>JARHVA010000384.1:227500-5472500 GCA_037957365.1 Torreya grandis
TGGTAGCTAGATCAAAAGGGACTTGGAGGAAGTAAAAAATGGTTTACATGCACTCCAGAATAAAATTAAAGTCTTGACAACCGTTTGCTTGAAGGTTATTCATTGAGTTGATTCTTTGCTAATGATTTTGTAAGAGGCTCCAAACGAATATAAGGATATTGAAGGTAAAACTACCAACAAGGAGGAGCTTCTCAGTTTCATAAAAGATGACTAGAAAGACTTGACTAACATGTAGTGTTTCTACCATGGTTACCTTCTAATCTATTTCTAGTTTGTTGTTTGGCTATCATCTGTTTACTATTAGTGGCCTTTGGCTTGTCCTATTACCCATTAGGAATTTTATACTTGGGCTCTACACCTTTTTTGCAGACTTATAATATCAAAAAAAAAGTTTATTTATGTATTTTTATTTGCTTTTATGTTTTAATTCAAGTTTAATAATATGTTTATTTCCGCATTATATAATTTATGGTATTTAATAAATTATTCATATCATATAAATAAAAATTTATTGCTAAACTAGTAGTAAATATAATGATTATGTAATTAATAAATAATGTATCAATATACTACCAGTTGACAGAAATCAGTAAATAAAAACAATTAAATAAACTACTAAATGATGGCAATTAAAAATTAAAATTACTAAATTTACTATCAATTAATAGAAATTAGTCAATTAAAATGACTATATATACTACTAATTGACATAAATTAATAATTAGATTGACTAAATATACTACTAATTGTTAGAAATCAGTGAATAAATATGACTAAATATATAAATAGTTGACAACAAAATAATGATTAAAATGACTAAATATATTACCAAAAGATAGAAATCAGTTAATATAAATGACTAAATATACTACCAAAGGATGAAAATGAGTGAATAAAAATGATTAAATATACTACCAATTGACGGCAATTAATGATTACAATGACTAAATAAATGATACCATGACTAAATAAATGACGAGTTAATAACAATCAATGACTAAATTAATGACTAAATATACTACCAAATTAATCAATCAAAACAACCAATAAATGACTAAAAATGGTTTAGTCATAAATTTGGTCACATTATAAATGACCAACAATAAACTACTAATGCTCACGTAACCAAGCTTAGTCATTTATATGCAATTTTTAGTAGTTTTTTTAATCATTTATTATTGTTTTTCTACTAGTGATAAAATGCATTTTTTAAACCTATGATCAAAACTTAACCTTTAGATTACCAATCATTGTACATTAGAGTATCAATATTTGAATCTTATCAAGATGTGATTGTTTACTTTTAATTTTATAGAATAATTGTTGAACAAGTATTATATATTAAATGTTCAACTTCTGATGTACTTTAATATTTATATACACCAATATGTTTCATCAATAAAACACATGTTAACAAAAGCCTTATTCGATAATTGGAACATGCACAACTATTGGGACCTATCCCCTAGTAGGGCAAGGAAATACCTTACTACCTTACTTGCCTAAAATCCTACTTGCCCTTAAAATTCATGTCTCTTATTGATATTATCCTACTTGCCTAAAATCCTATCTCACCCTTTTGTTTTTTCTTTGATATCTTTGACTAGAACCTTTTATTTATAAATTTTGAACTAATTTATTTAAGTGGAAAATCCATTAAATTGGAGTATGTAGTATAGATAATCTTGTGTAATTAGAAATAAGAATTGAGCCCTTGATGTAACAGTGCATCTCTTGGATATCTATTTCAATAATACTATCTAATGGAGCCCAATACCTATAAATAATGCCTTGGATTGTCCCAAAAACATTCCTAAAATGTGTTGAATAAAGTCCCTTAAGTTTCCTCCAAGGTCACTTAGTGAATCTAATTCAATAGGTGCATTTTGAGGTTCCAATTTAAAGTCTAACAAGAGTCTTCTATTGTTACAATTATTCAAGATTCCCTTAATCTATTCAAATACATTATTAAAATTTTGCCTAAAATTAAGATATCTTGTGAAAATATGTTAATCCTCCATTTTGTGTAGCTCCTTCATCTACCCCTCCATCACACATAGGACAACCATCAACCACTCCATCCATACACCTCATTTGAAGAGTGGGTCTTTGACATGGGACTAGTCCTTAGCCACACCATGGATGCAATAATTAGAAATCTCAAAAACAAGCTAAACAACACTTGGTGCTTATTAATACTATAGAGTTCTATACCTTACTATGTAATTAGGATGCTAAGATAGGAAAGTAAGATGATGGGTACAAGGCATGTACATGTTTTTCTTAAATATTTTGGTCAAGTTGGGTACATGTTTTATTTTGTATAAGATGTGGTTTTGAGCTTAGTAAACTTGAAACGGTCACATGTACCCATTAGTGATGATGTGGTTTTAAGATGGCATTTCTGTAGTGATGAATGTATAGCTTAGAAAATATCTAAATACACTAGGGACTTTGTTTAAAACCATTAAAAGATGACTATATGCTTTACAAATATAGGGTGGTATAGACCTGACATCGACCAAGTATGATAGATGTATAAGTTACCCTAGCTCAAACTCTATTGAGTTTATTCAAGATACATTAAAGGTGATAATGTCCCCTAAATATGAGACCTGCTTCCCCTCAAGGATGATGTTGAGTAGAGAGACAATAATTGTTCATGTGGATTATGAATTGTTCACCTCATATAGATGGTTGGTCAAAATTGAATACTAGTGTGCACCCCCTCAACGAAGGTTTCAAGATTATATATTTCTTACATATATATTCAATCATCTTGTTCATATTTCATTGTAATGAGCTTAAACCTTATGATAAGGACTGCAAGAAAGTAGTATATCTTAGAATTCTTACTCTGGCTTGGGATTTGAGGTTGAGGAGTCGATTGCTAAATTGTGTTCTCTCTTATATGTAGGACTTAATATGAATGTACTTTGGGATCTAGAGGCAATTCATTGTAGAGGTATATAAATAATTTGAATACATACATGTAGAAAACTGATAATGTTTGGTTCTTTCTCAATTCAGATGGGACCTTAAAGGGCTCTACATGATAATTTTTGTATAGTAATGGCAAGTCAAAGGCTCACATCATGTGAATTATTTACTATACATGAGTTTATTGGATTGATGTCAATATCTAGAAATTATTGGCTTATATGTATGTATGATAAATTTGTGAATAGGCCTTAGTTGGATTGGTTGGAGGTGATGGGACATGTCTAGGTATCAAAAATTTACATATATAATAACTCTAACACTTCTCTAGGTATACTAGACCTACACATGTGGAAATATTTGAATGGATTAGGCATCCTGAGGCTCTGACAAATTTGATGCTTCTAGGTTGTGTGACAGTTAGATCTCTAACATAATATCTGTGTGTATAAGACACACACATGGTGATGTATCTAATTGGATTAGGTATCACAAGGATATGATAGAGCTCTTTAATGCTCCTAGGACCTAACACCTCTAACAATGTTGACACTTTCAAGCACGTATGAGGTACACGTGGTGATATGTAGTTGGATTTAGCCTCTCAAGGCATTTTCAACTCTAAAACTTCCAATACTTGATGCATCTTTGATATCTTTAACACTTTTAGGTGTAAAACGTAAACACATGGTACAACAAAGTTCAATTATAGGGGAAATTCAATCGAGGAGGCTTGAGAGGCCAATTTGAACCCCTTCTTGACATAACTATAAGAGAATGATATATTATTTGGGACAAAATTAAGTATGATTAGATATCTATCATAAATTAAACCAATTAGTCAATTGGTTCAATTAAGGACATGATTTGGGAAAAATTGAGCCCCTAAACTAAATTTATGACTCAATCAATTATATAATATATATGCAACATGTCTGGCTTAAATGATCCTAATTTAATTAGAAATGCAAATACAAATGCAAATATAGCCAATTTCAACCCATTGAAACTAAATCAGAGTCTATGATGTGATTTAAAGGGCTAAATTAGTTCATGTTTCATGACATGTTGATTGTAAACCCTAATTTTATCAATTGAACATGTACAGTTCCCCTAAACCCTAATTTTATGACATATACACATATAAAAACTGTTACACTAAAACCTAAAACTAAATCCTTATTTTATAACAAACACAACCCCTAAGTTCCCTAATTTCATCACAAATGCATAAATTCATGAATGTGTTTAGTGTTAATTTGTGAACCCATTATTCACCTAGTTTTATAAATACCTATTGTTTCCAAACAAGATTCTCTTGTCACATTCAAGAAAGGGAAAATAAGAAACTAAGAAAATAGATGAGGGTTTGTACGTACCCAGGTTGTAGACTTGCACACCAGAATCAGACGATAGCAGGAACTCCTCTTTGGTTGTGGAGGATGACACCTGAAAGAGAAAGAAACTAAAACACGAAAAATGTTAGATGACAAGAAGGTGGACTACCAAGAAAAATCTTGGTCCTAGAAGCGCAAAGGCTTCTTGGAGGATGACAGTCCACTATTAAAAATAGAATGTTAATAGAAATAGAAAGTGATAAAAGACAGAAAGAAAGGACTGAAAGCAAATGCATACCTAATATGTAGCAATCTGCTTTGCACAGTCACTGACATCGGTGGTATTGCCGGCGTCAGTCAAGGAAGGTCACCGATGTCAATTAAGCTGCCGACGTCGGTAGGGGTAATGGTCGAGGACGGTCAGGGTAATGGGCAGGGACAAGTTCAAGTCTGGGTTTTTGGTCTGCAAGGTGGACAGTGGTTTTGTCTGAGGGTCAGGGAGATTGTTTGAGGGTCAGAGTGATTGTTTGGGGGTCTGAGGGACTATTTTGGGGTCTGAGGGATTGAGAATATTGTCTGGGAATGGACTGGATGGGTGATAGAGGCCAAAGGAGAATGAACGGGAGACAGGGATCTGAGAAGGCTTTTCAGCCTCTCAGGGAAGAACAAGGAAGATTATGGATAGTGGGCTGGATTAGCAGATAAAATCAAATAGGAAAATGAAATAAAAATAAAGAAGAACTTACTTGCTGCTTGTTGAAGGAAGAATGGAGAAATCCTGTTATTGAAGGACCTGCAAATGTCAAGAGCCTGGAGCTGTCTCTGCAGAGTGCCTATAGCTGTTGATGCCTATTGTGCGAGAGGGAGAGAGAGAAAACATGAATGCCAAGCACTGAGAAATTTCACGTTCGTGGGGGGGCAGCAACAGATGCAAAAATGTAGTTTTGAAGGCTGCCGATGTCAGCCGCATAATGATCGACATCGGCGGCAGAAGAATGGGGATAGAGGCTAAAATTAGCCTCTGTTCGTTGTTTCACACTTCTGGGTCAAAGGGCCATGGGAAAACGGTCAAGGAAGGCATAAATGGATGTGGAAGGAAGGATTAAGGGGGAGATTTGGGCAATAAACGCTAGGAGAGAGGTGGGGACATCCAAGGAGGGGATCTAAGGTGGCATGGGTGAGGTGGAAAGGGGCCAATAAATTAAAATGTTTACTTATTTTAATTTAAAAATGGAGGGGACTAGGACAAAGGTTAGGACATGGGTCAAGGAGGGCCAAGGGGGAAGGATGACCAAGGTGCAGCCACGGTTTTGGTGTCTACATTTGCCCCTTTTTGTCTTGTTGGTTATTCTTGATGAACAGCAAGACAAAAATAGGAGTTGGTTGCCCCAAGTATGGGATGAGGTGTTCCCCCCTCAAAGCAAGAGTCGAGGGAAGGGAACCTGAGATCGAGTGTCGATTTGATAGAGAGATGGATGGAGAGGGTGAAGATCAAGTATGAACGCTGCAAAGGGTGAGATTGCATGTATACCACACCACGCAATAGGAAGGTCAAATTGTCATGGTCAAAGGGTCGAGGAGTGCCAAAATCAAAATAACTGGGCCTCAGCATGTAGTCATAGCTGATTGGGTCATTCAGTTTAAGCTGTAGCTCCAAAGGGTCATCGTGCTCCAGGTATCTCGGGCGCAAGAAGTGCTCCTAGAAAACACAAAAAAAGCACAAGCATGAGGGATCAACTTGTGCGTGATCTAATACTTATGAGGGTCGGGTGACAATTTGCTAACTAGGCATGAGGTAGCAAAGGCAATCAAAACAACCAAGGTAGAGTTGTCTTGAAAGTAGTCGAAGGAGATAGTCGTGATCTCCAAGGTCTGGCAGTCGAGGGATGGAGGCAAAAGTGATCTCAAGGGTGCCCCAGGGGGCTAAGATAACTTGGTCGAGAGAACTGACTGATTGGGGGCATGATTTGGGGTAATGTGGTGAAAAAAGAGGTTGGAAGGCCACCGACGTCGGTGATAAAAACTGACGTCGGTGGCCTAAAGGGACCGACGTCGGCAAAAGTTGGCCGACATCGACGGCCTAGGGCACGCCGATGCTGACATCGGTGGCCTACCAAATCTAAAAAAATCAGATTGGTGGCCCACCAAAAGTCATTTTCTATTTGTGAAGAAGTCAAAAAAGGAGCTCTAGAGATTTTGTGAGTGAAAGTGACCCAGAGTTGACCGAGAAGCGGTGATAGGTGGCAAAGAAGCGTTGGTGGAGAGAGGGAGTCACGTGGAGAGAGATTGGAGGCTGTAGAGATGTTTGTGAGCTAAGAGGAGCTTGTAGAGATTTTGGCACTGACGAGATGGCAGAGGGGAGTAGAGGACCCGTAGGAGGTCCACCACCAGCAGCACTTATTGTGCCACCACGCCGGCGACATTGGGATGAGGTAGGAGGGTCTCTGAACCCTATTTGGTTATTTTTGTTTTGATTTAGTTTTTTGAATTTGTAGTTATTTAGGGTAGAAATTGAGGGGGGAGGGTAGCTAGGGGGTGGGTAGAGGGTCTAGGATAGGTTAGGAGCAATTGAGGAGAGTTTTAGAGGGGTGGGGATGCTAAAATGGGGAATCCCTAATTTTAGGGCTCAGCTCATTCGGCCCTAGGGCTGAACCAGTCACTAACGTTAGCGGTCTTCATCGATGTCGACCGACCAGCGACCAGCTTCAGCCAACCAATGACCGACATCGATCACTCACCCACTGACATCGGTCACTAAGTGACTGACGTTGATTAGGTGAGTGCCATCGCCGACACGCTAACTGATGTCGATGGCTGCCTGGTTAAAAGGGGTGATGAAAAAGGTCAAGTTGAGGGGTCAAAGCTATGCCAAGGGCTTCCCAGGGGTCGAGATAGGCATAGATGGCTAGGTAGAGTGGTTAAATAAGAAGAGTAGGCATGTTGTAGGTATGAGATTGACTTGGGTTTGGTTTGGGTGGATGCAGGCGAGGCAGACCTTGATGCTGCGGGACCACCTCCCGACCTTGCTGATGCAGATGCGTGGAAGTGTGACGATCGAAGAGTGGGCACAGATGAGCGCAATTAGACTAGGTAGACTACGATGCTACTACAGAGTGGCACGGGATGTGAGCCTTATGGTGGCATTGATCGAGCAGTGGGACCATGCCACCAACACCTTCCACCTACCCACAAGAGAGCTGACAGTCACAGTTGAAGATGTGTACTAGATTTTGTGGCTGCCAGTGTAGGGAGTAGATATCTATGCGTGCTCGAGAGAGGTGCATGACATCCACATGGTCACGCTGTTTAGGGAGAACATCGCTGAAATGAGCTACCACTTAGCAAGTTTTGCATATGAGCCTCTATACGTGGCAGATGAGGACAGACATCGGCTAGCAGTCCTGATGATGATCGAGATTATAGTGTATGCACTCCGAGATGCAGAGGGAGCTAGGTTTTCGATCACCATGACCGGGGTTTTGATGGACATGATAGAGTAGCAGACGGTGTTCACTTGGGCACCAATGTTTTTGGCCCAGGTATACAGAGAGCTATGGGGCATCAATCGGCGATGGTGATACAGCTTGTGTGTAGGCCACCTTCTGCACTACTGGGCATATGAGCATATCGTGGTCACATGACCTCTTGACCTCCCAGTGGCGATTTAGGCCAGCTTCAGGGTCAAATTTAGGTGATGGCATGAGGTGATGGCGCAGACGTGGGTGGATGGGGTGGTCAGAGACATTGACCACTATAAAGGGGTATTGGAGGCCTTGATCCCAGCAGACATCGTCTGGAGACCGTACCTCGGGTATCTAGCATTCTAGGACCAAGCAGAGTAGATGGTCAGGGCCCAAAGCTTGAGATGGGTCAGAGGTAGATGAGCTAGTGAGCTTGAGCAGTTCTTAGTGGAGAGAGTGTGGCACTAGTACAGGCTGATACAGGATGTACCTCTCGCGTTCCCGCAGTATAGGTGGGATGATATTGAGGCACTGCTCCCACTGCCAAAGGAGATAGAGGGCCCAAATTTTGAGGAGTTACCGACAGGACCTGGGGTAGCTGACCCAAGATGTTTAGAGGCCTACTCGGCATGGTGGGCAGGCCAGTATATAGGGATATAGGTGGGGCCACAGCCAGATCTACAGGCTATTACTAGAGAGCGGGATACAACCCGCGAGGAGAGGGACACAGCACGACAAGAGAGGGACGCAGTGCAGGCCCAGGTGACCATTTTGTAGGGGTAGGTCATAGTTTTGTAGGGGCAATTGGTAGGGGTGACAGGACAGGTCACAAAGATGATAGGTAGAGTCGCTGATCTAACAGGATAGGTCACTCTGCTACAGGGACAGCTAGCTATAGCCTAGGCACAGGCAGCGGTAGGACAGGGTTTTAGGGGGCAAGGCCCATTGCAGAAGCCATCTCAGTAGTCGGCATTTTCACAGGGGCTAGGACAGTCGACATCAGTGTAACTAGCATTTTCATAGCCACAGGGGTCAGTGCAGGGGATAGCAGTAGGGTGGATGGGTCCACCGCAGACTGTACTGATTGTTAGGTACAGGACTGCGCTAGATGAGATCACCTACTATGAGGGAGCTATCAGAGAGTTCCCTCAAATATAGCGATACTCAGAGATGCAGGATGAGTAGAGCCAACAGAGGTCTACATCATGAGTGACGACTTCAGGCGCACGCAGATGGCGCAGATCAGAGAGCAGCGATGACATAGCTTCATCCAGGCTGCCACCACCACCGCCACAGCCACAACCATGAGGCCTGATTGTGATTATTTATTTTGATGTATATATACCAGCCTACGAGTCAAAGATGAGAGATGTATCATATTTGAGAGAGAGAGACAGACACGAATTGTGTCTATTGTATAAAGATTATTTTGATATATATATGATGAGCTTGTTGGATTACTAACATGTGTTATGGAAAATGTTGTTATGGATGTTTATTGTTTAAGGCATTTTGATTTGATGCATGTTGTTTATGATATGATGTTTATGATTATGATGTGATGATGCTACGTTTATGATTATGATGAGATGTTGATATTGATGAAAATTATTAAATGATAATGATGCTTTATGATAATGATGATGTGATTGGTTTATGATTCTAGATTAGATGATGATAGATGCTTAATGATCATGGATGTTTAATGTTTATGATTTATAGATTATATGATGTGGATGTTTGGGTTGTTATGATGGTGATTTTGATGACTAATGACTATGATGTTATGATGAAATGATTATGCTAATGTTTATGAAAATATGTGATTGACTGTGATGTGATTGACAGGTGACGAGCGAATGGGACGGGAGAAAGTGATGAAGAGGATGGCTGAGCTAACCCCAGAAGACCCCATGTCAACTGAGTGCTGCCTACATAGCCCTTGTCTTAAAGGCCTCAGGCCAATGTAGTTCTCCCAAAAAGGGAGGAAGGGTCGAAGTGATTGATTGCTTGTGGTCTAGGTCGAGTCATGGTTAGAAGAAAATAGGGTTTGTCCATCGGGTAGATGAACAAGTAGGGGTGGTCGACGTAACCCCAGAAGACAGTCGTGTCATCTGAGTGCTGCCTACATAGCCCCTAGTTAAGTAGGGCCTCAGACCAATGTAGTTCAGACTAGGGGACAAAGAGGTTGAGAGTTGGTCTAGTCATGAGAATGGTCTAACACGTCCCATATGTCGGAGAGAACATGCTTGAGATGATGAGGGGAAGTCAAGGTTTTTCACTCCTAGCAATTGTCCATATTAGGTGATGGGCATATGCTAAAAATGAAATGAGTCTATTTATGTGCCAACAAGTAATGGTTTATGCTGGACATAAATTGAGTAGTCCATAGTTTCCATGTGTATTGGTGTCCATAGAAACTAGTGTGAATAGGTTAGGTGAGTGGTCTGAAAAGAGGGTTGTGCTGATTTGATAAATGACAAATGATTGGAATGTGACCAAAGTGTAAAATAAGTGAAAGGCATAATCACTCTTTCATTGACAAGGACCAGAATGATAGCATAGATAGAGGTTGTTAGAACCAAGAGCCCCATTCATGCATTACATCGTTGCCCAGAGGTTGTGTTAGAGCGGTAATCGAATCACTTTGACATTAACGTGAACTCAAAGTCCCTTGAGCAGGTATTATGATAGGGGGAGGATAGGGTAACCCATTTTAGAGTAGAGATAACCTTGCCCTTTTTATAGGAGACCCTGAGACAACTACAAGCCAAGTCCATGACCCCTTTTTTTTTTTTTTGTGCAGACTGATCAATGCGGAAAGCCTGTATAGAGATGTCATTTTGCTTGGTGGTCATTTGCAAAGCTAATCGATGCACGAAGCTTCTATAAAGTGTTGTTTATATCAAGATTTAGTCATAGCCATCCTTCGAGGGAGTGGTCTATATTTTTGCTTTATATAAGGGCTTTTGAATAGCTGTCCTTCGAAGTAGCAGTCTGCCTTTTTTGATTTTGATATTGTGACCTTGGATATTTTGACATCTCAATTTATTTTTGACAAAAATTTGAGTCATGGACAAGACTATAGAAGTTCAAGGGCGCCCTTTTATTAGGACAAAGCATCCTTACGTCATAAAAGGGTTAAAGAGAATTTGTTAAGGGGAATAGGGTTGAAAGGAATGAGGATTAAGAGGACGGGGGTTGCTCAAGGAATGAGCTCAAGTTAAATGTCAAGTGAATGAATACTCGACTAACAGTAGAATGGTCATAGATGCAATGCATTAAGAGGCTCAGGTTCTGGCCGTCCATCGAGAGAAGACAGACGATAGGTCCCTGACCCATACTTGTGCGAGATGATAAAAGGTCTGAGCCAATTAGGGGCAAACTCACCTCGTTTACTTCACTCCATATTAGTCACATGTTGATTCTCTTTGAGGACGAGGTCTCCGATGTTGAAATCTCATTCTCGCAAATTTTTGTCATAAGCTCGCTTGATGTGATTTTGATAGACATGGAGATGATTGAGGGCAGCAAGATGACGTTCGTCAAGTAACTCAAGTTGAGCTAAGCGATCTTGATGAAAGTCATCATTAGAAAGAATGTCATGCAGAGAGATGCAGAGAGATGGGATTTGTACTTCAAGAGGTAGGACAGCCTCTGTTCCATACACTAGAGAGAAAGGGGTAACACCCGTAGAGGTTCAGATGCTAGTGCGGTAAGCCCACAAAGTGAAGGGAATGTGAATGTGCCAATCCCTTCGTATGTCATTGACCACCTTCATGAGAATTTTAGTCAAAATTTTGTTGGAAGCCTCAGCCTGCCCATTTGCTTGTGGGTAGTAAGGCGAAGAGAAATTGAGCTTGATGCCAAATGAGTCGCATAGCTTTTAGACAGTCTTGTTTTTGAAGGACTTGCCGTTATCAGTGATGATTTTGTGAGGAACACCAAAATGACAGATGATGTGGGCGCTGATGAAGTCGACAATCTTGTTGACTTTTGTGGAGACAAGAGAAATGGCTTCCACCCACTTGGTGAAATATTCAGTGGCGGTGATGATGGATTGATGACAAAGAGATGAGTGAGGGTTAATCTCACCGATGAGATCTAAGCCCCACTAAGAAAAAGGCCAAAAATCTTAAGCAACTTGTAAGGCGTGGCTAGGGAGATGAAGCAGGTTAGAGTGCTACTGACACTTGATGCAATGCCAGACATAGTCGCTACAGTCTTGATGAAGGGTGGGCCAATAATAGCCCAGATGAAGGATGCGCTTGGCAACTGAATTCCCACTGAAGTGTCTGCCACAAATCCCATCGTGGATTTGCTTAATGGCATGAGAGGCTTCAGTGGAGGTTAGACAATGAAGAAGGAGGCCGTCAAAGCCTCGCTTATAGAGAAGACCCCCTAGCATGGTATAGCGAGCTGTGCATTTGATGAAAGCTCACCGTGCATTGCTAGAGAGATTGGGAGGAATGACAGAAAGAGATAAATAGTCCATAAGTTGCTTATACCAATCATCTCATGGACTAGAGTTTATGGTGTTGACATATTTGATGTTGGGAGAGAAGTATGAAGGCAACGGCACACGATGCACCGTGACAAAAAGTTTGGATGAAGATGATGAAGATGGGATATGCGAAGCAAGAGAAGCCATGGTGTCAGCAAATTTGTTCGTGGATCAAGGAACAGTCTGCAAGAGGTAATGGTCGAAAGAGGCCAGAAGAATGTCAGCACAATTTTTGTACCTTTGCAGAATTTTGTTTTTACAGAGGTATGAACTGTTGACCTGATTGACGATAAGCTGCGATTCACTAAAGATGTTGATGGACTTGATGCTGAGAGAAAGGGCAGTTTGAAGTCCCAAAATTAAGGCCTTGTAATCAGCCATATTATTGGTACAATAAAAGTTGAGCTTGAAAGACAGAGGCATGGGCTCCCCTTCGAGTGGGATGAGAATAACCCCCGCACCTCCACCGAGTTGACATTTGGAGCCGTTGAAGAGCATGGTCATTTGATAGACGGTGTCATTGGTGGAAAGCGCGGTGATAGACTCGTCAGGGAACTCACACTGTGAAGGTTGATTGTTGGGAACAGGGGCATCTTCCAGTTGGTCAGTGATGGTTTTCCCCTTGATAGATTTCTGCTGGATGAATTCGAAGTCAAACTCAGCAAGCAGCATGAGCCATCGAGCCATACGTTGATTTTGATATGGCTTGGAATGCATGTACTTAAGAGGGTCGGTGTGAGTGATGACAAAGGTTTTATAGTTAAGAAGATAATGGCAGAGCTTGGTAGTGGCAAAGACTAATGCCAAACAGAGTTTCTCAGTATGCGTATATCGAGTTTCATAATTGACCAGTGTTCGGCTAATATAGTAAATTGCTTGCTCACGGTGATGCTCATCTCGGTGCGCGATCATGGTACCTAACGAATGGTTGGTGGCAGAGATATAAAGGTAGAAGGTTTGGTCATCTTTAGGTGGAATGAGGACTGGTGGAGAGACCAGATAGCATTTGAGGGCTTTAAAAGCCTCTTGGTAGTCTATATCCCATTTAAAGGAGACATCCTTCTTAAGGAGATGATGAAAAGGTTGGTAGCGGTCAGAAAGCTGTGAGATGAAACAGCGAATGGACTGGAGCTTCCCTTGTAGACTATGAAGCTGCTTGAGATTGGTCAGAGGTGGCATCTCAAGGATAGCATGGATCTTGGCAGGATCTATCTCGATGCCATGAAAAGAAACGATGAAGCCTAGGAGCTTGCCAGAGAGGACCCCAAAGACGCATTTCTTGGGGTTAAGGCAGACATTGTATTGAAGAAGGTGAGAGAAGATGATCTTGAGAATGGTCAAATGGTCATGATGAAGCTTGGACTTGTCGAGTAGATCAACCACATAGTCCTCCATGATTTTGTGAAGGAGATCATGGAAAATGTAAGTCATGGCGCACTGATATGTGGCACCTGCATTCTTCAAGCCGAAAGGCATGACCTGATAGTAGAAAGTCCCCCATGGGGTGATGAAAGTAGTCTTGTGCTGATCTTCTGGTGTGATCAGGATTTGATTGTATCTTGAAAACCCATCCATGATAGATAGCATCTCATGGCCGGCCGTGAGATCAACAAGCTAGTCAATGTTAGGAAGAGGAAAGTCATCTTTAGGATAGGCTAGGTTAAGGTCGTGATAGTTCATGCTGATCTGGATCCCCCCAATTGCTTTGGTGATAGGGATGATGTTAGAGACCCACTACGGATAATCAATGGGCTGGATGAAAGAGATAGAAAGAAGGCACTGAAGCTCCTCTTTGACAAGGAGTGCAACACGAGGATGCATCTTTCAAAGCTTTTGCCTAACAGGCTTAGCCTCTGGTTTGGTGACAATGTTATGGGTAGCAATGGTGGGGTCGATGCCAGGCATGTCACTGTAAGTCCAAGTGAAGGCCTTGCTATGGTCTGAGAGGAATTGGGTGTAGTCTAGCTGCTCCTGGGCATCCAGAGATTGGCCAATCTTTAAGACGTGAGGAACATCGAAAGAGGGGAGGTTGATGTCAATGGTTGATTCATTTAACATAACCTGGGTCTCAGAAGGGAGGGAGCGCTAGATGAAAGAGTCATCGATGCCCATGTAGGATAGAATGGCGTCATCGTCTACATAGCAGAAAGTGTGAATGGTCGCTGACTCATCCTCTATCATGCTGGGATAAATGAGAGGGAGAGACCTGGACACCCCGTTTAGCTGATAGGTCAGGGGTTCCAGGCGGATGGTGTTTATGCAAAAAAAAACTAGGAGGGATAAAAACCATCGACTCTGTAGGTGAAGGGGGAGAAATGGGTGAGCTTGGAGGAGATTGGTCAATGGTTGGCTCAGGGCAAAGGTTTGCAGGGGCCTGAGTAGGGTCTTGATATCCTAGGCCATACCATTTCTTGGCATCATCATCATTGAGAGGCTCAATGGGCTGATGGGAGTCCTGCTCATAGCGTTCGAAACCAAAACCTTTCCATGCACACCTATAAAGGTAAGTGTGTGCAAAGGCAGGGTTGCCAAGAAATGAGAAGTCTGATGTGAAAGGTTGAGGTGAAGAGAGGGGATTGCCATTAGTAGGAGCTTGATTGAGCCCCCCCATAGACAAGGTTGGTTCGGAGGTGAGGAGGACCATAAGGCACGACCATCCTAATCTGGTGGTCGTAATTGGGGCTGTGGTGAAGGCATCCATACTCTTACAGAGTTTGGAACATGTCTAAGGCTAGCAAGTGATATTCCCCTAGTGAAAGTCATTGGAAGATGTCTTCTATGGGGTCTTTAGTTGTCGCTTGAATAAGAGGGGTGAGGGTGACCCTCGGTTGTGAACTGGTCAAAGCTTTTGCGGATGGAGGCGGTGCTGGGGTTGATGGCTTGATAGGAATGAGATTGTCATTTAGACGATAGGTTGTGTTACAAGTTTTGAAGGGTGATGGGTCAGCAAGAATGGTGTGGACTTGCCCATCGTGCTCAAATTTCATACAACGGTGCAGGGTGGAAGGAACACAAGCCATGGCATGGATCCAGAGTCGGCCCAGCAACATGTTGTATTGAAACTCTCCTTTGATGATATAGAAGAGCTCTGGGACTGTGCGTGGGCCAATGCAAATGTGGAGGATGACTGTGCCAATGGTTGTGGTAGTGGTGTCATTGAAGGAGTGCAAGATTACGTCGGTTTTGGACACGCAATTCTTGGGAAGAGCCAGTTGATCGAAGGCATGGGTGGAGATAATGTTGTTGCTGGTGCCTCCATCAATCATAATGTGCTTAATGCATGTCTGATCAACATAGGCAGTGATGAAGAGGGCGGCATCCTGATCTTCTGTGTTGGATGTAGGAATCTCAGAATCACTGAATGTGATGGAGGCAATAGGGGATAAAGAGTGGATGAGGGTAGCGAGTGGTTGGGGGTCCTTAGGTTGGACCTCCACTGCCTGTAAGGCTCGAATGAGGGCTTGACGATGCTGGGGTGAGGTTTGGATGAGGTCATAAAGGGACATCTTCACGAACGTCTGGTGAAGTTGTTTTAACATGGAGTCATGAATCACCCCTAAAGAGGAAGATGAGGAGGGTTGAGATGCGCCAAGGATAGAAATTTTAGGCTTTGGCAGCTGAGGTGGCTTGATGAAAGGGTAGGTCCGAGGAATGGCAGATTTTTCTTTTGCCTTGTCCTTTTGTGACCTAGTGGTTATGTGGATGGCATTGATTTCGAAGATAGGGGATGAAGAAGGGGTCATGGCCTGTTGATTAGATTTTGATGTGGTCGAAGAGGTTGGAGGGATATGGGAAGGTGTGGAAGGTCGGTCGAGAGTGTCTTCAAGGAGAGGAGTGTCCTTCTCCATGTAACAGTGAATGACGGCCTTGAGGGCACAATAAGTCTCAGTATCATGTCCTGGTGTACGATGATATAGGCAAATCTTCGTATCATCGAACTAGGAGGGCTTAGGCCCAAGAGGTTGGAAGGGCCTGATGGGTGGAAGGGTTATGCTGGAGGTCTACAAAAGTCGATGCAATATCAAAGAGTATGAGCCCACTAAAGGGTCCGTGCTCGTTGACGTGTGTGATGATAGTGACTTTTGCTTAGGCAGTGTTAGAGGAGGCTTCCGTACCACCTTTTGGGTTGATGGTGCGGCAACAGGCAGAGACTACACTTTCTTCATGAGAGGTACCACCTTTTTGGGAGAGGGTAGGCTAGCGGTAGGCAAAGGAAGCAGAGGAGGCAACTAGTTTTGATTAGAAGTTAGAGCGGGGAGGACTTTGATCAGGGTCGAAGGATGGGGGCCCAAGATGGAAGGCAATGGTGATGGGGGAGGAGGAGTTTGTCTCTGTGGTTTGGCAGTCTTCTTTGATTTGAGTTGAAGACTACTATTGGTCGAGGTCTAGTCTAAGTCCACCTTCACTTACGGGTGAGTGAGGTTAAGGATAGGGTGAATGCCGAGTGACTTGATGGGTTTTGATGGGGTAGATGTGGGTTTTGGTTCTGATGGGGTTGGTTGAGGTTTAGAAGTGGGATTCTGGTCTTTGTTGAGTGTCTTGGGAGATTCTACCATGGGAGGATTGGAAGCATGAGATGAGAGGGCACGGGCATGCTGAAGAGCTTTGAAATGCTCCCACAATACCTGATGTTCCACTTTCCTTGAAGGGAGAAGTCTGATTTTCTCCACTAATCGAGAAAATGGTTGAGAAGATGTTGGATGAGGTTTGGGCTCTTGAGATGATGTTGACAGTTGCGGGGCTGAAGATGAGATTGGTGTAGCAGTCTCAGACCCCAGGCATGATGAAGTCGTGACAGGTTCATCTTTGATTGGAGACGAAGGAGAGACAGGTTCTTCCCTAGGTGGAGAAGAAACTGGAGAATGAGGCTCCTCCAGAGGGTAAAGGGTAGGGATGATTGTGCCCTCCACTTGCGGTTGAGGAGCAGGAAGGGTCGGGTCCTCCATGGGCAGCAAGAAGGAGGATGGTGATACCGGTGGTGGTGGTAAGGTTGAGGCATCCTCCAATATGAGAGAGGTTTACGGAGAACTAACCAGAGAAGGAGGTTCATCCACATGTGATGGACTGATAGATGGACTAACCTCTGGAGTTTGTGAGAGAGGTCAGTCGGGGATGAAGGGTGAGACTGTATTGACTGTTCGTATGTTATGTTCATGAGTGTCGTCAGTCATGGTCTGGACATTGTTTTGGGTCAGAGGATGATTGGGGAATGGTTGCTTGAAGATGTCAATGCCTTGATTAGGTGCTGCATTGGGATTGTCCAAGATGAGGTCACCCTTTTCAAGCATGTCTTGGATGATGTTTTTAAGGGTCTTGCAGTTTGTTGTGTCATGGCCTTTAACACGGTGGTAGTTGCAGAAGTCGTTTTCCCTATACCACGCAGGGATGGCACGTGAGGGATAAAATTGTGGAGGTGGTCAGATTTGGGGAAGATTGAGAACCCCTTGTTTGATAAGTTTTTCCAACACATACGTGTATGATTCTCTGAGTGGAGTATATTGTCGTTGTACGTATCTCTGCTGGAATTGGCGAGTGATGCTTTGGGACGTGGATGGCTCAGGCTGGTTGGTTGAAGGGGAAGAGGATGAAGGTCTAACGACTACAGCGTTTGTTGATGCCTTAGACTTGGGGTTAGATGAAGAGGGTTTAGAAGAAGAGGAGTCATTGGTCTTGGAGTTGGGATTCTTACTCTATAGCTTGACTTTATTCTCCTCGATGGCATGTAATTCAAGCTTGCAGGCCATTGTGAAGGCTTTGTCGAAGGTGCGGAAGGTTTGAGCCCTCAAGGTAGAAGAAATATGCTTGGCACAAGCTTGGGAGAAAAGTTTGATAAGTTTGGGTTGGGGTAAGGAAAAGGAGAGTTGATTGATGAGGCCTCTCCAGTGAGCAACGAAATCGGCTATGGATTTATCCTCGAACTGCCAGATAGAATAGAGGTCTATGATTGAGACCTTCTTGGTGATGTTGATAGAGAAGTGATCAAGGAAGAGTTGTGCCAGCTAGGTGAATGTGAAGAGAGAATGGCTGGTAAGAGAGCTGTACCAGTCAAGCGCAGCACCAGAGAGTGACATAGGAAATGTGCATAAAAGTAACGCATCATCATGGGTAATGAGATAACAGGCATGTCTGAATGCCCGTAGGTACTGTTCTGGGTCTTCCTTGCTCTGGAAATGAGAAAATTTAGGAATTTCCCACTGACTGGGATACGGCCTGATCAGGAGAGAAGGATGAATGGGCTCATTGCAAATTTGCTTGTATGAGAGGGCATTGCGCGAGCCAAAAACAGAGGTCTCTAGGCTAGACATCTTGTCCATCAGCATTTTGATGATGTCTGCTGACGGATTGGCAGGTGGAGCACCCCCTAGGTTGTAGGGTGCTTGAAAGAGGCTAGAGGAGACATACGACATAGTCGATTGTGCTTGTAAAGGCACAACATAATGATAACTAGTCGTAGGGACAGAAGTAGAGACTAAGGGTGGTTGGGTAGAAGGCATGGCTAGGCTCGATATTGCCACAGGAGGTTGGATAGTGGTAACAAGGGCCAATGGATAGGAAGCCACCCTGGTGTTGATAGGAGTGAGGGTAGGCAGAATAGAGACGATCAGATTCTGGAAAGGAGTAGAGATTGGTTAAATGGGCTAAGGTTGATAGGGGGCTGAAACCTCGATGGAAGTGGGCCGAGAGATGGAGGGAGAGGCCACACTTGGAAGGTTGGTCAAGGGTTGGTCATTGGTCGAGGTGACAACCTAGGTGTCTATAGGTTGGACTATGGACCCTGTCGATATGGCCACAGTCTCGACTAGAGAGGTCGGCATTCCATAAATTGGATTGCCCAAGGAGTCTCGCGTTCGGCTCTGCACGAGATAATGCTGCAAGGATTTGACGTTGAGGTCCAAGAATCATTTAAAATCTTGGTCCCCTTCTAGGACAATGGGAGTCTGGGTCGGGGTCGGGCGAGTAGGAGTTCTTTCAGTCTCCGAGTGGAACTCCATTATAGGACTAGTTATGGATGGGGTAGATGGAAGCAGTTGATTCCTCGCGTGGTCGACAAGAGCCTTGGTTTGACTGTGAGTCAGAACCATTCAAGGCAAGAAAGAATGTCCTCACAAGCTCAAATAAGTAGATAAGAATAGAAAAGATGAAGGACACAAGCATACCCTAAACGTTAAATCCCTAGAAATAAATTATTAGGATCATGGTGGCTTATGCCTTAAAATGTGTGTAGGAAGATTGGCTTTTGAGACGGGTCCTAGAAGAAGTAGTCTATGGATGGTTTCGGGTTTGTTTCGGTGCTCAAAAGTCTGTGTTAGATTCCGTACTTGGTCTGGTGCTAAGGAGAAAGCTCCCCTCACTTCACGAACCCAGTGATAAGCTGGGCCTGCTTAGCCAGTATATACTTCCCCTAGAGATTATCCTCTGCTAGAGAACAGAGTGGGCTTTCCCCTTGGTGATGAAATCCAAGTAGGATTGTCAGGACGGGTAAGGTATCTGCTGGGTGATGAAATCCCAGTCAGGCCTTGTCTCAGGTGAGTTAAGATGTTTAATTTGTGCAAGTGATTTGGTTGTGTAATATAAAGTGGACTACGATTAATTCATGATGCGGTTATTAATTACTAGGTATGGACTAAGTATGCAATCAAGAAGAAATGAAATGCAGTGTGTTTTAAGCCCAAGTCAAAATGTTAGTTTGTATGAAGACAAGCGAGAAGAGGTTCAAGAGTATGACTTTTGACTAGTCTAAGATGCAAGAAAAGAAGGAAGAATTCTTTTTAATCCCGCTAATAGTGTTGTTTAGAAGAGAAGAAAGAGGTGAAAAGGGAGAAACCTAATGCACCTATATGAACAGAAAGAAAGAACCCAAGGAAGACCCTAGGGTCCCACCAGGCATGCCAGAATGTTTCTAAACAAGATTCGCTTTTCACATTCAAGAAAGGGAAAATGAGAAACTAAGAAAATAGACGAGGGTTTGTATGTACCTGGGTTGTAGACTTACGCACCAGAATCAGACGATAGCAGGAACTCCTCTTTGGTTGTGGAGGATGACACCTGAAAGAGAAAGAAACTAAAACACAAAAAATGTTAGATGACAAGAAGGTGGACTGCCAAGCAAAAGCTTGGTCCTAGAAGCGCAAAGGCTTCTTGGAGGATGATAGTCCACTATTAAAAATAGAATGTTAACAAAAATAGAAAGTGATAAAAGACAGAAAGAAAGGACTGAAAGCAAATGCATACCTGATATGTAGCAATCTACTTTGCACAGTCATCGACATCGGTGGTATTGCCGGCGTCGGTCAAGGAAGGTCGCCGACGTCGGTTAGGCTGCCGACGTCGATAGGGGTAATGGTTGAGGACGGTCGGGGTAATGGGTAGGGACAAGTTCAGGTCTAGGTTTTTGGTCTGCAGGGTGGACTGTGGTTTTGTCTGAGGGTCAGGGAGCTTGTTTGAGGGTTAGAGGGATTGTTTGGGGATCTGAGGGACTATTTTGGGGTCTGAGGGATTGAGAATATTATCTGGGAATGGACTGGATGGGTGACAGAGGCCAAAGGAGAATGAACGGGAGACAGGGATCTGAGAAGGCTTTTCAGTCTCTCAGGGAAGAACAAGGAAGATTGTGGACAGTGGGCTGGATTAGCAGATAAAATCAAATAGGAAAATGAAATAAAAACAAAGAACTTACCTGCTGCTTACTGAAGGAAGAATGGAGAAAGCCTGTTATTGAAGCTGTTTGAAGGACTTGCAAATGTCAAGAGCTTGGAGCTGTCTCTGTAGAGTGCCTGTAGCTGTTGATGCCTATTGTGCGAGAGGGAGAGAGAGAAAACATGAATGCCAAGTGCTGAGAAAGTTCACATTCATGGGGGGCAGCAACGGATGTAGAAATGTAGTTTTGAAGGCTACCGACGCTGGCAGAACCGCCGACGTCAGCCGCATAATGACTGACGTCGGCAGCAGAAGAATGGGGACAGAGGCTAAAATTAGCCTCTATCCGTTCTTGCATGCTGCCGGGTCAAAGGGCTATGGGAAAATGGTCGAGGAAGGCATAAATGGACGCGGGAGGAAGGATTAAGGGGGAGATTTGGGCAATAAAGGCTAGGAGAGAGGTGGGGGCATCTAAGGAGGGGATCCAAGGTGGCATGGGTGAGGTGGAAAGGGGCCAATAAATTAAAATGTTTAATTATTTTAATTTAAAAATGGAGGGGACTAGGACAAAGGTTAGGACATGGGTCAAGGAGGGCCAAGGGGGAAGGATGACCAAGGTGCAGCCACGATTTCGGTGTCTACACCTATGATAGGATTTTGGGCAAAATTAGCTCATTTCATCTTACATATTGAGCCTTATTACATCATTCATTAGTCTTATTGCTTCATAGTCTTATCAAGAGTCTTATTGCATCATGTATTGGAGATTTATGCATCATATTGAGCCTTATTGCATCATATTGGATATTTATTGCATCGTATGATAGTCTTATTTCATCATATGATAGTCTTATTGCATTTTATGATAGTCTTATTACATCATATGATATTCTTATTACATCATATTGAGCCTTATTGCATCATATGATAGTGTTATAGCAACATCTGATAGTCTTATTGCATCATATTAGGCATTTATGCATCATATTATAGTCTTATTGAATCTTATTGCATCATATTATATTGGATTTTATGCATTGAATATGAGGCTTTTTACTTGTTTTTATAGTATATGGCTATACTTCAAAGAACGCATACACATTATAGAAATGCATATGTATTCCTATAACACATGTGTTTTTATAATGCATATGCATTCCTTGAAGTAAAAAAAAACCTACTTTTTGACATCTATTTTTATCCCTAATTGAGATTGTTGTCCCCATAGACATTCCCTGCATATTTTGCATAGTTTCTTGGTTGTAGTTTTTTTTTGGACCTCACATTTGAAGTAATTTCTTGGTTGATTTTGTCAGAATGGGCTCTAGTTCATGCTTAGGGAAGAGGAATAAGTTTAAGAACAAAACAATGGAGCAACTATAAGATTTGAGATAAAAAACAACATATGAATGCAAGCATTTCATTCTAGACAAGGTACAAACACTAACCTTGATGAGCCAAATGCCTTATATAATGAGGCAATTGACAATAATCAATTGAATAATGATGAAATTCACAATAATGAATTTAATTATGATGAAATTCCCAATAATGAATTGAATTATGATGAAATTTATAATAAAAAATTAGTTAATGTTAGAAATTCACATTCAAAGTTTAAAGTTTTTGATTTTGTTGATGAAGAGCCTATGCATGATACTTTACCCACAAACAATGAAGAAAATTTAATGGACATAAATAATGATGAAATTAACAATGAATAAAATTTCATGGAAACAAATAATGAAGAAACAAATAATGAAAAAAAATTCACGGAAACATATAATGATTTTGAAACACCCTCTAAACAAATTCTGCCAATAACAACACCTCTAAGAATTGTGCATAGAAAAGATAAACACTTAATTGAATTTGATGAATATATTTTGAAATCAATGCATAAAAAAATGTCTAAATGCCATTCAATAATATTGGCTTAGTAAATTTCAGATAGTTTCTTGCATAGATTGATTAATGATAGTCAAAGATGTCAATTATTTGTTTCATTGATGAAATTGGTTAAAATGAGATCTATAATGTATACATTAGTACTAAGAACATCTAACATGGATGATGGAAATGATGAAATTGTTGAAAATATACATTATTCATAGCATATTGTAGGCTTGAAATCATGCAATAGAGATTGTAATACTACCCAACATATAATGACAACTTGTGCAATAAATGCTGAAATAGGAAAAAAATGATTGATTTCAAAAACAAGTCAAACACTTGATATAAATAGAAAAACATTAATGAAAGCAATTGTAAGACATGAAAGACTTAATTAACACAATATGAAAGATCTGTGGCCATTCTTTGGTAGACTTCCACGAAAGGATGAGGCTATAGCTAATGCTTTGAAAGACTTACTTGCACAATTTTGGAAAGATAATATAAGAGTTTCACCTAATGTAAGAGATGTAGTGAAAATAAGAGTTAGTTCTCATAATCATGAATTGCATCCAAAATATTTCTTGGATATGACTCAAATACAATTTTACTCGACTTTTTTGGATAAACATCCACAAATTGCTGTTAGTCAAAGATTTTTTGGGATGGCCAAACCTTTTTATGTAAAAATAAATCACACACGCACCACATGTTGTAGGCAATATGTTGAATATTTAATGCACTATGATTTTTTTTACCATACTCATTGTACTTTACATATTAAAAACATTTTGTAGGAGTGTGGCATAGAAATTCTACCAAAATCAGCCAGGGAATTTATTTCAAATATTTTTTATGAAAGACCAGATGAACCATTCTTTTATAAGAAAACATGTTTAGATGGAAATTGAAACATTTGTAGTGGATTGGCAAAATTAAAAAAATGTATCCATGAGGAGTGTATAAGTGCAATTGGATATGAATTAGTTTGTTTGAGTAAATACAAATCTATGACTTATCAAGTAAAAGATGGCAAAGAATATAAAAGGTGTGAGCTTGTTACAAAAGAGATGCTTGTTTCAAAATTTATGGCCGAATTCATGGATAAAATTGTTTATGACTATGCAAAGTACACATATAGGGCTAAATGGTTGGATGAACATTTAAAGATAAGTAAGGACACATTCTCAATTGATTATATTGCTTTAGTAGTTAACTTTGCTGAAAATTGCACATTCAAACCCTAAATGAAAGTACAATAATAGTATTACAACTCAACACAAATTACCATATTCATGCATATAGCATTCATGCATGCACCTAATAGTATAGAAGAAGATCAAAAAATAGTAAGGGAGTAGCATTTCTATATCAATGATGACTGATCACATTGTACAAAGTATGTGCAAAGTTATTTTGATAAATTCTATAGATAGTTGACTTAGAGGAACATTATTTTCAAACAACATTACTTTTGGTCAAATAATTACACATCACAATTCAAGAATGCACAAATGTTTTATTGGTTGAGTAGGATGTATATTAGCACTCATATAGAACCTATTTAGAGTTTCACTGAGGCTGACCATGGAAAAGGGGAGCACGATGGTGTTGGAGTATGTGTAAAAAGAGTCATTACTAGGGAGGAGTTAAAATTTGATAATGTTGTTGATTTGATTCATGAAAAAACTATGGTTCAATGGTGTAATGAGAACATACGTCATGGTACTCAATCAAATTCTACTATTCATATATATTTTTGATTAATAGAGGAAAAATAACTGGCAAACTATGAGGATTGTATGACTCTAATAGGTTCAAGTGAGCTCCACTCATTTCATATCTCAAATGCAGGTTCTTAGACTATTCATATGCAACACTTGGCATGCTTTTGTTATACATGCATGGAATGTTTTAGAATCAGTGTGACTCACAAGATTGGGTGGATGACTAGATTTTCAGGCCTCTAATTCTAATCGACACATATCATGTTCCATTAACATTTTAACTTATAGACATGACATCATCACATGACTTTGACCATATATCTAATCTAGTACAACCAAGTAGAAGATTAATATTTATGTACTATTTATTCTCATAATTTATCTTCATAATGTCATTAAATTTTGTTTTTTATGATGCAGGCCATGTTTTTGTAGTTATTGCAGATGAGGATAATGAAGAAGGAATATATTACTACTTATGTCAGTGTGTAGATGGAAACACAAAATTGACTTCCCCAGTTATATATGGATATAACATTGATAATCCTACTAGGTCTATGGTAGTGACTAGAACTTGGATTCGATGATATCCTATAAAAAAAATTCAAATGTATGATTTTTTGAAGACTGAAACTCACAGGAAGATACTAAACCATTCAAAATTGGTTCTTACAACAAATAGCCAATTGTAAAAATATTATGGGAGGCCAAGAAACAAAAATCTATGGAAAGTTTGTGAGTCATACCATGAATCTATTCTTGATACCATTAATATTAAAGAAGATCCAAGTGGTTCATCAAATTGAAATGCATAGGTATGTTGACATGTAAAATGTAGATGTAATCAATTTTACCAAATGTTTTTGATTTTGTAGGTAGTACATGCATAAATTTTATCTTTAATTACTTACTAATATTTTTTTTAGGTTAGTGGTGCCAAGTCATCTTCCACCTTCATGTGGTTGGCACTATTAGTAAAGAATTTCATATTATTGAAGCTAAGAGAAGCTTACTAAAAGTACTTGGCATTTCCATGCTCCTGAATAATTGGTCATGATAAGTTTATTTCTCCTTGTAGCCTTCCAAACACATTTATTGTCAATGTTTTCATGCTCCAAAATAGTAGTGAAAATGCACTTACAGGTGGAATTAGATGTCATCATTATTGGATCACGTGTAATTTTCATATTTAGACATGATCGAAGTGATGTATTTGTACCTGTCAATCCCAAAGGCAAAATTGCTAGTTGGAGGTCAACAAGTTGTCTCTTTATTGCTAAAAAGTTGCATTTTAGGACCCTTTACTACAACTTCTTCCATAAATTACTCATAAAGGTGATTGAAAATAGATTTGAGTTAAAATTAGAGGGATTTTACATGCACACAAGAGATCTTACAGTTCCTCCATATAACTTACATTTTTGGTTTTATGCATGCTTGAAGTTAGGCTAAAAATCAGCATCTTTTTTGTATTGGGAAGGGCAATCTTGAGCCCAGAATAGGTGGTGGGTTTGTTAACTGAGCCATATGAGAGGCCAATAACTTGGTCCAATATATTATCTTCCCATATGGATGTGTTTTTAGTGCCATTTTTCAACCAACAAGCACCAAAAATTATGTTCTCAGACTATAACTTCAACTTTAACAGCATTTGTTGTCAATGTTTATGTGCTCTAAAACAGTAGTGAAAATACACTTGCAGGTGGAATTGGGTGTCAAGGTCATTGTAACACATGTAATTTTACTATTTATATGTGATATAAGTGGTGGATTTTCACTTATCAGTCCCAAAGGCAAAATTGCTAGTTGGAGGTTAACAAGTTATCTCTTCACTGCCAAAAAGTTGCATTTTAGGACCCTTTACTACAACTTTTGTCATGGATTGCTATTAGAGGTGATTCAAACTAAATTTAGGGTAAAATTATATGTATTTCCCATAAAAATGAAGTATCTTATGGTTCCTCCATACGACTTATGGTTTTGGTTTTATGCATGCTTGAAGTTAGGCTAAAAATCAACATCTTTCTTATATTGGAAAAAATGTTTTTGAGCCTAGAATGGGTCATGGATTTGTTGACTAGACTAGATAGGAGGCCAAGAACCTACTCCTCTATGTAAATGAGGGATCTTATGGTTCTTCCATATGACTTACACTTTTAGTTTTATGTATGCTTGAAGTTAGGCTAAAAATCAACATCTTTTTTATATTGGTAAGAGCGTTCTTGAGCCTGGAATGGGTGGTGGGTTTGTCGACCAGGCTAGATAAGAGGTAAAGAAACTATTTTTGGACATTATACACCCCTATAGACATGTTTGTAGTTCCAATTTTTAGCCAACAAGCACTGAAATTTGAGTTCTCAAATCATAGCTTTAACTTTGACACCATTTATTATCAATGTTTATGTGCTCTAGAACAGTAGTGAAAATGCACTTGCAGGTGAAATTGGATATCACAATCATTGGATCACATATAATTTTCCTATTTAGACATACTCAAAGTGGTGGATTTGTAACTTCTGGTCTTGGAGGAAAGATTGCTAGTTAGAGGTCAACAA
This sequence comes from Torreya grandis, assembly GCA_037957365.1. Lineage (NCBI taxonomy): Eukaryota > Viridiplantae > Streptophyta > Pinopsida > Cupressales > Taxaceae > Torreya > Torreya grandis. The sequence continues at coordinate 254,558 of JARHVA010000384.1, forward strand.
GTCTCTTCACTACCAAAAGTTGCATTTTAGAACCCTTTATTGCAACTTATGCCATGGATTGATCTTAGAGCTGATTCTATCCAGATTTGTGGTGAATAAAATCTATTTACACAAACATGAGGGATTTAATGGTTCCTCCATATGACTTATAGTTTTGGCTTTATGCATGCTTGAAGTTAAGCTAAAAATTAACATCTTTCTTGTATTGGGAAGGGCATTCTTGAGCTTAGAATAGGTGGTGGGTTTGTCGAGCAGGCCAGATGGGAGACCAAAATCTTAGTTATATATGTTATCCTCCCCTCTATATGTGTTGGTAGTGCCATTTTTTAACCAATAAGCACCAAAATTGAGTTCTTAGACCGTAGCTTGAACTTTGATAATATTTATTATCAGTGTTTATGTGCTCTAGAATAGTAGTGAAAATGCACTTGCAGGTGGAACCAGGTGTAATGATCATTGGATCATGTTTAATTTGCCTATTTAGATATGATCAAAGTAGTGTATTTTCACCTATTAGTCTTGGAGGCAAAATTGCTAGTTAGAGGTCAACAAGTCGTGTCTTCACTACCAAAAAGTTGCACTTTATGACCCTTTAATGCAAATTCTACCATGGATTACTCTTAGATGTGATTAAAAATAGATTGGGGGTGATATTAAAGGGTTTTCCCTTGCACATGAAGTATTTTATGGTTCCTCCATACAACTTATAATTTTGGTTTTATGCATGCTTGAAGTTAGGCTTAAAATCAACATCTTTTTTGTATTGGGAAGGGCATTCTTAAGCCAAAAATTGGTGGTGGGTTTGTAAATTGAGCATGATGGGAGGAAAATAAATTGGTATTGAATGTTATCCACACATCTAGATGTTTTGGAAATGCCAGGTTTCAGCTAATAAGTATCAAAAATTGAGTTATCAAATTGTAGCTTTGATTTTGTCAACATTTTTTGTCTGTGTTTTCATGCTTTGGAATAATAGTGAAAATCAAATTACAGGTGGAATTAGGTGTCATGGTCATTGGAGCACATGTAATTTTCTTATCTATGTTGGGTGAATATTTTGTCGGCCAGCTAACTGGTGACCAAAATAGTTCCTATCACCGCAGCATAGGGAGATCAGTCGGCCAGATGTGCAGGTTTACTACATCAGCAGGGGACAAATCTCTCCTCTCATCAAGGGGAGGTTCCCTATAGATATGCAGGAGATGCAAGAGGATATTTACTATATATATATATATATATATATATATATATATATATATATATATATATATATGTAGAAAGTAAGACACAGGGGGTAGGATAAACCATCCATCTCTCTTCTTTCAGAGATAATGCTGACAAACAAAAAAGAAATACTGGGTGATGGGGAAGGTACTTCTCTTCTTTCAGAAGCAACTTTCAGCCAAGAGCCAGATTCCTTCTTAAATAGTATAAATCCTGATGAAGCAACAGAAGGCACTTCTCTTCTTTTAGAAGTGCTTGTTCTTGTAGGCAACAAAAATCTTTCTAGTAATAGGTAACCAAAGTTGCAGAGTAACCAACAACCTGAAATGTAGCGCAAAGTCTCCACCTCGACTGCCCAAAGAGTATATCACAAAGGATAATGTGGGCACAAAGTCTCCCCAGAATCCTCAACACAAAAAGGAAAGGAAAACACAGACTGAAATCAATTGTGAAAGCACAAACAGTTGGTTTCAGGACACTTCTTTGTTACCTTTACTAATTCTGCGCACCAAATTAAATGAATAAGGACACCTTCAGATGACACAAGTCAGAAAAACACAAAGTCTAGAAAAACCTGCTTTCTCATTTAAATAACAAAGAAAATGAAATTACAACCTGAGCTCAAAGTCTCAGTCTTCTTCTTTTAAAATGGGCAGAGTTTCGTTCTTGTAAAACTGAGAAGTCTCCTATAAAAAATGAGAGATTACAATATATAGCACCTCAAGAAAGACTTGGGCACTTGTTTTTCATATGTTAGCCCATGCTATGCATTCAATGCCTTGAAGGCATTATTAGGTTTATGAAAGGACTGCATTGAAAATAGGGTAGCTATCTTAACTATGGCATGCCATTTCATCCCATATGTCTTCTCCCAAGTCTGGATCATCTGGTCTGTCCCCTCTGATGTCTGCGTAGCCATCCATTCGTCTTTACTTAATGGAAGAAAATAGGTCGTGTCCTTGGTTTGGTGCACTTAGAAGTCTACTCGATCCACTGTTTCACCTACTGGAAATAACTCTTTCAAAGATATTTCTGATCCTTTGGTCTCGCTCCTCTCTTGACTACTTAAGCACTTCTTTGCTCTTTATAGCCCTTCTTGCCTATGTCTTTTTTTTGGGGGGGGTCCTTTCTGCGTCTTTGATAAGTGGCAAGTTCTGCTGTCATGAAACTCATTAGAAACTCATAGAAAATGGAGTTCACGACATGTTTTGCCTGAGCAACTCCAAAAGGGGAACATAGATGCAAACACTTGTCACGTTCGCTGCACTTGTCTTTTTCCATTGGGTGCTTTTCCACTTTGTCTCTTCCTACTGCAATTTGAGCTATCAGGCTATCTTTCTAGCCAGTCACTTGGTTCTTCCTTTGAGTTCTGTGCTTTATTTGAATTTCAACGGATATTCCCTTACCTTAAATTTGACATCTGCATGGACGCCATTGGTTGACTGTTGCTTGAACCATGTCTTTGAACTTTTGAACCATGTTGAACCATTGAACTTTGAACTCGTTGAACCTGTTGGTTCAATGGTTCAATGGTTCATTCTTCATTATTTGGCAAAGTCCTTTGTTCTTTTGCACCAAGCGCATTGAACCAAACCTGGAAACCACTGAGTGCTGGAAACTTGTTCTTTTGACTGAACTTGCCTGTAGAAGCTTTTTTAACCTGTTGAACCTGTGAACCCCCTTTACAGAAAGAACTTAAAAATGAGGAACTTGAAAGCTCAGAACAAATTTTTTTAAAAGGGAAGAGACAATTTTGATCTGTAGGTTGTCCCAAAAATGAGTGGCATTTTTTAGGGATAATAGCTGGCTCCAGTTGGGGAACTTCTTTCTATTGAAAAAATCGATTGAAGGGAGTAGAATCCAGAATCTCCAGTGCCTTGAAGTGTGCCATTAGGCTATGGAGTCATGCTACCCAAAAAGAAAGGCTCCAAAAATGAAAACAAAATGAACAAAACAAAGCTAAAGACTATACAAATATATAGGTGAATTTATTTAGTACTTCAAGAATTGAAGCACCTCAGATGCTGCCCCTTTAGAGGCAGTGACGATGACGCTCTATCCTGATAAACTAGCAAGAGGCCATTTTCTCCCCACAATTGATGATGTGTGAATGGAACTCTCCACCAGGAAAATAATTCCATGTGCCTTCCCTTTTGTTTTCTCCTCTTGCCCCACAACAAGACTTGTCTTTTGATCTGAAAACCATGAATCTTTGTTTTCTTAGAGAAGAGCTCCTTTTCCTGATCATGATGCACAGGAGCATGGCCAGCTACCATAATTGGTTGCTCTTCTGGTTCCATCTAGCACCTGATTTGATTGTCCTCATTTGACACCCGCCATTGATTGGTACTATCAGGCCCACTTGTCGTTGCTTCCTCTGAAACAATATTTTGGTTTGCATTCTCAAGGGCTTTAACTAGATCTTCATGAACCTCTTCTGTGGTCAAAAAATAATTACCCCTACCTGAGGACTCAAATATAATTTGAGCCGTAGGGGCTGACATTTGGGTGACCACGTACTTTGCCTCTCCCTTAAGAAGCAACCTCTACATCATGCCTTTCACAGGGATTCTTGCCTGGGACAAGTCCATACTCAATTCTCCTCTGACATCCTTGTAAAAGTTTTGTCCAAGCAGAATGCCATATGAGGCTGGGACATCAGCTACCAGAATTATCATCTTGATCCTCTTGTCAAGGAATGCTGCAAATGCAAATTGGGCATCTTTGATTTGCGCCAATTATGGTACTTGTTTGTTCTCCATGGAGAAACATCTCCCAAAATTTTTAGTCAATGTGAGACCAAGAGATTTTGCCACTTTAGTAGGCATGACATTGTCAGATGTGCGAGAATCGATGATGCAGTTGCTCAGCTTGCGACCGTTTATTAACAGGGAAACATAGAAAGGATATACTTTCCCAGAGGCAGCAGGGGGAGAAATGACAAGGTTATTTCGGGTGGATACATTCTTTGGGGGATCATGAGTTACCCTCAAAATTTATTATCCTACAGGGATGGCTTTACCTTTCACACATTCCACCAACCTGTCCAATTGTTCAGGATGGGCTTGTAGAAATTCAAATTTAGATATTTGAATTTTAGTCTTTTTGACATGCTCAATTATGTCAATCGGACTAGGCATAGAGGATGGGAGTTCACTCTTTTGGTTTTTGAAAGGGGGAGGGCTAGTTTGCGAAGTTAAAGTAGAGGGTGCAGAGATGCTTGGGGTACATACCTTTTCAACAGTCACCAGGTCCTTTGGTTGGAAGGGCAGAGTGGTTCCCCACTTGGCAATCGAAACTGCTAGCTGAGGTTTCTTCTCTGTCCTTTCTTTATCAGCTTATCAAGTTGACTAATTCTGGGACCGAGTGAATATGACATATGATCCCTCAGCAGCATTCCCCTCGCTTTTGGGTTCATCTTGATAATTTAGGTAACCAATGATGGAGTCACTAGCTAGTTCTTCTTCATGCTCTTCAAAGAGATTAGCATCATATTGTTGGTCCAACTCAGGTTGGAAAGGGGAAGCGTGTTCCATTTCTATATATCCAATCGCTGATTGGTTGGAGGTGCTTCAATGGCGAGGTTCCTTTGTGGGGGAAGAAGACAATTTGGCTGCCCTTGATTCCTAGTAGCATTGCCTTGGTACGCTTGATTCTGAAATGTCCTCCTTGGCATATCCTGATTAGGAGAAGTAGACATAACTTGGGCCATCTATCTTCTGAGAGCTAGCATTTCATTTGCTAGATTTTGTACCATCGGGTCAGTGGTGACTGCAGGTGAATACTCAGAAGATGAAGAAGATTTACCTTTATTAGGGTCTCTCCTTATCTTTCCCGTCAAGATAAGGTTGTCCTCCAATTCAGTGGCCAGGTCCTAAGCTTCAGCCAAGTCTATTTGGCCAGCATGCCTCAACAATAAACTCACTTCAGGAAGCTATGATTTGATGAAGAAGCATTTAAGGTTCTGAGGTGTTGGTTGGGCAATTGTAGGAATCTTGTTCCTCAACTTGTCGAACCTGGCAATGAAGTCTTTCATAGGCTCCTAGGGCTCCTTCTTCATTTGAGTGAGCTGGGCTAGCAAGGCATGTGCATCCTCTGTAGGCTTAAACCTTGCTTTGAATTTGGCTTTGAGTGTGTCTCAGTCAGTCATTGACCTGGCTTGCAGGTGATAGAACTAGTCAACAACAACACCTTGTAGTGTTTCCACAAACAGCCTGACTGCTATATCTTCATGCTCTACTCCAATCACACCACAGGCTATGCTGAAGGCTGCAAGGTGTTCATCAGGGTGAACTTTCCCATCACCCAAGAATTTGGGGAAGTTCTTCCTCGAGCTACATGGAAGCTCATGCAGAGGTGGAGTAAGGTTGAGTGGACCAAATGAGTTACCCCAGGGCCCCCAAGCTGCCATGATTGGATTATGGAAAGTGGGGGTAACAAATTTAGGTGGAATATTTATGGGCAAGGCTCTATTAATAGTAGGAAAAGAAGCTCTACTTTGTGTTGGTGACCTGATAAGGTCAGGAGGAAGACTCCTAGATCATTGGAGGAAAGGTGGTGGAGGAAACAGATCAAAATTGCTCTGTTGTGCCAACTCAAACACAGGGTCAAAAACACCCTTAGATCTCTGGCTTCTTGTGTAGCGTGGAGTTGCCAAATTTCAAAATAAAAATGGAAAAGAGTAGGATCTACTTTAGTTTGAAGTTTGGGACTTCAAACTATGCGCTCTTCCCTAGCGGCTCTGGTTTTGCAGACCAGATAATATAACAGAGATGGAAGAAGATGGTAAGGCTATAATGATAATGGGTAATACATGGAACGGAGTCGCCAGACTATGTAATGGATAAGGGTTATAATGATACTGGGTAAGACACAGATGATGTTTCAATTTGAAACATGATGTTCCAAATTGCACAAAATAACTGTCCCCAGCAGAGTCACCAAAAACTGTTGGGTGAATATTTTGTCGACCAGCTAACTGGTGACCAAAATAGTTCCTATCACTGCAGCATAGGGAGATCAGTCAGCCAGATGTGCAGGTTTACTACATCAACAGGGGACAAATCTCTCCTCTCATCAAGGGGAGGTTCCCTAGAGATATACAGGAGATGCAGGAGGCTATATATATATATATATATATATATATATATATATATATATATATGCGGAAAGTAAGACACAGGGGGTAGGATAAACCATCCATCTCTCTTCTTTTAGAGATAATGCTGACAATTAGAAAAGAAATATTGGGTGATGGGGAAGGTGATTCTCTTCTTTTAGAAGCAATTTTCAGCCAAGAGCCAGATTCCTTCTTAAATAGTAGAAATCCTGATGAAGCAATAGAAGGCACTTCTCTTCTTTCAGAAGTGCTTGTTCTTGCAGGCAACAAGAATCTTTCTGGTAACAGGTAACCAAAGGTGCAGAGTATCCAATAGCCTAAAATGTAGCACAAAGTCTCCACCTCGACTATCCAAAGAGTATATCACAAAGGATAATGTGGGCGCTTAGTCTCCCCAGAATCCTCAACACAAAAAGGAAAAGAAAACACAGACTGAAATCAATTGTGAAAGCACAAAGTCTTCTTACAGTTGGTTTTAGGACACTTCTTTGTTACCTTTACTAATTTTGTACACCAAATTAAATGAATAAGGACACCTTCAAATGACACAAGTCAGAACAGCACAAAGTCTAGAAAAACCTGCTTTCTCATTCAAATAACAAGGAAAATGAAATTACAACCTGAGCTCAAAGTCTCAGTCTTCTTCTTTCAAAATGGGCAGAGTTTCATTCTTGTAAAAATGAGAAGTCTCCTACAACAAATGAGAGATTACAATATATAGTGCCTCAAGAAAGACTTAGGTGCTTGTTTTTCATTTGTCTGCCCATGTCATGCATTCAATGCCTTGAAGGCATTTTCAAGTTTATCAAAGGACTACATTGAAAATAGGGTAGTTGTCTTAACTATGGCATGCCATTTCATTCCATATGTCTTCTCCCGAGTTTGGATCATCTGGTCTATCCCCTCTTATGTCTGTGTAACCATCCATTTGTCTTTACTTCATGGAAGAAAACAGGCCGTGTCCTTGGTTTGGTCTGCTTAGAAGTCTACTCGATCCACTGTTTCACCTACTAGAAATAACTCTTTCGAAGATATTTCTGATCCTTTGGTCTCGCTCCTCTCTTGATTGCATAAGTGCTTCTTTTCTCTTTATAGCCCTTCTTGCCTATGTCTTTTGGGGGGGGTCCTTTTTGCGTCTTTGACAAGTGGCAAGTTCTGCTGTCATGAAACTCATTAGAAACTCACAGAAAATTGAGTCCACGACACGTTTTGCCCGAGCAACTCCAAAAGGGGAACACAGATGCAAACACTTGTCACGTTCATTGTGCTTGTCTTTTTCCATCAGGAACTTTTCTGCTTTGTCTCTTCCTACTGCAATTTGAGCTTTCAGGCTATCTTTCCAGCCAGTTACTTGGTTCTTCCTTTGAGTTCTGCGCTTTATTTGAATTTCAACAGATATTCCCTTACCTTAAATTTGATGTCTACGGGGACGTCATTGGTTGATTGTTGCTTGAACCATGTCTTTAAACTTTTGAACCATGTTGAACCATTGAACTTTGAACTCGTTGAACCTGTTGGTTCAACGGTTCAATGGTTCATTCTTTGTTATTTGGCAAAGTCCTTTGTTATTTTGCACCAAGCGCGTTGAACCAAACCTGGAAACCACTGAGTGCTGGGAACTTATTCTTTTGACTGAACTTGCCTGCAGAAGCTTTTTTAACCTGTTGAACCTGTGAACCCCCTTTACGGAAAGAACTTAAAAATGAGGAATTTGAAAGCTCAGAACAATTTTTTTAAAAAGGGAAGAGACAATTTTGATCTATAGGTTGTCCCAAAAATGAGTGGCATTTTTCGAGGACAAAAATATATACATTTTTAAATGGGTGGATTTGCACTTGCTGGTCTTGAAGGTAAAATTGCTAGTTAGAGGTCAATAAGTTGTCTCTTCACTGCCAAAAAGTTGCATTTTAGGAGAGAAGTAGAACAATGCATAGTAGTAAGTTCATGATGGCTTGAAGATAACTAAGAAAGATAAGTTGGAGAAAATTATACCTTAAAAAATTTATAAGAACTCTCAGTTAAGTGTAAATGATGGTAGATGATGGAAAATCTTGCATTCTTTCACATAGGCAGGTTGTGATAGATAGGTGTATGAACCTATGCTTGGGCAATGATAAAAAATCTTACAAGAAGAGCCTAATCAAGGAAATAGTGTAGAGTATTTAAGAAGATGAATGTATAGCCTCTCAAAGGAATAAACCATTATTTGAAACCCTAAGGTAACAATGTTAAATTTCAGCTATTGTATAAGTAGTGTTTCAGTGAATTTCTTGCTTATTATTGGAAAGAGGGAAAAGAAGAAACTAAGTATGAGTATGGTTGAAAAATGTGATCGATTATGCATGCATTGAATCATAAGATTATGAATAACTCCTCTTTATCTTGGGAGGATGACCTGTAGATAATAAAGCACTAAAGTAAACTTATTTGTTAGACAAATAGTTGAGTGGATTGCCTAGCGATAGATAGATCCTAGAAGCAAGAGCTTCCTTATGGGGCTATCAATCTACACATTTAAAAAAATTAATCTTATAAATAAAATATAAGGTTATTGCATTAATAATTCAAAATCACTAAAATTAAACACAAGAATGCTTACTTAGAAGATAGACTAGAAATGATTAAATTAGTGATAAACTAATTAATACTAGTGCTAGGTGGTCGAGGTATGCTTCAAAAAATAAGAAAGGGGTCTTTAAATAGGTATGAACATAGAGAGTTTGGTTTGATTAGGGGTAGGTAGGTGAAATTATCTTGCTAGTTTTCACTACCATAGTGACCATTGATGGTTAAAGTGACCATCAACAGTCAAGGTGACCATCGGTGGTTAAGGTGACCATCAACGATTGGACAGACCATCGATGGTTGAGACAATCATTGATATTTACTTTGTCTAGGTATGGGTTGGTAAAAGGTTTGTTGATGAGATCCAAAGATTAATTTTAAGGGATGACTAAGGTCTAGATTGATTATAAAATGGAAATAAAGTAAATGAATACTAAGAAATAACTACTTATCGTACCAAAAGTTGATTGCGTAGATGGTTAAGGTAGTTGACCTATTTGTGTAATCTATCTCAATTTTGATAGAGTAATAGTACATAAGGCTTGGTGGAGTGGTGGTATAAAATTACTCTTTGATATGATTGTTGGATTGTTAGATTGTTGATAATGATGGACCTACAAATGAAGAAACTCCTTGATGCAAAAAGATATTGATAATGATTATCGATCCCTTTCACCTCCTAGCACCTCTCTTCTTATAGGTACAAGCAAGAGGTGGAAGTGAAGGTTCAAATTGGATATCTAATTATAAATCATCCATGAAATGGCTCATAATAGGATTTAAATAACTTATATTTAGAAAAGCAAGGCAGATAGTTTGTATGTTAGTTGGAGGTGGACCCTAATCATCGATGGTCAGGGTGATCATCGACAATCAACCTGATCATCAATGATTGAGGGTAAAATGCAAAAAGTGGGTAAAGGTTAGGTTAAGTCCATTTAGTCAATTTGACTATGGGCTAGGCTAGTTACGAGTTGGAAGGTGATATTGGTCCTAAGGGGGTTCTAGGGTGGTTCAGAGGAACTATGATACTCAAAATCATGGTGTGTGGATTTTTAGTGTTTACATTTTACCCTTTTTGTTATGCAGCTTGGAATTAACCAGTTACAAAACAAAAATTGATATTGGTTAAAGGTATGTTTGCCTTGATTATGGGAGGATTGTTCCCACTTAAAATAAGAGGTGATGAGGTAAAGAAAAATGGGTGCAGGTTTGATAAGGTAAACAGAGGTTATGATGAAGGTGGATATCAAGACGGTAGATGAGAGGTTGGGCACTAAAGTGCAAATAGGTGCACAAAGTGTGATAAAAGATGTGATATCCAAGATCATGAAAAGATAAGGATGACATGATTGATAAAAATAAAGGTTAGTGCTAAGGGACAAGTGACCAGTCTACCACATGACCACATTCAGGCATGGCAGTCAGTACACCTATCAGTCTCTTAAACAAGGTGGGTGTTTCTATGGGTATCCAAGGTAGGAAGTGCTCTTGTGGAAAACACAAATAGGTCAAGTGTCATGGGTATATAAGGTAGGAATTTATCTTGAAAAGACACAAGTGGGTTAGGTAAACATGAGGTGATGCAAGTGAAAAAGGTGGCAAACATGGAAATGTTGTCACTGTAGTTAAAGGACTAGGTAAAAAAGTGTCACAAAATGCATGTTAGTAGGGATAAAATGGACTAACACAAGGTGATGAGGTGGTTGGGGTGGGTAGAGAAGGTAGTCTCCAAGGGTGGGTGAGAAATGGTTGATGTTTTCTAAAGGGGGTTTTCTAGTGTGTGAGTGTAAAAGTGGGACCACCTAACCGTCGATGGTCAAGGTCCCCAAGGGCGATCGTCGATGGTCACCCTAACCATTGATGTCTAGGTGGAAATCCTAGAATTATGTAGGTTAAAAGTGAAAGTGGATTAAATTTTTACCCATTATAAATCTTAATTTTTTGACTTTGTGCTCTAATGAATTTGGCATGCTGTGTTGAAGGCATTTATTATGATTGCTTGCATTACTGGGCCTATGAGCACATTAGGGTGTTGAGGCCAATAGGGTTGGCTTGGGTAGGCTTTACATAGATTGACTTCCCCATTAGCTTCATGTGATGGAGGGGTGAATTTGTTACATCAGGTACAAGGGTTGGTTTTCATGACATGGAGTGGTTCAGGGGTGTACTAGGTGCACTAGTGGTTGGAGATATCACCTGGAGGTTATATGTGCAATGTTTAGTGTGGCCAGGGTATAAGATATAAACACTCTCCCTTTAGAGCCATAGATGGATACTTGGTAAGTGAGATGGAGAGGTGGTGTTGATTATGTTTGATAGGGTATGCCAATAGTTTGTCCTAGTATAAGGTATCCCGATCCCATTCCCTAGGTATAGGAGAGAGGATTCAAAGATACCACTAATAAAGCCACATCATATTCCTACATTGTTAGATGGTGCATATGAGGAGCTATCATCTAGGGTTCTAATATATTATGTTGGGTTTATAGATAGGTACATGGCATGGTACTAGCCCATATACATAGATACAAACATTGGTTAAGATGATGGAGGTGTAAGGTCAATCATTATAAATCTAGTTGATCACAATGGATAGGTAAAAATGACTTTATCCAATACATAGGGATGTGTATAGGTACTACATGAATAGGTGGCCATGCTACAGGGCTAGATTATCATAATATAGGGTTAGGTTGTGACCTTACAAGGTCAACTTGCTACTATCACAAATGAGAAGGATCAGGCTAGGACCTCTCTAGCCTTGGTAACTAAGGAGAGGGACTCTTTGAGCTAGAGAGGAGGAGTAGTAGAAAAATAGGTAGTATGACCCATCTTTACCCCAACAACATGATACCTAGCTATATTGGAGGAGCTACGTTGTTATGAGGCTATTTTTCTAACACAGTGTCCAAATGAGCTCTAATGGGGTGAGTAAAGGGCCAACTTAGTAGGTGGAGCTAGTTTAGTGATACTAGGGTAGTGGCTAGTGTCTATATTTGGGCAGACAAGGATAGTTTGGTGATCGACATGCATATCAGGTGGGTAAGTACAAGGAACTAACAGTGCTCTAGAAGGTAGTAGTGCCCCTAGGGCATAGATATAGCTAGAGTATGATGTTTTGTATATCATTTTGATTTTGGCCTATGAGCCGATGCTGTGAGATGTACATTTTTGAGAGAAAGAGAGATATGTCTACTTTCTTTGTACACTTTGTTATGGATATTTGACTTGTGATTTTATATATATGTGGTCTTTGTTTATGTTCATGTTGCTGGTTTATGGTTTATGGTTTATGGTTTATGGTTTGATGTTGATGTTTAATGCTTATGATGTGATGTTTATGTGTGATAATGGATTATGTTTATGTTATGGATGTTTAGATCAGGCATGAGATGGTTTAGATTTATGGTTATGCATATGACATGCTAAATCTTAATGTGTATATAATGCATTTGTAGCTTGTAAACATGTGGTAAAAAATGGTTGATTGTTAAAATGCTTATGGATTTTTTTTATTTATTATGGTTGGTATGGTTGTGCTTATGGTTATGGTTAACTTGGTTATGCATGTTGCTAATTTTTTTAGGATAAAACACCTAGGGTAACTTTTATTAACAACACTAAATGAGAGACTAAAAAATATAATCAAGAGATAAATGCCATAATGAAAATAACAACTAGTCACGTTAGGAATGAAGAGGGTATGATGCTTCTTCATTTGATGAGGACTAAAATAAAACCAAAGTTGGATTGACTTAATGAACATAATCCCTTTGATTGCTTCGCATTAGCATTTGTTGGCTGGTTAAAAAGGTGTCTTGGCCACACAATGCCAAGTAAGCTCAATAATCCCTTGCATATAGAGTAGAAGGAGAAATGGGTGAAAATGAAACCTTCTTGCGATACTATCATGCCTTTTATATAGATGTCTAAAGATTTAATATAAATAATCCTATGACAAGATGTGTAGATGGTCGAAGCAGGAAGTCTATTTGTGAAAGCTGATTGTGACTTCCACCATATTACACTAATTGAGAGCTGATTTTGGCTTTCAAAATTAGTTTTATTTTGTTGTGATTTTCATGATGGGTCTTTTAATTTGTTGTTATACATGGGAAACTAATTGATGTGGGAAGCCTTCATGAAATTGTTGTGCTTTTTAACAAAATGTGTTACCCAGCCATCCTTCAAAGGAGTGGTCTAAGTTTACTAGCTTTATTTAATGATTTTGATAGTTGTCCTTTGAGGGAGTAGTCCACCTTATGTTTTGGTAATTTAAAATATATTTGTGATAGCTATCCTTCAAGGGAGTAGTCTTTGAATGATAGGAATGACCCATGATTGCTAGTGATAGGAATTTTGTTATTTTGCTTGACATAGACTTTCTTAGGCTGGCTTAATGGTTCACCTTTATGAAGGAATAACTAGGAGCACAAGAAGGTTGACTAGGTGTAAAAATGTTTAGGTGAAAATGATCATGGGAAACCATCCTGTAAAGGTGTGGAAAGTACCATGAGAACCATGCCATGGGTTGAGCTATGATGCCCATTATTGAAGATAAGGATATGTTGGTGACAAATAATCACATGATTCAATTTTAATCAGTTGTCCCTAAAATAGGGAGATAAAATGTAGGTAAATAGCAAGGGATGATCTTAAGTTAGACAAAAGGTAAACATGATCTTTCTCAATAAAATATCAGATGTAGATGTGAAGCATTAAGAGGCTCAGGTTCTGGGTGGCCTTTGAGAGAATATAACTGGTAAGCTCTTGATCCACACTTGTGGGTTATGATATGGTCCAAACCAATTGAAAGCAAACTTAACCCACTTTCTTTTATCCATATTAGTGACATGTTGGTTTTCCTTTATGATGAGGTCTTCAATATTAAATTCCTGTACTTAAAGGAATTTTTTATAGGCATGCTTGATGTGCCCTTGATAGACATGAAGGTGGATGAAGGTAGCTAGGCAATGCTCATTGAGTAGCTCAAGTTAGACCAAACAGTGTTGACGATAATCATCCTTCAAAATAAGTTATTGTAAAGATATGCAAAAAAGGGGATTTGGACTTTGAGAGGCAAGATGACCTCATCTCCAAATATAAGAGAAAACTAAGTAGCACTTGTAAGGGTTGTAATGCTAGTACGATATGCCCATAAGGTGAAGGGGATGTGCAAATGCCAATCTCAACCAGATACATTGACCATTTTAGTTAGCATGTTATTAATATTTTTTTTGGAGGCTTATGTTTGTCCATTTACTTGAGGGTGATAGGGTGAGGAGAATCCTAAATTAATGTTGAATGTGTCACATAGACCCTAGACTTGCTTGTTCTTAAATGATTTACCAATGTTGGTGATAATCTTATGAGGAACACCGAAGCGATAGATGATATGATGGTTGATAAATTTGACAATATTTTTTGCTTTGGTTGAGACTAGAGGAATAGCCTCTACCCACTTTGTAAATCACTCAATCGTGGTGATAATAGAATGGTCTCACTACGAGGAATGGGGGTTAATTTCACCAATGAGATTATTGCTAGTGCATGATGAAAATTAGCATGTTGTTGACACTTGAAACACTTTTTCACATAATCATAGTAGTCTTGGTTAAGGGTAGGCTAATAATAACTGAGGCAAAGGATGTGTTTAACTACAACAAGGCCACTAAAGTTTCCCCCATAAATAACATTATGTGTTTCCTTGATAGCATGAGAGGCTTCATAACTACATAGGTAACGAAAGAGGATGCCATCAAAGCCATGTTTATAGCAAATACCTCCCATAATGGTATATCATGAGGTACTCTAGATAAATGCTCTTTGAGATTTCGTAGAGAGGCCATAAGGAACTATGTTGAGGTTAAGATAGTCAAAAGTTTATTCGTACCAAAGTTCAAGTTGGGTGTCTTCCACATTGAAAATGGTGGGAGAATTTTGTTTGACATAAGAAGGTTGGGTAAGCTTGTGGATAATAATAGATAGCTTAGAGTTTGAGGGTACAAATGGGATTTGTGAGGCAAGGGAAGCCATGGTGTCGATAAACTATTAGTATATCATGGGGTTGAGTGGATATGATAGTGTTTAAAAGATGATAAAAGTTTGTCAACTAGTGGTTTGTACTATTATAGAACATCAATATTGCACTGGTAGGAGCCATTGATTTAATTGACTATAAGTTGGGAGTCAACAAAGATGTTAATTATTTTGAATCCTAGGGTTAAGGTAGTTTGAAGGCCTATCACTAAGGCTTCATACTCAGCCATGTTGTTGGTACATTCAAAATCAAGCTTGAAGGACAAAGGAAGAGGTTCACTGTCAAAGGGGATAAGGATGATACCAGCTTCCCCATCATGTTGACACTTTGATCCATCAACGAACATGGTGATCTAATAGGTAAATTCTACCTGAGTGAGGGTCATGATGGACTCATTGAGAAATTTAAGAGGAGGTTAGTTGTTTGCTAAAGGTGCTTTAGCTAGCTAGTTGGTAATGACTTGCCCTTTGATTGATTTTTTCTAAAGGAACTCAAGGTCAAACTCTGATAAAACCATGAGACACTTGACCATATGCTAGTTTTGATATGGCTTGGAGTGCATGTACTTGAGCAAGTCGATGTTGGTTATAACATAAGTTTTATGGTTGAGAAGGTAGTAGAGAATCTTGGTATCCATAAAGACTAAAACTAAGCAAAGTTTCTTGGTATGGGTGTACTAAGTCTCATACTCTACAAGTGTGTGACTAATATATTATATGAGTTGTTCTCTATGTTGTTCATCTTGGTGAGCCAGTATTTTCCCTAGGGAATGGTCAGTAGAACAGATATATAGGTAGAAAGGTTGGTCATCCTTAAGAGGGGTGAGCATAGGTGGAGACAAAAGGTACTTTTTAAGAGAATAAAAATCCATTTGATAGTTTTTATTCCACTTGAAAGACACATCCTTCTTTAGAAGGTGGTGGAAGAGTTGGCATTGATCTAAAAGCTAGGAGATAAAATGATAAATGGATTGAAACTTCCCCTGCAAATTATGGAGTTTCTTGAGGTTGGTTAGAGGAAGCATGTCAAGGATTGATTTGATTTTGGTTGGATCAACCTTGATTCTGTGAAGGGAGATAATAAAGCTAAGAAGCTTTCCTAACAAAATCCCAAAAATGCACTTCTTAGGGTTAAGGAGGACATGATAATGTATGAGGCATTCAGAGATGATCTTAAGAATAACCAAGTGATCTTTTCAAAGTTTAAATTTTTTTAGAAGGTCATCCACATAGTCCTCAACAATCTTATGGATAAGGTCATGGAAGATATAAGTCATGACACATTGGTAGGATGCATAGCATTCTTTAACCCAAAAGGCATGACTCTATAGTAGAAGCCTCCCCAAGGAGTAGTAAAGGTGGTTTTGTGATGATATTTGGGAGAAATTAAGATCTGATTATAACTTGAGAGCTCATCTATGAGAGATAACATCTCATGGCCAACTATAAGAAAAACAAGCTGATCGATGCTTGGCAAAGGAAAGTCATCTTTGGGGAAGCAAATTTGAGGTCATGAAAGTCGACACAATGTGTATTCCCCCTGTGGCTTTGGTGATATGTATGATGTTCAAGACCCATTGGGGGTAGTAAATAGGTTGAATAAAGTTGAAAGATAGAAGATGTTAAAGTTCTTTGATGAGAATGGTTATACGAGGGTGCATGTGTTAGAGCTTTTGCTTGATAGGTTTGGCATCATCATAAGTGACTATGTTATGGGTAGCAATGGTGGGGTCAATTCCAAGCATGTCATTGTAAGACCAAGTGAATGATATGCTGTGGTCTTGGAGGAAAGAAGGAAAATTCCAAAGGTATTTGGCATTCAATGATTGGATAAGTTTGATAATGCAAGGGTTATCTAGAGTGCCTAATTTGATATCTATGGTGGATTCTTTCAACATGGTTGAAGACTTGAGAGGAAGGGATTTGTGGATTGAAAAAATTAGGGTACTAAGGTAGGTGAGAATAGAATCATCATCCTATCACTAAACAGTGTTAATGATAGGAGAATCTTCTCCTATCATTTTAGGGTGGGTCAAAGGGGTCGTTATGATCATCCCCTCCTTCCACTAAGTTAGGGGTCCAAGGTTGATCATGTTGATAAAAAAAATGTTAGGTGGGATAATTTCATCATCCTCACATGCAAGTGGAGGTGAGGTCGGTGAGAAAGGGGTCTCTTCTTTAAAAATGGTAATGATGGGTTGCTTGGCTTTCTTATTATTAGGTAAGATGAAACCAAGTCCATGATTTTTGTGTGGCTTCTTGGTTTTAATGGTGACCAATTCATATGGGTCATGTTCATACTGTCCCAGAACAAAGCCTTTCCAAGCACACTGATGAAGGTATGTCTTGGAAAAACTTAGTTTATCTAGGTAAGAGAAACTAACGGTGAATGGTCTAGGTGAGAGAGAGGTGGTAGAAGCACCAAGGGATTTGTTAAGTCCCCCATAGACAAAATGAGTCTGACATTGGGGAGGTCCAAAGGGAATGATAGTTTTGACATTGGGGTCATATCTTGGTTGATTGGTGAGTTGCCCATACTCATGAGGAGTAGGGAGAGCATCAAGGGTGAGAAGGCAATACTCCCCTAGCAAAAGGTGGTGAAATTTTGATTCCAAAGGGTCTATGTTAGGTATTTGGTTTGCAAGAATAGAAGAACTAGTGGATTCCTCATTAGTAGAAGGGGATATGGTATCCTCTCTAGTGGTGGAAGGCTGGGTTTTAACTACTGAGAGTGTGCTAGATGGGATTATGAGGATATCGTTAAGGTGATAGGTCATGTTGCATGTTGAGAATGGACTTGGGTCAGCTTAGATGGTGATGACCTGGCCTTCATGCTTAAACTAAATGCAATGGTGGAGGGTAGAGGGAACATAACCCATGGAGTGAATCCAAGGTCATCCAAATAAGATGTTTAATTGGAATTCACCTTATATAACATAGAAAAGTTTGAGTGTGTGGGGTCCTAAATAGATATGATGGATGACAGTTTACAAGTTAGTGGCCATAGTATCATTGAAAGAATAAAGGATGGCCAAAGATTCAAACATAACATTATCTAACAAGTTGAGTTGGTTGTAGGTATGAGAGGAGATGATGTTAATGTTAGCTCCCCCATCAATCATGACTCATTTGATATGAGTTTGGTTGATGTAGGTAGTAATAAAGAGATGAGGATTTGGGTCCTCAAGATAGATGGAGGGTATTTCTTAATCCTTGAAGGTAACAAGGTTAGAAATTTGAAGGGGCACCAATAAAGGTAATTAGAGGTTGGGGGTCCCTAGGTTGGACCTCAATGGATTGCAAAGCATCGATTAGTGTTTGGCATTGTTGGGGAGAGGTAGATATCAACTCATACAATCTCATATTCATTAAGGTCTGATGAATTTGCTTGACGATAACTCTCCAGATGGATTCTGAGGTGTTATATTGGGAGGCAACTAAGATATACACCTTAGGTTTGGTGGAAGGTTGAGGTCGATGGGTGTAGGTTGGTTAGGAGTTTGAAGAGGGGTACATCTAAGGAATGGACACCTTAGCCTTCCCCTTATCTTTATGTTGTGATCTTGTGACCATGTTGATAGTATGGATAGAAAGAGAGGTTGAAGTAAAGGATTGGTCAGACTTGTCTTCAGTCTTAGGTGAGAATAGGAGGCTCGTCTATTAATAGATCATCCTCATTGTAAAGTTGGTAGATAATGGTTTAGAGATATTTTTAATTCTCTATATCATGGTGAAGTGTCATACGATAAGAACACACCTGGTGGTCATTGTACCAGATGGGCTTTGAAGCTAAAGGGTCGAAGGAACTGATGAGAGGTAAGGCTAAACAAGACGTTTGTAATAACTTATGGAAAATGGTTTTAGTATGACGACTAAAGGTGGTAGAGCTGTAGGGGTCTTTGCTTTAGTGGTTAAAGTATGAGTTTATTTATAAATAAGTTTATGAGTAGGTGTTTTGGGCTGGGTGGTACACTTGGTTAATGGCTTTATTTTAGGCAAGGAGGTAGATAGGCTAGAGGTGGAAGATCATAAAGTAAGTAGTGTGGGTATAGTTGGCATGGTGAAAAGAGGTGCATCAAAGAGAAATTATGAAGGTGTAACCAAAAGAGGCAGTAAGGTTATAGTAGAAATAAGGGGTTTCCTACTCAAGGTAGAGGGATGAGGCCCCAAAATGGAAGGCAAGGTTAAGGGAGGTAAAATTCAGGCCTTCAAGCCTCTAGGTGGTTTTACCTCTTTGGTTGTTTTGGGTTGGCATTGAGTTGGTGATTTTGAAGAGGTTAGGTCTACTTTCACAAATAGGTGATTGAGGTTTTGTGTAGGAAAGGTGCTAATGTTCTTGATCAGTTTGGTTAGTTTGGTTTGAGAAGGTAATTTGGTTGCTTGAGATTTAGGTGCCTTGGATGGCTAAGGGATTATTAGATTGGTAAAAGTTATTATTGGCTTGGTTGAGAGGGTAAGAGTTTGGATGGTAGAAGTGGTGAGTTAGCCTACTAAAGGTTCAGTTAGATGTTCTTGCTTGGTGATATAAGGTAACCCTAATTATTTCTAGAAGGTGGCACGATCCACATCAGGGTTGGAGATAAATTCTAATTTTTTGTACTAGCCTAGAGAATGGCTTGTAGGTTGGTTTGATTTCGTGATTAGTGGACCTAAAAGATAATCCCCCAAGTGGAGGCACAGGGGTGGTAACCTCATTCTCTTCCTCAATCAAATGATGCAAGGTTGAGATAGGTGCTTCCTCTATGGGAGGAGTAGACATGGGGATTTCTTCTTTGGGAATATTTTCTGAAGAAGGAATGGTCTCCTCAGTAGTCAAAGGTGAAGATAGGGTGGATATAGTTGGGAGTTTTGGTATATTGGCTAGAAGAGTGGTTAGGGACCCCACTACCTCAATAAGTGGAGGGAAAGAAGATGGTGTTTCCTCAATTTTGGTTTCTAAAGGAGGGGAAGTTAATCACATTACCTCAACAAGCAAAGAGGATGAGGGACAAATAGATTGGTCAAGAGGCTCTTTGGTAACAAGTGTGTCAAGAAACATGTTAAATGTATGGGTATCATGAGAACAATCAAATTTGTTGCTCTCATTCTTGGTAGGATCATAGTTCAGGAAAGGCTGCCTAAATATATCAAGGGTTTGGATTGATGGTGCATTGGGTTTGTCAAATGTGAGCTCCCCCTTATCAATGAGGGATTGGACAAGGATTTTAAATGTGTTACACCTACTAAAATCATGCTCTATCACTCAAATTAAGGCACATAGATCATTCTTATTGTACTAACTAGGTGCAAGGTGAAAAGATTCAAATTATTGGGGTGGCTCATTAAAAGGAAGTTGAATGATGTTGGCTTTCAATAACTTCTCCAATATGGAAGCATAATATTCTACAAGTGGAGTGAATTGCTTTTCGTTGTTCTAGGTTTGGTTCCTCTAGTTTTGCTTTGAGGAACTAGAGGAATTAGATTGCTTGATAGAAGGTGGAGGAGTGGATTTTAGGACAACCACATCTTTAGTTCCCTTGTTCTTGGTGTTGGTATTGGAGTGGTTTTTTATCTTGGAAGAAGAGGTCTCATTGGTTTTGTAGGTTGAGTTCTTTTTTTTTAGCTTTAGTTTTCCTTTGTCAATGGCTTGGTTTTATAACTTATATGCCATGGTAAAATCTTCATTGAAGGTTTGAAATCTTTGGACACACAATGTAGAGGAGATATGCTTGGCACATGCTCGATTAAAGAGCTCTATGGCTAAGGTAGGGAGAAGGAGAGTTGGTTGATTAGGCTCTTCCAAAGAGCTAAAAAATTAGCAATGGATTCATCCTCAAACTATCAGATAGAGTAGAGGCCGATGATATAAAATTTACTAGAGATATTGATTTAAAATTTTTATAAGAAGGTTTGAGCCAGTTGGGTGAAGGAAAAAAGGGAGTGCTTAGGTATGGCACTATACCAATCCAATTCCAGACATGCTAAGGACATGGGGAAGGTGCAAAGAAGAATGAAATCATAATAAGTGATGAGTTAACAAGCATGCCTAAATACCCTAAGGTGTTGTTGGGGATCCTCCTTTGAAATTTAGAGAACTTGAGAAGCTCCCATTGGGGAGGATATGGCCTGATAGGTACAGATGGATAGATATGCTCATTATAGATTTGTTCATATGACAAGATCTTGTGAGCACCCAAAATAGATGACTTAAGGTGGTCATCTTGTCCATAAATATCTTCATGAGGTTAGCTTGGGGTTATGCACCCAAAAAATTTTAAGATGCATGCTACTATGGTGGTTAGAAGACATATTGATAGTGGGTATAAGGTTGGGAGGCTACCACATATTGGTAAGTAGATGTCAATGGTTAGGTGAAAGATACATAAGGGCAAGTAGAGGTAAGTGGTTGGGTAGTGGGTATATACCCTTGTAGATTAGGGATTTATCCAAATGTTGGTCCAAGGGATGCTTGTTGAATAGGAGTGGTAGTTGGGTTTTTGATTGATGGAAGGGTGGTAACCCTTATGCTAATCGGTGGTAGGGTAGAGGGTATAGACACCACAAGGCTTTGAAGTAGAGTAGTGGTTGATGGATTAGGGGTAGCTAAGGGAAGGTTATTAGTGCTATAAGTAGGCACTCCTATTGTAGAGGAGTGGTTGGTAGGAGTAGAAGGTATAAGGGTAGTGGTAGTCCAATATATATTGATATCCAAATATTATACTCAACCAGAGAGCTGAGTCGATTATCCCCTTGGTAATGACCTCTAAGTGGGATTGTAGGAAAAAGGTAAGGTTACTCAACACTCACACACCACAACAATAAGGGTGTTGAGTGCTTATCTAATATATATTGATATCTAGAGATTATATTCAACCAGAGAGTTGAGTTGGTTTTCCCCTTGGTAATGACCTCCAAGTGGGATTGCTGGAAAAAGGTAAGGTTACTGCTAGGTGATGAAATCCTAGTCAGACCTTGTCTCAAGTTTGTTTTAATGTTTAATTGGTGAAAGTGATCTAGTTTAGTGTGTGCTACAAAAGGTAATTATATAATAATATTATTGTGCTTTAATCCAAAGTGAGCTAAAATTATAAGCAAGCAATAGATGCACCCAATTTTAGACCCAAAAGAGATTTTGATTTCATTAATAAACACAGATAGAGAGAAAAGCATACAAATGTAAAGAAAGGAAAGCTAAAGTAAAGACTTAAGGTCCCACCAAGCGTGTTAGAATGTTTCAGTGAATTTCTTGCTTATTATTGGAAAGAGGGAAAAGAAGAAACTAAGTATGGGTAAATTTGAAAAACTTGATCGATTATGCATACATTGAATCAGAAGATTGTGAAGAAATCCTCTTTGGATTAAGAGGATGACCTACAAATAAGAAAGTACTAAAACAAAAAAATTGTTAGACAAATAATTGAGTGGATTACCTAGCGATAGCTAGATCCTAGAAGCAAGAGCTTTATTATGGGGTTATCAATCCACATATTTTAAACAATTAAGCTTATAAATAAAATAGAATGTGCCTACATCAATAAGTCAAAAGTACTAAAATTGAACACAAGAATGCTTGATTAGAAGATAGACTAGACATGATTAAATTAATTATAAACTAATTAATACTAGTGTTAGGTGGTCAGGGTATGCTTCAAAAAATTAGAAAGGGGTCTATGAACAGTTAAAACATAAAGAGTTTGGTTTGATTAGGGATAGGTAGGTGAAATTAGATTGCTAGTTTTCACTACCATAGTAACCATTGATGGTTGAGGTGACCAAAAGTGACTAAGGTGACCACCAGCAATCAAGGTGACCATTGTTGGTTGGACTGGCCGTTGATGGTTGAGATAACCATCAATGGTGACTATGTCTAGGTTTGGGTTGGTAAAAGGCTGGTTGATGAGATCCAAAGATGAATTATGAGGGATGGGTAAGGTATAGATTGATTTTGAAATGGAAATAAAGTAAATAAACACTGAGAAACAAGTACTTGTCTTACTGGAAGTCAATTGGGTGGATCGGTAAAGAGGTAGTGTTAAATTGACTCTCTAATATGATTGATGGATTGTTAGATTAATGGATTATTGATAATTATTGTCCTACAAACAAATAAACTCATGGATTCACAAAGCTCTTGATAATGATTGTCTATCCCTTTCACCTCCCAGCTCCTTTCTTCTAATAGGCACAAGCAAGAGGTGGAAGTGAAGGTTCAACTGAGATATCTAATTATAAATCATCCATGTAATGGCTTAAAATAGGATTTAGACAACTTATATTTAGAAAATCAAGGTGGGTAGCTCACATGTTAGTTGTTAAGGTGTTGGACCCTGACTGTTGATGGTCAACCTAACCATCGATGGTCGAGGGTAAGGGGCAAAAAGTGGGTAAAGGGTAAGTTAAGTCCATTTTGTCAATTTTACTATGAGCTAGGTTGGTTATGGGTTAAAAATTGATATTGGTCCTAAGGGGTTCCTAGGGTGATCTAGGGGAACTACAACACTCAAAATCATGGTGTGCAGATTTTTGGTATCTACAAGGAGAACTGTGATAGTAAATGTGTCATTCTATGAATAAAAGGAATTAAGACTTGATAAAGGGAATTTAAGAGTATTGAAAGGTGTATTGAGAGTTATCATACCTAAATGAGGCCTTGTGTTATCTTAAATACTGATGGAAATTGAATACACAATAATTTAGTATCACCCCAATTGTACATAGTCAATTCTAGTCCATAATCAATTGAGAAATTGATGTTTTAAGCCTAGAATGGATCAAGGAAGGGTTTTGGCCTATTTTATGAGGTAGAGGATATTATGATAGAAATTTTGGTGAGGATTTGTGCTTTTGAAATGTTTTATCATTAAAGATATAGAATTTAAAGTGCTCAAAGGGTCTATACAGGGCCTACAAACCCTAGAACTAGGGTTTAGGAGAATTTGAGAGATGTAACCATTAGAATGGGTTAAAATTTTTTAATCTTCCATAATTATTTTTTATAACTGATGAAAGTGATTTGGGAATGACAATGTATGGATAGGTATGGTTTTGAGGACTGTAGGGTTAGAATAGGCCTAGTTTGGGGGTTTCTATCAAAGCAAGTGATAACCAGGAGAAGTGTAAAGTGTTGTAACTTTATGATGAGTTTAGAGGTGATAGAGGGTGACATAAATTGTTCTTAGATATTCAATAAATGACATAGGTTAATCAAACAAAGGGAAAAATAGCGAAAACATAGTTATAAGCCTAGACAAAGTATTGTGACTTTGGCGTGTAGCAGGAATGGAACAAAGTGTATGGCCACTTGAGAAGGGTTTAGAAAAGTGTGTCATGATCACTTAAGACCACCAATATAATGAATTTGATTCTTAGCAGCTTAAACCAAGGAATGGTTCTAGAAACCTAATAGGTTACATAGTGTGAAGGATAGTGAACGCCCAAGGAGAAATATTGAAAGATGAAGTAGGGTCGAACACTTGAAAGAGGTTTATGTATGAATTTTTTGACCATTTAATACCATTCAAGCATTGTGATTGTACTCTTGGAACCTAAAGTGAGATTTGGTCCTTAGAACCCAAGGGGTTGTGCCTAGTCAAAACTAGTGAAGAGACTACAAGTAAGTTTGTTAATAAAATAATGTAAGGAGGTAGAGAATGATTAAAAATTATAATGAAGTATTATAACACCATCATTAAAACTATCTCTAATATCCAACAAATAGGTACATGTTTTAAGTGATTAGTAAGCCCAAGAATCAAAGAGTAATTTTGAATTAGTAAGGGAATATTGAAGATAAAGTCATCAAGTACATTAAAAAAAATTGGAATGATGATTTTTTTATTTCTCCTCAATTATCTACATCACAAATGAATGCAAATGAGGATGATGACTCATTTGTGAAATTTGACCAAGCAGACATGTGTCACTAGCTTTTACCAAAATGGGTCTACAGGCCAAATTATGTTGGATCTCATCACAAAAATTGGTCGAGAGGATCATTATGCAATAATATACCAATTAAATATATTTTGAGGATTTTTTATAATGTAAAATATTCAGTATTTTAGTACATTCAACCCTATATCAAATCACGACCGACATTGGAACCTTCCTTAGAGAAATTGGTCAGTTTGGAGCATCTACAAGTTGATTCAAAGAATAAAATTTGGTAAGAATGGTATCCATGACCTAAAAAAATACTCAATGCTATAAAAAATCTCATATAAAGAGTGAAAGTTCCCACTATTTTGACACAGTCCTCTTGTAGTCAAGAAGGTAGCCATTAGAGATTTTTGGAATTTTTGTCAATTTTTGGATGCCAAGAAGTAGTTTAGGCATTACAGAGGTATTTAAAACATATAATATGATGTTATAAACCTATATTATTCTATATAAGTTATTAAATTTAGGTTTTTCATGCAAAATTTTGAAGGAAGATAAGTTTTGGCATGAAGGAAGTAGGCAGGGATCTCAAGGTAAATTATGGTAAAAAGGGTCTACAAGACAAAATACATATCCACATCACTTAAAAACTGGTAAGTTTGGTATTAATGACCTAATATACCCATACATAGTATTTTTAAGGTGATATTACAAGTGGAAATTCTCTTTGTTTTATCATAGTCCCCTCCATGTCTGATAATGGTCACTATTCATGCAAGCATACTTTTTGGAGTTTTAAGGTGTGTTTGAGGGTTATAAGCTTATAAAATTATTTGAAAAGTATGTTAATATGGTTTTAAACCTATTAAACACCTTTAAATGGTGTTCACACTCCAAACTTCATGCAATCCCCATAGGTAGGATCAAATCCTCATTGGCAGTCTCAAAGGCATAAAGGCAAAGTTGGTTTTTTTATCATTAGAAAAGTGTTATGAGATGTTTTATATGTCGTGAGTATTTTATAAAGAAAATAATATCAGTGAGAAGGCCAAATTAGTACTTTGGAGAGCATGTACAGGGCATGGGAAACCCTAGATTAGCAAGCTCTAGGCATTTCTGAGAGATTTAACCATGGGAATTTAATGAAAATTTGTAATCTTGATCCCTTATACATTTAAAATATGAATAAAAATTTTATAACCTAAGATTGTATAGTTGTGTATATATTCTAGGACTGAGGGTTTGGAATAGGACTAATTAGGCCTAAATGAGGGTAGGCTAATGAAGGAAGTGATAGTTAGAGGTGGAGTTGGGATATGAAATTTGACATAGACATGGAAAAGGATATATTGAAGCTATAAATTGCATTATAATCTCTTGAGAAATAATAAATTTTATGTACAAGGCAAAATATAGTAAAAAAGGCTACAAGCCTTAAGAGAGCATTGTGTCCATAAGGTGTGGAATGAGAGACAAAGATTGTTTGAGTACTTAAAGGGGGTTATACCAGATATTTTATGATCATCGAAGAACATATGTGATAATAAGTTGAGATCTTGAAACATAGACCAAGATTTGGTCCTTGAGACCCAAAGAAGGTGCCTAGGAAGAAACTAGAAAGAGATTGAGAGGAAGTTTGTGAATGAGACATGAATAAAATGAGGTAAAGGATGTATGGACAAAGGTAAATGGAATCAAGGAGGTGATACTAAGAGTAAAAGGAATAAGTACTAGGTGTAAGAAGCTAAATTAATCCCAAGGAGTCAAAAGAGAAGCTAGGTTGTCGAAGAATATTCAAATCAAACCATAGCAAGTGAATATGATCAATTGGTTTTAGAACTAGCTAATGATGTTTTTTTAGACTTCTCATCCATACCTATACATCATCATAAAAACATAATTCAAATGTAATCACTGATATTCTTTATTTCTTATAAGGGTCTGATTTGCAACATTATCCTAACAAGTTAATCTCAATCTCATAACATTTATATTCCTTAAGAATACTTTAAGATAAATCATTCATAATACTCTAAAAACAAGTGATTTAAACAAGATTTACTTCATTTTTTTCTTAAATATTCAATTACAAAATAATAATTCCATGTACGAATTTCATATATAGGCATATAATGTCAATAATACATGCATTTCCATATAGGCATACAAAAAATTACATCATGTCTAACAACATAGTATCTAATGTTGAATGAATACATCATATACGCATGTACAATGCCAAAAATGCATACATTACCATATAATCATACTAAAAATTACATCATCTACAACATCTTCATCATCAAATAGTCTCCCTCTCTTTGCCTTCTTTGAAGAAGACTCTCCTTGAGATGCCCTACTTGTAAATGGAGTTATCCTTAATTCTTTGGATTATTCCAAGGTTCAACTGTAAGTACTATGTTCATAGCTCACTTGTAACTAAACCTACTCAAATACAAAAATTATTATAAAATTAAAAAGTATACATGAAACCAAGTTAAGAAACTCATGTTTTAAACTATAGTTAAAAAATCATTTAAACATGCACTTCACAATCTCATGGTCCTCATCAATTTGTTGTTGACGCTCAACTAGGTCAATGCCAATTTCAAATGCATGAACATGTGTGTCAAATGATGAAGAAACATGAGGATTTGTTGCATTAGTCATATAAATCAGATTATCAAATGTCATATGACAGCCCTGCATACACAATACATTCATGCATATAAGTTATATTTTCCAACATAAAAGTAAAATTATTAAAACAAAAGTACTAAATTACAATTTAAAATTACAAGTGAATATACATACCTCAGTGAATTCCTATGTATATGACATTGTAGCAATAATGCCTAAGTCTATCTTAATTCACAATGATGTAGGAGTGTCCACCCTAGTCATCAACTGAACAAAACACCTAATAATCAATAAATTGGGCAATTCATTGATTAAACAAGTTGCTAACAAACTTAGTCTTGCATAAAATATGAAAAAATCTAATGACATCATGGGAATCATGAATGTAACAAGTGGATATGTACAACATGTGACTTGTAACACCACACTGAAGGCAATAAATGTCAATTTCATGAGGGAGAATGACAAGACAATGAGGGAGGATTTTTGAGTGAATTTTGTGAAATTGAGTCATTTAATGCAAGTTAGGTGTTGAAATATCCTTGATATGTACCTATATACACTATGTTGGATGCTTGTATAGGTTTTTTGAGGTATATTTCAGATTTTGACTTGATTACTTGGTCATTAGACCTAATTATCTTAAGAAAATGACTTGGTATAGTTGAGGACAGTCCTATGAGCTATAGTGTCTAAATTGATTTGTTTTGAAAATTTGATCATGTTAACACCTTGAATAATTTGCTTATATACATTCATTACTTTGTATTCCAACTGAGAATTGGTGTGATAAAAAAGCCCTTAGAAATAGTCATTGTGATAAGACAAGTAACATGTATAGGTGTTTGTTGAGAAGTTTGTAATCTAAGTTTTAATCAGGTTAAGAAACCTAGAGTGATAGGTTCATTTTATGGGGGACATCTACACTTGAACCTTTAAGAGTGTCTATAACCTTATAAAATAGGTCTCATCAAAATCTAAAGAAACATATAGAAGATAGAACTGAATATTATAAAGATAAGAGTGAGTGGACAATCTTTTTTACAAGTTCATGATTTTGGTTACCCTATAGGTGACATTAGATTGACTATCTATCCTTAGATTGACCTCAATTTTTGCAAGGGAAGGTATATATGTATATAGTGCAAGTAGGTTGACGTCAACAAAGGGTGTTATAGTCTTGTCGACACACAATATTCATTTTAGGGGGACTTTCCTGATTAAAGGTGTTATAGTCTTATAGAGTCAGCATGTCACTTGAGTGATGAAAGTGTAAGGATATAGATAGGCCCTCTCCCCCAACTAGATATAGTAGGTCTTTGGGCCCCCTAAGAATGGTGGTAAAAAACTACTCAACCCCATTTATCCATATGGGGTTGAGGTCCCCTATTTGTATATGGTCACAAGGCCTATGCCATATACATATAGGTTATAATTTATAGTCGATGCTCTCACAATAAACCAATTGGATATAATAAATGCTTTCCCAACAAACTAATGAAATTGGCTAGGAACAATGGGATCAAAAGGCTATACCATCTAAATTTATAACTCCATAGATAGAGATGAAATTATTATGCTTGATTAGAATTGATGAGAATTAAATTGCTAGCTATGACCATTTTGGATATTGATGATAGAGATTGAACTGCTATATTGATTAGGATAACAAGGAATCAAGTGGCTAGCTATGAGGCCAATATTTAATATAAATGAGTGGTGTGCATATTGATGAAGACATGCTATGCTCGATTGGGAAATTGATATTAATATATTGTACCAAATAAATTTTATCAAATGAATTCTATATATATATATATATATATATATATATATATATATATATATATATATATATATATATATATATATATATATATATATATATGTATGTATGTATGTATATGCATCTAATCCTACTAATTGGGATTGACCTGCTATGGGAACTACATAAAATGGGATATCAAGCAAACGTTCAAATCACTATTTTGGCTATTGAAAACATAGTTTGAAAGTTTAAATAAAAGCAAAAAGGTTGAGATGGAGGATGAGTTTCTAACACTATGCCAATCCATGTCAATACATCAAACAATAAAAAGTGTAACAAAATTATATTAGGTATTTTATATTTTCTTACACAAAATCTACCAATGATGCAATTAAGGTGTATGAATGTACATCTAGAGTATTTAATATTCACTTGAAATTTTACCTCTATAAATGTATATGGTGTCATACTGACATAGATAGATGTAGTAGGCATTGGCCCACTACCTAGTTGTGATGTCGAAGGCAACATCTCCTCCTGGAACACAAAAATACATATATATTACTCAATTTAAATGTGTAGATTAATTTTTACCTTTTTAATTTGTAAATATTATTTAAAATTTTAACATTAAATTTATATAAAAGATACATGCATTTGTATAGAGACTCCCAATGTATCCAAACCAAATGTGTGGGCCAACTACTCATCAATCAAGACCATATCCTCCAAGCCCCCTAAAGCACCACCATCATCATTTGAAGGTTTAATGCATATAGCACCATAACATTTTCATGGGTGGGGTTGGTTACGACCACTAGCTAGTGTATCTTGAGCACTTGTCTCTAAAAGTCTACTCATATGATGAACGAGTGTATCAGTAAGCACACTAAGTACATGCAATGTGTCTATCTCCACTACCTTCTTCACCACAGAGGGAATATCCAAATGAAATTGCTTTTGGTTAGGGATCCTTGTAGACTGATTAGGTCCATGATGTGTACCTTGTTGATCATGCGTGAAGCCTTTCCCTTAGCCCTAAAACTCACCATAGTCTAAGTAGTTTGTAATTTCATTGAAGACAAACTCATAATAGATTTTCCTAAAAAATTATGAAGGGACATCATGGTTATTACAAGGGGGATAGTCAAACACTATCTGCCATCACTCCTAAAAATTAGTTTTAATCAAATTGTGTTGGCATTGATGGATTGGGAAATGTTTGGTCATCATGGTAAATGGGGCATTAGTGGTTGGGTCGATAAATAAGGCACAAATTTGATATTTTGTTATATATTTAATATTCACCTCAGATGCTGACAATTTGTTAGCATAGTAAGCCCCACAACTATCCCTATATAACCTCCATTTATTAATTTGACTTGTTATCAAGTCAACTTGACCTAATACTAACTCTATGGCATTGGCCAAATAGGTATGGTGGGTGTTCATGTAAGTGGGATCCCTCATTATCCTAATTATCTGCTCAATTTCAATTTTGTTCTCCACTATGTTAGTAGTTATATCCTCTTGAATATCTAGGAGATCTAGTGGAACTATAGGAGGGTTGGGTAGAGGGTTGGGTAGAGGGTTAGGCAGAGGGTTAAGCAGAGGGTTAGGCAGAGGGTTAGGTGGAGGGTTAGGCAGAGCATGCTGACTTGTTGAAGAAAAATTACAAATCAAACTATGTAATTTACATTCACAAAAAATTCAAAAAAAAATGATTTAATCTACAAAAACTACCTCTTCTTCATGGCGGAATCATCAATCTCATGAATTGATGTAGATATTTCACAAATTTCCTTCTCTATCCCTACTCATAGAAACTACCCATAGCAACTACTCCACTTGTAACAACTACTCTACTTACTCAAAATGGCCCAGCTTATAGTAACTGTCTGACTGCAAATGGGTTTGTATTGAAAAATTACCCACTATCAAAAATTTCTCATATGAAAATTACGTTGTCTTGAAAAAATACACTTGTGGTACAAATTTGAGGGTCTAACTCTCTTTCTAAGCCCACTTACTCTCTTTTAGCTCTTCCAAACTAGGCCTTTTCAACCCCTTTTCAAGGACATTAGACAAAAGACCGTAATGTAAGTAATATATGGTCATGAAAGTTCTTAAATTAGTTAGGGCTCATAAAAATACACAATATCACATTTTTTACAATTTTTCAAGGGTTACTTCTCCTCCAAATGACAAAACACTAGTTGACAGGGTTTATGGTCTCTGAGTAGGCTAAGAGTAGTATAAAATAAGTATCTTTAGCTATAAATAGTTTCACACCAAAAATTTTTATTTATTATCTTTTTATGGTCAAGTCTCAACTTTTTCCTTATATAACCGATGCCTAATACCTCTTGTAGCATTCACAACGCAAGAAACTTAGTCTTCTTAACTATGTCCTTTAGTAGGAAACAAGAGTTTTCATCAGGGTTTGAGTATTCAAATGCTACCAACAGTATCCAAACCATATGAATATAACATACCCATATTCTATAAACATTATATAATCTTTATCTAATGTTCTTGGATTAAAGTAAGATTCAAATCAAAATAACTCAATCTACAGGTTTCTTTGTTGTAGATAGTGGCTAGTAAAAAACAAGATTTTGCAATATTTTCAACACTAAAGAGTCTCTAAACCTCATGTGGGTTTATTAACCTCTTAATTGGATAATAAAACTCGTTCAATCCCTTTAAACTCACAACAAGGTTCATTATCAAAGGAATACAAAGAATAGTCTTGTTTTGGGTTATCTGCAGATTTCTACAAGCAAGTTCATATCTAAAATATATCAATAATAAATTTGATTACCAAACACATATAAAAAATATCACATACCCCATTACCAAATTTATTTCATTTCCAATCTCCAAAATACTTTTTTCTAAATAAACAATACTTATATTATAGCTTCATTAGGACTATATAAACCTTTTCTTAGTTGATAGATTGGACTATCTCTAAGAGCAATGTCATGTTTCCATTCAATATTCTCATCTATTTTCAAGTTAGTAAATATGAATGATCACAAAAAACAAATCCATAAACCATTAATTATACTTAATACCATTTTGAGGACTCCATAAGTAAAAGCCCAGTCACAGCCATGTAAAGCCAAAAATGCACTCATAATTTCTTAACACAGTCTTCTCACTCTTCATAATTTCATTGTTATTTTTCACATTCATCCTCTCCTTAAAATTGAATACACTAAAACACTTATAAACTGACTCCACCACCTTTACAAGTAGCATAACTGATTCTTGAAAGTGTTTCCCACATTGGTTTCTTAAAATTCCATTTCATTTTTGTATGTTTTATTAATATGACTAATGTAGAATTATGCCTTATTGACTAAAGAGATACTTAAGAAATTTTTCACTCTCTTAAGGCCTCTATTACATCTAATAAACATGTTTTACAACTTATCCAATGCATACTATGCATGGAACCCTCTTACAAGGTTTAGAAAATTCAAATTTTCAAATGTGGCAGTTTTGGAGGGAAATTCCATAATTCAAATTTTGTGCCACTTGTGCGAACCTAGTTCACTCTTATGACTTCATTATAACCTAACATACCTAAAATACATGTAAAAGACAAATCCAAGCCAAAAATGAAACTATCTTGGAGTCCACATTGATGCCCTTGCATCATACTACCAAGCTGAAGAAATTTTGCCACATATGTCAACTTGGTGTTTGCTCCTTCTTAATTACATAGGCCACCATTTTTTTATTGCTACATACCTCTCATAGAGGTGAACATGTGCTTGGGCCCCACATTTAGGCCTCTTTTGGTTCTTCTTCTTCTTCTTCATGAGTATACCTATGCATGCCATAAACATTTAAGGAAAACTTTGTTGTTGTCTTTTACTGCTTGCTGGGAATGTGCATACCATGCTTCTTCTTCTACAATATGATCTATTACAACCTTCCTTCCAAAAGGCACTACTGCTGAAAATATTTCCTCTTTCTCCTTAATCCATTGTCATTGTTTGGTATCCTTAATCTCATACTTATCAACTTGTGAGTCCTTACTTACCATTTCCTTGCATAAATGTTTGGTTTGTTGTTGTCTATCATCTTTACAACTTATTTATATCTCTTCTATACACAAGGACTACTTATGATCTTCCACATTCCCATGATCTTGATGTAACATTCTCATACCATTATCTTCACTTGGTTGTCCTTCTTGGACTTGCTATACATTTTCCATTTCTTTCCCAACTCTTTCCTTTTCAAAACTTGCTTTCATGATTTGGAGCTTGCATATCGTACCTTCTATGAGATCACAACTAGATATGTTTACTAAATGCTAAGACAAATTTTCAAACAACTCATTAATAAAATTACTTTAAGAAGTGTTACTTGACATAGATTCAAATGCAACTTTGGTTGCCTCAATCTCCTTGGGTTGTTCATCCATCTTTACTTATTCATCATACTATTGCACCAACTCCTTATAACCTGCAACCAATACCTTAAAAAACACACCAACTACTTTATCATCATGCTTCAAAGGCAATAGTGTATATTTAACTCCCTTCTACTCCAAATAATATGTATTTGTCACCCCATCATGACTAGTTGACCTATCAAACTACCAAGGCCTTCCTCATAGTACATGGAAAATGTCCATGGGAATGACATCACACATGACTTGATCCCTCTAAGTGCTAATCTAAAAATCTACTAAGCATTATTCATTCACAAGCACACTATATCCTTTCTAAAGCTAAGAAACTTTGTAAGGTGCAGGATGAGATAATCTCTTGAGATTAAGTTTACTTACCATCTCATTAAAAACCAAATTATCTGTGCTACCATAATCTATTATCATCTTGCAACATTTACCATGTGACTTACATGTTGTCTTGAAGAGTGTTCTCCATTGTGTATCCTCTTTCTCCTTAGGTGGTTTCAACGATGTCCTCCTCATCAAGAGTGCCTCTCCTTCTTTATGTGCCACTAAATGTGAATTTGAACCAACACTCTCTTCCTATGTAGGTTTCACCATTTGATTTCTACTTTCATTCCTATAACTCTTTTCTTCTTACTCCTCTGGACACTCCCAATATTTATGGCTTCCATACTTGTTTTATCTGAAACATTTACCTATAAAACCACTAGTTCCTCTTCATCTAGATGTATATCCACCTCTAAAGTATGGTCTCTTACCTCTGTAACCACTTCTTGGCTATGCTTCATGTCTTTTCCCACTACTTTCTCCTTCCTCATATGCATGCTTTTTGTCATACTCTCCTCTTTCTCTCACTTGTTTACCTCTTCCTCTTGCTTGTTGGGTATGCCTTCTTGCCAACTTCTGTTAGGTTTTGGAGCTAAAAGCTTCACCAAGATGCAAACAGGAGAAGTTACAGAGGATGCAGAGTTGCGGACAGTTGCAGAATCAGTTGCAGGGAAATTGGCGTCGGTCTAATCAACCGACGTCGGTCGGATAGCAAAGAGGAAGCAACCGGCGTCGATCACCAGTCGGCTGACATCGATCATGGAGGAGCCGACGTCGGCAGCCTGTGCGAGAACAGGCAGTTTGCATGTTAATCCCAGAGAGTCTATTTTGAGACTGTTAGTTTGATGTTGAAGGCTAGTCTTAGTCTTGAGTTACGTGTCTAATTATTGTAAGCATGAGATCTATATATGGACTCATGGGCTGTATTGTAAACTTGTAGCTAGTGAGTAAGAGAGCAATAAGCTCCTTCAGAGAGAAGAGAGCAATGGTGCATTCATCCTAGTGCCACAGTACCAAGGTGGGTACTGGTTTGGAGAATCAGAAGGGTTCTTCGTGTGTGTATGATCTTGGTCAGCATGTGTGCATGACTTTCTATAGGAGATCTATAATGGTGAGTAAGGTCTAGTGATTTGCAGGTAGCAGCAGAGAGCAGGAGATCTACTTGGAGTACAATTGTGTACTTGGTGAACTGGCATCTTGTTACTGACTGGTTGGAGAGGTGAACATCAATTCTGTATTGGAGTTGATTGTTGTGACCAAGAGAGAGAGGGAAGAAGGTCTTGAGGTGTGGCGAGCCTTTGAGGTGGAAGAAGAAGTGGCATCTTCTTTATTGTATATTCTTCTGAGTGATTATTAATACAATTATGTATTGTCTCTCAATTCATGTGTTGTTTCATATTTCTAGTTACTTATTGATTCTGGGTAAATTCCGTGTTTAGTTGCTAATACAAGAAGTAATCATATGTGCTCTAATTGGTAGAGCAAGATCCTGACACAGTGGGATCAGAGCATGTTTATTGTTCTAGGTCCCCTGACAAGTGGTATCAGAGCCTTGGTTGTAGGTTCAAGAGCTGATACCAACAATTGGTATCAGAGCTTTTGGTTGGGTTGACTAATAGGAGGTTTCAGATCTGGTAGTGTTTTTGATTACAAGTCACTCGTAGGGGTTTCAGATTGAGTGGGATTATAGCAATGGCAGAAGAAAGTAAGCTACGAATGGAGAAACTGAATAACACGAATGGTCTGATTGATGGAAAGAAAGAGTAGGTAAAAAGAGATTGTTGGTTGGTAGAAGATCAGCGCGTAGAAGCATATGTTGCAGGTGATGTTGCATAGAATGTTCTGGATAAAGTGGAATCTTTGTTTACAGATTCTTTTGACTCTTTCCATGCAGCCCGAAATAGAGCATCTTTTCATAGGTATGTCTTTGGAGACTTTGGAGAGATTTATTTAGGGGCTGGAGAGCCTTTTCAGATGATTGACGAAGGGGAAGTGAAGCTGAAATTGTAGACGAATGACACACAGTGGTTGAAGGAAGTCATGCAGGTACCAATCTTGGAGATGAGTCTAATTTCTTCAGGAAATTTGGGTGATGAGAGATGCACTGTAACTCTCACAGTGGACACACTTGAATTAGATGGTGGTAAGAAAGTAGGTATCCTTTATCTATCTACTTATATTACTGATTCACCTTCTGTTGTAGAGATGTGGGTTCATAGGCTTAGTCACATATGTAGAAGGAGAATGCAGGTTTTGAAACGGAAGTTAGATGTCTTTGACAAGCTAAAGAACTGGAAAGCCTTGGTGTTCATGGAGGAGATGATGGACAAAGATCAGGTGAGGGAACTAAATTATTCTGAGTAGAGCAGGGTTGATTTGATTAGGATTTTGATCCATGGAGAGCTCGCGGGTAAAAAGTTATCACTCACAGACGAACACAGGTACCGACGTTGGTCAGACAGTAACCGATGTCGGTAACAGGAAGATCAATGTTGGTCATGAAGGAATCGACGTCGGTAGGAGGGACACCGGCGTCGGCCAGGGAAATGACATCGGCAGTCAGGGTCAGTACAGGGAGCCGACATCGGTCGGGAGCAGATTGGGAGATGGTCGAGATCGGTCACTGGAACGGATGTTGGGTGGATCAATAAGTCTCAAACACCCATATGGAGGTCAGAAAAGGTATGTGAACCTCATATTCATTGTTCACCTTCTTTATACTGCTTATTGATGGTCAAGAACCAAGAAGATGGAAGAGGCAATGTAGGTAGAATCCAGATACAGTGGGAGCTTGGCATGGATGAGGAGTATGAGTCCTTGGAGAAGAACCAAACAGGTGTTTGTTGGTAGAGTTGTCAGCTAGAAGTAAGCACTGAGAGACGGAATGGATTCCCAAGTTAAAGAAGAGAGTGGATGGACACAAGAGACAGAAGGCCAAGGCATATGGTCTTGAGGAAGCTGCAGGACAGTGGTATAGGTTTGACAGGTGGATGACTAAGCATGGCTTCAGTCAATGTCAGTGTAACTATTGTGTTTATCTTACCAGGTAGATGATGGTCGCAACATTATCTTGTTACTATATGTGGGTGATTTGCTAGCAGGTTTGTACATACAGGGATTTGCTGAGCTAAAGGTAAGGTTAGTTCAGAGGTGTGTCATGAAGAATTTGGAGCAGCGAAATTCTTTGGCATAAGAGACATGGAGATTTTATCTCCAGTGGGAGCTGATGTGAAGATGGTGTTGGTGGGGTTCATGATGTAGGATGTAGAATCAAAAAGCACACCAAGGGCTGGACAATTCAAGCTTAGCTTGAAACAGGGTTTGAAATCACATCAGGCCTAGTGTAGACCTAAGTTTTTTCCCAAGCAGTGGGGGTTGTTAGAAAGTATGGAGCTAATTCGGGGAAGGAGTATTGGAGGGCAGTTCAGTGGGACTAGCAGCAGGGATTCTTGTTATGCAGGGTCAAGTTCTTCACTACATGGAATCTAGGTTCCGATGTGGCAGGTTACTTTGATGACAGGGGTAGCATCACAGGTTGTGTGGTGGTTGGTCTTCAAGATTGATCTTGAAGAGGAATACAAGCTAAGGAATAATTTAGATGGTGTACAGGTATAGGTACAGGTGCAGCTATTTATCTCCAAGTGGGAGATTGTTAGGTTGTGGAGCTAAAAGCTTCACCAGGATGCAAATAGGAGAAGTTACGGAGGATGCAGAGTTACAGAGAGTTACAAAATTAGTTGCAGGGAAACTGGCATCGGTCTGATCAATCGACATCAGTCAGATAGCAAAGAGAAAGCAACCGGTGTCAGTCACCAGTCGACCGACATCGGTCATGGAGGAGCCAACGTCGGCAGCCTGTGCGAGAACAGGCAGTTTGCATGTTGATCCCGGAGAGCCTATTTTGAGACTGTTAGTTTGCATGTTGAAGGCTAGTCTTAGTCTTGAGTTTTGTGTCTAATTATTGTAATTAGTTTAGTCTAATTATTGTAAGCATGAGATCTATATATGGACTCATGGGCTGTATTGTAAACTTGTAGCTAGTGAGTAAGAGAGCAATAAGCTCCTTCAGAGAGAAGAGAAAAATGGTGCATTTGTCCTAGTGCCACAGTACCAAGGTGGGTACTGGTTTGGAGAATCAGAAGGGTTCTTCATGTGTGTATGATCTTGGTCAGCATGTGTGCATGACTTTCTATAGGAGATCTACAATGGTGAGTAAGGTCTAGTGATTTGCAAGTAGCAGCAGAGAGCAGGAGATCTACTTGGAGTACAGTTGTGTACTTGGTGAACTGGCAGCATGTTGCTGACTGGTTGGAGAGGTGAACATCAATTCTGTATTGGATTTGATTGTTGTGACCAAGAGAGAGAGGGAAGAAGGTCTTGAGGTGTGGCAAGCCTTTGAGGTGGAAGAAGAAGTGGCATCTTCTTTATTGTATATTCTTCTGAGTGATTATTAATACAATTGTGTATTGTCTCTCAATTCCTGTGTTGTTTCATATTTTTAGTTACTTATTGATTCTAGGTAAATTCCGTGTTTAGTTGCTAATACAAGAAGTAATCATATGTGCTCTAATTGGTAGAGCAAGATCCTGACATAGTGGGATCAGAGCATGTTTATTGTTCTAGGTCCCCTGACAACTTCTCTTTAGCTTTCAAGGCCACCTGGTATGCTTCTTCAACTATTTTCAAATTTAGTATAATGATCTCATCTTTTACGGAGAACTTGAGACCATTCAAATACCTTGCTACCTTCTCATCATCTTCTTCCAAGTGTCATGTCCTGATTATCAATCTATGAAACTCTTTGATATACTCTTTCACTAAATGATCATTTTATCTAAGGTTTTTTAACCTCTTAAAAAAGTGTGTGTCATATTCTGTAGGCATGAAATTTTCCTTCCTCTTCATCACTGTCCTATCCCATGACTGGATTTTGGCTTTACCTCTTCGCCTTCTCTCTTCTTAGATTCCATCCCACCATAAAAAAGCATGTCCTCTCAATATTGTGACTTAAAATTTCACCTTATTGGTGTCATCCACCTCCTCATACTTGAAATACTTATCCATGCCTACTATCCAATCTACTAACTCATCCATATTTAGATTGCTTTCATACATTGGCACATCTAGCTTTGGTTTGGAACCCATCTTCATCATGGATTTGATCAATCTCTCCTCCATTATTTCTTCTCTTTCTTCCTCCTCTTCTGCTCTAGGATATTCCTCTTCTCTATCACTATCATCATCAACTATGACCCTTATTCTTTGAGTTATCTTCATGGTTGTCATTCTAGCCTACATGTTCCTCATTTCAATGACCAAATTGGCCACATTTTGTTGCATTATTTGTGCTACTATTTGTTGCCTTTGTTCAACTACCATCTTATCTTTTTCACTTTATTATCTCACCCTACTTATTCTCTAATACCAAAATAATTCAAATATTTCACAAATTTCATTCGTTTCCCCTACCCATAGCAACTACTCCACCTATAGCAACTACTCTGCTTACTCAAGATGGCTTAGCCCATATTGATTGTCTGACTGCAAATGGGTTGGTATTGAAAAATAACACACTATTAAAAATTTATCATATTAAAATCAGCTTATCTTGATTAAATACACCTATGGTACAAATTTTAGAGTCTAACTCTCTTTCTAAGTCCACTTACTCTCTTTTAGCCCTTCTAAACTAGGCCTTTTCAGTCCCTTTTCAAAGACATTAGATAGAAGACCATATTATAAGTAATGTATGGTCATAAAAGTTATTTAATTAGTTATGGATCATCAAAATACACAAGATCATAATTTTTTACAATTTTTCAAGTGTTACTTCTCCTCCAAATGACAACATACTAGTTGACAGGGTTTATGGTCTCTAAGTAGGCCGAGAGTAGTATAAAATCAATATATTTAGCTATAAATGGTTTCAAACCAAAAAAAATATTTTATTATCTATATTTAATCAATTCTCAATTTTTTCCTTATATAATTGATGCCTAATACCTCCTATAGCATTCACAACTCAAGAAACTTAGTCTTCTTAACTATGTCCTTTAGCGGGAATAGGGGTTTTCATCAGGGTTTGAGTATTCAAATGATACAAATAGTCTCCAAAACATATGAAGAGAACATCCCCATCTTCTATAAACATTCTAAAATCTTTATCTAACATTCTTATATCAAAGTAAGATTCAAATCAAAATAACTCAATCTACAAGTCTCTTTATTAGAGACAGTGACTAGTAAGGAACAAGGTTTTGTAATATTTTCAATACTAAAGAGTCTATAAACCTATTATGGGGTTATTAGCCTCTTCATTAGATAATAAAACTCCTTTAAATATCTTTAAACTCACAACAAGGTTCATTATCAAAGGAATACAAAGAATAGTCCTATTTTGGGTTATCTGCATGTTTCTATAAGCAAGTTCATATCCAGAATATCACATACCTTGTTACCAAATGGATTTCATTTCCAATCTCCAAAATAATCTTTACTAAAGAAACAATACTCAGATTACAACTTCATTAGAACAGAATAACCTTTTCTCAACTGACAGATTGGACTATCTCTAAGAGCAATGTCCTATTTCCATTCAATACCCTCCTCGATTTTAAAGTTAGTAAATATTAATGATCACAAACAAAGAAATCCAGAAACCATTAATGAGACTTCATACCATTTTTAGGAGTTCAGAAGTAAAAGCCCAGTCATAGCCATGCAAAGCCAAAAATACACTTAGAATTTCTTAACACAATCTTCTCACTCTTCATACTTTCATTGTTTTTCTTCACATTCATCCTCTATTTCAAATGGAATACACTAAACTACTTATAAATTGACTCCACCACCTTTACAATTAGCATAACTGATTCTTGAAAGTGTTTCCCACGTTGGTTCCTTAAAATTACATTTCATTTGTGTATGTTTTATCAATATGACTAATGTATAATTATGCATTATTGAATAAAGATATACTTAGGACCTTTTACACTCTCTTAAGGCCTCTAAGACATCTACTAAACATGTTTTACAACTTATCCAACACATACTATGCATGGAACACTCTTACAAGGTTTAGAAAATTCAAATTTTCAAATGTGGTA
This sequence comes from Torreya grandis, assembly GCA_037957365.1. NCBI lineage: Eukaryota > Viridiplantae > Streptophyta > Pinopsida > Cupressales > Taxaceae > Torreya > Torreya grandis. The sequence goes on from JARHVA010000384.1 coordinate 295,645, forward strand.
GTTTTGGAGGCAAATTCCATAATTCAAATTTTGTGCCACTTGTGCAAACCTAGTTTACTCATATGACTTCATTAGAACCTAACACACCTACAAAACACCTACAAGACAAAGCCAAGCCAAAAATGAAACCATTTTGGAGTCCATAATGATACCCCTACATCATGAATGTGGGAGTAAAATCAATGGTTTTCATGTGATCTGGAGGGCAAAATCAAGATTTAGAAGGTAAAACATGATCACAAAGAAGCAAAACATGAATGGGAAGCAAATAGAATGAGAGAAATCATAGATTTTTTTATAGTGTATATAATCTGTACGTGTTATATTTAAATATAAGAATGTATACATGTTTCTATAATGCGTACAAATTTCTATATTTAAACATAATGTGTACATGTTATGTTATAATGTGTATGTGTAGTTGGGTATTTCACAAAATTGTCCCCCAACTCTGTGCACATACCCATATATAATCACTCACTATCTAAATCGACCAAAAGAGTTAAACAAGTTATTCTAATGTGGTGTGTGTGTTGGGTTACTAGCAATTCATCTATCATCCCATCTACACCATCCTCTCTGATGATGCTCTTCCTCCATCATGCTCCAAGGGAAGAATCAATCATGTATCCACCTCGTGATAAGTAGGTAGTTAATCTGAGTCATCATATATGTCAACTAATGATGCATAACTAAAAAATATACATCCACATTGTACATAAATAAGAAAGTATCGTTGTCACATAATAAATCCATTATGTAAACTAATCAGCATATCACTGTCCCATAACTAGTATATGTCATAGAGCTCAAATCAAAGCAATAATAATCAAATGTTAACCATAATAATCCATATATTCAAAGGTTATAATACTTAGGGTGAAATTGGGATGTAACACTTATATTCTACATTTATTTGTCACCCGACATCTTCCATGGGTGTGCTCAGTTCAATAATTTTATCATCGATAAGGTCATTTATCTTATGCCTTAACTAGTGTCAAGTTAGTTTAAATTAGAGTCTTTAATAGTTAGTTAGCTAGTTTTGAATTAGTTTAAATTAAAATCTAGAATGGTTACAAACCACCCATGAATTGTAATGAAATGAGAATCTATAATAGTTAACTAATGTTGAGTTAGTTATCTAGTGTTGAGTTAGTTGAAATGAGAGTCTAAAATAGTTACATATCACCCATGAATTGTATTAAAATGATCTTGCTCAAATGAGGTTGCCCCATCACAGAGGCCAATGATTCTATAATTCTACTATTGTAATATATTTCTTCTCCTTTTCAATCAATCTAATTCCATTTTTTTTTTTATATTTGTATTCTAGTTTTAATATGTTTCAAAAAATATCCTATCATGGTATTCCATGCAACCTCACCACCTATTTTAGTAACAAGTTGGCAATGTCAGTCATGTCACTTGTCTTTTTTCATATGATAAAATGTAACATATTTGAGAATATATCCACCACAAAAAAGATAAAATAATTTCCTCTTTGTGTTCTTGGTAATCACAACACAAAATCCATGATCACATTGTCCTATGGTTTCTCTCCAATCAACAGCAGTTGATACAACCCTATGTTCTAGCTCTTTCCTTTCACCATCTAACAAAATCCACATATTTATAGGTATTCAAATTGATTTCTACTCATCCTTGGCTTGTAGTAACCTTTTATTTATTATGCTAGTGTTTAATCACATCCAAAGTGGTCTTCTAGTCCTCCATTATGCTTCTCTCTATTTAATATTTTACACATTGACCCTTGTAGTATTCATAATATTTCCCTATTGAATAACATTCCTACTTAAAGGTGGTATTATAACAATAAATTTTGATCCATGCTTGTGGGTTTCGTTCATGCCTTCCATGCATCTAAAAAATATCCATCCCCAACATAAATTTATTTCATGGAATCAAATCCCATGACTTCCAATCACTTCTTACTTACTGTCAGTGATCTCATATGAAATGCATCCACAAATTTATTGGATTGTACCCTCGTATGATTAAACACAAATGTGTAACTCTCTAAGAACTCAAGCCATTTCATATCTCAATGGGTTAGCTTCCCTAGACTATTGATGAACTCTAATGTTTGATGATATGTGTATAACATGAATTCCTTTGACATTATATAATGCCCCCATTTCTTTAGTTCCCACACAATAGCATAAAAATATTGGTCATAAATTAATTATTTGTGTTTGTCATCATTCATCTTCTTACCAACTTATGTGATTGGTTTCCATTTTTGGCTTAGTATTGCTCCAATGTTTAGGCCAATATCATTGTAATCTACTTGAAATAACTTGCTAAAGTTTGGTAGTGCTAGTACTAGTTGCCTAGTTACTTTATTTTTTAGCTCTTACAAACATTATTTTATTTCCTTGGTCTATATGAATGACCTATGGTCTCCCCATAAAAATTCTATAATCATTGTGTAACACCATAATAAAATTTCCTAATAAAGTTTCGGTAAGATTTTTCTAGTCCACGAAAAATTCACTCTTTAATGCGCTTCTTGGTAATGGCCAATCTACTATTATGTGCATCTTTTTTAGATCCATCTTACGTTCCTCTTGGGATATCAAAAAACATAAATATACCAGTTTCATCTTCATAAATATGAATTTATTCACATTTATCAACAACTTTTCCTTATGCAATATCTACAACACATTCCATAGATGCGCTAGGATTTCTTCTTTATTCTTAATAAACACCATAATGTCATCCCAATATATAATGACATATCTTCCTAGAAATGGATTAAACACTTAATTCTTCAACCTGATGAACATGATCGACACATTGTTCAAGAAATATGACATTACCAACCATTCATACAACCCCTATTTTGTATTTAATTTTTTTCCATTCATCTCTTTCCCTTATCCTAATCTAGTGATACCCACTCTTCAGATCAATTTTATAGAAATAGCTAGCTCCACTTAATCAGTCCATCAAGTCATCCATGTGCGATAACAAGAATTATTCAATTGTTATCTTATTGATGGTTTTCAAGTTTATGCAAATTAACCATGCTCCTCCTTTATTTGATGATAAGACTGAAGGCACTATGCACATGCTTAAACTTTCTATGATCAATCCCTAAAATAGAGGGTTGACAAGGTCCCATTTATTCTTTAATTAATACCATGATTCATGCTCTTTGATGCACTAACTCATAGGCAAGGCACCAACATTATCTTTGGGATGCTTGATCATATTAAAATCCTCATACACTAACCACATGGCAATGGGAAGGTTGTCAACCAAAAAAAACCAAAGCAAATATCCTTCAATACCATCATTGGGGGCATCAATTTTAAGAACACCTAATGAATGGCCATCGATATCCAAAATTATCTAGACATCTTGGTGTGATGGGTCCTCCCCTATGCCAATAATGAAGTGGAAAATTTAGGTGAGACCAAAATACTGACACTTCCATGTCCATATTCATGTAAAGTGGAGAATTAGGTGGCGTTATGTGGAATACATCTTAGAGTGGTATGTAGAATAAACCTTTAAACTTTATCTTCTTATAGGTAAACAAAATATAGAGAATGTAAATGTTGATATGAAACACACACAAAGTATTTTTGGGAGGATTTTGTAAGACCTCAAACATTCTAAGATAAAATATTCACTAGGAAATATCATCCATGTGGGATTCCTCTTGTCCATCCTTAAAATCTGCTAAAACAAAAAAATTATTATGTCGATCTAGCTGAGAAACTATTTCAAGCATAATAGAATGGTGTTTATCCCCTTGCTCATCTTTGGGGGAGTCAAAACCACCATAAAGTGGGTTACATGATCACCTAAAGAAAGAGATACTTGTTGAGGATATCCTAATAGAGAGAACCATGGAAGCTTGAGAACTATTAGAAATGAGGCTCTACAAGGATTGGGCAATGAGTATAGTAGGGGAGGCGGGGTGGTTATCTCCTGAGAAGCCTTGTTTGTTGGAGAATAAACTATTGGAGGGGAGGGTTTTGGCCATGGCTATGGTTTTATTAGGCAATTGTAGACTAACTATCACCTTTGACTACCATCTTGGGCTTCTCAATTTATGGTTGGACCAATGAGGGCTTTGGTCATCCCATGAGAGGATAATCTTTGATATGATGTTTATAAGCCTGACAATGAAATTAATTGTAGACAAGTTGAAGCACACAACTTTATGTGACTAGTAGGTGCCACCATTATAAAGATCAATAAACTCCTTTAGCTCCTTGGGTATGTCCACCTCGACACAAACCCTCTTATGAGGATGAGATGAGTACTAATTCAGTGGTTTATGGGAAATAATGCATCAAATGGGTAAAACAATCTGGTCCAAAAATGACCATAGGTGCAGTGGCAGGCTGGGAAGCTCAACCTAGACAAGAACCCTAAAAGAGGCTTAGTCTATGGCCCTGAAATATCAAGAATAGTTAGATAGAATCAAGACCATGTTTCGAATAAATCAATAGCTTGATTTGGTAATAATGGATTGGATTTTAGATGGATCTTTAAAGGTAAACATGAAAACCCCTTGGGTGAGGTTTTAGACAACAACCAAAAGGACACCTGTGGGTTCCCAATGGTGGCACAACCAAGCCTAGTAAGATTCCTCTGAGGGGAATCAACTAACAAAATAAGTAATGAGTGAGTAATTTTCATACCATTTTCACACATTTTCAATAGAATCATCGTCAATACATAAATCTGACTGGGAGGGAAAGGTAGAGGGAATACCTCATCACAGACTTCTGATATGAATTTTTGTGCTCATTTAGACATTAGTCCTCTCATCTCCTACAACAACAGTTATAGTCAAGAATGGGGAAGCCATTAAATAGGGCTCTCCCACCCAAAGGGCATAGTGTCGATCATAAATAATGCATAGGAACCCTAGAAAATCTAGCAAAAATGGCATGAAAGCTAGTAAAGAAGTTCATAAGGGAAGGCAAGTTGACCATGGGAAAACTTAGCAAAGCTTGTTTCGCCTAACAAACATAACACCACAAATTTTAGTTTTTATGAATATGATATTATGAATTATGTTTTTTTTTTTTTTTTTTAATCTAAGAACCTTTTAGACTTAGTATTGTTATGCTTAATGATTGATAACGATGAATTAGTTGTGTATTTTGAATATTAAACTAGTAGAATTGAAAATATGTAAAAAAGAAGATTTAACACAAAAAATTACCTTTTGAAAAAATAATTTATGAAAGTTTCATATGAGTGGGGTTGTGGCTCCTCATCTTCACTATTGCCATGCAAGATTCACATATTTAATGAACTCTACATACGTACTACAACTCTAAAACTCTAAATATGATGACATACATGATGTTAAGGGGTGTACTTACACAAAATATGAGAAAAATGATTGGGCAAAGTGCTCCAAATGACAAAGAGTTGATAAAGATAGAACTAAGTTTTTAATATTCTATGAGATTGTACATGAATCTATTATTTTTTCTTACATAGGATGTGTTCATCTGGGTACAATCTAAAATCCTTAACATTGTTATAAATGTGAAGGGTTCAAATGGGTTCAAAAATGTTCATGAATTCATTGGATCAAACATGTCAGGTATGATCATTCTTCAACTACATTGTGGGACCAGGGTGTTTAGGTCACCCTTAAACCTTATTGCACCTTCATACTTTATATGTGCAGAAGCATGCCTTCTAAATGATTGTGAGTGTCTTAAGTCAAGTCGCTTAGTCATACAAGTAGGTATTGCTAGCATGAAAAATTATAAGAGATGGGAATTTTTTACACGTATAAAATTGTAGGATAATTTTTCTATATTAAAAAATAATAAACATATATATCATATGTAATTTCAAATGAAAAATATAGAATTTACAGATTATATATATATATATTGATAAATTTAACAAATTTAAATACATTTTAATATTAAATTTAGTGAATATTATGTTAAAATTTGTTTATTAACCAACCCTAAATTCAAAAAAATTGTCCTAAAATAAAATTAAAAAATAGTCCCTCACTATTGAACTTTAGCTTTGTAAGGATGTGATAATTCTTTCTATCATTAGGTATATCTTCTTTTTTTTCTTTTTTTAAAAAGTTGACCACTGTTATATGCAGTAATTTTAAGTTAAGAACCAAGAATTGGGGGTATCCATTCCATCAAAATCTTTCAGAATAATCTAATAATAAAAAGAATTATCTAATCCTTTTACAATTGTGCCATGATAATCTTTATAAACATAACCTAGGGTTGAAGTATCAGGGCTTAATAAACTCAAATCTGTATTTACATGTAGAATATAACTTAATAATAAAGTGGTCTCAAATGAGATTCCAACAATTGTTAAAAAGTGGTATTATAAAATATGAAAATTACGATATAATTAAATGTGGCATAATTATAATACATGGGTTTACTTTTAGACACCATTTGGATTCGAAGCCATCTTTTTTTTTTTGGAAAGCTAAAAACATTTTGTTTGAATGTTTAAAAGTTTCCACCCAGAGTATCATCGAATAAATACCAAAACAAATTTTTTATAAACATAATTGCTGAAGGAATAAATTCATTTTATCTTGTTTGAACATATAAAAGTTCCATTCTATAGCCTCGAATAAGTATTAAAACACAAAATTTTGATAGAAATAATTGCGAGGGGATAATAATGTTTAAACGTTTCCATCTAGAACATCGAATAAATATACAGAATTTCTGATAGAAATAATTGCAAAGGAATAAATTCATTAAATGTTATGCGCTGGCCACTTGAAAATATCATACAAAGCAACTTGTAGATCTGAAAAAAACGTCATTAATTTCTTAGGCTTTAGAAGAACATCGCAAGCATCAAATCTGTTTCTTAGCTTATTGTTCAATGACTGAGTGATCTCAGTTACTTATCAAAGTGGAAAAATTACAACACAACTAAATGTGGCATAATCTTACTACCTAGGTTACTTTTGTACCTGTACCAGATGCCACTTTGATAAGTACAAATGCACATTTGGAATCGAAGGCATTATTTTTCATTCCTCGGGACTAAAGAGACTTTATTAGTGCCTACCCAGAGCATCGAATAATCGAATAAAAACTTTTGATAGTAATAATAGCAAAGGGATAAATTCATTTTATGTTGTTGTCAGGATGCTGATAAGCAGGCCACTTTAAATATATATGACAAGCTACTTGTAGGCCTCCAAAATTCAGCATTAGTTCCTTAGTCATTAGAAGAACATATCAAATCTGATTTCTGCTCAGATACTATAATGGCAAATTCTCCATCTGATAGAATTGGTGAATCTAATGATGTTTCACATTGCAGAGATGAATCGGAGAATGCTTCAAATCAAATAACATCTAATTCTGATGCATACCCAGTTCTAAATCAAATAGTTTCTGTAAATAACACATGGAAAAATGAAATTAGAGGGATTGCAGTGTTTGTTATGCTACCTCTGGAAATTGTCACACAAATTAATAGTGTTGATAGTGTTGATAAGCGTCTGCAAACCTTGAAGAATATTGGAGTTGAAGGAGTTATGATGGATGTATGGTGGGGAATTGTTGAGGAAGAGGCTCCTGGCCACTATAGTTGGGCTGTCTACATAGAACTTGTAGAAATGATTAGAAATCATGGACTAAAAGTGCAGGCTGTCATGTCATTCCATCAATGTGGAGGAAATGTTGGAGATACTGTCAAGTAAGTTAAAAACGTATTTGAGATTCATCTAGTTAGAAAAATGCTGTCATGTCATTCCATCAATGTGGAGGAAATGTTGGCGATACTGTCAGGTAAGTAAAAAACGTATTTGAGATTCATTTAGCTATAAAAAAATATGGATCGTCGTAGGAATTTGAAAATTCTTCTATGGTATAGTTCATTTCGCTAGATTTAAGTACACCTTTTCAACCATGTGCTCTATCACTTGATACGACGAGTATAAAGTAAATCTTTCAAGCTCATAAATGATGGGTTCTGGTAAATCATGATTCAAGAAATGGGCCATTGAAGGAATGACTCAAGTATAATATAGGTTCTTACTTCTGCATGTAACAATTGTGGGCTGCAGAATCTCATTTGCATAAAATAAAAATAACATGTTTTGAGGTATTGTTTATATATCCATCAGTTTTCCCTTATAGAGCTATTAATGTAAAAGGGGTCTGTTAGCCTATCAAGAAGTCAGGTTTTTTTTAATGCGTTTTATTAAGTGATGTTATGAAGATAATAAAATTTCCAATCGGAAACGTTTATTTAATTTTGTGTTAAAACACACTTTGAATTTTGATAATGGTTGGAGAGATGAATTTATTCCTAGTGTTGTTGTGTAGCATTCCTTTGCCGGAATGGGTGATCGAAGAAATGAAAAAGAATGAGAATTTGGCATATACAGACCATAGGGGCAGGCGAAACTATGAGTATGTTTCATTGGGATGTGATAGTCTTCCTGTTTTGAGAGGGAGAACCCCTGTTCAATGCTATGTTGATTTTATGAGAAGCTTCAAACAGACCTTCAATGACCTACTTGGGGAAACCATCGTGGTAAGACTTGTCAATACCTATTACTCTTTGGTCAAGATAACCAGGGCACGAAATTTTAGAGTAATTTTCAATGCAGCTTTTAGCTCTTATGTAAATTTAGCTTGAGTGAGTGCCCAGATGCTTGAATTTTAAGAGATGAATATTTGTTTGCAGTATACTATTTAGTTGGAAAATATTTCCGTTTCATGAAATTAGAAGTATTAGTATTATAGACTAAAATATTAGACTTAAGGCTAAAAACACATAGGATTATTACAGTACTAATTTTTGAGGAATTACATTGACTTGCTACTAAGGCCTACAAGATTTAAGAAATGTAGTAAGTTTTTAAGTGACATGCTTTATATATGTGAAATTGTTTAATTTTATTCTTGAAATTTTGCTGATTGGTGAATAGTGTGTCTGAATTTTTTGGTGTACAGTCAACTATTTGGAATAAAATAGCCCATAGATTTAGAACATTGGGAATATGCTGATAATTAAGCTTGGATCATTTGCATGGAAGCATTCAATATCACCAAATCACTTACTTTTGTAAGTATAATGGATGATGCAGGAAGTCCATGTAGGAATGGGTCCAGCAGGAGAGTTGAGATATCCTTCTTACCCACAAGCTAATGAAACATGGAAATTCCCTGGAATTGGAGCTTTTCAATGTTACGATAAGGTATGGATCGAATTCCAAATCTCCTTTCCTCCCTGGCCTCATTTTTATAATAACAGATTAATCAATCTTTTCTCCCTGATCTGATGTTATGATAGGAGATTCATAGGACTTGGAATGTTTATGAGTTTTCCGAGAGAGCTCCATTACTACCCATCCCCTCTGCCGCGCCCTCAAAAGTTGTTATGGGCACTCTCTGAATGACCTTATCAGGCCACGCATGTTAGATGATGATGCCGTTGACCTTCCGAACTCAGATTCTAGTGTGTGACATCGTTGCCCTATGGCCACGTGATTTAAGTTTTCACGGTTAATCTCTATTAGTTTGTGGGCCTTCAAACTGGGGGGCTTATCCCTCCTAGCTATTTGTACTTGGAATTATCTTAGTCTTATTTTTACTATCTTCTGACAGGTTTCTTTTTACCCCATTACTGTGTATTGTAACATGTAATTTTGAGCCCCTTTGATCATCTGTGGACATTATTATAATTTCATTTAAAAAAATCATTTTGTTGGGTATGTATAATTGCAGTATATGTTGTCTAGCCTTAAAGACAGAGCAAAAGCTGCTGGACATGATAAATGGGGTCACCCACCAATCAATGCAGGTGACTACAACAGTTCGCCAGAGGACACCCACTTCTTCAAAAGTGATGGTGGTGACTGGAATTCACCTTATGGTCAGTTTTTTCTACAATGGTATTCTGACATACTTCTTCAACATGGAGAAAAGATCCTAGAAGCTGCTGTACCCATTTTTAGTGACAATGGTGCAAAACTTGCTGCTAAAGTGGCCGGCATTCACTGGCATTATAAAACAAGGTCCCACGCACCAGAGTTAACTGCAGGCTATTACAATATTATATTTAGAGATGGGTATCTTCCCATAGCTCATACATTTGCTAGACATGGGGTAATTTTTAATTTTACTTGCTTGGAAATGAGAGACTCAGAGCAGCCTCATAATGCAAGGAGCTCCCCAGAGAAGTTGGTAAAGCAGGTTATTGTTGCAACTAGGAAAATTGGGGTTGCCATGGCTGGGGAGAATGCTCTTCCTAGATTTGATGAAGCTGCATACAGACAGATTATGAAGAATTCCAGTGTGACACCATTGTGTGGTTTTACTTATTTGAGGATGACAGATGGCTTATTTCATGGTAGTAATTGGAATAGGTTTACTTCTTTTGTGAGGAAAATGTCTGAAATTGTGTATCCAAGGGATGAAGAAAATACAAATGCCAGGCTCAATAACCAATCACAACTAGTTCATAACATTGCTTTAAACCATTAAAGTCAGTGCGTAACAATGTGGAAGACAATGTAGAAGCCATGAATAATTTTTCCGATGTCTATGTGGTGGTAATTGAATGCTTTTAGACTTGAAAAAATGATATTATCATAGCAAGCTACTATTTCTTATTTCATATGAAATTAGTGTCCAAATATAGGCTGATTTTTCAGATTAGGAGGAGATTATTCATTTCAACATGTATGCCATGGAGAAATCATCTACTTAGTCCAAGTAAATAGTCGACACTATATATGGAGGCATTTACGTGGAACTGAGACGGATGAATCGTTATTATCAGAAATGCAGTAGATAATATTTCCTATTTATGAATAGTGATGGCTATGTTACCTTTGTCTAAAATATAAGGCATGGGTGTTTACTTTGAAGAATAACACACTAATCTGTAATCAAAATATAATTAAATGTACTGGAGCAAGAAAAATAGTATTGCCTAAAAATGAAAAACTTTGTTCATATATAGATGCCTCACTGACTTCAAAAAAATTAGTGGCATGAACAGAAGAACTAGATATCAACATTGGGATATATGGTGTAAGAATTTTGGTCTTTATATTAAATTCATTAAATGTTGCTATCTTTTGTATCAGCCCTCACAATGGTCCATTCTATATTTCAAGAGGATAAAACCAGATGTATTTTGACCTTATTTTAATTTTATAGAGAAACCATTTTACAAACTGTCTTAGTTCGAGCTTAATATTTTAAGATGTTTCTTCTTGCCTTTATTATGTGAAAACAAAAAACTGATATATAACTTTCTATAAAAATATTATAAATGAAAGATTCCACCTGCATAAAGAAAAGGAAACCATCTGCAAAGAAACTTTAGTTAATTAAAAATATTGATGGGGAAAAATAAAATAAAATAAATGCATGGGTAGTTTTCAGATCAGCAATCTCATGACAAAATTTTAGTGTCATTAACTCTAAATTTATAGTTAGTAATTTTAACTGAGACTATCGAGCTTTTAATCAGTGGGACTGTAATTATTTCTACTATTATGAATAACTCCCAAGCTACTAGGATCTTAAACATCACAAGCATATAATAATGCTGGAGTCCTGGGCTGCCCAAATTCAATGATAAAAGAATATTACCGAATTTACATTTTGAAATATAGTTCACTGTCAAGGTGGTTTCAGTTAGGTTCCAACTTTTGGAAAAAGTGGGAAAATTGCAATACAGATAAATATGGCATAATATTAGTCCATAGTGTACTTTTGTACATGTACCATGCCTCTTTGATCAATGCGATTGTACCATTTCCATTTGAAGGCGTCTTATTTTTTTTCCGAAGTAGAGACTTTATTTGAATGGTTAGAAGTTCCCATCCAGAGCATCGAATAAATTTTGGAGAAAAAAATTTAATAAAAATAATTGTAAGGGAATAAGTTCATTTTATCTTCTCGCCAAGATGCTTATAAGCAGGCCACCTGAAAAATATCATCGAAGTACTTATTTTACTGGTCTCAAATTGGTGCAATGAAACATGCAGAAAGTCTATGTAATTCAGTAGGACAGTTGAGATATCCTTTTTACCAAGAAAATTATGGAGCATGGAAATTCTTTTTAATTGTAGATATTTCAGTATGAGATCAGTTTATCGAGTACATTTCTAGAATATATTGAATTAAGTTTTTGTCATTTGCAAAGTTAATATCATCAAACTACTTATTTTTCTAGTCTCAAATTAGTGTAATGAAACATGCAGAAAATCCATGTAGTTCAATAGAACAGTTGAGATATCTTTTTTACCTAGAAAGTCATGGAGCATGGAAATTCACTGGAATTGTAGATATTTCAGTAGAAAGACCCATTCATCAAACACATTGAGAATATATTGAGATTAAACTTTTGTCATTTGCAAGGTCAATATTATCAAACTTCTTATTTTCTGGTCTCAAGTTAATGTAATGAAACATGCAGAAAGTCCATGTAGTTCAGTGGAACAGTTGAGATATCCTTTTATGAAAAAATTTATGGAACATAAAAATTCCTTCTAATTGTATATTTTTAATATTATAATATTTTCAATATTATAATAAGTATGGAACAAAATTCTATAATTCTTTTCCTCCTTGACCTAAAGCTATGACAAGAAATACATCGGTCTTGAAGTTGAAGAAGGTTCTACAAAGAGCACCATACTCCTCCAAGCATCATCTAGCCTGACCCCTTCAAATTTTAACCATGTACACTCTTTGTGGACATTATCGTGCCATGCCTCTATACAGTAGATAGTGATACTATTGCCCAAGGGTTTTCGAGGTTGATCTCCTTTTGTTAACCTTTAAAATTGAGTTCATTCTTTTTGGCAATCTATACTTGAAATTATTTTATAGTTACATAGAAATGTGAGGATCCGATGTTATTATATAGATAGGGACAACATTTAAATTAGGGTACACAAATAAACAAATAAATATATAACTGTAAATAAATAAGGATATGAATATATTAAATATAAATGTAATCAACATAAAATATAAACACTTAAAAGAAACGTGATTCTCATTCTTAAATTAAATTTTTCTAATAATTATGAATTATTATAAGTTCACGTATTTTAATTCTTTAATTATTTCTTTTTGATTTTTTTTTCAAATCTTCTAAATAAAATCCTTTCCATTATCTATTTCAACTAAGATTGGCTTACATTAATGGTCATGTTTAATAAGCATTTGGTATGATATGTATACTTGCAATATGTGTTGTTTAGCCTTGAAACCCAAGATAAAGCTACTAAAATAAAAAGGTGTCCCTACAAACAATGTAAAGAATTACAACAATTGCCTAAAGGACACCCACTTCTTTAAAAGTGGAGGCGGTCACCAGAATTTACCTTATGGTCAATTTTTCTTAGAGTGATATTTATACATCCTTTAGTTGTACCCAATTTAAACAATGGTCATGTTAAACATGATTTAACAACAATCATATTAAACATGCTACTAAAGCATCTAGAATCTAAAGAAACACTATTATATGATTTTAATTTTTGGGGATTAGAGCTGACAGCCCTTCCGAATAGAGAGATGAAGCCAAAGCACTTAGACCCATGTCCATTGATATTCAACATGTAGAATATTTTAGCTCACAAGGTTTGAATGTTAAAGATGAATAACTCACCAAAAAATCAAAGCTTTAAGCATATAAGGAAAAAGAACTATTCAATTTTCTTTAAAGATTTTTTCCAAAGAGAACTCTTTGTCCAAAAAATTTAGTTTATTTTATATCATCTCAAAATTAAATTATATTATTAAAAATATATTAAATTTTGATTAATCCTATTTATAATAGTCTAATGATCACAAGTAAAAGAGGTTGAAGTTAAAGGGTGAGGAATGAGGTATTTGGAAAATATTTCTGATGTAACTCCAACATAATTACCAATGTACTTGCCTCCCTCACGAACCATTACACTCCATATTAATTTAGTGCCAAGATCAAAGCTTCCTAATCAAGTTCCATACCAATTAGCTCCACAATAAAATGAGGAAATGAGAAGGAAAATATCAGATTTAATAGAGAAAGAGTTCATAAAGAAAAGCATGAGTCCATGTGTCATACCAGCTCTACTCTCACCAAAGAAAGGAGGAACATAAAGAATGTACATAGAATCTCGAGCTATCAAAAAGTTCAGAGTAAAGTATCAATATCCATTACCTAAAGTCGATGCCATATAAGATTGCTTGGTTGGTGCAAATATCTTCTTTGAAGTAGATTTGAGGAGTGGTTACCATAAAATACAAATCCAAGGAGATAAATGGAAGACAACCTTTAAGATGAAGGATGATTTTTACGAGTGGTTAATGATGTCATTCAGATTGTCTAATGCTACTACCACTTTTATACAAACTATGAACTATGTATTTAGACCATACATTAGAAACTTTGTCATAATTTATTTTGATGGCATATTTATTTTTAGTAGAGACCTAAAAGAGCATTTGAAAAGAGTGTTTGATGCCCTTAGCATAGCAAAGTTGTTTTTCAATCTTGAGCTCGGAGTGAATTTTGTAGAGAAAAGTTGGTATTCTTAGGTAGTGTTATTTTAGTAGATAAACTGGGTATGAACCCTAAAAATATTAAGGATATACTTGAATGGCCTATCCCTCAAAGCATAACAGAGATAAAGAGCTTTAATGGATTATTAAACTTTTATAAGAGATTTTTTAGAAATCTCAGCAATATCAATGCTCCATTAACTGATTGTACCAAGGGGAAGTCTTTTTCCTAAACTCAAACAACTAAAATAATTTTTTTAAACTTAAAAATAAGGTGATGAAAGCTTTAATTATTTCTTTACCAGACTTTGAAAATATTTTTACTGTTGAGTGTGATGCTTCATCTGTTATAATTAGGGGAGTGTTAAGTCAAGAATGAAAACTAATTGCATATTTTGGTGAAAATCTATATGATGCCAAAAAAAGGTATGGCACTTATGATAAAGAGTTGTATGTTATTGTTTAGACATTGAAATAATGGAGGCATTATCTATTGAATACATAATTTATTTTGTTGACAACAAATCAAGAACTTAATTATATAAATTCTCAAGCCAAGTTATCTCATAAGCATGCTAAATGAGTAGCACTTTTATAAATTTATATATTCATGGTGTAGCATGTGAGTGAAAAAACTATTATTGTGGTTGATTCTTTAAGTAGATGGTGTCACTTACTTTTTGTGATGACTAAATAACTTCTTGGATTTGAATAAATAAAGAATGAATATACAATTGATCCATATTTAATAAAAAATATTGTCTAAACTATCCAAAGTTGTGTGTGAGGAATTTATGATGAGTACTTATTTACTTAAATGGAGTTTTGTGTAAGGGACTCCAAATTTGTATTCCCATTGGGTCTAGGAGGGAAACAATTATTAGATAAATGTATTCAAATGGCTTGGGATGTCATTTTGTCAGAGACAAGACTTACACCTTGATAAGTGATAAGTCTTTTTGGTCTTAGATGAGGAAGGATATTAATAAAATTGTTATTGCATGTAGAATATGTCAAGTGTCAAAAGGTGGACTACAAAACACTACGTTGTATACATATTTATTGATACTTGAAAGACCATTGATTAATATTTTAATGGATTTTATCTTGTGATTGCCATGTACTCAAAGAGGTAATGATTCTATTTTGGTCTTGGTGGGTTGGTTCTCTAAAATGGCCCATTTTATTTTATGTAAAAACATTGTTTATACAAGTGAGATTGCGGACAACAAAACACTACGTTGTATAAACCTTTAATGATAATTGAAAGACCATTGATTAATATTTTAATAGATTTTATCTTGGGATTGCCACGTACTCAGAGAGGTAATGATTCTATTTTGGTTTTGGTGGGTTGGTTCTCTAAAATGGCCCGCTTTATTCTATGTAAAAACATTGTTTATGCAAGTGTATTGTGGATCTCTTCTTTGATGAAATTGTACACTTACATGGACTTTCCAAGGCTATCACAGGTGATTAGGATACAAAGTTTATTAGTCAATTTTGGAGAAATTTTTAGAGAAAACTTGACAGTCTATAATTCAGATTTGCCTACCATTCTACCAAATTTGTTGCTTTCCAAAAAAAATTGGTTGTGGATATTGAGTGGTATGTTTGTAAACTCTTAATAAATCTCAAAATTCTAATAAAAAATAATAACAAAGCCCACCCATATTATTGAACAAGCTAAAACGAGAAAAAATTTATATGAATTTAACATGAACACTCACAAAATTGTTCCAACAAAGAAATGAGGTTATTTAGACAATTTTTAAATCATCGTCATCTTAGTAGATAGAAACTTCTTTTCACATGATACAATTACTTCCCATCAAGTAATAATTAAGAGTTATTTACCCTTGGATATCATTACAATTTACAATTTATGAATAAATATTACTAATATTTAGCAACTTAATCACACATTTTGATTAAAATAGTTATCTCATAATTATGAAATGAAGATATATCTATTTACTATTATAACATATGAAAAGACAGATAAATATTCATAAAATATAATAATCTTATGTATATTTATTCTACACAAAAATGATATATAAATATACTTTTATTATTATTATTATTATCAATATTTTTTTGGTTAATAACATTAAGTCCTTTCCATAAATTTATATTCATTCCCCTTAACTCAGGAAAAAATAACATTAATTCTAATCAATGCTACACAAAAACTTAATGAATACTGTCGAGTATCATGTGAAAGACATAAATACAAAACGAATGGTTTTTTTTTTCCCCCAAATTCACATGCACAAAGTGATTAAAAAAAAGTGAAAATGGAGTGGTTTTAAGTGCTTGGTGCTTGGCATTTACTAGTACTATCATATCTTTTCTTTTTTAAACTAAATAAATTAAAGTCTCAATATAATTATTTACTCATCCAAAGGTACGTAAAGTTATAATATAACATTCAATGTTAAAGATGGATTTTAGATATATATATAAAACACTCTTTTTTATCTTTGAAAGTTATATCTATTGATCTCTCCTTAATGATAATTTTTTTTTTTGGAAAATAAATTATATATAAATATCAAATAATTCTATAAAATATAACAAATGAAGTTACATCTAATTTATTTGATGTTAGACATATAAGCATATTATCACTATTTAATATTAATAAAATTAATTAAGTAAAATTAAAATTAACTTTACTTAATATAATAAAATTAATACTTTCAACTCATTTGGTGTTAGCATTCTTAAACAAATCACATTTTCTTAATGCTTATCAATCAAACAGATCAATTCTAATTTGGTGTTAAATTATAACAACCACATGTAATTTCATTGAAGTTCAAATAATCACATTAAATTCTATTTGGCATTCAATCAATAAAATATTTAGCATTAAATCAGATAAATAAATCAATCTTATATTACATTCAAAATAATTTAAATCATATTTGATATTAGTTCAAATAATCAAAACTGCATAATATAATAAAATACGTTTAACTAAACATTCTATTTATTTAAAACATAAAATAATAATTGAATAAGTAATTTATAAAGAATTAATAACCAGATCACATAAATCCATGTGATATGTCATATCAATACAAAAAAATAAATAACTTAAAAATGAAATGTGATAGTTTATACCCAAAAAAACAAAATTACAATCACCAATAAATAAATAAATAAAATTATATTAATATCTACAAATAACCTAAAAAAGAAAAAAAATTAATAGAACTCAAATATGCATATTAATTTACAAACAGTAATAAGTTAAACTATATTAGAAGATAGCAAATACTGGTGTACATCTTTAATAGAAAGTAAAGCTGCTAATTCATTTCCTATACCAATTAGTGCTATGAATGAAGATAAAAATGTTAGAAAACTCCACAACTTAAGATAAAAATATATGCTATAAGTTAAAATATAATAAAAACTGACGTACATCTTCAATATAAAGCAAGCTACTAATTTACATCGTCTACCAAATCAGTATAATGGAGAAGAGGAAATTGTCAATAAAGTATACAACATATACCACACAGCTTGAGCTCATAGCCACTATGTTGATGTTGCATCAAATATTATAGTTTACCCAACCTGGAAAAAAGAAAGGAAAATTGCACATCCATAAGAAGAGACAAACTTACCAACACACTTTCATGTTTCTTAGCGAATAGATAGTCAGACACAACTCTGATCATAACAACAGTTTTCTGAGCACTCGGCCTACCTAAAAGGTTATCAATACTAACTAAATTCTACCAGTAGCAAAGGAATAAAACTATTTACAACTATCTTGTAACTAAAAAAATGCAAGATAGTCCTACATTTTTACAGTTTGGGAACTATACAAGCTAGAGAGGAATCACACCAAAAGGCCTAAATCTCCCATGAAGAACAGGTCAAGATAGAATACTTTTCAAAGGACTAAATGAGAAAACCCCATAGTCTCAACAATTACAAACCAACCTTCCTTAACTAAAGAAAACCACATCCATCCAGAATTAATGGTAGAACATCATTAATTTGTATTTTTTAAGTAATTGACGGATACAGGCACCACCTAGATGTCATAGCTTTTGATTGTGACCCAGCTTTATACGACCACTTTGGCTACCACTCGTCCATAGCCCTTAGACAACATCGGTAATAAAGTTGATGCATATTTTTATGTTCTTTAATGTAGCTTTATTGGGTTCTTCAATAATTAATTACTGGTTATTTTAGAGATAATATTATGTAGTGGTCCCATGGAGGCAGTTATTGAGCATACTATTATGCTTCAGGTTCATTTAATTTTTTATATTAAAAAAGTTATAAATAATAAAATTATATCTTAAATTTTTAGAGTAATTATTGTCTAATTTTTAGAGTAATATTTTCAGTTAGTTATAGGTTGATGAAAATTTATAATAATTATAATTTAAATGAAATTTATTTATTAATTAAATTAATTTATTTATTATAGTTTAAATAAATATAATAATAATTTTGATTTGATTATTAAATATTAAAATTAATATAAAAAAATTATAAATTTTGTGATAATTTTTATATAAAAACTTTTTACAAATTAATTTTAGTATTTACATAGAAATTTTTGATTTTATCATTCCATAAAACCATCATCTAAAGTTTGGTTTCATTTTTCCAACTACTACCTTAAATACTTTAAATTTGGTTTCATTTTCCCAATAAACCAATTACCTAGTATTCTTTTTTATACTTCAATGTCCATAATATATAAATGTAATTAATGATAGAATATGACAATAGAAGGCAACCTTTATATAAAAAGAAGTGACATAAAATAACTACACAAAAAAAATTAACTGGTCATATTTTATAAATAGAATTGATATTACCATATCTATCATTCAATATTCAAGTGTCGAAGTAAAAATGGATATATTGTTTATATCATCAATATTATTTCCTATTGTTTCATGTTAACTTTTATTTTTATGGAATGCTATTGGATTAGAATATTTGTCAAATCTCAATCACAATTTTCTTACGAAAGAGTTAACTATAACTAAAGAAAGAGAGAACGTTCCTAACAATTATGATATATAGTAAGTTATTATTATAAAGGTTGTTATAAGTTCATTTATCATTTTTGGAATTATATTTATTGGTTTATTTGTTTGATATGTAATTGGATTTTATAGAGTGTGTTTTGTACTCCATATTCAAATTGATAAGACTAGTTCTTAGCGGGGGACTTTGCTATGGTTCAAAATGTTATGATTATCTACTTATATTTTTGCACTACTACATAATGAATAAGTGACATCCTTTATTCATTTTACCATGTGTTTATTTTAGTATTATTAGTTGGATTTCACTTACCACTTAATCAACCATTTTTTCTTGTTTAATTGCATTGTAACTTGTCTAACATTTATTTAGGTTGTTCCAACTGTTAGTGTAGAGAAATAAAATAACACTTAAAATGACACAAAAATAATTTTCTAAATTCTTCTATGAGATAATGATACTTCCACCAAGAAAAATAATCTTAATGTGGTTTTAGCTTTTCTTGATTTTTATAATGCTTGTAAATTACTCTAGTATACCCTTAAATTTTGTGTATAGAATCTAGTTTAATATTATGTTACCGATTTGGGTTAAGATCACTTGCAAGTATCATTACATCCATTTTGAAGCAGTCCAAAATATGACTAAGGGTTTTTTATGCCACTTTTAAAATTATAACCGTTGCATAGCCATTATGAAACATAACCCCTGGTTTATGTGATATACTATGGTCATTTTCACACACTGCATCCTTAATTTTATGTTGCCTGAGTAGGCGAACCAAAAAATCCCTATCTAGGTTGATTAATAGGTCTTTGTTCTCCCCTTTTAGGAATTTACTGACCACCTCATTGCTCCCTTAGGGATCCATATGCCATGAGAGAAGTTTTATTCTATGTGCTTGAATAAAAAGGTTTTGTGGAAATTGACATATCAAAAGACCCCAAAATAATCCATTGATATGTGTGTTAAGAACAATAGTTTTACCCAATAGGCTATGCATATTAACTTAACAACTACATTCTGTCATTGTCAATCATCAAAACATAATACCAAGGATTCCCCTTACTCATTAGCAATCAAAAACCTCTAACTAATTTTATGACTAAAAATTGAAACTCTTCCATTGTTACAAATGACATCTGAACTACCTTTGGGAAAAAATAACACATATATGTCTAACACTAATCCTATACCAAATTTTGTGGTAAAAACCCAATCTATTCATGCTCTTTTGTCTCTTGTTTCTACCCCAATTCCAATTATTATTTCAACTTTTGAAGCACTCCTATAGTGATTAATATTATCTCAGGGTCTTAGAAAATAATGGGTCACATTCCAACCATTTTTCAAGTGTATTCTTCCTTAATGTTTTCGATGGCTAACCCACATTATCATTATAGGATGGTGTTGTTCCACTCTCATTTCCCCTTGCCAGTGAAAATAAAAGGAGGATACACACCAGATCAATGCCACCCTTTTTAGATAGAAGATTTTATGTAAGTTAATCAACAACATTTATTTCAAAATAATTATTATGGCCTAAATAGGTTTTGATATTAATTTATTGGAATGCTACAAGTTTTTCTAATACACCACATAAATATATTATCTAAGATAATTATTAGAGATTTTTAGATTTAGATATTTTATGTTTATAAGAAGTCATAATCACAAGATTTTTACTTTAAACCATTACCAAATTTATTTGGCCTATTGTATGTTTTTGTACATTTATTGAGTTGGGAAAATGGGTTGTTGTCGTATTTTTTCACCATGTTTGATGTCATAAATCATCAATTAGGTTACAAACCCTACCAATAGAGTCATGTGGATCTTGTTTGGCATTGATGGCCATTCTTTCGGGCTTGTCAACTTGTATGATTCTAAAAATATGGTTGAATAGAATTTATTTTTGTGTTTTTTTAAATATGGAATTCTTAAATCTAGTTTGATTTTATGTGAGTATTTGAATATGGTGGAAATGCTACATGATAAAGAAAGAATCTTCCCTATGAGTTGGTGTGATGGTGAGATGGAATCTTGGTTTTATATGTGCAACATGCTTGGATATTTGACCCTAACCATAACTAATGCAATGAGGCCAACAATCCCTTGTTTTATTAGTCTAATCTTTTATAAGGCCCTAACATAGTCCTCAAATGCCTTGATAGAGGCATGCTAGTAGACATGACTTATTTTATTTTGCATCCTCCTATTGAATATTATTCTTTGTGCTATGCTATTTGAAAACCCTTGAACATAAAGTTTTATATTTCACAAGAAGGAAAACCAACCAATATTTTCAAGAATAAATTTTATCTTATTACTTCACATTTTTCTCATGATCAGACATGTTCCCACATCAAAAAAGTGTGTAATCGCATCCCTTATCCGACCTAAAAAATGATAGATTGAGTGGTGAGAGAATGCCATAAAATATATGTCCACCTTTATATGTACTTTTGAAATGAAATTATAATATATTCATAAATGGTTTCATGAGGCATCCTCTAATTATCTTTCATACCTCACTTGTAAGCTTGGATTGGCTCCCTTTAATAATGCTTTACAATTTTGGTTTTCCTCATTTCACTAGTCTCTTAAGTTGACTGAATAGAATGAGGCCCATGGTTCCCAAATTTATGCTTGGATGCATTGGCTTCAATTTGAATACTAGATCTCCAAAGAGTTATTTCAACACATTTGTGGACAACATTTGATGGAGCAAATCAAGTCTATTTAAGTCGTAGAGAAAAATTTAGAAAATCTCCTTGACAAATTTTAATATTTTTTGGGCTAGTATACTACATTTTTCACCACTTTAGAACTTTTACCAGCCTAAGATATTGATGTTCAAACCTACCTTAAAGAGATGCATTCTTAGGTCACATATGCCCAATAGGTAGCTTGTGATCATTTTTTTCCATTGACAAGTTGCATAAAATGTTTTAAAAGATGGCTAATGATAAATCTAGAGGCCTGGATGGATTGCCTTATGAATTTTATAAATCATTATGAAACATGATTGGTCTTGATCTTCACAATATTTATTGAGAACCTTTCCAATTTATGTCTTTATGCCATATCATCAATGGGGGAAACATTAAGTTCACTCCCAAAGTGAGTAACCTATATCTCCTCACTAACTAGAGGCCTACTACTCTCTTTAATGTGACCTAAAAAGAAATTTCTAATGCCCTATCTCTTAGGCTTTTAAACATTCTTAATCTTATTTCCTACCTGGCTAACTAAACTTTATCAAGAGTAGATAAATATTAAATAATATCTTGGTTGTCGAGGATGGAATAGAATGAGCCTGCACCTCCAAAACCTTTATGATGTTTGTAAAAATAGACTTATATAAAGACTATGATAGGATTGAGTGGAATTTTTTTATTTCCATGCTTAAAGATCTTGGATTTGGTATGAAATATAATAAGTCCATGGTGATGCTCTTCGAATATGTTTAAGCTTGCATCACCATCAATGACCAAAAATCCATCTAATTTGGGTTGTTTCACTCCAACATGCAAGGTTATCCTCATACCCCTACCCTTTTTATGCTTATTTCTGGATGTTTTGGTTATCTAATTGTTTATTACACCTCCAAGGTCCTTTTCAAGGGCATCTCTCTTCCTAGAGATTTTGTCTCAAATAATCACCAATGGAATTTTGATAATGATTACTTTTTTACTTTAGCTGAGTAATAAACCTTTTTTCCATTGCTATGAAATACTAGTACCCATTTTTGTAATGGTTACTTTTTTACTTTAGCTGAGTAATAAACCTTTTTTCCATTGCTATGGAATACTAGTACCCATTTTTGTATTATTCAAGTTCTAGCATCTAATGGGCTAAACCCCAATGCTACTATAAATCCTTCATGTGATTATCCCATTAGCTTTAGCACAACAATTATAAATTGATTCAACATGGGAAATGTTCAAATTTAATGGAAACTCCTTCACCTTCAAAGCTTCCCCTATTGATATTTGGAAGTGTGGCCTTTAAAGTGTGGCTAAATGACTTTAATATTATATTACTAAACCCATTTCATTGGCTGGAAAAATTCAGATATGCTCCAAGGTCCTTGTTTCCACCCATGTTTATTATAATTCTTCTTGGAAATTTTCTAAGCTGTTAATAAAAGGTAATATAAATTATTAAGGGATTTCTTCTAAACCATCACTGGAGGGTGCAAGGTTTTCACCATGTGTCTTGGGACCTCTGATATATGTTAAGGTATGTTCAAGGTATGTGTCTTATTTAAATTTAGAATAAATGGTACTAATTTGTGTGCTAAGTTAGTTATATGTGCCACTGATGGAAATGAGTCTTTAAAAATTATCCTTGAGCAATGCATTTATTTAGGTAGCCCCTATGGTAGATAATATTGGAAAGTGTAGTTGAAATTATCCAAATGTGTCGCAATGGTTTGAAAAAAGGATGAAAATCAAATGGATTGCAACCTAGAAGATAATCTACAAATATAAAGATGCCACTCAGTTTTTCAGTTGGTGCAAGCTAGAGGCTGAACAACTAAAGACTATGCTAGAAATGGAAATGAACATCTAATATACTAAAATCAATAATAACAATAACTAAAGTGAAACATAAGGTAAAGTACAATTTATTAAGTAAATAATTATTTAAGCAAGGAAAATAATTTACAAAATGATTTTTGTTGTTTTAGAATGAAAGTAAAATTCATAAGAGGGCATGTTATTTCCTAAACAATAACTATTTACTTCATAAATCATAATTTACCTTATGTGTTCACTTTTTACTTTGGATATAGTATTAGACATTTATTTTCATCTATCTAAGAATATTAATTATTCATTTTTGTTTCTATCTTAGTCTTTGTTTGCTCAATCTCTATCCCGCACAAGCCAACAAAGTAGATAGTGATTTTAGGCTCATAGATTATCTTTTAGTTTACAATCCAGTTTCTTTTCATCCCTTTTTAAACCCTTATTTTACATCTTAATTCTTGAAAATACCTTCTATAACATCCTATGGGACCCCACATGTTTCACTCTTACCTAAATTTATGTTTTTCCCAATTACAGGTGCTTTCAACCCTTTCTCAAAGTTTAATGCCATGTTTGTTTTAAAACATAACTTTTCTTATAAACAAATGAATTCCTTTGTATCAAACCATGACTATTTCTAAAACTCATGCCATGGTTGTGAAACTTTATCTATAACTCTTTTTTGGTTTTTTCTTTGGCTTTTTAGTTTGTTTTTAGCCTTTCTATCTCCTACCTCTAATTTATTGTATAATAAACCTCTTTTATTTCCTTCTCATTCATTCATTTTTTAGTATCATTAATTTCTATCTCCCTCCCCTAGGATAAGATTATTGTCATATTTAGGGTGAACCCCCCAAGATGCCTCAAGAACATGAAATAGCTTGTGTGGAATAATAAAGGATTGCTATATAGTGTGAAGTAAACATCATTCAATAGTAAAATAACCCTCTTGGATTTGTTACCTATTAAGAATGGAATTTAAAAACCAATAGGGATGTCATTTCCTTTTCCATTCATCTGAATTTTCCCATTTTGATATGTTTTCCTTGGTACTTGAAACCACTATGCCTTCCCTTGCACATTCAAAGGTTTACCCCCTTACAAAGTAGAGTGTGTTGTAAGAGTGTGTAGGAATTACGTCAATATTGGAGTGTTTTTTTATATGTATTTGAGCCATTAATAATCATGTTGAGCATTTCTCTTCTTATAGGAATTAAAGATGCTCGATCTCTAGTGATAGAGAGAACTTGCTCTTGATTGACTGCATCTAGCCTTTCCTATAAGAGTCATTCTTATTTTCCTTTGCATTAAAGAAAATTGATTCCATATTATGATCCTAATATAGACCATTTTCATTCAAATAGGGATATTATCTCACATCACAAACCTTATGCTATTGTATACACCTATATCTTTTAGTTATTGTCAATATATCTTGCATGGCTTGTTGGTGTACCTTTCTCCCTAAATGCACGTCATAAAGAGTGCATCGAGATGTGGATTGGGCCTAATAATGTAAATTTACAATATATTTTTTGTCATATGATCACTTAATCTAAATTTCTACACTCATTATCTTACTATTTGTTCATTATGGTTTCCTCTGCTACTCTTTTCTCTCCAATCCACCTATTATGCCTAGTTTCAGGGCTTTCCCTAGCTAAATTAGTGATGTTGAGTTAGTTATAATATGTCCCCTACATTTACAATTGTAGTTATTCTGATCAATCCAATTCATTTTATACATGTTCTCCTTTCCAACTAAAGTGGTCTCACTCAATATAGTTGTGTATCTTTTTGTACTAATTTAGCATGGCTGGCATATACTATTTTATATTTAGATCTTTATATTACATTGATCTAGATCAATTCCATAAAACTATTTTTTAAGTCACTTTTAGGAGTTTCATCAATAAACAAGGCTCCCATATCTCATTTTTATAATAGATATACACCATTCTTCTATGCTTGTACATGAAAGTGTATTTTTAATAGAAGAAGAGGAATTCAAGTATAAGAGCTTATCTTTTGGAGGTCTAATATTTTTTTAAGTCTTATAAGTTTAATAAAAATAAATTTGAACCAATTAGGTTACCCTTAGTTTTTGGTTTCCCTAGTTAAAGACATTTAGAGCTTCATCCTTTCCATTTGAGTCTTCATCTAAAACATCTCTCATTTAAAATTACCACTTGAGCCAAGGGGGAGATTGATGCGCCAATAAGTCAACCCAAGATAAATATATATGTTTACTTGATCTTAATAAATTAATAGGTTATGATTTTTCTCTAATTTGGTTTACATGTTAATAATATAGTAGAAGGTTATTGTCTTCTTTTCCATTCTTAACTTAGCTTATATTTATTCGTATTTGTTATCCTTGCATGACTATATATCATATTTTAGATACCTCTTGGATATCACCTAATGACAATTTTATTTTTTTATCTTAGCTTTTTAGCATCATGGATATAGGTTTCCCTTGTTTTCCAATTCCTTGCATGTAGTTTCCTTATTATATCCTTGATACCCCTTTTAAAAACAACTCTTGCCTTTAGCCTATACATCGCTTGGTGGTGTGGCTTATTTTATTTATTTGGTCTTAACATGGTATTCTTTCTTTCCTATATTGGAGTATACTTATATTGTTAAACCTATTTTCCCAACATACATTCTGGTGAACTTGACATGAATCTTACCCCATTTCTATTTTCATGTTTTATTTTTATCACTTCTTATCAATATCATTCTTTCATGACATCAACTTCACCATCATCATTTTGGTGAACTCGAATGAATTTTAACCCAAATTTGTCCATATACTTAAGATTAGGTGATTTATAATTTAGATTAGGTAATAGTAATTTTTAATTATATTTGTTAATCCATATAATATAGAATTCCAAAATTTTATTATAAGATTATGAATTCAAATTGCTTATTTTTAATAATTTAATTCATTTCATAAATTACATTTAATAAACTACAATTTTTAATTCACAATTTATAATAATTCTTACAACTTACAATTCTTAATTCACAATATCAATATGTAATTTTTAATTTTTAATAAACTTTTATTTCCTCAAAATAATTATGGATTTTAATAATAAATTTATTGATTTTTAATCTTATTTAATTAAAACTTATTTTCTCAACTCCACCCTTCCCCTCTTTTTCTACCTAACTTGACACACTGACATCACTAGGCTTTATTGTTATATCTATAAAGGGAGATCTAAGTCTGAAATCTTAGTTTTTTTATTTTGTCATCCTGATGATAGTTCATGGAGTGTGAACCAAAACATTGATTAAAAAATTTGACACAGTTTTATCCAAAAATCCTTACATACTTAATAGATGGACTGTGGAAATTCTACTAATTTTAAGGATGATGTTATTTTTGATATTATGCCCATGGATATGTGTCATGTGATATTGGGAATGATATGGTAGTTTTATAGGAGAGTTATGCATGATGGAAGATCAAAAACCTACACCATAATGATGTAAAAAGATTCACATTGAGCCCATTGAGAAATAAGGATGATGAGGTTAGTAGCAGTTCCCAATTGATGTTGGTTTCTAGTAAAGAGTTTTTTAAGGTGGCCATGGAGGAGGAGACATGTTTTTCTCTAGTTTCAAATCCTATGCAAGTTGTGACAACAAATAAGGTAAGTGATATTCCTATATAAAATTAGAATATGTTAGAAGACTATGTTGATATTGTGTCAAGTGAGTTACTAGAGGGACTACCATCTATGAGAAGCATTAGCCATCACATGGATCTAGTACCAAAAAATAGTTTCCTAACAAGGTAGCCTATATGTTGAATCTAATGGAGAAAAAAGAGATCAAGAAGTAATTACAAGAGTAGTTGATAAATGGTTTAATCTGAGAGAGTTTGAGACCATATGCAGTTTCAGCTATGTTAGCACCCAAGAAATATGGATAATGGAGGATGTATACAGATTCAAGAGCAATAAAAAAGATCACCATTAAGTATATATTACCATTACCAA
The DNA here is from genome assembly GCA_037957365.1 of Torreya grandis. NCBI lineage: Eukaryota > Viridiplantae > Streptophyta > Pinopsida > Cupressales > Taxaceae > Torreya > Torreya grandis. The sequence continues at coordinate 323,779 of JARHVA010000384.1, forward strand.
AAATGGATGGCTTGATGGACTATTTGAGTGGAGTTAGGTACTTCACCAAAAAATATTTGAAGAGTAGGCATCACCAAATCCATGTAAGAGAAGGTGATGAGTGGAATATCAAATTCAAAATGAATGACAAGTTGTATGAGTGGTTTTTCATAACATTCAATTATCAAATTCCCCAAGTACAATCATGAGACTCATGAATAATGTGTTGAAGCCTTTCATAGGTAAGTTTTTTGATTGTTTATTTGGATAAAATTATGATTTTTATTCATTATAAAGAAGAACATTTGCAACATTTGAAGTTAGTTTTAGATAAGTTGAAATAAGAGAATTGTTAGTTAACTTGAAGAAGTGTAGCTTCATGAAAGAGGAACTGATATATTTGAGATTTTTAATCTCAAATGATGGGTTAAATATTGTTGTTGATAAGGAAAGGATAAATTTGGAATGGCCTTTGCCAAAGAGCATGTTTGAGATAATAAATTTCAAAGGATTGACAAGTTTTTATAAAAACTTTATCAAGAATTTTAGTGGCATATGTGAACCCATCACAAATATTATGAAGGGAGACAAAGAGAAGTTTTAGTGGATTTTATATTTTATCAGAGTCTACACAAAGAAATTACACACGAGAGATGAACACATAATTAATTCAAACCACTCTAATATATTATTCTTATGTGTTTCCCATGTATGAATGTTATAAATAAATAGGCTATCAAGATCCTATAAACTAGGAGTTAAACATAACAACATTATCCATAATTATCTCACATGTCTAAATATGTGATTTAATTAGACAACCAAATCTCACACAAATCAACCTAGTTATATTTACATATGATTTCACATTTACTCATGTGAACATTAGTAAATTCTAACATTTACCCCTTAATGTGAACATGGTAGAACATAATTTATTATATGAATTGCAATGTACCTCTTACCTCATAACCTTGATATAAAAGAAAGGCATTCCTCTACAACATTTCCATGGTTTTTAATAGGCTTACCACAAACCTAGACACTCATGTCATGGTGGTTTTGTGGATCACCACAAACCATTTCAATATCTATGAGTGTTATAGTACATGTTGAGAAACATTCTATAATGCTTACTTTAAAGGGATTACATAAGAATTTTACTTATAGATTTCATATTTATTCAAAATATACTAGCAACATATTTAAAAATAAATGCACACCGCGCAACTAGAAAATAAAATGCCACCAAAGCATATATTTTTGCCCCCATCATTGGTGACTTGATGAGAGGTTGTTGAAAGGCCTATAGCCTCCATTTTCTCCATCCTCCTACATCTAATTGCTTACTCAGCACATGTGTCGATGAAGCTTAGTTGTATGAATATTTTGAGGAGAAACTGCACCCCCCATAATGTGAAACATTTGTCTTTGGATGTCAATTTCCACTAAAAATGCATCCATAAGGCAATTTTATTTTTTTATTCAGATCCAACTCTAGTGCCCATAAGTTAGACTCCCTCAAATAAACATTCAAATAAGGAAATAGATGGTGAAGAGGGTTTAAATGGGAATTCAAAATTAGAATCTCAGACTAAAGTTTCGGAGATAGCTTTCCTTGGTGATATTCCTTTAATGTTTTTTTATTCTCTTCCTATTTAGACAATGCAAATTCAAAAATTTCTATGATGGGGGTGGAAAGGGGAAACATATATTTAATAGGTAGATGTGTTGGGAAATGACCTTCTTGGGAAGATCTTCAGAATTGGGTGTAAGGTTCATGGCCTTCACTCAAAGCCCCTTCAATTTCCATGTTTTCAAATGGATTTTTTTTGCTTCAGTTTCTTTCTTCGAAAGACAGAGATTATGTGTGGACACAGGGTCCCTAGTTTTTAGGAAAACAAGGGGTGTTTTTAAATCCATGGGTTCCTTTCTTTTATCATGTTTCTGTAGTTATCAATCAGGCACCAGTATAGGTAAGATTTTATAATCTTCCCTTAGCTCTTTGGGATCCCAATCTTTTTCAACAACTGTTCATTAAACTAAGAAATTTTGTTAAAATGGATGGTAACATTGCAGCTAACCTGAATTATGTTAGATCCTGCATTATGACAGACCTTTCCAAACCCCAACATTATTTGGTTAGAATCACTTCCTCCCATGTAGTTTGGTCTCAATTTTTTAATTATGAAGGCCTACCATTTTGATGTTTTAACTACAAAAAATTTGATCATAAGATGGATGTTTGTCTTGAGAAGAGTTTTAAAGGTTCTCATTCATCATTTATTCAGAAATGGGTTACGAAGGTTGAATGTCCAAATCATGCTCTAGTTCAAAACTTGATTTCTTCTTCCACTTATATTTCAGTTGAGGTCCCCTCTTCCACTATGGCAACTACTCAAGAAGTTTAGAAAAACTCTTAGATCAGTGAGGTTTTGAAGGCAGTAGAGGTGTTGATTAATTTGGTTTCAAGTTAGCCTTTGTCTTTTATGCTGGGGAAGGAAGATAAGGTATTGGAACTTGAGATAAAGGGATTGGACAAAACCTTTCGTATAGTTGAAAGCCCTCAAGAGAAAGAAGAAGAGGAAGAAGAAAAAGAGATGGTAATCAAGTCAGTTTTATCTATTGCTTGGAGTTTCAATGATTTGAAGACTCCTAACTATGGCCAAAAAAAGAAGAGAGGAAGGAAAATAAAACTAGAAAGACTCCAACTAGATGCTTAGAATTCTATAATTGGTGTCACTAAATAGATGATGGAATCATTGTTATCCAATAGAGGCAGATGCATGCAGTCAACAAAAGGCTAATCCATGGATGGATTGGTAGTGTGATCATGTTTTTATTTGGTGTTCTTGTTCTTACTAGAAGGTTTCTTTAAAAATCTAATTTTTAATCTATAATCAACATTTTTCTTTGGATCCTCACTGATTTAGGGAATTTTATAGGTTAAAAGTATCACTTTAATTTTGATTTTCATTTTTTGGGGAGACTGGACCTCCCATTATGGCCCAAAACCAATTGAGGCTCCAATCAAAATCTAAGCATTGATCCAAAAAAAATCTATGTTTTTCATTTAAAATTACATATGGTATATATGTTTACTATTTTTCAACATAAAAAAAAAATCTACATTTTATACTTGTACAAAAAAATTCTCTTATAATTTTTTGTGTAAGCAATACCCACTTGTGTGACTAAGTGAAATGACTTAAGACACCCATCCTCACTTAGAAGGAATGATTCTTCATGACAGGGTTGGTGTATATGTCATAAATAGAGTTTGGAGGTGCAAGAAGGCTTAAAGGTGACCTGAACACCCTTGTCCCATAATGTAGTTGAATAACAATCATACAAGAAGGCTTAAAGGTGACCTGAACACCCTCATCCCATAATGTAGTTGAATAACAATCATACATGGTAGGTTTGCTCCAATGAACTCATGAACATTTTCAAACCCATCTAAACCCTTCATGTTTAATATAGTGTTAAGAAAGTCAGTTTGCACCTAGCCAAACCAATCCCATATAAGAAAAAATACCAGACTCATACAATCCCATAGAATATTAAACATTTGGTTATATATTTACAAAATATTTGTCATTTGGGAAACGTTGCCCAATAAATTTTCTCATATTGTCTATAATTACACCCCTTAATATCATGTATGTCATCATAATTAGAGTTATAGAGTTTTAGTATCTATGTACAATTGATTAGAGATGTAAATATTGCATGACAATAGTGAAGATGAGGAGGCACAACCCCGTTAGTATGGATCTTTCCAATATTAATTTTTTTGAAATGAGAATCACAATTCCACTTCAATATTTCTAGCACAAACATGGAGGTTATAGACCTAGCTTGTGGAGCATGACATATGGTATTAACTCCTAAATGTGGAGAATAATTGGTAAGTCATAATTGCATAAATTGAATTTCAATTCTAACAAGAGCCAAGCAACCCAATCATGAATATAAACCAAATATTTAATATTTTGAATTCCTTTTTTAAAGAGCCTCAAATATTTTATACCACACATTTCAACCAACACGAGACTAGTATTGGTCATGATAGGAGACCACCAGAGATTGTGGTCATTGAAGGAGAGAGCAATATTAAAACCATCACCAACCCATTTTAAAGGAGGTTTGATCCCCCAAAAATATTTTGAGATGTTTTTCACCATAAATGAGCCTTTAATTTTGATAAGATCAGAATTCATCGATAAAGTGTGGAAACCAATTTTTTCCAACTAGATTTACCATAAGGAGATCAAGAATAAATACAATGACATAAGAGAATTTTTTGTGACTCGTCACCTTCAATTGCTTTAATAACTCATTTGGCACATAGTGGGGGACTCATATGTGCCCCTCAAAAGAGGGTTTTGTCTTAGGGGAGTAATGATTGAGTGGGTAGATTTATTACTGGCTGAAGAATTTTTGTTGGTAACTATCATGTAGCCATTATATTTTTCCCCACTTTGGGCTTTTAAGATTACAATTTTTCAAATGATTATTTCAACTGACCCATTAAAGGAAAGTATTTTATTTGATGATCAGGGGACTAAAAATGGTAACAAGTGTTTGGGAGTTTAAAATAAACAAAATTTTGTGCCTAGTGTTTACTGCTAACTTAAATATCAATTGATTCCTTCAAATCCTTGGTTAAGTTGACTTCAATGTAAACCCACCTATTAGGGCATGCAGAATATAACTTAGGTGACTCGTATCATAAAACACATCTTATGTTGAAAACTATCCTTTAGAAATGACCATAGAGGAATTACAAGGGGGTAAGTGCACAAAGTTGGGGGACAAAAAATGGCCTACACATCAACATGATTTCCCTAAAATTTCAAAAATTTAAGCATTTGTAGATAATTTGAGATGGCTACACTCAACAGTTTAAGATGATATAAGAAGATGAATTGTATCATTTTGAGTCTAGTTTATAAAACACTATGTTTTTTGAAAAATGATTAAATATAACTAGGTAAAACATCTAAACTTTTAATAATAAATCCTATTTTTTTAAGAAAATAGAATAGATAAACTTCTTTACAGCCCACCATTCTTTGAACGTCATTTAATATTGTTTGAAACCCTTTGGTAAATATTTAGATAAGATCTTCTAGTTTGTGACCTATTTATTTTATATTTTTTTAGTGAGTATTTTTTTGATTAATTTTGAAAGTAAATAGATCCTAAAAACTGACAAAAAATGGATAATCAGTCATGCAACCCCCCTAACTACCTTAAAAAAATGAAAACTAATTTTTTTAAAAATGTGTGCAAAATTAGGCCTAGTTCGTGACCATATAATTTGTTTTACACTTGGATCAGTGGAAAAAAAGACATGTAAACATTTATATGAATGTATATTTATGTCATGTAGTGGCCTAAAAAATCTATAGTTAGAATCAACATGGATTGAAACCTTAACATAGTCTAAAAATTATAAAAATCATATATTTGGAAAGAGGGGAGTGTGCCCATCATTGTGATGATAATTTTATGAATTGGATCATTGAAATTAATTGTGTATTTGGTGATGGAAGTTGATTTTTTTTGTTTTTCTCAACACTCCTAGATTCATCTATGTGTTAATACGTCCAAGCCTTTGGCTTAATAATCCAAGCCACTTATTTTTTTGAATTCAAATTTCAAGAACACGTAAATGTTATTATTATAGGTACAATCATTTAGGGGGGTGAATCATTGATCCTAGAAAATCTAAATTCAATTGAAATCCTTTCAAGTTCTTAATCAATTACCATAAGCATTCATGAAGCATACAAAACATTTATAGGAATGAGCAAGAGAGATAATGCAAGATCAATCACATAACACATGACATATGTGAGAAGCCCTCTTGGGGAAGAAAACCCATTAGAACCTAAAATTGGACTACTCTCCTATAATAAAAAGACCCAATTTAGATCAGTTGTAACTGATCAAGGAACTATAGTCCCTATTTAGTGAGAATATAATCCCACAAGGTGTTGCCACACTTGTTGAGCTGAGCTACAACAACAACCTGAATTTTAAAAAGTTTTACCTTGAAAGGATGTTGTAACCACCTTAGATGTTGAGATACCAAAATAACACCTATGAACATATCCACCTTTGAAATGATGTCTTCAAAACCTGATCATAGACCTCTGATTATCACTCTTCATCTTCACTCATACTCAAATAAAGAGAGCATTATTCTGCCAACAAAATTATGACCTAAAATCCATAAAAATAGTCCCTAATCTATTCTGATCTTAAACTCATCTATAGGGAACTATACCCATCCTTTTATACACAAAACACACACACAAGCTTCTCTCAAATCTCTCCAAAGTATCTCTCTCACAAGTCTAGAAATCATCATCTTTGGTTCTACTATTTATAGAGCATACTTGATAATAAATGTCTTGGTCAGCCATTAGGCATGCCTTATCCATTAAGGCATCTTTCATATGAAGACACATCTCAAAATAATCTTCATATGTCATCCATAGTAGCTATGGATTACCCTTAAGCAGATACACCTTTTAATAAGGCCCTTGTAGCTCTTATAGGTCTCATGGAGACCTATTCACCCATTTAGCACTTCATCCATGAAAAAAAGAACACAATAACACTTTAAAATACATGATTGCACTCCTTAATTCCCCTTTGACTTTCTCAAATGATCATAGTCATCTTTTCTCACCTCTATGTATGATCAAATAACTCAAACACTGACTTGGTGCACATGAACATTATGAACAAAAACATAATCAATTTCTTAAGATTTATTCATAATCAAGATATATTTATTACACCTAAAAAAACCACATATAACATCCTTTTGGAGTCTAAAACACTCCCCAATACCCAATTCACCAAGAGATATTAAAACAACATCAAAACAAGCTTAAATATCCTTCTCAAGTCACTTGTAGAACATATATGAACACACAGTCAAAATTGGAGATTAATAAATTTCACTATACAAACACTTAGACCTTCAAACTAGGTTCAATAGATGCACCATGGATTCATCTTCATCTTTTCTTTTTACAGCACCAACAAATTTGTTTTGGATAAAAATTATAGACCAAATCTTAAAAACTAGTTTTCCTCTTTGTTAAATTCAAATATTCAAATGCCAATGGTCACAGTTAAACTTTGACCACTTTACTGACATCTCATGTCCTCACTACTCAGATTAATTACACACCATTGTTCATGTCTAAATTTTAAAGCATAGATGCCAATGCTCAAATGTTAAACATCTAACAGTGGACCTCATCTCGTACCATCTAGAAACTTTGACTCAACATACTCTGTCGATCTTCTATATGTAGATCAGTCTTTAACAATGCCAAACAATTATCACTTTTACCTCTTGAATTTAATACACACCATTGATCTCTATCTATACAATCACCCACTCACCATTGATCCTTGGAAGAAGCTTGATCTTTATCTCTGCTCAGCATTAAACATCATGCACTTGTCCTTATCTCATTGCTTCCTGACTTCTTGGAGCAACATGCACCATTGATGTTGATTGAACTTTAACTTGTGAAAATTTGACTAAGTATGGGAATGTTACTTATCTAGAAGGCCAAATTTTCATAGTCATATCTTTTGCTATGCTTGGATGCATGATTGTAATTTAGACCATATGATATCCTTACATAGGAGAATCCAACCATAAAACAGTCTGTTCCTAGAACCCTCATATGAGTGAGATATATTTCCATTAAAATTCCTTCTCAAAATCTTCTATCATGAAGCTAACTATGCTTGGAACTTTCTTGGAAGGCCAACTTTGCTCATACATCTCTTTTGATGCACTTCATCACATGATCAAAAATTTAGCACAAATAAACTAGGCCCTAAACTGAATAAACCCATATGATCATGTTCTCTTAGAATATACACATGTGTGATATATGCCACAATCAAAATGATTACTTGGATCTTTCTTGCCTCATACAAATTTGGCTATGGGAAAACAGAGTCAAATTGCCTAGGAACCCAACTTTGCACATTCATATCTTTTATCGCACTTAGTCACATGATCTGATAACTAGCACATAGAAACTAGGCAAAAAAATTAACAAACACATATGATAATTTTTTCTTGACACCTCCACTCATGTGAATGTTGACCTCATCAACATGCTTATTCAGCTCTGCTTGAGCCCTTTCGTAAATTTGGGTATGGGAACATAGTAAATTATGTCTGAGTAACCAGCTTTGCATCCTCATATCTTTAGCGGTGCTTCATCACATGAATTGAGATCTGATGCATAATAAATATGTACTAACTTGATCACAACCATATGATCGACTCTCCTTGACTCATTCCCATGTGGCAATGGTGATGTCATCAAACTACCTACTCAGATTTTTTACCACTAGACCCAAAATATGTAGATGACAATAATGATCAACCAAATGAAATCCACTCATGTACACAAACCCTCAACTTATAAGAGACCTTTTACACATCCAAATATCACCATACTCATCTCTAAATATCTCTAACCATTCCAAAATAGAAGATTAATTAATCATACTTCAAGCATACCAAGACAAGCATATTGCACACTTTGTCATTGTCATAGACTATTAAGGCACTTCATCCACTCACTTGGAAACCTCCATGAAATCACTATAACATCATTGACATCTCTCTACCAATCTCACCCTTTTTCATTGATGTCAACAATCATCATATATAGCTATATACAGCTCACCTTTTCTCTTCAAGCACTCTCACAACAAAAACTTTCTCCCTCCTTTGACACAATGACAAAATGGGCAAAATATAATCTTGATGACCTAAAAATACCACCAATAGGAGAGAAAGACCTTTAAAATATGATACAAACTCCCCCTTACCTTGAGCCTACCTCTTCTTGGCTTGACAACATCCTCTTACTCTATGCCAACACACTCTTCAACCAAGCACTGCAACTAATGAAGAAACAACATATAAAACCAATAGAATTTGATATAAATTATGAAAAAACATCTGATAGGGAATCCCCCTAATATATCTAAGCTATTTCACCTTTTGAGTATTTTCAGATCTCCACACACCATGAAGAACCACCACACATGCTTACTAGCAATCTCTCTCAAGTTACTACAAGGGCCACCAACAGATCTTCATGCCACTCACAAAATAAAAAGCATGCTCTAAACCAACTTAATAACTCACCTTGAAATACTAATGCCTTTTTTATTGTGGATAATTTTTTCAAAAATCACTCTTCTTCAAACTAGGCATGTCTAGCCTTCTTATAGCCCTACCTGGAACTTGTAAAGACAACAATTTTTAGTAGACACATATTTAAAATTTGAAACTTCATATCTGAAATAATCTCATATGCCCCTTCTATCACACCCATTTTCATCACCAATCTTATCTTCTACAACATACTTCCTTCACAAACCTACTAGCTAATTACCCCTCCATATTGACAGAAACATGAATAACTTGAGAACCACAAAACTTTAAATTTATATGAAGATTTATTTGACAATCCATTTAGCCCATTAAACCTATCAAGAATCCTCAGACCTCAATACACAAGGTAACCCACCTTTATAGCATAGCCCAAAACCCTTGAATCTTAAAACAAATAGGGTTAAAAAACCTCTTTCTTGTCAACGTACAACTCTAAAACTTCTTTCACATCTGAAGACACCCATAACACACTTCTAGACCAAGATTTGATCTTCCACACCTTTTGTAACCCATACATCCTATAACCCATTTTAGGCTTGCTTGCCTTTAAGCCAAAAATTGAGAAAACCAAGAGCACTCAAAAATATTAAATTGGCACAAACATACCTTCAAACCACAAAAGCACCTAGAGCACATCACAAAAACGTGTATAGACCTTCCTGAGCATCAAACTCTTATTAGCATTTCATCAAACTCATTATGTCATTGAAAGGAGTCTATTAAAAAACAAAGATAGAGACCTCCTCTATACCATAATGCTCTACCATGGTGTGAAACCAAGAGTTGCCCATAACTCCTCATATTCCTTCTCCTCCTTAGCCATCTTATAATTGTAGTTCTTCTTCTTCTTCTTAGGCTTAAGAGAAGCAACATGCTCAACCACTACAACATTCTCTGTTTCTTCTAGAATCTAATTGATGATACATGAAGACAACAAATATTCATGACATAACTTTTCATCTATAGAATCTTCCTTGCAGATTGGAACCTAATAGGATGTTCACTTGGATCCATACATACCTTAGGACTAACCTCAACCAGTATCGTGGTCATCTCCTTGAGCTTGATCTCTCCATCTTCAACATGAGCAGACAATGAGACCTCTTGGTACTCTTTAACTTTTGGAGCATTCTCCACCATAAAAAACAAATTACTTGGACCTACAATATTCTCATGACTCATACTTGACACCTTTGGCTTCCATGTGTTAACATGCCTTCTTTATTGCACTCTAGGAGCCTGATTGAACTCATTTTGACTTGATGGACTTTTTTTGCATAGTCTATCAATGTGACCACTTTGTTCACAATTGTAGCACACCATACTACTTTATGGAAACATAGTTTATCTTATCATGTTTGAACATAAACTTTCTATATGTCCTTTTTCATGACAAACAAAATAACCTCCCCTCTTTGAAGAGGACACATCTTGTCTAATCTTAAGTGGACAATGGTTTACAAAGTGTGCCACATCAAGATAGTTAAAGCACTTAATTTTCCTCACTCTTTTTCACTGATGACCCCCAACATAGTCCCATGCAAACTTATTTCTAACAGGTCTCTTGCATTATCTATCCTTATGACCAAATTGATTACATGTGTAACAATAACCATTGAATCTTACATACCTCATGGCATTTGGATATCTGATCTAATTTATCCTCATTATACCAATACCTTAGTCTTTGTCTGATGATTTGCCTTCAAAGTATGATCGTCCTAGTTCACATTAGTCTTCATCTTTTCTTGAGTAACATTCTTTTATTCTTCTTCATATCCAATACTAGTTCTATCATTAGCATGGTTTTGACCACTCAAGATATTGTCAAGATCACATGATCTCTTTTCAAATATAACAAATGTCTTCACCTTATTATATGTTTGTTCTAACTCAGATTTAAAAACCTCATTTTCAGAAACACACCTTGAACATTCATCTTTTAGCTTTTAGTCTTGTAGACATAATTTCCAATTGGAAACTGAGATTCTTGATCATATCTTCATGCTCCCTGTTGTCTTAATTCATTCTTGCCTCAAACACACTAAATTGATTCTCATTATCCTTAAGTTTATATCTCATCTTATTATTGATCTTCTTCTCAATCTTCAGTTCTTCAAGATCATTCATCAATATAGTCTAACAATCCACCTCATCTTCATCATTTTTTGAATCACTCTAAGCAGACTCCTTTTGATGTGAGAAACTTCCTTCCTCAGCCATGACATGGATTCATCTTCAACAAAACCATTATTTTCATGATCATATTCTGAGTCACTATCTTCACTCTCATCTGATGAACTTCAATTTTATTTTGTGTAGAGACTCTTCTAATTCTTGAAGGACTTTTTCTTGTTGTTATGCTTTCTGAATCCTTTCTTCCTATATGTCTTCTTGTTTTCATCTTGACCTTCACCATGCTCTTCATCATTAATTTTTTCATCCTTATGAGGATACTTGTGATAAAAATGTCTTATCTCTCCATAATTGAATCATTTTAAGGGTAGTTCACCCTTATACTTCACTAAACCCGTGTTCAATTTCTTACCAATCGAAGCAATTAGTTCATCATCATAAATATCATATATGCCATCCTCTTTGGATTTATTACATTAAAACTTCTTCTTAGGATTCATTTCTATCTTGAATGTAGCTTCCTTCTTTGGTATTATATCATCATTTAATCTCATCTCATATGCAGTAAGGGTGCCATGTAATTGATCCATATTCAACTAAGTAGGATCATGAGTCTTTTTTATAGTAGATACTTTTATATCAAACTTGAGAGATAGAGACCTTAATAACTTTTTTACTATAAGAGCCTCTTCTAGGTTCTCCCAAAGACCTCTGATGATGTTCACAGTCTCACCAACTCTCTATAGAAAGGATGCCATAGAATATTCTTCCTTCATCTAGAGACTTTCAAATTACCTTATGTGAGTCTGTAACTTAGCAATCTTGACCTTTGAATCTCCTTCAAAAATGATCTACATTTTGTTCCATATTTCATTAGTAGATTTAAAATGGATTACCTTGGTTTATTTAGCCTCTGAAAGACCACAAGTAATATCATTCATTGCCTTGGAATTGTTTTCAAACAACTTCTTGTCTGCAGCACTAGATGGAGGAGTAATAGTAGAAACTTAACCATCTAGAACAGATTGCCATACACTAAAACCTATGGACATAATGTATTTCCTCATCTTGGCACTCCAAAAAGCATAATTAGATCCATTGAACATCGGTGCTTTCTTAGTAGAGAAACCTCCTTGATGACTACCCATATTGTACCTTAGATCACCTTCAAGTTGTCAAGCCTTTACCAAAGGATTTGCTTTAATATCAATTGTTAGAGGTACAATCACTGAGAGTGGGGTGAATTAGGGAGCCTAAAAAAACCAACTTTAATTGCAATCCATTCAAGTTCTTAATCAATTACCATAAGCATTCATGATACATACAAGACATTCATAGAAATGAGTAAGAGAGACAATGCAAGATCAATCACATAACACATGACATAGTGGAAAACCCTCTTGGAGGAGAAAACCCATTGGAACCTATAATTGGAATATTATCCTATAATACAGAGATCCAATTTAGACTAGTTGTAATTGATCAAAGAACTACAATCCTTATTTAGTTAGACTACAATCTCATAAGGTGCTGCCACACATGTCTAGTTAAGTTGCAACAACCAAACTTTTAGTAATTTTACCTATCAAGGAGGTTTAAACCACCTTATATGTTGATCTACCACAACAACACCTATGAACACATCCACCTTTGAAATGATGTCTTCAATCCCTGATGATGGATCTCTAATTATCACTCTTCACGTTTGCTCATACTCAAACAACAAGAGCATTATTCTGCCAACAAAATTATGACCTATAGGACACACAAATAATCCACGATCTATTTTTATCTTTAACTCATCCATATGATACAAAGAATTATCACATATTTACAAAGCTAAAGTTTAATAGTCTCGCTTATGTCCTGTTCAAAAATAGTTTGCCTACCGAGTTTGGTGGTTTGTGCACGTTAGTAACAATCAAAGTATTTTTGAGGGATTATTATTATTATTATTAATATTATTATTATTATTAATATTATTATTATTATTAATATTATTATTATTATTATTTATTTATTTTAATTTTTTTTGGAACATTTTAAATAAAATTTAAGATTGGTTAATAAGAAACTTTTAATATAATATTTACTAAATTTAATATTAAAATATATTTAGATTTGTTATTGATAAAAATATATATGTATTATTAATAAATAAATTCTTTGTAAGGTATAGTGATGAATAAATGAGAGATGCATGTACATGATGAAAGGTGTGTTGCAGCGTAGCAATGATAACGACCAAGGGTGAGGGCTTGTTGCAAGGAGGGTTACGACAGCGGAAGTATCAAAAGAGTTTGACCCTGATAAAGAGGGTCATAAGCAGAAATAACACCTATGACTTTCACGGGAGGCAAGAAATGGGAGTGGTTTTGTTGAAGGAGAGGATAGAAGTGAAGCTAGGTTTAGGGCTCAATGAGTGGATTGCGGGTCTTCAACAAGGCTCAGTTGAGGCAAGGGTCAGTGATCTGCTCTAGATTCTGACTAAATCTCTTCTTTTAAAGAAAGGTATTGCTTAGGTTTTGATCCCTAGGAAGATCCATTTGGTCTAAACCAGCAAAGCACCCTTTTTGGATTATCCAAAGAGGATCCCAGTTTTGAGGAGAGAGCAGACGAAGCTTCTAAAGGAGGAGTAGCTAGGGTTTCTAAGAATGTTGTAGTTTTTGTAAACTAAATTAATATTTCTAATCCATTTCATTCATGTGCTTCTTTTTGTAAAGAAGCTATCATTAAATCTTGTCTGAATTCAAATCCAACTCTAGTGCCCATAAGTCAGATTCCCTCAAATAAACCTTCAAATAAGGAAATATATGGTGAAGAGGGTTTAAAGGGGAATTCAGAATTAGATTCTTAGACTAAAGTTTTGGAGATGGCTTTCCTTGGTGATATTCCTTTTTTTTTTTTATTCTCCTCCTATTTGGACATTGTAGACTCAAAAATTTCTATGATGGGGGTGGAAAGGGGAAACATATCTTTAATAGGTAGATGTGTTAGGAAATGATCATCTTGGGAAGATCTTCAGAATTGGGTGTCAGCTTCATGGCCTTCACTCAAAGCCCCTTCAATTTCCATGCTTTCAAATGGCTTTTTTTTTGCTTTAGTTTCTTTCTTCGAAAGACAAAGATTATGTGTGGACACAGGGTCCCTGGTTTTTAGGAAAATAAGGGGTGTTTTTTTATCCATGGGATCCTTTCTTTGATCATGTTTCTATAGTTATCAATCAAGCACCAGAATGGATAATATTTTATAATCTTCCCTTATCTCTTCAGGATCCTGGTCTTTTTTAACAGCTGGTCAGTTTTCTAAGAAATTTTGTTAAAATGGATGGTAACATTGCAACTAACCTAAATTATTTTAGATCTTGCATTATGATAGACCTTTCCAAATCCCAACATCATTTGGTTAGAATCACTTCCTCCCATGGAGTTTGGTCTCAATTTTTTAATTATGAAGGCCTACCATTTTGATGTTTTAACTACAAAAAATTTGATCATTAGATGGATGTTTGTCTCGAGAAGGGTTTTAAAGGTTCTCATTCAGCCTTTTTTTAGAAATGGGTTAGGAAGGTTCGATATCCAAATCGTGCTCTAGTTCAGAACTTGGTTTCTTCTTCCACTTCTATTTCAGTTAAGGTCCCCTCTTCCACTATGGCAACCCCTCAAGAAGTTCAGAAAAAATCTCAGAAGAGAGAGGTTTTGAAGGTAGTAGATGAGTTGATTAATTTGGTTTCAATTTAACCTCTATCTTCTATGTCGGGGGAGGAACATAAGGTTTTGTAACCTAAGATAAAGGGATTAGACAAAATCTTTCCTATAGTTGAAAGCCCTCAAGAGAAAGAAGAAGAGAAAGAAGAAAAAGAGATGGTAATCAAGTCAGTTTTATCTATTGCTCAGAGTTTTAGTGATTTCAAGACTCCTAACTACGGCCAAAAAGGGAAGAGAGACAAGAAAACAGAAGCAAAAAGAATTCAACTAGATGCTCAAAATTCTATATTTGGTGGCACTCAATGGATGATGGAATTATTGTTATCCAACAGAAGCAGATGCATGCAGTCAACAAAAGGCTAATCCATAAGTTGGATTGGTAGTATGATCATGTTTTTTTTCTGTTCTTGTTCTTGCTAGAAGGTTTATCTAAAAATATAATTTTTAATCTATAATCAACATTTTTCTTTAGATCCTCATTGATTTAGGGAATTTTATAGGTTAAAAGTATCACTTCAATTTCGGTTTTCTTTTTTGGGGAGACTGAACCTCTCATTATGTCCCAGAACCAGTTGAGGCTCCAATCAAAATCTAAGCATTGATCCAAAAAAAATCTATGTTTTTCATTTGAAATTACATATGGTATATATGTTTACTATTTTTCAACATTAAAAAAAAAATCTACAACTTTATACTTGTAAAAAAAATTCTCTTATAATTTTTCGTGCAATCAATACCCACTTGTATGACTAAGTGAAATGACTTAAGACACCCATCCTCACTTAGAAGGAATGATTATTCACAACAAGGTTGGTGGATATTTCATAAATAGAGTTTGGAGGTGCAAGAAGGCTTAAAGGTGACCTAAACACCCTTGTCCCATAATGTAGTTGAATAAAAATCATACATGAAGGCTTAAAGGTGACCTGAACACCCTCATCCCATGATGTAGTTAAATAACAATCATACATGGTAGGTTCGCTCCAATGAACTCATGAACATTTTCAAACCCATATGAACCCTTCATGTTTAATACAGTGTTAAGAAAGTCAGTTTTCACCTAGCCAAACCAATCCCATATAAGAAAAAATACCAGATTCATACAATCCATAAGAGTATTAAACACTTGGTTATATATTAACCAAATATTTTTCATTTGGGAAACGTTTCCCAATAAATTTTCTCATATTGTGTATAAGTACACCCCTTAATATCATGTATGTCATCATACTTAGAGTTATAGAGTTGTAGTATCTATGTACAATTGATTAGAGATGTAAATATTGCATGACAATAGTGAAGATGAGGAGGCACAACCCCACTAGTATGGATCTTTCCCACATTAATTTTTTTCAAAATGTGAATCACAACTCCACCTCCAATATTTCTAGCATGAACATGGAGGTTATAGACCTAGCTTGTGGACCATGACATATGGCATTAACTCCTAAATGTGGAGAATAATTGGTAAGTCATAATTGCATAAATTGAATTTCAATTTTAACAAGGTCCAAGCAGCTCGATTATGAGTATAAACCAAATATTTAATATTTTGAATTACTTTTTTGAAGAGCCTCAAATATTTTATACCACACATTTCAACCAACATGAGACTAGTATTGATCATGATAAGAGACCACAAGAGATTATGATCATTGAAGGAGAGAGCAATATGAAAACCATCACCAACCCATTTTAAAGGAGGTTTGATCACCCAATAATATTTTGAGATGTTTTTAACCATAAATGAGCCTATAATTTGGACAAGAGCAGAAGTGATCGATAAAGTGTGGAAACCAATATTTTTCCAACTAGATTTACCATAAGGAGATCAAGAATAAATACAATGACATAAGAGGATTTTTCGTGACTCGTCACCTTCAATGGCTCTAATAACTCATTTTGCACATAGTGCAAGGATTTATTTGTAGATGTCAATAATTACCATACCTTATTTATCATGAGGAAGACAATAAATATCCTAGGTAACCTTGTGGAACCTTCATGTTTGTTTGGCATTAGACCAAATAAATTCTATGAGAACCTTAACCAATTTTTCATAGGAGGCTTTAGAGTGACCTAAATAAAAGGAATAATAAAAAAGAGTATCAAATATAATCTTAGTGCACACTTATAATTTCTCCACTAAAGAGAGGGGTTTGGTGATCCAATATTCCACTAGCTTCTTAACTCTATATATGAAAATTACCACAACTCTATAGGGGAAATATCAAAGGAAAAGGAAAAGGTCAAAAACTTGAATTGTTCACCTCTATGAATCTATTTCCACTTGTAAAAGAGTAAAAAATTTGGGGTGGGCGTCATACTCTATCCAAAGCATTGGGTTTTAGTCCACTATAACCTGAAGCCAGAAGCTATGCAAAAAATATCAAGACACTACATAGCCTCCTTGAATGGTTTTTCTTGTCCTTCTAGAATGAGGAAATTATCTTCTAAAAAGTGTTAATTTATGAGTTGAGAGGATCAGATCTAGGAAGAACAATGCCCTGGATGATACCCCATTCAACCCTATGAGTCAAAAGATATCCTAAAGCTTCAATAGATAAAACATATAATGCAAGAGCAAGGGGAAACCTTGATGTATGGAATGATAGAGGCCAATATGGTCATATTTGAGGCTGTTGATAGTGAAATGGGCTAAGGCATCTACAAAGAGGATTTGGATAGTCAAAATAAAGAATTGGTCAAATCTAAGATACTAGAGCATGGATAGAATGAAAGGCCATTCAATCCTATCTTAAGCTTTATCAAAATCAAGCTTCAGAAATATGGTTCTCTAACAAGAGAATCTCACTCATTCCATTCCATACAATAACAAGGTTATAAATAATATAAT
This sequence comes from Torreya grandis, assembly GCA_037957365.1. Classification (NCBI taxonomy): domain Eukaryota; kingdom Viridiplantae; phylum Streptophyta; class Pinopsida; order Cupressales; family Taxaceae; genus Torreya; species Torreya grandis. The sequence goes on from JARHVA010000384.1 coordinate 341,702, forward strand.
TGATTTTGATAAACCAAATTTTATCAAGTCTGACAATGGTAGGTAAAATGACCTAGAGGTGATTAGCAAGAGTTTTAGTGAGGATCTTACAAGATACATTCAAAAAGGTGAGTGGGTGCCAACTGGTGATAAGTACAACTCACCAACTTTAGGTATGAATATGATACTACATTTATTAATAAGGAAATCCAAAGAATTTTTTTGTAGAGCTTCTACTTACACATAGAGCAAGTTGGACCCAACAAACTTCTAGGTGGATTTATAAAATTTACAATGGAATTCATCAATGCCTAGGGCTTTTTCATTCTGCATGAAATGTAAGGCATAATAAATCTCATGAAGAGACAAAGGTACATCATATAATTTTTTTTAGAAAGCTTTAGTTTTCAAAAAACCACATTGAGGCATTCCTACAAAGATTGTGACCATTCAATTGCTTCATCTTGTGCTTGAGACGCTAATTTATAATAGTCTAGAAAAATAGAGATGTCATGGAGAGTAGTGAGTCTCAACTAGGCTGAATTGATGGCCTTGATCTGGTTTCGAGCTTGCTTGACTCTAAGAGACTTAAAACATATTTAGAATCCTTTTCACCAATTTTGATCCAATGGAGGTGAGTAAAAAGTTGTATCCCTCTAGTTACATCACTCTCTACCACTTTGATGTAATGTTTGAAAGAGGTAGCCTAAGCTTACCATCATCAAGTTGAAAAGTTTCACTCAAGGAGAGAGGATATCCTCTAGTATTATTACAGCATAGCCTCATCACCTTGCTTACACACACGATCAATTTATTTTCCATAGTGAGAGAGGAAGGTGGTGGTGTGAAGGATAGCCTCATTCCACCACTCTATCAAGCTAGAAACCAAATGTGGTAGAAGTGTGAGATTCAAAACTTGGGAAATGAAACAGATGGTGCCCTCATGGCTAAGAAGTGATGTGTTTAGGAGGAATTGATTATGTGGAACTTTGATGTGGATATTTTTCCACTCAACTCTGTAAGTGATGGGATTGTGGTCTAGGAGAACGTATTCAAAATGCATGATGATGGAATATCCATTAATATTATCAAAATAAAATGAATTTTGCTTTGAAATCATATAATAGTCCAATCTCTTTAGGATATTATCAATGCAAACATGATAGTTGTACCACGTAAACCAAGGAGTGGAAATTATTGTGGATTATTGAAAGATAGGGTTGACTAATCCCCTCCATTTTTAAAAATAATACCAAGCCTCACAGTATCCCATGCACCAACTCATCAACCCATAATTGACCTTGTCCTTATTATTTTCCACCATATTCAAATTCCCACACACAATCCACATGGTGAGGGTTAGGTTGTTAGTTAAATATTGTCATAAATTCACTCTATTAGGGAAATCATTAGGGGTGTATATGTTGAGAACCCTTAATGAATGTCCATTAACATGAAGGAGAATCCAAATATCCTAATGTGATGGATCACCCTCGTGGAAAAAATTAAGGAAGAAATTTCTTGGAAACTAAGATAAATGCACTACCACATCCATCATTGTGTAAGGTAGATAATTAAGTAGTGTTAGACTAGATGCATTTCATATCAATATATAAAATAAACCCTAAAATTTTAACTTCTTATAATAAATAAAATATAAAAATCCCAAGTATTGACAAACAACTCACATAGAGAATTTTTTAGAGGACTTTGTAGGACTTCGAACATTCTAGGATAAGACATTCATGAGGAAAAATCATCCATGAGAAGCTCCCCTTGACCATCTTAAATATCTTAAAGAGTCACAAAAATATTGTGCAAGTTTGTTAAAAACAATTCCTAAGTAAAATGGAGAAAAAAATAACCCCATTTCTCGCTTGGGAGAATTGATACCACCACGAAGCAGGTTGCATGACCGCCTAGGGAACATACAACTTGTAGAGGATATCCTGTTAGAGAAGAACTCGCTTGAGGTTAAAACATTTTTTCAACATGGATCTATAGGTCTTGCAACATGTTAGGAGTCTTGGGTGGGGGAGTCATATGTGCTCCTCAAAAGAGAGGTTTTTGTCATAGGGGAGTAATGACTAGGTGGGTAGATTTATTACTGGCTGAAGAATTTTTGTTGGTAATTGTCATCTAGCCATTATTTTTTCCCCCACTTTTGGCTTCTAATATTTCAATTATTCAAATGATTGTTTCAACTGACCCATTAAAGGAAAGTATTTGATTCACAACATGTTAGGAGTCTCAAGTGGGGGAGTCATATGTGTTCCTCAAAAGAGGGTTTTGTCATAGGGGAGTAACGACTAGGTGGGTAGATTCATTACTAGCTGAAGAATTTTTGTTGGTAATTTTCATCTAGCCATTATTTTTTCCCCCACCTTGGGCTTCTAAAATTTCAATTATTCAAATGATTGTTTCAACTGACCCATTAAAGGAAAGTATTTGATTCGATGATTGGGGAATTGAAAATGGTAACAAGTGTTAGGGAGTTTAAAATAAACAAAATTTTGTGCCTAGTGTTTACTACCGACTTAAATATTAACTGATTCCTTCAAATCCTTGGTCAAGTTGACTTCAATGTAAACCCACCTATTAGGGCATGCAAAATATAACTTAGGTGGCTCGTATCATAAGACACATCCTATGTGTTGAAAAATATCTTCGAGAAATGACCATAGAGGAATTAGGAGGGGGTAAGTTTAAAAAGTTTGGGGACAAAAAATTGCCTACACATGGACATGATTTCCCTGAATTTTCAAAAATTTGAACATCTGTAGATAATTTGAGATGGCTACACTCAAAAGTTGAAGATGGTATAAGAACATGAATTGTATCATTTTGAGTCTAATTTACAAAACACTAAGTTTTTTGAAAAATGATTAAGTATAACTAGGTAAAACATCTAAAATTTGAATAAGAAATCCTATTTTTTTAAGAAAATAGAATAGATAAACTTCTTTGCATCCCACCATTCTTTGAACATCATTTAATATTGTTTGAAACCCTTTGGTAAATATTTAGATAAGATCTTCTAGTTTGTGACCTATGTTATTTTATATTTTTTTAGTGAATAATTTTTTTATTAATTTTTTAAGTAAATATATCCTAAAACTGACAAAAAATGGATAGTCAATCATGCAACCCCCTAACTACCTTACAAAAACAAAAACTAGGTTTTTTAAAAATGTGTGCAAATTAGTCCTAGTTTGTGACAATATATATATTTTTTTACACTTGGATAAATGGAAAAAAAGGCATGCAAACATCTATATGAATGTATATTTATGTCATGTAGTGGCCTAAAAAATCTATAGTTAGAATCAACATGGATTGAAACCTTAACATAGTCCAAAAACTATTAAAATCATATATTTGGAAAGAGGGGAGCTTGCCCATCATTGTGGTGATAATTTTATGAATTGTATCATTGAAATTAATTATGTATTTGGTGATGGAAGTTGATTTATTTATTTTTCTCAACACTTTCATATTCGGCTATGTGTTAATAGGTCCAAGCCTTTGGATTAGGAATCCAAGCCACTTATTTTTTTGAATTCAAATTTCAAGAACATGTACATGCTATTATTATAGGTACAATCATTTAGGGGGGATGAATCAATGATCCTTGAAAATATAAATTTAATTTCAATCCTTTCAAGTTCTTAATCAATTTCCATAAGCATTCACGAGACATACAAAACATTCATAGCAATGAGCGAGAAAGATAATGCAAGATAAATCATATAACACATGACATATGTGGGAAACCCTCTTGGGGGAGAAAACCCATTAGAACCTAGTTGCAATACTCTCCTATAATAATAAGATCCAATTTATACTAGTTATAACTGATCAAGGAACTACAATCCCTATTTACTGAGACTATAATCCCACAAGGTGTTGCCACACTTGTCTAGCTGAGCTACAACAACTAGAATTTTAGCAAGTTTTACCTTGCAAAGAGGCTGTAACCACCTTTGAACTGATGTCTTCAAAACTAGATGATAAACCTCTGATTATCACTCTTTATCTTCACTCATAGTCAATTAAAGAGAGCATTATTCTTCTAACAAAATTATGACCTACAATCCATACAAATAATCCCCAATCTATTATGATCTTTAAATCATCCATAGGGCATTCTACCCCTAATTTTCTATGGAAAACACACACACAAGCTTCTCTCAAATCTCTCCAAAGTCTCTCTTTCATAAATCTAGAAACCATCATCTTTGGTTCTACTATTTATAGAGCATACTCAATAATCAACACCTTGGTCAGCTATTAGGCATGCCTTATCAATTAAGGCATCTTTCAAATGAAGACACATCTCAAAAAAATCTTCATATGTCATCCATAGATTATTTGGGTCACCCTTAAGTAGATACACCTTTTAATAAGGCCCTTGTAGCTCTTATGGGTCTCATGGAGACATATTCACCCATTTATCACTTCATCAATGAAAATAAGAACACAATACCACTTTAATATACATGATTCCACTCCTTATGTCCCCTTTGACTTTCTCAAATAATCATAGTGATCTTTTCTCACATCTGTGAATGATCAAACAACTCAAACACTGACCTGGTGTACATGAACATTATGAATGAAAAACATAGTCAATTTCCTAAGAATTATTCATACTCAAGATATATTTATTACACCTCCAAAAACCACACATAACATCCTTGTGGAGTATAAAACACTCCCCAATAGCCAATTCACCAAGAGATATTGAAACATCATTAAAACAAGCTCGAATATCCTTCTCAAGTCACTCACAAAACATATATGAACACACAGTCCAATTTGGAGCTTAATAAATTTCATTATACAAACACTTAGACCTTAAAACTAGGTTCAATGGATGCACCATGGAGTCCTCTTCATCTTTTCTTTTTACAGAACCAACAAATTTGTTATGGATCAAAATTATAGTCCAAATCCTACAAACTAGTTTATCCCTTTGTTAAATTCAAATATTTAAATGCTAATGGTCATAGTTAAACTTTGACCACTTTACTAAAATCTCATGTCCTCACTACTCAGATTAATTACACACCATTGGTCTTGTCTGAATTTTAATGCATAGATGCCAATGCTCAAATGTTAAACATCTAATAATTGACCTCATCTCATACCATCTAGAAACTTTGACTCAATGCAATCTATCGATCTTCTATATGTAGCTCAGTCTTTAATAATGCTAAACAATTGTCACTTTGACCTCTTGAATTTAATACATACCATTGATCTCTATCTATATAATCACCCGCTCAACATTAATCCTTGGAAGAAGCTTGATCTTTATCTCTGCTCAGCATTAAACATCATGCCATTGTCCTCATCTCATTGCTTCCTGACTTCTTGGAGTAATGTGCACCATCGATTTTGATTAAAATTTAACTTGTGAAAATTTGAATAATTATGGGAACCTTACTTATCTAGAAGGCCAAATTTTCATATTCATATCTTTTGTTATGCTTGGATGCATGATCTGTAATTTGGACCATATGATCTCCTTACATAGGAGAATCCAACCATATAACAATCTATTCCTAGAACCCTCATATGATTTAGATATATTACCATTAAAATTTATTCTCAAAATCTTCTATCATGAAGCCAACTATGTTTATAACTTTCCTGGAAGGCCAACTTTGCTCATACATATCTTTTGATGCACTTCATCTCATGATCTAAAATTTAGCACAAATAAACTAAGCCCTAAAATGTATCAACCCATATGATCATGTTCTCCTAGAATATTCACATGTGTGATATATGCCACCATAAAAATTATTACTTGGATCTTTCTTGCCTCATACAAATTTGGCTAAGAATGGGAAAATGGAATCAAACTGCCTAGGAACCCAACTTTGCACATGCATATCTTTTGTTGCACTTAGTCACATGATCTAATAATTAGAAAATAGAAACTAGGCACAAAAATGAACAAACACATATGATAATTTTTTTCTTGACACCTCCATTCATGTGAATGTTGACCTCATCAACATGCTTACTCGACTCTGCTTGAGTCCTTTTGCAAATTTGGCTAAGTATGGGAACACAGTGAATTATGTTTGAGGAACCAACTTTACATCCTCATATCTTTGACAGTGATTCATCACATGAATTGAGATTTGATGCATAAAAACTAGGTAATAATGTGATCAAAACTATATGACCAACTCTCCTTAACTCATTCCCATGTGGCAATGGTGATGTCATCAAACTACCTACTCATATTTTTTATCGCTAGACCCAAAATATCTAGATGAAAATAATGATCAAATAGATGAAATCCACTCATGTACACAAAAACTTAGATTATAAAACATATTAGATACCTTTTACACATCCTCAAATCACCATACTCATCCCTGAACATCTCTAACCATGCCAAAATAGAATATTAACCAATCATACTTCAAGCATATCAAGACAAGCATATTGCACACTTTGTCATTGCCACATAGACTATTAAGGAACTTCATCCACTCACTTGGACACCTCCATGAAATCACTATAACATCATTGGCAACTCTCAAACAATCTCCCCCTTTGTCATTGATGTCAACAATCATCATATATAGCAATATATAGCTCACCTTTTCTCTTCAAGCACTCTCACAATAGAAACTTTCTCCCCCTTTAACACAATGACAAAGTGGGAAAAATATAATATTGATGACATAAAAATACCACCAATAAAATAAGAACACCTTTAAAATGTGATACAAACTCCCCCTTACCTTGAGCCTACCTCTTCTTGCCTTGACAACATCTTCTTACTCTATGCCAACACACTCTTCAACCAAGCACTACAACTAATGAAGAAATAACACACAAAACCAATAGAATCTAATGGAAATTACCAAGAAACATCTAAGAGGTAATCCCCCTAATATATCTAAGCCATTTCACCTTTTGAGTATTTTCAGATCTCCACACACCATGAAGAACCACCAGACACACTTACTAGCAATCTCTCTCAAGCTACTACAAGGACCACCAACATAACTTCATGCCACTCACCAAATAAAAAACATGCTCTAAACCAACTTGAGAACTAACCTTGAAATAATCATGCCTTTTTATTTTGGATAATCTTATCAAAAATCGCTCTTCTTCAACCTAGACCTGTCTAACCTTCTTGTAGCCCTACGTGGAACTTGTAGAGCCCACAATTTTCAGCAGACATATATTTAAAACTTGAAACTTCATATCTAAATAAATCTCATATTCCCCATCAATCACAAAAATTTTCATTACCAATATTATCTTCTACAACACACTTCCTTCACAAACCTACTAGCTAGTTACCCCTCCATATTGACAAAAACATGAATAAATTGAGAACCACAAAACTTTAAATTTATATGATGTTTTATTTGACAACACATTTAGCCCATTAAACCTATCAAGAATCCTTAAACCTCAATTCACATGGTAAAGCACTTTTATAGCATAGCCCAAAACCCTTGAATCTTAAAACAAATAGGGTCAACAAACCTCTTTCTAGTCAATGTACACCTCTAAAACTTCTCTCACATCTGGAGACACCCATCACACACATCTGAACCAATATTTGAGCTTCCACACCTTTTGTAACCCATACATCCTATAATCCATTTTAGGTTTGTTTGCCTTTAATCCAAAATTTGAGAAAACCAAGAGCAGTCAAAAATATTTAATTGGCACAAACATACCTTCAGACCATAAAAGCACCTAGATCACATCGCAAAGAAATGTATAGACCTTTCTGAGCATCAAACTCTTATTGACTTTTTAGCAGACTCATTATGCCATTTGGAACCATACATTATGATCATGTACTATAGTTCCTTCATAAACAAATAGAGCAAACTCTTGAACTTGTTGCTCCCCCTTAGCCAATGACCTTCTAAGATCATCTCTATTCATATTGGAAATATAATCTTGAGTAAAAAAACTTACTTCTCCATTGAAAGGATTCTATTAAGAAATAAAGATATAGACCTCCTCTATACCATAATGTTATACCATGGTGTGAAACTAAGAGTTGCCCATAACTCCTCATTAGCCATCTTATACTTGTAGTTATTCTTATTCTTCTTCTTAGGCTTAAGATAAGAAACATGCTCAACCACTACAACATTCTCCTTTTCTTCTAGAATTTGATTGATAATACATGGAGACAACAAAGATTCATGACATACCTTTTCATCTATAGAATCTTCTTTGCAGATTGGAACCTTTTCATTAGGCACAAAAAATTGATTTCCTTTGTATGATACATGCTTATAAAAAATATGATGTTCACTTGGATCCATACATACCTTAGGACTAACCTCAACCACTATCTTGGTCATCTCCTTGAGCTTGATCTCTTCATTCTCAACATGAGCAAACAATGAAACCTCTTGGTACTCTTTAACTTTTGGAGCATTCTACACCATAGCAAACAAATTACTTGGACCTAAAATCTTATCATTACTCATACATGACACCTTTGGCTTCCATGTGTTAACATACCTTCTTTCTTGCACTCTAGGATCCTGATTGAACTCATTTGACTTGATGGACTTTGTTTACAGAGTCTAGCAATGTGACCACTCTGTTCACAATTGTAGCACACCATACTACTTTATGGAAACATAGTTTATCGTATCATTTTTGGGCATAAACATTCCTTATGTCCTTTTTCATGACAAACAAACAACCTCCCCTTTTTGAAGAGGACACATCTTGTCTAATCTTATGTGGACAATGGTTTGCAAAGTGTCCCACATCAAGATAGTTGAAGCACTTAATTTTCCTCACTCTTTTTGACTAATGACTCCCAGCATAGTCCCATGAAAACTTATTTCTAATAGGTCTGTTTCATTCTCTATCCCTATGACCAAAGCAATTACATGTGTAACAATAACCATCGAATCTTGCATACCTCATGGCATTTGGCTATTTGATCTAATTTATCTTCATTCGACCAATACCTCAATCCTTGTCTGATGATTTGTCTTCAAAGTATGATTGTCCTAGTTCACATTAGTCTTCATCTTGTCTTGAGTAACATTATTTTTTTCTTATTCATATCCAAGACTAGTTCTATCATTAGCATGCTTTTAACCACTTAGAATATTGTCAAGATCACATGATCTCTTTTCAAATATCATAAATGTCTTCACCTTATTATATATTTTTTCTAATTCATATTTAAAAACATTATTTTCAAAAACATGCCTTCAACATTCATCTTCTTTAGCTTTTAGGCTTGTAGACATAATTTCCAATTGGCAATTGAGATGCTTGATCATATCTTCATGTTCAATATAGTCTAACAGTCCACCTCATCTTCATCATCTTCTGAATCACTCTAAGCAAACTCCTAATGTGAGCAAATTCCTTCCTCAGCCATGAACATGGATTCATCTTCATCAAGATCATCATTTTCATGATCATATTCTGAGTCACTATATTCACTCTCATCTGATGAACTTCACTTTTATTTTGTGTAGAGACTCTTCTAATTTTTGAAGGACTTTTTCTTGTTGTTATACTTCCTGAATCCTTTCTTCCTATATGTCTTCTTGTTTTCATCTTGACCTTTACCATGCTCTTCATCATCAATGTTTTCATCCTTATGAGGGAACTTATGAGAAAAATGCCCTATTTGTCCATAATTTAATCATTTTAAGGGTAGTTTACCCTTATACTTACCTAAGCCTGTGTTAAATTTCTTAGCAATCAAAGTAATTAGTTTATCATTATAAATATCATATATGTCATCCTATTTGGATTTATTACCTTGAAAAATCTTCTTAGGATCCATCTTTGTCTTGAATGTAGCTTCCTTCTTTGGTGGTATATCATCATTACTCTCATCTCATATGCAGTAAGGGTGCCATGTAATTGATCCATATTCAACTAAGTATGATCATGACTCTCTTCTATAGTAGATAATTTTGGATCAAACTTGAGAGAAAGAGACCTTAATACCATTTTAACTATAATACCCTCTTCAAGGTTATTCCAAAAACCTCTGATGATGTTCACAGTCTCATCAACTCTCTACAGAAAGTATTCCATAGAATCTTCTTCCTTCATCTTGAAACTTTCAAATTACATTATGTGAGTCTGCAACTTAACAATCTTGACTTTTGAATCTCCTTCAAAAATAATCTAAATTTTTTCCCATATTTATTTAGTATATTTACAATGGATTACCTTGGTGTATTCAGTCTCTGAAAGACCATAAGTAATATCATTCATTACTTTGGAATTATTTTCAAACAACTTCTTGTTTGCAACACTAGATGGAGGAGTAATAGTAGAAACATAACCATCTAAAATAGATTTCCATACATCAAACCCTATGGACATAATGTATGTCCTCATCCTTTCACTCCAAAAAGCATAAACCTCCTTGATGACTACCCATATTGTACCTTGGATCACCTTCAAGTTGTCAAGCCTTTACCAAAGGACCTGATCTAATACCAATTATTAGAGGTACAATCACTGAGGGGGGGTGGATTAGTGAGCCTAAAAAACCAACTTTAATTGGAATCCATTCAATTTCTTAATCAATTACCATAAGCATTCATGAAGCATACAAGACATTCATAGCAATGAGTAAGAGAGATAATGCAAGATCAATCACATAACACATGACATATGTGGGAAAACCTCTTGGGGGAGAAAACCCATTGGAACCTACAATTGTAATATTATCCTCTGATAAAAATATCTAATTTAGACCAGTTGTAATTGATCAAAGAACTACAATCCTTATTTAGTGAGACTACAATCCCACAAGGTGTTGCCACAATTGTCTAGTTGAGTTGCAACAACAACCAAACTTTTAGTAAGTTTGAACTTGAAAGGAGGTTTCAACCACCTTAGATGTTGATCTACCACAATAACACCTATGAACACATCCACCTTTGAAATGATGTCTTCAACACCTGATGATGGATCTCTAATTATCAATCTTCACTTTTGCTCATACTCAAACAACAAGAGTATTATTATACCAAAAAAATTATGACCTATAGGCCATACAAATATTCCATAATCTATTTTTATCTTTAACTCATCCATAATGAAATATATCCCTCATTTTCTCCAAAAAACTCACACATAAGCTTCTCTCAAATCTCTCCAAAGTCTCTCTCTCACAAGTCTAGAAACCATCATTTCTGGTTCCACTATTTATAGAGTATACTTCATAATCAACACCTTGGTCATCCATTAGGCACCCTTAGCCCTTAGGTCATCTCTCACATTAATATATGTCTTGAAAAAATCTTCATAGGTCGGCCATAGCATCTGTGGGTCACCCTTAAGTAGTTACACCTTTTAATAAGACCCTTGTAGCTCTTATAGGTCTCATGGAGACCTATTCACCCATGTATCACTTCATTGATCAAAAAAATAATACAAGACCACTTTCAAATACATGAGTCCACTCCTAATGTCCCCTTTGACATCCTTAAATGATCAAAGTCATCTTTTCTCACCTTTGAGTATGCTCAAACAACTTAAACACTAACTTGGTGTACAGGAATATTATGAATGAAAACCACATTCAACTTCTTAATCATTATTCATACTCAATATATATTAATCACACCCCCAAAAACCACATAGCACATCCTTATGGAGTCTAAAACACTCTCCAATATCTAATTCCTTAAGAGATATTGAAATAACAATAAAATAAGCTTGAATATCCTTCTCGGGTCACTTTCAGAATATATACAAACACAGTCAAATTTTGAGATCAATAACTTTGATTGTAATAACACTCAAACCTTTAAACTAGGTTCAATGGATTCATCATGGAGTCATCTTCATATGTGTTTCTTACAACACTAGCAAATTCTTTTTGGATCAAATTTTATAATTGAAATCCTACAAATTGGTTTTTCCCTTTGTTAAATTCAAATATTCAAATGCCAACAGTGACAGTTAAACTTTGACCACTTTGTTCACATCTCATTTCCTCACTTCTTAGATCAATTACACACCATTTATATTATTTTAAATTGAATGCATAGGTGCTAATGTTCAAATGTTAAACATCTGACAATTGACCTCATCTTGTGCCATATAGAAACTTTGACTCAACATGTTTCATCAATCTTCTATGCGTAACTCATTCTTTAATAATGATAAATAGATATCACTTTAACCTTTTGAATTTAATACACACCATTGATCTCTATATGTATGATCACCCACTCACTGTTGATCCTTAGAAGAAGCTCAATCTTTATCTCTAGTCAACATTAAATATCATGCACTTATCCTCATCTTATTGCTTCCTAACTTTTTAGATCAATGTGCATCATCAGTGTTTCTCAAACTTTAACTTGTGCAAATTTGACTGTGGGAAATTTACTTATCTTCCTGGAAGGCCAAATTTGAACAGTCATATCCTTTACTGTGTTTGGATGCATGATCTATAATTTAGACCATATGATCTCCTTACATAGAAGAATCCAACCCTATAACAATTTGATCTTGAAACCCTCATATGAGTGAGATATATCACCATTACAATTCCTTATAAAATTATTCTATCACAGAACCAACTATGCTTAAAACTTGCCTAGAAGATCAACTTTTATCATACATATCTTTTGATGCACTTGATTGTATGATCTAAAATTTAGCACAAATAAACTAGGCTCAAAACTAAACAAACACATATGATCACCTTCTCTTGGAATGTCCACACGTGTGAGATATTACACCATCAAAATACTTACTCAAATTTTTCTTACCTTATGCAAATTTAGCTAAGTATGGGAAAACATAGTTGAACTTCCTGGGAACACAACTTTGCACATGCATATCCTTTATCGCACTTAGTCGCATGATCTGAGAATTAATGCATAGAAACTAAGCATAAAAATGAACAAACCCATATGATCATTTTGTCTTGAAACCTCCATTTTTGTGAAAATTGACCTCATCAACATTGTTGCTCAGATTTGCTTGAGACCTTTTGAAAATTTGGCTAAGTATAGGAACATAGTGAATTTTATCTAAGTAGCTAACTTTGCATCCTCATAACTTTGACCATCCTTCATCACATGACTTGAGATTTGGTGCATGAAAACTAGGACATAATGTGATCAAAACCATATTACCAACTCTCCTTGACTCATTCCCACATGGCAATGGTGATGTCATCAAACTACCTACTTAGATTTTTTACCACTAGACCCAAAATGTCTAGATGACAACAATGATCAACCAGATGAAATACCTCATGCCCACAAGCACTCAAATCTTATAAAACATCCTAGGTACCTCTTGAAAATCCTTAAATCTCCATACTCATCCTTGAGCATCTCTAACCATGACAAAATAGAATATCAACCAATCATACTTTAATCATATTAGGACAAGCATATTGCCCACTTTATCATTGTCATATAGACTATCAAGGCACTGCATCCACTCACTTGGACACCTCCATGACATCACTATAACATAATTGATAAATCTCCAATAGATATTGGATTGTGTATTTTGACATTATGAACTTGGCAATCATTATGTATATTGCATGGAATGCATACATGTTCATGTCTCTAGCATAAAAAATAGTGAAAATATTTATTGGTAGTTGCATATGGTTTAGTAGCAGAGGGTTTACTAAAATAAATGTTAATTATAAGTATTTAAACACTTATAATTTAAATTTATTTTAGTAAATATAATAAATTAGGGTCACTCTACATCTGAAAGAATTGGTCTCACAGCTACACACCTTATGATGTGGAAATAAACCTAGGGATTTCAGGGCATAACTTTTGTAATTGATGTTCATTTTTGGTAAATATATAGTCATTTTTTAGGTTTATGTGCCTTCTAGATTGCTTACTAGCATTTGTATGAGTCCTAGGTTTATCATAATTGAATTTTTCAAACCACTCACTTTGACTTTGATCCAAAGTGGTGTGATTAGGGTAACATAGGTGACATTGATGACTTGCTCAATCAAATGACCAATTTGTGTTAATTTCACTCGCTCATCATCTCTCCCTCATCTATAATCACTTCCTACTCATCCTTCATCACCCATAATCACTCTATCCTTATTCTTTATTGTACCTAATCACTCTATTATTGATCTTCACTATCCTTAATCATCTTTAATCACTCCCTTATCATCCCTAATCACTCTTCCATTAACCTTCACCATCCCTCATCATCATTAATCACTCCCTACTCATCCCTTATATTACCTAATCACTATTTCCTCATCCCCCATCTTCCCTAATCTCTTCCTCCTCATTCCTAATCACTCCCTCATTGACTTTCACTGTCCCTCATCATCTCTAATCACTCCCTTATCATCTTTAATCACTCCTTCATTGACCATCATCATCCCTAATCACTCCCTCCTCATCCCTCATAATCCCTAATCATTCTTTCCTCATCCCTTATCATCCCTAATCACTCCTTCATTGACCTACACCATCCCTCATCACTCCATCATTGACTTTTACCATCTTTCATCATATCTAATCACTCCCTCATCATCTAATGTAAATAGGACTCTTATAGGTTTACTCATCTAGGTATTATAGTTATATTTTAGTATTTTTATCCTTCCTTACTTGCTTCATGCCACATATTTAAATCCTCATACTAACATGAGGTTCTTGTACTTTTAATTTTGTTACTCACTCAATAAACATGGTTTATTCTTTTAAAGTACACCATCTTTGCATGATACAATAAACATGATATTATCTCAAGGATTTTAGTTTTATTATATATCTTAGCCTTTATTTGTATCTTATTTACTATATTTTAGCCTTTTTAACTACTATTGTATTCTTGAATACTTATTTGAACTTACTTTCACTTCTTTACCTTCCTAGTGATAATCTCCATGAAAACACTGATCCATATTCATATAAAATTAATTATTATAGACAACACAAATTTATATCATATCAGAACTTATTCATTAGCTTTGTCACCATTTATACAAAAGCTTTCACTCAAGGCTAACTCCTGATGTCCCTAATAGAATTATTGTATTTGGTTTGACACTATCTAAGCTATCAAAACCTTATTCAATTCTTTGTACTCATTTATGAATAATTATGAGTTTTCATATGTATCTTAGGGGTTTAAAACTTTATAATGAGTCTTATATACCTTTTTTAAGTTTTAGTCATCCTAGAAATTCAAAAAGGGCAAATGTAATAAAAGACTATTCATAACAAATCATTTTGCTATCTTAAGTTTGAGTGGTTGAAGGAGAATCTTAACCAAAAACTGGTCATTCTAAACTTGGTAAAGATGTAACTACCTAATATGCATTGAATCTATCAAGGATAAGGCATTGAATATCATTATGAAGCATAAAAGGATAAGTTTCCATGACTACAACATCTAATGACAATCTACTAGTTCAAAATAGGGGTATATATATTGTTAAAGTGAAATTCTCTTGAAAATAAAAGTATATTGTCACCTGAATCAACTTTACTCATGTTTTTTGTGTATAAATAAATAAGATCCATTAAATTTTGAATTCATTTTTCACTTAGTTTGAAGTTCTTCCCATTGAAACCCTTAAAGTCTATTTTTAGTGTACTTGTAATCACTTATAGAACATGTGAAGGTTTGCATGACCTTTATTTAAGGATTGGAAAAGTTGAAAAATGTCCTTAAG
This sequence comes from Torreya grandis, assembly GCA_037957365.1. Classification (NCBI taxonomy): domain Eukaryota; kingdom Viridiplantae; phylum Streptophyta; class Pinopsida; order Cupressales; family Taxaceae; genus Torreya; species Torreya grandis. Next base: position 357,384 of record JARHVA010000384.1, read on the forward strand.
ACCCTTATACATGTATTATAATGGATAGATTGTCTCTATGTTTTATGAACCATCATTAAGAAGCTCTCAGCTTATATGTTTCTTTAGAAACCTTAAAATAGGGTTTTTGATATAAAAAGCCTCACTACTCAATTTATAACATGTGAAACTTTATAAAATTTTGAGGTAAGTTAATTAAAGAGGTTTTCAATGTTTTATAATTGGTTTCAAGGTCAAACTCACTTTGAGAATCCATTTACAATTGATTGTGTCCAGGACTATCTATAGGTAGTCATCGAGAGAGATTGGAAAAGAGATTGATGGTTTTGCCTTTTTGTTTCATTCCAAAATTCTTAAGAAGATTTTTAATTATTTTTAGGTCATTATAAACCACTTGAGAATATTATACAACCCATTTTATGATTTAATTGAGTCTAATCCTTTCAGGTACGGCAAATTTGGTCAAAAAATGGGTTTAAGGTCAAAATATAGAGTTTTTTATTATTTTGCTATGTATTTGGAGCCCAAACTTCATATAAAGGTTTTATGTCATTATATGATCATTGTAAACACTTTATTAAATTATTATAAATAATTTTTTTATTGAAATAAGGAAATATCCTTCAAGAAGTAGAATTGAGCTTGGTCAATCATAAATATAGCAAGATTTGTTTTTGAGTTTATTCCCTTGGGAAACCATTAGAGAGGTTGGTTTCCCACTATAATAGGTGGTATATAATATATAAAGAATTCTTAAGGTCAAAATATAGAGTTTTTGATTATTTTGCTATGTATTTGGAGCCCAAACTTCATATAAAGGTTTTATGTCATTATATGATCATTGTAAACACTTTATTAAATTATTATAAATAATTTTTTGATTGAAATAAGGAAAGATCCTTAAAGAAGTAGAATTAAGCCTGGTCAATCATAAATACAGCAAGATTTGTTTTTGAGTTTATTCCCTTGGGAATCCATTAGAGAGATTGGTTTCCCACTATAATAGGTGGTATATAATATATAAAGAATTCATCCAATGGACTATTGAGAGTAATATCAACCTATAACACTATTATTAAGACCTAAAAGGTCTACATATAGTTTTCTAGAAGATTTAGGATTGAGTTGAGTTTTTTGGTCATTAAGTGATCTAAGTGGTGATTGAACTTATAAAAAACAAACTCTACAAGCCCTATATCATTGCCTTAAGTCTTTAATGAGTTTTGTGAGTATTTTGAGTCAAGAAAACAAGATTTTAACAATGTCCAAAGTTGTATTTAACAAGGTCCAAAGTGACAGTCCTATAAAGGTTGCAGATCTCTTTGAGGAGATGGAATTGAATAAATCCTTCTTGACATCACTATGGGTATAATATGGATATATGGTTAACTATGGGGTCAAGATTGAAATTATTAACTAGTATCCAATTGCCCCTATATATATAATTTGGATTCTCAACTCTAGAATTGGGATTATTGGATGCCCAAATCATAATCTATATATGTAGATCTTTGAATCCCACAAGAAAATTAGATGATATCTTTGATTTTATTATTTGAGTAAAAGAGGATGAGTGAAATAAGAGTTTATTCAGGGCTTATTTTAGTACGTAAAATTTGGAATTAAAAAATAATCCAATCTAGAACAAGCAAGAAGCCATTGTACCCACTATCAAAGTATTGGATGAAGTGATAAAGGATGATTAGGGATTGAGAAGAGATTATTATGGATGGTGAGGGTCAATGAGGGAGAGATTAGGGAGGATGAGGGAGTGATGAGTGATGGTGAAGGATGATGAGGGATGAGGAAGGAGTGATTAGATATGATGAGGGATAATGAAGAAATGGTTAGGAATGATAAGGGATGGTGAGTGTTAATGAAGGAGTGATTAAGGGTGATAAGGGAGTGATTATAAATGATGAATAATGGTAAGGGTCAATAAGGGAGTGATTAGGGATGATGATAAATAAGGAAGGAGTAATTAGGGATGATAAAGAAATGACTAGAGATGATAAGGGAGAGATTAGGGATGATGGAAGTCAATGAGTGAGTGATTAGGGATGATGAGGGAGTGATTATAGATTATGAAGGATGGTGAGGGTCAATGAGAGAGTGATTAGGGATAATGAGGGATAAAGAGTGAGTGACTAGGGATGATGGGGGATAGTGAGGGTAAATGAGGGAGTAATTGAGGGAATGATTAGAGATGATGAGGGATAGTGAAGGTCAATGAAGGAGTGATTAGGTACAATGAGGAATGAGGAGAGAGTGACTAGGGGTGATGAGGGATGAGTAAGAAGTGATTAGGGATGAGAGAGGGACAATGAGCAAGTGAAATTAACACAAAGTGGTTTTTTGATGTGTGAATGTCATCAATGTGACCTATGATTCTCTAATCACACCACTTTGGATCAATTTGAAAGGTATATTTAGGATAAATTGGTACAAAAGGGGGGTATAAAGTGACACTTTTTTCTTAAAATAACAATAGTTGAACTCAGAGAGAATGTTAAAGACACTTCAAAAAATAAATTGATAATGACATAAGAAGATGAATTATCAAATTTTGAATGTAGTTTATGAATATATATATTTTTTCAATACCTAGATGATAAAAGTGTGTGAAATAGATGTATTTATGACAATAGTTTGGTCATTTTTATGAAAAGATAAATATATTGCATGTGTATGAACACAATTTTTTTGAGTAAATGATTGAATTTTTGTATGAAATGTCATACATGGATAAGTGAAATGTCAAAGATTGTTGAGAATAATTTTTTTAATTTATTTATATATATAATTTTTAAATAATTTTACAAGTTAAGACAATTGGAAAATCGAAACTACAAGTGTACGAATATAACTTTTTCATCTTCACTTCATTAAAATCATTTTTAAGCATGTTGACAACATGTAGATTATTGAGATATAAGTTTTATAAATGTTTGATTAATATTCAAAAAGTTATAAGGGAATTTTTGATAATATGTATATATAATAATGAGGTATCTTATGGATAAATTAAGTAATAATTGTTAATAATATTATAAAATTAAAAAATTATATAAATTCTAAAACTACATTTTATTTGTAAAATAGTGAAATCTATCCATTCAAATGTGTGGGCAAAGATGGAAAATTATCATAAATTTTGAAACAATCAAATTGGTTAGTTCATGATAGGGTTTAGACTAGGTTAGGGACCCTTGAGCCTAAAATCAAAGCAATTTTGGAGGGAAAGTGACAAACAAAATTTTGTAAAATTATAAAGGGCATATGCCTTTTGTAAAGGGTGTATGTATTTTTCAAACCAATTAATTTCACCCTCTTTATTATTTTTTCCCTTATTTTATGGATAAAAAAGGGTGTGTGTGCTTTCAAATTCATGCACTCCCTTTGTTATTCATGAATTTATCTTAGATTTTCCATGAAATTTTCTCATTTATTTTACTTCTTGCAAACTATAAGCTAGTTTTTTTCTATTTTAACTATGCAAATTTGGTAAATTATCAACTAACTTTGTTTGAATCACTCAAAACTATTCAATGTTAAATTTATAGTTGGATTTTTTTGGTAAAGAAATAATGGGGTTAGGAAGTTATCTCAAAAGACAATCAAAGAGCTAACAAATGAAGAAATTGAAGATAAGAGAGAAAAATAAAGAAAAAGACAAGCAGATAGGAGAACATCCATAAGGGCTTTTATGCAAGGTGAAGGTTCTTACTCCACACCAAGTAATATTTAAAATGAAAATAAATTTCCTAATTCTAAATACTTTAGTTTAGATATGTCTTAAAATGAGATAATATAACTTAATCAATCTTTGTTGAATGGTGAAATTCAAAATTTAGAGCATGTAAGTAATGAATTTGTAATGAGTGATGAAACATGTGTTAAAACACAATATAATTAAAAACCCATTCATAATGAATTTTTTGAGTATCATGATGATCAACATCAAGTAATGACCCCAAATCATGTGTCTCCTAATGAAGAGGAATTCAATTCCCCTATAATGTCTAATGTAGATAGTCAACCATTTACTATCCCTACCATGGTTGAAGTGGTAACTATTATAGCCCAAATTTTCACCATAGAGAATTCAATTAGACCTTCTCAAATCTGGGATAACATAGAACTATCTCTGAGTATAGGCAGATTGCTACAAGAGATAGATCTCTAGATTATGGGCTAGCTCCCTTGATCTAACTATTTAGGCTCTCAACTATACTAGTCTAACCACTTATTGAGGTTGAAAAGGGAAGAAAGAAAATTAAATTAACCTACACTAATGGAGGTGATACACCAAATATATCTCTACAAACATAATTGAAACTTGCACTATGAAGGCAGATTGCTAAAATTGATGGTTCTTCTAGCATAAGTGTTTTTATATGGAGGTATATTGATATGCATTTCCAAAGGTGGGTGAATAGGATATTTAATATCAAACACTACTAATCTCTCTTCACATTTAAAATACACCTAAAAAATAGTTACACTTCATGAGACCTGTTATAAGAAATATTACTCACATAATGCATACAAGAAAAGAATGGAAATAAGGAGAAACAATCATCACTTGTCATCCAAATAGACCACATCACATACTTAGGCAAGAAATTTTAGAGACTAAACTAGTTTTATAAAATTTTATTAAAATGCAAAACAAGATGCCAAACCAGTATCACTTTGCCATACCACTGTGGATAGTTTTCAATGCCAAAATAAATTCAATATATAGAGCAATAGAAGAAGATAAAGAAAGAGTGACATTGAAGATCAAAATACGAAGTGTCAAGTACTAAAAACTAATTAAAATTCAAGAGAAATAATTATAAAATAGGTCATGAAGTTCTCTTATAAAAGTGTCTATTTGAAGTATAACATTCTCCTAAAGTTGGCATAAGGATACTTCATTATCCTTCTTGAAATTCTTTTCTTGATGAGTAGTTCACTAACTGTCCAAAATTTCCTTAGAATATATTAAAACATAAACCCTAGCCTAATAAGGTGGAAAAAATATTTTTTAAGGTCATTAAACACCCCTCAAATGATGACCTTCTCTTTTCCACTTGTCATTCACTTACTACTAGCCCTCTTGACCTGAATTATCATACTTATCACTTAAGTAGTTTACACACAATTAAGTATGTTTTTTGTATAGATGTGAGAAACCTTTTCATAACTTATTTATCCTATAGACTATTATATATACTTAAGAAAACTCAATATCATACCTCTCATCTCCAACTTAGCAGTCACCTTCTTTCTCACTGTTCTATCCAAGATTGTCTATAACAACTAGCTTAGTATAGGGGTATCCATGTGTGCCTAAGGTTATAATTGGGTTTTATTAGTTATAATACATCTCCACACACTTTTTACCATGGATTTCACTCATTTGTTCCCTTTTGTACCTTTGAATCACCTCAAAACATACAAAATATAGAGAATTTGCCATATCTGTACAAGTGATGGTATGGAAAAATTGAGTGGTAGGGAGATTAGGTGAGTTTTAAGTAGGTCCAAATAAATTTCCAATCCAATTAAATCCTTATGGGTTGATTAATATTCATATTTTCCTCATCGGACTTTTATGAGGGTTTTAGTTCATTTAAGTTCTTTGCAATGATTCATAAAGTTTAGGCCCATAACCTTTGAACCAATGCTATTGGTTTAAATTTAATGACCTATATCAACTATACCTAATTTATTTATACCCACATATCTTGTCTGTATATATGTGAGTGAAATAAGTTGGCTCTTGAGTTCTTATTATGCAATCTAGACACCCCTGAGATAAATTGAGGCCAAAAATAGCCAATCTAGGTTGTTCTTGGCAAACCACTAAGTCTCATAAACCATATACTCTCCCATGAATTCTCATAAATTTTTTGGAGATATCATATGATCTTACGATTGGAGTTAGAAGCCTGATGGTCATGTCTAGTTCTTAAGCCTAGTAAGCATAGACCATGTTTCTTAGTATGTGACCATGTGTGACTTGTCACAGTGGCTATAGGAGATTATTAGCACTTATTAAGCTTACATTAATCCATACACATCATCTCACAATAATTTAATACTCTCCAATTCATATTTTTACCATTAATGCACTAAGTCTGTAGATTGTCTTGCTTTTGAGTGCCTCAAGTCTGAGATAAAATAATGACAACTTCCCCTATTAGTCTGACCTAAATGGAACCATGGGATTATATCTCAACTAATGATGACATTTTTTACTAAGTTTCAAAGTTTGACCATGCTTATAGATCCCCCAACACTTCAAATTCTCAAGACTAGCTTATGGGCCTTTGATTATGTGCAAGGTTTTGATTGGGCTTAATAACCTTTAGCTATGACTATCTATATTCATCTTTGCCTCTGAGAATCACATGTAAATTTGATATTATCACTCTAAGAGAGATTTTTAGGTGAACATATTCATATTATACCTTTGTCTATCAACCAAACCTATATTCTTTATTAGCTTAAGGCTATTGTGTTTCCTAAGTCAAACTATACGTGCCTATTAGAGAAGTAAAAAGATTCTTGTAGGTGATGATACATTTTTTACCATTATAATTCACACCTTAAATTTCTCCTGAGGTCATTGGGGCTATTTCATACTTGGATAGACTCATTTATGACTTGATACCTTGCAATCATCCTTTTACCATCAATGCACTATGTGTTACTTACAAGTTGCATTGTTCCAAGTTAATTTTGGCCTAATGAAACTATATATATATATATATATATATATATATATATATATATATATATATATATATATATATATAGTTAAGAGAGAATGATGTCTGAATCATTTTCAACATAGTCAAGATCCTTATGGAGATACTCATATATATATATATATGAGTATCTCCATAAGGATCTTGACTATGTTGAAAATGATTCAGACATCATTCTCTCTTAACTTAACTACCTCTTATTATGTTAAGATGTGACCTCTCCATCTAGGCCGTAAGATTAAAACTATTAGGCTTGGTTAGACCTCGTAGACACTCACCATGAAATGAAATTGTGTGGAGTAGAATCTCTTTTTAGATAAATTAAGGTAAAGTTTCTCATTTGTAGCTTTCTTCAACTCTGCACTTTTCCATCTAGGTTTGAATGTAGGTAATGGTCTCGCCACTCACACAATGATCTTCTCCTAATCCATGGATTTGTTTGAGATGCCAAAATAATATCAAATGCTTATAACATTCTTTGGTCCCTCTTTTAGGTCTGAGCATAATTGGGTTTCTAGTAGCAACATGTAGGTATCTATTTCAGGGCTACTTGACTATATCAAGTGCCCTAGACCTTAATTTCCAACCATGATCCGCTTCAATAAAACTATTTAATAGAGAATATCACCAACCATGCTTTGAGGGGTTGAAAACAAGTGTGTTACTCTTGAATTTAATCCACTCATTTAAAGATGAACTATGCAACTATTAAAACACTATTTTGTAGACCATTAATATTCACTTCTAGCATAAGGAGATGGTTCTGCTATCTTCCATGGTCACATGTGCCAAACTATATTAAATATCAGCATGAAATGAGTGTATATACTCTAAAAGTCTACTTGAATCACTTGGTTCAAACATACTAATTTAGAAAATACAACTAGATGAGAAAAATAGAGCCATTGGGATTGCATGGGCAGTTTGGAAGTACTAACCATCTTAATGATTGTTCATATAGCATATCCCACCAATATTAAAAATATGACCATTAAATTGAATATCCCAAGGGCATCTAACACCCACCAATTGAATTCAATCCAACTCCTCTTCTCGTATCTGTACAAGATCAAATCATCAGTATGAGAAAGTCAATCAAAGAGTTACAAAATGAGATCACATACCTACAAAATATAAAATATGCTAGTGTTAATCATTTTTTTGCATCCACATCTACAAACATGGTATAGAACAAGGTTTTATATAAAAATGAAAAGTTACAACATAATACATCTAAGACAAGTGATTCAATTACTATAAAAAGGGTTATTAAAAGATCAAATGAAATCCTAAGATAAATGCTTCATAATAAATTAATCAAATTACCTCCTCCATATCCTATAAGGACATACAAATACTATTGTACATATCATAGAATATAAGGGCATGATACAGATTGTTATTTGGGTTTAAATAATAAAATACATCCCAAAGATAGTGGTTATCCTATAATTGATACATCACTCAAACAAACCACTCACATTATGAGTATTTCTCCTACAACACAAGTGCCAAAATAATAAATATGGTTACCAAAAGATAATTCAAAGCAAGAAAAGGGTCAAAAGAACTAATAAATAGAGAAAATACCATTACCAAAGGATCTAAACATTCCACATAGACATAATTACCAAAGGAACCAATGATATCAAAACCACCAAAAACTAAACCATGTGACATCCTTTTGTTAATCAATACTAAACAACAAAAGAGCACAATTCAAAATGATTATAACAGTGGTAATATTATTCCTAATACCAATATGAAAGATGAATAATTGGGTAAATTTCATTTTTATCTACTCGATACATCACAACATGATCTATTTATATCTATAGGATCCAATAAATATAAATTTAATCCATCTCGAGAAAGTATAACACTAAATACAAATAAAGGCAAGGTAAACCATATAGCTCTGGATGTTCATAAGATATTAATATATGAGGTACAAAAAAATATATGTAATGATACATCAATAAAGGAAAAGGACATAGAACACATTACAAAATAGAAAACCAAAGTCCTATTAGAGTATTTATTTGTTAAATCTAGCATCACTAGAGAGCAAGAGACATAGTATATTAATCATTGCATCCCCTTGATACAAGAACATGATATACTTTTGAATTCTATTATACACACATATAACACATCTAGTTCAAGATAAGTTATACTCTTGCCACTCCTGAATGATTCTCATCCTCATGAGATCATTTAGTAGATTATACAATCTGAAAATATGAAAAAAATCAAATGACTTCAAAAATCCAAAAATATTTTTAGCATTAACATTTTTTGTTAGCTCCTTGACATATATGTTATTGGTTCCATGTTGGTAGAAAGCATATCATTTATTTATATATACACATGTTTCACACATCTTTTGAGTGTGATATTGAGATACACAGATACATGATCTATGTAGTTTCAAATGTTGGGCCTTCCCTCTACTCATGTCATGTGGACATTGGGGGAATCTACTTATTTGATCATGATACATTTGAATATGCCCCTTGTTTGCAGTCTTCTTGGACCATTTTCTTTTGACTTAATTTTGAGTGCTCTTGTGTGTGTGTTTGGTTGCTTGTTGAACTTGTACCATTACTGTCTAGATATTGTGATGATTCACATCATGAATCCTAGGCCTTGATGTCATGACAATTTCTGTGCTTTAATAATATATCTACCTAAACATGTTTCTTCTATATATTTCATGGTTCATATACAAATTATACATTTATCTTATCCTTTTGAGGTAAGGTGACTACCATTTTATAATTCCCCTCACCTCGAAGGGGGTGGGGGCATATTAGAGGGGGCATGCCATAGAGACATGATTTCACACTTACACTAGTTTTTTATTTCATATTATAGTGGGAGCATGTTTTATAAACATGTTATCCATAATTATCTTTGTTTCTAGATTCAGATTATAGTGGTGACATGTTTTAGAAACATGTTATCCAGACTTACACATATTCTCAGATTTAGATATATAGTAGGGGAATGTTTTTAAAAATTGTAGATGATATTTTATGATTATGTATCACTTCAGTCTTATACACTTAGAAAACTTTGACCTTGGTTGTTATTTTTATTTCTATATTCTCCTTGCTTCCACAAACCTTGCATCTTCTCTAACTTGTGTCCTTTGACCTATTTCTTAGTCTAATTAGTCTTATATTGATGAAATAGCCAACCTATCTTGCCCAAAATGCTTAAAATGTACTTATCTTCCACCTCTACAATTCTTGAACTTATACCTACTTTCCTACTCCATGATAATAACATCCAGACCAAAAAATAGCATCGACATTACTGTCCTAACTTGATGTAACTATTTAGTACCCTAAATTCATCTAAGTGACAAATGAAATGTATTTCAATGGCCAGTTTAAGTGATTTAATTTGATTTATCACCTGATAGGATTGGTATACATATAATATCAACCCTCATTTATTACTCACCTAACAATCAAACTAAATAGATTGAGGCACTTATCAAAGAAATCTATCAAGTATTCAATTGATTTTTGAGCTTTTCCTTTCTTGGCGTATCAGTTTTTAGTTGTGTTTCTATCAATGGATTTTTTCCATAAAGATGCAGTGTATTAGATTATTACCACAAACAATTCAGCGTATTTCATAGTAAACATAGATAGTGAGATATTTTCCTACTATATAATGGACCCTATAGAGTCTTATGCCTTATATAGTTACCTATCATATAGGGGATTCATGAGTAGTGATCATGAAATTTATTGTATAGAATGTGATCTATTATCATATTTTTATAAGACAACATCTAGTACCTTTGACTCAAGATAGGTGATAGGGACTATTTCAAATAATTTGGACTTATCTATAATCCAACTAAAAAATAAATACCAATAATATACTAAATTATTCAAAATTTTAAAATTATAAATTCTAGCCAATCTAATAAATGGGGAATGGATATAAATTATTAACATACTCTTTGTGTGCAACTTGTGTAGAACCCAAAAACTATTCATTTTCAAAGATTATCTCCTATCCAATTTAGGGACATAAGTCCAGATTATTTGAAATAGTCCTTTGACCCTTACACTATATGATACATGTACTCCCCATGGTCCACCCATTGATGGGATCATCGATTAAAACTTTTCAAATTTCAAATATATAAAAATATATATATATCAATTATCTCAAGAAATACAAAAAAAAAAATACTCAAAATAAATTAGGACCCGAGCATGACACGATTACTGGATCACTCTTGTTTACATATATTATTTATCACATATTTGTTAGATGGCATATTATTTTCATACACATGCATTTCAAAGTATATGAGTGCAATTTAGGACATACAAGTTACATATGGACATATAGATGTTGGAATTTCCTCTACCCAGTTGCCATTTTCCCCCTTTGGGAGTCTTATTCAACATATTTCACCATTACAGATTATAAATTGCTATGACCACTTTACCATGTTGAGATATCTAGATTGCTTACATGTGTCTTGATAGTTACTCATATCCTACATAATGCTACATGGATATGTTATTTCACTAGGATGTGCCATTGATACATATGGATGGTGTAGACCTATATTTATTTATTCTATATTCTTTATTGATGTTGTTAATCTCTTGTATGATAGGTTAATTTCTGTTTGTCTATTATTTGTGGCCCCTTTGCCTTGTTTGTTATATTTTTATGTCCCTTGCTTCTATTCATCAGTTGTGTTTGTTGTGACATCCTCATGTCCCTTTTATTTAGATCTTGAACTTATGTTTGACACTAAATTTTGAGCTTTTTGTGTTTGTTGAGCTAGTTGAGATTAGGTGGTGCCATGATCCACATCATTCACCTCTATTACGTAGGCTTATTCAGATATATTTTTAGTGATAATTACAACCTTATGCTTCATAAATACTTCTATCAAGACATGACACTTATGTTCTATGCATTACATATGTTACATACATGCCTTGATTGACATATACATTACTATGATGACATACCATCCACATGTTCATGTGATTATACATGATGCTAAATTTATATGTGACATGATATTTAACTTTTATTTTGAGATGATTAACTTACATGACACATCCTTCATCTCAAAATAGGGGCATTATAGTGTGCTTGTCATAAATATGCAAGCCTCCATGAGTATAAAAAAATAATTTAAATCAGAGTACAAGTTTCAGAGACTCAAATATCATATGAGTTTAGTTACATGATAGATATTGGCACAATTGTAAAGATTATTAGGAGCATATGCCATTCATATTCACTTATTGTATAGAGTCTTGAGTAAAGATTCATACACACTTGAGTGTATATGCATGGGAATATGTATATAATTTATAGGATCAAGAATTACAAGTTTTTCACATATACGTTTATTTGAAATATAGGTTCTCAAGTTCAACATATAAATGCATGGCATTCTATATTAATTGCTATAGATTCAAGGAACATGATGATGTTCATGAACATATACACCCTTTTAGATTCATGAGGCATGATATTGATTCATGCACTTATCATAAAATGCAACTACTGTAAGTTTTTCATCCATTAAATGCTAAATGTTAATAGACCTCCCTTTTTTTTCCACTAGCATGCATCATTATCAACAACAATTGCCCTTACATTTCTTATGAAATTATTAGTTGAAAAATTGTTAAACATTTTCCTTACTGTGCTAAAATATTCCTAGAAACTTAAGCCTAATATATATAATTATTATGAAAACTTAAAAGGATATTAATGGGCATCCACAATACCGCTACTTAGTTATATGAAAGTGTTCCATACCATAAGACCATTGGGTAGATATAAGTACTAGCCGTATGGTAGTGGTACTATTGTTTGTCTTGGAAATAATAATCTTCTTTAAAAATAGTTCCCAACCAATACAATTTTGTTCCAAACTAAAAATTAAAACACACGTTTATTTATGGGAATGGGACTAGTAGATAGGATTGGGACCCTTAACTTTGGGGTTCCACATTGTTTATATTACACCATCTCATAATATTAAATCTAGGATTTAGACATTATAATGTTTTTTTAGTCTAAATAAGTGGTCTCAGAGATAATTCGACTATGTCTGAAGCCATGTCACCATTTCTATGTCGACATATCATTTTTAAGTCATTTTATAGGTTTGACCAATTGATGGCATTAATATATCTAATGATTATTTTAAGTTTGACCAATAATAAAATACAAATGAATACATTATTTTTGTATTGGTTTAAAAAAATGTGTAGTGAGGCTCATCGTGCAGTTAATATGGGTTATTAATATGTAATAGAGGGCCATGTTGGAAGGTGTATGGCTCATTAATATGTAATGAAACTCCATGTACAAATATGTATGGGGCCCTTTGTTTCCAATATTGAGGATCTTAAATATTATATACCATGGAGGGTTTTGATAAGTGGTTAGCGCATACAAACCTTGCTGACCCTAAACAAGAGTTTCAAAACAAAACTTTTTCCTTATCATTTGTAACCTTTAGCTAGCTTATTTAGGTTTGATTATGATGTGTGGTTTCCCATTGATTGGCACAAATCTTTAGAACAATAAATGAGTTTTTCAAAGCTTAGAACATGATGAATAGAATTGTCAATAAAATATTCAGCGACCTATAATTTAAAAATATTGTGGTGTCTATAGATCTAAGGTTGAAGAATGTAGAATGCATAATTATGAGGAGATTATCTCTTTGTAACAATTTTTAGGTATATTTTTATCTTGCCACAAAACCCTACATTATGTTGTCATACTTAAGTGTCTTTTTATCCCTAAAATCAAAACTCTTATAAACAATTTTCTAATTATTTATTAAGATTGATTTGGATGAATTAAATTGGTTTGCTTTATGATTTGGAAAATAACAAGAAGCACAATGTTGTACCAACTTTTACACAGAATCCAAAGCTAGTCATATAATAAACATTATCTACATAAAATGAAAGATAATAAAATGTACTATATCAATAAAAATTTTCTACAAGACGGACTTCACCCCTTTAGATATATTTTAAATAGTTGATGTAGTGAATCTTGTATTTCACATCTCTTACTATAGGTATTTCTGGTTTTAAGTTGTGGCTCTTACAAGAAAAAATAGATTATTAAGGATTTGAAGTTCTTTTTTACATATATTTATTAATAATATTCTTAAACATTACAAATATTATAATAAATTATAGTATTTCTTACATATATTTACACATACTTAAAATAGAATAGGATTTTATTTATATCAATAATATTTCTATTATCATATCATTTTATTATATATATTTGTATCTATATAAAAATTATGAAAATTGTGAAAATAAAAAATGAGAAATGAATCTTATATGTAAAATAATATCACTTAAAAAATCGTGACATTTTTTTTTTTTTTTTTTGGATCCATGAATAAAAAAGAGGAGCCGAAGTGAAAAAGACTGACCATCAAATTTAATCCCTAAAGTACGAGTATTAATGGATTGTTATGAATTTCTCTCCCATTCAAACACAACATTCAATACCTATGACGTCATGGTGAAAGTACACCAAGTTATATCACTAATTTAAAGTGAAAGCCTTTTTTATATCACACCAAGTTATATCACATTTTCATCATTTTCTAAATCTGCTTTTTAGTAGCCGCTGTCGGAGTTGGGAAGACAACAGAACTACCCAGAAATACAAGTAACTAGAATTCACCAATAGCACAGAATATGAGAGACAATACACTATCTTGTATTAACACTTTACAGAAAATAATAAAATAAAGAGCCGCCACACTCTTCCACCTTACAGAGGCTTCCCACACCTCAAGTGTACAGTAATTCTTCTACAACACTCTCCTACCAAAAACGGTCCCAACAACCAACTCACACACCGAATTGGTGTTCACCTCTCCAACTAGTCAGTAATAACCCTGCCAGTTCACCAAGCACTCTATAGTACTTCAAGTTGATCTCCCATGAACCTGCAACCTGCAATTCAACAGACCATACTCACACATGTAGACCTCCTATGAGCTTGCAACAACCTGCAACTCAATGATCTTACACTTAGAAGGAACTTCCTTGCCTTCCTTATCAACTCATACTTTACAATACATGCCAATGGGTCTATAAATAGATCCCAGACTTAAACAATAACTTAGACTCTTAATTTAGACTAATAATCCACGCAGCTCAAGAGTCTAACTGGCCTTTACATGCAAACACTTCGTTCACTTATCTAACTGTCTATGCAATGAACAGTTATGGAACACATAGGCGACCGACGTCGGTCCCTGCTTGCCTGGTTCTGCCGACGTCGACTGACTTCCTGCCGTCGTCGGTGACCTTCTGCACTGGTCACGATCGACGTCGGTCATACTGCCGACGCCGGTGCTTCTGGATCTTAGCAACCTTCTGTTCCCATTTGCAACGTTGAAGCTTTTAGCTCCACAACCTAACACTTGTTTGATTACCTTTTTAATTGCATTATGGTTAAGTTGTTTCATCATTATTCATGATGACTTGGGTTTACACCATGGGGCCTTGACTAGACTAGTGACTATACATCTTGGCATGTCTTGGGACTTTCATATAGTCTTTGACATGGACCCTATATGGGTAGAATTGATGCCGTGCAATATGGTGTTGTTTTAAAAATATTTTTTAGGCCATGATGGCCAAGGGGGTTCATGGGCCTTTTGATTCACCTAAGGCATAATGACCAAATCTAGGTCAATGCATTAGGTTTTGTTTTTCTTCTTCTAGCTATCTTTTGACATCTACAACATAATGAAAAAAATCAAGCCTTGACATATTAAGGATCATGATGGCATTAGGGTTGACTCTCTACCCAATAATGGGTAATTGAGTGGCTTTCCATGAAAGATAGTGTGTTTGGTGTGTTGGATATTGGAGAAAACCCTATAGAAAATGACAACCATGGGAAGTAATGGAGGCACAAAAAAAAATTTGTAGCCTTTAGTGGAGGGAGAAATTTGAGCTGAGAGGATGGAATAAAGGAAAAGTGAGTCCTAGAGAGTTAAAAGAGTATTGGTAAGAATAAAATTAGGGAAGAACTTTATACTTTGAAGGTAGATCTTGTTGCAAGGAATGCATTTAAAATTGCTAAATGGGAAATTTGGGATGCCCTTGTTATTAGAAATCAATTTTTATCTATTAAATAAAATTGTGTGTGTGTGTGTGTGTGTGTGTGTGTGTGTGTGTGTGTGTGTGTGTGTGTGTGTGTGTTCATGAAGAAGTCATGAGGAATTCCTAAAGAACCTGTAAAGCCTCCTATTCATTTTTAAAGTCATTATATAAACATTTATTGTGGTTATGGACAAAATTTTAATACCATCTAGTTTTGGAAACCTAAAGATTTATATATTTTGTGTAATTTATGTATAGTGTTTTTGGGGCTCGGGATTCCTATAGAGTTAGTTTGAATACATTTTTATGTGTTTTTTCCCCTAATAGGTCAATAACCTTAAGCTATGATGGGCTCATTTAAATTTTCTTGGGTTGTGTTAGGGCTTGGATTTGGGCTTGATAGTAGTGTTTTTAAAGTAAAAAATAATGGGTTAATAGTTTATATGTTGAGTTGGGTCAATTTTTCATTAATCATATTGTTAAAGAAACTTGATTTGGAGGTTTTTATCTTGCTAGTTTTTATTTATATTCTAAGCAATTTTGGCACTTTGGCCAAGTCTATTTAGTTGTTATTTTTCTTATCTTACTCAAATTTTATGAAATTCGATTTGGCTAGTCATTGGGGT
The DNA here is from genome assembly GCA_037957365.1 of Torreya grandis. Taxonomy (NCBI): domain Eukaryota; kingdom Viridiplantae; phylum Streptophyta; class Pinopsida; order Cupressales; family Taxaceae; genus Torreya; species Torreya grandis. The sequence goes on from JARHVA010000384.1 coordinate 373,920, forward strand.
CAATGGTAAAAAATTTATCACTTTTATACTCTTGATTAGAAAAACACCTAGCTATGCTTATTCATTATTTGGCCCTTTGGTATCCTTATTATTATTTTTTTGAGCTTGATAGTTTTATTCAAGTTCATATGGTTATGTGTAATCTTTGGGTGTTGGTTGTGATCTTTATTTATCTCTTTTGGGTGTTGAGTGTAAATGATGTAGTTATAAATATGATGGATTATGAATCGCATGCTACTTTGTCCTTACCTTGAAAGTGCGAATGTTTGACTCCACCACCAAACTGATGGTTGGGGTGGACAAGGCCACTAATTAGAGGGCTCATAGGATGGATTAGGATAGTTTGGTTTGTGTGTGGAATATTTCTTGGTGATTTCTTCTTTCTTGTTGGTTCAAGTTGTTTACATGATTCATTATTATTACTTGATTGAGAATCTGGTAAATACTTCATCTATGACAAGTTAAAATAGGCCTATCTACATGTGTTCTTTCTCCTATAACACTTCTTATATAATGCAAAAAATTTGATTATCCCCTGATATACTTAACAAAGTTGGTGAGATTTTTATATTGTATTGTTGATATTCTTGGGCTCTCAATTACTTTACTCCAGTTAAATCTTCTCTCATTAATTATAGTTAAATTATTGTAACCTAAAATTTTATGTTAGTGTAAATTGTATATTATTACTTGGACATTCAGATAAAAATGAGATGCTTATGTGAAATATTCAACTTGGAATATATTCTTTACATGGGTTTTTATTCGGATTATGTTGTTTAGTATTTCATTGGGTAAGTTTCATTTTCGGGTAGTTTATTTTTATTATATATTAAAATATCATTCACAAAGTCTAAATCACCCTAAGGTGAAAAAAATAGTAGTACTATCATATAGGTAGTCACATATAACTGACCAACCATATATCAAATTTTAGAAGAAAACAAATGATATGTTAATATAAAAACACCTCGTGCAAGAGGCAACAAAAAAACATAAACATAAAGCAAAACTAGCATGTCCACTAGATGACCAAGTCACCCCCAAATATAGTTAAACATTCAAATTTTCATTGATTCCATTGAAATGGAATCTAGATTATCCCTATTAGGTCCCAACTAATGTGTTATATCATGTCCCTTATGAGAATTCTCTTTTGTAACATCCTCGGGCAAGAAGCACCTATCAATTTTCTCTAACAATAGGGTAAAACTGTTATCTCAAATAAAATTCATTACTTCACTGGCCTCTTAAATACCACACGTGTCCACCATTTTTTCCAACTTGTCTAGTCAATTCTTGAAAGTTCTTGTGAAATGTATGCCAATTTTATTTTTGCTCTTCAATTGGAGATATAAGATTCTAAATGAGCCCCAAAAGCATGCTATAAAATAGTATTGTCTACCACACTAGCACCAGTGTCTAAGTCCATTTCTTCCCCAAATGACATGATACCATCAAAATTGGGTTTTGTTATGCTAGAGCTTCAACTGAGTTCCATATAGTATTTTAAAGCTTATATCCTACCCTTGGTGCCTTTCTTATCTGATTTAGAAGTGTACATCCAAGAAGGAAGATGATCTTTTCTTTTTCAAAGTAGGATTCTTTAATATAGGACCAATCATATTCTAAAATAGTTATGTTAGTCATAGTAGGATGTGAAAGGCTCTAGTCAGGATATGGGATAAGTTTTGGATATGCTCTAATGTTCAAGATGTAATCAAAAGAGATTTTCAACAACCCTATCTGCAAGAATCACTCCATCTACTTCTATGTAATCTTTAGTTGTAGATATATCTGCATAACCACAATTCTTATAACGACTTCAATTATGAAGTCATTAATTACCCTATTTCTACCTTAAAAATCCCATTATTCTTTTACTTTGATATAAACCACAGAATCTCAATGAATAAAACTAACCAAAATTTATGGAAAAAAGAATGAATTTGCTTTTTAACACAGACATATCCAAAGGAAATACTAAACCACTTAATTTCACAAGAAAAACAATAGACCAACTATAAAGATAATATTTCCAAATCTTAGTGGCATATTGGTAAGAAAATAAAATATGTTCAATTGACTCAACATCAATTCATACAAGACAAAAAGGAGGAAAATATTCACATTTATAAAGCACTTTACCAATATCTAACTTATCATACAATAAAAACCATCTAAAACAAGCTTTTTTTGGTTCAATACAAGAAGACCAGACCACTTGAAATCTAAAATCCCAACTACGATAGGAGTCACAGACATTCCACACATGATTTAGCATTAAGTGTGGGAGATGGGTAAAGGAAGGTTTTAATTTATAGCATATTGGTCAAGAACTCATGAAGGGGAGGCCATTTGATCCATTGGATACTATCCTAAAATTCATTATAATTATCAAGATGATTCAAAGAGTTATAGTCCCTGAGATATTTACTTACCATGGAATATATCCTACGTTGTGTAGTAGGAATATGATACCTATGTCTAGTGATGTCCCATGAGTCCCAACCATCAGGCCCAAACAAATTATTTAAGTTCCTTAGACCATTATTAAACCATTCTAAAGTAAAGAATCCTGTGGTAAGGGTCAATGGATGGTTATTGAGGTGAAGATTCCACCATAATGATATATGCCCTTGGAAGCAAGATCCCATCGAACTGAAAACATGTTTGGTAGTTAAAAGATGTTTCACTGTGTCTCAGGCCTTCCAAATATATACAAATATAGGTGAGCCATCTACCTTAAAAGAATGCAGGGAGAGCAGAATGTCAACAATGTGCAAACCTTTCAATCCAAATTTACCTTTGGGAAATCCTCTCAAAATGTTATTTCTAACCAAAACTTTCCAAGGTTCATCATCATTATAAGATTTGATGATCCACTTAACCACAAGAGTGATACCCTGAATACGTAGGTCTTTCAGCCCAAGACCACCAAGATTTCTTTGTTTACAATAAAATTTTCAAGCAACTGCATGCCTTTTTCAATTACCCATGCCATCTGACCATAGGAATTATCTAGTAATTTTATACAATAGATTGATCTCATTTTTTCTGAAGAGCTAGCATGAAGCATAATATTGACTATATGAAAAGAAAATTTTCTAATAAACATGGATTCTATCTAGGAGGGAAATCAAATGGTCGTACCATTTTTTAATTTTCTTATTAATCATGGTGTACAACCATTCCCACATCTATTTGAGGGAAGGATTAAGAGCAAATGGAATCCCCAAATATCTAACTAATTTATTGGGGCCCTTTTTCTCCCACCCAAATTCATATAACTAGTTAGGTTGATTCTCCTCCCATCCAATAATATAAGACTTGTGATATGCAATTTTGGATCCTGGTCTAGGCAATGGATATTCAATTTATCTCCAACTTGTGTCAGGTTATCCTTGCAGAATTTAACAGATAGAGTGGAATCATTATCAAATAAAACATCAATCATTTAATTTTGATTAAGAATTTGGATGCTTTTCACAACGGGCTAGTATCATTCATTTTCAACAGATAACGTAGTACCTCTGAAACCAAGACAAAGAGAAAAGGAGAAAGTGGACACACTTTCATGATTGATATTTGAAGGGGAAGAGATTATGTAATTTCCCCATTTACCTCTAAAACTAAAGAAGCATATTTGAACAAAATAGAAATCATTCAATAGAACCTGTACTAACATCTAAAAGCCCTCAACATTCTTTCAATAAAGGGCCATTCTATTATATCATATGATTTTTCAAAGTCCAACAGAATCATTCCAATATCTTGCTAAGAATCTCTTGCCTAATATATTCCTTCCCATCTTGTAATGGGATTATAAATTATATATCTTCCTTACACAAACCTAGTCTGAGTTTTAGATATCACATGGGGTACCAATGGGGGCAGTCTCTTCGCCAAAATTTTAGTCAAGATTTTATAAGAAGCATTGACAAGTTTAATTGGATGTTATTTTTTAACAAGGGATGGATATCCTTCTTCAAAAATGAGCTTAATAACCCCTTTCTTAAATTTCAAACTAGGAGAGCCCACCCCAATTACTTCTTTATACATTTACAAGTAGTCTGAAGACATCCAGTCTTTATTTTCTTTATATAATTCATCTAGGAAGCCATCAATACTAGGGGCCTTATCAAATTTCAAATATTCAATCAAATTACTGATCTCATCAAATGAGATTTTGCTATCCAAAAAGGTTGCTTGAACTCAGGAGATTTTCCTTGGAGTAATCTTCTCACACAACACCTTGCTCTATTTTATTTGCTCATTTGACCCCTTAGTTAAAAACACGTTTGAGTAGAAATTATAAAATGCAAGATAATAAAATATACTATATCAATAAACATTTTCTACAAGACGGACTTCACCCCTTTAGATCTATTTTAAATAGTTGATGTAGTGAATCTTGTATTTCACATCTCTTACTATTGGTATTTCTAGTTTTAAGTTGTGGCTCTTATAAGAAAAAATAGATTGTTAAGGATTTGAAGTTCTTTTTCTCATGAATTTATTAATAATATTCTTAAACATTACAAATATTATAACAAATTATAGTATTTCTTAGATATATTTACACATACTTAAAAAAGAATAGGATTTCATTTATATCAATAATATTTCTATTATTATATCATTTTATTACATAAAAATATATATATTTGTATCTATATAAAAATTATGAAAATCATTAAAATAAAAAATGAGAAATGAATCTCATATGTAAAATAATATCACTTAAAATATCGTGACATTTTATTTTATTTTTTAAAGATCCATGAGTAGAAGAGAGGAGCAAGGGTGAATAAGACTGACCATCAAATTTAATCCCTAAAATACGAGTATTAATGGATACTAAATATAAATGGATTGTCATGAATTTCTCTCCCATTCAAACACAACATTCAATACGCATCATGGACATATCCCTAATTTTAAGTCCTCAGGACAATCTGGTCCAAAATACAATAAACGGGCCAACTGGCCAACATACACAACAACCACTGAGTCAGGCTCAACCAATAATGCTTGAAACCACTCAAATGATTACAATGAACAATTCCCTCCCCAGGTCTGATTACACTCTACCTATGATAGACCCACCCTTGCTTCACAGAATCTGAGACCACAAAATTGCTCACAAACACCCACACAATGCTTGCACGGACACGTGCCCACGATCTACATAACCTTGGCACTGACACACCAGCTTCACAATGATTCACTTTTCACCACTTTGACAGTTCAGACTTGCATTCACCCAAATCATTGTGCAAAGAAAGCTCATCATTCATTTGATCAAGGCAGAGCAACTCCATGAATGTAGTTAGGGATGTTGAAGCAACACATCCATCATAGACTCCCCCACTTAAAAATTGACAACGTCTTCAGCGTCGGCACAACTCCACTGCGAAGAACCCATGAGGGCTACAATCTTCTATTCAGACTCAAACCCAAAGCCAAAATATTAATCCAAGAGGCCAACACTTCCCCTTTCCAAGCTCTATCCAAAATCTAGAGTCAAGAGACCACCACGCCCCCTTTTCAGACCCAAAGCTAAGAGATAAACGCACCTCCTTTTCAAGCTTCCTTCGAAGTCAAGAGACCACCCCATCCCCTTTTTAGACCCAAATCCAAGAGATTAACACATCCCTTTTCAGGCTCCCTTCAGAGTTAAGAGATCAACACAACCACCTTTTTAGACCCAAAGCCAAGAGATAAACACAACCCTTTTCAAGCTTTCTTCAGAGTCAAGAGATTAACATGCCTCCTTTTCAAACCCCAAGCCAAGAGATAAGCACTTCCCCTATTCATGTTCCATCCAGAGTTAAGAGACCAAGGCCAAACTCCATGACCTTCACTTTGAGGGCTTCCAACTACTCCCAGCGTGCTAAAAAACACCATTCCAACACCACTAGAAACTCTCTCTGCTTCAAATTGCTAAGTAACCCATTGTCTTCACCCCAACAAATTGTTCCAACTGCCACTCCAATTTTACCCATCACACACACAGAAGGGTGCTTAGGTGAGAACCACCGTTGGTTCAGCTTCATCAGTGACTAAGAAATCCAACTGCTTACAAAACTGAGAAACAAACTGAATCTCTGCAAGTTCAAAACATAGACAAAGCTTCCCTACACAAGCTACACCAAACCAATGCAATTTCAAAAAATCACCCTGATCTTGCCAACCCCCAAACATGGGGTGGAGGAAAATGGCTCCTGATGACCCACCTCTTCAAGATTCTTTAAACTCAGCAAAGCCTAAGTGATCCCATCAAACTTCCCCCAAAACAGTACTGAAACTCCAACCAAGAGTATAACAGGTGAAGACAACTCTTTAGATCTAACACACCAGGCCCAACAATAGGAATGGAGTCCTTACTAAGAAATCTCCTCTAGAACCAACTCGATGCACTTGATCAATTATCTTCTCTGTGACACAACAAGATAATGTTTCCTTGAGCATATCAATGGCTGTGAAGAACCCACCGTACAAATAAGAAAAAGGAACTCGCTGCCCCTTCAACATCCCAACTGCCACCAAGCAATACAAGATACACTGACTCCTCACCAATTCTTGCACTCTTTTGCATATGCAACCCAACACCCCTCTCATCTTCCCAATCCCACTCCTCTGCACCATCTTCACCATGCATGTCTGGAACGGATCCGACATAGAAGAACTCCAAGATGGGGAAAAATTGTCACCTTACCCAGCCTGAGCAGACCCTGTCTCCGCACAACACGGATGGCTTGTAACTACACAAATCCCACTCGAACCCCCAAAGGTCTAGAGGCCAAGTTCTCAAGACTAAACTAGTTGACTTCCAATTGTAGGACACCCGAGTCTACGAGCATCCCTTCAAGAATAATCAACCCCAACACATTACACACAACCACCTCTGAACCCAAGCTTCACCTAGCATTGAGCTCCAGTGAGCACACACACACATCTGCTCACACAGTCCATCTAGATCCTCCTTCTAAACTGCAAACCCCTTTGCTGCTTCAGACAATCTCACTTGTAGTGATTCTCACCACACATCTAACACTTCAAATGGGACTACTTCCTGCTTGACTCTCCAACTAGTGACTTCTCCTTGCCACCCATGGAAGTACTCCAAGACTTACAAGATCTCTCTGATGACTCTGGAGTAGCCTTCCTTCCCTGGTCACCAACTGGCTTCCCTGAAGACTTTCTCAACCCCTTACCAATTCCTTCCCACATGAATGCGCAAGGGCCCAAGGTGTTTCTAGATGAATAACACTCTCTAAAATCCAAGATACATTCTGCTATAGTAATTGCTTTGCTAACATCAAACACTTCATGACGACATAGCTCCACCTAAGCCCATGACTGAAGACCATGAGTAAACTGAAAAAACTTATCTACCTTTGGCATGTCAGTGGCCTCCAACAAAAGGCTTTGGAAAGAATGATATACTCTCCCATCTCCCCCACTTGCATCAACTCACTCAACTTGGTCCTAGCCAACCATGCTGCATTTCTAGGTCAAAACTGAGACCCAAGGGCTTCCTTCAGATCCTCCTAAGAGTCCAACCTCCACGTAGAACTCCTTGATGCAATGTCATTAGCTAATGTTCTATACCAAACCTTTGCCATACCCATGAGGTACCTTGTTATATCGTGCACCTCCTGTGCACCTGATAGTCCTCCCAAACTTGCCAGAACTTCTATATGTCCCAGAAGAAACTATCAAGAAGATGGTCATCTCACTCACCATCATAACACTCTAGTTCCTTCAATTTGGGGAGCTTCAAGACTAAAGAAGAACTAGACCCTGATGCTTTCACCAAACCTGATACCGCTGATCAGTACAAAGCCACTTCATCCTGTAACTCTATTTGGAACACCAAGCTCTTCTCCAACCTTCTAGTAAGATCCATGATCATCTGCCCCATCGTAGTCACCTTCTCTTCAAGCTCCCTGAATCTTGTACCCACATGATCCCCCATCAATTGGAATTGGGCACCAACTCACTCAACAAGGCCTTCACCCACTTTAGCAACTCTTGACTTACCAACATGGCAACTGCCACTGCCTTCACCTTCACCTTTTCCTTGACCCTGATCTTGACCCCTACTGGCTGCTTTCTTGAGCAATGTCTTGGATAGATCTCCTGCCATGCTTTGTTTTAGACCAAAAATTAGTATAATTATCATAGACTATAGTCATCAATGCACCATAATATAACTCCAGCTCCTTATCTAATGCACCTTGGAAGTGGAAGGTAAAAATTTCTTCTTTGGAATAAAATTGTCCACAAACATATCATTTAGGTCTACACCAACCTCTCTTGATGCCTCTATTTCCCTTACTGTTATTATTTCGTTTGCTTCCCTCTCCAAATTTATGACCTCCATGATAAACATGGGTTGTCACTACCCATCCACATCTTTAGGCTCAACAATTTAGTTTTTATATGGATCGATACAATTTAACTTAATTGCTTCATGACTCTCTTGCCACTCCACTTGTTTCATGTGAATACAAAGATTGTATTGCACAAAAAATATCATAGAGGCATTGTGTTGTAAATTTATTGCACTTCTATGTGAATGACCTCAAACATGCTCCAATTACATTCACGCACAGAATCACTACATGGTTAGCAAAAATTGTACATGGGTAGCCTTTGGAGATTTGCTTTTTTGCACCATAATATTCCCTCGATAAATCTACAAATAAGATATTTATAATTTTGTCAGTCAAATAGGCTTGCATTTGTTAAAGAATTGTACTATCTAAAAGTAATGAAATTACAATCAAAGGACTCAATTTATTTTTACCTTATCATTGGATCAGTTAAATAGGATGCAAAGCTAAAATTATAAATCAATATGGGAATCCACAATATAACCCGACTCATATTAAATTGGTAGTTTGATCCACCTCAAGAACATGGATAAATTCTCTTGCAAATATAAATCCATGCCAAAACACTAAATCAAAATGTTGGGTGAAGCAATTACAATTTTTTGATTAACTTCAAAATCTCTTTGGCAAAGATTTAAACTATCTTGGTGTATTTGAGCATGTTTCAAAAACATGTACTCGACAAACCAATTTTTTAGCTTTGACTTAGGATGAGGCAACTCTTTCTCTACTTTGAAAATATAGAAATTTATAATTAAACTTAAATAATATCTAAAACACTATTGAATGATATGAGAAATAAATGTACAGATTTCAAAATTGTATTTTCTATTAGTTTTTTACCAAAAAAGATCACGATGTTCATTTTTAGACCTAAAATAGTATAATGCTCATAGACTATAGTCGTCAATGAACCATAATATCAACCCCAGTGCTTTATCTATTGCACCCTTGAAGTGGAATCTAAATATTCCTCCTATGGAATAAAATCATCCACAAACATATCATTTAGGTCTGCACCAACCCCTCTTTATGCCTATGCTACCCTTATTGTTAATGTTTACTCTACACCCCTTTCTAAAGTAACAACCTCCTTGATAAACATGGGTTTTTACTACCCATCCACATCCTCAATCTTAGCAATATAGTCTACATATTGATCAATATAATCCAAGTCAATTGTCTCATGACTCACTTTCCACTTCACTGGTCTCATGTAAAGACAAAGATTCGATCACACTAAAAATTTCATTGAGGTGTTGTGTTTTCAATTAGTTGCACCTCTATCTGAATAGAATAAGACATGCTCTAATTACTTTCACACCCAGAAGCATTACATGGTTGGCAAAAAATGTGGATGGATAGCCTTTGAAGATTTATTTTTTTGTAACATAATATTCCCACTGCAAATATGGGAATAAGACATTTAGGATTTGAAATGAAATTACATAAATATATCAAATCACTTCATAATAGTAAATTTACATGATAAGATCAACGACAATATATCACGCAAAAATAAGTGTAGAGTAAGTAGACACATACCAATAATTACCAATAAAGCAAAATACTTGATAAATAAATCTAAGCCATTTTGAGGGGGAACCTCCACAACCATGTAAAGATAATAAAATTCTTAATATGATGATCAAGTACTAACTACTACCTCTTATATATACCCTAATTAGGCTATGGTTTTTCTATAAGCTAACCATACTAACCAAATGATAACATAGATACATGTGACAAGATAGGATGAAAGGTTATGTAGGCTATAAGTCAGTGACACATATCCCTAGACATGTTATAGGTTAAGGGAAGAGTTATAAACAAAATTTTCTAAAATGTTGAACAACTCTAGATTTTGCTTCAATAATCCTTCATCCTCCCATATTACATCCTTGATGGTTAGATTCATCCACTTGATCAAATACTCATTAATATCTTTTGTGCATAGCCTTTTAGTGTGTTTGAAGGATACCTTCTACTTCTAAAATGATTATACCTTCCTCATCCATTTTTAGTTACTTAATCTGGATAAAAAAATATGTCCAATTGCCTTCTTTTTTTAAGAAACATAAAATACTATATGTACTAGGGTATCTCTAGCTTATATGCAATACTGCCAATTTTCTATAGGATCTGATAAGGGTCGTAATACTTAAGAAAAGTTCATTATTGTGTTATTTCTTCAATTACATTTGTTTATATGTATGTATGCATACAAAAACCCAATCTCTCACTTAAGATTTTCACTCACTACAATGTTGATCTAGTGTTGCTTCATTTGATTTTGTGTCATTTCTAAAGTATCTCTTAGACTAACTAGTACCTCCTTTTGATATTGAATTTGTTCTTTAATATCTTGAAACTTTGGTTGTACCCTTAAGTATGAGGTGATGGATTGAGCCAAGTACCCGTATAGTGCTAAGAATATAGACATTTGGAAGAGGTATGGAAGGAAGTGTTATACTACCATTCTGCTAGTGGTAACCAATGAACCCACATTTCTTATTTATCTTATGTAAAAAATTTAAGATAACCTTATAGGAATTTGTTTACCACCTATGTTTTCCCATCAAATTGAGGATGAGAGGACAAACTATTATCCAGAATAATGCCCAAACATGAAATTAAATTTATCTATAAGTTACTGGTAAAGATAGGATCACGATCACTTATTATGTTTTCGGGGGTCCCCTATAATGTAACAACCTATTATTTTGACCCCTTGATAGAATTTATTAGGTGTTAACAGTAGAATGTGATTATTGGTTATCTATAATTAAAATTTATCTAATACTCGTATGTATGGTTATTGATTTGATGTTATGATGTAGCAGTACATTCTAATCTTGTTATTTGATGATGTAATCATATGTATTTGTTTTATGTTATATTGTTAAATTATATTTATATATATATATATAAGCAAACAGATGTTGCTAATGTCACTTTTTTTGGCTATAGTATTCATAGGTACATGAGCTAGGCTAGTAGTGGACTTCAATAGTCAGGGCAATAAAGGGTAGGGAAAATGAGTAGTTGGGTAATACTGGCACGGGTAATGAGATGAAACTGTAATAAGCCATCTAGTCATAAGGATTAGTTGTAGTGTTGTTTTATTTATTTATTTTTTATCTTAGCTTGTTGATTAAACTTTTTTAGGCACCACTATTATTATTTCCTTATTTATTATGATTATTTTCATGTCCAAAATTCATTATCTTTTGATGTCTTGTTTGGTGTTATATTGGTTAGTTCATCCATGTGCGTATCTTAATTCATTTTAGTTGTCTTCTCTTTTTTTCCTTGTCATTTAAGGGCCCAATTAATTTGAGTCATGTTTTGGCTTGTTTGATTACCTTTTTAATTGCATTATGGTTAAGTTGTTTCATCATTAGTCGTGATGACTTGGATTTACACCATGGGGCCTTGACTAGACTAGTGACTATACATCTTGGCATGTTGTGGGACTTTCATATAGTCTTTGACATGGACCCTATATGGGTATAACTGATGCCATGCAATATGGTGATGTTTTAAAAATATTTTTTAGGCCATGATGGCTAAGGGGGTTCATGGGCCTTTTGATTCACCTAAGGCATAATGACCAAATCTAGGTCAATGCATTAGGTTTTGTTTTTCTTCTTCTGGATATCTTTTGACAACTACAACATAATGGAAAAAGTCAATCCTTGACATATTAAGGATCATGATGGCATTAGGGTTGACTCTCTACCAAATAATGGGTAATTGAGTGGCTTTCCATGAAAGATAGTGTATTTGGTGTGTTGGCTATTGGAGAAAACCCTAGAGAAAATGGCAACCATGGTAAGTAATGGAGGCATGAAGAAATGTTTGTAGCCTTTAGTGGAGGGAGAAATTTGAGCTGAGAGGATGGAATAAAAGGAAAGGTGAGTCTGGGAGAGTTAAAAGAGTCTTGGTAAGAAGAAAATTAGGGAAGAACTTCATACTTTGAAGGCAAATCTTGTTGAAAGTAATGCATTTAAAATTGCTAAATGGGAAATTTGGGATACCCTTGTTATTAGAAATCAATTTATATCTATTAAATAAAATTGTCTGTGTGTGTGTGTTCATGAAGAAGTCATGAGGACTTCCTAACAAACCTGTAAAGCCACCTATTAATTTTTAAAGTCATTATATAAATAATTATTCTAGTTATGGACAAAATTTTAATACAATCTGATTTTGGAAACCTAACGATTTATATATTTGTATAACGACTTTTAATACCATCTGAGCTTGTTGTGTTTTTTGAGCTAGTTGAGATTAGGTGGTGCCATGATCCATATCATTCACCTCTACTATGTAGGCTTATTCGGTTATATTTTTAGTGATAATTGCAACCGTATGCTTCATAAATACTTCTATCAAGACATGACACTTATGTTCTATGCATGACATATGTTACATACATGTCTTGATTGACATATACATTACTATGATGACATACCATCCACATGTTCATGTGATTATACATGATGCTAAATTTATACGTGACATGATATTTATCTTTTATTTTGAGATGATTAACTTACATGACACATCCTTCATCTCAAAATAGGGGCATTAAAGTGGGCTTGTCATAAATATGCAAGCCTCCATGAGTATAAATAACAAATTTTAGAATCAGAGTACAAGTTTTAGAGACTCAAATATCATATGAGTTTAGTTACATGATAGATATTGGCACAACTGTAAAGATTATTAGGAGCATATGCCATGCATATTCAGTTACTATATAGAGTCTTGAGTAAAGATTCATACACACTTGAGTGTATATGCATGGTAATATGTATATAATTTATAGGATCAAGAATTACAAGTTTTTCACATATACATACATTTGAAATAAAGGTTCTCAAGTTCACCATATAAATGCATGGCATTATATATTAGTTGTTACAAATTCAGGGAGCATGACAATGGTTCATGCACATATACACCCTTTCAGTTTCATGAGGCATGATATTGATTCATGCACATATCATAAAATGCAACTACTATTAGTTTTTCATCCATTAAATGTTAAATGTTAATAGACCTCCTTTTTGTTTCCACTAGCATGCATCATTATCAACAACAATTGCCCTTATATTTCTTATGAAAATATTTATTAAAAAATTGTTAAACATTTCTCTTACTGAGCTAAAATATTCCTAGAAACTTAAGCTTCATATATATAATCATTATGAAAACTTAAAAGGATATTAATGGGTATCCCCACTACCACTACTTAGTTATATGACAGTGTTCCATATCGTAAGACCATTGGGTAGATATAAGTACTAGCCATATGGCAGTGGTACTATTGTTTTGTCTTCGAAATAACAATCTTCTTTAAAAATAATTCCCAACCAATACAATTTTGTTCCAAACTAAAAATTAAAACACACATTTATTTATGGGAATGGGACCAGTAGTTAGGATTGGGACCCCTAACTTTGGGGTTCTACATCGTTTATATTACACCATCTCATAATATTAAATCTAGTATTTAGATATTATAATGTTTTTTTAGTCTAAATAAGTCGTCTGGGAGATAATTTGACTATGTCTGAAGCCATGTCACCATTTCTATGTTGACACGTCATTTTAAAGTCATTTTATAGGTTTGACCAATTGATGGCATTGATATATCTAATGATTTTTTTAATTTTGACCAATAATAAAATACAAATGAATACATTATTTTTGTATTGGTTTAAAAAATTGGGTAGTGAGGCTCATCGTGTAGTTAATATGGGTTATTAATATGTAACAGAGGGCCATGTTGGAAGATGCATGGCTCATTAATATGTAATGAAATTCCATGTAGAAATATGTTTCCAATATTGAGAATCTTAAATATTATATACCATTGAGGGTTTTGATAAGTGGTTAGTGCATACAAACCTTGCTGACCCTAAACAAGAGTTTCAAAACAAAACTTTTTCCTTATCATTTGTAACCTTTAGCTAGCTTATTTAGGTTTGATTATGATGTGTGGTTTCCCATTGATTGGCACAAATCTTTAGAACAATAAATGAGTTTTTCAAAGCTTAGAACATGATGAATAGAATTGTCAATAAAATATTCAGCGACCTATAATTTAACAATATTGTGGTGTCTATAGATCTAAGGTTGAAGAATGTAGAATGCATAATTATGAGGAGATTATCTCTTTGTAACAATTTTTAGGTATATTTTTATCTTGCCACAAAACCCTACATTATGTTGTCATACTTAAGTGTCTTTTTATCCCTAAAATCAAAACTCTTATAAACAATTTTCTAATTATTTATTAAGATTGATTTGGATGAATTAAATTGGTTTGCTTTATGATTTGGAAAATAACAAGAAGCACAATGTTGTACCAACTTTTACACAGAATCCAAAGCTAGTCATATAATAAACATTATCTACATAAAATGCAAGATAATAAAATGTACTATATCAATAAAAAATTTCTACAAGACGGACTTCACCCCTTTAGATATATTTTAAATAGTTGATGTAGTGAATCTTGTATTTCACATCTCTTACTATAGGCATTTCTGGTTTTAAGTTGTGGCTCACACAGTCCATTCGGATGCTCCTTTTAAATTGCAAACACCCCCTTTGCCGCTTCAGAAAATCCAAGATACAATATGCTACAGTAATTGCTTTGCTAACATCGAACACTTCATGGCGATAGAGCTCCAACTAAGCCCATGACTAAAGACCATGAGTAAACTGAAATAACTTATCTGCCTTTGACATGTCAGTGGCCTCCAACAAAAGGCTTTGGAAATAATGATATACTCTCCCATCTCCCCCACTTGCGTCAAGTGACACAACTTGGTCCTAGCCAACCATGCTGCATTTCTAGGTCAAAACTGAGACCCAAGGGCTTCCTTTAGATCATCCCAAGAGTCCAACCTTTGCATAGAACTCCTTGATGCAATGTCATTAGCCAATGTTCTATGCTAAACCTTTTCCATACCCATGAGGTACCTTGTTATATCGTGCACCTCCTGTGTGCCTGACAGACCTCCCAAACTTGCCAGGAACTCCTCCATGTCCGATAAGAAACTATCAAGAAGATGGTCATCTCACTCACCATCATAACACTCCAGTTCCTTCAACTTGGGGAGCTTCAAGACTAAAGAAGAACTAGACCCTGATGCTTTCACCAAACCTGATACTGCTAATCGATACAAAGCCACTTCATCCTGTAACTTTATTTGGAACACCAAGCTCTTCTCCAACCTTCTAGTAAGATCCATGATCATCTGCCCCATGGTAGTCACCTTCTCTTCAAGCTCCCTGAATCTTGTACCCACATGATCCCCCATCAATTGGAATTGGGCACCAACTCACTCAAGAAGGCCTTCACCCACTTTAGCAACTCTTGACTTACCAACATGGCAACTGCCACTGCCTTCACCTTCACCTTTTCCTTGACCCTACTCTCGACCCCTATTGGCCACTTTCTTGAGCAATGTCCTGGACAGATCTCCTGCCATACTAACTTAGACAAAACTAGACAACACTGGACTGACTCGATAGGGGAAGGCACAAAACTATTTAACTTCAAGTAAACACAATCCCATAAAACACAAAACATGTGCTCTGATACCAACTATCATAGGGCCAGCTCTCTAGAGTTGGCCAGGCTGTGTGGTATTACTTGTTCCAACCTAGAATCCCTCATTATGATGGGATCCACAAGAACTACCGACTACGCCTTCAGTGTTTACCTGCACAAGTTCATCGACAAACACAGTGGACAACAACTTGTATAAAGAAAGGATTAGCAGCGGAAAAAAAACACACTTGCAAAGATCAGGAAATTGACTCAACACATATGAGCATTAACTCTTTAGGGCAATCTGGTCCAAAATACAATAAATGGGCCAACTGGCCAACATACACAAAAACCATTGAGTCGGGCTTAGTCGATAATGCTCGAAACCACTTGAATGATTACAATGAATAACTCCCTCCCTAGGTTTCATTCTCTTTGCCTAGGACAAACCCACCCTTGATTCACAAAATCTAAGACCATAAAAATGCTCACAAACACCTGTATTACTCTTGCATAGACACATGCCCACGATCCACATAAACTTGGGACTAACACACCAGCTTCACAATGATTCACTTTTCACCACTTTGACAGTTCAGACTTGCATTCACCCAAATCATTATGCAAAGAAAGCTCACCATTTGTTTGATCAAGGCAGATCAACTCTGTGAATGTAGTTAGGGATGTTGAAGCAACACATCCCTAATACACGGCTTTTGAAGAGAATGTCATGAAAAATAATTTTATCTTGCCTACATCTATGATCAAAACTGAGGGTTTTATCTATAAAGAGACATGTGGAGGCATTGAGTTGGGGATTTTGTATATTTCCTTTCGTGCCACATTAGTGAACTTTATCAATGTGGTCTGAGAGAGAATAAGATTATATTCTGTTATGGATGGTGTGTTATGATGAATTGGATTCCCAAATTATATACAATGTTATATACCCTTTTAGGGTTTCTTTAAGTAGAAATGGTGGCATGGCTTAAGATGAATTGGATCCTTAAATTATATAAATATTAGTTAAAATGATATTGGAAATAAAGGGCCCAGGTGTCTTTCTACATGGAATTCCATTCCAACATGGTTCTTAGTTATATTTTAATGATTTATATTACCTACACAACGAGTTTCATTATACAATTTTTTAAATTAATATAAAAATAACATATTCGTTTGTATTTTATTATTAGTTAAATTTTAAAAAATCATTAGTCATCAATATCAACGATTGGTCATACTTAGAAAATGATACATAGACATAAAAATGGTGATGTGGCTTTAGACATAACCAAATTATCTCCCTGATGGCTTATTTAGACTAAGAAAATATTATAATATCTAAATCCTAAATTTGAGGTTATAAGATGGTGTAATATAAAAGATGTGAGACCCCAAAGTTAGGAGTCCCAATCGCAACAATTGATACACCAAACTAGGATGTTGGGTGAAGCACTTATTATTATTATTATTATTATTATTTTGATTTATTGTAACTTCTTTCATATTAAGATTTAAACTAGCTTGGTGTATAAGTATAGTTCAAAAAATTATATGTAGAAATATAAATTTTTATTTGCAATTCTATTATACTTTAAAAATATATAAATTCATAAATTAAACCTAAATAATATCTTAAACACTATTAAATGACATGAAAAATAAATATAGAGATTGCATAAATATATTTTCTACTAGTTTTCGACCAAAAAAGAGTACAATCATTTGTTTTAGACCAAAAATTAGTATAATTATCATATACTATAGTCATCAATGCACCATAATATAACTCCAGTGCCTTATCTAATGCACCTTGGAAGTGGAAGGTAAAAATGTCATTGAGGTGTTGTGTTTTCAATTAGTTGCACTTCAATGTGAATAGAATAAGACATGCTCTAATTACTCTTACACCCAAAAGCATTACATGGTTGGCAAAAAATGTGGATGGACAGCCTTTGAAGATTTATTTTTTTGCACCATAATATTCCCACTACAAATATGCAAATAAGATATTTAGGATTTGAAATTAAATTACATAAATATATCAAATCACTTCATAATAGTAAATTTACATGAGAAGATCAACAACAATATATCACGCAAAAATGAGTGTAGAGTAAGGAGACCCACACCAATAATTGTCAACAAAGCAAAATACTTGATAAATAGATCTAAGCCATTTTGAGGGGGAACCTCCACAACCATGTAAAGATAAAATTCTTAATATGATGATCAAGTACTAACTACTACCTCTTATATATACCCTAATTAGGCTATGGTTTTTCTATAAGCTAACCATACTAACCAAATGATAACATAGATACATGTGACAAGATAGGATAAAACACTATGTAGGCTATAGGTCAGTCACACATATCCCTAGACATGTTATAGGTTAAGGGAAGAGTTATAAACAAAATTTTCCAAAATGTTGAACAACTCTAGATTTTGCTTCAAGAATCCTTCATCCTCCCATATTACATCCTTGTTGGTTAGATTCTTCCACTTGATCAAATACTCATTAATCTCATTTGTGCACAACCTTTTAGTGTGTTTTAAGGATACCTTCTAGTTATAAAATGATTATACCTTCCTCATCCATTTTTAGTTACTCAATCTAGGTAAAAAATATGCCCAATTACCTTCTTTTTTTAAGAAAAATAAAATACTATATGTACTAGGGTATCTCTAGCTTATATGTGATACTGCCAATTTTCTATAGGATCTAATAAGAGTCGTAATACTTAAGAAAAGTTCATTATTATTTTTTTCTTCAAGTACATTAATTTATATGTATGTGTGCATACAAAGACCCAATCTCCCACTAAAACTTTTTGCTCACTACAATGTTGATTTAGTGTTGCTTCATTTGATTTTGTGTCATTTCTAAAGTATCTCTTAGACTAACTAGTACCTCCTATTGATATTGAATTTCTTCTTTGATATCCATGAACTTTGGTTATACCCTTAAGGATGAGGAGATGGATTGAGCCAAGTACCTGTATAGTGCCAAAAATGGAGACATTTGGAAGAGGTATGGAAGGAAGTGTTATACTACGATTCTGCTAGTGGTAACCAATGAACCCACATTTCTTATTTATCTGATGTAAAAAAATTAAGATAACCTTATATACATTTGATTACCACCTATGTTTTCCCATCAATTGAGGATGAGAGGACAAACTATTATCCAGAATAATACCCAAACATGAAATTAAATTTATCTATAAGTTACTCATAAAGATAGGATCACGATCACTTATTATGTTTTGGGGGGTCCCCTATAATGTAACAACCTATTATTTTGACCCCTTGATAGACTTTATTAGCTGTTAACAGTAGAATATGATTACTAGTTATCTACAATTAAAATTTATCTAATACTTGTATGTATGGTTATTGATTTGATGTTATGATGTAGCATTGCATTCTAATCTTGTTATTTGATGATGTCATCATATGTATTTCTTTCATGTTATAATGTTAAGTTATATATATATATATATATATATATATATATATATATATATATATATATATATATATAAACAAATGTTGTTGATGTCACATTTTTTGGCTATAGTATTTATAGGTACATGAGCTAGGTTGGCAGTGGACTTCAATAGTCAAGGCAATAAAGGGTAGGGAAAATGAGTAGTTGGGTAATCCTAGCATGGGTATATGAGATGAAACTGTAATAAGCCATCTATTCATAAGGAGCAGTCGTAGTGTTGTTTGATTTATTTCTTTTCTATCTTAGATTATTGATTGAACTTGTTTAGGCACTACTATTATTATTTCCTTATTGATTACGATTATTTTCATGTCCAAAATGCATTATCTTGTGATGTCTTTTTTCGTGTTATATTGGTTAGTTTCATTTGTGTGCATATCTTAATTCATTTTAGTTGTCTTCTATTTTTGTCCTAGTCATTTAAGGGCCCAATTAATTAGAGTCATGTTTTGGCTTGTTGATGGGGGGATCACAAGAACAAACACACCTGTTCTGATCCCTCTTGTTAGGATCTTGCTCCTCAGAAAGAGCACATTATGATTACCAAATATAAGCAATTATAAATGCGGAAATACCCAAAAATACAAGTAACTAGAATTCACCAATAGCACAGAATATGAGAGACAATACACTATCTTGTATTAACACTTTACAGAAAAGAATACAATAAAGAGCCGCCACACTCTTCCACCTTACAGAGGCTTCCCACACCTCAAGTGTACAGTAATTCTTCTACAACACTCTCCTACCAAAAACGGTCCCAGCAACCAACTCACACACAGAATTGGTGTTCACCTCTCCAACTAGTCAGTAATAACCCTGCCATTTCACCAAGCACTCTATAGTACTTCAAGTTGATCTCCCATGAACCGGCAACCTGCAATTCAACAGACCATACTCACACATGTAGATATTTTATGAGCTTGCAACAACCTACAACTCAATGATCTTACACTTAGAAGGAACTTCATTGCCTTCCTTATCAACTCATACTTTACAATACATGCCAATGGGTCTATAAATAGATCCCATACTTAAACAATAACTTAGACTCTTAATTTAGACTAATAATCCACGCAGCTCAAGACTCTAACTGGCCTTTACATGCAAACACTTCGTTCACTTAACTAACTGTCCGTGCAACGAACAGTTCTGGAACACACAAGCGATCGACGTCGGTCCC
This sequence comes from Torreya grandis, assembly GCA_037957365.1. Taxonomy (NCBI): domain Eukaryota; kingdom Viridiplantae; phylum Streptophyta; class Pinopsida; order Cupressales; family Taxaceae; genus Torreya; species Torreya grandis. The sequence goes on from JARHVA010000384.1 coordinate 394,598, forward strand.
TACTTGCCTGGTTCTGCCGACGTCGGCCGACTTCCTGCCGTCACCGATGACCTTCTACACTGGTCACGACCGACATTGGTCATACTGCCGACACCGGTGCTTTTGGATCTCAGCAACCTTCTGTTCCCATTTGAAAAGTTGAAGCTTTTAGCTCCACAACCTAACAATCTCCCACTTAGAGATAAACAGCTGCAACCTGTACCTGTACCTGTACTCCATCTAGTTTGTTCCCTTGGCTTTGTATCCCTCCTCAAGAACACTCTTGAAGACCAACCACCACAAATCCTGTGGTGTAAAACCTGTACTCCGAAATCAACTACCACATCCACATCTACAAACCATGTAGAAAATAACTTGAACCTGCATAGCATGTGCACTTGTTGCTGGTCCCTCTAAGAATCCACTGAACTGCCCTTCAGTACTTCTCTCCCGGATTGGCTCCAAACTTGTGACAACTCCCACTGCTTGGGAAAACTCAGGTTTAGTACATACCATGCACTCAATCTCATTATGTGAATCAAGACACCTGTCCAACCATCGGCGTGCTAACCGGTCTCACACAATCATCCTGAAACAAAGTCAACATGTGACCTTCCATGTCTCTGGAACACACTCATGCCAAAGAATCTTGTTGCTCCCAAATTCTCCATGACATCCCTCTGAACTAGCTTTACCTTTAGTTCAGCAATACCCTGTTTATGGAACCCTGCAACAAGCACATCATACAGTAATAGGATAATGTAGCTAATATTATCCAACCTGGTAAAGAGAAACACAATGATCAAACCTCCATTGCCCTGTAGCTTATACAAGACCATATACCCTGATCTTCCATCTCACGTATCCATTTTCGCTCTTCTTCATCCTGAACATCCATTCGTCTCTCAGTGCTTACTTCCAGCTGGCAACTCTACCCAAAACACCTGTTTGGTTTTCCTCCAAGGAATCACATCCTCCATCCATGCCTAGCTCCCACTATTTTCTGGATCTACCTGTTCTGCTTCTTCAATAACTTCCTGGTCCTATACCATAAGTGAGCAGCAAGTAGTGTAAAGAAGGGAAATGACGAATTTAAGAACTTACTTACGCCTTCAGTCCTCCATATGGGCGCTTGAGACACCTTGATAGCTTGTTGTCCACCCAAAATTCATCTCAGTAACTGATGCCGATCACATCTCAGTCTGCACCCAACCAATGTCGGTTCCCTGCGACTGCCTCCTTACTGACGTTGATTTCCCCTGGCTGACACTAGTAGTTATCTGTCCTGAGTCACCGATGTCGGGCTGCACATAGCCGACGTCGGTCTCTGTCTAGACATCGACACCAATTTTCCTATCGACGTCGGTCTCTGTGTTTTTCTAGTGAGACTTGACTTTTTCCTGCGAGCTCTTTTTGGATCAAATCCTTGTTCAAATCACCCTTGCTCTGCTCAGAATTCTTCTGCCCCTTGTGCTGAACTTAGTCCATCACCTTCTCCTTGAAAATCAAGGCTTTCCTGTTCTTGTCACTAACATCAGATTCCTCAAGAAACATCACCTTCTTCTTCTGCATACAAAAATCACGATCCATACCTTCCAAATCTGAAAGCATACCCTTTGACTCAAGAACATGCATCTCCTTCTTATCTATGTGACCAAGCCTATTAAGCCACATCTCTGAATCTATAGCTGAAGTAGATAACCCAGAAAGAGAATCAGTAATACAAGTAGATAGATAAAGCGTACCTACTTTCTTACCTCTAGCTACAATAAGTGCACTCTTGGTAACCTTCCAAGAGTCCGTTGTGAGAGTTACTGTGCAACCCTCATCACCCAAACTTCTAACGAAAATCAAATTCCTCTCTAGAACTGGGACATGCATGACCTCCTTTAACACCCATGTGTTACCTGTCTGCAATTTCAGCTTCACTTTCCCTTTTCCAACCATCTGACAAGGCTTACCATCCCCTACACAAATTTCTCCAAAGTCTCCCTGGACATACTCATGAAAAAATTCCCTATGTGGGGATGCATGAAAAGAGGCACCAGAATCTAAAACCCAAGATTCTACTTTATCCAAAGAACATATTAGAGCATCCCATGCAGCGTAATCTGCAACATCTGCTTCTTCTTCATGTCCTTCATGCTGATCTTCACCCGATCTGCAATCTCTCTTTAAGTGCCCTTGCTTTCCACATTTCTAGCAGGTTATTCTGCCATACCTAGACTTGGATCTCCTGCCTATCTTGGACCTTGATCTCCCACGCTCTATCTTCTCTCTTTGCCTTCCTCTGCCTTCAACACTCAAAGCATTCCCTGATGATTCACCTGTGCTTTTCCTGCGTATCTCTTCATTCAAGATCACACTCACAACATCATCCACTTTTAAGACTTTTGAAGCAGACACAGTATTAGAAACTGCCATTACCAAACCTTCCCAACTTTCAGGTAATGAACACAAGATTAAGAGAGCTCTAATTTTATCATCAAATACAATATTGACTGAACTTAATTGGTTTACCAAACCATGGAAATCACTAAGATGGCTATGAACAGATCCACCTTCCAACACTTGCAAATTAAATAAACGCTTCATAAGAAATACCTTATTAGAAGCCGAGGGTTTTTCATATAAATTTGCCAAAGATTCCATCAACTCTACCATTGTCTTACACTGTGATAAGCTGGAAATCACAGATGATGTAAGACTCAATCTTATAGATCCCAGAGCCTTTCGATTAGGAACCTCCCATTCTTCATCCTTCATATCCGAGGGTTTGCAATTAACCCCACCCAACGGTAAGTACAAATCTTTCTGATACAGATAATCCTCAATCTGCATCCTCCATAATTGGTAGTTCTTGCCATTAAAATTTTCCATTCGTAGCTTACTGTCTTCTGCCATTGCTCAACTCCCACTCAAACAGAAACCTTGTGAGTAACCTGTAATCAAAACACACTAACCAGATCTAATCCAATCTGTTAGTATCCCAACCAAAAGCTCTGATACCACTTGATGGGGGATAAAAAGAACAAACACACCTGTTCTGATCCCTCTTGTTAGGATCTTGCTCCTCAGAAAGAGCACAATATGATTACCAAATATAAGCAATTATAAATGCAGAAATACCCAGAAATACAAGTAACTAGAATTCACCAATAGCACAGAATATGAGAGACAATACACTATCTTGTATTAACACTTTACAAAAAATAATACAATAAAGAGCTGCCACACTCTTCCACCTTACAGAGGCTTCCCACACCTCAAGTGTACAGTAATTCTTCTACAACACTCTCCTACCAAAAATGGTCCCAACAACCAACTCACACACCGAATTGGTGTTCACCTCTCCAACTAGTCAGTAATAACCCTACCAGTTCACCAAGCACTCTATAGTACTTCAAGTTGATCTCCCATGAACCTGCAACCTGCAATTCAACAGACCATACTCACACATGTAGACCTCCTATGAGCTTGCAACAACCTGCAACTCAATGATCTTACACTTAGAAGGAACTTCCTTGCCTTCCTTATCAACTCATACTTTACAATACATGCCAATGGGTCTATAAATAGATCCCAGACTTAAACAATAACTTAGACTCTTAATTTAGACTAATAATCCACGCAGCTCAAGAGTCTAACTGGCCTTTACATGCAAACACTTCGTTCACTTATCTAACTGTCTGTGCAATGAACAGTTATGGAACACATAGGCGATCGACGTCGGTCCCTGCTTGCCTGGTTCTGCCGACGTCGGCTGACTTCCTGCCGTCGTCGGTGACCTTCTGCACTGGTCACGATCGACGTCGGTCATACTGCCGACGCCGGTGCTTCTGGATCTTAGCAACCTTTTGTTCCCATTTGCAACGTTGAAGCTTTTAGCTCCACAACCTAACACTTGCTTGATTACCTTTTTAATTGCATTATGGTTAAGTTGTTTCATCATTATTCATGATGACTTGGGTTTACACCATGGGGCCTTGACTAGACTAGTGACTATACATCTTGGCATGTCTTGGGACTTTCATATAGTCTTTGACATGGACCCTATATGGGTAGAATTGATGCCGTGCAATATGGTGTTGTTTTAAAAATATTTTTTAGGCCATGATGGCCAAGGGGGTTCATGGGCCTTTTGATTCACCTAAGGCATAATGACCAAATCTAGGTCAATGCATTAGGTTTTGTTTTTCTTCTTCTAGCTATCTTTTGACATCTACAACATAATGAAAAAAATCAAGCCTTGACATATTAAGGATCATGATGGCATTAGGGTTGACTCTCTACCCAATAATGGGTAATTGAGTGGCTTTCCATGAAAGATAGTGTGTTTGGTGTGTTGGATATTGGAGAAAACCCTATAGAAAATGACAACCATGGGAAGTAATGGAGGCACAAAAAAAAATTTGTAGCCTTTAGTGGAGGGAGAAATTTGAGCTGAGAGGATGGAATAAAGGAAAAGTGAGTCCTAGAGAGTTAAAAGAGTATTGGTAAGAATAAAATTAGGGAAGAACTTTATACTTTGAAGGTAGATCTTGTTGCAAGGAATGCATTTAAAATTGCTAAATGGGAAATTTGGGATGCCCTTGTTATTAGAAATCAATTTTTATCTATTAAATAAAATTGTGTGTGTGTGTGTGTGTGTGTGTGTGTGTGTGTGTGTGTGTGTGTGTGTGTGTGTGTGTGTGTGTGTGTGTGTGTGTGTGTGTGTGTGTGTGTGTGTGTGTGTGTGTGTTCATGAAGAAGTCATGAGGAATTCCTAAAGAACCTGTAAAGCCTCCTATTCATTTTTAAAGTCATTATATAAACATTTATTGTGGTTATGGACAAAATTTTAATACCATCTAGTTTTGGAAACCTAACGATTTATATATTTTGTGTAATTTATGTATAGTGTTTTTGGGGCTCCGGATTCCTATAGAGTTAGTTTGAATACATTTTTATGTGTTTTTTCCCCTAATAGGTCAATAACCTTAAGCTATGATGGGCTCATTTAAATTTTCTTGGGTTGTGTTAGGGCTTGGATTTGGGCTTGATAGTAGTGTTTTTAAAGTAAAAAATAATGGGTTAATAGTTTATATGTTGAGTTGGGTCAATTTTTCATTAATCATATTGTTAAAGAAACTTGATTTGGAGGTTTTTATCTTGCTAGTTTTTATTTATATTCTAAGCAATTTTGGCACTTTGGCCAAGTCTATTTAGTTGTTATTTTTCTTATCTTACTCAAATTTTATGAAATTCGATTTGGCTAGTCATTGGGGTCAATGGTAAAAAAATTATCACTTTTATACTCTTGATTAGAAAAACACCTAGCTATGCTTATTCATTATTTGGCCCTTTGGTATCCTTATTATTATTTTGTTGAGCTTGATAGTTTTATTCAAGTTCATATGGTTATGTGTAATCTTTGGGTGTTGGTTGTGGTCTTTATTTATCTCTTTTGGGTGTTGAGTGTAAATGATGTAGTTATAAATATGATGGATTATGAATCGCATGCTACTTTGTCCTTACCTTGAAAGTGCGAATGTTTGACTCCACCACCAAACTGATGGTTGGGGTGGACAAGGCCACTAATTAGAGGGCTCATAGGATGGATTAGGATAGTTTGGTTTGTGTGTGGAATATTTCTTGGTGATTGCTTCTTTCTTGTTGGTTCAAGTTGTTTACATGATTCATTATTATTACTTGATTGAGAATCTGGTAAATACTTCATCTATGACAAGTTAAAATAGGCCTATCTACATGTGTTCTTTCTCCTATAACACTTCTTATATAATGCAAAAAAATTGATTATCCCCTGATATACTTAACAAAGTTGGTGAGATTTTTATATTGTATTGTTGATATTCTTGGGCTCTCAATTACTTTACTCCAGTTAAATCTTCTCTCATTAATTATAGTTAAATTATTGTAACCTAAAATTTTATGTTAGTGTAAATTGTATATTATTACTTGGACATTCAGATAAAAATGAGATGCTTATGTGAAATATTCAACTTGGAATATATTCTTTACATGGGTTTTTATTCAGATTATGTTGTTTAGTATTTCATTGGGTAAGTTTCATTTTCGGGTAGTTTATTTTTATTATATATTAAAATATCATTCACAAAAGTCTAAATCACCCTAAGGTGAAAAAAATAGTAGTACTATCATATAGGTAGTCACATATAACTGACCAACCATATATCAAATTTTAGAAGAAAAAAAATGATATGTTAATATAAAAACACCTCGTGCAAGAGGCAACAAAAAAAACATAAACATAAAGCAAAACTAGCATGTCCACTAGATGACCAAGTCACCCCCAAATATAGTTAAACATTCAAATTTTCATTGATTCCATTGAAATGGAATCTAGATTATCCCTATTAGGTTCCAACTAATGTGTTATATCATGTCCCTTATGAGAATTCTCTTTTCTAACATCCTCGAGCAAGAAGCACCTATTAATTTTCTCTAACAACAGGGTAAAACTATTATCTCAAATAAAATTCATTACTTCACTTGCCTCCTAAATACCACACGTGTCCACCATCTTTTCCAACTTGTCTAGTCAATTCTTGAAAGTTCTTGTGAAATGTATGCCAATTTTATTTTTGCTCTTCAATTGGAGATATAAGATTCTAAATGAGCCCCAAGAGCATGCTATAAAATAGTATTATCTGCCACACTAGCACCAGTGTCTAAGTCCATTTCTTCCCCAAATGACATGATACCATCAGAATTGGGTTATGTTATGCTAGAGCTTCAACTGAGTTCCATATAGTATTTTAAAGCTTATATCATACCCTTGGTGCCATTATTATCTAATTTAGAAGTGTACATCCAAGAAGGAAGATGATCTTTTCTTTCTCAAAGTAGGATTCTTTAATATAGGACCAGTCATATTCTAAAATAGTTATGTTATTCATAGTAGGATGTGAAAGGCTCTAGTCAGGATATGGGATAAGTTTTGGATATGCTCTACTGTTCAAGATGTAATCAAAAGAGATTTTGAACAACCCTATATGCAAGAATCACTCCATCTACTTCTATGTAATCTTTAGTTGTAGATATATCTGCATAACCACAATTCTTATAATGACTTCAATTATGAAGTCATTAATTACCCTAGTTTTACCTTAAAAAATCCCATTATTCTTTTACTTCCATATAAACCACAGAATCTCAATGAATAAAACTAACCAAAATTTATGGAAAAAACAATGAATTTGCTTTTTAACACAGACATATCCAAAGGAAATACTAAACCACTTAATTTCACAAAAAAAACAATAGACCAACTATAAAGATAATATTTCCAAATCTTAGTGGCATATTGGTAAGAAAATAAAATATGTTCAATTGACTCAACATCACTTCATACAAGACAAAAAGGAGGAAAATCTTGACATTTATAAAGCACTTTACCAATATCTAACTTATCATACAATAAAAACCATCTAAAACAAGCTTTTTTGGTTTAATACAAGAAGACCAGACCACTTGAAATCTAAAATCCCAACTACGATTAGAGTCACAAACATTCCACACATGATTTAGCATTAAGTGTGGGAGATGGGTCAAGGAAGGTTTTAATTTATAGCATATTGGTCAAGAACTCATGAAGGGGAGGCCATTTGATCCATTGGATACTATCCCAAAATTCATTATAATTATCAAGATGATTCACAGAGTTATAGTCCCTGAGATATTTACTTACCATGGAATATATCCTACGTTGTGTAGTAGGAATATGATACCTATGTCTAGTGATGTCCCATGAGTCCCAACCATCAGGCCCAAACAAATTATTTAAGTTCCTTAGACCATTATTAAACCATTCTAAATTAAAGAATCCTGTGGTAAGGGTCAATGGATGGTTATTGAGGTGAAGATTCCACCATAATGATATATGCCCTTGGAAGCAAGATCCCATTAAACTGAAAACATGTTTGGTAGTTAAAATATGTTTCACTGTGTCTCAGGCCTTCCAAATAGATACAAATATAGGTGAGCCATCTACCTTAAAAGAATGCAGGGAGAGTAGAATGTCAACAATGTGCAAACCTTTCAATCCAAATTTACCTTTGGGAAATCCTCTCAAAATGTTATTTCTAACCAAAACTTTCCAAGGTTCATCACCATTATAGGATTTGATGATCCACTTAACCACAAGGGTGATACCTTGAATACATAGGTCTTTCAGCCCAAGACCACCAAGATTTCTTAGTTTACAATAAAATTTTCAAGCAACTGCATGCCTTTTTCAGTTACCCATGCCATCTGACCATAGGAATTATCTAATAATTTTATACAATAGATTGATCTATTTTTTTTTGAAGAGCTAGCATGAAGCATAATATTGATTGTATGAAAAGAAAATTTTCTAATAAACATGGATTCTATCTAGGAGGGAAATCAAATGGTCGTACCACTTTTCAATTTTCTTATTAATCATGGTGTACAACCATTCCCACATCTATTTGAGGGAAGGATTAAGAGCAAATGGAATCCCCAAATATCTAACTAATTTATTGGGGCCCTTTTTGTCCCACCCAAATTCATCTAACTAGTTAGGTTGATTCTCCTCCCATCCAATAATATAAGACTTGTGATATGCAATTTTGGATCCTGAGTCTAGGCAATAGATATTCAATTTATCTCCAACTTGTGTCAAGTTATCCTTGGAGAATTTAATAGATAGAGTGGAATCATTATCAAATAAAACATAAATCATTTAATTTTGATTAAGAATTTGGATACTTTTCACAAGGGGCTAGTATCATTCATTTTCAACAGATAACATAGTACCTCTGAAACCAAGACAAAGAGAAAAGGAGAAAGTGGACACACTTTCATGATTGATATTTGAAGGGGAAGAGATTATGTAATTTCCCCATTTACCTCTAAAACTAAAGAAGCATATTTGAACAAAATAGAAATCATTCAACAGAACCTGTCCTGACATCTAAAAGCCCTCAACATTCTTTCAATAAAGGGCCATTCTATTATATCATATGATTTTTCAAAGTCTTTAAGAATCATTCCAATATCTTGCTAAGAATATCTTGCCTAATATATTCCTTCCCATCTTGTAATGAGATTATAAATTATATATCTTCCTTACACAAACCTAGTCTGAGTTTTAGATATCACATGGGGTACCAATGGGGGCAATCTCTTTGCCAAAATTTTAGTCAAGATTTTATAAGAAACATTGACAAGTTTAATTGGATGTTATTTTTTAACAAGGGATGGATATCATTCTTCCAAAATGAGTTTAATAACCCCTTTCTTAAATTTCAAACTAGGAGAGCCCACCCCAATTACTTCTTTATACATTTACAAGTAGTCTGAAGACATCCAGTCTTTATTTTCTTTACATAATTCATCTAGGAAGCCATCAATACTAGGGGCCTTATAAAATTTCAAATATTCAATCAAATTACTGATCTCATATAATGAGATTTTGATATCCAAAAAAGTTGCTTGAACTGAGGAGATTTTCCTTGGAGTAATCTTCTCACACAGCACCCTGCTCTATTTTATCTGCTCATTCAACCCCTTAGTTAAAAACAAGTTTGAGTAGAAATTATAAAATGAATTTTTGATGGAGTATTTATCTTATAATATATTATCATTCTCTTTAATGCCTGTAATTTTCTATTTTTGATGTTTGAACTTTAGAAAACAAAAGAAACATTTGGAACCCTTATCACCCAATTTGAACCAATTGAGCCTGAACCAAACTTGGGCACCCTTGGCACAGTAAATTTAATGTTGCCTTAAATCATGTTTTGTAGAGAAAATATTTAGCAAGGATACATTTCTTGGGTCCCTTTTAATGTTAGCTTCTAACCTGATAAGCTGCTATTGGCCAATTCTGAAAGATTTTATGTTTCTCTTTACTTTAGTTTGCCCATAAGACCTAGCAAAAATTTTATACAAGTCCATAAAATTCTTCTAGATATCAATTTTAGATTCAAAATTTGAGGCAAAATTTCCTAAATTATAAATTGATCTGGAACCTTCCAAAAATTCTATATCCTCAAGGTGGGACACATTGAGTTTATACAAATCATTCAAGCTGGTCTTCTCATCTTTTTCATCATTGCTTAGACAAAAATTTAACTCAATGGGGTGATGATCCAAGATGTTTAAAGGATATAATTTGACCATATAAGAATCACCTTTAGGACAAATCTCAAATTCATCTTTACTCAAATGGAATCTATCAAGTCTTGAGTAAAGTCTTCTAGAACCAGCCTGGTTATTACACCAAGCATACTATATTCCTTTTCTTTGAGATTTACCTTTATACAATGGGTATGCCAATTTGTGAAATATTTTAAATTTGGACCATAAAAGTAACTCATTACCTTTCCATATATGTATATATCCTCCCATTTTATCTTCTTTTTATTCAATCATATTAAAGTCACCTCTGAATATCCATGGAATGTCTTTCATATTAGATGTGAGCCAGTTACACAGTTCCATTATTTCTCTATAGTCATTGTGAGTGCATATATTGTAAATCCTAAAACTCTTATCCTACTTTTTGATAAAAAGCCATACTACCCTATTATAGGGAGAAACACCATGTTCTATAATAATGTCCTCCCAATATTGATTAATCAGAAAAGAGGCACCCCCTTTACCTCTATTGTGATTAGTTGAGAAGAGAATTGAATTATGATAAATATAGTTAATGGTGAAAGAGAGGAATGTGCCTCTATCTTTGTCCTCCTAAATAAGGAAAAAATCAAGATTATCTCTAGAATGCCTAAATTGTCTGACATTTGGTTTCATATCCAGGGATTCAAGCCCCCTTATATTCCAACTTAAAATCTACATAAGCAAGTATGGTTTACTTGGTTTTATTGGGGGAATTACTTCCCCCTTTATTTTGATACAATCTATAAAAATATTTAGGAAACTTATTTTCCTTTTCCTTTTTTTTACTATTATTGTTACTATCATCCAATACCCAACTTCTTATCCTTCTTTCCCCTTTGACACTAGGACCGTCTAGGGGAATATTTTTAGTAACAATAGTTTTCATTATTTTTATAGAGATTTTGGAGTCCAATTATCCCCTTTATCATGATTGGGGGGAGTATATTTATCAATATCACCATTGAAAAGAACCTTCAGAGCCTCTTTATTAGGAGAAATGTCCATCAGGGATTCTATCTGATCAAAAAGATTATCAAGCAGAAACACTATTTCATCTTACACCCTCTCCTCATATTCATCCCCATGAACATTTAGAGTACCATTGAAATCCATAAAGGGTTCCCCTTTGGATTGGGTATCAACATCTATCATTACCTCATCATGTGGGACTAGATCATTTCTTGAATCATAGGGAATCTTGTCTTGTTTTTCTAACTTAACATGTTTACCCTATTCCTCAATAACCATTGCATCAAAAAATTTGGGTACAAGATTACAAGTTGGAAGAGGTTCCCCACTATCAATCACATGGGAAGTGGAACCACTCACCAAGTTTTAATCCATTTTGAAAACCAAGGCCATTATCAGGGATGTTCTACCTTCCTCAAATTCAGAGTTGAAAACTAGATTTTCTATGTTTTATAGGTTCTTCATTTGAGGTAGGAGGGGATTAAAAATAATTTATCTGCTACTATGTTTAGGGCCCTACATGGAAAAAATATCATCAATTTTATTGGCAGGAAGTAGAGGGCATTTTTTCCTCATGTGACCATCCCTTTTAAGAAAAAATGGGCATTTAAACCACCCAATCTTTATATACAGTATATATAGGAATTATCATTGAATTCAAAGACAATGGATTCAGGAAATGTATCTAGAGGGTCTAAAGAGATTAGAACCCTCATATTCATATAATCTAGAGACTACTTGATGTCTTCAACCCTAAGCATTTCATGCCAAAAGGACAAGGTGTGTAAGGGATGAAATTATACAATTGAAGGGGGATGTTTTCAATATCGACCCATCTATGGGTTGTTTTGAACACCAATTCTTGGCTTTCCAAATTAACGTTCTAAGAGACCACATTTAACAATGATTGCCCAACATTTTAAATGGCTTTATTTATAACTCTTCTTTGCATATTAGAATTTTAAAATAGGATCAAAAAACCCCTTTCTAAATCATTCTACAAAAATTGACATAAATGCCCATCTTTTTCCCAAACCGAATTTATCGAGTTATAGAAGAAATCTTGAGGGGAGATAATTCCTATTCAAACAGATAAATAAAATCCCAACATTTTTAAGCCAAGACTCTTCTCTATCCAAATATTTCTCCATATATATATTGGGTTGAATAAAAAGGGTTTTACCAAAGCCAAGGCACTTACCTTTTTGTCTCTTGCATCCATTTTTTAGTCCATCCTCAATTTCATTACTCAAGCTAGCAATGAATTCTGCACCTTGTGAATGGCTTACAAACTCTTCTTGTCACATAATTTCATTAAATAACTTCTTATTTTCACTGATTTTTCCTCTATGCAGGCGATTTCATTTCACTAGTATCATTATATTATTTTGAAAAAGACTTAGTATTCTATAACCAAGTATATTTGAGATTAAGATGGGTGATTATCTTAGAGGATGGAATGATGCAAGTTGGGGGTATGCCATAAATTTAAATTTTGAATTATATTTCACTTTGATTTCATCATAACATTTGCATAAGTAATATCCTTAGCAAGTTATAAATTTAGAAATGGAATGAAAATGTTATGGATTATGGTGTAACTGTGGCATAGACTATTATATATAATCTAAACTCAAGATTTTATATAATAGTCTATGCCACAGTTACACCATAATCCATAACATTTTCATTCCATCTCTAAATTTTTAACTTGCTAAGGATATTACTTATGCAAATGTTATGATGAAATCAAAGTGACATTATATATATATATATATATATATATATATATATATATATATATATATATATATATATATATATATATATATATATATATATATATATATAAGCTTTAGTTTAATATGGAAGGTAGTTATCATAGTAGTGATATTTGTAAATTAAATTCAAGTGTAGTAAAGTATGGGATTAATATCATATGAATATTGGTCAATAAGTTTTACTATGGAATTAAATATAAATTTTCATACTTATATGGGTTTCATGTAAGTTGTGTAAAATGCTTATTTTTAATGTTATGTATGTTTGACATATGATGGATTATGCATGTTAAGTGTGGTAGGCATGCAATGTTGTAATATATATGGAAATTATAATTTATGAATTTCCTAAATTATATAATTGATTACATATATATAACCAAGTCAAGCCAAGATAACTAGTGAGATAATATAAGAAAGGCAATGGCATAAATTAAATATAGTTAATGTATTATTGGATTCTTATAAGTTTCTCTAGTTTGATATGCATAATGAATTCTTATGTTTAAATATAAAATGACAAGTGGGTAATAATGTAGGGATTATATCTCTATTTGTTGACCTATGAGATGGTTAATTTTATCACATGGATGAGTTAATCATTGTATGTCAATGGTAGATACAATTGGTGAGATGCTCACTTGTGTGATGTCATCTATCCCTGATAAGAATCATTGTGGTTTTTCCAAATATAAGTATTAGTTTGTCCTAGTGTAATGTGGTTATACCTTAAATTGTATTAAATGCCTAGTGAAATAATGGTGGTGCAATGATCCCTAGAATTATATATCATGGTCTAATGATCTAAGGGGATAATACCATAGAAGGTTCTCTTTCTTATAAGAAATGTAAATAAGTTTTAAAGTAAATGAAATATTTTTAACATACTTATGGATTCTACAAATGTATACTTTTATTTGTTGACCTTGAGTGTGTTAAAATAAATCATTGACTAAATTAGTTAGTATGATGATTATTTTGCATTACAAATCTAAAATTTGATATATGAATGTTGTATTTTATTTTCTCTTATTGTGGGAATAGAGGATTCAATTTGTGAATAACTAGGAACTTTTGTGTTCCATTATTTATGATGTAAATGTTGTATGATGGCTCAGAAACTTATTATAATATTCTAAATATCTTGAATGTGGTAGCATATGCTTACCTACCCTAGATGATAACCATATTTTCATAGATGTGAGTTTCTTAGGTAGGGTAAGGACACCTAGGTGGCCTATTGGGGAGGTGTGAAGAAGTTCATAAAGAATTCATAATCAACAGGGTCTCTCTTGGAAGCCATTACCACAACACTAATAACACATTATACATAGAGAGTAAATATGCACAATATAGTCTCTGAAAGTGTATTTCACATCTCCATATGGGTCTCTATAATTGACCAAGTCAAAAAGTACATGGGAGTGCCTAATAAATAGGCAAGGTAGATTGTTTCATGAAATAAAATATTATTGCATGAATAACCTATAAAAATGGAGTATCTATTACTATTGTGCACTCAATAAATACATGCACAAAATAGAATAGTATTTCAAACAATAAAAAAATTGACTCCAAAATAAGATTACACTCTTTACTCGAACACCCTCCCTTAAGCACATAATAGGGAGTGAAACAATAAAAAGAAAAGAGACAAAATTGGTCCCAACAACTAGGCCTGATCAAGTACCCATGTATAAATCATAGTGAAATACAAAGTGTCCCTATGGTGACCAATCCATCTTACCGAACTACATAGATGATAAATCACTATAATTTCTAATTTAAATAAGAATTGGTACTTTGTATAAGGATAAATCTATAAAAAACATTGATCTCAAAAATATTGGTAAAAAGAGTCATCGAAGATGAAATGTATCACCGCAAGGTGATCAAAAACTAGTAATAATAGTGAAAGTCGAGAGAGCAAAAAACACATGTTGCAAGGTGTCCCAAGAAATTAAATTATTCAATACTCAAACATATTGTTGAAGAGGTGCACTGGATGAAATGAAGGACATCAAATACAAATGCACTTGGTGGACTCAAAAGTCTCAATGTAAAATAAAAACTACATGAGTGGTCTAGATCCACTGCTCGATCACAAAAACACAACTAACACTACAATTTACCAAAATAGATATTACGAAAAGAGACTGTCTAAGGTGTTAATATTATAAAAAAGGTTTTACAATTAAATTTGATCTACTACTATAATATGCAGTATGCCAAGGGCTAGCAAGGAGCATGACAACTGAAGTAGGATTTGTACCATACACCCCCTTATTGTTGACTGGGTGGACTAACATAAAATAGTAGGTATGAGCTGACTAAATCCACTACTCAGATACTAACACATTGACACTATATTCACCAAAATAACTACTCTTCAGAAAGAGATCAAGCTCTACAATAAATCTGAAGGAGACTGTCAACTACCCAAAAAATGTCGATGATATAGAATAATTATCTCTCAATAAAATGGCCTTGGTGGTGATGGGATAATCAATAAGTAAAGAGTAATGTGCTAAATATGGAGCATACAAACATGAATATAAATCTCCATGACTCTTAGTGTGACTACAAATAAAGGTCTCATATAACAAAAAACACCAGATGATGCATAAAACCTAGAATGCGATCAATATGTAGAAGACACCATCAAGAATAAGAGAGTTACTCCTAAAAAAAGGAAGCAATATGTGACAAAAAATTTTACTCAAGAATGTAGGACATTAGGATTTACTTAAAATGCATCTATGAGTACAAAAGTGGCACAAAAAAATAATGTACTCTCAAAATGAGACATCAGACTCTGTCAATCATGCATTTATGTGTGCAAAGTGTGATGAGAAGGACAATAATGTGGGCCAAGAGGGTTCAAGTGAAATAATAATGACCTTCAATAAATGAAGGTAAGAAGGAATGAAAACAAGTTTGTTTTATCTATGAGGGGGTTTGACTTCCTGCCAGACCAAACCTCGCCCTCGGGTCTTCAAAAATGTGAATGTCTCCCACAATATAAAAAAATATTCACCACTTGAATAATATTGACCCCTTAAAAAATATACCACTCATTAATTCACTATACCGTTAATATGCCCTCCACTTAAAAACTTTTAATATCCCTCTTGGGATTGAACCCTTAATAATGGGATTGAAAGTTATTACAAAATTCATGGTTGCCAAGTGTGTTATGCACAACCTCAAGTTTAGAAATTCATATAATTGAATTTAACTAATATAACCAACCTTTTGAGAAAGTTGAGTAGCCATAGCATAAAATTCCTACAAAGTCTAACCCATTGGAATAGTGGGATCCCCATGGTAGAAAGGAATGGTTGGATTAGATGTGGCCGATGGTTGTTTGCAAAGCCATGGCTCAAAATCCACAATAAGAAGGTAGGAACCTGAGCTTGTGATCCACCATTTAAGGAAGGATCAAGATGTATTGGAACATGTCAAGTGGTAGAAAGATCGAGTGCCTAGGGAGATAACCTATTGCATCACTTTAATGCCATTAATGAGGAAAAACTTTCATTGCTTTACATTTGATCACCTCCATAGTTATAATTAAGATGAAAACCTCAATTTTCCAGCTACCTCATTCATTTTATTTTATTGAAGGGAGAAATATAGAAGTTGTAAAGTTGAAACCACTCATTTAAGCATTTGAACAATGGAATTCAAGATGAAGACCACAGGATTCAAAATCTTCAACCTTTTGATGTAAGAGTGCACCTCCTTACCAACCATATCTTACATCATAGACAATAACCCATCTCCAAAATCACTATCAAAGGAGGAAGATTGAATTATCAAAGGTAAGGCCTACGCAACTACCATATTAATGGTAGTGGACATAGAACCATTTGATGGGTTGAGAAGCACAAGAGAGGAGTGAGTAAACAGATCACCAAATGACTTGAGCCATGAGTGGTGAGTGCACAACATAAAAGGATGAGGATTCATGAACAGATGGAGGAAAATGGTTTAAATACAAGCATGTGAGCCAAGGCCAAACCACTTAAAATTCCTATGAGCTCTCTTGGAAGAAAGATGTATTTTTTATGACTATGCAACCCTCTATGCCAAAGGATCCACTCACTTTTAACAAAATGTGGCTTGACCTTGGTTGGGCCATCACCACCATGCTTAAAGCTTGGAACATAAATCCCCTCCCTCAAAATGGTCTGCCACTACTTACACAAAACCATTACATACTGATGAAACCCATATCATATAACCTATACGGTAGGTGTTTGAAACAAAAAAAAGACATCTCGATAAAATATAATGCCATTGAAGGTATTAAGCATCCAAAATAAATGTAATAATAATGCAAAACAAAAAAGTTTTGATGTCAATCAAACCCATCAAACCAAGGTTTTAGCTAGTTAAATGATGGTTAACATACATGTAGAATGTGGTTTTTAAACTTTACAATGGTGATTGGAAGTCTTACACCACGTCTCCACCTATGAGGATGGCAGTAGGTCCATAAATATGCAAGCTTAATGCAAGAACACTAGGTGATGGTTTTCATATTTGAGTATTTCTTTAGAGCATTCCCATGTGGTACAATATTAAGATAAGACCAAAAGTAATGCCAAGGGAATGATTTATCTTTGTGGAGACTAGGAGGCCATGTAGAGACTGAAACATGTAAGCTCAAATCACATCTTTCAATGAGTCCAAATAATACAAAAACCACCCAAAAAATGGTATGTCCTATGCATATAGGAGTATGTCCTAATTTTTTGTTAATGGGTTGAGTAATAGTTGCAATACCATGAAGTTCATAAATAACTCATAATCAATAGGATCTCTCCTACAAACCATTACGATAGCACTAATAACACAAACATTATACACAAAGAGTAAATATGGACAATAAAGTATTTGAAAGTGTATTCACATCTCCGTATGGGTCTCTAGAACCGATCGAGTAAAAAATTAAATGGGAGTGCCTATTAAATAGGCAAGGTAGGTTGTTTCATGCAATAAAATATTGTTGCATGAATAACCTATAAAATAGGAATATCTATTAATATTGTAACATCAACAAATACATGCACAAAATAGAATAGTATCTCCAACAATAAAACAATTAACTCCCAGAACAAGCTTACACGCTTTACTCTAATAAGGTGAGTACCCCCATCCAGCTCAGAGCTTATCATTATGGACCACGTATTGATATGGCCCATGTTGTATGTAAACTCCATAAGGCATTATTCTTTTCCATAGGGTTACATGCACATAAGGTTGGTTATGGGTTTTGGGTACATTATAATGAAATTTAAATAGTTGTTTACGCATAATAGAACCTACTATAGTGAGCCCTACCCATAGTCATATTTTAAACTCTAAAAGTAATGATGCCCACTTTTTGGGGTCATGTCACCTAGTATCAAAGCTTGTTATTGAATTAACAATTTGGTTACATCTCTTAAAGACTTGTAAAAAGTATGATTATTATAATAACATGCATAAAATCTATTATGTGGCCCATTAAGAAAGAAAAAATGGATAGTACTAGATCTGGTGGTAATTAAGGAGTTGATGACCAAAATGAGGATAGGCCAATTACAAGAGGTGGAGGCAGAGATCGTAGAGCCCAAAATTAGAATCAAAATAAGGATAAACCTCTTCTAAACAATGTTTAAACTACCCAAGAGGCACCAAACCCAAATTCAATTAGTGAAAACCCTTCTGATAAGCATACAAAAGTTCTGAATAGGATCTTAACAACATTGAATGCCATCCAAGGTAGGTTGGACAATCAGAAACTCAAGCTAAAAAACCTTGAGGTAAATCTTATTGAAGAACACCCCTATCTAGAAATGGAACCCATTGAGGATAAAGTACTCTTATAAGTACCTTTAAGCATGGTAGACCCTATCATAAAATAACTCAAGAAGATTCCACCACCTATATTCATGGGTGGGGAATCTGGAGATGAAACTAATGCATAGCTTGTAAATCTATAGAAATATTTTAATCTACATAATATGTCCTCCAATGTAAAATCTAGAGTGACAATTTATCAATTGAATGGGTCTATTTCACTATTGTGGAACCATCTATGTGATCTGAAAGGGTATCAACCTATTACCCTTGCCTAAGATACTTTTGATAGCTAGTTTTGGAAGAGATGCTTAAGTGTGAATTATAAAGAGCATAAAATAATATATTTTTAGCTAGTAAAAAAAGAAAATTTGTCTACTATAGAGTATGAAAATAAGTTCTTAAACATATTTCATCATGTCAAGTGCATCCATGACGAAGAAACAAAAGTGAAAAATTTTAAATTGGGGCTAAAAGAAGTATTGATGCATGATATCAATATGAACAATCCTAAGACTCTAAAAACTACCATAGAATTTGCTCATAGGGAAAAAGAAAAATAAAATTCTTGGAAAAAAGTGAGACAAGATTTCAATTTGAGTAGGCAACAAACTAAAAACAAAAATTTATCTCATACGACAAAAAACTTCAAGAGATCATATCATAACCACAAGTTTCAAGGGAATGATAAGGGTTACATCTAGTTCCAAGGGCATAACAAGAATTCTAAGCCTCTAAACACCGCTAAAATAAAGTCTTTTAGTCAATACCAAGACTGAAACAATCAACATGGGCTAGCCATAGGGGATAATACCATTATTATAGCCCCAAATAGGATAATAATGTGTTGGGATTGCAGTGACAATCACTACCACAAGGATTGATGAAAATTGATATTTGAGTAACTAATATAACTTTGGATGTACAAACTAGTGTAAAATCACAAGGTTGATTTCCATGTTACCCCAATAAAGATAAGAGGTATTTTATCTAGCCATATTATGACTATTTTAATTGATTCTAGTGTAATAGACTATTTTATTGTACCTATTGTAGCAAATTGTTGCAATCAAAAACCTATTCATTTAATAGAATGTTGGGAAGTTGAGTACAGTACTAGAAAATGGGTGCCTATCTAGGAGTGGTTAAAACAAATAAAACTTGATCTTGGTGTTTTTAGAACCAAGGTAAACTTTTTTTGGCCCCATTAGGGTCTTATGATGTTAATTTGGGCATGGACTAGTTACAACAACACCATGCAACCCTTGATTGTTCTGGGAAAAGAATGCAATGCACTAATGAGAATGGGAAACTCATGGAAGTTCAAGGCATTAAAGGGTCTAAACCACATGAATTAATTTCAAATATATAGTTGAAAAAGGATACAAACTCTATGTAGTCTAATTGCAAGAAATAACCCAAGAAAAAGAGGAAATATACTAAGATTTTTCTATCATAAGAGAATTTATGGATGTTTTTCCTAAAACTATGCTTAGTTTACTCCTAAACATGAGTTTGAATTCTCCATTAACCTTATACCAGGGGATGCCCCTACGTCAAAATCTCATGATAGGATGAATGTGGAAAATTTATAGGAGTTGAAGGTTTAGTTGCAAGAAATATTGGATAGTGGAAGTATCAAACCCAATGTGTCACCCTAGGGTGTTCTGATAGTGTTTGTAAGGAATAAATATGCCACCTTAAAGCTATGCATTGATTATTGGATATTCAATAAGGTGACGATCAAAAATTAGTATATGTTTCCCTTCATTGGCTATTTATTTGATCAAATGAAAGGCCCAATATTATTCTAAAAAATTGATCTAAGATATGGTCATCATCAACTAAGGATCAAACAGGAAGTCATTCACAAAACAACCTTCTGAACTAGATATGGCCATTATGAGTTCATTATTTTACCTTTTGGCCTAACAAATGTGCCAACTACATTTATAAATTTAATAAGCAATGTGTTCAAGGATTTATTGTACAATTTTGTTCTAGTATTTCCTAACAACATCCTTATCTATTCCAAAAATGTAACTAAGCATGATCAACACCTAAGATTAGTTATGCCAAGGCTGAGAAAATACAAAACTATATGGAAAGTTTTCAAAATGTGCCTTCTATCAAACTAAAATTTGCTATTTAGGGCACATACTTTATAAAGAGTGCATTTTATTTGACCTAGCCAAAATATAAGTCATCCAAGAGTGACCTAATCCTTCTATAGTGCATGAAGTGCACAATTTTATGGGTGTAGTAGGGTATTATTGATAGTTTGTTGAATAATTATCTCGCATAGCCAACCCCATTAAGTTTTTACAGCATAAGGGCAAGAAATTCATGTGGATGCCTTAATGAAAAGAGACCTTCAATAAGTTGAAGGATATGTTAACCACAACACCTATTTTGATCATACCTAACCCTAATGGAAACTTTGAAGTGTAGGTGGATGGATATAAATAAGGCTTCAATGGAATACTAACCCAAGATGGGAAGGTAGCGGTCTTCAAGTCTCACAATCTTAAGGAATAGGAAAATAACTACCCTATGCATGATTTAGAGTTTGTTGACATAGTGCACACACTTAAATAGTGGAAACATTTCTTAATAGGTAAGCCCTTTAAGGTGAAATATGATCTTTTCAGTTTGGATCACCTATTTTTGTAAGATGATTTGAATGCGCACCAATGTAGATGGCTGAATTTTATCAGTAATATTGACATAGACATATCGTATGTGAAGGGAAAGGAAAATATGTTCATTGATGTGTTCAGTAGACATGCCTACCTTATTACCCTATCAATACTGCATGGAAATTTTAAAAATGTTATATTAAAATAGTAGCTTGAGGATGAATTTTACAGAAAATATGTAGAGAAATGGATGTTAAACCTATAGCAAAGGCATTTTTTGATTTTTTTTTTTGAATTAGATGGATTTATAAAGCATAAAGGCAAAATTTTCATACTTGAAACTGGTAATTTACGTAATGTTTTACTGAATGAAGTACATACAACACCCCATTTGGCTCATACTAGTGTCATGATGATGACCCATGAGTTGAAGGAGCACTACTTTTGACTTGGGATAAAGTTGAACATTGCCAATTTTATGACAAGATATATATAATGTTAAAGTGTGAAGGCTAAACACTGCCATCTAAGAGGTTTTTTATACCCACATGACATACCTAATGATAAATGGGTAGTAGTTTCACTAGATTTTATTTTTGGGATACCCAAGTCCTACAATAGACATGACACCATTCTAGTAGTGATAAACAAAGAAAATAAGGTTATCTATTTTATAATAAGCAATCTAATGAATGATGCTTTCGTACTTGAAGATTAGTTCATTAAATAAGTGGTATGAATGTATGGTGTAATAGAAGCAATTATTTTTTATCGAGATAAGTTATTCACTTCAAAGTTTTAGCAAACCTTGACTGTAGTGTTTGGTACCCAACTAAATTTTATCTCTTCATACCACCTAGACATGGATGGTCAAACTAAAATGATGAATCAAGTAGTTGAGGACATGTTTCATGTGTACATTATAGACCAGTAGTCCAAGTGGGAGGACTACATCTATTTGGTTGAGTTTGATTACAAAAACTCATACCATTCAGTAATGAAAATGGCCCCTTTTGAAGCCTTATATGGGCAAAAATGTAGAACCCCATTTGGTTGGGATGGTTTGGATAATAGGGTTGTTATTAGGCATGAAATTATTTAAGAATATGATAAGAAAATGACATTAATATGTGAAAATTTGAAGGTTATTACTAATTGGCAAAAGATCTGTGTCAACTAAAAGAGAATGCCATGTGAATTTGTTGTTGGTGATAAGGTTTTTTTGTGTGTTAGACCAAATAAAATTTCAATGAAGTTTGAGAAAACCTCCAAGTTAGCTCCATGTTTTGTCAAGCCACTCAACATTTTGAATAAGATCAACCTTATTTCCTACTGGTTGGCTTTACCACCTTATTTGTAAAACCATGATGTATTTCACATTGTATTGTTAGAAAAATATGTACTTGATCTATCCCATGTGTTGGATTGAAAAAATCTATAGGTTATAAAAAAGGAAAAGATGTAGCTAGACCTAGTGAAAATCTTGGGTCATTGTAACATTAGACTAAGAAACAAAGAGATTCAATAAGTCATGGTATGATGGGCCCCAAGGAGTGAAAGAAATACCATGTGGGAGAACACACAATTGTTTAAACAACACTATCCATGGTTGTTTTGAATTATCATTGAGACAACTCCTCATTAAGGGGAGGACGATGTCACAACCTATTATTTTGACTCCTTGATAGACTTTATTAGGTGTTGATAGTAAAATGTGATTATCGATTATCTAAATTTAGACATTACATGATACTTGAATATGGTTATTGATTTGATTTTATCATGCAGTAGTACATTCTAATTTTATTATTTTATAATTTCATCATTGGTATTTTTTTATGTTATGATGTTATTACAGTTCTGTGTGTGTGTGTGTGTGTGTGTGTGTGTGTGTGTGTGTGTGTGTGTGTGTGTGTGTGTGTGTGTGTGTGTGTGTGTGTGTGTGTGTGTGTGTGTGTGTTATGGCTGTAAAATTCATATGTACATGAGCTAGGCTGGTGGTGGACTTTGATAGTCATGGCAACAAAGGGCAGGGGTAATGAGTAGTTAGGTAATATTGGCATGGGTATATGAGATGAAACTACAATAAGCCATCTAGTCATAATGAGCAGTTTTAGTGTTGTTTGATGTATTTTGTTTTTCATCTTAGCTTGTTGATTCAGCTTGTTTGATCACTATTATTATTTCCTTCTTGATTGAGATTATTTTCATGCCCAACTTTCATTATCCTGTGATGTCTTGTTCGGTGTTGTATCGATCAATTTCATCCTTGTGTGTATATTACTTTATTTGAGATATATTCTCTTTTCATTATGGCTATTTAAGGGCCCAGTTACTTAGAGTCATGTTTTGGCTTCTTTTCTTATGTTTTTAATCGCATTATGGTTAAGTTGTTTGATCATTAGTCATGATGACTTGGCTTTACACCATGGGGCCTTGACTAGACTAGTGACTATGCATCTTGGCATATCTTAGGACTTTCACATAGTCTTTGACTTGGACCCTACTTGGGTAGAATTAAACCCATGCAATATGTGTTGTTTTTTAAATATTTGTTAGGCCATGATGGCCAAGGGGGTTTATAGGACTTTTGACTCACTTAAGACATAATGATCAAATTTAAGTCAATGCATTAGGTTTTTTTATTTTGGCTGTCATTTCACATCTATGGCATAATGGAAAAAAATGAACCTTAGATAATTAGGGATCATGATGGTGCTAGGGTTGAATCTCTACCCAAAATGGTTAATCGAGTGGCTTTGCATAAAAGATAGTTTTGTTGGTGTAGTGGCTATTGGTAAAAACCTGAGAGGAAATGGTGGTCATGGGATGTAATAGAGGCATGGAAAAACAAATGCATCTAATGGGCACAATATAATGCAAATACAATGCAATGTGAGATGGAGGCCAAGGTACCCCTCCTTAATCAAGTGTGTCGACCCTCGTTGAGGGCCCCCAATGAGCCAATAGCGGGGCCCATGGTTCTCCATATGACTGTCTATCAAAGACCAGAGGCTGAAACCAAACCAAAACACCAAACCAAGTTTTTGCATGAACATACAAAAATGGACTGCCACGTGTTGATGGGTGATTGGTCCACTTGTCACATGCAAATTGTGACACCTCCTTATTTTACCTGTCACAAAATAACTTTAGTAGCCTATAACTTGGGCATTCAAACTCCGTTTTGTGATCCTAAAGAAGCACCAAAAAGCTCTCAATGAGCTCTTCCATGTGAAAGAGGTTTTGTCATGACTTGGGACCTTTTTATAAACTAAACTCTAGATCAAACCTCCCTAAAAAAGAGGCTTTTGGTCTCCAAAAGTCTACTATCTCTTGACACTGATAACTGGTCTACTGTATCACATCAAACAGAACCCAATCATAGTAAGAGATGAATATTGGAAAAATAAATGATTCACAACTCAAGTGAAAATTCCTACAACATGGCATGAGTAAATGAATCTACAACTGCCAATAACCTAATCACAACATACCAAAACTGTCTGCCCATGTCACATCCTATAAAGTGGTGAACTATCAATAAATTGAAACAATTTCCAATGTAACTACAAAACAAGTTTGTTAATGACAACAACATACAATAAATGTTGTAGACATGTTGCAATACAATGCCCTAGTATGGGACCTACAATGCTAAGCAAATGCAAACAACATAAAGTGTATGTTGCCTAACATCCAAACATGCCCGTAGGGTCTTACCATGCATCTATACATCCATGTGCCAAAAATAGATACATTGTCAAAATAGCAGTCAAATATGAGATAAGTGTTGTAAGGAAATTAACTCAACCCACAACATGCATTCTGCTATTATCTCCAACTGATCAAATGAGTTCAAGTCCTATCAATTCCATAGACGACTCACTCAGCATAAATAGGAGATTCCATAAAATAGAGCTATTTGACACAAGGTGAGAATTAAAATACTTCGAATGATAAACCTATATTGAAGTTTTCTCACAAACTCTATTAATGCATCATCAAAGCTTGTTCTTTCCCTTAACCAAATTCTTAACAATGCTTCAAAAAATAAATGCATTATAAATCCACTTAATCAAATTTTCTACCTAGTTCACTTGATTTCCTCAGTGGATTCATTAACATCATTATGGATTGATTTAACTTCATTGACCTTATTAACAGGTTGATAAATCATCTTATTTTTACCATGTCTAGAATGGGAAGATGATTGAAGTTTAAAAAAATGATCAATCTGATGTCCACTCTTATGGAAATGAGTGCATAAAACCTTCTTAGGTGAGGTCTCCCTTTTACCTCTTCTCACTTTGCCTTGATGAGAATGGTCTTTAACACCTACAATCTGCTTAATAAATGCATGTCTCTTCCAAAAAAATACAACACTTTGGTTATGCATCCCACAAAAAGTGCAAGGAAATGATTGCATCATCTTCTAAATGTTAAATTGAAATTTATTAAACATAAAAAGTGGATCAAAAGATTTAGTGCTAACTCTAGTGTAAGAACTAGGAGGTGGAATCGCAATACCTCATTTACATGTTCTCTTACACTGCACATGCTCTACAAGTGGCTTCGGACCTTTGCTATCAGAAGCTTGTCTTCCTTTAGCCATGGAATAATTTTCTTCAATATCCACCTGCTCACTAGTGTAACCCAAACCTGCATGAAGAGATCTATGCTCTACCTGTATTGGGTTAGTAATTCCTTGGCCATCTCGACCAAGACCCCTTCCATTAAATCCCATTTTCTTCAACAATTTGGATCCTATACCCTTAGTGTGTTGTTCAAAACTACCAAAAGCATCATTACTTGAATCCGAATCTAAATGGAAAGAAGAAGATGATTACTTGGTGAATAACTTACAATGCACTCAGTCATAGTCTTTGCATTTGAAGTAGAAGGTATGGCCTTCTTTGGTTCACCACACTATAATTTGATCAAGAGCTCATCTTTAGATTCAAGCTCTGATTTGAAACTTGTAACTTGATCTTCAAGAGCTAAGAGCTTGCATCTCAGGAATGCATTCTCATCCTAAATCTGGGTATTGATGCTTTCAAGCTCTTCCATCTTAGCTCTATGTGACAACTTGCCCATGTTTTCCTACAAACACACTAATTTCACAACTGCACACTACAATCTAATCAAGTCTACAAAATACTAAAAACCAATAGATGGAAAGCAGCTATCAAATCATGCAATCAGAAGTTAACCCTACTTTCTAATGGCTCTGATACCAATTTAATCCATAAACTACACCGATAAACTCAAAGTGAATTTTAAAAATGAATACTGAATTTTCTCAAACTTATCAAATTCTTGAAATACTCAAAATAACTTGTAAATTGTTTGGCAAATAGGTGTTCTCGGTTATCGAATTGGATTGGAACTGTCGAATGACTTGTCACTTCCATTCACCAATTAAACCATTTTTTTAAAAATAAAAATGTCGTAAAATGTTGATTTTTAAACTTTGCATGTATTCATGATTAATTAAAAATCATAAACTAAAATAAAACATGCAATCAAATGACAAATTACCATTTGACATTGATAATGGAGTTTGGCATCTCTTGCCTACGTCTCCAGGTCTGCCCAATAGTGAGGACCGTTTCTATTAAATTTGCACAAAAAATGGCTTACAAATTCTTTGAAATTTTGTACAACTTCTCTCAAGTCTGATCTTTGTACAAGAACTCCAACTTCATTGATATACTCAAGCTTAGCAACATAAAATTCTTCCTCAATCTTCAACCCCTTCCAAAGATGCATTAAGTCCCTCCACTTAACTATTGGTCTATCCAAATAATAATAATAATAATAATTTTAACTTCTCTTTTTAATTACAAAACATAATTAAAAAGGCTTACCCTTTGCGTATCAAGTTGGATAATGGATCAAAATTCATTTGCTAGCTATCTCCAAGCTTCCATCTAGCTCTCAGCCTCTTAAAAAAATAATACATAGTCCTGTGAAGCTTACATTCAAATATAAGTTCATTGCACTTATGCTGTTTACCAGCCCGTAGCTTGGTCGGTCAAGACTTATCTTTTTTACACGATAGGTGCAAGGTTCAAGTCTTTGGCCTACCTTTTTGGGCACTTAGACTTATCTTATTATCCCATATTGGCAAATGGGAAACAACTTGATGACTTTTAATAGTGAGGCGGCCAGCTTTACCAATGTCGATGCCCCTTTTGGTAATCGGCATGTCCTCTTCTCATGGCATAAGACGTGGTAAGTATCACAGCCTCCAAACATGGCATATGACTTGGTGATGTGGCACGCATTTCTCACGGTCTCCAAACTTAGCATGTAATTATCTTCTATCTCAAGCTTGACTCAGCAATATAGTTTGGCATGGCAAGTATTGGTTCTCCCATGTGGCTTAATGGGGTAATGGTAATTACAAATATTACCAATCTCTTTAACTCACCCCTCCTTAATCAAGTGTGTCGACCCTCACTGTGGGCCCCCAACGAGCCAATAACGAGGCCCATGGTTCTCCATATGACCGCATGTCAATGATCAGAGGCTGAAATCAAACCAAAACACCAAACCAAATTTTTGCATGAACGTACAAAAATGGATTGCCACGTGTCGATGGGTGATTGGTCCACTTGTTGCATGCAAATTATGACACCTCCTTATTTTGCATGTTGCAAAAAAACTTTAGCAACCTATAACTTGGGTATTTGGACTCTGTTTTACAATATAAAAGAAGTGCCAAAAAGCTCTTAACGAGCTCTTCCATGTGTAAGATGTTTCATCACAACTTGGGACATTTTTTTGAATTGAACTCTGGATCATTTATTGATGTTGTTTCTCTCTTGCATGATAGGTTAATTTGTGTTTGTCTATTGTTTATGGCCCCTTTACCTTCTTTGTTATATCTTTATGTCCCTTGTTTTTGTTCATTAGTTATGTTTGTTATGACATCCTCATGTCCCTTTTATGTAGATCTTGAACTTATGTTTGACACTAAGTTTTGAGCTTTTTGTGTTTGTTGAGCTAGTTGAAATTAGGTGGTGCCATGATCCATATCATTCACCTCTAATATGTAGGCTTATTCGGTTATATTTTTAGTGATAGTTGAAACCTTATGCTTCATAAATACTTCTATCAAATAATGACACTTATGTTCTATGCATTACATATGTTACATACATGCCTTGATTGACATATACATTACTATGATGACATACCATCCACATGTTCATGTGATTATACATGACGCTAAATTTATACGTGACATGATATTTAACTTTTATTTTGAGATGAATAACTTACATGACACATCCTTCATCTCAAAATAGGGGCATTATAGTGGGCTTGTCATAAATATGCAAGCGTCCATGAGTATAAAAACAAATTTTAGAATCAGAGTACAAGTTTCAGAGACTCAAATATCATAGTAAACACGGCAGTGCAAGCCTCTCACGATTTACGTAGGAAACACTTCAAAAAACTTCTGCAATACCTGAATTTTTCCACCAATTAAACGCTTATTAGCTAAATTCCAGTCATTTACCCACCTTTCCAGAGTTTCCTTGCAGTAGCTTGGAAGATAACACGAAGCACTGCACTTTTAATCTTTCCACTGGTAAAGACTTCTAAGCCATATAAATGACTGTTTTCACTCTTCTTACATTCAAGTCTTTCCATTGACTAAAGACTACTAAGCCAATTAAATGAATCTTTTCAGTCTTCTTACGTTTTTTTTTATTTCTCCCTACAAATATGGCAAATATGATATGATAGTCATAGCAATGTCATACATAGCTTCTGAAGACAATGTCATGGAAAATAATTTTGTCTCACCTACATCCATGATCAGAACTGAGGGTTTCATCGGCAAAGAGACATGTGGAGGCATTGAGCTGGAGATTTTGTATATTTCCTTTCGTCCCACATTAGTGAACTTTATCAATGTGGTCTGAGAGAGAGAGAACAAGATTATATTCTGCTATGGATGGTGTGTTAAGATGAATTAGACTCCCAAATTATACACAATGAATGTCATATACCCTTTTTGGGCTTCCTTAAGTAGAAATGGTGGCATGGCTTAAGATGAATTGGATCCTTAAATTATATAAATCTTAGTTCAAATGATATTGGAAATAAAGGGCCTAGGTGTCTTTCTACATGGAATTTCATTCCAACATAATTTTTAGTTATATTTTAATGATTTATATTAACTACACAACGAGTTTTATTATATAATTTTTTAAATTAATATTAAAATAATGTATTTATTTGTATTTTATTATTAGTTAAATTTTAAAAATTCATTAGTCATCACTATCAACGATTGGTCATACTTAGAAAATGACTTAAAAATGATGCATGGATGTAAAAATGGTGATGTGGCTTTAGACATAATCAAATTATCTCCCTGATGGCTTATTTAGACTAAGAAAATATTATAATATCTAAATCCTAAATTTGAGGTTATAAGATGGTGTAATATAAAAGATGTGAGACCCCAAAGTTAGGAGTCCCAATCGCAACAATTGATACACCAAACTAGGATGTTGGGTGAAGCACTTATTATTATTATTATTATTTTGATTTATTGTAACTTCTCTCAGATGAAGATTTAAACTAGCTTGGTGTATAAGTATAGTTCAAAAACTTATACGTAGAAATTTAAATTTTTGATTGCAATTCTATTATACTTTAAAAATATATAAATTCATAAATTAAACCTAAATAATATCTTAAACACTATCAAATGACACGAAAAATAAATATAGAGATTGCATAAATATATTTTGTATTAGTTTTTGACCAAAAAAGAGTATATTACTTTGTTTTAGACCAAAAATTAGTATAATTATCATAGACTATAGTCATCAATGCACCATAATATCAACTCCAGCTCCTTATCTAATGCACCTTGGAAGTGGAAGGTAAAAATTCTTTCTTTGGAATAAAATTGTCCACAAACATATCATTTAGATCCACACCAACCTCTCTTGATGCCTCTATTTCCCATGATGTTGCTTCCCTCTCCAAATTTATGACCTTCTTGATAAACATGGGTTGTCACTACCCATCCACATCTTTAGGCTCAACAATTTAGTTTGTATATGGATCGATACAATCCAAGTTAATTGCTTCATGACTCTCTTGCCACTCCACTTGTTTCATGTGAATACAAAGATCATATTGCACAAAAAAATACCATAGAGGCATTGTGTTGTATATTTATTACACTTCTATGTCAATGACCTCAAACATGCTCCAATTACATTCACGCACAGAATCACTACATGGTTGGCAAAAAATATACATGGGTAGCCTTTGAAGATTTGATTTTTTGCACCATAATATTCCCATGATAAATCTACAAATAAGATATTTATAATTTTGTCAGTCAAATAGGCTTTCATTTGTTAAATAAGTGTACTATCTAAAAGTAATGAAACTACAATCAAAGGACTCAATTTATTTTTACCTTGTTGTTGGATCATTTAAATAGGATGCAAAGCTAAAAATATAATTCAATATGGGAATCCACAATATAACCCGACTCATATTAAATTGGTATTTTGATCCACCTCAAGAACATGGATCAATTCTCTTGCAAATATAAATCCATGCTGAAACTCTAAATCAAAATGCTGGGTGAAGCAATTACAATTTTTTGATTTACTTCAAAATCTCTTTGGCAAAGATTTAAACTATCTTGGTGTATTTAAGCATGTTTCAAAAACATGTACTCCATAAACCAATTTTTTGGCTTTGACTTAGGATGAGGCAACTCTTTCTCTACTTTAAAATTATATAAATTTATAATTAAACTTAAATCATATCTAAAACACTATTGAATGATATGAGAAATAATGTAGGGATTTCAAAAGTGTATTTCCTATTAGTTTTTTACCAAAAAAGATCACAATGTTCATTTTTAGACCTAAAATAGTATAATGCTCATAGACAATAGTTGTCAATGAACCATAATATCAACTCCAGTGCTTTATCTATTGCACCCTAGAAGTGGAATCTAATTATTCCTCCTATGAAATAAAATCATCCACAAACATATAATTTAGGTCTGCACCAACCCCTATTTATGCTTATGTTACCCTTATTGTTATTGTTTACTCTACACCCCTTTCTAAAGTTACAACCTCCTTGATAAACATGGGTTTTTACTACCGATCCACATCCTCAATATTAGCAATATAGTCTACATATGGATCAATATAATCCAAGTCAATTGTCTCATGACTCTCTTTCCACTTCACTTGTCTCATGTGAAGACAAAGATTCTATCACACAAAAAATGTCATTGAGGTGTTGTGTTTTCAATTAGTTGCACTTCTATGTGAATAGAATAAGACATGCTCTAATTAGATTTTCAATTTATTTCCAACTTGTGTCAGGTTATCCTTGGAGAATTTAACAAATAGAAATAAAATAGAAATCATTCAACAGAATCTGTCCTGACATCTAAAAGCCCTCAACATTCTTTCAATAAAGGGCCATTCTATTATATCATATGATTTTTCAAAGTCCAGATGAATCATTCCAATAGCTTGCTAAGAATATCTTGCCTAATTTATTCCTTCCCATCTTGTAATGAGATTATAAATTATATATCTTCCTTACACAAACCTATTCTGAGTTTTAGATATCACCTGGGGTACCAATGGCGGCAGTCTCTTAGCCAAAATTTTAGTCAGGATTTTATAAAAAACATTGAGAAGTTTAATTGGATGTTACTTTTTAACAAGGGATGGATATCCTTCTTCCAAAATGAGGTTAATAACCCCTTTCTTAAATTTCAAACTAGGAGAGCCCACCCCAATTACTTCTTTATACATTTACAAGTAGTTTGAAGACATCCAGTCTTTATTTTCTTTATATAATTCATCTAGGAAGCCATAAATACTAGGGGCCTTATCAAATTTCAAATATTCAATCACATTACTGATCTCATCTAATGATATTTTTCTATCCAAAAAAATTGCTTGAACTGAGGAGATTTTCCTTGGAGTAATCTTCTCACACAACACCCTGCTCTATTTTATCTACTCATTCGACCCCTTAGTTAAAAACAAGTTTGAGTAGAAATTAGAAAATGCATTTTTGATGGAGTCTTTATCTTATAAAATATTATCATTCTCTTTAATGCCTGTAATTTTCTATTTTTGATGTTTGGACTTTAGAAAACAAAAGAAACATTTGGAACCCTTATCACCCAATTTCATCCAGTTGAGCCTGGACCAAACTTGAGCATCCTTGGCACAGTAAATTTAATGTTGCCTTAAATCATTTTTTTTAAAGGAGAAAATATTTGGCAAGGATACATTTCTTGGGTCCCTTTAAATGTTAGCTTATAACCTGATAAGCTACTCTTGGCCAATTCTGAAAGATTTTATGTTTTTCTTTGATTTAGTTTGCCCATAAGACCTAGCAAAATGAATAGACAAGTCCATAAAATTATTCCAGATATCAATTTTAGATTCAAAATTTGAGGCAAACTTTCCTACATTCCAAATTGATCTGTAACCTTCCAAAAATTCTATATCCTCAAGGTGGGATACATTGAGTTTATACAAATCATTCAAGGTGGTCTTCTCATCTTTTTCATCATTGCTAAGACAAAAATTTAACTCAATGGGGTGATGATCTGAGATGGTGAAAGGATATAATTTTACCATATTATAATCACCTGTAGGACAAATCTCTAATGCATCTTTACTCAAATGGAATCTGTCAAGTCTTGAGTAAAGTCTTTTAGAACTAGCCTAGTTGTTACACCAAGCATACTATATTCCTTTTCTTTGATATTTACCTTTATACAAGGGGTATGCCAATTTGTGAAATATTTTAAATTTGGACCATAAAAACAACTCATTACCTTTCCATATATGTATATATCCTCCCATTTTATCTTTTTTTTATTCAATCATATTAAAGTCACCTCTGAATATCCATGGAATGTCTTTGATATCAGATGCGAGCCAGCTACATAGTTCCATTCTTTCTCTATAGTAATTGGGAGTGTATATATTTCAAAACCTAAAACTCTTATCCTACTTTTTGATAACAACCCATACTACCCTATTACAGGGAGAAACACCATGTTCTACAATATTGTCCTCCCAAGATTGATTAATTAGAAAAGAGGCACCCCCTTTACCTCTGTTGTGATTAGTTGAGAAGAGAATTCCATTATGCTAAATAAAGTTAATGGTGAAAGAGAGGAATGTGCATCTATCTTTGTCCTCCTAAAGAAGGAAAAAATCAAGATTAGCTCTAGAATGCCTAAATTGTCTGACATTTGGTTTCATATCCAGGGATTCAAGCCCCCTTACATTTCAACTTAAAATCTACATAAACAAGTATGGTATTACTTGGTTTTATTGGGGGAATTACTTCCCCCTTTATTTTGATACAATCTATAAAAACATTTAGGAACCTTATTTTCCTTATTCCTTTTTTTTTACTATTATTATTACTATCATCCAATACCCCACTTCTTATCCTTCTTCCCCCTTTGACACTAGGATTGTCTAGGGGAATATTTTTAGTAACAAGAGTTTTCATTATTTTTCTAGAGTTTTTAGGGGTCTAATTGTCCCCTTTATCATGATTGGGGGGGTATATTTATCAATATCACCATTGGAAAGAACCTTCAGAGCCTCCTTATTAGGAGAAATGTCCATCAAGAATTCTATCTGATCAAAAAGATTATCAGGTAGAAACATTATTTCATCTTACACCCTTTCCTCATATTCATCCCCATGAATATTTAGAGTACCATTGAAATCCACAAAGGGTTACCCTTTGGAGAGGATATCAACATCTATCATTACCTCATCATGTGGGACTAGATCATTTCTTGAATCATATGGAATCTTCGCTTGTTCTGCCAACTTAACCTGTTTACCCTATTCCTCAATAACCATTGCATCAAAAAATTTGGGTACAAGATTACAAGTTGGTAGAGGTTCTTCACTATCAATCATGTGGGAAGTGGAACCACTCACCAAGTTTGAATCCATTTTGAAAATCAAGGCCATTATCAGGGATGTTCTACCTTCCTCAAATTTAGAGTTAAAAACTGGATTTTCTATGTTTTCAAGGTTCTCCATTCGAGGCAGGAGGGGATTAAAAAGAATTTATTTGCTATTAGTTTTAGGGAATATCATTGCTTTTATTGGCAGGAAGTAGAGGGCATTTTTTCCTCATGTGACCATCCTTTTTACAAAAAAATGGGCATTTAAACCACCCAATCTTTATATAGGGTATATATAGGAATTATCATTGAACTCAAAGACAATGGATTCAGGAAATGTATCTAGAGGGTCTAAAGAGATTAGAACCCTCATGTTCATATAATCTAGAGACTACTTGGTGTCTTCAACCCTAAGCACTTCATGCAAAAAGTAAAAGGTACTTAAGGGATGAAATTATACAATTGAAGGGGGATGTTTTCAATATCGACCCATCTATGGGTTGTTTTGAACACCAATTCTTGGCTTTCCAAATTAGGGTTCTAAGAGACCACCTTGAACAATGATTGCCAAAAAATTCAAATGGATTTATTTATAACTCTTCTTTTCATATTAGAATTTTTAAATAGGATCAAAAAACTCCTTTCTGAATATTCTACAAAAATTGACATAAATACCCTTTTTTTTACCAAACCAAATTTAGCCAATTATAAAAAAAATATTGAGGGGAGAGAATTCCTATTCAAATAGATAAATAAAATCCCAACATTTTTAAGCCAAGACTCTTCTCTATCTAAATATTTCTCCATATACAGATATTAGGTTGAATAAAAAGGGTTTTACCAGAGCCAAGGTACTTACCTTTTTATCTCTTGCATCCATTTTTTAGTCCATCCTCAGTCGCATTACTCAAGCTATCAATGAACTTTGCACCTTGTGAATGGATTACAAACTCTTCTTGTCACATAATTTCACTGCATAACTTCTTATTTTCATCAATTTTTCCTCTATGTAGGAGATTTCATTTATCTAATATAATTATATTTGTTAAGTTGTGGAGCTAAAAGCTTCACTGATGCAAATGGAGGAGGTTGTTGAGTTACAGAGTAACCAACATCGGTAGGCCAACCGATGTCGATCATCTTCAGTGTACACAGTAACTGACATCAGTTATAGTCAGTCGGCATCGGTCAGACAAGAATCGACGTCAGTCACCTGTGTGTTCCAGAACTAGTCTAATTTTAGATGGACAGTTAGTTTGCATGTAAAAGACTAATTTTAGTCTTGAGTTTGCTTTTCTAATTATTGTTTGTTTGGGATCTATTTAAGAGACCCATGGAGCTGTATTGTAATCAAGGACAAGGTCAAGGACTTGTAAAGGACAAGGACTAGATCCTTCAAAGTGTAAGATCAATTGATCTGTAGGTAGCAAGATCAGGGGGATCTACATGGTAAGTAAGATCAGTTAGATCTACAAGTGTGCAAGATCAAGGAGATCTACTTGGTGGACTAGAAGTAAGCAACAACAACTATTGGGTTGATTGTCACTAACTGGTGGAGGGAACAACTCAGTTATTGAGTTGATTGTTGATTATAATTGTGAGAGAGAGAAATCTTGAGGGAGAATTACTGGACATCCAAGAGGTGTGGGAAGAGTGAGATTTCTTCATTGTATTTCTTTCTGGAAGAGTGTTAATACAGATTGTATTGTTTCCCATATCATCTATTCTTTGTTGTTTCTGATTTCTAGTTACTTATTACTTCTGGTTTAATTCTGTGTTTAGTTTCTTATACAAAGGTAATCAAGTGTACTCTTAAGAGTGGATCCTAACAAGTGGTATCAGAGCTAGGATCACCAAGTGATACCACTAACAAGTGGTATTAGAGCTAGGATCACCAAGTGATACCACTAACAAGTGGTATCAGAGCGGGTTAGTGTTTGTTGATTACAGGTCACTCACAAGGGTTTCTGTTTGAGTGGAAGTAAAGCAATGGCAGAAGAAAGTAAGCTAAGAATGGAGAAATTCAATGGCAAGAATTATCAATTATGGAGGATGTAGATAGAGGATTATCTGTATGGTGAGCCTTGTTAAACTGTTGGCAAAGGGGAAGTGCAGCTGAAGTTGCAGACTGGCAACATATGGGTGTTGAAGGATGTCATGCATGTTCCCATCCTAAAGAGGAGTCTAATTTCTGTAGGAAAGTCGGGTGATGAGGGTTGTACAGTAACTCTCACAGCAGAATCTTGGAAAGTTTCCAAGGGTGCACTTGTATTAGCAAGAGGTAAGAAAGTAGGTACACTTTATCTATCTACTTGTATTACTGATTCTCCTTCTGTTTTATCTACTTTAGATGTAGATGCAAAGATGTGGCTCTGTAAGCTTTGTCACATGAGTGAGAAGGGAATGCATGTTCTTAAGTCTCATGTTTTTGACACTTTTAAGAACTAGAAAGCCTTGGTTTTCAAAGAGAAGACGATGGACAGAGACCAGCTCAAGAGGCTGAAAAATTCTGAGTAGGGCAAGGTTGATTTGGACAAGGTTATGATCCAAAATGAGCTTGCGATTAAAAATCATCACTCATAGGAAAACACAGTTACCGACATCGGTCAGGTGAGAACTGACATCGAACAGGTAGGAACCGACGTCGGTCTAGTGGAGACCAAATTTAGTGATGTCGGGCAGGTGGACACCAATGTCGATCAGGGAACTAATGTCGGTGGTCAGGTGGAAACCAACGTTGATCAGGTAAGAACCGATGTCGATCAGGTCAGTTGCATGGAACCGATGTCGATCGGTTGCAGACTGAGAGATGACCGACATTGGTCACTATTAGAATGAAATTTGGGTGGACAGTAAGATGTCAATGAGTCTCAAATGCCCATGTGGAGGTCCGAAAGGGTAAGTAAACCTCAATTTCATTATTCCTCTTCTTTATACTACTTGTTGCTCACTGATGGTGGAAAACTAGGAAGTTTTGAAGAGGCAATGCAGGTAGAATCCAGGAAATAGTGGGAGCATGGCATGAATGAGGAAATTGATTCTTTGGAAAGAACCAAACGTGGGATTTGGTTGAGTTGCCAGCTGGAAAGATAGCACTGAAAGATGAATGGATTCACAGGTTAAAGAAAGGAGAGAATGGACAGGTGAGACAAAAGTCTAGGTTATATGGTCTTGAGCAAGCTCCAGGATAGTGTTATAGGTTTGATAAGTTTATGACAAAGCATGGCTTTAGTTAATGTCAATGTAATCACTGTGTTTACTTTACCAGGTTGGATAATGGTTGCAACATTATCATGTTACTGTATGTAGTGTATATGCTTGTTGCAGGGTCACACATGTAAGGAATTGCTAAGCTAAAGGTAAAAGTAGCTCAGACATGTGCCAAGAAGGATTCAGAAGCAAAGAAAATCCTTGGCATGAGTATTTCTAGAGACAGGGAAGATCACAGGTTGATTTTGTCTCAAGAGGATTATGTGAATAAGGTAGTGGAGAGGTTCAATTTGCAGGATGCAAAACTGATTAGCACACCTATGGTTGGACAGTTCAAGTTGAGCTATGAACATTGTCCTAAATCACATGATGAGGTTGAGTACATGGTATGTACTAGACCTGATATTGCCCAAGCAGTGGGAGTTGTCAGCGAGTTTATGGCCAATCTAGGAAAGGAGCACTGGAAAGAAGTTCAATGGATTCTCAGGTATCTGAGAGGGACCAGCAGCAGGTATTTATGTTATGCAGGGTCAAGCACTTCTCTACATGGGTATGTAGATTCAGATATGGCAGGTTACTTGGATGATAGGAGAAGCACTGCAAGATATGTGTTCACTATTGGTGGAACGGTGGTTAGCTAGATTTCAGAGATGCAGAAGGTTGTTGTAGTCACAGAGACTAGCAAGGATATGAACCCTGCAGGTATGTTAACAAAGCCAAGAACAAAGGAGAAGTTGAATCTTCATTCAACTTTTGTTGGTCTTCAAGACTGAACTTGAAGATGGGGATACAAGCCAAAAACAAATTAGAGGACATTGTTGTACAGGTATAGGTGCAACTATTTATCTCCAAGTGGGAGATTGTTAAGTTATAGAGCTAAAAGCTTCATTGATGCAAATGGAGGAGGTTGCTGAGTTACATAGTAACTGATGTCGATAAGCCAACTGATGTCAGTCATCTTTAGTGTACATAGTAACTGACATCGGTTATAGTCATCCGACATCGGTCAAACAGGAACTGACGTCGGTCACCTGTGTGTTCCAGAACTGGTCTAATTTTAGACGGATAGTTAGTTTGCATGTAAAAGACTAATTTTAGTCTTGAGTCTGATTTTCTAATTATTATTTTTTTGGGATATATCTAAGAGACTCATGGGGCTATATTTTAATCAAGGACAAGGTCAAGGACTTGTAAAGGATAAGGACTAGATCCTTCAAAGTGTAAGATCAGTTGATCTGCAGGTAGCAAGATTAGGGAGATCTAAATGGTAAGTAAGATCAGTTAGATCTGCAAGTGTGCAAGATCAAGGAGATCTACTTGGTGGACTGGAAGTAGGCAACAACAACCATTGGGTTGATTGTCACTAACTGGTGGAGGGAACAACTCGGTTATTGAGTTGATTGTTGATTATAATTATGAGAGAGAGAACTCTTGAGGGAGAATTACTAGACATCCAAGAGGTGTGGGAAGAGTGAGATTTCTTCATTTTATTTCCTTTTGGAAGAGTGTTAAT
This sequence comes from Torreya grandis, assembly GCA_037957365.1. Classification (NCBI taxonomy): domain Eukaryota; kingdom Viridiplantae; phylum Streptophyta; class Pinopsida; order Cupressales; family Taxaceae; genus Torreya; species Torreya grandis. Next base: position 433,682 of record JARHVA010000384.1, read on the forward strand.
ATAGATTGTATTGTTTCTTGTATCATCTATTATTTGTTGTTTCTGATTTCTAGTTACTTATTACTTCTGGTTTAATTCCTTGTTTAGTTGCTTATACAAAGGTAATCAAGTGTGCTCTTAGGAGTGGATCCTAACAATATTATTTTAAAAAAGACTTAGTATTCTATAACCAAGTATATTTGAGGTTAAGATGGGTTATTATCTTAGAGGATGGAATGATGCAAGTTAGGGGTATGCCAGAAATTTAAATTTTGAATTATATTGCACTTTGATTTCATCATAACATTTGCATAAGTAATATCCTTAGAAAGTTAGAAATTTAGAGATGGAATGAAAATGTTATGGATAATGGTGTAACTGTGGCATAGACTATTATATAAAATCTTGAGTTTAGATTTTATATATATATATATATATATACTACTTGGCTTTAGTTTAATATGGAAGGTAGTTATCATAGAAGTGATATTTGTAAATTAAATTCAAGTGTACTAAAGTATGGGATTGCTATCATATGAATATTGGTGAGTAAGTATTTACTATGGAGTTAAATAGAAATTGTCATACTTATAAGGGTTTCATGTGAGTTGTGTAAAAAGGCTTATTTTTATTGTTATGTATGTTTGAAATATGATGGAATATGCATGTTAAGTGTGGTAGGCATGCAATGTTGTAATATATATGGAAATTGTAATTTATGAATTTCCTAAATTATATAATTGAGTACATATATATAACCAAGTCAAGCCAAGATAGCTAGTGAGATAATATAAGAAAGGCAATGGCATAAATTAAATATAGTTAATGTAACACTGGATTCTTACAAGTTTATCTAGTTTGATATGCATAATTAATTCTTATGTTTAACTATAAAATGATAAGTGGGTAACAATGTAGGGATTATATCTCTAGTTGATGACCTGTGAGATGGTTATTGTTATCACATAGATGAGTTAATTATTGTATGTCAATGGTATATACAATCGATGAGATGCTCACTTGTGTGATGTCATTTATCCCTGATAGGAATCATTGTGGATTGTCCAAATATAAGTAGTAGTTTGTCCTAGTGTATTGTTTTTATACCTAAAATTGTGTTAAATGCCTAGTGAAATAATGGTGGTGCAATGATCCCTAGAATTATAGATCATGGTATAATGATCTAAGGGTATAATACCATAGAATGTTCTCTTTCTTATAAGAAATGTAAATAAGTTTTAAAGTAAATGAAATCTTGTTAACATCCTTGTGGATTCTATAAATGTATACTTTTATTTGTTGACCTTGAGTATGTTAAAATAAATCATTAACTAAATTAGTTAGTATGATGATTATTTTGCATTACAAATCTTAAATTTGATATATGAATGTTGTATTTTATTTTCTCTTATTGTGGGAATAGAGGATTTAGTTTGTGAATAACAAGGAACTTTTGTGTTGCATTCTTTATGATGTAAATGTTGTATGATGGATCATAAACTTATTAGAATATTCTAAATATCTTGAATGTGGTAGCATATGCTTACCTACCCTAGATGATAACCATATTTTCGTAGATGTGAGTTTCTTAGGTAGGGTAAGGACACCTAGGTGGCCTATTGGGGAGATGTGAATAAGTTCATAAAGAACTCATAATCAATAGAATCTGTCCTCGAAGCCATTACCACAACACTAATAACATATTGTACACATAGAGTAAATATGCACAATATAGTCTTTGAAAGTGTATTCACATCTCCATATGGGTCTCTATAACTGATCGAGTCAAAAAGTACATGGGAGTGCCTACTAAATAGGCAAGGTAGATTATTTCATGAAATAAAATATTATTGCATGAATAACCTATAAAATAGGAGTATATATTACTATTGTGCACTCAACAAATACATGCACAAAATAGAATAGTATCTCCAACAATAAAAAAATTGACTCCCAAAATAAGATTACACTCTTTACTACAACACCCTCCCTTAAGTATAGAATAAGGAGTGAAACAATAAAAAGAAAAGAGACAAAATGGGTCCCAACAACTAGCCCTGATCAAGTACCCATGTACAAATCATAGTGAAATACAAAGTGTCCCTATGGTAACCCATCCATCTTACCAAACTACATGGATAACGAATCACTTTAATTTCCAAGTTAAATAAGAACTGGTACTCTGTATAAGGATAACTCTATAAAAAACATTGATCTCAAAAACACTGGTAAAAAGAGTCACCAAAGATGAAATGTATGACCGCAAGGTGACCAAAAACTAGTAATAATAGTTAAAGTCAAGAGAGAAAAAAACATATGTTGCAAGGTGTCCCAAGAAATCAAATGATTAAATACTCAAACATAATGTTGAAGAGGTGCACTGGGTGAAATGAAGGACATCAAATACAAATGCACTTGGTGGACTCAAAAGTCTCAATGTAAATTAAAAACTACATGACTGGTCTAGATCCACTGCTTCATCACAAAAAAACAACTAACACTAGAATTCACCAGAATAGATCTTATGAAAAGAGACTGTTAGAGGTGTCAATAGTGTAAAAAAGGTTTTACAATTATATTTGATCTGCTACTATAATATGTAGTATGCCAAGGGTTAGCAAGGAGCATGACAACTGAAGAAGCAGGATCTGCACCATACACCCCCTTATTGTTGATTGGGTAGACTGACATAAAATAGTATGTATGAGTGGACTAAATCCACTACTCAAATACTAACACACTGACACTATATTCACCAGAATAATTACTCTTTAGAAAGAGATCAAGCTCTATAATAAATCTGAAGGAGACTGTCAACTACCAAAAAAATGTCGATGATATAGAACAATTATCTCTCAATAAAATGGCCTTGGTGGTGATGGGATAATCAATAACTACAAAGTAATGTGCTCAATGTGGAGCATACAAACATGAATACAAATCTCCATGACTCTTAGTGTGACTACAAATAAAGGTCTCATACAACAAAAAACACCAGATGATGCATAAAACCTAGAATGTGATCAATATGTAGAAGACACCATCAAGAATAAGAGAGTTACTCCTAAGACAAGGGAGCAATGTGCAACACAAAATTGTACTCAAGAATGTAGGACATCAGGCTTTACTGAAAATGCATCTATGAGTACAAAAGTGGCACAAAAAAAACAATGCACACTCAAAATGAGACATCAGACTCTGTTGATCATGCATTTATGTGTGCAAAGTGTGATGAGAAGGATAATAATGTGGGCCAAGAGGGTACAAGTGAAATAATAATGACCTTCAATAAATGAAGGTAATAAGGAATGAAAACAAGTTTGTTTTATCTGTGAGGGAGTTTGACTTCCTGCCAGACTGAACCTCACCTTCTAGTCTTAAAAAATGTGACATCAGAGTAAAGTGACAAGGCAAGAAACAATCTTCGTTTACAATGATAATATTGTTTTTAATTAAAAAAACAATAAAAAATCTCCTCCAATAAAATAATTGCCACCACTTTAGTAATTACCCCACTAAGTGATGTCTCCCACAATAAAAAAAAATATTCACCACTTGAATAATATTGACCCCTTAAAAAATCTACCACTCATTAATTCACTACACCATTAATATGCCCTCCACTTAAAAACTTTTAATATCCCTCTTGGGATTGAACCCTTAATAATGGGATTGAAAGTTATTACAAAATTAATGGCTGCCAAGTGTGTTATGCACAACTTCAATTTTAGAAATTCGTAGAATTGAATTTAAATAATATAACCAACCTTTTGAGAAATTTGAGTAGCCGTAGCATAAAAATCCTACAAAGGCTAGCCCATGGGAACAGTGGGATCCCCATGGTAGAAAGGAATGGTTGGATTAGATGTGGCCGACAGTTGTTTGCAAAGCCATGGCTCAAAATCCACAGTAAGAAGGTAAGAACCTGAGCTTGTGATCCACCATTTAAGGAAGGATCAAGATGCATTGGAACATGTCAAGTGGTGGAAAGATTGAGTGCCTGGGGAGATAACCTTTTGCATCACTTTAATTCCATTAATGAGGAAAAAGCTTTCATTGCTTTACATTTGATCACCTCTGTAGTTATAATTAAGAGGAAAACCTTAATTTTCCAACTGCCTCGTTCATTTTATTTTATCAAAGGAAGAAATATAGAAGTTTTAAAGTTGAAACCACTCATTTAAGCATTGAAACAATGGAATTCAAGATGAAGACCATAGGATTCAAACTCTTCAACCTGTTGATGTAAAAGTGCACCTCCTTGTCAACCATTTCTTGCATCACAGACAATAACCCATCTCCAAAATCACTATCAAAGGAGGAGGATTGAAATATCAAAGGTAAGGCGTACACAACTAACATATTAATGGTAGTGGACATAGAACCATTTGATAGGTTGAGAAGCACAAGAGAGGTGTGAGTAAGCAGATCACCAAATGACTTGAGCCATGAGCGTTGAGTGCACAACACAATAAAAGATTAGGAGTCATCAACATATGGAGGCAAATGGTTCAAATACAATCATGTGAGCCAAGTCCAAACCACTTAAAATTCCTATGAGCTCTCCTGGAAGAAAGATATCTTTTTTAGGACTATGCAACCCTCTATGCCAAAGGATCCACTCACTTTTAACAAAATGTGGCTTGACCTTGGTTGGGCCATCACCACCATGCTTAAAGCATGGAATATAAATCCCCTCCCTCAAAATGGGCTCCCATTACTTACACAACACCATTACAAACTGATGAAACCCATATTATATAGCCTATACGGTAAGTGTCTGCAATAGAAAAAACCATCTCGATAAAATATCATGCCATTGCAGGTATTAACCATCCAAACTGAATGTAATAATAATGCAAAACAAAAAAGGTTTGATGTCAAACCAAATGTCAATCAAACCCATCAAACCAAGGGTTTAGCTAGTTGAATGATGGTTAACATACGTGTAGAATGTGGTTTTTAGACTTTACAATGGTGATTGGAAGTCTTACACCATGTCTCCACCTATGAGAATGGCAGTAAGTCCATAAATATGCAAACTTAGTGCAAGAACATTGGGCAATGGTTTTCATATTTGAGTAGTTCTTTATAACATTCTCATGTGGCAGAACATTAAGAGAAGACCAAGAAGTAATGCCAAGGGAATGAATCATCTTTGTGGAGACCGGGCGCCCATGTAGAGACTAAAACATGTAAGCTCAAATCACATCTCTCAATGAGTCCAAATAATACAAAAACCACCCAAAAATGGTATGTCCTATGCATAGAGGAGTATAGCCTAATTTTGTGCTAATGGGTTGAGTAATAGTTGCAATACCATGAAGAAGTTCATAAAAAACACATAATCAATAGGATCTCTCCTACAAACCATTACCACATCACTAATAACACAAATATTATACACAAAGAATAAATATGCACAATAAAGTATTTGAAATTTTATTCACATCTCTGTATGGGTCTCTAGAACCAATTGAGTCAAAAATTAAATGTGAGTGCCTATTAAATAGGCAAGGTAGGTTGTTTCATGCAATAAAATATTGTTGCATGAATAACCTATAAAATAGGAATATCTATTACTATTGTACAATCAACAAATACATGCACAAAATAGAATAGTATCTCCAACAATAAAATAGTTTACTCCCAAAACAACTTACACGCTTTACTCCAATAAGGTTAGTACCCCCATCCAGCTCGGAGCTTATCATTATGGACCACGCACTGATATGCCCCATGTTGTATGTAAACTCCATAAGGCATTATTCTTTTCCATAGAATCTTCTAGAGTTAATTACCCTAATTAAGGGTTATATGTATGTAAGGTTGGTTATGGGTTATGGGTACATTATAATGAAATTTAAATAGTTGTTTATGCATAATAGAACTGGCTATAGTGAGCCCTACCCATAGTCCTATTTTAAACTCTAAAATTAATGATGCCCACTTTTTGGGGTCATGTCACCTAGTATCAAAGCTTGTTATTGAATTAACAAGTTGGTTACATCTCTTAAAATCTTGTAAAAAGTATTATTATTATAATAACATGCCTAAAATATGTTCTGTGACCCATTAAGAAAGAAAAAATGAATGGTACTAGATCTGGTGGTAATTACAGAGTTGATGACCAAAATGAGGATAGGCCAATTATAAAAGGTGGAGGCAGAGATTGTAGAGCCCAAAATTAGAATCATAATAGGGATGAACCTCTTCTAAACAATGTTTAAATTACCCAAGAGGCACCAAACCCAAATTCAATTAGTGAAAACCCTTATGATAAGCATACAAAAGTTCTAAATAAGATCCTAACAACATTGAATGCCATCCAAGGTAGGTTGGACAATCAAAAACTCAAGCTTAAAAACCTTGAGGGAAACCTTATTTAAGAATACCACTATCTAGAAATGGAACCCATTGAGGATAAAATACTCTTATAAGTACCCTTAAGCATGGTAGACCCTATCATAAAAGAACTCAAGAAGATTCTACCACCAATATTCACGAGTGGGGAATTTTAATCTACATAACATGTCCTCCAATGTAAAATGTAGAGTGATAATTTATCAATTGAATGGATCTGTTTCGCTATTGTGGAACCATCTATGTGATCTAAAAGGGTATCAACCTATGACCCTGACCTAGTATACTTTTGATAGCTAGTTTTGGAAGAGATGCTTAAGTGAAAATTATAAAGAGCATAAAATAATATATTTTTAGCTACTAAAACAAGAAAATATGTCTGCTACAAAGTATGGAAATAATTTATTAAACACATTGCATCATGTTAAGTGCATCCATGACGAAGAAACAAAAGTGAAAAATTTTAAATTGGGGCTGAAAGAAGTATTGATGCATGATATCAATATGAACAATCCTAAGACACTAACAACTACCATAGAATTTGCTCACATGGCAAAAGAAAAATAAAATTCTTGGCAAAAAGTGAGACAAGATTTCAAGTTGAGTAGGCAAAAAACTAAAAACTAAAATTTATCTCATACAACAAAAAACTTCAAGAGATCGTATCATAACCACAAGTTCCAAGGGAATAATAAGGGTTACATCTAGTTACAAGGGCATAACAAGAATTCCAAGCCTCTAAACACCACTGAAATAGTGTCTTTTAGGAAATACCAAGACCGACACAGTTAACGTGGGCTAGCCATAGGGGCTAATACCATTCTTATAGCCCTAGAAAGGATAATAATGTGTTGGGATTGCAGTGACAATCACTAGCATAAGGATTGTCGAAAATTGATATTTGAGTAAATAGTATAACTTTGGATGTGCAAAATAGTGTAAAATCACAAGGTTGATTTCCAAGTTACCCCAATAGAGATAATAGGTATTTTATCTGGCCATATTATGGCTATTTTAGTTTATTTCACCTATTGTAGTAAATTGTTGCAATCAAAAACCTATTCATTTAATAGAAGTTTGGGAAGTTGAGTACGATACTGGAAAAAGGGTGTCTATCTAGGAGTGCTTAAAACAAATAAAACTTGATCTTGGTGTTTTTAGAACCAAGGTAAACTTTTTTTGGCCCCTTTAGGGTCTTATGATGTTATTTTGGGCATGGACTAGTTACAACAACACCATACAACCCTTTGATTGTTCTGGGAAAAGAATGCAATGCACTAATGAGAATGGGAAACTCATGGAAGTGCAAGGTATTAAAGGGTCTAAACCACATGAATTAATTTCGAATCTATAGTTGAAAAAGGATGCAAACTCTATGTAGTCCAATTGTAAGAAATAACCCAAAAAAAGAGGAAATCTACTAAGATTATTCTATCATAGGAGAATTTATGGATGTTTTTCCTTAAAATATGCCTAGTTTACTCCTAAACATGAGTTTGACTTCTCCATTAACCTTATACCAAGGGATGCCCCTACGTCAAAATCTCATGATAGGATGAATGTGGCAAATTTATAGGAGTTGAAGGTTTAGCTGCAAGAAATATTGGATAGTGGAAGTATCAGATGCAATGTGTCACCCTAGGGTGCTATGATAGTATTTGTAAGGAATAAATATGGCACCTTAAAGCTATGCATTTATTATTGGATATTCAATAAGGTGATGATAAAAAATTAGTATCTATTTCACTTGATTGGCTATTTATTTGATCAAATGAAAGGGGCAATATTCTTCTAAAAAATTGATCTAAGATATGGCCATCATCAAGGATCAAACAAGAAGACATTCACAAAACAACCTTTTGAACTAGATATGCCCATTATGAGTTCATTATTTTACCTTTTGGCCTAACAAATATGCCAACTACATTTATGAATTTAATGAGCAATGTGTTTAGTGATTTATTGTACAAAATTGTTCTAGTATTTCCTGACAACATCCTTGTCTATTCCAAGAATGTAACTAAGCATGATCAACACCTAAGATTAGTTATTCCAAGGCTGAGAAAATACAAAACTATATGGAAAGTTGTCAAAATGTGCCTTCTATCAAACTTAAATTTGTTATTTAGGGCACATACTTTCTAAAGAGGGCATTGTATTTGACCTAGCCAAAATACAAGCCATCCAAGAGTGACATAATCCTTCTATAGTGCACAAAGTGCACAATTTTATGGGCATAGTAGGGTATTATTGATAGTTTGTTAAAAACTTATCTCGCATAACCAACCCCATTGCATTGTGCTTAGAGTATATGCACTAGATGAGGGGCTACTTAATGGACTTGTAGCATTTGGCATTGAAGTACTTGTGGGCTGCTCATTAGTAATATCATCATAATTACCATCAATAAAAATAGATTTAGACTTCTCAATATTGTCTTTATCTTTATCACTACCATGCAATCCCCCTTCATCAAAAATAACATCTCTTGACACATGTATACTATTAATGAGAAGATTATAAAGCCTATAGGATTTGCTTTGTTCAGTGTACCCAACAAAAATACAAGACTTACTCTTTGGATCTAATTTCTTCCTTCTTTGATCAGCTACATGAACATAAGCTAAACAACCAAAAAAATGGAAATATTTGACATTAGGATTCTTTTCATACCATACTTCATATGGAGTCATCTTTTCAAGTGCCCTAGTGAGACTTCAATTAAGAATATATACTATTGTAGCAACTCCATCACCCCAAAAAGAGTTGTTCAATCCCTTTGTTTGTAACATTCTCCTTGCCATTTCAACCACTGTACGGTTCTTCCTCTAAACCACACCATTTTGTTGAGGGATGTAGGGAGTTGTGAGTTGCCTTTTAATGCCATTCAAATCACAATAATTCATAAAATCATTTGAACAGAATTCACCTCCATGGTCAGTCTTTAAACACTTTATTCTGTAACCACTTTCATTTTCTACAAGGTCTTTGAATCTCTTAAATGTATCAAATGCTTCACTTTTTGGTTTAAAAAAATAAACCCAACACTTTATTGAATAATCATCAATAAATGTAATGAAATATGATGACTTACCACAAAAACTTATTTGCATAGGACCACAAATATCTGAGTGAACCAATTGAAGTGGATGATAAGCTCTCCATGCACTACCTTTTGGAAACTTTTATCTTTCATGTTTGTCTTTAACACAACCTTCAGAAACTTCCTTATGTTCTTCAACCTTTGGCAAACCATATACTAATTCTTTGGTCGATGCATAAAGTTGGGGGACAAAAAACATGAAAGTCCACCAACTTTATAATTTTGTTTACAAAGGATGTACACTATTTTTTTTAAATCGAGACTCAGGCTTTTGCTTGAACCTCAAAGGCGTATGCCTTTTTCAAAGGGTGTACACCCTTTCTAAAAGGCATTCACCCTATAAAAAGGGCGTACATCCTTTATAGTTTACAAAAGGTGTACGCCCTTTACAGAGGGCTTTAAAGGGCATACACCCTTTATAAAGGACATATGCTCTTTACAAAGCATAAAGGGTGTACGCCCTTTCTTTAATTTCATTTTTTACATAGCTGAAGGAAAAAACCCATGGTCAACAGAGTTTGAGGAGATTTTTGTTTTGATAAATTTGTAGATTGATGCACATATTTTGGAGTTTCATCCTGTTGTTCCTCAAAAATGTCACTCATTTTTGGGACAACATATGAACCATTTTGGCCATGCAAAACCCAAAATTGTCTCTTCCCTTTCTAAATTTTGTTTTGAGCTTTCAAATTCCTCATTTTCCAAGCTCTTTCAGTAAAGGGACTAAAAGGTTCAACGGGTTCAATGGCTTCTTCAGGCAAGTTCAATCAAAAGGAACAAGTTTCTAGCACTTAGGCTTTTTCGAGATTGGTTCAACGCTTTGGTTCAACCAAAAAGGGGTTCATCGACAAGCTTCTAAGCAAAGATTGAACCGTTGAACCTTGAACCACTTTGATTTAATGGTTCAACAGGTTTAAGGTTCAATGTCGTCGACAGACTTCAAAGAGTCAAGCGCTTTGTCAAGTTCATCGGGTTCAACCGCTTCACGGTTCAAAAGTTTAACGTGGTTGGTTCAATCAAAATGCAATGAACCCAAACATAGCTCGCTAGAGAAATTAAACCCTGAAGGCCGCTCGGACCATTGAAGCGGTAAACTAGTGACAGCCCCGGAGACGTCAAATTTGATATGATGGGATATCCGTTAGCATTTGAATATGGCACGAAATTTGAAAAGTAGCTAAAAATAGAGCTCGAGAGCCCTAATTGTTGCGGGGTGGAGAAAACAATACAAAAGATCTGAAGTATCTACGTAGTAGTTAAATTTGACAGATTTATTGAGCCCTTAAAACATTAAAGTCGACTTCTTGAGCCCTAAAGCATTAAGGCAAGTGTCTCGAGCCGTCAAACATTAAAGACACAGTCTGTTTGTCTCCCTAGGAGTAAAGGTAAAATGGACAACTGCGTAGACAATAGAAAGAACTAACAAGAGGATTTCGACCCAGGAGAGAATAGTTGAGGTAAAATGACACGCCACAATTAAGGTAGTTGCCTCTATTCTATCACGCCCCATTGACAGAATTGAAGATGCATTTAAGGCATTAAATGCACAGTATGGGCCATTCCATGAGACAAAGTGCCAAGCCTCTCTTGGCCTCTATATATTGTAATCTCTTGTGTCATTTGAAAGGAGATCTCTCTGTTATCATAAACTACACTCTGCCCAAATTGAAAGGCGTTACTGAGACTTTGAGCTCAGATTGTTTATCATATTACTTTATTTGAATGAAAAAGCAAGTGACCTTTTAGACTTTGTGCTGGAATAGCTTGTGTTATTTAGGGAATTGTTCGTATGTCTATTTCCTAGAAGCATTCTTGTTTATTTAATTTAACAAGAAGAACTAGTGGAACTAATCAGGAAGGTGTCCTGAAGACCAACTATGGAGAGACTTTGTGCCCCCACAAGTACCTTTACTGTGTTTGTATTTTCTATTCCTATGTAAAGGACCTTAGGACAACTTTGTGCCCCCATTGTTCTTCGTATTTCACTCTTGGGCTGCTGGTTACTCTACACCCCTGTTACCGATTACTTCTCACTACCAAAAAGATTCATGTTGTCTACTGAAGAACACTTCTAAAAGAAGAGAAGTGCCTTTTGTCATTCCACCAGGATTTCTACTATCCAGGAAGGGATTTGGCTTTTGGCTGAAAGTTTCTTCTGAAAGAAGAGAAGTACCTTCCCCATCACCTAGGATTTCTCCTTTGTTTGTTAACATCATCTCTAAAAAAAGAGAGATGGATGGTTTGTCCTACCCCTATGTCTTACTTTTTGCATTATATATAGTATATAGCCTCCTGCATATCTATAGGGAACCTCCCCTTAATGAGAGGAGAGATTTGTCCCCTACTGATGTAGTAAACCTACACATCTGGTTGTCCAATCTCCCTATGATGTGGTGATTAGAACTATTTTACTCACCAGTCAGCTGGCTGACAAGATATTCACCCAAAAAAAATTGGCAACTTCGTTGGGGACATAGTAATTTTGTGCAATTTGGAGCCTCAAGCTTCAGATTGAAACATCACCTGTGTCTTACCCATTATCATTATCACCTTATCCATTTTAGAGTCTAGCGACTCCATTTTGTGTCTTACCCATTATCATTATAGTCTTACCATCTCCCTCTATCCCCATTTTCATCCATGATATAATCTGGTCTACAAACCAAATCCACTGGGAAAGAACGCACAGTTTGAAGCCTCAAGCTATAAGCTGAAGCAGGGCTAGTTCTTTTCCATTTTTGTCCTATAATCTAGAAGTTCCATCCAGATCTGTTATCCCCATTTTTCATAAAACCATCATGGCAGTTTGAGGCCCCTGGGGTAACTCTTTTGGCCCACTCAATCTTACTCCACCCCTACATGAGCTTCCATGCAGTTCAACAAAATTTTTCCCCAAATTCTTTTGTGATGGGAGAGTTCATCCTGATGAACACATCAAAGCTTTTAGCATAGCTTGTAGTGTGATAGGAGTGGAATTTAAAGACGTAGTAATCAAGATTTTTGTGGAGACACTACAAGGCACTGCTGTAAACTGGTTCTACCATCTGTAGGCTGGATCAGTGACTGACTAGAACACCCTCACAGCGAAATTTGAAGCCAGGTTTAAACCTCTAGAAGATGCACACGCTTTGCTAGCCCAACTCACATAGATGAAGAAGGAACCTCATGAGCCCATGAGGGATTTCATTGCAAAGTTTAACAAGCTCAGGAATCAGATTCCTATCATTGCTCAGCCAACTCTTGAGAACCTTACATGCTTCTTCATCAACTCACAACTACCTGAAGTGAGTTTTCTACTCAGATGTGCTAGTCACATAGACCTTGTTGTTGCTCAGGACTTGGCTACTAAGGTGGAAGATGACCTTATCTTGGAAGGAAAGATAAGGAGAGATCCTAACAGAGGCAAACCCTCTTCATCTTCTGAATACTCACCTGTAGCCACAGCTGATCCAATGGTGCAAAAGCTGGCAAATGAACTGCTAGCCTTGAGAAGACAAATAGCCCAAGGTATGTCTAATCCTTCATGCAAGGATGCACCAAGGAAGACTTTCCTTGATCAGTCTTACCAAGGAAATGATGTTAGGAGTCAAAGGCAACCCAATCGTCTTCCTCCCCCACAGAGGAACCTTGCCATTGAATCACCTCTAACCAACTCGGCAGTTGGATATTTGGAAATAGAACATGATTTCTCTTTCCAACCTGAGTTTGAGCATAAAAATGATGTTGATGTCTTAACGGAGGATCAAGAAGAGTAAGCTGGTGACTCCTGCATTGGTTTTCTGAATTACCAGGATGAACCTATAAGTGAAGGTGAAGCAGTCGAGGGTTTCATGCGCAGTGTTCACCAGGTCCAAGAACCAGTCAGCCCAGTAAGCTGATAAGGAAAAGTTAGAGGAGCAACCTCAACTAGCAATTTCAATTTCTAAGCGTGAAGCCACTCTACCTTTCCAACCAAAGGACCTATTGGTTGCTAAAGAAGTAAGTGCCCCAAACATTTCTACACCTTTTACTTCAAATTCGTAGACCAGTCCTCCTCCCCCTCCCAAAAACCAAAAGGATGAGCTCCCATCCTCTCTTCTTAGTCCATTTCAGTCATTTGACATAATCGATCATGTCAAGAAAATTAAAATTCAAATGACTGAATTTGAATTCAGCAACATCAACAACACTGCCGAGTATGAACCTCTGTTACTCGGGTTGAAGGCTACTCGAGATGAAGATGTCAAACCCCTTCATGCCAAATGAGATGTTGAGCTGGTGGTTTTTTAGGTGTTTGAGGAAGATGATCAAAACATGTGCTAGATTGAACCAGCAGAACAACAAGCTATAGTAGTGGACCATATTGTTGCACGCCAACGTCAAGCAAAGAAACTCCCTAGTAAGAGAGCAAAGGTTCATTGCAGAGATCGAGTCTTGTTAAGGGGCAACAAGAGGAGGTAACTAAGAGGAAGGCATAGAAGATTGGATTCCTGGTGGAGAGGTCCATTCACCCATCACTGATTCTAGGGACAAAATGGTTTTTTGTTGGTTTATCAGGATGACACACTCTTTTCTCTACCTTCAAGGAGCAGCATCTAAAGTACTTCAATTCTTGAAGTACCAGATAAGTTCCCATGTACATATGTATATTTGTATAGTTTTTTTTTCTACTTTTTGTTGCTCATTTTCTTTTTTTTGAAGCCTTTCTTTTTGGGTAGCATGACTCTGTAGCCCAATGGTACACTTTAAGGCACTGGAGATTTTAGTTTCTACTCCCCTCAGCTGTTTCAAGTTTTCAACTGAAGGAAGTTCCCCAATAGGAGCCAGTTGTTGTTCCTCAAAAATGTCACTCATTTTTGGGACAACATATGAACTATTTTGGCCCTGCAAAACCCAAAATTTTCTCTTCTCTTTCTAAATTTTGTTCAGAGCTTTCAAATTCCTCATTTTTCAAGCTCTTTCAGTAAAGGGACTAAAAGGTTCAATGGGTTCAATGGCTTCTTTGGGCAAGTTCAATCAAAAAGAACAAGTTTCTAGCACTTAGGCTTTTTCGAGATTGGTTCAACACTTTGGTTCAACCAAAAAGGGGTTCATCGGCAAGATTCTAAGCAAAGATTGAACCGTTGAACCTTGAACCACTTTGGTTCAACGGGTCAACAGGTTCAAGGTTCAACATCATCAACAGACTTCAAAGAGTCAAGCACTTTGTCAAGTTCATCGGGTTTAATTGCTTCATGATTCAAAGGTTCAATGCGGTTGGTTCAATCAAAATGGTTCAAAGGAGCACCCTGAAAAGAATAAGTCAAGCGAAAGCCGCCATGTGTCATTTGTCGAGCCCCATTGCACTTTGTTTCTAATCACAACGGAAGATGCCACTTGTCCCTGCTGAAGCTTGTTGGAAGCCTCCAAGTGTCTCCATTCGAAGCTTCAAGGTTTAACAATTTCAAGGTTTAACACGTGGGTTTTTTCATTTTGCACGGGTTTTGTCTAAGTCTCAAAGTCACGCGAAAGCTGCCAAGTGTCATCTACCAGGACACTTTATACTCTATCCTCAATAAGCAACAGAAGTCATCGCGTGTCCCATTGTAACTCAATGGAGCGTGACAAGTGTCAGCGTCTACATCTCAATCGTTTCATAAGATGCAAGGCTTCATTCAATAAGCTTCTCAGAGTTCTACGGAGGGTGACAAGTGGTGACTATAGAGGGTTTCAATATGTTTTTCTAACAGCAGCAGAATGTGCCATGTGTCCTTTGAATAAGTCAGGTAGAAGCTGACAAGTGTTAATATCCACAGTTTCTCCCTTCTACTTCTTGTTTTCATAAGGACTATGGCGGGCCCCAAGCAAGTTGCTATAAGTAAAGTGGAATCTACCACATGTCATCTTTCGCTAGATTCTCAAAAATGTTTCTAAAAGCTTCTATAAACTGGCGTAAGATACCACGTGTCAATGGTTGATAGCAGCAGAACATGCCACGTGCCAAAGGTGCAAAGCAAAGAAAATATAGAAACATAGCCCACTGGAGAAATTAAAGCCTGAAGGCCGCCCGGACCCTTGAAGCAATAAACTAGTGACGACCCTGAATACATCAAATTTGAGATGATGGGATATCTGTTAGCATTTGAATATGGCATGGAATTTGAAAAGTAGCTGAAAAGAGAGCTCGAGAGCCCTAATTGTTGTGAGGTAGAGAAAACAATACAAAAGATCTGAAGTATCTATGCAGTAGTTAAATCCGACAGATTTCTTGAGCCCTTAAAACATTAAAGCTGACTTCTTGAGCCTTGAAGCATTAAGGCAAGTGTCTTGAGTCATCAAACATTGAAGACACAGTCTATTTGTCTCACCAAGAGTAAAGGTAAAATGGACAACTGCACAGACATCATAAATAACTAACAAGAGGATTCTGACCTAAGAGAGAACAGTTGAGGTAAAATGACACGCCACAGTTAAGGTGGTCGCCTCTGTTCCATCATGCCCCCTTGACAGAATTGAAGATGCATTTAAGGCATTGAATGCGTAGTATGGGCCATTCCATGAAACAAAGTGCCAAGCCTCTCTTGGCCTCTATATATTGTAATCTCTTGTGTCATTTGAAAGGAGATCTCTCTGTTATCAGAAACTACACTCTACCCAAATTGAAAGGTATTACTAGACTTTGAGCTCAAATTGTTTATCATATTACTCTATTTGAATGAGAAAGCAAGTGACCTTTCAGACTTTGTGCTGAAATAGTTTGTGTTATTTAGGGAATTGTTCGTATGTCTATTTCCTAGAAGCATTCTTGTTTATTTAATTTAACAAGTAGAACTAGTGGAATTAATCAAGAAGGTGTCCTGAAGACCAACTATGGAGAGACTTTGTGCCCCCATAAGTACCTTCAGTGTGTTTGTATTTTCTATTCCTGTGTAAAGGACCTTGGGATGACTTTGTGCCACCATTGTTCTTCATATTTCACTCTCAGGCTGCTGGTTACTCTGCACCCTTGTTACCGATTACCTCTCACTACCAGAAAGATTTTTGTTGTCTACTAAAGAACACTTTTGGAAGAAGAGAAGTGCCTTCTGTCATTGCACCAAGATTTCTACTATCCAGGAAGGGATCTGGCTCTTGGCTAAAAGTTTCTTCTAAAAGAAGAGAAGTACCTTCCCCATCACCCAGGATTTCTCCTTTGTTTGTTAGCATCATCTCTGAAAAAAGATGTTGGGGATCAACCAACAATAGATTACACTTGTGAAAGCAATAAACGCGAAATTAAATCAGATTGACAAGTAACTACAATAAGATCATAGCAAGAACAAGAGATACAAGAAACCACCCTGAAAACTTGTATTAACAAACTCTTTACAAAAGGAATACAATTGAAGAAACTTCTTTCTTCCACACCTCTCCTAGATGTATAGATCTCTCACTAGATCTCTATTCCTCAAGAGCTCTCTCTCTCAAGAACAATCAATTCCAACAAGCCTGGATTGATTCAATTCTGTACTGTTCTTCAACATTCAACAACGTCTACAACTTTACATTGCCTTACATTCCATAATAATGAGCTAAGAAGATCTATCCTAATATAGAATTAGGAGACTTGAGCATGTACTTACAACAAACAGTTAAGCCTCTTGAACAAGGGCTCTAAAAATAATATTACTAATAATAGAGACACGAGCTTAAGACTACAACTTACACTCATCATGCAAACACTCACTTTTGTCCACGAAAATAGCATTCTGGACACACAGGAAATCGACACCGGTTCCTGCCTGCTTGCCTGTGACCGACGTCGGCCGATCCTCTGCCGACGTCGGCATCTCTCCAACTGCATCTGACCGACGTCGGTCGCTCCTGACCGACGCCGATGTCTATGTAGACCCGAACCTGTTAAGTGTGCTCCTTGGTGAAGCTTTTAGCTCCACACCCTAACAATCTCCCACTTGGAGATAAACAGTTGCACCAGTACCTGTACAGCAACATCTTCTAGCTCCTCCATCTTCAACTCAATCATGAAGACCAATAGAAGTTGAATGAAGATTCAACTTCTCCTTAGTAACCGGCTTGGTTAGCATATCCGCAGGATTCCTATCTGTATGGATTTTCTCCAGCTTCAACTCACCATCTTCCAATACCTGTCGTATGAAGTGGTACCTTAGCTGTATGTGCTTTGTTCTTGAATGAAAGGCTGAATTTTTAGCCAAATGGATTGCACTCTAACTGTCACTATACAATTTGCAACTCTCATGCTCCCTACCAAGTGCATCCATGAACCGTGTCATCCATATCATCTCCTTGCTAGCCTCTGTGGCTGCAATATATTTGGCTTCTGTAGTTGACAAGGCAACAACCTTCTGCAACTTAGATATCCAACTAACCGCCGTTCCACCTACAGTGAAAACATAACCTGTAGTGCTTCTCCTGCCATCCAAATCCCCTACCATATCTGAATCTACATAACCATGTAGAGAAGTATCTGAACCTCCATAGCACAAATGCCTACTGCTGGTTCCTCTCAGATATCTAAGGATCCATTGAACTGCTTTTCAATGCTCCTTACCTGGAATGGCCATATACTTACTTACCACTCCCACTGCTTGGGCAATATCTGGTCTAGTACACACCATTGCATACATCAAACTCCCTACTGCGAAAGAATATGGAACTCTGTTCATGTACTCTACCTCATCATGTGAATTGGGACATTGTTCTTTACTCAACTTAAAATGTCCAGCCATAGGTGTACTTACCGGTTTTGCATCCTGCATATTAAACCTCTCCAACACCTTGTTCACATAATCTTCTTGAGACAATATCAACCTGTGATTTTTCCTGTCTCTCATAATGCTCATGCCAAGGATTTTCTTTGCTGCTCCCAAATCCTTCATAACAAACATTTGAGCTAACTTCACCTTAAGCTCAGAGATATCCTGCATGTGAGATCCTGCAACCAGCATGTCATCTACATACAACAATAGAATAATATATTTATCGTTATCAAATCTCTTGAAATACACTCAATGGTCAGATTGACACCTACTGTAGCCATGCTCAGTCATAAACCTGTCAAATTTTAAGTACCATTGTCTTGGAGCTTGCTTGAGGCCATACAAGCTTTTCTTCAATTTGCACACCAACTTCTCCTTACCCTTGACCTCAAATCCTTCTGGTTGTTCCATATAAATTTTCTCATCCAAATCTCCATGAAGAAATGTTGTCTTAACATCTAGCTGCTCAAGATGCAAATCCTCAAAAGCAACCAAAGACAATACAACCCTTATTGAAGTCATTTTAACAACTGGAGAAAAAATCTCACCAAAGTCAATACCTGGCTTTTGTGCAAATCCTTTCACTACCAATCTGGCCTTGTATCTCATATGTCCATTCTCACCTTCTTTCAACCTGTAGGTCCATCTATTCTTTAGTGTCCTCTTTCCCGCTGGCAACTCAACCAAATCCCATGTTTGGTTCTCTCTTAAGGACTCCATCTCCTCAACCATGCCACGCTCCCATTGACTCTTGGACTCCACCTGTATTGCTTCTTCAAAACTCTCTGGTTCTCCACCATCAGTTAGCAATAAATAATATAAAGAAGGAGAATATCTAATTGGAGGCTTACTCACCCTTTCTGACCTCCTGATGGGTGTCTGAGACTCGTCTACAACATGTTGTCCACCCAAATTCTCTGATAGTGACCGACCTCGATCACCTCCAGACCTGTTACTGGCTGATGTCGGTTCTTCTTGACCGACGTCGGTTCCTGTCCTGTCGACGTCGGTCTCTGTCCTGTCGACGCTGGTCTCTGTACTGCCGACGCGGGTTCCTAACCTGCCGACATCGGTCTCTGTGTTTTCCTGCAAGTGATTATTTCTTTTTCCTATGAGCTCATATTGGACTTTCACCTCATCCAATTCACCATTGCTCTACTCAGATTGATTCAACTTCCTCAGCTGATCACAATACATCACTCTTTCGTTGAAAACAACATCATAGCTCCTAATAACCTTGTTAGTTTCCAGATTCCACAATCTGTAACCAAAATCATCTGAGCCATAGCCAATAAACGTGCATCTCATAGACTTAGCATCAAGCTTCTTTCTATTTTCTTTATCTATGTGCACAAAGGCTTCACAACCAAAAACTTTGAGATATGAGAGATCTACCTTTTTACCTGTCCATGCCTCTTCTAGAATTCCACCATCTAGAGCTGTAGAGGGTCCTCTGTTAATCAGGTACACTGCAGTGTCAACAGCTTGTGCCCAAAACTATAAGGGCAAGCCAGCATGCAATCTCATACACCTTGCACGCTCCATTATTGTCCTATTCATTCTTTCAGCAATCCCATTCTGCTGAGGTGTCCTTGGAACCGTCCTTTGCCTGTGGATTCCATGCATATAACAATAATCTCTGAACTTATGACTGTAGAACTCACCACCGTTGTCAGATCTCAAGCACTTCAAACTTTTACCTGTTTCATTCTCAACCATAGCTTTCCATTTCTTAAAAGTCTCAAATACATCAGATTTTCTCCTAATACAATAGATCCATACCTTCCTTGTAGCATCATCTATGAAAGATACATAATACTGTGATCCTCCAATAGAAGCAACCTGAGCCGGTCCCCACACGTCTGTGTGAACAAGCTGTAACTTATGCCTCTTCTTAGTAGACCCAGTCTTGAGAAAACTAACCCTTTTCTATTTTCCTAATACACAGTGCACACAAAACTCTAGATCTATGCCTTTTAAATCTAAAAGCATACCTTTGGACTTAAGAATTGACATCCCCTTCTCACTCATGTGGCCAAGCCTTGAGTGCCACAATTTAGCATCCACATCTGAAGTAGATAATACAGAAGGAGATTTGTTAGTAACACAATTACACAAATAGAGAGTACCTTCTCTCTTACCTTTGGCCATAACAAGTGCACACTTGGTCACAGTCCAAGATTCTGCTGTGAGAGTTACTGTACAACCCTCATCCCCTAACTTTCCTGCAGAAATCAAATTTCTCTTCAAGCTAGGGACATGCATCACATCTCTCAACACCTATGTGTTGCCATTCTGCATCTTTAGCTGCACTTTACTTTTGCCAATTATTTTACAGGGCTCATCATCCCCTAGATACACTATTCCAAAATCTCCATGGATATAGTCACTAAAATATTTCCTGTTAGGGGTAGCATGAAAAGATGCACCAGAATCTAACACCCAAGATTCTATGTTATTATGCAAAGAGAAAATTAAAGCATCTTGTGCAATACCTGCAACCTTGGCTTCTTCCTTTCCTTTGTGCTGATTGTCCTCCTTAGGCTTTGACCAGAAATCTCTGCTTATGTGCCCAATCTTTCCACAATTCTAGCATTGTGGCTTCCTACCATTCCTGGATTTGGATCTTCCTCTCACCTTAGACTTAGATCTTGATCTCCTTTTGCTCCTATCTTTTTGCCTTCCCCTGATCTCAAAATTTAAAGTGTTCCCAGATGTCTCTTCTGTGCTTTTCCTGCGTATTTCCTCATTCAAGATAACACTAACAACATCCTCTAATTTCAAAATATTTGATGCAGATGCAGTATTGCTAACTGCCATTACTAAGCCATGCCAGCTTTCAGGCAAAGAACATAATATCAAAAGAGCTTTTATTTCATCATCAAACACTATATTGACTGAACTTAATTGATTCACAATTCCATTGAAATCATTCAGATGAGTAGAAACAGATCCACCTTCATTCATATGCAGATTAAATAACTGCTTTATAAGATATACCTTATTAGACGCTGAGGGTTTTTCATACAAATTTGCTAACGTAGTCATCAACTCTACCGTAGACTTTGCCTGTGATAAATTAGATATCACAGTGGATGCTAGACTCAGTCTTATAGACCCTAGAGCCTTTCTGTCAAGAACTTTCCATTCTTCATCCTCCATGTCTTTGGGCTTCTTTGCAACCCCACCTAACGGTAAGTAGAGATCTTTCTGATACAGATAATCCTCTATCTGCATTCTCCAATGTTGATAATTTTTACCATTGAACTTCTCCATTCTCAATTTACTTTCATCTGCCATTGCTTCTCCCACTCAAATAGAAATCCTTACAGAAACCTCTGTGAGAACCTGTAATCAATACACACTACACAGATCTGAACCACCTGTTAGTGAACCTGAGCTCTGATACCACTTGTTGGGGATCAACCAACAATAAATTACACTTGTGAAAGCAATAAATGCGGAATTAAATCAGATTGACAAGTAACTAGAATAAGATCATAGCAAGAATAAGAGATACAAGAAACCACCCTGAAAACTTATATTAACAAACTCTTTACAAAAGGAATACAATTAAAAAAACTTCTTTCTTCCACACCTCTCCTAGATGTATAGATCTCTCACTAGATCTCTATTCCTCAAGAGCTCTCTCTCTCAAGAACAATCAATTCCAACCAGCCTGGATTGATTCAATTTTGTACTGTTCTTCAACATTCAACAACGTCTACAACTTTACATTGCCTTACATTCCATAATAATGAGCTAAGAAGATCTATCCTAATATAGAATTAGGAGACTTGAGCATGTACTTACAACAAACAGTTAAGCCTCTTGAACAAGGGCTTTAAAAATAATATTACTAATAATAGAGACGCGAGCTTAAGACTACAACTTAAACTCATCATGCAAACACTCGCTTCTGTCCACAGAAATAGCATTCTGGACACACAGGAAACCAACACCGGTTCCTGCTTTCTTGCCTGTGACCGACGTCGGCCGATCCTCTGTCGACATCGGTGTCTCTCCAACTGCATCTGACCGACGTCGGTCGCTCCTGACCGATGTCGGTGTCTATGTAGACTCGAACCTGTTAAGTGTGCTCCTTGGTGAAGCTTTTAGCTCCACACCCTAACAAAAGAGAGATGGATGGTTTGTCCTACCCTTGTGTCTTACTTTGTGCATATATATATAGTATATAGCCTCCTACATATCTATAGGGAACCTCCCCTTGATGAGAGGAGAGATTTGTCCCCTGCTGATGTAGTAAACCTGCACATCTGGCTGACCAATCTCCCTATCCTATGGTGATTAGAACTATTTTGCTAACAAGTCAGCTGGCTGACAAAATATTCACCCAACACATCCCACCAATAAGATTCGGTATTGGATTGTTTCAAATCAAGTATGTTATTTTTGCATTTTTATTTTTTCATTTCTATTTTTATTTATTTATTGAACTAGGGTTTTGAATTTAAATTTGCATTGGATTTTTTACATTGCCTAAAAAAACCTATATTTTTTTAAAAATTTACATACACAAGTTTGATGGATCCATTTTCTGAATAAAATGTTAGACAAAACCATGAAGAGTTGATTTTGAAAATTAAGAAGTTGAATTGTATGAACAATAAAATTTTAAAATTCAATAATTACAAATAATTATCAATGGTTTGTGTTACTCTTCAATGGGTAGTGCACAAATTTTACTTGCCAATACATTAGAGTCTATTTTTAATGAAGTGAGAAATGTGACTTCACAACTGGATGCAATGTTGCATTGAAAAGAGGCTATGAAATAAATTTATTCTGATAAATTTTCATATGAAGATGTGAAGAAAAAAATAACAAAAAAAGCTTTGTGTGCTTTATTTATTAACCCTGGAACCAACCGACCTCCACCAACGAATTACAAACACATTTGTATTGATTGGTGTGTTCATGAGGAGATTAAAAATAACTTTTGGGATAGCTGGCAGATGGTGTTTGATGATGTAATGTCCCATTCTCACCCCTGATCAGTATGAGCTTTCTATTAGCCTATTTCAAGGTTTTTGTAGGCTAATTGGGTATGGTTAGGGAACTTAGGTCCTGTGTTGGACTTGGTGGAGGTTTTTTTGAGTTTTTTGATGGGGGTTACTACTTTTAGTAGTGGATATTTTAGTAAGTTTTAGTGCTTCTCAGACTGAGATGGTTTAGTGTTTAGACACACTATTTTTAGCAGTTCATTATTTTTAGTAAGTGTTATTTTTAGCGGTTGATCTTGGCCTCTATTTCTCAAACAGTTCAGTGCAATATTTTTCATTATGGCTTTGTCAAGTTCTAAGGGTGATCACATTAATATTTATTATTTGTCACTTAAGTTATGTTATAAAGTCACTTTATAACTTAAGTAAGGGTGGTCTGTTCATAAAAGACCCCCTCGACTTATGCCTAGCAAAAAGGTGACTTCAATTAGTTTTTAAATAGTAAATTTAAAGGGGTCATGAGAGGGGCATAGCATCTTGGAGGTAAAAGTTGGAATTGGAAGTATGTTGCCCTAATACCTCCTCACCTTCTTTATATTCACACTTTGGGCCTTCATTAAGGGAGGTTGGATTGACAATATAATGTGATGTTGTAAGATTGATTTCAGGTTACCTTTTTTGGTTGGTTGAGGATGTAAACCCTCCTCTAGTTGTTGGTTTCAATGGAGATAACACACCCTATCGAGTTGGAATTTGGATTGAAGATTAACAACGGTTTGGGCTTGTTGATTAAGCATTTTGGCACTGATATAAGGAGGTTAATTTCAGTATTTTGAGTGGGTTTGGAGGCTTTGGTTTGGTAGATGATTTTCATCTTTTTTGAGTGTGTTTGGAGCTATTATAATTTACTTTCAGGACTCTGGTATACCCTTTCCTAAGTTCTAGAAAAAACACATTTTTTTAGTATTTGGAAATACAAATAGTTCATAACTCCATGTGTGGGAAGAGTATTACTCTGGGTGATGATCCTATGGATCCATTGCATCTAGGCACCTCATTTGAGCCCTCATTTGCAGTGTCTGGGTCTACAACATGTTGATGGTGTCAACTCATAGTGCAATGATGATTAATGTAAATGAGAATGTTGAGGTGTGATAGTACTTCCATTTTGTGTCTTTGTGAAGAGTTATATGCATTTTTTGCTCAATGCATGACTGAGAACAGTGCTTTCTATGACTGTAACTAGGGCTGATATACATTTCTTAAAATTTGATTTTCAATTATTATTCAATGTCAAAATGATTCATAATGGATTTAATATAAATTGATGCAAATACATGTTCATTTCCCTTCTATGAAAATATTTCTTTTTATGTCACACATGTTGAAGGAAAATTGAAAACAAACACATTCTACAATTTTCATCTTACTCTACAAACCAAAAAAATAAGGGGTGGTTATTGCAGATGAGCCTCCATGCAATAATAATGAGGTTCCATTATATTTTTTGAGAAAATTATATTGTGATTTTGTATTTCAAGTAATTCCAAATTATTTTGACATGAAGGCATCCTAAGGTAGGGGACATGGGTCTTCATTTGATAGACCTGGTACTAGGTAGGACCAAAATCATCATAATCGAGCTCAGAGAAATAGAAGAACAATATCGCATGCCTCTATTCCTAAAATTTTGCATCGTAATATATAGATGGACAACCTTGAAAAGTTACTAGTTTGACAAAAGTTATGATTGATCATGGTATGCATACTTTGAAGACTTCTACTCAGTCTACAGGTGGCACTAGTGGTAGTGGTTGTGTTAGTGGTAGTGGTATTGTGGTAGTGGTAGTGGTGGTAGTGGTTTTTTTGGTGTTGGTATAGGTGCTAATGTCCCTCCTCCTACTCATGTTATAGTTCTTGTGCATTGTTACATATCATGTGGGAGGAAGTGTATGAGCCTCCTGTTTAGGTGTGATATACATAAAGTACATTTGTGGAGACTAACATGCTAGAGCGTATGTTATATGTATATGTTTCAATAGTGCCAGACACTAACATACCAGACATTAGCATGCCAGAGCATATGCCACATGTAGATGCTTTAGTAGTGCATGACACTAGCATTTCAAACACTATGTGAGATGTAGTAGCTTCAGTGACTCCTATCAGGGTACGCAAGACTCTTGTTGTAGAGGATACCTCACCATATGTATTTGATACACAGGTTTAATTTTAATTATAATTTGTTTATGTTTGTAAAAGAATATCAAGTTTATTTCTAGTATGTGTTTACTTAATTGACTAATTTATCTGACAGAACTTGTTATTTGTTGTTTGTATAGTTGATTGGTGATATTATGGGTACCTTAGCAAGTCTTGGCTCTATTGTAGAGGCTGTAATTAGCATAGATGTACCTTACACATAGATTTATAAATTTTTTAATTACATATTTATTTATTTATATGTTTATTGTCCTTTGAACAAAAAACTCTATTTTAATATATATTATAGTCATAACTTTTTATCATGATCATTGGATTCATGCATATTATTTATTTATTAGTTTAATAGATGATGAGGGATGCTATGGGCACCCCTAATGGATGAGAAAAAGGTTTAGGTGATGTTGTTCCTACATCAGAGAATCCACTATCTTCATAGCAGGTAATGATTTTGGGATGGAGACTGGTGAGAACACATAGTTTAATTGTTTTTATCTTTAAGCAATGATATTTTATGTCATATTTACATAATTGTATGCAACTCTACATATAATGATATATGTATGCTCCATAGGATTCCCCATCACAGGTGTATATGTGATTTCCTAGCCCTAGACAACTATTTATATGGAATATGGTGAGTGTAGAATCATTTTACAAAATTTTACATTCTTGAAAAATTTATCAAATTTTCAATATACAATTTTAATGAATTAATTTTTATATTTTATATGTTGTGCAGAGACAACAATTTTCAACGGTTTTCAATGAAACAATGGATGACACACATGCAGAGAGAAGTGTCTCCTCGTATTGAGGCATCCAACACCCCTGACTCTACGTCTATGGCAATAAAGCACAATTTATTTGAAGGCAATGAGGAGTAGGAGAGCTAGTTATTGTGCTAGGGATCTAGTTGTAGGCACAATCTATTTTGTATGCCGATATGGCCCACATTGTATGCCTATATGGCACATTTTGTCTAGGCAAAATCAATTTTATATGCTGATGTGGCCCACATTGTATGCCTATATGGCGCATTTTGTCTATGTACATGTTATGGTCTACATTTTTTCTTGATATATGTTAAATTATGACATAGAACTTTGCATGTATCACATATATACTATTCGACAATATGATTCCTTTACCTATGCATATTTTCTATTTTTATCATTTAATGTTACACATATTATTGGTTAATGATTGAATTATTACTTCATATGGGGTTTTAAAAATTCACATTATTCTCTAAGTTAGGTGCTTTAAATCATTATGTATATTTGACATTTACATGTGATATTTACTATTTACTTGTTTCATTTACATTTAGTTACATATCAATTTGTAATTGTGATGTTTAAGTGAACTTGGGGTCAATTTCATGGACATGTAAATATTATAAATTGTACTTGATCATAAATGTTAGGAGGTTTAGTGATGCATTTGTGTATGTCTTCAACTCCTACTTATCCATAGAACAAACAAAGACAATTATATGTGTCCATACAATCATTATGGCCTACTTATACATGGGTTAATATCAACATTGATATCCCTCTCTAGACTATCCACAAAATTATAATCTTGGCAAGGCAAGAATATAGACACAAATGAAGAGACTTAAGTAGCTTCAATACTCCTTGACTAGTATATAAAACTTGAGGTTATATTATTATGGTCCTTAAAGACATATTCAATCTTTATCTCAATATGGAAAACCAATCCATCTATTGGTTTTGTCTATTTGAATTCAAAAGACTCAAAGCTCTCTACAAGCTAATTAAGCCTAAATGCATCAAAAGGATCAAAACATGAAATATTTAAAAACAGGAGTATAGATCAATCTAAAATACTTTATCACAATATTTTGTAGGTGACTCAACTTTTCCAACACCTCAGAAGGTCTGCTACAAAGAATTTTATCAAAAACCTCTCATAGACTTACTAGTTTTAATGTTGCTCTAAAATGCCAAAACCCATTATGTATTGAATTAGCACTTCAAGACACCTTAGACATATGTATTTAGGTGTTTTTTGAATTATCAATGCTCAAATAAAAGGTTTGGCTTTCCACTTTTAATATTTTACCAAAAATTCATAAAATCATGTTTTGTCTATTTAGCCTAATTACCCTCTAGTAGGTCAAAACTCAAGATATAGTTTTCTTAAAACAAATGATCTTTTTATGAGGTCTATACAAATGCATTAAAGGTGTTTCAACCTTCATTTGAATTTTATAGACTCAATTTTGAAATTTATAAACCAACCTTTGTCCTCGCTATCAAAGAAATACAAAAAATGGGGTATCTCTTACACATACTTGTAGGTTTTGATTCATTAGCCCAATCGACGTATTGTTTATACAAACACATATGGATGGACTTTTTAAGGATAGAATGACCTTTGTCCAGTCTTTGTTAGGCACTGGGAGGAAAATTTGTAGTTGGTTGGAGGCATCCCTTAAGAGAATTCACTCATCCCTGAGTGTGCAAAATGATTGAACTTTGATCGTGTATTGGATGAGAACTATGAGGGCTAGAGATAAACCATCAACCCCTACATGTGCATAGACGAGTCCTCTAAAAAAAACCATGAGGATTTTATCTAACTTGAGATGGATGAGACACAACAATGAAGTTTCTATCAAAGTGTCTCTAACATTCTCTCCAAGTTCAACTATTTTTATTTTCAGAAAAAAAAATGTCACTTTATACCCCCCGTTTGTCCTTTATTATCCTGCATCTACCCTCTTGTGATGTTAGTAACTTCAAACTTTGAAAATTCAAGTGTCCATACCTTAGATGTCATAACCAATTTTAATCTTCATATACCATATTTATAAGGATGTTACTATTTTCTCCAAACTTCAATGAGAACATCCTATTCTTAGACATAGGAATAATTATAACAACCTTAGTTCCTTGATTCTTATCATAGATCATCTATTGTTTATCATCAAAAACCACCTTATAGTTCTTTTCACTTAGCTATCCAACACTCAACAAATTATGTTTCAAATTTGGTGTGTAATAAATATCATTAATACGTTTCTTACTTTTTGTAGTATTCACCTTCATAGTTCTTTTTGCTGCAACCTCCAAAGATTTATTATCACCAAGTTTGATATTAGTTTAAAATTTTCTATCCATTATAGAAAACAACACATTATTCCCTGACATGTGATTAGAACAACCCGAATCTAGATACGAAACCTCATTATGACTATTTTCAGCTTTATCATATGAAATGAGTAAATTATATGAATTATCGACATCCTCATTTGCATAATTAGCACTTTTATTTTCATTTCTTGATTTTAATCTACATTCCCAATCAAAGTGACCATTCCTATGATGATAATAGGATTAAATATTTCTTTTATCAAATCTACCTCTATCTCTGTGATAATAATAACATTGAATATTTCTTTTATCAAATCTACGTCTACCTTTACCTCTTGCAGCTGAACCATCTCTTCTTCCTCTATATCCTCTTGAATAATTGCATCGTCTTGAATAATTATGATTTATGTCTTTACCTTGTCTTTGATTGCTTTTGATATTGTATTTGCCTTGTACGTGACTATTCTTATTGCTAGTGTTGGTACCATCATTCTTTGTGATCTTTAATTTTGAGGGAAAAACCTTCTCATCACTTTCATTTAATGTGTCTATCAGTGTTTCTTCATGGGACACAAGAGATCCAACCAATGGATCAAACTCAAGAGTAGTCAAATTTTTACTTTCTCCAATAATAATGGCAACATTAATCCACCTTGGTGTTGATACCTTAACACATTTTTACAACAACCTCTTTGTTCAATGTTGGGTGAATATTTTGTCGACCAGCTAACTGGCGTTCAAAATAGTTCCTATCACCACAACATAGGGAGATTGGTCATCCAAATGTGAAAGTTTACTGCATCATAGGGGACATATCTCTCCTCTTATCAAGGGGAGGTTCCCTATAGATATGCAAGAGAGATTTGTCCCCTATGATGCAGTAAACCTGCACATCTAGATGACTAATCTCCCTATGTTGTGGTGATAGGAACTATTTTGAACGCCATTTAGCTGGTCGACAAAATATTCACCCAATAGTTTTTGGTGACTCCGCTGGGGACTTGAACAAGTAGTCCCTACCCTTATCCATTATAGAGTCTAGCGACTCCCATCTGGGTCTTACCCAGTATCATTATAGCCTTACCATCTTCCTCCATCTCCATCTCCATTTTTGTCTCCATTATATTATCTGGTCTGCAAAACCAGAGCCGCTGGGAAAGAAAGCACAGTTGAAGCCTCAAGCTTTAAGCTAAAGTAGGGCCAGTTCTTTTCCATTTTTGACCTATAATTTGGCAACTCCACCCAGATGTGTTATCCCTGCTTTTAATAATTAAATCATGGCAGTTCGAGGCCCCTAGGGTAACTCATTTGGCCCACTTAATCTAACTCCACCCTTGCATGAGCTACCACACAGCTCAAGAAAGAACTTTCTCAAATCTTTGGTGATGGGAAAGTTCACCCTGATGAACACATTACAGCGTTCAGCATAGCCTGTGGCATAATTGGAGTGGAGTATGAAGATATAGCAGTAAGGATTTTTGTAGAGATGTTGCAAGGCACATCTGTAGATTGGTTTTACCATCTGTAGATTGGATCAGTGACCGACTGGGATACACTCAAATCTAAGTTTGAAGCCCGGTTCAAGCCCATAGAAGATGCTCATGCTTTGCTAGCCCAACTTACATAGATGAAGAAGGAACCTCATGAGCCCATGAGAGATTTTATTGTAAAATTTGACAAGCTGAGAAATAGGATTCCTGCAGTTGCTCAGCCCACACTCGAAAACCTCAAATGCTTCTTCATAAACTCATAGCTACCTGAAGTGAGTTTTCTGCTAAGACGTGTTGGTCACATAGATCTTAAGGCTGCTCAAGACTTAGCCACTGAGGTGGAAGATGACCTTATCTTGGCTGGAAAGATAAGGAGAGAATTAAATAGAGGTAGACCCTCTTCATCTTCTGAGTATCCACCTATAGCCACCACTGATCCAATGGTGCAGAAGCTGGAGAATAAGTTGTTGGCTCTCAAGAGACAAGTGGCACAAGGGACGTTGTTCGCCCCTACATATAGAGATATGCCAAGAAGAACTTTCCAAAATCATCCATACCAAGGTAACGCTGCTAGGAATCAAGTGCAAATAAATCATCTCCCAGCTCCTTAGAGGAACCTGGCCCTTGAAGCATCTCCAATCAACTCAGCAGTTGGATACCTTGAAGCTGACTCAGATTTCTCATTCCAGCCTGAGTCAAATCCTGAAGATGAAGCTAATCTCTTCACTGAGAGTTGGTGACTTCGTCATTGGTTTCCTAAATTATCAGGATGAACCCATAAGTGAAGGGAAAGCAGATGAGGGATCATATGCTATATTCACCCGATCCCAGAACCAGTCGGCTCAACAAGCTGATAAAGGAAAAATAGAGGAGCAAGCTCAACCTGCAATTTTAATTACTCAGCGTGGAACCACTCTATATTTCTAGCCAAAGGACCCGATGGTTGTTGAATAAGTAAGTATCCTAAACATTTTTGTACCTTCTACTTCAAATTTGTAGCCCAGTCCTCCCACCCCTCCCAAAAACCAAAAGGTTGAACTCCCATCCGTTGTGCCTAGTCCAATCCAGCCATTTGACATAATTGATCATGTCAAATGTGTCGAGACCCAAACGGTGGCCTCTACAGCCCAAATTTTGTTTGAGTCTTCAGGTAGGGATGAAATAGCAGAAGAATTGGTAAAGTGCAACATAAGTGCAAAAGAACCCTCCCCTCCAAATGAAGAAGAATCTGAGGTGTCTGAGGGGGACAATCAAATCATGCGCTTCACTGGACCAGAAGAGCCTCAAGCTATGGTAGTGGACCATACTGCCGTACACCAAAGTCAGGAGGAGGAACTCTTCACCAAGAGAGCAAAGAGTTATGATTTTTAGTTTGGAGACCACGTCTTGCCATGGCGCAAGAAGAGGAGGAAACCAAAGGGAAGACACAAAAAATTAGTTTCCTGGTGGAGAGTTCCATTCGCCCTTCACCAATTCTGGGGACAAAATGGTTTTCTACTGGTTTATCAGGACGGAACGCCATTATCATTGTCTCACAATGGGCAGCATCTGAAGCACTTCAAATCTTGAGGCATCAGATAAGTTTATTTGTACATATGTATATTTGTATAGTCTTTAGTTCTGTTTTGTGCTTTTCATTTTCATTTTTGTCGCCTTTCTTTTTGGGTAGCATGACTCCGTAACCCAATGACACACTTCAAGGCACTGGAGATTCTGGATTCTACTCCCTTTGACTATTTTTACAATATAAGGAAGTTCCCCAATTGGAGCTAGCTGTTGGTCCCCAAAAATGTTACTCATTTTTGAGACAACATATGAAGCTATTTTGGCCCTGTAAAATCCAAAATTGTCTCTTCCCTTTTTAAATTTTGTTCTGAGCTTTAAAATTCCTCATTTTCCAAGCTCTTTCAGTAAAGGGACTAGTTGGTTCAACGGGTTCAAGGGCTTCTTCAGGTGGGTTCAATCAAAAGGGACAAGTTTCTAGCACTTTGACACTTTCGAGGTTGGTTCAATGCTTTGGTTCAACCAAAAAGATGTCCATCAGCAAGCTCCTAAGCAAGGATTGAACCATTGAACCTTGAACCATTTTGGTTTAACGAGTTCAAAGGGTTCAAAGGTTCAACGTCATCAGCATGAGTTAAGCGCTTCGGCAAGTTGGTTCAACAGGTTCAATCGATTCAAAGAGATCAAAAAGGGCTTCAAAGAATGAACCGATTGAACCATTGAACCGTTGAACCAAAAGGTTCAATGAGTTCACAAGTTCAAAGGTTCAACCAGTGTGATGAACATCAAAGAGATTAGAAAGAACAAGCAACAGGCAGAGGAAGAACCAATGAACCGATTGAACCTTGAACCGAAAGAGTTCAAAGTTCAATGGTTCACAAGTTCAAGCAGTTCAAAGGTGGCTCCAATCAAAGAAAGAAGCATCAAACAGTTGGTTCAATCAGCAGGTTCAAGGGGCTGCCCCAGGGCCGAAGGAAAAAGATACCCTTGCGGAGGGCAATGAACCAGGCCAAGTATCCTTGCGGAGGGCAGTGAGCAAAAGTGAACAAAAGTTGGAAATCCTTCGGGAAAATGACTAAGGGAAAGAAGCAAAGCTTTCCTTTAGACATTTTGTCTAAAGAAATTCCTTCAGACTTTTTGTCTGAAGGAAAAGCCTGAAAGCCAAAGCTCGCCGAAGAAGCAAGAACCCTTCGAGAAAGATCAAACCTCAAAGTGCAGCGAAAGCTGCCACGTGTCGCTTTCTACAGGACTCTCATAAGTACCTAAAGATTCAATAAGTTAAGTGGATGCTGCCATGTGTCCTCACCCATTTCATATGCAAAAAGTGCCAAGTGTCAAGTAGCCAAAGCACGAAGAAATTATAGAAAAGGGTGACAGGCCCACACTCATCAAATTTAGGACAACCAACTAGTCGTTGGCTTTCAAATGAAGTACAGACCCGAGGGTGCCACATTTGTGGCAATGAGGTAGCTATTGATCTTTACAAGCTCAAGCGTGGGAACCGATGCATTCAAAGACCAAACAACTAGCTGAAAGGAGAGCTTGAAGACTCAAATTGCAGCAAAAAGAGAGAGAGACCAAATGTATCTACGCGGCAGTTAATTTCTGTAGGTAGACAGTCCGCAGGATAGATTCCTCGAGCCTTTAAACATTGAAGGTGCAGCCTGTTTGTCTCCTTTGCAGTAAAGGCAAAATAGACAGCTGCGTAGACATTAGAAAGAACTGACAAAAGGATTCAGACCTAGAAGAAGATAGTAGAGATGAATCGACACGCCATAGTTAAGGCAATCGCCTCTGTTCCATCATGCCCCCTTGACAGAATTGATGATGCATTTAAGGCATTGAATGCACAGTATGGGTAGTTTCATGAAATAAAGTGCCAAGCTTCTCCTGGCTTCTATATATTGTAATCTCTTCGATTGCTTAAAGGAGATCTCTCTGTGATCAGAAACTACACTCTACCCAAATTGAAAGGCATTACTGAGACTTTGAGCTTAGATTGTTTGTCATATTACTTTATCTGAATGAGAAAACAAGTTACTTGTAGACTTTGTGCTGTTATAGCTTGTGATATCTTAGGAGATTGTTCGTATGTCTGTTTCCCAGGAGCTTTCTTGTCCATTTGATTTAACAAGCAGAACTAGTGGGGGTGATCAGGA
Source organism: Torreya grandis (assembly GCA_037957365.1). Classification (NCBI taxonomy): domain Eukaryota; kingdom Viridiplantae; phylum Streptophyta; class Pinopsida; order Cupressales; family Taxaceae; genus Torreya; species Torreya grandis. The sequence goes on from JARHVA010000384.1 coordinate 467,326, forward strand.
AGGTGTCCTAAAGGCCAACTGTGGGACGACGTTGTGCCCCCATAAGTACCTTTAGTGTGTTTGCATTTTCCTTTCCTATGTAAAGAGCCTTGGGACGACGTGGTGCCCCCATTGTTCTTCGTATTTCTCTCTCGGGTTGCTGGTCACTCAGAGCCCCCATTACTGGTTACTTGCTACCCGAAAGATTCCTACTGCCTGCTGAAGAACACTTTTGAAAGAAGAGAAGTGCCTTCTGTCATTGCACCAGGATTTCTACTATTTAGGAAGGAATCTGGCTCTTGGCTGAAAGTTGCTTCTGAAAGAAGAGAAGTACCTTCCCCATCACCCAGGATTTCTTCTTTGTTTATCAACATCATCTCTGAAAAAAAAAAGATGGATGGTTTGTCCTACCCCCTGTGTATTACTTCCTGCTATATATATATATATATATATATATATATATATATATATATATATATATATATATATATATATAACCTCCTGCATCTCCTACATATCTATAGGGAACCTCCCCTTGATGAGAGGAGAGATCTGTCCCCTGCTGATGCGGTAAACCTGCACATATATATATATATATATATATATATATATATAACCTCCTGCATCTCCTACATATCTATAGGGAACCTCCCCTTGATGAGAGGAGAGATCTGTCCCCTGCTGATGCGGTAAACCTGCACATCTGGCTGTCTGATCTCCCTATGTTGTGGTGATAGGAACTATTTTGGTCACCAGTTAGCTGGCCGACAAAATATTCACCCAACATTCAACATTTCTCCAAATATAACCATCTTGTTTCACACTTTTAGCTTCTTGCATCTTCAAATTATCTCTTCAATGTTTGCAATCTAACCACTTTGACTTGCTCACTACTTTGGCAAGCTTCTTGTAGAGTCTTCCAATCATCTTTTGTTGTCTTTGCACCTGTAATTCTTGGAAATAGGCTCTTGTCTAGAGTTGTTTGAATATGAAATAAAACTTGTGAGTTCTTCTTAGATTCGTTCTTGGCTTGCCTATCATTCGTTGGAACGATGGTCTAATCAGTTGGTTCATCATACCTAGTTTTTACAATCTTCCATAATTCTTTCCATGTCAAAAGAATCATCATCTTGATGCTCCAATAATCATAATCATTACCACTAAATTATGGAATAAGAACACTCTTAGAATTTAACATGATCAATTGTTTAGAAAGATTTGAAACAAAAAACATCAACCTAAATCTGACTCTGATATCAATTGAAAATTTTTAAAAATATAGAAATAAATGATTGTTCGTATAGAAACTAAAAACTCACAACGAAATATTCATAACTATAAGAAATACAAAAGAAATTCAGAATAACTAAAATAAAAATATTTTTTCAAATTATTCGAATCGTTCTCCATAATAATAAACATCAATTACAATATATTAATAAAATTACAAGTGAACATACTTTTTTAATTAATAAATAAACATATTCTAAACTATTTATATAACAACTTGCATAAAAGATAAATTAAAATTATATCCAATCTTTCTAAGATTTTATTATTTTAAAAATAAATTAATTAAATATTAACTACTTATTAAATAAATCGCATGATCCCCCTTTTTTTTTCCCCCTTCCATGATTCAACAATTCACCAACAAATGCAACGATGAAAATGTGATATAAACAAAGTGAAAAGGATTTTGAGTTAAAATTAACACGAAGTCCAAAGAAAGTGTGCTTCCACCATGACGTTACGGGGTTTGAAATTTGTGTTTGTGTGGCGAGAAATTCACGACTCTCCATTAATACTCGATATCAACCATTGATGGAAAGTTGCGCTAAAAGTTGATGGAAATATTGTGCCAAGTCGTAATTATTTGTTGTCTAAATCGAAACTTCAGAAAATGAGTTTGAATTTCTTTGAAATTGCATATCTGCCATTTCAATCTACAGCAGCTTCATTAAATTCATAGAACGTGTTTGACCCGAAAAATTCGACGGTCCCGACACGGCGTAGAAATTAAGTGTTTTTTCGATATATATACTGGACAAAATAGAGAAGATGTGTTCTGTATTGAAGTGGTGAAAATGGAAGCAAGAGTTGTGATGTATGTACTCTGCATTGTGTTGGCAATTATGAACTCCACTGCAACCTTCAATCCCCATTCTGGTTGGGAGGGTAATGCTTTAGGTGGTCTCCACGGACATGATGAAAAAGAAGAAAGGGATGTTGAGGCTCTTTTATCTTTCAGACAGGGCATTACATCGGACCCAAGCGGATTGCTATCAAGCTGGACTGCAAACAATTCAAAGAATGTGTGCGACTGGTATGGCATTTGGTGCAGACCACACACTAAAAGGGTGGTTTCTATCATTCTTCCTCAAATGGGTTTGGGAGGTACCATGTCTCCTTCCTTGGGAGGCCTCTCTTTGCTGCGCACTCTGAATCTCTCTCTAAATAATTTCACTGGAAAGATTCCGTCTCAGCTTGGGAAGCTCAAAGTGCTGAGGATACTCGACCTCAACACTAATCTACTGTTGGGTTCTATACCCATATCCCTCTCTAATTGTACACGCCTTGAGTGGATTAGACTTTCCTACAACAAATTGAGCAGCAGCATACCAACAGAATTTGGTCGCTTGGGGAAGTTAGAGCATCTCTGCCTGGGCGACAATTATTTGGGTGGAAGCATTCCACCACAGCTGGGTGACCTCAAAGTTCTGAGGACACTCGTCCTTCGGGGAAATATGCTATTGGGTTCTATTTCCGTATCTTTGGTGAATTGCACGCACTTGGAAGTGATGGATCTTTCCTATAACTTCTTGACAGGAAGCATTCCAACTGAATTTGGTGGGTTGAGTAAGCTAGAATATATGGATCTTTCACATAACAACTTGACAGGAAGCATTCCAACTGAATTTGGTGGGTTGAGTAAGCTAGAATATATGGATCTTTCACATAACAACTTGACAGGAAGCATTCCAACAGAATTTGGTCGCTTGGGGAAACTAGAGCATCTCTGCCTGGCCGAAAATTATTTGGGTGGAAGCATTCCCTCTGAATTTGGCACGCTTCAGAAACTAGAGGGACTTTATCTGCATTCTAACAGGTTGGAGAACAGCATTCCTCCAAATCTAGGTAATTGCTCTTCCTTGAATGCTTTGTTTTTGGGGGATAATCCGAAATTGTCTGGCAATATCCCACCTGAATTGGGAAACTTGAAACAGCTTTCACTGTTATCAATGTATGGCCCTGCGAACCGTAGACTTTATTACCACAGATTGACGGGTTCTATTCCTCCACAAATTGGAAATTGCAGCAATCTTTGGCTGCTTGATCTGGCAAGCAACAGATTTTACGGGCGGGTGCCCATGAGCATATTCCACCTTCCCCTTGTGGCGCTTGCCTTACAAGGTAACCTTCTTGACGGTATACTGCCACAGGCAGTTGTCAATATGACCCGGCTGATCTACCTTGGTCTTGGTGACAACAAATTCACAGGAAGCATTTGGGAGGACATTGGGAGGCTGGCGGACTTGAGGTATTTGGACTTGGGTACAAACAAGTTAAGCGGTAGCATTCCTGAGGGAATAGCCAGTTTGAGCGAGCTTGAAACCCTTTTCTTGCATGATAACGAACTAACGGGCACAATTCCACCAATATTCAGTAATTGCCGCACTCTAAAGAACCTAAGGTTGTCGACCAATTCATTTTCGGGGTCTCTGCCTGCATCTTTGGCCAACTGTACTGAACTTCAGCTTCTCGATCTTAGAAAGAATGAATTGACAGGTGAGCTTCCAGCTTATTTTGGAAATTTTCAGGAGTTAAGAGTTTTAAACCTGGGCTATAATAAGCTTAAGGGTAGAATTGGTGCATGGATCTCAAAACTCACCAAACTGCAGGTGTTGGATTTATCCAACAATAAAATTAGTGGAACAATACCATCTAATCTTGAGGGTCTCTCTGGGTTTGGAATAGATCCTAGTGTGACTGGCAACACACTCTATGAGGTTCTATCTATTGTAATAAAAAGCAGAGAGTACCAGTTGGATTATGTTCTGGCAACAAATACTATACTTGACTTGTCATGCAATAATCTAAGTGGGAAAATACCGGGAAGCATGGGAAATCTGAGTAGCCTCAGGTTGCTAAATTTATCAAGAAACCATCTGGAAGGCGAGATACCCCCATCTCTCGGGCAAATACCAACATTAGAAGAGTTAGATTTGTCTGAAAATGAGTTAAGTGGAGCGATACCAGAGGAGCTATCTAGATTGTCTATGTTGGCATCCGCCAATTTTTCTGGCAACAGTCTTTGTGGGCCAATACCAAGTAGCACGCAGTTTAGCACTTTCAATCAGAGTAGTTTTGAGAGAAATCAGTGTTTATGTGGACGCCCATTAGAACGTTCATGCAGGCAAAGGAATACAGATCCAAAACCATCTCCACCTTCAAAAATGGTGGACGAGTCCATTTGGAGTGCTGTGGATGAGCACGTGTCATTGATTGCATTGGCATTGGGATTCTCAATTGGATTTGGAGGAGCATTATATGTGATTATGGGATGGGACATTCTTTGTCGCTTACTGATACGTCTCAAATCAAGATGCTTTAATGGAGCTACCCGTTCTGAGTATGGGAGTTGGAGCTTGCACCACAATTCAAAGTCTCTATTTCAACCATCAACCTCCTCTACTTAATTGTGGACGCTTTAGATTCATCCGTAAAATATGTTTTATTTCTAATGTGGTTTGCAATATAACTTACCTGCTAATGCAATTAGGAGGCATAAATAGTCTAGTATTCTCCTATAAAATTAGGAGGCATAAATAGTTTAGTAATCTGCTAATGTAATTAGGAGGCATAAATAGTCTCTTATTCTCCTATAAAATTAGGAGGCATAAATAGTTTAGTTTATTATTCTCCTATGTAATTAGGGGCATAAATAGTTTATTATCCTGCAGTCTCCAGCTTTTAAATAAATTTGTATTGTTCATCATTTGTGCTATTTAATTTTTTAGTTTATTGTTTTTTAAAAATATATAATTTATTTTTAACTATTAAAAATAATTATAGAATACATGATTGGATGGTTCATTTTTCATTTTTCTTGTTTTTAAAAAATGAATATCCCACTTAATCCTATTGAACACAATAAAAATCTCATCATATGTTTTGTATATTTTCCTTATTTTAAGTTGAAAATCCAGATCTTATATTAGGGAAGAATGCAGCGAGGCCTGTGACCTTCTGCAAGCGGAGGAGTTTGGGGAAGAATGCAGAAGTTGAGTATTCATCTTCCCATTCAAGGAGGACATTGGTATCGGCTTCCCCTCGCAGTATTCCATTTTCGCTGCAGGGAAGCCATTTCATGCCCTGCAAAAACGACAAGATGGGAGACGTCTTGACGTGGACATAGAGGCTTCCCCATCGGAAAAAAACCCCGATATACTTATTTCGTTTTGTTTTGGCTCTGAGTGTTTTTTTTTGTTAATATATTTGAGTTTTGTGTTGCCAAAATGGTGAAAATTGTGCTGTTCCAGGTTAGAGCCAGCGGAATAGTGTATCGAAAGGGGATTAAAAAAGGCTCGTGTGCTGGGACATTTGTAGACATTTTTTTTTTAAAATTATGGGTTTATTTTATAGGCCGGGTTGCAAAAATATTATTATTTGTGGTTAGGGTTTTGTGTCCAGTGATTTTTGCATTTATTTCGGAGGAGGATGGACTGTTGGATGTTTTTGCCAAGAAGTGCGGAGCCTGGAGCGAGGAAGCGAAGCAGTGGATCGTTCGCAAAGCAGGCGGGGAGGGCTTTGTTTCGGGCAAGTGGAGTGTGAGTTTAAGACGACAAACTTCAAGGGTCTTGCTATGTTTTTCATCATTTTTACCACTGGCTCAAGTGATAGCGGTCTCTGACGGGGATTTTTTTAAGGCATTGTGTTTGTGAGTGGAAGGAAGCAAGAAGACGACGATCATGGCAGGGCTAACGTTGCGAGAGGCCCTGAAAAGCCTCTGCTCTAACAATGGCTGGAGGTATGCTCGTTTCTGGAAGCTTAAATCGCGAAAGAGCATGTAAGTTTTTACTGACTTTTTCCTTGTTTTATGAAAATGAATTTGTTGCGTCGTTATTGTTGAACATTCCAGCTGTAGAAATAAGTATTAGGAATCGTTTTAATAAAATTTGTTAGCTCAGATTGTAGTAGTTATTTCGCATGTTTTTCATCGTTTTTACCACTAGGTGAAGTGACAGCGGTCTCTGATGGGGATTTTGATAAGGCGTTGTGTTTGATAAGGAAGGAAGAAGACGACGCTCATGGTGGGGCTAACGTTCGAGAGGCCCTAAAAAGCCTCAACTCTAGCAATGGCTGGAGTTGTCTTGTTTTCTAGAATCTTAAATCGCGAAACGGCATGTAAGTTTTTACTGACGTTTTTCCGAGTTTTATGAAAATGATTTTGTTGCGTCGCTACGGTTGAACATTTCAGCTGTAAAAATAACTGTCAGGAATCATTTTTATAGACATTTTTAGCTCTGATTTTAGTAGTTATATCTCTGTTATATGATAATAACCCTGGTATGAACAGCAAGAAAAGTTATGTTTTGTTTTGTAAGACGCCAGGGCGAAACATTCCAGCAATATAATTAACGTTAGGGGTTCGTTTTCTTAGCCTTTTTATGCTTTTGTTTCATAATAACCTTTAGATGAAAAGATCACTGGTTAGCTCTGTTAATTTTTTGTTTTGGTTTGTAAGTAGTTAGGGTTAAACATTCCAGCAGTATGTGCGGGGTAGTTTCGTTGTTAGAAATATGTCTTATCTCAACTTGCTATTCCTGCTTTCCTCTCCAGCTCAGCATAATTCCCTGCATTTAAGGCAATTTATTTGGAATGCCTTCTGGAGAAGATTTGACAGATTTGGTTTGATGCGCTTAACTGGCTAATTACTCTCACATACTTTGTGGGGAGTAAAAGACATTGATATTTTATTCTCCTTGCTGTCCACCGTAGAGTTTAATTTTATTACTGCTTTTGTGGTCATTTTTGTATCATGCATGAAAGAGGAAAAGAGAAAAACGCAGCTCTGCATCTGATAGGAAGAAGAAACTTTGAGCTGCATCTGATAGGAAGAAGAAACTTTGAGGGTCGAAGCTCTGTTAAAATTGTTCCAGCTTTTAATATATGAATATATAAATCTGATTGTGTCCATCTTGCTGTGTCTTTTTTTCTGTGTTTTCTGAGCAGCTCTTAATTCCAGTAGAATTAGTTTTCTTTTACTGCTGTGTAGGAAATATCACTATTTGCTGCTCTGTTTATCATTTCAATTCCTCTGCCCCTATTTCCACATTCGTAGCATTTTGCTCCAATTTCAGCAGTTACCTCGTGTATTTATTTGATGGATGAAAAACAGCACTGGTTAGTTATGTTCATATTTTTAATTTTGTAATTAGCCAGGGTTAAGCATTCCAGTTACGAGTCAATAAGCCCACCTTGCATTTCAAAAACTTCTCTATGGAAGATCAAATTGGACCACTTGTGGCTAAGATGTGGCATCAGTGGCATCCCCTTGGAGAAGCGTATGTTCTTTACTATACAAAAAGTTTTTTTCCGTAACTAGATTGTATTTGCTAGATGGTTAGTAGTAAAGTTAATTTGCTGGAAAGGCCTGTTGAAAAGGATGGTGCTATTGAGTTTAATGGATTTAATGTTTGTTTAAATTTACTTGGCTGGGGATGGCTACTAACTTCTTGTTGATTGCATATTTCTCTACTGCATTTTCTGAGAGAAGCGATGCAAACTGTAGATTATTTTCCAGTTTGTTTTTTGTTATCTTCGGTGAAAACACTATTGTTTGGGATAAAGTATTTTGTATTCTGCTTTCAGTTTTTCTGATGCGTATGTGCACAAAGAAAATTCAGGCAAAATTTCTTCTACCTCTTTCTTCGTTAAATGGTGAAGCAAGAGTCATGCATGCAGTTACAGATATGCTTTGGAAGTTGGGTTTGAACTTTAGGACTTTTTAGTATGTAACTAGAAGTATGAAGCTTGCACTCCTTTACAGCTGGTGCAACTTTCTTTGTCCAGAAGGCTTTTGTATGAATTGCATCTTTTTTTTGGCAGGAAAAACATATATTGACCCTGCCCTTTTGCTGGAATCCATCTGGAATTCTGCAGATCTGAAGACCAATTGGCAGATATATTCACAAAGGCATTAGCAAAGGAGACCTTTGATTATCTAAGACAAAATTTAGGCATTGTAAATGCTGAAGTTGTTAGTGGTAGAAATTAAGGGGGAGTGTTAGAAATTGAAGATTAACAGGGGATAATTTCTCCACTTGACACTTAACTGCCAGTTCCACCTCCCTCCTTTTGATGCATGCACAACAGTTAACAAACAGTTAGAGATCAGTTAGTGCAAACAGTTAAACAACAGTCTTACTCTTTGCTCAACTTGCATGCAGTAGCAGTTGAAGTTAGTTTTAGATTAGTTAAGGATTAGTTTATTTTCAATTTGATTTGTCAAGAAAATATATTTAAAGATCTCTTGGGTGCAGCTTTGTAAGGACATATCAAGAAAGATTAATAAAATCTTGTTTTCTCCATTGCTGTAGCAATCTGAGGGTTTGAGTTTTTATTTTCTTCTTTTTATGCTCTGTTTAATCCTTCAACTAGAAGTATGAAGCTTGCACTCCTTTACAGCTGGTGCAACTTTCTTTGTCTAGAAGGCTTTTGTATGAATTGCATCTTTTTTTTTGGCAGGAAAAACATAGATTGACCCTGCCCTTTTGCTGGAATCCACAGGCTTCAAAAGACACGTACCAAACCGGGTAGATGGACAGGTTACAGTCAATTGAAGAGCCGCACGTAGGAAGCTCTTCCAATTCTCCAATTCCAGGTATAGATATTCATCTTGGTCTTCATGTGTGCTTTTACTTCTTGAAAAACGGACAGATTACAAAACAGTTTCTTCAAGTTGATTTTGTGAAATTCTTAAACATTTTTTTAAGATGGAAAATTCGAAAAAAAAATCTATGTTGCTCAAAATTGCGACAGCCTCAACGCTTAAGATTGCATTTTGTGCTCCACTTTTTTGTTCTTCCACAAGTATAGACGTTTTTACAGTGAACATTTTTCCATCTTCTTGTTTTCAAGTGTTTTCACAGTTTACATTTTTTCACGTTTGCAGGAATGGCTCTAAAACTATGCTTAAGATAACAAGCATACAGAGGTGACCTATCCTGCATAAATCCATGTCCACCATACATTGTCATTTTTCAGAAATGAGTGAAGATACATTGTCATCTTGGAGAAATGAGTGGAGAGAACCAGAGGATTAACAGTCTCAAATATTGCAAATCGTTTTGAAATTCCCTGTACAAATATTTATATTAGTTGTATTCATTTTTAGTCACTTGTAGAAAATGCTGTTGAGCTTTCACTTCTCCATCCTTCAAGTAAACAGATGCATTTAGTTAAAAATAAGATCTTAAAGAAAGGACAGAATCATACCGGCATCATATCTTTTGATGTTCAAACTTTGATTTCATTGTGAATGCTAAAACGAACAAACATTAGTTTTTTTTGCCACTGAAATAAAATTTGCAAAGAAAAATTCTCAAACAGGCAAGCCAAATTTGATTGAAAATCAAGTAGCCAACAACAATGGATATTAGTGGTGGATCGGCAGGTACGTTATGGAGCAATGGTGACATCTCTTTATTTTTAAAGTGACTATAAATTTAGTATATTATGATTATTATACTTGTCTTGCCTTCTTCTCTACTTTATGGTTTGATAATTTCAAACAAAAAATAGGAAAAAAAAAAAAGGTTCAAATGCCTTTAAATACATTTCTTATTATTTTACTATATTTGACTTGCATGTTTTAATTATTTTTAATATTCTAAATTAATAATTAATTTGAATAAAACAAATGTTATTATTTGTATTGGTATTCTACTTTTTTAAGATCTACACATTTTTATATGTTGGGTTTTCCCTTTATTCATGTCATGTGGGTATTGGGGGCATCCCTTATTTGATCATGATACACACAAGTTTTATCATTTTTTATTATCATGTTTTACCTTATGTATTTACACACGACTTTATCCATGCTTATATTTTTTGTAGTGTACCTGGTATGTTATGTACTTAATATTTTTTGCTAACACATATATATAAAGATTATTATGATATGTTTATGTTGGTTGCTTATACTTTTCTTTTATACATTTCCTTGAGTGTCTTGTCTTTCTTATTTGAGCATTTGAATATGCTCTATTTTTTGTAGCTCTCATTCCTTCATTTGCCTCTTTGACATTTAAATGTCATTCTTAATTTTATAGACATTTGACTAAGTTATGTCTTTTTGATTGTGTAGCATTTGAACACGCCCCTTATTTGTGGTCTCCTTGGACCATTGTCTGTTGACTTACTTTTGAGTGATCTTGTGTGTGTTTGGTTTCTTGTTGAGTTTTTACTATTACTATCTAGATGTTTTCATGAATCATATCATGCATATTAGGCCTTGATGTGATCAAATTCTAAATGCTTCAATAATATATCTACCTAGATATGTTCATTCTATATGATACATGGTTCATATATAGATTATACATTTATTTTATCCTTTTAAGGTGACTACTAGTTTCTACTTTTTCTCACCTCAAACAGGGGTGGGTGAAGGGGAATATTAGTGGAGGTATGCCATAATGGCATGGATTCCACATTTATACCAGGTTATAGATTTATATTATAGTGGGGCATGTTTTGAAAACATGTTCTCTACACTTACACTAGTTTCCAAATTTAGATTATAGTGGCAACATGTTTTGGAAACATGTTCTCCACACTTACACTAGTTCTCATATATAATATATTATGGGGGCATGTTTTAAAAACATGTTCTCCACATGTACTAGTTCCTAGTTTCATATTATAAAGAGGGCACGTTTTGGAAACATGTTCTCCACATATATCAGTTCTTAGTTTCATAGTATAATGGGGGAATGTTTAGGAAACATGTTTTCCACACCCATTTTTAAATAGGTCAAATTGTGTATTTCTATGATTCATATACACATTGAGGGATGCAAAATCTTCAATTTGCATTGTTGGTATTTTTAACCCCAAGATAGAAATAAAATGGAATCCACAATGGAATCACATGCAACAATGAAAGTAGGGGGAGGGGAGATATTAGTGGGGCCATGACATAGAGGCATGGCTTCTACATATTAGGTTTTAGATTTAAATTATAGTGGGGGCATGTTTTGGAAACATGTTTTACACACTAATTTTTAGATTTAGATTAAAGTGTCAACATGTTTTGGAAACATGTTCTCCACACTTATATCAATTCTTAAATTTAGTTATACAATGGGGGCATGTTTTAGAAATATGTTTTCTACACATGCACCAATTCCTAGTAGCATATTATAGTGGGATTATGTTTTGGAAACATATTCTCTACACTTATACAATTCTCAAATTGGCCAAATTATATAGTTATATGATTTATATACACAATGAGCAATGCAAAAATATCAATTTTTTTGTTGGTATTTTTAACCTCAAGACAGAAACAAAATGGAAAATACAATGGATTCACATGCAATAATGTTAGAGGGCATTGAACCTCCAAGTTTTGAATTATGAATTTTAACTAAATCAATCATTACAGATGGCATTAAGATTCAATTATCACTTTATTTTTTAGGTATCTTATGCATGATGATTCGATAATGGAGAACATCCATGCTCCTACCATGCCTACATATAGAAATTAGTATTGAAAACATGGCCTGAATGTGGAACATACACCCATTGATAAATGTAAAATATGCAATTATATGTAGATGCAAATTTGTAAATATTGTTTAAAAATTGTGCATAAATTTATTTTGTGCACCCAAAATATATGATTATGTACTTTATTTCATGTAATGTGAATGCATATACATGGTATATGCCCCTATAATCTATATTAATAACTAAATTTTGAGCCATATTGAATTCTATGAAACTGTATTTTGTATCTAAAACTAATTTTTGCTTATGGAGGCTTATCTCTTGTATGAAATTCCCACTGAAATACCCCCATTTTAAGGTGAGGGAATGTGTATCATAAAACTCGCGCATCTAAAAATAAAGGTTAATTGTATCATGTGTCAAGATGTAAATAATGAATATATTATAGTGTATGTGAAAAGTATGTCAACATAGAGAGATGTGTACTTAGTTCATGTATTGTGAATGCATATACATAGCATATGCCCCCATAGTTTGTACTACTAACTAAATTTTGAACCATTTTAAATTCTATAAAACTATATTTTTTATCCAAAATTGATTTCTACTCATAAAAGTTTATCTCATGTATGAAAATTTCACTAAAAATTCTCTTTTTGAGGTGAGAGAATGTGTATCCTAAAAGTCTCTCATCTCAAAATAAAGGTTAACTATATCATGTGTGACAAGATGTAAACATTGAATATTGTAGCATATGTGAAAAGTATGTTAACATAGTAAGATATGTATTCTTTGAATCATGTATGTAACATATGAGGCAATATCTATATAAATGTATCGATAAATCTCTTAGTTGTAAATTGTAATAAAGGCATACACAATAGGTAGTGCATGATATCGATCATGACATTCATCAAAATCAACAAGCTCAATAAGCACACAAATATATTAAGTGCAATGTCATAAAATAAGGCTAAGGACCATAAACAAAGGACGCGGTCAAATGTTTCATAAGTAGGAACTTGCACACTTAAGGTGAAGGGCCACACACAAAGGACATTAATAATATCGTAACCAAGGGGCATGTTCAAATATCACATAAAATAAAGGGCTAAGGGTTAATGACCACAAGCAATAAACATGTTCAAATGTCACACCTACCAAGAAATGATATCATATAAATGTTCAAACAATGTGCACACAAGGGCCATACAAAATAGAATAACATAAATCTAGTCTACTATGTACAAGTAATAGCATTAATAGAGCATAGAACTAAAAATGTAGTCTACATGATGTATATGTAATCTGATTATATATTATAAAATTACATATCCATATACATAATGTAAAATAAAGATGTTAGAAAGATATTTATAAAAAATATATATCTCAACCAAAAGGAGTTATAGAATACTAACACATTGAAATATTGTAACATATGGATAAGATGCCTCTAGTTTAACATGGCCACTAAACAGATATAATTCCAACATCTTAGTCTATGTAACATATGTACATCCTAAATAACACTTATAAATACCAGTGAAATGCATGTGTGATTGAAAAGAGAGTATTTTATCTACCAATTATGAGATAAATAACATGTGACAAAGAAGTATACTTGTTAAGAAAAGAGAGTATAAGTAACATGCTCAAGATCTAATTTTAGATTTTTAGAATATTTTTATATTATTTAAATATTTAATTTTTTTTGAACTTGTTGAATTTTGTAACTTATAACAAAAGAGAGTAACCATGTCTTCAAAAGTGGAATAAATTAAATGTATCTAAACAATCTAAAACATGTGTCAATATAAAAGATGTATTGAATATGATGGCATGGACATGTATGAGAAATATGTCCCCACTATATATTTGAATGTGCGAGATAAAATAAGAATGTAGATGAATGATGTACATCCTCATCCCATCGAATGTATACTTGTAAAAGTATGTAATGTATATGTATGAAGAATATAATACACAAGAAAAACTTTCAATGGACAAGTACTTTTTTGTATACTGTAATTGAGTGTAATATCAAAAATTTAGAAATATTAAAGATATGTGTGCTTAAATTTTGATTTGACTTTGAAAAATGATACGGATCAAGACCAACTAGCTCAAGATAGTACTGGTAGTTGATTTTGACCCATACTGGTCGATACTAATTTTATGAAAATGTAGTTGCTTAGTTTATATTGTGAAAATAATAAGGTAAAAGGAAAATGATAGCAATAGAGATAATGATTATGAATTATTTAGATCTAGAAAATGAAAAAGAAGAGCCAAGAGGTCAAAATGTCACTAAGAGCCAAATAAAAGAAGAATTTGATTAAATTGATTGCTTGTGCAAGAAGTAAAATAACATGATAAACCAATCAAGAAGCTTTGTACAATCAAAAAAAAATAAATTATTATTTGAATTTTTTTTTTAATATTTAAATTGACACCATGTTAACCAATAATTCCATCAAGATAAGATTCATAATAAGAATCTATAATAAGTTATGGAGGGATCACTTTTTTGTGAATGAAAAGTGCTAGATGTGCATGACTTAGAATCAAAAAATTCATTAAGTACTGTAATGAAAGTATCTGGATCACTACTCGTGTAATGTTGTGTGTGAGTAGTAGTTCTAGGATATGAATAATTATGTGTAACCTAATGAGGACTAATAGAAGATTATTCTAAATAGTGGGATTTTGTGAAACATGTTGATCTCTATGTATCACCAATTTAGATTATGTTGCATGTGATAATACCTTTTATGAACATGACACCTTTTTTCTAGTAAGCTTGCTTTTATATTGATTACTTTTGAGACTTTTTAGTTTTTTCCTAAAATGACTGCTTATGCATAGGTGAAAAAAATGTAAATATGTTTTTTTATTGCATAGATGTATCAATGAACTATGATAGTGCACGAGGAGGATATCACATAGATTTTAAAGGGTACTAATATACATTTCCTAAAATAGTAACCACTCAATTGTAATGAATAGAATTTAGGCATCTATGTATTGTAGAAGGTATATCACATAGATTTTGTAATTGGGGGTGTCCTAATATCATATCAAATACCATGTTCTATGGTATAACTAGAAAATGAATAGATAATATAGTAGGGCCCACCTGAAGAGGCAATACAATGTGTCTCAAAGTAGTTTATTTTTTCTTATTGAATGTCTTGAAACTTTTAGATGTTCATATATCATCTTGTGTGTAACCCAATGAATGGGTTAATGTCATTATAAATGCATTCTCACTTGATCCATTATCAACTAGTATAATGTGAATGTGTTTTTTATCAATATATTGTCTTATACATAAGGCATGAAAGTCAGATCATCATCCACTATCTCACTATCATCATAGGTGATCATAGGTTGCACTTGGGAAGTTTGAATAATTGTACCAATAATGCCATATAGTGATTGATCATATGGTTCAGGAGGTGGCTATGAATTATAGGTATTATGCACCATTGAATTATCCTTGTTTTTTCACGATTTGGGGATGTCTACTAAAAATCTTCAGCTTAACATTTTCATTTTTTTGAGGCTTAGTTTCCTTTGTAGGAGTGTCTGGCTCAATGACATTGTGACCAATAAGATCTTGAATATGGTGCTTGAGCTTGAAACATCTATTAATATATTGATCATTGCATCTATGGTAATCACAATATGAATTATTATTTAATGATTTAGTTTAAGTTAATTCATGTCAACCTCTAACAGTGGAGTTAGAATAATGAAATTGCACTAAAATAACTTTTGTAGCAAGTTATGAGGTCATTGTGATAATATATAAAATGTCTTCTTGGCTATTATGATAAAACTATCTTATTATAAGGTTGAGATATAGTATGGACTATGATCTTTACATCAATTTTAATATATATTGGGGGTAGGTGCAGGGTAATAGGGGACAAAAGGGGGAGTATAAAGCAACACTTTTTTCTAAAAATAACAAAGTTGAACTTGGAGAGAATATTAGAAACACTTCAAAAAAGAATTTGACAACAATGTAAGAATATAAATTGTGAAATCTTGAATATAATTTTTAAATATATATATTTTTTCAATACCCAGATAATAAAAGTGTGCAGAATAGATATATTTATGACAATAGGTTGGTCATTTTTTGTGAAAAGATAAGGAGACTACATGTGTACGAATACACTTTTTCAAGTAAACAATTAAATTTTTATGTAAAAATTCGTATATGGATAGGTAAAATGCCAAATATTGTTGAGAATATTTTTAATTTTATATATATATATATATATATATATATATATATATATATATATATATATATATATATATATATATAATTTTTAAATAATCTTACAAGTCAAGACAGTTGAAAAATTGAAACTACAAGTGTATGAACATAATTTTTTGACCTTAACTTCATGAATTTTTTTTTTAAGCATAGTTGACAATGTGTAGATTGTTGAGATATAAGTTTTATGAACTTTCGATTAATATTCAAAAATTTATAAGAGAATCTGTGATGATATGTATATAGTTCATAATGAGGTATGTTATGTATAAATTAAGTAATAATTATAAATAATATTTTAACATTAAAAAAATTATCTATTCTAAAACTACACTTTCTCCTCTATAAATCCATATAATTTTTTTTTTAAATAATAAATGTTCCCTGATCAAATGTGTCGACAAAGATGAAAAAGCCTCTTAAATTTCTTCAAAACTAAGTGGGCTGCTCCATGACTAGTTTCAAGGTAGGTTCAAACTTATCCAAGCCTGTACCCAAGATATACTTGGAAGGAAAATGAAAAAAAATTGAAATGTTGAAAGGGCATGTGTCCTTTCTTAAGGGAGTACACCCTTTTTGAACTGTAATTTTATTTTTTATTTTTACAATTCAGGATTGTTGAAAGACATGTGTATGTGTGTGTGTGTGTGTGTGTGTGTGTGTGTGTGTGTATATATATATATATATATATATATATTGCAATTAGAGGTTGTTAAGCACTTTGAACTGCAATTTTTTTGCCATAGTTGATGTTTTGCAAGGATATATTTAGTAAAATAAATGTTAAGTATAAGAATATATTACATTTTATATTATTATAGTTTAAATTTATTTTACTAAATATAACAAATTAAGGCCACTCAACATATTTTGAAATTGATTACAGAGTTGTAGCGGTTACAATTTAGAAGTTATTTTTTCAAATTTCATTCCAATCAATACTTAGTTTTCAAAATTTTAGGATCAGAAGATAGAATGAGAAACAAGGTTACAAATCATGTTACGTATGTAATGTATCTATACCATTGATTATGCTTCATATTTACCTAATTGAGTATGGCATACCTACTTTACCTACTTGAGTATACCCTACTTGATTGAATAACTGAGCTTAAAGGTGGATTCTTAAATAATTTATGGGTTTTTCAATCAATGGGTCTATTAATATGCATAAATGACTACCCTATATCATGTAAATTGTAATATACCTATAGTCATAATACAACCACTCATACATGAAATCTATCACATACTTATTACATATATGTATGCATTCACTCATACATGACATCTTCCTGTAATCATGATACAATAAATTATACTAGACATGAATGCAGCTAATCACCATAATAGACTCCATTTGAAATAGAATAAATCAAAACACCATTCAAATTCATTCTTAAAAGATACCAATCATTCTAAAATGAATCTCAGATAGATGGTCAATCCATGCATTCTTCAATTCTAATCTCATGCATTATTCCAAAGTCACTTAAAATAAAGGCATATTCTAGAAATCCAAATTCACATAAGACACTCCTTTATTGACCCTCATCATCCATAATCACTCCCTCATCAACCCTCATATTCACTTATCATCCCTATTCATTCCCTCACTAGTTCTCATTGTCCTTCATTATCCTTAATCACTCTGTCATTGGCTATCATCATTCTTTATTACTGCTAATCACTCCCTCATCAACCCTCATCATTCCCAGTCACTCCCTCATCATCCCTCATTTTAATTGATCATCCCTAAATACTCCCTCATCAAACATAATCATACTTAATCACTCTCTCATCATCCCTCATCATCCCTAATAAATCCCTCATTAACCATCATCATTTCTTATCATCCCTAATCAATCTTTCATCATATTTAATTGGACCCCTCATCATCCCTAATCACTCTCTCATCAACCCTCATCATCCCTAATCACCCCTCCTCATTTGTCCTCATCCCTCATTGTTTCTAACCATTCCCTCATTGTCCCTCATCATACCTAATCACTTTATCATCATTCTTAGTTACTCCCTCATCTAGTAGATTGTGTTCCAATCTAATAGTCAGTAGAAATTTATTTTAGATTGAATAATATCTTTGTCAAATGAATCTTGAATGGTGTTTCAATTCCTTTTATTCTGATTGGATTGTACTAGGGTGATTATTCTCATTCATGTCTAGTAGATTAGATAGGGTCATGATGGATTACTCTAGGGAGATTGTTGATTGATTTATGTGGTGGAAATAATATAATATCCTCTTTGTACTTGCATAGAAAAAAATCATTTTGAACGATGAGGGATGATGAAAAATTATGATAGATAAAAAATTACCTCTTTGCACTTGCTTCATATGAGGTGAAATCCTTCTAGACATAGTTATTTCCAAATCATTGAGTGAAAAGGCCAGAGCATTTTGGATCTTCTCATGTTTGTGAGTTATTATCAAATAATGATGTGGGTCATGAGTATAAATTATTAGTATTTGTGCCACTGACTTTGTTATGGCATGTTTTATCCTTGCATTGAAATCTTTGCGCTTGTGTAGGAGTTATGATAGGAAAGTGGAGAGGGGGTTGAGCTGATCTACAAATGTTTGCATCATTCCTCTATAGTATGGTATACACAATGTATGTTTAGTGTTTGTCATTTAGGTTTCATTTTTAGGGTTTCAAGTTAAGGGTTTAGTGTTCAAATTTTATAGTTCAATGTTTGGAGTTGATTATTTGGGTTCTATCATTTAGTTTTTAAGGTTTAGGGTTTATCATGTTTTAGGATTTAGAGTCTATGGTTTTGGGTTTGAGGTTTTATGGTTGTGGGTTTGTGGTTTAGGGTTCAAATTTTAAGATTTAGGGTTTCATTCTTAGGGTTTTAGGATTAGGGTTTAGTGTTAAGAGTTTAGGGGTCAAGGTTTTGGGTTTAGGGTTTGGGGTTCAATGTTTAGGGTTTAAGGTTCATGATTTTGAATTTTGTGTTTAAGGTTTAGTGTTTAATATTAAGGGTATAGGGTGAAGGTTTTATGGTTTAGTGTTTAGGATTTAGGATTTTAGGCTTATGGTTTGGGATTTAGGGTTAAGTGCTTAAAGTTTAGGTTTTAGGGCTTAGGGTCTAGGGTTTAAGATTTAAAGGTTATATGTTTACGGTCTAGGTTATGGGGTTTAGGTATTATTGTTTTGGGTTTAGGGATAATGTATTAGGGTTAAGTGTTCAATGTGTATGGTGTTTATGGTTCAAAATTCAAGGTTTATAGTATTTAGGGTTTGGGATTTGGATTTTAGGGTTAATGGTTTAGGTGTAAATAGAGTGTACTAGGATGGTTAGCTAAATTTGTATATGGTATAGGTATTAGTTTTTAGGGTTCAAGTTTTAGTGTTATGACTTAAGGATTAGGATTTAAGGCTTATAATTTATATTTTATGCTTAAAGTTTGGGATTTATGGTTTATGGCTCAAGGGACCAATATTTTAGCTTTTAGGGTTTAGGGATTGGTGTTTGGGGTTAGGGTTTTGGGTTTATGGTTTCACACTTAGGGTTTAAGGTGTAAGGTTCAGGGTTTTAGTCTTGGGGGTTTAGTGGAGGGTTTGGGGTTTAGAACTTAGTGGTTAGTATTTAGGGTTTGGGATTTAGTGTTTGGGGATTAGGGCTTAGGGTTTAAGATTTGGGGTTTAATGTTTATGGTTTGGCATTTTTGGTTTAGGGTTTAAGGTTAAGGGTTTTGGGTTTAGGGATTTAGGTTTAGTGTTTAAGGTTTTGGGTTTTTTATTTTTGATTTGGGCATAGAATTTTTAGTTTAGGAGTTAATGTTTGAGGTTTATGACTTATGGTTTATGGTTTTAGGCTTGGGGTTTAGGGTTAAGGGCTTGAATTTAGGTTTTAGGGTTTAGAATTTGGGATTTTAGGTTTATGGTTTGGGGTTTGGGGTTTAGGGTTAAGGGCTTACATTTAAGTTTTAGGGTTTTGGGTTTAGGGTATAAAGTATAGGGTTTAATGTTTTAAGTTTATATGTTTAGGGTATATTGCTATGTACCTAGGGATATGATGTATTGATGTATATGGGTTGATGGAGATGCTGACATGTGGCACACATCCCCTTACAATATAATACTCAATGCTTACTTGATATATTTACCATGATATTCATCTCCTATATATATACATCTATCTAACCCATGGATGGGTAACCTCCTAATCCAATGTAGGCTGACCATTACCCAATGTACTACTTCCACAAGTTACTCTATTATCCTAATATATTGTACCCATATAACTAACTAAGGGGATGTGTGCCACATGTCAGCATCTCCATCAACCCATATACATCAGTACATCATATCCCTAGGTACATAGCATCTATAGTTTAAGATTTATGGATTGTTGTTTTTGGTTTAGGGTTCAAGGTTTAGGGCTTAGGGTCTAGAGTTTAGGTATATTATTTAGTGTTCATGGTTCAGGGTTTATGGCTTAGGGTTTGGGGTTTAGGGTTTAGGTTTCAATGTTTAGGGTTTAGGTTTTAATGTTTAGGGTTTAAGGTTTAATGTTTAAGGTTAGGGTTAAGGGTTATTGGGGTTAATTATTTAGGTGGAAATGGAGTGAACTAGGGTTATTAGTTGTATTTGTGTCTAATATGAGTGACCATATCATGACCACATGAAGATGTCGTGTATGAGTGATCGAATACCTACATGTAGTACTATGTATGTGGTAGATGTAATGTATCAATGACTATATCATTACTATATATGTGATATGGGTTACATGTTGTAGGCTATTCATTTATGCATATTGATAGAACCATTAATTAAAGTTCATTTTCTATGTTGAGAACAAGGTTGTTAAGAAGATTCCAAGGCAAATATAACAAACCCCAAGTATTGTACATATCCAACTTTGTCGATTGAGTATAAACCTATTATGAAGGTCCAATGTTATTAGGTAAACAATATAGAATACTTACAAGTAAAGTGATTCAAATAATTTGATAGTTAATCCAAGTCAATATCCTTTCAAGTAAGTAGATTAGACCATCTAGACCTAAAGATTAGAGTTTCAATTGAATTTTAAATCTTAAGAAAACAATAAAGGAAATTGGTTTCTTATCCTCAGAGATAGTCTCCAAACATCTTAATAAAGTTTTATAAAAATCCTTTGATGAGCTTAGATTAATAACACCTTTTAAAGACCAAACACACTTAAACACAATATTGTAACAGTGCTTAGGACTTAATCAACTTTTTGGGCCCTTTGGTGATTTAATTGATATCTTGAGATTGTGTAAAGACACCTACAAGTCTTGTATCATTATCTTGATATTTTCTTTCAGTTTCTAAATTGAATGAGTCCAAAAAATAAGGTAGTTGTAGACTCTTTGTATCAAGTCCTTAAGAGGTAGTGTTAGGTTGTGGAGCTAAAAGCTTCACTGATGCAAACAGAGGAGGAGGTTGCTGAGTTGCAGAGCAACCGACATCGGTCTGATCAATCGACGTCGGTCATATCTAGTGAGCAGAGCTACCAACGTCAGTCAGGGATCGGCTGACATCGATCACCTCCAGGTAGACAGAGACTGACGTCAGTCACCTGTGCAATTCTAGAACTATCAGTTGCACGAACATTTTGTTAACGAACCGGTTGTTTGCATGTCAAAGGCCAATTATAGACTTGAAGCTACATATCTAATTATTGTAATTAGATGTCTAATTATTGTTTGCATGGGATCTATATATTAGACTCATGGGCTGTATTGTAAAGTGTGCTAGTTGAGTTGAGCAGGCCAGTTCCTTCTGTGTGTGAAGAGAGCAAGGGTAGCTTCTCCTAGTTTCATAGCAGTGCCAAGTGTGGGTGCTAGTTTGGAGAATCAGAAGGATTCTTCATGTGTGTATAATCTTGGTCAGCAAGTGTGCAAGGCCAGGTTAGGAGATCTGCATGGTAAGTAAGATCATTGATCTGCAGGGGTTTGTGTGTGTTTGATCTAGGTTTGCAGGTGTTGCAGAACCAAGTTGATTTGCAGGTGGCAGCAAGATCAGGGAGATCACAACACAATAGGGAGCAAGATCAGGTGGGATCTACTTGGAGTACATTTGTGTACTCGGACTTGAGTATGTGTGTATACTCAATGGTACTGGCAGTAGTGATACTGACTGGTTGGAGGTGAACACCAACTCTGTGTTTGAGTTGTGTGTTGGGACCGTAAGAGATAGTGAACTCTTGATTGAGAATTATTGTACACTTGAGGTGTGGCAATCCTCTGAGAGGTGTGGAGAAGAAGTGGCATCTTCTTTATTGTATTTTCTTTCTAAATGAGTATTAATACAATTGGGTATTGTCTCTCATATTCTGTGTTATTTCTAAATTCTAGTTACTTGTTACTTCTAGTTAAATTCCAAATTTAAGTTGCTTATACAAAGGTAATCAATTGTGTGCTCCCAGGTCCTAATAGTTGGTATCAGAGCTAAGGTTGTAGGGAGCAAGTTTGTGTTTGATTACAGGTTACTCTCAGGGGTTTTTGATTGAGTGGAAGTATAGCAATGGCAAAAGAAAGTAAGCTAAGAATGGAGGAATTGAAAAGCACAAATGATAAATTACGGTGTTATAGAAAGAAAGAGCAGGTAAAGAAAGATTGCTGGTTGGTAGAAGATCAGCATGAAGGAACTGAAGAAGCAAATGTTGCAGGTATTGTTGCATAAGATGCTCTGGGATGTTCCTTGGATAAAGTAGAATCTTGTTTTATAGATTATGTTGCCTCTTTCCATGCAACCCGAAATAAAGTATTTTTCCATGTTAAGGTCTTTGGAGACTTTGGAAAGATTTATTTCGGGGCTGGTGTGCCTTGCCAAAGTATTGGCAAAGGGGAAGTGAAGCTAAAATTGCAGGCGGCCAACACATGGGTGTTGAAGAAGGTCATGCAGGTCATGGTTCTAAAGATATGGCTAATTTATTTAAGAAATTTGGGTGATGAGAGATGCACAAGAACTCTCATAGCGGATGCACTTGAATTAGCTGGTGGTAAGAAAGCAGGTACCCTTTATCTACTTGCTTATATTACTGATTCTTCTTCTATTGCAGAGACGTGGCTTTGTAGGCTTGGTCACATGAGCAAGAAGAAGATGCATGTTCTTAATAAGAAGTCAGATGTCTTTGATAGACTTAAAAATTGGAAAGCCTTGGTGTTCATGGAGGAGATGATGGATAGAGATTAACGGATGAGACTGAGTAACTCTGAGTAGAGTAGTTTGGATAGGGTTTTGATCCAAAGAGAGCTCGTGGGTAAAAAGTCATCACTCACAGGCGAACACAGGTACCGGCATCGGTCAAGAGGAATCGGCGTCGAACAGACAGATGCCGATGTCGGTCATGTGCAGACCAGAGCCGGTGGTGTCGGGTAGGGTAAGACCGACGTCGGTCAGGAGGACCGACATCGGTGATAGGTAAGACTAACTTCGGTCAGGAGGACCGACATTGGTAGTAGGTAGACACTGATGTCAATCAGGAAAACCAGCATTGATAGTCAAGACAGTCGCATGAAACTGACATCGGTCAGATGCAGACTGTGTGGTGATCGTGGTTAGTCACTGTAACAGATTTTGGGTGGACAATAAGCTGTCAAGGAGTCTCAGACGCCCATATGGAGGACTGAAAGGGTAAGTAAGCCTCAAATTCGTTGTTCCTCTTCTTTATACTCGTTGCTCACTACAGAGCAGGAAGGATCCAGGAAACAGTGGGGGCATGGCAGGAATAGGATGTAGAACCAAACATGAGATTTGGTAGGATTGCCAGCCAGTATGAAAGCACTGAAAGACAAATGGATTCCTTAGTTAAAGAATAGAGAGAATGGACACATGAGATGGAAGGCCAAGTCATATGGTCTTGAGGTAGCTGCAGGACAGTGGTATAGGTTTGACAGGTGGATGATAAAACATGGCTTTAGTCAATGTCATTGTAACCATTGTGTTTCTTTACCAGGTTGGATGATGGTCGCGACATTATCCTATTATTGTATGTTGTGTGTTTGCTTATTGCAGGGTCACACATGCAGGGTTGCTGAGCTAAAGGTAAAGTTAGTTCAGTGGTATGTCATGAGGAATTTTGAGCAGCAAAATTCTTTGGCATAAGTGTGTTCTAGAGACATGGAGATCACAAGTTGATTTTGTCTCTGGATAATTGTGTGAAAAAGGTCAGCATGCCGATGGTTGGATAGTTCTATGAGCAGTGTCCTGATTCACATGATGAGGTTTAGTACATGTGTACTGGACCTGGGTTGCCCACGCAGTGGGAGCTGTCAGAAAGTTTGGAGCCAATCTGAGAAAGAAGCACTGGAGGGTAGTTCAGTGGATTCTCAGGTATTTGAGATGGACCAGCAGCAGGTATACATGCGATGCAGGGTCAAGTTATTTTCTACATGTGTTTGTAGATGCGGATGCGGCAGGTTACTTAGATGACAGGAGGTTCACCACAGGTTTTGTGGTGGTTGGTCTTCAAGGTTGATCTTGAAGAGGGATACAAGCCAGGAAATAGATTAGACGATGTATAGGTACAGGTGCAACTGTTTATGTCCAAGTGGGAGATTGTTAGGTTGTGGAGCTAAAAGCTTCACTGATGCAAACAGGGGAGGAGGTTGCTGAGTTGTAGAGCAACCGACATCAGTCTGATCAACCAACGTCGATCATATCCAGTGAGCAGAGCTGCCGATGTCAGTCAGGGATCGGCTAACGTCGGTCACCTCCAGGCAAATAGGGACCGACGTCAGTCACCTGTGCGATTTTGAAACTATCGATTGCATGAATAGTTTGTTAACGAACCGATTGTTTGCATGTCAAAGGCCAATTATAGACTTGTAGCTGCGGATCTAATTATTGTAATTAGATGTCTAATTATTGTTTGCATGGGATCTATATATTAGACTCATGGGCTGTATTGTAAAGTGTGCTAGTTGAGTTGAGCAGGGCAGTTCCTTCTGTGTGTGAAGAGAGCAAGGGTAGCTTCTCCTAGTTCCATAACAGTGCCAAGTGTGGGTGCTGGTTTGGAGAATCAGAAGAATTCTTCATGTATGTATGATCTTGGTCAACAGGTGTGCAAGGCCAGGTTAGGAGATATGCATGGTAAGTAAGATCATTGATCTGCAGGTGTTTGTGTGTGTTTGATCTAGGTTTGCAGGTGTTGCAGAACCAAGTTGATTTACAGGTGGCAGCAAAATCAGGGAGATCATAACACAACAGGGAGCAAGATCAGGCGGGATCTACTTGGAGTACATTTGTGTACTCGAAATTGAGTCTGTGTGTATACTCAGTGGTACTGACAGTAGTGATACTGACTGGTTGGAGGTGAACACCAACTCTGTGTTTGAGTTGTGTGTTGGGACCGTAAGAGAGAGTGAACTCTTGATTGAGAATTATTGTACACTTGAGGTGTGGCAATCCTCTGAGAGGTGTGGAGAAGAAGTGGCATCTTCTTAATTGTATTTTCTTTTTGAATGAGTATTAATAAAATTGGGTATTGTCTCTCATATTCTATGTTATTTTTGAATTCTAATTACTTGTTACTTCTGGTTAAATTTTGCATTTAAGTTGCTTATACAAAGGTAATCAATTGTGTGCTCTCGGATCCTAATAGGTAGAATTTGGCCTAATAGGCCTACAAAGGGTAGAGTTGTTTTCATCTGTGTTTTGAGTTGAATTTATTCATACACTAAGAAGTTTGAGTCAAATAATTGGTGAAACCCTCATACTATTATTCTAAGAAGTGACGATGTACAATTGAGTGCTTTAGAAGTCAAAGAAGGGTTTTACTTGAAGGTAGATTACTATCTTAGGACTGAGTACCCTATTTTAAGTCATTGAAATTGTCTTTTTATTTGAATACAGAGGTTAAGAAGTTAAAAGACAATAATAAAGAATAATGTCATTAATATATCAATGTCAGTACTCAGAAGTCCTTTTGTGATAGACTAAGAGATAATATATGGTTAGGAAGAGACTTAATTGCAAGCAAGTTTCTAGAGGACCTTGAATTAGATTAGGTTGAGTACGTGGAAAAATTAATTTGAAACTAGTAGGGAATAGTAAATATCAATATATGGCTTGTGTATTTAGGTAGGGCATACTCCTTAAGATCAATCCATGGCTAACTTATTTAATCAGGTAGAGCATACTCAAGTAGATAAAGTAGATAAGGAATACTTAAGTAGGTAAAACAGACATGTAATTCTCATTGGTATAGATCTATTACATATGTAACATGATTTGTAACCTTATTTCTAATTCTATCTTCTTATCCTAAAATTTTGAAAACTAAGTATTGACTGGAATGAAATTTGAAAAACTAACTTCTAAATAGTAACTCCTATAACTCTGTAATCAATTTTAGAAGATGTTGAGTGGCCCTGATTTGTTATATTTAATAAAATAAATTTAAAGTATAAGAATATAAAATTAAATGTACAAACTTAACATTTATTTTACTAAATATATCCTTGCAAAACATCAAACATGGCAAAAAACATTGCAGTCTAAAGTGCTTAACAACGTCTAATATATATATATATATATATATATATATATATATATATATATATATATATATATATATATATATATATATATATATATATATATATATATATATATATATATATATATATATATTTCAACAACCTTTAATTGTAAAAAAATTTGTAGTCCAAAAAGGGCGTATATCCTTTATAGTCCAAAGGTTATATGCAAGGGCGTATGTCCTTTAGGGTCAGGACCGACCCTTCCTTGTTTTTGCATTGGTTTTTAAAAAAAAGGGACCTACACCATTTACAGAAAATGCTTTGTATTTTTCATCATGTCACTTTTTTTGTCCCCAACTTTGTGCATCTACCCTTGGCTTAGATTTGTATCATGGTTTGTTTTGAAACTTTTTTATTGAAGTTGAATTAGATACAGATGCATATTTGAGTTTTTTTCAAAGCAATAAGTTTGAATTCTCTTTATTTTATTATGTGACAGATTTCCTCAAATAATTTGAATTTATTGAAAGTAATTGACTCATATAAAGGTGCGAGCAAACTTTGTTTGAAAGTGTCTTGTAATTCATTATTTGTGAATGTATTGGTCATTTTAGCAAGCATGGTCTTTTAATTAAATACATAATCATTAATAGGCTCATTAGTTCCTTACTTAAACTTAGTAATTTACACATAAGAAAGCTTTTCATCCATGTTGATAGATAAATGCTTGAGAAATTGATTTGATAGTGGATTGAATACTTTAACTAATTGAATAAGCATATCATAAAACCAATGTCGGGCATAATTTATTAGGCTTTTTGTAAACAACTTATTTAATAACTTGTCATTGAAAGCATAATATAGACATGCCATATGGAAATATAAAATTTATTATTCTAGATCTTATTTACTCTCATATAGTGGTAATTTAGGAACTACAAATCCTATAGGTAAATGAAAGATGCAATCTCAGGTACTAATGAATTATGAAGCAAGGCTTGTGAATCCATTGATTGGCTAAATTTTAGTATATCTTTCTCTAACTACAACACTTGGCAGGCAAAACTAAAACAGTTTACATAATGGATTGTGTGATAGGCAAGGTAGGTGGTGGAGTGTGTGTAACTATCAAAGGTCTCGTATGAGTCATTTGATTAGGCACAAAAATATATATTTGTTGGAAGCTTTGTTTCCCACAAACCTAAAGGTGCATATGTGGCAACGATATCAATAGTATAAGTAACAACACATGTGATAGGATTTATAATACAAAATAATGGTTCGTGTTGTACATTGAAAGTATTATTTTTTCTTTTTAGTACTTTTAAAAGCTAAAAGGACTTCAATTACTTTCAATATATAATGTGGAATTAGATGGAGTCCTTAGAATGTGGATAAATATTAGAATTGTCCCTGATCTATTCCATTGAGTTCATTAGGATGAATCCTATATGAGCATTCACAATTATCTTATGCATTATGATCATCTTGACTAGATTGTTCATTGTGACTATCTTATTGAAAATACTAATGAGTAATTTGTTCATAAAAAATATAAGACTATTGTTTTCATTAGAGGAGTCCATTGTAACATTGACCAAAGGGTTTTGAGTGTGTTCAATATGGGCCCCACTTAACCTAGAACTAAGCTTTAAAGGGATAAGGGAATTAGGTTTGAAATGGCATAGAAAAATAACATGGTAAACAAAAATAGAAAATACAGTACTAAAAGAAGGAAAATTTGTTTATGGAGATCATTAAATTTCCTTGAAATTCAAAGTCAAAATTAAGTGATTTTAGTGTCAATTATCAAATCCAAGGTCAAAAGAAAGAGCTTTCAGTGTCATATATCAAATTTGAAGTCAAAATAAAATGCTTTCAGTGTTAGCTATTAATTCGAAGGTTGAAAATAATTTAATTTAGTTTCAAATATTAGATCTAATGATAAAAGAAATTTATTTTAGTGTCGGATACTCAAGAATTTATTTAAACCATAGGATTTTTTTCTAAATTGATAAAAAGTGGATTTACCAATACGTTTTATCACAATTTAAAATTAATAGGTGTATTAACTATAATTAAATTAAAATATTTTGAAATAAAACAAATGTTGTACAATAACTTGCGACAAACAAAATAAAAGTAAAATATTTAAACTAACAAAGCATGATGAAATGAAAGATGATTAACTATGAATAACACAAAAGACTTAACTATTTATTATCTGTAATCCAACTATGTGAAATTGATAAGTGGTTGGAAATGATCAACATATCTTATTATGATTGTAAAAACATAAATTGAAAGTGTAACTGCTCAAAGCCAATATTGGCAGAAAGGGGACAGGAATTAACTGGCATTATTGTCCTCTACTGGTTGATTCTATCCTCTATTTAAAAAAAGAGATAAATTAGGACACAGTAGGTTGTAACTAATAGAAACATGCCTGTTTGTATAAATTTGACCTTCAGATGCATGTGAGAGAGCTACAAATAACTTCTTCAATGTTGAAACCCTAATAATTTGCAATAGTTAAAAACCTAAAAAGATAAAGGGGGAGTGTAATGTGTTAAGATAACCCAAATCACCTCCGTGATGATTGATCATTACCTACATATCCAATACTCTAAAGCATAAAATCAAGTCCATGTAGTTATTCCATTTAAAGTGCTTTGTGAAATCATATTCCTTTTGTTACATGAATGCATGTAGAGATGGTTTAAATACTTGATAAATTTTTTTATACAGATAAAACATGGTATTGACTTGGCAAAGGATTGCTTTAAATGATTAGAATTAGTTTTGGGAAGAATGGGAAGTTTTGGTCAATGTGTAATAGTGTAAGTGTGCTTATATATTGAAATTTCTAAGTGATAAAATATGTGACTTACATGTACATTTAAAGCAATCCAAAAAGGGAAACCCTCACACTACCAAACCTGAAAATAAAGTCCAACTTGTAAGGGAGGTTCTAAATTTAAAAAGTAATTATTGCTAAGATGAAGGTCAAGAATGACTGACCCTATTGACCCATACTAGTTGATCCTCTCATAAGAGGAAATGTGTGAAATTTAGAATATGAGGTGTCCATATAGATGTTTAAAAGGAGTTTTAAAAATTTAGATCATTTTTATAGGTGAAATGTGGCAACTTAAAAATGGAGAGGTCTGTATAGGTACTTAAAATAAAGTGAGTTGGTGAAATAGGTCTATATTAAGTTGTCATGTCAATTAAAGTGAAAGTGGATAAAAATATGACATTATCAAGTATTTGTGACCAAATTTGATTGACTACATCTGCAAACAAGCTCAATCTTCTTAGAAGTGGATTTGCACTCCCTTTCATTTATTTTTTACAAATTTTTTCACTTGGAAAATGGTGTTATTTGGAGACTTTTACATGATACCTATACATTACTAAAAATAAATTAGTTTTAAAATTCACTTATAGTTTTTGGGTATGGTATTAATGTTCCCCAACCATGAGGTTTGATGTTAAAAAAGTAAGCACCATGAAACTATGTAAAGAGTTAGGAACAATATTATCATCCCCTAACCCTTAGTTTAGATGGCATAAAATTTGCCCCTACCTATATACTCAAGAAATAAACATTAGGATTTTTATTTTGCATCGCATTTATTTGCACATTTTCCTCAGAAACCCCAAAGGAGATTATATATTTTTTATACACATTTATTCTCAAGAATTTTTTTCAAGGATTATAACATTTTATTGGTTATTCTTGTGAATTATGGATGGGTCGTGTGAGCTAGAATACCATCAATGGAGGTTGGAATAGGTTGAAATTCACCCTAACCTACTGTGAGAGGATGGTTACAGGTTATGAATGTTGAAGAAAAGCTCCAATGCTGAAAATGGAGCCTATAGGTGGGTTTTTGAGGTGGCAGGTCGATGTGGTCTAAGCAACACATTGTAAACTTGAGTGGGAGGTTGTGGGACCATGAACAAGTAGCTCAATGCCAAAGTTTGATCATGGAAGCTTAGATCAGGGGAATGAGGATGGATGAAAGCTCATAGCAAGTCGTGTAAAGATAGTTGCAGGCCGTGAGATTTCCTCAATGCAAAATTGCCTCTATGAAGTACCAAACCTATACAAAAAACACCTCATAAAAATAGTAATACCCTATTTTTAGTAAAAGATACCCACTAATAAAATTTTGAGATTTGTGAGATTTTAAAAAAGACCCTCAAATATTTTTCAAACCCACTAAAAAATTGCCTCACAATATATGTATATAATCTCAAATTTTTAAAATGAAATTAAAAAACAAAACAAACCAGATAATCATGAACATGGATTGGCACTCTGATACCATATTACAATTATAGCCAGGATCACAAAATCAATGAATGGCAATGGTGAAGTGATCATGCGAGTCAAACAAGCACACATCACACTACTGAAATCAATTGAAACCATTTTATGAGAGAATATTGTAAAAGTAGGTAATCACGAGCAAAGAACCCTTATTGATAATTACACAAAACTTTGATAGTGGAATTTTTGAGGCACG
This sequence comes from Torreya grandis, assembly GCA_037957365.1. Classification (NCBI taxonomy): domain Eukaryota; kingdom Viridiplantae; phylum Streptophyta; class Pinopsida; order Cupressales; family Taxaceae; genus Torreya; species Torreya grandis. The sequence goes on from JARHVA010000384.1 coordinate 498,365, forward strand.
ATGTCTGTGAGTGAGGGTTCGAGGAGTATTTTGTTGGCAGACGCTTCTACTAAGGATCGCCCCCCTCCCCATTTGAATCCGTAGGAGAAGGAGCAGGAGACGATATATGTAGGAGCTCATTCTAATATTAACAGAGTCAACGAATGCCTTCCACACAGTCTGGATAGGCCCGTTCTGGTCATCCCTTCAGAATCGGTCAAAGAGGATGTAGATTACTTGGCCTCACATGCATTGATCTGTAAATTCCTTGGAATTCAAATTCCCCTGTCGACCCTGGAAGCCTGGATTTGTCGTTCATGGCAGGTGGAGGGAGAGTTTGATATCATGCTAGCTGGTAACATCTACTTTATGGTAAATTTCTCTTGCATATCTGATAGGAATCAGATTTTTGAGGGAGGCCCTTATTTTTACGACCAGATTGGTATTTTTATCAAACCCTGGCACGTGGGCTTTAACTCCGCTGAGGATCTTCCATCTTGGATTCCTGTGTGGGTTCACCTACCGAGACTGCCTCTAGAATTTTGGCACGAGAATATCCTGTGCCAGATTGCGGCCATGCTTGGAACCCCAACTGCAATTGCGCATCAATCTCTGGATAAGAAGGTAATCTCTTATGCCCGAATCTATGTTGATATTGATATTAATAACCCTCTGCCAGACTCTATAGAAATTTGCTTGGGATCCTCTTCTTGGATCCAATAGATAGACTATGAATCCATTCCCTTCAGATGCCAAATTTGCCATGTTTATGGACACGTACATCGTCAATGCCCCCATGCTTCAAAAAGCATTAGCACACCTGAGGGGCCAGCAGGTTCACGGATGGCCAAGAATGGTACTAGAAACGGCCATCCTGATCATCTGGAAAAAAGGAATAGTCAGGTCGATAGTGCAGTAAAAGGGAAGATGCAATAGAGTTTCAAGAACTGACAGAGATAGGTTTATCCCAGTTTGACACTGAGCTAGGGGGCGTGGTCAGAAAAGAACGCAGCTAGATCAGTAGGATACTAGTTTTAACCGCTTCGAGGCCCTGGATAATATGATTATAGAAGAAGGTATTCTTGAAGCAATTCAGGGTGAGGTTCCAGATTTAGAGGGGATGAGCTATATTCTTAATGGCACTCAGGATGGAGCAATGCAGCAGATCCTGGAGACCACACTTGGCCCAGAGTCTAAGGCCCTCGTAGTTTCATCTACTTCACAGGACAGGATGGTCCCATGGGCAGAAGTAGTTAAAGAAGGGGGCAGCCCTAGTAAAGAAAAGGGGTCTTCACTTTTTTTGGGCCTAATGCAATGCCTATTTAAGAAAGTTTCCTTCTCGACTCCTCGAGTAGGCCGCAAGAAGGACCAAAATTGAATTAAACTTACAGGAGATTTATTGGTAGAGTCGGGGGTTGTTAAGACCCTAGATGAACACTTCCCCCACTCTACTCAATGATTATTCTGTCATGGAATGTGAGGGGATTGAATAGCACCCCCAGACAAAAAGCTCTTCGCAAGTTGGTGATTGATCATTCTCCTGATATTCTGTGTATTCAAGAGACCAAGCTTTCTGTGGACTCCCTATTTACCTGTTATCCAAATATTTGGTCCCATGGCCATTGTTAGTGTATTGGTGCCCTTGGGAGTTCTGGGGGCCTTGCTATGTGTTGGGACCCCAGGAAAGTATTGCTGCTCCACTAGCTATCATGTCTCTCGGCCCTCTCAATGGTAGCTTCCTCCCTAAAAACTGGTGAGTTGATTCTGGTTACTAATGTGTACGCCCCCATTGATCTCCATGGGTAGCTCAAGCTATGGGAACACATACAGTTTGTCAGGGACTGCCATCCTTTCTTGCCCTAGATTGTGGCTGGAGATTTCAATTCCGTTCTTAGCCTGGAGGAGAAGAGGGGCGATTTAGCCCATTTGGGTCCTTCATCAGAGCTACTTTGTCATAATATTGATCTTCTACATCTTTCTGATGTAAAACCCCTCAATGGGCTCTTTACATGGAACAATAGAAGGGTTGGGGAAGCTGCCATCTCAGATTGTCTGGACAGGTTTCTTGTCTCTTGTTTTTGGCAATCTAGTTCCATCTCTCTCTCGTCAAAAAATTTGGACTGGCGAGGGTCTAACTATTGGCCTATTAAGCTCTCTATTATCACTATTGTGGCTCCCAGGAAACCCCCTTTCAAGTTCCAGTTGATGTGGCTCCGTGACCCCTCTCTCCATGACTTGATGGTACACTGGTAGCGGCATGGAGGCCCAGCCTACAACACTGCCATGTATTCTTTCTCCAAAAAGATTCAGTATGTCAAAAGAAAGTTGAAACACTGGAACAACAATTGCTTCGGCAATCTCCACATCATGAAAAAGAGGGCTCAAGACTGGTTGGATGTCATAACTAGGCAGATCTGCGACCTTGGACTATCAGAAGGCCTTTGCACGATGGAGGCTCATGCTTCTGTAGATTTAGCTGAGTGGGACCTTCATGAGGAGATTTATTAGAAATAGAAGGCTCGGATAGATTGGCTCCAGGAAGGGGACAAGAACACTGTGTTCTTTCACAATTATGCGCAGGCCCATCGAAATAAGAGTTTCATTTCTTCCCTTGTTACTATGGATGGGATGCGCCTGACTTCCTTTCAAGAGATAGCCATGGAAACTAAACGGTTTTATGCTGCTCTTTTTTCAAATGATTTACCCTTAGATGAGATGGCGGAGAACGTGGTGATATCGTGCATTCCTTCTGTAGTGACTTCGGAAATGAACGACTCCCTGATGTGGCCAATTGATAGGTCTGAGTTAGAGAGGGTGGTCTTCAATATGAATAAAGGCAGAGCCCCAGGACTAGATGGGTTCCCAGTGGAATTCTTTCAAGAATTCTGGGATGTTATTAGTCACGATCTTTTGGACGTGGTTTAGGAGTCTTATGCCAGTAAAGAAATGCTTTGGGCTTTGAATGTGACCTTTTTAGTCCTAATTCTGAAGAAGGAGTAGGCTAATCAGCTGGATCTATTTAAGCCTATCTCTTTGTGCCATGTGGTTTATAAAATAATTACGAAACTCATTGTAGAGAGGCTTAAAGGCTGTCTTCCCATAGTGATCTCTGAGGAGCAAGGGGGCTTCGTTGAGGGCAGGAAAATCTTGGATGGAGTGGTTATGGCCTCGGAGGCTATTCATTCTATGAGCACCTCCCAAGAACATGCCATGTTTATTAAGTTAGATATGGCTAAGGCATATGACAGAGTTAATTGGGGCTTCTTGCTGAAAGTTCTTTCGGCCTTTGGTTTCGATTAGGATTGGATTCGTTGGGTTCTCAATTATGTAACTACTCCCTCTTTCTCGGTCCTTACCAATGGAGCCCCCTCTGAGCTTTTTGGTGCGACTAGAGGTCTTCGTCAAGGAGACCCGCTCTCTCCATATTTGTTCATCATCATGGCTGAGGGACTAGGGTGACTTATCAAGTGCTGAGTGTCTCAGAATACGCTTCAGGGGTGGCAGTGGGGGAATGGATTACCTGCCTTGTCCCACCTCCAGTTTGTTAATGATACTACCCTGGTTGGGAGGGCTAGGATCCGTGAGGCTGAAGGATTTTGGCTCACTTTGGACACTTATCTGGCGGCCTCTGGACAGAAAATTAATGATCATAAGTCCTCCATTTTTTTCTTTAACACCCCTGAGCCTATCCAGCGGAGGATTGCCACTATCCTGAAGTTTCAAAGCCAGTCTCTTCCTCTCACGTACCTAGGAGTTCCTATTGTGGTAGGAAGACAACCTAGGCTCATTTGGCAAAATGTGCTAGATAAGTTGAGGTAGAAAGTAAACCATTGGATGCATAGATGGCTTTCTACTGCAGGTAGGGTGACTCTCCTTCAGTCAGTGATTCAGGCCCTTCCCATTTACCATTGTATGATTCAGGCTGCCCCAAAGTATTTCCTCAAGGAATTTGATGCCCTCTCCCGCCAATTTATTTGGAGCAATAATCTGCAAAATAATAAATCGAGCCTTCTTAATTGGGATATAGTTTGTCGGCCTAAGAAGGATGGGGGCCTTGGGATGCGCTCTGCCATCTTGTGCAGTCAAGCTCTTGCAGCCAAACTCTATTGGTGCTAGTGTTCCTATCAAAATCACCTCTGGGCCTGTATTCTGTCTCTTAAATATTTTCTGGATGTTGATCCAACAGAAATCTCTAGACTTACTCTTGAGGGAAGAGGGTCGATGGTGTGAAACACCCTGAAGCAAGGGGCTCTACTGGTGAAGCGAGGCCTCTTTTGGATATGCAACAACGATTCATATGCCCTCTTTTGGAGCAATTTATGGGATGGGTCTCCCCCTCTTTTGTCTTCTCATACACACTTGTAGTTGCTATGTGAGTCTTTTCTTTCTGGTGGATGGGACGTGGTGGCCCATTATAAGGAGCCCTTCAGACTGGGCCCAGTGGTGGGATATCGATGGAAACACTCCTCAGATTGGCTGCCTGGAGGCTCTTGGGAGGATCGACTGGAGCTATCCCAGCTGTTGGCTGCTAGAGAATGTAGCTTCCTATAAGAAAATGATGTCCTGGCCTGGGGAGGTGATTCCTCAGGGAAGTACTTTGTTTCTTCTGGGTACCTAGCATTGATAAAGCAACTCTTAGGTGATGTGGCTATCTCCTAGGGAAAGAAGGTTTGGAATCACTTCTCCTAGCCAAAATGTAACTTTTTTCTCTGGGTTCTACAACCTATGTAGGCGTGGTTTTTGGGGGCCTTTTATATGTGTTTTATGTTGCAACAGTGAGGAGACTATATCACACTTGTTCTTTCAGTGCCCCTATGCCAAAAAAAATTGGCACACCTAGTGGGGTATATGGGGCTGCTCATGCTAGCACGCATCCTCCCTGTCTAAATATTGGGACCGGCTGGGGCAGCCTCCTTCCAAAATTTCTTTTCTGCAGGCAGCCTAGTCTACTGGCCCTTCCTTCATTCTGTGGAACATTTGGCTAGAATGAAATAGAAGAATTTTTCAAGGTTTACAGTGCGAGTTTAGAGTTCTATGGAGGAGAATCACAAATTCCCTTCAAGAAACCCTTCACGCTAAAGGAGCGACTACAGTTGGAATGGACTCAGTCGCTGCTGGGATCTACTTGCATTTCACTTTTGCTCCTCCCAAAGACGTCCCCCCTGCTCCTCATACTCCTGCGCATGTTCATAGGTAGCAGTCACTCCCTGTTGACTAGACTAGGCATTGGTCTCCCCCAGAGGATGGGATGATCAAAGTAAACATTGACGGTTCATCGAAGGGAAACCCAAGACCTACGAGTATAGGCAGGGTGGGGCGGGATAGCTCTGGCAAAATTTAGTTTCTCTTCTCCATCCACAAGGGCCACTATATGAATAATCTTATGGAAGCTTAGGCGATCTTAGTGGCTGTGTAACAGTGTTGTCATCTGGGCTGGAACAGAGTCATTTGTGAGTCAGACTCACTTGTAGTGATTAACTTGTTGAATAAACAGGACATGGAGATGGTGGATTGGCATCTGGTTGGAGTGGTGCTACATGTACTTTATCTCTGTACTTCTTTGGAATCGATGTCCTTTATGCATATTCCCTGGGAGTGGAACAGGGTGGCCGATTGCTTGGCCAAATGGGCCTATGAGCAAGGGCCACCTTGGAATATTTTTGATCAAAGCATGTTTCCCTTGAATTTATCACAAAAGTTGGCTCATTTGGTTGACCAGGATAAAACTATGTAACTCTCTTTGTGTCTGGTTCATTCTTTAATAATATTCTTACCCCTCTTTTAGTAAAAGTAGGTAATAACAAAGATTAATCATATTTCACCATATTCCACCATAGAATATAAAGGATGACATGTCCTTAAATAGGTAGGTTTAGTGTGTTAAGTTGTGGAGCTAAAAGCTTCACCAGGAAGCTAATCAGGAGATTACTGAGTGCACCAGTAACCGACATCGGCAGTATTGCTGACGTCGGTCAGGTAGGGACCAAGGATCGGCTGACATCGGTCAGGAGCAGACTGACAGCAACCGACGTCAGTCACCTGTGCATGTGCATGCTTATGCATGTATTTCATGAATGCGTTTCCAGAATTAGACTCGTCTAATTTAAGTGGTCCGAGAGTGTTTGCATGTTGAAGGCTAATTTAAGTCTTGAGTCTGTGTTTCTAATTATTGTAATTAGAAGTCTAATTATTGTATGCATGGGATCCTATTTAAGAGACCCATGGGCATGTATTGTAATTAAGAAGAAGGCAAGTAAAGCATTGAAGCAAGAAAGCAAGGTCAAGGAGATCTGCAAGGTGTAAAGTCAAGGAGATCAGCTAAAGCTATCAAAGAGGGGATAACAACTCAAGTTGTTGAGTTGGTTGTAGTTGAGAAAGAGAGAGAAGGAAGAAGTCCTTGAGGTGTGGCAAGCCTTAGTGGTGGAAGAAGTGGCATCTTCTTTACTGTATTTTCTTCTGAAGTATATTTAATACAGAATTGTGTATTGTCTCTCAAATTCTTTGTTGTTTCAAGTTTCTAGTTACTTAATCAATCTGGTATAATTCCATGTTTAATTGCTTATAAGAAAAGTAATCAATCGTGCTTCCACGGGTTCCTAACAGTTGGTATCAGAGCTAAGGTTACAAGGAGCAGGTTATTATTTGATTACAGGTTATTCTCAGGGGTTTCTGATTGAGTGGGAGTATAGCAATGGCAGATGAAAGTAGACTACGAATGGAGAAGTTTAACGGCAAGAATTATCAACATTGGAGGATGCAGATAGAAGATTATTTGTATTAGAAAGATTTGTACTTATCGTTGGGTGGGGTTGATTGCAAGCCCACAGACATGAAGGATGAAGAATGGAGCATTCTTGATCGGAAGGCTCTAGGATCTATAAGGTTGAGCCTTGCATCGTCTGTGATTTCCAACTTATCACAGTGTAAGACAACGGTAGAGTTGATGGAATCTTTGGCAAATCTATATGAAAAGCCCTCTGCTTCAAATAAGGTATTTCTTATGAAGCAGCTATTTACTATGCAAATGCAAGAAGGTGGATCGGTATATACCCATCTTAGTGATTTCCATTGTTTGGTAAACCAATTAAATTCAGTCAATATTGTTTTTGATGATAAAATAAGAGCTCTCTTAATCTTATGCTCATTACCTGAAAGTTGGGAGAGTTTGGTAATGGCAGTATCTAATACTGTGTCTGCTTCTAAAATCTTAAAAGTTGATGATGTAGTTAGTGTAATCTTGAATGAAGATATTCGCAGGAAAAGCATAGGTGAATTATCATCAGGGAACACTTTAATTGCTGAAAGTAGAGAAAGGCAAAGAGAGAAGGTCGAGCAGGGGAAATCAAGGTCGAAGATGGAGAGTGGATCCAAATCTAGAAGTGGAAGTATCACCTGCTGGTATTGTGAAAAGAAAGGACACACAAAGAAAGAGTGTTGGTTGAGGGATAAAGACAATCAACATGAAGGTAAGGATGAAGCAGCTGTTATAGGTATTGTGGCACAGGATGCTCTCATACTTTCTTTGGATAGTCAGATAGAATCATGGATTTTAGATTTTGGTTCTTCTTTTCATGCATCCCCAAACAGAGATTTGTTCCATGAGTATGTCCAGGGAGACTTTGGATTGCTTTATTTAAGGGATGGAATGCCTTGTCAAATGGTTGGCAAAGGGAAAGTGCAGTTGGAATTGCAAATAGGCAACACATGGGTGTTGAAGGAGGTTATGCATGTCCCAGTTCTGAAGCAAAGTTTGGTTTCTGTAGGGAAGTTGGGTGATGAGGGATGTACAATAACTCTCACAGTGGACTCTTGGAAGGTTACCAAGGGTGCACTTGTTTTAGTAAGAGGTAAGAAAGTTGGGTGAGCTTGAAGATGGAGGTGCCTGAGATGGTTAGTGGAGGTTGTTGTACAGGTGCAGCTGTTTATCTCCAAGTGGGAGATTGTTAAGTTTTGGAGCTAAAAGCTTCACTAAGAAGCTAATCAGGAGATTACTGAGTGCAACCAGTAACCGACATCAGCAGTATTGCCTACGTCGGTCAGGCAGGGACCAAGGATCAGTCGACGTCGATTAGGAGCAGACTGACAACAACCGATGTCGATCACCTGTGTGTGTGCATGCTTATGCATGTGCTTCCAGAATGCGTTTCCAAAATTAGACTAGTCTAATTTAAGTGGTCCAAGAGTGTTTGCATGTTGAAAGCTAATTTAAGTCTTGAGTCTGTGTTTCTAATTATTGTAATTAGAAGTCTAATTATTGTATGCATGGGATCCTATTTAAGAGACCCATGGTCATGTATTGTAATTAAGAAGGCAAGTAAAATATTGAAGCAAGAAAGCAAGGTCAAGGAGATCTGCAAGGTGTAAGGTCAAGGAGATCAGCTAAAGCTATCAAGGAGGGGATAACAACTCAGGTTGTTGAGTTGGTTGTAGTTGAGCAAGAGAGAGAGGGAAGAACTCCTTGAGGTGTGGCAAACCTTAGTGGTGGAAGAAGAAGTGGCATCTTCTTTATTGTATTTTCTTTTGAAGTATATTTAATATAAGATTGTGTATTGTCTCTCAAATTCTTTGTTGTTTCAAGTTTCTAGTTACTTAATCAATCTGGTATAATTTCGTGTTTAATTGCTTATAAGAAAAGTAATCAATCGTGCTTCCATGGGTTCCTAACACAGTGCGAGATGACTTAGCTAGACAAGGTAAGTGGTTGGGCTCCTCTATTATGGGTGGAGAGAGCACTAAAAGAACACAGTGGAAAATGTTAGGAACCCGTGGAAGCACGATTGATTACTTTTATTATAAACAATTAAACACGGAATTATACCAGATTGATTAAGTAACTAGAAACTTGAAACAACAAAGAATTTGAGAGACAATACACAATCTTGTATTAAATATATTTCAAAATAAAATACAATAAAGAAGATGCCACTTCTTCTTCCACCACTAAGGCTTGCCACACCTCAAGGACTTCTTCCCTCTCTCTCTTGCTCAACTACAACCAACTCAACAACCTGAGTTGTTATCCCCTCCTTGATAGCTTCAGTTGATCTCCTTGACCTTACACCTTGCAGATCTCCTTGACCTTGCTTTCTTGCTTCAATGCTTTACTTGCCTTCTTCTTAATTATAATACATGCCCATGGGTCTCTTAAATAGGATCCCATGCATACAATAATTAGACTTCTAATTACAATAATTAGAAACACAGACTCAAGACTTAAATTAGCCTTCAACATGCAAACACTCTCAGACCACTTAAATTAGATGAGTCTAATTCTGGAAACGTGTTCTGGAAACACATGCATAAGCATGCACACACACAGGTGACCAACGTCGATTGCTGTCAGTCTGCTCCTGACCGACGTCGACCGATCCTTGGTCCCTGCCTGACCAACGTCGGCAATACTACCGATGTCAGTTATTGGTTGCACTCAGTAATCTCCTGATTAGCTTCCTGGTGAAGCTTTTAGCTCCACAACTTAACAATCTCCCACTTGGAGATAAACAGCTACACCTGTACAATAACCTCCACTAACCATCTCAGGCACCTCCATCTTCAAGCTCAATTTTGAAGACCATCCACCACACAACCTGTGATGCTATACCTATCAACCAAGTCCACTGCCACATCTGAACTTTCTGACAACTCCCACTGCTTGGGAAAACTCAGGTCTACACTTGACCTTATGTGATTTCGAACACTTGTTCAAGCTCAGCTTGAACTGTCCAGCTTTTGGTGTGCTTACCGATTCTGCATCCTGCACCTTAAACCTCACCAACACCTTCTTCACATCAGCTCCCACTTGAGACAAAACCAACCTATGATCTTCCATGTCTCTTATGCCAAAGAACCTTGCTGCTCCTAGATTCCTTATGACACACCTCTGAACTAACTTTACCTTTTAGTTCAGTCAATCCCTGTATGTATAACCCTGCAATAAGCACACAATATAGTAACAAGACAATGTCGTGACTCGTCATTCACCTGGTAAAGTAAAAACACAACAATTACATTGACCTTGACTAAAGCCATACTTAGTCATACACCTGTCAAACCTGTACCACTGTCCTGCAGCTTCTTCAAGACCATGTACCCTTGGCCTTCCGTCTCACTTATCCATTCCCACTCTTCTTCATCCTGAACATCCATTCATCTCTCAGTGTTTTATTCTAGCTGACAACTCCACCAACAACTCCTATTTGGTTCTCTTTAAGGAATCACATTCCTCATCCATGCCAAGCTCCCACTGTTTCCTAGATCTACCTGTTTTGCTTCTTTAACAACTTCTTGATTCTTGACCATTAGTGAGCAACGGGTAGTGTAAAGAAGAGAAATGATGAATTTAAGACTTACTTACCACTTCAGTCCTTTAATGGGCATTTGATACTCCTTGACAGCTTGCTATCCACCCAAAATCCGTCTCAATGACCGATGCTAGTCACATCTCAGTCTACACCCGACCAACATCAGTTTCGTGCGACTGTCTCCTTGCCGACGCCAGTTGTTATCTGCCCCGAGTCACCGACGTCGATCTTCACAGTGCTGACGTCAGTCTCTGTCTGGCCGACGTCAATCCCAGTTGATCAACATTAGTGCCTATGTTTTTTTGTACTTGATGACTTTTTCATCCGCGAGCTCATCTTGGATCAAAACCCTGTCCATACTGCCCTGCTCAGAATTATTCAGCCCCTGTGACTGACCTCTGTCCATCATCTCCTTCATAAACACCAAGGCTTCCCTATTTGTGTCAAAAGCATCAAATTTCATTTTCCTGCACTGAACTCGATCTATGCCCTCAGAATCTGAACTCATACCTTTTGACTCATGAACAAGCATCTCCTTCTTATTCATGTGACCAAGCCTATTAAGCCACATCTTTGAATCTACAGCTGAAGTAGATAAACCAGAAGAAGATTCAGTAATACAAGTAGATAGGTAAAGAGTACCTACTTTCTTACCTCTTGCTAAAACAAGTGCACCCTTGGTAACCTTCCAAGAGTCCACTGTGAGGGTTATTGTACATCCCTCATCACCCAACTTCCCTACAGAAACTAAACTCTGCTTCAGAACTGGGACATGCATAACCTCCTTCAACACCCATGTGTTGCTTGTTTGCAATTCCAACTGCACTTTCCCTTTGCCAACCATTTGACAAGGCGTTCCATCCCCTAAATAAAGCACTCCAAAGTCTCCCTGGACATACTCATAGAACAAATCTCTGTTTGGAGATGCATGAAAAGAAGAACCAGAATCTAAAATCTATGATTCTATTTGACTATCCAAAGAAAGTATGAGAGCATCATGTACCACAATACCTATAATAACTGCTTCATCCTTACCTTCATGTTGATTGTCTTTATCCCTCAACCAACACTCTTTCTTTGTGTGTTCTTTCTTTCCACAATACCAGCAGGTGATACTTCCACTTCTGGATTTGGATCCACTCTCCATCTTCGACCTTGATTTCCCCTGCTCGACCTTCTCTCTTTGCCTTTCTCTACTTTCAGCGCTTAAAACGTTCCCTAATGATGATTCACCTGTGCTTTTCCTGCGAATATCTTCATTCAAGATTACACTAACTACATCATCAACTTTTAAGATTTTAGAAGCAGACACAGTATTAGATACTGCCATTACCAAACTCTCCCAACTTTCAGGTAATGAGCATAAGATTAAGAGAGCTCTTATTTCATCATCAAAAACAATATTGACTGAATTTAATTGGTTTACCAAACCATGGAAATCACTAAGATGGGTATATACCGATCCACCTTCCTGCATTTGCATAGTAAATAGCTGCTTCATAAGAAATACCTTATTTGAAGCAGAGGGCTTTTCATATAGATTTACCAAAGATTCCATCAACTCTACCGTTGTCTTACACTGTGATAAGTTGGAAATCACAGACGATGCAAGGCTCAACCTTATAGATCCTAGAGCTTTCCGATCAAGAACGCTTCATTCTTCATCCTTCATGTCTGTGGGCTTGCAATCAACCCCACCCAACGGTAAGTACAAATCTTTCTGATACAGATAATCTTCTATCTGCATCCTCCAATGTTGATAATTCTTGCCGTTAAACTTCTCCATTCGTAGTCTACTTTCATCTGCCATTGCTATACTCCCACTCAATCAGAAACCCCTGAGAATGACCTGTAATCAAACAATAACCTGCTCCATGCAACTTTAGCTCTGACACCAACTGTTAGGAACCCATGGAAGCACGATTGATTACTTTTCTTATAAGCAATTAAACACAGAATTATACCAGATTGATTAAGTAACTAGAAACTTGAAACAGCAAAAAATTTGAGAGACAATACACAATCTTGTATTAAATATACTTCAGAAGAAAATACAATAAAGAAGATGCCACTTCTTCTTCCACCACTAAGGCTTGCCACACCTCAAGGACTTCTTCCCTCTCTCTCTTGCTCAACTACAACCAACTCAACAACCTGAGTTGTTATTCCCTCCTTGATAGCTTCAGCTGATCTCCTTGACCTTACACCTTGCAGATTTCCTTGACCTTGCTTTCTTGCTTCAATGCTTTACTTGCCTTCTTCTTAATTACAATACATACCCATGGGTCTCTTAAATAGGATCCCATGCATACAATAATTAGACTTCTAATTACAATAATTAGAAACACAGACTCAAGACTTAAATTAGCCTTCAACATGCAAACACTCTCAGACCACTTAAATTAGACGAGTCTAATTCTGGAAACGCGTTCTAGAAACACATGCATAAGCATGCACACGCACAGGTGACCGACGTCGATTGCTGTTAGTCTACTCCTGACCGACGTCAGCCTATCCTTGGTCCCTGCCTGACCGATGTCGGCAATACTGCTGATGTCAGTTACTGGTTGCACTCAGTAATCTCCTGATTAGCTTCTTGGTTAAGCTTTTAGCTCCACAACTTAACAAAAAAGTGACTTGACTGGAATACACACTCAGTGGACTAACTTGGTCAATGACCCCATCCACGCACTATGTGACCCCATGCACTTACAAAGGCATGATGATATTACAATGATGTCATAATGACCTCATAAATATCTATAAATACCTAATATCCACCTAAGCAAGGTGAATAACACAAGGGTAAAAAAACCCATACAAGGGTAAAAAAAACTATACCAACAATTTACTAGTTGCTTGTAGAGACCAAATAGGTGACAAATGAACATAATTCTCTTTTCTTAAATATATGTAAAAATTTTAAATTTATTTAAAATTTAATACTAAATGTAGGGCTCAAATCTTCTTGATCCAAATATTTTGATTAACTTTGATATTTAAATTTATTTTTAGAATATGAATTATTATTATTTATAGAATCCATTATCCCCTGGATGAATTAATTTTTTATTGATTAGTAATACTAATTAATTAAACTAAGAGAATTACCCCCTTAGTTTGTATTTATTAATAAAATAACTTGGTTTTTAGATTGCAAACATTATATTTAAATTTGATTATTGACGCTTGCAAATTAAACTAAATCATAGTGTAATCCATGTATAAGCATAATCTTTTCAATTAATGTTCTTTATGATGGGTATTTTCACCTTAGCTCTTGGAAGTAGATTATTTAACCCATTTGGCCTTATGTTACAATGGGTGCTTCATTTTGTGCCCTCATTGACTATAGAAGAATGTTTATTTTAAATATTAAAAAATACTCCATGGAATTATAAAATAAAATCAAATTTAAAATGGTTGTTTAATAATATTTATATATTGATAATGAGATTTGGATGAATTGATTAAGTAGTTTGGTTGTTTTAAGTCTTATTCATATTTAAATTTTTGAAAAGATATATGAGATCAGTTTTGACCATAGTTTATCTTCTTGGGACTATTAATGGCTGTTGGTTATTTTTGAAGTTGGTGGTGGCCGTTGTTAGTATTTTTTGGTGGGTTGTGACTATTGTTAATACATTTAGTGTATGTGATAGATGATCACTTAGAAATTCGGGCTTCAGAGTGTATCTCAAATTGGTTCATAACTCCAATCAAAAGCAAATATCTATTGAAAAAAAACTTACATACCTATCTTTTACAAGATAATAAAATACCATAAAAATGCATGCATTTATTTACCAACGAATAAAAATAAAATACCATCAAACATCCATATTTTGGTTGGAAATATCCATGGTCCATTTTTTATTTCATTTTATTTAAATAATATAAATGCTAATAAAATTCCAAAATAAATAAAAAACTTATTTCAAAATTAAAATAAAAATTGCTAAAATTATCAACTAAACATATTAACCAAAATATATTAGAAACTGTTCTACTATTAAATAAGAATATATAATTTTTAAATAAAACTCATCCAAAATTATCGACTAAACATATTAACCAAAATATGTTGGAAAAAATTATACTATTAAATAAAAACATATAATTTTTAAATAAGACTCATCCAAAATTATCGACTAAACATTCTAACCACAATACATTATAAAAATGCTCAACCATCAAATAAAAACATATAGTTTTTATGCACCAAATGCAACCATTAATGAAAGTGGATAATTCAAAATTTATTAAAAAAACAAAAAAAAAACATAGCCAAATAAATACAGATTAAAAACTGATTTCAATACAATGACAAAGTTTCTACGCATCTGTAATTTTTAAATCACAATTAAAGAATATGTCAATATTGTAATGGTTAATTTTATACCAAACATTATAATTATTAAGATTATATTGTTTAATATTTTTTGATTCATTGAATTATAAATAAGTAATTGAAAAATGATTTTATTGGCCTTGTCTTGGTATAGATTAATAATAGATATGTGATAGAAGTCTAAAAATTTAATTACTTAAATTCTTTCAAAATTTAAATAAGACACATCCAAAATTATCGATTAAATATTTTAACTTTTGATTTAAGACGAATTTGTTGATGGAGTAAAAATAAAAGTTGAACAAGACTTCAAGATGCATCCAAATAATCTAGTTAAAAGGTTTGAATGTTCGTACAGTCAAACTTATTGAGCTCTAAAGTTGACTGTGCATTTGACCATGGTCTGTAAGTGATTCGAGAAGGATAATTCAATTGTTCTTGATAGTATTTTGATGTTTCAAGATTAACTAATTATTGGAGAGTGTTCTAGACTCCATGAGGATTATCTATGTAGATTTTGGAGGTTTGACCAATCCATCTTCAGTGTGAAAAATTACTTAGAAGTTGATTGTGTTTATTGAATGCACTGACAGTTTGAGTAACCATCTTGCAGAGGTAAGTTGAAGGTGTTCTGAACAGAGTTGAGGAAGCAAATGAGTATGGAGATGTCCTATAAGTCTATAAGGCTTATAAGAAAGTATTGAATGTCATAGCATGCCCCTGATCAGATATGGAGAGTCAAAATAGTACGATCGAATTTTTGACTGTGTGTAACCAGTTTGAGTGGTCATTTTGAGAGAGTTGATTTGAGTGCTTAGAGCCTATGTTAAAGTTTCTAAATCACATGGAGGTGTATCTAAGGTCCTAAAGGGTTCACCCATGTGAAATATTTGAGTGTTTGCTTCATAAGTTTGAGACTGTGTTTTCTGTGTATGAAGACCTGAAGAGCAAGGAGACCTTATTGGTAGATTCAAGTGGTGAGTTGGTGTTCTAGGTGGCATGGATCTATGTGGGAGTAAGCAAAGTTATATTGTAGACAATCTTGATGTGTTCCAAGCATTGATGAATGCTGAAAGTGGTCCAAAGAGTTGAAGTTATAATATGCGGGTGATTAGGCCTAATTATTTTAAGTCTCACCAAGACCCAATGGTGGTTTGGGGCTATTGAGATAATGACCAACTTATGAAGAGTGTGGTTCTCACATGTAACATGTGTATGGACCTATGTTAAGTGTGGTTCAAATATGTAAAGCATCTTGGCTGACCAAGATGGGTTAAAGGAAGAGAGTGGTAAAAATGCAAGGCATTGTTGGCCTAATTGTGCTAGTTGAGCAAGTGTGGATTCAAGCAAAAGAGAGAAACTTTGAAAGAGAAGATACATGTTAGTGAGGACTATCAAAGAGAAAAGAAGATCAATCATGTTTATATAATCAAGCTGATGTAAGTGGATACACAGGTCATTAGACCTAATGAGCCTAGAAGATGTAGATTGAGCGAGTGAGCCCTTGAGACTATTTGGATGAAAGAGTGGGAGTGAAGGGTGCATAAAAAGGTGATCGTCATTAATTAAAGAGAAACAACAGGTGTTTAAAATTATCTATTCAAGGTAGCTGAGTGGGTGCTTAGTTGCCTAGGGGGTTGGTTCCTCCTTACAAGATAAAGCTTGTTAAAGGTCTAGTTATTGTGGGTGATCGGCTAGATAAGGGCAGTAGCTCCTTATGGGATTGGTGTCTCACTAAACTAAGGGATGAGTGTTCCTTGATTGGTTGGTGCTGGTTTAAATGTTGGATCTTGTTTTATAGGACTATAGTCCATCTTGCAGGGTAGTGGGTTTTATCCCCCAAGAGGGTTTCCCACATATATCATATGTTATGTGCTTGATCTTGTTATCTTTATTATTCATTACAATGGTTAATTTGTATGCATCATGATTGTATGTGCTGAATGTTTAAAAGTTGAGAATTGAATTGGATTAATTTCAATCACTAATTCGCCCCCCTAGTGATTATACCTCTAACAATAAATGTTCAAGTAATTTGCACATAAGTGCCAAGGGCCATACAAAATAGACAAACATAAGTCTAATCTACAATGTACAGGTAATAGCATCAATGGAGCATAAAACTAAAAATGAGTCTACACCATGTATATTTAATGTGATCATATATTATAAAATAACATATCCATATACACAGTGTAAGATAGAGATGTTAGAAACACATTTATAAAGAGTATATAGCTCAACAGATCAGAGTTATAGAATACTAACACATTGAAATATTGTAACATATGGATAAAATGACCCTAGTTTAGCATGGCCACTGGATAGATACAAGTCCAACATCTTAGTCTATGTGAAATATGTACATCCTGAATAACACTCATAAATACCAGTGAAATGCATGTGTGATTGAAAAGAGAGTATTTTATCTACTAATCATGAGATAAATAACATGTGACAAAGAAGTAAACTTGATGTCTAAACATGCTTAGGTCCTAATTTTAATTTTTTAGAATTTTTTGAATATTTTTGTGTTATTTAAATATTTAATTTTTTGAACTTGTTGAATTTTGTAACTTATAATAAAAGAGAGTAAGTAACCATGGGTTCAAAAGTGGAATAAATTAAACATATCTAAACAATCCAAAACATATGTCAATATAAAATGTGCACTGAATATGATGGCATCGCCATTATGAGAAAGATCTTCTATTGTTGGTCAGTATAGAAGATATTGATCTTTGAATGATTATTGAGGATGATAGTTCTGATGATGATAATGAAATTGCCAAGACCATAGATGATTATTTGTCTCATCTAAACTTTAAACATGTAGGACCACGAGAGTACCAATAAAATTCAACACTAGAAAGCATTGATAAATTATGGGATCTCTTTTATGCATAGTATAATACAAGGAAGACACGCCTTCTAAGAAACCATGAGGATACTAATGTTATAGACACATCCATAGAGGAAATTCGATAGATTAAGCAAGGGGTGAATGTTTCATGGTACATCAACATATAGATCATGATCCACATTATAATTAACACATGGATATAAATACGAACTTTTATTATAATATTCATTCATAACAAAAATCTCTCATAATAATGATTATATGTTTACAGAAATAGGATTCATTGTAACTATATTTATGTGTATGCTATTAATGTCACTATCAAGATAAGTGTGAGTCTTTTGTGTCAACAAGTTATAGATTCATTATTATGACTTCACAATAGGGTATGGGTACATCCAATGTTTGCTTAGAGGAAAATCTGGGGGCTCTATCGGGCATCTCTTGGTCCCACTTTAGTAACTATTTTCATTTGATTTTTTTTCATCATATTGGGATTTTTTTTTATCTTGTGATATACTTCTATGATGTGGGTTATCTAGAGTACCTTATAAGTTGTATTTTTTGTGTATGCTTCATGTAATCATAGGTAATCATGTGCTTGATATAGTTATTTGATATGTGTATCTATGTCTCTTATATATGTTCTAACTATGTTCTTGTTTAATTTGGCTTCATAGTATTTGCTATGTTTTTTATATCCATGTTTCAAAATGCCCATTATGTTTCATAATTGACTTTCTTATATTATGTTTGACGTGTCTTGAGTTTTTTTGATGTGCTAGGTGTGTCTTCAACATGTTTGACATGCCTTCACTATTTAAGTGCTTACTATGTGCTTGATATGTCTTCATTGTTTTATGTGCTTTATATGACTTTGGTATCTTATGTGTCCTCTATATGCATGGAATTTTTGCAATATCTGAAATGTTTTCTTTCTGCCTTGTCATTTATGTGACATGTCACTTATTTTAGAGCTTTTCATCAAGTATTTTTTGTGTTTCATGGTGCCATGATCTATATCATGCATAGTGGATATATTACTTTCTTATGTTGCCCTGATTACTATAATGTATCTATTTAACGAAAGAGCACATACTTGTGTTTTACATTGTTTATATCTTATGCCTTCGTGGGGCATGTTTTTTATCTTACATTGGTTATTGTTTTCTATATGGGGCACATTATTCCTAAAATTAAATTGACCATATCATAGGCCCACAAGAAAATTATTTATAGCATATATGCTTCCAATATCACATATTTATCTATTAGGTCCATCACTAGTTTTCTATTGTATCTTACACATGATGCACATAATTCTATTCTTTTAAGATGTGTGCTTCATAGGATCATTCCAAATCTCAAAAGGGGGCCATATATTCTACTCATTATATTCATCTAGACTCCAAGTACTTAGCTTAGCTTTCGCTCCTATAAAAGGAGGGCATTTAAATTTCACTCACTACTAGGACAAGATGTACTTAGGACACACCACCTAATCCTACAAAGGAGATATGTTCAGGGTATTGTTTAGCACTATTTTTTTTCATACTCAAAATGTTGTTTTAGCTTTACTTTGATCAAATAAGGTTGTAATCATAAACGTATGCAGGATGGAGCATAGGTTCAAATCCTCATGGTCTCATATAAGCATTATATACACCTTTAACTAAATTATGTATATCGTTTTCAATTTTATAGATTTTAGCAAATTATTATTATTGACACTCGTGTGTGTACAAAAAGAAAGGAAAAAAATCTTGTAAGATTCACGGGTACATTGGAGTTTGCTTCAGGAGCTTCAATGGCACAAAAAAATTATCCATGCCATGTCTTATATATTTTGATATATATGCACACATACACATCAAAGTGGGGCAAAATGTAAACACCTATAAATAGCCCCTAGACATTTATTGATCATTAAAATACATAGTTCTATGATGTTGGTGTACTCTTCAATTATTATTTAAATTAGGCATTATTGGCATAACCTTGACTTTGAATGGTCCCTGTATATCCTCTAAGCACCATCTAGTTGTCATTTACCTTCCCCCCAGATTTGGCCATGTTCTACTCACTTTGCCAGAAATGTGGACTTGACATTTTTCCATGCTAAAAGCATCAAATGTACGGTTCTAGCATGCTTTCTCTATGCCCTTTTTCCCACTGCCCAACGTGATCCTTGTTCCAAATTTTTTTTTTCAACCATTAGATGTTGACTTATGCACCAATAGGGTCCCAATTTGAATTCAAGTGGTCTATAAATACACAAACACCCTTGTGCATTTAGGCATCTAAAGATCATCAAAAATAGTGTCTAGCATTTAAAAAAAAATCATTGTTTTTACGTGAATGTATTGAGCATTTACAAGAATTTATAGAAATCAAGCAACCATCAGAGCATTCACTATAGCACTGAAGTTCATGTTATTGATGCATTACTTTGTAATTGTTTACCTACCTGATAAGTTACTATATTTATTAGAGTTTTGTTTTTTATATTGTTCACAATTGAGTGGCTTGGAAAATATCTAGGTAATGCAACTATTCTATGATATTATGCAGGCCTAAAAACATGTTTTCTTTATGGTTTTTATATCTATCTATCTAGTTAGGCCAAGGAAAAGAAGTGCATTTTTCAAATTTATTAGAGCAAAGTTTCGGAAAACTAAGTGAGGTTTTTGGAGCTTTATCTAATGAATACAGTCATCAAAATATATTTTACCTACTAAACACTTTTAAAAATGGAACTTGTCGATTTGGACACCCAAAGGTGAAACCTTACAATTCAAATAAGCTCCTCTGTCCAACATGAGTTTTCATGGTTCTCACTATCTTGCCACAAAACCTTTATTTTCAATGTCAGATTTTGAGGATTGTCACATGATTCCTCGATATTCAAAATATATTCCTAAACCCTATACTTGTCTTTATTGCTCTATTTTTGAAAAATTAATTATGTTTGATTTAATGTTTTACATCTATTTTAGTTCAAGTTACATGTGTATGATATTTATATTACAGTTTAATTAGAAATCCATTTATTTAGTCTACATAAAAATGCTCATTTCATAATTAATTACGAAAATGTGCTAATCTCGCAATCAATCAAATGTATTCATCTTACAATGAGGAGAAGGTTGAGCAAACATATATATTCACCTCACAATAAATCAACAATTGTGATAGTAAAATAGCCACTTCCATTATAGTGTCATGTCAAGGTACTATAACTTTCACTTTTCAATTACCTATTTTTTCTTCGACTAATAAAAATGTTTAAAATATATATTGCATTAACAATTATAATATTTTGCCTAATGCTTGACAAATTAATTTTGGAATATTTTACAAGTGTTATTTAGGTATATTCCTTTAAATTGAATTGTGTCTCCTACACTAATTCAACTTTAAGTGCTCCTCATTTTATGGCTATAAAAATGGAGTTAAAATTAGACAACTCATAAATTCTTCAATTATAATTTATGTATGTAATTGTTTTTTAATTATTCCTTAAAATCTTTCAACTTTATGACTCTTATTAATCATAATAATTTGGGCCTACCACCTAGTCGTCGCAAGTTTGAGCCCTGCTCCCCAATAGTATTCTTGCTTCTGTGGTGAATGTATTGATATTGTGTGGCATAGGGCAACGTTGAAATTATTTATAGTTAATATATATTTTATATTTTATATTTTTCTAATTATAATGAGAGAACAATTAACAATTTTATGTTTTCTTGTATTTAGTTGGAAGTGGTTATAAAAATACTCCATATTTTATGTCTTTTTGCATTCTAAATGTAAATTATCTTTAAATCTTCCATTAAAATATGATTATAAAAATGGGATTAGAATTATTTATTCAAATATTATAATATGTAAGCTTAAATATATGTCTATTAAAATAGAGTCATTAATGCCAAAGGTATATTCTTCTAACTTTAACTTATCTTTAAATATTTTATATTTTATACTTATAAAAATAAGATTAAAATTATTTATTCAAATATTACAATATGTAAGATTGAACATATATCATGTAATATGGGACATTAATACTAAGTCATGAAGATTTTAAATAGTTAAATTATTATGAGTAGCAATAAATCAATTCACGTCTCATGTTTTTTTTTTTTTTTTGGTTTTGTCACTTAATCATGGATTCAATTCAAACTATTGACTGCCTTTTAATTAGTGAGTTATTAATGATATTAAATTTTTCCTTAATTATCATTATAAAAAGTATATCATTTTAATTAAAATAAGTCAACTAACAATTCTATACTTGGTCATAGATTTTTCATAAATTATTTCTTTCTTTCTATTTATTTTTATTATTTCTTATCTAGTATTCACAATCATAATATATTTATATTGTAAATTCATAGGCAAAATGAATCATAAATAATTTTCACTATTAAACAATTTTCGTTATTGATAAAGTAATTATACACAACCTCTATTAATATAAGAATCGTGATATATTAAATTTATATCCAAGCCTACCAAATTTAAAGGCATTTGAACGAAAATATGTTTGAAATTAATGAAAAAAATAACAGTTGCTTACTCTCAGAAAGTTCCCAAAGGAAAAAAGGAAAGAGCCATTCTTTTCCAAGCAACACAAAGTTCAAAGAAACACTCAATAAAAAGGATATAAGTTGGTCTCAGACTTTGTCTAAGAAAAGAAAAGTGGCCCCATATATCATTACTTAACAAGTTTGCCATGTCATTATTGACTGTCATGTTTTCCCTGACATTATTGACAATTTCTTTAAGAGCACGTTGGAACATGTATTTTGGTTTTGATTGGGTGTGAAATTAAAGCTAGTTTAGATTATTCATTACAAACCAATGAAATGACAAAACAGTCCATCCAATATCTCTCTAAGAAGGTTTACTGCACAAATATTTTTTCATTTATTTTATGTTAGATGGTTTTTGGTTTAATATTAAAGTATTGAGGAGTATCTGCTCCCCTGGACTTTTGCATCCACTTCGTCCTGGATTTTTAAAGTACCTTAAAAGAATTAGACTTTAATGGATTCTTTGTAAGCAAAGCACTCCCTTCTGTTTTCTTACAGTTAATTAATACAAACCATTATCTTAAGAACCTCTTAAATTATTGTGCATTTCAAAAATGGCAAAAAAAGTCAGTGTCCCTCCTTGAGATGTGTGATTGTTCTACACTGTTGGATTCAACTCTGTAAACAAAATTTGTGTTCCACAAGGTAAGATGATGATTCTCTGCACGCCAATGATACTCTTTTTTATTATTTTTGCCTAGTCCTTGAGTGACTTGGTCTCTATAATACTCCTTCAAATACCCCCATTACATAGTATTTCATGGTTGCAAGCAAGATTGTGGGTATCATTCATTTCCTTGGAAGCTGAAAAAACCAAGCATTTGAGTCTCATTCACCAGCACAAATGGTATTGTTGTCAAGGCAAAACATGAACAAACCATTGGGAAAACAGGCATGATATGATCTCTTTTATATTCAATTTTATTAGCAAGTTTAGCAAGTTCTGTTAATGTTGTTTAGTTTTTACATGATGTATAAGGGCATATCCATCACTTTCCATTTTTATGCTTATAACAGTCTAGTTATGGATGGTGTTTGTCAAGGAGGGTATCTAGTATGGTGACACGCACTGTGATACAATAATGGGTGCAACTTGCAAGTTTGTGTTTTCTGGTTGTAAAGTAAATTAAACAGCCACGGACCCATCTGAATCCTAGTGAACATAGGTCTCCACTATGAAAGTTCAAATGCTTTACCACTTGAGCTCATCCTATTAGTTTCTATTGACAAGCTAGGAGTCGAGCTTAAGACCTCCAGTTTCCTTCTGGGGTGTTTTAACACTGAGCTATTGGTTACTCGTCACTTTATGGTCTGGAATGTGGATTGTTCTTCTAACAATAAGCTTCTATTCTCTTACTATATTATAGGTTTCTGCAATAGATTGGATGATTTGCTTAATATTCCTTATCTACCCATTAGCTGCATATGCCAATGAATGATGACCACAATGGTGCAGGGGAAAATTACCGAAAAATACTATGAGACAGAATTGACAGAATTCTTCTCCCTCATTAAACGAAGGATTACACACATCTGTGTTCATACTCGTGCTGTTTCTCTTTTGTCTCGACAGCTTCAAACCATTCTGTCAGAACTTCTCTTTCAAATGCAACAACATCATCTCCATTAGTTTGTTCTTATCTTTGAACAATTTTATTTCTTGGTTAATTTTTCCTTTAGGTCATGTCCTTGAGAGCAATCAAATACTTTGTGATCTCCTTAACCAGGCCTATATGGTCTTCTTGGACTTTGATAGCAAACCCTCTTCCTTTCTGGTTTGATCCTCTGCCTCTTACATGATAGCTTTCTCTTTCTCTTACTCTCTCACCTTCTTGTTCCCTCGAATGTCCTGATTTAGATGTATAGGCTCCTCCTCAGTCCTCAGCCTTTTTTAATAATCCCCTCTTTGAAAATGTCATCCTATTCTTGTTCACCTCTCTTCAGCCTTTTCATGCTACTGATAGGCTTCATCAAGGGAATGCAACTTAACTAAGGTTAATTCATGTGGGAGGGATAGAATTTTCCTTTAATGCACATCACTTGCATTAGATTGATGGTTCAAAAACCCTCCAGGAAATCAAAGCCTACTTATGTGATATGCATTCGTTGACAGTTCCCCTGCAGCTGCGTGGTATTTGCAGTGAATGCTAACTATGCTTATATAATTCCTCTGTTCTTTGTTCTTCTGTATAATGATTCTGTTCCCTCTTCACATTGATTTATGTTTATGTGGTTGGCTCTGTTCTTTATTCCTCTTTATATATTTGCTGTAGACTAAATTTTGTGTTTTACTGGAGGCATCTCTACGGTGAGAATGACCCTCAACATATATACCCTTTGTAAGGATATCGGTTATAATCTTTATAGTCATCTCCCACTCGCCCTGGTGTTGAATCGTAGACCAGGTTATCTAGTCTGGGCTCTGGAGAGAGCAGCTATTAGCTTTAAATATAGGAAACTATTTGTAAAAACGGTCTCAAATTTAAAGTAACCACAATCACGACATATCCACTTGATTGTTTGTACATTATATAAACAATGATCTAACACTATTTCATAATCCCCTCTCTTCTCCTCAACCTTCCCCTCCTCTATGTAGCTTTTAATCCAAACCGAAAAAAAAACAGTTCAAATGTCTCTAAAATGCATGACCTTCCTCTCCTCTGTGTAGCTTCATAATTTTGTAAAAAAAAAAATCAAATGCTTCTAAATAAACGCCTTACTTTCCAAGTGGGATATCCCTGTTCAGTGCATCTTGAAAATGCATTCATTCACTCATTCATAACTAAAGGATCGATCGTCCAATCTGATTCCACAGATGGATGAGCCATCTGTTTATAATCGTAAATCAGTATTTCTCGTCACTGAATTTTTTTACCTAAGAATGGGACATATCATTATGAGTTGGTGTTAGACCTTATCCATGCATTTTAAGTTTTTTGTTTTTTTTCCAATGGCCCGTGGATCATTACTTCAAAAGTTTTGCATGCCATTGTTGTGACATTAGAACTCCTCCGAGCTATTAGATAGCATTTTAAATTATAATTCGTTTAAATTAATTATCATAATATAATGGAATAATAATAGATTTTATCCACACTTCACTTTTAAAGGTTGTAATTATCTTAATCATCTCTTTAATTATAGTGCATTTTAAAAAGCGGTCTTATAATGTCGGATAGGACTCTGTAAAAGTTTCATGCAACAGTTTTTGATTCACAAGCTAACATAATGATTATGTGCATGCCAATCATGCTCACTTTTATTATTTTTGCTTGGTCCTTGAGTGACTTGGTCTCTACAATACTTCCTTCAAATATTCATTACATAGTATTTCATGGTTGTTTTCTTGGAGGAGGATTGCAAGCAAGATTGTGGGCGTCATTCATTTCCTTTCAAGCTGCAAAAAACAAACATTTGACTCCGTGTACTAGGACAAATGGTATTCTTCTCATAGCAAGACATGAACAGATCACTGAGAAACCAGGCATGTTATGATCTCTTTTATATTGGTTTCTTTATCAGCAATGTCGGACAATATTGTTAAATTTGTGCGTTATCCTTCTTTTGGACCAATTCATACAGTCAAGATACGGATTGTGTTCCTCAAGAAGTCATATTATGGTGGCACTTAGTGTAACACTAATGGCTATCTGACTGTAATACAAGAACGGCTGCTTGCTTTGTCCTTTTATGTTAAGTTTTCTGATGATAAACTAACGTAGCACAGATCAATGTAAATTCGGATCTAGCCTGGCCATTCTGTTTCTACATCCACATCAATAAACATACTAGAGAGCCTCTGCTCGTCATGGCTTATATGTGGAAGCGTCTGTCTGTCATGGCCTCTCTCTGTTAGAATATATGTGATGTGGATGCCATTTCAATTGACTGATCAACAATAAAAGTTTTTCACCCCTGAACTGTAAACAATTAAAATAAAAAATGGGTTTATTTACATGGACCAACTAGGCCCACCCATATCCTTCTGAGGTGCTCTACCACGGAGCTACTCGTCGCTTTACAGTCTGGACTCTGGAGTGTGGATTGTTCTTCCAACAAAATGCTTCTATTCTGTTATCATAATATTAGCTTCCGTGTAGTATTAGCTTTTCTGTACTGTCGCCTGCATATGCCAATTAAAGATGATTGCATTGCTGGAGGAATTTACCCCAAAAAAAATCATTCACAATAAAAATATCCCACAAAAAATGATTATCTCACACATCCATAAATATTTTATGAGACAGAATCTTCTCCTTCGTTACATGCAGAATTACACACATGTCATCGTCCTTATGCTGCTTTACCTTTGTCTCGAGAGAGACAAATTATTCTCACCATGAAAACAACTCTCTGCAACAACATCATTCCACTGGCTTGCCCTTATTTGACTAAAATTATTTTAGGTTCATTTTTTCATTTTCTGAAAGGTTTTTGTTTGGTTGAGTTGGGTACAATTCTTGTAAAGGCTTTTTAACATCCTCGAGATTCTAACCTCGATCCTCATGGAGCCTTCCTATACTATCACTGTAGTTCAGCCCCCCTAATGTTGCAGGTTTCTAACAGTGAAACCGTTGTTCTCTACTAGTTTCTTCATAAAAGCAATAATGTTCTTAAAAATAATTGTAAATTTCTATCAATTTGTAAGAGCTTTGAAGCTTTCTATTCCATCCTCCTGCTATTTATATTTCTATTCTATTATTTTTTATTTAACTATAAAACTATTTAATATTAGGCCAGTGAATTTTTGCACATACAATATGTAGATTCTATGAATAAATCTGAATAAGATAATTAAGTTTCCAGCATCAACTATCTAATATTATGAAGGTCCGGTTGATTGTTAGCAACTTAATTAATTTACTCAGATTTATTCACAAAATCTGAAGATAAGAAAAAACATTCAAAGTATTTTTCTAATTAAAAATTTTCTTCTTTTTTTCTTTGATTATAGAACCCTTATAAAAGGAAATGTGAATCCTAACCAGGGAGATAGAGATGGAAATACGTTGTAAATACTTAACTATTTTAAAATAAGTTATATTTATACAGGTATGGAAAATATGTTTCTTACTTGTAAACTCTTCCCACCCATTTTTTCATCGTGTTTTCATTTCCATAATGGTTTCTTTCTGATAACATAGATATGGCCTTACTTTAATAGCCCTTTCCAAATCCTTTTTCTCAGACACCCACTTTCTTGTTTCTTTGGATCTTCTAATTTAGATGTATAAGCTCAACCTCCGCCTCTATTAGATAATATTCTTGTTTTTCTTCTCTTCGGCCTTTTACTGCTAGTGATAGGCTTCATCAAGGTAACACAACTTGACCGAGGATAATTCATCTTGGAGGTAAAGAGCCACCCCTTAATGCCCCTCACCTGCATTAGATTGACGCTATTTACTTGATAATTTGAACCGTTGACGTGAGGTGCATCCAGTGGCAGTTCCCCTGAATCTGGATGGTATTTGCAGTGAATGGAAGCTATGTTTATGTGACTGCATCTGTTTGTTAATCTTTTATAAATATCTACAGACAAGAATTTCTTATGATACCCTTTCTGTTGATATTGGTTATAATCTTTTATAGTTGTGTCCAACTTGTCTTGGGTTTGGAATGGTACAACAAACTAAATTGAAGAAGCAGCAGCCAATTTATGCTGATAAATTAAAAAGATGACCACACTGAAAAACATACCATGTATTCATACACGAATAGATAGCAAAATGGCAATAAAAAGTAAAACCAGAATTGCATTAATCTGAAAATTCTGTATTTCTAGGGATATAATCTCTGCCTTATCAATCCTGCAGTGCTGTGCAGGGTGGAAGCTTGGCATGCATACATATATTGTGGGAAGTTCTAGTCCTGACGTCGATAATCAGGACAGCAAATTCACTTTGTTTCAATGGCAAATGTCAGGTTGGTGACTATTGTTTGCAATATCAATAGCCTGATTCATCCTATAAAATCAATACAAAATTCAAAATATAAAAAGAATGAATTACAGTGCTAGAAAAAAGCCAATACGTTTAGGAGTGGTCAATTTTTCTTGCTTGGTTTCTCAGGTTCATGATCTCTGCACAGTGAATGGGAACTGTGCGGCTGGGCTACATTGTGAAACATGTGTTGCAGTTGGGAATTTACTTCCAAGATGCACCCGGATTCAGCCTGTGAACCCAACATCTAAGGTATTTTAGTTGATACTCTTGTTGAAGTGAATTGCATGTAGTTTAAAAATCACAAATGAAGCAAGAAAGGTAACAGAAAAGATAAAAGAACTTGAGGTTATTATATGACCCAAGAACCTAAACACTATAGAAGTTTGCCTCAGCTAAAGATAAATATAAATTACAGTTTGTGGCATAAAGGTGAAACACTGAAACCTATACGATGGTTTTTTGACATTAGAGGATTTCATGTGGTAAACACTTGTTTGTTTAAATTGTATGACCAGAAACTACGCTCTACAAACTAATAGCATTTGGACTTTGAAATCATTTTACTTGTTAATGTAAAATTAAAAGTATGACACAAGTTGGTCTCAAGTATAATTAAAATGCATTTGTAAAGATTACTAAGCTTCATTGAGTGTGATATCCAGTCACTGAAATTCGAGATGTTTTTAAGGATTTGAATTCCCTTTCAGCTTTGTAAGATGATATTCAGTGGAAACATTCTGAAATTGGATATTTTTCAACAATTTTTCTTCCTTTTCAGGTTGGGGGACTGCCTTTTAACAGGTACTCCTGGCTAACCACTCACAACTCATTTGCTATCCTTGGGGAACAGTCTTCCACTGGTAGCCAGCGGTTATCACCCTCGAACCAACAAGATAGTATCACAGATCAGCTCAATGTATGATATATCTATTCAAGAATCCTTGGATGTTTTCTATCTCTAAAATTATATATGTTTATAAGTAAAAAGAGAACAATATCCATAGTAGAACACATCCTGTTTTATTATTATGTGATACGATTTTGCGATTCAGAGGTGTAGTTTGAGTCAATTTACCCATAGTGATCCATAATATATTGTTATGTGATATGATTTCGGCATTCAGCAGCGTAGTTTTGAGTCAGTTTACATTGACCCATATTTCACAATTAACTGTTCAAACTTCACATGAACCCATCTTCCATGAAGCACCTTTTCAAAGTGGACCATTCATTATCATGAAAGATGGGTTCTTGTGAACCACTACTTATGAAATATGTAGTGATGTAGATTGACTCGAAACTACGCAGCTGAACCCTAAAATCATAACACATAATTTTATGCACTACTCAAAACACCACTTGTATAAATTTTCTATTATGTTTTAAGGATGATTATTTGACCACAAGGGCTTACCTTGATTAATTTCTTTTGCAGAATGGTGTGAGGGGACTTATGCTTGACATGTATGACTTTCAGAATGATGTTTGGCTCTGCCATTCATTTGGAGGCAATTGCTATAACTTCACAGCATATGTGAGAAAATGTATCAATTTTGTTTATTGAAATGAATGCATCTTATATTAGATAATCAGACAAATGAGTTGCCATTGACAACCATAAGGGTCACATAAAACATCTTGACCTAAGCCAGGAAGGCTAACATTTTGACATTTATCTCCACAATAACACACATTTCTCTGAGAACTAGAAGGCAAGCTTGTGACCTTATTTCGTTCTTCCAGGAACCAGCTATCAATGCATTGAAAGAGATTGAGATGTTTCTGGCTGCACACCCCTCTGAAATTGTGACTATAATCATTGAAGACTATGTGAAATCACCTAAGGGCCTAACCAAAGTATTCACTGCAGCCGGACTGATGAAGTACTGGTTTCCAGTTTCTAGAATGCCCAAAAATGGTCAGGACTGGCCTACTGTAGCAGACATGGTGGTCAAAAACCAACGTCTCGTAGTCTTCACTTCCAAGTCTTATAAAGAAACATCAGAGGGCATTGCTTTCCAGTGGAAGTATGTTGTTGAAAATCAATGTAAGCCCCATTGCATTCCAAGATCAACTTCTATATCAATTGTCACAGTAGAAACTCAAACAAGATGTGTTGATGTTGATCTTTGCAGATGGGGACAGTGGTATGAAAGCTGGGACGTGTACAAATCGTTCAGAGTCAGCTATATTGAGTACAAAAAGTAGATCCCTGTTTCTGCAAAACTTCTTTCCTGATAATCCCAATTTTCCCAACGCTTGCAAGGTCAATTCTGCTCCATTATCCAGCATGCTACCCGTGTGTTATCAGGCTGCAGGTAAAAGATGGCCTAACTTTGTTGCAGTGGATTTCTACAAGGTTAGTCTCAACAAGGACTAGCAGCCAAGTAAAACATCTGATTTCGGTTCATTCTTTACTTTTTTAGGCCTAGGTCTCAAAGCTTACTAGAAACTAACACTTGGAAGACAATTGCTATTGTCTGCAGAGAAGTGATGGAGGAGGTGCATCAGAAGCTGTGGACAAGCTCAATGGTCAACTTATCTGTGGATGCAGCGAAATAAACTATTGCCAGGTCTCTTCATAAACAATTCTTATATTCCTCATATGACAGAACTCATAAACGGTGATCAAAATTAGTTAGCAGGAAATTCTAGTCTATGGACAAGGACCCATCCTGTTTATAAACTATTTACTTGTACCGTTATTCATTTACTCATGTACCGTTATTCACTTACATACCCTGATTTGATTTGATTTGATTGATTGTGTTGATTTAAAATAGCCCTCTTATATCCATTATGATTGCTCTCACACTAGTATATTTTTGCAGCCAAACAGCACATTCGGAGTCTGCAATCTCACAGCTGGTTTGCCCTCTGCAGTATCACCCAATATCACAGCGAATTCTGCTGCGACTTCAATCATCATGAATTTATTTTCCGTCAGAAGTTTTATCCTTGGAGTTCAACTTATTTATCTGACCTTGTTCTGCCTATGATTTGGGATACAAGTCCTCTGGTTGATGAGTTGGCATCCTCCCTTTCTCCTAGACTAACATTTCCTGCAGTTTCGATGTCATGATTCGTGGGCAATCTTTAGCTTGATTGTAACTATGATTCCTCACCAAGTTGTGTTTCTGTTCTTGTCTCCATTATGATTGGAACTCATGTCAGATCAAGTTTAGATCTCATTGAGGCCATACATTAGCCTAGTGGATGCTAACTTGTTGATGGAAATTGGTTGTGGCTTCATGGTTTACTCATCTAACACCATTGGCAATAACTAAAAGCGATTTTGTTTCTTCTGACAGGATGAATCCAAAGGTCTTTCTGCTAAACCTTTGTCATCATGAAAAACTACATAGGTGCATCTGATTGATGCAAGGCAGTTTATTTGTTTTCCATTTGAAATTGAATTATATATATGAAGGAAATGTTCATGGGAATAGATTTTGCCAAATGGGGTTCTTTGAAGCTTAAGTCATAAGGTTCTGGTCCAAGTTCATGTTCATTTGTCAATGGATAAAGTTTTAAGAAAAACAATATTAAGTTTTAACAATAGAATAAAAATTATTATTATTATTATTATTTAAATATAAATATATCAAAGAGATAAGAGTGTGGAGATAGTTTTCAATCCTCTGTTTGCAGTTAGTATATATATTCATGTATTTATTCAACAATTCAAAAATATATTAAAAAATTCTTATTTAAAAATAATATAATTTAAAAAAAAACCCGTAAAATTTTAAACAAACAACACAATGTTCAAACAAAAGATTTGTTTGAAGATTAATAAAATTTTAACAAGTAAATAAATTTTTATAACGTTTAATTTAAAAATATAAATAAATTGATCACATTTAAATAAATAAAATTTAAAAAGGAGCTATGTTTTTTTAGCATGTAATAATGTTTTTTCCATTTTTAAAATAATCATAGCACATTTATAAAGCATTCATGTTATGTGTATGAAAATTTATGTTTTTGGAAATTGGGAATAGGACATAAAAATTCATATTTACAATAACATTTATTTTATATAATATTGTAGAGATTAAATCTGGTTTTTATATGATAAACTTGCATTCACTATTTCATTATGCATAAATATTTATCTTATAACTCAAGACCATATTATTCTGATTATTTAAATCATTTGTAGCCCATAGAATGCCTAAAACCTAATATATATCTTACACTACTAATGATAGATCTCTATCTAGTCTTTGTTCTTTCGAACACAAACACTAACATCCAGAACGCTAGTGTCTAGTTCTAGTGTTAGTCTTTGTACCTCATAAAACCTCAAATTTATAAATCTTTCGATAGCTAAAGGGTCGGCCAGAATGTATTAATTAACCCTATGTGAAACCCATTTCAAAAGAGGTGGTATAAATACAAGTAAAAGACCATTCATTATCATTAAGTACTCTTCAACCACATATCTAACACTTATCAAGCAAAAGCACCTCTCAAACATTCAATATTGTTATATTCTTCCTTATTTTCATATTAGTATTAAGAATAGTCTTTCTACAGGACTGAAACACTCAAAGAACAACCCTTGAGCAGTATTTATCAATTTGTAAGCTAGATATAGCTTTGACCACACACAAATCCACACATAGGGGAGAACTACAAATGTCTAAGGCCTTCTTCAGAGAATTGTCTATATAAACAGTGCTCACTGATCTAGAGGGGTTTTTTAAGTCAATTTGACTTCACTTGAGCCCACTAACCATTGTTTTGCAAGATCGCATGCCCTAATCAGAGGACCTAGGGTTTTGAGTTACACATTGGTATCGAAGACCTGTATGCAAATTTCAAACAAACAATTAACAAGGTGACAGTGACATCTAATAGGGGTATGTGGAATTTACAGAAAATAGTTGATATTTCATATAGGACAGAAACATCAAAATTACATAGGAATGTTGATGCTAGTGACCTGAATCCAATGGTAGTGTCCAAACCTACAGAAGGTAAATTTCTAGAATCTAAAAAATCAATTTTGAGTATCAGTTTCACTGTTTCCACACCTACACTTTTCAAATCCACCTTTGTATCAATAAACAAATTAAGTGTTGTCTCTTCTTCATAATTACACAATCAAACCATTGTAAATTAAATATTGTCTCTTCATCATAATTATACAATCAAACTATTATTTTTCATTATATTTTTTATATTTACTATATTCTTATATTTCAACACTCTAATTAAACATTGTAAATCTAAATTATTTAATTAACGTGATCTTGAAAATATTTAATACAATTTTAATTAAGGTATTTCCTTTTATCCATTAACCCTTTAAAAAAAATAAAAAATAAACAAGTATGATCAAAATGAATATTAAACAAAATTAAAGGCTCAAATAAAGCATAATTATCTTAAATTTCTAATTAATAAAAATTAAATATATTATAGTCCAAGTATTTGTCATACGGTAGTAATAGGAAACTTTGAAGAACTCAACCAAGAGCTAAATTTCACTTTCAAATAAGACTCCATGAATATTACATTGATTATAAATATTATGAATTTTCGAGAAAAGCATGTTAAGATAAGAGGATGCCCATTATGTTTTTTCAAAACCTTTATTTATAAAATAAGAATGAGGAATATCGGAACCAACTTGTTGATGGTGTCAGTCACTTCTTTATTTTTTATAGTACATAAGATTTCTCGTTAAGAAAAAAGCAATACGCATGATAATTATTTTTTGTACAGATTAAATAAAGTGATACACACTATTTAGAATTTGATGATGATGAATTTTGGACTAAATCAATAAACGTTAGTTCAAGTGTTGGCCTTCTATCATCATCAGAGGATAATGAACTTCTCAAGTCCCACTGATTAAACCCTTGTCCTTCAAAGAATATCTTTTGGCTTCATCGATCAAATCATCTAAAGATATGGCCCTGAAATTATATATAATTCGAAAAAAGAATTGTAATTCCCAATAGGGATTTCAAAGTGTATTATGGGAAATCATACATAATTTCATTTGTGAATCTCATTCAAGTTTTCATCTAATTATAACACAAGGTATCATTTCTTCATTTGGATGAGGTCCTTGAAGACTTAAAACATGAGGTTCACAACGTCTAACGAACCTAATCACATGTTCATTTCTTGTTCTTCTAATTTGATTGACCACATGCAACTTGGTTTGTATATCAGATCAACAAACTTTTTAACCAACAATTCAGAATTCTATCTTTTAATAATTAGGAGTTTATGAAGACCAAAGACTTAAATACTACAAGCTTTAGACACTATTAATTCTTGAGCAATATGTATGGTTATATTTTTATATCTCTCAATAACTCCATACTTGGAAATCTCTATTTGGATAGGGAGTGAGAGAGCATCAACCCTGACACACTTAAGTTTCCTGATAGTGTATTGATATATTTGAGGTCCTTGTGAATGATATATGAGAGAGAGCAAAATCTCTGCTAAGACAATTTACAACAAGATTGTGTTTTATTGCAATGTCCTAAGGAATGTAATTGAACCTATAAAAATATTTTTGCCTGACAAACATATTTACCTCTACTATCCTTGTGACCAAGATCTTTCTCTTTAAATGTTAGGAACACTGTACAATTACTTTTAATTACAAAATGCTTTAAATGTATCAATCTAAAGCATATTTTTCCAAACATTTTTTCACAACATAAATCTCTTTACCAAAGAGATCCATTTCTATACATCATCCGAAAACACACCATTGGCATACTCACACAAATTCCAAATTATCTTTTAAGCAACACATAACTCCTCCCCATGCAGTATCAAATGCATTAGTATAAAGAACATAATTATCAAACTTGGGAACATGAAGTTCTATGAGACTAGCTACTTTAGGCTTAATTAATTGGATTGCTTGAGTATGTTCATCAGCCCAGACATATTTCCTATTTTTCTTCAACAGTTCTTGTAAAATAAGTTTATCAACACCGCTATCTTGATAGAAACTATTTATATAATTGAGATTTCCTAAGAAATATTGTAATTGTTTTACATCAAGCTTTTCAAGGAATTCAAGGATTTTATCCTTTATGTGGCTTTGGACTTTCAACCTAAAATTCTTTACTTCCATGCCAAGAAACTTGCAGTTTGATTGACATAATTGTATCATAGTTTCTAAAATTACAATTCTTAAAACTACGGTTGTATCAAAGAATCTATGCAGATGATGCAAGTGATCTTCTAGAGAATGACTGAAAATCAAAATAGCATCAATATATACATAAAGAAATTCTGACCTACCTGCAAATATTTTATCCATATAGCCCTAAAAGCATGTAGGTGCATTCATGAAACCAAATGACATTACTTTCCACTAAGTGTCTAAAGGGACAACTAAAAGTTGTTTTCGTTCTATTTTCTTCCTTCACTCTTATCTGATAAAATATTGATTCACAATCAAACTGTGAAAAGTATTTACCGCTTCCATTTTTCTACAACAAATATGATTTATCATGAATTGGGTAAGGATAAGGCAATCTAGTGGCGTTAAGAGGTTTATAATTAATAACCATCCACTTTTTCCGTCTCATTTGTTTTGAATGTTTGTTTACTATGAGTGCATAACAGCAATATGGTGAGGTACTTGGCTCAATTAATCCAACATATAATAGTTCTTTAATGGCCTTTTTCATATCTTCATAATCATGAGCTGGGATTTTAATTTTCTTTCCAATCTTCATGGATTTTCTTTCTACCAAGTTTATCTCCATTTTGGGCATAGATTTGTTCCCCAAAAAAATTGGATCATTGGAACAAAAATTTTTTTTAATTTTCTGTCATATTTCTTCAATTTTTCTAGGACGATTATTTGGATTTTGGATTAGAGATGTATCATTGGGATATTGCTTTGTGGCATAAACAAGTCTAGGATCTATGATTGTTTCTCCATTAATGGTAAGCATAGAGTAAATACTGATCAATAAAGGCTCTTCCTAAAAAACTATCTACATGCAATTGATCATGAGTAAATAAATCATCGAAAAATGTTATATCTTGGATTATCATGGGTTTTTTATGCTTGTATTTGTTACATGTAAACCCATTCCTTTGGATATCTAATGACTTATAACTATTATGTTCATCAAGCTCTTCCCAGTTATCAAGTACAACAGACTTACAAAATGAAAGAGATGCTCTAGTATCTACTTGGGCATCTATGTGTTTATTGTTAATATTGTTTGAAACAAACTGAGCATCCCTACCACTAATGAGTTTTACAATATAAACATAGTTTGGAACTAAAGGGACTGGAGTTGTTGAGCATACCAGTCTACATTTTGCTGGCTTTGCACATCTTGTCTTTGTCGGGCTGGATGGATTGCTTCAACCCAATTTGTTTCATCTCCCCATCTCATTTTTCACTAGGGATTTTCCCTTCATCTACTTCTTGTCCAGCTTCATAAATATCTTCTTTTCATACATCTTCTATATAGCGATCTTCATCCCATGTAGATGATGAACGGATTGTAACTACTTCATCTACCAATAAAATACTAAACTTATCTTGAATCCATCTATCACTAGCCTTAAAACTTTTTGGAAAGGCTATTGGTATTGGACTCAAAGGTTAGATTGTAGGTGGTTGAATGTAATGCTGAGATTGTTTGCCTCTTCCTGGAAATCTTCTTCTTTGTTCTTAGAAAGGAAGTCTTACAGGACTTCGTCCTCTGCCTTAGCTTTTATCTATGCAACTTCCTTGTCCTGGAAGTGTCCATGGTCTCTGCATAAAAGTAGGAGATTCTTCTTCTAGATATTGGCCAATGCATCCAGCTCATCAGGGTCTTCATGGTCACTTTCTTCATCTGCTTCTTCAAATTCTTCAATAACTGATTCATAGATTTCTTCCTGATCATCCAAAGTTTCATTTTCTTTGACAGCAGGATTTTTGCACTTGCAATCAGGGGCTTTATGACTAGGTTGGTATCATATATAACAGATGATTTGTTCGGATTGAGGTCTAGGAAATCATCGGCAATGCAAGAAAGTATGTTTCGGAGCAGGAGTGTGATGGCATGGATAATAGCATTTACAGAAAGCAATACGCTTACATTTAAACTAACGCTTAGGTTTATGAACATTTTGGTTGTAGCCATTGGGCCTAATTTTAGGGAATTTAGGAGCAAGTTTATTGGCCTGGTGTTTTCCTAATTTTTGGAGAGCTTTAGTGTAGGAAACAAGGTCTAAGATTTGATAGCGATCAAAATCAATAACATCAGAAAGAACAAGATTATTTAGAGGCATGCCTTTAAGCTGTAAATAAGAGAAAATACTATATGCAAGATTATAAGGTAAGGCATTCAAATAGTGCATCTTGACGACATTAGAGTGATGACATTTGGTAGCATAGGCAAGTTTAGGAAATTGTTTTGAAAAGTCTTCAAATTGGACAAAATCACATAGTTTCATATGCATCAACTATTTAGCATCTTTTTATTTTCTATGTTGCATTAGAGGCACAAATTCATTGATAAGAAGAGTGTAAAAGGCTTTCATAAACTCTTGTTGACTAAAGACCTTTTCATTTTGTTGTTCCTCGGTGATATTATCCCACAAGAACCGAAAATTATTCAGAAGTGCTTGGTTGCTAAACTAGTTGTAGTAGCTTCATTCGTGACTCTAGTTGTGCCAATGGATTCGAATCAATTTCTCTAAGATGTAATTTCATGATATAGATCTAATATATCATCAATATTTAAATACCATGGCTGAATTGGAACAAAACCATGTTGCATAAGAGATGAAGATTTGGGCTTGTTTTCATCTGCTAAGGCAATAATGAGTCTAGGACCAAAATTTAATTTCTGGAGCTCTGAACTAGAAGATGATTCAAGGAAAGCCAATGGATTTTCTAATTGCTTCTTATTTTCTTCTTGCTCAAGCCATGAAACTCCTTGGACTAATTGGTCAAACTTATCATCAAGACTAAATACAGACTGGTAGATTCATTGGACATACGTATGCATATTATCTATTTTATTCGCTAAAGAATGTAAAGCATTAAGACACTTATCTATATGTTCATAAAATTATTTTACAAATCTTGTTACAAATGAAAGGGAATCACTAATATTATGCGCAGTTCCCATTTTAGTTCTTATTTGTTGTACATCCCTACAAATATCATCAAAATTCTTTTGGAAATGAGAATTAAATCTTGCAATATAATTTTAGTTTGAATTCAATAGATGGCTTTATCTTCAATTTTTTATAGTTGAAAGGCATATGAAAAATGATATATTTTTCCTTCTTCATGTTTATAATATCCTTGCAATGGGGTGCATCTTCCTCCTCTATAGAAGATAAGATCATCTTCCTTGTAAAACTTGAGTTTTATCTCTTGATAACATAGACATAGACAATGCCAAAATTTCATTTCCCAGATTGACTTGTTCCTCTTCTAATTCCATATACAAATTCATTTTCTAGTACTCCTAGATTATGGGATTGAAATACTAGGTCTAGAAGATTATTTGTGTTTATCTGAGTCCTTATAAGAAAAACTTCTTGGAAGGACATGGATCTTGTTTCCTTCAACATGATGAACAGTATTAGAATGATAATTAGCTTTAGGCACAACATGCTTAAGCCAATCAAGTTTCCATTTAGTGGGAAAAAATACTATTTAAGAGACCCTTTGTAATTGCACGGTTTCACTGAGTCTATGCGCATAAGAAATATTTTCTAAGATAGTTGGATAAGTAGTATTAGTCATGGAATAAAAGACTTGGATTTTTAGAATATCATACTGGAAAGGACCAAACATATATAAAAATAGTCCCCAATAGTCTAGACTTCCAAATTTTACTTCATTACAACCCTTGTCAGTAGCAATGACTAACAAATTAGGATAAAATTCATAACAAACATGACCATCATTAAGACAAGACAAATTAGATAACTAATAAACATGAGCAAATTTTGTTTGACAACTATCATAAATGGCTACGTAATTTATTAGCTTGATATTGTCCAGGAATAAAGGTTTTATATTGACATGAATCAACCCAAAATGAACCAACTGAACATCCGAATAACTTTTGATATACTCAATCTCAGAACTAAGAAGAATAGAAATGATATTAGTTTAGTGATTCCTTTTAGGGTTATACTCTAGAGCTATCCTAAATGTTTTAACACGAGGTTTAACAAAAGAATTGTGCATAGATTATATAACACTTTTCCTAATAAATCTTGCCCTTTAGATGGTAACTAAGACTTATCCTAATTAAGACTAGAAGGCTTAAAAGGATGTTTATAATTGACTAAAGTACCTGATAGAGATTCTTCAGTAACATTTATTTGTAGAATAGTAGCAGAGCTTTCATGAGTTTCAAACACTCCCTCACGTAGTTCTAGTTGATCAAGGTTATAAAATTCTTCAACTTCAGCTTCATTTAGGATTTGAAATCCTAGATTACTATTAATAGCATGAGAGAATTCCATCATTATTTTAACAAAAACGTATTGTGAGTGAGAGTGTCTAGGTATTTGAGAAATATGACACCTTATTCAAATATCAAAACAACGATTTTGATGCTCTTAGTCAGGAATCATAGAACTTCAAAGCAACATATAAGTTATAGGCTTACTAAACTTAGGAATACTAGATCTTGCTAGACTTTGGGCTCATTGGCTTTGATAGCATATACGTCATAATTCTTCAAGGCCTTTGTGTGATTAAGAAAAACAACGTGGACATTGAGACTGAATGACTATGACTTCTATTATTACTTCACAAATTTACAGAATAAAAGGATTTATTAAAACTTCACATGTCTTTGTAATTATGTTGGGTCATTACCCAACCATGAAATAAAATATATTAATTCTAACCATGGCAGGCACAACACACATGATCAAAAAAGTAACAACCACATCAAGACGGGATTGGGAACTCTAATAGTCCAAAATATTTGCAATTGTGAAGCAACGTTACTCTTTATTTTGCAGACTTTCCAATATACTTTCCCTAAGCATAAAATGGAACATAATGATTCTAAACATGGCAAGCACATACATATAGGATCAACATTCAACACTTACAAAAGCATGCAAAACTTAGAAAATCGCTAACCAAATATGTTTTTTACTTGACAAGTTAATATTTCCACCTTTTCATTGTTAAGGGATAGGGCCCAATACCTATGCACCTTGTATTTCGGGTTTAATAATTGTTGAACAAAAAAGGTCAACCAATAAGATTATGTTGCTATCAAACAAACATTTTGTTCAATTGATGGGAAACATAGATTTTGAATTGATTTACCACAAAATAAGTTGGTGTTAAAACACACGAATAATGTTTCAATCCATGTGTGACCTATATGACAAGTTGTGATTGGTTCTTATGCACTATTATTGAATACAAGTTAAACAACAATTTATTTTAAAATAAATATTTTTATGAGTATATGTCATGTTGCATGAATTGGGTCCTCTCATAACAAGAATTAAAACCTTTAAATGGACTTTGATCCCCAAGGTAATCTACATTTGGCCTCGATGGCCCTTTACAATCAGAGTTGATACAATGTTTAGCAAGCAACACTCCAAGTGACCAACGAGGCCCCCAACACTATTATACTTCAATTATGGCTATAATGGATCTCCATGACAATCTGTATGTAGGTAAACCCATCATCTATAACCCATCTTGGAACTACTCAAGGGCTCAAAAATTGTTATAATGCACATGGAAGTCACATAACCCAAAACCCAACAAAGGTTGTTGACAAAGAAAACAAGTAATTAAAAAACATAACATGTAATGGAAGCCAAGATGTCCTTATTGGAATAAACACTTGGGAAATTGAAGACCGACCAAGGGAAATCAAAATAAAATGGAATAGATATCGAAGAATACCATACTACCAGAGATGAAATGATGGGCAAGTTATACCATTTACGTTGTGGTTTCCATGGCATTTATAATTTTTTTACAACAAATGAAAAGTTAATAAGACTTATTTTCATTTGTACACACATGGATGTAATGCATGGAGTTATCAAAACCTTGTACCCAACAAAAGTTGTCGAGGAAAATGTGAATAGAAAAATGATGGGAATAAGAAATTTCAAGAAAATGTTGGCAAAACTAAATTCGGGCAAGTAGTAATAGATTTATGGGTGAAATTGTGTTGTGTTTTTTATCCAATGTGTTTCGAATCACCACCAATGATTCATCATCAAGAATTTTTCATGAATGGAACTGCAACTTATCTTCCTTATAAAGATATCCAGTGTGATCAATGATGCTTAAACAGATAGAAGAGTTAATGAAGTTTTAGAACGTTTCAAGGATTAAAATAGTTAAAAGAGAAATTAACACAAACTAGCAACCTAAGGGTATGCATTGGGGGAAAGAGAGTCGTTCAAAGGTTGTTGACATTTAAATAGAGAGGCAAGACCACTTGCCAAGGAAAAGATTGATTTCATTTAATGTTGGTTTTTCGATATGGTCCACTAGTCTTGTTTGTTATATTCTAATAAACATAATAGTAATACAAATTTATGATTTTTAGTTTAAGTTTTTTTTTAAATTAAAGTTTGCACAAGGTCAAGGTAACCTCAAATTGTAAACCGAAGACAACTAAACACAAAGAGGGCAACTTCATGTTGAGCGACCTTGAAATTTAGCCTATTAATGATGGTTCTCCACGCTTGATTAAGCCCTATCCCTTCGTCATGATTTAGATTTTGTGCATGTCGACCGATCTCAATGGATTATCTTAATTTGCATTTTTTATAGTAATTTTCCATAGCAAGAATGCAAATGGAATGTTTGGTTTTTTGGGTGTTCCACGAGGGCCGATTTTTCCGACTTCTCTAGTTTTATGTCCGTTGCATGTTCCTTAAGCCTGGTTTGTATGGATCTTCTTGTTTTGCCAATATAGGGAATGCCTTGAGAACAATCTATTTTTTAAAACCCCTGCTCTCCCCACCCCTCCTTTTTGATCATGGATCAACTTGGTCCTTCACAGACTTTAAAGATTGTTTAAGCTTGTTTAAAGGTAAAAAGGTGGTGGAGATGTTATGGTGTTGCAAGATCTAGGCAATCTTATTAGATGCCCCCTCAATGTACAGTAAGAAGGCTAACGAACCTATTTGATTTTATGTTGTCGGTTGTGATCTTATCTAGCTTACATAAAAACTCTTGTTATTTCCCTAATTTTGTAACCATTTTTCTTAAAAACCTCTTTAATATCATCGAACTCTTGTTCCAAATTGTTGTCATTATAGATCCTAATGGCTCTCATGGTCGTGTTCAACATTCTTGCTTTTTGGGTCAGGTGATGATGAGAAGTGGCATGTAAATAAAGGTCTCTGTGAGTGCTTTTTCAGTATACCATGTGTGACAAAGAACCATCATCTTTGAGAGAACGTCTAAGAAAGATAAGATGCCTTCTAGCTCTATCTCCTTAGTGAAATGTACACTTGAAACCATGCTATTGAGATGTGTGTGAAATTCTTCGAGGGTGTCTCTAACATGTCAGCGCAAATTTGTGTCATTAACCTCTCTTCCACCGTTTGGGTTTTAAGTGAAAGGAGTGGAGAGCTCTCTCTTCAAATTTCTCCATATATAAGTTAGCCACAATTGGAGAGAGTGGGGAGCCCATCTACATTCCTTTAGTTTTTTCAAAAATGACTCTTTTGAAAGAGAAGAAAATGGATCCAAGTCAAAGAGCTACCAACTTAGTCTTTTTGTTATCACTGTGACCTTAAACAACATCAATAACATCCCTATTCGGAACTTTGATGTAAAAGTATACTACTTCAAAGCTCACCAATAATGCAATTTTTTCACTATTTTTT
Source organism: Torreya grandis (assembly GCA_037957365.1). Classification (NCBI taxonomy): domain Eukaryota; kingdom Viridiplantae; phylum Streptophyta; class Pinopsida; order Cupressales; family Taxaceae; genus Torreya; species Torreya grandis. The sequence goes on from JARHVA010000384.1 coordinate 541,258, forward strand.
TTAAACTTTGATGAAGTTCACAAAATCTATGGACTTTCAAAAAAAGGAAAAGGTTTTCCCTGCTAAGGGTTTTAATAATGAAGCTAAGACAGCTGCAAGATTGCAAGTGGCAAACTCTCAAAGAGGTATGTCATTTTTATAGATTTTGAAGGCCTCATAAATTCTATGGGTTACTTCTTTCTTAAGAAAAGATTGTAGGGATTACTTCTAAGGTTTAAGAAGCAGTTTCTTCTTAGTCAAACCTTCTATGGAATATTCCTTGATGAACTTAGAGACCTTCCTTGCTCTCTTGGACCCTGGATTGCATAAGAGTTTACGGTAGCTCCCATTGTTGTAAAGGTGGTCTTCCATCTTAATATCAATGTGTTCCATTCATGACTACTGCTGTGATACCCTTTATCAACCTTCAACAATTATAACGTTATTATTATTATTTAAAATTTAACCCCTTCCATTCTTCTTTGGCCATATTCCTAGACAGAGGTCGTGCATGTCTCAACGAGGACACACAATCTTGTGTGATCTCATCTGCAATGTCCAAAAATAGACCCTTAAAGCATTTTCAACTCCTATAATAATGTTTTGACGAGGGATCCCCTTGCAAGGTAATGGCAAAGCCCAAACCCTTTTTAAGCACATTAAAAACATTCATGCTTAAATAAACATCTGATAAATTTACAAATAGTTTGTCCTAATTTGTTATGTCATTGTCAAGCAAAATGACGTTAAAATTGTTCATATTGGTGTGATTCTTAGTGATATTAATGTGAGATAGGAATGTTGTTATTATCTTCAAAACATTTATTCATGTTGTTATAAAAGCCATTAGCATTATTTGTGTGTTAATGTTAGTGCTTGGGTTAGTCATCTTTAGCTTATTATCTAAGTCTATATGGATCTGTTCTGCACTAGATAGATTGCAAAGAGGACCACTAATACACCATTCACCATTGCATTCATCTAAATTCGGGCAATGTTTTATGGCTAAAACAAAAACCCTTTTTATTAATTTAACTGGAAAGAAGGCAAACACCCAAGTATTCTTTGGCAAGAATTCTGGGCGTTGAATTTCCACGAGTTCAAACATGCATGAAACGAAACAAATCATTTAGTGTGTGACAACTTGGGAATCAATTACATATTTTACAAGTTCTGGAAAATTAAAGCAAGAGAAGCACACCTTACAATATAAACCCTAAACCGTATACATAATCAGCCAATGTCACCTCTGTTGTTCACTAAGAACAACAAAATTAAATGCCAGATTCAAAATATAATGCTAAATGCAGACATACATCATAAATATTAGACAATCTTTTTAATTAAAAACAATACCAAGTAAGAATTAAATTATAATGTATCCAATAATTAAACAAACGCCATCTTTAAACAAAGCACCTTTAACACTACAAACAATGACCACATAGTCCCCTACGCTTCAAGGCCTCCAAAAACACGGATACTATAGCAAAATCCCCAAGACCTTTCCAGTTGGAATCTTCATTTAAGCCACAGATTAGTATTCCCAACATACATGAGTTCCATAATCAATGAAAACAATTGGCTATATTCAAAAGAACATAGTGAATGATAGCCCCCTCAAAATGCTCATCTAGAACAAGAACAAAGCCTAGAGGGCGCATCAAATACAAATTTTCCAAAATAAGTGTATGTGGCTTCATACAAAATAAAAATAGCTTCCAAAAAACTTTTGTTCACTACATTTTAAAATAAACAGTTTTACACTAACAAGGTCACCAAAAGTGTCAAGATACACTCCGTAAACCAGCTATAATATCACTCATAAGAATTGTCTCCTTTGTGAACATAATAGCACGCTTCAACTTTGCCAACTAGAGAAAAGGAGTTTAGACACTCCCTCTATATTAGCAAACAGTCCAAAGATTCTTACTCTTGAAAACCCGAAGATCCAGGACCAGCCCCAAAGCTACTACCTCCACCAAATCCACCTCCCCCACGGCCAAAACCTGGTCTTGCACCAGGTGCCTGCAATTTTTAGAATTAAGGAATGAGAACAGAAATATGAGTACATGTCTACTTTCAAGGAAAAGATAAAAAGCAATGATCATTAAACAGATGATACTTACCCTAAATTGAGGCTGGTATTCAGCAGGAGCTCCACCCTTCTCACCAAATTCTCCTGGACCCCCACGAGGAGGACCCCCACGGTATCCTTCCCTATCACCAAATCTTGGTCGATCACCCTCAAATCGTGGTGGCCCTCTGTAAGAAGAGTCACATAAAAGATAAATAGCACGCAATTATAAAAATGATAAAAAGTAATCTGCCACATCCCAAGCATGCTCCTCCCAGTTTCATGCACAAAACAATTAAATTCACCAAGTAGGATTTTGCAATTGATTTTTTGGACATTAAATTCTAAATCAACCCAACAGAGTATTTACAAAGGTTACTCTTAAGTATTTCCAGAATATCTTCAGTTCACTACTGCAAAACCAATATTGTAAATGCTCAACTGTTTTTTAACGAATAAGTACTACAATTTCATCAAGTAGAACAGCCAAAATGTCGAATTTGACTTGAAAACTGCATCCTTAACCTGGAAACATGAGCAGGCCAAAGGAACAAAAAAGAATGGTTTACTTTGAAAAATTAAAAAACAATTCATAAACTTGAAAGTTGTCCTAATTAATTAATACCAACAGGTGGAATTGAAAAAAGCAACATGTGCTACTCATGTTGATTACCTAAACAAAAACACATACCACAAAAGAGGAAAACCTTTAAACAGATGAGTAACAATCTCAAAACAGGACAAACTTCAAATCAATGTCACATGACTCAGATTCTGCAACTACAATTTCAAAAATGTGCAACAAATAAAGAAAGAAAGAAATAGCACTGACACGGAAATCAAGAGGCCATTGTCTGCCAATCATGTTAGTTACTCAATACTGTAGACACAAAGGACTTCAAACAAATAAGCATCAACCTCAGATAATAAAAAATGTTCAAATATAAGTAAAATGACTCATCAGATTCATCATCTACTTGGAAGGGCTGAAGAATAAAGACCGCACCCCAAACTTGACAATAATTTCATAACCATGTGAGAAAATTAAAAAATGAGAAAGCTGATGTGGAATTTACGAGAGCAGTAATGTGAATCAAGTAAGTTATTAAACACAGTGCCTGTAACATTCGTACACTTAAAAGGCTTTAAACAATAAGTGCCAATCTCAAAAGACAAACTTTCAACTCAAAGTCATGACTCAGATTCGACAGTTTCTTGGTACCACAAAAGTGTGACAGTATAACCCAGCCTGACCAGGAACTTGGAGAACACATGGAGAATATAAAAATTAAAACATTAGTAAAAGATTCACTCATTCATTGTTTCCTTGATTCATTGTTTCCACCAGAATAATGAAATTCATTCCACAACAAATTCACAAAATAAAATTCAAAACGAACATAAAAATATTTTAATAGGAAAACATCATTGGAACAGAACATGCATTATCAGTGCAAAGGCACTCTCAGATTTAGTACTTGTAATTGAGTTTTAGTTTGAAGACTCTGAACCACAATCATGCTATTATAAGAGGAGAACAGGCCAACAATGTGTCTGGCACAGTAAAATACTGAGGTAAAATAAGTAAATATTTAAACCTATTTGTTTTTTTCTGGAGTAGAGCAAACACAGGAGGAATCATCCACTCGGGAAGATTATTGTACCCACAGTTCAAATCATGAAAAAAATGTTAAGTTGTGAAACCGGGTTAAAAAAAGAAGTTCATTGTTCCTCGCATCTTATGGCAAAGGGATACATTCTGGTAAAGGAGTGAGAGGGCAATGTCCAGAACATATACCAGTTGTTGTCTTGACAAATAGTAGTTGCCATCCCCATTGTCATTTTCACTAATAAAACAGTAAACTTTAACGGATATCACTCATTAATCATAAAAGGAGATACCATTTTCTGCTGCTTATCAGTAAAGATTAACCCAAAACATATGATCTTGTAAAATACATTAAATTGCATACATACCTAGGCCGGTCACCACCTGGGGGCCCACCCATAGGCCTTCCCAAAGGCTTGGCAGATTTCTTCAGTGTTGCAGGAACAATTTCTGATGGCAGGTTCAAGTATGTGCGAAGGTACTCGATACCATCATTTGTGAGGTACCAATAGTAATACATCCATGCAAATGACTCCCTCACATACTCCTTGGACTTAAAGCTTTGCATCAACTTAATCACCTGGAGATTGGGTACGTCAATCTCAGGATGCTTGGCCAAATTGTAATCCTTCTTTGCATAAAGCACACCCTCTGCAAGAAAAGAAAGAAAAGCAGGTATATTATTTACCAACTCTGGTAATAATAAGCGGGAAGGGAAATTAAAAATGAATTCAAAACTTCAAAAATTCAAAATTTACTTAAATACAGTTACACCCCTAGAAATAAGCTGAATTGATCTGCCCGGGAAGATCAAAAAACAATGAACACCTTTTGAACTGAAAAAGACCTCATTTGAGTCATTCTGCCTCATAAAACTCCATTGATTGATATAGTCCCAAGGAAATCCAACACCCTCCTTTGTAAAAAACTCTCTAGAATTAACAGTGGGCTAGAGAGTTAAAACCAAAAAGCTATAAAACAAAAACAAATATTAAAATTTTATTTAGCCCTAAAATATACAAAAAAATATAAACAATAATCAATGAAACACTCGGAAGTTAACAGATCTCCTCTGACCATTAATGTCAGAAACTATGAACATACGTCAGAATTGGAAACTTCCCTCGGCCTCATTATTCCTTCATTGATATAAAAACCCTGGAAAAAGCCATCCTCAGCTAAAAGCCTCAAAATTTCATAAATTACACAGCCCTCAAAAAACAAAAATTACTTGAGAAGATCATCATGACTATTCTGCCCCATCCAAGAGTATCAATGACCATAAAACACCAATCTAGAGCTAGAAAAGCTCTCTCACTGCCGGATAAAACCCTACAAAACTCAAAACACACCTTCCAAGTTGGAACCCTTACAAAATTAGCGAACAGAGGCTAATCAACCCTTTGAACAAAATAATCATGATGATTGGAAATCTATATACACTAAATGGACTAAAATGTCCGTTACAAAACCCTCGAGTTTTCTAAAAAATATGTTTTTACAAAAAATATGAAAAATACACTACAATTCCATCAATACAACCTCGAGATAAATGAAATTTTTGAAACAAAATACATTGAAAAAATATGAACAATGCCCTAGAGCTAAAACACGCCCTTTGCAAGGAGAACTTCAAGATAATGAAAAATCACAGATCGCCCAATTAAAAAATTACCAAAATCCAGAGAGTTAAGAAAATAGCAATTTTAAAAATAACTTGAGGATGATGACCAACGCAGAAACCCCATTGAAAAAAAAATGTGAAACACAACCATAGACTGTTTTTTTAAAATACAACCTTTTTACATAAGATAATAAAAAATCCGGAAACGCCATTTGAAAAAAAAAATGGTGACCAATAAAAGCCCAAAAAGATTAAGGATTTAGTTGCAGAAGAAGCTTCGGGAGAATGAAATTTCTGGAGATGAGCATTGTAAAAAATAATTATGTATTAATCTGAAAAAACACGTTCTGATTTACAGATAGCCAAAAGTAAAATAACTGACCTTTGAAGAGGTATTTGTAGACCTCATTTCGGTTCTTCTTCGGAATCAACTGAGAAGAAATAAATTTAGGAAAGCCATCAAAAATTATCTTGATTGATCAAATGCGCTGCGGAAAAATAAAAACAGATCTGTTGGATGAAAAACACAACAGAAAAAAATTGTTCGCTTACCATTTTGCGAATATCAGAAACCCTAGAAACCCTTCGCGCTTCTCTGGTTCTCCTGATATATAGATATTAAGTTTTATGACATACGATGAAAGTGCCTTAGTGGAAACCCTAAATTATTTTATAGGTTAATTTTGTGATATGTAAGTTTTAGCAAGGTTTTAGGGTGCCACGTATTCAATTTGTATTTAGAAAATATAAATGCCAAGTCAATGCCATGTAATAAGTTGTTTGGGCCATCGTCCTCCTCATCTCGGTTACAACTTTGTAGATATGTCGTTGCGATTTGATCTCTAGATGATTTTGACAGATATAGATATCATAGTCGTAGCAGTTTCATATAGATGTACCTTTACTTAATATGTTATACTTTGTTACTTGAAATACTCTAATAGTCAAAGGTAGTGATGTCGATATTTATATAATTTAACTATTTATAATCAAAATTAGGTTTTTGACAAAAATTGTACAAGATTTTAATCAATGTTAGGGATCACTCTGTGATTTGGCAATAGGGAGAACTTATCCATAATATCAATTAAAATCTTGCACATTTTTCCAAAAGCCTTTTACTCATATAATAGATTGCAAAAGCCTTAAATCTTTAAAACCATGTATGTTTCGACTGAGTGATTGGCCACATACAAATGGAATCGGTTTGTGTAACCCCAACTCTAATTTGTGATAGGGGTTATGTTTTTTTTATGACACTTGTGATAATAACTTTATGTTTTTTTTTCAAGGGTACAATAAGAGTAGGCTTGCTGATGAAAGCTTTGATTATTCTATATAGAGGATGTATGTGTCTGACCCTATTGGGTGGAGAAATTTGGGCATGCCTATAAAGATTTGAACCAAGGTTATTATCGCTTGTAAGGGTTTAACATTAACTGTTCGACAACTATTGATATGTGCCATGTTCAGGGGTTGCACGAAGGATCATCTACTAATTAAGAAACAAAACTACTTAAATAACATGTGAATTGTGTTGAATGTGTAATGGAAACAAAATAATAAATGAATAAGCACCATTGCACATTCAATAGAGAAAAGAGATGGCAAATGAAGTTATATTCGTCGTGAATAGGATATGATACATAAGAGTACAATGTTGGACTAAGGATCCAAGTTTGTGTTATTCTTGTGACGTTGAATCCAAAGAAGAATTATATTGTGTTTAGAATGTATATAGGCAATGGAATTTTGTGTATGTCTAACAAGCATCGCCTTTTGATTGAATTGTTTGTCCAGTGTATATGAGATTATGCAAATATAATGTTACAACCAAGAACAAGAATAAGAACAAATAATTACAAACACTGTTTATGTTGGACAACTATTTCAAATTCCTTAACCATTTTTAACAGGGAAGGTGAACTGTTGTTCGATGAATGTAGACTCTAACATACCTTTGGCTTGACATGTGGTGCTCATGGAGCCCAACATGTTAATTATGCAATTTTTAGGAGCTAAACAGATTGTATCCTAAAAGGTTACTTGTGTAAGTTGTGAATCCAACTATGAAGGCTACAAATCATGCAAATTCTCCTTCGGGAATGTGAACCTAACCCAAGGGTATGTGTGCTTTGATCATTCACACTTTATTCACAAGCAATGGTTCCCATTGCATACCTAGCTAGATGTGGAAATAGAATTGGAGCTTGTTGACAAAATATTTGGCACTATGAAAAATAGGGTGTTTTTGCAACATTAAAGGGGGCGGAAGTCCCTCCTCTATTATGAAGGAGGTTACCTTTATTGTAAATGAGCAAAACTAAAAGTAAACTATTCACAATATGTGCATGCATAAGTGTATAGAGGGTTTTATTACTCTTTACCCTCAACATAAAAATAAAAGAGAAGGAAATGAAGGGTTACACATGAATAAACAAACGTAGATCTTGTCCCTTGCATGGCATGAAAGAACTCAAAAGTAGTTTGATGGTTTGACAATAGAAACATGTTTCACTTGGAATGCAAGAAAGATATACATTAAACATAAGAATAATGCACATCATCAAATAAATTATAAGACATGAAGTTCGAGAAAACTTCTATGTATTTCTTGATGGAAAAAAGAGCAGAGTTTCCCTTTTCCTCTCCTTCCAAGAAAAATTTCAAAGAGGATCAAGTAGCCCATTTGCAATAGTCATTTATCCTATTTGTAGCTTTAGGAGGGAATGGGATGACCCTTCAAATTCCCCTCATTGTCCTATTCTAATTTTATATTTACGTTTCACTTTTTCATAAAATTACAAAAGATAATATGCACATTTTCAATATTACAAAAGAAAAATGAAAATACACAAAATATTCCCTAAGCGGACTTCCCTAAGGAAGGATCTATGCTTGGTGGGCCCATCTACTGTAAAGCTAGTTGATTTGTAACTTTGGTCTTCTCTTGAGACAATTTCATTGTTTGGAACTTGTCTATGGATTCGACTATGGAATTCCTCTTAAGAATCACCATATTCTTGCAACATACCAAGCATTGGTCAGAGTTCATCATCATGACATTAGGAGTCTCTAAAAATCTAGCAACTATGCATTGAACTCTTCCAATGTGGTGTTGATTTCATTGAGATTATCCATTTAAGTGATACTAAACTTTATTATTTGAATAACTCCTCTTTAATCACCTTCCTGAATTGTTTCTTTCTCTCACTAATAGAATGTCGTATAGGGTCAACTTCTTTGGACAAATCACAATGAAGAATCCACATATTAGAGCAAATATCAACGAGCCTTTCATCTCTTATCTTTCACTACTTCTTTAAATATTCAATGGATCAATTCAAATTATTATTTTTTTGTAGCATACTCTCAAACCAATCATAAAAAATATCTTTTACTCTTTTGATGAATATCCCTCTAACAAGCAAACCAATGTTAGTCGTTGATATTTATTATGTATATTTCTTCATGGTTTCTCCAACTTGATTTCCATTTGATAACATTGGTGTAGATATTACTTCTAAATTATATAGCACCTTAATCTTCTACACTTGGCAAATATAGACCTTGGTTGTTCCTCTTAGTTCTAGACCTTTTCCTGCTATTGAAAGTCTTGCATCTGTTATCTCTATGTGCCTATTGCTTATCTCTTAGTCTGGCCAATGTTATTTTGATGATTCAGACCTGATATCATACTCAGAATGTTATAAAACTGCTTATGTTCCATCTCTGCAAGTTTTGGACCTATGCTTGTTTTCCAGCTACTTGGGCACTAGCCTAGTCAGATGCCTATGTTGACACAAGTTTCCTATCCTAACGTAAGTATCCCATCCCAAAATAAGTGTTAAGTTCCTTAAATTCATCCAATTTATGAATGAAATGTATCCTTATGGTTTGCCTAAGTGCTTTAATGTGATATATTCTCCAAAAAGATTGGTATATATGCATGATCAATCTTCATTCATTCCTCACCTAGCACAAATCACAAAGCAACTTACCAAAAACATTCAAGCGAGCAAATATTTCTTATTTCCTCCTATTTCCATATTAGTCATAGGTACATCACATTTATAGGTCTAAAGTACTAAAGGAGCAGCCTACGAGCCGTATTTGCCAAGTTACAAGCTAGGTCAATGTTGTACTTGTTTATCACATATTGCATCCTTATGCACACACAAACCCACACGTTATTTTTTTAATATTTTTGAATTTTTTATGAGACAAGATCATCCTTTGATCTCATACAAAGGATGACCAAAGGCATCTTCCCACTTAGAACCTAGTGCAAGAAATTGGTGGTACCGTCAAAGAACATGTATAGGTGAAATATATATCATTGAAGTATTTGTAATGTTCGACATATGTATGAGAGGATTCTGAAGTCATGAAGTACCAATAGAAAGAATAGGGGTTCATGGAACCCATATCTGAGTACTTTGTGGTTTCTTTAGAGTAACAATAATAGGAACATGTGTAGATGCTCTATACATATGAATATGGTGCATAGAAGATGAGGATTCCATGGACCCACTATCTATCTTTGATGTAAAGGTCCCTCGAGTATTGGTCGCCTAGTAAAGGGGATTGCCTATTGCGTACCCTTTTGTGATGGATTAGCCTTAGCAGGTGTATTGAAGGAAATCTAGAAATATAATTAAGTTATGAAGTCTTAATCTAAACTAACTCAACCTAAAATAGAGCTACAAACAAAAGAAATAGCAGGGATTTATTCCTTAGTACAAAAAAGATTATTTCATTGCAATGTGAATTTGATTAGATATTTTTGAATTGTGGTTGCTCATTCTTCCAATGCAAGGTAAAATGGGCAAGGTTTTAATGCAAAATGTTATTTGATGGCTTTGATTCACTTTGGATTCACTTGTGAATTTGATACCACTTCATTAGTATAAGTCAAGATGATGAAAGTGATGGCTTTAATACTTATTTATAGATTTTTGAAGGAAGGATTGAACGACAGAGGATTATTTAGATATTTCAAATAATCTATGGTGGCTAATGAGTCCTCATCCATGAGAATGATGACCATTTCAAATAGTTTAGAGAAACATGGAGATGGTTAGTTGAATCACCAAGAATGGGTCAAACTATTTGACAACTCAAGGGATGACTCAAAGATAGTTGGGGAAGTTGTAGAATTGGTTGGGGTGAGTCAACATGCGAGGGAGATAAAGGTGGAAGATGTTGGGTGAGGTGTAAAATCCAAATTTAATAATTAAATTTGGATTAAAAATGTGCACAATTGATTAAATTTGATTTATTAAATTATTTAAATAAAGAGGGAGATGTCATGAATTATAATTTTAATTTAAGAAGAAAAAATAGTAGGTTTTAGGTGTATTTAGACACTAAATATAATTTAGGTGTCTATGTTTGCCCCTCTTTGAAATGGTGTTGTGAAGCAATACCTTTTTGAAGAATAATACAAGTAAAGTGTTGATGAATGAAAGGAAAAAGCTACCCCAAATGAAAGAGAATGAATGTGATGATGCCCCCTTAAAGGTTTGTACGAGAAAATGGACAAACGCTCAAAATTAATGGAAAAGAAAAATGATGAAGTGAATTTTAACCATCAAGAAAGCAATATAATCAATGTCAAACTTACAAGATTAAGGTATGTGTAAATAAGTTAACCCTAGTTGTGAAAACAAGAGTATTGATCGAAAAAAGAATATTTTACAGTTCAAAGATTGCATGCTTAGTTGATGCCCATGATGAGGGGTCATGTGAGCGGACATGAGAACGATATATCCCAGCGATGGTAAGTTATAGATTTGAAAATCGAAAAAATATAGATTTTTAAATTGTATTGAAAATTTTACAAAATTGATAGTTGCAAGTGATTGAAATAGATTTAGAAGGCTTTGATCAAGATTATCTAGAAATTTGAAGGAAAAATGGATGAATAATAAATGAAATGAAGGGATGGGGAAAAAATATTTGAAATTGGGGGGAGGGGGGAAGGGAGAATAAATAGAAGAATTGGGATGAATAAATTCATTTGTACACATTGATTTTCAAAGTGATTTTATAGTAGAAGTTGATTGAGGAGATTTGCTCTAAGGTCTTAGAGGAAAAGGGTCTGAATTCCACACCACCGACACCATGGAGAGCGCGTGAGATGATACTAGAGACATGAGAGAAGCAGGCCTCCAGCAAGTTAAATTTCATTCCTTAGTTATCTTATTTAATTGCATTTATTAGGGGTTAAATTTGATAGAAATGAATTTGCAGTTTGGCCATTTACAAATTTGGCAACGAAACTTGCGAATTCATTGCTACAAATTATGAAATTGGTAAATTGGACAGTGAATTCGCAAGTCAGGGCTGCGAAATCATTAAGGTATAAAATGAAGTAGGGATTAGCAAATTCATAATTTATAGTTGTGAAATCATGAAAATGAGTTGTGTATTTGTCAAACAAGGTAAAGAAATCCTTAGAAGGGGATGAGATTATGGCAATTGCAAAATTGCATGATAAAAATGCAAAATTGAAATATTGACATCAAAAACACTAAAAGTAATAGCGAAAACACTGTAAATGTGAAATAGAAGATGTTAAGTTCGAATGTAAGAAAAGGGATTGCAAAAATGTTAAAGAAGTAACAAAAACACTAGGTTTAGAATAAAAGGGTTAAGTTAGCAAATGAATAGATATGCAAGAAGTGTCGAATAACCAAAAAATAATATGAAGGAAGATTTTTTGGGGTTTTTAATATTTTTTAATTTAGAGGTAAATGGGTTTTTATGCTGATAGGTAGAATTAACATTGTGCTAATGTGATTTGATTGCAGGAGGTATTATCAATACTGATGATACTGGAGCAAAAATTGAGGGTGTTAGAGCAGATATCAGGATTCACTAAGTACGAGTTTGGGGTACTATAGGTGACATGACTATCACATATTGCACAAATGCTTGAGATCTATGTAGATAGGGCTCTATTAACTTTGTTGGCCGAGAGATGGCACAACAAGACCAACACATTTCACCTACTGATAAGTGAGATGAATGTTACATTAGAGGATGTGTATCATATTTTGGGGATCTCAATACGAGGTAGATGAGTATACTAGGGTTAGGGGCCACATGAGACAATTTTTTCATGATTTTTGGGGATTGATTGATTTCAGTGGTTAAGGGAGGAGTGGATATAGATTATTGCATGCAGTTAGGGATATTATATTCTTTGACTATGCTTCTCATGTCAGTTAGTAGTGGCATTATGTTTCTTGACAAGAATGGGAGGTTATGTTTGATTATATTATTAGAGATATGATGGGTATGGGTGAGAGATTCACATGGGAGCCATGTGTACTCACACATTTATACAGGGACTTATATCACATGATATACACAGATGGGAAGGAGATTGGTTTTTCCACATTATTACAAGTATGGTGTTGGGAGCACATTGTAGTTGAGAGACCAGTAGGACACATGAGCACATGTTCAAAGGGTGAGCTTATATCTTACGAATGGCACATGATCATAGGCACACAAAGGCCATATTTGGGGGAATTAGAGTTTTATAGGAGAGCGATATATGAGATAGGTGATGCCCAGATCACTTGGAGACCCTAAGAAGAGATAGTCTTCCAGTGGCTGCATAATGACTTATACATGAACTATATGATGAGCCAATGCTACATTGTGGGTATTCACGAGGATATTATAGAGATATATCACCCTAATAGGGTGATGAGATATTTTGGTGTTAGACATCATATCCCAGCTGGTCCTCGCGTATTTACACGGGTGGTTACATGGATGGATAGAAAGGATGTGAATGACAATGGAGCAGTGGATGGATATGCAAACTAATGGGCCAAATAGAAAATGATGATATTGATAATTCCTTACACACCTCAACATGCTTAGAGATAGAGATTTGTTGCTAGTTTGAGCAGACATCCATGAAGCATAGTCTTATGAGCCCAGATTAGGAGTGCAGTTACAGGGCAAAGAGGAGGCAAATGAGGATGAGGTAGAGGACAAGATTTAGAGGAGAGCTAGCTTCATGATGTGGAGATTACAAAGGCAGAGGATGAAAAGATTCTACATGAGGCTAGTGTTGATATGGGAGGAGATACAAAGATGCAAGATGACATATACTAGCTAGATGGAGGGGAGACTCCATTGGTGGTGATTGACAGTGATAGAGAGAGAGAGATGGGGAGGATACACCTATGAGGCAAGTGCATGAGACCCATGTGGATAGAGGAGATAGGGCAAGTCCATCAAAGATATGTAGATCATAGGATGATCAAACCTTGATTGATAGACTACATGAGGAAATTTGAACTCATGATAATGAGATTGTAGGTTTACATTGAGAGGTTATTAGTGTACATGGGGAGCTTGACAATAAATGGAGTTAGGTATCACTTAGAGTGGCTAATATCAGACATATACAGGGTGAGGTAGATAGATTACATGCATAGGTTGAGAGATTAGAGAGGGATGGGATGGCTATAGCAGTTGGAGTAGCTACACATGATGTAGAGATGCAAACTCTAGATTATACAACTTTGACATAGAGATATAGATAGGAGAGAGACACTACAAGGATATGTTAATGTTCAAATCAATTTTAATGGTATTGTCTAGTATACATTTAAGAATGTTAAGTATGTGCTAGATATGAACAAAAATTTACCTTTCATTAGTGAAATCACAAGGAACTCTGATTTTGTTGTAAATGTTTAAGGACAAAAATGTTTATTCACTACAAGAGATAATGGGATTATTATTGTTGGGATTGGAACAAAAGGCTTATATAAGCTAGCAGATCCATAGAGGGTAAAGAAAAGTGCACTTGCAGTAGTTGATAACATAAGTTCATTATGGCATGAAAGGTATGGGCATTTAAATTTTTAGTATTTGAATACATTGAGCAAGACTAAGATGGTTAAGGTAATTCCTTATATTTGGGATAGTCATCATGTATGTATTGAATGTCAGTTAGGGGAGTAAGTTAGACATTCATTTGATGTTGGTAAAGCTTAGAGAGATAATAAAGTGTTGGACATAGTTCATGTGGATTTGTATGGTCCAATGCAGACACCTGCCCCTTATGGAGCCCATTATTTTATGTTGTTAGCCAATTTTTTTATAGGAAAAAGTGGTATACTTTTTGTGAGTAAATTTGATTATTTTTCTATCTTCATTTATTGGAAAGTTATGGTTAAAAAATAGGTGGGATGACTAGTGACATATATTAGAACAGATAATGGGGGTGAGTTTTATCGAAGGATTCGCCAAGGTCCGAATAATGAGGATGCACGAGTCGTGGTTGCATGGGACGAAGCAGGTGAATACCACAAAATGCTAAAGTAAATGAAATCAAACAAGAGACAATTGCATAGACAATTTGGAGAAAATTCAATATTCCATTAACATAAGATGGCCAAAGTGAAGAATACATATATGAGAGCACGTAAGTAACTCCTCCATAAAAGGTGGTCAAAGCACCCCAAGAATAGACTATAACTCCTCCATGAAAGGTGGTGACAAGGTGCTAAGAATAGAGAAGTAACTCCCATACCCGAAATAGCCGGTCAAAGGAGTTACTTATGACATTCTTATGACACCTATGACACACATCTCCACATAAGCTAGCCTATCCCACAAATGTAGGAAAACTACATGTATGCACAAATATATAATTTCCCTAATTAAATAATAGGGAAAAATAAAAACCTACACTAATACCCCCCATAAGTGCAGCTTAGGTGGGCAGTGTGGAAATATAAAATGGGTCCCAGTAACTAGGCTTGATGAGGTACCCATGTATAAATGCAATCTCCCATAAGATAGAGAAAAGGAGAAAATCCATACGAAAATACTCCCACCCAAAAGAGAGACATAAAATAAATAAAGAGGCTAGAAGGCCCCCTTGAAGATGATGATGTTGCAGATGTAGACCGCACCCCAAGAAGAGCTTGTAGATGAATGAACTTGCTCTCGATGAAAGGTTTGGTGAAGATGTCTGCAACCTGCTCTGAAGACTGGCAAAAGATTAAGTCAATGACCTAACTATGAATAAGTTCCCGAATGAAATGCATGTGAATCTCTATGTGCTTGGTCCACTGGTACTGACCCAGATTCTTACAAATCTGAATGGTACTCTAGTTGTCACAATAAATGATGGTGGGCTGCCTGATAGGAATGCCAAACTCAGAAAGAATACTTAAAAGCCAAATAGCCTCAGTAGTTGTATTAACAGCTCCCCTGTACTTTGCCTCTATGGATAATATAGCAATAGCATGCTACTTTTTGCTAGACCAACTAATAGGACTAGAACCTAGAGAGAAACTGTAACCAAAAGTGAACTTGTGAGTCTGTGAATTGCCAACCCAATCTGAATTTGTATATCCAACCAAGTTAACCTCTATGCCAAATTTGTAATGAATCCCGTATCTATGTGAACCCTGTATGTAATGCAAGATCCTCTTAGCTACTTTCCAATGCATCTCATGAGGTTCTTGCATAAATCTTGAGACAAGTCCCACTGTATATAATATATCAAACCTAGTGTGAGTCAAGTAGATGAGATTGCCAACAAGTTGTCGATACCAAGTGGCATCAACCAATGGTGAGCAATCAGCCATGTGAAACTGAGCCAATAAGTCAAGAGCATACTTAGGCTGTACAAGAGAAATCTTTGAATCTGACTGTGAGATCTCGATGCCAAGGAAGTAGTGCAACAAACCCAAATCTATCATGTCAAATCTATCCTG
This sequence comes from Torreya grandis, assembly GCA_037957365.1. Classification (NCBI taxonomy): domain Eukaryota; kingdom Viridiplantae; phylum Streptophyta; class Pinopsida; order Cupressales; family Taxaceae; genus Torreya; species Torreya grandis. The sequence goes on from JARHVA010000384.1 coordinate 557,310, forward strand.
GAGAGATGCCTTCACTATTGTAATAGCCAATGAAGAACTCTCAGTGATCAAAAGGTCATCAACATAAAGAACCAAAATCAAGAGCTAGTCATCCTGTCACAAAAAGTAGACATTATGATCAAAATAGCACCTAGTGAAACCCACTGTGAGAAGGAAGGAATCCATCTTGGTGTACCATATCTGAGGGGCCTATTTGAGGCCATAGATAAATTTATTAAGTCTATATACTAAGGAAGAATCCTGAACAAATCCTGACAGCTGCTCCATGTAGACCTCCTCCTCTAGGTCTCTGTGAAGAAAGGAACTTTTCACATCCATCTGGTGCACATCCTAACCATGTGCTGTGGCAATAGCTAAGGTGAGTCAAATAGAAGTCATCTTTGCAACGGGTGCAAAGGTCTCTGAGTAGTCAATGCTTGCCACCTGTGAGAAACCCTTGGCAACCAATCACGCCTTGTACTTATCAACCAACCCATCTGCTACAAACTTGGTCCTATATATCCACTTACATTGAACCATCTTCCTTTCCTTAGGAAATGAAGTCAAATCCCAAGTGTGATTTTTGATTAAAGAAGAATATTCTTCCTCCAGAGCACTATCCCACTCAAGTACCCCCGATGCCTCTCAAAAAGTTTATGGATCCAAAACTGAAGCAAAGAAGGCATGTGGATCTCTCTGAAAATCCCCCCTAGTATGTCTGTCATCTGCGATATCTCCTACCCAAGTGCCAGCACTCTCAAGTGTCTGTCTAGCCCAAAGTGGCCCAAAAGTGGGCGAGTCAGGTGCTAACTCCTCATCCTCTAACTGACTAGAGGTGGATGACTATGCATCACTATCCTTGATGTCTAAACTCGAAGAAGAAAAAGATGTCTCTAGCTCAAGAACTTGCTGTGACTGATCTAAATCTGAGGAATCATCATGAAAAAATAGATCTAATGAGAGAGAAGAAGTGCCAAGTGTTGAGTCTCTAAAACTCTCCTAAAAGTGGACACTTCTCTTAATGAACAACTCATGAATGGTCAGATCTAAAAGGCGATACCCCTTAATACCATCTGAATATCCTACAAAGATACAAGGCTTGGACTGACATTCCATAGCTTTGCATTTCTTCTTCGGTATGCAGGCCATGGATGGGGATCCAAAAACCCTAAGGTCCTCAACATCAGGTTTCCTTTTATGCTAAGCTTCAAAGGGTGTTATCCCTTTCAAAGCTTTGTGAGAAACCCTATTTTTAATGTAGCAAGCACAATTGATGGCTTCAGCCCAGTACTGTGGTGCTAAGGATTTAGAGTGAATCATACAGCTACCCATCTCTTTCAAGAACCTATTTTTGCATTCTGTAACCCCATTATGTGAAGGACTATAAGTGATTGTGTGATGTAAATCAATCCCTTCTATGGTGCAAAACTGCTCAAACCTGTTGCTGACATACTCCCCTCCATTATCAATTCGAAGAACCTTGATGGATTTTTCACTCTGTTTCTCAACAAGAGCCTTGAAATCTAAAAAAAATTCAAATACTTTAGACTTTTGTTTGAGAAAATATATTCAAGTGTACCTAGAGAAATCATCAATGAAAGTGAGGATGTACTTGGCCCTTGTGAAAGATGGTTTGGGAAAGGGTCCCGATACATCACTGTGGACTAACTCCAAAGGTTGTGAAGCCCTCCAAGCTTTGCCTTTGTCAAATTTTGCTTTGGGATGTGTTGAGTTGTGGAGCTAAACGCTTCAACTCTTTGCAAACAGGTGGAACAGGAAGGTTGCTGAGATCCAGGAGCACCGGCGTCGGCAGCAGGACCGACATCGGTCGTGACCCAGTGTAGAAGGCCACCGGCGACGATAGAGAGTCGGTCGACGTTGGCAGAACCAAACTAGCAGGGACCGACGTCGGTCACCTGTGTGTTCTAGAACTGCTCGTTACACGGACAGTTAGTTAAGTGAACGAAGTGTTTGCATGTAAAGGCCAGTTAGAGTCTTTGGCTGCGAGGATAATTGTCTAAATTAAGAGTCTAAGTTAGTGTTTGAGTTAGGGATCTATTTATAGACCCATTGGCATGTATTGTAATTAAGGAATGAGATAGAAAGGAAGGCAAGTAAGTTGCTTCCATTGTAAGATCATTGAGTTGCAGGTTGTTGCAAGCTCATAAGAGATCTACATGTGAGTATGGTCTGTTGAATTGCAGGTTGCAGGTTCATGGGAGATCAACTTGAAGTACTATTGAGTGCTTGGTGAACTGGCAGGGTTATTACTGACTAGTTGGAGAGGTGAACACCAATTCTGTTTGTGAGTTGGTTGTTGGGACCATTTTTTGTGTAGGAGAGTGTTGTGTGAGAAGAATTACTGTACACTTGAGGTGTGGCAAACCTCTGTAAGGTGAAAGAGTGTGGCGGCTCTTTGTTGTATTCTATCCTGTAAAGTGTTAATACAAGATAGTGTATTGTCTCTCATATTATGTGTTATTGGTGAATTCTAGCTACTTGTGTTTCTGGTTATTTTTGCATATTTAATTGCTTATATTTGGTAATCATACTGTGCTCTTTCTGAGGAGCAAGATCCAACAAGAGGAATCAGAACAGAGGTGTGTTTATTCTTGGACTTCCCTGACAAGTGGTATCAGAGCTTTTGGTTGGGATACTAACAGATTGGATTAGATCTGGTTAGTGTGTTTTGATTACAGGTACTCACAGGGTTTCTGTTTGAGTGGGAGTTGAGCAATGACAGAAGACAGTAAGCTACGGATGGAAAAGTTTAATGGCAAGAACTACCAATTGTGGAGGATGCAGATTGAGGATTATCTGTATCAAAAAGATTTGTACTTACCATTGGGAGGGGTTACTTGCAAACCCTCAGATATGAAAGATGAAGAATGGGAGGTTCTTGATCGGAAGGCTCTGGGATCTATTAGATTGAGTCTTGCATCATCTGTAATTTTCAGCTTATCACAGTGTAAGACAACGGTGGAGTTGATGGAATCTTTGGCAAATTTATATGAAAAACCCTCAGCTTCTAATAATGTATTTCTTATGAAGCGTTTATTTAATTTGCAAATGTTGGAAGGTGGATCTGTTCATAGCCATCTTAGTGATTTCCATGGTTTAGTAAACCAGCTAAGTTCAGTCAATATTGTATTTGATGATGAAATTAGAGCTCTCTTAATCTTGTGTTCATTACCTGAAAGTTGGGAAGGTTTGGTAATGGCAGTTTCTAATACTGTGTCTCCTTCAAAAGTCTTAAAAGTGGATGATGTTGTAAGTGTGATCTTGAATGAAGGGATACGCAGGAATAACACAGGTGAATCATCAGGAAATGCTTTGAGTGTTGAAGGCAGAGGAAGGCAAAGAGAAAAGATAGAGCATGGGAGATCAAGGTCCAAGACAGGCAAGAGATCCAAGTCCAGGCATGGCAGAATAACCTGCTGGAAGTGTGGAAAGCAAGGGCACTTAAAGAGAGATTGCAGATCAGGTACAGATCAGCATGAAGAACATGAAGAAGAAGCAGATGTTGCAGATTATGCTGCACGAGATGCTTTGGTATGTTCTTTGGATAAAATAGAATCTTGGGTTTTAGATTCTGGTGCCTCTTTTCATGCATCCCCACATAGGGAATTTTTCCATGAGTATGTCCAGGGAGATTTTGGAGAAATTTATGTAGGGGATGGTAAGCCTTGTCAGATTGTTGGCAAAGTGAAAGTGAAGCTGAAACTGCAGATAGGTAACACATGGGTGTTAAAAGAGGTCATGCACGTCCCAGTTTTGGAGCGGAATTTGATTTCTGTTAGAAGTTTGGGTGATGAGGGTTGCACAGTAACTCTCACAGTGGACTCTTGGAAGGTTATCAAGGGTACACTTGTTGTAGCTAGAGGTAAGAAAGTAGGTACACTTTATCTGTCTACTTGTACTACTGATTCTCTTTCTGGGTTTTCTACTTCAGCTGTAGATTCAGAGATGTGGCTTGATAGGCTTGGTCACATAGATAAGAAAGAGATGCTTGTTCTTGAGTCAAAGGATATGCTTTCGGATTTGGAAGGTATGGATCATGGTTTCTATATGCAGAAGAAGAAGGTAACGTTTCTTGAGGAATCCAATGTTAGTGACATGAATAGGAAAGCCTTGGTTTTCAAGGAGAAGGTGACGGATAGAGTTTAGCACAAGATGCAGAAGAATTTTGAGCAGAGCAAGGGTGATTTGGACAAGGATTTGATCTAAAAAGAGCTCACGGGAAAAAGTCAGGTCTCACAAGAAAAACACAGAGATCGACGTCGACAGGAAAACCAGCGTCGGTGTCCAGATAGGGACCGACGTCGGCTATGTGCAGACCGACGTCGGTGACTCAGGGTAGATATTGACCGGCGTCGGCCAGGGGAAACTGACGTCGACAATGTGGCAGTCTCAGGAAACTGACTTCGGTCATCTGCAGACTGAGATGTGACCGGCATCGGTTACTGAGACAAATTTTGGGTGGACAGCAAGCTGTCATGGAGTCTCAAGTGCCCATATGGAGGACTGAAGGTGTAAGTAAGTTCTTAAATTCATCATTTCCCTTCTTTACACTACTTGTTGCTCAGGACCAGGAAGTTGTTGAAGAAGCAGAACAGGTAGATCCAGGAAACAGTGGGAGCTTGGCATGGATGAGGATGTGATTCCTTGGAGGAGAACCAAACAGGTGTTTTGGGTAGAGTGGCCAGCTGGAAGTAAGCACTGAGAGATGAATGGATGTTCAGGATAAAGAAGAGCGGAAATGGATACATGAGATGGAAGATCAGGGTATATGGTCTTGTATTAGCTGCAGGGCAATGGAGGTTTGATCATTGTGTTTCTCTTTACCAGGTTGGATAGTATTAGCTACACTATCCTATTTCTGTATGATGTGCTTGTTGCAGGGTTACATATACATGTATTGCTGAACTAAAGGTAAAGCTAGTTCAGGTGTTTGTCATGGAGAATTTGGGAGCAACAAGATTCTTTGGCATGAGTGTGTTCTAGAGACATGGTAGGTCACATGTTGACTTTGTTTCAAGATGATTGTGTGAAACCGGTTAGCACGCCGATGGTTGGACAGTTCTATGAATAGGTGTCTTGATTCACATAATGAGGTTGAGTGCATGGTATGTACTAAACCCGAGTTTTCCCAAGCAGTGGGAGTTGTCACAAGTTGGAGCCAATCCGGGAGAGAACCATTGGAGGACAGTTCAGTGGATTCTTACAGGGACTAGCAGCAGGTGCACATGTTATGCAGGTTCAGGTTATTTTTTTTACATGGTTTGTAGATGTGGATGTGGCAGGTGACTTGGATGACAGGTTTTGCACTACAGGTTTGTGGTGGTTGGTCTTCAAGAGTGATCTTGAGGAGGGATACAAAGCCAAGGAAAAAAACTAGATGAAGTACAGGTACATGTACAGGTTGCAGCTGTTTATCTCCAAGTGGGAGATTATTGAGTTGTGGAGCTAAAAGCTTCAACTCTTTGCAAACAGGTGGAACAAGAAGGTTGCTGAGATCCAGGAGCATCAGCGTCAGCAGCAGGACCGACGTCGGTCGTGACCCAGTGCAGAAGGCCACCGGCGACGGCAAGGAGTCGGCCGACATCGGCAGAACTAGACTAGCAGGGACCGACGTCGGTCACCTGTGTGTTCTAGAACTGCTTGTTACACAGACAGTTAGTTAAGTGAACGAAGTGTTTGCATGTAAAGGCCAGCTAGAGTCTTTGGCTGTGAGGATAATTGTCTAAATTAAGAGTCTAAGTTAGTGTTTGAGTTAGGGATCTATTTATAGACCCATTGGCATGTATTGTAATTAAGGAATGAGATAGAAAGGAAGACAAGTAAGTTGCTTTCATTGTAAGATCATTGAGTTGCAGGTTGTTGCAAGCTCATAGGAGATCTACATGTGAGTATGGTCTGTTGAATTGCAGGTTGCAGGTTCATGGGAGATAAACTTGAAGTACTATTGAGTGCTTGGTGAACTGGTAGGGTTATTACTGACTAGTTGGAGAGGTGAACACCAATTCTGTTTGTGAGTTGGTTGTTGGGACCGTTTTTTGTGTAGGAGAGTGTTGTGTGAGAAGAATTACTGTACACTTGAGGTGTGTCAAACCTCTGTAAGGTGAAAGAGTGTGGCGACTCTTTGTTGTATTCTTTTCTGTAAAGTGTTAATACAAGATAGTGTATTGTCTCTCATATTCTGTGCTATTGGTGAATTCTAGCTACTTGTGTTTCTGGTTATTTTCGCATATTTAATTGCTTATATTTGGTAATCATACTGTGCTCTTTCTGAGGAGCAAGATCCAACAAGAGGAATCAGAACAGAGGTGTGTTTGTTCTTGGACTTCCCTGACAGGATGCTTCCCAAGGGAGCATCCCTCACAAAGTCCTTTTGAGAATTGGACACTAGGCAAGCCAATGACCATGTCATGTTTGCAAAGTTGCTCAAGGCAGTGGTAGTTAAGGTGGCCAAACTGCTCATGCCATAATTTGCTAACTCCATCTGAATGAGTCAGCAATGCTGTTGGAGAAGAATAAGGTGCAAAATGTGAGAAGGTGTATAACCTTGCTTGGTGATCTACCCTACCCACTGCCACTGTAGTATCACTATGCAACTCCCTGATAGCTATTGAATTTGGTGAAAACTCAACTCTCATGCCCCGACCAATGTGAGTGATTTGGTACACTGATAGGAGATTGGTTGAAAGAGAAGGAACACTTAGAATATTATTGAATGTTCCTCCTTCCATTTCAACTGACCCTCTCCCTACAACGGAAACTGATGTGTCATCACCCAAACTAATTAAAGTCATGCTACAAGGCTCTAAAGATGAAAACTTAGATAGGGAAGAGCCCATGTGGTGAGAAGCACCCGAGTCAATGACCCATGAAGATGTAGAAGCTGATGTAGCTACAAGGGCCTTGCCCTTTTCTTTCTCCTTACCCTTGCCTTTTGCCTTAGTAGAATCTTGGGTAGATGAATTCTGCTTGATGGACTCAGGAACACCTATGTTGTGCTTCTATAAAAGATGAGTTAGGTGATTTATTTATTTCTTCATGCATTTGTGTTCATCATGCCTTGTATTTTTACAATAGGCACACTTAACCTTCTCCTTCTTAGGTTTAGCATTGGAGGAGGAAGACTCAGTGTTGTTTTTGGTAGGATTGTTGTTTTCTTTCTTCTTCTACTGGTCCTTGTTCTTTTTCTTCTTCTCCTTTGTTGAAGTCTTATCCTTGCCATTTTTAAATATCAAAGCTTGGGGTTGATTAGACTTCATTGTGCCCATTTAGATTAGTTTATCTTGCTCCCTAATCAAGTCGACAATGAATGAATCCAAATAAAGCATTTTCCATGTAGCACCAAGGGCACTTTTTGTGGCATGGAAAGTGGAGACAAAGACTGAATAGCTTGGACCTAACTTTGCAAGAATAGAAAGGATGAGTTGATCATCTTTCTTCTCTATCCCGCATTCTTTCAATTGCAATCTAAGGGCCTTAAACTTAGTGAAAAAGTCTTGTAGGGTGTCAAAGTTGCTAGGACTTAGACTTATGAGTTCGTTTTTGAGCTCATGACCTCTCATCTCATCAAGCTTCCCAAATAAGGTTTCTAGAGTGTCCCATATGTCTTTGGGAGTCTTACTGGTTTATAAATGGAAGTGAAGTTCTGGAGACATGCACAAGCTCAGTAATCCATAGGCTTCATCACTATAATTGTACCACTTGATCTTTTTAGCATCAGTGCTGGGTTCTACTTTAGTACCCATGGTGATCCTATACAACTCTTTGCTTCTAAGAATGATTGATATTTTAACATTCCATTCATGATATTTTAAGAGTGTTAGGGGTTTAAGTTAAAAATAATCTATTTTAAGTTGAATTTAGGTGAAGTTGTGTTGATTGCAAGTTGTGAAATTATGCAAAAAAGAGAATGAAAGCAAAGATTGCAAGTGCTGAAAATCACACCCCCCTGAAATGTTGAGCCCCCCCCCCAAATATGCAAGTTCATGCTCAAAATATGTCGGGCTCAGTCGAAAATGTGTTTTAGAGCAATCAGTGCAAGACTTTAAGCAAATAGGACGTTGGACTCAGCTGAAAATGCGTTTCGAGAGACCCAAATTTTAGGCACTTTATAAACTAATGCATTTTTAACAAATAATAAGCCTACACTATGGAGAATTGAAATACAAACACTTTTGAAAAAAATGGCACCTGAATCTGAGCTACCGTTTGCAAGATATTAAAAATTCAATTTCTCATAAACTAGTGTTTTTGCAAAAATATAGCACTAAAACATTTTAAAAATGCCTATTTTGAGAGAGAAAGTGGCCTTCCAACCACTCATTGGACTTGACACGAAGAGAAAAATCCAAAGGAGGTTTTTGTGAGGGGGAATTGGCCTCCTGCCAACCCGGGCCTGACCCTTCGTCTTCGACAATCGAATATACAAGCTTTTAAAAAAATTCAAATAGTGCTCAATCAAAGAATCCCTCCAAAAAAATGATTTTGCACTTTATATTAGTGCATTTACAACTGCCACTAGCAAGAAATACTAAGTGGTCTTGATTTCAATGCATTACAAAACCCTCATGAAGAGCATATGCTGAAAATACAACTTTGGCATAATATTCAGAGAAATAAATAGTATCACTGTGATCTAATCAAAAAATCATACACTTTCAAAAAAAGAATCATCTCGATACGAGATCTTATGTGAAAGTTATGATCCTCCGAAGTTCCCAAAATGAGAATTGTGCAATGTCGCGACTGAGAATCTGCTATTTCTAAAAAGTCTTAGCATCAAAATCAAAAAATGTCTACACTAGTGCATAGAGCATGAAAAAATAGCCAAAAAAAAAAAAAAAATCGTGGGAAAAGGAGTCCGTATGAGCAAGAACGGAGCATTTGAAAACTGACTTCAAAATTGCAACTGTCAATGGAGAGGGGTCCTGTTGTAGCTCTCTGAGCGTGTTTCTGAAAATTATACAAAATATATGCAAAAACTAAAAGATACCCAAATGGATTTTCTGAGCTACGAACAAAATCCAGAAGGCATTTTTTTTGCTGATGTACAAAAGATGTAGATCTAGTGTAAAACAGATGCCTTTAGCTAGAAAAAATGACCCCAGCAACCAAAAAATGGCATGCAAAGACAGAATCAGATACCAAGAGATTGTAAAGGCATGTGACAACCTATAATTCTGATTAAAACATAAAATATGCAAGTCGATTGACAGAAACAAGATTACTAGATCTTGCAAAATCCCACCTGCATGTATATGGAGAGACCAAACAAGCCATGGAAGGAACAAGAGCACGGAGAACTAGCAATATTTTCCAAAAAAAATTTAAAAAAAAAAAAAATGCCTTAACAAAGCTTTAAATTTCAATGAAAGCAATAGCAAAATAGACAACCAGTTATTGGGGTGGCTTTGATACTATATTGGAAGATTCGCCAAGGTCCGAATAACGAGGATGCACGAGTCGTGGTTGCACGGGACGAAGCAAGTGAATACCAAAAAATGCTAATGTAAATGAAATCAAACAAGAGACAATTGCATAGACAATTTGGAGAAAAGCCAATATTCCATTAATATAAGATGGCCAAAGTGAAGAATACATATAGGAGAGCACATAAGTAACTCCTCCACAAAAGGTGGTCAAAGCACTCCAAGAATAGACTGTAACTCCTCCATGAAAGGTGATGACAAGGTGCTAAGAATAGAGAAGTAATTCCCATACCCAGAATAGCCGGTCAAAGGAGTTACTTATGACATTCTTATGACACCTATGACACATCTATGACACACATCTCCACATAAGCCAACCTATCCCACGAATGTAAGAAAACTCCATGTATGCACAAATATATAATTTCCCTAATTAAATAATAGGGAAAAATAAAAACCTACACTAATAAGTTTACCTCAAAATAGTTCAAGGAATTTTGTGCCATTGAAGGCATACACAGACATTATATTGCCCCTTACACTTTGTAATAAAACAAAGTTGTGGAAAGGCGGAATAGGATGGTGATGGACATGGTTCATTGTATGGTCCAAAACAAAAATGTCCCATATAAGTATTATAAATAAATAATAAATATAAAAGTGTACATCCTCAACATAAGCCCTACAAAAGCATTGGAGAATATGACTCTAGAGGAGGCTTGGTCAGGTCGAACTCTAGATGTAAGTGATTTTAGAATTTTTGGTTGTGTAACTTTTGGAGTTATTCCTATTCAATATAGAAGTAACTTGGATGCAAAAAGCACAAAATACATGTTTGTTGGATATAGTGTACAGTCCAAGGCCTATATATTACTTGATGTTTCTACTAAAAAAGTTGTGGTAGATAGAGATGTCATCATAAATGAATAGATGCCATTCTTAATAACAATTGGTATAGTTTCATATATTGAGTCAATATTTCCTTTAAATGATTCTATTATACATTGTGATGTGAAATTTGAGTAGGATTCTAGTTCATAAGTGGAATCACATTCCAAGGAGGGAATTGTTGTAGGTCTTTGTGAGGTTCTACAGAACAACCACATAATCCAAAGTGGTACTCTACCATAATGGATGCACTAAAGGAGGGAGACTTTCCACAAGGTGTGGAAAGAAGAAGATTGAGATCAGGAAAGCAGTTTGGTAATAGACATAAGCATGAAATTTTTTCTATAACAATTGATGTTTCATAGGCATTTGAGCCTAATTATTTTTCTGAGGCCAAAGGGAAGCCTAAGTGGGAATCAACCATACAATTGGAATATGATTCCTTAATGAAAAACAAGACTTGGGAGCTAACAGAGCTACCACCAGGAAATAAATCCATTGGTTGTAAATGGATTTGCAAGATAAATTGAAAAGCAAATGGTTCCTTAGATAAATACAAAGCTAGACTTGTTGCAAAAGGTTATACATAAAATAAGGGGTAGATTATGAGGATACTTTTGCTCCTACTACAAATATGGTAACTTTTCAGTTAATTATTGCTATTGTTGCCTAGTTTGGATGGCAGGTGCACCAAATGGATGTCAAGAGTGCTTATTGAATGGATATCTAGAGGAGGAAGTCTACATGGTTTAGCCATTGGGTTTTCAAGTTCCTAGTAAGGAACATCTTGTTTATAGGTTGATCAAGTCCTTGTATGGGCTTAAGTAGGCTCTTTAAGCCTGGTATATGAAAATAGATTCTCACCTCAGGGAGTCTGGTTTTAAAAGGTGTAATTATGAACCAACTCTCTATGTAAAGGTGTCTAGTGATGATATCTTGATTCTCAATATATTATTTTGATGCTATAGCCATCACTTGGAGTAGTGTTAGTCTCATTTAGTAGATGAAAGTTGATATATGTTGTACTTTTGACATGACAGGCTTGAGACTACTAAAATATTGTTTAGGGGTAGAGTTTTGGGAAGGTAATTATGTTATTTTCATGTCACAAAATAAGTATGGCAAATCATTGTTGAAAAGGTTTAGAATGATGGATTGTAATTCAATTCACACACCTATAGAAGTTGGATTTAAACTTTCATTAGACACTGCTTCAACACTGGTCAATGAAATAATGCATTGGCAACTAGTGGGTAGTCTCATTTACCTCACTACCTCTAAACTGGATATTTATTTTGTAGTGAGTTTTCTATCTCGCTTCATGTATAAAACACAAGAAGTACATTGGTTAGCTATAAAATGAGTATTACAATATGCCAAAGGTACTCTTGACTTTGGCATATTATATAACAAGTTTGTAGTTTTTGAGCTTTCAGGATATTCTGACTTTGATTGGGCAGGATTAGTAGTTTCAAAAAAATATGCAACAAACTATGTATTAACTTTTGGTTCAGGGGTTTTCTCATGGCAAAACAAACTACAAACTAAAGTGGCATTATCTTCGATAAAAGTAGAGTATAAAGCTGTGATCAGTGTAAGTTGTAAAACAATGTGGATAAAGAATATCTTGAAGGATATTTAGTTTGAGTCATCAAAGCCTAGTCCCATTTTATGTGACAACCAGAGTGTTCTAAAGATGGTGAAAAATCTAGTATTCCATGCTATGACCAAACACATTAAGGTTCACCATCATTATATCTGACAATTACTTACAAATGAAGACATAATTTTCTTTTAATGCCCCACTATAGAGCAACCAACTCATATAATGACCAAACCACTTGATTCAAACGTTCATAAAATTTAGAGATAAACTTGGTATTATGTATGGTTTAGTCATTAAGGAAGGGTGTTAGTGTATTATTGTAAATACCTTAGGTTAGTGACTAAGGTATATTATATATGTGCCTTGTTAGTGTGGTTTTAACCACTTCGGTCAATAGATTACTTGGTTTGACAGGCCTAGCTATTTTACGCTACCCAATGTTTATGGTTCTACCCACATCCTTGTTTTTCAAGTGTTTTTTTTGTGTCTATATGATAGGCTTCTCTAAATTATTTATGTATGATGGTTAATACATTTATCAATCTCTTTGTTGATTCTAATAGTCCTTCTAATTAGAATGGTATGATTCAACATTAACCTTCACGATAGGAGAATGGATAAATTAATTGACATTAAAAGTTTAATTGTCAACAAGACTAAACCCTTTATGAGTAGATTTGAGAACAATATATAGATTTTAAAGTTTAGATGTGATTTAGATATCACATTGGAATAATTATTTATAGTTTTTAGATAATGTTTGGGCCATATGTAGGGCATATGTACTCCATTTGACACTCATTGACACATTTCATATTGATATAGATTTAGAAACATTTAACGGCAAGTGCAGGGCCTATGTACTCCATTTTATAAGATAAATTCAGTTGGAAACGATATTGGTTCATGCACATACATATATTTTAGTTAACACTTATTTAATTGGGCATGATACTAATTCATGCACATTATGATAGTTTACAGCTGGAATAGATTTAGTGTGGTATGATGTTGGTTCATGCACATTTACACATTTTTATGTTTGTAGTTATTTACCAAGTATTTTTAAGTGTGGAGAAACCTTGAATCTATATGTCCATCTACATCAATTGATTCATGTTTAAATGAGTAATGTGGTAGCACTTATATACCATTAAATAACTTGGACGTTACTCTATGAGCACATTATGTGGCTCCTTATTTGCATCTTGGGTTATAATATTAGCGATTGATTAGTTATATGTGGGTTCAGGGCATTTTTATTCTAATCGATGGCCTTTGTGTAACAACTCCACTAGGTTTTACTGGAATACAATAAAAAAAATTAAATTCATTACATGTATTCATCATACAAATTGCACTACGAGAAATCTAATTAGTGATCTTTAACTAGTTAAATTCATTTAGTAAACCATAAGGTTTATAACTAATCCACTTAGCTAATGATCACCATTAACATATATAACAATCATCAACAATGCTAATTATACAATAAATACTGCATTATAATCATAAATGAAATAATACAAATTTAGTCATGGACGATACAACATTACAACCACTTACATAATAGTATCTCATATAATAAAACATGATACAGAGCTTCATGAAATGAAGACTCCACGACTCAAGAGTCTTCATGACTCAAGTATCAATATGTAATCTCAAGTGTAGTCCCTAATATAGTACTCTAACTGGAAGGGAGAGCATCATCCGAGCACTTTTCTATATCAACCACGAACCATAAATTCCCTGCTCTATCTCCCAACAAGGGAATGGCCCTCCCTTCACAGATGGCTAGATAATGACAGTGCAAGAATCTACTGTAACAACCCAGAACCTGTGTGTTGAAGATATCTAATACATAATGTGTACCATAAATAAATCCATTCTAATAAGATATCACATAAATATGAAAACTATATCAACATGTGAAATGACAATGTTTAATTAAAATATTACTTTGGCCAAAGTTTTTAATAATTAATGATCTCTAGGTTCAGTCAAATTTATACACACCACTCAATTGGATTACACCTCATCTTGCATTGATGGTGCTAATTAAGCTAGTGAAATCCATCCAATAATTATTTAATGTCATGAATGTGAGATTCAGTTAAAAATATATAAAAATATAAAACCAATAGATTCATTCAAAATATTTCCCTTAGCTAATAAAAATATGTTAAGTACAAATATATCAAATACATTCATTTGATTCATCAAATGAAATGCAATGAATCCATAACATCTAGTTTATTACAAAATAATAAATATAATAAAAAACAGTCATAAACATATCATCCAGGAATTGATTTATCTAAACTGTGAATTACTCTAATCCCAAGTAACTTATAATGTTATTTTATCCCCGAAATAATCATTGAAACATAAGCTTATATATTTGTTTATATTCCACATATAAAACAACATCCGGGAATTGATTTATCTAAACTGCAAATTACTCTAATCCCAAGTAACTTATAAATTATTTTATCCCCGAAATAATCGTTATAACATAAGCTTATATATTTGTTTATATTCCACATATAAAACAAAACTCAGTCCAAAACATCATCATATGTTTTATATTTAAAACTCTTAAATACATTATCTTAATGCTTTCATACAACATTCAAATATATACAAGCACCACATTCATATTGTTATGATAATACTATTTTCAAACACAACATAGTTTTGAACACGTGTGTGTGTGTGTGTGTGTGTGTGTGTGTGCGCGCGCGTGCACGTGTGCGTGTGCGTGTGCGTGTGCGTGTGTGTGTGTGTGTGCGCATGCTAAATAACAATAATCAGTTCATAACATAGTTAACAGCCATGTATTTTACACCATGTATATTTTTATAACTCTTAAAGTAAAAATTCAACAAAGTATAAATACTTTATTGTATATGGTATATTCTAAAAAGACATCCATTGTCCCTGACTTAGAGTATTTCGTATACGTAATGTATACATCTAGTTAACAAAATAGCCTCATAGCTCCTTTTATAAACTAAATAAATCCCCATATACTTGTTTCATTAAAACATACAAAATTTCATATGATTCACATGTTGCATACATCCAACCATTTATACCAATTCCATTTAACATATTACTAAAATCCATTGATTCAAATTAACATTTAAGTTAAATGCATATGATGAAACACACACTCAGTCGACTATGCCCAATTTGGGTCAACATACCCAACACAGGGATTTGTCCTACCTAATTAGGAAATATCTAGAGGATGGGTTACATGCTCGCAAGTAATGGAGACTGCACAAAATACCATGCGACTTGTGATGCCTTGAAACTTAGTCACTATGTATTATTGTATTGGCTACTCTTGTAGCTTATCCTTATGAGGTATAGATGATGAATATAATAAAATCTTGTGTGATAAATTTAAAGAAAAAAAAGTATTATAGATGTAGGGTGAAACACAACAGACATTGGTTTTATTATTTTCAATTGAAAGGTGTAAGGCACAAAACATATCAAAGACACAACAGGTCCATAGTCATCAAGAAATCAAAATTGCATCCAGGATTTACAGAGGCAACAAAAATAAAAACACAAACCTATATGTATCTTGTCCAAATAATGGTCTCTAGATGTATTTATGTCCTCCTCTTGTACCTTATGCCTCTATTTGTCCTCTTTACTTTCATGCCCACCATAAAAGCCACAAGTATTACCTTGTAATGTCTCATAGAACTTTGTCGTAGTTGTAGCTTTAGTTGAAGCAAGAGGGAAATTCTCCCAAGGTGTGGTAGTAATGGCAATAGATGAAACTAAAGGTTCCACATACAATTGCTCAGCATAATGACATGACCCATAAGCATCCCCATGCAATTGCTTAACATAATGACATGACCCATTATAATCAAAAGATGGAGTATCTAGGGAATAGGGAATGGCCAAATCCTCATCCTCGGAATACCAATCATGATTAATAGATGGAAATGTAGAACCCACATACCAATTTTGATTAAATCATGGATTGCTTGAAGAAGAGGAGAAATTAGGGAAATAGGAAACATAGGGGGTATACCCAAAATCATAATAATACACATTAGAAACATCAACTTGAATATTGGTTACTGAATATGATGAATATGGTGGCTCTGAATCGGGGGGGTGGTGTGAAAAATGGCATGCTAGGAGTATAGGATGTTGCTTATTCATTCATTGTGCTCTCTTCTACAAGACTAAAGATTGTAATTCCAAGGCCAATATGAATTTATCTACAATCTTGTCACACACGTAATAAATTTAATTGCAACCCAACAATAATAACCTTGCTAAATCTAATCTAACCTAGCTTGTAACTAATAAATGTTTGAAACTTTGGATAAAGTTGTCCTTTTAAACTACATCGAATCATCCACATTGGGAGAAAATAAGAGAAATTTTTTAGGAATACTTTGTGCGATTGAGATAATAAATACATTGTTTATCTTTCTCATTTCACCAAACCTAGCAAATAGTAACAAGATTCCATAAAAATCTAGATCTTTATAATCACGTGTCATGTTCCTTAATGAAGCAATATGGTATCCAATGTGAAATATACAAACCAAGCAACCTGCATCCCCTAAACAAATGCATAAATAAATGGACCTTGTACAAACCTGACCTCTATCTGTTGTGCGGTTGATGCCTAACGTTGATCGAAGTGAAGTCGACCATAACATTAAAAAATAAGCCAATCAATGTCTACCCAATATTATTATTTTATCTACCCCGTTAAAAAAGTTGCTTCTTCACTTTTTAAAAGACTTAAATTTTCTATTACACAAAAAATAATGAAATCTGATCGACCAACAAATTCATATATAATTCCAAGATAAAGCGAATTGGTTCCTAGAGTTATCCTCTGGGAGTAATATGATACATTTCTTAAATGTCTTCTAGAAATTCTTGTTTGTTCACCAATCTAATTTCTTGCAAAACTTCAATCAAAAGCCTTAACTATTAGAAAGAATAAACTAAATTTTAGCAGACATTGCATTGCAAATAGCTGCCATGCCCCTACTAAATTTACAATGAGATTTCCTCTAATACAACCATGGAAACTTCAATTGACTGAAAAGCCAATCATTCATAGAGAAGTCAAATGATCTTCTCTCAAAAGTATCTACAATTTCCTTTCATAGAGAAGCCAAATGATCTTCTCTCAAAAGTATCTGCAATTTCCTTGGTTGTAAGAATTACAAAGTTCATCTTTATTATTGACTACAGTGAACAAGGTTGGAAATGAGGGAGTTGATTGTGAAGAAGACATGGATTTAATTTTGAGCTCAAATTAAGCCTATAAGATGGCATAAAGCAATGCACATTTATATTAAACATTCATAATTATGGTTTGATAAAGTAGACTAGAACATAGGTGATAGAAAACAAATATAGATTTCTTCACGAAGAACTAAATTCATTCAAACTACTATGGTCCTTTCCTGCCTCATGCGGGTAATCAAACCCAAAATGCATATATATTTTGGGCAATGGCTATGGTAATATCATCAAGAAATTCCTCTATGAGGTGGACATTTGTTGCACGTTAATCCTTGCTAAAGGTATCAACATATATAATAAAATAATTAGAAGATTTTTTTTGGAGTTAACAATATCAATAAATGGTATCAAAATGAATGTAACACAGTTTATTCCAGATATATTTTTTACAATGCCTACATGTGGAAATCTCCAAGACTTTATATCAATAAATGGTATCAACCTACAATGATGTAATTTGGATACAAGATTGATTGTTGCATTCTAAGGAAATTCAACTGCTAACTAGAACTAATGGAAAACACATGTAAAACTATCCCCTCAAATGCAATCTATTGCAAGGGAGGTCGAGAAATATTTCTCAAAAAAATCAACCCAAAATATACTTTGCCATACAAAAGCCTAATGCATGCTCTTTACAAACTACTTTAAAAATGTAATTTTCATATTTTATGTCAACTCATGGGTTCTATCACGTGGTGACAGTGGAAATTAGATTACAAATGGTTAAAGACTTTACAGTATCTATGATACAAATAAAAAAGGATCCACAACCAAATAGAATCCCAAATGAGTTTTCTAGGCCCTCAAACAAATCACATATAATACAAAAATGAGCTTTCAAGGCCTTCAAACAAATCACAAAAGTATATTCTAAACAATCTAAAAACTTTATAGTATCTATGATATAAATAAAAAAAGATCCACAACCAAACAAAATCCTATATGAGTTTTTCAGGCCCTCAAACAAATCACATATAATACAAAAATGAGTTTTTGAGGCCTTCAAACAAATCACAAAAATAAGCAACTTCAAAAATTTAGACAATGATAGGGGACTGACTTAAATCCCACAAACAAATTTCCACTCTCTAACCAAATCCTCCACACGTACACCTACCTCAATCATAGGGATCCAGGACACTCTATTGATATTTGAGAGGGAGAGCTTCTATAGGATTTGTTCTAAACATAGCTATTTAACATCTGAAAGATGTATTCCTTGGTATAACTAAAATATCCTCCTAAATCCTTTCACCCACTACAAATTTCACCATTCAGAGAATTTGAGAAAGCTAAAAAAGCATATTGTTTACGATTCAAAATTTTTGAGAAAAGCCAAAAAAAAATGCATATTGTCTTTTTATGACCAACATAAATTTCCAATTTTTCACCATCCAGAAGTATATTTTCCTATATGACTCAAATTCATCTAGGAGCTAGCCTAAAGATTTTAATCACATTTACCAAGAATGACCCTGAATTTCACCTACCCGTGCTTTGGAGTTTTCCATAATAATCTAATTCAATTAGAATATGGCACACACATACAAAATGACAAAGAAGGATACAACAATCTCAATCTGTAATTCTTAGAACTACAGGGAATGAACCGTACAACGTATGTGGGAAAAATTCTTAAAATCTGAAATGAAGACAAAGTGTGTGTGTATAATTCTTAAGCTTTGTAATGGAGTCATTCTTAAAATTGAATCTAAAAAGATATGAATTAACATCCTTGAAATTGAAATTTTTATTAATGTCCACAAATAACCACAAAGTTAATGGTGCTGAACTGGTACAATAAGTCAAGTGAGGGCATCTATTGCACTTTTAAAAAAAAAAAATTGTGTCAAGAATTAGAGTTTAAATGAAAAAATAAAAAGTTATTGCAATTTCTGGAAGAAGGGAAAAAATGAGTGTTTATTTTCATGGAGTTCCTAAGGGGAGGCATCCATTTGATGCAACTATTTTTTTTTGCCTTTTTCTTACTATATTGTGGTGGAATTACGTTTCCAAATGCATTTCCAAGCAAACAGTGTTTATGTTATCTTTTGATAATACTCACTCTTACATAGTGCTCGTATGTAGCATAATGTTTTTCATTTGCAACAAGTGCAAAAAAATGAAGGATCATATGAACTTTGGCTTCTATTTATAAACAGTGAGCTTCAGATGGACCAACTATTAGAAGGTTACAAAAATGCAATATCTTTATTATGTTTGAAAGCTTCTTCCAATGAAATAAAAGATAAATCTAGTAGTCGATATGTGTTGGATTTAGTTTGATAGGATTAGTTTCCTATCACTCTATGGCCATAAGTAGAAATCCATGACATGGACTGATGAACTACTTTCCTGTTCAACTGAAGTCTCTAACAATGAACAGTCAAATTTTATCAGTTTATCAATTGTACTAGCATGTTTGACAAGTAAGGATGCTTGTTTCTTTTGGATCAGATATACATATTTCAGAATATATGGATTCTATAATTTATCTTGAAGCTCATGGAGAGTTCTCTACTGATTGAAAAATGTACTTATCTCTTGCAATTCATCAAAACTAGGTTTGGACACATGAGTACCCTATTGTTGCCCTAAATACACATTAGTCTACTACTACAAAACCTACCCATTTTTCTAACAATGGTGTTCTTGTTCTCATTTGAAGTTTAAATGTTGTTGAAGATCACTTCCAATTCCAGCTTCATCTGATAAATGGGCATATTTTGGCAGTCACAAATGACCTCTCTCAAATCTATTTTAGTCCCATTATCCCAGACTAAGGCACAAGGCTCGACTTCAATTTCATGTTTTTCATGTTTGATGATGACAAAGTTCAGTTCAAGTTCGTCAATGTATAAAGTTTGGGAAAAAACATCTTTAAGTTCGAACAAAAGATTTTTTTATCAATTTTTTTAAATGCATAAATATGTAAGGACAGAGTGGAGAGATTTCAATCCTCTACTTTCAATTAGTTTATGTATATATACACACATATTTATAAAATAATGCAAAGTCATGTAAAAAATATTCCATGTAAACATATTAAATAAAGTTCAAGTTTATGTTCAATGATGATAAAGTTCAGTAAAATGTGATTTTTTTCAAATAGGCATACCCTTATTTCAAACTATCAATGGGGCTTCTAGTGGATTTTCAAGCAATACACAAACCATCATGAATCTCCTTTTATTTTTAAGATGTGATCTCCTAGGATACTGATTCACATGCAGTGGGAGAGCATGGATAAACATTGGTTCGCATGTTCTCCTTTAGGGCATGTAGTAAGCAAGCATGGAGTGGAAGAATACAATGACAAAATGAAACAAGTTCACAACTTCTCTACAAAAATAGGGTTGCATTTAGAGTATGCATTAGGCAAGTATGGAGTGGAAGAACTTAGAATACAATGACAAAAGGAAATGAGTTCACAACTTCTCTGCTTGATAATGATCTAAAAAAAATCTCAATATACTATAGATCAGGCAAGGATGATGTGTTGCATCATGTGTTATGCCCCACATCTTAACTTATTATTATTGTAAGTGGTGCTAGATTATATGATAATTGAATTTTTTTTGGTTTTTTGATCAAAGATACAGGTTTCAAACTTACGAAATGAAAATTTTGTGCATGACTAGTATTACTAAGGATGCTCTTTCCATGATTTACTTTACCTCTATTATCTCTACCACCTCCCTAGCTGACCCCTGCCATGCCAAGGTTTCCCTTTCAAGGTCCATCAACATTTTTTTTTCATTTTTTCTTACTTTGTAATTGTGGAATCAACTTTCCACATGGATATCCAAGCACCCCGTAATTTTTTTACGAGTAGAAAATATTCCAATTCGATATACTTAACCAATGATAAAAAAATAAGAATCCAACTCTACAATTTGGAAGATCAACCCCTGTTGTCCATATCAAATACAAAATCAAAAGTAAATAGATTCACAAAGGGGATTGCAGCCATGGACACAGCATAATTACAATATATTTTACAAAAATAAAATAAACATACCCGATAACAATTTCCTTGAAATTCTCTTTCAGTACTTGATTCACTATTTTTTCCAGTCCTCTTACACTGCCAATGAACCATGCATGGATGCACATCACCTAAGTGTTTTCTCTGCACAAAAAAAGACACATTTTTACTAGCTGATAGACATTGCAATAATTCCAAGTTAAGCACAAACGAATCCTATAGCATCCCTTCAGGACTAATAACCTACAATCTTAATGGAATAACTCAGGGATTATAATATTAGCTTATGTGCATTTTACCTTCTTCACAACTAGTCATGAGTTTACTAATTTACCAAATGAACTATTAACACTAAATTTTAGATTGTAACTCATTAAACTATCCATTAAACATTAAGAGCATACCAAGTATACAACATACCATCCAACTTGGTAGTATGAGTTAACCAACCAATATTATAATGAAAGAGAAATGATTAACTAACTGAGTTCATAGTATACTGTAATCATGCTTCCATCTACTTTCATGTATTAACAAAATAATGTTTTTGTAACATACTATAGTAAACATAATACAATGAATCATCGATCGGACCAAGATCAAACAAATAACTAGTGGTGCAATTATCTCTCCTCGTAAATAAACCTGCCTCGACCTGTTCTATGAGTCCCCCAATAGGTGGCCTTTACCACCCCCAACCATCAGCTGGGAGGTGGAGTCCAGATTTTGGGTCTTACATATGAAGACATGAGCAATCAGGGATATAAAATCCATTAATAAAAATTGGAGCAGTTTACTCAATGAATAATAAATTCACCATTGAAGGATCAAACTTAAAAATGAATCAAAACATAATCACCAATAGACATACAATTATTGGCAGCTTTTGTCCTTCTCTGAAGGTTTTATTGGTATCGATTATATTCTCAATTGAACCTGTTATATCTTCATAATTTACTCTAGGTATGCCAATGATAAAATAACAAAATCCAACACCCAAAGTGAGATGAAATAATCACCTACATCCATGAGGAAAAATGAAACATTCCCATGCAAATTGTATTCAAAATCGTTAAATAAATCACCAACAAATTAGAAATCTCACCCCTTCGCTGTCTAATAGATAGATAATCCCCAATGTTTTCATATGAATATGGTACAAGAGCAAATTGGAATAAATGATCATACAAGAAATCTTCATTCACACCTTTTGGAGGTTCACGTGACATTATCTTGGAAATTTGGTTGGCTATGACATGACTTTTATCAGACTTGACAATGATAAATTCTAGCAGCAACAACAACCATCTACTTATTCCGACATTGATAATAGCCATGCGTACTAAATGCAACAAGTCCTAGTGATCCACATAAAATATGAATGAAGTTGCAAATAATTAATGTTGGAATGTGTGAACAACATGAACCATGTCAAGAGCCTCTTGTTTTTTTATGCAACATTTTTTTTGTCATTCATAACAACTAACTAACAAAAAACATAGGGTGGTCCAACCCTGGAATTCCTACTTGTGCCAAAGTAGTTGTAATATCCCCAAATAGAAAGGAGACCATAAACATGAACTACACTAATGTAAATAAATCACCAATAGAATAGCCTAAACCAACAACAATTAAATTAACTAAAACAATAACTAAATTAAATAAATTATCCATATGGGAAGGAGCACCACATTTAATGCAAGGAATAGAAGTTATATTAATACAAATCATCCCATTTGATGAAAAGACACATCACTTTGGAAAGGAGACACATCATTTGATGCAAAGCTCTGAAGGGTATTTATAAGAACTTGGTGAAGTAAAATGATATATATATATATATATATATATATATATATATATATATATATATATATATATATATATATATATATATATATATATATATATATATATATATATATATATTTGACATTCATTTCCTTATCTGATGTTTAGGTAGCAACCTCTTCTTTTATAAATGAGGACAAACCACCTCATTTATTAAATACAAGGATGAAACCCCTTGATATCAATCCCTCAAGGAAGAAACCCTTTGAGAGTTATCTATTGGATGATATAAGTGCCCTGTACATGAAATAATTCCTATAAAAGATACCAATGTTTTTATTGGCAATGAGATAAATGCCATAAATCTCCAAACTAACATAAACCTTATTGAAAAAGGCATTTTCCTTAAAACCTAAAGGAAGTGGTAAAGTTAAGACTTTGTCGAAGAAAGTTTTAAAATGCCATAAATCTTCAAACTAATTGACACCTTTTTTAAAATGTTTTTTTCCTTTCAACCTAGAAAGAAGAGTAAGGGGCAACTTGTTAATTTACATGTCTATTCCACCAAATAGAGGAAGTGGGAAAGTTTAGACTGTGTCAAAGGAAGTTGTCTTCCCACTCCAACAGTGTGGATGTTTCTTGCCATGACTTTCCACATACTAATAATCAACACTAATGTTGAGAGTTTGAATTATTTAGCAAGCAACTTATTGTCATGCATGTGCACTTATTTTCATTGCCCTTTAAAAGGAGTAGTGGAAACCCTATGTCGAACTAGATTTTTTGGTGAATCTATTGTAACATGTTTTAGATAGAAACCAATATGAGGAATGGTAAATGTGAGTTTCAACAAAGACCTTGTTACAAACTCAATTTTAATAGCAAATTATAGGAATTTTGATCCCCAACAGTCAAGTTTTTTCTAAAATTTATTCAAATACAAGCTCCACATGTCACTAAGAGACTCCAAGACGAAAGGGAATGCCCAAGGATCTTGTGATTTCTCCATGTTGAACTTTATGCCACTTAGGAGGAATCCAATGGAGAGGTGGGTCAACTTGAATTGTGATAAATTTTCTCTTATACATTAAAAGCTTAGAATATGAAACAACACAATACAAATCAAGTACATCCATGGCATGATTGATTTCATCTTCATTATTTCAAAGAAAACGCAGTGTCATTAGTGGAAAGAGAACTAGGGGCACAAGCATCATTAAGAAGAGTGATGCCTTTAATTAGATTCATATCATGTATTCTTTGCAGCAAGTATCTATGAGCATTTTCAGCCAAGACATACAAATATAGAGGGAGAAGATAGCTTTGGTGAATGGATCATTGAAGAACAAAACCTTCAATGAGAGAACCATTCGTTGAAAGTCTAGATAAGGTGTCATTAAACAATATTTTGATACAGTGAAACCTTTTTTTCTCCAAGAGCCCAACCAAGTTAACATATTGAGAATAAACAACCACTTGATTCTATTATAAGCTATTTTGAAGTCAAACTTGATGATAAGTGAATTTTGAGAAGTTTTATAGGCCCATTCTATAGATTCCCAAGCCAAACCCAAGTTATCCAGAATGCATCTTCCCCTAATACATCATGTTTGCTCGAGTCTAATAGTATCTTACACCACAATTTTAATATGTTGTGTAGTAGATTTTGCAATGATCTTGTATGGGATATTAAGGGGAGTGATGGGTCTCTAACTAGAAATGTTGTCTCAGTTGTTGTTATGTTTAGGAATGATTTTTATCAACACTTGATTGATAAGGGTGCCAAGGGACCCATTTTCCTCAGCCTCAAGCAAGACTTGGTAAAAATCTTCATAAATGGTAGGCCGCATGGCCTTGAATAACTCGATGGGAAAGCCATCCAAGCTGAAGCTTGTTTCATCTACCACAGAGAAAAAAGTGTATTTCAATTCCTTCGAGATCAGTGACCTAACAAGATGATCACGAAACCCCTGCATGATCTTGGCAAGGATGCATTGGCTCACTACTTTGCTCATTTCAATATAGGAAACATCATGAACATTCTCATTAGTGAATAATGTCTTGAAATGGTTGTTGAAAACATTCTTAATTTTAATAGAAGAGGAGCAACAGTTCTCATTGTGGTCTATAATGGACGTGATTCTCTTTTTTTTGTGTTTGTGATTTAAGTATGGAAATAATAATTTGACCTTTATATCACTTTTTAATCCAAGTAAGATGGAAACATATTAAATCCCCCCATCCTCGATACAACTCAAATTATCTTATCGAATTTTCCATAACATCCATTATTTCTTGAAGGTTTTTGTCTAAAGGATTAGAGAAGACCAAAGTTGCCTCCTTAGAGATTGTTTGATCCAAAACTTCAAAGATTTGGTTGAAAGATAATTCAAGAAGCAAGAATAACATAATTCAAAATAATGTTATCTCTGAGAAGAGATGTTTTATTGATCAAATTTGCAGACCCAAACATATTCCTATCTCTGAGAAGAGATGTCTGATTTCCATTTTAGGTTACATATTTATTTATACATGTTTTGAAGGTGTGGGGAGGATGTGGAAGGTCACCAATCTCAAGGGAGATGAATTGGTTTGACTTCCATGATTTACGACAATACAAAACTCAAGGAATTACTATTTTTAGAAACTTACTATTTTTAGACTGCACTACTAAAATTAAAATTTGGGACACTTCCATTGGGTTTTATGGGGTAAAACTTTATCAAGTGGAGTTCCATGTCATCTTATGATGTTTCCATCATTATTATCTTTCCAATGGTTCAAACGGTGAATCAATTGGAGCTACGGTGCAAAAGTTATGGCTCTTGGAAGTTCTGCCATCAATTGAGGTGGACCCATCACCCGAATTGTCATCTGAATTGTTGTTCAGATCATTCCTCCCTCCTTGAGAAGCAATGGTCCCCATTTCATCAATATTTGTCATCAAATTTGGTAGTTCTACTTTGATTTGATTCCTGATGCATACTTGGAAGGGACTGTGACTTATGGAACTGTGTAGGGCCCGATTGTTCACCATTTCTGTCTAGCCATCAGTCTATGGATGGAAGGCCATGAACTTCTTCAAATTGGTATCTTATTGCTTCTGTTGTTGTGTTTTTTGTGTATTTAGGGCTGTAACATCAACCCTTTTGGATTCTTGTGGCTTGACCACCATGAGAACAAATTTCTTGGCACTAATCAGAGAGACAGATGTAGAAGGTGGTACCTCTAGTACCCTGTAGCACCGTGTTCCAAGAGTGAGAGTAATCCTTTGAGTTCTTGATTCATATATGCCATGTCAATCATACATGAATGGCTGACCAAAGAGTACATCACAAACATTTAGATTGACCACATCACATAAGACCTCATCTTGGAAGGGTTTTATTGCATATGAGAGAAGACATTGGTGGATGACACAGAGGTTTCTCCCTGGACTCAACCATCCAATACTATATGGATTTGGGTGAGGCTTCATGGATAGATTTAGGCTTTTCACAACATTAGCAAAGATTAAATTCTTTTGACTTCCACTATCAAGAATGAAATGTAGAGGCTTACCTTTCACCCATAACTTAGAGTGAAACAACCTTTCCTTGTCATCTAGCCTCTCCTCATGGGTCTGTGATGAAGCAACAATGGCTTCAGGCTCAACATCTATAATCTCTTCTTCAACCTCTTCAACTGTAGGGTTTGTATGAGGCAGAGTAGTAGATGTTGAGAATTGTGACTTAAAAAGCAGGGACTTGATGGCTCGACATTCTTCTTTGGAGTGAGTTTTAGATTTGTGATAATCACACCATTTCCTAGCCTTTCCTTCCTTTTGCTTCCAATTTTGGCTTCGTGTTTGACCTTCTTTGTCACTTTTCCATTTTGAAGACTAATTCTTCATATTCATTCTTCCATGCTTCTGCTTAATCTTCACTGCAAACTTGTATGCCTCACCAAGGGTTTCCAAATTGAAGAGTCCCATTTCTCCCCATATGTACCATTGTAGTCTGCCATGATATTTGAGAACCTTATGTTTCTCACTTTATTGGATGCCCGATCTTGTAGATAGAGAATGAAAAATATCAGTGTAATCTTGAACAGATTGTTCCTTACCTTGGCAAAGTTGTTGCCACTCTACATATAGATCATCATATGCTCCAATGGGGTAGTATTCTTCCTTCACAGCTTATATGAAGTCATCCCAAGTAGGTTCTGTCTCAAGGCCAATATCATCTGCACTGAATCTCTTTTTGTACACTTCCCACCAATTTTTGATAGGCAATGATGCTTTCAAAAGAGCAAAAGTGATATTCTCTTTATTAGTGAATTTATTTACAAAAAAATAAGAAGATAATTGATCCAACCAATTTTCTACTACATCAGCATTGATTTTTCTTTCAAATGTAGGGATATCAAAATTCACCTGAACCTTGAAGGGTGTTGGGGCACTGAAAGGATGTGCAGGTGTGGATGAGGAGCCAAAATTTCCCATCGAGATTTGTTGTAGAATTTGAGAGAATTGTTGTAGCATATGCACTTGCTATTGTTGGAGGGTTTCATTCACCATTTCCTTGAAAGGATCAGATGTCTCGGTGTTGTCTACCATTTGAAGTCATTTGGAATGAATAAGTGGATAGTCTACTGATTCTATTTTCCACCCAAGCTTCCTATAATTTGACCTCATTCTTGGGATCATACACTCTAAAGATAAACCGATCTAATACCACTGATCCAAAACTTGAAATCTTTGGTTGAAATATAATTCAAGAAACAAGAATAACACAATTCAAAATAATGTTATCTTTGAGAAGAGATGTTTTATTGATCAAATTTGCAGACCCAAACATATGCCTATCTCTGAGAAGAGATGTCTGATTTCCATTTCGGGTTACATCTTCATTTATACATGTTTTGAAGGTGTGGGAAGGATGTGGAATGTCACCAATCTCGAGGGAGATTAATTGGTTTGACTTCCAAGATTTACAACAATACAAAACTCGAGGAATTACTATTTTTAGACTACATTACTAAAATTGAAATTTGGGACATTCCATTGGGTTTTATGGGGTCAAAATTCATCAATCAGAGTTCCATGTCATCTCACGATGTTCCCCTCATTATTATCTTTCCAACGGTTCAAATGGCGAGTCAATTGGAGCTACGGTGCAAAAGTTATGGCTCCCAAAAGTTCTGCCATCAATTGAGGTGGACCCATCACCCGAATTGTCATCTGAATTGTTGCCCGGATCATTGTTCCCTTCTCTTCTTGGTCCAAGTGACATTTATACCATAAGATCATGGAAAATAGATGCATCTGTCAAGTGATTTTTTCTACCAGAGGACCTAGTTATCCCCTTCTTTGGGTTTGGCAATTGAATTCTAATGAGCACTGAGTGAAGCAATACAATCTTTATTGTTTAGATGTAGCACATAAAATTTGTAGGGAAAATTACTAAAAATATCATTAATGTCAATAATATAAAATTGGATATTAATAGGTAATGATCATATAAGGTAGGATCAAGATCCAAAGGCCCCATTTTACCTTGAGAAAAGGGTATGATTTGAAGATTTGGGGATAAGTTAAATCTATCCAGGGGGCTAAATTTTATTTGAATACCAAATCTACAATTTAACCATGTAAACCAATGTTCCTTATGAGTATCATATTTCCCATATATGGATTCAAAAACTCCTAAAATACTCCTGCAATAGAGCCAAGCCCCAAATTTAGATAGAGATCGTTGATGGCAATCAAGGCAGCTTTGGTCTATCTTATTTTCTGTGATGTTAAAATCACCTCCAACAACCCACTCAATAAAGTGAAGGTTGTCTTGCACTCATTACCAAATTTGAAATCGTTCATGTCGATCATTAGGAGCATACACCAAGAAAACACCAATATATTTTTTTTGAACGAGGATAGTGATCCAAATACAATGGTGGGAAGGATCTTCCCCTTATTGAATAATGAGGTTGTTGGTGCAAGGGGTGACCCTGAGCATCACTCCACTGATGCCATCAGATTGGGATGATTGGATAAAGGATGCATCTTTCCATATTTAATTGTGAAAAAATTCTAATCCTACCCCTCCAACCTTCATTGGGTGCCAAATACCAAAAGTATCTTTAAGCTGAAACTTGTAGGCATGTATTAACAAACCCCTCACATTCCAATAAAATTAATTGCACTTCATTGGAAAAGTGGAACACATTATTTGGTTCTACAATCAAGGCTAGGAATGAGTTGTTGAGAGCCATTGGTTGATCAATATCTGAGTTAGAGGAGAAAACCCCACTACTAACTAGCAAACAAAAATATTGAAGACCGCTTAAAGATCTTGTAGAACCCAAAAAAACACAAAAAAATTTCTTGAAAGAATGTAAAGAAATTCATTGTATGTATTTGTACAAAATTTGTCCTTGGGAAGCTTTAAAAAAAAAAAATTAAATCAGAAATATCCATTTTGGACTATTGGACATGCATTTTTAGGGTTTTGAGGCATTCTGAATTCAATTGTGCATGTTAGAAACCTTGAAAATGCACCAAAGATTAGTTGACTACAAGGAGTGGCTTAAAAGACTTAAAAAATGGCTCGTTTATCAAAATAATGGTGGATTTGCTACATTGACAAAAACTTAAAACTAAGCAATGGTTGTTGGAGGGTGGCTCTGATACTATGAAAGAGTTTTCAACACTCTTCAACCAATATCTCTCCAACACACCATTACCACAACCATTAGTACTTCAACACACACATAAGGAATAAACTAGCTATGAAAAAAAACCAATTTTTATTTAGAAAAAACATGTATAATACAATGGAGAGCCCTTAATTAAGTAGGCAAGGCAAAACAAGAAGTAAGCCTAAGTAAGCAATGTGGGATAAATCTTCACATAGGACAAAACTAGGAAAAAGACAAAAATCCTAGCTAGAATCTAGCAAGTATGAGAAATATACTCTAAAATTTGTTTTAGTGGTTAGTTTGCTTTAGTGGTTAGTTTGTTATACCTATGACTCTATACGAGGTTATTTGTTATTATGTCTTCCTATTTAGTAGGAAGTTGTTTATCTATTTCTATGGCTATTAATAACATGTATATTATTCTCATTAATATTCTGAATAGAATATTATTAAATAAAAGTTAATTATCTTTTTTGTAGTATTATTCATTGTTGAATGTGAGTGAATCTAAACTAAAATTATTACAGAGGAATAGATAGTGTGGTAGGAGTGGAATTGTTCTTATGTGTGGCACCAAATGAAGAGAAAATCCTCTACTTCATCTTTGTCTTGGACTCAATCTTGTTGGTGTTGCGATATGATTGCCTCAATGTGTGAAAAGTCAATAACTCCATATTGACGTGTATATAAGATGAAAGTCTACTAATGTAATTCAACACCTTATGTTTCTCCATTGTGTCATCTTACATATATTCAATGTAGCCATGGAAGTTGTTATTGTAGTCTTGAGTCAACTACTCCTTAGGTTGGATAAACTATTGGAACTTCATATATTCATCCTCATAGTGATTGAGGGGATATTAATCCTTTTACATAGAACTAAAAAATCACTCTGTATCCTAATGGATTTATAGTTTTTATCGTGTTGTAAGTTATAGATTTCCCACAAGTGGGGCACTAAAATTGATATCTTCAACAATATGAAGGTGATCTTCTCTAAGTCACTAGAGTGGTCAACTGAGAAGTAAGCCTCTATTTTTTGAATCTAATTATCTAATGGTGTGGCATTAATTTTACCTTCGAACATTGAAATATCAATATTGACTTCAACTTTGAGAGGACTATTTTGTTGAAATGATTGGTTTGCAGGGTGTAAGAATGGGACTTTGTGGACCAAGTTGCATCATGAGTTCACAGAATTGGCCAAAGCATTCGGTGCATTGCTCCTCAAAGGTGTCCTGAATGAGTTTCTAGATATTGTTGTTCCTCATATGATTTTTCTCTTGATGAAGGATCACAAAAGAGGATCCACAACTTTGAGCATCAGAATTTTTAACACAATTTTTCCAAAAGAGTTATCTATGAATGTATGGACTGTGAAAGCATCAAATCTTTGAGTTTCTAGATGTTTAGGAATTCACTGTTAGGGACCCCTTATCCAACGGAAGCACAATTGATTACTTTCTTATAAGCAATTAAACACGAAATTATACTATAATGATTAAGTAACTAGAAACTTGAGACAACAAAGAATTTGAGAGACAATACACACTCTTGTATCAAATATTACTAGAAGAAAATAAAATAAGGAAGATGCCACTTCTTCCTCCACCTCAAAGGCTTGCCACACCTCAAGACCTTCTTCCCTCTCTCTCTTGCTCAACACAACTCTATAGCCTGAGTTATTATCCCTCCTTGAATGCTTCAGCTGATCTCCTTGACCTTACACCTGTAGATCTCCTTGACC
Source organism: Torreya grandis (assembly GCA_037957365.1). Taxonomy (NCBI): domain Eukaryota; kingdom Viridiplantae; phylum Streptophyta; class Pinopsida; order Cupressales; family Taxaceae; genus Torreya; species Torreya grandis. Next base: position 588,743 of record JARHVA010000384.1, read on the forward strand.
TTGCTTGCTTCAATGCTTTTACTTACCTTCTTGATAATTACAATACATGCCTCATGGGTCTTTAAATAGAATCCCATGCATACAAAAATAAAAATCTAACTACAATAATTAGATGCACAGCTCGTGACTATAATTAGTTGTTTAACATGCAAACACTCGCTTCACTTAACTGACTGTTCGTCAACAGCAGTTCTGGAACACACAGGCGACCGACGCCGGTCCCTGCTTACCTGGTGCTGTCGACGTCGGCCAACTAACTGCCGTCGCCGATTGCCTTCTGCACTGCATCTGACCGACGTCAGTCATGCTGCCGACGCTGGTGCTTCTGAAACTCCAGCAACCTTCCTTATTCGTGTATGCAAACAATTGAAGCTTTTAGCTCCACACCCTAACAATCTCCCACTTGGAGATAAACAGCTACTACTGTACCTGTACCTGTACACTATCTATTTTGTTCTCTTGGCTCTGTATCCCTCTTCAAAGTCACTCTTGAAGACCAACCACCACGCAAACCTGTGATGCTATACCTGTCACTTATGCCAAAAGAATTTCGCTGCTTCTGAATTCTTCATGACATACTTCTGAACCAACTCTACCCTTAGCTCAGAAAACTCCCTGGATATGAAACCCTACAACAAGTAACACAATACAGTAACAGGATAATGTAGCTAATATTATCCAACCTGATAAAGATAAAATACAATGGTCAAACCTCCATTGTCCTGTAGCCTAATCAAGACCATGTACCATAGCCTTCTATCTCATGTGTCCATCCACTCTCTTCTCTAATATGGGAATCCATCCCTCATCCAGTGCTTTCTTCCAGCTGACAAATCTACCAACAAATACCTGTTTGGTTCTTCTCCAAGGACTCACACTCCTCATCCATGCCAAGCTCCCACTGTTTCTAGATTCTACCTGCATTGCTTCTTCCATCTTCCTAGTTTTTGACCATTAGTAAGCAATATAAAGAAGGTGAACAATGAATATGAGGTTCACTTACCATTTTTGACCTCCATATGGGTGTTTGAGACTCCTTGACACCTAGCTGTCCACCCATCATTCGTTTCAGTGACTGATCTCGGCCATCTCCTAGTCTACTCTCGATCGATGTCAGTTCCCTACACTGACCCTGACTGCCGACATCGTTTCCCTGGCCGACGCCGGTGTCCCCCCTGTCGACATCGATCCTGCTGACCGACATCGGACTTCTCTTGCCCGACTCTACCAACCCTGCTGGTCTGCACATGACCGATGCCGGTATCTGGCTGACCAACGTCGGTCCCAAGTGACTGACATCGGTGTCTGTGTGTTCCTATAAGTGATGTATTTTTCATCCGCAAGCTCATCTTGGATCAAACCTCTGTCCATACTGCCCTGCTCAGAATTAATCAGCCCCTGTGACTGATCTCTGTCCTTCATCTCCTCCATAAACACCAAGGCTTCTTTGTTCCTGTCAAAAGCATCAAATTTCCTTTTCCTGCAATGAACTCTATCTATGCTTTCCGAATCTGAACACATACCTTTTGAATCAAGAACGTCCATTCCCTTCTTATTCATGTGACCAAGCGTATTAAGCCACATCTTCGAATCTACAGCTAAAGTAGATAAACCAGAAGTAAAATCAGCAATACAAGTAGATAGATAAAGAGTATCTACTTTCTTACCTCTTGCTAGAACAAGTGCGCCCTTGGTAACCTTCCAAGAATCCGCTGTGAGGGTTATTGTGCATCCCTCATCACCCAACCTTCCAACAGAAATCAAACTCTGCTTCTCAAAGGTGTCCTGAATGAGTTTCTAGATATTGTTGTTCCTCATATGATTTTTCTCTTGATGAAGGATCACAAAAGAGGATCCACAACTTTGAGCATCAGAATTTTTAACACAATTTTTCCAAAAGAGTTATCTGTGAATGTATGGACTGTGAAAGCATCAAATCTTTAAGTTTCTAGATGTTTAGGAATTCACTGTTAGGGACCCCTTATCCAACAGAAGCACAATTGATTACTTTCTTATAACCAATTAAACACGAAATTATACCAGAATGATTAAGTAACTAGAAACTTGAGACAACAAAGAATTTGAGAGACAATACACACTCTTGTATTAAATATTACTAGAAGAAAATACAATAAGGAAGATGCCACTTCTTCCTCCACCTCAAAGGCTTGCCACACCTCAAGACCTTCTTCCCTCTCTCTCTTGCTCAACACAACTCTATAGCCTGAGTTATTATCCCTCCTTGAATGCTTCAGCTGATCTCCTTGACCTTACACCTGTAGATCTCCTTGACCTTGCTTGCTTCAATGCTTTTACTTGCCTTCTTGATAATTACAATACATGCCTCATGGGTCTTTAAATAGAATCCCATGCATACAAAAATAGAAATCTAACTACAATAATTAGACACGCAGCTCGTGACTATAATTATCTGTTTAACATGCAAACACTCGCTTCACTTAACTGACTGTTCGTCAACAATAGTTCTGGAACACAGAGGCGACTGACGTCGGTCCCTGCTTGCTTGGTGCTGCTGACGTTGGCCGACTAACTGCCTTCGCCAGTTGCCTTTTGCACTGCATCTGACCGACATCGGTTATGCTGCCGATGCTGGTGCTTCTGAAACTCCAGCAACCTTCCTTCTTCGTGTCTGCAAACAGTTGAAGCTTTTAGCTCCACACCCTAACATTCACTAGAGATTTTATTCTAATCATAATCGATCTTGCTCTTGTTATGATTTTCTTTTAGATACTCCAATATAATCGAGTTGGTTCCTCCTTCTATATGTGGACGTGCTCTCATGTTTACATGGATATGAAAACTCCTCTAATATCAATTATTTGAACTATGGGGCCTGGGATGGCAACTTGGAGGATAACCCTATAATTTATCTTTCAAACTACAGGTTATCAAATATTCAAATGTGGAACTTAACAAAATAATGTTAATTTTATTCAATGAGATCGAATATCGTATGGTACATATCCATAAAATGTGCAAGAATGTTGAGAATGAATATCCTTGTGATTAGAAAAGGGGGAAGACTTTTTAATCGATTTTCCCAAATTGGAATGTATAAATGGATGACTATTCGATACTCGATGCTCAAAGTATGTTAATATTGTACCTTAGGGTTGAATGGATTAAAACATATCATTGAAAGAAATAAATTACAAGAGAGATGGTTATGAAATGTTTCAATAGCTAACATCTTGCATTCTTGGAGATGTAATGGTTGGTGGTTGGTTTTTTGGTGTGTGATCTATTGATAGATGCTTTGACATGGCACAAACTCAAAAGTACCACTTGGCATGGTGTGAGGCTGTAGAAAGTGTGTTTGTTGAATTCTAAAGGTCCTCCACAACATCTAAGAGTTGCACAATATGTCGCTTGGTATTGCATTAATGTGTGATGGTACCACAAGGTTGCACAAGTGCCATGAGATACCACATATGCCAAGATGTGTAAGGTCCTTAGGAGAAGAGTATAGCAACACAACTGCACTTGGATAAAAAAATCCCTAATCTCTAATTCATACGAATAATATATTTCATTAAACACCATTAATGAATTTCCAATAATGTTTCACTTTGGTCAAAGATGAGATTATAGAGTTATCTCTTAGGCATCATTATACTCGATGATAAGGAGGAACCCTTTCCAAAAACTAAGCCAAATTTTCCCTAAAAATGGTAAAAATAATAGTTATTTGTTCATAGTCCATGCTAAAAAAACATATTGCAAAATGTAGTAATATGGTTATATCCCAAAGCTAAAGATGGAATAGAAGCAACAATGCCACCCCATGTCAAATACTTAATCCAAAAAGACTTTCAAGCTAAAGACTCAATGTAAAAGGTACATAATTTTATTATATCCCAAAGCGAAACATTGAACACATGAAGTTATGACATTCAACCCATGTCAAATGCCAAATCCAAAAAGGAAAATTAATCTTACAACTCTATATTAATATTATTCACAACCAAACTTATAATACTCAATAAGACCTTTAAACAAGGTCTCTAGTTGAAAGGGGCAAATTTTTAGTGTAACAAACATATGCTTAATGCTCTGAATTGATTGAAGCATAAAGAAGAAAACACAAATGAAATGAAATATTTTACTTTCTATAAGACCTATATATCCATGGATCCATCCTACAAGAGTACAATATGAGAGAGAAATAAATAGTGATGTTGAGTCTTAAAAAAATAAAAATGTTTTTTGTGGAGTGGATTTCTTGTTAGTACCTGTCAAAGGAAAGTGTATTATTGTGTTCATTTTTCTCTCATATGCAATTAAATTCTCTAAATTCTACCGACTAAAAACATTTATTTGTATTCAAATTGATTTTATTAAGAACTTATAATGTTTGGAAGTGACTTTGTATCACTTCTATAAATTTGGATGTGGTAAAACGAATATTTATGACACATTTCCTAAAATCTTTGTTTATGTCTGATAAGCTAAACCTATGTTTCAAAATGTATTGTGCATATCAAGTTTCTCATCACCATACTTACTTTTGTTAAAAAATTAATTTAGCCTAAAAAATGATAGATTTACACTAACAAATAAAAAACTCCCCTTAACAAATAAGAAACTTACATGAACTAAAACATGTCCTCACCAATATCATTGCAACACTAGTTATATAAACAATTGTATTGTGTTATTTGTTTAAAACATAGTTATTTAAGTCTCAGGAATGGAAGGACAAGGCTATGGAGGAGATAGGGTTTCACAAAATACATTAGTTATTAATATGTACAAAACTTTCTATAGTGAAAAAATAATGCAAAGTGGCTTGCTGATTTAGGTTTATATCTTTGACATTTTCATAATTTATCATTAAAAGTCTTAAATTATTGTTGAATACTTATTACCCTTTCATAATATGGCTTGGTGATGGGGAGGGGCAATGATAAGGTACTTCAATGTATATTATACATCAAAGGGTTCATATTATACACAAGACCTAGATTCAAGGTTTTGATCAGATCTACGTGACCTAAATGTCATGAGCATCAATTTGATTATGAAAGGGATCCACATCCCATGTGTGGCTTGAATCAACATTCCAATGTTGTTGACATGGGGACATCACATTAAGGTCCCAAAGTCTATCTTGTAGCTTCCATTCATGCATGCTACCAATACATTGACACCTAGAAAAATTACATCATGGATAATGAAATACAAAAATACCATACTTGAACCCTTGAAAGAGAAGATGATCACAATTGGACTATGTCTTCATTAGAATCTTATTTATCCTTGCTAGCAAAAAAACATAAAATCTAAGGAAACATTAGTCTGGAAAAAGATGTTTTGGAAAGATTATTAAAATGAATATTTGATTGTTATTAACACTTCATACACATAAGGTGAGATGGGGTTAGAAATCATGGTTTTGAGTGAGGTACAATTGTCGATTTACACTCTTTCACTCTATAAAACCCCATTTTACCAAAATTGAAAAAAATAATTACGATAAAGCTTTAGAGTTTAATCCTCATCAACTCATGTCCAACTTTTATAAGGGAAGAACTTTGAATGAATTGAAAGAGTATATGTTAGCATGTTGTTGCTTTCGTCACACATTATAATAATTCCCAACCACTCATGATAGATTGTTGAATAAAAAATCAATGAATCTCAACAAGCAAAACTTGAAAGGTAAGTTCTATCTCTATATATTTTATATATGGTTGCAAGCTAGAAGATATTCTTGAGGTCAGTCGATGGTGATTATATTGGTCGAGTAATAATTAAAAAAAATACAGTGTAGGTGAGGTTTATTTGCTTGTGATAATGTATATATCAGAGTTGATGCACTAGTGGAGAATGCCATTTCAGTGAGCAGTGACTTCCAAAGGACCATAATATGAGGTTTGGAGGGATATTCTATGGAGATAGTTGCTAATCCAGACCATCTGAAGAAAGGCATGGTAGTTGACCCTGGCAATAATTCAATAGTTTTTGTACCTTATAACTTCTTAAGAGGAAACGCCAGTTTAAGATAGTGAGATGTTCAGTGTCAATTGTCAAGAGTGAACAATGACATCATCAGGGTAATTTAATTCTGACAGGGCTCCATGCCTGATACACAACTCATACATTGAGGTTTAAGAGTTTGGCTTGTATCTTATGTTCATTTATTTTACTAATATGTTGATGCCTAGAGTAATTACATCAATGTTAAGAACATAAGAAAACACTATACTCATACTCATGGAAGAAATGGCAAGGCTATACAAAACATTAAGGTGGTGAAAGATTTCAAACAACATTGGGTGGTAATTATGAGAGGTAATGGCTGGGTATTTTAGATGATATTGTACACCAAAGGGCCTATATCATCCACATGACTTGGCTTCAAGATAGTTTTTGGATTTACGTGACTTATAAAAATTACAAAGGGATCTCTAGTTTGCAGGGTGGTTGCATATTTTATTGGCTATTTTTTATTATCAATAATAGACAAGGACATCATGAGAATTGATTTGATTATGGAAGGGATCCATGTCTGATGTGTAAATTGAATCAACAATGTAATGACATGGATGTGGGGGATTTACATTGAGGTTCCTGAGTCTATATTATTGATTTTATTCATTATGAACATATGGAAACACCATACTCGGACCTTGGAAGAAAATACAGCCATAATTGGAGCCTATCTTTGTAAGCATAAAAAATAAAAAAATCTAAGGGAACACTAGTCAGGGAAAATATCTAGTCACATGGTTAGATTATCCTTTGTGAGGAGATCATATAGTCCAAATTTGAGGTCCTGCATCAAAGCACAAAAGAAGTTATTAAGGATCAAAAATGGCTACTCAGGCATATTGAAAGGGTCCCCATACTTAGTCATTTTTGAAAGAGTTAAAGCTCAAGCAAGATCGATAGTGCACGTCTGTCCAAGAATTCAGGAGGTAGCGAGATGAGGACAGGTGCATGATGTTTAACGATTGAGCAAAGGTATAGGATAATGATCTAATGGTGAGTGAGCATTCATAAAGATTGATCAAATGGTGAGTGATGATCATTAAAGACCTGGTTGATCCACAAAGATCGATGGAGCACATTGAGTTAACATTATAAGATTGCATGAGATGAGGTCAACATGACCGAGGTTTAACATTTGGCTTTGGTGATCTATGTGTTAAATATTGATCAAGATCAATAGTGCAAATTCAATATGAGCTTAGAGGAAATGATATTCGAGCATTATGTTTGAAGGTTAACTATGACCATTTGAATTCAAATATTTAAATTTAACACAGGGAAAACCAAAGCTTTGTATTTTGTCCATATCTTTTAATAAAAGTCAAATTTGCTCATGAAGTAAAAAACAAAGTGGTAAGGACTCTAAGGTGCATCTAGCTATATAGATTTAAAGATTTGAAAGTGAGTACAATTAAATATATTGATCCCAGAAGTTGACTATGTGTTCGTGCTTGTTCTGCACATGACTCAAGAAGGATATTCAAGCTTGTATTGATGCTATTTTGATGTCTCACAATGTATTTTTATTTGGGAGTGTTATAGACTCTATGAGGATGATCTATGTGGATTTTAGAGGTGTCATCAATCTATCTTGAGTATGAACAATGCTTAAGAAGTTGACTGTATGTTTGGTAATGGTGTTCCTATGTATAAGGTCTATGTTTGAGTTATTTGAGCATATGCAAAGGTGATCTAAGGTAACTATGATCATTTGAGGATGCCCTAGGGGACATAAGGTATGGACCCATGTATTTCAAAATGGTCCTATGTTATTTTTTGCTCGAGGGTGTGCTAAATGGGTGAATAGGTCTCTATGAGACCTATAAGATCTATAAGGGCATTATTAAAAGGTGTAACTCCATAAGGATGACCCATAAATGCTATGGCTAATCTATAAACATTGTTCTGAGTCATGTCATGATATGAGAGAAACATTAAGGGTTAAGGTAAGTGTAATGGCTGACCAAAGTGTTGATCCTCATGATTGCTCTATATATAGTGAAATCAAAGATGGTGATTTCTAGATTTTGTAAGACTTGGATGAGGGAGCGGGAGTGTGGAAAAAAGCAAAGGAGATAACCTTTTAAAGAGAAGATACACATCAATAAAGACCAAGAGAGAGCAAAGAGGATCAGAGATGTTAGTCTGATCAAGGTACTGAAGGTGATCACATATGTCATTAGACCTAATAAGCCTATAAGAGGTAAAATCGATGATTATGCTCAAGAGGTTATTTGAGAGAGATTTGAGAGAGGCTTGTGTGTGTGAATTAGGAATCAAAGGAGGGGTAGGGTACCCTATGGATGATTTGATGAGAAGATTAGTTTGAGGACTGTTTATATGACCTATTGGTCATAATTCTATTGGTAGAATAGTGCTCTTGTTGTTTGAATGTGAATGAAGACAAGGTGAAGACTGTGTGAGCTTGGTGGTTGATCTAAGAGGTAGATCATATTATGGATAGTGTGTATGACCATATGGTCATGTTATTAATGTGGTGATAGATTTGTTGCTATGAAGGTGAAGTATGATAAGCAGTGGTCTATCATCAGGTGTTATAGACATCAATTTAAAGGTGGAGTTATTCATAGGTGTTGTTGTGGGTGCTTGACATCTAAGGTGGTTGTAGCCTCCTTGCAAGGTGAAACTTACTAAAAGGGCCGGTTGTTATTTTAGCTCAGCTAGATAGATGTGTTAGCACCTTGTGGGATTGGAGTCTCACTACATAGGGATTATAGTTCTTTAATCATTTTCAGATGGTCTAAATTAGATCTTGTTATTATAAGATAGTAGTCCAATTATAGGTTATAGTGGGTTTTATTCCCCAAGAGGATTTACCATGTATGTCATGTGTCATGTGCTTGATTTTGCATTGTCTTTCTTATTCATTATTATAAATGATGTGTATGCCTCATGAACGTATGTACTATTTGATTAAGAGTTTGGAAGAATTAGAATTGAAGTTGAAACATTTGGGCTCACTGATTCACCCCCCTCTTAATGATTGTACCCATAACAATTGGTATTAGAGCAATTTCTTTGGAGGAATCCTAACAACTTGAAGGTGATCCTAAGTAGGTATAAATATGGCTAAGTAGTTGCAAAAAAAAAATCAATAGTGGAAGGCTGTGATCAAGGCACTTGAAGAACATATATATAATTTGAAGAAAGATGCCAAAGAGGATGAGAATATTATCAATGATCTCAAGGTTTAGTTAGTAGATGCCAAGACAAATTTGTGTTGAACACAAAAGGACATCATGAATGATGAGGAAGCTTGTTATAATAGTAGAGAAGATGATAGCGAGGAAGAAGAAGTTGATCTACAATATGAGCTCATGAGTACACTTGGTGAACAAAAGGAGTAGAATAAGAGGAATCATAAGATGAGGTATGTGATCAAAGGTCTTGAAGCAAAAGTCAATTTTCTTAAGGGAAGTTTGATAGAGCAAGCTTGTAGAATAAAGGATGACATGGCTAAAGAAGTTAAGAGTGATAAGGAGACTCTCCAAGTTCTCATAGGTTAATTAATGGCTACAATTTCAAGTAGAAGACCTAAAAAGGATGAGAGCATTCATTTAGAAACCAAGCTAGGTTCATTGATGGATGAGCATAAGGAATTTGTTGTCAAGATATAAAATATTGAAGAAGATCAAAAAAAGTCAGATCAGGTCAAGATCAATGAAAGAAGGTCTATTAGACAACCAAATGCTTCAAGGTATGCTAGTTTATTTCATGGTCATTATTATACATGTAATAAATATGTCATAGAGCTAAGGATTGTAAAATGAAGTCAGTCAAGTTTGGAATTTCATGGAGCTATGATATAAGGAGTTTTTGGCCAAAGTTTGATCATAGTTCTAATCTGTTATTTATTTTAGCTATCATAAGAGTGGACATATTGCTAGATTCTATCCAAATAATGTTAAGAGGTCTTCAAGGTATATAAAAGGATATAGAGCTCCTATAAGGTTTGAGAAAGAAATAAATTAGGTATGAAAACTATATATTATCAATGTTAATGACACTAGTCCAAAGGTTGATATGAAAGTTGTTCTAGAAATCTATGTTGTAAATCAGGATAAGCTCAAGGATCAAGTAGGTAAGATGACTGTAGAAGACAAGAATAGTCAAAATTTGGTATGGAGAATTAAGGCAATAAAGATTAAGGAGACTAACTCTTTTGAGTCCAAGAGTATTCATGGATTGTTTGCCAAGGTGGAAAAATAATTAGAGATAAATAAGAGTCAAGAGTTTCTATTGATAATATTTATTAAAAAAATTGAAGAAAAGAATGAAGTCAAGGATTTAGTTAAAGTCAAGTAGGTCTGCAAATTAGAGAAAGATATGGAGATATGGGAGTCTCTTGAGTTTTGAGACTCTTAGTATCACTATGTCAAAGGGGTGTCTCTATCTAGGCTTCAAGAATCCATGTATCCATCAGAGAAAGCTTGGTGGCTGTCAGATATTGTTTGATAAGATGGTATGTAAACAAGGTATGTTTGTGCATTATTTTATATATATTTTGTTGGAGAAAAGAAGATTGTGAATAATTTCAGTGGTCTTATCCTAAAAAGGAGTTGGCTTGTTGATCATGGTTTGGATGTTCTGGTATAAAGGCAAGTTTCAAATATCTATTTCCATATTAGTTTGTGGTAGATACCAGCTATGTATGCCATAGAAGTTCACAGTGTTCTAAAGATGTGGTATCTTTATATGAGTATTGACTATGATGGGATAGTATTTGAATACTTATTGAATATGTCATGTTCCTAATGAAGCATGATGTTAGGGGGAGATTTGTAATTGGTCATGTCCTAGGATCAGAGGATTGAGTTGTTAAATCTAAGAAAGAAGGTGTAGAGAAGCAAGTTTGTGTGCTCAAAATGGTAATGCCAATTAGAGAAGGTATTTTTGTATTAGAGTGGGTGTTTTGGAGGGAACCTAACAACTTGAAGGTGATCCTAAGTAGGTACAAAGATGGCTAAGTAGTTGAAGAAATAAAATCAATAGTGGAAGGTTGTGATCAAGGCACTTGAAGAACAAATATATCCTTTGAAGAAAGATGCCAAAGAGGATGAGAATATTATCAATGATCCCAAGCTTTGGTTAGTAGATGCCAAGATAAGTTTGTGTTCAAAATAAAAGGACATCATGTGTGATGAATAAGCTTGTCATAATAGTAGAGAAGATGACAATGAGGAAGAAAAAGTTGATCTATAATCTGAGCTCATGAATACACTTGGTGAACTAAAGGAGTAGAAGAAGAGGAATCATAAGATGAGGTATGTGATCAAAGGTCTTGAAGTGCAAGTTAGTTCTCTTGAAGGAAGTTTGATAGAGAAGTCTTGTAGAATAAAGGATGACATGGCTAAAGAAGCTAAGAGTGATAAGGAGACTATCCAAGTTCTCAGAGGTCAATTAATGGCTGCAATTTCAAGTATAAGAGCTAAAGAGGATGATAGCATTCAATTGGAAACCAATCTTGGTTCATTGATGGATAAGCATGAGCAATTTGTTGTCAAGATAAGCAAGATTGAAGAAGATCAATGAAAGAAGGTATGTTAGACAACCAAATGCTTCAAGGTATGCTATTTTATTTCATGGTCATTGTTATACACGTAATAAGTATGGTCATAGAGCTAAGGACTATAAAATAAAGTTAGTAAAGTTTGGACATTCATGGAGCTATGATATAAGGAGTTTCTGGCCAAAGATTGATCACAGTTCTAATATATCAAAAGGTATGAAAGATGTTATTTGTTTCAATTGTCATAAGAGTGGACATATTACTATATTCTATCTAAATAGTGTTAAGAGGTCTTCAAGGTATGTCAAATGATATAGAGCTCCTAAAAAGTTTGAGAAAGAACAAACTCAGGTATGGAAACTAAATATTATCAATGCTAATCACACTAGTCCAAAGGTTGTTAATAAAGTTATTCTAGAAGGCTATGTTGCAAATCAAGATAAGCTTAAGGATCAAGTAGGTAAGATTACTGCAGAAGACAAGAAGAGTCAAACTTTGGTATGGATACCTAAGGCAATAAAGACTAAGGAGACTAACTCTATTGAGTCCAAGAGTCTTGATGGATTGTTTCCCAAGGTGGAAAAAGAATTAGAGATAAAGAAGAGTCAAGAGTTTCTATTAACAACATTTATTGACAAATATAAAGAAAATAATGAAGTATAGGATTCAGTTAAAGTCAAGCAGGACTGAAAATCAGAGAAAGATATGGAGATATGGGAGTCTCTTGAGTTTTGGGAATCTTAGTCTCACTATGTCGAAGGGATGTCTCTATCTAGGCTTCCTAGGAGTCACGTGTCTGTTAGAGAAAGATTGGTGGTTATCATATATTGTTTGATAAAATGGTATGTAAACAAGGTATGTTTGTGGATTCTTCTATCTATATTTTGTTGGAGAAAATAAACTTGTAAAGAATTTTAGTGGTCCTATCCTAAGAAGGAGTTGGCTTGTTGATTATGGTTTGGATGTTTTGGGATAAAGGTGAGTTTCAAATATAGATTTGCATATTAGTTTATGGTAGATGTTAGTTTTATATGGTATAGAAGTTCATAGTGTTCTAAAGATGAGGTATCTCTATATGAGTATTGACTGTGATGGGATAATATTTGAAGACTTGATGAAGATGTCACGTTCCAAATGAAACATGAAGTTAGGGTGAGATTTGTAATTGGTCAAGTCCTAGGATCAGAGGACTGAGTAGTTAAATCTAAGAAAGAAGGTGTGGAGAAGCAATTTTGTGTGCTCAAGATGATAATTCTAATCAGAGAAGGTATTTTGTTAAGAGGGAGCAATAATTTCATGTGTTTGCTCTAGAGATCTGTGAAAGAGCTATAGTACAAGGTCAGTGGCTTAATGGGATTGATAAAAATGTTAAGAAGTGTCTGGTGCTCAAAAAGGTCTATGCATTAATTTTTTGGTGTGCTCTAGTGTTGTTAAGTTCTAAAGGTATGTATGTGCCAATTGATGTTTTTTGAGTTCTCTCAGTTTTCTTAGTTTTTGGCTAAAGGCAAGCAAACCTAAAATGGGTTATAAGATGTATGGGTTCCCAAATGTATGAAATCTCAAATATTGGTCTAGAAGTGTGTGGTGGGTGTCTCTAGGTGTTCAAGTAGTTTTAGAGGTGTGATGACCCTACGTGTTTTGAGATTCTAGGGTTTTGGTGTATACTAGAAAATTGGTTTACCTTATGATTTGAGGTATAAGGATTATTAATATGTTGAATGGGATAAATGGGTGGTCAAATCAAGATTCATAGAGTTTTGAAGGTTTGTGGTTCTCAAATTATTCAAGTTTTTGTCATTATGGAGGGTTAATTGGCTAGTAGGTATGTGAAAGAAGTATGTTGTATATGATGAAATTGTTGATGTAAATTAGTGTGATTTAGGGAAAATATGAGAGTGATTTTGAAATGAAGTTTTAGTCTTGAAGATGTGTTTACTAGAAATTATGGGCTTTGCAAGGTTCATGTAGGGCTACAAGGAGGCTAGACAAGCCTAATTTGAAGAAGAGTGTTTTTTGCTCAGTTTATCCAAAAGAGAAAGGTATGAGTATTTTAAGTTATGTTATTGTGTTGGTTTAGTGCCTATTTTCATATTTTTTATAGTGCAAATGCAGATTTGGTGTTCATGGAAGTGTCTTGAGAAAGAAGGTTGGTAAGCCTGCATGGTGGTTTGTCATGGTGTGTGGAGATCTGAAGATGCTCAGAAGGTGAAATTGATTAGAATTCTCAAGGGGAGTCCCTCTTAGATGTTTATTGATGTGTTTCATTAGATTTATATGGTTTTGTATGTTATTTCTTCATTTTTTGCATTGCTTGATTGAAGAGAGTGTTGGGATAGAGCAAGAGGATGTTGTCAATGCTAGCTGAAGTACACTCAAAGTAAGGGGGAATTTGTATCATATTTATAATTTGTTCCTTTCATATTTGATATTATTTTTAGGTCCTCAAGATCATTTTGTACCCACTTTTTCATTGTGTCAAAGGGGGAGAAAGTTCATGTTCGGGAGAAAGTTCTTATTGTGGGAGTGCTTGAAGAGAGAGAAGGTGAGTTATATATTGATATATTGATGGGTATTGAAATCAATGAAAATGGGGGATATTATTAGAGAGTTGTCATGATTATTTCATGGAGGTGTCATGAATATGCTCTAGTGAGTGGATGAAGTGGTTTGATAGCCTAAGTGGCAATGACAAAGTTTGCAAGGTGCTTGTTTTTCTATGATTGAAGGTGGCTTGGTTGATCTTCAGTATTGACATGGTTAGAGATGTTTAGGGATGAATATGGATATTGGAACATGTAAAATAGGTCCATAAAATGTTATCTATGCTTTGAGCATTTGTGTGCACAAGTGGAATTCATTTGGTTGATCATAGTTCTCATCTAGACACTTTGGGTCCAGTGGCAAACAAATTGAGTAAGAAATTTGATGACATCACCATTACCACGTGTGAATGAGTCAAGGTGAGTTGGTCATATGGTTGTGATGAAATTAGTTCCTAGTTATTATTGGCTAGATATCAAGTCATGCATCAAATCATAGTGAAGGATATGAGGGTGCAAAGTTGGCTTCTCAATCAAAATTCATTATTTTCCCATACTTAACCAAGTTTACAATGTGGCCAGAAAGAGCCGAGTAAGAAAAGTGGTAGAGGAATCCAAGGCACATCTAGATAAATATATTTGAAGGTATAAAAGTAAGTAAAATCAAATCCTATAAGTTGACTATGTGTTTGTGCTTGTTTTGCAAGTAACGTGAAAAAGATATTTGAGCTTGTATTGATATCTCAGATGCCTTTGCTATTTGGGAGTGTTATAGACACCATGAAAATGATCTATGTGGATTTTATAGGTGTGATCAATATATCTTGAGTATGAAAAATGCTTAAGAAGTTGATTGTATATTTGGTAATGGTGTTTCTGTGTGTACGGTCTATGTTTGAGTTGTTTGAGCATACACAGAGGTGAGCTAAGGTAACTGTGATCATTTGAGGATGTCTTAGAAGACATAAGGTATGGACCCATGTATTTTAAAGTAGTCCATGTTATTATTTTGCTTGAAGGTATGCTAAATGGGTGAATAGGTCTCCTTGAGACCTATAAGATCTATAAGGGACTTATTAAAATGTATAACTACTTAAGGGTGACCCATGGATGATATGGCCGACCTATGAAGATTATTTTGGGCCATGTCTTGATATGAGAGAAGCCTTAAGGGTTAAGGCCAGTGCAATGGCTAATAAAAATGTTGATATTCATGATTGATCTATATATAGTGAAATCAAAGATGGTGATTTTTAGAGTCTATAAGATTTGGATGAGGCAGTGCGAGTGTGGAGCCAAGCAAAGGAGATAACCTTTGAAAGAGAAGGTATAGGTTAGTGAGGACTAACAAAGAGAAAAGAATATTAGGCATGTTATTTTGAGTAAGGTGTTGAAGGTGGTCACATAGGTCATTGGACCTAATAAGCCTAGAAGAGGCAGAATGGGTGAGTTTGCTCAAGAGGTTATTTAAGAGAGATTTGAGAGAGGTTTGTGCATGTGAATTGGGAAGCGAATTATGGGTAGAGTGACTTGTGGTTGCGTTGATGAAAATATCAATTTGAGGACTATTTGTATGAACTACTGGTCATAATTATGTTGGCATAATAATGATATTGTTGTTTGAATGTGAATGAAGACAAGGTGAATACTATGTGAGCTTGGTGGTTGATGTGAGAGGCATATTAGAGTTGGATAGTGTATATGACCATTTGGTCATGTTGTTAATGTGGTGATAGAGTTTTTGTTATGAAGATGAAGTGTGATAAGTAGTGGTCCATCATTAGGTGTTGTAGACATCAATTAAAAGGTGGAGTTGTTCATAAGTGTTGTTGTGGGTGCTCAACATCTAAGGTGGTTATAGCCTCCTTGCAAGGTGAAACTTGATAGAAGGTTTGGATGTTATTACAACTTAGCTAGATAGGTGTGGCAAAACCTTGTGGGATTGGATTTTACTAAGTAGGGATTGCACTTCCTTGATCATTTGTAGATGGTCTAAATTGGATCTTGTTATTATAGGACAATAGTCTAATTGTAGGTTCTAGTGGGTTTTATTCCACAAGAGGGTTTCCCATGTATGTCATGTGTTCTGTGCACGATCTTGAATTGTATTTCTTATTCATTGCTATGAATGATGTGATTCTTATTCATTGCTATGAATGATGTGTATGCCTCATGAATATATGTATTATATGATTAAGAGTTTGGAAGAATTAAAACTAAAGTTAAAATATCTGGGCTCACTAATTCACCCCCCTCTTAGTGATTGTACCTCTATTAATTGGTATGAGAGTGAGTCCTTTGGAGGAATCCTAATAGCTTAAATGTGATCCTGAGTAGGTACAAAGATGGATAAGCAATTGAAGAAAGAAAATCAATAGTGGAAGTTTGTGATCAAGGCACTTGAATAACATATATAAACTTTGAAGAAAAATGACAAAGAGGATGAGAATATTATCAATGATCTCAAGATTTAGTTAATAGATGTCGAGACAAAATTATGTTCAAAATGAAAGGACATCATGTGTGATGAAGAAGCTTATCATAACAATAGAGAAGATGATAATGAGGAAGAATACATCGATCTACCATCTGAGCTCATGAGTACACTTTGTGAACTAAAGGATTGAAAGAAGAGGAATCATAAGAAGAGGTATGTGGTCAAATATCTTGAAGCACAAGTCAGTTCTCTTGAGGGAATTTTGATAGAGTAAGCTTGTAGAATAAAGGATGACATGGCTAAAGAAGCTAAGAGTGATAAGAAGACTATCCAAGTTGTCAGAGGTCAATTAATGGCTGCAATTTCAAGTATAAGAGCCAAAGAGGATGAGAGAATTAAATTGGAAACCAAGTTAGTTTCATTAATGGATGAACATGATCAATTTTTTGTCAAGATAAGCAAGCTTGAAGAAGATCAAAAGAAGTCATATTAGGTCAAGAGCAATCAAAGAAGGTTTGTTAGATAACCAAATGTTTCAAGGTATGCTAGTTTATTTTGTGGTCATTATTATACATGTAATAAGCATGGTCATAGAGCTAAGTACTATAAAATTATGTTAGTCAATTGTGGACATCCATGGAGCTGTTATAGAAAGAGTTTCTGGCCAAATATTGATCACAATTCTAATATGTCAAAAGGTATGAAAGATGTTATTTGTTTTAGTTGTCATAAGAGTGAACATATTGCTATATTTTGTCCAAATAGTGTTAAGAGGTATTAAAGGTATGTCAAATGATATAGAGCTCCTAGAAGGTTTGAGAAAGAACAAACTCAAGTGTGGAAGCCAAAGATTATCAATTTTAATCACACTAGTCCAAAGGTTGATAAGAAAGTTGTTCTAGAAAGCTATGTTACAAATCAGGAAAAGCTCAAGGATCAAGTAGGAAAGATGACTATAGAAGACAAGAAGAGTCAAACTTTGGTATGGAGATCTGAGGTAGTAAAAACTAAGGAGACTAACTCTGTTGAGTCTCAGATTCTTGATGGATTCTTTACAAAGGTGTAAAAATAATCAGAGATAAAGAAGAGTTGAGAGTTTATATTGACAACATTTATTGATAAATCTAAAAAAAGAATGAAGTCAAAGATTCAGTTGAAGTCAAACAAGACTAAAAATTAGAGAAAGATATGGAGATATGGGATTCTCCTGAGTTTTGGGACTTTTAGTCTCACTATGTCAAAGGGGTGTCTCTATCTAAGCTTCAAAAGGTACACGTGTCAGTCAAAGGAAGCTTGGTGGTTGTTAGACATTGTTTGATAAGATGGTATGTAAACAAGGTATGTTTTTTCATTCTTTTATATATCTTTTATTGGAGAAAAGAAGCTTGTGAAGAATCTCAATGGTCTTATCTCGAGGAGTTAGCTTGTTGATCATGGTTTGGATATTCTAGTATAACGGTGAGTTTTAGATATCTATCTGCATATCAGTTTATGGTAGATACTAGTTGTGTATGCCATGGAAGTTTACATTGTTTTGAAGATGAGGTATCTCTATATGAGTATTGACTGTGATGGGACAATATTTGAAGACTTATTGAAGATGTTATATTCCCAATGAAGCATGAAGTTAGGGAGAACTTTGTAATTGGTTAGGTCCATGGATCAGAGAACCGAGTAGTTAAACATGAGAAATAAGGTGTGGAGAAGTAGGTTTGTGTGCTCAAGATGATAATGCTAATTAGTGAAGGTCTTTGGTTGAGCGGGAGCAACAAGTTGATGTGTTTGCTCCAGAGATCTATGAAGGAACCGTAGTACAGGGTCAGTTTGGGTAGACCTAGGTTGCTTAATGGGATTGATGTAAATGTCAATAAGTGTTTGGTGCTCAAAAAGGTATATGAATTTATTTGTGGTGTGCTCTAAGTCTTTTTTAGGTTTGAAGTTATGTATGTGCTAATTGAAGTTTTTTGAGTACTCTTGGTTTTCTTAGTTTTTGGTTTAAGGGCAAGTAAGCCTAAAGTAGGTTATAAGATGTATGGGTTCCCAAAGGTATGGAAGCTCAAATATTGGTCCAAAAGTGTGTGATGGGTGTCTCCAGGTGTGCAAGTAGTTTTAGAGGTGTGTGTTGACTAAAAGGAGGTTTGTTGACCCTGCTTGTTTTGAGATTCTAGGGTTTTGGGCTATACTAGAAAAGTGGTTTGCCTTATGAGTTTAGGTTTGAGGCTTATTAATATATTTAATGGGATAAATGGGTAGTTAAATCAATCTTCATAGGGTTTTTAAGCATTATGGTTCTCAAATTATTCAAGTTTTTGTCATTATGGAAGGTTAATTAGGTAGTAGGTTTGTGAAGGAAGTATGTTGTAAAGGATGAGTTTGGTGATGAAAATTGGTGTGATTGAGGGTTCATACGAGATTACTACATATATGAAGTTTTAGATCATGAAGATGTGTCTACTAAAAATTATGGGCTCTGCAAGGTTTAGGTAGGGCTACAAAGAGGCTAGACAGGCCTAGTTTGAAGAAGAGTGTTTTTTGCTTAGTTTATACAAAAGAGAAAGGTATGAGTATTTAAAGTTATGTTCTTAGTTTAGTTCAATGCATATTTTACTTTTTTTTACATTGCAGATGCAGAGTTGTTGGTCATGGAAGTGTCTTGAGAAAGAAGGTTGGTAAGCCTGCATGGTGGTTTGTCACTGTGTGTATAGATCTGAAGATGCTCAGAAGGTGAAATTTATCAAATTTATTAGGAGGAATCCCTCTCAAATGTTTTTTGATGTGTTTCATCAGATTTATATGGTTTTGTGTGTTCTTTCTTCATTAGTTGCTGTGCTTGATTGAAGAGAGTGTTGGGATGAAGTAAGAGGATGTTGTTAAGGCAAGCTAAAGTACACTCAAAGTAAGGGGAATTTATATAATCTTTATAAGATGGTCCTTTCCAATTTGATATTATTTTTAGGTCTTTAGGATTATTGTGTGCCCACTTTGTCATTGTGTCAAAGGGGGAGAAAGTTCCCTTTGTGGGAGTGCTTGAAGAGAGAGGTAAGTTATATATTGCTATATTGATGGGTATTGACATCAATGACAAAGGGGGAGATTGTTAGAGAGTTGTCATTATGATGTCATGGATATGCTCTAGTGAGTGGATAAAGTGATTTAATAGCCTAAATGATAATGATAAAGTGTGTACGTTGATTGTTCTTGTATGCTTGAAGGTGGCTTGGTTGATCTTCAGTGTTGACATGGTTACAAATGTTTAGGGATGGTTATGGTGATTGGATCATGTGCAAGAGGTTCCTAAAATATTATCTATGATTGTATAGCTCGTGTGCATAAGTAAAATTCATCTGGTTGATCATAGTTCTCATATAGATACTTTGGGTCCAGTGGAAAAAAATATGAGTAGACATCTAGATGATGTCACTATTGCCATGTGTGAATGAGTCAAGGAGAGTTGGTCATATAGTTATGATCACATTAGTATCTAGTTGTTATGCACTAGATCTCAAGTTATGCATAAAAGTTTAATCAAAGATATGAGGGTACAAATTTAGCTTCTCAATCAAAATTCATTGTTTTCCCATACTTAGCCAAATTTGCAATGTGGATAGAAAGAGTCGAGTAAGCATGTTGATGAGGTTAGCATTCACATGCTTGGAGGTTCCAATATAAAATAATCATATGGGTTTGTTCATTTTTATGCCTAGTTTATTTTCACTAATTTTTAGATCATGCGATGTAACACGTAAAAAGATATACATATGGAAAGTTGGGCTCACAAGCAATTTGATTATGTTTTCCTATACTTAGCCAATTTTGCAGTGTGGCAAGAAGAGCCAAGTGAGCATATTTATGGTGTTATATCTTGCACATGTGAAAGTTTCAATAGAAACTAATCATATGGGTTTGTTTAGTTTTGAGCATAGTTTATTTATACTAAATTATATATCATGCACTAAAGCACAACAAAAGTTATGGATACTCAAAGTTGTCTTCTCAAGCAGGTTTTGACATAGTTGGCTCTGTGACAAGATTTTGAGATGGCATATTAATGGCATTATATATCACATGTACGAGGGTTTCAGGAGTATTATGTCACATAGTTGGATTCTTATTTTTGAGGATATCAAAGTGTAGAAGAAGTTATTAAGGATTAAAAATGGCTACTTAGGCATATTGAAAGGGTCCCCATAGTCATTTTTGAAAGAGTTAAAGCTCGAGCAAGATCAACGGTGCATATTTCTCCAAGAAGTTAGGAGGCATCAAGATGAGGATAGGTGTATGATGTTTAATGATTGAGTAAAGGTATAGGATAATGATCCAATAGTGAGAGGGCATTCATATAGATTGATTGAATGGTGAGCATTAATCATTAAAGACCTGGTTTATCCACAGAGATCGATGGGGCGCATTGAGTCAACATTATAAGATTGCATGAGATGAGGTAAACGTGATTAAGGTTTAACATTTGGCTTTGTAAATCTATGTGTTGAATATTAATCAAGATCAATGATGTGTATTTTATATGAGTTGAGAGGACATGAGATTCGAGCATTGTGTTCGAAGGTTAACTGTGATCGTTTGAATTCAAATATTTGAAATTAACATAGGGAAAAAGCAAAGCTCTATATTTTATCCATATATTTTGACAAAAGTTGAATTTGTTAATGCAATAAAAATTAAAGTGGTAGAGGACTCTAAGATGCACCTAGCTATATAGATTTGAAGATTTTAAAGTGAGTACAATCAAAGATATTGAGCCTTGAAGTTGATTGTGTGTTTGTGCTTGTTCTGCAAGTGACCGGAGAAGGATATAAAATCTTGTATTGATGTTGTTTTGATGTGTCATGATGAATTTGCTATTTGGGAGTGTTATAAACTCCATGAAGATGCTCTATGTGTATTTTTGAGGTGTGATCAATATATCTTGAGTATGAACAATGCTTAAGAAGTTGACTATATGTTTGGTAATGGTGTTCTTATGTGTAAGGTGTGTGTTTGAGTTGTTTAAGCATATGCAGAGGTGAGCTAAGTTAACTATGATAATTTGAGGATGTCTTAGGGGACATAAGGTGTGGACCCAAGTATTTAAAAGTTGTCATGTGTTATTTTTTTGCTCAAGGGTGTGCTAAATGGTTGAATAGGTTTGCATGAGACCTATAAGAGCTACAAGGGCCTTATTAAAAGGTGTAGTTGCTTAAGGGTGACCCATAGATTCTATGGGTGACCTATGAAGATTTTTTTGAGCCATGTCTTGATATGAGAGAAGTCGTAAGGGTTAAGGCAAGTGCAATGGGTGAGCAAAGTGTTGATATTCATGATTGCTCTATATATAGTGAAATCAAAGATGATGATTTCTAGATTTTTTAATACTTAGATAAGGGAGTGTGAGTGTGGATCCAAGTGAAGGAGATAAACTTTGAAATAGAAGGTACATGTTAGTGTGAACCAATAAAGAGAAAAGAGGATTAGACATGCTAGTTTGAGCAAGGTGTTGAAGGTGTCACATAGGTCATTGAACCTAATAAGCCTAAAAGAGGCAGAATGGGTGAGTATGATAAAGAGGTTGTTTGAGAGAAATTTGAGAGAGGATTGTGTGTGTGAATTGGGAAGCGAAGGAGGGGTAGAGTGCCTTGTGGATGATTTGATGAGAAAATTAGTTTGAAGACTATTTATATGCCCTGATGGTCATAATTTTGCTGAAAGAATAGTGCTCTTATTGTTTGAATGTGAGCAAAGTCAAGGTGAAGACTGTGTGAGCTTGGTTGTTGATGTGAGAGGTAGATCAAAGTGTGGATAGTGTGTATAACCATTTAGTCATGTTGTTAATGTGGTGATAGATTTTTTGCTCTAAAGGTGAAGGGTGATAAGCAGTGGTCCTTCATCAGGTGTTGTAGACATCAATTCAAAGGTGGAGTTGTTCATAGGTGTTATTATGGGTTCCCAACATCTAAGGTGGTTTTAGCCTCCTTGCAAGGTGAAATTTGCTAAAAGGTCTGGTTGTTATTGTAGCTCAGCTAGATAGGTGTGGCAACACATTGTGAGATTGAAGTCTCACTAAGTAGGGATTGTAGTTCTTTGATCATTTGTAGATGGCCTAAATTAGATTCTATTATTATAAGAAAGTAGTCCAATTATAGGTTCTAGTGGGTTTTATTCCCATGGAGGGTTTCCCACATATTTCATGTGTTATGTGCTTGATCTTACATTGTCTTTCTCATTCATTGTTATGAATGATGTGTATGCCTCATGAATATATGTATTATCTAATTAATTTTTTTGAAGAATTGGAATTGAAGTTGAAATATCTAGGCTCATTGATTTACCCCCCCTCTCAGTGATTGTACCTCTAATAATTGGTATCAGAGTGGGTCCTTTGGAGGAAGCCTAACAACTTGAAGGTGATCCTAATTAGGTACAAAGATGGCTAAGCAGTTGAAGAAGGAAAATAAATAGTGGAAGGCTGTGATCAAGGCACTTAAGGAAAAGATATATACTTTGAAGAAAGATGCCAAAGAGGATGAGAATATTATCAATGATCTCAAGGTGCATTTAGTATATGCCAAGACAAGTTTGTGTTCAAAAGAAAAGGACATCATGTGTGATGAAGAAGCTTGTCATAATAGAAGAGAAGATGACAATGAGGAATAAAAAGTTGATCTACAATTTGAGCTCATGAGTACACTTGGTGAACAAAAGGAGTAGAAGAAAAGGAATCATAAGATGAGGTATGTGAAAAAATGTCTTTAAGCACAAGTCAGTTCTCTTGAGGGAAGTTTGATAGAGCAAGCTTGTAGAATAAAGGATGACATGGCTAAAAAAGCTAAGAGTGATAAGGAGACTATCCAAGTTCTTAGAGGTCAATTAATGGTTGTAATTTCAAGTATAAGAGCTAAAGAGGATGAGAGAATTCAATTGGAAACCAAGCTAGGTTCATTGATGGATGAACATAAGCAATTTGTTGTCAAGATAAGCAAGATTGAAGAAGATCAAAAGAAGTCAGATCACATCAAGAGCAATGAAAGAAGGTCTATTAGACAACCAAATGCCTCAAGGTATGCTAGTTGATTTCAAGGTCATTGTTATAAATGTAATAAGTATGGTCATGTAGCTAAGGAATGTAACATGAAGTCAATAAAATTTGGACTTTTAGGCAGATATGATATAAGGAGTTTCTGGCCAAAGATTGATCACAGTTCTAATCTGTTAAAAGGTTCAAAAAGATGTTATTTGTTTCAGCTCTCATAAGAGTGGACATATTGATATATTCTGTCCAAATAATGTTTAGAGGTCTTCAAGGTATGTCAAAGGATATAGAGCTCCTAGAAGGTTTGAGAAAGAACAAAATCAGTTACGAAAACCAAAGATTATCAATGCTAATGACACTACTCCAAAGGTTGATAAGAATGTTGGTCTAGAAGGCTATGTTGCAAATTAGGATAAACTCAAGGATCAAGTAGGTAAGATGACTACATAAGACAAGAAGAGTCAAAATTTTGTATGGAGACATGAGGTAGTAAAGATTGTGATGGTATAGTATTTGAAGACTTGTTGAATATGTCATGTTCCTAATGAAGCATAATGTTAGGGGGAGACTTGTAACTGGTCAAGTCATAGGATCAGAGGATTGAGATGTTAAATTTGAGAAATAAGGTGTGGAGAAGCAATTTTTTGTGATCAAAATGATAATTCTAATCAAAGAAGGTCTTTGGTTAAGGGGGATCAACAAGTTCATGTGTTTCCTCCAGAGATATGTGAAGGAGTTCTAGTACATGGTCAATTTGGGTAGTTCTAGCTGGCTTAGTGGGATTGATGCAAATGTTAAGAAGTTTTTGGTGTGTATAAAGGTTTGTGCATTTATTTATGGTGTGCTCTAGGTGTTTTTGAGGTTTGAAGGTATGTATGTGCCAATTAAAGTTTTTTGAGTGCTCTTAGTTTTCTTAGTTTTTTGCTTAAGGGCAAGCAAGCCTAAAATGGGTTATAATATGTATGGGTTCCCAAAGGCATGGAATATTAAATCTTTGTTCAAAAATTATTAATGTGTGTATATAGGTGTGCAAGTTTTTTTAGAGGTGTGCGTTGACCAAAAAGAGGTTTGTTGACCTTGCTTATTTTGAGATTTTAGGGTTTTGGGCCATACAAGAAAAGTAGTTTGCCTTATGAATTGAGGTATAAGGATTATTAATATGTTTAATGGTCCAAATGGGTGGTCAAATAAATCTTCATATAGTTTTGAAGTTTTGTGGTTCTCAAATTATTCAAGTTTTTGTCATTATGAAGGGTTGATTGGCTAGTAAGTTTGTAAAGTAAGTATGTTGCAGAGGATGATCTTGGTGAGAAAAATTGGTTTGATTGAGGGGGAATATGAGAGTGATCTAGATATGAAGTTTTAGGTCTTGAAGTTGTGTCTAATAAAAATTATGGGCTTTACAAGGTTCAGGTAGGGCTACAAGGAGGCTAGACAGGGCTAATTTGAAGAAAAGTGTTTTTTAATTAGTTTCTCCAAAAGATATAGGTTTGATTATTTCAAGGTATGTTATTAGGTTGGTTTAGTGCTATTTTACTATTTTTTATAGTGTAGATTCAGAGTTGGTGGTCATGGAAGTGTCTTGAGAAAGAAGGTTGGTAACCCTGCAAGGTGGTTTGTCATGTTGTGTGGAGATCTGAAGATGCTCAGAAGGTGAAATTTCTCATAATTATTATGGGGAGTCCCTATAAAATGTTTCTTGATGTGTTACATCAAATTTTTGTGGTTTTGTGTGTTCTTTATTCATTGGTTGTAGTGCTTGATTGAAGAGAGTGTTGGGATGGAACAAGAGGATGTTGTCAAGGCAAGTTGAAGATGCTCAAAGTAATGGGGATTTTGTATCATGTTTATAAAATGGTCCTTTCATATTTGATAATATTTTAGGCCCTTAGGATTAGTGTGTGCCCACTTTGTCATTATGTCAAAGGGGGAAAAAATTCTTGTTGGGGAGATAGTCCCTGTTATGGGAGTGCTTGAAGAGAGAGAAGGTGAGTTGTATATTACTATATTGATGGGTATTGAAATGAATGAAAAAGGGGCAGATTGTTGAAGAGATATAATTATGATGTCATGGAGATGCTCTGGTGAGTGGATGAAGTGCTTTGATAGCCTAAGTGACAGTGATAAAGTGTGCAGGGTGCTTGTTCTTGTATGCTTGAAGGTGGCTTGGTTGATATTTAGTGTTGACATGGTTAGAGATGTTTAGGGATGAGTATGGTGATTGGGGCATGTGAAATAGGTCCCTAATATGTTATCTATGGTTTTATATCTTGTGTGCGCAAGTGGAATTCATCTGGTTGATCATAGTTCTCGTCTAGACACTTTACGTCTAGTGGTAAAAAAGCTGAGTAGGTAGTTTAATGACATCACCATTGCCACACATGAATAAGTCAAGGGGAGTTGGTCATATGGTTATGATAACATTAGTCCCTATTTATTATTCACTATATTTAAATTAATGCATCAAAACATAGTCAAAGGTATGATGGTGCAAGTTGGCTTTTCAGTTAGAAATCATTGTTTTCCCATACTTAGCTAAATTTGCAATGTGGCCAGAATGTGCTAAGTAAGCATGTTGATGAGGTCAACATTCACATGTGTGGAGGTTCCAATAAAAATGATCATATGGGTTTGTTTATTTTTGTGCATATTTTATTTGTATTAATTTTTAGATCATGTGATGTAGAGCGTCAAAAGATATGCATATGCAAAGTTGGGTTCCTAGGAAGTTTGATTATGTTCTCCCATACTTAGCCAATTTTGCAATGTGGCAAGAAGAGCTGAGTGAGAATTTTGATGATGTTATATATTATACATGTGAAGGTGGAAAGAGAAACTGACCATATGGGTTTGTTCAGTTTTTAGCATAGTTGATTTGCACTAAATTATAGATCATACACTAAAGCATGACAAAAGTTATGGATACTTAATTTTGGCCTCTCAAGTAGGTTTTGACATAGTTTGCTCTGTGACAGAAGATTTTGAGAAGGCATATTAATGGCATTATATCTTACACATGCAAGGGTTCTAGGATCAATATGTCACATGGTTATATTCTCCTTTGTGAGGAGATCATTTGGTCCAAATTTGAGATCCTAAGTCGAAGTGCAGAAGAAGTAATTAAGGATAAAAAATAACAACCTAGGCTTATTGAAAGGCTCCCCATACTTCGTCATTTTTGAAAGAATTAAATTTCAAGCAAGATCAACAATGCACATTACTCCAATAAGTCAAGAGGAAGTGAGATGAGGATAGGTACACAATGTTTAATGACTGAGCAAAGGTCAGGATAATGATCTAATGATGAGTGAGCATTCATACAGATTGATCAAATGGTGAACATTGATCTTCAAAGCCCTGGTTGATCCACATAGATCGATGGAGTGCATGGTGTCAACATTATAAAATTTCCCAAGATGAGGTCAATGTGATTGAGTTTTAACATTTAGATTTGGTGATCTATGTGTTAAAGGTCAATCAAAATCAATGGTGTGTATTCTATCTGAGATTAGAGGACATGAGATTTGAGCATTGTGTTTGAAGGTTAATTGTGACCGTTTGAATTCAAATATTTGAATTTAACATAGGGAAAAACAAGAGCTTTGTATTTTATCCATATATTTCGATAGAAGTTGAATTTGATCATGAAGTAAATAGCAAAGTTGTAGAGGACTCCAAGGTACATCCAACTATATAGATTTTAAGATCTGAAAGTGAGTACAGTCAAATATATTGAGCCTAGAATTTGACTATGTGTTCATGCTTGTTTTTCAAGTGACCTGAATAGAATATTCGAGCTTGTATTGATGTATCACAATGACTTTGATATTTGGGAGAGTTATAGATCCATGAAGATGCTCTATGTGGATTTTGGAGGTGTGATCAATCTATCTTGAGTATGAACAATGCTTAAGAAGTTGACTATATGTTTGGTAATGGTGTTCTTGTGTGTAAGGTATGTGTTTGAGTTGTTTGAGCATATGCAGAGGTGAGCTAAGGTAAATGTGATAATTTGAGGATGTCTTAGGGGACTTAAGATATGGACCCATGTATTTGAAAGTGGTCTTATGTTGTTATTTTGCTCAAGGGTGTGTTAAATGGTTGAATAGGTCTCCATGAGACCTATAAGAGCTAAAAGGGCCTTATTAAAAGGTGTGGTTGCTTAAGGCTGACCCATAGATTCTATGGTTGACATATGAAGATTGTTTTAAGCCATGTCTTGATATGAGAGAAGCCTTAAGGGTTATGGCAAGTGCAATGGATGACCAAAGTGTTGATATTCATGATTGCTCTATATATAGTGAAATCAAATATGGTGATTTTTAGATTTTAGAAGACTTGGATGAGGGAGTGCGAGTGTGGAGCCAAGTGAAAGAGATAACCTTTGAAAGAGAAGGTACAGGTTAGTGAGGACTAGTCGAGAGCAAAGAGGATCATACATGCTATTCTGAGTAAGGTGTTGAAAGTGATCACATAGGTCATTGGACCTAATAAGCTTGAAAGAGGCAAAATGGGTGAGTATGCTCAAGAGTCTATTTGAGAGATATTTAAGAGAGGCTTGTGTGTGTGAATTGGGAAGCGAAGGAGGGGTAGAGTGCCCTGTGGATGATTTGATGAGTAGATTAGTTTGAAGACTATTTGTATGATCTATTGGTCATAATTCTATTGGAAAAATAGTGATCTTGTTTAAATGTGAGCAAAGACAAGGTGAAGACTGTATGAGCTTGGTTGTTGATCTGAGAGGTAGATCATAGTGTGAACAGTGTGTTTGACCATCTGGTTATGTTGTTAATGTGGTGATAGAGTTCTTACTATGAAAGTGAAGTGTGATAAGTAGTGGTCCATCATTAGGTGTTTTATACATCAATTCAAAGGTGGAGTTGTTCATAGGTGTTGTTGTGGGTGCTCAACATCTAAGGTAGTTGTAGTCTCCTTGCAAGGTGAAGCTTTATAAAAGGTTTGGTTATTATTGTAGCTCAGTTAGATAGGTGTGGCAAACCTTTGTGAGATTGGAGTCTTTATTAATAGGGATTTTAGTTTCTTGATCATTTGTAAATGGTCTAAATTGGATCTTGTTATTATATAACAATAGTCCAATTGTAGGTTCCAGTGGGTTTTATTCCCCAAGAGGGTTTCCCACGTATGTCATGTGTTATGTGCTTGATCTTGCATTGTCTTTATTATTCATTGATATGAATGATGTGTATGCCTCATGAATGTATATATTATTTGATTAAGATTTTGGAAGAATTGGAACTAAATTTGAAATATCTAGGCTCACTGATTCACCCCCCTCTTAGTGATTATACCTCTAACACTTGGACCTCTACTATCTCATCTTCACTAGACAAGTCAACTTATGAGCAGCATTTTCATCATTACCATTGTCTTCAAAAACATATATCCAACATTAACATGTATTACAGGTCATGAAAAACATATCCATGCACTTGGATTTATCTCTAGTCCATGTTAACACATCCATAATCAATTTCTCACTGTCTGCACCATTGAGACTTTTAGAAATAGGTTAACTTGTATGACTGGTTTATCACTCCGTAGGGATACAACCTACTCAAAAAACATCATAGACATAAGATACAAGTCTCAAGATTTGTCCTCCATCCATTTTTATACATTGACTTGGTCAACTATGTCTACTATAACAAATTTCCTAGAAACAAGCCTTTCTTGTAGGGTCTACTCACACACCTTAAAAACCAATCACACCTGGAGGTGCCTAAGAGAGTTGAATACAACCTCCAATCACTTAAATATGCATGTCAAGCCATTTTGATCTCTTTAGAACAAGATATTCAACATCTAGTCATTATTAGGGTTCTTTGAGGGTTTAAACCATCTTCTAGTCTTAATGATCATTCATAAAGCTTAGCCCCTTATTCTAGAAACCAATGCTTGGAACTTTGAGATAGTACCATTCCCCATCTACCTTGAATAACTTAAGTCCTCATGCAGATGTTACACATGCTAAAGAACACTTTCAAAACCTTCTCAAGTAGACAACTCTTCATTCTATGCACTCGAGAGACCTTAAGACACTTCTTGCTATAACCTTTCATTTTTGACCTAGAAATTTGTGCACATGATTAAAAAAACTTGAATCACCTTTATCAATGCTCACCTTCTCACCCATGTCTTGGAAACTCATCCTGATACCTCATTAGGCCAGCATCTCTCTCTCTTTGGTCTCTATGACTTTGATCTGTAAGTCAAAATAGGTCTTGAATATGACCTTCTAAACTTTTTTAAATCTCTCAACACCTTATGTACAAACTCAAAAATCCTCTCTCATGAAACTTCTTCTTTGGAACTTCAATAGAACATATTCGTAGCTTGATGGAGCATCTTCAAAGTTACTTATGCAGATTTTCAAAGCTCAACTAAGGATCTTCATATCTCATTGCCAATTCTCTCAACATCTCATGTACAAACTAAAAAAAACTCTCTCATGTAGCCTATTCTTCATATATTCAATAAAACATCTTCATAGCTCAACTAAGCATGTTTAGAGCTGCGTATGTATATATTTGTAGCTCATTGTGTTCTATGTCGAGTCTTAAAAATGTTGCCAAAAAGGTGTTACCAAAACTATTGATGACTCATCAAGCCTTCAAATTATCTCTCAGTAGAGAGACAATAGGTTTCCTAGCCTCCTTGTCATATCAAGCATACAAGCTCATACCTTCTTAATACACCACAAGGCTTAAACACTTGGCAACTTACCTTGATTATCCTTCACTAGAGCAACACCAATCTTGACACAAGCCTTTTGAAAACAAAGATAAAATTGAGCAACAATCTTGATCATTGTTCATATTTTACAACCTCATGCTGATGACTCAACTATCCTTGCTTACCTGGACATCAACCTTCACTCATTCATACCTCAAAGACCACTCACCATGCATATTTACTAAATGCATCTTAGACATCAATGACAACATATTTTGAAATTAATGACATTAGATTAACATCAATGATAATATTATGCCAATAAACTCCCCCTTTGTCATTAATGGAAAAACACATTATAGTCTGATCAATCTTTTCTCCCCCAAACTGATCTTTCTCCATGAACTTTTCTCCCCCTTTGATATTAATGACAAAGGATCATACACAATACAATTCCTAGAACCAGTCATTATCCTTCTTTGGAAATTATTCTCAGTAACTACAAAATAACTTAGATCTACCAAGTTCCCCCTTAGATCAAACATATTATTTAAATGAACTTTGGTTATAAGACCATATATCTTGTCCTTGACATGATTGTTACGACTCAAACTCACTAGGATATTCCATTTATTCTTATCTATCAAATATCTTCTTCATCAAGACTCAATTATACAAGACTGATTACCTTCCTTTATGTACCTTGATGCCATAGAGATGAATGATATCCAACTTCATTTTATATTCAAGATTCATGATTTTGCATATCCTATCTATATTACATGCTTGTTCTTGAAGCTCATGAATTATCTTATTAGCTCCCCCTGAGTTGATTCAATCTCTTCTTAGAATTTTCTTTATGATTAATTGGACCTTTGACCTTTGTTTTCACCATAAATATTCCTTCCATCATCCTCTTAGATCCTTACACCATATTTGATCCTTGACAACTCTTCTTGTATTAGTTCACTGCTCATTAGGTCTGTAAAACACCTAGTTCACTATTTGCTAGAGTTCTATCTTGCTTGATCACCTTCACCTCACACAACCAAAGCATACTAAGCATATAAACCTATGATACATTTCCCAAAGGTCATCTTCAAACACCTATAGCAATCAAACTCAATGCCTATGAGCATAAAACATCTCTTAAATCAACGCTTGTCCACCATGTCTATTAGGTATATCTGTAATCAAAGATATTATTCCAATGGAGCAATCTATTCCTTCATGCTAGATCACATATTACTCATGTCATCTCCATATGGTATCTCATATGTTCTTATTTCATTAATCTTTATCCTTCATGTTTATCAAGCCACCATGGCATTGACCTCATCATGACATCTTCCTTGTATCATTATGTCAACTAGGTCTACACTTACATGCTTCACTATGATAGACTTATGTCATAACTTGTCTTCTTCATGATGTGCAGGTTAAGATAGTACAACATATGACTTATTCCTCTATGACCTTAAGGTAATTTTGATGCACATATAACACTCAACTTTTCATGGTAATACCCCAATGAACAACTTTGTAATCTTCTTTTATGCTTACTAGTTTTTCTTGATTTTACTCTTTTCTGCATACTTAGATCTTCTATGATAGAATATTCATCATGTATTGCACACTAAGACATTATCAATACATTCATCTTGCCTTAATGACACTGAGTTCACTCTCTATTTATATTAAACATCCATCTTTCATATAAGGACCAAATGACAACACTATCAATATTTTTCAACAAAAAAGGATCACACATCATAATCATGCTCCACCTGTGCTCATGCTCAATCTTCCAAATAACACTCAACTTATTCTTGTCATAAATTAAACCAACACTCTTGAAACCAAATCTCAACATGTCTTATTATCTTCTTACCATACAACACCTATCAAATCTCAATAAGTATATACCATGCTTCTACTTACTGATGAGTGTCTTCATGAAGCCTAATGAAGTCACCCCTTCCATAGGGAACTAGAATAATACAAAATTAGGAGATTCCTAGATCTCCATACTCTCACAAGATTGAATATTATTTAATGTCCTTGTAGTCTTTACTGTCAACTTAGGCTTGACCTTTGACTCTGCTTCTTCATCATCCTTCTAAGCTGGCAAAGTATACTCTTGGAATTATTTCAAATTTGACTTATGCTCTATAGTAGAAAACAACCCACCTTGGTTTATGAATTGATCATGACTCACCTTGTCATATTTCTTCTTCTTAGTCAACTCTTCATTCTTACTGCTTTGATCAATGTCATGAGAACCAAGGCATCTCTTATCTTTTACAATGTGGCTTGAGCAAACACAATCTATACTCTGAGCTTTCATAGAATCTTCTTCTTTAGTATTCTAATCCACCTTTACCTTATCTATAAGGTTTGTCTTCTTGATCCATTTCTTAGTGGCACACTATGAACCTTCTTGTCTCGACTGGTCTTATTCTTACACCTCATCTTGAAATATCTTGTAATGTGTCCTATTTGACCATAATTATTGGACACAACATCTCTCATACCATGATTCCTTCTATATATCTATGAATACACATTTTTGAATGATCTTCTTTAGTCTCTTCTTCCACAGTCTCTTGCTCTATGATGAAACTATTTTTAAGAGAAATAATAACCATTAAAAAAACTTACATACCTTAGAGCATTAGGCTTTATGATAGGATTTGTCCTCATTTTGACAATGTCATCATAATTTGGTAGACCATTGACGTTTGAGGTATGAATTTACTTGGCTTGATATTTCTCCTTAAGGTCTTCTTTGAATCCAAGACCTGCCTTATCATTGGTAAACTTCTAACTACTCAAAATGTCATCTAGAGCCTTAGTGCTCTTTTCAAACTTCTTATAGGTCTTCATTTTTCTCATCTTGTCTTTAAGTTTCTCATGCTCAACCTTCAAATAATCTAACTCATACTTCAATTAATCACCCTCAACTTCCTTTGATCTCAAACTTGTATTTGTAATCTCTAACTGATTCTTGAGATCTTTGATGATCTTCTTTTGATGCTTAAAGTCATCAAGGGCTCTTATGAGCTCAGTTTCAAGGTCTGATTGAGATTCTCTTTCTTCATTTTCATAGTATAATTCTTTAGCATACATGTTATGTTATTCTTATTGATCAGGAGACATCTTGTGATTCTTAGGATCAATTTCAAGCTATTAGACTTGTCTTCAAAAGGACTAGGGTCTGATACCAATTATTAGAAGCACAATCATTGAAAGGGGGAGGGGGTAAATCAATGTCATTAATAATATTTTACATTCACTTCATCATTCATTCATTACCATTCATCAATCAATATCAATCCAATGTACATAAGCATGAAAAAAACATTAATTAACTAAAGGAATGCATAAAAAACCATAACACATCATATTAGTGGGAAACCCTCGTAGGGGATAAACCCCACCAAAACAAAGCTTGGTAAAATATTCCTATAAATAAATGAATAAATATTTATATGAGAAATAAAATAGAAAATATCACCAACCCCTAATTCACCAAGCACCCACTTGGATTTAATAAGCACCAACTTGTTAGGAGGCACTGAACCCCTCGTTGATCAAGCACCCACTCAATAAACACTTATGATGACTCAACACCCACTCAGATACCAATGGTTTGCCCATATTTTTGAATCAATATTTATATAAACACCAAACCAACAAGGATAAGCAACCCCTAATTCACCAAGCACCCACTTGGCTTTAGCAAGTACCAATTTGCTAGGAGGCACCATCCCCTTGTTGATCAAGCACCCACTTAATTAAAACTTATGATGACTCAGCACCCACTCAAACATCAATGATTTTTCCACATTTTCCTTGATGCTTATCAAAACCTGATGACGGTCTTTTTATATTCTCTTTATTTCTTCTTCTCTCTATGACATCAATGTCATACTCACTCTTCTATCTGCTCTCTCTACACATCAACTACCTCATCATGACCTTATCAACATATTGAAGCCTCTAATTCACTTCTACTCATCTATTAAATCCTCATAAACTTATACTCTTATCCTATCTTCATGAATATTCTCTTAATCACAATCTTCCCTCATGGTATGTTCCTTGACACTCATGATCACATTCAAAACTTCCTCTCACCCAAAACAAATTGTCATTACTCAATAAACCCTCTATTACCTCGATTAGTTCACATAGGCACTGATATTCATATGCAAACCTATTATAATATATTCATTACACCCATATGATGTTCCACATGACCTCCTCCTACTCCTCTTTGTGCTCTTTTATTTACTTGCATACATTTTTCTCTAACACATGCAAATAGGCCTAATTAGCCTTGATTTTATACAAGTCACTTGCTCTCACACACCTTGGTCAGATATGCACACTTGAATAATTTAAATACCCTTAAAATATGCCATATAACATTTTTTAATCATGAAACAACCAATCTATTAGGTCTGCCATAATTTAATAAGCTACATTCTCTTTTAGGCCTTAAGGAGACTGAATCCAATTAGAACTTCATTAGCGCACGTTACACTTTGCACTTATTTGAATGATTAAAAAATAAAAATATAGAGAAAAACATTATATTAAATTCAAATATACCTTATCCAACTTCAATTTAGGTCCATAACACCTTTTATGTCCAACCACCACTTGAACCCCTTCTCAAAATAATGTTCACAATAGGCCTGTGCATACACAAAAAATATGTTTTGAAAAAATAAAGAATAAACTAAATTTTTCCAAAAAAACATGGAAAAAAATAACATATAAAAATTCATAATGAACTCAAGGTCATAAAAAAATTCATTATATGCTTCAAATCAAGGTATACAAGCTCAAACTCTTCTCTGTAAGATGCTTACTCTGAACTGCTAACTAGCTTCAAAACACAGTCAAAGAAACATGAACTTATGACACCTAATTAAACATAATAAAGGGATATAAATGCATTAAGATGATATTATAGCATAATAATAATAATAATAATAATAATAATAATAATAATAATAATAATAATACCCTCAAATAAATATATCATAATCTCTAATGGAAACTATTGGTCTTGTAGACCAATATATTGACTTTCTCTCTCACAGACTGCACTCAGCCAAATAATCCATTTTGGATTCAATGTTCCAACATATTAAAATGACTTACAAGATTTTAAACATTAATATCCTAAAAAAAAAATCATATGCATTGGATGATTCATCTCAGGGCAAAGAGCCTCCAACTCATAACTACAGCTTGCTTACCCAGATCTTCCAGTTTACCTTCAAACACAGTCATGGTGATTTTGAATTTTAACACCTATGTAAATACATTCAAAAGATATTAATACATTTTAATTATAATATATTATCATCATATCATTATCAGACACATATATAACATGGTCATATGGAAATATTAGTCTTGTAGACTAATCTCACAACCTTGCATCTTCATTGTCTCATCTTCACTAGATAGGTCAAGTTATGAGCAACATTTTAATCATTACCATTGAATTTAAAAAATATATATCTAACATGAACATGTATTACAAGTATTGAACACCATCTCCATGCACTTATATTCATTTTTGGTCCATGTTAGCACATCCCTAATCAATTTCTCATTGTCTGCACCATTAAGCCTTTTAGCAAGAGGTTAAATTGTATGACTAGTTTAACATAAACTACTCAAAAAATATAATGGACATAAGATACAAGTATCAATATTTGTCCTCCATCCATTTTCATACTTTTACTTGGTCAAATCTATCTGCTACAACAAATTTCCTAGAAATAAGCCTTTCTTGTAAGGTCTACTCACACACCTAACAAACCAATCACACTTGGAGGTGACTAAGAGAGTTGACTACAATGTTGAATCACTTAAATAGCTATGTCAAACCATTATAATCACTTTAGAATAAGATAGTCAACATTGGGTTATTGTTATGGTTCTTTGAGGGTTTAAACCATCTTTCAGTATTAACGATCATTCATAAAGCTTAGCCCCTTATTCTAGAAACCAATGCTTAGAAATTTAAGATAGGACCCTTCCCCATAAACCATGAACATATTAGGTCCTCATGCAGATGTTGTACCTTCCAATGAACACTTGAACAACTTTTTTGAGTAGACAACTCTTCATTTTGTGCACTTGAGAGACCTTAAAACACTTCTTATTGCTTTAACCTTCAATTTTTAACCGAAAACTTCATGAACATGCTTAAAACAAGTTGATTTACCTTTTTTAATGATCACATTCTCACCCATGCATTGGAAACTGATCCTAATACCTCATTAGGCCACCTTCTCTCTCTTTGCTCTCTAAGCCTTTGACCTATAAGTCACAATAAGTCTTAAAGTTGACCTTCTAACCACTATCAAAGATCTCAAAACCTCAGGTACAAACTTAATAAACCTATTTCATGCATCTTCCTCTTCAACATAAAATCTTCATAGCTCAACAGAGCTTCTTCAGAGTTGCTTACATAGATTTTTAAAGATTGACTAATGATCTTCGTAGTTCACTGTCAAATCTTTCAACACCTCATGTACAAACTTAAATAACCTCTCTCATGCATCCTCTTCTTTAGAGATTTAATATAAAATCTTCATAGCTTGACTGAGTCTATTTAGAATAGCTTATGTAGATATTCATAGCTCACTATGTTCTATGCCAAGTCTTCAAAACTATTGCCAAAAAGGTGTTTCCAAAACTATTGATGATTTCTCAAGCATTCAAATTCTCTCTCTCAGTAGAGAGACATTAGGTTGCCTGACTTCCTTGTCATATCAGGCATATAATCTCATACCTTCTCAATACACCACAAGGCTCAAACACTTTATAGCTTATCTTGATTATCCTTCGCTAGAGCAATGCCAATCTTGACACAAGCCTTACAACAACAAAGATAACACTAAACAATAACCTTGACCATTGATCATATTTGATAACCTCATGTTGATGCCTCAATTATACTTGCTTATCTAGACATTAATCTATACTTATGCATACCTCAAAGACCACTCACCATGCATATTTATCATATGTATCTTAGACATCAATGACAACATGTTTTGACATTAATGACATCAATGACAACATTATCCCAACACCAAGGTTTCTCTAACATAAACATTTTAACATAAAGGTAAGATACATACACTTCTCAGGGTAGATGAAATAAAGGTCTGATTGTAGACACTAGTACTTTTCCTTACACTTAGAGACATACAAAGACGTTAACTACACTTTATGTGACCTGTTAGAGAGAAAACTACTTGCACAAAAAATGAAAGAGTAAGGTGAACACAAGGATAAATGTTTATCACTTGTCATTCAACTATGCACTACTTCACACACTTAGAAAAGAAGTTAATAACTCAAAACTAGCTTAAAATCTTTTATTGAAAGACAAAAATAGTACTCAAACTAGCAGGGCTTCGCTATACCAAATGTGGATTTCTTTTTACAAAGCCAAAAGTGGTTGCTTATATAGACAAGTGTGAAGAGAGAGAAAGAAGGAAGTAGTAGAACAAGATTGAAAAGTGTCCATGTGAGTTAAAACAATAAAGGGAGTTATGGGATAGTCCAAATAGACTTCTAAGGCCATGTGTCTCACTCCTAAATATGCTCCAACCTTCCAAGTGGCATATGGGTTACAACTTGGCTTGACACCTTAACTAGTTTCATGAAAACTTCCATTATTTGCATAAGAAGAGTGACAAATGGAATTATCCATTTTGAATTTTCCATGAAATGATATAAAAAACTCATTGGAAATCTAGCATACCTTAATAAACTCCTCTGATCTGACATTCCATCATTCATGTGCATATGTGTCTTAAAACTCTTCATTTCCCATGCCTAACTTGGTCTAAGTGGCCTAAAATTCAAGTTAATATTAGTAAAGTCACTGTATCTCCATGGATGGTCTTAAAATATGTTATTATACCTGAAACAAACTATTTTGGTTTCTGTAACAACTCTGAAGGCTCCATTTTGCTCTTCAAGCCCTCACTAGGCATATTTTCCTTGTAGCCCTAAAAACTTGTAAACCTCCTTATGTAGGAGAATGTATGGAGATTAATGAAAAAATAAGGGCATAGTATAGGGAAAATTATAGCCTTACAACTCCATGTCAAATTTTATCTTCATAATCTGGGTGGAAGTCCATTTTTTCTACCTTTATCTCTCCTCAATTAGGCCTCCTTACCTAGAACCTTGTTTTATTACATTAGAATTCTCCCACACATGTGAAATAATGAAAAATAATATGATTAAGTTTACTTAGTCTATCACCAATATAAATTTCAAATTTTGGGTCCTGAGACCCTATTAAAGTATGCAAACCATGAAATCACCTTGTCACCTAGTCTCATTTTAAGCCTATTTTAAACTACCTTAGAAAATGGGCCTTGTTTGACCACATAAAAAATCTCCCATGATTTTTTTTTGACTTTAATAGTTAGGAAACATCCCAAATGACCTCATATAATGATTGGGAAGTTCTCTCCTTCTCAAAACTCATAAAAACACCCAAAAAATGAAAAATAGGGCATTTATGGTAGTTTGTACAACTGCAAGTATCAACTAGGTACATGTGGATAACCTCCTTAAAGTTTTAAAAAAAATCCAAGAGGTTTTAGGATTAAAATGTGGCTTTAAATGTGTTTTTTAGGTCCATTTCTCTTTACTAGTCACTACCAGCATTTTGGGAGGGTTTAAGACTTGTTTGGGGTCTTAACGATCATTCATATAAAGCATAGGCCATCAATTAATCTCATTCAACTTGGAAAAACTTATTTAATCACACCCCCACCCATTTCAAATTGCTCAGATTACCATGCAAAGTGTGAGATATGGTGTGAGTGTATGAAGTTGTTCCTCAAGTAGCAGACCTAGTGTTCTTAAACTCGAGAGAGGTCCAATTTGGGTTTTAGGCCTTAAAACTTGTTTCAATTGTTAGGAAAGGTTCAAACACCTCCAAAATAATCCTAATCATGATTATATAATCTTTGTAAATGATTTTTATCCCACTATATGCATTTGGTACACTGGCCAGGGGACTTGGGGTTATAGGTCTATCACCTCCTTGCTAGCCCTCAATGGTGTTTTGATTGAAAATTGACGTTTGGTGCAGCTTGATAGTGTATTGAGACATTTTAAATGTTTGTGTATTGCCTTTAGTGGCCTTCATGTGGTTTGACATGATTATCTTATGCTTTGGGTTCAAACAATACATCTAATTAATAATTTAAGATGGCATGCCTTAAGAAACAATATGAAGGTAATTTGGTGAATATTTTTATAACCAATCAACTATGTGCATCCAAATAGAAAAATTATTTAGACCAACCTAGTTGTACTTAGAACAAAATGTAGTATTTTTTTTTTGATAAAAAACTTACTTGACAAGAATTCTATTAAAATCATATAAACTTAAATCAAAATATATTATTACAACATATAACATTAAAATTCTAACTTTAATTTTGAATGCTATAAAAAGTATTACAACTCCATGGAAAGCAAATACACTATGACTCAGCCATGACTAGTCTCACAATACAACAATTGTTGTTTATGTACAATATAATATTACATTTGCATTCCTAGTAGGCATTTAGCCTTTATACGATATATAGATATCTGGCTCTCCAAAATCCAAGTTGTACCAACTGTAGGATTGGATTACAAAGTTAGTTATTCAAACATTAGTCATGTAAACATAAAGAATGCATAAAGAACTTAACAAACTAGGCCAATATATTCCAATGGGGTTTGCAAATGGTAATGAAGAACAATTAAAAGAAAGCAAATACCTATTACCTTCCCAAGTGACTCCACCATCCAAAAGTAACTCCAAGCATGTTTTTTCCCTTGATCTAATGTTCTTATCTTTGTCAATAATAGAGGCCAAGCTCCTCCATCATCTCAAGATCACTATGCATAACCTAGGATCAAGATATGAAATCACTAATATGCCTATCAATTGAAGCTATCATATTGCAAATAAAGTATGATAATCAAAACACAAATGTCTTGTGTAGAGAATCCTGCATTATAAGTTTACACAATTTAAGCTTGAAAATGATGTTTT
Source organism: Torreya grandis (assembly GCA_037957365.1). NCBI lineage: Eukaryota > Viridiplantae > Streptophyta > Pinopsida > Cupressales > Taxaceae > Torreya > Torreya grandis. Next base: position 629,096 of record JARHVA010000384.1, read on the forward strand.
ATGCCCTTTTATTTATATATTTTTGAAATGGCTTAAAATCAACCATGACCATCCATCTCAATATTGAGATGTGTGGCCATGAATTAATCTAATATTGAATAATAAATCTATAAATATCCTCATAATGAATTGGGAGGAAGGGCATTGGGTGCCCATAATCCTGATATTTGTTGTATTTATGGCTTGAGGATGCCACCCCATAGATCATGTCATTAGGTGATGCAGATATTGAGAATCAATTTCCAATAATGAAATAATCAATAACCTTCATGGAAAATCCACTTAACCTCTTGATTTGAGTTAATTAGCTTAAACAAGGTTAATCAATTTTAGTGCAATTCTTTAGAAATTGGTGCACAATTGATCAAAATGGTCAGAAAGTCATATTACTGAGTTTTAATTTGACTTGAGAGGAATTAGAAGGTGATGTTAGATGTGTATAGATTGTGATCCCATTTAGGATGTTTTTGACATAAAATAACAAAGGTACGTAATATGTACTAACAAATAAGACAAAAAGAGTGATCTAGAGCACAAAAAGGCAAAATTGTCATTTTAACTCAAAATGAATTGATTAAAGTTAGGAATCACATTAAATGCATTGCCCTATTTAGGGATACATTAACGTAAATCAACACTTGTATATGATAAACTTGAACCATTTAGTATGTTTTTATTGATTTTGGCCTAAATCGTGTATTTGAGTGCAATTCAAGTAAGTTTGACAATTTCAACACAAATAGTGTTAGGAATTGGATGTCTACATTTTGCCCCTGTTTGAGAAGGCATAACAAGATTTTTAGTTGAGGCAATGTCTTTACAAAGAAAATAGTTTTAAAAAAGAAATGGGAAATGACCGATGATGCCCCCTCAAGAGGACATACTAGGATGAAAGAGAAGGATGGACTCTCAAAAAGAAAGAGAAAGTGAGATCTTAACCCGTAGAATAGATCACATCTAGATTAGCTAATGCTTGCATGCGTGGTTACCATCGATGATCAAAATATTATTAGAGGTATAATGGGCCCTAAAGATCGAGGGAATGGGAAGTATACAATCCAAAAATAGAAGATACACACTTTAAACACACCCAAAACTAGGGTGCAAGCTACACGCTTTAGAATTGACCAATCCCGAGATAAGTTGCACACTAAAATAGAGCCATCATGGGCAGTAGTGTGGAGAGCTTAGAATTAGAGGAAAAGGAGAATCATGGTCTCCAAAGAGATGATAATAAGAAATTCCTCAGTAGAGTAGATTTGATTGTAATAAGATAATTGTACCCCAGTAGGGATAATTTTGATCATTTATAAAGAGTGAATAATGGTCTTGCCCTGTAGGGCTAATTTAGATTTATGACTTGGTTCAAATGTTGTGCCCCATCATGGGAAAATTGGCAAGTAATTAGCTCAAGGATACAACCTAAAACATAGATTAAAGATGAGTGGGTGCAAACATAGATGCAAGGGTACAATGGCTTAGAAATCCATAAAAAACTAAGCACACATGGATGCAAAAAAGGATGAAAGAAATGAAATGAGAAGTGAATGAAGATGGCCAAGCTAACCCGGGATACGTCTAGTATCTAAGTACTACCTACATAGTCCAAATAAACCTCAAGCCAATGTAGTTCACCTAAAATTGGGAGGAAATGGAATGAGGGATGATGAAAACTGACCAAGAGTTGATTATACTTATGATGTAGGCTAAGAGATGCACGTCTAAACATAGAGTCAAGTTTTAAACCTATTAAACCTAGTTTATGCATAGTGATCTTGAGATCTATTCATTAGAGCTATGTTGACTTTAAGACTTGAATTTAGAGCACAAAGTGCTTGATATAGTAAAATAAATTAGGCATCATAAGTATGCATAACTCATAATGACATTTCATTTCAATTGCATGGAGTTTGTTCAAATGTGAATACCTGTAACTAAGGATAATGGTAAAAAATGACCAAAACTAAAGTTACAACTATTTACATTTAAACAAAAAAGGTAAAGACAAAGATAACAATAAAACATAAATGGACCTAACTAAAAATCAAGATATAGAGGATCAAGATTTAAGTAGGAACATGAATGTTTGATAATAAAGCAAGAACATATTGAGCAATATGAGACCAAGATGTGAATAATCAAGATCTATGTGGACCATCAAGATGTTCTTGAAAAATAAAGCAAGAACATATTGAGCAACATGAGACCAAGATGTGAATAATCAAGATCTATGTGGACCATCAAGATGTTCTTGAAAAATAAAGCAAGACCAAATAGTAAATCAAAAGATCAAACAACACCAACAACAATCAAATAAACACACACACAAAATAAAATGTTTTTGGAATTTTGGTGTTTTATTAATGTTTTTTGAATTTATCTAAGTATCTCAAATCGATTAAGGATTAAGAGACACAGAATGGTCCAACTCATGAAATAGTAAGAGCATGCCAACTTAAAATGCTCCTAATATAGTAAGAGTATAATGAAATGGGGACTGAGTTGACATCAACATGAATCAAACACAACCTATGTAATCCCATTAGGACCTCAAGTCACATTAATTCTACCTACATAAAAGGCAATGAAAAACCGATCAGGTAATAACAGTTTTACAAATAAAGGCAAATGATAATAGTAATGACTAGGGGATGTGACAATACATGATAAAAAGTCATTTTACTTAATTTTTCCATAGGCAATTATAATTAAGAAATAATGTCATAAAACTGATTTTCCTAAAGGTGGTTATAATTAGGGGTATCAAACACAATACTAATTTGCCCATAGGTAGTTATAATTAATGATACCAGATATGATAATTAATGAATGATAACTTGTGAGATAAAATGTCACACTAATTCCATAGACTGTCATTCAACACACAATTTGAAAAACTATGAAAATTAGATTAGAATCCCCTCACAAAAGGTGTAGGAAAAACCAAATGAATCAAGATCAAAATGGTATAAGCAAGACAGTTAGAAACAATCCTTGATTAATAGTAATAGTAAATGAATGGTATAAGGAAAATGATCAGAAGACAATTGGCTATAGTGGTAAAAAAGTTGCCCCCAAGCGATGATGGCTTATTGTGCTTACAAAATGGTGAGGGTGTGGCTTAGGTTACTTGCAAAATGGAAAGAGTGTTTAAACTTTTAATTGATTACAAAACGATGAGAACATGGCTAATGTGATTGATCTATCCTCAATAGAAATTGAGTGTTGCCTACATAGTCCCTAAAGAGCTCAAGTCAATGTAGTTCAAATAACATGATTCATGGGACATAATGGTATAAAATGCCTAAAAAGGTCTATAGGGTTACCCCCAAGGGACAAGGCACAATAATGATAAATGGTAAAATGAAAAATTGTCCTACTGCTCCTGCTAATGTGGAGATGCATGTCTTAGTCAACATGTGAGATTAAAAAAATGATTAGCTATAAATATTACTACCTAATACTATTTTGAAAGAACTGCTCTATTAAAAACTTGCTGCAGATTTGGATCTTAATAATGTGTTCATGATCTTTATTGCTCGTTGATTTTATTTCCTTTAAATGTCAAGATAAGATATCCTTGTAGCCTCTACAAAGGAAAGTGCTACCAAGGATGGAAAATAATGTTAGGCATAGGATAAATGATATAATTGGGTAATGAATAGGTGGATGATAATGGAGTGTATAATGAATGGGTAACAAATAAATATTCCAATTTTTAGGCACACACAATGTTGCTGATTTTAGATTTGACATAATTTTGGTTGTGACAGGGCCAAAGACCTCTGAATATGCTCTTGATAGGACCACCAATTTTTTTTGTTGGTTGATCTTGAGAGTAGATACCATCTGATTATGTTGTAGATTGGAAGATATAATGATTTGTTCTTTGATAATGTCTTCATCAAGTAATGAATAACTTTTATGCTCAGTTATTGGTGCCTCGATGAGGTTTTCACCAATGAATTTGTCATGATTATCCCATAGTGCCTCTGAGGAGGTTTCACGAAGAGATATTAACATTTGACTTTGATTATATTTTAGAGGCTTCGAATAGGTTTCAATAAAATAATTGAGTTTGTTCTTTGATAATCTTTTAGTGGCTTTGAAAAGGTTTCACTAAAAGAGTGTTCCTCTCTTGCATGAGTTTGGTCTTGGCCCCCTGATATTCTACCAATAGTATGTCATCATGGATGTAGGTCAACAAAGTGTGATTCTATCAGTCCTAATCAATGCTTGTGGGAGTTGGAATGTCAATATAATGGTTATAATAGGTGGGAATAATGAAATGATGAAAGGCAACATAATCCTCGTAGAAGATACTAGGAAAACCTATGTCAATGCTAAAGTAATCATCTTCAAAAACAATAGAAGGATCAAAAATATATTCAAATTGATTTGCAAGGTAATTGCAACCAATGTTGTAACAACCATGACTATACTCTATTTCTAAAGTTGAGTCTGAGTCAAGGGTCTCTAAATCAGATATCAATTCTAAAGGTGATTTTGCTTTTGATGCTAAATATGATGTCGGTTCAGAAAGGGAACCTAAATCTAATGTTGTTTTTTCATCTAATGTGATTATTTATTTAATGTTCTATTGAATAATTGGTATCAAACAAGTAATGGCCTATGATGGCTTAATGGGCTCTATAAATAGTGATTCATCTAGGAAGGGTTCAACATAGACTGACTCATCTAAGTAAATCCCCTCAAAGAGAGGGAACCGCTCAAGGGATGACTTGACATAATCTTGTTTATCAAAAGGAGACTCCTCAATGCGTGGAAAAATATCAAGAGATAACTCTATCGAGACTAGCTTATGAAGGAGATGAGGCTCTTTAAAAATAGGTAAAATATGCATAGGTAACTCATCACAGGTTGACTTGTCATAAATGGGTGTTCCAATAATAACATCATGATCTTGGTTTACAATTGTTTGTAAAATATCAACCTTAAAAACATTTTGTTCCTCATAAGATGGATCTTGAAGAGGTAATGGTTCTTGATGAGGCTCATATATTGACACAAAATTTATAAAGTGGGGAACCATGTTTTGTGGCTCGATAATGGGATCTCCAAAAATTAGACTATTGAAGAAGGGATCAACAAAATTAGGTTCATCAAATGGATGTTATTCAACAATAGGTTCACTAAATACTAGTGATGGGCCCATAATGGTAATTATTGGATGTTACGTAGTTTGGTTGTTCACACAAACTAAAGGAGGAGGTATTAAAATGGTAACCATCATGCGCTATGGAGCATAATTACTCACACAAATAGAAAGAGAATAGCCTAAAATGGCAACCTTCATGTATTTTGGAGTTTGATCGCTTATACAAGCCAAAGGGGGATAACCAAGAATGGTAACCTTTAAGTGTGGCATGCAAATCAAAGGAGGATATCCTAAAATTGTAACCTTTGAGCACAACATGCAAATCAAAGGGGGAGGATGAGGATGATGTACAAAATTTGGCATGGATCCAATTGGTTTTCAATAAATAGCTTTAAAGAGGGAGACATCCTCAAACAAGATGGAGAGCTTATGTTTGCCATAAAAGTGCTCTACCTCACAACTAACGCAACAAGAGACCTCATTACGAGTGTACCTTAGCATCATGTCTAGAAAGGTTTGTTCTCTAAATTTTCCAAGATTTGGACTATTTTTTACAAACATTTTAAACAAGGTATGGATTTTGATCTTTCTTCCAAACAAATAACTAAGGCACCAAAGAGACTATAAAAGGAGAGCAGTGTGGAATTACACACGATTAGAAGAATGATGTTCATGAATTTACTCAAGCTTGGGTAAAATTGAAATCATATGAATTGGAAGAGGGTATGATAACTCAAAAACCCAAGGTAAAAACTAGCACACCAAAGCCTATATTTTTGTGATACGTCAATAACATAAAAGCTAGTTCAACTTTGATTTGTTGCTACTAGGAAGCTAGAAGAAAGCCCTTCAGATTAGGAAGGAGACAATATGAACAAGGAAACTCCAAATGTGTAAACATGCAAGAATTCCTAAAAAAAAAAAACTAGAACTAAATGGGCTACACAATATAGCCACAAGTAATAGGAATGGTAATATAAAATATGTTCTAGGACTCAAAGTGTGAGAAATAAGCAAGATGAATTAAGTCCACCAATGATGATAATGATAATGAGTCTATAAATGGCCTTTAATCTAAATTGGAAATTAAACCCAAGTTCCCTCAAGTCAAGTGTAAATGGCAAACCCAATTTAACACATCAACCTTATACACTTAGAAAAGTGCAATTTCAAATTTGAACTATCAATGAAGGACTTTAAAAAAACTTGGCAAGTGGTTTAGACTCAAATGGGCAACATAACTGCACCAATTAGATGATATGACACAATGTTTAAGATGATCATTTTGAATAAGGAAAAGATTAATTTTCACTTGGATAGTATAACACATCCTTATTCAAGAAATTGTGGATAATGCGCTTGGCTTATGACATTTGTTTACAAGCAAGTTTTGACTCAAATCAAAGACAAAGTAAGGTAAAAAGATTAAAATAGACCAATACAACTAAGTAATCATCTTAAATCCCTAAAACTAACAAGGTTATATGATATTGTTGAAGTTTGTCTTTATACGTGCACTTAAGAGGAAATTAAGTGTTCATCCAAAATAAAAATGCATTATATGGTAGGGTATTTTACACCCCTCATTCTCTCAAGTGACTATATGATGACATGGACCTTGGGGCACATCTCACATCAATAATATTTCCATGGTAAGTAGAGTTTTGTCTAAAACTCTACAAGTTACGACCATCTAGATTGTTCTCATGTGTATAATATTTCACATTTGCACACAAGAGAATCAACATGTCAATTGGATCCCCATCAAATGGCTTATTATGCAAAGATATAATCCTTTTCATAACCACTACATTCATCAATTACTCAGTGTAGTGCAATGTCCTGAATGATCATATATTCTTAGTTGGCTTGCTACTAATTAAGATGGTTTAACCACTCAAACCACCATCCCAATGGGGCAATCCCAATTTGTATACCCCTCCATGGAGAGGGGTTGAAGTCGATGTCAAAAAATGAAGCCCCAGGTCAAAGATTACCTATAGAACTCATGAGAGGTAATGACATCCCTCTCACATGCCAAATTGCATGAAGTAAAATCCAAGTAAAAAGGCTTTATAGGTTATTTTTAGATCACCCAAACCTTGTGGGTTTTAGGGAGAGCCTATTCAACTTCCTTTTTATGCCTTGGACAAAGGCACAATTTGTAATGAAAATGGTGCTTTTGATCACCTGAGTTCCCTATAGGGGACAAGGGGAGAGCGTAGATGCACAAATTCCTTTTTGCTCAGAAAATTTAATAAAATAAATGATATATGACATACAAAATAAAACTTTGAATTGAGTTTGGTTTTAAGCACCGAATTGAAGTGTTTGGTGATGTTCTTTGGCCCTTTGGCCTTAATTTGTAAAAACTTTTGAAAAACAATAACAAAACATTTAATATAAACATGCATTTTTTCCTTTTAAAGCACCAAAGGAAAGTTTCTAATTTTTTCTAAGCACTAAAAGGAGGTTAAAAAGACTTAATTAAGCTCAAATTGATCACTTTACACATTGGTCCTACATAAAAAGATAGGTAATATTTTTAGCTTTGAAGCGCTTTCACTTTTAAAACAAGGAACTTTGTTTTTATTTTCCTGAGGTCTGTGTTTTTTTGAAAACATAGAGACCAACGTTGAACACTGTTGATCAGTGCCAATTCATGTAAGACCGTCATCGTTCAATACCTAATTATGTCTGATTGAAAATAACCACCGAAAATCACTTGTGAACCTAAAGGCAAAAGTGTTATGCTTCAAAATATTTGTTAGGATAAAATCTCCAAAATACAAGCTTTTAGATCAAGATTATGTTCAAATTAGAGACTTATAAAACTCAAATTGTTAGAAACAAACTTGAATAAAAGCTCAAAACATAAATTTTTATCTGTATTTCCCCTATAACCCAACCGACTGTGGTTTGACCTAACCATCATCGGCCAATAAGAACCGTCGTTGATCATTGTACCTGTGTATGCACAAAAAAGGTTAGAAACATGAGAAAATAAGCTAAAAAATGATGTTTAAGGACTTTTTAATGACTAAAATGAAAATGTAAAATTTCCACAATGTCTTCTTTGATTGAATGGACTCTATAGTCCCACTGGGCATGCCAAGATGTATGATTAGATTACAAAGTTAGTTAGTCAAACATTAGTCATGTAAAGATAAAGAATACATATAAAACTTAACAAACTAGGCCAACCTATTCCAATGGGGTTTGTAAATGATAATGAAGAACAATTTAAAGAAAACAAATACCTTTTACCTTCCTAAGTGACTTCACCATCCAAAAGTAACTCCAAGTGTGTTTTCTCCCTTGATCTAGTGTTCTTGTCTTTATCAATAATAGATGCCAAACTCCTCCATCATCTCATAATCACTATGCGTAACCTAGGATCATGATATGAAATCACTAATATGCTTATCAGTTAAAGCTATCCTATTGAGAATAAAATATGATAATCAAAACACAAATGACTTGTGGAGAGACTCCAACATTATAAGTTTACATAATTTAAGCTTTAAAATGGTGTTTTATGCCCTTCTATTTATAGATTTTTCAAATGATTTAAGATCAACCATGACCGTCTATCTCAAGATTGAGATGTGTGGTCATGAATTAATCTAATATTGCATAATAAATTCATAAATATACTCATAATGATTTGGGAGGAAGGGGCATTCATTAAGTATGGGTGCTCATAATCTTGATATTTGGTGCATTTATGGCTTGAGGATGCCACCCCATAAATCATGTCACTAGGTTATGTAGATATTGAGAATCAATTTTCAATAATGAAATAATCAATAACATCCATGGAAAATCCACTTAAACTCTTGATTTGAATCAATTATCTTAAACAAGGTTAATCAATTTTAGTACAATTCTTTAGACATTGGTGCACAATTAATCAAAATGGTTAGAAAGTCAAATTATTGGGTCATAATTTGATTCAAGAGGAATTAAAAGGCAATGTTATATGTGTACGGACCATGATCCCATTTAGGATGTTTTTGACACAAAATAATAAAGGTACGGGATGTGTATTAATGAATTAGAAGAAAAGAGTGATCTAGAACATAAAAAGGTGAAATCATCATTTTGACTCAAAATGAATTGTTCAGATTTAGGAATCACATAAAATGAATTTCCCCATTTTGGGATACATTAGCCTAAATCGGTACTTGTATACTACAAGCTTAAACCATTTAGTGCATTTTTAGTGATTTTGGCTTACATTGTGCATTTGAGTGCAATTCGAGTAAGATTGACAATTTCAACACAAATAGTGTTAGGAATTAGATGTCTACAATAACTCATGTATCTCTAATAACCTCAAGCGTTGTCTCTAGGTAAGTACTAAAGTGGGGGAGGGGGAACATCATTTAAGCACTTGTCCACACTAACCACGAACCAAAATCCCCCTGCACAATCCCCTATCTGGAAATGGCTCTCCTTTCATGGATAGGTTGATAGATTGATGCAGGAATCCATAAAGAGACATAATAGTACCCCATGTACTGTAAGATTTCTACTACATGACATGTATCATAAATAAAATGTGTTTCTAAGATGATATCGTACAACATGCAAATCAAACATATGAAATGATAATGTCAATCTAACATTACTTTGGCCAAAGTTTATAAAAAACATATGATCACCTGGATTGGTCAATTTCATAACACATCACTTGATCAGATTATCCTTATACAACATTGGTGATGTTAACTAGACTAAAGAAGTTTGTCTCACTGCCTGTTTAGTATCATCAATGCGAGACCCATAATATATATGACATAGCATAATACTAAACTTAAAATATTCATTTCGATTATTCCTAATAGCTAAAAAATGAACATGATAAATATGGAAATAATATTAAATTAAATTTTATTCATCAAGTGCATTAAATGAATCTACAAGCATGCTTTTGTTATGTATATAACATATATATAGTCCTTATGTAATCATACCATCCAGGTATGCTAAACAAAAGACCATAATTACATATGTACAATATCAGACATAAATAAGCAAAATTTCAAAAATATCATACCAACTAAGTATGATAATATAAATTCCTTAATTACTTATTTATAGTAGATATTTAAAGCATAGTCCAACTTGTTCATACCAACCGAGTATACTAAACAAAATGACCTTACATACTATTCAATCATAATTAAATTTGCTCCAAAACACCATCAAATTTATACAGGGTTTAATAAACAATCTTTCTTGGTTTTTAAAACATAATTGAGTATGAATTTATAACTACCATGTCTGGAAACAAGTAATCCCAACCACTATTCAGATTTTTTTCTAATTTATAAACAACTTAAGCCTTTATTTTATAATTTTGGTTACTTATTTTTAGTAGACATAATAACTTAACGAGTCCTATTAATAAGCTGGGTTTATCTTAATGATTTAAATGTAGTCATTTGCATACATTTTTCAATTCATAAATTTATATAATTTCTTTATATATGTGTATATAATCTATTTGCAATTTATTTAGTCAACTAAGTTAACTAGTTTTACAATCTGAAACTACATATGAAAAAATATATATCCACTCAACTGAATTTAGCTTGTTACTAGTCCAAACTCTTCTTCTATTGACATTCCATATTGAATCTCTTATTTATATAAAGTAAGACTATCAAATCGATTCACGTTTATGAACAAAATCATTAATCATAGACATTCATCTAATTCTTATTCATCTAGCCCATTCAAAAGCCTTATTCACCATGGAAGTCTAATTTGCACAGTCATTCAAAAATACAATGACTTAATGAATCATTTCCAATATAATGGAAATGTTACAAGCTATGACTCACATTTCTGCATGATAAAATCTATATTACTAAATCCTTGTGTTAAAACAAATAATTTTTTCTTAAGTATATATATATATATATAACTACAACTATATTTTCATAATAAACATTTATCTTTCTGTATATATATACACACTTATGTATACACATGCACACACACACCTCTAGATACACAAAATTTGGTATTTTTAATTTGCTTAAAATATATACAATCACATAAACATATTTTCTTGTTTTCCACCCAGAACGAATATTTTAATTTTGTGCATATGTATATTTAAATAAATATATACACACACAACATTGTTTTAATGAAAATCCCAAATGTTTAGTCCTTTGCGTTTGTATGTGTGTATATGAATGGGTATAAACCTATACTCAGTTCACTTGGAATATGTAATGAATATGTGTATATATATAAATATATACACCTAAATCGTAAAAATCATTTTCTATTCTCAACAGTATTATTACTTAGGGTTGGGTGTATCCTCATACCAATAGGATAAATCATTTCAACAGAATAACACACATTATCCTGTTTGTTGAGTCCAGAAAAACCCTATTCAAGAGAATTTCTATGAACTCCCTCAGGGTTTAATACTGGAAGAGGTTTTCGACGACTCACAACTAAGCATAAAACATATAAATAGCTACAAGTTTTTATTTGTAAAAGGGTCTCTCAAGTTTGGGTATAGGGGTCTGTGGATCGCTGAGCCATCTGTAGAACCCTTCACTTAAACCCCCCCTTTTTTTATAACATATCACAAAAAACTAGCAAACCCATAATAATTTTTATCCTCAGTTGAAATAATTTACAAAATTATTTCTAGTTTTAATACATTCTCTTAAGCTACAGGGTATTTTAAATGCAAAACTAACCTGAATCAACTTATTCTCTTGAAACCAACTCCATTCTTGACTATAAACTTGTTCAAATCTAAATCTCCTTGCTTTCTTTCTTTCTTAAAACCCCTTCCTCCTACTCTGCCATTTCACCAAGTTCTTTGCATGCCATCTATGGTAGAAACCAAAGTTAACCCTAGTTGAATGCTTTGTTCTAAATAAACAAACTCGTAGTCCAAAAAGTAATTAACCAAAACAAATTATCATTCCAGCCAAACTTGACTTAACCCCCAAGATTACTCAAGTTAATACCAAGTTAAACTTAACTTTTTCTTCGAAGATTCCGCAATTCCCTTTCAAAACAAAGCCATTCGAAGGATTACATGCAACTAATTATCATGCCATGTAATAAAGTCAACCTTATTTAACACTAGATAAGTCATTTAGTGAATAAGTTCATCTTAGTGTTCAATTAGGATAATTCACAAAATTCACATAGGTATATAGTTAAGGTATTATGTCAAATGCTATTAATCAATAATTTTCATAACAATATTCAAACAACCTAAGGTTATATTTAATCATTTTTTTTGACAAGTTAATTATACCATTGTTTACTATCTTCAATTTCCTATCGAAAGATGCATTAAATAACATAGTTTATTAAAACACTTAGAATAACATCTCATAAATACAATGATCACATCATCTATGTAAAATCTATTCTAATACTATAGAATAATGAAATAATTCATTTTTAATGCACAACTAAAACATGATCAATGCAAAATACTCAAGAAATTACGAGCATAATACTAAAAAACTAGATCAACATAAAGAGTTAACAAGTCACTCTATGGTGGTGTGTGAGTTTGGGTTGTTAGCATTTCCTTCTGTCATCCCCCAATCATCCAGTCTGCACCATCCTCTCTGATGATGCTCTCCCTCATCATGTTCAGAGGGTAGGATCAATCTTGCATCCACCTTACAATAAGTAGATAATTAGTCTAAGTCATCATAATATATAAATAAATACTGTAGAACTAACAATTATACATCCACAATGTACAAAATAATAAAATACAATTATCACATCATGTATACTAATCAACAATATCATTATTCATAACAATACATATCATAAAGCTCAAATCAAAGTAATAAATATCAACTAATAACCATTTTTAATCCATAGATTCAAAGGTTATAAATCATAGGGTGAAATCAAGATGTAACATCCCCCCTAAAACTGGTCATTATCCCAATGACACTTATTCAAACTATAGTTCTAAATATCAAAAGAGTTTAACAAATATAAAAACATAGTATCTAGTATCAATCATGTAAACAAATGTGAAAATAGCTTATAAAACTCTTCATAGTCTTCCCAAGTAGCACTATCCTCATAGTATTTGTCCCATAATACCTTACACTATGACACCTCTCTATTATGCAAATAAAGTTTGCAAGTGTTAATTACTCTGATTGGTTCTACCATGACCACCTCGGGATTTAGAACTTGCAAAGCATTCCAATGCAAAACATGTGAAGGATCAACTATATACATCTTAAGATATGATATATGGAAAAAATTATGTAATAGAGATAGGGCTGATGATAATGCAAGCCTATACGCAACGTGATTGACCACTTCTAACACTTCAAAAGGTCTCACATATATGGGTGACAGTTTTTTTGACTTCTCAAATTTAATTGAGATCTTTTATGGCTTAACCTATAAAATCACTTTATCACCAATAGAAAAACACCTATATGTACCCTTCAAATCAATGTAACTCTTATATCTATCATGGGCATTGATAAATCTCTACCTGATTAGCTTGACTTGGTCTTCCATTTTAGAAAGCATCTTAGGCCTGAAGACTACCCTGTCTTCCAACCTGTCCTAGCTGATTGGTGTCCTACACCTCCTTCCGTATAGTGCCTCAAATGGTGTCATGTTTAAAGTTAAATGGCATGAGTTGTTGTATGCAAATTCAATCAATAGAAGATAATATTCCAATTTATATTATTGATCCATGCAAAAAATATGTAGAAGATCATGTAGTATCTAATTTACTTGTTGAGTCTGACCATCAATCTTTGTGTGATATGGAGTGCTGAAATTTAGCTACATGGCCAAGGTTAAGTTTAGAGTTACCCAAAACCTAGAAGTTATCTTTGGATCATGATCCGAAATGATCTTCTCTGAGAATCCATGCAACCTATAAACTTATTTTATGAACCTCTTCGTAAGGGTAGGTGCATCATCTATTAAATTGCTTGGTATGAAATACGACACCATTTATCAACAATTACAAGGATCATCTCATGCCTACTCTGTGACATCGATAAACCGTAGACAAATTCCATACTGATCACCTACCACTTCCACTATACTATATCATGCAGATATAGCAATTTAGCTGGGTGCACATGTTAAAATTTGACTCACTGACATTCTAGACAACATGACACAAAATTTACCACATATTTATTGATGTCCTTCTAAAAATATGGAGGTCTAAGCTATGCCATGAGTTTGGTTACTCCTAGATATCCTAAATATGGGTAATTCTGTAACTCTTTCAATACTATACTTTGTAGATTTTATCGATCTGGCACATACAACCTCCCATTGAAACACAATAGGTTGTCACTCTCAAAATTGAATCCTTTATATTGAGAATTATGAACATTATTAGATAATGCTTTTATGACCTATTCATAGTACTTGTCTCCTAGTTAGAAATTAACTTCTTGATCCTTTAAAGTACTCCTAATAGTAGATACATCTACTATGTACCTTGTATGACTCAAAACATTAGCTAATTTATTCTCTTTTCCCTTGATGTAATTGATATCGAATTCATAGTTGGAAATAAACTCTAACTAATGTCTTTGACAAGCATTTAAATTTGGTTAGGTGAAGATAGATTTGAGTCCCAAGTTATCAGTCCTGAGCTCACATGGTTTTCCCAACAAATAATGTTACCAAACTTGCAAAGCATGAATAATTGCTACAAGTTCAAGATAATGAGGGGCATAATTCACCTCATGAGTTTTCAGCTTCCTTGATTCAAAAGTGACTACTACACCATCTTGCATGAGGGCTCTGCCTATACCCTCTCTTGACGCATTTGTGATCATTGAAAATTGATCATTGGGATCAAGAACTCTTAACATTGGTGCTGGCATAAGTTCTCTTTTCAAATTTTTAAAAGCTACTTCACATTTCTCTGACCAGATAAACTTTTGGTTCTTTTGTTGCAAGGAGGTAATTGGATTAGCTATCTTGGAAATGTTTGTAATAAACTACCTATAATAGCCTGCTAACCACATGAAACTCCTTACCTCATGCACTATTATAGGTGTTGAGTACTCCATAATGGCCCTTATATTAGATGGATATATATAAATACCATCTAAGAAAATAATGTCCTAGATATTGCACTCTCTCTTGGAAAAATGCACACTTAGATAATTTGTTGTATAACTTGTGCTTACGCAATCATTATAAAATCAATTCTAGATGTTGTAGGTGATCCTCTTAAATCTAAGAATAAACAATAATGTCATCCAAAAAGATGAAAACAAAGTGATCTAAATAATCTTTTAACATGTTGTTCATGAGACTCATGAATGCTACTGGTGTGTTGGTCAACCCAAAGGGTAACATCGTGAGCTCATAATGTCCATAACGAATTTGGAAAGTTGTTTTCAAAATATCCTCTTCCCAAATTCTCAATTAATGATATACACTCTAATATATATCTTATAAAATATCATTGATCCATGTATTTGATCAAAAAGATCATCTATATGAGGCAGTAGTTGCTTATTTTTGATAGTTGCCTTTTTCAACATTTTGTAATCGATGTAGAGATAAAGAGTACCATCCTTCTTCAAAAAATAAATAGTGCACCCCATGGTGACACACTAGGCCTAATCAACCCCTTGGAAAATAGTTTTGGGAGTTGTGCCTTCAATTCAACCAACTTAGTGGTTGTCATCCTATACAGTGCCTTAGATTGTGGTTCTGATCTATGTATGATGTCGATAGAGATCAAACTCATGCTTGAGAGACAAATCTGGTAATTCTTCAAGAAATACATCATGGAAATATCTAAGAAATGGGAAATATTTGAGAGATGGTTCTTTAGGTTCCTCCATTTTATTTATCTTGATGATAAATGCTTACCACCCTTTTGCTTGAGCCCTTTTGAGTTGCATTACAAAAATTTGCTTGAGTCATGACTCTCTCTTTTCATCCTATAGTTGTATTTGATTTCTAATATCATCAAGACACTAAAACTTATTTAAGTAAACAATAAACCTTGGACTTATGTTTATCAAGCCATTTTACTCCTAGAATCATGTTATATGACCCTAGTGGTATTACATATAGATCCACTACAGTTGAAAATTTAGGCAAATCAATCACTGATTCAACTAGACACTTGTCAACCATGACTTTTGAGTCATTCTTGTATTATATTGAACATGCATTTTCCATATATCTAGATTTTATAGGAACCTTGATAAGCATTTTAGGATCTATAAAACATTTAGTAGCCCCTATATCTATTAAAATGGAAACTGGATGTTCAAACAAAATACCTGATAGCTCTATAGGTGATGCTTGAAATTTGGCTTATCGATTATCAATTATTACATGAATACACTAATGAAAATTTACTTATTGAGAATTAGGACCTTTGTTCCTTGATTTTTTTGAGTGTATTCATGAGCATAATGGTTTCCTTCATAATTTAAACAACTACCAGGTACACCTTTCTTGTCAATTTGTGAGTTTCCTTGGAAACTGCCTTTGGAGCCATTGCCCAATTTCTTGTCTCCAAATCCACTATTTAATTTGGTATTCTAATTCTTAGGCTATCTATTAGAATCTCCACTCCTCTACTTTTATTTGTTCTTATTTAAAGTTGGCTTAGAACTACCAAACTTTTACTTGAACTTTTCCCTAACCTAAGCTAGAGACTTCAACTTTTGCTCCTGTTTTACCACCTTATCAAAAACTTGGTCCATGATAGAAGGCCCATGAACATCTACTTCATTGCCAATATGAGGTTTCAATCCCATGATAAAATTCTTGATTATAAACCTCTCATCATCTTGGTACTGAGATACATACTTTAGAAGTTTGCTGAACTGTTCCTAGTACTCATTCACTGATAACTGTCCTTACTTTAGAATTTCAAAAATTGTGAGCCTCTGATCAAAGTAAAGCTATGGTAGCCACCATGACCTAAAAAACATCACAAAATACTCACAAGTTGTGCTATTTGAGTTAAATTTCATCTCCATATTCTTGTTAGCCCACCAAGAAGCTACCTCACCAACCAATTGGTAAGCTTCCCAAACTATTTTGGTGACTTCAGAGTAGTTTTAAATCTTGAAATACTTATCCATCTTAGTCATCCATGATTCAGCTCCATCACCTAGAATATTTCCATCGAACTTAGGTGGATTCACCTTCTTCATGTCCCTAGACAACTTTGCAACTACCTGAGCTCTCACATCCTATTGATTTTCTTACTCAACATGGTGTTTAATAGGTACTTCTTGGTGTTCTTCCTCACCTTGGCAATGAAATTCTTATTCTAGGGTTATAAGTTAATCCTTAGTATCATTCATGGCTAGGAGAATTTGATCCAACTTTGTTGAATGCTCAATAACAATAAGGTTAGGATCAATATGAGGGTTATTATCATTCAATGGACCCTCACCCGATGCTCTTATTTTCACCATTCTTCTTTCTCACTGAAAAGAAGAATATGAAAATGTTAGTGGAGTTAATAAGTCCTAGAGTTTGAGCCTAAGCTCTGATACCACATGTTACAACCAACCCAATTGTACTTAGAACAAAATGCAATAATTTTTTAAAAAAAATTACTTGACAACCATTTTATTAAAATCATAGAGACTTAAATCAAAATATATTCTAACATATAACATTAAAATTCCAACTTTAATTCTGAGTGTAATAAAAAGTATTACAACTCCATGGAAATCAAATACACTATGACTCAGTCACGACTGGTCTCAAAATACAAAAACTGTTGTTCATGTATAATATAAAATTACATTTACATTCCTATTAGGTATTTAGCCTTTATACAACATATAGATATCCAATTCTTTAAAGCTTGAAATGTACCAACTTGTGTATCTATGATAACCTCAAGTGTTATCTTTAGGTAAGTACTACAGTGGGGGAGGGAGAGCATAATCTGAGTGCTTTTCCATACCAACCACAAACCAATAATCCCCCACACAATCTCTTATCAGGGAATGGCCCTCCTTTTATGGATAGGTAGATATAACAGTGCAAGAATCCATAAAGAGACATGATAGTACCCCGTGTGTTGTAAGATTTATATTACATGATGTGCATCATAAAGAAAATGCATTTCTAACATGATATCACACAACATGCAAATCAAATATATGAAATGACAATATGTCAATCTAACATTACTTTGGACAAAGTTTTTAAATAACATATGATCACCTAGATTGATCAATTTCATAACACATCACTTGATCGGATTATCCTTATCTAACATTGGTGATGCTAACTAAGCTAGAGAAGTCTATTTCACTACCTCTTTAGTGTCATCAATGCAAGACCCATAATATATATAACATAACATAATACTAAACTTAAAAGATTCATTTAGATTATTCCTAGTAGCTGAAAATGAACATGTTAAATATGAAAATAATCTTAACTTACATTTTATTCATCAAATGCATTAAATTTATCTACAAGCATGCTATTGTTATGTATATTATAGATATACAATCTTTATGTAATCATACCATTTGGGTATGCTAAACAAAGGACCATAATTATATACATACAATATTGGATACAAATAAGCACATTTTTGACAATATCATAACAACCGAGTATGATAACAAAAAGTCCTTAATTACTTATTTATAATAGATATTTAAAGCATATTCTAACTTGTTCATACCAGCAGAGTATACTAAACGAAAGGACCTTACATACTATTCAATCATAATTGAATTTGGTTCCAAAACACCATCAAATTTATAGAGTGTTTAATAAACAATCTTTCTTAGTTTTTAAAACACAAACGAGTATGAATTTATAACTACCAAGTATGGAAATAAGTAATCCCAACCACTATTCAACTTTTTTTCTAAGTTATAAACAACTTAAGCCATTATTTTATAATTTTGGTTACTTGTTTTTAGTACACATAATAACTTAACTAGTCTTACCAATAAGTTGGGTTTATCTTAATGATTTAAATGTAATCATTTGCATATATTCTACAATATATACATATATATAAGTTCTTTATATATGTGTATATAATCTATTTGAATTTTATTTAGTCAACTAAGTTAACTAGTTTTACAATATGAAACTACATATGAAAATATATATATCCACTTGGCTGAATTTAGTTTGTTCCCAGTCCAAAATCTTCTTCTGTTGACTTTCCATATTGACTCTCTTGTTTATATAAATTAAGAATATAAAATTGAATCATGTTTATGAACAAAATAGTTAATCATAAACAACTAGTTGATTCTTATTCATCTAGCCCATTAAAAAGCCTTATTCATTATGGGAGTTCAATTTGCCTAGTTATTCAATGATACAAATACTTAATGAATTATTTCCAATATAATCAAAATGTTAGAAGCTACAACTCACATTTTTGCATGATAAAATCTGTATTACTAAATCCTTGTGTTAAAACAAATAATTGTTTGAAAAGTGTGTGTATATATGTGTGTGTGTGTGTGTGAGTGAAACTTTACAAAACTATGATTTAAAAGTGACCAATATATATACATATATTAAGATATATATCTTGAAGTTGATATATATATATATATATATATATATGTGAATATTTATATATAAATACCTCTGTGTTTTTATAATGAACATTTATCTTTATGTACACACACACACACACACACACACACACACATCTACCTCTATGTTTTTGTAATGAACATTTATCTTTATGCATATATACACACACTTATATATATGTGTGTGTGTGTGTGTGTGTGTGTATGTATACCTTTGGGTACACATAATTTGGGATTTTTAATTCACTGTAACTATATACAATCACATAAACATATTTCCCTATTTTTCACCCAGAACGAATATTTTAAACTTATGCACATATATATAGACACACACACGCACACACACAAAACACTGTTTTAACGAGATTCCCAAATGTTTATTCCTCTATGTGTGTGTCTATATATTTGTGGAATAAACATTTATGAATTTCATTAAAACAGTGATGTCTCTCTCTCTCTCTCTCTCTATATATATATATATATATATATATATATATATATATATATATATGAATGGGTATAAACCTTTGCTCAGTCCACTTGGAATATATAAAGATTATTTGTATATGTATAAATATATACACCTAAACCATAAAAATCATTTTTTATTCTCAACAATATTATTACTTAGGGCTGGGCATATCCTCATACCAATAGGATAATTCAATTGAATAGAATAAAACCCATTATCCCATTTGTGAAGTCCAAAAAAACCTTGTTCAGGAGAATTAATACGAATTCCCCCAGGCTTTAATACTAGAAGAGGTTTTCAATAACTCACAACTAAGCATTAAACAAATAAATACCTACATGTTTTTATTTGTAAAAGTGTCTCTCGAGTTTGGGTGTAGGGGTATGTGGATGGCCAAACCATCTACACAACCCTTCACTCAAACCCCCCCTTTTTTTTATAACATATCATAGAAAACTAGCAAACCCATAATAATTTTTATACTCATCTGAAATAATTTACAGAACTATTAAGTTCTAATACATTCTCTTAAACTCCAAGGAGAATCAACTCATTCTCTTGAAACTAATTCCATTCTTGACTCTAAACCTACTCAAATCCAAATCTCCTTGCTCTCATTCCTTCTTAAAACCCCTTCCTCCTAATTTGCCATTTCACCAATTTATTTGCATGATATCTATGGTGGAAACCCTAGTTAACCCTCATTGCATGCTTTATTCCAAATAAACAAACTCTCATTCTAAAAAGATATTAACCAAAACAAATTCTCATTCTAGCTAAACTCAAATTAACCCCAAATATTACTCAAGTTAATAACAAGTTAAACTTAACCTTTTGTTCAAAGCTTCCAAAATATCCCTTTCAAAACAAAGCCATTTGAAGGATTACATGTAACTAATTATCATGCCATGTGATAAAGCCAACCTTGTTTAACACTAGATAAGTCATTTAGTGAATAGGTTCATCCTAGTGTTTAGTTAGGATAATTCACAAAATTCACATAGGTATATAGTTTAGGTATTATGTCAAATGCTATTAATCAATAATTTTCATAACAATATTCAAACAACCTAAGGTTATATTCAATCTTTTTTTTGACAAATTAATTATAACATTATTTACTATCTTCGATTTCCTATTAAAAGATGCATTAAATAACATAGTTTATTAGAACACTTAGAATAACATCTCATAAGCATAATGCTCACATCAACTAAGTAAAATCTATTCTAATATTATAGAATAATGAAATCATGCCTATTTAATGCACAACTGAAACATGATCAAATCAAATTTCTCAAGAACTTATGAGCATAATATTAACAAACTAGACCAACATAAAGAGTTAACAAGTCAATCTACAGTGGTGTGTGATTTTGGATTAATATCATTCCCTTCTGTCATCCCCCAATCGTCCCATATGTACCATATTCTCTGATGATACTCTCCATTGTCATGTTCTGAGGTTAGGATCAATCTTGGATCCACCTCGTAATAAGTAGGTAATTAGTTTGAGTCAACATAATATATAAACCAATGATGCAAAACTAAAAGGTATACATCCACAATGTACAAAGTAATCAAATACAATTGTCACAACATGTATACTAATCAACAATATCACTGTTCATAGCAATACATGTCATAAAGCTCAAATCAAATAAATAAATATTAGCTAATAACCATTTTTATCTATGGATTCAAAGGTTATAAATCATAAGGTGAAATTGGGATGTAAAAAAAGTTCTTGTATAGATTGGGCATCAAAATATTGACACTTATTTAAATAAATAAATAAATGAACTAAATGTATTTTCACTTAACAATTTTTAATGTTAAGTTTTTTATTTCCCAGTTTTAAAGTGAAGTATGGAATTTTAAAGAAGGTATGGATTAATTAATAACATGTAATTTAGGTATATATTATATGAAATTAGTAGTTTGTTAAATTTTTATGTTGATAATATTTAAAAGCTATTAAAATTATTCAATATGTGAATGTGTGACTAACTTAAAAGCAAAGGCACTCAGATCACTTTAAAAGCAACTTGCTCATAGCTGCGCCGACCAAATACACTAATTTGTGTTAAGCCTAATCTGCATTTGTCCAAAAAAATTGCATTGTGAATTATTTATTATATTTAGCCTTGGTTGTCACAAGGATTACGTGAAAAACAAAGTGAATTAATTTTGTCCAGTTGCTTTTGCACCGCATCCAGGGAATGCTATAAGATGACATTTTTTCCGGTCAAAGAGGAATGATTAAACATGTTTTCAACGACCAATATAAAGACAAGCAAAGGGATAACAATGGTGATGTTGATGTGGTTGCACTTAAATCTATTAAATAGATTTGACTTTATGCCAATAATTATTTGGTCCATATAGTACTTCATTGTCATATAACAGTGCAATGGTGGTGGGAAAGGTACATCTTAATCAAATATTTTTCATTTTTAAATATTTTTTTGATTATTATATTGATAGAAATAGAATATTCTCAAATAACATGTAGAATAATATTCCTTAATATTTGGGTGTTGAACTTTAGAATTGATAATGTAATATATCTAAGGTAAAAAAAAATTGATTGGCTGGAGTAAATAATTTTTTTTTGCCTAAGTGATTCTTATAATTCATAGGGACTAATAAGCTCTATTGAATATAGTTTCAAATCATAGAGATGTTGCAAATTCTAGTTTGATGTTTAGTAAAATCTCATAAAATGGGTTGTGTTCTTTTTTAAGGAATAGAAATAAATTACCCCTCATAGCATAAGAATCATCCTAAAAAAAGGTATTGCCTTTGCTTTGGGGATAGGATCACTAATAAATCCTAGTCTCCCTCACTACGATAGTTTTGTCATTATTCTATGTTCTAATGACAAGAGACTATCCATAGATTATTCTATAACATCTAAGGAGTCTTATAATCTCTTTTATCTGTGTTGCTACCCCAATTCAAGTTAATGATAAGAATTCACTAACATTTTAGAGTACAAGTTTAAACTCTTGAATTTCATTATGACCACACTACAACTTGTCATTATATCATTTGATTTCTCAAAACTCAGTTTCAAGCTCACTTGAATTTAACTCAAGATTATCCAACTCAATATCTCTATACAAAACAAGGCTTATAGTAGGGGATAAAATAGTTTTACTCACTTTATCTTATGAAAAAACATGAATTTTGTGCTTTTTTCTCCACAAATTTGGCCACACTCATCATTCCTAGCTCTCATTTTATGTCATCTGCATAGAATAATATATCACAAGTGGCAATGGCAAGCTAACATGAAGGTGAATTCGTGCTCCTAGATTTATCATAAAGTTATTTTTTATAAATACTGTGGAGATCAATATAGGTACATTTCTAATGAACTCCATACATTAAAACATGAAAACAAAATATTGAATTAACAAACTATTATGTGCAAAGGTTGAACAAAAAATGAAACTTATTGATAGAATGGAAGAAGATATCTAATCCTTAGCCAAAAAATTGAAACAATTGGAATATATGGAAAGCTTTAAGGAAGAAACTGCATTTCTTAGCTTATATGAAATGTCTGGGAATTTAGATGTAATGCTTTCCACTGTAAATGGGGTACGCTTTCCCGCACACTCACATACTTGAGTTCTCTAACTAAAATATCATCAAACAAAATAATAAACAAAAATAGAAAAAATTAAAACCAAATCCAATATACTCTACGAACACAAAGCACATAATGGTGGGCTCATGGGTGTGATGTTGACTACTAAGTTTTGCCAACTTATTCAAACTGATAACTTAATATTCTCATCGGGACATTTGGTTTGTTGAATAATATAATATTTAGTAGAATTTAATCGTGTAAACTAGAATTTCAAATAGTTCCTCCAATCTTAGGAACATCATTTCCACTGCAGGGAGGCTTTTTTAAAAATAATATTAATTAATATTTATGATATAATATATAATATAATTTATTTAATATATAATAAAACAATAGTATAATATATTATTTATTTATAATTAAAATATATAAGTTATTATTTTATTAAAAAATAAAAAATAAATTTGAGTAGGATATTCAACTTCACAACTATTTATACGAAGGTCATGTAGTGGCTAGTCCCTATCTTTATGTTTTAAATAGAAAATTGAAATAAATAAAGTTATAAAGATGATTCTAGGTAGGACTCATTTATAAAAAAATATTATGTGGATAAACCCATAAATTGTAAATTGTAACGGCCCTCAACAAAAAATGCATCTAATTAATAATTTAAGGTGGCATGCCTTAAGAAACAATTTGAAGGTGGTATAAAAATGGTGAGTAGAGACAAGAGTGGTCTCGGTGAAGGGAGTCGTAATGTTGGTGGGCGATGAATCGATGGTGGGAACGCCAAGGAGCTTCGAAGGTGAATCGGGGCATTTGTTAGTCATGGCTCTTTTAGCAGTAGGGGATCTAAAAATGGATTGATTTTGAAAGTAGATTCCATGGGTGGATGCTTAGGAGAATCTCAAGGGAAGGTGGCAGTCCCAAGATAGGTGGAATGAAGGTGGCTCATTGACTAAAAGCCTGGTTTTTTTAACTGAAAGAATGCTACCAACCCATTCCATTCATGTGGGAATTTTTGCCATTCATTTATCATCAGTTTAAAACCTTCTCTTTTACCTTAGCTAGTGGACAGGTGTACCCTTACCTTATCTGAGGTTAACAAGAGAGGCATGGAGAAGGATGTGGTTATTGCTTATCTAGAGATGAGGCTTGCATCTGAAGGGAAGTTTAACCCTGATCTTGAGCCAACTTTTCTGGAGGATATCCCATTAGTTTTTTCCTATGTTGTTTGGGTACGGGTACGGGTACAGATACGGGGACGTCTCGGGTACGCGGGTACGTCATTTTTCAAAAACCTTGATTTGGATACGTCGTGGGTACGTCTGTGTATATATATATATATATATATATATATATATATATATAACTCATTTTTTTAGTAAAACACTTGAAACTACATAGTGTGAAAATATTTGTCTATAAATGATAAAACACTTAAAAATATATAATATTCATTCATTCATTACTTAAAAGACAAGATGTACATTCAAATCTAGAATAAATCATCTCGATTGTCCACAAAATCATGAATGCCACTCCCATTATTTTTCAACTTTATCATTTACTGACACTTTCTCTCACAAGGGCTCATCGGTGCATTGAATCTCACGAGTGCATGCCTTAAGGGGTGCACAGGGAATGGGGTGGGATCGGCTTGTGGCACTTTGCCAGAGATATTCTCAAACTATTCTATCACGCATACATCCCTTCATGCAGCCTTCATACCTCCTATGATGTCTCCTTGAAATCTTGAAACCCTGAAATATGGCTAAGTTTGAAACCCTGAAACCCTGGAATCTGACTAACTCTGAAATATGACAGGATCCTCCAAAACCTAGAATTTGCATTATAGCTCCTAGTAGTCCGAAACCCCTCTCAAACACCCTGAAAGTATATAAATAAAATATAACTTAAAGTATAAGAAATGTTTATTTTATTTCTATACGTTGGGTTCGGACTGGATTTACATTTAGGGTTGCTTAGTTTTTAGGGTTTTTTTTTAAGGATTTTCTAGGGTTTTTTAAAAAAACAATTCGCCATTTTTCTGCCGAAATCCCTCGGGTACGTGCCGGAAACGTCCCGAGTACTCCCGGAGGCGTCCCGGAGGCGCCCGTCGGCTTGCCGGACGTTTCCGGCACGCCGGCGGGCGCCTCCGGGACGCCTCCGGGAGTACCCGGGACGTCCCCGTGCCGGAGGCGTCTCCGAACAGGAGGCGTGGGGCTGGGGGGCGTATCCCTGCAACACAGGTTTTTTCCAATGAATCCCTTATTTTGGAGATCAATATGAGGCTATTTCAACCATTGATAAGGTGTATGAGTGCAAATCTCTTATCTACATATACATAGGGAAATTCCCTTCTTGGGATGAGCTCTCTCTTTGGTCAAATGTTGTTTGGCATAAATTTACAATGACTTCCTTTTATTTGCTTCAGAATACTTTCTTCTTGATAATGTTTTAAATGGTGGAAGATAGGGATTTTATGTGGGCTAAGGGCCCATGGTTTGTTAGAAACCACAACGTGTGTATGTGCCCTCAGGCCCCCTTTTTTGACCCTATTGAAATAGTGATTTTGGAGGCTCCAATCTGGGCCAGGTTTTACAACCTTCCTTTGGCCATGAAAGACCTTGGGATGCTTTAGTAGTTGTTTAGTAAGATAGGGGATTTTATCAAAATAGATCAGAACTTCGATGTTCAATAGAGATTTGTAAGGGTGTGTGTCATGGTTAACTTCTTAAAACCCTTCCATCATGTTATCAAGCTTCTTTCCTCCCATAGTTATTGGATGTAGTTCATTAACTATGAAGGTCTACCTTTTAGATGCTTCAAATCCTATCAGGTTGGGCATAAAGTGGTGAAATGTCCAAGGAAATTTATTGCTAGATTTGGCTCTCCCTTATTGGAAAAATGAGTGAGAAAGATTGGTTTTCCCAACATTGATCTTGTGAACAATTTTCATAATTTTGATGATTCCTATATCGTACCTACTCGTTATAGTGTTGATCCTCTTATGGGTTCTTCCAACCTGGTTAAGGAGACCACTGTCAACCTTGGTACCTCTTCTCTAGTAGTTGAGGAGTCTCTTTATCCACCTATAATTATTGAATGCTCTGATGGAGGAACTTTTGGTCATTAAGGACCTCCCTCCTTTGGTCATCGAAGCACAACAGGGTCTTCATGAGTTGGAGAAAGTTACTTCCTCTAGCATTGAAGGGTTTTTTGATAGACCAAATTTATAGGATTTGTTCTTTTTGCACAAGCTAAGTCTACTTGGGACAAGAGGGAAGGCTAAGCTTCAATGACATGTCTTCTCAGAATATAAAGGCCCTTTATAAGAAGGGGTCAAGAAGAGATTAATGCCTTTTTTTGGGAGGAAGAATAAGAGAAACTTTGCTCAAGAGAGATCTTGACTCTTGCTCCACATAACTATTTACTCTCAAAACCTAATTGTTGCAAGAATGGCAAGAGACAAAAAGTCAAAAGAAGTAAGACTATAATTGGATGCCTTGAGCTCCATTGATGATAGCACCTAGTAGATAATGGAGGCTCTAATTTCTAGTAGAGATAGTCAAACTCTTATGGCTCATGACTGAGAGATCATATCTTTGGTTTTGTTTTAGCTTCAAGGTTGAGTGGTTATCACTTTTATTTACTCTTTGTCAGTTTATATTGTGTTGTTTGTTTGGTTGGGTGGTTTTTTTAGTCCTATGGGATACTTTGTCTCTACTTTGTTTATTATCCTTTGTTCTCCCACATGGATTTTGTTGTGTTTTTTCCTTCTTTTTTACTTGTTGTCTAGGAATTGGGGCCCCTGATGTGTCCCAAATCTGATTTTAGCTCTAGTTAAAAGCAATCATCTATCCAAAAAAAATTGAAGATAGTTTGGCATATATTTTTGTATCCAATCAACTCCATGTATCAAACAAGAAATTTTCTTGTATAAATTGAGCATCAAAATATTGACACTCCTTTTAAAAAATAAATAAATGAAGTAAATGTGCTTTCATTTAACAATTTTTAATGATAAGCTTTTTATTTCCTATTTTAAAGTGAAGTATGGAATTTTAAATAAGGCAAGGACTAATTAATAGGATGTAATTTAGGTATATATTATATGAAGTTAATGGTTTGCTAAATTTTGACATCGATGATATTTATAAGATATTAAAATTATTCAACATGTGTATGTGTGATCAATTTAAAAGCAAAGACACTCAGAGCACTTTAAAAGCAACTTACTCATAAATGCACCAACCAAAGATACTCATTTACATTAAGCCTAATCCATGTTTATCTATAAAAATGTATTGTGAACTATTTATTATATTTAGTCTTAGTCACCATAGGGATTACATGGCAAGCAAAGTGAATTATTTTTGTATGGCTACTTTGTGCCACATCCAGGGAATGCATAAGACAACATTTTATTCTTGTCAACAAGGAGTGGTTAAACATGTTTTCAACAACCATTATAAAATACAAGTAGATGGATAATAATGGAGATGCTGACATGGTTACACTTAAATATATTCAGTGGATTTAACTTTATGCCAATAGTTATTTGGTCCTTATAGTACTTCATTGTCATATAACAACACACAATGGCGATAGGCAGGGTACATCTTAAGTAAATATTTTTATTTTTAAATAATTTATTGATTATTATATTGATAGAAATGGAATATTTTCTAATAACATGTAGATGAATATTCCTTAATATTTAGGTGTCAAACTTTAGAATTGACAATGTAATATATCTTGTCAAAAATGTTGATTGACTAGAGGAAAACATTTATTTACCCAAGTGATTTATATAGTTCTCAGGTACTAATAAGCTCTATTACATATAGTTTCAAATCATGGGGATGTTACATATTCTAGTTTAATGTATAGTAAAATCTTATAAAATGGGTTGTGTTCTTTTTAAGGAATAAAAATAAATTACCCCTTATTGCACAAGAATCATCCTAAAAAATAGTATTACCTTTGCTTTGGGGATAGGATCACTAACAAACATAAACCTCCTTAATTTATCAAAGGGATTTTACAAATTCTACTTTGATGTTTAGTAAAATCTTATAAAATTGGTTGTGTTCCTTTTTAAGGATTAAAAATAAATTACCCCTTATAGCACAAAAATCATCCTAAAAAATAGTATTTGCTTTGATTTGGTGAGATGATCACTAATAAATACCAACCTCCTTCATTGTAATAGTTCTATCAGTATGCCATGTTAAAGTGATAAGAGTCTATCTATAGACTATTCTATAACATCTAAGGAGTCTTATAGTTCTCTTTGATGTGTTGCTACTTGAATTCGAGTTAATGCTTGAATAATGCACCAATATTTTAGAATACAAGCTTAAAATCTTGAAGTTTATTATGACCATGCTACAGCTTGTCACTATATCATTTGATTTCTCAAAAATCACTTTCAATCTCACCCCAATTTTACTCGAGATCATCCAACTCAATATCTCCATGCAAGGTAAGGCTTGTAGTAGGGGATAAACTAGTTTTACTCACTTTATCTCCTTTAAAAAAACACAAATTTTGTGTTTTTTTCTCCAAAAATCTGGCCACACTCATCATTCCTAGCTCTCATCTTATGTCATCTACATATAAAAATATATCACAAGTGGCGATGGCAAGATGGCATGATGTTGAATTCACACTACTAGCTTTATCATTAAGTTATTTTTTATAAATACTTTGGAGATAGATATATATCCATTTATAATGAACTCCATGCACTAAAACATGAAAACCAAATATTGAAGTAGCAAACTATTATGTGTAAAGGTTAAACAAAAAATGAAACTTATTGATAGTATGGAAGAAGATATTCAATCATTAGCCAAAAAATGAAACAATTGGAAAATATAAAAAGATTCAAGGAAGAAACTGCATTTCTTAGCTTATGTGAAGCATTTGGGACTTTAGATGTAATGCTTTACACTTTAAATGGGGCATGCTTTCCTGCACACTCACATACTTGAGTTCTTGAACTAAAATATCATCAAACAAAACAATAAACAAAAATAGAAAATTTTTAGACCAAATCCAATATACAGAGGTTTTCATTCATTAAAAGTCTAAAAATTCAATATAAATTCTACATATTTCTAATGCTTGTGTTTAAATAAAAAATTAGTCCTTGTGTTTCAAGAAAATGGCTAGTACAAATTTATAGGGCCAATGTGCCAATAAAATGACCACATTTAGGTTGCTAATGAGAAAGTAATTTAAGTGAGCATTATAGTTGATTTCCCTAGAGCATTGCTTACAAAACAAAAATTTGACTTGGGGTGAATTAAATGAAGGTAATAGTTGATTACAGTCCATCCCCCAACCAGGGATGCCCCAATATGTTTCAAAATACACACATCAAGTGTGCTGATAAATTTGGGTGTTTCAGTGATTTTTGACATGATTTATGTGATGTTGAAAGTCATTATGATCACAAATTTGACACGAGAGTGGTGAAATTGGAGTGTCTACATTTGCCCCCTATTTGAAAGGGTGTTTAAAGACACTAGACAAAACAATTTTTTTTAAATAAATAATAAAAAGTCATTAAAAATATTTGATAATGATTAACGAATGATGCATTTGTATTTTATTGTTGTTTGTTTTAATTTCCTAAAAATGAGTTCACATGGATGCTCCAAACAATGTTTGGGATGCCCATGATGCCCGCTCGAGGGAGTGACTAAAACATATTTTTAATGAATGGACCCTTGAAAGGAAAGAAAAATCTAGAATGTGAAGAAATTAACCCATAGATAAAATTAAGCCATTCGAGCTAATGCTTGCACACTTGATTTCCAAGAATGAGAGAATGATTTTCCCTAGTGGGGTGAACTTGGGAAAAAAATCAACTTATCAAAAGCACTCTATCAAGCATTCAATTGAACAAAACATATTTATTTCCATACCACTCATAGGTAAAACATATCTACAAGTCTGAAGTACTAAATGAGCAACTTGAGAGCCTGATTTTTCAACTTACAAGCTAGGTAACTGTTATACTTGATTTGCACATATTGCATGATTCACACACAAGCCAACATGTAGGTGAGAACTACACTATTATGAGACCCTCTTCAGAGTATTAGCTATGTAAGAAGTGCCCTTTGACTTGGGGTTAGCTCAACACTGTATGCCCACAAACCCATTTTTTCCAATGCCATTATGAAGATAGAGAACTAGGGTTTTTACAAAATCACAAGGAGTGATAGTCCATGACCTAGATTTGAATACACTAGAGTGAAGGTGAAGCAAAATATAGAAGTATCTAAGTGGCTACATCCTTTTATAACATGTATTCTATAGAGGATACTTGTGTCAAACCTAAATAGTAGCATCAACACAACCGTCCAAGGCTAACATTAGTATCCAAAAGTCTAAAAATATCAGATCTAAAATTTGATGACTGTTCCAGACTCATCTTATAATTTTCTTCCTATCTATTCTCTATCCAACACTATGTCAACATCAGAATTATTTAAGTATATTTTTTCTTATCATTTTCATACGTAGCTTAGTTGTACTTTCCATGTTTTTACTATCTCAATTTTATGAATTCAACATATGTCTATATCTGGGTTTAGAATCTAATTGGCCTGTTATGGGTCTAATTATCACCCGTGTGCCATTTCATTTCTATATAACCTTTTAATCGAATCTAGGGCTAACAATATGATCACTTAGATGATTTTAGGGTTAAACATTTGGCAAACTTGATCTTTAAACATCAAACCATAGGGCACTTAGGGTTTTATGATTTTTTTTCCTACTCCCTCATTGCTATAATTTCGCAATCATGGTTGCAATGGATATCTCTATTAATTATTTCATGGTCCAATACCTTATAGTGGTCATAAACTATTATATCTCATACTTGATTAAATCCATCTGATCTATAAGGGATTCAAAACCTACATTCCTACATAATCCTCCTTATTTTAATGTTTACAATTAGATTTTACCTATCACTACAAAGTGCCAAAGGGAGTGCATGAAATAATCATCCTCCCTAGGACATGTATTTTCCAAATCCAAGCATACTACTACCAAAACCTTGCTATTGAACTTGTTACACAACTCATACTATTACAAGGATGTTCTTTTAGATGCATTACGTATGACCTTACTCCCTTGTAATGTTGAACCACCAAATGTGGCCTCTATCTTAAATTCTAGAAAATAAACTAAGCATAATATATCCTTTGAAAAGGAGGATTTGTCATTTAAAACACCTTTGTTTACCGCTATATATTCAGGTGTATGTTTGTAATAAAATGATAAAATAAGTTCTCGTGGACAATGGTTTAGACTCAACATTTAAAACATATCATTTATTTCTATAATGGGCATCAGACCATCAAATTCAGAACCATCTATTAGGAGTTGATAGCACTCAAATTACTTCAACAACAAAAAAATCACTTTAAGGTAAACTTTGTGCCCACTAGGGTTGGTCGATAAGCATTTTATTAATAATAAAAAATAAGTACATAGAAAGGGTGTTAATATGTTGTTAACCATTTTACACACTCGAACATGAATATATAGGTTTTCACTTATGACCAGTAAAAACCAACTAGCCAAATAACCAACTCTCTAGGGAATTCAACCTGTAAGTTAGTTTTATTATTAACTCAAAACATAAAAACAAAGTAAGTAAATATGACAATGATTATCAAAGTGGGTGTCTTTATAAATAAATATTCATTCCCCTTTATAATTTATTATTACTTATCAACATAAACTAAAGTTAATACTTTGGAATAAGTCCTAACAAACGCTCCATGATCCAAAGTCATTTCTTTGGACGCATGCCAGGGATTTTTTTGAGTTTCTCAAATTTTATTTTGTCAAGGGGTTTTGTGAATATATCAACTATTTGATCAATAGTTGGGAAAGATATAGGACCAAGTTCTTTCTTCAACACCAACATATACAATAATGATATTTGAAATTCATATATTTTATTTTGCCATGAAATACTAGATTTGTATACATATTAATCATACTTTGATTATCAATGTAAATTATGTAGTAACAATCTGAGAAATTTGAAGATCTTTAAGAATACACCATAAATAAATAATTTCTTTAGAAGCATCCCGTGCTATGATATATTTTGATTATACTAATGAATTTTCCATTGTATATTGTTTCTTATGACACCACACAATGGTAGATAAACCCATATGCATACTGTACCCTATTGTGGAAACTCTATCATCCACATATCCACCAAAATTTGCATCATAATACCCAACAAGTTTGAAGTTCTTGTTGCACTAGTACTCAAGTCCATATGTTTTCGTTCCCTAAAGGTAATGAAATACTCTTTTTGCTGCATGCTAATGAATTTATCTAGGCTCATGCATAAACCTAGACAAGATTCCAACTGCAAATGATATATTAGGCATGTATTCGTGAAGTATATATAACCTCCCACTAAATGTTGGTATTTGGTGCCATCAAAAAGTGCATTACCATCATCTTTAGATAATTATAAGTTAATTTCAATGGGAGTGAGGGTATGTTTGCAATCATTTGTGTCAAACATATCTAATAACTCAAAAATATACTTAGCTTTTGAAATGAAAATACTTTAATCTTTTTGAGTAAATTCTACACCAAAATAATATTGAAGAATTCCAAGATCTGTCATCTCAAACTCATCTTTTAGTTCCTTCTTCACATACTTGTTATGGTTATCATCATTTCCTATGATAAACAAGTCATCAACATAGAGAACAAAAATTACCAATTTATTTCCCAAGACTCAAATATAGAGAGTATCATCAAATTAATTACATGTAAAGCCAATTTTCTATAAGTAGGAATCCATTTATTCATACCAAGCCCTAGGTTCCTGTTTGAGCCCATGGAGAACTTTGATTAACTTACACACTTTGTGTTTTGCACCCACTTTCTCAAAACCTTGGGGTTACTCCATGTACACTTATTCTTGTAAAACATCATTCAAAAAAACCCTTTTGACATCCATCTAATGTACATTCCAACCATTTTGAGTAACTAAGTTAAGTAACATATGAATAGTGTGCCATTTGGTAATTGGTGCAAACATTTCCTCGTAATCAATACTTTCTTATTGCACATAACCTTTCACAACAAACCTGGCATTATGTTTATCAATGGAGACATCTAATTTATACTTTATTTGATAAACACATTTGCATTTGATGGGTTGAACATGTGGAGGAGTATCAACCAAAACCCAAGTATTATTGTTAAGAATGGCATCATACTCATTTTGCATTGTAGTTTGCCAAACCTGTTCAGTAGAAGCCTCCTCAAAAGTGGATGGCTCATTGGAAAAAGTTTCAACAACCTTTGCATAATTTACATATTTATGAGAACTCATGGGACCTATTAGACCAACTTCATCTACTTTCAAGTTAGAAAAATTACTTTGAGCCCATTTTAGATACTTGTCCAAATTGTTAAGATTAGGAATACCATAATTCTCTTCATGTGCACCATTTGGAGGAAGACTTAGAGAATTTTCAACATTGTCTAAGTCATTATTATGTGAAATACTATAGGAAGTAGAATAAATGGAAGGGATACTAGTCTCATACCGCAATCTATGAGAGTTGGCCTCATTATTTAATCCCTTAATGTATTTTTGAATCTTCCTCTCTAACCTGTCAAATTGTGAGTCAATCTCTATAGTGTTCATATTACCAAATTTATAAAATATCACATCCCTGCTCACTATGAATTTGCATGTATCATGTGCAAACAAACAATACTCCTTTTTATTTTCTTAATACCCAAGAAAGATGCATTTTCTACTTTGAGGTTCTAACTTAGTTTGGTGTTTAGCAATAACTAAAGAAAAACAAAGACATCCAAATTTTTTCAAGTGTTTAAATTTTAGTTTAAACCCATACCAAGACTCATATGGAGCTTTACCCAATAGTGAAATTATAAAGGACCAGTTTCTCAAATACTGTTAGGATCAAAAAGGCCTAATCCTAATACATGTGCAAGAATGAAATGCAAAAATGAAAAACAAGCTACAGTAAAACACAAAAAAATATAGAAAGTACATTACACAAAATATACATGGAAACCCTACTAAAATAGCTATGGAAAAACCACAAGGAAATTGCACAATCTATACTTCATATTCCATCAGTAAATCTCTCTCTACAATTGCTCTTCTCAGTGACTCATTTCTAGTGCTAACAACCATATCACTCAGGTGAGAAAATTTTATAACCAAGCCTTCCATGCTCTAACCTCCAAGTTGTAACATGCAACTCTTACAATGCTAACATCCATAGCATCTAATGGAACTCCAAGCATCTACCTCTATCTCCATGAGCTGAGCTAATAAGTGGCCAGGCTCCATCTCCAAGGATCCAAGCCATGCATCTAGGTGAGCCAAGCATGAAAGCCTTCTATGCTCTAACCTCTAGCCATATATATGATGCTTACAACCCAAGCATCTAGGTGAGCTAGGATTACAAGCCTTCCAAACTCTAACCTTATATCATGCAAGCTCAAGATTGTAAGGATCCAAGTGATCCAATACATGGATAAGATAACCCCCAAGGGGCTTCTCACATGATCCACCGATTGGATAAATAATGACAAATGAGTACATAATGCTTTATAACATTTTACAATGAGAAGAAGAGAAGAGAGATAAAATGTGGAGCCACATTCCACATGGACTCAACAATAACCACTAGAGCCTCATAATCACCCATGTTCATAAGTCACAAGGCAACCTATGTGCCTTGGATAGAAATGCACCATACTTGAGTGGATGAACATTGACCAATATTAAAGATGCTTGTCTCCATGTGTAAAGTCAACAAAGTAGATCCACTATTTTAGACAATATCAAGTCACCCCATGTGACTCATAGAACTATGCCCCACTCACCCATGTGAGTGAAATAAAAAATAGGGAACATCTTGTCTCCTTTCCATGTTTACAAAAAGGATTCAAATTGCCTTTTTAACTTCTTCACACATGTGAATCATAGAGCCACCAAAAATGACACCCCATATTATGACCTTGCAATCATACACTCCAAGACAAGCCCTTGTGACTCACTAAGGATAAGACCCATGTCCTCAAGTGGAGTGTTACGCCCCAAACTTATCACATCAACATGATCATACTTGAGACCCACCATGGGTCCTATTGCCACATCACCTGCATGCCAACTCATTTGCACACATGCATGTCACATCACCAAAATGTCATTTTAGTATGACACATCACCATGAATATTGACTATGAATAATTCTCATGAATAGTGACCTATGAATATTGGCTTCACACCCTAGAAATATTCCACTTGAATTCAAATACATAATATTTTACCACACCTACATCTTCTGCCAACCAACTAGCATCCAATTGTCATCTATGTTGTCATCAATGCCCACTATTGCTCACACACAATCCTAGTAGAAGTTTTATGCACCACTAAAACTTCTCTTTCCTAACCAACCTTATCAACATTTACTTATCCATAGAATATTATTGCGACTTGAATTGACTCCCACTTCACCATATACCCATCCTTCTTCAATATTCCTTCATGAATCACTCATAACTCCCACTACTTGGAAGTATCTAGTCTAGTATACACCATGGATTTTTTAAGAATTCATATTCTTGATGAATAAAATACACATAACAACCATGTATTCTCCCCCTTGTTCTAGGACACTCTGGAAGATAACTCATAAAACTACAAGAAGAGGGATACTTTCTTGCTTTAATGTCCCTATGCATCTCCATCCTTGGTTTGCTCCATCTCATCCTAATCACATGAGACATCATACCATTGATCATGTTGGGGCCTATAACTAACATGTCATATACACATAGGAATAACCTTTTTTAAATATTGGCTCTCCATGAAGGTATTCTTGTACCATATCAACATGCCTACTGAAATCTGTATAGTCTTCAATTCTACAAACCAATTACTCTTTGCCTCATCCTCATATCCCTCTAGATACTCCATCTCATCATGAGATCACCATGTAGGAATGATGCTTTTGCATTTTAATATTCCAAAAATGAATAAAAACAATTTCACACTGCACTTTTGATAATTGTCTACAATCGAAGAGAATAACCCATAGAAGTTAACACCTGACTTCTACATGTAGCAAACTGTTATCCACCATGATTAACATGGTACCTATCCATAGTTATTGGGAAGTTATCATACTATTTATTACATCATTTTACCCACTGAGATTTTTAACCCATAAATGAACTACATCCTACTCTATCACATGTCAAACTAACTCATGTGCAAAGTTACTCCATACATCGATCTACTTGGCTACTCACATCAGCTACGCCACAACCCTTTTAAATACTCACTTCTATTACACCACAACCACAAATCACTTCACTCAATGCATATCTGAGTCTCTGAAATATTTAACACTAACCTTCTTTTTCCATGGAACCTTAGGTCTCAAATTATTCTTCTCCATCCATTAACTACTCCATTAGGTATAGATTCAGGTTTCTATACCTTCTCCTTTACATAGAATTTAAAAATTATCTCAGCTCACACATTTTGGTAGTAGGATCCCAAATTATATCCATTATCCAACTAAGAACCCACAAAAAGGTACATTCCTTGTCATCAACATCCATCTACACCAATGGAGACTACCTTGCTCTACCACAAGCTATACAGTTGCTTCTTTATTAGGAACACTATGTTTATACTAATCCATCTAGTAAAACTTGTTGTAAAGTTATCAATGATTTCATGGTGATGTCATAGATGTTTCCATGGGAGTGGATGAAGTGTCTTTATAGTCTAATTCATAATGATAAAGTATGCAACATGCTTGTTCTAGTATGCCTGAAGTTGGCTTGGTTGATATTCTATTTTGGCAAGGTTATAGATGTTTAGGGATGAGTATGGTGATTTGAGTATGTGAAAGGGGTCCTATAATAAGTAAATAATGATTTGAGTACTTTTGTGAATGATTGGTTTTCATTTTATTGATCATTATTTTCATCTAGACATTTTGGGTCTAGTGGCAAAAAATCTGAGTAGGCCATTTGCTGACATAACCATTGACACATATAGATGAGTCAAGGGGAGTTGGTCATATGATTGTGATAAAATTTGTGCCTAAATATTATGCAATAAATCTCAGGTCATGCGACTAAGTAAAAAAAAATATATTCAAGTGCAAAGTTGGGCTCCCAGGTAGTTTGACAATGTTTTCCCATACTTAGCCAAATTTGCATGTGGAAAGAAAAATCATGTAAACATATTGATGAAGTTATATTTCACACATGTATTAGTTTCAAGATAAGTTGATCATATGGGTTTGTTTAGTTTTGTGCCTAGTTGATATGCACTAAATTTTAGTTCTTGCGATGAAGCGCATCAAAAGATATGCATGTGTAAAGTTAGCCTTCCAGGCAGTTCTTAACATAGTTAGCTATGTGGCAAAAAAAATGAGTGAGTAGATTAATAGAATTATATCTCACACACATGAGGGTTCTTGTTAGGTTGTGGAGCTAAAAGCTTCACCAGGATGCAAACAGGAGAAGTTACGGAGCTTGCGGAGGTTACGAAGAGTTGTAGAATGAGTTGCAGGGAAACCGACATCAGTCTGATCAACTGACGTCGGTCAAACAACAATGAATAAGAAACCGACGTCGGTCACCAGTCGGCCGACATCGGTCATGGAGGAGCCGACGTCGGTAGCCTATACGTGAACATGCAGTTTGCATGTTGATTCTAGAGAGTCTATTTTTGGACGGTTAGTTTGCATGTTAAAGGCCAGTCATAGTCTTGAGTTGCATGTCTAATTATTGTAATTAAGATAGTCTAATTATTGTAAGCATGAGATCTATATATGAACTCATGGGCTGTATTTCAAAATTATAGCTAGAGAGTAAGAGAGCAAATAAGCTCCTTCTGAGAGAGGAGAGCAATGGTGTGTTCCTCCTAGTGCCACAGTAACAAGGTGGGTACTGGTTTGAAGAATCAAAAGGGTTATTCGTATTTGTATGATCTTAGTCAGCAGGTTAGCATGGCTTCTTTTGGAGATCTATAATGGTGAGTAAGGTCTAGTGATTTGCAGGTAGTAGCAGAGAGCAGGAGATCTACTTGGAGTACAGTTGTGTACTTGGTGTACTGGTAGCGTGTTACTAACTGGTTAGAGAGGTGAACATCAATTTTGTATTAGAGTTGATTTTTGGGACCGAGAGAGAGAGGGAAGAAGGTCTTGAGGTGTGGCAAGCCTTTGAGGTGGAAGAAGAAGTGGCATCTTCTTTATTGTATATTCTTTTGAGTGATTATTAATACAATATTGTATTGTCTCTCATATTCCTGTGTTGTTTCATATTTCTAGTTACTTATTGATTTTGGTTAAATTCCGTGTTTAGTTGCTAATACAAGAGGTAATCATATATGTGCTCCATTGGTGGAGCAAGATCCTGACAAGTGGTATCAGAGCCTTGGTTGTAGGTTCAAGAGCTGATACCATCAAATGGTATCAGAGCTTTTGGTTGGGTTGACTAACATGTGGTTTCAGATTTGGTAGTGTTTTTGATTACAGGTCACTCTCAGGGGTTTCATATTGAGTGGGAGTATAGCAATGGTAGAAGAAAGTAAGCTACGAATGGAGAGACTGAATAGCACGAATGGTCTGATTGATGGAAAGAAAGAGTAGGGAAATAATGATTGTTGGTTGGTAGCAGATCAGCAGGGAGGAGCAGATGTTACAGGGGATGTTGCACATGATGTTCTGGATAAAGTAGAATCTTGGTTTACATATTCTTTTACCTCTTTCCATGCAGCCTAAAATAGAGCATCTTTTCATGGGTACGTCTTTGGAGACTTTGGAGAGATTTATTTAGGGGTTGGAGAGCCTTGTCAGATTATTGGCAAAGGGGAAGTGAAGCTGAAATTGCAAGCGAATAACACACAGGTGGTGAAAGAAGTCATGCAGGGACCAGTCTTGGAGATGAGTCTAATTTCTTCAAGAAATTTGGGTGATGAGAGATGCACTGTAACTCTCACAGCGGATACACTTGAATTAGATGGTGGTAAGAAAGTAGGTATCCTTTATCTATCTACTTATATTACTGATTCACCTTTTGTTACAAAAATGTGACTTTGTAGGCTTGGTCACATATGTAGGAGGGGAATGCATGTTCTTAAGCGGAAGACAGATGTTTTTGACAAGCTAAAGAACTGGAAAGCCTTGGTGTTCATGGAGGAGATGACGGACAGAGATCAGCGGAGTGGACATAATTATTCTGAGCAGGGCTGTGTTGATTTGAATAGGGTTTTGATCCATGGAGAGCTCACAGGTAAAAAGTTCACTCATAGGCGAACACATGTACCGGCGTCAGTCATACAGTAACCAACGTCAGCAATAGGAAGACTGACATCGGTCATGAAGGAACTGACGTCGGTAGAAGGGATACCAGTGTCAGCCAGGGAAATGACGTCGATAGTCAGGGTCAGTGCAGGGAACCGACATCGGTCAAGAGCAGACTGGGAGATGGCCGAGATCGGTCACTGGAACAGATATTGGGCAGACAGCAAGCTGTCAACAAGTCTCAAATGCTCATATGGAGGTCAGAAAGGGTAAGTGAACCTCATATTCATTGTTCACCTTCTTTATATTGCTTATTGATGGTCAAGAACCAAGAAGACGTGAAGAGGCAATGCAGGTAGAATCTAGATACAGTGGGAGCTTGGCATGGATGAGGAGTGTGAGTCCTTGGAGAAGAACCAAACAGGTATTTGTTGGGGGAGTTGTCAGCTGGAAGTAAGCACTGAGAGACAGAATGGATTCCCAAGGTAAAGAAGAGAGTGGATGGATATGTGAGATGGAAGGCCAAGGTATATGGTCTTGAGGAAGCTGTAGGTATAGAGTTGATAGGTGGTACCAGGGAGATGACAAAACAGAGCTTTTGTCAATGTCAGTATAACTATTGTGTTTATCTTACCAGGTGGATGATGGTCACAACAATATCTTGTTATTGTATGTGGAGGATGAGCTTGGAGCAGGTTTGTACATACAGGGTTTTGCTAAGCTAAAGGTAAGGTTAGTTCAGAGGTATGTCATGAAGAATTTGGAGTAGCGAAATTCTTTGGCATAAGAGACATGGAGATTTTATCTCCAGTGGGAGTTGGTGTAAAGACAGTGTCGACGGGGTTCATGATGCAGGATGCAGAATCAAAAAGCACACCAAGGGTTGGACAGTTCAAGCTTAGCTTAGAATAGGGTTCAAAATCACATGAGGTCTAGTGTAGACCTGAGTTATCCCAAGCAGTGGGAGTTGTCAGAGAGTATGGAGCCAATTCGGGGAAGGAGTACTGGAGGGCAGTTCAATGGATTCTTAGGTATCTGAGAGGGATCAGCAGCAGGGATTCTTGTTATGCAGGGTCAAGGTCTTCACTACATGGATATGTAGGTTCGGATGTGGCAGGTTACTTGAATGACAGGTGTAGCATCACAGGTTGAGTGGTGGTTAGTCTTCAGGAATGATCTTGAAGAGGAATACAAGCCAAGGAATAATTTAGATGGTGTATAGGTACAGGTATAGGTGCAGCTGTTTATCTCCAAGTGGGAGATTGTTAGGTTGTGGAGCTAAAAGCTTCACTAGGATGCAAACAAGAGAAGTTACGGAGGTTGCGGAGAGTTGCAGAATGAGTTGCAGGGCAATCAACGTCAGTCTGATCAACCGACATCGGTCACACAGTAGTGAATAAGCAACCGACGTCGGTCACCAACCGGCCGACATCGGTCATGGAGGAGCCGACGTCGGCAGCCTGTATGTGAACATGCAATTTGCATGTTGATTCTAGAGAGTCTATTTTTGGACTGTTAGTTTGCATGTTAAAGGCCAGTCATAGTCTTGAGTTGCGTGTCTAATTATTGTAATTAAGATAGTCTAATTATTGTAAGCATGAGATCTATATATGAACTCATGGGCTGTATTGCAAAATTGTAGCTAGAGAGTAAGAGAGCAAATAAGCTCCTTCTGAGAGAGGAAAGCAATGGTGTGTTCCTCCTAGTGCCATAGTACCAAGGTGGGTACTGGTTTGGAGAATCAGAAGGGTTCTTCATATTTGTATGATCTTAGTCAGCAGGTTAGCATGGCTTCTTTTGGAGATCTACAATGGTGAGTAAGGTCTAGTGATTTGCAGGTAGCAGTAGAGAGCAGGAGATCTACTTGGAGTACGGTTGTGTACTTGGTGTATTGGCAGCATGTTACTGACTGGTTAGAGAGGTGAACATCAATTCTATATTAGAGTTGATTGTTGGGACCGAGAGAGAGAGGGAAGAAGGTCTTGAGGTGTGGTGAGCCTTTGAGGTGGAAGAAGAAGTGACATCTTCTTTATTGTATATTCTTCTGAGTGATTATTAATACAATTGTGTATTGTCTCTCATATTCCTGTGTTGTTTCATATTTCTAGTTATTGATTCTGGTTGAATTCCATGTTTAGTTGCTAATACAAGAGGTAATCATATATGTGTTCCATTGGTGGAGCAAGATCCTGACAGTTCTTTGAGCAGATTGATACATGGTTGGAGTCCCCTATGAATGAATATCATTTGGTTTAACTTTGAGATCATATGAGTGACCGAGGTAAAAGATATGACTATGAAAAGTTGGCCTTCTAGGTAGATAGTAATGGTCCCCATGCTAAATTTTTTCACAAGGTAAAGTTCAAGAAAATACTGAGGATATTGATGGAGTGCATTTGATCCAAGATG
Organism: Torreya grandis; assembly: GCA_037957365.1. Taxonomy (NCBI): domain Eukaryota; kingdom Viridiplantae; phylum Streptophyta; class Pinopsida; order Cupressales; family Taxaceae; genus Torreya; species Torreya grandis. The sequence continues at coordinate 671,679 of JARHVA010000384.1, forward strand.
TTAAGAAGCAATGAGATGAGGACAAGTGTTTGGTGTTTAATGTTGAGCAGAGATAAAGATCAAGATTCTTCCAAGGATCAACAGAGAATGGGTGTTCAAACTGATTGAGATTAAAAATGCACTTTAAATTCAAGAGTTAAAGTGAAATTTGTTTAGCATTGTTAAAACCCTAGCTCCTTATAATAAGATCAACAGTGCACATGTGGTTAAGATTGTAAGATTGCATGAGATGAGGTCAACTGTTCAAAGTTTAATGTTTGGGCATTGGCACACTATGCATTAAAGTTAGAAGAAGATCAATGATGCATATTTAATATGAAGACACGAGATCATGAGATGCAAGCAAGGTGATCAAAGTTTAACTATGATCATTTGAATTCAAATATTTGAATTTAACAAAGGAAAGACTAGTGCTTGGTTTTTTAGCTATATCTTTTGATCTATGTAGAATTTGACCATGGTGTAAAAAGCAAAGATGTAGAGGAATCCAATGATCATAAATAAATATAGATTTAAAGACCTCAAAGTGTGTATAGACAAAGATATTAAGGTTCAAATTTGACTGTGTTTATGCATTTTCTTCAAGTGACTTGAGAAGGATGTTTGAGCTTATTTTGTTATTGTTTGGATGTCTCATGATGAACTAGCTATTATAGCATGTAGTATACTCCATAAGGATGATATATGTGGATTTTTGAGGTGAGATCAATCTATCTTGAGTATGAACAATGCTTAAGAAGTTGACTGTGTGTTTGACCATAGACTGTAAGTGACCTGAGAAGGATAATTGAGATTGTGTTGATACCGTTTTGATGTCTCATGATGAATTAGCTATTTGAAAATGTTGTAAACTATATGAAGACCATTTTTGTGCATTATAAAGGTTTGAACAATAATATTCAATATAAACAAAGTGCTATAAGTCAACTGCATTTTCATTCATAATTATTGTGTACATAAAATGTTGATTGAGTAATTTGTGCTTAAGTAGGAGGGCAATGTGATGGATATCAGAACTTAAGGAGGACCTATATATCATGTGGAATGAGTCTATGAGTTGTAAAATGTTCTTGTGTTCTTATTTTTCTTGGAAAAGTGTCAAAAAAGGTGATTGGGTCATCATAAGACCTAAAAGGTGACTTAGGCCTATTAGAAAGTGTGTTGTGCTTAAGTGTGACCCATGTAAGATGGCTTAAGGGTGAAGGCATGTGTTATGACCAACAAGCAATATTTTAGACTTGATAATTCATGAATATTATATAAATAGTGAAACCAAATGTGATGGTTTCTATACTTATGGAAGATATTTGTAAGGCTTGTGTGTGATGAATGAGTGTTGAAGCGAAAGACAAAGAAGAGTAGGTGTTCCCAGTGGATGGGTTGATAAGTAGAGAAGATTTAAGACTATGTTTATGATATGTAGGTCATATTTTTGATGTCATAATAATTCTCTTGTCTATTGAGGATATGCGAAGAGGTCTGAGTGTGCATATTATGACAGTTTGAGTGAAGAAAGAGAGAGATTGTGGCATGCCTATGTGAGAGGCCTGTATGAGATAGAGAGGGAGTTTGTGCAGGGGTTACACAATTATAGATCAATCATCAGGTGTTGAAGACATCAGTTACAAGGTGGAGGTGTTCAATTTAAAGTAAGTTATAGAGGACTTGATCTTCCTTAGGGGCAGTTACTCCTTGTGAAACATGTGTTTCAATAATGGCCTTTAGTTAGGAGGATTTAATCAAGGTTTTCTGGTCTAAAGGAGTTGACCAATCTCTTGTTTATAATTTATTATAGGACAAGTAGTCCATGTGTTGTAGGCTTGAGAGTGGGTTTTATTCCCCATGAGGGTTTCCCACATGAACCATATGTTGTGTGTTTAATCTTATGTATGCATTGATTGAATGAGTTTTCTTGTTAATGTCGCTTGATCAAGTTGATATTTTGATTGTTTAAAAATATTGGAATTGAAATTGAAATATCTAGGCTCATTGATTCAACCCCCTCTCAGTTATTTTACCTCTAACAAAGCTTTTTCATATGTTCCTCCTTTCTCCATATTCTACCAAGAGATAAATACCTATCATGCAAACTCCATTTTTTACATATCTTGGTCTCTTCACATGTAGCTCCCACTTTCATAAACCCACCAACAACCATGGTTCTAATACCACTTGTTAGGATCAAAAAGGCCTAATCCTAATACATGTGCAAGAATGAAATGCGAAAATGAAATATAAGCTACAGTAAAACACAAAATAGAACATTACACAAGATATACGTGGAAACCCTGGTAAACCAGCTAGGGAAAAACCATGGGGAAAATGTAGCATCCAAACTTCATATTCTATCAATAAATCTCTCTCTACAACAACTCCTCTCAGCAACTCCTTTCCAATGCTAATAACCATAACACTCAAGTGAGAAAAGATTACAACCAAGCCTTACGTGATCTAATCTCCAAGATGCAACATGTAGATATTATAATGATAACATCTATAGAATCCAAGGGAGCTCCAAGCATCTACCTGTATCTCTAAAAGCTGAGCTGAGAAGCCTCCAAGCTCCATCTCCAAGGATCCAAGCCATGCATCTAAGTGAGGCAAGAATAACAACCTTCCAAGATCTAACCTCTAATCATGAATCTAATGCTTATAACCCAATCATTTACGTGAGATAGGATTACAAGCCTTCCAAAATTTAACCTCCTATCATGCAAGCTCAAGCTTGCAAGGATCCAAGTGATCCACTGCATGGATAGGATAACCCCGAAGGGGATTTTCACATGAACCACTAACTAGATAAAAAATTACAAAATAGTACATAATGATTTATAGAATTTTACATTGAGAAGAGAAGAGAGATAAAATGTGGTGCCAAATTCCACATGGACTCAATAGTAACCACTATAGCCTCACATGTACCCATGTGCATAATTCACAAGGAAATCCATGTGCCTTGGAGAAAAATTCACAGTACTTGAGTGGATGAACATTGACCAATAGTAAATATTCTTGTCTTCATGTGGAAATTCAAAAAATTAGGTCCACTACTTTAAAAAAGATCAAGTCACCCCATGTGACTCATTAAAATAATGCCCCACTCACCCATGCAAGGGAAATCAATGATAGTGAACATCTTGTCTCCTTCCCATGTGAAAAAAAGGGATTACAATCACCTTTTTTAATTATTCACACATGTGAATAATGGATCCACCAAACATGATGCCCCACACTATGACCTTACAATCATACACTCCAAGACAAGCCCTTGTGAATCACCAAGGACAAGACCCATGTCCTCAAGTAGAGTGATATGCCCTACACTTGTCACATCAACATGATCACACTTGGGACCCCCCACGGGCCCTCCTTCCACATCACCTTCCTACCACATCACCTACATGCCATGTCACTTACATGCTAACTTATCTGTACACTTGCATGCTACATGACCATGAATAGTGTGTATGAATAGTGACTTATGAATAGTGGCTTCACACCCTAACAAATACATTATAGTAACAATGGTTTCATCAGAAAACTTATCATCAAGCTATTTATAGTGTAACATAGCTCAAGTTATGGCCTCTAAAGTTCTATTCATCTTTTTAAAAATTCCATTCTACTGTGGAGTATAAGCATTTCTATATTATCAATGAATTCATGTTCTTGACAATAATCCAAAAAGTCATTTGAAGTGTACTCACCACCATTATCTGAATAGAGAGTGGCTAAGTGTGAACCTATTTATTTTTCAACTAAGTGCAACCATTCAACAAACTTAGTGAAAACCTTTGATTTATTTTTCATAAAAAACACCCTAGTCATCCTAGAAAAATCATCGATAAACAACACCAAATACCTGCACCCTCTAATGGATGACTTTTTCATGTCACAAACATCACTATGAAATAACTACAAACATCTATTAGCTCACCATAAATAACTTTTAGGAAAAATTTCCCCATTCTATTTGCCTAAAACACATGATTCACAAAGAATACTATCTTTGAAAAAAGTGGGCAAACCATTCACCATACCATATCTCTATGTGTCCACCAAAGAGTGAACATTAAAATGTCCATAGCAGAGATGCCATAGATGTTGTGTAGACATTGTACATGTACTTGTTATTGGTATAAATCAAAGTCTGCATAGAGAAAGAGCCAAACAAAATAATTTTTCACACTAATACAAGAATACAAATATATAGGAAAGTCATTCCTATAATTGAGGAGATCATATCTCCACCAATATCTCACCCGAATCTCCCTATAATAACTCAAACTAACAAACCCACTATATACGAATATATTGTTATTATAATATATTTAGATAACTACCAAACTAAATAAAACTAACCTCATATATTATTGTTATTATGCATAACAATAATATACCAATCAAACTCTATCAATGTAATATTAATAATTATGTTATTTATAAATAATAAAGTGACCATACCTCAACAATCACCCCTTTGTGAACATTATTACTCCTATCTACACCCCCTTAATGTGAACACAGGGAAAACAACTCTCCCATATCTGCACTTATACTCATAATTTGGTGATTTTCAGAGGACAATAACAAAGCTTAGATGATGATTTTACAAATGAATGACCAAAAATAACAAACAATGGTTTTATACGTGGTTTTCAAAAAACCACAAAATAATGGTTTTACAAGTGGCTTACTACAAACTACAAAATAATGGTTTTACAAGTGGCTTACCATAAACTAGATCACGATGTGTAGTATAGTTTCTATCTCTCATCACTATCACATTTCAGAGAAGTTACATAGGAATATCCAGTTCTCTTATGACAAATATGAATAGGCATACATCATTTGTTCTTATTTCAAACCACACCATGCTAAAAATAACACACAACTAAAAAGAAATTCAACACTAAAGTAGAAAGTGACCCTATCGCTAGTGGCCAATGAGAGGCTATAAAATATCTAGCCTCTATTTCTTCCTTCCTCCAGTTTAAGAGGCTGTTTACTCAGTTGATGAAGTCATGAAGCTCAATTGCATGCCATTTTGAATGAAATGAGATCCCCCCCACAACACTAACACATTCGACATTTAAATTAGGATGTCGCATAAAAATGATAGTGCATCCTTGTACATAACTCTAACTCTCGATTTTGACATTTTTGAGACTTTTGATGAATTTTTGACAATGGACTCAAATACACACACATAAAAATCATAGACAACTATTGAGACTATATATGACATTTGTAAAAATAATTTAATTATAAAACTATTTAAAAGATTAATTGACACTTTGTAATGACAATTTTATTGACACTAATAAAAGACACTTTTGATTTTGATTTTTAACAATTTGATGAATATGACCCAAAATAATATTATATGCTAAATTTAACATCTAAAAACCATAAATACCAAATATAACAATCCTAAACATACAAAATAGACTTTATAAAAATAAAAAACTATGTTGACCAAACCTTATATTGCCTATATTGACAACTAACACTCTTTAATACTAGATCATACTATAAGACTTGACTTAAAACTTTGTGCAAGCTTGGTGGAGAGTCGAGATCAGTGTTTAGATTGCAGGATGTATGTTGTTCATTATCGAATAATGGGAGCAAGAGAATCCCAAATGAAATGTTGCAAGAACCATGCATTCACCAACATAAATTAAACCTCAAAATATATGGCTAAGTCACTTCAACAGTAATTACGTAATAACTGAGTTTGTTTGCTTCTTCTCTAGATCTCCAACAATGTGGGTGATAGCCTGTATGACCTGATCATTCACTTGCACTAGAATATTAAACAAAACTTATGCCAAACTTGAAATTATATTTTGAATTTGACAAAAATATGAATCAATGCAACTTTTGGTCAGTAAACTAATGAAAGTTTCCCTGATCTAATTCACCAAATAACATAACATAGCACACACAGATCAATTAACAACCCATCATGTTGTGCATCATGTGCTTACAAGATATAAGTTGAATAAAATTGTAGATTATTTATGATACAATGTAGGATTGCATGAATATAATCAGATTCACATCTTCATCTTCGGTATCTAGTAAGAATCTTGGCACTTAGAACGCAAAAAAAAATTAGTCACATCAATATAGGTTGGAACTTGAACAGAAGTAGAATGTGATGTGGCTTGGAAAGAATAGATATTTATTCATGCATAATAACAAGAACAAATAGGTCTCATATGTGGTTATTCACATTATTGGGAATCCAAATGCCAATCTATTTACTTACTATAAAATAGAATAAAACTGATTCTTATTTGGTGAAAAATCAAGTGAGTGGGTGCAAAGTTGATTAGACATGCAAGAGAAATGCCAATCCAAGAGAGCTGAGTTTCCACTAATCATGCAGGGATATGATTAACTCTATAAATTGATGTAGCTGAGTTAGAAGGAATTCACTATTTAGACTTTCATTCACAGGGGTGAATAAGAAGAATATAATAGCCTCTCACAAATCCATTACACAACCATCATTGAAAGGACTTGACACTGCTTTGATACTAGATATTGGTATAAATCAGAGTCTACACAGATAAAGAGCTGAATAAAATAATTCTTCACAATAATATTGTCTCATACTATATATTTATGCTCTATCAAACCCATATGGGAATACAAATATATAGAAAATTCATTCCTATAATTGGGGAGATCATATCTCTACCAATATCTCACCTGAATCTCCCTATAATAACTCAAACTAACAAATCCACTATATACGGATATATTGTTATTACAATATATGTGGATAACTACCAAACTAAATAAAACTAACCTCATATATTATTGATATTATGCATAACAATAATATACAAATAAAACTCTATTAATGTAATATCAATAATTATGTTATTTACAATTAATAATGTGAATATATCTCAACACTTGTATCAACAACTATCACAATATCTTCATAACCTATACACATGGTTTTGTATCCATCTTTTACTGAGTTAATATAAATGAGCCCATTTTCAAACACAATTTGATAACCTTTTTTATGAATAGTTACCAAGGAAAGAAGATATTTTTTCAATGTGGGAACATACCAAACAGTCTCCAAGTATTTGATAGAACCATTAAGAAGTAGAATTTGAATAGACCCAAGTCATTATGGAGTATGCATAGACTTATCTACCAAGGATATCAGAGTTAGAGATGCATTTTTGAAAGTCCAAAATAAGTATCTCATGAATGTCATGTGTTTGGTTGCTCCTATATCTAAAACCCACACATTTACGAACTCATATCTAGCCTCATATTCCATATAAGTAATGTTCTATAAAGTAGTGAATGTAGATTCATGAGCAACATTACAAGATTCATCATAATCATGGTCCACGTATTGAGTAGAGTTAGACTTAGTCACTTTTTGTGTCCTCTAAATTTTGTCAAACAAAATCCTACACTGAGAGGCAATGTGACCAAATTTCCCACATCTATGACATTGAATGTCTGATCTACCTTGACCTCTGCCTCTATAAAAGTTGTGACCACATCCTCTATCAATCATCTTATTTGAATTATAATGGCTATATTATTGATTAGAATAGTTATTTTGATTATATCCTTTACCCTTGTTTAAAAAAAATTCTCCTCTATAACTTTTGCCCCTTTATAACTTTGCCATCTATAGTTTGGTTGACTAGAAGAAAAAGAACTAGGCTTGAAATTTGTAATATGGGCTTCCTCAATTTTTTTGGATTTATTGGGTAGAGATAGGTCATGCTGAATAAGTAACTCAACAAGTTTATCAAAAGTTATGCTTGTGATCTTGTCAGAGACATTAAGCATTTACACAAAAAATTTATAGTACACATGTAGTCCTTTTAGTGCAACATTGACAATGAAATCATCATCAAGTTTACCAAACCCAACCTTAGTATACTCAATAAAATATTATTCAACTTAGACATATTCTCTCCTATATCCCCATCTTCCTCTAATGAAAAAGTAAACAACTACATGTGTATATCTTTTTGCTTATGCTTGGGATTTTTATCATACAAGTCAGATAAAGTTTTTTGTGCAAGGTAACTATGGGGAGAGTTTTCAATATGAATGTAAGTATATTTAGTGCAAAAACACTTGATTAATGTTAAAGCTTTATAATCACACATATTTAAAATATCAAGTTTAGACTATTTTGTAGGCAAACAAGATTTTCACTCTTCACAACATCTCATAACTCATTGAAAACTAATGAAGCTTCCATCAAACATTTCCAATCAGTGTAATTAAAAATTGTTAAATGATCACTGTATGAAAATAAATTTTGAATTTTTGGCTTTTGAAATGAAAGTAAATGCAAAAAATAAAAGAATAACACACTTTGCATAAAACTATGCTTCTACTGGATTTTTCACTTAACCTCCACGTAGAGCAAAAGATAGATTTTTTTGATGGGTTTTGCACTTAATCTCACTAAAAAATAAAATATTTACACCCTTATTTCACCAAAGAAACACAAAATTATTGATTTTTTCCTACTAAATTTCACTCTTTTACATGATTTATTCCCTTTACAATATTCAAAACATGTAAAAGACCCTTAAAAAATAGAATATTCCTAAAAAAAAAATGACTAAATATAAAATTTGATCAAAAGAGAGATTTGAACCCTAAACCTCCAACTTCCAAGTGTTTTTTCAAAATTATTCTTTCTAATTGCTCTATGAGCCTTTATAAGACATAGAAATAAATTTATATTTAAACCTAATTTTTTTCTTTGTGAAAATTGAAAAAATAACTTTTCCAAGTAAAATTAATTCATCTGTGAAAAACTTAGAATAAGTAAAAAAGCTTTGTCTTTTGTGGGACCCCTAAACCCTAAATTTTTTATCAAACTATAGCAAAACTTTGGCAAATAAAAAATTTAATTTTCCCTAGTATTCCAATGCCATGCCTGCAACCTAGACACTATTCTCCTTTAAAAAAAAATTCTACAACTCTTTTTCTTCCTTATCAGGGCATACAAATCTGTACAGGGCCATACTACAACATGTTTTGATCAGATTGAGGTTTCCAATTGAGGATTTGAAGCATACAAAATGATGGTTGGAATATGGGACACCATAGAGGCCTTACATATACACACAAAGACTGTACAACTCAAAAAAATTGCTTTAAAAGCTTCCAGGGTTGATTTAATTTAAGTTTTTGATAGATAAAAGCTCAAATGATAACAATACTCAACAAATTTAACTTAGATTTAATCCAAAGACTTATGGAGGCCATACCATTTTTTCACATAGGTTTTCCAAGCTTTACAAGGTCGTACAAATGGCTTTTTGAGTAGAATATTCATAATTTTATTTGAACAAAAAGCTTAAGATTCAAGCAAGCACCTTCTATAGGATTTAAGAAGCTTAAAAGATGTAGGATTATACTTCTACAGGCATATATCCATACAAAATAAATTCTCAAAATATTTAATTTCTCTAATAATAGGCTTTGATGAACTATCAAAATTTAAAAAATTAAATAGTTGAATAATTTTTCAAATGTTGACACCAAAGTTAAATAAAGGGCACACCTTATATTTGTAAAATTAATTTCACGTGAGCCTTCATTGTACAATCACATGAATTCTTTTACCTCTTATACTAAGATCACCACACTTTCTTTACCATGCTTTGATACTATTGATATGACTCAAATTACTTCAACCAACAAAATCACTTTAGAGTAAATCTTATGCCCATTGAAGCGGGTCCACAAGCATTTTTATTAATAATAAAAAATGAGTACATAGAAAGTGTGACAATATGTCATTAACCCTTTTACACACCCAAACATGAATATATAGGTTTTCGCCTATGACCAGTAAAAACTAACTAACCAAATAACCAACTATCCATAGGAATTCAACCTGTAAGTTAGTTTTATTATTAACTCAAAACATAAAACCAAACTAAGTTAATATGACAATGATTATTAAAGGGGGTTTTTTTAAAATAAAGATGCATGCCCCTTTACAATTTATCATTACCGAACAACCTAAACTAAAGTTAAGACTTTGCAACAAGTCCTAACATGCATATCAAAGGATTTGATAATATGTCACGATGAGTATTGGGACAAATAGCATTGAATATTACCGTAGGTCCCCATACATTACCCATTTTGTGCTAAGTTATGCCAAATGATTTGAATTATAACATTCTCTTGGGTTAGCCTTGGATACACGAGATGTATGTGGTTCTCTCCACATTGCACACATGCTTAAAATTTAATCATCAAGGATTCATTTACACATGTCCAATGGATATTAATCCCTTCAAACATTGTGCAATGATCTAACCACCCATTAATACTACACTGCAATCATATAAACCTGATTTTGGTTCTCGATATTTACTCAAATATGGGTTCAAGAGCCAAGGGTTAGGTAAAAATGAGCAAGGAATAGCTTAGCCCAGTTCTCCTATAAATAATACAAACCAACAAGGTTTGGGTTTTTCATACAAAGCTACCAAATACAAGCATATCCCTCAAAGTAGAATTTGTTTCCAAAAGGCCAAAATGAAATGTATGAATATCTCTACAATTGAATTCCAAGTGGTCAACCATCATTTAATCGATGAGGCTATTAACATGGAATTTTTAATAATAGACGAGTTTTCCAATGATGAATCATGGCTAGAATACTCGGGGGCATATGAGGGTCTCCCTTCTATCACAAGCATAGGTTTCCTCGTGCTACCTCTGTTTATGCTTACTTTGGTGACATCAACAATCCAAATATCCAACATGATGCATCAAATGTTATTCCTTCTACACCATTTATCATGGAGAAATCTACTTTGTTAAACAAAGAAACAATCAAATATAGCTTTGGAATGGATAAGGACCCTAGACTAGTTTTAATTGATGCAATGATGGAGGAGAATGAAAGAAAAGCCTATTAATAGATCCTTCATAATTTCCCTGAACTCTTTACTTGGGATTGTTTGAATGTGATTGGGATTGATCCATTGGTGGCAATGCATAACATATTATTGTACCCATATGCAAAACTGATAAAACAAAAAAATAGAAAAAATGTATCCCAAAGTGGTGTTGTTGGTAAAAGATGAAATTGAAAAGCTGTTGGATGTCAGCTTTATAAGAGCAATTGCACATTTCGACTAGGTGTCTGACATTGTCCCTGTTAAAAAATTAAATGGAGAAATTTATTGTTGCAATGATTACTATGATTTAAATAAACCTTGCCCTAAAGATGACTTCCCTTTACCTAATATTGACATGATTATGGATTCTATAACTGGATATGAAACATTTTAATTTATGGATGGTTTTGTAGGATATAACCAAATCAAAATTAACCTTATTAACCAAGAAAAGACCACATTTACCACTCCTTGGGGGACATTTTATTACATAGTAATTCCCTTTGGATTAAAAAATGTAGGAGCCATCTATCAAAGTGCCACAACTCATATATTTCATGATTTCATACACAAAACTATTGAAGATTATGTTGATGATTTACTTGTGAAATCTAAACATCACCAATACCATGCTACTGATTTACGAAAAATATTTTAAAGTTTATGCAAGTTCAATATTTGATTAAATAAAAAAAAGTGTGTTTTCAGGGTATATTTGGAAAAACTCTTAGGATACATTATTTATCAACAAGGTGTTGAGGTTGATCCAAAAAGGTAAAATCCATCATATAAATGCCACCACCAACAAATCTAAAGTAGTTGTGATGTTTGCAGGGCTGAATTCAAACTACTCAACATTTCAAATTAGGACCCTATTGGCACCTTTTCTATATAATACTAAGTGTACTTCTTGATTGCTTATTCCTTATTGATATGTAACTTAGAATGCTTGAGTATTTATAGACAAAATAAATTCAAATTAGGACCCTATTGGAACCCAAACCAACATTAAACAATCAAAAAATATAAAAAACAAAATAAATACCATATGGACAAAATCCAAAAGGGACTACACAAATGGTCCCAAGAGCTTCCTAAAGATTTGTATATTATATAGTGTGTTGGGATGCTCTATACATAAAGCTTGAGGTGGGTGAAGATATGTAGGAGAGAGAAGGGGACATTTGGAAGGGTGTTAAGGGAAGGTATGTGGAACAAAAGCAATTGATAAATGCACCAATAAGGTCTACTTTGAACCAATAATTGACAAATACACAAACATCCTAAAACCATGCACGATGTCTATAATATAATGTGATTTAACAGTAAGATGTGTATTTTGTTAGTTCATTCATATGGGTGTAGTGCATGAGATGTGTGGTTATCATACAAATTACTTAGGGTTTGAGCCCTCATAAACTAAGAGTCCCATAATTATTTAAAATAAGAGTATACACAAACTATTGCACATATCCCACATTGGTTGGAAGGTTTGGTTTGTGGTAATGCCCTCGTACTAAAATAATAATTAATTGGTTATGGATAAGTATGTTTGTTGGCTTAACGTCACGTCTCCTCTATATAGCTTAAAATCCTACATAAATCTCCATACAATAAGCTTCTAAAATTAATTTACTTTCTTAAATCAAATACATATAATTTATGTGTCTTAGAATTGTTTCTAAGACTCTAAACTCCTCATATCAAAAAATAAAAAGTCCCCTTTACCTTGGTGACCAACTTCATGAACAAGGTCTCACTAAATTTTATTAACTTACTTTGTATGAGGAACTTTATATTGATGATCAGACTGTTTTGACATCATCTTGGGTAAACAAGGCCTTCTTGGAGTTATAGGTGGTCAGTCAAAGTGATTGATAACTTTTGAGGCATTGTTAATGTTATGGTTAGCAATGAGGAATTAATATAAAAACATGATCAATTGTTTGAAACGTTGGGAGACTAATTATTGATTATCATGAATGCTATCCAAATCACATCGAGACTAATCATGCTTGACGTTGTAGTAGCTTATGATATTGATAATGTCTTAGAGATTTGGGTTTTTTGATTGTTGATTTTATTTTTAATGTTACAATTCCTATAAAGATAAGAACATTGAAGAAGAATTAGGTACTAGCTCTTAGTTTTGTTATTACTTACTTCTATAGGTAATTTTTGACAATATGTAATACCACTTTATTTATATTTTTAAAACTCATGAGTGCTTACATGTAGGGTTCTTTCCCTCCATGAAAGAGAAGGGAGTGTAGGTATGTATGTGCAACATGACTTCATTCTAGGGATATGCCTTTGCATAAATAACAATAGTTTGATGTGTCTTAAAATATGTCTTTTTCTTTTTCCTTTTCTTTTTTCTTTTTTCTTTTGGAAGGACATATGTTAAAACAAATAATAGTCAAACCATCTTAATATTTATTTGGCCACTAAATAGTAAAAATATTAAAAACAACAAACTTCGATTGGAATAGTTCCAATAACATGTAAACTAGTGTAATGTGGCGTGTGTATAAACATAAACTCACTTGCTTTAATGAATACTCTAATGATTGCTTGATTTACTCTACAATGATTGTACATTCTCAGCACCTTTTCTATAGAATGCTAAGTATACTTTTTGATTGATTATGCCTTATTGATATATAAATTAGAATGCTTGAGTATTTATAAATAAAATAAATTCAAATTAGGACCCTATTGGCACCCAAACCAACATTCAATGGTCGAAAAAGCTAAAAAAATAAAATAAAGGCCATGTGGGAAAAAGCCAAAAGGGACTACACGAATGGGTCCAAGAGCTTCTTAAAGCTCTATATATTGTATAGTGTGTTGGGATGATCTATACACAAAGCTTGAGGTTGGGGGAAAGATGTAAGAGAGAGAATGGGACATTTGGAAGGGTGTTAAGGGAAGGTACGTGGACCATTAAAATTTGATAAATGCACCAATTATGTATAATTTGGACCAATAATTGACAAGTACACAAACATCCTAAAATCATGTAATTTTTAGGTGTCTATAATATAATGTGACTGGACAATAAGATGTGTATTTTGTTAGTTCATTCAAATGGGTACAATGAATAAGATGGGTTGTTATCATACAAATTGCTTAGGGTTTTAGCCTTCATAAACTAACAGTCCCATAATTATTTAGAGTAAGTGTATACACAAACTCTTGCACATATCCCACATTGGTTGGAAGGTTTGGTTTTTGATAACACCCTCATACTAACATAATAGTTGATTAGTTATGGATAAGTATGTTTGTTTTCTCGACCTCGCTTCTTCTTTGTATAGCTTAAAATTCCACATAAATCTCCATACAACAAGCTTCTAAAATTATTTTACTCTCTTAAATCAAATACTTATAATCTATGTGTCTTAGAATCTAAACTCCTCCTATCAAAAAAGAAAAAGTCCCCTTCACCTTGGTGACCAACTCCATGAACAAGGTCTCACTAACTTTTATCAATTTACTTTTGATGAGGACCCTTATATTGATGATCGAACTATTTGGTATCATCTTGGGTAAACAAAGCCTTCTTGGAGTTATAGGTGACCAGTCAAAATGATGGATAACTTTTGAGGTATTGTTGATGTTATGGTTAACAATGAGGAATTAATAGTTCATTTGAAAAACACGATCAATTGTATGGAACATTGGGAGACTAATTATTGACGGTCATGAATGCTAGCCAAATCATGTCGAGACCAATCATGCTCAACGTTGTAGTAACTTATGATGTTGATAATGTCTCAATGATTTGGACTTTTTGATTACTGATTTTATTTTTAATGTTACAATTCCTATAAAGATAAGTACATTGAAGAAGAATTGGGTATTGGCTCTTAATGTTGTTGTTACTTACTTCTATAGGTAATTTTTGATAATATGTAATACCACTATTTATCTTTAAAAAACTCATGTGAGCTTACACGTGGGGTTCTTTCCCTCCATGAAAGAGAAGGGAGTGTAGTTATTAATGTTGTTTTGTTTTCTTTCTTTTTTTTTTGGGTGGAGCACAAGGGGATTAGTTGCAGGGTTATAGACATTGGGGCTTGCAAATATTAAAAATTTAAGTGTTAAAATTGGAGGGATTGGATGCAAACATAGCTTTTGTGTTTAAAATATCTTATAAATCACAACTTTCTTATAATTAATTTTGAGTTAAGGTCATTAGATGAAAATTTGAAGAATGCAAAATTTGAATAATATATGTAAGTCCCTTTAAGTAAAAAATATGGAGGCAATTATCAATGTGGGACAACATTCCACGGTAGCAATATGCCATTTCATAAACAATATACAACTTAAGAGGTGTCTGAATACATTTATCAAGGTAGATGGAGTTGAGAGGGAGAGTTGTTGTGCAAAACCTCAACATGTTGAGAGCCCCATACTTACATGGAGTAAGCCTGAGCTCATATAAATAGATAAATAAATAAGGGTTGGAAAAAGAGAGATAAGATGCAAACATTATTTTTGAACATGGGAATGCTTCAAAAGTGTAATCTAAGTGTTAAAATGGGAGGGGTTGAATGTAAACATAGTTTTTGTGTTCTGAATGTCATATAAATCACAACTTTCTTATATAATTAATTGTGAGTTAAGGTTATTAGATGATAACTTGAAGAATACAAAATTTGAATAATATATGTAAGTCCCTTTTAAGTAAAAAGGATGCGAGCAATTATCGATATGGAACAACATTCCATAGTAGTAATATGACATTTCATAAATAATATATAACTTAAAAGGTGTCTGAATACGTCTATCAGGGTAGACGCAGTTGAGATGGGGCGGCATTGTACAAAACCTCAACATGTTGAGAGCCCCATAATTATATGGAGTAAGCTTGAACTCATGTAAATATAAAAAAATAGGGGTTAGAATAAGAGAGATAAGATGCAAACATAATTTTTGAACACAAGAATGCTTAAAAAGTGTAATTTAAGTGTTAAAATAGGAGGGGTTGGATGTAAACATAGCTTTTGCATTTAGAATGTCTTATAAATCATAACTTTCTTATAATTAATTGTGAGTTAAGGTCATCAGATGAAAATTTGAAGAATACAAAATTTGAATAATATAAGTCCCTTTTAAGTAAAAAATATAATGCGAAACAACATTCCATGGTAGTGATATGTTATTTCATAAATAATAGATAATTTAAGAGGTGTTTGAATGCATAGACATAGTTGAGATGGGGCGTCGTCGTAAAAAACCTCAACACATTGAGAGCCTTATAGGTAGATGGAATAAAATTGAGCTTATGTAAATATACAAAAAAAGGGGTTGGAAATAAAGAGATAAGATGCAAACATAATTTTTGAACATGGCAATACTTCAAAAGTATATATCTTTTGTAATTAATTGTGCGCTAAAATCGTGAGGTGGAAAAGGGTACATCTTTCTCATAATTGCTTGAGCTATGATCACGAGATGGAAATTTGAAGGGTATAACTTTTTCATAATTGTGTAAGCTAAAGTCATAGGTTGAAAACTTGAATTGTACAAACTTTCAATAATAAATATCTTTCTTATAATAGATTGAATCGGGACCGTGAAATGGTAACTACAAGAGTACAAACTTTCAACAATAAAAATTTATATCTCTCATAATTAAATTGTAAATTAAATGTCATGAAGTAGGAATTTCAAAGGACAAAACTTTCAACAATTAAAAACATATTTTCATAATTAATTATGAATTTAACATCATGAGATAGATATTTGAAGGAGACTTCTTTGGCACACTGGGTTGTGAGCTGAGGCCGTGAGGCAAAACTTTAAGGGTACAGATTATGACGTGGCAAATTTAAGGTAACTACTTTCTCATCATTGTTAAGAGTACAAAATTTAAATGATAACAATACTTTCAGTTTCAAGAGAGTGATGTGGTAACATTATTCCATCCTACCAAATCAGGTAAATTTAAATCTGCACTACAGAGTACACAAAACGTCACAATCATCTCCAGTAAGCTTGACCTACTCTTTTATTGTTATAACTATGGGATTTAAACGCCATGAATCGAATAATTGAATTGAGAAAACGTTGAAATGTCATGTGTGGTAAACCAAAGACCCTCCAACCTTAAAGTTAGCCAGGTTGTATCTATGTCCACCCAAATACTACCCACCAGGTGACACCAGCATTATGTTCTTGCCGTTTACTGCAGGAAAGCAAGAGTCCTCCTATCCAAGGACACAGAGCATGACAAGGCACATCAATCTATATAGACATGGCAGATGCGCAACTGGGCCCACAGGTATAAAAATCATCAATAATTTAGTGAACTTTGACTTGAAAAGTGGTGAACTGTAAGTATGCCAGGCTGCCAGCAAAACATGAATTAGGCTATTAATGAGTTTCTTGACTCTGGAAGGTGGTGATTGAGAGAAAGAGATAATCATTTTAGTTGAAAAATGTGGATTTTTCTTTTTGTGGTTAGGGTTAAACAGTTTGTTTCTTTGAAATCATTCAATGGGTGTTGTGTTTTCCAAGCTTATGGAATGTACAAATGAATATGGAATTGAAAAATGTAGATTTTTTTTTTTGGTCAGGGTTAAACAGTTCGTATCTTTGAAATCATTCAATGGGTGTTGTGTTTTCTAAGCTTATGAAATGTACAAATGATTATGGAATGCACATATTTTTAACTTTACATTTACAATATATTTATTAGGGAGTTAATTTTTTCTACATATTTAGTTCAAACGTTCGTGTACTAAGAACACTTAACGATGAAGTACTTCTCCATTTTAACCATCCTTATAGTGTAAAAAACACAAACTCTCTCACCCCACTTTTCTTTAGGAGTTGTCCATTTATTTATCTCACATCAGAGTCTACGAGCGCTAGTTCTCAATTGAGCAATGAGGATATTTTTTCTAAAACTAATTTCAGCGCCTATATATGTTTTTTCATTATGTTCATAAGTCAAATTGAATGCTGAAATATCGTGTTGCCTTTTCTTACTTGTCCCCTTCCTCCACATTACCATTCTAAAATTTATATTCACGTAATTTTTTTAATCTTTACTATAATTTGGATATTAGTTACCCTAGCTCATTTGTTAGTCTTCATACTTTCTCTTTTTTTTCAAGTATCATAATACTCTGGCCATAGCGCGGTTACCTTTAAAGGGAAAGTCCTTGTTTTATCAAGAATGATTTCATATGACACTAAGTCCTTAATTCTGAAATTGTTTGTGATTAGATGCTTTTGAATCTGTTCTATTTGCGTCCATTTCAAATTCCTTGTTCGACTAGCCCACACCTCGCAACCATATAATACCACTAGTGTGATACGTAACCCAATAAAGACCTTGGTGGTATTCCAATCCCATAACTTAGCATTCATATATCAGTTTTGAAAGCTCTCCAACTAGCGTGTATTCTTTTCATCTTGCAAGTATTCCATTTGAGCTTGTTGTCAAAGTCGACGCTGAGATATTTGCACTCTAACACCACTTTGAGAGACCATTCTGCAAACTAAAAATCGGGGTGTTATTCCTTCTTTTTCATTGAGAAAATTATAATTTTGGTTTTCTTGATGTTTCCTTACGTCCCTACTTCTTTACAAAAAAGCTCGTAGATGGTCTCTTAAATCTTGATTTGTTTTTGGCATTAGGATTAGGTCATCGACATAAAGTAGAAAATTCACCATATAGTTGGCTAAGTGGATCCCCTCCCCTTCAAATTGTTTATCTAATCTTCTAGCTTATCAATATAAAGCCCAAATAAAATTAGGGATAGAGATTAGCATTATTTGATGTCAATAACATTTTGATTAGAGAAGAATATATGTAACCTAGAATTCAATCCAAGTGATCGAAGGGATGTTGTAGTCTCCATGCCCCTTTCTAACTTGTAGTTGTTATCTATGCAATATCACTAATTTACAAACTATTAATATATGACATATCTCTATAATGCAATTTCCGTCCACTTGAATACTATCCTCTAATATTATTTGGAGAATAATGTATGTGACCCAGATTTAGATCAAAGTGATCCAAAGGATGTTGTAGCCTTCAACATGATTGGAGAAGATAACACCCATTGAATGAATGGATGATTCTTTTCTGGGTAGGGAGTTTGATGTAGGCCTCTCAATTATATGCATCGCTAAAGCAAAAATACCAATTATATATTTTAGCCTCTCGGTTCTATGAAACAACCTCTAGTTGCTTTAATGGCCATGTAGAGATGCTCAAGGAGGATGTGAATCTCCTTGTCGAGGGATTTATTCCAATTAATAAACAGTTTCATTAAGGTCATTAGAATTCGAAAAATATTCCAAATTGTAATTGAAATTCAGTCATTGATTTCAGATTCAAGGTTATGAGAATTAGAAACTCTGAATTGCCATTGAAACTCAATTATTGATTTGAGATTCAAATGCACAGTTTTTTTTTTTTCAATGTATTTTTAATATATGAAATAAGGGGAAAGGGCCCTCACCTTAGTCAAAAAGAGAATATTCGATAAATTACAACAATTCAATGTCCTAAGCTAAAAATATAAAGAGACTAACTGATATATTATAACAACGATTCATTTGTTTCTTCAATGTTAGTTTTATTAGGATGAAAACATAATTGAACAACTACTGATTTTGGATTCAGATTCATAGTTGGTTTCTTCAATGGTAGCTTTATTAGGATGAAAAAATAATTGAACTACTATTGATTTTGGATTCAATTTTATAGTTTGTTCCTTCAATGTTAGCTTTATTAAGATGGAAACATAATTCAACTTCACCTGCTGATGCATTTTTTAACTTTTTCTTTCTTTAGTTAATCTCTAATTTTGTGGGGAAAGCAGTGCCCTCGAACTTCAAAAAATGAGTAGGGTATGTAGATCAATCCTAAAGAAAAATTATGCAATTAACATATTTCCAGTTACATAGTGCAAGTGGGTATCAAATCTGCATCTCATTATCAGATGTGCATGGCAGGTTGAAAAATTGTTTTTACCGAACCCATTGGGATAAGAACTCAATATCTATGTCGAAAAACACTATTACTTGCTGGTCAGTGGTAAAACTATGTACTTAAGATGACAGTTATTCTATACATAGCCCTCCTTATCATCAAGTTCTAAGAAATACGCAAACACTGTATACCATTTTGAGCAACGCGGGATAATACATAATTCCACTGGCAGAAAAACCTAGACCAGCAATAGATGAAGTACATGAGGGTGTGCCCTGCAGATCAATCGGCATCCGCTGAGTGCCCGCCAACTTGAGGTTGGCAGTTTGCCGGGGTCTCCCTCACTCCAGGCTAAGTTTATTGAGAAGAGGCAGAGGTTATAAAGGCTGCTCACCAGAATCACTTACCTTGTTCATTACAGGACGAAGCATGAAGGTGATCATCACTGGAGTCAGACCCTTAACCTTGGTGAGATAATAGAGGAGATATAAGACTTCCCCTGAGAACCAACAAAAATAATGGAGTACATGAACTAAAACTCATATTAAAAACGAGTTTTGCGGTAATCTTGGAAAGTAAACGAACTGAATATTTAATTATGTTTCTTACTAAAACATTAGTGCTTGCCTGACAATCTTTTCTTGATAAGCAAAAGCATGGTGGCAAATTATTGTGTTATAGTCACGATGGCAGATAATTCTTGATAAGCCATAGTACTGCTTCAATCATTTTTTCATGCTACTTTTCATAAACATGCAGATAACATGGATTGTACAGTCATGAGATTGCATATAAATGCTGGGCCACAATCCAACAGAGACAACTATCAAAACTTTCTCATCTGTCCTTTGTCTGCACAAAAAGATGAGCTGAATACAAAACATAGGGCCCTTAGAAAAAGATGGTCAAAAGTCCTTTGTGATGAAACTCCACATTTAAGTTCTTGAAGCCAGTAGTAGTACTGAGCTGAGGGACACCTCTAGAAGCCCTCATGTAAACAGCAAGTGCATTCCGCTGAACATACTGACTATTTACATCCACCACATGCAAATATGGTAAAAGTTTGGTATGTCCTACTGAACGCACCGACCGTATAATCTCTTCCTCTCTAGAAGTGGTATTGATATGTGGCACAACCCATCTGCTCCCCATGGAAACTCAAATTAATACTCATTATAAACAAATTGCTGCTTCTCATTTTAATATCCTTTAGAAACAGTAAAGGCATACTAGACAGACTTGAAAAAGATAGCTTTTTATCCTCCACTCCAGCTGGCTCTTGTTGTATTGGTCCCATGGAAGACAGAGCAACTACAATGACAATAATTCCAACCAAAATTATATTCAAACATCATTCTCAATTTAGAGATATCTTATGGGATTAAATTGGTGCAGTTGGTATCCTGTCAGACCACCATGTGAAATAATTATAGTGTCACTTTGTTTAAGGACATTAATTTGATTTGGAATATCCCCTATGTTTATTTAAATGTCAGACAATCATGTGAAAATCTAGTGTCAAGTCTGCTGGAGAGAGTGCATTAAAAAAAGCTCCACTTGCACTTTTCAAATTCAACATGTTTAGCAGTTGATTATACATGGAATCAAGCGGGCAAAGAAACAAGCTGCCAGTTTACTTTATGAGAGAATAAGATGATTGAAATAATTCAGGTTCACTTGCCATGTAAAATCAGTGACTTATTGTTATATTTACCAGTTCATGCACGGATGTTCTCATAAAACTGTGACCTATAATTTCGGTGCAGAAACTTAATGGGCAATTAAAGATATCAATCACAAAAGACTTCGTTTTTCTACTGTGAAACAACAGCCTAGGATGGAGTTGCTTCTCCATGGTGCTTTTCCTTCAGCACATAACTTATATATGGCTTCTAAACCTGGTTCTATTGACCTTTAGCACGAGTGAAATGACAGGAATGAACCCCCAACATTAAATACCAGTCG
Organism: Torreya grandis; assembly: GCA_037957365.1. Lineage (NCBI taxonomy): Eukaryota > Viridiplantae > Streptophyta > Pinopsida > Cupressales > Taxaceae > Torreya > Torreya grandis. The sequence goes on from JARHVA010000384.1 coordinate 693,549, forward strand.
GTAATTCAAAACTTGTATCTAGAAGAGATTAATTTCACATCACTCAAAAACACAATCCACTTGCAAAAACAGAGTCCGATTTATTTCACATACCAGTAGCCACTTTGACCATGTAGTTTCACTTCTAAAATGTAGGCAAGTACATCAGGACCGTTTCTGCATCAATTGAAAAAGGAATGCAGCCCAAAATTGTTGCAAACACAGAGTCAGATTTATTTCACATACCAGTAGCCACTTTGACCATTTAGTTTCACTTCTAAAATGTAGGCAAGTACATCAGGACCGTTTCTGCATCAATTGAAAAAGGAATGCAGCCCAAAATTGTTATCATTTCTTCTCTCTTCAAAATAGAACTGCCGGAGATGGCAGTGTAAGAAAGCTTAGAATTGAGGTAGATTTAGTCTGTTGCATTAAATTTTAGCTCAAACAGTATGAATTCTCGTGCAATTTAAATCTACACTCCTCCCAAACACTATCTAGTCTAAGGCAAGTGTTTCACCTAAAATAAGTTATTGGAAACATGGTTCAGCGCTTTGTCCATAAAATATTGACTTTTGACAGTCGCTGAGATTGCAGATATACAAAATTAGCATACAAATAGGTAAATTCATGGCAGACTGAACAGAACTTGGAATCGAGGAGGGGCAGTGGCCAAGTAACAATGAAAAATAGTAAGAATTGAAAAATCACACTAATCACAAAAGCTAGATTTCACCTCTGAGCCTTCGAATAGATACATCAGCCCTCTTTATGTTACGAGCTCTCTCTTGTAAACAAGGGATTAACAACAGAAAACAGTTTACAAACCAAATGGCTTTTCTCATTATCAGCAGCACACTCCTATGTGTGTGCATAATACATAAACATGAAAGAGATAAAAATGCAAACAATCTCAAGACTCAGGCCCTCCGTTTCATCCAATATGCCAGCAATGTACTGTTGCAAATTCTCTGCTTTCACTCGCTTAATGTTTATATCTCCCACACCTTATATTACAATAAAGCTCTGTGAAAAAATGCACCCCAGATGCGTACTGTGAGCACTGACATTCTGCTTTCTCTATCCTTCATATCTCCTCCACCTTGTTCTATGATCAACATTGCTACTTGTTCCTATTTCCTGATCACTATTGTCATCCATCTCCATAATGTGCTTGTCACCTGGCTTCAGAGTTCTGTCTTGTTGTATATCCTCACGGCGAGCTCGAGCAGCCTCCCGTCCAACTCGACGATCCTGCACCAGAATCCAAATTTGGATTGAAGATGCAAAACATGAATGTCTACTAAATGAAAAACCACACATTTTTCAAAATGCCTAATTGCATTTCCCCTATCAGTTCTAAGAGAGACAAACTTACATCACGGAAGGGGTATTCATCTGCTTCAAGCATGTGTATTACATGACCCATCTTTGGCCTTTTTTGAGCATCCGGATCAACACAACGAAGAGCAACCAGTAAGCCTCGTTTTAAAGCCCTTGATGATGGTTTCACTTCTATTTTTGGATCTATTACTTCATCAGACCGTCGGCTTCCCACCATAGTCTTCATCCAGTCCACCAAATTGACCTGACAATTTTCGAATATATGAATAAAGATTCAGAACAATTGTACCTATTTCAATGAACAACAAAAAAAAATTGCTTTCTGCTAACCTCGTTTGGAGGTCTGCCATAATCAACTGGATTTCTACCAGTAATTATCTCCATGATAAGCACTCCAAAACTATAAACATCACTCCTCTCATTAAGCATTCCAGTGCTAGCATACTCAGGTGCTACATATCTGCAAGAAAGATGTCAAGCAAGTAGAATTTAGCAGCAATATAGCTTGGGTTTCTTTAGATCTGTATAACATAAGATCGTAAATTTTTGTGCAAGAAAAATTGTCATAACAAAAACTAACCCAAAAGTTCCCATCACACGGGTAGTGACATAGCTACTCTCAGATCCCAAGAGTTTAGCCAGTCCAAAGTCTGAAACCTTGGAATTCCATTGCCTATCCAGCAGTATGTTACTTGATTTCACATCACGATGAACAACCTTTGGTTCTAGGCCTTCATGCAAATATGCTAACCTGGAAATTAGCAATCCACGTAAGATTAGTTTAATGAACTTATCAACATAGAGTTATATGAATGCATTATGTAGCAATTTTTCTTGCAGAGAGGACAGATATGTATTGCTGAGATTAAGTACCCTTTAGCCGTTCCAAGAATGATCTTCATCCTTATATCCCACGTCAGAGGACTGTATGGCTCAACATCTCCATGAAGCCATTGTTCTAAATTACCATTGTCTACAAACTCGTAGACAAGCATCCTGAAAGTAGCCATCAAAGATTACAAGCTTAGCTTTGCCATATTAAAGTGACTATTATCTCTTAATAAGCAATGACAAGCATCATGCTAAAAAAATTATTACTTATCAAAAGCCAAAATCACAGAATTTTCAATCTTTCTGAGACTGAATTATATGTATCTTTTTCATATCCCCAAGCCAGAAGCAAACATATTATTAGGTGTGAAGCCTAAATCAATGTGAACATTTTTTATTTTCAAAGCCAAAATCAGGATGAATCAGATACATACCTGTAGGCACCTTCGGCACAGTAACCAAGCAGCCGCACCAAATTTTTGTGCCGGACTCGCCCAATTGCTTCAACCTCAACTCTAAACTCCTTTTCAGCTTGACCCCTATACAGTAACATTTTCAGAAACATCATTCACAATTTTTCAAAAATTTCATTGGTTTCGGTGTCAAAGCCCTGAAATGAACACAACTATATTTGCACCATATCCCAAATGTACAGCTCAACATGGCATCAAAATTACTTGTGCAGGAAGGTTCTACTGTAAGTGCACTTTGATACGATTGTCTAGATCCCTCAGAGTGGCTTTTCATCTGATGGCAAGGGCTTCAGTTTGTTTCCACATGGTCATAATATGAACTGACTACGAGGGAGCATCCGGCAATATTGGTCAGGTATTGAAAATCAAGCCTTTTCTATTCAATTTTTTCCGGTTGCCCAAGGCGAATCAGGCTAGTCATGGATGGCAAGTTTGGGAGAAAGCCATTGATAAGCTATAACAGGCTATCATACTACCTATTTTTGTTGATAAAATTAGCATTGCACCAGTTGCCCCTTCACAAATTTAGCTTGTCATGAATGGCTAAGATTGAGAGAAAGCCGTTGATAAGCTATACCAAGCTATCATATTGCCTATTTTTTGTTGATAAAATCAGCATTGTACAAATAAAAGACAAATTTTCAAAACAAAAAGAAAAATTTATTATTGGACAAAGGGAGGTTTTATATACAGGAAAAAGATAGTTATGCATTACCTGTTGTTGAGCAAATTCTTCACAGCAACATTTGTACCGTCTTCCAACACGCCACGGTAGACGATCCCATACCCACCCTCACCAATAACATTGTCATCTGACAAGCAATCGGTTGCAATCTCAAGCTCTCTGAGAGTGTACCAATGACCCCAGCCCAGATGAGAAACTTCTGGTACAGCAGGAGATAATGTTTCAGAGGTGCGGGCCTCACCACTGCCATGTGAAGTAGGCTTCTCAGGAGGGTTTATAATTCTGTGATCCTTGCCCACCTCAACACATATTTCATGCCTTTCATGCCTTTCCTCTGTAGCGCCTGGACCTGCTGCCCTTGCATGGTGACGATGTTGAGTCCTGCCCACAATTTCCTCCCCTAGGGTGGAATGATTTCGATTAGTGGCCCTAGAATTATTCACTCTCTCAGCGTCATAAATAGGATTGGCACGCTGCCCATACCCCATATGCACCACCATAGCCTTCTCCATGTCATCCTTTGCAGTTGCAGTGCCAAGATGATGATGGTGATGGTGACGACTGTTCTGCATTGTATCATCCCTCACCTCCAGGATTTCCTTTGACACCATTGGAATCATTGCCCTTGATGAATATTTCTCTGGTATTCTCTTGGATTTCCTCCTTGAAGTTAACCATATTGAGAGACAACATAGTATCAGAACTATGAATGCTCCTACCCCAATCCCTATCACAACCCACAATCTTAGCCCAAAAATTATAGTTTTTTTAGACAATTCGCTGTTAAGAAAGCCTGTATTTGAAGTACCCATGTTGGTCTGAAGAAGCAGATCCGATTATATCACAAAAAATAACATATTATAGTCCTAGATTTAGCTTCAATTCTGACTGCATTTAAAGTACATGTGGTCCAAGGCTGGATCCAATCTGCATTCAATTTAGGACGTATGCAACCTTTCTTCTGTATTTTCTGGATTTAACAGGGAATGCAGAGCAAAAGTTAGAGACCTTCAAAAACAGGAACCGAAAAAAAAAAAAAAAAAAAACTTTTGGCAACAAAACTTTGCAATCAAGCTACCACGGCTTCGCAAACGCCTGCAAGCCCACATTAATGATTCCATGACACCCAGCGTGGTTTTGAGGATTTGGAAGTTGATTGGACAGGATGTAGATTTATTATGTGTTAGCCAAAATTGATTTGGAAGATTTTGCTGAAACATTGCACTGTGCAATGATCACGTGTCCCAATAGATGAATTCATGATAACCCAAAAGATATAAATGATAAATTCATGATAACCCAAAGCACAATTTTTTCAAGTTGGTCTGCTACTGACGATTATGGATTCATTTAATGATACCCAAAAATGGTTTTTGAAGATAACAACGAAAAATTGCAATTTACCAATGATAACATATGTCCTACACAAGTAACTAGATGAATTCATGATAACCCAAAACATAGTTGTGTGTTTTTTTTGCGGTGCTCTGCTACTGTGTACTTTCCATACCTGCTCTGCTCTGATAGACATGTGAGCTGATCTTAATGACGAAGAAAAACTATGATGAACCCAACTCTCGTCTATGCAGAACAGCTTTGCCCAAATGAGATTTTTGAGACTTTGTAAGCAAATATGGGCATTAAAAGAGAATGGGTTTGATGACATTGATGATGTCAATGAGGACCAACAATAGTGGAAGAGTAACAGAATGTGTAAGGGTAAAAAAGTTCTTTGGTGGGCTATATCTATTGATGTCGATTCCATACTTTTCTTTTGCTCTCTTCACTGTGGTACCCACAAAGAAACGAATATTGGTAAAATTGTTAGTGCCCAAGATGAAATTGGTAACCAGTAAATATAATTTTAATTTTAATGTCAATTTGTGTGTTATACATCCAAATTAGTTGTAAATACTTCTCAAAAATCTCAGACATATATATTAATAAATTGAAAAAATAAATTAAAATAACCAACCATTAATGTCTGTATGTTGTGGATTGAATGGGAGAGATTAGTGAAGTTGAAACTTGAGTAAAGCAGTAGTAGTTGGCAGTAATTGTCAACAAATTGCTATCTATTGAGCTGTTTCAGTTCCTATCTTTTAGTGCATCCTCCATCTTTAGTGTTCCTCACACCTTGCCATTCTTTGGTTTTTTGTGGAGCCTATGTGTCAAGTGGGATCCATGGTGTGTATGTAATGTCAAGTCGGCTCCATGGTGTGTATGTAATTTTTTTTAATCTGGGGTAGATGTTGATATGTTATCCCCTTCCATCTATTCTAGCCCTTTCAATCATGGGCCCTGATGGAAGGCTTTAGTAGTTTGGGAATTCTGTGTTAACAAGTTTATAATATTTGCTTGGAGTTATTTTAAATAAATAAATTTAAATGTATTAATTTAAAATGTTAGATTAATTTTAAGGTGTTTAGGTTGATATTATTTTTTTATGATAAAATGGGTATCAAATTTAAGGTTCATAAACTGATTGTTAATATATCATGACATTATTTTCCTTCATCATTATAGATAATTTTTGGATATTATATTTATAGATATTATATGTGTGTGTCTAATAACAATATGGTAATAGGATTGCCAGAAAAGTAAATTTCAAATAATTTATCAGAGAAAGTAGAGATAAAACTAAAATATAAAAACTAAGTTGTTGAGATTTTTTTTCTAATAACTCATGATTGTTGAGTAGGAGAGTAGGTTTGTTTGCACTTTGAAATTGAAGTTGAAATAAAGAGTTTGAAGTGAATCATGAAACAAAGAGCTGCATTCTTTTAAGAAAGTCAATTCTAGGTTGTGACATATTTGATTCTCACAATGAATAAGATCTCATAGAGAGAATTAATTTCATTTAAAAATGTAGTAAACCTGGCCATGGATCTTATAATGTACTAGACCAGTGAATACAAAATGCTCTTCTAATTCTAGTTCATTATTATAAAGTTTACATATGAATTAATGTTGTAAAGAAAAAGATTATTTTTTATGCAAAATTAATGAGAGCAAACCAACAATTGACTTGATGAAAATTTCAACCAAAAGAAAGCATAATGTACTTTGAAGTAATAAAATACCCATATTTTATTTGAAGATATTGTTTCATTTTATTTAGAAATGGTGTTTTAAATAATAAAATGTTTAATATCTTCTAAAGAAGTAGTAACCCTACCATAGATCTCATAATATATTAAACAATTGAATACAAAATATTCATCTGATTCAAATTCATTATTGTAAAGTTTATAAATATTGATGTCACAAAAAATATTATTTTTTTATATAAAATTATAATTAATTTAATAAAAAATTTAAATTAAAAAAAAAACCTAAAATACTTTATAAAATAAAATGTTCATTTTTGATTTGAAAATAATTTTTCATTTTATTTAAAAATATTTTTATTAATAATAATTTTGATGATTCTCTTATAATTAATTTCATATCAAATTTATAAATCTCTATAAATATATCTTTTCAATATGAAAGAAATGTTGTTAGATAAAATATGTGGTGAAGCTATTTTGTGTGTATATATATATATATTATACTTTAATACGTATCATATTCCTCTATATTATGAGGATTGTAAGTGTTATCTAGAACTCTTACTATGCATCTTAGATCAAAAAAATTTGGTACGAAAGAAGGGCTAATGGTTGGGCACACCCTTATGGTAAATCATCTAAATAAATTTATACAATACATGATAGTATATGTTGAACCCAGATTTTAATTTTGGGTGTTTAAATTATTTAGAAATTTTTATTTAAATATTTAGTAAGAAAAGGTTTTATATGTAAAAGAAATAAGGAAAAAAAGTTAATATTCCAAAATATTTGATAGATACAGTTTATTTTATATATATATATTTTTAAGTGGAGAAAAAGTTATATTTTAAATTAATTTAATATATATAGAAGTGGAGGAAAAGTTATATTTTAAATTAATTTAAAATTAAAAAATTAAAATATATTAAAAAATAGATTAATTTTAAACATACATATTTGGTATCTAGTAGTTATAGATATGATATACCATGATGTGATTAATTACTTTATATCAATATTTGGTACAAGTTGTATATTAATATGTAGATTGTACAACTACTTTTCATTTTAATTTGTTTCAATATTAAATATTTCTCTCATTTATTGTTATAAATATTGGTCCATGCTTAAGTATTAATTCATTTCTCTTAAGGTTGGTTTATACTTTATGAGTTAAATTATTTATTTATAGTGCATTTATACGTAATTAAATTATTTTGTATATATAAACATTGATTTTAAAACTTAAATTTGTAATGCAAATTAATAATTTATATTAAATTAAATATCACAATATAACACATAGAGAGAAGAGAGAGAATAATAATGTCTAATTAAATATCTAAATTAACTAGGAAGGTAAATACATAGGGATGAGAGGTATATCTTAAATAAATCATTGTAAGAGATTTATCATCTAAATCTACTCATGGAAACACATTTTTGACCCTAATAGTAACCTAATTTACAAATCTAAATTGGATTGGGGTTTGATGTTAGGAAGGCTAAGAGTGCTTCTGACAGGTGTCAAAAGTGTTGAGAGTTTTTATGATAGGTGACTATTTGTTTAAAAATGAGATGGTGAATGTGTTTGACTACTTATGTTCTTCAGTTTCCTTTCTCCAATTTGTGCAAAGTGACTCATGTGTACCTACAATATCTAATTATTTTTATGTGATGTCCCTTACTTAGGGGCTCCTTTTTTTCTACAAAAGCTCTGATACCACTGTAATATCCCCTTTCAGTAGGGAATATCTAAACACAAATAGCTCTGAACAAAGATACACTTTTTGCCAAAATAATTTCAAATATGAATAAATAAATCACAATATAATCTCTCAATAGCAAATCAAAGATCTTGTCACTTGTTCTCCTAGACGATTACATAATTGAGTCTCTGTCATACAAATAAAATAACGTGAAATATTCTGTTTTGAAACCCTGGGCTTTTGCAAATCTGGAGATTGACCCTGAATCTAGAAATTCTGTCTCGGCTTGCTGTGTCGAACACACAGTCGCCGACGTCGATCGATATTCTGCCGACGTCGGTCACTGTAGGTCCTCTGCCGACGTCGGTCTTCAGTCGGCCGATGTCCGTCACTGGGGATCTCTGTCTGCCGAGGTCGGTGTCTGGGCGGATCTATACAGACTTAGTACGGCTGCCAATTAAGCACAACCTATCTGTTTTCAACCCCTGATAGCTGAACAACCTGATCTCAAGAATATATGATTCTAATACAGAAGATCTATATCTGTATAACTTATTGGATCAAAAACTAAATAAAGAAATACCTGAAATACTGTGATAATTTCTGTGTGAAGCTATCTCTCAAATCTGTATACCTCTGTGATAACTTCTGTATGAAGCTATCTTTCAATTTGGCAATAGATCAGCTGATATTTCACAGCCTCTGAATCGCCCACAATGAAGAGTTGACGTTCTCCACTGCAGATGAAATCCTGGAACCTTTGGCTCAGTCTTCACAGAAGAATTTCTTCAATATCAAAATCAATAATCAATGGCTAATCCAAACTCTCTCCCATGAGAAACCCTTATACCCTCCAAAGGTGTGCTTGCTAAAATTAGATTTCCTCAAATTAGAACTTGGGTTTCTTAAATTAGATATCCCCAAATTAGAACTTGGGTCTTAAAATTAGACCAATTCTTAAATTAGAATTAGGGTCTTAAAATTAGACCAACTAATTAATAATTAATAATTAATTAGACCAAATAATTAATATTTGATTAAATCAATCAAATATTAATATCTCCCTTAATTCATATCCAAAAAAATCGAACAAAAAGGCAAGCCTAGCTCCATCAAGACCCTCTATCCATCCCATTAGCCTACGAAGGTCGCATAATAGGCTAATCATCAAGTCTGTCAATGTCCATGAAAAAGGGGACATGACAATCCGCCCCTCCAGAAATTGCTTGTCCCCAAGCAATCTCAGAACAATGAACCACTCGATCCACCTGGATCCCAAATGTAGTTATGCTCTACACTGCTGTTAATCAATGCAAGTACCTGCAATATCATCAGAAGTAGAACAAAGAAGAATCCACAATCAAATTGGTGAATGCAACTCGACCAATCTCTGAAATCACAACTGCACTGGATGTGTCGATACTGTAGGCGGTGTGATTGGCAACTGCGAATTCCATCTACAAAAGATGGTGTCAATCCATCCCATAATTGATCCCTCTGTAAAGGTGGCCCGATCAACTGTACCACACTGTCATCGGTGTGAGAAGAATCAATCTGGAGACTCAACTCCACTGGTATCCCAAACTCATCAGAATCAGGTACTCCCAAATCTTGAACATGTGTGTCAACATCAACAACATGCTCCTCAGCAACAACTGCAGGAATGTACTCACCACCAACCACCTCAATATACAAATGAACTAGGTCTGGGGCTGGTGAAGACTGCAAATGCTCTAACTCTATGGTCATCTTAGCGAAATGAAATTGTGACTCCTCATAAGCCAACTACGTACTCTCAAGAATCTCAGAAGTCACCTCGAGCTGTCGAGTAAGCTCACTCACCTTATCTTCCTTGACCAGTAATGCATCATATGCTGTGCTGCCCCACTCCATAAGATAATCTCTGTCGGCTACCAACTGCATATAATCCTGTCTCAAAATCTGGATAGCCTCCCATAAAGAGTGGATCTCTGTCAAGGACAAATAACTGCCTCCCTGCTCAATGCTAGTAGGAGAACCCCATCCATAAACTGCTAACGACTGACGAGCATCATCGAAATGCTTGCAAGCGGTAACAATGTCTCGCTCACTAACTCTCAGCTGACTAGACACATGATGGCGCTGGCTAGATTGTCTCCTACAATCCTCCACTGATGCATGGCCCAAAAGAGTAGACTCAAAATCACTAACCTCTGTAATACTACCATCCATACTCCGTGAATCAACTCCATAGCTCATATCAACATCCAGAGTATCAACAATTGTAGCATCACTGTCTAACTCCTCCATACCGAAAGAAACTGTCGAGGAAACTGAATCCTCAAAACTGTCCACTGCATCCTCCTGAGTGTCATCTGCAATAATCGGATCCTGGGACTCTTCTACAATCATTGCCATAGCTGAGAGATCATCACCCCTCAGTGCACTAACATTTGAGCACACCTCTACACTCTGAGTGCAAGCATCATACTCATCTTCATCTTCACTAACTCCTATCTCATAATAATCATAATAATCATGGGACATGCTGCTCTCTTGTCTAAGTGGTCTGTAGTGCTCTCTCCTCAGCTTAACAAAGCAATCATAAGACAACCTCCCCTGAGCTTGCGGAGTTAATAACTCCCACTCATCCTTCACTGTCATATACCGTGTGGATTTGTCTTTGGATGTAGGATATGAAAGAGATTCATTTAACCTCTTCAAACTTAGTTTCAACTTCTTCATCTCATAGTCCCATTGTCTCTGAGTACTTGAAGACATCATGGACACTTCACTGATTCAATCTACCCAAACTACCCAATAGGATGGCAAGACATTGGCTCCGATCAACCCAACAGGAGGGCAGGAATTTGGCTCTGATACCACTGTGATGTCCCTTACTTAGGGGCTCCTTTTTTTATAAAAAAGCTCTGATACCACTGTAATATTCCCTTTCAGTAGGGAATATCTAAACACAAATAGCTCTGAACAAAGATACACTTTTTGCCAAAATAATTTCAAATATGAATAAATAAATCACAATATAATCTCTCAATAGCAAATCAAAGATCTTATCACTTGTTCTCCTAGACGATTACACAATTGAGTCTCTGTCATACAAATAAAATAACGTGAAATATTTTGTTTTGAAACCCTGGGCTTTTGCAAATCTGGAGATTGACCCTGAATCTAGAAATTCTGTCTCGGCTTGCTGTGTCAAACACACAGTCGCCGACGTCGGTCACTGTAGGTCCTTCTCTGCCGACGTCGGTCTTCAGTCGGCCAATGTCGGTCACTAGGGATCTCTGTCTGCCGAGGTCGGTGTCTGGGCAGATCTATACGGACTTAGTACGGCCACCAATTAAGCACAACCTATCTGTTTTCAACACCTGATAGCTGAACAACCTGATCTCAAGAATATATGATTCTAATACAGAAGATCTATATCTGTATAACTTATTGGATCAAAAACTAAATAAAGAAATACCTGAAATACTGTGATAATTTTTGTGTGAAGCTATCTCTCAAATCTGTATACCTCTGTGATAACTTCTGTATGAAGCTATCTCTCAATTTGGCAATAGATCAGCTAATATTTCACAACCTCTGAATTGCCCACAATGAAGAGTTGACGTTCTCCACTGCAGATGGAATCTTGGAACCCTTGGCTCAGTCTTCACAGAAGAATTTCTTCAATATCAAAATCAATAATCAATGGCTAATCCAAACTCTCTCCCATGAGAAACCCTTATACCCTCCAAAGGTGTGCTTGCTAAAATTAGATTTTCTCAAATTAGAACTTGAGTTTCTTAAATTAGATATCCCCAAATTAGAACTTGGGTCTTAAAATTAGACCAATTCTTAAATTAGAATTAGGGTCTTAAAATTAGACCAACTAATTAATAATTAATTATTAATTAGACCAAATAATTAATATTTGATTAAATCAATCAAATATTAATATCTCCCTTAATTCATATCCAAAAAACCCGAACAAAAAGGCAAGCCCAGCTCCATCAAGACCCTCTATCCATCCCATCAGCCTACGAAGGTCGCATAATAGGCTAATCATCAAGTCTTTCAATGTCCACGAAAAAGGGGACATGACATTTTAGCCTTGAGTGTTAACGAAAATAAAATACGCTTAGAGGTAATGTTTAATGGATAGCTCCTAATTTATCAAATTCTTAAGTGGAAAACAAATATTTCAAAAAAAACTAATTGTGTAACTAGAAATATCTTCGGTTATGGCTTCAATAGTATTCCACAAGGAATAATTAATGCTCTAATGATTGCTTGGTCACTCTTGTGTTCACTTATTATTTATTTGTGGGTGTTTGATTGTGCTTCTTTCCAACTGAACTACAACATGTGTATTTATAGTCAATTGAATTCAAATTAGAACCTTATTGGCACATAAGCCAACTTTTAATGGCTAGAAGTGAAAAATATGGAGAGAATAGCACTGACACACCTTGACTTAATGAAGATCGATAAAATGAGCTAAGAGCATCAAGGGCACTTGTGATAGGTGTTGGGAGCATTGATGATACTTTTGACTTGGGGACAATGAGGCATGAGAAATAAGAGAGAAGTTCAGGGAGATATGAATAAAAGTAGAGAACCATCAAAAGTTAACATATGCATTATTTTTCAAAGAGGGTGCACAAATGTTTAAAATATTATGTTAATTATGGAAAATAATGGTACAAGAAAAGTCTAACTAAATTCAACAACTATAGTAAAAAATACTTGTCTAGCTACTAATAAGAATGGAGATAATTAAATGATTGATAAATTTAAAGGAAAAATGAAAATAGATAGATAAAGAGATATGCGTACCCATTTTTTAATTTACCTAAGTTCTAATAGTGACTAAGAATGTAGAAAACCAATCATGGAAAGATGCAAAATAGATCCTAGAAAGATGGAAGTGGCATGCAAAGATGACCAGTTTTAGACTGTTTTAAAATGGATAATAACTAGATTCAATATTTGAAATAGGAAAGCTATGTTGAAATGGTCAAGCAAGTTTAAAAATGGCTTTGTATATCCCTGAGGTCTAAAACTTTCTAAAAACCTGAACATTAGTAACAAAATTCTAGAATCCTCTCTCTAATAAGTAGAATTTTGTGTGCATATGTCAGAAGGTCTTCTTATTTTACTTAACCCTAATCTAACACTAACACATAGCAAAACATCTAAAACAAAGGGAAATGTGCAAAGTAAATTAGCTAAGGCCCCCTTGAGGGATGCAACTACATATTAGTGATGAGAATGAGGCTCCATCTAGTTTAAGTGCATATGAGAGTCCTAGTCCAAGTGAGAGAAGACTATACCTCCTCTTCCTAAGATAATCAATAATATTATATGTTATAATGTAATCCTTATTTGATACAAATATGCAACCATAAGACTTTGGTAGATGACAATGGGAATAACAATAAAGTGTGTAATTTTATTGACAATTACGAAAAATATATGATCAATGTGCATAGTAGATAACTTGATTCATTGATGATAAATGACTTAGGGTATTATAAACACCTATTTTTGGTACAAGACCTTTTTCATTGCATCTTTGTGATGCTTTACTACATTTGACCTATTTATGTGCATTTAGATACTTTCAGACATTTTACACATACAATGAACCTTTTACAACCTTGAGACATATATATTTTCTCATAAACTCTCTAAGTCTATTGGTTTCCAATACTAGGGTCCCAATTATTCATCCTATGTTCAACTTGATCATTGTTTTTGATAATTTTTTACTATCAGGTCAAATTGGCGGCTAGTCAGAAGCAACAGTTCGTCGATTCTGACCCTTTTCTTTTTATGGGTCCTTTCTTCTTTGGCCTGATTCCCCATGCATTAATTTATCATTATCACTATCTTCTAGATCATAATTGACGAACCACTAATGTAATATTATTGTATATAATATTATTTATCTTAAGTGTATTTTATAGGAAAGATTTTATCTTGTAACTGTAAATAAAATAGACTACGTAGGTGAAATGAATAACCATATTGTGGATATAAATATTTATAATCTTTCTTCATTTGATTGATATGAATATAATTTTGGTTTGCACCATAATATTATTTATTTTTCACTCCATTATTCTTAGCGTAACATTAGTACTAAAGCACATGCTTCTCCATTAATTTCTTTCTCCTCCATTTTTCATTTCTAGTTAATAGGATTTCATTACAAAGTATTTTTTTAATTTCATCTCTTATCTCTCAGGTATACAACCTGTAATTAGATATTTCAAGAGAAAAATTTGTTTAATCATTAAAAATATCTAAGTTCGAATTGATAAATGGTGTATTAGTTGGAGCATCCTTCACCAACTGACAAAGACGTATTAAATTTAAAAATAATTTTTGTGTTTAAGGCATTTTTCATGTGTTTTGACTGTGTTACATAAGAGCTGGTAAAAAAATGTGCCATTTTATCTAACAAGCTTTAATTATATGGCACCTCGTTGATTGCATTTCAACTTATATTTACCTATCATCTTCTCAAAGTATTGTGCATTTTTGGAATTTTGGTCTACTAACAGGCACATTTGCATTGTATATATTTTTTATTTAAATTCAAGCATGCATTTCGTTCAATAAAGTGGTGTTTTCAACTTGCATTGATTTGTAAGAATTGCTCATTCAAGAATAATTTTAGGGATTTTAAATAATTGAAGTGTTGAAATTGGATGAGATGATTCATAAAGCCTTTGAAAGCTACATGAGTGGACAACCTTCTCAAAAGAAGCTAAGTTTTTTTAACTTTAATAATTTATGGTTTGCAAAAAAAGGCATTTTTTGATTTGAGGATTTTATATTTTTTGACTTATTCAAATAGTAAATAAGTCATTTGTATTATGCAAACCAAAAGCATGTTTCTTTTTTCAAAATCAATCAAATTTAAAAGTAAAAATAAATTATGCAAACTCAAACAAAACATAACGTTCAGTATCAATGGTTAGTTCACACTTAGAGTGAGGTCATTGTGCTTGAACTACTACATATATAGCCTAAAATAGTTTCACCAAAGACATATATGGCATCACCCATATATAATGTCAGGGATAAATAAGAAAAAACTCATTTTATCATTCCCTTTGTTATCTATTCATGACTATCTCTACACTTAAATCCTGAAATTAAGAATACTTCGAGTTTATAGGGTTATTATGCCCACATACAAGACTTATCGCTAAGTAGGTGTCATAAATAGAGTGAATATTTTTTCACTTACTACCTAAGTACCACGTATTATTCTGCTCTAATGTAATTTAACATCTCTTTCATATACCACTAGGTATACAAAAAGAACGAGCTTCTTCTACATACCTTCAGACATATTAGAAGGGCAAACATACAAATATGTTTGGTATATCAAACATGTGGTATATAGGGAACCTTTTGGAGTGATAAGGAACCAATCCATCTCCCTATACTACAAACATGCACTCAATTAAAAACATTATTGGCACAACACTAATTGAGGAGGACACCTGGTTATGATGGTCAAAATAGGTGGAGAACACACTCATCTTCACTGACTTTTGGTTTGACATCTATGATGGGGATACACAGCCTTCTAAATTAAAGGAAACAAAGGAAATACAATCATGGAAGAAAAAAGGTTCAAAAACATTGGCCTTGATGAGGGCCTTAGTTGACGGTGAGTTTTTTCATCACATACACGAGTGCAACACTACTTGGGAAGCATTACACAAATTGAAAGAATTGTATGATTATAACCTAGAATTAGATTCCATACAATTGTAGTTGAAATTATTTAACCTTGAGTTGAAGAATAGTGATTTTATGAGTTTGGCTTTAAAAATATGAGTTATCAAATATCATATGTTGTTGTTTCTAGTGTAAATATTTATGCATACATGACTACATTCATAAAATATCTTCTTTCTACATACTCAACCTACTTGCAGTATTTACAAGTAAACAATTTGTTGAAGAAATTTTGATCAATTGATTGAGAGAGGAAAATCCTTTGGAAGAAATAACGAGTCCATAAGAGAATACTGATCAAAAGGGTAATTCTTCCAATAATAGTGGAAATGATAAAAGCAAAGGGAAAAATAAAGGGCAAGGTGGAAAATCTAGAAATAACAATAGTTAACATCAAGAAAAGTAAAATGACAAATATTTTTTTTTTGCAAACATTGTGAAAGAAAAGGGACTCATGAAATCCATGAATGTAAAACATGATGGGGAAATATTGAAGCCTATACAAAGGAAAAAATAGAAAAGGAAAAGAAGAAAAGCTTAGAACCAGACTCAGCTCAATTATTAAGTGAATGTATGTTTTCCATATCAAATGGAACAAATAATGCCTCAATGAGTTCAACCTAGGATAATGCTTGGGTCCTAGACATTGGTGCCACACAAACTATGAATTTATAAAGGGACTTATATGAGGAGTTTCATGATTAAATTTATGGTCTAGTATATTTGGTAGCTAAAATAAGTTTGCAACCTCAAGGTAAAGATTAAATTCAACTCAAGGCACCAAGGATTCCAGATTTCATTCTCTACAATGTTATATACATTCCTCAATTGAAAAAGAAACTTGTTGTCTCTAGTGCTCATTTGACAACAAGGTCACTCTATTTTATTCAATGATGGAGAGGTGACTATCAAAATAAAATGTGATAACATAATTATTCTAATTGGATATGAGGAAGGAAAATTGATACAACTCAAGGGTGAGCATTCAATTCTAAGAAATTCTGCTCATCTTGCTAAAGAAGGAATGCTAAAAAGTCTTCTTTTCCATGCCAAATTTGGGCATACTCATTGTGAAAAAATTCACACAATGTAAAATAATGGTGTTGTAGGCTTGAAAGCATTTTCCAAAAACATTGAAAAGTGTGGAGCTTGCATATTGGTTAAAAATGAAAGGGAACCATTTCAAAGGTCAGAATGGAAAGCCGACAGGAAATTACAATGGTTCATTTTGATTTTTTATCTACTAATTCTTTCCATGAGTGGTCACAAGTACTTCATGTTGTTCATTAGTCACTAAAATAGAATGACTTGGATATAAATTTTAAAGAAATAATAGAAGCCATCAAAACTTTTCAAAAGTTTCAAACAATGGTTGAAACTGAATCTCAAACCTGCATTGAGACACTTAGGACTAAAAATGGTGGTGAATTCATGTCAAAGGTGTTTTAATCCTATCTCATGAAAATTGGGATCAACCATCATTTCAAAATCCCTTGCACTCCTCAACAAAAAAGAGTATTTGAATAGATGAACAAAATAATGATGAGCATAGTTTTATCAATGTTGTATTTCAAAGGGGTAAATCTTCATTTCTAGGTAAAAGTAGCTCAAAAAATAGTGTATCTATGTAACAAGTCACAATCAATAGTCCTCCAAATGAAGACTATAAATGAAGTCTAGTGTGTCTATCTCCCTTTAGTATGACATCTTTATAATTTTTTGATCCACTTACTATGCATTAATTCCAATGGATAAAATGAATAAATTAGACTACATGAGTTGTAAATGCATCATTTTAGGATACTCAAAATACTCAAAGGTGTACAAAATATTTGATAAGAATAAAAAGAAATGTTTCATCATAAGAGATTTCATTTTTAAAAATTCAAAGGATACATTAAGATTCAGAATCAGAGTCAAATGAATAATGTTCAGCTACAGCTTCATCATCTATAGGTTTTCCTAGACAATTAGGGGAATGTTCCTTGTGTAGTCAGTTGTGAGCCACCTGATCCCCTACCTCGACACTCTCCTCCTAGGGGTCAGGGGCATGGGGGGACACATCACTGCTCTTGTAATTGGAGGTATTGAAGTTGGAGGAAGTCCTCTCCTCGCTCTTGTTGTCCATCTCCTCTGAGAGGATTTAATAGAGGTAGAGACAGTGGTGGTGGGGGGTAGAGACCCCCTCAATAGGATAAGTTCCCACATCTATAGATAGCCATCTCTCCTTCCCACCAAGATTTACATAATGATGATGACATTAACCAATTATTTAATGGTTGGGACCCCCTCCCTGTGGATGAAGATCTCCTGACTTAGGATGGTTGGGGAGGGAAGCCTCAGGACCCTCTGCCTCCATCTCATCCTTCAGTCACCATGTTTGCAGCTATTGCTTAGTTTGTTCCTTGATGTTTGTGTTATTCTATTATCTTTTTTTGGTTGAGATGCACTTGAGTTAATTTAATTATGGTTATCATCTGCATGTGGCTAGTTATTTTGGACTTTGGTTTCTCTCAAGGATTTTTATAGCTCGGTCTGGTTTTTGAGGTGTGACTTTTCCACCCTTTTTTTGTATGACTAACATTGTACTATTAGTTTTTCTTTTAAATAAATAGAACATTGTTTTTCAATAAAAAAGGATACATCAAGCATCAATCGACAATCAATTCGATTTGAAAAAAATTAAATTTGATGTTTTCAAGGAGATTGATATGAGGTTCCAAACAATGAAGGAGGAACATATAATTGGGAAACAATTGAATACCTATTGACTATTGTAATTAAAAATAATGCTCCTCTTATGAAATTAAGTGAAATTTCATCAAAAGGTGGTTCAATGAAAAAAATGATAGAGCTTCGAATCAAGAAAATGAGGCCATGATTATTTTGAAAGCTACGTAGAAAAAGATACCAAAATGGGCCAAAAAACATTGAAATATGTAAGATCTGACAAGATTATAAAAATAGGCACTCAAAGTGTACATACAACTGCACAACAATCAAACAAGTTCCTAGATGAAATTTAAGATAAGCTAGAAAATATCACCTTGAAAGACCCTTCATAAGAAGAAGTCAACATTGTTTTTGACTCTGAACCTACTTCCTTCAAACAAGATGAAAATTTTGATGCATGAAGAAAAGCAATGAAGAGTGTGTATGGCGTATTGGTCAAAAATGGAACTTCGGAGTTGGTTGATCCTCAAATTGGTTTTAAACCCATGAGTTACAAATGGGTATTTAAAAAAAAATACATAACTCACTTGACAAAAACAAAGTAAGGCTTTTCATGAAGATATTTTCTAAAAAAGAGGAATAGACTACAGTGAAACTTTTGCACAACAAAAAAATGGATTACCGTTCAAACTTTGTTAGATTTGGCAACACAAAATGGATAGAAAGTTCAAATGGATAAAAAAACTACATTTTTGATGGTGAACTCAAAAAATATATACGTGAATTATCCATCAGGTTTTGTAGTGAATGACCAAGAGCACATAGTGAGAAAGTTATAAAAATTGATCCATCGTTGGAAACAAGCCCCAAAAGCATGGTATAAAAAACTTAATGAGCACTTCCTGAACATGAATTTCAAAAGTTTTGAGTTTAAAGATGTAACTCTTTTTAAAAAAAAAATTGGTAAAACAATTTTATTTCTAGTGGTGTATGTGGATGATCTACTCATCATAGAAAATAATGGGAGATACACAAAAAAAATCAAAGTAGAGTTGACAAAAATCTTTGAAATGAAAGATACGGATTATCTTGACTACTATTTGGGTATTGAAGTGATAAAAAAATCAAAGTATATCTTCATCACTCAACATAAATATATTTGTTTAATTTTGAGTAAATTTGGAATGACATATTTTAAGCCTCTCAACACACCCATGGAACAAAATTTGAAATTGACATATGAATATACCATGTATTTAATAGATGCCACTAAATATAGACAAATCATTGGAAGTGTGATCTATATAACCATAAATAGACTAGATATTTGTTTTGTTGTTGGTGTTAATTTTATATTCACGTAACAACCCAAAGAAACTATTTGGGTAACAACAAAGATATTCCTTTGATACCTAAAAGTAACACAAAAATTTGGGCTCCAATACTTCAAGGAAGGAGACTTCAAACTGGTTGGATATTCAAATCCTAACTATGCTACTGAATTTGAAGATGGGAAATTTAATTCAAGTTTTATGATGAATTTGGGAACAAAAATCATCAATTGGAAGTCAAAAAATCAATCTATTTCAACAATTTCTTCAACAAAAACATAATACATTTTTTATTTGATAAAGTAAAATTAGCAAGTTTTACAAGGACCTGCAACCTAAGTTTAAACATAAGTATAATAAAATGAAGTAAGCCCCAAGGGTTGAGAAACATAGAATGACAACACATAAATAGCTACCTAAATATCCATGCAAAAGACAAAACAGAAAAAGACAAAATAAAAAAATTACTCAAGGAGGATAATATCCTCTGTGAGTGCTTTACTAGCATCCTTGTCCTCTATCTTCTTCATCAATTAGTTCCTGGTTATCTTTGTTTGAGTCCTATTACTCAATCCTTCTATAACATCCTTTGACATAATCATTCTCGAATTCTTCTGAGACAACTCCTTCTCTAAAGTATTTTTGAGGGGCTATTTGAAAGAGGGTTTTAGAGAATGGACCTTCACCGACCCAACATCCTATTTTCAGGTAGGAACCTCAGTGCCAGTGTGTTGTGAAAGGCTTTGTAGAATTTTGGTGGTTTTCATGTTTATGGAGTTCTACTCCTTTATCAAGATGGCTAGGCCAAGTCCAACTTCATGAATTTTATTATTGAAACCCTCTGACTATTTTTTGTTCTTCTTCATTACCTCAAATAAGGGGCCTTTCCTTTTTCAAAAGATTCTACAACATGTCCTTCCTTAAAAGCAATGGGTTTTGGTTTGTTTACTATAAGCTAAAGAGGGAGTTCCCCCATGGTGCGCTTGGAGAAGGGGCTTGTGGGGGAAGGGCTAGGTAGAGGGTAGTGATATTCTATGGATTTTCCTCAAGGGAGTCCTCCTCTATAGAAGACCCTCCCAACAGGGCATCTTTCCTGTGCAGGGTCTCTCTGTGCTTGACAAGCAAAAAGATAAGGCCTTGATGAATGATAACATTCACTTCATTGATTTGAAAGGCGAGGGTTATGCTTTCAAGGGAATTTAGCAAGTAGTATGGAAAATTGATTTTAAAACATTAAAAATGGCTAAGAAGCAAAAAGTGGTGTGAGAAGATAAGTGTAAACTTACCTTCCAAAGTAAGGTATTTCATGATTTACAGGCACACCTCCAGCCAGTAACTCGATAGGTCCATTCACAAGAAGACTTTATTATCAATTTTTAAATTCTCATTTGTCTTGAAGAACCTCTGTATTAGCTCCATTTTCTCTGATTGGTCTTTAAAAGCTTTAGACCCCTCATTGATCAGTTCCTTAGTAATAAAGATTTTAATCCCCCTTATCTCCACAAATCTTTTATTGCATATAGCCATGAAATCCTTTATGAGGTATGCATCATTTCCTATGATTCTTTTCATATATTCTATCAATCCCCTTTTATACAATTTCTACCAGACTTTTTTACTAGCTCGAACCTCTAAGCATGAAATCGGCTCAAGCCTATCTCTATCTCCCCCATACTATGCTCCTTTATGAGAAGAGTGAATTATGGTGCTCAAGTTCTACCTTTTCTTGACAGGTATTATGGTTTACATCATCAAATAGCATTAATGAATGGAATTTCCCCTAACTTGTAACAATAAACACCCATGCAAGACTATGATGAATTAACATGATTTTTAAAACCTTTCAAGTCAGATGTGATTTTCTCACTTGTGACTGTCACTACCACACCCTATAGTATAATAGCTTCATTTTGAATTGCCTTGATGATGTGTGTTATGATGTGGTTTTTATTGTGCCAGATAGATAAAAAGGGAAGGTTAATTCTATGGTTGGTAAGTAAATCAACCACTCCATTCCCTTTGCAGTAGGTATGAATGATGGGAGGGTTTGTGAGATCATTGATAAGAACCCTAACATCATCAATGAGGGATTTAATGGTGTGGGAGGGGGTGGTATTACCATCTAGGGCATTAAAGATGTTAATAGAATCTCCTTCAATGATTACTCTTGCCACATTGAGTTGAGTAACAATTTGAATACCCTAGAGCACCGCCTTGGCTTCGACCACATGGTTAGTTTGAATCCCCATGGGGCTAGAATAGGAAATAATCAATATCCCTAATGAATTTATGATAACCCCTCCACCACTTGCAGGACTTGGATGACCCTTTGAACCACCATCATAATTAAGCTTTAAACGGTCAACTGGCAGTGGCTTCCACTTGACATGTTTTCTTAAAGAAGCTTTAGATAGAGAGATGAATTTCTATCCACATCCCATTCCTTGAAGAAAATTTGTTCTACTATGGAACTTAAATTTTTTTTCAGTGGGGGAGAAGCCCTCCAATTTTTATTAATGGCTTGAAAATATGGAAAAAGACCACTTTAGGAAGGTAATTTTTGTTGGAAAAAATGCCATTATTATGAGTTTTTTTAGATAGCCTAGAGCTAATGGGGGAGGGATAAAGACTAGAGAAAAGAGAGGGATAGAAGGGACTAGGATGGCTTCCATTGTGTAATGAGGTCAAATATGGTATTAGGTTTGACCTAAGATAGTTTAAATTTGGCCAAGCTCTAGACCAAAATGCATGAGCTAGAGGAACAAGACAAGAATAGATGGTGACCTGAATCTTTCACTTCCTTGTAGAGGGGGCATCTACTGGGTAGTATGAGCCCTCTTTTGGATAGATTTTCCACTATGAGAATCTTGTCTTGGGCTACAAACTAGAAGAGAAAATTAACCTTAGGGGTGAGGTGCTTAATCCGAAGGGCCTTCCAATGTTCCCACTCATTCTCCATATCAAGGTTAGAAAGGTGATCATAAGCTATCAAGTACTTCCCGTTGTCTTCAATCGACCAAACAAGGTAGTCTTCCTTAGGGAAGATGGAAATGTGAATTTGGTTAAGGAAAGAATTAAGATCCTAAACCACTTGAGAATCTTCTACATTATTGCTATTGATAGAAAGGACCTTCCATGGTTTTGCACCATTAGTACCTTTCTAGTAGTCCTTTACCTTAGTCCCATATCTTCTTAAAGGTCAAACAAAGATTGGCCCAGTTACCCTATGATGAGAGGGGAGAGTTGGATATCCGTGAATCATCCCAAAAGTTAATTTTCTCCCCATTTCCAATTTTCCATTTAATGACTTTTTTCAAAAGGTCCTTACTACTATAGAGGGCTTTCTAAAAGGCAAAACCATTGGCAAGGCCTTCTTCCTAGAGGAATCAATATTTCTTGTTTCCTTCCAGATATTTGGCTCTGACAACTCTGATCCATTCTTTATATTATTTCATAATTTTCCATCCCATTTTAACAAGAAGGGCTCAATTCATACTTTTCATCAGGGAAACAAGCTTTTTCCCATGAAACAAAGCGGTATCTAAAGCAGTCCTCAGTGTCACGCCATAAAAAGTTATTTTTGAATTTGTTTGATCTTATCTACCACCTTACTAGGCATCCATAAAACTAACATAAAATATACAGGGATGCTTTGTATTGAATACTGAGTTTTAGGTTATGGAGCTAAAAGCTTCACTGATGCAAATGGAGGAATGGAGGAGGTTGTTGAGTGCTAAAGCAACTGACGTCAGCATGATCAACCAACGTCGGTCATATTTAGTGTACAAGGCAACTGACATCGGTCAGGAGTCAGTCGACATCGGTCACCTCCAGACAGACAGGGACCGACGTCAGTTGCCTGTGCGTTCTAGAACTGTTTGTTGCATGAACAATTAGTTTGTTGAACGACCAATTTGCATGTAAAGACTAATTTTAGTCTTGAGCTACGTTTCTAATTATTGTAATTGGAAAGTCTAATTATTGTTTGTATGGGATCTATATAATAGACCCATGGGGTTGTATTGTAAAGTGTAGAATCAGAAGGCTTCTGTAGAATCAGAGGGGTTCTATCCAAGGGAGAATCATAAGGACTTGGTGAGGTAAGGACAAGGGTTCTTCTAGGTGTGTAAGATCTAGGTCAGCAAGTGTGCAAGGCCAAGTTGATCTGCGGTATAGCAAGATCAGGTGAGATCTACATGTGGAAGTAAGATCAGTTGATTTGCTGGTGTGTGTGTGTGTGTGCAAGGTCAAAGGAGATATGTGTGGCGACAAGATCAAAGGAGATCTGCAACACAACAAGGAGCAAGATCACAGTGATCTACTTGGAGTATGTTGAGTACTTGGTGGACTAGAAGTAGGCAACTACGGTTGAGCTGATTGTCACTTACTGGTGGTACTAGCAGTATTGATACTGACTGGTTGGAGGTAACAACAACTCTGTGTTTGAGTTGTTTGTAGGACCGTAATTGAGAGAGTGAACTCTTGAAGGAGAATATTTGTACGCCCTAGAGGTGTGGGAGCCCTAGAGGTGTGGGAAGAGTGTGGCATATTCATTGTATTTCCTTCTGGAAGAGTATTAATACAATTGGGTATTGTCTCTCATATTCTGTGTTGTTTTTTATTTCTAGTTACTTATTACTTCTAGTTTAATTCTGTGTTTAGTTGCTTATATAAAGGTAATCATGTGTGATCTTGAGGAGTAGGGATCCTGACACTGAGAAGTTTGAATTTACCTACCTGGTTGTGTAAGTGGCCTTTCCAGCCAACTAATTTTCTTTAGATTCTGTTGATGAGATGATTTCAGAAGTTGGGAATCATTTAGCCTTGAAATAAAGGAATACCTAGGTAATTTCCCATAAGATGACTCACCTAGAATTCTAAAATATTTTCAATCTTTTTCTGTAGTAGAGTGGGAGTGTTGATGAAGAATATTGAACTCTTGTGAAAGTTAATGCATTGGTTGGAGACCAGTTCTAGTTCTGGAGGATGAACTTAAGTTGTCTAGCTTACTCAACTGAGGCTTCCCCAAGAATGATCATGTCATCAATAAATTTTTCTTGAGTGATGGGGTTGGTTTTGAGGGCCACTGAGATACCATTGATATAGCCTTGAGATTGGGCCTTTAATAGACTTCTCCTCAATGTTTATACCACAATGATAAAAAGATAAGGGGAAAGAGGGTCTCCCTATCTTAACCCTCTAGAGACCGAGAAGTAACCTTTAAGAACTTATTTGATCAAGATGGAGAATTTTGGCATGGATATGCACTTTAATTTTTTTTTTTGATTTCCTTATTGAATCCTAATTTCTCAAGAATTTTCATGAGAAATCTCTAGCATACCCTATCATAAGCTTTGTTCATTTCAGGTTTAACAAACATGCCTTGTCTTGAAGATATAGAGATGGAATAGATGGATTCATGAACCATGATGATACCATTAGTTATTTATCTTCCATAGATAAAGGCTTTATGTTGTTCCTCAATCACTTTATCTAGAAGGGGTTGACTTATTTTTATTAGTATGATCGATCAAATCTTGTAGATGGCATTACACAGACTCATGGGTGAAAATATTGAAGGTTGTTTGCCCCTATTTTTTTGGACTAAGAACCAAAAAGGTATTATTCATTTCTCTTAATAAGACTCCCAAGTAGAAAAATTTGCTCACAGCTTCTTTAACTTCAAGTTGAATAACGTCCCAAAATTTTTGAAAGAAGAAAGGAGGGAAACCATCGCAAAAACTACCCCTTTCACCTCATTCACCATTGGAGGTTTAAGTAAGGTAGAATTATCTGAAGATGTAATGACCTCATTAAAGTTTTTCAAGGTTCTATCTTTAAGTTATTCATCAAAGGACCCATCTTCTGTTAGTAACTTTTTGAATAACTGAATAGTGTGATAATTAATCTCATCTTCTTCCTTGCTAAGTTTTCCATTCTCCTGTTCAAGATAATTAATTCTATTCACATTCCTATGTTTGGACGCATAATGGTGGAAGAATATGGTATTCTTGTCTCCTTTCATCTAGGTACATCTAGATTTTTGACACTAGTACGCCTCTTCTTTTGCCTTAAGGTTATTGAATTGAATCATAATTTATTTTTCTTTGAAGTATAACATCTCATTGTTCCCCTACAAAGCTGTTATTTCTTCAATCATCATCAATACCTCCTCTAGATATTTTTTTGGATAAAAATGTTACCAAAGACTTATTTGTTTCATATTTTCAAGTTCTTCAAAAAATTATATTTTTTGACCAAGATATACATATCTGATCCTGAGAAAAGTTCTTTCCACCATTCCTTTATTGATTCAATTAGATTTGGGTGGTATAGCCACATACTTTCAAATCTACAAGGAATATTATTTGGTTTAGATATTCTTTCCCATTCAAACACCAGAGGGTTATGATCAAAGCCGATTCTAGGTAGGGAGGAGAGAGAATTGGAAAAATGGATATCCCAATTAAGAGAGATCAGGCCATAGTCGAGGTGGATTTGGATTAGATTGTCCCCAATCCTTCTATTAGACCATGTGTGTGTGATGCCTTTGAGGTCTACATCAGTGAAACCCACTCCTACAAATAAGTCATTAAGGTTTAACATGATTTCTGTGAAATCTAGTTGCCCACCCTTTTTTCCCTCGGGGTGAGATGGGTATTGAAATCTCCAACCACAATCCGATTCCAGCTAGCATAAGTTTTTCAAAACATAAGGAGATCCTCCCATAATTTTATCCTTGTAATTTTGGAATTTGGGGTGTATATGTTGGATAGAATCCATTCATTTTTGATAACTACATCTTTAAAAAGGATAGAGACATGATCATTGGTTTTCATTAGCAAATTTCCTACTAAAACTTTTGGGTTCCAAAATACTACTAAGCCCCTTAAAGCCCCCATAGAATTGGAAGCTACAAAACTGGCCTTTCTCCATATTTTATCAGAGCATAATTTTAGAGCCTCTTCAAACATTTTAGTTTCTTGAACAAGCATAATGGTGGGATTAGTTATTTTTCTTATGTTTTTGAGGGTATTCTATTTTTTGGGGTTGTTTAACCCCGTAATATTCCATGTAAGGACTTTCATTTATTATCTCTGGTGATTTTAAGGGTTTGTTGAGAACCCTTTACAATATCTTTCATTGTTTCAATATTCTAAGTTACCATTCTGAGAGATCTATCGAGTGATTTTGGGGTGAATCCAACATTTATTTTATTTCTCCCTATCCTGTTCTTGGATTGGGTCATAAAACCTTCATCTTGATTTGCCTCAAGAATTGGTGATTTGCTAGTGGAACTTTATCCCTTGTCCTTGGGTAACACCATATTATTGTTAGGATATTTTACCAATTCTTCCTCTGTAAAAGGTTGATCCTATTTGCTAACTGAAACAATAAATAAATGGCTCCTTCATGCCAAATCATGTGTTGCCTTAGAAAAAGTGCCATGGTTCAGCTTTCGATTGGATTCCTTTAGATAGTCCTCCTTTGGTGGAAGAGGTTGAGAGTGAACAAGAGTGGGGTTTAGAACTTGTACTAGTTTAGTGAAAATTGGTTTCCTACTGCATTCCTTCAGTACCTCAACTAAAGGTAAAGTGGGGGAGTGGTCCTAATTGGGCCTCTCCCAAGTAGGAGTGAAAAGAAGGGCCTCCACCAAAGGATCATCAATACCCAACAAAGAGTCAACCATATAAAGGGGAGGGTTCCCCTTAAAGAGTTGAGTGGGACATTTAGGGGGAGTGACCATCACCAACTGAATAGGTGGAGAGAGCCTAAGGGAAGGGCCTTCAGGTTGAGAGGTCTGAGATGGGCCATCTGATAATTGGGGCTCTATGATTGAAAGACAGCTAGGATCGGTTCGAGGGAGAACAAGGCGATTAGATTCAACAAGTAGAGAAAGCGTATTCTCAAAAATCAAAATACCTTTTTGGGGTCCCAAGGATGATGAATTAGATGTAGTTGAGGGAAGCCCACTATTCTTATTGGAATTATCTTTACATTCTAAAGATGGGGTTGGTTTTTATGTCCAAGCTTGCTTGGGAGTGATTGGGACTTGATTCTTCTTAGGGAAGTCCTTTTACATATGGCTTGGGACATTGCATTTGGGGAAAATAATGGATTGATTCTCATAATTGATAGGTTGAATCCATTCTCCATATTTTGTTTTAATTTTAATCAAGTGAAGCAATAATTTATTAGAAAGCAAGAAGATATGGACACGAGCTGCCACCATCCTTATTCAAGATAGAGTGAATGGATCGATGGAGATGGGTTATCCTAACACTCTAGTTATACCCAATATAACTTTCAGATGCCAATATTCCAAGGGAAGTTTTAAAAGTATAATCCACATTGGGACATCACCTATCATAGAGTTGCTTAGATTAGTTTCAATCTTCCAACATCAGATGGTGATGCTTGATTTAACCATGAACCACAATCCATCTGATAGGACTCTAAATTAGTCTTCTTGGGTTGAAAATTGGATCAAGAAAAAACCCTTGCCAAAGTAACCACTTCCAAATGGCCTTTAGGTTTCCATTTTAAATTAGCCCAACTTTAGAAAAAATCTATGTTTGGATGAAATCCATTTACCCTGGCCAAAATGGAATTTGTTAGGTCCACATACACTTTTTCCATGATAGATTCAGGGACAAAAACACATACCTCATTATTTTTTACTGACAAAATGATGTGGATATCTGACAAATCCTAGCCCATGCACCGTTTTCCTCATACCCTATCTACCCAAGATAAGGGAAGCGCATGGAAGAATGTGTCCCAGGAGGTCCTTGTTATTTTTCCTTGTTATCAGCTGACCCATTATGGACCTCTGAATCAATAGGGTCCATGACTTCCATGAGATTCCCTTGAAGTTTGTCACATGAAGTTGCATTGACCCAAGTCATCGTTGCTACTCAGATTAACCTGCCTATCTTTACATTAGCCTTCTTGATGTTGTTATGGTTTTCTTACCTAGTTTGAAGTTTAAATTTATGAGTTCCTTCCTCATCTCCTCTACCTTCATCAGTTTCCATCATTACAAAATCAAAAGCATAATACATGGTAGGTTTAGAGGAAACTATAAAATTTTGTAGCTAGGAAGGGTTCTTTCAAATTTATAAGTGAAATAGGTTTTGTGACACCACTCATGATTGATAACATATATACAATTTAAATGGCAAAGAATCCAATATTTCATGACCAAAACCATCACATCAACATTAAATTTCATTTGATTTGGCATTATGTGAATGGTGGCAACATAAAATTGTTACATTCTCCTACTATAGAGGAACTAACACATATCTTGACAAAAGCGCTTGGAAGATATTGTTTTTAAAACTTCAAAGGCATGCTTAGGTTCATAATAAATCTTGTAGATTAAGGGGGGAATGTAATATTATTTTATATAATATTATTTATCCTTGGTTTATTTTGTAGGAGAGCTTTTGTCTCATAGTGGTAGATGAATAATATACATATGAATATGAATAGTCTTCATACAAGGTGAAACAAATAACCATTTTATGGCTATAAATATTTTTAATCTTTCTTCTTTTGATTAAAATGAATGCAATTTTGGTTTACACCAGATTATTTTTCATTTTTCATTTCATTATTCCCAAGCTAATAATTTTTTGATCATTTTCCTCTTGTGTGTCCTTTCTACCTTTTCATGTTTCCCCATACCTTAATCAACACTTTTAACTATATTATAGGGTCAACCTATGTGTGTATGTAACCTAAAGAGTCATATGTATACAAATATAACCTTAGCCATTTCACAACAAGTATGATTTTGGAATCATTTGGATCTATTACAAGCTAAGTCTCTCAAGCAAATATACCAATTCTTATGAAGAGTTCTACACATTTAGCTAAGGAGTTCGCACGTTGATCCTACATTTTATTGTCATCAATTCAAGTCTTGTGACATCACATATTATACCGAATAAGTTCATAAAAAAATATAGATGTATTTTATTATCTAAAAAGAGGAAGTGAAGTCATTTCTCTCATTTAGGTAGGGAACACTCACAAAAACTACTACATTAAGCCTTGATTATATTGTATGCAAAATTGTTGAAGAGTTATCAATGATGTCATGGTGGTGTCATGGAATGTACTGGTGAGTGGATGAAGTGGCTTGATAGTCTAAGTGATAATGATAAAGTGTGCAATGTGCTTGTCCTAGTGTGTTTGAAGTTGGCTTGGTTGATCTTCAAAGTTTGACTATTTGGAGATGTTCAAGGATGAGTCTGAAGTGTTAAGCATGTGCATGAGGTCCTATCAGAGGTTCATGGTAGTTTGAGTGCTTGTGTGCACTATTGGAATTCATTTGGTTTATCATTGTTTTCATTTAGACATTTTGGGTCTAGTGGCAAAAAATTTAAGCAGATAGTTTGCTAGCATCACCATTACCATGTATAGATGAGTCAAGGGAAGTTGGTCATATGGTTGTGATCACATTTGTGCCTAGATCATATGCACTAAATCTTAGCTCATGATCCCAATCATAACCAAAGATATGTGTGTACAAATTTGGGCTCTTAGGCATTTTGATAGTGTCTTCTCATACTTAGCCAAATTTGCAATGTGGTAAGAAGAGCCAAGTAAACATATTGATATAGGCATATCTCGCACATGTTGATGTTTTAGGATAAGGTGATCATATGGGTTTATTTAGTTTTGTGCCTAGTTAATTTTTGCTAACTTTTAGATCAAACATCGAAGCACATCAAAAGATATGCATGTACAAAGTTGGTCTTTCCAGATAGTTCTTGACATAGTTGGCTCTATGAACAAATAAATCTAAGGAGGCATTTTAATGTCATTATATCTCACACATGTGACGGTTCAAAGAGAAGATTAACACATAGTTATATTATCCTATGTGAGGAGATCATATGGTCAAAATTTTATACCATGTATTTGAGCAAAGCAAAAGATACAGAGGTGTAAAGTTAGCCTTCTAGGCAAATAGCAATGGTCCCCATACTTAGTCTATTTTGCACAATGTTAAAGATATTGACCTAATGGAGATCCAACGGTTCATGAGAGTTCATACATCTAGATCCAATGGTGCATGTTGAGTCAAATGGTTCAATGTGATAGCTATTTAGCAAAGGTAAAGATCGACCAAGTCTCAAAGAGATCGATGGAGTGCATTTGCTCAAAGATGTTAGGATGCAGTGAGATGAGGACAAGTGTTCATTGTTTAATGATAAGCAAAGGTAAAGTTTAAGCTTCTCCCAAAGATCAATGATGAGTCGTTGATTGTAAAAATAGAGATCAACGGTGTTCTTTAAAGTTAAGAGGTTAAAGTAACAATTGTCTAGTATTACTAAAGCGTGGATAATCTCGAAGAGATCGATGGAGCGCATGAGGTAAAAGTTGTCAGATTGCATGAGATGAGGTCAACTGGTAGAGGTTTAAAATTTGGTTATTGGTGCACTATGAGTTAAATATCAAATAAGATCAAAGGTGTAGCATCAATTTGAAGATGTAAGAGCATGATATGCGAGCATATTGTTCGAAGTTTAACTGTGATCGTTTGTATTTGAATATTTGAATTTAATGAAAGATAGACCAGTGTTTAGTTTTTAAGCCATAACTTTTGATCTATGCATAATTTTACCATGGTGTAAAAATAGTTTTTTTAGAGGAATCCAAGCCACATTTGTAAATATAAATTTAAAGGTCTGAAAGTGTATACAATCAAAGTATGAAGGTTCAAATTTAACTATGTGTTTATGCATGTTCTGCAAGTAACCCATGAAGGGTATTTGAGCTTGTATTGATGTTGTTTTGATATCTCTTGTTGAATTAGATATTGGAGCATGTTTTAGACTCCATAAAGACCATTTATGAGCATTATAAAGGTTTGAATAATCGTATGCAATATGAACAAAGGTTTAGAAGTTGATTGTGTATTTGTTCATGGTGACTGTGTGCACAAAATGTTGTTTGAGTGAATTATGCTTTAGTAGAAGAGTGTTTTAGAAACTATGATAATTCGAGGATTTCAAATGGGTCATGTGGAATGGGTCCATGCATTTATAAATGGTTATATGTTCTTAGTTTTCTCGTAGAAGTGTCAAAGAGTTGAATGGGTCTTCATAGGACCTAAAAGTGACTTAGGCCTATTTTGAAAGTGGATTGTGTTTAAGTGTCACCCATGTTAGATGCCTTAAGGGTGAAGCCATGTGTTGTGGTTGATAGGAAATATTGTGATCTTTTTAATTCATGATTTCTCTATAAATGGTGAAACCAAATGTGTTGATTTCTAGACTTTTGTAGTGAGACTTGTGCAAGGTGTGCATGTGAGAATTGTGGAGCAAAGGAGAGGCAGAGTGCCTCATTTATGAGTTAATAAGTAGAGCAGATTAGGAACTATGTGTATGAATTGTAGGTCATATTTTTAATGTCTAAATAGTTCTCTTATAGTTTGATTATATGTGAAGAGGTCTAAGTGTGCATATAAGGACATTTTGAGTGAAGGAGAGAGATTGTGACATGCCTATGTGAGAGGCCTCTATGAGATAGAGAGAGAGTTTTTGTATGGGTTAGATAAATAGATATCCATAATAAGGTGTTGAAGACATCAGTTCTAAGGTGGAGGTGTTCAAATGAGGGTTGAAAGGACTTAATTTTCCTTAGGGGTAGTTGCTCCTTGTAAAACAAATGTTTCACTAAAGGCCTTTGGTCAGGAGGACATGATTAAGGTTTCTGGTATAAAAGATTTGACCAATCTCTTATTTTCAATTTCTTATAGGATAATTAGTCCATGTTTTACATGCTTGAGAATGGGTTTTATTCCCCATGAGGGTTTACCAAAGGAACTATGTATTATGTGTTTGATCTTGTGTATGTATTGAATGAATGAGCTCTCTTGTTAATAATGCTTGATCAAGTTGATATATGTTGATTGTTTAATAGTCTAAAAGCATTGGAAATAAAATAGTAATATCTAGGTTCACTAATTCAGCCCCGCTCTTAGTCATTTTATTTCTAACAATTGGTATCAGAGGAGGTCCTTTGGTAAAATCTTGAAAACTTGAAGGTGATCCAAGGTACAATGGCTAGTTAGAATGTCCAAGGTGGTTTCTCTACTAAACAAGCACCGATGTTCAATGGATCCCATTATGCATTTTGGAGTGCAAGGATGAGGACATACATTATTTCCTTAGTGTTTTATATATGGCAATCTGTTGTGGATGGTTATGTTGTTCCTACTACTCCTCCATCTAGTGTTGTAGACAACAAGTTGTTTGATAATAATTCTAAAGCATTGAATGCCATTACTTGTGGTCTGACAAAGATTGAGTTCACAAAGATAATCTATTAAAAATATAAAACGAGACATGGGAAAAAATTTAGATCATTTATGAAGGAGATTCAAAGGTTAATCTTGCTAAGTTACAGACTAATAAAATATAAATTGAAAGTCTCAAAATGAAAGAAGAAGATTTTGTGGCATCCTTTCTGTAGAGAGTATATGAAATTGTGAACATCATCAGAGCTCTCGGAGAGAACCTTAAAGAGGCTACTGTAGTTTAAAAGGTATTAAGGTATCTATCTCTCAAGTTTTATCTTAAAGTTTCTACTATAGAAGAAAGTCATGATTTTAATTAGTTAAAGATGGATCAATTGCATGGCACTGTTACTGCCTATGAGATGAGAATAAACGATGAAATACCACTAAATAAGGAAGCAACATTCAATACTAAAATGAAGCCAAAGAAAAGGTTCCAAGGTAAGAAACCCAAGGAGGATGACATTCATGATATAGATGAGGATGAACTAATTTTTGTGATATCAAAAAAATTGAAAACAGGTTCAGGTAAGTATAAAGGTAAACTACCCCTCAAATGCTTCAATTGTGGAGAGGTAGGACATTTTGATAATAAGTGCCCTCATAAGTATAAGAATGATGATGATGAGGATTATGATCAAGGTCATAATGATGGCAAGATATCATTTAGGTTGGATAAAAAGAAAAAGGGATTCAAAAGGTTTGACAATAGGAAGAAGTACTTCAAGTACAAGAAGAGTATCTATGCCAAAGAATATTGTAGCTCATCAAATGAGATTGAAGTTAGTGACTCAAATTATGATCATGAAGATGATGGTGTTATTGAAAATGAATCCCTATTCATGGCTGAGGAAGGTAGTTGCTAACATCAAATAGAGTCTACTTAGAGTGATTCAGATGTTGAAAAAAATGAGGTGGATTGTGAGACATAATTGATGAATGCTCTTGAAGAACTAAAGATAGAGAATAAGGTTAATGAGAAGAAGAAATATAAAATCAAATATTATGAATAACAATTTAATATCTTTGATGCAAGATTGGTTGAAGACTCTAGAGAGCGTGAAGGTGTTGTCATGTTTCTTAATTCTAAGTTGGAATCTATGTATGCAAGTCTAAGAGCTAAAGAAGAATAATGTTCAAGGTATGCCTCTGAGATAGTGTCTTAGAAATATGAGTTAGAGAAGTTAGAAAGCAAGGTGAAATCATTTGTCAAGTTTGAGAAAAGTTTTAATGGCCTAGATGATCTTCTAAAAAGTGAAAAGTTAGCTAGTGACAAATCAAATTGGGTTTTAATGAGGAACCCAAAGTTGATTCTCAAATTGACATGAAGGTCAATAAGATCAAGGTGGATCATTCTTTGAAGACAGATCATTAGACAAAGAATGAAGGTGCTAGCAATATAAATCTAAATTAGATCAGACAACTAAATGCCATGAGGTATGTAAATTTTAATGGTTATTTTTATATTTGTAATCAATTTGGTCATAGGGTTAGAGAATGTAAGAGACCTATTAGGAATGAGTTTGCATGGAACTATGATGGGGGTCATCAGTAAAAAGGTGTGAGAAAAATTAAGTGCTTCAATTGTCTTAATGAGGGACGTTTTACTAAACATTTTCCAAGTAAGGAAAGGCAAGGCAAGTCTTCTTCAAAAAGAGTAATTTATTTCAATTGTCATGACATTGGACACATTGATAGTTTTTATCTGTATATGGTAAGACAAGTTGAGTTTCCATCAAGGAATACCATTTTCTACAGCTGTGAAAAGATTGGTCATATTGTTAGATTCTGAAAGCAAATGCTTACAAGACAGAATAGGTTTTATCAGGCTCCTAGAGTGCAAGGTAGAAGGCAAGTTAATTCATGGAGACCAAAGGTGGTAAGTATTAGTCATGATGAGACTATAGGTCTAAGTAATCTGTTTGCTATGGTGGAGAATGTTACAGAAAATGAAGAGTGCCAAGGGTTATCTTTGTATACTCATGTTGAGAATGAAGAGACCAAGTTCAAGGAGAAAATCAAGGTGCTAGTTGAGGATAGATCTAAAGTTTTTATGGATCTAAGTGAACATCATGCTATTGTTGAGCAAGTTTCATGTAAAGAACAATAGTTGTCCATATCTAGTGATGAGGTTTAGAACTACAAAAAATATTCAGGTATGTCATGAATCTGTGCTATCTCCATGTATGTTCAATCCAATCATAGAAGAAAAGGAGAATGTTGTCATGGATGAGAAATTTGTTTCTCTTAAGACAAAGACTAAGAAGAGGATGAAGAAGAAGAAGAGCAAGAAGTCTTATAGCTACAAGAGGATTCTAATGGTTATGTAGGAGATGTGGGCCACTCTTAGCTTCACTTTGTTTTAGTGAATTAAGGTGCAAAAGGTGTCTCTGTCTATGCTTTTTAAGATACTCCTTTCAAGTGGAGAAGCAAGTGTTGTTGTGGTGCACTTTAGATAGTCCTAGAAGGCTAGAGGTAAGTGTTTTGAATTGAAGCAGGTATGTCCAAGTATAATATATGTTATGTTGATGCCAGAGTAATGTCATAGATGTATATGGTCAATTTATAGGGTCAGATTGAAGGTTTTCAAGTTGAAAAAGAGGATTTATGATTTGTCAAGATGATATTTTTGCATAGGAAGGTTTGTTAACCTTATTGTAGCATGCTCTAGGTTATTTTGTGGTCTGAAGGTATGTTGAAGTCAAATTAGAGATTTTTATTTACTCTTAGGTTTCTCAATTTATGCACAAGAGTATGTGGGTCCTAAAATGGGCTATAGGATGTATGGGTTCCCAAAGATGTGAATGCTCAAATATTGGTCCAAAAGTGTGTGATGGGTGTCTCTAGGTGTGCAAGAAGTTTTAGAGGTGGACATTGACCGGAAGGAGGTTTGTTGACTCTATTTGTTTTAAGATTCTAGGGTTTTGGGCTTTGATAGAAAAGTGATTTGCCTTGCGAATTGAGATTTGAGTCTTCTTAATATATTTAATGGGCCAAATGGGTTTTTTAATTATTCATGTTTTTTTCAAAATGGAGGCCTAATTGACAAGTTGGTTTGTGATGGAAGTATGTTGGAGAGGATGAGCTAGGCAATGCAAATTGGTTTTCTTGAGGGGGAATATGAGAGTGCTCCAGATATGAAGTTTCAAGTTTTGAAGGTGCATCTACTGAAAATTGTGGGCTCTACAAGTTCTAGGTAGGGCTATAAAGAGTCTAGACATGCCTAGTAAGTTGAAGATGTGATTTTTGTTTAGTTTATCCAAAAGATAAAGGCATGAGTATTTCAAGGTGAGTTCTCAGTTTGTTTTAGAGAATGTTTGATATTTGGTGTGTGGAATTAAGTTCTATTGGTGGTCCTTGAGGTGGTTTGAGAGAGAATTCTAGTGAGATTGTGTGGTGATTCTTCATGGTGTATGAAGATTTGTAGATACGTAAGATATGCAATGGCTCATATATCTTAGGGGGAGTCTTTCTCAGATGTCTCTTGGTGAGTTCCATTAGATGTTAGTATTTTGTGTGTTTTTTTTGCATTGGTTTTAGTGCTTGGTTGAAGAAGTGTGTTGGCATGTAGCAAAAGGAAGGTGTCAATGCAAGAAGAGGTATGCTCAAGGTAAGGGGGAGTTTGTACTCTCTTTATAAGATGGTCTTCTCCTATTTAGAAATATTTTTAGGTATTCAAGATTAGTTTGTGACATTTTTGTCATTATGTCAAATGGGGAGAAGGTTTTTATTTTGGGAATGCTTGAAGAGAGAGAAAGGAAGGCGAGCTGGTTTTTGTTTTATGATGGGTGTTGACATCAACGACAAAGGGGGAAATTGTTAAAGAATTGTCAATGATGTCATGGTGGTGTCATGAAGTATCTTGTTAGTGGATGAAGTTCCTTGATAGTCTAAGTGATAATGACAAAGTGTGTAATGTGCTTGTCCTAGTGTGCTTGAAGTTGGCTTGGTTGATCTTCAGAGTTTGACTATTTTGAGATGTTTAGGGATGAGTCTGAAGTGTTGATTATATGAAATGGGTCCTATCATAGGTCCATGGTGGTTTGAGTCCTTGTGTGAATGATTGGAATTCATTTGGTTGATCATTGTTTTCATCTATATATTTTGGGCTTAGTGGTAAAATTTTGAGAAGGCAGTTTATTCATGTCACCATTGCCACATGTGGATGAGTCAAGGGAAGTTGGTCATATGGTTGTGATCACATTTGTGCTTAGATCATATGTTCAAAATATCAAGTCATGCTCCTAATATCAACTAAATATATGTGTTTGCAAAGTTAGGCTCCCTGGTATTTTGACAGTGTTTTCCTGTACTTAACCAAATTTGCAATGTGTTAAGAAGAGTTGAGTAAGCATATTGATATAGGCATATATCACACATGTGAATGTTTACAAAGAAGGTGATCATATGGGTTTATTAAATTTTGTGCGTAACTAATTTATGATCAATTTTAGGTCAAGCATTGAAGCGCATCAAAAAATATGCATGTGCAAAGTTGGTCTTTCCAGACAAATCTTGACATAGTTGGCTCTATGAACAAATAAATTTGAGGAGGCATTTTAATGTCATTATTTATCACAAGTTTGAGGGTTAAAGGAGTATATTTACACATATTTGGATTATCCTATGTGAGGAGATCATATGGCCCAAATTTTAGAATGTGTGCTTGAGCGAAGCAAAATATATG
This sequence comes from Torreya grandis, assembly GCA_037957365.1. Lineage (NCBI taxonomy): Eukaryota > Viridiplantae > Streptophyta > Pinopsida > Cupressales > Taxaceae > Torreya > Torreya grandis. Next base: position 731,384 of record JARHVA010000384.1, read on the forward strand.
AAGGTGTAAAGTTGGCCTTTTAGGTAGATAGCTATGGTCCCTATACTTAGTCTATTTTGTGCAATGTTAAAGATCTAGACCTAGTAGAGATCCAATGGTTCATGGGAGTTCGTACATATAGATTAAACCATGCACATAGATTCAAATGGGTCAATGTGATAATTTTTAAGCAAAGTTAAATATCAAGCAAGTCTTAAGGAGACAAACAGAGTGTGTTTGCTCCAAGATGTCAAGATGCAATGAGATGAGGATAAGATTTCATTCTTTAATGACAAACAAAGAAAAAGTTTGATCTTATCCTAAGGATCAACGATGAATGGTTGATTGTATAGATAGAGATAAATAGTGTGATTTAAAGTCAAGAGGTCAAAGTATTAGTTTTATAGCATTATTAAAGTGAAAACAATCTTGAAGAGATAAATGGGATGCATGAGGTCAAAGTTTCTAGATTACACGAGATGAGGTCAGCTTGATAGAGGTTTAACATTTGGGCATTGGTGAACTACAAGTTAAATCTCAAATAATATTGATGGTGCGTAATCAATATAAAAATGTGAGAGATCGATATGTGAGCATATTGTTCGAAGTTCAACTGTGACTTTTTGCATTTGAGTATTCAAATTTAACAAAGGATAGACTAGTGTCTAGTTTTTTAGCCATAAATTTCAATCTATGCAAAATTTGACCATGGTGTTAAAAGAATTTTTTTTATAAGACTCAAAGGTGAATTTGGAAATATGAATTTTAAGGTTTGAACGTGTGTATAGTCAAAGTTATGAAGGTTTAAAGTTGACTGTGTGTTTGTGCATGTTTTGCGAGTGACCTGTGAAGGGTATTTGAGATTGTACTGATGCTATTTCGATAATTAATGTTGAATTAGATATTGGAGCATGTTTTATAATGAATAAGGATCATTTGTGTGAATTATGAAGGTTTGAATAATCATATTTAGTATGAACAAAGGTTTAGAATTTGACTGTGTATTCATTCATGGTGACTATGTGCACATAATGTCATTTGAGTGAATTATGCTTTAATAGAAGAGTGTTTTGGAAATTGTGATCATTTGAGGATGTTAAAGGGGTCATGTAACATGGGTCCATGTATTTATAAATGGTTTTATGGTCTTAGTTTGCTTGGATAAGTGTCAAAGAGCTGAATGGGTCTTCATAGGCCCTAAAAGTGACTTAGGCCTATTTTGAAAGTGGATTGTGTTTAAATGTCACCCATGTTAGATGTTTTAAGGGTGAAGGCATGTGTTGTGGCTGATTGAAAATATTTTTATTTTGTTAATTCATGATTGATCTATAATGGTGAAACTAAATGTGTTGGTTTCTAGACTTTTGTAGTGAGACTTGTGCAAGGTGTGCATGTGAGAATTGTGGAGTGAAGGAGAGGTAGAGTGCCCAGTTGATGAGTAAATAAGTGTAGAAGATTGAGGACTATGTGTATGACCTATAGGTTATATTTTTGATGTCTAAATAGTGATCTTACAATTTGAGGATATGTGAAGAGTGTTGAGTGTGCATATGAGGATAGTTTGAGTGAAGAAGGATAGAGATTATGACATGCCTATATGAGAGGCTTGTATGAGATAGAGTTTCCACATGGGTTATATAAATATATATCCATCATCAGGTTTTGAAGATGTCAATTCTAAGGTGGAGGTGTTCAAATGAGGGTATAAAGGACTTGATCTTATTTAGTGGTAGTTTCTCCTTATGAAATCGATGTTTCACTAAAGGCCTTTGGTCAGGAGGACATGATCACGGTCTCTAGTCTAAAAGAGTTGACTAGTATCTTGTTTGTAATTTATTATAGGACAAGTATTCCATGTGTTGTAGGGTTGAGATTGGGTTTTATTTTCCATGAGGTTTTTTTATAGGAATTATGCGTTATGTGTTTGATCTTGTGTATGCATTGAATGAATGAGATCTCTTGTTAATGTTGTTTGATCAAGTTGATATATGCTAATTGTTTAATAATCTAAAAATATTGGAATTGAAATAGTAATATCTAAACTCACTAATTCACCCCCTATCAGTGATTGTACCTCTAACAATTGGTATTGAAGTAGGTCCTTTGGTAAAAGGTTGATAGTTTGAAGGTGATCCAAAGTACAATGGTTAGTTAGAATTCCAAGGTGGTTTCTCTACTAAGAAAAGACCAATGTTTAATGGATACAATTATGTATTTTGGAGTGCAAGGATGAGGACATACATTATGTCCTTAGGGTTTTATATATGTCAATCTATTGTGGATGGTTATGTTGTTCCTACTACTCCTCCATCTAGTGCTACACATAAGAAGCTATTTGATAATAATTCTAAAGCATTTAATGCCATTACTTGTGGTCTTATCGAGATTGAGTTCACAAAGGTAATATATTGCAAATATAAGAAAAAGACATGGGACAAACTGTAGATCATTTATGAAGGAGATTCAAAGGTTAAGCTTGCTAAGTTACAGACTTACAAAAGGCAATTTGAAAGTCTCAAAATGAAAGAAGAAGATTTTGTGGCATCCTTTCTACAAGGAGTAGATGAAATTGTGAACATCATCAGAGGTCATGGAGAGAACCTTGAAGAAGCTACTATAGTTCAAAAGGTATTAAGGTATCTATCTCTCAAGTTTTATCTTAAAGTTTATACTATAGAAGAAAGTCATGATCTTACTTAGTTATAGATGGATCAATTGCATGACACTCTTACTACCTATGAGATGAGAATAAATGATGATATACCACCAAATAAAGAAGCAAAATTCAAGACTAAAATGAAGCCAAATAAAAGGTTCCAAGCTAAGAAACCCAAGGAGGATGACATTCCTGATATAGATGAGGATGAACTAATTTATGTGATATCAAGAAAATTGGAAATAGGTTCAGGTAAGAATAAGGGTAAACTACCCCTCAAATGCTTCAATTGTGGAGAGGTAGGACATTTTGATAATAAGTTCCCTCATAAGTATAATAATGATGATGATGAGGATTATGATCAAGGTCATGATGATGGCAAGATATCATTCAGGTTCGATAAAAAGAAAAAGGGATTCAAAGTGTTTGACAAAAGATGCCTATTTGATACCCAATAAAAGAATCTATCTTCTCCTAAAGACCCTGTTGAGTGTTGATGGAGAAATGGAGCTTTTAGAATAGTTAGTACATTAGTTTGATTCTTGATTATACTTTGAGAGGATCCTTTTGATAGATTTTGCTTCAGTAATAGAGGCTTCACCAATCAATAAAAAGTCATCAATAAATAGTTCAAGGGTGATTGGGCTAATGTTTTGGGTCACCCTTAAGCTATTTATGAGACTATGATTTATGGCTATCTAAATATGTCTTCCAAAATGTTTATCTAGGATAATGAAGATATAGGGTGATGAGGGATCCCCTTATCTCAATCCCCTACTAGAAGAAGTACATCAAGTACAAGAAGAGTCTCTGCACCAAATAAGATTGTAGCTCATCAAATGAGATTGAAGTTAGTGACTCAAAGTATGATCATAAAGATGATGGTACTATTGAAAACGAATCCCTATTCATGGATAAGGAAGGTAGTTGCTAACATCAAATAGAGTCTACTTAGAGTGATTCAGATGTTGATAAAAATGAGGTGGATTGTGAGACATAATTGATGAATGCTCTTGAAGAAATAAAGATAGAGAAGAAGGTCAATAAGAATATGAAATATAAACTCAAATATTATGAATCAAAATTCAATATCTTTGAGGCAAGATTGGTTGAAGACTTTAGAGAGCATGAAGGTGTTGTCATGTTTCTTAATTCTAAGTTGGAATATATGTCTGCAAGTCTAAGAGCTAAAGAAGAATAATGTTCAAGGTATGCCTTTGAGATAGTGTCTTATAAATATGAGTTAGAAAAGTAAGAAAGCAAGGTGAAATCATTTGTCAAGTTTTATAAAAGTTTTAATGACCTTGATGATCTTCTAAAGACTCAAAAGTTAGCTAGTGACAAATTAGTATTTGAAGACAAATCATTAGACAAGGAATGAAGGTGTTGGTAGAATAAAGTCAAATCAGATTAGACAACCAAATGCCATGAGGTATGAAAATTTTAATGGTTACTATTATACTTGTAATCAATTTGGTCATAGGGCTAGAGAATGCAAGAGACATGTTAGGAATGAGTTTGTATGGAACTATGATAGGGGTCATTAGTCAAAAGGTGTGATCAAAATTAAGTGATTCAACTATCTTAATAAGGGACATTTTGCTAAGCATTTTCAAAATAAGGAAAGCCAAGGTAAGTCTTATTAAAAAAGAATAGTTTGTTTTAATTATCATGACATTAGACACATTGATAGCTTTTGTCCAAACATGGTAAGATAAGTTGAGTTTCTATCAAGGAATATTGTTTGCTACAATTGTGAAAATATTGCTTATATTGCTAGATTATGTAAGCAAAGGCCTACAAGACAAAATAGGTTTTATCATACTCCAAAAGTGCAAGGTAGAAGGAAAGTAAACTCATGGAGACCAAAGGTGGTAAGCATTAGTCATGATGAGACTGCAGGTCCAAGTAATCTATTTGCTATTGTGGAGAATGCTACAAAAATTGAAGAGTGCCAAGGGTTCTCTTTATTTACTCATGTTAAGAATGAAGAGACCAAGTTCAAGGAGAAGATCAAGGTGCTAGTTAAAGATAGATCTAAAGTGTTTATGGATCTAAGTGAACATCCTGTTATTGCTAAGCAAGTTCCATGTAAAGAACATCAATTATCCATGTCTAGTGATGAGGTTCAGAACTACAAGAAAGCTTCTTCAGATGAAAATGTATGTCATGAATCTATGTTATCTCCATGTACTATCAATCCAATCATATAAGAAAAGGAACATATTGTAGTGGATGAGGAAGTTGTTTCTCTTAAACCAAAAACTAATAAGAAGAAGAAAAAAATCAATAAGTATTATAGCTATAAGAGGATTCTAGTGGTTACTAAGGAGATGTGGGCCACTCCTTGCTTCACTTTATTTTAATGCATTGAGGTGAAAAGGATGTCTCTATTTATGCTTCTTAAGAGACTCCTTTCAAGTGGAAAATAAAGTGTTGTTGTGGTGTTCTTTAGATGGTCTTATAAGGCTAGAGATAAGTGTTTTCAATTGAAGTAGGTATGTCTAGGTGGAAGAGATATTATGGTGATGTTAGAGTAATGTCATAGTTGTAAATGGTTAGTCTGTAGGGTCAAATTGAAGGTTTTTAAGTTGAAAAAGAGGATTTGTGATTTGTCAAGATGATCTTTTTGCATAGAAAGTTTTGTTGACCTTTTTCTAGCATGTTCTAAGTGGTTTTGTGGTCTGAAGGTATGTTGAAGTCAAATTGGATATTTTTGTTTGCTCTCAGGTTTCTCAATATGTGCTTAAGAGTGTATAGGTCCTAAAATGGGTTATAGGATGTATGGGTTACCAAATATGTGGATGCTCAAATATTGGTTTATAAGTGTGTGATGGGTATCTCTTGGTGTGCAAGAAGTTTCAGAGGTGGATGTTGACCAGAACCAGGTTTGTTGACTTTGTTTATTTTAAGATTTTAGGGTTTTGGGGTCTGATAGAAAAGTGGTTTGCCTTGGGAATTAAGATTTGAGGATTCTTAATATATTTAATGGGCCAAATGGATTTTCATATCATGTTTCACAAATATCTGAATGTTTGTGGTTTTCAAATTTTACATGTTTTTATCAAGATGGAAGCCTAATTGACAAGTTGGTTTGTTAAGGAAGTATGTTACAAAAGATGAGATAGGTGATGAAAATTGGTTTGCCTTAGGGGGAATATGAGAGTGATCCAAATATTAAGTTTTAGGTCTTGAAGGTGTATCTACTAAAAATTATGGGCTTTGCAAGTTCTAGGTAGGGCTACATGGAGTCTAGATAGGCCTAGTAAGATGAAGATGAGTTTTTTTGTTTAGTTTATCCAAAATAGAAAGGAATGAGTATTTAAAGATGAGTTCTCAGGATGTTTTAGATCATGTTTCCTATTTGGTGTGTGGAATGAAGTTCTATTGGTGGTCTTTGAGGTGGTTTGAGAGAGAAGGCTAGTGAACTTGTGTGGTGATTCCTCATGGTGTATGAAGATTTATAGATGCTCAAGATATTCAATGGCTCAAAGATATTAAGGGAAGTCCATCTCAAATGTTTCTTGGTGAGTTTCATTATATTTTAGTGTTTTGTGTGTTCTTTCTGCATTGGTTGTAGTGCTTGGTTGAAGAAGTGTGTTGGAATGTAGCAAAAGGAAGGTGTCAAGGCAAGAAGAGGTAGGCTTAAGGTAAGGAGGAGTTTATAATATATTTTTAAGATGATGTTATCCTATTTGGTACTATTTTCAAGTCCTCAAGTTCAGTTTTTTCCCACTTTATCATTGTGTCAAAATGGGAGAAGGTCTCTATTGTGGGAGTGCTTGAAGAGAGAAAGGAAGGTGAGCTAGTTTTTATTTTATGATGGGTGTTGACATCAATTACAAAGGGGAGGATTGTTGGAGAGTTGTCAATGATGTCATGTTGGTGTCATGAAAGTGTCCTAATGAGTTGATGAAGTGACTTGATAGTCTAAGTGACAATGACAAAGTGTGTAATGCGCTTGTCCTAGTGTGTTTGAATTTAGCTTGGTTGATCTTCAGAGTATAATTGTTTGGAGATGTTTAGGGATGAGTCTTAAGTGTTAAACATGTTAAATGGGTCCTATCAGAGGTCCATGATAGTTTGATTTATTTTTTACATGAGTGGAATTCATTTGGTTGATCATTGTTTTTATCTAGACATTTTGGGTCTAGTGGCAAAAAATCTGAGCAGGGAGGTTGCTAACATCACCATTTCCAAGTGTGGATGAGTCAAGGTAAGTTAGTTATATGATTGTGCTCACATTTTTGCCTATATAATATTCACTAAATATCAGGTCATGATCCTAAGCACAACCAAAGATATGTGTATGAAAAGTTGGGCTCCTAGGCATTTTGACAGTGTTTTCCCATAGCCAAATTTGCAATGTGGTAAGAAGAGCCGAGTAAGCATATTCATATAGGCATACCTTGCATGTGTGGAAATTTTAGGAGAAGGTTATCATATGGGTTTATTCATTTTTGTGCCTAGTTGATTTTCTCTTAACTTTTAGGTGAAGCACTGAAGCACATCAAAAGATATGCGTGTGCAAAGTTGGTCTTTTCAAACAGTTCTTGACATAGTTTTCTCTATGAACAGATAAATTTGAGGAGGCATTTTAATGTCATTAGATCTCAAAGGTGTGAGGTTCCAGGAGTAGATTGACATATAGTTGGATTATCCTATGTGAGTAGATCATATGATCTAAATTTCATAACATTCACTTGAGCAAAGCAAAAGATATGGAGGTGAAAAGTTGGCCTTCCAGGTAGATAGCAATGGTCCCCATACTTAGTCTATTTTGCACAATGTTAAAGATCTGGACCTAGTGTAGATCTAATGGTTCATGGGAGTTTATACATCTAGATCCAATGGTGCATGTATATTCAAATGGGTTAATGTGACAACTGTTTAACAAAGGTAAAGATCAAGAAAGTCTTAAGGCTATCGATGGAGCGTGTTTGCTTCAAAATGTCAAGATGCAATGAGATGAGGACAAGTGTTCATTATTTAGTGAGAAGAAGAGATAAATTTTGATATTCTCACAAGAATCAATGGTGAGTGGGTGATCATATAGATAGAGATCAATGGTTCTCTTTAAATTCAAGAGGTCAAAGTAATAGTTGTCTAGCATTGCTAAACTAAGGACAATCTCGAAGAGATTGACAGAGCGCATGAGGTCAAAGTTGCCAGATTGCATGAGATGAGGTCAAATGGTAGAGGTTTAACATTTGTGCACTATGATTTCAAGCTCAAATAAGATCGATGGTGAAAAATCAATCTAAATATGTGAGAGTAAGATATGTGAGCATATTATCAAAAGTTTAACTGTGACCATTTGCATTTGAATATTTGAATTTAATGAAGGATAGACCAGTGTTTGATTTTTGAGCCATAGATTTTGATCTATATAGAATTTGAACATGGTGTAAAAATAAAATTTGTAGAGTACTTCAAGGCACATTTGGAAATATTAATTTTAAGGTCTGAAATTATGTACATTGAAATTTATGAAGGTTTAAAATTGATTGTGTTCATGTATGTTTTGCAAGTAACATGTGAAGGGTATTTGAGCTTGTATTGATGTTGTTTCGATATCTCATGTTGAATTATCTATTGGAACATGTTGTAGATCTATGTCCATTATGAAGGTTTGAATAATCATATGTAGTATGAAAAAAGGTTTATAAGTTGATTATGTATTCGTTCATGGTGACTTTGTGCACAAAATGTCATTTGAGCGAATTGTGCTTTAGAAAAAGAGTGTTTTGGCGACTGTGATCATTTGAGGATGTCAAAATGGTCATGTGGAATGGGTCCATGCATTTATAAATGGTTATATGTTCTTATTTTTCTCAAATAAATGTCAAAGCGCTGAATAGATTTTCATAGGACTTAAAAGTGACTTAGGCCTATTTTGAAAGTGGATTGTGCTTAAGTGTGACCCATGTTAGATGCCTTAAGGTAGAAGGAAGGTGTTGTGTCTAAAAGGAAATATTGTGATATTCTTAATTTATGTTTGATCTATAAATGGTGAAACCAAATGTGTTAGTTTCTATATTTTTGTAGTTAGACTTGTACAAGGTGTGCATGTGAGAATTGTGGAGCGAAGGAGAGGTAGAGTGCCCAGTTGATGAGTTAATAAATAGAGTAGATTGAGGACTATGTGTATGAATTTTAGGTCATATTCATGATGTCTAAAGAGTGCCCTTATAGTTTGAGGATATGCGAAGAGGTCTAAGTGTGCATATGAGGATAGTTTGAGTGAAGAAGGAGAGAGATTGTGGCATGTCTATGTGAGAGGCATGTATGAGATAGAGAGAGTTTTTGCAGAGGTTAGATAAATTGAGATCCATCATTAGGTGTCTAATACATCAATTATAAGTTGGAGGTGTTCAAGAAATGTCTAAAGGACTTGATATTCCTTAGGGGTAGTTGTTCCTTGTGAAACATATGTTTCACTAAAGCCCTTTGGTTAGGAGGACATGATTAAGGTTTCTAGTCTAAAGGAGTTGACTAGTCTCTTGTTTGTAATTTATTATAGGAAAAGCATTTCATGTGTTGTATGCTTGAGAGTGGGTTTTATTCCCCATGAGGGTTTCCCACAAGAACTATGTGTTATGTGTTTGATCTTGTATATGCATTAAATGAATGAGCTCTCTTGTTAATGCTTCTTGATCAAGTTGATATGTTGATTGGTCAATAGTCTAAAAGGATTGGAATTGAAATAGTAATATCTAGGCTCATTGATTCACCTCCCCTCTTAGTGATTGTACCTCTTACAAAAATATGTAGTTTCAATCCCCAAGAGGGAAGCTTGTGTGACTAAAACTTGCACATGTTTTATTCTTATGACATTGTGGCAAATTAGGTCTCCAAAAAAGATCAATTGTATACATTTATGACCATCAATTAAACAAAGATAAGTGAGAACCTTGATCATCTATCTATGTTGAAGCGGCTTAGAAAATTATAGAACCTAAAACCAATAAAAGTTAGAATCTTAGTCGAGGATAAAATTTAGCAAAAAACGTCATAATGGGTAGTGGATTCTATCCCAGGTCATAATCATCAATCTACTAATTTTTCTTCCTTCTCAGATTATAGTCAAAATTTTAGGGTTACAGTCTAGTTAACCTCATAATCTTTTTTATAGTATTATAACCAAATAAATAAGATCAACTCTAGACAAGTATGATCATCAATTCAACAAAGAGAAATGAGGATATTAAGGATATTGATCATTTATATCTACTGAAGTAACTCAACAAATCACAAAACTTGAAAACCAACAATGGTCAAAATCATAGATGAGGGTAAAGATTAGAATCAACAACACATTTTATCGCATGTCATAATTAGTGGTTCACCAATTCTATCCACTTCTGAAATCACTGCCACATTCTATGGTTTCAATTTAGTTAGCCTCAAAAGCTTATTTCCAACCTCATAATCCAATTAAAATGGTCATGTGTGTCAATTTAAACTATTATTTAACTCTTGTCATTAATATTTCTTATCAATTAATTAAACATAAATTTAATTCATTAGTATAGGCATTAGGGTATATTTGATTATTGTTATTTAATGTATTATCTTAGGTATTCCTTGTGCCAATAGTTTTATAAATTAGTGCATAATTTAACGACCCTTAAATTGTGGGTTGTTAAACATTTAGGTAAACACAACCTTTATGATCATTCAACCTCAGGGTTCCATAATCCCTCTCCTTATAAGGTATCATTTTCCACCTAGTAGATCTGATTTTCATATTTTGGTGTGTTCCTCATTACTTTATAATTAGCCCTAAATTATCTAACATTTCCCATGTCTATATTTTATGCCAATTAAGAGAGATAGATCTACACTACCTATTAGGTAAAGTTATATATTGAGTAATACTACTAGTGATTTAATTTAAATTCCTTTGCTTCATACTTGTGAATATTTGAACTCAAAAATTAAAAATGTTATTCAAACCCATACTTGTTATATGATTGATAATGCAAATGATATAAATGTGAATTATGAAACTACATATGATGAACATGATTATGAGGATAATATTTTGGTGATGTCAATAATTTTGATGATGTAGATCCAAAAATAGTTAATAGACTTTATTTTTAGATCAATGATCAAGAATTAAAGGGTCTCAGGCCCTCACACCATATATAACATAAGACAAAAAGGAGGTTTGGCTTAACATTAGAAAATGTTAACACATATTTGACCAATCAAAACTAGGCAAAAGGATTATCAAATTAACTATACAACCTTTATAAATAAAATAGATTAGTTATTTGTCTTACAATATTTTTTGGTAAAAATAGCTATAGTCATCAAGATTACTAATAACTAAATATATAAATGAAGATTTAAAAAATAACTAAACATGACACTTATCATTATAGGATTACAAGTTTGATCAATTTGCCATCATAGAGAATACCACCATTAGAGAGACCTATAGAATGACCAGCCTGTGCCTTAGCCACAAGTGTTCTTCCCAAAGAAGACACCCCATTATCAGTATTTGCTCCTTCAACTTCTACCAACTGGCGATAGACCAACGTGCACTAAGCATAAATAAAATCCTTTGAAAATAGAATTTTTCCACGCCACCAAAAAGGGGATTTGAAGAAACCCTGCACCACCCCTTTTGTGATCCACTTGATGGATTTGACACAATCAAGATTTATATGAGAAGCCCACCATGCATCAAGACTTGAGATGGGATTCAAAATTTCATCCAAGTCAGGCCAAAAAATACCCCTACTACTAGCCACTCCATGAGGGTCATCAGAAGCAGCTTCTACATCCTTTGCAAAATGCACTAAGGCCAAAAACTAGGATTCTAATTCATGGAACGTGGACAAAGGGATGGAGGCCAATGAATCACCACTAGAGAAGGGTATATATGGATATGGGTTGAAATAAAGAGAAGTTATTTCAGAGAGCAGGCCTTGTCGATACTCAGGGAAAACAAAGAACTCAACAAAGTTTAGAAATTGTTCAGTATCCAAGACCAAAAGATAAAGATTGCTATAAATAAGTGAGGCCAAGTCTGAATTAACATGAACCCTATTACTTACTGCTAGTACATCCATGGCCAAAATAAATTATATTGCTTCTGAAACCTCCAATGAAGGGAGCCAAAAAATATTTGACAGATGAGTCCTAGTTACCAAGCCACAAAATCCCATTTCTCTTGTTTTTGCCTTACTGAACACCAGGGGCCAATAGTGGACTCATTCCAAAAGTTATCCATCACCAAAAACTACATGAAAAAGTGATGGCCTACCACAATTTCGATCCAAGAAAAAGAGCCACCATGCAATCATTATGTAGTTTGAGCCAATCTCGGACATCAATACCCTTGCTGTGAATCATACAAATCTATGCTTGCTAATAATGGTTGGTCATATCTGATTGGATTGAAAGCTTCCGTCATCATTATAAAATAAAACTTCAAGCATGTGAGCCTACCAATCTCTCAATGGAAAACTCTTGCCACCTTATTATAAGAAAAATTATTTTAAATCAAAATTAAAAATAAATACTTCTATAAATAACCTTAAAAGATTAAAGATTAATTGGTTAAAATTGATACAATCAACCCAACTAGAATTGATATTATCTATTCTCACTTCCATTAGTTGGTCAATAACAACATTGGCCATGAAGTCTACCATTATGTTACTTTCTCTTAAGCAATGTGAAGATGACCAATTAGATAATGTTTCCATTTTTGGCCAAACAATGTCCAGGATGTTTGCTATTTTCCAGGAATTTATTTTTTGATTTTTTAGTGCTTGAATTACCACTTGCGAGTCTCCTTTATTTCAAGAGCAACTATACCACGATCAAGAGCCATTTGAATTTATGTTGCCAATGTTTGGGCCTCTACTTCATTATTAGTCCTATCAAGGAGCTTCAAAGGTAAGGCTCTAATGAAAGATACACTACAATATTTAATCACACATTTTGCTCTTGATACCCCTGGATTGCCTTTAAAAGCCCCATCAAAATTCAATTTAAACCAACCAGGCTTTGGAGGTGTCCATATTGCATCTTTTCTATTTTTATTATTTTACTTATTTACTACTGACCCTTGAACAAGATGGTGTTTGAGATATTTCCAGATTGCACAGATTTCCATATCCCATTTAGATAACATACCTTTTTTCCTTTGAAAGTATGAATAGACCACTTCCAAAAAGGAAATTGTTGTCTTTTAGCACTGCATATAAAGGGCAAGCTTTATTCTAAAAAATCTGTGTGTTTTTTTCTTTCTAGACTGTCCATATGAGAATAGCATGGCTACTTCTCCAAAGGGAGAAAACACACTCTTTAATGTTAGGTTGTGGAGCTAAAAGCTTCACCAGGATGCAAACAGGAGGAGTTACGGAGGTTGTGAAGGTTGCAAAGAGTTGCAGAATGAGTTGCAGGGCAATCGACATCAGTCTGATCAACCGACGTCGGTTAGATAGCAGTGCAGAAGCAATCGGCATTGATTACAAGTCAACCGACATCGGTCAGGAGGAGCCGACGTCGGCAACTTATGTGTGAGCATGCAGTTTGCATGCGGATTCCAGAGAGTCTATTTTTGGACTGTCAGTTTGCATGTTAAAGGCTAATTATAGTCTTAGAGTTGCGAGTATAATTATTGTAATTAAGATAGTCTAATTATTGTAAGCATGAGATCTATATAATAGACTCATGGTCTGTATTGTAAATTAGCACTAGAGAGTAAAAGAGCAAAATAAGCTCCTTCAAAGAGAAGAGAGCAATGCTGTGTTCCTCCTAGTGCCACAGTACCAAGTGTGGGTGCTAGTTTGGAGAATCAGAAGGGTTCTTCATGTATGTATGATCTTGGTTAGCAGGTGTGCATGACCACGTTTGGAGATCTACAGTGGTGAGTAAGGTCTAGTAATTTGCAGGTGGCAGCAGAGAGTAGGAGATCTACTTGGAGTACGGTTGTGTACTTGGTGTACTGGCAGCGTTGTTTCTGACTAGTGGAGGTGAACATCAATTCTATATTTGAGTTGATTGTTGGGACCGTGAGAGAGAGAGGGAAGAAGTCCTTGAGGTGTGGCAAGCCTTTGAGGTGGAAGAAGAAGTGGCATCTTCTTTATTGTATTTTCTTCTGAGTGATTATTAATACAATTGTGTATTGTCTCTCATATTCCTGTGTTGTTTCATATTTCTAGTTACTTATCATTATGGTTAAATTTCATGTTTAGTTGCTAATACAAGAAGTAATCATATGTGCTCTAATTGAGGAGCAAGATCCTGACAGTTGGTATTAGAGCAGGTTGACCAGGTTGACCAGGTTGGTACCAACTTGACAAGTGGTATCAAAGTTTTAGGTTGGGTTGACTAACAGGTGGTTTTAGATCTGGTTAGTGTTTGTTGATTATAGGTCACTCACAGGGGTTTCAGATTGAGTGGGAGTATAGCAATGGCAGAAGAAAGTAAGCTATGAATGGAGAAACTGAATAGCACGAATGGTCTGATTGATGGAAAGAAAGAGCAAGGAAAGGACAATTGTTAGTCGGTAGAAGATTAGCGTGTAGAAGCAGATGTTGCAGGTGATGTTGCACATGTTGCTCTGGATAAAGTAGAATCTTTGTTTACAGATTCTTTTGCCTCTTTCCATGCAGCCTGAAATAAAGCATCTTTTCATGGGTATGTCTTTGGAGACTTTGGAGAGATTTATTTAGGGGTTGGTGAGCCTTGTCAGATTATTGACGAAGGGGAAGTGAAGCTGAAATTGCAGACGAGTAACACACAGGTGTTGAAGAAGGTCATGCAGGTCCCAATCTTGGAGATGAGTCTAATTTCTTCAAAAAAGTTGGGTGATGGGAGATGCACAGTAACTCTCACAGCGGATGCACTTGAATTAGACAGTGGTAAGAAAGTAGGTATCCTTTATCTATCTACTTATATTACTGATTCACCTTCTATTGCAGAGATGTGGCTTTGTAGGCTTGGCCACATATGTAGGAGGGGAATGCATGTTCTTAAGCGAAAGACAAATGTTTTTGATAAAATTAAGAACTAGAAGGCCTTGGTGTTCATGGAGGAGATGACGGATAGAGATCAGCTGAGGGGAATGAATTATTTTGAGCAGGGCTGTGTTGATTTGAATAGGGTTTTGACCCAAAAGGAGCTCACAGGTAAAAAGGTCACCACTCACAGGCGAACACAGGTACCGGTGTCGATCAGATAGTAACCGATGTCAGCAATAGGAAGACCAACGTCGGTCAGACACGAACTGACGTCAGCAAAAGGGATACTGGCATTGGCCATGGAAACGACGTCGGCAGTCAGGGTCAGTGCAGGGAATCGACATCGGTCAGATGCAGACTGGGAGATGGTCGAGATCGGTCACTGAAACAAATGTTGGGTGGACAACAAGCTATCAAGGAGTCTCAAACGCCCATATGGAGGAATAAATGGGTAAGTGGACCTCATATTCGTTGTTCACCTTCTTACTAGTTGCTTACTTATGGTCGAGAACTAGGAAGACGTGAAGAGGCAATGCAGGTAGAATCCAGATACAGTGGGAGCTTGGCATGGATGAGGAGTGTGAGTCCTTGGAGAAGAACCAAATAGGAGTTTGTTGGTGGAGTTGTTAGCTGGAAGAAAGCACTAAAAGACGGATGGATTTCCAATTTAAAGAAGAGAGTGGATGGATACGTCAGACGGAAGGCCAAGGTATATGGTCTTGAGGAAGTTACAGGATAGTGGTACAAGTTTTTTGACAGGTGGATGACAAAGTAGGGCTTCAGTCATTGTCAGTGTAACCATTGTGTTTGTCTTACCAGGTGGATGATGAGTCACGACATTATCCAGTTACTATATGTGGGTGATTTGCTAGCAGGTTCATACATACAGGGTTTTGCTGAGCTAAAGGTAAGGTTAGTTTAGTGGCATGTCATGAGGAATTTGGAGCAGCAAAATTCTTTGGCATAAGAGACATGGAGATTTTTTGGTCTCTAGTGGGAGCTGATGTGAAGACGGTGTTGGCGGGGTTCAAGATGCAGGATACAGAATCAATAAGCACACCAAGGGCTAGATAGTTCAAGCAGAGCTTAGAACAGGGTTCAAAATCACATAAGGTCTAGTGCAGACTTGAGTTTTTCCAAGCAGTGGGAGTTGTCAGAAAGTATGGAGCCAATTCAAGGAAGAAGTACTGGAGGGTAGTTCAGTGGATTCTTAGGTATCTGAGAGGGACTAACAGCAGGTTAACATGTTATGCAGGGTCAAGGTCTTCACTACATGGAGTTGTAGGTTTGGATGTGGCAGGTTACTTGGATGACAGGTGTAACATCACAGGATGTGTGGTGGTTGGTCTTCAGGATTGATCTTGAAGAGGGATACAAGCCAGGGAATAAATTAGATGGTGTACAAGTATAGGTATAGGTGCAGCTGTTTATCTCCAAGTGGGAGATTGTTAGGTTGTGTAGCTAAAAGCTTCACCAAGATGCAAATATGAGGAGTTACAGAGGTTGCAGAGAGTTGCAGAACGAGTTGCAGGGCAATTGACGTTGGTCAGATAGCAGTGTAGAAGCAACCGACATCGGTTACAAGTCAGCTGACATCAGTCAGGAGGAGCTGACATCGGCAACCTGTGTGTGAGCATGCAGTTTGCATGCAGATTCTGGAGAGTCTATTTTTGGACTATCAGTTTGCATGTTAAAGGCTAGTTATAGTCTTAGAGTTGTGAGTCTAATTATTGTAATTAAGATAGTGTAATTATTGTAAGCATGAGATCTATATAATAGACTCATGGGTTGTATTGTAAATTAGTGCTAGAGAGTAAAAGAGCAAAATAAGCTCCTTCAGAGAGAAGAGAGCAATGCTGTGTTCCTCCTAGTGCCACAGTACCAAGTGTGGGTGCTGGTTTGGAGAATCAAAAGGGTTCTTCATGTATGTATGATCTTGGTCAGCAGGTGTGCAGGGCCACGTTTGGAGATCTACAATGGTGAGTAAGGTCTAGTGATTTGCAGGTGGCAACAGAGAGTAGGAGATCTACTTGGAGTACCGTTGTGTACTTGGTGTACTGGCAGCGTTGTTTTTGACTGGTGGAGGTGAACATCAATTCTATATTTGAGTTGATTGTTGGGACCGTGAGAGAGAGAGGGAAGAAGTCCTTGAGGTGTGGCAAGCCTTTGAGGTGGAAGAAGAAGTGGCATCTTCTTTATTGTATTTTCTTCTAAGTGATTATTAATACAATTGTGTATTGTCTCTCATATTCCTGTGTTGTTTCATATTTCTAGTTACTTATCATTCTAGTTAAATTTCGTGTTTAGTTGCTAATACATGAAGTAATCATATGTGCTCTAATTGAGGAGCAAGATCCTGACAGTTGGTATCAGAGCAGGTTGACCAGGTTGACCAGGTTGGTACCAACTTGACATTTAACATTTCCTATTGGTCATGAGGAAAAGGATTGAAGAAGTGTTTACAAACAAACCCAAGATCAATCCAATCTATTACATAGCTAGACCCAACACTAGTTAGCAAATCACAATTAAACAAGAGATGATCTGCAATTTCTTCTTCTTATTCACATAAACAACATCTAGAAGGGCCCACAAATCCAATTTTATTCAAATGATCCTAGGTTAAAATATGACCATGAACTGCTAGCCAAGCAAAGACACTTGTTTTCTAGATACCTTCTTTATTCCAACATAGGTATTTAGCCTATTTGAGAGATTCATCTTTGTTTTAGCCATTTGGTAATTTAGGTGAACTCAATAAATACTTGTTTTAGATCCAATCCAATGTAACTAATCGTCTTTGTTATTCAAAAAAAATTCTTATTTTTGAGACAATCTTTCAAAGCATGCACTTATTTTGAAGGAATGGGAAGGCCCTAAAAACATTTCCAACTATAAACCACCTTTTTAGAGAGACTATCTAAAGAAACATAATCACTCACCTATGCCCCCATTGAGCTTCCAAAAAAGGTTTGTGTCATGTCCCCTTTTCAGTTGACATCTCTCAGAGTTGATGATTAGCCTATCATGCAACCCTCATAGGTTGATAGGATGGATAGAGGGTCTTGATGGAGCTTGGCTTGGCTTCGACTAGCAGATTTTTTCCAGTTGGCTTTCATTTGAGCTCTTTCAGACACATTTGCCTGAGCTCCTATTGTTTAGGGATTTTTGGCACTCAGCAAAGCACCCCTATTATGGTATGGTCATGTGCGGAATCACTCCCTTGTTCACCAGCTTCAGACGGATCGAGAATCGGATACCTTTTGAGGGAGATATTAATATTTACTTAGTTTAATTAAATATTAATTATTTGGCATAATTTAATAACTTAGGTAAAAGAAAAGAAAACCCTAATTTTAATTGTGAAACCCTAATTAGGGTAAGTGCATTTTTTCAAGGATATAAGGGTTTCTCATTGGTAAGAGATATTTAATTCATGTTAAAGACAAAATTTATGCTAAGAATTTTTTGAGAAGACTGAGCCAAGGGTTTCCAATATTTGATTTGCATTGGAGAAAGTGCAATATTTAGTGTGTGCAATTCAGAGGTTGTGAGATATCAGCTGATCTATTGCCAGTTTGAGAGATAACTTTATACAAAAGTTATTATAGAGATTCACAGGTATTTATTTTCATCAGGGTTTGATCTAGAGAACATCCAAAATGAGATTATCAGTAGTGGCGCACTTTTCTTGAGTCCTGGAGTGCAGTTGTACCAGGCAGTATTGATTTACTGCTACTGTATAGAATTTTTACGGTTCTGTACTAGGCCATACAGTACCAGCAGGGAGCACAGAGACTGACATCGGTAGCGCAAAGACTGACATTGGTTGACTCAAGAACTGACATTGGCAGAGTAAACCTGCATCTGACCGATCGTGATAGTATAACCAACGTCGATGACTGTGTTTTTGAACTAGCAACTAGAGAAAAGCTTATTTATCAAGTTTTTGAACAAAATTTTATAGTATTTTTATATGCATGTAAGAGAACCTTTATTATAATCATCTGGAGTGAATAATAAGATCAGAGATTAGCTAGTTAAAAGAGCATACTGCTATTTATTTATTTATTTGAATTTATCTGGCAAAAATGCATTTTTATTCATGTAAAAACACAAAAAAAATTAGAATACACAAAAATAGTAAAAAAACATTCAATTTTAAAAATTAGGGAAATAAGGGTTTCTACAGTGGTATCAGAGCTTTTGTCTTGCCATCATGTTGGGTAGATTGGACATTGAATCGGCTAGTTAATCATGGTTACTTCAAGTACTCAGAAATAATGGGACAATAAGATGGAGAAGCTTAAACAAAGTTTGAATAAGTTGGTTGAAAACCAGAGGAGGATGAATGAATTGCTTTCACACCCTACAAATCGAAGACAAATTAGCACGGCGTATGACATCCATTTTTAAAGGGTCCACATCATGAAACAAGAAGGAGAAACAAGAGGTCTCTACAGGGGAAGTATCTAGAAATCTTTACAATGAATTTTCATCATCTAGTGACTAGCTTATAACTGATCCTATGGAAAGTAAAAATTAGACTTTTAGGAAAGATATTGGGCACAAGACACTTCATGATGACTCTCAAGATCGAAGAAGAGCAAGTGATCTTTGAAGATAAAAATAAGGTTTCTTGTGATGCTTCATTAGGTGAGCCTAGCATTGCTTCATCCTATCATGGTAAAGAATCAAATGGTGGTTCTATGAATGATATTCATACATCTGAAAGTCTATTGGAGGCTCAAGATAGAAAGGTGGATATGAAAGTTAATCATTTACTTAGTGGAGCAGCCACTAGTGTTTTGACTACACATGATGGAGACATTTTACAACAGCATGATATCATTACTGATTTGTTTGAGGACAACAACATGTCCCATGATTCTCATGAGATAGGAGCTTGTGATATCATATCAACCATTGATGGCAGCCCTACACCAATTTTTAGACATGTTGATTTAACTCAAGAGGATATGAGGGCAGCCATGGGGAATGAGTTGTCTATATCATCTTTGCAAGAAGCTTCACTTGAGACTTCTACATTGGAGGCCAACATAGAGCATGCTAATGAAATGGTAGTAATGGTATGGATTTTTTGGATGATCATACTGCTACTTCACCTTCACATCATGAATATCAGACTTGGAAGGATGTGGAAAGGACACAAAATTTATGTGATATGTGGTCACAAAGGGCCAAGGAAGCTAGATTAGTGGCTGTCAAGTTGAGACAGCATCTTCAAAACATAAAAGGAAAGGTCAATCTCTCCAACATGGAGAGACAAAAAGGAGTTACAAGCAAGTTCTTCTTGTGACGACTTATAGCAGATCAAGGAGGGCATGGAGGCAATGAAGTTGGCTCACCAGGATTCTGAGAGACATGTGGACGAGCTTTGTCTTGAGGTGAGTTTAGTTTAGGAGTTAGCGCATATGGTGGGGACTCAGTGTTCTTTTATAGTTAGGTCACATGTTGATGATGATATGAGTATGTCTAGCATTCACACTCTAGATTCAGAGATTGTAGTGGGTATAGGAGACAGGTGCATGAAGTCAGTTGGTATTGTTCACATTACTCAAGTGAGGAGTTTACTTGAGTTTTCAGTTGATTTATATTCATGGATTGGATGTTGGGATCCTTATCTTGATACTTGGGATGATTTGATACCATGGGAAGAGAGTTGTGAGAGACATGGCATGGTGATAGGTGCTGGGGTTGACAGTTTGTCAGTGCATGACTTAGAGCAGGAGTTGATGGCAAACAGATTTGGTTTGTGTTATGGCTATCTAACATGTGATGTCTCTTCATTATCAATGATGCATAAGAGTTTGGGTGATGAGACTGTGGCTGGTGATCTACAGAGATATGTTGATTACAATAGAGGTACAGTGTGTGGATTCTCTACACTTGGTGTAGTTCCATTTGGGAGTTGTTGTAGAGTTGGAGTGTGCCTTCTGCATAGCATGGTGGAGTGTGTATATGGCAGTTATGATTTTAGAGTTTGGTTGAGTTGTATTCTCTAGTTTGATTATGGATTCCTCTTGGTTATATTTCAGAGGATATTGCAGGAGCTTGCAATGATTGGCAGTAGTATAGATCATGACTACATTTGGGATCCAGGTGGATTGATTGGTTTATTGTTTAGCGATTGCTTGGGGACAAGCAATTTCTGGAGGGGTGGATTGTCATGTCCCCTTTTCAGTTGACATCTCTCAGAGTTGATGATTAGCCTATCATGCGACCCTTGTAGGCTGATAGGATGGATAGAGGGTCTTGATGGAGCTTGGCTTGGCTTTGACTAGCAAAATTTTTCCAGTTGGCTTTTGTTCAAGCTCTTTCAGACACATTTGCCTGAGCTCCTATTGTTTAGGGATTTTTGGCACTCAGTGGAGCACCCCTTTTATGGTATGGTCATGTGCAGAATCACTCCCTTGTTCACCAGCTTCAGACGGATCAAGAATCAGATACCTTTTGAGGGAGATATTAATATTTAATTGATTTAATTAAATATTAATTATTTGGCATAATTTAATAACTTAGGTAAAAGAAAAGAAAACCCTAATTTTTAATTGTGAAACCCTAATTAGGGTAAGTGCACTTTTTCAATAATATAAGGGTTTCTCATTGGTAAGAGATAATTAATTCATGTTGAAGACAAAATTTATGCTAAGTATTTTTTGAGAAGACTGAGCCAAGGGTTTCTAGTATTCGATTTGCATTGGAGAACATGCAATCTTCAGTGTGTGAAATTAAGAGGTTATGAGATATTAGCTAATCTATTGCCAGTTTGAGAGATAACTTTATACCGAAGTTATCACAGAGATTCACAGGTATTTATTTTCATCAGGGTTTTATCTAGAGAACATCCAGAATGAGATTATCAGTAGTGGCTCACTTTTCTTGAGTCTTGGAGTGCAGTCGTACCAGGTAATACTAATTTACTGCTACTATATGAAATCTGTATGGTTCTATACCAAGCCGTACAGTACTAGCAAGGAGCGTAGAGACCGACATCGATAGCACAGAGACCGACATCGGTCGACTCATGAATCAACATCGACAGAGTAAAATTGCATCTGACTGATCGCGGCAGTATAACCGATGTCGGCGACTGTGTTTTTGAAACAACTACTAGAGAAAAGCTTATTTATCAGGTTTTTGAACAATATTTTACAGTATTTTTATATGCATGCAAGAGAACCTTTATTGTAATCATCTGGAGTGAATAATAAGATCAGAGATTAGCTAGTTAAAAGAGTATACAGCTATTTATTTATTTATTTGAATTTATTTGGCAAACATGCATTTTTATTCATGCAAAAAACACAAAAAAAATTAGAATACACAAAAATAGTCCAAAAAAACATTCAGTTTTAGAAATCAGGGAAACAAGGGTTTCTACAGTTTGATCGAATTGTCTGCAAAATTTTTTGCAAGAGGATGGTGACCATTCCAAAAATCTACCTTTCTATCATTGTTGATAGTCCAAGAAACATGTTAAGAGATGACCGACCTGCACTTTAACATGAAGTTCTAAACATGGGAGCCATTAGGAAGATTTTAAATAGAAATTATCTTTTTTAGGGCATCCAAATCTAAATACTTTGCTTTGAGAAGTTTACACCACAAGTTGTCAGGCTCAAAAACCATTTTCTAGACCAATTTGGTGTCAAGCACAATATTCTAAAGATGAAGAACTTTGATACCAACACCACCTTTCTATTTTCTTTTGCAAACTCATTCCCATTTCAAAAGAGGATTTTTTTGTCCTCACTGCATCTTTGCCAAAGAAAACCTTTCATAATTCTGTTCATGGAGTTGAAATTCTTGACAGGGGGATAAACACTGAGAAGAAGTATGTTGGCAAAGAACTAAGAACATATTTGATCAAAGTAATTCTATCTGCCAGAGAAAGCCATCTACCCTTCCAAGAATTCAAATAAGCTTTGAATCTTTCCAACAAATCTTGCCAAATATTAGAGGAGCCTGACCCTTTAAAAAGAGGAACTCCCAAGTACTTGATTGGAAACTTCCCAATTTTAAAACCTAAAATGTTGCTCAGGTTCTTTTCAATCCTATGACAACAATTCATGAAAAAAAATTAGACTTACCTTCATTAACTTTTTGACTAGATGCCTTTTCAAAAAAATTCAAAATTCTTTTGAATTTCTTAGCTTCTATAATCAAAGATTTTCCAAAAATAAAGGTTTTATCTGCAAATTGATGATGAGTTAGAATCTTAAAATTATCGACAATGTAAGGACCCTGAAGCTGTCCTCTTTCTTCAGTACCATGAATTGCTCTGCCTAATACCTTAGCCAAGATGATAAACAAAAAAGGAGATAATGGATCCCCTTGCCTCAGGCCTTTGGTTATTGAGAAAAAACTAGAGGGGATACCATTAACTAAAACTAAAAAATTTGGATTAAAAACACAACTAAAGACCCATTCACACCAATCTTTACAGAAGCCAAACTTTAGCAGAATTTTAAAAAGAAATCTCTAATTGAATTGGTCATATGTTTTGCTAATATCTAATTTAGTCAACATACCTTTTTGGAGATTATGAGATAAAGAATGCAGAATTTCATGTGCCATAATAATACCTTCTTGGATACTTCTACCTAGAATAAAGCCTGTTGCTCACCTAAAATCAACTTGTTCAACAAAGGTTTCATTCATTCTGCAATTGCCTTCAAATTGATCTTGTAAATTGTATTACACAAAGAAATGGATCTATAGTCCAAAAAATAAGATTGTGCTTCCCCTTTTGGAAATAGAGAAATGAAAGTCATATTAAGCTCAATTTTAACTTTTTTCTTTCTAGATTCTTCAACATTTCCCAAACATCTGCATCAACTACTTCCAAAAAGTGTTGGAAGAAAGCAACCAAAAAACCATATGGACCAGGAGCTTTGTCATGAGCCATATAAAAAACCACCTTTTTGATTTCATCCAAAGAAAAGGGGGGCATCAATCTCTAATTCATTTCTTGTGATATGACTCCTGAAATAAGATGGAGGAAATCATTTTGTGCTTTCAAATGAGAATAGTGTTCGTCATTAAACAAATTTTGAAAGAAAAGGACTGCTTCCTACCTTTTCTCCTTTGGTTTATCAAAATCCACTGCTTGGCTAGAATGAATATGAGCTATTCTAACCACCTTCTTACGAGACTTGACTGATTGATGGAAGTAGGATAAATTTCTATCACCTTCTTTAAGCCAATTTTCTCTAGATTTTTGCTTCTAGTGGATTTCTTCTCTATAAAGAATTTCCTCATAATATTTCATCAAAAATTTCTCCTGATGATAGGTAACCTGATCCATCCCTTTATCAAAAATGACATCATTCAACTTCTTCAATTCTTCCTCTATCCTTACTTTTTCTTGGAAAATGTTCTCTATTCCAAACTTTCAATTTTTATTTCACAAATTTTAATTTATTAAACATCTAAACCATCTTTACTCCTTGAACTGAGGGACATTACCACCACCAATGTTTTACTAAGTCAGGAAGAGAGGGGTCTCTCAAACACATTAGTTTAAAATTAAATGGGCATTGTTCTGGGGGTGAGTCAGAATCAATATTTAAAATAATTGGTTGTGTTGAGTAGTGGAGCTAAAAGCTTCACCAATGAGCAAGTGCAGAAGTTGCTTGACTTACATAGTCACCGACATTGGTCAGGAGTGACCGACATCGGTTAGGGGTCGACTGGGAGCTGCCAGCATCAGTTAGAGATCGGCCGATGTTGGTCATGTGCAGACAGGCAGGGACCAATGTCGGTCACTTGTGCGTCCAGAAAGTCTATTTTTGTGGATGAACAGAATGTTTGCATGATAAGATTAAGTGTTAGTCTTAAGTCCGCATCTCTATCTTTAGTAGGACTATTTTGAGCCCTTGATTAGGAGGTGCATCTAATGGTTGTGAATGCATGCTCATGTTTCCTAATATTATATAATAGGATTAGATCTTCATAGCTTATTGGACAATACTGTAGAAGTAGAATACATTTTGTATATGTGTATCAATCCAGGTTGTTGGAATTGATTGTAATTGAGAGAGAGAACTCTTGAGGGAAAGAGATCTGTACATCTGAGAGGTGTGAGAAGAAAGTGTGAATTTATTCATTGTATTTCCTTCTGGAAGAGTTTAATACAAGTTTTTAGGGTGGTTTCTTATATCTCTTATTCTTTGATGTTTCTGATTCTAGTTACTTATTATTCTGGTTTAATTATGTGTTTAGTTGCTTACATAATAGTAATCAAGTTTGTTGGTTGATCCCCAATAGGTTGATGATCAGAACCAATAAACTGAGATACCCAATAATCCAATTTTCTATTGCTAAGTTCCCAATTAGGAGTGGTTAAAAACCATTCTAGACGCTCCAAAATCTTATCCTTGCCAATATACCTATTATTCTAGGTGAACCAACCTAACTTTGGGAGAACATATTTAAGGGAATTTTGATCCATAAAATCACCAAAATCTTGATTCATCTGTGAGTTTGAAAAAACTCCCCCTTTTTTATCGTTAAAGCTATAAATAACATTAAAATCTCCTCCCTAAACAAACTTTTCCAACTAAAGATCTTTAAGAAAAACATAGAGTTTAGTCCAAAGTGCAAATTTAGGCTAGACACCTTGTGGACCATAGATATTGATCAATACAAATTACAAATCTGAATTAAAACTAAAAATTTTATGCGCTTGCCAATTTTTCCTAGAAGCAATTATTTTAGCTTTGGTAGTGAAGGAAGACCATAGAAGTACTAATCCTCCTGACGCGCCAAGAGCCTCCACAAAGTACCCATTCCAATAGTTACTAAATGAACTTAAAAATCTTTAACTTTCCTCCTTATCTAGCTTAATTTCTTGAAGCAAAATGATATATGGATTTTCAACTTTTATAAGATGCTTAACCAAGCATCTTTTATTCAAGGCATTCAAGCCCCTAACATTCCAAGATAGTAGCTTCATGATTCTTGTGGGGGGATTTCCACCCCCCACTTCATAACATCAACAAAGTTCTCCAAACTGCCATACCTGCCTATAACAATTTGGCCTTTAGTGTAATCTTTATTCATTTTTCTGCCTTGACCTTGATAATGACCCCAATTCGGATTCAACTTAGAACTATGAGACTACGAGATATTCAGAACTTCTTTAGAGTTAAGGTCTCCTTTGGAATCTTCCTTAGATGCTTCTTCCCTTTCAAAGCTTCTTGATCTAAGCAATTGGTGGTTTGATCTTCTACTTTTGAATTTTGTAATTCCGTATTAGCAATAGTCAGATGTTTCTTTTTGACTAATTATTTAATTGAGATGGATTATTTTTCAATAAATTCACAACTATTAATCATTGAAGCATGAGAAATGACCTTTGATGAACCAATATTTTCTAACAAAGCCTCAGTCACCTTGATTATCTTAGCCTAAAGGAGCCATAGATCCTTGGCTGCCACAGACTGTTCTTTCCTGCTGACTTGATTCAACTATTCAGGTTCCCTACCTAAAGGAGCCTTTTTTGGTTTCCAATGAGGCTTGAATTTAACCAACTTAGTTTGAAGATAGCTCCTCTTATTTTTTCAAAAAAATTGAATGTGCTCTAGTTGATGATAATTATAACATTTGAATGGACTATTTTCCACATTGATCCTGTGGTGCCAAATCCTATTTTGTCTTGATTATCACAAATTCAGGGATCTCTTGATACAAATCTAAAGCCACCCTAACTCTTTCATATTCTACTTTGCCCCCTGAAATAGAGATTGCATCAATTTCCACTACTATGCCCACCAAACCTCCCAAGGCTGTCAAATAATCTTCGCTCCAATAATCTAAGGGAAGGCCATAAAATCTGATCCAAACTAGTGAGCTACCTTTTCTAGCTTTAAATAGGTTAAAATTCAGACTCCAACATTGAATCCATAGTCCTAATCCATTAATAGACCATTTTTTGACTCTAAAAACCTTTTCTCTAGCTTCAAAAGAGTTAAAAATTGCCACAAAAAAGCCTTTGGGAAGAAAACTTACTTTAACTTCCGCACCCCAATTCTCTTTAATCCATAATTCTATCACTCCGATTGCTAGCCATTTCCTTGCACATTTACAAATTAGGACACACTCCATCAAGAGTTGAAGCTTTTTCAAAAATGGCTCAAAAGACCATTCCAAGGTTTTAGCTTCTCCTATTTTCATTCTAGCTTTTAAAAATGCCCTTTTATGAGCCACCTGGTGCACTTGTAAATGGACTCCCTCTAAACCTTGCTAAGATACTTTCAACATTATAGACCTCTCCTCCTCTTCTCCTCCATCTAGAATATAATTTTGACTTGCATATTGAGTTGGATCTAGTTGATGCCCTTCAATAATCTTACCTTTCCAACCAACCCAAGCTTACTTGTGTTAACTTCCTCATCTCACCAATCTCTATCTTCTTCAATCACTACTTCTAGAACCTTCTTACGATCTTTCTGACTATGCTTACCTTCATATTTTCCTTTAGCATGATAACTTAAATTAGGATTTTTCACCTTGTTGTGCTCCACTCCTACTGCCCTAGATTTTGTTCACAAACCTCCTTTCTTCTAATCTTTCCCTTTCGTGCAAACCTCCTTCTCCTATGCTCCAAGTTTCGCCATTGCTCCCAATCCCTTGTACTCATGACCTTTTGGATTCAAATTTTCAATAATATTATTGTACTCTCAATTCTTAAATAATTTTGGATCCATAATTAGTTAATAGACTTTCTTACTATAGAAGCCTAATTCAAAAAAATCTCACATGTTTAGAACCAATGTTTTTAATTTAAAATAAGTAAAATATATATATTTGGTCAAGGAATCTACACCTAAGAAAGGAAATGCTACCAACGATCTTTTGAGTGTTTATGATCTTTCTTATTATAGGATCTCCTTATACATTAGGTGGTTAGGCTAATGTTCATACTAGTCATACTATTACTTTGATGCCTCTACCAAATTTTACTCCTCTTTGGGTTAATATCCATATTCCCATGCACCCTGACACTTATTATTTTCCTCATACTATTATTGGACCATCTTGGCTTATTCTTTATACTTTATTTAGTGGTCTTCATCTTATTTAGAATATTAAATCCTTCATTCCTACCAATGATAATCACACAATATATCATACAAATGCTATTACGTCTAAGGATACATTCATTCAATAATCTCTTTAAAATAGGAAATAACAAATTAGGTAACTTGCCCAATTATCTCAATGACTTGTCTATATGTTCACTTCTCAAAATATATTACACAACCCATTGGTACATGAGGTCATCATTCAACCTCTACCCACTAATTTTATAATTCCAAAATTTAAAGACAATAGCAAGGGTGATCCTTTGCATCATATTTGATATTTGTTTTATTCTTTCTTTAATTTTGCACATGGCGATTATTAATAACCAAGCTCTTTCCTAGAATTATTATGGACTATTGCTTAGATTAGTTTTTCAACTTACTAGTAAGCTCCATGTGTTGTTTCTATGATTTGGTTGATGTTTTCTTAGCTCATTTTTCTGGCAACAATAGTCAAAAGGTCATATTTGATAAACTTGCTCAACTTAAACAAGGACTTAATGAGAATGTTAGTGAGTGTATTCTTAGATTCAAAACTATGCTTACAAAAATGTCTCACCAAATACTTGATATCACATCGAATAAAAAAATGTTGAAAAAAGGTAATGTAAACACTTAAAGGAACAATGTTACCTTAAAATAAAGCAAACCACAAATGTGAGAGAAAATATTTATCAAGTGGAGAAACCGTCAAATGAAGAAAATCCCACGTCTAGAAGGCTTACGAAGCATTGATCTCCAAGTATAATATCAAATATACTCTAAGATAAAGAGAAGGAAGAATGGTGTTAATCCATGAATAAGTATCTCAATATGGACTAGAGTAAGTGAGAAGAATGAAAGAGGAGAGCTCAATAAATAGAGTTAGAGAAAGGAATAGGGAGTTATAAAGAATCCCATCATGACTTACACAAAATTTCTTAGTATGTGCCAAATGTCTTTAATCCTCATAAGGTGAGAGGCATGTGTGTAAAAAGTGTGAGGGGAATTACATGTGAATGTAACTCCAAGATTCCCTACAAAAGGAAAAAAGAGGTATGACACATCATAAATCTGGAATAAGTGTATTTCTTATAATAAGAAAAGCACAACTAAAAAAAATATTTAGGATTAATCTAAATTAGCATAAAGTGAACCCAAATAATATTAATCTCTAAAAAAATATTTTATCAAACAATTTTCTTCAACCACTCAAATAAAAAGTCATGTTATCAATACTTTGATGAGCTTTGTCATATGGTTCACAACTTTGAAATTAAACTTTTAGAGGCCAAAATGCTCAAATATGGGTCTAATGCCCCTACCTCTACCAAATCCAAAAATAAGGTACTTGCACATTAAAATTTAAGGCCAATGATACACTTACTTTCCAAGCTAATAAAATGGCCAAACATGTTAACATAGTTTCACAACCACCTAACATGTTATTTCTTCCATCTTCTAAAAAATGTTGAAAATCTACAAAGTTACTTGACCCTTCTCACCAAGTCCTTAAATCATTTCTTGAATTCAACATGATATCACTACCTTCTCTACTTAAGTTGGACAAATATTGAGATTTGTCGTATATGCATATCATATGCATCTTATATATGCATCATGCTAAAAATTTGTATAACAATGGTAATAATGCATATAATTTTTCCAAAAATGTGTATTGAAATCATATAACTTTAAATTTGGCCAATTTAAAACAGTGTAAGTGTGAAAAATATGTTTCCAAAACATGCCCCCACTATAATTTGAAATTGAAAACTAGTGTAGGTGTGGAGAACATGTTTCCAAAATTTACCCCCACTACAACATAAATCTATGAACTAGTGTAAGTGCTAATGTGGAGGACATGTTTCCTAACTGCACCCCCACTATAATCTAGGTATGTTCCATGATAAATAAGTGTGGAGGACATGTTTCCAAAACATGCCCCCACTAAATTTTAAATTATGACAAATGTGGAGAACATGTTTTCAGAACATGCCTCCACTACAATTTGAATGTGTGAAGCAATGTGGAAGTCATGCCTCTATGGCATGACCCCACTAATATGCCCCTTGTTTTGAGGTGAGGTAATGTATTAATTGATAGTTACCTTACCTTATAAGGATAAGATAATCATGTAAACTATGAATTTACTATGAAACATATAGAAGGAACATGTCTAGGTAGATATATCATTGAAGTGTGCATAATGTGATCATACCAAGTCTTAAGATGCATGATGTAGATCATGGAAGTGTATAGATAGTAACAATACAAGATTAACAAGTAATCAAGCACACACACAAAAACACACAAAATACAATCAAAATACAATGGTTCAAGGAGACCTCAAACAAAGGGCATGTTCAAATGCCACACAATCGAATGGACATGACTTAGTCAAATATCCAAAAAGCAAGAAGTGACATATTCAAATTTCAACATATAAAAAACAAAAAACAATGACATATTCCAATGTCAAAGAGGAAAACAAAGGCATGGAGGTTGTAAACAATGGAGCATATTCAAATTTTCAAATGAAAAATATTATAGCAAGGCAAGACACTCAAGGAAGTGCATGAATAAAGGCATAAACAATTAGTATAAACATATCATACTAGCTTGTGGATCATATGTGTTAAAAAAAATTAAGTACATAGTATATAAAACATACAGTATAAAATATATAAGCATGGGTAAAGGCATGTGTAAGTATATAAGGTCAAACATGATAATGTAAAATGACGATATAATGAGATAACCTAGATGTATTGTGATCAAAGAAGTGTATGCCACCAATATCTACATGACATGAGTAGAGGGAAGGCCCAACATACAAAAGTGTGTAGATTATCACACTCAAAATATGTGTGACACATATGTTTACATATAAAATACTAATATGTCATCTACTAACATGGAATCAAAAACATATATTCCAAGGAGATAATTTAACATGTAAATGTTGAACATATTTTTGGATTTTTAATTTTTTTGGTATTTTTGGAATATGTGAAACTAGAAAAGCTACCCTATGATCTCATCCAATGGATGCTCATAGGTATCCCCCTAGTAGAAACCTATTGTAATAAATTGGCAGTATTACCAAGGAACATGTATAGGTGTAATATTTGTCATTGTAGTATATGCGATGCTCTATGTATGTAAAATATGACTTTGTGGTTGTGTATAATAAATAGTAAGAGCAAAGGTTCATGGAACCCATCATTGAATGGTCTATGATTTATTTGGAATAAGAGTAATAGGAACATGTGCAGGTTCTCTAGATATTTGAATATGGTGTGTAGTGTATGAGGATTATGTGGAACCCACTATAGATCTATGATGAAGTGGTCTCTCAAGTACTAGTCGCATGGTAAAGGGAATTTCCTATTTCTTGCCATTTTGTGTAAGATTAACCTTAGGAGGTTCGCTAATTAATTTTTTGGGTATAAATTTCTCTTACTCAAGAGGATGTTTATATGAAATTCTGAAAACTATAACTATCTGATTGACATGAATGTATTTAACACACTCATGTATTGTATAAGGTACTACTATAAGTGTATGTATCCAAGTCATCTTAATAACATATCAAAGATACCCGTGGAAGGTATAAATAATAAGGTACTAACCACATGTGGAACCCACCTCTAAAGGTAAGTCAGTCTCACCAAGAACCTATTGTGAGGTCTCATCAAATACTCTAACTAATTTAGACAAAGGATGTAAATCGTGATTTTTATAATCCAAATGCGTAAATAATGTCATAGCACAAACATTCTCACTTGCACCATTGTCAATCATAACACTACATATAGGCTAGTGATTAAGGTATGCTCGAATGAATAAGCAATGAATATTTGAGTCATCATCCCTAATCTCACTATCATCGAAAGTAATATAATGTCTCTGAACCATAGGAGGTATATGCCACATATAGGTACCAATAATCCCATTTAATGGGTACTCATAATGATATGGAGGAGGATGCACATTGTATTCCATTTGTACTTTTAGATACTTCTTTGAATGGTATTGCAAAGGATTGTTAAATATTTTCTATTTATGATGATCACCAAGTTGTGTAATTGAATCCTTTAGAAGATCATCAAATTTAAGGTTTTGGTCATCGATGAGATCTTGGATCTTATGCTTCAAGGTAAAACATATTTTTATAGAATGCCTAGGGCCTTGGTGATAGTTATAATAAGCATTCTCATCATACCATTTGGGTAGAAGTTTACTCATATCAACCTTGATAGGATGAAGTAGAGATATGAGATGGCATTTTATTAGTTTCAGGAGTAATGAAGAGAGAAACTCAGGTAATCATGAAAATTGTCTCTTTGGTATATTGGATAACACAAGACAATCAAGTTGTTATGACACTACATTAACCATGGTGATTATTTCTTGTTTAGGCTCAGGAGGTTTGACATTATAACTTATTTTGGTAGAAAACTTGGTATTGGATGTATATGTAGTCGATGTGTTTGATATATAATTAAGTTTGTTCAATAAGATAAGTTTCATTTCATGATTATGAACAATGTGGCATAAGTCATCAAAAGATTTGAACTTCTTGAAAATAATAGACTAATGTAAAGGAATAAGAAAACTTTGCTTGAATATGTATTTAAGTTCTTTATCTGCCATGGGATTTGTTATTTTAGATAAGGTTGTCTTGTAGCTTAAGACATACTCATTAATAGGTTCGTTGGTTCCTTGTTTGATATTCACAATTTGGGCATAAGAAACCTTTTTGGTAATGTTAATAGATAAGTTTACCAAAAAATGATCTATAAAGGATTTGAAGGAGTTTAATGATTGAGTTAATAAATCATAGAACCACTTTAAAGAATAGTATTTTAATCTCCTAGGAAATAATTTGGTCACAAGTTTATTATTGGAGGCATAATCAAGGCATGCTATATTAAAATATTGAATATATTATTCAGGATCACCCTTTCCATCATAAAATGTGAACTTGGGTGCAACAAAACTAGTTGGCATCTATATATATCAGGTTCAAGAGGATTATACAACACCTATTATGAATCAATAACATAAGTAGATTTCATAGAATTTTGTTCAATATTTTAAATCTTGGTTTTCAAAAGTTTTATAGTTTGGACAAGATCTTGCACCTCTTAGTCTTATAGGTTGGATATTTGAGAAGTCACCAAAGGAAGTGTACCCATAGGTTGGGTAGATATGGGCATTGCAACCGATATTTGTGTTGAATCATTCGGTAACCTCATGGTAGATGTAGTAACAATAATCTTAGGAAACAAAGGTTGCAAGACATATCTCATTCCCCCATTAGAAGTATGAAGTGGTAATGTGCTGAAGGGGAGGGTTGTTGGTATATGGGAATGGACCATAGCTAGAATATCATGATTAATATATGGACTTACTTGTTTATCTACAATTTTTAACTTTTAATTTTATAATATGGTTCTTAGTATTTCATAAAGATTTTTAGGATTTTGATGAATACATTCATAAAACAATGCAATTATTTGCATTTTTTCATGATCTATTTTCTCATGTTCATTGGTTTCATTAGATTCATGGTTTTCATTATCATAATCTTATTCTATGATAACCTCATTAGTATGTTTTTCATTCTCAACATTGGTATCATCATGATCCATAAGATTAGGTCCTTCATTGATTTTAGATATTTTAGGCAATAGAAGGGAAAACTCTGTGTTCAATATGCACGCCTCCCAATCTAGGGCTACACCTAAGTTTCATAAAAAATAATATAAGCAAGAATTTAAAAAATTTAGCAATCTAAAATTCTAGCTAGCTAAAAACCCTAAGAATCAGGAAAAATTACATTCACATGAATTGGGTTCACCATATTTTTAACCCTAAAATATACATCAGGGAATGTAGGGTTAAAGGGGTAGAGATAGCCTAGGGCATAAGGATGGTAGACTATCTCTAAAATAAGTAAATTAATTTTAAAAATCAGATAAATTATATACTAAGTTTATTATCTTGAGATATGCTATAACTAAAAAGTACAGCTATGTTAGATATTGTAATGATAATGAAAATAAGATACTTAGTTGGCTTCGATGCTAACACAGATATAGATCTGGAACAGGCAGAAAGTAAACTAGATTTGGATTCTAGATCAATCATTTGAATCTATAATTTGACTTGTGTAGATATGGACACTTGTGTCAACTTGGGATAGTTGTGTTGATGCTACTATTTAAATCAAACATAGGTGTTTAGTATGGAATACCTGTTGAAATTAGATGTGACCACCTAGATGCTTTTAGGTTCTATGTCACCTTTGCTTTGGTGTATTTAGATCTGGGTCATGGATTATCACTCCTCATATGAAAAAATCCTAGTTCTTAATCTTCATAGTGGATGTGGGAAAAATGGGTTAGTAGGTACACAATGTCAAGCTTCTCAAAATACCCTTCTATCAATGAACACTGCCTACATAACCAATACTCTGAAGAGGGCCTAAGACTTATGTAGTTATCCCCTATATGTTATATTGTGTGTGAATCATGAAATATGTGATAAACAAGAACATTGAGTGATCTAGCTTTTAAATTCATAAATGTGGCTCATGGAGTGCTCCATTAGTACTTTAGACCTATAGATATGTTATCCCTATGACTGATATGGAAATAGAAGAAAATAAGAAAGTTTTGCTCACTTGAGTACTTTATTGAGTATTTTTTGGTTTGTGCTAGGTGAAGAATGAATGAAGATTGATATTATATTTATAGCAATTCCTTTGGAAAATATATCACATTAAAGCACTTAGGTCAACCATAGAAATATGTTTCACTTACAAATTGGATGACTTTAGGACACTAAACGCGTCGAAATAGACACTTGCATCAAGTAGGTGTTTGACTAGGATGCAAGTGTCTAGGCAATTAGAAAATATGTGTAGGTATAGAACTAGTAGAGATGGAAGATAAGCAAGTTTATAGTATTTTGGGTAAAATAGAAGGCCCGAGTCATTAGAGTAACATTGTTAGACTGAGAAATAATAAATTAGGTATAAATAGATAGTGTATACAAACTTTTCAGTAGTGAGAAAGGTTTATAAGCTAAAGGTACATCCATGATATGTATTTTTTAAGTGTACAAGACTGAGGTACTAGATAATTCAAAAACAATGTCTATAGTTATAAATAGGGATAAAAAAAGGTGTAACAATGGTTAAAATAGAAGAATTTATAGATAATACAATGTTAGATGAGTGACATTTATTGGAATCATCATAATCCTTCCAATTTAAGATTATTTAGTGGTTTTAAATTGAGACTTAATCACTCTCAATTTGCCATAGTTCAACACTTCTCTAAATGTCCCAGCAAGGGGGCATGAACACTTCACCATTGTCAAGTTATAGGTAAATTAGATTACATACTCACATTGTTCTCTTTTCAAATTACAAATAGAAACTTCCAAATTTCAAATTTTCAATCTGATAGAATATTACTTTCAATGGAATTGTTGCAAGTTTCTTACATTAAGGCATCTTGAACAATTAGGCTTTGCATCCAAAGACACATATGTATACACACTCATGTTTGAATATACTTTACTCTATTAATTTCACTTTATAATAACTAGAATAAAGTGGAGAAATTGTAGACATATAAACTAATAATTAATTACTTGATAATGTTCATTCTTGACATCCTTATCATTACTTGATCTATTCACCATTTTTCAAATTTGTAATATGTAAGATAACCTTAATTGTCTTGTAAGCACTATAAATATTATACATACATCCTTATTTTAGCTACATTCATCCCTATTCATCCCACAATCTACTCTTACTCTTTTTCAGCTATCTTTGATCTTATGTGTCAAGTTTGCATTAATCAGACAAGACCACACAATGGTTTTATACCCAAATGTAGCCTTGTCTCCCATTCTTCAATGGTCACTTTTAAAAATAGATACATTTCACATTAGATATCCCATACATTTGCTAAATTTAGTTAGTGAAATTATTCTAAATATTCTCCTATTAAATCACATCAAGACCACTCATTATCCCCCCACTGGATCTCTCTAGAAATTGTACTACAAACTAAAAAAAAAAGCACTAGTTCTTCCTATTTCAACTATGTAGAATTATAAAAATCACATGCCAACTATGAATATCATTTTTTATAATTTAAGGGATTATCAATCATTTTAATCAATCTTATATCTATAATCATTCTAGTTTCATAATCATGGATCACACAATCACCCTATGAGGGAGAACTACATTAGTCTGAGGCACATTTGGGCTATGTAGGTAGTGTGTAGTTATAAAGGGTTTATGAGGCTAGCTCGACCATACTAACTAACCCATATTTATCATCTATTGCATGTCCAATACTGGAATTTTTTCTCTTATAGGTTATTTGTGTAGTATATCAGCATGTAGGTATAAACAATCAACCCTCACAAGTAGTCGTACAAGCCTAGATTGATAATTTAGGAATGAAATTAACTAAGACATGATTATCATCATCAAATAAGTTCTCTGTGCATTTTTATCCAATTCTTCATGACTTGTCCCACCAAACTTCAAGTTACTATTTTCTAACACGATTGTGTTTGCAAGTCATCTCAGAGAGTTTTCACTTATAGTCACTTCACACAATTATAACTACATCTTTTTTATGGAGGTTTGCACATCCTTAAGTATTTTTACTATTTTTAATAAATTAAAAATTATGTATTTTATAGTATCATATTGTATTTGACTATATTTTATTATCAAATCAGTTTATATTAACATTTTTATTTCAATAGTTTTATACCATTAGTTTAAGTCATCTTAAATTAAAAGGGTTAAACAACTTCAATGATAATTTCAATTCTATGATCACATACTTATCCAACATGTTGACATAATACTATATTATCATATATTTATCACCTGATATAGTTAACTCTTCTTTTGATATTAGTGACATATAGATTATATCCCTCATCTCAATAGACAAGCATCAAAGTTGGGATAAAATACATGTATTCAAAAGATTCAAAGTGATTTATAAATCATACATATGACATATACTAGCACATCAATACATATTTTGGAGGCATATGGCATACATGGACACTCACTTTTCAAATACTCAAAGTACATACTTATACACACTTTAATTCATATTCATGGGCATGTGCAAAAATAATTACAATATCAAAATTACAAGTTACAAGTACAATTACAATTGAATATATATGCATATAATTCTATATCATTGACACATATTCAAAGAGGGCATGATACTCAATGATACTTAAGCTTATTCAAAGTGGAAAAATACGAAATTCAAAGTTTCAACGTGCAAAGAGAAAAATATGTGAATTCAAAGGTAAACTATTCATTTCAAAGCAAATTTTATGAGTAATTCAGTCACGATGGGAGAATAAAAATCATTCATTCCCTTTCTATCATATAAATTATAATCAAAATTTGTCTATAGAAATATGATTTGAATCCATTTGGGTGATGTACATTCAAACTTAATGACACCCAATGAACTTGGCATCACGTCTAGTGAACCTCACATAGTTTCACCTTTTTTGGGTTAATACATTGGGTATTATTCCTTATTCATGAGAATTGGGATAATGCATTTTTCCAACTCAAGAGCTTGATTAGTTATTCAATGTTATAATTTGATCACTCTCAAATTCTTGAAGTACTTCAGGAAGGGGACATAGTTATCCATTATT
This sequence comes from Torreya grandis, assembly GCA_037957365.1. NCBI lineage: Eukaryota > Viridiplantae > Streptophyta > Pinopsida > Cupressales > Taxaceae > Torreya > Torreya grandis. Next base: position 768,847 of record JARHVA010000384.1, read on the forward strand.
AGTTATATGCTATAGGTCAAATAAGTTTCACTTACATATAGGTGTACTTATTCTTTACTCTCTTTTTAAATTCTTCAATTATTCAAATTTCAAGATTTTTAAAATTTCAAATGAACATAATGACTACTTCATGACTTATTCCAAAGTTTGCTAAATTTGAGTGCCTTACACAATTGAACTATCTATTCAAAGACAAAGTGTGTTGTACACACTTAGGTTTAACTCTTTCTCTTTTACTCTAAAAATTTCATTTAAAAAATAAGGAGGGATGTAAACACATAAATTTGGTCATAGGTACTTAACAATGCAAATTATTATCATGATCCTAATCACATGACTTGCACCCAAGTGCATGACTCTTACTTGACATTCCTCTAGCTATTTGTCTATATGCAGACTTAACCCTTTGTTTGTTGTCATCACTACACAAAATAAGGGGTCAATCCCACTTACAAGCAAATGGAAAACAAAGGTAAAGTCCATAAAAGACATAATTATTTTATATTCCTAGATAATTCTACTCCAACCAAATAGTTGTGCACTACGCACTTATCCAATTGGGTTGTTTGCATCTCATGCAAAATAATGACTAGTTTCTTAAATTTAAACATCATTTTGGGTCATCCCACACATTTCCTAAGGTTAGCTAAAGGTAATCATCAAAATATTTTTCTAAAAATACATATCAATCATAATTCATTAAGACCACTTTTTATTCACCTCATAAAATCATTTACACTTTTGCACATTGAGCAAATGTACTTTATTTTACCCAAATTCTAAATCATCCACAATTAGTAGCCTTAATCTAAGTCAAGATCCCTCTAAATCAAGTCAAGAGATATTATTTTCAATCAATCTTCTAGTTGCATACACATATTCAAATGAACATAGTTGCAAATTCAATTTAGTTGGGAGAACTACATGGGCTTGATTTACCTCCTTGGATTATTGGATATGTAGGCATTGGTCTATTGTCAAGGGGTGATTGAGGTCAGCTTAACACATTACATTTATATATTTTTATTGTAAGTTTTTAAGTTATCAAAGAGCCCTAAGGGTTTTAAAGAAAAGAAAAAACAAATAGTGATTTTTATGTAGCCAAACCCTAAGTGTAATATCTCAAATTTATCATCATCTACAAGCATAACAGGTGTAGTGATTAGTTCATACACACTGTCAACCCAAATAATTTCACGATCAATAGACTTAGGTGCACTACATCATTGTCCTCCTATAGTAGACTTGTCCATTAATATATTATGCTTCTATCTTTGATCTGTCATTTCTAGACTCTGTATTTGTCTATCTTTTTTTGTCTACTATTTTTCACTGTCAACTAAGAAAAGTCCACAGTTAAAAAACTATAGCGTATTATGTTGTTTTTTACTTATAGTAGACCTATCCAGATTTTGTTTCTAAATTTTTTCTTGATATTGATCTTTTGATTTTCACAATCAAATAGTTAAAACAATCAATAGAGATCATTGTGCAAGCTAAGTATATCTCTTATTATTAATTTCATAAAGCAAAAACTTTTTATATTTAGAAATTTCTCAAAATTATAATAGTTTAATATTGTATATCTTTAGCATTTTGGTATTTTCAATTTTACACCTATAGAATCACAAATGATTTATTGATGTTTCATCAAAAAATAGGGTAAAATAAGAGGGTAATTTTGATTAGTTCAACCCATTATACTCCCCCTCTTTTTTTATAGGTGTATATTTCTCACAAGAACTCCCAGGATTTATAATAAGAAGAGAAGGAAAATAATGACTTTTACATGACATGTACATAATCTGAATATCTTAACCCGCTCAACAGACATAGGTGTAAAAGATAGAATAATTATAATTTCATTATAGTCAACATGAACAAGTATGCATTTAATAGACATGATTGACCTGCATTATTTTTAGTGTGACCTATCTAGAAATATTTTTAGATTTTGTTCTTGATTCTAAACTATTATAGTTTAGTTTTATCTTGTTTCTCATTGTCAAACTCATCATTTATAATTGACAAAAGATTTAAAAACTATCTTGTATTTGGTTATACTTACTATTTTTAACATATGCCACTTGTTAATTTCTATTTTAGTCAATTTTGATTTACATTTAACTTTTATAATTTTTATTTCAATCAATTCTACTTTACATTCAAATTTAATGCTTAAATGTCATATATTGGAATCAATGGATCTATCAAGTTTTATACCTATTTGTACCACATTCATTTGTTAAATTGATAATAGGGTAAAATAATAGTATACATGAACAAATACAAGTGTTGGACATATCCAAACATCCAATAAGAATTTGCAGTACACAACACTCCCTGCAATGTTAACTAGGGAGTTAAGACAAAGCAAATCAATCTCTCTAAAAGTGTCAATGTGGTAGGTGTGCAGAAAATCACAACATAAATATTCTAGTGAGAGTGCCAAAAATACCAAATGATGAATTCAACAAATAAAATGCGAAAACAGAGTGCAATAAAGCACACACATGCATGAAGGTAGAAAAATATAGCAACCCCCCTGCTGCCCCCCATGGCACTTTATAAAGTAGTGTAAGTACATATATACATCTAAAAATACCATCCAATTTAATTTACAATTTAAAAATAAGGCCATTATGTTGAAAATAAAATAATCTAATTCGGGATCAAAAAATATATATGTTAGCTATGAAGAGTGAGTAAAAACATGCACTTCAAAAAAAATAACATGTAAATCTGATTTACTAGTCAAAAGAAGGTCCAAAAAATACAAATTTGGTATCAAACAAAAAAATTAAAAATTATAGAAATTAGCGTTATGCAAATGTAAAAATGACCCCACCATTATATATATATATATATATATATATATATAAAATAGGCAAGGTGAAAAAACAATAACCCTCCTAGGCTTCCTAGATCAAAATATATGAACTTTTGAAGAATAGTGCTTCAAAAATGACCTTGGTGTCTAAATCCGCCCAGCAGGTAGTCACATGGAAAAGATGGGTATCACTATAATAAACCACTAGCAGTTAACAAATACTAATTAAGAGCAATGGTCACATGCAAGGGTCTATGAAATGGTTAGCAGACATATAATTATTGTGACCTCTTTGGTACTCCATTACAAAAAACATCAAATGCACTCCACGGGAGCACTATAATTCTAAACCATGTAAATGAAGACTTTTCATAAAATCTCATAATTACACATCTAGTGAACATTATTTCTATCACGTTTTTTAAAAAAAAGGTAATATTTTTTGAAAAACTCCGCTATGCTCAATCTCTTTACAACGAAAATCTCTTCAGAAACTACAAACAAAAACCAAATTGACTGAAATAAAAGTCCCCCTAAGGGTTTTGGATTTATGGATGTGATGAAAGCATCAAAGTTGTTCCAAGATGCCCCAAAATTATAAAAAATGGTATATTTATTTAAATTGAAATGCTTAGCAAATGAGCTTGCAGTGTCCAATATAGGGGAAAGAAAAGTCAAAACTAATTTTCTCTGACATACTAAATCCAATGGGAATTATTAATATACACAAAAAACACTCAAAATTGAAATAAGGTACAAATATATTCAATGGAAGTCTTCCATATATAGATCTACAAACAATGTGAATCCAATCAAATAAAGAACCACTTCTGAAACAATATGAGATAGAGATTATGGATCTCACTATGATACTATATTAAATTAGTATATATGTGATGTAAAATAAATGTGGAGGGCCCATAAAAACTTTGCAATATAATAATTCCCACACAAAAATATATTCACTAATAAAATCAAATTGTATTGCACTAAAAAAATATACAAAGTACATGTTCAACCAATAATGGCTGCACCATAACAAGACTCCCTAAAATACTACATTTCTGTGAGTTATAAAAATGACTCTAAGTTCCAATCTAACTTTCCATAAGGACCAAAGGTTCCTTGTATACGAAAATCAAGATGTGAGTGACAACTTTTTATTGGTTGAGTGAAAGGTAGGATCATTGCTCAAGTTACACTCAACCCTTCTCACTCATGTGAGGATAGCTACCAACATTAAAGGTGCATTAAATAATTTTTTGCACATCTTAAATCACATCCCAATGACAACACTACCAAATGTGGACTTCATAGCTAGTGTGAAAATGACACATACCAACATAACATTGGCACTAGAATTAGCTACAATAGAAATTAATTTATTTCAGTTACTTGAGAATGTCATAATTTATGTTTATAACTTTGTTTTAATTTTATGCCGCTTGTGTTTTGTTTAGTTTTATGACTCATCCAACAGGAAGGGACACAAATTTGATAACAAATAGATAAATCCCCATAAGATAGTGATTTTCCTTTGTGTATGAGAGGGGCAACTCCCTCGTATGATTATGGATTTATGGGGGGTTTTGTGTACTTTTAACCAAAATGTACAAAAAATAAACAAATTTGAGAAATGGTGGAAGATGAAAATAAAAAAAGAATGGAGGAAGATGGAGGTGGAGGTGAGAAACTCACAGTAGAATAAGCTTAGAGAACCACTGGAATAACTTGGATTTAAATGAAGTGGCTATAAATTCTTCCTCTCAATGAAAATGAAATTAGGAGCAACAAATTTATGGGAACAAAATGGCTTGCTTTGAAGCACAAAGTCTGATCAAAACATGAATTGGATACACTTGGTACAAATCCCATAATGAAGTTTTTAACATAAAGTTTGGAAACACTATGAATTGCACATAACCAAAAAAAGTTCAAATGTTTAATGGTTTCTCTATCTACAAACAATAAATCAATTTTCACAAATAAATATCATCAACACCCATAAAACCTAATAATGATTTAATCAATTTACTTCTACTCCATTTTAAAAATATGGAAAATTACATGAAACACATAAAGTTGTAGCGAGGCATTCCCCAAGGATTGAAAGAAATAAGAACCCTTTTACAATTGACATATCTCCTATTTATAACACATAGGAGGATAAATATTACCTTTCGTATTCTCATTATTTTCCTATTTTACTTTACATTTATATTTCACTTTTTAATAAAATGATTCAAATATTATAAAAGTATAATATATTTAAATAAAGCACCAAATGGACCCATTGAGCCTTATTCATTAGGTGGTATAGCCTATAAATAGTATGTGTCACATACAAACATATGGAACTAAGTCTTACAAATGGGCATTTGATTAAAAACTGAGAAGTGAGCCCGTCCAAAAAGTTTCTAAAGATAAAATATTTAACATCATTGAATTTTTCATTCAAATATATTTTCATCACTTTAAATGAGAGATAAACTGGAGTCCAAATATGAAATATATGACAAAACAGAGAATTTATGATTAGCATGCCCTTGAGGTACTGTTAAAATGACATTTATTCCTCTTTATTTTCCAACCAATTTTTTTTCAATAATCAGATATTTAACATCATTATATTGATCGTTTAATTAATTTTTTAATGCTTTGAACACGATCCAAAACAAAGTTTGGATGTGAAATATATGGTCAAAAAAAGAATCTATATTTTTGCCTTTGTATTTTGGCACTCCTAGTGTACATGCCACACCCTGAGTGTCTGGCACACCTACGAGGTCGAGCTGACCTGGCTCCAAAGTTTCAATATCTCTAGTTAGATTTTATGAAAAATATATGAATCATTGGACTCTTATCATTTAAACAAATATGATTCTTGGGACAATATATTTTCAAAGTATCAAACAAAAATGAAAATGGTTTCTGGTTGTGAAAGATATGACAAAAATAGATGAATTGTACCTATCACACACTTGTGTGAATGGTAAATGATTTATTCGGTTAGACTTCTCTTAAATATATGAATTTTTGGCCTTTGATACTTTCTACATATATTTTCATTATGAAAATATATTTCCAACACATCAAATGAGAACTAAATTGGAGTCTGAATGTGAAAGACATGATAAAATGGAAGATTTGCACCTTTCGTGCACTTGTGTAAATGGTACCTAATTTCCCTTATTGGATTTTACATAAAATATATGAATTTTTTGCCTATTATCCTTTGGATAAATATTTTACTTTGTAAAATATCTTTCTAACACATCAAATGAGAAATAAAATAGAATTTGGATGTGAAAGATATGACAAAATGGAAGATTTGCACATGTCGCGCACTTGTGTGAATGGTATTAGATTTCTCAAATTTTGTTTTACATAAAATATATGAAGTTTATCTCCTAATATCTTAATAAAATAGTATCCTTTTTAAAATATATTTTTAATGCATCAAACGAGAACCAAAATGAAGTCCAGATATGATAAAATGAAATGTTTGCACTTGTTGCACACTTGTGCGAATGGTACCTAATTTATTAGGTTGAATTTTATATGAAATGTATGAATTTTGAGACTTTATCTTTTGCTTAAATATTTTACTTTTATAATATATTTACAATGCATCAAACAATAACCAAAACAAATTTTGGATGTGAAATATATGACAAAATGAAATATTTACAACTAACACACACTTGTGTATGGTATATGATTTCCCCTATTAGATTTTACATGAAATATATAAAGTTTATTAATTTTATCATTTATATAAATATTTTTTGAGATAATATATTTCCAACACATCAAATGAGAACCAAAGAGAATTCCATATGTAAAAGATATGATAAAATAAAAGCTTTGCACCTACCACACAATTGTGTGAATGGTGTCTGATTTATATGATTAGATTATACATAAAATGTATAAAATTTGGGCATCTAATATTTTAATCTAAGATGATCCTTTTGACAATATATTTCCAATGCATCAAATGATAACTAAAATAGAGTCCAAATGTGAATGATAAAATGAAAAAATTGCACCTGTCATGCACTCGAGGAGTGAATAGTACTTGATTTCTCTAGTTTCTCTAGAATGAAAGTTTCTAAAGTGAAACATGTAGAATACCTAGTCCACCTATGAGGCTCAACTGACCTAGTTCCAAAATTTTGATTTCTACATATTGGAACTAAAATTTTAATTTTTTTATGAATTCAAATATTAAGGAAAATAGTTGGCTCTAACTATGGGACCGCATTCCCTAGAGGAATGTAGAAGGACTCCAAATTATTTGGTGACCAATATCTTATCCACCTTTTGGATAATATGTAATGCACATACATACCCTAATCTATTCAATCGGTAGCAAGTTCACCTATCCCAATCATATGGGAATAAACACATGTTGTTTGGATAGATCATTGCCTTATAAGATCCTTATGTTTTCCTTCTAAAAATCCTTGTAGATGATGTGTAGCACAAAATCATATCCCAATATAACTAATTTGAATCTATTTCACCTATCCCAATCATACGGGAAATGAACACACACTGATGGGTCAGATCATTGCCTTGAAAAATCTACATATTTGTTTAGGTTGAAGTTCTGAGATTTTTTAGATGATTAGAAGGATATACAAGGATAAACATCCTTTGTGTTTAAAAACACAAGTTTATTTTTTTAACGCATTTAGAAACAATGTTACATATAATGGATCTTGGCAGTGCTCATGATATTTATGATCATCCAATAATGGATGTGCTCATGCTTGAAGGCTTTGACCAAGAAATGTCCTATCAAAGGATTTATGTTTTACAATCAGTTTCAACATGATAAAGGAGAAAATAACACAATACTATTGCATTTGTTGAAAACACATGAACACTAAAAATTAGAAAACACTAGGAAAGAAAACAAGCTAAAATTGTTATGCATAATAGAAAACATAGACCTAACGTGGCTTTACAAACCCATTAATAGTTTCAACAACAAAAAAATGAAATAACAGAAAACATGAATTCAAGCCAATAGTGATTAATACTTTATCATGTATTATTTATATTAAATCAACCAAACAGTTTGTGTGGGCACATATAATTTACCTGCATTGATGACTATGTTCATCTAAATCTCTAAAATAGTTCCTGTAAATAGTGAGTCACATGTTTTTATTAATATGATCTTTGTCTTGTGCCCCCAAAAACATATTTTTATGGTTATGAGATATATGACCTAACGTGGCTTTACAATTAGGTTATGAAACATAGACCTAACGTGGCTTTACAAACCCATTAATAGTTTCAAAAAAAAAAGGTTATGATATAGGCCTCAATTAGGTTATGAAACATAGACCTAACGTGGCTTTACAAACCCATTAATAGTTTCAAAAAAAAAATGAGCCTTTTATTAACTTCTTGGGAGAAACTGACAAGGTAAATGAGACTAAGTCATTAGGAAACATGTGAAACACAAGGCCTGACCTAAATGGAAACACATGAGCCATTGGGAAGAAATTTAAGCATTTTATATGCTCAACATTAACCAATATCTCGTGTTCACCCATATGTATGTTTTGACACTAATTATTCAACTCATACTTTTGTATAATTTCTAAAATTGGATTCTTGTCACCTCCCTTAATGATTTCTCCTTCTCGAGTTGAGTTGCTAGACCTTTTTGAAGTACCAGGAGAAGGCATATGATTCATTTTCATGCATGAAAAAATATGCCTCTTTATCTTGGGTTTGATAATTTACTTACAAAAATTGTAACAAACATGATTATATAATAAATTCAATAGGTTTGACATCCACCTTATTATTAGTCACTAGTTCTTCAATAAGTACTCTAGGGTTATTCAGTTCATGCTTCTTGGAAGAAATAGGTTCCTCAAATATTTTATCCTTTTGTGTATGGTTGTCTAGACCTTCTTTGAATAAATTATTGAGCGGGAATGATGTTTTCATTGATGAAATGTTTTCCTCTAAAACACAGATCGAGCCATTGTTCTCTTGTACACCACTAGGGACTTCTTCTTAAACTTGATCAACTAGATATTGAAGTGGGCAAGCCTCCATTTGATTTGTTTGGACTTTAGACTCATGATCGATAGTTTATATGAATGTGGGATCGTGTTCATAAAGGTAAAAATTGTCAACTTCTTCTTTCTGATTTCTATTTGTATCTTGTTCTTTGAAAGAAGATGAAAATGGATTTTCAAAGCATTCTTCCATAGCTTTTATTTTTTGTAATAAAATGTGAATATATTCTTTAGAGCACTAAATGAAATAATTCAATTCCTCTATGCAAGTGTTCTCCATGGTGGAATTCAAACCATCACTTTCATTCCCAACATTAAGAACTTGTTATTTTTATATTTGTTCCACCCTGCATAAGTTTTGGAATGGGAAATTTTCTCCTCTTTTGATTTATACAACTCCATAGAAATATTTCAAAAAAAAACATTTTTCAGATCATCAAAAAAATTACGAATTGGGTTTTATTTGAAAATAGATATTTTTTACATTATCATCATTTATAATAACCTAATTACTACTTAGTTCAGGCCATTCTATGATCATTTTATTATTTATTTTTAATTTTTTCTGCCAACAATCCATGCTACTAATATTCACAATCATAAATCAAACTTTGGGTAGTGATAAAAAAACTCAAAATATCAAAAGCATGGGTTGTTTTCCATCATTTCTGATCTTCAATTCAATAGAGTCGCAAATCTTCATTTGAAAAGGGAAGATTCTTTTCAAAAAAATTTAAATAAAATACAACATTCGATTTGCCAATAAATTCACCAAAAAAATTGGCAATATTTTATCTTGGTTAATGTTTTTTGGTTTTATGACTCGCCCAATAGGAAGTGACACAAATTTGACTACAAATAAATAAATTACCATAGAGAAGGTGGTTTTCCTCTACATTTCAAAGGGGCAGCTCCCTCATATGATTATGGGGATTTTGGGGTTTTTGTGTAATTTTAATTAGAAAGCATAAAAGTAAACAAAATTGGAAAATAATGGAAGTTGTAAATGGGATAAGAATGGAGGATGGAGATGAAAGTGAGAAACTCATAGTGGAATAAAATTAGAAAACCACTAGAATTACTCATATTAAAATTAAGTGGATGGAAATTTTTCCTCTCTCATGAAAATGGAATCATGAGCAATGGATTTATGGGAATAAAATAGCTTGCTTGGAAGCATAAAGTCTCTTCAAATTTCAGATTGCATACACTTTGTATAAAGCCCATACATCGGTTTTTAACATATTTTTTGGAAACATTGTGAGTTGCACACAACCAAGAAAAATGAAGAATTTTAATGGATTCTCTTCTACAAATAGAAAATCAAGTTTCAAAAATAAAAAAACATCAAAACTCACAAATATAAATAATTATTTAATCAATTTGTTTCTACTCAATTAATAAATTTGGAAAAGTACATGAAACACATAAATTTATAGCCAACCCTTCCCCACGAGCTGAAAGAAATAAGAATCCCTTTACGATTTCAATCTCTCCTATTTATAACCCATAGGAGGATGGAAATAAATTTTTCCTATTCTCTTTTTTTTCTTATTCTATTTTACATTTATATTTTAATTTTTAATAAAATGACTTAAATATTAAAAAATATAATATATTTAAATAAAGCACCAAGCGCACCCATCAAGCCTTATCCATTGGGTGGTAGAGTCTGTAAATAATATGTGCCATGTACTAGCATATGAAATTGAGTCATACAAAGGGAAAGTTGACTAAAATTTGAGAAATGAACATATTTAAAAAGTCTTTGAGGATCAAATACTTCACATCATTGAATATCTCATTCAAATATAGTTTCATCACTTCGAACGGAGCTAAAATGGAGACTAGATGTGAAAGATATGACAAAACAAAGAATTTGTGACTAGTGCATCCATGATCTACTGTTAGAACAACATTTTTATTTCTTTTTCCCCACCCAATTTTTTTTCTAAGGATAAAATATTTAATAACATTAGATTTATCATATCAATACCTTTCTAATGCTTCAAATGAGAGCTAATATGGAGTATGGATGTGAAATATATGGCCAAAATAAAAATTTGTATTTTTGACTTTACATTCTAGTGGGCCCAGTGACCTATCACACCCTACACATCTAGTGTGCCTATGAGGTTCATCTGAACCGAATCCATATTTTTGATATATCTAGTTGTATTTCATAGAAAAACTATGAATGTTGGTACTTATGTCCTTTAAACAAAGGTGATCCTTGGGATAATATATTTGCAATGAATCAAATGAAAACCAAAATGGAGTATGGATGTGAAAGATATGACAAAATGGAATAATTGCACCTATCATGCACTTGTGTGAATGGTACCTAATATTCCAATTGGATTTTTCATAAGATATATGAAATTTGGGGATTTTATCCTTTCGAAAAATATTTTATTTGGGATAATATATTTACAACACATCAAACAAGAACTAAAATAGATTTAGGATGTGAAAGATATCACAAAAAAGATTTGTACCTATCACACTCTTGTGTAAATGTTACCTAATATATATAGTTGGATTTTACATAAATTATATGAAGTTTGGGCTTTATATCCCTTAGATATATATGTTCCTTATGAAAATATATTTCCAATGCATTGAATGATAACCAAAACGAAGTCTAGATGTGAAAGATATGACAAAACATAATATTTTCACCTGTTGCACACTTATGTGGATGGTTCTTTGGTTAAGCAACATAAGTACTATGTATTTTTTAGCTCTTTCATGGGAAGTTATTAATGTTGAATGAATGTCTTATTCACATGGTCACTTTGGTATTTTGGGTCCTTATTATGACTTATTTTCCCTACTTGTTTCACCCTCAGGGGTCTTATGTCATGTTAATCCCAGTCACAGGGGCACATGGCCTATTTTTCACAATCACTACCTAGTTTTTTTCCTATAAAACAATAGCATGACCCTAGATAGTAGTGCATCACACTAGTGTCCACCTTCGTGCTATTAACCAATAGTCACATTTTAATCCTATTTTGGGTCATTGCCCTTCCTTTTTGTTTCTTCTTATGATTTTATCCATCTTTTCACCTTATCACCCTAATCACAAGCGTCTTACATTCAAATTAAATATCCTCTTATATAAAGAGCCTCATAAGGCATCCTACATCTAACATTCACTACTTTAACACATAATACATAGAAATCAGTCAATAAGATAGCTCAACATCGTACATATTACTCAGTATCGCACCTAGATATGTATGTTTGATCAAAAAAGGGCCTAAGTAAAAGTCATTCTAACATATCATAAATGTTGATTATGCACATTCGCTAAGGGAGAACTACATGTGATCTGAGACCCCTATCATTGGGGTTAATATAGACAACGATTAGAACAATAAGATTTTTGCATTACATGATTACAATATCCTATAGCCCACTTTTCCTCTTTCTTTTTACATTTGATGTCATTTTTGTTTCATGTGTGCAGGTGTTCATTAGGGTTTTGAAGGGAAATCATCCAAATAATGGCGTATAAGAATTATCGAGAGATCATAAGCATACATAAAGAACCTTGAAGCCCCTCACAACATCCCTAGAAGTTTCAAGACCCCTATCCATAAAAAGACACTACCACGGTGCTTTGGACACTAGCGTAGTGAGCTATTGTGCCTCTTATGATGATATTATCTTAAAGCAATCAAAGCTCCAATTTCAAAAATGAAAGAGCTCCATGATATCTCCCTGACCTATTTTAGCATCATCACCATCTAAGGACATAAGACTTACTCTAGATAAGTGGATCTTCTCCTTACACTCATTATTTAAGTTAAAATAATTTAATTAGCTATTTGTAATATATATTTGTATTTACCCTTTGTATTCAACTCTTTAACAACCTAGGATTTACATCCATTAAGTCTTTAAAAGTTAAATCATTTGGTGAATCCTAGATCCATCTTAGAGTTTGCCTTCTCCATGTTTTTATATTAAATTAGGTTTTATCAAATTCTAAATATTTTTCTTAATTTTTGTACATCCTGATTGATCCATATCAATCCTCTATTAGGGTTTCAAAAGTTTAAATTTTTAAATTTTGCCTACATACCCTTGAAACCCTAGATCCGCATACTAGGTCCTCATACATACAAACATGATCCCTTAGGGTTTCAAATCAATTTCTAATTTTTAATTATAGGATTATATAGAAATTTATGAAATCTACTAGTACAAAATTTTTGGGTTATTATCTATGTGGTTATCTAGATTGTAGTATTATTATTTTCAACTAAGGATGGAATTTATAGCTTGGTTGGAATAAATGTTAGACAACCTAAGAAATCTAGATACTGATTGGACCCATGTAGTAGACTATTGGCCCAAGACTACCATCGATAGTTACATCATAGAATTTGTTGTACAAAGTTCTTTGGATTTTGAAGCTATGTAGGACCTATTTTTTAGAGGAATCCATGAAAATTTTCTTCAACAACTACCTACTTTAATTAAGATGTTGGCTATGGAAAAGGCCCTAGTGCTTACCCTTACCAAAATGGAGTAATCTCTTCAAGCATTATGGGGATGTGTTCAATGTAGGATTGAATGATGCAGAGCTAAGTAGAGGAACTTGAACCTAAACCCATAATATGAAAAACATAGAGAGCTAGAGTGAGATGAAAATTATAGGATTTGAAAAAGTACTGTGACAACAAAGAAGATGGAATAAATTAAATAATCCATATTTAAATGTGAATAGGAGTAGGAATAAGGTAAAGTGTGTTAAAGAGAGGGGAACCCAGAGAGAGGCCACACAAAATACTAGAAGTGAAGAATGTGGAGAGTATGTAAAACAAGGATGAGAAGGGGCTGAGAAGGAAGAAGATAGAAATGGGGATAGTGAGGATATGGATCAGAGTGAATGGGAAGAGGAAAGTAGGTAACAATAAAATAGCTAGAGGATAGGAGTAGACATTGGTTAAGAGGAAAGATATTGTTTAGACCAGGGAATAAATATTCTCTGGAGGAAGTTATGTACTATCATATAAGTATCACAATTTCAAGATCATAGATAGATTAAGTTGAATATAGAGATCATTTATTTCTTAAATATGCATCCCTCGAGCCTGATTTATCATTAGATAGAATAAAATAAAGTGTAGATGAAGGAGCATGTAGAAGTTGGTTTGAATCATTTATGGATAAATTTGGTAAACTTAGTGTAGAGACTAAGAAATCAATAAATAAAAAGATGTTAAGTTAGGTTGGATTCACTTTTGAGACTAGTTTTAAGACACTTGTAAAAACTAGTGTGCAAAAGCCTATAGTAGTTGTTACTAGTGTTCCAAAGCATGTAATAATTGTTACTAGTGTGTAGAAGTTGGTAGTAGCAATTATAAGTGCACCAAATATGGTATTGAATACAAGAATATTTATTATTTTGACGTAATATGATGGGTCAATGGACACTAAAAAATATTTGTTAACCTACAACATGAAATGGTAGGTTAAATGAGTAACCTTTGAAGATGTAAAAAAGTGTGAACTCATAGGATCTTTAGTAGGTCAAGCCTTGTACTTTGTTTATAAAATGGATGTTAATTCCCTAAATATTTAACAAGTTAAAGAGCATGTAATTGGATAATTTAAGATGAAGTGCTCAAGTCAGACCATTCAAGATAGGAAGGAGATTTAGTAGTGAATTAGAGAGTCGATATGGTACTATGATCACAAAATTTTAGACATGATGAATAAGATTGATTTTATCATGGAGGATAAGGATAGGTCACTTAGTTTGTAGAAGGGATGCAATCCAAGATTATATTTTCATTATACAATCCCAATTCTTGACTAAGGTTAATGTTCAAGCAACTGCCTTGCGAGTTGAACAAATTAAGGACTATGGAGATGTTCTAGTAGATGGCTCCAAAATTGAGGTGAAAATAGATGTTTTTTTCTGAAGAGAATGGATGAGATGCATGAAAGTGATAGACCTAAATTGGGCTTATGGTGTATAGATTGTTCTTGATAATGGACTCATAGGAATTATTGTCCTAAACTCAAAATAGAGTTATGTGAAATATGTAGAGTAGTAGGACATTAAACATCAAAGTGTCATCTATTACAGCAGTACATATAGAAATCTTAAAGTTTGTACTATAATTTTTATAAAACAACCAATCATGATGAGAAGAGTTGTCGAGCTCTGTAGGAACTAAAGGAAGATATCACAAAAAATATCTCCATAGTCACAATGTAATAATTACCTAATACAAAATAAGGAATTCTAGGTTCAGATGTGTAAATGACTAGTGTGGCACAAGGTGGTCTTGGGTGGATGCCTTTGTTGCCTCAATATCAACCCAAAGGTCTAGATGGATAGATACCATCATCTCCACAGTATTAGTACCAATCTTTGTGGAATAATATCAAATTCAACATCAAAAATAAAATTGAGTCCTCCACAAAATATTAAAAGTGCAAATAACATAACAAGGAGGATTTACAACAATAGAATATGTCAGAAGGAGACACCATAGCTATTGATGCACAAATGTATGTACATATTGTGTGAATTATGAGACAAGAAGGTGTTGTGATTTGTTAAAATTACTTAATACTTTACACAATGAATACATATAACAAAATATTACCAATGCCTTACATAATATTCTAGAGTGAGTTCAATGAGGACAACATCATACCACCAAGGTCATTTGATATGTCAAAAGTAAGAAACCCTGGGATGTTGACTCTCATATGGACATTAAATAGTAGGATATGAGAGTCCTAATGTAGTATTTAATTTTGGAAGTATGGTAAACATGATTCCTATATCTACTTTGGAAGCTATTGGTCAGCCAATATTGAGCTATAGTCATGTTACTCTTAGTATTACAAACTATGGGAGTGTAGATCAAATTGGTCACTTAGAAGATGTGGAGATTAAAGTTGTTGGCCTAAGTCTATGAGGAAATTTTGAGGTCATTGACATGTAAACAAATAAGACCCATTATCTTGTCTTAATTGGTAATATATGGGCTAATGATGGACAAATTACTATCAATACAGTATGAAATCAATTAAAACCACACCAAGGGGATAAGATAGTTGTTATACCACTCAATAAATCAGAGCATAAGCCTTATGTTATTCTAAAATAACTAGAGTCACCTTATGCATACAATGATAATAGTTGGTTAAAAGTCAATGTGGATACAAATTAAAATGCTCTACAAGCTATGGAATATCAATCATTTAAACCATAACTTGAGCTACACATACAATCACAGACAATAGAGCAGTCAATCTATAAGCCAGTGTTAATAAAGTATCCAGCTCATCAATTTAAAATTGAATGATGTACCTCTCCATCTATGCGATCTTCAACTAAGTCAAAAGTAGATTTCTTATATAATATAGGTGCAATAACCATTGATTACATAGAGCGTACTTGGGAAGGCATTCTACCTTGGGATGTAACATCTTCTATTAGTGGTGACTCAAACATGCATATGTTGAATTGGATTTAGGGAGATGATGAGGTATGGTCTATACAAATGGTATTTTCCACATAATACTAATTAACACAATATTTTATGACAGATTATCTTAATCAATTTATATTTAGGTTGGAGCACCATGTACTAGATATAGATCAGAGATTCAGTGCACTTAGTTATGCCTTAAAGGCAACTACTATGACATGGTGGTAAGTTCATAGAAAACTAGAGGTACAATGGGACAAAGCATGAAGATTTATATGAGAATGATTTTAGCCATTGATGCAAGAGCATTGATCATAAATGTAAACTTGTACATAAAATCCCAAATAAGTCAGTTGAGGCATATTGTGAAGGCCTAGAAACTATACTTCAAAATGTATTGTAAAGTTAATATGTAAGTGTAATAGGTATTATTAGGGATAGTATAAGGCATACAAGTCATTATAATTCAATTTCCAAGTCATCTAATGGTTTTTTGAAGGTTTGCCACCAAAAAGCTATGTTTGAATATTCAAATTGCCTTGTAATGCTTATAATCCCTTATGGTTGATTGTAAAGTTATGAAACCATAGGAAATGTTGTATAAGGTGGATAAAATTATGTATAATCCATTTATACTCATGTAAAGGTGAAAACACTTTAGAATCTATCTAGAAAGGAATATTCTATGTTGGAGAAGGTGAAAATGAGCATATACTATGTTGGGGAGGTAATGAATTGAGAAAATCTTGGTTATTTCTCAATCCTCAAACCTATGTTTAATAGTTGATAATAAAGAAGGACCTCAAACCTATCCAAGAGGAAGCTATAAAGACATATTTATGTAAAAGGAAATAAAATAGAGATAAAGAAAAGGAGAGGAGGTAAATAGAAAGGTATGTGTAGAGGTTTATAGTTTTGTCATAGGTTTGTGTTTGATGTCTTATTGATGATCTGATAAATGGAAGAAAGGGTTTATTTTGAAAATAGGCTTTTGATATTCCCCTCATATATGTTCATGTGATTTTGTGTGGAATTAGTGTTAATATGTGTTCTTAAACCCTTATCTTTGTGATTATACTATAGAATACAGAAACTTGTATACAGAAAGGTCTCATACAACGTAGAAAGAATGTGATGAGAAGTGCATGGGAGCCCAAAAACCATTATGGAGGTAATATTCAATGATATAGTATATGGTTAATGCATTATCCTTGATAGTCTAATTGAAATAATTATCCATTTCATCTAATTAAACCTCTTGTGTTCAAGAAATAGGAAACTGTTTATTACAGTCAAAGGAAACTTGATTATTTGACGTACTTTTATAAACATAGAGAGAGTTTGATGATTGTAAAATGTGGATGTATGTGTCTCAGGTATATTTCAATTGAAATGAAGTTTTGAAACTATTTCAAAATATTTAAATTCTTTTTAAAGTGTTCTTAACCACATTTAGGAACCTAGGGTTTCAGTGACCACGAAAGTCATAACTTTTAATCTACCTAGCCAAATGGCCTGAAATTAGATATGGAGATTGGAAAAGGTATTTATAGCATATTAGAGTTAATTTTAGGCCAAAATTAGGTATAGAGAGTGATTTATTAATGAATGTGTGTCTGCAGGTCTGTTGGAAAGCTAGAAAAAAAGACCATAACTCTAATAGTGTCTAACCAAAAGAACTAAAATTTGGTGTGCCTATTCTAGACAACATTATTAAAATATTACAAGTGGTTTTAAGGTTTAATTCATTTATAATGAGAATATTTTTTTGACTATGTTGCTAGGCTATACAAGGAAAAAAAATTAAGAATTCTAATGAACTAAATCTTCATTAAGAGTCTTCCAAATACTTTGTCAACCTATATGAAGGCATATAAAGAAACAATGGATTGTTGTGGGTGAAATAAAATTTATGGAAATCTTTGTTAAACCCACAAGATTCTAATAGTGAGGACTATGAGACTGTTAGAACATTGTCAAAAGAGGGTTAAGATTTCTAAGAAGGTCTAAACTCCTAATTGAGTGTTTCAAGGTGTTTGAGACTTGAGTAAGAGATTGAAATAATTTGTGTTAGAGGTTCTAAAAGTGAGAAACAAGTCATTATACCAAAATACTATAGTGGACCTGAGTATAGGCTTAAATACAAGGCCTTAAACAAGCAAAATTATGGCAAGGGTATAAGACTAATAAGAAAGGTTTAAGATTAGATCTTGTAGAAAGTAAGGAGTTTGAAACATCAATCAAAGGTGAGAACAGACTCTAAGAAGTGTGAGATATAAGAATAATATCATTGGTCTTGTAATACCAATATATGAATGATAAAGTCATTAAAATTACTAGTAAGAGTAGGCCTACTTGATGTTGTGTTTTCAGACCTACAGTAGAAGAAAGGAATTGCAAATCAGGGCTTGATAAGAAACCTACTAAGGTTGTAATCAATATTGGCCATACTTATAATATAGACAAGTAGATATGAATGTGTATGGGTATGAGTTAAATTAACATCAATTTTATTTAAATAACATAAGATTATGCTAGTGATTGGGACTTTGGTAGTAATAGTGTTGAAGATTGCCATCAATTTTGGTATCAAAGCTTTGGTATAATCTCTTGAGAAGATAATCATTTTGCTTAAAGTGATTGTTGCAGTAATAAGTTAGAAGTGTTTGCAAAAGGAGGTTTAGGTATTCAAAGGCATTGGGGCTTGAAGGGAGATAAAGAGCTCACTGAAGCTCAAGGAAGAGTATAGTGATTGATGTTGAGATAGATCCAAGGTGTAGAAAACTTGGAGAGAGAAGTCAAAAGACCAAGGTGCAATAGACTTGGGTGAGACAAAAAATGGAGCAAGGTGAAAAAGCCTTTCTAGAGAAAGTGAATAAAATGATAGAAAGACTTACTAGAGGTAAGAACCAACTAAAAAAAGAGAGAATTAGGGAAATAAGAAATAAAAAGAAGAAGAAGATTTACAAAGAGAAATAGATGAGGTAAAGCAAAGGATAAATATGATAGGAGTCATGGTAGAGAGTATAAAAAATCCATGGTATGGATGGGAGATGAAGAGAAAAATAAGATGGACAATTAAGTTGATAGTGGAGATAAGAAAAAAGCAAAGAATGAAAGTTGCTTTGAAGAGAGAAGTAAGGTTATAATACAAATAGATTAAGAATATGGGTAAGATCAAAAGTGAGGAGCTTAGGACATATTTTCAGATTGAAATCCAAAGAGAAGGTGATCAACACCTTGTAGATGATATGGATATCATCATTTGTTATCCTGGAGAAAGTGAAATGCTTGGAGAAGTTGATGAAGAAGCAGAAGTACAAAAGCAAGAATCCATTGAAGGGGTTATGTGGCCTTAAAAAAATCATCTAATGTTGTTCTTAATGTTTTGAATGCACGTAAAGAGGTTGTGAATAAGGTTGAATCCTTTGAGCCAATGACTAGGCTCATGAACAAAGGAGATGAAAGACTACAAGAAGTAATGATTATATCAAAGCATTGTGAAGAAAATCCTCAATTAGAGTCTTTAAAAGCTGAAGACAATAGAGAAGATCAATTGTTTATCATGCAAGGACTGGTTAAGCAAGAAGGAATCCTCACTCCAGAAAATAAAGAAGTTGACAAGAAGAATGAAGATAGAAATAAAGGTAAATGTCTTTCTTATTTGGATAATGATGATGCAACGGATTTTGATGCAAATATGTATGAAGAGATTTTAAAAAGTGAATTGATTATTAGATGTATCAAACATGAATGATGAAGGTAATAAGCAACAAGGAAATTTTTTTGTCTATGAGAGCATGGAGCAGTTGTAAGTAGAGATAGTAATTTTAAAGTATGTTATATACAAAGAGGAAGCATCTTGTGAGAAACAAAATGAGTTTACAGTAGATATATTGTAATATATTGAACCAAGAGTACATATTACCATGAAAAAGATTGAACAAGTTCAAGAATCAGCTATTATAATGAATCAAGAAGTCCAAGAAATTGTGCTTAAAGATTAGGTATCTAACATAAAAGATAAAGAGGAGGAACAAATTGAGTTGGTAGTTGCATCGTTGAAAGTTGAACAATAAGTGTGGCTATCAAGGCCACTTGGAGAGACCTAAAGATCTCAAATATTTATATCTAACATTTCATTGGATTGTGTATGTGTAGATGTAGTAGATAAAGAGGAGAAACCTATAGAGAAAAGATCTCTTGAAAGAGTTCCAGTCAATAGGGTACAAATGAATATCCTCATATTGGAGGATAACTCTACTAAGAAGAAGGTCAAAGATAAGATGAAAAGAGAACAAAATGTAGCATGGATGAAGGCAATAAATAAAAAGAGGTACAAGTGTGGAAGCAAAGAACATGTCCACGTATATGAAAGATTGATGGAGGAAGATAACTAAGAAAAAATCATTTGTAAATATAGGGCATATCAAGAAAGATCATGAGCAGGAGCTCATGGAATTTTTAAGCCCAAAAGTTTGATGTAGGAGCATCAACCACAAATATAAATTTGTATATAAAAATCCAAATAAGTTAATTGAGGCATATTGTGAAGGCCTAGAATCTATACTTCAAAATGCATTGTAAAAGTCACATGTAAGAGTAATAGGTATTATTATGGATAGTATAAGGCATACAAGTCACTGGAATTCAAATTCCAAGTCATCTAGTGGTGTTTTAAAGTTTTCATGTTAAAAAACTATGTTTGAATATTCAAATTGCCTTGTAATGCCTATAAGCCCTTGTGGTTGATTGTAAAGGTATGAAACCATAGGAAATCATCTGATAAGTTGTATAACATTATGTAAAATCCATTTCTACTCATTTAAATGTGAAAACACCTTAGCATCTATCTATAAAGGAACATTCTACGTTGGAGAAGGTGAAAAGTAGCATATACTATGTTGGGGAGGCAAGAAATTGAGAAAATTTTGGTTATGTCTCAATCCTCAAACCTATGTTTAGTAGTAGTTAATAAATAAGGGCCTCTGACTTGTCCAAGAGTAAGATATGAAGACATCTTTATGTGAAAGGAAATAAAATAGAGTTTAAGAAAAGGAGAGCAGGTAGATAAAGAAGTCTATGTAGAGGTTTGTAGGTCTGCCATAGGTTTATGTTTGATATCTTATTGATGTTTTGATAAATGGAAGGAAGGGTTTATTTTGGAAACAATATTTTGATATTCCCCTCATAGATGTTCATGTTATTTTGTATGTAATTAGTGATAAGATGTGTTCTTAAACCCTTATCAATGTGATTGTACTACAGAATACAAAAACTTATATGCAGAAAGGTTTGATACAGAGCAGAAAGAACATGATGAGAAGTGAATGGAAGAAAAAAACCATTATGGAGGTAATGAATAATGATATAGTATGTGGTTAATTCATGATCCTTGATTGTCTAATGAAAAAAAATATAAATTTCATCTAATTAAGTATCTCGGGTTCAAGAAACGAGATATTGTTTATGACAGTCAAAGAAAACTTGATTATTTGACATCGTTTTAAAAACATGGAGAGATTTTTATGATTGTAAAAGGTGAATATAAATGTATCAGGTTTATTCCAATTTAAATTAAGCTTTGAAACCCTTTAAAAGTCTTTCAATCCATTTTTAAGTGATCTCGGCCACATTCAAGAACCTAGGATTTTAAGGACCAAGAAAGTCTCATAACTTTTAATCTACCTAGCCGAATGGCCTAAAATTTGATATGGAGATGGGGAAATGTATTTATAGTGTATTAAAGTTTTTTTAAATTCTAAATTATGTCTATATATTTATTTATTAATGATTGTGTGTATGTAGGTTTATTGGAAAACTAAAAATCTTGTTTGAAAGCTTAAAAAAGGCCATAAATCCAAAAGTATTCAACCAAAAGAATTAAAATATGGTGTGCATGTTCTATACAACCTTATTAAAATATCCCAAGTGTTTTTAAGCCTTAATTAATTGATAATGATAATATTTTGTTGATTGTGTTGTTAGGTTGTACAAGAAAACAAAAAAATAAAGAAGGCTAATGAACTAAATCTTCATTAAGAGTCTTCCAAATGCTTTGAGAAACTGTATGAAGGTATATGAAGAAATGATGGAGTGTTTTAGGTGAAATGAAAGTGATATAAATCTTTTTTAAACCCACAACAATCTAATAGCGGGGACTGTGAGACTGTTAGAACATTGTCAAAAGAGGGTTAAGAGTTCTAAGAAGGTCTAAACTCCTAAGTGAGTGTTTCAAGGTGTTTTAGGATTGAGAAGGGATTGTAATAGTTTATGTCAAAGGTTATAAAAGTGAGAAACAAGTAATTATACTGAAATACTATAGTGGACTTGAGTATAGGCTTAAATACAAGGCCTTAAACAAGCAAAATTATGGTAGGGGTATAAGACTAATAAGAAAGGTTTGAGATTAGATTTTGTGGAAAGTAAGGAGGTTGGAACAAGGTGAAAATGGACTCAAAGAAGTGTGAGATCAAAGTATAATATCATTGGTATCGTACGACCAATATATGAAGGATAAAGTCATTAAAATCACTAGTAAGGATAGACTTACTTGATGTTGTGTTTGCAAACCTATAGTATAAGAAAATAGTTGTGAATCAAACCTCAGTAAGAAACCTATTAAGGTTGTAATCAAGATTGGCCATAATCATAATATAGACAAGTACATGTGAATGTGTATGGGTATGGGCCAAATTTACATCAATTTTAGTTAAATAGCACAAGATTGTGCTAGTGATTGGGACCTTGGTAGTAATGTTGTTGAAGATTTCCATCAGCTACCATTTATTGTTATAACGGAGTGGTTATTGTTTCAAGAAGGCCAATGTCAAGAGTTACATATTCATAAATGCATAGATATATGGTATACGTAAATTTTTGAGCCAAAATAATGGGTGCATATTTTCAACCATATTCGACCACCACTTCCAATTACATGGTATATGCATCGGGAACACATAAAGGAAACTAAACATTGGGAACATGTACAATGAGATTTTATCCAAACCTTTAATTTTTGAAGATGAAAATTTAGTAGTGCACAATGTGTTGAAAAAATTGAAAACTTTTATATGTTATGGTCAAGTAAAAGATTTGGTAACTACGACAGACTCATCATCATAACAAGAATTAGCTCAGGATTTGAATCTAGAGATTCATAACTACAAGGCTAGTAAACATGAGCAATCTCTTATTAAACCTTGTAATATAATTATAGATGAACTGACATAATCCAATGACAGTGATCGGGATCTAGATCTAGAAGGCTTCTCCAAACTAGAGCAAGAAGCAAAGCTAATAAAATTTCAAAGTACAAAACAAATTGAGAAAGAAAGATTGTGAAATGTAAACATTATAGAACAAGAAAGCTAACTAACTCTACAAGAGTCACTACAAATGGATCTATCAGAGTATATCAATAACCATTGAAGAAGATTGAGGAAAATATTAGAATAGAGTTTGTGCCCAATCTGGCAATTTTGGGGGATTATTGGACTCAAAATGAGATTTTATAGGCATTGTAATTATTAAGAGATTATCATGATGTCTTTATGACTAAGTTCATAGAAGTTAAAGGTGTAGATCCATCATCGGGGGAGATGCACACAATGAATAAAAAGAATGTGCCAGACCAATTAAAAAGTATCCATACAGATTGAATCTCAACATAAAGTTAAAAGTGAAGACTGAGCTAGATTCTATGCAAGAATCAGGGATCATCTATCTAGTAGAAAAGGCATATTAGGTTAGTTTTATGGTAGTTCAGCCTAAAAAGACTAATAAGATTTGGGTATGTGGGGATTACCATGTACTAAATGATGATTGCATTAATGATCTATTTTCCATACCCTTCACAAATGAGTTTCTTGAATCATCATAGGCCATAAAGTATATTCATTCATAGATGGATTCAGTGGCTATCATCAAATCACTAACACAAAGGAAGACTAGGTTAAAACAACTTTCATAACATAATGATGTTCATTTACATATAGGTACTGTTATTTGGTCTTAAGAATTTTCCAATAGTTTTTTCTTAGGATATGGTAATCGTGTTTAACTATTTTATTCATGATTTTTTAGAGGTCTATTTGGATGATTTGGTTTTCTTCTCTTTGTTTAAATATCATTTGTCTAAATTGCGTCTAATGATAGAACATTTTTTAGCCTTGCAAATTACATTGAATCTGAAGAAATACTTATTTTTTACATCTTTTAGTGTTTTGTTGGGTCATATCATATGCAACGATGGAATTCTGGTAGATCAAGGTAAAATTAAGTTATAGTGGGGATACCACATCCAACTAATTCCACAAAGGTGCGAACATTTTGGGGTCACACAACATATTACATAAATTTCAATAATGGATACACAACCATCTCTACACCATTGGAAAAGTTATTATGTAAAGATACAAAGTTGACCAAAAAAGACCAACAAAAAATCATGTGCAACTTCTACAATTGCAGCAATAGGTTCTAATATAACTGGAAATGACATAGCATCTTAGGATGTTGTTACAATTGCTGCACCATTTTCTAATATAGCTAAACAAAGGTTAGTAACATCTCATATCTTATTTTTTATGGATTAGAAAGTCATTTTGTGTACATGTGGATGCTTCAGGTATTATAGTAGGAGTTGTCTTAAACAGCGAGGGGATGGTGGGTTAGATCATCATATACATTTCGCAAGCAAAAAACTACCAACCACAGAGAAAAATTACAAGACCATAGAGAGAAGCCCTAACAATGGTGTTTTCTCTACATAAATTTAGGCATTACATTTTGGCCACACCATTTGAGTTTTTTACATATCACCAGACCTTGCGATACTTAGTTAACAAGCCTATGCTAGGTGGAAATATCTCTAAGTGGTTGATATTATTTAAAGAATTCCAATTCAAGATCAATGTGAAGGTGGGAAGATAGAATGTGGGACCTGATCATTTGAGCAAGATACATAATGGAGAAGAATCAAAAGAGATGCAGGATGAGTCCTCAAATGCATATTTGTTCAAAGCCTCTACAATCCTTGATAAAATAGAAGACATTGTGAGATTTTTATAACAAAGAACTTTTTTTGCACACTATGTTGAAAGAGATAAGAATAAAATGGTTAAATGAGCAATTATTTATAGCCTCATCAATATATTCTTGTATAAGATCAAGAAATATGATGTACAATGTAGAGTAGCCTTAGACCATGAGCAATCGTACCTCCTTCAAGAAGATATTAAGGAGTTGTAGTATGCCATTTCATAGGAGAATACACTACAAGAAGGATATTATAGAGCACTTTTTATTGGTTAAATTTGTTTCATGATGCTCATAAGGTGGAAAAACACTGTGATGTTTGTCAAAGAATGGGAAAACCTAATCACCAAGATGAGATGTCCTTGGTTCCAATGCTAACAGAGAAACTTTTTTGAATAGTGGAGCACTGATTTTGTAGGGCCTATAACTCTTCCAAGTAAACATAAACATACAAGATATATCATTACTGTGATAGATTATTTCATGAATTGGGTGGAAGTTGTTGCAACACCAAGTTGTAGTGTGAAGGATGCCACCAAGTTTTTGTACAAGAATATCATTACAAGGTTTAGATATTCGATTAAATTGGTCAATGATAAACAAACTCACTTACTCAACAACACAATTAAGACTCTTAATGAAGAGTTCATGATATTGTACCATAAAACATGACCTATCATCTATAGGCAAATAAGCAAGCTACGACATCAAACAAAATATTAGGTAAGATGCTAATAAAGGTATGTAATGTCCAAAGGGATGATTGGGAGGATCACATTCCTACGATTCTTTGGGCATACTAGATAAATTTTAAACATGAGATAGGTTTCACTCCTTTTTGGTTGGTTTATGGCCTTGAAGCAGTTATGCCGATGGAATATATTGTTCCTAGTCTGTGAATTTTGATGATTATGAGGTTAGGAGCTCATGATTCGCTAAAATTCAAATTAATGGATTTAACTAAGATGGAGGAAAATAGGCAAAGAGTGTGATGCACATAGGAAATTAACAAGTTGAGTCAAAAAGCATGGCATGATCACAACTTACGATCTAAATTGTTTTATTTAGAAAAAGCAATATAACTATATGACAGTAGATTTAAAGCATTTATGGAGAAGTTGTGCATTAAATGGAAGGGACCCTATATCATTTATGACGTTTCATAATAGGAAAAAATTATTTTAAAATATCTTCAAGGAACCATTCTATTAGTACATGTAAATGGTTGTAGGTTTAAGCCTTACCATCATTAATCCCTATCATTCATCATTGACAAAGAGAGAGGGTACTGACTAGTGCCATGTAGTTAAGATTTTTTAATGTTATTTTACTTTTTATTTGTTTTTAGGGTTGTGTGTGTTTGTATAGTATGATCTTTGTGTCACATCACATAGAAACAAAGCTTGGTCAGTCAAAATTATAGAGTGTGATCTATATACATATTCAACTTGAAGGAAAGATAACTAACAACATGTACACAAGGTTCATCAAGTCTAGGATTGAAGTGTTGATGATATAGGTATAGAGAAAGGACATTCAATAGTCATTTAAACTCATTAATGATGATGCACTTGATAGATTGCATCTTTCCCAAAGTAGATTGAATTTAATAAGTGATAGAATGTTCAATAAAGGAAAGTGGATATAAGAAAAGATGTCGCATCACATTAGATACCTATCATCAGATGGATCAAGGATTTTAGATGTAGAATGGTCACCATCATATATAAAAAAATTTGTTGACATTAATTTTGGAGGTAAACTCATGCATAACCATCTTATCACATTTAAACTCATTGGTCAAATGGATTTGGGTGGCAAACACTATATAACAAAGGGCATATAAAACACAAAGACATTACACACAACTACAAACAAAGAAATCTATGATATACATATAATTAGTTACTTGTGCAAATATTTCTCACCAACATCAAATCAATTAATGAAATTGTTCGATTCATTCCATAAAAATAAGCATGGATAGGGCACAATTATTTATTTTGATCATCAATGTGCAGAAGGAGGAAATGGGGATTGGCATCAGACTCAGGCAAACTAGATATCATGACTTGGATCCTTTTTATTTTATTGATGTGGTAGAAGATACTCTATTTAGCCCTAACCAACAAGAAGCAACACAAATAGGAATGTCATTTCAACATCCTCTGTGAAGCTCTCATGCCAAGTGACTTATCAAGCTACCTACTTTTGGGCAATTGGATAAGGTAATGCTTACTTTGATAAGTAGATAGAATGAGGGTGCCATTCATCTTTCTCAATATGTTACAATATTAATCAACCTTATGACCATGGTAAGAACAACAAGGATTTAGTTTGAGGTAAATCCCTTTTGCCTTACAAATCTACAGCTCCACCTATCCACTCAAACATGAGAGAAAATATACAAGGGTAGAAAGGAGAATCCTCATCAATTTTTTGGAAGATGGTTTAGTGTCACGTGTATCTAATTCAGCCAATGAACTTGCAGGAGGCTAACGTTTAAGATCCAAAAGATATCTTTTGTTAGACACTTCCAGTTAAGTTCCAGTTTGGTTAGGCCATTGGGATTTGATCATGCAGAGAGGCTAACATTTCAGATCCAAAATATATCTTTTGTTAGACACTTCCAGTTAAGTTAGAGTTCAGTTAAACCATTGGGAAGGGAACGTGTGGGCAATATAGAGCCAGTCCTATGCTATAAATATGGGTGCAGATTGCAAGGAGATATAGAAAAGAAAATAATCATCATAAGAGAGAGAATTTTCTGCAAGAGATTGTTATCAAGAAGTTTTTTTAGACTTTCTTGCTATGGCCAGTAATATCATTTGCCTTTGTTTTGTTTTCTTGATTTAGAAAGTTTGTATAACTGTGCATGTTTCTATGCCTTTTATGTGAATGGAAAATTAATAAGAAGACTGAGTTCTGTGCCTTGGTTAATATTTTTTGTGTTATTGCAAAATCGTCTAAATTGTGAGCCTTTGATTCTATTTGTTTTCATCTTTTACATTGATCATGCATTGTTTGCTCTTTAATGTAATTGAATCCTAAAGATAGCTTCACTGTGCTTAGTATCACCAAGTAGTTCTGGTAGACAACCAAACATTCAAAGTAGGTAACCAAAGACATTGTGGACATTGTGTATCGCATGATATGCTTGCATGAAGATTTTAATTGGCCCAATTTTCTAGCCTCAAAACTCATAACAATATTGTGAAGGTTCTTGCCAGCACATTGTAGGCATTTTAGTATCAATTTGTAATCTTATTCTTATGTTTTACACAATGGAAGTCACCATAGGGACCAGTCAACCTAGTTGGATATTTTTGGGCTGCTACTATGTTTGCCAACATTGTTTAGACAAAGATAAGGCAGTGTTATGAATAGTTTGGGAGATTCAATGCATGGTGGCTTGAAATCCAATCCATGATCATTTTATAATCTAGAGTACTTCAAGATGTTATGCAATATGTATGAAAACATGTGTCAGTCATAAATTTACACAATGACATTTAGATCAAAGTGCATGAGCTATCTAAAGCAACTATAACTCTGCTACCCTTTTTCATCACTATATTAGATGCTCAAATAGAAAGTTATACAAAATAAATCCCTAGTTGCTAGGTTAATACAACCTTTGTGCTCCATACATCTAAGTGTGTAGCAATCCATGCCTGCACAAGCACAAGCAGAAGCTCAACCATAGACACCCCCATAAACAATATCTCCATCGTAGGCCAACATGGGTAAGAGGAAGCAACCAATGCAATGAGCTTCACCACCACCACCTAAAAAGAGGACACACCATACAAATTCATGGTTGGATAATAAACATGTTCTAAATATAGTGGTTGAGTGCAACCTC
The DNA here is from genome assembly GCA_037957365.1 of Torreya grandis. Taxonomy (NCBI): domain Eukaryota; kingdom Viridiplantae; phylum Streptophyta; class Pinopsida; order Cupressales; family Taxaceae; genus Torreya; species Torreya grandis. Next base: position 798,100 of record JARHVA010000384.1, read on the forward strand.
ACAGAGCTAGGAAATGAATAGCAAGAATTTATATAGTCCTTGGTTTTAGACATCAACAATGATGTTTACGAGCAAGAAGGGGAAAAAGAATTCTTTTTTCTGGAAGATAATGTGCACCTGCTAGGTGAAAAATCAAGTGAGGTAGGATCTATGGGTTGATATCACCCAACCACCTATTATACTTGATACTGTGGGTCAATAAGAAACTCAACAACAGTTTCATATGAAACTTTTTCAAAAAGATCTAGTTGTAGGTTCCTCTGTTGCACAGGAATCAAACCTACCAGTACAATAAATTCCACCTCCAACCCTATTGTGTAAACAAACGACCCATCCTACAACCAAACCTTACCCAACAATAAAAAAACATCAAACACAATAATCTCATCAACAACTTCAGGTCCAGACTATGAAGAGGAAAAAAAAGAGCCTCACTCCCTCGCTAACTTCCAAAAATAAGATGGCCATGTGAATCTATCTGATATTGTTGTGGAATCACACTCTTAAAAAGATTCACAATCAGTTACAGTGCTTGACTTATTGACTCCCATGGAAGAGTTTAAAGTGAACAGTTTGCCACATCGTGAACCACAACAACAAGCTACGTAGGAGCAAGAAAATCCAACAAAGGCACAAATGGAGGTTGAGAGGAAGGATAAGGAAGAGAAATATAAAAATAAAAAAGAGGTAAAGTGCAAGGCTACCAAGGAATAAAATCAATAAAAAAACAAGTCATACAGGAGGAATGCACGTAAAAAGCCAAGGAAACAAAATCTCAAAAGAAAATAGTAAAAAAAGTGTAGGCGAAGAAGAAATAAGTAGAAGAAGCAATAAGGAAAAACCAAGAAACACAGGCTACATAACAAAAGGAAGATGAGGCAGTGGCACTTACAAGGGCTTAAGAGGAGTAAAAGGCCAAAGAAACTCTACACACCCAAGAGGAGCAAGTTAATCAATAGGCCAAGGAGAAGGAAGCTAAAGCAAAATCCAAGGCTGCAGCTAAAGCCAAAACCAAGGCAGACAAATAGGACAAGGCCAAGGCTGATGTGAATGCCAAAGCCAAGGCTAAAGTAGAAGCTAAGGGTAACATTGAAGTGGAAGCCAAAGCTAGATATGAGGTAAAAGCAAAACCCAAAGAAAAATCAGAGTGCATAGTACAATATGAAGTTGAGACACAACAACCGATGGGGACCACCAATGTGGTCCAAACAATCGAGACCCAAAAAACATCAACCACAACTTCAGGGTCGAAAGCTATTCCAAGAGGTAAGCATGAGGAGGAATCTCAGTGAAGACCTCAAATAACTAGCCAATGGTTATGATATGTTCCTATATCATCCACCCAATACACAATCTAATATTTTCCTTTGGCGTAAATCATGAAGGCCCTAACTATGATGTCATCAATAGCTCTAGCTACTATAACACAAAAAACATCTTTGGATATTTTCTAGCTACCACTCACTAAATAGATTGAAGGCACATCTACTTTTCAATAATCAATAGTGTGGAAGGATGCGACCCTAAAGCAAGAAGTCTTGCAACTACAAGAGGATAATGCATATCTACATCTTTAGTTCACCAATGTGTGCCACCTCATTGATATCAATAGCCCTACACTGGTCACCTAAGTCTTGGGTGACAAAGTCATGTATAAAAAAGTAGTTCTCAATCCTATTATCACAAATAATAAAAGACTAGTTGGTTATGCACAACCTACAATTGCTTTGAGCTCAAGGGCAAACTATCAAAGCAAAAATAGAGATAACCTATGAGCTCTTGGAATAATATGAATAATTTATCATTGTTGTTGAACTCCAAATCAAAAAGATAACATAGGGCATGTTGAATTAAAAGCAGTAGCTTATTAATTCATTGTCTGAAGCTAAGTCAGAGTTTGATAGGGTGGACAAATCCAAAGATGTGATGGAAGATCATTTGGCTACCTCTAAATCAATGAACATCACTTAAATAGTTGTTTGATTCGTGGGATAATGTCATGGAAAAACTATAGAACTGGTAAAATGAGATTATGCATAATTCATTTGTTGGTATTCAAATGCAGAGACATGCAAATCAGTTGGAGTTGTCTTAGGACATCTAAGTTAGAGTGGAAAATTCTAGGGCACTCATCACCATTGTAGAAGATGAAGATATTGAGAATTTGATGGCGATTCAAGTCCTGCTACACACATTGCTCACTATGGTGTGGTAAGTGCTTATTAACTGAAAATGCTTAAGAAATATTTGTCCTAGTTTGATCACTCCATTGCACAACTTGTTGTTGAGCCTCAATTCATCCTTTCACAATAGCTACAACAGGTGCCCTAACAAAGGAAGACTACCATAAGTTCGCAGCCAACAATCCAATAACCAACACAACCTCAACCAATGGATTCTATATAACCAAGTACGTTGTCTATAACACAAGAAAAACCTTTATCACAACAACCTTCTTCATAGCCAACTCATAGCATGCCACCACCTACTCATTAGGTACTACACACTTTAAAATTTATAATTTTCACAAGCTTTTGCACAATTATGTAGGATGGTTTTAAGTATTAGGAGTGGGGCCAAAATGGTTGAAAACCCATAAAGGGTGGCCACCTGGTTAGACTAATCCATTGAAAACTCATGAGGGCAGTAAGCTAGTACACTAGTTGGTTGAAAATTTGAAGGTGCAGGCTAAGTAGTATATGAAGGGTGAAAACTAGTAAACAACACCTAGAGCAATAACCACAACTCTTGTTTCCAGTTCAATTCCTCAACTCAATCAAAATTTTCAAGCTTCAGATCAAGTTACCTTGTTGTGACTTTGTCTCAGGATGAGATGATTATTTAACTCCAAGAAAGAGTTGGGAGTAGAACAAGGCTACCAAAATCACAAAGTATAATTGATGGACATGTGTGCAACTTACATTATTTTGTCTTTTCCATATCTTTTGTATGTGCTCGGCCTTTATGATCATAACAATAGACTTTAGAATGTGAAGAGTCCTTCCTTTGAGCATAGAAAAAGGCTGGAATATGAAATGATAATGTTTTGTAAAACTCTATATAAAACACTCAATTATATGTGGATATGGTTCTGACGTGATAGAGATTAATATAAAGTTCTAAAATAGTTTTCATATGTGTCTTTTAATATTATTTTGTGCACAGTGAATACTTTGCTTGCTTAAATCTGTTAATCATATAATCTATACTTATTATTTTTATTCTCTTAAGTTTGTGTTTTTTAGCATAAATATCTCTACTTTTCCTATTAATGAATAGATTTGTTCTGAATCACCATATGTCATTTACTTTTATCACTTTTTGTGCAAGTTATCCTTGTATTGACATGTTCTAAAGGGTTTTTCAGGAACCTCTACTAACACTTATGAAGGATTTTATTTAAAATGTCACGATAGACAGGTGAGGCTTTGAGAAGATCTATTATGGAAATTTAAGCAAGAGTCTTCTCTAGTTGTTGGATAATATCATATTTTCATTCAAGATATTTTGATGGGGTTTTGGTGATATTGAGCTCAAGAGGAGCTTTTTGTGGTGGGGTTTTGGGAGGTGCCCCTAGGATATTTATTTCTCCACGACAGGTTGTGAGAGCACAATTAGAAGAAGCCCTTTCGATTTTGATACCAAGACGTTATGGAATATTTGGCTCTTCAGGTGTCTTGGCCTTAATTTTGATGGTGGCAACATGATGGCTATAGTTGTAAGAGATTTGGTGTCAATTGACTCCATTGGTAAATAATATTGGCATTGATCCCTAGTCGTGCCTTTTGACATTTGATCATGCTTTGGGAAGGGATCTTGGTAGATACCCAATTCCTGATTTTTTGAGGAAGATGTTTCTTCACCTTCGACCTCTATTTATCCCTTCTCAATTACCACTTAGATATATTTCATCAATTATACACATATTCTAGTGGCATGCCCCTTGACACAGTAATAGTGGCAATATTCATCCTCTTTAAACCAATCAAGGGGTTTGACTTTAGGTAAGGTGATCATGTTTGTGAAAATTAACTTCTTCAAGACAAATGGGCTCTCCAAGATTAGTATAGTGATGTCACCCTAAAGTAGTTATTGGCCTTCCGCATGGAGCAATTATGTTTAATGTGGTTTGTTGTGATTTAGTGGAAGGGTTAGGACCTTGAACTGTTTGGATGTGGCGGGTATCCATTACTCCATCTCCAACAACATTCCAATTTTTGTTGAAGAACTTGGGTTTATCAGAAGGGGTGTTATTAATTTGATTATGATCATTCTTAGAGTAGAGTTTGACAGCCCCTTCATCTATAAATTTTTTATTTATTTAAATTCATTTGTCCAAAATTTCATCAAAAGAAGTGACACAGTGAAACTTCAAATGGTGGCCTAATTCTGCGTTCAAGTTATTGATGAAAATGTCAACTAATTCCTTTTTAGGAATTGAGCAGGGAAATCAACTCGCCAAGGCTCTCCATCATTTTAGATATGATGTTAGACTTTATCCATTTCTCTATTTAGCATTGTATAGTTCTAACATGGTGATTTCATGTTCTACATTGTAAGAGAAATGGGTGACAAATTTCTTAGTTAAGTCCCCGAATGAAGTAATAGATCATTTGGGTAAATGCATGAACCACTCCAACATAGGTCCACGAAGACTTCAGGGGAATAATTTCAACATTTAAGCATCATTGTATGCCACTTCATGGAAAGACATACATAATTCTTTGACATATTCCATTGGATCCCCTTTTCCTTTGTATTTGTCAAATTTTGGTGATTCAAAATGAGAAGGAAAAATTACATAGAGAATACTCATGTCAAGAGGATAAGAGTATAAATATTCGTATTTTTATACCTTGGAATGAACTCTTGTATCCATATTTTGTAGAGCATCCTTCATCACTTGTCATTCATGAGCGAATGCAGGGTCTAGTAAAGGATTTGAAGTGGTTGTTTGGTTGATTTTAGGTTTATTTTGATCTTGATTGGTATATCAGAGGAAGGTTTTAGTGGATTTCTTAGGTGAATCTGGCTTATGTGCTTCAAAATTTATTTGGGAAGCTAATGAATTAACTTGTTGAGTAATTTGGTCAAGACGATCTAACATGATTTTCTTATAATCCTCTTCGACTTGTTTTTCAAGGATGGATTTTCCTTTATTGGTCATTACTCTAGTTGTATTGATGGGTCTAGGAGATGGTTTCTCATTATTAGCTTCTTCATCTTCCTCATTATTAGGGTCAACAAGATTTAGGACTTCCTCTTGCAAGGTAGGATTATGATTGTGTGACGTGTCATAGGGAATAAGACTTTGGACTAGTTTTCCTAAGAGCTACTGGTTAAAGTCGAAGGGTACTTTGGCTCCCATCTCGAAGAGGTACATCAAGATTTGGTCTTTGTTTTCATAAATAAATTGTTCAAATTGGGCTTTGCTCATGTTATTATTCAATAATTTATATTGGTTATTTGCATTGCCCCTTGAGGTAAGCCTCACACTTTCTTCATGATGCAAGGATTGCTCACCAAGGTTCTTTGGATATCATTGATTTGTCTTGAGGCTTGTCCAGCTTTTGATTTTATAACACGAGTAAAAGGTGCCATGGAAGGTGATGGATTAGATGATTAGATAGGAGGTAGATCTTGCCTTCTAGGGATGGTTGTTTGGATACGAAAGACATTTATAGTTTTGATGGATTATGGCCCTAAGAAAAGAAATCCACAAAAAATTGAGCTAGTACACTTGACTTGGGCAACAATAAGTACATACTCCCCAATGTTGGACTAGATAATAAACACTAGATATGGTTTGGATGAGTGATGGGTGTCGGATTTAAAAGGGCAATATGGCATGTACTAGTAAAGTATCAATGGGTGCTAAGTTTAGACTAGCAAGATGATGAGATAAGACAATAATTGCCAAATTTAAACTAGTAGAGTGATAGGGTAAAGATAGGTGTTAGGTCTAAATCGGTAAAATGATGAGCTTAGATGATGGGAGTTGTGTCTAAACTAACAGATTGATAGATTGCTAGCAAGGAGGTGATGCAGACTAGCTATGATTACATGTCAATTTTGGTAGAGTAACATATTACAAAAGGGGTGACTATAATGGCGTATGGGTTTTCTACTTGGTTGATCAAGATACTAGCTCAAGATTTTGGATGAGTTTCCTTCGCTCAAGATAACTGATGTGAGTGGTTGGATTAGTTTAGGTTGCCAATGGATGGTGGGGATGAGTTGGAATTGAATTGAGCAAGCTTAGGTAAGGTGTTGAGTGAAGTATGATGGAGTTGGATGATAGTGTTTGTTTTTAGTGATGGTAACTAGGGTGAGATTAAGTAATGGTTTTGGATAAGTATTGTGTGTGTACCCTAGGATCAAATAGGGTCATAAGTTTGACTAAGTTTGTCTTGTGTGTAGGTTTTGTAGTTTTCAAACAATACAAGTTTTTACAACACTCATACAATAGCAGACAAGTCACAATTCTAATGCTAGTGACTGACACGGGAATGCAACTCAACATCCAGCCCATCGAATGATTTGTGATGAGAGGTACCTAGATTGGTGTCACCCAACCCTCTCTCATCATCCATACCTATTGAGTAATTTTTAGGTATGTTGTTTTCCCTGCCCTAGATGCCTGTTATGGCTGAGATGTCTTAAGCTAGGTTTTATTGGTTCTCTAAGGGCATCCCCTAGACACCTTTTGGTACATTCAACCCAAGACTATATAGGGTGTTGTTTGATGCATGATTTTTTAGATTTTTACCTCCTCACTCCACACACTCCTATATGAGGAGACTTGCTTAGCTTAACGATAGTTGTACTTAATATTTATATGCCGTCCAAATACAGAGTGTGGACTTGTACATAGTGATGAAATCCATGTCACAATCCTACTAAAATTATGACAAGTGCATGGGGATGAATTCCATGTCACATGCCCCCTAAAAAATAAAAATGTCGAAGTTTATTGACAGTTTTAGATCCCCAAGAATCTACCTACAAGTACAAGGGGAGAGCATACACCGTCGTAACCTCGGGTAACAAATAGACAACAAAAAGAGATATATTACTTTAAACACGAAAGCAAGCAAGTTTTTTAATCTAAAATTAAAGTATAATTAACAAAATATATACAAAGGTTTTCAAAATATCCCTTCCTTTGACCGACGTCCTGCAAAATAAGCATTAATAGTTTGGATTTGGCAACTCTGGGCAACTTGTAAAACAAAATGTTAGACCTTGTACTAATTTATTAAAATAATGAAGCTTCGAACAGAGAGTTTTACGCCATGTTTCTGAATCTGATGTCATGGCTGCAGAGACGCATGTTTGTCGTAAGGACAATTAAATAGAAATCAACCAATGGAATAATCGTGGTCTTGAGAGACGATGTCGCGGTCCAAAAAAATGAAATTATATATACAGAAATGTGATATTGATCACTAAAAATAGACAATGTTATACCTGATACAATGTCGCGACTCAGAATGATGATGTTGTACTTTTCGAGGTCAATGTCATGGCTACTACGCCACAAGTTCGCACCTGCAAGAGCACAACCACAGACAAGACAGATTGTGCCTATATTGAATAATCTCGTGGTTATAGTTTACAAATACACACTTTTGTATACGTGGGTTCATACAGAAAGCGAAAAAAATCAGAGAAACAATCTAGTGAAAAGGATCTAGAGTGAGATTTGTTTTGACGTTTAGCACCCTTTTTATTATTTATCAGTCTGACAAGCTTAATTTAGTGTTTAATTAGTATATTCTCTTTAAAACACACATAATTATTTAATCTAGGCAACGAACAGTTAGAACAGAATGTAGAAGAAATACAGCAAAGCTAAACAGCTGATAAAAGATGATATTGAAGCTTTCTACTTAACAAGAAGACAGAACTTGTTTCAAAAGCATCGATAATTCAATGTCACATTTGTTGCATACAATATCTCGTCTATTGATAACAATGTTGTGGTCAAAACCCACGAGTTCGTTCATGCCACAATAACACAGATGATTACAATGTGGTGCCTAATAAGGATTATCTCATGTTGATGTGTAATGATGCTTCATGTCTACAAACGCGACATGCCCAAAACACTCAGACAGTTCAAAATTGCAGTAAGGGTTAGTGAAATCATAGCTTGATAATAAAAACTTTTGATTCATGAAATGCAAGTTCACACAAGGAAAAATATACGCCTAATAGACTGTAGAGGTCACTACCGGTGGTTGGGTTCGAAGCCGCAATAGCTAGTTACAATGTCATGTTTACAGAGAACAATGTCGCACTTCCGTAGAGCGATATCACGTTTACAGCCTGTAGGTGAAAATGACGAGATTTTAGAAGACTTTGGCCTCAACTCTTTGATAATTCGTCCATGCAAGCTAGTTAGATCACACTAAAAGCACAAGGTCATCAAAAAGAGGGCTCCCACCGTGGTTGCTAAAATGTGATAGAATCCGTGCTTGCTAAAATGTGATAGAATAATTTTTTTTCTAGGAATGCGATGTCAAAACCAATAACCAGCATGCAAGTGACCAAAATCAAACTTCAAATCTATTATAAAACTCAACATGTGGCAAGGTGGATAAAGTAGAAGTAATTATAACATCATGTTGCTCCAAATCAAGAGTATTGGTGCTTGAATGCTTGCTTGTTGGATTGGTATCGTTACTCAAGACTTGACATTGATAGCATGAGAATGTTGTTCATACATTAGATAGATTTGCATGGAGAAATGCTAGTTTAAATAGGTGGTGACAAGGAAAATGGAGGGCTGAATTTCAATCTTACGAGTAGCAAGATCAATGGTCTAGGAATTTCCAAGTAATTAAAAATTATTAGGAATGTCTTATAAGGATATTAGGGGTGGGCTTAAGGCTCATTAGAGGATTTTAGATCTTATTAGACTAGTTAAGTGTGATTAGAGGTTGTTTATGGATAAGTTAGAAGGAGTGGTAGTTGAAGGTTGAGTTTTGGAATTAAAAATTCCAAAAAATATATTGGGCTAATAGGGATGTAATAAGAGTGTAATAGGATAATTAATTTATATGTGGGGGGTGTAAGGTTAATGTGGGAAGGAGGGTCTAAGGGGAGTTAGATTTATAACTAGAGAAATGTGATATTACTATAAATAATGGATTAATAAGCAAATTTAATTATGACATTGGTCAGAATAATGAAGCGAATAGAATCAAAGATATACAATATTAATTATTGTAATGGTTAAATTGATGCTTCTTCTTCTTCCTTTGTATATTAATGTATACTTTCATTCTTTGTAGTTAGAATGGAGTTAGGGAATAAGTAGACATCACACATCTGACCTCAAGGATATTATATAAAACTGTGCACAATACAACTTCATAATTACTTTGCATAAAATTTTGGATTTAGAGCAAGACTCCTCAGTTCAACAACATGTAGATGAAGATATGAAGATGAAACATCATCACAATTGTAATGGGATAAGGATCCCCACAATGATCACAAGGAACCACCACAATTAGTATGGGATGAGGATCTTTGTGAATAAGACAGAGGAGAAACATGTTGTGAATATAGTAAAAGAGAAAATATAGTAAAGAAACCAGTTGAAATTAAGGATTAGATCCTTGGAATCAGTGATGGTAAAATTGCTGAAGAGACTCCAATTTCAATTTGTTGCATTAGGCACATCCCCTCCAATCTCACAACTAGATTTTAATATTGTGTAGATGACATATTTGGTCACATGTTGAAGATGGTTAACAATGTATTACTTGATTCCTACTTGGATCTAAATGACAACTTTCAACATATGCAACACAGAATAATGAACTTTTTCTTCCAAATCATTAATTAAAGTCATTTTCAAATATTTTATGCATTCAAGTTGACACAAGTGATCATTTCTAAGCAAAGAACAAGACTATGTAGGAGAACAAGATGCATGGGACATCTTTTATTTGGTCCTTAAGCTTTGAAGACAATATGTTAAAACGGGATGGCATCTTGTGGGCATAACCCCACTATTTATCAACAAGTAATATTGTCATAACATGACCATTTATAATAATCTATTTTGTTTTAGGCTCATATTTTGTAATATGGTTACAAAAATTTACATTGTAGCTAACTAGTACATATATCTTAAATATATTCATCTAAGAAATGTCAATATGTATCGATCTTGAAGTGTTTATCTTGGATTTGTCACATGGTGTCGCCCGTTGAAGGGATACACATCAATTAATGATGCAGATAGGAATGAGGGGGGCATATTAATAGCTGCCTTACCCCCAGTGTTGATCCACATGCAGTCGCGCCATCCTGTGTTCTTACCTTGAGTGCCTTGGTTACTTGTGCAAATTTTCTCAGCCCCTTGGATCATGTGCCTCATGTGCAACACCAAGGAATGTGCCTCACAACTGTCATGCTTCAAGCAACTTCACACAACTTCCATCATCATGTTCCTTCCATGTAGTGGTAGGAAGCATTCCACTCAACTCAAAAGACAAATCCACACAACCCCTTGCATCATGCACCTCCCAAACAATGTAAGGATACATGTCGTGCATCTCAGAAAATAAACTATGTGCTTCAAGAACTATCATGTAACTCCTTGCATCATGCACACTTTTTCTAGTGGTAGGAGACATGTCATTCAACACAAAAGTTAACTTTGCCAACCTTGAAATTTCATGTAGTTCTTCACACCATGTGCACGTGCACCCCACATAGCACAAGGAAACATGTCACATATATATGAAAACAATTGCACAATACTTCATAACTATTGTGCAACTCACAAGGCAATCTCACGATGCTCTACACAATACTATGCCACTTCATGCCATGCATGGAGCCTTTGGACAATATTGACCAATGATGTAACACCTTCAAACATATTACATATCTTAGCCTCTGCGTAAAATCTTCTGATTGCATATCGGTCACATGGATACTTTGTGTCATGTTGTGTCATGCTAAGGGGCACTTCCAATTTACTACGCACTTGTTAGTCAAGCCACATGACCATCGAAAGATAAAGAGTCACACATGAAAGACCAAATGGTTCAACTTACATAATGGATCCCTAACATTCACTTGTAATCTATGTGTGCTCATATATAGAATTAGTTAAAAAGCATATAATAGTAAAGTAGACAATCATACATCTTTCTCTAGAGTATGCCATGCACAAAACACATAGTAATATAGTTTTATGTTCAAATTCTATTACTTTTTGTATTCTCTATCTTATTCTATATTACTTCCACATATATATACAACCCATATAAACCCTAGTTTAGAGTGTTGCCCCCAAGATCTCTTGAGATCAAGATTATTGGTATCATAGTGATTCCTCGTGTATGACACATTGACTGAAGTTGGAGTATATAAAGCTCTATCAAACCACAATATCCTTCAAATTATCTATCATGTTTTTAGTAAATTTGAAATGGTGAGATATAACGTCGTAAGAGATTATTTCCATATGTTGATAAAGAATGTAATTTAAAAAGGCCCTTCAAGAACAAACAACATTTTTTTTCAACCAATTCATTGAAGTCCTCAAATAGGTGGTTCCATTGGCTCACACATCAAGTAATACTTTTAGTGCTCGAGTCCCCCTAGGTTGCAAGTAAATATAGATGTTCATATGTTGAAATAAAAATAAACACAGATACATTAGATAACTAGTTAGATTAGTTAAAGTCATATTTTCTATAAATGACTTGAAGATAAAATTAAGAATGCACTTTTGAATGTTTCTTCACCCATTAACAAGTGGTGACAAGTGCACACCCTATGAGAGAAAGACTAAGTAGAAGATGCATCTAAGACAACCTGGAGTAAATTCCTAAAAGCCTTCAAGGATGAATGCTACCCAGAAGATGTCCATTAAGACCACTACATTCAATGGAAAATTTTGTGGCAAGGATGTGACTAGACATCAGAGCCTACATTGACGCCTTCAATACCCTATATGCAAAAATAGGCTCAGTCAAGTAAGAGCAATATAGATTCCTCAAGTAGCATAGTGGCCTATGACCACTCATTTAGTGAAAATTAAAGTTTCTTATGGTCAAGGCGATGGGAGAAGCCTATAGCTATGTAGAAACCATTAAGGAAGAGTCAAAGCTAAAGAGCAAGTGGGAAACACTTGTCATGCCAAATAAAATGCCTTCCTCAGACAAGTTCAAATAGTCTAAGACATGTCATGGTGCAAAAAACACAAAATTAATAGTAACTCCAATGCAGAGTGCCAGCATAGAAAAGCTTGCTTGCATTCACAAAATCAAAGGGTCTTGATTTTCTTAAAGTGGAGGAAAGATACTTGAAAGTTACTTTCCTCAATGCAACCATCGCCCCAATAGTGTCAAATGTGGAATTAAAATCCCTATTCCATTTACAAATTTGGTTGTAAGGGCAGCCAAAAGATTTTCTTATCAATGATGGTAGCACAAAGAATCTCATCTCTAAAGTAATAGAGTGTCCTTACAATTTGGGATGGATTGATTAATGTCGCACCAAAGGTATATATATCACTCGCTAATTTCATTTCTCATATCCTATCCATCCTTTCATAGAGGAGCTAGTTTTTGATATAGCACAAATTAATGCATGTGATAAAATCATTGGGCATGCATAGATGCATAACCACCATGGTGTGTACACAACCAACCCTTAAAGTATCACCATATCAGTGAGCAGTAAGAGACAATGGAGTCCTAAAGTGATTCCACATTTTAATCATGTCATGTGAACCCCTAAGAATATTACACCACCCTTGTTTCATAACACAATCATGACAATTGATTCTCAAGAAAGGGTGAATGATTCACATGCAATAGTGCCATGTCGTGCTCTTATCTTGAGTCTCTTGGTTACTTGTGCAACTTTGCGCAGACCCTTGCATCATGTGTCTCTTGCACAATACTAGGGAACATGTCAAACAATTCCCATGCCCCGAGCACCTCCATGCAACTCCCAATATCATGTGCCTTCCATGTAGCCCTAGAAAACATGTCACATAGTTCAAAAGACTACTCAACACAACCCCTTACATCATGTGCCTCCTGCATAATGCAAGAACATGCATAGTTGAGAGGAAAAACTTTATGCCTCAAACATTATCGTGTTGCTTCTCACATCATGTGCACTTCGCTCAACATGTGGAAACATGCCACAATCCACATAAGACAACCTTGCAACTTTGTGTAGTTCCTTGGATCATGTGCACCCCACACAGTGCAAGGAAATGTCACACATATCAAAAGACAACCATGTAACACTTTGCAACTTCTCACATCATGCACTATTCATGGAATGTCAAGATACATGTTGTGCAACTCACAAGGCAACTTCACATCACCCTACACATGATTGTGCCTTTGCGCCATGCGCACTATGCATAAACTTTACACAACGTCAGTGAATGACACAACACCTTTAGACATACCTCTCATCTTAGACTTTGTGCAAAAACTCTAAATTACACATCAGTCATGTAGACACTATGCTCTATACCAAATGGCACCTCCAGGGTTGGTGTTATGTAACAACATTTGTTAACATATAGTGCACATATCATTCAAGCCATATAACCATCAAAAGATGGAGAGACGCACATGGAAGCCCAAATGGTTCCATTTCCATAATGGCTCCTTAGCCTTTGCAACATTGTAATTTATATATACACATTTGTAGCATTAGTTAGCAGGTAGATTATGGTGAAGTAGATAGATGTGTATCTTTCTCAAGAGTATGCCACATACAAAATGCATAGATTAAAATAGTTTTTTGTTCCAATTTTGTTACTTTCTCTATTCTCCATTGTATTCAATAATGCTTTTGCATACACATAGAACCCATCTAAACCCTCGTTTAGAACGTTGTCCTCTGGAACTCTTAGTTATCCAAATCTAGCCTAAACTTACACTCACCAATGGACACACAATCAAACAAAATACTCAGACTTAAGTTGCTAAAATGTGATAGAATCTGTGCTTGCTAAAATGTGATAGAATAATTTTTTTTCTAGGAATGCGATGTCAAAACCAATAACCAGCATGCAAGTGACCAAAATCAAACTTCAAATCTATTATAAAACTCAACATGTGGCAAGGTGGATAAAGTAGAAGTAATTATAACATCATGTTGCTCCAAATCAAGAGTATTGGTGCTTGAATGCTTGCTTGTTGGATTGGTATCGTTACTCAAGACTTGGGCATTGATAGCATGAGAATGTTGTTCATACATTACATGGATTTGCATGGAGAAATGCTAGTTTAAATAGGTGGTGGCAAGGAAAATGGAGGGCTGAATTTGGAATTTGAATCTTAGGAGTAGCAAGATCAATGGTCTAGGAATTTCCAAGTAATTAAAAATTAATAGGAATGTCTTACAAGGATATTAGGGGTGGGCTTAAGGTTCATTAGAGGATTTTAGATATTATTAGGCTAGTTAAGTGTGATTAGAGGGTGTTTACGGATAAGTTAGTGGGAGTGGTAGTTGGAGGTAGTTGAGTTTTGGAATTAAAAATTCCAAAAAATGTATTGGGCTAATAGCGATGTAATAAGAGTGTAATAGGATAATTAATTTATATGTGAGGGGTGTAAGGTTAATGTGGGAAGGAAGGTCTAAGGGGAGTTAGATTTATAACTAGAGAAATGTGATATTACGATAAATAATGGATTAATAAGCAAAGTTAATTATGACATTGGTCGGAATAATGAAGCAAATAAAATCATACATATACAATACTAATTATTATAATGGTTAAATCAATGTTTCATCTTCTTCCTTTGTATATTAATGTATACTTTCATTCTTTGTAGTTAGAACGGAGTTAGGGAGTAAGTAGACATCACACATCTGACCTCAAGGATATTACATAAAACTGTGCACAATAAAACTTTATAATTACTTTGCATAAAATTTTGGATTTAGAGCAAGACTCCTCAGTTCAACAACATGTAGATGAAGATATGAAGATGAAACATCATCACAATTGTAATGGGATAAGGATCCCCACAATGATCACAAGGAACCACCACAATTAGTATGGGATGAGGATCTCTGTGAATAAGACAGAGGAGAAACACGTTGTGAATATAGTAAAAGAGAAAATATAGTAAAGAAACCAGTTGAAATTAAGGATTAGATCCTTGGAATCAATCGTGGTAAAATTGATGAAGAGACTACAATTTCAATTTGTTGCATTAGGCACATCCCCTCCAATCTCACAACTAGATTTTAATATTGTGTAGATGACATATTTGGTCACATGTTGAAGATGGTTAACAATTTATTACTTGATTCCTACTTGGATCTAAATGACAACTTTCAACATATGCAACACAGAATAATGAACTTTTTCTTCCAAATCATTAATTAAAGTCATTTTCAAATATTTTATGCATTCAAGTTGACACAAGTGATCATTTCTAAGCAAAGAACAAGACTATGCAGGAGAACAAGATGCATGGGACATCTTTTATTTGGTCCTTAAGCTTTGAAGACAATATGTTAAAATGGGATGGCATCTTGTGGGCATAACCCCACTATTTATCAACAAGTAATATTGTCATAACATGACCATTTATAATAATCTATTTTGTTTTAGGCTCATATTTTGTAATATGGTTACAAAAATTTACATTGTAGCTAACTAGTACATATATCTTAAATATATTCATCTAAGAAATGTCAATATGTATCGATCTTGAAGTTTTTATCTTGGATTTGTCACATGGTGTCGCCCGTTGAAGGGATACACATCAATTAATGATGCAGATAGGAATGAGGGGGGCATATTAATAGCTGCCTTACCCCCAGTGTTAATCCACATGCAGTTGTGTCATCCTGTGTTCTTACCTTGAGTGTCTTGGTTACTTGTGCAACTTTTCTCAGCCCCTTGCATCATGTGCCTCATGTGCAACACCAAGGAATGTTCCTCACAAATGTCATGCTTCAAGCAACTTCACACAACTTCCATCATCATGTTCCTTCCATGTAGTGGTAGGAAGCATTCCACTCAACTCAAAAGACAAATCCACACAACCCCTTGCATCATGCACCCCCAAACAATGCAAGGATACATGTCGTGCATCTCAGAAAATAAACTATGTGCTTCAAGAACTATCATGTAACTCCTTGCATCATGCACACTTTTTCTAGTGGTAGGAGAAATGTCACTCAACACAAAAGTTAACTTTGCCAACCTTGAAATTTCATGCAGTTTTTCACACCATGTGCACGTGCACCCCACATAATGCAAGGAAACATGTCACATATATATGAAAACAATTGCACAATACTTCATAACTATCATGCAACTCACAAGGCAATCTCACGATACTATGCCACTTCATGCCATGCATGGAGCCTTTGGACAATATTGACTAATGATGCAACACCTTCAAACATATTGCACATCTTAGTCTCTGCGTAAAAACTTTAGATTGCACATCGGTCACATGGATACTTTATGTCATGTTGTGTCATGCTAAGGGGCACTTCCAATATACTACGCACTTGTTAGTCAAGCCACATAACCATCTAAAGATAAAGAGTCACACATGAAAGACCGAATGGTTCAACTTACATAATGGATCCCTAACATTCACTTGTAATATATGTGTGCTCATATATAGAATTAGTTAAAAAGCATATAATAGTAAAGTAGACAATCATACGTCTTTCTCTAGAGTATGCCATGCACAAAACACATAGTAATATAGTTTTATGTTCAAATTCTATTGATTTTTATATTCTCTATCTTATTTTATATTACTTCCACATATTTATATACAACCCATATAAACCCTAGTTTAGAGTGTTGCCCCCGAGATCTCTTGAGATCAATATTGTTGGTATCATAGTGATTCATCGTGTATGACACACTGAATGAAGTTGGAGTATATAAAGCTCTATCAAACAATGATATCCCTCAAATTATTTATCATGTTTTTAGTAAAGTTGAAATGGTGAGATATAACATCGTAAGAGATGATTTCCACATGTTGATAAAGAATGTAATTAAAAAAGGCCTTTCAAGAACAAACAACATTTATTTTCAACCAGTTCATTGAAGTCCTCAAATAGGTGGTGTTGAGGTTGTGGATTGCACCCTTGAAAGAAGGCTGGGTTTCTCTCTTCCACACGACACAATGGAGACTCCCCTCTTGTTGTGGGTCTGGCAAAACTAAGGAGGCTAACTCCTTTTGATGCATCTCTGAAGTCTTTTACTGCTACTGCTAATATTGGGGGGGGGGGGGTGAAAAGGGAGAAGGAATAACCAAAATAGAAACTATCTAAACGGTGATGCACCAAACAAGTGTTTGATCTACTCAACAATATCAACACTTCAGACCAAGAGAAGGGCGAACAGACACTTTATCTGACAGAAAAAACCAGACTGTAGGGTACTTTAATAGGGAGGCTTGGTGAAGATACAAGGAAGAAGAACTTACCACAGGCGCTGCAGAAAACACACTGTCTAATAATTGCTCCTCTATCTCTGCGCTCCAGATGAAGCACTTCCAGTTAACCTATAGAAATGGCTTTGGCTACACTAGGTATGTTGGTGTCAATCTTGTGAAAGCATCAAGCTAAAATGACTGAACACAAAATTCATACATAGACACACTCAAAAGCATAACCAGTTAGATAGAGGTAAAACACATTCTTATTGATCAAAGGTGAAATTTGGCAGGGCTTCACCTTACAAAATGAGAGATATCCTTCTCAACTTGAGAGGTTACAATATATAGAATGAAAAAGAAGACTATGGCACCTTCCAAAACAAGTGGCCCATGTTGCGTTGAATACATTGGAAAGAGGAAGTCTGGTGAAGGAACCATGCTGAGGTAGTCACAAGCCTTGACTTTGGCATTTAAATCATATTAAATGTCTTTTCAAAAGCATGGGTTGCTTGATCATTTGAATGGCAAGGCCACTCCTCTTTATGAAACTCATGCGACTATCCGCTCATCCATGCTCAAATGAAGAAAAATAGGCCACACCATTGAATGCCTGCGCTCTTTGATGACCACTTGGTGGAGACTATTTCATCCGCAACAATAACTTCCCCTGCTGAAACCTTCTTTTGCCACCTAGGTTGATGTGATTCATGTATGTGCTTGGCTGGGTGCATCTTTTGGAACATTCCAAATGTTGTCGTATGTGTGCGTGGCCATGTTCTGGATTATCTATTTTGTTCCCCTTTTCCTTGCTATTTTTTGTCTCCTTTCAACGGCCAATGCATCCCATCTAATTTGACTTATGTGGGCTTGTCACTATTCAAAAACCAATGGCTATTTCGCTACCTTGATTTTGACGTTTGCGTGCCCATCACCGAATGTTTGAACTCCAACGGCTAGTTCATTATGTTAAGGTTGACGTGTTCGGGCCCGTCCTCCCTTTGGTCATTTCTTTGACTTTCTGCAACTGAAGATTTGGCCTTTTACAATTTAACATTCCCGAAGGGAAGGTGCCCTTTCGTAAAATGGAAAAGGTCCCCTTTTGGGTCGTTGGGAATCCCCCGCAAGGGCACTTGCCCTTCGGGCTCCCTTGTCTTCTCAATTCCTTCGGACATTTTTCCTGAAGGAAGTCTTTCCTTCAATAGTTTGCGCCCTTTCTTTCGATCTTTTCCTTTGAAATTCCTTTAGGCATTTTATCCGAAGGAATTCATCCATTGATTCTTCCATGGTTTCCTTCATATTTAATTTCGAAGGAATCCCTTGTCTTTTCCTTTGGATTTTCTTCGGACAAAAAGTTCGAAGGAAATCTTTGTCCTTTGCCTTGGTCTTTCTCTGAAGGAAAACTTACACTTAGGCCTTCTTCTTTAATCCCTCTGCAAGTGTTCCCTGCCCTCTGCAAGGGCACTTAGGGCCCCAAGTTGCCCTTAAGAGCCTGCTGAAAGGTCCAATTGGTCACTTTATTGCCCTCCACAAGGGCACTTTATCTTTGGAACTTTGTAAAAAGACTTGTGTTCTTTAAAGAGGCCCATCATTTTGCCAAAGGCTTGTCCAAGGCAATTTCCCAAAGTGAAATAAGCCCCATATCAAGCCGATAACCTACAAGTCTTAGATATTTCAATTTTTTATAATGATAGGGCTATTGCAAAGGAAAAATTGAGCATTTGTAGTAAGGTGGATGCATCCAAAACTGACGGCTCAAGACAGCAGGGGAATAAGGAGATCGATTTTTGGCCTACAGGACCAAAATGGTCAACAAATCTGGCAATCCCAAGGGAAGCATGCCTGCCATGCTTAGGAAAACCAGTAGCTTACAAGTCCGTTGGGCATGGAGTCAAAACATAGCCCGAAAGGTTGACAATAACCTTGAGGGATCCAAGAATCAATCATGAAGTTTTTTACCCCAAATGGTAAACAAAACACACACAAGGCTAAAAAAACTATGAATGTGCGCAAGAGCATTTAGAGAAAACAAAAAAAAATAAGGAAAATATATACATGATAAGAGAAGGCTCAGTGATAGTGCTTAAGATATATCCCATTAACTGGGATATGCAGTTCTTAACCATCCAACCTGGAGATTTGGAATGCATTGTGTTGCTTGCACTGAGTGATGACATACAGACCACTATATAGGGCATCAAACTTTATGTGCTTTCTAGGCTTAGCTCGATCTTCATCCCATTTTAAGATGATGTCACCTTCAGAGAAGCCTTTTGATGAGGATTTCTTGTCAAAGTGCTTCTTTATTTGCTGCTGACAGCTGATCATAAAAACCATGGCTTGGTCCCTTGTCCCCTGAAGTTCCATCAATTCACACAACCTAAATTCCATGTTGTTGCCTTCTTCCAATTGCAGCTGGTGAGCAAGATCCAAAGCTAGCAATTCAAGTGAAATAGGAAGTCTAGCTTCCCTTCCATACACAAGTGTGTATGGTGAATTGCCAACTTCCCTCTTTGGAGTAACCCTGTCTGCCCATAGGGTTGTTTTCAACTTGGCATGCCAAGTTCTCTGATTCTCCTCCATTGTCCTTCTGATAATTCTGATCAGATTCTTGTTGGTGGACTCAACCATCCCATTTTATTATAGGTAGTAGTTGGAATAAGTGCTAAGATAGATGTCATATCCCAAAGCCTATTTGCTCGTTTTGGTTCCTAAGAAAGCCAATGCATTGTCTGAGATGATGGTAACTGGGACTCCAAACCTTGTCACTAGGCCTTCATAAAAATCTAAGACTACACTTTCATTGGCCTCCTTCAAAGCAACAGCTTCTACCCATCTTGTGAAGTAGTCTGTAGCGGTCAAGATCCATTTGTGGCCAGCACTGGAGGGAGGGTTGATCATCCCTATGAAGTCTAGGCCCCATTGCATGAATGGTTGTTCCACTTGAATACGTTGTAGAGGCATTGCAACCATCCATTATATCCCATCAAAGAGCGCACACTTATGGCACTTTCATACCCAGGTATGGGTGTCTCTGAATAAAGTGAGCCAGAAGTAACCATATCTCATAATCATTGCAGCTATAGGCTTAGGAGCAAAGTGATCACCAGACAGCCCGTCATGAAACTCAGACAGCACCCTGTCGACCTAACTTGGATCTATGCACCTCAAGAGTACTCCTAAAAAATCCCTTCCCCATCAATCAGGACATAAGGGAGAGATTGGAGTCTGAAATATCTCCTCTTGGTCCTATCAAGGCCCTACGGGCACTCACCGATGAGAAGGAAACATTTCATGTTTGATGCCCAATCCTTGATGACTGTTGGTTCCTCGGTTGTAGCTTCATCATGGATTAGCATTATGTCTTCTTTCTGTTGTTTAAGGTCTGCATTAAGGTGTTCACATAGGCCTTTTCCCCTTACCATCTTGGTGGTTTTGATGTCCACGTCATATTCCATTATTTTGGTGATCCATTATGCTCTCTTTTCATTTAAATCACGGTTGATCAAAAAATCTTTGACGTTGGTGTGTGGCACCATGAGATGAACCCTATTGTTGGACAACATGTGTCTAAATTGATTTAGGCTTCGTATGACTGCAAGGACTTGCTTCTCCACATATGTATACTTGATCTCAAAACCTTCTAGACCTTGGCTAAAAAATGCAAGTGGTTCTTCAAGGTTCTCGTCATTTGCTTGGGTAAGCATGGTGGAGATTACCACTTCATTTTTGAAAGTGTAGAGGTTGAAATCTTTGGTGAAGTCAGGACTGATCAAGGTAGGAGCCTAGGTGATACCTTGCTTGATCCCTTCAAAACTATCATTCTTTTGTGTTGTCCACGTGAATTTCTCATCTTTCTTCAGCATGGAGGTCAGTGGCTTGACTATCTTAGTAAAATTTGAGATAAATCTTTAGATGAAGTTTATTCTGCCAAAGAAACTTTGTGGACCTTTTTTATGCTTAGGCAAGGACAATGCTAGGATGGCGTAAACTCTTTTTGGATCAATGGTCAAGCCCCCTTTTGAAACAACATGGTCAAAGAGTTTTACCTTCATGGACAATGAACACGCATTTATTTGGGTTGAGAGAGATACCAAACTCTCTACACCTCTCAAATATTTGCCTATGGTGTTTCAGATGTTGGCCTGCTTCCTTTGAAAATACCGTCACATCATCAAGATAGACCAGTACAACATTATTTATCAGGGGTTGGAAAGCCATGTCCATGGCTCGTTGAAAAGTGGCTCCAGCATTGGATAGTCCAAATGGTATTTTTCAGTAAGCAAACGTTCCCCACTTGGTAGTGAAGGTTGTCTTGTATTGATCACAGTCATGCACTAAAATTTGATTGTACCTTGAGTACCCATCCAAGAGGGAGAAATGTTCGCTGCTTGTCACCATTTGAAGGATCTGCTCCATACTTGGGAGAGGATAGTGATCTTTCAACAAGACTCTATTAAGGTCTTTGAAATCCACACACAATTTTATCTCTCCATTCCTTTTCCTAACAGGGACTAGATTGGCTAGCCAAGAAGAGTGTTTGATCAGAAATATGATCATGGATTCAATCAGCTTGGTGAGTTCCTTTCGCATGACAGGTTCAATCTTTGGATTGACAGGCCTTTGTTTTTGTTTGATGGGCTTGGCACCTTCTTCCAACTCGATGATATGTTGGGCCAAACTTGGGTCAAAACCTTTCATGTCGCTATACTCCCAAGCGAAGATATCGGCAAATTCATGGCACAACAAGATGAAAACCTGCCTTTCATGATCTATACATACCTTACCAAGTGCAAGCAATTTGTTCTTGAATATTTCAACTTTTTCGTAGTTATCTTTCTTTGTTGTGGTGCTTGTTTTGTCATTTTTCAATTGGTCATCCTCATTGAAGATACTTTTGAGAGTGACCAGGCCTTTGGGAATTTTGTTGTTTTTCAGCTGAACAATCTGGCTGTCATACTGTTGTTGTAGCTTGGCTTGATTTCTAGAAGCAAACTCAACATCCTCTTGCAAGAAGAATGATATATGTTGATCGTTGTCAAACACTTGCCAGTTGGTGATGTTATCAGGCATGGAGGGTCTGATTACCACCTTTAAATGGTGCAGACTGTTGTCTCGGCCTATCTCCTTGGGGATGTCAAACTGGGCACTAACTATTGCTAGTCTATCCGCTTGTTTATTCTGCTCTCTTAGTATGGAGATAATATTGAAAATAAGGAAACTTTCCACTAAGTCCCATACCCTGTGCTTGTAAGACTTAAGCAAGGAATTATTGGTCAAATTCCAGTCTCTCACTTGATTTACGATCAACTCATTGTCCCCGAAAACTTGCAGCTCTTTAATTCCTCTTTTCCTTGCCCACTCCAAACCATGGATGAGAGACTCATATTCTGCAACATTGCAAGTGCAAAAAAAATGGAACCAAAAAGTCAAGAAATATTTCTCCTTTGAGGGGAAAATTAACACCACTCCACCACCAGCGCCCAGTTTGCTTCTTGAGCCATCAAAGAAAAGATGCCATAAACCTAAGCTCTCTTGGTTTGCTTTCATCAAATTGGGTAGAAGAGTACCCTCTTCGTGCATGCAATAGATTCCAAGACCTGCCTCTTCTATGAATTTGTATGGGTCATGTTCAAAGTTGTCGCTTCCCCATTCGTCTAAGAGTAGGTCAGCAACTCCTTCAAGAGAAGAAGACGGAGATTGATCCACTTAAAAAAAAAATCATCAATAATGACGTAGCTAACATTCACTGCTTTGAGTGAGTACGGCTCCAAATGATCTCTATGTATTGGCTCTGACTCAATCTTGACCTTAGTCCCACATTTGGTTCTAAAAACCATGTAAGACCAGTTTGTTGCTAGGTACTCGTCTATATTGGATGTGAAATATGTGGACAAGCAAACAACAAAGTAGGGAGGAACATCCGCCACCACCATGTTGTGGGGAATTGAGAAAGTTAGACAGGCGTGCAGCGTTAGATTTAAGCCTCATACCACTCCTAGTGTTTTTGCTGGTGATCCATCTAGCTACAGAACTCCCTTGGTCATTTATTTGTATTTGAGTCCCAGCTTATCCGCTATATATTTTGGCATTACTGAGGTGTTTGTCCCACTGTCAATCATGCAATTGTGTACTAAAAAATCTCCTATGACTAAGGATAGATAGAAAGGGGGAACCTTTTCATCTTTCTTTGCTTGGCATGCCATGGAAGGGTGCCCATTCATGATCAAAACATTATTAGCTTTTGTTGAGACAGCTTGTTCATTTACCCTGTGCAATTCCTTTTGGAGCATGTCCTTTTGTCCCAGCATTGCTAATGAATCCCACAAGGAAATATTCATGTGTAGCTTTTTCATCTGGTCTACCACATTGATCTGAGGGTTGCTTCCTCTCAAATTTTTTTTGTGGGCACTTACAGCCTGAGGCTTAGGCTAAGGAGTTGAGGGCGCAACCAATGGCCTGTAATTTTGAAATTTTTGGTTCTCATGTGATGACGAAGATGCTGTAGACATTTGGGAATCTCACTGAGCTTCCTCCATAACTCTCCTTTTGGACCTTGTATTGGCTGCAACGTAATCACCTTGGTTGTTCATACTGCCCACATAATTGATTGCACAAAATTCACCTTCCATGTGATTCATGAGAGTGGAATCAGACTGAGCTTACATGTTGTCAATCACAGGTTGTACTGACGCCTCAAAGCTTGGGAATTGGGCAGCTTAATTGTCTTGTGCATTCATATATTGACTTGGCATCTCATTTGTGTAAGTAGCCTATTTTTGACCATATCCCAAGGTGAGCAATTTGGCTATTCCTATACCAGATTATTTTGAGTGGGCACAAGAGCCTTGGACGATGAAGAAGCGCTTGGATTATACCTTTGATAAGGCCTAGCTTGTGCAAATTGACCCTATCCTTGATTATAATTCTGAAAAGGGGGTTTACTTGCTTGTTCGATCTATTGGTATCCCTAATTTGGCCGATAGTTTTGAGCTTGTTGCCTTTTGAGAGCCACTAATTCGTTAGTCACGCTTTGCAGTAAGCTTTTAACTTCATGAAGTTCATTGGGTGAAGTAGCAGTCAGCTTTTCTATGCCAAGCAGAAGAGCTAAGGTGGGTCCAGCAGTCTAGAATGGAGGCAAAAATTTAAGAAAGAGCGGTATATGAGGTTTAGGGGCTATCTTTCCCGCTTGCACCAGGTAATTTTCAGTGGCTATGGCTATTTCATAGGTAGCTGGCAGCACTTGCCCTCCCATGGACTGTATCATGATAGCAATGTCACTATTCAAAGATTTTAAATAATAGAGGAAGGCATAGCTTGGGGTCGGCCTTATCAAAATGGAAATTATGTCCTAGGTCTTTTGAAACTTGGTATTGAAATCCTGCATGAATTCATGTGGAGCTCTTTTCATGGTGGTTAGTTGCTCAGCAAGTGAGAGGCGGTCACTCTTCTCCCTGAATCTGTCTGTCAAGAGAGTGCCTAATTCATTCTATGTGCCGATTGAATTCATAGGAAAAGTTCCATACCAGTCCAAAACCTTACCCTTGAAGGACAATGCCAACAGCCTGATAGCAATGTTCTCTTCAGTGATGTTGTGAATATTACAGAGGTTGGTAATATTTCTGATGTGCTCAATAGCAGTAATAGACCCCTCTCCATTAAAGGGAGGAACACTCTTAAGGGCTATCCTTGGGATTGGGTCATAATGCAAAAGGTTTAAAGGGCTCTGGCCATGAAAGGCCACAAAAGGTAAAGCCATGGTGATAACACAGTTTTGCCGGGGTCTTCTTGCGTAAGTATATTTTATAGCAGGTCTGGGAAAATGACTTGTTGTATAGGGATGGGTCCTTGCAAATCTCAGTTGCCTTGTTGAGTTTAATGGTAGTTCAACGAATTCAAAATGGACACCTTTGGCAGAAGATCTTGCAGTGACCTTAGGCATGGAATGTCAGGTTGATCTCTAACCAGAGACTGATGTTCTTGAAAATGGAGTCGCCAGATGTTGGATTAGTGGTTCATTCTTGTTGTAACATGACCAACACCAATCCTAGAACTTTTCTGAGTATTAAAATTGGTCCCATCGGGCGTGCCAAAAACTGTTGACGTTGTGGATTGCACCCTTGAAAGAAGGTTGGGCTTCTCTCTTCCACGCAGCACAATGGAGATTCCCCTCTTGTTGTGGGTCTAGAAAAACTAAGGGGAGAATCTCTAGATAAGGGATAGCTCCCTTTGATGCATCTCTGAAGTCTTTTACTGTTACTGCTAATATTGGGGGGGTGAAAAGGGAGAAGGAATAACCAAAATAGAAACTATCTAAACGGTGATGCACCAAACAAGTTTTTGATCTACTCAACAATATCAACACTTCAGACCAAGAGAAGGGCGAACAGACACTTTATCTGACAAAAAAACTAGACTGTAGGGTGCTTTAACAGGGAGGCTTGGTGAAGATACAAGGAAGAGAAACTTACCACAGGTGTTGCAGAAAACACACTATCTGATAATTACTCCTCTGTCTCTGTGCTCCAGATGAAGCACTTCTAGTTAACCTGTAGAAATGGCTTTGGCTACATTAGGTATGTTGGTGTCAATCTTGTGAAAGCATCAAGATAAAAATACTGAACACAAAATTGATACACAAACACTCAAAAGCATAACCAGTCAGATAGAGGTAAAACACATTCTTATTGATCAAAGGTGAAATTTGGCAGGGCTTTGCCTTACAAAATGAGAGATATCCTTCTCAACTTGAGAGGTTACAATATATAGCATGAAAAAGAAGACTATGGCGCCTTCCAGAACAAGTGGCCCATGCTGTATTGAATACATTGGACAGAGGAAGTCCAGTGAAGGAACCATGCTGGGGCAGTCACAATCCTTGACTTTGGCATTTAAATCATATTAAATGTCTTTTCAAAAGCATGGGTTACTTGATCATTTTGAATGGCAAGGCCGCTCCTCTTTATGAAACTTACGCGACTGTCTGCTCATCCATGCTCAAACGAAGAAAAACAAGCCACGCCATTAAATGCTTGCGCTCTTCGATGACCACTTGGTGGAGACTGTTTCATCTGCAACAATAACTTCTCTTGCCGACACCTTCTTTTGCCACCTGGGCTGATCTAATTCATGTTTGTGCTTGGTTGGGTGCATCTTTTGGAACATTCCAAATGTTGTCGTATGTGTGTGTGGTCGTGTTCTATATTCTCTATTTTGTTCCCCTTTTCCTTGCTATTTTTTGTCTCCTTTCAACAGCCGATGCATCTCATCTAATTTGATGTTTGTGGGCCTATCACTATTTGAAAACCAACGGCTATTTTGTTGCCTTGATTTTGACGATCGCGTGCCTGTCACCTAACATTTGAACTCCAACGGCTAGTTCACTAAGTTAAGGTTGATGTGCTCAAGCCCGTCATCCCTTTGGTCATTTCTTCGGCTTTCTGCAACTGAAGCTTTGGCCTTTTGCAATTGAACCTTCTCGAGGGGAAGGTGCCCTTTCAAAAAATGGAAAAGGTCCCCTTTTGGGTCGTTGGGAGTCCCCCGCAAGGGCACTTGCCCTTCGGGCTCCCTTATCTTCTCAATTCCTTCAGACAAAATGTATGAAGGAATTCCTTCGAACATTTTGCCCGAAGGAAGTCTTTCCTTCAATAGTTGGCGCCCTTTCTTTCGGTCTTTTCCTATGAAATTCCTTTGGACAAAATCTCTGAAGGAATTCCTTTGGGCATTTTTTCCAAAGGAATTCATCCATTGATTCTTCCTTGGATTTCCTTCAGATTTAATTCTGAAGGAATCCCTTGTCTCTTCCTTTGGATTTCCTTCGGACAGAAAGTCCGAAGGAAATCTTTGTCCTTTGCCTTGGTCTTTCTCTAAAGGAAAACTTACCCTTCGGCCTTCTTCTTTAATCCATCCGCAAGTGTTCCATGCCCTCCACAAGGGCACTTAGGACCCCAAGTTGCCCTTTGGAGCCTGTCGAAAGGTCCAATTGGTCACTTGCTTGCCCTCCACAAGGGCACTTTGGAACTTTGTAAAAAGACTTGCGTTCTTTGAACTGGCCCATCCTTTTGCCAAAGGCTTGTCCAAGGCAATTTCCCAAAGTGAAATAAGCCCCATATCAAGCCGAAAACCTACAGGTCTTAGATCTTTCAATTTTTTATAAGGACAGGGCTATTGCAAAGGAAAAGTGGAGCATTTGTAGTAAGGTGGATGCATCCAAAACTGACGGCTCAGGATAGTAGGGGAAGGAGACCGATTTTTGGCTTGCAAGACCAAAACGGTCAACAGGTGGTTCCATTGGCTCACACATCAAGTAATACTTTTAGTGCTCAAGTCCCCCTAGGTTGCAAGTAAATATAGATGTTCATATGTTTAAAGGAAAATAAAAGCCAACACATTAGATAACTCGTTAGATTAGTTAAAGTCATATTTTCTATAAATGACTTTTGTGATGAAGATAAAATTAAGATTGCACTTTTGAATGTTTCTTCACCCATTAACAAGTGGTGACAAGCGCACACCCTATGAGAGAAAGACTAAGTAGAAGATGAGTCTAAGACAACCTGGAGTAAATTTCTAAAAGCCTTAAAGGATGAATACTACCCAAAAAATGTCCATGAAGACCACTACATTCAATGAAAAATTATGTGGCAAGGGCGTGACTAGACATCAAAGCCTACATTGACACTTTCAATACCCTATATGCAAAAATAGGCTCAATCGAGTAAGAAAAGTAAAGATTCCTCAAGTAGCATAGTGGCCTATGACCACTCATTTAGTAAAAATTGAAGTTTCTTAAGGTCAAGGCGATGGGAGAAGCCTATAGCTATGTAGAAACCATTGAGGAAGAGTCAAAGCCAAAGAGCAAGTGGGAAACACTTGTCATGACAAATAAAACGCCTTCTTCAGACAAGTTCAAACAGTCTAAGACATGTCATGGTGCAAAAAACACAAAATTAACAGTAACTCCAATGCAGAGTGCCATGCATAGAAAAGCTTGCTTGCATTCACAAAATCAAAGGGGAGGAAAGAGACTTCAAAGTTACTTTCCTCGATGCAACCATCACCCCAAATAGTGTCAAATGTTGAATTAAAATTCCTATTCCATTCACAAATTTGGTTGTAAGGGCAGCCAAAAGATTTTTTGATCAATGACGGTAGCACAAAGAATCTCATCTCTAAATTAACAGTCTCCTTACAATTTGGGATGGATTGATTCATGTCGCACCAAAGGTATATATATCACTCGCTAATGTCATTTCTCATATCCTATCCATCCTTTCATAAAGAAGCTAGTTTTTGATATAGCACTAATTAATGCATGTGATAAAATCATTGGGCATGCATACATGCATAATCGCCATGGTGTGTACACAACCAACCCTTAAAGTATCACCATATCAGTGAACAGTAAGAGACGCTGGAGTCCTGAATTGATTCCACATTTTAATCATGTCATGTGAACCCCTAAGAATATTACACCACCCTTGTTTCATAACACAATCATGACAATTGATTCTCAAGCAAGGGTGAATGATTCACATGCAATTGTGCCATCTCGTGCTCTTATCTTGAGTGTCTTGGTTACTTGTGCAACTTTGCGCAGACCCTTGCATCATGTGTCCCCTGCACAATACTAGGGAACATGTCAGACAACTGCCATGCCCCGAGCACCTCCATGCAGCTCCCAATATCATGTGCCTTCTATGTAGCCCCAAGAAACATGTCACATAGTTCAAAAGACTATTCAACACAACCCCTTAGATCATGTGCCTCCTGCATAATGCAAGAACACACATAGTTGAGAGGAAGAACTCTATGCCTCAAACATTATCGTGTTGCTTCTCAGATCATGTGCACTTTGCTCAACATGTGGAAACATGCCACAATCCACATAAGCCTACCTTGCAACTTTGTGCAATTCCTTGGATCATGTGCACCCCATATAGTGCAAGGAAATGTCACACATATCAAAATACAACCATGTAACACTTTGCAACTTCTCACATCATGCACTTTTCGTGGAATGTCAAGATACATGTTGTGCAACTCACAAGGCAACTTCACATCACCCTACACATGATTGTGCCACTTTGCATCATGCGCCATGTGCATAAACTCTACACAATGTTAGTGAATGACACAACACCTTTAGACATACCTCGCATCTTAGACTTTGCACAAAAACTCCAAATTACACATCACTCATGTGGACACTATGCTTTGTACCAAATGGCACTTCTAGGGTTGGTGTTATGCAACAATATCTGTTAACATACCATGCACATATCATTCAAGCCATATAACCGTCAAAAAATGAAGAGTCGCACATGGAAGCCCAAATGGTTCCATTTGCGTAATGGCTCCTTAGCCTTCACAACATTGTAATTTATGTATACACATTTGTAGCATTAGTTAGCAGGCAGATTATGGTGAAGTAGATAGATGTACATCTTTCTCAAGAGTATGCCACATACAAAATGCATAGATTAATATAGTTTTTTGTTCCAATTTTGTTACTTTCTCTATTCTCCATTGTATTCAATAATGCTTTTGCATACACATACAACCCATCTAAACCCTCGTTTAGAATATTGTCCTCTGGAACTCTTGGGATCCAAATCTAGCCTAAACTTACACTCACCAATGGACACACAATCAGACAAAATACTCAAACTTGGAAACCCAAACACCCTCTCTATTGAATGAACAACAGATTAGAGAGATTACATTACATTAACTTGTTCCTAGTGAACTATGAAGAAAACATCTCAATCTTAGCCTTGGATTAGGTACTCTATGTCAGGATCTTGCTCCACCAATAGAGCACATATGATTACTTCTTGTATTAGCAACTAAACACAAAATTTAACCAGAATCAATAAGTAACTAGAAATATAAAACAACACAAGAATATGAGAGACAATACACAATTGTATTAATAATCACTCAGAAAAAAATACAATAAGGAAGATGCCACTTCTTCCTCCACCTCAAAGGCTCGCCACACTTCAAGACCTTCTTCCCTCTCTCTTTCGGTCCCAACAATCAACTCCAATACAGAATTGATGTTCACCTCCACCAGTCAGAAACAACGTTGCCAGTACACCAAGTACACAACTGTACTCCAAGTAGATCTCCTACTCTCTGCTGCTACATGCAAATCACTAAACCTTACTCACCATTGTAGATCTTCAAAAGAAGCCATGCTCACCTGCTGACCAAGATCATACAAATACGAAGAACCCTTCTGATTCCTCCAAACCAGCACCCACCTTGGTACTGTGGCACTAGGAGGAACACACCATTGCTTTCATCTCTCAGAAGGAGCTTATTAGCTCTCTTACTCTCTAGCACTATTTTACAATACAGCACATGAGTCTATATATAGATCTCATACTTACAATAATTAGACTATCTTAATTACAATAATTAGACACGCAACTCAAGACTACAACTAGCCTTTAACATGCAAACTAACAGTCCAAAAATAGACTCTCCGAAATCAACATGCAAACTGCATGTTCACGTACAGGCTGTCGACGTCGGCACCTCCCTGACCGATGTCGACCGACTGGTAACCGACGTCGATTGCTTCTTCACTGCTATCTGATGGACGTCGGTTGATTAGACCAACGTCGGTTGCCCTACAACTCATTCTGCAACTCTCCGCAACCCCCGCAACCTCCGTAACTCTTCATGTTTGCATCTTGGTGAAGCTTTTAGCTCCACAACCTAATAATCTCCCACTTGAAAATAAACAGCTGCACCTGTACCCATACCTGTACACCGTCTAAATTATTCCCTGGCTTGTATCCCTCTTCAAGATCAATCCTAAAGACCAACCACCACACAACCTGTGATGTTACACCTGTCATCCAAGTAACCTGCCACATCTGAACCTACATATCCATGTAGTGAAGACCTTGACCCTACATAACAAGAATCCCTGCTGCTAGTCCCTCTCAGATACCTGAGAATCCACTGAACTGCCCTCCAGTACTCCTTCTCCAAATTGGCTCCATACTTTCTGACAACTCCCACTCCTTGAGAAAACTCAGGTCTACACTAGACCTCATGTGATTTCGAACTCTGTTCAAAGCTAAGCTTGAACTGTCCAGCCCTTGATGTGCTTTTTGATCCTGCATCATGCATCATGAACCTCGCCAACACCGTCTTCACACCAGCTCCCACTAGAGACAAAATCTCCATGTCTCTTATGCTAAAGAATTTTGCTGCTCCAAATTTTTCATGACATGCCACTGAACTAACCTTACCTTTAGCTAAGCAAAACTCTGTATGTACAAAACCTGCTAGAAAATCACCCACATACAGTAACTGAATAATGTCGCGACTCATCATCCACTTGGTAAGATAAACACAACAATTAAACCTCCATTGCCCTGCAGCTTGCTTAAGACCATATACCTTGGCCTTCCATCTCACGTATCCATCCACTCTCTTCTTTAACTTGGGAATCCGTCCCTCATCCAGTGCTTTTTTCCAGCTGACAACTCCACCAACAAACACCTGTTTGGTTCTTCTCCAAAGACTCACACTCCTCCTCCATGCCAAGCTCCCACTGTATCTGGATTCTACCTGCATTGCCTCTTCACGTCTTCCTGGTTCTTGATCATCAATAAGAAATATAAAGAAGGTGAACAACGAATATGAGGTTCACTTACCCTTTTTGACCTCCATATGAGCGTTTGAGACTTGTTGACAGCTTGTTGTCCGCTCACCATCCGTTCCAGTGACCGATCTCGGCCATCTCCCAGTCTGCAACCGATCGATGTCAGTTCCCTGCGCTGACCCTGACTGTCGACGTCGGTTCCTTCATGACCGACGTCGGTCTTCCTGTTGCCGACGTCGGTTACTGTCTGACCGACGCCGGTACCTGTGTTCACCTGTGAATGATAACTTTTTACCCGCGAGCTCTCCATGGATCAAAACCCTGTTCAAATCAACACAGCCCTGCTCAAAATAATTCAGTGCACTCACCTGATCTCTGTCCGTCATCTCCTCCATGAACACCAAGGCTTTCCAGTTCTTTAGCTAGTTAAAAATATCTGTCTTTCGCTTAAGAACCTGCATTCTCCTCCTACATATGTGACCAAGCCTACAAAGCCACATCTCTGCAACAGAAGGTGAATCAGTAATATAAGTAGATAGATAAAGGATACCTACTTTCTTACCACCATCTAATTCAAGTGCATCCGCTGTGAGAGTTACAGTGCATCTCCCATCACCCAACTTTCTTGAAGAAATTAGACTCATCTCTAAGACTGAAACCTGCATGACCTCCTTCAACACCTGTGTGTCATCCGTCTGTAATTTCAGCTTCACTTCCCCTTTGCCAATAATCTGACAAGGCTCTCCAACCCCTAAATAAATATCTCCAAAGTCTCCAAAGACGTACCCATGAAAAGATGCTCTATTTCAGACTGCATGGAAAGAGGCAAAAGAATCTGTAAACAAAGATTCTACTTTATCTAGAGCAACTTGTGCAACATCACCTGCAACATCTGCGTCTACACGCTGATCTTCTACCAACCAACAATCTCTTTTTACCTGCTCTTTTTTTCTATCAATCAGACCATTCGTGCTATTCAGTTTCTCCATTCGTAGCTTATTTTCTTCTGCAATTGCTATACTCCCACTCAATCTGAAACCCCTGTGAGTGACCTGTAAGCAACAAACACTACCAGATCTGAAACCACTTGTTAGTCAATCCAACCAAAAGCTCTGATACCACTTGATGGTATCAGCTCTTGAACCTACAACCAGGTTCTGATACCACTTGTCAAGATCTTGCTCCACCAATAGAGCACATATGATTACTTCTTGTATTAGCAACTAAACATGAAATTTAACCAGAATCAATAAGTAACTAGAAATATGAAACAACACAGAAATATGAGAGACAATACACAATTGTATTAATAATCACTCAGAAGAAAATACAATAAGGAAGATGCCACTTCTTCCTCCACCTCAAAGGCTCGCCACACCTCAAGACCTTCTTCCATCTCTCTCTCGGTCCCAACAATCAACTCCAATACAGAATTGATGTTCACCTCCACCAGTCAGAAACAACACTGTCAGTACACCAAGTACACAACCGTACTCCAAGTAGATCTGCGCTCTGCTGCTACCTGCAAATCACTAGACCTTACTCACCATTGTAGATCTCCAAAAGAAGCCATGCTCACCTGCTGACCAAGATCATACAAATACGAAGAACCCTTCTGATTCTCCAAACCAGCACCCACCTTGGTACTATGGCACTAAGAGGAACACACCATTGCTCTCCTCTCTCAGAAGGAGCTTATTAGCTCTCTTACTCTCTAGCACTATTTTACAATACAGCCCATGAGTCCATATATAGATCTCATACTTACAATAATTAAACTATCTTAATTACAATAATTAGACACGCAACTCAAGACTACAACTAGCCTTTAACATGCAAACTAATAGTCCAAAAATAGACTCTCCGAAATCAACATGCAAACTGCATGTTCACGTACAGGCTGCCGACGTCGGCACCTCCCTGACCGATGTCGGCCGACTGGTAACTAACGTCGGTTGCTTCTTCACTGCTATCTGACCGACGTCGGTTGATCAGACCGACGTCGATTGCCCTGCAACTCTCCGCAACCCCCGCAACCTCCGTAACTCATTCTGTTTGCATTCTGGGGAAGCTGTTAGCTCCACAACCTAACACTCTATTTTGGACATACATCCCCATAACAATCTCCTCGAGCTTCTCATCGGGGAGAATTTAAATTTTAAAAAGTCATTAAAAAAACCCCTAGATATGGAGTACAACATATGAAAACAATGCAAATCGCTTAATAGATAACATCATTTGTTACGGTACCATCATCTAAAATAAAAATATAATAATTTTCATTTATTATATAAAACTTATTAAATCCTATAAACTAACTCAATTTGGTTAAGATAACCCTACTTGTTTTATCCTCTCTCTTCTTTTTTAATGGAAAGTGCAAATATCTTTTGTTTTTCCACATTCAATGAACATAGAATGTATCATGTTTTTTTTTTTTTTGTGGACAACAAAAAATAACATCAAATTTATTTATTTTTAAAAGAACATTCAACAAACATAGAAAGTATTGTGCTTTTTTTACAAACAATAAACACCACAAAAATTATTAGAAATAAGAAAATTGGTTACACAAAATCATTTTTAAAATATTAACTATGCCAAATAAACCATAGTGACAACCATATGAATATTACTAATTTCATATATTAATTTTAAGAGCATTTTGTTGTAAATGTAATTTTATGATATAAAAATTCTTAAGGCATGCTGCACAATTTATGAAAAGATCATATTTGAAACTCCCATATCTTTGTTTATAAGAAAATTTTAAACAAAAAATATTTCTTCATAAAATCTTGTTTGCAAAAATATATTCCTACAAAATAAGAGCATTATGAAAACTTTCAACCCCTCATTAAAAATAGGAGTTGTAACACCCTCCATGAAACCCTCTTTTTTAGAAAGCTTTATCCTTCGCACATTGTTGTAAAACTTGCTTCTTAATTAATTATGATCATGAAATTATTCAATGTATATAATCAAACTTTGAACATGTCTAAAACAATATGGAAATCCAATGTACAGAGAATAGCTTTCTATTGACGATTTGATAAGTTGTAACATTAATTAGAATATTGAACTTCATAACCATTCAAAATGTCAAATTTTTAAATTTAATTTTTAAAAAAATAAACAAATTTAACTCTCGAGCCAATAAATTTATATTTACTTTACAATAATCAATATCAACCAAAAAATTATTCTTCCCTTCATTTAAAACTTCTTCTCTCCCTTGATTTCTTCCAAGAAATTCTTCTTCCCTCCATTTAGGGGAAGGGAAAAAAAAGCCCACACATTATTGTCTTTATGTAATATAAAAATCCTTCTAGTTGGACTATAACCATTTATAAACATAAATTATATTAATAAAATGTGAGTTAAAAAAAAATACTCCTTTGAGAAAAATAGATTGTGTAAAGTTTTAGAAACATAAAATTGAGTCGACTTTTGGGAGTAAAATTTAACTTTAAGAAAAAGAAATGCCACTTGTTGAATGTGCACTAATAGTTGAAATAAATTTTAAATATATAATGCTCTATCCTTGACTTTGTAACATAAATTATATTAATAAAATGTGAGTTAAAAAAAAATACTTCTTTGAGAAACATAGATTGTGTAAAGTTTTAGAAACATAAAATTGAGTCGACTTTTGGAAGAAAAATTTAACTTTAAGAAAAAGAAATGCCACTTGTTGAATGTGCACTAATAGTTGAAATAAGTTTTATATATATATAATGCTCTATCCCTGACTTTGTACTAGCTAACAGTGACCATCATACTATGTACTAGTTCAATTTTTACCTTACAATAACTAATCACATCATCATGTCACTATTTAAACAATTAGTATTTGAATGTAAAAATATATTTGCACCACATTTAAGTATTAGACAAATATTTTTTTACATGCATTTTAATTTTCTTGTTTTAAATTAATTCAAATTGTGACTTTCTCTCCATTTCAACATGCAAAACAAAAAATGTTAAAACTTTTAAATAAATCATTTTTTAAATTCCTACATGGTAGCCAGATCGCAGTGTGAACCTCCAAATTTATGGGTTGCCACTAATGGCACTTCCCCCTAAAAAATATAGCGAACAAATCTTTTTATGACCCATTATATAAATGTGGCCCCACTTAACCCATGTAGTTAAATGGCTTTCTTTTATTTATATTTAATTACTTTGTGAAATAAAAAATAAATTAATTTTGTTTAGAATTTTTTAGGAGGCCCATTTTATTTTTGTATTTCCCCTAAAGACACCTCTCTCCCTCTAAAGCTAACTCTCTCTGCCTCTCTTGGAATTGGAACTAACGTAAGTTGCCTCCCTAACTGATTCTTCTTAGCTCCCACCAACTGATATGAATCTCCCTTGCCTACTCTTAACAAGCTACAATGACTCTTCAAGCTCCCTTCACTTTGGAAAATGGTCCACATGTTGAAAAATAAAGATCTGGGCAATTACTTTAGCTTTGCTTTCGTCGTGGTTGAAACCACCAATTATGCAAATTGATAGTTTCGTCGCCCTCCCAAATAGGGGTAAATTGATCACTAGGAAATAAATGAAGCCAACTCCACTTGACACTCCCCATATGTTGGAGTCTTGATGATGTTCCTTGGATTGTTGTTGATTATCTTTGACACACGCAACATTGTCGACACGATCAACAAGTTGCATAGACATGCACACAAGGGCACAAACCCCGACCCAAATTTTTGGTTGATGTAAGATTGCTTTGTTGATTCAAATGCTCCTACATAATTCATGACACCACCTTCTTTGCAAATTTCCCATTAGTTGGTGATGGATGACCTCAATCTAACTATGCCACTACATTGTGCTCAGAAAAATATTTATAGTAAAAAAAAAGGAATTCAAACTCCATCGTATGCCCAAGATTTCACAATTTTTTTATCACCTTCTCCAAGCAAGAAGGAAAACTACCTATGACAACCAAAAGAACCTCAAATTTAAGGTCCACCATTTTTGTTGACAACTCATACTATTACACTAGCTACTCCCACTCCCTTTGGCTGCCATTGTAGTTTACACCTATCAACATAACTAGTCACCAATACAAATATTTTAAATATATCTATTTGAAAAACACCGGTACGTATCGATGTCGCAAAAATTGTTGAAGAGGCTTCTCCATATTCAATCTGTGCCATTCAGCACATCCCCTCCACTCTCACAACTAGATTTAAATATTTATGTAGATGACATTTTTCATCACATACTGAAGATGTTTAACAATGTTTTGTTTCAGCCTGACTTGCATCCAATTTACCGCAACGAAGTATAATGAACAAGATTTTCCAATTCATTAAAAAATGTCATTTTCAAATATTCTATGCATTCAAGTTGGTGCAAGTGATCATTTCAAAGCAAAGAAAAGAAGTGCTAGGAGAAGACAATGCATGGGATAGCTTCTATTCGATCCTGAAGCTTTAAAGCCAAAGCTTCTTAAAGGGAATCCATGTTGTGTGATTAAAATTTTGTAGGATATTTTGTTCGTAATCCCACTGTTTTTTGAAGCGTAATATATCAATCTCAAGGTGCTTATTTTGGGTTTGTCACATAGTTTCCTCCATTAAAAAGTTCCACATTGATTAACGACTCAATCTTCTCCACAAATTTACTATTGACTGGCGATGGATGGCCTCAAAACTAGCAGCACCACTAGGTTGGGCTCGAAAAAAAAATTATAGGAAAACAAAACCCTCCAAAATCCACTGTATGCCCAAGATACCATGATTTTTTAATTGCCTTCTCCAAGCAAGAAGGAAAACTGCCCTAGGACAGTCAAAAGAATGTCAAATTGAAAGACATTTTTATTGACATCTCACATTATTACACTTGCTCCTCCCAACCCTTTGTTGCTATTGTAGATTACACCTATTGGTGTAACTAGTTACTAGTACAAATATATTAAAACATATCTATTTGAAAAACGTCATATGTATCAATCTCGAGGAGCCTATCTTGCATTTGTCTCAATTTTGCTCATT
Source organism: Torreya grandis (assembly GCA_037957365.1). Lineage (NCBI taxonomy): Eukaryota > Viridiplantae > Streptophyta > Pinopsida > Cupressales > Taxaceae > Torreya > Torreya grandis. The sequence goes on from JARHVA010000384.1 coordinate 836,169, forward strand.
GAAGGGTCCCACATTGATTAAGAACTCACTCACCTTCTCCACAAATTTCCGTTGATTGGTGATGGATAGCTTCAATCTAACTGCAGCACTTCATTAGGTTCAAAAAAATATTATATAGGAATGAAAACTGCCTTGTGACGATCAAATGAATGACAAATTTATGATAGAACATTTTTATTTACATCTCACACTGTTACCCTCCCTTCTCCCACCTCATTTGGCTGCCATTGTAGGTTACACATATCGGCACACCTAGTCGCTAGTATAGATATCTTAAATACATCTATCTAAAAAATGCCAATATGTATCAATCTCAAGGTGTCTCTGTCTTGGATTTGTCAAGTAGTTTCACCCATTGAAAGGCTTCACATTAATTAATGACTCTGTGACTTTCTTTGAAAAATTCTCATTCACTAGTGATACATGGTCTCAATCTAGTTCCACCACTGTGTTGGTCTCAAAAAAATCTTTTCAATAAAAGAAAGCAGTGTCCGAACTACACCATATGCCCAAGATTTCACAATTTTTCGATGGAGAAAAACTACCATGTGATAGTTAAATGGTCATCAAATTTAAGGTTAATCATTTTTATTTTCCATATCATACTATTACACTCCATAGCCACCACTCCTAGCTGCCATTATAGGTTGCACCTATCGGCTTAACTATCTGTAGTGGGGGCACCCATTTTACAAGGGTATTAAGTTCAATGTATCTAGTTATAGATTAATAACTTGTGGAGCAAGCAACCATCTTTTATAAATAGGTTTTCACCTCTCTATAATCATCTATTTCCATATCAATACAACTATTTATTTGGAGAAGTGTTTCCTCAATTATTTTTTGGATTTGTAAGTGCAATCCTTTGCTTTTGGGTGTGCAGGTGTCCCAAATTGTTGTATGTTGTTTGGTCGTATCTTATTTTGTATGCAGTTACGCGTCAGGTAGTATATGGGAGGATTAAAAGCAATGCTTCGATACATAAAAGAAGGTGAGCCACATCATGCAATCCATTAAAAGTTTAATGCTGTTGTCCTTGAGGGAAGAAATTTAGCTCTTAGAACATGCTTTTCTCCCTGATCAGGTGTTGGCAAAGATAAAGCCTTGGGTAAGTTGAACAATCATATTTGCAAGCAGCAAGGAGGCAGTTTCTGTAATGTGCAATTTTTCATTCCATTCACATGCGGTTGTATCTCAAAAGTGCACCATAGGAATCCAAGAGGTTCAATGTGAAGTGGTTGCTGCAGGTTAAACTAGATGATGCAGAGACTAAAAACAATGAACTGCTGGATATTATAATGGCTTTGTGGTGGAAGTGTATTATACTATTGCTGATGAACTGGTACCCAAACTGAGCAAGCTGCTGCACCAGCTCAATACAGTTCAATATGCTACCGCTATTGTCTACAAGTTGTTTTACACGTTACTGCCATTCAGTGGACCGGAGAGGTGGATAGTCTTCCTTTTGTTTGGACTACATTTCTACCGTATTTAGAATCAAGTTTGTAATGGTTGAAGCTTATGGTTATAGATGTCAGAATCGCGGGAACTTTAGATATTAGTATAATCATTGGGTTTTGACGTGGTGATTTGGAGGTGCTCTCTAGCCATTTTGTTCTATTGCAGTATTGAGTATCAGTTTTTATGCAAGTTCTATAACATATAATCAAAATTGAATGCTTTCAAATAAAAAATTGAATAAGAGAAGAAAGAAAGAAATAAATAAATCATATTAGTGCCCACAACTGACCAAAAGTAGGTCAATGAGACTGAAAGATACAACCATCAGCAATAGAAAGAAAGCCAACAGTAGAGAATAAGTGAGAAAAACCAATCTCAAGGCTTGGGCATCTTATGAGATAGAAAGCCAGCTTATGGCAACTATAGAAGACTTTCTCCAAAGTGATTACAAACATATTTTTTAGCTTTTGTTTAGTGTGTTTCCAACTATCTACCATGACAGTGTATCTCCCAATCGACAAAGTTGACGAATGCCCACATTTTTTTTTATTTCTTGCTGGCTAAGTGCACGCAATTTTATTTGGTATAGTTTTGGCCACAGCTTTCCAGTGACTGCATTCAAAAGGAGTAGCACGAATATCAGCATCATTTTGGTGTCATAAATGATTTCCATAAAAACACACCCGTGTCACATTTACCTAGTGCACTTTACTTATTTGACCTTATCAAACATTTTTATAAAAATTTCAGTATTGATATCCAGGAAATTAAAGAAAACAATACTAGAATAAGTAGTTAGAGGGTCCTAAGATTATCCAGCAACAATAGAACTCCGTTTAGATAATCATTTTAACTCAGGCAGGATAAGTCTAACCAAAGAACTATACTGTTCTGAAAAAGTATTTTTATTATCCATCCAACATTTAGCACATATTTTAATCATCTAATAATCATGGAATGTAAACATCTTGGACATATTGGTTCTGATTCTTGATGGTCAGAACATGAATATGCATAGTACATAGAACCTGCGGATAGAAGGAAGAGTAAATCCACAGATTTGTTTCACCTACCATTTCCTTCCAGTAAGTACTAGTGTGATATGAGAACATATGGAGGCTAATAAAAATTATATTAGAAAATTCATGGTTGAGCAATGGAGGCATAAAGAGGAAAGGAAAGGTCCTTCTAAGGTCTACAATGTGCAGATGTATGCACATATAGACCAACACATACTCCCTATAAGCCTACTATGCGTAGGCAGAGAGGCACCAAACTACACTACCATACATAACCTACCCCACCGAACTTGTGACCTTCCCTTCCAAGAGCACAAGTTCTTCTCCATTAGGCACACTCAGTTATAAACAGACACTTTGATTTCCAACAGTCTAATGAGGTCACCTAATAAAGAAATAAATTCTGCATGAAAAATGAAAAAAGAAACTATTTGCATACCTTGAGAGCGTAAACAGTAAGTTATCTTTAGAAAAGAGGAATGCTATGCTAATGTAGATGTGGAATGTGTATCGAGGTTACAACTTAAAAATTGATAGTGCAAATAAAAGTTAAAACAATGATGTCATCTAGAAAATGTTTTTAACCAATAATAAATAAGAATAACGACCCTAATCAAATTAATAGAGTACATCCACACTTACCAAATAAGCGACCCTTTCTTTTATCCCATGCAATCCCATTCAAGACATCATAGTTCTGCAAACCATAAATCCAAAGCAGAGATGTAAGGAAGGATGCATACAAAAACTTGCTACATTTTACTAGATATCTCTGCACCTTTGACTTTCGTTTTCCAACGATGCTACATAGCACTTCATCCAAACAGATAACACTTGTTCCAAAGAAATATGTAGTGAATGAGGCTTTGATTTGGATAAGCTTTGTTGAGTGTTTTCAGGCGTATGAATAAGTTAATGTAAAGCGTGTTATCATTTTATCATAAGGAAACATAGAAATTTTAGTGACCTTTATTTGGATGGATTGTATATTATTATCATATCTGCTAAAGCACAAACTTATGTCCATTATAATTTTAAGATTAAGGGTGCACTGCCACAACTTATTATGTTAAACAGTTAAAAGTATGGTCCATATGTGATATTTGTCTGTTATTTGTCAAGGTTTTGATTTTCATTATATTAGCATTTGAAATTATTAATTTCAAGCCAAAGAAAGCTATCTTCCTCATCCATGTTATGGCCTTCCAGAATATAGATTCATGCTTGGGTCAGATAGTTTTAATGGATGCACTAATACTGAAGGCCATAGAATGGACCCATAACTAAGTTGCATGGAACTTGCTAATGGGAAACGACACAGGAAAAATCTAATTTAAAAGAAAATGAAAAACAGACTTTTAAAAATATATGCTGCTACTTGCAGCAAATAAATAATACTCAAGACTTTAAAATCAGACTTAAGACTTTAATCGGCCTAATATCTTAGTATGTCGTCATCATTCCCTGAAAGCAATTTTTGTAACGAGGACATCAACCTTTACCAGTCTTGAAAATGTATCAGTTAGTATGAAACTTTTGCACAAGCATATTCCATGTGCTCTGACTAGCATTTCACTCACAAGACGCTGATGCTTCTCGTATGCATAGGCATAAGATTATTACAGAAGCAATACAACATAGTACAAATGTGTATTTCAAGTACAATGGCATTTTGCTAGCAATTAATGCAATTAAAAGATGTTCAAATGCATTTCCAAGGATCTTCTTCCACAACTTTGCCCCATTTTTGGCACTAAAATGAACTGCCAATCTGAAAACAATCCGAAATGGAAAGAAACTTTTCCAGACCATTTTTGTTTCGAGAAACGTTGCTCAGAATGTTTCCAGCAATTTTTGATATGCTCACAGGAAGTTTAGATTTTGGATACATTTCCATGCACAAAAATGGAGATGCCAGAGTTTCCTATAACTTAGGTCCACAAATACTGGACTCCAACTTTTATCTCCTAAGAATCCTTCTGGATCGTCTGGTGCTTTTAATTTACAAATAGATTAAAACAATCATGTCCTACGAATCTGACACATGTTTTGATTTGAAATCCTATCAGATGCAACAATGCTATCTGTCCAAGAAGCAATTTTCCTATGATTCTTGCAGTGAGCTTGTTCCAAAGGGTAGATTGGGACAAATTTTGGAAACATATGAAAAACTAGGTCACGTTGTCGAGGGCTAACTCCATGACTGTAGAACGAAACAACTCTGTTGAAAAAGTGTCGAAAAGCTTAGGAAGCGTAAAACATGATGAAAGGATGTAGAACTTTGTTTGGTAAAAAATGACCCCTGAAAATGGCACCGAAAGGCCCGAAGTTCGCAAATACAAAAAAACTAAAAACTCAGAAAAATCCGGGTAAACTAAAATCATCTTTTTATGATTTCATCTCGCGACAGATCCTATCCACCTCATGGTGTAATGCTTGTCACATGGTTTTTTCAGATTAAAGATTGAATCGATTCATTTTTTTTTTAAGACTGTTATTTCCTGCTAAATATCACTATAAAGGAATTGTCATCCAGATGTAAAAGTCATGGAGGGTTGTAGCTTCACCTCTTTTCAGAGATCATTACCATATTGGAAAGAGAGTGTGATAGATTTACATCTCTTCTCAGAGACTGATACCCTTTTTTGTAATAATACTGGAGAAAAAACTTATCTATTCTCTGAGATCCATACCTACCTTAAGTATGAATAAAATACTTAATTATTTTACTCAAAAATTGCTGTGTAAATTTTTATCTCCATCCATTAATGGTTCATTTAATTGCAATTATGGAATTATCTCTATGCTACAATTCCTGTAATCAAATCCTTCCACTTATTCCAACATTTTGGTGTGTTATCCACCAGATTGCCAATCAAATCCAGATCAGAACCAAAAAATGATGCTCTGTATATAGATAATTGAAAAAGAAGTAAATGTTGTCAATACGGGAAGCATTCCACTTCCTTTAAGAACTTGATTCTAGATATTATTATTTATGCTACTTGAATATATGATAAGAATGTGAAGTACCTTGTAAGAGTAGTACAATTTGCTTGATGCTTGACTAACGTATGGCTGTGCATGGTGCACAACACTTTCACTGATAATATGGGAGTATAGGTAGTAACTTTGATCTAATTTAATGATAAACTTTTCAGATAAATGTCAATCAAAAGTGAGAAAGAAAGATATTATATTAATGTCCACAGATGACCAAAAGTAGGTCAATGGGACTGACGGATACAACCAATAGCAATAGAAAGTTCTAGGAAGGGAGAATCCTAGAGGCGAACCAAAGAAATAAAGTATGAAAGACAAAATAGAAGAAAGAAAGAAAGAAATTATATCAATGTCCACAAATGACCAAAAATTAGGTCAATGGGACTGAAGGATACAACCTCTAGCAATAGAAAGTTCTAGGAAGAGAAAATCCTAGAGGCGAACCAAAGAAATAAAGTACAAGACAAAATAGAACAGCGTGTCACTAACACAAGTGACCAAGAAACCAATACAAATAGTAATTAGGGGTGCCCCAAAGCCCCAAGAGCATGTGCCAATGAAGGCTGGAGGCAAGTTTCATCAAATATCCATATGTGCCCGAAGTGGAGGAATCATCTGGTTCATCATCGATCACTGTGAGAGATCTAATAATGTGAGAGGTGAACCAAAGAAATAAAGTACAAGACAAAATAGAACAGCATGTCACTAACACAAGTTACAAAGAAACCAATACAAATAGCAACGAGAGGCGAAACAAAAACCCCAAAAGCATGTGCTAATCAAGACTAGAGGCAAATCTCATCAAATGTCTTTGTCTGAGCCTAAAGTGGAGGAGTCATCCAAGACGTTATCGATGTGAGAAATTTGATAATGTTCTCTGTTGAGTATACAGCGTTGGAGGAGCTAGGTTGGGGGATCCTAGGAGGAAGCAAGACACTTCCTCTAGAATCTCCGCTAACATCCAAGGCCGGTGTAACTCCCATAGTAGAAAAGAAACTCGTAATATTAGTTTGCCCTTGTGGCCTGGGGGCCAGCTGGAAAGTAGTAGATCCATGTTGCAAATGACCCATATAGGCAAGCACATCAATTAATTCTTGAACTGGACAAACTAGAACAAATTAAAGTGGAAGTAGTCACCTCAGCATAATAAATACAAAGGATAGGACTACATCCCTCTCAAATATATATGCTTGTTCATCATTAATTCCTTTGCACTTGGTTACTTTTCATTAATCGAGTCAAAAAATGCAATGATAGAAAATGTTTAAGAGGAAGATTCTCGAAGGCTCCCTTATTTGGACTCTAATTTGTCCTTATTTTGGTTACAACATCCAAGGGATTTAAGCAATTTGAATTTTAGTCTTAGTTTGGTTACAACGCCTAAGGGATTTAAGCAATTTGAATTAGTTATATTTGTCCTTGCAAATAGACATAACTGTCAGCAAAAACACAAGCAGTACATATTAGAGATCAGTTATATAGTTTTTCATATGAAGCAAGCATTTTTCTTTTTCACACTACTAAGGTGCCCCATCACACTATCTGTCAACGACGTGGATGGCTCCTTCTCAGCATCATGGATCTGCTCCTTGGCACCGTGGATCTACTGCTTCTAAGGCCACTGGGACAAGCACACATTACAAGTTTCTTCGCTGCCATGGGAATTTCTTTGGCCTTGGATGTTAGGGGGATTATAGGATTGTTTTTCTTCCTCCTATGATTACCCAGCCTGGCCCCCTCAAAGCTAGACATTCGCCAATGAGCATTTTAAAATCCTACATTCACCCTTTCACAGTGATAGATGATGACACAAATGATTCCTATGTCTCGGGCATGGTCAGAGATTGCTGATGGGGCTACCCCTCATTTACTGTCAATGCTTTTGTTCTTTTTATTCAGTTAGTCATTGTTCCTAGGGTCCTTTTACCCTAGCACTTTCTATTGTAATTAGGTATATTCTCGAGTCCCATTTACCTACTTTTGGTCATTCGTAGACATTAATATAATTTCTTTCTTTCTTTCTGACTTTCATCAGCCCAAGCTCTTTGGGGGTTCCTGCTCCCCCCCACATGGCTATTTGTATTAGTACCTTAACCACATGGGTTGGGGTATTACTACTTTGGCTTTAACCCTCGGTTATTTTCAGTGCTTCAGTTCTTTTTATTTAGTTAGCGTTTGATCCTACCCTAGCACTTTATATTGTAGTTGGATGTATTCTTGAGTCCCACTGACCTACTTTTGGTCATTCATGGACATAATATAGTTTCTTTCTTTTCTTTGTTTCTTCACAAGAACAAGATTTCTTAAAAGGTTTACAGTGAAAATAAAAGAGTGCCGCAGTACCATAAAAACATTCTATTGTACCACTTTAGGTTACCATGAAACTGAAAAATCATACAAACATTTAAAAATCACATGGTTACAACGGAATCTTCAATGAGAACCTCCCAAAGTTCAAAAACCAAAATTTCAAAGAACAGCTTATCTGACTCCAAACATATCTTCTATGTCTGAAGGTAAGAAGAAATTTAGAATAAGATCCACAAGTTAAAATACAATTTCCTCTGATTAAGTTACATAATGTCTACCATATTACCTTGTATCCCGATGAAATTAAACTTCTCCTACAAAACAAGAACAAAAGAACACATTTCAATATCTTCGTTTCTTCAATACAAAAGGCACAAAATAAAGTTTATTTCTCCAATATAATAAATAATCCCATTTTCTCAAGAAGCACTCGAAGTTTCCAATCAAATTATACAACATTCCTTGAAGCACATAATTGTACACTTTTAGCACAATTCTGAACTAGAAATCTGTACGGAGCTTGTAATCCAGACAATTACCTCAGTTTGTGAAGTAGGATCCATCCAAGCACAGTTCCATCTTTTGGTGAAATCCTCGCAATGCAATCAGACTGCATCAATCAAAAGAGAATGTTTTAGAGACAACCAAAAATTCCTGATAATGTAGAATTGATTTCCTTCTATTGTGGAAAGAACATCGACCAAAACTTACAAACATGAGTTCAAAATTGATCAGGCATAAGACCCAAACCTTGTCTAAAGATAATTTGTGCAAACAAGAATAAATAAACAGTACGGAAATTAGGAAACCCTAAACTATATTTAAGCCTCAATAGTCGATACTTGAAAATTGAAACATGTGACCACTGTCAGACAAAAAACTGTACGTTAATACTAAAGAACAAGTGTAGGGTCTAATTATAGCAACAGTTGCTTGAAAGCTGTTATCCCCAATTATATGCACCTCATGCACTCATGGATCCACCTATGAAAAACAATTAAAATATTGGACTAAGAAATAAGGAACCTTATTAATCTGTGCATTGAAATATTTATTAGTAGCTAAGTTGTAAAAGAACTTTTGTAAAAGGTCGGAAAAAGTACCAACATTTACTATTTTATAGTCATATGTCAGTTATTCCAAGCAAGTAACACATGATGGATGTGACAAAAAAGATGTCGCATGGAAAGGACAAATGGAATTTAATGGACTTATAGGTGGGCGTTATAGTCCGAGGCAGTCACAAGATAGTTTCTTTAACGGTCAACGGAATTGCACAAAAAAGGAGGAGAACAAACTTCCAAAGGACTTTTCGGCATTTCTTGGAGAAATAGAAATCATATTAATGTCCACAAATGACCAAAATTAGGTCAATGGGACTGAAGGATACAACCATTAGCAATAGAAAGTTCTAAGAAGAGAGAATCTTAGAGGTGAACCAAACAAATAAAGTACAAAGACAAAACTTTGAAGGGATCTTATTCCTTCCTTTTCTTGGTTCTGCCTGCTTATCTTCGTTTCTTTCTCAAGTGTGCTCATCAGATTTCAGTTGTAGCAAATACTATGACTCCTTACTCAAGGTATCTTCTTTGTTTGTAGACATGGAGGTTTTCATCACTTAATGTTCATGTCAATATCATTATCAGCTTCTTTCTTGGTATGAGGTTCAGAATTGATGTTGAAGCATTCCATGCACAAAGTTTTGCCAAGTTAATAAAGTGTTCCAACTTCCATCCACAATCTTGATATTCAACTTTGTGGGTTGAATGAAGAGTACATCAGCATTGTTCTGAATAGATCTAGTTGAATCACTCTATTCAAATATTCTGTTTGAAGTTTGGAGGATATATGTTCAAGTAAATCTAATCCTTGGTTGTTTTCTTGGAGCACTTTTTTTTTCTTGAAAATTAATATTTGCAGGACTCGCCATTTTCTTCCTTTCTTTTCAGCACTCTAGTTTTGCTGAGAATGTCAAACATCTTTATTTTCATCCTGCACTATGTGTGTTTAGTAATAAAATTTTTTGGGCTATTTGGTTTGTTCTTTGATTCTAATATAACATACAAAAATATTAGTAATGGGAGCCACCCTGAAAAATGAAAATCACTAAGAAGAATTAATAACTTGAGTCAAAATTATTATAACCAAAACAGAATTTACATCTAGTCAGAATTTATAACCACCTAGCTGCCAACCATTAATCTCATATGAATAAGCTAAAAATGAGACCCAATTTTCATTAGAACCATTTTGTTAATGATTGATAATTCGAAAAAGCAATCTTGAAGCTGCAATTGGAATGCAAAATGCCACTCCAAAATCAAATATAGCAATGCTGAAGAAAGAAAGAAAGAAATTGTATTAATGTCCTCAACTGACCAAAGTATGTCAATGGGACTCCAAAGTATAACTTGATATAATAGAGAATAACTATGGTAAAAGGACCCTAGGCGATGAAAGTAACTAAATACAAAAGTGAAAGCAAAGAAACAAAGCAAGAGGGTAAACCAAAAGTGGTTAAAACTTAAAAATTTTACAACCCACAAACCAAAACATACAAGTACAGATATCCATGTGAGGAAAATACCCCTCAAATAAGCAATAACACATGGAGCTGTAAGGCAAGATTTTATTTCTAAAGTCAAACTCCAACCATGCCCAACTAACTTAACAATCCTAAGTCAAAGAAAGGAAGCGAAAAAAGTCTTAGTGAAATCTTAGCATATATCATAACACACATCCCAATCTGAAAGTTAGATGACCAACATTCCAAGGAAGAAATTTACAGAATCAGAAAAAAGACCAAATACTTAATGTATGTATAAATCTAACTTCATTGCAGAAATATCAACCGAAACATGCAATTTATCCATACTAAAGGAATATTCCCGAGTCACCCATAGAGATCATGGAAACAGTTGAAACATACTGCCAATCTTTGCTCACAGAACCTATAAGCAATAATCCTTGCAAATATTCCACAATTCATCCTAGCTACAGAATCTGAAGAAGACTTACAACTCAGAACAAACCAATACTTCACTCTAACTAGATAAACCACCATGGCTAGATAGATTCAGCTCATCATTTTCATAATTTTTGAGATGTGCTAAAAAATAGTTTAAATCTAATTGTTCAATAATCTTATCTCCAAACAAACACTTAGAGAGAGAGAAAGGAGGGAAGTGAGGGAGGGAATTGACATACCTGCCAAACATTTGCCCAGACCTCACCATTTATGTACTCAAGCTCATTCAAATAAAACACTTCAAGTCCTTCATATTTCACTATTACTCTATATTTTTCTGAACAAAATCCAAACAGAATAAGAAATGATATTTTTTAGCTAAACAATGCAAAGCTATCAATAGATTTTATTTTAAGAGATGAAAGCTTCCAGAAAAATTGTTGACAAAATTTGGGGGGACCGACATTTGGGACCACACTTTGTGGTCCATCATCAGATTTACTTTTATCAGCAGCTTTACTTTTGAAGAAGTATTGTTGAATGCAAAACTAATGAGGTTTGCCATGTTAACTAGAGTGCCAATTAATACAGAGTATGCAAATGCCAATCTTTGGGAAAAGAAAAAAATGACTGACGAACAAATAAAAGATACCAAAAAATATATATTAATTGCACAACCTTTGAATGTAACTCGATCAAGATAATACATAGTCGAACTTCCATCGCTTCCAAATAAATTTTTTCCATCATTTGTCAATCCCCAACCATCTTTCATGGGATGCCGAAAGCTCTTCACCTACCTCACCCATAAGAGCATTGATTAGAAAATATGGAATGTTCAAACAATAACAGCAAGCAAAAACTCCAGTCGAATGTTTACAAGGAGAAAAAGTCATATCTAAGTACCCATTACAATAAAAGGTGATAGTTATTTAAACAAGATCTCAATATTGCTTTAGTATGACTATTTTTAAGTGACCATATGATTAGTTCTATCAAGGATGATGGGCTAACATTGGAATCTCCACACATTACAACGTAATGAATGGTAGTGATGACCAAAAATATGTTTAGAGGAGATCAATGCTAATGTAAGTGGTGCACGTCAGATAGCCCAATGTATTTTATAAATTATAATTCTTACAATCAATAAAGAAAAAAATTAAATTCTTTTAATTATAATTACCAACATGGTGACAATCTTTAGAATTAAGACAGTAGCCATTCTTATACACAAACAAAAATTTGTTCTGAAACCGCTTGAAACACTCCAGAGCAATTGGTCAATTGATCCTAATAACATACACTTCATTAAACACAGCTTCAATAGGATAGACACACATACTAACGTACTGGATAATGTTGATAGTAAATTTTAAATATTAGAGGAGATCATGCTATAGTGAGAGGACATGCACACCCAGGAAATAGTCCACTATATTCTTCAATTAATTTTGCTTGCAAAAATTCAATTCTTGCAATTATGTTTACCAGCACAGTTGCAATCATTCCAAACTTATATACCAGTCATTCATATAGAAGACGAAGTACTGGTTCCAATATCACCAAGCACCCTAAACCAAGCCTTCCATGAATCCAATAATAAAGTAGAACATAAAACACAACTAGCACATTCAAAACATAATCTTCTGCATCGACTGAGCTAACAATGGCATAATAGCAAAGAAGAGACATCCACATTGCATATCAGAGAGTAATTTAAAAGAATTACTGTAGTAGTGACTACTGAGAAATCAAATGGTACGGCATAAGATTATGACAAAAAAGCACGAGGAACAAAATCCTTCCCTTTCTATTATATTCTAGAGTAAAATCAGCCTTTAAATTTATTGTCGAACCAACAACGATTTACATCTACAACAGAAGAAAATAGTATTCAAGAAGCAAAATTATAAAAAACACCTCCATACAGAATTTCAGCTTCGCTCAGAACTTTTGTTCTTTGGCACAAATTACAATGTCACCAAAACATGTATGACAGAAAATTTTGATCTTGCTGCAGAAGGAAAAGATGGTGCCCATAGGAAAGCTTTTTTCTGGCCAAATTTCAATTCATATGGACGAGTTTGGTTCTGGCAAACTTCTCAAAGCAGAACACATGTGCCATATGAAGACCGAATTCATTTCTGCTTCTTAAGGACAAAATAATGGATGCAGTGAGAATTACCATCTGGAAATGATTCAGGCCAAATGGAGGTTGGTTTCAACACACATCCCAAAGCTTGATTCTGGATATGCAGTAAGGCTAAATTTTCTTTAAACCTAAACCACGGTGGATATTTGGCCTGATTGTTAGGCTCTAATACTAAATGTGAAAGATTAACACACACAAACATGGACAGAGACAGTGATTGTTGGAAAAATTAATCTACTTTACCATGAAATCTTTTTACACATAAAGATGGCACTTGGCACATGTATATATAGTACAATTGCATCCTATGTATTTAAAGGGGAATGGTACATAAACAACTAATCCAGCATTACAGTTTAAGTCATAGGACAAAGTATATGGTACATTAAGTACATAATAAACTAATCATAAGTCTACAGATAAAACTTTAAAAGCATATATTGCCAGCTTTTGATGGAATTTTTCATTAAAGCACTTCATATAAAATGTTTGCTAGTATAACTCATGCTTTTAGAAAATAAACAGAAGCAACAAGTAAAATTTAGTAAAAATAATTTACTTTCCCATACTTCTCAACGTTGAATTTTGAGATGTCAAAATTAACAAATTTTGAACATAGAATGTGGAAATACATATCTTAGCCTATATGATAAAAAATTATATGCCTGGAAATGATGATTAAGTACATGAATAATGAAAAAATGCCTAACATCTTAATGAATATTTTCCCATAATTATTAATTTTGAATTATGAGATGTTAAAAAAACAAATCTTAACCATATAATGTGCAAATACAGTGTCTTATCCTATCAGGAAAATATGCACACACGCACACATATATATACACACGTGTGGCACTGATGATTAAGTATATGAACCATGAGAATATCTAACATCATATTGGTTAGTAGGGCTAATTTTCATATTAGCAATGCTTTAAGATGACTGGTTCTAAAAAGGCAAAGATGGTTTAGTTTTATAAGAAGAAACAATCACCAGAAAAAACAAAGTTAATAATAATCTAAATGAGACGCAGAAGATGGGTATAAATGACCGTTATTAAGGCCTATCTATTGCACTATACTATGATTTTGAATATTAGATGATATTTGTGTCTTCAAACCAGTTTTAATTCCTCTCTCTCTGTCTCTGCTTAATTAGGACTATAAGATTTATGGTTGAAAATTTTCTACAAAACAAGCAGTATGGAAGACTTAGACAATACTTAAAAGATAGAAAATCATGAAGCCTGCATACCCATTAAATGAACATAGGCATTTGTGCCAACAAGAAAGGTAAAAGATGAGGCACAAACTTTGCTGAAATTGAATTCATCGTACATGTATCCCACATTAGTCAGCCAAGTCAATTGGAATAACCTGCCAACCAAGAATAATATAAATTACAAATTGCATGTTAAGAAATTAGAAAGTTGATTATATGCTCTTACAAGATTTTTTTTCAGAGATTAGAACTTCACAATGTGTAATATCTGTTAATGATACAACAACATCATCTAGAACGTTCTTGTATCCTTACTTATAAGCCTCAAAGGAATCTTACTGCCCTTGATGGAAAAAAAATCACTGTACTAAAATTTAATGTATGTGTGTTGGAAAAGAAGAAATTACATGTCAAATGGGAAAAAACACTAGGATTTGCCAAAAATAATGTTCATAATGCACCCAAACAATATTCAACAGATTGATTGTTAGATAATTGAAGTCAAAATCACCCTTTTGTGTTGATGGAATGTGATTTTATAAATAACAAAAATAATGTCATTATACCCTAAAGTCTAAGGCAGTTGAATAACATAAATGGAAGACCCATATCGTGCAATGGCATCTGCAAGTATTCTACACCATCCACATTTTGTGTGGTTGTAGACTAATACAATTCAGATGTTGCTAAGGAATAAAATCATAGATCAAATGAAAGAAGCCACATATACTCAAGGAGAAGCCCTTCTTGGCCACATAGCAAAAGCAAACACATATCCCGAATATAAATAGCCAAGCATAGAATGATCCCCATCATTGTTAGTAGCAACTAGACACCAGTGTTTGGCTATCGCTATAAATGAGAAAGTAAGGCCAATTTGGATGGATTGGATGATCCTTAACAAAAAAACATGCTATAATTATTAAATACACCGAAAATACTCTTTCTGTCATCATAGTGTTCAAGTCCTCTTGATGGTAGTCATTAGCCTTATCAAAAATGTTCTCCTGCATATCAAATTGATTGTTTAGTCAAGATTGTTCACCCCTATAAGCATCACTTAGATACAATAAGTTCTTACGTGGACCATTCAAGATCATGAGAGATTGATTCCTGTGAACTACTACTCATGAAAAGATGCATCATGAAGATTGACTAGAAATTAACATAGTTGATTGCAAATAAATGATAATGCCTACCACAATGTTGCCCCTTTGTGTTTCATTTCCCATTAGTTCTCGGAGATATACTACACGTGGATAATGATGAGTAAATGTATATTATATTTTTATAAGCATGCTTATGATAATGGGCAAACTAAAAGCCCGGTTAGGTACAAGGAATGAGTTTGTGTGCCCAGGATTATTCCTTGTTCTTTGTGGTAAGAGCTCAAAGATACCAAACAAGCAATGTACTTGGAAGACATCATGAGGCATTGAAGTCACTTGTGTGATTGTTCCAACAGAGACAATAATAATTACCATGACGCAGCAATATGACCGTGACCCCCATGGGAAGTCCCTCAAGGCACATTGTGGGTTAACAATGACTTACTCATCATATGCAGCATGTGGAGGGTTACATTGCATGCTAAGAACTTCGAAAATAGGTTTATGTTAGTAATTGATTTACTTTTGTCTGTGATCTTTAGGTCAGGAAGATAGTTTCTTAACATTTTTCTCCAGCTACTATTCATTCTTTAAAACTAAACAAAAAATAAAAAGAACAGAAAACTGGAGTGTGCTACATACTACTGCCCTTGCCGTCTAGATAGTAAGCCTTATGTATCAACCGACCTTTTATCCAACAGTGTCAATCCTTCTCCAAAATCAGCATCCTTCATTTGATGTAACCTCTGAACCTGGAAAGCAATAATTTATCTTAGGATGGAAATATTTCTTAATCTCTACTTGAATATCAATGTTCCATACAACTAAAAATGTCTTCATAATTTCTCGTCATTGATAATTACATTTTGAACAATAATTTTTTAGCTGCAAACCAGGGCATAGCATAGATGGTTAAGCCTACTTGAGATTAATACGCACATGCAGGAGAACACTTATCTACAAAAGATGAACATTGCACAAGTATTAGAAATAGAAGCATTTTCATTACCATCAAATGCAATGTAAGTGGTCTCCACATATCATCGGGCCTCTGTATGGATGGAAAATCTCCTAAGTACAAATGAAAGAGATACATATACACTGAAGTGCTGACAACTACATCAATTGAACACAATAAATAATAGATACCAACACCATAACTAATGTTTTCAAGAAGAAAAAAAGGATGTAAGTAAATTACATTTTATTGAAATGGGGCTTGTGTTTCCTTTTGTGTGCACATGATGCTAGTTGTCCTTGGCTTCCCACAACTTGCCTACTCAATGCTTGAGATCATATCGTCAACGAAAGATTTCCTCCCTAAGACTCACCCACTCTAGATCACATGGTGAAAAATGATTACTGGATCTGGTATTAAAGAGGAGGGCATAGGCAGCTCTTCTTCAGCTTCTCCAACAAATTATCCCCTTTAAAAAAATTAAATACTACATAGGCAAAGATATGGCCCTGTGTCTTATTTCAATCTGTAGCTGTTATTCTAGTTTTGAAAAATGTTTCTCAAGTTTTTGTATTTACAGACTTATAGTTTTTACTGAATATATATCCCAATGACGATATGGTTTTCACTTTTCCTTATGATAACCCTTTCTCTTAGGTGGGGTTTTTAGCAGATTTAGCACTCATTAGCGAATTTGTAACATTGACAAATTATACAGATAATTATGATCTTGCGAATCAAAAAATGAGAAGACAAAGTGGGTCAACTGTATTAGATTGCCATACTCCACCTCTGCATGCAGAGCCTTCCATGGACAAGTTGAAGCAGAACAAAGACCAACATTATAGAATGGCGCAACATTTGAAAGTTATAAGAGTTGTGTTATCAAATCAAGATGCCATGCAACAAGATCCAGCTTCACTTTCATCCCAAGTAATCAACTTTAGTTGTGTTTATGTTTGTTACAAATATCAAGCTGTGACATCCCTACAAAACATTGTTGTATGTAAAAACTGTCTAGATCTGAACTGAAAATAACCCTGCTGTCTTGAAATTTTTTATTTGTTTTTATGAGGTTTCACTTAGGGTTTTAATATTTTGTTTTCACTGTGTTTGTTATATTATGTAGATAGAAAGGTTGCAATATGACATTCAAATAACATGCAATGATGACTGAAGTTAATTAAACCAGCTCACATACATATACAAAAACACAATAGAACATACCCGGATGAAAGTTTGGCCTCTTTATTTGAAATGATGTTGGCTGATTACAAATGATGAAGGTTTGATTTTTATATCAGACTTACATATGCTTGCATGAATGATCAATTCATGAACCAAACCAACCGTCACAAAAAGATGCTGGAAGTTTCACCAAACCCTAGCCCAATGATGCCAAATTGAAGCGCTGCACTCCTATGATGAAAATATGACAAACCCACATCAATACATGGCTGGAAATGCACCAATTTGAGGTTTGATATGAAATTACAGCGGTCTGATATGAATTTCTGATTGCAAAATATGTGATTCCACCTCCAATGAAGCCTCTAAAACATGTAAAATCATCAATACAACATGGCCATGAATCCCAATAATGAAATCATCCTCAAATTGCCTTTAAATCTGAATATAAAGCCTCCAATATGCTTGATGTCTTCAAACCCTACCTGAACCAATAAATTCCATTGAAACCCTAGCTCCAAATGGTATAAATCAGATCTGCAATTTTTTTGTCATACCCGCATCAACGAATCTGCATTATCATCAAATGAAGCCATACCCACATAGAAAATCTATCCATAAATTCACCAAACTGATTTCAAAACCTAGCCGCCCAAGAAAAATGATAAAATGTGCAAACCCTTGGCTGCTATCAACACAAATCTGCAATGTAGCTTAATAAGAAACCCAAGTTGGATTCCTCTTTCAATGGTGGAATTGGGGTTTCGTCCAATCCGCTGAATTCTAAGGGTTTTCGTCCTCGGAATTAGCTAGGCATGAAAATACCAACTCAAGTATGAAGAAGTTCAAGTTTTCCAAAATCACATAATGAGAAAATGAAAGAACTAGGGTTTTTTTATAATTCTCCATTCACTTTTGAAACCCATCACCTCATTAAGAAATAATATAAAGTTATTTCACATTCATAAGTGGGTGCCCCACCCTTGTGGGAAATAATAAAATATCCCCTTTTTAATATTTTCTCACTTAACTTTATAATTCCACTTTATAAACCCACTTTATGATTTTCTTTTATTTATTTTTATAATTTCACTTTATAAAGTCACTTTTATGATTTTTGACAAAAAGTAACTTTATAATGAAATATTATAAAAACCCATTATGGATAACTCGCTACAAAGCTCCTCCAAGTGGAAAACACCATCATACCTCGCAATCATCCCCTGAACACCTCCATTGGCCTACGGGAATGATGGAATAGGCTAATCCAATGAACTGAATGATCACTCTGAAAAAGGGGACATTACATTGTAAATATGTACTATAAATTACCCAAAGATGCAAAGGACACTAGGAGGGATGTGAATTTTTTTTGTATATGTGAAATACGTTGCCCCTGATATGGGCGGCATTGGAAGAGTGTTTATGTCCACTATATTAGAGGAAGAAAACATTGTCAGAAGTGGTAAACTTATGATATATATAGTTTGTGCTTTTGCTGAGGTATTTGTTTGCCTATTATGTAAATACCTTGCAATCATTGTAGTAGTCCAAGAGATGACATCTTATTGAACAATTTTCTTAAATAATTTGGAGGCAATGCATTTGCTTCCACAATTTGCATACTTATCAATGAGGGTATTCATACGCTGATTAAACAATTAAATTTTATTATTCGATAAATATAAATTACTCCGGACAGCGTATCTAGTCACGATGCAATATCTAGTCATAATGCAATATGAATGTTTCAACTTCCATCACTTAATTAATGATCTTTCTACTGCTTTAACTCTAAAACCAAATTAATAACCACAAATAATGTCTATAAACAGCAGCTTGAAACAGGAATGATGAGTCAGATTGATTGTACAGCACAAATATGTTTGGTGATGGTTCATCTGGATTTATTGAGGGATTGTTGCACAAACATGTTTGGTGATGGTTTGTCTGGATTTATTAAGGATGGACACGCTATGATTGTCACAATATCTTACAAAGATACAATGGATGTGCTTCACTGACTGAATAAACTGTTTAAAAAAAATCACGGAGTGGAAATGAATTATACAAAACATGTCTTGTAATGAAATGTTTGTAAGCAGCATAAACAAGGAAGCGCAATAAAAAATCAAAGCATTAAAAACATAATATAAACAATATAAATTTAAAATTTTAATTTCATGCTTACATCTACATCAGAAAAATGTTTCTATTTTATTATATATTCATATTTCATTGATATGTAATATAATTTATAAATTTTATTTATAATTATAAAATTAAATAGAATTAAAAATTTAAATGTAAAAGGTTAAATTTTTAAACATGAAAGTCATTTTCACATTTATTTCATATTTTCACGACAATAACAATCATATTTTAAAATGGCTATATTTTTAAGTCTAAAATGAATAAAAATGTCTTAACACCTTGCAAATTTCAGCACTTGTGGGAATGGATAATAACAAAGAATTAAAAGCACACCTATAATTAAAAACTATTTAAGGCAATGAGTTAATGTTATTGACATTGACATGAATTATCACATATTGGGCAACCGAAACAGTTCAGTGGAAGGCACAGATTGCATTGCCAGATGTGACAAAACAGTATGTAATGTTTTTTATCCAGATTCTGGACAGGTAAGCATTACCCTATCATATGATAATGGTGGTGATGTGAATTTCAAAGCAATTTGAAGGGCATCGTTCTATTTGTGTGAAATTACCTCTCTGCTTTCCTACATTCCGCATTGGAACTCACAGCTGTCAGATCTGCTGAAGACGAACATAGAAAGTCACACTCATAAACTGTCACAGCTGGCAGATTAAAATTCGGACAGTATCCAACGATTAATATTTAGAGTGCCCATGTGCCGTGAATCCCTTAAGTTTATGGATGTAAGAAGTGGTAGGCATTCTCATAAAGAAACGACTCGGGTAATTAACTGGTAAAATACTAATCAACATTAGACTTAGTCATATTTAATTTTGGGTGATTATGTTGGTCATACAGATATATTGTGTAAAGAGCACAATTAAAACAAAATATTGCAACTGTAGGAATTGTATATTACTCCTCTAGATAATAAAAATATTATTCTTCCAGGCATCTAAGAAAAAGAAAAACTAATGTTGCAACTTAGGCAGATGATGAAAGTGAGGTTAACGATGGTCTATATGGAAACACTTGGTAGTTCTTATTGTTGTTTGAATGTTATCCTGGAAGCAATGACTTGGACTACACATGCCCAACTACATATTCATAATCGAGCAAAGAATGTCTTTAAGGTACAATCTTGTATAACACATTTTTAATTTTTACAATTTATGATATTGTTTTTCTACTTTTTTCACTCCTTAAACACAACTAATATGTCTTTAAGCTAGTATCAAAAGAGACATGCATTCATACTAAAAGAAACACCTAGATACCCATCTCCATTTCAATTACTCCCAAAAAGATCAAAATATGGTACAGATTAAATTTACACTGCATGAATCCTAGCTTTTGATTGTAAATAAGTGACAGAGAAGTGCGCATGTTTCTATACCTTTCCAGTTTGAAGATGCACCTTTCGAACTGAAGACTGTAAGAGTAACATCAGCAATCGTAATGAAGTTAGAATACAGTGTCCTCATAAAAGCAAAGATTTGGGGAAAAAAAATCTCATTAAAATAGTGTAGCTTAAATAACAAAATAAAAGATGAAATTGGAAATTTATAAGCCAAAAGTGCTACAAAAAATTAAAAAGAAGAGGAAATTAGAATATACAAAAGGTGGTGAAATTATACAAACTATGGATCTTTCACATAATAAACAAACATGAAAAATTATATTTGTTTTCTATTCAACTTTTTATTCTGGATGGCTGATTACATGTGGAAGAGAAGTAGCTCTCTGTGATCTAACTGTTACAGCATAAAAATGAGACCATTCGATGCCAAGTTTCAAAAGTATAAATTTCTAGCATATGGCAATAGAAGTAAATTTGGTTGGCTAACTTGATAATGCATGTAACTATTGGAAGTTTGGCACTTGAAGGAGAACACAGATCAACTTGAACCTCGTTCATTCAATCAATGTTGACATTGGAAGGAGGCCGCACATTCTCACTTGACCCAATCTTAATGAATCCATATCAAAACTTATATATGCCCCATATTCAAGCCCCTTTTGACAAGAATTTTAGATATCTCCTGCATTAATTTCCAATCTTTTCCGCAAATTTTGACCTCCTTAACAGTGTTGCCAAACCCGCAATTTCATCTACAGCTAATGTAATAGGAAATCAATAAAAAAAATCACATTTGTCTGCAAAATCAAGACAATTCACAATTCTTCGCAGACAAGTCACAAACTTGAAAACTTGAAATTTTAGAGATTTTACAATGATAAATACACCTGATCAGTAGCTTTAGCTTGTTAGTTCCCTATTTTTTTCAATTTTTCTAGTTTTCACAAAGTACACCTGAGATGGCTTAATGGTGAAGAACTATTTCTCTTGAAAGGGAGGTCACGAGTTTGAATCCTGCAGGGGTAAGTTATGTACGCCTCATATTTGAAGCACAGTTAGATGCCTCCTGCATGTTGGGAGTAAAACATGGTCCCATATTCTGTATGCTAACTTATAGACCCTAAACAAGGCATCTGGCATCGTGGACCTTAAAAGGGACTTTCCTTTCCTTTCCTTTCCTTTTCCCCAATAATTATTTTTTTTGCCCATTGCTATGTTTTTGAAAATCACAATTTTAGTAACACTGCTTTTAAGTTGCATTTATCTATGTATCAATACCATTTAAACCTGTCTACATAGAGTATTTATCATTCTTTCAAGTATAAAAGGGTGACAACAGTCTGCAAGGACTAGCCTCATGTACTTGTGCTGGATTATTTCGGAAAGAGTATGAAGTGACCAACATTTTGGCTATTCTAAGATATCTACACATGCCAAAGAGGAAGGAGTCCTAGGATTATGAATTTGAGGTTATAAGGGCTTGCTTAGGCAAACAAATGGAAAGTTAGAGCTATCCTTGACGACACAATATGATGTAGGAGCATCCAAGGCATACATGCAATCTTGCATTGCCCAAAACAGGTAGGAGTTTAAGCAGTCTTCAATAAAGAGTTGCAGGGGCAGTTTTCACAGTGTAATCAAAGTTCTTGGGCTAAATCAGGAAGGTCACAAAGTTGCAGAGATCACATAGTCACAATTGTATTTACAACTCTAAGTTGCTTTTAAAATGGTCATACACATTCTTTTTGCAACTTAAGTTGAAATGGTCAGAAAGGCCATGCAAGTCCTAAGTCTAATGGGGCCACCCTCAATTCTCCATGTTCCGCGGAGACCCCCTCATAAACTTATTTATGTGTGTTCATAGTGACCTTAGTTTAAATCTTCAAGTGCAAAGCAATCACACCAAGTCTTGTTGCAGACCCAGCAGCAATCCTCAATTGGATTGGATATTCATGGAGATCACAATTTCGCTAAGTTTTTTAAAACACTCAAAGGGCCATGGAGAAGATGTGCACATGGAGACCATCGAACCTGACTAGTTCTTAAGTCAGATTTGATATTCCAACGAGTCCACAAGATTCTTCAAATGCACGCATGGGACCATGGGGTGTGTTTGCCTTGGGAAGCACCCACAAACCATGTAGATTCATGGAGTCAATGGCCTCGAGAACACCCCACAGGGCCAACAGAGGTTCGTAGTGATCACATGAGTTCTGGAACCCGGGATTACTACACATGTCACAATCACAAGGTGTCACAAGATATAGTAGTAGCCACAATGCAATGTGGTAGCGTTATAATCCTTAATTGGATTTAGTTAGATTCATGGGTCCACAGATGTAAAGTAAAGTAGCGGAGACCATTTACAAACGCATTGAGATTATAAGTTGTAGTGAATATTTCCACAAGGCCACGGGGTAATATAAAGGTCACAGGAAAGGATTTGGAACCTATTATGCAAGGACCCCAAGATCATGCCATGTGGCATGATCATGGGCAACCTGAAATCACAGTTTCAAATATGGTCACAGCGATGAAAGAAAGACACAGAGATCTTCGTATGGTCACAACGTTCACGTTAAAGCACCAATTAAGGACATTAAGGTCTTGATGGAAATCTTCAGAAGATAACTTTTAGCTAGTGGTCACCATGCAATGGCTGCTACAAAATATCTTCCAGGAATCACAAGCGTTAAGAGGAGAAAATGCAGAATGCCAAAAATTAAGGAAAAAGCAAGGAAGGGATCTCATGTAATTGCTAAAGGGGATTTTTCAAGCAAGATATATTGGAGATCAAGAGATCAAACAAGAAATTGCATTGGAAGGATTGGGAGTCAATCGAGAGAGTCGACTGAACCATAGTTCCAAACCTCGTACTTGGCAGCCCAAAATTTTGACTCTGGCTCGGGACTTGGGAGTTTCTCGGCAATTACTTGGCATTACTCAGCAACTTTATTGATACTTTAAAAAACATAGAAACGCATAAAATAAACTTAAATAATCTGTAAAACATTGGTAGATGACATGAAAAATGAATGTAGAACTAGCTTTGAGTAATATGTTTGAAAATTGCACTTGAATATAGCTTTCATTCGTATGTAATATGTATCAATATTCCTTGAAGTTGAGGGCTTGAAGTGACTGTCAATAACTATATCAGACTTCAGTAATCCTCAGGAGTTTGATCTACTAGTTATTGTTTCATTGTGGATAGATCAAATCTATGTAATGTTGAATAATGAGGAGCCATTGTTAATGGTTGTCACTCAATAGATTAAAAACTCGCCGTAAATCCCTAGCTGCATTGTGTCCTAGCTGATTAAGAATGCAGAGAAAAGGATTAAATCATCTTTTTTCCTGTCTTGGACTTTTATTCCTCATTGGGCAAGTCAGGGCAATAAAGTCACAATTTTCGACGAGTAATCACATTAATTACTCAGCAAAAAATCACCAATTTATCGCTGCAAATCGTCTCATGATTTCTCAAAATAAATATCGTTGCAAGGTCTGATCACAATTTCTCATGATTTATCATTCGACGAGTTTTTAATCTATGGAGTGAACCAAAGAGAGGAGATCAAAAGAAAAGAAGGGGCCATAGATTAGAGAGAGGCCACAGTAGGGATCAAAGAGAGAGGTCTCAGAGAGGAGTTGTAGAGTTTGCAACAAAGTGTGAATGTAATGCCCATAGAGGCTTGGAGTTATAGAATACATAGATAGAGTAGGTGTAGAGAGTC
The DNA here is from genome assembly GCA_037957365.1 of Torreya grandis. Taxonomy (NCBI): domain Eukaryota; kingdom Viridiplantae; phylum Streptophyta; class Pinopsida; order Cupressales; family Taxaceae; genus Torreya; species Torreya grandis. The sequence continues at coordinate 860,822 of JARHVA010000384.1, forward strand.
ACTGTGAAAGTAGATGTAAAAGATTTATTTCATTGAATAAACAAAGAATGCATGTTGTTTCCCATTGTGTGACTCTGGATGTGCGGCCAAGGGCTTCCCTTAATTGGGAATCCCTACCGTGAACTACACCAAGTGGTATCAGAGCAAGGTTAGAATCCTACTGAGAATTGTTTTCCACATTGTTGTGAGTAGAAAACAAGAGAGCGTCTTCCAACAAAAAATAGGTGTTGAGTAGAAGGTGTCAAATCATACACTGCAGTCAATTAAGTTTTGTTGCAAGTGTGAGAAAGTCTTGCAAGTGAAGAAGACCCATGTGATAAGTTGTGTGAGTCTTTTTTTTAGCCAATTGCAAATTGTGAAAAAGAAGCTTGCATTTGTTGCAGGTAAGAGAAAGTTTTACAGGGGGAGAAAATTGTGTGAATAAGAGACACTGTTCTGAGTCTACTGCAAGCATAAAAAAGAAGCCTACTTATATCAAAGCAAGTTGTGAAACATAAACTTGCATGTGAGAGGATAAGTTTGTTCCAGGTGTGTGAAAAGTCTTGCAAGTATGAAGAAAGTTGTGAAATGGAGACTCTTGTTTGAATTCAATGTAGGTTGTGAAAGAGAACCCTACTTAAATTAGTTACAAGTTGTAAAAGAGAATCATGTTTGTGGAAAAGAAAGGGCACATAAAAGAGGGAAAGCACCAAGAGTAAACGACCTAGCAAAGATGTTAAAGGAATGGAGAAGATGTTGTAGCTCTAAATTAAGGAGATGAAGAAGAAATGATGATGGGGTGGTTGTCCCTACAAGCAATGTTAGATGCTTTGGAAGGAGACCAGACAAGCGAAGGAAAAGATCCCAACAAAAGAAAGAGACCAATAGAGGTCAATGTGAAAGAAAAAGGTAAGTCCACTTGCAATGTTGATTTGTTTTGTGGTAAAAAGAGCCCAGAGAAACTCATGAAATGAAATGTTGAGTTAAGAAATTATTTGAAGAGGAGAACATTGTAGATCCCATGAGGCTAAAGATTGCATGCAAGAGGCTATATGGACATGCAACTATGTATTGGAGAGAACTCCAAAAGAGGAGACAAGAGAAAGGAAACAAGGTGAGTAGTTGGGAACTGATGGTTTCCAAAAGGATGGGTCATGTTGTGCACCCATAACTACAAATAAAGTGGTGAAAGAAGCTCCAAGGATTGAGACTTGAGAGAGAAGGAGAAGAAGATTGCCTTGAAAGGCAATGGGAAAAGGAAGTTTCCATGTGAGCAGCTCAAAGATGTGAATGAAGAGAAGAAATTTGCTTTGAAATGCAATGGGATAGTGAGATCTACAAGTGAGCAGCCCAAGTTTGTTTTCAAGACCAACAAAGAGAGAAATTTGTAAGCAGCCCACAAACGAAGAAATCTTCATGGAAAAAGATATGGAGGTGATATATTATTCACTAGAAGGAGGAGACACATTATTTGGTGATGGGAAAGAGTTTATGGAATCCCATAAGTGGGAAGGGGCTGAATTATCATAAAGGGATACATGGAATGCATTTGTCATTTCTCTTTTGCAAGGAAGGAACACTGAGGACAGCAAAGATGAAGTTCAAGTTTCCACGAAAGAAACAATGGAGGTGGCTGAAGTGCACATTGATACACATGAGAAGCATATGGTTAAAGACCACATATGTGAAAGAGGACGAAATCAGGTGAAGGATGAGGAGAGAACATCTATGGAGGTTATTGAGAATGGGCATTTGGAAGTCCATCATGTGAGCAAGACCCAGGAGGAAAATGTGAACAGGAAAGAAGAGTTGGACAACATGTCTTTGAGGCATGAAAAGGAACTGGAAAAAGTGTTTGTGGGAGCTGTTGATTCCCTATGTGTTTGATTTATGTACAAGTCCAGCAATGTAGGAGATAGCAAGGAAGAGGACAAATTGTGATTCAGTCCAGCATGCTCATATGCATGAGAGACAGCATGAAGAAGTGGAACAAGAGAGATTTCAATTGCAGGTGTTTGAGGTAGGAGAGAAGACTCTCACTAGAGAGATGGGAAAAGATTGGCGAATGAAGAACGTCACTCATGTCCTAGAAGCAAAGGAAGAGAAAGAAGGAGAATGCAATCAGCCTAAAACTGATGTAAAAGAGATGAAGAGGGAAGAAAAAGAGGAAGAGGAACTATCAAGAACAGTCGAGCACTATTTTGAGGAGCAGGCAGAGTGATGAAGGCTTTGAGAAGTACTTGGAGGAAATCAAATTGATAATGTGAAAATGGAGGACGCACCTATGGGAACTGCAAAGTCCCATGTTTTTAAAATATGTCGTGACTGTAGTTGATATGCAAGTGTAGAGATGGAGAGAAAAGAGGCATTCAAAGATGCCTTCCAACGTGAAGAGGTGAAGGTAAAATTGCAAAATAATGCACTTAAGCAAGAAAGTGAAGGGGATCAGCTGATTCAAACATCAGCCAGGACATGTTTAAGAAGCAAAGAAAGAAGAAGAGTCTTTTAAGACTCTTATGGATGAAGAAGGCACAAGCAAGATGGTGGTGGCAAGAAGAAAAGCAAAGGAAAAGATGGCAACTATGAGAAACAAAGTGCTGAAAATAGAAAAGAGTGGCAGAGGGATGAATCCAACAACAAATTGGATAGTGAGTGAACAAAGCCACAAATGTTTCTGGAGGAGGTGGCCGGACAACATCAATGGGTTTAAATCCACAAGAGAAAGAAAGATGCAAGGAGCATCTCGGTAGAGGTGGTCGGACAAAGGTGGGTTCAATCCCACAAAAAGATGGAAAAAGAAGAAGACCACCATTTAGTCGAGGTGCATGAACTATGCCCGAACAATGTGTAAAAAGAGAAAGAAGAGAAGCTTTTGGCGAAGGTGGATGGGTTATGGTGGGTCTACTCACAAAAGATGAATGAGTAAGTAGAAATGACCAAGAGAAAGTGGGTTTAAAACAAGCAAGAAGCTGAAATGGAAGAAAAAATGGGACAACCAAGTGAGATATTTGGTGTGCTGGAAGGGAACACCATGGTCATCAACCTTAAGGACCAAAAGAGTAGTATTACCACTTATTCCATCCATGTGAACAAAAACCTACATTTTATTTACCTCGGGTGTCTGATGCAAAAGCATCCAAGGTGTACGGGCAATCTTGCATCACCAAAAATAGGTAGGAGTTTTAGTAGTCTTCAATAAAGAGTTTCATGGCAGTTTTCATAGTTTAAGCAAAGTTCTCAAGCTAAATCAGGAAGGTCAGAAAGTTGCAAAGATCACATGGTCACATTTGTATTCGCAAATCTAAGTTGCTTTTAAAACGGTCACACATATTCCTTCACAACCCAAGTTGCAATAGTGACAAAGGCTAGGCAAGTCCTAAGTCTAACGGGGCCACCCTCAAGTCTACATGTTCCACATAGACCCCCTCATACAATTATTTGTGTTCACAACGACCTTGGTTTAGATATTCATGTGCAAAGTGATCACACCAAGTCTTGTTGTGGACTTGATGGCAATTCTCAATTGGATGGGATATTCACAGGGATCACAATTTCACTAAGTATTTTATAACATTCATGGGGCCACGGAGAAGATTTGTGCAGGGAGATCATTGGACCCGACAAGTTCTTAGAATGCACGCACGAGACCACGAAGTTTGTTTGCCTTGGGAAGCACCCACGACTGTACAGAATTATAGATTCAATGGCCTTAGAAACAACCCACAAGGCCAACAGAGGTTCACAACGATTGCGTGAGTCTAGGGCCTAGGATTGCGACACATCACAATCACAGGGGGTCACAAGATATAGTAGCAGCCACAGTGTAATGCGGACCCATTACAATCCTTTATTGGATTTAGTTAGATCCACAAGTTTGCAGATGTAAAGCAAAGCAGCAAGGACCACTTGCAGATGCGTTGAGAGTAAAAGTTGTGGTGAAATTTTCCATGGGCCCATAGGGAAATATAAAGGTCACAAGAAAGGCTTTAAAGCCCGTTATGCAAGGACCCTGAGATCCTACCACGTGGCATGATCACGTGCAACCTTCAATCACAATTTCAAATATGGTTCCAACAATGGAAGAACAACACAGAGATCTTTGGATGGTCACAACTTTCACTTCAAAGCACCAATTAAGGCAATTAAGGTCTCCTTGGAAAGCTCTAGAAGAGAACTTTCAATTAGTTGTGACCATGCAACAGTTAATCCAACCATGCAGTCACAGTTACAAAAATATCTTCTGGGAATCAAGGGTAGTTAGAAGAAAAAAAACAAAATGTCAAAAAGCAAGGAAAGGGATCTCATGCAAGCATTACAGAGGATTTTTCAGGGAAGATATATTGGAGATCAAGAGATCAACCAAAGAATCCCATTGGAAGGATTGGGAGTCTAGAGAGAGAGTTGACAGAACAAAAGAAAAGGCCATAAATCAAAGAGATACCACAATAGAGATCAAGGAGAGGTGTCTCAGTGAGGAGTTCCAGAGTTTGCAACAGAGTGTGAATGTAAACCCTGTAGAGGCTTAGAGTTAGAGAATAGAGAGATAGAGCAAGTGCATGAATGTAGATGGCATAACAGCTTTATTTCATTGAATAAACAGAGAATGTATGTTGTTTTCCGTTGGTGACTCCGGTTGCATGGCCAACAACATCCCTTCATTGGGAACCCTTATTGTGAACTGCACCACAAAATGGCAACTTTAATCAGATTGGCAAAGAACATCTTTACTATTAAGGACCTTGTATCTTTTCTTGATTCGATCCCCAATGCTTCTGATTTTAAAATCCAAGATTAAATTGGAATTGTAATGGAAGCCCGCATTTAGTTTCATCATATCTTGGATGGAAGTTGTAAGGCTTCAAGAAATGATAAGATTTGAGTGTCAGTAACATCTAGTGTCTCCAAACCAGTGCTAGTTCTCTTTGTTCCTCCTAGACTGGATGATAGCTTTTTTTAATAAAGAGGAATATGTTTTAACAAATAGTGACACTAGGGTATAATGACACTAAGTGAATCATAAAATTAGGACATGATGCTAGATCTAAGATATATCAGTCTCAAAAAAGATCATGTTAGAGCATTTTATTTTAAGTGAGCTTTATTGACCCTTGGCCTTGGTAATTAATTAAATACTAATGATATATTATTTATTAACACGAGATGGAAACCTCATGTAAATAAATAATGAAGTTATAATTATTTAATAGTTACCAAATTTAAATTAAATTACTTTATCGGAATGGATGGACCCATTATTTTTACAATAGTCACCTCCCTTGGTATTTCACTATAAATAGAGTTTTAACCCTGTTGTGAAATTATATCACAAGTATGAAATTATTTGATCATATTCAATTTGTGAGTTTTGTGAATCATTGCATGGAGTGCGAAGGAGAAGTTAATGTATTGGGTGTAGAGTTTTTCATATTGAAATAATTATCATCTTGTGAGTTTTTCAACTCTTTAAAGGTTTTCCCACCTTAAAATCTCTATGTTGTGTTATTTGTGTGCTTTGTTAATTATTGTTCATCTTAGATCCCTTGTGGATATCATATTACATTCATTAAATTTGTCATGGTTTCAAAACCTGGTGAATGGATATGATCGGCAAGCATATTATATTGAGTTAAATATCAATAATAATGATCGGCAAGCATATTGTACCTACACCTTTGTCACTCAATTAAATGCAACAAGTTGGCAATGGAAAAGGCAAAGGATTTGGTCTATGCATTCCAACTTGCGTCTTCTCACACACAAACAAGATGATTGCAAGCAAGGGGCAACAAAGTGTTGGGATGTGGACCTAGAGACTACTGACTCGGATGCCTCCGTTGCCTAGCTTTCATTGCCCGACACGGAGCTAAACAATGCTTCACACGACTTGCATAGTGAAGCTAGTGGGAGTGTGGTTCTAATGAACCACATAAAGATGCTTTCAATAAAGACATTGAAGACCAATATGAATATAGTGAATAATGAATATGCTGATTTGTCTTTATTTTTGTCCATACATTGTAATATTTGCACTATGTACTTGTTCTAACTTCTAAGACATATCTAAGTTTGACCATTGAATATTATGACATTTGACATTAAATTATTAGTATGTTTTGTGGTTATTTAGCTTATTTTGTTTCCCCTATGCATATTATGTGGTTAATTTTGCTTATATGGCTATATCTTTGATATTTTTAATTTTTTTATACATATTTTTGTATGGTTGTATCCAACAACATATCCAAGCCCAAGAAATAAATGTTGTATCCGCATATCCGATTCCGGTATCCGTATACGTACTCATACCAATATTGTCTACTTATATTTTCTGCAACAAGAAAATTTCTTAGTACTTACAACTTTTGTCAAGAAATCAACAATGTTCTCACCTGTGTCCACCTTCTATATTTTTCTCCTCTACCATTTCCCTTACAAAATGGTATTACACATCAATTTGTTTCGTTTCAAAGTGATACTCAGGGTTCCTTGCTAAACAATTGCACTTTGACAGTCACAATCTATCATTATAACATTTTGAACAAACCTAATAGTGGAAATTAACCTTTAAAACCAAACTGCTTCCTTGCTTGCCTAAGTAGTTGCCATGTACTCAGCATCTATGGTGGATATCGCAACACTAGCATGTTGTTTGTTCATCCAACTTATAGCGCCAAACAAGTTGAACACATATCCACCGGTAGATCTTCAGCAATCAAGATCTCCAACCCAGTTTGAATCCACAAAACCATGTAGACTCAATGTTTTGCTTTCACTAGGATTACCCTAAAAGTAGATTGCATAGGTTGACATCCCACGCAAATACCTAAAAATCCTCTTCACCGCAGTCCAATATTCCTTTCCCGGATTCAACATAAATCTACTCACTACTCCATTGCGTGAGCAATGTCAGGTCTGGTACACACCATTGCATACATCAAAATACCAACAACACTAAGATACGGGACTAGAGACATGTCCTCAATTTCTCTTTTGTTCTAGGACACTGTTCAATAAAAAAAAATTGACCAACAAGAAAGAGAACACTGATAGGTTTACTTTCCTGCATCTTAAACCTTTGCAGTATCATCTCAATGTACTTCCTTTGATTTAACCACAGTTTCATGTTTATCAAACCCCTTTTTTATTCTCATGCCCAAAATATATTTTGTGGCACCAAGATCCTTCATATCAAATTGAGATTATAATTGAGACTTAACTTTACTGATAATTTTCTTATTATTACCAATTAATAACATGTCATCCACAAACAATACTAATACTATGATGATAAATTTTCACCTTCCTATTTAAAATAAACACAAGAATCAACTTTGCTTCCTACAAGCCCAAGTCCCAACACATCCCTGTCAAATTTCTAGTTCCACATTCTTGGTGATTGATCCAGAATCCAAACCATACAGAGATTTTTCAGCCTGCACACCAAATCCTCGTTTCCTTTTATCTTAAAGCTTTATGGTTGTGTCATGTAGATTTCTTCCTCAAACTCACCATGTCGAAAAGTTGTCTTTACATCCATCTATAATATTTCCAAATCAAAAGCAACAACAATAGCTAGAAGAAATATAATTGAATGTAATTTAGCAACAAAAGAAAAGATCTCACCAAAATCAATCCCCTCTACCTAAGAGAATCCCTTTGCTATCAAGCGAGCTTTAAATTATTCATTCTCCCATCTGCATTGTACTTAGTCTTAAATACCCATTTTCAGCCAACAAATTTTCTTTGAGGAGATAATTTCACCAAGTCCTATGTTTGATTTTTATTTAAGGACTCCATTTCTTCTTCCATAGCCTTTTTCCAAGTCTTAGTTTCTTTTGAGGCAAAAGCCTCCTTTACATTCTTTGGGTCTTCATCAATAACATACAAAATTGATCAAAGGAATGCAAAATAGAAATCAGGGGGACTAACCTATTAGATGTCCTCATCCAATCTGATCTTCTCAAGATTGGAATTTTCAGTTCTGCATCTTTCGGTTCCTCCGCAGCTTCATCTGAATCTTCCTCTTGCAACTCTTGCTCTAGTTCATCTTTTGCAATTGCTTCGAATTCAGGTACTTCTTCTCCCTCTTCTTCAGACTGAATTTGTTTAGGTTCATCCTTTGGCTATCCTTGTTTCACAACCCATTTTACCTCTCTGAAGATAACATTGCGACTGTAAACAATCTTCTTCGTTTTCGAATTCCATAGCTTACATCCCTTCACAACAGTACCATATCCAATAAAAATAACATTTCACTAATTTGTAGTCCGCCTTAGTCATTTTTTCCTTCGGAATATGCATATAAGCATCACAACCAAAAAATCTAGGATGTTTGAGACTTTGAAGGGTTTATTACCAGTCCATGCTTCTTGTGGAGTTTTATTTGCCAATGTTGATGTGGGCAATCTATATATCAAATAGTAAGCAACCGTGACTGATTTTGCCCAGAATTTTCTTTCCAATCATGCACCACTGAGCATGCTTCCCACCTTATCCATCAGAGTCGTATTCATTCTTTCTGCAACTCCAATTTGTTGTGGTGTATATAGAGTTGTCTTTTGCCTTTTTATTCCACAGTCCTTATAAAACTACTTGAAAGCATTTGAGCAATATTATCCACCATTGTCACTCCTCGAGATCTTAATCTTCTTCTCTATTTGGTTTTCTACAAGAGCCTCAAACTTCTTAACCTTACTGAAAACTTCATAATTAGTCTTGATACAATAAACCCAAGTTTTTCTTGAGTAGTCATCTATAAAAGAAACATAATATAGATTTTTTCCTAGTGATGGAACCTTTATAGATCCAAACGCATCACTATGCACTAAATGCAAAATCTCTTCAGATCTTGTAGCACTACTAAGAAACCTCACTCAAGTTTGCTTACCAAACACACAATGCTCACAAAAATCAAAGTCTAATGGGTAGTCATAAATTTTTTCAACAATACCTTTATATTTTGATGCTCAAATGCCTTTCTCTCCAATGTGTCACATCCTCTTATGCCACAGTATTGTCTTCTCTGTAGGAGATGTACAAACCTGATCTGAAATACTGTTCACCTAAGGAACCACAAAGCTATTACATTCATCACTTACAGTGCTTGCCTCAAGCTTGAACAACGTTCCAGTATGAACTCCTCTTGCTAGTACCATTGCTCCACGAACCATCTTGCAATATGTTTATTAAATACTACTCGCACATCTGCATCAATCATCTTACTTACAAATATTAGGTTTATAGTCAAACTTGGAATATACATAACACCAAGGAGGGTTTTAACCCTTCCATCTTTAAACCTTAGCTTGACTCACCCTCGACTTATGATCTTATAGGTCGAGTTGTCTTTTAAGAAAACACCACCTCCGTTGATCATTTCATATTCATAGAGCTACTCTTTCTGAAGGTTAAATAAAAAGAGGTACCCGTGTCAATCAACCATGCACCATCACATGCATGTGAGCTTAAAGTTGCAAGAATAAATCCCTCGAGTCTTCACTAGAGGGTTTTGCTTCTATTGACTAGGAATTGTCAAATGACTTACCCTTTACAATCTTTTTTAATTGGTAGTATTTCTAAAAAAGCCCCGTTGTACCACAATTCCAGCATTTTATCTTTTGTTGTAGTCATGGATTTACCTCTAGACTTTGATTGTCTTAGACTTTCTTTTAGTTCTTTCTTGGGAACAACCTCTTACAAACAAGTCGTCCTTTATTTTATAATTCTTGGCACATTTTCGCTTCATTTCTTATGATAATAAGGTTCCCACTATGTCCCTCAATTTTTAATGTTGATGTAGTAGTAGTTATTGCCATAACTAGATTATCCCAAGAGTCGGGAAGAGAACCAAGTAAAATAATACATTTTTCTTTTTCATCCAATTCAATTTCAACAAAAAGTAACTGACTTACCCAATCAGATGTTCAGAGACAGTCACTGTCATTTGTTCGCAATGAATACAACTTCTTTTGGAGAAATAATTTGTTCACTAGAGACTTTGTCTGATACAAAGTCCCCAATTTTTCCCATAGTTCTAGGGAAGTTTTCTCCATCGACATATTTTGCAAAATTGAATCTGATAGACACAATCTGATTGAACTCTTTGCCTTCCTATAGATTTTTTTCCAATCTTCTACCTTCAGACCCGCAGATTGCACTCGTGATACAACGACCCACTGATCTTTGTCTACAAGAAGATCTTCCATCTTGAACTTCCACAACTCAAAATGTTGACAGTTGAATTTTTCAATCTATATCCTTGTCCTTCCCACCATTCTCCTTTACTCAAAAAAAATTCTCATATGCAGAGCTCACACTCTAACAAAGTTTATCACAAGTTAAAGAAACCCTAACTCTTCATACATAGCTAAAAACTTAGCTTTGATACTAAATGAAGAGAAAAATAGACCTGATAAACTAAAACAAGAGAAGCAATACTAACTCAATCCTTAAGCTAACATAATAAGAAAAATCGCATTCACAGAAGACTACATAGTACACATGATTTCACCTCGAAAAACCCTTTCGGGTATAAAAACCCAACATAGTAACTCCTTTATTGTATCAACTCAACCATTTACAATACAATAATGTACTATCAAGTTTTGATTTTCCCCCCACTGTATGTGAGTATATATAGCCACATCATTTGGTAATTGTGAAAGTGGTATTACAATACCATGGGTATCAAAACCATAGGTTATTAAAACATGGGCTAAAACCACCCAAATACATGTCAAATCAGTCTGGGATTATTGCCTCCCAATGAAGGGGGAAGGCCCCAATCTGACTCTACAATCAAGTAGAGTGTAAAACATGGAAAATATACAACATATTTCCAACAAACAAAGTATTTAAAACTAGAACTAGGATGCAATAGAAGTATAACCAAATAAAAGAGTAATAAACCATAGGCATGTCAATACATACGACAACCGTACAATAAAAACAAACATGTGAGAGGAAGGGCCCTTGTCTAAAATAACCACCAATAGAGACAAGAGAAGAGTGTCGATGGAGAACAAGGTTCTACTCTGCATCAATGTCAAGAGTTGAAGAAGGGGGAAATCGTCATCCAACACCACAAAAGGACCACTACAAAGTTTGATGATGTCCTCTAGATAATGGATTGATATACAAGGGCCCATCTAAACAAACCTGGTGGGAAGCAACGTAGTTTTCCTAGTGTCTCCTAACATCCAAGGATAATGAGGTAGTTAGATGAGGAGAATCCACATTTTATGTTCTACTCATGTGCTTATAAGCTCAGAATTCTTGAATGGTACGTTCTACTTAAAGGCCTTCCTTGCAACAACCAGTTACCCATGACAAGCCTCTAGGATCTTTAATGGAATATAAGTTCAATGTGGCAAACAAAAGGATCTTAAACATAAGTTTTGGGATTTTAGGTTTCATAGATACCAGTACTTAAGCTCTCATATATCACTTGCCAACCTGATCACTGGTCGGCAGTCTTTTTTGGTGATCATTGATACTGTATGATAGCTTATTACTCTTTGTTTCTTATGGAAGGTAAGCCGTAAGAGTACAAATGATTATGATAGTTTTGGGGGGGAGTTAGTACATGGCGTGTTCCTAGATGATTTTGGTACTCAAGTTCCTTCTAAGCATTCACTGCTGAAGAAATATGTAGCGGAGCACAATCAAATATGCTAGACATTATTGCCTGCTCCAATTTTCATGTACTTTAATTTCTCTCATACAATAAAATCTCGAAATATGTATCAAATAAAAATGGTGTAAACTATATAATGTTCCTTAATAATGTTGAATTATGCACCATAATATTGATCAAATAACTTGCACAAATAGTAGGTTACAAGGGCAAAACGTTCAAATACAAGAGCTGAAGAAAATCCTCTTCAATCACAATATAGATTTTCTTACCTGTCCATAAAGACCAGTTGATTCATAGAGCATATCATTTCCACTGTATTCAAGACCCTACAAAAGTACAACCATCATTTTACAAATTGAATAACAAACAATGGCAATGTCACAAATATAAATAGTATATTTGTCAAAGGTTAATGTCAAAAAATGTCTAACAAATTTATGTGATCTGAAATCTGGTCTCACTAAAAAAAACATTTTGATATGTACTTGAGAACTAGAGAGTTTGATACATTAAAAAACTTTCAGTAATATTGAACAATATTAGAGTATCAACAAAGACAATAACATAACAATAGTTTCTTCTCTATTGCTTGACAATGAGCAATCAATTCCTATCCCCATTAAGTCTAAGCACTATTATTAACAATCAAGTAATTCAATGAGAAGGCAAAGGCATAGCAACCTATAGTTAACTCTACCTAGCCACCATGCAAGCAACTACAAACAGTTTCAAAAACCTAACCATAGCATGGAAAATGTTCTGTTTTAGATAATGAATTGACTCATAACTGCTATGACTGCTACTTTATCATATAATTACTTCCCTAACTATAAATGGTGTGTAACGTGTGTTCTTGATCCGAATTGGATCATGAAAATTAGTATAGTAAAGTTCAGCTTGTTAAAGTTATAATTAGCAATTAGTTAATGCTTAACTAATGGGCGGGTTATCAAACCTTCCCAACTGATGTAACCCCTTTCTGCTTAATAAAAAGATGGACACACAAGTGTGTAAGCATGTTGTATGCCTTCCGTTTTTCTTCATTCTTTCAACATTTATTTGCTAACATGGGTGTCTGAGCCAATCGTTCGAGGAAGCCCTAGTCGGGTATGAATGGAACACAGTGTTCAAGGAAACACTGATTCAAAAATACAGACTAAACAAAAAAGAGAAAATTGCAGAACAGCAAAAGCATGAAGGTAGGTTCGCAGAGTAAAGGTCAAGGTTACATCAAAAGCGCGAACCAGTGAACCAGGAGCACAGACCAGTCACACAAAGTGAAGACAAAACACGGGAGTGAAGCCAAAAACTCAACACGATTTAATTGGAGACAATGCGATGCGCAAGAGCCGTGCAGAACGTGAGGGCACAGGAAGTGAAATTACAATGCCAAAACAAAAAACTTTATAGTGCATGATTTATAGTGCAAAAATGCAACGGAAGGAACAGTCATGAACAGTCGCAGGAAAACACAGCGGCGAATACAAACCACGAACAGAAAGTATATACAGTCCTCTATGATGTAAGTAGATCTCTCCTAGGTCTACTTAACGAGGTCTTCGAGGTCTTAATTTGAATAGGACCAGCTTGTCCTTGAAATCACTAGTGGTCTTCTTGGTTGACTCTTTTCCCTGTATTCAAATACTTGATTCTTTATCAGAGTTATCTCATAGCAAATCTGATGTTTTATCTCTGATCCTTGACTGAAAACAATACACATACTTGCTTGCCTTTCTTCAATAGGTCTGTCCTCAATTGTCAATAGGCTTGTGATCTTTTTCTATGGAGATTCTTCTTCCAACTCATACTTACCTACTACGGTGATAAGGTTCTTATCTTCCCACTGATGATTCATGTCTCAAATCACAACTTTCAAGCACCTTTCTTTATTAATCTTTGGTCAGGAAAACAGAATACTGTTTTAGACCTACCTTATAGGTCTGCAACCTTATCTCAAGAAAAGATTTCTGAGGACTTATGTCCCTTATAACTTGAGGGGGGGTTTCCTATATTCTTTAGATGATCACTGACCTAAAAGACAGCCTTGTCAACTTCTCTTAGACTCATTCCTTCTTAGAAAACAATAATCACAGACTTACTAGACTGTCTTGAGGTCTGTCACTCTATCCAATGAAGTCTTTCCATTCACAACAATGACTTTATTAGGATTCTTATATCCATTTCACTCTCACCTTCAACTAGCAGAACCCCTGATGAAGAGGAATCTATCCAACAGGGCTAATCTATATGTTTTGAACAAACATTTTAAAAGATGAACAGAAATCTCTGCAAATAGGGCTAAACCATATGTCTTGACAAATTATTTTCTCAAACAAAAAATATCACCTAGATTCTTCTCCTTTCTGGACAGTTTACTCATGAAGCATAAGGCTAACAACCCATAAATTCTTGGACAAAACAGAATTTTAGATGTAATGAGAAAATTCGAATTTCTGGCCTATCTAGCTAGACTCTACATACTAAATCCTAAACGGAAGTGTGAATTTTCTATTGGCTGTTGAAAGGGATCGGGCAATTTGTATATATAGTGAGTCTTTACATCCACATGAGTAGAGATAACTGGCGACTCACATGAGCTTAAAACCATCACTTGACTCCATACTTTGAAACACCCAGCATTGAAACGACCCAGCAATAATATACGACCCAGCAGTAATAACTCCATACTTTGAAACGCCCAGCATTGAAACGACCCAGCAGTGATATACGACCCAGCAATAATATATTCACAGGTGTATCGATTAATACGATTGGTCACAGACCAAACATTTGTTTTATTTTATATTCAAATCTTTGCGTATCAACAGCAAACAGCGCCTTACAATATACGATCTTAGAATCGATTTTTTTCCTCAAAAAGAATACACATTTTATTAATATTACCAGAGAATGCATCTGGTGTTGTCTGCCTATTGCAGATCTCTCTTACACCCTTTATTCATACACCAATATGCATATCCCCTCTTTTACACGAAAATTCCCATACAAAATCATATTTCCTCAACTTAGATATTCAATCCTATCCTAAGCTTCACGCAACAACCTCCCAAAATGAGTAAAACAGTTCTTCTATCATAAGAAAACTCAAACCACTTAATAACTCGCCCAACAGACTAGATTTCATGTTTAAAGGATACTTAGGCAAATTTAAAAATTTGAAAACTGAAAATGGAGGGAAATCAACTTAATACACCTAGACATGCCAAAACTCAACCAAAAACATGATAAATACATTCCTAGCATGAAGAGGCTCCTGCATCATTCTTCCAAGGAGCAGAAGAAGTATTCTTCACTTGTTTTTCTTCATCAATTCTTCTACGCTTGTGCCCAGCTTAAGGATGTCATTTGCAGTCAACCATGTTGCATTTTCAGTTGGTAGATTCTTCCACTTAGTTAGATACCAGAAATATTCTTTGCCCCTTGTCTTTTTAACCACTTTCTTGTCCAAAATGCTCTCAATCTCCTTTGGCACTTCCTTTGGTAGTTGTTGCTCCCATTGGATAACTTCATCTACCCCTATTTCAATCTCTTTAGCTGGTTGTCCTTCATCTTTGTATGGATATAGATCTGCAACATTAAAGATTGGAGAGATTCCAATTCCTTTTGGCAATTCTATTTCATATGCATTATTTGAAAACTTCCTTATTACCTTGCATGGTCCTATTTTCTTTACCTTTAGCTTGTTGTATTCCCTTTTTGGGAACCTCTCTTTTCTAAGGTGAGCAAGAACAAAGTCTCCAACACTGAAACTGACCTCTCTTTTCTTTTGATCTGCTCTTAGCTTGT
The DNA here is from genome assembly GCA_037957365.1 of Torreya grandis. Taxonomy (NCBI): domain Eukaryota; kingdom Viridiplantae; phylum Streptophyta; class Pinopsida; order Cupressales; family Taxaceae; genus Torreya; species Torreya grandis. Next base: position 876,246 of record JARHVA010000384.1, read on the forward strand.
ACTTGATGGTGTTTTCTTCAAGTTTCTTCTTTACCTGTTCATGCAAATTTTGCATGGCATTGGCAAATTCTTCTACATCAGCACTCCTTGTCTCCATGCTACTTAGATTTCTTAAATCATACACACCTCTTGGATGCATTCCATACGTAATTTGAAATGGACTCAATCCTGTACTTCTGTTAGGAGAATCATTATAGGCAAATTCAGCTTGTGCAAGTGCAAGATCCCATTGTTTTGGATGCATACTTACCAAGCTTCTCAAGATGTTGCCTAAGCTCCTATTGACAACCTCTGTTTGGCCATCAGTTTGGGGGTGATAGGCTGAACTGAAACTCAATTGTGTACCCAATTTCTTCTATAAAGTTCTCCAAAAGTGTCCAACAAATTTGGTATCCCTGTCAGAAACAATGCTTCTAGGCAATCCATGCAATCTAACAACATCTTGAAAGAATAGATTAGCTACGTGAGTAGCATCACTTGTTTTTGAGCATGGATCTTTGAGAACCTATCTACCACTACAAATATGGAGTCATGACCTTTTTGAGTTCTTGGCAAACCAAGTACAAAATCCATGCTTATTGAATCCCAAGGTCTATTTGGAATGGGTAGTGGCTGGTACAAACCTGCGTTTTGACTACTTCCCTTGGCATATTGGCATGTTTTACACCTTTCAACAAATTTCTTGACATCAGTACCCATAACTGGCCAATAGTAATGAGCACTCAATTGTGCTAATGTCTTATTCTGCCCAAAATATCCTGATAAGCTACCACTATGCTTTTCCTTCAACAGATTCTCTCTCATGGAACTCTTGGGAATGCAAAGCTGGCTACCTCTGAACAGCAGACCCTCTTGGACCATGAAATCTATCCAAGGACTTCTATCAACCCCCACTGGATTCATGCAAGCTTCATATGGTTCCTTGAAGTTTGGATCTTCCTTATATAGCTCCTTCAAATCTTCAAATCCCAAAATACTTACTTGAGATTCCTGCATGATCAGATTCCTCCTGCTTAGAGCATCTGCAACCTTGTTAGATTGTCCTTTCTTGTGCTTAATAGTGAATGTGAAGCTTTGTAAAAATTCAATCCATTTAACATGCTTTTGACTCAACTTATTCCAATTGCTAATGAACTGTAAAGCATAATTGTCAGTGAACAAAACAAATTCTTTAGGCAAAAGATTGTGCCTCCATTTCTTCAAAACCTGTACAAGAGCATAGAATTCTTGATCATAGGCTGAATACTTTTTCTTAGCGTCACTTAATTTCTCACTAAAGTATGCTATAGGCTTCCCATCTTGGCTTAAAACAGCGCCTATTGCAGTTCCACTAGCATCACATTCTACTTGAAAAAGCTTATTGAAATCAGGCAAGGTTAGGATTGGCTCTTCAGTTACCTTCTTTTTCAATAATCTGAAACTCTTATCAGCAGCCTCAGTCCAACAAAAACTTCTTTTATCACCTTTGATTGTATCTATCATTGGAGCAACAATTCCACTAAAATTTCTTATGAATTACCTATAGAAGCTAGCCAAACCGTGAAAGCTTCTTACCTCATATGTGCTCCTAGGTGTAGGCCACTCAAGTATAGCCTTAATCTTCTCCTTATCCATCTTCAATCCTTCTTTTGAAATCACAAACCCCAAATATATCAATTCTGTTTTCAAAAAACTGCACTTTTTAACATTGATTAGCAATTTCTCTTCATGTAGCTTACTCAATACCATCCTCAAATGTTTCAAATGATCTTCCTTAGTTTGACTAAACACCAAAATATCATCCAAATAAACTACCACAAACTTACCAGTGAACTCCTTAAGCACTTCATTCATCGGCCTCATGAAGGTGCTTGGTGCATTGGTTAGCCCAAATGGCATGACTAACCACTCATAGAGTCCATCATTGGTCTTGAGGGCTGTTTTCCATTCATCCCCTTCTCTTATCCTAATCTGATGGTAACCACTTTTCAAGTCTATCTTAGAGAAATATGTAGCTCCACTCAAACAATCAAGTCATCAATTCTAGGCAATGGAAATCTATACCTGATAGTAATCTTGTTGATTGCTCTGGAGTCTGTACACATTCTCGAACTCCCATCCTTCTTAGGACTCAACACTATGGGGACAGCACAAGGACTTAAACTTTCTCTTACCAATCCTTTGTCTAACAATTCTTGAACTTGGTACTTGATCTCTTCATTTTCCTTTGGTGTCAACCTATAGGCAGCCTTGTTTGGAAGATTTGCTCCTGGAATCAAGTCTATGTGATGGCTAATGCTTCTCAATGGTGGTAATTCATTAGGTAAATCATCTACCACAATGTCAATGTACTCATTCAACATATCTTGAATCTCTAACGGCAAATCAATCAACTTAGTACTAGTGACTACACTCCTTGGCTTACCAATCACAGCAAAGTTTACCTTTTCTTTCTTCATTTGATGTAGAAACTCTTTACCACTCATTATCAATACTTTCGAATTCTGTCCTACAATAGCAGCAGCCTCTTCTTTCAATGGTGTGAGTGTATGCTTGATCCCATCATTTTCAAACATATATGTATTCTGCCTTCCATCATGCATGGCATTCCTGTCAAACTGCCAAGGCCTTCCAAGCAAGATATGACATACATCCATGGGCATGACATCACATAAAATCTGATCCTTATATGTTCCTATCTGAATATCTACTTTACATTGTTCACTTACTAGGAGTTTGTGTCCTTGTTGTAGCCAAGAGACTTGATAAGGTGTAGGATGTACCTCCTTCTTCAAGCGTAGTTTCTCCACCATCTCAGTTGACACAAGATTGTCAGTACTCCCACTGTCTATGATGACCTTGCAGCATTTCCCCTTACTTTTACATGTGGTTCTAAATAGAGTTTTCCTTTGAGGTGGTTCTACAACTTCTTTGTTTGGCTTCAACAAGATTCTTTTCATCAAAAGAGACTCACCTTCTTCTGGGGTATCTTCATAAGCTGCTGCAACTTCTTCACTTTTTTTTTCACTTTGGGTCACATGTACACCCCTCTCATGGCTGGTAGAAGAGTTCTCTGGACACTCATATGCCCTGTGTCCTGCATACTTGTTGCACCTAAAGCATTTGCCCATGAATCTTCCTCTTCCTCTTTGATATCCTTGGTATGACTTTCTTCTTCTTGGTGTATAGCTGCCTCTTGAGCTTTGTGAGCTGCTGGCCTCTTCTTGAGATGTTTGCAGCTGTCTTCTACCTTCTTGAAATCCTCTACCTCTGTTGGATCAGCCCCTTCCTCTTGAGAAGGATGTTTGTTTTCTTGCAATCTTTTCCTCAGCTTTCAAGGCAAATTGATATGCCTCTTCAACTGTCTTAGGAATGAGAAGACTAATCTCATCTTGAATGGAAAATTTCAAACATTAGTGTATCTAGCTACCTTCTCTATGTCATCCTCAATATGCCCTGATCTTATGGTTAACCTGTAAAACTCTTCAGTGTATTCTTTTACAGACATCTCTTTTTGCTTCAAATTTTGTAATTACTTGAAAAGATTGGCTTGATAATCTTTAGGCATAAACTTACCTTTCATTTTTGCTACCATTCTGTCCCAGCTTCTGATCTTTGGCTTCCCTTTCCTCCTCCTTTCTTCTTGCACTCCATCCCACCACAGGGATGCATGGCTCTTTAGCCTTGTCATGGCATACTTGACTTTCTTATCATCTTCTTCAATTCCTTCATATTCAAAGTATTTGTCTAATGCACTAATCCAATCAATTAATTCTTCCACATTCAAATTACCTTCATACATTGGAACCTCCATTTTTGGCTTTGTGTTCACCTTCATAATGGCTCTAATCAACCTATCTTCAGCTGTTTCTTCTTCCACCACCAATTCATCCTCTGGTGGCTCCTCTTCTCTATCACTGACTTCACCCATGTCAGTGCCTCTTCTCTGAACCATCTCTAGGTCTTGTAACCTAGCTGTCAGGTTCCTAATCTCTTCTGCCATTGCAACCTGTCCTCCAACTCTCCTTCCTGTAGCTCCACCTCTGTTCCTAACTCTCATGGCCATCTTGCCTCTTCTTCACAATCACGTTCTTCTTCTTTGACTTGGATCTTTAGATTGTGCGCAATCCCTTGGGCTCTGATACCAAATGATGAACAGGAATCTATCCAACAGGGCTAATCTATATGTTTTGAACAAACATTTTAAAAGATGAACAGAAATCTCTGCAAACGGGGCTAAACCATGTCTTGACAAATTATTTTCTCAAACACAAAATATCACCTGAATTCTTCTCCTTTCTGGGCAGTTTACTCATGAAGCATAAGGCTAACAACCCATAAATTCTTGAACAAAACAGAATTTTAGATGTAAAGAGAAAATTCGAATTTCTGGCCTATCTAGCTAGACTCTGCATACTAAATCCTAAACGGAAGTGTGAATTTTCTATTGGCTGTTGAAAGGGATCGAGCAATCTATATATATAGTGAGTCTTTACATCCACATGAGTAGAGATAACTGGCGACTCACCTGAGCTTAAAACCATCGCTTGACTCCATACTTTGAAACGCCCAGCATTGAAACGACCCAGCAATAATATACGACCCAGCAGTAATAACTCCATACTTTGAAATGCCCAGCATTGAAACGACCCAACAGTGATATTTTCACAGGTGTATCGATTAATACGATTGGTCACAGACCAAACATTTGTTTTATTTTATATTCAAATCTTTGCGTATCAACAGCAAACAGCCCCTTACAATATACGATCTTAGAATCGATTTTTTTCCTCAAAAAGAATACACATTTTATTAATATTACCAGAGAATGCATCTGGTGTTGTCTGCCTATTGCAGATCTCTCTTACACCCTTTATTCATACACCAATATGCATATCGCCTCTTTTACACAAAAATTCCCATACAAAACCATATTTCCTCAATTTAGATATTCAATCCTATCCTAAGCTTCACGCAACAACCTCCCAAAATGAGTAAAACAGTTCTTCTATCATAAGAAAACTCAAACCACTTAATAACTCGCCCAACAGACTAGATTTCATGTTTAAAGGATACTTAGGCAAATTTAAAAATTTGAAAACTGAAAATGGATTTAATAACTCACCCAACAGACTAGATTTCATGTTTAAAGGATACGTAGGCAAATTTAAAAATTTGAAAACTGAAAATGGAGGGAAATCAACTTAATACACCTAGACATACCAAAACTCAACCAAAAACATGATAAATACATTCCTAGCATGAATATGCTCCTACATCAACTCCCTCTCTAGACACCCAGTCAACTTGAAACCACCTCTATCACCTTAACAAAATTTAGCCCTAGCTCCATTTCAACTTTCATACACTTAAAAAAGGCATTCCAAGATCATGACAAAGTCTTATTTATTCAAATGTCATTCAAAACATACAACTCTGCAAACTTGCAAATTACTTATTCCAAACCTAGGTACCTACAATCAACGTTCTCTCTCTCTCTCCACACACAACTATACTACTATTAACTTTCTTGTTTTCTTTTCTTGGCTCCTTACTTGTTTCAAGGCTTATCATCCTATAACTAATGTTCTATACTTAGTTTGGTCTTGTTTGAAGACCAAATCTCTCTCTACAATCTTCTAACTTATCCTATATGCTTATATCAACCTTCCCTACGTCGGATGCTCTTAGATATGTTTTAAGATGGGTTTACATTGAATTGAGGATTAAAAAAGGCATTTATTACATATGACTAGAACCTAGAGATCCTTTACAAATGGATTAAGACCTTCACAACACACCAAAACCCTTCAAAACCCTTATAACTAATTCAAATATTTGAATTTCCATTTTGGGAGAAAAACCAGAAACTCTATCAAATGACCAAGTGAAGGTAAAAGAAACATAGAAAATGCTTTTTATTGACTCAACATGACCTCCTACACCTACCTAAGGCCTACCAACCCAAACATTGACCTATCAAACCTCAATTTACATAAGTCTTGTTGATGCTCCCGCATCACTCTAGGGCACAACTTTCTCGTCATCTAGCGCACGACAGGGATGTAAGTAATTTATATTTTCAAAAATTATTCAGAACCTGTCTTTTTGTAATTGTATTTTTTCTATTTCATTGTTGCATTGATTTCTGGGTAAATCAAACAACTATACTTTTTATGTTGAATTAATTTCTGAATCATAAAACTATAATTGTATTGATTACCAAGTCAACGAAAGTTGTAGTTACATTGATTTCTGAGTCAATTGGGTCAGAATACTATAGTTGCATAGATTTATGGGTTAGCCCTATACTGTACTTTTTTGGTTTGTAGTCATGCATTGTGTATAAAATAGCCAATAAAAAAATCTTGGTTATGTCAAAAGCACAAAAGTATCTGGCCATAACTATAATGTTTGGAGTCATGAGGTTTTGACAATCGTGAAATATCGTCAATGACAAAATCATTCTTGGCACTGAAGCAAGACTTGTTACAAACCTTGAAAATTATGACAAACATCATAAGGAGGCCTTGCTGATATTAAGTTATTTGTGTCGGATGACATGATTTCTGAGATGCAGAATGCCACTGTGACAAGTGTGTTGTGGACATGTTTGCAAAATAAATACCAGACTTCAGAGAAAAGCCAATTTTTCTACTTAAAAAAATCTGTTATTTTCCACAAATGTTGAAGGATGGGTCTTTCTTGGAACTCCTACTTCAGATGAAAGATCTCCAAGACCAATTATTAGTAGTCATGAACAAAAAGGTGGATGATGATGATATAGAGGTGTTGGTTCTGAACAGTTTGCCATCTTTCTATGAATCTTTCGTGGAGGCTCTACACGTGACGGTGGAAAGTAACACCCTGATATTTGACCAGGGTGGTTCTTAATCGTTGCAAAAAGAATGCAAACATACACAAAACAAGTCCAATGTTGGACAAGCAGAGAATGCACTAGTTGCTTAGTCGAAAGGGAAGTAGAAACGTATCCATGTCACTTCATCTTCTAAATATCAGGGAAAGTGATTTTACCGCCATAAGGTTGGGCATCTCAAAAAGGATTGCCGGAAGTGACAGTATGCACTTTCTCAACAAAACAATCAAGCAGCAAATGTGAAAACAGTTGACAAAAGACGGTACTCTAAGGAAGATTATGCCCGTGTGACAATATAATTAAACAATGATACTAGTTATTGGTTCGTTGATTCTAGTGCAACCTGACATTTCACATGTTGTAAGGACTAATATGTCAAATTTATTGCAAGTACAAACTTTTTTGATTCATTTTTATTAGTTGGTCAGTCATATGCAGTAGAGATAGGAGACGTTAGCATAGTATGAATAATGCTATAAAAATCAAAGGAATGTTAGGTATGTTTCTAACATGAATAAATATCTCTTATCTATTAGTCAATAAATGTAAAATCCCAACACTGATGTACGTTTCTCTGGGAAACAACGTATTGTATCTGATATCAAAAAAGACAAAGTGGTTGCCCTTAGTATTAGGCAAGGTAGTTTGTATAGACTTGTTGACCCTGCCACAATCAACTTAAATGCATGTGTGGAGGGAGACTCTACCATACAAGATGTGCAGAAGGATGATATTCCTTATAGGCTTATTGACCCTGATTCAATCAACTTACATGCACTAGTGGTGGAGGGAATATACACTATAAAGGGCATGCATGAGGATGCAATTCCTCAATATTAGACATATGCACAGGGAATTGTGCAGGATGCACAAGTAGTTGTGTAGGCGGATGATATGCTGAACTCACAAGGATTGGCTCATCTTGTTGCGAAAAACTTTTCCCAACAAGACGGAATAGATGAAGAGATAGTTTCCTCTCATACTGCGGAGTTGGTTTTTGCTCCCAATATTTCTAAGGAGTTAGTTTTCACTCCTACTGTGAAGATGATCACATTTTGGTTACTTCTCTCCACAGCAACTTATAGTTTGGTTTCTTGAGAGGCAATTTAGACAAAGAGATCTACATGGTGTTGTCTAAAGGTTTTCGAGTACCTAGTGATCATTTGGTTTGCAGGTTGAATGAATCCACGTATGGACTTAAGCAAGCTCCATGAGCCTCGTGTACTTTGTTTGATCAGCATCTCCAGGATTCTGTATTTAGAACAATGGAGGTCAGGTTGAAGTATCAGCCAATGACGATTCATCATCGGTATGCGGATCTCTCTAAAATGAATTGGTGAACAACTTGATACATTTTATGTCCACACAGTTGAATCTTTGTTTTGCTATTGACTATCTTTTTCAGTTTTTTGTTTACACTGAAACTCCTACATTGGATAGCAGCAAAATGTCAGAGGACTACAGATTTCATGTTGATATCTTTAGAACAATTTGTAAATGTAACAACTAAACTCTTTGGTCCCACTGTGTGAGACAAACTTGGATTAGACTTTGGTTTAGTCATTAGGGGAGGGCGTTAAAGTTATAATTAGCTATTGGTTAATGTTTAACTAATGGGCAGTTATCAAACCTTCCCAACTGATGTAACCACTTTTTGCTTAATAAAAAAGACGGACACACAAGTGTGTAAATGTGCTTTCTATTTCTCTTCATTCTTTCAGCGTTTATTTGCTAACATAGCTAACTAACCCACTAATCTCTCTTACCAGTCAAAACAACTTAGGCAACTCAAAACACTCTCGTCACTCATAATTTGATGAATTCCAGCAATAACAGAGTATGCAAGATTGGTATAGGGCTCTACAAAGGTTGTAGATAGTTCTAAGGTTATTCGCATACCATGGAATCATGAAACAACTAAAGAAGGTTCCTGAGAGCAGCTACACAATGACAAAATTGCCAGTTATAGCATGGTGGCAGTTGCATTAGTTCTGAGGTTGGTCTCTCAATAATTCACCTCGGTGGAAGTTTCTGAATACAACTACATATAATACTTTTATTTCGGATGTTTCAGATTATATAATATGATTTTGAGCCGGTGATGCCATCAAGGTTGAAGCCTATCCTTAGGGAGGGATATAGGATCTCATTCTTCTTAAATATGCCAAGTTTTCTATAGAAAAAGGAGGTAGGTCAACTCTCACATCTTAAAAACATTAGGTAATTGAATTAATTAATAGGTTGATAAATGAGACGATTAGCTTTCTAAACAACCAATATTGCAAAGAATTAATAAATAGAAAATATTTCACATGATAAATACGGCCAAGGGAAATAGAGGATTCAAGGAAGGTCTATGTAGGTAGCAAAAATTGTCAAGCTGTGCGGAAATGATTTCCAAAAGTGGCTCAATCTCCCACCGTCATTCCTAGTCAAGTTAATTGGGTGTTTTTCAATTTCAATTGCTCTAATCCTTCTTTCAGTGAACCGAGCCTCAAAAGCTAACATTTTGGAGTTGTCTATACAAATTTAATGTTTTGTCCCCTTATCGTGTTTGGCCAATGCTGATTTGTTAACCCTTATTTGTTGTAAATTTGTGTGATGTTTCTCGAGTTGTCTATAGTGAGCGTCTAGTTTCACCGATACAAGGTTTTCCACAAAAGCACAAAATTAGGTAGACACCTTTCCTTAACACAAGGTCACTCGGGTTCCTTAGTTTGCTCCTCAGAGTGTTGACTAGTATAAATATTCTCTTTATGGCATTCGTTCTCAATACAAATCAAAAATAAAGGAAGATATAAATGAGTAAACAAGGACCCTTTGAACAAGATGGCAAGGGAGGTGATAGAGGTAATTAAGGAATCATCACTAAGCCAAGAACTAAAGTGGAAACTAAAACCAAGGGACCTTGTGATGCCAAAAATATATGAGCTACCCAAGGTACACAAACAAAGAGTGCCATTGAGACCTATAGTGGATACTACTGACTCCCCTACATATAATTTAGCCACTTTCCTGATGGAAAAAATGGAACCATACATTGAGAAGACATCATCATTCGGAAAATACTCTACAAATGATATCATCTTTCATAAAAGAATACAGATTTCATATATAAGATTAAGGATTAAAAAGTTGTTGGCCAAGAAAAATGATATCATCTTTCATAAAAGAATGCAGATTTCATATATAAGATTAAGGATTAAAAAGTTGTCGGCCAAGAACTTCTCATTAGTTTTGACGTGGTTTCATTATAAACGAAAATTCCTCCTAATAAGGCAATAAGGGTAGTCAAATAAGTGACAGATGGTGTGAGTTTGGTTGAATTTTGTCTTAGATTGAAATAATCTAGTTTCTTAGATGAGATTTACGAGCAAAAGGAAGGTGACGCAACAGACTCTTCAATATCACTAATTGTTGCTCACTTGTTCATGGAAAATTTTGAAAAGAGGGCCTTGTATTCATTCCATATAAAACCTAATTCATGGTTCAAGTTCATATAGATGATACAAATTTTAAATGGCAACATGGCAAAGATACCCTAAATGCTTTCATATGTCACCTTAACTCAATTACAGAGCAGATGCAGTTCACAATGGAGGTCTAAGCAGTAAAACTCCCATTCCTAGATGTACTAATCACAAGAAAGGAAGATGGTTCCCTCTCATCCCATGTCTATATGAATAAAAATCATAAAAACATGTATATCAAAGCAGACTCGCATCGTCATCCATCCTAGAAGGTGGGATTACTTTACATGCGAACTCTTCACAAAGGCATTAAGAATCTCTGACAAGGAACATTTAGAATCAAAAGAAAATCATCTTACCAAGGAGTTCAAAAAGAATGGTTATAAGAAATGGCAAATAAATAAAGTCGCAAGATGAATAATAAGTCCTAGGGCAAGACAAGAAAACAACACAAATGAAGAAAAGAAACAAACATTCTTACCTTATCTCCAAGGTACCTCTGAGAAAGTAACAAGAATATTGACATGTGGCATAAAGACAAATATTTAAACCAGTCAACACCTTGTGGAGCAAACTAAGGAACCCTAAGTCCCTGATTAACCCCATATTAAGGAAAGGCATCTACCTAATCCCATGCTCGTGTGGAAAACCTTATATTGGTGAAACCAAGTGCTCACAACAAGCAATACTTGAGGAACATCACACATATTTACAGTAAAAAAATGGTTAACAAAACAGCATTGGCCGAACATGAAGATGGAACAAAACATGAAATTTGTTTAAACAACTCCAAAATGTTAGCTTTCGAGAGTCAGTTCATTGAAAGAAGGATTAGAGAGGCAATTGAAATTAAAAAACACCTGATTAACTTGAATTAAGATGATGGTTGGAGTTTAAACCACACTTGAAAACCATTACTGCAAAAACTTGGAAATTCTTAATATTTACGTAGACCTTCCTCAACTCCTCTATTTTGCTTGCATGTATCTACCATGTCAAATATTTGGTATGTATTAACTTTATACAAAAATGGTTATTTAGAATGCTAATTGTCTCATTTATCAACCATTAGGTTATTCATTAATTTAATTACCAAATGGTTTTTTGTTAGCAAATATGAATGTTGAAAGAATGACGAGAAAACTGGAAGGCACATATTGAAGTGCATGTGCATCCTTTTACTGTGCAAAAGAAAGTTACAGCAGTTAGGAAGGTTGATAACCAACCATTAAATAATAACTAACTAATTAATAACTTTAACAACCTCCCTTAATGACTAAACCCAAGACTACTCCAAGTTTATCCTGAAATTTTACAATGAAAGTGGTACTACATAGTTTAGTCATTACATAAGAGGCTGCTTTTTAGATATCAACATGAAATCTACAGTCCTCTGATATTTTACTCATGTCCAATGTACGGGCCAATAGCAAACAAAGATCTAGTCATGTCGGCATAAGATGTATCAAGCAATCCGTCAATTCTTTGTAGAGTGATTTATTGACTGGTGATGAATCATCATTGGCTGAAAACTTCAACCCGACCTGCATAGTTATGAATTCAAAATATTGGAGATATCAATCAAACAAAGTATACCAAGCTCGTGGACACTGCTTAAGTCCATACAAGGACTTAACCTACAAACCAAATGATCACGACCAACCCGAAAAACCTCAAGTTGCACCATGTGGACCTCCTCATCCATATATTTAGAGAGAAGCAACCAAAAAGTGACTATCTTCACAATAGAAGTAAAAGTCAACTCCTTAGCAGTAGCAATGGGAGTAAACACCAACTTCGCAATAGAAGTGGGAGTAAAAACCAACTCCTCACTAGGCGAAGAAACCATCTCCTCATCTATTCCCTCCTATTGGAAAAAGCCTTTCGCAACAAGATGAGTCGTGTACTTGTTTAAAGTACCAATTTTGTCAACCCGTTTGCAGCCCATAGGTTTTGTAACCCGTTGTTCAAGGACCGTACAAAGGTCAAACGAGAGCAAAATGATCATGCTCTGTTGAAGTAGCAACTTTGTTTCCAATCCTCGGAACTAGTGCCTTTGATTGAGGCATATCATCTTCCTACACAACTACCTAAGCATTTAACTGAAATTGAGGAATTGAATCCTCCTACACATTCTTTATAGTGGATATTCCCTCCACAACTAGTGTATGTAAGTTGATTGTGGCAAAGTCAACGAGCCTATACAAACCACCTTACTCCTTATCCAAGGCAATTATTTTGCCTTGTTTGACATCAAACACAATACAATGTTTCTCAGAGAGTTTTACGGCAATGTTGGGATTTTCTGTTAACTAACAAACAAATTATTTTTATTCATGCTAGGAACATTCCTAACATTCATTCTATTTTTCTAGCATTATTCAATAGTATGCAAATATATCATATCCTCTCTACTACATATGATTGACCATCAGCGACTGAATCTGAATCTAAAGAGTTTGTACTTGTAGTAAATTTGATATATCAGTCCTTACAACATGTGAAAGGTTCGGATGCCTATAATCAATGAACAAGCAACTAGTAATACTAACATTCAAGTATAATACTACGAGGGCATACTTTCTTAGAATCTCGTTCTTCTTTAATTGTTGCCACATTTGTTGTCATACTGCTTTGTTGGGAAAGTGCATATTAGTCGCTTCCAGCAATCTTTTTTAGTTGCCCAACCTTATGACAATAGAATCACTTCACCTGATACTTTGGAGATGAATCAACAAGGATATTCCACTTCCTTTTTTACTAAATAGCAAATGCATTCTTTGTTTGTCCAAAACTAGAGTTACTGATTTGTGGTTGCTTGCATTCCTTCTGCATCAAATAGGAACTACCCTGATCGAATGTCAAGTTCTGTCTTCCAACCATCAAGTGTAAAGCCTCCACAAAATATTCATATGGGGGCGTCAAACTATTCAGAACAAAAGCCAACATGTTGTCATCATCCACCTTTTTATTAATGGCTCCTAATTAGTCTCGGAGATCTTTCATCCGAAGATGTTCTAACTGGGACTTGTCCTCAAACATCTTTGTGGAAAACAACAGATTTTTTAGGTGCAAAACTTGTTTCTCTAAAATTTGGTATTTATTTTTCAGACTGGTCCACAATGTACTTGTTGCAATGGCATTCTAAACCTCAAGAATCATGTCATCTGACACAAATAACTTTCACGACAGTAAGGCTTCCTTATGATGCTTTTCATAGTCTATAAATTTCATAACAAGGCTTGCTTCAATACCAAGAACGATTTTTTAACCATCACAACATTCTGCAATTTTTAAAATATTATGACTCCAAACAATATAATTATGGCCAGTTAACTTTTGCGCTTCCAGTAAAACCAAATTTTGAATATTGTTCATTTTATACACAATTTATTACCTTTGATTCAAAAATCAATATAACCAATAGAAAAAGTACAATTCTGACACAAAAATCAATGCAATTGGAAAAATACAATTCTGACCAAAAATTAATGAAATAGGGAAAGTACAATTCTGATCTAAAAATTAATGCGATAGGGATATACATAGTTTATATTCTAAATTTGTTTATAAACTGAACTTTGAAAAATTTACTTACACAGAGCTGCAAATCAATGCATGCCCTAGTGAAAACATTACACAAAATGGAACTATAAATCACGTAAAATAAAGCACATAATGATTTCTCATGCCCTAACGACCTCACTATTCTAATCTTTCACTATCATTTAATCTAGTGTTTTTCTTTCTTCTGATCTGCTCCAATCTACTAATTGCTCTGCTCCAATCCATTAGTCCCTGTCGCATTTTTCCTTGATATCACTTTCCTTCGACTTTGTACCCTAACGCGATTGGAAATCACGTCAAATTTCTGCAAACTTTGTTGCCCTAACCTGTTCATCAAACTTCTGCAAACTATGTTGCCCTAACTCATAGCAGTCTACTCCTTAGCATTTTCCTTCTCCTGGTCTTCAAGTTGCTATAATTCCTTCAAAAAAACCAAGTGTTTGACGTTTGCACAACCTCACGTGTCTGAATTTTGGAGAAATTGTATTTGGGTCCTCTTCAAATCTCGTCGTTCTTACCCCAGCAATCTTCTTAGGGCTTCCCCGAACATTTGGTTCTCTTTTCCATTTGTATCTAACTAGGGCTTCCTCGAACAATTGCAGCTTCTTGTTCATACCCTTCTCTTAGGACTTCATCAAACAGTGGCTCTGAGACCAATGTTAGCAAATATGAATGCTGAAAGAATGAAGAGAAAACTTAAAGGCAAACATTGAAGTGCGTCTACATCCTTCTTTTATTGAACAAAAGGAAGTTACAACAGTTAGGAAGGTTGATAACCAACCATTAACTAGCCATTAGTTAATAACTAACTAGTAGTTAATAACTTAAAAAAATTTGAGATGGAAAGCCAACTTCATTCTCTGCTTTTCTCATTTTCCTTATTGAAAACATGGCATATTCAAGAAGAATGCACATCCTTCCAAAAGCATAGCCTTCCTCCCTAATGATTGGTCAAGTATAAGACTCGAAACATTGAAAATAAAAATATTATATGGTAGTACCCAGAAATTTCCACCAAGGTTTCAATAGGGTCATGGTGGTTCTACTTGTGTCATAGTGGTTGCGGATGGGTCGTGACATTATTTCCCTGATGCATGTGGCCATTCTGCCCGTGGCAGACAAACAAGAATAGCAACAGCTGGAAAGGTATCTCTTCATGTTCTTTGGCACTTTGGACAGACTGTTCAGTTAATTCTTCTGGAGTTCAGTTATGTACGCCCTCTGGCCGGGGTGGGGCGGGTCAGAGTGGGGCAGGGTGCGGGTTGTGTTGATTCATTCATTGAATCTTGGTTAAGTGTTCTATGGACTTGTAGGATATAAGTGCAATAGGAGAGTCTGCATTGATGCAAGCTGCAGAGCAAGGCAACCTGTATGGATACTGTTGATATGTTGTTGGTGTCCATGGAGGCCTCAAGAAGGCAATAAGCTTGTAAAATTGCAGAGGAGATAGCAGCTTGTAACCCTTACTCTTCTGGGGTTTTCCCACATTAAGTTCTCCAAGGTAAAGTACCTTTGCATTGAACTCTGTTTTTTGCATGTCTCAGTTCTTGTTTGTTTCATTTCATGCATACAGTAGTCTATGTTAATTACAGAACATAGCATCTCATTTATAAGCAAATATACTTTTTTCTCAAGCAAATACTAAGGGAACATCATTCAAAATCAACTAAGTTGTTTATGAATGAAATAAGATTCGTATTGATGGATTAGTTATAGAATATGTATGCTAATTACGGATCAGTTCTACTACAGGTTTAAGGATTTATAAGATCAGTTGAACAAAGGCTTGCAACGCAGAACACGGTGTTACACCAAATGGCACTAAGATTGATTATAGACATGTTGTCCCAAGGCAACTCCGCACCAAGTAAGCCTTTGACTCACAAACGCAATCAATCATATACTAGATTCGATAATCCATAGTCTTCACAGCACTTAAGAGCTCAAGGATCATCACTTTACCTATGCGTAGTGCGGGATGCTGAGAATATTCCTTGGGGAAACACAAACACACAGACACCAAAACTATTAAAGCAACAAGTTTCATAAACCATCACATCTGCACTCCTGATAAATGGGTTGTGATAAGGAAAAAGAGGTTTGTGATAGTGCAATGGTGCAATGTGCGATAACCTAGGTCCCATAGCCACCAAAACAAGGGTACAAAAGAGCTCATTAAAGGCCAAAGCAAGCGAATATAGGGATATCAAACGGGATTTGACACAATAAAATGGTTCATTAATGAGGATCATGTCAAAAGTGATTAGTGCATTGGAACTCGAAGTAAGCATGCTTGAGGATTTAAAGCTTCTTGTTACCCTATTGTGTGTCCACCAGGTTGGCAATAATGGAGGTTTGTTTCCAATGTTTAACTGGAGTTGCAGGGACTTCGAAATCCAAGAAGATGGGATTTATCCTCCATTACCCCTAGTCATATGAGAACACACACTGATGAAATTTCCCATAGTGCAAAGAATGTCCCAACCTATTGATTCGTGCAGTGTGCCCAGGAGGTGCACAATGGACAAAACTAGAACTATTTAAACTAGACGGATATGTTCATAGAGAGTTGCAAAATTGTAGAACATGCAATATAATCTTAACAAGATGTAAAACGACCATTACACATTCAAATGCAAAGAGATTAAAAAAATAAAGCTACTTTTGTTCAATGGAAAGAATAGGATATTGGTACATATGCGTACAGTACACAGTAGGATTGAGAATGAGAATTCTAGTGATCAAAAGGGGAAGACACTTTGTACCTGATTTTTCTAGATTGTAACGGACGGATAAAAGGGTGAGAACGAGAAGTCCCGTGATCAAAAAGGGGGAAGCACTTCCTAACTAGCTTGCCTAGTTTGGAATGTGATTAAAATGATCAATAGATGTTAGATACTCAAGGCATGCTATCACGTGAGAAAGATGACCATGTCCATTTGTTCTTCAATTCATGTTTATTCTTTGCCATTCAATAGCTTATAGTAGTTATCATTACAAGAACACAGTTACAACAGATGATAGTTACAAAAAAGACGATTACAAGAATGGTTCATCTGTTGCCAAAGTGACGGTTGCACTTCTTGTAGGTGTGGCAGTTGGACTTCTAATGTCTTGATATGTTAACAGGTGTGTAGGCATGGCATAGCACAACATGTCCATGTGGCCGTTGAGTCATGCGCATAGTTAGATTGAGGCATAGTATATTGCAAGGTGTTGCGGAAGCATGTAAGGGTGCCACAAGTTTGTGTGCACGGGGTGAGATGTCACAAATGGCATTGAGCCATGCACAAACCCTGATTGTTGTGTGGTGTGCCTCTTGGTGCTACACAAGGGTGCAAGGGTGCCACAAAGATTGCAGAGGTGGCGCGCGTTGTCAGAGTGATGTACGGGTTGCGCAGGAATGCACAACCATGCACAAGATTGTGTTGTATGCACAATGTATCCTTAGCGCCTTGCCTCAACTTGAGGTGTTGCTACCAAGTTGAGCAATACCTGGAAGCGTTGGTATGCTAGAACAATGATACAAGGTTGGTGTAAATATCAACATATGTAGAAGTCCTTGGCGTCATGCACTACCTCCGTGTGTGTCAATTGAGTGGAGCATCTAACAAAGAAAGTTGAATGCGATGTCACAATTTGTCACAGAGCTTGCATACATGGCATAGAGTGGTGCAGTGTTGTGTAGGTTATAAAAAGTGCATAGATGTTCTGCAACACATAATGCAAAGTTGCATAAATGGCATTGAGATTGATTATCCACATTTTGGCAGCCTTTGAAACTTGATGCCTATCAAGCGGAGTGCGCAATGTTGTCTTCAAAGTTGTGTGGCATGTATCCTTGCACTGACTAGTGTTGCAGTTACACTTGTCTGCTGATCTAGGGAATGCCTACTAGATTGCAAAAGTGTGCCATAGTATAATCTTTACGTAGTCTTTGGGGACACCTATGCTCGGATCACCTATCGAAGGTTTAGGGTTCGGAAGAGCAGTGTTAAGGGAGTAAGATCCCAAGGTAAACTTGGCATCATTTCTTAAATCTCAAGTTGTAGGACAAACTTGCAATACCAACACACTCATGAAGAAGATAATTATCACCTATTCGCTTCTTGTGATGAAGAGGGGATAAATAAGTTGAAAGCTATGAGAAAATGGGTCGAGGATCAAACTATTACTACTATCCAAGTGATTGATTTGAGAGGCAGCAGCATTGGAGAGGCTAGCACCAACAACCCTCAACAGACACCTGAGATCAGTATTTCACAAATGCTCCTAGAAGGACTACCGAGCCCTAATGATTCAAGCTCACAAGGTGTAAGTGCTCCTCCTACTCTCATTTCCCTCTTACCGGTTGTAAGTGTTACTTCTACTCCTACTTATTTTTCACTAATTGCAAGCACTCCTTCCACTTCCATTTCCATTTCCATTTCACCAAGTGTGACTGTTACTCTTGCTTCCATTCCCGCTTCACCCACTGTAGCTGTACCCCCCAATGTTGATTCACAAGATGTTGAAGATACTCTAACTATTGCTACTTTTAGTACACAAGTTGTGAGTGTTTCTTCAACTCCTGCCACCCAAATTGTGATTGCTCCCCCTACTTCCACTTTGCAAACTCCATCTATCCAGATGATAAGTGTTGCCTTAAACATCAGTTACCTTCACCTCTCTCCCCAATTGCCATTGGTTCCCATAATCCACAACCAAAATTTGGTAAAATAAAAATCTCCAGGAATTTATTAAAATGGTCTCCTCAAACACAGCCTCCCACATCTGACAAACACACACCTCAACCATCCATTTGGATGAAGGAGATGAGGATTGAAGTGCTTAAGCCTGAGAACATTGACATAATAATCACAGGTGAGCTAGAGATAAAAATGAAATACGAAAGAGAAACTAGGAAATTCAAGAGAGTGACCACACGCAAGATAAAGGAGGCAAGGCAGCCACTTGTATGGCAAACAGAAGACATATTTCAAACTCCAAGGAAAAGGAAGAAGGATTCTGAGCCTGCCATGGAGGAGGAACCCGAATCAGAATCTGTCATTAATCCCTTAGCAAGTATGCCCATTATCAGGTCCAGAGCATCAGAGATGGAGTTAAAGAATTACGGGTCAAGTCCCAGGTAAAAATTGCACCCTTTGTTGTTAGTAATGTTGAGTTTTCCTTTCTTGTGGGTACAGAAATGTGTTTAGAGCAACCGAGAATTGTAGGTAACGACACACAGA
This sequence comes from Torreya grandis, assembly GCA_037957365.1. Classification (NCBI taxonomy): domain Eukaryota; kingdom Viridiplantae; phylum Streptophyta; class Pinopsida; order Cupressales; family Taxaceae; genus Torreya; species Torreya grandis. The sequence goes on from JARHVA010000384.1 coordinate 895,370, forward strand.
CAAATTGAAGAGGTCATTCAACTAAATGACAAAATTGATACCATAGCCCAGATTAGCCAACAAGGTCAACTACCTGATGTGCCACATCTGTCTTACCTGGATATTGATTTGCGTAGAGGGCTTATCAAAGAGTTCAAAAACCAGGTGACTAACAGCAAAGCTAGTTTGGCACAGTCAGCATTAGTGCTGAATTCATTTACACGAGATAGTTTCCATGTTTTCCACCTTGAGGCTGACACATGAAGAAAAGTGATGGTAGTTGTTTGTCCAAGATTGAGTTTAGTAACATCGTAAAAATGTTTACAGTGTCTTTCAAGAAACAAGCTAAAGATGTGCAAAATTTTGGTGATTAAAAGTCGTTTGACTTCATTCCAAGCAATTTGCAAGGAGCTGGATTTGACTCGGTCTCAACTCAAACACCACTTAATCATCAACACAGTCCAAATTGATCAGGATCTTTCATTATGCAAGGCCACTTTAAAGGGAAAAGGACCAGTTCAATCTTGGAAGTGTCATTTTTATGATGCTTCTACAATTATGGAATTATGGTTGTGATCTTAGTGGTGCACTAAATGGGGTAAGTGTTATTCATGAGTCAGTCAGTTTGTTGTGAACAATTAATTCGGTGAGGCTACAACCCACCGTGCTACTATTATAAAACCTTTTCTTGTTAAGATTTCAGTAGTGATGAGAATTTGAAAACTACTTTGCTAAGTTATTAGTGCTATTTGGGAATTCCGCTAACTCATCCCACAAATGTCTAAGTGATGATATTTTGTTGTTTGAGAATCAATTGATGTTTCATATGCTTTATGTGAAAGCAGGTTAGTTTGTGTTCTACTATCCTAGCTTACTCTTTTGAATGTAGATGCTTATGATTAAATTGCTTAAAAGGTGAATGTGCTAATGCAATTCAATCTCTTTGAGAGTTTACCTGAATACATAGTTGGGAAAGGATTTATTATCAAATATAGTTAGGACAGGTTTAATTTATTAAACCTATTATAGTTAATTATAGGTGGGTTGTTGAATAAGTTGCAATAAAACCCACGGAGAACAAGTTTGGTTGAGGAATCAGTGGGGATAGGATAGAGAGTATGTCCTCGATTATAGGACATAATCTGTGTATAAATATCCTACCAAGTTAATGAATAAAATTTAAGTTGGTTGTTAGTTTTTTTATTGTGAGTTATTCATGTGTAAGTTATTCCCACATTGTTCAATCTCTGACCAAATCTCATATTTGGTAACAAAGCCATTTTTAATCCTTATGTAAGATGACGTTTAATTGCCAAGGGGCAGTTTCAATTATTTGGTTGTCCCTGTTTATGATAGCCAACTATGTTAGCTTTTTGTTAAGTTGTAGTTTTGGGATTAATTTGTATTTCTTTGTGTGTTTCATGAGTTAGACTCGTGTGACTAGAATTCAGATTTTATCACAACAATGTTACAGCTGTGAAATCTTTGTAAGAACTGAAGGAAATCTTGAAAGCTTGAATGCTCGAATGTGACGGAGCAGCCAACAACAAAGAAGCAATAAAAAATTGCAGATCTGATGTGTTGGACGCAGCAGCATGAAGCAGCAATAAATATTGGAAAAAATACACAATTTAGAAGGGTGTCTGTGTGAAGCCTGAAGGGAAGCACAATAGCGAATAATTAAAACAACACTTGCTTGTTGTGTGAAAGGAGCATAAGTAGGTGCAGAAAATAAACAATTTGTGCCATAATTTGCAACCGTACAAAATGGAGCTGAGAAATATATTCATTTGGGAGGCATAGAGATCAGCAGCGTAAGAGACAAGGGTGCAATAGCAAAGAAAGAGAGCACATTCTGCAAGCCTTACCAGATAAAAGAGTGGCGCCATTACCTGATGAATAGGTTCAGCGTTCAAGGATTTGGCATTCGTGTGGCATTGAAGTCTCAAAGAGCAGCAAATAGGAGGAGTTTTAATTATTAAACCTTTGTTGCAGAAATGTTTGTAGTTTGAGAAGAGGCCCCCCTTTGATAGAGCCATACAAGCATAAAAATAATATATAAATCTGTGAGAAAGGGTGTGGCATCTGAAGGAAGCTTGGTTGCATATGGTGTTTTTGAAGTACGAAATGCTGGCTGGATTGTGTCAAGTGACAAGGCACGTGAGGAAGAGCGCATGAGCAGCATCAATGTGGCTGTGGTGGCACCATATAGTTAGTATTAAATCTACAATCATACAAAGAAGACCATATAGCTAGTATTAAATCTACAATTGTACAAAGAAGAATGATGGCCCACTAGGGGCATTCGCAGAAGCAGCAAGGGTTTTATTATATACTTTGGTTTTTATAAAAAATTAGGGTTGCTTTTTGACAAAATTCTAAGGTTTTTATATATTTAGGTTAAAAAATTAAAACTTTAGAGAACACCCAGAATTTTTTGCATGCAAGCCTGGAGTGCGATTAATCCGTAACTTCAAATCCAGTAGGATTCTGCATGAAAATCTGCCAGGTTGTATCCAATAACTATGAAGTACCATGTAAAACAATTTCGCTTCAGCTTTTTCAGTTTTTTAGATTTAATTGTTTTAGTGTTCCCGTAGTGTATTTTTAGGCTCTTAACTTCTTTATCCAGGAGGCAGATTATGACAAAAACTTGCCAGATTATGTAAAGTTGTAGTCTAAACCTTCTAGCAAAAGGATTTTGCTTCGGTCTTTATAATTTGTATGATATAATCATTTTTCCTCACAAATTGCTTTAAATGTCATCTATCAAGATCGTTAAGTTGAAATTGTGTGTATACAGGTGCATTTTCTGTATCACCCAACACCCTACCGATTCTTTTCATTGAGGGGGGAATTCTATTCCTATAAAGATGACAAGTATCAAGAAAAACACAGCTAGAACCGTCGGAGCACTTCATGCAGCTGTCTGTGGCCCATAGGACCATCAAAGATCGACCTGGCTAATTAAGCCAAGTTCCAGAGGACGATAGAGGAAAACTTCCATTATTGAACTCTCTACTAGCTCAAAGACTAGTTCAATGCTTTAGTAGCAAGTCCAGTGAAAAAAAGATCATATAGCCAAAGACGGTGATCATCAGTGTAGGTGATTTGGTATACCATTCTCCTGCTGCACACGAGAAAGCATAGTGAGGACCCAGTACCACTACTATTGTTTTGTAACTATTCGATGAGGCTCAATCTAACCAAAGAAGCAGTTGAAGTGAGGCCCATTCCCACCTAAGCATTGAGTGTAGTGAGTTCCCCTCCCACTACTGGTATATTTGTTACGAATAGTTGGGTGTGACCCTATTCATGCAGAGTTGTTTTTTGTTGTGAACAATGTTGAGTCCTTGTTCACATGTATGTATGTATGAGCTATTGTGTGTGTTCTAGTTCATATTGATTTGGTGTTTCTCGATCAACGCTGGGTTTTTCCTCCTCTATAAATTGTTAGTTAGTTGTAATATCCCCAAGAAGGAGATCGGTGCCAAGAAAGGAATCGCTGCCAAGGAGAATGCTGCCAAGAAGGGAATCGCTGCCATTAAACAGCAGTCACACTAAGGAGTGTTGAAATTTACTAAGGAGTGCCACACTAAACAGCAGTCCATTAAATAACATTGATTATTTATCAATTATTTAATTAATTTGTTGATAGCATTCATTCAATGGAAGGATGCCACCCTTGAAGAAGTCACACCTTTCAATGTAAGGTTGAAGGTATAAATAATCCATTATGGGAATAGAAGAAGGCATCCAATCATATTCATGTATTAAACATTTAAGCCTGTACAAACTTAATGCTTTACAATTACAATTGAGGACGACAACTCTCGGCTGTAAAATTGGATACAAGGACAAAAACCCTTGTCATCCCAACTCAAGGATGTAAACCTTGAGACTCATTTTGTGATATTCGAGATCTGAAATTTCTGTAATAAAATTCATTTAATTAAATAAATTATTTTGAAGTCCAAATTCTATATTTATTTTAAAGAACGGAATTCCAAGGAAATCAAATTTTCGTATAATATTCCAAACCGAAATATTACAGTGGTATCAGAGCTCTCCGTCTTGCCAACCTATGGAACGAAATTCATATGCAAGATAACAGTATTTTGTATTACAAAAGAACTAAAACCAAGAAGGCAAGTCAACCAACAACAACAATTTTTCCAAGGCCAAGAACAATTGGCAAATACAGTGGCACAATTGGCCCATACTATGAAAATGATGATGGATTCACACACACAAAAGGTAAAAACTAATTCATGCATGTCGAAGCCCAAACTTAAAACCACTACCACATCATCATACCGGCACTGCCAACCAACATTCATTCCAAAAGAAGAAATCACTACATAAATTCCGAAATCCTTTAATGATGATCTGGGAACCTGTTTCGAGGCTTATCAAGAACTGGCAAAAGGAATCCAAAGGGGAGTTTCCCTACAAACTTATATGGCCATGAGAAAAAATGGAGGTGTACCCCGGCCAGAATATAAACCCAACAATAAACAAAGGGATATGCAATAGGAATTAGGCAAAGTAACACTCGCACCTTTTGATGGTACAAATAAATGTACGACTAGGGCATGGGTACAAAAACTAGACGCATACCTTTCGTTACGTCCAATGATGGAAGAGGAAGCCATAAAATTTGCGACTCTCCATTTGGAAGGTATAGCCCATGAATGATGGTTCCACGGATGGGTCACCCAAGGACATAATCTTGTCGATTCATATGATGAATTTACCAAACGATTGATTGAAAGATTTGATCGAGCAAACCCTGAGATCCATTTTAGAGAATTAGCATTATTAAAACAAAATAATAGTGTGAATGAATACATAGCAGAATTTCAAAGACTATTAGTAATGGTCTTAGACATGTCTGAAAAAAGGCTCGTAGAGTTATTCACAGAAGGATTAATGGAACCTCTTAAAGGATTGCTCAAAGCTTTTACTCCGTCAACACTCCAAGAAGCCATTAAGAAGGCTTTAGATTTGGAAGCATCAAACTTAAGAGGTAGAAATATGCCACCCACCCAATCTAGGGCACTTGGAAGTGGTCCACCAAGGACTCAATCCTATGAGCAAAAGAGACCAATACAAACAAGCAGTGAAGCATCAAAGTCAAATAAAGGAATGGAAACACGAAATGAATTAAGGAGAAAAAAATTATGTTTTACCTTTAAAGACCCATGGACTCCAAGCCGTCGTTGTTTGGGCAAAGGACAAGTTCACTACATTGAGGTTAGTCCAGATAGTGATACTGAAGACGAAGAGATGAATTTAAATAATGAAACCCAATCACAAAGAACGGCAGAAGAAACCACGGAGGGAACATGTGCTACTCTCTCAGAAGCGCCTCGATATCATCCATTCAGAGTAAGAGGAACACTACGAGGACAACAAATTACCGTCTTAGTCAATAGAGGGGCCACCCATAATTTTATTGATGAAAATTTGGCTAAGAAAATTGGTTTAAAATATGATGAATTTAAGGGATTTCCAGTAATGGTTGTTGATGGATTTACTCTTCCGTGCACAAGGAGAATCCCACAATTAAATCTGACTTTGGGAAGACATAAAATTAACGATGGCTTCTATGTCATCAATATTGGCGAAACAGACTTGGTTTTGGGAGTTCAATGGTTGCATTTGTTGGGTGAGTTTACCCAAAATTATTAGACCATGGAAATTAAGTTCAAATCCAATGGGAGGGATATAGTTTTGAAATGCATGGCCAATGGTGGTCCTCAGATTGTAACAACAAAAACAAAGGAGAGAACCTTTAATAAAGGACATGTAACATGGGCAGTACAATGTTTGATCAGCTCCACACAAGAACACAAAATACATCATAATAGCATTCAATCCATTATCAAGAAGCATGACAAGGTGTTTGAGAACCTAACACCAGGACTATCCCCAGCAAGAGGTTTCCAACATATCATTGAATTGGAACTCGGAACAAAATAAAAAATAACTACACCTTACCGGCATCCAAAGTTTATAAGGATGAGATTGAAAAAGCCATTAAAGAACTCTTAGAGATGGGGCGCATTAGGCCAAGTGCTAGTCCATTTGCTTCTTCGATAGTACTAGTCAAAAAGAAGGATGGGACATTACAAATGTGCATCAATTATCGGAAGTTAAATTAAAAAACTATCAAAAATAAATATTCGATACCCAGGGTCGATGAACTAATCGATGAACTTCATGGAGCTACTTTTTTCTCAAAAATTGATTTACGATCCGGGTATCATCAAATACAAATGAGGGAAGAAGATGTTCATAAAACGACATTCTGATGCCAGTATGGGCAATTCAAATTTCTAGTGATGCCATTTGGACTTACGAATGCTCTAGCCACTTTCCAATCTTGCATGAATCACATATTTGGTACGCATCTAAGGAAATTTATTTTGGTTTTCTTTGATGATATTCTAAAATATATCAAGAGTTGGGAAGAACATTTGCAGCATTTAGACATGATACTTTCCATATTAGAACAGCAGTCCCTCTTTGCCAAGATGTCAAAATGTGAATTTGGTATGATGGATATCCTATACTTAGGGCATAATTAATAAGGATGGAGTCCATGTTGATCAAGAGAAGATTCAATCCATTATGAGTTGGCCTCTTCCCAATAACATGCCACAATTAAGAGGATTCATAGGTCTTTGCACTTATTATAGGCGATATGTTAAAGGATTCTCACAACTAGCAACACCTCTAACTAATTTAACAAAGAAAGGATCTTTTAGTTGGACGGAGCTTGCCCAATCAACATTTAAACACCTTAAACAAGTGATGAGTTCATGCTCGGTTTTGGCAATGTCGGACTTCTCATTACCTTTTGTATTGGAATGTGATGCATCAGGAGAAGGTGTTGGTGCAGTTTTAATGAAGAATAAGCATCCCATTGCTTTTGAAAGTCAGAAACTTAAAGAGCATGAGTGAAGGTACTCAGTTTATGATAAATAAATGTTAGCTATTATGCACGGCCTTGCTAAATTCCAGAAATATTTGGTATGTGGAAGATTTGTGGTCAAAACCGATCACAATTGCTTGAAATATTTTTTTAAGCGATCAAACTCAAATGAAAGATAGCGAAAATGGGTTAGTAAGATCTAAGCTTTCAATTTTAACATTGAATATGTTAAAGGACAAAATAATGTAGTGGCCAATGCTTTATTAAGAAGACCACATTTATGCTCCATGGTAGAAATCACGACTGATTGGAAGGCATTCATAACGGTGAAATACATTAAGGATGAGTGGGCCAACACAATCTTAGAAGGGAAAAATGAAGATGAACGTTATAAAGTAGTAGAGGACCTCATCCTCTACAAAGATAGAATTTTCTTAGTGGTTGGTTCCAAATTTAAACAGAAGATCCTAAAGTCTATACAAAATGATCTATTAGCAGGTCACCCTAGTTTTGTTAAGACATATAACCAATTACGAGATTAATTTTTTTGAAAATGAAGGTCACCCTAGTTTTGTTAAGACATATAACCAATTACGAGATTAATTTTTTTGAAAATGACTTAAAATTGAAGTCCTTAAATACATTCAGGAATGCCCCACTTGCCAACAAAATAAAATAGAACATAATTTTCCCGCCGGATTGTTGCAACGTTTGCCTATCCCTACTCAAAAATGGAAGAGCATATCTATGGATTTCATTTCGGGACTACCCACAGTTTAGGGACAACAACCTTTATGTAGTCGTGGACCATTTAACAAAATATGCTCATTTATTCCTACTTCCCGAGAAGTATGATGGTCCTATGATTGCTGGAATATTTTTTAGAGAGGTTTTAAGGCTTCATGGACTACCCATGAATATAGTCTGTGATGGAGACACTCGATTCATGAGTGTTTTTTGGCAAGAAATTTTCAAATTATCGACTACTAAGTTAACCCCAAGTACGAGTTATCATCCTCAAACCAATGGCCAGACGGAAGCCGTGAATAAATGGATTGAAAAGTACTTACAGAATTATGTCAACGGGCAACAAAATGCATGGGTTAAATGGTTATACTTAGGTGAATTCTGCTATAACACTTCTAATCACTTGTCTATTGGAATGTCACCTTTCAAGGCATTGTATGGATATGATGATAAAACTTTTGTAGATTTGGTCATTCCGGATAATAGAGTTCCCGGAGCCAAGGATTTAATACAACATCAAAATATCTTAATAACTCTCAAGGATAATCTTCAGCATGCCCAAAATCAGCAAAGGTTGTATGCGGATCAACATAGAATAGAAAAGACTTTTGAAGTTGGAGATATGGTATATTTAAGGTTACAACCTTGTAGACAATCTTCCCTTAAACAAAGTGGTGTTGAAAAACTCAAGCCTTGCTTTTATGGGCCATATCATATTATAAGAAGAGTGGGAGAGGTAGCATATGAATTGGATTTACCAGGGTACAGCCACATACATAATGTCTTCCATGTGTCTTACTTGAAATGAGCACTCGGACAACATATTATTCCTTCCATGGAATTACCCCCAATTGATGAAGAAGGTAAATTGATTCTCATACCAGAGACTATTATTGATACTTGTGAAAAGAAGTTAAGGAATAGAAGTATAAAAGATTATCTAGTTCGTTGGAAGAATTTGCCAATTGAAGACGCCACATGAGAAGGAGTGACCATTTTAGAGCATCCCAACTTACAATTGCTTGAGGACAAGCAATCTAAGGAAGGGAGATCTATAATATCCCCAAGAAGGAGATCGCTGCCAAGAAGGGAATCTCTGCAAGGGAATTGCGGCCATTAAACAACAGTAACACTAAGGAGCGTTGAAATTTACTAAGGAGCGCCAGACTAAATAGCAGCCCATTAAATAGCATTAATTATTTATTAATTATTTAATTAATTTGTTAATAGCATTCATTCAATGGAAGGACGCCACTCTTGAGGAAGTCACACCTTTCCATGTAAGGTTGAAGGTATAAATAATCCATTATAGGAATGGAAGAAAGCATCCAATCATATTCATGTATTAAACATTTAAGCCTGTACAAGCTTAATGCTTTACAATTACAATTGAGGATGAAACCCCTCAAATGTAAAATTGGATACAAGGACGAAAACCTTTGTCGTCCCAACTCAAGGACGTAAACCCTTGAGACTCATTTTGTGATATTCGAGATGTAAAATTTCTGTAATAAAATTCATTTAATTAAATAAATTATTTTGAAGTCCAATTTCTATATTTATTTTAAAGAACAAAATTCCAAGGAAATCAAATTTCTATATAATATTACGGTTTGGAATATTACATAAGTATAGAGTGGCCCCCTCCACTATTGTTTGTAAGTATGTCGAATTGCAAGTCTATTCTAATTCACATACGAAGTTGATTCTCTCCCAATCTTTGAACTATATGTAATATGGAGGGAATGTTGGGAAGTTAAGAATTATTATCACATATAGTTAGGACAAGTTTAATTTATTAGCCTACTATAGGTAATTATAATTGGGTTGTTGAATAAGTTGCAACAACAACCACGTAAGTTTGATGGACAAATGATTGGGATAGGACAGAGAGTATGTCCTAAATTATAGGACATAATCCATGTATAAATATCCTACCGAGATAGTGAATAAAATTCAAGTTGAGTGTTAGTTTTTTACTGTGCATTATTCATGTGTAAGTTATTCCTGCATTGTTCAATATCTGACCAAATTTCATATCCATGTTTAATGAGTGTTTCCCATCTCAGTAAATGTCCTTAGAGTCTTGCCCTATATTTAATTGGAATTGAGTTCGATTGGTTTTATTAGATATTGGTTCGTGGAGATTGCTAGGAGTTTCATTTGATATCTTGAGTCATATAGATTGTTATGACAATCAAACCTCTTTTTTGCCTTACCTTATTCACTCCTTAAAGTTTTTGATATTGAGTCCTAAAATTTGGTGCATGTTTAGCTATAACTTTTAAATAGGCAATAGGTTAAGATTTATTCATAATATTATGATATCTTGGTTTGGTTATCTTGGCTTGACTAGCCTTTGTTTTGAATCTGAAAGAGCTTATTGGAAACATGTTGAGACTCTCCCATAAGTGATTGTAATCCATAAAGCCCTAGTGAATCATTCCCATACTGGCACTATTTGAAACCAAATTGTAACTCATGCCCAGGAATCACTAAAGTCAAGCCCTAAAACAAGAGGGTGTTGTACACCTTTCCCCTGTTGTGTGTGTTAAAACTCGTATCAACACAAAAACTAGCACCTTTGTTGTAATTTGGATTCTCAAAACATGAAGAAGATGCATGATGTGATGAGCTTTTTAACATCGTATGCATGAATTTCTAAACATTTAAATGCTTGCACCCTTCAATCAGTAGTTGTTTGCTTCCAACCACATTAGTTCTATCACTATGCTCTACTTGGGTGGGGAAAATTTTCAATGGGCCATCCTTAGCCATGGAGATGGAAATGTTATAGTAGTCATGGTACATACCTCTCAATTCCTCATCTTTTGTCATGGTACATACCACCTCTTCTTCTTTTGAGTGGAAATGTTATAGTAGTCATGGTAAATACCTCTCAATTCCTCATCTTTTGTCATGGTACATACCACCTCTTCTTCTTTTGAGTAGAACTTTTCCTCCTGTAGGTGTTTGACTTGTGTCAATAAGGCTTAATTCTGCTTTCGTAGTGTTTCTAATTCTTCATATGTCTTTGATGATCTTTTATCTAATGCATTTGGTTTTGTTTTTTTTTATCACAGAAATTTGACCTATTTTATGAGCATTTGATTCAAGTTTTTTTGAAAAAAAATTATCTTGTGTTTGATTCATATAAGATGTGTGCCTCCATCAACAAAATCGATAATTGGCTTCCTTTGCATATGCTCAATTGGTTTTAAGGGTTTCCAATAGCTTATGAGGTCGAGGGGTGGCAGAGGTAATTGTCACTCAGCAGTTTTGTCACTACATGCCACACGACACATATAATCATCACTCGGCAGTTTTGCCACTACATGCCATAACAACACATATAACCGTCACCTTTGAATGGTACATTTGTTTGACGGATCTTTGGATTCTAGAGATGAGTTGATTCTTCTACTACTGCTGTTGCCTCTACATCATATGTAAGTTTTGCATGCATCTTCTACAAAGCAGAGCAGAAAGGGGTCATTTTATAACAACATAGCTCTACTTTTCTGCTTCAAAATCCCTTTTGATTCATTGCAAGGGCAGAAGATACGCGCTCCCCACAAGAACATAGAACTATTTTACAATAGAAAAGCTGTTCCAAAGGTCAAAGTTTAAAGCGGTATCTTCCTTAATATTGCTCAGAATATTTATTATGAAAACTTTCTCAAAAGTTCTCATTCTCTTTCAAATGGTATGGCAGCCACAAAAAATTGGTACTTCAAAAGAGAGATATTCCAGCTGCAATAGACTTCATGATTTTCCCGAAAAAATGACAGCTCTGGAAGGTCAAATTTCCTAGTCATAGCTCCCTTTCAAACCCAAAAATTCAAAGAATAATATAGGGTAAGCTATCAAAAGATATCGTGCTTGAATTTGTGGACTATATCTCCCACTAGGTAAATGGTCACAAACCAAAGGGTTTCAATAAGATAACCCATGAACTCTCTTCACAAACCATAAGCCCCATGTGCAACTACTTTGCTACCACAGCATGAGCCCAATAGGTATTTCTGTAAGGAGATACATACGGTTATGAATCCTTTTATTTTCTAATTGTCTGGGAAAGATAACCAGCTTTGAATTTCAGACAAGCACATTTAAAAAATGATGTTTCCATAAAACATGTCCAAGGCTAAGAGTGCGACAAATACTAATAGTAACCAATGTGTCTGCTCAAATGCCCTTTAAAATCAGTTGCTGGCTTGTCAGATTTGCCACAGAAAAATATAAAACAAAAAATTTGCCTTCTGCTTGCTTCAAGGCAAATCAGGAAGATGCATGCTTGGATCCTTTACTTTTCCTTTCTTACCAACAAAATAGTATCCAGTTTTTGTTCACTAAAAGCTTGGTATCCAGCAGCTGAATACTTCTCTTTCAAGCCAACCCTCTTTCTGAGTACACGTAGATGAGACTATTGAGATATAACCCTTTGCAAAGTTAGGGTAATTATCTAGGATTTGTGATGGGAGCTTAGTCCACTATGATAAAGGTTTTGTGATGCATGTTAGCAAATGGCTGCTGAAAGATTAAAGAGAAATGGAAGTCATACGGAACACTTAACACACTTGTGTCTCCATCATTTTATTAGGCTAAAAGTGGTTACATTCAATTGGGAAGGTCAATGACCAACCTTTAGTTAATAACTTTAACACCCTCTCTTAATAACTATACTGGAGACTACTTCAAGTTTGTCCCGAAATTTTACAAACACAATGGAACCAAAGGGTTTAGTCATTACATTTATAGACTGTTGTAAAGATATCAACATAAAATTTGTAGTCCTATAACATTTTGTTGTTGTCCAATGTAGGAACTTCAGTGTAGACAAAAACCAAAAAGAATACCCAATAGCAAAAACAAGATTCATCCATGTGGACATAAGATGACTAACATTTTGTTGTTGTCCAATGTAGGAACTTTGGTGTAGACAAAAACCGAAAAGAATAGCCAACAACAAAACAAAGATTTATCTGTGGACATAAGATGTATCATGTTGTCCACCAATTCTCAATAGGGTGATTTATAGCCCAGTGATGAATCATCATTAGTTGCTAACTTTAGTCAAACCTCCATAGTTCTGAATCTAGAATCCTAGGGATGTTGCTCAAACAAAGTATATCAGGCTCAACCTGCAAATCAAATGATCACAACCATCCCAAAAATCTTCAAGCTACACCATGTACACCTCCTTGTCCAAACCTGCACAGAGAAGCAACCTAAATGTGATGACCATCTTTGCAATAAAAATGGGAGTAAAAACCAACTCCGCAATAGGTGAAGAAACCAACTCCTCATTTATTCCCTCCTATTTGTGAAAAGCCTTTTACAACAAGATGAGCCTTGTACTTGTCCAAAGTACAATTGTTGTCCACCCATTTGCAACCAATGGTTCGTTTCATCCAAAGAAAGTGTTCTAACAAAGACTCAACCTACAACATCTTTGAAGGAATGAGCAAATTATTCAAGCACAAAAACTAGATTTTCTCTTAAGTTTGGAATTTATTTTTCAAACTGGTCCACAACACACTTGTATCAATGGCATTAAGCACCTTAGAAATCATGTCATCTGACACAAATAACTTCAACAACAGCAAGGTCTCCTTATGATGCTTGTCATAATTCACAAAGTTTGTACAAGTCTTGCTTCAATTGCAAGAAGGATTTTATCACAATCACAGTATGTCACAATTGTCAACTTGGGTCTTCGCGGTTTTTACTACAGCTTCCAACAAATTAATTGCATATCGCGATGTTATTTTGTTTTCCTTTTTCATGCAACCCTCCTAGTCTCTGCTTTCACAAAATCGTCCTCTGTCATGACTTCACATCCTTTGTTATTCGTGATCTGGTTTTGCAAGGTTTCCCATCATTTTTGCCCTTCTCTACGTTGTTCTGGTGTTTTCCATCCTACAACTTTCACGGAGATTCCATCCTACAACTATCACGGAATTTTCTTTCTAGTTCTAGAGTGTTTCTTTTTCCACGATCTGGTTATTTGCTTTTGTTGTGCCCTAGCAGACAATGATCCAAATTTGGATCCCAATGTACTAGTCATGTATGCTAGGTTTCCACCATGCCCAATTGTATGTAATTCATGCTTGTAAGACACTACTATAAGACATTTCGTATTTGAAACATCAGATTAGACATGTTACAGTGGCAAAGTTAGTGCGGGGTGATCCAGACATCTTCATAGTGATGAAGTCAATGGGTTTTTGCTCTTGAAATGAAGGAATTTTTTCACACAAGCAGAACTGTCACTATTTGCAAGGTGGTGGTTGCATAACCGCCGATGTATGAGTGGCAGTTGCATAACTGCCAATCTACATACATTGGTGGTTTTGCCACCATACAAAAAACCCAAAGTTAAACCATTCCAAACATTTCTTCTTCCCGTGGTCAATTCGTTTAAGCTTCTTGGTGGACTCCAAAGTTGAGAGTGCATAAATACAAATCTTGGCAAGGCAAAGAGAGGAGAAAACACAGTGAGAAGTCTTGAAGTTGGATTCACATTGCAAGTTGCAAGTTTAAGTCTTTGTTCTCGTTGTCTCATTATTTCCTAGTTGTAGATGGTTGGTTCAGTTGTGTTGGAGTACAAAAAAGTGTCTGATAAGTGTAAAGCAGTCCTATGTACAAGTTTTGGATCAAGTGGTAGTGATAATTATGTCCATGAAAGCCATGTTTGGCAGTACCTTGTACCTTTCTTGCGTTACATAGTGGAAGGGGAGTGCAATTGCCTCACCCTCCAGAGTTTTTCTTACATCGGGTTTCACCAAGATAACTCTTGTGTTTACTGTGAGTTTTGTAGTTCATGTGCAATATGCTATACATTTCGTTTCCAGCACTTATTTATCTCTATAATAACATGGTAAATAGCTTAGAACATTCATCTTCCAATCATTGTTGAGCTAGGAGTCATAGGATCCATGTTGGTGAAGCTCGATGAGGAATGTCCACCTAGTTTATGGATCAGACAATGTCTTCTCACTCTACCTTGGTCACCAAATCACGACCTCTATCTTTGTGCCTTGCTCCACGATTAGTCTCACGAATACAGTTACGTCTTTGATGATGACTTACAAAACCCAGCAACTCGACCTCTTCAATTCATGATATAGTTTGTACCTTTCTATCCACAAACAAACAAGGGCACATTTGAGTGTGACCCATTTTTATATCCACAACCTCACTCAAGATTTAACAAGAAAAAAAAACTTCAACCCCAATGGACATGTGATATAATGAACATGAGTCCATTTAAGTAATGGCCTGGTTTCTTAATTTTAGTAAGGTTTAAAATTTTAAGAATGTAGACCAAACTATGATACTCAGCCATGAAGGTTGCCCATAATCCCACCGAAGATTTACCAAATGTTCTCAAGATTTAAGATATGGGGAAAAAATCAATCTCGCCTAAGATTTATCAAGCTAATATAAATGTTCTGACAATTTATAAACACTTGAAAAAATATTAAAAGCTATAAAATCAAAACAAATGCTGAAGCTCGTCAAATGGGATAAGCTCAAGAGGTAGAAGTTCAGGGATTTCATGAAAGAATCCCAAGTTCAAATCCCAGGAAACTTGATAAAAGTGTAAAAATTTAAAATTGGTTTAAATATGGCACCCATCGAATGGATGAGGCCAAGTGCAACTCCCGGGTGAATTTGACGGAAGAGACACCCCTTGGATGTGGAAACTACGCCGAAGGTTACTCCACAAGGAGAATTTACAAAATCATAAAAAATAGAGAAAAACAACAGCTACAGCATCCAAGGGGTTGTGGCGTAATGATAATGGGAGACACACATAAGAGCTTGACATATAACTCCAATAGATATGTAATAAGATAGTGGCATAACAATGATGTAGTACATAATTCAAGCATAACAAATCTTTACAAAAGCTTAAGAATATGGCCCAAACATTTTGTAAGAGTGCGTTCCAGGTTCAAATCTCCTGCTGCAGTACGGCAGCCCATAACTCAAGCAGATATGCGATGAGGTAGTGGCCTACCAACTACATGGTACATATATTCAAATGTGACCCGTGTTTCCAAATAATCTTAAGGAATATGGCCCAAACATGGCATAAGATCCCAGCCCAAGTTCTAATCCCCCGCCACAACAAGGCAGCCCATAACTCTAGCGGACCTGTGGCAAAGATTGTGATACAAAGATTATGAGGTACATAGATTCCATTATGACTCATGTTTACAGATCTTAAGAATGTGGCCCAATTACACCTCACCGTACATTAAAAGCAACTCATAACCTTGTCCAAGATTTACCAAGCAAATAAAAATAAATTTTCAAGTCAAAACAAACAACAAATGCTCAAGTAAAAATATATGTTACCTCACCCAAAACTTACCAAGGAAAACAATGCAAAAGGCCAAAGCAAAAATAAGCAAAAGTTGGGAATTTCAATAAAGTGAGTTCAAGTGGGAAAGCATCGGTGTTCTCTTAAAGGAGCCACAAATTCCCAAAACTGTTTGAAATTTTTGGGTAGTAACAAATGGTCAAGCAAAATTAGGCGGAATTGAATGTTGTGAGAAACATTTCATCATGGAATGTCCTACCTAAAATAAAATTCGGATCACAGCTACATGGAGACCTTGGGAGCGGATTCTATGTGGTAACTTTTCAAAGAGGAGATTTAAAAAGCTTGGGAATTTTCCGATCTAAATCAACAGGTGAAAGAACAAGGCTTCATAAGAAAACAGCATTGTC
Source organism: Torreya grandis (assembly GCA_037957365.1). Taxonomy (NCBI): domain Eukaryota; kingdom Viridiplantae; phylum Streptophyta; class Pinopsida; order Cupressales; family Taxaceae; genus Torreya; species Torreya grandis. The sequence goes on from JARHVA010000384.1 coordinate 911,781, forward strand.
CTGATATAATAGTGTATTAAAATTGGGCATAGTAGCCTATACAATACATTGGGGACAATGTACCAAAAAAACGAGGGCAAAAGAGACACCCTCAGCCGTGGCAACTGAGCAGAAGGTTACTTAAAAAATAAAACCCGTAAATCTAGTGATCATGTAGCGAGGTTATGGTATAACGATTATAGGGCAGATTTAGGGATGACTCAGTTTCACCATATCTTAAAGAATGCAATCCGTGCTATTAAAAAAAAAAATCTCGCCCAAGATGTACCTAGCGAAATATTTTAACAATATAAACAAATGCCCAAGTAGAAAAAGGCAGAAATTGGGTCTTCTGACCTGTGTAAAAGCTTTCGGATCGTGTGGGTACTCGTGCAAAACCTCGTAAGTATGGAAGCGAGCATTAATCTCAAAATCTGTCAATGCATCATCCGAAATTGTAGAGGATTCTGTCTCTGTCTGCCGAGCGATAAGCAAGAAAATTATAATGCCACATAATGTCAATCCTGTTAAGATCATGATGGTTAAGCTGCGAGGATTTCTGAATCTGTTGTATGCTTTTTTTTTATTATTGTGATTGTAATTGAGCGAAGATTTGTCCACCGTGGTACCCATTTCCTTCTTTCTTTTCCTTTTGATAAATGTTCTGGCCATTACATTTTTTTAAGGATGTGACAAAATTTAATAAATGTGCGATGCTGCGTGTTCAGAGAAACGTGCTGCAAAGGCTGTATACGAGTGTGTATGCATGCAAACAGGAGAAGACAGGTATTTTTTAACTTTCTTTATAAAGGTCCATACCTGGTAATAGGAAATTTCATCTCTTATGGTGTTGGGGAATTTCGCGGAATGGGTGGGTACCTTCGAGATTTTGAAGGAATTACAGTCTCCATATTAATGGGATGTACAAAGACTCCAATAATCTTTTTTTAAATTTTGAGGTTGAAAAAAAATAATCTTAATTAAATAAATAGTTCAGTAAAATTAAAATATATGAGATAAATAATGAATTATACACATATATTGATTTGGAATTTATTAATTTTAAAAATATATTAAAAGATAAAAAATTATTTAAAAAAATTATTGAGTTAGATTGGGTGTGTGAGATCATTGTGCATTAGGATAGGGTTGTGAATCTATTTGGGGTAAGGTCATGTTTTATGGACATGATTGGCCTACACTAATGTCTATAAGACGTGTTGGCATTTGTTAGGGTTTTTGCCTTTTGTGTGAAATCTAACAAGTGTGCTTTCGTCTATAAGTCTTATGTACAGACACTCCTTTTTGGCCACTCCCGTATTTAAACAAACATCCAACCAATTTCTAGAAAATAATGCAAACTAAGTCTATAAATCACCGAAACACTTAAATTTGTTTGTACATCAGATGTAAATATCTAAAATTGTGTTGAGCCTTCCTTATTTAAGGTATAACCCTGTATGCAATGATAACTTCTCACAAATTCATCCCCAATCAAGGTGCGACCAAACAAACTGACATTTTCAACCAATTAAATGGGGCACTTAACCCAATTCTTGAAATAACCAAAAGCCTAAACAGAATTAATTAGCCAAGTAAATCAAATTAAATGCTTAGTGAAATAATCCATATTCAATTAGTGAATATCTAAAATTAGAAATTCAAAAATATAAAATATCAAGCGTTGACATCATTGTGACATCACCTTGAAAGTTGGGAAGCACTCAAAAGTCAATAAAAACAAATATCTAAAATAGCAAGCTATGTTTAATTGCAACACTTAATGCCTTTTGCCTCCAAAATTGGGACAATTGTGAGCCCTCCATCTTGATCTTAGATTGAATGATCACGGTTGATCCATAGGATTTCAAGGAAAGCTATAAATAGCCAAGACCTCACCATTCTCAAAGAAGCTTTTTTGTGTAATGTTATTATGCAAGAATACCTTCAACAAGCTCTTTTAAGCCAAACTTATAATGTCAAATTGTTGAAGAGAGGACTTCATTGTCAATGCATGTCAAAGCCAAAACTAAAGTGTAATGTTATTATGCATGAATACCTTCAACAAGCTCTTTTAAGCCAAACTTATAATGTCAAATTGTTGAAGAGAGGACTTCATTGTCAACGCATGTCAAAGCCAAAACTAAAATGAACAAAGGGGAGGTGTTGCCCACAAAGCAAGAACATCAACAAAAACTACATTTGGACACAAGCCAACTTTATGCCAACGAGCAAGTTCTCATTGCAAGGAAGGTGAAGGTAAGTTCTCATTTGTTTTCTCATTGTATTGGGTTCGATGTTGTTATATCGCTCCCCTAAGTATATAGGCTTGGGAATGTTTTATCTTGAGTTTGATTTTTATGTTTATTCTACTAACAAGTGACTGATGCATTTTTTCCCTTGGATTACCATTACATACATAATGGCATGCTTTGTGGGACCATGATCCCCATACTCATCATAAGAGTATGTTTAGACCTCCTAAGAGCCAAGAAAAACTCATTTTAGACCTTAGTTTTAGAATTTTTCCTTTAAATCCCCGTATTTTTTATTTGTTGTTAATTGATGACTTCAACCCAAGAAATCAATGACTTCGTCAGTTTTTTGCATTTTGTGTGTTATTACATTTTTAAAGGATATCAGTGACTTTGCTACTACGTATCAATAACTTTGATGGAAAATAGTAGCTCACCTTGAAATGGTGACTTTGACCTACAACTTTTTTCTTCTGAAAAATAGGGACTTCAACAAAATAAATCGATGACTTAGCTACACGAAATCGATGACTTTACCTAGTAACAGTCTATTATGTATTCAGTGACTTCACTATATTTTAGGAAAATCAATGACTTTGATAATTGTAATTGGTGACTTTATACCTGTTAATCAACAACTTTGTCAAATTTTGTGTTGTGTGTTAATAGGGAAAATGACAACTTCACCCTGTCTAGTAAACGACAACTTCGCCCTGAGACCAAAAAATGTGAGACCTTAAAAGTTTGAAATTTTTCTTTGCCAAGGCAATCTAAATAAACACAAAACAATCCTCTAACATTTTTTGTAAGGAAATAAATAAAAGAGAAGAGGTTTTACATGTTAACAAAGTCATTTCACTTGTCTTTTGGTGCTTAAAATACTTTTACAAACAACTTTTTGTCATTTTAAAGTTACAACAAAGGCCAAACTTTAATCACACTTCAAATAGGTGTTTAAAAGAAACAATCACATTTAGACTTAGAGCTCTTAAGAACACTCGTTTTTTTTGTTCTTCTTTTATAAAGCACTTAGTTTCATTTCTTAATTAGTTTCATTTTAGTAAAGCATTGTGCATATGCTCTCCCTTTGTCCCCTTTATGAAACTTGGATGACCAAAAATATATTGTTTTACTTGTTTTGTTGAGTCAAATTTGAAAAACTGTCATTTATGCTCTCCCCTTGTTCTTAGGGACTTGGGTGACTCGAAAACAACCTAGTTCTTTTTTTATTTTCTTTTTTTGGCTTGTTAGCAGGAGTTCATTATCTCCTCACATGTTTTGTAGGTGGGTGTTGACCTAGGGTTTCATCTCTCAGCATCATTCCAACCCAACTCTCCAGTGGGGGATATAAATTGGACACGGTGTTGGATTGGATAGTGGTTGAGTGGTTAGCCTGAAAAGTCCAACAGATCTCCAGGCCATGTGGCAGTCTAGACATCGGACTTCACTAAGCAATACATGGCTAAAGTCATTGTGAAAGGGATAAGACCATTGTATAAAAAGTTAGACGATTTGGATCTAATTGATATGAATTTTTTGTCCGAGTATTTTTAGGCACTTGTGGACCATCTAGATAAGCTAAGTCAAAATTTAGATTAATTGACTCCACTTACCATAAATTATCTTGTCAAATGTCAATTTGTTTTAGTGCTCTAAGTTCCTTGCCACGTATCAGTTCTTGAGAGATAGAGGGGAGCTTAAAAAATTATACCTACATGCGCTCTTTATTTTTAAATTAACGATTAATTCCTTTCAAGATAGATATATTGATGGAAGTTTTGATAGATACCATGCACATCTCGTGTCAAATTTAGCATAAGAGCGTGCATTTAGGTGGTACTTCTTCTTTTACTTGCATTGCTTGAGTCTAAAATCACTTTATCAAATCAAATGAATTAGAACATCAAATAAACACATGTTATGCACACCACTTTACACAAAGAAGTGTTATGTTGCCAAAATTATTTCAAACTATTTGCCTTGTTCAAAATGAGATCAAAGCCATTCATGCCCTTGTTTCTAAGTAGCATTATTACGTTGGTTGTTGTTTCCTAGATAAGCTAGAATTATTCTCAACTAAATTTCAAACATCCTAAAAGAGTGGAGTTGATTACAAATCTAGCATTACACCATTCACATAGACTTACGACCCTTTTGCCAAGAGTTAAGTTGCCTTGTCAAACCAAGTCTGAAACCCACTTCCAAGTATAGATCTAAGTACAACTAGTTTACATTTGAATCTTGCTTACCGCTTAGGCTTAAATGTTTTACTATTTGCACTTGGTTTGTGGTACTTGAATTAGCTTTCCAATCGGTTTAAGACATTTTCCTAGATCAACTTCAAACCTTTATTTCTTGATTGCAAGTTCCTTTTAAACCAAGTCCACGTTTGACCTTGTTTCCAAATTTCACCAAGACCTAGATTTAGATCAAATTCATGTATCCTTTCTAATCAAGACCTATTCCTAGACCCATACTGATTTCAAACCTAGACCTAGACCAAGTCCATTTCACTTTAAACCATTTGCTCAAACCAAACCAAATTCACACATGCCAAGTTCCATGTCCAAATTGACCAAGTTCAAATATGGTTTTAACGTAGACCTTTTCCAAACATCAAGTATTGTAACCAACTTGTATAGTGATGCCAAAATTAGGGCGCTTTTTAAACTCACATTCTAAACCATTCCAAATTTGGGTTCATTTTGAACCAACATTCCAAACCAATCTAAGTTTGTGTTTGAACCCATGTACCTATCATGAGCCAAATAAAGCCAAAATGGGGTTTGTTTTGAACCCACATGCCTATTGCCAATCTATTTCAATGCCAAATTAGGGTTCATTTTGAACCCACACGCCATATTTTTTTTAAGTACCAAGGTTACCCCCTTTTAGGCACATTTCTATTAAGTACCAAATCCACCCCCTTTTGGGCACATTTCTATTTAGAATAAATTTACCTTTCTTTGAGCTAGTTTTGTATCAAGTGTCAAGGCAACCCTTTGTGAGCTAATTTCTAATTGCCAAGCCAAGTCATGTTGATTATCATATGCAAAAACCACCTTTCTTTGGGCCAATTACTGATACCAAGTCCACCCTCTTTAGGCCCGTGCTAGTTACCAAGACCAAGACTGTCCTCTTTGGACCAATTACTAAGACCAAAGCTAAGTTTTTCCTCTTTGGGTCAATTCCAACTTCATGGACCAAGCCTTTCAAACCAATCATGGCCCCAAATGGAAAATTTACCCAACAAATCCTCAAGAGACATCTTTTATCAATTGGTCACAACAAACATAATTGTGTGTCTACATACTCAACCTTTTGGTGAAAATGATCACAAACCTCCTTGGTACTGAACAAACTAATATTGTGAGTATCATGGGATTCAAGGCCATTCATTGATGTTTGAGGTTAACACAACATGTCCAAACTTGAATTGACCAATAGGATATCATGATTGAGCCACAACCACACCAATCATTGCCTTATAACACCCACCCATCTAAGTCGGTTAGTGCATCACCACCTTATTTTCAAATCTAGTTTGACAAATGGCTTGTTGAGAATAGAGATGTAGCCCTTCTAAAATCATTGAGATCCAGAGTCAAATTCTCGTGTGACTTTCCTATTTTATCCACCAAGAGGCCTTGGGCACCTGTATACAAAGAGGGGTACATTTTTTACGAAACTAGCTAGATATAATTCCCTGCAATCATCTTCATGGTGTCTAAGTTGTAAGCATATAAGTGTGCTCAAGTTTCAATTTGGAGCATGAGAAGGGTGAACATGGTTTCTACAGGTTATGTTTGTAGAGCCTCTAGGTAGTCTTCAAGCACAAAGAAAATATGGGAGGTTTTTAGGTCATTGGGTTTTGGAGAGGTTTTAGACTGTGAAGATGATACATGCAGGGCAAAATAAACCAAGAACATGCAGTGATTTTTCAATGCATAGGGGAAATGTTGCAGGTTCTATTGTTTATAAAGGGCTAAGTCAAAAGTAAAAGACTAAGTATATTTTCAAAATTGGCCTTCATGATTTTTGGCAAGGAGAATAACCTTCACATTTTTGCCAAAAGGATTAGTCAAAGATTTTATGTGAATGAGAGTTTATAAAAATTTCATAGACTTCATAAGAATTGTCTAAGTCTTTTAGGTCTTCACAAAAATTGTTAAGACTTACATTAGAATCTTTGTTCAAAAGCAATTTTGGTGAAGACAAAGGCTTAGGTCTTTAGAAGCAACAATTTTCATGAAACTTTAGGTCTTCAGAACAATTGTTTCGACAAAATCTAAGACAAAAGTCACAACAACAAAAGTTGTGAATAAGGGAAAAGAGGCCCGTGCTTTATGAAAAAATTGTGTCAAAACTTTTGCATGAGAGCTTAGTAACAAAACTTGTGAATATTAACTCCAAACAAAAGTTATGGAGAAGGAAGAGACCCTGAAGCACTTTGTGAGAATTTTCTAATTTTTTTGATCTTTAGAAAAAGTGTTGTGAAGACCAGTCAGAACTTTTATGACAACAAAAGCTTTGAAGACTAAAGCAAATGTTAGAAAAGATAAGAACAAAAAGTCAAAACTTTTACGTAATAAAAGTTTTGAACAAGAGTTCCAAACAAAAATCATGAAGAAGAGAGAAGGACTCACTTTCATGAATATTGTGTTAGAGATTTTACATAAAAGCTTAATGATAATTTTCACAAAGGCAAGATGAGTGAAAGATGAGTATGATTTTTTATGAAGCACAAAGATAACAAAAGTTCTAAATACCCATAACTAAGTGCAGTGTGCGAAGATAGAAACCCTGAATAACTACCACGTGTCCTCATGAGAATGTAGTAGATTAAAGTTGACAGGCATCCACCCATCATGAAGATGTCATGTCTGACTGGCTCAATAGTGTTGAAGAATCTTTAACAGGGTTAGGAGCTATTATGGTAGATAAGATGGTGGCAAAGAAATTAAGGCCATAAGTCTCATTCTTCATTCATGAAATACACATTTAATGAGCAATAAAAACTAAGTATGGTTTAGGAAGCTATAAGTGGGAAATAAATGAAGACTAAATGCAGTTTGTAACTACCAATTCATGGTCGAGCATGCCTATTGCTTGCCCAAAATGAGAACATGGGCTAGTTAATGCCATATGGAGATAAGTGTCAACTTGTAATTCCTATATCAAGAAGGGAGGTCACTTTCAAGAAGAGATGATGAGTCATAGAAGGCCAAGAGGATCTTACGCCACCTTTCATGAAGTCATCATCAAGTAAAGCCAATGCATGTAGAAGGGAAATATAGGACTATTTTCTCATTGTTCTTTGAGGTTGTAATTGCTCTCATGATTGGATGACAACCATCATGAACTTCTCCACATCCTCCTTCTCTTTCTCCTCTCTATTCTCCTATATGTATTCTTGCAAGTGAAGTTGAAAGCATCTATATGCAATCAAAAATGCATCAAATCCTCAAATCAATCATAGCTTAGAGAAGATAGATCCCACTTACACTTCCAATTGGGGATACATTAGATAATTGGTAACATGACCGATATGGATCCGCTATACCCAATTAAGAGTCTCCTTGGAGAAGATAGATCCTCCTTACACTTCCAATTTGGGATACATTAGATAATTGGTAACATGACCAATATGGATCCACTATACACAATTAAGGGATATCTTACCATAATAAGATCACTAGGGATGGTTCCAAAGCCTTCTATCAAGCAAAACTATGCAATAACCCTAATTAAGTCCGATGTTTTCATATTCACTATACTAATAACAAGTAAAGCAAATAAATCTAATTTAGTGTTCACCAAAACTTATGGCACAAAGTTGGGGTAATAAACAATAAAAGTAAACATGCATAGAAGACATATACTCGCATCAATGTATACAAAATCCTAATGCATGGAAGAGAAGTGCAAATGCATATCTATCTAATCTTACAAAGGAGGAACAAAGTTAGGAAAACTTACCTTTGAATATGAACCCACCAAGCCTTAATCTCTCCCTTGGCCAAGGTGCTTCGCAAGAGGTTGTTGTGGTATACAAGGATGATAAAGATAAAATAACTCTAGGCTACACAACCTATCAATGAATCCCAAAACTTCTCCACAAGACAAGATCCATATCTCCAAATAAAGTATGAAACCCTAAGCTTACTCCTCAAGTAGAATGGTGGATAAGCAGATATGCAATATATCTTACTTCTTCTTCTCTTCTCTAAATAATGGTAAAATTATTGTGTATATATAGGTGGATTTAACCCTAAGCCCTTTCAAAAAATTTGGTCGATAGGATTGACCAAGTCTACCTAGTATCATTATTTATAAAAACTCACTAGGTCACAGGCTAGGTCGGCCAAGAGCCAACCTAGACCCTAAATGATTTTTACTAATAAGAGTACAAGGTTGACCTAGTCATTTAAACTATCAAAAGGGGTTTTGGGTTAGGAAAAGGGGTATCAAAGGTGTTAAAAGACTAGAGTATGCAAAAGAGAATAACAAGCTTAGGGTAATGGTTTTTAAGAGACAAGTGTATAGATAACAAGTGGAAAAAGGGACAATAATCCTGCAAAGCACCAATGGTCTGCCCACCCCTTTCCCGATGCACCCCTTAAGGCATCCACTCAGAGAGATTGAGACTCGATGGGTTCCTGTAAGATAAAGAGCATCGATAATTGATAAAAGATTGAAAATATTGTGTATACTATGACCCACTTGAAGCTCATCACATATCATGTAACTGTAACACATGATGGTGCTTTGGGAAATAAAACATGATGACACATAATGTTGATGCTAAATAAATAATAGTACAGAGAAAACAAGATAAATAAAATGACATAATTGAAAAACACGTACATTTAATTACCTTAGTGTTATAGATAAAACATGAGATGTGAGATATGTGAAGGTGTCCAATGTGAGGAACATTAGGTGAACCTGTAGAGATTAGTGCAAAAAGAGCCAAAAAAAAAAAAAATGTAATATAGGAATATAATAGTGTAAAAGATTCTCTACGACATCAGGATTCCACAACTTTTTATGGTTTGAAAAATGAGTTAGTAAAAACAAAGATATCATAAAAATAAGGAATTTGATGGTAAACATTTAAAGGGTATAATTATGAATAGTAACTTTAAATAGGGTGAAAAATAATTCATTTGTTATTGTTTGACTATTCAGATAGAAAAATAGAGCTTTGAAAGATCTAGTGAAAGTTAAAAGAGCCAAGATAGTGAGGTGACAATAGTTGAGATGAGGAGGACGCCTAGCGGTCGCAGCGAGTGCAACATAGGTAGGCAATTGAGAAGTTTAAATTTTTGAGTATTTTATTTAAAATTAAGTGTTTCATAGAAATTTGTAAATTAGACCAATTCTAGAAGCTGAAATGAACGCCAAGAATTTGTTAAGGAGATTAGAGGTCAAATGGGGAACTAGGTTTGAAAGGGATCAAAGTAATAAATGTTGAAGGCATTTATTACAAAAGGTCAAAGGGTCGATAGTTTGAAAGAACTAGGTCAGCCCAGTCGATCTAGTAGGTAGAAAGTTAGGTTTGAAAATGGTCGACCTAATAAGTATAGGTTGACTTAGTTGGTTGGAGAAGAGGGCTGACATAGTACCCCTTGGTTGACTTAGTTTGTTAAGTCAAAAGGCTAACTTAGTACCATGGGGAAAAAATGAAAGGGTCGACATAGTTGTTTAAGGCTAAGTGGCCAACCTAGTACTATTGGGTTGACTTAGTTACTAAGTGGTTGATATAGTATTGAAATGAGGGGAAATGGTTGATATAGTACTTTTAAGGCCTATAGTGCCCAACTGAGTATTGAAATGGCTAATCAGGGTAAAATAAGTCAAATTGATAAGAAATGAATAAATTAAGGCAAATCAAGTGATTTTAAATTTAAAAGAGTGTATTTTGATTATGAGTGACATGGAGGTCTAATACATCTTTTGTTATTTGATTGTTGTATGGATGCCAAAGATTTTGGCGATTGGTGGTTGTGTTGTGGCTACTAGATTTATTTGAGCATTTTTCATATGTAAACAGAGCTAGATTGGTCAAACTAGGCTTGGGAGGTATCATAGAGATGCGATGAGTTCAATTGAGTGTTGATTTAGTGGTCATATTCCTAGGAGCCTGTGAATGCTTGACCAATAATTTTAGATGGGTGGTGGATGGGGATACCACAGAGGTTGGTATCACACTAGAGGATGCCCATGTGTTGCTTGGACTTCCTATGGGGGGACACCGATGATCAAGGGGAGAGGTGAGAATTATCTCGATGGGTGACATGTTTGGATAAGATTTACTTGGGACTGAGGGTGAGTCTATTTAATGTCTATATTGCCTAGATTTCAGATATCTAGAAGGGTGTGATAGGAATTATGACAACACAGGTACTGTCACAAGTCAAATGTTAAGGTATCATTGTATGTGATAGCCTTGTATCAGTCGATATTAGAGCAGGGGGCACTCTATGATTTGGATTATGTCATCTAGGTTTAGCTCATGCATGATATGTATGGGATGATGTCCGAAGGATAGAAGACCATGAGGTCAATGGTATTGTTGAGTGCCTAGATATATGAGAGATTCTTAATATACCGGCTAGCTAAGTTGCCCTATGTGGTTGATGATTGGTCACCTCGAGTGCTGAGATGGAGAGAAGATTAGGTGGCATAGGTCATGCCCTACGTGTTAGCACTACAGGAGGTCACATGAGGAGAGATTATGTGGCATCCTTATGCACACATTGCAATGATTTGGTTGAGTTGGGTGATGGTGGTGCTAGAGTTAGCATGAGTGTGGAACATGAGCCACTACACTTGGTAGGTACAACCACATCTAGTGACACGCTTCCCAAGATAGTCTAGACTCCCTTACCCAATGGTTCTTATAGTGGTACCTACATTTTGGGGTTGACATGCAAGATAACTAAGGGGGAGAGGAGGAGGAGGAACACTAATTGCAAGATTGGAGATCAGACTACGATGTTTGAGACCATGAATTGGTTGAGTAATGCAGTTGGTAGTTAGAGAGGGCATGAATGTGGATGCTAGAGTGGCACATGTACCATAACCAACACCATAATAGGAGGAGTGATGACCACCTTGGTTGCACCATCGATGGAGATGTTAGTGGTAAGAGAGAGCATAGAGAGTAGTCATACATAATGACCCATCAATCGAACCAGGTTAGAGCTAGTCGATAGAGGCACCATTGTGATAAGGCTTGAGATGTGCGCAGGTGGTGACCCCAGGGTTTGATTTGATTGGGAGGCATCCCATAGACAAGGTGCTCAGGGGATGAGCTGATGGAGAGCCCATGCTCGATGGATGAGTAGATGGGGAGATGGTGATTGGTGACACTCGAACATGTAATAAATGGTTGAAATTTATTTAGGCTTTGAAAATAAAATTCTAGTTGTATAAGATTTGTTTGATAGATTGTTGATAGATAGATTTTGAGATATATCTATGATCTAACATATATCTAGTTTGAATTTTATAGATCCTATAGATGAGGAGAATGCCAAATGGGGATCCTTGGTGATGGGATCACTCCATGATATTTTAGATGGGGCACTTATGTCATACGACCCTACCATATTAGATGATCCCATGGTACCATCTGCCCTAGCTCAAATGAGTTGGTTTAGAGTAGTAGGAGAGGCTACAAGGTGATTACAGGCATGCAGAGATGGGTTACAACCACTGATAAGGGTGGAAGTAGGAGAGACACATACATGTAGGCCTTGGCTCAGGAGAGAGCTGTGCATTTGGTTAACACTATTCAGCTAGGATAGGTATAGACCCAAGTGGCCAACCTACAAGGACATGTAGCAGGCTTGAGATCTCGAACATTCTTTTTTTAACGTATTATTTAGAGGGGACTATTTGAGGCATCTATGGGTAGTATGGCTAGGCCACGAGATAGACATGATAAATCCCAACCTTAGAGTTGAGGGATGTATTTTTGTACTTTGTATCAAAAACACATGATATATGTATAAGATTTTTTATGTTCATAGTTAGATGTTTATCTTATGTGTTTGTATTATGGTTGTGGTTTTGGATGCATGGATATATTTATTTATAGCACATGTATTTTGCTTTTTATTGTATATGCTATAGGAAATATATGTGTGGTGTTTTTTTCTAACATTATGTAGTACACATGCATGGTTGAAAAGAAATAGACAAAAAATGACTTTGAAAAAGTATAATTAATCAAGAACAAATGTACTACACACTATTTCACATTGGGATATTGTAAAAAAATATGACTAAGTATAATAAACCAAAGAGTGGTAAACAAGAGGGCAAAAAAATGTTTTTAAACCATGAAAAAGATTGGTACCAAAATAAAACAAGCAAATTCATACTAAATCACGTTGAGAAGTATGCAAATAATGTAATAAAATGGAAAGCACGTGAAAGAGCAATGGTATAAAAATAAATCAATCATACTAAATCACGTTGGGAAGTATAAAAGAGAAACAAAATTGGCAAAAATGATTTTAAATTAATCACATTAATTCAAGCTGGAAAGTATGAGAAATTTAAGAAAAGTGGTTGGATTCTTACATACAATCAGAAAATAAGAAGATAACAGATGAAAGATTAATGAAGTGAGCACAAAACATACTTAATCAAGATGGAAAGCATGTCAATGATGTGTAACTCATAATTAATTAATCTTATCTCATATTTGACACAAGTAATTTTATTATGACTTGGATATTAGAAAATTTTGTGAGGAATGTCAAGTCCTATCCATGTTCTTACACAATAACTCATAAAGGGAACACCAATGAGGTGGAAATAATGTGAAAATGTGGTAATTTGTGAGGAAGTCCAAGTCCTATCCATGGTTTTACAATGCAACTCACAAATGATATCTGTAGGGGAGTGATTAGTGAACAAAATAATATTTCTCAAGGGGAAATATTAGGATTGTAGGGAGTGAAAAAGGGAATGTAAGAATCATAACGAAGGCATCGTATGAGAATACCTTAGCAGACACGAGGCACACTAAGGATATGAGAAGACACTAAGTGACTCGTGACCATCAATATACAGAGGATACCTGTTCACTATATACACAAAGCTGTGTAGGCAAATAAGTGTGCTACTAAGATCAAATCATGTGGGATATTTTGAATAATAAAAATAAAATAGAACTACCTTCCCACAACGTGTTCCTCGTTCTTCAAGACTCCTTACAAAGTCATCGATTTACTGTGAAGATTAGGTACTTGCATGAAAAATTAGGTAGCACTAAAAGATTATTTTTATTCTCTTTTTATAATCTACTGGCCTACCACATCCCAATGGACCTCATCTCTATCATGAGGCCAAATATGAAGTTTGAAATTCAATTAGAAAAATGAGATGTGCTTAGAATCACGTCTTTTAGTGTGATTTGACTTTTGAAAATTTTGAATGTTGCTTTTTAGATCATTGCCTTTTGTTAAATGATTCGGATTTTAAATGTTTTTATGGCTTTTAAGATTCCTCCTCCATATGGATTTGGAATGACCAATCATGAGAGATATAGTGATACACATGAATGAGCTTTAAGCTTTGGCTAAAGGAAGCTAAGTATCCAAAGACAAGATTGACTAGAACACTTAGGCTTAACTATGAACCAACATGTTATCTCAAATCTCAACCACATATATGCTTAGTTTACAAAATGGAATAAAGGGGAATAAAAGGAGATCCAAAGTGGATCGGTAAAAGGATATTGTAAATAGATGAATTATTTGCTAACTAATCACATGGTAAGAAAGGAATGACTAAAGGGAACAAGATTTGTATAAACAAGTCACAATAACAATTATCTGTGTTTATAGAGATAAGGTAGCAAACAATCATGAAAAGGAAAAGGGAGTCATAAGAAATGAACTCAAGAAAAATAAAAAAAGAAATGAAAAAGAAAAAATTCATAAGAGAACATAATGACATCATAAGCAACATGTAATGCGAAACAAAAGTCACCATTTAAGATAGATAAGAATTTGACATAATGTCAAATGATATAAAATAGATAAATGTAAAGTTGAAGCACACATCCAAATCAAATAAAATTTTAAGAAAACCATGCATGTGTTCATAAATACTAATATATTTGTCCACACACATTATCCATAACATCTAAAAAGTCTCTATGTAGTTGAATGTGAACTGCAGCTAATGTCTCGTCGATCTTCAATGAAAGTTGAGAAAATACTTCACATCAAATCTCCTTAACAGAAAATGTAGGAATGCTTGAAGGATCATGATGATGAGGGATATCATGTAGGGGATGTTCAGGAGAGTGCATGAGGGTGGTTTCTATAGGAGATGAAGGGGTTACCAGTGGGGAAGGTGCCACGAGTGAGGGATTCATGGGTGGCAAAGGATCCACGGGCGAGGGATTCACAGGGAGAGGAATAGTAGGTGGATAAAGGACCACAGGTGGAGATGGAACCACATGAGGTGGAACCATGGGGGAAGAATGGGGAGCCTTTTTATGAGAATGACTTGTGGGAGGAAGGATAAAAGGGGTAGGAATGTTAAGAGGTGATCCTTAAGATGTTGTTGAAGGATGCGACAATGATCAATGTGATGTGTGCCACACTAGTGCCATAGATAATATACCTTAGGAATATACTCATGTAATACTTTTGGAGGAGGCATAGTCTTGTTTGAGGGCTAAGGAGTGGTGGGATGCAAGGTGTCGATACATTATCACAACTTGTGATAATGCGTGGATGAATGGTTATCTGTGCCATGGAAGCAAAAAATATACCTATGAGTAGTCTTGGTAGGTGTACTCATAGGAGGAGGTGAAACAAAAGTTGAGGGAGCTTGGTGTAAGGAACAATCTCTAGTCTAGTGACCAAAAACTTTATGAATGTCACAATAAGATTGATCAACCCATTTTGTGGTTGAAGGAACCAACTATAGTAAAGGGAATAAACCATCACCAAGAGAAAGTGGGTTTGGTGGAGAGATTGGACAAGGCTCGACTAAAGGAGCAATAGGAGCGAAAGCAAGAAGAGGCTCAGCTATAGAGGGAGTGGGAATGGGATACAAACTAGGATCTATTAAGGGAGGGGTGGGATCCATAGAAGGTTGAAGGACAGTCACACGCATCTCAAAGATAAGTAAACTAGAGGGGTCATGGTATCTAGCAAAGTAATAGGGACCAATCATAGCATGATCTATAAGCATACTCCTATGAGGTTCTTCAAAAATTAAAGGTGTACGTACCATCTCTAACCTTGGTGGGTTAGAAGATGTTGAAGATGGTGAAATTTCTATTAAAATGCTTTAAATGTTGCTTACAAGTTTTGCCAATTATGTCAATTGGGTCAACCTAGTTCTATAATACCCTATTTGTTGAAGCCTGTTAAGATGACTATACCAACTTGGTCGACGTAGTTTATTATCTGGAAGCTGACTATGATACTAAGTCAACATGTTTGATGTAGTTTGTTATTTTGGAGCTGAATAAGAGATTAAGTCAACCTAATTGGCATAGTCTTCTATCTAGAAGTGAATAAGAGTACTGTGTCAACATGTTCGATCTAGTAACTTGTATCTGAAGAAGACCTATACTAAAAGAACAAAGTCATTTTGATGTGGCTGTGTGTTAAACCTATGCACAGAAGTTAGAAACTATACCGGCCTTGTAGACCTATTATCACAAATATAGAAAAATAATAAAAATGGAATAAATGAAAAGCATGAAATAAAACCTACAAGGGTTAGATTCACGTCAGGTTCACCAAAATGTATGCAATTAGAAATCTATCAGATCCATAAATCAATCCTAGCTCAGAGATGATAGATCCTACTTACACTTTTGATTGGAAATACATTAGATAATTAGGAACATGACTAATACATATCTATTAGACCCAATCAGGGGATCTCTTACCATAATAATATCACTAGGGAGAGTTTCAAAGCCTCCAGTCAAGTAAAACTACATGATAACCTTAATTAAGTCCTATGTTTTCATATTTACTATACTAATAAGTAAATCAAATAAATCTAATCTAGTGCTCACCAAAGCTTATGACACAAAGTGGTGGTAATAAACAATAAAAGTAAACATGTATAGAAGACATATACTCATGTAAATATGTATGAAATCCTAATGTATGTAAGATAAGTTCAAATGCATATCTATTTGCTCTTATAAAGAAGGAACAAAGTTAGGAATAATTACCTTCAAAGACAAACCCATCAAGCCTCAATCTCCCCCTTGGCCAAGGTGCTTTGCAAGAGGTTATTGTGGTATATAAGGATGACAAGGATAAATTAACTCTAGGCTACACAACCTATCAATGCATCCAAAAAACTTTCTCCATAAGACAATATCCATATCTCCAAGGAAAGTATGAAACCCTAAACTTTATCCTCAAGTAGAATGGTGGATAAGCAGATACGCAATATATCTTACTTCTTATTCTCTTTTCTAAACAATGAAAAAATGATTATGTACATAGGGTGGATTTAACCCTAAGCCCTTCCAAAAGATTCAATCGACATGGTCGACTTAGTCAACCTAGTATCGTTATTGACAAAAATTCACTAGGTCACGAGTTAGGTCAGCGAAGAGCCAACCTAGACCCTGAATGAGTTTTACCAATATGTAATGATCTTGATATTCAATATATGTAGAAATACCCTTAAGGTAGGAAAACACCATATAATACTCCTTTAGGAAGGAATAACTCCACAATGTCTCTTCGAGGGGACAACCTCCAATATCCTCTTAGAATAGAAGACTCAATGCTTACTTGATATCTTTACCATCATAATCATCTCCTATATATATACATGTATCTAACCCATGGATGGATAACCTCCTAATCCCAATGTAGGCCGACCATTACCCAATGTACTACTTCCACAAGTTACTCTATTATCCTAATATATTGTACCCATATAACTAAATAAGGGGATGTGTGCCACATGTCGGTATCTCCATCAACCCATATACATCAATATATTATATCCCTAGGTACATAGAATTACTTCCCTCTTTGACATGTTTCATCCACGAAACATAGGAAGAAACCAAATAATGAGTGTGTTTCAAATTATTGCACACTTGTCTCCAATATCGATCATCTAACCATCCTGTCAGGGAAACCAAGAACAATAAACATGCTCCGATCCCTACTGAGTCAGGATCTTGCTCTACCAATTAAAGCACATGTGATTACTTCTTGTATTAGCAACTAAACACGAAATTATACCAGAATCAATGAGTAACTAGAAATATGAAACAACACAGGAATATGAGAGACAATACACAATTGTATTAATAATCACTCAGAAGAATATACAATAAGGAAGATGCCACTTCTTCCTCCACCTCAAAGGTTTGCCACACCTCAAGACCTTCTTCCCTCTCTCTCTTGGTCCCAACAATCAACTCCAATACAGAATTGATGTTCACCTCTCCAACCAGTCAGTAACACGCTGCCAGTTCACCAAGTACACAACCGTACTCCAAGTAGATCTCCTGCTCTCTGCTGCTACCTGTAAATCACTAGACCTTACTTACCATGTAGATATCTCTACACCCCTGAAGAATCCTTGTCCTTGCCTCACCAAGTCCTTATGATTCTTCAACCAGTACCTCGGTGGATCAGCTCCTTGACCTTGCAGACCTTGCAACTCTCCCTGATCATACACACTCAACACCCCTTTGGAACTAGGAGGAGCTACACTAGCTCTCTCTAAAAGCTCTATGGCTTTCTAGCACCCATTTACAATACAATCATGAGTCCATATATAGATCTCATCCAAACAATAATTAGACAATAATACAATAATTAAATCCACATATCTCAATCTAAAAAAAACTCTAAACATGCAAACACTTGGTTCGTCAACCAACTGCCCGTAATGTACTCACAGCTCAAACCACAGGTGACCGATGCCGGTCCCTGACTACCTGGGGGTGCCGACGCCGATCGATCCATGACCGACGTCCGTCGCCTTCTGTCTCCTTTACCATCGTCGATTGTCCTGACCGACGTCGGTGTCTGTGACACTCCGCAACTCTTCTACAACCTCCATAACTTCTCCTGTTTGCGTCCTGGTGAAGCTTTTAGCTCTACAACCTAATAATCTCCCACTTGGAGATAAATAGCTGCACCTATACTTGTATCTGTATCTGTAGCCCATCTAATCTATTTCCTGGTTTGTATCCCTCTTCAAGATCAATCTTGAAGACCAACCACCACACAACTGTGATACTATACTTGTCATTCAAGTGACCTGCCACATCTGAACCTACACATCCATGTAGTGAAGAACTTGACCCTGCATAACAAGAATCCCTGCTGCTAGTCCCACTAAACTGCCCTCCAGTACTCCTTCCCTGAATTGGCTCCATACTTTCCGACAACCCCCACTGAATTGGGAAAACTCAGATCTACAATAGACCTCATGTGATTTTGAACTCTATTTCAAGCTAAGCTTGAACTGTCCAGCCATTGGTGTGCTTACCGATTCTGCATCCTGCGTAATGAACCTCGCCAACACCGTCTTCACATCAGCTCCCACTGGAGATAAAATCTCCATGTCTCTTATGCCAAAGAATTTCGCTGCCCCAAATCCCTCATGACACACCTCTGAACTAACCTTACCTTTTAGCTTAGCAAATCCCTATATGTACAAAACCTGCTAGTAAACCATCCACATATAGTAACTAGATAATGTCGTGACTCATCATCCACCTGGTAAGAATAAAACCATAATAGTTACACTGACATTGACTGAAGCCATGCTTAGTCATCCACCTGTCAAAACCTGTACCACTATCCTGCAGCTTCTTCAAGACCATATGCCTTGGCCTTTTGTCTCATGTATCCATCCACTCTCTTCTTTAAAATGAGAATCCATCTCTCTCAGTGCTTTCTTCCAACTGACAACTCTACCAACAAATACCTATTTGGTTATTCTCTAAGGACTCGCACTCCTCATCCATGCCAAGCTCCCACTGTATCTGGACTCTACCTGCATTGCTTCTTCACATCTTCCTGGTTCTCGACCATTAGTAAGCAATATAAAGAAGGTGAACAATGAATATGAGGTTCACTTACCCTTTCTGACCTCCACATGAGCGTTTGAGACTTGTTGTCTGCCCAATATCCGTTCCAGTGACTGATCTCGGCCATCTCCCTGTCTGCTCCCGACCGATGTCGGTTCTCTGCACTAACCCTGACTGTCGACGTCGTCTCCCTGGCCGACGCCGATATCCTTTCTACCGCCGTCGGTTCCTTCATGATTGACGTCGGTCTTCCTGTTGCCGACGTCGGTTACTGTGTGACCGACGCTGGTACCTGTTTTCATCTGTGAGTGATAACTTTTTACCCGCAAGCTCTCCATGGATCAAAATCCTAATCAAATCAACCCTGCTCTACTCAGAATAAATTAGTTTCCTTAACTGATCTCTGTCCGTCATCTCCTCCATGAACACCAAGGCTTTCCAGTTCTTTAGCTTGTCAAAAACATCTGTCTTCCGCTTCAAAACCTGCATTCTCCTTCTACATATGTAACCAAGCCTACAAGGCCACATCTCTGTAACAGAAGGTGAATCAGTAATATAAGTAGATAGATAAAGGATACCTACTTTCTTACCACCATCTAATTTAAGTGTATCCGCTGTGAGAGTTGCAATACATCTCTCATCACCTAAATTTCCTGAAGAAATTAGACTCATCTGCAAGACTGGTACCTGCATGACTTCCTTCAACCACTGTGTGTCGTCCATCTGTAATTTCAGCTTCACATACCCTTTGTCAGTTCTTTGACAAGGCTCTCCAACTCCTAAATAAATCTCTCCAAAGTCTCCAAAGACATACCTATGAAAAGATGCTCTATTTCGAACTACATGGAAAGAGGCAAAAGAATCTGTGAACCAAGATTCCACTTTATCCAGAACATCCTGTGCAACATCTCCTACAACATTTGCTCCTCCCTGTTGATCTGCAACCAACCAACAATCTTTATTTACCTGCTCTTTCTTTCCATCAATCAGACCATTCGTGCTATTCAGTTTCTCCATTCGTAGCTTACTTCCTTCTGCCATTGCTATACTCCCACTCAATCAGAAACCCCTGTGAGTAACCTATAATCAACAAACACTACCAGATCTGAAACCACCTGTTAGTAACCCAACCAAAAGCTCTGATACCACGTGTCAGGGAAACCAAGAACAATAAACATGCTCCGATCCCTACTGAGTCAGGATCTTGCTCTACCAATTAAAGCACATGTGATTACTTCTTGTATTAGCAACTAAACACGGAATTATACCAGAATCAATGAGTAACTAGAAATATGAAACAACACAGGAATATGAGAGACAATACACAATTGTATTAATAATCACTCAGAAGAATATACAATAAGGAAGATGCCACTTCTTCCTCCACCTCAAAGGTTCGCCACACCTCAAGACCTTCTTCCCTCTCTCTCTTGGTCCCAACAATCAATTCCAATACAGAATTGATGTTCACCTCTCCAACCAGTCAGTAACACGTTGCCAATTCACCAAGTACACAACCGTACTCCAAGTAGATCTCCTGCTCTCTGCTGCTACCTACAAATCACTAGACCTTTCTTACCATGTAGATATCTCTACACCCCTGAAGAACCCTTGTCCTTGCCTCACCAAGTCCTTATGATTTTTCAACCAGTACCCCGGTGGATCAGCTCCTTGACCTTGCAGACCTTGCAACTCTCCCTGATCATACACACTCAACACCCCTTTGGAACTAGGAGAAGCTACACTAGCTCTCTCTAAAAGCTCTATGGCTTTCTAGCACCCATTTACAATACAATCATGAGTCCATATATAGATCTCATCCAAACAATAATTAGACAATAATACAATAATTAAATCCACAGCTCTCAGTCTAAAAAAAAACTCTAAACATGCAAACACTTGGTTCGTCAACCAACTGCCCGTAATGTACTCACAGTTCGAACCACAGGTGACCGACGCCGGTCCCTGACTACCTGGGGGTGCCGACGCCGGCCGATCCATGACCGACGTCGGTTGCCTTCTGTCTCCTTCCTGTCGTTGTCGGTTGTCCTGACCGATGCCGGTGTCTGTGACACTCCGCAACTCTTCTGCAACCTCCATAACTTCTCCTATTTGCATCCTGGTGAAGCTTTTAGCTCCACAACCTAACACATCCATAGGTGATCTTGGCAGGTGATATCTCTCCAAGCTTGCATCCAAAATCCATTGTGCTCCTCTGATTTTGTTCATGATCATAATTATATTGCTTTGGTGTCCAAGCATAATTATTCCTCTTTTTATTCCATGTACCATATTCTGCTACACTTCTTTGATTCCAACCATGACCATAATAGGTATTCTTCCATGCATATTCATAGTGATTTCCCCATTCATTCCATGTGCCATAGTATTTTTTCTTTGGATTCCATGCATATCCATAATGATTGGAAATTTTATTTCCTGTATAGACAAAATGATTGTTGTTATAACACTTCCTCACCTGGTTCCATGATTGTTTCCTCTCATGATGATGTGGGTGTCTATATACCTCAACCTTTTCTAATATCTTGACCTTATCCACCTTTGCTTCTACCTCTTCCACATTTTCCTTCTTTGTCTCTTGAGTAGATGAAGTGTTCATTTTTAGTGTGTCTTTATCTATATCATCTGAATCTTCATCATGATCTTCATTACCTGTTTCAATATCATCCTCATGATCTACTTGGATTGTTATTGGTGCCTTTTTCACTATGATTTCTTGTAAAGTGATCTTCTTTTTCCTATACCAAAACTTCATGAACTTTTTATGAACATTAATATTCACTGTTTCCAAAGTCTCGAACCATGGATATCCAAGAACTATATCCATATCATCCATATCCAAAGCATAAACATCTGAATGCAAAACATATTTTTCCATAATGAGCTTCAAATCTTTAAACAGTGAAATATTATTACCATCTACTTGAACCTCCTTGATATTATTTGCTTGAACATGTAGATGCTTGGCCACATTCATGTTAATGAAGTTATACTTGCTGGTAGGGTTTATGGACACAACCACCTTCTTCTTTTGAATGCATCCATGAAATTGAAAAATTGGCTCATATTTCTTTGGAGCCAAATTATTTGAACCCTTATCATCTAATTCTTCTTCTTCTTCTTCTTCTTCTTCATCTGCTTCTTCTTCAATTGCTTCTTCTACTTCTTCTTCTTCTTGTTCTTCTATTGATTCGTCTATTTCTTCTCTTTTTTTGCTTCTTCATCTTCTACTGCTTCTTCTTTTTCTACTTCTTTTTTTATAGCCCAATGATCTAAAAAAAATTGTTCCATTTCTTTCCATGAAGAAAACCTTTTTGTATAGTGTAATTGATCAAACCAATGTAGTGCAGCCCCAGACAAAAAAGGAAGTAATCATCTTTGCCCAAAAGTTTTTGTAAAATGATTTTCTAAAAGGAGCCACCATTCTTTAGCATCAATATCATCTTCCCCTGAAAATGTTTGCAACGCCATGATCCACAAAAAAAATTAAGGTTCATGAAACCCTAAAATGTCAAAACTAATCCATAAAATCACAACAAGTTACTTCAAACAACTCAAAAAATTCTAAAATTTTGACTATGATTCTCTTATATCTGTTTACATCTCCAGTAAAAATTTTGAATAAAAACTCCATATATTTTGGAAGATATAGCGAAATTATTATAAACCCTAAAATAACAATAACTCCCTCAAAATGAATTAAAAAATCTCTATTTTTTTACTATGACTTATTTGAAATATTATTCATATCCAGTAAAAAATTTGTGGAAAATTTCGCAACCAATCAAAAGTTATTGATGATTAAAAAAACTAGGGTTTTGCTCCACAAATTGCCCAAATCGAAGCTCGGATACCACTTGTAATGATCTTGATATTCAATATATGCAGAAATACCCTTAAGGTAGGGAAACACCATATAATACTCCTTTAGGAAGGAATAACTCTACAATGTCTCTTCGAGGGGACAACCTCCAATATCCTCTTACAATAGAAGACTCAATGCTTACTTGATATCGTTACCATCATAATCATCTCCTATATATATACATCTATCTAACCCATGGATGGATAACCTCCTAATCCCAATGTAGGCCGACCATTACCCAATGTACTACTTCCACAAGTTACTCTATTATCCTAATATATTGTACCCATATAACTAACTATGGGGATGTGTGTCACATGTCGGCATCTCCATCAACCCATATACATCAATATATCATATCCCTAAGTACATATCACAATAAGAGTACAAAGTCAACCCAGTCAACTTAGTCATGTAAACTATCGAAAGGATTTTTGGATTAGGAAAAGGGGTATGGAAGGTGGTAAAAGACTGGAGGAGTGTGTAAAAGAGAAAAACAAGCTTAGGAGATTGGTTGTTAGGAGACAAGTGTGTTGACAATAAGTGGTAAAAAGGGATAAAAATCCTACAAAGAACCAATGGTCTTCCCATCCCTTTCGTGATGCACCCTAATGAAGAGGTAAGGGGGAGAAGCTTACAAAATACCATTATCTATATCTGGTCTTGATAAGATCCCTCTAGCATCTCATGCTTAATGACTTACTTGATCATTGTACTTACTACTCTCCTTCTTTAGACCTTGTTACTTTTTACATCTAGAAGTACCTCTTTATGTCATTATACCTTTTAGTTTTCATTCACTATTATCCTCTTTACATACTATTCATTTACTCACCAATATGCTCTTAGCTCTTCACTAGCTTTGCATAGGCCATTCTCACTCAAGTGTCAATTCTTGTTATTGAATTCAATAGTTATATAATTTGACTTGTTTGGTCTTACCTAGTCCCATATTATCTATATTAACCCTCTTTAACTTTTGGACCACCCTTCATCACCCTTTGTCACACAACTTGCTCACTAGGAATTTCCAAGGCTAGTAGCCCTTTTTGGATATTTTCACTTGATTACACTAGTATAAGCTCTTATCCCAATAATTAATCACATTTTTAGGCCCATTTTGTTCCCTTTTAGATGCTTTTAGAGTTTCATGCCTTTATTCTCCGTCCAACTAGCACTTCTTTTGTTAAATAACCCTATTTTAGGCCTAATTAGGCCTATCTCTTGCCACAATGGTCAAAATCCATACAATAGCATCAATACAGGTCTACGATCAATGTATTATTTTAGAGGACCTTGAACTTGACTATATTACAAAGTTTCATTCAATTCTGACAGTTGGAACCCATTATATCCACTAAACCCTATTTTTAGGGTTTCTAACATCTAAATAGGGTCAAGAGCTCTTCAAATTCCATAATTTATGTTTATCAAGGAATAAAAGGTCTAAAACACATTTATAAGTTTTGTATTCATGCCTTTAACTTTTCCAGTGGGTTATAACCCCTATTCTCTCCATTCCATTTCTCAAATCAACTAATAATACAGGGTTTTTGCCTGCTCTATTTGACTATGTAAGGTCTACAAGTGAAAACCTCACCTTGCTTTTGCTTAAAGATCATTCAACCAGTTTCAAAACATTCATAAGATCTATACATATTGAATATACCTCTCCAAATGGTTTAGTCTCCTCCAACGTTCTTAGTTGAGCCTATAATGTTCAATATACATAAATATGTGTATCTTTGTATGATTATATGAGGGTTTAGAAGTTTGTTCACTTCCATAAGGTTTTCAAGGACTCCATATGGTTAATAAACATCTTATTACATCTCCTAACATAAAAATTCCTATTTTTAAGTCCCTATCCATCTTGAATACTCTTATGCTCATTTCAAACGTGAGTTTTATAGCCCCGTTACAGTCATGCAATGATACACATATTTTTGTATATTGAACATTATAGGCTCAACTAAGAATGTTAGAGGAGACTAAACCATTTAGAGAGGTATCTTCAATGTGGACAAACCTTGTGAAGGTTTTGAAACTATTTGAATGATATTTAATCAAAATCAAGGTGAGGTTTTCACTTGTAGACCTTACATAGTCAAATAGAGTAGGCAGAAACCCTATATTGTTAGTTGATTTGAGCAATGGAATGGAGAGAATAGGGGTTATAACCCATTGGACATGTTAAAGGCATGAATGCAAAAATTTTAAAGGTGTTTTGGACCTTTTATTCCTTGAAAAACACAAAGTATGGAATTTGAAGAGCTCTAGGCTCTGTGCAGATGGTAGATACCCTATAACTAGGGTTTAGTGGATAGAATGGGTTTCAACCATCAAAATTGATTGAAACTTTGTAATATAGTCAAGTTCAAGGTCCTCTAAAGAATACATTGATTACAGATCTGTATGGATGGTATTATATGAATTTTAACCATTGTGGCAAAAGATAGTCATGATTAGGCCTAAAGAGGGTTATTTAACAAAGGAAGTGCTACTTGGACAAAGAATAAAGGCATGAAACTCTAAAAGCATTTGAAAGAGGAGAAAATAGGCCTAAAAATGTGATTACTTCTTGGGATAAAATCCTAGATTGGTGTAAGCAAGTGAAAACCTCCAAAAAGGGTTATTAGTGTTGGAAAGTCCTAGCGAGCAAGTTGTGTGACAAAGGGTGATGAAGGGTGGTCCAAAAGTTAAAGAGGGTTAATACAAATAAGATGGGACTAGGTAAGACCAAACATGACAAACTATATAACTATTAAATTCAATAAAAATAATTGACACTTGAGTGGTAATGGCCTATGCAAAGCTAGTGAAGAGCTAAGAGCAGATTGGTGAGTAAATGAATGATGTGTAAAGAGGATAATAGTGAATGAAACCTAGAAGGTATAATGACATAAACATGTACTTATAGATGAAAAAATTAGCAATTTGTAAAGAAGGAGAGTATCAAGTCAATGATCAAGTAAGTGATTAAACATGAGATGCTAGAGGGATCTTGTCAAGACCAAATATAGACAATGGTATTTTGTAAGCTTCTTCCCCTTACCTCTGCATCATTTGGTATCAGAGTCGGGCAACGTATGCTTGGGTAAAAATTATGTTTTGATTTCTTTATAATTTATTGATTTGAGTTGAATACATAATGCCATGAGATATACATCAGAGATGACTTGGCAAGGTATTGGGAAGAGAAGGTTGCAGGGCTGATCCATTGAGGTCAACATAGAGAAGAATAAGATTGATAGAGAGAAGAGAGATATAGCCCCAAAGTCTTTTGAGAAGGACAAACAACTAGTCAAGAAAAGTCTATAAAAGAAAGAGAGGAAAAGAGAGCATTGAAGCTCCAAGAGAGAAGAGGAAAGATAAAAGACTCCAAAAGAGAGTCAAGGAAGTTGAGAAGAGATCCCAATAGAGGACTCAAAAGAAAAAGAAAGGCCCAAAAGAGATCTAAGAGGCAAGCTTGATAAACTTGCTAAGAGGAAGGTTTAAATAGGCCAAGAAAACAAGAAAAACGGGGAAGATGGATACAAAAATAGAAATAGAGGACATAAAAAAAGAATTAGGGTGAGGTATAGAGAGAATAGAGCTCATGATGAAGCTCATAAGTGAATAAGAAAGCCAATGGACTGGTTGGCATATGAAGAGAAGAGTGAAGTGGCCACTGGAGACACTTGTGAAAAGAAGAAGGCACAAGAAAGGTGTCCTAAAGAATGAGAAGAAGAAAAACAAGGCATCCCAAAGAGGCATGAGAAGTGATATGTATCCAAGTGAACAACAAGATATAGTGTTTGAGAAGAGGGTTCTCATTAAAGAGAACAAGAAGTTGAAAGAAGTGCCAAGAAAGCACATGAGGGTGAAGACAAAAAGAGGATATGGAGGATGTCTATGCCAAAGACAATAAAAGAGACTGTGTGGTCTCTCATTTTGTATTCTAACATTGTTTTTGAGTTTGTGTTTGCAGGTATGAAGATAATATTGATGAAGGCCAAGCATGAGGCCTCAAAGTTGATGAAGAATGGGCCAAGAATGATACTCATCAAGTGGCAAGAGGATGACAAAGAGTAAGATACTATTGAAGGTGACTAGTTTTCATGTAGGATGAGTATGAGATTGTGAGGGTTGGAGGAACCTTGAAATGAACCTTGATGAGGTTTAGAATGTTTGAGAGAAGACATAGATCTCAAAAAAGTTACACAGTCCCATATTTAGACTTAGAACGAGGAGTTTTAGGATGAATACATTTTAGCATGAATTAAAGAAGGATCATTGAAAATTGGAGGGGTAATATAGGAACTCTACAGACCTAAGAAATCTCTTAAAACATTTCAAAGTTACCTAATACTCAGCAAGTGGCAATATTTGTAACTGCCATGTCTTGCATAGTCATATGGTATGCACAGTTTGTTGTGTTTCTTTGTGATTCATGTATTTAATGCATTGAAAAGGATGAATAAAGTCATGGGAAGTGAAGGGGGACCATACAGATTTAATACAAGAGTTTCAAGGTTTTGAAACCCAAACAATAAAAATATTGAATTTATAAGGCTCTTGACCTATTCAATAAATAAGAAACCCTAAAACTAGGGTTTGGGCCATTTAGGGAGATGTAACCATTAGAAATTCATGAATATGTGTAATATTGCATAAGTAAAAATGCTCTAATATATTAAAGAGTTTGCATAGTGGTACAAATCTTAAAAGTATAGATTTGTCCATAGAGGGTTTGTAATAGACCTAGTTAGGCCAAAAAGAGGGTGATTTTTCAAAGGAAGTGGTAAATGAAGTAAGAGTAAAGGCTTAAAACTTTTCAAGTACCTTAGAGGAGATAAGGGAAGTCTATAAATGTGTTTATTTCTTGGAAAAAGTTCTTATATTGAATGAACAAAGGGAAAAGGCCAAAGCATGGCTACTAGCCTTGTCTAGTCTTTGTGATCCTTGTGTAAAGGATTAGAGAAGTAGGTGGTCAGTATTATTACTTGTAATGGATTGAAACATGTACAAAAATATATTAAAATACCATTTATGTCAAAATATTTACCTCTTGATATCTATATCAAAGTTTGACATGTGAGACCAAAGGCTGCTTACCTAGTGACAACATATGAAGGACTTGTGAAGGAAAAAATGTATGAGGTAGGTAATGAGTTGTAAATAATTTAATAAAGGTTATGGTCATCATTGAAGTACTTTGAAGATTATAAGACACAAGTATATAAGCAAAAGGATTATTTAGACCTCATCCAAGAAGTGAAAGATTGAACTAGACATGGAGTTGTGAATGGTAAACCATCAGGTAGATTGAGACTAGTTGGCTTGAGAACAAGATGATGATGGATAAGATGACTTCTCCCCATGCCTCTAAATCAAACCTCTTAAGGTTTACACTCAGAGAGATTGAGACTTGATGGGTTCCTGCAAGACAAAGAGTCAGTAATTGATAAAATATTGAAAATATTATGTGTATACAACATCCTCCACATGAATATGGTGAATCCCTTCTCCTTTTGTAATCCCTTTGAATCAATATATGATTGATTTTTACCTTCTTCTATGACTGATTTTAGTGTGTATTCATGAATGGTTGATCTTATCATGTGATGATTTAATTCTCATTGTTTGCTATTCAATTTTCTCACCTTTATGCAGTTTGAAGTCACTCTTGTAGTTTGCATTTTGTGTCATATCCAATTCATGCATTGATTATTAGTGGATCTCTTTCCTCCCTCCTAGTTGTGTATCAAATCTCTAGACCCTCTACAAAATATTGATGTAAGAAGATCAAATAAGGAGTTGTGTAATGTCAAGTCAGTTCTATTGTTCATTTGTGCACTTGCAAATGACTGGTAGTGGTCAAGACATTTAGTGCATCACCTCTTTTGATTTCATGTAAAGTTTATTTATCTCCATTTTCCTTGTAATTGAGTAGGTGTAGCGTTAGTATTAGGTGTAGCATCAAGGGAGCCAACCCTCTCTAGAGATTCACTCCACCATTCAGGTCACCTAAATCCTATGATTGTTTCCGTTATGTTAATTGGTTGAGGGGACTTGAAACACCTCCTCAAAAGGTGCACCTCAAAGTGACAACAAGACCACTACCATGTTTACAATCTAATCTATCTTAAAACCTCTTCAATCTTACCTACAATGGATATTCAAAATGGTCCCTAATTACTAGATGAAATCCATATAAATGAAACACAAAATAAAGGAAAGGGTATAACAAAAAGAGGGTTTTTATACCCCATTAGGACATTATCACTTTGCATGGATTATCTTACGAGTCAGACTATGGTTTTAACTATATCTATATAACTTATCCTAAGCTCAAATTAAAATATATAAAAGACAGAATCCAAGGGGATTTATAATGGATATAATTTATATAACTATTGTGGTTTTAATTTGCACCCATGGAGGGAGTTCTTTAGGCTCTCTCCAACTAAGCCACAAAATGGGAACAACCTCAAGCTGTGGGTATCCTATAGTGAGTTTGAGCCTCCATAGGGTTGGTTCCCTTGGATATATCACCTAAACTAATCTCTTTCTTGGAAAAGGGAGAGAAATAGACAATAATGCATGAAAACATGTAAATGAAGGTGATGCACGAATGATTTGAACACTTATAATTTGCACAAGACACGCTATAAAACACTTTCAACCTGCAAATATCACTTCACTCACTCTTTGTTCAACTTTCACACAAGTATTTCATAAAAAGGCATTAACTAGCTATCAATCTAGCTGGAGAGGGCAGTTATCCACTTTCAAGCTAATCAATATACTATCTATGGCACTTAGAATGACTTATGATAGTACAAAACACTTCATCAAGGCGAGAAAACTTAGATAGAGGCAAAGGAAATCATACATTTAACCACATCAATGAATTCATGAACCACACTTCAATTTCACTTGAAAATGAAGGAATTTTGTCTTTTATTACATCAAATAGGTGTTGTAGTACAAACTTGGCATAGCCTAGGAAAGCCAAAAGCATAAGAGTCTCTTTTTCTTGAGGAAAAATGGGAAATATATATGAAAAGGGAAAGAGATAGAGAAGTAGTGAGTAGATGGAATTCAATAAATGAGGTCCAATCACTTTAATAGAGTCCCAACCACCTTTTGATCGATTAACATTAATCTTACCTCATAATTAACCATTCATTAACTCTGAATAGTCTTTTTAAGCCTTCTCATTAGCTTAAATACACACTAGAAGACAAAAACTTGTTGAAGGTGCTGAGTCATGATCGACTTGAAAGGGTAAATTCCCCAAAGACCTTAAAATTGCATTGAATGCTCTATATGCATTCTTCAACCTCCAAACTGTCCATGTTCATAATGATCACATAACATCATGCATCATCTAGGTGTTGCTCTCTATGCTATTAGACAGTCACTTTGAACTCATTCATCTGACATCCTTTCAAAACACAATTATCAGAAGACCATGCCCATACACTGACTTCTTTCTCTATCATAACTTTGCCATTACTCCAAAATGTTGAACACAAGTCTTTTATAGATGAAAACCAATTCCCCTATTGGTTTTCATATAACTACAATTTTAATGAAGATCTATAGGCACCTAGTCTCCTAATCTTGAACAAGACATAAAATTCATACATGAGGGCTTTTAAGAGGTCTTAGTTGAGCTTTAATGGTGACATACAAATCTATAGTGTCTTGTTGTAGTAACCGAGATCGTATTTGATCATGTATTTATGCATTTGCCTACTTTGGTGGCAAAATATTTAATCTGACATGTCTGTACATGTGCATTTCCTTGGCTACTTATTTATTTTTAAAACTTGACTATTATCACATCAAACACATGTCTTCATCATGTGTCTTCTAGAGATTCAATCAAATTTGCTCCATTGATATCCTCGGGAGTCTCCTAGCTTTGACCTTCATCATTGATCGTTGATTTGTGATCTGATTTCTAGATTGTGCCACTTGGTAGCCCTACATTTATCTTTATCTCAGCCTTAAAAAATGTGACATTTGATAGTCCTGCATAACCCCTATAGATCCTACTGTCAGTTTCCATCCAGTTAACATACTTGCATCATGTGGTAGCCTTATGTGTAATCTAGGTTCATTAAATTTTTGAATTTATGCACACTATCGATATTTTCTACACAGTTTAACGTGTGTCATTGATCTTATTTCTACTTGATCAAATGCATGTCATTGATCCACTAAGTCATCATGATCATGACACTTGTCATCAATTTGTTCAATCTTAGGATCCACTAACTTGTTGACCATGAGTCATTGTTAATCTTTGATTGCATGATTAAATGTGCACCGTAGATATTTCTTGACTTGACTTCATGAGATCGTCCACATGCCATTGATCTTTGACGTTGGCCTCCTAGATCATGCCACTTGTCGACCTTGCATTTAACTTGAAGCTTGTTAAGGATTTTTTGAATCCAAATTGTTATTCCTCGTGGCTTCAACTTGACGTCCCCAGGCACATCCCATACTGCTAAATCATTTTGAAGGCATGTATCTTGAGATATAAAACTCATCAAGACACCAAACTTC
Organism: Torreya grandis; assembly: GCA_037957365.1. NCBI lineage: Eukaryota > Viridiplantae > Streptophyta > Pinopsida > Cupressales > Taxaceae > Torreya > Torreya grandis. The sequence goes on from JARHVA010000384.1 coordinate 943,540, forward strand.
TGAGGGATGACCTTGGCATAAAATACATCATCTTCATGCAATTATTTAGCTTTGGTTGACCTAAGTACATTTATTAAATGCACCAACAAATTTACCTATCCATTCCATCATGATGTGTTATGATGGTCTGTTTTTCAATAATCACTTTGAGGAATTCCCAAGATCAACTTAATGACTCACAAGACAAACTGGCATGATATGCAAAGTTTCAAATGGTAGGGGTGACAATTTGACCTATGAGGGAAAAAATGTCAACATTTTGGTGACTCAACTGGGAAACATGCCTACTATGCTTGAGAACCAAAATATTTACATGGATTTTGGACTTATAAACAATGACAAATCTAATCCATGACTACAAAAAACCTTTTGACTTGAAATAAGATAACTAATCCACCAAGACAAGGAAGGAAACACAAAAAATAAGGAAACTAATCTAAACAAAGCAAGTGTGCAAATAAAGCACTTATTTAGGACAAAACACAAACAAACTAATGTGCTAGAAGAGCACTTGGAGGAAAACAAACTAACTATGTATAAGAAATTTAGCTCTTTAATAGCAATGTTTTAGATGTATCCCATTAACTTGGATATGAAACTCCTTGCCATCCATTTTTGCGAGTTAGAAGGCATTGTGGGATTTGCAACTAAAGATTGTGTATGGACCACTCCATAGAGAGTCAAAATTTGTATGACTTTCTAGTTTAGCTTTATCCTCATCCCACTTGAGCACCAAATCTCCTTTTTTGAAACTTCGTAATGAATCTCTCTTGTTAAAGGCTCTCTTCATTTGTGCTCGGTAGGTTTCCATGGCTAACATGGACTAATTTTGAACCTCTTCGAACTCCATAAGCTCAGCATACCTGATCTCTATTGGTTAATTCTCCAACAAATCAAGTTGATGCATTAGTTATAAAGTAGGAAACTCAAGAGAAATAGGCAATCTTACTTTCTTACCATATAATAACTTGTATGGAGAGTTGGCTATCGATCTTTTGTAGGTGACCCTGTCAGCCCATAGAGCTGATTTCAACTTGAGATACCATGACCTCTGATTATCTTCAATAGTTTTTCTTATGATTTTTAGCATGTTTTTATGAGATAGACATCATGTTGAACAACCCATTGGTTGATCCAGGTCTCCACAAAGGCCATAGTATTATAAAAAATAATGGTTGAAGGAACTCCAAATCTAGTAAACATTCATAGAAATATAAAATGTTATATTCATTTGCTTCTTTCAATGCTATGGTTTTTGTCCATCTAGTGAAATAATATGTAACAATTAGTATCCATTTGTGTCCTAAACTTGAAGAGGGATTAATGAGACCAATAAAGTTTAATCCCCATTGGACAAAGGGCTGGTCCACTGTAATTTTCCTACAAACATAGCACACTGTTTGCACTTCCTAACCCATGCATGAAACTCACCAAATATTCCAGGCCAATAATACCCACCTCTAATAATCTTAAGGGCCATAGTCCTTATGGAATAGTGCCCTCCACCATGTCCATCATGGAATTTATCTAGCAATCTCTATGTTTGTCTTGGCTCTATACATCTTAGCAACATGTCATTGATATCTTTCTCGAACAAAATACCATCAACAAGAAGAACTATAATTGATTGCAATGCAAATATCTTCTTTTTGAAGCATTAAATGAGAGGGATAAATACCATCTTGGAGATATCTTACCAAGTCATGAAACTAGATGGAAGGTGAGGCATGATCAGCTATAACCTCTTCATTATTTGACGTCAAAACAACCTCATTAGCCTCTTGCATGTCTTGGGCTAGACGTTCAAAAAGTCCTTTGTCTCTTACTAACTTAGCGACTTTGATCTCCACATCATACTCCATTATATTTTTTTATCCAATCAACACTTTTCTCATTTATGTCTTTGTTTAAGAGAAACTCTTTGATACTTGGATGGGCAACCATTAAGTGTATCTTAATGTTAGACAACAAGTATCTTAATTTATTGAGAGACCTAATAATTGAAAGTACATGTTTTTCAACAAAAGAGTACCTTGTTTCATACTCTTCCAAGCCTTGCCTAAATAAGATTATTGGTTTCTTAAAAGCCTCGTGATTTTGTTGCATAAGAATGCCTGAAATGGTGTCTATTTTAGCATAAGTATACAAAATGAAATCCTTTACAAAATCTAGGTTTATGAGTGTAGGAGCACTAGTTATGACCTTCTTGATCCCTTAAAAACTCTTTAATCCTTCTTTGGACCAGCTGAAACTATGAGTCTTAATTAGCATGGATATAAGTGGCTTAGTTAAAGTGGCAAAATTTGAAATATATCTTCTTATAAAACTAATTTTCCCTAAGAAGATTTGCAAAGCCTTTCTATGTTTGGGCAAGGAAAGTATGAGAATTGAATCTATCCTTTCAAGATCTATACTCAAACCATGTTTTGAAATTATTTGTCCAATAATGTTACCTTCATGAACCGAGAAGACACACTTTTGGGGATTTAGAGACACCCCAAATTGCCTACAGCTTTCAAACACTTGATTAAGGTGAACCATGTGCTCACTTGCAATATTTGAGAATGTTATTATATCATCCAAATAAACAAGTATAAACCTATTAAGAAGGCCTTAGAATGCCATATCTATGGTCCTCTAAAAATTTTCTCTAGTATTGGATAAACCAAAGGGCATCTTTCTATATGTAAATGTCCCCCACTTTGTAGTGAAGGTTGTCTTGAATTGGTTTTCTTCCTTGACCAAAATCTGATTGTAACCACTATATCCATCTAATAAAGAAAACCTCTCTAAGCCTACAACTAATTGTAAAATTTATTCCATAAATGGCAATGGTTAATGATATTTAAGGGAAGCCTTGTTCAAATCATGAAAGTCAACACATAGCCTAATCTCACCATTCTTATTTCGTACTAGAACAAGGTTTGCCACCCAAGTTGAGTGCTTGATTAGAAATATAATAGATGACTCTATGAGCTTATAGATATTATATCTCATCAAATTCTCAAGCTTTGGATTGATAAGCCTTTGTGTCTATCTTATTGGTTTAGTTTCAGCCTCTAACTCAATGGTGTTTCGAGCTAAACTTGGATCAAATCCTTTGATATCACTATATTACCATGCAAACACATCAACAAAACTTGTGCATAATTAAATGAAAGCTTCCTTTTGTGAAGGAGTGCATACCTTACCTAACTTTAAATTCTTACTTTTTGCAATCTCCACATTGACATAGTGTTCCTCCTTTGTTGACAAAGATAGATTTTCCTTTCTCAACTCATCATCACCACTGAATATGTTCTCAAGTGTGACCAATCCCTTGAACAACTTATTTGTTCTTAGTTTCATAATATGATCACCATATTTTTGCAAGAACTTTGGTTGATTTATTGAGGAAAACTCAGCTTCCTCTTGCAATAACTTGACAATTTGATTGCCATCTCCAGACACTTGCCAATTCTCATGGTTATTTGGAATAGAAGGCCTTACAACCACCCTGATGTGTGACTAGATTTTTTCACTTTTTATACCATCTAGGATATTAAATTATGCCCCAATGGCAGCCAATCTATTTGTATGTTTGTTCTCATATATTGGTATTGCCTGAATGTTGAAAGCTTAAAAATCCTCAAGTAAGTCCCATACCCTATGCTTATAAGATCCAAGAAATAAATTTTTGCATACATTAAGACCTCTTACTTGGTGAACTACAAGTTCACTATCACCGAAAACTTGTAAGGTATTGACTTTCATCTTCCTAACCCACTGCACACCATGCACTAATGCCTCATATTTTTCAACATTGTTTGAACAACTATCAAAGTATAATTGCCATAGACCATCACTAGATTCATCATCCTTCATCATGGCTGGGATTGGTGTATCATTCTCATGGAGGAAATAAACACCAAGTACCTCTTATTCAATTAGCTTATAGGGATCGTGATCATGCAATTTAGAGGCCCACTCATCAAGGAACAGATCTGGAACTCCATCTAAAGGTGATTCATCTTCCACTCCACTAGTTTCTAGCACCTCATTTGAGATGACATAGTTAGTGTTCACAACACTTGGCATATATGGATACAAATGGAAACATGATATGGGTTAAAAATGTATTGTTACCTCGGTACCATACCTATTTTTGAACATCAAATATGTCCAATTAATTGATAAGTATCCTCCAATCTTTGAGGTGAAGTCCCTTAATAGACACATGGCAAAGTAGGGAGGCAAGTCCACCACAACTACATCCTATTGAATGGTAACATTAGGACAAGGATGTAGTGTTAAATTCATATCTTTAATGATGCCTACTATTTTTGTTGGTGATCCATCCAATTGTAACACTCCTTTAGTATTTGGTTCATAAACAAGACCAAACTTATCTATAATTTGCTTAGGCATAAAAGTGCTAATGGCTCCACTATCTACCATATAGTTATGAACCAAAATGTCACCAAATATCAAAGAGAGGTAGAAAGGAGGAGTTTTATTTGATTTTACCTTAGATTTTTCTACCTTTACCATCTTATGTACTTGTTGCTTAGTTGGCTAGTCTAAATTTACTAAGACAACACCTTATTTCTCAATCGATTTTGGAGATAGTTTGAGGGTTGAAAACTCTTGAATGAACATATCCTTTTATCCTAAAATAGAGAGGGAATCCCACATGTTAATGCTGATGTTAGAATTCTTCATTTGATTGACTATACTGAATTGATCTCCACTAACCTTTGGTTTTACTTTATAAACCACTGGTTGCTCATGAACTAAAGGTACTTGAGGAATTTTTTCAACCTTTGTATTATGATTTTTCTATGTTGTAGGGGTAGAAATTTGATCTTTGGTACTTATGGAAATAACATTATGAGTACTTGAAGCATTGCTCACATCTTGAGCCTCCTCAATGGCTCTTATTTGAGATCTAGTTAGAGATACAACTTGACCACTTATATTGCTAGTCTCACCACCCTGATTAGCCATTTGCCAATTCACATTAATGGCATCAGACTACCCTTGAACCTATTGAGGTTCTCCTTGTGGTACCAAACATGTTTCTTGGTACTGACCTTTTTGAAGAGAAAAATCTTCTTGTGTCATTTGTGGCATAGTGATGTTTTGTGACACCAAGGCTTGGCTTTGAGCATTATTAAGATTAAATGGTTGCCAATTTGAATCCTGCATTAAGTTGTTTTGAATTTGTGTGGGAAAAATATCTCTTGAAGTGGAAGGTACATTAGGATCAAGAGCTGCATATGGTTTAGCTTGGGTTATGGCTCCTTATGGTTGATAGGGTGGTCTATTTTCTTTGAACCCTTGATAAGGAGGCCTTTGATGACTTAAGGGATGATAGGTGGTCTTATTTTATTATTGATAAGGCCTATTAGCCTAGTAATACTACCTTTATAGTTGTACTATTTCACTCCCAAAAGATTGTAACAAACTTTTTAGCTCTCCAAGCTCACTAGTTTGACTATAAGGGGCTACAATTTGATCTTTAGGTGATGGAATAGGAGCTAAAGAAGGAATTTGAGGAGCTGGTATAGACTTCAATTTTGAGAATATAGGCATTAAAGGTCTCAAAGAGAGTTTACCATCTTGTATCAAGTTGTTTTCTACTCTTATTGTAACCTCATAAGCATCTGGCAAGGTAATACCACCCATTAATTGTATCATGACACTAATATCAGAGTTGAGGGCTTTTAGATAGTACAAAAAGGCATATTTTAGGGATGGTCTAATCAATGCAGGTACCCTGATCCATGTCTTTTGGAATCTAAGGTTAAAATCAGACATGAACTCATGAGGAACTCTCTTTATGGTAGTTAGTTATTTAACTATGGATAGGTGATTAGATTTGTCCTCAAATTATCTAAGGTTGCACTAATTCATCCCAAGTAACAATACAATTTATTGGGAGGTTTCTATACCACTATAGTGCTTTTCCTTTGAAGGAAGCAACAAGTAGTCTAATAGCCACATTATCTAGAACAATATTGTGAATTGAACAAAGGTTAACAACATCTTGGATGTGTTCAATAGGAGTTGTTTGATCTTATCCTAAGAAGAATGGGATATTATTAAGGGTAGACATAAGAATATCATCAAAATAGGCTAAATTTAGTGGATTCCCTCTATTGAATGGAAAAAACACTTGGTTTTTGATGGCCATTTGAATAGTGAAAATTGCACTACTTAGGACAATAGGATGACCATGAGATGAATATTTATTTTGAATATATGGTTTTGTCCTACTAAACCTTTCTCTTTTATATGAAGTAGATGACAACTCAATGAATTCAAGAGGAATACCTTTACTAGCTAACCTTGTAGAAACCTTTGGCATGAGAGTATTACCTAGATGATGTTATAGACTCTGCAATCTGAAGAATATTTAGCCTCTAATGATGATGGATGTCTTCTTGTACTATAATTACTTCTCCTCAGCTCTAAACTTCAAGTATATTAAGGATAATAAGTCCCATCTAGAGTGCCAAAAATCATTGTGGTCTTAATTTGCACCCATGGAGGGAGTTATTTAGGGTCTCTCCAATTAAACCACATAACAAGAATAACCTCATGTTGTGGGTATCTTATAGTGAGGTTGAGCCTCCAGAGAGAGTTGGTTCCCTTGGATATATCACCTAAACTATTCTCTTACTTGGAAAAGGGAGAGAAATAAATAATAATGCATGAAAACATGTAAAGGAAGGTGATGCACCAATGTTTTGAACACTTATAATTTTCACAAGACACACTATCAGATAGTTTCAAGCCTGTAAATATCACTTCACTCACTCTTTGTTCAAATTTCACATAAGTATTTCACAAAAAGGCACTAACTAGCTATCAATCTAGTAGGGGAGGGAAATTGTCCACTTCCAAGCTAATCAATACACTATCTATGGCACTTAGAATGATTAGTGAGAGCTACAAAACACTTCATGAAGGTGAGAAAACTCAGATAGAGGCAAAATAAATTAGACATTCACTTAACCACATCAATGAATTCGTGAACCACACTTCAATTTTACTTGCAAATAGAGGAATTCAATCTTTTATTGCATCAAATAGGTGTTGCAATATAAACTTGAAATAGCCTAGGCAAGTTAAAATCATAATAGTATTTTGTTATCAGGAAAAAATGGGAGATATATAAGAAAAGAGAAAGAGAGAGAAAGAGCAAGCAGACATAATTCAATGAGGTCCAATCACTTCAATGGAGTCCCAACCACCTTTTGATCAATTAACAATAATCTTTCCTCCCAATTAACCATTAATTAGATCCAAATAGTCTTTCTAATCCCTCTCATTGGCTTAGATACACTTTAGAAGATAATAACTTGATGAAGGTGCTGAGTCATGATATGCTTGAAATGGAAAAGTCTCCAAAGACCCTAAAACTACATTGAATGCTTTGTTTGCGTTCTCCAACCTCTAAACTATCCATATTCTTAATAAGCACATAACACCATGAATCATCTAGGTGTTTATCTCTACACTATTATACAGTCACTTTGAATTCATTTATTTGGCATCCCTTCAGAACATAATTATCAGAAGACCATGCCCCTACATCGACTTCTTTCTCTATCATAACTTTGTCATTACTCCAAAACCTTAAACATAGGTCCTTTATAGATGAAAACCAATTCCCCTATTAGTTTTCATATATATATAATTTCAATGAAGATCTACAAGTACCTAGTCTCCTAATCTTGAACAAGATAAAATTCATGCTTGAGGGCTTTTGAGATGTCTTAGCTGAGCTTTAATGATAAACTACAAATTTGTAGTGTTTGCTCTGGTAACCCAGATTGTATTTGACATCACATTTATGCATTTGCATACCTGGGTGGTGAAATCTTTGATCTGGTGTGTCTGTCTATGTGGCATTTCCTTGGATACCTATTTCTTTTTGAAATATGACTATTGTCACCTCAAACATGTGTCCTCATCCTATGATTTCTTTAGATTTGATCAAATTTTCTCCATTGATCTCCTTAGGAGTCTCTTGTATTTGACCATCATTGACCATTGATCTATGATCTACTTTCTAGATTGTGACACTTGGCAACCCTGTGTTGATCTATATCTTGACCTTCAAAAATATGATACTTGGTAGTCCCATGTGCCCCCTATGGACCTTATTGTTAGTCTCTATCTAGTTAATGTGCTTACACCACATGGAAGCCCTGCATGCAATCTATGTTCATTAAATTTTTGAATTTACATGCACCATTGATTTTCTTTGCATGATTGAATATAGGCCATTGATCTTCTTTCTGCTTTATCAAACATGTACCGTTGATCCGCTAAGTCATCATGATCATGACACTTATCATAAATGTGTTCAATCTCAGGATCCACTAACTTATTGACCATGAGCTCACTTTTGATCTTTGACTACATGCTTAAACGCATATCGTAGATCTTTCTTGGCTTGTTGACACCATGATATCATCCACGTGTTGTTAATCTTTGTTGTTGGCCTTCTAGATCATGCCACTTATCGACCCTGCGTTCAACTTGAATCTTATTAAATATTTTTGGAATCCAAATGACTATTCTTTGTGGCTTTAACTTAACATCCCTAGGCATGTCCCATACTAATATATCATTTTTGAAGGCCTATATCTTGAGATAGAAAACTCATCAAGACACCAAACTTGTATGGGGTGACCTTGGCACAAAATACATCATCTTCATTTAATTATTCAACTTTTGTCAGCGTCCTAAGTATATTTATAAAATGCACTAACAAATTGACCTACCCATTCCTGCATGATGTGTTATGATAGTCTGGTTTCCAATAATCACTTTGAGGAATTCCCAAGATCAACTTAATGACTCACAAGACAAATTGGCATGATATGCAAAGTTTCGAATGGTAGGGGTGAAAATTTGACCTATGAGGGTAAAATTGTCAACAATAACATTAATTTAATAATATAAATTACCATATAAAATTATTAGTATAATACATTTACTTTTAATAATTGGGTTTATAGATCCACTTAAAGAACCAATTAGGTTAGCATTATACTCAACCTAACTCAGCCAATATGAAATAGTCAGAACCCATGCCATAACCATGAAAGATTTAGCATCTAAAATGTTAGTGCTGAAATTTGAGGAAGCAATAAAATAATGGAACTCATTAATATTCAAGAAATTTAGAATTTGTCTCTATTTTCATTAAAATACTATTCTCTTATAATGTTTACATTATATTCTGTTATAGAGGGCTTGCACTGAGACCCATCATCAAAAGACAAGATTTCATTTTCAACCATAATGGCAAAGTTTGTTATAATAATTATGATAATTAGAAGAGACAAATTACTATAAGAAAGTGGGCACCAAGACACACATCACAATGATTTATTCTAGTGGGACCACATAAGCACAAGATGCCCTCATTTCTATTATAAAACATTAAGAATCACCACTACCTAACTATTTTGGTATTTCTTGGTTTGCCAAGGATTTATAAATTAGCTTAGTGTCATGATTTATCTTGGAAATTTTGATAGGTGGGTCATGGAATAATAGTTCCCCATGTATCGAGGGCTTGACATGGTTCTCCAATGGGGTCCTCAAACTACCTTTGATAGAACTAACTTTTTGGATGCTCTCAATGCCCAGGGTAGCTAGATTTACAAGTGTTTAAGATCCCTCTCTATTGGACTTAGAACATTCCTATTGAAATATGCTTTGAATCTACTGAGGTGCACCCCAAATTCATCAATAATGATTATTTTTCCATCTTTTGTAAGCATCACTATAATATTGAACTCCATGAAAAAAGTTAGAATATTGCATTTATTTTCTTCTAATGGTGGTATGGTGGCTTTCAAATCCTTCACCTACTCCTCCACGGAAGTTATCACATGCAAAAAAAAAGGTTTGATATAAATTGAGATCAAATAATGGCAATATCTTCAATTAAGGAAACTTTCCCTTATTGATGACCACAACTATGTTTCTCAAAATTTTACCATTTTAATAATCTATTCTAAATATGCCCATGCCCTTTGGTAAAGCAAAACACCTTTAGGGAATGATTAAGTAACCTATATCAAGGCACAAAATAATGATGATAGGGCCTCCTCAACTTTACAAATCATGTCTTTAGGAAAATTGGTCGTTATATGTGACTCCAACATCCTGAATTATCTCTTGATCTCTTCAACAAGATTTTCAATCATTTCATTTGTGGACCTTACCACTAAAACATGGTCCTCAACAATATGTTCTCCTCCAATTTTAATTATTTTCTTGGTCAATGAGAATAATTCCTCTATTTTCCATATGATTAGTTTCCCTTTTGTGTGAATCTAGATGTCATGACCCTCTTCAGTTTTCCATTGCTCTTTTTTTTATTTGAGTTGCATGTCAAGGTCACCCATGTAGACTATTTTAGGTCTTTGTGTTTTATCCATTTAAAGAGAATCCATTTAGTCCCATTGTTAGGATAGCCCTTCTATACTTCAGACAACAATAGTATAAGGTGAAATCTATGAAGAAAATGAAGTGGAAATACATGTGGGAAGAGGTTGAGTGGATTTAGAGGGTGAAGGGAAATATATGGTAGAGGATGAAGGGAAAGTGATAGTGGAGGCCATTGTTCTCTAAATGGTTGGTGCATCTATGAAAGGGAACATGTAAGCACAAACCTCATCTTGTAACATATGGACTAAGGGTAAAATGATGCTTTGAGAACCGGTCATCAACTTGAATGAGGAAATGATTTTGTTAATATTAAAGCCTAATAGGCCTAAAATATTTAGAGTTTGGTTCATTAGAGCAGCCATACTTGATATTTGCCTAAGTCAGTGATGGTTATGACTAGCAATAGGAGAACTTTGAGTTGATATGGTGGGTGAAAAGAGACCAAATGAAGAGATGGTTGCTATAGAGATACTAACTCTATGGTAACTAGACCAATAACTTGAGAAATTGAAACATATTTAGACACTTGGCTAGCAGATTTGGCAGTGGTACTTGTAACTTGAATGCCTTGAGTGAAATGTGTCACTATGTCATGCATTTATATACTTTTGAAAAATTATATGTTCTTATGTATTTGGGAGGATCAATATAAACTAATGGAGGAGTAGATATAGGGGAGCTAGAGGATGTATGGAGGCTAGAAGATGCAAGGGTGTCAAATGCAATCAAACTAGCCATATACCTTATAGGAATGGAAAACTATTATGAAGTGGGTATAATGGAAGTGGGATTTTGTGGCTCAGGTAATATGGATGGTTGTGGTGAATGTGATTTATGTTGAGACTCAATATCATTTTCAATTTGAATAGGGGATGTGGACATAAACCCCTTATTTGAGTAGTCTCGACTTGTAAATTAACCATATGTCTTAATGTAGAAGATGGAGAAGTTGAAGGTAAACCCTTTAGGATGATGTTATTCAACCTTTAATTTGTCCTTGGCATACTATCCAATGGAATGTATTCACCGTGCCGCTCTTATAATACCTACCTTGTTTGATACAAAGGCTCTAATTTCACTGTAGCCTTTAATTTATAAATTACCTCATTTTTTTTGTTGGGTTCAGATACAAGTTATCATCATCATGAGCCTCATGTATGTATGCAATATTTAGACTAGAACTTAATGCATATATGCCTTTAGACTCTTCTATGAGGATCCCACTACTTGTTCTCATGGAGTTTTAATACATCAAAGGATGGCCTATGAACTGACATCAAGCTTGTGCAATATGAAACTCTTATATTCATTGTGACCAGTTTTGAGGGGCATATGAGGGTAGGGATAATGTCTCCTACTTTTTTAGTGGATTACAACACCATGAAGATATTGACCTAGAAGATTTATTATTTAGCTAACTTGTTTGGCACATAATAGGGAAATTTGAATGGAACTATGTGAACTACTTCAATTATGATTACAATAAAATATTGGTAATACAAATAAGCCCCAATAGCCATAATTGATACTCTTATCTCTTTATAAAATCTAGGCATTGTCTTCTCATTGATTTATAATTATAAAAGTGGATAGAAGTCCATGTAAATATCCTTGTTGTGTGCCCTAAAGTGATGAATGTATAGTTTAAGATAAACCAAATGTATTGTAGGGTCAAAGGATGTCCATTGAGGATTTTAAGGGTGTTAAAAGGAGATCGTGGCATAATAAGCATCCACAAAATAGGAAATCATATAAAAACTTCATCCTTTCCTTATCTTGAATTCTTGTTGGGCCAAATTGTAGGTGATGATGCCCCCCAGTGCAAGAATTTTATTCTCATTAATAATCAAACTCAACATGGACACCCAAAATTTATTAACATGCATTATGTAATTGGCCCCATATCACCTATTCAACAAAATAATTCCTATCATGACACATTCCTTTAATGTCTAAATGGTATAGGATTCAATATCCTCAAAATTTACCTAGTGATCAAACTCTTCTATCCAATATTTTAGGGTCTCTATGACATCATGGTTTCCATCCATTGCATAGTAATGTCTTTGATTTAAGAGATGTTGGATTCAGGTAAATTATAGTGTGTTTTAAAGGAAAAACCCAAGATCAGAACAATTATACATTTCCCATAAGGAGATTGAATCATATATTTTTTTCAAGAAAATTACATAAATTTTTTTATAAAACAAATCCCTATAAGGTAGTATCTCTAGATTCATAACTGCTTAATAGAGCCCTAAATTTAAAATACTTGTAGGTGCTCTTAGAAATTAATATCATATTAGTAAACACCTATGCTATCTAAGATTATATGCATCTCTTATACTTATTTGAATAATTCATTATATTGATTATATATTATTATTCTTGGTATGAATCTTGTATACCTAAATTCTTTGAATGTGCTTGAAGGTTGAAGGAGACAACCATGGTGCTTGTTAAAACTAAGATCTATGTGTGTTAATTGAATAGTGATGCAACACCTTGATTGATAATTCAGAGTTTTATAATTTAGAGTTTCAAGCTACTAAGTTGCATTAATTTTTCTTCTAGTCTTTGATTGCAATAGCTCATGCTTTGAATTTTACATTGGATTCTTCTGTGAACTTACAAAATTGAACTCTAAGTATGATGGAAATTAGAATTTCATACATGCATATTTACTCTGAGTTGATATCCCTATTTGATTTAAATGCATTTCCATTATTGTTTTTATTTTTAAAAGCTTTAATTAAGATTTAATGCTCCATGGTGTAATTATGCCTGTCCACTTGTTGATATCTAGTGTATCACACAGTCCTGAGGTGAGTGGATAGCTTACTAAGTTATTGTCATGAGCATTTGAGCACGTGCCACCTAAGCCACCTTAGCATTCAATATATTGAAAATTGTTTGCCACCTATGCTCCAATTGATGTGGGTATCGTAGTTGATAATATTTCTCCATGTGTATCTTGCAATGTCCTAGACATAATACCTTCACAAGTTCACAACATTGAAAATGGATATGCATGAATATGAAAAAAAAATGTGGCACATTTTAGTTGGTTTGTGATCCCATTTTTTACTATTCATTTATATTGTGATAGTCCCCTTTGAATTTTAGTACTACATGAGTACGACCATGACACATGGCCCAATTTTATTCACCAATATTTCTTGTGATATACCATTTTTTAATTTTAAAGAGTCCTTTATAGATCATAATAACATAAATATATAGTCATTATGTGTGACTCATTCTAATTGGTTGTAATTAATTCTTCACCATGAAATTCTTACATTGTAAGACTGAATTTTATGTGTTGCATGAGTATGGTAGATAAACAAGTGGTGAGTTTTAATTGGCCTTGAACTCTTAGATTGTGAATTTTTTTCATTGAGCATGAGAATGCAAGACCTAAAAGATGTGCATAAAGAGTTAAGTTCATGTAGACACTATTTTATGGATTATATAACACATCGGTCTTGTACACTTGGAAAACTTAGACCTTGGTTGTTCCTCTCAGTTTTTGACCTTTCCCTCTCTTCGAAGTCTCACATCTATTCTATTTTATGCCCCTTGGCATATCTCTTATTCTAACCAATCTTATGTTGATGACCTAGACTTATTATCTTTCCCAAAATGCTTTAAACTTGCTTCTCTTACACCTTTGCAAGTTCTAAGTTTGTACATATTTTCCTATTCCTTGGACACTAACATTTGGGATAAGAACCTACATCAACATAGGTGTCATGATCTGATGCAAGTGTCTAGTGCCCTAAAGTCATCTAATTTGTAAATGAAACAAATCCTAATGGTTAGCCTAAGTGATTTAATGTGATATGCTTCTCCAAAAGGATTGATATAAATACAAGATCAACCCTTGTTAATTTATAACCTAGAAACTTCTCACCTACTCACCAAACAACTTACAAAAGGCATTAGATCACTCAAGTGAGTAAAGATTCCCTATTTTATCCTATTTTTATATCAATCATAGGGAAAACACATATATAGGTTTCAAGTATTGAAGGAGTAGCCCAAGAGTTATATTTTCCAAGTTACAAGCCATGTCACTATTGTACTTGTTTTGCACATATTTCATGATTCCACACAATCCAACACGTAGGGGATAAATACATTAGTCTAAGGCCTTCTTCAGTGTATTGGATATGTAGACAGTGCTAATTGATAAAGGGGTCTTTGGGGTCAACTTGACACCATGTGTCCACTAACCCATTTTTCTCCAAGGTTACTATGAAGATGAAGAACTAGGGTTTTGTAAATTCATGAGGAGCAACAGTCCATGACCCAAATCTGAATGCACCAGAGTGAAGGCAAAGATAAACCTAGAAGCATCCAAGTGGTCTCATCCTTTTATAGTAGGTATTCCATATAGGAAACATATGTCAAGTTTAGATAGTAACATCAACATAACTGTATTAGGCTGATGTTAGTATCCATAGCTCTAGAGACACTTAATCCGAAATTTGGCGATTATTCTAGAATTATATTCAAGTCTGATTCCTACCTAATCCAAATCCAAAACTACAACAACATCAGAACAAGATAAGTACATTACTTCTCTATCATTCCCATATCTAGCATAGTTGTACTTATTATCTTTAGCCTATCTCAGTTTAATGAATTCAACATATGTTATATATAAGTTTAGCATCTAATTAGTCTAGTTTAGAGATAGTTTATCATCTTTGTGCCCTAGGCTATATATACCCCTTTAACCCTAGATAACCCTAATCTAGATCCATTTTAGGGTTAAACATTTGGTGAACCTAATTCATATGAATGCAAACATTTATGATTCTTAGGGTTTTTAGTTAGCTAGGGTTTTAGATTGATGTACCTTTTCATTTCCTACTTATATTGTTTTTCATAAACTAGGCTAAGGGATCTAATCCTTTAGATCATGATGATACCAATGTTGAGAATGAAAAACATATAGATGAGGTTATCATAAAAGAAGATTTTGATAATGAAAACCATGAGTCTAATGAAACCAATGAACATGAGCAAATAGACCATGATCAACTATGAGTAATTGCATTGTTTCACAATCATATCTATCAAAACCCTAAAGACCTTGATCAGATCCTCAAAACTATATTAGAAATAAATAATTCAAAAGGTATAGTTCAAACATCCCTCCTCTTGAACACATTACCACTTAATACTTCTAATTGGGGCATGGGTTATGTGTTTAAACCTTTATTTCCTGAAAACCAAAACACTATTGCTACATCTACCATGGATTACCAATTGTTTCAACTCAAATACCAGTTTTAATGCCTATTAATACTTCAACCATGTTTACATCCCCTTTGGTGACTACTCAAATTGCTTGCATAAATCCCAATGACTCCATAGTTAAAACACTCCTTCAAGTTATAAAGACTTTGGAAGACAAGGTTACAAACATTGAACATTATGTTTTAAAGTTTCCTCACACTATTGATTCTCAAAATGTTGTAAAACCATCTTGCTCTTAAGATATCTTTGCACCTTTTCCAACTAGTTTGGTTGCACCTAAGTTCACATTTTATGATGGCCAGGGTGATCCTGAATAACATCTTCAAACCTTTTATGCAACATGGCTTGATTATGCCTCCAATGATAAACTTTTGACCAAATTATTCTTAATAAGCTTTAAGGACTATGATTTGAGGTGGTTATATGATTTAACTCTCCAATCCATGAAAAAATTCAAACCTATTTTTGATCAGTTTTTATCATACATTTACATTAATATTTTTAAAAACTTTTCCTATGCTCAAATTGCCAAAATCAAACAAAGAAAAAATGAACCAATAAATGAATATGTCTTGAGATAGAAGACAATGTTGGCCTAAATGACCAATCCTATGGTAGATAAGGAGTTGCAGGACATATTCAAGTAAAGTTTGCATGCTCATTTACATGATTCCATTATTTTCAATAAGTTCAAATCTTTTGATGATTTATGCCATGTTGTACGGGATCGTGAAATGAAGCTTACTTCATTGAATAAGATCAAGTATGTAGCAAATAAACTAGATGCATCTACATATAATGCCAAATTACAATCAAACCAAGTTATAAGTTAAAATACCGTAATCCTAAAAATGAAGCAACCATCATGGTTAACACAATTTCACAATAGCCTAATCGAGTTATCTTATCTAATGCACCAAAGAGACAATTTACATGACTACTTGAGTCTCCCATTTCATTACTCCCATTGCTATTAGAGTGTCAGCTTATATCTCTCCCTTATCCTATAAAGGTTGATATGAATAGACCTCTACCCAAATGATATGATGCGAATGCTTATTGTGATTATCACTAGGGGCCAGGACATTAGACAAACATATGTTTTACCTTGAAGCATAATATCCAAGACCTAATTGATGATCAAAAGATTACATTTCATGATCCTCCCAAGGAATCAAATTCACAACCTAGTGATCACCACAAATAGAAAATATATAATAATCCTTTGTAAGATATTCTAAGAAGAAACCATCAATGCAAATGGTATATAATTCACATCCTCATCCATCACATTATGGGCACCCATTAGATGGGATTATTGGTACTGACACATGACATATGCCTTTTATGGTTTAGAGACATTTTATTGCTTTTTATGATAGTGAGATTAAGGATGATGACTCTGATCTTCATTCTTTATTCATTCGAACATACCTTGATAAACACCATATGCACAATGTTATGATTGATAATGGTCTAAGAGAGAATATTTTCACTGTGGCATTACTTACGCACTTGTGTTATACTCATCACGATTTGCATTCTTCTACTAGATCACTTAGTGAATTTGATGGGATCTCTCATAATGTTATTGACGAGATCGACCTACCTTTACAAATAGGGGAGGGTAATTAAAATGAATAAATATCTCATTGGGAATCATAGAAGAGATAGGAAACTTAAGTGAAAGAGAAGTGTCCATTGTTTCATCAACATGGATCGACATGTCTTCACATTATTAAAGAATGCTATCTTCAAATCTAGATAAGGTAGCTTCTTATCCTATGAGAGGAGGATGAGGGATGTTCATTTCAAATAATAGTTGCATTAGGAAATTAAAATGGTAGGGAGAAGTTATCATACACTATAAGAAGGGAATTTGAGATGGGAGATATGAAAGTTATGCGATGTCAGTCTTGTACATGTGGTTAGCTACTTTTCAATTATACCTTCCACTGGCATCTTTGATATGTTATTGGGAAGACATTGGATCCATACACTTCAAGCAGTGATTTATATAGTGCATGGGTGTGTTAAATACATTCATTCTAATTAGGTAAGTATAGTTTCTAGAATCTTATATGAGCATCCTCTTTAACAAGAAAAACTTATACCCAAGTAGCTAACTATCAAACCTACTACAGTTAATCCATCACAAAAGTGTGAGTAATAGGCAATCCCCTTTATTAGGTGACCAACACTTGAGAGGCCATTACATCATATATATATATAGTGGATTCAATAAAATTCTCATCTACTATGCATCATGTTCAGATATCTAGAGCACCTACATATGCTCTTATTACTACTATTACAAAGAAACCACAAAACACCCTATGATGGGTTCCATGAACCCCTACTCCTATTACTCCTACTATTTTTCCAAGACCATAGAGTCCTATTTTACATACGTGAGCATTACAAACACTAAAGTGACACATATTGAACCTATACATGCTCCTCAAAAACATCGCCAAATTATTACACCAAGTTCATAGTGGGGAGATATCTATGATCACCCTTTTGATGGGATCATAGCCTTTTCCTTTCAACTTCCAAAAATACCAAATAAATAAAAACATTCAAAACTCCAAAATCATTTTCAGCATAAAATGTGTTCTATTGGATCTTCAGCATCTATGTGTTAGTTCTATGTTAATGGATGGCATATCAGTTACTCTTACATACACATATGTGTCATGCTTCTACTTGAGGGTGATATAGGCATACACATATACATGATTTATTCCTATTTAAGATGTTGAGCTTTTCCTTTACTCATGTCATATGGACATTGGGGGCATCCACATACATGATCATGATACTTACAGGTTATAACATTCTATGGTCACTCTACATTATCATGTTTTGAGTTCATATATGTAGTTACACATGCCTTTATCCATGATTACATCTTACACAAGATATTTGATATGCTATAAACTTGACATTTTTTGCTAACACATTGGATCAATGTGATATTATGAAATTTTATGCCAGCTATTTATGCTTTCTTTTATACACTTCCTTGAGTGTCTTGTCTTGCAATTATCTTGCTTGCTTGAGTATTTGAATATGCTCCTTTTTTTGTGGCCCCTATGCCTATGTGTGATTTATTTGACATGTGAATATGTCATTATTTATTGTATGAACATTTGAATATGTCATCCTTTATTTTATGGACATTTGACTAAGTCATGTCCTTTCGATTGTGTGACATTTGAACATGCTCCTTATTTGTGGTCTCCTTAAACCATTGATTTTTGACTTGCTTTTGAGTGCTCTGGTGTGTGTGCTTGATTTTTTTGTTGAGCTTGTATCATTACTATCTAGACATTTCCATGATATTTTTCATGCGTCTTAGGACTTCATGTTATCACATAGTCCTATGCACTTCAATGCTACATTTGCCTAATCATGGCCTTCTATATGCCACATGGTTACATTCACATATTATACATTTGTATCATCCTTTTGAGGTGAGGTAACTATCAGTTTCTATTCTTCATTCACCTCAAAGGGGAGGGATATCAATAGGAGAATGTCATAAAGGCATGTTCTCCACACTCATGTAGTATTTTATACTTAAATCAATTTTTAGATTAGGTGGGGGCATGTCATAGAGGCATGTTCTCTACATTTGGCATAGTTTTCAGATTTAGAGGGGACATGCTTTGGAAAGATGTTCTTCACACTTAGTCAGTATTCGGTACACCAAATTTAGTGGAGATGTTTTGGAAACATGTCCTCCACATTGGTACTTATTTCCTAGATATATCCTCTATCTCTCTATATGTCCTTAGATATATGTACTTTCTATATTTATACATATTTGTCCTAATCTCAATTTCAGAGCCTTATAATGATACATCTTTTCAAATCAACTTGCCAATAGGTAATGTAGTTACATTGATACACATATGTACTCCTAAAACTTGATTTTTTAATTTGAATCATTTCAAATACTTTCAATTTTAGATCATATACATTGATTATGTACTATAACATGCTCTTGGTTGTAGGTTAGTAACCAACAAAACACTTAAGTTGGACTCAAGTAAATGCAAGGTGTGTTATACACACCAAGTATGCATTATTTTCCTTTAAACTAGAAAATTTATTACAAGATTAAAGGGGGGAATGTATATGCTATTTTATGGATAATATAGCACCTCAGTCTTGTACACTTGGTAAACTCAGACCTTGGCTATTCCTCTCAGTTTTAAACCTTTCCAAATTTTTCAAGTCTCGCATCTACTCTATCTCGTGCCCCTTGGCATATCTCTTGGTCTGACTAGTCTTATGTTGATGACCCAGACTTGATATCTTGCCTATAATGTTTAAAACCTACTTATCTTCCACCACTGTAAGTTTTGAGTCTATACCTATTTTCCCATTCCCTAGACACTAGCATCTGAGACAAATACCTATGTCAATACAGGTGTCCTATTCTGATACATGTGTCGAGTGCTCTAAAATCATTTAATTTTTAAATAAAACATATCCTAATGGTTAGCCTAAGTGATTTAATGCAAGTTAATTCTCTAAATGGATTGATATAAATATAAGATCAACCCTCATGCATTCCTCACCTAGAAACTTCTTACCTACTCACTAGGAAACTTATAAAAGCCATTGAATCAAGTATTAAAGTGAGAAAAGCTTCCATATTTTCTCCTATTTCCATATTAGTAATAGGGACAACACATACACATGTCTTCAAACTGAAGGAGTAGCCCAAAATCTATATTTTTCAAGTTACAAGCTAGGTCATTTTTTACATTTGATTTGCACATATTACATGATTCACACACAAGACAACATGTAAGATATAATTACATCAATCGTAGGCCCTCTTCAAAGTATTGGATATGTAGGCAATACTCATTAATAAAGGGATCTTTGGGGTTAGCTCGACCCCATGTGCGTACTAACCCATTTTTCCCTAGGGTCATTATGAAGATGAAGAACCAGGGTTTTGTAAATTCATGAGGAGTGACAATCCATGACCTAGATCTAAATGCACTAGATCAAAGTCAAAGATAAACCTAAAAACATCTATGTGGTCACATCCTTTTCCAATAGGTATTCTGTACAACACACCTGTGTTAGGTTTAGACATTAGCATTGACATAATTATCCTAGGCTAACACTAGTGTCTATATCTCTAAAGGCACTTAATATAAAATTTGGGGATTGTTTTAGATTCATATTTTAGTCTGCTTCTTATCTGTACTAGATCCAAAATTTCATTAGCATCAGAACAAGTTAAGTACATTACTTCTCTATCATTTCTATATCTAAGATAGTTATACTTACTATTTTTTGCCTATATCAATTTGATAAATTCAACATATGTTATGTATGAGTTTAACATCTAACTGGCCTGCTTTAGAGATACCTTATCATCCTTGTGCCCTAGGCTATCTCTTCCCCTTTAGTCCTAGATAACCCCAATCTAGATCAATTTTAGGCTTAAATAGTTGGTCAAAAAGTATGTGTGAAATGTAGGATTAAAGTAACAAAATGCCCTACCATGGGAATACAATGAATCATGGGAGAATGGTAGTACATCGATGTGAGAATAATTTTTCCATATAAACCTACATAGTCAGTGTTAACTTGATCATAGTAAATTTCATTTCTCAAAAAAGGATGAGTAAAATCATGCAATAAGTTAAGAAACTACCAATAATTTTAATAAAATTTAAGAAATCATAGAACGATGCAACCAATTTTAAAATAATATAGTTTAACATGAATTCACAAATACCTAAGAGGCTAAGAGTTTATTAAAATGTATCGTTTAATCCCAAATTTTTAGAAAAGAACCATACATAGTAATTTCACTAGATCATCCAAATTATATCAATATTTCATATGGTATCTTGGGTCCTCCATTTATAAAAATAATTGGGGTGTGTTGGTCATAATAAATGGTGAACTTGTATAGGAAAAACACTACTTGAGTGTTTAGAATCAACAATTTCTATTTTTACCTTATAAGAATCAAATGGATCATGGAAGAGAATGTCATGATATAAAAGGAAAATGAAACACTTGAGTTAGTTTCAACATATAATATGCTAAGTTTTAACACCTTAGAGAAGTGAACGGGTGTGAGAAATGATTCATATACCTTTACCTTTGATTTTTTTGATATTTCATAGGATTAATCTACTAAGTCAAAATTCTAGAGGGTAATTTAATTTATTCATTTTTGTCTAGGAAGGGGAAAGTTTAGAAATTGCTCTACTACCAGCTAGGCATACATATCCCCAATAGAGATACATTTAGTTCCACTCTAGGCCTTGCTCAATTGTTAGGTAGGTGTTCATAGCCTTGATAGAGATTACATGAATCGACCTTTATTAGGAGAAATATTTAAATTCTTTTTAAAGTTTCGTATTCTCCTCTTCCTTTGATTGCATATTTATTGTTTTAAAAAGGTTGGGAACCAATATATAAAAGGTATAAGAGTCAATATAAAAAAATCCTTATCATAAATGATTTATATTTTTCTATTTTATAGATTTTGAGGCATATTTTATCATGACAAAGTGAAGTGTTGATTTGTTTTTAGTATAAAAACCATTCTTAATTCATGTGATAATTCTTAAAACAAATTTCCCAATTTTATTTGAAAATATGAGATAGTTTGCAATGGTATTTGACGTAAAAAAATTCAAATTTCCTAAATAGTTAACTCTTCATAGTGAATTCATTGCTTTTTCAACAAATTTAGAAGTGCCCATGGGCCTTAATGCTATGATTACAAGGTGGCATGAACTCAACCAACAACAACATTTTTAGGGGAGATGAAAGGATTTTATATTCATCTTCTTGTGTCCCACAAACCACTTATTAACAACTTAGAAAATGAAAAACAAACACAACAACCAAAACCAAAACAACATAGAGAAAGCAAAATATAGAAAGAAGGAACATGAATAGGAATGTAACTAATCTAATTCTGATCTAATGCTAAAATACTCTTACACTAAAAATTACAATCATTCCTCGATATATGGTGATGGGACAACTAAGAAGTGGTGGTTAAATATTTTCCCATTAATAGGTAGAGGGACCTTATTTTCCTTGAAAATACTTTAGCTTGAATGAAGTATGCCCTAGGATCTCTAAAACATGATATAGACCAATATAAATAATATACAACTTGAAATGCAACCCTTTCTTTTCATGTTCCTTGTCCCACAACAAGACTAAATCTAAGATCCTAAAACCCTTGATTTTGACCTCTTATTAAATCATTTAATCACTATATCTTTATGTTTACTAAAGTTATGCAATGTTTCATCCAATGCATGCTCCATTTGGAGGATATTTAGCAGTTTAGATAGTTTGTGGTTATATTTCGCATGTATTCTTGCATGAAATGATACATAGAATAATTTAAAGTAACTATTGGCCAAATTTGGCCTACATACAAAAAAATTTCTTGAGTGGAATTTACCATTCTCCCAATCCATTCAATGACTCCTTTTGCCTTGATGACTAGTCTCTTTGTAGTCATAACTTGATGCAGTGCATTATCTTGGAGGGTCTTGGCATGGTGTTATGAATTGTCTCAAAATCCTATTTTAGTGGGTGATCCAATGATGGAGAGATAAGAACATTTTATTGGCATACATCAGTGTCTTTTCACTCTTTTGAAACACTTTAGCAAGGTTTAAGGTAAATTTGGAATCTTTAAGGTAAAAGCCTATAAATGGATTTTTGGGCTCTATATGAAGGATCTAACTGGTTTCCAAGGTGTTTGAGAATATACTGCCATGAATGAGAGATAATATAAGGTGATCATCCGGTTTCATAAAGTCAAAAATGAGGTCTTATGGAGCCAAATTGCCCAAAATACACCAAAAGTGCATTAGATGACTTTAAGAACCTTCAAATAGATTTTTTAAAGTAAAAGTTGGGATTTTTGAAGAATTCAAATGGGTTTTGAATTCATACAAATGATTTTGGATAATTTAACCCCTTCAAACATGTTTTATACCATTTAAAGTTATTTGGAGTGGAGGAGAGATGTTTGAGTGAAGAAGGATGTAGTTTTGGCCTTCTTGGAGGCATGGTTGAATACGTTTTTGTGTGTTTTGATCAGTACATCAGCTTGATTTTATTTTAAAATCATATAATGTGTCTCTAATGGAATCCAAAAGGCCTTTAAAATCAGTTTCAGGTGTGAATATCATTATAAATGCAAGAATGGAGAGATTTAAGCTTCAAATTGAGAGAAAATGACCACCTACAAGCGTATAGGCAAGAAGTGGAACTCAAATTCATGGTTAAATGGCATGGAAGGCATGTTAGATACATTTATAAGGTAAATTAACCTTAGATAAATGAGGTTTAAAGACCAATGATAATAAAGGAATCACCATACTCAATAAGGTTTTTTGGCAGCCTCTATTAATGGAGTTTAATAAAAGTTACAGGTCTACATGCCTTTCACAAGTGGGTTAAAAGTTTCTTGATATCCATCAAAAATGCTCATTAATGTTTATGAGGAGCCACATAAAATCATGACATCACCTAAGGAGGCCAAACGGAGCTTGAGGAGCCTAAATTAGCTTGAGACCACCATGCACACCTTCATGCCTAGAAAATTATAGATATTCCAAGGCTAATTCAAGGAGAATTTTTTGATAAAGGGGTGGAGAGGGGTTAAAAAATAAGTAAATACATGATCCCAAGAGTCTTGAGCAGTTTTAATGACCATTAGAGGCCTCAAGTAGAATGGAGGGTAAGAAACCTATCTCAAACCTTAAGAAACCTATCACCACCTACAGGTGGTCTAAGAGGTTTTGACCATGAGTGAGGATATATAAAGTTGGAGTGATATATTTTAGGAATTATAAGAATTTTTAAAACATTTAATAATGTTTTAAAGACTTTTTGAAATGATTTTTGGTTTTTGGCTCAAAATTACACTCTCTTAGCAAGCTTGCAACTACAAGTTCGAAGTGTGTTTTTACTTGCTCAGTATGTGATTAAGGGATTGAATTGGAGGATTATATTATTGGTGAAATTTTAGGGGTTTTTTATCAATTAATTTCGTGCATTAATCAAAAGATGCATGATTGCAACTTTATGAACAATCGTTAAAGAATAAAACCTTTCTTAAACCCTCATAACTCAATTTTGGGAGATGAATTATATTTTTTGAGTTATTTGATGAAATAAAAGGTGATGTGGTGTTTTATGTGTAATATATGAAATTTACACACCTTATTAAATCATTTTTTCTAGGTAAAAAGTGAATAGGTTCAAATTTACAAGTTTTAGGGTTTTAGCATGCAAGTGAGGACAACTAGAAAAGGTGTTTTTGAGAGTTTTAAAGGATTGTATGATGATATATAATGATTGTAAAAGTTTTATGGGTCATTAAATGTATATATTAAAAAATAATTAGGTCTTGATACCTCATAAATCTCAAGATATGCCCAATTCTTGCTCTTTAGGTTCTGGGGTTCTCAATTTTTGAGTGTGTTGCAGGTCTAGATTGGTGATTTTGGATGGTTTTAATGGTTGAAAATGGTCAAAAAATGATTGTAATATTTTTTTTGTTCCATAATAGTAATAATTAAAAAATAATTAAGTCTTGGGACCTCACAAAACTCAATAAAATGGCAAAACTCAGAGCTACACATATTCAAAAATGAGACAAGGGAAGTTGAGGCAACCCCAAAAGATGCATATATTGAGTTATACTAAATTAAATGACTTGAAATTTTAAATTAAGGTATATTTTGATGTTCTTTAAGTGTTAAAATTATTTTCATTCTAATAATTTACTTTATGAGAGATAAAATGGCAAAATACAGGTCTATTGAAGAAACATTTTAAGGATTCTCACTTGCTTGCTCATACATGGAGTTGGAAATGAGAGTTCCAAGTTTTTCCAAAGGCACAAATTGATTTTATAGTGTTTTAAAATCATGTAAATGTATTAATAAATCATAATACAATGAAAACCAATCCAAATTGGCTCCATAAGAATAAAATCACTTCCAGGCAACCATATTGGCTTGGAGAGCTCAAGAGCACAAAGATTGCATTATAAAGAGTTATAATTGAAATTAAGATCTTAAATTTTATGTGTATGTAATTTAAATCATGTGGGATATTTTTAAATACTATTTAGACCCATTTCCATGTTCAAATCTTTAAGATCCACCAAGTTACAAGCTCTCATGGTGTTTTTTAGGCTCAAAATGGCCTTAAAAAGCTCATAGTTGAGGGTATTTGAATGAGGAGGTTGTATAATGGAATTAAGGAGGTATAATGAGACATAAATAATTATTATATGGCACTACAAGCCCTTCCTAATGGTTTATATGGTGACTTGTTGAGCTAAAGGGTGAAGAACCCAAGGTTTCTAATGAGTTTGTGATGTTTGCAGGTCTAATAAAGGTTTCCACCTTTGCGTTAGGTCTTGAATGAGGCCTAAAACTTCATTTACATCCTTATAATAATATTATGGAGGTATGTAAGTATTATTCATGTTCCAAAATGGATACCATGGTGTCAAGATGACCCTAAATGGGAATTCTATAGCAACCAATAAAGAAAGGTTTGAGCTTGAAGACCTCCATTAATGGAGTCTCATAGATTGCAGGTTTGGGAATGCATAAAATGGTCTTGGAAACACAAAGGAACACCTTGAAGATTCATATTCAGATCCTCTAAACCTCTTATCAATCCCAAACAAGACTGAAATGGTGGTTATTGGCCCTCAAAAAGCCTTTCTAGGCTATGTTGTGAGCAAAGCTTCAATTTGCAAGTCTAATGGAGTTATAAATGGTTGTATACATTTATTATAGGTCAATTATCTTCAATGGAGGTTTAATAATGTAATAAAAGGCACCCAAAAAGTCCATAAGCATTTAATGTTAAAGTGACAAGCCTTCATAAAGTGTCTAGGGGCTTTTAGAAGACCAAGTGGAGATGTGACGCAGAAGACAAGTGGGAAAGTTGAGGGAGTTAAAGGGCTTGTCAAGGAAAGTGGGGAATTCAAGGAGATTATATAATTTTAAGACTTTATCCATGTAGTTTATGATGCCATCACTCAAGTCATCAAGGTTTTAGACCTTAAAAGCCTTTTCTAGGCTAATAGGAGAAAAAAAAAGCCTTTTGAGGTCAAAAGGAGCTTAAAGTGCAAGCGAGGGTGAGTCTCAAGGAGAAAAAAGAAAAAAAGGAAGGCCTAAACCTCTCAATTTTATGTTGGATGGCCAAAATATGGTGGTTGAAACACATTTATTGAAGATTGAAAGGTTTCTCCTCCTTTTTCTCTTCTCTTCTTCTATATATCTCTCATTTTATTCTCCTTATAAGATATAATCTCATTTGATAAGGTAAAACCTTGTCAAAATTTGTAAATAATATCATCTATTTTACCTATCTCTTTGACTGTACTTTGTGTTCTATATAGTTTGTGCATGATTGCCTTGTGAAGAGGTCTTCTTCCTTGGTGTTTGTCTTCTCTTTCTTGCCTTTTTGTAGGTGGTTTAAGGTGTTTGTAGGTCTGAGTTTGTTTTATTTCAGTCATAGGTGGGGTTATAGTGTGATTTTTACCATTCCTCTATGATTTACCCTTGTCTAGGATTCCTTACTTGGAATCATTTATGCAAAACCAACTAGTGTAAGAGATTGTGTGAGTGAGAGATCTTTGAGCTACCCTTGTGTTTATTTTGGAGCAATAGGAGTGACTTTTAATTTGGCGAATCACCCTTTTTATTATTTAGTAATTTTATGTATCTATTTTACCCCTTTTCCAATCAAAATCATTAGTTTAGGTGATCTACCAAAAGGAACCGACCTTCTTTGGAGGTTTAACCCCATCATAGGATACCCATAGCCTGGGGTTGATCCCATTATGTGGCTAGGAGTAAGAGAGCTTGAAGAACCCTCTCATAGAGTGCAATTCTATGCCACAATAATAATTAAAAAAATGGTTCTTGTCCATATATAATGAGAAATGGAGATGCTTATAAAACTTTCTTGTGTATGGTTCTATCAACCCCAAAAACATATTTTAATAACAAGTGTTAATTCCTTAGTTTGTTTGCATCATAATTATTGATGGAATTGATGAGGTTATTGTTGTTGACTCAACCAATATATTACCTTAAGGATAATATTTTGAATAAAAATTTAAATTGATCTTATTATCGTAATCCCATATAAAGAACTCAGCTAATTGAAACACAAGTCCATTATCACATACAAGAAGAAAATGAGTATCTAATGTTATGACAATATTTTCTCCATGAAACTTGATCACTTATTTAGATGTATTGCCTTTGGTTGCTATTGTCTCGATCAATCTAGTGTAATAATTAGTAACTATGAGAATGAACTTGCATCCCTAAATGGATTTAGGATTAAGGACATCAATGAAGTTGAGTCCCTATTAAGCAAAAGGTTTGCTCTCAACTATACACTATAGAGGCATAACTGCATGCATTTATCTCTTTGTGAACACTTGTAATTAATGGCACATTTTTACATTGTTGTGAAAGTCTTTGAATATTATTGGCTAGTAATATCTAGCACTTAGTATTCTGCATGTCTTATCAGAAGAGTGGCTGATTCATAACTTATTATAGAAAATTTTCATAATTTCATCAGATTCTGCATTATTCATGCATCTAAGATAAATTCATTCATATTTTTTTTCAATACAAGACTCATTTATTTAACATGTAATGAGATGCCTTCAACTGGAGAGCCCTTATTTTTTATTGGTACGAGTCTAATTTATTTGCATTACAGTGTTGGGGTCAACTTCAGTGATTAACTGAGTGAGACCCTAGCCTTTGAAAATTTTGGATAGTTTGATCTATATGTCGTGATCTTGAAGATTAGCCATCCACTTACCTATACATTCTCTAAATTCATTCTGAGCCAACATGAGCTTCACAATGAGGTTGTTTACAATAGCATGGAACTTATTGCAAATGATATAATGTTTGAAATTTTTTGTAGCCTTTATCAAGGTGTAGGCATGTTTGTATAGGGTGAAATATTTCAATTCTACATTTTTCAAGTTTGTGCTCATGAATCACTGATGCTTTGTTTGAGCACAACTACTATGTAATGTTATGAGGAAATTTAGTAGAGATAGAAATATTTTGTGAAGTTAGGGCTAATCAGGATTGGTGCTTGCATGATGACATTCTTGATGTATTAAAATGATGATTTGGCATGAGGTGCCCACTTGACCTTTACATCCCGTTTAAGCATAACATTAAGGGGTTTGAAAATTTCAACAAAACCATAAAATAATTTACGTATGAAAATTATTTTTCCAAAGAAGGACTTCACTTATTTTTATTGTTAAGAAACAATATTTTTGAAATTACATTATCTCTATCAGGACCAATATTAATACCTTCATTTGTGATGATGCACCCTATAAGCTTACCTTCGGTGATGCCAAAGACACCTTTTTTGGATTCAAAGAGATACCATACTTTCTACACCTCTCAAATAATTTTTGCAAGTGAAGCATGTGGATTGATCTACACTTTGAGAAAATAGTTAAGTCATTCATGTATATAATTATGCACTTACCAATCAGTTCTTGAAAAGTAAAATCTATGGCTTGTTAGAAGGTGGTTCTTGCATTTATCAAACTTAAAGGCATCCTCTTATAGGTAGATGTTACCTACTTGGTTTTGAATTTTGTTTTGTCCTTGTCTTCTTGGTTGAATAAAACTTGGTTGTAGCCTTATAATCCATCTAAAAGTGACATCAACTTGGAGTTGCTAACCATTTGAACTACCTCATTGAGGGATGGAAATGAATAATTATCTTTGTCTAATGATCTATTCATATTCTTGAAGACAACACAAAGTCTAATTTCCCCTCTTTTCTTATGGATAGGAACTAAGTTAGCCACCTAAGTAAAATGGTGAACTAGGAAAATAATTTTGGCTAAGAACAACTTCAAAATTTATTTTTGAGTGAGAGGTTTTAGGTTAGGATTATCTAGTTGTTGTCATTACCTAAAGGGTTTCTATCCTTGCTTAATGAGGATGGTGTGTATTACAATGCTTGGGTTAAATATTTTTTAGATCATCATAAAAACAATCAATCACATCTATTTATTGTATGAGTAATTTATTTATTTATTTCATTTCAAACCTGGTACAATCAATATCTATGTTGACATTGTAAGGTTTCTTAATCGATCCTAGGTTTCTGGTCATGTATTGGTGGGCTATGAGTTATAGTTGTTTAGGCTTTTCTTTTGATCTATTTAAGTCAAATATCATTTCTAGTGAAAATTGTTAGGTTGTGGAGCTAAAAGCTTCAACACTTTGCAAACTGAAGGAACAAAGGTTGCTGAGATCTAGGAGCACCGGCGTCGACAGCAGGACCGACGTCGGTCGTGACCAGTGCAGAATGCCACTGGCGACGGCAGGATATTGGCCGACATCGGCAGAACCAGACAAGCAGGGACCGGCGTCGGTCGCCTGTGTGTTCCAGAACTACTCATTTCACGGACAGTTAGTTAAGTGAACGAAGAGTTTGCATGTTAAGACCAGTTAGAGTCTTGGGCTGCGAGGATAATTGTCTAAATTAAGAGTCTAAGTTATTGTTTAAGTTAGGGATCTATTTATAGACCCATTGGCATGTATTGTTTATGTATGAGATAGAAAGGAAGAGTTCCTTCTAGTTGTAAGATCATTGAGTTGCAGGTTGTTGCAAGCTCATAGGTGATCTACATGTAAGTTTGGTCTTTGAATTGCAGGTTGCAGGTTCATGGGAGATCAACTTGAAGTGCTATAGAGTGCTTGGTGTACCGGCAGGGTTATTACTGACTGGTTGGTGAGGTGAACACCAATTTTGTGTGTGAGTTGGTTGTTGGGACCATTTTTTGTGTAGGAGAGTGTGTGTGAGAAGAATTACTGTACACTTGAGGCGTGGGAAACCTCTGTAAGGTGGAAGAGTGTGGCGGCTCTTTGTTGTATTCTTTTCTGTAAAGTGTTAATACAAGATAGTGTATTGTCTCTCATATTCTGTGCTATTGGTGAATTCTAGTTACTTGTGTTTCTGGTTATTTCCGCATATTTAATTGCTTATATTTGGTAATCATACTGTGCTCTTTCTGAGGAGCAAGATCCTAATAGGTGGAATCAGAACAGGTGTGTTTGTTCTTGGATTACCACCACCCCCCAACAAAAATGTTTCCTTTGGGATTTGATTCTCTCTCAAATTCATGATTCCATCACTATCCTAGTCATCATAAACACTATAACTATTCATGAATTCCAAAATATGCCAATCATTATCAAAGACCTAGAAATTCTCAACATTATTTGGAACTAATGGGCAACCAACTAATTCAACTGAGAACTGATGTAGCTCAAAGTCGCTTAAGGGAAAAAGATTCACAACTAATGCTGTGAGGGAATCTGTAATTTGATTGCTTTATCGTGGAATGGGAATAATGTTGAAATTATTACATGTTTTGATCAAGTCCAATTCCTTATGTTTATATTTATTTAAGTAAGATAGCTTTCACTAAGTCTTACTTTTAACCTAATTGATTGCTAATTTTGAGTCCTCAGATACTTTTAATTCTTTAACCTTATGCTTTAGGATAAATTTTATACCCAGGGTCAAGGCTTCATATTTTCAAGGTCATTGATACAAGGGAATTGTAACCTATATGAATCCATGGATTTAATTTTAGATTAATAAAAATGACTCCAACTCCTAAACCTTGTTTGGAATGGGCTCAATCAAAGTAGAGGGACCATAAGTGCAATGAATCACATATTCTATCTTGTTTGCTACTATTAGGTTCAGTAGAGAGGTTGTAAATAACTATGTCAGATGACATGATGTTTACTCTTTGATTTATGACATTGTATTTTATGTTCATGTGTTTAATTTTAGGCTCTCTATCTATCTATATTTGATTGGAAACCCCTCTTCAAGCTAGCCATGTGGGAATTTTTTTTGGCCATATAGCCATTAAGTATTTAAGACCAATCCTGACTCAAAAATATTCCATAGGATTTTAGAATCTCTAGGACCTGGATATATATGAATATTTAGACTCTAGGTTATGATGATAATTTCATTTGGACACTCAAAAAATATCTAAATACCTTAACTTCTAACTTATCTAACTAATTTTTTTATTTGATTTGATTAGGGTTAGACCTATTTATCTACAGACTCATGTTAGCATGATATTGGCAGAAGCTCTTGAATTGACCAAACAATTATCCAAGTTATTGCCAAATATCCCAATAGTGAGGAATACATGAATAAATTCAATCTTGTGCTTATAGACCACTATGTTTGTATGTGCCACAATTTATTTGGTTTGGACTAGTTTTTTAGTCAATGATTTTAAGAACAAGACAAGTTATTCTATGATATGTTTTAATCTATGTAGTGTAATATTCACCTTGATAAATTTTGTATCATCAAATTTTTTTTAGTCACCTTTACCAAGGGTATATTGTGTCTCTATAGTGGGACATTGATCACTACAATTTAGGGGTGGAGGATTATTGTCTAATTTCATATTAGAGGGAGTGGTACCACTAGTTGGAGGGGTGGATACTGTGAGAGGTTGCTGCTATGTCCTAATACTCAACACATAATTATTCCTTTGGTATTTTTAAAAATTGTGAATCTCATATGTGCTTTATTTTGGGTCATTATCCTCTTGACTAGGGAAATCAAAGGTCTCAAGCACCATAGCGGTGCTTGGATGTTTAGACATTTTAGGGGATTCAAATGTGTTGGCTATATTCTGGTGGTTTGAGAACACTTCATATCCTTCCATCTCCTTATGTAATATGTCAAAGGTGTTTTAGAACTCAATAAAATCTAACTCTCCATATTAAACCATGTTATTTACCCTACATCAGTTGGAGAAAATGATCTCACAATTATTAATCTCAGTAATTTATTCGACAGAGGCTCAAGATTATCATTGGGATAATTATATGGGTAGTTATAACTCTACTTGATGAATTTTTAGTTTGAATTTTTCTTACTAGTGTTCCTAAATTTCCTCTAGATACCTAGGAAATCATTTCTAAGCTTATGGACCATCCATTGTATAGTGTATAACTCATTTTTTGTATAATCTTATGGTGCAATTTGGACATTGTTAATAACACAAACTAATGCTTGGATATGGACCTACATTGTTGCTTCTACATTTTTTAGGTTAAGGAAACCTAAGGTCTAATAAAGTCCCTCCTATCTCAAAGGTAATTGGTTTATGACTACAAGGGATTTGACATTGGGACATTATGATTACCATTTATAATCAGGTTCTAGGCTAGGAGGATTGGGATTACTGCAAGCATTTCATCTTGTGGGTTTAGTTTTTGGTCTACCTTAATAGGCTTATCATATGCTAGTGATAGATCCATAATGAGGGGATCTCTATGGATGAACACCACCATTTAAGGGTCTAATGAATTATTATATATTTCAAGTGCTAACTGGGCATTAGTTTGTAAAACACTGTGATCTGATTGTACATATTTTGGAATATTGCATTAAAGGCTTTATTTGGCTTACTGGGTTCCATCTAGATGCTAGTGAAGTATTGGTATTACACATTTGGGTCAATGATTTATCCAAATTGAGATTAAAAGGTGTTATTAAATTGATTCCATTGAATTATTGAGTTGTTATGGATGTTAATAACCAGTCATACATAACATCTTACAAGGTAAAGCAAAAGAGCTTATAAGATACATCCTTATTTTCCATGTTTAAGAGTTTCAAAACAATACTATATGATGTTATATGCCCTTTTTTAGTATTTACTCTATTAGGTGTGAATTGGGGGACATATCTTAGGATTTATAGGTAGATCATGAACATCCAAAATAATATTGATGACTAATCATATTAGCCAAGCCATTGGTCTAAAGATATTTGGACTGAGATGTGTGGGTGAGCTATGTTGAGTCCTTGAGATTCTGGATCTTCCTCTACTAGGCCTAGGGATTTTATGTGTCTCTAAAGAAGAGGAGAACAAATAAATTGAGTAAAATTTAGAACCAGTGATGCATTAAGGGGGATAAAAATTGTTTAAGGACTAAATAACTACTTGATGACTATGGCTCTTTATTATATTATGGAGTTTTAGATCCTCATTCTAGTGCCAAATTTATCTTACTATTGATTATTAAAGAGTTGTTAGTGATTTCATGGTGATGTTATGGAGGTGTTCTGGTGAGTGGATGAAGTGTTTTGATAGCCTAAGTAACAATGACAAAGTGTGCAATGTGCTTGTCCTAGTGTGCTTAAAGGAGGCTTGGTTGATCTTCCATTTTGGCATGATTAGAGATGTTCAGGGAATAGTATGGTTATTGGAGCATGTGAAAGAGGTACCTAAGACATTATCTATGCTTTGAGAGCTTGTGTGCATAAGTGAAACTCATCTGGTACTTCATAGTTTTCATTTAGATAGTTTGGGTCTAGTGGTAGAAAATTTGAGTAGGTAGTTTTCTGATGTCACCATTGTCACGTGTGGATGAGTCAGGGGGAGTTGGTCATATGTTTGTGATCAAATTTGTGCCTAGATTATATGCACTAAATATCAAGTCATGCTCGAAGTGTGGTCAAAGATATGAGGGTAAAAAGTTAGATTCTCAGTTAGAATTCATTATTTTCTCATACTTAGCCAAAATTTGCATATGGCTAAAAAGAAATGAGTAAGCATATTGATGAAGTTATATCTCACACATTAGAAATTTCAAGAGAAGGTGATCATATGGGTTTATTCATTTTTGTGCTTATTTTCCTTGCATTAATTTTCAGATCATGTGACAAAGCACGTCAAAAGATATGCATATGCAAAGTTGGGATCCCAGACAGTTTGATTGTGTTTTTCCATACTTAGCCAAATTTGTCTGTGACAAGAAAATCTAAGTAGGCATTTTGATGGTGATATATATTACACGTGTGATGGTGTTAAGAGAAACTGATCATATGGGTTTGTTTAGTTTTGATCCTAGTTGATTTATGTTAAAACTTAGATCATGCAATAAAGCATGCCAAAAGATATGCTTGTTTAAAGTTGGCCTCCCAAGCAGGTTTTTAACATAGTTGGCTTTGTGACATGATTTTGAGAAGGCTTTTAATGACATTATATCTCACATGTGTGAAGGTTTCAAGATTAGTTTGGTACATGGTTAGATTCCTCTTTGAAAGGAGATCATATGGTCTAAATTTGAGAACATGTGAGTGAGCAAGGCAAAAGTAATGACTATGCAAAGTTGGCCTTCCAAGTGTATTTAAAAGGTTCCCATACTTAGTCAATTCTGCACAATTTAAAGTTTGATCAAGATCAATGGTGCGCATTGCTCCAAGAAGTCAAGGAGCAATGAGATCAGGACATGTGCCATGTGTTTAATGACTGATTAAAAATATAAGATAAGGATTTAATGGCAAGTAGGTGTTTATATAGATTGATCAAATGATATGAGTTGCATGATAAAGACCTGATTGATCCATAGAGATTGATGGAGCACATTGAGTCAAAGTTTCAAGATTACACGAGATGAGGTCAATTGTTAGATGTTTAACATTTGGATTTGGTGGATAATGTGTTAAAGTTTAAACAAGATAAATGTTGTGTAATTGATCTAAAGCTAAGAGAACATGAGATGCAAACATAGTGTTTGAAGTTTAACCGTGATCGTTTGAATTTTAATATTTGAATTTTGTAAAGGAAAATACTAGTGTCTAGTTTTTATGCCAGATCTTTTGATCTATGCAAAATTTGTTCATGGTGTAAAAAGTGAAGTTGTAGAGGATTTTGAGGTGCATCTAGAAATTTGAATTTTAAGGTCTAATTATATATAAAAACAAAGATATTGAGCTAAAAAATTTACTGTGTGTTCGTGCATGTTCTGCAAGTAAGGCAAGAAGGGTAATTGAGCTCATTTTGATGTTGTTTTGATGTCTCATGTTGATTTAGCCTTGTGGGAGTGTTGTAAACTCTATGGGAATGATCTGTGTGGTTTTTGGAGATGTGATCAATTGTTATTCTCTATGAACAACAATTAAGAAGTTGACTATGTGTTTGTTCATAGTGTTCATGTGCATCAGGTCAGTGTTTGAGTTGTTTGAGCATACATAGAGGTGAGAAAGAGTGAATGTGATCATTTGAGGATGTCTTAGGGGATATAAGGAGTGGAACTATGTATTTGGAAGTGGTCCTATGTTTATTGAACTTCTAAATGGGTGAATAGGTCTCCATGAGACCTATAAAGGCTACAAGGGCCTTATTAAAAGGTGCAGTTGCTTAAGGGTGACCCATAGGTGATATGGCCAACCAATGAAGTTTACTTTGAGCTATGTCTCTATGTGAGAGATGACTTAAGGGATAAGGCATGCCTAATGGCCGACTAAGGTGTTGATTATCAAGTATGCTCAATAAATAGTGAAATAAAAGATTTGAGAGAGACTTGTGAGTAAGTGACTTGGGAGAGATTTGAGAGAGACTTGTATGTGAGAGAGTTGGAGAGCAAAGGAAAGGAGAGGAGAGTGAGAGATCCCAACTATTGGGTTGATGGGAAAAGGAGATTGAGGACTATGTGTATGATCTTTAGATCATGTTTCTGATGGTAGTATAGTGTTCTTGCAGTTTGAAGTTGTGCTAAGAGATTTGAGTGTGCATATGGGGACTGTTTGAGTGAAAGAGAGAGATTGTGGCATGCTTATGTGAGAGGCCTATATAATTTAGAGACAAATTTTGTGTAGTTTTTATATAATTAAAGGTCCATCATTAGGTGTTGAAGACATTAGTTCTAAGGTAGAAGTGTTCATCTCAAGGAGGGTCTAAAGGACTTGATCTTCCTTATGGGAAATTACTCCTTATGAAATAGGGTTTCACTAAAGACCTTTGGTCAGAAGGAATTGATCAAGGTTATAGGTCAGAATGAATTAACTGAATAGGTGGTTAGGACTTGATCATCATAGGGGTAGGTGCTCCTTATGGAACTATTATTTCACAAAAGGCCTTAAGTCAGAAGGACTTGACCAAAGTTCCTGATCAAAAGGACTTGATCAGTCTCTTGTTTGTGATCATCTTATAGGACAATAGTCTATGTGTTTTTAGGCTTGAGAGTGGGTTTTATTCCCCAAGAGGGTTTCCCACATAGATTGTGTGTTGTGTATGTGATCTTACATTATGTTCATTATTCACTGCTATGAATGGCCTATATGCTTCATGAATGATTGTATAAAATGCTTAAGTATTTAAAAGGGTTTAGAAAATGAATTAGATTGTTTGCCACCACTGATTCACCCCCCCTTAGTGGATTTTACCTCTAATAATTGGTATTAGAGTAAGGTCTTTTGGTAAAGGCTTGACAGCTTGAAGGTGATCCAAGGTATAATGGCTTGTCAAAAGGTGCAAGGTGGTTTCTCTACTAAGTAAGCACCGATGTTCAATGTATCCAATTATGCATTTTGGAGTGCTAAGATGAAGACATACATTATATCCCTAGGGTTTGATGTATGGAAATCTATTTTGGATGGTTATGTTTCTCCTATAATTCTTCCATCTAGTGTTGTAGACGAGAAGCTGTTTGAGAATAACTCTAAGGCAATGAATGCCATCACTTGTGGTCTTACAGAAACTAAGTTCACAAAATTAATTTATTTCACATCTACCAAGGAAATATGGGATAAATTTAATACTATTTTTGAAGGAGATTCAAAGGTTAAGTTGGCAAAATTGTAGAATCATTGAAGATAATTTGAGAGCTTCAAAATGAATGAAGAAGATTCTATGGCATCCTTTCTACAAAGAGTTGATGAGATTGTAAACACCATTAGAGGTCTTAGAGAGAACCTTGAAGAGGATATTGTAGTAGGTATTAAGGTCTCTATCCCTCAAATTTGATCTAAAAGTATCTGCTATAGAAGAAAGTCATGATCTTACTCAGTTAAAGATGGATCAATTTCATGGCACCCTTATTGCATATGAGATGAGAGTAAATGATGATATACCACCAAAGAAGGAACCAACATTCAAAATAGATATGAAGCCATAAAGGGAGTTCCAAGGTAAGTAACCCGAGGAATATGACAATTTTTGATATTGATGAGGATGAATTAATTGCTTTGTTTACAAGGAAATTGAAAATAAGTTCAGGCAAGCATAAGGGTAATCTGCGTTTCAAATGCTTCAATTATGGAGAGGTAGGAGATTTTGCTAATAAGTGCCCTCATAAGTACAAGAAGGATATTGATGAAGAGCATGGTCAAGGTCATGATGATGGTAGTATATCTTTCAGGTCTAATAAAACCAAAAGGGGATTCAAAAGGTTTGACAATAATAAGAAGTATTCCAAAGATAAGAAGAATCTCTACACCAAAGAAGATTGCAGCTCATCAGATGAGAGTGAAGACATTGACTTAAAATATGATCATGGAGATGATGGTCTTTATAAAGATGAAGCTCTATTCATGGTTGAGGAAGGAATTTATTCACATAAGAAGGAGTCTACTTGGAATGATTCAGATAATGATGAAGATGAGGTGGACTGTGAAACTGTATTGATGAATGCTCTTGAATAAATAAAGATTGAGAAAAAGATCAATAAGAAAATGAAATCTAAACTCAAGGACTATGAGGATAAATTCAGTGTATATGAGGCAAGAATGAATGAAGACAACAAGGATCATGAAAATATGATCAAGCATCTTAGTTTTCAATTGGAAATTATATCTACAAGCCTAAAAGCTAAAGAAGATGAATGTTCAAGGTATGTTATTGAAAATGAGTCTTTGAAATCTGAGTTAGAGAAGACAACTAGTAATGTGAAGACATTTGTGATATTTGAAAAGAGCTCGTGTGATCTAGACAATATTCTGAGTGGTCAAAAGCATAGTAGTGATAGAACTGGTCTTGGATATGAAGAATAATAAAAGATGTAACTCAAGACAAGATGAAGACTAATGTGAACTAGGATAATCAACCTTTGAAGATAAATCATCAGACAAGGAATGACGGTGCAAATAGATTTAAGATAAATCAGATCATACAACCAAATCCCATGAGGTATGCAAATTTCAATGGTTACTACTGTACTTGTAATCAGTTTGGGCATAGAGCTAGAGAATGTAGAAGACCTATTATAAATGAGTTTGTATGGGACTATGATGGGGGTCATCAGTCAAAAAGAGTAAGCAAGGTTAAGTGCTTCAATTGTCTTAATGAAGGACAATTTGCTAAGCATTTTCCAAATAAGGAAAGGCAAGGTAAGTCTTCTTTAAAAAGAGTAGTTTGTTTTAGTTGTCATGACATTGGACACATTGATAGTTTATGTTTGAATAAGGTAAGACAAGTTGAGTTCCCTTCAATAAATGTTGAGTGCTATAGTTGTTTTGACATAGGACACATCACAAGAATTTATCCAAATTTGGAAAGACATAAAGAGATTCTTGCAAAAATTATGGTATGCTTAAATTATGAACAGAGATGTCACATTGCTAAGTTCTGCAAGCAAAGGCATACAAGTCAGAAAAGGTTCAATCAGGCTCCAAGAATGCAAGGAAGAAGGCAAGTTAACTCATGGAAACCAAAGGTGATAAGTATTAATCATGATGAGTTTGGAGGTCCAAGTAATCTATTTTTAATGGTGGAGAATGCTTCTGAAGTTGAAGAGTCCTAATAGGTCTCATTATCTGCTTATGTTGAGAATGAAGAGACTAAGCTCAAGGAGGAGATAAAGGGACTGGTTAAGGCTAGTTCTAAAGTATAGATCATAGTGAACATCCTACTATTGTTGAACAAAATTGAACAAGATTCATGCAGAAAACATCAATTGTATATACCTAGTGATGAGGTTCAAGGCTACAAGGAAGATTCTACAAATGAAAAAGTATGTCATGAATTTATGTTGTCTCCATGTATTGTCAATCCAATCATAGAAGAAAAGGAAAATGATGTAGTGGTTGAGGAATTTATTTCTCTTAAGCCTAAGAAGAAGAAGAAAAACTATAAGTATCAGATGACCAAGGAGAAGAAAGAATATAAGGAGTTGTGGGCAACTTCTAGTTTCACACCATGGTAGAGCATTCTGGTGTAGAAGATGTCTCTGTCTATGCTTTTTAAGAGACTCCTTTAAGTGGAGAAGCAAGTGTTACTGTTGTGTTTTTGAGATGGTTATAGAAGACTAGAGTTGAGTATTCTTAGTTGGAATAGGTATGCCTAGGTGCAAAATATGCTGAGGTGATGTCATGATGTTGATAACTATATATAGAGTAGTCTGTAGGGTTAGATTGAAAGTTCCTAGATGATAAAGGAGGATTTGTGTTTTATCAAAATGATATTTTTGAATAGAAAGGTCTATTGACCTTATTGTAGCATGATCCAAGTAGTTTTGTGATCTGAAGGTATGTTGAAGTCAATTTAGAGATTTTTGTTAGCTCTTAGGTTTCCCATTTTATGCTTAAGAGCTTGCAGGTCCTAAAATGGGTTATATGAAGTCAAGGTTACCAATGGTATGGAAGCTCAAATCTTAGTATAGGTCTCCAGGTGTACAAAAAGTTTGAAAGGTGGATGTTGATTGGAAGGTGTTGTGTTGACTTTGTTTGTTTTAAGATTCTAGGGTTTTGAGCTCTGCTAGAAAAGTGGTATGGATTATAATTTGAGATCTGAGGCTTCTTAATATATTGAATGGAAAAATAGGTTGTAAAATTAAGGTTAACAAAGATTTGAAGGTTTGTGGTTCTTAAGTTATTCAAATTTTGTCAAGTTGGAGGCCTAATTGGATAGTCGGTTTGTGAAGGAAGTATATTGCAAAAGATGAGCTAGTTGTTGCGTAAGGGGGTATATGAGAGTGATCTAGATACAAAGTTTTAGGTCTTGAAGATGTATCTAATGAAAGGTATGGGATTTACAAGTTCCAAGTAGGGCTATAAGGAGTCTAAGATAGGCCTAGTGTGAAGAAGAGTGTTTTTTGCTCAGTTACTCCAAAAGAGCAAGGTATGTTTATTTCATGGAGAGTTCTTAGGTTTATTGAGATATTTTTCTTGTTTGGTGAATGGCATGAAGTCATGTTTTTGGTCCTTGAGTTGGTTTGATAGAGAAGGCTAGTGAGCATGTGTGGTGGTTCTTCATGGTGTACAGAGATCTAAAGATGTTCAAGAGGTGAAATGGCTCAAAAATCTTAGGGGGAGTCCCTCTCAAATGTTTTTTGGTGAGTTCCATCAAATTTTAGTGTTTTATTTGTTTTGTCTTCATTTGTTGTTATGCTTAGTTAAAGAAGAGTGTTGGCATAGAGCAAGAGTACGCTGTCAAGACAAGAAGATGTAGGCTCAAGGTAAGGGGGAGTTTGTATCATCTTTCTAAGATTTTCCTTTCTTATTTATGGTCTTTTTAGGTCCTCAAGATCAGTTGGTACCCACTTTATCATTGTGTCAAAAGGAGAGAAAGTTCCTATTGTGGGAATGCTTGAAGAGAGAGAAGGTAAACTGTATTTGTCATATATGATGTTTGTTGACATCAATGACAAAGGGGGAGAATTTTGGAGAGTTATCAATGATGTCATGGAGGTGTCCTAGTGAGTGGATGAAATGCTTTGATAGCCTAAGTAACAATGAAAAAGCGTGCAATGTGCTTGTCCTAGTGTGCTTAAAGGAGGCTTGGTTGATCTTTAGTTTTGGCATGATTAGAGATGTTCAAGGATGAGTATGGTGGTTGAAGTATGTGCAAGAGGTCCCTAAGATGTTATCTGTACTTTGAGAGCTTGAGTGCATAAGTGAAATTCATCTGGTAGTCCATAATTTTCATATAGACAGTTTAGGTCTAGTGGCAAAAAATATGACTAGGTAGTTTACTGATGTCACCATTGCCATGTGTGGATGAGTCAAGGGGAGTTGGTCATATGGTTGTGATCACATTTATGCCTAGTTTATATGTGCTAACTCTCAAGTCATGTGTTGAAGTACAATCAAAGATATGAGGGTGAAAGTTGGCTTCTTAGTTAGAATTCATTGTTTTCCCATACTTGGCCAAAATTTGTATATGGCCAAAAAGAGTCGAGTAAGCATATTGATGAAGTTACATCTCACACATGTGGATTTTTTAGGAGAGGGTGATCATATGGGTTTGTTCATTTTTGTGCCTAATTTATTTGTGCTAATTTTTATATCATGTGATAAAGTGCGTCAAAAGATATGCATATACAAAGTTGTGCTCCCAGAGAGTTTGATTGTGTTTTTTCATACTTAGCCAAATTTGCATGTGACAAGAAAAGTTGAGTAGGCATTTTTATGGTGTTATATTTTGCACATGTGAAGGTTTAAAGAAAGACTAATCATACGGGTTTATTCAATTTTGATCCTAGTTGATTTGTGCTAAAATTTAGATCATGAAATGAAGTGCGTCAAAATATATGCTTGTTCAAAGTTGGCCTCCCAAGTAGGTTTTTAACACAGTTGGTTTTGTGGTAGAATATTTTGAGAATGCTTTTTAATGGTGTTATATCTCACAAACATGAAGGTTTCAAGAGAATTTTGGTACATGGTTAGATTTCTCATTGAAAGGAGATTATATGGTCCAAATTTGAGAACATGCGAATGAGTAATGCAAAAATTATGACTGTTTAAAGTTGAATTTCTAGGCATATTTCAAAGGTTCTTATAGTCATTTCTGCACAAGTTAAAGTTCAAGCAAGATCAGCAATGCAAATTTCTCCAAGAAGTCAGGATGTAGTGAGATGAGGACATGTGCACAA
Source organism: Torreya grandis (assembly GCA_037957365.1). Taxonomy (NCBI): domain Eukaryota; kingdom Viridiplantae; phylum Streptophyta; class Pinopsida; order Cupressales; family Taxaceae; genus Torreya; species Torreya grandis. Next base: position 986,040 of record JARHVA010000384.1, read on the forward strand.
TATTTTATGACTAAGTAAAGGTATAGGATAAGGATTTAATAGTGAGCAGGTGTCTGTACAAATTGATTGAACAATGTGAATTACATGATAAAGCCCTGACTGATCCATAGAGATTGACGGAGCATGTTGAATCAAAGTTTCAAGATTGCATGAGATGAGGTCAAATATCAGATGTTTAACATTTGGTTTTAGTGGACTATGTATTAAAGTTCAAACAAGATCAATGGTGCATAATTGATCTAAAGCTGAGAAGACATGAGACACGAGCATACTGTTTGAAGTTCACCGTGACCGTTAGACTTTGGATATTTGAATTTTACAAAGGAAAATACCAGTGTTTGGTTTTTATGCCATATCTTTTGATCTATATAGAATTTTCTCATGGTGTAAAAATCAAATTTGTGGAGGATCTAAGGTGCATCTATCAATATGAATTTTAAGGTCTAATTGTATATATAGACAAAGTTATTGAGCTCTAAATTTGACTGTGTGTTCATGCATGTTCTGCAAGTAATTCAAGAAGGGTAATTGAGCTCATTTTGATGTTATTTTGTTGTCTCATGTTGGCTTAGCCTTTTGGGAGTGTTGTAGACTTCATGGGGATGCTCTGTGTGGTTTTTGTAGGTGTGATTAATCATTATTCTATATAAACAAAAGTTAATAAGTTGATTATGTGTTTGTTCATAGTGTTCCTGTATACCAGGTCAGTGATTGAGTTGTTTGAGCATACACAGAGGTGAGAATGAGTGACTATGATCATTTGAGAATGTCTTAGGGGACATAAGGAGTGGACCTATGTATTTATAAGTGGTCATGTGTGTATGAAAGTGCTAAATGGGTGAATAGGTCTCCATGAGACCTATAAGGGATATAAGGGCCTTATTAAAAGGTGTAGCTACTTAAGGGTGACCCATAGGTGTTTTGGCCGACCTATGAAGTTTGTTTTTAGCTATGTCTTCATGTGAGAGATGCCTTAAGGGCTAAGATATGCCTAATGGCCAACCAAGGTGTTGATTATTAAGTATGCTCTATAAATAGTGAAATAAAATATTTGAGAGAGATTTGTATGTGAGAGAGTTGGAGAGCAAAGGAAAGGAGATGAGAAAGAGAGATCCCAGCTATTAGCTTGATGAGCAAAGGAGATTAAGGACTGTGTGTATGATCTATATATCATGTTTCTGATGACAGTATAGTGTTCTTATGGTTTTAAGTTGTGAGAAGAGATCTGAGTGTGCATATGAGGATTATTTGAGTGAAGAAAGAGAGAGATTGTGGCATGCCTATGTGAGAGGCATGTATAAGTTAGAGAGAGAGTTTGTACAGTTATAAGATAATCAGAGGTCCATCATTAGGTGTTGAAGACATTAGTTCTAAGGTAGAAGTATTCATCTCAAGGAGGGTCTAAAGGACTTGATCTTCCTTAGAGGTAGTTGCTCCTTGTGAAATAGGTTTCACTAAAGACCTTTGGTCAGAAGGACTTGATCAAGGTTGTAGGTTAGAAAGACTTGACCGAACAGGTGGTCAGAAGGACTTGATCATCTTAGGGGCATGTGGTCCTTGTATAACTATTGTTTCACTAAAGGCCTTAGGTTAGAATGACTTCACCAAGGTTTTTGATTAGAATGACTTGATCAATCTCTTGTTTGTGATCATCTTATAGGATAATAGTCCATGTATTTGCAAGATTGAGAGTGGATTTTATTCTCCAAGAGGGTTTCCCATGTATATCTTATGTTGTGTATTTGATCTTGTATTATGTTCATTATTAACTATTATAAATGATCTTTATGCTTCATGAATGATTGTATTAAATGCTTAAGTATTTTCAAGGGTTTGTAAATTATATTGGATTATTTGCCACCACTAACTCACCCCTTTCTCTTAGTGGATTGTACCTCTAACATTGGTGTGTGTTTTTTACACACCATAGAGGCTGATGGGATAATCACTCTCATTTTAAGATTACCATATGTAATATAGGGCATGATTTGTAGTATTGGACTCACCTACATACTTTTCTTGGAATAAATTGATGAAAAATACAAATGTTACCACATAGAAGGACCACCACTGTGTTTACACTCTGTTATGTCTCAAAACCTTTCTAATATTACCCAAGATGGATATTCATAATGGCCACTATTGCTGCCCCCAAACCCTCACATCATGGATTGTTATTTAGTACTTACAGTGTACTTTCTTCCATTAGAGGGTGAGGCCTAATCTGACAAGTTGTTAAATCCCCTCACAACATCATTTTATATGTATTGTTGAGATTTGTAAATGGATGCAATATTGGTAGAGGCTAACATCCTCCTATTCACCAGTTTGTAGTTTCACTTATACATTTTTGGTGTCAACTACACTGATTGCTCATATTTGGATGCATTATCAGCTATGTCTAACATCTATTTTCTAAGACATACATTGGCACTTGTGTACTATTTACTCTTACTTGTTTGGATGTATTATCGGCTAAGTCTGACATCCTCACATTGAGCATGCATTTTACTTGAAAACTTTGGGGGGGTCATTGTTGATTATCTTAGAGGGGTTGATGTGGTCCCTACTTTTTCTCTTTTGTGCACACTTAGTTTCCATGACTTGTGTGCCACTTTGGTGTTATTTGCACTGATTAATTTTATATTATTAGATGTATTGTCAATTGAGCTTAATGTCTATTCATTGAGCATGCATTATCACTTGTGCAATGTTTTTCTCATTGCACTTTTTTAGTGTCTTCTCTCAGTCATGTCGACTCCACTTGAGAGATACCAACTGATGAGGAGAGTTGATTTTACACCAGTGGGTCTTCTTAGAAAGACTAACTATGCTTCTTGGTATGTATATATGGAATACCTACTCACAAATAATAATTATATTCCATTCCTATAAGGAAATATTCTTGTTCTCATTGATCCGGTTTGGTTCAATAAGTGGGATAACACTTGTGACAAGGTTCTTTGTACCTTATTGTTACATGTTTCCATGGATATTCATTGCCATATGAAACATATAACAGTTCCTTACACTATTTGGATCATCCTATATTCTCTTTTGGAGATCTTACTGAGATCTATATCACTCTTCCTCCTCTTCCTATCATCTCTTCAGAGACTATTGTACTCACTCCTACTATTTTTTGTGATGACACATTCATGGTGGACTATGCTCTTCCTTTTGTCGAGTCACCATAATAGGATGAGATTCTACCTAGACTTAATTATCCCATTGTAGATTCTAATTTTGTCCCTATTTAAGAGGTTGCTCTTTTAGATCCTTTATAAAATTGTACTTCATAGCAGCCTACTATTTCCAGTGTGAGCACACCCGTTTAGAGCTTTGACAACTCATATGTTCTATGGATATTCATATTAAATATCTCTATATTTCATCTAGAGTATATTATTTAGTCTTGATGGTTGTTGATTTGAGCTCTCTTCTTCACATGGATATTCTTCCAATGAATGTACCATGTCCTTCTTTTGATAGGTTCACTTCAATGACATTACATCTAGTTCTTGTGCATGATCTTGCCAGACCTATGCCATGCCTTATTTTTGGACCTATTTAAAATATCTTCATATTATTGCCTTCATAGTCCATTGTATAATGGGTATACTTCTAGTACACCATTCATGTTTTTTATTCCTTTGGCAAAAGGAATAAACATTGTTCAATGTGGATGGAGCTTCTTCAGTTTTTAGGCAAAGGATCTCATTAACAACATTTATCATTTTGTGATCTCTATTGTAGGTAGCTTCAACACATTCTATGGGGAATTCTTAGTTATTCTCTATATGATTTTTTGCTCTCACTTATAGACACATTCTAAGTTATGCTTGACGTCCTTAGAGCATGCACTATTTCTCTTTGTTCTTTTTTGGGGGATGAGTTTTTTTACCTAGGGGTTTTCTCTTTTTCTCCACTTTATGGGAGTTGCATTATGCATGGGTAACTCATCAGGCCTTGTTGCCAGAACCCATTTCCTCTACCCACCTAAGATACGCTTCATGGGGGGTGTTAGTGTATGTTTTTCCATTTTTAAGTTTACTTTCACATTTGTTTTTTTAACTTCTTAGGTGTACACTTGTCATGGAGGAGTTACATTCCAAGTGGGAGTCACCCTTGACCAAGTATTCTTGGTATGGGAATATTTTGACCACTACCACTTGTCTTGTGACCTCCACCATTTGTCATGTGGGAGTTACACATTCACTCCTTTTTTTACCTCTCCTTTGTGAGCTTTTCAACATGGGAATTGACTCATTCATGCATTATGATTTTGTGTGTGCAAATTTTGGATCTCACCTACTACATAGGGTTTTGTGTGTTAATGGTTGATAATATATCTTGGATGACTCCAATATCCATACTAAGGGGGTTGTCCCTATATTTCTCATCTATGATCTGGACACTAAAGACCTAAGAAATGCTCAGGAAATCTATTATACGGTGACCATCATCAAAAACTTGGAAGTTTCAATGTTTTCTAGGACTTACAGGTAAGGGATGAGTTCTATGGAGAAGTGATATAGTTTTAAGTCATCTAGAGGAGCTATATTCACATCTAAAGATGCTAGATAATCCACAACCTAGTTCTCTTCTCAGGGGATAAGAATGACATTGAATGCATCAAATGTATTTATTAAGTCTCACGCTCTATGTTTATATTTTATTAAGTAATACAACTTAAATTTGAACTTAATTTTCTAATTGGCTATGCTTTTAACTCTTTGATGTTGTGCTTTAGGGATAACTACAAACTTAGGATCAAGGCTTCATACTCTATGAGGTTGTTTGTGATTGTGAAATGTAACTTGTAGGTAGATAAATGTGATTTTACTTATAATTAAATCAAAAAGATCCCAACACCAAAAAATTGTTTGAAATATGACCCATTTAAATACATAGACCATAAGTCTGATAATTGAGAATTATCGTCAATAATGTCTTTTGTTCATTTTGTAGACATTGTATAAATGCCTATGTTGGAGGATACTATGTTTATCTTCTCATTGATTGTAATTTACTTCATGACCATATGTTTCATCCTAGATTCTTTATCAACATGTATTTTATTGGCCATGCCTCTCCAAGGCAACCACATATGGGAGAAGTCTCTAGCTATATACCCATTTAGCGTTTTGGACCAATCCCTACTAAGCAACATCCCCTAGGAATTTAGGATTTACACTGCTTGAATTTATATAAACCATTGGAATATAGGTTTAAAATTTATTTGAATGTGGATATTTAGGAGATCACCTACCACCTTGACCTCAAACTTGTCTAGTTGAACCATTGCCTTGTCTGATTTAGTAAGTGTTAGTCTTAATCTTTAACAAATCCTAGAATGCATGACATTTACCAAGACTCCCAAGTCAACTAGAAAATTATGTAAGTTCTTCCCAAACATCTTGATAGCAAGGAGGAAAGGAAGAATCTCTAACTTTATACCTTGTTCTTATGTATAAGCACATTAGTGTGCACAATCTTAGGCTTAGGTTGGACTAGTTTGTCCTTATAGGAATTTAGGAGGTATCTTTGTTAGATGATATAGGAAAGATCATGAAATGTGAAGTTTTATTTGATATTATTCATGTCTTATACTATGTTATACTTAGTCTTGATGGGATCAGGTTGGAATTATTCAAGGGGTTTGGGGTTATTAGCTTTTGGAGGTGGAGGATCATTTTTTGGTCCAGGATTAGGAGGGGTTGCACCATTATTGAGAGTGGACATAGTAAGGGGTTGTTACTATTTATGAATTATAGGGAGATATTTATTTTTATGGTACTTATAGAAAATGTGAACTTCATTTATGGCCTTTTCTAGTTCATTACCCTCTTTGCTAGGGAACTATAAGTTCTCTAATACCATAACGGTGCTAGAGAGACTTGAAGATATAGGGACATCAATTTGATTGGTGGTATTCAAGTGGATTGGGACCACCTCATATTCTTCCATTTATCTTTATAAGATGTGTAATGCACTACATAACTATATATAGTCTAACTCCCCATGCTAGGTTGTGTTATACACATGACACCAGTTTGGTAGTGCCAATTCACAAATGTTAATCTCCAAAATATTGTTGGGTGAGGGATATAGTTGGTTAATAGAGAAGTTATATGAGAAATCACACCTTTTATATGTGAAATTCATATTGGAATTGTCCCCACCATTTTTACTAACTTGCCTCTAGAGGCCCAAGAAGTCTTTACTAAGCTTTTGTACCATACATTATATGACATCCAACTCATTTTTATTAGATTCTTTGGGTATAATTTGGACATTGTTCATGACATGGATCAATTTTTGAATGTGAGCTTGAAATTATAATTCATTATTGATCAGGCCAAGGAAGATCAAATGGTGATTAGTTATAGCATTGACACATTTTAGTTAGTACTAAAAATAGGGTTCAAAGCAAGTAAATTTGGAAATATATTTAGGATGCATGGCATTATTTAGCCTTGATCGTTCAATTATTTATCTATTTTTATGGCCTTAAAATATGCTAGTGTAAAATACAAAATGAGGGTATCCTGTGTAAGAGCATTGCAGTCCAGGGATCCAAGGTACTCTTATACATTTATAGAGCTAGCTAGGCATCAGGTTTGTATAATGAAATTATTCTATTGTACATCTTTTAGAACCTAGAATTCAATGATATAATGAGCTCATTGAATTATCTCTTATTGATATCAAACTATTGGTATAGGACATTGGAATCAATGAACTATCCAAACTGAGCCATGTAGGTATTGATAAATTCTTCCCATCTTGTGATGGAATCTTTAGGCAGGTTTAGAAACCAATCATAGGCAACATCCATCAACATGAAAGTAAATATCATACAAGATACATCTTCATGGTCAACATTAAGGAAATTGAGGTCTATACTCTAGGATGTCACATGCTCCTCAACAATACATCCTCCATTGGGTGTGAACTAGGGAAGGTACCTTTCTAGATTCTAGGGTAAGTCATGAACAACTCTGGGAACAATAATAATAGAACCAACTAGACGTGTCATGGCTGTATCCATAATAATGAGCCTATTTGAGGTGGTTTGGTTGGATGAAATAGATGGGTCCACCAAGGGTCTTGGTCTCCCTCTGTCAAAATTAGTCTTTTTATGAAATAACATGGGTGAGATTAATAACCAACCACGACTAAACCTAGATCTAGTGATCTGTGCTTGAGGATCTAGATTATTTTTATATCAACTAGTAGTATAATAATTTTTAATAAAATGGATATAGGGTGCCCTCCTTCTAGTGCTACCTATTTTTTATCCCAAGATCTCATTCTCCCAGAAACAACTATTGAGTTAGATGCATTGACTGAGCTTGAGAGATAATTGGGGAAATTTCATCCTCACATTTTATGAATTTTATTGAAATAATATAGGGAATGAGTTATAGGTATTAGTCTCCATGAAATATCCTAATTTAAATAGACCTCCAAGAGATGCATTTCTACCACTAAAGATTCAATTCATGTTTCCCACTAACACAAATCACCTTCACACTTAGCTGATACAATTGAACTATTATTAGTTGCACACAGAGTCAGAGAGATCTAAATGAAATGAAAAGAGAAAAAAAACTAATTATAATAGCATGTCACTCACCCTAAATAAATTGAAAAAATAAATTTAATCAAGATCCTATCATCAATGTCATACATTATAGTATAGAATATTTGAAGACATGAAAATAAAACACAATGAGATGAAAATTAAACTATGTATGAATCTTTTCAATGTTCTTTTTAAAAATTGCTGACCTTTATAAAGAGTTGCACAACAACATATAGAGGAAAAAATATTAGGCCTATCTCTAAATAACACAAGATCCCACTCTTGGCCATCATGGGACAAAATAGTTATAAAAGCAAATAATTCCCATGATGTTCCCAAAAGAGATGAATAAGAGATAAAGAGGACCTATGGTACTGCCAACACAACAATAGTTGGGACCACCAACACCTTCAAGTTGAGCTTGGTGGGGGAACACTTCCCATATGTTTTAGGATGTATTATTTATCTACTATCAACTATTCCCCCAAGTTTGCCTCTTTATCCATATTTTTCAAATTAATAGATGGCTCTCAGAAGATCACCTTTGCCTAAATCATTAACTTGTCATGAAGTTTGAGGGGGGCTTCCAATGATAATTTCACATCATTGACCTAGATAATGATATTGGTTGATTATGTGACAACATCCAATATATATTTGGTTCCATCCATGTTGTATTTTCCACCTTTATCTTCAAAACTACCTTGAAGTGGCTGAAATGGACCGCAAACTCATCAAAGCTAAGCAAGGTGCCATCGAGGCAGAAACAGACTATGATGTTGATCTCTTTAAAGTATTTAAGGATATGGTTCCTAATGTTTTGCAAGGGTCTGGTGGTGGCTTAGGTGCCCCTAAGATAATATTCAAGTGAGGTCCTCATGGTCCTTGCGAAGGTTTGATATAAATTTAGATTAATGAGATAACTTAGTTATTTTCATGAGCATGCTATGTACATGCCACACAAACTACCATTACATTTGTGACATTGATAATTGTATGTCACCTTTGATATAATTAATGATGTGGGTCTCAATGTTGACAAGATTGATCAATGTTTCACTTACAAGGTCCCAAGCGTATGGCCTCCACCAGTGCATAGTCTTGAAAGGGGGTATGAAGGAGTATGGAAAATGACATATGGCTCATTTTGGTTTTTTGGGGTTCCCATGCCATACCATTAATTTATATTATGATATACCCCTATGTACTATAGGATTTCAGAGTATGGCCACGACATATGGCCCAATTAGATTTGCTTGGAGTTCTTGTACCATGCCATTTTCTACTTTTCAACTATCCTTTGTGAATTTTAGCATCCGACTATACAATCATGACATGTGGTTAATTATAGTTGGTTGGAATTATACCATTTTTACACATTTAATGTGCATCATGGGAGTATGATAGGTAGACAAGTGGTGGCTTTCAATTGGCCTCAATCTCTTGAAGTGTGAAAATCATTCATTAAGCACAGGTGTAATGAAATTACTTAGATAATTGGTATCAGTGGAATATTGATAACACATCAAGAATAATATATATATAATAAATAAGAGAAAAATAATCATATCCACAAAAAAAATTAACATAAGAACTTAATACTTAGTAAATATGACTGAACCACTTCGAGGGGGAAAACTACATACAATTTAATAAGATCAAAATTTATAATATAATGACCAAGTACTAACCACTATCTCCTATATATACTCTACCCTAGTCATGGTTTTTCCATAGGCCAATCTTACTATAATAAAAGATCCCAGAGATTTGACAATATAAGGTGATGGAGGCCACAATTCGGCCACACATATCCATAGACACTTTATAGGTTAAGAGTGTAACATGCCCTTACCATTCAAAACAATGTTTCCATAAACATTTAATAACTCTAGATGCTAATATAGAAATGATTCATCCTCCCATGTTGCATCCTCACTCGATAGAATCTTCCATTTGATTAAATACTCCTTAATCTCTCGTGTTTATAGCCTTATTGTACATGTTGGAAGTATCTCCTCAGGTTCTAGAATTACTATTCCTTCCTCATCTAGTTCAAGTAACTCAATTTGTGTAGAGAATTTTTGTGTATTTACCTTATTTAAACACAAAACATGAAATACTGGATAGATGTGAGTAGATTGGGGTAACTCTGACTTGTATGATACACCACCAATTTTATGCAAGATCAAATAAGACCCATAATACTTAGGAAAAAGTTTGTTATATATATATATATATATATTTTGTTTTTTTAGGGACATTTTTTTATATGGTTTTAAGCATACAAATACCTAATCTCCCACTTAAAAATGCATCTCACTATGGTGTTGATTCTCTTGCTGCTTCATTTGATTTTGTGTCATTGTTAAATTCTCTCTAAGGCTAGCTAGTACCTCCTACTGGTGTTGAATGTGATATTTCACAACTTTAACCTTTGGATGGACACTCAAGGATGAAGTGATGGATAGAGGTTTATACCCATAATGTGCCACAAATGGAGACATTTTTGAAGAGGTATGGAATGAAGAATTATAACATCAATTTGATAGTGGCAACCAATGAACCCATTTCTCTTGTTATTTGATGTAAATTAATAGAGATAAGCATCTAAGAATTCTTTGATCACTTCTATTTTCCCATTATATTGAGGATGATAGGATGAGATATGAGCCAACTAAATACCTAAACATGAGAATAACTGAGTCTAAAAATTACTAGTAAAGATTAGATCATGATCATTTACTATGATCTTGTGGGTACCATGCAAATTTTGAATTATTTATAGAAAATAAATAACTACTATACAAGCTAAAAATGGTTGTGATAAGGATAAAAATGGGTATATTTTGTTATCTTATCCAAAATTACCATGATTCAATTTTTTACCTTCAGGCCTCAATAAACCTGCAATGAAATCCATGGCAATTTCATCCCAATTTTGGCTATGAATGGATAAGGGTTGCAGAAGACCTATAGTCTTAATCATTTCATCCTTGTTTTATTAACACACCATACATTTAGACAAAAAAAATTGTATATCCCCCTTGAGTCCTTCCCAAAATAAATCCTTTTTGATTTTATGATAATTTTTCAAAAATCTTCAGTGCCCTCCTATTGGAAATAGATGAAGCTTTGTAAGGATATTTTTTTGAGGAAAAAATTATTACATAGATATAATCGATATTATACCATAAGTCATTCCATTTCCACACAAATTTATTTGTAGCAGTATAATATTGTTGTAGATTCTATATCAAATCCTTTGTATCCATGTCAAGCTCCCATTCTGATCTTGCCTCTTCTAACCAATCTTCTTGCAAAATGGAAATTGAAAATAACTACACCTTTGTGGATTCATCCCTCATGGAAACGGAATTTACTACAAAATTATATTTTAATTTCTTATGGATGATTTCAAAGCCTTATCCCCATATTTTAGTCACCTATTTTTGTTGTTATCTAGATGAGAACTACTGTTCTAAAAACTATTTTAGACTATCATGATCAATATTTACCTTAAAGTGCCTACTCATTAGATAAAGTCTCCATTGCTTGACTACATGAATAATAACCATCATATATTTCTCATAGATCATATTTTAGCCTATTCTTACACTTGATGACTCTCAAATCCAAGGTGTCTTCCTTCCTTTATGAGTACCACCCCCATGTCATATCACGATGCACCACATTCAAAAATATAAGTTTTTGAAAAATTGGTAGTAGCCAAAATAAGAGTGGTGCACATGGCCTCTTTTAGTTTCTCAAAGGCCTTGGTAGATATTTCATTCTAGTGGAAGAATTAGTTCTTCAATAAAGTTGTGAGTGGTATTGCAATGCTGCCATAATTTTTTCACAAATCTATGATGACAACATTTTAGCCCCTAAAAGCCTTGGAGGGTATTTTTTTAACACTTGCCACTCTATCATAGCTTTGATATTCTAAGGGTATACTTTGACTCGATGTGAAATAATATGACCCAAGTAATCCACCTCTTGGACTCCAAAATCAAATTTTAAAGGTTTTACATAAAGTTCATGTTGCTCTAGAGTTAATAGTACTTGTTTCATATGATGTAAATGTTCTTCTCAAAATTTTTGTATATTAGGATTTCATAAAAAAATAATAACACATATTTAATTAAAAAGGCCTAAAAATAGTGTTCATCTACCTGTAAAATGTATATGGTGCATTCATGAGACTAAAAGGCATGATAAAACACTCGTAACAACCTTAATGAGTTTTGAAATTTGTTTTACAAACATCCACATCTTTAATCCAAATTTTATGGTACCCATAATGGAGATCTAGTTTTTTAAAATAGATAATAACATGTAACTCATCTACCAAATCATTAATTATAGGGATACAAAACTTATCTTTGATGGTGTACTTATTGAATTCTCTATAGTCTAGGCACATCCTCAAAGTATCATCTTTTTTGTTGGATGGTGGAGCTTGATCTTATTTTTAATGCCCATTACCTGACAGGGGGTTTGGGGGGGCAACGCCCCCCCCACTAGGGTCATCATGGGGGTCCAGGGGGAGTGACGACCTATTTTGGAGCCCCCTCAAAGCAAAATTTTATTAAACATGCAATATAAAATATTGTAATTTCATAGTAAATTTGGACCATTCACTATTAAGCTATAGATTTAATGGTAGAAATTATGTTTGTGTATTTTTGCCCTATATGAACCCTATATTTGATATGAGGGTATGGTAATTACGGTGGCATGTTGTATGTGAGTGAAGAGGATATTATAGTGGTTGTATTGCAGGTTTTTTCCTTTCATTTGTTGGACTGAATAATAAGAAAGACTAATTGTTTCTATGTGGACGTAGCCCATATTGGGTGAACCACATTAAATATGTGTCTCTATTATGTTGTGTTTGATGCATTTTATTTTCATCTTTAATTCATTAATATTTCTCTATGTTTTGTATTCCTAACAACTGGTATTAGAGTCAATGGTTTATTTGGTAGATAAACTCATAGGAAAAGAGGGTTCTTGGTTCGAGTGGGAGCAATGGTAGAAGAAGGCAATTTTAAGTTCAAAAAGTTCAACGGCCAAAACTACTAGCTATGGAAGATGAATATGGAGGACTATATATATTAGAAATATATTTTCCTACCATTAGGTGGAATAGCAAAGAAACCAACAACTATGAAGGATGAAGATTGGAAAGTTCTTGACAGAAAGGCACTAGGAACAATATGGCTGTGCCTGACAGCATCGGTGGCCTTCAATATTTTAAAAGAAAAGATAATAGAGGATGTGATAAAGGCATTAGATAGAGTGTATGAAAAATCCTCAGCCTCCAACAAGGTATTTATTATGAAGCATTTATTTAATCTATAAATGCCAGAAGGTGGGTCTGTTGTTGATCATTTAAATGAATTTAACACGATCACAAATCAATTAAGCTCTTTAGGACTAAATTTTGATGATGAGGTTAGGGCTCTTTTGATTCTATTATAAAGCTAGAATGGCTTGGTCATGGATATTAGTAATTATATCTCTGGTTCAAACACTTTAAAGTTTGATGATGTTATGGGTGTTATTCTTAGCGAGAAAATGCAATGGAAAAGCACAGGTTAGACATCAAGTAATGCTTTGACTATGGAGAACATGGGTAGACAAAAGGATAGAAGAAAGGGCCCAAGGAATTGTGGTAAGTCTAAGAAGGGCAAATCCAAATCTAGAGGAACATTGGTATGCTATATTTATGGGAAGAAAGGAAACCTGAAGAAAGATTATTGGTTTCAAAAAGGAAAATAAGGAGACAGACAACAAGATAACAGTCAGGAAGTAAATATAGTAGGTGATGTGTTACAATATGCTTCAATCCTTTCTTTAGATAATATTAATAATTTTTGGGTGTTAGATTCAGGGGCTTCATTTCATGCTACACCTAATAAGAAATATTTTCAAGACTATGTTCAAGGTGATTTTGGATAGGTTTATTTGGGTGATGGTGAACCCTGTAAAATTGTAGGAAAGGGTAAGATATAGATAAACTTATAGAATGGAAACAAATGGTTGTTGAAAGAGGTAAGGCATGTTCCTGAGTTGAAGAAATCTAATTTTAGTGGGGCAGTTGGAAAGTGATGGATGCACAATTATATTTGCAAAAAATTTGTGGAAGGCCACTAAAAGATCAATAGTAATAATAAAAGGAGAAAAGGTAGGTACATTATATATATCTAATGGTAATGTTGACTATTTTATTGATTTAGGTTTTACAAAAGTGGATACAAAATTATGGTACCACAGACTTGGGCACATGAGTGAGAAGGGGTGCAAGTTCTCCACTCAAAGAATTTGTTGTTAGATTTGAAAAAGGTGGATTTAGAATTTTGTGAGCATTGTGTGTATATAAAATAGAAGAGAGTCAAATTTATTAGAGTTGGGAAGATAAAGAGGGATGAAGAGTTAGATCTTGTGCATACAGATGTATGGGGACCGGCTTAGGTATCATCCCTTGGTGGCTCTTATTATTATGTTACTTTTATTGATGATGCAACTAGAAAAACTTGGGTTTATTACATACCAAAAAAATATAATATTTTTGATACTTTTAAGAAATGGAAATTTTTGGTTGAGAAAGAGATATGAAATAAGTTGAAATGTGTCAGATCAAACAATGGCGGTGAATAGTGTAGCAAGGAATTTGATAATTATTGTTCATCACATGGGATTTATAGAGAGAAGATAGTTCCAAGAACACCACAACAAAATGGTGTGTCAAAAATGATGAATAGGACAATCATGAAGAGTGAAAGGAGCACGAGATAACATGCAGGTTGCCCTTATAGTTTTGGATAGATGCTATTGATACTGCTATTTACTTAATAAATATAGTGTCTTCAAGTCATTTGGATGGTGGCATTCTAGAAGAAGCATGGATAGGTAAACATACGTATTACTCTTTCTTAAAGACTTTCAGTTGTGAAGCATTTGTCCATATTGATAAATAAAATAGAACCAAGCTTGAAGCAAAATCTAAGAAATGTAATTTTATTGGATATGGAGTTAATGATTTTGGTTACCATTTATGGGATTTTGAAAATTGCAAAATCATTAGGATTAGAGATGTGATCTTTAATGAGAATATCATGTATAGAGGTCAGTTGTAGGAAAAAAAAAAGAAAAGCCAAATACAAAATATGCAGTACTTGATGAAATCACAAGAAATGAAATTCCAAAAGTGCTAGAAAATCATAATGTGCAACAAATACAAGTACCTCAAACTCCTGAAAGTGTAGTTAAAAGATCTACTAGAGTAAGTAGACTCCTTGAATGATATTCTCTTTCACTTTATTATTTAATATTGATTGATGGTGGTGAGTTATAAAGCTATGAAGAAGCAATGCAGGTAGAAACCATAAAGAAGTGGGAGCAAGGCATAAAAGAGGAGATGGACTCCTTGGTACATAACCAAACTTGGGATTTGGTTTAGTTGCCTGAAGGTAAAAAAGCATTACAAAATAAATGGGTTTATAGGTTGAAGAAAGAAGATGTAGGCAAAAAGAGATACAAGGCCAGACTTGTTGTAAAGGGGTTTACACAAAAGAAAGGTATTGTTTTTGATGAAATATTTTTTCCAGTTGTAAAAATGACTTCCATAAGAACTATTTTAAGTTTGGTAGCAGTAGAATAATTTTACCTTGAATAGTTAGATGTGAAGACTGCTTTCCTTCATGGTGATTTGGAGGAGGGAATATATATAGAGTGACCATAGGGATACCAAGTAAAAGGTAAGGAGAAAATGGTGTGTAGGTTGAAGAAGAGTTTGTATGGTGTAAAGCAAACTCCAAGGTAGTGGTATTTTAAATTTGACATGTTTATGACAAAACATGGTTATAGTAGATGTCATTCTAACCATTGTTTCTATTTTAAGAGATTAGATAATGGCACCTATATTATTTTTTTATTGTATGTATATGATATGCTTGTTTTAGGGTCTAACATGCATTATATAAATGATCTCAAAATAAAATTAGCAAATTCATTTACAATGAAGGATTTGGGTGCTGCAAAGCAAATCCTTGGTATGAGAATAAAAAGAGACAGGAAAAATAGAAAATTGACACTGTCTTAAGAAGAGTACATAAAGAAGGTGTTAGTCAGGTTCAATATGCAAGATGTAAAACTTATAATTACACCTTTGGGAGGGAACTTAAGATTAAGGAACAATGTCCTAAAATGCAAAAAGAAATCAATTACATGTCTAAAGTTCCATATACTTCAATAGTTAGAAGTTTAATGTATGCTATGGTATGCACGTGACTAGATATTTCTCATACAGTGGGAGTTGTTAGCAAGTTTATGAATAATCTATAAAAAGAGCACTGGTATGCAGTCAAGGGGATTCTCAATACTTGAGAGGGACCACTAATAGACAATTGTGCTATCAAGGTTTAGATGTTACCTTACAAGGATATGTTGATGCATACATGGTTGGAGATTTAGATGGTAGGAGGAGCACCATAGCTTATGTTTTCACTATTGGTGATACAAAAGTTAATTGGATTTCAAAATTTTAGAAGATAGTTACTTTGTCAACTATAGAGGTAGAATATGGTGTAGCTACAGAAGCTAGTAAGGATATGATATGGATGCAATGGTTCATAGAAGAGTTGAGGCATAAGCAGTAAGATTAAAAGTTGTTTAGTGATATCCAAAGTGTGATTCATGTAGAAAATAACTCGACATTCCACTCAATAACAAAACATATACAACTTAGGTATCACATCATTCGTTTAGTTTCAGAGGATTGTCAACTGAAGTTGAAAAAGATCCATATGAGTCAAAATCCTGTAGATATGCTAACAAAGGCAGTCACTAAAGAGAAGTTGGAGAGTTGTTCAACTTCATTAGGTCTTCAAGGATAACAAGAAAGATGAGAAACATTCTAGGGTCAAAGTTCAAAGAAAAGTCCAAGCAAGAGTTATAGCGGTGGAGGTGTAACAATCAGTCTCCAAGTGGTAGATTATTAGATGGTAGAGCCTGATCTTATTTTTAATGCCACATTCTCCACAAGGGGGATGTGGGGGGGAATTTCCCCCCCACTAGAGTCATCATGGGGGTCCAAGGGGGGCAAAAACCTATTTTGGAGCCCCCCAAAGCAAAATTTTGTTAAAAACACACTATAAAATATTGTAATTTTATAGTAAATATAGACCATTCACTATTAGGTTGTAGATCTAATGGTAAAAATTATGTTTGTGCATTTTTTCCTATATGTAACCCTCCTTTTGATATGAGGGTATGGTAATTATGATGGCATGCTGTATGTAAGTCAAGAGGATATTATAGTGGTTGTATTACAGGTTTTTTCCTTTCATTTATTAAATTGAATAATAAGGATTGGTTGTTTCTGTGTGAATGTAACCCATATTGGGTGAACCACGTTAAATCTGGTTTGTGTTTTTTGCATTTTATTTCTCTCTTTAATTCATTAATATTGCTCTGTGTTCTATATTCTTAACACTTCCTATGCAGCATGATCATTGATGATGAATATTCACTTTGGTTATATATGATAATACCCACCTTTAATATCTCTTGTACCATATTTTGAATTTAACTCTTCTAAGAATATGGATGCTTATATGGTCTGATGTTTGGTGGTTGAATCCCAGGAAGTAGTCAAATAACATGATCATGATCTCTTCTTGGTGTTAGTCCTTTTGGAATTGCTCAAAAAATAAATGAGTGGTCATCAAATATATGTTGTAGATTAATATGTATAGACTCATTTATTATTTGAACTTATATGGAAAATAATATTGCTACAAATCCTTCATCCTATTTTTTTGACATTATTCTGCATCTTATGAGAAATAACTAATTATGGATATTTTAATCTTAATCCCCAAAGTTCAAATGTCCTACCTTCAAAGTGAAATCACATGAACAACTCTCATAAATTCATCTCTATTGTGCCCAAGGTTGTGAACCATTGGACTCTTAAAATAATGTTTGCTCCACCTGTGGAAATATCAAACAAAGTGAAATCTAGCTTGTAGACTATTGGACTCCTAAAATAATGTTTTCTCTACCCATGGGAATATTAAACATAGTGGAATATAGCTTGTAGTCACCCATAACAAGTTTGATACTATGGAATTACCTTAAACAATTGACTTTGTTTCCATATGAAATCATGACCTAAAATTATGGATATGGGTAAATAAAATAGTTTGGATGTCCCACCAACTTATTGTTGATGAAATTATTTGTACTCCTCGAATGCATCTATATTATCACCTTTTGATTTTGAAGGAAAACCATGACCTTAAGGGTTTGTGGAGTATTGATACCAAAAAGTGCATGACATGAGATAGTTTCTTGATATTATTTTACTTCTAGTACCTCTTCTTCTTCACTAGATGCTTCATCATCTTTGTCTTCCTCATTGGTACCTTCAATGTAGAATAATTTATTCTCAACACATTTATGTCCTTTGTCTTATTTTATATTACAATTGAAAGTTAATCATTTTACTCTTTTCTCTTCAATTTTTTGAGGATTCAATCTGGTAGGATGAGGGAATGACTACATTGGAACAATACACTCTTTGTAGTGTAAATCACAAAATTTAGAACTTCAAGCTGGGAACTACGAAGAATAATTAACACATATTCTAAACTCAACATAAACTCATATAGAGTTTGAAAGAGAAAAGAACAAGACGTATCTTCACTTACCAACAATGAAGCCACCTCTTCTTCATTACCTTGGCTTTGATTTTGATCATTTGATATGTGGTTTCTCAAATGAAACTCCTATGCAAGAGATTTTAGCATCGTGATGATAAGTTGATTGATATATTTGAGATCAAGTGCAAGCACGATGGTAATTTCAATAACTCTTACAATGATAAATTTGATAACAATTCAAATGATCCCCACAATGGAGGAGAGATGTTAATTTATAGATGCTTTGGAGGGTCAATAGACGGTTGGATTTAATTCAAAATTATTAAATAATTTTGAATTTAGATGGTAGATATTCAATCTTTGGGTCAAATTCATTCAATGGATTGGTTGAGAATTTATGAGGTAGCTAGAAGAAGTGGTCAATTTTTTTGAATGGACATTTATTGAGTTGAATGTCTTAAGTAAGTTTGTTGGAAAACATGCAAAAAATGTCTTAAATAAGGTTGTTGGAAGATTGAATGTCTTAATGAGGGTGTTTGAATGCCTTTGAATGTTTTAATTAGGTTTGAATGAATTGGTCAATGGTTAAATGAGGAGGTTAAGGGGATTAAATGAGGTTATTTGAGTGGGATGATAAAGTGGCTTAGATGTTTTTTTCATTTATTTTTAATTGTTTATTTGGAATTTTGGGTGCATGATTAAATTATTGATTAATTAAATCAATTAATATGGATTAATTAGTTAATTAATCAAAAGGTGTAATGTTAGGGGGACTATATGGGATAATATAGGAGTCACATTGTAATTATAAAAAAAATCTTTGTTTTTTAGGATAAATGAGTTAGTAAGAAGAATGAATGAATATCAATAATTAGTGGAATAATTATGACACTACAATATCAAGATTTAGGTGTCTATAGGTAATAATAAAACCCCTCCTTTTAATAGTATCCATTTCATCTACCCAACACATGCATACCATGGATTAAATATGGAAATATCTGTTGAATGTTACCCTTGAGGCCACCCAAGAAAAAATAATGCATGTTGCCTTATGTGATGTCAGCCACACATAAAAAAAGGTTCTATTTTTTTGAATATAATTTGTATAACTAAACCTATTTTTCATAGCTTTGATAACTAACTAAAGTAATTCTTCCTCACACTATTATGGTAGTGCATTTGTAGCTCATCTGTGAACACTAACCAAGTAACCAGTAAGACCCTTATTTTTATTTTGGTCACAAAGCCATCTATGCCAAATGAACTAATCTAGTTCTAAATAAAAGAATGCAATGACCACATTTTGAGAACATGAGATTTAATTTAGGTCAAATAAATTATCCATCTAGTTGATTTAAGTAATCACATCCTTAGCATCAAACTTATGCACGTCCACTTTTGGCAGCATGTTCCTTGAAACTGTATTTGGGTTGTGATTATTATGGTTAGGAGCACCCAATTGACTAGAATACATGTTATATGATGGTGGATTTAGATTCAAAAAGGTCCTCAAAATATTTATCATTTGAGCATGTATAATGCACATCATATCTCATAGTGAGGTCACTTCGCTAGAGATTTTGTCCAAATCTTATATTTTAGCTATAGTTTGCATTTCAACTTGGGGTTGTGAAACCAATTCAAGAGCCACTGAGTTAGAAGTATCCAAATCCCTATCATCCTTGCTAGGTGTTTTTCCTATAGTGGTTTTCCCTTTCTTGTGTTATTAGGTGTTTAGTCATGCCATGCAAAAACTATAGGGTTTTGGGACTGAAAAAAAGTGTACAAGGGAATTATACCATTTCGATAGTCTCATCGAGATAAATCTAATGGCTACTAATTTCACAAAGGAGCAATTTTTTTGATAATTTAAAAAAACCTCAAGAAATACTATGATAATGAAAAAAATAAATTATTTTGGATCGTAAGTTATGATGTTTTGATCCTTCAACTGGTAAAATAATCGCTACACTAAAAAAACACTGTAAAATCTTCTCAAATCAAAGCTCTAAAACCACTTGTAATGAAATTAATTAGATAATTTACATCAATGGAATAATGATAACAGATCAACAATAGTAAATCAAAAAAATAAGAGTAGAATATTCATATCCATAATAATAATTGATAGAAGAGCATAATACTTGGTAAATATAATTGATCCACTTTGAGGGGGCAACCTCCATACAATGCAATAAGAAAAAAATTTACAATAAAATATCCAAGTATCAACCACTACCCTTATTTAACCCTTTTTATAAAGAAGGTGTTAGAGTGGTCCATAATAGAGGATCAGGACTAGAGAGACACAAATGCAAAAATATCTGAAACATGAAATGGAAATATGCAAAAGAGATAGCTTATTGTAGAAGTGAAATCAAACATGAGTAATAAGAATCTTATCTTAAAAAACCATATATTATATTATGATAATGAGTCAAATAGCTTTAAGAAATGTACATTTATAGAATAGCAAAAAATAATTCACAATTCGAAAATAGGTCAAGCCATATTTTCCTAAATGACATAATATGACACCTAAGAAAGCTAAATAACTTGTGTATGAAAAATCATATAATGGTTAAAAAACCTACACTAACACCCCCCATAAACATAGCTTAGGTGGGTATAAGAAATGGGTCCTGAAAAAAAAAAGATTGATGAGGTACCTAAGTACATAGAAATATCCCTAGAATAATGGAGAGAATCCCCCAAAGAATTAGAGAGAAAAGGAATAAACTATAAATACCCCCTAGAGGATGATTCAGAATCTACTAGAACCTGAAGAAATTTCTGCAAACAAATATACTTTCTCTTAGTGAAATGTTTGACGAATATATCAACAATTTACTTTGAAGTTTGGTAGCTACAAAGATTAATGATTTGCTTGTGAATAAGCTCTTGAATGAAATGCATGTGCATCTCGATATACTTGGTTTGATGATGGAGGAATGAATTCCTACAAATATGGATGGTGATTTGATTGTCATAGAATATGATTTTTGGTCATCGAAATTGGATACTAAAAATAGTGAGAATATCCTAAAGCCAAATAGCCTTGGTGATAAAATTAATAGATCCTTTGTATTCTATATTTATATAAGATAAATAAATAACATTCTAATTCTTTCTTGACCAAATAGTTGGTCTTGAACCAAGGGAGAAACTATAGCTTAAATTAGATTTGTAATTTTTAATATCGCTAGCCTAATCTAAATTTATATATCCAATCAAGTAAATGTCAATGCCTGCTCCAAAGTGAATCCAAAAACTATGAGTACCCTAAATATAGTCAAGAATCCACTTAATTATTTTCCAATGCATCTCTTATGGTTCCTGCATAAGACTAGAGACCACACCCACTGCATATGAAATGTCAAGTCTTGTGTGAGTAATGTACATGAGACTTTCACCAAGTTATCAATACAAGGTAGCATGAACTAAATGATAAGGACAATCAGTCTCAAGATTCACACCAGATACAAAGGGAGTTGGATATGGATTATAGTCAACCATGTTAAACCATGCAAGAAAATCAAGAACACACTTGGACTGTGCAATAGTGATCCTAGAGTAAGACTGAGAAATTTCAATCTTGAGGAAGTAATGTAACAAGCCAAAGTCAGTCATTGAGGACATGTCAGACAAAGCAATTTTCATTATTGTGATAGAGGATGGATAACTCCCTATGATCAATAGGTCATCCACATAGAGAACCATAATCAAAAGTGAGTCATCCTACCACAAAATGTATACGTTAGGATCAAAATGGCATCTAGTGAACCCAACCAAAAGAATAAAAGTGTCCATCTTGGCATACCAAGCTTGAGGAGCTTGTTTGAGGCCATAGATAAAATTCTGAAGTTTGCAAACTAAAGAAGAATCTTCCATAAAAATTTATGGTTGATCAATGCATATCTCCTCCTTGGGGTCACCATGAAGAAAACACTCTTCACATCCATCTAATGAACATCTACGTGATGTGTTGTGGAATCGACAAGAGTGATTCAAATTGATTTAATTTGGGCAATTGGGGCAAAAGTCTTGGTATAGGCAATGTCAACTACTTGAGAAAAAATATTTACTACCATACGTGATTTGAACATGTCTATGGACCCATCTACTAAAACATTTGTTTGATATATTCATCTACTTGAAGAGGGATCGAATCCCAAGTGTTGTTCCTAAGCAAGGAACCATACTTATCTTCCATATTAGTATCCCACTTACGATTATTAGCTACCTCATAAAATGACTATGGATCAGAAGAAAATGTAATGAATGCATGTGGGACATTATGAAATTGTGAACATGTCTGCCTAGTGTCTGATGGATATCCAAACTAATGGACAACACTTTGTAGTGTCTGTCTATCCTATAGAGGACTAGAAGTCCAAGACTAAGGAGGAGATTCATCATCCTTTAAAGATTATCTCGGATAAGGGGGAGGTGAGTCTCCATCACTACTCTCATCATAAGAACTAGAAGAAGAATCCAGATCATCATGAAGCTGCTCAGGGAAATCTGAATCATCAAAACTATCATCGTATCCCAGTGAGTCTAAGGAAGAGGGAGAAGTGTCAAGTGTGGAGTCTAAAGGACCCTCCTTAAAATGAACACTTCTTGAAATTAATAACTCATAAGTGTTAGGATGGAGAAGCATGTATCCATTAAAACCCTCAATATATCCAATGAAGATGTAATGTTGAATTTGAGGTCCCATTGCCTTACATTTCTTATTAAGAATTTGGGCCCTAACAGGAGATCCGAACACTCTACATTGATTAACTATGGGTTTTCGACTATTTCATGCTTCAAAAGGAGTGACTCCCTTCAATACTTTATGAAGAACCCAATTATGGATATAAAAAGCATAGTTGATGGCCTCCATCCAATATTGAGGTGCAAGAGATTTAGAGTGTCACATATAGTTTTCCATTTCGTTCAAGGACCTATTCTTGTGTTCAACAACATAATTTTGCTAAGGTTGTACGAAAATGTGTGTTGTAGTTTAATTCCATTTAAAGTGCAAAATTTCTCAAAATAATGATTGACTTACTCACCACCATTGTTAGTGCATAAAATCTTGATGGATTTACCTAACTATTTTTATATAAGAGCCTTGAAGTCTATAAAGTGATCAAAGACTTAAGACTTATGCTTAAGAAAATACACCCATGTATACCTTGAAAAATCATCAATGAAGGTAAGAATATATTTGGTATTGCTAAATAAAATTTGTGGAAAAGGATTAGATATATCACTATGGACTAGCTCCAAAATATGTGTATCTCTAAATAATTTGCCTTTGTCATACTTCTCTTCAGGATGCTTATCGAGTATGCAACCCTAGAAAATGTTGTCAACAAATGGACATGAGGTAACCCAAAAACCATGTCATGATGACTGAATTACTCTAGGTAGTGAGAGTTAAGATGACCGAATTGCTTATGCCATAATTTACTCATGCCATCTATATGAGTGAGCAAAGAAATAAAGGGTTGATTAGGAGAAAAATGTGAGAAAGTATACAATTGTGACTGGTGATTTGATTTACAAACTATAATTATAAATTCATCATGCAATTCCCTAATAACCATTGAATTGTGTGTGAACTCACCTCTCTTACATGAACCGATATGAGTGATTTGATAAATAGATAGGATATTAGTTGAAAATGAGGGAACACAAAAATATTAAAAATGTCCCATCACTCACTTCAACATACCCTCTCCCACTAACTTCTATAGAAGTATCATCATCTAATAAAATATAAGGCATAAAATAAGGCTCCAAGGATGAGAAAATATCGTATGATGAATCCATGTTGTGCAAGGCACCAAAATTAAACACCCATTTGGAAGGCCGGGATGCAACTACAACACGTACTTTGCCCTTACCTTTGCCCTTGCTACCATATTTTTACTTAGAAGAATTTTGTGATGATGAACTCTATTTGATTGAATTAGGGAGATTGATGTTATTTCTCTCAAGCATTTTTGTTAGTTGATCAATTTGTTCCATTATATATTTGGTTTCATCATGCCCAATTTTTTTAAAGTAGGCACATGTGAGTCTCCCTTTTTTGGGTTTCCCACCTAAAAAAGAGGTCTCAATTGATGCTTTGGACTTAGCATCAATATTTTGACCTTTTATTTCCTTGTGGTCCTTCTTGTTATGTTTCTTCTCCTTACTATTGAAAGCCTTCTATTTGTCATGACTCACAATTAAGGCATGTGATTTAGAGGATTTCATCATACCCATATGAATAATCTTATCTTGTTTCTGAGTCAAGTTAGTGGTAAAATAATCTAAGGACAACATGGTCCATGTAGCTATGAGGGAATGTTTGGTGGCGTGGAAGGTAGAAACAAAGATAAAATAGTCATAACCTATTTTGGAAAGGACTGAAAGAATCAATTGTTCATGCTTTTTGTCCATGTTACATAATTTCAATTGCAAACTAAGTGATTTTAATTTGGTGAAAAAGTCTTGTATAGTGTCAAAGTTGCCTATACTCAAACCGATAAGTTCATTCTCTAACTCATGAACCCCCATTACCATCTACTTCCCAAAGAAATTTTTCAAAATGGTCCAAACATCATTAGGAGTATTTGTAGATTTAATGTGAAAGAACAAGTCAAGAGAAATTGACATGCATAATAGACCATGGCATCATAACATTTGTTAAATCACTTCACCTTCTCTACATCAGGTGTTGGTTTAGTTTCAGTACCCATCATGATTTGGTGTAAACCTTTACTAATCAAGTATATTTGTACTTTGGTTTTCCACTTTTGATAGTTGAATAGTGTAAAAAATAGAACCAGATTCTGATCCATGATTTAGAATAGAAGTATGTGCTAAATTGATAATGCAAAAGAAATAAGGAAATGAACCCCCCTGAAATTACATAGGTTTAATTTTAAAAGGTCCAATAATAAATCCAATGTGTAGAGCTAAAAAAAACTCACTTGAAAAGGAGCTCCCTACTGAAAATTATGTGAGTTTAAATTTAAAAAAACTCCACCTTACAAAAAATAATTTTAGGCTTACAAAATATTAAACCCAACTTTTGAACAAAATTAAAGCCCTCTTGGGTTGGTTGTGACCAAGGGATAAAATTTCATATGACCAGGGGCTAAGCTTCATATTGTCCGAGCAAGGCTCAGGTTCTGACCCTCAAAAAATGGCTGAGATTAACTGTCACAAAACTAGGTCATGTTTATAGTCATCCTTAGCGTTTTGACACCTTCTAAATCTAATGGCATAGGCTATTTTTAGTGAAAAAATAGAGAACAAATGATGACCTACACAAAACACCTTTTCACTTATTTTTTTCTAAATCTAGATCAACAAAAGACCCTAGAAGAGGAGCAAAATCTAAGAAATTTTTAATCGACAATATGCAAGGTCAAATAATGTTAAATCTATGACATGCCAACTAAAAAACTTAAAATTTCACAACAAAATCTATGGCATCTGGCTACTCGAATACTCTGATACCATGTCAGAGTGGGCCACAATAGAGGATTAGGATTGGATATATATGAATGCATAAATATCTAAAATATACAAATGAAATATGCACAAGAGATAACATATTGTAGAAGTGAAATCAAACATGAGCAATCAAAATCTTGTCTTCAACAACCAAGGATTGTATTATGATCAAAAGCTAAGTTTAAGAAAGGTAAATTTATAGAGAAGCAAAAAGAAACTCATAATTAGAAAATAGGCTAAACCATGTTTTCCTAAATGACCTAATATGACATTTTATGTGGATAGAAATTGTCTGAAAATAGCTAAACAAACATAAATGGACCAATTGTAATAAAACATTACAAATACACTATGGAAAATGGTCTTGTACCAAAATTAGGTGTTTATATGCATATACAACAATTTTTAGATATTAATGAATATTCCCTTTATGCATATAAATCATCAATATGGATGAGTTGGTCTAAAGTGTCAATTTCAAGTTCTAGTGTGAAATGGTATGAGTTCAAATCCCATTCTTGACAACTCCATTTAACATTTAGTATTTCAATTTTTAATTTGTCAAGTTTGTTTAACCCTTCAAACCTTTAATTTCAATATTTTTATTTTTAAGTTCTCTTACCTTAACATGGACATTTTTATAATAATTTCCCACTACTAAGTGTGATCTCTCAAAGCACATTATTAAACTTCTTAGTTTTAAACTTTTATTTTTTAATCCTCGTAACAATCATTAACCCTTAACAACAATATTAAAATAATAATTGACCTTAACCATGATATAGACATAATAGTCGTTGACCCTTAACCGTGATATCATTGTAACAAGTGTTGACTCAAGTCACTTAGATCCTCTTTACTCCTCCTTCTACATCCAACTAACACTAACTATATCATTCTCACCCTCATGACTTTCAATTCTTTGTTATTCTTACTTATACTACTTAAACAATGTCATTTCTTGCACTAAAGGACTCCCAACCATTTGGGAATTGAAGAGACATCACTTTTCTATTTTTAATTGAACTATATAGTTAATATAGATGAAACTACCAGTTAATTCAAATATGCAGTTTCAAAATTATCCCTTTCAAAAAGTTATAGATTCTCCACTTTTCATGAAGTGGTGGTTTCATCACCATACAGTAAATACAATTTGGAGCCTTGTTGCTAACTAAAATTAGATTAGGTTTGGTTGGATGATGAATAGGATTTATTTTTTGATCCCTATGGATCATACCTCTCTTATGGAAGGCTTTTGGTCCCACAAACACTCAGTGGGTGAGGAGTAGTGGTAATTTTTTTAACACTTTGTCCTTGACTTACCATTTTTATTGCCCTTATTTTCCCCCCTTGATTATAGCTTTCCAAGATTCCTATGGCCCCCTTTTATTCTCTCTAACATCATGTGATTTGTTGAGTAGAAAGATACCTATTAAAAAAAAATTTAGCCATGCATGTCAAACACTATGATGAGCACCTAAATTGGAGGAAGACTAAGGTAATGTTTTGCTTTGTTGTATTTTTCCTCCTTATACTTGACATCTAAATGGAGCTACTACCAATATGTTATCCACTTAATGTGGCATGCATTCTTCAACTTGTTTTGTGCATGCGAGAACTAAAGCAATCGATGATCAAAGTGAATGAGTGTCTCCTTACATAATATTTAGTGGCATCATTGTTTAACTACTTAATCTATGGTGTACAACACTTTTTCATAGATAGAGCAACATTGAACCA
The DNA here is from genome assembly GCA_037957365.1 of Torreya grandis. NCBI lineage: Eukaryota > Viridiplantae > Streptophyta > Pinopsida > Cupressales > Taxaceae > Torreya > Torreya grandis. Next base: position 1,013,553 of record JARHVA010000384.1, read on the forward strand.
TATCATTAAATTTCTCTAAGTGATAGGCATCTCAATGATGTGTGACTACTACATTGAGTGTATAATCTAATGCATTGATCTTGATCTCAAAGGGTTGGATAATGTTAGGCATTGCTAAAATAAGTACTCCCAATGGCATTTTTAAAGCTTCTCAATTGCATTTTTTTGTGTATATGTCTAGTGGAATATAAACTTGGCATGCGCGATCTAGTTAAGAGGCCATGATATTTGTGAAAATGCAACGACAAATTTATAGTGTGAGTTTACAAGTCCAAAAAAACTCCTATGCTCTATGAGATTAGGTAGAGTGGGCGAATCTTGGATCACTTTGATCTTCTCTAGCTCTGCATGGATGCCTACATGTTTAACAATGTATCCCGATATTGAATCTAAATGGTGTTGAATGTACACTTAGTTAAATTATATTACAAAAATAATGTATCTAAGACACATGAAATGTGCTCTAGATGCTCCTAATTCTTATTGAAAACGAGGAATTCATCCAAATGCATAATGACAAATGAGTTAGTGAAGGGTCTTAGTATGTTGTTCATCAGGGACATGAATTTTGTTGGTGCCTTGGTCAAGCAGAAATGCATAACCAACCATTCATAAAATAATTCATTTGTTTTGAATGTTGTCATCTAAATGCCTTAAGAGTGGATTAGTACCCATTGGTAACTTGACTTCAAGTTAATCTTGGTGAAGGCTTGTGCCCCTTAGAGATAAACTAGGATGTTGTCAATGTGTAGAAGTGGGAACCAATTCTTCATCGTTATCTTGTTGAATTCACAATACTTGATGCAAAAGTGCCATAAGCTACCTTTTTTTGGTACAAATGCTATCAAGTTTCCATAATAATAAGTTTCACTTGATCTTTCTTTAATCAAGAAGCTATTGGATATAGTGTCAGACTTCATCATTTTACCAAAGGTAACTATAGTATAATGTAGTATTCAGAAGAGGGGTTCCATGAAGCAAATCAATCTAATGATTTACCACAATGTGTTAGAAGGCGTTTCAGTTCTTCGAATACATCTCCATATTCTAATATAACTTGTTGAGTTTTTGGAACTATGATGATTGCATGACATCTACACTATCAATGCTCAATTGCATTGTTGTCTCAAGATAAACCATGAGTAGCATAAAATTTTATGTGAGAAATGAGTTTGAGGTAGTATTTTTCAGACACCAAAGTGATTTTGGTCATTGGAGGTGACTTCAAAATGTTGAAGATGTGGTGTTTGATATGAATGATCCATTGTTATGTCCTTGCTTGATATGTATCATTATCGTCAAACACATATGCTCTTCCAAGTATAATGTCACATACCTCTAGTGGTGTGATGCCACAATTGACTATGTCTCCATATGCTTGACAACATACCCTGAACTTGAATACCATTCCCTTGTTCTAACCATCCCAATGAATATGGTCAAGGATGTGCATCAATATAAAGATGTAGGCATTGGACTGCATCTTATTCAATGATAATATTATGGCTAGCATTGCTAATGATGACATGTCTATGTTGACCATTTACCAAGCAAATCACGTGGAAGATATGTTTTTGTTCTTTGGAGGTGTCTATGGTGGTGTTTATGTTGCTCAAATAAGTTGCATTTGGATAAATGCCTTCAGCTTGAATGAGACCCAATATAGATTGCATAATCAAAAAGTATAAAATGTGAGACTCAAAATCATTTTGTGAGCTCATGTGATGTCAAGGGTACCACTTGTACTATTATATTTTGAGGAAATCATGTCAAAAAAAGTGTCGCTTTTTTTTTTATTTTTGAACTCTGATGCTATTAGCATCAACAACTTTTTTTTTACGTTAATTATGTTGGAGAAAAAAAAAACACCTCCAAAATGATGGCAATCCTCCAATTTTAACATTAAAAAAAAATGAATGTAAATAATATCAGAGTTTATGTTAGTAAAGAACACAGATGATTTGAAAAAAACCTAACAAAAATTTGGACACAAAGTCCAACCCAAGTATGACTCACAATTTCACCCATTGAAAATTTTGTAAAAGTCAACAAAATATATCTAACATAAGTGTGTTAGGGTTAGCTTTAGACCACACCCTAGCTTAGAAAAATAACCTCTAAAAGCATTCTAAGGCAAAAAAAAATTCAATTGTCTTCCATAAATTAGATTACAAAAATAAAGATAAGCAAACATTTTGAAAGAGAACTAGAATGAGGAAGAAGAAAAGACAAAGACAAAGACAAAGATGATTTGTTTGAAGAGAAATTCTAAAATACATAAGAAGAAGAAGAAGAAGAGGACAAATAAAATTTCGTAAGTTTTGTATATTATTATTTGTTTGGATTTCTATAAAATGAAATAGTTCTTTCAAATTTAGTTTTTTTTATTGTCTATTATTTCTTTGATCTCGTACTATTAAATTTATCTATGTTTGTCTTTTCTTATGTTTTAAATAGGAGGCAAAAAAAAATCATAAAAAGGAATAAGAAAAATAAAAGATAGAAAAAAAGTCAAAAAATCATAATACAAAAATAGTCGGTTTGAAATTAATCCCAAAATATATGAGAAGAAGAGGAAGGGGAATAAGAGCATTTCTAAGTTTTATATATTATCTTTCATTTGGTTTTTTATAAAATGAAAAGGGGCTTTCCAAATGTGTGTGTTTTTTGGGTCAAAACATAGAATAAAAGTTTTCATTAAAAATTAAGCATTCCATTTATCAAAATTTAGCTCTAAATTGATAACCCCAATATTACCTTTTTTTTAAAAAAAAAAAATTGTTTTAGGTTATATATATATATATATATATATTATTCCACATGATAATGTTGTAAAATTACATATCTTAGAAAAAGGGTTTTCATTAAAAAAATTGACATCCTATTTATCAAAAACAAGTTTTGTAATTTTTCAAAATTAAAGCCCTAACATTTCCATTTTTCTATTTTAGGTTAATATTTCAAATATATATATTTTTATTCATGATTATGTTTATTTTTTACCCTTTTTTTAAATAAATAGTTTTTTTTTTTTTTGTTATTCCATATTTTTTTTCTCAATTTAATATGTTTCATGTTTTCAATAAAAAGTTTTCAAATAACAACCCCATAAGATCTCATAGAGGTGATAATAATAGAATGTTGAACAACACTCTTAAAATAATTTTATTTTGAACAATACTTTAAAAAGACATCAAACTTTTAAATTAATAGTTTGATTTTTACAATATTATAGGTAATTTTACATTGTTTTGGAGAATTTGTTAATCGACTTTCTTTAAAAGATATGTTTTTCTCAAATTCAATACATATAAAAGGCTTGGGTTGATGTTCAATATTTATAATTATCTGAGTAGTGTCTTAAATGTAAATGTGATGTTTAGGTTGAGATTAAATTGTATTTAATAATTTAATCTTATTTCTTATTATGAAGGAATTTCTATATTTATGTTTCAATTTATATTTTTTTCTAGTTCAAAATTTGATTTATGATGTTGTATATATTTTTACGCAACAAGTTGTAATAATGGCAATGATCATTTCAAGAGTGATAATGGCAATGTTGATGACGATGATGATGGCTTTGTTGATGGTGGTGACAAGGAAAATGACGAACACTAAAAAATTAAAAATTACTTTGATGGATTCTTGAATTTGTACTATGATAATAAATATGGTTACCCTCAAAACTTTATTAATGATGACAATGTTTATTAAAATTTTGTGATAATAATTACAAAATTTTGATTTGAAAGTACATTACAAAAATCTTTGTTCCAAGTACATTTTATCATTACTACTCAATTTTATAAAACTTTGTTGATTTTGATTATTATTTTAGTTAAATGTCAATTATTAGCCTCCTAAAATAATATAATTAATTATCATATTTAACATTATTGTTTTATTGAATAATTTTAGTTTTAATGCAAATAATGTCATAAACAATTCATGGTTTTCCTACCATAACTATGGTATCAAATTTGAATAAATTCAAATAAAAAATATTTGACAAAAACATCTTATGCAAAATATTTGATGCAAAATCTCATACAAAAAATATTTTTTACAATTTTTCCCTCTAAAAAATTAAAATTAACAAACTCAAAGTTTGGAAAAATCAATAATTCTGATGCAAAAAATCTAAAAAAATCTATCACCTAATATTTTTGCCAAATTTGTCATTAACTCCCTAATTCAACAAAACATGTTTTTTGCGTCATAATTTTTGACACAAAGTGCATCACCATTTTTTGCGTTAGACATGAAAAATACAAAAAAAAAAAAGCCCTAATTTTGATGCAAATAGTGATGCAAAAACCTCAAAATATTATATTGTTGTCATCTTAGCTCTTCTTTCCTTTTTCTAATGTTGAAAACATTAAGAGCCTTGTATTGTTGTGGTTTTTTTTGCATTGATCTCATAAGCGCAACATGTTCTTTTGTAGGAGTGTTGGGAATTTATAGTGTTTACGAGTAGATTTACTACGGTAAGTAGTAATTTTGATATTACCTAGGTTAGTTTGCTTTAGTGGTTAGTTTGTTATACCCGTGACTCTATATCGGGTTATTTGTTATTATGTCTTCCTATTTAGTAAGAAGTTGTTTTGCTATTGCTATGGCTATATAATAGCCTTTGTATTGTTGTTGTTAATATTTTGAATATAATATTATCAAATAAGAGTTAATTATCTTTTTTTTGTAGTGTTATTTTTTGTTGAATGTGAATGAATCTAAACCATATTTATTAAGGAGGAATGGATGGTGTAACAGGTGTGGAATTGGTCTTATGTGTGGCACTAAATGAAGAGAAAATCCTCTACTTCATCTTTGTCTTGGCCTCAATCTTGTTGGTGTTGTGATATGATTGCCTCAATGTGTGAAAGGTCAATAACTCCATGTTGGCGTGTATATAAGATGAGAGTCTTTTAATGTATTTCAACACCTTATGTTTCTCCATTTTGTCATCTTACATATATTCAGTGTAGCCATGGAAGTTATTATTGTTATCTTGTGTCAACTGTACGTTATGTTAGAGCAATTGTTGGAACTTCATATATTCATCCTCATAGTGCTTGAGGGGGTGATAATCTGTTTGCATATAACTTTAAAAACACTCCATATCCCAATGGATTTGTACTTTTTATTGTGTTGCAAGTTGTAGATTTCCCACGTGTGGGACACTAAAATTGATATCTTCAACAATACGAAGGTGATCTTCTCTAATTCACTAGAGTGGTTGACTAAGAAGTAAGCCTCTACTTTTTGAATCTAGTTATCTAACGCAATGGCATTAATTTTACTTTCAAACATTGAAATATCATTATTGACTTCAGCTTTGAGAGGACTATTTTGTTGAAATGATTGGTTGGAAGGATGTAAGAATGGGACTTTGTGGACCATGTTACATCATGAGTTCACAAAATTGGCCAAAGCATTCGGTGCATTACTCCTCAAGGGTGTCTTGAATGAGTTTCTGGATGTTTAGGGATGCACTAGAGATTTGATTCTAAGCATCAACGATCTTGCTCTTGTTATGATTTTCTTTCAAATACTCAAATAGAATCGAGTGGATGCCTCCTTATTTATGTGGACGTGCTCTCATGTTTACAAGCATATGAAAACTCCTCTAATATCAATTATTTGAACTATGGGGCTAGGATGGTAGCTTGAAGGATAACCCTATAATTTGTCTTGTAAACTATAGGTTATAAAATATTTGAATGTGTAGCTTAAAAAAATAATTTTGGTTATATTCAATGAGAAATAATATGGTATGGTACATATCCATACAATGTGCAAGGACGTTGAGAATGAATATCTTCGTGATTAGAAAAGGGGAAATACTTTCTAATCAATTTTCCTAAATTGGAATGTATAAATGGATGACTATTTGAAACTATATGTTCAAAGTATGTTAATATTATGCCTTAGGGTTGAATGGCTTAAAACATATCATTACAAGAAATAAATTACAAGAGAGATTGTTATGAAACAATTCAATAGTTAAAATTTTGCATTCTTGGAGACGTAATGGTTGGTTTCTTTGGCATGTGATCTATTGATAGATGCTTTGACATGGCACAAACTCAAAAGTGCCACTTGGCATGGTCTGAGGCTGTAGAAAGTGTTTATTGAATTCTAAAGGTCCTGCACAACATCTAAGAGTTGCACTTATGTCATTTGGCATTGCATTAATGTGTGAGGGTGCCACAAGGTTGCACAAGTGCCATGAGATATTGCAGAGGCCAAGGTGCGTAAGGCCCTTAGGAGAAGAGTAGACCAACACAATTGCACTTGGATAAAAAAAAACCCTAATCTCTAATTCATATGAAGAATACATTTCATTAAACACCATTATTGAGATCCCAATAATGCTTCACTTTGGTCAAAGATAAGATTATAGAGTTATCTCTTAGGCATCATTATACTCTATGATAAGAAGAAACCCCTTCCAAAAACTAGGCTAAATTCCTCCTAAGAACGGTAAAAATAATAGTTATTTGTTCATAATCCATGCTAAAAAAACATATTGAAAATGTAGTAATATGGTTATGTCCCAAAGCTAAAGATGGAATGCAAGCAACATTGACATCCCATGTCAAATACTTAATCCAAAATGGCTTTCAAATTAAAGACTCAATGTAAAAGGTAAATAATTTTGTTATAGCCCAAAACTAAAGATTGAACGTATGAAGTTATGGCACTCAACCCATGTCAAATGCCAAATCCAAAAAAAAAAAAAAAAATCTTAAAGCTCTAGATTAATATTATTCATACCCAAACTTATAATACTCAATAAGACCTTTAAACAAGGTCTCTAGTTGAAAGGGGCCAAAATTTTAGGGTAACAAACATATGCTTAATGCTCTGAATTGATTGAAGCATAAAGAAGAAAACACAAATGAAATGAAATATTTTAATGTCTATGAGACCCATATATCCATGGATCCATCCTACAAGCGTACAATATGAAAGAGAAACAAATAGTGATGTTGAGTCTTAAAAAATATAAAAATGTTTTTGTGGAGTGGATTTCTTGTTAGTACTTACTGTTCATTTTTCTCTCATATGCAATTAAATTCTCTAAATTCTACCAACCAAAAACATTTATTTGTATTCAAATACAATTTGTTTAAGAACTTCCAATGTTTGAAAGTGACTTTGTATCACTTCTATAAATTTGAATGTGGTAAAACAAATTTTTATGATACATTTCCTAAAATCTTGTGTATGTCTGATAAGCTAAACCTATGTTTCAAAACATATTGTGCATATCAAGTTTCTCAGTATTAAAAAATAAATTTAGCCTTAAAAAATATAGATTTACACTAACAAAATAAAAGACTCCCTTTAACAAATAAGAAACTTACACTAACTAAAACATGTCCTCAGCAATATCATTGCAACATTGGTTATATAGACAATTGCATTGAAATGTTATTTGTTTAAACTGTAGTTATCTAAGTCTCGAGAATGGAAGGACAAGCGTATGGAGGGATAGGATTTCACAAAATATAATAGTTATTAGTTTATACGAAATTTTCTAACATGTTTTGCTTTAAACCTCATCTATAGTGAAAAACACTTTCAAGTGGCTTGTTGATTTAGGTTTATTATCTTTGATGTTTCTGTAATTTCTCATTAAAAGTCTTAAATTATTATTGAATAATTATTGCACTTTCGTAATATGGAATCTTAAAAATAATTTATTGCTTGTGGTATGGCAACAAAAAATTATAAACTTTGAAGATGGTTATTAAAATAATATTTAAATATTTTAACTTATTCAATGAAATTTAGGAATTTGAACTTGTTTAATGTTTTTCAGGGCGCTTTCGAAATTAAGGTTCAAAGTTTTAGTAAAAATATCATATTGTTTTGGTTGGAGGGTTTTGTCCAAAATTAAAAGCATCAGAAATATCTCAAAACACAAAGAGAGTTACAAAAAAAATTAAGATGTATTTCCCAAGTGCTTGGAATGTCGCCAAAATCTAGGGGATGCACATCTGTAACACTAGTTCAAACAACTTCATTTGAATGTCCTAATTATATAAATATATATAATTTTATTACAAAGTTACTTATATAAACAACTTGATTCCAATATCTCAATTATACAATTTATTAACCACTAAGTGCCCTCTTGTTTTTTTTATATTGATAACGCTAATAGTTACAGGAGTACTCCAAGCTGTGAATACAAAGAATATTCAAAGAAGTCGGAATAAAAACAATATAAAACCTCACAATTACAATTTTAACTTAATATAAAATTTCACTTGATCACCTTTGAGCTTTCTAATTTGCATGTAAATATTCACCATTTGTTGAGTTAATTCTACATTATGTAGAAAACAATTAGAATAAAGCTTTTGAATGACAAGTCCAAATGGAATAAAAGAGTTAGTCAAAACATCAATGTATCTATTTTTCCAGAAGTGGTTGATAATCAACTCTCTAAAACATTTAGCAATCACATTTTGAGAAATAGTAAGGCCTAGAATAGTTTGTTTCCATGACAACAATTGATTGTGTACAGCAGCCCATGTCCTTTTGGCAAACCTACATCTCCCAAAGATATGCATGATAAACGCGGAAAGATTGCAGATTGGACATTTAAGAAGATGGATAGCAATAAGTAGTATATTAGCACTAATAGGGAACTTGTAGAAGACAAGCTTCCAAACAATGGTTTGAGCCATGGCATCAGCATTGGACTTTCAAATCGCAATTCCAAGATGCTGCCATTTACCTTCAATGAATTTGCATTTCCACTTTGAATTGAGCCTTTGTTCCAAAGACAACCTCAAAATGAGTTTTCAATACACATTTGAAGAGGAAGTGGTCTAACCTATTGTTGTTAGGTCTCCTACAATTCTTCACAAAGTTGCATTGAACCAAAGTGGACATCTTAACATGAATTAATTATCCAGTAATTGCAAACTTTCAATTACATCAATCGTGTTAGTGCCCTGTACGTGAAACAAAATCTATAAAAGAGGCCAATATTTTCATTGGCAGTGAGATAAATGCCATAAATCTACAAATTGACACAAATCTTATTTTAAAAGGCATTTTCCTTTCAACCTAGATTGAAGAGTAAGGGATAGTGTATTACTTTGCACATCTATTCCACCAAATAGAGGAAGTGGGAAAGTTAAAAGTTAATTGAAGAAAGTTGGAAAATGCCATAAATCTCCAAACTAATTGAAGCCTTTTTTAAAAAGGTTTTTTCCTTTCAACCTAGATTGAAGAGTAAGGGGCAGCTTGTTAATTTGCATGTCTATTCCACCAAATAGAGGTAGTGGTTAAGTAAAGATTGTGTCGAAGGAAGTTGTCTTTCCACTCCAACAGTGTGGAAGTTTCTTGCCACGACTTTTCACATATTAATAAGCAACACTGATGCTGTGAGTTTGAAGTATTTAGCAAGCAACTTCTTGTCATGCATGTACACTTATTTCCATTGGCCTTTAAAAGTAGTAGTGGAAACCCTATGTCAAACTAGAGTTTTTGGTGAATCTGTTGTAACATGTTTTTGATAGAAACCAACATGAGGAATGGCAAATGTGAGTTGCAACAAAGACCTTGTTACAACCTCAGTTTTAATAGTAAATTATAGGAATTTTGATTTCCAATAGTCAAGTTTTTTCTGAAATTTATTCAAATACAAGCTCCACATGTCACTAAAGAGACTCTAAGACCAAAGGGAATGCCCAAGTATTTTGTGAGTTCTCCATGTTGAACTCTATGCCACTTATGAGGAAGCAAATGGGAAGGGGGGTCAATTTGAATTGTGATAAATTATGTCTTATAAATTGAAAGTTTAGAATATGAAACAACATAATACAACTCAAGTACATCCATGGCAAGATTGATTTCTTCTTCATTGTTTCAAAGAAAAAGCATAGTGTCATCAGTGAAAAGAGAGTTAGGGGTACAAGCATTATTAAGAAGAGTGATCCCTTTAATTAGATTCATAACATGCATTCTTTGCAACAAGTATCCAAGAGCATTTATGGCCAAAACATACAAATACAGAGCAAGAGGATAGCTTTGGCGAATGGATCATTGAAGAACAAAACCTTCAATGAGAGAACCATTTATTGAAAGTCTAGTTAAACAATATTTTGATACAGTGAAACATTTTTTCCCCCAAGAGCCCAACCAGGTTAACATATTGAGAATAAATAGCTACTTGATTCTATTATAAGCTTTGTTGAAGTCAAACTTGATGATAAGTGAATTTTGGAAAGTTTTTTAGGCCCATTCTACAAATTCCCAAGCCGAACCCAGGGTATCCAGAATGTATCTTCCCCCAATACATCATGTTTGCTCGAGTCTAATAGTATCTTGCACCACAAATTTTAATAAGTTGGGTAGTAGATTTTGCAATGATATTGTAAGAGACATTAAGGGGAGTGATAGGTCTCTAATTGGAAATGTTGTCTTGGTTGTTGCTACGTTTAGTAATGAGTTTTATCAACACTTGATTGATAAAGGTGCCAAGGGACCCAGTTCCCTCAGCGTCAAGATATACTTGGTAAAAATATTCATGAATGGTACATTGCATGGCCTAGAAAAACTCAATGGGAAAACCATCGAAGCCGAAGATTTTTTCATCTACCATAGATGAAAAAAGTGTATTTCAATTCCTTCGAGATCAACAACCTATCAAGATGATCACGAAGCCCCTGCATGATCTTGGCAAGGATGCATTGGCTCATTATTTTGCTCATTTCAATATAGGAAACATCATGAACATTCTCATTAGTGAATAGTATTTTGAAATGGTCGTTGAAAACATTCTTAATTTTAACAGAAGAGGAGCAACAGATCTCAATGTGGTCTACAATGGACATGATTCTCTTTTTTTCGTGTTTTTAATTTAAGTATTGAAATAATAATTTGGCCTTTACCGCACTTTTTAATCCAAGTAAGATAGAAATGTATCCAAGTCCCCCATCCTCGACACAACTCAAATTCTCTTATATCTAATTTTCCATAACATCCACTATTTCTTAAAGGTTTTCGTCTAAAGGATTATAGACGACTCAAGCCACCTTCTTAGAGACCGTTCCCTTCTCTTCTTGGTCCAAGCAAGATTTCTACCATTAGATCATGGAAAATAGATGCATCTCTCAAGTGATTCTTGCTATCAGAGGACCTAATTGTCCCCTTTAGGTTTGGCAATTGAATTCCAATGAGCACTAAGTGCAGCAATACAGTTTTTGTTGTTTAGATGTAGCACATCAAATTTGTAGGGCAAATTAATAAAAATATCATCAACATCAATAATAGAAAATTGGAGATTAATAGGTAGATGATCAGATAAGGTAGGAGCAAGATCCAAAGGCACCATTTTCCCTTGAGAAAAGGGCATAATTTGAAGATTTGGGGATAAGTAAAATCTATCTAGGGGGCTGAATTTTTTGTGAATACCAATCTACAATTTAACCTTGTGAAACAATGTTCCCTATGAATATCATATTTCCCATCTATGGAGTCAGAAACTCCTAAAATATTCCTACAACAAAACCAAGCCCCAAATTCAGACAGAGATCGTTGATGGTAATCAAGGCAACTTTGATCTATCTTATTTTCAATGATGTTAAAATCACCTCCACGCCCATTCAACAAAGGGAAGGTTGTCTCACATTCATTGCCAAAGTTGAATTTGTTCATGGTGATCATTGGGAGAATACACCGAGCAAAAACCAAATTTTTCTTTTTTGAATGAGGATAGTGACCCAAATACAATGGTGAGAAGGATCTTCCCCTTGTTGAACAATGAGGTTGCTAGTGCAAGGGGTGGCCCCGAGAATCACTCCATCGCTGCCATCAGAGTGGGAGGATAGAATAAAGGATGCATCTTTCCATGTTTAATTAAGGGAAAATTCTAATCCTATCCCTCCAACCTTCACTGGGTGCCAAATACCAAAAGTATCTTTAATCTAAAACTTGCAAGAATGTATTAACAAACCCCTCGTATTCCAATAAAATTAATTGTACTTCATTGGAAAAGTGGAACACATTCGATTCTACAATCAAGGCTAGGAACAAGTTGTTGAGAGGCATTGATTGATCAATATCTGAGTTAGAGAAAACCCCACTACTAACTAGCAAACGAGATCATTGTTTAGTAGTTAGTTGGGGATCTACCTTCGGCTCACAATTCTCGTAAGGAGTGTGGCCCCTAGATGATGCTGCTATGATAGAATTGTTAGTAGTCACTAAACTCTTACCTTTTTTTAATCATACACCGACCATCCTCCATAGCAATGTCCTTGTATGGAGTAGCAGACCAAGTGGGTTCAATGTGTTCAAATGGGACAATGGCAAGGTGTTAGAGGATGATTAAACAAGGTGGCACAATTTAAAAGTGGGGCTTGGCTGGTAAGAATATCATCAAGGCCAATAGGACAATTAGGGAAGGGGGGAAACTATGGCAATCTTTGAGCAAACTAGGGGGTGGGTTGTATAAATCACTTTAACCAAAATATCTTGCAGGGTAACATTAGTCCTATTAACTTGAAGAATAGTTTCAATGGTTTTCTGTTGGCTTTTAGATTTCTTGGCTTATAGAAAGGACAATCTCAAATGAGATACCCTTCTCTTTGACAATAAAAACATGCATTTTATTAAGAAACATCACAAGGTGTGAGCCTTAGAAACCAAGGCCAAGTAGATAGAATTAGTGAGGAGTTGTGCGAGGTCCATCTCTACACACGCAAAGCATTGAACTCTAAGATAAGAAATTTTAGTCTAGTTTTTCACCAAATAACTCTATCCAACTAACTAGCTATTTCCTTAGGAAGGGCCAAAAGGCAAGGCTGAAGAAAGGGAACTCAACCCACACAGGGTACCAAAATCACAAAGGCCCTTCTAGAGAGAAGGCTTAAGAAGTTAGAGGCTCATTATGAGCGTTGTGCATTGCATTGTATGGCATGTGATGTCATTCCTCTGCATGGCTTGAAGAGAAGTCGCATTGATGCCAAGGGCGCCACCAATTTGAGTGGGGGAGATGTGAGGAAAAGGACACCCTCAAACAGGGCCACTATGTGAGGCACTACCTTGGGAGCTCCCCAATCGAGGCAAACGACTATCCAATGCAAAAATTGAGGTTCATGAAGAGAACTTATGGTGAGATGAGCGATGTAAGTTTGGAGCAATGCGAAAAGAGTCTAACTAGTGTGTGATGTTATCCCTAGTTGTGAGCTTGACTTGATGCCACGGATTCAGCATTTGGGTCAATGTTGGGGGTGAAGGCATGGTCTAGGTTTCCTCAAAATGGCAGTTTCAGGGTAAGGAATGGTCCTAGTGCTGCATGGGTGGCACTAAAAAGTCCAGCCTATTTCCATGCTTGTAAGTAATAGATATGTCCACAAATTACCCAAATCCTATTGCGTAAAACAACGCGTGCATTTTCAAGGTTACCGAACATGCATGAGACAACATTTTCCAAGTGCTCTCATCGATTCTAAGACCCACCCTCTATTCTTCCAACACTTGGAACTCAAGAGTCTTCCCTTTTTCAGCAAGAGGTAATTATTAGACGAACCCATGTTTCGCTGCACTCTAGATGAGCCGAAACCCTTGTCATGAGCAGCAGGGAAGGGACCACAAAACCAAGGGGCTCCACCATAATGTGGATAAGGGCATCACCTCGTTCAAAGAGTCTTGCCCTAAGGGGTTACACCTCAACTAGGGACTGTTGTTACCCCTAAATATGAATAGAAAAAGCGTATGCAAAATAGTGTCTTTGTCACAGCTAGAGTTCGAACATCCAACCACAGCCGCCAGTTGTAAAATCCAAGGGATTGTCAAACATCACTGTTCTTCCAATGTTGTGGTATATGCAGGGTAGGTGTATGGATTAAAGCGAGATAACCAGCTGCAAGTCATGTTTTTTAATCACCAGCTGATGCTGGCCAACCAAGTGGCCTTTTGTTGATTCTAGTTAAAAGCTCCACTCTTTTAGAGTTTGTAGCTTTCTTGGACGTCAATGTATACGGTGCACTCCGTAATAATTTATCTATTCTTTAGTCCCCAACGAGTCCCCGACTACCCCTGAAGTTCAAAATAAACATTTCCTATCCGGCCACTCCCTTGAGGCTCGTCTGTCTACAAATTTCAGTGTAATTGCCATAAAATGGTCTTGAATTGCACCATGAAAATCTCTTACATTTAAATTCAGCCACAAGTGAGTTTTAGAATAATGATCGTGTGGAACTGAAATCATCTATTTAGTGCTGCTTTTTTCTACCAGATTCCTGAGCCCAGGGTGAACTTATTTTTTTATCACGCAATTTTTTTAATTTCTGAATTATTGTTTGGGCATTCACAAAGACTGATGCCCTGCCTTATCCACTTAACATTTTGGATGTTTGTGAAGACTAAGAAACAAAACCATGCACCTCTAATCAATATAATGTCCTACAGTCTTGGATATGTCCTCTAAATATAGATTTGGACCCAATAACTAAAAGAAACTTTTAAAGGCTCATTTGACTCGACTCCCTAGTGTTTAATATTTTTAACACCTTCCTATGATAGTCTCAGGTTCTAAAAGTAAAAATTTAATAGAACTTAAGTGAGCTTCATGTCTATTTTGAATGTAACGATGAAAATTTAAAATGGTTAGGATCCAATCACACTCCAAATTGATTTACACTAATATCAAACGAAATAAATCCACTAAACATGAGTAAACATTCGTTGTCTAGAGGAACCATTGCCAACTCAACGAGGTTTCAAATACATTATGCCAAACTAGAGTTCAATTTTTGTAAATTTTCTGTTAAATGGAATGTAAAAAATGGCACAAATCTTTTAAATAATTTAGTTTATATAAATCAATGGTTATTAAATATGCAGTGGAGAATGTGTGAACCTGTAAAATGGAATTGCCTATTATAACTCATATGGCACCTAGAAATGGTAGTGATGCATTTCTACATAACCTGCGAAGGAAACAAGCAAGTTCCCTGATAATTGAATTACAGAATGAAATGGCACATAATTTATGTTATAAACTCCAGACACATCCACTACTCGGAACAGTGGTATTCAGTCACAACATAGCATACCAATAATTATTAGCTTGTAATAATGAAATAGCATGAAAGAAATGCAGTGTAAGGCTTTTGGAAGTCACGTTAAATTTTAGATAAGTTCAAATTTAGCTGCGTGAGAAAAACCAATTATCCTGAAATTTTGATTTCCTTGTAAACTGAAATTTTACATCAGAATGACAAATGCGGAATAGGAGGAGACCATATAATTTGCTCTTGCCTTCTTTGAATGTGAAAGGAAATCGATTTTCCAAATGAACCCATCCCTGCGGATTGTAAATTTTCAGCAAGAAAGCTACAAGCAAATTAAAGCTTCATCATTTCCAATTATACAAAATGTGACATCCGAAATCAAAATGATGACTGAAATACATGTAGCCACTTCAATGAGCATAATCTCTAGAAAACCTGGCATGTACCAGATTTCTCAACCAAATAAGAGCTACAGCGGTCACTAGCAAAAGACTAAATATCAAGAATTATCAGCTGATCCAGAGTCAGACTGAAGTCGGGTGATGAGATCTCTATTTAGCATAGCAAGGTATTCCTGCAAAAAGTATAGCAACGGTAAGAGAGAAATCAACAATGATACTATGCCAACTGGTGACTTCCATGCAGAGGAAAATTAAGCAACATATAGCACTTCCTTTTCCAAGGAAAACTGAAGAACATTTACCTGCCTTGTATGGCATGCTTCAGAACACATACCATAAACATTATAAAACTTTTTATACAGGTGGTGGTTTTTTGCAGTGTATCAAATTATGTGATATGATTTCGGGAAATCATATCACATAATGATAAAACTACTTACCGGATGCACATATACGTGAAACAAGCAAATGAAGACAAGCATCACAACAGGAAGGAAGATCCAAAGCTTATTTAACAAAAGAATGTTTAACAGATGATACTACCAGAAAGTAGTCAATAAATATATTACAGCTAGCATAGATATCAGCACCAACCATTATTAAAGAACAACCTTCAAGCAAATTGCAAATAAAGGGTACTTTAGAGCTAAGTAGGCCTATGTTGTTTGGGTACGGGTACGGGTACGGATACGGAGACGTCTCGGGTACGCGGGTACGTCATTTTTCAAAAACCTTGATTTGGATACGTCGTGGGTACGTCTGTATATATATATATATATATATATATATATTACTCATTTTTTTAGTAAAACACTTGAAACTACTTAGTGTGAAAATATTTGTCTATAAATGATAAAACACTTAAAAATATATAATATTCATTCATTCATTACTTCAAAGACAAGATGTACATTCAAATCTAGAATAAATCATCTCGATTGTCCACAAAATCATGAATGCCACTCCCATTATTTTTCAACTTTATCATTTACTGACACTTTCTCTCACAAGGGCTCATCGGTGCATTGAATCTCACGAGTGCATGCCTTAAGGGGTGCACAGGGAATGGGGTGGGATCGGCTTGTGGCACTTTGCCAGAGATATTCTCAAACTATTCTATCACGCATACATCCCTTCATGCAGCCTTCATACCTCCTATGATGTCTCCTTGAAATCTTGAAACCCTGAAATATGGCTAAGTTTGAAACCCTGGAATCTGACTAACTCTGAAATATGACAGGATCCTCCAAAACCTAGAATTTGCATTATAGCTCCTAGTAGTCCGAAACCCCTCTCAAACACCCTGAAAGTATATAAATAAAATATAACTTAAAGTATAAGAAACTAGATGTCCATATCTAAATGTAAACTTATACTTAAATGTTTATTTTATTTCTATACGTTGGGTTCGGACTGGATTTACATTTAGGGTTGCTTAGTTTTTAGGGTTTTTTTTTAAAGGATTTTCTAGGGTTTTTTTTTAAAACAATTCGCCATTTTTCTGCCGGAATACCTCGGGTACGCGCCGGAAACGTCCCGGGTACTCCCGGAGGCGTCCCGGAGGCGCCCGTCGGCTTGCCGGACGTTTCCGGCACGCCGGCGGGCGCCTCCGGGACGCCTCCGGGAGTACCCGGGACGTCCCCGTGCCGGAGGCGTCTCCGAACAGGAGGCGTGGGGCTAGGGGGCGTATCCCTGCAACACAGAAGTAGGCACATATATAGCCCTCACAAAAGTTGCCGGAATTTCAAGAGGCAGTGGTCTAATTGTATTAATGCTCAATAGTCCAAAGCTAATTTTATACGCGTGGATCTATCCTAAAATATCGATGTAGTTCACGGTAATGAAGCTGAAACTTAGTCTCACAAGAAGACTAATCTTAGGGTTTCAATTAACATATCCCATAGTGGCAGTGCAAATATTGAGGCAGCCAAGGAGATTCTCAAGCAGACAATGCCTGAAAATGTGGAAAAGTTCAAGGAAACCTTGTTTTTCAGAATTTAAGATCAATAGGAGATGAAGATGGCTATAAAAGAGTTTAAAAATCACAGATCACCTATTAAAGGTTTTCATGTAAGGTTAGTTCTGTGAGAAAATGTGGCCAATAATCAGAAATGATTTGGCGAAACTGTACCAGGAAGCTCTTAAGAGCTGTAAATCAAAGAATATTTTAATACTGAATTGATAAGGCTCATCCTCAAAGACATTAGGGACATGGATGCACATTGGGGTCACATCACTCTCAAAAATGTTTCGGACATAATTTTGACTTCAGACCTTCTTACAAAAATAGTTGATAGTGGCAAGGATTGTAATGCCTAAGCAGAAAGGCTTCATTGAAGCTAATTCATTTCGGTACAACACTGTTGTCTTGAAAGGTATTGAATGGGCATAGGAAACATGAAAGAAGTCATTGCATCTAAAATAGACCTTTTTAAACATACGACTGAGTGGAGTCGGACTTTATGTTGGATATACTCAACTACTATGGAAGTCTTTACAGAAGCAGTATCAATAACACATCAATACCCTCCCAATTACGGAAGATAATGCAGAGGAAGGAATTTTTATTTTAGAAAGACATGTGGAACAAATAACAAAATACTTTGAAAGATTGGAGGACGTTGGCAAGCCCATTTACAATTTGATTCCACCATAAGGACTAGGACTCTTTTTGGAAGGATTAGAGTTGGAGTTTTATGACAAATTACATCATGGATTCCAACCTCCCAATCTCCAATTCTTATGAAACAAAAGTGGACCCATGACACTACGGAACATAGTTCATACATTTGTATGGCATTCTGTCAGTTATTCCAAACAGTGTTAGAATGGCTTCTAATTCTCTAGAGCCTTGTAGTCGGGTTTCACAATTCTACCTGGTTCGTGTCAAAATCTAGAAACTGAGTTATATACTTCTAAAGTTATAACAGTGCAAAACAGATATGTAAGCTAATTATGGATTGTTCTTTGTTGGTGTTTTAAGACAGTGCTTTATGAGGGGATATTTGCACTTTCAACAGTCATGTCAATATAGACGTTAAAAAAATATCAGATAGAATTGCCAAATCTGCAAGTAATCATTGAGGAGATCTATGATATTTCACTGTAACTATTTTATTCTATAGAATTCAATATAAGACGCATGATTTGGGGAACAAAAGGTTCTTTCTACGTGCACTTCCATGTAAAAGAGCTCTGAGCAGCTCTATCTATTTTCCTAAGCTGTTCTGGGTGACTATTTGTAGAACTAGTAAATGAAAACAATCATAACTCAGAAGTAGGAAACTATGGAATGAATAGTGAATACATACACAAGTTTATGTCGAAACTTATGATCTCTGTTGAAGTCTGTGATGCATCTTTCATGGAGGAAACTGAGAAGCTGAAAATGGATACGTACGAAAACAACCCCACAGTAAAGAAGCTCCAAGAAGGTATCAACACGTATGGTACAGATGCTCAGATGATTAATGGAGATATATGCTATAGGTGCTCAGATGATCAACACGTCTGTTATTTTAAATCTATTATATGTGTTTTCAGTATGTCTTAGAGATATATGCTGTGAGAACATAGAACTGCAGCCATGTTCTAGACCAACTAATCAATAATTATACTGGTTTCAGTTATTCTAGTTGATGCCACGGATTTCTGGATATCAAAAAGTATGCTCTGCTTATACAAGACCATGTTCTAGAGAAATACTAAGAGTTACATTTTTAGTGAAAAAATGTGCTTTTCCTGGGGAAACTAAAAGAAGGAAGCCTTAAACAATAAATCAGAAAAGGAAAACAATATCCAATCAATATTTTCTTGTCTTTAAATAGGCCTGAGAAAAGAATATTTTCAGGAAAGACCTTGCAATAGTAATAGAAGCGTAGCAAAAATGGCAAATACTATATTTTCTTAAATTATAAACTCATTTGCAAGAAATTATACAAAAACAACCTAAACGGTGTTGTCGTTAGAAACCAAGTCAGTTTCAATCTTGAAATTGGCTTTCAACATTACTTACATTGGCAAGGTCTTCAGTATCAGACAGTTGATTGGAAACATCGGAAGTGTTTACTCCATTATGCGGGCCATCATTTGCAGTGTAGAGTGCCATAGCATTTTCAACCATAGATCTAAACACCTCTTGAGGTGGATCATGATTTTCAAGTTTCTGAACCGTCGGCTGTAAATTAATCTGACACACAATCATAAAAAGTTCAATCCTAAATGGGCAATTCCCAAATTCCATGGTTTTCATCAGGCCAATATTCAAAATACCAATAAAATAGATGACATAAATAAATTAAATTCTGTAACTTTTTTTTGCTTGATGCCATTGACCTAGCTAAGCTCATATTCACAATACCAACAAAACAAATGAAATAAAAATGTACTTTTTTGAAAATTCTGGATTTTTTTTTTGGTTCCATATACAACTAAATTTCTACCACAAAGGCAATGGAACATTAAAAGTCACACTGCCTTCCAATGGAGTATAAGTAGCCTCGTATTAAAACACAGAGAAATCAGATTCACAATCTGCGCTTGCATAATGGAAGACACATTGGTTAGTGGCATTATAAGAAGCAGAACCATCATACCGGTAAAGAATGTCTCATTGGAAGAACCAAATATAATGATGAAAAAATCCATACATATCTAAGTAGCACAATTACTGGGTTTAAAAGCCAAGAGAAGTGTAAAAATAGTAGTTAAATCAGTTTAAATATAAGAAATCATAAGTCCAATTTCCAAGTCCACCAGTGTCATCAAATAGTCACAATGGGGATGAATAACATATCACTCATAAACGAAACCATATTTAAAACAATCAATACTACGAATATCTATAAATCAACCAGACAGGCGTCCATATTCCTCAAAAATCACACAAAAGGCAAAAGAATGAAAACTAAAAATAAAGATAGGAAGTAATGTATCCATCTCCGACCGTAAACTATATACAGAAGGCCTTTGGGAAAATGCTAATTCAAACTTTATATTATCTATGCTCTATATGAATTTCTAGATCACTTGCATTAGTTTCTTAAGTTCTATACATTAGATAATGTGTCAACAACAAGAACAGAAAGCGTTTTCCACAGAATCCAGAGACAGCATCAAAGACAAAAAATATCCGGTCTGCTATGAGCCAAAAAACACTGCCACACAAGTAAGCATATAATACATACATGACACAGGACTAAAAAGCTTAAGTTCTATCATTTTATTCATAAATTGAACTCCTTTATGGTAGAACTGCACTATATATACATATATAGATACATCTACACACATATAAACACATTTATACATAAACTAGAGACATATACATGTCTCCGTCATTTATTTTGTACGGACCTATATTTTCAGCTCTTTGGACTTATCTTTTTCACACAAATAACATAAAAAAGTGAACCACTGATCCTAATGAGCAAGTACAGTAACGAAATGGTCCCAAGAGCTTCTAAGCGCTGTTACGACATGATAAATGCCTAAGGCAGCATCAGATTATTATTAATAGGGACAATAATACATATAGAGTCAAAGGTAGTTTTTTAGGACACCACCAAACAAGACAACAATTTGGTGTATGAGACCTATATTGTTCATATTGGGCATAAATACCCTACCCTGCTTCAAATTCGAACCTGTGCACTACCAAGCGAGACACCAACTTGGTGCATGAGACCTAATTGTTCATATTGGGTGTACAGACCATAACCCATTTAAAATTCAAACTTGTGCCTCCTCTATGGAGTAGATTAGCCTTAACCATTAGGCCCACTCAGGTTGTACTAGCCAGGTTGGGTTACCAGTCTTAATTCACCCAACAAATTAAATGTCACATTTTACTGAGTTTGTGGTAAAAGGCTACAAATTACATTTGAACCTGTGGCTCCTCTTTAGAAAGTCCATAATTTTACCATTTGAGCTCAATCCCATGGCAAGGTACATGCAAAAGCCTATAAGCAACAGACACACCCATAAGATAATAATTAGTAATTATGTATATATCGAGTATCTAACAGCACTCCTTTACAAAGTAGGAAATTCTGATTAATACAGAGCATGAGGATGTACCGATGTTATTCCAATCAGGAAAATATAATATGCCATAATCAAAGAGGGTGGAGAGAAACCTAACGAACCTGTGAATTTCTATCAGCTTCATTGTCCTCTTCAGCTGAAGCCTCTGAATTTGAAGTTCTTGATTGTGCTTCAGGACCCAGTCCAGAAGATATACCGCCAGATGCCCTACCAAGAACTTGAGACACAAAAGGCATCATCTGTTGTAGCACTCTTGAGAAATCAATGCCACCTTGACTTCCACCCATTCCTGAAAAAGCATTTTCTAATTCTTGGCTGTGCTCTCCAAGCTGCTCTGTCATTTGTTGCATTGTGTTTCTTAGAGCTGGGCTTCGTGTAACCTGTTCCATCATGTTAGTTAACTCCCCCGGAGAAACTGTACCTGTCTGTTCTGCCACTCCTCTTAAAAAATTGTTCACAGTAGGAGTACGGAGAAGTTGAGACATGATATCCCCAACATCAACTCGTCCACCACCAGTACGCCCTCCTGAGGCAATGCTACTGAACATCTGTGCAAGCCCACCAGGCAATTGCGCTGGTGAACCATTGTCATGTGCTCTGTTATCACTTGAGACCCCTTCAGAAACAAGAGCTTGTAGAACATTTTGTCCCCTTGCAATAGATGACTGGCTATCTTTATCACCTGAGGGCACTCTATCGCTATCGACTTCACCATCAGTTCCCGCAAGTTTATTTGCTGGTAGCTTGCGGTTTTGCTTAGCACGCTTCTGAATAAAATTAATTTGCCAAACCATTAGGTTACTTGCAATCAAAATGGTAAAAATGACCTCAAAACATAGCTATACAGTATACATAAGAAGAGACTACTTAGAACACAAATCATATATCCAGACAATTGCAAGTATACGTTCTTAATTAAGGTTTGCCAACTACCTAAAATAATGATTAGAGACCAAAGATAACTTATATCCAGAATTATGGATTTTGATGTACCTTAGAAGGTAAAGGCTGAAGTCCCCCAAGACCTAATCCCACAGGTTTTGCAGCTTGGGCATCAGAGGACTCTGTCTCAGATTTTGGTTGCAGCATTTCACTTTGAGAACTAGTACAGCTGGTTGAAGTAATTGCATTTCCTGATATAGAAGCCAATTTGCGTTCCTGAATATCACTATCTGTGGAGCTAAAACCTGGTCCCACATCTATAGACGTCTTTTCAGATTGTTTTACATCCATCTTGTCATCAAGTGGCTTTCCATGTGACTTTGGCTCGCCTGTCATAGAAGTCAACTCAATCCCAGAGGATGAGCTGGCAATTGTCTGTTGCTGATCAGACTGGAAAGCAAGAAAAACATTATACAGAAGCAGCAGAATGCTAGCAAGCAGATATTAATTTATTAATTACAAAAATCAATGCATCTTGCATCTAATACCTGTTGTTGATTAGCTCTTCCAGAGCTACCATAAGTTCCCGTCATCTGCTGCAATACTGCATTTACCATATTTTCCATTTCATCACTTCCAGCAACAGCAACGTTGGTATTGCTATCATTTCTTATTCTGTCTCTTCCATCAATAACTGTACCTGAATTCTCACTAGATGATACTTGCTGCATTAATTCTTGCTCCATTGTTGAGCCTGCACAATGAGCCAGTATCAGCACACTGTACACCCAATTAACTTTCACAGTAATAACTATTAACGTAGATCTGCACTAATCCACTATGATTTTCATGTAATTTCTGCCAGTCACCTTTTAGGAGAGTTTTTTCATTCCATAACAACACACTGATGTTTTCAGTATTTTTGCTAAAGCATGCACTTTAGTACATCTATAAAATTAATAGACAACTCTATCAATATACTTGCCATTCTGGTTTTGGGTATCACGTTGTACAGAAACTGGAGAGCTAGTAGCCGAAGACATAGTGGAAACAGATGAGGAGTTCCTTGTTTGAATGCCTCCATCTACATTTTGAGGCTGGAAATTCACAGTTTGTATGACTCCATGTAAATTTTGGGCCTGTGCTTGAAGTTGGGCTAAAATTGAATTTGCCTGAGCTTGATCAAAATTCACTGTTCCTATTGACTGTTGCTGAGCACCATCAATGTCACTTGATTGGACCTCAATTGTAGCCTGAGCTATACCTCTTATTGGAACACCCTGTGCAGAGTTCAACTGCTGAATTCTTGTTAAAAATGGATGAAAAGCATTGTTTGTTGCATTAGTTGCCTCAGTGGGAGGGCGTACAGGAACAGCTGCAACAACAGTTCTAACAGGCACTACACGGACAGACCCAGTTTCCCTGGAAGCTCCTGTACCATTACCCAGCTGACCTGTTAGCCCTGAACTTTCGGGAGCACTTGTTTGGTTTCCCTGATCAGCATTTGCAGTGGGAACTACTGAACCCCCTCCAGGAACCAACGTTGAACCTATTTGTAAGCCAGAGGCCAAGTTTTATTATATTTCAACAACAACTACCATCAGATAACAGATTAAGAAAATGAACTTGCCTGAGTGTATGTGTATATTGATATTTCTTGGCACCTCTCCTGTACCAACAATTCCTCCAGTAAGCCCAGCAGTTGGATGAATAAATCCAGTGTGAAATGGCCCAAAACTACCACCATGCTGGAAAGGCAGTGGCTGCTGACCAAAAGGTAATGAGAAAATTAATATCATATATAATGAAAATTTTAGTGTAGTACGTGCATGGGACGCCAAGGGCTCAAGTTGTACCTGAACCATGATGGGATTAGGCCCAGATGAGGAGATATAGACAGCAGGCCCAGCATTCACTACTGATTCATCCTGCATTAAAAATACAAAAGGAGACCATTATGCTAAAATTCAAATAGATTGGAAAAATGAAAAGCCAAAAAGAAAGACACGTTCAACTATTGTAAGGAAATTATACATGAGATTGACCCATTCGCAATGTTAAAGTAGCACGGCCCAGCTCCAATAGCATTGCACCCAATTCCTGCATCATTAATCCATTGCGCATAGCAGCAGACTGAATTTGGTCACGAACTGCTGGATCGGTCACGGTACTCTCGCCCTCCAGCTGCCCTGCAAGTTGCTGATAAAGAAAAAAATAACCACATCACTGACATCAAAAATCATCACCAGGAATAGATATCGGATACTATTCTGCTGCACCGCACTTCATTTTTATTGGTAAGGTTTCTTCAACTACAAGCATTAATTATACAACCTACTCATTCATGACCAAAAAAATGCTAGTGATGTTCAAAGTTTAACCCATATACAAAACCATTTTTAAAAAAGAATGAAATCGAAGGACAAACAATTAGAATACCAGCTAGAGAAGTGATGAATGGAATTCACATAAGAAGGCAGCTTATTATTAAAAAAAGATTTCAGAACCATCTTTGTTATTTAATAGGTGCTAATAGCAGGGTCACACAACCATTTCTTCAATTTCAAATGCTTTAAAAAAGCAATGAAAATATTAAGGGCTGAACCGTTTCGCACCTCTGTATCATCATGACCATGATTACAAGACTTTTTGGGGACCTGAATGCCAAGTCAAGGTTGTTTAGGTGCACTAAGATCAGACTAGCAAATTCACTAATTTTGGCAAACTGGACGATACAACCTACTCATTCATGACCAAACCAAATGCTAGTAATGTTCAAAGTTTAACTCATATACAAAACCATTTTTCAAAAAGAATGAAATCAAAGGACAAACAATTAGAATACCAGCTAGAGAAGTAATAAATGGAATTCGCATAAGGCAGGTTATTATTAAAAGAAAGTCACAACCACCTTTGTTATTATAGGTGCTAATAGCAGGGTCACACACAACCATTTCTTCAATTTTAAATGCTTTAAAAAAGCAAGGAAAATATTAAGGGCTGAACCGTTTCGCACCTCTGTATCATCATGAACATGATAACAAGACTCTTTCAGAACCTGAATGCCAAGTCAAGGTTGTTTAGGTGCACTAAGATCAGCCTAGCAAATTCACTGATTTTGGCAAACTGGACAATACTGAGGAGATTTCCCAACTTGGGTGAAGCAGTTATAATCAATACAACTAAAAACAGCAAAGCTCCTGAAAAAATGGTACATGATAAAAAGGCAATTTTGCATAAAATTATTGGTAGGATCTCAGTAATCCATTTTTCGTTACAAACTAATGAGGGGAAAAACAAATTAAAATACCATCTTGCAAAGAGACATCAATGATAAGAGTTTTATCTGCTGGCCAACTATCAACTGGTTTTTCATAAATCTCGTGACCTTGCAGTTTGAGATCATAAGGCAGTTTCATATACAATGTTACTACATCAGACTGGAGACACGCAAGCTATATTAGGAAAACAAATTACATTAATGTCCTAGAAATTGGGTCCTGTAATATTTTTTGGAGAATTGGTAGAAATCTCTAAGCCATTGGTTGGTGGTGATTGAGGATAAATGTCATATGTGTTATAAATTTATCCTTACCAGGAAGAGGATAAGGAAAGTAAATCGTTTCAGTTGCATAAGGGGAAGGGGAAATGCATGCCTGTGTGGGATATAGTCCGCCACAATGTGGCAGCATCATGCTAGGTACCACTATGCTCAACCCAACTCTATTTTACAATAGGCCCTTTAATGCTGATCAGAAGGAGATGGAAGAAACATACTTCCAGTTAGAGAAGACATTCCCTAAAAAGGAAATCTGGGAGAAAACCCAATTCCAGATAAAAAAGAACGATTTTAGGAAATTTGTTAAAAATCTCAGAGCCATTGGTTAGTGGTGATTGAGGATAAACATCCTATGTATAAAATTCATAGTTACCATATTTGTCCAAACCTGCTGCAGGTTCAGTTCGAACCAAACTTTCCTGCCTGACCGAGCAAGTTTGGTCAAATTTGGTTTGCCATTTTTTATTTTATTTTTAAATAAAAAAATAAAAATAAACATCATGTCTGACCCACTAGCAAACCCTAAAGTGTACAAAATAAAACATAGAGCAACGCATAAACCCTAAACTGTGCAGCGATCGCAATAACAAAAAAAAAAAAAAAAAAGTAAAACGCAGTTAAGACAAATATTGAAAATTGAAAATGCAAGAAAAGCTAAAAATATAACAAAGGAAAATAGAAGAGAATTCAGAAAACGCAGGAAAGTGGAAAGCCCATTTGACCTGCTCTGCGACCCGCACCCTGCGCTTCTGTGTTGGCATTAGCCGTTTTGGACTTTTCGTTCAGTTGGCTTCAAACTTTGATGGTTTCAACTTGGATCCTGGCTTGAACAAGGAACTTTGACCTGCAGGTGCAAACACCAGTCAAGCCCTCGAGCAACTCGACGCCATCAGGGATCACCGCAACAAATATGTTAAATTTTAAATGTTAAGCTGTTTATAATTTTATATTTCATACTTAACTTGTTATAAATTATAATACACTTATTTTTTAAATATTATATCAGTATGTCTTTGTTATAATATATTTATTTTATATTTGCAATTTTACATTACGTATAATGTGTATACTAAATAATTTTTTTTAAATTTAAGTTTAATAATTAATTTGTTTTATTTTAAAATTTATATTTTTTGATATTTATAAAAAGTATATTGTACTAATAGTTTTATTATCTATTAAATCATATATATTGGTGTTATTTTTATTTTTTATAATTTTTTAAATTTATAAAAAAAATTGAATCAAACTTTTTGTCAAATCTCGAATTTCTGAATTTTTTTCCCTTTCCGAACAACCCGAACTTTTCAAACATGGTAACTATGATAAAATTATACTTTAGAAGGAAGAGGATAGGAAAAGGAGACTGTTTCAGTTGTATTAGGGGAAGGAGAAATGCATGCCTTCGTAGTATATAGCCCCCCATGTAATGAACCCTTCTTGTTTGTGTAGGAATTTTGAATTGTTTACTTTGATAGATGACACATTTTATCAAATTAAATAATCTATGTAAATATCATCAAACTTAAAACTGGAAAAGTATGCCTCTCTGATAAATGATTTCAGAATTTCAATGCTCAATATTGGATTACAAGGCATAACAATAACATATTCAGACTTGACACATACTTCATGAGCTTACAGCATGTCTCTCTAACAAATGACCCTACTCAGACTTGAACAGCAGTATGACAGAGTTTATAGTTCAAGAACCTTTCAATAATAGATTGCAAGTACGCTCAGATTCAGATTGGTAAAGCATATCAGGCTCTGATATGAAAATCACACTACTCAAAAATTTATATCAGGGTTATACATTATCAGAAAGACGCCAACTCAGAGCAGGTTATTTGAAATGAATTATTTTCAGATATGGTTACATGCTTAATAATAATAATAATAACAGGGTATTATTCCTATCACCTATCTGGTGCTACAGTGACATTTACTGAGCATCATTTGTAACAGAGATCGAATAAACAATGCCCAGATTTGCTTCAACAGTGAATAATCAGAAATTACAGTACAAAGAATTACTACAGAAAATACAATGAAGCCCAAGAAACCAAGAACCTGGAAGTATGCGCAGGTTTGGGTTGTCAACAACAGTTTGATGAGTGCTCAAAACTCTTAGGAATGGCCACGATCAAGTCTTCATGTATCTTCTTCCCAACTCAGCGATACTTTATCCTCAGCTTTTATTTTATCTTATTGATTCATCTGCTGCCAAGACAATGATATTTGACTAGCTGAATTCCCACAAAGCTCCCAATCGATTTGTTTTTATTCGATGACCATCATGGAAAGCCCCGATGACTCCATTGATCGATTATCTCCCCTTTAGAATATGCAAGCAGACATCCAAGGAGGACCAAGCTTCGATTTATCTTCATTCGCCACCTCTTTGTCTGCAAAGCTCCCGACTCCTTACATATAAGGCTGTGTTCGTGACTCTCAAAGCCACGATTTGTCTTGTCCACAATTTCCGGCTTTTAACCAATCCTTTAAAACTTGTCCTTTACCTGCTGATGGCGGCTAAGAATTCTCACGACTCCTTAGGATTGAATATTCGTCATTTATGAATATATCTTCCATTAACA
Organism: Torreya grandis; assembly: GCA_037957365.1. Lineage (NCBI taxonomy): Eukaryota > Viridiplantae > Streptophyta > Pinopsida > Cupressales > Taxaceae > Torreya > Torreya grandis. The sequence continues at coordinate 1,042,087 of JARHVA010000384.1, forward strand.
GTATTCTTTTTCAGACGGCAATAGCATCATATATATAATCTGATTAATCATATAGATCTGGAAATTTTGTCTTCGAAAAAGACACATAATTTCCCAAAAATAGCTCTCCTTAGCGAATTATCTTTGAAGCCCCAAATCTTACCAATAAGCTTGCTGTGAATCCCATCACGAATCCACTCCCGAAAAGAGCTAGGTTTTCGTCCAACCCTTTTCCAATCTGCTGAAGGTTTTCGTCCTCAGAAATTTAGCTGAATCAAAGATTCAAGCTTTGCAATAATGCATCAGAAATATTACTCAACAATGGATGCCAAATGCTTTGCCCTCAACTTCTTTTAAAGGCTCCAAGGAATCTTCTAGAAGAAGCCAACTTGCAACTAACTCCAGCATCTAGAAGAAACTTATTTAATAAAGCGACCTTTTTAATATTTTATTATTTCCATTTTATTTTAACTTGAGTCATCCTTTTGAAATAATATTAATTTTTGGACGACTTAAATTAATTAAATCACTTTATCATAATTTTGGGGACATTACACCCCACCATGTGGCAGCATCATGCTAGGTACTGCTAAGCTTAAACCAACCCTCTTTTACAATAGTATCTTCATTGTTGATCAGAAGGTGATGGTAGAAACATACTCTCCAGTTAGAGAAAACAACCCCTGAAAAACAATCTGAGAGAAATCCCGATTCTAGATAAAAAGAACAGAGGAGCCCTTCTGATTTTAGGAGAATTGATAAAAAATCTCAAAACCATTGGTTTGGGGTGATGAGGATAAACGTCCTGTGTGCTATAAAGTTATACTTACGAGGAGGATAGCGCAAGGAATTTCAGTTCTATTAGGGGAAGGAGAAATGCAAGCATTTGTGGGATATAAAAGGCAACCATGTGGCAGCATCATGCTAGGTACTATAACCCAAATCTCTTTTACAATATGCCCTTCCTTGCTCGTCAGAAGGTGATGGAAGAAACATGCTTCCAGTTAGAGAAGACATCACCTGAAAAAGCAAACTGAGAGAAAACCCAATTCCAGTAAAAAGAACAGTGGAGCTCTTTGGATTTTTGGAGAATTAATAAAAATCTAAAAGCCATTGGTTAGTGGTGATTGAGGATAAACGTCGTGTGAGTTATAAAGCTATACTTACAAGGAAGAGGATACAGAAAGGAGACCGTATCAGTTGTATTAGGGGAAGAACACATGCATGCATTTGTGGGATATAGTCCTTCACCATATGACAGCATCATGCTAGGTACTGCTAAGCTTAACCCAACCCTCTTTTACAATAGCACCTTCATTGCTGATCGGAAGGTGATAGAAGAAACATGCTTCCAGTTAGATAAGACAACCCCTGAAAAAGCAATCTGAGGGAAACCCCAATTCCAGATAAAAAATAACAGAGTAGCTCTTTGGGTTTTTTGTGACAATCATATCGAACTGTTAATTAGATATTTTTCCAAAGTCTAACCTCTCAAGTTTCTTGCAGTCATATAATACTGTTCAAATTTCACCATTTATACTCAGATCATCTTGCTTTGTATTTCGTGTATACCCGACACATATGTGGGAGGATTTCACTTCTCAAACTCCTGAGTTCCGGCAGCTTGCTATTAGAGATACGACCCAAACATGTCATGCATTGGAAGTGTTTGAGAACATTCACTTCACAAAATGCAACAAATGAACACTAATGTGAATAAACGAATAAGAATTCATGGACTATAAAATTTGACTAAACAGTTGTATGAAGCAATGTGGACACTATTGACGTGGAAGAATTCAACCCAACATCAATGTGGACTGCTGAGCCAAAGGAGACAACATAAAGAAATGAGGACAAGAGATGGCAGGATACAAGGCCTAAAAGGTTTAAAGAGAAGTTCAGGAGCATGACTATGCGCCATCTGATCATTCTAATTCACAATCATGAGGGAACCGTAGACACCAGATCAGCGAAACAGCTGTTTGATTTGGAGATTTATTTCAACTTTTATGTCATAGGAATTATAATCCATTCCTTTTGGGATTTCTACCATTAATTTTGGGCCCTTAAATACTAATAGTGAGAGCATTGAATGTACATTTGCCTTGAGTCTAACTCAATATTTAATGCACATTTGGATTCATTGATTTTGTCGATTTTAATGCCTGTAGTGTGAACTTCACAAGAAAAGGGAGAATCCCCCAAACAATGTGGTTGAAACTGCAGAATAGAGCGTACCAAACTTTCCTGTTCAAAAGATGGGAAGGGACATGGAAGCAACAAGTATGTAGCCTCCATGATTCATTTCCACTTTGTCTTTCTCAGATGTGTACAAGGTTACTCTAGTTTTAGAAGAGAAGCAATCAGATTCAGGTGCAATAATTCTTAATATTAGTATGGTTTATCAATAAAGAAATATATTGTAAAACTGAAAACAAAGCTTGAAACTACTACATACAAAAATCAGAGTTGCAACCGATTTACCAGGTTTCTTCACTGGTTACCAAACATTTTCTGCTATCCCTGTACCAATCTAGAATTCTTTATGGCTTCAAAATTAACATAGAAATTTCTAATCACCGGTTACCAAATTTCTTCTACTCGCCACTTTATGAATTCACAATCAAATTATTATTTGCTTGTACCCACTAATGCCAATCATATTAAGTACACAAACAAGAGGTGAAGGGGTGTCTCTTACCACCAAACTTAAATGATACAAAGAAAACACTTTCCAACATACTACAAATAGATAACTACAGAGTTTGGAATGTAAGCCAAATATGAATAAAGAATTGGATAGAATTTCCTCCGCAATTAATGTATTAATAGGAAACTTACAGAAAATGCATCTCGCGCAGGACCACTCAGAAGTAGTTGTGTGTGTCGAATGAGGCTACCTAAGGCAGCAGGACTTGGCAACCCTCTGGAAACAGAAGGCAGCCCTGATGTGGCTATCTGGTCTTGTGATCCTATACTAGAGGTAAAAGCATGAAGCTGACTCTCATATCCTGTAAAAGTAGAAGCAAAAGATAAGCAAACGAGGAACTAAGTCTGTTGATTAACTTAAGTTTATGGCAGTATTTTTTGCAGCACATCTTATAGAACTAGAGCAACCTTAAGAGAAAACAGGAATTGTGCTCACCAACATGTGAAAATGCCTGCACCATACGGTTTATGTACTGGGATAATGTTGTCAATGCATCAGGAATAACCTAAAAAAACAGGTAGGCAGGACATAAAAAAGATAAAATGATTAAGAACAAGATACATTGAAGAACTGTTCAAATGAACAGTTGCCGACAAAAAGAAGCAATGTGATGAAATAACTTCAAATACAACCAAAACACCGCCTGCTCCTACTCACCATTTGTTGGGAAGCAGGCCGTAAATTGGGTGGGGATGGTAAGTTGAAAGTACCAGGTACTGATTCAGACTGAACATTGGAAACTGCCTGAGCAGGTGGTTGTTGATTTGCAGTTTGGGAGACGTCACTTGCAACATCTGCTTGATTTCGGCCTTCCAAAGCAGCTCCTTGCTGACCAGGAGTTGGAGAAACAGGCTAGGAAATGAATCATGCTCTCAAAAAAATAATTCATATCTGGTATAAAATTTAGAATCCAAAACAACATAGTTAAAATAAATGGTATGGACTTACTGCCATCGCAATCGGCCCGTTCCCAGCACCAACATTGCCAGGAGCTAGATTGCCAATCCCAATAGAATTAAGCACAGTGGAAAGAATCTGCAAACAATTTACACAATCATCTGAGAAAGGCTACTACTCAGAGGCCCTAGTAGTTTTAACAAAATCTAATTGCAAGGTACATATGTAATGATAGTAAAATCAAGAATTATGTTCAAACCCTATTAAGATCTGGTAAACCCCCTTCGCCTTGGTCTTGAAGATTGAAAGTCCCAAACACTACATTGTGAGAAACTTGCCCGATCCTGTTACCGGCTGTACCTGCTGCAGGATCAGTTCCTGTAAAATAATTCAAATATTCAATGCCTAGGATGTTAGTAGCTACCTAGCATTTGTCAATTAATTCCAGATAATAATATACTCATCAAGAGAAGTAACAATCTCACTTTCAAAATCAACCAACCATGATAATTCCAAAAAAAATGGTGTCTTTAAAATACAGGTCAATAGCAAGCATATTTATCTACAAGCTCAAAGGCCAGTCTACGAACATTAGCAAACAAAATTAAAACACAATCCAATTGAAATAGCATAGTTTTCGAATATAGTTTACTTTCGTATATAATTAATTTTACCTTTTCAACAGAACTCATATTTTTGTAATATAATATTGTAAATCCTAGGAGTAATTGTAGGTGAGATTTTGTCTTGTAGTGGAAAGCTAGAGAGCCTCCGTAGGTACATGAAGAGTGATCTTGAATATAAAATTAATAGTCACAAGTTTGGCTCTTTAATAATGTAAACTCTCATTCTTTCATTTGTTGCAATTTGCATTATTTTGGTTTGCACCAAATCTCATCATTCATCATGATCTAACATTGGTATCAGAAAGCAAGTTTTCTATTAGTTATTCTCAATTGTTGTTCTTTGCTTTCTCCTTCTAAGCCAATCAAAATATTCAAAATCAGTCGACTACGTAATTGTCATTTTCAAGCTATTTAAAGGCATTTTCATTCAATAAGAAGGCATGTTTGTAGAGTAATAGGCATTTTCTGCTGATAATGATAGCCTACCACCTGAAAATGGTGCATTCACTTCTGTTTTTTATTATTTTGGGCTGATTGAAGTGGTGTTTTGACAGAATATGTCAGTCCAGCTATTTAAAGGCATTTTCATTCAATAAGAAGGCATGTTTGTAGAGTAATAGGCATTTTCTGCTGATAATGATAGCCTACCACCTGAAAATGGTGCATTCACTTCTGTTTTTTATTATTTTGGGCTGATTGAAGTGGTGTTTTGACAGATTATGTCAGTTTTTGGACTGTTATGGCAGTATACAAGGCATATAGACTATTTTTTTCCAACAAATTTCAAGGCGTGGCAGCATCTATATCAGCGTTTGACTGTTCGAAGGGCTGCGTGATGCATTAATGACTAAATTCTGCCATTTATCAAGGCATCTTTGGTGTATTACCTGTCCAGGCTGCATATTTTTGACTTTTGAACCTGCATAGAAGCCGTTTGGCTGCTCAACCTGCAGCTGCTATTAATCTATTCTGGCTGTGTTTCAATCTCTTGTTGGACTGCATGGAGCTGGTAGATGTGGCATATTTCTGGATTTTTGAGCTGCGTTTCACACTAAGCAGCGATTTCAAACAACTTCCACTTGGCGCCATTGAGTAAGTCAATCAAATTTATTTATTTTATGCTTTTTTCTTCTAATAAGAGCATAACAAGGGAAAGGAGAACAATCCCACAAGGGAATACTTAGTCTTTTATTTGTTTATTTTTTGACTAATCAAAAACAAAATATTGCAAATTGCAAACCAAATTAATTCATTTTCCGTATTTAAACAAAATTTGAAAAAAAATCAAATTGTCCAAACACAAAACCAATTTACAGCTCTTGGTATCAACAATACCTCTAGTTCACATTTATGAGTCAAGTCATCGCGATTAAACTACTACACTTATAGCCTAACATAGCTGCAACAATGACGTTTGTCACTTAGTCTCTATAAACTATCAGGGAGAAACAAGCAAAAACTCATTTTTCCATTCCCTCCGTTACCCATTTGTGACTATCGCTAGACAAAAATCTCGAAATCGAGAAGAGCAATCCAAGTATATAGGGTTATCACACCCACATACAAGGACTTCTCTTTAAACGAGTGTTGTAGATAGAGCAAAATCTTTTTCACATATTGCCTAGGTACCACATACCATTATGCTCTCACGTATTTTAATGTCTCTTTCACCATACCACCAGGTATATAGAAAGGACGAACTCCTTTCACATGCTGACAAGTATATATGGAGGGTGAACATATAGATAGGCTTGGTATATCGATCAAATGGTATATAGAAAAGGGGACTTTTTTTGTAACAATAAATAACCATTCCATCTCTCGATTCAATAAACATGCATTCTATCAAAACTATTGTTGGCACAACCCTAACCGAAAAAGAAACCTAGTTAAAATGGTCTAAACAGGTGGAGAACACATTAGTCTTCAATGACTTGGGGTTCAACATTTGTGATGGCGATGATTAACCCGCTAAACCGAACAATGCAAAGGAGATATCATCATGGAAAAAAAGAAATCTAAAATATTGGCCTTGATGTGGGCCTTAGTTGATGAAAAGGCGTTTTGTCACATTCACAAATGCAACACTCTTTGGGAAATTTACAAAAATTGAAGGAACTATTTGATTTCCACTCATAATTAGAGTTCATACAATTACAGTTGAAACTATTCAATATAGAATTGAAAAATGGGAATGTCATGAGTTTGGCTTCTAAAATTGTTGATGCAATTGACATCAAAATTGATGTCTATATGAGCACCTTCATAAATGTTCTTCTTACATACTCAACCTATTTGGAGTCCTTGCAAGCAAACAATTTGTTAATAACTTTCACATTTGATCAATTGGTTGAGAAAATGACCGAAAAAAAAAGTCCATTGGAGAAGGCATTTGTTATGTGAATCAAAAAGACAATTCTTCCTAGAATGCAGGGAATGAAAGGAACAAAGGGAAGTCAAAGGACGAGGCGACAAATCCAACAAAAACAATCAAGAAAAGCAAAATGACAAACAACACTTGCATTGCAAACGCTACAATTGAAAAAGGAGTCATGAGACCCATGAATGCAATACACCATGAAAAAAAATTTAAGCTTGTAGAAAACAAAAAGCAGAAGAGAAGAAAATCTCATAACCTGATTCAACTCAGTTCTCTTGTGATTGTGCTTTCCATCTCTAACAAAACAAATAATGCCTCAGAGAGTACAACCTGGAATAATGCTTCGATTTTAGACACTGGTGCCATTTAGCAGATAACTTTCCAAAAGGACTTCATTGAAGAGTTTCATGAAGAAAGTTGTGGTCCAATGTATTTGGTAAATAAAAAAAGTTTGGAACCTCAAGGCAAGGGTACAATCCGGCTCAAGTCACCAGGGCATCCAAATTTCATTCTCTTTGATGCACTATAACTTCCTTAGTTGAAAATAAACTTCTTGTCTCTTGTGTTAATTCGACAACGAAACCACTCCATTCCGCTTAACAATGTATAGAAGAAAGTCACAAGGAAATGTGATAACACAATTATTATGACTGGATAAGAAGGAAAATTGCTAAAACTCAAGGGTGAGCAATCAATGCCAAGGAATTTTGCTCATCTCGCAAAAACAAAGGCCAGCTTGTCTTCTCTGACATGCCAAATTTGGGCACGCACACTGACAACATCCGCACAATGCAAGAAAATGTTGTAGGCTCGCTGACTCAGACCAAAATCATTGAAAAGTGTGAATCCTACATATTGGCGAAACACGAAAGAGAACCGTTTTAAAATTCTGAATGGAAAGTGGACAAGAAGTTGCCGCTAGTTCACTTTAATTTGTGTTCTCTCTCAATCCTCTTCGTTTCTGGTCACAAAAACTTCATGTTGTTCATTGATCACTACAGAAGGATGACATGGATATTTTTTCTGAAGAAGTAATCAAAAGCCTTCGAAACGTTTCAAATGTCTTGAACCATGGTTGAAAACGAAAGCCAATCCAAAATTAGCACACTCAAGACTGATAATGGTGGTGAGTTCAATTCAAAGGTGTTTGATACCTATCTCAAACAAAACGGAATCAAGCATCATCTCACAGTTCCTTACACTCCACAACAAAATGAAGTAGTTGAGCAGATCAACCAAATTGTTATGAATATGGTTCGAACAAAGTTGTTCTTCAAAGGGGTAAATTTACACTTTTGGGCAAAAGCAGCTCAAACAACAATATATCCACACAACAACCACCATTAGTAGTCGTAAATAGAAAAACTCCATATGGAGTCTAGTGTGGTCTTCTTCCTTCAGTGTGACATCTTCGGATTTTCGGATCCACAAGCTACGCATTGAATCCAAAGGAGAAAAGGAACAAACTAGACACAGGAGTCGCAAATGCACACTTTTGGGATACTCTGAGTCTTAAAAAACATTTAGGGTATTTGATGAGAACACCAAGAAATTTATTATCGCAAGGGATGTCGTCTTTCGTGAAACTGAAAAGGACAACACAAGTATTAGTCGACAATTGAATCCACTGAAAAAAATATACCACATAATCAATAAATGCTACTAAACAAAGACAACTCCATGGAAATCTGATATATGTGACCACAAGTAGACCAAATATTTCTTTCATCATTGATGTTATTTCTCGATTCATGCAACCTAGATAAAGTCACTAGGTAGTAACAAAAAGAGTCCTTCAATATTTCAAAGGAACACAAAATTTTGAGCTCAAATATTTCAACGCAGGGAATTTCAAACTGGTCGAATACTCAGATTTTGACTATGCTAGCGATTTTGAAGATGAAAAATCTACTTCAGGGTTTCTAATGAATCTGGGAACAATAGTTGTCAATTGTAAGTCAAAGAAACAATTTTTCCTAGTAATTTCTTCAACAAAAGCATAATAAATGGCAGCTTCAGAAGCAACCAAAGAGATTTTGTAACTCAAAAAGGTTCTTTCAAAGTTGCAAGAACAAGGAGTTTCATCAACACCTCTCATGGTTGACAATGCATCTGCAATTCAAATGGCAAGAATCCAGTCTTTCATGACTGAAACAAGCACATCAACACTAAATTTCATTTGATTAAGCATTATGTGAAAGATGGCAATGTAAAATTGCTCCGTTGTCCTACTGCAGAACAACCAGCACACATCTTGACAAAAGCGTTAGGTCGATAAAATTTTAAAAAGTTCTGAGGCAGGCTTGGTCTCACAATAACCCCTATAGAGTAAGGGAGGATGTAATATTATTGTAATATAATATTGTAAATCCTAAGAATAATTGTAGGAGAGCCTTTGTCTTGTAGTGCTAAGCTACACAGCCTCTATAGGTAGATGAAATGTTATATCAAATATGAAATGAATAGTCACAAGTTAGGCTATTTAATAATGTAATCTCTCATTCTTTCATTTAATGCAATTTGTAATATTTTGGTTTGCACTATATCTCATCATCAATGCCAGCCTAACAATTTTCTTAAAAGACTTTCATAGTTTGTTCCCCAGGTTTGGGCATAAAATGCCCTATTAAGTACACTTGCTATTGAATGAAAAAGCAATAAGTATACCATTTATCATATATGGTGTAGAAAGGGCATGAAATGCTTCAATGCAAGCCAGGGTGCTAAAATCAAGGAATATATTTCATAAAAAGTATATCTAGCCATGTTGAGGAAAATTGAAGACTATCAATAATTTTTTCTTGATAGATTTAGTCTTTAACTGTTGCTGCAGCAGAAAAAAATGAGATGAAATGTTTATCAATGTCCTCTAGTAAATAGTAAATTGTTAGCAAATCTGTGAATATAGAAGATGCCTCATAAGAATAGCAAGTAGCTCCAGACACCTTCAATAAACATTAATAAATACTAAGAAATATAATAAATTAGTAAAAAGGGGAAAAGATTAAAGAGTTCAAGAAACTCTTCACAATCCTAAAGTTAGGAGAGAAACCCGGTAAAAAAGAAAGTTTAAGACAGGAGATTAGCAAGGTCAATAATGTCTAGCCCTGCAAGAAAAATCTAGTAACGATAGTTGTTTAGAGGCTTCTGGTCTGTTCCTATGGCAACAAAACTAAAAAAACGAATGAACATGGGAGCACACAAAGGCCTGCTAAAGAGAAATATAGAAACATAAACATGTGCACGATGGATCCAGACAAAATTTAAAAGCACCTAACAGCAATAAAATGGATAATGAAAGCAGCAAAGATCTTGACAGTTATAACACCAAGCTGTACAAACTTCAAAGAACCACTTTTTGATCTGAGCACGATCATGACATTGTGGAAGCCACAATTTGTCAATGTTGTATTTTTCACATATTTGAAAGTATAGTATATGTGTGATATTTTGAATGGGAATATTATACAGAAAATTGGTTTCCTTGAAAATTCTGTTTTAAAATAAATATATAATGTGTACTTCGAAATGATAATTTATTAATTTAAATGAAGATTTATTACAGAATTGTTAGATCTCGAATAATACAATATAAGCCTCAAGGGTTTTCGTCCTTGGGTTGTGATGACAAGGGTTTCCTGGAGTCCTTGCATCCAATTTTACAATTAAGGGATTTCGTCCTTAGGTGTAATAAGAAGTGTAAAACTTGTACATGATTGAATGTTTAATACATGCATTCAATGAATGCCTTCTTCCCCTTCAACGAATGAATATAAATACGTCATAACCCCTCATCAAACTGTGTCTTTTCCAAAGCTGGCGACCACTCATTTGATGAATGTTGAATTAATTAATTAACAACAGCGATGTAATTAATTATTAACAATGATTACTTCTTTAATGATGGCGCTACACCCCAAAAGTGATTTAGTTAATGGTTGAATGTTGTGTTGATCTCCATTGACTGCTGCAATTTAGTTAATGTTTGAATGCTGTGTTGATCTCCCTCGACTGCTGCGATTTCCCTTTCTTTTATTTATTGTTGGCAGCAATTTGTTTGCCTTGGTGGTTGACTGTGTCCTATTATTCTTGGCTGTTGTTTATCATTCCTTGGCTGCCGCATGCCTTGGGTGGAGTTCGAGGACATTACAGACCTCCCTTCCTCAAATTGCGTATCCTCAAGCAATTGTAAATTGGGATGTTCAAGAATTGATGCTCCTTCCCACGTTATATCTTCTATTGGCAATCTCACAAATACAATCAAATATTGTAAGACAACAGTCTTAGTGGAAACCACCAAAATGTCAGAACGTTTTGTATACTTTTTCCAAGAAAAGATCTTACAAATAACAAACACTCTGTAATCTTTCCTTTTCTCATTTTCACTCAACAGCATAAGATAGCAATAAAAATATGAATAGCTCATATCAATCGAGAGGTAGATGCCATCGCCATGTATATTTCTAGCAGACATGTATTATCTTACTCCAACACTTCAAGCCATTCCTTATGATAGAGCGCAGAATACGTGTAGAACTTCCACATAATGCAAACACAAATCCTGTAGTGGCCCTGCATTGATTTAAATTTTTCTCTTTCTCAAAGTCAGAGAAATTTGCAAAGTCATAAATGCATCCTTCATTGATATTATCAAATTTACAATCCCTTTGTGGCCATGATATACCCAACTTCACAACTAATGTTGTGCCATTTGAATTTGATGGTGATATTTGAGTGATTGGTGTAATTCCATCTTGATTCAATATATCAAGAATAGGAACATGAGATAAATGCAAGCTTACAAGGCATGTTACAGCCAAGGTCTTTACTAGTCCAAAATCCTCACTAACAAGGGTTGAAATGAAGCAAACCCTTCCCCAATAAGGACATGGGAATCTTGCATTCCCTAAACTTGCAGCATATTGAACCTTTAGTTGCAATCTGCGCATTGCAGATATACCCTGCAATGGATTTGTTGACTTGAAGCTTGCCACAACACTAGAGCATTTGGCATTGAATTTATGAGGACGAGATCAATTTCCTATAGAAAATGCTCTCCCAAGATCATTTGTGATGATTGAAGCATCAACGTAAATATCCATCAACTGAATATTGCCACGTACTGAGAGTTCTCTCTGAATTCCTTTGAGAATTTTGAGCACTAGCAGACTTATAACTTTATTGGAGATATCTCGGTCCATACATTTCAAGTTTCCGAGACCCATCCATCCAAAAGCAAATACCAATCTATGGTCTGTAAGAACCAAAGTCTTCCTCTTCCTTGCACAAACTTGCACTGCTCGATGCTCCTTGACAGCAGTCACTAATTTTGTAATAGTTTTATCGATTTCATTACCATGCCCCAACGCTCCATAGTGCCCATTTCCCCATGCATAAACATATCCATTAGAAACAAGTGCAACTGAGTATTCATCTCCAACTAATACACAACTCACATGAATATTTGTCCCTTTGAAAAGCTTGCACAAACCTCCCTTTTGCAAGGGTCTCTTTGTTTTCTCTTGTAGGCAAAAGAAATTCCTCGTCTTGGTTTGGTTCTCTATATGGTGGTCGATAACCCTAAATTCCATGCAATAGTTCAATCTTTATGTCATTAAGGGTTTCATGTTTTTTATTGTTTGATTGTTGTTCCATCCTTATGGTATATTCATCAATATCAAGGACCTTTAGCAAATGTGGATGACTTTTGACATGTTCAATTGCCATATCTTGTTGTTCACTATCCCTGTCATCTAAATCGTGCCCTGCGTCTTCACAATAGACATTCTCGGCCATTTTGTTGGCTAGCTCATATGATTCTAGACGAATTTTGGTGTTATCCAATGGATCCATGGCATGGTTACCAGAGACAACTTGACCAATTCTTGATTTAATCTTCTTCTCATCAGCCTGTCTACACAAAGGTAATACTTGCAAAAGAAGCACCGTCATTTTTTACTTTGCTAACTCCCCTCTTTCTCTATAAAAGATTGTATGCATAGGTTCCCCTTATAGATACATTTTAACCTCCTTTGTACACAGCAAATGCCTATAGCCCCACACCACTTTAGGATAGTATTCTACGTTTTACCTATTTAATTGAGCATAGAAAGCCCCATTTTAGGCCAAATACAATAACACGAAGCTGTGTGCATTTCAAAGAACCACTTTTTGGTATAAGCCTAGTTATGACAATGAGAGAGAGATGCGTAGATTAGCCACAATTGTACATACGTTGTAGGCTCCATGAGTGTATTGTATTATGTATTTATAAAGGAAAAGACGATTCTAGGAGAAGACACGTACAATAAGGTTCTAGAGCAATAAACACGCACTGAAATATGTGCAAACAAGAACATACAACAAATATACAAATAGCCCATGTGAGATAGTTTCACAACATTCTAGATAGGCGACAAAGTTAGGCTCTAATTACAAGCAATAATATCGATCTCAGAATTATCAGAGACTCAAACATAGATGCATCCCATATGAGAATCTTATTGTGGGATTAAATGGAGTTATCAGGTGTCTTAGAAATGATGTGGTCGACATGGCTAGGCACGATTGTGAGGTGGAACTTAGACAAGCCAAATTACCAAGGTGTAATATTTCCAAGGAAGAAGTTGTGGCCCTCAAACGCTTGAAGGACCAAAACAATGTTATTGTTATGAAAGAGGACAAGGGTAATGGCATGGTTGTGATGAACATGTCAAATCACATTAACAAAATAACCACTTTCACAATAGTGGAAGCTATAGGACGTTAGAGAGAAACCCTATTGTGGTCATTATTAATAAAATTACCAATGCTATAAAGAAGTCCTTGGATGACAATGTTAAGAAGAGATTGGTTCCGAAAAACGAGATAACTCTACGGATATATGGTGCTCCTAAGACTCACAAAGGTGTTCCCTAACGGCCAATAGTGGATATTACTAACTTGCCTACATATGATCATGCAGGGTTTTGGCTAATAAACTGGAATCCTTGGTGAATAGTACATCTTTCATCAAGACTCTTCCAATTTCGTAGGGTGCATTAAAGATAAGATGGAAAAGGATGATTTTTAGGTTACCTTTGATGCAGTCTCTCTTTGCCAATCCATGATGTTGTTAATTTTTTAGATCCCCCACTAATAAGGACATGGTGGGTTTGATTGAATTATGTTTAAGATCAAATTTATTCACTTTTAGCAATGTGGTGCATAAACAGACGAAAGGAGTTGCAATGGGTTCTCCTTTGTCACTGGTTGTTGCCAATTTATTTGTGGAGCAATTTGAGGAGAGCTTAAGCCTCGATGGTGGATGAGGTATGCTAATGATACCAACATAAGTTGGTAACATGGCTTTGATAAGTTAGAAGAATTCCACAATCATTTTAACAACCTCTATAACAACATTAAAGTCTTACCCTTCTTGGATGTTCTTCTTTTGAGGAAAGATGATAGATCATAGGCACCCCCAGTTAATAGAAAAAAGGCCCACGTTGATCTTTATCTGCGTGTTGGTTCTCACCACAACCTGGGCCGAAAAGCAAGTGATCTCAAGACTCTAACCACTAGAGCATTAGGGTATCTGAAAAAGAACATTTGGAACTAGAGCTGAAATATTTGAGAGATGTTTTCAAGAAGAACGACTACAAAGTAAAGCATATTTCCAAGGAATGAGGGCACACAAAGAAAAGAAAAAGAGAATGAAGGAAATTATATTAACGTCCACAAATGACCAAAAGTATGTAAATGGGACTCGAGAATGCATCCAATTACAATAAATATTGCTAGGTTAAGAGGACCCTGGGATCAAGAACTAAGTAAAAAGAATTGGAGCACTAGAAATAAGAAAGTGGTGTAAACCCGAAGCAAAAAAAACTCAAACCCGTGTGATTAAGGTACCAATCCAAATAGCCATGCGATGGGAGCAATACACCCCAAAGAGCATGGTTTGATGTAATTCGAAAAGATTGTAAGCTAGTCCCATCAATATCATACATATTTGTCAATGCCCAAGCCAAAGGAATCATCCAAATCATTGTCTATCATTGTGAAAGGGCCTATGATTTGTGTGCAATTGCGCCAATCCGCACTCCCACCTTTAGTGTCTTGGTCGCTTGCACAACTCCATGCAATGTTGCACTTCAAGCACCTTTGTGCAACTGCCAACACCATGTGCACTTCATGCAATGCCAAGATACATGCCACGCAGCTCCAGAGACCAAGGTGTGCAACTCCCCTGATTGACATGGAGCATGTAAGTGTCAAGTGCTTATCCCTGGCGGGGTTGAAGGACAAAGCCTATGACAACTTTTTTATGATCAACCTTGATGTTGTTTGGTGCAACTCTTCATTCTACACAACACTACCTTCATGCATGTTGCACAACAACACAACACTAGGCCACTTCGGGCCATGTACTGTGTCTGTTCAACATCAACATAGCTCAGGCTCTGCACAGAACCTCCAGATCGCATATCAGCCACGTGGTCACCCTCCGCCATGCTACACCATGCCAAGTTGCACTTCCAAGGCTCGCATTATGCCAAAGCATTTGTCAGCATACTATGCACCTAGCAGCCAAGCCGCATAACCATCAAAAGTTAAAGAATCACACATAAGGGCTCAAACAGTTCAACTTGCATAACCATTATAAAGACTTCACATCATTGGAATCATCAAACACACAAAGATGTTAGAGTGTTGGCATGCCTCGAGTATCTCGCATTTACACATCTGCAAGTCTTCATTTTCGGTCTAGGAAAATCATTAGAGAAGTGCCTTTCCCTTCCGATCACAAGGATCTTCATTTTCAGCCATATTGAACATTCTCATATTCTTAATCATTGAAAAGTTCCACTACTTTGCAAATACTTTTGCAAATGTGCTTTGGTTTACTGTTGTTATAGTTTCCCATTGCATGTTTATAACCCATAGGTTACTAAGTTTCAAGGTTGTCCTATGCACCAGCATCCTAGGCCTTGTGGTGCAAATAAGCCAATGCCAGATCTAATAATGCTCATCAAGTCATGTCTAGTGCTGAGGAGGCCAAGCTAGGTAATCCTAGGAGGAAGCAAAGCACTCCTCTAGAACCTCTTCTAACATCCAAGGCCAAAGAAACTTTTAATGTGTGTCTACCCCCGTGGTCTAGGAATTAGTTGAGTAGATCCACAACGATGAGAGAATCTGCCTGGATGCCCTAATAGTAGTATTGTGCAAAGAAGAGCATCACCTCACTGATCGACCCCCATCTGTGTGCGAGCAACAATTTCCAAAGGACACTTAATGCCCCCAACCTCCATGATGGGCTAGAAAAAAGGGCGTGATTACCCTGGGAGCTCTAGGAGTCCGCTTTAAGGACCTACATCAAAGGTGATAGCTTATCGGAAAAAAAAAGTGCTAAGTACGTTTGGTCTAGGTGCTAAAATAAAGTGGATAGAGTTGCTCAAGTTTATGTAAAGATAGTGCTATCTCCCCTATATCTGATAATAAATGAGACATCTAAAAAAGAGATGCTCCTCAATCTCAACCTTATCGGGGGAACAAATACATCAGATCCGGTCACCACAAGGAAATGCCATGATCAATTTTAACCTGCAATTGTGGGAGCACACCCTCAAATGGTCAAAGAGAACCTCGAGCAATGTCACCAATAGCAGGAGATAGTCAAGTCAACAAATGACACCATCTAGCATTTGTAATAAATGCTCGGCATAAAAGGTGAGCTTGGAGTTGAACGGTTGAGGAAAAGTCCCAATGACTTCAATGCACTGCCCATAGATATCCTTTATGACATCTCTAATGACAACCTACTTTATGGGAAGAAGCCAACAAGTGGCATCCAAGGAGTATTTGAAAGGAGATTGTCTATAAATAGAGATGTTGAAAGTTTGAAGGAGCAAAATAGTCTCAAGTATTGACAACATCAACACCTATTGGGGCCCAAGGATAAAAATCCTCTCTGAAGAACAAAGGCTAAGAATGGATACCTCTCAACTTGAAGCTAAATCCACCATGGTCGTGAGTCTATGAAGGTAGAAATAAGTCTTATGATAGTCTTTAGGTGAAGAAGCTAGGCAGAAAACTTAACTTGGACAATGCACTGAGGAGCAGTCCATTTGCAACAAATCATATGCTGAATCATGAGAGTTTGGACCCTTTCAATACAATCCCAATCAACGGTCCCCAAAACTTAGACCCATATAGAACCGTAGGCTTGATGACTGTATCAAAGACTAGCATCTATTAAGGGATATCCTAGAAGTGAATTTGAAAACATTGGCGTTCCAAGACAGAAAGGGATGCATATCCCTTACAAAGGCATGAACGAGAGGTAGGCTTTATACTAAAAGACAGTTTGGAGAATCAAACCCCCAAGTAAGTGTAGGCTGATTATTTCGTCAAGGCGAGCAAAAGCGAGGGTTTTTCTAAGGAAAAAAGTGTGTCCAAAGGTTTTAGGGAAATGGTGGAAGGTAGCAAGGCGAGCATGTCATCTAGACATAAGAAACTCGCATTTCTTTCATCAAAAAAGACAACGATAATCTCTACAGGTGGAGGCTATGGGAGGACAGTCGTGGGTTAGGGAAAAACAAAGTCTCTGATGCAGGGATTTACACTCATCAAACCAATGGTTCATAGAGTAGGGTAACCTATGGGGACAAGGTGAACTAGAGTAATGCACAGTGCAAGGACATGAGTCAAGGGCTGCATCCCAAAGGGCATGATATAAAAACTCATACATGGACTTTACAGTAGAAAGAGAAAGGGAATTGTAGTTGGGAAAGTCTAGCAGCATAGTAAATAGTGTACGCATCATCAAAGTGGATCATGGTGTGATGAGTGTTTTGGTCGAGGTGGGAAAGGGAGAATAGGAGTGAGAAGCATTATTGAGGGTGAAAGTCAAGGCAGTATAGTCAACAAGTGGGAATTGATGGGAAATGAGGAAATCCTGGATGTGAGGGATAAGGCATTTGCTAGTGAGAACATAATCCACCACTCTTGCTACCCCCGATGGTTGAACAAGTGAATTTACTAGAATCAAGGAAACAAGGAAGCTCATTCAAAATGTGGGGACTCAAGTTATCCCATTTGGAGAATGTAACTCCCATTCATTAATTCTCTTCGTAAACCAAACTCCTTTGAATCCAATTCATGCAGGCATAACACGACCTGTGCAAGATCATGAATAGGTGTCTGGGGTGTCCTTGTACAAGGATTGAAGTCCCCTAAAAGAACATTGCCCACTAAGGAATAATGAGAAATCTTTGGATAAAAGTCAAGGCATAGGTCCCCATCAACATGCACAACAAAGATGGGTAACACAAGTAGCATACTACAATGAAGACATGACAGATAGGAGGTGGGCCCCTCTAAACATGCAGCCACGTGTATACATAATGGACATTAGAATCTCTTCTTCAGCAACTCGGCCCCAAGCTTGCCTTTTACACTGAGCATTTCTCGCAGGTGGTGGATGGTGTACTTCGTCACTCGAACTATCTCCAATGTCATTGGTCTCATGGCTTAAAGTTCCCCTCAACCAATTAAGGGTGTGTTCACACTAGTTGTGGGTTGAGACTAATCATCATATTCCATGTGAGGACCATATCTATCGTAGTTGCTCCCTCCAAGAGGTGGAGACTAAGGAGCACTTCATTTTCAAATGCCCTATTTATTATGAGATGCAAGGGAGATACCACTGTCTTTATAAAGACTTGGTCAACTCTCTATCAACTTTATTTTCGTACTCAGACCAAATATGCCTAGCACATTTTGTCCGAGAGGTTGTCACCCTTCAACGCAAGTCCCTATAGGGAGCCCCTTGAGCCCCCAAGCTAATCACCTCTTTCTTTCAACCCATCATGGAGGTTGGCAACATTAAGCGCCCCTCAAATATTGTCTCTTCACATAGTGAGAGGGGTAAGTCAATGAGGCAACGCTCATCTCTACTCAACACTACTACTAAGATACCCCAACACACTAGCTCTCAATGGCAGGTATCCACCCCCGCTCATTGTCATGGATCTACTCCTTAGCATCGTGGATTCACTCCTTCACAACTACTTCCTGAGCTACAAGGATGAGCACATATATTACAAGTTTCTTTGCTCCCATGAGAGCTTCTTCGACCTTGGCTATTAAGGGTGATTCTAGAGGGGAATGCTTTGCTTCCTCCTAGAATTACCCAACTTGGCCCCCTCAGTGCTAGACAATCCCCGATCAGCATTATCATATCTTGCATTGGCCCTTTCAGGGTGATAGATGATAGCACAAATGATTCCTATATCCTACAAACAATTAGAGATGTTTGATGGGATTACAATCCAAACTTTTTTACTTTAATCAGCCCATGCTCTTCGAGGATTCTTGCTCCCCCCACATGGCTATTTATATTGGTATCCTAACCACATGGGTTGGGGGCTTTACTGCATTGGGCTTACCACTTAATTAATTTCAAGGCTTTTGTTCTTTTATTTAGTTAGTCGTTGATCCTAGGGTCCCTTTACCCTAACAATTTTTATTGTAATTGGATGTATTCTCGAGTCCCATTGACTTACTTTTAGTCGTTTGTAGATGATATAATTTATTTCTTTCTTTCTTTCTTTCTAGACCTGACGCTGTCATGAATGAGGTAAGCCACTCCCCCTGAACCACGAAAACCACTAGATCTATGGGTCTCACACTGACAAAGTGACACCCGAAAGTAACCTATGACTAGCAGGAGCACCCACTCTAGGCTCTCATGGGTCTCTGTAAGGAAGATTATATCTCGCAATGCAACCACATCCTAGAAGGTCCCTGGAGAAGTCCACATAACACCATTACAATGCGAACAAGTAATGAAGATGCCACTATCATCATCAGAAACCCCAATGTGTTGTCATTTAGATGGTGAGAGATGTGACTACCTTGGAGGT
The DNA here is from genome assembly GCA_037957365.1 of Torreya grandis. NCBI lineage: Eukaryota > Viridiplantae > Streptophyta > Pinopsida > Cupressales > Taxaceae > Torreya > Torreya grandis. The sequence continues at coordinate 1,061,590 of JARHVA010000384.1, forward strand.
CGGGATGCACAAATCATAGCCTTGCAACCCTGAATGACCACCCACATGTTTTCTTTCCTAGCAACGACAACCAAGGCCCAAGCCTTTTGAAGCTCCACTTGAAGTCTAGTGAGATCAACATCTATGTAGACTTTATTAGGGAGCAAAATGATCTTTCTTTTTAGATTTTAAAACTCTTAAACAACCATCTACCAATCGGAACTTGATAATAAGAGTGTTATCAAGATTAGTTCATGCCCAGTCAAGGGAGATGCCATTCAAACATAGGACTCTTGTAATCAGCTTTGCGCATCTTACAAGGGATCAACAAGCTTAGGCAGGGCACAAACTCAAAGGTTATGGGCCATGGCTTGGACAACCATTAAGCAATTGCAGGGACCTTCTTCCCTTTAGCTATTTGGAGCCACAATTTGTTCATCGTACCTCACACATTCCTCCCTTTAGAGGTATCTCATATAAAGTCTCTAAATTCTAGAGCAACAGATCATTGAATCCTTTTTCATCTCCCAGAACAAGCTGAAAAAATCTGTTGAGATTAGCAAAGGAATAATTGAAACTGATGCTAAAAGGTGGCGTATAGGTGATTGAATGTTCCTACAATATGCCATACATTGGGGAAACAACTAGATCAATCCATACCAAGGTTAAAGAGCATGATGTGATAAAAACACACAATATGAGAGGGACAAAACAACTGGCCCTAGAGAAAGACGATTGCTCGACCATGCATAAAATTATAATTGAGAAAACTAAGGTCATTGTGGTTGCAAATATCATTTAAAGAGGCAACTAGGGTAAGTTGTGGAGATTAATAAATGTGAAAAGAGTGTTAACAGGGATGATGGGTTAGGTCCACATCAAGCATGGAAGCCCATCATCAACATGATTAAATGGAGACCCCTCACTTTAGATATTTGCACCTTGATTGTAATTAATTAACAATTTACAACTATTTATCATTGTAACAGCTAGTTGCATTCAATTTGTTTGTCATGGCTAGAGATAATTAATAAGTTTTGTAAAGAATAATTGCATTTATCAATAATTTCTAGTAAATCCCCTTATGGAATCATTTACTTGACTAGAATTATTTCTATAAGGAACTCCTAGTCCAGTTTCCTATCATATCTATCTATCCTAATGAGTGGTAAGAAACGTTGATTCTAAAAACTTTAAACACGGTTGTTTATCCAAAAATGAATTTTTTCAAATATTACGTACTGTGGAAGCTTCAGATCTTTAAAACCTCGAACCTATTCGCTACGGGCCTTGTACTATTTTGCAAAAGATTGAAGAATATATTTTCAAGCTGGACTTCCTCCTTAGCTTGGCATACATGATGTTGTGAATGTGAACCAACATAAACATTAAGAAGCCAACACAGTTGGAGGAACAGGTAATTATATTAAACCTGGGAATACCATTCCAGATTTTAAGCCTCCTTTGGATAAATATACCCTTCTTAATGCCTGGACGCACACCACTCAACACCACTCCACTACCACTTCTTGGCTGCAAAGGCTCCTTGCAAATTCAAGTTTAATTGGATATCCCAATCATCATTTGAGCAGCACTTTCCATATCTACAGCATAAGTGAAAATTCCTCTAAGCATGGAGGAAATGATGGGACATCATCACACGGGTTGGATTGAATATTTGTTGTATATTCTTGCTATTTGCACGTATCCCTATGTATGTACCTTCCTCTAAAAGGATCCTTGCTCTAGAAGCTTATTGTACATGTCTTCTCCCAAAAGCTTCCCTTCTTCTAGAAAGTTCCTTCTCTCTTCTCTTATTCTCTTAGACGCTGTAGACACCTAAATTTGGTGCAAGACCCTTTTCCGAAGTGCCTTTTCCCCAATTTATCATATTTGGCCTGCTTGCATATAATTGCCTATTTTTAGGACCTATCCTAACCAACATTGACATTCATTCCACCGTTAAGTCTCAAAAATACATCTGACACTCATCAGAATCTATCCGTTAGCAGTCCTAAGCTGACTATCACACATTTCCATGTTGTGCATCAGGACTTGAGCCCTTGTGTATGTGAGCCAACCTGAGCTTTACGAAGGGGTAGATATATTTAATCCTAGGAATACCATTCTAGATTTCCAGCCTCCATTGAAAAAGATAATTTTCTTAATCTCTAGGCACACACCACTCATCACCACTCCATTATCACTTACTTGGCTGCAAAGGCTCCTTGGAAACTCAAATTAATTGGATATACCAAATCATCATTTGAGCAGCACTTTCCATATCCACAGCATAAATTGATGAAATTTCCTCTGAGCAAGGAGGAAATGATGAGACATCATCACATGGGTTGTATTGTAAATTTGTTGTATATTCTAGCTATTTGCACCATAGATATCAAGTTCAGAAATCTGGATCTATTGGAAGGGCAAAAATATCCGAAATCCAGAATTCTTGAAAAAGTTCGAAAAAAACCCGATTCAGAAAATATACAGATATATGTGAGCATAGTTTTATAAATATGTAAAACTAACAAATACAATGAAAAACATTAATAAAATAATATAAAAATGTTAATATTATATCATATTTATGGTTTATGGGCTATTTTTCACATAAAACCTTTAAAAATAAAATAAATATATTTTTTGATAAAAAAAAGTGGCCGACTCGGATGAACTTATTTGGGCCAGCCAAAAAATTTGGATCTGGCCAGATTTTGTCCAGATCCAGCAGGATTTGGTAACTATGATTTGCACGTATCCCTATGTGTGTACCTTCCTCTAGAAGCTTCCTTGCTCTTGAAGCATATTGTACATGTGTCTTGTCCCAAAAGCTTCCCTTCCTCAAGAAAGTTCCTTCTCTCTTCTCTTAGAAGCTATAGGCACCTAAATTTAGTACAAGACCCTTTTTCCGTAGTGTTTTTTTCCCAATTTATCATATTCGGCCTACTTGTGTATAATTGCCTATTTTTAGGACCTATCCTAACCCACATTGAGGTTCATTTATCCATTAGCAGTCCTAAGCTGAATATCACACATTTCTATGTGCATCAAGACTTAAGCCCTTGTGAATGTGAGCCAACATAAGCTTTACGAAGCCACCACATTTTGAGGAAGGGATTGTTATAATTAATCCTAGGAATACCATTCCAGATTTTAAGCTTCATTTGGATAAAGATACTCTTGTTAATGTCTAGGTGCACACCACTCAAAGCCATTCCACTACCACTTACTTGGCTGCAAAGGCTCCTTGCAAATTCAAGTTAGTCGGATATCCCAATCATCATTTGAGCAGCACTTTCCATATCTACAACATAAATTAGTGAAATTTCCTCTAAGGAAGAAATCATGAGACATCGTCACATGGGCTATATTGTATATTTGTTGTATATTATTGTTATTTGAACATATCCTTATGTATGTACCTTCCTCTAGAAGCTTCCTTTCCTCTATAAAGTTCCTTCTCTCTTCTCTTAGAAGCTGTAGATACCTCAATTTGGTACAAGACCCTTTTCCATAGTGTTTTTTTTCCCAATTTATCATATTTGGCCTACTTGCGTATGATTGCCCATTTTTAGGACCTATCCTAACCCACACTAATGTTCATTCAGCCCTTAAGTCTAAGAAATACATCTAACACTAATCAAAATCTATCCATTACTAGTCCTAAGCTGAATATCACACATTTCCATGTTGTGCATCGATACTTGAGCCCTTGTTCGTTGCTGGTCAGACTCATAGACCGTAATTCTGCCCTAGTGAGAATTGTCGGTCACTATTCACACAAACGATTCTGCCCTAAGTCGCTTTGTAGATCCTCCTACCCTTTGTCGTAAGACAGGTGTCTTAATCTTTACCTATGATCATTCCTAGAGTCAGCCTAATCATATAACTTGTCCTAGAACACCCTATTTATACAAAGGTGTCACAAGCCATCGAAAAAAAAAAGGAACGATGAAGAGATGCCTAAGGAGAAATACCTACAACCAAGCACCAAGCTTCATCATTCCTCCTACTTCAAGTTGAGCCTCATTGATTACTATCTTCTCTACTCTTGCAACAAAGTTGACTATCTTGGTTTTACATCACCCTCTCATACTTGATGAAGGTTTAGCATTGCATGTAGTTGCATCATCACTTCTAGAGAAGTAGTTCAAAACCCTTGCTCGCGCTATTATGTTTACTTACACTCAAAACTACTTGGAGGTCTGATTCCGGCTTGCAAGACGCATAGTTTGCAACACCACCTTGGTGGTTGCCCAACTCCATAACCCTTTGTTTGTTATGGGTGTCAAGCTAGGTCAAAGAGGAAGAAACAACAAAATCAAACATTTTGCCTTGTGAAATAGATAAGCGAACATATAGAAGGGTGTGACATCAAACAGCAAAGCAACCCAGAAAAGTGCAAGTCCCAAAAGTCAACAAAGGTCAAACTCAATGCTCCAAGTCAAACTCGGCATGCGAATTAGTCCATTGACTTGACTGCCCAAGACAAAGTTGAAGATAAATGTAGCAAGCTATGACTCCACCTGGGGACCCAGATTCCATATGCAAGTTCCAAACAGCCTACACATCCCAGATCCAGGTTCAAATCTAGAAATTCAAACAAGGTGTGACTATTCGAGCTCCTCTCTTTCACTTGCAATCATCTATTCATAGTTTCATTATGTAATTTTCCTATTTCAGCCACTAGGACAGATCTGAAAGTTCTGTTTTTACATTGCTATATCATAGATCTCTAGTGCTTATTGTTTTATATTATTTACCTTAGTTAAATCCATTTTTTACTAAAAAAAATTGGTGAATCCCAACACTTGCTTACACTCAACCTAGGGTTTTCTAAACCCTCATTTCCTAGTGTTCATTGTTAAAAATATTGTCATTGATGTCAAAGGTCTAGCATTATTGGTGATAAAGGCCCCATTGCATATAATGTTTTTTGTAATAAATATATCTTGGCTAATATGAGTTAATATTTATTTAATATTAACGAATATATTTTTGGTTGCATATGAGACAAAAGAAGGGCCCATGGAGAAGTCAAAGAGCCACGGGGTAAAGACAAAAGAAGGATGGGACACATTTTACCATAAAGAGTCATCTTGGGGAATACCAAGAGTCACCAAGTGAAGACAAAAGAGTAAGGGCGAAATTTCTCATGAAGGGACACTTTGAAGAATACGAAAAGTCACCAAAGATAAGGACAAAAGTGGGAAGGACGTTTTTGATCATGAAGGGTCACCACATGACTTTTCAAAAGCTTGAATATGAAGGGTCATACAAATTTGGCACCATTTTCCATGAGAATTGAAGGGTCACAAAGGGGGAAGGCCAAAGGTCATTTGGAAAGCTATAAATAAAGGCTTGAGAAGCCATTTGTAATATGGAAGATAGAGGTTGTTTTGATATTGCAATATCTAGCTTAGAAGAGCAATTGTGAGAAATGAATGTGATTTGTATTTGTTATATCTAGCTTAGAAGAGCAAAGGTGAGAGAGAGGAAAGAAATGTTGTATTGAACTATCATTTGTTGAGATAGCAACATTGAGAGATAGGTGTGTGGTATACACAAAGGGGTTGGTGCTCCTGTGGGTTAGTGCTCACAAATTGTTGCTGGGTTGGTGCTTGGCAAAGGGGTTGGTGCTCCTGTGGGTTGGTGCTCATGAATAGTTGTTGGATTGGTGCTCGGCAAAGGGGTTTGAAGGTCCTGTGGGTTGGTGCTCACGAATTGTCGTTGAGTTAGTACTCGGCAAAAGCGTATGGTGCTCCTGTGGGTTTGTTCTCACGAATATACTTGAGATTGTTCTCCGTGGTTTTCCCCACATTGGGTTTCCACGTTATATTTGGTGTCTTTCTCTATCTTGTGTGATGTTTATTGTTTGAGTTTTATTGCATATCTTGAATGTTTGATTAAGTGGAATTTGGTTAACGAAAAGTTTTATAAGATATATGATATACTGATTCACCCCCCTCTCAGTATATCCCGTGCTTAACATTCATGACTGATTTCAGATCTAAAATTCAAATCTACATTATTTTCCTACATGCTTTGACCAAACACTAGTTTCTATTTAACTTTGAGTGCAAATATCATTACAAGTTACTTAGTGTTTGACCCTCTCAATCTAAATTTGACTTCCAAATTTGCTACAAACTAGGTTTTCGTCCTCTTATTTATATCTGGTTTTCAGATTTACATCTTACTTCTATCCACTAATTGACCACGGCTACTATTAAGGATGTTAATCCTTCTACGGTTGATATTGGTGAAAAGCCCCAACCTCTACCTGATAGGGAACCCATTACTAGACCTTATGATAGTGACAATAAAATCTATAAAGACTCTGACCATGATGAAGAAGTTGATCCACATAGAGTAGCAACCCTAGATAGCTCTAGAGCAGCAATTAAGGATGTTAATCCTTCTACAGTTGATATTGGTGAAAAGCCCCAACCTCTACCTGATAGGGAACCCATTACTAGACCTTATGATAGTGACAATAAAATCTATAAAGACTTTGACCATGATGAAGAAGTTGATCCACATAGAGTAGCAACCCTAGATAGCTCTAGAGCAGCAATTAAACAAAATCTTGGAGATGTGGAAAGTTTATTGTACAAGTTAAAATCTAACCAACAAAAGCTTAGAAACAAGGATTCTTTAAGCCAGCAACCTCCATTGAATGGTTATATTCCTTCTACATCAAGTGGGTAGGCTAGTGCTCCTCATGATATTAATCCACCTAGTACTACACCACCTCCGGTTGATACTTTTATTCCTAATATCTCTACATTTCCTTTTAACAATCCAATGACCAATGTGCCTCTAACAACTTTGTATATTCATTTTCTTGGTCTTGGTCACAAAAACAACCATGCATAGCATACTAATGTCAAACATTCAAAGGCACTATCCATACACATACCAATGCTAACACCAATAGCAATCCTACATCTAGCGGTGCATTCTATTGACCTAGCAGCACAACTTATTAATTACATGAAGGTACAACTTTTGCAATTATCTAAAACATCTAGAAAACCTAGCCATGTGGTTTAATATTTAGACATATTACACAACCCTTTACTCCAGATGTATTAGCTCACCTCTTCCCTCCATTATGTCACATACCTATGTTTTCAACATTTAATGGAAATGGAGATTCATCTCAGCGCATCAAAGCTTTCAATGCATCTTGCCTTGGTTACCAACACGATGAATTACTCGTGACCAAGCTATTTCCTTGAAGCCTCGTAGGGTATGCTTTAGGCTGGTTCTACTCTTTGCCTAACGGATATGTGTGTAAATAACATGAACTACTTGACTTATTCTTAATACATTTCTCAATTAAAATTAGTCAAAAGGTAACTTTTTCACAAATTGCCCAAATCAAACAAGGACCAAATGAACACACTGTTGATTATGTGCTTAAATTTAAAACCATGCTTACTAGGTTGTCTCATCCACTCCCTGATAGTGAACTTCAAAGCATATTCTCAAAAAGTTTGTTCAACCCTCTTAAAGGCAAGGATATGTTTCATGAATATGATTACTTTGAACACCTTTGTCATGCCTTACGCAATATTGAGGTTAAACTTATGGATATCAATTTTTTAAAGTATACATCTATTGTTCCTACATCCAAAACCTCCAAATATGAAGGGAAAGCAATGTTCAAACCTACGGCTAATGATGCACCCAACTTCCAAGCTAAGAATGAAGCAAAGACTATTAACGCAATTTCACAAACAAGTGATAGCTTTACCTTCCCAATTCCTTAGAAAAAAAGACAATTGACAACACTACTAGACCCACTTGAACAAGTACTAAAGAGGTTACTTGAGTGTAATGTAACCACTTTGCCTCAACCACTTTAGTGGGATACAACTTGAGGATTGCCTAAAGACTACAATCCTAATTTATTTTGTGACCATTACCGCACCTCGAAACACAAACCAATAGACGTGTAAATTTGCAACATAAAATCCAAGACCTATTTAATAGTAACAGCATTGTGATTGATGGGCATAACTCTAAATGTCCAACAAATACTTGCAAATCTTTACCCTGTTCCCAAATAATAACACTCCAAATCAAAACAATGTCTATATGGCCATGTCTATACCTCATTCTACCATGCAACTTGAGAATGATAATGGCATGGTTTCAAGCTATAGAAGGCAATTGCTTCCTATTACATGTTATGGCCAATCAATACCTAACAATGAATCAAGCAAGGGTCTTATATACATACATGGCTTTGTTAACTATAATTATTCTATCACACATGGCATTATTATTGATGATGGTTCTAGTGAATACCTTATTTCAATGGTATTCCAATGTAGCCAAGGTTATACTAAACAAGACTTACTTCAAACAATCGAGGCACTACACAGTTATGATGGTCATCAACACACCATTTGGTGGTATTACCCTCTCACTAGCAATCTATCTTTGAACATTCCTAGTTTGGTTTTGTGTTATACCCGATGCAAGATTGTATAATCTATTGCTTGGATGCCCTTGGAATCAAATGAAAGCAATATCCATACATAATAACAAAGTATATACCATATATGGCTCACCTTATGAGAGACTTGTTCCATCTCGAAGATCGCATGTGCGACCATATGGTACACCTCTAAAGGTGAAGATCATTTACCATAATGTGATCTCTGCATCTCCTTTGTCATCAACACCATCCTATGTGATCCCTACCATATTTGAGTCTAACATATTACCGCCTATTGCAGAAGCTCATCTACCTCTAATTCCGGCAATTGCACAACCGAGGTATACAACACCTCACCATGCACATCGCAAGATTGACTTGAAACCAAGATCAATTATCATACCACAACATAGTCCCACACAACCCACAACAGCTCCATGAGACTATCATATACACTTTCCTCTTAAGGACAATGACACCTATTACACATCTCACAATCATTTATCCAATACATCGAGTGACACATCCGACTCCTATAGTTTGGATCTTGGTATTATAGACAAAATTATTCGATAAACTTGCTAACCTACAACATGTGCCTTATCGATATATCTTTATTGTACCATAGACTTCTTATCGTACATAGCCTTCTTTTGTGTTATGCCTCACATGTGCCTTTCTTCCCAAAGATTAATTCCATTCTTTCCATATTCCTAAATTGATGCCTTGGCACTTGCTTTCTATTTTCATCAACATTCTTCTAACCACTTGATTTATGTTGCTTGCTATGTTGCATTGGCCTTGCCCATTTGATCGTTGATCCCACTCTGAGTGCTTGCATAGGCCTCTTGATGATGACAGCATACATATCGAGGCCTTTCATTCTAGCATGCATTGATTTCTAACGGAAGTTTTAGATTGCCTAGAATCCTACTTTGAATATTTCTCTATTTTGCACCCTTGAGCCTGCTTATTTGAGCCCCATTGTGTCTTTTGGCCTCTATTACCGATTATGCAAGCCTTGCTCCTCTTTTCTCATGTGCCCTTGTGCCTTCCTAAGTTTGTCATCCAAATTCTTCTACAAAATTACCTAAAAGACAAAAACAATATAAAATTACAAAAATCGAAAACATTGATGTATACCCATATCTACCTATAGGGGCATCATATCCACTTGTGTTCTTAATTGATCACATCTTTTAGCTATATTTGCCTATCATCACACCCTCATGAGCTTTATTGACCGCATATAGACCATTGTTATGCAAGAACACAACCCCTAGATTTTTGTGACATCCCAAATGTCTCACACATTTTGGGGACTTAGAGGGGATGACTCCAAATTTTATATATATATATATATATATATATATATTTCTGATGCTTTTACTTTAAAAACAATTGTTATTTTCACAAAAACAATGAACCCTAATCCTAAAAGTATCCCCAAAGTCTAGCAAATTTTTTGCATCCAAAAAACCCCATCCCCACTTCCCGACATCCCCCCATCCCCGAGACTTAGGTAACTATGATATAGACATACATTTGCCTATGGGGGCATCGTACCCATCCATGCACTTTATGGATCACACCTTTACCTATATCTACCTATGGGAGCATGGAAACCACGTTGATCCCTCTATGAGCCTTATTGACATATCCTACAAATAGAGATTAGCAGACCCTTCTATCCTATGAGCCTACATTGACTATACAGATCCTAGTCTTACGTATACCTTGAGACATGAATAGTTTTCACACATGATAAATCTACAACCATAACTTGCTATCCTTGAGTATTTACATGAATTGGGAGCATGTCGTTGTCCCACACTTGCAATTTAATCCTCATAAAAGGATGTACTCACTTGGGTTCCATACCATCCATGCCTATATAACTATGATTTGACCACATAAATATTATCTTACGATTGGGACATATGTGCCTTGCATTACTAAATTGACGAGGCCTTATGCCCTATACATCTTTTACACATTGTCACATTATGTTTATCATACTTGAAACATACATGACTCATTGAGAGCTCTTCAAGGGGTTAAGATTTTAATACAGGACAACCAAAAACATTACAAAATACAATAATCATAAGCATTGCTTTACACATGATTAAATATATACCTATACTAGAGGTTTTATAGCTATGTTTTGCACACAGGCTTCTTGTGGTATTTCTTTAAGTGGGTGCTATGCAAGTATAATGTTCCTACACGATTATGGATCATCCAAATGTCATGTGGCTACTAGGCCAACACCTTGGGGGGCATGGTCACACTAATGGCATTGCTTATGTTGGGGGCATCTTCACATGTAAATTATCATGGTGATATTTTTTCTTGCTCTCCACTTATCATAGTATGCTATTTACATTGATTACATATCTTGTTGATACCTAGATCTTACACATTACATAGATATCTACAATATGATTGTTCCATGAGTTACATTGTCTATGGTGTGCAAGTCCTTGCGTGCATGTGCATGTGTGCCTTTGTCCATAGAGGATCCTCTTGTCATTATAGCTTCTGAGTTCCATCCATTGCGTGTTCTCACTAACTTGTGCAGTCGTTAACTTGCGTGGTCACTAACTTGGTTGTGATCTATTGTTATATACTATGCTTGTTGTCATGATTTACATCATGCATATTACTATACTATGATTGGTTCCTTGATTTCCGTTATGAACATATATTGCAATATACTTCCTCGGTGCCTATATTGCCATGCTACCTACAATGCATCTATGGGGGCATGCCACTTGTGTGTGTTCTTGTTGCTATATCTAGCCCAACTAGGGGCATGCTTGAGACATTTGGAGCATTCTAGTTGTTCGCATCTTGCTTTTGCCATAGGGGGCATCATACCCTCTTGTGTTAAGACATATATGACTACTTGTGCCAATTTTTGAATTGTTTCAAGTACACCAGCAAACCAGTGCGAATGGAAACCTATCTCGAGCTTACATCAAAAACCCTCACTCTTCCCTAGGTAAGTGAAGATATGCATTTCAAATTATTTATATTTATACTTTGACATACGCATGCATTCATTCACAAACGTTAAAGTAGGGGCATTATATAGACACCTAAATTTGGTAAAAACCTCTTTTACATCGGGCCTTTTCCCCAATTTATCATATTTGGCCAACTTACATATAATTTTCTATTTTTATGACCTATCCTAACCCACGCTTCTTTTCATTTGGCCATTAAGTCTCAAAAATACATGTAACACTTACCAAAATCCATCTATTAACAATCCTAAGTTGAATATCACACCTTTCCATGTTGTGCATAGAGACTTGAGCCCTTATTTGTCCTTGGTCAAACTCGTAGACCGTACAATTCTGCCCTGGTCAAAAAAGTCATCACTATTCATGCCGACAATTCTGTCGTGGGCCATTATGTAGGTCCTTCTGCCCTTTGTCATAATACATGTGCCATAGTCTTCACCTATGATCATTCCTATATCATCCCTCGTCCCTAGTCACCATGCTCGCATAGATAGATATAGGTAATTCACCTTAATCATCGATCACCATCCACAATGATGATTCTGCCCTGAGCCATTTTGGGGGTCCTTTTGCCCTTTGCCATAAGACATCTTAATCTTTGCCTATGATCATTCCTAGAGTTGACCTAAGCCAATAACTTGTCCTAGAACACCCTATTTATACAAAGACATCACACGCCATTTAAAAAAAAAAGGTGGGGCAATCAAGAGACACCTAAGGAGCAAGACCTAGAGCAAAGCACCAAACTTCATCATTCCTCCTACAAGTTGAGCCTCATTGAGTCCTATCTTTTCTATACTTGCAATGGAGTTGACTATCTTGGTTCGACATCACCCTCTTGTACCAAATAAAGGTTTAGCATTGCATGTAGTTGCATCATCACTTCTAGGGAAGAGGAGGTTCAAAACCCTTGCTTGGGATATTCCATTTATACACACTAAGAACTACATGGACATCTGATTCCAGCCTGCCGAATACGTAGCTTGTAACCCCACCTTGGTGGCTACCAAACTCCGGAACCCTTTGTTTGTTATGGGTGTCAAGCTAGGTCAAAGAGGAAAAGACATCAAAATCAGAATTTCTGCCTGGTAAAACAGAAAAGCAAACATACGGGAGAGTGCAACATCAAACAGCCAAGCATCCCAAAAAAGCAAGGGCCCTGAAAGTCAACACTAGTCAAACTTAGTGTTCTAGATCAAACTTAAGCGCACGAATGAGCCCAGCGATCTATCCCTGTATCAGGCGATGAGTCTACCCCAAAGACCTAGATTTCCAGATGCAGGTTCCAGACAGCCTCCATATTACAGATCCAATTTCAGATTTCCAGATATCCAACAAGGTGTGGCTGTTCCAGCTCTTATTCTCTCTCTCTCACACAATCATATATATTTATAGTTTCATCATGCAATTTTCCTATTTCAGCTGGTAGAAAGATCTGAAAGTTCTGTTTTTACATTGCTATATCATAGATCTCTAGTGCTTATCATTTTACATTATTTGTTTTGGTTAAATGCATTTTTAGCTAAAACAGAAGCTTTATTTCATCTCGAAGCTTCTTTGTATATCATTGTACTCTATAAATACATAATTCAATAAAGTGTACAGCATATGTAGAGTTGCCACTAATCTCTCTGTCTCTCATATTATCATAATTGTGCTCATATCACTTTTCTAGTGCAACACACTAGCAACCAAGGGAACATCAAGACGTAAGTGTTGACATGCCCAGAAAGAGATTATCAATCCTATAAAAAAACAGACACACACTTCTGAACCATTACAGCTACTAAGTTCAAAAAAGACATCAAGCTCAACCACGATCAAGTGTGTAACAAGTAATATCATTTAAATTGGCAATCCTAGTGAAAAACAACTCTATCGTTTTAATGCCGACAAAATTCATTGCTAAGTGTGGCATCTTCCGAGCTCAAATTACACCATTAATTATAAGTTTGCAATCACTACACATGGGCCAAGGAAAACACCCATGTAAAACAGCGCTCCAAAAGTTGTGCTATGTTCTCTTTATAGACAGTAAGCAATGCCTATTTGCATTTCTATTCAAATTACAGCATTGGTTATTCAAATGCAGAAGTAATAATCCTGTTTCTACCAACACTAGCAAGCAATTGTATTCGGAACATGATTTAGTCATATATCTTTAAGGTTCATTGACATGAAGATTACCTGAGGAAAAAACCCATTTGCTGTTAAAAGTGAGATTCAACATTTGATTTTAGAATCTAATTTAATCAGTGCAACCATACCAGTAGTTACATAAGAAAAAACCAAGAAACATGCATACTCACCATAACAAAATACAACAGACAAAAAGAGTGGCAAACACAATGGCAGTAGTAGAATCATCATGCTAGTGCCAAGTTCAATATCATTGGTAATGACAAGAGTATTAGTTTTCTAGTTATATGCCACTCAAATAAACAACAAAGACTATACACGATAGAAAAAGGTTGGAATAGTTGTGTTCCAAGGAAAAGACACAGGCAACCCTTGTAGGAGCAACATAATCAAAATTTAACATTCTGGCTTAAAAGCAGCAACAAAAACCTTAAACATTGTTCAGATAAACTATTGAACCGAAACTGGCTAACAACAGTACAAACCTTGTTGCTCATTGGTTCCATCACCTCCACTTGACCCTGCTGTAGATGACAAAGATGAAGGTGGAAGAGGTTGTCGAACTACCAAATGTAATGTATGTCCATCCTCAACATCTAATTACAGTTAAAGAAATTCAAAATTCTTAAGGAATAAAGTAATCTATAACACTGAGATTATCATGAAGTAGCTCACAATGCAACCTAGACAACAATGTAAACTAAGAGTATAATCATTTATCACAAAATAAAAGAAACTTAATCCATGAGTTCCAAAATCCTAATTTATCTGCTCTGCTACTAGCAGCACATAAAAATTAAGACATGCATGGCTCTGTTGGCATTTTTCATTAGTTGTATGCAAACACTTCTTGAAACACCAGTTATCCATGTTTCTCCCTTCTTTCAATTCGCAACACTGACATAACCATACAGTGGCTCACAATGCAACCTATACAACCATGTAAACTAAGAATATAGTCTTTTGTCACAAAAAAAAGAAGCTTAATCCATGAGTTCAAATATCCTAATTTATCTGCTCTGCTAACAGCAGCACATAAAAATTCAGACCACTAATCAAAACTACTGTACGTCAAAAAGGTACACCAGAATAAGGATAATCTAAGTGAAATTATCAGTTGTAAGGGTTGGGGATCACCAGGAAAGGTAACTTCCATATCAGAATGGGGGAATTTAATGCACTGGAGTGTGGACTGGACGACGTGCATGGCGTGAATCCATGGTCAGCCAAGATGTTGTATGGAAGGTCAATATTGATGACATGAAATAAGGTTCAGTGGGTGACATGCCCCACCATAATGGGAAGATGTATGGTACCAACTGATTATCGTTCTGTGTTGTCATAAGCCTTTATGGTGATGGTATTAGGCTCTGATGCTGATGATGTCTAATATATATGTTTAATCAAGGTTAGAGTGCATATATTCAAATTTTATATAAGATCCCTTTTGACTTTATGCTTTACAATTATGACTTTGATGCAAGCCTCTCTTGGCATGTTCATTACTTGTATGCATAGTCACCGCATTCGAATTCATGTTCAAATTCGCCAAAGAAAACAATCGGAACTAAAAAAGTCGAGATGAAATTCGTGATTAAATTCGGCTCATAGAAATATACTTATTTTTTTAAATATAACTAAATTTGAGATAAAATTTGTGATTAAAGTTGGCAGTAGACTGTAGACATTGCCGCGGAGTTGGTGTGTCACACAGCTGCATAGTGGATCACTTGGAGCTTCGAATGGCCTGGATAGGAGACACAAGTGGATTGAAGACGCTGTCGGGTAGCTGTAGAACGCTCAGAGACTCGAATCTGCGGTGAAATAAAGTCGACAGAATAATCAAAATGAAACAAATCGCTGCAACCCGAGAGAAAACAAGAAGCAAAAAACAGCAAACCCTAAAAACATGAATTTTGGGCAAATTTAAAACAAATTTCAACAATTTTTAGGGTTTTTAAATTAAATTCGTTTTAAAAATTCGGGCCAAATTTCTAGACGAATTTAAATGATTTATTTCAGATCCAATGATTTATTTCAGATTCAGCGAATTCCAAACTTATCCCTTGAGGTTCAGAGAATGCAGTGACATTGCGGGCCGAATTTTTAAAACGAATTTAAATGATTTATTTCAGATTCAGCGAATTCCGAACTTATCCCTTGAGGTTCAGAGAATGCAGTGACATTGCGGGCCGAATTTTTAGAACGAATTTAAATGATTTATTTCAGATTCAGCGAATTCCGAACTTATCCCTTGAGGTTCAGCGAATGCAGTGGCATTGCTTGTATGCAAAAGCTTCTAGAAACACCAATTATCCACGTTTCTCCGTTGCTTCCAGTCCGACTCAATTTATGTATGTCCCTATTCCTGAGCAGGCAGCTGATGTGGCTACCTCACTTAAGCATTTCAACTTTATTGTATATTACTCTAACCAAGGGTTCCTTAAGATCCTAGAGTTCTGTTTATCCAGGTCCATCTTTATTGTTGGTGAATGTACTTTCACTTTCCACTGACTTGCTTTGGTCGCTAGCAGACATGAATAATCTCTTTCTTCCTCTCTCAATTTCCAATGTCTCACTTAAAACATAATACAACCTGTGTGCTCTATGTGCTTTGCACCTAAATCTATCTGTATCACATTTTGTGCCTACATAATGTTCTGAGTTGGGCCATTTATTTGACCCTATATACAAGTACTTTAAAGCATCTTACTTCTATTTTTGTAGCAAAGGGCTAGGAGAGTATCATGAAACAGACATACGGGTCAGACTACCTTGATTGAACTCTTCATTTTAAAATTCACAACATTGATCACAGAAATGGTCTTACAAATAGCAGGAAGCCCTAAGTGCCGCACCAAATATATTGACATTGAACATAAAAAATACCATTTTCTTCAAAAACTAGAGATGCTTGCTGTGGGAAAGACACCGTTTTAGAATTGACAAAAAGTCAATTAAGATCTAGAAATATAGGAGAGCTCAAATCTAAGAAAACTCAACAAGACTTGTAATGGGCATCCAAATACTGTCAACATAAAGGGAGGCAAGCAGTGATCTAGCACTAACCTACATTTACAGAGCAGTTCATAATAATTGCCCAACAATAAAGATATAACTCAGAATATGTAAATATGAACATTTAGTTCAATAAAATGCTCCAAGCTTACACTGCCTTGAACTCTAACGATAAAAAATTAATCCAAATTTTCAGAGAGACAGAAAAAGGATACGATAATCCGATAACAGCTGATCATCCTTCAAGACCTTCCCCCGGCAAATAAGTCGTTGTTGTTCTAAAGGCACCCCCGTTAGGCCCACAATTTGTTCTTTTAGAGCAGGAACAGGCATCTGCAGGATCATTACCATCGGGAAAAACATTTTTATGAACCATAGATACAACCTCAAATCAACAAAATCAATAAATAATAACCTCCCGATTTCTAAATATTCAAAAGGGATCAAAGATTTTATGCTTCCCCAGTCCATAAAACAACAAGTAATCTTGTCTGGCAAAAAAGATTTATGCCAGAAAAGATTACTTGTTATTCAAAAGGGATGTTCTGCTGATATTTACTCATAAAAATATTGAATTTTTATCCTGTTAAGTCGCAAAATAGAAAAGAGCACCTCTAAAAAATGCAAATATCTTAAAATATACATGTACCTTAATGTACAACTTCTAAAAATTGTCAGCACAACCAAATCATTCGAACATTTCAAAGGCCACGAAGGCAACCTTTTTTTACTTAATATCCAAGTCAGTTAAGCAATTTTCCAAATGTAAACAAAGCAAAATTGCACCAAGGCCTACAAGTTACTGGTTCCAACCAAGCAAATTGCTCCACTCTTTTCTACTATAAAGGCTTTCTGAATTCTTAGTACGCTCAATAAAAACTGCAGTTATTTCCTAAATGAAAAGAATGGAGTCAAAGACCATATCTGTTGAGTACTTTTTTTTTAAAACACCTGCCCCTTGTGTAAGACTCCATTTCTCATCCCGTACTCAAAAACAGTTTCCAAAAACATAGGGTTTGAACTACATAGCATGTTTTGTATCTTCCGACTTATATAGCATATAAAGGTTTTTACCTAGTAAAAAGACCCATCTAGCCCTTTCCACCTTCCTATAGCTGATTGCAACCCATGCCTCTATGCAAGAGACAAAAACACTACCAAGCTTTATAAATTGATCCCACAGTCGAGCTAACTTAAAATGGGATTGGATGTATAGGAACCATATGAAAAGACTAGAGATGGAAGTATTGTAAACCTTTTTGTGTTACAAGACAAGGACATTTTATGAGAATCTTAGACCAAGTTCAAAAAATTGTGGACAAACTTCACAGGCGGCAAAGACTATATGACACAAAACAAATGAATCCTGAGGGTTCTAAACAAATGGATGACAGGATATAGATTTGAATGCCATGTCTGGTGTTGGATGACCATGAATCATGGTCTAGATGTTCTAGGATTCATAAAGTTGGGTGTTTCTGATAAGATGTGTGTTATTTTCTAAATGGAAGATACAACCATTTACATTTTCTGGAATTGTAGATGTACATAAGTTATTGGGATTGGATCCTACAAAAAAGCTAAGTACTTAGTACACTACTGTCTTTGTTGGATCACTTTCTGAAAGACTTAAGGATGGTTAGACGACATGGCAGAGAAATATGGGACATGATTCGTTTTGATGACACTGAAGCGGCATTCAGGAGAGCACAGCAGAAAATACACACATAATGCAGAAAAGCAGAATACAGCAAGGTCTACACCACCAAAACTCATGCTGTACACACTTCATTTCCATAGGTTAAATAGATTTTCAAGGATGAGGATGCTTGCTGCTAGGTAAGGTAAAACACTTTCAGATTTCAGGGTTTCCAGATTTGAAGGAGACATCATAGGAGGAATAAAAGTTGCATGAAGGGGTATAGGTCTGATAGAATAGTACGAGAACATCTCTTGCAAAGTGCACGAGCTGATCCCACTCCATTCCCGATGCACCCTTTAAGGCCTGCACAAAACTTCAATACACCGGGGAGCCCCTACAAAACTAGATGATTTATAGTCAGTAAATGATAAAGTTGAAATATAGTGGGAGTGTCATTCATGATTTTGAGGACAATGCATAATACTCATTTTTCGTCTAAAAAAGACAAAACTCTGAAAAATATAGAGTATTCATTCATTCATTACTTCGAAAACAAAATGTACAGTCAAATCTAGTGTTCATGATTTTGAGGACAATGCATAATACTCATTTTTTGTCTATAAAAGACAACTTTTAAAAATATAAAGTATTCATTCATTCATTACTTCGAAAACAAAATGTACATTCAAATCTTGCGTGTGTGTGTATATGTGTGTATTGTACAGATGTTTCCATGTCGTTTCCAAATCAAGGGTTTTTGAAAATTGGCATTTCCGCATTTTGGAAACATTTTCGTTTCCATTTCCTTTTCCAGACAACCTAGGTACTAGAAGACATGCAAACTGCACCAGAACTGGGCATGCAAAATCCACCTTAGCTTCCACAAGTTATTATATGCAGACTGAGAGGCGCCAATTAAGGAAGCCAAGTGTACATACAGATATTTACAATGATGTAGATAATTACAAGAGAGAAGATAATTAGAAGAATGATTCTCATCGTTTACTCCATGCTGAGAGGAAGTTGTTCCTAACTTCTAAATGAGATGAGGAAACTTCGCTGCAAAAGATGACTTGGAGAACCGCTTGCCTTGCATCAGCACATTGTCCTTGCCACCAACAAGGTAAGCAGTGCTTTGCTTCTTGCAAATGTTCCAGGTCCAAACATGAGGAAAAGTACCCTTTTCCTCGGGTTGTTTAATGTCTAGAATAGTAGCCTTTGGATAAGTGATGGACGCTGCCTTCTTCAAGTGTGAAGGCTTGAATAGCTTGATGGAAGCTGCCTCCTTCAAGTGTGAAGACTTAAATAGCTTGAGTTCGTTCACAATGACAACAACATTGATGCCAAGCCAAGCTGTAACATCTAAGAGGAAGTCATTAAGCCCAACTGCTTTGAGAATAGAGTATACCGGCTGTATCTAATAAGCTTGAACTTGTGATGTTGTTTGTTGTCAAACCTTTGCATATCCAAAGCAAAGCATCAATTGTATTGCTTAGCCTATGGCAAAAAGATTATCATTTTGGAAATCCAACACACAACCAAAAGATTCAGTCATGTTGGGACTGAGTGTTGGGCACACCACTAATGAAGTCCATGGAAATGGATTTCCATGGTCAAGAAGCTACCAGTAATCACTGAAACAATCCAATCTTCCAATTGCAATGCTTAGACTGACTACATAGAGAGCACCGACAGATGTAACCCAAAAAAGGTCGTACTGCAGACATTGCAGGGTCTTATATACACAAAAATGTTCGCTGTAGGAGGATGAAGGAGCCTCCTTACGTAGATGTTGGTGAAATGTGCCAGCAGGAACACAAAAGTGAGTGAGTTTGTACAACAATCCATCGCACAAGCTGGGGATCCATGGAGCAAAGATCTTTCCACTCATCATAGGTTGTGCAACAAATATCCAAGATGCTAAGTACTTGAGGAGGACAGCTAAGAAGATCTGCCACTTTGTTGGTGACACCTCCCTTAAACTTGACCACCAAATGAAACTGCTGAATGTAAGATGTCCACTTCAAATGTCCATGAACTTCAATAATGAAATATGACTTCAAGAACTGAAGGGAATGGTTATTGATATGCAAAATGACCTCCTTATTGAGAAAATAATGGCACCATAGTTTTGAGTGCTTGTACCAACACATAGAATTTCTTGTCTTCGCTGGCTATAATTAAACTTTGCTCGCGACACAGCCTCTGAAAGATAGGCCCATGGATGTACTCCCATCTTAAGAACAAAGACTAGCATACTAGACAGAGTGGTCTCAGGCTCAAACGATTGTTGCAAGTTGGGGAAAGCAAGGTCCAGTGCAGAGCAAAGGGCCTCTTTCAAACAGATAAATGGTCAAGTGACTTGTGGATTCCAACTAGGTGATTTCAAACAAGTGAGTCAATGAAGGGGGCAGGGAACATGTGAGTAGTTATGAATGATTTTCCTATATAAGTTCATAGCCTGAAGAAACCACTTCGAATCTGAAATGCTGGATGGAGTAGGCCAGTCACGAAGACAGTTGAATTTATTCATATTGCCATGGAGTAATTGGTAGCAAAGAAGATCTGGAACAATTTGCACCTGGACCAAACCAGATTTTGTTGTAGATCAAGATATAATCTAGATAGACAACAACAAATTTTCCAAGATGAGGCATGAAAATATAATTGATAGTGTGCACAAATGTTGCACGGGCATTACTGAGGCCAAAAGGCAAACTTGGTGACATCAAGAAGTCAAGTCAAGCTTAGTAATGCATTTGGCACCCCACACCTAAGACGATAGTTGGCACTGAAAAATGGGCCGTGATACCTCACAGTAGTTTTGTTCAAAGCGCATAATATATGACCAAGCAACAATCAATATGCTCCTTGTTCAAGGAACTTCTTGATTTGGTGCTCTATCTAATTACTCTCAATGAGAGAAGCACAGTAAGGTGACTAATTGTGTGACTAAGAACTTAAAAAAAGCTAATAAAATGTTGAATGTGCCTCGAAGGAGTAAGTCCTTTTGACTCCTCACACGCATTAGAATATGCATCAAAAAGATATTTGATTCTTTGGATGAGATCTTGTCACCGTCGACTACTTGAACTTGATACACAAAGTCAAGAATTTATACCAATTGGTTTATTTAACTGCTGGCCTACAAAAGAGAAAAGGACTAATATAAGTAAAATTATACACTTCACCTTTCTTTTGAAACTTGTAGGTCTTGTGGAAGCCATCAAAGACAACCATAGTCCTCATACTCATAAGATGCCCCAAGTATCAACCTTCATTAATCTAGTCGATAGATGTCATAGTCAATTGTGACCTTGAATGTCCCAATGGCAAATGTGACCAAACATTTACAAAACAAAAGTAGGGATTGTCCCTCTTCAACCCATCCGAAGTTGTATGAGTGTCGATGCATTGTAGTTGGTAACTAAAGATAGGCCACTAACTCCTAAAAGATCAAATTCTTCTAGCTGTCATTATCTAGGATAACCTCGACCAATTTCTCTTTGACTTGACAATTACGAGTGAAATGAACTTCATATTGTTGTAAAAATAGTCACTAACCATGAAAATTTGTTAAGGATTAGACGCATTGGGATTGGAGACCTGAATCCCTAAATCTCAGGTTGAATCTCACTTGCCTAGACGAGCTTCACCTTATTGGATTTAAAGATGTGAAATTCCTCATTAGAATGTCCATTGTGCTTGTGATGAGCACAATACTTCTTCGATTATGAAAGTTTGTTGAGGATTAGAAGCATTAGAATTGGAGACCTAAATCTCTAAATCTCTAGGTTGACTCTCACTTGCCTAAAAGAGCTTCACCTTCTTGGATTTAAAGATATGACATTCCTTGTTTTCGAAGACCTTTTTTGTTTCCCACTTTTTCTTGACACATTTCTCTAATCTGCAGTCCCTTTGACCTACTTTTGTGGTCATTAGTTTGACATTAATATATTTATCTTATCTTATCTATCTTATCTTATCCAATGTCACAAAAAGGATCCAAAACCTTATTCGATCCATTATGTCAATGATTTCCATTCTTCAATGATGAGTTGGAAGAGGCATAGAAGGTATTCTTCTTGTGGGATGAAAAATATTAATTGGGCTGCAAGGTCCCTTTTCTTGCTTATCCTCCATCTTCAAGGCAAGCAACATGCTCTGAGGAAATGATGGTAGAGATTTCTATCCCTTTCCAAAGATGAGGAAACAATCGAGACAAAATTGATGCGAAGGACCTCATCACTTGTACTTCTAATTTGATAGAGAGATGATCAAATTGATCAATATATTGTTGGACTAAGTATCTAGATGCCTAATAAAATGGAGCCAACATGCCAAGAGCTTTTTTTTTAACTTGAGGGGATAAAAGCACTTCCCAATGGTCTCTTTGAATATGCCCACGTGGCAATGGTTTGCTGCTTTGTTGCAGCCAAAAGTTTGACATCACCAAGGAAGCCATTTGCAAATTGAGCTACGCCTCGCAACTACAAACCCAAGAATCAAACTTATCACCGTCAATTATGCAATTGAAATAAGAAATGGATATTGCCGAGTCCAAAATGAAAAGAGGATCATGAATTGTATCGAAGGTCAGATGTTGACTTAAATGTCTCTGGAACATGTTGGTCATTTGGTGCATAAGTTTGAGTTGGGGACTCGAGGATACAGCAGTTATGAATGGCACCCAAGTACTTGATGGACTTCAAGGATTACTAAAAACGTTCATGATAATATTTTTGTAAATGAAAGAAATGGTGCAAGAATTAAAGACAAGACAATACACCAAAGCTAGGAAAGAAAACCAAGAAAAGGCACCTTTTCCCTTTTTGGTGCCCTTATTGTTTCCTTGTACCCAATATATTATAATAAAATGATAAAGGCTCAAGATGATAAAGATGCCTCAAGGGTAAATAAAGAAACAAAACCCTCCTAGATGTAAATAAACAATTAATAGGATATAAAAGTTACCAAAAAAAAAAATAACTTTAAATTACAATCGCTCAACTAAGAGCCCCTAGAGTGTAGTGATATGATTAGAAACTAAAGAAAGCCCTCAAGCCCCCCATACAAGTCACTAATAGCCTAACTCCAACACTTGATTTATATAAATAAGACTTAAGAGAAGAGAACATTCTAAAGTAGATTCTAAAACCAATATAACCTACAGACTTTAGGAAAGTTACTTGCATCCTCTAATTATCTCTTTTCCTGATGCCAAAAAGATTGAGAGCAACATACCAGAGCCCATACAATAAGAAAAAACAGCAATGAAGATGAGCAAGTACAATCCCAAGAGAGGGGTACATTTCTCAAGCATGAGGCAAAGCAGAAAATTCTTTATTTAGATAAAGGTATTTCCCAGACAAGAGGACAATAAGCATTTTGTTGGTAGGGACTTGAGAAAGAAAGATAAATTATATTAATGTCCATAAATGACAAAAGTATGTCAACAAGCTTGAAAGTAGGACTAGGTACAATAGAGAAGAACTAGCATAAGAAGACCCTAGGATATAATTAAAAATTTGGACAATGGAAGGAATTCTTGGGGGAGGGGGAGGCGGGCGGCAAGACGGGCTCTGCAACTTCGAAGATCAAAAGAACACTAGGAGTCGTCATGCCTATCAAAACCGACTGCGGTGTCACTGCCCAGGCTCAACTTGGTAATGCAATAACCTCCTTGGCTACCCATATTGTCTGCCAAACTACTGATACAAACATCCAAGACAGAGCAAAGTTGTGCAAACTCTTTGGTAAAAACAAGATTTCAAGTTTTTGAGGGACTCGTCTACGATGTCACTGCCCAGGGTTAGCTTGGGAATGCAATAACCTCCTTGACTGCCCATACTATCTACTAGACTACAAATACCACCATTTGACACAAAGCAAAGTTGTGCAAACTCTTTGGAAAAACAGGATTTGAAGTTTTTGAGGGACTCGTTCCTAAAACTATCGAACGGCTGCTCCAAAATGCAAAAGCTCAGTCCTCCCCCAATGGGTTGTGCCCAAATCTCTACCATTCCAAGGCAATCTCGCTATGGGGTGCAAATTAGTTTGTCCACAGGTAGAAATCGTGATCTTTCTCTAAGGCAGCAGACATCATGGCTTGAAGTAAATCCTCGCGAGCTCAAGGGAGGAGTTGCAGGCAACAAGCAAACGTTTGTAAAAGAGCTACCAAGGATAGACCACCAAACTGCATACAAACTATTTGTCAAAATACCATAGAGAGATTTTGGCTTTGAATCTCAAAACACTAATTAGATTTGGTATCAAGAAGCAGCTTTGGAGGTCCAAAAGCTACTCAAGCAATTGGACGGATTGTCAATCATTTCTAAGACTCCGACTCTCCTTCAGTCAGCATGTGTTCTGTGGGCAGAGAAGGTAAAAAAGGATACATGCAAAGTGTTTGACAAAATGTCAGAACGAAAATCCTTTGCAAGGAATTGTTCGACAATAAACCAGGTGGACTACAAGGGTCAACCAATCTCCTCTAAGCTGAAATTGTGTCGAATTATTAACTATCAAATTTTGGTGAAGACTGTTGCGGGGCATATCATAACAGTCAACTAAATCTTCAAATAATTTTGCAATGATCAAATATATAATTCAGCACAAAGTGGAGATTCCTATGGACAAACAACGCCTTATTTAAGAGGGTAAACAACTAGAGGATTTTGCACAGATGATTACTTACAACATATACAAAGATCCACTCCTTTATATGGTGCTGTGACTTTGTGAAGGAGCATTGCGATCTAGAAGTCCATCTACTTCAAAGCCGGTAACCTATAAGGATGCACCCTGAAACAAGGCACCCACACAATCAGCATTCCCTGCTAATAAGCCTCGCCCATACAATGTTGAGAAAATGGATGAAGTGCCAATTGTTGAGGTAAATCATCCTCAGGGAAACGGCTTCTTTAAATATCTTTAATCTGATGCAATTATCAGCCACTGCAATGGTTTTTGGCCTCAATCAGAAGAGTTGCATCAGTGGATTTATACACACTGGACCAAACAACGTGAAATACTATTGTGCTCAAAAGGCTTCTTCATAGTACAATGTACTACCACTGAAGTTTATCAAAAGATTTTTGAAGAGGGACCACAATTCTGAGGAACAGCAGGACTCTTTATCACTCCTTAGTTTCCAGAATTTGATCCCAACACAATGGTCGTTTCCAAAATGCCTATCTGGGTTCACCTCCCAAATATGGCTCTTGTTTTTTGGCATCCGATAGTTTTCAAAGAAATTGGGAAAGCTTTAGGCAGATTTGTAAAAGCTGATATGGAACGTACCCGACAAGGCCTCTTCACCTTTCCTCGCATGAGTGGAGATCGATCTTAGTAAAGGCTTACCTAAAAGCATAATTCTAAAACATGGGGTATTGATATGGACCCAAAGCCTAGACGATGAAAATATAGCATTTAGGAGCCACTTCTGTCACCAAATGGGGCATCTACAGGGGACATGCTCAAGCAAGAGGATACTCAAAGGGGAAAAGGGGATCTGCTACCAAACCAAAGAGATGGCAGCCTTAAGAACCACAATATTCAGAGGATGAAGATGACAAGTGAAATATCCCAAACTAAATTTGGATGCAAATTCTTTTCAAAACTGATTTCAACTACTTGCAGGGATTCAGTCAAATGGAACAACCATATCCAATGATAAAACAAGACAATGATATAAATATGAATGCAATTGCAAATACAGTCCAGATATCATAAAATAATACAAATATGGTCTCCAAACCAAATTATTCTAGCAAACTAGCAAACTGGAATAAAAAACCTGGATCTGTGTGGCTCGGGCTGCTGTGTCCAAAAAACACAGTCGCCGACGTCGGTCGATACACTGTTGTCGTCGGTTCCCTGGTGGTGATCTCTGCCTGCTGGTGACTGTATGCCTGCCGATGTCGGTCACTGATCGGCCGATGTCGGTCTACCTGCCGATGTCGACCTCTGTACTACCCTGCGGCCTGCAACTGCGAACTGTGCCCTTCTTCACTTTTCTGAATCCACTGGTACGGCCTGGTACCGATCTGTGCGGATTCCGTACAACACCGGATCTGAAGATCTATATATATATATAAATCAAATCTAATGAAATAAATACCTGAAAACCTCTGTAGATGCTGAACACCTGATATATCCAGTGAATGACCTCTGAAGCCCCAGATCTGATCAATAAGCACAATATGAATTCCGTCACGAATCCACCCCTGAAAAGAGCTAGGTTTCCGTCCAACTCTTCTCCAATCTGCTGAAAGTTTGCGTCCTCAGAGATTTTCGCTGAATCACAGATTCAAGCTTCACAATACTCAGAATATTTTTAGCAACAAAAAGATATATAAAATGCTTTGCCCTCTCCTGCTTTTAAAGGCTCCCAAGAATCTTCTAGAAGAAGCCAACTTATTTAATATTTTATTTCTATATTAATTAAAATTAATTAATTAAAGTCATCCTATTGAAGAAATATTTTTTTTTGGACAACTTAAATTAATTAAATCACTTTATCATAAATTTGGGGACATTACAACAAGAGCATAGCAAAATCACAACCTGCAGAGGAAGAGCATGACATCAATGTCGGAAAAGAAGTTAAAAATGATGATTTATTTCAACCATCAAAGATAGTGGAGGAAGAAAAGGAGGTGAGGGATCCATCCACATGAGGGATAGATACAGAATAAATTTCAACAGGAGTTAAAAGACTACATGAGTAGGATAATTCTGAATCCGATAAGGAACCGTCCTTGGTTGGCTATTCAAGAACACAAGCTTCTGACCTACAAATGGTGGTTGTGGGAACTCCTCCAGGGGTTTGGATTGAGGTGAAAAAGAAGAAAGGGAAAAAAGGGTGGGTTGAGGAATTAGACATATGATGCAGGCTTCGTAGATCTGTTTTTTCTCCCTATGGTAGGAGGTCAGGTTTGCAGCTAATATAGTGCACCTATTGTTGGTTGTAATGGTATATTTGGCCCTAGGGGGTTGTTTGCTGGAACTTTACCCTTAATGCTATTTGCATATACACAATATAACTTTTTTCCATAAATATAAGCTAATAAATAAAGCAAGGGATGGTTGAAGATCCTGAACCACAACATGTATGCAAAATTAACCAATTGAGAAAAGAACCCCCAAAGAAGCAGTGACATGAGCTAAGTAAAATAAAACATGACTAAGAATTAAAAACAATGTTGTCAAATGTCTGCTACAAGCTTGGACCAAAAGAACCCCAGCATCATCATCAACCGCTGTTAAAATGCCAATGAAATTCCTGATATGTCACATAATGACCAGGGTAATGGGGCCCAGCTAGACGATCCTAGAACCACTCCTAACATCCAAGGTTGAGGAATGCCTAGTGACAGAGAAGAAATTGATTAATGTGTTTGCCCCTATGACCCTAACTGTGGGCAAGGAATTGAAGGGCCCCCAAAGCCAAAATGAAGTACATCCACAATGCCTAGAATGAGAGTAAGAAGGTTGGGGTGCCCCAGTTTTTGTATGCAAGGATGAACATTATCTCACTGCTCTATCTACCATTGATGTAAATCAACAACATCCAAAGGGTACTTAGTGCCCACAACAGTTGTTATGAGAGGCTGACAGGAGGTACTCAGCCTAATAGGTCTAGAGGTCCCCTATAAGACAACCCCTCAAAGAAAGGAAAACATTTCTGATCATGGTGGCCAAACAAGGTGCATGAGAACCATCCCAAGTCTCTAGGAAACCGGAAAAAGTAGTCCTCACTAAACTAGATATGGTGATTCATTTTAATGCATAACTATTGGGAGCACACCCTTAGCTGGCCAAACAAGATCCTTCACCATGTGACCAATGGCACTGAAGATAGTCAGACTCAGACCAAACAAAGGTGCCATCCAAGATCTACAGGAAATGCTCAGCATGAAATGAGCTCTTTGGCTTGAGAGGCTACATAGTAGAGGTCCAAGTAACCTAGATGTAATGTCTGTATATATCTTCTTTGACACTATTGATCACTTTCTTTGAGGGAAGAAAACAGGGAGGTGCATCCAAGCAGATTATCTATAAGGAGGTTGTCGGTCAATAGAGACAAGCCAAATCTAGCAAAAGAGATCTAAGCCTGAACACCATACTGGAAAAAAACTCAGGCAGTAATGGACACCAGCAGAAAATGCGGTAGGAACTGGTGTCACTACAGCTGGGCTGCAACCAAAGAACCATGAAACAAGTGTCATTGCAGAAGGAAATGGCTTGACTGTGAAAGCAGCTGAGAGAAGACATCTACAGCCGCCAGTTTTGGTCATCATGTCGAGGGAAGAATATAATGGGAGCACTTCATGGACAGTCCAAAAAAACAAAGCAGAAACTGGAAAATCATAGGCAAGGTATGCGGGGAGTAACAGATGCAGCAAAGGAAATTCCTTGACAATGCTCTGATGCCAAGTAGCATTCAGCAGAGCACACAACTTAGGATACAAGCAAATAGAAGAACAGCAGAAACAATAAGGGAAATGTTGTCAAAACTGATGTTATACACTCTTCATTACCAAAGGTTAAATCAATTTACAAGAATGAGAATGTGTACTGGTTGAGCAAGGCCAGGCACATGCAAACTTCCTCAGAACTTGGTATGTGAAATCCACCTCAGTTACTTATGCAGTAAGGCTCCAGGGAACTGAGCCAAATGTACATATAGATACTTACAATGATTTAGATGATGATGAGAATGACTCTCATTATATTTGATAAGCATTAACACAAAATTCCTTTGGAGATAAAGATACAAAACAGCCTTAATTATGGTCTCAAAATATGTTGCACTTGAAAACCTGTGATTAATACCTTCACCACTAAGCATAATTGCTATTTGCTAGTATATTAGGGTTTCTCTTTTTGGTCTATATTCACTATAGTACTAAACTAGCCCAAAATAACGGTTTTATAATTAATAAGCTGACGAGTCCTAAAATAAGCAATTACAGCTTAACTCTTATCACTTTATAAAGCTACCCCAAACCGTTTTCTATTCACCCCTGATGATGGGTTCAAAGTTAAGACCCAAATTGTGAGGGTTTAACAAAAATTGGACACATTTCGTCCTGAAATCTCTAATAGGAACATTAATGATGACACTCTCAACTGTCATCTGGTTGAGCTAAAGGCCATTAAGGAAGACCTTGCCAAGCAAGCCTTCAGCTATACTAGATTTATTTAAGAAAAGTAGGACTCCCTTAAGCTGAGTGCCAAGGTTGTCTTGTTGACCATTCTTGCCTATGTTGGAAGAGCAAAACCTTCGAGGATGCTGGCTAGCTATCTAATCTTGCTGTTATCTTCTGTAATAGAAGATAAACTTTTCTCAAAACTATATATATCCATACTACTACAAAAAGAACATAAGATTTAATACTTTCATTGTTGTACCACCATAAAAAACAAAAGCAGATGATGCAAAATGATCTTTTTGTCAGTTGCCTCACTTTTCATCTGGATTCATTCGCCCAAACATTAGATTCCATGCGCAGAATACGACTTCAAAATTCACTTTAAAATTTAACATTTTCATATCAAATCCAAACCCTAGAGTAAGGAAGCAAGAATCGAAATAAAGTGTAAATTTGCTTTTCTGTGTTGATTATCATGAAATATTTGGTCATTAAAGCATTACACTGCTCAATGGCATTTACCATATGTGGTATGCACAACTACTTTTCCTTTTCCATGAAAGCAAGAACACCCATGCTTTACACTTGGACCAGTTCTAACAAATTACTCCATATGTAATACACATATCCTATTCCCCACAAAAAGATGCTTCATGAATGTCTTTGAAAAATCAAGAACATCTAGCTCCAAAATTAAGGAGAACCCTTAAGAAGCTGCTGTAATGATGGAATCAATAGATCAATTTAGGGTACAAGTATAACAAAAAAAGAAGTAAACTCCAAAGAAGAGGCTAAAATACTAGTTACAGATCATCCAAAATATTAGTGAAGTCAAAACTGTTCAACAACAGAATTGCAATTAATCCACACTTTACTAACTAAACATTTGTACCATTTATATAATGTTGTCAAGTAAATCACACTTATATATGGAATAGAAATTTTACACTTCTGTTGACCCGTATAGTGTAAACTTGTGAATCCAGTGTCTTTATCTTTATCTCAATAGTTGCATCGGAACTTTCACCAGCATCTCTCCCAGCAATAGCTGTTTCATTAGCATTGGTGTCTGCCATCCTGCCGAAATAGCCACAAACCTGGTCCACATTAAATTGGGCAATGTTAGATATGAAAAAACAAAACACAAGATTTTACAACTTCCAATACACACATTTTGATTCCCTTATCGAATAGAAGGAAAACAGGATACATCAATTTTTCAAATGAAAACATCATTAATTATGTAGTATCAAAAAAGAGATTATCTCAAAAGACTTGAAGGTGTGGACAAAATTCTGCATAAGTACACATAACACACAAAGCTCCAGTTTATTTTTCTCAGATACAGAATCTTAACAAAGGGACTTTTCCGTTGCACTGTAATCTGGGCTTAACTTTCAAAAATGGGGTGGACAGTCAACATCAAGAATTTTCACTTTTAACCACATTTTAACTTATATTGAAATAAATGCCATTGCCAGCTTAACGAGTCATGAGGGATGGGAAAGTCCATTCTGCTTGGATAACAATGTGACACACTACAATCATTCTCATCGATTTGAATAGTAACAGATGGATTTATTTAATAACCATGCATACAAGCCATAACAAAAATATGCCAAGACATGCCTTGCCCATATGGATACAATCCCATTTGCAATCCAATTTGAAGACTAAAGATCTATAAAATTGACAAGAAAGAACACCACCATAAGCTTGACCTGACTATCATGATCAAAAGCCCAAGCACCCAACTGCTGACCAGAGATGCCCCACAATGTTAATGAATGTCCTCACAAAAGTTAAACAACTTACGATAGAATGAACATGCCTCAGTTGAATTGACTTGATATAAACAAACCATTTATACATGTAAATCCCTGGGCAATACTTTTTGTAAGAAGAAAAACTTCAGCATATTTTGAATCGTTTGCCAGTAGCTAAAACAAATCCCTTTAAAGTGTGTAAATCATTGATGGTAGAAGGGCCTACTAATCCATGTGAAAGTTACAAACAAATCCCCTTAAGACAGGCACCTCCCCTTAAAACAGGCACTTTATCGGTGTCATAGTTTCTTTACCAATGCTTGGAATCTGAAAGCATAATATACTTTAGAAAGCTAAGGATTTGGTTTAAGTCAATCCCCTTTCCTTTGGGACATAAAACTTTTCAAAAATTGCTCCAAAGAGCCCTAAAAATCAAAATAGAAAATGTACCAAAAATCACAAAAAAAATTGAAAACCAAAATAAAGTGTTTTAATGAGATCAAGTTCAACATCACAACAGATCCTCTTCGCTTCTTCACTTGTCATGTGGCTTTTCAAAGTCTCAAGACAAGTCAATTATTCTTCTATAACCTCCTTAAATTTTACATGTGCATTGTTTCATCGACCCTTCCCCGAGCAGCTACACATATAGCTGCATGTAGCAGATAGAAAAGAAGAGCGGAGCAGATGATCCGTAGTTAGGATAGACATTTCAATCCTAATTCATCAACACAGACCTTATACACTAGAATTCTGATATGACTAAATTATATTATTTTGCCTTAAGAACCATCCTTGCAAGAACAGAATTATACTTAGCATTCTAATGCCATAAGTGCTGCAATTTGGGAAGCAGGTGCATAGAATAAAATTAAGAAAGTAAAATACTGAAATAAAAAGGAAAGAGAGAATCAACACAAAAATTTAGCCTAGGGAAACCCAATGTGCGAGTACCCCAAAAGAGCGGATGGCCTCCCCCAACATCATCATCAGGGGAGGCACTCTACCTATTAAGGTGTGTGCCATAGCGAACCACTCGATCTATAGATCGAGGTCTTCACTCTCCCAACAAAGGAGGAGGAGTGCCTCTTCAGTTCTGCCATCATCGTGCAAGAATTACCAACGTTACCAGTTCGTGGCCCTAGGCATGCGTTTGGAACCCAAGTTCGAACCCAATGCTAGTGCGGGTCGTTGCCCCAACACCCAGGGTTCACCCCTAGGCACCCAGGTGTGTTGGGGGTTATTCCCAAGCGAACTTGCAGTCGCCAGCAGCCAAAAGCTGGCAAAAAACATTTTTTTTATTTCTTTTTCTTTTTCACCAAACCCAATGCATTTAAATAATTAAAAACACCTTCCTCAACCCTAAAAGCCAAAAGCAAAAGCATACTTCAACACAAATGAGAAGAACAAAGTGACAAAAGGAAAAACACTTGGCTCTTATTTTTATAATTTTCTCATTGCATACTTCAACTCCATTGCTGTTGTAGGTTTGAATCTTCATCAAGCATCATTCTAGTCATATGCCTATGGTGATTGAGGAGCCATTTGCTATCAAGGTAAGTTTTATACTGTTTTTTTTTTTGGTCATTTTTTAAATATTTACTAGTTTCTAGCTGCTGCCCTAGGGTTTGTTTTGAATTTTTTTAATTTTGTTTGTTTTTTTAATTATAGTTATATATACTAATAGTCTATTACTACAATCAACAATGTCTCGTAGCTCTTCCTCCACCAGCCAAAAGCAACACAAAATGGACTTGACACACTCACCATTGTGGAAATATACAACACTGGTAGACCAAGTTTCAAGTGGTGGGGCCTATATTTGGAAATGCAATATTGGTGATTCTCAGTTTACAAGCTCATACTTTAGGGTGAAAGCACATTTATGTCACATTCTTGAACGCATAATCAAATTTTTGCACAGTGAAGACTAACTGTCCATTGCCACATTCAAAAATCCTTGAATTCATCAGGGAACAAGAAGATGCAAATGTCGCACGTGCCTTGAGACTCAGTCACACTCTAGCAAAGAAAGGCAAGGGATCAGGGAAGCCACCTGTTTCCCCAAATTCTACTAGCGATTCTTCGGTTGTGCCCTTTGGAAGACATCCATTTTTGGGAGCACCCCCTATGCAAGAAGAGGCTTCTCTTCCAGTTCCAAACAAAAGAACAAGAGGACCACTAGATAGGTCTTTTCAAAATGAGAGCAGGGAGATTGTGGATCAAAAAATTGCAAGATGCATATATGCAAATGGATTGTCTTTCAATGTGGTTTGATCACCATATTGACAAGAAATGGTGAGAGCAATCAATGAGGCCCCAAAAGATTACAAAGCCCTAGGGTTTGAAAAAGGCCGCACCACTTTATTGGCGGAGAGAAAAATTGTTGAAGATTCTTTAAAGCCAATCAGAGATTCATAGGCTGAAATAGGGGCCTCCATCATTTCTGATGGATGGAAAGATGCAAAAAACCGGCCTTTGATCAATGTGCTTGCAATATGCCCTAAAGGGGCAATGTTTTTGGAGGTTGTTGATTGTGAAGGGTGTGTGAAGAATGCGGAGTTCACTGCCAACATCCTCGTCGAATCCATTGAGGCAGTTGGACCTGAAAATGTTATCCAAGTTATAACGGATAATGCCAAAAATTGCAAGGCCGCGAGGATGTTGGAGGCGAGATATGGACACAATTTTTGGACACCTTGTGTTGTCCACTCAATCAAACTCATGTTGCAAAAGATGGGGAAGCAAATTGACTGGATCAAACAAGTGTATGATGAAGTTGAGCAAATTCAAATGTTTGTCGCCAACTATCAACACTCTTAAGCCATTTTCAGATCCTTCTCGACATTGGACTTGTTGAAGGTATTTTTATTTTAGTATTTTTATTTTTGTTTTAAAATTATAGCTTTTTTATTTTTTGATCTAGTACTTGTATAACTATATTTTTAATAATTTAATTTTGTAATAGGTTGCTCCGACTAGATTCGCTTCTCACACAATCGTCTTGAAACAACTTGTACTAGTGCGACAAGCACTTAGCAATATGGTCATTAGCAACTTGTGAGGTGTATTGAGGGAGGCGAGCAAAGAGCGGACCCAATGAGTGACAAACTTGATCCTAGATGATGATTGGTGGGCCTGTGTAGATTATTTATTGAGTTCCACTGAGCCCACCATGAGTATGATCCATTTTGCTGACATGGATCAACCATGTTTGGGAGAAATATATGATGGCATAGACTGAATGATTGAGAAAATAAGATTCATCATTAATGAAAAAGAGCAAGATCCTGAGGAGAAATTTTTCAAACAAGTGCATTCTATCCTTGTTGAGCAGTGGAACAAAATGACCACCCTGCTACATCTCCTTGCCTTTGCATTGACTCCTCATTTTTATAGCACGGAGATCCTTTCTTTGCCGAGGAGGGTGCCACCATATAGAGATGTTGAAGTGGCTGAAGGGTACAAATTGGCAATGTCTAGGATATTCCCTGATCCCAAAATAGAAGGCATGGTTACAAGCAAGTTTGGGTCTTTCATTACCTCCCGAGGTCATAGTCTTGGTGCTCTTTGGGACAAATACAAAAAGGATGGTCCTATGTGGTGGTACCTTCATGGCCAAGGATCACCGAACCTCCAACCTATTGCAATCAAGATCTTGTCACAGGTAAGTTTTGTATTTTTTAAGTTTTTAAATTTATTATTTAAGTTTTTAAGTTTTTCTTTTTCTTTTAAAAATTTTAAATTTATGTTTAAATTTGAATATAGTTTGCAAGTTCATCTTCTTGTGAGCAGAATTGGGGCACATATAACTTCATTCACTCACAAAAGTGCAACAAGCTTGCAGTGAAAAAAGGCCGAGGAGTTGGTCCACATACACTCTAATTTGTGTCTTCTATCACACAAGAACCCAAAGTACAAGGAGGGGATGTCAAAGCATTGGGATATAGATCCAGAGGTTGTTGACTTGGATGCTTGCATATCTCTCTTCTCATTAGATGACATTGGCACTCCTTCAGGTTCGAGGACACAAAACGTAGCTAGTGAAAGTGGCAGTGCAAATAGTCCATGTGGTTCTACTTCTAATGAACCACAACATCATCATGAAGATGATGCTCTTGATGAAGAGCAATATCAAAATGACTATGAAAATTGAACTTTATAGTTTGAACTTCGATGTATCTTGTAATTAATTACAGCCAAAAGATAATTATTGATATTTGATATTCATTTTTGTTTAATGGTTGTACTTATAGTTATCATTTATCATTATCAACTTATCATTTATGATTTGACTCGTTTATCTCTATCTGTTTAGTGGTTAATGACAATGACACTAATTTCTTATGTATCAGGCTAGAATTTCTATATTTTTTTTTTATATTTTTTATACGGACGAACCCAACAACAAACCCAAGGAAAAAAAATCGCCGTACCGACGAACCGGGTTCTTCGAACCCACACCAGACCCAAAAACGAACCGGTAACCTTGAGAATTACATGCCAATTGCTCAACTATGGGTGGGACTTCTCCAGCACTTTTACAAGCCAGTTGCTCTACAAGTTTGTCTTGCTCAATAAACTTGTTTAAACAGCAAACTCCACTACTGTACTCTGCTGGTCATACACCCTACAACTCTAGATGACGACCTCGAGGGGTATATTTGTAGTATATACCAGAAAATGAGCAATTGAACTGTGCACGCGCCCAAAACCACTCATTCCCAGAAAAAGCAGAGGAGAAAATGTTTCAGCTTCTGTTCTGGGCTGTTAAAGTTTTCTTTTTGTCTTCCATGAGTGTAATTTCAGGCTTCAGCAGTGCCGAATCCATCACTATTTTTCCTTTTTTTTTTCCTGTTGCAGCAAGGCAAATCCGGCATGTGCCAAATGCATAAGAACATTCAAGATGTTCCAAATACGTCAGCATTTCATGTTTATAAAATTGATGTGGACCCCAAGGCATCAAGATCAGCCTTGGGCCTTTCTATTCATGTTTTACCCTTATCAACCTTTGAGCTTTATGTTTGCCCAATTTTGCACCATGGAGTGAGTGGAAACATGTCTCAAAACACTTCATTAATCATAAAAATTATGAAGAAGATCAACATATCTCAGGACACATGGCTTTTAAAAGACTCGAGATAAGTCAATTCTTCTTCCATGATATCCTTAGAATCTACCTGTGAATTGCTTCATCTACTCTTCCCCATCCAACTACACATAGAAGAGAGAAAGAAGAACACAGAAAATGATCTGTAATTAGGATACCTATAGATATTCCATTTCAAATCCATCAACACAAATATTATACACTAGAACTCTGATATGACTGAATGAGATGGATGTGTCTTAAAAACTATGCTTGAAAAAACACAATTATTCTTAAACTTCTGATGCCATACGAGCTGAAATTTGAAAAGAAGTTGCATAGTATAAGTTAAGCAAGTAAAAACTGAAACAAACATGGAAAGAGAGAATCAACAAAATAATTTACTCTAGAGAAACCCAGTGTCGGAAAACTCCAAAACAGTGAGACTCAGATTTTTCGTTTCCGCTATCATCATGCAAAAATTACAAGCCGATTGCTCAACTAAGGGTAGGATTTTCGCAGCAACTTTACAATGCTCTACAAGCTTGTCTTGCTCAAAATATTTGCTTGAACAACATACTCCACTACCGTACTTAGCTGGTCCTACATACTACAACTCTAGATGATGACCCCAAGGATTATATCCATACAAGCAATGAACCATGCAAAGACCTCAAACACCCACTGCCACAAAAATACCAAGGAGGAAAATTTTCAACTTCCACTCTGGTTGGTTGAAGTTTTATTTTATCTTCTGTGAGGATGGCTTCAACAGTGCCAAATCCATCAAGCATTTTCCCCACTATATCAAGGAAATTTGCCATGTGTCAAATAAGTTAACATATTCAATACATGCTGAATACATCAACACCTCCTGGATTTTTAAACTAATGTGGGCCCCACAATGTCCAAATTGCCCTTAGGCTTTTTGAAATGTCCCTTTTTGGACAAAATGTGACAATTTCAGATTTTTTCATAAACCCTTTTTGGTAAATTTCTGAATAAACAAGCTGAAACAAACCCTAGAATCTAGATAATAACATGCAACAGAAATTTGCAAAACTGATAATACCCAACTCGAATATTAATTCAATAAACTGATTACAAATTTATTACAGCAAACCCTAACTGTAAAAGTCCACAAAAAAATGAAGTCAGCAATAAATACAAATTATTATCTAGTAGAACAAAGTACAACTGTTTATCTGAAAGTACGAATCATTGTAGTGACAATATGGATCAGTGTAGCAACGGTTCAAAATACTATAGCAATGGTACAGCAAGATGAAAATGGAATAAATCTTGATTTGCAAGCACAAATATGATACCTGGGTGGAATCACCTACTAGGTATGAGGGTTTTCGTCCTCAGGCCCATTCACTTGAGGGTTTTCGTCCTCTGTGATGGAAAGTTGACCAATTGTTGCTCAATCCCTGAAAAGAGTTTCGATATTGATCAAATGATTATGAATTATGATTTTTTTTCATGCAACCCTTTTAAATATTTATGTTCCCCACCAAAACCCTAAAAAGCAATGCTTTATCTTCTATTTTGGCGTTGACATGCTTTTATTTTAATAAAGTCATCTTTATCCTTGATTTTGGCCTAATTAATAATCATTACTTTATCGCCCACTTTAATAATAATGATTGTCTTTTTTCCATATTATTAAATAAAATTACTTTAGGACAACTTAAAACATTAATATTAAATTATTCTTTTCTTTATTTTAAAAAGAGGACATGACAATCCGCCCTTCTCAAAGATTGCTTGTCCTCAAGCAATCCCTGAATTGCCCTGCAATTACCAGGATCCCATACTTTTATGCATGGACCATTTTGAACTAAAACAA
Source organism: Torreya grandis (assembly GCA_037957365.1). NCBI lineage: Eukaryota > Viridiplantae > Streptophyta > Pinopsida > Cupressales > Taxaceae > Torreya > Torreya grandis. Next base: position 1,099,724 of record JARHVA010000384.1, read on the forward strand.
AAGGATCCATGTATCTTTTACTGCAAGTTGTGTCCTTTCACCCTCTCTCCATCCTTAAAGTGTTTATCATGATGACAAACACCTTGAAATGGCATAATAGTATGAAACAATAAATCTGAAATATGACTTTCCTTTTCACACCTTGTGATGTAATCAAATTGCTTACCTCCTTTTTCTAATTTAGAAGTAGGAGTTTTTGAGTGATTTACCTTGACACAACTATCCTTGTAATTCAGAATTTCAGAATTAGTTGTATCAACTCAAACATTCTCCTTACTTGCATGCTCATCACTATAGTTACTCTAAAAAACAATCACATACGATAATGACTCAAACTTTGCAATGCTTGGAAGATTAATAGGTGCTTTTAGGGTTAAAACATCCTCAATTTTGGATACTTGGCATTTAACATGTAATGTTTTTTGGGCTGAAACAACTTCAACCCTGGACACTTGGCATTCAACATGTAATGTGCGTTCTTCCTTTACATTGTTAATGCAAACATTTTGTTTATTAGAAGTCATACCTGTTTCTATTGAATATCCTTCACTTTCCACTTGCATTGTGGATTTCTTTATGGGTTGCTCGCTAACTCCTTTTGGATCCGACTTTTGTTGCTTCCTGATTTCTTCCTTGGGATTCTTTTGAGGTTTTGATTTTCCATCTTTCTTCTTCAACTTTTTAATTTTATTTTCTATGTATACCTCCAAAAATTCTTCAAAGGTATTATAAGATGTGTATATATCAAACTTCTTATCATATTCATCAAAGGCAAAAAGTTTGACCTCATCTTTGTCACACTGCTCTTATAACCATGCCTCCTGAATAGAATCTTTCTTTCAGGTCCTTCTAAATGAATATAGGGCTTTATTGATGATAGAAAACTGCTTCAAAAGATGGTTCTTAAAATCTTGGCTCTTTGTCTATACTTCATATATTGCTTTTTTGTTGATTTTTTCAAGACAATCCCTAGCTTTTTGTTGCTCTTTTTGTATTCAAATCAACTCTTGGATAGGATTTGTCTTCATTTGGTAAGAACTTAGGTCGCCAATCCATGTTCTCTCTCCTAAGTTCCCTTTCACTCATGTGTCCATTGTGGATCTACACTCAAATGTTAGCTTTCGACTCTGTAGGCTGGCAAAATCAATGCTCTAATACCACTAAAATGTCCCCTATTTAGACAAAAAAACAACAATTTCGGATTTTTCCATACATTCTATTTGATAAATTTCTGAATAAATAAGTTGAAACAAGCCCCAACTAATAACATGCAACTAAAATATGCAAAACTAATAATAACTGACTGAAATATTGAATCAAAACACTTATTACAAATTTATTACAGCAAACCCTAACTGTAAAAGTCCACAAAAGAATCAATTCAACAATAAATACCAATTATTATCCAATAGAATAAAGTACATCAATTTATCTGAGAGTACAAAATATTGTAGCAATGGTACGAATCATTGTAACAATGGCACAAATGATTGTAGCAATGGTACAAAATACTATAGCATTGGTACAAGCCAAAAATGGAATAACTCTTGATTTGCAAGCACAAATATGATTCCTGGAAGGAATCAGCTAATGGGTATGAGGGTTTTCATCCTCAAGCCCGTTCACTGGTGGGTTTTTGTCCTCTATGATAGAAATTCAAACAATTGTTGCTTAAACTCTAAAAAGGGTTCTGAAATTGATCAAATGATTATGAATTATGATTTCTTTTCATGCAACCCTTTTAAATATTTACCTTCCCCACCAAAACCCTAAAAAGCAATGCTTTATCTACTATTTTGACGTTGACATGCTTTTATTTTAATAAAGTCATCTTTATCCTTGTTTTTGGCCCAATTAAATATCATTACTCTATGGCCCACTTTAATTTTAATGATTGTCATTTTTTCCATATTACTAAATAGATTTACTTTAGGACAACTTAAAACACTAATATTACATTATTCTTTTCTTTATTTTAGAAATAGGGCATGACACATTTTTTATACATTTTTCCTACTAACCAACTTCTGCCCTTTCGATATGCCCAATTTTGCATCATGGAGTGAGTGGAAACATGTCTCAAAACACTTCATTACTCATGCAAACTATAAAGATCAACACATCTCAATAAGAATAAAAAAAAATAAGCTCTACACTTTGTTCTCTTCTTTTTCTGCTCAATATGAATAAAGAAAAGAGTAGATAAAATAAATATATTAATGTCCAACTAGTGACCACAAAAGTAGGTCAAAGGGACTACATATTACAAAAATGTGTCAAGAAAAAGCAGGGAACCAAAAAGGTCTCCGAAAACAAGAAAAACAATGCTGAAAGAAATAGTATAAAACATGGCAAAGAGTGACCACGCTCAAAGTCAAACCACCAAAGGACCCAACCATGCTTAGGTCCAACGAAGGAAGCAAAAAAAATGAGTAATCTCCAAGAATCTGTAAATGTCGGGAGCACGAGGATGATCCATAAGAAAGAACCAGGAGGGAACCCATCAAGAGTCCAATCCAACTCTCCTAGCATCCAAGGCCAACGAGAAGAAGCTCTGAATAGAAGTTTGACCCGAAGAAGGAAAAGTCCTTTGTGAAGATCTGGTGGGTCTAGTCTGCCTCCTGATGTCGGGCCTGAAGTGAATATGATGATGAATACTTGGGGATCTGTGAATAGTGTCTCTGAGCCTCACTGATTTGGATGTGGGGCTATACCGATGTCAATCTGTCGCTTAGTGCCTCTCGAAGGTAACACCGTGAAAAAAGAAGTAATCCGTTGAGTGGAGACTAGTCTAGTGGGTCTTTGAATAAAATGATCATGAAGCTTAAGAACTTGTATATAAAGCCAAACATCTCTGGTCCTCATATCTGAAGACGTCAGAAAGAGTTTGTGTCCTAAATAGGCAGTAAAACCTCCCTCTAATCTCATAGTAAATGGGACAACAAAAGATGAAGTGCTTCTCGAACTCCGTCTCTTAGATGCTGCATAACTGACAAATCCTGTCTACTCAATCTATCTGGTGATCTGTCTCAATCCTAACCTTGTGAGACTGCACTCCAATGGGATGCGAAGAGAGTGCATCCAGTAGTGGAATGTATACTGTGGACGAATGATATGCCCATCACTCAGCTCCAAAAAAAGCTCTACATAAAATCCCATCTTAGGGCATAACCCCCTGAGAGGGTTTACCCCAGTAGTATGGATAAACTGTTTGTAAATATCATCCCTAATAATCTGGTTCAACTCCTGTCTAGTGGGTAGAAGATGAATTGGTACATCCAAGGAGTACATAAATGGAGGAAATCGGTCCATCCTAATTCCCACATCCTCCAATAGATCAAAAACACATGTATACCAACAACACCCACAGATCGAAAGAGCTAAGAGAACAAGATTCAATGAAGCTTGCATAAAATCTATGAAGAGGATATTGGATATGATATCTAAGTAGAAAAGAATAAAGGATATTAGAGATAATTTCCATGGAAACAAGAGGATAAGCTTGCATGTATAAAGAAAGAATGTCTCTTGCAATAAAGGATAAGTTTGTATGATCTAAAGATATATTTTGTTCTAATTTAGTTAGTTGCATTGCCTACACTTTTGCATCTTCTTATCTAAGCTAAGAGATAAGGTCCAATTCTGTGGAAAAAAATTAGGAAAATATTTAAAAATAAAGTATAAAAGGCCCTGCAAGCCTTATGATAGCTTTAGGATATTTGAAGGAGATGACTTCCTTCTCTATAGAAATTTAAGAAGACATCATACAGAGGACTACTTTCTTTTCATAAAGATTTAAATGAATATAGAACCTGTTGGAATCAAGATGACTGAGAGGGGGGTTTCAATCTTCAAAACTTTTCATTCAATTCCCCACCTAATCATATATGAACCCTTCTAACAAGCACGTTCAACTTAGCAAGCATAAGCACCAAATCATAAAAGCATGAAACACATGAACACAACATATACATGAGAAACCCTCAAGGAGAATAAAACCCACTGATGAAACAAATGGACTAAAGTCTTATAAGACAAACATCAATTTTTAGTGAAGCACCCACTTCACATGGAGCACCAACCCTTTAGATGACTCAGCACCAACTCAACCACCTAATTGTTTGATCACCTTCAAAAACCCTTATTGCTCATACAACAAATGATGATCTTCTCCTTCAGCTCTTCTCTCACTTCTATCCCTCTCAAACAAGCCTTTAGCATTCTTCACTCAACTAACCATCTTCATGGCTTGATTAGGTCTTCTGGCCTTGATTCTCATATGCAAAACCTTTGTTAGATATTCATGACACTTCTTTGATAGCCCGCTTGACCTCCTTTTGCTCAGCAATGATCTATATCATTCGCTTATCCTCTTCTACTCTCACTTTCTAAGCATACCCAAATAGGCCCAAACTGCCTTGCTTTTATACAAGTCACTTGATCATATCCTTCTTAGTCGACCACATACTTATTTTCTTAGATCGGATATCAATTAAGTCTTAGCATATTAAAATAACATGCCTTATTATGAATCAATCAATACATTAGGTTGGCCATAGCTCAATTAGCCCTTACTCCTCTTATAGACTTTTAGGAGACTTAATAGGTCTTCTTATCAACACGTTACCCTTTGATCTTTCATGAAGCATATCCAAACACCTCACACGACAAAAATACATCATATGCCACTCCAATAGACCTTAGCCAACTTCGCTTTAGGTCCACAACACCTTTTAAGTCTAACCACCACTTGAACCCTTTTTTAAAACACTATTCATAAAAGCTCTGTGCATATACAAAAACTTTGTCTTGAACAACTAAAACATATACTCAATTCTGTCAAACAACCATGGCAACAATTCACATATTTAGAAACCTCATGACCTCAAGGTCATCACCAACTTCATCATATGCTTCAACTCAGTATATACAGGCTCAAACTCTTTTTTGCAAAATGTTCACTCAGAACTGCCACTGACTTCAAAAACACAGTTAAGGAAACATGACCTTCTAACCCTTGATTGAACATATTCGAAAACTTTCAATGCATGAACAAGATCTTATATCATCCTCAGAGCAACCTCCATCAAACAGATCATAAGCTCTAATGAAAACTATTGGTCTTGCAAACCAATCTGTTGATCTTCTCTCTCGCAAACTCTACTCAGTCAGACAAATCATTTTGGCTTCAATGTTTCAACCTCTTATACTGACTTCCAAGCTTCTGCAAAGCATGAATAGATATTCAAGTTCCAAACAACATCAAACAATTTAATCCATTATTCTTACATGAAAACACATCAAACCATCTTCTCACTTATCCCTAATTTCTTACTGTCTCCACCACTAGGTCTGTTAACGACTAGCCAACTTGGATCAACTTTGCACACCTAATATCTAAAACTTGTCTAGAAACCTTCATGGACAACAATTATAAGTCTCACACTTTGATTTTCATCCACTTAGCGACTTTGACTTGGGCAACTCTGTGCGCTACAACAGATCTTCGACAAACAAGCACTTTCGTCTAAAGTTTGTTCACTCATCTGAAAAACCAATCACCCCTAGAGATGCCTGGGAGAGTTGACTACAACCTCTAATCACTTCGCTGACCATACCAAACCGTTTTGAGCTCTTTCGAACAAAAAAAAAACATCGACTCATTGTTAAGGTTTTTATGAGGGTTTAGACCATCTTCTAGTCTTAACCATCATTCATAAAACTTAGCTCCTCTTTCCAGAAACCAATGCTTGGAACTTTGAGCTAAAACATTTCCTCATCTACCATGAATAGCTTAGATTCTGATGCAGATGTAGCATGTGCCAACAAGCACTAGAAAAACCTTCTTGGGTAGACAACTCTTCATTATGTGCACTTAAGAAACCTTGAAACACTTTTCAAACCTTTTCTTGCAAACCATGACCTAAAACTTCATGCACATGCTAAAGACAACTTGACTCACCTCTGTCAATGTTCCCCTGATCATCCATGTCTTGAAAACTGATCATGAACATCATCTGGCCACCATCTCTCTTTTGCTTTCTAAGCCTTGACCTGCAAATCTCATTAGGCCTTGAATTTGACCTTCTAGCCACCCTGTAAGCTTCACCTTGAAATTTTCCTATGTTCCAATGCCTCATGTGTATGCTTAAGCAACATCATACACTCTCTTCTTCAGAGCTTTTCAACAGAGCATCTTCGAAGCTTCTTACAGATCTTCGGAGCTCGATTGAGGATCTTCGTAGCATCTTCAAAGCTACATACAAAGATCTTCGGGAGTTGACCTTCTAATCATTTGCAAAGCCCTCAACACCTCATGTACAGCCTCAAACGACCTCTCCCATGCTCAAACACTATCAAGTATTCTTTGAAGCATTCACATCTTCGTAGCTCATTCAGAGCATCTTCGAAACTGCTTACACAAATCTTCAGAGCATACAGCTTCTTCTTCGGAGCTCACTCATTTCATCATACTACCTCAAGGCTTACTTGATCATGCACCTTCACAAAAACCTTTGACATTAATGACATTAGATTGACATCAATAACAACACTTATTTCAACAACTCAACAATCAATGATAGTGCACAAAAATCTCCTTAATCAATGACAATGTTTAACAATCTCTCCCTTTGTCATTGATGGCAAACACACTAAGAAAACTTGACAACCACTCTTGATGGCAATCATCTCTTAGACCTAGTTCTTGCCTTTCTCACCCTTTCTGATCTTTCCTATTTTTTCTCCTTTTTTGATCTTTCTCCCGCTTTGATATTAATGACAAAGATCAAGCTCAGTCAACACCTTGAAAAGCTCCCCCTCAAATCAAGCATCCACCATGCTTCTGTTAACAGTAGACATCAAGGGTCATTTGTAACTACTAAAATCATACTCTCTCCCTTTGAATTGATACTCTATTAAAGACACTAGATGGCACACAGTTTTCAAAAACTATGGTAGCCACCTATAACAACCATTCTCAGAAACTTCTCTCAATCAGGGCGCTCTCTCAACTGATACATCAAAAGCTCAACAAATAGAGTCTATGAAGCATCTCAGACACAATCTCTCCTTAACTCCATGCATATCACAAGCAATCACTTTCTTTGACAAAGAACTCAGAGCTACCAAGCTCCCCCTTAGACCAAGCATATCTTCTTTAAAAGAACTAGAGACTCAGATCACTTACCTTTCTTGATATGACAAAAGAATATCAAACTCTTGATCATACACAAGGCTATCCCATACTTGATATCAACATCAAAATTAAGGACTCCCCCTTTGTCCTCACAGATCAAGCTCAACTACTCACACAAACATATACCAAAGGCTTACCTCTCATATACCAATTGTCTATATTTTGACTTCAAATACCCCATAACATCCTTAGATCTCTCATCATGTTGCCTTCTATACTTCAAACCACAGAGCTATCAATACAGGAATAGATAACATCCATCTTCAACTCCTTGCTTGCAACATAGACTACTTGGAATCTTCTTAAAAGAACCTTCTTTGACTACAACCTCATACTTCTGTTGATTGAAAAATGTCTCCATGAAGCTTAATAGAGCCACCCCTTTTCATATGGCACTAAAACAACATAAACTCAAGAAATTCCCAGATCTCCATACTCTTACAACACTGAATATCAATGTCCTTCTAGGCTTGACTATCAACTTAGGCTTGACCTTTGACTTGGCCTTTTTATCATCCACATTGTCATACTTCTTTTCTTTGACTATCTTGTTGACACATGCAGATAACAAGTGTTCTTGACATTCCTTCACTTCTGACTTATGCTCTATAATAACAAACATCCCACCTTGGTTTATGAGTTGATCATGACTCACCTTGTCATTTTTCTTCTTCTTAGTCCATTCTTCATTCTTACTACTTTGATCAACCACATGAGAACCAAGACCTCTCATCTCCTGATATGTGGCTTGAGCAACCACTATCTATACTCTGAGCTTTCATAGAATCTTCTTCTTTAGTCTTTTGCTCCACCTTTACCTTATCTACAGAGTTTGTCTTCTTGATCCATTTCTTAGTGGCATGGCTATGAGCCTTCTTGTCTTGACTGGTCTTCTTCATACACCTCATCTTGCAATCTCTTGCAATCTGTCTTCTTTGATCACAGTTGTAGCAGACCACCTTATACATACCATTTGTCTTATGTGAATTGTGACTCCTTCCATAGTTCCATGAGTACTCATTTTTCGAGGATCTTCTACATTCTCTTGCTCTATGAACAAATGGATTACAAGTAAAACAATAACCATTAAAAAGGCTAGCATGCCTTATAGCATTGGGTTGTCTAATAGATCTTTTCATTGTGACCTTGTCTTCAACAGTCTTCTTCTTGACTTGAAGTGCCTTCTTTTGGTCTTCTTTAAAACCAAATCCTATCTTGTCACTTGCAGACTTTTGACTACTCAAAATATCATCTAGAGCCTCAGTGCTTTTTTCTAACTTCACAAAGTTCTTTACCTTTCTAGATGCTTGATCCAACTCAGCTTTCATAGATTCTATTTCAGTTTCATATTTGTTGTAATCTTCCTTTTTAGCTTTTAGGCTTGCTGACATAATCTCCATCTTGGTTTCTACTTGTTGGATGATCTCTTCATACTCCTTGAAAGTGTTACTCGGCGTTCCCTCAAACAAACTGATCTGTTCCTCATAGACTTGAGCTAATGACTTCAGTTTCTTATTCTTCTTCACAAGCTTAAACTCTTCAAGGCACTCATGAGTTCAACTTCAAGATCCACTTCAGTGTCTCCTTCATTGTCACAGTATACTTCACCTAATTCTACATCAATCATAAGGCCTTTCCCATTTGAACAACCCTCATTGTCTGATTCTATGCCTATAAACAAAATTTCACTATTGTCATGTTCAGATTCATTATTGCCATCATCACCGTCAGATGTGTCTGAATCACTTACATCAGATGAGTTGTCTTCTTTGATATAAAAACTCTTTTTATTTTTGAATGATCATTTCCTTCATTAGTTCTCATTTCATAGGCAGTTAAGATGCCATGAAGCCCATCCATCTCTAACTTGTCCAAATCTTGCATCTCTTCTACTACAGACACCTTAATGTCAAACTTAAGAGTTAGTGATCTCCATACCTTTTGGACAAAAGTACACTCTTTCACTTCATTCTCTCAATCCTCTAATGATATTGACAACTTCATCAACCCTCAACAAGTAGAGTGCAATAGTTTCATCTTCAAGTTTTCAAATTGTCTTCTGTGGGTCTGCAACTTGGCCAACTTCACCTTGATGTCTCCTTAATAAATGGTCGTCAATTTGTCCCATATATCTTTGGCTGATACACAATGCATTACTTTTACAAGTTCTACTTCTGATAGGCCACACAGAGTGGCATTCATTGTTTTGAAGTTATTTTCACTACCCTGCATCTGTTGGTGGAATTGAAGGTGCAATATAATCATCCACAACTGACTGCCAAATATCATGTCCTTGTGACATCAGATATATCTTCATTCTGACATTTAAAAGGCATAATTAGATCCATTGAACAATGAGGCCTTATTGGTAGAGAACCCACTTCGAGTTTGCTAACTAGTCATCCTTGCTTCTTAGGATCTCCTTTAGACTTTTAAACCTGCTTTAAAGGACCTTTCTCTAATACCAATTGTTGGAAACAAGATGACTAAGAAGGGAGGTGAATCAATCTTCAAAACATTTCATTCAATTCCACTTAATCATATATGAACCATTCTAACATGCATGATCAACTTAGCAAGCATAAACACCAAATCATAAAAGCATGAAACACATGAACACAACATATACGTAGGAAACCCTCAAGGGAAATAAAACCCACTGATGAAGCAAATGAACTACAGTACTATAAGACATCAATCTTTAGTGAAGCACCCACTTCACATGGAGGACCAACCCCAACTAACTATTCACCAACTCAGCTACGCTTTAACAAACACCCATTTGCAAGGAGGCACCTACCCCCTAGATAACTCAACACCAATTCAACGACCTGATTATTTGATCACCTTCAGAAACCCTTGTTACTCATACAACAAATGATGATCTTCTCCTTCAGCTCTTCGTTCACTTCTATCCCTCTCAAACTGGCCTTCAACCTTCTTCGTTCAACTAGACCTTTTCATGGCTTGATTAGGTCTTCTGGCCTTGATCCTCATATGCAAAACCTCTGTTAAATATTCATGACACTTCTCTGATAGCCCGCATGACCTCCTTTTGCTCAGCAATGATCTATATCATTCGCTTATCTTCTTTTCCTCTCACTTTCTAAGCATGTCAAATAGGCCTAAACTGCCTTGCTTTTATACAAGTCACTTGATCATATCCTTCTTAGTCGGCCACATACTTATCTTCTTAGATCGACTATAAATCAGGTCTTAGCATATTAAAAGAGCATGCCTTAATTATGAATCGATCAATACATTAGGTTGGCCATAGCTCAATTAGCCCTTACTCCTCTTATAGGCTTTAAGGAGACCTAATAGATCAACAAGTTACCCTTTGATCTTTCGTGAAGCATATCTAAACACCTCACACGACAAGGACACATCATATGCCACTCCAATAGACCTTAGCCAACTTCACTTTAGGTCCACAACACCTTTTAAGTCTAACCACCACTTGAACCCTTTCTCAAAACACTGTTCATAAAAGGTCTGTGCATATACAAAAACTGTCTTGAACAACTGAAACATATACTCAATTTTGCCAAACAACCATGGCAACAATTCACATATTCTAAAACCTCATGACCTCAGGGTCATCACCAACTTCATCAGATGCTTCAACTCAATATATACAGGTTCAAACTCTTCTCTGCAAGATGTTCACTGAGAACTGCCAACTGACTTCAAAAACACAGTTAAGGAAACATAACCTTCTGACCCTTGATTGAACATATTTAAAGACTTTCAATGCATGAACAAGATCTCATATCATCCTCAAAGCAACCTCCACCAAACAAATCATAAGCTCTAATGAAAACTTGTGGTCTTCAAGACCAATCTGTTAATCTTCTCTCTCACAGACTCTACTCAGTCAGACAAGCCATTTTTGGCTTCAATGTTTCAACCTCTTATACTGACTTCCAAGCTTCTACAAAGCATAAATAGATTATTCAAGTTCCAAAAAACAACATCAAACACTTCAATCCATCTTTCTTACATGAAAACACATCAGGAACCATCTTCTCACTTATGCTTGATTTCTTATCGTCTGCACCACTAGGTTTGTTAGCGACTGGGCAACTTGGATCACCAACTTCGCACACCTGTTATCTGAAACCGGTCCAAAAACCTTCATGAACAACAATTATAAGTCTCAAACTTTGATCTCCATCCACTTAGCAACTTTGACTTAGTCAACTCTGCCTGCTACAGCAAATCTCCGACAAACAAGCACTACCTGTAAGGTTTGTTCACTCCCCTGAGAAACCAGTCATCCCTAGAGATACCTGGGAGAGTTGACTACAACGTCCAATCACTTAGTTTACCATACCAAACCATTTTGAGCTCTTTAAAACAAGATCTTCAACATCGAGTTATTGTTAGGGTTCTATGAGGGTTTAGACCATCTTCCAGTCTTAATAATCATTTATAAAACTTAGCTCCTCTTTCCAGAAACCAATGCTTGGAACTTTGAGCTAGAACCCTTCCTCATCTACCATGAACAGCGTAGATTCTCATGCAGAGGTTGCACATGCCAATGAGCACTAGAAAAACCTTATTGGGTAGACAACTGTTCATTCTATGCACTTAAAAAACCTTGAAACAGTTTTCAAGTTTTTTTCTTGCAAACCATAACCTGAAACTTCATGCACATGCTAAAGACAACTTGTCTCACCTCTATTAGTGTTCACCTGCTCATCCATGTCTTGGAAATTGATCATGATACATCATCTGGGCACCGTCTCTCTTTTGCTTTATAAGCCTTGACCTACAAATCTCATTAGGCCTTGAATCTGACCTTCTAGCCACCCTGTAAGCTTCACCTTGAAACTTCCCTATGTTCCAATGCCTCTTGTGTATGCTCAAGCAACTTCATACACTCACTCTTCTTCGGAGCTTCTTACAGATCTTCGAAGCTCCACTGAGGATCTTCGTAGCATTATCAACGCTGCATATACAGATCTTCGGCGCTGACCTTCTAATCATTTGCAAGGCCCTCAACACCTCATGTATAACCTCAAACGACCTCTCTCATGCTCAAACACTGTCAAGTATTCTTCGGAGCATTCACATCTTCGTAGCTCATTCGAAACATCTTCGAAACTGCTTACACATTTTTGGAGCATACAGTTTCTTCTTTGGAGCTCACTCATTTTATCATGCTACCTCAAGGATTACTTGATCATGCACCTTCACAAGAACCTTTGACATCAATGACAACACTTATTCCAACAACTCAACAATCAATGATAGTGCTAATATAATCTCCTCCTTAATCAATGAAAATGTTCAACAAAACCTTGGATGATCAAACATCTTTAGATATTATGAGTGGCTCGCCTTCAAGCTTTGGCTACTTGTTTAGAAAAACATAGTCGGTTTTACTGTGTTTTAAATGTCCAGATTTCTTTTTTAGAATATTTTCAATATTTCAACAAAAAAATCAGATTTCTATTTCCGGATCTCGAATTTTCTACTAGGCGTTCAATTTAAGCTTTATGTTCCATTTTCAATCCTAGTTCTCAGATCTCTAGAGTCTTAGGGTCTCTGCCCTAGGGTTTTACATCTATTTCAGGATCTCAAATTTTCTGTTACGCTTTCAATTTAAGCTTTATGTTCTATATTCAGTCCTAGTTCTCAGATCTCTAGAGCCTTAGGGTTTCTGCCCTGGGATTTTACATCTCTTGTTGCAGAATTTGATTCACAGCAGTGATATCAAAGTCATGATTCTGCCAACCAGCAGTGTGAAGTTTGAACAGTGGATCTAAAATAGGAAGAGATAAAAGACCCTAAAACAAGTTATGGAAGAAAGGCTCCAGACTTTGGTTCAAAATATGGAAATTGTAAGCAGGGATTGAGAAAGATAACACAAAACATGTTACACTTCTTTTCTAAATATGAGATCTTATGAACCAATTTTTGTAACAAGAGTTGTAAAACCTTGAGGCATAAACCCTACGACTTCAACAGTAAGAGATCTGAGACTGAAAATGGAACAAAATTCTAAAACTATATGCGAAAAGGGAAATTTGACCCTACGACTTCAACAGTAAGAGATCTGAGACTGAAAATGGAACAAAATTCTAAAACTATATGCGAAAAGGGAAATTTGAGATCTAGAAATTGAAGTCTAATCTTTTAAACTAAAAATTTGGAAATTTATAAAACCAATAGACTGGGAATTTAAAACACATTAGTAGTAACTGTTTGTTACCGAACAGCCAAAGCTTCGAGGTAAGCCACTCCTAATATGTGAAAATATCCAATCCTAAATATTCTTTATACACTCCCATTCTTATGAAAAGTAATCCTTCATAAAATGTCTTCTTAAACTTATATAGGCAAAGAAATCATCTCCTTGAAATATGTTAAGCTATTTTTAGTTTTGCATGGTATTATTTAATTTATTTTTTAATTCTATTTGTCTAAATAGCTTCCACATAACTGGACCTTGTCAAGAATACGCAATCATACATGAAATGAAACAAACTAGCTAAACTAGAACATATTCTATCTTTATATCAGGCAACTTTTATCTTTATTTGCATGACATATTCTATCTTTATATCACATAAACTTATCACTTATCTCCATGGATATAATCTCTAATATCCTTTATTTTTTCCACACGGATATTATCACTATTATCCCTTATTATTTCTGATCTTCTTGAGATATGTTGATATCATTCGATATCAGCTGAGCAGAGAAAGAAGAGAGAACAAGTTGGCACCCTCACATCTCTTCTTAGAGTAGATTGAGGATCAAGAGGTAGACTTCCCAAGCATAAGTCTCAAAATTGAGGTAGGCTACGGTCCAAATCGGCTCCAGATAGTTGTTTCTGACTCATTTTAGCCTCTTCCTTGTCACCATCTTCCAACCCTGTTTAGTCACTTGCAACCAATCAATTGATAGCCTTTCAAGATGCTAGTTTAGGCAAGAAGAAAAGAAATCTTGCCTATCCAATAGTCAGCTTAACCACCAAACTCAGGAATGGAAATATCCTCCATCAGCCTCGGACTTGTGCAGGAAATACCTTGGTTCTCTTGACTGCCTTGACTAATAAATTGCCACCTTTCTTATTAAACTTTCCCACAAAAAATACTTTTGACTTTGGTCATGATCATGACATCTAAAGACTAAACCTTCCATCTCTGCTCTCAAGGTCTTTGCCTGTTTTCAAAATCAATATGTGCAGGCCTTGACTCATTTGTTCAATAAAGTCCCTTAAAACAGCTTCTTCCACCACTAATGCAATTTCTGATTTCTAGTTTTTTTCCCTGGGTAACTAAAAATGAAGCAATTGTAGATGTCCACCCACATGGCCAAGAAATTGGCTCTAATACCATTGCTATCAGCCCAACAGTAATTTCTTTAACTGCCATAAACCCTCACGCAAAAACTATGCATCTAGAAACAGAAAGAACATGAATCTTAATTATATAAACAAAAAATCTGAGATTCTGAATGCTCGTGAATAAGTTATCTTTTTTATTGTTTGATGACTGGATAAAGAAACCATGCTAATAGAAAAAGGGAAAGATAAATCTAAAAAATTCAAACAAAAATCTGAAAATCTGAATGCTCAGAAATAATCTTTCTTTTTTATGTTTGATGACTAAAAAAACAAAGAAATTATATGAACAATCTAATTGCTTGGAAATAGAAAAAATTTAACCATGGCACCATTGAAATATTGGTTATGTGCAATACCTATAAAATAATTAATATATAACTTTCCTGAGGAGGTATGGACACAAATTCAAGCAAGAAAGTCTCCAAACACACCATGGTCAGTACACTTGGCCAAGATAATCTCTATAGATACAACAATCCCATTCCACTTCAAAAACATACTCTACTACTTTACATCTTCTCTTTAGAATATGGAAAAATTAGGTCTTTTTAAAATCTCCCATTAACTAACAAAAGTATTACCCGACCAACATGAAAATAAAACCATGAAAACAGTATAAATCCAAATTAATATGGTCAATACAGCCCATTACAATTTAGCTTTATCTTTCATGTGCATCTGCTTATCAATGTGTCCTAAGTTAAAAGGTTTCTAATAGCATTACTGAGATTGGTTTAAGTTTATTGAACAATCTTTTTTGTGTTTCATAAAGGCTCTTGTTTTATAGAAGATCTTAGAGACCTTACCGATTAAGTTTATTTCTTGACAGAACTTTAGAAGTGAACATCTAACGTCAATCAACAATTTAACAGTCAGGAAAGGTGGCTCGTATCATTCACCTCAATAAATGTATTTTATGCCTCAAACCTTAAAGGTACATTTTACTCTAACTGTAGCAGGCGATTGGTAAGCAAATTTTGAGGATGATAATTGTATGGATTCGCCATGACAACTTTCAGAGCCAAAGCTAGGCAAAAAACTCAAAATGAATAGAGATGTACACCACCATTGAAATATTTCAATTTCGTTGGCCGGGAATTCCACTCTCGTATAAGCTAGCCAAGTTGTCTTTCTTTTAATACTTTGTGTAGTTTCATGATTTTGATCAGGTCTCTCATCCATATCATTTGAGCAAGACTCGTCTTTTGATATCAGTTCATTCTTTGGTCAAACCTGGATATTTAAGGAAGAGGATCTGTAAGGCATCAACCACCACCTTTGCAATGGGCAGATGCCCAGTAAGCCTATATAGAATATTTATCATGCTATTTATCGACAGCCTCAACTCCTATAAAGGGAATTCGGCAGTGGACAACATCTGTGTTTCTATATAACATAACTTCCAAATGGGGAACAAAAAACTAATTTGCCGGTTCATTTTGGGTATGGATTCGGGTACGAAGAATTGCGTTTGCCAGTATGGATATTTTTTTGCCCCAAGTACGGTTCGGGTATGGATGTACAAAATATATATATATAATATTAAAAATATAAATATTGTAGCCTAATATACAGAAATTAACCACATAATATCAGTTTAACATTAAATACCATGAGAAAATAAAACATGTAGAGGGATCAATATCAATTTAATATAGATTTTAATTTATGCTGTAAATTTGTAAAAAGAATAATCTCAAAAATATCTTGTCACAGAGACCATCAAGCACAAGCACAGTTTCCCAATAAAGGCAGAGTCCCAAAAAAATTGAAAAAAAGGGCTCACGCTGGGTTCGGACAGGATGGCCTGGTTACACCCAGGTCCTTAAAGTGAAGGACACAGGAGTTTCTGACCCGTCCCAAGCGTACCCAGGGCTTAACCAGGTCTGGGTACGTTGCAGAAGGGTACCTGGGGATGTGGGGGCTGAACCAGGTCTCGGTACATTGCAGAAGGGTATACCTGGGGATGTAGGGGGCCGAACCCAACTACCTAGACATTAATCAATCACTCATGTATGTTTCAGGCTCAAAATATGCAAGTACTCTGCCCACCTGTCATGGAAACTAGAGAAAGAGTAACATTGTTTATTATTTAGATAAATAAGGGGCGAGTACTTTTCGAATTGTGTAATTATCTAAGCCCTATTAATTATTATTTAGGTTTTATAATTGAACATGTTTCTGTTGTTGCTCTAAGGTCTTCAAGTATGGAAGGGTTCTCCTGTAGTTTTCCCTTCTATAATTTGAAGATATGACTTGTTCAGACTACCATTTGGAGTGCATGTGGCTGCATGAGAAATGACACATGGTAGCTAGGATTATCCCTGGAATATCTATTTCTATGGAGTTAGGCACTTGTGAGCCTAATCTAGCATTGATCTAGCAAGCCCATTTACTGTTGTGCTAGACAATTCTACAGTTCCGACCATGGACCCACTATGCCACTGCATGTCATTCTAGCTAATGTGCCCCAACATCAAAATTTCTACGTGTTTCCTGTTTCAAGCAACAAATACATGCATGGTTGTTCTTGTGTTTTAGCTTTATTAGTTGAGAACAGAAGATGTCTTGACCTAGAAAATAAATCTTAAATTTTCCACTCCTACATACAGTACTTAGAACAGCTCTGGCTAAATTTAATCTATTGTTCTTTGGGTCCACGCAGCAAGCCTCAATCCTCGAGACCATACTATTAAGAAGCTTCAACTTCCTTAGTTCATGCAGGAAATTTGTATTCTACTTTGTAACAGGATTAAAGTCTTCAATAGCCAAGTGGTCGCCCTTAGCCCCTATGTCGGCACATATTAGAGGTTTGACTGTTTTGAATTTTATCTTCATTAGTTTTGTAATGTCTGGTACACAGGCCCAGAACCATTGATTTTGAAACTACATTACCCAGTTCTTTTATGGTTAAGAACCTTTTTTTATGAATTTACAGACCAAAGTAAATTTAGTTGGAATATTGGACAAAAGCTTATTATCCAGAATAAGCTTTGAATATTATTGTAGTTACAACCAAAAAGCAGTTGTCAATATTTATGCTTGTCCAATGGATTGTGATCTAATGGTAATGGAGGGCATTTGACCCAGATTCGAGTTCCCCCGCTGCAATAAGGCAACCCATAGCTCTAGTGGATATGTGGTGAGGTTGTAGTTTAACAAATACGGAAAAAAATCAAGTGTATCCCGTGTTTACAAATATCAATTTCAGGTTTCTCGCTGCAATATTGCAACCCATAATTGCAGTGGACACATAGTGAGGTTGTGGTGTAACAAATACAAAGAACATTCAAGTGTGACACATGTTTACAAATCTAAATAACACATTGGGGGGGGGGGGGGGGGCACCCATAACCTTGCACAGTATTTTACCACTTGCCCACCCAAAATCCAAATACATTTCAAAGGAATATGAATATACGTTTTATGCATTCCCACGACCATGAACAAAATTCAATGAGCCAAACTCCCTCCCTCCCCTGTTCACATTCCTAGGGAAAAAAACCCTGGTAAATTTCATATCCTAAAAAATCCTTACGGCAATAGCAATGCAGCTAAATTTATCCAACTCTGCAAAACCTTTAAAAAAATCAAAAAAAACACAACCCCTCCAAACTATACAAGTAATCCCCAGGAACAATCTCAGAAAAATTTACGGATTAGAGGCTCAAAACAGACTCATAATCACTAAAATTTTAAGGCCTTTTTAATGTAAACATGGCCCAATTGTCCATATATCCCAAAACCCAGCTTTTGAAAACTAAAAGAAACAAAACTAAATAAAGGCTTTAAATTTACAAATGAAAGCCTCAAAGCAAGCTAATAAACAATGAAATTTAAGGTTTCCGTGTAGCCATGGACCCAATTCCCCTAAATCTCAAAGTTTTAACTCCCATCAAGATTTTGAAAACGAAAACAAATCACAAATAAATAAAGGCTTAAATGGAAGGCTCAAAACATTCTAAAAACGACAGAAATTTAAGGTTTTTTCATATGTAACCCTACCGTCATTTCCCTGTATCTAAAAATGTTAACACGCACAGATTTTGAAAACAGAACATTAAGAAACTCATACAAATAAAGGCTTCAATTTACAGATGAAAGGTTTAAAGCATCCTCAAAACCACTGAAATTTAAAATCTTGTAAATATCACCCTAATCTCCCTAAAACTGAAAGTTTTAACTCACGAAAATAGAAAAATGACTAGTTAAATTACCAATGAAAGTCTCAAAATATGCTAAAAATCGCTGAAATTTAAGGTTTTTGAGCAATTCTCGCCCTGTTCCCCCAAATCTTAAAAATTTAAATCAATCCCCAGAAAAATTAAAAGAGCACCAATTAGGAAATTCTTAAATTTGTTCGTTGCAGAAAGCGTACCTTGGATTTTATTTTATTTTTTTATCTTAATCTTTTTCCCGTGGCGAATTGCAGAGATGAAATCTTTCGGTGCTTATTAATGCAGGGAAGGAAAACAAGGGCTTCTGAAGTACAGAGGAAGGTTCAACAAATTTAAATTAAAAGGAGATTAAAATGTTATATGTTCTGTTGTAAAGTGAATGGGAAAACTTCTAGATGTTGCTTTGTGTACTGTGGAAGGAAGCTTATATTATGCTAAATGCTGTGTTTTATGAATGTTAATAAATACATTTTCTTTGTAATAAGTGTTAAGAATTAAAAGAATATTTATTTAAAGTAATGATATGGATTTTTTCCCTGTAGCGTTAAGAATTGAGGGATATTTATTATATTAGGGTTTTTTTTAAGGATTTGTTTTTATAATTGATATGATAAATTTTATTTTATGGATTATTTTTCGTATTAATTTTTTGATTGTATAGTTGAAGGTGTTACATGGAATCATTGAATTATATAAGATGTCGATATTTTTGTTCATATTTTGGAAATAAATATATAGTGGATTTATAATATTAAGTAAACATATAGCGAAATCAATGAGTTCTTTTGGCTAAACAACAAAAGTAAGGGGCATCCATATTGTCAAAATCATCTAGTGCACGATCTTAGCCTTAATCGCTCAACTTTTTGTATCAAATATCTAAAAAGATTTGTATATTGGTGGATGGATATAAATAATCATCATCCTCACGAGTTGGAATACAACTTTTATATAACATTTTCAATATATGTTGATACTTTAAGTAAGTGGGAGGAAATAATACTAGTTTGTCTCTAATGTATCATGATATTTTTTTTAATTGAAAATCTACGTTTACACATATTAGATGTACAGAATGTTTATTCGACTTAGTGCCAAGGACAGAGGAGTATCCATTATACCAAATTTGATTAGGGCATAATCCCGACCTTGTCCCTTTTTTTAGTATCTTGCAGAATTTGTACCTTGGTAGATGACTAGACGACACTTTTTACACCATCATCCTTGTCGTTGGACTACAACCTACTTGATATATCGTGATACTTTGAATACGTGGGAAGAAAGAATACTAATTGTCTTTAATGTATATTGATATTTTAAGTACATGAGAAGAAAGAATGCTAGCATGTCTTCCAAAAATATAAATTTGCAAAATAGTAATTTATTTTAGCTTTTTTTCCCTATTAAATTAATGATAAGATATCGGCAACAACGTCCATAGTCGTTTATCAAAGGCCAAGAGACATTTTATATATATTCAACATTGTAACATTTTATTTGAGAAGAATATAATTTATTATTTCATATATGAATTTAGAAGAATACTATTTAAATGTAGAGTCGTAAAAATTTAATTACAAGCAATAATGCCTTTCATTTATATTGTAAGTGTTATATGATAATTCTTGATAAACAAAGCCCATAATTGATATTTTATTAGCTATATAAGACTTTGATAAACAAATATGTGCATAAACGATGAACATACATAAATTAAATTCAAATAAGACAAGGCTTGTGTAGCGGTTAGTCTTTACCTATGTGTTAAAATTGTTTATGATAGAGTTACACGCAATCAAGGTTAAAATTTGACAAGATGTAGTCTATTTTTGTATTTTGAAATCGTATATGATGGGTAAAGTTGTCATACATTGTCAATAGTTATAGACTTATCAATTTGCACATTATGTATTTTCACCTAAATTACAAATTATATATTGTATTGGCCTATATAAAAACATAATAGATATCTATTTATATGGTCGCATTGATAAAATTTATTCGTGACCCGTAAATTGTAAATTATATTAGCCTAAAAATATATATATATATATATATTAATACACTGTATGTATTGACTTTACGATGACACTGATCGTATAACATTTTAGCCATTTGGCATTCCTTGTGGAGAAGGAGAGTTAGTTCAAAGTACATTGGAATTTTAGATTTAAGTTCATGTTTTAATTTTTTTTTTTTTTTAAACATAAAAACAAAAACACTCGATATAAATAATATTACCGGCATTGATAAATGGTTAAAACGAATGGTAACAAATAACATTGGTACCTTTTATCTATTAAAAAACTCACCATTTCTTATCATTAGTCGAGCATAAATGCAATAAGAATATTTTTGAATTAGAAGTTTGTGGTTGACTTTTGCGTGGCTAAAAAAATATGGAACACAAGAGAGCCTTTGTTTTTTTTAGCGCAGTGCCATCTCCATGACTAAACACAGTGGAGTGCATGAATTCATGGAACCATATGTTATTATAAGGTAATTTAATGTATTTGAGTTCCATGGGGGTCAGTAATGTTTTTAACCATTTATGTGACAAGTCATCATTTTTTTTAAGAAGTAGTCAATGTCAAATCAAGTTGCTTTTTGCCAATAAAAATTTTATAAAAATATCAATTGGCATCTTCTCTCAACATAAATTTGTATCTTTTTTATGTAGTGCAGGGCCCAAGTGGATACGTACACGTAATTATATAGAAAGTTTTTGCGATATAAGTCATAAATGCTCAAAGTGGCAGTGGAATGAGTCTAATAAAAATATTCAGTGATTGAATCACATAATCTCTTGTTGTAAATTTTGAAAAGATGAAAAGAATTGTAAAAAATATTACAAATTTATTATGAAAGTACTTTCTTACTAGTAACATTTATAAATGCATTAAAGTGAGAAGAATGTTTCCAAATAACACTCCTCAGAATATTCTAATTTTTATATGGAAAAACATTAGCAAAAACTTTGGAATTGTTAAAACTATATGTATTGAAAATAAATTGATTATCTAAAAAAATATGAACTAATCAAAAAGTGAAACCATTAGTACCCTACCTTGGCAAGGACTAATAAGATTAAAAAGATAAAAATAAAATGAGTGAGACGCTAAAATACTATGGTAAATCTTATAATAAAATCATGGATTGCATCATGATTTTTTAAATAATTTTGTAGATAACATTTAATGACATGCAAGTGACCGCCTTCCAAATTTTGATAGTGTCTTAAAAACACTAAAAATCGCTACATAATTTAATTGTTGGAAGTTTAGTGTTATTACATATAGGATTGCTTAATTTATTAAACCTATAAACTATTAGATAATCCATATTTAGCAGTCGAGTGAATAGTTGTTATAATAACACCCGCAAAAAAAAAATTGTTATAGTCTATCTTATAAAGTTGACTTATAATAGTCATAGTGATAAGAATGATCCCTTAATTTATGGGATATCATATACCTATATATTTTTAATGTGAGAATCATGAAATTAACTCTTATGTTGTGTAAGTATATTATTTATTATATATAATACTTAATTAAATCTCAAACCAAAATTTAATTAGTTATCAGAGTAGGTTAGGGAAGAAGAATTTCTTTCATATGTTTATGTTTTTTCCCCTTTACTACTTTTTTGTTCCCTGTTATAGACACTAAAATCTAATTTATATATTACCTCAGTCTTATACGCTTACCAAATATCTATCATGGGTGTCCTTTTTTATTATAGACCTGTCCATTGCCAAAAGGCTTGCATTCACTATTTCTTTGTGCCTAAATTACTTATCTCTTAGTCCAACCATTGTTATTCTAAAAACTAAGACTTATATGTTGTGTAAAAATCTCAAAGCTTATTATTATCTTTCACTGTCAGTTCTAGACCTGTACCTATTTTCTAACTTTTTGGACACTTGTGTCCCAAATAGACACCTACATCAACGCACATGTCTACTTTTTCTACAAAGTGTTTGATGCCCAAAAGTCATCAAATTTGGAAATGAAGCTTATCTTAAAGGTCAGCCTAAGTTATTTAGTTTAAGATATTTCCAAAAGAGATTAGTATATATACAAAATCAATCCTCGTTCATTCTCCACCTAGCAAATACTGGGAACTCACAAGACAACATATCAAAAATTACTCAATCAAGCATTCAAGTAAGAAAATCTGTCATATCCATCCCTATTTATCTATCAATCATACGAGTAGTATTCCCATAGGTATGAAGCATTTGAAGTGTAGTTCATGAGCCATATTTACCAAATTACAAGCTAGGTCACTTCATGCCTTTATTTATAACACATTACATCCTTATGCATACGCAATCCAACAAGTAGGGGAGAACTACATAATTTTGAGGCCCTCTTCGAAGTATTGGCTATATAGGCATCATCCATTGATAAAGGGGTCCTTAGGGTAGCTCGACATCGTGAGCCCACTAAACTATTTTTACCATAGTCACTCTAAGGGTAAAGAAGCTAGGGTTTGATTATTTGACAGAGATCAATAATCTATGCACATTATCTAAAGACATCAAAAGAAAGGTGACATAAAACCCATAAGGCTGCAGTTGGTCAAATCCAAATCTAGTCAGTATTTCACATAGGACACCTATGGTAGGGTTAGGCACATACGTCGATATAATTATCTGGATCCAATGCTCAGAGGCCACAAAAATAATATTCTCAAAATTTGATGATTGTTCTAGGATCACCTTCCACTCCACTTCCAACATGTTCCAGATCAACCCTGCATGAGCATAGTAAACCAACTAAGTATCATTGTTTCTTATTTATTGCAATATCTATCAATAGTTTTACTTTACTATTTTTTAAAAATCTCAGTTGCATAAATTTAAAATATTATTTATTTGAGTTTTATATTTAATTGACCTGCTCATTAGGTTAGTTCACCATCCTTGTGTAAAAGCTAATATAATTCCCCTTGACCCTATATATAACCACACGTATCTAAATTTAGGGTTAAACACCTCTATTGATGTTAATTTTTCATGTCAACATGCTTTGTCGATTCATTTTAAATTATTCTATAGTTTGTTGTGAGAGAGGTATCCAAGTAAAATACCCTTTTTTGGTATTATAAATGTTTTTGAATTGCCAATTACGAGGCATCTAGATAAGAAGAAAGGATCAATGCCAATTCCAAGCAAATCTCCAGACTAACATGCAGTTGCAACAATTTAGAAAAATACTATTTAAATGCACAAAGTCATAAAAATTTGCAATTACAAGCAATATTGCCTTTCATTGATATTATACTTGTTATATAACAATTATTGATAAACAAAGCCCATCATTGATATTATACTAGTATATAAGTCTTCTTCATAAACAAATACATGCACAAACAATGAAGATACATAAATTAAATTCAAATAAGATTAAAAGGATAAAAATAAATGAGTGGGAAAATGAAATAATAAGGCAAACCTTACAATAAATTCACGGATTACATCATGAATTTTTTTCTAATTTCGTAGATAACATCTAATGACATGCAAGTGACCACCTTCCAAATTTGATGGTATATAAAAAGCACAAAAAAAGTTGTTACATAATTTAACTGTTGGAAGTTTAGTGTTATTACATATAAGATGGCTTAATTTATTAAACCTATGAACTATTAGATAAGTCATATTTAGTAGTTGAGTGAATAGTTGTTATAACAACATCCGTAGAATAAAATTTGTTATAGTCTATCTTATAAGGTTGGTTTATAATGGTCAGAGTGATAAGAATCGTATCCTAATTTATGGGATATCGTATTCATATATATTTGTAATGTGAGAATGATGAAATTCACTAGTATGTTGTGTAAGTATATTACTTTTTATGTGTATTACTTAATTAAATCTCAAACCAAGATTTAATTAGGTATCAAGATAGGTTAGAGAAGAAGAAATGCTAGGAAGAAAAAATTCCTTCATATGACTATGTTTTTTTTCCTTTACTACTTTTTGGTTGTCTTTATCGATGTTAAGCTTTCATGTCAACATGCTTTGTTGATTAGTTTAAAATTGTTCTATAGTTTGTTGTGAGACAGGTGTCCAAGTAAGATACCCTTTTTTTTGTAATGTAAATATTTTTTTGAGTTGTCTAGCTAGGAAACATCCAAATAAGAAGAAGGTATCAATCCCAATTCCAAGCATATCTACAGACCAACATATAGGTGCAACAATTTTAACTAGGTATTAGAGTAAGTTAGAGGAGAAGAAATGATAGGAAGAAGAATTTCCTTCATATTTCTATGTTTTTTTTCCTAAATTAGTACTTTTTGGTTGCCTCTATTGATGTTAAGATTTCAGGTCAACATGCTTTGTTGACTAGTTTAAAATTATTCAATAGTTTGTTATGAGAGAGGTGTCCAAGTAAAATACCCTTTTTTTAATATTATATTTATTTTGAGTTGTCCAGTTAGGAAGCATCTAGATAAGAAGGGATCAATACCAGTTCCAAAGCAAATATGAAGACCAACATACAAGTGCAAAAAAATATAACTCTGAGATGTCCTTAAGGAAATGCATTGCAATCCCATCTTAGCAAGCACATGGTAGAAGTAGCAAAAGGATACCAACAAATAACAAAAATATATGAGAAACATTAGACAGAAACTAGTTAGAAGAGGCACACAGTAATTATTTATTTTTTGTTTGTTAAATGGGGATCACCAATGCATGAATAAATAGTTGAGCATTGCATAAAAACACATAGATAAAAGGCACCATCATAGGAGTACATTGGCTGCAAATTATTGTTGGATCTCCAAGAAACAATTAGAGGGGGTACACATTAGGTTTTAGAATGCTTGAGGGAGAATGTTTATAGAGAAGTGTCTAGCTAAAGTGACACCCACTAAATTCAAGTTGAGAGCAAGACGATGGCAGGAAGAGTGGTGCAACGCAAATAAGTAAAGGAGCGCAACACAACAATGCAATTGTGAGATCAAAATAAAGATGAAACCATATGAAATTTAAAGTCTTAAACTCCTATCATATGGTTTTTGTTTTTATATAAATTTAGAGTTGAAATAACATATATAGTTTTATGTTTTATATAACTTTGGGAATAAAATCATATAGTCAAAATGACAGAAAAAATAAAAATCATTTAAAAGTTTACTTGGATAAACTATATTAATTTCATAACTTCAAAACCGAGAGTTTCTAACCAAAATTTATCACATTGTGTGAAATTGTGATATAGACATTGTGGCAAAAGAATTTCGAGTAGTTTTTAAAATCTTTGAGATAAAATTATTATTATTTTGTCAAATTTGTATTGAAAAGTCATATGTCAAATCCCTAAGTTTATTTTTTTGTATTTATTGTAAGTAATGCATGACACCCATACAAGTTTTTTATTGAGGAGGCAGGGGTAGGAAAATCTTATTCCCCATAGAAGTGAAAACATAACATAGATAATGTTGAAACCTTTATAGAAGCTCATGCACTAATATAGTAGGATCAATCCATAAAGGAAGCAAATTGAGGACCCAATCCCACTACTATTGGTTTGTAACTATTCAATAAGACCCAGTCCAACCAAATGAGCACTAACGAAGAGTGAGTAGAGGCCCATGCCACAGTTTGAAGCATGTATTTGTTAATATTCATGCATTCTTGAAAAGATCAATAAGCACCAATTTGACTAATCAAATTGTGAACAATTGTGTTTGTTTATGTTCATTGTTTAGAAGATTGGATAGCATTATATCCATATCCACACTTATTGTAAAAACCCAGATAACATGTGTGTCTATATCCTTAGTCAAAAATATTTAGGAGGCATAGTGTGGTAATTCCCACTACAAATATGTTTATAAACGTGTTGAACTAAGAGTATGTTCCAATTGACACAAATGTGTGTTCTCTCTTAGAGTCTAAATTGTATGTAATATGGGAAAAATGTTATAAATGTAATGTTGTAATATATAGGATAGGTTTAATTTATTAGACCTATACACTATGAGAAAAGTCATATTTAGTAGTTAAGTGAATAGTTGTTATAACAACATTCATATAATAGATTTAATTATAATACATCTTAGAAGGTTGATTTATAATAGTTAGAGTTATAGGAATGATAGCTTAAATTATAGGATATCATATTCCTATATATATTTAATGTGAGGATGGCGAAATTCACTTGCATTATGTGTCAGTATATTATTTTGTCTATGTGTTACTTAATTAAATCTCATATCAAAATTCAATTTTAATATCATTGACCCCAAACAACATAATTTGGCATTAATAGCCTTGATTTCATATGAAGTTATAAATTATAAACTATTACACTTAAATACATCTTTAAAAATTAAACATCCAAAATATCTAGACTCTTAATTCATGAAATCTTAATAATAATTATAGAGCCTACATCAATTAAAATACATTCCAAGCCAAAGTAATCATTCATCAAATCACCCACTATAAATCCCCTTGAAATCTAAATGAAACAATGCATTGAACAAAAATATCTTGTAGCTAATACCACCCTTGTTAAGACATTAAAGACTTGAAAAATGTAAATGCTTAAAGTTGCATTCATCTTAGTCGACTTTGAAACTGGAGGTACCTTGTATAGTTTGATTATTTAAATCGATAACAACTTTAGGAGTGTAGACACTAAAATCCAGTATTAAACACTTGGTAATGTCAGTCTCTTATCTTTGCCTTACATGACGTATGTATATATATTGCTCTTGCACACCCTTCTCTCCTATCCAGTTGCCTTCTATAGGCCCAACCTTCTTGATTTACTATTATTCACCTACAAGAATTCTCTAATTTGTGTTTTATCTTAATCGAGTTGTGCCATGATCACTGGATCATTATTTTTATCTTTTTGGATGCCTCTGGTCACACTTAGATGGCTCATGGTTTTTACATCCATCCACCTATACTGAACTTGTATACACGATGATTTTTCCACATTGGAAATTGATAAGGTATTAATCTAATTATGACAAACTACTAATTAAATCAAAATATATAAGATATACAATAAATACACAACTTGTTTGCAACATTACTATTTTTATAAATATGTTGAAAGGGGAAAGTACTAAAAATAAATAATTTGGTTAGAACTCGGATCTAAAGGATTGCAATAGAGACTATGTAATTGACTATGTGAGATCATTGTGAATAAAAAATAGGGCTTTGTTTTATTACAAGATGAGTTCGTGTTATTTGCATAAGGTCGACTTGTGCTGGTGTCTCTAGGGTGTGTCAACATCCATTAGGGATTTTCCCCTCTATGAAATCTATTATGGGTGCACCTTCACCATTAGATCCTATGTGTGTGTAGAAGTTTTATATTCACCATGAGATCTATTATATACAATTTTATTCACTTAGAACCTTAGGTCAATGACAAGGAGGAACAAATGCAATGTAATGGAGAAAAGGGGGTTATGGGTTGAAGTTGTGTTTGACCTCAACACCTTGTGTATTGAACACTACCTACATATCAATATTCTAAAGAGGAATCAAACTCCAAGTAGTTATCCCATGCTATAGCAGTATGTGTGTAATATTGGTGAAATTTTATATGCTGGTGCAATCTCAGTATGATTAGGTACTTAAACAAAGACTTATGACCTTAGTAGTGTAATATGACCTATTTTTGTGCTTTTTGAGTTGTAAGAAATCAAAATTAGGAATAATAAGTAATTTTATCTCAATGTGTTATTAGATAATTACGACAATGTAAAAAATAGAAGCCTATAGTGAAAAAATCAATGGAAAATGTGTTTATATATTGATCCTTTTGGGATTGCTTTGAACTAGGCTTGTGAAATGTGTGAGATGACCCATTAAAATAAATTTGAATTTGAGTAACTAATAATTATAAATTGGACATACCAAACTAACGGATTCAGACACTACCGACCAACGAGATTGTCTTGAAAATGTTGTTTCATTTGAGGAGCAAATACAACAAAACTTGAAGTATGAGTCAATTAGGAGATGAGGTTTGGTTATTTTTAATGAGGAGTTGGATGAATAATTATTAGAGGTACCTTAAGGTAGAGGTTTATTCACATAGAAGTAGAAGAAAAGTCTTTTGAACCCATGAAATTGAGCTTAGGTTAAGTGTGCATAAAGGATGGTCACAAGTGCATTGTTATAACATTAAATGTTATTTTTAGTGACTACATTTGCCCCCCTTTTATTTTGGTAATGCAAAAAATTGAAAGTACCAAATTAAAATAAAGAGAGTTATTTTTGAACTTACCTATGTTGAGTAGGTTTGGATGTAGATCACACATTGAACTATGCTCCATGCAAAATTATAGTGAAACATGTATAAATTAGTCATTACTTGGGATGAAAAATATGAAAGTAAATACAAGAAACTCATAGATCAAATAACGAGGAACTAATACACATTTTTATGTATATGAACCATTGTCTTTTTTGGTGTAAAACTAGCAACTAGAGAGGGTGCAACCCTTGGAAATTTATTTTTATTGAAACACTTGGATTGGAATGTGCATGCCCCAATCCTCGTTAGTAGGAGAATGTGTTGAAGAATTCATGATGCACTTAACTTTATCATCACATAACTCAAGGTAATATAGTATCTTAGAATCCCTATATGAATTCCAATAGAGCATTATGGTCCAAAACTAGTGCAAAAAGCTAAATCAACCATTG
Source organism: Torreya grandis (assembly GCA_037957365.1). Taxonomy (NCBI): domain Eukaryota; kingdom Viridiplantae; phylum Streptophyta; class Pinopsida; order Cupressales; family Taxaceae; genus Torreya; species Torreya grandis. Next base: position 1,129,159 of record JARHVA010000384.1, read on the forward strand.
TAGATGGAATAAGATTCATTCTGGTGCAAAACTAATGAAAAAATAATATGATTTGAGAATGGTGTATGCAACATATAAATGACATGAATTTACTTTCTTTCTATGGAAACTAGTGCAAAAACTGAGAAGAAAGTGATCATGTGCCATATATATTCCCCCAATCTGATACTTGAGTATATTGATTATGATAAGTGAGCAATATCAACTAAATCTTTAAGTAAGAACCTAAAACACATGTCACGCATAAAGCCCTCAATATGAGAAAAATCTATGATAAATCATAGTATAAATATGAAAATGTTTCTAAGTAACCATTAAAAGTTAATATGTAGACCGAGTATAATTATGAGTGTTCTTAAAAACATTATTTCTGATTCCTATGATGTAAATGCATTGTTTTGGATAACCACCACCTGCATTGTTGTTCAAATGATGTGGTGTTATATAAAATAAATTTATGAGAAAAAATAGAGCATAAACTATGATTAACTAAGAAAGTATTGTTGTTTTATGTTTATGTAGTGAATTGTTTCAACTTAGTCTCTAAGATAGGTCATTATGTATGTCCCCTCTTTTGAGGTGAGTGTGACGCATGCACAATAACTTAGATCAAAATAAAAAGTTATGCAAATGATGTTATAGAAATATTGAAATCTTGAATAATAATGATAGCATTGAAGATAATGGCATCATATTGTTATTCTAAACAAAATAGTAATGTATGATACATATAGAACCAAACATGCATAGTGTCATGTCTAAATAAATGTTAACAATTAGGCACGTGATTAATAAATGATCATATATTGAGTACTTGAAACTGATATAGAACTAATTGGGGAAGATGCATGATATTCATCATATCATCAACAAATTAGTAGATGTGTGATACCTACAATGGCATCACAAACTGAGTAAACAATAACAAACAATAGTTGTGGCCATGATGAAAACACGAAGAGCACATGCAAATGCACATAAAACATGGAAGAAGGCTCAGGGGAAACAAACAAGAACATGCTCAAAGGTCCACGATATATAGAAATGCGTACATACAAAGCATGAAACAAGTAAGCAATCATTATAAACATGCATGAATAATTGAAATTGATCTACATAAGTAATTTATAACATTAGTATATTCATCAACTCAGCTATCTAGTAAGATATCAATATGAAAGTGAGTGAGCAAATATGGAAAAAATCCCACAATGCATTGTATTATATTAGGAACAAGAAGGATAGCCATAAAGTGATAAAACCTAAGTATAAGAACCCCCCTGTGAACTTGTTGTAATGCATAGAAGTTGTATAAGACCTGTGACTCTTTCAAATCTGAGAAATTAGAGCTTGTGTTCACCGAGACAAGTCCATTGGAATTGGACAAGAGCACAATGTGGTACTATCTAGATTAGTGCACTTTTGTATGTGTATGTTTTTCAAGTCTGAGATGGTATTATCACTTGCAAATGAATATGAAAGTGACAACTTATATGTTCTATAACTCACTCAAAGACATTTATGAAGCATCTTTGATATAAATTTGGATATTGAGAAGTAATGCATGTAATGAAACACAAAGAAACTGATGTAAACAAATTGCACATATCATGCATAGCCCCTAATTTATAAAAAAGATTGTTATATTTTATATTTTATTTATTTATTGATATATATAAATGAAAGATTAACATACTAATCAATGACTCCCATAAGAGCCTCGTAATCAATAGATCTGTTATCTAACATAGGAAGGATGACCTCTCACAAACGGAGAGTGTCATGCCACTATGAAGTAACTGGTCTCAAATCGAAATATGAAAACTGATTTAACTCTATAAAATAAGTGCCACTATCATGATGACAATCTATAGTATCATGACAATAGTATGTTGTGTATATTGTTTAACATGGTGAACTTTATGACTCTTTGAAACCCATTGTGGAGTATAAGAATTTTGTGTTGGTTTTCTTTATGGAACACTCTTAATGTCTCATAATACTAATATAGGACAAGTTAGAGTGGAAAGTGGTTTTGCAGAATATGTGATAAATCATTGATTAAGTGGCTTTTGAAAGATAGGTCTCCTTATAAAGTTGACCACCTTCTTCTAAATGTTAAAAATAGGTTGAACCTGTTTAGGTTACTCAATTGATATATGTTGTGCAGGAATAATAACCTTTGGTTGGAAGGGATATTCATATGGAATATCATGAACTATGATAACCTCATTAGCAAAAATGTAGTTTAAACATTTATGTACTATAGAAGGTACTAAACAAAGTTGTTTAATCCAAGGACGTCCCAATAACATATTTAAGACTTTTGCATTAGGTACAACTATAAACTTGGTGGCCACATGTGTTGGACCAACCTTTAATGGTAATGTGATCTCACCAGTAGAACTATGAATATGTCGATATATGTGTATTCCAAAATGAGAGAGAAGTGTAACAGTGCACATATTCATAGTTGAACCATTATCAACCATGACAGTCTATATGGGTTGTTGATCAATGTAAGCTTGAATGACTAAAGGATGTAAAAAAAATTCACCATTGACTATCTCATGTTTTGTGAATGTGATGAGTGGTCTAGATGAGATTAAAGCATGATATGTACCAATAAATCCATTCAAAGGATAATGTGCCTCTATATGAGGATGATGAGAAGCTAGTGGAAGGTGTGCATTATATGTTAAAGCACTCCTGAGTTATCAGTCATTTATTGATTTGTATGTTCAAGGAAAGGATCATTGAAGATCTTTATTGTTATAATCTCACTTGATTGTGCCTTTATACTATCGGTGGATGTACCCACATCAATGATGTTCTCAACTATCAAATCTTGTATCTTATGTCTCAAACTAATGCATATGTTGGTAATATGCCTTGGTGCTTTATGAAAATCATATAAAAACATTTTGATCAAATCCCTTTGGAAGAGGTTTACTCACATCAACTTATTTAATGGTAGGGAGAAATATGAGGTGACATTCCAATCACTTTTGTAACACCTTGTAGGGAGCTTTTGGAAAGTTGGTAAACTATCTTCTTGGAGGAGCAGATAACACAATACTTGGAGTAGGTTCTGAAATTACATTCACTACATCTTTTGATCACTTTTATTTTCACTTAGCTTCACCATGGGTGGTGATTTACTTAGATTTTTTGTATTAGAATGGAAATTGGGTTGATTACAAAGTCAAGATATTCGTTGCCAACCACTTAACCTCTCTTTCCTTAATTTTGTGACATAAATCAGTGAATGATATAAACTACTTAAACACAATAGATTTATGTAGAGTGTGAAATAAACTCTATTTGAATATGTCTTGAAATTCCCTACATGCCATAGCATTCATCATTTTGGATAACATGATCTTATATTGCAATACATAATATGTGAGGCTAATTATATTGTCATTTGAGTTGAGCAATTTGAGCATATATAATATTTTCACTTATGTTAATTGAGAAACGTGAATGGAACAAATATGCCAAAGGATTGAAGGCATTAACCGATTGATATGGTAAATCATAAAACCATCTTAGAGCATCCTCTTCTAAACTCTTGGAAAACAACTTTGTCATCAACCTATTGTTGGAGTCATAGTCTAAACATCTTATGTGAAATGTTGAGTAGATGCAAGATGATGGGGGACAAAAGAGCGGAGGTAACGGGGGTATAAAGTGACACTTTTTTTTTTGAAAATAATAGTAGTTGAACTTGGATAGAATGTTAAAGACACTTCGAAAAGGAATTTGATAATGACGTAAGAATATAAATTATGGAAATTTGAATGTAGTTTCTAAATATATATATTTTTCAATACCTAGATGATAAAAGTGTGTGAAATAGATGCATTTATGATAATAGATTAGTCATTTTTTGTGAAAAGATAAGGAGATTGAATGTGTATGAACCCATCTTTTTCAATAAACGATTGAATTTTTATATGAAACTTCATATATGGATAGGTGAAATGTCGAATATTGTTAATAATATTTTTTATTAATTTTTTATTATATATATAATTTTTTATTAATTTTTTATTATATATATATAATTTTTTAATAATTTTACAATTCAAGATAACTGAAAATTTGAAATTGCAAGTGTATGAACACAACTTTTTGATCTTAACTTCATGAAAACCATTTTTTTTCAAAAGCATAGTTGACAATGTGTAGATTGTTGAGATATAAGTTTTATAAACCTTTGATTAATATTCAAAAAGTTATAATGTAATTTATGACAATATGTATATAGTCCATAAAGAGGTATGCTATGTGTTGGGTGAATATTTTGTCAACCAACTAACTGGTGAGCAAAATAGGTCTCTTCAACCACATCATAGAGAGACTGGTCGGCCAGATGTGTAGGTTTACTACATTAACAGGGGACAAATCTCTCCTCTCATCAAGGGGAGGTTCCTTATGAATATGTAGGAGCTATATACTATATATATAAGTAAAAAATAACACACATGGGTAGGATACACCATCCATCTCTCTTCTTTTAGAGATGATGTTCACAAACAAAGGAGAAAATCCTGGTGAAAATAATTAAATCACTTTTCTTCTTTCAGAAGTGGTCTTTACAAGCAGTAGCAGGAGTTTTTTCAGGTAGGATAAGTAACTGGTAACAGATTACAGAGTAACCGGCAATCTAAGATGTAGCACAAAGTCTTCACCTTGACTACCCAAGAGTGAAATACGAAGAACAATGGGGGCATAAAGTTGTCCCAATGTCCTTTACACAAAAACAAAAAATAAACACACACTGAAGACAACTATGACAGCACAAAGTCTGAAAGTAACTAGCTTCAGGACACCTTCCTTATCACTTCCACTAGCTCTGCTTATTAAATTACATAAACAAGAATACATTTAAGAAATAGACATAAGAACAATATCCTAGAATGATACAAGCTAGAACAACACAAAGTCTGAAAGTAACTTGCTTTATGATTCAAACAAAGAAATATGATGAACAATCTGAGCTCAAAGTCTCAGTAATGCCTTTTAATTTGAGCAGAGTTTTGCTTCTGGTAACAGGAAGATCTCCCTAAAATGATACAAGAGATTACATTATATGGAGGCCAAAGAAGGCTTGACACTTTGTCCCATGGAGCATCCCATGCTGTGCATTAATGCCTTGGATGCATTTTTGGTTCTGTCAGGGAGGGCCATGCTGGAATAGAGTGACTACCTTAACTGTGGCATGTTGATTCATCTCGATTGTCTTCTCTTGAGCTTGAGTCACTTATTCGGTTATCGACACAGCTATCCACTTTGCCTTTACTCTAAAGGGGATAAACAGGCTGCACTTTCAATGTTTGCAGGCTCGAATATCTACCTGATGAACTATTCCACCTACTGGAAATAACTCTTGCAGATATTTCCCTCTTTGTCTCTTCCTGCTGTGATTTGAGCCCTCAGGCTACCTTTTCCCTTTTCTAGTTTTCTTAGTTCATTTTCTCGACAGTTCTTCATTTCGGCCTTGGCCTTAAGGCCCTTGAATGTATTCTGGTCCGTGTTCAAGCTTGCAAAGCTCAACAAATGCTTTATTACCACAAATTTGATGTCGACGAGTCTGTCATGGTTTAAAAGTGAATGGCTAGTTGGTCATCTTAAATTTGATGTATGCAGGCTTGTCATCCTCCTTAGCAATTCCTTCATGTCTTTCTCGCTTGCTATGGCCGCTTCTACGACACAGGTGAGGACACATGGCAGCATCTGCAGCTTTGAAATAAGCTTATCAAGATAAGCTTCTAAACTTGCTAGAAACTTGAAGCACTGATGCAAACACTTGTCACGTTCTACTTGTTTACAAGGGACACGTGGCACGTTTCACTACTTTGAAACTTATTAGAGACTGTGTCTTAGCATACGACACTTGGCAGCTTTTGCTACACTTTGAGGCTTGATCTTTCTCAAAGGGAACTTGCCCTTCGGGTCTTGGAAGATGATTCATTTTTTGAGCATCGATTGTCCTTCGCGAGGGTACCTACCCTTCGAGATCTTTCGGGTGGCCTTCGAGCTTTAATTCTTTCAGAGGATTATTATTTCTTTGTTTCCTTTGGACAATTTGTTCGAATGAATTCCTTCAGAAGATTTATCCTAAGGAAATCTTTCATTGGCTCTGCGTCTTTGACACATGGCACATTTTGCTTCTTTAAAACTTATTTGAGACTTACAAAAAATGGGACCCACAACATTTCTTACCCGAGTAGCTTCAAAAGGAAAATGCGGATGCAGACACTTGTCCCTCTCTTCTGAGTTAGTATGGGACACGTGGCATGTTCCGCTTAACTCATAAAAGCTTTTAATACCTTTGAGGGTCTTGTAAAAGATGACACGTGGCAAGTTCCGCTACTTTGAGAAGTAAATCATAATGTGTTTCGACATATGACACTTGGTAGCTTCCGCTTGTTTCAATAATTTACCTGGGGCCTGCCACAGTCTTTACTTGATAATGAAACCAAAGGAAGATACAATGACCATTGACACTTGGCAGCCTCTATCGAGCTTTGTAGATGACACGTGGCACATTCTACTACTTTAAGAAAAAACATTGAAACCTTCCACAACTGCCACTTTTTGCCTTCCGCATAACTCAACAAGGGACACGTGGCAGGTTCCGCTCTTTGGTCTTTTTCTTTTGTGTGCCCCTTTGAACCGTTTGATTGAACCAACCCTAGAAATGTATAAGTGCTAAAAACTTGCTCTTTTGAAGGAATTTACCTGTTAAAGCCATCGAACCCTTTGAACCTATTAATTTCAAGCATGTTGAGTCCGTAGATTTCTTCCTGTGAAGTCCGTAGAAATAGAGAAGCTTGAAAAATGAGGAATTTGAATGTTCAGGACAATTTTTGAAAAGGGAAGAGACAATTTTGGTCTGTGTAGGGCCAAAATAGTCCATAGGTTATCCCAAAAATGAGTGACATTCTTCAGGGACAACAACTGGCTCCAGTTGAGAAACTTCCTTCAATTTGAAAACTTGAAACAACTGAGGGTAGTAGAAACCAGAATCTCCAGTGCCTTGAAGTATGCCATTGGGCTACAGAGTCATGCTACCCAAAAAAAGGTTCCAAAAAATGAAAATGAATGACACAAAGCAAAAATAAAGACTATAAATATACATATGTACAGGTGGACTTATCTGATACTTTAAGAATTGAAGTGATTCAGATGCTACCCATTGTGAGACAATGAAAATGGCGTTTCATCCTGATAAACCAATACGAAACTATTTTGTCCCCACAATTGGTGATGCACAAACAGAACCCTCCACTAAGAATCACATTTTCTGTGCATTCCTTTAGGTTCTCTCTTTTTGCCCTATGCCAAGGCATGGTCTTCAATATGAAAACCATAAATCTTTGCTCTCTTGGTGGAGAGTTCCTTTTGTTGACTTTGGAGCGCAGTAGTATGGTCCACTACCATAGCTTGTTGTTCTACTAGTTCAGTCTAGCACATGTTTTGATTGTCCCCCTCAGACACCTGGCAAACCATCAGTTCAACATCTCCTTTGGCATGAAGGAATTTGACATCTTCATCCTGAGCAACCTTCAAATTGGGTGGCAGAGATTCGTACTCGGCAGTGTTGTTGGTGTTGCTAAACTGCAACTTGCATGAAAAAGGTAAAACATCTCCTTGAGGAGGTATTGACACAATCTCAGCTTCAGCATTGGTAGAAGAATTGTTGCCATCGAATTCTTAGATCCAAACATCATCAAAAACTGATCTTCTATCAGAGTTTTCTTCATTAGAGAGGGAAGATCCTTTTTCATATGTACTGCGCCCTATCGATTCTTTTGATGTTTTGCTTGAATCAATCTTTGGATCACCACCTATAGGACTTTCATCTACTGAAACATGAACATCCTCAGTAGACAAAAAATTACCCCTTCTTGAAGACTCAAATAGAATCTGAGCTTCAGGTGCTGATGTCTGAGTGATAACATATTTTGCTTCCTTTTCAAGGAGCAACCTCTTCATGATGCCTTTGATAGGGATCCTTGCCTCCAATAGGTCCATGCTCAACTCTTCACCAACATCCTTGTAGAAATTTCATCCCAGTAGAATGTCGTATGAGGCTGGGACATCGGCCACCAGGACTGTCACCTTGATTCTATTTTCTGGGAATGCCACAAATGCAAATTGGGCATCCTTAATCTATCCCAATAGTGGCACTTGTTTGTTCTCCATGGAGAAACATCTACTAAATGTTTTGGTCAATGTAAGACCAAGAGATTCTGCCACTTTGGCAGGCATAACATTGTCAGATGCACCAGAATCAATGATGCAGTTGCTTAGCTTGTGACCATTTATCAACAGGGAAACATAGAAAGGCTCTATTTTTCTAAGGGCAGTAGGAAGAGTGATGACAATATTATTTGGGATGGGCATGTTCCTTGGGGGATCATGAGTTACCTTTCTAATCTCTTGTCCTGCAGGGACGACTGTATTCTTCACACACTCCACCAACCTGTCCAACTACTCAGGGTTGGCTTGTAGGAATTCAAATTCAATCATTTAAATTTTGGTTTTTTCGACATGGTCAATTATGTCAAATGACTGAAATGGACTATGAAGAGAGGACGGGAGTTCATCCTTTTGGTTTTTAGGGGGGAGGACTGATCTGCAAATTTGAAGTAGAAGGCATAGGGATGTTTGATGTACTTACCTTCTTAGCAATCACCAAGTCCTTTGGTTGGAAAGGCAGAGTTGTCTCACATTTAGCAATTGAAATTACTGGTCGAGGTCGCTCCTTTGTCTTTTCTTTATCATCTTGCTGGGCTGACTGGTTCTTGAACTGGGTGAACACTGTGTATGATCCCTCGACTGCTTCACCTCTACTTCTGGGTTCATCTTGGTAATTCAAAAAACCAATGTGGGAATCGCCAACTGACTCTTCTGGACCCTCTATGAAGAGCTCAACGTCATTTTCTTGATCAAACTCAGGTTGAAAAGAAAAATCATGTTCAATTTCTAGATATCCAACTGCTGAGTTGGTTGGAGGTGCTTCAAGGGCAAGGTTCCTCTGTGGAGGAGGAAGGCGATTTAGCTATCCTTGATTTCTGGTGGCATTGCCTTGATATGGCTGGTTCTAAAATGTCCTCCTTGGCATATCTTGATAAGGAGGAGTAGACATACCTTGGGCCACTTGTCTTTTCAAGGCTAGCAGTTCATTTGCCAACTTTTGCACCATTTGATCAATGGTGCCTGTAGATGGATATTCAGAAGATGAAGAGGATTTACCTCTATTTGGGTCTTTCCTTATTTTTTTAGCCAAGATAAGGTCATCTTCTACCTCAGTATCCAAGTCTTGAGCAGCAAAAAGGTCTATGTGTCTATCCTGTCAAAAAAAAAACTCACTTCAGACAGCTGTGAGTTGATGAAGAAGCATTTGAGGTTTTCAGGTGTTGGCTGAGTAATTACAAGAATTCGATTCTTCAGCTTGTCAAACTTTTCTATGAAATCCCTCATAAGTTCACAAGGCTCCTTCTTCATCTTTGTGAGTTGGGCCAACAAGGCATGTGCATCTTCTGTAGGCTTAAACTTTGCTTTGAATTTGGCTTTGAGTGTGTCGCAATCAGTCACTGGCTGAGCTTGCAAATGGTAGAACCACTATGTAGTAGCGCCTTGTAGTGTCTCTACGAAAATCGTGATTGCCACGTCTTCAAATTATACTCTTATTACACCACAAGCTATGCTGAAGGTTACAATGTGTTCATCAGGGTGAACTCTCCCATCCCTAAAGAATTTGGGGAAATTCTTTCTTGAGCTGCATGGAAGTTCATGTAGAGGTGGAGTAAGATTTAGTGGGCCAAATGAGTTACCCCAAGGGCCTTGAACTACCATGATGGGATTATGAAAAAGAGAGATAACAAATATGGGTGGCGTGTGGATAGGCAAAGCTCTGCTAATAGCAAAAAAAGTAGCTCTGCCTTGTGTTGGTGACCTGGTAGGAGGAAGACTCCTAGTTCGTTGAAGGTGAGGTTATGGAGAAAACAAATCAAAATTACTCTGTTACACCAACTCAAAAATAGGGTCAACAACACCTTGATATTTTTGGCTTCTTGTATAGTGTGAAGCTGCGATATTGTAGAATAAAAATGGAAAAGAATTGGCCCTACTTCAGCTTGAAGCTTGAGGCTTCAAACTACGTGCTCTTCCCTAGTGGCTCTGGTTTTGCAGACCAGATAATATAATGGAGATGGAAGAAGATGGTAAGGCTATAATGATAATGGATAAGACATGGAACAAAGTTGCCAGAGTCTATAATGGATAAGGGTAGGGACTGCTTCAATCTGAAACTTGAGGTTTCAGACTGCACGTTCATCCCCAGTGGAGTCACCAAAAACTGTTGGGTGAATATTTTGTCAACCAGCTAATTGGTGAGAAAATATGTCTCTTCAACCATAGCATAAAGAGATTTGTCGGCTAGATGTGCAGGTTTACTACATCAATAGGGGACAAATCTCTCCTCTCATCAAGGGGAGGTTCCCTATGAATATGCAGGAGCTATATACTATATATATAAGTAGAAAATAACACACAGGGGTAGGATACACCATCCATCTCTCTTCTTTCAGAGATGATGTTCACAAAAAATGAGAAAATACTAGTGAAAACACTGAAGGCACTTCTCTTCTTTCAGAAGTGGTCTTTACAGGCAACAATAGGAGTTCTTTTACGTAGGATAAGTAATTGGTAACAGAGTACAGAGTAACCGACAATCTAAGATGTAGCACAAAGTCTCCACCTTGACTGCCCAAGAGTGAAATATGAAGAAAAATGGGGGCATAAAGTCATCCCAATGTCATTTACACAGAAGTAGAAAATAAACACACACTGAAGACAACTATGACAGCACAAAGTCTGAAAGTAACTAGCTTCAGGACACCTTCCTTATCACTTCCACTAGCTCTGCTTGTTAAATTGCATAAAGAGTAATACATTTAAGAAATAGACATAAGAACAATATCTTAGAATGATACAAGCTATAATAGCACAAAGTCTGAAAGTAACTTGCTTTTTGTTCAAACAAAGAAATGTGATGAACAATCTAAGCTTAAAGTCTTAGTAATGTCTTTCAATTTGGGCAGAGTTTTGCTTCTGGTAACGAGAAGATTTCCCTAAAATGATACAAGAGATTACATTATATAGAGGCCAAAGAAGGCTTGGCACTTTGTCCCATGGAGCGTCACATGCTATGCATTAATGCCTTGGATGCATTTTTGCTTCTGTTAGGGAGGGCCATGCTATAACAGGGCAGCTGTCTTAACTATGGCGTGTTGATTTATCTCGAATGTCTTCTCCTAAGCTTGAGTCACTTATTCTATCACTTGTTATCCACATAGTTTTCCACTTTGCCTTATAAATAATATTCTAACATTATAAAAATTATATATTATAAAACTACACTTTCTCATCTACAAATCCATTTTTTTTTTAAATAATAAAATCTCCCTGATCAGATGTGTTGACAAATATGAAAAAGACTCTTAAATTTCCTAGAAACTAAATGGGCCACTCCATGACCAGTTTCAAGTTAGGTTCGGACCTCCCCAAGCCTGTACCCAAGGCAGATTTGGAGGAAAAACACAAAAAAAAATTGAAATGTTGAAAGGGCGTACACCCTTTTGAAACACACACACACACACACACACACACACACACACACACACACACACACATATTGCAATTAGAGGTTGTTGTTAAGTACTTTGGACTGCAATTTTTTTGCCATGTTTAGTGTTTTGCAAGGATATATTTAGTTAAATAAATGTTAATTATAAGAATATATTATATTTTATATATTTATACGTTAAATTTATTTTACTAAATATAACAAATTAGGGCCACTCAACATCTTCTAAAATTGATTACATAGATGTAGGATTTACCATTTAGAAGTTAGTTTTTCAAATTCCATTCCAATCAATACTTAGTTTTAAGAATTTCAAGATCAAAAGATAGATGAGAAACGAGGTTACAAATCACATTACATATGTAGTAGATATATACCATTGATTATGTCCTTTATTCTACTTAATTGAGTATGCCCTACCTACTTGAGTGTGCCCTACCCAATTGAATACCCAATCTTGAAGGTGGATTCATAAATAATTTGTGAGTTTTGCAATCAATGGGACTATCAATATGCATAAATGACTGTCTTGTATCATGTAACTTGTAACATACCTATAATCATGATACAGTCACTCATACATGACATCTATCGCATACCTATTACATATATGTATGTATTCACTCATACATGTCATCTACCTATAGTCATGATACAATAACTTATACTAGACATGAATGTAGTTAATCGACCTAATAGACTTTATTCTAAATAGAATAAATTAAAACACCATTCAAATTTAATCTAAAAATATACCATTCACTCAAACAAATGTTAGATAGATGGTCAATCCATGCATTCTTTAATTCCAATCTCATGCATTATTCCAAAGTCACATAGAATAATGTCATATTCTAGCACCCCAAATTCACATATGTCACTCCCTTATTGATCCTCATCATCCCTAAACAATCCCTAATTGACCCTTGTATTCACTTATCACCCATGTTCATTCCCTCACTAGTTCTCATTGTCCCTCATTATCCCTGATCACTCCCTTATCAACCCTCATCATCCCTCATTGTCATTGATCATCCCTAAACACTCCCTCATCAAGCCTCATCAACCCTAATCATACCTAATCACTCTCTTAGCATCCCTCATCATCCCTAATAACTCCCTCATTAACCATCATCATTTCTTATCATCCCTAGTTAATCCTTCATCATCTTTCATTGTCCCTCATCATCCCTAATCACTCCATCCTCGACCCTCATCATCCTTAGTCATCCGTAATCACCCCCTCTTCATTTGTCCTTATACCTCATTGTCCTTCATCATACCTAATCACTCTTCCATCATCCCTAGTCATTCCCTCATATAGTAGAGTGTGTTCCAATATAATAGTTAATATAAATGTGTTTCAAACTAAACAACATATTTTTTAGATGAATATTGAATGGTATTTCAATTCCTATTGTTTTGATTAGAGTGTGCTGGGGTGATTATTCTCATTCATGTCTAGTGGATTAGATAGGATCATGATGGATTACTGTAGGGAGACTGTTGAATGTTTTACATGGTGGAAATAAGATAATATCCTGTTTTCACTTGCATGGAAAAAAATTATTTTTAATGTTGAGGGATGATGAAAAATGATGATAGATAAAAAAATTACGTCTTTGCACTTGCTTTGTATGAGGTGAAATCCTTCTTCTAAACATAGTTATTTCCAAATCATTTAGCAAAAGGGCTAGAGCATTTTGGATCTTCTTATGTTTGTGAGTTATTCTCAAAGAATGATGTGGGTCATGAGTATAAATTATTAGCATTTGTGCCACTAACTTTGTTATGGCATACTTTCTCCTTACATTGAAATGTTTGCGCTTGTGTAGGAATTATGATAGGAAAGTGGAGAGGGGGTTGAGCTGAGCTACCAATGCTTACACCATTCCTTTGTAGTGTGGTCTCCATCATTCCTTTGTACGCCCATTATAGCAAATGGTTTGTATTTTTCAACGTGTCATGTTTTTTGTCTATACTTTGTGCATCTACCCTACTCCCAAATGTTACTTGGGGTTACCTTTCCCCAACAACTCAAGGGTTTGATTAGATTTTGAAGCACATTGTTTCAAATGTAATACCTTAGTCTATAGAGTCATACTACTCTACATAAGGGATTATACAACACAAATAGAATGTGTGCTAACCAAAGGTGGTGTAAAGAATGATTGAGTCAAGACTAACATATTGATCTATTGAAACCCTCATATTTCCCCATAGTAGATGTTGGTATAAAATTTATATTTAATGATTCATATATAGGCAAGGAACCAATAACAATAGATATTTTTTATGATCAACTTTCATATGTTTTCTTTATTTCCTCTCTAACAATTTTTAAAAACACATCTTGCATATCTGGATTCTTTTAAAAACACATTATTAAATCTCTTTTGTTAGTATCCTAAAATGTATTAATTGATTCTACCATAGTGATGTTATCAATGGAAATTTGAGTATGCTCAAATTTAGTGCCACTTAGTTTAATGTCAAAGTGTTATATGCACTCATGTAACTTCAAGATCACTCATGCACACCATTACCACAACAATTGAGATAGAGACATTGCAAACAAAATAAAAAATCAAGTATTTTCACAATAGTCTCTCAAATGTATTCACAATTTTTGTGTGGGTCTCCACAACTGACCAAGTCAACATACATGGGAGTGCCTATTAAATAGGCAAGATAGGTTATTTCATGCAACAAATTATTATTGCATGAATAACCTATAAAATAGGAGTATCTATTATTAACATGCACTCAACAAATACGTGCACAAAGTAAAATAACATATCCAACAATAAAACAAATGACTCCTAAATCAAGCTTATAAATAACCTCTAAAACCTAATTTGGCAACCTCATCAACATTTTTATACATGACCCTTTCCTTTACCCATAGGTCTTCCACCATTGAGAATTGACATGAAGTTGCCTCTCATTGTAAAGCTTCTATGTCATTCAAAGGGATTTGATTTGGCATTATTTTATTTTATTGTTATCTGGTGTTGTGTTTTTTGTTTGATATTGCAACTTTTGATCAGTGCCTCCAACATTGGCAAAAATTTAATAACATAGTTGGCCTTTAACATATGATTGTGTTCTTAGGTTTGGCATCACATATTTTATTTTAGCTTGATCATGAGCTCAACAAGCCTCCAACTACATCAAACTCACCTCAAGCAGAATGTCACAAGAACTCATGCTTGATCATATCCTGAAGATTTCAACTTTTGACTACAAAGCATCTACCATCGACACCTCCTTCTTGTTGATCACATTCATTTGTTAGCATACAAATCTTGAGTGGATTGCATAGTTTAATCCCACCACCTCTACTATTTAGTCGAATATGGTCGTTCATAGTAGAGACTCCAACTGTTGAGCACTTCATTAGCAATCTTCTAATGTATCGACTGAAGCAGTCAATTTTTTGTCGCCTCTGTGGTATGATCCACCTCTACATGGCAACACTTGACATGCATGTATTCTAGTAAGATGGATTGGTTACCATAGGAACACTTTGTATTTCACTGTGACTTGTACATGGATACCTCATCAGGCCTAGTTGTTGGCACCCATCTAGTCTCTTTACTTTCTCTTTTCTCACTCCCTATCTTACACTTAAGGGAGGGTGTTGGAGTAAAGCGTATAAGTTTGATTTGGGAGTCATTTGTTTTATTGTTTGAGATGTTATTCTTTTTTGGTGTGTATTTATTGAGTGCACATTAATAATAAATACTCCTATTTGTCATCGATGCTGGAAGCTCCAATAGGTAGCTAGTTAGGAGGAGTAAGTAGGATAAATGTAGGTTTTTGAATGCACATTGGAGTAAATGGTAAATTTTCCTTTCCAATGCTTCAATAATCCCTCGATTCACATAAAATAATCAACATTGAACAAGCTTGGTTTTTGAATGTAACATAATGGAGGTGCATAGATTACATGGATCTATACGATATGGACAACCACATAAAACTACAAAAAAGATAACACTTGTGTAAATAATAATCAAACATCAGTACATGAGCCTAAAATGATGTTAGGAGGCTGAGTAATGGCTACATAGAGCTGATCTGATACCATGTCCAAGTGTTATATGCACTCATGCAATCACATGATCACTCTTGGACACCATTACCACAACAATTGATATAGAGACATTGTAAAATAAATAAACAATCGAGTATTTAGTCAATAGTCTCTCAAATGTTAGTATCTATTTGGGCTCCATTTTATTATGAGACAAGGCCATGCTATTTGGACAAAGTTAGCCTATGTTAGTATCTATAGGGTACACCAACATCCGTTACGGATTTTTCCCTCTCTGAAACTTTTGATGGGTGCACCTTCATCGTAGATCCTATGTGTGTATGTGGATCTTTTCAATTCACCACAGGAACTGTTGTGTACCTTCTTATTCATTTAGAAACATAACTCAATGACAAGGAGAAATAAAGGAAATGAATTTGGGAAAAGGGTGTTAGGGGCTGAATTTGTTCTTGAACACAACACCCCATGCATTAAGCACTGCCTACATACCAATACTTCATAGCGAGATCAAACTCCATGTAGTTCTCCCACGCTATAATGGTGTGTGCACAATACTAGGTAAATGTTATATGATGGTGCAATCATGGTGTGATTAGGTGCTTGAACAATGACTTGTGACCTTACAAGTGTACTCAGACCTAGCTCTAGGCTTATTGGGTTGTGTTTTACCCTAATCTTTTAAATAAGGGATATATATAGTGCTAATGGGTATTAGATTTAGCTTTTACACAGGGATGGTGAATTATTCTAATGAGCATGCTAATTAAATAGAAAATTCATACAAATAATATTATGACTTTATAAAACTGAGATTGCCAAAAATACTAAAGTACAATTATTGATAGATATTGCAATGAATTAAAATTAAATGATACGTTACTAGTTTACTGTGCTCATGAATTTAAGATCTAGATCATGATGGAAGTGGACTAGAAGATTATCCTATAATAGTCATCAAATTTTGGAAATATTCTTTATGTGGCCTTGAATGCTTGCATCAGATCTGGATAATTATGTCAACGTATGTATGTAACCCTTCCATAAGTGTCCGGTATAAAATACTAACTAGATCTAAATGTGACCAAACTGGAACCTTTTGAGTTTTCTAACACCTTTCTTCTAATGTCTTTGGATCATGTGCACAAAATCTCACTCTTTATTATGTTGTCTCCCAAAAATAACTTTCATTTTTAGGACAACATTTGAATTATTTTGGTCTTATAGACCAAAATTGTATCTTCCATTTTTCAAAATTTTGTCTTAGACATTCAGATTCCTCATTTTCAAGGCTTCTCAAAAAATCTACAGACTTTGCTAGTCAAGTTCAATGGATTTTACATGATGATTTCTATAGACTTTGTATCTTCAGATTCTACAGGCAGGTTCTTTTATACAGGTTCAAAGGCTTCTACAGACATTTTCAGTCAAAAGATTAGTTTTCAACACTCGATCATTTTCCAAGATTAGTTCAGAGCTTTGGTTCAATTGAAAATCTTCATTGGCAAGCATCCGAGCACAAAAGGAGATTTGAATCATTGAACCGTTGAACCATTGAACCAATTTGGTTCAAAGGTTCAACGGGTTTAAAGTTCAACAAGTTCAATGTCTTTGGCAAGAGTTAAGCGCTTCATCAAAGTTCAAAGTTCAATCACTTCAAATTTCCATTGGCTTCCAAACATTTGGTCAAATCAAAGTGACTTGAACCGTTGAACCATTGAACCACTTTGGTTCAAAGGTTCAACGGGTTCAAGGTTCAACGGCCGGTTCAACCAAAGGAACAATTCAATCGCTCGATTTAACCAAGCAGTTCAATGATTTATTTCACTTAGATGGTTCATTTCCTTTGTTTTAACATCTTTTGGTTCAACCATTTGGTTCATTAGTCGGTTCAAGGCTGTCGTTGAACTGTTGAACCAAATTTTGGTTCAACGTCCAAGTTCAACGGGCTTCACGACTTCTGCAGGAATTTCCATCGGCAAACATCAGCAACATGTTCAACGCTTGGTTCATCCTTTGGTTCAACGTCAAATGGTTCAAAGGCAAGTTCAATCAAGTGGTTCAACGCTTTGTTTCAACATTGAATACTTCATCGACTTTGTTTCAAAGGTGCTTGGCGTGCTTTGTTGAACTATTGAACCAATTTAATGGACAGGTTCAATCAAATGGTTCAACTGGTGGTTCAAAGGCAAGTACAAATATTTGGTTCAATGCTTAGTGTATCAACCTATTTTATTCATTGAACCATCAGCTTAAACCATTGGCTTGAACCATTTTGGTTCAAAGCCTTAGTTCAACCGATTGGTTCAATGTATTGGTTCAATGACAAAACTCATAGAATAGTTCATCAGCTTTGTTTTAAAAGCACTTTGTGCGCTTCATTGAACCTTTGAACCGGTTCAACAAATGGTTCAACGTCCAAGTTCAAAGGGGTGGTTCAATGCTGAAAAGAACTTTTCTGAAGGACAAGTGCCCTTGTGGAGGACACTTCATCGACCAAAGCACCCTTCGAATTTTCAAAAGGCTTGTTCAAATATTTGGCAAAATTTTCCCTAGACTTTTTATCCGCGGGAATTTCCCCTGAACTTTTTGTCCACAGGAATTTTCCCTGAGGAAAATGTCCGTGGGAAACGTCCATAGTGAATAGCCCAGGAGGAAATTTGCGAAGGGCCGACGAAGGACCTCGAAGGGCAGGTATCCTTGCGGGGGACTCTCAGCTATCAATTTGAAGACACTTCCTGAAGCCGAAGGGTCACCTGAAGAAGCCCGAATGCCCGAAAGGGCAAGCCTAATCTGGAAAAGTGCCAAGCAGAAAGCCAAAAGAAGACCAAGGGGTGATGCGCCTGAAGATGTCAAATTTAACACAGTTGACTAGCCGTTGGAAACTTAGTGATGGATGCGCGAACGTCAAATTGAAGACAACAAAATAACTGTTGATCCTTTGAACATACAGAACAGAATACATTCACAGATTTCAAGGCTAAGACCAGCATAAAGAGAGGAAGGAACATAACAGCAAGCTAAATCCAGAACCTGATTTAATTAATCAGAAAAGGAGGAATGATGAAGATAAGATCAAACTGCCACGTAGACATTGAATGTTATAAACTTTCAATTGCACGACTTGTTTATCTACATTGAGAAGATCAAATGGGTAAAAGGCCCCAAAATTCTAGCTTGTCTTCCTAACATTTCCCAACGCATCATGATGTATTACTGTTCCCGATTCCTTCTTGAAGTGGCTATATAAGGGACTTTCTTTCATTGTAAAATGATCTTCTTTTTGATAATCTGAATGAAACTCTTCCAAAATTGAGAGGCATCATTGAGACTTTGTACTCAGTCTATTTATCATATTTTGTTAATGAAAACAACGGACTTTTTCAGACTTTGTGCTGTGATATCTTTTTTGTTTCATTAATCTAATAAGCAGGATTAGTAAATTTGTCAAGAAGGTGTCCTGAAGAATCAACTGTGGAGAGACTTTGTACCCCCATAGCTGCCTTCAGTGTGTTTGCTTTTTCATTGCTGTGTAAAGGACTTTGAGAAGACTTTGAGCTTTCATTGTCCTTCGTATATTACTCTTAAGTATTTCAGGTGCAAACTTTGTGCTGTGTCTTGATTTGTTGGTTACCATACTTTTAGTCATATTATGCTTTTATTTCTAGGAATATTCTTGTGGCTGGTTGAACAGTTCTTCTGAAAGAAGAGGAGTGTTGTCTGTCATTCTCTTGAGTTTTTCCTTTGTTTTGTTTACATCATCTCTGAAGAAAGAGAGATGGATGTTTGGTCCTACCCTTGAGTATTATTTTCAGTTCATACATATACATAGCATATCCATAGGGAACCTCCCCTTGATGAGAGGAGAGAGCAGTCTCCTTCTGATGTGATAAACTTACACATTAGGATGACTAATCTTCTTGCTTTGGCTGATAAGACCTATTTTATTTACCAGTACGTTGATAGACAAAATATTCAACCAACATATTAAATGATCAAACCCTAGCTTCCTCACACTCGGAGTGACTATGGAAAAATGGGTTAGTGGACTCATAGTGTTGAACTACCACAAAGACCCCTATGTTAATGGGCATTACCTACATATCCAATACTCCAGAGAGAGTCTCATACTTATGTAGTTCTCCCCTACATGTTTGCACAAGGGTGTAACATGTGATAAACAAAGACATGCAGTGACCTAACTTATAACTTGACAAATTTGGTTTATGAATTGCTCTTTCAATGATACAGACCTATACGAATACTAATCCTATGACTGATAGATAAATAGTGATGAATATGGTAGGTTTTTTTTACTTGAATGCATGATTAAGTGCTTCTTGGTATGTTGCCTTGTGAGTTCTTAGTGTTTGTTAGGTGAGGAATGAATGAGGGTTGATCTTGTATATATACCATCTCTTTTAAAAACATATCACACTAAAGGGATTAGGCTAACCTTTAGGATACGTTTCATTTCTAAGTTGGATGACGTTTGGGCACTAGACACTTTGTACGAAAATTGAACGCTTATGTCGATGGAAGTGTTTGTCTAGGATGCAAGTGTCCAAAAATCTAGAAAATAGGCACGGGTTCAAGATTAGTAGTGAATGATGGTTAACGGTTTAGACATTTTTTCACTAATGATCATACTAAGAGATAAGTAATTTAGGCACAAAGAGATAGTGAACGTGAAGCTTTCAATAGTGGGCAGGTCTATAACTAAAAGGTACAACCATGATAAATTTTTTCAAATTGTTTAAGACTAAGGTACAACATAAATAATATTTTAGTATCTACATTTGCCCCTCCTTTGATCTATTAATGAAATTAATGATTTAAAGGAAATAAAAGCATACATGGGTGTGTATAACACACCTTATATTTATGTGAGCCCAACTTGAGTGATTTGCTAGTGGCTAACCTATAACCAATAGCATGTTACAATATGTAATCCATGTATAAAATTTGAAATTGAACTAATTAAAAATGCTTGAAAGTAAAAAGAGCAAGCTTAGGAGTACACATGTGTGTTGTTATAATCATCTTGCCTTTTGGCAATTTAATTTGAAAGGATGCCTCATTATGAAGCGTTAAAGTTGAGATTAGGACAATTTTAAACTTACAAGTGCATATACATATAGAGAGAGATTGGAGGACACATGCCCTAGACCTTGGTGTAAAGGTCAGTTTCCCCATGACCGCTAAGCTTGGTTCATCTCAATCGTGAAACTCAAATATGTGCATGATTTGGTGGGTATGAGTGATTTAATCAACTTACAATATGTATTTGATGAGGGTGGATGATTTTATCAAATCCAACCTATAAGTCTAGTAAAGTTAGACGATTTAATCAATTCTAAGATATAAGATCGATAAGATTGAGAGATTTAATCCACTCAACCTTCCAAAGGTAAACCAATTACTATAGTAGATTGGCTCAATAACAGTCCATGAAGTCCATCCTAGGTATAATAAAAATCCATAATAGTATTTGAAATCTATAAAATGATTTGATTTTGAAGTTTTTGGTGCCCTTTGCATAGCATATGCACCTAAGATATGTCACAAACTAAAATTTGGGTATAATAGCAATATCAATGTACAAAGTATTGCCACAAATATGTATATGAATCATATAACTATGAGATCTGGTGAACTTGAAATTGATGCAAATTGTAGACACTAAATCTAAATTATATAGCACCTTAGTTTTGTACACTTGGCAAATACCTATCATGGTTGTACCCTTTAGTTTTAAGACCTTCTCATTGCCAAAAAACTTGTGTTTAATATCTCTTTGTGTTATATTTGTTATCTCTTGGTCTGACCATTATTATTTTGGTGACCAGGCTTTCTATACTATGAAAAAAAAAATAATCTTGATCACTATCATTCTCTACAAGTTTTGGACCTGTATTTAGTTTCTAGCATCTTAGACACTTGCATCCCAACCAGATGCTTACGTCAATATTGGTGTCCATGTTCAAACTTAGTGTCCATGCCCAAAAGCCATCTAATTTTCAAATGAAACATATCGTGAAGGTAGGCCTAAGTAATTTAGTGTGAGATATTTTCAAAATGGATTGGTATATATACAAGATCAACCCTTATTTATTCTTTGCCTAGTAGTTCACAAGGTAGCTTACCAAAACTACTCAATCAAGCATTCAAGCGAGAAAATCTACCCTATTAATCCCTATTTCCATATCAAGCATATGGGTAGTATCCCTGTAGGTCTAAAGTGATGGAGGAGCATTCCATGAGCCATATTTTATAAGTTACAAGTTAGGTCATTGTATGTACTTGCTTATCACACATTACATCTTTATACACACAATTCAACACGTAAGGAAGAACTACACTCTTTACAATATTAGTTATGTAGGCAGCACCCATTAATAGAGGGGTCCTTAGAGAAGCTTGAACTTGTGTGCTTGCTAACCCATTTTTCCTATAGTCGCTCCAAGGGTGAGCAAGCTATGGTTTGATCATCTAACAAATAACAAAATGTGCATGTAATCTAAACACACAAGAATAAAGACGATAGAAAAATTAAAAGGCTCTAGGTGTCACATCTAGATCTAATCACTATTCTATATTAAACACCTACATTCAACTCAGACACCATCATCGACATAGTTATACAGATCCAACATAAGCATCTGAAGCCACAAAATGCAAAATTTTAGAATTTGATGATTGTTCCAAAATTTTGATCCAGTCCACTTCCAGCCTATTTTAGCTCATATCTACGTATGCACAATGAACTAACTAAGTAATCTTGTTTTCAATTTATTCATTTCAATCAATAATTATACTTTCTATTTTTGACATATCTTAGTCTAGATCCATAATATTATTTATCTGAGTGTGCAAATTAATTGGCCTACTATAGATCTATTTATCACCCTTGTGCTTATTCATTTATATATTTTTAATCTTAGATGACCCCACACATATAAATTTAGGGTTAAATATTTGACGAACTTGACTCCTATGTCTTTCCATCCAACTTCTAGTGTGCATACGTAGAAAAATTAATTGTGACAAAATGTGCATGTAATCTAAACACACAAGAATAAAGACGATAGAAAAATTAAAAGGCTCTAGGTGTCACATCTAGATCTAATCACTATTCTATATTAAACACCTACATTCAACTCAGACACCATCATCGACATAGTTATACAGATCCAACATAAGCATCTGAAGCCACAAAATGCAAAATTTTAGAATTTGATGATTGTTCCAAAATTTTGATCCAGTCCACTTCCAGCCTATTTTAGCTCATATCTACGTATGCACAATGAACTAACTAAGTAATCTTGTTTTCAATTTATTCATTTCAATCAATAATTATACTTTCTATTTTTGACATATCTTAGTCTAGATCCATAATATTATTTATCTGAGTGTGCAAATTAATTGGCCTACTATAGATCTATTTATCACCCTTGTGCTTATTCATTTATATATTTTTAATCTTAGATGACCCCACACATATAAATATAGGGTTAAATATTTGACGAACTTGACTCCTATGTCTTTCCATCCAACTTCTAGTGTGCTATAAGGTTTTTATAATTTTAAAGATCTCTCAATTGTTACAATTTATTTCAGAAATTAGATTTTATTTTCCTAAAATCATGTTTGGTATGGATAAAATAGAACTTATTCCTCCTCCAAACCCTGAGAAGGGTGATAGCTACCATCTTTGTAACCAAGACCATGTTATTACTCCTTCAAGGGGTAAGATGACCCATCCTATAATGCCAAAAGATGATAGCAAACAAACCCTTCCTAATTTTTTAGATGGTACATGTATGAATATTTCATCCAAAGCACCTAGGGTTGTTACTTATTAAGCCCTAAAAGATCAAACCGCTAGTATGAGCAAGTTAATAAAATAGTTACAATTTCAGATTACATACATACATAATCTAGAATATGCTAGTGTTAATCACATGTTTGCATCTTCATCTAGCAATGTTATACCCAAGAAGGTTTCTTATTCAAATGAAGAGCTACAACATAATACATCTAAAACAAGTAATTCAAAAAGTGACCAAAAGGCTACTAAGATTCCAAGTGAAATTTTAAGAGAATGTTTCAAAATAAAGTGATCCAACTACCTCCTCTACATCCTATACAAAGATCCTAATACTACCGTGCATATCATAGTGTTGTTCCCAAACATCAGCTACGCTCATTTTTTAACAACCCCTATGAAACTTGTCTGTTTCGCATTTTTCTCTCTAAGTTCATTTTTTGAGACGAATTTTTGTTCTCACATTTGCTCAACTGGTTGTTCAAAGTTCGTAACGTCTCTTTATTATGTTTTCCCCAAAATCCAAAAATCGTTACAGTCTCGATGCGACCAGGGGACAAATTTTCCATTTCTCAGAGTTAGTCTTTTTCTTGCATTTTCATGCAAATGAGGCATTTTTTGCCGCCAATGCATCTTTTTCTTTCTTTCCATGCAAAGGCAACATTTTTCGATGCCCTTGCATCCAAAATGCAAGAGCGACAAAAAAATTTGCCCCTGCATTTTCATTCTTCCCATGCAGGAGCGGCAAATTTCACTGCCCCTGCATATCTTTCGAACTTCAGTGTAGGAGTGGCAATTTTTGCCACCCTTACACTGCCTTGATTTTTACACATGGCATTTATGGCCACGCGCGTTGAGTGGTTGGCGGTGATTTTTGCCCCATTTAATCTCTTTTTGATCTTTTTTGATTCATTTCTTTCAATCATCCTCCTGCCCTCTGCCTCTAGACGATCCAACAAGTGGGAAGAAGCGTGTTTTCATCAGATTCAAGCCCTCGTCACACGTTATTTTCTAGGTAAGTCTTTTTTTATGTTTTATTTTATTTTCTTTCCTCTTTTTAATTTTTTCTCTCTCCTTTGTTAGGATTTAATTTTGTTTTCTTTCCTCCTCTTCCCTTCCTCCCCGTTCGGCTTTTCTTTTTTCCTCCGTGTTAGGGAGGCAAATTTTGCCACCCTCTCTTTTCCTACTCGTCTTTCTACCCGTGTAAGGGTGGCAAAAATCACCGTCATTACACCTAAGTTTCAATAAGTCTAAGGGCAACAAATTTTGCTACCCTTACACATTTTTTCTCCAATATGCGTCGATAGCAGAAATTGCCACCGATGCATTTTTTTATCACCTTAGCATGTAGGGGCATAAAATTTTGCTGCCTATACATGCAGACCCATCCCACATGCAATGACGATAAATTTTTTTGCCCCTGCATCCTTTTTCTCTATTTTTTCTCTAACTCTGGAGAATTTTCGTCCTTCCATTTTTCGCGCCCGCTCCCCATTTCCTCTCATTTTTCAACCCGCTCGCACCTTAGCCCTTTCAAGTGTCATTCCTTGGTCATGATCACCCAACGTATAATTTTTCTAAATTGCCAATCTTTCCCTAATTACACGATCATGATTCTTATCGCAGTTCCCCCTAAAAATTCTCCTTTGTCAACGTGCTCTCAACAAAGGCTCGTCTCGATGACTAAAGCTTCTCCGAAGAAGTTGAAGGACATCAAGTACCATTATGAAGGTGTTTTTTCAATCACCTCGATCACTTCTAATGTCGACAACATTAGAGACACAGAGATCAGCCACGTAGATATGGCTGAGCTCGTGGAGAGAACCAAAGCAACAAACCTGAGCTCAAAGATGAAAAGAATAATTGAAAGCAACATCCACCTACTATACTCTTTCCCTGTGGTGGCGCATCACACCGAGTTCATCCTCCAGTGTGCCTAATTTTATAACAAAGAGACCAAGGCAGTGTCAGATGCTTGTGGCAACGTGATAATTTGACTGGACTTCAAATTTATCAATAAAGTTTTTATGTGCCCTCCTGTTACCAAAGTGTTGAAAATCGACTTCATTGAGGCACAAAAATAATATGACAAGGATCTCGAGAGGGCGAAGAAGGTGATGAACAATAGATGGCTCAAGACTCCCAGAGCCAACTTGTCTAGATGGCCGTGAAATTTTCCAAGAAGTGATTTTATAGAGGAAGTTGGTGACTTAATTACTCTTCTTAGCAGAGTACGAGGTCTACCATCTTCTTCTCAATTCTATGAATGGATGTATCCCTTTATTAAGATAATTCTACAAGGGAAACAAGTCATCTTCTAGGGTGAACAGATCAACAATGCTCTTCATGAGCAATTGACAAAGGTGTTTACTACTTCGAAGTTTTATATCTTGAATTCACATACTGAGATTTTGGTGCCTAATACAATGGTGAAGTCCATTTTGACTCAATAGGGGTTTGGTACAAAGAGGGGTAATTAGATTACCAAGATTCAGGAGTTTGATCTTGACATCAAACCTACCAAATTTGTGCGAGGAAAAGGTCTTTGTCAGTTGATTGCTGACAATATCCCCAAAGAAGTAGAAAATGGAGAAATAGAGATTGAAGACATGCCTACGGTCCTCTTCGTTGCCACTATTGATGAGTGGTATTCTGACATTTCCCATTTTTTAACCTATGGTGAGTGTCCCGCTCATCTCTTCTACAAGAAAAAATGGAATGTTAAACTAAAAGTTGCTAGCTATGTTTTGTGGGATAATGATTTGTATAAAAGAAGCCTGGATGGGGAATTTCTACATTGCGTCGATAAGGTGCAACAAGATAAACTTTTGGAGTCTTTCCACAATTTAGCCTGTGGAAAACATTTTTTTGCACCAGTGACAATGCATAAAATTTTGTGAGCAAGGTACTATTGGCCTACACTGTTTCAAGATGCTTACAAATAGATGCGTAGATGTGAATTATGCCAGTAGTTCGTTGGGAAGCTTAAACTGGCTGCATTACCCCTCAAGCCAGTAGTAATTGAAGAGCCTTTTCAACAGTGGGGTATTGACTTCATTGGCGTAGTTAACCCATCTTCAAGTGCCAGACATGATTATGTCCTCACGGCAACTAACTACTTTACCAAATGGATGGAAGCCATCCCAACTAAGCACGCTACTTCAAAAGTGGTGTGTAATTTTTTTAAGGAAATTATCATCTCCCGATTTGGGGAATCACTTAAAATTGTAATAGATAATGCAGTCTATTTCTCTTCACATGAGATTACTCAGTTCTGCTTTTATTATGGAATTACCCTATCCCATACTTTAGATTATTTTTCACAAAGAAATGGCCAAGCAAAATCGAGCAATAAGAACCTGGTTACTATTATCAAGAAATTAGTAGATGATAATTAGAGAACTTGGCACAAAGCATTATTAGATACTTTATGGGTATATAAGATTACACCCAAGAGGGCCACAGGCATTTCACCATTCCAACTCCTGTATGGCTTGAATGCAGAGATACCTATCACTCTAGAACTATCAGCGCTCAAGTTAGCGAAGGCAATCGAAGATTCAACCTTCAAAAATTTAATTGACAAATGGATCATGTGTCTAATCGAATTGAATGAGCAACGAACCATGGTGGTGGACCGGATTACTGCGCATCAGAATCAGGTGAATTTTTTTTTGATAAAAGGGCTAAGGTTTGTGATTTTCAAATTGGAGATCAAGTCTTGTTGTCGGACAAGATGAGAGAACTAAAGGGAATGCACAATAAATTTGATTCTTTGTGGAGAGCTATGTTTACCATTCAACAACTCTATGGTGAGAATAGCTTCTTACTGGAGTATCAAGATGGAGCACCATTTTCACTGCCCCACAGTGGGAAGCACCTGAAGCATTTTAATCCTTGAAGTTTTAGATGCATTCACTTGTACATTTGTATAATTTTTATGTTTTATTTATTTTCTTTCATGTTTTTTTCTTTTTAGCTTGACTTCGTAGCCCAATGGCTTGGATGAAGGCACTTAGAGACTAGTTTTTACTCCTATCGATCAGTTTGATCAAACAAAAGTTCTCCAACAGGAGCCAGCTGTTGTTTTCAAAAATTAGTTACACTTATTTTTGGAACAACCCCTACGAAACTTGTTTGTTTCGCATTTTTCTCTCTAAGTTCATTTTTTGAGATGAGTTTTTCTTGTTCTCGCGTTTGCTCAACTGGTTGTTCAAAGTTTTTAACGTCTCTTTATTACATTTTCTCTAAAATGCAAAAATCATTACAGTCTCGATGCGACCAGAGGACATTTTTTTTGTTTTCTAGAGTTAATCTTTTTCTTGCATTTTCATGCAAAGGCGGCATTTTTTGCCGCCAATGCATCTTTTTCTTTCTTTTCATGTAAAGGCAGCATTTTTAGCCACCCTTGCATCTAAAATGCAAGAGAAACAAAATTTATTGCGCTTGCATTTTCCTCCTTCCCATGCAGGAGTGATAAATTTTGCCGCTCCTGCATATCTTTCAAACTTCAGTGTAGGAGCGGTGATTTTTGCCGCCCTTAAACTGCATTGATTTTCATGCATGGCATTTATGGCCATGTGCATCGAGTGGTTGGGGGTGATTTTCATTCCATTTAATCTCTTTTTAATCCTTTTTGATTCATTTTTTCCAATCCTTCTCCTGTCCTCTGCCTCTAGACGATCTAGCAAGTGAGAAAAAGTGTGTTTTCATCAGATTCAAGCCTTCGTCACATGTTATTTTCTAGGTAGGTCTTTGTTTTTATGTTTTATTTCATTTTCTTTCCTCTTTTTGATTTTATCTCTCTCATTTGTTAGAATTTCATTTTGGTTTTTTTCCTCCTCTTCCCTTCTTCCCCATTGAGGCGCTTTTCTCCCTCCACCGCGCCTCTTTCCTCCTCTTCCCTTCCTCTCCATTCAACGTTTCTTTTTTCCTCCGTGTTAAGGTGGCAAATTTTGCCACCCTCTTTTTTCCTACCCATCTTTCTACTTGTTTAAGGGTGGCAATTTTTTCCACCCTAACACATTGCATTATATCTCATACACCGGCATCAAATTTTGCCACCGATGTAACTCGACCCAACTACGGTGTAAGGGTGGTGAAAATCGCCACAGTTACACCTAAGTTTTCACAAGTGCAAGGGCAGTAAATTTTGCCGCCCTTACACATTATTTTTCTCCAATATGTGTCGATGGCATAAATTGCCATCGATGTATTTTTTTTCACCTTAGCATGCAGGGGCGACGAATTTTGCTGCCTATACATGTAGACTCGTCCCACATGCAATGACGACAAATTTTGCCATCCTTGCATCTTTTTTCTCTAACTCTAGAGAATTTTCATTCCTTCTATTTTTTGCACTTGCTTCCCATTTTTTCTCTCTTTCTAACCCGCTCGCACATCAGCCCTTTCAAGTGCCCTTCTTTGGTTATGATCACCCGATGTGCAATTTCCTTAAATTGCCAATCTTTTCCTAATTGTGCAATCATAATTCTTATCACAGTTCCCCTTAAAGATCCTCCTTCATCAACGTGCTCTCAACAAAGGCTCATCTCGATGACTAAAGCTTCTCTGAAGAAGTCGAAGAGCATGAAGTACCAGTATCAAGGTGTTTTCCCAATCACCTTGGTCACTTCTAATGTCGATGGCATTAGAGACACAGAGATTGACCACATAAATATGGCTGAGTTCGTGGAGAGAACCAAGGCGACAAACTCGAGCTCAAAGATGAAAAGAATAATTGAAATCAACATCCACCTAGTATCCTCTTTCCTTGTGGTGGCGCATCACATCGAGTTCATCCTCCAATGCGCCTAATTTTATAACAAAGAGACCAGGGTAGTGTCAAATGCCACTGGCAACGTGATAATTCAACTAGACCCCAAATTTATCGGTAAAGTTTTCATGTGCCCTCTTGCTACTAAAGTGTTGAAAATCGACTTCATTGAGGCACATAAAGAATATGACAAAGATCTTGAGAGGGCGAAGGAGGTGATGAACAATAGATGGCTCAAGACTCCCAGAGCCAACTTGTTTAGATGGCAGCATAATTTTCCAAGAAGTGATTTTATAGAGAAAGTTGGTGACTTAATTACTCTTCTTAGTAGAGTATGAGATATACCATCTTCTTCTCAATTCTACGAATGGATGTATCCCTTTATAAAGATAATTCTACAAGAGAAATAAGTCATTTTCTGGGATGAGCAGATCAACAATGCTTTTCATGAGCATTTGACAAAGGTGTCTACTAATTCAAAGTTCTATATGACTTCGTACTTAGTATACATCGCGACTTCAATGCGAACCTTTCTAGGTTTGACAATAGAAGGAGATAGAAGAACCACCCTTGTTTATTCATATTACCCTCAACTAACACTAAAAAGATCAATCCGTCACTTTAGGAGGGTAAATGATGCCTTCTTCACGATATTTTTATGCCTTTTCGATCCTCAACCAAAGCAAAAAAGAGTATCAAATGAAGCTTGGACTATCATCAATGATTTTGGCTGCATATTTTTACAATTCCCTACCTTTTACTATCCACGGGTTGGCTTTTTTCAAGGCTATCCCTACATGCTCCCTAGATTTCCTTCTAACAAATTAGTCCTAATGGAGCTGTGTAGACAGATTATTATTGTGCACACTAAGCAAATGGAACATAAGAAGCCAGGTTTTAGGTTCCCAATAGAAATTGGCAGATACTCAATTTTTATTACCGCCAAAGCAAAGGTAATGGAGACAAAAATGTAATTGGTCACCATGAAGCAGTTTAAAAGAAGGCCCAGTTTTAACTACAAGGGTGTCAAAGATATGATTAGAAGGAAGACTCAGTTTCATGAGCTCATGATTGAAGACATCTGGATAGATTTGAGAACAACAGAAGAGATCAGAAGAATGGACTACAACAGACTGTCTCTGGAGCAAATTAAATATCTAAGGCTTGCAGATATTCCCCCAAATTTGATTAATGACAAAAATTTAATTAACAACAAATACCTAGCTAAAAAAGTCACTAAATCTCATTTTCCTCCAATTCAGTGGTCTCAAAAGGAGTTGACCTCTTTAATGATGAGATTTGAACCAATATTGGCTAACACCAATGATTGGCTAGTGACCAAAGGAATCACATTGAAAGAATTTATCACAGGATTAGAGGCTGAATTCCAAGAGGAAACAAGGAAGAGAGTAGAGAATAAAACAAAAAATAAAGGTGGCGTTCCTTCTCCTTCTAGGCCTCACAAGTCTAAGATCATCTTTGTGTTGAAGAAATCAAAGGTTGCTGAGAAAGAGCCATAATCAATAGCTATGGGAGTTGGAGAACAAAGCACTCAAGAACAGGTGGCAGAACGGATGGAAACAAATGACAGACCTTTAGAGCAATAGATAACAAAAACTCTATCTCCCCAAGAAGGGGCACAACCACTTGCAGGGGTTTCTTCTTCTCTACCCCAATCCCCTATGGCAGCTTCGCCTCTTTCTCCCATTAGCATTCCTTCCTCTCGAGCTACCTCTATTTCTAGATTTATTTTTGGCGACCCTCAAGGTGCTTTTGGAGATGTTCTTTGATCATCATGATCTATCCCTAGTCTCTCATCTCCTTCTTTCAATATTAGAGATAATTCCACCATTGACCAGCCAACGACTGATACAGTTTCACCTGCTACACCTATTGCGCCCATTGTTATCACTAGTAGTGCAGATGTTACCCCAATAACACTAGCTGCATGAACTGTTACTATAGTAAGTGCTTTTACTTTCCCACTTTCGTTATCAACTTTCACACCTAAAAGGAAGAAGCAAGCCATCTCTGTAGATGAGTTTGATTTTGGCAAAATAGTGCCAATGAAATCTAAGACCCCCAAGAAGCCAAGGATCCTTTTGAAAATGGTTTGTTGAAAAGAGGCACAAATTTTTGGAGATAGCCAAACCTCCACATGATGCAATCTTAGAGAATTTTGACATGAGCAGCTACTCTTTTTCTCGTGTTGAGTTGGGTAAAGTAACTCACGAGGGTGGTGCGAAGAGTGACCTATAGTCTGCAATGAATATCATGGTCCAAAAATTTGATAGGGAGAGAGAGATGAAATTTTATTACAAGAAAAAGGTAGAACAATTGACCACGGTAGTCAGGAGATTCACTTTTGCCCCAGAGGCGGCAACTCTAGAAGCTTTTTCTATAGATGATCTTGTTATCTAGAAAGTAGAGAAGACCTACATGAAAGGGAAAGTAATTGAAGATTACATAGAAAAGATGCATACATAAAGAATTTCTTTACTTATAGGGGTTGCTGAGAAGACAAAGAAAATGAAGAAAATAAAGACAGAGTTAGAAGACCTCGTCTCTCTTATTTCTCAAGATATTGACAATACAAATAAATATCTTAGCAAGTGGGTAGAGATGAAAGCTCTGAAGAAACACACTTTGGTGTTGATAGGTGTTATTGCCAACAAAGATTCTTATGTTGAAATCAAAGAATCACTGATATATAGAATCTAGGTACTTAAGGAGCTGATCGAAGATCTTGAGTCTTCCAAAGATGCCAGTGAAAAAAGTGACACCAGCCTGTCAAACAAATTAGAGGAATTGCCTTGCGGACTCACCTCTAGAAATAATCGATTTCTTTTATGAGAGGAGATGATTCAGGAATTCAAAGGTATGATCCAAAGGGATTTCGAAGAGAAGGCATTTTCAAAGATTTATGTGGACAACATTTTAGATACTCAGTTAACTCTGGATAATCTAAGAACCAGGTTAACTAGTCATGCAATAGCAATCACAACATTGAAAGATGCTACCATCAGAGCCAAAGTAATCTTCAAGAATACCATTGCGCTAAACAATATAGGAATTCAGGAATCTATCGCCATGGATGATGCTCATCTGAAGAAGTCTGGCGACAAGAGTTGAATTATTCCTCCATTCTCTCTTCTTTTTTCTCATGTACTTTGTAATTTACTTGGGACATTCGCTTATGTACTTTTGTCTTGTGAAAGTACATGCACTTTTGTAATATGTAAATACATGTAAAAATTCAAAAAATATCTCAAAGTCAATGCTGACTCATCTTTGACTAGGTTTTCAATATTTTAATCTTTTTCAAATTTTAAAGGTTTTTTCCTATATCTATAAAGGGAACCTCTTTTGTAAACTCTCTAGATAATTGAGAGTAAAAACTCTGCTAAAATTGAGACACTTTTTGAGACTTTGTGCTCAATTTGTAAATCATATTTTGTTGAATGAATGAGAAACAAGTTAATTTCAGACTTTGTGTTGAAGTAATTTGTGCTACTTAAGAAATAGTTCTTATGTTCTATTTCCTGATAATCTCTCATTTGTTCGATTTAATAAGCAAAGTGTGTGTATTGAAATTATCTAAAAACAATTCTAAAAGATAAAAGAAAGACTTTGAGATGCTTTTATCGTGGTAATCTTTTTATCCATTGTAGTTTTAGGAGAAGACTTTGGGCTTCGCTTCACTCTACTGTTACATGTGCTCTGAATCAGTGAGGGAGGCGACGAAAGACTTTGTGCTTTCATGGGTTTTCTTGTGGACCTTGTTACTACTTTAGGATATTTTTTGCTATGTGTTGGATACCATTTTTGAAAGAAGAGGAATGCTTTCAGCCATCAATCGAGATCTCTCTCTTTTGTTCTGTGAACATCATCTCTGAAAAAAGAGAGATGGATGTTGTTATCCTACCCTGAGTATTATTTTCTGCTTATTTATATACATATATAACATATAAGTGATTCATAGGGAACCTCCCCTTGATGAGAGGAGAGATTTATCTCGTTAAGATGTGGTAAACCTACACTTTTTGTTGCATAAATCTCCTTATACTGTGGTCGATATACCCATTTTGTCATCAGTTAGTTGACAACAAAATATTCACCCAACACATAGAATGCATGGGATTCATAAAAATTGTTGTTTTACATTAAATAATAAAATATAAAGGTTTAAAGATAGTGGTGATCATAGAATTGATACATCAATCAAGTAAACCACTCACATTATGAGTAGATCTCTTAAAATGCAAGTGCCAAAACAACAAATATGGATATTAAAGGATAATCAAGATAAAAACACTTGTAAAAACAAAAATCAGAGCAATAAAAGATTTAAAAGGCCAAGCTCGAGAAAGATATGTTAGAAAAAAATCAAGAAGTCAAATCACAAATTACATTTTTTCCTAGTGTTCAAGCAAAAATGTGTGACTTTTTTATAGATCATAATGAGATGTGTTTTACTAACAATGATGAACATACTCAAGAAAACAAAACTTTCAAGAAAGAAATTCTAATCTATATTTTAGTTGGTTTCTCATACATGGATGCTCAAAATGATATATCACAAGTGCAAGAACAACTTAAGAAGTTTCATCTTTCCTATACTAGTAACATAGAAGATTAGTATCATCATGATGCCACAAAAGATTGGTATGATCTTAATGATACTGATTATGCAACATATAAATATGGTACACATGATATAGATCATTCACATAAACATTTCCTTGATGAGTACATTAGCCTCTAGTAGCACTTTCCTTGCACATGTCTTTTGTGCTTATCCTTTCAAATATTTTAACAAACACCCCAAAAATAAAACATTCAAAAATTCAAAAATATTTAGAATTTACATATCTTATTAGCTCCTTCGCATCTATGTTGTTGGTTCTGTGTTAGTAGATATCATATAATTTCTTTCCAAATATACACATGTTTCATGCATCTTTTGAGTGTGATACAGACATACCCATGCACATGATATATGTAGATATAGATGATGGGCCTTCCCTCCTCTAAAGTCATCAATAAATTTGTGCCATCCACTTTGTTGGTCATGATACACCTAGGTTACATAATTATATGATCATTTCCATTATCATGTTTGAGCTTATGTTCTTACACATGCCTTTATTCATGCTTAGATCTTTCACAGTGTACTTGATATGTTATGTACTTAACATTTTTTGCTAACACATATATTTAAGGACTGGTATGATATGTTTATGTCGGTTGATTATGATTCTATGCTTTACTTTTTACACTTACTCGAGTGTGTTCTTTATTTTTTATTATCTTTCATTGTGTTTTTTGTTCAAGCATTTGAATATGCTTCATTGTTTGTGGCCCCCGTGCCTATATTTGTCTATTTTGACATTTGAATATGTCACTATTTATTGTTTATAGATATTTGAACATGTCATTCTATGCTCTTTGGACATTTTACTAAGTCATGTCCCTTTGATTGTGTAGCTTTCGAACATGCCCCTTGTATGTAGTCTCCTTGGACAATTGCCTTTTTTTTTTTGCTTTAAGTGCTCTTGTATGTGAGCTTGATTGATTGTTCAAATTGTAGATGTTTCCATGATTTACATCATGCATCTTAAGACCTGATGTGATCACATATTATGTTCCTCATTTCTATATCTATCTAGACATGCTAGTCTTATATGCTACATGATCCATACATATATTAAACAGTTATCTTATCAATTAGGTAACTACCAATTTCTACTTCTCCTCACCTCAAAAAGGGGTCATATAATTGGGGTCATGTCATAGAGACATGAATATCACACTTTCACAATTTTAGATTTTAGTGGGGGCATGCCAAAAACACATGAGCTCCATATTTATTCAGTACTTGACATTTTAAGATTGTAATGGGGGCATGTAATGGGAACATGCCCTCCACACTTGAAAAAAAATAAATTAGCCAAATTTCATAGTTATATCATTTGGATACACATATTTATGGCAACATTATATACATAGGTACCATTGTTATAACCGGATTTTAGATTAAGACATATATGAGGTGAATATGCCATGTAAATAGCATCTTATATTACAAAATCAAATCAACTTTCATATTTTAAATACTATTATGGACTGTTATCATACCCATGATAGACTTCTACGGACTTTATTGAACCAATTTACTGTAATAGTTGGTTCACCTTTTGGCGTGGTTAAGGTGATTAAAACACCCAATCTTATCAAATTTGTAAGTTAGACTTGATTAAATCATCTAGCTTCACCAGATATATAGTGTGATTTAGTTGGATCACACACACTTGGTAGGTTATAAGTATGGTTCGGTTTCACAATTGAGATATGCTCAATGGCTGTGTGGTAACTCACCATTTCACCAAGGTTAGGGGCATATGGTCCTCCAATCTCTCTCTCCCTCTGTGTGTGTGTGTGTCTAATTGAAGGCTTACAAATTGTCCTAATCTCATCTCAAAGGCTTCATAAGAAAACATCTCTTCAAATCAAATTGTTAAAAGGTAAGATGGTTGCATCGATACAAGTGCACTCCTAACCTTGCTCTCTTTATTTTCAAGCATTTAAAATTCTTTTAATTCTATATTATATGCACTGATTATATACTATAACATGCTTTTGGTTGTAGGTCAGTCACCTTCAAAGCGCTCAAGTTAGACTCACACAAAGGCAAGGTCTGTTATACACACCTATGTACACATTTCTTTTCCTTAAACTAGCAATTTCATTACTAGATTAAAGGTGGGGGGGATGTAGACACTAAATCTTAATTATATAGCACCTTACTCTTGTACACTTATAAAATGCTTATCATGGTTATAACTTTTATTTATAAGACCTTATCATTGCTAAAAGGCTCTTGTTTACTATCTCTTTGTGCTGAATTTCTTATCTCTTAGTCTGACTATTATTATTTTGATGATCAGACTTTCTATACTGTGCAAAATGCTCTAAACCTAGACATTATCATTCTCAACAAATTTTGGACCTGAACCTATTTTATATCCTCCCAAACACTTGCATCTTAGTTAGATGCCTACATCGATGCTAGTGTCCATGTTCAAACTAAGTATCTAGTACCCAAAAGTCATCCAATTTGCAAATTAAATGTATCTTAAAGGTTGACCTAAGTGTTTTAGTGTAAAATACTTTCAAAAGGGATTGGTATATATACAAGATCAATACTCATCCATTTCTCACCTAGCATTTCACAAGGTAACTTATAAAAAACACTCAATCAAATAATTAAATGAGCAAATCTACCCTATTCACCCCTATTTCTATATAAGGCATAGAAGTAACATCTCTGTAGGTCTGAAGTATTGAAGGATCATCCCATGAGCCATATTTGATAAGTTGCAAGCTAGATCACTGTATGTACTTGCTTATCACACATTGCATCTTTATACACACACAAACTAATATGTAAGGAAGAACTAGATAATTTTGAGGTTGTCTTTAGAGTATTAACTATGTAGGTAGTGTCCATTGACATAGGGGTCCTTAAGGCAGATTGACACTCTACGACCACTAACCTATTTTTTCATAACCACTCCAAGGGTGAGGAAATTAGGGTTTAATCATTTGACAATGAGTGATAGCTTATACATGAAATCTAAATACACCAGAGGAAAGGAGATAGAAAACTCAGAAGGTTTTAGGTGGTCACGTGTAGATCTAGTCACTATTTAATATTGGACACATGTGCCCAACTCAAATACCAATATCGACACAACTATCTAGATCTAATGCAAGTGTTCAAATCCACATAATGCAAAATTCCAAAATCTAATGATTGTTTTAAAATCCTAATCTAGTTCATTTCCACCTTGTTTAAGCCTAGATTTGCATATGCATAGTGAACTAGCTAAATAATCTTTTTTTCAATTTATTCATTGCAATCAATAAATTTACTTTCATTTTTGGCATATCTCAATATTATAAATTATATATATTATTTATCTAAGTTTGTAAATTAATTGGTATGTTATAAATTTGTTTATCACCCTTATGCTTATTCATTTATATATTCTTAACCCCATATGACCCACACATCTAAATTTAGGTTTAAACGCAAGTGTGAATAACATGTTTCTATGACATGCTCTCATTGAATCTGGAGACTCTGAGAACTAGTGTAAAATATGGAGAACATGTTTTCACGACTTACCCATGTTGTAATCTAGATATGTTGAGTACTAAATAAGTGTGAAGGTCATGCCTTTTTTACATGCCCCCATTGAAATCTAAAAGTATGAAAATGTAGAATCCATGCCTCTATGACACACCCCCATTAATATGCCCTACTCATTTTGAGGTGAGCGGAAGTAGAAACTGGTAGTTACCTTTCCTCAAAAGGACAAGATAATTGTGTAAGTTGTGTATGGATCATGTAACATATAAAAGTAATGTCTAGGTATATATAGCATTGTAGCATGTAGTATGTGATCACATCAAGTCCTAAGATGCATGATATAGACCATGATAACATATAGAGAGTGAAAATACAAGCTCAACAAGCAATCAAACACACACACAAAAACACTCAAAACTAATGCATAAAAAATTATTCAAAGGGGACTTCATACAAAAGGCATGTTTAAATGTCACATAATCGAATGGACATGACTTAGTAAATTATCCATAAGGCATAGAATTACATGATTAAATGTTCACATACAACAAATAATGACATATTCAAATGTCGAAATAGGCAAGCATGACATAGGGGCCACAATCAATTGAGCATATACAAATATCCTAAAAAGCAATACAATGCAAGACAATAACAAGCAAGGAGCACATTCAAGGAAATGAAAAAATTGAAAATTAAAATAAATATAAATAACAATCAGAAATATAGCATGCTAGTTTTAAATATACATGTTTACAAGTAATGTTAAGTACATAGCATATCAAGTACATTGTGAAAGGTATAAGCATGGATATATGCATGTGTAAGTATGTACGCTAAAACATGCAAATGGAAAGTGATCATAAAATAATACAACTTGGGTGTATCGCAATCAAATAAGCAAATGGTCCGAATGTACTGAGGATGTGAGTAGAGGGAAGACCCAACATTTGTTTATGCATATGTCATGTATATGGATATGCTTGTATCACAGTCAAATAAAGTGTGAAACACATGTGTGTACCAGAAAGAATTATATGTTATCTAATAACATGGAGAAAAAAAAACATGTATAAGAAATAGTACAATTAGGAACATGCTAAAAAAAATTGGTAGTTTTTTGAAAATTTTCAATGTTTTGTGTGTTTTTAGGATATTTGATTTTTTTAGATTTTTTTCTAAATATCTCGAAGGATAAGAAAGGAAGACATGTTGTAATGTCCCCTTTTCATATCATTTTAATAATCAATAAAATTGCTCGAACAGTGATTTTAATCATTCAAAAATATAAGGCAATTTAATGAATTATTAAAATAGAACTATCTTGGATAATTATTTGAATTACCGAAAAAATGGTTTTAACCATTCAGAAAATCATGGTAATTTTAATGATTATTCTAAGGGGCTTTATAATTAATAAATTGCTTGAAAAGTGATTTTTATCACTTTAATTATTAGAGCAATTTAATTAATTATTTAATGACCTAATATAAAATAATTATTTAATTTGCTAAAAAGTAAATTTAATTACTATTTTATTAAGGGAAGTTATTAAATTAATTCAAAAAGGCCTAAAGTAAAATTAAAAATAATGTCGGCTTGGGAGTTAAAGCAAAAAAATATATATATCCTAAAAAGTTGGCAGGAGAGGGTTATGAGGTATTTTACCTCCTCAAGGTGGTTCACCCCCCTTTAAAAGGTACAAATACAAGGTGAAGATCACAATTAAAGATATGTTGAATTTGATAATTATTTCTTCATGCTTGAGGAAGCTATTGGGATACATGCCTAATAGGTGTTCACAAATTTGGTGTTAATAATTCTACAAAAGGTGTCTTTTGACACCACCTTTGCTAAAAGAGATTTTTTTACTTGCCATAGAGTGGGGCGATTTACTTTGAAAGACTATTGTGAGGATTTGGTGGATTATTTGACATCTATTTGATGCTTAATAGTTTTGATTATTATTTTCACTAATTTTGTAAGTGAAGTGACTTGTTTTGGAGGCTTGTTTGAGGGTTTGGAGATCCTTTTTAGGGTCTATTTGAGCACTGTAATATTCTAAAATTATTTACTACTTTTTTTTCATATTGGCACGAGGTTTTAGAGAATAATTTATGAAGATTTAAGGCTCTAAATTGATAGAATGTTAAATAATATTTTTTAGATTATTATTTAATTATTTTGACAAGGCTTCTTATTCATTTTCACTTGTGAAAGGTGGGATCTTGCTCAATAAATATTTTTCTATTTTTTCTACACCTTGGGGACTTGAGTGATTGGCTTCGAGGACTTTTTGGGCCATTTTGGATGCCCTCGGGGTTCATTGGACTTTTCCTTGATTTCTGGGCACATGTGGCATATTTTTTGTGAGGCTTTGAAGCAGAAAATAGCAAGGAACAACAACTGTGTTTGAGAAAAAAATCATATTTTTACAACCATCATTAAGTTGTATTTGATCCTTAATAATTTGGTAAAAAGGTACTTCTTCCCTATTTTTAATTTACTGATTATTCTAACAAGCATTTAGATAAATTTTAGATAAAATTGTGGCCAAAAATTGTCTTCACATCACTTGCATTATGGTGCCTACGGTTTTTTGGGATTTGGTAAGGGTTTTATAAATTTTCTTGCAAACTAGGGTTTGTTGATTTTTATTTTTAAATTTTTGAATTTTTGGATTTAGAGGAAAAGTCCTTTTTTTGTTAAATCATCCCAATTTAAGATATTACAATGGTATTAGAGCATTGATCTTGTCCACTTGTGAGATTTGGTTGCAAGTAGATAAAAAGATTTGGTGTTATCATGGATGAAATGGAGAAAAAACGGTTATACAATGTAGGTGTAAGGCTAGGGGACCTATGCCAACCAGTAGAGGATGTAATAAACACCTTAGAAGAAGTAAAAAATACATTATCCAATACAAATCATGTTAAGTTGTGGAGCTAAAAGCTTCACTATTATGCAAATGGTGGAGGTTGCTGAGTGTCACAGTAATCGACGTCGGTCAGGCCAACCGACGTCAGTCATATTCAGTTCCACAGCAACTGGCATCGGTTAGGCATCGGCCGACATCGATCATACAAGAATCGACGTCGATCATCTCTAGATAGACAAAGACTAACATCGATCATCTGTGCATTCGAAAACTGTTCTAATTTTTAGACGAACAATGAGTTTGCATGTAAAGACTAATTTTAGTATTGAGTCTACATTTCTAATTATTGTTTGTATTGATATCTGTTTAAGAGACCTATGGGCTGTATTGTAATAAGGACTAAAAAGGATTAGATCCTCAAGTGTAAGATCAGTTGATCTGCAGGGTGTGCAAGATCAGGTAGATTTACATGGTCAAGCAAGACCAATTAGATCTGCAGGGTGCAAGATCAAGACGATCTGTGGTCAAGGATTGGAGGCAACAAAAATTGGGTTGATTGTCACAAGACTTGGATGCAGGCAAAACAACCATTGAGTTGATTGTCACCGGTGAAGGAAATAACAATTCGGGTATTGAGTTGATTGTTGATTGTAATTGAGAGAGAGAGAGAACTCTTGAGGGAGAATTATTGGACATCCAAGAGGTGTGGGAAGAGTGGAATTTCTTCATTGTATTTTCTTCTAGAAGAGTGTTAATATAGATTGTATTGTTTCTCATATCATCTATTCTTTGTTGATTCTAAATTCTAGTTACATATTACTTCTGGTTTAATTCTGTGTTTAGTTGCTTATATACAAAGGTAATCGATTGAGCTCTAAGATAATAACATTTGGTATCAGAGTGAGCTACAGGATCCACATCAGGTGGTATCAGATCCTAACAAGTGCTATCAGAGTTAGGATCACTAACAAGTGGTAGAGTAGGTTAGTGTTTTTTTATTACAGGTCACTCACAGGGGTTTCTATTTGAGTGGGAGTAAAGCAATGGCAGAAGAAAGTAAGCTAAGAATGGAGAAATTCAATGGCAAGAATTATCAATTATGGAGGATGCAGATAGAGGATTATCTGTATGGTGAGCCTTGTCAAATGGTTGGCAAAGGAAAAGTGCAGCTGAAGTTGCAGACTGGCAACACATGGGTGTTGAAGAATGTCATGCATGTACCCATCCTGAAGAAGAATTTGATTTCTGTAGGGAAGTTGGGTGATGAGGGTTGCATAGTAACTCTCACAGCAGAATCTTGAAAAGTTTCCAAGGGTGCACTTGTATTAGATAGAGGTAAAAAAGTAGGTACACTTTATCTATCTACTTATATTATTGATTCTCCTTCTTTTTTATCTACTTCAGATGTAGATGCAAAGATGTGGCTCTGTATGCTTGGTCATATGAGTGAGAAGGGAATGGATGTTCTTAAGTCAAAAGGTATGCTTTTAGATTTGATAGATCTAGATTTTTGTGAGCATTGTATGTTTGGAAAATAGGAGAAAGTGAGGTTTCTCAAAACTGGGTCAACAAAGAAGAAGCACAAGTTAGAGCCTATTCACACAGGCGTGTGGAGACTAGCTTAGGGAGCTTCTATTGGAGGATCACAGTGCTATGTTTCTTCCATAGATGATGCTACAAGAAAGGTATGGGTTTATTACATAAAGAGGAAATCTGATGTTTTTGACATATTTAAGAACTAGAAAGCCTTGGTTTTCAAGGAGAAGATGATGGACAGAGATTAGCTCAAGAGGCTAAATAATTCTAAGCAGGGCAATTTGGACAAGGTTATGATCTAAAGTGAGCTCATGGGTAAAAATCATCACTCATAGGAAAACAAAGTTATCGACGTCAGTCAAGTGAGAACTAACATTGATCAGACAGTAATTGACCTCGGTCTAGTGGACACCAAATTCAGTGATGTCAGGCAGGTGGAAACCGACGTCGGTTAGGTAAGAACTGATGTCAGTCAAGTCACACAGAAGGAAACTAATGTCGGTCAGGTCAGTTAAGTAGGAACTGACTTCGGTCAGACAGAGACTGACGTCAATCAGGTAGAACTGACGTCGATCGAGTGTAGACTGAAAGATGACTGAGATCGATCACTGTTAAAATGAAAATTGGGTGGACAGCAAGCTGTCAATGAGTCTCAAATGCCCATGAGGAGGTCTAAAAGGGTAAGTAAGCCTCAAATTTGTTATTCTCCTTCTTTATACTACTTGTTGCTCACTGATGGTGGAAAACTAGGAAGTTTTGAAGAGGTAATGCAAGTAGAATCTAGGAACCAGTGGGAGCATGGCATGAATGAGAAAATTGATTCCTTGGAAAAGAACAAAATGTGGGATTTGGTTGAGTTGCCAGCTGGAAGGAAAGCACTGAAAGATGAATGGATTCATAGGTTAAAGAAAGGAGAGAATGGACAGGTGAGACAAAAGGCCAGGTTATATGGTCTTGAGCAAGTTTTAAGACAATGGTATTTAAGGTTTGACAGGTTTATGACAAAGCATGGCTTTAGTAAATGTCAATCTGACCATTGTGTTTATTTTATCAGATTGGATAATGGTAGTTATATTATTCTATTATTGTATGTAGATGATATGCTTGTTGCAGGGTCACACATGCAGAGAATTACTGAGCTAAAGGTAAAATTAGCTCAAACATGTGCCAGGGAGGATTCAAGAGCAAATAAAATCCTTGGCATGAGTATTTCTAGAGACAAGAAAAATCACAGATTGATTTTGTCTCAAGAGTATTATGTGAATAAGGTAGTGGAGAGGTTCAATTTACAGGATGCAAAACCGGTTAGCATACTTATGGTTGGACAGTTCAAGTTGAGCTATGAACAGTGTCCTAAATCACATGATGAGGTTGAGTACATGGTATGTACTAGACCTGATATTACCCAAGTAGTGGGAGTTGTCAGCAAGTTTATGGCTAATTCAGGAAAGAAGCACTAAAAAGCAGTTCAGTGCATTTTCAGATATCTGAGAGGGACTAGCAATAGGTATTTATGCTATGCAGGGTCAAGCACTTCTCTACATGGGTATGTAGATTCAGATATGGCAGGTGACTTGGATGGTAGGAGAAGCATCACAAGATAAGTGTTCACTATTGGTGGAATGACGGTTAGCTGAATTTTAGAGTTACAAAAGGTTGTTGCAGTCACAGAGGCTAGCAAGGATAAGAACCCTGTGGAAATGTTAACAAAGCCAGGAATAAAGGAGAAGTTGAATCTTCATTCAAATTTTGGTTGGTCTTCAAGATTGAACTTGAAGATGGGGATACAAGCCAGAAACAAATTAGAGGATGTATAGGTACAGGTGCAGCTGTTTATCTCCAAGTGGGAGATTGTTAAGTTTTGGAGCTAAAAGCTTCATTGTTATGTAAATGGTAGAGGTTGCTGAGTGTCACAGTAACTGACGTCGGTCAGGCCAATTGACATTGGTCATATTCAGTTACACAATAATTGGCATCAGTTACGCATCAGCTGGCATCGATCAGACAAGAACTGACGTCGATCATCTCCATATAGACAAAGACCGACGTCGATCGTCTGTGCATTCCAGAACTGTTCTAATTTTAGACGAACAATGAGTTTGCATGTAAAGACTAATTTTAGTCTTGAGTCTGTGTTTCTAATTATTGTTTGTATTGGGATCTAGTTAAGAGACCCATGGGCTCTATTATAATAAGGACTAAGAAGGATTAGATCCTCAAGTGTAAGATCAATTGATCTACAGGGTTTGCAAGATCAGGTAGATCTACATGGTCAAGCAAGACCAATTAAATCTGCAGGGTGCAAGATCAAAAAGGTATGTGGTCAAGGATTGGAGGCAACAACAATTGGGTTGATTGTCACAAGACTTGGATGTAGGCAAAACAACCATTGAGTTGATTGTCACGGTGAAGGGAATAACAACTCGGGACAATTGAGTTGATTGTTGATTGTAATTGAGAGAGAGAGAACTCTTGAGGGAGAATTACTGGACATCTAAGAGGTGTGGGAAGACTAAAATTTTTCATTGTATTTTCTTCTAGAAGAGTGTTAATACAGATTGTATTGTTTCTCGTATTATCTATTCTTTGTTGATTCTAAATTCTAGTTACATATTACTTATGGTTTAATTTCGTATTTAGTTACTTATATACAAAGGTAATCAATTGAGCTCTAAGATACTAACATTTGGTATCAGAGTGAGCTACAGGGTCCACATCAGGTGGTATCAGATCCTAAGAAATCAATCACAATATGAGTCCATGAAGTAGGTGGTATAACCCTCAAAGACTTACTTGGTTCAATATGAACTCTTGAAAGACACAGATGAGGAGGTAAGGCTCTTGGTTACTAGTTTTATTAATGAGGTTTTAAAACTAATAGTTCTTGAGGTTCCCTACAATGATAAAATCATGAGGGAAATG
Organism: Torreya grandis; assembly: GCA_037957365.1. Taxonomy (NCBI): domain Eukaryota; kingdom Viridiplantae; phylum Streptophyta; class Pinopsida; order Cupressales; family Taxaceae; genus Torreya; species Torreya grandis. The sequence goes on from JARHVA010000384.1 coordinate 1,173,976, forward strand.
TTTTTGTTGATTGTGGAGAGTTTTCAAGGTCTCAAAGAGGACAAAGGATACTCCTTTGCTAAAAGGGTTAACATGTTGGAAACTATGGCTTCAAATAAGGCATGTATTTTGATGTTAGATATGAAGTGTGATGAAATTATTGTTAAGATATTTTAATATTTCCTTGTAATTGCTTATAAGAATCCTACCATAAATGTTGTAGCTTCTATGCAAAGAATCTTGATTGTGACAATCAATGAGAGTGATGATCTTTCCAAGCCATTATCATCTATCTTATTGACAGGTTTGGGACTAGAAAAGGATAATTTTCCAATTGCCCATATACTGTTTGAAAATGTTGCAATTAATTGTGAGGGAAAATTGAGGCCTTATTCGTTAGTGGAGCATGTAGAGGAAGATAGTATTGAACTACATGAAGAGTTGGAGGAAAAGAATGAAGAGACAACCCTTCATGAGGGTTTTTATTAAGAGGCCAATGGAACAAAAAAACAAAATTGAAGGAGGAAGATGAGCTATAAAGAGATGACACTATGGGGCAACCTAGAGTGGGAAAATGTGAGAACCAAAAATCAGGGTTTTTGGAGTTGCAAATGATGGATGGAAATGAGGAGATGTTAGGTGCTTTGGGGAAACCAAGTATCCCAAAATTTGGGATTTATAAAGATGATTTCAAAAAAGCCATAGAAATTTAGATATTCATAGAAAGGTATGAGTTGAACGATGGTTTTTGTTTGGTATTTAATAATTATTCAAATTTGTTGCATGACTCTAGATTTGATGAAAGAGCTTGGAAGGAACAATTCCTAATCACAAATAAGAAGGGAGTACAATCCTTGACAAGGTTGGATGGCACAAAGGGACTTCTTAATAGATCAATGTACAATGAGATGAGGGAATGCTTGAAGGAAAAGAATACTATGATGGACTTATGTACAATCAAATGGATATGTGAGAAGATCAAGATTCCAACTTATTATGGAATGTAAAAGGCAATTCATTGTGTGAAGTGGATAAGAAGGAAGGATCAAGACATCAAGAAAGGATCTTAGAACCTGACAAGTTAATTAAAGGGGTATTATTAAACACCAATGATTTTATTAATTTGTGTGTTCTATGTGTAGCTTTTTTTGGAAGATTCCTTGTAAAGGTGGCAAGCAAGGAAGTCATTTGGCATGACTTAAATAATGAAGAGGGTCCTACATCTTCATCTAAGATTATGTTTGATAATGGCTGTGTGAGAATTAAAAAAGGGAAAGAGAGGTTTGAAGGTATGTTTTTGAGAAAACAATGGTTTCTCTTATTGTCAAATTTTTTTGAGGATGTTTTACTACATTCATGGCTCAAATCCTACATAGAAGGCAATTATTTTGGCATGGAACAACCAATTAAAAGTTCTGAAATGTTATCGATAAGGTCTGAATTTGTTGCCTCAAAAATTTAAGAGTATGGGGAACATTTCCAACCATCGATTGAGGATAAAGAGAACAAAGAGTGCATATTATAGCCCTTTCATAGGTATGGAAAGTCTAGTTTTTTCTATTGCTTACAACTGTCATCAAATATTGAAAATTTGGTTGGAATACGTGAAAATCTTGCCTCCAACAATTCTGAGTGAAAAGAGAATTTCTAGCCACTTAATAAAGATGAAAAAGGTGGGGAAAAGTCTTGTATACATCCTTTTGAAGAGCAATTGTTGACTGATTTTATTGCACCATTTAGGCAGTCCCTATGGCATGAGGAAAAATCAGGTTCGTGTTTACTTTTATAGCCTCTTTCCAAGTACAACCCAAGAACAAAATGTCTGATTTTAAGGTACAGGTACAACAATTTTCTACATGGTGTTTTTGGAATGTTTGGGTTATTTTTGAGGTCACTTTCCCACCCAGCATTCACAAGGAGGGGTAGTTTTTGGTTGATCTTGATTTTTGCTTGGGAGTAACCTATTCTAGTAGGCTTCATGGAAGGGTAAGTTGCTTTCAAGGTATGGTTATTTTTCCTACATTGCATCTTTGGGAGATTACTTTGAGTATTAAAGTATATAGTTGGATACTTTTTAGAGGATATAGTTGAGGCAACAAGATTGGATACCTCTTCATACCCCACTTGGTTTTGAGTGAGATAGGGGCATACAAATGTAGTGAGCCATTGGATGGCTTTTCTATGATTTGGGACACATTCGAGCATTCCCCAAAATACAAAATCATTTTGGATATTCTTCCCCCTTGGAAAATATATAAAAATATTGATTGCATTATGGGACATGTTGGCAAGGTGGAATGGCATTCATTATCCATTTGGGGTATGTCACACCATATTTTTTGGCAAAAGTTATTCCACTTAACAGGTGCAAGAGCAAGGCTTTTTGAACACTACATCAGGTTTTACCACTTGGACATTGGTCATATGAGCTTGCATTTGCTTGAGGGCAAACAGATTTGAGAAGGGAGGTCTATAATGTCCCCTTTTCATATAATAATTAATAAAATTGTCTAAATAGTGATTTTAATCATTCAAAAATATAAGGCAATTAAATAAATTATTAAAATAGAACTATCTTGGATAATTATTCAAATTATGAAAAAAGTGGTTTTAACCATTTGAAAAATTAAGGTAATTTTAATGATTATTTTAAGGGGATTTATAACCAATAAATTGCTTGAAAAGTGATTTTTATCACTTTAATTATTAAAAAAATTCATTTAATTATTTAAAGATGTAATATAAAACAATTATTTAATTTGCCAAAAAGTAATTTTAATTACTAATTTATTGAGGTAAGTTATTTAATTAATTTAAAAAGGCCTAAAGTAAAATTAAAATGAATGTCAGATTGGGAGTTAAAGCAAAGAAAAGGAAAATATATCCTAAAAAGTTGGCAAGAGAGGGTTCTAAGGTATTTTACCCCCCCAAGGTGGTTTGCTCCCCTTTGGAAGGTACAAATACAAGGTGAAGATCATAATTGAAGATATTTTAAATTTGATAATTGTCTCTTTATGCTTGAAGAAACTATTGGGATGCATACCCAATAGGTGTTCGTATATTTGGTGTTGATTATTCTACAAAAAGTGTCTTTTGATTCCACCTTTGGATGTTTTGTTACTTGCCTTAGAGTGGAATATTTCTTTTAAGAGACTATTGTGAGGTTTTGGTGGATTATTTGAGGTCTATTTGATGCATAATATTTTTTATTATTATTTGCACTAATTTTGCAAGTGGAGAGACTTGTCTTAGAGGCTTGTTTGAGGGTTTGAAGATCCTTTTTAGGGTCTATTTGAGCACTATAATATTATGAAATTATTTACTAATTTTTTGCATATTAGCGTGGGGTTTTAGAGAAGAATTGATGAAGATTTGAGGCTCTAAATTGATAACATATTAAATTATAATTTTTAGATTATTATTTAATTATTTTGATAGGGTTTTTTGTTCATTTTCATTTGTGAAAGGTGGGATCTTGCTCAATAAATATTCTGCTATTTTTTTACTCCTTGGCAACTTGGCCAATTAGCTTCGAGGACTTTTTGGGCCATTTTGGACACCTTGGGGGTTCGTTGGAATTTTCTTTAATTTTTGGGCACATGTGGCATATTTTTGGCGAGGGTTTGAAGTAAAAAATAACAAAGACCATCAGTTGTGTTTGAGAGAAAAATCATATTTTTACAACCATCATTAAGTTGCATTTGATCCTCAATAATTTAGCAAAAAGGTACTTCTTTCCTATTTTAAATTTACTAATTATTTTGGGAAGCATTCAGATGAATTTTGGATAAAATAGTGGTTGGAAATTGTCTTTACATCCCTTGCATTGTGCCACCTAAGGTTTCTTGGGGTTTGGTAAGGGTTTTAGAATGTTTTTTACAAACTAGGGTTTATTGATTTTTATTTTAAAACTTTAAAAATTGTGGATTTAACTGAAAACCCCTTTTTTGTTAAATCATCCCATTTGGGAACATTACACATGTACAAGGAAAGGTGTCACTAAAAGCCAATGAACTCATTAAGTAGATGCCTATGTGAAGGGTATATACTATGTGTGTCACAATCATATGCTACATAATCAGTATTGTCAGAATCATACGAATATTTTATAATATTATGATCATAATCATCAATGTAATAATTATTAGGAGACATGGAACTTCTTAGTTTGTTCTTAAACTTGCGATGTGTTATTTTGAGCATCCATGTATGAAAAATGAATTGCACCATAGATTGGAGTTTCCTTCTTGAAAGTTTGTTTTTCTTAAGTATGTTCATCACTATAAAAATGTTGCATCTCATTATGGGATAGAGAAGAGTCACATATCTTTGATTGCACACTACGAAAAGATGTACTTTGTGCCTTGACTTCTTTATTTGAGGATGAAAGCATAGAGTTTGTGATATTGTACTTAGTTGTTTGATCATCAATGCATGGAATACATATGATGTTTGGATCCTTGGCAACCATATTTGTATCCTTTGATTTTGGAGGCATGTCTTGCTTTGAAAAATCATTTGTTAGGAACCCTCTTTTTATAATCCTTGTTTTCTCATCTTGAGTTTGATTTTTGAACTTTTGTTCTTACTCTTTTTGAAACATTTCCTTTTGTGGTTGTTAGTTTTTCCTTTTAATGTTTTTGTAATATTGCTTGTTTGAGCTTTGCCTTTTGAATCCTCTCTTGTTATAGGTTTTGCATTTGCAATTATTTGTGTTAGGAATTATTCTTTGGTACTCATATTTGTTGTTTTAACACTTGTGCTTTAGGAGAGGTACTCATAATGTGACTGTGTTTTTTGGTTGATGTATCAATGATAGGATCACCACTATCTTTGTGACTTTGTATTTTGTTCTTTAATACAAGCAACAATATTTATGATGCCCATGCATTGCATGATATGCACAATAGTATTTTGATCTCCTTATAGGATGTAGAGGACATAGTTGAATCACTTAATTTCAAATCATTTCTCCTACGATTTCACTAGGACTCTTGTTAACCTTTTCCATACTTTATAAATAATTGGTTGTAGATTTGTTTTTTTGTAGCTTTTCACTTGGATATGACACCTTGCTAGATGAATGTGCAACCACATGATTAACATTAGCATATTTTTTTATTTTGTAGGTATGTAATATGATTTCCCAATGATGTGATCCTTGAACTAAAATATTGATTTTACTTTTGTAACTCTTCTGTTGACTTTTTCATAGTGGTGTTTTGATCTTCGAGGCCTTCATAAACACAAACTCCATGTAATTTAGACTGAACATGCATACACATACCATCTAGGTTTTCAGCAAGAGTTCGTTGGTTACCTTCTTTTGGAATTGTAGGATGGGCCACGTTACCCCTTGAAGAAGTGATAACATGGACCTGAATAGTGGGATGGTAGCTATCACCCTCCTTAAGGTTAGGAGGAGGAAGAAGTTCTTTTTCAGCCATTATAAATGTTTCAAATATTAATATGATAATAAGAAAACACACACACACACACACGTATATATGCTAAGGCATAATCAACTGGGAAAATGAAATTTAGAACTAAATAATTATAGTAATCAGGAAAAATCAGAAGACCCAAGGGCAAGTTACAGTTTGGAGACCGAAGGTCAAGTGCCCCAAAATGTGCCAAATGTAAAGAAAGAAATACAAAGTTATTGACTAATTTTTTTGAAATCTAAAATAGTTTTTTTAGGAAAAAATAGAAAATGAAACAAACCCCAAAAATAGGGAAAGAAAAGTACAGTGTATGACTTATAAGTCTACAATTTACTAAAAATAGTAAAATGTGAGATTCACAAAATTCGTACGATAGTTTGGCAAACAAAAAGATATTTTTTGCTTATATCAACCAAATTATGAAAAAAATATGAGAAATTTGAAAATTGATCTATTATGAATTAGAAATAGGCCAAACAATGTGGAATACTTTACAAGCAAAACCCTAGAATAATCTCAATAAAGAATCCAATTTTTTTATAAATATGAATTTATTTTAGATATCTGAGCAAGGTTTTTGAATAAAGTATTATTTTTTATGAAACCCATAAATTAATTAGAAAATAAGTACACTATTCACCTTGTATATCAATATTTATTGAAAATGGTAAATTATAAAAATGGAAACATTTGTACCGAATTTGGGTGAACATAAAGAGGTTTTTTATTATAGCAATCTGAATAGAAAATAACTCTATGAAAATTTATAATGGATTTTTTTAGAGGTCAAAATAAGCCAATCAAGGAATAATAAGCTTTCAAGTGTATGAACATGAATCTTGAAAATCAATCACAACAAGCTAAAACCCTAGGAGGCTAGAAACCTTATATCAGGTTAGGTTTTCAAAAGGAAACTCAGAGGTCTAGTTCATGAAATGTTTAACCCTAAATTTAGATAAGGTCATATTTAGGGTTAAGGGGTAATAGATTTATATTTTACACAAGGATGGTGAACTAATCTAATGAGCAGGCCAATTAGATAAAAAAATCAAACAAATAATATTCTAAAATTATACAACATATATGACAAAAAATCATAAATTATAACTATTGATAGATATTGAAATGAATTGGAATCAAATGATACTTCATTGGTTTACTGTGCTCATACAAGTCTAATATGAAATAGATTTTAAGTGGTTTAGAAAATGGTCATAGAACAATCATCAAATTTTGGGAATATTCTTTATGTGGCCTCAAAAACTTGCATCGAATCTAGATAGTTGCATCGATATAGGTGTCTAACCCTACCGTAGGTGTCCTTTATAAAATACTAACTATATTAGGTTGTGATCATCTAAAGCATTCTAAGTTTTTTATATCATTTCTTCTGATGCATACAGATCATGTGCACAAGCTGTCACTCTTTGTCAAATGATAAAACCCTAGCTTCTTCACCATTAGAGTGATTGTGGGGGAAAATGGGTTAATGAGTTCATGATGTCAAGCTACCCCAAGGAACTCCCTGCTCAATGGGCATTACATACTATTGGACACTAAATTTTTGTTATGTCCTTTGATAAAGATGCACGACACTGAAGAAGCATGGTGCAGAAGATTCACAGCATAGAAGAATCCCAATGCAAAAGATCACGGCATGGAAAGATCCAGTAAGAGTAAATAAGCATAAGAAATGGAGAAATCGAGAAATGAAGGACTCAAAACACTATCAAAAGACTCGAGGAGCATGTAAGAAGTGAGAGACGGTCATGGAATGATTCACAGGAATTAAATAGACTAAGTCATGCATGGATCTAACACTAGCCCACAAGAAGATAGGCACTCAGTAATGAGGATCCAAAACCCAAGAAATAATATAGGGGCACATAGGCCCAGGTCCTTAGGAAAACAATGTAGTTGGCTACCATAACTTTAAGTCCATTAATGATCGTTGTCGAGTTACTACGAGTGTTGTTATTATTATAACTACTTGGTCAGGGAAACCAACTATAAATATCCTTGAATATAAATTTGTAATGTTATTGATTATTATTCAATTAATCTAATGGAAGATACTATTATGATATTGTTATCATTGTACTCAAATAGTTAGAAAATTTGTATGACTAAGTTGTACCATGTAATTATTTATGTAACCGGTGAATCTCTTTTCAATATGATGAATAAAACTTGCATTACTTGAATTTTATTATTTGGATTATGGAAATAATGGTGTTGGTAATCTTATATGTGCTTGATCATTTAATTGAAGTTAGGTCCATAACAACTGTGTATTTATTTTTATGGTTAATCAACGAGTAAAGTGGATGTGTTCAAGCACCGTTATATGTTAAGTACACCTTCATGCAACAAAACCAACGGGAACTGGTCCCTCATTATGTGTTTTAGGCGAGCACACGGGAACTCTAATTCTTGTGTGAAATGATAGCATGCCAACATGTTGGGTTTTAATCATTTTAGTGCTTACTCAAGGAAAGTTAAGCCTAAATGGAAAATAATCCCAACACTTTGGTTCCATTGGCAAGACCCATAGCACTTGTTTGCATGATGGTGGAAAATGCTCGAATAATTATCTCTTGAGAACATTAAGCGATGGATTACTAGTGTCAAAAATAACTTTGCAGTACCATTTCTCAAACCAAGAGTTTTTATACATGTGTGGGTTAAGAAAAATATATATAATTGATTGTATGAGACTTTATTTGTGGAGGTACATGTTCATCTACATGCTTGGATCATGGCCTATGCTCAAGACCAATCGAGAAATCATGGATAAAAGATGACTTGGACATTAGAGCATCAAATAACTTTAGCACACTTAAGAGTGCCTTAGATGCGAGTTGCTGATGTTTGGTGCTGAGGAGTGTTAAATAGTTACATCTTAGAGTACACAATTTTGACTTATTCTTATCCAGAAGAGGCTCAATTCCATTTTTTCTAAAAATCATGTGGTTGATATATCAAACATTTTCCTTTGGAGGTGAAGAAGCTTTTTATCAACTTTGGACTTGAGACTTTTCCCATGGAAGGCTGAACTCTTCCTTGCATGAGCAACACAGTTTGTGGGGGAATGCAAGGGTACTTGTGAAGAATTGTTGGTTCGGTATGCTAGCCAGTTGGCAAGAATCATAGAAGCACAAATATGATAAAGCTTGATGAAGGGTTATAGGTAGAAGCGACATAAGAAGGGGATGAGAGGACTCAATAACTGATGTAAGGATCCATAGGGAAGTGAATGAGCATAAGGAGGAATCTCCAACTTCTATATCACATTCAATATCATCTCAAGTATATGTGGGGGAATCAAGCCAAGAAGTGGTGCTTGAAGAACCCAATTTAAATGGACACATTTCTCCAACCATAGTGTGAGCTCATACTTTTGAGTAAGATAAAATAATTATACACAATTGGGATACAAATAACATAGAGTCAAAAATTGAACCTGTAAAAGAAACCTTAGTCAATCAAGTTTTAGACAGTAGTGTATTAACTATTTATTTTCCTTTGCAAAGTAATTTTATGCCTAACTTGGCATGCCTAGTGGACCCAACATAATTTGTGTGAAAATTATTGCTCGAACCATAGTGACTTGACCTACCTCAATGCCCAACATGTCAGGTGTTTCTACTACTGCTAGAGGTGCGGGAGGTAGACTAAGTGGTGGTTCGACTGACGAACTAGGAGGAGGTGCAAGAAGTAGTGGTGGACTCCCTCAAAGGAACAAGAGGGCTCGAAAGTGTTTCTTAATAGTCACCATTAAAATAACCTCAATTGCCCACTATATAATATGAAATGACACTCTATTTTCCATAATATCGAGGTGTGGATAATGCTGCAAAGCATGTTCATAAGTTTGAATTTATCTAGTGAGTGCATGACATAACTATTGGCAATTTGGCCTCCCAAGGCCAAATTCTAACCCCTATAACCAAAAACTTTTCTATGACGATCATCCAATCCTGATCATCATTTTTTCCTACAAGATCATGTCTTTATTGATCCTTTTCTATGAACCTTGATAATATTCTTAGAAGTGTCATTGTATGTTCTAGATCATGTATGTGAATCCATTGTGTCATCGCTGCCTTTAGTCTTTTTGGTGAAATGATATTGGTTACTATGGTCTTGGAGTGAGAGAGGAAGTGTAAAGATGTTTTGTAAGGTCCAATGAGTGGTTCTAGCCCTGTTTAATGATATTAAGGATCTTTTGATAAAATTAAGGTAGCTTGACAAGTTTCAAGTTTTAGGTTCTCATGGTATATGGGCCTTTTGAAAGATTTTCCTAGTGAGAGAGGCTTTCTTAAGCATTGTGAGGGGTGTCTAACCTTAATCTAGTTATGATATGAAGGTTTATTGATGTGGTCAATGTCATTATCCATGGTTTATCTGTTTAAGCCTTTTCAAACCTTCATCACCCCTCCTTAAGCCATCAAATGCCCCTCAAATCACCTCATATGAGTCAATATGCCTTGTAAAACCTTATAAATGGGAAGTGTTTTGATGAAATTACATTAAATAGGTCTTGAAAATGTCCCAATTTAATCATATTGCCACCACTACGCATTTCATATCTTTAAAGGTTACTTTTAATGCTCTTACTCACCTCCCCATTAACCAAGTGGACCCCACATGGTTAAATTATTTCTGTCCCACTCCCCCCTACCATGTCTTCTATTTGAAAAGGTCATTTAACTCGTGTTTTCCCTAGTTTAATCCTTTAATGTTTGTAAAAGGTCAGAGATCTAGAGAAAATGCAGTAAAAAGGACTTTTTCATGTGTTTCTTACAGTTATACAAACTTGTATGGACTATTCCGTACATAGGAGGATCAAAGGTTATGGGAGGGCACATGTCTAATATCTCATATAAGTTTCATGGTAGGAAGACTCAAAACATATCCAAAATTGACCTTTCTCTCCATTGAGCTTCTTTGTAGTCCAAGACATCCATCCAGGTTTATGGATAATATGAATTAGGGAGAGCAAATTAGGAACTAGTCTCTTGGGTAGAGGAAGGGGGTCCCTTGACCTTAAAAATCCATGAATTTTTCTATAGGTTAATGGCATGATATTTATGAACAAACATTAACATCCTGGCCACTCCAATGGGCTCATTCATCTATGTAAGGAGTGGAAACGGCAATGGTTTTGATGATTTTTTAGAGTTTTTCTTATAACCACTGATTAATTTGTATTATAGATATCCTAATAGCTCATATCCATAATAATATACCCATGTTTCACATGTGTGACGTTGTGAAAGCAAGTAAATTTTCTTATTTCTTCCCTTTGTAGTCTGTAGACTGGTTTTCATGTATTACAGGGTATTCAAAGTTTGGTTATATAGGTGAATGGTGCTTATGATTCTGTAATATCCCCTTGGGATCTAATCAAAACTCTATGCCTTTCCAAATATTCATTTGATCCACCATAAATCTAAATAACTCCTTCAAGTCATGTTTTAGGGTGATTGTCATAAGAACATTGTGTGACCTCCAAATGCAAGCACAAGCCTATGTCACTATAGTGATAGTGAAGGGTTCCAAGTCAAGACCAAATAGACATCAAATCTTTCATGTTGCCATCTTTCTTGTTTTTTAATACTCAATTCTCCTCATTCCCCTATAAAAAAACAAATTCACTTTTACTCTTGAAATGTATAACCCTCACAAGACTACCTACAAATTCTTATGCAGATTAGAGTCTGATTGGATGTTTAGTGATCAAATGAAGCCTTGGAGACACTATTAAATCTTGAAGGATCTTGGGTTATATTAAAAGACATGGGAGATGAGTTCAATAGGGGAAAATAGAGTTCATCAAGATTCATACACTAGACTTACTCAAAAAGAAGGTAAGACCAGTCAAAGACCTAAACAATCACCTATAGTTAGTTGTGTGATTGAGACCATGACAAGGTGGTGTAAAGAATAGTGCAGAGGTATCTATACACTGAATTCACACAAGAGAACAATGAGACATAGTTTATTTCAAATGCTCATACTCACAATCCTACAAACTTAATATCACGCCTATTTAGGCCATGAAGTAGAAAAGAACATTATTGGTTAGTTTTAGTCTTGATCAAAGCTATTTCAGTAGAGTCATACATAGTCAAGGGGCTTAATTGCACCTAACAATCAGGCAGATCTCATCCACCACTTACAGTCAAAGCTATGAGGAAAAGGGATAATTACCTTGAAGTCTACATAAGAAGTAATTGAGGGTAAAATGGGGTGATTACTCATTTTTTATAAACCCTCAGTTTGCACCTAGTAACATGGTTTTTTGAAATGGACAAAAGGGATTTAAGACCTAATTAGGTCTAAAAGGCCTAAATCAAGCATGTATAGATTAGTTGAATATGTATACAAAATTGAAGGCTATCTGAGATTTTAAGCATTTGCAAGAGAGTCCATAAGGTAGACAAGTGTTCCAATTAAGGGACTCCCAGGTTGGTGAAAGAACCTAATGGTCTAACTAGGCTAAAAAGGCTTAGAGCTGATGTGCACAGGACTGTACCAATAGTCTTAGGAAAATAAGGTAACTTAGGGAGAGGTGTGGCCTAGCAAGTATTTTTAGGGGTATCTATTCGAGTGGAGTATTCCAATTTCATTATATTTCCACCAAACTAGTGCTTCAAGGTACCAAGAATGGGTTGTCTCCACTGATGGCTCAAGTAGACCTAGTCACTATACACAGTCAAAATGCAAGATTGATATTCATGGACATAGTCATCAAGAAGTTAGTAAGGTCCAAGCATAAAAGTAAGAGGAGTATCTCATCGTACCCTTAAACTATTTCAGAGTTACTTAACTAATGGTCCCTTGAGGGAAGGAATCCAACAATCTAGACATACTTATTAGACCTAAAAGGGCCTAAATAGGCTTGTGCCTGAATTAGAGGTTTTTACGTGTTTAAAAGATGATGAAAGGTTAAAAGTGTATGTAGATAAGTAAAGAAAAACATATAAATAATCCTTGAGTTGTTAGACTCTCATTTAGGGTAAAGAGGGGGTTGAGCTAAGCCATTAGGGTTCAATAAACTTGACTTCATATAAACCCTAGGCCAAAAGAAAAGAGTGTAAAGGGATGAGTTAATGAAGAAACATGGATCGAAGGGTGATATTAGCTCCTAAAAACATGTTTCTCATCTTTAAAAACACCATCATGATAATAGAGAGGGTGATCATTTAGGCATCCAACACCTATTACTAAGCACTCAGACTTGGTAGATTATTAGTGTTACGTATAACCAATCACTTAAGGAAGAGGAGCAGAGTCAGAGTTTGGCTATTTGAAGGTAGTTAAAAAGGATAAAAATAGGTGAGATGGGGATATTATGATGGTTTTGAAGACTTTCGAATCACCACAGGTCACTTAGATTCTCACACTCAGTATTAGGCCTTTTAGGCCTAAAAGTCTGTCTTAGGCCTAGATGGCCCACACCACCATAAAACCATGCTCATACTCTCCTAAGAAAAATGACACCTTGAGAAGGTATAGGGGGATGATTAAGGTCCTATGAAGGATTTTTAAAGTAGTGGAAATGCAAAGAGAAGATCAAACTAGTCTTAAGGACCATCTTGAATTCCATAGTGTACATAACTAATTCGAGCCATATGTTCAAGTGATTGGATATTTCATCTCAGAGGGACTTAGGGAAAATGCTCTTAGAAAGATTTGGGCACCCCTATACAATTAAAATCCATGATATAGAGAGTTTATTTTAGGAGCTCAAGCTTGTGAATAATGGCTAAGACTATAAGCATGTCTAGTTTGCCTGCAGAAGACTACAAACACACTTCTCTACATTCATATCTTAACACACCTTTTGCATGGGAACTCAAGCTACTCAAGAAAGTTAAAGGGGTATATGGGATAAAAATACATAACAAGAAGTTTTAGTTTAGAGGTCATTACTTTATGAACCATTATTAATATGGTGGACCTCCTAAACCCTCCTTAAACCCTACTACAAACCAATATTGGTAAAAATGAATAATTGACACTTGATTGTAATGAAATGACCCTAAAAACACCTAAAACACAAATAAAACTCAAAGGATACTCTTCCCATACTACTGGACCATAAGGACACTATATGGATTTGGCAAAAAAATGTACTTTTTAGGGGGTTTTGAGAGATTTGTATCATGTAACATTGTTTGGGATGATGAAAATAATTGGAAGGGAAGGTTTGGAACTTGTTTTGTATCCTCAATTCATTATATGCCCTAATATGTAACTAAAAATGACTCTAGAACTCTCTTCCAAATAGCCAGTCTGTAGAATTGAAGGAAAGGATGACCTAGTCAACTAGTTTGGCAAGCTTGCAAGTGTTTCTTTCTCAAAAAGCCTTATGGTCTGATGTAAGATTTTATTTCAGACCTAAATCTCACCTGTTCAGATGATCTTAAGGTCTAATATAGGTTTTCATGGCTACCAAATATAGATAGTCAAATAACTAGCCCTGATGGCCTAATTAGCTTGCTTGGTCAATAGAGAGGGTTGGAAGATGGCATACAGAGCTGATGAAGTTAATAAATACATGATAATACACCTAGTAATTAATGAATTAAATGATTCAAAAGAATGTTTAATGGTCATAATGGAGGATTGGAAGCAATTTATTGACTTGGTCAATATGATTAAAGGGAGTATGGACTATTGTATGTTTATGATAGCCTGATTACACATCATTCATGTTGTAACTGCTATAAATAGGAGTTATTAGACCCAAATAGGGATGTAGCATGCTTGAAGGAGGTTGAACAAGTTGACCACATCCTACACTACCCCACTTTAAGAGGCTAATATAAGAGTATCAATGCATGAAGGCAGACTACTATGATCATTGTAACTATTGTAATTGAAATAGTTAATGTACTACGGTCATTTATGGAATTTTATTCCCTCTTCCACACCATTCTCTCCTTATTTATCTTCTTTTTATGTTAATATTCTAGCCTTGAGGCCTTAAATTATATCCCTCCTCCAGGTATGAGGAAACTTTACCTGTTTTATACTTGATGAACCTATTAAAGTGAAATAAATTATTATAGCTCTTTCATGATGATATCTAGTGTGTTTGTACTTGTTTAGATTTGCAAATGTGATGGATTTCCCTCCCTTTTAGGTCCTTATTCACCTAGATACAAATAATGTGTCTGATGCAGGTTATGTGGTGTGTAGAAGTGTTGGTGACAGAGTTTGAAGTGTGATATGACTGGTAAGAGTTTCATAGTAGACCTTGTCATGACCTTTGCATTATAGTTACCTAATACAACCACCACATGAAACACTTGTGCGTAAGAACTTTGAAATATGGTTGTTTAGTCCATTAGTGTTGTTAGGAATTCCATTTGAGTGGATGAATGAGTATGTTGGTGCATTTCCATCTCTTAGAGTAGGTTTATTTTATGTACTTTCTATCCCTTTTCACCCCAACAATAGTAGCTTTTAACAATCTAAGCCATAAGTGATGTACCAGGGGAGCTAGCCCCATAATCTAGAGGTATGTTCTAGTTATAAGGTCACCCACAACCTTTAGGTCATTACCATGTTAGTCAAGGTTGAAGTAGATTGAACACTCTTCTTCATAGGGTGCAACTTTGGTTGTTAATAATAACTTCTTCTGAACAAAAAAATACTCAATTTACAACCATCCTCATAGAAATACACATAAGTGGTATAGGAAATATGATCCTCAAAAAGGTGTAGTAGATTATTATCAACTTAAGGCAACACTTCTCCAAAAAATTGACATTTTGGAGTTTGAGCAATTGAGTATTGTAATGCTGAAAGATATCAAACAAGAATTAACTGAGAGCGTGCATAAGTATGACACATGGTTCAAAACACTTTTTTTCAATCTTTCATTTAAGATCAATGTTTATCAACATGCTCAATGGTTTGTGGGAGGTATGTTACTCCCCTTTAGATGAACATTATCTCATAAAACTTTTACCAACCCACAATAGGCCTTGGAAGTTGCCCTTCACGCCAAAGTTATTTATAGTATTGATACATGAATCAATCCTTTCATAGAGGATTAAACCACTATAATGTCATCATAACTATAAAATCTTATTACACATAGCACTCATGACACTCATAGTGTCATATTGTGTATTGATTGTGAGTCTGAAGGCTATAATCAAAATAATTATCTTCATAAGAACATATGTGCCATGTCGAAGCAGTCGTGTGAAATATTCCAAGAAGAGTATGATGTCTGAGATTGTCCTTTGTTACAACATGCCATTCAATCAAAGGTGTCATATTATTATAAGATATGTGACACATATACTCATGATAGCAATGATTATCATCCCATAAGTGACATTCATGAGGCACACATGCATGGTATGCATCAGGCCTCTATTTCAAATAACTAAGAAAATGGAGGTGGTTATCATGGGCGAGGTCAATGTCGAGGATGTGAAACTAGACACTTTCCACCATGAACTTGTTATAAGTGTGGTTCCCCTAAGTACTAATAGTGAGATTTCCTGGTCTATCCTATATGTGTCTTCTATAAAAATGAGTACCGTTTAAAGGAGTGCCCTAATTTGTATATAACTATTACAAAACGTTGGAATGAGAAGGATGTCAGTATGATACATATTGAAAAACAACACTGAAGACCATGCCCTATAACTCTAACATGCTCTAAAGTTAATATTATAACACGTAGTGGTGGATAGTCCTAGTCTATGCCCACTACACCTATTGAGAAAGTTCAATGCAAAGAGCTTCATGCTACTCGATATATTGATGATTAGTAGTAGAAGGAGGTGATCCAAGACACTATGAACTTGGTAAGAGAATTATAAGGGGAGATCTAATTTCTTAAGGATCATGATACCACTCAACATGCCACTATACAAAAAGCCACATACCAACATGGCATGATGTGAGATGAGTTTCAAGAGCTTTGTAAGTGCCTCTTGGATGAATATCATTCAAGGCCTATTGAATATCATTGGTTAAACCATGCCTGATAGCAAGATACTCTTGCCCAACCTACCTAGCAAGGGGACAAGGAGATATTGGTGAACAACACCATCAATGGATGGGTAATCTAAGACATCTTAGTTGACAACGATGTAAAAGTTAATGTTCTCATAAAGGATGCTAGGGGAAAGATGGATATCCCAAATTTGCAACCTTCACCTCGTGTATTATTCATGGCTAATAAAACTTGTGCTTTACCCATCAATGCCCTTAAAGATACTACCATGGATATCCTCGATGTTAAATTTAAAGCAAATTTTAAAGTCATAGAGTTGGTCGAGGCTGATGACTTTCTTGATCTACTGGGTCATCCACTGTGTTATGCCGATAGAATTGAAAAAAGCTTCAAAAAATAGTATATTAACTTTGAAAATGATGACCAACGCGTAGTCACTCCATTGGATCATGCTCAAGAGATTCCTTACATTGAACTAGTTAATGATGATGAGGACATTAACTAGATATATAATGTCACAACTCAAGGCATTGAACGTCATGACCCCACCCCTGATGGTATCTTATGATGGATGGATGCACAATCCTTTTTTGACACCACTAGTAATGCTTGTGATTATTAGGTACAGGGTGACTATGACCTTACTAGGAGAGTATGTGGTGCTATCGACAGTCATGTTGATACTCAATGAAAGTATCATAAATGCCATAAATTTGTTCATATCTTACATGGATAAATCATGGTTGTGCCACCCATAAGGCTCAATGAAGCTCTAAGGTTCCATGATAAAATGGAGGTTTGATAATTTGTCCAACAGTCAGAAGCCTTTCATGATTCTGATGTTGATCGAGTATGATTAATCATTCATATTTTTGATGGCACAACTGCTCAGTGATGGTGAACTCATTAGGAACATTTGCTTAATTGGGATCTTGTACATTGTACTTTGCATCATAGATTTCACCTTGATAACCATATACATGGCACTATCAGTTATAGTTGTATTCAAGCTCCTAAACCTCAACTTGAGGCTTGCAAGATAATGTGGATGATAGATGAAACTTTCATTCCATAAACCTTTGGGTTCATGTATTTTATGACACTCTTCACACTTGGGCAAGAGCGTGATATGTATGTGAAGAGTCCCATCTACATATAATTTCATGGCCTCTGCTTAAGAGTGATATGATTATAGTGTTATCATATTCATCCCCTCATATGGATTTGTGCCTTAAACTATAATATATGCATTAATATGTCGTAGGTGACCTAGGTCCTATTAAAGACCATATTCAAAGCATACATGGCATCCAGAATGAAGGACTAAATATTTTTAATGAGCCTAGTAATTCGGCATTATCTTCTCAATTTGAACTTGTCTTAAATCATGCACTTATAGAGGAAATCCTAAAGGGTAAGTAGTAAGTTGTATTTCAGGTTGGTGAAGGTGTAGGATATGATCTGCCTAAACTATTAATCGATCATTTGGCTATACATATTGAGTATGGTGCTTGAAATGATTGTGACACCATTATATATACACAACACCCATAATTAGAGCCACTCTAGATGATTCAACACAATATTGGCACTGGGGAAGCACCCAAGATGGATACCATGTGGAATCAATGGTCTGATATTGAAATCATAAAAGTTTTTATGTTGTTGAAAGAGTATCAAGATGTTTTCCTAGGAAACTATAATGAGATGAATGGTGTCTATTTTTCTTTGGGTAAAATGCACATCAAATTGGTAAAAGGTGCTTGATTATTTAAAAAAGAGGCCTTATCACATGAATCCCAATTTTTATGCTTGTGTCAAAGAAAACATTGATAATATGTTGCATGCTAGAGTCATTACTCCTTTTGATGAGTTTGAATTGGTGATTCCTATGGTGCTAAGTATTAAAAGGATGGGCACATATGAATTTGTGTGGATTACATATTAATTAATACGACTTGCATTATTGACCCTTTCTTGACACCATTCATTGAGGAGATCTTCGAAGGCATTGCTAGATGTGAAATTTATAATTTTACAGATGTTTTTTCTGGGTAACATCAAGTTCAGATTACAAAAGAAGATAAGCCCAAGATTATGTTTGCCACTAAGTGGGGGTCTTTTGATTATAATCCCATGCCATTTGGATTGAAGTATGCCCCTATTGTGTTCTTCAAGATCATCATTAAATCTTCCAAGGACTTTATTCATAAATTCCTATAGGTTTATCTAGATGTCTAGATGGTTTATAGTTTAGTGAAAGACCATTGTTCTAATCTTTAGCTCATGTTTGAGTGCTACAAGAATCTTTATATTTCTCTAAATTTAAAGAAATGTCTCTTTGATACTCCATTCAACATTCTCCTTGGTCATATTATTTGCTGAAATGGACTTTTAGTGGACCAAGCCAAGATTGTTTGCATCTTCTGCCTATCAGGGCCAACCACCCAACAAGAGGTTCATGCCTTCTTAGGGCACATTGGATACTAAAAAAAAATTATCTGTGGATATGATAGGATTGCAATGCCTCTAGAGGAGTTACTAAAACATAATGGTCACATTATTTAGACCAGTACTTGCAAAGAAGCCTTTATTGCCATAAAGGATAAGCTTATCATTGCACAAATTCTCTAGTTTCCAGACTAGACTAAACCTTTCCATGTTCATGTTGATGCTTCTAACATGGCAGTCAAAATTATACTTACTTATCATGGTAAGGGTAATTTGGATCACCCTATATACTTTACAAGTCAAAAGCTTACTCTAGTCAAACAAAACTATACCACAACCAAATGTGAGGCAGTATCCATGATTTATGCCCTTTAAAAGTTTTGATAATATCTGTTGGCAACCCCCTTTATTTTCTTCATGGACCATGAGACCTTAAATAATTTGGTAAAAAAACTTGTATTACATGGTCGTATTTGTTGATGGATAGTGTTGTTTCAAGAATTCTAGTTCTCAGTTATGGTCAAGCCTAGTAAGGCCAATTACATTCTAGACCATCTTTCATGCATTAAATTTGGTGAATCGATGTGCACTATAAAAGATGAAATATTTGACATGTATTTATTCCATGTCTCACGTGTTCATGAGGAATTAGAGGGAATAGTTGCCTTTTTGAGTACTGGATCTATAATAACTCATTATAGCCCTCTAGCTAATAAGCAATTTTTTTTGTTTGCATCACTCCATTCCAACTTATCAAGGGTGACCTTTATTAAATTGCTCGAGATGAGGTGCTTCGATGTTGTGTTATTTGTAAAGGTTTTGTTGGAGGATATTATGCTAGTGAAACTACCGTGGGAAAGGTTATTTTAGTTGGCTTATGGTTGCCTACCCTGTTTAAGGATGTTAAGCTTTACGCATGGTAATGTGACATTTTCCAACACGTGGGAAATCCAAATAGGTGGGATGAAATGTCCCTTCATCCTATTCTATCTTAGAATCCTTTTGAAAAGTAGGTCATTAACTTTGTTCACCCCATCAACCCAATATGAAGGCATACTGGCTCCCACTACTTCATCACTGCTATTGACTATCTCACTCGCTAGGCTAAAGTTGCACTGACATGAGATTGTACTATTGCTATTAGTGCTCAATTTATTAGGGAACATATCATTACCAGGTTTAGTTATCTATTGAATTTCACTAGTGACCATGGTAATCACTTCCTCAATGAGACTATTCATATCCTATTGGCAGGATTCATGATCGCTTACCATAAGACAACATTGTATCATCCCTAGGCTAATGGTATAGTTGAGGCATTCAACAAGATATTGGGCACTAATTTAACCAATATATGTAATATTAGATGCATTGATTGGGATGATCGTGTGTCTATAGTACTATGGCATTATCACACCACTTACAAGTGATCAAACAAGAACAATCCATTTAACCTTATGTTTGGTACTGAAGCACTTCTTCCTATAAATTTCCTTATTCCTTCTATTCAAATTATGTGTATTACATGATTGGATGATGAGGCATTATTAAAAGTGTGCGTCGATGCTTTATTGTAATTGGATGAAACTCATGTTCTTTCACACTAGAGTTAGGGCATGGAGAAATTAAAATAAAAGGCATGGCATGATTGTCATCTCCAGAACAAGACTTTTATTCCTAGAATGTAAGTCTTAATATACGACTCCATGTTTGCATGCCATTCTAAAAAACTTCATGTTCATCAGGATGGTCCTTTTATTATTCATAGTATTAGTCCCATCGGCACATGTAGGTTGAAGCGTTTAGATGGCTAATTTCTTCCTAGTCATTATAATGGTAGCCAGTTGCGATCATACTTTTATGAAGAAGTTTTTTTATTTGTACTAATAAGGTGTATGCCATTAGCTTAAATTAGGATTTCCTTTATTTTCAATAAAGCGCACCTCTTTTAGTGGTTCTATAGTCAACATTTACATTTTATACTTATGTTCTTATGGAGGACTATGAAGAACTATTAGTATGGGGTAGGGGTGTTACATTTATGAAGTGATAGGATATGGTCTATAGGAATACGCATGGGAGTAAACGCACGTAAGTGAAAATGTATAAGGATAAAAGGGTATACAAGATGTGGCATGTAACTACAAGCTAGTCAAGGTAAAGAATGGTCCCCACCTTTGGAATGGAAAATACTCAAACTTCTTTACAACTATCATGCACTTTGGGAAAAGCACGGGAAGGAACACATAATTAATACAAGGATAATAGTGGTAATGGAAAGTGTTCCAACATCAAATTATGGAAATACCATTGATTACATATATTGGATGAAGTGATGATTGAGGAAGAGGGGTAATAAATGCAAGTTACCCCTTCGAGTCTATAAAAGGATAAACGGGTCATTTTACTTTTTACTATTGCTATAATTGTGAACTTACATATTCGAAGGAGCAAACTTGAGCTTTTAAAAAATGATTTTCAATGCATCTAGACAAGTGCAGAGTCATGAATTATGAGTATTTTTAGACCTTGAAGTGTGTATTAACAAAGAAGAATAGACATGGACAAGAGAATTGTAAAGATAGGTGGGATTTCTAGAGTTGCAAGTCACATAGGTCGACTCCACCATTGACGGATGTTGAATTAGGAGAGCCAAGGTAATTACAAAAATAAACACATATTCTTTTGGGAATATTTGATGGCCATGCCTCAACCTTTAGGTTCCATGAAGGGTGATGTAGCCAAATAAAAAGGCTCAATGAAGTGAACCATTACCTACGATTTCAAAACAAGAAGAGTTCAGTATTGGTGGGGAGACAATATTAATTAGAGAATAAGAATCAAAGAACTAGTCTTGTGTATGGGGGACGTACAAATAGAGATGGCACACAAATAAAATAAGAAGGATGTTATGCCCCCATGACCACCTTTGATGATTGAAGAGATGCAATACTTAGAGACGGTGTTACACACTAAAAACTGGGTGTATAACATGCTGACCTACACTATTTTTTACTATAACCATTGCTAGCCTAGAAATGAAGTAGAGTTGCAGAATGACTATAAGGTATAGTGTCAAAATATGAAGAGAAAGTTGGTTTATGACTTGAAGATTTTCCATGCTTTGGATCCCATTCTTTAATCTTCTTTGCTTTGGGAATCCAGTAGAAGCGGTGAAGTTTTCGATCTCATTGGAGCATGAGGATTACATCTACTTTGGTAGGCATCGAATGAGAATCATGATCAAAATAATTAGTAAAGTTTTAAGGTTCTATTACTCAAGTGTGAACCTTGCATATGATCTAGAGGACCAAAATGAGATAGAGAAGATGGCCATCGCACTTGAGTACTGGAAACAAAGCCATGTCATGCTCATTACAAGTATTCAAGATCTCACCCTCTGACTAGCCATATGAATCATTATGACCAAGG
The DNA here is from genome assembly GCA_037957365.1 of Torreya grandis. Taxonomy (NCBI): domain Eukaryota; kingdom Viridiplantae; phylum Streptophyta; class Pinopsida; order Cupressales; family Taxaceae; genus Torreya; species Torreya grandis. Next base: position 1,196,275 of record JARHVA010000384.1, read on the forward strand.
ATGGAGGCAAAAACAAATGGAAGGAGGTAGATATGGATCACCTATATGTTGCACAATAGGTTACCATAGGATTGAAGTATAATTGAGCATGATACTTTTCTAATAAGATCATAGAGGATGCAAATAAATCCCACTAGGTACCCAATCATAGGTTTACATGGGGCACATTTATGTTATTAATGGTGTTTAATTAAATTGGTGTACCGTAATACACATTTGGAGAATTAAAATGGGCGTACCCACTTGAAAATAAATCCCCTATGCAGTGGTACAAGGCATTCGCCTGCCCTAGTCCAATCACTCCATCCTACAAGATCGATATGAAATCATGGTATGATGAGATGAAGTAAGCCTTTGGGAATGAGTGGCACGTTCCAAAGGACTTGCCTACACAAATTGGTGACCAAGCCAAGCTTGATATAAAGCAACACTACTCCCTTGTGCACATTAGGATGCCCCCTTGTATAAAATTGTTTGCCTTACATAAGCTACCATATACTTTCAAGATGTGATACTTCACGAATGTCATAAATTGGATATACAATACACATCATGTGACGATTGCTACTAAATAGATTGATTTAAAAACTCACACCCTTTGTTAGTTATACGTGTATCCCAGTAATAAAGTGTATAGGGAAAGGAATGACTCATATAGAACTGATAAAAGTATAACAAACATTGGTATGAAATTTTATTCATTCTTTATTTTATATGTTAAAGTTCAAGAAGAAATCCTTAGGAAACATGAAGCATGAGAGAGAAAAACTTCCTCCAAAACCATAACAAGAAAATACGAAAAAGTGCCCTAGGCATGATGCCCATAAGAGAACTCATTTGGAAAATTTAAAAAGGGAAATGACTACCCAAGCATTGCCAAATAAAGATACACCAGCCAATTGACCTAAAGGTTCAGAGCCAACAACATAAACTGTTCCCTTGGAATAGGAGGAGGCACCTAACGACAGTGACATGGAAGAACTAGGAGAGATACCATAAGTAACCTCATTAAGAGTTGATATTGTAAAAGAAGATACTCCTAACTCTAAGAAGACACCATCACTAGTGTAGCATGAAGAGACCACCCTTGAAGAGGCACAAACGGAGATTGAAGATCTACTTGGTGAAGAGAAGGATGGTTCTAAAGTAGAATTATGTCTAAGTGGACTTGACATCAGGACTACTTCCTAAGAGCTAAACATGGATGTTTAGATACTTGAGTGAGATCTCTCAAAGGGGAAAGATACAGTTGATGACTTTGGTTTACAATCAAATAATCTTGATGCAACCACAAACCTCTATGCCTAGTACCAGAAAAGATTACCCGATAGGCTGCTATATATGTATTGTCATCTTGCTCAGGAGGATGCATCTGACTAGACCCAATGTAAAATGTCATTATTCTTTGACATGTATGATGAATAACACTTATTTGAGATGCCTTATGATAGTTTTGCATTAGATCTACAAGCAACGATGCTACCCAAAACTCTTTGGTTAGATCCCTGGCAATTTACATTTGTACAAGCTAACATGACACTCTTGAAATTGACATATGAGGTCACAAGGTAGAATATTTTTATAAATTTTGATGCATAGAGGGATGAGAATAAACATGCCCAGATGGTGGTATTACATAATAAAGAGGTCACCACTAGACAAAGTCAAAAGAAGAGTTGGCCAAGATGAAGCGCTAGTTGGAGGTAGAAACAATTGCCAAGGTAAAAATGTTAAACATTTTAAAGTTAATTTTAAGCCAAGACCTGACACTCATAGATGGAGTCCCCATTTCTGGTGAGTCAATAACAAACTAGATACTCTCATGGACCTACTTTTAAAATGATTCAAAGAGCGGTCTGGCCATCAGGATGAGAATATATGGGCAATAGAGTAATTTGTAGAAGTTGTGGAGGTGTGCAAGTGAGCCTTGCACAGATTTGGAGATGTTGCTCCCATTTTAGATGAGTTTTTTAGAAGATAACATAACCTAAAAAGATTTTGAAAGTTTAACTTCAAGAAAAATAGCTTCAATAATAGTAGTTGGCTGATACAACCTTGTTAATAAAAGACTACTCAGAGCGTGCCAAAGCATTTAAGGATGTAGAGGCCATGGAAGAGATAATAAGCACACATCGGTAGGAAATAAACTCTAACTTTATGACACTCGGAGGATAGGTTGTTACTGATATCACTACATGAGTGTCCTAACCAACCTAAGGAGATCAAGAAGTAGAAAATGGATATTGATAAATAATGATGAAGCTATTACACACCTTATCACATTGGGAAGGTGTCGAGAAGCAGATCGAATAGGTTATCCCTGAGTTTTTGATAGAGCTTGAAACTGAAGCTTAGTCTAGGATAAACTAATGGTGTAATGTGGGGTGATGTTGGACCCCAAAATTTGGCCAAGTCATTTGGTAAAAATACATGTCATAAAAGATACATGACGTAGAAGAGTCATGGCATAAAAGATTATGACATAGAATTCCATGGTGCAAGAAGAGCTGATTAGAGTAAATAAGCATAATAAACAGAGAACTCGAGAAATGAAGGACTGAGAACACTAATAGAAGACTTGAAGAGCACACAAGAAGTGAGAGATGGTTAGGGAACAATTTGAAGGGATGAAAAAAACTAAGTCATGCATGAATATACAACCAACCTACGGTAAGATAGGTGCTCGACGATGAGGATCCAAACTGAAGCAAGAATATAGGAACACATAGTCCCAGGTCCTTAGGAAAATAATGTAGCTAGCTGCCATGACTCTAAGTCCATTGATGATCATTGGAGAGTAACTATGAGTGTTATTATTATTATTATTATTATTATAACTACTTGGTTGTGGAAAACCAAGTATAAATACCCCTGCATAGAACTTTGTAATGTTGTTAATTATTATTCCATTGATGTGATTGAGGATACTATTATGATATTGTTATCATTGTACTCAAATATTTATCAAAGTTGTATGACCGAGTTGCACCGTGTAATTATTTATGTAACCTTGAATCTTTTTTCAATATGATGAATGGACCTATGTTACTTGAATGTTATTATTTCAAATATGGAAACAATGGTGTTGGTAATATTATATGTGTTTATTCATTTAATTAAGTCCATAACTATGATGTATTTCTTTTTCTGGTTAATCAATGAGTAAAGTGGATACATTCAAGCATTGTTATATGTTAAGCACAACTTCTCATGATAGAAAAAGGGAATCAATCCCTCATTGCATTCTTCAGGTGAATGTGTGAGAACTCTAATTATTGTGTGAAATGTTAGTGAGCCAAAATGTTGGGTTTTAATCATTTCAGTGCATGCCTAAGGAAAGTCAGGCTGAGATAGAAATCAATCCCAACACATACATAGTCAATACTTATAACAAGGCCTCAAACTTATGTAGTTCTCGCCTGCATGTTAGTTTGTGTGTGCATAAGGATGTAATGTGCGATAAGCGAAGACATATAGTGATCTAGTTTGTAACTTGACAAATATGACTTACTAATTGATCATCAAATGATTTAAACATGTGGGAATATTGATCCTATGACTAATATATAAATAGGGATGAATAGGGCAGGTTTTCTCACTTGAATGCTTGATTTAGTGCTTCTTGGTATGTTACCTTGTGAGTATCCAATATTTGCTATGTGAGGAATGAATGAGAGTTGATCTTATATATATACCAATTCCTTTTGAAAATATCTCACACTAAATCACTTAAGACAACTTTTAAGGTACATTTTATTTGAAATTTGGATGAATTTTGAGCACAGGACACTTTTTAGGAAAAGTGGACACTTGTCAACATGTGTCTATCTAGGACACAAGTGTCTAAGAAGCTAGAAATTAAGTACACGTCGAAAATTGATAGTGAATGATAATAATTGGGTTTAGATATTTTTCATAATATATAAGGCCTAGTCATCATAATAACAATGGTCAGACTAAGAGTAGGCAATTTAAGACAGAAATATTGAATGTGAGCCTTTCGACAAGGGGAAGGTCTATAACTAAAAGGTACAACCATGATACATATTTACCAAGTGTACAAGACTAAAGTACAACATAAATTAGATTTTATTATCTACAGATAGTAGGAACTAATAATTGAGAAGAATGGGTAATTTCCTCTCAATTTACAATTAAATAATTATGGCAATTTGAAAAATAAAAGCCTCTAGTGAACAAATGAATGGAAAATGTGTTTATATATTGATTCTTTTGATATTTATTCAAATTGGGGTTGAAAAATATGTGGAGATCACCCATTGGGATAAATTTGAATTTGATAAACTAGCCATTATTTGGTGGGAGGACGAAACTGTAGATTCAAACACTATTGCTCAACGGGATTTTCATGAAAATGTGGTTTCATCTAAGGAGCAAAGACAAAAGAACTAGAAGTATGAATCAGTCAAGGGATGACGTTAGTTTTCTTGGAATGAGGAATAGGAATAATTATGATCAGAGTCAATTTAAGGTAGAGGTTTATTCACATAAAATTATAAGAAAAGCAGTTTAAAAGCGTGGGATTGAGTATAGATTAAGTGTGCATAGAGGATGGTCATAAGTGAATTATTATAGCATCAAATGTTAATTTAAGTGACTAAATCCACCAAGGAATAGTCATTTTATAAATCCAAATCATCTTTATGGTTAGGTCATACGTTTCACATGTCGATGGAGGGATATTTTTCCCAGAGAGTCGTCAATTTATACACAAAAGGTCTAAGCTTGTTTTCTTATCTAGCTACCATCAAACAAGCATTAAACACACATAATATATCACTTGCACATTAAGAAGGAATACCCTAAATGTCCCAAATTATAAATTTATCACAAGGAGTAGGCACTATCCAAGTCTAAAGCACCTAATCCAAGTCAAGTTTGCCATTGTTTGGTATCGAATGCTATATCATAAGTTGCATCCATACTAAAGGAGCACCATTACATACATACACCTAACTGAGATAATTATATTTCAGAGTATTAGAAACATAGGCAACACTCAACCACTCAATGAGGGGTGGTTGGAATCAGCTCAATCCACCTTTCTTCCCCTTTTACAGGCTTGAACGTAGTATTGAAAGTTTAGATAAGGTTTATAGTTAAAGGAAACAAGTTTTTTGGACTTATACAAACAACAAGCTTATGATATTTTATAGGATGATGATTTATCAGTAGGCATAATGCTTCCTTTGATTTAAAATAGTGGGGAATAAGTTATAATGAATCTATTAGAGTTTAGATGTATACACCAGATGAAGGCATCCATTATATGTTTGATTCGTGTAGGGAAGTCTATACAATCAATTTCCAAAGTGAGTGAGTCTAAATCCATTTTCAGAGTTCTCTACCACCTGCACATAGTCTTAGACCAGAACATATTAGTAACAAACTAATTATCCTAATCCTCATTGTACTTTCCATAATAGTAACAGTGTAGTTGAACATCTACTTGTAGTATTTAGATTTGCTTAATTTAGACGTATCTTAGACAATTTAAATATTCAAAAAAATATATACTTATTTATATAATTAATCAAAAATAAGGTGAACCATGTTGGTGAACTCAATCCTTATATTGAGCATGTTAAACCCTAGGTTTTCCCTTAGATTTTTATCCATCCTTATAGGGTTATAATTTTTTGCATTTAAACCTGATTTTTAGTTGTGATTTATGAACTCTCCTCATTCACATAAATCATTACTAGCTATAATGTATACACATAGTTTTTATTTTCTAACTCAATCAATTGTTGTAATAATTAAATGTTGTTTTCTTGAAATATGTAATATATTTAATGACTATGTAAACCCATGAGTCAAATATTTATGCAATAATTTTAATATTGAAATTAATTGTGAAGAATATTTAGCCTTCCTTGATTCATTTTGTTTAAATATCCAATCCAAGTTGATTCTAGTCACTATTATATGTCAAAAGGCATGCATGAATCCTTTTTTTCCTCATCCCCTAAACCTTAAGGTCATGATAACTACCATCCCTCTCCTCTTGTGGAGGTATATGTTATCACCATCCCAAGCAATAAATTTCACCCGCTTGATGAACTTTGTATGATTGTTGTATCCAAAATTCCCATGAAAAAGAAACATATATTGTGAAGGGTAGATTTTAATGACATAAATTGACAATAATTATATCAATATCTCCATGCGAATCCACATTTAATTGATGCATTGTTACATGTAACTATAGACAAAATAGAAAAATATAACAATGGTTTTGGGAGTAGAACAAGGCTACAAAAATTGAAGGGTGTAATTGATGGACACATGTATGACTCAAACTATTTTATCTTTTGTTCTCTTTTTGTATGTATTCAACACTTTAAAGCATAACAATAGTTTATATAATGCGAAGAGTCTTTCCTTTGGATGTAACAAAAGGCTGAAATATGAAGCGATGACACCTTGTAAAGCTCTATATATAGCACTTAATTGTATTGTAAAATGTTGAGATTAATTTAAAGTTCTAGAATGGTATCTCTCAAAGTGTCTTTTATCATTGTTTAGTATGCAATGAATGCTATATTTTCATAAATATGTTAATCATGTAGATTATTTTGCAAGTTTTGTATCTATTAAGTATACATTTCATGAATAAATATATCTACTTTAACTTTTGAATGGCTAGGTTGAGGCTGAGTTATTTTCTATTGTATACTTATGTCACACTTTGCACAACTATCCCTATATTATCATGTTTTGATGGGTTTTTTAGGAACCTCTGTTAACAATGGTGTGGTGAGTGTGGAACATAAAAACATGTTTCAATGGCTATCAGGGCAGAGAGATGCAGAGAGATGGATAGATGAAAGAATCCACAACTTTGTGGAAGAAGAAGCAAAAATAATAGGAAACACTACAAAAGAATTTATTCAAGAGCATACACACAGAGAAATATTTGTAATCTTCTAGTGTGAGTTGCCTGGACTACTAGATGCATGGTTATCTAGATTGGAGTACTACTTTTTCAGCCTAGAAGGATAGAATTTATAGTTTGGATGGAAGAAAAACTAGACAACCTATGAGATTTAGATACTGATTGGATCCATGCAAAAGATCACTAGACAAAGACTACCATCGATGGTTACATCACAAGAATTACTATACAAGGATATCTAGCTTTTGAAGCTATGCAATCCCTATTTTTGAGGGGCATCCAAGGAAAGTTTCTCTAGAGACTAGCTACTCTTATCAAGATGTTGGTGATTGAAAAGGCCATTGTGCCTACCATACCAACTTGGAGGAGTCACTTTTGGAATTATGGGGGTATTTGCAATGGAGGAGTGAATGATGTAGCGTTGAACACAGGAACTTAAACGTGAACCTAGAATATGGAAGATGTAGAGAATCAAAATGAAAATAAAATTACAGGATTGGAAATAGAGGTATGATAATAAAGAAGGTGGAATAAACAAGATAACCCAAATTTAACTGTGAATAGGAGTAGGATTAAAATAGATGATGTAGAAGAGAGGGGAGCCTAGAGAGAAGATAAACAAGTTACATAAATTGGAGAGTTTGGAGATTATGCAGAGCAAGGAATGGAAGGGCCTGAGAAAGAAGAAGATGGAGATTGGGATAAAGAGGATATGAAACAGAGCGAAGATAAAGAGAAAAGTAGACTAGTAGTAAAATAATTAGAGGATAGTGATATATCATAGTTACATGGAAATATATTATTTGGCCAGGGAAAGAATATTCTCTAGAGGAAGTTATGCAAAATCACATGATTATTGCAGGTTCAAGACCGCAAACAGAAGAAGTTAAAGAAACAAATCATTCATCTCATAAGTATGCATCCCCTGAGATTTTATCTTCAACAAAGAGAAATCAAAGTGTAGAGGTTGGGACAAGAGAATTTTGGTTTGAATTATTTATAGATAAATTTGGTAAACTTAGTGTAAAAACTAAGAAAACAATAGACAAGAAGTTAGAAGAGGTTGGGTTCTATTTCACAACTAGTTTTATGACACCCATAAATACCAATTCACAAAAACCAACAATAGCAATTAAAAGTGCACCTAGCATGGCATTGAACACATTAATGTTTATTTATTTGACACCATATGGTGGGTCTTATAACCCTAAACAATAGTTGTTAACCTATGATATGAAATGGCAAGTTAAGGGAGTGACTGCTAAGGATGTGAAAAAGTGCGAGTTCATTGGAGCTTTAACAATTTTTGCTCTGGAATTCATTTATAAAAAGGACATTAATTATTTATGTCTTTAATGGTTTAAAGTACAATTAATCATAGAATTCAAGATGAATACGTGTTCAAGTCAGACCATTCAAGATCTTAAGGAGATTTGACGTCGAAGCAGAGAATCAGTACGTGAGTATGATAATAGATTTTTAGATGTAATGAACAAAGTCAACTTAATTTTATAAGATAAAGATAAGGCTACTTGGTTTGTAGAAGGGTTGTGATCAAGGATTAGGTTTGACATTGCCTAGTTATGGTTTCTAACTAAGGCTGATGCACAAGCAATTTCACTTCAGGTAGAGAAAATTGAGGATTATGGAGACACTCCATCATCTGACTCTAAAATTGAGATTAAAATAGATGCTTTTCTCAGGAAGATGGATGAGATTCATGAAATAAAAAAACCCGAATTGGGGCTATCATGTATGGACTATGGAAAATAAGGGCATCATCAGAATCATTGTCCTAAAATTAAAATAAAGTTTTGTGACATATATAAAGTAGTAGGACATGCAACATCAAAGTGTTGTCTACTACAATGGTACATTTAAAAACCACAAAGACTGTACTATAATTTTAATAAGTTGAATAATCATGATGATAGGAGTTATCATGCTCTGCAAGAACTAAAATAAGATATCACTAAAAACATATTTGTAGTTGCAAGACAACACATACCTACTATGAAACAAGGAATTTAAGACATGAAGGTGTAAATGTCTAGTGCAACACAAGGTAGTTCTGGGTAGATGCCTTCATCGCCATAATATCAACCCCATGATCAAGCCAAATGGATGCCATCATCTCCATAATATTAGTACCAATGGAACACTATGATTCTTCATCCATAATAATCAAATTGGACTACATCATCTCCTTGATGACAATATGGCAGATACGATGCACATCAATAATAACCATGGAGATTTTATGGCAAATAATCAAAAGTTTAAGGTTTCAAACTAGATAAAGAAGGAAATACAGGGGGTACTATGGTGGATACCAGGGAGTTTGAAATAATGATAACTAACAAATTGATCAACTAATTCAATGTTTTCTATGTGAAAAATATAACCACTTCACATTAAACTGCTCGACTAATCCTCAAAGGCAGATGTACTACATCTATTGCAGAGTTGTAGGACTACATCATACTAAATATCACCTACTTTAAAAAAAGTAAAGGAAAGAGAAACATGTGTGAAATGTAAATATGATAAATTCACACCCTAGGGAAAATGCATTCATGCAAGCAATCACAAGGGAACAACACACAAAGCAAGGATTGCCTCTTTTAAAAATGCCATTGAATCAAGGAATCATGAAGTTTCTATAGGATAAGTATATTGATCTTACAACAAAAAAAGGCTTGATGTATCAAACATCCCAAATTCCTTAGAACATATAATAACATACTACATCAGAGGGCAATGTCGCAACCATCAATGTGCAGATGTATGGGTAGATTGTCTTCATAATGAGGAAAGAGGGAGTAGTGACTACCTTGACCAACCTTTTAAGACTTTTGAACACTCTAAGAAATGAAAACATCTCGCATAATATTAAAAATCTCATACATAACCTGCTTGAATGTGCAAAACAAGGTCAACAACATATTGATAAGGTAATTTAATTCATAAAAACTAGGAAGCCCTAGGATGTCAATTCTTGTGTGGATATTGATCTGGTAGGATATGAGGTAGTCAATGCTATATTTGATTTTGGAAGCACCGTGAATATGATTATGTGGTCTACATGGGAAGCTATTAGATGACCAACACTAAACTATAATCAAGTGACACTAAACCTCATAGACTATCATAGGTTAGAGCCTATTAGTTGATTAGAATATGTAGAAATCAAAGTGGATAACCTAAGTTTTCAAGGAGATATTGAAGTGACTGACATGAAAATTGATGAAATGCACTACCCTGCATTAATTGGTAAGAAGTGGACCTATGATGGTCAAATGATGATTAATACAACATGTAATCAATTGAAAGTGCACCAAAGGGATAAAATCATCATTATACCCCTGAATAAAGTAAATCATAAGCCATACATTATACCCAAGGAACCAAATTCACTGTATTCAATGGGGATAATAGCTAGTTCAAGGTGAGTATAGAATCTAAGCATAATGCCCTGCAAGCTATATAATATAATTTTATCAACCATAAATGCAACCTCAATAGCAGTTGAAAATAAATTATCAATCTACATATAGGACCATGATCACAAAGGCACCAATTTTACATTTTCAAATGGAAGAATTTAGGTCACCTTCTATGCAATCACCAACTAGGTTAAAAGTGGATTTTATGTACAAAGTAGGTGTGACAAATATGGATTGCACCGAGCTAATGAATGTAGACATTTTTCCATGGGAGACTACATCCTTATTTAGTGGTGACTTAGATACTTACATGTCGAATTGGTCAAGGGGAGATCACGAGGTGTTGATGCAAAGGAGTCTTTAAAGTCTTCTTTGAACAATAATGTATTCTGACCTATTAGGCTTTCAGCCTAATCTTCTTAAGCCAATGGGGGTTTTTTAAACTTACAAGTATAACTCAGACTTTTTGATGATGAATAGACCTTATAAATGCAATATAGATCACAAATAATGGTTAACAAACTTCAGATCCTTCAATGACCAAAGATACAACCAAATTTGAAGGTTGTTCCTTCTAGCCCTGTTTTAGGCCTAATTTTGGTCAGCATGCTCTTTGACATGAAAAATTGTATTTTTGATGGTCTTCACAACTAACCACCAATTACATACTCTTATTCACACCCTCTAGGCTATGTGGACAAATTTTCAGGGGATTTGGATCAATAAACAAAGAAAAATGAGTTTATAGATGTTGTAAACCCTATTTTCTTGACCCCTACAGGCTTGTTAAAAAATAGTCCTCTATAAATTATCATTAAAGTGACTATAAATTCCTAAAACACATTAAATGTTTATTAAACACCCTCTAGAAACTATTTACCAAGTTTTTAGATTTTTCAACAGGTAAATCTTTAAAAAAATAAGTTTTCCTTTCTAAAACCTTGTGATAAGGTTTTACAGCTTGTAACCTACTCGAGAATAGGATAATTTTGGTTATAGATGTTTTCAAATATTAATTATAATTTTATTTGAACTTATATGATGTCCCTTGACCCTTAAAACCATTTTATAGGCTCAACACTCATAAACAAAAATGAAATTTTCTTGTTCCACTTGATTGTATATACAAAACCCTATTTCCAAACCCTACAGAATAAGAAATTGGCCTTTTCCACTTGTAACAAGAACAAAAAATCTTCACCACATGGTATTACACATTCAATAACATCTAGAGACTTAATTATAATAAACAAAATTTTATATTATTCAAATGGATTACAATATAGTATTCAAAACTGTAACTTTTATAGACTTACACACATAGTCCATAATTGTGCATCCTTCTTTCAAACTAAGCTCCTCTCTCTAACCCTTGCATTTTACACATCCTATATTGATGGTTTTAATTTCATCCCATGTCTGAACTTGTCTTGAGTTTGTTTCTTAGCTCCAAATTCTTATCAATTATCCAATCTTAGCTTAGTGCATGCTTAGTTTAGCCTCCTTTTACATTGTAAATAATATTCTTGACCAAAATAGGATTAGAAAACATTACAACTAAAGTGAAAAGATTAAAATATATTTAAGAATACTATTTTTATCTAATGATCCCTCACCTAAAGTTCAAGACCTTTACAACTTGCTGTGACTCTTGAAACTCTTCATGGCAAATTCAAATGTTTGAATTTTTTATCTGAGCATGAAACCTGAAAATGCATCTAAATGACCTATAAATGACTAATGAAGCATGTACAAGGTTATTTAATGATAATATGTGACCTCCAAGACTAGTTGAGACCACAAAATAATCCAATTGAACTATGTACAAAATGCACCTACATCATCTTGCTCATGAGTTCTTCTATATTGTTATCATACTTGTTGATCTTTGAAGGTGACATTTGTAAATACCTAAAACTAACCACCAATGACCTCCAACTAGGATTTTGACCAATTTCTATCAAATGTGCATAATTTGGCCTAAAACACTAAAATTCATTAAAAGCTTTCAACCTATCATATAGAAGTGCCGATTTTTGCCAATGTATCCCTAAATGGGGAAATACATTTGATGAGACAACTAACTTTGATTAGATCATTTTGATTTAAAATGATGATTTTACACCTGGGTGCTCTGGATCACTCCTTTTTACCAAAATTCTTGTATGAGACACATGCGTTTCTTATCTTGTGTTGATAACATCCTAAATGGGATAATGGATCCAACACATCTAACATCGCATTCCAGTTCCAATCTAGTCAAATTTTGAGCCAATAATACGACATTTTGTCTAATTTGATTAATTTGTGCACCAATTGCCAAGATTTGCATCAAAGTTGATTAATCATTTTTAAGTCTAATCAATTTGAATTAAGAGCCTAACTTAATTTTCCATGATACTTGTTGAATGTTTATTTTTGGAAAATAATATTGAATAATTGCATCGTCAAGTGACATCATTTCTTGGAAAGACATCTCTAAGCCATAAATGCATAAAATATCTGAATCATGGCCTCCCATACCTCATTAATGCCTCTTCTTCCAAAATCATTATGGAGGCATTTATTGATTTTACACTCCAAAATTAAATGGATTTTTGGCCACACATCTTGATCTCAAGATGGACCGTCACAATTCATTCTAATCAATCTCAAAAATCTATAAATAGAGAGGCGATGAACATCATTTTTAAGTTAAATTATTGTAAAGTTATAATGCAAAATTATCTCCACATCCTTTTGTGTTTTTGATAATTTGTGTTATTTGCATTAACTTCATTGACAGGCTAGATTAGAGATTCCTTCTAGTTTTGAGCTTAGGTTTTGCAAAGTGTTCTTGAGACATTGGAGGAGTTTTTCCACCATGGTGGACAAAGACAATAATTCTTGTTCAAGGGGAGAACATGAATTAGAGACGCTCTTGGGTGATGGAATCAATTTGGGAAGGTAACTAGTATTACCTTCTTTCATTTTGTTCTTCATTATCATTAGCAACCCCTACATGAATAGATTGGTTGGATTTAATTAGCTATTTATGTATTTCTCTTTAATTTCTTGGACTAATTCTTGACTAATAATTTATTTTAATCCACTCTACATTTTGGCATGCCTGATGGGACCGCACCCCACGAATTCGATCAACTAGCACCTAAAAGTAACCTATTAACCATTTCTCTGTAGAATCTTAGAGTGTAGGAGTAGAGAAATTGCAAATTTGAGCAAAAGTTCATTTTTTTTGGAAGTCACAGTTTTACTACTATGAGTCACGATTTTTTCCTCTGGACCACAATCCCACCACTGACCTAGTCGTGGTATTGAAATCCCACAAATCTGTAGTCATGATATTACAATCCTGTAACTAACCCAGTCACGGTATTATAATATTGCAACTCTATAGTCATGGTATTTCAATCTCGTAACTAATTGTGACTAATCTCATAACTGACCCAGTCACGGTATTGCAATCCCACAACCTACAATCATGGTATTGTAATCCCACAACTGACCCAGTCATGGTATTGCAATCCTATAACTTTGCAGTCATGTTATTGCAATCCCGTGACTCTATAGTCATGATATTGCAATCCCATGATTGACTCAGTCATAATTTTGTACTATGAGTCATGGTTTTACATTGTGGAGTCATGATATTACAGTGTGCAGAATAAGCCAACTTCTAAAGCTTTGTTTGAGGTCGTTTGAACTCATTTTGATGATTTTTTTTAAAACCATGTATTTTTTCTTAAATATTTAGAACATATAATCAATTTGCCTTCAAGACATAAATATTCAACAAATATCAAAAATACTCTAACACTTTTAGGATACACATGGAAAAGTGATCAATTTATGTAGGAATTAAGTTTCTAACATTCCATTTGGTGCTTAAAAAAAACTTAAGGTGTTTACTTGAATATTTTTATTGTTACTCTTCTAAAGTTTTGCAACTTAAATCCAAAGGCCTAAAGAACACCACCACACATTTAATTTAGTGATTTAAAATTGAACACATTTCAAAGTTTGTCTTCAATAGATCATTATTTGTTAGAATTGATTGGCAAAAAGGAAGATTGAGTGTGTATGATCTCCTACCCATACCTTTTATTGAACTTATGGGATCAAAAGCACCATCTTTATTGCAAAGTACCATAGTCAAAGGTGTAGAAGAGAAGTTGTGAAGGCTCTCCCCAAGGCCCGCATGGCTTGGGTGATCTAGAAATAACCTTTAAGGCTCTTTTACTTGGTCATTTATTTTAGCATCTTGGCTTGTGACGGGGACTTCATTACCTCTCATAATTTCTTTAGGAAAGATTTGACCTAGGGCTTCATCTCCTATAATCATCTTCAACCCCTCTCTATAGGGGGGAAGGTATATAAATTGGGATCACCCCATTGGGACTAATAGTTTGAGCAGTTAAACCATCTCCTATTGCTGGGGCTAAGCCCAAGACGTATGATCATGTTAGACATCGCACTACATTGAGAAAACAATAGATGTAGTGGTTGTAAAAAGGGTAAGACCTTTTGACAATAAGCCATATGATGTGGACCCAATTGATGTGTTACTTCTCTTTCATGTTAGCATGAAAGTCTTGTGCATGGGATCCATCTAGAAATGTTCAAAAACTTGCTAGTTTAGTTAACCCCATTGTGCCACACCTTATCAGTTTAGGGCTTAAGATGATTAATTAGTTGATTTGTCTTTGTCTTATATTACTTGGTCTTGTTTTGTGCCAAAAGTTGCTTCTTAACTAAAACATCATAAACCAAACACATTATCTCCAAATTTCTTAAACAAGGAGGCATTACACTATCCAAATAAAAATCATATTTTCCTTGTTCAAATTTGTCATCATAAACATTGTGTTATCATTGGTATAATTGGTGCAATTACGTTTCCCATTTGTGCCTAAATCATTTTCCAAATTATCTTAAAGTCCTTCATTGATAATTCAGATTCAAAACTGAACCTTTCTGAGTTCTAAGGGTTGATGTGTTAATTTGGGTTCACCATTTGCACGTTAAACTTGTTTTAACTTGGGTTCAATCTTTTATTTTTTGAATTGAGGGTCATTTTATAGACTCAAAATCACACTTATCATCTCGGTGGACTTAAATCATTTTGTGCATTACAAACACTTTGAGTCCTATAATACATTTTATACTATCATTCCTATCACCATGTGGCAGCGTTGTGTAGCCCATTTGGTTTTAGTTTTATACTTAGGAGTTATTGCATGTTTTCACATCATGAGTTTCTTAGTTTGTATTGCCTCCTTTCTAATCTGAAGGGATTTCTTCTAGTTTTCTAGTAGTAACTTATCGAAGTTGAACTAGCTTTTACAGTATTGACATATCTCAAAACACTGTGTTTTAGTGTACTAGTGACACTCTAGGATTTTCAAGTTATCATACCCTCTTTTGATTTATACAATTTCAACCCTAACCAAGATTGAGTAATTTCATTAACACATTCTTCTACTTGTGTGTGGTTTCAAACCACCCTCCTTTTATAGTCTCTATGGTACCTTAGTCACTAGTTTGGAAGAAAGATCAAGTCTCATACCTTGTTTAAAACATTTGTAAAACATTGTCCAAATCTTATCAAAAGCGAAGAACAACCTTTCTAAACATGACACTAAGGTAGACTCATAATAGAGCCTTTTATGGCCCTAGTTGCAAGGTATAGCACTTTTATGACAGATGCAAGCATTATGTCTTATTCGAGGATGTTTCCCTCTTTGAGCCTATTTGTTGAATATCAATCTAATCCATACCGATTTTTGTACGTCATCCTCATCCTACTGATTTGTGCATCAAACTCAAAGGTGACAATTTTAGGATATCCTCTTTTGCTTTGCATTTTGTGCTTGAAGGTTACCATCTTAGGTTATCCCCCTTCAACTTGTGTGAGTGATCAAGCTCTGCAATGTGCAAAGGTTACCTTTTTAGGCTATTCTCTTTCAGCTTGTGTGAGCAATCCATCTCTAAAACATGTGAAGGTTACCATTTTAAGACCTCCTCATTTGGTTTACATGAGTAACCAAACAATACAAAGTCCAGTCGTTACCATTTTAGGCCCATCACCTATATTTAATAAACTTATTTTTGAAGAATATCCATTTGATGAACTTGATTTTATTGATCCCTTCTTCAATATTCTAATTTTTTGAGATCCCATTTTTGAACAACAAACCATTGTTCTCGCTAAACCAAATGTTCCCCACTTTAGAAATTTTGTGCTAATCTTTGAGCCAAAACAAGAACCATTGCCTCTTCAAGAGCCACCTTATGAGGACCATAATGTGTTCAAAGTTGATATTTTGTAACCAATTGTGAACCAAAACCATGATATTATTGTTGAAACACCCATTTGTGACAACTCAACCTATGATGAATCACCTATTCATATGTTACTTATTTTTAAATAGCCTCATCTCCTTGACAAGTCAGTCTCTACAGAGTTGTCTCCTGATATTTTCTCACTCGTTGAGGGGTCTCCTTTTGATAGACAAGATACTATCAAGACATCCCTTGAGTGATTCCCTCTCTTTGATGGGATTCACTTAGACAAGCCAGTCCATGTTGAACCCTTTTTGGATGAATCAGTTTTTATTGAACCCATTATGCCATCATAGGCCATTACTTGTTCGATACCAAGAATTAAACAGAACATCATTATATAAACAACCACACTAGATGAAGAATCAATATTAAAGTTAGGTTCTATTTTTAAATGGACATTAGATTTAATATCAAAAATAGAATTAACATCGGTTGTGACATCGAATTTAGAATTCCTTACATCAGAATCATATTCAGAAATATAATATGTGCATGGTTGTTACAACATTGGTTACAATTGCCTTGAAGATTAATTTGAATATCTTTGTGATCCTTCTACGATTTTTTAGGATGATTACTTTAGCATTAACACAAGTTTTTGTAGTATATTCTATGAGGATTGTGATACCTTTAATCATTCCACCATTATTACTACCCAACATAGCCATTATATTAACATTCTACCTCCGACAAGCATTGATTGGGATTGATAGAATCACACTTTGTTGAACTACATCCATGGCAACATATCAGTTTAAGAACAATAAGGAGACCAATGTTAGGTTGTGGAGCTAAAAGCTTCACTGTTTGTAGACATGGAGGTTGTTGAGTTCCAGGGATATCGGCATCGGCAGGGAAATCGACGTCGGTCATCTACAGTGCAGAAGGGCAACCGACATTGGCAGGAGTCAGCTGACGTCGGTCACCTCCAGTCAGACAGGGACCGACGTCGGTCGCCTGTGTGGTTCCAAAACTATTCATTGCACGAACAGTTAGTTTGTTGAATTGATTGTTTGCATGTAAAGGCTATTTCGAGTCTTGAACTGCGTGTCTAATTATTATAAATTAGAAGTCTAAGTTATTGTTTAATATGGGATCTATTTATAGACCCATTGGCATGTATTGTAATTAGTGCAATATAGGAAGGCAAGGAAGTTCCTTCCAAGTGTAAGATCATTGATTTGCAGGTTGTTACAAGATCAGGGAGATCTACATGGTAAGTAAGATCATTTGAATTGTAGGTTGTTGCAAGTTCATGGGAGATCTACTTGAAGTACTTGTGTACTGGCAGGGTTATTACTGACTAGTTGGAGGTGAACACCAACTCTGTGTTTGAGTTGTGTGTTGGGACCGTTTTTGGTAGGAGAGTGAACTCTTGATTGAGAATTATTGTACACTTGAGGTGTGGGAAGCCTCTGAGAGGTGTGGAGAAGAAGTGGCATCTTCTTTATTGTATTTTATTTCTGGATGAGTATTAATACAAGATTGTGTATTGTCTCTCATATTCTGTGTTATTTCTGAATTCTAGTTACTTGTTCATTCTGGTATAATTCCATGTTTAATTGTTAATACAAAGTAATCATAAGATTCTGACAGTTGGAATCAGAGCATTTATGTTCTACGTTCCCCATCAATTGGTATCAGAGCTTTTGGTTGGGTTACTAATAGGTTGTATCAGATCTGGTTAGTGTGTGTTGATTATAGGTTACTCACAGGGGTTTCTGTTTGAGTGGGAGTATAGCAATGGCAGAAGAAAGTAAGCTACGAATGAAGAAGTTTAATGGCAAGAACTACCAATTATGGAGGATACAGATAGAAGATTATCTGTATCAGAAAGATTTGTACTTAACGTTGGGTGGGGTTGCATGCAAACCCACAAATATGAAGGATGAAGAATGGAACATTCTTGATCGGAAGGCTCTGGGATCTATAAGGTTGAGTCTTGCATCGTCTGTGATTTTCAACTTATCACAGGCTAAGACAATGATAGAGTTGATGGAATCTTTGGAAAATTTATATGAAAAATCCTCATCTTCGAATAAGGTATTTCTTATGAAGCAATTATTTAATTTGCAAATGTTGGATGGTGGATCTGTACATAGTCATCTTAGTGATTTCCATGGTTTGGTAAACCAGTTAAATTCGGTCAATATTGTTTTTGATGATGAAATTAAGGCTCTCTTAATCTTGTGCTCATTACCTGAAAGCTGGGAGAGTTTGGTAATGGCAGTTAGTAATACTGTGTCTGCTTCAAAAATCTTAAAAGTTGATGATGTTGTGAGTGCAATCTTGAATGAAGAGATTCGTAGGAAAAGCATAGGTGAATCATCAGGGAATGCTTTGAGTGTTGAAAGTAGGGGAAGGCAAAGAGAGAAGATCGAGCATGGGAGATCAAGGTTAAAGATAGGCAGGAGAACCAAATCCAGGTATGGCAGAATAACCTACTGGAAATGTGGAAAGTAAGGGCACTTAAAGAGAGATTGCAGGTCGATTGAAGAACAGCATGAAGGACATGAAGAAGCAGATGTTGCAGATTATGTTGCACAGGATGCTCTGGTATGTTTCTTGGATAAAGTAGAATCTTGGGTTTTAGATTCTTGTGCCTCTTTTCATGCATCCCCAAATAGGGAATTTTTTCATGAGTATGTCCATGGAGACTTTGGAGAAATTTAATTAGGGGATGGTAAGCCTTGTCAAATGGTTGGCAAAGGGAAAGTAAAGCTGAAATTGCAGATGGGCAACACATGGGTGTTGAAGGAGGTCATGCATATCCCAGTCCTAAAGCAAAATATGATTTCTGTTGAAAAGTTGGGTGA
Organism: Torreya grandis; assembly: GCA_037957365.1. Classification (NCBI taxonomy): domain Eukaryota; kingdom Viridiplantae; phylum Streptophyta; class Pinopsida; order Cupressales; family Taxaceae; genus Torreya; species Torreya grandis. Next base: position 1,215,801 of record JARHVA010000384.1, read on the forward strand.
TGAGGGTTGCACAATAACTCTCACAGTGGATTCTTGAAAAGTTTCCAATGGTGCACTTGTTGTAGCAAGAGGTAAGAAAGTAGGTACGCTATATCTATCTACTTGTATTACTGATTCTCCTTTTAGTTTATCTACTTCAGCTGTAGATTCGGAGATGTGGCTTAATAGGCTTGGTCACATGAATAAGAAGGGGATGCATGTTCTTGAGTCAAAGGGTATGCTTTCAGTTTTGAAAAGCATGGATCATGATTTCTGTATGCAAAAGAAAAAGTGACGTTTCTTGAGAAATCTGATGTTCGTGACAAGAATAGAAAAGCCTTGGTTTTCAAGGAGAAGATGACGGACAGACATTAGTGCAAGGGGCTAAAGAATTTTGAGTAGAGCAAGGTTGATTTGGATAGGGTTTTGATCCAAAAGGAGCTCGTGGGTAAAATTCATCGCTCACAAGTAAAACATAGAGACTGACATTGGTTAGAAAATTGACGTCGGTGTCCAGACAGGGACCGATGTCAGCTATGTGTAGACTGACGTCGATGACTTCAGACAGGTAAAAACTAGCATCAGCCAGGGGAACTAACGGCGACGAGGAGGCAGTCGCAAGGAACTGATGTCGGTCAGGTGCAGACTGAGATGTGACCGACATCAGTCACTGAGATAGATTTTGGGCAGACAACAAGCTGTCAAGGAGTCTCAAGTGCCCATATGGAGGACTGAAAGGGTAAGTAAGCCTCAAATTCATCATTTCCCTTCTTTGCACTACTTATTACTCACTGATGGTAAAAAACTAGGAAGTTATTAAAGAGCAAAGCAGGTAGAATCTAGGAAATAGTGGGAGCTCAGCATGGATGAGGAATGTGATTCCTTGGAGAAGAACCAAACAGGAGTTTTTGGTGGAGTTGCTAGCTGGAAGAAAGCACTGAGAGATGAATGGATTTTCAGGATAAAGAAGAGTGGGAATGGACACGTGAGACGAAAGTCCAGGGTTTATGGTCTTGAGTAAGCTGCAAGACAATGGAGGTTTGACCATTGTGTTTTCTCTTTACCAGGTTGGATAATATTAGCTACATTATCCTATTACTGTATTGTGTGCTTGTTGCAGGGTTACACATACAGGGAGTTGACTGAATTAAAGGTAAAGTTAGTTTAGAGGTGTGTCATGAGGAATCTGAGAGCAACAAGATTCTTTGGCATGAGTGTGTTATAGGGACATGGAAGATCACAGGTTGATTTTATCTCCAGATGATTGTGTGAAATTGGTTAGCATGCCGATGGTTGGACAGTCCTATAAACAGTGTCCTAATTCACATAATGAGGTTAAGTGCATGGTATGTACTAGACGTGAGTTTTCCCAAGTAGTGGGAGTTGTCAGCGAGTTTGGAGCCAATCTAAGAAAGAAGCACTGGAGGGTAGTTCAGTGGATTCTCAGGTATCTGAGAGGGACCAGTAGCAGGTGCACATGCTATGCAGGGTCAAGTTCTTTTCTACATGGTTTGTAGATGTGGATGTGGCAGGTGATTTGGATGACAGGAGGTGCACCACAGGATTTGTGGTGGTTGGTCTTCAAGAGTGATCTTGAAGAGGGATACAATGCTAGGAAATAAACTAGATGATGTACATGTATAGGTACAATTGCAACTATTTATCTCCAAGTGGGAGATTGTTAGGTTGTGGAGCTAAAAGCTTCATTGTTTGCAGACATGGAGGTTGCTAAGTTCCAAGGATATCGGTGTCGGTAGGGAAATCGACGTCGATCATCTATAGTGCAAAAGGGTAACTGACATCGGCAAGAGTCGGCCGAAGTCGGTCACCTCCAGTCAGATAGGGACCGACGTCGATCACTTGTGCGGTTCCAGAACTGTTCATTGCACGAACAGTTAGTTTGTTAAACTGATTGTTTGCATGTAAAAGCTATTTTGAGTCTTGAGCTGCGTGTCTAATTATTGTAAATTAGAAGTCTAAGTTATTGCTTAGTATGGGATCTATTTATAGACCCATTGGCATGTATTGTAATTAGTGCAATAGAGGAAGGCAAGGAAGTTCCTTCCAAGTGTAAGATCATTGATTTGTAGGTTATTGCAAGATCAGGGAGATCTACATGGTAAGTAAGATCATTTGAATTGTAGGTTGTTGCAAGTTCATGGGAGATCTACTTGAAGTACTTTGAGTACTTGTGTACTGGCAGGGTTCTTACTGACTAGTTGGAGGTGAACACCAACTCTGTGTTTGAGTTGTGTGTTGGGACCATTTTTGGTAGGAGAGTGAACTCTTGATTGAGAATTACTGTACACTTGAGGTGTGGGAAGCCTCTGAGAGGTGTGGAGAAGAAGTGGCATCTTTATTATATTTTCTTTTTGGATGAGAATTAATACAAGCTTGTGTATTGTCTCTCATATTATGTGTTATTTCTGAATTCTAGTTACTTGTTCATTCTGGTATAATTCCGTGTTTAATTGCTAATACAAAGTAATCATAAGATCCTAACAGTTGGAATCAGAGCATTTATGTTCTAGGTTCCCCATCAACCAAGACCATATTCATGTAGAAGAAGAACACTCTTCAAGTGAAACCTTTTCAGAGGCACTGTGGGACAATAAAAATTCAAACTCGACATCTTCTAGTGAAACCTTTTTAGAGGTGCTAGAAGATAATCAAAGCCAAGAGTCAATGTTCCTTAGTGAAACCTTCTTGGAGATATTACAGGAAAATCAAGAAAACTTCATTGGTAGAAACCTCATCGAAGTGCCAATAGCTAAACATAAAATTCCTTCACTACTTGATGAAGACATTATCAAAGAAAAAATTAAAATAGCTTCCTATCTATAGCATAATCAGATGGTAGCTACTCTCAAGCCCAAATAATTGAAAAAGATAGGGGTCTTAACAAGAGAATATTTAGAAGTCTTCAACCCTGCCACATCCAAAGATACGTTGAATCCAAAATTAGCAACATTATGTATGCCTGAAAGTCCCAATATTCATTGTTTTCCAGCCATTCCACATCCCGTTATCATCCACCATTCCATTTCACAACAAGTTTATCATCCAACATTTATCCATATTTACCATCCATCGTCAGACATTCCTTTGTAGAGGCTATGAAGATACTTTGTATAGATGGTTAAAGGAAACAAAATCAACGACCAATGAAGATCATAATAACATTATTTATATCCAAATCTATAGCTAGTTCTTGATAGAGTAACTATTCAGATGAGGTGTGGGATAGAAATTAACATGATTGGGTATTTCATTTGTATCAATTTCTAATCAGGACATGCATCTCCACTTTAGTAATAATAACAGAATTGTATGCCATTTTACCATACCCAGGCCAAACACATCAAAAACCAACAATCACCCAGGCCAAAAACATGTACCATACCATTTCATTTACCATATCCATTTACCATCATCGCATATCCCAACTAATCACCTTCTCATTTGGGGGTAACCCTCTTACCATTTTATCAAATCTAGGGAAAATCATCATTATCCTAAAGTAAGACCATGCCATCCTATCATTCCATTCCTATCTAGACCAAAGCCTATTTTTAGTCATTCTATCCAATCATGTTTTGATTTTGGTTACTTTGGTTCTTCCCACACTTTTTGTGAGGGGATTCTAATCAAATTTCAACAATCAATCAAATCTATGTTTCATTTTTCATCTTATATAAAGTTTGTTTATGTGAGCTTGATTATAACCGCCTATGGGCAAATCAGTGTCTCTCTAGTCTTACTGCTAATTATAACTGCCTAAGGGCAAATTAGTATCACTGATTTGATCTGTTGTATCCTAGTTATAACTGCTTATGGGTAAATTAGTATCATTGATTTGATCCAATATATCCTAGTTATAACCGCTTATGGGCAAACTAGGGGCAACATTTGTTTATCATTCATTACCACATTACATTGTCATCATTGTTTTCATTATTTTGGTCATTTAAGCCAAAATTTGAGAAACTTGTTTGGACCTAATTGGTTTTTCCCCACCTTTTATGTAGATAGAATTGCTATGACTTATGGTCATCTTGGGACTATGTAGGTCATGCTCAATTCATGTTGAGGTCACCTAAGTCTCCCTTTTCATGCACTCTCGTCATTTTTTGAGAAATTTAAGCCAACACTATCATCTTTTTTTAAGTAGGTATCTTATCATTATCTAATGAGTTGAGATACCTCAAAAATGCCAAAAATATTTCAAATATTTAAAAAATCCAAAAACATTTGACATATCTAAGCCTAGTCAGTTATCCTCGATCCACCTTACTGGGGCATGGTCACTGTTAGGATGCTTTCTTTTGTTTTTGTTTTCATGCTTTTTATTTGTTTCTTTATTTGTTCGCTTGCCTGTTTGTTTTCTTTCAATATTGTTGCCTCACTTTGGTCTATATGTATGCATTAGGTGATTCCTTGTGCACATTGTTCTTAAGTCCATCCATATTCATATGTCAACATTATCATCATGGTTTTTATCATTGGTGCATTAATTTCAATTGTTTATTAGATCGGGGGTCAGTCCTTACACACGTATTTTAGAATAGTCTTCATGGTGTTCTATCATGATGCATACCGTCATGTGCTACAACAAAAATCAACTTTAATAATGTCTACAATCAATTGAGCTACAAAAGTTTCTCTTTGGCACCTTGGCAAATCCTTTCACCCATTTTGATCAAATCAACCCATTGACCAATCTAGTTGTATTATTTCTAATAAAGGCAAGCATCTCCTCTTTGGCAAGTACAACTAAATTATTTCTAATGATCAATCTTAATCTTCTATCCATTCCTTTCATCACTTTGTGCATCCTCGTATGCATCATTTTTATGGCTTCTTTAGTCAGTAGACCATCACATCTACATTTACACCCACTCATATTTAATTTTTATTCCAGGTTATATCCTCTAGTTATGCTTACTAATCAACACTAATTGGAGCACAACCATATCAAACATCATCTTATCCAATCAAGGTCATTTTAATGCTTATAACCGCCTTTGGACAAACCATTATTTTGACTTTTATTCCTAATTATAACTACCTTTGGGAAAATAAGTGTTCTTTTTAAATCAATACATGCAAGTATTTCTCATTTGGATTACTCTCAATGATGGGTTAATTCTACATTTATTCTTTCTTCTTTTTGAGGGATCATCCATCCACATATATGATGACCACTCCCTTGAGGGGGCATCATCGTAGGCTTCCCAAAAACCATTTGAAGCTTTTTCTTCAATCATCATCTTCATTTTGGCATACAAGCTATTTCTCATTATTTGAAAAGACATTGTTATCCCTATGGTTTGCAACATCTTCCCAAATAGGGGCAAATTTTAGACACTTAAAACTAGCCACCAATGACCTCCAACCAGGCTTTTGACCAATTTCTATCATATGTGCATAATTTGGCCTAAAACACTAAAATGCATTAATATGTTTGAACCTATCATATACAAGTGTCAATTTTTGCCAATGTATCCCTCAATGGGGCAATACATTTTATGAGACAACAAGCTTTGATGAAATCATTTCAATTCAAAATAACAATTTCACACCTGGGTGCTCTGGATTGCTCTTTTCTACCAAATGTCTTGCACAAGACATGTGACTTTGTTATTTTGTGTTGACAACATCCTAAATGGGATAACGGATCCAACGCATCTAACATCACATTCCAATTCTAATTAAATCAAAATTTGAGCCAATAATACGACATTTTGACCATTTTGATTAATTTGTGCATCAATTGCCAAGATTTGCATCAAAGTTGACTAATCATGTTTAAGGATAATCAATTTGAATTAAGCTCGAATTAAGAGCCTAATTTAATTTTCCATGAAACTTCTTGAATATTTCTTTTTGGAGATTGATATTGAATAATTGCATCATCAACTAACATCATTTGTTGGAAAGGCATCCCTAGGCCATAAATGCATAAAATATATGAATCATGACCTCCCATGTCTCATTAATGCCCCTTTTTCCAATATCATTATGAAGGCATTTATTGATTTTTTCCTCTAAAATTGAATGGATTCTTGGCCACATGTCTTGATCTCAAGATGGATGGTCACAATTAATTATGATCAATCTCAAAAATCTACAAATAGAGAGGCCATAAACATCATTTTCAAGCTAAATTATTGTAAACTTATAATGCTTGACTAATCATTTTTTGTAATCCACTCTACAACATCCACATTGAGTCTTCAAGTGGATGGTTCTTCCACTTAATCAAATTTTGAAAATACTCTTTATCCCTTGTCTTCTTTACCACCTTCTTGTCTACAATGATTTTAGGTTGACGTCGTTGTCTCTTTAGTAATTATTGCTCCCAATGGATAATATGATCATTATTGTCTCTAGGTGCATTCTCTGAGTTATGCTCTTCTCTGAAAGGATATATTAGTTACATTGGAGATTGGTGAGATTCCAATGTTAATTGGAAGCTCCAATTCATAAGAATTAGCTAAAATCTTCCCAAGGACTTTACAGGATCATAATTTCTTTAATTTCAACTTATTGTATTCCCCTTTAGGAAATATCTCTTTCCTAAGATGAGAAAGTATAAGATCTTCTACTTCAAAATTCACTTCTCTTATTTTCAAATCAACGTGTTTTTTATACTTACTTGAACTCATCACTAGCTTTTATTTTACATGTTCATGGAGTTCTTGCATAGTTGCTACAAAATGCTCTCCTTCAACACTTATTTCCTATTTGCATAAGTTTCTTAGCTCATAGACTCCCCTTGGATGAATGCCGTAAAAAATATTAATTTGAATATATCCAATACTTCTATTTGGAGAGTCATTATATACAAATTTTGCCTATGCTAGTACTCAGTCCCATTGTTTGGGATGATCATTTACCAAGCTTCTGAGGATGTTTCCAAGGCTTCTATTGACCACTTCAGTTTGACCATCTGTTTGAGAATCATAGGTTGAACAAAATCTTAAAGTGGTCCCCAATTTATTCCAAAGAGTCCTCCAAAAGTGACCAACAAACTTGGTGTCCTTGTCAGATACAATGCTTATAAAAAGCCAATGCAATCTTACTAATTCTTTGAAAAATAAATCAAAAAAATGAGTTGCATCATTTATTTTTATACAAGTAATAAAGTGAGACATATTTTAAAACCTATCAACTACCACAAATATTGAATCATTATCTTTTTAAGTCTTGAGTAGCCCAAGTACAAAATCCATGCTAACTGAATCTCATGGCCTACTACGAATTGGTAATGGCTGGTATAGACTTGTATTTTGACTTATTCCTTTGGCATATTGACATATTCTACACCTTTAAACAAACCTCTTCACATCACATGCATTCCTATCCAATAATGGTGTGTGATTAGTTGAGCAAGTGTTTTATCTTACTTAAAATGTCCTGCCAAGATGGTGTTATGTTTCTCCTTCAATAGGTTCTCTCTCATTGATCTTTTTGGTATGCATAGTTGGTTTCCCTTGAATAATAATCCTTATTGCAACATATAGTCCACCCATGGACTCCTATCTCTGTGCATTATACTCTCACATGCCTCATAATCATATTTGAAATCAAGATGTTCCTTGTATAACTCCTTCAACGAGTCAAATCCTAAGATATCGACTTGAGACTACGCAAAAACAAACTTCTACTCAAAGCATCTGCAACTTTTTCAGATTGACCACGTTTATTTTTTATAACAAAAGAAAAACTTTGAAAAAACTCAACCCATTTCAAGTGTCTATGACTTAGCTTAGTTTGACTACTTATAAATTGCAAAGCATGGTTATCTGTATACAATATAAACTCTTTGGGCATTGAGTAATATCTCCATTTATTTAAGGCTTGAACATTAACATATAATTCTTGTTCATATGTTTAATACCACTTCTTTGATTCATTAATTTTCTCACTGAAATAGGCAACTAGTTTGCCTTCTTGACTTAGAACAACTCATATGGTAGTTCCACCAGCATCACACTCCACTTGGAAAAGTTTCCCAAAATCAGGCAAGCTAGAATGGTTTGTTCTATAATCTTCTTAAGAATCTAAAAAAATTTACTAGCTGCCTTAGTCCATTTAAAAGGCTTCTTTTTCCCCTTGATTGTTTCCACAATTGGAGCATAAATAGCACTAATTTTTTTAATAATCTTTATGTAGAAACTAGCTAAGCCATGAAATTTTTTTTACCTCAAATGTATTCTTTGGAGTAGGCCATTCCATTATGGATTTAAATTTTTCCTTATCCATCTTCAATTCCTATTGAGAGATAACAAACCCCATATAAACCAATTATGTCTTCATAAAACTGCACTTCTTAAGATTAATCAGTAGTTTTTCCTCATGTAACTTATTCAAAACCATTCTAAGATGTCTTAAACAATATTCCTTTAATTGACTATAAATCAAGATATCATCAAGGTAAACAATGACAAATTTAGATGTGAAAGCCTTGAGCACTTCATTCATAATCCTTATGAAGGTACTTGGAGCATTAGTTAGCCCAAATGGCATAACAATCCATTCATAGAGCCCATCATTGGTCTTGAAAGTAGTCTTTCATTCATCTCCCTCTTTGATACTAATTTGATGATATCCACTTTTCAAATATATATTGGAAAAGTACCTTACACCACTTAGACAATCCATTAGATCATTAACATATATACGACTGTGATCTTATTAATAGCCCTTGAATCAATACACATTCTCCAGCCTCCATTCTTTTTGGGTGATAATACCATTGGAACAACACAAGGACACAAACTCTCCCTGAATAGTCATTTATCCAACAATTATTGCACTTAGTTATTTATTTCATCACTTTCCCTAGGTGTCATCCTATATGTTGCCTTGTTTGGGAGATTGGCTCCTATAATGAGGTAAATATGGTATCTTACGCTCCTCATTGAAGGTGATTCATTAGGAAGGTTATCCACAATAATATACATAAACTATTTCAATAAATTTTGAACTTGTATAGGCAAATCAATCAATTTTGTAGTAGTAACAATTGTCCTAGGCTTACCAATCAATGCATAACTTAACTCTTCCTTTCTGTTTTGTTGAAATAACTCTTTGCAACTTATTGATAACACCTTAAGACCATCCTCCCTTGCTGCATTCTCATCCTTAAAAGGTGTAAGTGTATGCTTATTTCCATCCTTCTCAAAGTTATATGTATTGCTTCTCCCATCATGCATTGCCTTCTTATGAAACTGCCAAGGTCTACCCAAAAGAACATTGCAGACATCCATTAGAATTACATCACATAACACCTCATCTTTGTAGACTCCTATCTAAAATTCTACCCTACACTATTCATTCACTGATACTTTATGTCCTTTTTGTAGCCAGGACACCTTGTAAGGAGTGGGATGAGTGGATTTGTTTAAGCCTACCTTATCAACCATTTCAGAAGACACCAAATTATCAGTACTCCCACTATTTATAATGACTTTGAAACACTTACTTTTCGATTTATAGGTGGTTCTAAAAAACAAGAAGATGATTCCACACTCTCCTCTTCATCAACTTGAGTTATGTGAGCACTACCTTAGCTTTTGAAAGGGTTCCCAGGGCACTCATAAGATATATGCCTATGTTTATTACACTTGAAACACTCACCTACAAAGCCTCTTCCTCTTCCTCTAGTAAATGGTCTTCTTCCTCTGAAAGAATGTCCACCTCTTGTGAATTGCATTTGGCTTTGTGGATTGTTAATTTCTTCATGATGTGCTTGTAACTGACTCCTTCCACCATGATGTCCTCTACTCCTGATAGTTTTGCCTCTACCTCTTGAATGTTTAACTTGTTTCCTTGGCAATTTATCTTCCATTTTGAGAGCATATTCGTATGCCTCCTCAACTGATCTTGGTGTCAAAAGACTGATTTCATCTTAGATGTTGAATCTCCATCCATTCATATATCTGGCCACCTTCTTAACATCTTCTTCAATGTGACCTGCTCTAATAGTTAGCCTGCAAAACTCTTATGTGTAGTCTTTAACTATCATCTCCTTTTGCTTTAGATTTTGAAGTCTCTTGAAGATATTAGTTTGGTAATCCTTTAGAATGAATTTTCCTTTCAACTTGGTCACCATCCTATCCCAACTCTTGATCTTGGGTTTTCATTTTCTCCTTCTTTCATCTCATAATCCATCCTACCAAAGGGATACATGTCCTTTTAATCCGGTAAATGCAAACTTCATCTTCTTTTCATCATTTGTTATGCCTTCATAGTAAAATTAATTATCCATGGCATTGATCCAATCAACTAGTACCTTTGTATTTAGGTTGCCTTCATACAAAGTTACCTCCAACTTGGGGTTGGAACTAACCCCCATAACTGCTCTAATCAACATTTCTTCTACTCTCTCTTATGCTTCCTCTGGTTCTACTCCTTGAGGCCTTTCTTCTTCTTATCTATCACTGACATATCCCATGTCAACTCCTATCTTCTGAGCAAGCTCCATGGCCTGCAACCTAGCCTAAATATTTATCATCTCCTCAAGCAACATTGCCTGAGTAGGCTATCTTTTTTGTCCTTTGCCTCTTGCTTTGATTGCCATCATGTCAGGTTACCTTCACAACTTGTTAACAAATCAATAAGATTTTTAAATTTGAAACAAACATGACTATGATCTAATACCACAAATGATGCAAGGGAGTCCCTAAAGTCTTCTTTGAACAATAATGTATTCTTACGTAATTAGGCCTATAGCCTAATTTTATTAAGCCAATTGGGATTTTTAAAAATTGCTAGTGTAACTCAGACTTTATGATGATGGAAATATCTTATACATGCAATATATATCACAAATAATGATCAACAAACTTCAGATCCTTTAATGACCAAAGATATAACCAAATTTGAAGATTGTTCCTTTTAGTCTTGTCTTAAGCCTAATTCTGGTCAACAGGCACTTTGACATTAACAATTGTATTTTTTATAGTCTTCACAACTAACCACCACTTATGTCCTCTTTTTCACACTCTCTGGACTCTATAAAAAATGTTAGGTGATTTGGATCAATAGATAGATAAAAATGTGTTTTCAAATGTTGTAAACCCTGTTTTATTGACTCCTACAGGCCTGTTAAACACAATCCTTTATAAATTATCATACAGGTGCTTATCGACTCCTAAACCCCATTGCATATTTATTAAACATCCTTTATCAACTATTCACCAAGTTTTAATGTTTTTCAATTGGTAAATCTTAGTAAAAACAAGTTTTCCTTTCTAAAACCCTGTTTTAGGGTTTTATAGTCTACAACTTACCCTAGAGCAATAGATCGAGGATATCTTTAGTTATAAAGGTTTTAAAATATTAATTACACTTGTATTTAACCTATACAATTTAACTTAACCCTTAAAACCATTTTACAAGTTCAATACTCATAAACAAACATGAAACTTTCTTGTTCTACTTGACTGTATACACATAACCTTGTTTCTAAACCTTATAGACTAAGAAATTGGCTTTTTCCACTTGAAAAAAGAAATAAAAAAATTCAAAACATGGTATTACACATTAAATAATGTCAATATAATGAATTGGAATCAACACAAATTTATGTTATTCAAAAGGATTACAATATAGTATTCAAAACTACAACTTTTACAAACTTACACACACATAATCTATTATTGTGCATCCTTCTTCCAAACTAGGCTTCTCTCTCCAACCCTTGAATTATTCACCTCACATATTTATGGTTTTAAGTTCATTCCATGTCCAAAATTTTCTTTATTCCATTTATTATCTCCAAAATCTTCTCAGCTATTAAAGCTCAACTTAGTACATACTTAGTTTAGCTTTCTTGTATGTTGTAAATCATCTTCTTGACCAAAAAAAGATTAGAAAACATTAAAACTAAGGTTAAAAGATTAAAATACATTTAAAAAATATATTTGACCCTAAGGATCCCTCACCTAAAATTTTGGACCTTTAAAATTGACTAAGACTCTTGAAACTCTTCATTACAAATTCAAAATTTTTAATTTTCTATTTAGGCGAGAAACCTAAAAATGCATCTAAATTACCTATAAATGATTGATGAAGCCTAGAAAAGGATATTTATTGATAATATATGAAATATAAGACTATTTAATACCACAAAAAAATCCAATTGAACTATGTACAATATGTAACTGCGTTAGGTACACCAAATGCACGTGGTTTTTGCCACAAAATGTCAACTGCGTCAATACTTTACAACTGATGAATTGAATCAATTTATCCTAAGGGTTGAACATCATATGAAAAAAATATATTAAATGGTGAGTGCGCTAAATTATGCACTAAAAGGATCTACTACGATTTGGTGGATAATTCATAGAATTAAATAGTTATCATGGGATGAGGCCTGCAAACTATTACAATCTTGTTTTCAACTACCTCCTACTGTCACAGAACAAGAAGGATAGAGAACTTTGCGAGATACCATTTCCATTAGATTTAACAAATATATATCAATATCCATCAAAGAAACATGTTGAGAACATCATGATAGAGTCTATACCCAAGCTTGTGACTATAGGAGAATATTAAACTTAGATTGAGCTTTTTGAAGGGCTGCAACTGTTGTGAGATTATCACGATATCTTCCCAACCAAGTTTGTAGAGGTGAATGGTGTGGATATGTTGTTGGGAGAAACAAATATCAAACTAAAGGAATGTGCAAGACATATGAGAAAAAATCAACTAAATCCCAATATGGAGCTAAAAGTAAAGGCTGGACTAGACAATATGTAGGAAGCATGCATCATCTATCTGGTGGAGAAGGATGATTGGATCAGTCCAACGATAGTACAACCTAAGAAGTTAGAGGAAATTAGAGTGTGTGGAGACTATCATTCACTGAATCATGCTTGTATCAATGATCGATTTCCTATACCTTTTACAGATGAAGTTTTGGAATCAATTTCATGAATAGATTTGATGGGTGCCACCATATCCCAATCACAATAAAAGACCAAGCCAAAATAACTTTTACAACAAAATGGGGTTCTTTTGCATACAAGGTAAGGCCATTTGGTTTGAATATTCCTCTAGTTATCTTTTCTAGGGCTGTCATCACAAGCTTTAAGGATTTTATTCATGATTTCCTAGAGGTCTACTTAGATGATTGTGTTGTATTTTATTTGTTTGAAGAGCACATCTCTAAATTGTGACTTATGTTATAACATTGCCGAGCACCACACATTGCATTGAATTTGAAAAATTGCTTATTTTTTACATCCTTCAATGTCCTCTTGGGGCATGTAGTGTGCAGTGATGGGATTTTTGTGGATCAAGCCAAAATCACAATAATCATGGGAATGCCACCATCTATAAGCTTGACATAAGTGATATCTTTCTTAGGCCATACATGATACTATATAAAATTAACCAAAGGATACACAACTATATCTGTGCCCGTGGAGAAGCTATTATGCAAGGATACAAGGTTTAAATGGACAAATGAGTGCCAAGTAACACTTGCAGATCTAAAGCAAATATTAATTACAACTCCCATTTTGTCGATCTAAAGCAAATATTAGTTATAACTCCCATATTGGTTTTTCCTAACTAGAGTAAACCATTTTATGTTCATGTGGATGTTTCAGGCATTATAGTAGGAGTTGTGTTAGAACAACTAGGAGTTGGAGGACTAGATCATCCTACCCATTTTGCAATTAGGAAACTCCCAATGTTGAAAATAACTATAAAAATATGGAGAGGGAAGTTTTGGTAATGGTATTTGTACTTCAAAAGTTCAAACATTACTTGCTAGCTACGTCATTTGAGTTATTTACATATCATTAGGGCATACAATATCTAGTAAACAAGCCCATTTTAGGTAGAATAATATTTAGGTGGCTCATGTTATTTCAATAATTTTAGTTCATAATCAATGTTAAGCCCGAAAGGGAAAATGTTGGAGCATTTGAGCTAGATACACAACAGGGAAGAACCTAAGGAACTTCAAGATGAATCACCAAACACACATCAATTTTGATATCTATAATCACTGAGAATATGGAAGACATCAAATTTTCTGGAACAAGGAAGATCCTATGCATTATGTAGAAAGGGACAAAAAGTAGTTGATTATAAGAGCCAACCCTTTCAACATCATTAATGGGTTTTTGTACAAAATGGGGAAAGATGATGTATTGCACAAAGTGGCTCTAGAGCATGAGCAACCTCAACTTCTTGAAGAGGCACATCAAGGAATCATAGGTGGACATTTATCAAGTGAATATACTACAATAAAGATACTACAAAGTGATCTTTGGTGGCCTACTCTATTTCAAAATGCACATCGAGTAGCAAAACACTGTGACATTGGCCAAATGACGGGCAAGCCTAATAAGAGAGATGAAATATCATTGAATCCTATGTTATCAGAGGAGCTATTTGAAGAGAGGGGAATTGAATTTATGGGGCCAATTAATCCACCCAGTAAGCACAATAATGCATGATACATCATTGTCATGATAAACTACTTCACCAAATAGGTGGAAGCTACTATGACACCAAGTTACAGTTCTAAAGATGCAACCAAGTTCTTATGTGAAATTATTATAACTAGGTTTGGATGTCCTTTGAAATTGGTTAGTGATAAAGGCACACATTTCTTAAATAACACCATAAAGACCCTTATCATGGAGTTCATGATATTGCACTACAAAATCACATATCATCCACAAGCAAATGAACAAGCAGAGACATCAAACAAAGTCCTTGGTAAGATGTTAAAAAAAATATACAGTATCCAAAGAGATGAATGGGAAGATTAGATTCCTATGATTCTATGGGCATACATGACAACTTATAAGCTTGAAATAGGGTTCACACCATTTCAGCTAGTCTATGGACTTGAAGCAATTATGCCTGTGGAATACATAGTTCATAGTTTGCACATTGCAATGATCATGAGACTAGGGGGTCAATATTCTCTATAGGAATGGTTCATGCATTTAACAAATATGGAAGAAAACATGCAAAGGGTACAATGGACACATGAAGTTAACAATCCAAGTCAGAAAGCATGGCATGATTGCAACTTATGATCTAAAGAATTATTTATAGAAAAGGTGGTTTTACTATACGATAGTAGATTTAGAGCATTTCTAGGCAAACTGTGCATTAGATGGAAGCGACCTTACATCATTCATGATGTCTCACAATAAGGAACAATTATTTTAAAATATTTTAAAGGAACCATATTACCACAACGTATAGATGGTTGTAGGCTTAAGCCTTATCATCAATAATATTTATTAGTTGTCATATAAAATTGAGAGAGGGTGTTAAGGAACACAATGTAGTTTAGGATTTTTTATTAATGTATTATTTTTCTATTTTGGTTTTAGGTTTACATGTGTCTATACAATGTAATATTTGTATCATAGGACATCTGAATAGAGTTTAATAAATCAAAGTTGTAATATGTGAGAGGTGCACAAAGCCAACACTAAGGAAAGACAATTGTCAACGGTTACACATGTATCTTAATTTATATATGAAAATGAGGCACTGACAACCAAGGTATGGAAAAAGGACAATCAATGATCATTCAAAACTATAATGACATTACATTATAAATGTTGCATCTTTCCCAAATAGGAAAGAACTCAACCATAATCAACATAAGCAGGAGCCCTAACACTTCAACACCCTCTGCGAGGTACTTATGTAGAGCGACTCATCAAGCTGCCTACCTTCAGATAGTTGGATGAAGTAATGCTCACACTGTTCAAAAAATATAATGAAGGCATGGTTCATATTTCACAAGATGTTACCATCTTCATCAATGTTGTAACCATGGTGAGAGAAACATGACTTCTAGCTTGGGGTAAATATCTCTTGCCTTATAAAGCTAAGTCTCCACCCATTCATTCAAATACAAAAGAAAAGTATATTAGGGCACCCAGGGGGATTCCTATCAAAATGATATATGATATATTGGTGCACATTCTTTTTGAGTGCATCACCAAGCGGTTATGGCAAACCACCAAGAGCGCATGACATGGGATAAAAGAGGTAATTGGCATTGCCTACTATATGATTCAAAGACACGGGAACTTTAAATTGGCCTTAATTTTTGGATTATGAGCTCATGACTAACATTGAGAAGGTTCTCACTAGAACATCATAGGTGTTTCAGTATTAGTTCTCGGTCCTCCTACTTTGTTTTACCTAGTGGAAGTCACCACGAGGCCTAGTGAATCCAAATGAAGACTTTTGGCTTGCGACTACATTTTCCAACACCGTTTGGACCAAGACATGGCAATACACACACAGTTGGGGAGATTTAATACATGATGGATTAAGATCTAAGCCCTGATCATCTTGTACCCTATAGTACCCAAGGATGTTATACAATATCTAGGGAAACATGAATTTATCACAAAGTTGCATGATGGCATCCACATTAGGGTCCATGAGTTGCCTAAGACAACAACCACTCCACTGCCATTATTCATCACCATGTCAGATGACAAGGCAAAAGCTCTATGATATAAATCCATAGCTTCCAGGTCAATACAACTCATACGATCTATATCTCTAGGTGCACAACAACCTTTGCTTATATAGGCACAAGTTCGAGCACATGCACCATTTTAGATAGAAACAACTACATTCCAGGCTAATAGGGGCAAACAGAAGGCACCAACATGACAAAATTCACCACCACCATCAAAGAAGAGTGCATATAACACCAAATATGGGTTGGATAACAAGCATGTCCTAAAAATTGCTATAGACTGCAACCTTGCAAAATTATGCGTAGATGAATGGGAAGTCTTACAGTCAATGCTCGTAGACATAGGCAATGAGGGCTAGATTAGGAAGAGGAGAAATAATTTTTCTTCTAGAAGGTAGTACACACTTGTCAAGTGTATAAGTATGTGCGACTAGACTTGTGGGTTGATAATTCCCAACCTCCTCCTTCTATAATAGTAAATACCGTTGGGCAGGAAGTAACACACTAATGCTTTCAAACTGAGCTTTTTCATATGGATCCAACTATAGGATCTTTTACTATGCAGGAAACACACTTTTAATTATAGAAAAGTCTACCACTGGCTCTAGTGCACAAACTAATGACCCATTTTATATCTAGGGTGTCTCCATCAATCCATGAATGGATGGTTGCTTTTATCGATCTAGTGGTGGAGGTAGAACCATAACAGGTCCAAGGACTTAGGAAATAACCTCAAGGAATGGTTTGGGCTTATACGTGAGTGAAGAAACACCTCACGCCTCCACCCTCTTCTAGATAGAAGACTCTAACATGAAGAGGTATTGTGGTCAAATCAACATTGTCATTCAATTCACAGTCACCACTTGATTTACCAATTCTTATGCAAGAGCTAAAAGAGGCAACTCCACCATAACTTGAATAACTTGATGAAGAATCATAAATCACAACATAAGAACAAGCTGCCATGACACAATAATAAGAAGAAAAGGTGCGATAAGTAGCTACAAAGAAGGTTAAAAAGATAAATAAGAATAAGAAGGAAGAAGTAAAGTGTAAGGCTACCAAGGAAGAAGAACAATAAAAGCATCAAGTGAAAGAGGAGGAACGCAGGAAAAAGGCCGAGGAAGTTGAGGTAGAAAATAAAAGGGCTGAATAAGTGGAGGCAAAGAGGTTTTTATTCCTTGATTAATACTCCAAGATGGTGAAGGATCAACCCATGACCTAGTTAGGGTTGAATCCTTCATTAGAAAAGGGGCTAGTCAATGAAAAGCTCAATGAGAAATTGCCAGGGCAAAAGTTTGATGATCAAGCATAGACTAAACTATAACTAGTGTTCTGATCAACAAAGGCTTATCATTTGATGACCTAGTCAGGATTTTAAGCCCGACTAACATTGCACTAATCAAAAGACCCCCTTCTACATCCCATTCAAAATTTAAACTTTGATTATAACTAAAATGCCATGAAAACATCCCTGAAGGCCTATTCGAGATTTAGAATCCTGATTAGGTCTAGGGGCTTAAAAATTTAAATCTTGAGGCAAATTCACTCTTGAAGAAGTCTAAATAGAACTATCCAAAGGCAAAAATGACAAGATGGAC
Organism: Torreya grandis; assembly: GCA_037957365.1. NCBI lineage: Eukaryota > Viridiplantae > Streptophyta > Pinopsida > Cupressales > Taxaceae > Torreya > Torreya grandis. The sequence goes on from JARHVA010000384.1 coordinate 1,233,879, forward strand.
CTAACTGGAGGATTTAGCAAGATTTTTCACTTGACTTAGTGGGATTTTACAAGTATGAAATAAGGGTTTGAAAGTCATCAAATAGAGAAGTGCAAAACACAATACTTGCTCGAAAAGTCATGGTGAACATGATGGAATAGGTTTTGGAAGTTGAAATGGCATAAAAACTAAAATGACACCTCGAGGCAAAATGAGAAACCTAGACAAGTTAGAGAATTGTTTCAGAGACTCGACAAGTGGGATAAGCGCCCTGAAAATGCATTTTCACTCAAAGAGTAAACATGAAACTTATCTGCATAAGTGAGACAAAGAGGATGAGATAGGTCTTGAAGGTCCAATTGGAATATAAATCAAAGTGAATCCCCAAATTAGTTGTAAGGTGCTAAGAGAACAGGCATACAAGAATGCCACATGAGTGGAAGTACAACAAAACTTTGTTTCATGGGCAAGTGTTATATATGAAACTTTACCGTTAAGACGTGGTCATCACAATGTGATAGGTTTCATGGGTCTGAAGGGCACAAATATTGAGAAGACCCCCTAGATCAAGCTCAGAGAGCGGGGAGAGCTAAGAGAGTTAGGCTTCAAATGCAAATTGGGAGGTCGTAACTCCACTTTTAAGCAAAGTTTAAAATATAATTTTGACTTGCATGAATGCGGTCTTTACAACGATGATGGTTTTGAGTCCTGGTTCAGAATACAAATTGAGATAGACCACCAAAGAAACTTGTGGTGTTGAGACCAATAAATAGAGAGTATAACAAAGGGAAAAAAGAGAGGTTCCTTAATTCTTGAAAGAATTAGGGTGTGTTGTGTAAGCAACAACAACTGGTGACTCTGCTAGAAAATACACTTGAGTATTTTGAAATGCTAGAAATACTTAATGAACTTAGGATCTTTGGCTAAGACTATGCATGGAACATGAATGGATTCAAGATAGGAGAAGATGGGAGCAACTAAAAGAGCAAATCAAACATTCTCATTGGTTGGACATATGCAAATGAGTTAATTTACTGCTTCTTGGAGGCTTGCACATAAGTTATTTTTATGAACATGAGATTTATGTAATGTTGTTTCGGTGTCGTATTTTGTTTGGTGTTGCCATGTGACTTTTATTTTTCTGTTGCCATGTTTTGAGTTGACATTTTTCTCCAATAAAAAGTTTGAGTCATGTATACCAGCCGACTACTTTATGGTGTAACCTTTTGTATATTATTATTTGATTAATAATAGTCATACTGAAGTGTTCTAATAGTTAAAAAGAAGGTCAAATAATATACATATCTTATATCATAAGTTCAAATCTTACTAGAAGTAAGGTATATATATCTCATATTCGAAATATAAATATTGAAAACATAAATAATCTCATATGTTATAAACCCCTAATATTGTAAACATTGAAAAAAACTATTCTTTCTTTTTCGTATAACTTCATTCAATAAGTATAATAAAACCCTAACAAAATTAAGAGACAATATGAAATGATCTTATATGCTATAAACCCATAACATCCTAAACTTAAAAAAAAAGCTTTCCTGTCCTTTTTAGACAACCTCATTCAAACTATTACAATGGAACCACATCCCTAGCAGTACAGGGTGACAAGCCCCTTCATGGGACCCTGCCTCTTCGCTGCCCCATAAAAAACAAGCACATCAAAAGTAACATTAGATTGTAATAAAATAATAACTACGGACTGTCAGTCTGAACGTAAACCCAGCCTGCATTGTGCGGGAGTCGTGCCTTAATTTGAATTCATTCATTAAAAAAGCCAAATGCATATTTTTCCTGTGTTTATTTTCGCACAGAAAGCAAGAAAAGCTGCTCGTTATCAATTCAGTCGGTACACTAAAAATAGTCCCCCAAAAAAAAAATTTGGCACTAGGAAGAAAACATTCTGTGAAGTAACGAAGGCAACTTCTGAATGAATGAATGAAGAAATTTGTGTGTTGTAGAATGCATTGCTCAACCCAATTCAAGTTGGTGATATTCAGTTTGCAGATTGTTATTGCCATTGCCGTTACAAGTATGTGTTTTATACACAATAAGTATACTCCTCAAAATAAAATAAAAAATGTGAATAAAGTGAATCGAGGATTTATACATGAAAATTTCAGCTGTTTGTTGGGTCATAGTTAAATGGCTGTGTGTATATTACTAGTTTGATGGGTCATATGGGTATACAGCCGTATGATATTGTATGTTAGATTGTAAAAAGACCAGATGTTTGTTTGTTTTTTCAAGTTAGATGGCAATGTGTATAATGCGTAGAGCTTGATATATTTAGCTTGTTTATGTAGAGTGTAATGTAATGTGAGAAGAGGAGATTTAGTTCAGTAGAGCTTTTTTTTCTGTTTATGGTTTTAGTTAAATGGGGTTCTAGAGGCTCCTCCCTTAGAAAAGGGTAGAATATTACAGAACTTAGAGCAACTGGATGAAGCTATACCCATTTGGTGTTTTAGTGCAGAACAAAAATGGTGTTTGCATAGAGCTCATGCCCCAAAAGTAAACTAATATAAATAATAAACAATCAGAAGGTTTTTTTGTAATCAAGCAGCAGACCCCAGCAACAAAACATGACAGGAAAACGTTTGCTTATTCATTATGGGTCTCATCCCTACGTTCCTCCTTGTGTTAACATGACCTCTTATGACCTATGCAAGGCATCCAGGCTTACTTTATTCATCAAAAGAGATGGCTTATGATGCGCTAAGCACACCAAAAGCTTTGCCAATATGGAAAATGGCTTTGGGTGCAAGTTGATGGGTTGGCGTGATGGGATAGTACCTCTCCACGGTACATAATTGCTGCTGGTTTTGGTTTCATGCCTTTGTTGACCCTCTCTAGCTTTTGGTTATTATCTATGCAATGTCTGCAATTTACGAGTGATGTACTACAATAGAATGCTACGATAGGATTTTGTTTGTAACTGTGGTTGAAGCTAAAGATAGACAAGACACAAAGTTATAATTTTAGTGTCATGCCTTGTCGACCCTCTCTAGCTTTTGTTTGTTATCTATGCACTGTCCGTAATTTATGAGTGACGACTATGATAGGTTTTCATTCAATGCTCTCTTTCTTTAGCAGCGTAACACTGGTTGAAGCTAAAGATAGACAAGACATGAACTTATAAGTTATAACAAGGAGTAGCAGACTGCAGCAACAAAACATACATTATTCATTATGGCTCTAATTGCTAATGACAGGACTTAAGTTCCTCCAAGTATCAGTATGATGACTTACAACCTCCACAAGGCCTTTAGAGGAAAGACGGAATTATTCATTTATTTGCCCAAAGGTCTGCCACTTTATTAGTTTCTCTGTAACAATGGTTGAAGGTCATCTGTCTGAACTGGGATAGGAGGATAAAGGCCTCTTCGAACACCACTTTCGACCTCCAGCAAGAAATAGATTTGGTCTTCAAGGCTTTTCTTATTAGCATAGGCTCTCCTTTACTTTAAATGTGTTTAATTCCGTTACTGAGGGCAAGAGATAGAACTTCAATTGCTGCTTTAGGCTGCCAACTTGCTGGTTGCTCTAGGAATACCTAGCACAAACATCTTTACCTTTATTATCTCTGAGGACACCCCAGTGCCTACCAGCCCTGGGTTGCCTTTGAAGTTTGGAGTCGTTGTCAAAGTGTAGTTTAATGTGATGCAAACTCGGGGGTTTCATCTTGTCTCTGCTCTTAATAAAGGAGCCATGCAAACATTATTGAGTTGAGGGAGTATTTAAATAGGAATTCACAACCTTAAATCGCCCTCAGCCCTGTGTCATGTCATGTCAAACTCTCATATTGTTATTAGCATTTCATTGAAAACTTTTAACTAGTGAGACAGAGATGGCGATGGCATTCGAGTGCATGCATCATTCCTTTTCATCAAGGTCTTCTTCACACGTGCTGTTCAAGCCTCCCTCTTCTTCCAGTAAATGTACTGCATTGCACTCTGTTAGTTGTTCAGGTCGAACATTTTCGCTGTTCAGCCTAGCAGGGATTAAACATGAATGAAGGGAAGCCTCTCTTTTTAGTGTAATGTGCTCTTTGGGACTGGATCTAATAAAATAATTTCTAGTATCAATGTCTTTAATTAATAACACACAATTTTTACTCCTTTTTGGAGGAATGAAAGGTGTAGTTCTAAGGTACAAGAGGTACACAATGTCTCAAAGGTATAGACAATGGTCTCAAGAGTCTTGGACAAATGACCCTGTTTTCAGGCTTAGAACAGTGCAGGTAGTCCTGTGGAAGTATGGTGAGCCATTTTGGAAAGACTTGGAACACATGCGAAAGTGTTACCCATAGATTCTCAAGGACCGTTTTAAAAATCCTCACGAGCTTACAGGTTTCTCAAAGGTTTTGTCTCCAGAGTGATGATTAGAAATACCAGGGAGCTGTCATGTTTATATAGCTGTTAATGCTCAAAATGGTACAATAGGTATGCTAGAATCAGTATTTTAGGATACAAACTCATAAATAATGCTTTTTATTTATCGTGACATCAAATATATGCATATTTGGTTCCTGAAAGCTCTCCATGCATAGTTTGTATTGGTAGAACTCTCATTCCGTGATTCTGCTGTGGATTTCATATTTAATTTAGTTTATTCTAAAATCCCTTAAAGTTCCACTGTGAGCTATGGGGCGGTTTACTAGATTTTCACATGGCTTTGTGTCAAGTTCAATGTTTATGTCTTATATCAAGTAATCTGAGCTGTAACATATACAATTTGTACTCTTCAAAACTTTATTAATTATTCCTTAAGTTTTTTTGAATAACTAGACACCATGGTAATTTAGATCGAGTCGTCAATGTTATGAAGTCTTGTAATGATTTCAATAAAATTCCTTGAGCTTTTCTGGAAGAAACTATAAAGTGCATCTTGGATTTATTGATCTGCTTATTTAAAGATGTTTCATTTTAGATTTGATCCATGTTTGTTTCTATCCTTTTAAATGTTCAACTTAAATATAAGAATGTCCGGAACTAAGCCTCTTAGTACAAGCTCTCAAATGTTATGCTGAAAATTGTAGACTGACGGACGGAGATAAGTGAATGGAATGATTTGTCTGTGCAAATAATAAAATGCTTATGTTTTATCAACGAATGTTTGTTTACAGATGGCTCAGGTTGCCCTCTGGTATTCAACCACTTGAATTTTACAGAAGCTGTTTCTGCTTGCTCTGAGCAAGACAGAGGAAGATGTTGTCGTTATGTGAATGCTTTAGTTGGAATTTCTATAGCTCAATATGCAAATAAGACGGGTCAGCTTGGAGCTCCTTCAGAATCTTCTGAGACTTGCCTTGGTGCTATTTCTGATGTCTTCAAGCTCAATGGGATTTCATCCAATGCAACAGCATTGTGCGGCTTAGGCACAAGGATCCCTGTGAACTTTCAATGCACGAACCTTACAACTATTCAAGAGATGGAGCAGACTTCAAAGTACAAAGAAGTCTCACTCAATTGCATGAATTCAATTACATCACTAGGTACTTGCAAGAAGTGTTTGAATGCAACTACAGTTTTTATTCACCGCCTAGTTGGTGCAGAAGATCACATGACTCTGAGCACGTGTAGGGATGCTACCTTTGTTGCTGTTGCAAGCCATGGAGATTCAGAATTTACGATTGACATGGCAAGCTGTTTTTTTGGTCTTTCAGGTCTTCAAGTTATTCCAGGTATACCAGTTTATAAGTTGGTCTTTAGCAGGTGAATTGTTTGTTTTATCTTTGTAATTTTTATTTACTAGAACTTGGCTGTTGCAATCATGGCAAACTCTTCTGGTATTCAAGAGAGTATTTGCTAGATTCTCTTGCATCACCTTCTTTAATATCTGTGTTTAAACAAATAAAGGTGGCAAGCAGGTTGTTAGAGGGGGCCTCTCCTCCCAGTTATTGACAGTTCATTTCTTGGAATTTCTAGTAGTTCAAATCTCACAGTCAATTTTAATTCACAAAGGCTGTATAGAATATTTATAGATGTAGGAAGACCCAAAACTCCCACAAGATGTTTCCATTTTCTAATTAGGAAAAATGACCCTCACAAACTAGTTTTAACGGAATTTTCTGAAGCTTTAGATTCTTTTGCCCTAGATTCAAGCTAATGCTTTCATAATTTTTTTCCTATCGTTTGATTTTCATGGCATGCCAAAAATATTCTTGTTCTTTATCACCTGATAAACTACAAGATGAAAACGCCACTTGTTACAACCCATGCACATCTCAGTCTATAGAATCATTCATATATGATATCAGATACAGTCTTTGATACACTTTAGAAAACAAGGTTCCCTGAAAGTATAACATCATAAATTTAAATTTTTTTATGGGAAACATAAGCAATATGTTCTTTAAGATCTAAACATATTGGTTTTCCACTTCTCTTCTTTCTGCAATTCCTTAATTATCTAGAATTTATATCATGCATCCTTCCTATCAGAATTTTGTAGTTTTTATATCATAGATGCAGAGAACTGTAGTAGTAAGACTCTGCGAGTCTCTCCAAAACTCAGAGAGTCCTGAGCTGATGGGGGCCCATGAGTTTTGTGGCCTCAGCTTGGCAGACACAAAAAATAACACGCAACAAAATGCGAACCATAGTATACTATAAAGCTAAGTAGCCAATGCGGATAGAGGTATGGATACATGGATACAGGGATTTTTTTTTGGGCCTGGCTATGTTTTTGGATATGGCCGTTCAAAAATATATATAAAAAATATAGCCATATAAGCAAAATTAACCACATAATATGCATAGAGAAAACAAAATAAGTTAAATAACCACAAAACATACTGTCAAATATCATAATATTCAATGGTCGAACTTAGATAACTCTTATACCAAGTACACAGTGCAAATGTTACAATGCATGGACAAAAATCAAGACGAATTAGAATATTAAATTAGGTTCATTGTAAAGGCTCACATATGCCAATATGGATAATGTCAGCATTTTGCTAAACATGTCAAAATAATAGTAAAGAAGTTATCTATAATTTTACATACCCTACAACAGATAACTGGCCCTTAACATCCTAACCAAGTTTGTATGATGGTAGGGAATGGATAGCTCAACTTTGATACTATTGTTAGAAACAACTTTTCTTGTACATTCATACATATGTAGAGAGAAGCAGCATGAAATGCAACCCTTCTAAAGCACTGCAGGATGCATTTTGCTAAACATGTCAAAATAATAGTAAAGAAGTTATCTATAATTTTACATACCGTACAACAGATAACTTGCCCCTAACATCCCAACCAAGTTTGTATGATGTTAGGGAATGGATAACTCAACTTTGATACTATTGTTACAAATAATTTTTTTTTACATTCATACATACATAGAAAGAAGCAGCATGAAGTGCAACCCTTTTAAAGCACTGCAGGAATTGATAAATACATATTCCTGATGTTTGCCATGATGAAGAGTAGAATATGACCATACAAGGAAGAAGAGATGGAAACCATTTGACTTTGCACCATTTGACAATAAGATGGCCAGTACTTCCTCCAAACACAGATTATGAGCCCACTGTATTTTCCCACAAAAGATCAACCAGGTCCACAACCTTTAACAGTTGGTAGCAAACACTCCCAACTTTGAAATAAATAGGTTGACAATGTTTATTTTGTTTTTAATTATTTTTAAAAGTCCATGTTTGACTATTTATAAAGCAAATTTGGAAAAAAAATAAAAAATCGATTTTTTCTGCCGGATTCGCAGTGGATACCAGCAGGTTACACCCCTCCCCCTGCGGATACGCCTGGATATGTCCTGGGACGTATCTGCAGGGGGTGGGGTGTATCCTGCCGGTATCCCCGGCGAATTGTATCCGTATCTGTATCCAATTGCGTATCATATCGTATCCTGGACCCTTAACAGGCATATCTGGTAATGTAGCTATAAAGTTATAAACTATATGATTTTATATATATAACACTTTACATATGGAGAACAAAAAATTTCAAACTAGACTGAGACTAACTCCATTGTCAAGGACAAGAAAGAATAATTGTTCATGCAGAGAATATGATGGAGATGGGTTTATGAAAAAGAAAAAAATTGACACTAGGTAGAAAAACATAACAGGTAAATATAAATGAGAATTGGGGGAGACAGAATTGAATTATCCTTTGGTTTTCCTACTAATATAAGTGTGTGTGTTTATCTATCTGCTACTTAAAATCACCTAAAAACTAATGGTTTGACATTGCAACCGATGTAGACCATGGACTGTCTTCACTTTTAATTTCAACTCCCAGCAAAATTTTCATGCAAGGTGAACCGGGAGATGCAAGTTGGGATCATTAAAACATTGTACTGTCAGGAAGGGAAAAGTAGGCGTGCAGAGAATTGTATAACAGGGCAAGAAAAACTTCAATGGCCTTTGAGCAGCCTCTTTCAGTTAGCCATTTGATATCATTAAGAGAGAGGTCTGTCATGAGATGATATCATTTGACATCTTATTGGCAAGCATATAATTTGTGTAACGTACATATAAAGTCTCGACTCAATTGAAAATATTAAGTTTTAGCTACATTAAATTGTCTTACTTTATGTATATCGGTCTTATTTACTTACAATGTCATGATTATTAGATGCATTTTCATGTGTTAAATTAATTTGAAAATTAACATTTACAGTAAATTAGTGTCAAAAATTTTGAATTTTTATTTTTCCGAGCCATGTTGAATTCTTACCGAGACCAAGACTGAGTCCAAGTCTAAAAAGTGCTCACGAGTCTAATTTGAGTCCAAGTCCCAATACTATGCATAGAGAAAAATAAGAACAAATTAAGTAGTTTGTTATAGATTCTTTGTAATGTTTTCTGGTTCAACTCTTAATTCCATTTATAACTAATTCATTTTTGTCTTAGTTGATCAACAAATAATGCCATTTATAAGTCTCTTTATTTATGATTTCTTGGAAACAAGTCCATATTTTTGTATCTTGCTAGAAACACAACTTTTCAAGTAAGCAATAAAAAATATGTAAACATCATCAAAAACGCTGGTAAAATAATTCAAACTGGTTTAATATAAATCTAAGCTAAACAGTTAATAAGAGTGAACATAAACTCCATCAGTAGAGTGGAACGGATGTGCTCATATTATAATTCTTCTCAAGACATAATGTGAGGGAAATGTCAACTGATGGGGTGAATGTCTCCTGTATGTGAAACAGAAGACCTATTCCATGTATCTGTTAAAAGAGCAATTTCACTTGGTTTGTGAATAATCATGCTGTCCCATTTAGTGGCAGGTTTTTGACGAGTAAATAGTTGGGCATTTTTGTTGCATGGTATGTTTCTCCTATTTGATTATTTTCTGTACAGAGCAGGTAATTAAAGTATTGAGCACGCAATTGTGTATTGATTACAACTTTTCTATCAGATTTAATTGGAATACAATTGAAAAAGTGTATCATTGAAAATCATTCAATTTCTCCTATTTTCAATGCAAGTCGTTTTGATGATGGCTAGAAGCCTCTGGTTGTGTTTACAGTAGTATGACCTTGTAAGCTCTTATATTGATAAAGAAATGCTTGTAAAACTTAAGCATAAAAATGGTGAAAATCATTCAGACGCTCCTAAAAGGAGTGTGGAACTCACTCACTCATGCAAAATATAACCAGTCATAAGGGAGAATAAGGCAAATCGTATTAAGTTTATGTCAGACAACTTGAATTAAGGTCATAAGCTTGAACTCTTGTTATCGGTCATCATGGGTCAGATGAAGGAGCAGGTCAAGCAAGTGTTAGATGCATCAGCTTGTATTTCCCTGTGACTCACCTGAAAATTCTGACTATTCATGGCTCTTACCTCTAAATACCATATGAACTGTAATCATTGATGGCAAACTTGATGATATTCATGGCCGGCTCAAAAATTACAGTTGCAAACTCCGGATGAAGGTATAATGGCTCTTGTAGTTATTCCCATCAATAAAGCCAAAATGAATTTGGCTTTGGTTTGTGTGGCTTGCTGAAAGGTCCGAAAGACAGTGTAGAATTCAAATGGGCCATCCGAAGCTTGTTGTCCAGGGTGTTTTAAAATTCTATTTGTTTCTACGTGTGTTTTCCTGAATTTAATGTTATATAATATAGACATGTGGAAAAATAGCACATTGCTAAGGAACCTGTCTAAGACAAACACATAACTAGGAATAGATTTGAAGCTTTTCTGATAATATCTTGCCTTGTGTGTGCAGTTGCATCACCAATTTCCAAGCCACCATCACAGGTCTTTTTTCCGAAGATATCTCCCTCACCAATTCTCTCTCCAGCATATGTATCTTCTGGTGGATTTTTCCTCAGGAAGCGTCACTCCACTTATCATTTGACATTGATTCCAGGCATTGGACTTGGAATTACAGGAGTGGCCTGCACACTCTTAATTTTCCTGATACTTCTTATCTGTAGAGAGAAAAAAGAGTTGAAAAACTCCGGAAAGCCCACTATATTCATGCTGAATAGGACTTTGAGTTCACAGCCCCACTGGAAACTGCGAAAATGGAGAAGAGGTCAGTCTTGTTGTCTCTCTCTATATTGGTTGGATTTTATTGTCTGAAGATGTACTAGTTCATAAAATTGACTTGTGTGCTGAATTGCTAACTCTAATGTTATCACAGGTCCATCAGTGATGTTCAGACGGTTTGGCTACAAAGAGGTTCAGAGGGCTACAAATGATTTCCACACCATTATTGGTAAGGGAGGATTTGGAACTGTCTATAAAGCTCAATTTGAAAATGGATTTGTTGCTGCAGTGAAGCGAATGAACAAAGTCTCTCAACAAGGGGAGGAAGAGTTTTGTAAGGAGATGGAACTTTTGGGACGGTTGCATCATCGACATCTTGTTACACTTAAAGGATTTTGTGCAGAGCAACAAGAGAGGTATGTATGTCCTAACTATGGGTTCTCTTTGTTTGGTTTGTTACAAAATAAGATACAGAACATGGCATTTTGCTGGATTAGGACTATTAGGTTGTGCACTTCTGGGTGCTGCTTCTTACAATATGGCCGATAACGAATTGACAAAACATTTGGCAGGTTTCTTGTGTATGAATACATGGAAAATGGGAGTTTGAAAAACCATCTGCATGGTGAGTTTTTAAATGATTCTTTAACAGGGGATTGCTGAAGATATAAACAGTTCTCTTCCTGCACTTTGATCAAATACAATCTTTTTCTCCACAGCTTCCTCAATACCCTCTTTGAGTTGGCGGACCAGAATTCAAATTGCTGTAGATGTGGCTACTGCTTTGGTTAGTTTGAGAGGTCCCAGTACGTCTCTAGGTTTATTTTTAGTATGTGCTCTTGGATGAACTATTTCATAATCCATTGTGTTGTGTCTATGCAGGAATATCTTCATTTTTATTGTGATCCTCCTCTATGCCATAGAGACATCAAATCTAGCAACATTTTATTAGATGAGAACTTTGTTGCAAAGGTACTCAAAATTTGCGTTACAGTATTTTAATCTCTGATTCTTAGTAAGCATTCTCTGACTCGGTTTGCTTCCTTGAAAGAACAGGATAGAGAAATTAAATTTTTCGTTACAAGCAAAAATGACAGAAACATGGACCAAAATGAGGAAAAATTACTTCCTGTAGTTAAGGATGGAATAGTTTCCTAATTTTACAAACTAGATTTAGTATGAATAGAATTCAGGAATGGAAGCTAAAGAGACCTTAACACACATATTTACAGACAGTGATAGTGATTGGCAGCAAGATAGTTCTATATACATAAATCAAAGGAATATGTGTATACAGAGGTATACCGTATATCCCCACGAACTCAGCATTCGGATGGAAGAATAAACTAATCCCAAGAATTGGGAGAATGATATTGGTCCTGTTCTCATTGCAAAATTAATAGCTATGTATTCTCCATATAATAGACAGCCAATGTTGGATGATGCTGGGTAAGCAGGCACCCAGCTAATTTAAAATAAATATAACATAACTCCCCCATTTTTGTAACATATTGGATTATATGTGGACTAATCACAAAAAATTTATATGGGGCTAAGCACTACTATTCAACTAGAACAATTATATACTAACATTGATGAACTGCTGCAGGTGGCAGATTTTGGTCTTGCCCATGCTGCACCAAGTGGAGCAAACAATTTTGAGCCAATTAATACTGATGTCCGTGGAACTCCAGGTATCCATTTATCCTTGACGACTATAGGAGGGCCCCGGAGACTGTTTCCAAGTTTTTTTTTCTTAATAAGACTTTGATAATTCTTTCCACCACTTAATGCAGGGTACATGGACCCAGAATATGTGATTACTCAGGAGCTAACAGAGAAGAGTGATATCTACAGCTATGGGGTGTTCCTTCTGGAACTTATCACTGCTAGACGTGCAGTGCATGAAAACAAGAACCTTGTAGAATGGGCCCAGACATACATTGCTACGTGTTCTAGATTGCCTGAAATGGTAGATCCTAATTTGGCAGATAACTACAACTTTGAGGAGCTTCAGAGTCTTGTCAACATTGTAAAACTATGTACCCAGAGAGAAGGCAAAGCAAGGCCTTCCATAAAGCAAATTCTGAGAATTCTATATGATAAATTAGACTCAGCCAGTCGTAATCTCATGACGGCTGCTCGAAGTGAAGAATTCACGAACAAGGGAAACACACAAAGAGTGAGGTCTACAAATGGAATCGACCTGAGTGGTGACTTAAGGTGCTTGCAGTCCTCTCCCAGCACTTCTAGGTCTTATTGCAGCAGAAGTTTTCTTCTTGAATCAGCTTCACCACATTCTCCTATTTCTGCTCCTGTTTCTACATAATACTGCAAATAAGCAGAGTAAGAGCTACAGATATCGATGCAAATCAATTTTCTCGAGGTGGCTGGAGCCAACTGTCCTAGATAGTACTGCATATTTTCTCATCAGTGCAATTGTCTGATTTATTCACATTTTTTAACAGCAATGCCATGTTGAAACTTGTGCTAAGGAATGTGAATGTTGACAAGTCAGACATTAAAACTCAGTGAGATTCAGCTCAAACTCACCATAGCTCAGTGACTTTACCTGAAACTCGTGTTTCAACAAGTTTATGAGAAGAGTGTATTGTTTCCCAATCAAGGAATCTTTGCCCATATGTTTTGGCTTTGTTTTATGCCATGGCCCACTGTCCATGGATTTAAGTTTTGGAGCTGTTTTGCTATAGACTATTTGAAATTCATTCGCATATCAAGTTTCATATGCATTTGATTATTTAGTATTTAGTCATTCACCAGCTCATGTAAAATTTGATGTTTATAAAATGGGTTTTTCATAGAATGAAAATTCATAACTTTTTAATGAGAATTTGAACTTATTTTCCTCTAGTGTGAAGAGTTGTGAGTAAACTCTTTGGCTTGTGAATTTTTTTTGTGAGAATTTGAATGATTATATCCTTATTAGTGTGCAGAATTACGAGTAAACTCTTTGGCTTGCTGAGTTTCCAAGTTGTGCACTTTACTAGGACGTAGTCTTACAATCCTGAGTACCTTTTTTTTCAAATTGAAGCAATTGTCAGGTGAAAACTGAACACATCTTGGAATAAGGTTATGGTGTTCTGATCTAATCATTTCAATCTGTCAATATTCAGAGTCATTCTGTTAAAACAAAACTTCCAATTTAAGGAGTTGAAATCTGTTATATTCTTATTCATCATCTGGATATGTTGAACCCTGATCTTCAACCGCCATTCGTATCTTCCTAATCTCGTTACAGCATAAACACAGTCTGTTTTAGATTGAAAGCTTAAATTTGTTATTCTTCAATAGATGGAGATCAGAACGGATAATTAGATGTTTTCCTTTATACTAAAGCACGACGCTGGCATTCAGTGAAACTATTGAAGAGTGTTATCCTCATACAACTTTTTTAATTGTATTCTAATTTTCTTTTATTTATATTGTTATTTGGAATTTTGGCAATGACATTGTATCTAGTGCAATTCTGGCATTGTATAATGAAAGCTTATGGCTTCCTGTGTTGATGAAATCAGCCGTTGTATTTTTTTAGCGAAATGTAGAAATGGTGAGCAGCCATATTGGCATGTTTGATCTGGTAGGACTTGGTGTTGTTTAGCATTTTTTCAAGTCTAAGTAAATAACGATACGTTTCAAGGCCAAATATGGAATAGAGGAAGAAGACAAATAGGTCGAGATCAATTTCATTTTATCAGTTGAGTAACAAATAACAGTTTTATAAGTTGGAGCCATCTAAAGCTGAAAGAAAGGCTGTAATCTCTATGCAAAACTCTTAAGTTTTCGTTTTATTACCCCAATACCAGGCATCGTCCCACATCTTGAGTTTGGTACACTTGGTCCAATCTCCGAGGTGGAGTTGATTGTTTACTCAAGCGACTTGATTGGGTGATGCTTTCCACAAAACCTTACTTCTCTTTCAATTATGTTTTTTTCGTTGCTGGTACAAGCCATGCTGGATTTTGTCCTTTCCGATCACTCGCCCATTTGCTTTTGCATCACTAGGCAATTCAAGCAGCCCAAAATCTAATAAATCATTTTTTTCTTGAATATTGGACTTTTGCAGCACGGGCCCACTGTCGCCCACATTTGTAGAGTCTGGAACCTCATCCCTTGGCCAGCTAAGTAGCCAGGTTGGCTCCAATGGTGGTCTGACGCACTCACATGCACCACTTGATTTCTCTGAATCTATGGCCGACAATTGGCAAAGATAAGGCGGCATTCCTAGTCTGCCACCTCCTCTGACCTGAACCGTGTGGTGGCAATGCTTGAACAAAACCCTTTCTATGAGCCTCTGCAACTGCAAGTGGCAGAGCTTAGGCAATGCATTAAAATTGTAGACAATTACAATGCTCGCGGGGGTCAAATTCAACCCAATTACATTGGCTCTAAGTGGGCGACAAGGTCTCCAAGAAATTCTTTCACATGCTCAAAGCCAAAGATGTTACTTAGCAAATTAAAACCATTTAGGATGTTGGCCAATGCCTTACTAAAGTGTTGGATATGATCCAAGCCTTTGTGTGGCACTACCAGCAAGTTTTCAAAGCCTAGGAGCCATCCCTTCAGTGACAACAAGCCCTTGCCCAATGCCTTTCAATTGTTCCCTCCGCATTATCTCTTGCACAAAGAGTTGCTTGCAATAGGATGCTCTCCATTGAGGATCTTCAGGAGGTTGTCATGCAAATGGCCAATGACAAAGCCCCTGGGTGTCATGGATTTCCTTGGAAATTTTATAAAAAAATGTGGGATACCGTTGAGCTGGACTTATATTAGGTTTAGCTTGAAGCTTACAATACCCATTCCTAGGGGACTGACATTAACAAAGGACACATTAAATTCATTCCTAAGCAGGGAGACCCCGAATTAATTGGTAATTGGTGGCCCATCACTTTACACTCAATGTCTCATACAAGATCATTGCTAAAGCGCTTGTGCTCTGTCTTCGCCATCTCTTGCCTTTGATTGTCAGACCTGAACAAACGGGATTCATTCAAAGCAGATACATTTTGGATAATGTCATTATTATGTGGGAGGGTATGGTATGGGCTTGCCGATCCAATCAAAAGGCTATGTTCATCAAAATTGACTTTGAGAAAGCCTACATCTGTATTATCCAACAATTAGTTCAAATGTCTTTTGCACATGCTTCGGATTTCCTTTCCATTAATGGCATCAACACTGAACAATTCGATCTCTTCAGATCCATTTGGCAAGGATACGCATTGGCACCTGCTTTATATGTGCTCACTGTTGAAGGCTTAGAATATCTATTGGCCAATGCTCAATCTCAAGGTCTTGCTCGAGGCATTTCTCTCCCTACAGGGAAACCCTCTCAACTCCTCAATGGTCATTTTGCGGATGACTCCTTTCTTACTCTTATCGAGGATGAAAGTAATGTTGCTAATGCTATGCAATGTCTTGATACTTTTTGCCTTGCCTCCGAGTCTCTTATTCAATGGCGAAAGACAATGCTACACACATTCCTTCCTCTGCCTCCCTAGGTGAGTCAGTATGATTGGAAATGGCTTCAACATGATGAGATTTTTAAATTTTTGGGCATTCCTTTTGCATTCTAGGCTTCCCCTTCTATCTCATGGCAATATGTGGTGGATTGGGTTGCGAAAAAGCTTTCTTATTGGATAACTAAGCTCCTATCCCTAGCTGGGAAATTTCAAGTTTGCTCTAAGGTGCTTGCAGCTACTCATGTTTATTATTCTTCCTATTGGGTTCCTTTCGAAAGCTCTATTCAGAAGCTTGAAAATCTTCTCAGAGATTTTCTTTGGGCCAGTTCTTCCACCGGCAAAGGTTTCCATAGGGTAGCCTGGGAGTATTACTGTCTCCCTAAGGAGGCTAGAGGTATGGGGTTGATTGACATTTCTTGCCAAGATTTGGCTATTTGTGCCATTGAGGGGAATGAGGCATGGAAAGTTTTAATCCGACATTGTATCTTTAAGGTTAAGCTCATGGCCGTTCCACTTGGAACGGTTTAGGATTTGCTAACATTCTCATTCTCTCCACGCCTGTGAACATTGTTGGGTCCCTTGTGGTTAAAAGCATTTGGAAAGCTTGGGAAAAGGTTAAGCCCTAGTTATTATGGAATGGCAATGGATTTAGAGATGGTCTTTCTATCAACCAACACTCGTGGTGGTCCCCTATTATCAATTTTCATGCTGTTCCTCTTGCTGAAGTTCCTTGGTTTCATTCCTTAAAGTTTTTTAGAAGAGGATTTATTACTGAGCAAGATCTATTTTGCAAGCAAACTCGGTTTTGGCTCCCTTGGGTGGATGTGAAATCTAAATATAAATTGTCCTCTGCAGACAAGGAATATTGCGAAGAGATCATTGTTGTTGTTCCAACAAATATACTACACAAAATCATAATGATCTCTTCTCGCCCTTGGTAGAAGGATTGGAAATGGTATGTTGACACCCCTTTCCAAAATTACATCGCTTGTAAGGGCTATGAATGGTTGTCCCCTCATCTTCCAATGGTTGACAAGCTCAATGCTAGATGGGATGTTTAGTCCTCCCTATTTGCTTGTGGTAGATGTTTCCAAATTGTTTGGACTGCTTGTATTGAACCCAAGCTAGCTCACTTTTCTTGGAATTTGCTCCATCAAGGATTACCACTTGGGAGACGTCTAGTACAATTAGGGGTGGTTCATCCATCATGCCATTTTGCGGGCCTTTGGAGACTCTAATGCACCTATTTTGGGTTTGCTCTAAGGCCCAAAATGTATAGAATTGGATTCATGATTTATTCAGCCATTTTCATCCAAAGCCTTTTAGTTGGCATCATATCCTCCTCGGTGACAGTCCTAGGATGCCGCTGAAGTATACACAAGTTTGGCATACTTTCAAGGTGGAAACTTTATTTTGGATAGGGAATGAAAAAAATTTAGCTCTGTTTTCTAATGCTGCAGTTGATCATCACTTTTCTATTTATAATAAGTCTATGGTTATATCTAATGTTCTCTTGTAGATTCAAGTTCAGACGAATAAAGTTGCTATTGAGATTGAGCATATTTAGACCTTGCTTAGACATTGGGGTGATGCCCTGTGTAATGTGGCTTGTGTCCTACTTTCCCCTTTCAGGGATGCTCCGTCGATAGGTGGTAATGGCACTTCGCGAGGAGGGTACTGTTGCGGCCATTCTTGTCGTCGCTCTCGCAATCGGGTCTAGGGATCTTCTTAGCACCACCATTCTCCTCCCCTAGCACCACATGAAGGGTGGGGACCTCTGCCTCCACCTCCTTCACGCACTCAAGGTTGGGACTCTCTGCCTCCTATGAGACAACGCATATTGAATTATCCACCAGGGAGCTCACAAGGTGGTAGGTGACAGCCCTTGATAACAAATTTCCAAGGCTTGTGCTGATGATTTCTCCTTGCCTCTCTAATCAAGATGAAGATTTTCAGGAGGAAGGTGATCATACCACTACTGGTTTTGGTTGGGAACTTGGTTTTTGGGGGGGGGGGAATGACTTGTCGGGCTTTGGTTGGGGTGATCCCCACGGTAAAGACCCCCCTTTTGTTGGGTTTTTCGCCATGGCTGCTTTGTCTTTTGGTGGCCGCTTTTTTGATGTAATAGATCTTTCTAGGCTCAGTCTAGTCTTTTGTTGGTTTGTTCCTAAAGCTTTGCCAAGTTTAGTGACTTTGTCGCATGCTCTCTGACTGCCTTCTTTTTTTTGTGAATAGTCTTGTATATTTGTTTTATTAATTATAAAAAAAAAAAGAAAATGTCATTTGAAATTTGAAGAAATGACGTGATTTAAAAAAAACACAATTTCTTTTTCTTTCAAAATCACCACTGGGAATTGAAATTGTATTTTTAAATTATCACAAAACTTAAGAAATTGAAAATTCAAAAATGAAAAAAATTTAACAGGTTTTTGGAACTTATAAAAATGTGTGCTTAAAATTGTCTCATTCAACATGATGGATCCAAAAACACATATATCAAATGTTTGTTACTGTGAAAGACCACATGATCTTAGAATATTATATCTCATTAAAATAATGGGTGTCAAGTCACACCTAAGCTGGGCCGAACCTTGGGGAGAACAACTTCGGGGCTGGATGGAAGAATGGAGCCTTTCTTTCTGACTTTGGGATTTCATCTTTATTCTATTAACCTAATAATCTAAAATGTGAAAATCTATCAATCTAATATTAAATTAATAAATAAATCGATATTACAGTATATGATTAGTATAGTTACCAAATCCGATCGGATCTGGACAAAATCCGATCGGATCCGGATTTTTTGGCCGGTTTTTTTGCGCAAAAAAAGACTCATAAACCATAAATATGATATTATATTAATATTTTATATTATTTTGTTATTTTTTTCATTGTATTTGTCAGTTTTATATATTTATAAATTTATGCTCATATATATATATATATTGGATTGGATTTTTCCAAACTTCTTCAAGAATTTCAGATTTCAGTTTTTTTTGTCTTCAAAAATAAATCCAGATTTCCAAACTTGATAACTATGATGATTAATATGAAGTGAGTATGGATGTGTTGTCCACCTACAAGTTACTACACACTATTGTTATTCAGTGCAAAACCACACCAACAGAATGAATGAAAGAAAGACTTTAATTATGTCCTCAAGACAAAAAAGGTTTATGGGAACCCTGCCCGGTATTTAAAAGGAACCGAACGCTATATTGTCCCTGTCATTTGTGTACAATGCCCAACTCCGCATATCACAACGAAGTCAAAAATTTCAGCACTATTGTCAAGGACTGATGTAGCACCACCTTTTTAACAAGTGACTGAAGATGCCTCATCTTCCTTGATGATTATTCATTTTCTATTCTACATTTCTTGAATTCATATGTATTTGCAGACCCCTCAAGGAGAATACAGTAATTCACATACCATGTGTCTTCTCAGGTGATTTTCATGCATCTATTTTTCAGATCAATACACTTTTGATTCAGTGCTTAGTGACACTATTGCACTATTGAATTTATGTTTTCTCTACTCTTAATTCTGTACTTTTATTGTGTTATCCCCCAAATTGCACCTGGGATCCTAATCAGGTCATCTCAACTTCAAGCTTTAGGAGGCTTACAGCCCAATTATGTGTGTTTGGAATTTTAACCCCTAGAGCAAATTACAGGATAAATGAAAAAAAACAAATGTGTCCACAAGAAGCAATGGAAGTTCAACAAAGTCTATATATGTCTCAAATATCATTTTTCTAAAGAAGTAATAGAAGTTCAACACGGTCTATATATGTCTCAAATATCATTTTTCTAGAGAAGCAATGAAAGTTCAACACAGTCTATATATGTCTCAAATATCATTTTTCTAAAATCGTCAGGTTTTTTCATATAAATATGTTTTGTAGTATGTTTAGCATTATTTTTTTACATTTTTCAAAAAGGTTTTCAACTTTTTAGAGGTTATTCACATTCCTGATAAATTGTAGGATTCTTAAAGAGTTTCAGTTGAAATTCAGTATTTTTATACTCTTAAATTGGAAATGTATGGATGGTAAACTACGGATCTTGATCCAGATAATGCTTTTTTTTTTTTAAATTTTAAAGGGAAATAACATTTTGTAACTTTGGCTTGATTGACAAAGCAGAATGCTTACACGAATGTAAAAATGAATAAGAAATATCAGGTTGGACAGAACTAATTCAAGTCCTTAGACCTAAGAAAGGATGATCATACTGAGACTCACAAAAGTTGATTTAATTTATTAGTAATTAAGGTAAAATTGCCCAGATTATTTTTTCAGAGAAATTCTGAAATTTATATTAAATATTAGTCGTGGAAAATATTTTGAGGTTGAGAGCCTTTAGGCACGTGTGACGACGTCAAGAAGAAGAGGTGTAGAGGAGTGAAGAATAACGAACCATTTGATCAATAGATTGAAGCCCTTGATAGGCCATGGTTGTAAAAGTGGGACTTAAAATGCAGTCTTCTTTTTTTAACTTTAACCTTTATTGATAACAGAAACACTGAAGATGAGAGTACAACAGTGATAAATAGTTTTTGGGAAAAATTGTCTATTTTATTTATCTTGACATTTTGGATCACTATTCGTGATCTTTCATCAAGAAAACAAAGGATTTATCATTGTATATGGACTGTGAAAACATAAAATATTTAATTAAGAGAGTACAACAGTTTTTTAATTTTGAGTTTTATTTATATTAGAAGCACCAAAGTGACTGCAGGACAAGTAAGCATGGAATTCAGCACCATGCAAGGCCCTTCATTAGCCACTTTGTGGTTGAACAAAGCAATAAGATTTATTATTCATGCAATCATAGTTGTAGATAGACAGTTATACGCCTTAAAAGAAGGTACATTATTTCGAAATAGAAAATGAACTAGATGTGCCAGTAAAATATTGAATCCCATGATTTTGACCTAGGATGTTGTTTGCGGCACCAAAATGCCTTATTCTGTATGTGCCTATAGTCGCTGTAAGTGGTACTGACCATTGAATACTGGCAACGCCATAAAGCGTACCATTTTGGTGAGCCCACTTGAAGAATACAGTCAAGTCATCATCATCATATGCAGGGATCCATTTTGCAGTGCCATCATAAAATTCAACCACAGAAAATGTGCCTTCTGTGAGGAGGTCATTTCTTGGATTTCCCGACCAAAAAGAAGCAGCAACTGTATCCCCAATTTTGTATGTAATCTTTGATACATCTTCTTTGACATCACCGAATCTTGTACCTGATGGTATCTGATCTGGAGAAACAGGCCCAAGTAGGTCAGCTTGATCTGCTAATAGGTCAGGGGGAGATAGACCATTATCAGGAATTGGGATTCCCTTGGCCATTGCTTCTGCCAACTTTTTGAACTCTTGGATATAGGCAGACAAAGTATGTGGACCATACAGTGTGGAAGCACCCTGTCAATGCCAATGGTATAAGTTATTGAATTGTAACAGTTGAGTTGAACACATCAGGCCTGTAACCATATTCAAAGCATCCTTCATTTTAACTAGCTAGCTATATAATGTTATCAGGGAGCTACAAAATGTGTCCAGAATTGAAGCCAAAAAATATTTTTAGAAGTAATTAAAAAATATATCCCAAAAAAAACTTAACAAATTTTAATTAAGCTAAAACATGTACGTTACTTTGATTTTTAGAAAATTAAACTCATATTTTGGTGTCTGGAACACTTTACTGTCTGTTGCTCTAAAATGCCAAAAAATGGGACACGTTATTATGCTGTCAAGTAAATTTCTAGTACATCTGAAGACAAATAAGCTCAAGAACAAATCTACCTCATATCGTTGTGCTTGATATTCTTCATAAGTGGCAATATATTGAGAGTATGTGTTGGTAAGCCCTGCAATTACAATGTATGTATCATCATCGTATTCACCATTTCCATTTGCAATCAGTGTTTCTTTCACTGCCTCTCGTAGTCTCCTACCAGCCATAGTTGTGAACTCTGAATAAATGAAAGTTACATCATCGTGGCCATGGTTAGTAGGGAGTATTTTGGGATTTAAACCTGAATTTAAATTTGAGTTTTTGCTGAAATCTTTTTTTATGTTCGTAAAAAGTTATAACTTTGAAGACATAAAAGATGAACTGCACATGTGATCTTACATTCTTCTCGATACTTCATTTCTTATAAACAATCCTTTGATTTGATCAAATGCTTCAACATCTAGCCTAATGAAATAGTATATGTGGTAAAAGCTTACATACCTCCAGGTACAGAAAGTATGATGAACTGACCAATCCTTAAAATTTGAATTGGAAGGATGGCAGGCTGCATGAGCATAAAAATAGTTATATATACATTTACTAAACTAGCATTGCTATCTGCAGCCTTCTGAATTAACTAATTTAAATGGCATGAGTTAAGGAATCTATGAGGAGACAAATAACCACTTCAAAAATTGATTGAAATTTTCATATAGTCCTGGTAGATAGTTTAAGTCTTCAAAAACTGATTGAATTTTTCATGTAGTCCTGGTAGATAGTTTAAGTCTATGCTTTCATGTATGTCTATTTTGTTGATCAATTTAATCCATTCAAGTTTGTCAACATTTGAAATATCAGCGTGGATCTCTTATGTTTAATTTGGCATTGTTTTTGTAACCAATAATTTTTGCTTTAACTTGGAGTAGAAAGAACTTCCAAAAACAACTGTGTAAGAATTTTTGAATCAACGTTTCAGATCACACTCAGATGTTTACTTAAAACTTTAATGTCAATCTGTTAGATTTTTTAATGGGGCCCATATGTGTCGAGTTTGGCCTGCTAATGCTGACCATTGAAATTAACTATTCTTTTTTCATTGCCTAGCCAAAAAAGATTCATTTGAGGAATTTTAACAGTTCATTACCGCCCATGGAATTGGATCAAACATCTCCCCGGTATCAAGCAAAACTGCCTTTGGCTTTTGACAATCAACTTGTTCTTGTGTAGGTTTCTTCAGTCCGTCTCTCACCTTTCTCCATTTTTCACTAATCTGACACAGAGGAACCATATAATTAGCTATGTAGTTAGTATAACTGTAGAAATAACATTGAAGTGTAACACATCCAGAGTGCTGGTAATGGGGTACTTTGTTGTACTGATAATAGAGACATCCGATAAAATTGGAACAATACAAAGAAGATTAGCATGATAGTGTGCAAGGATGACGGGCACAAAGTGACAAATGGTCCAAAGTTTTCTAGCTTCAGATGGTCTAAATGGATTGGCAAGGCTGGATTTAGATTGGAGCTTTGGCAGGCTAGGCCTGGACCTAAAAACTCTCCTTTACCTTTTTACCTTTGTAAATTGGTTTCTATAAGCCATTATATAATCATAGCAACGGTGCATGCTGCAAAATGTGTGACAAATTTTACATGACTTAGTTGATAGTGATAGTCGATATGGTATGTTTCGTTTCTACTACAATATATGTGGGTTTTTACCTCAGTATCACCTTGCTTGAAGTCAGGAAATCCAGGACCATCTGTGGTGCCTGCAGCAAAACCAGGTCCTAGTGCCGCTGGGCACGTTCTGACAGTTTTCTCTTGATTATCTGTATCTGTAAGCTTCACTGGGATGTTTGTAAAGTTAAGGTACACATGACGGTAATCTATTTTTCCTGATAACTTGTCTTTTGCATTGGTGAACAGATTAATGGCCTGTTTGAACTGCCTGTCAGCTATGATCCTTGTGCTTTCAAAATCATTTGGGTAGCTGCAAAATTGAGAAATAGACAGGGTTACTTAGTAAAACAAGTTCCAAACACATGTTTCCAGGATTATAAATATTAACCCATATTTATGGAACTTACCACCACCTCCTATTCATGGGACCCTTTTACATCATTACCCCTATTTTTATCCATTTGCCAATTTAAAAAACTATAAATAAGAAATGCTGCTATATGTGCTCATGTATTTGTGTTTGTAATAGACAGCCCTAACTAGTAGGGAATGAGGATGAAGTGAATTACCCTGGTCCTTGGCCAATGCATAACTGATTATTACCATGACAAGTACTGGTATTGAAGTCACATGGTGATCCCGAGTCTGCACAAAACGCCCCCTTCACATTGGGACTGACATCACCTACATTTGATTGACAAAATGCAGCAACAAATGTTGGCATTTTCATAGAGTTACGGACACGATACTCCATGCTAGATGACTTGTTGCATGGTGTTCCTCCTGTTTTTGCGATTCTAGCTGCAATGCAATGAAGTCCACCAAGCATAAATGTCAATTTTTCAAGCATCATCTCTGTTATTAAAGCCTATAGATTTCCCTTGTAAGTTATTTCATTAAATAGATGTTTCCGAAGTCATGAGATTTTAGATTGTAACTTTGCAAGTTCTCAACCAATTATACAGCATGTCTAGAATTTTATAACTTCTCAGCCCATTATAGGATTGAAAATTATGGATCAAACTTCTTAAATTTGAAAGGTTGATACATGACTTGCACTCCACCTCTCATGATGGACTGAGAAGTTACAATCTGAAATGTCAAGATTTATAGTACTCTACATAGGCTATCTGAAACTTTTACTAAATATAATATCTCACTGAGCATGGTAGGATGTTTCCATTGGGATAAGGGTGTGGACCCTGAAAGTAAAGAACATGTGCAGAATTATTGACATTAATTTTCACCTCAAAAGGCCTCTAGTTTGTATTATAAACCTTTAAGCATGAAAAAACAATTAATTTTCGAAACTAGTTCATACCTACAATTGATTTGATGTGATGAAAATGTGTCAATTTTTATATACCTGCAATCGATTTGATGCTTGACTTCTTTTTCTGGGAATATAAAGTCCTTGATGGAGAAGATTCAGTGACAGGATATGATGCTGATGATGAATAGTTATGCACTTGCTGCAAATACCAGTCCTCCATAAATCTTGCTGCAGCACCTTTGTTATCACCGCTGATAAGTTTGTTGTTGCGACTCATTGAGGTCCCATGTGTAGGAAGCCAATTAAAACTCCCTATAGAACCAGATTGAGAATCTACAAGCTTTAGCAATGTCATGTCTGTATCAACATTGTGTTTGTACTTCGCTCGTTCCTCTGCTGGATTTCTTAAGTATGCACTTGGACTTCGGCTTATTCCAGCATTAAGCAATTCACCTGCAAATCTTGTGTCCCATCATATCATTTCACTTCTTTGGGAGTGCTTCTAAGACCCAACCACCTTGAAATATGAAGCAGACTTATGGGTGCAAGCTCCTTGATAAATAATCTATTTGAATTTCATGTTCCCTAATAGCATAGATGTTAGAATGGTACAAACTGTCAGTCCATGTTTTCTAGCCACGAATGAGTTTGAATTTCATATGTACATTTCACGTTTTTTTAGTTTGGAAATAGCTTATGTTATTATAATGTCTCTATACATAATGTACTTAGTAACAACTTAAGCTGTGTAGTCTATTTCTGTTCTAATCCTGACAAAGAGTTACTACCTGGGAAAACATGGATGACGGAAGTTTTGTTAACTATATCGATATATTTTCACTGTTTAGTCGAGGAGGATGCAGACCTTTGATTTAAATACAAGCATTATTTTGGTAGCTGACTTTTTTATGTTATTATTATTCTCTTGTTGGTTTTAAGCAGTGTCTTAATGATTCTTTAGTTATGTTTGGTTGTAGTTGATGGTTATGTTTTAATGACAACCATACTGTCTTTTGTCATATAAATAAAATATATCATGCCTAAAATAAGTGCACTGATGCGACAGGTCCTCCATGTACTGAGCCATTGTATTGAATATTACCTTATGCAATTGAACTGTCATTCTCTTATGTTCTGTTGTGCTATGTTCTGGTATGTACTTTTAATTCTACAATAATATTTTCTTGGTAGTGTAACTTTTATAGTAAACAGAGGATCCTTTCCCAACTTTCATTTCTAGTAACAGTTAAATTGGAAACTGATTTGAATATGCAATCCAACTTTCAGAAACTACCATGTCACCAACATTATGATTATGAAGATCTGGACACAAAATTGTCAACGCAAAACTCTACATGTACGTACATCTCTTATTCATTTTTTTCAACCTCTTTATCTTTTGAGATTTGAGGAAATATGGGATATAGTGACCTTTATATCTTTTATTTTTGTGGAATTTTTCACCATTTGAAATTGGCAAAGCTTTTGATGCACGTAGTTCACAATTTAGGCTTTTTAAGTAATTGGAACTTTTCTTAGTGTAATATTATACTATGTGGAGTAGATAATACTCCAGTCACCTTCAATGACTATTTCCCATGAGTATTCATATCTTTTATGACCTTTCACTTGTGAACGTGTGCAACAATCTCAAAGGGACTAACAAAGCACACAAGCACATATGAGTGACGTTTTCCTGGAGGTAAGGAGGATGCTAACATGTCAACAAGAGTACTTGCACTCCAAAGTCATGCTTCTAGGTTGGCAAAGCTTTATATTCTTAATACAGGATATCTAAAATCTAAATCAATAGACTGTGCAATTGATTGGCATTCAATAAATTAACTTCGCAGCTTCCACAATGAAGAACTACGCACGGTGTTAAAAATCTTCTGAAAATTGAAAAATGTACCTTTGTTGACAAAAATGGAGCCAGGCCTCGAGTTCTCATGAGCTTCCACAATGCTTTGCTCAACACCATCCACAATAACATTGAATGATTGATTGAGAAAGCCAAGAGATGCAAATGAGTATAGCATGTACTGCAAGTACCCTCCAGGACCAGAATGAGTGTGGATGCCACTTATAGCTACATTCTTCTCATTGTAGATATCTCCATATCTGTTTCCAAAATAACATAATGAGCATCCATATTGCTTTGTTAGATAATTACTATTGAAACATTAATATTTCAGTAAAAAACATAATTCTGAAAAGCATGACTTTTATGATGCAAGTTCTACATCTAATACTTTAACAAATGTACAACCCTATCTACAGGGCAAACTTCTGTTCATGATATGTAAACTACTGAACCAATTCATAATACTTTAATGACCGCAGTAAAAGTCCGAGACCTTGCAAACCTTACCTCACCAAGCATTCTCATATGCCAAATTGGGTACTGCGGGTTTAGGACGATTGGCAAGGTCCGTTGTTTGTTACAAAGGTCCAAACCCAAGGGCACAAAACTTGAACGATATATAAGGTAAATAAAAATATATTTTCTTGTGGCAGGCTTCCACAAAAGAGGTCTCATATGTCAAATTGGTGACTGGCTTAGCCATGACCTAATTTATAGTAGTTTTATAACCTCATAGGATGGAATTAACTTACTCTGTACATTGTGAGTAAATTTATGTTGGATCTACAGGTGGAAAATTCACCATGAAAAGTTGATACAATGTTGATTCAAATTCAGTCCAAGTATCAATTTGTACCAGCTAACACACTTAAAAGAAAGAGGAATTTAAAGTCACCTCCATAAAAAAGAATTACAAGTTTCCTCGTACTTCTGCAAAATTACTGTAACTGATATCAAGATTAAACCCAGTTAAGCATAGAACGTGGGTGCATATTGGAGTATTTTTTATTTATAGATTTTGCACCAGTATACCAAACAGTAGTATGAAAAAAAGGTCCAAAGGACAGGAGAGATGACCACCAATAGGAGAATAAGAGGAAGTAAAAATCAGTTTTAAAAATAAAGGGATCATTTAGAAGCCTATGAATGTACTTGTTTTGAACAAGTTATTGGCCCTTTGTATAAATAAATTGATATTCAACTAGCTATAGTTTATATCTAACTTGCAAGGAAGTAGTCTATCTGAAATAAATAGAGAAAAAGAGTTTGGATTTTATCTAATTTATAGTAAAACATTATATGATTTCACGAAATTCAGAATAGTTTAACCAAACATACTGAGTCAACAATTAGAGAATTTCTTAAGAGAGTTAAGTGTGGAGGTATAGCTGACATTCTACAATGAGGTCATCAATAACATTACTTGTCATTTTGTCATCTGTGGCTAGGAAGATTTTTTTTACAATTGTAAGTATATGACCAAACTCTATTGGGGAATGGTTTATTGAACGTGTATGGTCACCTCATCCAACAGGCTTTATGTTTTTGAAGGATGTTGGAGAACGCAAAGCTGATTGGATGAGCTGATCATACATTCTAGTTATGGTAATCCCTTGGACGATCCAATAATTAATGACCCAATCACTGAACCTGCATTTCAAAGATACCGCGGACAACCAAAACTGTAAATTTTGTGAAATTGAAGATGAAAAATGAGAGATGTAGTGTTTTCACAGTCTATATGATTAGAGATCAACTTCTGGAAAAAATTGTGTAAGCTGTTTTTGATTAACGTTTCGGATCACACTCACTAATCCATCATGATGAAGAAGAGAATAAGGTGAAAAACATGTAATACTAAGATGTTCAGATCATAAATGAATTAGAAAAATCAGAGTCAATAGCGTATATATCAATAATCAAAAGATCAGTGTAAGCCTGGAAATTGAAGAGATTCTTGCTACTATGAGTTCATGTAATTCTTTCTTCTTTGAAACAATATATGATACGTTTTTTAGACAAGGAAAAAACAAGACTACAATAAAAACAAGACTCATTTAAGAATGGTAAAGCTTAAACACCTGGTGCGTGGTACAGGCTGTTAAACATTTTTATGTGTTGGTGAGTGTTGTGCTACATTTTAAGCTTTGAGAACAACTATAAGACAGCCATCAATAACTACAGTGATAACAAGTTATCTTTTGTTTTTTATAACACAATAAAATTAATCTCTCTCTTTCTCTGTATATGTACATGCATATGCATACTTTTATGTATGATTACCATCATGTCTTTACTGTGTAGCGTGTGCATAAACATGATTTTTTTTGTTGAAAAAAATCTAATTAGAAAAAAATAACATTCAACATCACAAAAAGATGACTTAATATACCTATTCTTGAGTCTTTCTAATACTTTAATTGTCACCAACTGTGATGCCATACAAGCATCCATGTTGACAAACACTACCCTATTACCACCACTCTTTTGGTTTTCTTTTTCTGCAACAATGAAGGCCCTGGCTCTGAGTCTAAAATGAATCCCAGCAGCCTTCTGTTCCAAAATGTTGCCATAACCCATCATGACAACATCTGCAGCAGGCCCAGTGATGTCATAGCTTCCCACTCCAATAACATAATTTGCATCCTCAGAGGAGCCCAAGCAAAAGAAGCCATTAAAACAGATTGAGATTATCATGAACAAACACACAGAGAATATTAAGGTATCCATGATGATTTATCACATAAACTCAGTTGCTCAAATTCATTTATGAGATTGAGGCTTCTTATTGTGCATCTTAGACCAAAAAACCAAAAGAAAAATATTGTGTAACAGAGAATTAAGATGTAATTTCATAACCGATTTATATCTGCTGTTGGGTTTGTTGACATGGGAAGAATTTTTACGTGCATGGTTATTGTCGTCCTGGGATTAGATGATACAGACATGATTAGCATCTCCATTGTCAATGTAATTGAATTATATAGATTAAAGTGCATTGGCACAAACCCACATTGTTTATCGTTTATTCTGTGTTTCCTAGGAAAGGTCCTTGGCCATATCAATCAGACCAGCAATAAATATATGGTGGTAATCCTCGCCATAAAATGGGGAAAATCGCCAACACCACCTTCTAAGATATATTTATGTTTTAAGATTGATTATGTTCTTCTGTTTTATACATCTATGGTGATTCTCGTAACAGCAAAGCACTAAAATTGGGGATGGTGGTATATTTTGGAAAATATAAAATAAAATTAAATAAATTTAAAAAAAGTAACTTACGTCTTTTTACAAAACTAGGATTTTCTTGACCATTTGAAAGGTAATCGAGAGAATCAGACTTTGGTTAGATGTTTAGTTGTGAGTTGCCTTGTAAATGAACTTTGATTTCTATAGAGTTTTTGAACTTCGCTTACACGATAATTCACTGGATGTTTTGTAACAAAACCTTTTTTTTTCGGATTAGTTATAAGAGCAGAAGGAAGCATGAATGTTTTTTATACGAGGGTTCGTTGTGAAATGAATTTTTTTTAATTATGTTCACGAGACGAATGATCTATGGGACCATCGATTATACCAATTACTTTAACAGCGCAAAGATTCACGGGACTCAAGGTGTATTTTAGAAGGTTGCTTTGCCTTTTGCTGATTTGGGTTAGCATCTCCCCCAACCTTTTTATTCTATTTTCCTCAAATATATCTACCTTGTAGCCAACTTTTAAAGTTTCCACATATTTTGCTAGTATGTTCATGTATTAAGGACATTCAAGAATGAAGTGCTCCTCTGTTTCGACCACCCCTGTGGTGCAAAAGCATAAATCCTCTTGTCCCACTATTCCTTAAGGGTTGTCCATTTGTGTGTCTTGCACTGAGCCTATGAGAGGTTCCTTAGTTGAGCAATTAGGATCTTTTCCCGCCATTTAATTTTAGTCCCTATATATGTTTTTTCACTATGCTCATAAGTCGGTTTGAACACTGAAATATACAGTTGTCTTTTCTTGCTTGTTTCCTTCCTCCCCATTAACCTTCTAAATTTTTCATTCACATAATTTTTTATGTCGTTACAATTTGAATATTAAGTTAAGTTGATATCCCATCTATTCATCTTCTTATTCTGCTTCATCCAAGTATTTTTCCTCTTGTGCAACTCTTCGTCTCTTGTGGCCCTAGGTCTACTGTTGGTCTTCATGTTTTCATTTTTTTCAAGTAATGCAATAAACTAGTCATAACGGTTGCCTCTAAAAGTAAAGTACTTGTTTCTGCAATAATTATTTCATATGGCACCAAATCGTTTAAGTATGAAATTATTTGTGATTAGAAGCTTTTGGATCTATTTTAATTGCCTCTATTTAAAACTTGTTATTCCTTAGCCCACACCTCTTAGCCATACAATACCATTGGTGTGACAAGTAGCTCAAATAAGACCCTGGTGGTCTTCCAATCCCATAACTCAACTTTCTAGCATATGTTTTGAAGTGCACAAAAAACTCTCTAGCCACATTGTATTCTTTTCATCCTGCAACTATTTTAATTGAGCTTGCTATGAAAGTCGAGGCTTATATACTTGTATTCTAACTGTAGATGATATTTTGTGATTATGTAGCATTTCAGTCTTGTACACTTGGCAAACTCATGACCCTGGCTGTTCCTCTTAGTTCTATACATGCTTTGCTTCTACAAGCCTCACATCTAATTTATTTTGTGACCCTTGGCGTATCTCTTAGTCTGAACAATGTTATATTGATGACACAAACATCCCGTCTTGCTCCAAATGCTTAAAATGTACTTATCTTACACCTCTACAAGTTCTGAGCTTATGCCTAGTCTCCTCTCTGGACACTAATGTCCAAGCCAAATAATAATGTCGATGTTGTTGTCCTGACTTGACGCAAATGTCCAGCACCCTAAAGGCATTCAATTTACAAATGAAATGTATTATAATGGTTCAACTAAGTGCTTTAATGTGAGTTATCTCATGATAGGATTGGTATAAATATAATATCAACCCTCATTCATTCATCACCTAACAATCAGATCAAAAGAGCACTCAAGAAACACTCAAGAAGCATTCAAGTTATCAAATTTTTTCCTATTCTACCCTATTATGATATCAGTCAAAAAAATAACCCAACTGTAGGTCTGAAATACTAAAGGAGCAGCTATAAGGTCATATTTTTCAAGTTACAAGCTAGGGCCCTATTTTACTTGCTTTACACACATTGCATGATTCACACACTAGCTAACACGTATGAGAGAAATACATGAGTCCGAGGCTATCTTCTAGAAGTATTGGCTATGTAGGCAAGACCCTTTGACAATGAGGTCATTATAGCGCAGCTCGACACCATGTGCCTCCTAACCCATTTTTCTTCAAGGTCACATTGAAGATGCAAAGCTAGCGTTTTACCATTTCACTAGGAGTGATAGTCCATGACCCGGATCTGAATGCACTAAAGTGAAGATGAAGCCAAACCCATAAGCAATCAGGTGATGACATCTTATTTGAGTGCATATTATGTATAAGACACTAGCATTGACATAATTGTACTAGACTGACATAACTGTCTATAGAATTATATGCATCAGATCTAGAATTTGACAAATGATCTAGAATTGTCTTCCTATTTGCTTCCTACTTGTACCAGATCCAACACTGTATTAGCATAAAAAATAACTATGTACCTTATTTTATGTTAGTTGTATATCTAGCATAGTTGTACTTTCTATTAATAACCTATTTCAACTTTATAAATTTAGTATATGGTACATTTGAGTTTAGCACATTAATTGACCTATTGTAGATTTGATATTCACCCTTATACCCTATCATTTCTATATCCTTAACCCTTACTCATAAAATATGATCCATATCTAAATTAGGGTTAAACATTTGGTGAACATGATCTTTGAACATCAAACGTTAATCCACCTAGTGTTTTCAAATTTTTGTTCTCTGTTACTGATCCATAATTGTCATTAAATATTTGTTACATGGATTGCTCCCTAGAGTTTGTATGCCTTTCTTATCCGATCCTCATTTCAATGTATAGAACATTTCAAAAGGACAAGGAGGATTTTATTTCCCTTTCAAAACCAAAAGAGGATGACAACTTTCATCCCTCTAACTTGGTTCATGTTATCCCCTCTTCAAAGGGTAAGGTGGATCATAATGTTATACAAAAAATGGGTAACCATAAAACCTTTCCAACATCCCTTGATGGTACACATATAAATGTTCAATCTAGAATACCTACGACTTTTATTTGTAAAACCCTATAAGATCCACTAACAAATATGAGCAAGTTACTACATGAACTAGACAAATGAAATCAATCTTTAGATTTAGAGATAACTATACTGCAAAATTAGATTATTCAATTACAAAACCCTAAGCATATAATATTATCTAAGGCACCAAGGAGACAATTTACAATTCTACCTGAGTCCCCAACTTCATTATTCCCATGGTTATTAGAGTGCCAACTTAAATCTATCCCTCATCCTATTAAGGTTGATATGAGTCGACCTCTACCCAAAGGATATGATGCAAATGCATACTATAACTATCACCAAGGCCATGGACATGCTTTGAACAAATGCTTTACCTTAAAACAAAAGATCCAAGATCTTATCGATGACCAAAATATTACATTTGAGGATTCTCCAAAGGAATTAGCTTCACTACAAATAAAAAACCACACACAACACTAGGATTTAACAATTAACTTATATATGGGTGGTGCTTATTGTTGGCACAACCATATTGATCCTACACAACCCAAAATCACTTACAACATAAAACATTTTCAATAACTTAGTTTTAATTTACAAGATTTGCAAAAGAAGGTCACTTGGAAAGACTTCTTGGGAAACATAATTATACCAATTGCTTGTGGACCTAAAGTAATTCAAACACAGTTTTGGGAATGCTTACCACATATCTATATGCATTTACACTTGGAACTCTTTGGCTATACCAAATGAAATAAAAAATTGACCTAAACAACAAGGCATTTCTTTTCCTCATGAAAGCAAATTCATACATATTTCCAATGATAACATTACATTTACTACACATGCAAAACGTGAGGAAGAACATGTTGTGTCCCTTTTCAACCTATCCAAGCATGATGCAAACAGTGTAAAAGATCCAACTTGAGATTGTAAGGTTCATAATAGGGGGAGACATCTACGACCATCAATTGGATGGCATCATAGGATGATCTTTCCTCATCATCAAAATACCAAAAAAATAAAAAAAGATTCAAAAATCCAAAAATAATTTTGGCACCTACATGTTTTATTGGCTCCTTGACATCTATGTGTTAGTTCCATGTTAAGGACTAGTGTATCATTTTACTCACACATACACATACACATGCATACATAGATACACGATACACTTATGAGTGTTGGGCCTTCCCTCTACTCATATCATCAAGATGTTTGGGACATCCATCTTCTATGATCACTCTACACTATCATGTTTGAGCTTACACATGTACTTACACATGCCTATTATCTATGATTATACATTACACAAGGTACTTGATATGCTATATACTTAGCATTTTTTGCTAACACATTTGATCCATGGGCCACTATGACATGTTTATGTTGGTTGCTTATGCTTTTCCTTTACACACTTCCTTGAGTGTTTTGCCTTGCTATTCTCTTGTTTTTTTGAGCATTTTAATATGTTCCATTATATACAGCCCCTATGCCTATGATTGTATTTTTGGACATTTGAATATGTCATTTATTGTTATATGGATATTTGAATATGTCATTCCTTATTTTTGTGGACAGTTGACTAAGTCATGTCCAGTCAATTTCACGACATTTGAACATGCTCCTTGTTTGTGGTATCTTTGGACCATTATTTTTTAACTTGATTTTGAGTGCTCTTATGTGTCTGTTGAGCTTGTAATTTTACTATCTAGACGTTGTCATGATATTTATCATGCATTTTAGGCCTCTGTGTCACATTGGTTCTATGCACTTCAATGTTATATCTACTTAGACATATTTTCTTCTATATGCTACATTGTTACATTTATAGATTTATAGTTGTCTTACCCTTTTGAGGTGAGCTAACTACTAGGAATTATCTTTCTCTCACCTCAAAATGGGGCATATTAGTGGGGGCATGTCATGGTGACATGGCTTCCACATTTTTCACAATTTCTAAATTATAGTGTGGGCATGCTTTGGAAGCATGTTATCCATACTCATATAGTATATGGCACTTACATCAATTTACATATTTAGTGGGGGCATGTCATGGTGACATGGCTTCCACACATTCACAATTTTTAGAATACAATGAAGGCATGCTTTAGAAGCATATTCTCCACATTCATTTAGTATGGTACTTATAATTCACAAATTTAGTGGGAGAATGCTTTGGAAGCATGTTCCCCACACCTAATCAGTTTTCAACATCTCCAGTTTACAATGGGGGCATGCTTTGGAAGCATGTCCTCCACACTTACATAATTTTTTGAATTGGCCAAAGCACAAAGTTATATGATTTCAATACACATTTGTGGTAGAATTGTATACATGATACCATTGTTACACTCAGTTTTAGCATGAGACAAATATAAGATGCATATGTTATGAAACATGTGCATGATATTACAAAATCCAAATCAAATTCATATTAAAAAACTATTGCACATACTGATACCCAACAGACTTTTACTGACTTTAGTGAACCAATCTACTATAGTAGTTGGTTCACCTTTTGGTATGGTTGGGGTGAATAAATCACTCAATATTTCTGAGTTTTTAGTTTGGACTTGATCATCAAAACTCACCAGATTACAACTATCATTGGGTTGCATGGTTGAACTAATCTCAATTACCAGGTGACAACTCACTTTTTCTCTATCTCCTTAGATATATGCACTTTAAATATTTATCTATATTAATCCTAATCTTAGTTTCAGAGCCTTACAATGATACATCTTTTGCAAAAATAAATTGCCAATAGGCATGACAGTTACATTGATACACATGTGCACTCCTAAATCTTGCTCTTTCAATTTCAATCTATTGCCAATACCTTTGACCCATATTATATGAACTGATTATACACTGTAACATGTTCTTGGTTGTAGGTCAGTCACTAACAAAACACTCAAACCCAACTCCATCAAGGCACTCAAATTCAACTCAAGCAAAGACAAGTTGTGTATACACACCCAAATACTTATTCCTTTCCTTTAAACTAGCAATTTAATTACTATATTAAATAGTGGACAAATGTAGATGATATTTTGTGACTATGTATCATCTTAGTGTTGTACACTTGGTAAAATCATGACCCCGATTATTCCTCTTAGTTATACACATGCCTTGCTTCCACAAGCCTTGCAATTGTTTTATCTTGTGCCCCTTGGCATATATCTTAGTATGAATAGTATTATATTGATAACATAGACATTCCATCTTACTTAGAATACTTAAAATATATTTATCTTACACCTCTGCAAGTTTTGAGCCTATGCTTGCTCTCCTTCTCCCTGGACACTAACATCCAGTTTAGACAATAGCATCGATGTTACTGTTCTAACCTGACGTAAGTGTCTAGTTTCTTAAACTCATCCAATTTACAAATGAAACTATTACAATGGTCAGCCGAAGTGCTTGAATTCAATATATCTCCCAATAAGATTGGTATAAATACAATATCAAACCTCACTCATTCCTCACATAGCAATCAGACTAAAAGAGGACTCGAGAAACACTCAAGTTACCAAAAGTTTTATTATTCTACCCTATTTTGATATTAGTCAAAGGAGTAACCCAACTATAGGTTTAAAGTTATAAAGGATTAGTCATAAAGTCATATTTACAAAGTTACAAGCTGGGTCATTATTTTACTTACTTTACACACATTTCATGATTCAAACTCAAGTCAACAATAAGGGAGAACTACATGAGTCTAAGGCCCTCTTCTAGAGTATTGGCTATGCAAGTAACACCCTTTGATAATGGGGTCATTGCAGGTGATCTCAAAACTGTGGCCACTAACCTATTTTTCCCTAAGGTCATATTGAAGATGCAAAGCTAATTTTTTTCCATTTTACTAGGAGCGACAGTCCATGACCTTGATCTAAATGCATAAAAGCAAAGGAAAATTCAAACCCAAAAGCATCCATGTGGTTGCATCCTATTTGAGTGCATATTCTGTATAATACAATAGCATCGATCTTAGACACTTCGATGTAACTATGCCACACTGAAACAACTATCTAGAGAGCTAAAGGCACCAAATCCAAAATATGACGATTGATCAAAAAGTATCTTCCTGCTAGTTTCTCGCCTGTAATAGATTCAACACTGTATTAGCATCAAAAATAGCTAAGTACTTTATTTTATGTCATTTGTATATATAACATAGTTATACTTTCCATTAATATCCTATCCCATATTTATAAATTCAACATATGGTACATCTGAGTTTAACACAGTATTAGCCTATTGTAGATCTAGTATTGACCCTTGTGCCCTATCATTTTTATATCCTTAATCCTAACCACTAAAATAGGATCCATATCCAGATTAGGGTTAAACACTAACACCACTTCAAGATACCCTTCCACTAATTTAAAATTGGGGTGTTATTCCTTCCTTTTCAATGATAAAATCATGATTTTGGTGTTGTCTATGTTTACATGTATCCCTACTTATTTACAAAAAAACTCTAGAGCTTGAAGATGATCTCTTAAATATTTGATTGCCTATGCCATTAGAATTAGGTCATCGATGTAAAGCAAAAGTTTCACCACATGATTGACCAAGTGGACCCCTTCTCCTTTGAATTCGTTATCCAATCTTCTAGCTTATCAATGTATAACCCAAATAAAGTCAAGAATAAAGGGAAACATTGTTTGACGCCTATATAACTCTTGAAAGATTCAATCATCCTTGCATGTGTTTTGATTTTATCCTTGACTTGCTCATACAATATATGAACCATTTACCTCTAGTGTACTGGGAACCCTAGCTCTTCCATTCTGCTCTAAAGTTTGCTCCTTAGTATTGTGTCAAAAGATTTTTTGAAGTCTACAAAACAATAATATGTATTCCATTTTTATCCCAAACCTTTTCAAATAGGTGTCTAAGTGTGACACAATGATCAACAATGATCAAAATTGATCTCGTCCCAACCCATTCAAGGGATTCAAACATTCATAGAAGTGTAATTCAAAAATAGGCCATAAAAGAAATCAAAGTTTATAAAATACCTGACAACTTATAAGTATAAATGCAAATTAAAAATGACAAAATAAGGGTTATATTAAAAAATTCTTGACATAGGATGTTAGGATATATTTGTCTGCTCATAAATTTTATATATATTTAATTTTATGCACCGGGCCACTAACACATTAATAGTTGATACATGAATTCAACATCATCATTTATAATTACAAATCTGTTTCCATTAACAGGGAGTGGAAAATTAATAAAAATTACTCCATGTGGTGCACATCAGTAACATCATACCTAATACTGATAATGACAACCTTTTGCCATGTCATTTCACATCTATTTAGTATTTTCTTCTTCTAGTTTTTCCTTTCCCTTTGTTGCAGATAATTGTTGTTCATAGATAATATAATGATGTGAAAAATAAGCATCACTTGTATGTTCTCTCTTCTCTCTGTGCTGAGACTATATGGTTTTCTAATGGGTAGGTAATAAAAATCTCTACTCTTATTTGATGGTTTGAGAGTTTATAGTAGACAATGTCAGCTAACTTTAAAATGTGTGATCTCTATGTAGGTAGAATCTAGATTTTATCAATAACTAGAGGATGATAAAGAACTCTGATATTGATGGGTGAATTCATCAAACTATTCGTTTGGGTTATCTTTGTTTAGACAATGGAGCACGATTGATTGATAACATTTTTTATCAACAAGTTTTTAGGGAAAAAAATATTGGTAACGTCATTTATTCGGCCCATGAAATCCAACTGATTAATACCTACTTTTTAAAATCAAGATTTTAAAGGGAAAACATACATGTAAAGTCCATTGTTTGGGATTTTATGTTGATGGATAGGGTTTTCATAAGAAGAATATTGTACTGGTCTTAAAAGTTGCAGAGCACAATAATAAGCATATGTTCATGCACTTTATGAGGTAAGCCAATATGTCAGTGTAGAATCCTTATAACTCTTATAATAGATTGTGTATATTATTTCATCTTTTAAAAAAGTTAATGTTTTTCATGTTTTTTTATAGAAAACAAAATCATGTTTCTCAAGTTTGTGTGCAAAGAAATTTTTTTGTATGTAGTTATATAGCTAATATATCCATCTATGGAGTTATTTTGGCAATACTCTAAAAACTATGACATCTATATAACATTGATCTCCAAAAATGTTGGGTTATTTAGCATCCATTTAATGTAATAGTTGTGTGAGTTTTTAAAGCTTGGTTTTGGAAGATTATATGCAAATGTTATGTTTTATAAGAGGCCTAAATTTTTATTTGCTTAGACATGGACTGACCATTCTTGGACTATTTTTTGACCTTTCACAAAAGGTTGTATAGATCAATAAAAATAATATTCAAAACATTAAAAATTAATTGTATCCATTTTGTATAATTCTCTTTTGTTCCATCCCCTAATCCCTTCACTGGGATGGACTTCTATTCAATCAATCTCTTTTTAGGGTGTTTTTCAGATTTATGTGCTATAAAATTTATATTTTATATTCCACCTTATGGATGCATTATCAAGTATGATTTATATTTTATATTCCGATTGAAGGATAAGTATGAAACAATTAATATTGTTGTGTTGTATGAATTTTTTTTATTTTTTGTTTACCACCTCTTGAAAAATCAATTTGAATATGATATATCTTTGTGTTGGTGGAAAATTTAAAAAAATATTTTTTATTAAAATGACATGACCCAAGTAAAAATTTTGTTAACCAAATTTTGCGCTCTAAGATGGTGTCCGTGACTACATAGAATTGATTCTTTAATTTCAAATGCACTTTAACGCACTAAAGTTTGAATTGTAGTTGATAATTATTACTTTAAAAGGTTTTTTTATACGTGTATGGGACTAACATCTATTTGTTGAATTATAAACACAATTATCTAATTGTTACTAAAAATAATTTTTTTTTACAAAAAGCATTCACTCTATTTTGAATGTCTTGTGGAAACCTATACTTTTATATTTATTTTAAATTTTTCACTAAATAGGTATAAATGGTGAGAAAATGGCTTCCATTAGTCGTTTTAAGAAAGATAAATTAATTATCCCTCAAGATTATAATCAATAATGTCATTCCCAAAATGAATACTTTGATGTTCATCTACATGATGAAACTATGAATCAGATGGAGAAAATTTTTAGGAAGAGGCAAAATCATGAAAGAAATGGAAAAGAACATTCAAGTCCAAATGGAAAACAAGATTTTCATGGGTTTATGCTATAAAAAATTGTATTAGTGTTGAAAGGATAAAGTATTTTTGGTGTGTAAAATATAAGAGAGAAAATCCATTTGTTAAAGTTGGGAATACCACCATTCAAAACAACGGTTTAAAAACCCATGTAGAATCAAAGACTTGTACATTTGCATCATAAATTTTGGAGGGAGAAAGCAAACAAAACATATTCTTATTACAAAACATATAGAACTACTGGTAGACACTGAGAAGGAGAGAATCATATTAGTGATTGCAAATGTATTTTGTTTCCATACATGATTTAAATTTATAACTCCATAATACAACTTGTGACTTGAAGATATATAAAGGCACTCCATACATACCTCTAACAGATGAATACACTGGATATACAAATACTACATCTAGAAAATATTTTATACAAGCTGTGAAGGAGGTATATTGGAAAAATTTAAAAGATGAGATTTTTTGTAGTCCATGTTACTCAATTTTAGTTGATTGAAAGCATTGATCAGACTATGTAAAAACATTTGATAGTTTATATTACATATCTGACAAATGAAGGAAGAGGTCAATGTGTACCAAAATTTATAATCCTCATTTAATAAAAGATGGAATAACTCAATCTATGTACAATGTCATGATAACTTTTTAGTAGATTTGGATTTATCCTTGACGAAGTTAGTTGGATTCGGATTTGATGGGGTTTATGTCATGAGGGGTAT
Source organism: Torreya grandis (assembly GCA_037957365.1). Classification (NCBI taxonomy): domain Eukaryota; kingdom Viridiplantae; phylum Streptophyta; class Pinopsida; order Cupressales; family Taxaceae; genus Torreya; species Torreya grandis. Next base: position 1,274,584 of record JARHVA010000384.1, read on the forward strand.
CCATGAAGTTTTATCTATTAAACTTCATTGAGATGCTTCTCAGTTATTAAATATTCATTGCATAGCTCATCAAGAAGCATTATCAGTAAATGATGCTTCATCTTATTTTAGATTTACATTTTATTGATAAATTTGCAAACAAAGTTTATTCATGGCTTGGGAAATCTACTAAAAGACATGGAGTTTTAAGAGAGATAATGGAGTCAATTCAAATAAGTAGGTTAGAGGCATTAAAAATTCATCAAATTAGGTGGCTCTATATGGGAAAGGTCATGGAAAGGCTTGTCAAGCTCATTACTTCTTTGTTGAAATCATGAGAGTTAGAGGAAAAACATTGTATGATTTGGTAAGAATTTTTGCGTACATTTTTACATCCATTTACTTGCAGATGCGCTTATTGAGTTAAATAAGTTGAATAAAAAATACAAGAAGATCATGTTGACATTAATTCTAGTTGAACTAATTTAGATATTACCATTGACATGTTTCGTAAGAGATTTCAACCAGACATATTTGAGGTAGGTACAATACTTATATCATCTTTTTAAAGTAGAGCACAAGAAGGAACTCTTGATTTTGCAAATGGAACATGTACGATAAATGTAAATGCATTGAGATTTGAGAGATTTCCTAACTCACAAAGATTAGGGACATTAGATGATTGCATTGAATTGGGAAAAAGTTTTATAGTGAATGTTATAGGTTATCTAGATACAAGATTCACAAAATTACCTATATTTAATGCTGCTAAGTTTTTTCAGTCCTCATAATTATTACAATGAGATGGATGATAGAGACCATAGAAAAATGTGGTTAATATGTTTATGTGAAAAATTTAGTCTTGGAAACTCACTTGTTGTGGATATTGTTAAATGTTTATGTGAGATGGATGAATTTATTTGTACTATTTATAAATCATACCCAAAAAAATATGCGTTTGGAGCATGGGATCTATGTGGGGATGAACCTGATTAATTTGAAGGTTTTCCATGTTTGATGCGGCTATGGAAAGATATTCTTGTTATTGCAACAAACATAACAATGTGAAAGATTTTTTTCAAATTTAAACATGATAAAGAATGGTGATGGATATGGAAATTTTTTGAACACATTAGATATGTTAATTTTTCTCTTCCTTTGTGCACCTCACACTTTAAATGAGGTCTAATTGAATGTTATTAATGATGCATGGAAGCATATAAAATCTTGAAATCCCCTTCCACTAGAAAAATAGATCCATATGTTCCCCACACACATGATGGTCTTCTTAAATGGAAACATGGTCACATGAACTTAGTTGATATCTTTTTTGATATATTTTTATTTTATATAGGTTAACAATTTTTCAAGAAGGGATTCAATTAGTAAATTTTCTCAATTTTGTGAAGTGTATTAGTGTCTATTTTTAGTTAGAGAAGTAATGTGTCAAGAGGTTGTCATGCCACTAAATGCATTATTAAAACTTATCAATTGTTACCTTAGGACTTATTTTACACATTTTGGTTCAACTCTCAACTAAATATGTATGTCTCACAAATCTCTTGAATTGTACTACCTTTTATATTCTAAGAATTTTATGCTTGGATAGGTAGGAGAAGGGAATCACAATCAATGTATTTTGGAAGAATTCAATGGCTACATGGGAATTTGTAATTTTACTAGCTTTGACATTTCCTTAGTGGATTCTTCAATCGTAACAAAAATCAATAGCAAACTACAATTTTTCAAGATCAAAATCTCTAAAATTGTCCCAATCCGATGAATTAGTAAGAAACATAACTAACATATTATGCATCATTTTAGGATTATGTGAAATTTGTAGTAATGACCACTTTACATGTAGTGGAAATTAACATTGAGGATATTTTTTTATTTTTAATACTTCTTTCTGAATTGTATATCCATTGACTATATTTTAGTTAAGCCATATAATTCAAGGTTGGAAATTAAATCTTACTCCTCAAAACAACCATGACCACAACTAAAATGTAACAATTTAAACTTGGACATTGAATAGGTTTTAGGTAGTTTTAGTCCCTTTTAATCTCTTTTGAAACAAGATGAAAGAAAATGTCTTGTCTTAAAATTTGATGAAAGGAAAACATGCCTTCATGGATAACAATACTCAATATTTTTTGTACATCCATTATATGGATAATATGGACATCAACATATGATATTTGATCATGGAAATTTTGAACATAGGGGTATTCCCATGCACATTTGAATATGACAAAATGCATTTAGTTTGTTTATTTTGATTAAAAAATCATTACACTCAAATACATTTGTAAAATAATTATATAAGGAAGATAAAACACTTTTTTTTTAATATAAAGGTCCTCAACATATTTAGTTTTTTGGATTAATATGAAGATCCAAATGTTGCTTATTCTCAATTTTAATTCATTTTTTCTTGTCTTCCTATCATTGCTCCACATGGGTTTGTATATTAGACATAAACTAAGCAATTGTAAAGAGGACATATAAAGAGCTGGATATCACTTAAAGCCTCGATTTTAACCATAAATTGATAAAAAATACTTCTTTGCTCTAATTTGTAGCACTCATTTATGTAAATATAAAATTTTACCTTTTTAGCAATGATTTAAAAGTATGCAGAGCTAGGATAGTTTGTGGTGTGCAAATCAAGAGTCTTGGATGGGTGGAAACACTTGACGAAATTGTAGTTCATAGATTTGTGGTTGTTTATATGGGAATATATAATTTTAATAGCTTTGATATTTTATTTAACATATTTTTAGTGACACGTGTTCTTAATTTACTCTTGTCAATCAAAATGCAACTATTTCTTGTAACTTTTCATCATGGAAGAGTTGGATGAACAAATACTCTTCAACTTGAAATTAAGACCAACCCTTCAAATTTGATCAATGGTGATCAATAATGGAGTGTTTGGGACTAAATCCTACTTGTCTCATTTCCCTCTTTCTTTTTTCCTCCGCCCAACTACTAATTATGTGTTCTATCATACTCCAAAATAGCTTTACAAAAAATGGATTGACCATGATAGTTTGGTAATTTGAGGGGTTATTAACATCTCTACTTTTAAATAGAGGTATGGTTAAACTGGTTGTCCACTCTATCAGAAAACCACTTTGGATGACCTCAATAATTTTTTTTTTTGATTTGAGGTGCGAGAATATCTACTCCCCATATGATATGCTTTATGTGTAGGTTGTTTATATCTTGGAATTTGCCCATTACTAGATCTTTAATCCTTTGCATGATGTCTTTTGTCATGAAAAGCTTTTTATTAACACTAATTGTAGGAAGTGTATCTTGTTCACTTTCACACTCATACAACTTCTTTGATTACCTTAACCATTGTATTACTATTATGTTATTCTCAAACTATTATTTTCATTGCTAAGTTCCCTTTAGATTATTTTTGGTTCATGTTTCCCTAAGTAATCAACTCTTTCCTCTAAGTTCTCATATATTAAATTTTTTTAACCCTTACCATTTGCTCATATGTTTTCTAATTTTCCTTTGCTCTACGTACTAGTTCTTTTAGAAATCTCTACACTGCCTTGGATTTTTCATCATACCACATGTTTGTCACAAAACTATTTATTTCATTCTTTTTAGTTTTAGCTCTCTTGCATAATGTTAATCCATAGTGAATGGTGTAAATTGACCTCTTGCTCATATTATTATCTAGTCATCTTATTTATTAGCAAGGGTTATTTCATAGCGTTTCCCTCATCTCAATCTAGCTATAATTTTGAAAGCTTAACCATCATTGAAGTGAGCTAGGGTTACTTTGTGAGCAAAAAGAAGAATCTTTCCCAGCCGAAGTTTGAATGGTCATTGTTGGCACTTGGCTAGCAAAGTTTTCTTCCTTCTAATCCTTTACATTCTATTAACGATTGAGAGGTGAGTTTTTACTGATTGAGGATCATTCCATTCGCCAACTTGTTCAAAGTCAGGAGTTTTAGGTGCTAAGACCCTAGGACCATTGCAAAGTATTTAATAGTTCATAGTGCATTCTCAAACCAATTGGAAATTTTTGGGTTTAGGCTTGTAAATGCCATCCATTTCTTTGCCAGATCTAAGAACATAGTTGGATAGATTTTTTAGGATGGATGGAATTTAGGATTTCATGATCAATTTTATTCAATCATTTTGTTCTCACAAGTATTTTATCCATCCAAAATATGTGTCATAAATTCATGGAGTTTGTCCCTCCTATTTTTGCTTGAGCTAGCAATTCCAAGATGAAATATAAATACAAGGGTGTGGACCCCATATCAAGCTTAGATACAAATATTCTTGATATTTTAGATATGGATATGGGGCACATTGATCTAGAATATTTATGGAACATTTTAAATGGTCCTCACCTCCCTGCATTAACTTAGATGGTGTATGCCAATGAGCTTCCTCAAATAGATCCCTTCCATGTCTCTACTTGTGCATGAACTTTATCCTTGATTATGTGAAGAATGAAAATCTTGATACATGAAAGGTTCACATTTCTAATTTTATTGATGAATTTCTAGGAATTCTATCACATGATGTGTATGTGGATGTATTTATTCGAGGAGGTAGGGCATATTTATGGGTAAACATAGAAAAATGCCTCACGATCATCAATAAAGGTTAGTTGAAAACCAAAAGGCAAGGGGTTAAGAAAATACTTAAAAAATTATTTAGGTTAGATTTAAAAGAGATCTCTATGACATGATAACCTTGCTAGATCAAGTTGTCGGTAATCAATTAGCCACTAAGTTCCATTTATGGATGTTCAAGATGATGAACTCCATCTATACATGGAAATAATTGATGGACTGGGGTAATTTTATTAGTGACTCCATGCATAATCACTTGAGCGAGTTGAACATGATGGGTTATTTCTCATTGAACTCATACCTACTGAATGTGATTGCATTTAGAATGCTATTTGCTAGTTTGAAGAAGGAAGCAAGCCTAAATCCATTGAATAGAGTTTATAAATTTTATCCTCAACTAGCCTTCAAATAATGTCAATTGAATTTTAGATACGTCAATGACACATTCTCAATGTTCACTGTCAGATTGTTACATGAAAAGTTTGTAAAAATGATTTCAATGAAGGGGCTGCTAAAGTTAGTAAGTATGGGAGTAGGTTCATCCAGTTCCCCAAGTTCACATACATCTAAGTTGGTAGATTCAATGGGAAGCCATAATGCCTACCCAAATATGTCAATGACAAACTTATTATTATTTTATTTTGTAAGAAACTAGGTGAAACACATAAGTTATAATCTTAAAAACATAATATGGGTGTTCATTTCCCCATCACTATCAGTCACTACATGTGTGAAAGTTATCTTGATGCAAGACCAACTGAAAAAGATATGGCACAGTTAACTATACATGTACTATAAAAGATTGTCATTTGATAGTAAACAATTTCTTGAAAATATTCTTGGATCAACTCACAAACATGTTTCTTTCTATGGAGATTATTGGATGGTTTTGAAGATGATGACGAGGCTAGGCAAAAGGACTATAGCTGAATGACCTTGAATAAAATGGTCAAGTATAAGATCACAAATATTCTTAAAGAAGTAATTGATGAAATGATTTTGATTTTCAAGCTCTAATTTATTCAGAAAATTAAATATTTTTGGATCCTCTCCATGTAATTGATTGGTAAATTCTTGAAGTTTTTAGTTTAGTGTCTGTTTTAAATGAGTTATAGCTTGAACTATGCCATGTCTCACTAAGAGTGTGAAGGAAGTCATTGGAACCAAGAGTTCAAAGGGTGTAGTTTTTTGTCTATGGCATCAAAGCAACACGTGATAAATCCTTGGAAGGCCTTGGGTTATGTGTTCTTGTCATAATTTCTCAAGATGTTAGTGTTGTTGAAAGTGGTGGAGATGGCAAAGACCTAAACAATGATAAATTACTTGAAAATCCCTACAGAGTAGGGTAAATACCCAAATTAAAAATTAAATTTAAAATATTTGAAGCTCCTCAACAAACTACTACACAAGGATTGGTAACTTCTCCTCCTCCTCTTGACTCATCTATTTTAATTGACAACACCGCACAATAATTCATTACATCTAAACACAACCAAGGTCAAATATCCCCTGTTCCACAAGCTCTAAGTTGTCCCCTACTACACACCAATCCCATTTTCCTCCACATCCTGTATCATCTCAAGTACATGTTCTTCCTCCTCATGTTTCTCCTACACTTGCTCATATTTACTTTCCAACTCCTGCGCCAGCAAGAGCTTCATCTGAGTCTAGGACATAATTTTTTGACATCGAAGGTAGTGTAACTTTTAAGTGGTAGAGCCCATGATTAATAAAAATAAAATAGCAATCAAGGCCACCATTATTAATTATGATGTTGTTTCTACAACTCTACAAACACCACTTTTGAATAAGACCAAAACTACTTTTAGAATTGTCACAAATGCTTCAAGTGAATAGTTCTTCAAAGTAATAACTCCCATTGGGGATAAGAATAAGAAGGATATGACATTTTATGATTATAATATATTATAAAATTTTCCAAGATCAATACAATAATGTTGAAAGCATAAAGCAAGTGGGAAGAATGAGAGATGAGATCTCATTAAATAGAGTCAAAGGAAGGAAAAGGAAGTTATAAAGAATCCCATCATGACTTGCACAACCTTCTTAGTATGTACCAAACATCTATAATCCCCATAAGGTTAGAGGGATGTGTGTGACAAGTGTGGAGGGAGTTACATGTGAATGTAACTCAAGATTCCCTACAAAAGGATAAAATATGTGTGACATCTCATAAATTTAAGATAAAGTGAATTTATCACAATAATAAATACACAACTAAATAGACTTAGGATTAGCCTAAATTTACCTCAATAAATATTAATATTCAACATTCATCCTTAAAATTTATTTGGGGTTACAAAAGAGGAGAAAATATTACAAATAAAGAGAAGGGAATCTTACAAACAAAGAGAAAAGAGTTACATTACATTATTTTTTCCCTTAATGGAAACTTCCTTCAAGAGGATTTATAATAATTTGGGAGATTAAATAAGAAAAGGAGGTGACATCAATTTTTTTAAGGATGATGGTGTGATCATCAAAAATATACAATAAGTCTTTTTAGAAATTAAGGTCAATCTGCTTTGAAACAAAAACAACAAGAGAGGAGTTGATAAATATGATCAACAAAACTTACAAAACATAGGATTACACCAGTTTTCATGTTAAGTAAATAATATGACATAAAATATGATCCATATATAATAAACACAATAAAAACATATCTAGTAGAGGTAAATGGATCAAAAGACAACTTCCATCACAAAGTGTGAAATCCTACATGAAAAAAAAGTTAGTCAAATCATAATTAGCTCCAAACAAAGCATTTTTCCTTGAAAACTTATAAGAAAAAGTAAGTACAAAATCAAGGAATGCATAAAATTTGAGTTTTAAACTTATCAAAAGGGAGACAAAGAAGATGTGTTACTTGCAAAAGCTATCCTACTTGAATTGATTGAGAAATTATCAAAATAATGCATATCAAAGTCTCAAGAAGATACCATAGATTTTAGAATCAAATCTTTTTAACCTTTGAGTGAGTTAATTTAATTGTTTTTCAATAATGAAAAATGTCATGAGTTGATTTACCAGTTTTAAATGGATGTAATTTATAACATTTTGAAATATGATGCTTATGTTTACTATAATACCCACAAATGTTATCATGTTTATCCAAAATATAAGCATAAAAATGATTAGAATCAAAAGAAGTTTTATGAGAATGAGAAACACTATGCTGCAATGTCCTTCAATGAGGGGGATAATATGCCTTTACATGATCATTAAAAGAACTACAACCAAGTCCTATGAAATTTGCATTAGATGTAAGCAAAAGAAGCTCAAGAATGCCATTTTCACATTTTCCAAGACCCCATCCATTATAAACCATCAAGTGCATAATGCGTAAATCAGGGCTAGAAAAAGTTTGTTGCAAAGCAATGTTCTCTTTAGGAGAAGAATCACATTTTGAAGAAACATTATTAGAGGTGTGAATAGTTTCAAAAGATACAAGTTTAGTATTAATTGTGCCAACAACATTATGTATGTGATCCATGTGTGCATTAAAATAGATTTGCATAGTTTTGAATTTATCAGTAAAAAAGTTTTTAAAATATGAATATTCATAATTTGACATTCAAGTTGACATTTAAGAGCATTAATTTCATTATTATGAAAAGTGAGTTTTTGCATAGCATTATTAGAGGCTAGAAACAATGCCAATGATGAAAAAAGAAATAAGTGTCATAAATAATCATTCTCTAACAAAAAATAAGAATAATCCATGTGTAAAGAACACCAAAAAAATCTCTACTTTTGCCAAAGATTTAAAAGAGATAGAAAAGGCATTACCAAGAGATCCCTGTCAAAATATAGAAGCATACCAAAAAAATACATCAAGAATTACTATAAAGACATTAAGAAGGAAAAAATTCTATTACAATATATGACAACCCATTTGAAAAAAAAAAATGTTAAATTTAATAGCTTCAAAGAACTTTTCTTGAAAGAACTTAAATCTATCTACATTTTACCTTTTGTTAAAAAAACATAAATATGTTTGTTGGTATAAACAAGAGTTCAAGTTCAAGGATGTTTCCACATAAATTAGAACGACACAATAATTTAAAAAAAAAAAAAAAAACAGTAAAAAACCAATATAAGATATTGATGAGTTAAAAAAAGCTAATAAATAGCTAAAGTGCCACATGTATCAAGTATCTTGGAAAGATGTTTCACTGAAGGAAAATTTAGTAATCAAGGGTAAAGCAAGACAAGGGAATGCCATGTATGCTAAAAACCAAGAAGAAAGAATATGAAATGCCTCAGTGAGGCAGAACAACAAAAAAAGGTGAGGGTAGAATGATCAATAAGAAAAGGTCTGCCACTTTCAACAGCTAGAAGACATATAAGTAGAGACAACAGATAAAAGTGGCAAAGAAAAATAATAAAATGCTGAGAGGAAAATGCCAATATGAAGGCACTTAGGCTGAAAAGCCACAAAAAGAGTATATTACAATATGAACAAAGGCACAAAGCATCAAGTCCCTATGGAAAGGGTTGTTTTAGGTAAAGCTATTTTTCAAATTTTTAGATATTATTTTCCAAAAATTTTATATTTCAATTTGGTTGATTTTAACAAATGTCTATTATAGTTCTAGTAAGACATAGGATATGAATAATGATTATTTGATTGATTTGCATAAAATCTTGCATTTTAAAAGTTTTGACCTATTTTAATTAATTAGAAACTAGATATTTATAAATGATGATTATCACAACACTATTATTTGTGGGTTTGAATTAGTTATTATGAGCTTCTCAATTGTATGCTTTGTATGCAAGCTTTTATTCTCACTATTTGATTAAAATAGAAATCATGAATATTATGAAGACTATTGTATGAAAATTGAATTAACTTTTCTTGCTTAATTAAAAAATTGAAACTATGTTCAAAATATTTCAGAGTGAGCACATTAAAATATCATGGTTAACCTTTTGAATGAAATGATGGTCAGAAATAATGTTATATTTTCATTTTTGAACTAGTATGCAGTACTACTGCAAAAATAACTTCAAGTGACTGATGCATTGGAAATTATTAATGGATGTACATTATTCACACATGTTGGAGACATATTGCCTATATTTTTTGAGTGTATTTTTCACTATAAATATGTTATTTTTAAAGGATTTTCCCATTATAAACCTATTGTTTTTTCCTATGATATTTTTTTGTTATTTTTTTAAGGATTTGTCCTTTTAAACCTATTCTTTTCTAAGGATTTTCCTACTATAAACATTTATGTTCAATGAGTAATTTCAATATAAAACTATTCTTGTTGTTTTGTTTTGTTTTGTGTGTGTTATCCTTGTTTCTTGTTTCTTGTTGTTGTGTGTTGGTGGAGGTATCATTAGTTATCTATCCTTGTTTTAAGGCATTTGTAACTAGGTTCAAGGTACAATCAAGTTTGAGGTTGAGTGATAGGTGACTCCATAGCCCAATGGATGCATAAGGCAATTGGTCTAGATGCATAACAAGCATGTAATCCCAGGAGTTCGCCAAAGATGTTAGCCAAAATTGGCTAGCATAGGTGCGTGGTATTAAGAACTTGATATTTAATTTTTTTAACTTTGTTGATATCCCTTTAGGGTCTTGGTCTAAGTCATAACTTGTCTTACCATGAATAAAATGTGATGTTTTCCTAATAGTGTTTAATAATTCCTAGGATGGTAGAGACAAACTGTGAGGTTATGGTCCTAAAAGTGACTAGCCAATGTTCATAACTTGACCCTTCATGAGGTTTTTATCATGTTTTAAGATTTGTTTGCAAATTGTAAGGTAATTTCTCCTTGTTTCATGCCTACCCAAGTTATGCAACATTTAAATACACTTGTCAAGGATCCCAAAAGTAGGTTTAAACGTGAAAAGAATAAGTTTTTCAATGTGAGATGATGATGTTAGTGTCTTCAAGTAAAAATTATGTGTTTGAAGCATTAAAAATCCAAGAAAGGACAAAAACACTATCATCTTCTCCATCAGGTTTCTTAGCAGGCTAAGGAAGGTAGTTTTGTTGAAGATCATTCATGAAAGAGAAAGCATATCAAGACCAATGATGTTATGTGTTGGAGGGGTTAAATATGCCATCTAAATACATATAATTTTTTTCATAAAGAGACCTTGTTCTCTATGAACTATCGTTAAGACTATGGACCCTCCAAAATCCATGCAAAACCCTAAAGGTTCAGTTTTTATAGTTTAAATGCATTGGAAGCTTCCTTGATGAAATTTAAAGGTGAAAGAATCTATTTAAAGATTTTATTATCCATTAAAACATATAACTTGATGCATATAACCATGGTACAAGTTTACCCATACTAAGAATGTGGTGTTTTGTCAAGATTTGCAGGTTTAGGCAAGTTTCTTGTGAAGTGAGAAGTGTTTTCAACATGAAAGGGTTAGAAGCAGGTGCCAATGAGATATAAGAGTCTTAAAATAGGTTAGGGACTTCATCCAAACCATATCCAAGCCAAAAATAACATGCATGAGGGAGTGGTATGTTCATGTACAGATGTATATAGTTGAGGAAGTTTTGTATCCATTGCTCTTAAGTGAAAATCTCATGTTGATGAGCTCGGTGAAAGATAATGTTTTAGGGATGGTATTGTTGACACAAAAGATTGCACCCTTGGTAGGAGGCCGAGCTCCTGCCTTCTTCACGCAACTATGGAAACTCCCCTCTCACTTGTGGGACCAGCGAAGCTGGAGGGGAGAGTCTCTAAATAAGGGCTAGCTCCCTTTGATGCATCATGTTCGTTCCAGTAAGTGCTAACATGTATATATATATAGATATATAATGGGGGGGATGAAAAGGGAGAAAGAGAAGCTGAAAATAAACTACTCTAAAGAGGTGATGCACCATAATGAAATGACCTTCTCACCCTCACACTAAAATTAGACAAATGCATACACACACTTCACACTTGGTAGAAGGACCAAGCTGCAAAAAACTTGGCAGGGAGGCTTTAATGGAAAATACAAAAACAAAGATCGACCTAGGTGCTGTGAGATGCACACTGCAAGTAATTTCTTCTGTTCTTTACTTCCAAGTAGAACTCTCCTTACCAGTTGTAGAAATGACACCTTGTAGACAATAGATATGTTGGTGTTGGACCTGTGAAAGCATCAAGAAGTAATGTCTAAACACAAACTAACACTCAAGACATACACAAAAATATCTATCCAAGATAGAGGTAAAAATGTGTTTATTGATTCAAGTGAAAATTTTGCTAGGGCTATGCCTTACAAATGTGGAAGATCCCTCTCAAAATGACAAGTCTTGAATATATATCTGAGGAAAGTAGGCCATTTGGCACCCCTTTTACAAGTGGCCCATTCACATCCTTCTCATTGGGAAGAGCAAGCTGCTCAAAACATCAATGAGCTGTGCCCTTTGTCTGTTTATGCTTCCTAATGGTCAATTCGCAGGCACTATGTCATCTACCGAAATAAATTCTTGGGTCGACATCTTCTTTCGCTATTTGGACTATCTGACAGTTCCTCCACTTGGCATCTCTCTCTTTATTTTCCTAGGATCGTATCCTTTTCTTGCTCCTTCAGCCCTCGAGGGTGATCTTCTAGCAGGTCACTGCATTTTTGGGCTTTCTCCATGGTCGGTGTCTTTTAGTTTGAAGGCAAACAGCTATTTCATTGTGTTAATTTTGACGTTCACATGGCCGTCATCACTTTGAAAACCAATGGCTAATTTGCTTCCTTGAATTTGGTAGCCTTCGAGACGTCACCATTCCCGACAAAATGTCATTGGGTCTTTCGCTGGCTTCTTTACAAGCTTTGTCCTCCACAAGGGCATTTGAACTTTGAGCTACCCTTCGACCATCTGGCATACCCTTGAACCAAGCCGTTGAACCAAAAATGGTTCAACAATTCAAGTGGTTCAACCATTGCGCGCGAAAGAACTTGCTAATGAGTCGACTGATTGAACTAGGCTGATGAACCAAGTGTTGAACCAAATGATTGAACCAAGCTCGTTGAACCAAGCCATTGAACTGAAATTGGTTCAATGATTCAATGGTTCAACGCTATTGAATTGAGACATTTGAACTAAGTGATGAACTTTTGTTGAACCAAAGGTCGCTGAACCATTTGAACTAATGTGTTGAACCAAATGATTGAACCAAAAAATGGTTCAACAACTTAATGGTTCAACCATTGCGCACCGAACCAATTAAACTGAACACTGAACCACTCGCTTTGAACCAAGCCATTTGAACCAAAGCTTGAAACAAGGCCGTTTGAACTGTAGATGGGGAAACCAAGTGCCGATTGAACCAGCGATTGAAACAGGAGTGATAGTCTTGAGGATTGAAAAGAGGCTTGAACCAGGGCTAAATTTGTCAGATAAGAGCCTGGAAAGCCTCTTTAAAACTTCAGCATTCTCTGAACTGATCCTTCTTGTGCCAAAAGACTAACCAGCTGAGTCTGTAGAAACATGAAGTCTGTAGGGAGCTGCTGAATCCTTAAAAAATATCCCCTGTAGAGTTCATAGATTTTATAGGACCTATACAAAATCAAAAGAAATGGCCTAGAACAGCAAGGGGCAGAAGGGGACCAAAAATTTTGCCTGTTGGGCAAAATTTGGTCAACAAATTAGTGACTCCCAGGGGAAGCATGCCTATTATGCTTAAAGACCAGTTGCCTTGTTGTCCATTGGGCATGGAGTCAGATGGTAACTTAAAGAACTAGCAGTAGCTTTGATAATCTAGAACCAGTCACACAGATTTACCTCCAAGAGGAAAAGAAAACACACACAAAGCTAAGAAAACCATTACTTGTGCAACAACACTTAGGGAAAATAGGGAAAGAAAACAAGGGAAAATATATACAGATGAAAGGAGACTTAGTGGCAGTGCTTCAGATGTATCTCATTAACTGGGATATGCAATTCTTCACCATCCAACCTAGAGAGTTGGAATGCATTATGCTACTTGCACTGAGTGATCATGTATGGGCCACTCTATAGGGCATCAAATTTTGCATGCTTTCCAGGCTTAGCTCGGTCTTTGTCCCATTTCAAGACAATGTCTCCTTTAGAGAAATCTTTTGATGAAGATTTCTTGTCAAAGTGTCTCTTTGTTTGCTATTGATAGCTGGTCATAGAAGCCATAGCTTGATCCCTGGTTTCTTGGAGCTCCATCAGCTCGTACAGCCTGACCTCCATGCTATTTCCTTCTTCTAGTTGTAGCTAGCGAGCGAGGTCCAATGCTAGCAATTCAAGTGAGATGGGAAGCCTAGCTTCCCTTCCATATATGAGTGTATATGGAGAATTTTTGATTGCTCTCTTTGGAGTGATTCGATCAGCCCACAGAGCCATTTTTAGCTTGGTATGCCAAGTCCTCTGATTTTCTTCCATGGTCCTCTTGATGATCCTGATCAAATTTTTTTTGGTGGACTCAGCCAGCCCATTCCCCTATGGGTAATAATTAGATGAAGTGCTGAGATATATACCATACCTCAATGCCCATTCAGTTGTCTTGGTTCCTAGAAAAGCCAAGGCATTATCTGAGATTATGGTGGCTGAGACCCTGAATCTTGTCATGAGATCCTCATAAAACTCTAGGACCACACTTTCATTCACCTCTTTCAGAGCAATAGCCTCCACCCACCTTGTAAAATAATCTGTGGTGGTTAGGACCCACTTGTGTCTAGCACTGGAGGAAGGATTGATCATCCCTATGAAATCTAGGCCCCACTGCATGAATGGTTGCTCCACTTGAATAGGTTGTAGAGGCATGGTAGCCAACTATTGTTTCCCATCAAAAAGTGCACACTTCTGGCACTTTCTTACCCAGGAATGGGTATCCCTAAAAAGAGTGGGCCAGAAATAGCCATCTCTCATTATCCTTGCTGCAGTAGCTCTAAGAGCGAAATGACTGCCTATTGGCCCATCGTGGAACTCTAACAATACTTTATCAGCCTAGTTTAGTCAATGCATCTTAGAAGGACCCTGAAGAGATCCTTCCTAAACAATACTCCATCAATCAGAACATAAGGGAGAGATTGGAGCCTGAAGTACCTTCTTCTGGTATTACCAAGACCCTGTTGGCACTCACCAGTGAGGAGAAAATGCCTCAGGTTTGACATCCAATCCTTTATGACAGCTGGCTCTTCTGCTGTAGCTGCATCATGAATTAGTAAGTTGTCTTCCCTTTTCTACTTGAAGTCTACACCAAGGTGTTCGCATAGGCCTCTTCCCCTCACTAGCTTGGTGATCTTGATGTCTACGTCATACTCCATCACCTTGGTGATCCACCCCACTCTCTTCTCATTTAGGTCTTGATTGGTCAAGAAATCCTTGACGCCAGGATGTGGAACCATGAGGTGAATCTTGCTGTTAGACAACATATGCCTAAATTTTTTTAGGCTCCACACTACTGCCAAGACTTGCTTCTTTATATACGTGTATCTGACTTCGAAATCCTCTAGCCCTTGGCTAAAAAAGGCAAATGGTTTCTCGAGGTCATCACCATTTGCTTGGGTAAGCATGATAGAGATCACCTCTTCATTACTAAAAGTGTAAAGGTTGAAGTCTTTGTTGAAGTCGAGGCTGATCAAAGTAGGAGCCCGGGTTATGGCTTGCTTGATGGCTTCAAAGCTGTCCTTCCTTTGTGCTGTCCACTTGAACTCATCACCTTTCCTCAGCATAGAGGTCAGTGGCTTGAGTATCTCTATTAAATTTGGAATGAATCTCTGAATAAAATTTATCCTGCCAAAGAAACTCTGTAGGCCTTTCTTGTGCTTAGGTAGGGACATCTCCAGGATAAAACGAACTCTCTCAGGGTCAATGGATAAGCCTTCCCTAGAAATGATGTGGCCAAGGAGTTTCCCCTCGTGAACAAAAAACATGCATTTCTTTGGGTTAAGAGAGATGTCGAACTCCCTACACCTTTCAAAAATTTGTGTGAGGTGTTTCATTTGTTGACTCGCTTTCTTGGAGAACACCGTCACATCATCGAGGTATACTATCACATTATTATTTATCAAGCCTCCAAAAGCCATGTCCATGGCTCGCTGAAAGGTAGCACTAGCATTAGCCAGCTTGAATGGCATCTTCTTGTAGGCAAATGTTCCCTATTTAGTAGTGAAGGCCGTCTTGTGCTGGTCACAACCTTGTACCCAAATCTGATTATACCCTGAATAACCATCTAGGAGGGAGAAACATTCACTGCCTGTTACCTTTTGAAGGATTCACTCTATGCTTGGGAGGGGGTAATGGTCCTTTAAAGTGAATTTATTAAGGTCTCTAAAATCGACACATAGCCTAATCTCCCCATTCTTCTTTCAGACAGGAACAAGATTGGCCAGCTAGGAGGAATGTTTGATTGGAAATATAATCTTGGACTCAATCAATTTAGCCAATTCCCTCTGCATGAGAGGCTCAATCATCGGGTTGACAGGTCTCTGCTTTTATGTGACTGGCTTGACACCTTCTAATTCAATGGTGTGCTAGGTGAGTCTTGGGTCGAACCCCTTCAAATCACTATAATCCCATGAAAAAACATCAGCAAACTCTTGACACAATGAAATGAAAGTCTGCCTTTATTGAACCGTGTAGGCTTTTCCAAGTGCAAGCAGCTTGTCCTTGAAGATCTCAACCCTTTTGTAATTCTCCTCCTTAGTTGTGATGCATGCCTTGTCATTTCTCAATTGGTCATCTCCATTGAAGATGCTCTCAAGAGTGACCAAATCCTTAGGGAGCTTATTATTCTTCAATTGGACATTCTGGTTGCCGTATTGCCGCTGTAGCTTCGCCTGGTTCTGTGTTGTGAACTTGGCTTCCTCCTGTAGGAAGAAATCTATTTGCTGGTCATTTTCAAAAACCTGCCAGTTTGTGATGTTGTCGAGGATAGAGGGCTGAACTACCACCTTCAAGTAGCGTGAACCACAGTCTCAACTTATCTCCTTGGAAACATCGAATTGAGCACCAATTGCTGCTAGCCTATCCACTTGTTTGTTCTACTCCCTAAGAATGGAGGTGATATTGAAAGCAAAGAAATATTCCATCAAGTCCCAGACCCTATGTTTGTAAGACTTCAACAAGGAATTTTTTGTCAGATTCTGGCCTTTTACCTGATTTACAATTAGCTCACTATCTCCCAAAACTTGCAACTCCTTGATCCCTCTTTTTCTTGCCCATTCCAGACCATGGATAAGGGACTCATATTTTGCAACATTTCTTGTGCAAGATAATTAGAAATAGAAAGCTGAAAATTATCTCTCCTTTGAAGGGGAGACTAACATCGCTCCACCACCAGCTCCCAGCCTACTTCTGGAACCATCAAAGTACAGCTGCCATAGACCCAGGTCTTCTTGGCTTGCCTTCATTATATTTGGTACGAAGGTACCTTCTTCATGCATGCAGTAGATTCCAAGGCCTACCTCCTTTATGAACTTGTAAGGATCATGCTCGAAGTTATCATTTCCCCACTCATCCAAGAGTAGGTCTGCAACTCCTTCAAGAGCAAATGACGGAGATTGGTCTGTCTGGGACTCTTCTAGGTTGATAATGGTGTAATTGAAGTTCACTACCTTGGGCGAATATGGTTCCAGATGGTCCTTGTAGAGTGGCTCAGATTCAATCTTTACCTTGGTCCCATACTTGGTTCTAAAAACTAGATAGGACAATTCACTGCTAGATAGCCACCTATCTTTGACGTGAAGTTCTTGGACAAGCAAATTGCGAAATAAGGAGGAACATCTGCTACCACTATATCATGGGGAATTGAGAAGGTTGGGAAAGCATGCAATGTCAAGCTTAAACCCTTTAAAATCTCAACTATTTTTGTAGGTGTCCCATCTAGCTGTAGGACTCCCTTATTCATCTCTTCATATTTTAGTCCCATCTTGTTAGCTATGCACTTGGGCATTACTGAGGTGCTAGCCCTGTTATCAATGATGCAGTTGTGCACCAAAAAATCCCCTATAACCAAGGACACATAGAAAGGGGGAATTTTCTCTTCCTTCTTTACCTGGCTGGAAGTGGAAGGCTGTTGATTCATCATCAAGACATTATTGGTGCTTTTTGGGGACAGCTTGTCAATCCAGCTCATGCAATTCCCTTTGCAGCGTGTCCTTCTGTCCTGGTAAAGACAATGAATCCCATAAAGAGATGTTCATATGCAACTCCTTCATTTGGTCCACTATATTGAGCTGGCGACTGCCTCCCTTTAAGCTTTCTTTGGGACTAATTTCAACCTGAGCTGCAGGCTGAGGGGCTGGAGGAACAAACAATTGTCTGAAGTTTGGGGCCTTTTGATTTGAGTGTGATGGAGAAGGTGCTACTGCTGCTTGGGTGGTAGCCTGGGCTTCTCCCATCACTCTTCTCTTGAATCTTGTGTTGGCTACAACACTACTTGCCTGATTTTCTGTAGTGCCCACATAATTGATTGCACAGAACTCACCTTCTAGGTGGTTCATAAGAGTAGAGTCAGGCTGATTCTGACTTTTGTTCGTGCTAGGCTGCATTTGAGCTTTGAAGACCTAGGAATGAGAAGCTACCTGATTATTTTCATTTTAGAAATAATCCATCATCTCATTTGTATAGACAGCTTGTTCCTGACCATATCCCATGGTCGAACAACTTGGCTATTCCTGTACTAAATTGTTATGAACGGGCACCATGACCTTAGATGATGAAGGGGGGCCTGTGTTGTAGTTTTGAAGCAGTCTGGTCTGGGTGAGCTGACCCTATCCTTGATTATAGTTTTGGAAAGGGTGTCTAGGGGCTTGACCATAATGTTGGTATCCCTGATTCGATCTGTTGCTTTGAGCTTGTTGCCTTTTAAGAGCTACAAGTTTGTTTGACATGCTCTGCAACATACTCTTAACCTCATGATGCTCATTGGATGGAACAACAACTAGTTTCTCTATGCTAGGTAGAGGAGCTAATGTGGGAGAAACGAATTGGAATGGAGGAGGCATTTCTGGGAAAAGTGGCATGTGGGGTCTAGGGGCAATTTTCCCACCATGTATTAAACAATTTTCAGCTGCTATGGCTATGTCATAAGCAACAAGCAACACATGCCCTCCCATGGATTGTATCATTACTACAACATCACTGTTCAATGCCTTCAAATAATACAAGAAAGCATAGCTAGCAGTTGGTCTTACCAAGATGGGGATTCTATCCCAAGTCTTCTGAAACTGCATGTTGAAATACTGCATATACTCGTGTGGAGCCCTCTTTATGGTCATTAGCTGCTCAACAAGTGAGAGGTCATCACTCTTTTCACCAAAACGGTCTGTCAATTGAGTACCCAATTCATTCCAAGAATGGATTGAATTTATAGGCAAGGTCCCATACCAGTTAAGAGCTTTACCCTTAAGAGATAATGCCAACAATCTGATTGCAATATTTTCTTCTGTGACATTATGAATATTGCAGAGGTTAGCAATATTTATAATGTACTCAATGACTGTTATGGGCCCCTCTCCATCAAAATAAGGCACATTTTTTAGGGCATCTCCTGGGATTGGGTCATAAAGTGGGAGATTCAAGGGGCTCTGACCGCAAAAAGCCGCAAAGGGCAATGCCATAGCTAGGATGGAATGTAACTGCAGTTTTGCTGTGTATACATCCCTTGCAACAGGTCTGGGAGGGTGGTTTGTTGAATAAGGATGGGTATTCTCAAACCTTAGCCTTTTTATTGAGTTCAAAGGCAACTCAATGAAATTGAAAGGAACACCCTTAGAAGCAGACCATGTGGTGACTTTAGGCATAAAAAGTTAAAAACTAGTCTTTGATTGGAAAACTTAAGCTCTTACCAGTGGAGTCGCTAGATGCTGGAAGTCTTTGATTTGCTGTAATAGGACCAGCATCAATCCTGAAACCTTACTGAGTTGTCAAACTACGTCCCATTGGGCGTGCCAAAACTGTTGATACAGAAGATTGCACCCTTGGCAGGAGGTCGAGCTCCTGCCTTCTTCACGCAACTATGGAAACTCCCCTCTCACCTGTGGGACTAGTGAAGCTGAAGGGGAGAGTCTCTAGATAAGGGCTAGCTCCCTTTGATGCATCATGTTCATTCCAGTAAGTGCTAACATGTATATATATATAGATATATAATGGGGGGGATGAAAAGGGAGAAAGAGAAGCTAAAAATAAACTACTCTAAAGAGGTGATGCACCAAAATGAAATGACCTTTTCACCCTCACACTAAAATTAGACAAATGCATACACACACTTCACACTTGGCAGAAGGACTAGGCTACAAGAAACTTGGCAAGGAGGCTTTAATGGAAAATACAAAAATAGAGATCGACCTAGGTGCTGTGAGATGCACACTGCAAGTAATTTCTTCTCTTCTTTACTTCCAAGTAGAACTCTCCTTACCAGTTGCAGAAATGGTGCCTTGTAGACAACATATATGTTGGTGCTGGACATGTGAAAGCATCAAGAAGTAATGTCTAAACACAAACTAACACTCAAGACATACACAAAAATATCTATCCAAGATAGAGGTAAAAAATGCGTTTATTGATTTAGGTGAAAATTTTGCCAGGGCTACGCCTTACAAATGTGGAAGATCCCTCTCAAAATGACAAGTCTTGAATATATATCCGAGGAAAGGAGGCCTTTTGGTGCCCCTTTTACAAGTGGCCCATTCACGTCCTTCTCATTGGGAAGAGCAAGCCGCTCAAAACATCAATGAGCTGTGCCCTTTATCTGCTTATGCTTCCTAATGGTCAATTCGCAGGCACTATGTCATCTGCCAAAATAACTTCTTGAGTCGACATCTTCTTTGGCTACTTGGGCTATCTGACAGTTCCTCCACTTGGCATCTCTCTCTTTGTTTTCTTAGGATCTTGTCCTTTTTTTGCTCCTTCAGCCCTCGGGGGTGATCTTTTGGCGGGTCACTGCATTTCTAGGCTTTCTCCATGGTCGGCGTCTTTTAGTTTGAAGGCAAACGGTTATTTCATTGTGTTAATTTTGATGTTCATGTGGCTATCATCACTTTGAAAACCAATGGATAATTTTCTTCCTTGGATTTGGCGGCCTTCGGGACGTCACCATTCCTGACAAAATGTCATTGGGTCCTTCACTGGCTTTTTTACGGGCTTTGTTCTTCGCAAGGGCATTTGAACTTTGAGCTGCCCTTCGACCATCTGGCATACCCTTAAACCAAGCCATTGAACCAAAAATGGTTCAACGATTCAAGTGGTTCAACCATTGTGTGCCAAAGAACTTGCTAATAAGTCGACTGATTGAACTAGGTTGATGAACCAAGTGTTGAACCAAATGATTGAACCAAGCTCATTGAAGCAAGCCATTGAACTGAAATTGGTTCAACAGTTCAATGGTTCAATGCTATTGAATCAAGACATTTGAACTGAGTGATGAACTTTTGTTGAACCAAAGGTCGCTAAACCGTTTGAACTAATGTGTTGAACCAAAAAATGGTTCAACGGCTCAATGGTTCAATCGTTGCGTGCCGAACCAATTAAACTAAACACTGAACCACTCGCTTTGAACCAAGCCATTTGAACCAAAGCTTGAAACAAGGCCATTTGAACTACAGATGGGGAAACCAAGTGCTGATTGAACCTGTAATTGAAACAGGAGTGATGGTCTTGAGGATTGAAAAGAGGCTTGAACCAGGGGGAATTCGTCAGATAAGAGCCCGAAAAGCCTCTTTAAAACTTTAGCATTCTCTGAACTGATCCTTCTTGTGCCAAAAGACTAACTAGCTGAGTCTGTAGAAACATGAAGTCTTTAGGGAGCTACTGAATCCTTAGAAAATATCCCCTGCAGAGTCAGTAGATTTTACAAGACCTGTACAAAATTAAAAGAAATGGCCTAGAACAGCAAGGGGCAGAAGGGGACCAAGAATTTTGCCTGTTGGGAAAAATTTGGTCAACAGGTATTCAATATATATTTAAGGTTTTAAATTTTTTCCTAAGATCCAAATCAAACTATAAACCCCTACTTGACCATGTATGATCAAGACAATAGTTGAGATGGATTATCATGCACTTACAACCCTGCCTACAACACTGTCTTTGAAATGCACTTTTGTGATGAATATAAGGTTTAAGGGTAATTTGAAGAGTGATAAGTATTATAAAGGAAAATTCATGGCCTTAAATATCTAATTAGGGTCTTATTTAAGGATCCCTTCTCCTTATTTGAGTTAGACAAACCATTTACAGCCAGAACGTAGGGAAATATTGCAATTTAGATGGATTGTGTAAAGACTATGAGAAACCTTGAAGAATGAGCACTTATTTGGAATTGAAAATATATATATAAGATTATAATAGATCAATAATATCATGGAGAATATGATACAGTGAAAAATCCATCTCAATAATGACTTGGGAGTAATGTGGACCTGGAAAATGCAAACCTACAAATTTGCACCCTAGAGATGGATGGAGTGATTGTTTGGTAAGTCTAGGTTGGGACCTAGAACCCATAATGAATGTTGGATCCATGAAGGAGATACAAATAAAATTTGTACTTTAATGGAGTAATAAAATCACATCAAAATATGCATTCTTAAAGCTATGATAGGTGTTAGGCCTAAACATAGACTTATAGGTCTGCCTGCAAAAGACATGAAAAATATGCATTTTGTCATTGGTCTAGAAGTCTGAGACTTGTGTGAGGAAGTAAGGACCATAGATAAGGTTTTTAGGGTGATTGGAACCATGTGAAGATCGAAAAAACATCAAAAAATAGGGGCTAGGGTCAAAACAAGAGGAAAAGCCTAAAACTCTAGGCTTGAGTTAATCAAGTTCCAAAGCTAAATGGGAAGTAATACCCATAATCAAACTAATTATAGACCTAGGGAAGGATGTTCAAGACCTAAATGAGTTTTTTTCAATACAAATGAAGCATCAAGATGAATCTTTTTGGCAAAAAACTTAGACTGGGTTCAAAACTTCAGGTGTGTAGGCTTGAGGAGATCAATATTCTGCTCTGACCATATAGGAGCAGGTGCATGGTTGGGAATGGTGTTTGGGGATTGTTGACCAAATTTGACTTCAAGGTCAAATTTGGACCCCTATAGGTGAAATATTCATTTTTAGATGTTTTAGGGGTATAATATTTTTTCATAGGGGATATTATAATCCATTTGATGTAATTTGATACCTTTTTTAGCCTTAGTCATGATCTAATTAGTTTGTATGTCATTTTGGGTCACTTAGTAGCCATTTAGGGGTCATAAATTAAAATGGCATAGTTTTCAAGGTGTGAAAGTGTCCTATTTTATTTTAAAACATCCAATAAGTCAGATTCTCTATCAGGAATGTCAGTCCCATTTGAATCTCACAGGTTATTTAATTAAAATTCAGGAAACCAACTAAAAAAGAAAGAGTTTGGAACTTGTATGGCCCATGAGGGAATGTGACATGTGGGAGAAGGTCATGTAATGTATCTTCATCTTACTTAGACTCATATCAATGCTTTACATGCTTTTTAAGTGCTAAAAAAGGTCTAAAATTGTTTTGCTCCTTCTTCACCCTTTTAAACACACAAAAGTGGTCAACAAGTTTGTGCTTAGTACAGCTAGTTGGAGAGGTTACAAGTCAAATGAATTTGGGAGGTTATATTACACTAAAATATATTAATTTAAATAATAATAGTTCAAGTATTGGTTAAACATGATTTATGAACCATCTCTAACAAGTTGAATGTGTTGTTTTGCTCACTATTTCCTGCACCCTTTAGGTTTTGCTCCAATTTAGACAAGTCTGTACAATCTAGTTGGTGATGTTGACTTAAAATAATGTTGTATATCTTATAATATTTTATTAATTTTTATTTTAATGTTTAATGGTGTTTTTATAATCAAGTCATCTCATGTTGCAGGGAGGTGTCACTATGTGAAGTCTCAGTCAAAAGTTCCTTATTTGCATAATGTTTAGTTCTCAGAAGAGATATCATGGGATGGGATATGATGTTTCACATGTATCAAGACCATATTATCACCTATTTTCATGCTTGGTTTCATCATACCATGTTTTGAGCAAATATTCAGTCTTACCATTCTCATAGTCAACTCTCCACTCACTCTCACTTGCAGTCACATGTATGAGACTTGCCTAGCTTGTTCAAGGAATTGTAATCAGGGTGTATCAGTTTTTTCAAGTCATCAAGAGATGAATATAATTAATTTTTATGTTGAATAAGATGCAAGGTTGGTCACAAGCTTATGCACCACATAAACCAATCACTAGATACCCCTACCTGTTTTGTTCTAAGTGTTTGCAAGAGGATATCATGTTGAAACATAGGTTTTGAGATCTGTCTCAATATACTTACAGTGAAAAACATGCATTTGAGGGATTAAAAAATATTTTAATCTATTCATGAGGCCATCCATCCGCACATATTACTCCATTTCATGTTCATTGCCTACATACAACTCATACACACCAACATGAGTCTTCTTGATGATGTCATGCTGAGATGGAAAATTTGATAGGTGTTTCAATATTTTAAGATTGATAAGAGTGCATTGGGATACTTGGTGAAAGAATATAACTGATCATAATCATATGTATCTTGTATACTTCCCAAGTTTGCTTTACTTCCTATATGTGAAAATACTCACCTACAAGTGACATTATAGAGCTTTAAAGGTCCTTGTATGGGGAATTAGAAACATGGTAAAACCTTATTTTGGATTCTATCATGTGAGTCAACCATTAAAAACCTATATTAAGTGTCTAATGGACAAATTTAAAGGTAGATCATCTTTGAAGAGGTGATGACTGAGTTCAGGGATCTAATCCCTAAAAAGTGAAAATAGAGGTCCAACCCATTTTGTGGATATATTGTAACAAGGTCAACAAGAGTTTTGAGGCATAATAATGGTCAAAACTTATAACATATATATTAGGTAAGAGCTCTAAAAAAATAGTGAGATTTTTGAATAAGGTATGATGGTCGTTGAAAGGTTCAAAATTGTCCATGTGAGCACTAAAACCTTGCATTAACATCTATAGGAATAGAACCTTTGGATGACCTTGTACTCCAAGTTGGTACTAGACCATGGCATCAAGATTAAATGGTTCCAAATAGTGAAAACATCATTATAGATCTAAATAATCATTATCAAAGGTTGATATAGGCTATTTGGGGTCCTAATCTACACCTACAGGTGTCCCATCACACAAATGCTCACCTACAACTGATTGAGTGGTGATAGTGAGATTGATCAAAGTAGTTGAAAGGTTTGAACATGTTAAATAAGGTATAGATATGAATTGGTGAAGTCATAAAAACTTTTATATTACATTTAAACACTACATATAAGTTTAAAACAAGCATTATCACCTGCAGGGCCAACTATTGAAGAAGGAATACATGAAATACAATCAACACCTTAACTAGTCAACCCAAAGGAATGACTTGAGGAGTTTAGAAAGGATTAGTAAGATTAATAATCACTTTGTAAATTTAAATGGATCATTCATGATACAAAAATAACATGGAATAGATGAAAAATAATCCCCAATCAAGCAATTCACAATCTACATTCTACACCTTGCACAGTCTACCTTAATAAGGGTCTGTTTTGGTTTTGTGGAGAGTTAGAAAGTCAAATGGTATGACCAAGGGATGAATCTTGGTGTATATGGTCCTCAAAACTTTTTTAATCTCTCCCATCACTTTTTTTTTGGGAAAATATGGGAAGTGCCCTCTATTTTATCTCACATAGAGGGCACCCCCTTTGTACGTCAAACCCTATAGTTTTGGAAGGTTGAAATGAAATGATGGACCATAAGTTGATTTAACCTTGATAGAGGGTGTGAGAATCCTAAAAAAATATATAAAAATATGAATAAATTTACATATAAGGAGGATCCCCATCTTGGAGGTCTAGACCCTCAAAGTTACATACGGGCCTATTAAGCAAGGTGTAGGCCTATAAGCCAAATTGAGGGTCAGGTTCATTTATAACTTTAAGTGAGCACTCCAATGGATTTAAAAATGTTCCTAGGATGACATTAGATGTTTTAAATCATATGTATTGTAGTAAAATAAAATAAAAGACCCTAAATAAGCAATACACAGTCCATATGAAAGAATCCTGCAAATAATTAACTACTCCACAAGTCTACCTTAGGATTCAATGCATTTGAGGGTCTGGAGACCTAAGGGCTGAAATTTTGTGTAGAGTGTATATAAAAATAGGAAAATACCTTGAAATATTTGTTTGGTTTGTGAAAATAGAGGAAGTTCCCTCTATTTTGTTTCAGATAGAGGGCACTCCCTTCATGCCCAAACCCTACATTCTTGAGGAAGGAGGTTGATAAGATGGACCAGAAGTTGATTGAGACCTTATAGGGGGTGTGATAAGTTGGGTTACATATAAAAACACATGATAAATCAATAAAATAAGAGATAATCCCAGTAAAGTGGTCTATAACTCCAAAGTTATAGTCAAGACTGTTAGGCAAGGTTTAAGCCCAATATCCAAATGGGGGGTCAATGTCAGTTATAACCTTAGATGGTCATTATATCCTATTGGAGAATATTTTTGGGGTCACTATAGAGGTGATCAATCTTGTGGAAGGTAGATAAGTTGTAGGGGAATCCATTATTGTGCTCAAAGGCAACATTAACACTGTGTAAATGAAAGGAAGGGCTTGATAGGCTAACTTTGAATGCTTACATCTCCTCTAAATATTTACATGGAGACATAATAAGTTTGGGGGTGTTGAAAAGGGTCTTGAAATTTGCATTTTTGGAAATTTTTTGAAGTTTCAACTTTAGGGCTTTATGAACAAACCTTAGGAGCAAAAAGGACCTAAAACCCTTGTTAACTCTTGGATAAGGACTCGATTGATGAAATGAAGAGGGAGAGTAATTCTAATGGGATGGATTGGTAATGAAATTAATTTGAGGTTTTATTTTACTCTTCAAGGCTAAAACTCATCAAATTTTGTGCTACCCCATCTATACAAATAGGGCACATAATTGCTTTTCTTGACTATTTTGCACATTGTGTAGGTTATATGAGATTTCAAGAGAATAAATCAACTTTTAGAGGAAGATAGTGACTTGGAATAAATCACTATGGTCATTTAATGCTTCATAAAAACTCTTAAGTACTCCAAAAAGAGCTCTCATCTCAACCAGTCAAAAGTGGCATAGTGAACATGATAGTGAGAAGGATGAGAACTTCATGTGGATAGCTTTTTAAGGTCTACCTGATTAGTATAAGGCCATGGTGAGTCTTTAAAAGTTTCATACACTCCCTTTTATGGATTCACATGTAAAAATAAAGCTAATTTTGAGGTCAAGTGTGAGGGGTGTGTGAAAGAGGAGTTTCCTTTGAGTGTAGGCAGTGATGGCTCACTTATAGAAGATTCTAGATGATTAGGACTATAACCAATGCATGCAGAAGCACATATGAAATAGTTACCTCTCAAAAAAATCATTAGATATATCCCTAGTTAGTTTTGGGATGTTCTAATAGAGGTGAATGATCAAGGTAGTTTCCTTGTGTAGAATGACAACACCTACGCCACTTTTCATGATTTTCATGACTTGGAAAGCCACTTGTCTCTTCTGACCTTGCATGATAAATTTTAAATTATCTTCTCATATACATGTAACTCATTTTCTCAGCTTGATAGGTGTCTAAGTGACCTTTGGACTTCCCTTGTCTCACCCCTCTCCCAAATGTTATAAGTAATGACTTTTTGGGCTCTTTTGGGTAGCCTCCGTTGGTTAATGGTGAAACCCTGGCCAATTTTGTATTTGAATGTCTCTTGAAATAATAAATAAGTGAATTTTACTACTTAAATTCTACATAATTGAGTCAGGTTACAAATCTTGTTGATCTTGTCTAGTAAAAGATAGTCTTTTCTAGCATGTTATCTTTGATTGTGCACCAAGTATGAAGAAGAGTAATTGTTTCAGGTATTTATTAGTGTTATTTCTTAGTGTATGGGATTTTTATAAGTTTTTTATTATTGTATTATCTAAAGGAACATTCATTATCCTGCCTAAACATCAATATACCTCTTGAACCTAGCATATGAAACATTGATGTAACAATCTATCTTGAGTTGTAAGTTATGTGTGAAAGAAGCTCTGATTTTCTCTAAGTAGTACAAGTTAGTCAATAAGAGGAAACTTATTATTGGTGGATCAAATTTTAGTTTTTAGTTTGTATTGTTAACCCTTTTCATGCAAAGTTGATAAGTAGGAAAGTACCTCAAAAAGTGCATCACTGGAACTATCCCTTCTACAGATTCATCTCACCTATTGGTTACCCACAACTTGTGAGATGTTTCCATTGTGTCACTTGGATGAGGAGAGTTGAGACATTTCCTCAAAGGGTGAAAATCCAAATGACAATAGTTTTTGGCATGCCCAGTGGGACTCTAAGTCCTAGAAGATTGTCCAAGATTGGTGTTGGTCTTGGCATATTTGCAGTTACAAGAACATATACATTTAGTACCTGGTGACTCCACTAAGTTTTCAAATATTTGGTTGTTGATCAATCCTCAATTTCCATGCCAAAGGTGACCACTAGGTCTATTTATAAAGGTATACCTTTTGATTTTATGCAATTGCCTTATTATTCTATCGAAAGGTTTATAATTGTGAATACCCATCCTTATTCAAGGGAGTTAGTTTTTAAAAAGTCCAAATTTCTACTTGGTTCAACCCTTAATACCCATAATATAATTTCCAATATGGCTAGAAACCTTCCTTTTTACCAGATCATCTCCTTTAAATCTTTCTCAATATGACCAAATTCTTAGAGCAACCCTTCAAAGTATTCTATATTTTGGTGGAGAAGGTCCTACTGCTCCCATTGAACACATTAGAAACATGGAAAATTTATGCAACATCTATAATATCACTCAAGAGAATGTAGGCATCAATCTATTGACATTGTCTTCTAAAGGGAAATCTTTAGATTGGTATGGAACTCTACCTCATGCTTCCATTGCTTCGTGGGAGGAACTAAGAAATTTGTTGTCTAAAAGTTTTGAAGAGAAGAGTGATTATTTGTCACTAGAAGAACAATTGAATACTATAAAGAGGGATCCCCAAGAGTTCATGTAATATTTTAACTCTATATTTCAAAAGACATGGGATAAGATCCCAGTCCTTGGGAGACCCACTCCAAATTATGCCTTCTTGTATTACCTAAAAGTATTGAATAGTGATGTAGCCATGATGATCTAATCCATGGGTGGGAATAAAATACCAGGTGAATATGAAATAGATATCAATGTTGAGAATTTTCTTGTTCAAGTAGGGAAGATTGATCATAGACCACCAATGCCATTGTTCCCTGATTTTCAGCCTCCTAGCCAAATTGCATTACTTACCTTGGTGCCTTTGCATAATAGCCAAGAGAAGTCTACCCTTGACCCTACCAAGAGTTTGATTCAAAGTGTTAATAATGAATTGGTTGCTCTCACAATACAACAAGCTCAAAATTACAAGCCTTATCAGCCTTACAATTAGTTTAGACAAGCAAGTAGGTCTCATTTTCAAGGTAATGCTCAAGGATAAGGTCAAATAACTCAAGCTAGGCCTTACAAAATTTTATATTAGTGTAGGTTTTTATTTTTTCCCTATTTACTAATTAGGTAAATTGTATTTCTTGTGCATACATGGAGTTTTCCTACATTTGTGGGATAGGCTAGCTTATGTGGAGGTGTGTGTCATAGATGTGTCATAGGTGTCATAAGAATGTCATAAATAACTCCCTTGACAGGAGTTACTTCTCTATTCTTAGCACCTTGTCACCACCTTTCATGGAGGAGTTACAGTCTATTCTTGGGTGCCTTGTCCACCTTTTGTGGAGGAGTTACTTATGTACTCTCCTATTTGTAGTCCTCACTTTGGCCATCTCATGTTAATCAGATTTTGGTTTTATCCATTTTGTCTTGTGAAATTTATCTTCTTGTGTTATTTTCAAATTGCTTTATCATCTATGTGGTGTGCACTTGCTTCAACTTGTGTGATCACGTCTCCATTGCACTTGCATTATCCGAATTCTGGCAACAACTCTGATAGTTTCAATCCCAATGAACCATAATATTATATAGATATTATTCCCACTAAAATCAACTTTGTTTAAGAATAACCATGCTATCCTTCCTATGACCAAAATCGAGGCCACGTTACATATGCTAATGAAATGCCTAGTCAAGCCATGACAATGCAAGGTAGTCAAGTACCTCAAGTTCCCAATTTTGAGGTTCTAATGCAAAATTGAATGTAAAATGGACAAGCATAATCTAATTCTACTCTTATTGATCATTTAGAGGGAGAATTTTGTGCCATGAATCACTTGGGGGGTTCAAATAATGTGAATGCTAGTGTATCTTCTAACACTAGATCTAACAAGAGGGCAGCTAAAGAGGTACGAGGGACAAATCAATGACTTATTTTGATTCCACCATCACCTCAAATAATAGGTGGGTATAGTTAATATCCTAAGGTATAAGAAAATTAGAAGTTTCAGGATGCAAGGCCAACTCCTACACATCCATCTTCACATGCTACACCACAAGGTACTAGTGCTTCCAAAGAGCCATTCGAGATGAACAATCCTTATATCAATGTCGTGGATCAAATGAAAAAGTTACATATGAATATTTCATTATGGGACTAATTAGTGAAAGGGTGAGTGAAATCTTGGCATTGACTTTACCCAAGCAAAAGAAAGGCTTGAAAAGTTTATTTGGAAAAATAAATTTCATAAGGAGGTTTATTCTTGAATTTTATAATTTAGTCAAGCCTCTAACCTCTATGCTAAGGAAAGATGAAGTGCTTACTTGGACAAGGAGAAGTAAAGAGAGTTTTGAAGATATCAAGCAAGCGATTGCTCAAGCCCCAACTCTTGCAAGTCATAATTTCTTAAAGGATTTCAAATTGTACACTTTTGGAAATAAATAAGTAATCTCTTCCATGCTCACTCAATCAAATGAAGAAAAATTGGAGTATCCTATTTCCTTCTTTAGCCAAAGATTATAAGGCTATGAGGTAAGGTAAACTTATGTAGAGAAGCAAGTAATTTTAGTTGTTAAAACCTAAAGAATTTTTGTTACATGTTATCTAAAAATAAGATTCATATATTGGTACCTCATCCTAATGTCAAATACTTCATTTTGAGTATATATTTTAATGAAAAAATGGATGGTTGGATTACAAAAGTAATGGAGTATGATGTGGAAATCAAGACAACCAAACTAGTGAAAAGGAAAGGAATATGTGGGCACCTTGCTTCAAAATTGAAGGAATAAAAAGAAGTTATTTTAACTCTTCAACATGATCGTATGATAGCTGCATCCTCACCAATGAGGAGTTGGACACAATAAATGATCCATTTTATTCAAACCGGTGAATGCCCACAAAGCCTAGATAGGGCCAAAAGAAGGTACTTCATATTACAATCTATCCCTTATGTACTTATTGATGGAGTATTGTGTAGTAAATATTTATCAGGTGTACTATTGAGATGTTTTGAATTAGATCAAGTTGAAAAGATATTTTTTGAGTTTCATAATGGACCAACAGGTGGTCACTTTGCTCCAAAGACTACAATTGCCAAGATTATGGAAGATGGCTATTTTTGGCCTAATTTTTTTAGAGATACTCATGCTTGGGTAAGGAAATGTCAAAAATGTGCTCTCTTTGATGGGAATCAAAATATTTCATCCTTACCTCTTCATCTAATACAAGTAGACCAACCTTTTATGCAATGGGGTCTAGATTTCATAGGCCTAATCAACCCACCTTCTAGTGTTGGTCATAAGTGGGTGTTAGTTACCACAAATTAATTTACAAGATGGGTGGAGGATATATATCTCAAGGAGGCAAATGAAAGTTAAATTTTATACTTCTATGAAAACATAGTGACAAGATTTGGGACTCCAACAATAATTTTAGACAATGCTTTTGCTTTCCTAAGAATGAAGACAAGTGAGTGGGTTTTGAAACATGGTATTTATATTAGTACTTCCTCTAACTATTATACACAATGGAATGGAATATCTGAGTCCACTAATAAGAATCTAATTAGGATTATCAAGAAGATGATGGAGGAAAACCAAAGAACTTGGCATTCCAAATTGAAGATAGCTCTTTGGGCTGATAGAATCACCCCAAAGAGAGCCATTGGAAACTCACCATATACACTTGTTTATGGAAGAGAGGATAGATTGAATATTTCACTTGAGTTAACATCTCTAGATCTCACTTACCAATTGGAGTTGATGGAAAATGAAAGCATGGAGGTCAAATTACGTGAGTTGATGGAGCTTGAATAAAAAAGGGATCAAGCTATGCAAACTATGAGAGCTCATCAAGATAAAACAAAGATATATTTTGATAATAAATCCATGCCAAGAACCTTCCAAGAAGGAGAAATTATTATAAAGTGGGATGAAGATAGGGCTAAGCCTAGAAAACACACAAAGTTTGATGCATTGTGGAGTGGCCCTTCTGTCATCACTCAATGCAAACAACACAATGCTTTTCAACTCTCAAAGTTGGATGGAGAGGAGATTCATATCCAAGTAAAATGGATCTATCTTAAAATTTTCTACTAAGGTTCTCCTCTCTCCTTATACATAGCTACTATTTTCTTTGTTTTCCCTAAGTGCTTATGCACATGTGTGAGTCTTGTTGGTGTCTTGCTTTGTTTTGTGTTTGCTTGGTGTGTTGTGGTTGTTTAGTGCGTGATTTAGGAAATTAATTTATAGTTGTATTCAATAATTATTTTACTCCCTTAGCCTATGGATAGGATAAATCTACTGATCTTTAATATAGTAGGCATACTACCCTTATGATTCACCATTTTGTTGACCAAATTTGACTTCAAGGTCAAATTTGGGCCGCTATAGGTAAAATCTTGATTTTTAGTTGTTTTAGGGGTCTAATATTTTTTCATATGGGATATTATAATTCATTTTATGTAATTTGATACCTTTTTTAGCCTTAATTATGATCTAATTAGTTTATATTTCATTTTGGGTCACTTAGTAGCATTTAGAGGTCATAAATGCAAGTGGCATGGTTTTCAAGGTGTCTAAGTGTCCTAGTTTCATTAACAACATCCAAAAATTTAGATACCTATTATAAATGTCAGTCTTATCTGAATATTGTAGGTTATTTAACTAAAATTTAAGAAACCAACTGAAAAATGAAGAGTTTGGCACTTGTACAACCCATAAGGGAAGGCGACATGTGGGATAAGGTAATGGAATGTATCTTAATCTTCCTTAGGCTCATATCAGTGCTTGACATGCTTTAGAAGTGATAAAAAAGGTAAAAAAACCATTCTTCTCCTTCTTCACCCTTTTAGACACAAAGAAGTGGTCAACAAGTTTGTGCTTAGTACGACTGGTTGAAGAGGTTATATGTCAAATTCCTTTGGGAGGTGATATTAAACTTAGAGATATTCATTTCAAAAACAAGAGTGTAAGGATTTTTCAACCATTATTTATGAAACATCTCTAACAAGTTGACTATGTTTTTTTGCTCACTATTTCCTGCACCCTATAGGTTTTGCTCCAATTTGGACAAGTTAATACAATATAGTTGGTGATGTTAAATTTAGATGATGTTGTCTCTCTTCTCAAATGATATTATTTCTTATTTTCATGTTTAACAGTGTTTTTATAGGCAAGTCATCTCATGTTGTAGGGAGGTGTCACCATATGAGGTCTTAGTCAAAATTTCCTAGTTTGCAGAATGTTTAGTTCTCAGAAGAGGTATCATGGGATAGGATGTGATGTATCCCATGTCTCAAGGACATATTATCACCTCATTTCATGCTTGGTTTCATCACACCATTATTTGAGCAAATATTCAGTCTTGCTATTCTCATAGTCAACTCTCCACTCACTCTCACTTGGAGTCACATGTATGAGAATTGCCTAGCTTGTTCATGGAATTGTAAGCAAGGTGTATCATTTTTTTCAAGTCATCAGGAGATGAAGATAGTTTATTTGGATGTTGAAGAATATGCAAGGTTGGTCTCAACCTCATACACCACATAAACCAGTCATCAGATACCCATACCTGCTCTGTTACAAGTGTTTACAATAGGATATCACATTGAAATAGAGGTTTTGAGATTTGTATCAAGATATTCATAGTGATAAGCATGAATTTAAGGGATTGAAAATGATTTGAAGTTGTTCATGAGGCCATCCATACACACATATTGCTCCATTTCATGTTCATTCCCTGCATATAACTCATACACACCTACAAGAGTCTCCTTGATGACATCATGCTGAGATGGAAAATTTGATAGGTTTTTTAATATTTTAAGATTGATAAGAGTGCATTGGGATACTTGGTGAAAGCATATAATTGATCATAAGCATATGTACCTTGTATACTGCCCAAGTTTGATTTACAACATATATGTGAAAATACTCACCTACAGGTGATATTACAAAACTTCGAAGGTCCTTGTATGGGGAATTAGAAACATGGTAAAACCTTCTCTTGGATTCTAGCATGTGAGTTTACCATTTCAAACCTATATGAAGTGTCTAATAGACAAATTTAAGGGTACTCATCTTTGAAGAGGTGATGACTAAGTTCAGGGATCTAATCCCTAAAAAGTGAATATAGAGGTCCAACCCATTTTGTGGATATCTTGTAACAAGGTCAAAAAGAGTTTTGAGGCATCATAATGGTCAAACCTTGTAACCTATATATTGGAGAAGAGATCTGAAAAAGGATTGAGATTTTTGAATTAGGGAGGATGTTCGTTCAAAGGTTAAAAGTTGTCCATGTGATCACTAAAACCTTGCATTAACATCTACAGGAATTGAACCTCTAGATGACCTTGTACTCCAAGTTGGTACTAGACCATGCCATCAAGGTTAAATGATTAAAGATAGTGAAAATATAATTCATGATATAAATAATAATTAACAAAGGTTGATATAGGATATTTGGGGTCCTAATCTACACCTACATGTGTCCCATCACATAAATGCTCACTTACAACTAACTGAGTGGTGGTAGTGACCCTGATCAAAGTAGTTGAAAGGTTTAAACATGTTAACTAAGATATATATATATATATATATATATATATATATATATATATATATATATATATATATATGACTTGGTGTAGTAATAAAAACTTTGATAGGATATTTAAACACTACATCTAAGTTTCAAACAAGCATAATCACCTATAGGGTCAACTGTTGAAGAAGGAATACAGGAAATACAGTCAACACCTTAACTAGTCAACCCAAAGGCATGACTTGAGGAGTTTAGAAAGGGTCAACACACATAATAATCACTTGGAAAATGAAAATGGATCCTTAATGATATAAAAATATCATGTAACAGATGAAAAATAATCCCTAATCAAGCATTTCACATTCTACATCCTATAACCTGCACATTTTGCCTTAATAAGGGTCTGTTTTGGTTTTATAGAGAGTTGGAAGGTCAAATGGTATGACCAAAGGATGAATTTTGGTGTATATGGTCCAAAAAAATTGGATAATATTTCAAATCACTTATTTTTTCAATGCAAATAGTGGAAGTTCCATCTATTTTGTCTCAGACAAAGGGTACCCTCTTTGTACGTCAAACCCTACAGTTTTGAAAGGTTGAAATGAAAGGGTGGATGAAAAGTTGATTGAACCTTGATATAGGGTCTGAGAAGCTAGGTAACATATATAATAATATGAATAACCTTACATATAAGGATGAATATCATATTGGAGGTCTTGACCCTAAAAGTTACATATAGGCTTATTAACTAAGGTTTAGGCCTAAAAGCCAAATGGAGGGTCAGGATCATGTACAACCTTAAGTGAGCACTCTAATGGATGGAAATATGTTCATAATATGAAATTAGATGTGTTTAAGGATATATATTTTATGAAAATAAAATAAAATACCCTAAACAAGCGATACACAGTCCATATGAAAGAATCCTGCAGACAATTATCTACTCCACAAGTCTCTCTTTGGATTCAATGCATTTGAGGCGTTTAGAGACCTAAGGGCTGAAATTTTGTGTAGAGTGTCTCTAAAAATTGGAAAACCCCTTATAATATTTGGGTTTTCTATGAAAATAGGGTAATTTCCCTCTATTTTTTCTCAGATAGAGGGAACTCCCTTCATGCACAAACCCTGCAATCTTGAGGAAGGAGGTTGATAAGATGGACCAGAAGTTGATTGAACCATACTAGGGGGTGTGATAAGTTGGGTTACATCTAAACCAACATGATAAATCAATAAAATAAGATATAATCCTAGTAAAGTGGTCTATAACTCCAAAGTTATAGTCATGCCTGTTAGGCAAGGTTTAAGCCCAATATCCAAATGAGGGGTCAATGTCAATTCTAACCTTAGGTGGTCATTATAGCCTATTGGATCATGTTTTTGGGGTCACTATAGAGGTGATAAATCTTGTGGAAGGTAGAGAAGTTGTAGGGAATCCATTTTTTGCTCAAAAACAATATTAGTCATGTGTAAATGAAAGGAAGGGCTTGATAGGCTAACTTTGAATGCTTACATCTGCTCTAAAGCTTTGAATGGAGACCTAAAAAGTTTGGATGTGTTTACAAGGGTATGTGGAATTTGTTGGTAGTTCCAATGTCAAGGCTTTATGAATGAACCTTAAGATCAAAAAAGACCTAAAACCCTTGCTAACCCTTGGATAAGGACCCTATTGAGAAAATAAAGAGGGAGAGCAATTCTAATGGGATGGAATGGTCATGAAAGTAATTTTAGGTTGCATAGGAATATTTAGGGTTACTCCTTATCAAATTTTGTGTTACCCTATCTGTATGGATAGGTTACAAAATTACTTTTCTTAACTATATTGTGTATTGTGCAGGTTCTAAGAGGTTTCAAGAGATGAAATAAAATTTGGAAGGAAGCTAGAGACTTGGAGTAACTCACTATGGTCATTTAATTCCTCATCAAAAATCCTAAGTGCCTCAACAAGAGCTCTCATCTCAGCCAGTCTAAAATGGCATAGTGAACATGATAGTGAGGAGGGTTAAAACGTCAAGTGTATGGATTTTTAAGGTTTACCTGAGTAGTCTAAGGTGATGGAGAGTATTTTAAAGTTTCATCCACTCCATTACATGGATTTGTATGAAAAATTGAATCTAATTTTGAGGCCAAGTGTGAGGGGTGTGTGAAAGAGGAGTTTCCTTTGAGTGCAGGCAGTGATGGCTCACTTATAAAAGATTATAGATGATTAAGATTAAAACCATTGCATGGAGAAGCATGTATAAAACCCTTCCTTATAAATCAAATCATTAGATCTATCCCTAGTCAGTTTTGGGATGTTTCAACAGAGGTGAATGATCAAGGTAGTTTCCTTGTGCAAAGTGACAACTCCTACGCCACTTTTCATGAGTTTCATAACTTGGAAAGTCACTTGTCTCTTCTGACCTTGCATGATCAATTTAAAATTATCTTCTCATACACATGTAACTAATTTTCTCATATTAACAAGTGTCTAATTTACCTTTGGACTTCCCTTGTCTCGCCCCTCTTCCAAATGTTATAAGTAGTGACTTTTTAGGATCTTTTGGGTAGCCTCTATTGGTTAATGGTGAAACCCTAGACAAATTTTTATTTGAATGTCTCTTAAAGCAATAAATAAGTGAATTTTCCTACTTACATGCTTTATAATTGAGTTAGGTTACAAATCTTGTTGATCGTGTCTAGTAAAAGATAGTTGTTTCTAGCATGTTGTCTTTGATTATCCACCAAGTATGCAGAAGAGTAATTGTTTCAAGTCTTTATTGGTGTTATTTATTAGTTTATGGGAGTTTTAGAAGTGGCTTGTGACTATATTATCTAAATGTTCATTCATTATCCTTCTTAAACATCAATATACCACTTGAACCTAACATATGAAACATTGATGTAACAATCTATCTTGAGCTATAAGTTATGTGTGAAAGAAGCTTTAATTTGCTCTAAGTAGTACAAGTTATTCAATAAGAGGAAAATTATTATTGGTGAATCAATTTTTATATTTTAGTTTGTATTATTAACCCTTTTCATGCAAAGTTTATAAGTAGGAAAGTACTTCAAAGAGTGCATCAAGGGAACTAGCCCTTCTAGAGATTCATCTCACCTATTGGTTACCCACAACTTGTGAGACGTTTCCATTGTGCCACTTGGATGAGGAGAGATCAGACATATCCTAAAAGGTTTTAAATCCATGTGATAATAGGGATGTTAAATGTGTATATGTAATTCAACCTTTTGGCATTAGGAGGTTGGTTAGAATCTTATACTCTATGAATACTGGTTAACAAGAGAAACACCTCCTAGGCTGCCTAGAAAGGATAGAAAGACTCAATGACTATTTTTATTCTAAAAATGACACAAAATGCATAAAAATTGTCCTAAAAAAACTTAGATAACCTCTATAGGTATCATACATACCTATTGGAGTAATATTTTGGCACGTCTCGAGTAGAAGAGGGAAGGAAATGGCATAATTTTACAAGTTGCAGGCCTAAATAAGGGTATAAAAACTCAGTCATAGGCATGTTGAGGTTTTGAATGTAGGGTAAGGTCATATTATCACCATAATATATATGTTATATGTTCATAATGAAACATTCCCAATAAATGATGAAGATCATAATGGTGTTTTAATCTATAACCTTGGCTTGAAACACATACATACATGTCTGCTAGAGAATGCAAACTCACTTCCAAGAGTTGAAGAAAATATGTAATATATACATTTGAATTGGAGTTTGGATGATAAATCAGGGTGTATGGAAGTAATAATAGGCATTTTAAAATGTTTATAAGTTCATTGAAAATAAAAAGGAAACCTACAACCTTTTCACAGTCCTAAAATGCATCCAGAACATTGAAACTTGGCATTTTGGAGAAGTATGAAGATGATCCAAAGATAAATAAATATTTTATGGGTTAAGGGAAGTTGGGTTAGACCTAAATTAGGTCTAAAAACACTTTGAATTTTTTAAAAACTCTTCCAATCCCTTTTTATCTGCTCTCAGCCTACTCAGGCATGTGACATGACCAACCTAGGGCTAGAAACTTGCATTTTGCATAACTAGAGTTTTAACCCATGAAATTGCATGAAATTTTCCCAAATTACCTTATTTAGTGTTACATAAAGTATTATTTTAGTTTTAGAGCAATATTCTATAGTCTCTAGTATTGTATCCTTATTTTAGGCATAATTGGGAAAGATGGGTGTTGGGTTAGTAGGTCTACATTAGGAGTTGAGTCTTGAAATATTAGATGAAGTTAAAATGGGATAAAGGGTACTAAAATATGTTTTTATTTATCCTATAATTTATATGAATATTTAAAACTAATGAGTATTGTGTGAAAATAGGGCTATAAGGAATAGGTCTCTCTAGAGAGCAAATGTGAGAGTTATGAATGAAAATGTATAATAAAGGTGTAAATATGATTGGTTGTAGGTCTTCAATAAGTGTTCAAGGAAAGAATAGGTATTTATAATTCAATAAGATGATTTTTACCTCCTAATAAATTATGAGAGGCAATTTTAATAGCTCAAGGATGAATCACAAAGGTAATAAAGCATCTCCTATGCCACATTTGAGAATTTTACCATCACACTAAGAAACACTTGTGAAGAAGATGTTATTGGATTGTTCTTTAGTAGTTTTATTGTTTGTAACTTGATTATTCATGAGTTGATACTTGTCATCAATCTCTCCTATTTCTATCTTATTTCTTCTTATTCTCTCCTTCTCCTTCTCTTCCATCTTATCTAGGAGTATGGTGTACCCCTGCTCTTTTGTATGCCTATTAATCAATAAATGACTATTTTACAACCTTGTATGGTTGTATGTAGTGTGAAATTTTGAATGGTTGATCTAGGAAAGTGTAAACTTAGATCACCTTACTTTTTTGTCCTATTCTTCTTGCCTTCTTGTAGTTTGTTTATCTATTACAGGTTGTGAAGAGTGTCATCAAGGGTTTCATGTGGATTAGAAGTGGCAAACATCTTTCATTCTACTCTCATATTTCCTTACCTCTTTACAAATAATTTATGTAATAGGCTCTCTTTAAGATAAGTGTATGTTTATTTTAGTCTTATATATCTTAGTGCACATTCAAATTAGTGGTATTGGTCGTAACATTTGGTGTATCACCTCCCTTTAGTAGATAGTTTTATTTCTCCCCTTTTCCTTGCAAGCTAATAGATTAGTGATTGGTCCTAAGTGATACATCAAGGGAGCTAGCCATTATCTATAGGTTCAATCCATTTTTTAGGTCAACCACAACCTAGGATTTTTCCCATGTGTATCCTAGATTGAGAGGACTTGAAATACCCTCTCAAAGCATGCAAATCTATGCTATAACAAGGCCTAAATTCTCTAAATTCTATATAGACTTTCTATAGTTATAGATATATATGGGTTGGAGTGGGGTTTCACTGAAGAGTAGGAATAAGTGTGACTCCCCATTCCCACTCCCACTTTATAGAGAATAAGAACAATAACTTCTAAATCTTTTTATATCTATATCATTCTCCCTTTCTTGATTAGTATAGGTTTGCCTACTCTATCTTGAACCATGGTGCACCACTACCACTCATTTTATTTATTTATGGATGGGTTAGTTGGGCATAGATAGTGATATGGAGTGTCTCTTCCCATTAATTCTAGGAGTCCCATCCTCTATGAATGAAGGACTTGAAACACCTTTTCTATAGTAGCATTAGGCATTAGGACCCCTATATTTAGATCAACATGATATGTTTGAATCCACCATGCCTTCAAGAATGCCAGGAATTCAAGAATGTATTCAAGAATGAATGGGTCAATATTGAAATGGGGAGATAGATTCATTAACAATATTAGTTATAGTCTTATAGTTATCAGTGGCAGCATCTAGATACTACCATAGATCCAGATTGGTCATAGATTGGGATAAAGATAAGCCATAGATCAAGATTGATAGGATGGATAAGTAGATAATATTATGTTATTCAAATCATCGAGTTGTGGAAAAATAAAATATTTAGTAGCTTAGAAATGAGATCTAGTATAGTTGAGATCATTTTCTTTAAGTTGGTTGGATAGAGGAAACCACGAGACATCATTCTAGTAACACAAGCAACCTAGAAAAATGA
This sequence comes from Torreya grandis, assembly GCA_037957365.1. Classification (NCBI taxonomy): domain Eukaryota; kingdom Viridiplantae; phylum Streptophyta; class Pinopsida; order Cupressales; family Taxaceae; genus Torreya; species Torreya grandis. The sequence goes on from JARHVA010000384.1 coordinate 1,315,318, forward strand.
TCTTATTCAGTCTCAGATTATCATATCTATATATAGGGGGTTTGGTCCTAGTCATCAATTTTTTGATATTCTATGAAGAATCTCATCATTTTCCATTCAACTTGATGGTCTATACCTCTTCCTAGAGAGAAGCAAATGATGGAGAAAACAACAAAGGTCCCCCCTCCCACCCATATAGATATGGATATAGATGTTGAAAATGGGAAAGAATAATAATATCCATATATATAGATAGGGATGGGAATGAATTCAGGGGATTCATCTGATAGGATATTGCCTAAACTCATCACCTTCTTCAACATAGTATCTAGTATAATCACTTGGATCTTGCACCTATTGATTTAATTAGTTGATCCAATTGAAATAACTAGATTAACCCTAAGGTGTGGGACCTTGGATACTTGGGATGAATGTTTGTATAAGGCGAACTTCCTTCCTAAAATACTTTCACTTGATTTAAGATCAGCTGTAGGGCTAAAACTATGCTAAAAAGACCTAATTACAACTAAGACTACATATCTTGGTCATGGAAAAAGGGATATAAATTGAATAGAAACTAAAAGGAGGTGATGCACCAAGTTTATAGATCTCCTCCACTTGCTTAGAACAAAACAAGAGAACCTATTAAGACTAAAAATTATCATACACAATCTTCAAAGTGGACCTCTCTTACATAAGTGTTTTTTATAGAGGTATGAAACCTAAAACATAACTAGGATGAGTCATCATCTACCTTGAAAAATGATAGAATGGTCAGTTTAGACAACTAAATTATGTATAAGTCCAATAATACACAATATAAAAACTACAAAAGATGGTGTTCTTGCATAGAGGTGAAGGGAATTTGGGCAACAATTCAAGAGAAACTAGCTTTATACAAGTAAAGATAAAAATTCGTGAAATACACACAAGATGCAAGTACTTAAAGAAGGAAAATTTAGTCCTTTATTGATTCCAAGGCATCAAGCCAATATTAAGAGACTCAAAAAGAGCAGAGTTTTGTTATACACAAGAGGAGGAGATCTATAAACTAAAATTACTCATAAATGTTGTTGTTACTTCATTAATATAGCCTTTTCAAGAAAAAAAGACAAGAAAATGGAAGTATTAATATCTCCCCAATGCATTAGACCTTTCCCATGAAGATCTTCAATGAACGTTGGCATAGTAGTGGGAGAGGAGACCTCATTATTTATTATTTTTATCCTTTGGTGGGATTGTGGATGGTGGATGTGCTCCTTAAGGGCTAATATATTCTTGGAAAACTTCTTCCTTAACTATCTTTACTCACCCATCTCCTCATGCATGCATGCTAGAGAGAATCTAGCTCAAGTTGACTTACCATGATTGTCATGCTTATTGAATGTTTGACTTAGAAGTAGACCTCAGATGCCTATTTAAAGCCTCAAGATGACTTGACAAGATTTCTACTCCATAGAGAGAGTTACATATTTATAGGTGTAGTTGTTAATGCTTCATACCTCTCTCATGCTCTTTATGATAACTTACCCCATTCATTGTAGTGATAGACATATTTTAAAAGCATGAACTAACTAATTTTTATCTTTAAGTTTGTGTGAAGACATCTTGAAGAGGCTAAGAAGTTTGTTCATCTTTATCTTTGCCCATAGGAACTCCTTGATAAGCTTAATAAACATGCATTTCCATGCTTTAAAGGTTCTATTTTGCCTTGTCTTCTACCTTGAAAACCTACAATCAGTTATTTACAAGCCCAAAAAATCCCTTATAAACTTATAACAGATCTATAAGTTAGGTGTTGAGGTCATAAAACTTCCATCTCTTCAACTTGCATACCTTTAGGTTGTTTTTTATGTTCTAACATCTTATTTATCCATACCTTCTCTTCATGTGGTCCTCTAAAACTTGCCAAGAAGCCTTGGGATTCATTTAATTATTTTAGTTGGGTTTGCAACTTGAAATCTTCATATTGGTGGTCTTAGGGATCTTGAAATCTTCATGCAAGCCTCTATGTTTCTTCATTCACTCATGAAGATAGTTATGGAACTTGACTAAAATTTATGGGCCTACAAGTTAGGTATTTGGGATAAAACCTCCCTATCTTAGCATTATGTCTTTGGAGAATAAGACTTTGCAAACCTACAATCATGTTTCTAGCCCATGAAACTCACTTAGAGGTCATGAAAAACATTAGAGCCCTACTTGCAGACTTTCCTCTCCTAGAATATACTTGAAACCTTTAAACCTTGACTAAACCCTGAGATACTTGGACATTGAAACTAGAAAACTTGTTGGATATTCTCTAAACTCAAGACTCTAATAATAATTTAAACATTAATCCAAAGCCAGACATGTAACCTTGTCTAGATTATCTACACTTTTTTTGGGTTCTCTCATTTGATAGAGGTCATAAAACCTATTTTTCTGTCTTGAGGATTGCAGGTATGTTTAAGAACCCTTGTATTCTTCAACAATCTCATGAAAGTCTTTATTCAAGACTTGTAACCTATATTTATGAGTTTTAAAATCCAATGGAGATCCATTTTAATGTTTACAAACCTAAAACTTAAGAGAAGGATAATAGTTGAGAATATGACAACCTTGAGAAGCTTGAAACTCTTATTCCCTATTTGCAAACTTGTCATGTCCATGCTATGATACTTTGAGAATATACTTGAGAGATCCTACTCACTCCTTAATAGACCTACAACATTTGCATATTGGGGATTTTGGCTTCATACTCACTAAGTTTGTAGGTGCATGTTTCTATGGTGTTGAGGCCATGTTAAACCTTCCATAATTTGTCTTCTTCCTAAGCCTTGTTTAAAAACATTAAACCTTGACTTGCAGGTTCCTTGAGGAGGTTTGCTTATATTGAGGAGCTTTGATCAATCAATAAACCATATTTAAAGTCTACGACTTTAGATATTTCATCCCTACAAGTCCATAAGAACCCATATTAAAGGTTACATTGTAGTTATAAGTCTTAGTGAGACCTATGACACCTCACACTTTAAAAACCTAGCTATATGAGCATGTAGGAGATCAATTCTTATCTTGAAGACCTTGACTTTAGTTGTAGGCCTGAAGGCTCTTGGAAAGGTCATGCAACTTCATCATAGTGATAAGATAGTTTTGAGGGATCTTAATAGTTATGAAGGTTATATATCACCCTATAGGCTTTTTATACCCTTGAACATGCTTGAAATCTCACCATGATATTTGTAAAACTTGTAATTTTCAATGTCAATAATCCTTGGGAAAACTTTGAGAAGCTCATTTTCATTCATGAAGTCTATATTCCAGCTATATGCCTAATTCTAATCTTTTCAATCACCTTACGAAGATTTCAATCACTCCAATAAGGATACCACCCCTATAATATTTTCACATGTTTTATATAAGTGTCATTAACTAAAAGAGATTTCAATTTATCTATCTCAGATTTGTAGATGTTTTAGGGATCAAGACACTCTTTCCTAACACCAAAAACCTTGCATTCTTACTACAAGCTTGTAACATTCATAGAAACTTAGCTCTTGGAACTCACATGAATTTTATGTACTTGAAAACCTCTTGAGATGAATTAGATAATCGTGGAGACATTTTATCAAGTTTAAAACCTTCCTACTCCATTGTCAGACCTTGTAGATGCTAGAGAGAGCCATACAAGCCTGCACATATCTTCTTTGAGGACAAAACACTTGGAATGTGCCATTATATTCTTGAAAAATCTTCCCTAGATATCATAAAAATTATATGAGTCTATGATCCTCTTTAAATAATATATATCACCATAAAGTCCCTCTATTGTGCTAGGAACTTCCCTACTTCACTAACAGGCTTGTTGATGAGTTTTTTCCAACTATAGAGCCTTGAAACTACCTAGAACCATTGATTATTATTGGATATAGGACCTGAGATCTTAAAAATCATGACCCTATTGTGAAATCATCGGAAAGGATCTATGAACTCATTTAGATGCTCCTTATGCTTGAAAACCATCCAAAAAGTGAAAATATAGCCTTAGTGTTTTAGAGAGGTTTTAACTTGTCTGCCATCTCCTTCTTGAATAAACATGATTCTTACATCATCCATTGATTTTATCATAATTATAATAATCCTTGTAACCCTATTAACACCCTCCAAACCTTTATTTTACCCATGCACTAGTACAACAAATTTAAGAAAAGACCATTTTAAAAAAAAACCCTACAAAATGGTTCTTTGGATATGTTCTTGTTTCTTCAACTTGAATTTTTGCATTTGACGGTCATCACTTGATCATGGATGATATTTTTATCTTTCCAAGCCTTTTTATGCTTAATATATTTTAAAATACCCTAAAAATTCATTAAAAGCCCGTAATATCCATCAATAATCATAAAACTCTCTTTGTCCTCTGTCAATGGCTTGCATAAAGGGGATTTGGAGCATGAAGACAATATATAATGCTAATACAACCATGAAGATGTTTTGGAACCAGTTTTAGGTTTTTGGAATTGATATTTGGATCTTCCAAACTTTATAACAATGGAAATACTTATCAAAACCTATAACTAAGTCTTTTGGGCATGCAGACCAACAACTCATCATTGGAAACCTAGAGATTATCTATAATATGCATTAGATCATCAAGAAAAACTTATTATCTCCACCTTTGATCTTGAAATTACCACATACCCTTGAAGACCTACAATCTTATACATTCTTAGATTTTTTCCAAAGTTTCCTTCCTTGTACACAATAAAACTTTCACATTCTTTTCACCGTACAAGCCTACAAATACTCTTGTAAGAGCTTTAGGGACTTTTTATACATATTTGTAACTTTGTAACTTGATTCAAATCCCAAATTTATTCATAAAATTCTCATGAAACCTTTAAATATGATTGCAACCTCTTCAAATAATGAATACTACCCTGGATAAGAGTTTGAAGATAGGCAATGGTTTGGTCATGGTCTGATGCACTCTTCTCACATTGAGAGATGGAAAAGCCTACCAAGAGACAAGAGTGGAGGGAAAACCACTAAGTCAAATGCATTATTATCAATGTGTATGGAATTCATGGCTTATGGAGAGGTTTTACATATTAAAGTATCTTTATTAAACCTTATAGAATGTTTCACACCATTAAAATTTCTCCAATGAGTGACTTAAGACACTTTGACCCTTTCATGACCTCATGGGTGCATTTTAAGACCCTTTTTTTACTTTATCTCACATTTAAAAGTAATGGAATAGGCATATAAAAGGATAACATGACACTAATGAATGAATTTTGGACTCTTTTGATGTATTTTACCATTGAGTAACATTTCATGTTTCCAACTATCAAATAGGCTTTCATTAGACCAAGGTGATTCTAGGAATGACCTATTAGGCCTTTTTATGAGATTTTGCATTGAAAGGTAACTTAAACGAATTTCATATTGAAAACTGCCCAAATAGGCATCTTATAGGACTAATGCCAACCCATGACCTCAACCAATGATTGTTAGACCTCCCATAGTGGAGTAAAAATGTTCAAGGAACCTCAATGGCTTCAATATACCTGTATTTGGGCTAACATAATCATATTCAATGTGATTCAAAGACTATACTCAGTTGATTTTAGCAAAAAAATGCTTTGTCCTATGTACATCATGTGCTAAGAGATCAAGGTAACTAGAATAGTTGACATTATAGTGACTTTTGTGAGCTACTTGCTTGGTAATTAGGGATATAATAGCCTTAAGCATCCATTGGCAATAGAAGTCACATAATATTAACTACAACTCACTCTGAAAGTATAATCATGGCTATAACATGTTAGACCAGACCTCTGAGTGAATGAAAAATTACCTCCAACACACACAAAAAATAATAAAATAACAACTATGCAATAACAATTAGAAGAATGATAAAACCATTACACTCTCAAAATACAATGTGAAACAACACTTAGAGGAATACAATAACTAACCTACTTATGTACAAAGGTCTGAAAATGCCCCCAAGAACAAAGGTTAAGGAGTATGACATTGACCGGGATAGGTAACTCCTCTCTATTCAACTTTGATAGCTGAAAATAATTGGCTTTTTTATAAATGGTTATTATGTATGGGACACTCCATATGGCATCAAAATTTGTGTGCTCCTAGATTTTTCTCTATCCTCATCCCATTTCAAGACTAAATCTCCTTCTTTAAAACACCTATCAACATCCTTCTTGTCAAATGCCCTTTTCATTCAGGATTCTTGAAACTCCTTGCTATGCATTATATGGTTTCTAGCCTCCTCAAACTCCATCAACTCTGCTAGTCTCACTGTCATGTCATCATTTTCAATCAATTTTAGTTGTTGAGTGAGATTAAGAGGTACTAATTCAATTGACAAAGTCAATATTTCTTATCTCCTATAGACTAGCATGAAAAGGGAGTTACCAATAGCCTTATTAGGTGTTATCCTATCATCCCACAATGTTGTTTTTAACTTGGTGTGCCAAGTTATTTGGTTCTCTTCCATGGTCTTCTTGATAATCCTAATTAGGTTCTTATTTTTAGATTATGTTAAGCCATTACCTTCATGGTAATAGTTGGAAGAGGTGCTAAAATAAATTCCATACTTGTCTTCCTATTCACTGATTTTGGTTCCAATAAAAGTCATAGCATTATTAGATATAATAGTAGCTAGAACACTAAATATAATAATAATACCTTCATATAAGTCCAATATAGAGGTCTCATTTGCATCTCTAAGTGCCACTACTTCTATATACCTTGTGAAATAATATGTGGTATTTAAGACCCACTTGTGACCAACACTTGAAGGTGGCTTAATCATCTCAATGAAATTAAAACCCCATTGTATGAAAGGCTGCTCTACTTGGATGGGATGAAGAGGGAGGGTTGCTAGCTTTTGATTACCAAGAATGAAAGCACACTTATTGCAGTTTCTAACCCATGAATGTGCATATCTAAATATATTTGGCCAATAGTAATATTCCCTCATAATTTTAACAATAATAGTCTTAAGAGAAAAATGGCCTCTTGATGAGCCATCATGAAACACTTATGGCACTTTAGCTACTTGGCTAGATTCTACACACCTCAAAAGTAATCCATTGATGTCCTTTCTAAACAATATACCATTAATAATGACATATATAAATGATTGAAGCCTAAAATACATTCTTTGAGATTTGTTGAGGCCATGTGGATAGTTACCCATTTGCAAGAAAGTAATCATGTCTCTAGTCCAGCTATTGGGAATCTCATAATCAAATTATTGGTCTTCTTATAGCATAAAAACTATGTTTGTATAGGTTATTAGGTCTGTTAATAGCTACTTACATATCCCTTTTCCTTTAACAATATTGGTGACCTTGATGTCAATGTCATACTCCATGACTTTACGTATCTAGTTGGCTCTCTTTTCACCTATATCCTTGTCTAACAAGAAATCTTTCACAATTGAGTGTAAAACCATCCGTTGTATTTCATTATTAGAGAGTATTTGTATGAATTTTTTTAGGGATATTATGATATTAAGGAATTATTTTTACACTTAACCATACCTTATCTCACAATATTTAAGTGATTGACTAAAATATGCAATGAGTTGTTCCATTAAATCACTATTTTTATGCACTAGTATGGCTTATATACTCTCATTACCTCAAAAAACATAAAGAATACAATCTTTATCATAGAATGGGTTCATGAGTGTAGGGGATTGATAAATTTCCCTCTTAATCTATTAAAATTTATCCTTACCCTCTCTTGACGAGCTTAAGGTAGCATTATTCTTGAGCATAGAATTGAGAGGGTTGACTAAAGCAGTGAAGTTACAAATGAACCTTCTTAAAAAAATTATTTCACCCAATAAACTTTACAGACCCTTCTTGTGGGTTGGAAGTGAAAGAGCCAAGATTGATTCCACCCTTTATTGATCAATTTCAAGGCATTATTTGGAAACAACATGCTCCAATAGCTTGCCTTCATAGACAAAAAACACATATTTGTTTGGGTTCAAAAGACATGGCAAACTCTCTACATTATCAAAGACTTGCCTCAAGTGATTAGCTACATGCTTATAGAAAATAGTTATATCATATAAATAAACCAAGATCATATCATTTATGAGGCCTCTAAATGCCATATCCATATCCATTTTGAAGGTTTCACCAATATTGGTCAACCCAAAAGGCATATTTTGTACGCAAAGGTACCCCATTTGGTGATAAAATCTATCTTGAATTGGTCACATTCTTGCACAAGTATTTGGTTATATTTTGCATAGACATCAAGGAGTGAAAACCTCTCATCCCTTACTATAGTTTGAAGGATATTCTCCATTGGTGAAAGGGGTTAATGATATTTAATATATGATCTATTCAAGTCTTTAAAATATAGACATAGCCTAATCTCTCCATTTTTATTTCGAACTAGGACTAGGTTGGCCACCCAAGAGGAATGGTTAATAAGGAATATGATGTTGGTTTCTATTAGTTTATTTAGATATTTTCTCATCAAAGGTTTAATCTTGAGCTTTATTGGTATTTGTTTGGATCAAAGGCTCTAAGGTCTTGGTAAATCTAAACAAATATGTCATCATACCTCATACAAATTCCATTAAATTTTTCTTTTTAAAATTGAGTACATACCTTAGTAGCCTTCAAAATCTTATCATTGGAAATGACAATTGGTTCATATCTCTCATCCTTAATTGTCATGTTCTTTTTCTCATTGTTGACCAAATTTTGACCCCAAGTAAAAATTGGTCAACCCCTCTAAGTTAAATTTTTTATAGGATTGTAAAAAAATTTACATGGTCTTTAAATGGTCCTAAATGTTCCCCATGTGGTCATATGTGTCCTTGTCTATTCTTATCCAAAGTTTGATCTTATGTGTACTTGTCTAGTCCCAGGGGTCATTTATGAGGTCTTGGTGTGGTCAAATGTGGAAAAAAATTTAATATGATTTAGAGTCATTGTAAAATATTATTAATGAGTCTTTAAGGTCACAATATCATGTCCTTGTGTGCTTAAAATTCATTTTGTCACCTTTTAAGCTTATTTTATGGATTTGTACATTCCATATTAAAATGAAAACATTTAAAGAAGGTTATTCAATCTACTTAATTTTAGATAATGTTCAATAATGGTTAGAGACTAACAAACTTGCAGGTTCAATGCCTAAAATGAGCAAAATAGCACTTTACAAGTACTTTTAGACACTTGTATGACCTTGGAAGATCATTTGTTAGTTGAAAATGGTTTTAGAGTGTATCTTGGGCTCCCTTAGATAATTTTAAGACTTTGAACAAAGTTTGAGGTTGTAAAGATGATTCAGACATTCTCTCTCCTCCATGACTACCTTCATAAGCTTAAAAAGGCAAAATTCAAGTGAATGGTATGGCCATGAGAGAGAGAGTCAGGAGTTATAACTTTTTAAATTGTTAGGGGTCATAATAAGATTGAAATTAGTGGAATTATTTTGTATATTCATGGCCCATAATTTATGAACAATCACTAAGAGTGATAGCATGTCACTATGCCTTGTCCATCCAAGTAGGGTCCGATCTTGCTCTTGTTTCTTCACTTCAAAATTAGATGGAGAATAATGGTTTTGAGGGATGTTTTAAAAGGTCAAATATATCCTTTTAATGTGGGTTTCATTATCTAACTCATCTCTATGAAGTGTCTTCAATATGGGAAAAGTGTCTCAAATATAAGGTGTTCAGTCACTCTTGTTAAAAGTGTTTTGATTTGTTTTAGCTATTTTCACTCTTAGAGGTTCCCAGGGGCTTCATCATTCATGGAAAATCCATAAAATTAATAGATTTCATGTGTTATTCCCCTGATATGTGATTATTATCCATAGTCTTCAAGTAGCTTGATATTTAGAGATATAATCAATGTATGAACAATCCTCTACACATTTTATTGTGAAATTTGGCTCAAATATGAGTTATAAATCATAATATAAGGTTACAAGACACAATTTTACTATTGTAAGTATGGAATAATGAAGATAATAGTCCAATTATACCCTCAAATAAGAGTCATAAAGTGTGTTCTAGCCACCCATAGGTCTGTAAACCAAAGTTCTATGAGTATGTTTAAGAAGTGTGAAGTGTGATATAAAATCCCAAACAAATATGTGACCCTTTATAAAATCCATTATACCATCAAAATAACATGAACCTTATGAGAGACTCCAATTCTCAACACACAAACATTGCACATAAACTGACTGTACATATAGTCCATATAGGTGATTCAAATATTGAGATGATGTAATGCTTTGTCAAATGTTCTATAAGCTATTGAGAGAGTGAAAAATAAGTGGGAAAATGTTGATAGTTTCAAAGTGATAAAGGTTTCTTAATATTTAATAAGTTGATTCTCACAGCCTATGTAAGCAAATAGAGAACTACAGGCCTTAAACTTGTAGGTACTCACTTTGGAACAAAATCAATAATCATATTAAGAAGAACAAACATGAAACCTGACTGTAATGTAATCATAGGAAAGTCACAATCCATTGGAAACACTTAAACCATTTTTAAGTTCAAAAATAGTCAAAAGGACTAGGTTCACAAGCTTGGCATGCCTATACAGGTCTGTGTACAGAATTGAGAGAACAGGGTATGAGAATATCATGAAATGACTAAGGAACCTTGTGAAGAGATGATAAATAAATCTCAATGAGTTTTTATATCATATAAGTTCCATGATAGAGTTCAATAGTAGCTTCCAAGTTTTAATTCTCAAACCCTTTTCAAATTGACACCTACAACCACTTTGAAAAGGTAGTCTTGAATACTGTAATTGTAAAGTCGTAATGACTTGAGATTGATAAAGAAGGGCATTAGAATATTAAAAATGGGATAGAGTATTTTCAGTGTTAAATAAAGGAAATGTAAGTCCTACAAACCTATGAATGCACTCAAGACTAATGGACACCTACAAGCTATAGTCAAAAACAAGCTAGTTTCAAGCTTGCGTAAGGACCAAAATAAATAAAAATGATTGGGGTTTGAATCATAGGAATGGATAGGTGATGATGAAAGACATGAATTTTTTTGAATAAATCTAATCCAAAAGAATAAACATGAGGAAAATTATTAAACATAGTCACAAAACCTGGCCCACACAGTCAAATTACAACCTACATGTTTGCCTAGGTTCATGGGAAGTTTCTGCTTATTTAGAGAGGGTTAAGTATAATAAGAGGTATGACAAAGAGGATGTAATTTGTGAATGGTTTCATAGTGCCATCAATACCTCATTTATATCCTCAAAACTGATAACAAGAGAGAGAATGAAGATAGGCTATGTTTTAGGCCAAACAAGCCTAAGACACACATAGGCCCATATAGACATCCATGAGCAAAGTGACTTGTTGAAGATAAAATGAATGAATAGGTAAATTTAAAGATATAAAGTGTTATCATAGACCCTAAATAGTCATCATAAATATGGGAGATCAAATAAAATTTCAGTTTGACCTCTTGAGACACCTTGAGCTCTCCTAATGCATGACTACACTTTAAGACCAATTTTCTCTCACCTGTTGTAACCATGACCTTGTGAATAGAAAAAAATGGTATTCAAAGATGATAATTGGGTCTTCAAAATTCATTATTTTGGCATAATTTTTTGTATTGAGTCTCTGACATGCATGAACAAAGGCTAATATCTTAAACCCCTCTCAAATGGCTTGCTTGCAACCCTAGAGTCAACTTCTCACACTCAACTTTCATGAGGTTTTGCATGGGACCAAATGGTGTTTTTAAGTGATGGATGGGTCCCTTAACTAAAATATTATGGAATTGGGAGAGATAAAGAGAATCTACTCTTTATGAACAATCCTTAAAAGCTAAAACCATTCTAAACCCTCCTAAAACCCTAATAGTCACCAGTCAAGAGAAATGGACTTATAAAGCACATAAAATGACCTATTTTGATCCTAAAACCTCTAGGATGTTGTTGAGAACTCAAATTATATTCTCCATGAGTATTTTTTCTATACTTTTATTTGTATAGATTGTAATAAATGAACCATTTTGCATGTTTTTAAGTGTTTTACAAGGGTTTTGGATAGATGAGAACTTTCCAACCATTGAGGAGGTCACCTGAGATGTATTTAATTATTTTAATCCAAAAAATATACAAAATAAATTTTTAAATCATTCAAACAAATCTCATTTTCCAAGGTCCTCTCAAACATGCCTAAAATGAGATTAGGTGGCAAGGCCATTTCATGGTTCTCACACTTCCACAGGGTATCAGGGCCTCAAATTAGACATGGAGGTTGGTGATAGAATAGGTAAAGTGAATAAAATTATTTTGGATGGTTTCAAATGTGTGGGATAGGTTTGGAGTAGAAAAATAATGTTATAGGCAAGGAAGCCTAATTGAGACCTAATTGAGGAGAGAGAAAGGGAGAAAACATGACTTCCACTTAGAATCTGAACATGAAATTTGACATGAAGTTGTAAGGGGATATTGGGTCATAAAATATGTTCTCATATTATTGACAATATCCATAAATTATGATACACAAGGAGGTTTACAAGTTTATAGGGTTATAAGAAAAATAGGCCGAATGAGAGCTTGAGGAGCAAAATGGAGTCTTGGGAGTAATTCCATAAACCAAAATAGATTTTTTAAGGTCTGATCAGATATTTAAAGTCCATACATGGAGATATATTTTCTTGGAGAATATGAACTCAAGTTTTGAGCCACTTGGACTAATCTAGGCATGGGAAATGAGGAGTTTCAGGACACCTAGGCATATGAATGATGAAATGTCAGATCAGAGGAGTTTATTAATGCATGGTAAGGTGTCAAATGAGAATTTATGAAAGAATTAATGGTGAATTTATAATTTATAATTACATTTGTCACTCTTTTTATGCAAAGAAGGGAAGTTTTCAAGAAGATGATCAAGGTGTCAAGCCAAGTTCTAACTCCTATGCCACTTAGAGGATGGAGTATATTCAAAAGAGAGACACATGGATTTGAAAGTCTATTTGGAATATTTCATAACTCCTCCTTATTTTAACTTTCACATGGACACTTCTCAATCCCCTTCTCCTACGCCCCTCTCTCTCTCTCTCTCTTCATAATTCTCTATATAAGCAACCATTTTTGACCTTATGAGACATCCTCACATTGGTTATGGTAAATCCCTATCAAAATTAAGTCTTGGAATTTCATATTAAATTAATTCAAGATGGATATTCTATCTCATTCTTGAAAATAGTGAACTTGAGTATGTTGTTTTGATGAATGCTTAGTGATAGTGTTGTATTCCTTGCAATTATCTTTCATGTTCATGCCTTATGCAAGTTGTGCCTCTCACAGGTCATATGAAGAGTTTTATGTTAGGGTGTGGAGCTAAAAGCTTCAACTGTTGCAGACATGAAGAGGTTGCTGAGTTTCAGAAGTACCGGCATCAGCAGAATGACCGACGTCGGTCAGATGCAGTGCAGAAGGAAACCGGCGTCGGTAGGAAGTCGGTTGACGTCGGTCAGCACCAGACAGACAGGGACTGACGTCAGTCACTTGTGGTGATTCCAGAACTGCTGTTGATGAATAGTCAGTTAAGTGAAGCAAGTGTTTGCATGTTTAAAGACTAATTATAGTCACGAGCTGCGTGTCTAATTATTGTAGTTAGAGTTCTATTTTTGTATGCATGGGATTCTATTTAAAGACCCATGAGGCATGTATTGTAAATTAAGCAAGCAAGTAAAAGCATTGAAGCAAGGTCAAGGAGATCTAAAGGTGTAAGGTCAAGGAGATCAGCTGAAGCATTCAAGGAGGAGATAACAACTCAGGTTGTTGAGTTGGTTGTGGTTGAGCAAGAGAGAGAGGGAAGAAGGTCTTGAGGTGTGGCAAGCCTTTGAGGTGGAGGAAGAAGTGGCATCTTCCTTATTGTATTTTATTCTAGTAGTATTTAATACAAGAGTGTGTATTGTCTCTCAAATTCTTTGTTGTCTCAAGTTTCTAGTTACTTAATCATTCTGGTATAATTTCGTGTTTAATTGCTTATAAGAAAGTAATCAATTGTGCTTCCATTGGATAAGGGGTTCCTAACAGTTGGTATCAGAGCTACGGTTTTCAAGGAGCAGGTTATTGTTTTTTGATTACAGGTCATTCACATGGTTTTTTGATTGAGTGGGAGTTCAATAATGGCAGAAGAAAGTAAGCTACGAATGGAGAAGTTTAACGGTAAGAATTATCAACATTGGAGGATGCAGATAGAGGATTATCTGTATCAGAAGGATTTGTACTTACCATTGGGTGGGGTTGCATGCAAGCGCACAGATATGAAGGATGAAGAATGGAGTGTTCTTGATCGAAAGGCTCTGGGTTCCATAAGGTTGAGCCTTGCATCGTCTGTGATTTCCAACTTGTCACAGTGCAAGACAACAGAAGAGTTGATAAAATCTTTGGCAAATTTATATGAAAAGCCCTCGACTTCTAATAAGGTATTTCTTATGAAGCAACTATTTACTTTGCAAATGCAGGAATGTGGATCGGTACATACTCATCTTAGTGATTTCCATGGTTTGGTAAATCAGTTAGCTTCAGTCAATATTGTTTTTGATGATGAGGTAAAGGCTCTCTTGATTTTATGTTCTTTGCCTGAAAGTTGGGATAGTTTGGTTATGGCAGTAAGTAATTCTGCATCTGCTTCTAAAATCTTAAAAGTTGATGATGTTGTGAGTGTGATCTTGAATGAAGAAATACGCAGGAGAAGCACAGGTGAATCATCAAGGAATGCTCTAAGTGAAAAAAGTAGGGGAAGGCAAAGAGAGAAGATAGAGCAAGGGAAATCAAGGTCGAAGGTGGGAAGGAGGTCCGAGTCCAGAGGTGTTACCTGCTGGTTTTGTGGAAAGAGAGGACACACAAAGAAGGAGTGTTGGTTGAGGGATAAAGAGAATCAACATGAAGGTAATGAAGAAGCAAAGGATGCAAATATTGTGGTACAGGACGCTCTCATACTTTCTTTGGATAGTTAGGTAGGATCTTGGGTTTTAGATTCTGGTTCTTCTTTTCATGCATCCCCAAACAGAGATTTGTTCCATGAGTATGAACAGGGAGACTTTAGAGTGCTTTATTTAGGGGATGGTACGCCTTGTCAAATAATTGACAAAGGGAAAGTGCAGCTGAGATTGCAGATGGACAACACATGGGTGTTGAAGGAGGTCATGCATGTCCCAGTTCTGAAGCAGAGTTTAGTTTCTGTAGGAAGGGTGGGTGATGAGGGATGCATAATAACCCTCACAACGGATTCTTGGAAGGTTACCAAGGGTTCACTTGTTCTAGCAAGAGGTAAGAAAGTAGGTACTCTTTATCTATCTACTTGTATTACTGATTCTACTTTTGGTTTATCTACTTCAACTGTAGATTCAAAGATGTGGCTTAATAGGCTTGGTCACATGAATAAGAAGGGAATGGATGTTCTTGATTCAAAAGGTATGTGTTCAGATTCAGAAAGCATAGATAGATTTCATTGCAGGAAAATGAAATTTGATGCTTTTGACAAGAACAAAGAAGCCTTGGTGTTTATGGAGGAGATGAAGGACAGAGATCAGTCACAGGGGCCGAATGATTTTGAGTAGGGTAGTATGGACAGGGGTTTGATCCAAGATGAGCTCACAGATGAAGATTTCATCACTTACAGGAACACACAGACACTGACGTCGATCACTTGTAACTGATGTCGATCAGGTAGATACCGACATCGGTCATGTGCAGACCAGTAGGGTCGATAGAGTCGGGCAGAGAAGTCTGACGTCGGTCAGGCAGGGACTAAAGTCGATAGAGGGGACACCGGCGTCAGCTAGGGAAATGATGTTGGTAGTCAGGGTCAGTGTAGGGAATCGACATCAGTTGGGAGCAGACTGAGAGATGGCCGAGATCGGTCACTGAAACGGATGTTGGGTAGACAGCAAGCTATCAAGGAGTCTCAAATGCCCATATGGAGGTCAGAAAGGGTAAGTGAACCTCATATTCATTGTTCACATTCTTTATATTGCTTACTGATGGTCAAGAACTAGGAAGATGGAAGAAGCAATGCAGGTAGAACCCAGAAACAGTGGGAGCTTGGCATGGATGAGGAGTGTGAGTCCTTGGAGAAGAACCAAATAGGTATTTGTTGGTGGAGTTGTCAGCTAGAAGAAAGCACTGGATGAGGGATGGATTCCCATGTTAGAGAAGAGAGTGGATGGACACGTGAGACAAAAGGCTATGGTATATGGTCTTGATTAGGCTGCAGGACAATGGAGGTTTGACTATTATATTTTATCTTTACCAGATTGGATAATATTAGCTACATTATCCTGTTACTGTATTGTGTTGCTTGTTGCAGGGTTACATATACAGGGAGTTTTCTGAGCTAAGGGTAAAGTTGGTTCAGAAGTATGTCATGAAGAATTTGGGAGCAGCAAAATTTCTTTGGCATAAGTGACAAGTATGGCATCACAGGTTTTGTGGTGGTTGGTCTTCAAGAGTGACGTTGAAAAGGGATACAGAGCCAAGGGAACAAAGTAGATGGTGTACAGGTACAGGAACAGTTGCAGCTATTTATCTCCAAGTGGGAGATTGTTAGGGTGTGGAGCTAAAAGCTTCAACTATTGCAGACATGAAGAGGTTGCTGAGTTTTAGAAGTATCAGTGTCAGCAGCATGACCGACGTCGGTCAGATGCAGTGCAGAAGGAAACTGGCGTCGGCAGGAAGTCGGCCGATGTCGGTCAGCACCAGATAGACAGGGACCGACGGTCATCGCCTGTGGCGGTTACAGAACTATTGTTGATGAACAGTCAGTTAAGTGAAGTGAGTGTTTGCATGTTTAAAGACTAATTATAGTCATGAGCTGCGTGTCTAATTATTGTAGTTAGAGTTATATTTTTGTATGCATGGGATTCTATTTAAAGACCCATGAGGCATGTATTGTAAATTAAGCAAGCAAGTAAAAGCATTGAAGCAAGGAGCAAGGTCAAGGAGATCTAAAGGTGTAAGGTCAAGGAGATCAACTGAAGCATTCAAGGAGGGGATAACAACTCAGGTTGTTGAGTTGGTTGTGGTTGAGAAAGAGAGAGAGGGAAGAAGGTCTTAAGGTGTGGCAAGCCTTTGAGGTGGAGGAAGAAGTGGCATCTTCCTTATTGTATTTTCTTCTAGTAGTATTTAATACAAGAGTGTGTATTGCCTCTCAAATTCTTTGCTGTCTCAAGTTTCTAGTTACTTAATCATTTTGGTATAATTCCGTGTTTAATTGCTTATAAGAAAGTAATCAATTGTGCTTCCGTTGGATAAGGGGTTCCTAACATTTTAATCATTTTGATTAGTTATATAACTAAAATACCATTAGTGTTTGATATTATTAGCTCATGGTTTATCATCTTAATACCTTTGCAATCTTCCAAACCTTCATATTAAAACACTATTGTGATTGGACCATTTTAGAGTAACACAATCAGATTGTAGTCTAATGTTTCATAGTTCATCTTTAACAAGATGAGGACTTCATGTTTGGTGCATCACCTTCAATTTACATTGCTATTTTTATTATTCATTTTTCCCTTTTCCTTGTCAAACAAATAGTATAGTTGGTTAATTTAGGTGTTGTACTTTGGGAGCTAGCACAAAATCTAGAGGTTTGACCCACTTGAAGGTCACCCACAACCTAGATTCAATAAAATTGCATAGCTTAAGTTAAGTGTTAGGATAAAATAAAACACAAATTTATCCCCAAATTTCAAACAAGAAAAACTATGAAATGAATCATTCAAACATACAAAAAATAATCATAAACATGCACAAAATAAGAGACACTAGATTTAGCGTGGTTCACCCAAGATGGGCTACATCAACCAAACTTTTCCAATATATTATCTTGCTCTTATTTCTCCACTTCAAAATTATATGGAGAATAATGGTTTTGAGGTATGTTTTAATAGGTCAAATATCTCCTTTCAATGTGGGTTTCATTATCTAACTCATCTCCATTAAGTGTATTCAATATTGAAAAAGTGTCTCAAGTATAAGCTATTCAGTCACTATTGCTGCAAGTGTTTTGATTTGTTTTAGTTTTTGTCACTATTATAGGTTCTCAGGTTCTTCATCATTCATGAAAAATCCCTCAAATTAATATAGTTCATGTGTTATTCCCCTGATATTTGATTATTGTCCATAGTCTTCAAGTAGCTTGGTCTTTAGAGATATAATCAATGTATGAACAATCCTCTACACATTTTATTGTGAAATTTGGCTCAAATATGAGTTATAAATCATAATATAAGGTTAAAAGACATAATTTTACTATTGGAAGTATGGGATAATGAAGATAATAGTCCAAGTATACCCTCAAATAAGAGTCATAAAGTGTGTTCTAGCCACCCATAGGTCTGTAAACCAAAGTTTTATGAGGAGTATGTTTAGGAAGTGTGAAGTGTGATATAGAATCTGAAAAAAATATGTGACCCTTGATAAACTCCATTATACCATCAAAATAACATGAACCTTGTGAGAGACTCCAATTTTCAACACACAAACATTGCACATAAACTGACTATACATATAGTCCATATAGGTGATTCAAATATTGAGATGATGTAATGCTTTGTCAAATTTTCTATAAGCTATTGAGAGAGTGAAAAATAAGTGGTACAATGTTGATAGTTTCAAAGTGTTAAAGGTGTCTTAAGATTAAAGAAGTTGATTCTCACAACCTATGTAAGCAAATAAAGACCTACAGGCCCTAAACCTGCAGGTATTCACTTTGGAACAAAATCAACAATCATATTAAGAAGAACAAACATAAAACCTAACTATAATGTAATAATAGGAAAGTCACAATCCATTGGAAACATTTAAACCATTTTTAAGTTCAAAAATAGTCAAAAGGACTAGGTTCACAAGCTTGGCATGCCTATACAGGGCTGTATACGGAATTGAGAGAGTAGGGGTCTGAGAATATCATGAAATGACCAAGGAACCTTGTGAAGAGATGAGAAATAAATCTCAATGATTTTGTATATTGTCTAAGTGACATGACAGAGTTCAATATTATATTCCAAGTTTCAATGCTCAAACCCTTTTCAAATTGACACCTATAACCACTTTGAAAAGGCAGTCTTGAATACTGTATGTTGTGAAGTCATAATGACTTGAGATTGATAAAGAAGGGTATTATAATCTCAACAATGGGATAGAGTCTTTTAAGTGTTAAATAATAGAAATGGAAGTCCTAAAAACCTTTTAATGGACTCAGGACACCCTAATGGACACATACAAGTTACAGTCAAGAACAAGCTTGTTTCAAGCTTGAGTAAGGACCAAATTGCATGTCTGATTTTTCAATAGAGCATCATACTCCTCATCCATAGCTTGCTCCCAGTTATATTTGGCATCAATCTGCACTACTTCTTCATATCTTTCTGACTCACCACCATCAAAAATTAATAAATAATATAAATAAGGAGAAAAATGATTAGGTGGTCTACTTACTCTTGCAAATATTCTAATAGGGGTTTGAGGTACTTGTTCCTATTACACATTTTGATCAGGAACTTATAGGACATGTTTTTCTATAATGTCTTCTAATATTGTATATTCCCTTTTAGATTCCTCTTGCTTCTTTTCTTGCAACTAGTCCCTGTACATGACCTTTTTATGGAACACAACATCTCTACTGATTGTTTTTTTATCTTCTAGATTCTACAACCAAAATCCATAATCATCAGTTCCATAAATGATAAATGTGCATTTTTGAGACTTAGCTTCTAACTTATTCCTATGATCTTTGTCAATATAAGAAAATGCCTCACAACCAAAAACTCTTAGAAAATAATAATCTACCTTCTTTCCAGTCCATGCCTCCTCTGGTATTCCACCATCTAAAGCACTCAAAGGTCCTCTATTTATTATATAAACTACAGTTGTTACAACATTTGTCCAAAATCATAAAGGCAAAACTGCATGTAATTTCATCTGGCATGCTCCATAATAGTCCTATTCATTCTTTCTGACACACCATTCTATTGTGGTGTTCCTGGAACTATTTTTTGTCTATGAATTCCACTTTCTAAATAGTAATTGTTAAAAGCATTACTACAATACTCACCTCCATTATCTGATTTGAGACTTTTAGTTTAAACCTATTTCATTTTCAACTAAAGCTTTCCATTTCTTGAATGTATCAAAAAAATTAGACTTCCTTTTTATACAGTATACCTAAACCTTCCTAGTTGCATCATCAATAAAGGTAACATAATAATTTGAACCACCAAGTGAAGATACCTGAGTTGGTCCCCATACATCCATATGCACAAGCTCTAATTTTTTCTCTTTCTTGGCTGGTCCAATCCTGAGAAACCTCACATGTTTTTGTTTCCCATATACGTAGTGCTCACAAAAGTCCAGATCTAATTCTTTCAGACCTGATATTTTATATTTTGCATGTAGGGTCTTCATTCCCTTTTCACTCATATGGCTAAGTTTGTAATGCCACAAAGCTGCATCTTTACCTGTAGTAGTTACAGCACAAGATGAATTAACACTATATGTAGACAAATATAAAGTGCCTACTTTCTTACCTTTTGCAACCACTAAGGAACCTTTTGTAACCGTCCATGATTTGGCTATAAATGTGACCATACAACCCTCACTACCTAGCTGCCCTACAGAGATTAAATTTCTCCTCAATCTCATAACATACTTGACATCCTTCAGCACCCAAGTGTTTCCATTATATAATTTAACCTAAACACTTCATTTTTCAACAATTTTACAGGGTTCATCATCACCAAGGTAAACATTCCCATAATTACCTTAAACATAATCTATAAAATAATGTCTATGAGGGGTATCATGAAAAGAAGCACCTGAATCTAAAACCCAAGATTCAATAATATTATCCAAAGAAAGTATAAGAGCATCTTGTAGTACATCACCTGCTACATTTTCTTCTCTATTACCTTCCTATTGGTCCTTACCTGATTTATCCTTTCGAAACTAGCTCTCTTTTTGTATGTGTCCTGGCTTACCACAAATCCAACATTCCATCTTGCCTCTTGATTTAGATCTTGCACCCCCTTTTGATTTTCCATGGTTTCCTCTTCCTCTATTCTTTTACCTTCCTTTGTTTTCTATTTTTAATGCATTTCTAGATATGGATGTTTCACCAGTACTTTTCCTCTACATTTCCTCACTTAGGATAACACACACAACATTTCAAATGTTAGTTTAGCATTATTAGACACAGAGTTGCTTACTGCCATTACCAAGTTATTCTAGCTTTCAAGCAAGGAATAAAGAATGAGAAGAACCCTAATTTCATCATCAAAGTCAATATTTATGGAATGTAACTGACTTGTAACTGTGTTAAACTCATTTAAATTATCTGGTACTGAACCATTTTTAGACATTTTCATATTGAATAATTTTTCATTAAAAATATTTTATTTGAGGTAGAGGGTTTCTCATATAACTTGCCTAATGTGCTCATAAGACCTTCAGTTGTCTTTTCTTGTGATATCTTGAATGCTACAAAAGATGTAAGGCACAATCGTATGGTTCCAAGGGCTTTATGATCTAATAGTTCCCAAGCTTCATCTGACATTATTGATGGCTTCTTGGCTTGCCCTCACAATAAAAAATACAGGTGCTTTTGGTAAAATTAATCCTCCATCTGCATCTTCTACAATCCAAAGTTTTGTCCATTGAACTTCTCCACCTTAGATTTATTTTCATCCGCCATAGCTCCCACTCAAGGTCAAACCCTTTTCTTCCTATGATTTAAATTAATGCACACAAAACCTTTGCTCTGATACCACTTTTTAGGATAAAATAAAGCACAAATTTATCCCCAAATCGTATACAAGAGAAACTATAAAATGAATCAATCAAACATACATAAAATAATCATAAACATGCACAAAATAAGAGACACCAAATTTAATGTGGTTCACCGAAGATGGGTTACATTCACCAAATTTATCCAGTATATTATTTCCATCAATACAAGGGAGAAACAAATCCTACAACAAAACCTGTTACACCTCTCTACCTTCTCTCTATGTACAAGTAATCTTATCTTTTCTCTCAGCCATATCTCAATTCCTTTTTAGGGTGGAAAAACACCTAAATATAACCTCTATCATCAGATATGGAAACCTATAATCAATGGCCCAAATTGACTACAAAATTATAACCCTCTTGCAACCCCCATCACCATTGTGGATACAAATAATGGGATACAAAACTTGGCTGAAAAAACATCAAAATTTTAGCCTCTGATCCTAGAAGACAATCAGACTCCACACCCAACATTGAGAGGGCTTGAATCAACCTCTCAAATCATGAAAATTTGAGCTATAACACTCACCTTTGAGATTATCATTTGAATTGAACATGATTTATAAAGTGACCAACCCCTTATAAAACTTGTTACCTTTCAGTTGAATAATCTTATCTTCATATTGCTCTTGAAGCCTATGTTGGTTTTTGGCTAAGAATTCTTCTTCCTCTTGTAAAAAGTTAATGATTTTATCATCATTTTCAAATACTTACCAACATTGTAATTAAGAACTACAAGTCTAACCACTAGCTTGACAAGCTATTCTGAATCTCTCATAACATCATGTGGAAGGTTGTCTTGAGATCCCATAGTAGCAAGCCTATCAACATTAGAATTTTTTTTTCTTGATACAAATTGAATGTTGAAGGAATCAAAGCCTTTAATGAGATACCACACTCTGTGTTTATAGGTTTTTAACAAACTATACTTGATTGCATTTTGGCCTCTAACCTGATTTACAACCCACTATCACCAAACACTCAAAGCACCTTTATTCCTCTTTTTTGTGCCAACTAGAGGCCTTGGATTAATGCTTCATATTTAGATACATTATTAATATAATTGAATATAGCCTGTATGAAAAAAATTACTTTTCATTTTGATTGGATATCAACATAATACCTACACAATCACCATTTATGCTCCTTGACCCATCAAAATATAGTTATCACATACCTCCAAAATCCTCTTGTGACCTCAAAAGGTTTAGTAGAATAAAGTCTTCTTCAAGGATTCAATAGGTACCTAATATTATCTCTTCCATATGATCATATGGATCAAATACATAGTGATTATCTACCCACTCATTAATTAAGATATCAAGAACCTCCTCCAAATGTGTGGTAGTATCATAAAGGACAACATTCTCATCTTGATCACACATGTCGCAATTCATGGGGATTAGACTAGGAGAATATGGCTCAATGTGGTCTCTAGAAATAGGTTTAGTCTTGATATTTACTTGGGTTCCATACCTAGTCCTAGGCAACATGTGTGACCAATTTAATGATAGATACTCACCCATCTTTATAGTGAAATCCCCAAAAATGCATATAGCAAAATAAAGTGGAAGATCTATGACTGAAACATCTTAGTAAATGGAGAGACTTGGGTAAGCATGTAAGGTAAATTGAAATTTATTAATGATGCCAACGGTTTTGATATTCGTACCATCTAACTAGATAACTTCTTTTGTGCCTGGAGTATACTCTAAACCCAGTAAGTTAGAAATAATTTTAGGCATAACTGAGCTACTTGCACGAGAATTAATCATACAATTATGTAAAAGGTGCCTATCAATAATCAAATAGATTTAGAATGGAAGTGGTTTGTTGATATTTCCATTATCTCTTTCTTTTGGTTGGCATAAGTGAGTAGGAACAAATATTGTACTTACTTTGATTGCATGACCAACGTGGCTTAAGGCTTCCTTTAATAGGTCTCTTTGGATAGGAATGGAGGGAGCCTCCCACATAGTGACATTTAGATTTTTTCTCTTCATTTTCTCAACTATGTTGAAGGGGATTTGTCCTCCTTTTGACTACAACCCTAGAAAAATAGCATCCTCGATTTGATGTTGACTAATTTGGTCGAGTTTCCTTTTGAATAGCCTAATTTTCTTGTGCTTTAGGTGGCTCAACAACTAATTTCTATTTATTTATTTCATGAGAGTCTTTGGAAGAATGAACTTGACCAATTGAGGAATATGGCTCTCCCTTCACTACTCTCCTCTTAAACCTTGTAATATAGGCCATTAGAGTGCTTGATTTGTTTAATACCTCATTCTAATTTATGGTACAAAATTTACTCTTTCCAATTCAAAAAAATAGACTAACATTGCACTTGTGTTTGTTCATGTGCTTCTCCTCATGAACTTGATTCACTTGATTGCCTTTGAGGAAGTGACATGCTTTGGACCATCAAGGCTTGGTTGAGCACTCCATTTGGACATGTGGTTTGATTTTGAGGCTGATCACATAGATAACACCAATCATAATCTTGAACCTGGTTATTTTATATACGTACAATGGATTTTGAAGTGTTGGAAACATTATGATTTTGACTATTGAAAGGCTTAACATGTATAATTTGGCCTTGAGCTTGTGCATTACCTTGATAAGGTTTCTTGTTAGGTTGGTATGGTTTATTATAATGTTGATATAGTTGATTGAAATGCTAGTATAGTTTGACATGATTAGCTTACTACTATCTTTTTAAGGATACTAATTCATTCCCAGAGCTCTGTAACAATTTCTAAACTTCATGTAGTTCATTAGGAAGGGCAGAAAATGTACTTGCTTGGCTGGTTGCTATAGGATTAGATGCCAAAATAGATTGAATGGGTGGAGGTTTAGGACATAAGGGTATTAGAGGTCTAGGGGCAATCTTTCCTACTTTAATTATTCTATTTTTAGCCCTTATAGCAATGCCATATGCATCTTGTAACACAATACCTCCCATATATTGTATCATGATAGCAATGCCATTATTCAAAGACCTCAAGTAGTATAAGAAAGTAGTATTTAGAGTAAGATTCACCAAGGGTGGGATTCTATCCCAAGTTTTTTGGAACATGAAGTTAAAGTCCATCATATATTCATAATGATCTCTCTTGATGGTAGTGAACTGATCCATAACATAAAGATGATCACTCTTGTCTACAAATTGTTGGCAAAGTATCTATCCTAGCTCATCCTAGATATGAATTATGCTATGTTGAAGCCCTATATACCATTTTAAATCCTTTCCTTTCAAGGAGATAACAAGAAGTCTTGCAACCACATTTTTCTTGAGTGATATTTGTTAAGAATTAGCTTTTACATTGTGTAAGTCTGAGTATTTACCAAGAGGTATATAGTAATTTGGTTAATAATTAGCAATTTGTTAATCAGAATATTGTCATAAACAATATTATGAGTATAGGTTTGAATATATTACATTGTTGAGATATATTGTTATAGGTTATAACAATATATCATAAATAGAGTTTGTATAATCATGAGAGATTGTGGGAGAGAAATTGATGGAGAAAATATAGGAATGAGGTTCCTATAAATATGTAACTCCTATATTATTTTATACTCAGATAGTGTGAAATGATATATGATAAGTGTTTGAGAAATTACATGTTTTGGCTCTACATAGTTCATGAAATAATTCTTTGTATTGGCTCTTTCAATACCTAACATTGGTATCAGAGTAGGCATTAGATTTTGAATGGTCATAAGGGGCAGAGCCTTAATTTCTAGATTGCCCCACTAATGGAAGAAAATGTTATCAACATAGTCTTTATTATTTTATTTAAAAAAAAAATAAGATAGTTTCATTTTGTTTTGAATATTTTATTTTTTTCTTTCTTGAGCGCTACAACTATTAGAAATATTGGCCAATTTCATTATATGGTTATTTGAAGACGTTCTGAAGTAGAAATCAACTTCTGTTAAGAGACCTAGATTATGTATCTTTAAGGGTGCTGATTGGAGTATGACATTTATCCTATTTGAAGTCTCTTGGATTCAATTCCATCATCAAATGCCAAGCTATCAATGCACTGACTACAAGCGGCAGTTCATTGTGCATCATCATACGTTGGAAACTATAAAAGCCTAAATGTTGTGCTTGCCTTCAAGGGATTATTTCCACCTTGCTTATAGATTAATTATTCCCCTGGAGGAATAATAAAACAACTTGCATGCATTCAAAAAAATTATTCATCAAATGTTGTTTATCTATTGGTTGAATTTGTAAAAATAAATGTTGTTATTTGAACGTTGACATGATCCATATTTGTACACTACACCTATTTGATAAAGTATTTCATCTTTTGAAGCATTCAAGTCACCCCCAAAATATGCCAGATCTATAAGGTAACTTGGGTGCTTCTCTATTTTGGAATGATCAAATCATACCTTGGTGCCAACTATCGCCCTCTATGTAACTATCAACACATTACATCAACTTCAAATCAACTCTGAATCACCAATCAATTCCACCATTGGTATTTAAGTTTTAATATTATGTAGAGTCTAGTTGTCAAAAATTCTTGTGAGTTAAGTATAAATTTTTTGATAGTAGTCAAAATTACATCAAGGTAATAGTCTTTTAGTTGTTAAGTTAAAGTTCTTTATAATGTCATGTGGTTTTTGTGTTCATAGTTTATTAGGTGAATATTAGATTTTTTAACATGGAACTTTTAGTCATTAGTATCATTTTATATTTAGGTGAGTCTTTTAGTTTTTATAGTCATATAATGAGTCATTTTTATCAAATAGAGTCAATGTCAATAATTGAGTGGTCATTGTCATTTAGTCAGTATCAAAATGTTATTTATTATCAAAATCCAAAAGTATCAATTTGAGTCATTTTAATATTATTTTTCATCATAATTTCAAAGTTAAAAATATCTTGTATGGATGCATTATCGATCAAACCCAACGTCTTGGGTCGTATGTGTCAATTATGTGTGGGGGGAGTCTTGTCATAAAGGACGTGTAAAGGTTGAACTTCATCAACACATCAACTAAGTTGCAGCTACTAGACATTGGAGGATACACGAAGGTTGGAGGTATTTCAGTGACTTCTCATTAGTCACCAATGATGGGGTTGCACCAATGTTTTGGTGACATATATAGTATGGTATCTTTTTCATTTTCTCTATGTATTTTTTAGAATAAGAACAAAAGAATATGTCTGCTCAAGATATGTAATTTGTGTGAAATTCTAAACATAATAACCTGATGTGAGAACATAATGAAAGTATATAAAGCACCAATGTAAGTCATTTCATGGATCTTGAAAGGGTTTGTGGTAGAGATCCAAAAAACCATGGGAGATAATCAGTGTTTTGGCAACAATTAGGAGAGCAGCTACTACAGAGATCCCATAATTGCCTTATTTATGGAGATAACCCCTAGTAACACATTTATTTTAATCCTATAAAATAAATGTGAGATGCATTCCTTCACATAAAATTGGTCATGTGTATCAAGATTGTGTCAATAATATGCGGACCTAAGAGTATGCAGTGGCATATAATTTTGTTCGTGCCAATTTTTAGAGGTAGATGGTGATCCAATTCATGTCAAGTTTTGTGGTAAACTTTTAAAACCATAGGAGGAGTAAGGCTCTCTTTATATCAAGGTCATGAGCCAAATACGACATGTTATAATGGGTGAGCATACTACTAATAAGAGTGTGAATGTTTTTGCATCATGTAAAAACTATGGGGGGAAATGTTATGAATTAGCTTTTGCATTGTGTAAGTCTGAGTATTTACCAAGAGGTAAATAGTAATTTGGTTATTAATTAGTAATTGGTTAATCAAAATATTGTTGTAAACAATATTATGAATATAGGATTGAATATATTATATTGTTATAGGTTATAATAATATATCGTAAATAGAGTTAGTATAATCATGTTAGATTTTCGGAGAGAAATTGATGGAGAAAATATAGGAATGAGGTTCCTATAAATATGTAACTCATGTATTATTTTATAATCAAATAGTGTGAAATAATATATGATCAATGTTTGAAAAAATTTGTGTGTTCGGCTCTGCATAGTTCATGAAATAATTATTTGTATTGGCTCCTTCAATACCTAACAATGTTATGAACTAAACATATGTTGGAAATGTCTTGTATGTGCTCTACTAGAGTGGTTTCATTCTTACTAGTGAAAGAAGGTATGCTGTAGAAAGCTATAACTAGGATATCATAACATTTTTGAAGATCTAAGGGTTTGCCTCCATTGAAGGCAATAAATAATTGATTTCTTTGAGATTCCTTATGATTAATAGGATTTAACCTCTCTTTTGGTCTATTAAATCTACAAAAAAGAGTTATATATTGATCCCTTGGAGAAGGTTTTCTAGAACCTCTTTCTATGCTTTCAGGAGACCTTGACAATGTGGTTCTTCTTCTAGGAGATAAAAATAATTAAATAAATTGAAAACTAGTACCTCTTATAGAATCCATTATTTCCTTTGGCATGAATGTGTAGGACTGATCTATAATTATAAATGTGTGGAGTCATCAGGTGCCTTTAAAGTGACTTAGATTCTATTACTAGTTAAGGATCAACACCAAGTCCTTAGTTAATTTTTTTCAATTTTATAGACCTTTATCCCATCGAGCATGCTAGAAACTATTGTCACTTAGATCTTGCACCTATTCATTCAATCAATTGATCCAACTATAACAATGAGATCATCTCCAAGGTGTGCGACCTTGCCTCTTTAGAATGAACCTTTGGAGAAGGCCGACTTCCTTATTAAACTATTTGCACTTGATTTAAGATCAGTTGTAAGCCTAGAACTATACTAAAAAGACCTATTTATAGCTAAGACTATTTGACTTGGTCATGGAAAAGGGGATAGAAATTGAACTGAAACTAAAAGGAGGCAATGCACCAAGTTTAGATATCTCCTCCACTTGCTTAGAATAAAACAAGGTAACCTATAAGGACTAAAAATTCTTATACACAATCTTCAAATTAGACCTTCTTGCATAAGTGTTTTGTATAGAGGTATGAAACCTAAAACAGAACTAGGATGGGTCATCATCCACCTTGAAAAAGGATAGAATGGTGAGTTTACACATATAATTCCTACATAATTCCAATAATACATAATATACAACCTACAAAAATGGTGTTCTTGCATAGAGGTAAAGGGAATTTGGATAATAATTCAAGAGAAAATAGTTTTCTAAAAGTAAAAATCAACAAATTCATGAAATACACATAAGATGCAAGTACTTGAAGAATACAAAATCAGTATTTTATTGATTCCAAGGCATCAAACCAATATTACAAGACTAAAAAAGAGTAGAGTTTTGTCATACCCAAGAGGAGGGATCATAAACAAGTCATTCAGAATCCTATATATAAGAAATGGAGATGAGAGAGAGTAAGATAGCACTAGAAGACCTCATAAATGATGTTGTTACTTCTTCAACACATATTATGTATGAAAAAGAGACAAGAAAATGAAATTATTAAGCTTTCCCCAATGCATTAGGCCTCTCCCATGAAGATCTTCAATGAAGGTTGGCATAGTAGTGGGAGAGGAGACCTCATTCTTGACTATTTTTGTCCTTTGGTGGGCTTGTGGATGGTGGATGTGCTCCTTCAAGGTTGTTATATTCTTGGAAAGCTCCTACCTTAATTTTCTTTACCCACCCATCTCCTCATGCATGCATGTTAGAGAGAATCTAGCTCAAGTTGATTTGCCATTATTGTCATGAATATTGAATGTTTGACTTGGAAGTACACCTCTTACACCTATTTAGAGCCTCAAGTTGACTTGACATGATTGCCACTCCATGGATGGAGTTACACATTTCTAGGGGCAATCTTCAATGCTTCATACTTCCCTCATGCTCTTTATGATCACTTACGCCATTCATGGTAGTGTTAAACATGTTGTGAAAGCATGAACTAACTAAAATTTGTTTTGAATTTTGTGTTAAAACATATTTGAGAGGCTGGGAAGTTGGTTCATCTTCATATTTGCCCATAAGAACTCCTTGAGAATTTTAAGAAACATGCATTTCCATGTTTTGAAGGTATATCTTGTCTTGTCTTCTACCTTGAAAACTTGTGATCAGTTCTTTACAAACCTAAAAAGGCCCTTAGAAACTTGTAACAGGTCTATAAGTTAGGTTTTAAGGTCATAAAATCTCCATCTCTTCAACTTATAAACATGTAGGTTGTTTTTTAGGTTCTAACATCCTTTTTTTCCATACCTTCTCTTCATGTGGTCCTCAAAACTTGCCAAGAAGCCTTGGGACTAATTTAACTCTTTAAATTTGGTCTTAAACTTGAAACCTTCATATTTGTGGTCTTAGGAATTTTGAAGTCTTTATGCAAGCTCCCATGTTTCTTCATACACTCATTAAGATAGTTATGCAGACTTGACTAAAAGTTACAGGCCTGCAAGTGTGATTTTTGGGCTAAAACCTTCCTATCTTAGCATTATGTCTATGAGGAATAAGAATTTTCAAACTTGTAATTATGTTTCCAGCCCATGAAAATAACTTAGAGGCCATGAAAAATATTAAATCCCTACTTACAGACTTGCCTTTCCTAGAAGATACTTGAAACCTTTAAACCTTGGCTAAACCATGAGATACTTTGACATTAAAACTAATAGACTTATAGGAACTTCCCTAAGCTTGAGACTCTCTTAATGGTTTGAAAATTACTATAAATCTAGATCCATAACCTTGTATAGATTTTCTACACTTTTTATGGGTTCTCTCATTTGATAGAGGTCATAAAACCTATTTTTATGTCTTGAGGCCTCTTGGTATTTTTAAGAACCCATGTATTCTTCAACAATCTCATGAAAGTCCTTATTCAAGACTTGCAACCTATTTTTATGAGTTTTAAAATCCAATGGAGATCCCTTTTAGTGTTTACATACCTGTAACTTAACAAAAGAATAATAGTTGAGAATATGACAACCTTGAGAAGCTTGCAACTCTTACTCCCTATATGTAGACTTGTATGTCCAAACTATGGTAGTTTGAGAGGATACTTGAGATATCCTACTCACTCCTTAACAGATCTACAACCTTTTCATATTGGGGATTTTTTCTTCATACTCACCAAGCTTGTAGGTGCATGTTTTTATGTTATTGAAGTCATGTCAAACCTGCTATCACGTGTCTTACTCCTAAGCCTTGTTTAAAAACATTGAACCTTGATCCTCATGCCCTTTGATCAACTTTGAGAACATTAAGTATCTTTGATCAATCAATAACCTTATTTAAAGTATATAACTTTAGATATTTCATCCCTATAGGTCCATAAGAACTTCATGAAGCTTGAGACCCCTATAAAATGTTGCATTATAATTGTAAGTCTTGGTGAGACCCAAGACACCTTACACTTTAAAAACCCAACTATATGATCTTGTAGGATATCACCTCTAATCTTGAACACCATGACTATAGTTGTAGGCCTGAGGGCTCTTGGAGAGGTCATATAACTTCATCATAGTGATAAGAAAGTTTTGAGGGATCTTGATAGCTATAAAGGCTTTCTAACACCTTATAGGATTGTTCCACCCTTGAACATGCTTGAAACCTCACCATGATCCTTGGTAGACCTATAATTTGCAAGGTCAAGAATCCTTGGGAAAGCTTTGAGAAGCTCATTATCATTCATGAATTTTGTAGTCCAACTGTAGGCCTAATTCTAATTTTGTCAATCACTTTAAGAAGATGCCAATCACTCCAAAAAGGATACCGCCCCTATAATATTTGAACATGTTTGTTATAAGTGTCATTCACTAAAATATATTACACTTTATGTATCTTAGACATGTATATGTTTTAAGGATCAAGACACTCCTTCCTAGCATCAAAAACCTTGCATTCTTTCTACATGCCTACAACATTCATGTAAACTTTTATCTTGGACCTCATAGGAGTTTTAGAGACTTGAAAACCTCTTGATATGAACTATATCATCATGGATACATTCTATCAAGTTTAAAACCTTCTTACTCCATTGGTAGACCTTGTAGATGTTAGAGAGAGCCATACAGGCCTATGCATATCTCCTTTGAGGACAAAACCCTTTGAATGTGCCATTATATTCTTAAAAATTCTTCCATGGATCTCACAGACATTGTATGATCTTGTGATCCTCTTGAAATTACATATATCATCATGAAGACCCTCTATTATGCTAGGAACTTCCCTACTTCACTAGCAGGCCTATTGATGAGTTTTAGGAAACTATATAGCCTTGAAACTATCTGTAACCATTGATTCCTCTTGGAAACATGATTTTAGGTCTTGTAACTTAGCACCCCCTTTGTGAAATCCTTGTAAAGGATCTATTATCTCATTTATATGCTCCCTAGGATTGAATATCGTCCGAAATGCGAAAACATAGCCTTAGATTTTAGAGAGGTTTTAGCTTGTTTGCCATCTACTTCTTGAAGAGATGTGATTATTACATCCTCCATTAGTTTGATCATCATTATAAGAAGCCTTGTAATATTATTAGTACCTTCCAACTATTACTTTGACCCATTCATTAGCAAAATGAGTATAAGACGTGATTGTTTTTGTTTAAAACCCTACAAAATGGTTCTTTGGATATGTTCTTGCTTATTCAACTTGATTTTCTCCATTTGAGGGTCATAACTTGAACATGGATGATCTCTTTGATATTCCCAAACCTTTTTATGCTTAAGATATTTTAAAATACCCTATAAACACATTAAAAACTTGCAACATCCATCAATAAGCATAAAACTCTCTTCATCCTCTGCCAATGGCTTGCATAAAGGGGATTTGGAGCATGAAGGCAATATAAAATGTCAATACAACCATTAAAATGTTTTAGAACTAGTTTTCGGGCTTGCGGACTTGATATTTGGATCTTACAACCTTGAAAATAATGGAAATACTTATCAAAACCTACAACTCAGTCTTTTGGGATTGTAAAATAACAACTCTTCATTAGAAACCTGAATAATATCTATAATGTACATTAGATAATCAAGAAAACCTTATTATCTCTGCCTTTTTCTCTTGAGATCCCTATATACCTTTGAATATATGCAATCTTATGTGTTCTTAGTTTGTTTCCAAAGCTTAATTCCTAATACATAGTAAAACTTTCACATTATTTTCACCTCACAAGCCTATAAATGCTCTTGTAAGAGCTTGAGGACCTTTTTGTGCATATTTGTAACCCTAAAAATTCCTTCAAAGCCTAAATTTATTCATCACAGTCTCATGAAACATTCAAATATGACTATAACCTCTTCAAATAATGAACACTGCCCTGGATAAGAGCTTGAAGATAAGCAATGGTTTGGTCATGATTGGATGCACTCTTACCATGTTGAGAGATGGAAAATCCCACCAAGAGATGGGGGTGGATGGAAAACCACTAAGTCAAATGCATTCTTGTCAATTTGTACAAACTTAATGGCTTGTGGAGAGGTTTTAAATCTTATTATGTCTTTAAGAAACCTTATAGAACATTTCACACCCTTAAAATGACTCCAATGAGTGACTTACAAAACTTTGACCCTTTCATGATCTCATGGGTGCCTTTTAATACCCATTTTTCTTTATATTAAATTAAAATTAATGTAAATATGCCTCTACAAGGCTAACATGACACTAATGAATGATTTTTGGACTCTTTTGATACATTTTACCCTTGAAAATCATTTCATGTTTCCAACTATCAAATTGGCTTTCATTAGGCCAATGTGATTCTAGGACTGGCCCATTAGGCCTTCTAATGAGATTGCATTTAAATGCAACTTAATGCCTTTAGTCATGAAATAAGATATAAAAAAGTTAATAGACCTCATACAAGACTTTTGACACATATTCATATTGAAAATCACCCCAATATACCTCATATAGGACTAATGCTAACCCATGACCTCAATAAATGATCGTTAGATCTCCCATAGTGGAGCAAAAAAATTCAAAAAACCTCAATAGATTCAACATACTTGTCTTTGGACTAACATAGTCATATTGAGAGTGCTTCAAAGACTATACTCAGTTGATTTTAGCAAAAAATGCATTGTCCCATGTACAGTATATGCCAAGAGATCAAGGTGACTGAAATAGTCAATAGCTAGACCCTTCCTATCCTAACATTAGGGGGAGGGGCCAACTTCCTACTAATGACAATTCTAGAGACCAAGTATTTTACTTCCCTCCATTAGCTCTAATTAAGATAGATAATAGGAACATTCTATGATGTAGATATAACCCTACCCCATTGATTAATGTAGCCTCTACTACCTCTACTATCTACTCTACAAGTTACAAGATTATTGATGAGGTCCATGAGCAAGGGTGATGAGATCAGGATTCTATTCACTTATATTTCCCTTATGACTAATCCTATTGAGAAGCATCAATCAATTAGGTAGGGATGGTTGGATAGGTCGTTCATCACATTAGTGGGATCCATTCATCATAGATGAAGGGGGTTAATTGAAATGAGGAGGTTCTCCCTCTCTTGGGCCATCTAGACATAGGGCCTTTCATAAATGTAATGTATGTAAGTACCCTATAGATTATTATTAACTTATATTTTATATATAGGGTGTATTGTTCATCCTCTATTTTGATTCTGACCAGGATTATACATGGTGCTTAATTTAAATTATTCCCCAAGACCAATCCATCAACCATGCATGATTGAATGATGGTATGGGAGAGGTCATTTATGTTCCCCTATCTATCTATGGAAGAGAGAGTGGTTGAATAGGGTTTAACTCAACCCCTAGGAGCTTGGCCAAACCCTATCTATATCTATATAGGCACTTGCCCACATCTATATAGATGGAAGATGGATGGGCCCACCTCTATCATATATATATTGCCACTCAGTTCTCTATATATAGCCCCACCCCTACCCCATATATGGATAAGGTTAGGAACTCGGCCTATAGGATATATGTATGGGGGATGGTTATATCCTATATCTATATAGATTACAGACTCGACATTCAACTGTTCATATCTATCACCCCCAGATAATATATAAGGTTGGGGAAGCTATATAGAATGGAATAGGCGATCGATGTTTGAGCCCTATCAGTACACATCCATCTATTATATACTTGACCATGTATCTCTATGGGATGATGAATTACCTTATAGATGGAGATGATAAATGGGCTACGTTAATCAGGGGTGATTCTCTAGAGTCTATAGTCTGAGCGATAGGATATCTATATAATGGGAACAGGTGGTTAAGAGCATTAATATATTCCTCCTTAGTTAGGGCCATATATAGATAGGGTTCAGATGCCATATAGATATATAGGGTGCTACCTCAACCCCCACTCTAATATAAATACAAATATAAATCTAGATCTATATATGGGGTGCCAAAAATATATATATACCAAGCCAAAAAATAAATATTGTTCCAAAAAAATAGATATTAAGCCAATTAAAATCTATGTGTGGCTCTCTCTATATGGGGATCCATTTAAATTCTATATGGTGGCCTCCCCCTCTAAGTATATGGATATGGGGAGAGAGGGGTTTGAGATCAACTATCCATTATATACTAATCGTGATACCAGTCATCATCCCATAGAGATATATGATCACACATCGGGGGAGTGCCTAGCCTACTCTAGATAATCACCCATTATCTAGATATAGAAGTTGGGGTTGTATATACCTAGGGGGACCACCCAGATCTCTGATCTCTATATATGGGATTGGTATCACCCATTTTAGTCATTTATGCACCATACCCCTACCCTATATATCTTGATGGAAGTGGTCCTCAGATCAACATAAATACTCTATATATCTTAGGGTCCTCAATAACATAGTGAGAGGGGAGGGTCCTTGCTAATATATTCTCTATTCTAAGTTCCCCTGCCCCTATATATATAGTCAAGATTATTATCATCCCATATCTATCTAGATGGTGGATTATAGATTCAATAAACAAATCTTGATTTTGAATATAGGGTAGGGAAGTCTATCTCATTCTTGGATAAATTATATATCTATGCCTCTCAGCCTACCAAGAGAACCTTTCCCATATAGATATAGGGATCCTCTCCCTTATATAAACTACACTACTTGATGGGGTCAATTGATCCCAATCGGTTATATATATATGTTCAAATGTAACCCTATATATAGAACTTCCATATATCTTTGTAAGTAGTAAGTTAGCTCTCGAGCATCCATCTGATGGGTTCTATCTTTTAGGTGATTCAATGCATTACTATCTACCACAAAAGAGAGTCAATCATTGACTATTATAGTTACCTCATCTATAGTATTCCAATACAGCATCAAACTAACCTACTATCATTATCTACCATAAATTATGGCCAGTCATCCTCACCATAATTTAGGATCCAACCACAGATCATAGATCCACATCGTGAAATGACTATCTATTTTATATATCTATTTGGTAATGGTTGGCCATAAATATATCATAGATAGTCCATCCAGACTAATCTCCTCAATCTTTTATCTCCTAATTCTATTGTAATAGGCACCCAAGATAAACAGGTCATCAACAAAGTGGATCTTATCTCTTCTCTCTCACCAGTTTTTGATTTTTTTCCTTCCCATGTCCCACTCCCATTGATGTTGATGCCAATTTTGATATTTAGGAGAGGATTTCACTACTACGCATATCCATATATATAGGTATGGGTTCTCTCCATTTAAGTACCCCTATTTATCTATAGAGTTAATCCCCATAGATAGATAGGCTTAATAGGCCAACCCTATTTATCTGGGTGTGTATATATAGAGTGAAGTAGAGTAATCTTTCTTTCTCCCTATTCTTATCCATACATATATATATATATATATATATATATATATATATATATATATATATATATATATATATATATATATACGGGGGAGGGGTAAGGAAAAAATTAAACTCATGTATGATGAGCTATCTATGCTATAATTCGGTACACTTATATTCCTTCTATAAACATGATACAACTGATATATGTTAGCCATCTCCCTATCTACTTATTTGGTGTTATCTAGCTAGACTAGTTTGATAGCCAGATAGCTAGTGAGATAGATAGATACCTATGCTAGCTCCACCAAGTACCCCTAAATATAGATATATCCTTCACTGATGGCTATCAACTCCAACTAGGCACTGAAGCCTTCACTACCAATTGGATCCCCTATAGATTGATCCACCCCCAAATTATAGTGTTGAATTGGTGTGGTATATATTCTATATGGATATGGGGACCCCCATATATAAACTATAGATTTATTAACTTGATCCTGATACTCCTAATCGACATATCGCATCTCAACTCAGGTGACTTGTATAAGCCACTCTAAATAGATAAGGTTCAGTGAGAGGATATAATCTATAGTGGAGTAGAGAATTAGATTAGAGTTTGTATATAGTAGCTGGCAGAGCATTAGGTTTCTATAAGATATATGTTATTAGGGCCTTTGTGCCATGTTTTTTACTAACAAATGTTCAATTTGGTTCTCGCACTGCACGTATGCACTATGTGCTACATACATGTCCCTTACTACCTTCCTGAAGGTTATATAAGGGTTGAAAACCCCTATATAACCTTTTATAGGTACTATATAGGAGGGATGATCTAATCATTTTACACTTCCTACTTGGTGTAGTTTGTTATATGGGTCGTGAGTGGGAGCTTCCATCTAGGTATGCATCCTTGGATTATTGTTGCATACTCAACTCATGTATCAGCTTCTAATACTAATTTCTTGATCTACCCTATTGGTCAATGAAGCTTATTTAATGGTATGCCTCTAGGAATATTTGGTTTAGAGGTGGCATGAAAGAGTGGATTGTCAGAACCATAGGCTTCCTTCATACGGTAATCATTATCATTAAGTGAATTAGAACCTCTTACTCTCATTCCCAATAGCCTCATGATGTGGTGTTTGACTCCTTCCCCATATATAAAGATGGAGGGGTTTGATCTCATGAGTCAAGGATAGTATTTAGTTTAATCGGTGCTCTCTCGATAGGGGGAGGAGGCTGAGTTGTGAGGGATAGTCAATTTAGTTTAATTGGTGATCAACAGGGTGGGGGGGGAGGGGGTTGGGCTAGGCTCTTTAGATGGAAGATGATTGATTATCAGATGCTGGAGGCTACCATATATATCCTGAAGGGTCCCCTAGATAGTGGTGGAGAGCTATCACTACTATTGGGTGGGGTGAGGGGTTAGGCCCATCCATATATCTGGTGGTTAGGTTTCTCTTATAGACATGATATCAATCATTAGTCATATTCTCTCTTCTATATAGAGTCTATGGAAATCTGGTAGAGTCTATATAGTCATAGATCTATAGGGTGGAGTAGGGTAGGCATGACTATATATGATAGTAAGGATTTGCATTAGAATTTTTGGCTATAGCCATATAGATCCTATCCACATTGGCCAAATAGATATATAAGATGCATTGGGAGTTAGGACCCCAATGTTGGAAGGCATCTCCCCTATCTATATATGGTAGTCTATTCAACACCCCCCTATATAGATTAATGTGGGATAAAAAACTTTGTAGAAAACTTCTTATCTCATAGAAAAAAAATTATCTCATGGCCCTATCTCTTGTCTGGGGATGACTATATTAGTTATTCTTCATCCCCATCCCATATATAGATGGGGGATAGGGATATAGCTAGAGAATATATGGGCATTGGGGCCTCTCTCCCATAGTTATAGTTTAGATAGGGGGCAGCCTCCCCCAACTCATGAATCAGTTGTTATATCTCTAAATACCATCCTGACCCATATATATAGACAACCACCCTATGTGTGTGTGTGTGTGGATGCCATTAGGGGAGGTAGGGGAGTACCAACTATAGACATAGACATAAACATACATATAGTGAGCATATTTGACCCCCATAGTGATGGCATGGTCCCATCCCCATCTATAGAGATCTGATCAAATCTAGGTGGTCGATTCATCTCTTATTGGCATATATAGATATAGGGCACCCCCTCTATATATGGGTCAAATAGATATATTATTTTCTATGAGAAATATAGATGGGGGTAACTAATTAAATTCTAGATTGTGCATCCTTGCCCTCTAAATAAAATATACAATAGTATTCACTATGAGATATATAGATGGGGTAGGGCGATGGAGTCCCACCCATCTATATTGGGGTAGGTTAGGGTAGTCCCTTGACCTAAAGTGAGATCGGATAAAGACATTGTGGCTTGTCCTTGTTGCCCTCCTCCCCATCTAGATAGCCAAATAGATCAAATCATATTAGATCTATAGATCGGGGTAGGGAGGGGTGGGGTAGTGTCACTTATATATAAGGGTATGGGAGTGCATCCCCTAAGCATCCTTGATTTACAAAGAGAAATATAGATGGTCAGTGGCCCCATATATCTATATTGTGCTGAAGTGGTCATATATATATTGTTAATTGACCTTTATAGGATTAAGATGTTCCTCCCCTGATCGACCCCTACACTACCCTCTAATAGTTGGGGGGAGGCAGTCCCTATATAATCTATAGCCCCATGTATAAATAGGTTCATTGACATATCTATATATAGGGGGTCAAGTGGTAGTTATCTATAGAAATCCATTTGCCAGTCTCCTGTCCCTGATTATGTTTGCTAAAAGGGGTGGGGGCAGTGGGTCCCTATCTATATATGGCATCTATATAGATAAAGGAGAGGATAAAAGCAGCCTGTGTCGAGCCCATAATATCTATAGGATATATTTATGATTGAAAGGCCGAGGGCATAGATATATATAGGCCCTCACCCCCACCTATATATTATAGAGTAGATCATCAGGCTAGTGCCTCCTCTCTCTATGGGGAGATAGAGAGATAGGGACCCTCCAAAATAACCCTATATATCTTTGGGGGATGGGAGAGAGCACCATATTGGGATGGGGAAGCCCATAGGTATGAGTCCCATATATAGCTATGGGTCCCTAACCCAAATCTAGATAAGATTCCCCTCACCCTAATTATATATAAAGAGGAGGTCGAGGAGGTCAACCGATTGAGGGGACACTCAACTAATAGGAGAGTGTTCCTAATATACGTAGGGGATCCCTTACCCAAATCTCTATAGATGGGGTTGGGTCATTTCTATATATATGGCCCTATCCCTATAGAGAATAGGCCCATTGGGAAGAACTCAACCTACCTCCTAGATAGATAAGATATATATGGGAGGGGGCACATCACAATCTATATAAGTATAGGGGATAGGGTATTCCATCACTATGGGGATCAAAGGTAACTATTTTTATCCATATATAGTCAATCAGATCAACAATCCCCCACCCCTACATGAGTTCCTATAGTGGAAGGTGGGAGATTACTTGGCTGATAGAACTCACTAGAATTTTGATTATGCTTGACATGACAGGACCTTTAGAGATAGGTGAGATAGGCATATAGATTCTAGAGGGTGTTGTTATGTTAGGCTAATAGAGCTTAAATATAGAGTCTAAAGGATGCCTGAAGCCCCCAACTATCTATATATATTGGACCAGCACCATATCTTATATATAGGGTGCCCACTCTATATAGCCCTTATCCAACTATATAGTATATAAATTGAGTGGGTAACATTATATATAGTTATAGGTAGTGCCCTCTTTCTCTAGCTATATATAGTGTGTCAGGTGAGTGCCCAACTATCTAGTTATAGATAGCACCCTCCCCTACCTATCTAGTTATGGATAATTCCCTCCCCCTCCCCTCCATCCTCTCCCATATAGTGTGTCAAGTTATATATTATGTTCCCCCCCCCATATATCTCTATCTAGTTGAGGTACCT
This sequence comes from Torreya grandis, assembly GCA_037957365.1. Lineage (NCBI taxonomy): Eukaryota > Viridiplantae > Streptophyta > Pinopsida > Cupressales > Taxaceae > Torreya > Torreya grandis. The sequence goes on from JARHVA010000384.1 coordinate 1,355,993, forward strand.
TTCACCCCACCCCACTAATACATAGATAGGGGATAGGGGATAGGGGTGGGATTCAATGATTCACTATCCCTCACCTCAAACTAACTCATGTTATGTATATGATATGAACCTCAATTCATACTTCCACCTCTCTTGGTAATAGCTCTGAACCGAACATCTATATGTTGTTTGGAATGAACAACTATAGATAGCCCAATTCAACTTACCAAAATGCCCTATATCTATATGGGTTATAGACTCTATATAGCCATGACCTAGATGGATATATAGGGAAATAATCTATATGTATATCTAATTCAAGGAGTTTTGGCTAGATTTCTTCAATTTCGGTAAATGGCAATGTCTATATAGTGGCAATTCAAGTTAAATTCATATAGAATTGAATTGGACCCCTAAATGCACTGAGGTCATAAAAGAGTATAGATAGGAACGTGCACACTGATCGATTAGTTATAGCCTACTAACTACTCTACTATTATGGGAGGTGGAGGCATACATCATATGGAGGCCCTCCTACTATAGGCTCTACCACTCTCTAACTATATGGGCCCTCCTCCTCAAGGGTCCCAAATAGATATAGAATATCTTATATAAAATGAAGGATGCTCTTTTATTGAGACCAAACCTTTCACCATCCATAATTATGAGTTTTAAGTCATTCCCTATAGATACAAGCATGTTCCCCATAGAGTTAGATAATGACCTTGATAGGGTATACTAGTCCCCTCTATACACCGAAGCATAGACATGCTATGTTATTAGGCCCAACTTCTACAAGGTATACTAACTTCTCCATAGACTGAAGGATAAGGATGCTCTACCCACATATTTATAGGGGCCCTCCTCCTCTAGGGTATACATTGATATGAAACTCTTCATTTCAATATATAGGCCAAAGTCCCTATGGGGAATTTTTGTTCCTACCCCTACCCCCATTTATATATATCATAGTAAATAATTGATATTGGCCCCCCTAATGGCCCTAGATAGATATAGAGTCTATATAGATAGAATAAGGATCTAAGAGAGGTTCCTTTAGAAATTGATAGGCGCACGCACACACACGCACGCACGCACACACACACACACACACACACACACACACACACACACACACACACACACACACACACACACACACACACACACACACACACACACACACACACACACACACACACACACACACACACACACACACACACATGTATGGTGATAGGTATGCATATATCAATCCCTATAGTTATATCTTGGGGGAGGAGGTCAAGGGTAGTTATCTATTCTTCTCTACTATTTATCTATATATGGTGATGCCAATTGAACATATAATAAGTTGAGGGCCCTCGATCAATAGATCAACCTAGATATTTATCTAGGAGGGAGCCCTTATATCCCTCATAGTTTGGAGAAGGGGGTCAAGGAGGTTAGGGAGAGGGTTAGTGATAGATAGAATAGAGGGTATAGAGGGACCCAAAGTATATAGATGGGGAAGTCAAGCTCCTCATACCTCACTGCCCTACCTCTATACCACATTGGGATCAAACAATCAGTCAGATCAGATTCATAGATAGATATAAAGGGTCAGTCAATCTTCCCATACCTCACTAATCATTATATATATGGATGGAGGGATAGAAAGACCAACACATACCTATTAGGTTGGTATGGGGGGGCCTATATCCAGCCTATATATCTATCTAGATCTTATCTATATCAGGTAGTGGGGGTGCTACATTGCCCCTATATATGTGTACAAGGTGCCCGTTGCCCTATATATATGGAGTTAAGGGGCACTCAACCAACCCTACATCTATATCTAGGTGCCTATCTATATATATTCTATATGTGGGGGGTGCTCATACATCACCCTATAGATATAGATGGTGACTATAGATATGGGGGTTAGGAAGTGAGAGCACTCAACTTGTCCTAGATTAGGGGAGAGCCAATTGATTGGATTAATTATTTTGGCACCCTATATATATATCGTGAGCACTCCCATCCCATACCATCCCATATATATCTAGATATATTATCCCTCATTCATCCCCACATCCCAACTCATCCTTCCCCTATAGATCTATCTAGGATCCCCGCCCCATTTTGGTTACTTGGCATAAATAGGGGTCATTTGAGGTTGTTATAGATCTATTTATGGGGATGAGTCCCATTTGTCTAGATTATTAATTTCCACCCAAAAACCATGCTCGAGCTTCTTCCTAGTCTCTGGGGGAGTGTTATTTGTCCTTATTGGATGTCCCCCATAATAGATAAATAGAAATCCTTTTTCAGTCATCATTCAAGATAAGATAAGATCTATATATAACAAATTAAAATCTAGACTAAAATCAGACATAGATATAGGAAACCCATAGAATAGATATATAGGTCTCTGATCTAAGTTTTGAGTTCCTTCTCTATAGCCTACCCATCTAAGATAGATGAACTGACCTATGACTCAGAGCTATGATATTTTGTAACTAGAACGATTGACAAAAACATTGGACTCTCTTTCCTTTCTTTCTTTCAGATCAACCATCCATCTATAGGGAAAATTTATTAATATAATTGGGTGGGGAGTGGATAGACATATAGGTAAGCAATTGATGGCCATATATCCATAGGGGGTCAGTCAAGATAAATAGAGAGAGTGGGCCCTCTATATAGAATAAATGGGCCCATCTATCTAAGGGGCTCTACTAAATCCATATAGATTATATGATATCCGCTTGTCAGCTACCATGTTATCTAGAGTGATGAAATCCATGTTATATTAAAAACTTGAGTCATACATATGGGTTGGGCTCCCCCATTCTCATCAATCTATTGAAGAAACTATATAGGGCATTTTTTCCCTGTTGGGTGAATATTTTGTCACCAGCTAACTGGTGAGCAAAATAGGTTGTTTCAACCACAACAAGGGAGATAGGTCGGTTAGATGTGCAGGTTTACCACATCAAAAGGGGAAAAATCTCTCCTCTCATCAATGGGAGGTTCCCTATAACTATGAGGAACTATATACTATATATATATGAAAAAAATAACACTCAGGGGTAGGACAACACCATCCATGTCTCTTTTTTCAAAGATGATATTCACAAACAAAGGAGAAATCTAGGTGAAAACACTAAAGGCACTTCTCTTCTTTCAGAAGTGGTCTTGCAGCAAACAGCAGAGTTCTTTTTGATAGGTAACAAGTAATTGGTAACAGGGGGTGTAGTAACTAGTAGAATGAGGTGTAGCACAAAGTCTCCACCTCAACTGCCCAAGAGTGAAATATGAAAGACAATGAGGGCACAAAGTCATCCTAAGGTCCTTTACACAGAAACAGAAAACAAACAAACACACTAAAGGCAATTGTGGCAGCACAAAGTCTTCCAACAATTGGCTTTATGACACCTTCCTAATTACCTCCACTAGTTCTACTTATTTCATTAAAATAAACAAGAACACATTCAGGAAACAGACATAAGAATAATCTCCTAAATGACACAAGCTATTGTGGCACAAAGTCTGAAAGTAACCTACTTTCTCATTCAAACAAAGAAATATGATTAACAAAATTGAGCTCAAAGTCTCAGTAATCACCTCTCAATTTTGGTAGAGTTTTGCTTCTATATCCAAAAATATCCCCCTTATCAAAAGAAGATATTTACAATATATAGCAGCCCAGAAAGACTTGGCAGTTTATTTCATAGGATGGCCCATGCTGCATTCAATGCCTTAAATGTATTTTCAGTTGAGTCAAAGAGGCCATGCTGGAATAGGGTGTCTACCTTAATTGTGGTGTGTCAATTCATCTCAAAATATCTTCTCTTCTGTATGGGTCATCTGATCTTTCCCCCAATAGGTATGTAGTTGTCCCCTCGCTTTCTTGTCAAGGAAGACAAAATAGGCCACACCTTTTAATGCTTGTGAGCTCAAATGTCTACTTGGTGGACTATTCCACCTACTGGAAATAACTCCTACATAAATATTTCTGGTCTTTCCCTCTTTCCTGTTATAATTTGAGATCTCGGGCTATCTTTTTCCTTTCTACTGGCTCTTTCGGCTCTTTTCTCAGTGGTTCTTATTTTTGGCCTTCAAGCCTTTGAATGCATTCAGGTCCACGCTCAAGCTTTTAAAGATCAATGGCTAGTTTATTGCCCTGCATTTGACGGCTTCGGGGACATCACCGAATGTCTGGATTCCAACGGCTAGTTCATGGTGCCCAACTTTGATGTCTGTGGGCCCATCACCCCTTGGTCAATTCCTTCGGCTTTCTTATGACCAAGCTCAATCTTTAAATCCTTCTAAAGGGAAGGTGTCCTTTTGGGACTTGGGGGAGGTCCTTTTCTTGGTCACCGAGAGCCCCCTGCAAGGGTACCTACCCTTCAGGGTCCTTCGAGCGGCCTTCCTCTTCAAATCCTTCAGACAAAATATTTAAAGAAATTCCTTCAAATATTTTGTCTGAAAGAATTCATCTTGTCTTTTGCCTTGAACAAATCTGAATGAATTCCAACTTTTCTGCCTTGTTCACTTTTTTGAAGAAAACCTTACCCTTTCGGCCTTTTGCAACGGTCTATTTTGCTCATCACCTGCCCTCTACAAGGGTTGTTTGATCTCCAAAATTGCCTTTCAAAAAAGTCACAAAGGTCCTTTTGGCACCTAAGTGCTCTCTGCAAGGGTACTTGTCCTTCAGGCTTTTGGAAGACTCCTTTAAACTTTCTGTCGGGCCTTTGATCATTCCTTCGGACAAAATGTCTGAAGGATTTCACTTGTAAAATTTTGCTGCAAAAAATCCATCCAAAAGATATCTTTTTTGTTCCATTTTCCCTCTACAAGGGCACTTGTCCTTCGGGCTTTGAGACACCTTCCTTTGAACTTCTTGTTTGAACCGACCTTGAGATTGCCTAAGTGTTGGGAACTTGTTTCTTTCTTGCGAAGTCCGTAGAAATCAGTGGTGTAGAGTCCATAGAAATAAGCCTGTAGAGTCCATAGAAATAAGCCTGTAGAGTTTGTAGAAATAAGCTTGTGAAGTCCATAGAAATCATCTTACGGAGTCCATATAAATCAGTCTATAGAGTCTGTAGAAATAAGCATGTGGAGTCCATAGAAATCAGCGTGTGGAGTCCATAGAAATCAGCCTGCAGAGTCCATAGAAATTAGCCTGCGGAGTCTATTAGCTGAAAAAGCTTAAATAACAGAGAATTTGAATACTCAAAACAATTTTTTTAGAAGGAAAAAGATAATTTTGGCCTGTAGGACCAAAATAGTTTATATGTTGTCCCAAAAATGAGTGATAGATTTTGGGAACAACAGTTGGCTCTAGTTGGGGAACTTCCTTCAGTTGAAATTTTGAAACAGCTAAGGGGAGTAGAAACCAGAATCTCCAGTGCCTTCAAGTATGATATTGGGCTACAGAGCCATGCTACCCAAAAATAAATAAAGACACCAAAAAATGAAAATGAAAAGCACAAAATAGAACTAAAGACTATACAAATATACATATGTACAGATGATCTTATTTGATACTTCAAGAATTGAAGTGCTTCAGATGTTGCCCATTGTGAGGTAGAGAAAAGGGTGTGCCATCTTGATACTTCAACAAGAAACTATTTTCACCATTGAGCTGATGGATAGTAAACGGGCCTCTCCATAGGGAATCAAATTTTCTATGCATTCCCTTTGGTTCTCTTCTCTTGTCTCATAATAGAATTTGATCTCTAATTTGGAAATCATGATTTTTTATTTTTTAGTCAAAGAGCTTCTTCACTAGACTTTGATGCATAGCAATTTAGTCCACCACCATAGTTCACTGCTCATCCAGCTCAGTTAAGCACATGATCCTCTTATCGATGGAGCTTTCATATGTCTGATCTTTGACCATCTTTGCCAATTTTAGTGCTGGGAATTCTAAGGTGATTGGTATCTCTGCATTGAGACCATAAAAAATTTAGAATGGTGACATACCTATCGCCCTCTTAGGTGTAATTCTATCTGTCCATAAAGCATCAACCAATGCTTTATGCCATGTTTGTTGGTTATCATCAACTAACTTCTTGATGATGGTCACCAGGTTCTTATTGCTTGATTCTGCTTGGCCATTCCCTTATGAAAAATAATTAGAAGAGTGGGAGAGGGTAATCCCATATTAAAAATAGAATTGAGTGATCTCATGAGAAGAGAAACAGGCTGCATTGTCTAACACAATCTTGGTTGGGACCCCAAACTTGGAAATGATGTTTTCCTTGAGGAAATCGCATACCACTTCTGAAGTATCATGCTTGGTTGGAATTGTTTCCACCCATTTGGTGAAATAATCTATGGATGTGAGGACATAATCATGTCCAGCGCTTGAAGATGGGTTTACAACACCAATTAAATCAATTTCCCATTGCTGAAATGGCTCCTCTATAACCACTGGATTGAGAGGCAGAGCACCTAACTTGGGTCTTTCAATGAACTATTGGCACAGTTCACATTTTTGTACCCATTTTTATGCATCCTAAAACAGAGTAGGCTAGTAATACCTGGCTTGCAGAATCTTATGGGCAGTTACAGGTGCATAAAAATGTCTTCCACAGGCCAGATTATGGAAGGACTTCAAAAGTTGGTTCTGATGTTCTTTATCCACGCAACGAAGGAACACTCCATCAAGGCTCCTCTTATACAGGCCATTGTCCCATAGGATAAAATTAGCAGCTTTCAATTTAACAATTCTCCTTTCTTTACGAGACAGGTGGGTAGGACACTCACCATAAGTAAGGAAATGAGCAATACTTAAATACCACTCATTTGTGGTGGAGATAAAGAGGACTATTGGCGTGTCTTCCACTTCTATTTCTTTATGCCCTACTTCTTCGGGTCTATTGTCAGTAATCAATTGGCAGAGGCCCCTTCCTCGCATAAGCTTCATTGGTTTGATAATGAGATCAAACTCCTAGATTTTATCAATCTAATTGCCCCTTTTGGTTTTAAACTCTTGCAGAGTTAATATGGATTTGACTGTGGTATTAGGAACCAGGGCAGTAACTCGTGAATTTAGGATGTAAAAATAAAAGTGCTTTACTGCCTTTACCACTGCATAAGTATGCTTCTCCATGTTTGAATACTTCAATTCATGAGCTTTGAGAGGACAACTCATGAAGGATATGGGAGATTCCACACCTTCTTCATTCTATTGAACTAGAATTGCTAAAAGTGTGTGCTCAAAAGCGTAACTATACACTGTGAAATCTTTAGTATAATCAAGATACAATGTGTCCAAGAAGTTTCCCCTCTGTTACTCCAAAAATAGAATTCTTAGGATTTAGAAAAATGTCATTCTGGCAGTAGCATTCCAACACTTATTGCAAATGGCGCACATGATCAGGGCAATGCTTGGAAAAGATGGTCAAGTCATCAAGGTATACCACAATGAACTTACCTATTTCATCTTTGAAAGCAAGGTACATTGCTCTATGGGAAGTGGCACTAGCATTTATCAGGCCAAATAGCATTTTTTGATATGCAAAGGTGCCCCAAGGTGTGGTGAAGGCAGTCTTGTGCTAGTCTACTTCACTGACTTCTACTTGATTATACTCTGAGAAGTTGTCTAGCATTGATAACATCTTTGAACCGATCACTGTCTAAAAAACTTGGTCCATGATGGGCAGAGGATAGTTATCTTTTAAGGATGCCTGATTCAAATTCCAGAAGTCCACGCAGAGGCAAATTTCACCATTTTTTTCCTCATGGGTACTATGTCGGCAATCCATGTAGAATGATGGATTGGAAAAATTATTCTAGCATTCAATATTTTTTGTATTTCAAACCAAATAGTACCTGATATCTTTGGATTGTACTGCCTAGATTTTTGCTTATAAGGCACTGAATCACTCTTGAAAGGAATTTTATGGCAAACTTATTCAGGCCTGAGCGACTTCAGATCATCATAGGAGTACACCAAAACATCTATGTACTGGCAGAGCAGAGCAGTGAACTTGAACTTCTCTTCATGAGTGCAATACTTTCTAATGTTCACCATCTTAGAATTTTTTTTAGTACCCAAAGTTATCTGATCAAACTCCTGAGAGGAGCTTGAATCTATTTGTTGCTGTTTAATGAACCTGTCATGCTTGTCAAACAGTTTCTTAAGGAAAACCAATCTTTTGGAAATTTTATTCCCTTTGAGCTGTAGGAATTCCTCACCTATGTCTGAATCTGATTCAGGGGCTGGTTCACTGCCTTCGAAGTGAAGTTGTTTGAAGCTACCTTTTTATTCTAGAAAGGCAATGATTTGGTTGTCACCATTGAACACTTGCCAATTATTGGCATTGTCAGGCACACTTGATCGAAAGACTAGTTTGATAGTGTACTTGTCTCCCTTAAAATCAGGGTGAGGAACCAAGAGAGTTATTGAAACAAACAAAGCATTAGCTCGGTCATTAAATTCCTTGGGAACTGTAGAGATGTTGAAAGCATCAAAACTTTCAATTTGATCCCAAACTAGATTACGGTAATGGCGTAATCTCTCATTTTTAGTTTGGTACAGGTTCTTCACCTGAGAAACCACCAGCTCAACATCTCCTTTGGCATGAAGGAGCTTGATGCCCTTGTCTTGGGTGGCCTTCAACCCAAGCAGTAAATATTTGTACTCAGCAGTGTTGTTGGTGTTGTTGAACTGCAACTTATATGATGAAGAAAAAATATCTCCTTGAGGAGATATCAGAACAATCTCAGCTCCAGAACCGGTAGAGGAATAGCTTCCATCAAATTCTAAAATCCAGACATCATCGAAGACTAATTTTTCCTTATATTTCTCTTTGTGTGGAGGGGAGAGTTCCTTTGGGCTTGCACTGTGCTCTCTCATGTCTTTTGTTGTTTTATATGATCCAATTTTTACATTGTCATTTTCAGAAGTTTCATCAGCTATGACAGGATCATCCTCTGTAGTCAAGAAGTAATTACCCATTCCTAAAAATTCAAATAGAATTTGAGCTTTAGGCACTAATGTTTGAGTGACCACATATTTCACTTCTTTCTCAGGGAGCAATCTCTGCATAACACCTTTGACTGGGATCCTTGCCTCAGACAGGTCCATACTTAATTTGCCACCAACGTCCTTACAGAAATTTCACCCAAGGAGGATGTCGTATGAGGCTGGGAAGTCGGCCACCAGAATTGTCATCTTGATTCTTTTGTCCAAAAATGTTTCAAATGCAAATTGGGCATCCTTGATTTGTCCCAACAGTGGCACTTGTTTGTTCTCCATGGAGAAACATCTCCCAAATGTCCTAGTCAGTGTGAGACTAAGGGATTATGTCACTTTGGCAGGCATGACACTGTCAAATGTACCTGAGTCTATGATGCAATTATTTAGTTGGTGTCCATTTATCAACAAAGAGACATAAAATGGTTCAGTCCTTCCAGGAGAAATAGGAGGAGCAATGACAATGTTATTCTAGGTGGACGTGGGAGTTACCTTTAGAGCAGCAGGTCCTCCAGGGATGGTTTTATTCCTTACACACTGAACCAACTTATCCAACTGCTCAGGGTTAGATTGCAAGAATTCAAATTTGGACATTTGAATCTTAGTTTTCTTGACATGGTCGACTATATCAAATGTCTAAAATGAATTATGAATAGGGGAAGGGAGTTCATCCTTCTAGTTTTTAGGAAGGAGGACTGATCTATGAAATTGAAGTTGAAGGTGAAGGCATACTTGAAGTACTTACTTTTTTAGCAATCACTGGGTCCTTTAGCTGAAAAGGCAGAGAAGTTCTTCATTTGGCAATTGAAATTGTAGATTGAGGTCACTCCTCTATTTTTTTTTTATTAGCTTGCTAGGCTGACTGATTCTTGGACCGGGTGAACACAACATATGATCTCTCAACTATTTTACCTTCACTTCTAAGTTCATCCTGGTAATTTAGAAAACTAATGTTGGAGTCGCCAGCTGATTCTTATTGGTCTACTATAAAGAGATTAACATTATTTTTTATCAAACTCAAGTTGGAAAGAGAAATCATGTTCTGTTTCCAGATATCCAACTGCTGAGTTGGCTGGTGCTTCAATGGCAGGTTTTCCCTGAGGGGGAGAAAGATGATTTGGCTACCCTTGATTCCTGGTAGCATTATCTTGGTATGACTGATTGGGGAATTTCCTCTTTGGTATATCTCTATATGAAGGGGTAGATGACATCCCTTGCACCATTTGCTTTTTAAGAGCAAGCAACTCATTTTCTAGCTTATGCACCATTAGATCAGTGGTGCCTGTAGATGAATATCTAGAAGATGAATAATATTTACCTCTGTTAGGATCTTTCTTTATCTTTCCTACTAAGATAAGGTCATCTTCTACCTCAGTGGCCAAATCTTGAGTAGCAGCAAGGTTTATATGGCTAGCACATCTCAGCCAAAAACTCACTTCAGGCAACTGTGAGTTGATGAAGAAACATTTAAGGTTCTCAGGTGTTGGTTGACCAATTATAGGAATCATGTTCCTCAGCTTGTCAAATTTAGAAATGAAGTCCCTCATAGGTTCATGAGGTTCTTTCTTCATCTGTGTGAGATGGGCTAGAAAGGCATGTGCATCTTCTGTAAGCTTGAACCTGGCTTCAAACTTAGCTTTGACAGCGTTCTAGTCAGTCACAGTCTGGGCCTGTAGATGATAAAACCAGTCTATAGCAGCACCTTGCAATATTTCCACAAACAACCTAACTTCTACATCCTCATACTCCACACCTATCACGCCACAAGCTATGCTGAAAGCTGTAATGTGTTCATCAAGATGAACTCTTCAATCACCAAAGAATTTAGAGAAATTCTTCCTTGAACTGTGTGGTAGCTATTGTAAAGGTGGAGTAAAATTGAGTGGGCTAAAAGATTTACCTCAGGGGCCTTAAACGACCATGATTTGATTATGAAAAGTGGGGATAACAAATCTGGGTGGAGTATGTATAGACAAAGCTCTGTTAACAGTAGAAAAAGAAGCTCTACCTTGTATTGGTGACCTGATATTGGTAGGAGGAAGACTCCTAGTTCATTGAACTTGAAGTTGTGGAGGAAACAAACCAAAATTACCCTACTGCACCAACTCAAAAATAGGGTCAACAACACCTTGGGCTCTCTAGTTTCTTACATAGCATGGAGTTCACAGATTATAGAATAACAATGGAAAAGAACTGGCCCTGCTTTAGCTTCAAGCTTGAGGCTTCAAACTGTGCGCTCTTCCCCAACAGCTCTGGTTTTACAGACCAAATTATATAATAGAAATGGATAAGGCTATAATGATAATAGATAAGTCATGGGTGATGCTTCAATCTAAAGCTTGAGGCTTCAAATCATGCAAAATTGATGTGTCCCCAGTGGAGTCACCAAACAATTTTGGCATGGAGCTGACAGAGAATTGACTTTTGAAATGAAACATTTGATCTCAAGCATCTCTGGTTTTGCAGCTCAGAGTATATAATGGAAATGGATAAGGCTATAATGATAATGGATAAGACACAAGTGATGCTTCAATCTGAAGCTTGAGGCTTTAAATTATGCAAAATTTTTGTGTCTCTAGGGGAGAAAATAGATATTGAAAAAGAACTAAAACTGCTCGTTCTTCCCCAATGGAGAAAATGGATCTTAGAAAAGAACTGAAACTACTCATTCTTCCCCAGCAGAGTTGCCAAAAACTATTAGGTGAATATTTTGTCACCAGCTAACTGGTGAGCCAAATAGGTCATTTCAACCATAGCAAGGGAGATCGATCGGCCAGATGTGCAAGTTTACCACATCAAAAGGGGACAAATCTCTCCTCTCATCAAGGGGAGGTTCCTTGTAACTATGAGGAACTATATACTATATATATGCAGAAAATAACACTCAGGGGTAGGACAACACCATCCATCTCTCTTTTTTTAGAGATGATGTTCACAAACAAAGGAGAAATCTAGGTGAAAACACTGAAGGCACTTCTCTTCTTTCAAAAGTGGTCTTGCAGCAAATAGTAGGAGTTCTTTCTGATAGGTAATAAGTAACTGGTAACAGGGGGCGTAGTAACCAGCAGAATGAGGTGTAGCACAGAGTCTCCACCTTACTTAAGAGTGAAATACAAAGGACAATGAGGGCACAAAGTCATCCCAAGGTCCTTTACATAGAAATAGAAAATAGACAAACACACTAAAGATAATTATGGCAGCACAAAGTCTTCCCACAGTTAGCTTCAGGACACCTTCCTGGTTACTTCCACTAGTTCTACTTATTTCATTAAAATGAACAAGAACACATTCAGGAAAAAGACATAAGAACAATCTCTTAAATAACACAAGCTATTTCAACACAAAGTCTTAAAGTAACCTACTTTCTCATTCAAACAAAGAAATATGATTAACAAAATTGAGCTCAAAGTCTCAGTAATCACCTCTCAATTTTGGTAGAGTTTTGCTTCTATATCCAAAAATATCCCCCTTGTCAAAAGAAGAGATTTACAATATATATCAACCTAGAAATACTTGGCACTTTGTTTCATAGAATGCATTTTCAATTGAGTCAAAGAGGCCATGCTGGAATAGGACGTTTGCCTTAACTGTGGTGTGTCAATTCATCTCAAAATATATTTTCTTCTGCATGGGTCATCTGATCTTTCCCCCAATAGTGCACAACTATCCCCTCACTTTCTTGTCAAGGAAGATAAAACAGGCCACACCTTTTAATGCTCGTGAGCTCAGATGTCTACTTGGTGGACTATTCCACCTACTGGAAATAACTCCTACATAGATATTTTTGGTCTTTCCCTCTTTCTTGTTGCAATTTGAGCTCTCAGTCTATCTTTTTCCTTTCTACTGGCTCTTTCAACTCTTCTCTCAGCAATTATTCTTTTTGGCCTTCAGGCCTTTGAATGCATTCGGGTCCACGCTCAAGCTTTTAAAGATCAACGGCTAGTTTATTTCCCTGCATTTGATGGCTTTGGGGACGTCACTAGATGTCTAAATTCCAACGGCTAGTTCATGGTGCCCTTCTTTGACGTCTACGGGCCCATCACCCCTTAGTCAATTCCTTTAGCTTTCTTATGACCGATCTTAGTCTTTGAATCGTTCTAAAGGGAAGGTGTCCTTTTAGGACTTAGGGGAGGTCCTTTTCCTAGTCGTCGAGAACCCCTCGCAAGGGTACCTTCCCTTCAGGGTCCTTCGAGCGGCCTTCCTCTTCAAATCCTTCAGACAAAATGTCCGAAGGAATTCATTCGGACATTTTGTTTGAAAGAATTCATCTTTGTCTAAAAGAATTCATTTGGACATTTTGTTTGAATACTCAAAATAATTTTTTGAGAAGGAAAAAGATAATTTTGGCCTGCAGGACCAAAATAGTTCATATGTTGTCCCAAAAATGAGTGACAGATTTTGGGAACAACATTCCCCACTTTAGTTTAGCTCCACATTGGTATATCACGTATATATTTATATGTCTTTTCCATATATATATATATATATATATATATATATATATATATATATATATATATATATACGTTCAATGGCCCCTATCTATATATATTTTATTATATATGTGATGTGAGTAAGTCATATTAGTCATTCATCATATCGACATACTACAATAGAATAACAAATATAGTTTAAGGTAGATGGATGGCCTCTCTATTATATACATAATACTACCATTCAAACTACGTTGGACTAATGAAGTGTGTCAAACACCCTATATTTATTTCTCTCCTCATTGACTAATGAAGTGGGTATGCACATCAACCTCATTGAACAAGTCTATATCTATATGATGAGTAGGTGGGATATAAATAACTACATCAACCTCATTGACTCTTATTGGTAGGTGGAGAATCTTTTATATTTCCTCATTGACTAAAAAAGTGGGTAACTCTCCTCATTGAAACCATATATATCTTAGGAAGACAATTGACAGCCTTCCCCCACTTATCTATCTCTAGAGTTTGAGTTGGGTTTTGGACCTAAACCCTACATTGGGTGTTGACTTGAATACACACTCTAAACAGATGGGTGAATCACTCACAACTCTAGACAAAATTTATTTAATGAGGATTAATTACCCACCAATAGTTTTGACTTGCTTCATCAATGAAGAGACCCATATAATCCTCTCAAGTCAACATGAAAGTTGTATTTTATATAGAACTAAAATCATGCGTGTTCATGGTCTCATAGGTAGTGGTCTTTGTTTTTGGTCTACAGAGTGGTCACTGATCAAAGAGTGGTTGGTGCCATCTATAGACATATGTTCATGGTTTAGTGGATCTCATCTCTTTGTTCTTCACTCTAATGGTTTGTGCCACCAAATGGATACTTTATATAGATAGGCAGTTTAAGGGCATAGATAATTGTTATATATATAGATAGGATGCCAACCACCATGTCAAGGTCACTCAACCCTAATCCCCTCTCTATATTGGGTGGGCTCCTACCTTATATATCTATTTGGGGGTAGGTGTAAATGGAGATAGATGCATCCATGTATATGTATCCTAACCACCAAGAGAGGATCGATAGATCGAGTACCCCTATCTCTCTATATATGGGGGGTATATAGGGCACCAACCATCTATAGTTTTTATTTTATAGTTTATAGTCTTCTTAGGAGATATATCTACATAGTGGGGTTGGGGGACCCTGTCTCAACTTTCTATGCGGTAAGTCCCCCCACATCCACAACCCCAAAGAGATCCATAGGGCCTTTCCCTATCCCTATCTATATATAGCGGGAGGGGGAAGAGGAGGGGGTTCCTATTATCATTCAAAATGTGCACCTGTGGATGCTTTGTTGCATAGGAATGTTTTGTGGTGGGGTGTTGAGCATTGGTTATCTCATTGTACTAATGGGAACATCCTCAAGGTGTGGGACCTTTGCACTCTTTGGGATGAGCCTCTGAATTAGGCTAGATTCATTTTATTCCAAGTGTACCTGGTTTAAGACCAGCACATAGACCTAAAGAGCAGAAAGGTATATCTACCGCTAATCTAAACCTAAATTTTTTTATGGAAAAGGTAAGAGAGTGCTAGAAAATAAAAAGATGATACATAGAGAATAAAATGATCACTCTTACTGCCATGAACACACTACAAGTCTTTAATAACAAGACATTATCACATGGACTCTGCCAAGGCCACTCTAAATGCATAAGTATCTAGCATAGAGGTGTGGGAACATAGTGAAATGCTAAGAGGGATGACAAATGATCCATAGATAATGTTTACACAGACCTGAATGCACACATGATATGACCTCTAAGTGAGTTCTAAGTTATACATAGAGGTGTTAGGGATGGATAGCAATGAGAGGGGAGAATATTACCCATAGATAAGGATCAACAAACACAAATAGCATAAAGGGTGTAATAATAATATAGGGAGGTGAACTTAATTCTCATTAACTTGTAAGATTCAGCCAACATAAGTACTCTTGGAGGGAAATTTTGGTAGCATGAGGTTGCCTAAATGTGTCATTCCCTTTTACAATGAAGAACAAGGCTTTGATAATATCAAACCATTTGACAATTAATGCACCACTTGTGGTGGCAAATACAACCTTTAATTACATTATGGTTCCATGCCTATGCTTCTTGAATTTTATCTATTGATTCAGATTTAGGAGTTGGTGGTAGGGTTCATTCTAGATCCATGTGTATGTCTAATAATGAAATATTCTTGGAAAATTTAGAGGGGTGGCATGTACTCATATTCTAATGTCTGACCGTCGCTACTACATTTAATTATATTGACAAGGTTTTAAATGCTACTCAACTACTTTTCTAACTACCTCTTTATACCTTCCTGCCATCTGTCAATTACTATGTGGGCCTCCCCTAAATTACCACATCATTAATTTATACCTAGAATCCACATCAATCTACAGAGTACTATGTGTGTAACATATATCATAGTTTGCAATGTATGAGATTACAGAATCAAAACTCTATGATTTCATGTGATATACTTCATCCTAAAGGTGTAGGGACACTTTAAATAGGAAGGCACATGAAGCTAGAAGGACTTGAGCATGCTCCTTACAATTCAAAACTACTTATTGAATTTTCATGCCACTTTGGCTCATGAGATGAAGGATTATTGCATGGGGTGTGCAATAGGAACTCTTTATGAAATCAAGTTGTTACTTAATCGATGCATAGATTTGTGTTGATTTCCTTAAGCATGGGCGCAAATGGGGGAATTTGTGCACAACTTGATTAAAATAACCTAGCATTTTGTAGGTGCATAAATATTTTGCATGGCCTTTGTGAGTTTTATGCAATTTGGGGGTGACTTAGAAAGTCAACACTTCTAGCAACCTTTGCAAGCTACTTAACTACTAAGTAGGAATATAGTAGCCTTTGAAGTGATTCATTAGGTATGAAATATTTTAAAATTTTGGTCCTTTCACCTATGAATGTACTAGCTGTGTATCCCCAGATTTTTAGTGAATTAATACCCTCCTAGCAAAACAAATAACTATGCCAATGGCACTTAGAGTAAATAGGCCTAAGCTAAGAGAAACACTACACACAATCGCTTAGAGGAATGAAACTATACTAAAATAAAGTGTGTAAAAAACTTAGGGAAATTAGAAACATTTAATATATATATATTTATAGTTTATAAAAGAATCAGTGTAGATAGTGCTTGAGATAGATCTCATTGACTGGGATAAGTAGTTCCTCTCCATTCAATCTAGCAAGTTAGAAAGAATTGGATTGCTTGCAGTTGGTTACCGTATATGGACCACTCCATATTGCATTGAATTAAGTATGCCTTCTATATTTTTATCTATATGTATCCCACTTGAGCATTAAATCTCCTTAAAACTTTATATCAGTGGTGATCTTATCAAAAGTTATCTTCGTCTAGGCCTATCAAAGTTCCATTGTGTGTGTTGCCTACGCTCTAGTCTCATCTAGCTCTATTATCTACTAATCTTACTACAAAAAAATCATTTTCAAGCAATCCCACTGATGGTCAAGATCTAATGAGGGAAACTCAAGTGATTTGGGCAATCTGGCCTCCCTTCCATAGACTAACGTGAAGGGTGAATTTCCCAACACTCTGTTAGGTATGACTCAATCAGTCCAAAGGGCAATTTTGATCTTAATATGTCAATCTCATTTATGGACTCGGCTAGACCATTACCTTGAGGGTAATAATATGATGAGGTGCTCATATAGATGTTACACTTAACGGCCCATTCATTGATCCTGGTTTTAAGGAAAGCCAACTCAATATTAGAGATAATGGTGGCTAGGACATCAAATCTTGTTGCAATGCCTTCGTAGAAGCTCAAGATGGATGTCTCATTAGCCTCCTTGAGCACTAATACTTTTTTCCACCTTATGAAATAGTATATGGCCATGAGAATCCATTTATGTCCATCACTTGATGGCAAGTTAATTATGCCTTTGAAATCCAGGCCCCACTACACAAAGGGTTGATCAGCTTGTATTAGGTGCAATGGTAACGTTGTTGGCCTTTGTTTGATTGAAAACAAGGCACATTTATTGCAATTTTACATATATGTGTGTGCATCTTTCAATAGAGTTGGCCAATAATAGCCAACTCATATGATTTTCACAGTAGTGATCTTGGGTGAATAATGACCTCCCGTAGGGCCATCATAAAATTTTTGAATAATTCTACCTACTTGATATGATTCTATGTACCTTAAGAAGACTCCATTGAGGTACTTCTAGAAAATCACACCACTAATGAGCACATAGGGAATGGCCAGCAACTTGAAACACCTATGTTTAGCTTTATCAAGGCTAGGAGGATACATGCCATGTTGAATAATGGCCTTCATATCCTGTATCCAGTTGGTTACATATTTTGGGCCTATTGATTCTTTTTCATGTGATACCAAGACTATATTATCTTCCAACTTTACCACTTCATCCAATTTTTCACATATTCCCTTTCCTTGCACTAGCTTGGTGATTTGGATGTCTATGTTGTACTCCATCACCTTTATGACCCAACCAAACCTTTTCTCGTTGATGTCCTTACTGATCAGAAACTCTTTGACATATGTTTGTGTAATCATGAGTTGGATTTATTTGTTGGAGATCATATGCTTGAACTTCTTGAGTGCTCTCACAACTACGAGGATGTGCTTCTCCACAAATCTATAGTGCAGTTCATAAAGTTTCAGCACTTGGTTGAAGAAGGCAATCGGTTGCTCTAAATGATCATTATTGTGTTGTGTAAGGATGGTTGAGATGCCTCTAATTCCAATTAATGTATAAAGGATAAAATCCTTTTTATAATTTGGATTGATCAATGTGTGAACCTACACGATGGCATGTTTGATGGATTCAAAATTTCCCCTGCCTTCATGAGTCTAGTTGAATGCAACATTTTTCTTGAGCATCACAGTGAGGGGTTTGGTTAGGGTGCTAAAATTAGGCATGAATCTTCTGACAAAGTTTATTCTTCCTAAGAAGCTCTAGAGAATCATTATTCCAAGATGTATTTGAGGTTTATGAAATTTGCATAACTTTATTTGAATAAAGGCACATAAATGATGAAGTTTCTCCAAGATTATGAATAGGTTTCTTAGAGGATTTATCAGTCCATCACCCTTACTTTCACCTAAGGTGCCATATGAAGATAGTCCCAAGAATGTTTCCAAGCATGTTATATAAACGTTCACACAGGGTTTCCATCATCTTTAGGCCTGGTAGAGCATTTTCAAGTCTACGCCATAGTTTTCAAGAGAACATGACCATATAAATGATAAAATGAGAGGTTTTCAAGAACTTATAACAAATAATATGCTTGTAAAATAGATAAATAATGGGCTTGGAAAATAGCTATGGTAAGGTTTCTTGATATTACAAGGTTAGGATAAGAATTTAAAGCATGATCAAGAACAATCTTTAGTTTGCAGCATGATACATTAGGATTGTAAAGTATCCAACTTTCCTTGATGTTTAAGGATTAAGTCAAAGCCTGCATACTTATAGGAGGCATTTTTCATGATTGGTTAAAATTAAACTTGATCTCAAAACCTATCAATAAACCTACATGTTAGGGTTTCATGGTTTTAAGCTCCTTTAAGAATAATTAGGACTGTAGTTAAATTTTTGATGACATTCCTCCATAAGAATATAATGCTAATGCCATGATTAAGAGCTCTAGGAACTACTGACAAGTCTTGACCCATGACCTTAAGCATTCCCTAGAGATCCTAGGGCATGTTTTAAAGGTTATAGACCTATTTATAAGCTTTCAAAGGAATAAATAGAGGTCTACAATCCAACTACATGCCTAAATAATGAGATTTGTAGGTATGAGAGTAGCTTATAGGACCTTGACAAAGGTTTAAAAGTAGGGAGAAATATTGAGAAGGTTTGAAATAGAATATATAATGTGTATCCAACATAATCATGGGGCTTTCAATGAAATAACAAAGTTTTACAACATAAAACTAGTTGTAGGCTTCTTCTTGTAAAACTAGGCTTCCTCATCAAGTGTTATATCCATCCTATAGGTGTATGGTCCAAGACAAGTTTGGTAGGAGCTCATGAGGTTCCTATTGTGATTCATTATGGTCTTGAAATGCATCAAGAACAAATGAATCATGTGGATCTAGCCTGCAAACCCATATGCATAGAAATGGTAAGGATTTCTTGCAAATCATTTTTTGTTATCTCCATCCTGCAGTTGCATGGGTCCATACAAGATTTGGAGAGTGTTAAGGGGCTCATAAGGATTCCATCAATGGTTTTTAGAGCAATAAGGAAAGAGAGAATCATATCATTTGTCCAAAATATGGAATAAACTCTACCAAAACTCTATAAGTCAGTGAATACATATTGTAATGTTTTGGAGCTTGCCTAAGTAGGAAATATGATGTTTTAAAGTTTTCCATGATGATAAGGCTCTTAAATAACAATCAAACAATAGTTGCAAGTCCATGGGAGCCATTGTCAAGGTTTTCATGAGGTTTCAAGCTTAGGAAGGTCCTTTATAGGTTTTCAGATAAATAATGAGGATTTCAACATGTTTCAATATTTTTCTCTCTTAGTGTAAGGGCCACAAACAAGCCCAAGAAACTTTCCCAATGCATCCAAAATATCCTACCAAGAAAGTTGCAGAAAGATTGGTGAGATTGCAGTGTTGCAAGCTTATAGATTAGGTTTTCAAGCAAAACATACATCCACCAATTATATATGCATACTTGTGGTTTCCAAAAGGGTTTCTCAAGGATTCAAGAGAGAATAAGTTCTTTTAAATCCAATGACAATCATCAATAGGACCACATGTTTTCCATAAGGAATTTGGAATCATATTAAGATACTAAGGTCTCAGTTCATCCTCCTAGACAAGTTATAGGATTGCATCATGTTTTATGGTCTCAAATTCTATTAGAAAGTTGTAAGACAGGTTTTCATGAAGGTGTCAAGTATGTTTAGAAGGGGTTTAAGAGTTCCAAGCAAGGATTTGTGAAGAAAGGAGTAATATCTTGTAAAACATCCTTAGTAGGTTACATGAGGATTTCAAGGGGTTTTGGGTGCATACCTTCAATTTTATCTCATGTTTCAAGGAGGTTTCTTGATTGATAAAGGTGAAGACATGGTTCCCAAATCCCCCTAAGAAGCCTGAAAGTCAAGTTTTAGAAATTTCAAGCCTCCAACAAGGTTTCAAGAGACTTCTTGGTGAGTACGAGAAGAGATAAAGAAGATTTCAAGCATGATGAGCTGTCTTCAAAATGACCTGGTTCATCTCAACATGTGGGTAAGCCTATGCAATGATTATGAGATCCAAGATCAAGGTTATCATGAATTTTAATCTTGTAACAAGGCTTGAAAAACTTATTGATGTGTTTAAGAATAGGCAAGCCTGTAACATGCCTTTTATAGCCTCAAGACCCCCATGGTGGAAGTTGAAAACAAGTTCTATAGACTTACCAATGAATCACATGACCAAGAATATTCATGAATGGTTTTAGGCTTCCAAAACTCACCTACAAGTCTATCATAATGAGAGTTCAAACATATTAAGAGTTGCAGGCCTTCAAACATTGAATAAGAGCTCCATGAAATGTTAAACTCTTGAAAGTAGGTTACAAGTCCTAAATAATGCCTCCATGGTGTTCAAGGAGGAATGATTTCTCTAGCTTAACAAGCATATATACAATCCTGTAAGGTACAATTAAAGATGGAAAAGATTATCATCAGCAATATACATGGTTTCAAGAGATTTCTTGGCTTATACAATGATTAGGAATAAGAGATAAGGTTCAAGAAGGTTTTATTTCTCAAGGATCCAATACAAAAATATAGAATTGTTAGCCTAGAGGACATCTCTGCAACTTTCTTAGAAGATTACAGATCATTCTAACAAAAAAATTGTAGGTTAGTTAGGCAAAGGTTGAGTAAAGCTTCTAAAGGGTGTAAATTTTAAGGGACCTTTCTTGATTTTCAAGGTAGAAACGTGATCTTAGAGATCCTACTAAATAAAAACAAGCCTACAAGTATGTCCTAGGAGCTTCATAGGTGACAAAAAGTGAATTAAGAGTTGATAATATGAGAGTAGGTAGAATCGGTGAAGTTACAAGTTTGCATGCTAATAAAGGGAGGTTTTGATATGCATTTAGGCATATTGCCAAGGTTCTAATGGTTCCAAAAATGGTCAAGGAAGTCACATACTTGAAACATGCTCTCAAAGCCTTCTAGGACTCTTTAAGGAGTTGGGAGCAAGAACACAAGTCTGCTAATTTGGAAAAGGCCAAGAGATCCCTAAGACCACAAAGGAGAAGTATTCAATTTGGAGGTCCAATTGAGAAAATTGAATAAATATTAAGGTTTCTTGGTAAAGTTGAGAGACATCATGAAGAATGAATGTGGAGAACTAGTATGTCAACAGCTAGAAACAATCTACTAGGCATGAAAATTTAAAAAATAGGGATGATCATGACCTCAACACCTAGTTTTGGAGTTGCAACAAGTTTTTAGGAGCCTCTTGAGGTTGTGAAAGGGTTGACTGCAGGTTTTCAAGATACAATATGGAGCCTTTCAAGCAAGGATATGCAAGATTTCATGGCTCTTCAAATAGGATTGCAAGGTAGAAAACAAGGTAAGGTGGAGTTTTCAAGCATGAAAATGCAAATTTCTTGGCTTCTCCAAGAGATATTATGAACAAATAATATGCCACACCATCTTCTCTACCTCTCTTAGGGACCTTCACATCAATGTTAAAGCAAATTCTATTCAACTCATGCCCCTACAACATGTCTAGTACTATCATGAATGAGATTAATGGTCATAAAAATCATGAAAGAGGATGGAAGCATTGAAACTAATCCTATGGAGATGTAACTCCCTCTATGGAATGGTGGTCATGACAAGTCAACCCACAATCCAAATATCATAAGAGATCTACTTCCAAGTCAACCATTCAATAAGCTTTGACAAGCATTCATGGAGATGAAGAGATGGGTGAGTTAAGGTAATTAATGTAGGAGTTTCTCAAATATAGAAGCCTTAGAGGAGAATATACATCATTTTCATGCACTCCTATTGAAAAAAGGTAACAAGTAACGTCTCCTCTCCCACTACTACACCCATCTTCCATGGAAAATCATCATGAAGAGGCCTAATGTGTAAGAGGAGGCTTAATGCCTTTATTTCCTTGTCTATTTTTTATATGGAATAGATCATGGTGTAATGATAGAACTTATGAGTTCTTTTAATGCTCTTATCTTCTCTCCTAGATCATTTTTATTATATATGGGGCTGAAAATTCCTTATTCCCAATCCCTCTTCTTGGGCATGACAATACTCCGCTCTTTTGGAGACCAGTAATGCTATATTTAATCCTTGAATCTAATAAAATATGATATTTGCCTATCATATGTTGTAAACTTTATTGATTATTGTGGAAATTTGACTGTAAATCTTAATTTATGGATTTTTTAGTCCCTCTTGATGTTGTCATATTAATTTTACACCTTCATTTGTAGGTTGCATGTTGTGTAGACCAGTGCCTCCATGCAAATTACTTATGTAAGTGTTGAAAGAGTTGTAGGTTTGTAGGAGGTGTATGAGTTATTGTCAATTTTGAAGGTTTTTTGTGTTATTATAAGCATAGGAGAAAATATATAAACTATTGGTGCATCACCATTTTTAATTTTAGTTCATTTTCTTCCCTTTTCACTACCAAAAATACCTATTATTAGTTGTAGATAGGTCTCTTTAGCTTAGTTTAAGGCCTATAACTGATCTTAAATCAGGTGCATCTTAGTTTAGGAAGGAGTTGGCCTTCTCCAGATATTTGCCCCTAAAGAGCCAAGGTCCCACACCTTAGAGATGATCCCATTGTTTCCATTGGATCAATTGATTGAATGAGCGAGTTCATGATCCAAGTGACATCAGTTTATGGCATGCCTAGTGGGACCAAGGTCCATAGAATTGAAAAAATTAGCTAAGGACTTGGTGTTGATCGTTATCTAGCTGCAAGCTTGAAGACATTTTACAATCCCTTGTTGACTCCATTTTTTGGTTTCAAATTAGCTCCACACTCTCATTCCAAAGGAGATAATAGCTTTAACAAGAGGTACTGATATCTTTATCACAACATGGATTTATGAGTGTAAGGGATTGAGAAATTTATTTTTTAATTGACTCAAAGTTGTCCTTACCTTCTCTTGTCTAGCAAAAGTTAGCATTCTTCTTAAGCATATAAGTTAGAGGTTTGACCAAGTTTGTAAAGTTGGGAATGAATCTTCTAACTAAGTTGATCTTACCCAAAATATTTGAAGACCCTTCTTGTAACTTGGAAGTGAAAGAGCCAAGATTGCTTCCACCCTTTCTGGATCAATTGTAAGGCCTTATTTCTAAACCACAGGGCCCAAAAACTTGTCTTCATAGACAAAAAATACACATTTTTTTGGGTTTAAGGACACCCCAAACTCTCTACACCTATAAAATACTCTTCTCAAGTGATCCAAGTGATCAGTTGCATGCTTAGAGAAAATAGTAATGTCATTTAAATATACCAAAATCATATCATTTATGAGGGCCTTAAATACCATACCCATGGCCCTTCTAAAGGTTGCACCAGCATTGGTGAACTCAAAAGGTATTTTTATATAAGCAAAGGTACCCCAATTAGTGGTAAAATTTGTCTTGTATTAATCACACTCTTGGATTAGTGGTAAAGTTCAAACATGTTAAAGGCTGCAGGCCTGCAAACACTAAATAAGAGCTCCATGAGATGTCAAATTCTTGTAAGTAGGTTGTAAGTCCTAAATAATGCCTCTGTGGTGTTCAAGAAGGAGGAATGAGTTATTGAGTTTAAAAAACATATCTACAAGCATGTAAGGTACCTTTGAAGATGGCAAAGCTTCTAATGAGTAGTCTACAAGGTTTCAAGAGATTTATTGGCCTATACAATTCTTAGGAATAAGAGAAAAGGTTCAATAAGGTCTTGTTTCTCAAGGATACAATACTAAAACAAGGAATTTTTAACCTAGAGGCCCAACCCACAGGAATGAAACTTTCTTCCAAGATTATAGATTATTCTAACAAATTTATTACAGATCAGTTAGGTAAAGGTTGAGTAAAGCTTCTAAAGGGTGCAGATTTTAGGGGAAGTTTCTTGATTTTTGAGGGAGAAACATGATCTAAGAGCTCCTACTAAATTATAAAAAACATGTAGGTCTGTCCCATGAGCTTCATAGGTGACAAAAAGTGAATTCAGGGTTGATAATATGAGTGCATACAAGGTTGTAGGCTCATGAAGCAAGGTTTTGAATAAATGTATGCATTCAAGCCTGTTGCCACCGTTATAATGGTTCCAAGCATGGTTAAGGAAGTCACATACTTGAAACATGTTCTCAAATCCTTCTAGGACTCTTTAAGGAGTTGGAAGCAAGAACACAGGTCTACTAATTTGGAGAAGGTCAAGATATCCCTAAGACCACCAAGGTGAAGTCTTCGAGTTTATAGGTCCAGCTCAAAAAATTAAATAAAGATCAAGATTTCTTGGTAAATCTTAGGGACTTCATGAAGAATTAATGTGGAGAACAAGTATGTCAATGCCTAGAAACAATCTACTAGGCCTGAAAATTGAAGAAATCAGGATGATCATGACCTCAACACCTAGTTTTGGACCTGCAACAAGTTTCTAGGAGTCTTTTGAGGTTTTAAAGCGGATAATTAAAGGTTTTTAGGATATAAGATGGACCATTACAAGCAATAATATGTAAGGTTTCATGTCTCTTTAAACAGGATTACAAAGTAGAAGACAAGATAAGGTGGAGTTAAGCATGAAAATGAAAGTTTCTTGGCTTCTCCAAGAGCTCTTATGAGAAACTAAGATGCCACACCAGCTTCTCCACCTCTCTTAGGGACCTTCACATTAATGTTAAGGCAAATTATAGTCAACTCATGCCCCTACAACATGTTTAGTGCTACCATAAATGAGATTAATGGTCATAAAAAGCATTGAAGAGGATGGAGGCATAGAAACTAATCCTAAGGAGATGTAACTCCCTCTATGGAGTGGTGGTCATGACAAGTCAACCCACAACTCCAAATGACATAGGAGGTCTACTTCTAAGTCAACCATTCAACAAGATTTGACATGCATGGATGGAGATGAAGAGATGGGCAAGTTAAGGAAATTAATGTAGGAGTTTCTCAAAGATAGTAGCCTTGGAGGAGCACATACATCATGTTCAAGCACTCCTAAAAAAAAAAATTGTAACAAGTAAGGTCTCTTCTCCCACTACTATGCCCATCGTCCATGGGAAATCATCATGAAGAGGCCTAATGCATTGGAGGAGGCTTAATGCCTTTATTTCCTTGTCTATTTTCTCATATGGACTAGATCATAGTGTAATGATAACACTTATGACGTCTTTTAGTGTTTTTCTCTTCTCTCCTAGCTCATTTTTCCTATATATAGGGTTGTAAATGCCTTATTCTTGATCCCTCTTGTTAGGTATGATAAAACTCTGCTCTTTTTTGGAGACTTGTAATGTTGGATTTAAGCTTTGAATCTAATAAAAATTGATATTTTCCTCTCCTATGTTGCAAACTTTCTTGATTATTGTGTGAATTTGATTGTATATCTTTATTTTTGGATGTTTTAGTCCCTCTTGATGTTCTCCTATCAATTTTACACCTTCATTTGTAGGTTGTATGTTGTGTAGACCATGACCTCCATGTAAATTACTTATGCAAGTGTTGAGAGAATTGCAAGTTTGTAGGATTTGTGTGAGTTATTGTCAATTTTAAAGGTTTCTTGTGATGTTATGAGCAAAGGAGAAGAACTATAAACTATTAGTGCATCACCTTTTGCAATTTTAGTTCAATTTCAGTTCAATTTCTTCCATTTTCACCACTAAAAACACTTAATCTTACCGTGGATAGGTCTCTTTAGCTTAGTTTTAGGCCTGTAACTAATCTTAAATCAGGTACATCTTAATAGAAGGAGTTGGCCTTCTCCAAAGGTTTTTCCCCAAAGAAACAAGGTCTCACACCTTGGGGGTGATCCCATTGTTTTCATTGGATCAATTGATTGAATGAGCGGATGCAGGATCTAAGTGATAACACTTCATTTGCCTCATCCTCTATATGAACTTTGACCTCATCCTCTATCACTCATTTCATTTGAATGAGAATGACTATTATATTGTTGAATATGATCATTGTTTTGATAGTATCTTCTTCCTTGTTTTGAGAACTTCCTACCCAATAACATCTACCCCCTCTAGAACTTTTCCCTTTATAATTATGTTGACTAGAAGATGAATAACTAGGATTTGACGTTGTCATTTGGATTTCTATTTTCTTATCTTTCTTGGGTAGAGATATATCATGTTGAATAACAATTTAACGAGTTTGTCAAAATTTATTCATTTGATTTTTTTATAAATATGAAGCATTACAACAGAGTTTCGATAAGACCTAGGTAGCCCTTCAACACAATAGTTACAATTAGATCATCATTAAGCTTTCCAAAACTAACCTTAGTATATTCGGTAGCAATATTTTTAAACTTATACAGATACTTTCCCATATCCCCATCTTCTTCTAAGGACAATGTAAATAATTGTATATGAATATCTATCTTTTTGTGTTTTGACTTCTTGTCATACATATCAAAGATATTTTTTCATGTAGTATAGCTTTAAAGAGAGTTTTCAAGGTGAATATAAGTAGTATCTCTATTACAACAACATTTAATTAAATTTAAGGCTTTGGAATCATGCACATTAAAATTATCAAACTTATTTTGAGCAATAGGAAATGTGAGATTTTTTTCTTTTACAGCATAACACAATTCATTAAATACTAGTGACACTCTTATTAAACATTTCCAATCGGCATAATTTGATATCGTTAAATGATCATTATTAAAAATTAATTTTTAAATTTTTAGCATTCTTAAATGAAAATAAATACAAAAATTTAAAATGTGGCACCCCCACACAATTTAAAATAACATTTTTACAAAAAATATGTCTACAAGGTTTTGCATTTAACCTCCACGTAGAGCATATAGAAAACTTTTGATGGAATTTGCACTTAGCCACACCAAAAATAAACAAAATACACACTTATTTCTTCAAAAATACACACTTGTTACTTATTTATATTCACCTTGTGACTTAAAAGTATATTCCCAAAAATACTCCTTCCTTTGAAAAAGAAAAAATAAGTTTGACCAAAAGATTGTTTTTGAAGGAAGGAACTCGTAAAATATCTTTCATCAATTGCTCTAGGAGAAATTTTTAATACATGAAGAGAGAATATTGTATTTGAACATTTATAATTATGTGTTTGAAATTTTTTTAAAAATACTTTCATAGTAAATACGCATTCACTCACATACCCGTGGATTGATTTTGTGGCTTCTCATTTGTGGACCCCAATTAAACCTAGTAATTGAAAAATCAAATCAAAGATAAATATTTAGACTTCTACATCATGCCATGGTTGCTTCAGGGTGTTGCTTCAAATGGCATCCACGACTAAAATGTTGTACAACTGCTACATAAGAGAGTTCGAGGTCGTACAAGGATGTACAAACTAGGGTTTGAAAATATTTAAGTTTATAATTCTTCAAATATTTTCTCTTTCTTCCACATGGACCTTCACATTCACCTTCACATGGTTTGGGCTTCACATTCACCTTCAAATCTTTTTTCACATAATTCTAAGACCAATGCTAACTCGTGAAACTTACTTGAATAAAACTACCACATAAATTATCATAGGTAATCTTGTGCTTACAACATACAGGCCACAAACATTTTATTAATCAAAATAGTAAAGTACATAAGCGTGTCAATAAGACATTAACCCTTTATGACCAAAACAAGACCTATTTATTGATTTACCAAGGATATGTAAATCAACCAACCTTGTAATTACTTAATACCTAACTCTATACATGAATGTTTACCTATAAAACAATCTTATTACTTTATTAACTTAAAAACCTAACAATGTATGTATAAAGGGGGTGTCTTATTAAAGAAGCATGCCCGTTAAATTTCTTATCAACATTTATTAACCTAAACTATTGTTAAGAATTTGGAACGAGTCTTAACATAAATTATATTGTAGTGCATATGCACATGAACCAGTATAATATATTTTAAATTTTAAAAATGTTTATATGTATATGAGCTAGTATCATGTCCCATGAATCTGTGTTAAATGATATAGAATGCCATGCATCTATATGCTCAACTGTAACTATATGTGAAACTTGAAATTCATGTTCTTGTAACTATTTTTTCATATACAAGCGTGTATGCCTTTGTACTCAATTTTTTGTAAAATGAGTGCATATGCATGTCATATACCCCCATAATTTGTATTACTATGTTAATATATGTCATGTATCTAATTTATGAATTAATTTGAATCTTTAAACCTATACTCTATCATAAAATTTAATTTTTCTGTTCATAGAGGCTTAAGTCTTTAAGACCATCCCACGTAATGCCTCCCTTTTGAGATGAAAGATGCAACCTGCAAGTCACTCATCTCAAAATAAGAGTTAATTATATCATGTGATAAAAATAAAATCATATATAATTATGTCAAATGTGGAGATCATGTTATTATAGTATAGTAATTGTCATTGAAATATGTATATAACATATTGAATACGAAGTATTGAAATGTCATATCTATATAGATTTAGCAATGAGACACGTAGTAAGTAACCATCTCTGAATAAGACTACAAAGTAAAAGTGCATGATATAGATCATGGCATCACTAATCAAGGTTAAAAAGTACCACACAAAATGTTATGTAATGTCACACATAAGGCCAAGAACCATATACAAAGGACATGAATATGTCACAATAAACAAGGCCAAGGGCAATAAGCAAAGAACATTAAGAATATTTTAAATAGATGACATAAATATGTCACACATACAGGGCCAAGTGGCCACATACAATAAGTAAGCAATGTTTAGCCTATCATATAAGAAATTAACGCCAGGGAAGGAGCACAGAGCATATAACAAGTAAAAACTAATATACGCCATTAATATGTAACAATGTAGCACAATGTAAAATATGAATAACTAGCAAGACACTTGTAATATATATAGTTCAACATGGTAGAGAGGTCATAAATAGATATAACCTATAAAATAAGATGCCTCTAACATATGCATGGCCACCACATAGAAGGGAGTTCGATTTCTAGCAATCCATGTATAATATGTGTGTCATGTATCACACTCATGTACCTCATGAAATGCATGTGTATGAAAAAAGATATACCATCTAACAAAATATGTGATAATATCATATATAAAGAAGTAAACCAACAACTCATGTCATGCTCAAGTTTGTATTTTTTATTTTTTAAAATATTTTGAATATTTTTGTATTTTTGACATATTTGAATTTATTTTTATTTTTGACATATTTGAATTTTAAAAATGTTTGATGTGTGATAAATGTAAAAGAAACTAGTCAATGATCATATCAATGGGATGACCATAGTGCCTTCATGTATCAAAGAATAGGAGGTTGACTTTCCACGAACAAAAAATGTTACATGTAGGTGAATCAGAATTTGAAAAAGAATTTGGTGTTGTAATGTAACTATTCTGATCACTGCTCATAAAATCATGTGTAAGATGTGTAATTGTAGAGGGTGCAGGACTTGGTGGAGTCCTCTATATAATAAGAGAAGGTTTCCATGTTTATGTTCACTATAGAACACGTTGAACTATTTAAGGTGTTATTTTAGGACACACTGTAGAAGATGAAAATCCCTTTGAATTCTAAATGACTTCTTGATATGAATCTTGTTGTCTAGGAGGTTTTAATACTCTCATCTAGACTGACTGTATATAAATATCATGCATAGGTGCAAAACAACTGAATATACACTATGCTCTTAAACTAACTATGGTAGTGTTGGGGGAGGAGGAGATACCACTGACTGTAGATGGAATTCATATCAAATGTCTAAAACTTTGACCACTTAATTATAATGTATATATTTAATAAATTGATGTATTTTGGATGGCATTGGGTGGAGCTTTTGTATCCAAGGGCATCCTAATAACATGTCAAAGACCCATGTTCTTGAAAAAACTAAGAATGGAGTAGCCATTGTCATTGAACCAACGTAAATAAGTATCATTATATGCCCAAAAGTATTTTGTATATGTATGTTGAATGTTTTAACTCCATTTGATGTATCTTACAAATCTTGCTCTATGTACCCAAGAGTGTGAAGAACTGTCATTGTACATACATTTTCACTTGACCCATTGTCGATCATGACATTGTGTACGGGTTATTTACTAATATAAGCTTGAATAAATAGTGCATATCTATTTGAATCATCATCAACAATCTTAGTTTCATCGAATGTGATCATAAAATATGGTGCTAATGTATTATATGTCCATATGTATGAAGATGAGGATGTGCATTGTGAGCATGGTGTACCTTTGAATTCTATTTAATTTTTTATATTTCATGGTTTGAAAATGGATTATTGGATATTTTCAACTTTGCATTTTCATTATGATGTGGTTTAGCCTCCTCTATTAGTTTGCTTAACTTAATAGTATTATCATCAATAAAATCTTGTATCTTATGCCTTAACTTGTAACACTTGTTTGTAGAATGTCCAATACATCTATGATAGTCAAAATACGCAATGTTATCAAATTTATTATATTGAGGCTTAGTCATATCAATCTCTAATGGTGGAGGGAGAAATATGAAATTGCATTCAAGTAACTTTGGTAATAAAATATAAAAAGGTGATGATAATCATTAAAATTGCATCCTTAGTGGAGTTGTCATCTTAACCTTATTCATTAGTTGTGATATCTCATTGACTATTACTTTTGTTTCATTCTTGTTTTTATTATATTTAACCTTGTAGCTTTGTTTGCTTTGAAACTCAGTATTTGAAGTAGTTGGAGTATTTGGTGCATACTCGAGTTTGCTCAAAGCTATGACCATAATTTCTTGTTCTTTTATTGTATAGTATAACTCGTCAAAATATTTGAATTGATAGAACATGATAGATTCATGAAGTGGTGCTAGAAAACTTTGTGGGAAGATATCTTGTAACTCATTAACTATCATATAATTCCTCATCTTGACTAGCATAGTTTTGTAACGAAGAACATATTCATTGATTTGTTCATTGGACCCTTGCTTGAATTTAAAAATATGTGTATAAGACATTTTTTCACAAATGTTAATATAGAAGTGTGATAAAAAAATGATCTTCCAAAGAGTTGAATGTTTTAACTGATTGGAGTGAAAAATCATATAACCATCATAAAGCATATTCTTTGAAGCTCCATGGAAATAACTTGGTTAATAATTTATCATTGTATGCATAATCCAAGCATGATGCATGAAATGATCGAAGATGTTCGAGATCACCTTTACCTTCATAAAGTGGAAGCTTAGGAGCTACAAACCTTGTTGACAATAGGTAAGATGTTATTTTAGGTGTCAAATGATTATGAAGTAAAGTATGAGAATATATTGAGTGATTAGCTCTAGAGATACCTTCTTCTAATTTCAACACCTTAGCATGCAGTGTTCTAACAGTCTTCTCAAGAGAATGTGCATTAGGCGAAGTTGGTGGTGGATCATGCATAGTAATAAAAGGATGTGTATATGATACCTGTGTAGAAATAAGCATATTAATCTATTGTAAAAAAATTGATGCCCCCATGCCTATGGATGATGTCACATATGTAACTGGAGGTGTAGATATAAGAATAGAATAAATAGTAAAAACTAGAACACCTAAAAAGGGTTGATTAGGATCGTAGAAGGGAATATATTGTTCACCTGATATAAAGGATTGTGCTGATTTATTTTGTTCATCTCTTACAATGTATAA
Source organism: Torreya grandis (assembly GCA_037957365.1). Classification (NCBI taxonomy): domain Eukaryota; kingdom Viridiplantae; phylum Streptophyta; class Pinopsida; order Cupressales; family Taxaceae; genus Torreya; species Torreya grandis. Next base: position 1,388,354 of record JARHVA010000384.1, read on the forward strand.
TGATGCATCAAGCCTATGTGGATTGGCGTTAAGATATTCGGTGAATTCTTTGTCATTAATTTCACCGAATTGCATTGTATTAGCTTTTTCCATCTTCCATCAACAGGGTGTGTAATATGCATTGTAGAACCCAAAGAAAGAGTAGGAGGAATAAAGTCATGCATGCCCTTTGGTGCCTAGTGATGACAAGTAATAACTCGTATTATATATTGTAACAATATGCATTGAGGATGGTTTGAAACTATTCATTATTTATTTTATCCCTAATTTGATTTTGAAACTTTGAATTAGCAAATGGTATTAGAGGTGTAACTAGACAAAATGTGTTTGATTTATAGGCTCTCAGATATACTAACCCCAATCATAAATAGTGTATAAAGTCTAAAATGGCACTAACTATGAATGATTCCACCATCTTGAAGCCACATTATCCTAGTTTTGAGATACATTAAAAATATTTTTCTGAGGCTAATAGCTTATTGGTGCACTAAGAACTAAACGATCAAAGTCTTCATATCGTTGAAATTTAAAAACTTTACATTTTTGATATATTGTGAGGTATGTGGAAACAAAAGTTCATATATAGTATTTTCTAATGGATTGAGTATTGAATCAGCACCCCTTACATCATTGCTTAGGAAAAAATGATGATTGTTTTGCCCAAAACATCAACGATAGCATAAATCTGAATGTAAAGCAAGAATTGTCAATTGAAATTGATTGACAAGTAACATATGTTAAATATAGTAAGTACAGCGAATAGTATGATACTTAGATTTTTAAATTTATGGTTGACTATAGCAGGGGTTTGATAGTGAGAAACATGACTATGACAACTTATGTCAGGAAACAAGGTCTCTAACTATGTCTAGACAAATTCATGCTCCCTAGATAGCTTTGTAGTGTGGCCTTGTCTATTGATTGTGATCTTATCCATTGTGAAAATGACAAAACCATAACTACCCTACTACTTGTCCTTATGTTCGTTGAGAGGGTTCAGATATTTAGATTCATTAATGTTGTGCAAAAACCTCTATTTACCTTCTCCTTGCTTTGGAAACCCTAAGTGCACTTGTGAGAGCTATAAATATGTAAAAAAAATGGAGAAGAGTAATGGGTTAAACTAACCCCAATCACCCTGGTCTCTAATTGATTTTTTCCTACGTACCTAGATACTCCGAGGAGAGAATCAAGTCATATGTAATTCTCCCACCTAGAGTAATTGTGAAATTGTGCTCCTTGACTATATGTATGCAACTAGAAATTTAGTTTTGATACTTAACAATGTTAGCTCTTAACTTGATTTGAAATTCTTCAAACTTGATTTGGAATTATTTAAACATGATTTGTGACTGCTTCTAGTGATTGGCATTGAATTTAGAAAGAATAGGGCAGATTCGTTCAATGTGCAATAGTGTAGTAGATAGATCCCAATTAAATATCTAGTCTCTTAATGAATGACATTTCATTTGTGTTTATAGTGAACCTTTTGAATAATTCCCTTTAGCCGACTTGCAAAATGTGTGAGATGACCCAATGAATATTTCAAATTTTGGAAGCTATCCATTAAATGATGCAAGAACAAGACTTCGCTAGGTGGACATGTTTATGGCAACGGCCCTATCTGCATATCACAGTCATGTCCTAGAAAATTAACATCTATCTTGATGCCAAGATCAATCTGAGAGTGACATAAAGAGGTTTGACTAATGACTTCACAACTTTTGTGTAGTAGTGAAGCCAAGTAGATGGGTCAAGTCTGCATATAGATAAATGACTAAAATAATGACGAATAAGAGTCATGTATTTGAGTGCAATTCAAGTGGTTTAAGATATGCCAATAATTAACATTGTCAAGTACCTGTGACCAGATTTATGTATCTACAATAGATTTCATCGTAAGATGGTGAAATGGTGCATGATTGGTGAGTATCTTGAGGGTTTCAATTGGAATATTCCTTGGTTAATATGCCAAGTTGAATAAAAGCTAATGATAGAGTAATATTGGTTCTTGAAAAATCTTAGCACTCCATATTCATTGTGTTTAAAAGAGTCTTCATCATAAAAAGCTTCATTAGCATTTCAAGGAGGTTGTTTATCACTATCATCTTCAATTAAAGAATGAGATCAATCTCTTGGTGAAGAGATGGAGGAAGTCATTCCAAGATATATGGGGGTAACTTAGCTATATTACAAGTGTTTTGAAGCTCATTAGATTCATCATCATCAAAGTTAACATTTATAACTTACATATCAAGATGCATGTTGCCAAACTCAGGTAAGGAAGCACTATTGATAGTTTTAGTAGTAGGAATACAAAATTGTGTTTTGGGATTTGGTAACTTGAGATTCCATGGGATAGGATTGGCTTCATATTTGTAATGAACATCATCATGAATAAACTTTAGGTATTAGCTACCAAAGAAAGTAATTTCTCTCATACGATGAGTGCAAGGGCGACCTAAGAGTAGGTTGCAAAAAAATGAAAGATACAGAACCATAAACTTGGTGTGTACGGTTTTGGATCTTATATTGAGAGGAAGCCAAATGCAACCAAAAGGATTTTGGTTGTTCTTATCGAATCCATGACAACTAAGCCTCTTTTTTCTTAAAATATTTTATGGAATATCCTAGTTCTTTGACTATTGATAAGGAATTAACTACATATTATAGAGAAATAATATTATGATTATTTCGTAACCAACGAGAAATGTTTACAAACATATATTTATACAAATATTAATGTCAAAAATATTTTCTATATAACAAGGTAGGCATTATCTTATCCCGATGCAAAATCTATGCAACCTCAGAGATAAGCATATTACAAAGAAACTATCGAAAGTTCGATTAAATAAACTTATTAATAATCTTAACTACCCTAAATAATAAAACATTACTCAATTACATTTATTTTAAATTGTGAATTAATCACCCCTTAGACTAAACCTAATATCCCCCCCTTAATTCAACATTGTCTCAAGTGAACAAAAGAGAGATTATGTAAATGCCTCGAACTTTTCCTGCACAAGTACTTTAGTGAAAACATGTGCACATTGTTGATTTGTCAAGCAATATTGGAGCTAAATGTTATTCTAAACATGTTCATGAATGAAATGAACTTGCACTTCAATGTGTTTATTGAGTTCATGAAATAATGGATTATGAACAAGCTTCACTACTCCATTGTCTACATGAAGAATTGTTGGCTGATTTTGTGGTAATCCAAATCCTTCAAGTATACGTCTGAGCCAAGTGCTTCACAGACAACTACTCATATTACACAATATTTTGATTATGTAGAGGATCTCAAAACACAAGTTTGCTTCTTGTTCCCCCATGTTATTGGTCTAGATTCCAAAAAGAATACAAATCATGAGGTATATTTCCTGTCATCAATGTTCCTTGCATGATTTGAATCTGAATACGTTGTTAAGAATAAATTATCATTCTTCTTGTACTCCAAGTCAAAATATGTGGTTCCTCTAATGTATCTTAATACATGTTTTGATGTTTTCCAATGAGAGACTTTTGTCAGGATCTTGCTCCACCAAAAGAGCACAATATGATTACCAAATCAATCAACTTAATATGCGGAAATAACCAGAATCACAAGTAACTAGAATTCAGAATAACACATGATATGAGAGACAATACACCACTTGTATTAACACTTTACAGAAAAGAATACAATAAAGAAGATGCCACTTCTTCTCCACCACCTTACAGAGGCTTCCCACACCTCAAGTGAACAGTAATTCTCTCCTCAAAGCTCTCCCTCTCAGGTCCCAACACACAACTCAAACACAGAGTTGGTGTTCACCTCCACTGCTCCACGCACACCACAAGTGCTCCACGCACTCCACAAGTACTCAAGGTACTTCAAGTAGATCTCCCATGAACTTGCAATAACTTGCACTTCAACAGACCTTACTTATGGAAGGAACTCCCTTGCCTTCCTTTTTGCTCTATCCGAGTACACACCTGTACTCCAAGTAGATCATGCCTGATTCTGCTCTTTGTTGTGTTGCTATCCTATCTGATCTTGCACACCTGCAAATCAACCTGGTTCTGCACACCTGTGAACCTTGACCTTGCACACACATACACATGTAGATCAACGATCTTACTTACCATGTAGATCTCCTATAAAGGCCATGCACCTGTGACCAAGATCCTACACACCTGAAGAACCCTTCTGATTCTCCAAAACCAGCACCCACACTTGGCACTGCTGTGGAACTAGGAGGAACACCCTTGCTCACTTCACACACAGAAGGAGCTAACTTTGCTCAACTCAAACTAGCACACTTTTCCAATACAACCATGAGTCTATTATATAGATCTCATCCAAACAGTAATTAGACATCTAATTACAATAATTAGATCCGCAGCTCTCAGTCTATAATTAGCCCTGATCATGCAAACACTTGGTTCGTCAACCAACTGCCCGTAATAAACTCACAGTCGAACCACACAGGTGACCGACGTCGGTCCCTGTCTACCTGGGGGTCACCGACGTCGGTCGATACATGACCGACGTCGGTTGCAATCCTTGTCTAATCCTGCCGACGTCGGTTGGCCTGACCGACGCCGATGACTGTGACACTCCAGCAACTCTCCTGCAACCTCCTCCATGTCTGCATTAGTGAAGCTTTTAGCTCCACAACCTAACAATCTCCCACTTGGAGATAAACAATTGCACTGTACATGTACTTGTACTCCGTCTAATCTATTTCTTGGTTTGTATCCCTCTTCAAGCTCAATCCTGAAGACAACCCACCACACAACCCGTGGTGTACCTCCTGTCATCCGAGTACCCTGCCACATCCGAACCTACAAACACATGTAGTGAAGTCCTGACCCTGCATGTATACCTGCTGCTGGTCCCTCTCAAATACCTGAGAACTCACTTCCCCGAATTGGCTCCTAACTCTCTGACAGCTCCCACTGAATGGGAATACTCAGGTCTATACCAAACCTCATGTGATTTCGGACACTGTACCTGTCCAGCCCTTAGTGTGCTCCGGCTCTGCATCCTGAACCTCGCCAACACCTGATTCACATCAACTCCCACTGGAGACAAAATCTATCAGTGATCTCCATGTCTCCCATGTCAAAAAATTCCGCTGCTCCAAACTCCTCATGACATGACACTGAACTAATCTTACCCTTAGCTCAGCAAAACCCTGTATGTACAAACCTGCTAGCTAGCATACCATCCACATACAGCAACAGAATGATGTCGCGACTCATCATCCCCCTGGTAAGACAAACCACAGTGGTTACACTGACATTGACTGAAGCCATGCTTCGTCTTCCACTTGTCAAAACTTGTACCACTGTCCTGCAGCTCCTCAAGACCATATACATGGTCTTCCGTCTCACGTGTCCGTTCACTCTATTCTTCAATTAAGAAATCCATTCGTCTTTGTGTTTTCATCCAGCTGGCAACCCTGCCCAAAACACCTGTTTGGTTCTCCTCCAAGGAATCACATCCTCATCCATGCCAAGCTCACACTTGTATCTTGGATCCTTCCTGCTCCACAACCAGCAACGAGTATAAAGAACAAGAACAACAAATTTGAGGGCCTACTTACGTCTTCAGTCCTCCGTATGGGTGTTTGAAACTCCTTGACAGCATGTTGTCCACCCAAAATCTGTTACAGTGACCGACCTCGGTCACTCCACAGTCTGCATCCGACCGACGTCGGTTCCCATGCGTCTGTTCCTGACTATCAACTACCAACATTGGTGTCCCTGTTGCCGACGTCGGTCCTCCTGATCGACATCGGTCTTACCTACTGCCGACGTCGATCCTCCTGACCGGCGTCGATATTACCCTGCCCGACACTGTTGGCTTCGGTCTGCACATGACCGACATCGACACCTGTCTGTTCGACGCCGGTTCCTCCTGACCGACGCCGGTATCTGTGTTCGCCTGTGAGTGATGACTTTTTACCCGCGAGCTCCTTTGAATCAAAACCCATGTCCAAACTGCTCTGCTCAAAAGTATCCAGCACCATCCACTGGTTTTTGTCTGCCATCTCCTCTAAGTACACCAAGGCTTTCTAGTTCTTAAGGCTGTCAAATACATATGTCTTCCACTTAAGAACATGCATCTCCTTCCTGCTCATGTGACCAAGCCTACGAAGCCACGTCTCTGCAACAAAAGAAGAATCAGTAAGATAAACAAGTAGATAAAGAGTACATGTTTTCTTACCACCAGCTAATTCAAGTGCACCCGCTGTGAGAGTTCTTGTGCATCTCTCATCACCCAATCTTTCTGAAGAAATTAGCCATATCTCCAACCCTGGGATCTGCATGACCATCATCAACACCTGTGTGTTGGCCGCCTGCAATTTCAGCTTCACTTCGCCTTTGCCAATCCTGTGGCAAGGCTCACCAGCTCCTCTACCTAGGGCTGCATGGAAAGAGGCAACCGAATCTATTATCCAAGATTCAACTTTATCCAAGAAACCTCCTAGAGCATCTTGTGTAACAACACCTGCAACATCTACTTCTTCAGTTTCTTCATGCTGATCTTCCACAGACCAACAATGTTCTTTTACCTGCTCTTTCTTTCCATAGGACCTTAAGAGACCATCTGTGCTTTTCAACTCCTCCATTCTTAGCTTACTTTCATCTGCTATTGCTCTACTCCCACTCAATCAGAAACCCCTGAGAGTGACCTGTAATCAAAACACACTACCCAGATCTAAACCAATCTGTTAGTATCCCAACCAAAAGCTCTGATACCACTTGTCAGTGGTATCAAGCTATGAGCCAACAACCTTGCTCTGATACCACTTGTCAGGATCTTGCTCCACCAAAAGAGCACAATATGATTACCAAATCAAGAACTTAATATGCGGAAATAACCAGAATCACAAGTAACTAGAATTCAAAATAACACATGATATGAGAGACAATACACCACTTGTATTAACACTTTACAGAAAAGAATACAATAAAGAAGATGCCACTTCTTCTCCACCACCTTACAGAGGCTTTCCACACCTCAAGTGAACAGTAATTCTCTCCTCAAAGCTCTCCCTCTCAGGTCCCAACACACAACTCAAACACAGAGTTGGTGTTCACCTCCAGTGCTCCACGCACACCACAAGTGCTCCACGCACTCCACAAGTACTCAAGGTACTTCAAGTAGATCTCCCATGAACCTGTAATAACCTGCACTTCAACAGACTTTACTTATGGAAGGAACTCCTTTGCCTTCCTCTTTTCTCTATCCGAGTACACACCTGTACTCCAAGTAGATCCTGCCTGATTCTGCTCTCTGTTGTGTTGCTGTCCTATCTGATCTTGCACACCTGCAAATCAACCTGGTTCTGCACACCTGTGAACCTTGACCTTGCACACACATACCCCTGTAGATCAACGATCTTACTTACCATGTAGATCTCCTATAAAGGCCATGCACCTGTGACCAAGATCCTACACACCTGAAGAACCCTTCTGATTCTCTAAAACCAGCACCCACACTTGGCACTGCTGTGGAACTAGGAGGAACACCCTTGCTCACTTCACACACAGAAGGAGCTAACTTTGCTCAACTCAAACTAGCACACTTTTCCAATACAACCATGAGTCTATTATATAGATCTCATCCAAACAGTAATTAGACATCTAATTACAATAATTAGATCCGTAGCTCTCAGTCTATAATTAGCCCTGATCATGCAAACACTTGGTTCGTCAACCAACTACCCGTAATAAACTCGCAGTCGAACCACACAGGTGACCGACATCGGTCCCTGTCTACCTAGGGGTCGCCGACGTCAGCCGATACATGACCGACGTCGGTTGCAATCCTTGTCTAATCCTGCCGACGTCGGTTGGCCTGACCGATGCCGGCGACTGTGACACTCCAGCAACTCTCCTGCAACCTCCTCCGTGTCTGCATCAGTGAAGCTTTTAGCTCCACAACCTAACAACTTTGGGATCTTAAATGAACTGAGATAGAAAATTGATGGCATAGTTGATGTCTAGCCTAGTATAAGTTAGGTAAATGAGACTCCCTATCAAATGTTGATATATAGTTGCATTTACCTATGGTGATGATCTACTTGAGATAACTGAAATTTTATCTCCATAGGTATGGCAATTAGTTTGTTATCCATCATGTGAAACTTATCAAGCGTTGTCCTGGCATATTTGAGCTAAGATATAAATATGTGATTTTCTCTCTATCAAACTTCTAAACCAAGACAATAATGCAAAAGCCCGAGTTCTGTCATGTCAAATGATTGACTTAGATATTTCTTTGTTGACTCAATCATCTTCACTAAACTATGAGTGATGACTAGATCATCGACATATACAACCACAATAACCATCTCCCCCCCCCTTGTTTGAAGTAGCGATTTGAATTATATGGACTCCTTTTGAATCCATGTTTTAAGAGATGTTCATCAATTTCGATGTACCATGCCCTAGGAACTTGTTTAAGACCATATAGTGATTTGACAAGTCTACAAAATTTATCTTCGTTTCTTGGAATGACAACCTTCTGGTTGAGTCATGTAGACTTCTTATTGTAAGTCTCCATCAAGGAAGGCACTTTCACATCCATTTGATGGACTTTCCATCCAAACTGTGGCTAGAGACAAAATAATCCTGATAGTTTTGATCTTTGTTGTGAGCAAATGTCTCCTTAGAGTCAATGCCTTCTTTCTAAGCATATCCATTTACAACCAGCGTTGACTTGTACTTGTCGAGACTGCCATCTGCTTTGCAATTTGTCTTAAAAATCCATTTGCATTAAATTGGCTTCTTCCCTAGTGGAAGGTCTACAAGCTACCCTTTTTTATTCTTCATTAGTGAATTATATTTTGCATTCATGGCATCTTTCCAAGGTTTAAATTGTAGGATTTCTTGAACTGAAGAGGGATCAATAGATTCAATAATTGTATTCATTAAATCTAAATTGACTTCTCCTCAAGCCATACTACGAGTCCTTGGTGTAGTGGTGGATGTATCTAAAACACCATTCAATTTAGCATCTCTTAGTGTACTTGTATATTGTTTAGGCATACATTGAGTGGTTCTTATGAGTGGTAGAGCTACACCATTGTTCCCATCATCATTAACATTATCTTCATCTGGGAGTTTGCCATCTTTTGCATTATTTATGGGACTGATTTGTTTATCAAGTGAGCCTATAGAAGGAGTTTCTACTTCTTTTTTTTCAAAGAACTCAACATCTGTACTAGTGTAGATTTATCTAGTTTTTTGGATCCATGAGTCTATAGGCAAGTACTTCTTCACTATACCTTAAAAACACATATTTCTTTCTTTCATATCTAGTTCATTCCACTTTGGGAATGTGCATACTTGTTTGGCATCCAAAAACTCAAAGATGTGTTATAGATGGCTTTGTCCCTAACCAGGGTTCATGTGGAGTTATTACATCAAGAGCCACAGTGGGAACCCTATTGAGTAAATATACAACAGATTTGATTGCTTTTGCCCAAAATGCCTTTGTCAAGCCCGAATCATGTAACATAAATCGCATAATTTATACAATAATATGATTCCTCCATTCAACAACTGTGTTTTGGTGTTGTGTATGTGGAGGTGTCATTTGATGATGAATGTTATTTTCTTGCAAAAATTATTTAAACTCATTACTAGTGCATTTTGTCCCCCCCATGATATGAGCAAAGGGTCTTTATTTTTCAACCAAATTTTGTTTCAATAACCACTTTGAATTTATGAAAAGTTTTGAAGGTTTGACTCTTTGTTTTCACACAAAAGACCCACATTCTTCTAGAATAATCATCAACAAAGGGCATGAAGTACTTAAACCCAGCATGACTAGGTGTCATAAGTCTACACAGATCGATATGCACCAGATCAAGTTTTCCATGGCCCTGATATGTACTTTTCTGAAATGGAGTTCTATGCTGTTTGCCTACTAAGCAATCTTGACATTTGACTATGCCCTTTTTATGAGGTGCTAATCCTCTTACCATGTTGTATCGGTGTAGTGTGTCGAGATATCAAAAACTGATGTGGCCAAATTTTTTGTGCCACAATTGTGCCGAGTCTGTGTCCTTTGCTATGAGTACCTAATTATTTTTTTGAATGAAATCAAGCTGAAACATACGGTTCACATTGGATGCTCATGCAACAAGTTTTGAATATTTGGATTTATCTTTGATCAAACATATTTCTTTCCACCTTTATAGTCAAAGTCGATCTTAAAATTGTGGTCCAAGAGTTGATTGACTAATAACAAATTCTTGGTTAAACCAAGTACATAGAGAACATCTGTGATTTGGTAGTTTTGTGTGCCTAGAGGTAAGGCAATGTTGCCAATGCCTTGCACACTGTATGATGTATCATCACTCAAAGAAACATGATTTTTGTTGGGTGTATCTCTCAAAGTGAAAAACCAATCTTTTATATCTAGCATGTGTCATTTGAACCCAAATCAACATACTAAATGTCACTTTGTGATGTGGATTCTTTATGGAGATCGAAAGAATACATGAAGTCTTCATCTTCATCATTGTCTTCCTATTCAACAGTGTTATTTTGTTGCTTTGATTTCTTCTGCCAAGTTGTCTTTTTATGTCCTTGTGGTTTACTTTGAGCTGAAGGGGACGATTGTTGGATAGTGGGCTTCTAGCCACTAGAAGATCCCTTCTGGAAAGTATTATACCAACAATCTTTTGACTCGTGTCCCTTACGACCACAAATGAGACATTGTTTTAGTGATTTACCCCCTTGTAGATTCTGTCTAGGATTCTGTTTTAATGATGGCTTTGAAGACTTGAAGGGTTTCTTGCCTTTCTATGAAGCTAGAATATGTTCTTCTTGAGTACTGAAAGACTCTTCCTGTTGCAACATATTTACAAGTTTTTTCAAAACTTAGTTTTTTATCTGTGATAGTTAAGGTAGTTACAAAAATCCTATATGAGGGTGGTATAGCTCTCAAGACAATGGGTACAAGAGTGTAATATGAAATTGTTTCACCCAAGTATTGTAGTGACCCCTTAGTGTTGCAACACGTCTAAGAAAGGCCTCAACCTTTTCATCTAACTCAATTTCAAAGAGTGAAGTTGACTATGTAGGTGTAGAATAATTCTCTTTTTTAGCCTCATATACTCTTTAGAGCTTATCCCAAACGTCCTTGGCGATTTTGGCTTCATAGATGTGTAGTTGCACTTCATCTGATACCTTGAACATTATGATCAATTTCACCTTTTGATTGGCTTTATCATATTTACATTGTTGGTCAACGGCTATTGCATGTCAGGTGTAGGTGCCATCTACAAAAACTCAAAATTCTTCAAATTCTAGTTGAGTTATGATCTTTGTCTTCCAAGCAGAGTAATTATCACCTTTGAATAATTGAAAATTCGACAAAAAGAATTTTGGACCTTGTGTAGTCATTATTAAGACTGCAGTTAATGGATTTGTTCCTTATCACTTCAGGGATTTAGGTCTCTCTTTCTATAAACTGCCAAATCGATATACAGAACCTTTCTATATACGTGTCATTCAAAAATACCTATCAATACATGGAAGAAGCTCGCTCTTTCTATATACTCATTGATACGTGAAAGAGGCGTTAAAGTATGTGAACGAGTCTGGTACGTAGTACCTAAATAATACTAAAAAAGCTTCGTCCAATCATTAGCACCTACTTAGATGGAACTTTTCATACACGTATGTAACGTCACGATATACTTGGAAAATCCACCTTCAGGGTTTACACCTTTCAATTATAACGAACGGGTAAATGAAAGGAAAGCTTATGAGTACATGCGCCTTATTTCTCCCCGACAATTTTATACGGTCAATGCCCAGACATCATTGTTGTAGCTATGTTAGGTCATGTAAGCTGTAACTTAAGAGCAACAACTTTATCTATAAACATGAGTCAGAGGAATCGCTTGCATTGAACATCGTGAATGAGTTTTTAAAAACTTGTGATTTGTACAATACATATTACAATTTTTAATTTTTAATTAAATAAAACAAAAAAAATTGTTAGGAGAAATAAATGACACAATCCCTCTAATTTTGTTTTTTTTCTTGTTGTCTTTTTCTTGGTTTGTATTTTTGCAAAATTACAAAATTGGCAAAAAAATGCTTTTAGAGATTTGAACGCTAGACATCTTATGCCTAGGTTTTAGAACAAAATTAATTGACTAGTGCTCCTATGCATCAATTCAGGGATATAAAGGACAAAATTGATATTAAAATAATAAACTCACACCTAAAAATATGAAAAACCATGTGGATTTGCTTAGGTGGCAGGGGAAAACAGATCAGACACCTCTTTTTTGGCCCACTTTGCATGCTTTGATCGATTGGCCAACTTGGATGCCACCTAATAGATGTACGATAGTTATTTTAGGTGTACAACAGGTTTCAAGGTTGAAGTACATGAAGCAAAAAACACTCTCTAGCAATCAGATCTAGAAAATTTGTTCCGTACGGACAAATTTAATAGAAAACCAATATGCTAGTCAGAGTGTTGATTCAAATCACTGTAGTGACTTCCAAAGTGCAAAACACTATACGACAACATGCACAATTATAAAAAAAATGGGAAGGACCATCACGGACTGAAGAACACGATGCAAAAAATGACACCCAAAATTCAACCTGTATGGCTCAAAATTACAGAAAACTGATCTACATGTACATATTCACAACAGACAGCTTGCAGGCATCAACAGAGTGATACAACCTGCTCCAAAAGTGTACGCCCAGTTATGGATGGGTGCAGGGAGGAGTTACAAACGTATTAAAAAATTTAGGTCCTAATGATGCACAAAATCCAAGATATGGCAAAAAACTGACCTTCAGGGCATTATGCAAGCGATGTAGGACAGAAAAACCCAATCGATTTGCAGAGACTCAAAGGGATGTACAGCCTCAATGAAAATGACTCAAACAAATTAGAGATGGTCCGAAATTCAACATACAATATGTTGCAAGAAAATTACCTCCCAAACATGCATGTACAGCTTACACCATCCAAAAAATGTACGACCAAGAGGGAAAATAAGAGCTATTTTGCACCCAAATGAGCTAAAAATCCCCTGTAAGTGTAATCTAACTTACATAATGAAATTTGAAGTATGGCTCTAAAAAAATATGTTGCTCTTTTTGCACGTTGATTCAAATGTCCTTGGAGTGCACGAGCTTCTCCCAAATTCATCACAGGGTCAGAACGTCCAACTCTGATACCAAATATTACAGAGAAATAACATTATTATTATTTCATAACCAACAGGGAATATTTATAAACATATATTTCTACAGATATTAATGCCAAAAATATTCTGTATATAATATGGTAGGCATTGTCTTATCCCGATGTAAAAACTATGCAACCTCGAAGATAAGCATATTACAAACAAACTATAGAAAGTTCGATTAAACAAATTTATTAATAATCTTAACTACCCTGAGTAATAAAACATTACTCAAGTACATTTATTTTAAATGGTGAATTAATCACCCCTTAAGCTAAACCTAATACATTAATAGCCGAGCCTTCATCCACTAGAAATTTTTTTATTTAAACATCATTGATCATGGCACTAATAAAAAGAGGTGGGTCATCAATTCATATGAGAATTTTATTATTAATCATATCATCCTCAAGAAACTCTATAGAGAGCTTGTTAGTTTGTGGGTGGTTCCATTTCACTAGTTAAAAGTGATTCCTTTATATCTTGCAATAGTTGCATGAGAAATTTCCAATGGTAGGGTGATGTTCTCATAAGTTCCATTAAAGGAATTTTACAAAGCATAGTGTTAAGTTCTTCTAGAAATCCTATTGAGTTGATTTTTTGTAAGAACTAGGATTTGTTTTGGAAGCTTTGGTAATTGGAGGAGGTTGGTCATTAGATTGAGGCTCCATTGGTGGAGTGGGTGAATCATTACATGGTACGTTGGTAGTTGTATAAGAGGAGATTATATCTTTGAGAAGCGTGTCTTTTTGGGAAGGCTTCATAGTTTTGGTAACAATATCTTTGTGAGCGTGCTTACATCGATAGTTAACCTTGGCCACATTAACATATTGAAATTTGATGTAGTATTGATCATAATTGCCATCAATAGCATCTACAAAGTTGTTCATAGGAGTGGTATAGGGACTTGGAAGTTTGTTGAGGCTTGTGTTGAAATTTTTGATGTTAAGATTGATTGGATTGGTATGATTGGTTGGCTTGATCTTTAGAAGCTTTGAGATATTCTTTATAACGCTCTTTAGTAATAGCTTTGTGGTTGAAGTTATTACCTAGCATGAGGTCATAAGCAAGTTTCTTGAGTTCACGACAATTTTCATGCAGTGACCAACATTAGTATGCCACCAACCAAACTTATAGGAATTATGTAATGGTGGGAGAGGCTTAAAGAGGTAAAAACTCAAGAGTCTAAAGGGTGGCATACTTTGCTTGAGCTCTTGAAGACTCTAAGGGGAGGCAGGTAGAGTGTTGATTTTTTGGATTATTTGGAAAATATACTTCTGCCTTCAATTATTGGGGAGGTTTGTTTTGTGATGTGCTAGCATTGATTGCATTAGTTGATGTTTGAAAATATTCACTATAAATTTTTGAAAAGGTTTAGACTAGTTCATAAGGTCATCTTGTCTTTTAGCTTGATCAAAGGCTTATTCTAAAGTCTTAGGAGAGAAAGACCTTACTTTGTATTGAAGTTGAGTCTTTAGGGCGGTGATGAAAAGTTTGAAAATATTTTCTTCACTCATGTTGTGATCTGACTTATGCACTAAAGACTTCCATCAGTTAATGAAGTTATGGGCGAATTTCTTAGGTAATTGTTTGGCATTGATGAAATTACCAACACTATTTTCAGGCAGATCATGATATTGAAATTCTTTTGTTAGAGCATTGACTGGGACATCTAGCTTTCTAATTGAATGGGTTGGAAGTTAATTGTACCATTCTAACATATCTCCAACTAGATTTTTGGCTAGAAGCTTGGTAGTTGCATACATGCATATTTGAATTCATTCTTTGTAGATATTTCCAAATGTTCTAAGATGTATTGTAGGATTGGTAGTCCCGTCATGTTATGGTTGGAGAAGCACCTCCGATGTCCATAGAAACAATATAAAGAGCTAGAGGTTCATTTTGGAGAGTTTGAAGCATCTTGTTGCAAATAGGAGGTTAGAGAATAGGATACATGTTAGCATCCTTGAGAAGCGAAGGAGTAGAATGTTGGTTAGGTTGATTCGAAATAACTTGTTGGGGTTGATTAGCCATTTGAAAAAGATAATTTTGTATTTTGAGCATTAGATTATTATTGGTAGCTTGCATAAAGGAAATTTGGTCTAGCACCTTAACAAGGACTTGTGTACCATCAAGAGGAGGATTTTGAGTAGAGTTGTTGCTAGCATTATTGATAAGGATTGATAGGAGAAGGATTGATGATATAGTTGTTTAGAGTAGAATTATGGTTTGATGCTTTAGTTGTTGATATAGACTTAAGGTTTTTAAGGATTCCATCCTTGGAAGGAGTATGAATAGCTTTTGAGTCAAGACCTTTGAAATGTTGATCGATATTTTATGGGTCACTATCCAAAGAGAGTGCACCCATATTACATTGGATAGAATGAGATTGTGATTGAGGAAAGTTACACCATGAGGAGTTGCCTTCAATGGTGTGCATGGGAGAGATAAATGAGCTACCCATGTAAAATCTAAATGGGTCGAAGCTCGTTAGACAAATCTTAAAAGGAGACATAATTTAAAATGAAAGATAAAGCTAAGAAGCTATGAAAATAAAAATGTGAAAATGACCTAACATAATGGTGGGATATTATTCACGTCAAGTTCACTAGAATGTATGTAGGACGATTACGGTCAACAATTTAAATATCCTATAATATAGGAAAAATGAAAAAAACATACTACATCCAACATACATACAAAATGTTGCGCCCCAAAGTAGGGGGCAGGGGCAGGGGCTGCAAGCAAGAGTTATTTATAATAAGGATATCAAACATATGATTGTGAAGTATATACAAGGAACTAATGAACAAAGACTTGCCTAGATCAAAGATGTAAAAGGAGTAAGCTAAAGAGATATAAATGTCATTAGGCGGTAACTAAGAGGTATCTAAATCAAGATTGTAACCAAGACGTGTAAACAAAATAAATAAAACATGCAAAGATAACATATACTAGCAAGCATATATTAATCTAAACATGGAAGTTAACAACTTACCAATATACCACACCTACATAAATCCAGCAAAGTAAATAAAGAAAAAGTACAGGGATAGGGATGTTTACCTTGGGTTGACTTGTCTGTGCATCAATCTCCCTCTTGGTTTAAGTGGCATTTTGTGAGAGACATAAGTGAAGATCAAGATGTAAGGAAGAAGACCTTAGTATCCTTGTTGGGGACTCCAAAACCTAGGTATACTTTGTTGGTTCAATTTCTCTTCTTATAACCTTTAAAGACCTTGTGCAAACTAGACCTCCACAAGTATAAGATTGTATGCCCTAATTCATTTGCTTCTTGTTAGTGTGCACGAACAGAGCAAATTGGATGTGTTTTTTAATCAAAAATGGTATTTAGGAACCCTATAAATACGTATCAAGTCCCTAAAAGTCACCTATCATAAAACTCAACAGTATCGGCACCACTGATACAATAGTCATGAAAATCAAGTAAAAACATTAATGTATCGGCCCGAATGACATAATAGGGAAGACGTCAATATGAATAAAATTGTATCGGCCTAACCGATACAATAGAACAATATAGGGAACATTGCAGAATTGTATTGGTATGGTCAATATAGTAGGAAGAAGGCACACAAACATGAAGAAGAAGAAGAAGAAGAAGAAAAGAGGGGAAATGGGAACAAATGAAGGCTAGACTGAGTAGTTGACATGATCATTAATATAAGCAAAAATAACATATGATCATGAGGGAATCTCTCACAAAGTACCACAAGTCGGCCCACCCTAACCCTAGTGCACTCTTTATGATCTGCACTTAGGGAGATCAATGCACTAACGAGTCCTACAATAGAAATTATCAGTAAGTGAAAAATATGTCTATACAAAAGGACCAAAAAGTAAGCACAAAATCTTAGATTCACTAAGCATGCAAAGGACATATGTCAATATCGACATGTTACATGATCTAGCATATGTTGTAGTTAATAAAAGTTGGTGGAGTCTGTGATTTGCATAGATGAAGCCATTATGCATTTATAACAAGCAGATAAGGTGGTTTAGTATTGATTGTAATCAAGTGAGTCGATGTTTATATAAAGTGTTCCCTACCCTTGAGAAATGTTACTAAATGTTGGTGTTAATTTTCTATTATGAGTAGTTGCATATTAGCTCTACAAGTATATTGTGCATGAATGTAGAAGTTGTGGCCACCATCAACGGGTATGATATGCTTTTGAGTTATTTTAGTGTTTACTGTAAATGTGTGTAGTTCATGGCATCGTTCATTTTTCTATGAATGCCTAGTATATATGCACATAAGTGGATCTTATTGCTGAAGTATATCTATGTAATATTCGTTAACCCCAAGGGACAAGTACTTGGTTCTCTCTACACCTCAAGCAAGTTATTTAGTGGTTGCACTTACGTGATACATCAGCACAGAGTATCCCTTAGTTTTGACGTTGATGTTCCACGTTGGCATTGCGCAATATGCACAAGTATTTTAGGTTGCATAAAACACTAGCCAACATGGATAACCGTGGTGCTATGCACCATAATTTGAATACATTGTCTGCGTGAGGACATTTTCAAGATCATGTGGTCATATTGTGAAGTTCTCACTCTTCTCCAATCATGTTTCATAGCTCTAAAAATGTTAGCCCTATTTTGCACAATTGTATAACATCATTTCTAGACAACAACAAAATGGAGAACCCAAACAAACGTGATGAGCTATTTCTTGTAACACCACAACCATCTCTTCATCTTCCACACTTGTGTAATAATGTATTTAATCATTACTTGTATAGATTTGTAACAAGCAAATACATAGGAGATAGCCCCTTGCGACATACATTTGACCTCTTGAATCATTGTACAAAACTTTGGGTAATACTATCTTACATTTATAGCTCGAGAATGTTGTCCCATTGATCTTGTGTTCTCTCATCTAGGCGCATTGATTGTTGATTGAGAGTTATATCGTTCACATTTATTTCTACCATAATACATTTAACCATGTTTGTGTGTGTTGTCCCTAGGGTCTCCTCCTAGCCCCACCCTGCCTAAGCAAAGGGGAAGTCAACATGCCTAGTGTATGCTGCTAGGTGTTGCTGATTTCCCATTGTGAGTAAAAGTAATCGTGAAAACACTTATCGTCATATGGAAGGTTACAACCTTCCAAAGATGGTAAGCTTCCCAATCTTATCAAACATCTTGGGTGCATCAATTTCTTTGATTTTGACTCTGAAAGCTACAGAACCGGGAGTGGAAGAACAACTCATTATGTAATAAGATGGAATGCCTATAAGGTGTCCACACCACCTTGATGGTTCTCTTCTATGTTTAGAATTTATGTGAGCTATGCATACTAAAATGCAAATGTCCCTAGCAAAATCACCTAAATGTAAAGAGTGGGGTGCAAACAACTCATAATGCAGCTCAATGGGCTCGGTCACTGTGTATGGGTACATGTACTTCCTAGCTATGGTGACCCAACATGTTTCAACAGGGAGTACATGATCGACCAACTAGATTTTGACACCTAAAGTAGCCTGGGCTAGTCAAACTAGTCTAGAAGAGTCTACCTACTATCTAAGATAGTAAAAAGAAAGTATAGCTATCTAATCATGCAAGGAAAATAGCTTGAGCACTTACTGATAGAAACTAACACCTATCTATTTATAAACTGGAACTGTGAGGAAAATGCACAAGTTGTTTCCAAATCTTTCTCTACAGTCGTGCTTGTCATCTCAAAACCATGTATTTATTTATTCTTATGAACATGAGTTGGCTATAATTCCACGAAAATATAATTTAAACATATTGTTTACTCTTTTTTAAAAGCTGAAAGTTCTGCTTGTCAGTTTCTCGACAATACCAAATGGAAAAGAAAACTCTTACTACTCTAATTAATAAACCTAGTCTGAAAGCAGATAAGGTGGTCTTCTGCCTCCATAATCAATTTTGGAAAGAAATAACTTGAGTCTTGAAACAGCAGGAATGATGCATATACTGGACTCGATTACATATAGTTGAAACCAAACAATACAAATAATCCAGCAAAATGAGAAGAATGTAAAACAATCCACAAAAGGATTTGTTTCCTTACACTGAATGAATGATAGCATGGACATGAATTTAACTCCTATTCATTATTTACTAAGTTACAACAAATGCACTAGATGTACCAGTGAAATGCTTGAGGGAACCTGACAAACTTTTAGCTGCATTAAAATGGCGAATCCGGTATATGCCAGGAGTAGCTGCTTGTGGAATCTCCCACTGAATGGTTGCATAGCTATAAGCACTTAGAGCAGTAGGCCGAGACCACTTAAAACGTAGACAAAAATCATCATCATCATATACAGAGCTCCAATTCCCATTGGGCTCTAAGAATTCTACCAGCGAGAAAGTTCCCTCTGTCATCAAGTCATTACGTGGACAAGAAGACCAAAAGATTACTTCCGCAATGTCTTGTTTCTTATATGAAGCATTTTTTGGAACATCCTCTTTAACATCACCAAAGTTTACACCAAGAGGCGTCATGTCAACAACTACCGGTGCAAGAAGGCTGATTTGCTTATCTAAAAGATCAGGTGGAGGTGGACCTCCCTCTACATCCTCTTCATTCACCATGGCAAGAGCAAGTTTTTTGAATTCCTGAATGTAAGCACTTAGAGAATGTGGTCCATACAAAGTTGAAGCTCCCTGCAGTGATAGGATAAAAATTATAGCCAAGAAATAAGATACGTGATGTGAATGAGATGAATCTAATGGAAAGGTAACTGGACTTCAGATTAAGCTAGGACATACCTCATATCGTTGTATTTGGTACTCCTCAAATGTGGTTATATACTGAGAATAAGTATTGGTAAGCCCTGCAATTACTACATGAATGTCACTGCCAGATCCTCCATTTTTGCTTGTGAGAAATGTCTCCTTAACAGCTTCCCTGAGGCGTCTGCCAGCCATTGTTGTAAACTCTACAAAAGAAAAGATCATTTGACAAACAGAATCCATTCCATCTCAAGCAAAGACTGAAGGCCGTGTTTTATCCCTGCATTCTTTTGTGAGGATTAAAGAAACAAAGAAATTACAGTGATACTGTCAAAAAAAAGCCCATCCTTGCAGCAATCGGACAAGATGAAAAGGTAGATGATAAAATATTGCATGCCCATATCAAACAAAAAATTGTCAATAACTATGGTACAATGTGATTAAAAAAAAATGAATCGCTATTTTAGACTGCCATATGATCCAGGTAAATTTACTAAATTACAGTTACAGTACTCCATGCAGGCCTGCAGAATGAGATGCATGATTACAAAATTAAGAACATCTTCATGTTCCAAATCATTCTAACTTTAGTCTTGAACAACCTGCCCATCAAATGCCTTCCCATGCAAACTTGTCTCAAAGCTGATGAAATAGCTTGCAAAACAAATTCTGCTATCAAGTTGCTACATCTAAAACTGATAAATATAAGTTGATAGATGTGGGAAATCTGGCAGTGATTGTCAGAATAAAAACCATGATTAGAATAAATATGACAGTGGGATCAAATGCCTTCCCATGCAAAATTGTCTCAAAGCTGATGAAATAGCTTGCAAAACAAATTCTGCTATCAAGTTGCTACATCTAAAACTGATAAATATAAGTTGATAGATATGGGAAATCTGGCAGTGATTGTCAGAACAAAAATCATGATTAGAATAAATATGACAGTGGGAGAGGAGAATAGGTTCTCATGGTTTATTGAAACGCATTTCTTCTATGATTAATAATAACAAATTCACAATTTTTCAGATTCTGATAGATGGTAAGAAAGACTGCTAATCCTGTCTGGAGGCATAGACAAGTTCGCCAATACAATGAAGATACAAAGAAGAATGAGATAACACAAAGAACAGTATAAATATGATGAGAATAATAAGCATTACCAACCAAGTTGTTCAGATAGGCTCAAGTTTACTAGAAGAGTGATTAGATGATAAACTATTCTACATCATTGTCATAATACTCTTCTCAATTTCCCGAGTAATCACAAGTTTCATCCTTCTTTCCAGGAAAGCAAACAGATTCAACTCGCACGGCCAATACTAAGTTATTGAGTTTTGGGATGATTTTGCAAGCACTTGACAAATTTGGGAAACTTGCAGACATTCACCAAGTTTCTCAAAACTAAGCAAAACTGACAGCGAAACACCCAGAAAAGGCCTCATTTCATTCATTCTTTGAAGCAGAAGAATTTCTGAGCTGGAAACTTGCTGGAGGAGGACCATTGGATGCCAAAAGCACAAAGTTCCAGAAAATTTCTTCAAAACTGAATTAGACTGGATTTGAAGTGTTGAAATCTAAAATTTCCTCCTAGTATTTGGAATTAATTGAAAAGGGATTTTTTGTGAGTTTTCATTTAAAGTACAGCTTGGGACAGTGAGCAAGTGCTGGACATCTTGTATACAAGTTTTTGAAGGAGATTTAAGGAAGGCCATTGTTTGGGGCAATTTATTTTGCATTTTTTGTAAAATCCTAAAGCATTAAAACCAAAAACAAAGGGGATGGTCAAGGACACGGCTATGCATGATATTTTTACAAAACGCTTAGTTGGGGAGGGTTTCAGTTGAAGGAAACTTTGATGGAAATTATCAAATATCATTTGGAATACCGTCTTATCCATGATTCTGGTATCTGTTCACAAGTGCAACAAATTGGTTCTGATAGCACTGTCATGAACCAAATCTGCTGTTAATTGAAGACTGGAAATCTGTTGTTATACATCAGACTTGATCTGATCTGGAATTATTGTTATAGCGTAATTTGAGAATCTGGGATTTAACTGAAGCCAGCTGATATATGAAGTCCATTATGATCCCAATATAAATCTGCTACTACAATTCAAAATTGACAGATTAAACTAGAGAGCTGAAATCTGACTCTCCTCGTCTTTTAAGACTAAAATCAGATATTTCTGGAAAATATCTTTATATTCTTTGGACAGCAAAGAAGAGCAAGAAAGCATCCGAAGGAAAACCCAAAGAGAACTATATTGTACTTGACAGCCTTTTCAATAGTGCATAAAATGAGAAAAAAACTTCTGACAAGGCGGTGTGGACACCGACATGCCTAGAAGACTTCCAAGGGCAGTTGGATAATGCACTTGGGCATGGACTTCAGTCTTTCAAAGACTGTCTACATAAATCACTTCTAAAAACATATGTAATCTAAAGCCTAAATGCCTATTTATTGTTTTATCTTTCCCCTTTATGGCTCGTTTCTTTCTGCACATGGGATAACTAAATTTACATGGTAAATTCTACTATATTAACATTTTACTTCAATATTTTAAGTTCAATTATTCTAAAGACTAAAACGATAGTGCCTTCTAAACCCCATCCCTTATTAAACAAAACTGAGCTTCAAGCTCTTCTATTAAATTCCATCATTGCTCGACATGAAAGCTCGTATTTACTACATTACCGAATACTGCTGCTAAGGCTCAGGATATGATACGGCACATTGCAGGATACGATATGCCCGGGGATACGGGTAGGGTATGCCCCTGCCCCTGTGGATGCAGCCGGGTACGTCCAGGGACGTATAGAGGCAGGGGCGTACCCTGCCCGTATCCCAAGTGTATCCACTAGGAAAAACAGGATTTTTTATTTTTTTTCAATCTCACTTCATGAAAAGTCAAACATGGACTTCAAAAAACAATTGAAAACAAAATAAAGTAGATTTTCAACCCTAAAAGCAGCTTTCACACTCATTTTATCAAAAGAAAAAAACACATTTACCTTTCATTGCATTTTTACCTCTCATTGCACATTTATTCTCTCATCTTCATTTTTTCAATTGCGTAGGATTGAAACTCCTTCCTTTTGCTAATCCTACAATATTATCTCTACCCATTTGGCACCAAAAAGTTTAAGGAGCTTGCAACAAAGAGGATTGCTGATTTGAAGTAGGTTTTTTACATTTTTATGGTTTTTTTTGTAAGTATTTTTTTTCTTTTTCTTTTAGTTTTTAAATGTTTGCAAGTTTGTAACTAGTTTTAATTTTTTTTTTTGTTATTCTTTTAGATATTCTTTTAACAAATGTCAAATGCTTTAAATTTTAATAGCAATATTATTATATTTTTCCTAGGGGCTATGCCGCAATAGGGATTTGTCGAAATGTCTTCCGCTGCAAGTGCTAGTTTGTGGGCCAAAGGATACCCTTCAAAGCCAATCTGCAAACACCCCTTTGGAAGCATGTGATGATGTTAGAACCGCTATCAAGTGGAGGGTGTTTCCTTTGGCTTTGCTTAAAGTGTAATTGTCAATACAAGAGCTCGTATAATCAGGTGAAAGTCCATTTGTGTGCAATTCTTGGCGTCGGAATCAAAGCATGTGATGGGGCCAAGCATGAATGAAAAACCAAGAAAGTGCTTGCCACAGGCAAAAATCCTTGCATACATCAAAGAGCAAGAAGAAGCAAATGACATTGTTGGGCAAATATTGAAGCATCTTTTGAGAAAGAAAGAATTGTCACCTATTGATCCATCTCATGCTAATATAGTGATCTCATCACACCCATTCTTGCTACACCCATCGTGGACGCAGAGGAAGAGGATTCACTTCTTAGTCGCAAGAGAACAAAAGATGCAAGGCCATTAAAAAAGTCATTCCAAAATAAATTAAGGGACATAGCAGCGCAAAGCATCGCACATTGTGTTTACGTATGTGGGCTGCCATTTAATGTTGCTAGATCGCCATACTCGCAGGATAAGGTGAGTAATATTGCTAGATTGCCATACTAGCAGGATAAGGTGAGATCTATCAATGTTGCACCTAAAGGGTTCAAAACCCAGGGTATGAAAAGGTGTGCACCACCTTGCTGACAAAAGAAAGAAAACAAGTTGAAGATGCATTGAAGCCCATCAGGGATTCATGGATCAAAACAAGGATGTCCATCATTTCTGACAGATGGAAAGATATGGCAAATAGGCCATTGATTAATGTGGTCATAAGAAGCCCTAAATAGGCGATGTTTTTTAGGGTCATTGATTGTGAGGGGCAAGTAAAAGATACACGATTCATTACCGACACCCTAATAGAGTCCATTGAGGCGGTGGGGCCTCAAAACATTGTCCAAGTTGTAACAGAGAACGCTAAAAATTGCAAAGTTACAGGCATGTTGGTTGAGGCAAAGTATGGGCAAATATTTTGGACACCTTGTGTCATTCATTCCCTCAACCTTATGTTGCAATAATTGAGCGCCAAAATTGACTAGATCAAACAAGTCTATGAGGAGGTGAGCGAGAACCAAATGTTCATAACCAAAAACCATCACATGTTCCGAGGCATCTTCGGGCCTTCTCAAAGTTGCAATTGTTGAAGGTAACTTTTTATTTAATCATTTATGAATCATATATATTTTTAATTTAATTTTGTAAGTTTATAATTTGTAGTGTTTTTATTTTTAAACATTTTCTTTTAATTTTATTTGTTTCTATTTCATATTAGGTTTGTCGAGACTCGGTTTACCTCACACACACTTGCCTTGAAACAATTTGTCAAGGTGCATGAGGCATTGAATAACATCATTATCAACAACCTTTGGAGTGTATGGAGGCAGGCAAATAGTGAGAGGGCCACAAAGGTGAAAGGGTGGATACTTGATGACGTATGGTGGGAACGTGTGGAGTATTTACTCAGATTTACCGAGCCCATTGTGAACGTGTTGAAATATATGTATATAGATCATCCATGTTTGGGTGAGTTTTATGATAGAATCGACTCAATGGTTGAAAAGATTAGATCCATTATAAATGCCAAAGAGCAGGATCCTATGGAGAGGTTCTTCAAAGAAGTGCAGTGACATTTCATTAAAAGATGGAACAAAATGACCACCTTGTTGCATCTTGTTTTTGTTTTGACCCCAAATGCTACAACACAAAGATCTTTTCTTTGTCCAGGAGGGTCGCACCATATAGGGATGTTGAGATTAGTGAGAGATCTAAGGCGGCATTCTCTAGACTCTTCCTTGATCTAGAAGTAGAAGACTAAGTTATGGAAGAGTTTGCACATTTCATATCCTCCATGGGCCACTCCCTTGGTGCTATTCATGACAAGCACAAGAAGGAAGCTTGTTTTTGGTGGGGCAAGCATCCATCCACCTCTAGGCACTTGCAATAAAAAATTTATCACAAGATTTTAATTTTTTTTAACTCTCTACCCTTCTTTTTGATGTTTTGTTTTAACATTTTACTTTTATAAATCATGATTGATTTTGCAGCTTGCCTCAATAGGTTTCAAGTTCCTCTTCAACTGAGCAAAACTGGGGTACCTACAGTTTTATCCACTTAGTTAAGCGCAACAAGTTGGCAGCAAAAAAGGCAGAGGATTTGGTCTATATGCATTTCAACTTGCATCTTCTCTCACACAAACAACCTGATTACAAAGGGCAACAAAGTGTTAGGATGTGGACCCAGAGATTACTAACTTGGATGCCTCCATTGCCTATTTTTTATTGCTTGACACAAAGCTAGATGGTGCTTCACACAACCTGCATAGTGGAGTTGTTGGCACAGGCACTGTTGCTGCGTGTGGTTCTAATGAACCACATGATGATGAAAACATGCAGCCGAAGACAAAAATGAATATAATGAATCATGAATATGCTTAGTTGTGTTTATTTTTGTCCATACATTGTAACATTTGCACTATGTACTTGTTATAAAACTAATCTGATTTCAACCATTAAATATTATGATATTTGGCATTGAATTATGAGTATGTTTTGTAGTTATTTGACTTATTTTGTTTCCTCTATGCATATTATGTGGTTAATTTTGCTTATATGGCTATATTTTTTATATTTTTAATTTTTTATACATATTTTTGTACGGCCATATCCAAAAATGTATCCAAGCCCCGCAAAAAAATACACATATCCAATTCTCATACCCGTAAGCATATCGGCAACCTAGAGTATTTATTCTATGCTGGAAACAATACATAGTCAAATACCATAACAAATGGCCCTAACTACGTGGGGAATTTTTTATAATTTTAATATAGATCAGAATGCTTTCCCTAATGGTACAAATTAGGGAACTGATACTGACTGTGAGCTCATTGATTACCCATAGTGCTTGTATAAAATTGTGTACATACTTATAAATTTACATATGGATAATCTATGAAAGTTTTAGGTGGGACCAAGGGATTAAACACTAATTGTTGGATTTTGAGAGCTGAAAATTGTTTGGTGAGGCGTTTGTTTCAGTATTTTTTTTTGTTGATTTTGAACAATGTATTTTCATTGTGCATGCCATGGAATGCAATAGGCTAAGATAAGGTACTATTATGATGTGAATTAGCCCAACGAGGAAGTACATTTAAATCATGTCTTAGTACAGTCTATGGTCCGTACAGTTGATGGTTAGACATGTAATTATCGTATGATGATATGGCATGTCACATAATTTGGTGGATTGCGAAGGACCACCACACGTATAGATATGGCATGTGTATGCCAAATTGATATCAAGAGCCACAACATTAAATTTCAAAGGTGAAACATTCAAATCGATGCTAATGGTGAGGCTCAAGCATCCTAGTAGAGCACTTGAGAGGGTTTAAGGGACGTACTGTTATCAATGATGTAATGCCTGCCATAAGTTGTAGAAAGGATTTTTGTATATGAATAAATTCATTTTTACCGTATTTTCACGATTTGGAATTGTTTTGTCAGTTAGGGGAAGGAACCTAGTGCAATGATCATAAGTTGAAAGAGAGCCTGTCATATGCTATGAATATTGTAGATGCACAACCTTTGATCATTGAATGTTTAATCCTTTGATTATCTATTAGCCAATTAATTGGATAATGGTGTCACTGCGATCTTGGCTAGTTGTAGTTTAGCCCATATGAACAGCAAGGTATATGGTGAAAATGTGGAGTCATGTAAAATGCATTTTCATGTCTGAACTATCAAAGGAAATGAGATCTAAGACTACCGACCATTTGAACTGCCCATCTAGCATATCCCTACAGGAAAAATCTCTTGTATGATGATACAAGAAACTTGATGCTTCTGCATGTCTATCATGTGTGGGTGGGTGTGCATGCACGTTAAAACGTTAACCTATTTCTGTCCATTTTTATCTATATTATCAAGTGGTACATACATGGACTCAACTGAACTTACCATTGGAACAAAAAGATGTGAATCAAGTAGGTCAAAAACGACCAATGTACCCTCAGATTTTAGAGATTAAAAAGGAAAAAATAGAACACATCTATCCAAAATCCTTCAAACACAATTCTTAGCATCTGTGATATATCTTGATCAGGAATACCTAGTTGTTTCTATAGATGTTACTAAATACTCATACATCAATATACATACCTCCAGGTACAGACAAGATAACAAGTTGGCCAATCCTTAGAATTTGGATCGGAAGAATAGCTGGCTGCATAAATTACAAAGAAAGTAAACATTAAGTTTTGCCTTAGCGGACATGCTTTGTGTAAAGAAATCCAATGCAAAGGCATATCAAAGATAATGATAGAATTTCCAAAATCCACTTTCTTTCATCCAATTCAAGTATCTATCTTGTTCTGTTATTTTAAGCTGCAGGTTATTTTTCACTGCTGTATCCACAATTTTACATCTTAAAGACATCTGACACTCTGGCAGAATTCAAATCAAGGTTATTATGGCAAGACCTTTAGATTTAGCATGCAAATTGGAACTTCCATATGAGAATACTTCATTCCAAAGCATTTATATCACTCTTTAATTTAGCACACAGTCTTGTATATATTTCATGTGTCAAAAGCATGCATGCTTCTAATTTTATGTGCCATTATGCCTAATCTTAACCCGGAAAAGAGCCTATCTGTAGTGTGACTTGAGTCTCAAACCAAGCACTCAATACCTTTGACCAAGGTTCCATCAAAATAAATGTCAATCTATGTTAAATGAGGATAGTAAAAATCTGCACAAATATTGTTTTAGCACCACTTCCATAATTTCAGGTTATCAAAAATCAGTTGTTAAAATGATGAAATTCTTCAAAAGATTTAAGGTGATTGAATTAATTGCTAATTCACAGATATTCTAAACTGAAGGAATGCTCTGTGTAAAAAAAAATCCCCAAGGTCAAATGAGCCAAAAAGGCTTGGGTGAAGAATGTGTGCCCTTTTCTATCTGTACACTTCTTTTATAGATTGTGAATCATGATAAGTGGGATTGAAAAAATTGTGTGAAGATTAGCTCTGGCCGACATGGAGAGAAACATATGAGCTGATTTTGAGTCTAGTTTTAGACAAAGAAGTGCCAAAGAGGTATCAAAATATTCCAATACATTTATGGGGTCCAATGGAAAACATTTAAGTTTTGCATTCATCTAAAATTTTGCAAAAATGGATCTGTCTACAAGCAATAAGGCTTTAGCACACTGCTACTTTAACGGATCAATTTGTGGCTGGCATGATGCAGCCACGTGGTTTACTACAGATTTTTTAAACCTAATCACAGTGGCACTGCCATGAGAAGAACATACTTGAGACATCCAGAGCATGATTCCATGATTTAAACATAGAATCCAATGCCAAATAATATTAATATAGCTTGATAACTAGAATAGTTGAGAAATAAATGAAACTGCAACAATACATTGAGTAGTACTACTTGTTCATATCACTAGAAGATCCCATTCAACCAGAGCTAAACCTAAAAATGGCCTAAACCAAGACCCTAAGGAAAAGTACATAAGAGGCAATACATCTTCCTCAGTTTTGAACAACTATTACTGATTAGTCTACATTAAAAAAGCACACCTTTATATCTCCAACATGGAGGCATACATCTCTACAAAAATATAAATATATTATAAACGACCAAAAAATCTTATTTCAATTGAAATGTACAAAGACCCATGTGCTAATGCATTTTTTTCTTACCGCCCATGGATATGGTACAGACATTTCTCCTGTATCAAGCAAAATTGGCTTTGGTTTTTGACAATCAATTTGCTCCTTACTTGGTGTTCTCAATACATCTCTCACTAATTTCCAGAATGGATTACCCTGCAAAAAAGAAACCAAATGAACACAATCAAGAGGCCTCTTCAAGCCCAGAAACACTATAAATAACATAATAGACTGACTATAAGACAACAAAATCAATGGCAAGTTTATCCAAATGGACGCCCCACATTATCATCTCCCTGCTTAAAGTCAAATGCTCCAGGGCCATCAGTGGTTCCTGCAGCAAAAGCGAATCCCATTGCAGCAGGACATGTTTTAGCTACAGAATCCAGATTACCAGGTACAATGGAGGCAAGCTTGACCTCAATATTGGAAAAGTCAACATATACATGGCGGTAGCTTAATTTTCCTGATAACAGCTCAGATGCACTGTTGAATAGGTCAATAGCCTTCTCGAATTGTTTTTCACCAATAATACGGGTGCTTGCAAATTCATCAGGGTATCTGGCATACAAAATGGGATATAAGACACAAGACTATCAATCAACGGATAGAATCAACAGATTCTCAAATGACTCTCGGTGAGTAAATTCTTACCCTGGGCCACGTCCATAGCACATTTCATTTTTTCCATTACAAGTACTGTGGTTGAAGTCACAAGGCAATCCTGTGTCTATGCAAAAGGTGCCTAAAATATTAGGACTCACATCACCACAATTTGACTGACAAAATGCAGCCACAAATTGTGGGTTGTCTCCATTCCCCATCGATCCCCGAACTCTGCTTGAAACGCTAGTTAATCTTTCACTCAATTTCCCACCTGTGGTCTTATGTGTTGCTGCAATTTTGTGAAGACCATCCTCTGCAAGAACCCAATTTGGTTATTTTTAGAACCTTCCTAATCATTTCTTTCAATCACCCACTTTGAGGCTCACTATATCAATAAGCATTCATGACACTTCCAGTCACACTATTTTCGTGAACATCAAAAGAGGAAAGTAAGGACCAATGCCAAAAAAATTTAAACCGTCTTTAGTCCTTACATACCCACACTCGGTGTCATGCTTGACATTCTTCTGTATTGTTGGCTCAATGAACTGGCATTAAAATCGGTTCCAATTGATTCTGTACCCTCAGAAGTTGGAGAACTCCCATTTCTTTGTGAATACCAGTCTTCCATAAAACGTGCTGCAGCTCCTTTATTGTCACCACTAATTAATGAATTTGTACGACTCATTGATGTTCCATGTGTTGCAAACCAGTTAAAACTTCCTACAGGGCCCCTTTCAGCATCTACAAATTTCAGCAATGTCATATCTTTGTCAACATTATATTTGTAGCGTGCTCGTTCGTCTGGTGGATTACTCAAGTAAGCACTGGGGCTACGGTTAACACCAGCATCAAGAACCTCACCTGAAAATGAGACCACCGTATATTTTTTAGGTCTGAGAGTAGTATCACCAAATAAAATCAGCAGGAAAAATGCAGCAGAACATAAACAAAAAAGAGTAAGGGATTTGAAAGTATTTTTTGGCTAGGATGATTGATAAAATGGTCAATTGGAAATTTTCCTGACAGAAAATTGTATATTATAATATTTAAGTGCATATCCTTCTTAAGAAATGCTTAAGGAAGAATGCAAACGAAACTTGTTCTGAGCCTATTTCTATTAGGAGTGCAAAACATAGAATCATATCAAACCATATGAAAGTGCAAACTTTTATGAATTACTCAAGTGTCTCCGTTGTAGCTATCATAGGTAGTTATTTTTAGTTGATTGTCATTCTAGAATCTAAAGTGAAAGCCATGATTTGAAATCCCACATTTTCGTAAAGCTCGAGTTTTCCCCATAGAAGAATAATATATACACTCGAAAATTGGCAACGAGTGCCTTAGATAAGTTTGTGACACTTGCAAAAAGATATATTGGCTACAAAATGCCAATTGGATAAGGCCATAATTCAAGTCAAAGGATTTGTAATAGAAAGTAATGAAGTCACTATTGTGTGTGTGTGTGTGTGTGTGTATGAGAGAGAGAGAGAGAGAGAGAGCACTTCCAAAGTCAAGTATTCTGCAACCATCAATGGAGAAAGTCTCACTGGGTAATACAACATACTCTTGCAATTCCATTTTCTAGCTCAAGTTCCTCATGAGTCATAATCTCTATAGACCCTCATTGTATGTGTTGCACAGTTGAGCTTATAAGTTTAAACAAGCAAAAGAGGGATTCAATGAAGCAAAGGAGAAAATAAAAAATGGGACCTCATAAAGACAAAAGACAATCATATTAAATGTTGGAAGAACAATCTACATTCCCATTAGCATGATGGGACTCTCTTACCATTTGAGCTACCAGCCCTTTTGCATTTTGGGGTATAGATTGTTCTTCCAACACCACCGCCCTGCTCCTCTCCCCATCCCCCCCTCAAGACACACTTCTTAGCATGCAGTTATTAGTATGGCTTTGATACCATGTTATAATTCCATAAATCAGCTAAGACTCAAACCTAAGACCTCCCATTAGCACGTTGGGGTGCTCTACCACTAAGCTACCAGCCCCTTTTCTGTCCAGAGTGTGTATTGTTCTTCCAAAACTACAGACAAATAAAGAGGACACCCACCATGGCCTAATAAGGACAAACAAAAAACATGATCAGAAAAAAAGCAGGGTGCCAACCTCCGAGAACCTAGAGAACCAAAAGGACATCAAAAAGATGAAGAAATGAGTGGTTCAAGTGCATCCTCCAACTCAAGAGTCACAAGGGGTTGAAAGAATATTCCCCGCATGGATGCACAAAATGTTTATTATGAACTTTGATGGATAAGTTGGAGATTGGAGGAATTTCCAAGCATTGCACCCAAGGAATCCCAAAAGATATAAAGCTCCCTACTCACATTCTCAACAGATCTAGGGGCTACTACAAAGCAAAATCAAACATAGAACTTGTTGGTTTTCATCAGAATTGTAACTTTTTGCAGCAGGCTCGGTGCTCAAGTCCTTATAGAGATTGGTATGCATTCATCCCCAATTATGGGTGGTCCGCTGCTGTATATGTATTGCAATCAACCAAAATTATGGGATGAAAAGAAAAAGTAAATCACAAAAAATATTTTACAACATTCAGTTTGAAGACATTACTTGGTAGAGAAACTAGAATCAAGGCAAATGTACACTAAATAATTAAGAAAATACCCAATCCGTTCACTTGATGCATCACTGAGAAAATCCATTCATAGGATAGCATTTACATAGTCAATATTGTTGGAAATATATTGTTTAGTTTGTTATTTATGCTCTACATGGTTTACACTCCTCTAGATTTCCTGCAAAAAGCAGTGAGGATAGATTAACACTTGTCAATATTGTTGGAAATGGGTTCAAATGTTGGCTTCCTACAGAAAGCCGTGAGGATAGATTGTGACATTCAAAGTGCAATCTGTTTGGCAAAGAACCCCACTTATCATGCTCGGTTGAAACATATTGATGTACAGCACCATTTTTTTAGAGACATGGTTGAAGCCAAGGTGAGGTTGCAAAAGGTTGATACTTTGGAGAATGTTGTTGATTCATTGATGCAGGTTGAGTACTGTGAAGCTTTCTTGGTGCAAAAGATCAATGGGCATGGCTACTCTTAGCTACTGAAAGTATTTCCCGATGGTCCCCTATGGGAAGGTAGTCAACAACTGGAAGAATGTTGGAATTGTGTTGTATACTTTACATGATTTACACTCATCTAGACTGTACATGTGGAATCGGGGAACAAAATTTTTGTGTCCTTATGGGGTGTGTTTTGGGTGGTTTTAGCCCATGTTTATGACTGTTATTGTATAGATGGTTTCTCAGTCCATGGTTTTGGTACCCATTGTATTGTAGCATTGCTTGGACAGTTTCCTATTAATGTGCCTACAAGGCTACAAATACTCGCATGCACATTAGAGTAAAACGGAACTTTAAAGTACATTATTGTATTGTAAACCGTTCAGTTAATGTAATAAGGAAGAAGGTTTATGTGCTGGATTTTTTTCCAAAAGAGTTTTCCCAGATGAAAACATCAAGTATTTTGTGTGTCATTTTACCTTTTTGTTACAACGAAAGATTTTGTTAGCATTGCTTCTATATGTTTATAGGTTCATTTCTCTTAATTTGGTATCAAAGCTAGGGTTTAGCTTTGTTTGAAGAGCTAGGGCATCTTGAACCTGTGATAAACTAGTTCTTGAGTGGCATGAGAATCTTATGTAAAATAAAATGGCAAGAAGCACAAGGATAAAGATCAAAAAAGTTAATGGACAACATTTTGAGTTATGGAAACTCAAGATGGAAGTTCTTGTAGACAAAGATTAGTTGGGTGTTGTGTTAGGAACACCACTCGCAAATATGAAGCCAAAAGATTGGAGAAGATGGATCAGAAGGCAAAGAATTCAATCAGATTGTGTATTTCAGATTCAGTGTCGTTGATTGTCTCTGGAGAAGATACTACGAAGAAACTTTGGGATACGAAAGGGACTTTGTATCATACAAAGTCTCTAGCGAATTAACTTTTTCTTCAAAAGAAGTTGTATTCCCTAAGGATGGATGACAGACCATCTGAATGTGTTTAACACTATGGTAATTTGGTACTTTCAGTCTAGATTAAAATGAATGAAGAAGAGAAGTGTATTACTTTGTTATGTTCTTTGCCAAATTCATGGCATAACCTTGTCATGGTCATTAGTAGTATTGCATCTACATTAAAGATTAAGAATGTAGTTGCAGCGTCGTTATCAAATGAAATGAGGCAAAAATCCATGGAGGATTATCAAACAAAGAATGCCTTGTTTGCAAGAGGTCATCCCAAAAAAGAAACAAAAACAAATCGGTGGACAAACAATAGAAGTCGAAAGGTAAATCTAAAATTCCAGGTAGACCTACGACGAAATGTTGGAACTATGGTAAAACAGGGCACTTTAAGAAGCGATGCATATCTAAAAAGGTTGAAAAGCATAAGTCCTCTAACAATGTCCCCTCTGAAGAAATGAAGACCTTCAATGAAGGCTCAGCGATTTATTATTGGTAGCTTCAAGTACACATGCATGCCATGATGCATGGTTGATTCACTTGGGTGCTTCATTTCATGTGACTCCTCATAGAGAGTGGTTTTGTGAATATGAAAATATTGATGGAGGATATGTTTTCTTAGAAGACAACTCGACATACAAGATCATAAGTCGAAGACAATTCAAGTTGATGCTCAAAGACAGAAAGTTTAAAACCCTCCCTGATGTTCTGCATATTCTAGGTTTGGTTAGAAACCTAATTTATGTAAGCAAGATGAATGATGTGGGTGTGCAAGTAGTATTCAATAAGAATAGCTGCAAGATTATTTGTGAGGCAACGGTATTAACAAGAGGAGTCCGTAGTGGAACATTGTTCAAGCTTAAGACAAGCACTATAAGTGATGGTGTAATAGCTTTGTTGTTCTTGAGGTTCCTAATGAATTAAATCAGATCCTTACATTGCTTGCAGAAAAGACAATGCTTTAGCATCTAAGGTGGAGACATTTTGGAGAGAAAGGCCTTCAAGTGTTGCAAACTAAACATATAGCTAAAAGATTTTTAATTGTCCTTTAGATTTTAATTTCTATGAACATTGTGTATATGATGAGCAAACTTGAGTAAAATTTCGTAGTAGTGCTACAAAAACAGGGGGGACTTTGTAATTAATACACAAGATGTGTTTGGAGCTATGAAGGTTAAATCACTAGGAAAACCATTGAATTATATTTCTTGGATAGATGATTACTCAAAGAAAACTCAAGTATATTGTATCAAGAATAAATATCAGGATTTTAATAAATTCAAGGAGTTTAAGGCTCTTGAAGAAAACCAACTAGAGGAAGACAAAGGATTTGAGAAGTGATAATGGTGCAAGGTATTGCTCAAATGAATTTGAGCAATTTTGTATGCGGTGTGGAATAGCGAGGCAAAAGACAACTCGTTACACACCATAGGAGAATGGAGTTGCAAAAAGAATAAATAGGACTCTAATGGATAAAGCTAGCAGTATGCTCAGTGGTGCATGCTTAGAAAAGAAATTATAGGCAAAAATAGTAACAGCTACTTGTTTCTTGATCAACTAATCACCTACATCATGCCCTTGTTGATAAAACTCTATAGGAAGCACGGACTGGGAAGAAACCCTATCTCCAACATCTTAGGGTTTGGGGTTATAATGCTTATATGCATATTTAAAAGAAAAAAAAAACTAAGCTAGACTATAAATCAGCTAAGTGTACTTTTATTGGATATAGTAATGGTGTAAGAAAATACAAGCTTTGGAACCAAAAACAAAGAAGATTGTTTACAATCATAATATAATCTTCTAATTAAGTTAACAGATTCCAGAGCAAGAAGGACAACCAAAGGAAGAAACAAAATCTGTGCAAGTTGAATTAGATGAGGAAGGATCTATATCTGAATATGAAGCAACAAAAGATGGCCTAGAAAGGGAGTAATCTGAGGAAGATTCAAATGAACTAGAGGATGATGAACCAGAAGAGGAAGGATCTCAGACTTCGGCGTTCAGAAGATCATATTGAATTAGAATGAGACCAAAAAGCTATAGTCCACGTGATTTTTATCATGCATTTGTCTTGTAAATGTTATCTATTATTGATGAAGATCTTAAGACTGTGAGGGAGGCCCTTGGTTCAAAGGAAAATAAATTTGGAAGAAGGCTATGAATGAAGAAATGGAATCCTTAGATAAAAATATGATATGCGACTTGGTGAAATTGCCTATTGGTAAAAAAACTTGTTGGCTGCAAATGCGTGTTCAAGAAGAAGTACAATATAGAAGGAAAATGGATAACTATAGCTAAGTGGATTTTCTCAGGTGGAGGGAATTGAATTTGGTGATATTTTCTCTCGTGTTGCGAAATTAATTTATATTAGATTTCTTTTGACTATTGTCATTGTTTTCAATCTTGAAGTAAAACAGATGGATGTAAAGACAATATTTCTCAATGGGGAGCTTGAGGAAGAGATCTACATGGTGTAGCCAGAAAGTTTTAATGCTAAAGGAAAGGAGGACTTAGTGTGCATGTTGAATAATTCTCTTTACGGCTTGAAGCATCAAGAAGGATGTGGAATCAAAAGTTTGACAGTTTTGGTTTGGGACTTGGGTTTGTACAAAGCGAAGCTGATCAATATCTATATTTTAAACATGTTGGTGATAAATTTATTATCGTAATTATGGGTGTGGACAATATGGTGTTAACTGGTAACAACAAAGAAATGATCAAGCATGTTAATCTCAAATGTCATGTCAGTTTGATATGAAAGATTTAGATGTTGCAAAATTCATTATGGGCATGGAAATTAAAAAGGATTGACCAAACAGGAGACTATGGTTGAATTACAGGAAATATGATAAGATGATATTGTAGAGTTTTAGAATGCAGAAATGTAAACATGTGAGTACTCTTTTTCTTGTTGGTCAAATTATATGGTGAACAGTGTCCCAAGACACAAGCATAGACTGAGGACATCTCGGATTCCTTATACAAGTGTTGTTGGAACCCTAATGTATGATATAATTTGTACCAAACTAACATTGCCTATGCAGTGGAAGTTGTGCGCAAATATGTCTAATCCAGGAAATGAGAATTGGACTATTGTGAAGAGGATATTCAGATATCTACATGGCACTTCAAATTATGCAATTTGCTACCAAGGAATCACTATGAAGAATAAAACAATAAATATACAAGGTTTTGTTGTAGTCGAGTTGTGAGCAAATATATGTCTAATCCACGAAATGAGCATTGGACTATTGTGAAGAGGATCTTCAAATATCTACGTGGCACTTCAATTTATGCAATCTGCTACCAAGGAATCACTGTGAAGAATAAAACAATAAATATACAGGGTTTTGTTGATGTTGACTACACCAGAGATCTTGACTATTGAAGTTCTACAAGTGGTCGTGTTTACCCTGTTTGGTGGAGTAGTCAGCTGGATGAGCAAGAGGCAGGCAGTAGTTGCATTATCAACTAAAAATGTTGAGTATATGGCAACCACTCATGAAAGTAAGGAAGTTGTAAGGTTACAAAGGTTGTATTCAAATGTTAGTGTCTGATTAAAAAGCAATGAAGATAGAATGTGACAGTCAACGTGCAATATATTTGAAAAGGAACTTCACTTATCATGCTCGGTCGAAGAATATTGATGTATGATACCATTTTGTTAGACATGGTTGAGGACAAGAAGGAGCTGGTGGAAAAGGTTGATAATTTGGAAAATGTTGTTGATTCATTGACGAAGGTTGTGAGTACCAACAAGTTTTCTTGGTACAAAAGATCAATGGGCATGGCTGCCCTTAGATATTAAAAGTATGACCTGATGGACCCCTATGGAAAGTATTCAACAAGTGGGAGAATGTTGGAATTGTGTTCTATACTCTACACGATTTACATTCTACACGATTTACACTTGTCTAAATTGTACATGTGGAATGGGTGGACGATTGTTTTGGTTCCTTACGGGTGTGTTTGGGGTGGTTTTAGCCCATGTTTCATAACCCATGGTATTGTATAGATGGTTTCTCAGCCCATGGTTTTAGTACCCATTGTATTGTAATACCACTTGGACAAATCCTATTTACGTGCCTACAAATACTCGCACATGCATTAGGGTAAACCAGAACTTTTAAGTACATTATGGTATTGTAAATGGTTGAGTTAATGCAATAATAAAGTTGTTGTGCAGGGTTTTTTCCTGAAAGAGTTTTCCGAGGTGAAAATATCGTGTATAGTGTGTGCCATTTTTCCTTTCTATTATAGCTTAAAATTCTATTAACACTGCTTCTCTTGCATAAATTTATCGGTTCATTTCTCTTCAAATATTCATTGTGAAATGCTTGCCTTCTAAAAACATCAAGTTGTAATAAATCCCGTAGTGGGGTCTGAGGGTGAGAAATGATGAATTTAGCAAGATCAGCTTTAGAATTAGTTGTGGAAAGTGGAGAATAGAACAGAAGGTCAAGAATTGCAGGATAAGAGCATCTTATTTGGTTTCATCATGTTAAGGCATTGTCACAAAAGAGATTGTGTGTCATCATAGGCCATGCATTTTGATGTTCATGCATGCAATTATTTTACGATTGCATATCATTTTTACAACAAAAAAAATTACAAAATACAGATATAATGTATCTTAGATAGATCCCACAAAGAAAGACAAGGAAAAGAAGTTAGTGTAATCACATGTAAAGATGAAAGCAAAACATATGGCTGAAATGCACACACGTAAATCTATCTCCAAGTTTCTATAAATCTACTACTGTTGTGTAAGAGGACAAGCGGCAATTGATCTAAAAATGAACTCTCCCTGATGACAACTCTTCTACTAAGCCAGCCTAGGAGGCTTCCTCTTTAGGAGTAAAGATGGCATCATTCTTCTCATATGTGGGTTGGGCTCAAGATCTTCTTAGAGTCCATTTGCAAACCACCATCCCTCATGCTAGCATTAGCCGTGGTGGTTTGTCCTACGCTCCTGAGGGTTAACTTTGTGTAGCTTTCTTTCTATTTATTTTCTTTTGTTAAATACTCCTACATGGTGAGTTTGTTTTTACAAGTTTGAAAATATAAGTATCCACTTTCCCGTTTATATTAGATTGCATGGCAGGCCATAACAATGAAGATGTATTTTTGTTTTTACTTTGAAGATATAAGTATCCACTTTCCCGTTTATATTCTGATTGCATGGCAGGCCATAACAGTGGAAATGTATTGTAGTCAAATAATTTATGATATCAGAAATGTTGCAAAAGTCCATCATATACTTATGGTGCAAGATGTATACCAAAACATGAAAGAGCCGTTTCATTTTGCAAATGGGCTTTATATGCTTACACTATCTCTTCCCTTTTTCTGATTTTATAATAGGAGGGATGTGTAATCGGCATTGTGTCAAAATGTTAGGAAAATACGTTAAATTCATTGAAAAGCATTTGCAATTCCACATGCCCATAATAAAATTCATATCAAACAAGTTTGTGCTAGGATGATTGACCAAGCAATATTACATGGTCTTATTTGTTTACTTATGAATATTACAATTTCTTGCTTCCCATACCTGTGTTTATATAAATGGACCCAGGGCGCAAATTTTCATGAGCTTGTATAATGCTGTTTTCAATGCCATCAACAATGACATCGAATGATTGTCGAACAAACCCGAGAGAAGTAACAATATAGACAACATATTGAAGGTACCCTCCAGGACCAGCATGTGTGTGGATACCACTTATGGCTACGTTTTTCTCATTGTACAGTCCCCCATACCTGTCCAAAAAAACACACTAATTAGCATTTTGATTATCAGAAGTTGGAAATAGTTTTCAAATAGCTGAACACGTTTCATATGGAACAAAAGGAAGAATAATAGGAAAAACCTTATCCACTATGAAACTTTAAACAGCATTTTAAGTAATGTACATAAATCTTTATAGATTTCTAAGGTAAATAGCTATGTACACTTGTTGCTTATAAAATTAAAACAAATACTCTTGCCAAAACCAGCATGTGAATTGAATTCAAATTACTTACCAACTTTAAGTAATAATCGAGAAAGGAAGAATAAATGTCTAAACAACAATAGTTCCATATTCCAATGTTGGGGTTTGTGTGCAAGTTTCTATTCAATGTGGCCCATCACGCGATAAAACTCCATTCCATCCCTATCTCGTCCCCTTTCTCTATCTATTCCCTATGCTTCATAACAACATCCGCTCTCCTACACCATGTGATGATGGTATCTACTAGAGGTCACGAATTGAATTATCTTTACTGTTGTTACAAACCCTTTCTTGAAGATTTCTTTTCTTTGTATTCAATGCCCTTGCCTTTCCATTTCAGCCTTATATAGTGTCCAATTCCTTCTGTAAATTATAGATAAATGATAGTCTATGTCTCTTCAATTTATTTAGCTTGAAGACATTGTTTGCAACTTTGGGCTTTCCAACCATTGGTTCTACTTAACTCTGCATGTGACTGACCATGTACATCCCTACCTGCATTAGAAAAGACTATGGTTTTCTAAGGTAAAGGACAAGCTAGCAACCACTTCATTCATAATTGTCATCCAATACCACCCTTTATGTATCCATAACTTTGATATTCTGATAGTGTTTTTGGATAAAATGCCTACTGTGGTTTTGTTTGGGGTGCGGGGGGGGCAGCGGGGGAGGGTTTGAGTCAGTTGTACCAACATTCTCCATTATATACAGGATTTTCCATTTGTCTGAGGCAGTTGCCAGATTCATTCTGCACCTCATGATTCCGTGTTCTTATATTTATCCTGAGATAAAATTTTGTTATTATTTCCATACCATATCAGAGCCCAATGTTTTGTGGGCCTGAATCTGGATGTATGAAGTTTGGAAAACAATGTTGTCTGAATGACGATTGCATGAATGCGGTGCCTGAAAAACTGGATGTTGTGGAAGCACTAGACAATGTGTTGGAAGCCTATATAGCATGTAACCGGTTCACTGGCAGAGTAAAAAACAGTAGCACATCATTGGAATCTGTAAAAACATTGAGGAATAGCTCATGCTGGACAGAAAGAGAGGCATGTTTCTGATTTCTGGGTGTAGAGTTTTGTGGGTGCTTGATTACTCGGCCCCAATAATTGAAAATATGATGCCAAAGTAAGAATAGTAGGGCAAAACAAGAAACCACAGAATAAAATGTATGGTGGGCAAAGAATAAAACACTACAATTAAAACATGAGATCGTGGCAATTAGTGTCTCCCATAAAATGGGAGAATGCAATCAAATCAGTAGTAATTGGTGTTTTTCGGAATCCAAGAACACAGTTGCTGCAATAAATCAGTTTTGGGATCATCATTCCATGGATTGTGGTAGCCAAGGTTTTCGCCACCTCAAAACCTGACTAGAACATAGTTTGTTTTCTCAGTGATGTTCACATAATTTGATCAAGATATAAGATGCAGAGTGCATTGTTCATAAACAAGATAAATTAGCTTAATTTGATCTCAAGGCACAAGAAAAGCATCTTTCCAGATATTTGTCAGTAAAGAAATGCATATGCAAACCCCATTATTTTGCATTAACCAACGCTTGAATGCCAATGCAAAAGCATAGTCAGGGCATGTATTTGTCAAGAAAGAAATGCATATGCAAAACCTATTATTTTGTGCTATGCACCAAAATCGTCCTATCTCCACTGAATAAAATAGATATTTCTAGACCAATTGTAAACTAATTGAGTATAAGGGTTACTTCAAACTGGTACAAGTGTTACACTAAGATTCATTTCTTTCGCATCATCAAAGTAAATAAATAAGAAACAAGATTTCCAGCCACGCTTACAGTATCCTGCCTAAAAAATCTGTTAATGTCTATGTCTGACAAGTTAAACCGTACTTCATAAATTTGGGCTTTATCCTAATGTACCTTGAGATCAAATTTCAGATGGTTTATCTTGTTTTACTCTAACCTATCCTGCAAAATTAATTTTAACTTCGTTCATCATAATGCATCAGCCAAGGGGGAAGATCGCTAAATTCAATTGCCACTACACTTTGTTAAGCAATATATCACTTCAAATTTGACTTCAGTGATCTGAATTTTTCCCTGTTCTAGAGTGATGCATGACCTGCTTACGAAAAAACAACAAAATTTACTCATATTAGAATGAAGGAAAGTTAGCTTTCGTCAAGATTCAAGAATGGATCCACCAGTGCACAAACAGCCCTAGACTATAGAAAAAGTAGAACTGGCTACCATTGACTAATATAAGATCTTGAATGAAAATGAAAGAAAGAAAGAAAGAAAGAAGTTATATTGATGTCCACAAATGACCAAAAGTAGGTCAATGGGACTCAAGAATATATAACCAATTACAATAGAAAGTGCTAGGGTGGAAGGACCCTAGGATCTAACTAAATAATAGATGAACAAAAGCATTGAAAATAAATGAAGGGTAAACCCAACACAATAAAGTCCCCAACCCATGTGGTTAGGGTACCAATGCAAATAGCCATGAGGGGGGAGCAAGAACCCCCAAAGAGCATGGACTGATGAAGTCAGAAAGACTAGATGCGAGTCCCACCAAACATCTCTGACCATGCCCAGGGTAGAGGAATCATATGTACATCATCTATCACTATGAAAGGGCCAATGCAAAATCCATAATGCTCATAGGGAATGTCTAAGGCTAAGGGGGCCAAGTTGGGTAATCCTAGGAGGAAGAAAAGTATTCCCCCTAGAATCGCCCGTAATATCCAAGGCTGAAGAAATTCCCATGGTAGCAAAGAAACTCATAATGCTTGTTCCCACGGCTCAAGAAGCGGTTGCAAAGGAGAAAATCCTTGACACCAAGGAGCAGATCCATGATGCAGAGCTGTGGCAAATCCCCATCGTCGAGAGCTACCTTAGTAGTAGTGTTGTGCAAAGATGAGCACCGCCTCATTGACCTACCCCCTCAATGTGTGAAGCAACAACCTCTGAAGGGCGTTTTTAATGTTGCCAACCTATATGATAGGCTGAAAGAAAGAGGTGATCAGCCTGGGGGCTCTAGGGGCTCCCTGTAGGGACCTGTGTCGAAGGGTGACAACCTCCCGAAGAAAAAGGGCTAGGAATTGTTGGTCCAAGTGTCAAAAGAAAGTGGACAGAGTGTTACCCGAGTTTCTGCAAAGAGAGTGATATCTCCCTCGAATCTCATAATAAATAGGACATCTGAAAATGAAGTGTTCCTCAGTCTCCACCTCCTGGAGGAAGCAAAGATGACAAATTCGATCACCACGTGGAATATGATGATCAATCCCAAGCCACAACTAGTGCAAGTACACCCTCAACTGGCAAAGGAGAAAGCTCAAGCCATGAGACCAATGATGTTGGCGACAATTAGGGTGACGAATGACACCATCCACCACACATAAAAAAATCTCAGCATAAAAGGCAAGCTTGAGGCTGAGTAGATGAGGCAGAGAGGTCCAAGTGACCTAGATGTACTACCTATAGATATCCTCTCTGACAACTCTAATGAAGACCTCCTTTAAGGGAAGAAGTCAAGGAGGGGCATCGAAAGAGTTCTTGAAAGGGGGTAACCTATCAATAGAGATGCCAATAGACTAGAGAAGCAAACTAGTATCAGAATACCAGCAACGTCGACACCTATTGGGGCCCAAAGATGCAATCCTCTTTGAAGAACACAAGGCTAAGTATGGATACCTCCCACGGCCTAAAGTTGAATCCCCCAACGTTCTGAGTTTGTGAATGTAGAAAGTAAACATGAAGATAGTCTCAAGGCACAGAGGTTGGACAGCAAACTCAGCTTGGACAATGCACTGAGGAACAATTCGTTTACAACGGATCATACATTGAATCATGAGAGTCTCAACCCTCTCAATACAAGCCCAACTAACAGACCCCAAACTAGGCCCCCCAACCTCGAAGCCATACAAAATTGAAGGCTTGATGATTGTATCGAAGAGATGCATCTTCGAAGGAATATCTGGGAAGTGGATCTGAAAGCATTGGCACTCCAAGACAGAAAAGGAGGCATATCCCTTGCAAACGCATGATCGAGAGGCAACCTTCATACTAAAATAAAGTCAGGAAAGCTGGACCCCCAAGTAAGTGTAGGCCAATGTGATCTCCAAAGGTTCCCATTTATAGAGGAACTAGAACCATGAAAGAGAATGTTTGGAGGTGTTGAATACCATGAACTTAGTTTTACTAAGGTTGACCACCAACTGACGAAGCTCGTAGAAACAAGTAAGAACATTAGGTTGTCTTTGTAAACTATTGGCAAAATGAGAGAGGAGCACATTGTCATCGTCAAAAAGATGTATGGCTATCACCACATCATGTA
This sequence comes from Torreya grandis, assembly GCA_037957365.1. Lineage (NCBI taxonomy): Eukaryota > Viridiplantae > Streptophyta > Pinopsida > Cupressales > Taxaceae > Torreya > Torreya grandis. Next base: position 1,432,415 of record JARHVA010000384.1, read on the forward strand.
AAATGCAACTGTCATCTACGTGGGTAAGCCATCAAAGAATATCTTCTAGCTCATCGATATAAATGTTGAAGAGGGTCAATGAGAGGACATCCCTACTTGACCCTGATGGTCTTCACAAAGCTAGAAAGACTGCGAGAAGTACGAAACTATCCAACTGTTGTCTCATACAGCCTCCAAGTCACAATAATGACAGAATCTGGAATGCCAACATCACACAACTTTTGTAAAAGCAAATGTCTCGAAATCAAGTCAAAGGCCTTTCAGAAATCTACAAAACAACAAAAGACTTTGGAAGATCAAGACGAGCCTTAATGATAGCCCGAAGTGTAAATATGTGGTCAATTGTTTAGTACTCTCCCCTGAAGCCGGCCCGCCCCCCTGCTCTAAGATTACCTCTCTCCAAGTGCTCTAAACGCTGCATGTCTAACACTATGGCATAAAGTTTGGCAACCATATGCCCAATCATAGTGGTCTTGTAGTTGTTTGGGTTAGAGCCATCTCCAAACTTAGGAGTAGGATAGATTGTGTTGGGATGAAGAACAAGGGAAACCCAAGCTAAAAAAAACTCATTAAAAAGCTTTGAAAATGGAAAGGCAAGCTAATCCACACCATATTTGAGGAATTCAGCCTGAAGGTCCTCACAATCCGCTACTTTGCTGGTACATAACTTCTGAATAGCCCTCCTGACTCTATTGGGAAGAATACAGTAAAAGATGGTGGTGGAGTGGAGACAATGACAATAGGCTGCTATGGGATGTCGTCAAGAGAGCTAGCATAAAACCCGTGCCTTGGGTTTGATGTCAAGAGTGGGGATTTCCTCAGGAGGAGATTGTGCCAAAATGTCTTAGGGGAATGGTGGAGGGTTGCAAGGATAGAAACTCATCTAGACATAAGAAACCCACATTTCTTTTGTTGGAAAAGACATATTATTGCATGCATTATAGCTCATATGCATGAATTATTGCTCATATGCGTCGGTCTTCTTATTTGTAAACTCTTTATGTCGTAATATATTTTTCATTGTGTTTCATGGTTATGTTCGGCACATAGATATTTGAAGATAATGTGATACCTCGTCATGCTTCCCTTTGAATCAACTTTAACTTGCCCTGACATTCTCTAAGGCAATGGTGCCAAAATGTAGTATGATTAATGTCTACTGAGATATTAGACTACCAGCGTTTACAAAATATTAATTGCATAACATAACATGGCAAAGCAGAGTATCCAAACAATAGCAGCTTTATATTCCTCAATGATAAGTCTCGATACAATTCATACAATACATGGAGGACCTAATACTAACACCCCTATACCAGCATACAATATGCTATTGGAAGGACAAGATCCAATGGTTGTCAGTTAACACAATCGTCACAACTGACATAACTAAGGGTCTTGCTACATCACTAACTTGAATTCCAACAAAGGACTAACAAAACGATGTCAACTATATCAATAAATAATTGACGGTCTCCTGAGAATAGTATCCAAACATAAGTTGGGAGAGTTAGGCAGCATAGTCAAAGGTGTACTCATCATCAAAGTGGATCGTGGTGTGGCAAGTGCTGGGGGCGCGGTGGGAGCTGGTGGGGGATAGGAGTGACAAGCAGCATGAAGGATGAAATTCAAAGCAGCATGGTCAGCAAGTGGGAGGATGAACCAAAAAGAAAGGGAATTCACCTATGAATCCACCAAAAGTATAGTGTTTCGCTGTTTTCTGTTGCTTAGCTTACATTTATGAAAAAGATGTCAAGAGTAATAGTACAGAGAGGAGTGAAAGAAACAAAGAAAATATATTAATGTCCACAAATGACCAGAGAATGTCAATAGGACTCGAAGGTATAACAAGTTACAATAGAGAAGAACTAGGGTAAGAGGACCCTCAGGTCTGGAAGTATCTAAACAAAAAAATACAAAAAAGCGAAAGCAAAGAAAATGATCTTAATTGGATCATGAAAGTTAGTAAAATCGGATAATTAGGCCACTATTCTCATTCTCTAGTCAAAAACCAAATATGTAACTTGAATCACTCTCAAACACACCTAATATGATCATTTGCATTCAAGAATAAAGTTTACAAGGCGTACAGGGGCGGTTGCAGATGGTTTTGAACTGATCCAGACACCTTGGAGTAAAACATAGCTAAAGCAGGTTGCTGAGAAACAGAACAGAATCAAAGAACAATTTTGTCAATGATAAAACAGCTAGATGTAATAGGGTGGCAGTTATGCTCATATCACAGTGGTTACACTTGTAATATGCCGGCTTTGCCCTAACAGATGTGGCAGTTTTGCCCGAGTGAAATGAATAGGCAGGGTAACAGCTGCAGATAGTGTCTCTTCCATTTATTTCTCTTTTGGACTTCTTGGTTCAAGCCAAACAGGTTGTAATTGTATACATACAGCTTCATGAGTCATTGTAAAACATTCATTTCAGTGAGTTTCTCCTTGGTTGAATGTCATAAATAGTTGAGTGCAGTAGAAGAGTGGGCATTTGAAGCAAGTTGCAGAGCATTTGAAAGTGTTAGGATATTGTTGTTGTTGATTGGTGTCCTTGAAGCCCTGAAGAAGGCAGTAAGCTTGTAAATTTGCAAAGGAGATGGTGGCAAGACAAGCCAAGGCCTTACTCTTCTAGATTTTTTCCCACATTCATTTCTCCAAGATAATATCGTGTTATGCTCCTTTTTAGTGATGTTTTCAGTTCATGTAGACAGTAGAATATCTTATTCCCAACGCTCAAACAACTCATTTCCAAGCACAATTCCCCTGTTTTCTTATGTAAAACATTAAAGAACTGTCATACAATAAGAGAACAGTGATACAATCAACTAAGTTGTTTATTGGAAGGGTAAATATTGGTCAAGAGAGGATAAACCGAAAGAGGTTAAAACCCCCAACCATAACATCTAAGGACGAGTATCCAAGTGAGGGAAGGACCCCCCAGTTAAGAAATGAAGCATGGAGCTGAGGAAGATCATAATGTAATCGTTAAAAAGAAAAACAGACTTATCTATGTGTTTGGAGAAAGAAAAAGGAAAATTTTCTTTCTTGGCCCGAGGGTTTAGCAGGGTTCTGCCAACCTATCTGCAGACCTTTTCTCTCCTGATATATACAATACATTATGGAGGCAAGAGGGTTTCAGGACGAGATTCTATGGCCAGTTCATGACATGAAAGCAAAAGCATGCCATTCAGCAGAACCCCCTCCAAATACCATTACATTGCATGGAAGGAAAATAGAATATAACTGAATTGTAAGTATTTATCTGGAATCTTTTGATGTACTTCTTGGCTGTGAAACAATCAGCCTCTAAAGTTGATGGTATCCACTCCTGCACCCATGCCCATTCACAACTGATTATGGATCGCCTTATTAATCTGGAAAATAAGTTAATCAAAAAGCTCAACAAACAGGAGGAGAAAATGCAAAAACATGAAGAAGAGAATATATAATATATAGGAGATTATCAAGCACATCAATTTCAACTATCCACAAGTACGGGCACAATTGTATACACCTGCACGAAATGAGTACCTGTACAACCTCAAGCATTCTCTCCTACAGCAATTTGTGTAGTTAAGAAATGAGATCAGGTACAGTGTGGAGGCGAAGATCATTGATGCCTCCATGCTAGAAGCTATGTCTACAGCACTAACTACTACATCTTCTCCACTTACAGCAGTCAACCCATCACAATAATAATGAGGCTTTGAATGGAGGTCGCTGGACAAAGATGTCCCTCAACTCCGGTTATGTTCCTTTCTGACTATATTTTTTGGGTCATTACAGTGTTGCTGTACCTCCTAGGTATATATACTGAAGAGTGTTCGGATAATTTGATTAAATTCCATTGTAATTGCATTTTCTATGGCCATTCTAGAAGCATTGAATATATATTAAGCCTTCTTATTATGTTATGTATGTAGTACGTAGTGACATCCGTATGGTTGGTGTCTCTGTTGAAGTTAGTCTGTTATTGGTTCTTTTGCCTTTGATGCATCATGCGGTGAGATTGGGCTTATTCTTAAAATCTATAAACACGAGCCACACTCAAATGTACCTGATGCCATAACCTAGGTTGGACTACATTATTACGATTTCTAAACAATAATTGTACACTGCAACCTGGCTTGGGCCACATTCTAATCATTTGTAAACATGGATCACACCAGAATGTATCCTGAAATCGTTCATAAACATGGGTCCACTCAAATGTACTCCATAATTGTTACAGCACAACTTCAACACGTGTCCGCTGACATTCTGGGCAATTATTGTGGTGATGGCGGGATTGAACTTGGGTTATGATCTTATACAAGTACCACACATTACCATTACACCACAACCCCTTAGACTATTTACTGTTTTGGTTTGAAAGGTGTATAACAGGTATAATTCAAGATGCATTAAGGCATCTAATTTTGTAAATTTTATTGATTATTACTATGGAAAACGTTTTTTTATTTTAAAAAAAAGAGAAAATCCCCCATTAAGAAAAGGAAACAAGGGGCCTTGAATGGTATAGCATTAGCTGTTTACATGTGTGTATGCAATAGTATGAGTATATATTTCACACATAGATCATGTATGTGGACACTGATACATATGCATTGAAGCATTCACATATATGTATATATACAATGTCTATATACATAGATATATATGTACGCATAAATATATTCACGTGCATATTTATAGGCGAGTATATATGTATATATATCAATATATACATATATGGAATGATGTGAAAAAAAAATGGTGGAAGTGAAAAGTGAAATAAGCATATATATACACATACCTGGCCTGGAGTCGTTCAAGCACTTTAAGTGTGACAAGCTGAGAGGCCATACATGCATCCAAGTTAACAAACACAACCCTATTGCCACTGTCATTGGGGTCACCGACGATAAAGGCTCTTGCCCTTAGCCTGAAATGAATGCCTGATGTAGTCTGATCACTGTTTGCATAGCCCATCATATTCACATCAGCAGCAGGTCCTGTGATATCATATGACCCTGTTCCTATTACATAATTGGCCTCTGATAAGCAGCGCGGGGGGCATAAGAAAAGGAAGAAGAGGCACAGCAGCAACTTGGGTATCGTTGAAATGGATGTCATTTCCATTTGGGTAATTCTTTAATTTGGAGTCACTGCGGTTGCAGAGATGTGCGTATATATACATGAGCGTGTGATGCATACGCAATGGGTATGTCACATCTGAGAGGGTTTTCGGTGTGAGGTTGAATGTGATGGGTTTCTCCATTTTCATGATGGGTTTCTCCATTTTCATCAATTGGGTGTGAACAGAAAATAAGTGCGGCTGCTTGATGAGACAGACGGACAGGTGTCTGTTTACAATGAGGGTGACTCGCCACATAAGAACACACCACGGAATTTAAACATGCTCACTCTAAGAAGGCAGAGTGTTCGATTCTACTACTTTTCTATTGAAGGCAACCACCATGATTACTGTATCATGTTACCTGAAATAAAAGTAGCCTAAGGTCCCTAGGCAAGAAAGGTTGCATAGAGCAAAAGTACCGGATGAAATAAAAATTATAAATAAATGAGTAATTAGGAGTTCTTTCGATGGTGCAAGAATAAAGTGTTTATAAGTGTGATGTAAGTGTGATGTAGTATTAAGCAAAATTAAATATTGTGAAAATATCATTTTCTATGTTTATTGAGAAAACTTATATTTGTTGTAAATATGAAAGAGGTATTACAATGAATCTTGTTTCATGTACTTTTCTCATATTTATATATATATATTATCCTTCATTTTTGCATAGAGATCAAAAGAAAAAAGAGGATTAATATAAAGATCAAATAGTGAGTGCATTCTTGATACGGAAGTCAAGCTCAACCCTTGATGATCAATGTTCCTAATATCTATTGTTGCTGCTTTATTGAGAGTCATCCCATCCCTTATGCTTTATATATGGTTAGACCCTGTGTCGTTTTGATAGGGAATTGATGGCAATTACCCTATATAGTAGGAGGAATTAAAAGATATGTTGTATTGGAAATATCTCATGGGGGACCAAAGTAATTTTTTAAGGCAACAATCATATACATGGGTAAGGAAGGTGGATTTGAATCTATGTGGTAAACAAGGTGGATTTGAATATATGATGGCTCCATTAACCAACCCTGTTTTCACCCATAGATTGGATGTCAACATAATCTTTTATCCTTTACTTGGAAGCACAATTTGCTCGAATTGAGTGTCGTGGTTCGGCATGCCTTGTTGTTTTCTCTATTCTATTTTACATATTGTTATTGGAATGTTTAATGATTTTAGCATTTGTTTGTTATATATTGTTGCCAATTTGTTAGTTGCATATAAATGTATTGACACTTTGAAATTTTCATGTTCGTTTGGATGTATGAAGGATGATGTTCTTGACATGAATATATTCCAATATTCTTTTGTTAGGTTTGCATTTTTTACATTGGTTAATAAATAACAAAACAATAGTTGATTTTATATACATTCTTATTGACGAAATTTTTTGGGTAATGTTACTATTTTGTGAAATGCTTACCAAAGGGTGCAGCCAAATGACTTTCCTGCATACATTGGTATGTCATTTATAGAGGGAAGCTATCCCAGGTCAGCAACAAGTATAACTGAAAAACCTCTACAAACTTTGTTTTTATGTTGAGGAAAAGCCTCACGTAATCGGTTATCTATATTATTGAGCATCTTTGGGCCTATGAATCTCATTTCATCAATGAGTACATATTCAATGTGTTTCATTTCTTCTTGAATAATTGTCAATGTTTGTTCTTTAAGTGCCTTTATTTCATGGATAGGAATGTAGAGGCTTGAATGTATTATTGATGCATTTATGTTAAATGTTACAACAACTGTTGGAGTGAGGATAAGTAGGGTAGAATAGGTTTCCCCTACAAGTCCATTTAGACTACATTTTTTTTGGATAGATATCAAGGTTGACAGGACCCCTACCCGGATTGCTTTATCCCTGAGCTACGAACCGGATCTGGGGTACAATCAAGGGGCCTAATCCCCGATAACCACTAAACCACCACAAACTACCACCACCGACCAATGAAACCACTAAGCCAACTCAAATGACCACATCCAGCTTATAAACACCATGTGAGATTCGAACCTGGGTACGGCTAGGCACAGCCAGCCCACTTAACCAACCCTTCTACGTCTCATTGGCCATTTAGACTACATTTGACATAGCTAATCAACTAGATTTTTCATGTACCTGTTGTTCTTTATATAATCTTCTTGAGTGGTATATCTTATGTTTTTTGGGCATGTTGTAAAACAATGTTGAAGGCTAGTTGTTGGTTACTTGATAGCTCACTTGGTATTGGTTCACTTGTGCACTCTACATATATATTTTGGGTGACTATGCGTCGAGAATCTATAAACTATGGTGTCATCATGTGTCGACTGAGAAACACCTCAAAATGATTCTAATTGTGGTTGGTGTTGAAGTCATGGAGCTCAAACATGTCGATGTCATCTATGTTATTGTCTCCGAATGGGTACATGTGGGACAACCTTTCTCACTCTTGCATTTCCACTTCCATCTATACATCTTATTGAGTGTCATTAGCATCACTACTTGAGTTAACATTGTTGTGTTCTTATTATCACTCAATTTTACACCCTTGAAGAGGTAGTTCAAGCCTCCAAATTGAGTGGAACATTAGATTACCTTTAGGCTTGTGGGTTGCCTGTAGCAGAGGTAAACCTCTAGATTAAAGGACTAGCTCCCTAGATATGTTCATTGTAGCTCATCACCTATACTAATTGCTTGCTTAGGATTAAAAGGGAAAGAGAGAAGATGAAATAAATCGAATCTACTGAGTTGATGCACCAAGTTAATCTCCACAATACTACCATTAACTTGCACTATTGAAGATGACTCATAAGACTAGCTTCAACATCCAAAGTTTCTCCAACATAAGTATTTCAAATATAAAGGTGATATGCAATGCACTTCTTCAAGGTGGATGAACAAGAGGTCTAATTGTAGACACTAATGTTTTCTTTTACACTTAGAGACAAACAAAGATATTAACTACACTTCATATGACCTGTTAGAGAGCAATGCACTTGCACAAAACAAGAAAGAGTAAGATGAACACAAGGATATATGGTTATCACTTGTCATTCAACTATGTACTACTTCACACACTTAGACAATAAGATATGAAATCAAAATCAAATTAAAAAATTTATTCAAAGGCAAACCTCAATATTCAAACCAACAGGGTTTCACCATACCAAATGTGGTTTCTTACAAACTTTAGCCAAAAATTGTTGCTTAAATAGAGATTGGTGAAGAGAGAAGGGGGCATAGTAGAGAAAAATTGATAAGTGTCCATGAGTTAAAACCAGAAGGAGAGTTATGAGACAGTCCAAATAGACCTCCAAGGTCATGTGTCTCACTTCTAAAGCAAATCCAACCTTCTAAGTGGTGTAGGAGTTACAAACTTTCTTAACACCTTGACTAACTTCTTAAAAACCACCCTTCTTTACATGAAAGGAGTGACACATGGACTTTCCAACTATGAATTTGCCATGAACTAATCTTAGAACACTCATTGAACATTTTTCATGCCCTAAGAAACTCCTTTGACCTAACATTCCATCATTCAAGTGCATAAGTGCCTTGAAATTCTTCATTTCTCATGCCTAGTTTGGTCCAAGTGGATTAAAACTCAAGTACATCTTATCTAGCTCATCCAAATTCTATGAATGGTCTTAAAATATGTTATTAGGTCTAAAACAAACCATTTTGATTCTTGGAACAACTCCCACAAACTCATTTTGCTCCTTAAGCCTTCATTAGGCCTAGTTTCCTTGTAGCCCTAAAAACCTATAAACCTCCTGGTGCAGGAAGTTGTGCAAATGATATTCAAAAAAAAGGAAATATTATAGGACCCACTATGTCTTTCTATCTCCATGTCAACTTTCATCTTCAGACTCTGAGTGGAAGTCCAATTTTTATGTCTTTCTCTCTCTTGAATTAGGCCTCAATTAAGCCTCCTTGCTTAGGACTCTATTTTCTTGCTCCTGACTTATTTCACAAATTTGAAATCACCCAAAAGCATTTGATTCACTTTCCCTAGGCCATAATCAACCTCCATGTCAATTTTGAGGTCCTAAGACCCTGTGGAAGTATGTAAACCAAGAAATGACCTTACCACCTAGTCTTATTTTGAGTCTGTTTGAGAATGTCTTGGAAAATGGGCCTGGTTTGACCAAATATAGAATATCCTATTCAAATTTTTGGACTTTAATGGCTAGGAAAACTCCCAAATGACCTCATCTCATGATTGAGAAGATTTCCCCTTCTCATAACACCTGGAAAACACCAAAAACATTCAAAATAGGGCATTTGTGAAAATTTATAAGTGATGTCAGCATCAAAGTACATGTTCAGGACCTCTTTGGAACCCTAAAAAACATACAAGAGGTTTTAGAAGCAAGCTATGTCATTAGATATGCATTTGTGATCCTTTTCTATGATTGGTCACTATTAGGGTTTAAGACTTGTTTGGGGTCTTAACAATTGTTCATAAAGAACATATCCTTATATAAACTCCTTCCACTTGTAAAAATTTCTTAGTTGACCCCCTCAACTATCCCAAATGGATCAGTCCCCCATGCAAAGTGTGAGCTATGGTACGAGCATTTGAAGTTGCTCCTTAGGTGGCATGCTTAGCGTTTCTCAACCTCAAGAGGGGTCAAATCTAAGATTTGAGTCTCTTGGTCATTCCCACTATTTTTAAGTGTTCATACACCTCTAAAACATCCCTCTCCATGATTCTAAATGACTTGTAAGTGCCCATTACTCCTCTGTATTCTCATGGTGTACTGGTCAGGAGTCTTGGGGTTTTAGCCCTACCTCCTTCTTGCTAGCTCTCAAGGCTATTTGGATGGAAATTGAGGTGTGTTGCCACCTGAGAATGTATGGAGACCATTTTCATGTTTTTGTACTACCTCAAGGTCCCTCTTTGAGGTTTGGAATGGTTGGTTTTGCTCTTTGAGACCAAATGGACCTCTTAGTCTCATGAATGCCCCTTGTCAAAGGAGTGGGCTCAGTCTGAGATATAATAGTGGGTATGTGCACTATTATTATGGACTTGGAATGACCATATACATCTTATTCAACTCATTAACTCCTTTTGTACCAATTTCTAAGGTGTGATTGTGGCTTTAGAGGTCTTAAATCACCAATTCTCTTCTCAAGACTAGCTAGAGGGTCTGATTGTGTGTATCCTTACTTCGTCAAGTCTAAACTGGGTTTTTACCTTCTTCATTTTTTTATCAGACCTAAGTAGTTAGATGGGATCTCCATGACACTATTGATCATCTCAAATGACCTTCACTCTTACAGACTTATTCACAACCCTTCTTCTTCAATCCAAACAAAAGCTCATAAGTAGGCAGAGCTATAGGTTATGTTGACTGTGTATGGAAGTTTAAAATTTAGTTTGATCAATCTTTATTCATCGTTTCATTGGTCTCAAAATGACGTTATGGATTCTAATCCCATATGAGGGAGACCTTGGAGTCCTCCATCATCTTTGTTCATTATTTTAGGCTTAAGGTCTGCCTATCTTCTCTCAGCCTGTTGGTGACTGTTTAGGGCAATTTTGACTATGTTCTTTGAGTTTAGGACCTCATAACTAACCTCTTGACCCTTCATATGGTCCATGAACTTGTTTCAAATTCTAATTAGGTTTAGAGCATCTATTAACACCTCTTTGGCCCTTTCTTCTTTAGACTTAAGACCAATTGTTTGTCTAGCCACCTATAGGTATTTTTAGAGGGTTTGATTGTATTCTTGAGTTCAAGAACCTCATCTTCTCATTACTGACCTTCCCAATGGAATTTGAACTTGCTTGAAGTTCCAACTGGGTTTAAACCCTTTCAAACACACCTGACTCTACTTCTCTTTTAGGTTTAGCACTGGGTTAAAGGATCTCTCAAATAGGCCTGTAAATGACCTATAAGAATGTCAAGATTGCACCTTTTATTTTGGGTCTTCAACCTTACATCAAATACTTCACCTAGTCTTTGAATTTGTCTGTAGTCTCAGTTAGGTTTCAAATACCTTTCAATCACCTCTGCCTTTTCCCTTTAGGCCTGAGACCAATATGCTTCATTAGCCACTTATAGGTACCTATTATGAGAGAGATTGTCTATCTTCTTGTGCTTGCTAACCTCACCCTCATTCCTTAAAGGACTTCAACTTGGTTGAGGATCTCAAGATTAGACTCAGGCACTCTCAATGTCTCTGACTCTTTCCATCTTATACACAGTACCATATAGTCTTGTAGGTGTTTAGTTAGATTGTGTATTTAGTTTCTTGACCTTTAGTGGATTTCAATTGACCAATATCTCCAATCACTTATGGCATCATTTGCATCTTCAAAGAAATCAGGTTACACTGTTTTAGCTCATTCTAGTGTTAATTGGGTCATTGATTTTTGGTCCAAAATGTGGACCTACAGGCTTAGGGCATGTAGGTCACTATGGACTGTATATCCTACCAAGGAACCACTTTTTTGGGTTCTTGAACTTCTCAACCTTGTCAACCACTACATATCTCTTTGTCATCTTTTCAATGCATCATAGAGATTATGACCAAGCATTAATCCACCTTATATCAACTCACCTTATATTCCTATACGAACTCATACAGTCATCTTATGCATGAGGTTTGTGAGTTGTGAATTAGAACATTCTAGTCAGTTTGTACAATTTGATGAAGGCAATGAGGTAGTCAAGATTATAGAATGCATGGATAAGTGTGTCAAGTCTCCTTTCATGACTCTGAGCATCCTCAAACTACTCTTACGACCCGTATATGTATATGAAGGAAACAACAAGCTCTCATTGGAAAAGTGTGTATTTGGACTCATGTCTTGAACCATTTTTCACTTCCATGAGTATAATATCATCTCATAACCTCACATTATGATATATTATTGGTAATTGATCCAATATTAACAATCAAACCTCTAGTAGATTGTTCAAACATAAATTATGTCCCCAAAAGCAAGCATACCTGAAGAATATGGACCAAAGCACATCTCAAGCAAAAGAAAATGGACTCCATGAAATTGAGGGATTTTCCATGAGAAATGAAGCATTATAAACCTCTGAGAATCACTATCATGAAGATAAAATAGAGACTTGCAACATAACACACTAGAAGAGCTTGTACACCAAGACATTCTTCCTCCAAGTCAAAGTACTTCATGGAGATGAGTTGACTGATGAAACCACTATGAAAAGGATATAAAAGACCTCTATAAACCACCCTCAAAATCAGCTCTCCATTAATTTTTGAACTGGATAAACATGTTCAAGAACAAACCCCTCTGGAATGAATAGACCATAGTGACCTACTATCACTCTTAGAAATTTTACATAAAGAAGAGACCACCAATCTACAAAAAAATGCCACTAATTTTAATATTACTTGGACCCCTAACAATGTCCAAAGTTTTATCTCCTAACTCTCTCTCTCCCCTGGTCGTACCATTCAATACAAATTCACCTTCTTGAGCTTATGAAGGTAGTACTAGAGGAAAAAAGTAGTCTGGAGTGTTAGTTCAACCTAAAACTTGGTTCAGAGCTGGAAAATGATCTGAGGGAGCCCAAGAGACACTTCTAAACCATTTTCAATTGAAAAATGATCTTTCAAGGTTGTACAAGTGCTTGTAAGGTGTCTTTTTGACAAAGATTAGGCATTAAACTATAGATTATGTCAGACCCTAACTATTCTTGAACCTTCTCCAACTTGTTTCTGACACCATGGGCATTTTCAATCTTCTTTAAATTTTCTCCTCTTGAAGTGGTACGTCCAACCCTTCTAAATGGGCCAAAAGGTGGCCAAATTGACATTTTTTGCACAAGAGGGTCAAATAAAGGTTAGTGCATGATAATATGACATTAAATACACCTTAATAACCTTTTTATAATGAAGCTAGACTATATTAGACCTTTGATCATGTTTGACCATTCTAAGACCTTGTGATTGACCATAGACCAGATAAGCGAACCTAAGTCTAGAACGTGGACAACGCTAGAAAAGGACACATATGACCATATGGGACTATTTGGGACCACTAGAGACCATGATAAGACCATGACAAACATTAGACACCTCTATGAATTTTTAAATTATATGGGGTGGCCACTTTTGAAATGAGGTCAAAATTTGGTCAACAATTCTTTTATAGAGATCCGCTCGATATGCCATTGAACATACAAATCCTTGATTTGTTCCTAATGTACAACAATGTCCTGCATAGTTAAAACAATGTCTATTGTAATGTTATAGAGTGGTTTTTACAATATAAGCTTTAAAAAATAGAAAACTTAATATTTTGGTGAATCAATAGGAGGTATAATATAGAAATGAGAGAATATGTGAACAATTACTTGAATTGATATATTTCTCCACTTATTAGATTTTTTTTACTAGTTGAAAGAACTATTGTCAATCAGACCTGCACCCTTGTGAAGGTAGTTTTAGGCCTTCACAATCTGTTGAAACATAGAAACAATCCCAGGTTGTGGGTGACCTAAACAGTGGATTGAATCTCTAGATTCTAACGACTATCTCCTTTTGGTGTATCAATTAGGATCTTACTACTCTACGTTACAAACTGTTTGGGAAAAGGGAGAAAGAAACTTGAAATAAAATCCTACCTAATGATGGTGATACACCTCAATGATTGGTTGATCCACTCAATTAGAGATCCTAAAAAACATTGATATAAACAATAAAAGGGCTGAAATTTCAACTCTAATTAACCAAGATGCATAAGTATTTCACAAAAAGGTTTGATCTAATAACCAAAACTTGAGGGAAATGAAAGAATAGGCCTGATTGAAGGCACTAATCAACCACTTGCATCCACTAAAATTCCAATCAAAAGACACTTAAACACAGATCATGACCTGCGTAATTTGATCAACTAGTAACTAAGTAAGAATCAAGACTTGGCAAGGAAAGAAAACTCTATCACTTATGCAAATCAATGACAAGATACACTATACCAGCTTGCTGGAAATTGAAAATAATAGTCCTATCGATTTGAAAAAGGTTAAAAAACTTAGTCTTTAGCTGAATTTTATCTTGCCAAAAGAGGGATACCATTCAAGGCTGAAAAACCAACTTATATAGAAAAATACACAACAGCCAAGAGGTTGGCGTTGAAAATAGAAGAAGAAAACAACTCTTTCATTAGCCCAAGTCCAATTTTTGTTATGCCAAGATAACAAATCCTTATTTTCTTGTCTTTGTCTTACATGAAAAATCCTTTGGCATTGAAAATGGATGGTGGGTTCAAACTTGGACTAATTTGCCTCATGTTTGATGCCATGCCAACTTTGGATGTCTTGATTTAAGTTTGAATCAACTTCAAGTTGAGTTGGAACGTTTGAAAGGATTTCCTTTGCATGAAAACAACAAGTAGATGTGGCACTTGATAATTAGTCAACTCTAAATTAAGAACAGTCAACTCCATAAATAAGAACAATCAACTCTACATCCGAATTTGGAACCTCGCTTGAACTGCTGGAACATTTGAAAGGCTTTAAGCTCTCAACGTTAAAAAACTTGAGTCCTTCATGCAAATGAGTCTCTATTTTTAGAACTGAAGGTGTCATGTTTGAAACAGCCTCACCTGGATGTGTCTAATCCTATTTGGACCACTTTTCATGCTTATTAACCAGTTTATTGACTGCTGAACTCTTTGCATTTTGGTTCTTCGTTTTTATGTATGTCCTCTATTTGTATTTGTCTTTTATCTCTTTAGACTTTTTCTTTGCATGTATTTCACTTAAACTCTGCCTTTATTATCCTTTTCCTTGGGCTTATTCATTGAAACTATTTCTTTAAGACTTTAAGTCCAAAGGAGTTATATCTTCGGCCTTTGTCTTTGTCTTATGCTTGGTCCATACCCTTGCTTGTATTTGTTTCAAGTTTTATTCCTTCAGGCTTGTTCTTTTCATCTTCCCACAGAAAAAAAGTATGTGGGAATTGTCTTGGACTTTGCTTCTATTCATGTCTATTTCCTCGTTTATTCTACTCTTTTTTTGAAGGAATTCCTTCGAACAATTTGTCTGAAGGAATTCCTTCGAACAATTTGTCCAAAGGAATTCCTTCAAACTCATTGTTTCTGCCCCTCGGCTTATAAAATGGTCCCTCAGCTTTCCTGTAATGGTCCTTCAGAGAAATGAAATGAACCTTCCCGAAGGGAACATACCCTTCAATAATTCTGAAATGACCCTTCAAAATTTGCTAATCAACCCTTATACCTCCCAAAAGACCCTTCGAACTTTTGTTTTGAACTTTCTCGAAGAGCACATACTCTTTGAGATTTTTGTAAAAGACCTTTTTCTATGGATAATTTTTCCGAAGCCTTTTCCTTTGTAAACTTTCTATCGAAATTGCCCTTCAACATTTTGATGTGTTCTCTCAGCATTTTTTATAATGACTTTTTCAAAGGGCACATACCCTTCGAGCTTCCTGCTTACGAACTTTTTTGAAGGGTTGTTACCCATCAGGATTCCTATAATTGGTTTTTTTCCTCTTTTAAATTGGTCTTTTTTGAAAGACATGTACCTTTTGAGAACTTTTGAATGCCCCTTAGGCTTTTGTAAATGGTCCACTCATCTTCAAAATTGCCTTTCTGATTTCTTCGAAATGGACTTTCCTCCTCAAAGTGCCTCTCAAGTTTCTTTGTTTTGAACTTTTTTGAAGGGTTGTTACCCTTTAAGATTCTTGTAAAGGACCTTCCCGAAGGGTACATACCCTTCAAGATTTATTTAAAGGACCCCTTCAAACAGTTTAATGAAATGTGATTTTCCCGAAGTGTGATGTCCCTTTTCAGTAGGGAATATCTAAACACGAATAGCTCTGATACCACTGTAATGTCCCCTTCCAGTAGGGAATATCTAAACACGAATAGCTCTGATACCACTGTGATGTCCCTTACTTAGGGGCTCTTTTTCTCCATAAAAAAACTCTGATACCATTGTGATATCCCCTTCAAATAGGGAATATCTAAACTCTAAAGCTCAGATCTAAGATACAATCATGCAGGATAAATTCAGATAAACATGATAAACCACAATAACTCTCTTATCTGCCAATCAAATCTCTTATCACTTGTTCAGATCATTACAATTACAGAGTCTTTGTCATGCATCTCAAAGAATATTACAATATGGTCTTAAAACCTGATCTTATGCAAACTGGACATGAAACCTGAATTCTGAGAGTCTCGGCCTGCTGTGTCGAACACACACTCGCCGGCGTCGGTCGTTATATTGCCGACGTCGGTCTCTGTAAGTCCTTTTTTGCCGACGTTGGTCCTCAGACGGCCTATGTCGGTCACTGGGGATCTCTGTCTGTCGATGTCGGTCTCTTCACCGATCTGTATGGACCTGTACGGACTGCGTACGGCCACCAATTAAGCCCAACCTGTCTGTTGGATCCCTGATCTGGAAATCTATGGCTCTAATACAGAAAGCTTTATCTGTATAACTTATTGAATAAAAAACTAAATAAAGAAATACCTGGAATTATGTGATAACTTCTGTGTGAAGCTATCTCTCAAATACCTGTAATACTGTGATAACTTCTGGATGAAGCTATCTCTCAATTTGGCAATAGATCAGCTGATATTTCACAGCCTCTGAATCGCACACAATGAAGAGTTGACGTTCTCCACTGCAGATGGAATTCTGGAGCCTTGGCTCAGTCTTCTTAGGGAAACCCCTTAGCAAAATCTGTCTTCAATTCAATAATCAATCATACATAATCAATAATGGCCTCCATGTGAAACCCTTATACCCTCAAAAGATATGCTTGCCCTAATTAGGGTTTCTTAAATTAGCATTAGGGTTTCTAATTTAAAATTAGACCAAATAATTAATATTTGATTAAATCAATCAAATATTAATATCTCCCTCAATATACGTCGGATCCTCGAACCGATCAAAGCTGGTGAATCAGGGAGTGATTCTGCACATGACCATACCAAAATAAGGGTGCTCTGATGCATGTCAAATATCCCTAAATAATAGGAGCGTCAAGCAAACATGTCTGAAAGACCCCGAATGAACGCCCACTGAAACCATTCTGCAAATTGAAGTTAAGCCAATCTCCATTATGACCCTCTATCCATCCTATTAGCCTATGAAGGTCGTATAATAGGCTAATCATGAAGTCTGTCAATGTCCTCTAAAAAGGGGACATGACAATCCGCCCCTCCTGAAATTGCTTGTCCCCAAGCAATCTCTGAACAATGAACCACTCGATCCTCCTGGATCCCAAACGTAGTCATGATCTACACTGATGAAAATCAATGCAAACACCTACAATATCATTAGTTGTAGAACAAAGAGGAACCCATAATCAAATTGGTGAACACAACTCAACCAATCTCTGAAATCACAACTGCCCTGGATGTGTCAATACTGTAGGCTGTGTAATTGGCAACTGCAAATTCCATCTACAAAATATGGTGTTAATCCATCCCATAACTGATCCCTCTGTAATGGTGGCACAACCAACTGTACCACACTGTCAAATGTGTGAGAAGAATCAATCTGGAGACTCGACTCCACTGGTATCCCAAACTCCTTAGAATCAGGTACTCCCAAGTCCTGAATATGTGTGTGAGCCTCAACCACATGCTCCTCATAAGCAGCTATAGAAACATACTCATCACCAACACTCAGTGTACTAACATCTGAGTACACCTCCACACTCTGAACACAAGCATCAGACTCATCCTCACTGTCTAACTCCTGAGTTAAACTCACCTTAAGACAAAGCTCATCCACAACATCCTCAACTACTCCTACCTATGAAGATAATGCAGATAAATCATTACCTGAAGATGTGTTAATATCTCCATGTACTGGATCAGCATGACTGTCAAACTCATCATGCAAGTGGCTGCATGTCATAGGGAAAGCACTACGATCTTTAGGCCTATTAATTAAACTCTTTAACCACATACAAGCTCTAGGTGAGACATTTTTCCCTTTTGTCTAGACATACCATAAATCTTCTGCCAAAAGTTTAGAAATTTTATCCTCCTCCTCAAACAAGATTGTGAACATGATAGAGTGCATTGATGCTAATACATCACTGGAATGAAAATCATCTAAAATAGTCCAAAATATTTTAAACATCCTGCGAATGTCACCAATACAACCTACTAACATCATAAGGTTTTCAAATCCATACCTTGCAAATATTTCAAGTAATCTTGCCCTCCTAGAGAAATGAGGGTCTCTAATGTCATCCAACTTTTCAAAGCTTTTTACCATGGCATGAAATACCTCTCTCATAATCTGATCATCATTAAAATCAAAGCCAGCTATGATCCTCATGATTTCACTAATGCAAGAGAGAGCTGCAAGTCTTACCACCTCATCACGATGTCTCAATAAACGGGGCTTCACCAACGAACCAAACGCTGGAGATAGCGTTGTTTGCATCTCATAAGAATTTGACTGATCAACCTTGCTTAAATAAGTTTCCAACTCCCCCAAAGTTTTTAGAATGTCCTCTGCTTGCTGACATGGATTATCTAATTTCTTCTTTGCATTGTGCATGCTTTCTTCCAAATCTTTGACCCCTTTTAGAGCCATACTGATAATCAAATTGACCCTGAAACTACCCAACAGGATGGCAAGACATTAGCTCTGATGTGCCCAATAGGATGGCAGGAATTTGGCTCTGATACCACTGTGATGTCCCTTTCCAGTAGGGAATATCTAAACACGAATAGCTCTGATACCACTGTAATGTCCCCTTCCAGTAGGGAATATCTAAACACGAATAGCTCTGATACCAATGTGATGTCCCTTACTTAGGGGCTCTTTTTCTCCATAAAAAAACTCTGATACCACTGTGATATCCCCTTCAAATAGGGAATATCTAAACTCTAAAGCTCAGATCTAAGATACAATCATGCATGATAAATTCAGATAAACACGATAAACCACAATAACTCTCTTATCTGCCAATCAAATCTCTTATCACTTGTTCAGATCATTACAATTACAGAGTCTTTGTCATGCATCTCAAAGAATATTACAATATGGTCTTAAAAACCTGATCTTATGCAAACTAGACATGAAACTTGAATTCTGGGAGTCTCGGCCTGATGTGTCGAACACACAGTCGTCGACGTCGGTCGTTATACTGCTGACGTCGGTCTCTGTAGGTCCTTTTTTGCCGACGTCGGTCCTCAAACGGTCGATGTCGGTCACTGGGGATCTCTGTCTGTCGATGTCGGTCTCTTCACCGATCTGTAGGGACCTGTACGGACTGCGTACGGCCACCAATTAAGCCCAACCTATCTGTTGGATCCATGATCTGAAAATCTATGGCTCTAATACAAAAAGCTTTATCTGTATAACTTATTGAATAATAAACTAAATAAAGAAATACCTAGAATTCTGTGATAACTTCTGTGTGAAGCTATCTCTCAAATACCTGTAATACTGTGATAACTTCTGGATGAAGCTATCTCTCAATTTGGCAATAGATCAGCTGATATTTCACAGCCTCTGAATCGCACACAATGAAGAGTTGACGTTCTCCATTGCAGATGGAATCCTGGAGCCTTGGCTCAGTCTTCTTAGGGAAACCCCTTAGCAAAATCTGTCTTCAATTCAATAATCAATCATACATAATCAATAATGGCCTCCATGTGAAACGCTTATACCCTCAAAAGATATGCTTGACCTAATTAGGGTTTCTTAAATTAGCATTAGGGTTTCTAATTTAAAATTAGACCAAATAATTAATATTTGATTAAATCAATCAAATATTAATATCTCCCTCAATATACGTCGGATCCTCGAACTGATCGAAGCTGGTGAATCAGGGAGTGATTCTGCACATGACCATACCAAAATAAGGGTGCTTCGTTGCATGTCAAATATCCCTAAATAATAGGAGCGTCAAGAAAACATGTCTGAAAGACCCCGAATGAACGCCCACTAAAACCATTCTGCAAATTGAAGTTAAGCCAATCTCCATTATGACCCTCTATCCATCTTATTAGCCTATGAAGGTCGCATAATAGGCTAATCATGAAGTCTGTCAATGTCCTCTAAAAAGGGGACATGACACGAAGGGACTCTAACTTCTCAAAAAAATTGTAAAGGTCCTCCTTCCCTTTCAAATGGTCTTTCAGATTTTTGTGATTAACTCTTTTGAAGGGCACATACCCTTCAGGCTTTATGTGAACTATCCTTGTTCTGAAGGGTATATACCCTTCAAACTTTGCAAATGACCCCTTTGGGTTTCTTTTGATCAGTGCCATTTCCTTCAGACAAAATATTTGAAGGAATTGAATCTTCAGCTAGTGATTCTTCAAATAAAAAGTCAGAAGGATTCAAACCCTTTGTAACTTCAAAATGATCTTCCCCATTTGTTAAAACACAAAAGTCTATTCTCTTTAGAATCCGCTCCTTCAATTGCTTGAATAAACATATATTCTTTTCCTGTAGGGCAAAAAATTATCAACATTCTGCTGACTCAACTGGGAAGCATGTTTGCTATGCTTGAGAACTCAGACCATAAACATGATATTAAACTCACCAAAATAATGGTAGACCTTGTCCATGACTACAAATCTCCTTTGACTAGACATGAAGTAACCTTCATCCTTCAAAATAGAAGAGAAACACAAAACGGGAAAGCTAACTAACAAAGCAAATGTACAAACAAGCACTTATTAGAATAAAATAGAATGAAACTATTGTGCATTAACAACACTTGGAGGAAAGTAAAACAACTATGTACAAAGAGCTTTGCTCTTTAATAAAAATGTTTTAGATGTATCCCATTGACTGGGATTGGAAGCTCCCGACCATCCAACTTTGTAAGTTGGAAAGCATTGTGAGATTTGTAGCTAAATTTTTTGTATGGGCCACTCTAAAGAGAATCAAACTTGGTGTGCCTCCCTGGTTTAGCTCTATCCTCATCCCACTTGAGGACCAAATATCCTTCTTTAAAACTTCATGAAGAAGCTCCTTTGTCAAAAGTTTTCTTTAGCTGTGCTTGATGAATTTTCATGGCTAGCATGGACTGATTTCTTGTTTCTTCCAGCTCCATAAGCTTAGCATACCTAATTTCCATAGGCTCATTCTCCAATAACTCAAGTTGATGATGTAGTTCCAAAGTGGGGAATTCAAGAGAAATGGGTAACCTTGCTTCCGTACCATATACCAACTTGTATGGAGAGTTGGCTATTGACCTCTTGTAGGTGATCCTATTAGTGCATAGAGCTGACTTTAGTTTGAGATGCCATGACCTCTAATTGTCTTTAATAGTCCTTCTTATGATCCTCAATAAGTTCTTATTCATAGATTCAACAAGGCCATTGCCTTGTGGATAATAGTTCAATGAAGTGCTGAGATAAACTCCATGTTGGACAGCCCATTGGATGATCCTAGATCCCATAAAAGACATTGCATTATTAAAAATAACAGTTGAAGGAACTCCAAACCTAGTAAGCAAACATTTATAGAAATCAAGAACATTAGTTTCATTTGCTTATTTCAATATTACTGCTTCTATCCGACGTGTGAAGTAATCCATAGCTGTTAGAATCCATTTATGCCCTAAACTTGAAGGAAGATTAACAAGGCCAATAAAGTCCAATCCCCATTGAACAAAAGGTTGATCCGCTGCAATTGGTTGAAGAGGTAAGGCTGCAAGCTTGATTTTTCCTACAAACATAGCACATTGTTTTCACTTTATAACCCATGCATGACAATCACCAAATATACTAGGCCAATAGTACCCACTTCTCATAATCTTAAGTGTTGTAGTTCTTGCAGAAAAATGTCCTCCACCATGCCCATCATGGAATTGCTCAAGAAATCTCTAAGTTTGGCTTGGTTCTACACATCTTAACAATATTCCATTGATATACTTCCTGAATAAAACACCATCAACAAGCAAAGCTGGAATTGATTGCAATCTAAAATATTTCTATTTGAAACACTAAGATGAGAGGGATAAATACCATGCTGGAGGTAGCTTACCAAGTCATGAAACCAGTTGGAAAATGGGTATGAATAGTTGCAACATCTTCATTATTTGACACCAAAATAAGCTCATTAGCCTCTTGCAAGTCTTGTGTTAGATGCTCAAACAATTCTTTGCATCTAACCAGCTTTGTGACCTTAATTTCCATGTCATATTCCATTACCTTGGCTATCCAACTAGCTCTTTTCTCATTTATATCCTTGTTCAAAAGAAACTCTTTGATGCTTGAATGGGCAACCATTGGGTGTATCTTATTATTAGACAACAAGTGCCTAAACTTCTTAAGAGATCTTATGACTGAAAGTACATGCTTTTAAATAAAATAATACCTTGTTTCATACTCTTCCAAGCCTTGGCTGTAGAAAGCTATTGGCTGCTCCAAGGACTCATGATTCTGCTGCATAAGAATGCCTAAAATGGTGTCCATGTTAGCATAAGTCTACAAAATGAAATCTTTCATGAAGTTGGATTTAGAAGCGTAGGAGCACTAGCTATGACCTTTTTAATATCCTCAAAACATTTTATTCCTTCCTTGGACTAGCTGAAGTTCTGATTTTTCTTTAGCATGGTTGTAAGTGGCTTAGCTAAAATGGCAAAATTTGAAATATATCTCCTTATGAAATTGATTTTCCCAAAGAAACTTTGTAAATCCTTTTGGTGCTCAAGCAAGGAGAGTGAAAGAATGGATTGATTCCTTTTAGAATCTATGCTTAAACCATGCTTTGAAACAACATGTCCAAGAAATTTACCTTCATGAATCGAGAAGACACACTTTTTGGGATGTAGAGATACCCCAAATTGCTTACACCTTTCGAACACTTGCTTAAGATGAACCATGTGATCTTCTGCATTCTTTAAAAACACTATTATATCATCCAAATAAACAAGTACAAACATATTAAGAAGGCCTTGGAATGCCATATTCATGGTTCTCTGAAAAGTTGCTCCAGCATTAGACAAATCGAATGGCATCTTTTTATATGTAAATGTTCCCCACTTAGTTGTGAAGGTTGTCTTAAATTGGTCCTCTTATTTGACTAAAATCTAATTGTAGCCACTATATCCATCTAACAAAGAAAACCTCTTTGAACTTGTAATAAGCTATAATATTTGTTCCATTGATGGCAATGGATAGTGATCTTTAAGTGAAGACCTATTCAAATCATGGAAGTCAACACACAAATGAATCTTACCATTCTTCTTTCTTGTCAGAGCAAGATTTGCCACCCAAGTTGAGTGCTTGATTGGAAATATAATAGTTGATTCTATGAGCTTGTGAAGCTTAGCTCTCATCAAAGGCTCAAGCTTTGGATTAATTGGCCTTTGTCTTTATCTCACTGGTTTAGTTTCACCCTCTAACTCAATGGTGTATTGAGCCAAACTTGGATCAAAACCTTTGAGATCACTATACTGCCATGCAAATATATCACAAAACTTGTACATAACTTAATGAAAGCTTTCTTTTGGGAAGGCGTGCATACCTTACCCAACTTCAAAATCTTACCAACTGCAATCTCTACATTGGCATAGTGTTCTTCCTTTGTTGACAAGGATGACTTCTTTTTCCTTAGCTCATCATCTCCACTAAAAATATTTTCAAGAGTGACCAATCCTTTGGGTAGTTTATTCATTTTTAATTGCAAAATCTGATCACCATACTATTGCAAGTGTTTTGATTGGTTTCTTGAAGAAAACTCAGCGTCTTCCTGCAAGAATCTCACAATATGATTGTCATCTTCGAAAACCTACCAATTCTCATGATTATCCAGAATAGAAGGCCTTATAACTACCTTTATATGTGACTAAATTTTTTCATTTTTTACATTAGTTGGGATACTAAATTGTGCCCCAACAACAGCCAACCTATTAGCATGTTTATTCTTATCTCTTAGTATTGCTTGAATGTTAAAAGTCTGAAAATCTTCAAGTAAATCCCAAATTATATGATTTTAAGATTTAAGCAACAAATTTTTGCATACATTTAAACCTCTTACTTGGTGAACTAAAGTTCACTATCTCCAAACACTTGTAAAGAATTGACTTTCATCTTCCTAGCCCACTGCAAATCGTGAACTAGTGCTTCATACTCAGCAACATTATTTGAAAATCCAAACTAAAATTTAATAGATGAGAAATACCTTTGTTTTGTTGGAGAAACCAACATCATTCTAGCTCTAGTTCCATGCTCATTCCTTGATCCATCAAAGTACAATTGCCACAAACCTTCATTAGACTCATCTTCTTTGACCATGGCTGGAATTGGTGCATCATTCTCATAAAGGCAATACACACCAAGTCCTTTTTCCTCAATCATCTTATAAGGATCATGTATTGCAAGAAAAAAGCCTGCTTATCAAGAAACAAATATGGAACTCCATCCAAAGGTGATTCCTTTTCTACATCGCTAATTTTTAGTACCTCAGCTGAGATGATACAGTTAGTATTAATAACACTTGACGTATATGGATCCATATAAAAATGTGCAATAGGCTTAGACTGAATTATTACCTTGGTACCATACCTAGTTTTGAATACAAATAAGTCCAATCCGCTGATAAATATCCCCCAATCTTTGAGGTGAAATCTCTTGAAAGGCACATAGCAAAGCAGGGAGGCAAGTCCACCACAATAACATCCTAATGAATAGTAACATTGGGACATGAATATAATGTCAATCTTTGATCCTTGATGATGCCTACCATCTTTTTTGGTGACCCATCTAACTATAATAATCCCTTAGTGTTTGGCTCATAAACAAGTCCAAGCTTATCTGCAATCTATTTGGGCATGATTGTACTACTAGCTCCACTATTCGCCATACAATTATAAACCAAGGTATCACCTACTATCAAAGAAAGGTAAAAATGAGGAGATTTCTTTTATTTACCTTAGTTTTGTCCACCTTTGCCAACTTATTTAATTATTGTACCTATTGCTTTGCTGGCTAATCCAAATTAATTAAGACAACACCTTCTTTCTCAATCGATTATGAAGACAATTCGAGAGCTGAAATATTTGGAATGACCTTATTCTTTTGTCCTAAAATGGAAAGAGAGTCCCACATGATAATGTTGATGTTAGACTTCTTCATCTGATCTACTATACTAAAATAAGATCCACTAACCTTTGAATGTACCTTTTGAAGCACTGATTGTTCATGAACTGGAGGTAGTTGATGAACTTTACTAACCTCTGTATTCTAATTTTTTTGAGTTGAAGGGACATCAAGTTGATCTTTTGTACTCTTAGAAAGAACCCTATGAGTACTCGAAGCATTTATCACCTCTTGAGCCTCTTCAATGGCTCTTCTTTTTGCTCTAGCTACAACTGTAACTTGACCACTTGAATTGTTAGTTTTAACACCTTGAGTAAAAGCAACATGATCATCTACATGTTAATTTACATTAATGGCATCACACTACCCTTGAACTTGTTGAGTCTCTCCTTGTGATGCCAAACCTATATCTTGGTATTGATCTCCTTGAAAAGAAAACTCTCCTTGTGTCATTTGTGGCATAGTGATGTTCTATGATACCAAGGCTTGGTTTTGAGCATCGTTGAGATTTGAGGGCTGCCAACCTGAATCATGCATCATGTTGTTTTGAGGTGGGGTGGGAACAATAGCCTTTGAAGTGGAAGGAACATTAGGATCAAGGGTAGCATATGGCTTAGCTGAAGTTATGGATCCTTATGGTTGATAAGGTGATCTATTCTCTCTAAAACACTGATAAGAAGGCCTTTGATCTTTGAAGGGCTGACAGGTGTTTTGATTTTGCTATTGATAAGGCCTATTTGACTAAAATTGTTGCCTTTTGAGCTGCACTATTTCATTTCAAAAATATTATAACAAGCTTTTCAACTCACTTATCTCACTAGCTTGGCTAGTAGGGGCTATAATTTGAGCTTGAGGTGCTAGAATAAGAGCTAAGGATGGAATTTGATGAACTTGAGGGGTTGGTATAGAACTTATTTATGGAAATATAGGTATTGGAGGTCTTAGAGAAAGCTTACCAGCTTGTATCAAACTATTTTTTGTCCTTATTACAACCTCATAAGCACCTGGCAAGGTAGTACCACCCATTGACTATATCATCACACTAATGTCAGAGTTAAGAGCTTTCAAATAGTAAAAAAATGCATATTTAGAGGATGGCCTTATCAACGTAGGTATCCAAGTCCATATTTTTTAGAATTTAAGGTTAAAATCAGACATGAACTCATGAGGAGCCCTTGTTATGGCAGTCAATTGCTCAACTAGAGATAGGTGATCAAATTTGTCCTCAAATTGCTTGACTAAGGTTGCACCTAATTCATCCCAGGTAGAAATGGAATTCAATGGTAGATTTCTATACCACTGCAACGCTTTTCCTTTGAAAGAGGCAGCCAACAATCTAATATCAATATTATGGACTGAACAGAGATTAGCCACATCTTAGATATGCTTAATAGGGGTTGTTTGATTTTCTCCTGTGAAGAATGGGATGCTCTTGAGGGCAGAGATCAAAATGCCATCAAACTAAGCTAAATTTAGTGGGATACCTCTATTGAATGGAGCAAACACCTGATTTTTTATGACCATTTGGGTAGTGGGGATTGTAGTGCTTAGAATAATAGGCTGACCAAGAGGAAAATATTGCTTTTAAGGATATTGTTTTGCCCTCTTAAACCTTTGTCTCTTATATGATAAAAATTCAAAAGGAGTACCTTTAGTTGCTGACCTTGTGGTAACCTTTGGCATGAAAGAATTGCCTGAATGATGTTATGAGCTCTGCAACTGGATGATATCTTTTTATGCTATAAAAATTCTTCAAATATGTAAAGAATTTCTTTGAGGTCCCATCAGGCATGCCAAAAACTATTGTCAATTAGATCTGCACCCTTGTGAAGGTAGTTTTAGGCCTTCATAGTCTGCTGAAACATGGAAACAATCTTAGGTTGTGGGTGACCTGAATAGTGGATTGAATCTCTAGATTCTAAGGGCTAGCTCCCTTTGGTGTATCAATTAGGATCTTACTACTCTATGCTACGAATTGCCTAGGAAAAGGGAGAAAGAAACTTGAAACAAAATATTACCTGATGATGGTGATATACCTGAATGATTGGTTGATCCACTTAATTAGAGCTCTTAAAAAACACTGATCTAGACAATAAAAACACTAAACTTTCAACTCCAATTGACCAATATGCATAAGTATTTCATGAAAAGGTTTGATCTAGTAACCAAAACTCGAGGGAAATGAAAGAATAGGCTTGATTGAAGGCACTAATCAGCCACTTACATCCACTAAAATTCTAGCCAAAAGACACTTGAACAATAAGCATGACCTACATAATTTGACCAGCTAGTAACTAGGTAAGAATCAAGACTCGGTAAGGAAAGAAAACTCTATCATTTATGAAATTCAATGACAAAATACACTATACTAGCTTGCTATAAATTGAAAACAACAATCCTTCTATTGATCTGAAAAAGGTTACAAAACTTAGTCTTTAGCATAATTTTATCTTGCCAAAAGAGGGATATCATTCAAGGTTGAAAAGCCAACTTATATATAAAAATACACAACAGCCAAGAGGTTGGCATTGAAAATAAAATAAGAAAACAACTCTTTCATTATCCCAAGTCCAATTTCTGTTATGCCAAGATAACAAAGCCCTTTAAATTTGTCTTTTCTTGTATTTATCTTGCATGAAAAATCCTTTGGCATTGAAAATAGACAGTGGGCTCAAGCTTGGACTAATCTGCCTCATGCATGATGTCACACCAATTTTGGATGTCTTGATTTAAGTTTGAATCAACTTAAGGTTGAGTTGAAATGTTTGAAAGGCTTTCTTTTGCATGAAAACAATGAGTAGATGTGGCACTTGACAATTACTCTAAAATAAGAACAATCAACTCCATAAATAGGAACAGTCATCTCCACATCCAAATTTGGAACTCCATTTGAACTGCTGGAACGTTTGAAAGGCTTTAAGCTCTCCATGTTAAACAACTTGAGTCCTTTATGCAAATGATTCTCCATTTTTAGAACTAAAGGTATCGTGTTTGAAATGACTGCACTTGGACATGTCTAATCTTATTTGGACCACTTTGCATGCTTATTAACCTGTTTATTTGTTGAACTCCTTTGCATTTTGGTTCTTCAATTATCTATATGCCCTCTATCTATATTTGTCTTTTATCTCTTCACACTTTTTATTTTCATGTATTTCAGTTGGACTCTGCCTTTATTCTCCTTTTCCTTGGGCTTATTCATTGAAACTATCCTTCATACTTTAAATTCGAAGGAGTTATATCTTCGGCCTTTGTCTCTATCTTACGCTTGGTCCATACCCTTGCTTGTATCTATTTCAAGTTTTATTCCTTCAGGCTTATTCTTTTCATCTTCTCACAAACAAAAAGTCTATGGGAATTATCTTAGACTTTGCTTATATTCATGTCTATTTCCTTATTTATTTTACTCCTTTTCCAAAGGAATTCCTTTGGATAATTTGTTTGAAAGAACTCCTTCAGACTTATTGTTTCTGCCCCTCGGCTTATAAAATGGTTCCTTGGCTTTCCTGTAATAGTCTTCAAAGAAATGAAATGGACCTTCCCGAAGGGAACATACCCTTCGAGAATTCTAAAATGATCCTTCAAAATTTGCCAATCGACCCTTTGACCTCCCAAAATACCCTTCAGACTTTTATTTTAAACTTTCATGAAGGGCACGTACCCTTTGAGATTTTTTGTAAAAGACCCTTTTCTATGGACAATTTGTCTGAAGCCTTTTCCTTTGTAAACTTTCTATTAGAATTGGCCTTCAGTATTTTGAAGTGTTCTCTCGACATTTTTTATAATTACTTTTTTGAAGGGCAGATACCCTTTGGGTTTCCTGCTTATGAACTTTTTCTAAGGGCTGTTACCCTTCAAGGTTCCTGTAATTGGTCTTTTTCCTCTTTAAAATTGGTCTTTTTCGAAAGACATGTACCCTTTGGGAGCTTTCAAAAGCCCCTTGGGCTTTTGTAAACGGTCCACTCATCTTCAAAATTACCTTTCAAATTTCTTCAAAATGAACTTTCTTCCTCAAAGTGCCTCTTGGGTTTCTTTGTTTTGAACTTTCCCAAAGGGTTGTTACCCTTCAGTATTCTTGTAAAGGACCTTCCTGAAAGGTACATACCCTTTGGGATTTTTGTAAAGGACCCCTTCAAACAGTTTAATGAAATGTGATTTTCCCGAAGGGACTCTAACCCCTTAGAAAAATTGCAAAGGTCCTCCTTCCCTTTCAAATGGTCTTTCAGATTTTTGTGATGAACCCTTCTGAAGGGCACATACCCTTCAATATTTTTGTGAACTATCCTTCTTTCGAAGGGTATATGCCCCTCAAACTTTACAAATGACCCCTTCAGGTTTCTTTTGATCAGTGTCGTTTCCTTTGAACAAAATGTCTGAAGGAATTAAATATTTAGCTAGTGATTCTTCGGATAAAAAGTCTGAAGGATTCAAACCCTTTATAACTTTGAAATTATCCTTCCCCCTTTATAAAACCACAAAATTCTATTCTCTTTAGAATCTGCTTGTTCAACTGCTTGAATAAACATTTGTTATTTTCCTGTAGGGTAGAAAATTGTCAACAAGACCATGTTTGGGCAACCTCAATGAGTGGCAATCCATATATAAAATAAGGATGCCTCCTTATGACTTCAGACCAATTGACATTCACTTTCAAAGGTAAAGATGACCCCCTTGCATGCTTGAGGCCAAATGAGTTGTGTATGATCATCAATGATTATCACATATGACTTCATGTGAATTCTGAGCACCATTATTCCCATAGGAGTAGGAGACATGCTAACTTTATAGATAGAGTTAGCACCCATTCCTATTTGAGTGCCTCAACCTATTCTCATTTGAGTTCCCCACCCCATCTCAATGGGAGAATCTATGATATGAACCCCTATCATCCTAATTGAAGGATGTAAGCACCCTTGCCCAGTTAGTCATATGCATCATCCAAAGCGTTCCCATCCACCTAGTCCTTATTTTAAGGTCTCAAATGATCGTATTCATTTCAAATCCCATTTATGGGCTAGAGATCCATATGATGCCTATCATGAGCATCAATACTCTTTGTGAAAGCTCGTATTTCCATGTTCGACCAATATTGTGGGGATTTGGGTTATTGTGACCCCTCCCTAAGTCGTTGCACATAATCTTCTCATCCTCCTATAGAATGATTCCTTTCCCATGGTTGTTTATCATCGTGCGTTTAGGAGGATCCTTGTCATATTCATTTCCCACCTTAGGAGTTTCCTCAATATCACCTCTAACATGCCTAAGGTATTGACGACCCCTACATCCATAGGGAGCATTATGGTCATCATGAGTCTCTTCAAGGAGTTCATCACCAACCATCCATAAATCATGCCTAAAAATGTCTTTATATGATCCTCTAGCCCTTTGAGGGCACACCATTCCTCTTCCCACTCCAATCCCTAAACTTCCCATGTTTGACAAAACTTCACACACTAGTCTCATAGAGCATATCATGATGTTCATGATGTTGTGTATGGATTGGGAACATGAAAAAGGCATGATGTTGAAGCTCTTTGCTCACAACTTATGAGTCAAGGCTTTGGTGTGGTTTCATGATCTGTTATCAGATTCTTTGTCTATTTTCTTGGATTTTCTAGATGATTTCTTATAATACTTCAATATCTTTATACCGTTCAACCTCGACATCTTATCGCTCACTTCTATGGTTTAGGCCAAGGGTAAATCAAAGTTTGACTTTGTATATATATGGCATTCAATTGTCCATATGTGAAAAACAAGGTTTGTGGATGATCAAATTTATAATATGCTTACTTGAGCATTATGATAGGAGGCTCACCATGAGGTCCTCAAGCATGATCCCACCTCTTACAAGGAAGTTGTTAATGAGTGTTATAAATTAAGGTATTTGAGGTGTGTGGGGGAATTAGGCCCATACCTACTCAAAATTTGTCCTCCTCGCATGATCATGACTACAATATAGTCGATGATGGTGTCATTGATTCTTCATCAAAGAAGAAGGACAAAAAGGATTATTATGAGGTTAACACTCTGAGTAAGAGATCAAGTGGAAATAAAGCACCTAAAAAGAGTGAAAGAGGGAAATGTGTGTCATATCTTTACCATCCCACCAAGTTCTACAAGTTTCACCAAAAAAAGGGCCATTTAGATAAGAATTGTGTTTCCCATAAAGTTACTGCTAAGACCTTGTCCACTACCTAGAGCTCTCCACTTTTTGAGCCCAACCATAAGTTTAATGTGTTCACAGAGCCTATTTTTTACCATAAAAAGGAAAATAAAAGCAATAACAAGAAGAACAAATCCAAGGCTAAAGCCCATCACTCTACTTCTCACTCTTCTACCTCTTTTGGTTCCTCTTCTTTGACTGACCCGAAAGGGAAGGCCAAGCACAATATTAGTAATATTGTTGTTATTATTGACACATCCTCTATTATTACAAGTGTTTTGTTAACACACACTATGGTCGAGTGACTGATCCCATTAGACATAATAGAGGAGTGGATCTCATGGGCCCACCCATGGGGGTATGAAATCCAAAATTTAGGTTTGAATTTCAATGTAATATCCCTCCCCAATCTTGGCAATGACCTTTCTCTGTCATAGAGGAGATATAGTCCCTCTTTATTGGGATCTCTATCTATGACCGTTTGTATCTTTGCCCTGAGCAAAGTGGCCTCATCTTTGATGAAGTTGGTCTCTCCAGCGAGGCACCACTATAGGATGATGTTGAAGTGTTGTTCAACTTAGACATCCCTGATTGCTCTCACTTACCTACCTTGTCCTTTGACCCCGCCTCATTACCAAACCCTTCCATTCTAGTAAAGAGGGTTAGATTCCCACTCTACATTGAGACCTTGGTTAATGATTTCCACATCAATAGATGCATCATCAACGGGGGTGTTATCTTGAAAATCATGCCCTTGTAGGTGTAAAACGAGTTGGGTATTAGGTGTAGGAAGCTTTATGAATCTCACCATAACCATGTTGGTTTCAACAATGGCATAATTGCATTAGTGGGTAATATGAGGCATCGGGTCAAGTTCAGACCCAAGATATTCATGATCAGTTTTTGTGTTTTAAACTTAAATCTCTCATACAACATGATCCTTGGTTATCCTTGGACTACTACCATGCAGTTTGTTACATCATTGATGTTTCATGTGGTTCAATTTGTGCATGAAGGTGAAGTCCATACCTTGGAGGTTGAACCAAATCCCTAAGTGTGGATATATGCTAAGACAAATCCCTATAATGAGGTCGTGGCCATCTCTTCACAAGGTCCTGCTAGTTCACCTTAGACACCCATTAATGAATCTTATTTTCTCAAGGATGAACGGTTGGATCATGTTGACTATCGATCAACGTTCCTTCCTCCTACACCCATTTCACACTCTTTATCACCCCCTCCTCTTTCAAGCTTCAAGGTGGTTCTTAACTCTTAGGAGATGTGTTTTTAGATGTCTCCACTATTGTTGAGCCTCCTCCCTTATCAAGAATTCCCTATCATGTCATCAAAATGATCAATGTTTCCCTCGTAAAGGCCTTTAAAGTTGTTAATTCAGATCTCGAGTGCCATTTCATCCACATCACAATGCATAACTTATTTAAGGAGATGAAAGCTTACAAGAAACTCATGATGATACGTTATAAACACTACCACCCTCTCACTCATTTGGCTTAGATATCTCGCTCACCAACAATGGTCCTACCCTCGGTGTTGCCATGGTTCGGGTCACGACCATTGAGCCAAAGGAGTTGGATAGGGAACTCCCCCTACTCTTGATTATTTCAAAGAAGGAAACACCATGGACATTAAAGGGTTCATCAATGTCAACCTTGATACCCCTGCATGATTGAAGATCATTAAGACCATTGTCAATATCTCTACAGAGGAACATGGTACCTTAGTCACATTCTTGCAATAGTATTTGGATGTACTCACATTGGAATATGCAAATATGTAGGTCACAAACCCCAATGTCATCCTCCATAATCACTTTTATGGAGGATGTGGCCCATCCCATCTACCCAAAGTAGTGATCGATGGTTATTAAAGTCTCATAATTAGTCAATACAGAGATCAAGAAACTCATATGTGTTAGCTTCATCAAATATGTTTATTATCCTCAATTGGATTGTGACATCATCCCTACTCTCAATAAGAATGGGTCGGTGCATATTTGAATAAATTTTGAGAACTCAATCACATTTACCCAAATTATAACTTTCTTACTCTTTTGATAGACCAAATTATTGATTCTACTACTAGTTTTAAGATGATGTCTCTCATAGACAAATTCTTACAATACAAAGACGTTCTTAATGCACTTGAAGATCAACATAAGATGATGCTCACTACCCCATGGGGTATCTTCTTTTATGTTGTCATATCTTTTGGTCTAAAGAATGTTGGTGTGACATATAAACATGCTATGACTTATATTTTTCATGACCTCATCTATAAGATATTTGAGAGTTATGTCGATGATCTCCTCAACAAATACTATAAATGGGAGGAGTGTGTGTGAGACCTCGTAATCATATTTGTGTGACTTAGGGAGTTTCACATTAATCTCAACCCTGAGAAGTGTATTTTTAGCATTTTTATTGAAAAGCTTCTTAACTTCCTCATTTCATAGTGAAGAATTGAAGTGGTTCTTGACAAGATCAAAATAATCCTTGAGATGCCTCCTTATGCAACTTGGCACATTTGTAGTCCTTCCTTAGAAGGCTCAAATTTTTTATACACTTTCTTGAGGAGTATGCACACAAGTTAATACCCCTCACATGTCTCTTTCACAAGAACACTACATGATTATGGGCATTTGAGGTTTAGGTGGCCTTCGAGGAGTTAAAGAACATGCTTCACAATCCTCGCATCTTTATGGCACCCATTGAGGGTCACAAGTTTATCTTGTAACATACATCACCAATTATCCCATCAAGGGCCTCTTGTTCCAAAAGGAAAATTATGGTAGAGAGAGCAGTTTACTACTTCTCTTACACACTCATTAGAGCCAAACTCAACTACACTATCATGGAGAGGTAATGCCTCATTCTTATATTCACTATGAAGAAGCTACAACATTACATGTTTGGTTAGACCACCAATGTAATTATTTAATTAGATCCATTTCACTACTTGTTGGGCAAGACACACCTTGTAGGTCAAATTGCAAGATGGATCATGTTTTCCTGGGAGTTTGACCTCCACGTCATTAACCATAAATCCACCAAAGGCTTAACTATAGTCGAACAACTCATCAAGTACCCGCTACCCAATGTTTTTGGAGAGCTAGTTGATGATGTGTTTCTTGATGAGATGGTCTATTCAGTATACCAGAGGGAAAAATTTGATTGTGAGTGGTACCAAGATATCGTCTACTACCTAAAGTACCAATCTTATCCAGCTAATACTTTATCGTAAAAACATTACTAGATTCACAAGCTCACTATCCACTATGTCATTATTGGCAGGAGCTGATTCAAGAGAGGTCTCGATAGAGTGTTGATGCAGTGTCTCACCCCTAAAGATATGCCTCTTGCTTTAGAGTATTCTCATGGGATTACCTATGGTGGCCACCTGGGAGGGCAGGCCACTACCCAATGTAAATTATTAGGATGGGCTACTACTTGCCCACTTTTGTTAAGGATGCTATCCAATATGCCAAAAAAATTAATCTTTATTAGTTGATTGGAGACATTATCAATACCCCCACTATAGTTTTACATTTTATTTTGGACCCTTGGCCCTTTTCTATTTGGATCTCGACTTCATCAACAAGTTCAAACCCATTTTGTCATTTGAACATTGTTGGTTCATTACTACCACTGATTACTTCAATAAGTGGGTTGAATCCATGCCCTTTAGTGGAATGAGCGGGAAGATTGTTTCTAAGTTCATAGTGAACCAGATCATCAAGCAGTTTGAGGTTCCCACCATAATTATGGCTGATAATGGCTCAAGATTCCAAAGCCCCAATATGTGTGAATTGATGAATTTTTTGGTTCCAAGTTACATTTCTCCTCCACCTATTACCCACAGGGTAGTGGGCAAGCTAAAGCTTCTAACATGACATTGAAGAAAAATCTCATTTGTACCATTGTTGAGTCTAGGAGAGTATGGCATCTCATGCTCTATCCTACCCTTAGGTATTATCGTTCTAGTTTTATGCATCCACATGGGTAACCTTGTATGTGTTAGTCTACTTGTTTGAGGTTTTTTTACCTTTCAAGGTCTTGATCCCATCACTGCAGGTTAAGTGCTTTGAGTCACTTTTGGATGAGGAAGAACATGTCACTCACTTCACCAAGATTGAGTAGTTGGACAAGCATCACATTGACACCATTAAATAATATCATGCTTATTAATGCCATCAATTTGATAAATTAGTTCAGTTGAATCCCTTTTAGGTTGGTGATACAGTGTTCATATTCGATACGGAGTAACGTAAGAAGAGAAAACTATATTACACATGGTTTAACACCTTTATGATCATCACCTTCCTAGAAAATAAAACTTATCACCTCTCCACCCTCAAGGGTGAAGCCCTATGGAACCCAATTAATGGGTTTCACCTCAAGATATTTCATGTCTGAGGGCTTGTGAAACCCTTAAAGGAAACCCACCTATAATGGTAAAACATATATTTTCTCTTCTATCTCCCACTAACCTTTATTTCACATGTATGTGTGCATACACGTGGATTATTTATTAGCCTTTTATATGTTAATCACTTGTATGTAGCAATATACAAGGCATAAAACATACACATCACACACTAATCATACA
This sequence comes from Torreya grandis, assembly GCA_037957365.1. Classification (NCBI taxonomy): domain Eukaryota; kingdom Viridiplantae; phylum Streptophyta; class Pinopsida; order Cupressales; family Taxaceae; genus Torreya; species Torreya grandis. The sequence continues at coordinate 1,468,370 of JARHVA010000384.1, forward strand.
CACGTGACAAAAATGAGAACTTGTATACATACATCCTTGGAAATATACATGTTTTCTAGGTACATCATATGGCTTCAGATGATCTTGGGCACATAACCCCTAAAATTGCCACACACATGGATAGATACACAAAATCCAAGTTAGTCTATGACTTGGTCCTCTATCTAGATTTGGCCTTAGCTAGATTGTCCTGGTCCCCCTCTAGTGGGTGATTTCGATCTTTGCCTCAAGTATCCTTATGTTATGGTTTGCTCCAATATGTTTAGCCTCGCCTATAGACCCAATAGTGTTGGTATTCTTGTCGCACTATCTCCTCTCAATTGTGTAACCTCATCCTCTAATGAATAGATTTGTAGTATCTCCTCCCTAGTTCCATAGCTACCCATGCACCTACCCTCTAGTAGCACACATGAAGATGTGTGTCGATTGGTTTGTGTGAGAGGTGCTCTTCTGTCAGTGTTATGGTTAACTTTAGGAAGAGTTCCCACAATATCCAGTCTACTTAGGGTCCAGTCCAATTTGGGTGGATTCCTGCACACACATAGATGGAATATGTTACCCACACATTAACTCTGTACAACATAACAAGAAAAGTATGAATTTACTAAAAGGAAACTTTACAATTTGTACTTGATCCTAGTGGTGGTTGTACTTGTGGTAGTGTTACAACTACTTGTGCCTATGATTGCATTGCCCTATAGTATGGTAGACTCAGTCTATCTACGAAGGTCTTGGAATACATGTTGATGCTCTTAGACCCTCCTACCCATGTCGATCCCTGACATTCTCTATGAACTTTTGATGTTGTTGGCACCTTTAGGGTTGTAACAGTTGTAGCTAGTACCAATCTTACCCCTTTTTGGTTACACTCAACCCCCTTTATAGGCCAAGGAATATGATCTAAGATGCACATATGACCCTTGTGTGATCCATGCATAGCCCCTGCACTTTCTCTATTCTATAGAGCGTGCACGTGCACCTCTCACCTAAAATTTTCCACTCCTTTACAAAAAACTTGATCATAACCTCACATGACTTGAAGTCCCATGTGTCACACATTACAGGACTCATTGAATTTTGAGCACTTTGTGCCTCGAAGTCTAGTGCACCCCATACTTATGGACCCAATGGACTTCTACACCCTTCACACCTAATAGTCACCCTATTATCATCCACTCATAGACATGTTGACCTCAACCACATGTTCCAAGTGATTCAATAATTATTACCACCAAAAAAAGACCTTGGATTTGAATTCAAATGGTCGATAACCTAGACATTAGTTATTCTAACCATTTCCAACTACCACATTTGACAAAATCAATTGGTATTTGAGCAGTTAAACACTCAAGGAGGAAATGGTGTATAAGCTCTATTATATTCTTTTTCTTATGCTTATAACCACACGAGCACACTGAAGGAGAGAGGATCTAGCAGTTGGTTCTACTTTAATGATTCTAGAACACCATTACAAAAGCCAAATGACTGATGCCTAGAATCAACATGAGGCAGCCCTAAAATTTCATTGGCTCATCATCGATGCTTTGAAAGCACAATGCACCAAATTTTTTTATCAGTTTCACGAATTGAAGATGCATCTCAACCTAACATCTTTATCTTCATCTTAGCAACATATTCCATAATAGTTCCATCAACATAACCCCTTTAAAGTATAATTTAATGTCGACATCCCCTCATTCAAAGGTAAGATCGATGCCAAAACATTAGATGCCTGGGTTTAACAACTTGAGGCATACTTTTTAGTCAATTATTTCATTGATGTTGAGAAGATCACCTTCACAGTACTAAAGATATCCATTCTAGTTATTAATTGGTAGGAGACCTTTAGCACACAATGCACGCAATAGTGCATTCTAATCAAATCATGGCAAACTTTTGTCGATATAATGAAGGAGGAATAATACCCTCTTTGATACTTTGAAGATGAATACATAAAGTTCCAACAACTGTGTCAGCGTAAGGTTCAGTTAATGGAAGACTACACCAACTCATTATGTGACTATTATGCACACCTGTAAGAGAAATTAAGTGAACAACATAGGGTGCTAAAGTACCTCAATAGAATTTCTCCTTACATCTGCATGAATATGGAGTTCTTGACTTTTAACACTTTGGGGAAAACATACCACAATGTTGCCAAAATCAAATCCAATGCATAGATGAAACAACATGTCACATCTTCATCCAATGTAGTGTGTAAGGCTCCACCAATGCACAACTCCACATCACAACCTTATGCGTAGAAGCAACAACACACTTATTATAAAGGTGAATAACACCATAAGATTACTCAACACTCAAAGGCTTCAATGCCTTCTACTTTAGACAAAGGCAAAAATAATTTTGGTGATAAGTGGTGCCATTGCCATCATTTGTCCACCCATGATGACTTTGAATGTCATGCATAGTAGTCTCTACTTGCATAGTCTACATTAGGACCCATACCAATAGACAACATTGATGCAAATACCTCTCCTATAATCATTAATTCCACTAAAATCAACATCTTTAAAGAACACAGATGTCTCTTCCACACTCAATTTTGGGTGAAGGGTTAACCTCTCCACGTCAAAATTGACAATAGTAGTTATAAGAACATCATTAAATAATCCACAACTCATCACTTTGGTCTCGCCACTATTTCACATCTTAGACCATATTATTTGGGATGGCTACAATAGGGAAAAGATATACAAGTCTAGAAATAATGCACTTTTTAATACAAGGTCAAGCCAATGGAAGACAACATCACTTGTGAAACCACACCTCTAGAGGTTTGCGACATCTTGCTGGGAATACCATATTTGTTTGAAAGTAAAATTACATATCAAACCAAGCCATAGTGTTGGATTGTTCATGCACAAGACCACTTATACAAACTTTTTGAGTTTATGCCCTCAACCAAAATCACTTTGGTCTATACCAAGCAATGTTGCAAGCTCGTATCAAATGCACAAAAGTTTGTGTTACTCATATGGTTCACCCTGATACACTTGCATAATGGGAAATGATAAAGCACAACTTGGTAATGCACAACACTAAAAAATCATCACAACAATAATAACTCAACAAGTTACTAGAGCAATAAAATAAAGTCTTCATAGAACCTAAAGGCCTTCCAACACATTACATAGTAAATCACTACATCGATTTGGTTCTTAGATCCCCTCTTCCAAATATCCCCCTATATTGCAGATCAATTTAGGAGAGTGATGAAATCTGATGTTGGATATAAGAGCTCCTCAATCAGGGCAAGATTAGGCCTAACTCTTTTCCTTGTAAGAGTCTGATAGTCCTCACATGCAAGAAGGATGGGTTTTGGTGACTTTTTATAGACTATCATGTGCTCAATAAGATAACAGTGAAGAACTGGGTACCCACTACCATGCATTGGTAACCTCCTAGACCAACTTTGAGTTTCCCAATACTTCATCAAAATTGACTTGAAGTCAGGTTCCCATTCATCCTGAAGACATTTGAAAGACAACATTCAAGACATAAGAAGGACATTATGAATGGTTTGTTATGCCTTTCGACCTAACTAATGCTCTAGCCATGTTCATGCGCTTGATGGATGATCTACTCAAGCCTTTCCTAAACTCCTTCATCATCATCTCCTTAGATGATATCCTAATCTTTAGCAAGGCTTGGGAGGAGAATATGGAGCATATATCGCATGTTCTAAACACCTTGTACCAATATAAGTTCCAAGCCACTTTGTAAGTGTACATTTAGTGTGGCATAAATCTAGTACCTGGGTTACATCATTAATCTCATTAGCATAAGGGTAGATCCAAAGAAGATCAAAGTGATCCAAGATTGGCCTACTCCATGTAATCTCATATAATTAAGGAGTTTTCTTGGACTTGCTAACTTCTACCATAAGTTCATCCTTGGTTTCTCGTACATTTCTTCACCAAAGCCAAGTTCTATTGGACTCATGCATAACAACATGTTTTCAAGGCCCTCAAATAATGCCTCTACATAGCACCTATTCTCATAATGCTCAACATTAGGTAGACCTTTAAAATTTACATCGATGCATCTGACTATGTACTTGGTGTAGTGCTCATGCAACATGGACATCCGATCGCATACCACTAAGAGACATTCAAGGACATGGAGCAAAGGTACTCCACCTATGAGAAAGAACTGTATGTTATTATTTAATTAATTAAGCAATGGTAGCACTACATTCTCAAGAAGTAGACAATTATTCGTTCAGACCATAAGCCACTTCATTTCTTGTAGATGCAAAACAAGCTGGAAAATACATGCCATATGAAATGGATGAATTACCTATAATAATTCCAACTCATGATCAAGCACAAGAAAGGGAAAGAAAAGGTATCAAATTTCCTTAGTCGATTTCTAGTTTACACACTCATCATAGTCTTGGACACATTTGACCATAACTTCATAGACTAGGTATCCCTTTACTCAACTAACTAGGACTTCGTAATGACTTATACCAACCTAGCACAAGGTAAATAAGTACAGGAGTTCTACCTGTCTGATCAAATTCTCTACAAGCTTAGAAAACTCTATGTTCATAATGGTGCACCTCACTAATGACTCATCTGAGAGGTGCACTATGCCAAGACCTTGGGACACTTCGATGTGACAAAAACTCTAGTTACATTGCATTCACACTTCTACTGGTTGCATATGTGCACAGACGTGAAATGACACATCAAGTCTTACCTTCCTTTTTGCATTACCAATCCTCTAAATAGGAAGGTAGGGCTTTACACACCTCTGTCAATTCTGTTTAGACCATGGGAATTTATCAACATGGATTTCATGACTAGGCCACTTATGATGAGATAATAACATGACATTGTGTTTATTGCAGTGGATAAGTTTTTGAATATGGCCATAATGGTCTCATATAATAAAAACATTGATTTATCTAGTACTACGCAAGCTTTCTTCAACCATGTTTGGGTCTATTTTGGGCTACTGACACCCATCAGCTATGCCCGGGATCTATGCTTTATGAGTCAATTTTGGCAAGAATTATGGGACTTGATGGGTATGTAACTAGATCAGTTGATGGCCTTTCATCCTTAGATAAATGGACAAATAGAAGTAGTTAATCACATAATTATTCATCTTCAACAAATCTACAACCACCTGCATGCTCACACTTAGGATGATAATCTCTTATACATTCAGCACACCTACAACAGAGCTTTGCACAACTCTACTAGCCACAATCCATTCTAGACATGTCTTCAATTTCAACCTTTGGCACCTCTAGACACATATTACCATACACCATCAGGCACTGAGTTGCACACATAAGAACAAGAAGCAGACAAACCTGAGAAGTTTTTACACCACATCCAGTCTATTCACCAACAGGTTAAACAAATACTCTCTTCCACTCAAGCTAAGTCCAAGGAGTGCCACAACACACACAACACGCCTCATGCATTCTGATTTAGTGATAAAGTATGGTTATAACTTTAAAAGGAGCACTTCAAAGGTCCACACTAGAAGATCAAGCCTATATTCTATGGTCCTTATACCATTTTACACACAACTGGTGAGAATTCATTCATTTTTTATCTACCTTAGTACTTTGGCATGCACCCAGTCTTCAATGTGGAATTACTCAAGCCTTACACTCGTTTGCTTTTTAAACTGCCAATGACACAACATCCTTTTGATTTAGATCCCCAACACCTACACCTCGTATAAAATGACTAGATCATCAAAGTGATAGAAACACGCACCCACCATGGCACATATCAACTTTTTAGAGTTGTCAAGGTTGCGCAGTACTCTAATCAAGGTAAGTGGTACACCTTGTTGTTCCCAAAATTTGTAACTCCATTTTGGGAAAACACATTAACTATTTTGGTCCTATAGGCCAAAATTCTCTCTTCCCTTCTCAAAAATTGTTCTGGGCATTCAAATTCTCCATTTTTCAAGCTTTTTCAGCTAACGAACTCTTTCAAAGCTCAAGAGACTTAGAAAAAACTACGGACTCTGCAGGCTAGGTTCTATGGACTAGTTTCTACGGACTTTGCAGGTTGGTTTCTAGTTTCTACATACTCATTTCTACGGACTTTGCAGGCTGATTTCTACAGACTCTGCAAGATGATTTCTATGGACTCCGCAGGTTGATTTCTACGAACTCTTTAGGCTGATTTTACGGACTCCACAGGTTCATTTTTACGGACTCTGCATGTTGGTTTTTAGTTTCTATGAACTCTGCAGACATATTTTTATGGACTATGAGGCTCATTTCTATGAACTTTGTAGGCTCATTTCTACGGACTCTGTAGGCTCATTTCTACGGACTCTGCAGGTTCATTTCTACGGACTCTGCAAGAAAGAAACAAGTTCCCAACACTTAGTCATTTTCAAGGTCAGTTCAATCAAATGTTTCAAAGGAATCTTCCAAAAGCCCGAAGGACAAGTGCCCTTGCAGAGGGCACTTAGGTGCCTACAGGACCTTTGTAACTTTTTCGAAAGGTAATTTTGGAGATCAAACAGCCCTTGCAGAGGGTAGGTGATCAACAAAATGGACTGTTGCAAAAGGCCGAAAGGGTAAGGTTTTCATTGGAAGAGATACCCTTCGAAAAGATTTTCCATGGCAAAATGTTAAGGCAATTCCTTCAGACAAAAAGTTTGAAGGAATTCCTTCAGACTTTTGTCTGAAGGGATTCACTTGATCGAAGGGAAAGTCGACTGAAAGCAAGCTAGAAAGAAACATTTCCTTCAGACAAAGTGTCTGAAGGAATTCCTTCAGACATTTTGTCTGAAGGAATTTAAGGACCAAGGACCCCGAAGGACCCAGAAGGGTAGGTACCCTTGCGGGGGACTCTCAGCCAAAGTTTAAGGGATTCCTCTCCTTCAGGAAGGATCAAATAAAAAAGCTGAAGGAATTGCCAAGAAGGGTGACGGGCCCAAAGACATTAAGATTAAGCATCGTGAGCTAGCCATTGGGATCCAGACGTCTGATGATGTCCTTGCAGACATCAAATTCGGGGCAATAAACTAGTCATTGGCTTTCAAATGGTGACGAGCGCGTGAACGTCAACTTTATGATAATGAAATAGCCGTTGATGTTTAAAGGCTTGAGCGCAGACCCGAATGCATTCAAAGGCTAAAAAGCCAAAAAGAAGAACCACTGAGAGAGGAGCACAATGAGCCAACACAACTGGGAATATAGCCTTGAGAGCTCAAATTCTAGTAAAAGACAAAAGTTAAAAACAAACTTAGCAACCAGCTAAAGAAGGAGCTGAAAGGCCAACAGAAAGGGGAAAAGATAGTCTAAGAGCTCAAATTGTAGCAGAAAGAGGGAAAGACCAAAAATATATGTGTAGGAGTTATTCCAGTAGGTGGAACAGTCCACCAAGTAGATATTTGAGTTTATAAACATTAAATGTGTGGCATGTTTTTCTCCCTTGAAGTAAAGGCGAAGTGGCCAGCTACGCAGATATCAAGTGACAGACCAAATAACCCAGGCCTAGGAAAAGACATTTGAGATGAATCGACATGCCATAGTTAAGGCAGATGCCTTGTTCCAGCATGGTCCCTTGACAAAATTGAAAATGCATTCAAGGCATTGAATGCAGCATGGGCCATTCCATGAAACAAAGAGCCAAGCCTTTTTGGACAGCTATATATTGTAATCTCTTATGTTAGGCAAAGGAGATCTTTTTGGTTATAAAAGCAAAACTCTACCAAAATTGAAAGGCAATTATTGAGACTTTGAGCTCAGATTGTTGATCATATTTCTTTGTTTGAATGAGAAAGCGGGTTACTTTAAGACTTTGTGATGTTATAACTTGTGTCATTTAGGAGATTATTCTTATGTCTGTTTCCTGAATGCGTTCTTGTCTATTTTAATGAAATAAGTAGAACTAGTGGAAGTAATTAGGAGGGTGTCTTAAAACCAACTGTGGGAAGACTTTGTGCTGTCTACAATTGTCTTTAGTGTGTTTGTTTGTTTTCTATTTCTGTGTAAACGACCTTGGGATGACTTTGTGCCCTCATTGTCCTTCGTATCTCACTCTTTGGCAATTGAGGTGGAGACTTTGTGCTACACTTCATCCTGCTGGTTACTACACCCTTGTTACTTGTTACTTACCCGAAAGAACTCCAACTGTTTGCTGCAAGACCACTTTTGAAAGAAGAAAAGTGCCTTCAGTGTTTTCACTAAGATTTCTCCTTTGTCTGTGAACATGATCTTTGAAAAAAGAGAGATGGATAGTGTTATCCTACTCTTGAGTGTTATTTTCTGCATATATATATATATATATATATATATATAGCTCCTCATATTTATAAGGGAATCTCCCCTTGATGAGAGGAGAGATTTGTCCCCTTTTGATGTGGTAAACCTACAAATCTAGCCAACCAATCTCCCTACGTTGTGGTTGAAGAGACCTATTTTGCCCATCAGTTAGCTGGTGACAAAATATTCACCCAATAGTTTTTGGCAACTCTGTTGGAGAAGAGCACGCAGTTTGAAGTCTTAAGCTCTAAGCTGAAGTAGGGCCAGTTCTTTTCTATTTTTATTCTACAATCTGGCAACTCCACATTATATAAGAAGCTAGAGAGTTCAAGGTGTTGTTAACCCTATCTTTGAGTTGGTGCAGTAGGGTAATTTTGATTTGTTTCCTCCACAACTTCAATTTCAATGATCTAGGAGTGTTCCTCCTACCAATACCAGGTCACCAACACAAGGCAGAGCCTCTTTTTCTACTATTAGTAGAGCTTTGCCTATACATACTCCACCCAAATTTGTTATTCCCCTTTTTCATAATCAAATCATGGCAGTTCAAGGCCCCTGGGGTAACTCTTTTGGCCCACTTAATTTAACGCCACCCCTACATGAGCTTCTACATAGTTCAAGGAAGAATTTCCTAAAATTCTATGGTGATTGGAGAGTTCATCTTGATGAACACATTACAGCTTTCAGCATAGCCTACGGTGTGATAGGCGTGGAGTATGAGGATATGGCAGTCAGGCTGTTTGTGAAAACATTGCAAGGTGCTGCTGCAGACTGGTTCTATCATCTGCAGGCCCAGATTATGACTAAGTGGAACACCCTCAAAGCTAAGTTTGAAGCAAGGTTCAAGCCTACAAAATATGTGCATGCCCTGCTGGCCCAGCTCACACAGATGAAGAAAGAACCTCATGAACCTATGAGGGACTTTATTGCCAAATTTGACAAGCAGAGGAACAAGATTCCTATAATTGGTCAACTAACACCTGAGAATCTCAAATGTTTTTTCATCAATTCTTAGCTGCCTAAAGTGAGTTTTTTGTTGAGATGTGCTGGCCACATAGATCTTACTGCTACTCAGAATTTGGTTACTGAGGTAGAAGATGACCTTATCTTGGCAGAAAAGATGAGAGATCCTAACAAAGGTAAATCCTCTTCATGTTCTGAATACTCATCTACAGGCACCACTGATCCAATGGTGCAGAAGTTGGCAAATGAGTTACTTGCTCTTAGAAAGCAAATGGCGTAAGGGATGTCATTCGCTCCTTCATACAGAGATATACCAAGGAGGGCATTCCCCAATCAGTCATACCAAGGCAATGCTGCCAGGAATCAAGGGTAGCCAAATTGTTTTCCTCCCACACATGGAAAATTGGCCATTGAATCTCCTCCAACCAATTCAGCAGTTGGATATCTTGAGGTAGATCAAATTTTTCCTTCCAACCTGAGTTGAACCCAGAAGATGACACTAATCTCTTCACAGAGGAAGAAGAAGAATTAGTTGGCGACTCAAACATTGATTTCTTGAATTACCAGGATGAACCCAAAAGTGAAGGCAAAGCAGTTGAGGGATCATATGCAATGTTCACCTAGTCTAAGAATCAGTCAGCCCAACAAGATGATAAAGAAAAAATAGAGGAGTGACCTCAACCTACAATTTCAATTGCCAAACGAGGAACTTCTCTACCTTTCCAGCCAAAGGATTTGGTGATTGCTAAAAAGTAAGTACTCCAAACTTGCCTTCACTTTCAACTTCAATTTCACAGATCAATCCTTCCCCCCTAAAAACTAGAAGTATGAACCCCCTTCCCCTCTTCATAATTCATTTCAAACATTTGACATAGTCGACCATGTCAAGAAAACTAAGATTCAAATGTCTGAATTTGAATTCCTACAATCCAACCCTGAGCAGTTGGATAAGTTGGTTCAATGTGTGAAGAACCAAAGTGTCCCTGTAAGACTAGATGTTCCAAAGGTAACTCCCACATCCACCCAAAATAACCTTGTTATTTCTCCTCCTACTGCTCTCAAAAGGACTAAACCATTTTATGTCTCCCTGCTGATAAATGGACATTAGCTAAATAATTGCATCATAGACTCAAGTACGTCTGACAATGTCATGCCTGCCAAAGTAGCTAAATCCCTTGGTCTCACACTAACCAAGACATTTGGGAGATGTTTCTCCATGGAGAATAAATAAGTGCCACTGCTACGACAAATCAAAGATGCCTAATTTGCATTTGCAGCATTTCCAAAAAAGAGAATCAAGATGACAGTCCTGGTGGCTGACGTCCCAGCCTCATACGACATCCTTCTTGGTTGAAATTTTTTCAAGGATGTAGGGAGTGAGTTAAGTATGGACCTATTTGAAGCAAGGATCCCAGCTAAAGGCATCATGAAGAGGCTGCTTCCTGAGAAGGAGGCAAAATATGTTGTCACCCAAACGTCTGCCCCTGAAGCTCAAATTCTGTTTAACTCTTCAAATAGGGGTAATTTTTTTTGTCTATTGAAGATGTTCCTGTTATAGCAGATGAAAGTTTTGTAGGTGGCGATCTAGAAATTGATTCAAATAAGACATCAGAATAATTGGTAGGGTGTAGTACAAATGAAAAAGGATCTTCCCTCTCTAATGAAGAAAAATTTGATAAAAGATCAGTTTTTGATGATGTTTGGATTATGGAATTCGATGGCAGTAATTCCTTTACCGGTGCTGGAGCCGGGACTGTGTTGATATCTCCTTAAAGAGATATTTTTCCTTTATACAAATTGTAGTTCAGCAACACCAACAACACTGTTGAGTATGAATCTATGTTACTCTTGTTGAAGGCTGCTCAAGACAAAAGTGTTAAACTCTTTCATGCCAAAAGAGATGCTAAATTGATGGTTTGTCAGGTGAGGACCCTGTGTCAAACCAAGAACAAAATATTGCACCATTACCGTAATCTGGTATGGAACTGTATTGAAAGTTTTGATGCTTTCAATATAACTGCAGTGCCTAGAGAGTTTCATAGTCATGCAGATTCATTGGCTGTCTCTACGACCCTCTTGGTTCCTCACCAAGATTTCAAAGATAATAGGTACACTATCAAACTGGTCTTTCTACCTAGTGTGCTTGATAAAGCTAACCATTGGCAAGTATCTGAGGGAGACAATCAAATCATGTGTTGGACTGAACCAAAAGAATAGAAAGCTATGGTAGTGGACCATATTGTTGTACGCCAAAGTCAAGAAAAGGAACTCTTTGCCAAGAGAGCAAGGATTTATGGTTTTCAGGTTGGAGACCACGCCATGCCATGGGGCAAGAAGAGAGAACCAAAAGGAGTGCACAAAAAATGTGATTCCTGGTGGGGAGTTCCATTCACCCATCACCGATTCTGGGAAGAAAATGGTTTCTTATTGGTTTATCAAGACGAAATGCCAATTTCATTATCTCACAATAGGTGGCATCTAAAGCACTTTAATTCTTGAAGTATCAGATAAGATCATTTGTACATATGTATATTTGTATAGTCTTTAGTTCTATTTTGTGCTTTTCATTTTCATTTTTGGCTCCTTTTTTTTGGGTAGCATGACTCCATAGCCCAATGGCATACTTAAAGGCACTGGAGATTCTAGTTTCTACTCCCTTCAGCTATTTCAAAATTTCAACTGAAGGAAGTTCCCCAACTAGAGCCAGCTATTGTTCCCAGAATCTGTCACTCCTTTTTGGGACAACACATGAACTATTTTGGTCTTACAGGCCAAAATTCTCTCTTCCCTTCTCAAAATTGTTCTGGACATTCAAATTCTCTATTTTTCAAGTTTTTTCAGCTAACAGACTCTTTCAAAGCTCGAGAGACTTAGAGAAAACTATGAACTCTACATGTTCATTTCCACGGACTCTACAAGTTGGTTTCTAGTTTCTACAAACTCATTTCTACGAACTCTGTAGGCTTATTTCTACGGACTCTACAGGCTAATTTCTATGGACTTTGCATGTTGATTTCTACGGACTCTACAGGCTGATTTCTACAGACTCTGTATGTTGATTTCTACGGAGTCTGCAGGTTCATTTTTACAGACTCTGCATGTTGGTTTTTAGTTTCTACGGACTCATTTCTATAGACTTTGCAGACATATTTCTACATACTCTATAGGCTCGTTTCTACGGACTCTGCAGGCTCATTTCTACAAACTCTGCAGGCTCATTTCTATGGATTCCACAAGTTCATTTCTACAGACTCTGTAGGAAAAAAACAAGTTTTCAACACTTAGGCGTTTTCAAGGTCAGTTTAATCGAACGTTTCAAAGGAGTCTTCCAAAATCCTAAAGGCTAAGTGCCCTTGTAGAGGGCACTTAGGTACCAACATGACCTTTGTAACTTTTGTCGAAAGGCAATTTTGGAGATCAAACAACCCTTGCGGAGGGTAGGTGATGAGCAAAATAGACCATTTCAAAAGGCCAAAAGGGTAAGGTTTTCTTTAGAAAAGTGAACAAAGGCAAGTGCCCTTACGGAGGGCAGTGAACAAAAGCAGATAAAGAGATACCCTTCGAAAAGATTTTTCGCAGCAAAATGTAATAAGTTCAAAGAAATTCCTTCAGACAAAAAGTCTGAAGGAATTCCTTCAGATTTTTGTCTGAAGGGATTCGCCCGACCGAAGGGAAAGCTGACCGAAAGCAAGCTAGAAAGAAATGTAAAGGAACATTTCCTTCAGACAAAGTGTCTGAAGGAATTCCTTCGAATATTTTGTCAGAAGGAATTTGAGGACCAAGGAGCCCGAAGGACCCCAAAGGGTAGGTACCCTTGCGGGGGACTCTCGGCCAAAGCTAAAGGGATTCCTCTCGTTCGAGAAGGATCAAATAAGAAAGCTGAAGGAATTGCCAAGGAGGGTGACGGGCCCGAAGATGTCAAGATTAATCATCACAAACTAGGCGTTGGGATCCAAACGTCTGATGACATCCCTGTAGACGTCAAATTTGGGGCAATAAACTAGTCATTGGCTTTCAAATGGCGATGGGTGCGCAAACATCAACTTTATGGCAATGAAATAGCTGTTGATCTTTAAAGGCTTGAGCGTGGACCTGAATGCATTCAAAGGCCAAAAGGAAGAACCACTGAGAGAGGAGCACAAGGAGCCAACAAAGCTGGGAATATAGCCTCGAGAGCTCAAATTCTAAGAAGAGACAAAAGTTAAAAACAAACTCAATGACCAACTGAAAAAGGAGCTGAAAGGCCAGCAGAAAGGGGAAAAGATAGCTCGAGAGCTCAAATTGTAGCAGAAAGAGGGAAAGACCAAAAATATCTACGTAAGAGTTATTCTAATAGGTGGAAAAGTCCACCAAGTAGATATTTGAGTTTGTAAACATTATAGGTGTGACCTATTTTTCTCCCTTGGAGTAAAGGCAAAATGGATAGTTGCACAGATATCAGGTGACAGACTAGATGACCCAGGCCCAGGAGAAGACATTTGAGATGAATGGACATGCCACAGTTAAGGTGGATGCCCTGTTCCAACATGGCCCCTTGACAAAACTAAAAATGCATTCAAGGCATTGAATGCAGCATGGGCCATTCCATGAAACAAAGCGCCAAGCCTTTCTGGGTTGCTATATATTGTAATCTCTTATGTTAGGCAAAGGATATATTTTTGGTTATAAAAACAAAACTCTGCCAAAATTGAAAGGAGATTACTGAGACTTTGAACTCAGATTGTTGATCATATTTCTTTGTTTGAATGAGAAATCAAGTTACTTTTAAACTGTGTGCTGTTATAGCTTGTGTCATTTAGGAGATTGTTTTTATGTCTATTTCTTGAATGCGTTCTTGTCCATTTTAATGAAATAAGCAGAACTAGTGGAAGTAATTAGGAAGGTGTCCTGAAGCCAACTGTGGGAAGACTTTGTGTTGTCTACAATTGTCTTTAGTGTGTTTGTTTATTTTCTGTTTTTGTGTAAAGGACCTTAAGACAACTTTGTGCCCTGATTGTCCTTCGTATCTCACTCTTTGGTAGATGAGGTGGAGACTTTGTGCTACACTTCATCCTGTTGGTTACTACGCCCTTGTTACTTGTTACCTACCTGAAAGAACTCCAGTTGTTTACTGCAAAACCACTTCTAAAAGAAGAGAAGTGCCTTCACTGTTTTCACCAAGATTTCTCCATTGTCTGTGAACATTGTCTCTGAAAAAAGAGAAATGGATGGTGTTATCCTACCCCCGAGTGTTATTTTAATGCATATATATATATATATATAGCTCCTCCTATTTATAATGGAACCTCCCCTTGATGAGAGGAGAGATATTTCCCCTTTTGATGTGGTAAACCTGCACATCTGGCTGACCAATCTCCCTATGCTGTGGTTGAAGTGACCTATTTTGCCCATCAGTTAGCTGGTGACAAAATATTCACCCAACACACCTCATAAAAACTTTAGGTACAGTTCCCACAACTATGCACTAATGCAATGGAGAACACTAATCTTCAAGAAAGGGCTAATGATCTGTGCATACCCCCTATGCAACTGAGCTCATTCCTCGTTTTCTCTACTACGTAAAGCACACACCTCTCACCCAAACTTGCACATTCCTTTTCATAAAGCTTGCTCATAACCTCAGATGCCTTAAAGCACCATGCTCCACACACTAGTGGACTCGCCAAATTCTATAGACTCCATGTCTTGTAGTTCCACATTCCCCACACTTATAGACCCATTGGACTTATGTGCCCTTCATGCCTAGTAATTCTACATAATTTTACATGCCCTACACATTAACCTCCACCATGTACTCCAAGTGATCTAATGACCATTACTACCAAAAGGATAACCTATATTTGAACTCAAATGATTGATAGCCTAGACATTAACTATTCTAACCATTTCCAACTACCACATCTAATAGGGTCAATGAGCCACAAACTTTCTCCTTGGTAATTGAACAATAACTATTACTACTCTTGTAATCTTATGTTCTATATATGTAACATATGCACATGATTATGGATATATATACATACAGAGATATACATAGAACCTAGATTGATGCCATTACACATAGTCGTAACATTGATAACTTACTCTACATAACTTCTCGGTATACACACACTACTAACATTGTACTCTATATTATTTTCCCTATTATATGCTAATGTATATAAGTTGCATTTTTTGCAAGTCAAGACTTCATCTGCATTGAATGTGTTTTGTTTATTATGCCTAAATATTATATTGTGCATTCACTCTACATAACCATAACTTAGTTGTCCCCCACACACCTCAGTCCTGGGCCCCATGGTGTAGTTCACTGTGGAGCTTAGAACTCATTCTCTCCTAATTGGGTATATACTATTGCATCCTCCACCCATACCACCATTGTATATGGATCTTAGATGTACATTGATCACATATTTACTCCTAGGTCATGGTGCTGGTTGGGCCCTCTCCCTACGAACTTTGATGCCTTAGCAATATTGGTTAGTTTTTCTAAATACTCTACTGCACCTAAGTGTGTTCTTGATCACATTAGTGGTAGCCTCTCATAGGCCAAAACTTGGAGTATCATCATCTATGTAATAACCCTGTGTCCTTTTGTGCAGATTTGGTTGAGTTACTGGTATAGTCTGCCAAGGATATACTAGCCCCATGTGTGATTCTAACCCCTCTCAACAATGATGCAGGGGCATCAAGAAAAATAATGAAAATCTAGTCATGAGTAAGTATTTGTATGATAAATGAGTGTAAGGGATGTCTTAGAGTCCCTTAGAATGGGGTTGAAACCTCAGTAGTGTCTTTATGAATGTTTAGGTGGTCATTGGTGTTTTCCTACCAAAAGGAATTATTTGAATATTTGAATTATGTATGACCATTTAAGAGTGTCTTGAAGGTGGTCATGAAATGTAAGGTTGATCACATGTTAATGTTAGGTCCTAAAAAATTCTAAGAGTGTACTAAGAGTTATTATATGTACACATCATGAGGAGAATATAATAGATCAAAAATCTTGAATGTATTACCAAAACATGACAGTTGTAAAAAAGCAAGGTAGTTTCACTTGTCTTAAAAAAGAGAATGTAATGAGTTTATGTAGGAAAAAAAGGTAGTTAGACTCATTGGGAGAGTTATTTAGGAGTTGGTAGAAGGTAGAGGTACAAAAATAAGTTGAGAAAATTGAAGAGGAAGAAGAAATGAGTGAAAACAAGAGGATCCATGTGTTTTGTCCATGGAGGCAGAGCTGTCAGTATAAAGAAATGAAATCAATAAAGTGAGCATGTTTTGAAGTATGTGTCTCTGTATTGTCATGTTTATCTCCTTTTATGAATGTATTTGATGTGGTATAGGTATTTAAACACTTAGAAATAACATATTATAGCTTTAAATGACAAAGGATTGTATCTTATAGGACTATGACACAAATTATGTGTTGTTTCATTAACCCTGAAAGACTAGCATAGAAGGAACCTTGTCAAGATGGGTATGGTGATGGACATTATTATAGGACTAATTATATTATTAGGTAAATGTCTATGAGATAAGTGCTTTATTGATGGTGACATGTACAAGTGAGTGTTTAAACTCAGGGTCCTACATACCCCTGTTTGAAGTCAGAAACAAACTAATGACGGGATTCTTCTTAAGTAGGAGGGAGCATAATAAAAGAATAGTAGTATGAGATTATCTTGGCATAAAATGATTGTGTAAACACGAGGTTTGTTTTTCCTTGAGAAGTGTGGAAGGACAAGGTTTGCAGACAGTAAAGACTCTGTTCACAAAGATAGTTAAGAAACCTTGGGTGTAGTTTCAATAATGAATCGTATATGTGGATGAAAGTGTAATAGTGTAGAGAGAATATAAAGTAGAAAAGTATCCTTGTGAAGTGTTTAAAACCCTTGAATAAGGAAATAATGTACATTTGAACCCTGTATGAATGTTCCCAAGTAGACTATGTCTATAATATTCAGTAGGATCAATAATTTAAAGGTGTTTAACAATTCAACATGATAAGACATGGATTGAAGAAGGTGAACCTATATAACATGGACCTTATTTAGGATTTAGGCATAACTGAGATCAAGATTGGTCCATCTATAACACATTTGAAAGCTCTCAGGCTAGTTATACCCTGTGTAACCCTAGATTAGTGTTTAAAGAGGAAAAGTTGAATATAATGAGTTTGAAGCATTAAAAATTCCTAAAACTTGGTAGTATGATGTATTGGGATAATTATCAATGGATTATGGTTATTTATCACTTGTACGGTCTTGTATGGTAGATATATTGAAGACTGTGTTGTAACTAACTTTAGAGACCTAATGAAGTTAGTAGGGGTAATGCAAAGGTGGAGATGCATGAGGAGTTAATGGAGGAAACTTGGTGATAAGCTGTAAGGAGGAAAAGGGTACTAGAATATGTGCTTAGTTTGTATGAAGATTCTGTAGTTATGTCAAACCAAGGATTTTTGTCCTCTAAAAGCCCTGATTGGCATAACAATTATAAAGGAAAAGATATATGGTTAAGGAGTTGAGATGGGAAACTTCTTGAGAAGTTAGAAAGAGATGGAGAGTGCCCAAATATAGGATTAGTTCCCTTGGAGTAGTGGTGGATTGTTCAAAGTAAGGAAATTAGACTAAAAAGGGCTCGAAGGAGTAAACTTGATTGTGAGCTTGAGAAGTATAAAAAGGAATGAGTCAGATTGTGAGATGGCTTGAACCATGTATGTTATGCCCTATAGAGGCTATCCATGATGAAATATTCCCTTTATAAGATCATGAACAAGACTTGAGGACCTTGAGCCTTGAACAAATGTAAAGCTAATGAGAAAGTAACATGAAAGGAAAAGAGAGGGATTGATGGATGAAGTGAAGTGAGTATATAAGTGAGAGGACCAAAAAAGGTCTTAGATGATAAGGGAAGGTTTAGAGGTGATGAGTGAACAGGGTTGTGCTTGAGAGGATTAGTAAGCCAGGAGATTAGAAAGAGCCTTGGGAAAAGTGAGTCAAGATAGTGTGAAACCAAGAGTGAGACTTTGAGAAGTGATGGTCAGGGAGTTGCAGGACTAGGCTTTGCATCAACTTTAGACCATGTTAGTCCACACTAGTGGTAATGTGTTTGTAGTCTACCATGGGTATACTCTACCAAACAGACACCCTGCTATCACTATCTTTAATTGAGGAAGCTTGGCCTACCCAAGAGTGATCACTACCCTATGGTGTGTGAATGCTTTGGCCATTCTCACTAGGTAGACCACCACTGCTACCTGGTCCTACGCTGGTTGCATGACTACCATTTACCTTGTAAGCACTACTCCATATAGCTGGTATACATTCTCTATGTTGAAGATGGCCTCTAGATCTAGCCCCAGATAGAACTTGTGCCTCATAGTGTCCCACCTTTGGATATGTGCATTCACGAGCTCATTACTATGACATGCATAAACTATATGAGCTAGTATCCATAAGCTTGTTTCTAGTAGTGTATCCTGCTCAATTAGTGATAATGTATCTAACTCTGTCACTAGTGAGTTTGGGGCCCTCTTGTGGTTCAAAATTTCATAGTGCATGGCTAGTGTCATTAGTGGTTGTTGTAACAGCTACCCTGACCCTCCCTATCGACTGGTTCCACCTTGTGTCTACATCCATGCACACAAAAAAGAGTCATTAGCTAGGCCAAACAATAAAAAATTAAGTGTAAAAAATACTTTTTTTTCTTGTTATCCCTCTTATTTTCCTGTTGGCCTATTATTGGGCCTGTTTAGGACTTTTTTAGCCCTTGAGAGAGAAGGTCACGATCTAGCTCCATAAGTTGTGACCTAGCATGCTAAGTCATGCCTTCCCTTTGAGGTAGGTTGCATGTAGTGTTGTTAAGTCACGGCTTGACAAGCCCTAATGTTTACCAAAATGTTCGACCCATGCTATTGTTTGATGTATCATCACTTACATGATGATCATCTCCCCCATATATGTTTTCATCCATGTTTTATTCTAACCCATATACAAATTCAAATAAAATCCAAATAAAACCCTCGTGGGTCCTCCTTCTAGCTATGAAATCATTTTTTTTTCAAATTTTTGACTAGAGGTCCTACCTAGACTATCATGCACACTCTTCGTGTGCTCTCATGTCTGTGTGTCTTATTTGTCACTATTAGAGCTCTCTGAGCTCTACTTTGGAATGTTGAATGATGAAATTGACTTGGAAATTGACCTTTCTATTATATTTATTCATTGACTTTCCCTCCTTTTTTGTCCTTTTTATTGGCTTCACACTATTATGGGTACCATAATTCCTCTGTTCATTATGAAATCCTTCACCCTAGGCGTTTTGACTCATTTTGGATGCACTAGCAGTCTCCATTTCACTCCTTGAAGCTGGTCGATGCCTATTTTTAGACATTTCATGTCTCTTGGTCATTTTGGCATGTGCACTCCTCTTTGAATGCATCTTAGGAGAGGATTTTTTTGTTTCTTTTATTTTAGTGTTACTGCTTACTCACTAATGGTCCTCTACTGACTCTCTCGTTCTATTTTTATCGTGATCTTTGTAACTATTTCAGATGGTTGTTGTGGTTGTTCAATACTTGATTTAGTCTTCTTTGGTTTGTTTTTCATCTTTCATGGGCCTCCTACCACCCCTCTTTACTCTCGTTGTGTTTGGCATTGATATCCTTCATATAATTGCAACTTTATCACTTTCTTTGTTTCCCTCATATAACTTGTTTGTTTTACTTTGTGTTGAGATAGTCCCCCTGTGGTTGTGTCTTGCATCCCTGACCCCTATCATGCTGCATCATTTTGTGGTGATTCATACTAATGATGGTAGTTGAGGCAACTTAGGAACCATGACTATGGCCTAGACTATTGATGACCCATGGGGCCATGAGCTTGTTATAGTTGGTTTCTTCCTTACCAGTGAGATGAACAATGCTATTGAGTATCACATGATTATTATATCCTTGTCTGATGCCCATGTGTTACGTGCATCCTATGTGTAATTGTTCTCTGACTCAATCTTAGATTTTTCTTTGCTCATGAAGGTCTAGAATGTCCTTAACATTGAGTTGTTCCCTCTCTTCCACGCGAGGCATGAATTTCTCTCCTCTTTTAAGGAGTTCCAAATCTCCCACATCCCTCATTTAGAGAACACTAGAGCAGACACTCTAGTGAATGCCATCTTACATTTTCAAGTTTGATGTCACTTTTTGTCCCTTCTTATATAGCAGTTGGTGCTGGAGCTGAAGTTGAATCACAGGGAGCTCAACCTTGTACACACCGGATCATGCCATCATTTTTTCATCCATCGCTATTCTTATTAAGTGAGTGTGGATGACGTTCTCTATTTTCCTTTTTCTTTTACTTTTTGTTACTTTTTTTTGGCTTTCAGGCATTGCACAACACTACTTGTTCTATTGATCATCAATTATTTTTACTTTAGGGGAATATGTAATCGTGATCATTTTACCCTACTCCTCCTTATGCTTATACATTTGTTGTAATGTTTTCTACTAAACACTGAGAGACCATATTGATCCAAAGCAATCATTCAAAGAGATGTGTGATCTTCCTAGACCATAATGGGCCTTCCCTCACCCTACCAGACCTTCCCTCACCATGTTAAACCTTCCTATTGTTCGTTGATACCCCATAGGCAGTGTTGCAACCTAGGGCACAACTTACCTAGAATAAACTCGTTTCAGTCTGGGCCATTACAAAATGGATAGAAACAACTAGTTTTTGGTGATTTTGACCCTTAGAAGCCCTATATCAATTATAAACCTACCTCAAAAGCCCCCTCTTTTAATTCTACTCTAATTTTTCCTACTTCTTGAGATAAATTTATACTTTCACTTATTATTTGGACTGGATTTACCATTTTGCTCCACATTTATTTCTAACTTCATTATTGCTTGCTCTCATGATGTACCAGTTGGCAATGCACCTTATTTGTGCACTTGGATTTTCTCTCATACTCCTATGTATTCTACCTCACTCTCTCTCCTAGGTTGTTATCATTTGATAAGACATAGTTCTTATTACAATTTAGTCTTCCTTTGATCAGGATCAAACTTGGACTCTTAGTTGGTAGTTTTTTGCATTGTTGTTAAGCATGATCTGAGGGCACCTTGCTTGCAAGGTGAAATAATTATTTTGGCTTGGTGTAATTTTATTGCTAGGTTTAGAGATTTCATGTCATGGTTAGCGTCATTTTAAATAAGTATTTAGCATATATTCTAAAAAATCTTATACATTTCCATTTGAAAATGTCTTTCATTTGAAATCATATTTGATACCCTAGGGTTGCATGTTTTTGAATCATTATTTATTCTTGACATTTCTTACTGTATACACCTAAAATTACTCACTCCATTACAACTGACTAATAATCCTATTTGTCGACACTAATTCCCCTTCCTAGCCATAAATCTAATATCCCCTTCCATTAATCTACATTTCACTAACCTTATCCCATCCCATTACTCTATTAATTCCCTCTAATCTACCATTATCCTAATCCAATCCCAATTATCTATTATATGGGAATTTTTAACTCCCATAACCCCACCTAACCACTTACTAGCCTATCCCCTAGGTATTCCTACATCCCTAGGAATCCTAATCCTATTATTTAAATCCCTAAACAAAACCTACTATCCACTAAACCTACACCTAATCCCACTTTCCAATTAAAAATTCTAAAATAATCTACCTACCAACACACCACCCTACACTAGCCTTTCCTAAACTCCTAAAATCCTATGAAGAGATCTTTAGAATTAGAGAGTTTTAGAAATCTCTCCATTATAGCCCTCATCCTCTAGAATTATCTATTCTAAAGGATTCCATGGAAGTAAAAATTCCATGGAAAATCCTCAACCCTGGATCTTGATGGCCAAAAATTCAAATTTGGACCATAAGATCTCTCTCCATGAATCTATAAAACCAACACACCCTCACTTGCTCAAGCTAATGAAGAAATGAAGGAATGAATGAATGAATAAAGAAGTGAAAGCATAACACAATCAAGTCATCTATCAAGCCTATCCAGGCCATTCTCAAGCATCTCCAA
Organism: Torreya grandis; assembly: GCA_037957365.1. Classification (NCBI taxonomy): domain Eukaryota; kingdom Viridiplantae; phylum Streptophyta; class Pinopsida; order Cupressales; family Taxaceae; genus Torreya; species Torreya grandis. Next base: position 1,490,673 of record JARHVA010000384.1, read on the forward strand.
GAAATCCAACAATCATATTCACGCATACAAATCTTGGATCAGAGCTATGAGAAGGTAAAAATGATGGTAATCATGCACACTACATTCTAATTTACATTTTCTGTCCCTTCCTATTGGTGTCATTATCTTTGGGTTTTCATTATCTCTTTGACAATATTTTGTTTAAATCCCAAATTTGGTGCACATTTTGGCGATCACGGTGGGACCAACATCCCTTATTCAGGCTAACACTCTTGTTGGAAGCATTTTGGATGATTGCAAGGCCAACTAAAAGAGAAATCAATCATGGATTTTGAAGTTTTCACATGTTTATGAGAATAGTGGTATTACTCTGCAAGTAGTTGTATTGTAGTAGCAGTATCGTTAACAATAATAATGGTATTGTAGGTTAAACTATTAGCAATCAGGGTTTTAGTAGGGTGTTATGTTTGAATAATACTACCACTTCGCAAATCATGATATTGATCTGTTAATAGTGGGGTTTTCATTCCTAGTAGCGATATTGCAACCAGAAGTCAGGTTCATTAGTTTTTAACAGTACCGCTACTTTCTTAGTCATGGTATTACTGTGCTATTAGTGATATTGTTATTCCCAGTAGTGGTATTGCAACCTAAATTTTCACATTTATATAGCTAGCGGATTAACCCTATATTTTTGTCAGGTGTGTTGTTTATGGTGTGCAGGAAAGACATTATTCCCTAAAGAACCACCAGAGGGTCATTAACATCTGTTTCAACAATCTTGTTACTTTCTTAGTCATGGTATTGTCCTATAAATAGTGGTATCATTGATCTTAGTCACAGTATTGTACACCTTGGTCCTACCTCCTATATAATTTTGTTACTCTGAGCTACTTGTTTCTTCTATAGATTCTCTGTGTTTTGTTATCATACATGTCTACAGGAGAGAAGCAACTAAGGAAAATTATCAGGATGAGATTTAGTTTAGTTTGAACAATCCCACCACTTTAAGACTAGCGGTATTGCACTGTAAGTAGCGGTATTGTAATTTGTAGTAGCGGTATTATTTTTTCGGTATACCCATGTCAAAACTCTTCCCTATTAGTCTTTTGCTACTTTGGAATTTGTTTAGCTTTTATTTTTGTAGAGAACATCCAAATTGATTAAGGGTGATTTGCTCTTTCAGGATCTACAATGTCCAAGAGAAGATTGCTTGAGTCTGCCCAAATTCGATAATACCACTACTTTTGTAATTACAAGATTGTCCTGCAAGTAGGAGGATTGTTATACAGAGTAGCGATATTGAACATCTTTATTTTAGTAATTAATTTTGGATTTTAAACAATTTTGATATCAATAATTGTATTAAAATGAAGCCCTAGAATCATTTTCAGTCTGTGAAAGTATGATTTGGCACTTTTTAGCTCAATTTAGGATCATAAATTAAGTTGTGCAATATCATAAATTTCCTAGTAGCGGTATTGTCTTGCTAATAGTGGTATTGCTCTGTGTGGTAGTGATATTATAGTTTCAAGTTTTTATGACCATTTTGTAGGTCTTGCTAGACTTTTAAGGCACCCTTAGTGGATTTATAACTTTTGTGTTGTAGGAAAAGGGAGTGCCCATTTTGATTATTGTTGACTATGTATTTTTCATAATTATTACATTATCATTCGTAGTTAATCATTAGCTTTGCTTGATCCTTGTGTGTGTGTACACATATACTTTGATGGTTTGTGTGTGTGTGCATAATCTATCATATCGTGTGAAGCTGACATAGGTAATTAGAATGGTTAATTAATTATATCAGGAGTTTGCTTATTTGTATAAACCTTTCATAGGATAACACGCGACATGGATTTCATCACCATGCACATGACTTAGTACTTAGGGGTTAGTATCATGGATTTCACCACCACATGCTAACCACACTCCATGTTCCAGTGGAGTATAAATATCAAGAGAGCATTGTCATTATGGCCTAAGCAAAATTCTCCATAAAGGGTTTCATGGAGTGAGAGACAATTAAGTCCATATGCCCAGGGCAATCAGACAACCTCCTATATGGATTTGGGCCCCATCATACCTTTGAGAATACAGGGGACTCCTTAGATCCATATGTAAACCTTAAAATATGAGCCTATGACCGTAACAGGTGTTCCACTACCGATGTCAGTATCCGTGTCCAAGTGACCATTAGGAACAAGCAAGGTCGAGAGGGTTTGATTGATTCTGTAATGGGTCACCAACCTATAACTTCACTTGTATAGCCATTAGATGGTGTGGACATCGAGTTACACTCCCATATGGTTTACTAATTAGGGTTGTATATGTGCATGATTTTTTTGTGTGTTGTGATAAGGCCCTTTTTGTTTGTTATCTAAGTCAGCAATACCCATATCTTTTGTGTGCACACCTTATAAAACTTAAAGGATCACTTCCATCATCCCATCATTCATTTCTTCATCTTATTCCATCATCATCTCATTTTGACCATCGATATCACATCATCTTTCTTCTTCCCTCCATAACATTTTTACCCTAATCCACCCTCTTTTCATTCCATTTCACTTTCCACACTCATCCTAATATCATTCTTCTTCCTTGATAATTTGTATATTTTGACCATCATATAACCCACCTCCCCATAATCACACTATATCATTACATCATCCTACAGTTAGTTAATAGTGCCTCTTGTGTTTACACCTATCCCATAACACTTAGTATCCACTATCCTTTTTGTCATATCCCTTTGGACCATCACACATCCCCATATCCTTTTGTCCATATCATTTTCACTTTCTTATCTCACCCCCACCACATAGGATTCATCTCACTTAGCGCCACCACATCTCCACATCTTTCTTTGTTAACATTATCATACTTTCATTCATCCCACAAGCATTCCCTTATTTATATCCATTCCATAACATCTAGTCCCATTTCATATCTTTGACCACATCCTATTCACTTCATAGCACATTCATTTCCTATAATCCCAGTGTCATCCCACATATAGTGATTATCCCCTTTCCACCCACTCTCCTCATTGTCAATTTCCCTTCACATTTTCATCTCATACCTATATCCACCTAACATTAACCTTCGTCTATAACCACATATAATTGTCATTTTCACCATTTTACAACATCCCCATTTATGTCACATCTTATTACCCACAACCCATCTTCCCTTTATCCACCCATCTTATACTTATATCGTCTCATCCCCTCACTTATTTTATTATCCATATAGTCCATTTTTCACATCTATATCCATTAATTTACCCATCGTATCCTTAAGTCATCATATTTTATTCCATATATAGTCCATTCCCCATATCTATTATTCATCCCTCCATCCAAACTATTCTATTTACATTTAGTCCACCCTTCACGTATATCATCCATTTATCTTCTTATTTTATCCACACAATCCATATGTCATAACCATCATCCACCTATATTATCCTTATAGTAACTCATCCCCTTGTATATATATATTGTCATCTTTTTGTACATCTTTTTACATATCCCATACTATCTTGTCTTCATCCCATCCTATTCATACCCCATCATCTTGTACATCCTCACCTAATCATCATCTTGTATATCTTTGTCACCCTTTCCTTGTATATCCTTTTCATTATCCCCTCTCCTATCTTAAACTAGTCACACCTTTTCATAATACCACCTCATCCATAATCAATCACACCTCACTTTGACCTTGCCTTATCCACTAATCACACCATAATCTTGACCATTCCTATATCATTTTAATTGACATCACCCCTTGTACTTAGACATCCACATCTCCCATATAATCATCATCAACATCTTGACCCATTCCATATCTTAGTACCACTTGGTTATCACTTTTTTCTCCTTGTGATCCGATAAAGTGTCCTTCATTACCCATCATTAACACTTAGTCCCTAATCCATATCCCCCATATTACCCTCCACTTCCGTCACCCTCATCTTGGATCCACATATTGATCATCCAATTCCCTAATCACATCTTCATCATCCCTATCCAACCATATTGATTAGTGGTCATTGTCCATACACCTTCTTAATCACATCCCATCCTCATTACTCCTTTGACTATTTGATTGAAGACAAAAGATCAAACTATTGGTGGTCATTCTCCTTTCTACACATCATCATCCCAACTTGAAATTATCATTGAACATAGCCTTATAAGACATCAAGCTAGCACCCACCATTATCTTTTATACCTAAGTGTCTTTTGTCTCTAGCACCCATAAACTTGTCCACTTGTTAGTCAACAAAGATATTTAATCCAATCATTATCCTTGTTAGTTTGACCTCTTAAAAGAACTATTGTTCTCTTGATCATTTCTGGTTATCCTATCCATCAAAATTTTCTCTTGACCACTAGTAGTCTCATCTTTTGAACTAAAATTTAATAATCAAACAACCTTCAATAGCAACTCATCCCCACCTCATCTTCTTTCATCATGGTTGTCCAAACCTGAGCCCAATTCTGCCAAGGACAAGGTTCCAATCAAGAAGACCATACTAGGGGGCAACTCATGGACCCAAATCAAGAATATAAGGACTTACATAGTGCCATCCCTACACCGCAGGAGAAAAATGACAACACCAACCCTCTTCATAACTTCCTTAATAATGAAGGTGTTCGTTAACTCTTGGAACAATATAATCAAAATATGGAAATTGGGGGCACCCGCCTAAATAATGTAGACCATCCATTAACCCCAAGACACAATGATCACCAAGAAGTGGACCATGGATTCCTAAATGAAGGTGACCCACAACCACCCCTTATTAATCAACATGTTGAGGCTAATTGGAGAGAAGATGCCATTGAAGATCACTTAGACCAACTCACGTAACAAATTAACCTTCTCTTCTAAGCTCAACATGACAATAACAATAATATCCACAATAATAGTCATGCCAATTATACCACTCATAACAACCATCATACCCATATCCCACAAGGAAGTCAAAACCAGATAGTCAATCCTCTTGGGGATCCTACCTTTTCCTAAGATTGGAAGATGATGAAAGAGATCCTCCAACAATTGGACCCCAGATCACAGGCCCTCAAATACAAATATGAGGATTTTTTTCATCACCTTTGGACAATAGTATACTACAGGTGCCATCCCCTCCATACTTTGATATTTCAAAATTTGAGAAATATAAGGGAAAGGGGGACCCGAGGGATCACATGCAAGAATTCTTCATTGCTTGCCATGAAATATCAAAAGAATATGCCCACCTATTAAGGCTTTTTCCTAAAAGTCTGATAGGAACGGCATTAGAGTGGTTCATGCATCTTCCTACAAGGTCAATCTTAAACTTTGAGGAATTGAAAGAATAATTTGTCAAACACTTCTCCTTCAACATAGAACATGATGTGTTTATTATTGACATCTATAACATAAAACAAAGAGATGGAAAAAAAATGGTTTATTTCTTACAACGTTGGCATGGATTGGCAAGTCGAATGAGATGCACCATACCTGAGAAGGAGATGGTAAAATAATTTGTGGACAATCTCAATACAGAATTAAAATATCAATTAAAGCTACAATATGCAAAAACTTTTGATGAGAATATAGAAAAGGGGATGTAGATTGAAAAGGCCCTCATAGAAAAATGAACCATTAAGCCATTCTCTCATAATGGAAACACTACAAATTTAGGAACCTCATTCTCAAATAAGCCAAATATATTTAACAAAAATAAGAATGTTGTTGGAGATGGGGTGATAAATTATATCAAGGTTCCTAGGGGAAAGCCAAGACCCCATACAAGAAGGCAACCTCTTACAAGTCTGGGTATCCCTTTGGCAACTGTATTAGAGCAGTTGATTGCAGCTAATATGATAATTTTGCCTAAGATATAACCTATCGATGATCGCCAACCCAAACCAGATTGATATCATGATGATGAATATTATAAATTCCATAGAGTAAAGGGCCATGACATCGACAATTGTATGCATTTCAAACACTATATACAAGATTTGATTGAAAGAGGTGACATCAAGTTGGAAGGAGAGCTCGTTCCTACTCAATCAGGTAATAGACAATTGAGAATTTATAAATATCCTCTTCCAAAGCATGAGCAAAGGAACTAGAGACCCCCATGGGACCAAGGTTAGGCATCCTCTTCTAATTGTACAAATTATCATAATGTGCCATATCATTATATTAATACCATCAAGCTCTGATTTTGAAAATAAATTTGGCCACCTCTCATTGTACTGTTATAACCAGGTGAAATAAAATCACCATCCTAGCAGCACCATCCTAATAGCCATCCACTTCTTCCACTATATCGAGGGGGAATATAGATAATAAAGCCACATATAAGCCTGATAAGTCACATGACATTATTCAACAGATAGAAAAGACTCCTACCTAGATTTCCCTTATGGAGCTTCTAAAAACATCTGCTTTGCATAGGGAAATATTAAATCAAGTGCTTAATGACCTACAGGTACCTAGCAAATTGGACACAAATCAGTTTCAAGTGCTAGTGGCTCATTTATCCCCCTCCCAATAACTCACCTTTAACACTCGAGATCTACCACCAACTGGCTCTCATCATAACTACCCATTGTACATTGAAGTTTCCATTGCCCATCATTGTGTCTCCCATGTCCTTATAGATGGAGGATCGGTGCTTAACTTGTGTAATGTGGACTTTTTGAAGAATTTAGTGTACTCTAAATCATCACTGGGGCCTAATCTCACCATGATCAAAGCATACGATGATAATGAGTGACCATTCGTTGGGTCTATTTATCTTCCCATCATTGTGGGCCCATAGTCCATCAAACTTTGGTGCATGTGGTCAGCGTGGACTTGCCGTATAATATGTTTCTTGGGAGACCTTGGATTCATGAAATGTAATCCATCTTATCCACTCTTCATCGGTGCCTTAAATGCCTCCATTCAGGGATGGAAGTCACCATCCTGAGGATTATTGACCATCATAGCTGTCAAGTGAATCAAACCCCTTCTCCATCATTATCTCGAAGCACATGAAATTCCATCCTCAGTCCTGTAGCTACCAAATATGTCTCCCCTGATCAATTAGCCACCACATCTGCCCCATCACCTGATCTTACCAAGTTAAAAATCACATCCATGGGTTATGGTGAATATGAGTACAAAACCCTTTGCATTGGTCATCTCCCATTGTCTCCCCGAAGCTACGAGTCCCCCGTGATGAAGGAAGTTTGGACCATCAAGTATCAATTTGGGCCCATAAATTTTGAAAGTGCAAGATTTTTATCAGATGAACACATTGAAGATGGTGATGATTCATGGCTCTTACTTGATGATGATACCTTTATCTCACCCCAACAAAAAATCCTATTATCTATCACATGATAGAAATATGAACTATAAAGGAAAGGGACTAGGTAGGTAAGAGCAGGGTTAGATAGAGCCTATTGATGTTCAAGATAATTCATCATATTATGGTCTAGGGTATAAATCATACAGTGATGACCCTCTCGATGTCATTATGGATTTTATCTTGACCAAAGAGCAAACTCTCCCTGATGAGGATATCGAAATCGAGTCCATTTGGAGTCAATTCGAAGAGATCGCTATCACTAACCTCTTTTTTGACACCTCCATCTTCACCATAGACATCTCCCTCCGTTACCCCTCCCTCATAGACTGGGATGCCAAAAAGGAGTTCGCCTTTGACACATTTAAAAATGATGAAGCTATTCTTGAATACCTGGGGGTAAGGACTTTCATGCCATCTAGAGACCACAAGAAAGGATTCTCAATCAATATGTGTGAACCAACATATTTTGGAGAATAAGAGTCGTTAAGCACACAAAGTGATGATGAAACATCTGAAACAGCATGGGAATCTTCTACAGAACCTGATAATATTTTAGAAAGTCCCATTTAGTCAAAAGATTATCTAGATATTGATATCGAGTTGCCAAGAATTACCACCTCCAACATGCCAGAAATCAAATACCCCCTTATCTATTAGAACAATCTCCCTCACTCATTAAGGAAGTCATTGAAATACATATTAGAACTGAATAAAAACCCAAGATCACGAAATTGGGGGCATCTCTTATGCCATCAAAGCGTGAAACTCTCACTACCTTGCTTAGAGAATTTATTGATGTCTTCGCATGGAGTTATGAAGATATGCCTAGGTTGGATCCTTTACTAGTAGTCCATCATCTTGATGTCTATCCTAATGCTAAACTAGCCAAACAAAAATTATGAAAGATGCATCCAAAAGTGGCATTGGTAGTTAGGAAAGAATTACAAAAATTGTTGGACACAAGATTCATTTGTCCTATTGACTATTTTGATTGGATATCTAATATAGTCCCTATCTCAAAACCACATGACAGGATTCAGATATGCACTAATTTTTGTGACATCAATAAAGCATGTCCCAAAGATGACTTTCCACTTCCTAATATTGATATGATTGTAGATTCAATTATTGGTTATGAGATGTCTCTCACAAATGGATTTTCAAGATACAACCAAATCAAAATCACTCCCAAAGACCATCATAAAATAGCATTTGTCACCCTATGGGGCACATTTTGCTATTAGGTCATGCCTTTTGGCCTAAAGAATGTAGGGGCAACATATCAACGAACAATGACTATTATCTTCCATGACATGATGCATGATATTATGGAAGATTATGTCGATGATATCCTGGGAAAGTCTCACTCACGATCTGAGCATCTTACAGTCCTTCGTAATATCTTTGAAAGACTATGAGAATACAAGGTACACTTAAACCCCAAAAAGTGTGTCTTCAGTGTAACATTAGGAAAATTTCTAGGGTTCATTATCTCTAGGAGAGGTATTGAGGTAGATCTAATAAAAGTTCAAGCAATCATTGAGATGCCACCTCCACGAACACTTAAACAACTTTGTAGTCTTCAAGGTAAGATCTAGGCTATTAGGCATTTTATCTCGTAGCTCGTCGATAAGTGTCATCCATTCACTCACTTGCTTAAGAAAGGAGCAACCTATTAGTGGGATGAAATCTGTTAGAAGGCTTTCAAGAATCTTAAGTAATACTTGGTAAATCCACCTGTCTTGTCTCCATCAGTTCTAGGCAAATCATTGTTATTATATATATCCGCCACTCCCTATGCCATTAGAGCCTTACTCATGTATTTTAATGATCAGGGAAAGGAATGAGCCATTTATTATCTTAGTCATAACTTAATAGTATATGAGTTAAAATATATGCCAGTTGAAAGGGTGTGTTTAGCTATGGTCTTTTCCTCCCAAAAACTCTGGCATTATTTGCTCAATGGTCAAATAAACCTAATTGCAAAGATAGATCCTTTAAAGTATTTCCTGTCCAAAGCAGCACTAACAGGTCATGTGGCAAAATGGATCATGTTGCTTAGTGATTTTGATATTGAGTATATCCATCAAAAGCAATCAAAGGATAGGTCATAGCAGATCAACTGGTAGAAGCTCCACTATAAGCGATTGAACTACTTACCTCTCCCTTTTCAGATGAATCCATTGTGAGCACCTCACAAGTGGAAAGCTGGAAGTTATATTTTGATGGCTCCTTCACCACTCATGGATCAGGGATAGGAATCCTGCTAATCACCCCACAAGGTGATCTCATTCTTAAGGCTTTTGGTCTCACATTCCCTTATACCAATAATATCTTATAATATGAGGCGCTTATCATAGGACTTCATCTTTCCATACAGTGGAACATCCAAAATTTTCAAGTATTCAGGGATTCTCAATTAATCATAAAATAGGTAAATAAAGAGTTCCAAATAAAGGGTGAGAAATTGCTCCCATACAAACAACTAGTTGAACAATTCAAAACTAGTTTTCAAAATGTCACATTTGAGCAAGTGCCATGAGCTAATAAAAGGGCAACAGACTCTATGGCTACTCTAGGATCCCTCATTGATCTCCCTGAAGGAGTTTTAGAGGGAATTTTTTTGATTAAACAATTGATCACTCCAGCTTATCATTCTTTGGCTCCTACACAAATTTGTACCATTAATAATCCTAGTCTCCCTCGGTATCATTCCATCTACCAATACCTCCATGACAACATCTCACCTCCTGATCTCACTCGCTATCAATGGAAATCCTTTCTCCATCAAGCCACCCGTTATACTATTCTAGGCAGCATGCTCTATCGAAGGGGTTATGATGAAACCTTGTCTACATTGGTATTTGTGGAGGGCACATCAGTGGGATGGCCTTATCCAAGAAGCTCCTCTGAGTTGGGTACTATTGGCCAACCATGGAACATGATGCTTGTTAATATGTATGAAAATGTGAAGCCTATCAAAGGCATAAAAACCTTATCGATGCACCAGCACAAGAACTGCATCCTATCATGAGCCTATGGCCTTTCTCTATATGGGGTCTTGATCTAGTCGACAAGATTAATCCTACTTCCTTAGATGGACATAAATTTATTATCACAGCTACAAAATATTTTATAAAATGAGTAGAAGCCACGTTAGTGACTTACACAACTGGCCTCCAGATATCTAAATTCATTCTTAATCAAATCATTTGGCACTTTGGCATTCCTACCAATATTATCTCAGACAATGATAAGTCTTTCAAGAATCAGGATTTAAGGCCCTTTGTCAAAAGTACCACATCACACAACATTTCTCTTCACCATATTATCCCAAGGCAACGGACAAGCAAAAGCAACCAATAAGACTCTAATCAAAATCCTGAAGAAGATAGTCAATCAAGCCAGGAGTGATTGGCATATTCAATTATATCCAGCATTATGGGCCTATCACACCAATGTTTTCACACCCATAGGGGCCACCCCTTATGCCTTGGTATATGGAGTTGAAGAAATATTACCCGTCAAAGTGGAGCTCTTGTCTCTTCATCTCTCATTGCGAGGCATAATTATTGATCGCAATCACCAACAAGAGCACCTATAAGAGTTGGAACTCATCGATGAAAAATGATAATAAGCCCTGAATCACCTACAAGCATATCAAAATAAGCTCAAGAAACAATACCAAAAGAAGATTCAGGGTCAGGAGTTTGAAGTCAGTGATTTGGTCCTCAAGGAAAATCAGAAGAACACTAATGCAAAAAGAGACAAGAAGAGAAAATCTCGAAGCCAATTGGTTGGGACAATACATCATTATTGCCAAATTTGGCTCTAGAGCATATAAGATGGCCATGCTTGAGGGAGAATAATTAGCCAATCTTATGAACATCATGCATCTCAAGCAATTCTATGCCTAATCCTTGTATCCTTCGTCTATAGGACCCATCCATCCCATCCATCTATACTATTATTATAAATATAAAAAAAACTCATCCAATGGTGAAAACCAGCTCGTTGGTGTCCTAGGCATGTACCATGGTGAAAACTAATTCCCAATGCCATGGTAAGGATATCTTGGCCTTGGTCTACCTAAGTGGGAATTTATAATAAGGAATCATGTGTCTTCTATCCCAAAAGTAGCAAGGGCTACTTCTGGGGCATTTGTTGGAGAAATCTTTTCAAATCATCCACCTATCCTTGGAGACATTATCCATATCCCCAAGATCCTCTATTACCCCATCAATCTATATCCACTTTTTAAGCCAAGATTCCTATGACAGATATGTCTCCTATTAACCTCAAACACATCGTCAAATCCTTTCCATCCATGCAACCATACACTCCCACTATCATCAACAAAGGTCAACAAAACATGGGGGTTACTATGACTATGATTCCTGACAGGATAATCTATGCCCCTTTATGTTTTTGGCTTTGTATTTTGAACCTTGTCCATATGCATTACATTCCTATATCACCTACAATCAGTTATCTATCACTACATCATTGTCATCTATTTTCCTAGTCACCATCATCATCACTTTCTAACCATTAATCCTCGTCATCATCATCGTCATCATCTATTAGCCAGAACTACATCAGCCTGAGGTCTTTTGGACTATGTAGACAACACTTGGTCACATTTTTTTCCCAAGGATAGCTCAGCCACTATCACTCCCATCTCTTCATCATCCCCACCCTTGGCTTCCATCCCCATTTCGTAACCATCTAGAAGATTGTGAATGTTTTCTACTTAAGCGTGTGTGTGTGTGTGTGATTAGTAAACGTGATGAAATTTTGTCTTTTTGATTAGTTTACTTTTTATATGTTTATACATTTTGGGAACAAGCATGGCCAAGGTTGACCATCAAAGTAAATACTTATGAATGGCTCATCCCATTTTAAACAGAGTTCCAACTACGCATCTTTAATATAAATGTCATGGACTTGTCAAGACCATTGACATATCTCATAAAGATGTGACATTAACATGGATTGCATAGATGCTTGACAATCTTCCCAAGCCGCAATCCTACCAATCCATCCTAAGCCATATCCCCCTAAAAACCATAAACCAAAACTTTCCTATCCGTCCTCATCCCATAGTCCTTCACTACAATGATGCAAGAGTGCCAAACCATAAAGGACAATCATGAAACAGGACTCATATCCATTATACAAACATAAATTAAAAAAATCCCATCATGTGCACCCATCACAATCATATGCATCCTAAAAAAAATCATAAAAATATGCACATCACTCATCACATGGTCCATATCATATAACAACATAACATTGTAAATAAAACCAAGTACATCACCATATTCATCATCATAATCACTAACATATCCATTAAACATCACAATGAGACATCATAACTAATGTATCCCATCTCACATATATCATAACATGAACTAATAAAAACTCAATCTCATCATATCAATGGGCCATAAGCACCATCACAATAAATATCTCACAATCACGTCATCATCACATTACATTTACCATTAACTAACATAAAACATCATGAAATGATGATATACATTACCATAAATAATTACAAGTAAGAGATCATCATCGTAAATATAAAGAACATAATCATCATGAGTCATCATGTAATCACATGCAATCACATCAATATACATAACCATCATAGCACATGAATCTGAAAAAAATGAATCATCATCATCATCATCATCACACACACACACAAATATATATATATATATATATATATATATATATATATATATATATATATATATATATATGTATGTATGTATGTATGTATGTATAAGGTCTCTTTTACAATATATAAAAGAATGTCCTCATATGAACATCACAAAACTATCCATCATGACTAAGGTGACGATGGTGGCCTCGATCCCCTACTCCTTGAGGGATATCTCACTAATGATTGGCTCACTCGAAAAGATCCTGCCCTGTGCTATAAAGGTACTGCTACCTCATAAAGAGTTCAGTAATACTAAGCCTCCCATGTCAATAGCATGATCTGGTCCATCATTCCCATCATCCCTTGTCCCTAAATGCCTACACCTGTAGCATATCAAGTCCTCTCAACCATAGCTAGCTCCCCCTACAAAGCTTGAATCTGTCCATGAAGTGACGCCAGCTGTCTTGGGGACCCATTCTCTTATCCCTGTAAAACATAATCTGTGACTATGCTTGCTCAACCTGGGTATCTCACTGACATATCTAACTCTATAAACCTCTAATCTCTGCCCATAGCTAAGATAACTCACTCTCTCATTGACCCACTTACACTTGTAAGCCAATGATTTGTCCCTATGCCTGAGTCAATATCTCATCCTCCTTTACCCTCATGGCCTATAACTATGCATGAAGTTGGTCTCGCTCTTAACTAATGCCTCCAATCTCCACCATTTGAGCTTGGAACTGTGCTTGTAATCTAGAAATCAATGCCTCATCATTAGCAGATCATCTAGGGCAAGATGGTCCCACTCACTTCATGTAAAAATATGCTCAAGATCAAACATATCCTAAACAAAACCAAACTAGTGATGGACCCAATCTGGTCTATATCTCTCAATCACATAGTCCCGTCTACCAATGATATAACAAGGGGTCAACATGAATTGAGTACACACCTCAACTCCTCACCTGAATGTAATGCTTTGGTATGGTATCCAAGTAATCTATCTAGGTCATAAGCTGTCAAATGCCTCCCTATAAAAGAGCAAATCCCCTGCATGCTCTTGTGTCATACCTACCACCACACACTATCGATATGCCATCGACTATCCTGACTCTAAATCAACGGGAACCCCCAATGGTCACTGAATCATAATGTGCTCAACACCATATCTATAACAATAATGATGGACCAAATCTTTTTGCATCCTTGTAAGCACTAAGATGTAGCTCCCTATATAAGTGAGCCAACACGATAGTTCCCCATGCAAATACTCGATGATCATGAACCATGTATGCCACCACCTCTCCTAAGCCAAGATGAAACCATCTCCCACTCTTATCTGGTAGTATAATGCCAAATATAAGATCCATAACCAATAGTGTCAGTCTATCCAAAGACCCATCCCATTGACATCAATTGAGGTCAGTTGATCCATCATGCACATCAATCTGTAAACTACCACCCAATTTTTACAATATTTGGATCACCATCCATGACCTCCATTAGATCCTAGCACTAGTCATCGACAAATGAAAAGTCCTATAAACATCCTCTAAGGTAACGATCATCTCCCTAATCATAAAATGAAATGAACTAATCTCTGAGTACCATCGCTCCACCAGCACCATGATTAATGCTCAGTCAATCTAAATTGGTGGCATGGTCACTACATCATGTAGTCCTATCAGCTCTAGAACCATGTACTCATTCATCCCCTGCCACATCTCATGGAGTACCTCTGGGTACCTCGATCGAGATGCAAATATGTCTAAGCGCTCCTACATCATGAATACATAATCAATTCACTCATCTCCCTCATTTTCCTTATTTACCTCATCTTGCCATTATCCTACCCACTTCACCTAATTCCTTGACCAAAGACATCTACTCCCTAACCAACCCTCCCCAGTCCTTTTGCCCACCTATCCCATATCATGACCCCACTAATATTTCTAAGCAACCCCCAATAGTGGTATTGCAATACCGTTACTCCCCTCTCACAAGATTACATTCCCATGATTCCCTAGTAACAAGATTGTAATACTACTACTCCCCTCTCACATAATTGTAATCCCATGATTCCCTAGTAGCGGGATTGTAATCCCACTACTTCCTTATTAGCGTAATCTTGTTATTTTCTACCCCAATCCTGCTACTCAAGTCTACACTACCATGATTATAGGCATAATTTGTAGTTGTAATATTGTAAGTTTGTGATGCCCTAATTGTTTTCTACCCTAAAAAGACCAAAATAATCAACAAAAACATAGAATGGGAGATACACTCACCAATGATCCTACCTTGTGCGCCTGTTGATATGTCCAGACTCACTCACCATGATGTGAAGATCGAGGAATGTGGTCCATGGTTCTCATCTCAAGCTCTAAATCTCTGCAAACAAAGAATGCAAATGACCTCCCAAACTCACGATTGGCCTATATCAAACCCCCCCACCCCACCTCCCAGCTAGCTTTTGCATCTGCCTAATCCAACCTGGATTCCTATCTTCTCAATCCCAACCAACCCCTATCACCCTCCTACATGATCATTTGCTCGGGGCATCGTCCCAATCATTTGGTCACTCGATCACAATCCCTTACTCTTTGTTGTCATTATCATAATATTGATCAATTTTAGCCTTGAGTTACACCTCTCGTATCTTATCAAATCATCTTATCATGGCCTATATCTCTCCCTTGCATGCACCCTTACTCGGGATATGTCTAAAACATGTGGCCTTCTATCCTATCATCATCATCATGTTACAGTCGATTCCCATGTATGTGTCCTTGCTTGGGATGTGTCTACAATTGTGACACCCATCACCTTTATTCCCTATGCATGTGTCTTTTCCAAGGACATTGTTATTAAATTATAGCTCATTGCTCATGTCAACCTCATCCTCTTAATCTTATATCCCACATTTGGCATCCCAACCCCTTGTCTATCCATTGCATCCCACCTCGCATTTCTTCTTTCAGGTGGCCATCCGGCTCATCCTTCCTCGCATGTCCCCTCAAGGGGACATCGTATCCCTTAATATTAGTTACTAATAATCATCCACGACATGGTTTTCTTTGAAAGACCATTATTCCTTCCACTTTGTTCCACTCACAATGCCCTTTCAAAGAGGGGCAAAATGTATACACCTAAAATTGCTCGCTCCATTACAACCGACTAATATTCCTATTAGTCGGCACTAATTCCCCTTCCTAGCCATAAATCTAATATCCCCTTTCATTAATCTACATTTCACTAACCTTAGCTCATCCCATTACTCCATTAATTCCCTCTAATCTACCATTATCCTAATCTAATCCTAATTATCTATTATATGGGAATTTTTAATTCCCATAGCCCACCTAACCACCTGCTAGCCTATCCCCTAGGTATTACTACATCCCTAGGAATCCTAATCCTATTATTTAAATCCCTAAAAAAAACCTATTATCTACTAAACCTACCCCTAATCCCACTTGCCAATTAAAAATTCCAAAATAATGTACCTACCCACCCACCACCCTACACTAGACTTTCCTAAACCCCTAAAACCCTATGAAAAGATCTCTAAAATTAGAGAGTTCTAGAAACCTCTCCATTATAGCGATCATCCTCTAGAATTCTCTATTTTAGAGGATTCCATATAATTAAAAATTCCATGGAAAATCTTCCACCCTAGATCTTGATGGCCCAAAATTCAAATTTGGACCATAAGATCTCCCTCCATGAATCTATAAAACCAACACACCCTCACTTGCTCAAGCTAATGAAGAAATGAAGGAAGGAAGGAATGAATGAATAAATAAGTGAAAGCATAGCTCATTCAAGTCATCTATCAAGCTTATCCAAGCCATTGTCAAGCATCTCCAAGCAATTTAACAATCATATTCAAGCATACAAATCTTGGATCGGAGCTATGAGAAGGTAAAAATGATGGTAAGCATGCACACTACATTTTGATTTACCTTTTCTATCCCTTCCTATTGGTATCATTATCTTTGGGTTTTCATTATCTCTTTAACAATATTTTGTTTGAATCCCAAATTTGGTACACAATTACTTATTTAGATAGCTTTTCTTCCCTATTTAAATCGCATTGTTTATTTCCTTCAGTTGTTTACTTTGTTGTGGTTGAGCTGTTAGATATACCTACTTTTGTGTTAAGCTTGGTCATGCTAGCCCTAACTTGGTTTTATAAGTCCATATTTGGCCTAATGCAAGCCAACAACTTGGATAGCTACCTTAGACCTCAAGTGGCTTCTTGTGTCTTTCATCCTAACATACGTTTGATTTTTACCCCTCTACCAAACCCTAGTGGCTTGCTTGGATTCTTGGAGCTACAATAAATAAGAAGAATATTAGAATCATTTTAAGAAGGCATGGAAACATGTTGAGTAACAAGAAGAACATTATAAGGATTATGAGGTTGAGAATCAACAAAAATAGAAAAAGTTGGGAAATGACTTTGTACAATAGGAAGTTCAATCTGATTTACAACTTCTTTCATATCAGTCATGAATCTTCTTATTTTATTAGGATGGGCTGAGAAATATTCTTGAAAGTTTTCTATATCATTTTCTCTGTTGCTAGCCTCTTGATCGAGATCTTCTATATCAATATTTTGTGATCTACTAAATTCACAACATTTTTATTACTGGAATTTGAAGAGAACACAATGTCATTCAAAGAAGACACACCATTCACATATTTTACTAAAAAAACTTTAATATTTGCACCATTGGACACATTTATGGATTCCATTTACTTTTCCAAGCTTGACCTAGGATTAATTAAAGGAATTTCAATAATATCTACATGTTCTTAATTAAGTCTATCACTTTTCCTAGTTAGAATCACAAATGTGGATTATTTAGGTGGTATTAGATGAAAGCAAACATGAAAAAAATATATTATACAAGTTGGCTAAGGTTTGAATATTATTTTCAAGATTCAACCTAGGGCTTGTTCTCAAACAAATCAATCACAAAAAATCAAGGGTTGTGAGATCTAAAAGCATGCAATGGAGTCAATCCTAGAAGAATTAGAGAGTTTTATATTTATTTCAATATGGACAAGATCTAACCATAGGGGTTACAAACATATCAATATCTAACACAATATAGGGTAGATTTAGCCCTTAGGACCATGCAAGAGTTTGGGTCTAACAAAAGTAATATAGATAAATAGATTATACTTAAATGCAACACAAATAATTTATTTACTTTCAATTAAGTTTAATAGGCATGTATAAATAATAATAATACCTGATTGATATTTCTAAATCTATAAGTAGGGCATTCACGTAGGGTTTTTATTTTTAGTTTTGAATAACACAATCTCTGATGACAATCATTTAATTTTGAAACTAAAGACATGCACCTAGAAGTGATAGGGATCTCACCTATATATGTGGATCTAATCAGACTAGAAGACAAAAGTGTTAGGACACTTCTAACAAGTATAGGAAGGGTCTAAAATGATTTTATGAATACATTCACTTAGTACAAATATTCTATGTCCTCGCTCAAACCTACGTGCTACAACATCTATAACATGCAAATTAAAAAAAATATTCTTGCCTTAGGGCAACTCTTTCTCTCATGCATTACCTTAAGGGCTTAAATAATAAACCAATCTTTAGGGCCCTGTGTCGAGGGTTAGTAGGCTTCAATAAACGTTGTTTAATTATCAAGTACACTCATTAAAGAGAATGTAAAAAATAGTAAATTGTATAAATTATAATAATTTTATTGATATATAAAGTCACAAGTCATGCGTTAAAAGTGTTTTGTAGGGAATACTATCTTCATATAATAATAAATGCTCTAATGATTGTGTGCCCTCTCTAAAATGCACGTGAATGCTCAATAAATCTCTATCAATTCAATGTGCTTCTTACATGTAAATAAATTCAAAATGTTTATATATTTATAAATAATTGAATTCAAATTATAAACCTATTGTTGAAAAGTCCTTGGTTAATTGGTGTAGTTGATTGGTTCACAAAGAGTCCACCAGAAATCAATTCTTATTGAATGCAAAGCCCTGACACCATAAGGGATGAGGTCACGTTTGATCCCTAGGAGAATATGATGGAATGGAACCCCTCAGTTCTTGGCAATACGTCGAAAACTTAGTAAAAAATAAAATCTAAACCTATTGACATGCAAAAACAAACATTAAATAATAAAAAAT
Organism: Torreya grandis; assembly: GCA_037957365.1. Taxonomy (NCBI): domain Eukaryota; kingdom Viridiplantae; phylum Streptophyta; class Pinopsida; order Cupressales; family Taxaceae; genus Torreya; species Torreya grandis. The sequence goes on from JARHVA010000384.1 coordinate 1,509,878, forward strand.
AAAATAATATGGAATAAAAGAGGTGGGTGCACCCTTAGTAGTTAATTTATTTCTCAATATTTAACTCGGGTCAAAACTCATTTATAGAGGGGTCTTATAGTGGAGGCTACTTCCTCTATAATTTTAGGTAGAGTGGTCCTATTTATCATCATAAGTTTAAAATTGTTAATAAAATAGTTGTACCTTAAAATAAGGAGCAACTACTCTTTAAGAAGAAGTTTTTAAAGGGCGAAAAGTAGTAAAACGCCGAAGATTTGCGTTGTTGCTCCTCTGATTCTTGACAGGATAGTCCACACCCCTTTATTTTTGGCTTTGTGATTTGAATCTTATCCATATACACTACGTTTCCATTTCACCTATAATTATTTATCTATCACTACATCATTATCATCTATTTCCTAGTCACCATCATCATCATCACTTTCTAACCATGAATCCTCATCATCATCATCATCATCATCTATTAGCCAGAACTACATCGGCCTGAGGTCTTTCAGACTATGTAGGTATCACTTGGTCACATTTTTTTGCCCAAGGATAGCTCGATCACTATCATTCCCATCTCTTCATCATCCCCACACTTGGCTTCCATCCCCATTTTGTAACCATCTAGAAGATTGTGATTGTTTTTTGCTTAAGCGTGTGTGTGTGCGTGTTTAGTAAATGTGATGAAATTTTATCTTTTTGATTAGTTTAATTTTTATATGTTTATACATTTTGGGATCAAGGATGGCTAGGGTTGACTATTGAAGTAAATACTTATGAATGGCTCATCCCATTTTAAATGGAGTTCTCGCCATGCATCTTTAATATAAATGTCATGGCCTTGTCAAGACCATTGACATATCTCATAAAGATGCGACATTAACATGGATTGCATAGATGTTTGACAATCTTCCCAAACCCCAATCTTACCAATCAATCCTAATCCATATCCCCCTAAAAACCATAAACCAAAACTTTCCTATCCATCCTCATCCCATAGTTCTTCACTACAATGATGCAGGAGTGCCAAACCATAAAGGACAATCATGAAACAGGACTCATATCCATTATAAAAACATAAATTAACAAAATCTCATCACATGCACCCATCACAATCATATGCATCCTAACAAAAATCACAAAAATATGCACATCGCTCATCGCATGGTCCATATCATATAACAACATAACATTGTAAATAAAATCAAGCACATCACCATATTCATCATCATAATCACTAACATATCCATTAAACATCACAATGAGACATCATAACTAATGTATCCTATCTCACATATATCATAACACGAACTAATAAAACTCGATCTCATTATATCAATGGGCCATAAGCACCATCACAATAAATATCTCACAATCACATCATCATCGCATTACATTTACCATAAACTAACATAAAACATCATGACATAATCATGAAATCATACTATACATCACCACAAATACTTACAAGAAAGAGATCATCATCATAAATATAAAGAACATAATCATCATGAGTCATCATGTAATCACATGCAATCACATCAATATACATAACCATCATAAAACATGAATCTGAAAAGAATGAACCATCATATGTGTGTGTGTGTGTGTGTGTGTGTGTTCTCTTGTACAATATATAAAAGAATGTCCTCATATGAACATCACAAAATTGTCCATCATGGTTGAGGTGACAGCGGTGGCCTCAACCCCCTACTCCTCGAGGGTTGTCTCACTGATGACTGTCTCGCCCGAAAAGATCCTGCCCTGCACTCTAAAGGTACTGCTACCTCATAAAGAGTCCAATAATACTGAGCCTCCCATGTCAATAGCATGATTTGGTCCATCATCCCCTGTCCTTAAAGGCCTACACCTACAACACCCTGAGCCCTCTCAGCCATAGCTAGCTCCCCCTACAAACCTTGAATCCATCCATGAAGTGACGCCAACTGTCTTGGGGACCCATTCACCTATCCCTGTAAAGTCATAATCTATGACTGTGCCTATTCAAACTAGGTATCTCATTGACGTATCTGACTCTATAAACCTCTTATCTTTGCCCATAGCTGGGATAACTCACTCTCTCATTGAGCCACCTACACTTATAAGCCAACAATCTATCCTTGTGTTTGAGTCAATCTCCCATCCTCCTATGCCCTCATGGCATGTAATTATGCATGAAGTTAGTCTTGCTCCTGACTAATGCCTCCAATCTCCACCACTTAAGCTTGGAGCTCTACTTGTAATCTAGAAATTAATGCCTCATCATTAGCATGTCAACTAGAGTGAGATGGTCCCACTCCTCTAGATGGTTGCTTGAGAATATGTGGTGCCTACGATGGACATGCTCCTCTAGATGGCTACCTAGATGCTTGTACCACCGGTTGATCTAGACCTTGTCCCTACCCATCACCTTGTATCACTGACTGATTTAGGCCCTGTCCCTGCCCATCACCCTATACCACTGACTGATCCAAACCTTATCCCTGCCCATCACCCCTCACATCAATATCCATCAAGTCCTAGGTTGGTCCCTATCTCCATTGTCATGCCCACTCTTGAATGCGAGCTCATACTGCTATAACCCTTCGTACCAACTTCCTCATCATCATAAGACATTGAGTCAATCACCTCGATATTCATCCCTACCACCACATTTGATACTTGACTGTGACCCCTGGCTCTAGTATAACTATCACTAAATCCCATTAGAATGGCACCAAATATTGATAATCAAAGATAACATCTAATCTCGCCATTGGCCTCCCCCAATGTGGCCTCTCCCATACACTCTATGCAAAAATATGCTCAAGATCAGGCACATCCTAAACAAAACCAAACTGGCGATGGACCCAATCTAGTCTATATCTCTCAATCACATAGTCCCGTCTCCCAATGATATAATAAGGGGTCAACATGAATTAAGTACATACCTCATCTCCCCACCCAAATGCAATGCCTTGGTATGACATCCAAGTAATATGTCTAGGCCACAAGCTATCAAATACCTCCCTGTAGAAGAGTAAATCCCCTGCATGCTCCTATGTCACACCTACCACCACATGCCATCACCTGTCCTGACTCTAAATCAATGAGAACCCATAACAACCATTGAATCACAATGCACTCCTAGCTCCATATCTACACTAACAATGATGGACCAAAGCTCCGTGCATCCCTGTAAGCACCAAGATGTAGCTTCTTATATAAGTAAGCCAACACAATAGGTCCCCATGCAAAAACTCAATGATCATGAACCATGTCTATCACCACCTCTGTTAAGCCAAGATGAAACCATCTCCCACTCTTATCCAATAGTAGAATGCTTGATATAAGAGCCATAACCACTAGTGTAAGTCTATCTAAAGACCCATCCCATCGATATTGATCGAGGTCATTTGATCCATCATGCACATCGATCTATAAACTAACACCCAACCACTACAACACTCGGATCACCATCCACGACCTCAGTAGATCCTAGCACCAGTCATCGACAAATGAAAAATCCTATAAACATCCTCTAAGGTAACGATCATCTCCTCGGTCACATAATGAAATAAACTGGTCTTTGAGTGCCACCACTCCACTAACTTCATGATCATTGCTCAATCAATCTGAATCGGTGGCATGGTCACTACATTATATATCCCTATCAGCTCTAAAACCCTATACTCCTCATTCATCACCTGCCACATCTCATGGAGTACCTCGATCGAGATGCCAATATGCCTAAGTGCTCCTGCATCATGAATACATAATTAGTTCACTCATCTCCCTCATTTTTCTTATTTACCTCATCTTGCCATTATCCTACCCACTTTGCCTATTTTATTGATCAAAGACATCTACTCCCTAACCAACCCTCCCCAGTCCTTTTGCCCACCTATCCCATATCATAACCCCAATAATCTTTCTAAGCAACCCCCAGTGGTGGTATTGCAATACCGCTACTCCCCTCTCACAGGATTGCAATCCCATGATTCCCTAGTAATGGGATTACAATACCGCTACTCCCCTCTCATAGAATTGTAATCCTACGATTCCCTAGTATTAGGATTGCAATCCTGCTACTCCCCTAGTAGTGGGATTGTAATCCCACTACTCCCCTATTAGCAAGATTGCAATCCCACTATTTTCTACCCCAATCTTGCTACTCGTGTCTACAATATCGTGACTATAAGCATAATTTGCAGTCACAAGATTATAAGTCTATGATGCCCTAATTGTTTTCTACCTTAAAAAGACCAAAATAATTAATAAAAATAGAGAATGGGAGATACACTCACTAGTGGTCTTGCCTTGGGCGCCTGTTGATACGTCCGAACTCACTCACCATGATGTGAAGATCGAGGAATGCAGTCCATGGTTCTCATCTCGAGCTCTAGATCTTTACAAATAAAGAATGTAAATGACCTCCCAAACTCACAATTGGCCTATATCAAACCCCCCCACCCCGCCAGCTAGCCTTCTTGTCCGCCTAATCCAACCTAGATTCCTATCCTCGCCAATCCCAGCCAACCCCTATCGCCCTCCTGCATGATCATTTGCTCGGGGCATCATCCCAATTGTTTGGTCACTCAATCATAATCCCTTACTCTTTCTTGTCATTATCATAATATTGATCAATTTTAGCCTTGAGTTACACCTCTCATATCTTATCAAATCATCTTATCCTGGCCTATAGATCTCCTTTGCATGCATCCTTGATTGAGATACATCTAAAGCTTGTGGCCTTATATCCTATCATCATCATGTTACAGTTGATTCTCATGCATGTGTCCTTGCTTGGGATGTGTCTACAATTGTGACACCCATCACCTCTATTCCTTGTGCATGTGTCTTTTCTAGGGGCATTGTTATCAATTTGTAGCTCATTGCTCATGTCAACCTCATCCTCTTAATCTTGTATTCCACATCTGGCATCCCAACCCCTTGTCTATCCATTACATCCCACCCCACGTTTCTTCTTTCGAGTGGTCATCTGGCTCATCCTTCTCCACATGTACCCTCAAGGGGGCATCATATCCCTTAATATCAGCTACTAACAATCACCCACGTCATGGTTTTCTTTGAAAGATAATTATTCCTTCCACTTTGTTCCACTCACAATGCCCTTTCAAAGAGGGGCAAAATGTATACACCTAAAATTGCTCGCTCTATTACAACGGACTAATATTCCTATTAGTCGACTCTAATTCCCCTTCCTAGCCATAAATCTAATATCCCCTTCCATTAATCTACATTTCACTAACCTTAGCCCATCCCATTACTCCATTAATTCCCTCCAATCTACCATTATCCTAATCCAATCCCAATTATCTATTATATGGGAATTTTTAATTCCCATACCCCACCTAACTAGCTACTAGCCTATCCCCTAGGTATTACTACATCCCTAGGAATCCCACCTAAAACCCTATGAAGAGATCTCTAAAATTAGAGAGTTCTAGAAATCTCTCCATTCTAGCCCTCATCCTCTAGAATTCTCTATTCTCGAGGATTCCATGGAATTAAAATTTTCATGGAAAATCCTCCACCCTAGATCTTGATGGCCCAAAATTCAAATTTGGACCATAAGATCTCCCTCCATGAATCTATAAAACCAACACACCCTCACTTGCTCAAGCTAACGAAGAAATGAAGGAATGAACGAATGAATAAAGAAGTGAAAGCATAGCTCAAGTAAGTCATCTATTAAGCCTATCCAAACCATTGTCAATCATCTCCAAGCAATCCAACAATCATATTCAAGCATACAAATCTTGGATCGGAGCTATGAGAAGGTAAAAATGATGGTAAGCATGCACATTACATTTTGATTTACCTTTTCTATCCCTTCCTATTGGTGTCATTATCTTTGGGTTTTCATTATCTCTTTGACAATATTTTGTTTGAATCCTAAATTTGGTGCACAATTACTTATTTAGATAGCTTTGCTTCCCTATTTAAATCACATTGTTTATTTCCTTCACTTGTTTACTTTGTTGTGATTAAGCTATTAGATATACCTATATTTGTGTTAAGTTTGGTCATGCTAGCCCTAACTTGGTTTTATAAGTCCATATTTGGCCTAATGCAAGCCAACAACTTGGATAGCTACCTTAGACCTCAAGTGGCTTCTTGTGTCCTTCATCCCAACAGATGTTTGATTTTTACCCCTCTGCCAAACCCTCGTGGCTCGTTTGGATTCTTGGAGCTACAAGAAATAAGAAGAATATTAGAATCATTTTAAGAAGGCATGAAAACATGTTGAGTAACAAGAAGAACATTATAAGGATTATGAGGTTGAGAATCAACAAAAATAGAAAAAGTTGGGAAATGACTATGTACAATAGGAAGTTCATCCTGACATGCAACTTCTTTCATATCATTCATGAATCTTCTTATTTTATTAGGATGGGTTGAGAAATACTCTTGAAAGTTTTCTATATCATTTTCTCTATCACTAGCCTCTTGATTGAGATCTTCTATATCAATATTTTGTGATCTACTAAATTCACAACATTTTTATTACTGGAATTTGAAGAGAACACAATGTCATTCAAAGAAGACACACCATTCACATATTTTACTAAAACAACTTTAATATTTGCACCATTGGACACATTTATGTATTCCATTTACTTTTCCAAGCTTGACCTAGGATTATTCAAAGGAATTTCAATAATATCTACATGTTCTTAATTCTTAATTAAGTCTATCACTTTTCCTAGTTAGAATCACAAATGTGGATTATTTAGGTGGTATTAGATGAAAGGAAGCATGAAAAAAATATATTATACAAGTTGGCTAAGGTTTGAATATTATTTTCAAGAATCAACCTAGGGCTTCTTCTCAAACAAATCAAGCACAATAAATCAAGGGTTGTGAGATCTAAAAGCATGCAATGGAGTCAATCCTAGAAGAATTAGAGAGTTTTATATTTATTTCAATACGGACAAGATCTAACCATAGTGGGTACAAACATATCAAATCTAACACAATATAGGGTAGATTTAGCCCTAAGGACCATGCAAGAGTTTAGGTCTAACAAAAGTAATATAGATAAATAGATTATACTTAAATGCAACACAAATAATTTACTTACTTTCAATTAAGTTTAATAGGCATGTATAAAATAATAATAATTCCTGATTGATATTTCTAAATCTATAAGTAGGGCATTCACGTAGGGTTTTTATTTTTAGTTTTGAATATCACTACCTTTGATGACAATCATTTAAATTTGAAACTAAAGACATGCACCTAGAAGTGATAGGGATCTCACCTATATATATGGATCTAATCAAACTGGAAGACCAAAAGTGTTAGGACACTTCTAACAAGTATAGAAAGGGTCTAAAATGATTTTATGACTACATTCACTTAGTACAAATCTTCTATGTCCTTGCTCAAACCTACGTGCTACAACATCTATAACATGCAAAACAAAAAAAAATCTTCTTGCCTTAGGGCAACTCTTTCTCTCATGCAGTATCTAAGGGCTTAAATAATAAAGCAATCTTTAGGGTCCTGTGTCGAGGGTTAGTAGGCTTCAATAAACATTGTTTAATTATCAAGTACACTCGATAAAGAGAATGTAAACAATAGTAAATTGTATAAATTATAATAATTTTATTGATATATAAAGTCACAGGTTATGTGTTAAAAGTGTTTTGTAGGGAATACTATCTTCATATAATAATAAATGCTCTAATGATTGTGTGTCTTCTCTAAAATGCATGTGAGTGCTCAATAAATCTCTATCAATTCAATGTGTTTCTTACATGTAAATAAATTCAAAATGTTTATATAGTTATAAATAATTGAATTCAAATTATAAACCTATTGTTGAAAAGTCATTGGTAATTGGTGAAGTTGCTTGGCACACAAAGAGTCCCCCAGAAATCAATTCTTATTGAATGCAAAGCCTTGACACGATAAGGGATGAGGTCACGTTCGATCCCCAGGAGAATATGATGGAATGGAACCCCATAGTTCTTGGCGCTACGTTGAAAACTTGGTAAAAAATAAAATCTAAACCTATTGACATTCCAAAACAAACATTAAATAATAAAAAATAAAATAATATGGAATAAAGGAGGTGGGTGCACCCTTAGTAGTTAATTTGTTTCTTAATATTTAACTTGGGTCAAAACTCATTTATAGAGGGGTCTTATAGTGGAGGCTACTTCCTCTATAATTTTAGGTAGAGTGGTCCTATTTATCATCATAAGTTTAAAAATTGTTTATAAAATCGTTGTACTTAAAATAATGAGCAACTACTCTTTAAGAAGAAGTTTTTGAAGGGCGAAAAGCAGTAAGATGCCGAAGATTTGCATTGCTGCTCCTATTTTTCATCCAATCAAATTTATTCTTTTTTTTAAAACAAAAAATTATAGTAAAATACTTCTAATTTCTCTCAATAATATATATTACCTAAAATTTAAAAAAAAATATAAAATCACTAATAAAAACTCGTATAATTTATCAACAATATCCCTAAAAAATAATTAGGGCTAGCCCTTGGGACCCTACATTGGAATGAATATTGGGCGAACGCTCAACAGGTAAAACATGCTCTTAACATCAATATTGTGGCAATTAATACCCACAGTAATTTGAAAAAGAGGATACATATTTATCCATTTTGAAGAGCATAGCAAAAAGAATAAAACATAAGGAACAAAATCTTCTATTAAAGGTTTCAGGCATTTAGCAATATCCATACATCTAGATTCAATTCAATCCAAAGCCCAACTATGGGCACCATCACCTTTCCATTTATCAATGGCCTTGCCAGGCCTGCAAATAAGCAGGTTTATCCCAAATTTTCATTTGGAGGGCTTCTTCACAGGGACTTATTGGGAGCATCAAATTGCAAGGTAGGCTTGTTTCAGTATAACCATTTTTTTTATTCCTATGATCTCCATAATGCTCGATTTTGTTATATACAATTCATTCGTGAGAACTATGACGTGGATTCATACTAAAAACCAAGGTAAATCATGAAATGGGTGCCACTGATTAGTAGAAAAACATGCTAGAATTAGTCGACGAGGGTCACTTCCCAAATACCCATCAATGTATATTCTTGTTGCAGAGTATATATATAACATATCATAATTTAATAGTCTTTTTGAAGTGGTTCTGAATCACGTCTTAAGGTGAATGCTTGTTACATTACTAATGAAATTTTCAAAAGTTTTGTTACAATAATAGTCTATGGGAAGTTGCCTTGAATGATGAATTTAGGTGTACTGTGATGCTGAAATATGCATTTTAGAAGCATTTATGCTATGGATTTCAGTAATCACAGTTACCTAGAGATGTAGGGGTACAAATACTGATACATGGACAGGGATGGGGACACCATTCAAGTTAGGTTATGTGGGCAAATGAACAAGAGTGTGGTTATATTGTAAATAAATGTAATCACCAGAAAATGTGGGGATGGGAATGGGAATTGGGATGTGGTCCTTGTACGTATACTGGAGTTTCTTGGTAACCATGTCAGTAATAGAGCATTGGACTGGAAAAATGAAAGTAAGTGTCATAAGATGCACTGTCTTAAGCTGCGATGTTAGGTTAAAGGTCACAGATATAGGAGCTTTGTGCTGTGGATTTCAACAATGGTGCATCAGACTGGAAATACGAAACAAGGTCACTGAGGTCTCCAGGACCACAGTTGTGAAACTCTCCCATTCAGTCATAAAAATGCTAAGTCTGAGCGGCAAGTGATCCAAAATGAGTCAGAATGGATCGACTCTCTGAGTTTTGGCAAGTGTCTTCGAGTTTTAGTGAGAGTCTTTGCATTCAAGCATGAGACTCGACTACCTTGAAAAAAGTGGAAAGTGTCTTTATTTGCAGGTCAAAGAACTCATTTGGAGTAACTGTGTTTTCTATATTTGTTTTCCCTAGTCCAATTTGGCTTTGGCGTATTGGTCTTTCTGATTCCGAGTCCCACAGCTATGTTCAGGACCCACATGGGCACTGAGAGGCCTTGGCTGCTGTCATACCGCATGCTAAATTCCTTTATGGGTTTCAAATGTGGGGCTTTCTAAGTGCTTAACCACTCTAGCTGCAAGCATAATTCCTTTGGTCTCTTGAAAGACACAAAGTATAATTCCAGTATTTACCTCAACATAACACTTGCTGCAGAGCTGTGCTCATGTACTTGCTTGCCTTTGGAATTGTAGTTTTATGCATCAACGTGTCATTTACAGAAAATACACCCTTGTAGCCTGATGCTCGCTTCTTATAGCAATTTTTGCACTAGGAATCGCTCCCTATTTGTCCCCACTTAGAACACTACACATTATAGTATTTAAGTGGAAACTATTGCAGTCATTTTGGTTATATGTTACCATAGGCGAGGCTTGCTAATGTGAAGAAAAGAAAAATATGGTACTTATAGATTGGATGTAATGTTTATGCCAAACACAACATGGTAATATCCAAACTTCTAGGTTTGAAGTTGTTCATTGCAGTTAAAACGAGATTTATAGTGTGTCTTCATGATTATGGAAGAAGATTATCATGAACCTAACAACCAATTTGCATGGACACAAAATAAGTTGTGACCAGGCATACCAATTAATTATTAAACAATCATTCAAATTTTGAAAGTATTTATCCAGTTGCAGTAGCAATTCATTAATCTAGCAATGTTGCTATGGAAAGTGCATCTATGTAGCTGTGAGGACAAAGCAATTGTTAAGGAAAGCCCAGTGAACATTGTGAAATGCAGGATACTTCTTTTACTTCAAGTTGTAACTGTATCTTAAGCTCTCTCATGGACCTCTTCAAAAGAAGCAATGAATATGTGCAAGACAACTTTGTTGTAGCCAAGGGTGAATAAGTTGCAAGTATTGAAGTTAGATGAATAGCAAATTTTAGGGCTGTAATGATTTCTTCTTCAAACTTGACCTTCTTTCTGTCAGTGATCTTTGTTGTTGGCTTCATCTTTTCTACTTTCTTTATCTTTTGAGTTTGTGGTGTATGAGCTTCTAAATGTGGTGTCTATCATAGCTTCTTCAAATTGATGCTAGTTCCACACTTAGATCTGTTGCCTGCAATTATTTACATATGAAATAATCAATTGGACTTTTCAGTGGTAACATATATGTCTTTTCAGTATTGATAAGTTTGATAATTATAATGGAAAAGTTTCTGTTACTTCCAGTAAATTTTGTGTTCAGATTTAGCTTACGCAATAGATTAAGTGATCATCTTGAGAGAGACTTCAACTTTTCTATGCTTCGAATGACAAGGCCAGTGCACAACATATGAATCCTCAAGTAATAATCTTCCTGCTAGGGAATTGATCATGCTGTTGATGAACTTGAAGTTGTGATCATGTTTTGTATCTCCTTTGGTTCGGAATAAAGTTAACCAAGGACCCATGTTATTATTAAATTTTAGTTATGCCCGTCCCTAAAAGTTGACTGCATTTGGTGGCCCATGTTTGTATAAAGACATATCGGGCCCTACATAATTGTGCAACATGTCTGCAAATTTGCAATCCCATAACCCAAAAAATATAACAATTAAGATTCATCCCATGCTCACGCATGGGGTTAAGCAGTGTCATGATCTAGGGTGTTGCCCTATCACATTCAAGCTTTTTCTTGCTCAAGAGGCATCATTTCTATTTGGCAAATTGACCAGCAGAACTTTCCCCATCCCTCAGATGTCTTTTTAAGCTTTTGGATGAAAGGAAAGAATTTAAAGGTAACTTGTTCAACCATCCCCTCCCAGATCACCCGCCTTGCCCTCCTCCCCTGCCCTGCTGTCCCCATGTTCATACCCTTGGACATTGGTTCCTGCTTGTAGCTCTAGGTTTTCTTCAATCTGGTTGGTCTTTCCAACCAGGAAATCTACTAATTGTGTATGTGACATCATTTTTGCTTTTCAAAATAACAAATATGCTTTCTGAAAATGAATTTCAAAAGTTTGCATTTAAAGCCCTAGGGTACCAAGAAATGGATAAACTCTTATAATTGAAAACAGGTAATGCAAATTGGCAATCCCACTGAATATTTTATGGTTACAAATTTGACAAATGGTTCATTAGATTTAATTTTTTCCATTTTATTCCATCCTGACTTTGATGGAAGATTGGATACAAGTGCCCTTTATAGGCCTAAATTATACTTAAAGAAAGGAAATACGATAACCATTGTCTGGATTACAAGGTGACACATTGAACCCTTCAGCATACCATATAAGATGATCATTAACGCAGCATGCTTTGAATCTCTTGATCGAGGTCTGATACTTTAGTTTAGCAGAATGCGAGATTTTGGATTAAAGAACAAGGATACCTTAGTTTTATAGCCATTAACTAATGGTTGGTTATCAACCCTTCCAACTGCTGTAACTTTTTTTGTGCTTAATAAAAGACGGACACACACAAGTGTGTAAGTGTGTTGTGTGCCTTCCAATTTCCTCTTCATTCTTTCAATGTTCATATTTGCTAATATTGGTATCAGAGCCACTGTTTGAGGAAGACCTAGGAGAAGGGTACAGACAGCAAGCTGCAAGCGTTTGGAAGCCCTAGTCGGGTATGAATGGAAAAGAACCAAGTTCTAGGTAGCCCTAGTAAAAATGTTCAAACTTTAAAGAAGAGGTATTCCAAAAAGAGAGGCAGTCAAAGACGAACCAGTCCATCCTTGTGTGAGTAAGGCACGGGAGTTGTTTGCAGACCCAATCGAAGGAAATACCATTGCAGTCATGCTAGGGCACGTTTCAAATGTTTTTGAAGTCAAGTTTGTGTACAAACCAGAGCAAGAATAAGTCGTGGTAGAGAAAGAACAAAGACACTCGCAAAAGTCGCGATTTGCAGAAGTTACAATAGTCATGACAGGTGCAAGACCAGAACGCATTAAACTAGAAAGATAAATGAGAACAGACTGTGGCAGCAGGACCAGCAGAATTGTTTTTTGACCAGACCCTGACACTAGGGTACGGCAAAAGAAGGAATGTACAATGCTCTTTGATGACAATGCAGACAAAATAAGATTGGAACGATGATGAATGGTGTGAAGAACCAGATCTAGACCCAAAGAAAATGCTAGGGCACGAGACAACAATCAAAATGTGATTGTATAAACTAGATTGTCGTTGTGATTTGAAGCTCAAGGTGCAGACGTGATTAGACAAGTCCTACTAGGAAGGAGAAGGAAAATATTGCAGGAAAAATACCACAGACTATCACGATTTTGTGCTTTCAGATTGTAAGCAATTTTGACATTCAAATTATAAGCAAATTCAGATTATAGACTTTGCATTTCCCTGTTGCATTGATTTCCAGGTTGGAGGTCAAATATTGTGTAAAATGGCAAATATTCAGAATTTGGTTTTGCTGGAAGCATAAAAATTGACTGGGCATGATTACAATATTTGGAGTCATAAGATTTTGACAATTGTGGAATATCGTGATTGTGATAAAATCATTCTCGACGATGAGGCAAGCCCTATTATTAATTTTGTTGATTATGACAAGCATTATAAGGAGGCCTTGTTGTTGTTAAAGTTGTCTATGTCAAATGATATGATTCTTGAGGTCTGAAATGCCACTAAGGCAAGTGTGCTTTGGACTAGTATGGAAAATAAGTATCAAGCTTCGGAGAAAAATGAATCTTGTAAGTGAAGAATCTACTATTTTCTACAAAAATGATTGAGGATGGATCCATGTTAGAACATCTTCGAATGGAAGATTTTAAATACGAGCTCGTGGCCATTAACAAAAAGGTGGATGATGACGACATGGTTGCTCTTGTTCTGAACAACTTGACGCCTTCATATGAATATTTTGTGGAGGCTTTACATTTTATGGCAAAAATCTAGACCTTGACATTTGATCAAGTTAGTTCCTATTTGACGCAGAAAAAATGCAGACATAGGCAAATGAGTCCAATGTTAGACAAACAGAGAGTCTACTTGCTGCTCAGTCTAAGGGGAAGTGGAAACATATCCTTGTTGAATCATCTTTTAAGTACCGGCGGAAGTGCTTCTACTGTCACAAAGTTCGGCATGTCAAAAAGATTGCTAAAAGTGACAATATGCACTTTCTTAACAAAGCAATCAAGCAGCAAATGTGGCAATAGTTGAAGAACAAGATTCTCAAGAAGAGTATGTCCTCATGGCATTATACTCGAATGATAGTGCTACCAATTGATGGTTCATTGATTCTAGCGCATCTAGACATTTCACATGTTGTAAGGATTGTTATGTCAAATTTACTAAAAGTACAAACTTTTTTGATTCAGGTTCATTAACTGATGGTCAGTCACATGCAGTAGAGGAGATAGGAGATATTTTCATAGTGTTGAATGATGCTAGAAATATTGTAGTAAGGAATGTTATGTATGTTCTTAGCATGAATTAAAATATCTTGTCTATTAGTTAGTTAACGAAAATCCCAATATTGTTGCATATTTTTCTAGGAAATAGTGTATTGTGTTTGATGTAAAACATGACAAAGTCATCACCCTAGGTATTGGGCAAGATGGCTTGTATAGGCTTGTTGACCGTGCCACAATCAACGTCAATGCACGTGTGAAGGGATACTCCACAATATAAGATGTGTTGGAGGATAAAATTCCTCATAGGCTTGTTGACCCTGCTCCAATCAACTTACATGCACTAGTATTGAGGGAATAACTGCTATAAAGAATGTGCAAGAGGATTAATTCCTCAATAAAATTCACTGGTAGTTGTGTGGGAGGATGAAATGCCTTAGTGAAAGGCATTGGATCAAAGGACCAGAAACAAGGTCTTTAATTCAACAAAGCATGGTCATTTTGCTCTCGCTTCTAACCTTTAACCCTAGCTTCTAACCTTTAACCCATTGGATGTAGATGGGTGGACAAAGTTCCTACTATAGAGTTGGTTTTTACTCTTGTGAAAATGATCACATTTTGGTTGCTTCTCTCCATAGCAACTCAGTTTGGTTTCCTGACCGCAAATTTGGACAAGGTCTACATGGTGTTGCCTAAAGGTTTTTGAGTGCCTGGGCATGATCATTTGATTTGCAGGTTGATTAAGTCCTTGTACGGACTTATATAGGCTCCACAAGCCTAGTATATTTTATTTGAACACCATCTCCAAGATTTCGGATTCAGAAGTACCAATGGCGACTCATCACTAGTCAATGAATCATCC
Source organism: Torreya grandis (assembly GCA_037957365.1). NCBI lineage: Eukaryota > Viridiplantae > Streptophyta > Pinopsida > Cupressales > Taxaceae > Torreya > Torreya grandis. The sequence continues at coordinate 1,525,010 of JARHVA010000384.1, forward strand.
TACAGAGAATTGATGGACAAATTGATATATGATATGTCCACATGACTAGTTCTTTGTTTTGTTGTTGGCTTGGCTATCTTTTTTGGTTTTTGTCTACACCGAAGCTCCTACATTAGACAATAGAAAAATGTCAGAGGACTCCAAATTTCATGTTGATATCTAAAGAGCAGTCTATAAATGTAGTGACTAAACTCTTTGGTCCTACTTTATTTGTAAATTCTCGAGACAAATTTGGAGTAGTCTCCGGTTTAGATATTAAGAGAGGGTATTAAAGTTATTAATTAGCTGTTAGTTAACCATTAACTAATGGTTGGTTATCAACTTTCCCAATTGCTTTAACCTCTTTTGTGCTTGATAAAAGATGCAAACACACAAGCGTGTAAGTGTGCCATATGCCTTCCAATTTTCTCTTCATTTTTTCAGCATTCATATTTGCTAACAAGTTTATGTAGGTAAATTGAATTACGTGCAAAATTTTATATTGTGGTGATAAATTGACAACTTAACTTTATGCAAAATTGTAGAATTAGGAATAAGAATCCCTTGGTTTCTATAGATAAATTAAATTATGTACAAAATTTTATATCATGATGAGACACCAATTACTTAACCAAAATGGAGATTATAAAATGATAAATAAAAAGCCCTTAATTTTTTAAGATAAATTGAATTGTTTACAAAATTTTATACCGTGATGAGACATTGATGAATAAACCAAATGCCAGACTGTAAAATGAAGAACAAGAATTTCTTGATTTATGAAAGTAAATTGAATTACATGCAAAATCTTGGATGAAGGCAAAATGTGCTCTTAATATAAATATGATATAATCGTTCATGTAGCAGCAATTAATGCCACAGTAATTTGAAAAAGAAAACATAGTTATTCATTTGGAAGAGCATGGCAAAAAGAAGAAAACACAAGGGAAAAATCTTCCATTGAAAGGTTTTATCAATATCCATGCATCTAGATTCAATTAAATTCAAAGACTTGTTGGCAATTTTGGCTGATGTCTGTAATATTGTCATTGATGTCAAAGGCAGCTTGTGCTATCAGACATTAATGGCAAAAGTTGAATTGCACAAACTTACAATGCAAATCGGGTTTATGAGGAGCTTCTACTTATAAAATAAGTAAAGCAGTCTTGAGATCCCGAATGGGTCTTGTAGTGTAGATCAGGTTTATGCAATGACTTGTCTCATTTTTATAAGTCAAGTTGTCTCAAGAACCCGAAAGGGTCTAGAAGAGTTGATTGGGGTTTCGGAAGCACTTTACGGCTTTCATGTTTATAAGATAAGCAATGTGGAAAACCCAAAAGGGTCAAGGAAGAGGTAATCGGGATTTCGGAGTGACTTTACTTCTCTCATGTTTATGAGTTAAGCAATGTGAAAAACTTGAATGGGTCTAAGTGAGTTGATCGGAGTTTTGCAACAACTTTACTTAGTTCATTCTAATAAGTTAAGCAAAGTTGAAAACCCGAATGGGTTTGGAAGAATTGATCGGGTTTCTAAGATGACTTTACTTCGTTCAAGTCTATAAGTCATGCTGAATGAAGACCTGAAATGGTCTTGAAGAATTCTTTCGGAAGAATTGTCAAGTCTTTTTCAGAAAATTGTCTCGAAACAAAAATCCGAAGAGATTGTTGCAAAATTTCCGAAGGGCACTTCTCAAGAAGTTCGAAGGGTAAGTGGACCGTTCAAGAAAGCTGAAAGGCACTTCTCAAGAAGTCCGAAGGGCAAGTGGACCGTTCAGAAACGCTGAAGGGTACATTCAAGAAAGTCCGAAGGGTCTGTGGACCCTTTCAGAAAAGCCGAAGGGTAGTTTGCAAAAGGCCGAAGGGTATGTGGACCGTTCAAGAAAGCCGAAGGGCACTTCTCAAGAAGTCCGAAGGGCAAGTGGACCGTTCAAGAAGGCCGAAGGGTAGTCTACAAAAAAGCTGAAGGGCATGAGGACGTTTCCAAGGATTTCGAAGGACGATTTGTAAGAGAAATTGTCCTGAAGAAATAAGTCAGGAAAATTGTCCCAAAGGATTTCTTCGGAGAAATTGTCCTGAAGAAATAAGTCGGGAAAATTGTCTCGAAGAAATAAGTCGGGAATATTGTCCTGAAGAATTAAATCAGAAAAATAGCCCGAAGAGAAAAGTCCCGAAGAAATAACCCAAGGAAAATAGCTCGAAACAAAAGTCCCAAACAAAGTTCCTGAAGGATACCTTTGGATTGAATGGACCATTACAAAGCTTTTGAAATAGATCATTTGCAATACTCTCGAAGGGGATATGTTAAAGTTCGAGCAAGTCTGAAGAGATCAACGAAGGGGAAGCATCTCAAAGACGTCGAAAGAAGTGAGATGAAGTCAACATGTCGAAGGTTAATGATCTAGTCAACATAAAGAGCAAGCATCTTTGATGATCCAACGACACACGCAAGTCAGGATTAAGAAGATCCAACGGAGCGAGTGAATCCAAAGCCTTAAAGGTGCTCGAAGGTTAATGCACAGTGGCAAAGTTAAAGACCGAGCAAGTCCGGTAAGATCTATCGGAGCGAAAGCTCTCATGAATGCTGTGACAAGCGAGATATAGTCAAATCTGTCAGAGATTAACGTCTGATTGAAGTTATAGATCGAGCATATTCGAATAAATCGAAAGGAGCGAAAGTGATCTTGATATATAGGAAATGGCGAAATGCAAGGAGGAGCTCGATGGACTTGGCGCGAAGAAAGAAATCAAAGGCCCGCATTTAATGTATTCTCAACGAGCAATTGAAGGAACAAACAAACCCTGTAAATGATTGCACAGAGCTTGAGATTGATCGATCCAACCGATCAATCATCGATTAAGGAGGTTGTGCATTTAAGAGATAAATCTAGCAACTGCCAAACATAGTAAAGAGACTAGAACATTACGGCGTGATGCATGAACCAAGACACGAAAGGAAACGACGCAGTTATGACCAGAATCTAGTAGTCGTCAAAGATAGAAACGAGAATAGACAATTGCTGTATGATGCAAGAACCAAGACACGGGAAAATACAAAAGTCAAATATGCATTAAAGGAGAATCTAGAACTGAAACTAGTTAAGTGCAAATAGAATGTGAATGCAATAAGTGAGTTGAGAAACCCTAATGAATCCTTGCATAAACATGACTCTTAACACATCATAAATATGCTGCTGCTATTGCGTTTTCAAGTGAGAAAAAGCGTTGTCGATAAAAAGAAATATGCAGACACAGTAAAACGTAGAGAAGGAAGGGGAATGAAGTGTCTCTGAACAAAGCATACCCAGATGTATGCAGATACAGAGTGAAAGACATGCAGAAAGAGATTAAGCAAGCAGGAAGATAGAGCACATAGAGAATGAGAAGAAGGTGAGCAGTTACAGATTAGACTTGTAACAAAGAACATTGAACTGGATTCACTTGTGAATCTATCTTGTACACTGAAGCTGTAGCTCCATAGTTCAGGTAGGTTGGTGCCTACATACAAATTGGGTTGGTGCTCAGTAAGGAGATTGGTGTCCTTGAATGTAGCCAGCAAGGTTTGCCAGTAAGACATTTTATTGTGAGGCTGGATTAGAATAGTAGATTCTAGCAGCTGATTCTCACCGTGGTTTTTTTCTTTGGGTTTTTCACATAAAAATCTGATGTTATGTGCTTTTGTGTGTGTGTGACTTCTGCATTTATTCTTTGATTTGCACATGAATTTACATCCTTTGTAAAAGGTTTTAAACGGACTAGTTTTAGATCATCTACTGATTCACCTCCCCTCTCAGTAGATAGTTGTGTTCAACAATTGATATCAGAGCCTAAGGTTTCTTAGGAGAAGTCTAATCAACTAAGGTAGATCTTGGTCAGTGAACACAATGACTAGTTAAGAAGGATCCTCCTCAAACAAAGCACCTCTATTTGATGGATCCAACTATGCTTTCTGGAGCATATGAATGGAAGCATATTTGTCCTCATTAGGATTTGATGTATGGATGTCTATAGTAAATGGATATACACCTCTTGTTGTACCTCTTAATGATCACGCTGCCAAGAAGGCATATGAAAGTAATGCCAAGGCAAAGAATGCTATTCTTTATGGGCTATCAAATTTAGATTTCATCAAAGTCATGCATTGTAAAAATGCACGACATCTGGGACAAGTTAAAAGCATCTATGAAGGAGACGTCAAAGTGAAGCAAGCCAAGCTGCAAACATACAAAGGCCAGTTCAAGAGTTTGAAGATGAATGAAGAGGAGAAGATTGCAGACTACCTCCTCAGGGTAGATGAGATTGTGAGTGCTATCAGAGGACTTGGAGAAACAGTAGAAGAGTCAACTATTGTTAAAAAGATCTTAAGATCTTTGCCATCAAGATATGATTTGAAAATATCTGCAATAGAAGAAGCAAGAGACTTGGATAAGCTCACTGCTGATGAGCTGCACGGAACATTTACAGCCTATGAGATGAGAATGGGAGAGATAGACACGTTTAAAAGAGAAGCTGCATTCAAAGTAGCAAAGGTGGTTAAGGATGAGACAACCATGTCTAGATCTGAGGAGTCTGATGAAGAAGAAGCCAACTTTTGTCAAAAAGCTAAAGAGAGGATCTGGAAAGTATAATGGTAAATTACCTTTCAAATGTTTCAACTGTGGAAAGTTAGGACACTTTGCTGCGAAATGTCCTCATAAAAAGGGAGAAAATTCTAAGTGGAGAACAGTAAAAAGGTAAAACCCCATAATACATATAGGAAAAACTTCTTTAAGAATAAGAAGGGTTTATACACAAAAGAAGATAGCAACTCAGAGAAAGATAGCGATCGTAATAGTTCGGATGATGATCAGGACTGTGCTTTGTGGCTAAGGAAAATGAATACCTATTCATGGCAGAAGAATCTACATCCACAAGTCAAGAACAAGATGAAGATGAAGAAGAGGAAGGTAAAATTGATCTAGAAGGAGAACTAGTTTGTGCTCTAGGAGAGATTGAGAAACTAAGAAAAGAGAACTCTAAACAGAAGAAGCTTGGGCAAAAGGAACTTGAGAAATCTGATCAAATGATAGTGACTCTGAAAACTCAAGTTGAGGAGGCTAAGAGAATAGAAGAGGTAGTTAAGATGGAACTACAGTCCAAAATTGAAGAGTGCATGAAACTTGAAGCAGAAATAGTAACCTTGAAAAAAGAACTAGATAAAATTCTAAAGATGACAAAAGGGTCAAACATTTTAAATGAATTAATCAGCTGTCAAAAACTCTCAAATGAAAAATCAGGTATTGGACATGAGAAAGGTAAATGTTCCTCAACTAGTATGTCAACTAGTCTATATGACAATTTCAAGATAGGAGTAGCAGAAACAAAGAAAGTGAAGGACAACAAGGATAATAATATTGACTCAAACAAAGTTGATGAGAGGAGAAAAATTTCTGAAAGGAAGCATGAAATCAAAGATGCAAAAAGATACAACAAAGTTGCAGATTTGAAGAAACAAAAGGTTAGGAGAGTTCAATACACGGCACCAAGAAATGTTACAACCAGGTATTACTCATCCTTTTATGGTTATTGTTACAGTTTTAATCAATTTGGTCATAGGGCCATTGAATGTAGAGTTGTGCCTACAAGAAGAACTAATTTTGTAAGTAGAAACGCATTTGCTCCTTTGTTAGATTCAAGTACAATATGCTACAATTGCAATAACTTTGGTCACATAGCCAAGCACTGTAGGACTAACTTTGCAATGTCAAAAGTAAAGAAAGACAAGTCTTCTAATAAGAACAAAGGTCCGCAAGTCATTAATAAAGAAAAGAAGAGGACATATGAGAAGCCCAAGGAAATGTGGAGTGAAAAATCAATCCTTGATTGTTCAAACAACACTCCACGCCAAAGAGTAGAATTTATGGGTAATAAATAGTGGGTGCTCAAGCATATGACTGGTGACAAAAGTAAGTTTGTCAAGCTAAGCAAGTGCAAGGAAGGAATTGTTAGTTTGGGAGATAATATAGCAGTAAGAATCAAAGGTAAAGGAACCTTGCATATAGATGGTAAGCTTCCTACTCATGATGTACTCTATGTTAAAGGACTTAAGCATAATCTACTAAGTGTTAGTCAAAATATTTGATAATGGATATAAAGTCATATTTGATGCTGAAGGCTGCAAGTTGAAGATATTTGGCAAAATAGTTGCAGAAGGAAAAAGGACCGAGAACAACATCTACAATCTTGTTGAGGTAAACAATAATAGTTGCCTCATAGGAAAGGTTGATGAACGCTGGCTATGGCATAGGAGAATGGGTCATGTCAATTTTGACAATTTAGTCAAAGTAAGTTCAAAGAAGTGTGTAAGACATATGCCCATAATCACCAAACTCATAGATACTACATGTAGAGAATGCCAATTAGGTAAGCAAACAAGGGTCAAGTTTCAGACAAAAGAATATGCAACAACAAAGCCTCTACAGATAGTTCATATTGATCTATGTGGACCAACCAAGACTAAAGGATCAAAAGGAGTTCATTACTTCATGTTATTTGTTGATGACTACTCAAGAATGACATGCGTAACCTTCTTAAAGGACAAATCTCAAGCTTCTAAGAGATTTAAGATCTTTAGAGCCATGGTTGAAAATGAAATGGGAAGAAAAATCAAATGTCTAAGATCTGACAAGGTGGAGAATTCACTTCAAATGAATGCATAGAATACTGTGAAAAACATGGGATCAAAAGGCACTACTCTGCTGCAAGAAATCCCCAGCAAAATGGAGTTGTTTAGAGAAAGAATAGGACTGTCAAGGAGATGGCTAGAACAATGCTGAAGGAAACTAAACTTTCTGATGGATATTGGAGAGAAGCAGTTCAAATAGCGATATACATTCTGAATAGAGTACAACTGAGGGTGAAAACCGACAACGCCATATGAACTGTGGTATGGAAATCCTGCATCAGTCAAATACTTTAGAGTGTTTGGAAGCAAGTCTTACATTAGAAGAAAGGAGAGCAAACTAGGCAGCTTTGAGTCAAGATGCGATGAGGAAATCTTTCTTGGTTACTCCACTTAGAGTAAAACCTATGTATGTTACAACAAAAGACTACATAAAATAGTTGAAAGCATCAACATCAAGGTAAAAGAAGGATTCAAACAAGTTGAGCCTAATGAGGAGATCAAAATTGAAGAATTAGGAGCAACAAATGAAGTAGAGGATAGTGAAGAGGAGGAAGAAAATAGTGAAAGGGCACCTGCAAGGTTTGTTCAAAAGGAACATCTCAAGGAGCAGATAATTGACAACAAAAATGAGAGTGTTTAGACTAGGCGAAGAACTGTAATGAACAAGGAGCAAGTAAGTTTTGCTTTATTTTCAAAAATTGAGCCTAAAACCTTTAGTGAAGCCAGCAAGGATGAAAACTGGTTAAAAGCCATGGAAGAAGAATTGAGTCAAATAGAAAAGAACAAAACATGGGAATTAGTTCCTAGACCCTCAAACAAGAATGTGATAGAAACAAAATGGGTTTACAGAAACAAACTCAATGAAGATGGAGTTGTCATAAGAAACAAAGCAAGATTGGTGTGCAAGGGATATGCCCAAGTAGAAGGCATAGACTTTGAAGAGACATTTGCTCCAGTGGCAAGACTGGAAGCCATAAGAATGCTTTTGGCATTTTCTGCTCACAAGAAATTCAAAGTATATCAAATGGATGTAAAGTTAGCCTTCTTGAATGGAAATTTAGAAGAGGAAGTCTACATTGAGCAACCAGAAGGCTTTCAGCTAGTAAATGAAGAAGATTATGTGTGCAGACTGAAAAAGACATTGTATGGTCTGAAACAGGGACCTAGAGCATGGTATTCACGATTGAATCAATACCTGCAACAATAAGGCTTCAACAAAAGATGTGCAGACAACTTATATTTTAGATCAGAAGGTAAGCATATGTTGATTATTATTGTCTATGTAGATGATATCATCTTTGGAGTTGGCAATAGTAATATGTGCAAAGAATTTGCCACACAAATGCAAAGTGAATTTGAAATGTCTATGTTGGGAGAACTTTCGTTCTTTCTTGGTTTACAAGTTGCATAAACCAATGAAGGGATATTCATATCTCAAACCAAGTATGGAAAGGAGATGCTCAAGAAATTTGGAATGGAAGACAACAAACCAGTTAGTACTCCCATGACAACTGGATGTAAGCTAAGCAAAGAAGATGAGTCCCCTGATGTGAATAATATTATGTATAGATCAATGATAGGCAACCTGTTTTACCTAACTGTATCAAAACCAGACATAATGCAAGTTGTATGCATGGTTGCAAGATTTCAAGCAGCTCCCAAGGAATCACATGTCAATGCTATGAAAAGAATCTTCAGATACATTAAGAACACAATTGACTATGGACTGTGGTACCCTACAAGTGATGATTTCACTTTGATTGGATATGCAGGTGCTAACTGGGCAAGAAGTATGGATGACAGGAGAAGCACTAGTGGTGGTGCATTCTTCTTTGGAAACAGACTTGTGTCATGGCTGAGCATAAAGCAAGAATCAGTTACACTTTCTACAGCAAAATCAGAGTATGTCACAGCAGCAGCATGTTACACCCAAGTCTTGTGGATGAAGCAAACACTCAGAGGCATCAAGGTAGAGTACAAAGAACCTATCTCTATCTTCTGTGATAACTCAAGTGCCATAAACATATCCAAGAATCTAGTGATGCATTCTAGAACCAAGAAAATATCCATCAAATATCATTTCTTGAAAGAAAAGGTTGTAGAGCAAGAAGTCAAAATTGAATATATGTCAACGCAGTATCAAATTGTAGACATATTTACCAAACCTCTTCCCAAAGAGCAATTTGTGTATCTGAGAGAGAAGTTGGGAGTGGTGGCTCCCACACCATGTCACTAGCTTTTAGTGATAGAGCATGAATCCAGGGGGAGTATTGCGGAAAGATTATTAACTGCTGGATTAAGAGGAAAAGCAGTTTGGTGAGATGGCTGCAGTCCCTTTGCTATGTGATAACAGAGGAGGAGAAATAGGTGTGTTGGCTCTAGATCATTATGCCTATCCATAGAAAGATATATCAATTATTGATTGGTCTTTCAGACCAATGCTATATATAATCTTTTAAGGAGTCCGTAGCAGTTCAGATTTGGCGGAGTCCGTAGATCTCCAATTTGACTGAGTCTGTAGAGTTTAGGGAAATGTGTGATTGCCTAAGGGGGAGCTCCTCACAAAGTGTTCCAGCATGACAGGTCCAAGGATCAAAACAAACAAAATGTCAGAAAAGGAGCAACTAGATGAAGGAATGGCAAAGACTCTTTGTCATTAATGTCAAAGGGGGAGAAATAATGATGAAAGAATGAAGGGTAGTCATTCTGAGGAGAGGATGTTTTGCCATCAATGACAAAGGGGGAGATTGTTGGCAATTTTGGCTGATGTTTGTAATATTGTCATTGATGTCAAAGGCAGCTTGTGCTATCAGACATTAATGTCAAAAGTTGAATTGCACAGACTTATAGTGCAAATCAGGTTTATGAAGAGCTACTTATAAAATAGTAAAACAGTCTTGAGAACCCGAAAGGGTCTAGAAGAGTTGAACGGGGTTTCGAAGGCACTTTACTTCTTTCATGTTTGTAAGATAAGCAATGTGGAAAACCCAAATGGGTCAAGGAAGAGGTAATCGGGATTTCGGAGTGACTTTGCTTCTCTCATGTTTATGAGTTAAGCAATGTGAAAAATCCGAATGGGTCTAGGTGAGTTGATCGGAGTTTTGCAACAACTTTACTTAGTTCATTCTAATAAGTTAAGCAAGGTTGAAAACCCGAATGGGTCTGGAATAGTTGATCGGGTTTCTAAGATGACTTTACTTCTTCCAAGTCTATAAGTCATGTTGAATGAAGACCCTGAAATGGTCTTGAAGAATTCTTTCGAAAAAATTGTCGAGTCTTTTTCAGAAAATTGACCTAAAACAAAAATCGGAAGAGATTGTTGCAAAATTGCCGAAGGGAACTTCTCAAGAAGTCCGAAGGGTAAGTGGACCGTTCAAGAAAACTGAAGGGCACTTCTCAAGAAGTTCGAAGGACAAGTGGATTGTTCAGAAAAGCTGATGGGTAAATTCAAGAAAGTCCGAAGGGTATGTGGACCCTTTCAAAAAAGTTGAATGGTAGTTTGCAAAAAGCCGAAGGGTATGTGGACCCTTTTAGAAAAGCCGAAGGGTAGTTTGAAAAAGGCCAAAGGGTAGTCTACAGAAAAGCCGAAGGGCATGAGGACGTTTCCAAGGATTCCGAAGGACAATTTGTCGAGAAAATTGTCTCGAAGAATTTCGTCAAGAAAATTGTCTCGAAGAATTTCGTCAAGAAAATTGTCCCAAAGGATTTCTTCGGAGAAATTGTCCCGAAGAAATAAGTCGGGAAAATTGTCTCAAAGAAATAAGTCGGGAATATTGTCCCAACGAATTAAGTTGGGAAAATAGCCCGAAGAGAAAAGTCCCAAAGAAAATAACCGAGGAAAATAGTCTGAAACAAAAGTCCCAAACAAAGTTCCCGAAGGATACCTTTGGATGAAATGGACCATTACAAAGCTTCTAAAATAGATCATTTGCAATAGTCCCGAAGGGAACATGTTAAAGTTCGAGCAAGTTTGAAGAGATCAACGAAGGGGAAGCATCTCAAAGACGTCGAAATAAGTGAGATAAGTCAACATGTTGAAGGTTAATGATCTAGTCAACATAAAGAGCAAGCATCTTTGATGATCCAACGACACATGCAAGTCAAGATTAAGAAGATCCAACGGAGCGAGTGAATCCAAAGCCTCAAAGGTGCTCGAAGGTTAATGCATAGTGGCAAAGTTAAAGACCGAGCAAGTCCGGTAAGATCTATCGGAGCGAAAGCTCTCATGAATGCTGTGACAAGCGAGATATAGTCAAATCTGTTAGAGATTAACGTCTGACTAAAGTTATAGATTGAGCATATTCGAATAAATCGAAAGGAGCGAAAGCGATCTTGATATATAGGAAATAGCGAGATGCAAGGAGGAGCTCGATGGTTAGACTTGGCGCGAAGAAAGAAATCAAAGGCCCGCATTTAATGTATTCTCAACGAACAATTGAAGGAACAGACAAAACCTATAAATGATTGCACAGAGCTTGAGATTGATCGATCCAACCGATCAATCATTGATTAAGGAGGTTGTGCATTTAAGAGATAAATCCAGCAACTGCCAAACATAGTAAAGAGACCAAAACATTACGGCGTGATGCATGAACCAAGACACGAAAAGGAAACGACGTAGTTATGACCAGAATCCAGCAATCGTCAAAGATAGAAATGAGAATAGACAATTGTTGTATGATGCAAGAACCAAGACACGAGAAAATGCAAAATTCAAATACACATTAAAGGAGAATCCAGAACTGAAACTGGTTAAGTGCAAATAGAATGTGAATGCAATAAGTGAGTCGAGAAACCCTAATGAATCCTTGTATCAACACGACTCTTAGCACATCATAAATGTGTTTCTGCTATTGCGTTTTCAAGTGAGAAGGACTGTCGATAAAAAGAAATATGCAGACAGAGTAAAACGTAGAGAAGGAAGGGGAATGAAGTGTATCTGAACAAAGCATAACCAGATGTATGCAGATACAGAGTGATAGACATATACAGACAGAGATTAAGCAAGTAGGAAGATAGAGCACATAGATAATGAGAAGAAGGTGAGCAGTTATAGATTAGACTTGTAACAAAGAACATTGAACTGGATTCACTTGTGAATTTATCTTGTACATTGGAGTTGTAGCTCCATAGTTCAGGTAGGTTGGTGCCTACATACAAACTGGGTTGGTGCTCAGTAAGGAGATTGGTGTCTCCTAAGGATTGGTGTCCTTGAATGTAACCAGCGAGGTTTGCCAGTAAGGCATTTTATTGTGAGGTTGGATTAGAACAGTTGATTCTCACTGTGGGTTTTCCCTTTGGGTTTTACATGTAAAAATCTGATGTTATGTGCTTCTATGTGTGTGTGTGTGACTTCTGCATTTGTTCTTTGATTTGCACATGAATTTACATCCTTTGTAAAAGGTTCTAAATGGACTAGTTTTAGATCATCTACCGATTCACCCGCCCACCCCTCTCAGTAGATAGTTGTGTTCAACAATTGCTAACTTGTTTTATGTGAGAAGATGGGTACCATCTCCTTTCCCTATGTCAATGGCCTTTTCAGGCCTGCAAATAAGCAGGTTTATACCAAATTTTCATTTGGAGGGGTTTCTTCATAGTGACTTCTTTGGACCATCAAATTGCAAAGTAACCTTGTTTCTGTATAACCATTTTTTTAAAATGCTATGATCCCTATAATGCTAGATTTTGTTGTATACAATTTATTTCTGAGAACTATGATGTGGGTCCATACTAAAAACCAAGGTAAACCATGAAATTGGTGCAAATGATTAGTAGAAAGACATGTTAGAATCAGCTGATTAGGGCCACTTCCCAAATACACATCAATGTAAATTCCTGTTGCAGTGCATATATATAACATATTATAACCGTCTTTTTGAATTGCTCCTGAATCATGCCTTTAGGTGAAATGTATGGTACATACTAATGGAATTTATGAAAGTTTTGTTAACATAATAGTCTCTGGGAAGTTGAACTGAATGATGAATTTAGGTGTACTGTGATGCTGAGATATGCGTTTTAGAAGCATTTATGCTATGGATTTCAGCAATCATAGTTATCTGGAGATTGGGGGGTATGAGTATTGGTACAGGGACGGACAGGGATGCCATTCAAATCAGGGTACATGAATAAATGAATAAGGGTACAGCTATATTATATATAAATGTAGTCACCAGAAAATGTGGGGACGGGAATGGGGACATGGTCCTTGTGCCTATACTGAAGTTTCATGGTAACATGAAAGTAGGTTTCATAAGATGCACTTTCTTAAGCTGTGATGTTAGGTTCAAGTTCACAGATTTAGGAGCATTTATGCTATGGATTTCACGAAATAAGGTCACTGAGGTCTTCAGGGCCACAGTTGTGAGATTCTCCGATTCAGTCATAAAAATGCCAAGTCTGAGTGGCAAGTGACCTAAAACGACTCAGAATGGATCAAATCTCTGAGTTTTGGCAAGTGTTTCCGAGTTTTAGTGAGACTCTCTACATTCAAGCACAAGACTTGGCCTAGAAAATGCCTTTATTTTCAGGTCAAACATCTCATTTGGAGTACCTGTGTTTTCTATATTTTTTCCCAGTCCAATTTTGTTTGGCGTATTGGTCTTTCAGATTCCGAGTCTCATAGCTATGTTCAAGACACACATGGGTATCGAGAGGCCCTGGCTGCTGTCGTACTGCATACTAAATTCCTTTACTGGTTTTAAATGGGGTTCCCTAAGTGCTTAACCACTCAAGCTGCAAGCATAATTCCTTTGATCTCTCGAAAGAGACAAATTATAATTCTGCTGTTGACCTTAACATAACACTTGCTGCAGAGCTATGCTCATGTACTTGCTTGCCCTTGGAATTGTAGTTTTAACTTTTATGCATCAATGTGTCATTTATAGAAAAATACAACCTTGTAGCCTGGTGCTCACTTCTTATGGCAATTTTTACACCAAGAATCACTCAATATTTGGCCCCACTGAGAACATTATACATTCTAGTATTAAATTGGAAACTAAAAGCAGTCATTTTAGTTATAGGATTCCATAGGCGAGCTTGCTAATGTGAAGGAAAGACAAAATATGGTACTTATAGTATTTACAAGTTGGATGCAATGGTTATGATACACATAACATGGTAATATCCAAACTTCTAGGTTTGAAGTTGTGCATTGCAGTTAAAAAGAGAGATCTGGTGTCTTCGTGATTATAGAAGAAGATTATCAAGAATCAAACAACTGACTAATGCAGGGAAAAAGAATATGTAACCGGGTATAGCAAATAATTATTAAACAATCAATTCCAAATTTAAAAGTAGCAATCTAGTTGCAGCAGCAATTAATTAGTCTAGTAATTTTGCTATGGGAAACGCATCTTTTTCGCAGTGAGGATGAAGCAATTGTCAAGGGAAACACACTGAACTTTGTGAAATGCAGGATTTTTTTTTTTTCAGTAAGTTGTAACCGTTTCTTAAGCTATCTTGTGGAGCTCTCCAAAAGCAGCAATGAAGATGTGCAAGACAACTTTCTTGCAGCCAAGGGTAAATAAGTTGCAAGTATCGAAGTTAGACAAGTAGCAAATTTTAAGGCTGTAATGATATTCTTCTCCAAACTTGAACTTCCTTCTCCTCTCTCAGTGATCTTTGTTGTTGGCTTCATCTTTTCTATTTGCCTCATCTTTCCAGTTTGTAGTATATGAGCTTCTAAATGTGGTTTCTATCTAAGCTTCTCCAAATTGATGCTAGTTCCACACTTAGATCTGTTGCCTGCAATAAATCACATATGAAATAATCAATTGGACTTTTCAGTGGTAACATATCTCTTACTTTCCAGTATTGATATGTTACTGGCTTTTAGATAATTATAGTGGAAAATGTTCTTGTTAATTCCAGGAAATTTCGTGTTTGGAATTAGCTTGTGCAATAGAATAAGTGATTATCTTGAGGGAGACTTTATCTTTTCTATGCTTCAAATGACAAGGGCAGTGCACAGCATATCAATCCTCAAGGAATAATCTTGCTGCTAGGGTGTTGAACATGCCGTTGATGAAGTTGAAGTTGTAATCATGTATTGTATCTCCTTTGGTTAGGAATAAAATTAACCAATCACCCATCTTTTTAGTATATTATTAAGTTTTAGTTATGCTTCTCTCTAAAAGTTGACTGCATTCGGTGGCCCGTGTTCATATAAAGACATATCAGGCCGTAAATAAGTGTGGAACTTGTCTGCAAAGTTGCAAGCCCGTAACCCAAAAAATATAAAAATTAAGATTCATCCCAAGGTCAGGCATTGGGTTAAGCAATGTCAAGATCTAGGGTGTTGCCACCATCACATTCAAGCTGTTTTTGCCCAAGAGGCATCATTTGTATTTTGAAAATTGACCAGCAGCACCTTTCCCTATCCCTCAGTTGTCTTTTTAAGCTTTTAGATGAATGGAAAGAATCTAAAGATAACTTGTTCAACCATCCTCTCCCTGGTCACCCACCACCCCCTCCTTTGCCCTCCCTCACCCTACCGCTCCCATGTTCAAACACTTGGACCCTGGTTCTTAGTAGTAGCTCTAGGTTTTCTTCATTCTGGTGGCTCATTCCAACTAGAAAATCTACTCATATCATTTATTGTTTACAAAATAACAAGTGTTCTTCTAAACAGAAAATTAATTTCAAAAATTTGCATTTAAAGCCTTAGGGTACCAACAAATAGATCAACAGTTATAATAAAAAATAGGTAATGTATATTGGCAATCCCATTGAATCTTTTATGGTTACAAATTTGACAAATGGTTCATTAGAAGTAATTTCTGCCATTTTATTCCATCTTGCTTTTGGTAGAAGCTTGGGCACAAGTGCCATTTATGAGCCCAGATTATACTTAAAGAAACGCAATACAATTCCCACTGTCTACGGATACAAGGTGACACATAAAACCTTTCAACAGAGCGCATAAGACAATCATAAAAGCAGCATGCTTTGAATCTCTTGATTGAAGCCTCTTAACACAAGCTTCTTTTTAGAGGTCAGCGTGGATCTTGTTAGCTGACCAATAACGCAAGGGTCATTTGGGGCTTTTTTATTAGAGCAACTCTTAAAAAAGTCTGCACCAGGCTTAATATTTCTCAGCGTTATTTTTCTTGCTTAAAGACTTCTCTAAGAATGCTAGGCTTATTTTAAATTTGCTAGAAACAAAAGTTTTATTTTATTAGTGGGCTCACTCCACCAATTTAAACAAATCTTATGTATTTAGATCTAGAAAAGAAGAAGCTATGGGTAGCAGAAATGCCTGCCCAAAAACTTTATTTAAATATTTAAAAAAAAAAAAAAAAAACTTCCTATAGAAGTAGCTAAAGTCAAAGCTAAAGCAAAGTAAGTACGTAAGGATGTAATGGGCAACATGGGCATAATGAAAATCTAAAAGATTGCTTCAGCCACCAAAATTCGCAAAGCTAGATAGGAAGGGACTAAAATGCAGGATTTAAAATCAAATCCTCATCTACTTCTGGCAGTGGGCAGGTGAGCTTTTATTTTTTCTTCATCCTCTTTTCTTCTATATATGTAATTTGCTCATTTGAGCAAAAAGTTGATTTCCTAGACTTGCCAAGTCCTTGTATTCTCAGAATTCAGATCTAAGCCTTTGTTGTTCCTTTTATGTAAGATTTGCTTCGAACCTCTGATTGTAACAGGATGCAATTTGTGTGTTTACTCTTGCAATTGATAAAAATAGTTGTGATTGTAAGTGTTTATCTCTCTACTTGCTTCTTGCTTCTCTAATCTGATTTTCATATTTAGATTAGATCTCACCCCTTTGGTTCTGTTGTTTTACTCTGAACTCACTTTCCTTCTTACATATATATAAGCAGCTGTGTTTGTTTAGATAGGGAGTCAATCCATAACCTTCTGATGCATCGCCATTTTATTTTCAAGTATCTTTCTAACCTTTTCCCCCTGCAAGATTTCCCTTCATGCACTTAGCTTAGGTAGAATAAAACAAGATTAGGAAACATAACCAACTGGCTCTGGAGGTTCTCTACAAACAACAGTCCACACTGAGTAGAGATCCAATTGTTGTGTTTGAAATGTGGGCTGCAAAAATCAGATATTTTAATGCATTAACGGCAACCAAATAAGGCACCTCTATTGTTTTAGTTCAAACTTCATCCAATTAATAGAGCCTGACCTTAAACCATCCAAGATCTCAAATGGTTACTAGTAATGTTCTAGATGACTTCCTATAAAAGCTTATTGCCTGGGATGGATCTTTTTAATGCTAAGTTTGTTGTTTTCTTGTTGACTCATCACTGTTTATCCTGAAGTAGCCAGGAGTCCTAAAGTTGTTTACCTTAGTTCAAAAAACAATTACTCACTGTTGATCCTGACATAGCTAGTAGTTCTAAGGTTATTTATTCACCTCTTTCCTGACCTTTAACATATTTTAGAATTCCCTCTTGCTGGTGTTAAGCTTTGAGTAGTCCGGCATTGATATAGACCATGGCAAAGATAATGTGAATTTGAATGATATATTTTTTGCAAAGTAGAGTACAGTTCTTGTTTGGTAACTTAACTTATACAACAATGTGTTGTGTGGGGAAGCTTTGCTGGTTTTTTATGGTGGCAGTTGTTTGGAAAGAATGCTTAGGAGACTTGAGGATCAGTTGTCTTCTTTCATTCTTCTGCAATGCTTTGGTGGGAACTCTGCTTAGAAAACACTGAACTAAAGTCGTTTCTTGGTGTCTTTCTTCATGTTTTAATTTTTTCTAAAGCATATTCACATGTGATTTTGATTTTGTGACAAAGTCAATAAAGACTTTTTGGGTGTCCATTCTGGATTATGCTGAGACTACAGGCGTAAACGGCTTGTTGGCTCAAGCAAGACAAAAGTACGACTAATGTTAAGATATAAACTTATTTCTACCAACTTTAACCTAATTTCTGTATTTGAGCTGTTTATAATTATGTTTCAGCTTTTATTTTCATTTAAAACAAGAACCTTATTACAGATTTCAAAATGCTTACCTTAGATGTAATACGTTAATGTCTTCATTTTCACTTTTGATTAGTGCTAGATTGGTGCTATGTTATCTTCACCTTTTCTCTTTGAATTTTTTTTTGAGATTGCTATTGGATACTAAGTCGAGTGTTTTCTTTCTCTTTCACAGAAGCAGGGCATATCAAGTAAGTCCCAAATCATTTCAGTAAGACTTGTACTCAAATCATTGGGTTCAAGGGGTCACTGGTTCTGTAAAAAACTACTAATAACAAGCGAGCATCCTCAAAATGTGGACCTTCCATATTCCCTGCCAGTAACTAAAAAGAAACCATTTCCTGTTCCTGTGAAGGACCTGAGGAGTGCTGCAAGGGAAAGACAAAAGATTAATAAGGGAAGACGAAAGAGACCTGTTGGGCCTCCAAGAAATGGTTTATTAGTTCAAGGGCTTATCCCAATCGCCCATCAAGTTTTTGAAGCAAGAAGAAGATTAATAAATGGTATTTCAGAATTGCTCAATGTGGTACCTGTCCATTCTTGCAGGTAAAATGTCCTAATATTGGGCTCAAATTACATTTCTTGCATTCATATTCCAGCTACTTTTATCAAACGATCAGTAATGCTACTTTTCTTTTTTTTCTATCATTTTGTCTCCGTGCAGTAAATTTGTAATTGTAATGCAGACACTGCTCAGAAGTGCATGTTGGTCCTGTTGGTCATCCTTTTAAAAATTGTCAGGGTTACAATTTTGGGGCTCGAAACTCACTTCATGAATGGGGCAATACTTACATGGAGGACATTCTTGTTCCTCTTGAATCATTTCATCTATTTGATCGTCTTGGGAGGCGTGTGACCCATGAAGAAAGGTTTTCAGTAGAGAGGATACCGGCAGTTGTGGAGCTTTGCATCCAAGCAGGTCTAGATCTACCTCAGTACCCAACAAGGAGGAGGGTGGAACCTGTGCGTTATATTCGAAAGGAAATGGTTGATCCTAATGAAGATGAAGCAATCAATGATATGCAGAAAACAGAAACAACTGAGATATTAGATCTATATGAACCAACCCCACATACAAGCACGGTGCCCCTAGCTTCAGAGGAAATCAAGAATGCAGCAGAAGAAACACTTGAAGCGTGGCTTACCATGAGGCAGGGAGCTAATAAACTGATGAGGAAATATCATGTAAAGGTTTGTGGTTATTGTCCTGAAGTGCATGTTGGACCCTTTGGGCACAGAGCTCGGCTTTGTGGGGAATACAAACATCAGCAGCGTGATGGAATGCATGGCTGGCAAACAGCAACTATTGATGATCTGATACCCCCAAAATATGTCTGGCATGTTCCTGATCCACATGGTCCTCCTTTGAGGAATGAACTGAGGAGATTCTATGGTCAGGCACCCGCTATAGTGGAACTTTGTGTGCAGGCAGGGGCAGCCATACCTGAAGAGTACAAACCCATGATGAGGCTGGATATTGTGATTCCAGACTCCCAAGAAATAGGAATGGTTGCATAATCCTTTTCAGCAAGAGCCTGACAGGCAAGTTCACGCCCAAGGATTTTAAATAGATTCCTTAACTTCCTCAGGAATCAAAAAGCTTGGAATGTATATGAAGCACTTATACTCCCAAGATAAATCATGCAATCAGACATATTGCCTATCAAAGAGATCCTGCATTTTCTATCTTGGACTTGAAGAATGAGAAGCAACCAGGAAATCATAATATCAGCTGAGGGCAAACATGATGGCTGGAAGTTCAACTAGGAAGTTGAGTTGTTAACAGTTCGATAAAGCTTCAGACAAACATTCAAAGGAGCTTATATTAACAAAGCATATTACGGCACATAAGCAATTCTTGACAATACAAAATCCAATTGCAATTTCTCATCTGCACCAAAACTTGAATTGCTTATTGGGTTTCCCACTTTCTCAGGATTGGTTATCTGGTTCATATAGTTGCCTTAACAATAATTTGCAGGAGGTTCTATAAACGATTCCTCAAGATTTAACAACGAGTAAGTCTTGTCAGCCTTTCACCGGTTTTTGATTATTTGGAATGCTGATGTAAGTACTTAGATAATTGCAGATCACTTTATCAACATTGAAAATATCAAACACAAATGATATTGCAGGGACTAGTATAAGATAAATGAAAATTTAATGTGATAAATAAAAAAATGAACTTAAATACCTAAATAAATTATTGGAAAAATTAAAGTAAAAATAAAAAACGTCAAGCTCCTGAGTAAGATGCGTCAAATATATGACTAAGCACGAAGTAAACACTTCACACGTTAAAGTTACGTCATACACATAAAACACATGTAAGGCAATGAAATCACATCAAGCATATAATAGGCATATTAAACACAATAGACACATTATTCATGACAAAATACATGTCAAATATATGATAAAATATGGGGTAGTAGTTTCAAGCAGGGGTATAAAAAGCATAATGGGCACTATGAAGGCACAATAAACACATCAAATATATATAAATAGCTATATAAAATATATATTGGAGATATATTTTAAATCATCAAATGTTTCTTCTTATTTTCCTTAATAAATAGGTAGCAATGTCTAAAAATGTAAGGAAAACAAAATATGTTTTTGGGCATGTAGTAAACATGAGAACAATAACCATATGATTACATTTTGTAGGCCTCTAAACAATAACAATATCTAAAACAACAAAATTCAATGATTGGGATATTCATATAGCATATAAACATCATATGGTTTGTGACTAACATAAATTTGAGTGTATTAATAAATGCTCTAATGATTGCTTGATTTCTTTTAGAATGCTTATAAGCACTCAGTAGATTCATGTGATCAATAAAATGAATTCTCTGGATTTGTAAATAATAAACAATGTTTGTGTATTTATATGCAATTGAATTTGAATTAAGACCCTTATTAGCCTATTGATTGACAAAGAAACTATTTTAAAAACAAAAACAACCAAACCACACAAGATGGGTGCACCCTAACCAAAGAACCCTATAAGTGTCCTCAATGTTTCAGACAATAACATTAGTATCTTGATGTTTTTCAAGCCCCTTGAATGTAAAAATATCAAAAACAACAAACTTCAATGATTGTAATAGCTTCAATAACATGCAACTTGGTGTTGTGTGGTTTGTGCCTAACATAATATCGTGTACTGCAATGAATGTTATGATGATTGCTTGATTTCCTCTATAATAATTGCAAGTGCTTAATAGATTCATATGAACAATAAAATGAATTATCTAGATTCCTTTCTTTGCAAATGAACTACAATACTCGAGTATTTATAAATAACTAAATTCAAATTATGACTCTTGTTGGTGCACTAACCAATAAAGTAACAACTAAAAATGAAAAATAGGGGACCACACAAGATGGGTGCATCTAATCAAAAGGGGTTGTAGTCATTCAAATTTGGTCATGAATACTTGATAATCTTGATTTTGACCCACTTTCATTTTAATTGACTTGAGCACTTAATATATATCTATTTTGCCACTTCATTCTATCTTAAATATCTATATAGACGTATTCATTTTTAAGTTAATATATTATTCCTACAAAAATGTTCTAAATCGTTAAAAACCTCTCCAAACATCGGTATCAATATCCCAAATCTTAGATTTCAAACGTTATTTTGTGCAAGCACAAATAAGGGGTCCACTTAAGGATTGTCTTTAACTTTGTGTTGCTTATGTGGGACACTCACTCATGAACACACTTGAGCACATTACTCATACTTCACACATTTCAATCCACCATTTTATTACATTCAACGTGTTCTCAAGAACTAAATGCACACTCATTCACTCTCTCATACATGCATATACATGCTTATTACAATATATGAAGAAGATCTAGACTCTCATATAGTCCCTCCCAGATTGAGACAACTCTTTGTTTTGTTCTTGGAGAGTTCTACTCCTCTCAAACTTACTTCCTCTCTAAATATTAACTTCTCTCTCTAATTCTAGTATCCCTCTAACATCTTTAGCTTCACGGGTTGTCTCTTCAACCTGCCTAATTTCAACAAAACATACAAGAGTTTGGTAGCTTTTAGTTTCCATAACTTTTAGGATTAAATGTCAAACTGGGAGCAATTCCTACGCATCACAAAAACCAAAACAATCGCATGTAAATGGCATACAATAACGCATGACCTCTAGACAATCAAAGACTTGACACATTGGTTGAACAATGAAACTCCAAGTACCTCTTGAAATATTTGTTGTTCATGTGCTTTTGTTTTGAAGACCCAATTTTGTTGGCTCCTGGATGTTCAAGTGATGTTCTAAGCCAAACGATAGATGTCATGATTATTAGTGCATTAGCATCGTAACTCCAAATGATCTAAAATTTAACGTACAACTCATGTTATACATCTTCTATGATCTCAATAAGTCTCTCCTACCAATTTTTCTATGCGTTGAAGAATCATCTTGTCAAATGTTGATGACTTAAGAGACAACACAGAGTAACAAAATTTTACAAAATATCTTCGCACTATTGTGCAGTAAAGAAATAATTTTATAAAAACATTCTTAGAGGTTTCCAAGATCACTAAAACAAATTTACCGACACAATACAAAATAAAAACTACTCTCATATATTTTTGGTTGATGCAAGATTGCACAAACCCGTGGATGTTTTTGCATCACTGCCTTCATGACAAAACTGACCAATATGGGTTGGTAGTGGCTGTCATTATTGACCCTTATTTGTTAATTATGTCCTTCACCTTGGTAACAACTATTTTTCAAATTTAGAACTTTCTTTACAGGTTGGTCCATTTTGTTAGGATAGGCAGTGCAAGGTTGTTTCAATATTGAGGCACACATGCACTATTGCACAGTGAGTAATTTTTTCCTGTTGTTTCCAAATATGATTCTAACCATTTGAAGCAACTCTTAGCCAATTGAAGAGCTTATTTAATCTAAGTTAAAGCAAAGTGTTATCAAGTATTCAAGCCATATTCAGAGGCATGCATGTAGCAAAAGGAGCACAATTGCACAAACCACTCTAAGCGGGAGAACTACATGGACTTGATTTTCCTCTTTAGAGTATTGGGTATGTAGCCAATGATCAATAATCACATGAATGATCAGGGTTAGCTCAATCCACTACACTTTCCCCTTTTTCTTTGTAGGTTTTTAGTTATTGCAAGCCCTATCAAGGTTTCAACTTGGAAGAAGTGATTTACAGGGCGTTCATTTGAAAGCATAATTTCAACACATGGGGGTATTTCAAGCAAGTGCATGCAATCATAATGT
Source organism: Torreya grandis (assembly GCA_037957365.1). NCBI lineage: Eukaryota > Viridiplantae > Streptophyta > Pinopsida > Cupressales > Taxaceae > Torreya > Torreya grandis. The sequence goes on from JARHVA010000384.1 coordinate 1,547,903, forward strand.
AATTTTTCTAATTCTTCCCAAAGGACAACATCAACTAGGAGATCAAAGTAGTGGCAGTCGATCATATCCCCTTCTAGTTGATATTGACCTTAATCAATGACAATTGTAGTTTATATTGCACGTGCATAATTCAGTCTAATCTGATCTTTTAGTCATTTTTCAGTCAAACATAGTCAACATACAAGTGGAAAGGATGTCTTAATTGTTCTCTTTGTGTTTTTCATATTTAATTGTTCCCATTCATTTGAACTTTGTGAATTTTGATACTTTAATTTCATTCCGCTGGTTGCAAGTTAGTTTACAACATTCTCTACATTTCTATTCATTTTATCTTAATTAGATTTAATCACCAAGTTAATTTTGAATTATGATAAAACATATTAGTGAACTTGAGATAGTCAAATCTCTATTGGTGAACCCAAGATAATCACACCTATATTGGTGAACCCATGTATTTATTCGAGCATTGCTTCAAAAAAAAATCTTTGGGTTTAGATAAATTCCTGAACATCTGACAAAAAAAGAATTTTCTTTCAACCTTTGATCTAATATTTGACACTAAAAGAATTTGCTTTCAACTTCATATTTAACAGCTAACATTGAAAACACTATCTTTTGACACCGTATTTGATATCTAAAACTTAAAGCAGTTCTTTTGACCTTAGATTTTTGAGGAATTTACTAATCTCTATACACAAAAAAATTATTTTTTTAGTACCTAATTTTCTGCTTTATGTTACTTCGCTTCTCAATTTGCAAAAAATATATAACTATAATGGAGAAATACACTGTAAATGCAATCTAAATCCAATCCAATAAGGATTAAAAATTAATGAATACCCTCAAGCCTTACATGTTCTTCCTCGTCCCCATCCACCTCCCACAAATTTTCTTGACGGTGTTTGTATGCAAATTCAATTAAAAGTACTTAGGCTTGTGTTTATGAAGCCCTTCAAGATCAAATAATCACTACAAGACCATTCATGGAAGATTTGGAAATGCAAAATCAAATTTTTGGTTTAAGGATCACATCACTTGGAAATAAGATCACATATACAAAGAATATAAAGCATTTTGGTGTTAATCATATATCATCAACTACATTTAGATATTTCGTGCCTCAAAACATATCATCTTAAGTATGAGTCCAAAAGCAACATACATTTGCAACTATTGATTCAAAGAGTGTACAAAAGGCTAATAAGAGTTCAAGTAGGATTCTAAGAGAATTGCTTCGAAATAAGTTAATCACATTATTTCTTATGCATATTTTAAGGATATAAAAATACTATTGTGCATATCATTAGATGCATGGGCATTATATAGATAGTTTTTGGGCTTTGAAAAACAAAATACAAAGTATCATTAATAGTAGTGATCATATAATATATAAATCAATCAAGCAATCTTGTAACAACCCGCCTAGTTGTAGTTAGAAAATATAGTAATTTTTTTTGTAATTAAATATTGAACATTCATTCAACCACAGTTACTAGATTATTTTGGTCTGTCATATAATCAACAATTTCAAGTAGTAACAGTTTCAACATTCCAATACTGTAAGCAATAGAATAAAATGTATGGTACAGAAAGTTTACTATCACACTCGGGACATTAGCACAATCTGAAATTCCATACTAAGTATTGATATTAATTCAACTATTCGCACAGATTGTTATGCAATCAAGTCTACCCTAACCTAGCCTAAGGATCTAGACTCGATGCCCCCACCACAACTTGGGCAACATACATATCTGCTCCTCAAAATAAGGGTTCGATGCAATTCTCCTTTCAATTGTGATGGTCTCCTCCACGAGACATCACCATCGAAGGGATTGGCACTCTAAGCCAAACAAGGAACAAACTACTCATGACACAAATGATCTTCTAAAGCTTTGGTCCAATCCCACAGTTAAGTGACACACTCTAGCGTAACATTTTGCTAATCCAGACTTGTGTGTTTATCCAAGCACTCTCACATAAAAATCTAGATATAAGCAATGATAAAGGAATCCACATTCCTAGCTCCATAGAAAATCACATGCTAGACACAACTAAGTATACAAAACAAAGCGAGACATACAATACATAACAGTCGAACCTATCATTCATTTATACTCGCAAGATTGTACGCATGCATACATGTCCTGCTAACTACTATGAATATATTGCTTAAGTAACAACTAACAAAATCGTTAGAACAATCAATTTAGGTGAGAGTTCAAACATACAACTACAGTATGTACCACTCGAGTATATACATCTGCGTTGAAGTATCCTATGATATCCCAAACTATCATAGTTCATGATCACTCTACCCAAACATTAACAACCATAACATATATATTTATTTAGGTATGGGTCAAGACGTAATGAATACAATATATACCTTCCAGATACTTTTCATATTGTAAAACTCTATGACGTCCCATACTGTCATAGGCCTTTGTATTTGAGTATCTGATTTAACACCAACAACAATCTTACACCCAACCATAATAATAAAGCAAGTTAGAATTATATTATCCGAGTATACCTTCAATAACAATCTGAAGAGAACATAAACTCTAGGTACACCTCACGATTCACTATGTTATTATAGAAATGTCTAGCCACTTGCACAGTTAGCTTTCTCACGAAATATACCGCATACAATTTTTTCATCCTTACAAGATGCAACTAACTTGATTCTGTCGACAAGTTTGCATAACAGTATTGTGCTACATAAAAGCTATTTGCTTTCACTAGCATTTATAGTAGATGTCATACTAAGGAATACCCATCAAGGTTAGTTTCATATTCCCGCGCTCACTTCTCAAGTTGCCATACGTATATGTGATGTCACCTACATACACAGAATCAGGGCTAGATATAGTTCAACCAAAACTACTAAAGGCATACGTGTTTAATGAAAAATTGCATACATAAGTAACGATAACCATGTTCCTTAACTATAGTGAGAAGATTCAATAGGCCTCCAAACAATATAACTTGCATCAAAACTCACATAAGTTAGGACATCAAAGACATACATTATCACATAACATTTACACATATAGATAGTTGTACATAAATAAATAAATGTACTTGAGAACTTCTCACAGTCTCTAGCACATAAGCAGGTTTGTCTCAGTCATTATTTCAAACATGCTACTAATGTACCAATTATAACATTAGATCTTATAAATACATATCTATTAAACATCGTAAGCCATTTATCAACTTAAGATAAAAATCTAGATCACCTCCCAAATTAGATGGGAATGGACACATACTCCTTGTAGGAGTGGCAAAGTTTAAGACTCAAAAGAATTCATCAAGAATAAAACATTATTATGCTCTAGAGTCAAAATGATTTTTCATATGTTTTATAAATCCAACTGAGTTGATTTCCAAGATAACATATTTCAATCGCATAAATAACACCATTTTTCACCTTTTTAGTTAGCAAATAACTAAGGCATTATTTGCGTCAAAGAGATTCATGATTAAGGACATAACTCGTCGTAGGTTTTTATTTATATTGTAATTTATTCTCAATCTAAGAGACTTGTAATCAACGAGATTTCTCATTCTGTAAAAACAAGGTTAAGGCTAAAATATTCACATTTAATTAATATGTTACTCATTCTTTTGTATTTACTTGATATAACAATTAAATAACTCCAACTCGTATATGGAACCTATTAAGAGGTAAATTGATTAGGCTCAATCTTAACATTCTAATCCTTTTTCAAGGGTTCTCGTCCACATTCCAATACATTAGAAGTCTCCACACTATACATAAATGTATGTCGTTTAGACAACAAACATTAAGATGCAAATATTCTCTATTAATTTTTTTAGATTTACCTCATCATCAGATTCCATCAGCGTATTAAGTTATATCTCATTTCCTTTGACATAGAGGGGTCCGTAGTAATGTCCATAATTAAATAATGGGGCACTTATGGTCATATAGTCTATAATATCCTTATACTCGTCATTAAACATGAGGGTTGATATGTCACAAAATGTATAAATTATCATGTCTAAATGCACATTAAACATACAACTATTTGGTATAATATAAATACAATCTTATCCAGGTAAAAATACCTATTTATATAATCATAATGGTTTGCTTTACTCCATATATGTGATTATAAGATATAAGAATCATGACAATATCTCATCATTCATTGATATCCACAAATATGTGTCATGACAATGATATATGTATATCATCTAAAAGATATATCAATAATATGGTGAAAAGTATGTTGTTATCTATACTAGTCACTAATGAAGACTATATTTAATGATTCTTCGGCTTAACACTATTTGCACCTAATTAGAGAAGGTCACACCGTCCTATTGAAGAATCAATGAATCTGTTGATGATATCTACAACAGGTTTCATTATATATAATAATAAAATCTTACAACATGTATAGTTTGAATGCAAAAAGAACAATGAATCCCACAAGGAGAATAACAAATTTATTGCGTGGAAGGTCCATTATAATTTTCTCAAGGACCCAAATTGACTTGCATAAATAATCCAAATACTTGATCTTTTTAGTTGCCGATGAGAGGACTAATTCTCGCTTTTTCTTTTCTACCTGCATTCTCTTCTATCACCCTTCCTCTCTTTATATCTACGTCTTTCTTCTTTCTCTTCTCCATCATTTCACAATAACATAAAATCAATATATGCACCGACCAACATAATGAAACTCATGATAGAATCAACGAAAGTTACTTTCATGATATAATTGTTAAACGCAAGAAGTAGATGTGAAGCGACTTGCACTCCCAGAAGGAAACACGACCACAGTACATATACATTATATATATATGTCCAGTCCAGATATGGAGATAAACGCATATTTGTAGTCTGTCGAAAATGCAGAGGGGCTTTTTGAGTTCGTTGAAATCCTTGACTAAAGTGGAATGTGACTCCGTTTGAATTGAAACAACTGAGATAAAAGAATGGTGGCGGTGTTGCTCTTGGGCCAAGTTAAAGAAAAGAAAAGAATAAAACTTGATATGGTAACAACGTTAATGTTGTTGGATGAAAATGCTACTCCTGGAGGTTCAAACCCTAGACATGGTGATAACAAGGATTGCATGAAGGTAATGAAAAAGGCCAGATCAACGACCCCCCCTTACTTTAAAATCACTCCATCCTCAGGCTTGCATGTACTCCAATCTTTGTCGCCTCACTCGCTAAATGCATCGCCCTAGATCACTATTGAAATATTTGATTTATTTATTTATTCTTCTAGATTTTTTTTAATGTAAACCATCCGCCAAAATTTCTCCTATCTACTCCCACTATCTTCAATCATGCATATATTTCTATCTCTTTTTCCTGTATCGCTTATCCCATAATCAACTCACGTAACAAGCATTTCACGTACCTCTTATCCCATAGTCAATTCACGTAACAAGCATAATTTATAAGAGCAAGGTGGAGAAGAATTTAGGAGATGACAAAACATAAATAATCTTGTCTAATAGTGCCTTCGAACTGGTTATCAATATTCTAAAGTCTCACGTAGATCACACATCTACCACACACACACACACACACACATTATCTAATAGATAATGATACATGCAATATATGATATAAATATGTACATTCAAATGATAAACATGCAATTATTTTGGAGAGAAAATTGTTGATCAAAGTGTCGCAGGTCAAATCAATCACCCATGACCCGAGACTAAATCAAAACCAAAAATAATTAAACCAAGGTCATACGGAACACAAGATGAAAATAAAGTGCTTGAACAAGGATAACAATACCACTAACAATATTTGATTTGTTCTGATTATGTATCGCATCCAACGCACCATAAATGACATGTGTGCTAACGTCGATAAGAGAGCGATAGTTCATCGATAGGGTATCACCAACAAGTGCCTTTAAACTTGGCACAGAAAAACGTGATGTGACAAACCTACTCATACTATGATTGTATATCAAAAAGAACAATATGAAAAAAAAATGTTACAAAAAGAGCAATTACAAAGGGAAAACTTTGAAAAGGAAAAGTCGCTAAAAGAACATTTAGAGAAATTTCAAAAATAAACTTAAGATAAGCAAGAAATCACCATTGTAAAAAGGTTTCTCATGGAGGAAATTCAAAAGAAATATGTTCCTAAAAAGTCTAATGGTACAAATATGGTTTCTAAGAATTTAAATATTATGTATATTTCATGCATAGAGGAACAAGATAAGGCCAACTTTACAAAGGTTATGGTTATATCTTCAAGTCAAGAGGTCAAAGAAGAAAATATTTCTCTTCTTAGTATTCACACAATGATACTTGGTTCTTCTCCAATACAGAATGAGATGCAAGATCCTAAAAACGTTGAACATACTCAAGAGAAACAAAATTTCAAGAAGATAACTCCAATATATGATGCATTTGGTTTTACATATATAGATACCAAAAATGATAGGAGTGGCATATCACATTTTCAATAAAAACCTAAAAAAATAGTTATCTACCACGATGATGACTACATTGATGATTATGATTCTAATAATCTTGAAGATTGGTATGATACTCTTGACGACACAAAACATACATATTGGAATCCCACTTTAGTTGGTGGATTAGTACATAATTCAATCACTCAAAAAGATCCATATTATGCACATTTCTTATTTCTAAATGGGTGGAGTGCTTCCCTTGATTAGTTCACCACACGTAGCCTACTATACATAACTTCATGATTGCTTCATGATATTATTCCACTTTTTAAACATGTGATGTATTTGATCAATCTTCTATCCCTTGGCTCATTGTGTATTTTTTTCTTATCTCTTCTCTTTCACTTTCCAAATTTGAATAATCCAAAATAGTGATCTATGATGGCAACTTTTACCATGTAACATGTTTTCACCATTTAAATAAAGCAAACTGTAATTTTCTATCATAGGTAGTATCAACTAGAAATATTCAATATCAGCTGCCATTACTGACCTGAGCCAATTGATTATGTATTGTAGCATTTGACATAATGAGTTCAAAAACTAAGCAAATAAAGCCTCATTACAGATAATTTTTTGGTACTACATTTAATTTCATTTTACACAACACTATTATTCATGCAAAATATTTCTTGTGTGTTATATTGTTCTTACATACACATTACATACCTTAGCAAGTGTACACTTGATGACATGATGATGTACAATCATTCCTCTACATCCTTATTATATTCCCTACGTGCCTTTCAACTATAATTCACATATACAGTTGGGTAATCTTGCTCGTATATGGCCATTCCGTCATATTTAGTACATATTTTATGTGTACACTTCTTGCAGATTATTCAAATCCCTTCCCTTTCTTCTACTTTCAAACTCATAGTTTATCTCCTGCTCTCTACTATTCTTGTTTCAAAATTTTAAAAAGTATAAAAAGATCAAATATTTCAAAAAATACAACATTCAAAATATTTTAAAAATCTAAATCAAGACCTAAACATAATTAGACATATATTTTACATTATTGCCATATGTTATTTATCTCGTGATTGATAGATAACACAATCATTTTCTATTGTACAAACATTTCACTAGTATTTATGAGTATTATGTAGGACATACAAATTTTATATGGATAAGATGTTGGACTTGCCTCTACCCAAAGGCCATGTCATGATGGAAAAATATTTTTCAAATGTTACAATATTTATAGGTGTTACCATTTTATAACTCCATAATGTTGAGCCATATACTTTTTACAAATTCTATACTAGTATAATACAAAACAAATACACATTATCTAGGTGTTTTTATATTTATATATATCTTACATTATGTATATGGATATGTTATTTGCTAGGATATGATCACATTACATATACATGGTGTAGATTGTCTTTCAAGTTCTATGCTCCATTTGAGTTTATTACTTGTACATAGTTAATTAGAATTTGCATGTCCATTATATATGACACATGGCCCTTCCATGCAAAATTGATTGAATATCACCATGAGATCATTGTTTGGTATGTGCAACATTTGAACATGTTTGTTGCTTGTGGTTTTTGACCCTATGTTTTATGTGACATTTGAACATGTCTCTTTTTAGCAACATTCTTAATTTATTTTGTGTACGATCCTTGGCCTTCTATGTGCAATCTTTACTTATGCGACATTTACACATGCCCTTTGTATACAACCCTTGGTCTTATTATTTTACATTGCATTTACTAAGTTTGATGAGTGCCATGATCCATATCATGCGCTAGATATTCTATACATTTATATTACAATTACTAAAATGAGCTTCATGGATACATTTATCTGGATTCAACACTTTAGTCCTTGCCTCATATGTTACGTACATGTTTGAATGACACATATCTTATTATGATAACATACATTTCTCACATATGCTACAATATTCAATGATTATATTTTGATACACATGATATAGTCAACATTTATTTTGAAATGAGTAATTTTTAGAGCAGATCTCTCACTTCAAAAGGGGGGCATTTCAGTAGGCTTTTCATATATGAGAAAAATCAGATTGAGTATAAAATACAATTTCAAAACATTTAAAATAGTTCAAAAATCAATTATTAGCACAGATTATGGGGCATATGCCACACATATGCACTCGCATTATAGGAACGGAGTACAAATTCATACACTTTGGGTGCATGATATAAGTTCATGCACAAGCTTCAAACAAAAATAAGAAAATTTGTATCTACATATAATTACAAAATTTACATTTATCACTTGGAGGCATGATACAGATTCATGTCATACTTTCAATGTTATTTTCTATATGTGGTCATGGCAGGAGCATGGATGTTCTCTATTGTCTTTTGATCATACATACATGAACTAAGGAATAATGCGCCAATTGAATCTATATACCATATGCAGTGACTGATTTGATTAAAGTGCATAATGCATAACTTGGGGATTCAATGCCCTCCAACATTATAGCTTGTGAATCCATTACCGATTTGAACTCATTTTTGTTTTGGGGTTATAAAAATCAACAAAACCAATTGAGATTTATATGCCCCTCAATGGGTTATATGCATGTTCACTTCAAATTGGGGACTGATCACCCTCAATTCGCCATTGGTTTAACTAAGGAACCAATCTCTCCAAGAGTTTTATGGGAAGCATTGATTTTACAATGCTTCTAGGAAGCACCATATTTAAGAAAAGTTACAAAAGCAACATTAGTCTCACACACACAGGTGTATTCCTCCCTTGCTGTCTTTTCAATTTTTCAATTTTCAAAGTTCAAGTTTTTATAAATTTCAAATGAATAAAATGACTACTTCATGAATCGTTGTTGGGTTTGTTAAGCTAAATTGCCTTACACAAATGAAGTATTTGCTCAAAAATAAAGTGTGTTGTACACACTCAGGTATATATTCCCTTTTAATCTAGTAATTTCATTTTTAGTTTAAAGGGTGAGAAATGTAGTCACTCAAATTTGGTCATGAATACTTGATAATTTTGATTTTGGCCCACTTTCACTTTAATTGACTTGAGAAATTAATGTGGACCTATTTTTCAACCTCACTCTATCTTAAATACTTATATGAACCTATTTATTTCTAAGTTGTTATCTTATGCATATAGAAATGTTCTAAATCATTAAAAAACTTTATAAGCATCTATATATACATTCTAAATCTTAAATTTCAAACGCTAACCTTTAGGGTAAAACTAATAAGTATGGGTCAATAGTAGCAACCCATATAGATTGATCATGTCCTTCACCTTGGTGATGGCTATTTTTCAATTTATGCCATCCCTTACAAGTTGGTCCCTTTTTTAATGATATATAGTATGATTTTTTTCCCTTTCTGGATTATTATAAATACACCTCTACGTCATTTATTCTACCACTTGGCAAACATAGAAATCACTTGGAAATTTCAATATTCAAGCACACTTACATTATTGCACATCGAGCAAAGATTCCATATTCTTTTCAAACCTAATTTTAATTCTTTGAAGTAGTCCTTAGCCAAGTCAAGAGCCTATTTTATCCAAGTCAAAACAAAGCATTATTAGGCATTCAAGCCATCTCTATATGCATACATGTAGAAAAAGGAGCATAATCGCACAAATCACTCTAAGTGGAATAGCCACATGAGATTTATTTCCCTCTTTAAAATATTAGATATGTAGGCAGTGATCAATCATCATGGGGGTGATTGGGGTTAGCTCAACTCATTAAGTCTTATTAGGGTTTCAACTTGGAAGAAGTCATTTGCAGGTCATCCATCTAAATCTGAAAGCCAAGTTTATGCACACAAACATATTTCAAGTAAGCACATGTGACTATGCCCTAATTTTCCTGATTTTCAACAAAGGATATAATTTCCCAGTAGATAATAGTAGTGGAAGTTGATCTTGTCCCCTTCCAGTTGATATTTACCCTAATCAGTGAGAGTTACATTTTATATTGCATGCACATAATTCATTCTAGTTTGATTTTTCAACCATTTCTCAGTCAAACACAATCAACATATAGGTAACAAATAGATAAGTCTTAATTGTTATCTATGTGCTTTTCATAGTCAACTATTTTCATTTCATTTGAGTTTTGTCAATTTGAATACTTTACTTTCACTCTGTTAGTTGCGAGTTAGTTTACAACATTTTCTACATTTCCATTCATTTCATCTTAATTAGAGTTAATCACCAAGTTAATTCTAAATTATGATTAAATATGAGCCACTAAAAACTCCAAGAGCATCCTCAATTCTATGGACTATCTAGAGTGTTAGGCATGCTCCAAATCCACCATCTGAGACACTTTAAAATATAGCAAAATAGAAAGTGGGAGAGAGAAAAATGGGAGGCACAATGAAAACCTACAAAACATGCCAATGATGCCCAATAATTGACAAGTACACAAACATCCTAAAATCATGGAATTATACAACTAATAAATGTCTAGGGGCCACTTTTAAGTGTCTATAGAAACATGTACCTTTTAATTACATTATTAATTTTTGTAGGACTTTTACTCGTGTGTTTAATTTATCTCAAGATGACCTCCATGAGCATTCATTACCCTAATGACATTTTTTCTTTGTATATTTTTTTTCATAATAATCACAAGCCAAGGGACACTTAGCATACAAGCATTTTAAGAATTTGTTAGTTGAGGGGAGGAATGGTGAATGCAACCTTACACTTTGGAAATGTAGGATAAGGCTAAGCAGAACAACTTAACACAAAAAAAATGTAAGCGTGTATTAGTTTGAGGGAGGAATGATGAATCTAATGGACACCAATTTGGAATTGTGAGATAATGTTCACTTACAAGAAACACTTCAATTGTCCTTATCTCATAGTTCCAAAGTAGTAGATTACATTCATTATTCATCATTTGATTAAAACTTATTCATAGAGTTTATGTGTTAAGTAAGTTGTCTTAACTTATAATAAATGTAAGCTTAGTCTTGGAAATCCTGCAAAGGCTATGTGAAAATTGGGCAATAGACAGATCCTGAGATATATTTAGGTAGGCCTTCATATCCAAACTAATCCAAAAGGAAGCACTAATGAAGCCATTACATGTTTAAATAGTTAAATACTATCATAATGAAAATAATGACTACTCATGAAGGTCATCATAAGATGACAGGAATGAAAATCTCACAAAAGTTAATAATCTAATTAAATTATTTATTGAAGTTTTAAATTAATTCATAATTTTTAATTCATCAATACATCAATAGTAGGATTGTTTGATGATATAGAGTTATATTACTTTAATAAAATATACAATTACATGTTATTCATGAAAAAAAATAGGTGGTATAGTAGCACGCCCCAAATCCACCAAACTAGGTTAAATTATATAAAGCCCAGGAAACAAAACGAGTTCACGTGAACAAATACCATATTAACAAAATAACAATAAAAAGTAAGAAATTATGTAGCCATAGAAAATATATCAGTGGTAGGAAAATACCAATCATCCGGTTTGCCCCAACCAATATATGGTAGGCCTATCCCTCAAGTAAGGGATCCCATCTAGTGGTTGTGTTGATGACTACCTCTATGTTTTATGGGGGTAGAGAAGGATTAATTCTCACCACCACTCTTACAACCAACTTGGGTGGTTGTTGTTACGTAATCATTCACATTTTCTGGTAGAATGTGGTGATTGGGCTCCTCCTCCAATGCATCATGGTGATTGGGCTCCTCCTTGTTCTAACAATTTTCCATGCCTTGCTTTATAACGCTCGCCTCTCGCCCCGCTCCCTCAACTTTCTTTTCCTTGAAGGAGATGAAGGAGGCACACATAAAACCATAGAAGACACATTTCCCTGATGATCTATTAAAGTTTGGAGATGGGAAACCTCCAGAGCCAGCTTATTTACTTGAGCTTGAATATCCAGACATGCATTTGAAATAACCATTGCTTTGTTATAAGTATAGGACTGAGTGTCAATTACAAAGTTAACAAAAAATGTTGCATTTATTTCTTTCCTTTAAATGGAATAATTTATGCTCTAAAAGTGAATGAAATATGTGTGTATATTATAGATAGCATAGGCCAATCACAAAGAAAAAAGTTTTTCTAAATAAAGGCCTTTGGTTGAAAGGGTTTGAAAAAATGATGAATCTAAGTCCAAGCCAACTAGGTCTTAGTACAAAACCAAAATAGTTGCATAAGGGTCTTAGTGTGGCCACAAAAAGGATACTTGGTCCAAGGAACACCTAAATGAATAAGGTAGTGACCCAAGGGTAACCCCTGATAAATAAGTCATTGAGAAAAATGTGCAATGTTTAAGCTCAAGGATGAACTCTGAATTATCTGAAACCTCCTGATCTAAGTATTTTTAGCAAACTTGAGATGCCAACAAACATTGATTTTGTCAACCATTAGAAAATTGGGTGATAACCACTCATACCCCTTGTTGGGAGTATAATGCAAAAATTGAGTGTCTACATAACATTTACAATCTTTCCACCAGGGTTTAGTAGACATAATTATAATTTTGTTCGACATCTTTGGAGTTATTACATAAAAAAATTCTTAGTATGGGGAAGAAAACCATGTTCTAACTTGTTTGTAAAAAATGTCTTTCATAGTGCACATCCTTCTTCTTAAAAGTTTGAGAGCATGAACCCACACTACCTTTTCAAAAGGGACATCATGAAAATTGATTATGGGAGACTATCATGAGAATGTTGGTTGATAGAAAGACTATTCTAGAACCCATCCTCGCTCAAAATCATCTTAGGTTTGATTTTCCCACTCTTTCCAAATGCTTTTAACAACAAATGACCCAAAAACCTTGATTGGGGTAGGTAACAGGAGAAGAATATGAAATCCTAACCCTTTCAATTTGTAAGACTGTAGGTTGAACCCTTAAAAATACAATGGTGTAATAGAATTTTCCAAGATTCATCATCTTCAAGGGATTTTATGATCCATTTTGCACACAACGTAGTGCCTTGATGACTAATGTCAAAAAGGCCCAAACCCCCACCTCCTTGGTGAGACAACAATATTCCGAAACTACCCAATGGAAATCTCATGATTTGAATTGGTCCAAATGAATTCTCTAAGAAACTTTTCTAGTTTTGGTAGGAGGCTTTAGATGGAACCCAACATGAGGGATATTATACATGAGTTACAACGATAATCTTAAAACAAATTTAAAACTTTCTTTCCAAAGACAACAATTTAGTGATCCAATATGAGAGTTTCTTCTCAACATGATCAATGGCATACTATCAAAGACGGGAAGGTATAACTTGAAATGTAAAGGGAACACTAAGAAATCAAAATATTTTTCCATGTTGAACCCACTTCGAGTCATACTTTTGCAACTAAGGAGGGGGGTTGAAAGGACTGTGTATAGCATTAATATTTTTTCCGCCAAATGTTGAAACCCAAGACAAGGCAAAAAATAGTAAGACACTACATGAGAATCCTAATATTGGTTTCGTACTCAATGAGAATGAGGAAAGAACATCTGTAAAATGCCCATTAATTAGTTGTGTGAGCTTATCCAAAGGGAGTGATATACCCTTAACAAAAACTTGAGATTTGACATTTACTAACAAGTACTCAAATCCTTGAGCAACTAACACATTGGTGGGGGGGGCAGAGGAAAACCTTGTCTAATAAAGCTAAACAAAATTATTTTCTTCAAGTCCAAACCATTGACTAAGATACAAGTTAATGCATATGCAAAAAGAATTTGGACTGACTTGATAAATTCAGAACAAAATCCTATAACCTATAACATAGTCAAAATTAATGGCCATTCAATACGGTCATAGGATTTTTCAAAGTCAAATTTGATTAATAATGCTTGTTGATTAGACTTGCGAGCCCACTCCATGCTTTCCAAAATGACAGTAATGTTATCTAAAATATATACGCCTTTAATTAGTCATGTTTATTTAAGGATAAAATTAAAAGGTAAAATGTTTCAGATGCACAAAGTGATGGATTTATAAATAATCTTGTACAAGACATTAAGCAATGTAATTAGATGCCAATTAAAAATATATTCAAGATCACTGATTTAGGTATGAATTTGATGCGCCCTTTATTAATGATTTGGCTAAGGGTATATTTTTTATATGCCTCACAGTAATCATGGAACTAGTCATCTCTAATTATATCCCAAATCACTTTGTAAAACTCATAGGGAAGACCATCACAACCAGGAGATTTGTCATTGGCCATATGCATGACAACTTCATGAATATATTCAATGGTGATTAACCTATCAGAAGTTACTCATTGAGAATGAGAGAGCTTGCAAGGGACAATTAAAAATATTTTTGGAGAGCTTATTATCACTCAAAAGAATATTTGTCAGATTTGAAAGCTTGATGATAATAACACACGAATGCTTAGAGCACGATGTGTAAATTCATGAGTTGCTAGTCAACTTTCTTAATAACTTTGATTTGTTGTGTATAGTGTTTAAATTTAAGCATTTGACAAAATTATTTTAATCTTTATTAATAACCTCAATGTAGTGAAACTTGGATTTGATTTGTGCACCCCTATGCATATATTATGTCTACATCTTCAACTTTAGACTCATGCTCTATCTTGATCTTTCTTTATTCTTCATTAAGAGTGATATCCTACAACGTGATCTTATCTCTCTTATACCAAAGAATCATGCACTTCTTTTACTATGCCCTTAACCTATGGGGTGTTTAGGGATATGTGTGGCTAATCTGTAAGTTACTTCACCTTTTATTTTATCTTGTCATATTTCTCTATGCTCTCATATTATTAGTAGGGTCGGCTTATGGAGTAACCATATCCTAAGTAGGGTATATATATGAACTATTTGTTGGTACTTGAGCACCACAATACAAAATTTTGTTCTTATCACATGGTTACGGAGGTTGCAAAATTGAAGTGGCTTAGTCTTATTTATTAAGTACTCTACTCTATTATCAATTATTGGTGTGGATCTACTTATTTTGTTCTTATTATTGCATTATATTGTTGTTTATCTACAAAATGATATTTACATTTATATCCATTATTGTGAACTAACTTTATCTAGATATGAAATTTCATTACAAATGGTATCAAAGCTTTGATTTGGGCAAGGTTTTATGGTGCAATTTTATTTTCTAGATCTATTGTAGTGTTTGTTATGTGAGTTGAAGGATTAAAAAACATAACTTGTGATCCAAGAAGAATTTATTTTTTCCTTCAATGCAATATTTGCTTGAATTGTTTTTCTAAAAAAATGAGTTTAGATTTTTTTCAGACCCTTTTGTAAATTAGTAGTAGTTGATTGGTCTCAACGAGATGATCACAATGCCCCTGAGACACATTTTTGGACCGCAAAATCCTCCACCCTACATTCTTGAATCCCTCACCCTAGATTTTGTGCATGGTCGGTCTAAACACTCAAGGTTGTGGAAAAGGGAAAACCACTACAGAAAAAATGCCTAACAAGGTGGACATGGAGTCTGAAACTTCTGATTCCTGGGTTGGTTAGACAACTCCAAGTAGATGTGCTTAACATGGTAAAAAAATAATATCTAGATGTGGTCAAAAGGGACATGGATATGTTGAAGTTAGATTTTAGAAAAATCAATGTGACATTGGTAAATCTCTTGGCTCATATTCTGAAAATGCCATTGTTGAATAATTCTCCACTAAGCCACTCAGGTTCTCTTAGCCAAAATAATCAAAGCTTAAATACAAGTTCAAGGAACATGCTACCAAAAGTGGAAGTGCATAAATTTTGACGATAAGGATCCAATCACCTGGATCAGTCATATGGGATTTTTTTATCTACATTAAACTCCATGTGCACAAAATGTGGTCATGACATCTATGTGTTTGGAACTAGAGTAACTCATTTGGTATAGATGACTGTGTTCTCAAAATAAAAATAAGGGCATTAACACTACCCAATCAATGTTTACTATCACGCTACATATGCACTACCGTAATAGTGTCATAGAAAACTATTACACCCAGTTCACAAGACAAAAACAAATGGGTACTCTCAAGGATTGTATTCAAAAAATTTAGAACCTATCTATGTGCATGGATGACATCAAAGAATACAACATGAATGACTTATTTTTGGGTGGGCTTAATGATAGCTTATAACTTGATTTCACATGTTTAGTTCAAGTTCAACGTTAGAGTCTATGGTCTTTGAATGTAGGATAGAAGAAATAGATCAAGTCAAACTGTGGGTTTTCACTACTATCAAAGAGCACATTAATCCAACACAATCACTCCTTCAGCGTACAAACTTGACTCCTCAGAAAATTGAAGATAAATGAGTAAAAGAGTTATGTTTCAAGTGTGATATAAAATACAACAAAGGACATAAATACAATGAGAAGAAATTGTTCTGGATTGAAGGGGCCAATAAAGATGAAGAAGATGATGAAGGATCGGGTGAGGGTGGGGAGGATCCAGTGGATGAATTTGAATATTCCCAACCCACTATCTCATGCCATGCACTTTCAAGAAATAACACTTCACAAACCCTCAAGGTTTTTTGATGACATACTAACATAAAATAAGGCATTCAAAGAACACTTTCAATTTGTGAATATTGTATTGATAATTTTAGAACAACATCAGCTTTATACTAAGCCTTCCAAGTGTGATTTTTGAGTACATGAGGTGGAGAAATTGGTTCATATTGTGTCACACGAAGGCATCAAAGTAGACCCTCATAATATCGAGTCCACGATAGAATGACAAGTTTCAAAAACCCTTAAGAACCTCCACAAATTTTTAAGGTTGGTAGATTATAAGCGTCAATTTGTGAAAAATTATAGAATCATAGCAACACCACTCATAAATTTGTTGAGGAAGGACTCTTTCTATTGGAATGAAGCTTCCACCAAGGCATTCAAGAAACTAAAGGAGACCATGTGCTCCACTCCAGATTTTTATATCCCATATTTTTCAAAGACCTTAATTATTGAATGTGATACATCCAGATATGGAATGGAGGCAATACTTGTGTAGGAAGGGTGATCCCCTTGCATTTGAGATTTGTTATCTCAAGGGTAAGAATGTGTAAAAGCCTATCTATGAGAAAGAAATGGTGGATATTATTCATGTAGTCAAACAATGGAGATGTTATATGATGGGTGGACACTTTAAGGTGAAAATTGATCATGATAGTTTAGAATAATTATTTGAATACATGTTGTCATCCTAATAATAACAAAAATTGTGACCCAAATGCTTGGGTATAAATTTGAATTCATACATAAGAAAGGAAAGAATAATGTAATCACAAATGTGTTATCTAAGAGGGATGAATCCATATAGGTGTTGTTATACACAATGTCCATATGACAGGCAAATTAGGTGGATGAGTCAAGATCATAATGGAAAAATAACATCGATACATAAATTCTAAATCAGAAACTCTAACATGATTCCAATGTCTCAAACAAATTTAAGTGGAAAGGGAAAGCCTTATGATATTAAGATAGATTGTACATGTGTAAGAATTTTGTGAAAACCTATCATAGAATCAAGTGAGATTTCTTTTGGGAAGGACTCAAGGGGGATATACATAAATTTATAGTGGAACACATGGTGTGTCAAAAAAATAAGGGTGTGATAATTAAGACCCTAAGTATTTTGTAACCTTTATCTATTCCTAGCCAAAGGTGGGAGGAGGTTTCCATGAATTTCATAACATGGTTTCCCATGGTTAAAGGTAAAAGTGTTATCATAGTAATCATGAATAGGCCTAAAAAATATGCCCATTTTTGTGCCTTTTTTTAGCCATTTTTAGCCAATACAATAGTATATGCTTTTTGGGATACAATTCAAAAGTTACATGGTATCCCTAATATCATAATAAGTGATTGTGATCCTATATTTATTAGTAAATTTTTGACTAATTTATTGTCATGTTTGGGTACTCTGTTGGCTCATGCTCATCGTATCATCCTTGATCTGATGGGAAAATAGAGATGATAAACAAATGCCTAGAGGGTTGTCTTTGCTGTTTTGCATCGGATAAACACAAAATATGGGTTCATTAGCCGACACTAACATAATAGTGGCATAACACTTCCTTCCAAATCTCATCCAAAATGTTTCCATTTGTGGCATTCTATGGGTATCAACACCCATATATCACATCGTCTGTGAGGGTACAACCAACGATTCAAATAAATGAGGAACACCTTTAAGACCCAAAATATATACTAACTAGTCTAAGAGAAAATTTGACAATGACACAAACCCGAATGAAGTAGAAAGCAGATTGACACCATAGTGAGAGACATTTTGAAGTGGGCAATTGGGTAATTTTGCACCTATAACCATACAAGAAAATGTCCTAAGAGTAACAAAAGGAGGACAATAAGCTTTCTCCTAAGTATTACAACCCTTATCAGATCTTGTAAAAAAATGACAATTTCGCATACACGCTGAAACTACCTCAATCTGCATGCATACTTCTAATATTTCATGTCTCCTACTTAAAAAACATAATTAAACAATAAGTATCCATCCAAACTGAGTTACCATATCTGGATAAAGAAGGGAGAATCATTTTGGACCCTGAGGAGATCCATCAAACACGCACTAAAAGGCTATAATCAAGGGAGATTGAGTATTTACTCAAGTGGAAGAATTTGACTAGTGAGAATGCAACATGGGAGGATGAAGCATTTCTGTAGTAACGTCCAAAATCAATCATTATTGAGGGAAATGTTGTTTAAAAGGGGATGGGCATTCTACGCCCTTGACCTATAAGGTGTATAAGGATATGTGTGACTAATTTTTGGCCTACACCACATTTAATCTTATCTTATCACATTTCTCTGTGTTCTCATATTGTTAGTAAGGTCGGCTTATGAAGTAACCATAGCCTTGTAGTGTTAGATTACAAAGAGGATTAGTTCAAACACTAGTCATGAAAAATAAAAAAGAATGCACAAGAACTAACAATCTAGGCCAACCTATTCAACGGGGTTTTACAAATGATAATAAGAAGCATTTGAAAGAAAGCACATATGCATGTTGCCTTCCCAAGTGATTCCACCATCTAAAAGTGTCTCTAAGTGTGTTTTTCCCTTTGATTTGGTGTTCTTGTCTTTGTCAACAATGGATGCCAAGCTCCTCCATTATCTCAAGATCACCATGCATAATCTAGACTCAAGATAGTAAATTGAATCTATGGCTATCAAGTGAAGCTAACCTATTGCAAATAAAACACAATAATCAACAAAAAGAAAGCTCGTGGAGATAATCCTGCATCATAAGTTTACACAATCTAAACTTTAAAATGATGTTCTATGTCCTTCTATTTATAGATTGTTCAAATGATTTAGGATCAACCATGACCATCCATCTCAAGATTGAGACGTGTGGCCATGAATTAATCTAATGTTGCATAATAAATCTATAAATATCTTCATAATGATTTGGGAGGAAGGGGCATTAATGAGGCATATGTGCCTATAAACTTGATATTTGTGACATTTATGGCTTATGGATGCTACCCTATTGATCATGTCATTAGGTGATACAGATATTCAAAATCAATTTCCAATAAAGAAATATTGAATTTGCTCCATGGAATTCTTATACAAGCTCATAATTTGGTTTAACTTGCCTAAGTAAGATTAATCAATTTTAGTGCAATTCTTTGAAAATTGGTGCACAATTAATTAAAATAACTAGAAAGTCATATAGGGTCGTAATTTGACTCAAAATGAACTAGAAGATGATGTTAGATGCGTATAGACTGTTATCCCATTTAGGATGTTGCCAACACAAAATAACAAAGGTACATGACATGTACTAGTGAATTAGAAGAAAAGAGTGATCCAAAGCACCAAAATGTGAAATGATCATTTTGACTCGAAATGATTTAAAAAAAGTTAGGAATCACATAAAATGCATTATCCCACTTAGGGATACATTAGCCTAAATCGGCACTTGTATACGACAAGCTCGAACCATTTAGCGCATTTACATGATTTTCGCCTAATTTATCCATTTGAGTGCAATTCGAGTAAGATTGACAATTTCAGCACAAATGGTGTTAGGAATTGGATGTCTACAGCCTAAGTAAGGTATATAGAAGAGATAGTGGTTTGCACTTGAGCATCATATGCCAATTTATGTTCTTATTGCATGGTTGTGAAGCTTGCCCCCTTGAAGTGGCTCAATGTTAGTTATCAAGTATTCTTCTCTACTGTCAATTATTGGTGTGGATTTACTTATTATGTTCTCATTATTGTGTTACATTGTTGTTAATTTGTTCGTGATATTTATGTTTATATCCATTTTTGTAAATTGACTTCACCTATCTAAGCAATTTCATTAAAAATAAACATATACAATCTGGATGCCTCACTTCAGTGATGCAACTTATAATTGTAAAGATTCTTGAAATGGGGCTTGCTCCAATGTGACCATAACACGACTTAGCTCGGAGGTGGTATTAGGGTAGCTCTTATGACATATGCACCCTAGTTGGTGATCATAGGTGTAAATAAATTGAAGTGTGAGTGATGGCATTAGACCTCTAATTGATCTAATCAGATTTTCCTATTGGTTGTGGTACAAGGTTGCAGATCCCCCATATGTGAGTTAAAGTGGGGCCATGATTAAGTAAAGCAATATGAAGGAAAAAATGAGTCTTTTGAACTATGGGTTGAGTGAAATGCCATTCAATGAAAAACTAAATAACAAATGGTTAGAAAGGACAATATTTAACAGATCCTCTATCGATAATGAAAATCACTTTGAAAACTCATGGCCATGTCAAGTCTCTTATAGACTATTTCAGCTGCACGACACATATTTGATCACATGTACCAAATGAAAGAAGTGGAATGACATGTAGAATTGGGTCATAAAACTAAAATTTATTATAAATATAATATGATGCCTCTCGCTCTCTAATTATTCAACACATCAGGTGGTGACCAAGCTTGCTAGATGCCAACTCAACCATATTAAAGTCACAATAAAGTATCTAATTTGCATTTGACAGCTCGTCAACAAGCCATTGCTAAAGGGAAGCTCCTCTCAACTGCAACATTAGAGGCATACCTATTAATGATGCCAAAAGAACATTTTTCAATATATAATAAATCCTATAAAGGTCGGTTCATGGGGTCACATCCATGAGCTACGTAAAGTGATCACCATTTTAGAGAAATAAAGGTAATTACTCCTCTACTCCCAAGGTCATGATTGCTAGCAAAGGAAATACAATAAGAACAAAGTAATTTATTGATAATTGTGAGCAAAAATTTCATCGCCTTAATTTATTTCAAGCAAATCCCATCCATATCTAGAAATTGCTACAAAAAATCATGCACTATGTACTTATGAGGTGAGTTTGTGAGACCCTATACATTAGAGGAATAAGTATTCATTGAGGATGGGGATTGAAAGACATGCTCATAATTTCAACATTTTAAGGCACCATAAAAATTCTGCAAAAATTGTTGTTGATTGGTTTGTAAAAAATCACTAAGATGAAATAATTGCAACTTTTCTGACACATATTCTTCATCCTCTAACTATCAAGGCAAACTGCGAGAATGTCTTTCAGACACCCTATGGGGAGATACATCTCCTTTAATGTATCCATCCTCCTTTTGTGAACTTGGTAACTTTTTACTTTATTAATATATTTTGTTTAAATTTAATAGTCTTTCAATCCATTCAAAGTTGTTGATAGTGAAACTAATACTAATTTGACAAATAAGGCTTGTATAAAAAAATTACAAGTTTTTTTTCTATTTGTTTAAAATTGTACATATATTTTATTTATATTTATCTAAAAAATGTTGAAGGATATTAATTTTGAGGTGTCTATTGTGGTTTTGTTTCATATTATACCGATTAAGAATACCATTACTTTTTCCATAAAATCCTTGTTAACTAATAATATATGGCCTTAATCTAGCTTCACCACTATGTCAGACTCAAAAACAACGTTCTCAGATAAAACACGTGTTTCAAAGTCTACCATATACCTAAGATATCATAGATTTTTTATTGTTTTCTTCAAAAAGGAAGAAAAATCTGTATAATAAGCAAATGAATATTAAATTTAAATTCGTAACTACCCTACACTTATCAAACAAACATCAAATTTAAGATCTTTTATTTTTATTAATATCTTACATAATTACATTCCACCAGTATCCCCGACTACCATTATAAATTATACCTAAAATGTAATAATTAATTAATTTAAAAAAAAAACTTATTTTATAAAATTTATATTTAAAAAAATAAAATAAATAATAATAATAATAAATAAATAAAATAAACAATATAATAGGAAAGAGCCCTTACCAACCACATACTAAAAATGAACTTATTATATCGATAATTTTTTTGATATAATTTTAAATAAATATTTATTATTTCAAAAGGGATTTGTTTGTGTTGTCATCACTTCAAAATTATTAAGTATTTATTTTGGTTTTGCTCTCAGAGTCAATTAATTTGAAGATGGATTCATACTCTTTGTTTGTGTTGTTATCACCCTAAAATTATCAAGTATCTATTTTGGTTTTGCTCTCATACTTAATTAGTTTGGAGATGGATTCATACCCTTTTCAAACTCTTCAGGGTAAAATGTTCACTAGGAAAATGATTCTCTTAAGGGACTCCGTCCTATTACCGCCAAGATATAATAAATTTTGGTAGAGTTTTTATACTAATATTTTATTTCAAATTTAAAAATCTAGAAATCAATCGTGTTTTAATAATAAGGTTATGGAATTTTTTTTTTCTGTAACTAATAAAGTTGTTGTGATTATTAATATAACCCTTTGGATAAAAAGTCAAACAGAGAAAGTCTGTCTCAAACTTCACCATCTGCAACTCTTTCTAAACCATTAGGGAATGCTCCTTGTGCGGTTAGCCATGACCCTATTGATCCCCCTCTTTACCACTTCCCCCTTGGGGGTCGTGGGCATGGGAGGAGGCGTCACTCCTCTCACAATCGGAGGTTTCAAAGTTGGAGGAGCTCCTCTCCTTGCTCTCGTTGGCCATCTCCTTCCCGAAGATCTGACAGAGGCAATCGAGACAATGGAGGTGAGGGGGTGGAGACCTCCTCCATAGGATAAATCTCTACTGTTGGCATTGACCATCTCCCCTTCCCGCCAAGATTCTCAAGTGCAGCATGATTTTGAAGTTAACTAGCACACTGATGGATAGGACCCCCTCCCAATTGACGAAGATCCCCCAACCCAAGATGGTTGGAGAGGGAAGCCTCAAAACCCTCCACTTTTCCTTCCTTCGCTAGCCGCCATGTTTGCAGTCGCTGCTTAGTTGTTTCCTTCTTGTTTGTATTATTTCATTCATTTTTTAAAATTTATGTGCACTTGAGTTAGTTTAACTATGATTATTCACCAGGGGTGACTTCTTTTGGACTTATGTTTTTCCCAAAACTTACTTAACTTAATGTAGTTTTTTTAAATGTGACTTTTCCACTCATTTTTTTGGTATAATTAATGTTGTACTATATTTTTTATTAAATTAATGAAAGTACGATTGCCTAAAAAAATAAAAACAAAACTTAAGAATTCAATTTAATGCTTACAATTCTAATATAACTTCAAATTAAAATTTATTAATTAAAAAGGATTAAACGCTGAAATGCAATTATAAATCTATTTAGGAAGAAAATTCACAAATCTTTCCATTTTAATAGTTTAACTTATCCATTTTTATTTATTTATGGTTAGAAAAAATATTTTACATAATAAATTATATATAAATAAACGATTCAATTTTTTCTCAAAATTTAAAATTCCATGTGAAAAATATATTATTTCACCCCCAAAAAATTAAAAAAACTTTTTAATAATCATTAAAAATTGACTACCTAAAAATATAAGTTTTTATTTTATTAAAAAATATTTATTTTATACAAATTCCATCGAATTAATCTAACATTAAAAATAAAAGCCCAAGCTTCTTCCCTCAAACTACATCCTAAAAGAGGAGGTAAGTTTTGGATTCGATGCCCAGAGAAATCTCGACGGCAATAATATATAACACTCATGGTGGGTTTTTATGGAGAGATGCTTGTTAAAAATTTTCAATAAGAATCGAAAAAAATTACGACCCTTTATCACTTTAATGGTCCTATATAATTTTAATCTTTTTTATTGAGATATTTAAAATAAAATTTTATAAAAATTATATTGATATATATAGCTAATATTTTTATTAAAAATTCAAAAAAAATACTACATGAATAAAAAAATCTTTAGGCTTTGAGGAACTTTCAACTACCCCTCATAGGTATTCTACAATAACAAGAAGGCAATGAGTCGTTCATAATTATATTTGATCTTAAATTTGAAAGTAAGAAAATTTCAACTTTAACTTTAAATTTGACGTTTATTTGATTATCATTAAAGAACTTTTTCTTTTCAAAAATCGTAATATCTTGATCATACGATAAAATTTAAACTCTATTTTTTCAATCAAAACAAAATTAAATTGTAATTTAAAATAGAATTCTATAAAAAGCATTGCAACTCTTATTTTCAAACTCGCAAACAATCAATGACATACCAAATATACCACCGGCCACGCCCAAATTAAAAAAAAAAACTATTAACCCAGCTCCACCACATAAAACCGAAAGGTTCCCAATCTCGAGTGCTTTTTTGGTATAGATTTTTGAATTCTAGTTGAGCGGGTATTCCCTCTTTCCAACATTTGGGAGCGTCCAGAACAAAAATACCCATTTGCTCTTGCCCTGACTGAGCGAGGGCTGACATGGACTTGTGGAGGAGAGGGAGGAGGGCATCCAGGGTTTCAGGTACAATATACGCTTATACCGATTTCATTTTCTTTTGACCTTTTAACAGGTAGGTATAATAGTATTTTTAATCCAGTATAATGTACGCTAATGCCATTCGATTTCTCTGCTGAATTTGTAGCAGTTACAATACTGTATCTAATCTCATGTGAATTTATACCCATTTGATTTCTCTACTGGATTTGCAGCTGCTATGATAAAATATGTAATCCAATATAATGTACAATGATACCCATCTAATTTCTGTACTATATTTTTAGTAATTGTAATAATGTAGTATGTACTCATACCCATAAAATTTATGTACTGAATTTACAGCAGTTATAATAATGCATCTAATCCAATGTAATTTACACCGATACCCATTTGATTTCTCTATTAAACAATTTTTTAATGTAATCTGAGGCAATGCAAATCGATACCCATTTGATTTATTTTCCGAATTTTTTGCCGGCGTAGTAATACATTTAATCT
The DNA here is from genome assembly GCA_037957365.1 of Torreya grandis. Taxonomy (NCBI): domain Eukaryota; kingdom Viridiplantae; phylum Streptophyta; class Pinopsida; order Cupressales; family Taxaceae; genus Torreya; species Torreya grandis. Next base: position 1,573,698 of record JARHVA010000384.1, read on the forward strand.
AATGTAGTATGCACATAAACACACTGATTTTTGTCGTGAATTTGCAGCGATTATAACGATACATCTAGTCCAATGTAATGTAGGCGGATACCCATTTGATTTCTCTATTGTATTTGCAGCAACTATAATAAATTGTGTAGTCTCATGTAATATACACTGGTGCTCATTTGATTTCTCTACTGAAATTGCCACAGTTACAGTGATATATGTAATCCAATGCAGTATGCTCTGAGACCCATTTTATTTCTTTTCAAAATTAGTGTCTACTGAGACCCATTTGATTTCTCTACTGAATTAGCGTCCCTTGTAACAATATATGTGATCTAATGTAATATGTACTTATACCCATTTGATTTTTGTACTGAATTTTTAGCAGTTATAATGATACATGCAATCTAATGTAATATGCACTGATAGCCATTTCATTATTCTACAGAATTTGTGGCACTTAATCAATAATCTCTGATCTCTGTACTGGAAACGTGTTTAGGTTGAGACGGAAAATTCAATTCCAATGAAAATGGCTTTTAAAGGTGTTACGGTATATCTGTCAAGAAGCCTCGTAGCTCCTGAAAGCTTTGATATGCTGCATGATGCGCTCAAATGCAATGGAGCCAACATCTGCCTTTGTTGTGATCCTTCTGCTAATTCTCCCAATCAATACCATGTTATCTCCTCCTCAGACCATGTATGTAATGTAATTTGGATATTTTCATAGGCTAAAATTGAGTGCCCTTTTTTTCGGTTTTGAATTAAAATACGCTGACATTATTATGCTTTGCTTTACAGGATAAGTTTGCAAGCTTAAGTGCTAAGGGCTGCAACTTAGCTGGTAAACTACCATTGACTTCTTACTATTTAAGTTTTTCTCTGCTAAATATTTTCATACCGGTCTCAAAATTTTCATTTGTTATACTTGTAACTAGATTTTTAACTTTTGGATTTTCTTTGTAAATGTCCATTAGTGTGGAGTGGGGATTTTTTCTCATTTATTTCTGTTTAGAAAGAAATGCATCTCGTATTACATCCAAAATCATGGCTGAGTATTAAAATTACATGGAAATCCCGCACTCTGGAAGCTTGAAAAGTTAGCCTGCCATGCCAAGCCTTTGCCCCGAGGGGAAAATAATCTACATCCTTCTAGAAACCATTATTTTTTGGTTTGACGTGCACAGTGAGATTCCATTGAAAAGCATTTAACTGTCTGAAGTGGAGAGGAGAATTAAGTAAAGCTGAGTTAATTTTATTTTTAAGAAATATTACATCAAGGAACGAGTAATTACATTCGAAGAACAACAGAACTACAAAGAAAGTTTCGCCCTATACAGTTAGAAAAGCTAAAATTTGAGCCTATGCCTCGAAAAACAAAGACTGGATGCCTTTACGAAAGCAAGCAAGCTTGACTTTAACAAGCATAAATAAGTCCTGTTTAAAAGACTTAAAGTTCCTTCAGCTGAGCGGGGAACTGTACTAATGACAGGATGCATTACATCTTGTCTTACAGGAAATAGATGGGCAACAATTGTGTTTGGTGCCATAAATTTTTGCAACTATATTTGATCATCCAAGTTTCTACTAAAAGCGGACCTTGCCAAGTGAGGGGGAAACGAATATATAATTGAATTTAGCCTGGAACCATGCCCATAAAGCCTTCATGGAAGTATGTATCCAAAATTCCAAATACATGACGAACTGATCCATCTATGCATAAATAATCTGATTTACTACCCTTGTGGAGTCTTGGTTTCTTTGCCAAGCCTGGCTGAAGCACTAGCCTCCCCAATGCTTTGTGTTTGAAAGAGTATTTTAAATTCCAAATAGACTGACAGCGCTTTTACCATTGTGCTTCAGGATTACTTGACCTCCACCACTTGTTAAACCATGGACCAATAGCAGAGGCATATCTTGGTTATATAAGCATTCTTTCACATATTTATAAAAGGCCTTCCTTTAACTGAACTTCCAATCTTTCCAGTAAGAGACTGGTCTTTGAAGGTGGAATTTGAAAAGATAGCTTTCAGGGATCTTTTGACACTAGAGCTGAATTTGTTGTACAAACAAGGAGTTTGTTTATAAGCTTAGCCATTCATTTGTCCATGATGAAACCTACAGCTTTCAGGGATCTTTTGACACTAGAGCTGAATTTGTTGTACAAACAAGGAGTTTGTTTATAAGCTTAGTTTCTTTTTTGCTAAAATAAATAGGAAGCTTTCATGAGTGGAACTACATTTTTTTTGTAGATCAACTGTGCTGCTTGGATGACGAGCAGCCAATGATGTTTTTCTATCAAACCTATTATATATTTCTGTTCTATTAACTTTACTACTGTATGAACCCTACATATACATTATTGTCAAAGATCATTCATATCAGCATTACAATGGACTATTTAGAGATAAAAATATCTATAATCACTGAAAATTATACCTGAGCTTGATGAACTTCTGTTAACAAGGCCATGGCAGAAATTCTGCCCAATATTTGTGACAGTCTGGCCATCAAAGCTGAGTATTGCAACATCATGCGCACAATGAGTAGGCCATAGGATCAACATTCAAAATACATACCATAATATCCTTCCAAGAGGCTGGAGGTAACTTATCGGTGTTCAAAAACACTGAGGCTTAAGATATAAATTTGCATTGAACATACTAGGATTAAAAGCAAAATGCTTCTGGACATAGGATATTATTAATCTTTAGGCTACTTGAGTTTCTGGCTGAGGCTGTCTTTATGCTTTTCAAGCCTAGCAATCAGCTCCTTCTTCATCTTATCATGCTTTAATGAAAACCTTAGTCAATTGACCATTGCTTACTGTCAATTTTTCCTTTTAAGAATGTCTTGCCATGTGTGTGAAAAGAGCGCAAAATTTTAGGTATTTTTATGCTTTGCTTGGGGTTTCTGTATATATTTGCTGTAAGATTCCAGTATGAAGTCTTGAAAATAAATATGTTTGACAAAAACCATTCTAAAATTTGGTTTTATTGATCTATATTTTAGTTTCTTTCAAACTGAATGTATAAAATGGTATGACAATATGGAATTTCATGACGATGTACTGTCCTTTTTGTCATTTTGAAGTTCCTTTTGCTTTTGGAGTTTGAATTCACACTTGAACCTTGTGGCTTAGGTCATGTACATTAGGATTTCAGGAAGGCTGTCCTAGTGGCTATTTACTTCAGTTTCTACTTAGCCAACTAGACAAACGTCAAAATTAGAGTTTTAGTTAGAGTTAGGTCTTGGATGTCTTTTCCAAGGTGTTGTTCAATTAAATAATCTCACCTTTATATTTCAGATCAAGTAATGCTCAACCATACAAGCTATCAGTTCAAACAGAGAATAACTTTGAAGTGATGGCTTTGACAAGTGTTATGACACATATGAAGAATCAGCACTTTTTGCTAAAAATCAGTGCTTTCATGTGTAGCTTTGCTCTACATTGTGTTAGCAGTATGCCAAGGTAAGTTGTAACTTTGGATAGTTCATTTTATTTTTTTCTTCCCTGAAATTATGCTACAAGGTTCTCCTTAACAAAATCTGAGGTGTGGAGAAGAGTGAGTGCAGCAAACCCCTCTCCTGACAAAGGAGGGAGAAGGCTCAAGCGATGGGTCAAGGGGATAGCCCTCCTTGGCTGCCTCGATCTATCATTTAAGTGCCTAAAGGCCCCAAAGTCCGTGGACGGGCATAAATGGCCTTAGGCACTTGATTGAATTTAAGGCATTTTGTCACTCGGATGACTTCAGGAGGTTGATGATAAGAGTTCATAAATGCTATCTCCATCTTGCTAAATCAAGTTGATAGTTAGAGTGCCTCTAATAGTGCACAAATGGCCTCTCCCCAACGCTTGCTTGATAAATTGAGGAGGCTGAGGAAGTCAAGGACTTTCTTCTCTCGATAAAGAATGGGAGGGGGGTGTGCTCTAGCAGGGAAAGACTTGTGCACTGGCAAACGACATGGTTCATGCACTATGCACATCTCATGATTTATGATTATATCTGTAACACTAGTGGCCAGGCACTTGACTGACATTAGGAGGCCAAGGGGGAAGGCCTTTAGACACTTGACCTTCAGCGGGGTGCACTCTGAGAGTCAATACATCAGTTTACTTTGTCTGTAAATATTATATACTTCAGTTTTCTATGCCATACAATACTATACCTATACCATGCACCAAATGAATATACCAGTGTTTGCGACTGGGAATCAGAATCCCACTAATGTTGGTAAAATGCAGAACCCCATACTTCCTCAAAAACCACTTTGAATCCCTATCTCTGCTTTTGAACACATTCCACATGCTCAATTTCAAGGCCCAACTGTGCAGTCCAAGAAATATTCTGTAGAAACAAGAGAGAATTCCTACCTAGTCAAAGATCCTCTATACCATCACCCACAACATTGACCAACTTGGGAATAAAATTGATGATAAGGGCATTGATATCTATTTGATGGATTTTTTTTTCTCTTTGACAATTGCTTGCATTCATAAGCAAAAGGTCTGCATTTTAGTTTTGCAGGAATGTATCCTACAACAGAAGGAATACATCAATTATCCGACTCACAATTATTGCAAGCTTCAAACCAGAATTGAGCCCATAGAACAAATCCTAACTCCATAGAGGAAAAAAAAGAGGTAGGCTGACCAGATGCAATATAATGCACAATAGGCAAAAGTCAAGAACCAGCTGTTAGGCCCGAAAGCTCTATTGAGGCAATTATCGAGGGAGACACTTGGAGCACATATCTCTTCCGCTTTGCACCTTCACCTGCTTCACGTGCTGGACTTGACTAGAATCCACATGGCTACGCAGTAGATGAGGAGTGGGCATGGTTTAGCAGCTTAAATATTTCATGACCCTCGAGCAAGGACAAATGAACAAGTCTTTAATTCTCTTTTGCTGGATTTAGCCTTGAAAAATTATATACAAATAATTACTGGAAATTTTGACTTCTATCAGCATAATGGTATTTGTAATTGAAATGTTGCTCTGACTAGCAGTTTTTCATTAGTATGCCCAGAAAAGTATGAATAGGGGTGCAGATATGTAAGCCTTGTGTTATTTTGGCTGGGTTACCTGTTCCAATCTTCTCTTGTCTTGACTCTTTAGATAATGTTACCTTTATGCCGATATCATGGTAATGTAAGCACTCTTTTGAAAAGATTCTCTTCTTCTATGATCTATCTATGATTCTGCTTCCTTTAAGGAAACAAGCTTTGGTGTTTTGTAACTATTGTTCATTTTAATATGGCATTTTTTATAATTAAAAATAATACTATACCTTGTTTAGTTGAACGTGAAATGTGAAGCGGCGACCCCAAATCAAATAAACTATTTTTTGATAAAGTAACAGCTCTGATCACAGGTGTCTTAATGTACATTCCAATTTTGTTAAGGAAGGGAAGAAAAGTTATGAGATTATCTTACATTATTCAAGCTTACTGAACAAAATCTTTGGTGATGATGCCTTTGATGATGATTTCTTTGCATCTTCATCTTGGCATCTGAGCAGGACCTGCTCACGGATGTTCTTCCATTCAAACAGGTGTGTATGTTAAGAAGTGTATATATATGTGTGTGTGTGTGTGCAATTGTTCCCATTCCTTGTCTTAATTCTAAAGAGACTTGCACAATACTTTTATTGAGCAGGTGTAGGGTTTACTTTCAGGGCAAAGGTACTCCCATCCAACACTACTTCTATTATGCATCCCTCTGCTGCTTCAGCTTTAAACCGGCACGTCTATTTTCATCAAGCTAGTATGGCAAGAATTATTAAACATATATATAATCTTTCAATTATTGTCATTCCTTGTCTTTATTCTTAAGAGGCTTGTGCAATACTTTTATTGAGAAGGCTTAGGGTTTACTTTGAGTGCATAGTTACTCCCATCCAACACCGCTTCCAGCACCTAATGGTAGACATTACTCTGCAGCTTCAGCTCCTAACTGGATGCAATGCCCTTTTCTCGTCTAGAATTATATCTTGCACCCTGCATGGAAGAATACTTGGTTGTCTAAGTGCCTATTGTTTTTATCCCAGTAGAGGGATTTTCATTTCTTATTTTATTCACCCGAATGACATCTGGTCTCTGCTAGATTTCTACTAAGTTTTGTATATTGTCCAATTATGCCTAAAAAGGTTTGAGCTACCTGTGCAGTCTTTGGTGATCTAATTCATAAACATTTTTTGCGCGTGCAATGACTTGTTCTTCTTTGGTGTTTGAATTAGCTTCCTCCAAATCCTCTATATTTTCTTGAAGACAGGCATATTCAGACCTAATTACTTCACACCTCTTCATGTGGAAATGGAAGAAGCCACCATCCAGGTTCACTTTATTGTTCAAACTTGAGTCAATGTCCCAACATCAACATTTACCATCCATGAGATGTGGAAGTCCATCTGAGTATGAAATTGATGTGTCTTGTTAGTTGCTTTGGGAATAGCTTCCTTTTGAGCTGGTAAACACTAACTAAGCCTTTGCTCAAAGTGTTTGCTTGTATATTCATGGAAATCTTCCTTCATGCCAGATCAGCAGTATGTCCTTAATCCACTGTTCAATTACTCGCATCTATCTCAGTTCTCAACCATGGCATTGCTGTTCTGTGAAAGCTTGGTAACTTTATTGGATGAGTGTCAGCACAAAATCAACCAAGGATCTATGGATATCTATTATAAGCTCATGAGCTCATGCACCATCAAAATGCCCTTGGGTCCCACTCGACTCGGATTTTCTATTCTCAATTTGGATTGCGGTGGCCACAGATTTACTCTCCCAACTTATTCAACACTTACTTTGGTGACAAGTTCTCAAACGAGCAAGTATTTGCAACAGTCCTTTTCAAATTTCAACTTTTGATCTTTCACACAAATCGCAATCTCGGTGAATTGCTGCTTGACCCATGCTGCCTCATTCGCCACCAGCTGCCCCATCTTTGAGCATTTAACAACAATATTTATTTAAGGGTTAAAACAAGCCCAAAATAACCTCAATTCTAGCTGTAGTCATCATTTGCATCTGTTTCTCTAGAGATAGTACCATCTCTACAATGTTAGAAATTTATGTGGGTGCTTTCTATAGCGTCTCCAACCAAATGCCATCATTATTACCTGGACTATACGATTGGAACACCTTCTTCAGTCTTTGATGTAGGCAATCTCTGCTATAATACCATATCTCCACGCTTATAGCATTTCACCAAGAGATGTTCTTGACTGTCCTTTTCTGTCCCATTATGATTCTAGCTTCTATTTGGGGTTCCTTTTTTATGTCCCATTTGTATCTTCATTTGTGTATTTCAATTCTTGGGCTCAGATACTTTTGTTTTTTGCTATTTCCAATCACAATTTGGTTATTCTTGGTGAGGGTGGCCATCCTTCTTGTAATTGTTGCCTTATGACTCCTTCCAATCTTTTTCTTTTTTTCCCGCCACCTCTTTTGTAAATTTTAGTGTTGGTTTGTTATCATCTCTGGTTTTGGATTTAATGTATTCCGTGCAATCTTTGCTCTGTAGCATGAGGGATATATTCATCTCTTTGTTGTAAGCTTGTATGGGGTTGCCACCTTATCTTTTTGTTGAACTTATAAGGATCTTAAAGGAATCATGTCTTACGAAGTATTTCAGTAGTTGTGTCTGTTTTCTTCAGGGAAGATTTGAATCTGGGTTATATGATTTATTCTTCAATTTTTTTGCTTTTTGAATTATAGATTTCCTAGAACAAATCCATTATTGTCTGTTAACGACTTTTTGACATTCTTTTATGAGATCATCCCATTTTTAGAAGTAACTAGAGGGGGATACTTTATCGCATTTGTTTGCATTATCTATCAATGTGGTTGGGAACACCTTAACTGGATAGTTTTGATTTTCTTGGCCGTTTTGATCCATATGGTCTCATTGCGTATTGACATATCTTGTCATATCCTTCTCTTCCCACTGAATGCAGGTATCTTCTATGGTCATTGAATGCTGCCGTATGTTTGGGCTTCTTTCTCCTTGTATAATATTTTCTGGATAAGACTGCGTATAAAGTTTTTAAATTGGACATTTCGAGTCTTAAGCATGGGCTTCTCTTTGAAACATTGGATTTAATTTTTTTAATACAGTCTTATCCAGAAAATATTATACATTGTCTCCTATCTGTGAAACGAATCTCTAATTTTTCTCCTTGTTTGGTCTTTTCTATCTTTCTCTGTTAAACTTGCCAAGAAAACTTTCCTTTACCTTTACCATTGCTCTTCCCTCACTTGCACATACTTGAGAGATGAAAGGACTTCCTCTATGTCATTTTTTTTAGGTAATGAGTGAAGTTTCTATTTTCAGATTGTAATGTCCCCATTTTTCCCTCTTAAATAAACATGTATGAAGACCTTTAGTCTATCCCCCCATAGACTAAAGGAGCCTTTTTTGGGGAAAGTTATTTTATTAGTTATTTATTAATTGTTGAAATAGTGATTTTTATCACAAGGCAATTATTAATTAATCAATAAAATATTTTAAAAATGGTTTTTACCACTAAAGTGCTTAAGTGAATTAAATATTAATATATTTATTTTAAAGTAATTTTAATTACTATTTTAATTAAGGTCAATATTTAATATATTATTCAAAAAAGAGATTTTGGCATGGGAGCTAAAGTGAAGATAAAGAAAGATGTTTTGTCTTTCCAAAGGGGTTCAAATTCTTTGGAAAGTTATAAATATATTATTAAGGCTACAATGGAGGACATGCTGAAATTGTTATTCTTGTTCTTCTTGTGTGAAGAAGACTAATGGGATGCATGCCCAATAGATGTTCTCTACTTTGGCGATTGATCAATCTTAAAAGGTGTCTTTTCACACTGCTTTGCGAAAGGAAAGCTTGTTTATGCCCTAAGGAGTGGGCGAACTACTTTGGAGGGTTTGGATGCTTGTTTTTGAGGATTTGGTGATATTCTACTTGCATTTTGGCTTTGCTAAATTATTATACTAATTTTGCTAGTGGAGCGAATCACTTGGGAAGGTTGGTGCTAGGGTTTGAACACTATTTGGTCAAAATAGTCACAAAATAATTATCTGAAATTATTTAATATTTTCTTGATTATTGTTGTGGAATTTTGGACGATTTATGAAGGATTTTGAAGACGAAAAATTAAGAAATAATTTGTAGAATTATTATTAATTTTTCTAATAGGTTTTTGAAGATTTTCTTGCTTGTGGAAGGCAATAATAGTTCTTTTATTTTTCCAGGTTTCTTGAGAGTGGGGCGATTGACTTAGGAGGGTCAAATTGACAATTTTAATGCCAAAACAAGTTGCTAGTATTTTTCCTATAATTTTCAGAGGTTGGCAACGATTTTTAGCAAGGGTTTGAAGATCTTTTTATTTCTGAACAACAGTGGAAAATTAGATATTAAATTTGGTTTTTCATTCATCTATTTTTGGTGGAAGGTACAAAAAAAGGGAGAAAAGAGGTATTTATTTATGTGGATTCAAATTTGAAATTTTACTGCCTATTTTTAGATTATTTCAAGGTATTTTATTGGCAGAAATTCTTTATAAAACCCTTTTTTTTTGGTGCATAGGGTTTACAGAATTAAATAAGGGTTTGGAGAATTAAATTCTCAATTTAAGGCTTGTTAATTTTCAGATCAGATTTAAGGATTTTGGGGAAAACCCCTTTTGCCTTAATTCATCCCTTTTGGGGACATTATAGTGGTATCAGAGCACCAATCTTGTCTAGCGTTTGAGGGTTTGTGTTTGTAGATTTAGATGCATAGTTTATGAATCATGGAGTTAATACGTGAAGATGAGTTCAGAACAAAGCTTCGCAGATTGGAAAAAAAGCTTAAGCATCCACATCATTTAAAAAATGTTTTGTTTAATATTTTGGAGAAAGCAACAAATTGTTTGTCCCTGATAGAACAATCAGATTCTAAGTTTGTTCTGAGTAATGAATCCTTTGGTGGTTTATTTGGCTAGACCCAAGCTTTTGAGACATTTAGATTCGGATGTGAGACTTGTAGTTATCACTTGTCTTAGTAAAATTACAAGGATAACAACTCTGGGACAACCATACAATGACAACAACATCATGGAAGAAATATTTCATTTGATGGTGAAAAGTTTTAAAGGTCTTAGTGACATCACAAGTTCTTCTTTTGCTAAGAGGATTACATTGCTAGAGACTATGGCAAATATCAGGGCATGTGTTTTAATGTTAGAATATGATGAGCTTGTTGTTGAAATGTTTCAACATTTTCTTGCAGTATCTTGTATGAATCCTCCCAAAATGTTGTAAACCATATGCAGAAAATCATGAGTTTGATACTCAAAGAAAGTGATGGTCTTTCCGAACCTCTATTATCTACTTTATTGGCAAGTTTGTGGTTGAAAAAAGAAAAATTTCCAGCAGCACATATGATGTTTGAAAACATTGTTAAGGAGCGTGAAGAGGAGCTAAAGCCCCATTTGATAATGGAGCATGTAGAGGAAGAGAGGACTGAACCACATAGAGAGTTGGAGGAGAAGAATGAAGGGACAACCCTTCATGAGGCCTCCTATGAAGGAGTCAATAAAACAAAAAAATCAGAATTTGATGGGCAGCTCATAAGGCTGCAAGTTGATGATAAAAAGAAGGAAGAACCGAGTGGGGCAGCCACTTGGAAGGAGGGAACAAGCAAGCCTCAAGATGATCAATTAGAAGGTTGGGTTGAAGAAGACGAAGGTAAGGACTCATTGTATGTTCCTCATACCTTATTCTTATACTGTTTTGCTTGTCATAAACATTGTGCTAACCATAACAATGAGATGAAGGGCACTCAATGGGGAAGAAAATTCCTCCAAGTAGATGAGCATGACAAGTATCCATTGTGGATATGGGATCCAGGCGAGCTCTACAAAGGTAACATTACTAGTAGGTCATGTTGGGCCAACACAAAGAAACGGATGGGCAAGGATTATCATGGTCCCAGGATCATATTGACTGCTGTTCTTAGCATTTTCAGTTGGTTCTCCGTACACATGGGTTTTGGTTCAGCTGATGAAAAGGGTAATGTGAGTTATAGGGAAGAAGATGTTGTGTGGGCAAAGAGAGACAAGTATGTTAATCTCAAGCTAAGTAATGGAGTTCTTCTAGATTTGTTTTCATCACTAAATTTGGTCATCATGGGCAACATGCCAAGATGGATGTTAGAAGCCTTAATTTCAATACTGTTGCTAAATTCTTCATACTATACATGCAAAGAAAGTTCATAAAAGATCATACAGGGAGTATAGCGAATTCTAACAATTTTGTGAGGGGCCAATACACTCAATTAATGAGTCACTCATTGGCGCCAAATCCTAAGCTTGCTGCCATGCAAGAGGTTGCATTCATTAAGGTGAGAGATTTTCATTTTGAAGCTGCTTTTAAAGAATTTTTAATCACATGGTGTGAATTTAAGTTCAAGGGGAATTTTTATGCTTCAAAAAATCTTTAATATTGCAAGTAGTAAGGCTGTTGCCATCACCATTTCCGGGCAGCCCAACAACTTGTATGCAGTCCGATAAGTAAGTTTAGTCATACATTGGAATAATCTTTCATTTATTGATGTTGTTGGAGCACTTTTAGCCATTTCTTGGTGGGTTCCAACAACCTTTATTATAATTTTGCATGAGATAATACATTGCTACAACTTTATGTGGGTGAACATCAACAAACCTTGGGTAAGGGCAACAAGGACAGCAAGGGAGGCTACAAATTTTGAGTTGGAACAGCCACCTCTCCTAGTGAATCTTCATCTTATAGCTGCTTTGACTAAGAGGCCAAAGGTTGGAGAGTGTCATTCTTCAAAAGAGGACAACAGAGTGGCTAAAAACAAGTATAGACAGCTCTCAAGGTATGAGAAAGAACATCGAATTCATTGTTACATGAGCCTAATGAATTCTGAAATTGAAGATGCCAAGCAAGGGTATGAAAGGACTAATTTCCAGCTTGCAAGAAGTGAAAATAGGACTGAATTTTGCATTAAAGAAAGATCTAGTTGGTATGCACAAAAAACAATATTTTGTGTAAAATTTCAGAACTGTTTACGCTTGGAAAATTCTGATTTTTTGTTGAAAAATGAGAATTATATTTGTTGGGGAAATTCTGGAAATGAAGAGGAGAGCTGGCTCTTTATTTTTGATGAGAAGTTGAATGTGGTAAAAGGGGAAACTGCTCCAAGTTTCTAACTCATTAAAGATAGGAAGCATGATGGTAAAAGGCAGCCAAGGAAAGAACAAGGAGCATTCAAGAGGGCACCAATACAGGGCTGTTCACATCTTCATGGTATTCCAATACAGGGTATGTTTCTAAGTAAGTTCAAATTTGTTTGTTGTTTGCAAATTGAGGAGACATATCTTTGTTTTGGAGAGAGAATGGCATGGCCCAAGGAAGATCCTAAAAGGTATTCATAAGCATACCATGGTAACTTGTTCTACATGGCTTGCTTTCAAAGGGAAATGTTCATAAGGAACAACACTGACATACAATTCAGTTTTGATTATTTTGATGGCCCTAACTCTTTTAGCATGATGTTTGAATTCATAACGGCTTCTTGAAAAGTATAGACATAAAAGGTTCATTGGAGGTCAACTTGGTAATGAATGAGTTGACAATATGGGAGAGTAATGACAATTGTTTTGAGTTGCATAGGGCAGCATAAGATGTAGTTGGAAGACTAATGGGGAAGGTGTTAGGGACTTGTGGCTTCTTAGCAACAACAGGTACATATATGGCAGCTACACATGGGGGCATGAGAGGCCTATAGAAGACTATCATGGCACTAACAACACTTGGGGACAACGCTCAAATCACAAGTACAACAGTAGAAGGATTCAGATTGAGGTATCCTTTCATTGGGAAATAGGTAAATGTGGACATTGCTTGATAAGGTGTGTTGGGACACCTACTTGGATTTTGCAATTGGTTGAGAACAAGCAATTTTGGAAGGGGAGGACTGTAATGTCCCCATTTCCCCCTATTAAATAAACATGTATGAAAACCTTTAGTTTATCTCCCCATAGACTAAAGGAGCCTTTTTTGGGGAAAGTTATTTTATTAGTTATTTATTAATCGTCAAAATAGTGATATTTATCACAAGACAATTATTAATTAATTAATAAAATATTTTAAAAGTGGTTTTTACCACTAAAGTGCTTAAGTGAATTAAATATTAATATATTTGCTTTAAAGTAATTTTAATTACTATTTTAATTAATGCCAATATTTAATGTATTATTCAAAAAAAAAATTTTGTTATGGGAGCTAAAGTGAACATAAGGAAAATTGTTTTATCTTCCCAAAGGGGTTCAAACCCTTTGGAAAGTTATAAATACATGACGAAGGCTACAATGGAGGACATGTTGAAATTGTTATTCTTGTTCTTCCTACGTGAAGAAGACTATTGGGATGCATGCCCAATAGAAGTTCTCTACTTTGGTGATTGATCAATCTTAAAATGTGTTTTTTGACACCGCCTTGCGAAAGAAAAGCTTGTTTATGCCTTAAGGAGTGGGGTGAACTACTTTGGAGGGTTTGGATGCTTGTTCTTAAGGGTTTGGTGATATTCTACTTGCATTTTGGCTTTGCTAAATTATTATACTAATTTTGCTAGTGGAGCGAACCACTTGTGAAGGTTGCTGTTAGGGTTTGAACGCTCTATTTGGTCAAAATAGTTACAAAATAATTATGTGAAATTATTTAATAGTTTTTTGATTTTTGTTGTGGAATTTTGGATGGTTTATGAAGTATTTCGAAGATGAAAAATTAATAAATAATTTGTAGAATTATTATTAATTTTTCTAACATGTTTGTGAAAATTTTCTTGCTTGTGGAAAGCAAAAATAGTTCCTCTATTTTTTTGTTATTTTTCCAAGTTTCTTGAGAGTGGGGCGATTTACCTAGGAAGGATTTTCATGCCAAAACAAGTTGCTGGTATTTTTCCTATAATTTTTAGAGGTTGGCAACGATTTTTAGCAAGTGTTTGAAGATATTTTTATTTTCGAACAACAAAAAATTAAATATTAAATCTGATTTTTCATTCATTTATTTTTGGCGTGGAAGGTACCAAAAAAGGGAGAAATGAGGTATTTATTTATGTGGATTCAAATTTAAAATTTTATTGCTTATTTCAAGGTATTTTATTGGCAGAAATTCCTATAAAACCCTCTCTTTTTGGCGTCTAGGGTTTTTGAAATTAAATAATGGTTTAGAGAATTAAATTCTCAATTTAGGGCTTGTTAATTTTCAGTTCAGATTTAAGGATTTTGGGGAAAACCCCTTTTGCCCTAATTCATCCCATTTGGGGACATTACAGAGATCCTCATTACTCAAACTAATGAAGGCATCTCCATGGAATGGTGACTTCTTGTTGCTTCTATAACTCAGGCAACGAGTCTTCAACAAAGGTAATATGCTCTTTTAGCTTTGCTACAAATCGTGCATTCCTTTGAAGTTCTAAATCAATTGTTACAATTTACATACATTTGTTGTTTTGTATGAATTCAACATATTATTTAATCTCTCATCATTTCTACCAGTGTCAACTAAACTTAGCAATGACCTAAAATATGTCATGATAGAGTTTTCTTGAGTCCTTGTTTAATGGATTATTGTGTAACTAAGCATATAAAGATGTAATGTCCCCTTCTAGCTAGACATTGTACTTTCAACACGATTAGCCTATTAGTGGCCCTCGTAGGCTAATACGACATGGTTAGAGGGTCTTCTCTGCAGTTACCAAAATGGCAGTTGGTTTCTTTGGAGAAGTTTCGACATATTTTGGAGATTTTCTAATGATTTAATAGAATGTTTCTATTTTTAGAAACCTCATGTTACAAGATGATGTTATATTTGTACTTTATGTTATAATTCATTATTTTATATTAAAATGCAAATATAATATATTAAAAGGGAAAAATAATAAAAAAATATTATGATGCTTTTAGAAGCTTCCCAAATGAAGGAAAGAAAGAAAAAAGTATAAAGGGAGGTGTGCGCTCACATTATGAATCATCCAAATTTGATGTTGTCTTTGTTGTGGTATGTTGGTGGAGCCTAGAGTTTTCTGCAGTGAATCAATGTCTTTGGAAACGATAACTCGCATTGATAGCATAACTGAGGGAGTGAAATATCTCTTGAAGGGTTGCATTTTGGAGGTGATATTTCAGTCATCTCAATTGGAGCAAAATTTGTGGCCATTGGCCAATTTTGGAGAAATCGATTTGGTGAATTTCTGGAGGTGTCATAACTATCTTTTGGTGTTGATTTCTATATAGCTTGGCATCAATTTTCCTTGGTTAAGAGAGCAGATTGCATTGTAGAGAAATTTGATATAAAAATTAGATATTTACAGTCGAGGAAGGATGCCATTAGGAGGGACGTTTTTGCTTGTGGGGGTTTCAATTTGCATCGATTCTTTGCTTGGCTTGTTGCGCCCACTTCCTTGGAGCATGGAGATGATCTTAGATGTTTGAGACAACGCATATTCATTGCATATTATTTTAAATTTGAGAACAAACCAGAACATGGGCGACTGGCTTGGAAAATTCAATTTGGCTTGGGAGATCATCCTTTCACTTGGAAATTGCTTGCTCCATCTATTATCAAGGGCGCCTCAATCCCACCAGGGTTCATTGCATACAATTCATCTTTTAGTATAGCTTATATTTGCCGCTGTAGGTGTGCATCCTTCATACCAGCATACCATATAATTGTAATTCTTGTTTATGCCAAGAGTCTTGGCTAGTCTAGTGGAGCATTGTATCAAATCATCAATACAAATAAGAATCACAAGTTGCTGGTCATTTATAGTTATTTTTTGAGCATTTGAATTGAGATAGTAGGTTGCATGCCAATTGTTCGACTAAATGTCCATTGGCTGTAGGTGATTAGTTTGCTTTGTGAATTCATCTAATTGCATAGAAAATAACAAAAAAGAAGTCATTCTTGCATCTAGAACTTAGCATTGTCATTCTTGCCTTGTTCTATAAACACTTGAAGCTTTAATCCATTGTCATTCAAACAAACCATCAAAACTGTGACAAAAAACCAGCAAGAAGCACTTTGCTTACAAAGTGTTTGAAAAATTACAAGGCAGCGAATTGAGACAATTAAGGGCAGATTGGGCAAGGATTGTTACAAAAGAGCTTAGGCTACCATAATGAATACTAAATACTGTAAATGTATCAGCAAGTTATTGGTGTGAGCAATGTGAATAAGTAGAGCATTGAGTGATCAGCCAAGGGAGAGGTACAATGCTCACATTTGGTATATTTGCATTGTGACAATCCTACTTTGATCACAAATTCAATTTTGAATGGGTCCACATCATATGCTTCAAAGGTTCCTGTGCAATCACAATTGGATCAGCTGCTCAACAACTCTTCAGAATTATATTGTATGCTTGCTTATCATACTACAAAGAAGATTATAACATGACATTATTATCGATATGAATGCAATATTAAAGTTGAATTAACTATGATACATTCTAATTATAGGGTTTGATCACATCAAATTACAACTAATAATTACTGACACTACTTACATGCCTAAACCTCTATTTGTTTATTGGTTCAATCACAATTTATTGAATTATTTAGAATTTGATTATCTCCACAAGTAATACCTATCTTGTTATGCAAGTTATTGTTGAAAATAGAATATCAAATTTGATAGTAGTGTTATCCTAGCTCACACAAATTGCCATCTTTTCATATAAGGATGACCACAAGGGCATGATTTTTTGTAATGATGTTTGCCACCTATTCACACGACTAGAGGGTTTATATGCCAATAACCTTTAGTATCTAAAAAAGTTCAATATGACTTATTGGTTGTACATTGGTTATACTAGAAGTATAAGGTTGTGCACTATATATACTTGTAGTGAAATAGCTTAGATAAATCAAATTTACAACAATAGATGGAAATATAAATATTAATAGCAAAGCAACAACCATATATCACAAAAATAAGAGTAGAATAGAGCAGATCTACAACAACAATTGATAAGATAGTAGAATACTGGAAATATATGACCGAGACATTTCAAGGGGGCAACTTCCACAAGCTTGTAATACGATCAAAATTTATAATATGATACTTTATTACTAACCACAACCTCCTATATATACTCTACTAAGGGTATAGCTATTCCATAGGTCAATGCTATTACTGACATGAAGATATAAAAATTATCATATGACTAAGTAAAAGGTTATGTTAGCAACAAGTTGGCCACACATATCCTAATACACACTAGTAGTTAAGAGCGTAGCATGCCCTTCCCCTTCGAACCATTGTCCAAAAAGTTTGACGATATATGCTTCTATAGAAAAGCTTTATCCTCCCATGTCACATCCACACCATCCAAATTATTCCACTTGATCAGATATTATGTAATTACCCTCAATCACAATCACTTTGTGTGTTTGTAGAGGATTTCCTTAGGTTCCAAAATGATTTTTCTTCATCCTCAAGATCTGGTAACTCCATTTGGGTTGAAACTCTTTGTCCAATGACCTTCAAGTAGGAAACAAGAAAGACTAGATGTATCTTTGTTGAATGAGGTAACTCCAGTTTGAATGCTACACCGTCTATCTTTTGTGAGACATGATAGAGCCGATAATACTTAGGTGAAAGCTTGTTATCCATCTTTTGTTGTTTCAAGGACATTTGTTTAGATGGCTGTAATCACACAAAAACCCAACCTCCTACTTCAAAATGTCTTTTCATGTTGTGCTTGTCAGCTTGCAATTTCATTCAGTTCTGTTCCATTGCTAAATTCTCTTTGAGACTAGAGAGTACCTCATGTTAGTGTTGAATGTGGTCTTCAATTGCTTGAGCCTTTAGTTGAATCCTCATGAACGAGGTGATAGATGTTGGTTGGTACCCATAAAATGCCAACAATTGAGACATTTTGGATGCAGCATGGAAAGAAACATTATACCACCATTCTGCTAGTGGTAGTGATTGAACCCATTTCCCCTATTTATCTGAGGCAAAATGTCATGTCCTCTTTTCAAAATATTTAATTATGGAAATATTTAATAATAATATTTAAAGTTGTCAAAAGTTACTTTATTATATAACATGAAAAAATGATAATTATGTATTATTATTATAAAGGGGGCCAAAAGTAATATTTATTAAATGGACCAAAAAAGTAATATTTATTAAATGAGTGAAAAATTAATATTTTAATTAAAAATGTTTTAAAACGCTTTTATGGGTTTTGGAATGAAAAGTGAAATTATAAAAAAAGTTGTGCTCAAAAGTGATTATTCATTATTGAAATCAAAATCTTATTCCAGATTTTGAGATTTTGGTTCAACTTCTCTATCTGAAGATGAAAAAGTTTCAGGTGTACAGGATATGAGGATGAAAATCCTCATGTCCTTCATGGTGATTCCATTTAGGGGTCGCATCTATGTTGAATATTTCCAATTTATGTTGGTTTGTGAGTTTTTGGTGAAGATATCGAAGATTTTTGAATTTTGAAGACTGCTACAGTACTTCATACGACTGCTACAATAGTCCATAAGGTCGCTACAATAATTTGTACCCTGTCGTCAGTTATAGTGAATTGTGGGAGGGTTATTTGATGATTATGGTTTGTTGTACCGTATAAGGGATTAGAAATTATTTGCTGATTAGGGTTTGCTGTATCTTGTTAGTTGTTCCTTGTCAAGGATCAAAAATCATTTGTTTGTTGTTGTTGTTTTGTCTTCTACTACTTGTCATACTTGCTTGCTGACATTGTACCACATTAACAAATCCATCGTTGCACTTTGAAGACCATTGTGCATGGTAAACAATATTAGCATCCTTGGGAGCTGCTGTATCTTCTTATTGGATATTGTAAGTGTTATGCTACTGGTTTGATCACAAGACTTTGATTTTTTTAATATCTATGGGTTTTCTGTTGTATTATTGTGAATGATCGGTTTGTATCATCATAAGTATTTTGTATGCATTCATCCCATTGCAATAAAAATTTATATTGGTTTTAGTACAAGAGAATTGCATATGATTATTTAATTTTTTCAGTTTGAAATTCCAAAATTCAGAAAATTCCCCAAAAGGGACATTACACAAAACGTCAGAGATAACCCTCCAAGCACTTGTTGACCACCTCAGTTTGGCCATCACATTGGGGATGATATGATGAGCTACAAGCCAACTAAGTACTCAATTAAGAAAATAAATCAGTCTAAAAATTATTGGTAAATATAGGATCACCACCACTTACTATGATCTTTGGGGTCCATGGAGCTTTTTAACTTTATCTATAAAAGTTGATGCTACTGTACTTGCTACAAAAGGATGTGACAAGGCACACAATTGGGTATATTTGGTGCATCTATCCATGACAACTATGATGACATGGCTTCCTTCAAACTTGGGCAACCCTATAATGAAATCCATGGACACCTCCTCCCACCTTTGGCTAAGAATAGACAATAGTTATAGAAGATATGGGGTCTTAATAGTCTCATGCTTGTTTTGTTGGCACACCATGCATTTTGCCCCAAATTTCTGTACTTACCATTTTAACCCTTCTCTAAAGAACTCAAACTTTTTTCTATGACAAGTCTTCAAGAAGCTTGACGCCTAGTGACTGGTGAAGTGTTGATGGCAATCTTATACTTGTTAAGTATTGTCCCAGGTTGCTTTGTCAAGTGAACATACGTAGTATTTTATCCATACAAGTCTATTCTCATTTAAACATTTTGCATGAACCCAAAATGTGCCACAATACCAAAAATGATAGCCACAATACCTTCTTGAAGGCCTAGCCTTCAATGTATGCTTATCTTGTTCTTTGCCACAAAATACACAACCTTGAAAATATAATTATGAATGTTTGGAAACACAACAAAGATATTGAAAGTGTATCTAATAAGTTCTCCCTCTTTTTGAAACAATCAAACTCATCAAAAACATCAACAATGCTTTTTACCCTTGTTTGTCAAGAATGCCCTATAGGCCTTTAAAGGCAAATTTTGACTCAAATTGAGTTATCAGTACTTCATAAATACGGGGTTTTATTAGGGCCCTAAGCTGAAGAAAAAAGTATTACAAAAGACCAGCCACCATAGGCATATACCAAGGACCAGAAATACCGAAATAACACTGACATATAACGACCATCAAGAACCCCAGAGAAAACCAGGGGGAAACAAAAATCCAGCACCAGAGACGAAGAGACACAAAGCAAAAACCCATTGAAGACCAACAAAACAAGAGAAACAAACATAAAAAACACATGAAAGCATAAGAGATTAACGTCTGCCTACACCTCGTTGTCGACATCTTCCAGAAAGATGATCTCCCTGCCCCTGTAGACATTTTCTTTAACTTCCCCAAGGACCTTGCACTTATGGTGCTTCTACAGGGCTTTACAAACTGTGTCGGGAGCCAGTGAGTTGGTGAGAACATGATTGTCCAAAGCAGCTTCCAAATTTTGCGTCTTGTTGAACCAATGCGGAGTTGCTACCTGACGACGAGCAACCCATTTCACTAATTTCTTGACAGCTTCAACTCTTGACTTGTCATGGCGGCTAGCACGCCATTGAGACATCTCCGGAATCAAACTTTGCAGTTGACCTTCCAGAGGGTCCGACGAGCTAACCTTTTTCCTCAGCGCCTCAACATAGCTCAAAAGAACCATGAAATGCGTTTCCAATGCTCAAAAGGCCGACATAGGACCAGACCTAAACCGTTTGTGCCCGTAAACATCAAGTTGGGAAGGGGGGTTAGGTAATGCATCATAATCTTTTTCACCAACCCCACACGGTGTTCAGGCCTTACTTAAAAAGAAACCAGATTCGCCACTACCTCAAAATCTGACACCAGTGCCATCAAATTCGATGTGAAGATTGCTATCACCTCGGAATTGACTCGACAGTGAACACTCTGCACCATACAATCCAGTCCCAGGACCAGTGAAACCACATAAACGAACTTTTTTGATGGAATTCAGAAAATATTTTTCAAGCAAGCCCGCGAAATCGAGCCTTCAAATGCCATCTCACGCACCATAGATGCATGGGGTGGCAATAGCAATTTCCGTGATTTTTTCCATGACTAGAGCAACCAGCGCACCGACAATCCATGACAAACAGGATGAGAGCACGGTGAAACGGCAATGAGGAACCAACATTCCCATTCGGCTCTCTAAAAAAGAAACAAGAACATCAAGAGATCATGAAATGGAAAGGAAGGCTCTCAACTCCCTCGTGCCCCATACAAACCGTCAGCTAGCCCAATCAAATCAACCTCCTCTGCATTGATGATTTCAGCCTATATGCGATAATCATTAAGGGGGGATAATGATGAGAGATTTAGCCAAGATATGCGCTGTCCGCTAGGAATGATGTCAAAGATGACCAATTTTCGCCAACTAAGCCCTCGCTCAAGCTATTGCTTTTTTGAAATTGCTTTTAAGGATAAAAGCAATACAAAAAAGGAAAAGGAAAACCGAAGATCAACCCAGCTCAATAAGGGGGATGGATGGGAAATCCTCCCAGGCCTCCCTCACATTATCCATCCTACATACTTCGACTTGATTAATTCCGCAATTTGCTAAAAAATTTGATACCGAATTTGCTTCGTGAAGACAATGGTTAGAATCAATAGAAGAGAAAAGCGCCAATCTCTCCCAGGTGCTTGACAAGATGTTTTCTAAGTGTCAGGAGTGGCAACCTTCTTTTGGAGTGCAGATATCATTATCTGCGAATCACATTCCACAATTAACTTCGAGACATCACACTAGATTGTTAATTCAATCCCACTAGCAAGCGTGTGAGTCTTTGCTTCATTGTTGGTGCCATCCTGGAGTTTTTTGGACATTGCTCGGATTAGAGATGCGCTGCAGTCCCGTATAATACATCTAGCCCTTGAAGCCCTAGGATTATCCTTGGAAGCCCCATATAAAATTGCCTTTTTTGCTTTTTTTTCCAAGGACTACGGTTTAAACCAGTTTTCTAGACTTGTTTCAATAGGTTTTCCCTGTTTATCTCACCATAACCACCTAGTTCCTTTATTATATCCTTACTAGGCCTTGTAGCCCTTCCTAAGAGGTTTTTTTGACTTATTTTCTAGAATATGAACTCTCTTGGAAATCAAAACACATTTTCAAATACCTATTACCTTCATCTAGAGATTCCCAAGTTTATATGATTAGATTCTACCTCTATTACAACTAAATCATGCAAAACAGTGTGCGAATTAGGCCTAATTAACCATGTTTGAGCCTGCAACACCACCTCCACACGTGTCAACCATCTCCAATGGATCTGAAACCATTTTCATCCTCTAGAGTATGCCAAAATACATTATGTTACAAGTTTTTAGAATTTTCCACCAAGTGGTTAGAGAAAAATATGAGTTTCCATTTGTTGTCAAGTCCTAAGGACAAGTTGTGACAGGCATAGGACTGAGATTTTTCATTTTTGGGTTTTATAAACAATTTCAATGACTCCAAATTGGCTTATAGGTCTGTCCTAACCCTTTACACACTCAACAATCCTTAAAACTCAGTTTGCAACCTTAAATCTCTCTTAATATGCAATTTTGTTCTCAATCTGGTCCTAAGAACAGTCACAGGACAGTAAGGTGAATAAATTCATAACTCGAGTTTTATAAATGTTCAAAATCTCATTCCACTTGCAAAAGTTTTGTTTTGAAGTCCTCTACCTTTTATCTTTTATGGCCAATGATTGGTATTGCACGGATTTTCTCATAAAAGAATATTTTCAGAAACTAGGTTCTCAGAATACTGATTTGAGACCCTAGAGCAACCAAATTTGCTTATTTTGAGTTTCTATCAAGTTTTAAGACTTACCAATGGTGGATTTAAGTTTGTGCAACCTAGGTAGACCTTTCACAACCTTGCTTAATGCTTGATTAGGTCCAAAATTCTCTCTTTCTTCTTCAAACAGTGTTCTCATAGACCCAATTCTTAGTTTGTGCATGCACAAATAAAATAAAGCCCATAAAGGATAACTCAGATGTCTTTTAAAGGAATTAGGCACTTTTTATATAATCTTTACATCCACCTTCATCCCTCCTATCAGCTCCATCTGTTACACTCCATGGAAAGTAATCCTTAATTGTTTGTATTACCTCTTCTTAAACAAGTTTCTCAATGGAAGCATTGTCAAATTAGTCTTAAGTACATCCAAATATTAGAACAGACTGAAATGAGCTATAGACACCTTCTTCTTATTCTTATAAGCCTTCTCAACATTCATGAACTAATCAAACATCCATTACTATCATTATTCAACCTCTCTTACTCAATAAACATGAGAATGTGTCAAGAAATAAGAACATAAAGACTAGCTTATACCATTAACAGAGCTTTTGAGCTAGAAAGGCACTTCAATGGCCTTGATCCTTTATTTATTTTTCAAAACCACTCTTCTACATACAAATAAACCATCCTACTATGTACAACAAGCCTACTAGAGGCTAAAATCTCAAGAAACCTTCTTGAAAAGTGTTCTTCAATCCTTACTGATGTTTTTCTAATGCTCCAAATGGCCTTTTAGGCCTGCTTTATATAAGATTTTGGCCTCCTATCCCAATGATTTGACCCTATCCAAGCTTAAAGTAACTTTCTAAGCTTAGACCTTTCAAGAATCTTGTCAAATATCATGGGAATAAACTTTATCTCCAACTAACATGCTATTCATCCTTACATTGGAAATTTCCCTAGATAACTTTTTAAGATGGATTTACATTGAAATAGTAGTGAAAGTACATTTACAACATGATAGTATTTTTTTAGGGTCATTTCCATAAGGTTTACCCTCCTTACAAATGCCCTCAATTCTCACAAGCCAAGTAATTACATTCAAATATTCAAATATTCCCTTTTTGGTAGGAAAATGCCAAGTATGAGAATCTAACAGCTTATATGCTTTAAAGTAGTCAAAAGAGAACTTATTATAGCCTTTTAAGATCTTTCATGACTCCTAAAGACCTTCTAAGACACCCCTACATCATGAACAAGTACAAACTATGATATTTTCATCAAGAAAATGAATCTCATCTTGATGCTCCTGCATCAAGTGTGTAGTTCTGCAAGAAGTTTATGCTTAAGGCTTGAGTTCTTGCACATGTATAGTCGATCCTTGTACCATAGAGTGTAACCTTTCCTTAAATTTTTTTCTAACACGCTTGGATCATGTTGGAGCTTCTGGATGAGAGTTTGTGTATTTGTGTCATTTTCCCACTTCGAATTTGGCTCCTCCACCTAGTTTGCTTGTAATATTGATATGGCTCACAATTGTGCTTTTGTGGACTCGTCCTTCTTGGATAGTGCATCAACCACTGCTTTCTTATTTCCTTTCTTTTAGGTGATGTCAAAGTCATATCCTAACATCTTTGTGATCCATTTTGTTGTTCTTCCTATGTTAACTTCTATTCTAAAAAGTATTTTAGACTATCATGATCTATGTTCACTTTAAAGTGTTGTCCCATCAAATAAGGTCTTCATTGTATGACTTCGTAAAGAATAGTGGTCATTTATTTCTCACAAACGAGCTTCAACAAAATTTTACCCTTGAGTTGATGACTCCCAAAATAAATAAGGCCTTCTTGTATGAGTATTTCCCCCATGCCATATCTCGAAACATCACACTCAACAATGAAAGTTTTGGAAAATCTGGGTGGCAAGAAATATAGTGGTGCACATGGTCTACTCCAACTTTCAAATGTCTTGCTGGCTGCATCATTCCAATGGAAGGAGTCCTTCAATAGAGTTTCTATTTGGAGATCTTGCCATATCCTCATGACTAAAACTAGCAAAAGCATTCTCAACAACCTTTTCAATGACGACTTCTTTTTGCTTCTATGACTTAGACAATGAGTCTTCATCAAAGGTAATATGCTCTTTTAGCTTTGTGACAAGTCGTGCATTCCTTTGAAGTTCTAAACCAATTATTACAATTTATGTCCTTTTGTTGTTACTATCTATGTATGAATTTGAAATATTATTTACTCTCATCATTTCTATTAGTGTCCACTAAACTTAGCAATGACCCAAAAATATGTTATGATAGAGTTTTCTTGAGTCCATGTTTAATGGATTATTGTGTATCTAAGCAATAAAAGGCATAGGCTACCATAATGAATACTAAATACAATAGTTTAAAAACTTGTACTTGACAATTGCTCAGTAGCCCAAAATTATACCCTATACTCAAAACTTGACATTTACTTGGCAACTTTATTGTCACTTTAAAAAAAATATAAGTTCATAAAATAAATTGAAATAACATGTAAAACAATGTTAAAAAACATGACAAATGAATGTATAGAACTCATAATTATATTTTCTATTAGGTTTCAACCAAAAAAGACTACAATGCTCAGCTTTCAAACCTATTTTTTTAAATAAAAACTAATTAATTTTTGTAGTAAAGCTAAATATTTATAATTTTAAATTAAAGATAAAAAATATAAATCCTAAATTAAATACTAATAATAAACATTAATAATATACTAATATTAAATTAATAAATGCTACTAATAAATTATAATATAAAAAAAAATACTAATATTAAATTACTAATTACTTATCAACTAAATTAATTTGGACCCAACGTTAACTAAAATTTAAATTACTAATTACGTAACACTAAATTACTAACTACATAACCTATCCTAATTATTTATTATTTAATAACTAAGTTAATTACTAACTTTATAACATAACTAAAAAACCTCAAACAATATTGCATTGACATTTTTTTTCAATTTCTTCCAAATCAATAGTTATGTTTTTTTGATCCTTCCACGACATTGAACAAACATTGATCTTGATCCGAAATAAATGTAGTGAATTGCTCAAATCGAAGCTTTGATACCACTTGTAAAGAAATTACTTAGATAGATAAAACAAATTCACTACAACGGATCGAAATAAATATAAAGAGTAGAGTAACAACAATATATTGCAATTATAAGAGTAGATCCACACGGATGATTGATAGCATAGCATATTATTGGAAATATGATTGGACCACTTCGAGGGGGCAACCTCCACAACCTTGTACTAAGAACAAACTTCGTAATATGATCTACCACTAAATACCACCTCCTATATTTACTGTTGTCAACTTGGAGTTGCACCCTGATCGAAGACGTGTTGAATGGCTAATCTTTGCTCTAGTTGAAACAATGGGATCTTTTCACGAGGGTGGGTGCCTCAATGATGAGAAGAACCTCTAGAGAAAGTTGGTTCTTGGAAGATGTATTTATGAGGATCTCGACTTCTACGTTACAAATTGCCTGGGAAAAAGGGAAGAAAGAACTTGAAAGAAAATCCTATCTAAAATGGTGATACACTTAATTTGCTTGATCCCCACAAATCGAGCTCCTGAGAACATTGATTCAGACAAGGAAGAGGTAGAATTTCAACTCCAATTGATCAATACACCTAAGTATTTCACGGAAAGGTTTAATCTAACGATCTAAGCTTGAGGGAAATGGAAAAAATAGGCGTGATGAAAGACACTAAACAACCACTAATATCCACTATAAACTCAACAAAAGATGTTTAAACACAGAACATGACTTGCATAAATGACCAGCTAGTAACTAGGTACAAATCCAGATTTGACAAGGAAGAAGGAAAATCTATCACTTAGGCAAATCAATAACAAAAGTACACTATACCAGCTGCTGGAAATTGAAAAAACAGTCCTCTTCTTATTGATTCTAAAAAAGGTTACAGCACAAACTTTGGTAGAAGTTTGTCTTGCCAAAAGAGGGATAATTTAATTTAAGGGCAAAAGCCAACTTATAGAAAAATACAATAGCCAAGAGATAGCGTTGAAAAATAGGAGAGGCTAAAACCGTCCAACTTAGCCTTCACAAAAAGTCTATTTTGTCTTCTTTCTCTTTGCATGAAAGCTCCTTGGCACTAGAATTGGATGGTGGAATCATACGTTTGACTTTGCTTGTGCATGTTTAGTTGAGCCATGTCTAAAATTAGAGACTAGCTTTTTGGGATTGAGAAATGGACGGTGGAACCATGTTTGACCAGTCATCTCCTTTGCATGGAATGTTACGCCAATCTAAAAAAAAAAACTCTGTTTGACTTTGTTTGAAGACTAAGCTGGAGGAAAAGATCACCCCACTTTGCATGTAAAGCCACGTCAAGAGTTAATAGATGAGCTCCACTTGGATTGTTGGAACGTTTGGGGAAGCATGACTTTGACTAGTCAAACTGTGGGTCAACTAAAACTAACAATCTGCTAAAAATAGCCCTTGTTTGCATGTATTTTCTCTTATTTTGGTTTGCCTGTTCGTGTCTATTTTTTGCGGACTTCTATTTTTGGATTATTTTATTTATATTTGGTCTATATTTCCTCCGTTTGACTTGTTTCAACTTCCCGTCGCTTAATTCTTTCAGAATTTTGGCTGTACCTTGGTCTTGGATTTTCTTCGGACTTATTTCCTTGGTCTATCTTGTTCGGATTTTTATTGACTTTATTATTGCCTTATTTCTTTCGGAATTCTTTGTTTCCTGCCCTTAGCCTTTATTCCCTTCGGCTCTTTTGTTTTTTAAATTCCCGCGGACAAAAAGTCCTCGGGATTTGTCTCCTTGCTTTCCAAAGACAGCCCTTCGGGCTTCTTGTCTTAGTCCTTTCCCAAAGGGCAGGTGCCCTTCGGGCTTTTTGTAAAAGCCTTTAAACTTGCCAGATGGACTTTCCCAAAGGGCAAGTGCCCTTCAGGTTTTTTGCAAATGTCCCTTCCTGTCGAATAACCCTTAAGAGAGAGGCACCCGGACTTTTTGGAGGACACTCGAGCTTTTTGGAGGGCACTCGGGGTTTTTGGAGGTTCCTTCCGAAGGGTACATTTCCCTTTGGAATTTTGTCTTTAATTTGCCCTTTGAACTTTTTCGAAGGAATTCCTTTGGGCTTTTTGTTCGAGTCTATTTGTTTGTCTGCAACTTTGGATTCTTCACTGGCACCTACTTTGGATTCTTCATTGCTTGTTACTTATAAAAAGAGATAAGTCATTCACCCTGAGAAACCCGAAATGCACTATCCTGAGTAATTCGGGTTTCTAAACCTGAATTACTTCTACTGATAAAACTTTCATAATCAAAGCACTTCTCAAAACCCGATTTGCATTGTGAAGAGTAATTCCGGTTTTCCAACCCGGATTACTTTTGCTGATAAAACTTTCATAAGCAAAGCACTTCCCAAAACCCGATTTGCACTGTTTAGAGTAATTCGAGCTTTCCAACCCGGATTACTTCTGCTGAGGGGTTTCAACTGCTGATTACTCATAAAGTGAAATAAGTTATGCCTCTTGTAAACCCCGAAGTCTTGCTTGAATGTTCACCCTCTCACACTTGGGCAAAATTTTGGTATGTAGGCCAAAAAAATAAAAATGGCCAACATTTAATTTATTAAGGATATAGGTACCCCAGAGGCCGACCTACTACCAATATGAAGATATAGAAATTATCATATGACTAAGTAAAAAGTTATGTCAGCCACAAGTTGGCCACGCATATCCCAATACATGTTAGCAGTTAAGAGCGTAGTAATACTCGAATTATATAAATTTACACCTGCATCCTTGAACGATGTGTTTCATTCAACATTAGAATTATAAATTTATTGTTGACTAAAACACTTTTTTTTTTCTTTTTTACCATTACTTGTCGATTCCCAGCATGCTTTTTCAAGTAGAATTAAGAAAATTGTTACAATGCTTGTGCTAACACATGATATATCACTCCATTGAAATAAGGCCAGTCTAATAAATTTTATCATGCTACAAAGAATTCAAGATAAAGTGATGAAGGAATAGCCAAACATACACAACTCTTTCTGTCCCTTTGTGAATCTATACTTGATGCAACCTAATCCTGAAATGTATAATTTCAATGAAGTAAATATGCTATATTCTTAGCTTTCTAGTAATGACATATTCATTCTATATTCAAATTTGATTGATTTCCTGTGTTCTTATATGTATAATATTGGACTTTGTATAAATTGCTTTTATTTCGTGTAAATTGTTACACCATCTATCTAAATCTTATTGACATGATGGAATTTGTGCCATCAAGCATTTTTTTGACTACCACCATCAATTCCACTAACAAACAACCAAATAGGACAAGGAAGTGGAACGGTATCACTTGACAGTTTATATACCTATGTAAATTCTTAAGCTTTTTCTTCTACCATTTTGTAGAAGTCTAGTTTGTCTGGTTAATGTCTTTCAGAAAGGAGAAATAGTGGTATAGCTTGACAATTCGAGTATCTTTGAATCTTTTTCTCCCCACGATGGATTGGTGCACATGTTATAGGTTACATGATGTTGAAGCATTAGTATACCTTGGAATATCGAACTCTAGCCTGTGGTGCTATTGCATAGATTTATGGGTTTGGTAGTAATCATTTTATATACTTGTTCATTTAGTTGTCTTGTTTGCTCTACGGGTACCATATAAACTCCCTCCCTCACACAGATGGTTTGCGACAAACTCTTATAATCATTAATCCTATTAGGTTGAGGTTTTGCTCCAAGTCCAATCCTTTGGTTCTGGTAAAAATTCATTCTTAAACATTGACAAGTCTATATTTTGCACCACTCTATCTCATATAGAGAGATTAAAGTAAAATACATGCAACTTAATCATTATTCAAGAAATGATTCAAGGTTGAAATCAGCCACTAAATTTACATGAGCACCAACTTCCCTAAACAAAACTTTACAATTTGAAGGCAAAGAATATGGCGATTTCTGCATGTGCCATTTGACATTGAAGCATATTATTGATCTTTTTCAAGGAAAGACGGTTCTGACACATGTTTTGTTTTTTGATTTGGATAATGTAAAAACTTTACCTTTTTTAATTCAAATTGTTAGACTAATTTTCACATTTTTGAGCAACATACATAATCTGCAGCTTGAAATAAAGACTAAATTACATGGTTATTAATTCTGGCTGAAGAAAATCATCAACATTTACGATTGTTCTCTGTATTTTTTATTTGGAATACAGAACTTTACTTTAGAAGGTTTGTACATGTTATTAAATTGTCATGAAATTGAATGACTAAGTTTTTGCATTAAGAAAGATGCCATTAAATTTTTTTTTTTAAGAAGTTTGAAATATTAACATTGAAATGGTGACTATAAGTTTATAACCTATTGCAGGTCCAGAATGTGTTATTCGTTGTGCTAAAGAGCATAGGAGTTTCCCAAAGCAAGGCTACACATGTTGTCTAGCTATGGATGGTGTTAAATTACTGGCTTCAGGTTTTGAAAGTGAAGAAAAGGTGTGATGGTGTGTGAAGTTTCCATTCATACGGAGTTTAGTTGAAGCAGTCTATCTATTGGCAGTTGCTTTTAATACTTGGATGCAACCAAAAATCTTTACTATGTCATTGTTGATCTGATATTCATGATTTCATTTATAGAAGTTTTGATATCTATGGTTGATGATGGTTGTAGGAAAAAAACTATTGTAAACTCGATCAAAGATGTTTTATTCCTACAGCACATTTTATTCCTTTGATTTACCTGCAGGTCAAGATAGAAAAGCTTGTAACTGCCATGTGTGGTGAACTACAAATGAAGACTTCATTGGATATTGACTTTTTGGTTGCAAAAAATGTTTTAGCTGCAAAATACAAGGTACTTGCTGGTTAGTTATGCGATTATAACGTTTTTGTAAGCAAAGGTACAAGGCAGGAATGTTTTAACATGCATGTCTATGTAGTTTTTCCTCATGTATTTGGTCAACATAAATTTATCAATAGAAATATTGAACCGTGAAAAACATGTTCCTTGAATTCTCTTTTCTAGGCAGAACACAAATTGTTGTCTGGTAAGTTTTCACTTTGTTTTATAGAAATGTGTAGTAGGTTTTTGCAAAATTGAAGGCTTTTCTGATCTTTTTTTTTCACGAGGTTTAATGCTTTCCTTATTGACACCTTAAGGAAATCTAGGTTATTCTTGATTGCCCTTTGTGATGATGTTTTGTAAGTGAAAATGTGGATGAAATTGCTTTCTTTCTCTTAAGTGGTTTTTATATTTGAAACTTTTTCAATTTTCCTAGATGAAATTGAACACGAGGATTTGTTGTATGGATGTTGCATTTGTGTAATAAAAGTATCGGGTTTGTAAATTAAATTTGATTCTTATCCAACCAGTTTACAATTATAAGGTATCTCTTTTGGTCCTTGGCACAAGTCACTTGTACCTCCATCTACAAAATGAATTAAAATATAGTTAAGAGCAATAGTTTTTCCACAATCCATATAGTAGAGTGAGTGTTTCCGGATTAAACCATGTAAGTGTTTTGAGATCAACATTTTGGATCACACTCCACGATCCATCATCAAGATGTTTATAGAATGATTATTGAAAGCAGAGTTAGGTCTCTATTTAAAGATATGACTTAAAGAGTTATGATGTCGGGACTTCAAATTTTTAATAAATATTATTTTTACCAATTTCTAAGTGCGCTGACAATGAACAAAAATAAAAAAATATAAATTAATAAATGTTTAGACAATTGATTAATTAAAATAATTATTAATTGATTAATTAAAATAATTAATATTACCTATATAATTATTTATTAATTTGTTTATTTTTATCATTAAAATTATTATAATTATTTATATCATTCTTAACATTCTAGAGTACAATAATAATGTTAATTACTAGTACTTAATTATTTATATATTCAATAATTTAACAAACTCAATGATATTTGTATTCGATGTAAAAACTAATATTGCCTAGGTAAGTAAGGTTTATAATAATTATTTGTTTGCATATTTATTTAGTAATAAAATATTATTATTATTTTTAACACTCTATGTTACTATAATAATAAATACTACTGCTTAATTATTTAAATTATGAATGACAAATTCATGTATCTAACAAAACTCAATGCTATATCTGTTAAGCACAAAAACTAATATGATCTAGATGGTTACAACAAAAACACAGGCGGTTGGTATTTATGGTCTTTTAACCATGTTTGTACCAACCACCAAAAGCTGAAGTTGGTAAACAAGGTCTGCCATATTTTTTTTATTATACTCAAAACCCTTTAATTTTTATTGTTACTTAATTATCACAATTGTGATTATCTAATTTATTTATTTATTATCAATAATATTGACATATATTAATTATATAAAAAATGGCCAAGAATTTAGGAAAAAAATGAAATAAATGTCAAGAGTCAAATAAATAATTTTTTTTCCCTTGGAAAATTTTTGTAACTTAATATTGATGGAAATAAGAAATTACATTTCAAAGATGCATCCAAATATTCCAAAGGAAAAACACAATGAAGAAAAACATGAGTGGTGATAAAAAATAAAGGTCATAGTGACCTGAAGCCAAGAAGTGCGTCCCCACAACTCACCAAGACGAGACCACAACGAAAACTGCAATCAGAAGAGAAGGACATAGAATGTAACCTCCCCAAATTTAAAACAAATGTTGATTGGCAAAAACTCTACGATACATTGAGCCACGAAACCAAGGATCAAAGTGCACTACCAAACGAACAAGTGCAAGAGCAGAAATCAATTTCAATAGGAGCAAACAAAGATGTGTCTCTGAGCAGCCATGCAAAAACACCAAAAACAAGAAACAAAGATACACAAACAGGGCCGCTAGGATATTGGCCAAATGTAATGAATCTGTGACATCATTAATCCTCCAACATAGAAAGATTAATTTTTTCCATGTTGCCCCTTTCTCTGTATTCTTTTATGAACCATATGTCTGCCTCTAGGTGCAACCCATCCTTCGAGAGCAAATTTGCCACTGTATTTAACTCCCTATAGACATGCATAAAAGAAATGGCAGTGAAAGAGAGCAACATTGTATAGATCTGTAAGTAAAGTGGTTGTAAGCACAAATTTTCCAATTTATAAACCCCCTTTACCCAATTGATAACAACTGTTGAGTCCGTGGAGACTTGCATTTTTTCCACTCTTTTGTCCACCGCTAGCTTGAGCAGAAGCTTCAAAGCCATAAGCTCTGTGAAATTGTTTGTACCCCTTCCCAGACCCGCCCTGAGGCATATGAAGTGCTTGGAATTAAAAAAGAGTATTCCACCAGCATTGCATACAATAGGGGTGTCTTGACAAGCACCATCAAAATAACCCCATGCTTCAGTCTGATCTATGGGAGGATGTAGCGACAACCGTTGCCTCTTAGTCTTCGGGGTACATTTGAAATGCCCAAAAAATTGATTTAATTTGGGAAAGTCATTAAAAGGTAGGGATGTTTTTACCTGGAATATGCCAGTGTTTCTAGAGATCCATATACCCCATGAC
This sequence comes from Torreya grandis, assembly GCA_037957365.1. Classification (NCBI taxonomy): domain Eukaryota; kingdom Viridiplantae; phylum Streptophyta; class Pinopsida; order Cupressales; family Taxaceae; genus Torreya; species Torreya grandis. Next base: position 1,607,055 of record JARHVA010000384.1, read on the forward strand.
ACAACCAGAGGTAAAGCCTTGAACAAAATAGTTTTAGCTCTGGCCTCTTATAGCATCTTTCAAAGCATTCTTGCACTGTAAATCCTTTCCATCTGCCTCTCACCCTTAGCATCACCTCCAACTTTGTCCATACCTTGATAGTATATGGACAAGTGATGAGAAGATAATCATAGTCTCCATATCATGGAAACATAGATTACATCATCCCTATCCATGCCAACTCCTTTTTTGCAAAACCTCCCAAGCGAGGGCTTTGTTTCTTTAATCCAGCCACATAAATATCATAGTCTTTAAGGGTGCTTTAATCTTCTAGAGTTTCTGCCACCAACAAGTACTCTCTCCAAGAACCGCATTTGTGAATTTAGACTAATAACCCAACTTCACAGTGTATTACCCCATAGATGTGTTCTTAGACAAAACTAGATCCTCCTCCTCTTCACTAAGTCTAACGTGGCTCCATTTCAAGCTCTTCCCATATTCATCCCACCCAATACCATCCTCCCCGACCGATCCCATCATAAGTGCACTTTTCCACCCTTGGCACCAAAGATCTGTAGAGTTACCAATAAGTGGAAAAGATTGTGTAGTGGCTTTCCACATAATTGAAACAATGTGGCAATATTTGACAGGACTTTGATCTACTCTTCAACACTGAGAGTTTTGATATAGTTTTGAATAATAATTTGATTCCATAATCCCTCCTTCGAGATCAGCATGCAAAGACTTTTTTGTAGCCAAGGCTTCACCAAATAGATGGATATTTTTTAGGCCCCACCCTGTAACATCCTTAGGCATAGCAAGGGACTAGCATTTCACCAAAGAGATACCTTCCTTCTCCTTTCTTCTAGTCGATAGAAATGTTTAACTTTTTTTACGAACCTTCTCTAGGACACCTTTTGGAATGTGAGCTAAAGATAGATAATAGATTGGAATAGTCTCCAACACCGACTTTGTAAGAGTAAGTCTGCCACCAAGGGAGAGCCATCTCTTACACCAACAATTTATTCTCTTTTCCACCTTTTCGATGACCCAATTCCAATCATTTTCCACATAATCATTTGGCTTCAGGTAAAACCCCATATGCTAAAACCAACTTGTAGGTCAGTTTTTTGAAAGGGAAATACCCCAAGAACCCAACTAATCTGATGAGCCTTCATACAATTGAAAGAGATGTTAGACTTCTGCAAATTTAACTCCATCCCAATAGCCACACTAAATATGTCCAAAGACTCCTTTAACAAAGTAATTTCCCTCCAAGAGCCATCGCTGAACAACACATCGTCCACAAAAAACTAGTGCGTGAGAAAAGTAGTTCTAGCAACCTTAACCCCTCTAATAGAACCTAATCTCTTGGCTTCCAGGATGGCATGATTAAGCCCCTTGACAATCAACAAGAAGAGCAATGGAGAAAGAGGACAACCCTACCTTAATCCATGTGTGGGTCAAAAAAACGCCAATGTTGAGCCATTTATTAATAAAGGAAAGGAAACAAAAGTAAGTCATCCTCGTATCCAATTCACCATCTGCAAACTAAACCCAATGTGGATCAATAGTAATCTTAAGTAGAGCTAGTTTGCTCTATTGAAGGCCTTGCTCCTATGCAAGAAGCCAAACTGCTTACTAGAAGTAGTCTTCTAAAGAAGCCTCTTGATCCTTATGGCAGTAATTTTTGCAATGATCTTATAGATGCAATCACATAAGGAAATGGGGCTAAAATCATCAAAAAAGGTTGGGGTATCCTTCTTCGGAATGAGAGCAATTAAAGCGGAATTGAAAGCCACAAGGATCTTCCCCTTCCACCTTGACTTCTCCACCACCCTTAGTAGGTCCCCAACAAGCAAATCAAAAAACCCACCGAAGAATTCAACCGTCCATTTGTTAGGCCTTGGACTTTTGTCTTTTTGGAAAGTAGCTAGGATAGATCGCAACTTGTCCATAAAGACTTTCTCAACAAGCCTCTCATTTTCTTCCTCATTGACGAAGCTTGGGGAAAAAGTAGATATTTTAACTATCTTTGCTATGTTGACTCTATTAGGTCCTTATACAACTTCTCAAAGTGAGATACTCCCAAACTGGGTATCTCTTGAAAAGTCCGTACAGTAGAACCATCTTCCTTTCTCATTTCGCATATAGTATTTTAATTTTTATGTTGATTTGCATATATATATATTTTTGTGTATTCATCCCCATATTTGGGCCACAATGCTCTAATTTTTAATCTCCATTGCACTATGATATCCGCTAGCAGTTTCCTCTTCTTTAGCTTTAGTTCATTAAGCCTTAATTTCATAGTCTCATTGAAAACTTTTTCAAAATCCTGACCATAGATATCAACAATCTGTTCCACAGATAAAAAGTTTTTGTTTAACTTCCAGATGCTTGTTGACAACCCATTTGATCTGAGCCTTCACTCTTCAAATTGGCTGCAAATTGTAGACTAGCCGACTCATTGGAGATAGCATCAAAGGCTACCCACTTGTTATAGACCATCTTGATGAAGTCATCCTCCTTCAACCACAACTGATTGAATTTAAATGGGCTTGGAGGCTTAATGTCCTTTTCCATCTGTAGCAGTATGGGAAGTTGATCAGAGTCACCTCCCGAAGACACCCATCGTCTAATTCTCTTAGAGCCATTCAACAAGAAATCAAAGATTAAAAACCTATCAAATTGCTTGGCTAGTCTACCTATACCAAATATTCCTCCAAGTAGGTACCAACTTAATAGGTTTTGTATCCACTAACCTAGCATCCTCAAATTTGTGTTAAAAATAATCAGCTAGTGGATCTATTCTTGCCGAATCTTCCCACGCTTTAGCACTTTTAGTGGTTAAGTTTAAATCTCTCCCAATAATGGTATTATGAGCCCCCAAAAAGTTCTGTGTACACATGACTTGCCAAAAAGCCACTCTCTCCTCATAATGCCCATAAATATTTGCCACAATGAGTTTTTTTCCTAACTCCATATAATGAAGTTCCATCCCAATGCTAGAAATGGAAAATGGAGATCTGATCAGCCTCATAATATTTTTCCTCCAACCCAAGATCAATCCCCTAGAGCTTCCAGTAGAGTCCAAGGCCAAAAAATCACATATTTTAGGGTTTTTAATTAATCCCCAATAACCTTTGCCCCTTCCCCCTTAATTTCCTAAAGAACTATGCCCGAATTATGCAAATCAACCAATCTTTTTTAAGGTAAAGCCCATCCCTTTGATGTTAGGGGACAAAATGATCATGGATTACACCTCTTCGGGGCTTGCCCTGCTCTAAATGTCCCTAAAAGAGTTTTTTGTTTTCCTTGTATCTCCTTGATAGCTTTGGACTGTGCTTGAGATAGATGGGAGATCTGACCTCTCTCCAAATGAGAACTCTCTGTCATAAAAAAACTGCCTATGCTTCCTTTGATGCTACCATCTTCCATGGCTACAACCACTAGTCGAGATTGTAAGGGATATCTCGGTTGGTCTGAAGCAACTAATGATTTCGCTGATTCCAAACAGAAAAGCGCAACTGAGTCTTAACCGCTCTTTATGGAATAGTCATTAATCTGACCTGCCCATCATCATCCAAATTTTCTGCTCTAATTTCTTGAGAACTCACATGCTTTCCCAATGATATTCCATCTCTCTTATTTTTGTTTGGCTTTCTCCTCAAACCTTCCTTGGGAGCCCCCACTCAGACCTCCTCTCAGAAAATGTTCTAAAAATGCCAGTCTCCACCTCCATTGGCCTTTCTGTAAGGCTTGTTCTCTTATTCAACAGATGAGAATGCTGAATGATAATGGGGTCCGACAACATCACATCTTGGTCATTGACATTTAGAGTGTTCCAAATCTTCCATAGACAAGTATAAAGAAGACTTAAGCATAGTTTCTTCCTTTCCTATCCCAATTCGATGTTGACTCCCCCATTAGACAATTGTTTCCTCATATGATTTGAATCCACCATTTTCATCAAGCATTCACCACTACTGTCCACATGCAGCTGTTGATCAACTTGTGCTGCACTATTTTCCTTTCTATCCCTCTCGATCCTAATATTTGAAACCGACTTCCTCCTCCAGACTCTGCAAGTGAAGTGTAGAGAACAATCATTTGCTAGATGACCATAGGCATGACATCCAACACACCTAAAAGGAATTCCCACATAGTCTAAGGATTGAATATGCTTCCATGGACCATAATCTTTTTCTATTTCCTATCCCAATCCCTCATATCTCGTTCAACTAAAGTTTTGGCCATCATCTGAAGAAAAGACCCCATGTCGTCGCCAATGGCCTTAAAGACCTCCGTAATCAAGAACTCCAAAGGTAGGACCTGAAGCTTAACCCAAACAGGTTGTGTCAAGGAACCCTCTATTCTAGGGTCAAAACCCGATGACCACTTCTTTAGAGTTAAAGGAGATGACCCTCGAAACCATCTGTTATCTAAATTTCTTTTCACGTCTTATGCAAGTTGGAAAATGAAAGCAAGCCATCCCCTAACCAAAATATGAGAGATTGGAATATACCCTAGAATCAGCCTCCAGTATTGAGCCATCCAAATTTCTAATATCTTACTAAAGATTCTCCTTCCATTAAAACAACCCGTCAGAGTAGTGTTCACCAACTTCAAAATTTTTATCATCTTAACATCCTCCCTTAGAACGAGTCTAACTCTTTTCCCCCGAAGCTTCATGCACCTTTTGCATTTGCTCCTAGAAATTACCTTGGACAAGTCCAATGTATTCTCCTTCGGATTTGCTAGTAGATTGAGCCTGACTTCAGTGTTATTTAGAAGCTGCTCCGTCAAGGCTCTTGCAGTGCCCCCAATTCTGCCTAAACCATCAGTCAATACCCCATCTTGCTCATTTTCTTGCACTGCCTCCTCTCCTCGAACAAAAATGTGATTCAAAAGTTTAAAGCAATCATCGAAAGCCCCCATGGGACCAATAGTTTGAGGATCCACAAAATCCCTAAACGAGAGAATGGAATAATGTTCTTTGATTTTGTTTGGTTCTTGTCCCCTACCGCTCCTAAATTTAGAGAAAACTCCTTCTTTGACCCCTCGATAGTCCATCCACTGCCTTCAATAACACAACCATCACCCGACAGTTGAATGGGAATTCTCTGAAAGTGTGTGTGGTCCTCCATAAACTCAAGAAAGGGGAGAGCAAAACCATCCTTGTTTTGTTTATTTTCCCAACCATCTACCGAGAAAATAGTCATGCCTTCATGAGGATCTTCAAAATAATCCACTGAATATTCTTCCCTATCAACATTTTCTAGATCTACTAGACAATGTCTCCTTACTAGTGCTACATATATCGGTACCCTATCATCGTTGGCTTACTACACCAGAAAGAATCAAGGACTTTTACTCTGACTTTTTGTCAAACACTTCTCAAGCAAGCTCGCTGCAATCTCAAATGACCCAAGGCTTGTTTTATGTTGAATGCCACTACCCAGAGTGTAGTGATAGTGTCATCACTCCTTGCACAAGCTTTAGGAGTCTATTGCAGACCTTGGTGGGATTATGAGCTCCTCTGACAGTTGTAAAGCCTATTTCGAGGTTATATGCTGCTTAGGCAGTAGAAAGTTCAGTCGGGATTTGGTACTGTATAAGCATCCAGAAACTTTGATGCAAAGATATGAGTTGTGAAGCAAGCTTGGAGTTCTGCCAAGGTTTATGACTGTTTTGGCACACTAAAGCTTATCTTGTTGCTTGTGCAATGAAACTTCAAAAACCACACATAAAGAAGTCTAAATAATACTCCATCCTTGTATATCTCGTTGCACCTGAGGGTCTAGCTGGAGCCAGACCTTAGTCAGTAGGCCTTCCTCAGAATGGGTCCTCCACTGAAAAGTAACTGTACTCGAGCTAAAATAACAAAACACAGCGCCCTCAAAAATCGGTCTCTTTGGTTCGAACCCTAGATGAAGCAAAACTCAAGCTCGCCTGTAACTGATTTGGAGCAAATAATGCTAAAACTCACTAAATTGGCTTAGATCCATACGCTGGCCTCCAAAAGCTTTTCTCCTTAGCAACTGCGCATTCCCGGATTCAAACACAAGACCGCTTGTGACAACTTCGATGGCTCTAATAAAATCAAAACCCTTTTCACTAAGTCGAATAAATATTTGACGAGCCAATATTATTATTTAATTTTTATCATTATTGTTACCTGTTTATTTGTCAATCTGGTTATTTATTTTATATAGAAATGGTCTAAACTTAGAAACATAAAGACCGGAGTTTGGATTTATTAAAATCTTGATTCTTATAATAGATGACCATCTTTGTCAAAGATGCCTAAGATGTGAAGATCATAGTCATAAATAAAATCCTAAAGCAATAGAATAGGAACAAATAAGAAACCAATAGATCAAACAAAATAAAAAGGTAAAACCTAAAGAGGGTTAACCCTCCACCTAACAAACACGTAAAGGATGAACTAAAAGGGGGACGAAAGAACAAAGATCGGGAGGAAAAAGATACGTGGTGGCACTTTTAGATAAGTATTGATTGCCACGAATGGTTGAAGCCAATGCAAGTCTCCTTCGCTTCCCTTAAATGACGCTTAAAGAAATGATCTTTTATGGCTAGAACTTTGGTGTTGTCACTGCAAATATGGTGCTTGGTTTTAACCAAATGTTGTGCTAATGTTGACTTGAGCACTCTTTCATTTTTAACGTTAGCAACATGTTCCTTAGTCCTAATGTTTATGGAACACCCTGTCTCAGCAATGTATGACACATCTGATATGAACAGTGAATCTTGTAGACCTCACTTCTAAGTGCTGGTTCTAAGCTGTCCCTGGAAGACTTTACCATTCTCTTGAGCTTCCTATGAAGTAATAAGGTAGAGTGGATGTTCTTTTGTCCAAAGCTTTTAGAAATTTTGTTAGAAATAACTTCAATGAAATGAAAGGAAGAGAGACTCTTGAATTATCATCTCTAACGTGAGGTCTAACTTGTGCGTTCCGAACCACTTCGAAAGCCCTATTAATTTGTTTAATTTTGTAACCATTATTCTTAAAAACCTCAGTTAAATGATTGATCTCCTCTTCTAAGTGCTTCTCGTCACAAATCCAAAAAGCTCTCATAGCTTTTTGTGAAGGGTGATGATGTGAATTGGCATGAAGATAGAGATCAATATGTGTAGATTTTCTAAAGACATGATGGGAGAAAGACTATCATGTTTCCTAGAAAGGAGGACATCAAGGAAGGAAAGTTTGCCATCTTGTTCAAGCTCTTTCATAAACTTGATCTATAGCATTGTCAATGTGTTAATGGAATTCCTTTATTTTTTCCAAGCCATGTGGCTAGTTTACATGTGTTAGGAATATCCATTTACCCTTATTCAACATTTACTCAAAATAGGAATAAACCAGTTGCAAATATGATCCAAAATATGGATCTTGTTTCCTAGACATGTTCTCTAGTTCATTTTCAGTATACTTAATTATGTAATTCATGCATGTAAAATACTATGTAAGACACTACTTTAAGTTTGTTCATGTAAAGTGATCTATTTAGTTAAGTTGCACTGGCAAAATTATTGATGGAATGGTTCGGAGATTCTTGTATTGAAGTCAACTTACAACCTTTGAAGTTGAAGGTTTCATCAAAGATGACGAAACTATTGGCAAGTGTAGGTGGCAATTGCGTAATTGCCCCGGCGGTTGCGTAACTGTTGGAATATTGTCATTGATGTCAAATGAACTATTGTCGAAAGTGAACGGAATTGATTGCCCGAAGTGAACAGAATTGATGGCCGTAAGTGAACGGAAATGTCGACGGAAGTGAACGGAATTGTTGACGGAAGTGAACGGAATTGTTGCCGGAATTGAACGAAAATATCGACGGAAGTGAACGAAATTGTTGACGGAAGTGAACGGAATTGTCGATGGAAATGTTGACGGAATTGTCAACCTTGGCCGACTTATTGGGAGGAGGTGTGACCGTTCAAAAGGACCTTTTCACTTGAAGAGTCACGACCTTAATTTGTGGCTTTCTGTGGGTTATAAATAAGTCCATAACGAATGGCAAAAGAGTAGATTTGAAAGTAGAAGATATATAAAAGAAGAGCAGAATTTTTAAAGGCAAATTTTTGTGAGAATATTGAAAAGAAAAAATCAGCAAGTATAAGGAAGAGTATAGCAGCGAAAACACTCAAGTGTAGATCGAATCTAAAGGAGATAAAGCAAGTGTTCTATCATCTGTTGTTTTGACAACAAATTTGAGATAGAAGAGTGATTTTTTCTGAGAAGGTTGGTGCCTTCGTTTTGAAGAGATTGGTCTCTTGCTGAGTTGGTGCTCAGTGAAAGGGGTTGGTGCCCCTGTAGGTTGGTGCCTACAAAATTGTTTTTGGGGTTGGTGCTCCAGTATGTTGGTTCCTACGAATATTTATATTAAGAGAATTTCTCCGTGGTTTTCTCCCAAAAGGGTTTCCACGCAAATCTGTGTCTATTTGCATTGTATTCTTTGATTGTTTTGAATATATTAATTGCGGAGTAATTTGAGGTTTTGAATTTAAGATTAATAGTCCAAAGTCAAAAAATATCTTATACTGATTCACCCCCCCTCTCAGTATAAGCTTGTGCTTAACAATTGGTATCAGAGCCGGTTCCTTCGGTGTTAGCACAACTGCTAGAAGGTAGATCTTGGAAAGCACATATGGCAGGATCTCAAGTGCTAGATGGTTTCTCCACCAACAAGGCTCCTTTGTTCGATGGAACGAATTACGCATTTTGGAGCATAAGAATGAAGACTTACTTGATGGCCCAAGGTTTTGATATTTGGCAAGCAGTGGTAATAGGATACACAATGCCACAAATTGCACCAACGGATGCCACCGGAAAAAAAGCCAGTGAGAACAATGCGAAAGCTATGAATGCAATCTTATGTGGGCTTTCAGAAAATGAGTTTGTTAAGGTTATGCATTGTGAATCTGCAAAAGAGATTTGGGATAAACTCAACACTATTTATGAAGGTGATAGTAAGGTTAGAAAAGCAAAACTCCAAATCCATCGGAGGCAGTTTGAAAGTTTAAAAATGAAGAATGATGAAAACATTGCTGGGTATCTTCTTCGTGTCGATGAGATTGTTAATGTCATTCGAGGACTCGGAGAGAAAATTGAAGAATCTGCGATCGTTCAAAAAGTCCTGAGATCCCTACCATTGAGATTTGATGCGAAGGTCTCCGCCATTGAAGAAATGAAGGATTTAGACACGATGAAAATGGACGAGCTTCATGGAATTCTTACGGCCTACGAAATGAGAACCGAATCTGAGAGATAGTCAAAGAAGGAAGCATCATTCAAGGTCTCGAAGAAAGAGAAGATCAAAGAACCAGAATCAAGTGAAAATTCAAGTAGTGATGAAGATGAAAATGAAGCTCTATTCATTCGGAAGTTAAAGAAAGGATCGGGCAAATATAAAGGAAAGTTACCATTTAAATGCTTTAATTGTGGTAAAATTGGTCATTTTGCAGCCAAATGTCCAAATAAAGGAAATAGCGATGATGAGAGAAACAAATCAAAGTACAAAAAGGGATTCAAGCCAAGCAAAGACAAGCAAAGATTTGAGAAACAAAAGAAAAGCCTATACTCAAAGAGGTATAGCAGCTCATCCGAAGAAAACAAAGTGATGTTGAGAGTGATAATGAAGAGATTTTGTTCATGGCTACAGAAGAAAATGCCACCACCAACAAAGATAATTTGGAGGAAGACGAAGACATGGAAGAAGAAGGTGAAGTGAACCTTGAAGAACTTATTTGTGCATTGGAAGAAATAAAAGCATTTAAGAAGAAGAATCAGAAACTAAAGTTACAACTCCGAAAATATGAAGAAGAGAATCGAGACTTCAAAGCGAAGACATCACAAGTCTTTGAGGAATCAAACAAGGTAATTGCTGATCTAAAAGTCGAAATCGAAGAAGCAAAGAAAATTGAAGAAGATCTAACAGATCAGCTAAAGAAGAAAGGAGAAGACTGTGAAAGGTATGAATTTGAAATAGATGTTTTAAAAAGGGATCTAGAAAAGGCAAATTCTAAAATAACAAGTGAATTGAAATCTGAGAAAAGCACTCAAGTTTTGAATAAGATTCTAGAGAGTCAAAGATCACCATCTAACAAGTCAGGCATTGGGTATGAGAAAGAAAAAGAGAAAGCTAAGAGCTACGTTGAAACTCTTAAGGAACCAATGAAAAAGGAGACCAAGAAGGAAGAAGCCAAGAATACAAAAACCAACTCTATCAACAAAGAAAGCAAAGGAGAACAAAACTTCAGAGGACCATTTGCTCCAAGATATACAAATAAAACCAGGTTTGGTAATTATTTTGATGTATATTGTTATTATTGCAATCATTTTGGTCATAAGAAATTATATTGTAGAAAGAGAGCCAAGGATATTGAAGTCAAGAGCAGAAACAAAGGAACCTATGGAACTTCGAACAGAAACTACAATTCGTTTGCTCCCTTATCAAACTTTGATGAAGCTATAGTTTGTTACAAGTGCAACAACTATGGACATATAGCATGCTATTGTAGAAGTGTTTTTGAATCTGTAAGACAAGATCAAAAGTTCAAAGCTCCAGTGATAAAGAAAAGAGAACCATCAAAGATCTGGAAGAAGAAGCAAGAAGAATCCATGATTGTTCAAACATCATTCCATGCTAGAGATGGACAACAATGGTTCGTTGATAGTGGATGTTCGAGACACATGACTGGAGATAAAAGCAAATTCATTTCGTTAAAAAAGGTCAATGAAGGCACGGTGATGTTCGGAGACAACACTACAGCCAGAATCACAGGAAAAGGTACACTTAGTCTCGATAATGGAAAAACCAAAACAGAAAATGTGTTATATGTGGAAGGGTTAAAGCATAATCTTCTAAGTGTTAGCCAAATGTGTGATCAAGGACACACTCAAGTTTTTTTTTGAAGGTTGTGAGATCAGAAAAAGAGACACGGAAGAACTAATTGCAGATGCTCATAGAACCACAAACAACCTATACATGTTTGGAGAAATGAGAGGAGAGAAATGTTGTCTGAGTCAAGTTGAAGAAAGTTGGCTATGGCATAGAAGGTTGGGGCACATAAATTTTGATAATCTTGTGAAAATCAGCAACAAACAGGCTGTGCGAGATATGCGAAAGATAACAAAACCTTCAAGCACTCTATGCAAGCAATGCCAACACGGGAAGCAAACCAGAACAAGGTTCAGAACGAAGGAATATTCGACCACCAAACCACTAGAGCTGATTCATACGGATCTTTGTGGTCCTACCAGAACTGAAAGCATGCAAGGTGAGAGCTACTTTATGTTGCTCATTGATGATTATACTAGAATGACATGGGTAGCCTTTCTAAAAGAAAAATCAGAAGCATTTGAAAAGTTTAAAGCTTTCAAGGCATTAGTAGAAAATGAAAAAGAGCTTAAAATAAAATGTCTAAGGTCAGATCGAGGAGGTGAATTTATTTCAAATGAATTCATTGAGTTTTCCGAAGATTATGGAATTAAGAGACAATACTTAGCTGCAAGGACTCCACAACAAAATGGAGTGGTGGAAAGGAACAATCGAACCGTTCAAGAGATGGCTAGAACTATGTTGAATGAATCTAAGCTATCAGATAGATTTTGGAGAGAAGTAGTTAATACAACAGTATATATCTTGAATAGAGGGCAAATCAGAGTTAATGACAAAACTCCTTACGAATTATGGAAAGGAAGACCAGCTTCGGTCAAACATTTCAAAGTGTTTGGAAGTAAATGTTTTATCAACAGGAATGAAGAAAACTTGGGCAAATTTGATTCAAGAGCTGACGAAGGAATTTTTCTTGGTTACTCCATCAAAAGCAAAGCCTATAGATGTTATAACAAAAGGCTACAAACTATCGTAGAAAGTGCTAGTGTTAGAATAGATGAGATCATGAATCAAAAGGCAAAAGAACCTTCAGAAGAGCCTCTAGAAATACCCAATCTTGTAGAAGAAGGGGAGGAAGAAAATGTAGAAAAATTGAGTGAATCTAAAAGGCAGGACACCAAAGCACCATCTCGCTTTGTTCAGAAGAATCATGCTGAAAGTCAGATCATTGGCAACATTGATGCTGGGATGCAAACCAGAAGAAGAATTGTAAGTATCCCTGAGCATGTAAATTTTTCTTTGTTATCCAAGGTAGAGCCTAAGAATTTTTCTGAAGCTAGTCATGATAAACATTGGGTAAAAACAATGGAAGAAGAATTAGATCAAATTGAGAAGAATGAGACTTGGGAACTTGTGCCCAAGCCAATGGATCAGAATGTAATTGGCACTAAATGGGTTTTTCGAAACAAATTGAATGAAAATGGCCAAGTCACTCGAAACAAAGCAAGGTTGGTATGTAAGGGGTATGCTCAAGTAGAAGGTGTAGATTTTGAAGAGACTTTTGCTCCTGTTGCTAGATTTAGAAGCAATTCGAATATTTCTTGCATTTTCAGTATTCGAAAATTTCAAAGTTTATCAAATGGATGTTAAATCAGCATTTCTAAATGGCAATTTAGAAGAGGAAGTTTACATAGAACAGCCAGAAGAATTTCTCTTATCAGAAAACAAGGATTATGTGTGTAAGTTGAAGAAAGCTTTATACGGATTGAAACAAGCTCCTAGAGCATGGTATGCTAGGCTTGATAAATACCTACAAGACCAAGGATTCAAGAGAGGATATGCTGATAGTAATCTTTACATCAAAACCGAAGGAGATCACCAATTAATTGTTGTGGTGTATTTAGATGATATAATCTTTGGAGGAGAAAATAAAGAAATGTCTAAAATATTTGTCGAAGATATGCAAAAGGAATTTGAGATGACCATGTTAGGTGAGTTGTCATTTTTCCTTGGTTTACAAATCTCTCAATCTAACAAAGGAATATTCATATCCCAAAGCAAGTGTGTGAAGGAGATGTTGAAGAAATTCCATATGGAGGAGTGTGCCCCTGTTAGCACACTTATGTCTACAGGTACGAAGTTGAGCAAAGATGATGAATCTCCGAATACTGATCAAACTCTTTACAGATCAATGATTAGGAGTTTACTATATGTGATGGCATCTAGGCTAGATATCATGCAAGCAGTAGGTATGGTTGCACGATTTCAAGTAGCTCCAAAAGAAACACATGTGCAAGCCGTGAAACGTATATTTAGATATTTAAAGAGAACCTTGGATTATGGGTTGTGGTACCCAAGAGGTAAAGACTTCACATTGGTAGCGTAGACAGATTCAGATTGGGTAGGTTGTGTAGATGATAGAAAAAGTACAAGTGGAGGAGCATTCTTTCTTGGAGATAGCCTAGTATCTTGGTTGAGTAAGAAGCAGAATTCTGCATCTCTGTCCATAGCAGAAGCAGAGTACATAGCGGCAGTGCTATGTTGTACACAAGTTCTATGGATGAAACAAACCTTGAAAGATATCAAAGTAGAGTATAATCATCCAATCTCTATATTCTGCGATAATACTAGTGCGATAAGTATTTCAAAGAATCTAGTTATGCATTCCAGAACTAAGCATATCCTTATACAGTATCATTACTTGAGAGAACAGGTGGCAGAACAACAAGTAAAATTGGAATATGTTTCCACATCCGAACAAATGGCAGATATCTTCACTAAGCCACTTCCAAAGGAAACATTTGAGTACCTACGACAGAAGTTGGGAGTAATTTCTTTTGCGTCTTGCCACTAAAGGGAAGCATCAGCTAAGGGGGAGCTAAGTACTAGCTCTTGGATAGACCCTTTGCCATTGATGTCAAAGGGGGAGAAGTACAAAAAGAGGATGTCACAGAAAGGGGGAGCTACAGCGAAAAAAAAAGGGATTCAAACAGAAGAGACAGTGCAACAAGGGGGAGCAGTTTCAGTATGTGGTTGCCATCAATGACAAAGGGGGAGATTGTTGGAATATTGTCATTGATGTCAAATGAACTATTGCCGAAAGTGAACGGAATTGATTGCCCGAAGTGAACAGAATTGATGGCTGTAAGTGAACAGAAATGTTGACGGAAGTGAACAGAATTGTTGCCAGAATTGAACGAAAATGTCGACGGAAGTGAACGGAAATGTCGACGGAAGTGAACGGAATTGTCGACGGAAATGTTGACCGAATTGTCAACCTTGGCCGACCTATTGGGAGGAGGTGTGACCGTTCGAAAGGACCTTTTCACTTGAAGAGTCACGACCTTAATTTGTGGCTTTCCGTGGGTTATAAATAAGTCCATAACGAATGGCAAAAGAGTAGATTCGAAAGTAGAAGATATATAAAAAAAGAGCATAATTTTTAAAGGCAAATTTTTGTGAGAATATTGAAAAGAAAAAATCAGCAAGTATAAGGAAGAGTATAGCAGCGAAAACACTCAAGTGTAGATCGAATCTAAAGGAGATAAAGCAAGTGTTCTATCATCTGTTGTTTTGACAACAAATTTGAGATAGAAGAGTGATTTTTTCTGAGAAGGTTGGTGCCTTCGTTTTGAAGAAATTGGTCTCTTGCTGAGTTGGTGCTCACTGAAAGGGGTCGGTTCTCCTGTAGGTTGGTGCCTACAAAATTGTTTTTGGGGTTGGTGCTCCAGTAGGTTGGTGCCTACGAATATTTATATTAAGAGAATTTCTCTGTGGTTTTCTCCTGAAAGGGTTTCCACGCAAATCTGTGTCTATTTGCATTGTGTGGTTTTGCATTGTATTCTTTGATTGTTTTGAATATGTTAATTGCGGAGTATTTTGAGGTTTTGAATTTAAGATTAATAGTCGAAAGTCAAAAAATATCTTATACTGATTCACCCCCCCTCTCAGTATAAGCTTGTGCTTAACAGTAACTGCTCGTATTTGTAGGGGACGGTTAGGAAACCATTGCAACCTTCGGTCTACTTAAAGCAACAAATTCTCTATCGAACAAAACATGGGCAATGGAGCACTTGCAAACGCTTCCTCTTCTTGGCTACGATCTGTTTGAAATCTTTGTTGGGTTCCAAGGTGAAGGGCATAAAAACAGTCTTTGTTGAGGGCAGAGATCATCAACAAAGTCAGTGAGAAGTCTTGAAGCTGGATTCACATTGTAGTTTGCAAGCTTGGGTCCTTTTTCATGTTGTTCCATTGTTTTACTGTGAGTGGTTGTTCTAGTCGTGTTGGAGCATTGTGAAGTGTTTAAAAAGTGCAAAGCAGTCCTATGTAAAAGCTTTGGACAGTGTAGTAACGGAAGCTCTGTCCATAAGGGCCATGTTTGACAGTAACATGTACAATTGTTGAATTACATAATGGAAGGGGAGAGCAATTGTCTCACCCACTGGAGTTTTTTCCACACTGGGTTTCTCTAGGTTATATAGCGCGTTTCTCTTACGCTTTAGCTTATCTTATGCTCCCCTCTTATGTTTAGTATGTTACATTTTATTTTCGGCACTTGATTATCATTTTTTTAGCATTGAAAGTAGCCTAGAATAGTCATCTATCAATCATATGTTGAGCTAGGAGTACAGGATCTGTACTGGTGAAATCTTTTTGTGTGTTTGTGACTGCATTTCAATTTGTGTCCATCACTAAAGCAAGCAGTGCCAGTGGTCAAGGTATCCTAGTTTCCGTTGAAGAACACATTTCCAGAAGAAAGTGGAAGCAAGAGATCAAAAGTATGGTCCGTTCTAATGAAGAAGATGCCCATACAACAAAAGAGCTATTTCGTAAATTTGAAAATGGAGTGGCCAACATCTCTATTTCTATGAGCAAACTTGATTGGTTGGAGTCCATTGTGGGGATTCTTGTGGAGAAGCTTGGTGTTTCTATGGAGACATTGAAAGCAAATAAGGAGGACACTCACGAGCATAAGAGAATGGAAGAACAACCTGTGCCAACCAAGCTCCAACTCCAAGGCTGAGGCAAAGATAGCTATCCAGCCATATGATAGAGATGTGAATGCGGAGAGGCTAGACCATTAGCTATCTTAGCTAGAGGTATATTTATGTTTGCATCAAATTAATGAGATCAAACAACTTTCTTTTGCAAGGTTAAAATTAACCAATCATGCTTTTACTTGGTTTGGAAGTTATGTTCATACCTTGGTTGTTAAGAAGTTTCCTACTATTACTAAGTGAGATGATTTTAAGATGTTTATCAGGAAGCATTTTTATCCGATTTTTTACGAGAAAGGTTCATGTATTACAATATTAGCAATATTTTAGGCAAAATCAAGGCCAAAGCATGTGGGAGTACACAAATGAGATTCACAAGAAGGTTGCCTAAACGGGCAAAGATATAGCAGACTATGACATCTTGATGAGGTATGTTGGTGGACTCCATAGCCGTTTGAGGAAATTTGTTGTTTTGGCCAAGCCTACGGATGTAGATGAGGTTTGTTCTCAAGTTCGCTACTTAGATATGGACAAGGAAAGGGCTCCATCTACCTCTCAAAACACTCCAAAGCAACAAAGTGGTTCTAAACATAAGGGTAAAGGAAAAGATATAGGTAATGCAATTTTTTTTTTGAAGAACGATACTAAAGAGCATTGGGGGCATTGTGATGTTGATAGTCATTGTGAGGAAAATTGTTGGAAGTTAAATGTGGAATTGCATCTGTTCAAGAACAAGAAGAATTCTATGCCTTTTCTCAAAGGTCAAGACATTGGTTGTAGCTTTGATGTGGATGAAAGTGTGTTGTACCTTTGTCAATAGAGAGTTATGTTTGGGTAGTAACAACGCTCAAGAGAGTGAACTTCTTAAGCTTTTCCAAATTAAAATTTAGATGAACAAAACAAAATTGGTTGCTTTTTTGGTACTTGTTTGCATATAAATTTGATAAACAAGGAGTTAGTAGACAAATTGGGGATAGAGAATTACAATCATCCAAGCCCATATGCTTTGGGTTGCGTGAACAAAGGTGAAGACATAAAGTAACCAAGCAATATAAAATTAACTTTGGTATTAATGTACATTTCATTGATGAAGTTATAGTGGATATTGTGCCTCTTGATGTGTGTGGTGTAGTGTTTTGGCAGCCCTTATTTGTATATCTAGGATGCTATCTTCACGAGGAGAGCCAATCAATATTGTTTGGTAAAAGATGGCAAGAGTTGCATCATTTCAGTCTACAAAGGTGATTCTAAATTCTCATTGGTAAGTGTCTCACAAGCTAAAAGGCTTATTAATGCAAATGAGAAGTTTGCTTTACTTCTTTTGAGAGATATTCAAGATAAAGTAGTTGTACATAAAACTTCTTGTAGCTTTTTTATTAACAAAGAAGCGTATGTGAGAGTTGGTGCAGCAATTCGAGGAAGTCTTTCATGAGCCCACGAGGTTGCCACTAATGAGGCCTATTGAGCACAAAATTTAGTTGCTACCGGACAGGCTGCATCCAAATCTCTGGTTGTATAGGTAGTCTTTGAAGGATGTCAATGAGGTAAAACATTAGTTACAAGATTTAATTAATAAAGGTGTAACCCATCCTAGTACTTCTCCATGTTGTTTTCCTATTGTTTTAGCACCTAAGAAAGATGGTTCATGGAGAATGTATGTTGATTATAGAGCACTTAATAAAATAACCATCAATAATAGGTACCCTCTTCAACAGATTCATGAACTTCAAGATCGACTTCAGAATGCCAAACATTTTACTAAGCTGGATTTGAAATCTTGGTATCACCAAGTGAGTATCAAAGAAGAGGACATTTGGAAGACAACATTCAAGATAAGACAAGGGTTGTATGAATGGTTGGTTCTCTATTTTGGGCTATGCAATGCACCAAGTTCTTTCATGTGGTTGATGAATGATGTAATGAGGCCATTTATTGATTCTTTTGTCATTGTGTATTTGGATAATAATCTTGTTTTCAACAGAAATTTTGATGAGCATATTGAACATTTAAAATGAGTTTTTCAAGTTTTGAATGAGAACAAGTTAGAGTTGAATGAAAAGAAATGTGAATATACTCAACAATCACTTGCCTACTTGGGACATGTGGTTGAAGATGGGGAATTTATGATTGATCCGACAAAGATAGAGGCCATCATGGATTGGCCAAGGGCTTCTAATGTGACCAAAACAAGGATTTTTGTTGGTGCAGTTCTGTATTTGAGGAAGTTCATCAAGGCTTCCTCTTCCATAGCTGCACCTTTGTATGCCATTTTAACAAGTGGCAAAACTTTAATTTGGGGTAAGAAGCAACAAGATGCATTTGATATGTTCAAACATAAAATTAGCCATGTTTTGGTATTAGATTTTTCTAACTCGCAGTTGCCTTTTGAGGTGGAAATAAATGCTAGTAATTATGCTATGGGGGTTGTCCTATTACAAGGAGGTAAGTCGTATTTACCATTTAGAGTTATTTCATGATGCAATTCAAGACTATTGTACATGCGATAAAGAACTATATGCTTTTGTTTAATTGGTCAAGAAATAGAAACACTATCTTATGTGTAATGAAACTATTCTCCACATTGGTCACAAACCTTTCCAATATTTGCAAATACAATCCAAATTGCAAAAAGTTAGACACTGTAAATGGATGAAATTTTTATAACAATTTCATTTGATTATTAAAAAAATAAAAATAAATGACTAATAAACTAGCTGATATGTTATTTAGACCTCATTTGCTTTTAGCTATGGGCAGCATAATTCTTATTGAGCAATTTATGTGTTAGTTTTATGTAGAAGGATATGAGCTTGATGCAAATTTTGGGGAGCCATTTTTTCAAGTAAAAGGGTCCCAAGGTGCAAGATTTGAGCTTAATGGGGATTATTATTGATCCATGCATACCCCCTACACAGACCAGCTCACTCCTCGTTTGCTCTATTGCGTAGAGCGCGCACCTCTTACCCAAACTTGCGCACTCCCTTGCACGAGGCTTTCTCACAACCTCCTGCGCCAAGTCCTGTGCTTGCTTGTTGACTTCTGTGCACCAGTCGCCCCCGCGCCTTTTGTCCCATGCCACTATTTGTGCACCTCGAAGTCCCATGCACCACACACTTGTAAACTCACTGGCTTTTGTGCACTCCACGTCTCGTAGTTCCGTGCGCTCCACACTTATGGACTCGATGGACTCATGTGCCCCTCGCACCTAACAATCCCGCATACTTCCATGCGCCTCATTGGCATCCGCTCATGGACACATCAACCTCAACCACGTGCTCCAAGTGATCCAACAATCTTTGTTGCCAAAAGGAGACCCTGAATTCGAATTCAAATGGTTGACAACCTGGACATTAACTGTTCTTACCGTTGCCAACTACCACATCTGACAAGATCCATGCGTCATGGAAATCCTCCTTGGTAATTGAAAATCAATTATTACTGCTCTTGTATTCTTATGCTATACATATGTAACATATGCATCTGGTGGATATATACATACAGAGACACACAAAACCTAGATCAGTGCCATTACACACAGTCGTAACATCGATAGCTTGCTCCATGCATCTACTTGGTATACACGCATTGTTCACATTGTATTTTGTATTCTTTTCCCTATTCTTTGCTAATGAATAGAAGTTGCATTTCCTACAAATTAAGACTTTTGCTCCATTGAATGTGTTTTGTTTATTTTGCCTGATTATTACACTGTTTATTCACTCTGTACAACCACAATTCGGCTTTCCCCGCACACCTCGGTCCTGGGCCTTGTGGTGCAGATCAATTGGTATCAGAGTTGTTAAATGCTCAAGGAGGAACTAGTATCTAAGCTTTGCTTTATTCCTTTTCCTATCCCTGTAACCACACAAGCACAACGAGAGAGAGAGGATCTAACAGTTGGTTCTACTTCGGAGATTCGAGAAAACCGTTACAAAAGCCAGATGGTTAACGCCCATAATCACCCTGAGGCGGCCCCAAAAATTCGAAGGCTCATTGTCAACGCTCTGGAGGCACAATGCACCAAACTTTTTGGTCAATTCCGCGAACTGATGATGAAGCTCAACCCAACATCTTCCTCTTCATCTTAGCAACACGCTCTACAATGGTTCCAACAACAAACCCCCTTCAAAGTACAAGTCAATGTCAACATCCCTTTGTTTGGAGGCAAGATCGACATCAAAGCATTGGATGTTTGAATTCAACAACTCGAGGCATGCTTTTTAGTCTACTATTTCATTGATGCTAAGATCACCTTCGCAGTACTGAAGACGTCCATTCCGGTTGCCAACTGGTGGGAGACCTTCAATGCACAACGTGACAGGAGTGCATTCCAATTGAATCATGGAAAACTTTTGTCAACGCACTGAAGGAGGAATACTACTCTCTGACACTTAGAAGATGAATGCATCAAGTTTTGACAACTGGGCCAACACAAGGATCAGTTAGTGGAAGACTACACTAACTCGTTCCATGACTACTCTGTGCGCCTACAGGAGAACTTAAGCGAACAAGATAGGGTGCTAAATTACCTCAGTGGACTTTCCCCTTACATCCGTGCGAAGATGGAGTTCTTGACTTCCGACACTTTGAGTTCTTGAGTGCCAAGATCAAAGCCAAGGCACGAATGAAGCAACGTGCCACTTCTTCATCCAACGTAGTGCACAAGGCCTCGCCAATGCACAACCCCACATCGCAGCCTTCCGCGCAAAAGCAACAATACACTTTTCGCAAAGGTGAGAAGCACCAAAAGATTGCTCAACACTCAAAGGCTTCAATGCCTTCTACTTCAAACAAAGGCAAAAAGAAGTTTGGTGACAAGTGGTGCCATTGTCATTGCTTGTCCACCCACGACTTCAAAATCCGTGTGCAGCAGTCCTTGCTCGCACAGTCTACATCAGGAACCGTGCCAATGGACAACACTGATGCATATGCCTCTTGTCTAAGCACCAGCTCCACAATGATCGACATTTCTGAAGAGCGCTAACATCTCTTCCACACTCAATTTTGGGTGAAGGGTTAGCCTCTCCACGTCATCATCAACAGTGGCAGTCAGAAGAACATCATTGCACAATCCACAACTCAATGCCTTGGTCTTACCACTACTAAGCATCCTAGACCATATTCTTTCGGATGGCTGCAGTAGGGGAAAGATATACATGTCCGGTGACAATGCACTTTCCAATACAAGGTCAAGTTGTTGGAGGACAACGTCACTTGTGACATCGCACCTCTACATGGTTGCGACATCTTGCTAGGAAGACCATATCTGTTCGACTGCGAAGCTACATATGGAGTTAAGCCACAACGTTGGACTGTTTGTGCATAGGACCACTTCTACAACCTTTTTGAGTTCGAGTCTTAGACCAAAGTCACTTTGATCTCTACCAAGCAATGTTGCAAGCTTGTATCGCATGCACAAAAGTTCATGTTACTCATGGTTCGCGAATGACAAAGCACACCTTGGTAGTGCGCAACACTCGCACATCATCGCAACAACAACAACTCGACAAGTTATTGGAGCAACAAAATGAAGTCTTTACAGAACCTAAAGGCCATCCAACACATTGCTTAGTAAAACATTGCATTGATTTGGTTCCTGAATCCCCTCTTTCGAATAGTCCTCTATATCATAGATCAGTTTGGGAGAATGATGAAATTCTGCACAAGATACAAGAGCTCCTCGATCAAGGCAAGATCATGCTTGGCTCTTTGCGTTGCAAGAGGTTGATAGTCCTCCCACCCAAGAAGGATGGGTCTTGGCAACTTTGCATAGACTATTGTGTGCTCAACAAGATAATGGTGAAGAACTGGTACCCAATATTGCGCATTGATGACCACTTGGACTATCTCTGAGGCGCCCAACACTTCACCAAGATCGACTTGAAGTCAGGTTACCATCTGGTTCCAATTCATCCTGAAGACATTTGGAAGACAACATTCAAGACAAGAAAAGGATTGTACAAATGGTTGGTTATGCCTTTCGGCCTAACCAATGCGCCAACCACATTCATGCATTTGATGGATGATTTACTTAGGCCTTTCCTAAACTCCATCATCGTATACTTAGATGATATCCTCATCTTCAACAAAGCTTGGGAGGAGCATATGAAGCACATCTCGTGCATCCTAGACAACTTGTGCCAACACAAGTTGCAAGCCAACGTCGCAAAGTGTACATTCTGTGCGGCACAAATCTAGTACCTGGGTTACATCATTGATCGCACTGGCATCAAGGTAGATCCAGAGAAGATCAAAGTGATTCAAGATTGGTCAACTCCGTGCAATCTCATAGAGTTAAGGAGTTTTCTTGGACTTGCTAACTTCTACCACAAGTTTGTCCTTGGTTTCTCGCTCATTTCTTGGGCTCTCACCTAGATAACACGTGCAAAATCCAAGTTTGAATGGACTAATGTGCAATGACGCGCTTTCGATGCCCTTAAACAATGCCTCTGTCCAGTACCTATTCTCGTAATGCTCAATATTATGCAGACCTTTGAAATTCACACTGATGCGTCTAACTACGCACTCAGTGCAATGCTCATGTAGCATGGACATCCATTCACATACCACTCAGAGACGTTCAACGACACGGTGCAAAGGTACTCCACCTATGAGAAAGAATTATATGCTATTGTTTAAGCAATTAAGCAATGCCGACAGTACATTCTTGGGAAGGAGACAATTGTTCATTCGGAACATAAGCCAATCCAGTTTCTGCAGATGCAGAACAAGTTGGAAAATGCACTCCATATGAAATGGATGACTTACCTCTAGTAGTTCCATCTTGTGACCAAGCACAAGAAAGGGAAGGACAACAAGGTAGCATATTGCCTTCGCTGACCGTTGGTTCACGCACTCATCACAGTCTTGGACATGTGCGACCAGAACTTTCCAAACTAGTTATCCCTCTACTTAGCTAACCAGGACTTTACAACGACTTACACAAGCCTATGCAATGTAAACAAGTGCAGGAGATCTACCTGTCTGACCAACATCGTTACAAGCTCGAACACCTCTGTGTTCCTAATGGCGCACCTCACCAACGACTCATTTGGGAGGTGCACTCTGCCAAGATCCCGGGACACTTCGGCATGACAAAAACTCTAGCCACATTGCAATCGCACTTCTATTGGCCGCATATGCACATAGATGTGGAATGCCACATGAAGCCTTGCATTCCTTGTTGTATTGCCAAGCCCACAAACAAGAAGCTAAGACTTTACACACCTCTTCGGTTCTATCTAGACCATGGGAATCTATTAGCATGGATTTCATGACTGGGCTACCTGTGATGAGATGACAACATGACGTTGTGTTTGTTGTAGTGGATAGGTTTTTGACGATGGCCGTCATGGTTGCATGCAAGAAAGACATTGATGCAATTGGCACTACGCAAACTTTATTCAACCATGTTTGGGTCCATTTTGGGCTATCAACATCCATTGTCTCTGACCAAGATCTGCGCTTTGTGAGTCATTTTTGGCAAGCATTGTGGGAGTTGATGGGTACGCAGTTTAATTGATCGACGGCCTTTCATCTTCAGATAGATGGACAAACCGAAGTGGTCAATGACACACTTGTTCATCTTCTGCGAATGTACAACCGTGCGCATGTTCGCACTTGGGATGATAATCTCTTCTACATTCAACACACCTACAACAGGGCTCTTCACAACTGTACTAGCCACAACCCATTCCAAACATGTCTTGGGTTTCATGCTTCGACACCCCTAGACATTTCCTACTGCTTACCATTAGGCACTGAGTTGTGCACACAGGAGTGGGAAGCAAACAAAGCCAAGAAGTTTTTGTGCCACACCTAGTTTGTTCACTAGTAGTTTTAGCAGATCGTCTCTCGCACCCAAGCTAAGTACAAGGAGTGCCACGACGCACACTGCATACCTCATGCATTTCGAGTTGGCAATAAAGTCTGGTTGCAACTTCCAAAGGAGCGCTTCATAGGTCCACACTGGAAGATCAAGCTTTGTGCTATGGTCCTTACACCATTCTGTGCATAGTTGGTGAGAACGCCTTCGTTCTTGATCTGCTTCAGTACTTGTGCATGTACCTTACACTTCACCCCTTCTCGAGCCAATGTGACAACATCCTTCTGATTTGGATTTCAAACACTTGTGTGCTGCAGAAAAGGCCCAGATCATCGAAGTGACAGACACACGCACCCGCCATGGCATACATCAACTTTTCAGAGTGGTAAAGGTTGGGCAATACACTGATTAAGCTAAGTGGTACACTTTGAAGCAACTTTAGGTGCAGTTTCCACAACTATGCACCGACACAATGGAGACCATTGCTCTTCAAGAAAGGGTGAATGATTCTTGTGCAACCCTTGTGCAAACGAGCTCACTCCTCGTTTGCTCTACTGCGTAGAGCACGCACCTTTTACCCAAACTTGCACACTTCTTTGCACGAGGCTTGCTCACAACCTCCCGTGTTAAGTCTTGTGCTTGCTCGTCGACTTTTGTGCACTGGTCGATCGTGTGCCTTTTGTCCGATGCCATTGTTTGCGCACCACGAAGTCCCATGTGCCACACACTTGTGGACTCACCGAATTTTGCGCACTCCATGCCTCACAATCTTGCATGCTCCGCACTTGTGGACTCGAATGACTTCTGTGCCCCTCGCGCCTAACAGTCTTGCATAGTTCTGTGTGCCTCATTGGCATCCACTCGTGGGCATGTCGACCTCGGCCGCGTGCTCCAAGTGATCCAACATCTGTTGCCGCCAAAAGGAGACCTTGGATTCAAATTCAAATGGTTGACAACTTGGACGTTAACTGTTCTAACCATTGCCAACTACCACGTTTGACATAATCCATGCGTCGTGGAAATCCTCCTTAGTAACTGAACAACAATTATTACTGCTCTTGTATTCTTACGCTATATATATGTAACATATGCATCTAGTTCTAGATATATACATACGGAGATACACACATAACCCAAATCAATGCCATTACACACAGTCCTAACATCTATACTTGCTCCACACATTTACTTGGTATACATGCACTGTTGACATTGTATTATGTATTCTTTTCCTTATTCTTTTCTAATGAATAGAAGTTGCATTTCCTGCAAATTAAGACTTTTGCTCCATTGAATGTGTTTTGTTTATTTTGCCTGAATATTGCACTAAGTTCATAAGGGGATGTGTTTTATGTAGTACAAACAAACCTAGTAACATGAAGTTGGGTTTGTATATGCTATTATGGGTTCCTTCTAGACCATGGGACAACATTTCCATGGATATTGTAGGCAGTTTGCCTATGTCAAGGAAGGGGCATGACTATCTCTTTGTGGTCTTGGACCGGTGTAGTATGATGTGTATTCTTATTCCTTGTAAATAGATCCCCTCAAAGGCAGTGATGCAATCGAGTTCTCTGCTAATGTGTGGGTTCATTTTGGTTTGCCTAGTTCTATTGTTTTAGATATGGAATCAAGATCTGTTGGTAAGTTTTGTGCCACATTGTGGGAGAAGATGGCAACCAAGTTGAAACGGTCTATCATTTTTCACCCACAAACTGATGGGCAGACAAAAAGTTGTGAAGAAAACATTAGTAGAGAGGGTACAATAGGAAGCATCCTAAGACTTGGGATGATAAATTGGTGTATATTCATTATTCCTATAACTGGGCAATGCATTCTTCTTCCAACAAAACTCCTTTTAGAACTTGTTTTGGTTACTTACCTCTATGTGCATTTGATGTTGTTTTGAGACAACCATACAAAGGACGTGGGAAAGTGGATCTAGAGGTCCACAACGCTGAAAGGTTCATTGAGAAGATTCAACAAATTCACCTCCAAGTGCAAGAGAGGTTGACAGAGTCACAAGTCAAGTATAAAGAAAGGCATGATCAACATAGAACTGAGCGTAGTTTCCTAGTTGGAGACAAGGTATGGTTGTACTCGAGTCAAAAAAAGCTCCAAGGAAAGACTAAGAAGTTTAAGCCTCTTAGGTATGGTCCATTTAAAATTTTGGAACAAGTGGACAAGAATGCATTTAGACTGGATTTGCCTCCTTATATGAAGATTTCTTCTTTTGTTAATGTTGAAAACCTACATCTCTTTGAGCTATCTATGTAAAACAATGAAGATGAAGTGTTGTTGGTAACTTCAATTGAGGACCTCGCTCCTAATAGTTAGCTGAAATTGGAGGAGGATGTTGTCCTATAGAATAAGGAGAGGATAACAATAAGAGGAGTGCAAGAGCATTGATTGATTGGGTTAAAGGGTTAACTACCAAGAAAGCCCAAATGGTATTCCAGAGAAGATGTGGGGAAGAGATTTCCTCGCTTACAGAGTTCTTGAAGCTTTTAGGAACTTAAAATCCCCAAATTTGTGAGGCATGATCCATATAGATCTAGTTTATTAGACATGTTGTCTAGTGCATTTCCACTATACTCAATTATGTAATTTATGTATGTAAAACACTATTTAAGACACTTATTTAAGCTTGTTCATGTAAAAGGAACTATTCAGTTAAGTCGCAGTGGTAGAATTAATGATGGGATCGTTTGTCAGTAATGTGTTGCATTTGAAACTGAGGGTTTCATCATAGATAACGAAGCCGTCAATAAGTTTAGGTGGTGGTTGCATAATCGCTGGTATTAGCAAAACCACCGGTTCGCTTAAAACAACAATTATGCCACCGACCAAAACATGAGTAGAGGAGCGGTTGCAAACACTTCCTCTTTTGGGCAGGGGTTCGTTTGAAGTTATTGGTGGGTTCCAAGGTGGAAGGGCATAAATACAATCTCTGTTGAAGGTAGAGATATTAGAAAAGTCAGTGAGAAGTCTTGAAGCTAGCTTCACATTATAGTTTGCAAGTTTGGGTCCTTGTTCATGTTGTCTCATTGTTTTCCTAGCTATGGGTAACTGTTTTAGTTGTGTTGGTGCACTGTGAAGTCTTTAAAAAGTGCAAAACAGTCCTGTGTGCAAGCTTTGGATAGTGTAGCAATGAAAGTTTTGTCCGTAAAAGCCATGAAAAGTAGTAACTTGTACAATTATTGAATTACAATGCTAGGGGAGAGAAATTGCCTCACCCATTGGAGTTTTTCCCACATTAGGTTTATCTAGGTCATATAGTATGTTCCTCTTATGCTTTGGCTTATCTTATGCTCCCTTCGTATGCTCAATAAGCTTTACATTTTATTTTTAACACTTTTTTATCTTTGTTTTAGCATTGAAAGTAGTCTACAACTGTCATCTAGCAATCATATGTTTAGCTAGGAGTATAGGATTGATGTTGGTGAAGCGTGTGTGGAATATCCACCTAGTTTATGGAACAACATAAGAAAGTACAAAATTTAGATCTATCTCATTGGCCCGGCTAAAGTGAACATGACAAATGCAACAAAGGAAACTAGGCTATGCGAAGTAAGTACAAGAGGTTAAGGATTGATCACATTTGTTAATTGTTTTGGAAATTGAATTTGTAGAATGACCATGCAGGCTGTCTGGATCTTGCTCTTGAAATTTGGAATTCTGAAATTTTTTCTGGATAGACACATTCATGTTGGGGGTTTGTGTGGGGTACACACCGCCTGGTCAAAATAGCGATCCTTGAGTCTATCCATGTGCCATGAAGTTTGTCCTGCGCAAGGTTCCACAAATTGATTTTTATATCACTGTAGTGTTGTGTCTTTTTTGATATTCTTGTTCTTGCGCTTCACTATCTTGTGGTAGAATATGCAAAATTGATGTTTGTCTTGTTTGACCTAGCTCGACACTCTAAAACAAACAAGTTATGTATTTGAGCAATTGTTGAAGCAACGTTGCAAACTATGTATATTACATGCTTGGAATCAGACCTCCATGTAATATTGTGAGTATGTGGATAGAATAGCGCGAGTGAGGGTTTTGAACCTCCTCTTCTCTATATATACAAGAAGACGGTTTTGACCATAGATGTTTGGCTTTATGTATAGAGGAAGCTTTTAAGCTTCGTGATCATTTTATTCAGAGTTCTACCCAACCAGTCTCGACTCAGTAGATTACTTTCTTTTTCACGGTACTACCTTCGAGGAGAGGCACTAAGCAACAAATTGACATCAATACGTCACATTCCAGATCAGTGTGGCCCAGAGGCACTACTCACAGTTCCCTGAGTTTTCATCAGCTTATTCACTTCAGACCTGGCATTAGGAGACAGACTAGATCCACTAGATCTTCATAGAGGATTTTTCCTTCTAGGCGGAGGATTAGAGGACAAACCAGGCTTCATACCTCCCCTTCTTCGGGTCATACTTCTATGTGGAGCTTCTTCTCGTCGGCTTGGATGCTAGGAGAGTTGGATCGAAGTCTTGATGGGTTCCCTCCTGGTTCTTCTTCCTCAAGGTTCATTCTTTTACTCCCGATGTTTAGAGGTTCTTGGGGGTTGCTCATTTCTTCTGCTCCCTTCTTTGGACTCGAGCGTGGTTGGTCGTGGCCGTTTTTGGTCCTTTGGTTCTTTGACTTGAGTGTGGTTGCTCTTTGCCATGTTTTATTCTCTTTCTTTTAGCATTGTTTTTTTTTCTTGTTTTTGGAGACATTTTTGGTTTCCCGCTTTTTCTTGACACATTTCTGTAATCTGTAATCCCTTTGACCTACTTTTGTGGTCATTAGTTGGACATTAATATATTTATCTTATCTTATCTTGAAGTGATAAATGAAACTATTTGCAAGTTGATACCTTCCTTGGCACAAGGGAAATGGTGAGAGACTAGAAGAACAACTTTGTTGCAAGTGTGTAGGAGGTGACTCCATGAAGGTAAACTTGAAGGAGGAAGAAATATATTTGATGCTTGGCTCTAGGCTTGACCTTTGATATTCATATTTTGATTTGTCTTCTCTATGTTCTAATTCCTCTAAATGGCTTGACATGACCTAGTATATATAGGCTGATCTAGGAGAAGCTATGCATGTTAGTCGACTTCAAATTTGACAATGGCAAGGTAAAAGGCGCACAATCAACGACAACATGTAGAAGAGCCCACAAGGTTAAAAGGGATAGTCACACATAGGGTGCATGTTAGACAAGTCTGATATGGAGATGACACCGACTTTGTTTTCGAGGTAGAGTTTGATAACAGGTAATGTATAGTCCAATGATACTAAACGATAGTTTCTGATAAGTGTTTGTGTTTTTAGGTTCAAGGGTTAAATAAGGACCTTAGTGAGATATAGATGGACCAAGAAACAAGCCAATAATACAAATCTGCCAAATGTAAACTGGGAATAAGGGTCTTGTGCCAATTTTTGGTGTCTAAATGATAAAGAAGACACATCATAATCTGAATATCAAGCTACACTGTTTTTAATGCAAACAAATTACATGTCAACAAAAGACAAGAATAATTATATTGAAATTTGTTTTCAACATCTCATCATATCTAGGGTAAAGAGTACAAAATATATTAAAAAATAATAAAAACCACTGAAATGTAGGCCTCCAAGATGAGTACTAGTCACTAAGATGCACCTCTGGTGTTAGGATACGAGTTTTGTCCAATGAAAGAAGCTATAAATATGACTGTGGGCATGACAAGTGTGGCAATTGAATGCCACATTCACCCAAGCAAGTTGTTGATGCCAAATGTTTAAAAAAAAATCAAAATTATTTTGGTTAGAAGTCCATTGAAAATGTCAATTTTAACACACAAAGGTGCACTATTTGAGACGAATGTTTGTTTGGCTATGGATATGAAGTTTTTGAGGAGTTATCAATTGTTTTTATTTTTTCTTTCCCCCAAAATTTGTAGAGGGTGATTTGGGAGTTCCCCATAACAGGGATGAGGTGAGAACATCTGAAATGAGGGTAAAGTTTGTAAACCATTGATGCATGGATATTATATAGAGATGCCTCCATAACCATGGTGCTTTGGGACGTTCAAATGGTCCTCAACAACCGACTAATTTGACCCTAAAATAACTCACTTAGAGAGGAGGTGGAAATGATATCTACTGCAAGAATTGAAGATTCCTTTCTCCTATGTTTAGGGACTTGGCCAAATGTATTATTATTAAAAATAACAATTAAATGTGATAGAAAATTACAATTTTGTAGTTACCTTGTATGTCTTTTGAGTCGAGGAAATTTCCATACAAGCTTGGAAGGGGTCGTTATTGGAGAAGGCCAGGAACATTTCATGAGCGGATGCTTAAGGAAAAGCATTCTTCAGCATGTTTGCAAGATTGTCAAACTCTTTTAGGGCTTGGAAAAATTTCTTTCCAGGTTAGACAGATGCCTTTCTAATAGAACCATTCTGCCTATATGAGTCAGTTGTGGTCCAAAGATGGTCATGCCACCTTATCAGAGGAGTGTTGGTGCAGCTTCAATGTATTTTCCAACATGAGATGGCCTGTGGTGTACTTCTTTAGGTAGAAAATGGATTGCAAAAGGTTTGCCATATTGACTAGCTTATCTTGTTTTTTAGTTTCTATATATTCATAGCATATTGAACTATGAAAGTTAATTTTTAAATTAATTTTTGATTATTTGTTTAATATATACGTGGTTTTGTAGGTTTGTTGTTAGGCATCAGATAGAATTTGGTTGCATAAAATAAGCCATTTGTATTTTAAAAAATGGAGTCGAGGTTGTAACATAAGGAAAAAACTGTTAGATTGACTTTGAATTGCTGACTTCTGTTGCATGAATTAATGCAGTGGGCGTTGAATGTGTTGAGAAAGCCAGTAGTGACCATTGATTGGTTGCATCAGTGTTGGTGTGAACATCGGCTTGTTCCACATGAGCCATATCGGATGCTTCCTTTTACTGGATTGACAATATGTGCAACTGGAATCCCGCCAGGTGGTAGCAATTGTTTTTGTTGCTTGTGGCTTTTTAGCACAAGAGAAATTGAAAGCGATAGGCTCATTTTTTTATTTGTTTTATTACTAGTACATATGCATGTGTAATGCTAAGATGTTTTTATTTTCTTTTGCAGATGAAAGGAAGCAAATTGAAGGACTTATTATACAAAATGGAGGGCATTATTCTGCAGACTTGACAAAGAAATGCACCCACTTACTTTGTAATATATCCTTTTATAATTATTATGAACAGTTTTTGGATGTTTAAATTTAGATTATTTTTCTAAGCTGATTTAGTTTTATATGCTAAAAATATGTTTGGTATAACCTCGACTATTCTTCTTAGTTTCTTATTAGCCACAACTTCTGAGAAGTCTGCATTACAATTGTATTAAAGTTGACAATATTTATTTCACTTGTATTTAAAATGCATGATGACAAGTACTGTTCTAGGGCTAGCATACAATTCTTGTCTAATCAATCAACAAATTGTCTACTAAAATCAACAATGTCTTTGGTCCACTTGTGCCTACAAGAAACGTTGCATGGGAAGCCAAACCTGTTAGAGGCCCTCCTTCAATAGTCATTGCTGCATGTTCATAGCTACCCTTTTTGATGGGTGGTTAATTCATCACGCAACAAGATGTTGTTAAAGGATTAGTAGCTTAGAGCCTCTTGCCTTGGGTTACAGGAATTATTATGATTTGTGCACAATAGCATAGCTCCTTTCTTTTTCCTAGATGGAAGTCATGTATTCATTCTAAATAAGTTGCTGTTTTTCTTTGTTTAATATTTGTTTGGAATAACCTCCACTTTTTTTGGATCGAGTATAAATGATGTAGAGGAGGTCACATTAGCTGTATATGTACCAAATCGCTGGCCAGTGACCCCTATATATGGGTAATAACCATTCACCTTACATTAAGCTAAGCCTATTCAAAGCTTATTGTCAGATGTAGTAAAGTTGAGTATAAAATATTACAAAGATTGACTGCAATAAGGAAAGCTATCTATCTGGTTGGTTTGCATGTATTCTGTTAATGATCATGTATTGTATGTAGCATGGGTTCAGTAGGCTTTATCGGTACTTGTTTATTGAGGTGTCTAATTTTTATTTTATTTGAAAAATTATTATGAACAATGCTGGAATTTGTTCTATTCAAATGGCTTGATGTATAGCTAATGCCCAAAACCTATGTCATTGTGCACAACTTAACTTTTATATACATGGCAGAAGGAGCTAAATATAAGGTTGCAATAAGGTGGGGCCATATAAAAATTCTAAACCAAAAGTGGGTTCCCCAGTCCGTTTCTGCCAGAGGTAATTTTGAATAATGTCACTTTTATAATCTGCTGTTCGTTTGTATAACATGGCTGCCTCAAAGTTGGCTTGATTTGCTTATTTGATAGTTTCTTTCATGTTAAGGAACCTTTTTCAAGCTAACTAAATGTTTATCATTATATTTAATGTTCTTGTGCTATTCACAGCATGTCTTGATGAAGAGTTATATCCAGTGACATCCGGAAGAGGGCCTTCAACCCTTCCTAAGGATGGCATTCCAGGGGAACAGTATAAACAAGAGGAAGATATTCTATCTCTAGCTGGGCCAGCCACTGTACAGAGCTCTGTATCCCAATCTTTGTCTTCAACACCTTCAATTACTCCATCATTAACAAAACCAAAGTCAGATACAGTGATTCTGTCAGCTGAAAATCTACCAGAAAATATCGGATGCATTGGTGGTGGCTCTCAAAATGAGGAGAATGATCTTTACTTGGAAAACTGTAGGATTCTGCTTGTAGGATTTGATCTTGTTGAAATGCGAAAGCTAGTTCGTATGGTTTGGAGTGGAGGTGGTTCTAGATACATGTCATTCAATGAGAAACTGACACATATAATAGTTGGAAGACCATCGGAGTTGTAAGCAAGTGATTTTTCTGTTAGATATTAATCTTCTGCTTGTTTGAATTTGAAACCAAGTTTGAGTCGTCTTAGCGTGTTTGGTTTCAAAAGCAAATTTAGAAGTTGGATGATATGTTTTTAGTTTCAACTTCAGTAAGGAATTTTAAATTCTGTGCTTCATACTACAGTTTCTAAAGATTATCTGTTGATGATGGACCAGTGAGATGAAGGAGATTAGAAAGCTTACAATGTGGGGTGTTGTCAATGCGGTCAACTCTCTATGGCTTGAGGATTGCACTCAGAATAGGCGAGAAGTTGATGTTAGTGAAAGGCACATTTTTTCTGAAAAGACACTCTTTCAGGGTATATTGTAATAACAAAAATTATATCTTCTTTTTTAATTTATTAAATTTTTAGACATGAATTTTTTTTGCATGGAAATGTTTCTCTATTGTATTAAGTCATCAGTTCTAGGTTGTATAAGTCTTTGCAGAAAGCATAATGGTTGAGGATATGAGAATATTTTCCTGTCTAGAAGATAATAGTTTGATTATTGATTCAAAATAAATCTTGAATCAGGTTTTGGATGTCATAATAGACCTAAAATGGTTGGTTCTAATTTGAGTTCTCAAGAGCAGAACCATATAACAACTTTGAGCATCTCAAAAGCTGGCTTTGTTTGTAATGAGAAGATAAGTCCGATAGAAAATCTGTCATGGGAAGCGTGCAATAACGGGTTTCTAAATAAAAATAAATCTTCCTTGGAATCAAATTTACAATCTGATGATGCCTCAGGACAGAAACCATTTTTGCGAGAAATCACGGACCAGAGGAATCTTCCCAACCAATCCGAATTTGATTGTGGCTCAGTTCAACATCGAAATTGTTCTGTATCAAAAATGGCTAACGTCTTTAGAGGATGCCGATTTGGGTTTTCAAAAAGTTTTCCAGAAATCTTGGTAAGAATGCAACATTATTAATTGCAAAGATTTAATCTTCAGTTATGTAACGCTTATCTTTGTTTGTAGCTGCTTGGTTTTAAAATTCTAGAGGATTTGCATTCCAAACATTCTGGCAACTGTTGTATGCTAGCAGAATCTCCAGTCTCACCTCATTTAGTAGTTTGAGTTTCGATCAAGGAACAATGAATTTGATTTTTCTGGGATACGTCAGGGGAATGGTTTCAACCTTAGTTTTGTTGTTGCTACAATCTGAATGTGTGGTATATGTGAGCAGAAACTCGAGATTGTTGAGTGGGTCCTTCAAGGAGGAGGATTTCTTGTGGAAGATGCTGAGAATAAGAAGGTTGACTATATTATTGAGCGCCATGGATCAAGGAATAATACTATCAACTGCAGTTCTCATGCAACATTTGTTTCGAGTCACTGGATTAGATATTGCTTAGAGGTATGACGTTTGTAGTTTTATTAGTGTGTTTGTGTGCACTATATATGTGGTCTTTTGAAATTGTAGACATCATTTAGACAAACTATTCATATGGTCATTGATGACCATAAAAATCACATTTCTATCTTTTGCAAGCCTTTCATGCAGGCGAGTCCCAAGTCATTTGCAGGTTTATTGTCACTTTTCCTGTGTTTCCGATAATAATTGGCATTCTCTTATTTTATCCTCATGGCTCACATTTGTGATGTAAGAAAGCAATCGCCGGAGCGTCAAGTGATGCAGCAGACAACCAATTCACTGTCATTATTGCATGTTAATGGACAACAAAACGAGTCATAAGGGGGGCAACCATAAAGTATCTATATAATTGAAGAAATTGACTTTTCAATATCACCAAAAT
The DNA here is from genome assembly GCA_037957365.1 of Torreya grandis. Classification (NCBI taxonomy): domain Eukaryota; kingdom Viridiplantae; phylum Streptophyta; class Pinopsida; order Cupressales; family Taxaceae; genus Torreya; species Torreya grandis. The sequence continues at coordinate 1,641,418 of JARHVA010000384.1, forward strand.
TAAAACGACAATTAAATGACAAGAATGTCAGATGGACATTGGGAAAAATTGGAAAACAATGAAAACATGCAACTGGCAATGTTTTTGAAAAACAAGTTATGGTTTTCCTTTAAAATGGAACCTGGACCATTTACCAATATTACAAGTAATATGAAAAATCGGGATTCATTCGAGGTTTTTCATGACACATCATTGGCCAACAAATCAAGTCAGAGTGAATGCAGCAAAACAACTGTTTTACATGTAAAGTTTTCAGTTGAAAATTACTGGTGGGTGCCTGGTAAAGACAATTGTGGATGATTGTTGGTAAGGTCATCTGTGGATGAGTGATGGATGAGCACCACTATAACTTCTCATGTATGCTTTACAAAATAATGCACTATGTATTAATCTAGGATGTATGATTGTTGGAGGTGAACATCCGTGTGCCTAGAGTGTATCTATGCTTGCTCGAGTTCTATGGCTATGTCAATTATCTACTACTCTTCCAAAATTTCTGTGCAAGAGACGGTGCCTCTGGGGGCCATCTCAAATTGTTAGCTCATACCTCCTATGGATCCTGTTTATTCATTGTCCACACCATACAGTCAGAAGACTACTTACCTTTGGCCTTATTGACATCATGATGCTTTACACAAGAATACTCCTTTGGAAGATAGCAATTTGTGAAATAACCATGTATACCTTAGAGTACTTTCTCTCAAGATGACCTCAATTAGAGGACGCCACATAGGTGTTGACACCATTAACCAATCAACTCACTAATGGGTGATGACTGTATCAAACACCAGCCATCAAGGGCTAGTTCATAAATGCTAAACAATTTATGGATGTATTTCAACTTGTAACTTGTTAACTATGCTCTCCCTTGGTGTGAAGCATTTGAGTTTGCACGCCATATGTAATGACCATTATACATGTTTGACTGTAGAACCTTGTACGACCCATACTAGGAATTGACATAAATAAACTCACTCACATTTATATATGGTCAAGTCCTTGTGTTTGTTGTTGACCACCTCTTGTATGAAATTCCTTGAAGCCTCATTTCTTATCCATGTTGTCACAATCAATACCCCATCTTAGGATTTCAAACCATGGCAGGGTGCCAATATGCATGCATAATCATTTGAAAACCACATCTTTATCAACATAAACCATATGCACATGCCTAATCACATATATAGTTATTATACATCAACATGTTCAATGCATTTAAGTCGAGCACTTTTTGGTGTTGGAATATGTACCAACATAGGCCACCTATATATCACACTCAAAATGCACTCTGCTATGAATGACTAATAGTAATGATGCACAAGAGTATTGAAAGGCAATATACATGTCACAGGGATTCTAAACATCTATGCAACATTGAATACGATCATTGATCCCCAAGTTAATCATGACACGAGTGAAATGCTACATGGTGTATGGTTGGTTTGGCATACTTACAGAACAATCATTGAGCTCAAAATGATAAATATGTAGAACAATTATACAAAACAACATAAATAAGTCTCAAAGGCGCAACTTGCCTCCTTTGGAACAAATCCATCCTTCTCGGCAATAAATGATGTAAAATATTAGGATGAAATTTTAATGGTCACATCAACCAATTTTGGACTTCTCCCCACACTTATGTTTTGTGTGTCATCTTTAGTTCCCAAGTTGACCTTTTGTGAAGATATTGTTTTCAAAGTTGTTTGTTGTAGTTGTGTCAAGATGAAGGTTACCCACCTTAAAAATCGATGAAATGAAGTGGATACTCCTCTTTTTTTTACATTTGATGTTTATCTGTTTTCCTATTTGATAGGTTCCACTTCAATGTTGTATGTTGAAAACAGGTTTTAGTGTTCTATTTTCCAGTGAAATAAACTTCTGTCCTAAGTTGCCAGGAAACAGAACAAAAATGGAAACGAAACCGAAACGTGGAATGACGATTTTCCAAAAACCTTTGGAAATGAAACAACAGAGAAACATCCATACAATAAATTAAAAGAAATATAAATATGTATAAAAATGCATAATACTCAGTTTTTGTCCATAAAAGATAAAACACTTGATTTTTTTAGCTTTCACGAAAATTCAAAACATTGAACATGCTTAAAATTTCACACGTTCATGTGAAATATCATGTCTTATAGGTTCAAACTTCAAAATATAATTTCAAAATCTCAAACTAGTATGGTTAGAGGTGGGTTTAGTGCAAGTTAGGTTAATTTTATGGTTTTTTAATTTTGATTTTTTTTTTTTGCTTTGTGGGAAATGGGCCGGAAGTGGCAAGGGAATGGCTGTGCCATCTCCAAACTGTGGCAGTGTTTCCGGGACGTTTTGGACTGCGCTTTGTTTCAGAAATGGATCCCCTCTGATTCTTCACCTATGTATTGCGTTTCCTGCATCTTAGCTTTTGTTTGATGCAATTTCATCTCCTGAACAGTTATGTAATTGAAGATCTCCTTCCTCATTAGGCTCAGATAATATTGTAGTCCTCTTTATGTAGTATTTAGACAATTTATTCTTAATGGACAGCTCTTCATTTATGGCTTCGATGAATAAATAAATCAGTTTTTTTTCTATTGTTTTTGAATGGTACTGTATCATGTCCATGATCATCAACCATTGCTGTTTATTTAAACCTGGCCTGCTTAGAAAGGCACCATAACAACCTAGTGTTGTGCACCTCTGTTATTGGGTTCGGCGCTATGCAGGCCTGGGTACCTGCCTTGGTCCAAGTCTGATTCGTCTTGGGGTTTGGCATGGGTACACCCCAGCCGGCTTGGGTCCTTATTCTGAAGGACCTGTGCGTACCCAAGGTGAATCCATTTTTATTTTTATTTTTAATTTTCAATTGTTTGACTTTGATTGTTGACTTAAAACAAAAAATAAACCTAAAACCTCACAATATTTAGTATTTAGCATAACTTTGATTTCTAATTTTGGTTTAATCTTTATCATTAATTTGATTTATTATTTATCATGACATGTGGCATTTAGCAATCATCATCAATTTATTAGTAGTGTTTTGTGGCTATCTTGTTTATTCTATGCATATTGTGCGGTTAGTTCCTGTTTATTGGCTAGAATATTTATATATTTAATATTTTATATATAATTTTTGTATGGCCATACCCAAGCTGTACCCAAGCCAAAAAAGTTGCCATATTGGCATACCCGATTTGCATTGTACCTGTACTCATACTCGTGTTTGTTGTTAAAGCTACACTACCAACCAAACAATATTGCGAAATTTTAAGTACATAACAAAACACAACACACCACAAGAGAATAAAAACTTTATACCACACGGCAGTGTTCGATACAATTGCTCAGTATAGGGATGACCTATCACATTGGCACCCTTATCCCAACATGCATCATTTTATTTATATTACAAAAGACCCAACGGTTTTTGGTTAAAACACAATTGTCAAATACAACCAATCATAACTAAAGAGTCATAAAGCCGACATGAGAATAATAACACCATAGCACAGTTGGCTACCAAAATAGTGCTTTTATGTAAATCAATGATGTGCATTATCCCCTTTTAAAAATAAATTGAAGTCCTTTCAATCTTTGTATTAAAAAATGTTGGTACCTGGCGGGTACTTGCGAAAAACTTTTTTTTTGTTGCAACAAGTAGATTGTTGAAAAACCATTGGCTGGTTACCAGACAAAAAACTGCGGTTTTCGATGAGTGGTTACCAACCGAAAACTGTGGTTTTGGGCCTGGTAACCAGTCAAAACACGACAACCTAAGAAACATAAGGAAAGTGCAAAAACAATTGCGAATATTTCATTCTGCGGTCGATTTTTTTCCTCTACTGTGCGTCGTTGATAGGAGGTCAAGGTCGAATGAAATTGCTATTTTCAACTGCTGTAGTCGCCTTTTGCCTTTGACATTTGGTATGGGACTTATTAATATTAGGCTATTAGCCTATTAGGCGATTAGCATTGAGCAACATCTACGATTCTACAAAATACCCGCAGGTTTGAGGCCCTTGACTCCATTCACATTGTAAACTATTTATTGTTTTTATAATTTCTTTAATTTCTGTAAATATTTTGTGATTATCTGAGATTGATCAATGATAAATGATAATGATCTAAGATTTAAATTTAAGTTTGATTTTGAACCAAATGGCAAATTGCCAAATTCAAAGACTTTAACTTTCTTTATTTTCATTTTGGCTTGTCCTCCATTGCTGATGCACAACACAACCCACAACAAGTGCAAGTTTGCAACACTAGTAAATAATAAAATTATTCTCAGATTGTGTTTTATTTTTTTTATATAGGTACGAGGCTTTTGACCAGAGCAACTACTGATTATATCAATGGCCACAACTGGCCAATACCAACAATACGGTCACAATTGACCAATACCAACACTATCTTCACAACCGACAAATACCACCAACAATACCGTCACAACTAACGAATACCAACAATACTGCCATAACCGACGAATATCACCAATACGACCACAACCGGTCAACACCAATGAAATGGCCACAACCAGCCTTCCAATACCACCGAGATTTGAACTTAGGTGGTGCATATAACAATCAAGTTGCTTTACCAATGCACCCCCATCTCATCGGTATCAGATTGTGTTTTATTATAAAACACAGTTTGATAATAATATATTAAAATTAATATAAATTCTAAAACAATCTCTGTATAATTATCATGAATAATCAATGAGTCTCATTCAATAATGTTTTTTTTAGAATACAGTAAATAGAAAGTCATAACATTTTATCATACTATTATCGTATTCTCTCGAGTCTTGAAAGTCGAGTCTTTAATTAAATAATTTAATCATATTGTAACTTCCTAATCACTAATCCAAATTGTATGTTATCGTAACTTGCTAGGTTTGAGCTCCAACTTCCTAGACTGTTTGGAATTGTTTATTGACATATTGTAACTTCAAAACGACATCCGCTTCTCGTGGTAGTAGCCGGCCTAAGAACTCTGATAACCCAACCTAGAACATTGTGTCGAAGGCCTAGAGTTCAACTCTGTGATATGCAATTACTGCGGGTTTAAGATGAATGTAGGGATGAATCGCCTCAAACTACCACATATGTCAGATTCAAAAGAATGATGTGCAACTATGTGACAAAACATCACCAGAGGCTCAAATGGAGATGGTTGTCCTAGCAACTTATGAGGAGGAAAAAAAGAAAAAAAAGCATTGTTGATGCACTTATAACCATATCAAATTGGGGGCCAACAAGAGCTGAATCTGATGAGTTAGCATCCTCTGGGTCTTCTATTACCCCAAGGGTGGTTTGAGGATGGGCCTCACCTAGTGGAGGCAATGCAAGTTCACTTTTACAGTGTTTTTTTGTTCTTTGAAATACCCCTGGGTCACAACCTTCACTCAAAGGTATAATTTGGAATAGGGAATTGCATAATGAAGCAAGAGTGGCAGTGGCAAATTTTTGGTATTATAAAGACATCCCATTCAATGTGATAGAAAGCCCATATTGGGAGAATATGGTAATTTCTTTGACTGTTGTTGGGAAGGGGTTCAAGGCCCCTACTCATGACTTGATAGGCCCACTGTTAGAGGATGCTGTGAAAGATACAAAGCTCATTGTAGACGAGCAAAAAATAGTATGGCACAAGAAGGGTTACATCATTTTGTCTAATGGGTGGACAGATGGAAAGAACCGCACCTTGATTAATCTTCTGGTGGCTTCAAGTGGATAGTTAGTGTTCTTGGAGTCCATTGATGCCTCTCCCAGAGTGAAACATGCACAAACTTTATGTGATATGTTGGACAAAGTGGTCATGGAGGTGGGTGTGGAGAATGTCGTCGAAATTGTGACCAACAATGCAACAACATATGTAGCAGTGAGGAGACTTCTTGAGGAGAGACACCTATCACTTTTTTGGAGCCCATGCTTAGCCCATTGCCTTGATTTCCTACTCGAGGACATAAGAAAGATATCATGGGTGAAAAATGTGGTCTAAGAGGCGAGAGATATCACAAAGTACATCTACAATCATCCTTGGGTGTTGAGTTTGATGAGAGAACACACCAATGGAAAAGAGCTAGTGTGATCGGGAGCCACAAGATTTGCTACGAACTTCATCACATTGCAGAGCATTGTAGTCTCCATAACATATCTTAGGCATATGTTTGTGAGCACACGGTGGATGGAGTCTCCATATAGCAAGAAAGCCAAAGGACAAAAGGTCAAGAAGACCATTTTTTGTGATGGCTTTGAAAACACCATGGATGAGGTCATAAAAGTAACTTTGGAATTAACTTTTTTTTGTTATGATTTATTTCTTTTTAAATAAACAACTCAAATTTATCTTAATTTAAAGTTTAAAATTATAGATGATTTGCTTTTAAGTGTCAGAGCCTCTGGTTAGAGTTCTCCGTTTGGTGGATGGAGAAAATAATCCGATGGGGTATTTGTATGAGGCCATGGACAGGGCCAAGAAGAGCATAGCAAATTATTATAGACAAAAATAAATAAATATACGAGCATGTTTAGCCCATGATTGATTGTAGATGGAACATGCAGCGTCATTGACATTTATATGCAACGACCTACTATTTGAACCCTAAGTTTTTTTGTGTGGATTCATTTAGGGCGGATGAGGTCATGGACGGCCTAAATATATGCATAGAGAGAATAGTGGTTGACGAAGCCACTGGAGACATAATTGTGGATGAGTTACAGATTTACAAGAGTGCAGAAGGGAGGCTATTTTCTTCACCTGTATGCATTTGAAGGAGAGCGACCCATCAACTAAGTAAAAAAAAATTAAATTTAATCCTTTATGCTTGTCATTGTATCCTTGTAATTGATTGTCATTGTATCATTGTAATGTTGTTATTTCTTTATAAATGCACAACTAGTTGATTTACAAAGTTATAAATCTCTTATTGCAGATTGTGATGTGGAAGATTATGGTGCAAGGACACCAAATCTTAAAAAATTAGCCATACGCATCTTGTCCTAGCCATGTAGAGCTTTTGGGTGTGAAGGAAATTGGAGCATGTTTGAGGCCATTCACACAAAAAAACGCAATAGGCTTATAACACACCTCAATGACTTTGTGTTTGTGCGGTACAATCTTCACTTCGTGAAATAAGTGGAAGGGACGGATAGTCACAAGGCAATTGACTTAGATGATATTGATCCATACTCAGATTGGATCATTGAGTCTAATGATGTGCTCCAAGAGCCATGTTTACTGAGGAGGAGGTCAAAGATTTAAAGAGGGAAGTAGAAGAAGCTATAACGACAGGGGAAGCAGAGGCATTGGGAAGGGTTATTGAGGATTTGGAGTTGGATGATGTGTTTGTGGATGATGTTCGAGTGGAGCAATCTTTACCTTCCATTTCTAGGGGGCAGTAGTGGAGTTGGAGTGAACAACTTCCATGAGCCATTTTAGTCTTCTTGTTGTTTAACATAGAGCATTCAACATTCACATTGTACTCTTGTTTGCTTAAAAATTAATATAAAACATGTTTATGACTTTGAGTTATTTGTTCTCTGAATCTCGACAATCATTTCTCTACATTCATTTCATTTTCTTATGTATTTTATAAATTTATATATTTTTAAAAAGTAGTGATAAAAGTGCCGGGTAATTTCTGAGTCCAGAGTATGAGTCACAATTTTTAACTGTCGAGTAACCACGGTTCCCGAGTTTTTCTACTATGCTTTCAATAACACCGAGATACAAAATGACTAAGAATGAGTTTGAAAAGGGAAGACATAAGACATTCTTGAAGGAGTTGTTGTAGAGGTTGCTGCTGCTGAAAACTTCTAGATACACTACCTTGTTGTAAAACCTGTGCTAAAATTCTGGTTGTTATAACAAGGTTCTGCAGGCTGATTTTGTTCAAACACAAAAAATACTAATGCCTGATTACGGTAATGAAAACCCATGAATTCGATATTTTTTTAAAATCTTTTTAGGATGCTGACAGTTATCCAAAAAATAAATAAATCACTGTTGCGTTCACTATAGCAGACTACATATTTACTCAATTATCGTAACTTTCTATTTTGCTCTTGACGATATTTTTAGTCTTTTGCATCAATCAAGATTTAATATCTTGCTTCTTTTTCTTATTATTCTTAGTAAAATTTAATTTCAATTTCCCTTCTCTTAAAAATGTTCAAAATTTTTGTCCTTTTTTTGGTCACGTACGGCTGCTGTTTTAGGTTTTTTAACATCAACATGTCAAATTTAATCAATTTTTAACCCCATCCACTTAATAATTTTTAATTATTTTACTTTTTTAATTTTCTTAGTACCAACTACCCGACATTAGATCACTTAAATGCTAACATTTAAAAAAAGGAGAACCTAAGTGCACAATCTTACTCATTTCATTCTTACATCGTGATGATGGTTCACGAAGCATGGTTCGAAATGTTGATTAAATTTTTTTAATACAGTTTTTTCCAGAAATCTTATTCACACATATTTAATGTTTGACAATACGGTCTTTATAGCAGACTGTACGATCATGGTAGCATGTTGTATGACACTATAGCAACTGCACGTTAATGTGGTAAAACAATGTAACATTTGTCCGATACTATAGCAGTCATATGCTACTATGGAAAAATACCGTAGAAGTTCTAATGCACTGTAACAGAACAATACAATTGATTAATTGCCAGTTTAGATGGCTGTACAATGCATATCTAGTGGTGAAAGAAATCATTTTAAGATCAACTACTAAAACAATGAGTCATAAGTAAAGAGTATGCAATGAAATTAATGGAAACATAAACCATACCATAAGGAGTTGAGACAAGATTTGTCAAGTAGGAAAACTGGTATGCTAGAAGAAAAGCCACATGATATTAAAAGATGGCCTAAAGCAATTAAAAGATAACACAATGTGCATACAGACTTCTTCCAAGAGAGAATAAAAATCGTAGAAAATATGAGAAGCTTGAGAAAAACACTTAGAAAGTGTTGTTGGGTAGAAAAAGAGATATAATGCACTCTTTAAATAGAGTGAAGTAGAATAAAGTTACAAAGTACCTCCAATCATTACCTTAGTCAAACTTCTATGTACGTGCATGGTGTCCCTATTTCCCATGTAGTGAGTGGAAAGTGGGTGCAAAGTGGCGAGGAGTTACATTTGAAACTTTACTCCAATATTACTCATATTAAGGAATATCTCTAGTGAGAAAAAAGAGGTGATGGCTACATGCCACCTCATATTTTTCGTATTTTGTGAATTAAAAATTCACACGAGAATAGTAATACACAAATTAGCCTATTTAAAATACCCCGATAAAGATTAATTTCTAGCAAGGGATGTGCATTCTAATAGAGGTGTACGATTTGTGGGGTGAGTGGGGGCATACATTGGGAGGGCCAAGTCATGCGACTAAGGCAGGTACAAATTAGAAGAGGGCCATATGACAATAACACAAGGGGCATACAACAAAGTTGCTTTAGTCGAGTGTACAATGCTGCATTAATCTAGTGTACAATGCTGCAATGTACAAGCAAAGGGGATGTACGGTCTGATAAGATGGATGTATGGGTTGAAATGACCATACGGTCTGGAAGTTGGCTGGCTGTATGGTGTAATGGATACTGCTTGTGTGGACGGTGTATGAAATTGTTGATGCATGTACGATGCCACCTATGAAGCATACAACAATGAGACCCTTGCTTTAATACTTGTCCTCTATGTTACTTTTTATTGTTCTTGATGAGGTACTTCATTAACACTAGTACCGTTATCTTTGGTAGTTTATAATAATTCAAGGATTTTGTGTTTTGTACTTAGATGCTCAATGTTAATCATATTGGCATTTTCTGTCCATAGCAAATATAATTTTAATATCGTTGACTATTGTACTATTGAATTTCCACATCACTTTCAATCATAGTTGCCATGTTTGGTCAAACAAGGTTGAAGTTTGGTTCAAACCGAACAAATTTTGTTGACCAAATTTGTTTGGTCAAGTTTCACCGTTCAGAAAAATCACCTTTATGATTAAAATAAAAATAAACAAAACATTTAAAATACTGTGCTTGTCACCTTTCATTGTCGCTGTGAGCTTGGGCTTGAAGCGGTTTGCCTTCCAGCGAGGAGGAAGACTGAAATGGTGAAAAGATTGAAACCCGTCGAAGACCTAAGGCCCTAAATCATCATTATTGAAGTTTGAAATGTGTTTGCCATTTGCCATCGCCGACAATAGCATCCAACAAGGCTTTACCCTTGGCCCTTTACAATGTTTACGTTTAGTATTTGATTTTAAACTGTTACAATTTACATGTGTAAACTGTAAAGTTAAACAATAAAATAATTTGTAAGTTATTAATAATTTAAATTAAATTTATTAATATTAAATATTTAATATCTTATTGCATTATTATTAATTTATTAAAATTTAAAATATTATTAAATAATAACTTAATAAGTGATTGTTATAAATAAAAAATATACATTACATATGATTTTTAAAATTTGTGTTTAATAATATTAATAAGTTCAATTTGTTTTAGCGAATATTAAGATTATTTATTTTTTATAATTTATAAAATTTTCCTAATTGAATTACCAAACTTACCAAACCAATTTTTTTTCAAAATCCGGAACTTCCGAACTTTTTTCCCCTTCCAAACAAACCGAACTTTTCGAACATGGTAACTATGCTTTTAATATATTGGGATTTATTCCTTGTTGAACGCTATTTTCTAATACAAGTTCCGCGGATGTGAAATCATTGTCTTATACTTATCATGCTTGTGCTTCCTCTGTCATTTTTAAATTAATTGCCCTTGGTTAAAATTTACGTGCCAAAAATATTGGATATGACAATACTTCCTCTTCGACATGACCTTAGTCCATAACTCTTTGTTCATCTAGAGTGATCATATGTACAGCCAAGCGTACTTCAAAAATAGTCCATGCTTCTGGAGGTCGTACTTTACCTAGCAATGTAATTATACCCTTGGACCTCATGTTCACACTTATTGTAGTTCGTTTTTTGAACTTCATGTTGGCTACACTTTCAAACTTGCGAGTCAGCGTATTATCGAACTTTCCAAACCTATCTTTGTATACTATGATCTCAGGTGGGTAAGTTGGTTGAGACATTGACAATTGGGAGGGAATTGGAAACATCAACTTTTGTTTCTAGTCACCTCTTCACAAGCCTTCTTCCTTTATTATCCATAATTTCAATGCTATTGCAATCCAGATGAAACACCTTATAGTCTTCCACCTGTTAATGAAACAAACTGTTGTAGTTTGTCTCATCTTCAGAGCATGATTATATCTCCAAGATCCCTTCTTCATTTGGCTCCATAGTACCTTAGTTTCCATCTTCCAAGTACTATTCTTATAAGTCCCAACGAGTCAAATGAGGTTGGTTCCTCGTTTACTGCCTGAATCTTCATATCTATCTCATATTTTTGGCCTTTGTTTTTAATAGAGTAATTTTTCTTCTAGTCGTGGTTGGCTTTGGTTGTTATCAATCAACCTCAATCCAACAATGTGTTGTAGGCATTCTTCTACGATCATATGACTACAAAATTCAACAAAAAGTGTTGGGTTCCAAGAAGACCTTTTGTCCCATCAGCACAACAAATACATTTATGCCATACTATTCGGCTCCCACCAGTTGGAACGTTGGATGCTAGATAGTTGGCTTCCCAAGACTTTTTTGAGTGTCCTCTGGAAGAACATTGACATTTTGAACCACCATCCATAATGGTGTTTATTATGTTTATCCCAGTTATCTCCATATGAACTACTTTTGGTTGTAGGGCTAGATTCATTGTTAGGAGCATGGAGTTGATCACTTGATCACCTGACAATGGGGATGTTACTATGGGTTCATTCTTTTGCATCTCATCCTCCCCATTGTTTGGTGTTACCTTTGACTTTAGGTGTGTTGTCACATGCTCTACGTCAGAGCCATTGTTAGGTGTAGTGGTGGTTATTGCATACTTGAGTTTAGAAACACTTTGCAATAAATCAGCTTCCTTTAGTATGGTAGCAATATTTGTCTTGCAATTGCTTTGTGTAACTCAAGTCGATTGGTCAACACTGTACTTATCTGCTCATGGTATTGTCTTCATTCTTCAACCACAACCTTCTCCAATTCTACTTTAGCCTGAACAAATTTGTCCTCCTCTAATGTTGGGTCAAGGTATGACTTTCTTTGCTTGTGCTCAAGTGATGGTCATTACTTCTTCATCCTTGACTATGTTAATCATGTTGGCATTTGTTTGCTTTGGACAATTGACAGCTTTGTGATCCTTTAAAATCTTTTGCAATATGTCCCCATTTGTTACACTTCCAACCTTGCATGATCCACTATTCTTGGGAGTCGTACTGAATTGGCTACCACCACCACTATTTTCTGATGTCGACTATTATTCAGCTTTGACGACATGGTGGGTGGTGTCGATTGCTCCCCTTGTATGAAGAATACTTGGGTGCTCTTGTTCTCGTGAGGCGTATTGAATCGGACTACCATCACCACTATCATTCTAATGTTGGTTATTATTCGGCTTTGAAGGTGTGGTGGGTGGTGTCAATTTCTCCTTTTGTATGAAGAGTATTTGGGTGTTCTTATTCTGCAAATTGTATGGGCATTCCTTGACTGAATGCTTTGTAACTTGACAAATCTCACATAACATTTTCTTTGGCAAATTCACCTTGGTTTTACCTTCTACCTTGTAGTTTGTGCACCAAGGATCCTTGTCTTTGTTCTTAGTAAGTCTCTTTAGCATTTTCATCATTTGAAGTATGTCTCTTCTCAAGGTTTGCACCGATCTAGTTTCTTTATCATCGTTGGACTTTGAATCATCATCTTCGCTCCTCCTTCTCGAGCGTGAGGAAGTCTTATTTTCACTTTCATTGTCCATCACTCTGTTATATGCATTTTCGTAAGACGAAGGTAGAAGCACCTTCATTTGCCTTTGCAACGAGGGTGCAAGTCCCTTGATATACCATTACTTATTTAGACTGTTGGCTGGTTCCTTCTCGTGTTTGTCGAGCAATTTTTTGAGTCTTTTGTTATAGGCTTGCATGCTTTCATGTTTCCCTTGCCGAGTGATGTAAATCTCCGCTATAGTTTCAATGTTGTCTTTGAGGAGCTTGAATTCTTTTTCAAATAGTGTGCGCAATTTGTCCCAAGATGACTTGTCACTTGTTGGTGCGTCTGTGTACCAATCAATGGCCACTCCTCTTAGTGTAGCTAGGAATGACGGCAACCAATGTTGCTCATATGTCTGCCCATTGGCAGTCCAAATGGTAATGCCTGTTCTAAAGTTGCACAGGGTCTTTGGATCTAGAGCTAGTAAATTTTGGCAGCTCCTGCCTCTCTATATTTGCTAGTGGAATGCCTATGACCATGATTGTTGTCCTTGTCTGACTTTGATCATGTATTTGACACAGCTCTTCTAGTGTTTGATACAATTGCTTGGTATAGGGAGGACCTGAAACATCAGCATCCATACGTCAACATGCATCATTCTATTTGTATGACAAAAGACGTAATGGTTGTTGGTCAAAACACAACTGTCAAATACAACCGAACATAACTAAATAGTCATTACACTGCTACCTAAAGCTGACAAAATAATAAGAACAACATAACAAAGTCAGCTACGAAAACAATGCTTTTATGTAAATCAACTGTCTTCGACCTGAACCTGAACCGGAACAGGTAACCTAGGCTGTAAATGTCTATAATCCCACTATCCACCAAAAATGGCTTTCCAGCAATGACATTTTTCTGAGCATTTGAGGTACCGATTAACTGAATTCTCCTTTGATTTTCCATTTTAAGCTGAAATTCAGGTGGGTATAACTTTGGTTTGTTTAGCTGAATCCATGTGTCCTGTGTTATTATGCTTACTTTTGAGCTGCCATCAAGTATCACAGTTGTTAGAGTGATGTCTTTGATACAAACAAGAATAATTGGAGTGTCCTCTCAATTGACTACCATCAATTCTCGTCTTTACTTCCCCTGTAAATCAATGAACTGTGCCAAAAGATTCAGAAAATATCTGAGGGGAACTGCAATTATTGTTTCTGCCACCGTATGCAGAATGTCTGTCTCAACACCATTGGCATCCATGTTTGGTAGCCATTCCTGTATTGTAATTGCATTTATATTGAGCTTCATCGGTCCATTACTGTGTAGAGTGTCTGTCCTTGCAATAGATGCCCCTTTCTTCTGCTTATCTTCTCTTCATACTGCTATGGCTTGTCTGCTTGTGTTGGTTGATGCACCATTTGTGTTGTCCACTTTTATAAAGCATAGTCTTCTATGCCCTCTCTTAACGTTTTTAACTTTACAGTGTTGATCGACTCACCTTTTTGGGCCGTGACAGTAAACACAAATGCATCATCTAAAAGAAGAATTTACTCACTCATTACAATCAATCCTGCAATGTTCCTTAGGCACTCCTTTCCCAACCACATATCTGGTTCCTATTTCTTCTTGCTATGAGTATTATCATGACATCTTTGAAAGGTTCCATATCAAGAATATAAACTTGGTTCTTTGGACAGTGATCTTCATCATGGTCTGTTGACCTGCAATTTATACATGTGTATTCTGTGTTATTCACTGGACAATGAAGGACAAAGTGTCTTGCAATGGACCATCAATAGCTTGCTATCAGTCTTATTTGGTGGACAATTTACATTTTGTTGTTGTTCTTGTATAGCGTTGACAATATCCTCCACCCATCTGCTGGACTTGCACAACAAACATGCTAATCTTCAGCATTTTCTTGAAAACTTTGCTTCTTATTCCAAATGTTTATACACAGTCCTTTGTAACACGGGTATCCACATTGCAGGTCTGATAGTATTCCAAAAAGCACTCATATTTTGATTACACCTAGTGTTTCCAACAAATACTATCAGCCATACACCTTGTATTTTCAACATAAAAGGTGGTCTGCAACTCACAAAACCTATTATGAATTTCAGTTATAAAAATAAGCAAGTATTTCCTCCATCAATGCACAACTAATCCACTGTAAAATCATCTCAACTGTTTTTAAACATGCTTGTCATTTCCAGTAAGGATGAAATGAATGGCAAAGAGGTATTTTTCTTGTATTCAATTTTGAAATTCTAGCTTGGCCTTCATGGAAAGCAAACCAGTCCTCAAACTATTCCCTTTGATTCAATTTCCCCCCTGTGATGATTCATTCTAGATTTCATATATGGTATACCATGCACCTACACATGAAAACTATCAAATCTACAGACATTTCAGCCCAAGGAGATGACTAATTTATATTCTTCAGCTACCTCTCTTTTTATGCATCTGTATTCTTCATATATGGATGACGCAATATACTTCATGGCTGAATTGTTATTTATTTATGTTTAAATAATTATTTTAAATAAATTTAATTATAATAGCCACTATCTTTCTGTCTAAATGCATTCATGAGATGGAAATATTGTAATCGTGATTTGCTGGCAATATGTTGCATTTACTAATGGAAATAGTTATGGGGTGTGTGCACCTGGCCTCGAAATGGATGCTTTCAGCATGGGCACCACCACCCATACCTACAGCCTACAATTATTTTGAATTGCTAATGTTATTATGTAACTTGCAGTATACAAATAGGATTTTGTGTAATACAAATGCACCCTGGAGCCTGCACACTCAAGTTTTTGGGGTCCTCACTGGGTACTCTGCACGCCTGCACACAAATCACCTTGCTTATGAATGAAGAACACTTGTTTATGATTATTTTTAATTCGAAAAAGTCGTAGTAATTTATGTCAATTTTGAGAGAACTACGAAATTTCAAGCTTGTAGGTTGTGATCAATTTTGAGTAGCCCATGACATCTGGATGATACAGTAAACAGACAAGAAAAGGTGCAGGCAGCTGATATAGCTTCATTTGATCAAGACTAAGCTATGGATATCACTGTAAAATATCTCAATTTATGAAATTGCAAAACCTTGTCTAAATGCCAGATGATCTGCCAAAATTATCAGCAAACCCTAAACCCTAAACCCTAAACCCTAAACATACAACAATTTGAAAGAGTGAGATTCCAATGACCACTTACTGATAAAATCTATCATGTACTCTGCCCTGTTTCTGTTTCAAAATTTTTAAACTACGGCAATTTTCCATAGCTTGGCATTATCTATTTATTTATAGCCACTAGGGAATAATGCCATATCAGGTGTCTGCAACTTTGTGCGACTAGGCAAGGGCTATTGCACAATGCAGATTGCTTGCAAATCTGCAATTTTCTAGACTTTTCCAAAATCAATGTAAATTACTAGTACTTTTATTGTCAAGAAAAATAAGTGAATACGACATAAGTATCAACATATCATGATTACCATCATTCTACCTCATACATACAATGTAGACTTGATAATTGCCCTAAGGTCCAGTTGTAACTATGTACATTTTGTTGACTTGTGATGCAGGAGTATCGCAAACAGCAAAGTCTACTTTTGAGAAAAAATTTCAACATGGGTGCATGGCGTGCAGGTGCGCAAGTGTTTGATTGGGGCGCAAAAGCTTATGTGCAAAGGGAGAAGGAAGTAGTGGCGAAGAGGTTGGGAATTGGTTACACAGGTTTCATCAAAGTGTTGGCTAAGGCAAGGGTTGCACGTAAAAGCATTTGGAAGACAAGGGTGTAGAGCAATCTTGTATCACGCAAAAACATCGAATTCTAGTTTTGAGAATAAATTTCAACATGGGTGCATGGTGTGCAGGGGTGCAAGCGTTTGATTAGGGTGCAAAAGCTTATGTGCAAAGGGAGAAAGAAATAGTGGTGCAGAGGTTGGGGATTGGTTACACGGGTTTCGTCAAAGTGTTGGCTAAGGCAAGGGTTACACACAAAAGCATTTGGATGGTTATGGCGGCACAACGATGGACAAAGGCATCATCCACTTACAGAAGATGTAGAGTTCAGAGTTATGCAAATATTTAAAGATCCAGGTGAAGCATTGAGGGAATTGCGCAAGTAGCTCAGTGGGCCAAGGAGACTTGGTGTGTAGAAAGAAAGGCTGACACAAATTTGAGGCACTTTGACCATTGAATCCAAGAGTATATGATATAAATTCGAAGGACGTGTCTGTAATCCATGCTTGAATGGGAGGCACACAACCCTTGGCAATGTGTTGCGACTTGTAGAAACATTTGCATGGATCTATTTTGACACTTTGCACTTGGGGAAGCCTATATAAAGGGGCTTTGGGCAAGACATGTGAAAGCAAAAGGTTATAAGGTTGATGGTGTGCAAGGATAGTGTGAAGATGTAATGTCCCTTTTAGGACAAAATTAAACAAAATTGGAATTCACAGCAAATCCTAACACAAATAATTGCAATCTCTTATTTTTTGTTCCAAACCCTAACCATAAAATTTCAGAATTTTGCAAATACAAATTCAGGGCACAAGTTGCAATATTTTATTATCAGATATTCACCACAAATTCAGAATATTACAGCTCACAAAAATACCTTTAAATCTGATTTTTCAAACCAACAAAAGGCTGAAAAAATTCAATAAAATACCAACAATGTTTCTATGCGTTCAAACTAAAATTTAGGCTTAACTTAGCCTTGAAGGAGTCACTTTCAAACCCCGAGGGGGGGGGGGTTGCTACCCTCACAACTGGTTCGCTGACCTTCTCAAGCAATTTGCTGCCCTTTTTGGGCTCCAAAACAAGGTTACTGCCGTAGCAACTGCTGCGTCCTTCAAGATGCCCTTCCTTGTTTTGCATCTCCTGAAAATGGAGTTGATTGAAAATGGAGTCGCTTGAAAATGGTGTCTAAGCTCCTCAAACTAATCAATTCTATCCTTTGCAACCCTTGAAATGAAGCTGCCCAGCTGAAGGTTAATGGTTTCCGTCCTTAATTTCAGATTTCCAATGAATGTTTTCATCTTCAACGGAAGCAAGTCAAGCAAGTCATGCTCAAACTCAAGTTAAATTGGTTAAAATGACATATCCCACAAAATGAAACTCAACCTCTTTTTTTATATCCTTTCCCTCCAAATTCATACGAAACAAGGCGTGCTCCAAGTGAGAAAGGAATTCAAATGTTAAAAAGGGTAATTTTTTAGAATTTTCACTTAAGGGTTACTTGCTCATGACAAAAAAGTCCTCTTTTAAGTCAAAATTAGAAAAATTGCCGACATAAGTTACTTTTTGGCAACTTAGATATTATTATTATTTTTACTTTTAATTATTTAGAAATACTTTTTATTTTAGTAATAATATCATTCTAATCTTGAAAATGGGGACATTACAATCCACCCATCCCAAGCTCCATTCTTCACTTCTTGTACCCTTCTGCAAATACTAGGATTTCAAATCAACCTCAGGATCTCTTCAGAGTGTGGAAAAACTTAAGCAACCTCTTCCAGCTTTGCTGCAATAACATACTCTTCATCCTTTGCTTAGGTTGAAAACAAGCTCAGTTGCTCCCACTCATGTTTGTCACGTGCCATGATCATTGTATTCTCCTTGGACATGTGCAAACTATGTACTCTTTGACTCATAAGAGTCTCTTTATCAACACTCATATGGGCTGTTTTTACATGTGCAAGGTGTTGTCAGGATGCCAAAGTGGCTGCCATCATGCTTTTCTTCAGCTGAACCTTTTTCCCAACTTCTTCTTTTCAAAAAGATCCCCTAACTTGTGCCAACTTACAGCTGTACTTGACTGATAACAACTGTTCCAACACTTTGAAAATGTCATAATAGCAACATATTTGATTTCTTTTGCCCCTATCAAGGGTATGAACCATGTAGGAACTGAAAGGGTTATTGGAAGTAAGTGCATCAATGAAATAACAGTATCGTAAGGGCTAAAAATGTTTATGACAACAATGTGGACGTTGGGAATTTGTGGTAATGGTTATTCCAATTTTTAAACTTGCACATAGAACAAACATGTCAATGAAATCAAGAGCTCCCCACACCACTCCTTCAACTGTTTCATCATGCCTCATAGGCATTGTGTTCAACTCTCCTCCAGTGCTTGCATCTCCTTCATAATTTTCATTCATGTGATGGATTTTCAAAGGTCCATTCTTGCTGCCCAAGCATGGCTATAGCTGTACCGTTGTATTTTCTCGCTCACAATCAACATTTTATGGTTGGAAACTCTTCCATAACAGCTGCAAACAATCCTTCGTTGATGGTAGGTGGAACATCCTTCCACCTTGTGATTGTCATGAAAAGTGTTAAGGGGCTGTTTCTGTTGCAAATATCATCAAAAAGAATAGGACAACTGTCATATTTTAAATTCTTCACAAAATTCAGAAATGACTGATATAGGGGTTGGATTCAATCATATAGTGACTGAAAATGCTTTCACAACATCAAGAAATTGAAGATTACTCAAGTGTATGATTGGGACTACTTGAACGACTGCATACAAAAAGTTGAGCTGGCTGGAAATGTGGGTGACAATAGCTCTACAACCCGGAATAATGAAGTCTTTTTGTAAAAACACATCCTTGAGTTCTCCTTCACACCATGCAACTGAAAATACTTTTATGGCTATCATACAAGTGTAAAAGAGACTGGTACTGTTGCGGACAACATATAAAAGATTGGTGCAACAACTGCCATACATGACACTCTTCGACAAACTCAGCCATGTGAGTGATCTAGGGGCCATACACAACCCTTCTTTGGCTGAAAATTCAACAAATATCTACTTGTAGCTTGATTTCCAATCAGTCCTTGAGAGATGGCAGCCAATGTTCAACTCCATGGCATGTTGGACACCATTATCCGCCGCTTCCCACATCAAGCATGTCACTGCTCCGGCAATGGTGACTTTTTTCATAGCCTTGTCCCCAAGTGTAGGACTTGGCTCTAAGGAGTGATCTATGGATTGTGAGCATTGATTCTTCACCACTTTGTTAGGATGCTTGACATATTTCCTAGGGTTCCTCATTAACTTTTCAAGTCAAATGCATGAGATAAAGAATTCATTAACAATAGTAACATTGAACTCCTCAAAGACCTTAACCTTCTTATATCTCCAAAGGTCACTTGGATCCCAAACTTTCATGTACATACAATTTGGAGCTTGTATGAAAGGATCTATGTGCCCTTTGTCACTCAAAGTGTTCTTCACTCAATCACCATTTTAACTATGCTATCCATGATAACCACAAATTTGTTGTGATATACTATGAAGCATCAAACTTGACATATGATCATTTTTTTTAACATGCTGCCCATGATGACAACACATCTGAAATGACATAGTAATAAGCAACAAATCCACAACACTTTCATACCTTTGGCTGTCCTCAACTTGTTCACCTTCCTTTGTTGGATGAAGATTGGTTGGGATATCTTCAACACCTCCCACCTTGGGATTTGAATTATCTCCTTAAATGCATGCTTATCAGTTGAATTTTGAATTGTTCCATTGCTGTTGGTTTTGATTCCTGTACATCCCATTGTGGCTTCTTAGGACAATTTAGAACCTAAGGTTATACCTTCATCCTTTTACCAGTCTCCGAATGATGGCAAAGCGGGAATAGGTCTTTGCTGTCCCCACCATAAATTGAACTGAAATTATAAGGGTGTTGACCCTCTTGACAACAATCTGGAACTGCCTTAGTATGAAGCACTGAATATGGGGCATGACCATCATTCCTTAGGCTATAATTAGAATGCTCATCTCCTTTCGCTGAAGTAGGAACTTTTGATAGATTTGCCTTCACACTATTAATCTTGTCAAGTACTTTTTCATAGTTGTTCTGAAAATCCATCTCATATGGCAATAGCTCAATCTTTGGAATGCTCGGAAGATGGATAGGGGCTTCTTGGAAAATATCTTCTTTCCCTTTGGTACCTTTCATCTTATCCTCGTTGTTAGAAGGATTTTTTTGATGATCAAAATATTGTAAGGACATTGTATGATAGTGATATAATAAATCCTTAGGAAATAATAAATTTGAAGTATGATTTTCCTTTACATACCTTCGGCTGTCACCAAAGTGTTCATACACATTTTCTGGAAGAGAGTATGTTGAGATGATCTCAACACCATCACCCATGTGACTCAAAACTCCCAACTTAGGGTTAATTAAAGTGTTCACCTCAAATGCATATCCATCCCTAATGCCTTTTTGAAAAATTAATACCTTAACTCTCCTTGCTAAAATCATTAAGATAATCAAATTGCTTACCTTTCTCTTTTTCCATCACAAGGGCATAATTCTCTTTCTCTTGGGCTGGAACATTTTTTCCACTTTCCTTTTGTATGACAGGGGCCTCCATGGGCTGTCCACTAATCTCTTTCAGATCCGAATTCTTTTGCTTTCTGATTGCTTTGTTGGCATTATTTTGAGGGTTTGACTTTCCATCTTTCTCATTCAATCTTCTATTCCTATGTTCTATGTATACCTCACAGAATTTTTCAAAGGTATTATAAGATGTGTATATATTAGACTTCTTACCATATTCATCAAAGGCAAAAAGTTTGACCTCATCTTTGTTAAACTGCTCTTTCAACCATGCCTCCTGAATAGGATCATTCTTTTGCATTCTTCTAAATGAATCTAGGGCTTTATAGCTGATAGAAAACTGTTTTAAAAGTTGATTCTTAATACCTTGGCTTTGTGTTAGCCTTTCTTGTCTTGCTTTTCTATTGATTTCTTCAACATGATCCCTAGCTTTTGTTGCTCTTTTTGTATTCTCATCCATATCTCTTAGATATGATTTATATACTCTTCCTTTGGTAAGAACTTAGGTCGCCAATCCATTGTAGACACTCAAACCCCACAATTGGGCAAGAAATGGCTTTGATACCATTGCAATCTTCCTTTTAGGACAAAGTTAAACAAAATTGGAATTCATAGTAAACTCTAACACAATAATTGCAATCTCTAATTTTTTGTTCCAAACCCTAACCATAAAATTTCAAAATTATGGAAATACAAATTTAAGGCATAAGTTGCAATATTTCATTATCAAATATTCACCACAAATTCAGAAATATTACAGCCCACAAAAGTACCTTCAAATCTGGTTTTTCGAACCAACAAAAAGGTGGAAAAATTCAATAAAATACCATCAATGTTTCTATGCCTTCAAATTGAAATTTAGGCTTGATGTAGCGTTGAAGGAGCCAATTTCAAACTCCAAGGGGGGTTCACTACCCTCACAACTTGTTCATTGACCTCCTCGAGCAATTCACTACCCTTTTTGGGCTCCAAAACAAGGTCGCTGCCCTAGCAACTGCTGTATCCTCCTTCAAGATGCCCTTCCTTGCTTCACATCACCTGAAAATGGTGTCTAAGCTACTCAAAATGATCAATTCTGCGCTTTGCAACCCCTGAAATGAAGCTGCCCAGCTGAAGGTTAAGAGTTTTCATCCTTAACTCTAGATTTCCAATGAAGGTTTTCGTCTTGAACGGAAACAAGTCAAGCAAATCGTGCTCAAACTCAAGATTTCAATTGTTAAAAATGACATGGTCCTCAAAATGAACCTCAATTGCTTTTTTTATATCCTTTCCCTCCAAATTCATTCCAAAACAAGGGGCATTCCAAGTGAGAAAGGAATTCAAATATTCAAAATGGTTATTCCTTATAATTTTCACTTAAGGGTTAACCTGCTCATGACAAAAAAGTCCCCTTTTAAGTCAAAATTAGAAAGTTTCTTGCATAAGTTACTTCTTGGCAACTTAGATATTATTATTATTATTTTTACTTTTAAGTATTTAGAAATACTTTTTATTTTAATAATAGTATCATTCTAATCTCGAAAAAGGGGACATTACAGAAGACCAAACCATCTTCTTCAGCAGACCCAGGAGTGGAAGTCTGAAAGACTCTAATGTTGTAGAGAGAAAAGCTTGCATTTGCAGCTGGAGGTTCCAAGCGTAGCCCATAGCTAACACAATTGGGAGAAATCTGTGTAACCCGTTGTTTGCATTAACATATGAATTGAAAAACTTTTGTTCTTTCAGATCTGAGGGTGTGAGTGTGTGTTCATCTAGTTGCTGGGTTAAGAATTTCCTTCATTGGAAACCCTGTTCCTGTGATTGTATCAACTTGCAAAGTTTCATATGTGAAAATATTTTAGACACTAGGTCAGCAGGATGGAAACGTATTCCCAAACAAATGGATCAGTGCTGGAAATGTATTTACCTATTAAATAACAAATGAATAATATGGTAACTTTTGATGCCAGTACAACTTTTTAAGGTACTTACATGTTTCAATGACTGTTTTAATGTCTTTTTGCAAATTGGAGATGTAATGCACCTTTAAAGTTCTTGGTGAAATCTGGTAGAGTTCATCATGAGCATTTTGGTTATGCATTGTTTATCATTGACAATTGTTCTAGGTGACAATCCTAATTCAGTCTTAGAGAGAGATATTCATTCCATCACTCATTTGAATTGTTTCACATACTTGGTGGTTGAAGGAAGGGGCTATGCTGGACATCGGAAGTCACATATTATATAAGCCAGTGGCATGTCAAATTCCCTTGCCTGGATTTGAGAGTATGCGTTTCTCTGTTTCACAATATGAAGAGAAAGATAGGATATTGCTGCGAAATTTGTGCTATGTTCTGGGAGCCAAATTTACTGGGAAGCTAAATAAGAAGGTGACTCATTTACTGTGCATTTTTGCCGGTGGACCCAAATATGAAGCTGCATGCTCTTGGGGTATTGAGGTCATTACTGCAGACTGGATATATGAATGTGTAGGGCAGGTACGTATCAGCATCATTTTCCAATAGGATTTCTGAGATTTTCTCGTAGGTAAGTTATGCTGATATTTGCATGGTCTCTCTCAAATTTATTGTTTGCAACAGTTTTATTCTTGAAAATAGGGCAATTTCATACAGATTTTGGATATAAAAAGGAAGAAAGGAATTGTGGTTGTGTTTTGTGATGTTTTTAAAATTTACAGGATCATAATATGTATATGGATTTCATTTGCATTATTCTGTACTTATATGGTATTTATGTTGCAAATACTTATTGTTTGCGACTCCTGAATCAGGATAAAGTACTCCCACTTCACACATTTCGTCCTAGAGAGATGTCAGCAGAAGATAGAAATGCAGGTTTCTTTGGCATGACTCAGTACCCAACTCAGGCTGCTCATTTAGCCTCTGGGGAGCTTCCATCCCAGTGCCAAACTGACAGCCAATCTAGATCACAGAGCCAAAAAGTTGAGGTCGGAGGTATTAGCTTGGGAAAATCTCTCAATACTGTTTAAAATACAATTTAAAATACAGGTATGCATGCAAAATTATCATAGTATACTCCTTTTCTGTCAACAGGAGAGAAGCAGGAAGGGACACCATCGGCAAAGAGAACATCGAGTGGCAGGAAAACTAGAAAACGCCACCATCCTAGCAATGGCTTGTTGAAAAGGGTTTCTGCAACAATTGATGTTGGGTGCAGTTCTGATCCATGGGAGGAGCAATCTGTTCAGTGGTTGGAAGGGACGAAGAAAGGTTGCAAGGAACATGCAGAATCTTCCAAGGTTCCATGCAAACGAGCAAAGAAATCCCAAGAGAAAGCTACACAAGATCTTGCTAAAGACGTGTTGACTGATAACACTGTTGAAGAATTAGCAAGGGATGAAGTTAAGGAGCTATACAACATAAAGGAATCCGTTGAATCATGTTCAAAAGGTGATCCAAGCAATATTATAAGAATGGATGAACACCATCAGCGAACTGGTAGGATCGAAGATAGTGAAGCCACTCTTGATGTAGCAACTGCAATTGAAGATTTAATAGCTCAGTCTGAGGTAAGAACACGAACAAATTCAAAGAAACAGTAATGCCATTCCTTCATGGTGATTAAATAATGAAAAAACTGGTTTTGATTTTAATTTTATTTTGACTACTAATTTGGTGTTGTTTCTGATATGAAGCTATTGCATAATGACTCGAGAACTGAGACGGCGGACAATCGGAATGTATCCTTGTTACTTAAATGAAGCTAAATTTGTTGTGGTTTGGTTCTAGAGAATTGTGATTCTTTTTATATAATGATTTCCTTGATGGCTGTTTTTAGAAAATTTCACAGGAGTATCCATTACTTTCCCGATATCGAGAAGAGCCTTCACGTGCAACCTTTAGACTTCCAAAGGAGTTTTCAAGGTATGTTTCTGAACCGTCCAAGTTTGCATGTTCAACAGTAGCTGCCACTCCTTTCCCTGGTCTGAGATATGGTCAATGTTTGTTTCAGGCATGAAAATGAAGATGAGAACCAAAGCATCTCAAATGATATTGTTCACAAAGCTCATGATTATTTTAATGAATCGCAAATGGAGTCCCAGGTCCAGCTTTCGTTCATAATCTTCAACGTTTATTGTATAATTATTTGAAATGCTCTCATGCCAAAGGCCTTTGTTGCAGGTGATTGGGTATGACGTAGAAAACACAGCAAAGAAAATGTTAATGGCAAAAATTCAAACTCGAAGCATGACTTCTTCTGGAAAGAGCGAGGGTAGAGGACAACAGATTAACAATGATCTTGCTCGCCTGTTGAACGTAGTAGATAGTGGAGGCAAACAAAAATCTAAAAGAAAAAGTTGAACTGTACATTGTTTGTATACAACACACTCCAATGTATACCATCATTCTTTCTAACCAAAATTTCATGCAACCCAAGGAGGCATGGAATGGTTTTAATTTCCAATTAGGAAATTTGCTGAATGGAAATACAAATGTGAATATCCCAGCAGTATATCTAGATAGAGATGTTGGTTTGTTGTTCAACTTTTGTAGAACATTGATTCTCTTTGGCACTTAATTCTGGGTATTAGATGCCATCAGTTTCAGTAGCCAGCCGTGTACTCTCATTATAGAAAGCATTTCCTTCATATTCACCCTGGACATTGAAAGGAACTGTTTGGGTTTGAACTTGGGTCTCTTGGATGGCAACATTTTGTGTCAATCACTCGATCTCACCCTGATGGACCTCTCATTATAGATTCAAATGGTTTGTTAGAACTCACATTACAGATTCAAATAGTATGATAGACCTGGGTTGGCCTAATGGTGAAAAACTTGTGTTCTTGAAAGGGAGGTTGCAAGCGAATCCTGAATGGGTAGGGTATGTACACCTTGTACTTGAAGCATAATTAGGGGCCTCCAGTATATTGGGAGTAAATAAAGCGAGGAGTATGGCATTGTAGACCTTAAAATGTCTTTCCTTCCTTTCTTAGATAAAACTAGCATAGTGTTCCAAGATACTAATTGAACTTCCAACCTTTGACGTCGAACTAGGCACCGAACATATTTTATAACTGACATTTTATCGATGATAAATGTCTGTGGATGAAAAATATGGCTAATCTAATATAACTTAGTAATGCTGCCCTGCAAATGTTTTCTAATTTTGAGCTATTGATCTTAAACAGCAAAGTGAAAAATTATATATCATCTTCAAATAATATTCAAATAAACAATTAGAGATGAAAGAATGGTTAAAGGAATGTTTTACACACCATATGTAATTTATCCGCAATATGAGCACCAATGCAAGAATGACTAAAATTAAAGACATTTACTAAGTATTAAAGAAGAGCAAAGCAAAAGAAATTCTATGCTAACCTTTAAATAAGGAAATTTTATTTTAAATATCAAAGTGAAAGAATTGGAATATATGTCAATTTGAAAATGCAAGGGAAATTCTATATGATCGTAATCTTCAATAGTTCAAAACAATGGGGAAATTCAATTTTGATCTCCAATAAAATTTTACGCTAAGTTTCCTAATAAAAAATATTAGTAAGTTTATATAAAAACAGGGTAAACTGTAAACAAAATCTTTAAAAACTCATTTTTTCTGGTTCTAAGAATGATATGTTTCAAGTGGGCATGAATGGAACATGCTGATTATTAAATGGTGTCAGTAAGTCAAGATTATCAACCATATTGTCTTTCAACACAAAGGAGTAATGTGCCTAAAGACACTATTTGCATTTTGTAATCTAAGAAAAGACACTTGACAAACCTGGCTTTGTGAAAGGCTTAGTGACGGTTTCGTGAACTTGGTTTTTAATGTGGTTACATTCAAATTGAATGAGTCAATATAGAATCGAGTGTTGTATGGAATGCTGATTGGCATCAATGTGCTTGGACTTGGGGCTCAACTCATCCAAGAAATTGTTGATGAACTGCAATACATTCCACAAGTTCAACCATATAACTTTTTTGTGTGAAGAAAGCTTCTTAGGTGACATAGCCTCTTCCTTAGCAACCACCTATTATGGCATTAACTTATGCATCATTCTTGACAACATCAACAATTGTCCAACCATCTTAGGTTGATGCTTATGCAACCTCGCAAACTATGTCTCCTAAATTGTTGTAAGGTATTGCCGCGTTGAAAATTTTCATTAAATTTTGAAGACAATTTTTTGTAGGCAAGAAGCTTTGAGAGCGGGGCCAAGAATGTTGAAAACTTGTAAATGATGGTCTCTTGGTTATGCCAACCTATTGAAATCCTGTAAAGGGCAGTAGATTGGTACACTTCTTAATTGAAAATCTAAAAGGGCAACTAAGCAGTGCGTGAGAAGTGAAACTAAACAAATGGTACATCAAATGAAATTGTGACCTTTGCTTCTTGACCGGCTCATCCACTATGCTCAAGGCAACTCCATCTACTTCTAGTCAATGGTACCTTGGTAGCATCTTCGTCTTCGGGCAAGACAACTCTTTAAGTTCTGAGAAGTGTAAGTCGTACACATTTTAATAAGATAACTAGGTGACATGGGTAAGACATACCAGATTTTGTATAAAATATGGTTTCATGAAGGATCATAAAGATTGGAAGTTGAACGATTCTTTTAATCTTGAAAATGAAAGGCCATGAAGATGAAGAGTCATAATCTCTTTGCAACATTATATATACTCTGTTTTGTAAAAGAATTGGGTTGGAATGTAATAGAGATCAATACATGATAATATTTGATTTAGTAATCGGGTGTCAAGTGTATTCTGTATGTGTATAACTTGTAATTGAATTGCTTGTATCTTCCTTGCGAATGAATGTATTCTTGCTTATTGTTAATCTCTTACTGCATTGAAAGGTAAACTGTTAATAAACACATATACATTGATGGAAAACAAGAAGAAAGCCTTGCGAAAGCACTTAGTTGTATCCTTGTCTATATTAATTCCGAGTCTTCTCGCAACATTCAAAGACTACAATAACTAGCATGCCTTGATGTGCCTTGATGGGTGATTCTAGGGACAATTGTTAACAATGGTTCCGTTATCGGGTTTTGAATATGTTGAAATGGTTGCTTGGTCAAAGGGACCTTGAAAACTGGTTAGACATAAGGATACATAAGTTCACAGAGGAAGAAGCTATAACATAGAAATTTCTATAGAGGAGATCATTTTTGAACACATCCATTGAGAAATTTATAAAATATTTTGGTGCGAGTTGCTTGACTTACTAGCAACATCGCTGTGCAGATTGGAATACTACTGCTTTAGACCACGTGAAATAGTGCAACTTAGACATTGAATGTCCCTGTGTGATTGATCATTGGGTGAAGACTAGAATTGATAAGCACATTACAAAATTTGCTATTTAGGGGTATATTGGGTTTGAAATTGCATACGACTTGTTTGTTAGAGGGATTAAAGACAAGTTTTTGAAGCGACTCCTTGTGCTGTTGAAGATGTTGGTTGTAGAAAAGGTGATGGTGCCAATTCTAGCTGATATGTAGTCGTTCAAGGAACAATGGGGATGCAAACTAGAGGGAGTTGAATGAAGAAGAATTGAACCAAATACCCTGAACCTAAACCTAGAGAATGGATAACACTGAAATTGAAAATGAGAAAGTAATTCTAAGGCTTCAAAGGAACCTGTGACAATAGAAAGGGTTGAACAAGCAAAATTTTGTAGAAGACGGGCCACAAGTCGCTGTAAATAGGATTAAACAGGAAGTTGTGAAGAAAACGAGAGAAACTAGACTTCTTGAAGCATAATATGAAGCTGAAAGTAAAAGAGAAATGAAATAGAAGGAAACATAGGAAATATAGATAACGTGGAAACCAATTGGGAATTGAAAGCAAATCCGGGAAGAGAGGAAAGAAGAGAACAAAAAAACCACAAAGAGGCTGCAATAGAGTAGTTAGAACAAATAAAAAATAGATTTAGAGAGCAACTACGAAGGCAATGATTGTATGTTGAAGAAGAAGGGCATGCTTTCCAAGAAGCAATAATGAAACACAAACTCAGGTCAAGTTTAGGAATGTGTATGATAGATACTCCAAACATGGATCATTCATTTCAAGGGGATGCATCACCTATGCTTATTTTAATAACCGAGAATAGTAGTTTAGAGGTAGCCACAATTAACAAGTGGTTTGAAGAAATTGCAGAAAAATTAGGTAAGCATAAGAAGGAAGTTGGATATGAAGTTAACACAATTATTGTTTCTAAGATTTTTGGTACTCCAAGAACATTCACAACAAGTTTACAGACACCAGTTAAATCATCTCCAAGCAAACCAGTCATATCTAACACATTCACATGAAATATGTTGTTTCATGTAGGAGTTTTGTTATTTTAATGCCATATGATGAGTCAACTAATCTAGAGCAGTGTTTATGTATCTACGAAATGAAGTGGCAGGTTAAGGGGGTGAAAGATGATGCAAATAAAAAGTGAGAACTCATAGTAGCCTTGATTGGTCGTTCTCTATAGTTCATATTCAACAATAATCATGTAACTATAACTCTTCCGTAGGTCAAGGAAAAATTGATAGGAGAATTCAAAATACAAAAGTTGTGAGTCAGACAATTCAAGATTTGAAGGAGTTTAGAAAAAATCTAAGGGAATCAGTATGGGATTATGACCGTTGGTTTTCAGATGTGAAGAACATAGGGAATTTTCAATTCTAGCACTCAGATAAAGCCGCTTGGTTTGTAGAAGGCCTACAAAGCAAGATTTGACTTGCCATAGCCCAATCTCGATTTACCACAAAAGATGGTGCCAGATTTGTTGTGATCATAGTTGAGCATAGAAGACTACAAAGAATACTCTCCTAGCATTACAAAAAATGATGCCAAGGGCATTCATGTAAAATGGAGAATCAATAATCCACATATTGTATTATTGCAAAGGCTCACATATAAAGTCTATTACATCTCCTAGAATCAAGGAAGGTAGGCATAACAACTATTAAATGAGAAGTTATAATTAGACTTGACCCATATAACAACAATAACTAAAGAACAATAGTTTGTTTGATGTATCAACAAACTATAGAAGCTTAATTATTCTAATACTCTCCCTTAATCACTAAAGCATAAATAACTCCAAGCTTATCTCAAAATTTTATAAATTTGTCTTTACACAAAGGTTTAGTCATTATATCAGCTGGTTGTTCATAAGTAGGACAACAATAAAGACACATATCTTCATTATTAACCAACTATTAGATGTAGTGGTGATCAATCTCATTGTCCTTAGTCTTGGCATGGAAAATTGGATTCTCCACCAACTCTAGTACACTTTGGTTGTCATAGAAGACATGTGTGAGCATTGATGAATCAAGTTGAAGATCCTCCAATATTGATTGAATCCACATCAATCTGCTTTAGTAGAAGATAATGCAACTGTACTTTGAAACTTACTCTACCATGAAAATGCTCATGAACCAAGACTGAAAACATAACCTATTGTAGATTTTATAGAATCAATTAATCCTGCCCAATCTAAATATGTAAACCCCATTAGCTCAAAATTAATAGTTTGCTTATATAAAATACTAAATTCTAGAGTGCCTTTGACATATCTAAGATCCCTTTTTGCAGCGTGGCAATGTTATCCATGTGGTTTAGCCATGAAGTGAAATGTAACTTACTTCAAAACATAAATGTGGTCTAGTAGTAGTAAGATAAATCAAATTACTTTATTAACTATTGATACACTATTTCATTAACCAATGGTGAATTGGTGTTAGTTGACATTTTTGTCTCAATTTCCATAGGTGTAGCTGCTAGATTACAATCATGCATTTTGAATTTTTCTAACAAGGATTTGACATATTTTGTTTGGGATACAAAAATTGTTTAACCAAAATTGTAACACTGCAAAAACTCTACACCTAAACAATATTGAATCAAGCTTAGATCAATCATTTTAAACACATAATAAATGTTAGCTTTCCCCTGCTTAATCAAATCAATGTTGCTTCCAATGATAACAAGCTTATAAATATATACAACTATAATCACTTTGTCATCACCAACAAATTTAATATAGAGAGTAGATTTTGCATCACATCTTTTAAAACCAGACTCTAAGATATTTATCAATTTTGAAATTTAAGTTTATACAAGGACTTCACTAACTTGCAAACCAAATTTTATTTTCCAAGATTCTAAAATCTATATGACAGTGCCATGTACACTTGTTCCTCTAAGTCTCCGTTTAGAAAAACACTCTTTACATCCATAACCAAACTGAGCAATAATAGAAATAACTATTTTAAATGTTACCATTTTTACTGTAGGAGCAAATATTTCTTCATAATCTACTCGTGCATATCCCTTAGCAACAAGGTGAACTTTATACTTATCTAAAGAACCATCTGATTTACATTTTACTTTATAAATCTATTTGCAACCAATAGATTTCTTACCTTGGGGCAGATCAAATAAAATCCAAGTACATCTTTTTATTAATGTATCATGTTCCACCATGATAGATTCCCAATCATGCTTTCCTTTACCATCTGCGTAAGTATTTGGCTCAATTTTTTTGAAACAACTGAATTGAAAGCAAAATTACTTGCTTAGGATTATGTACCACTTGTTTCCCAAATATGGTGGATCTATTTTCCAATGATTTTGGAAGTTCATCTTGCCAAACATCATGCAGTGAGCTATAAAACCATTTTGACCTCTTCTGTTGACTAGTTGAATCACTGTGTGTTTCACTAGATCCTTCCATGGAGCTAGACTTCTTTGGGGTTTGCTTTTTTTAAGAATTGTTCCACTTTAGTACTAGAACTTGATTCACATTCATCATTTGGAATCCAAACATTACTAGTATCGGTAGGTTTACCATATCTTGAGAATTATGAAATTTTCTCATCTATTTTGACATCTTTATTTACTATTACTTTATTTGTATAGATATCTAATTGCCTATATACTTTGGAATTCTCACTGTAGTAAGAAAACATGTAATTTTTACTGTTTGTATTTAAACCACTCATTTTCTCTTTAGGAATTAATACAA
The DNA here is from genome assembly GCA_037957365.1 of Torreya grandis. Classification (NCBI taxonomy): domain Eukaryota; kingdom Viridiplantae; phylum Streptophyta; class Pinopsida; order Cupressales; family Taxaceae; genus Torreya; species Torreya grandis. Next base: position 1,673,674 of record JARHVA010000384.1, read on the forward strand.
AAACAATACAACCAAAAATAGGGAAATCACTTACATTAGGTTCTCTTCCTGACCATGTTTCTTCTAGAGTAATATTATGCACAATTTTACGTGGACTTTTGTTTAAAATGAATACTATAATATCGACAAGTTCTACCCAGTACTGAAAAGGTACATTTTTGCTTTGCACCATACAATGTGCCATCTCCAAGATAGTCATGTTTCTCCTTTCCACTACTCCATTTTGCTGTGGAGTGTAAGGAGTTGTATACTGCCTATGTATACCTTCCTATGTGCAATATGCATTGAACTGTTTGGAGATAAATTCTCCACCATTATCGAAGACATTTTTTACATGTTTGATTCTCAACCAGTGCTTTTCATTCAACAAAGTTAGCAAAACATTTTGATATTTATTTTATAAAGTACAACCACATTTGTTGAGAACAATCATCTACTATCACAAGAAATAAAAGCTCCAAATACAATGTTAGTTTTCATAAGACTATGAAGATCTGCATGTACCAATCTACCACATTCTCTACTCTCCATGTTGTACCAGTAGGAAAATGTTGCTTTATATGTTTATCCAACTGACATCTTGTACAAACATATTGATTTTCTATAGTGGACGGAAGTCCATTCACCTTTTGATTCTAACTCAAGATATTAAAATACTGGTAACTAGAATGACCATATCTTTTATGCAAAAGAGTATTAATTTGCTCAACTTTTGCTAAAGCATATTGTTCTATTGTTTGAGGATCTACACGTTTGTGTAGACCTATTTCCCTTATACCAATAACAATAATTTTATCATTGAGTGTAGTTAATTTACATTTGTTTCCTTCAAACTTTACTATTAGTTGTTTGTTTTTGGTGATTTCACTTATGGATAAGAGATTTTTGTTTATAGCAAGTACATATCTAACATTAGAAAATATGTATTTATACTCATTATTCATTATGATTTGGACATACCCACATCCCTTAATATCATGTGTCTATCCATCACCTAAGTAAACAATTTTATTACTACTAGTATTCTCAATGAAGTTTGCATACCAATCTTGATGACATGTGTAGTGTCGTGATGCTACTGAGTTGAAATACCAAGTGCGAGACTCATTAGATTGATCATGCGATGCTACAAAGACAAATTGAGTAGATGCTTCCCTTTCTGTTTCTTCTGCAACAGTAACATGTCTAGACTTCTTATTTTCATTATCCATATTTTCTTGTCACTTGCAACAATTATTAAAATGACTTGGTTACTTACCATAAAAACATTTCCATTTTGTTTTCTTTGATGTACTTACATTGGTTTTTGAAGAGTCCTTGTTTTCAGACCATTATTTTCCCTTAGTTTTTGACTGTGCTAAGAATGCACTTTCTATAGATGTTGATGTTAAAATAATTGAATGTTCTTGTCATCTTTTCTTTTGCCTGAGAAGTGTTGAAAACTGTGCAAAATCTAGTGTCCATGTCTCTATGATCATATGCAATGACTTGAAAAGGGAATCATATGATGATAAAAAATTATGCATGACAAGAGTAATTAAGTCTTGCTCATCCACATAATTTTCTACCACTTTTAACTGGTCACATGTCTTTCAACTGCAATAAAACCTTAGAAATGGACTCACCTTCCTCCATCTTAGAGGAAAGCAACAATTCTTTAAATATAACATCCCACCGGATTCATAAGCCTAATATTTTATTCTGAGATGTCTCTATAAATTTGATGCAATGGTCACATTTCTAACTTTTGGTATCAAATTATCAACTAATTTTTTTTTAACAACATTAATATTTCTTGATGATGTTTATCATAGTCATCAAAGTGAGTATCTAGTCTATTCTCTTTAGCAAATACAATTTGATCAATATTCTAAAACTCACATATTGTATCTTATGACTTCATAAACTAAATTTTTTTCTTGTCAATTTTTATGAATATGACAACAACAGGTGTTGTAAGCTAGTCATTCTAACATAGTTTTTCACTAAAATAATTAAATAATAAAAACTCTAATGAAATTTATAAAAAAATATTTTTTACACAAATTATATCATAAAACTGGTTAATGCTACCAATTTTTAATAAAACATTTATTATAGTTTATGAGAAATATAATTAACCAGTTTTCATAAAATTGCTTTAAAAACATGGAAATAATTAAATTTCAAGTTTTATACTCCTTTACATGTTAGAGTGGAGTAGAGGAGGTTTCAAAAATTTGCTAGGGCGTGAAATTATTAGGTAGCAAAAGGAAGACGGGGGTGACAATTCAGACTTAGATCCGGATGGCCTGAATCTACCTAACCTATTGGAGGAAAAATATGTGTATCAAGGCAGTTTCGCAGTGAAGTCTATTTCCCTTCAAAGATTTGAATGGCCCATTGGGTGGGAAAGAACCAAAACAAAAGTTTGGCATACCCTAAGTACTGGAGCTGAAGATTCAGGGTGGGGTTTGGCAGAAAAATTAGAATGAAAGACTCGCTGACTCTAAGTGGTAGATCTGTGGGTTTCAAACTATGTTTGCTAAGACTATGGACATGCACAATATTTAAGACATAATGGTGGTCCTTTTAAGAAGGTGTGGCTACTTGAACCAAACCAAATAGCCTTGAAAGGTCCATTCGGTGGGAAAGAACCAAAGTGGAAGATTTGCATACTCTAAGCATTAGATTTGTAGATTTTGGGTGGGTTCTGGTAGAAAAAACTAGAGCAAAAATTTTGCTTCCTCTATACAATAGGTCTAAAAGATTTAGAATGTGCTTGGTAAGACAACGACCCATGGAAATCTTTGTGATAGATTGGTGGACTCTCTTTGGTGGTGTGGCTACTTGGACTCATCCAAATGTGAAGATTGCTGAGTTTTTAACATTTGTCAAGCAGAAGTTTTAAGGATATTCTTTGTCTCATGTTGGATCTCTCTTTGAAAAAATGTTGGGTACACCACCAAGCCCTTGTTTCTTCTTCAAGGGAGGTTACTCCATTTATAATGTTGGTTTTTATTATATTCCCTTCATGTTCTTGTTTTACCTTAGTATTATCCGATAGGAGCTTGTTTCATACAATCTGATCGCTGTTAAGTTATCTCCATCTCCTATTGGGAAAGGGAGAGAATTTGGTTGTATTGTTTGTTACTTTATATGTTTTAAAAATCCTACCAGGCGAGAAAGTCTTAACCTAACATTTTTCTTATCCTATGGGGAAACCTGCATTTATTCATATTTCTTGTGTAGTGGGTTTGCATTTTTATCTATGGTTGAATCATGGCTCCTAAGCAACGGTCATCTCAACCACCTTCATAAGAAGAAGGATGAAAATAGATTGATTGTTGGTGTTTTGTTTTCCAAAATGGAGGTAAAAGTGATTCATGATGGGTTGAAGATTCCTACCATGTACCAAGCTACTGCTAGACCACTGAGGGCTTGACTGTGAAACATTATCCAACATTTCACCTACTATTTGATGTTGAAGATCAGTTTTAGCTGTACTAAAGAGATCCATAGGGTTGACCCTAGATGTGTGTGGTGTGCTTGTTTAAAATCGATCCTAAATATTTTACTATTTGTTTGTTCAGTTGCAACTACTTCGTTGTTGTTTATTTCTATAGGTTGGTTCTTCACTGATGATTTTATGCATGGCATTTTTATGGTTCATTACCCTTGCTCAATTGTCGTTTAATTGCTAAGAAGGGCTCTAGCAGAGGATCTGTGGAAGTTTTTTGAATGTTTCTATTGTAAAGTAGGTCCTTGGTCCATGGAGTAGACCTGTTTCAATTTTGCCTCATGATGGGTTATAGAGGAGTTAAACTAACTTTTGAAAGAACTATTGTTAATTCTACTTCGATGTACAATGAGATAGACCCACTATAAGATTATTTCACCTTGATGTATGGTTGGATAAATCTACACCTCGCTAGAAGATAATTTTTGGGTTGCCTCACTAGAAGGCCCCCTAGGGATGCCCCAAAGACTCTAGGGGATCTTTTTTTAGAATGAAATAGGCTTTTATTGGTTGGCTGTTGCTAAAGAGAATTTCTTACGGGAGTTTTGTGAAAGTTTTGCCGAAGGGTGATAATATTTGAATTCTTGTAGCTATATGGGTTGTTATTGTAAATTTGTTGATGATTGGCTTGACTTGTTAAGGTTTGGGATCCTTCAAACCCTCTTTCTATTCTTGGTTGTGGGACTTAATTAAAACCCTCTCGCTCATAGTCACGTGCTATTAATGTGATTTGTCTAATGATCAAATTGATTTGTTTAGGTTGTGGGATCTTTCAAATCCTCTTGTTATTCTTAGTCATGGGACCCTTGTTTAAAACCCTCTGTATTAGTTGTAGGACTAGCTATCAAAACCCTCACTTGTCCAATTCATAACTCTAGTTTCAAAAGCATTTACCTTATCAAATGAAAAAAAACTATACTCTTTTGAACTAATTATTTTTGCATGAAGATAAGGACATCAAAATTAACAATTTCGCAAATTTTTATGCTTCTTATCCATATGGTTTTTGGATGTGGAACTAACCATCTTCCAGATAAGCTCTCAAAGAAAATATTAAAGTTGATACGAATAAATATTTTAAAATATTATTCAAAGCTAGGTTTTCCCTAAATATGCATGAAATGAGAAAAATTTGGTTTTAAATGAAATTATTGTATTATAAAATCAAAAAAGACTTGTGTAGTTGTAGAAATGTGGTGTACTTATGCTCATGCAACTTCTGCATATGCTCCCTGAAACATACTCCAATGCTCTCCTCACAGCTGGGTGCTTTGGTTCTTCAGGTATTATTGCCTTGAATGACTCTTTCCTTTCTTCTTTGATCATAAGCCACATAATTAAAAATGAATTTACCCCTGCAACACAATTATGTATAGTTGTATCAAACTTTTACACAAACTGGCCCCACTAATTTGAGGTTTTAACAAAAATGGAATGGTGCCTTCTCCCTTGGGTAGGACCTTGTAGGAGTTTATTATGATTTAAGAAGGTTTTATATGCCATGCTATAAAATATCACTTTTCATTACTACTATGCCTTATTACAATGGTACTGCACTACATGGATTCAACACCAGACATGCCTTCATCTCCAACTCCTCCCTTGGGTTGCCACACTTAGATCAATCGAGATCGCCATGCCTCAAGAAAGATTATACAATATATAATTTATTTTATATGATGAAAATTAATGCATGCAAGTGTCAGGGTGTGTTGGCCCTCCACACGCTTCCTCCCTCTCACACACAATCACTTTAGATAGTTTCTCTACTCCATAACCTTGCTCCCTAATCAAACTAGAGGTTTTAATTACCAAAAATTAATTCACGTAAAATAGAGAATCAATAATCTGCATATTTCATTATTTTATAGGCTCACATATAAATCGTAATTCATTTACTAGAGTTAAATAAAGTAGGCATAACAACTATTAAACATGAAGCTACAAATAGGCTTGACCCATACAACAACAATAACCAAAGAATAATAGTTTATTTGATGTATCAACAAACTATATAATCTTATTTATTATAATACTAAGCTAGATGTAGTATTGTGCAGGATAGATGAATTTCAATAAGGGAAGAAACCAAGATTAGTTGTATGGTACATTGAATGTGCACAAGAAGGGCACCACTGAAATGATTGTCTAAAGATCAAAACAAAGTTTTGTAAAATATGTCACAATATAGGACATGCAAATGCGAAGCGTCATTTATTACAACAATATGTGAAACATTCATGTAACATATTTTTCACTTTCTGTAAATCTAGTAACTATGATGAAAAGAGTTGCAGGTCTCTACAAGAGATAAAAGAGGACATCACTTGAAATATCTTTGCAGGTTCTACACAATAGTCTCCAATGATAAAATGAATTATGCCAGTGTAAGAGGCTAAAGTCATAACACAAGGTGGATGAGTTCCCTTAGCAACTCAACCTATTCCTCTGTGGACTCCTTAGTCACCCCAATACCAAACATGGTGGATTCCTCAGTCTCCACAAGGGTGTGATTATCCTTCTCTATAGTACTAACAAGGATGGACCCTTATTTTTCCATAACAACAACCTAATTAGGCACCTCTTTCACCTAAAATATAATACATAGGATAACCTAATCAATAAGGATGGGGATCTCCACAAAGACAAGGAGGTTATCAGGGTAGAAAATAAAACCAAAGGCAAGGGAATGACCAACCAAGGTAACCTATTACTTGTTACCTATGTCGAGAAATGAATCAAATCGCACAAAATTATCCCTATAATCCACAACGAGTTTTTTTTGCACATACTGTAGGATTTCAGGAGAACATAATAGTGAGGATTGCCCTATTCTTGAGAATTGGAAGAATGATATAATCATGCGAAATGTGGATATGATACAATTTCACCCTAAGAATCAAGGTTTCATTTAAGTTGTTACTAGAAATCAATATGAAGAATAAGGTTGTACACCTCTAGGGAAGCTTGAATAAAGTTGGATAAGAAAACTGGGAGAGGATAAGTATCCAAACCCTATGAGAGGGAAGGTTATGATGAATATAGTAGCTGATCTATTACAATCAATCTAGAATCAGAATGCCATTGAAAGAGATTCTAGGACAATAGATGTTCAAATGTAAGGACAAATCATATGGAAATTATAATAAGAGGGAGTAGTCACAACTATGACAGATTTGTTAAAACTGGTAAGTAATCTAAGAAATGAAGACATTTTCTAAAATGTTACAAATATATTGCATAATTTGTTGGATTGCACATAAAGAGGGAAACAAAGAACATAACAAGTAGTTTGGTATGTCAAGACTAAGAAGGCATGGGATGTGGACTCCAGAGTGGAAATTGAACTCATAAGATATGAAATTCCCAATGTTCTTGATTTCGACAACATTATAAACATGATTCCCAGATCAATTTGGGAAGTTATTAGAAGGCCAAATTTAAGCTTCAACTTTGTTATTCTAAGTTTGGTAGATTATGGTCGAGTCAAACGTATTTGAAGACTTGAATATGTAGGGGTAAAGGTGGTTGATTTAAGTCTACGTGGAGATTTTGAAGTAATTGACATTAATACTGATGAGAATCATTATCCTAGTCTAATTAAAAAAAAGGCCTATGATGGTCATATGACTATCAACATAGTGGATAGCCAATTAGAGGCACATCAAAAGGATGTTGTTATTGTCATACCATTGAATACATATAAGAATAAGCCATATATGATCCCAAAAGAATGATCTTCACCATATGCATACAAGGATGATAGTTGATTTAAAGTAGACATAGCCAAAATTAAAATCCATACGAAGTAGAGAGTTTACTTAATTTTCACAAGTTGTACTAGAGATACTAGAGTTTTAGAAGATTAAGAAAGCTTGGATCCCTCCAGTCTAGATGCTTAATCCTTGTCTGTAGTTTCCAATGAAAGAATGTAAGCCTCCTCCTATACATTCTCCCACAAGATCAAATATTGATCTTATTTATTAGCTAAATCATATTGATAAAGATTATATTGAACCTAAAAATGAAGACAATTTTTCATGGGAATCACCTTCCTTAATAAGAGGGCATTTAGATGCTTATATGATAAATTGGGTGTGTGAATATCACAAAGCAAGGCCCTTGCAAATGGTGATATCTACAAAATGGTAGTTGTCCCAATACTTTGCTACATAATATCTAGCATAGTTTCTTTCTAAGGTGGAAAATCATGTTCCAAATTTATAGATATGAGTTAATGTTTTGAATTACGTAGTGAAATGGGCTGGTTTAAGATGGTGGGGTGCTCATAGGTATAATAAAATTCATTGGAAATAAGTGTGCAAAATTTTACGAGGAAGATTTCAAGTTGAAACTTCTATCTCAAAAAAGTGGCCATTATTTCAAGAGGGCCAATGTCTCAAAATGTATGTACAAAAATGCGTCAAAGTATGGAGCTCGAAACAAGTGGAGCCAAGGTATTGGGTGCATGTTTTTCAACATACGCTAGCTCCTTTACCCAAGGATTGGTATATGCATCATGAATGTAAATAGGAAACTTAAACTTGGAAAAAATTTCAACAAGTCTTCATTCAAACATTTGTTTTTGAAGATGAAATCCGATGCTACATAGAACTTTAAAAAAAATGAAAGTTTTCTTGTGTCATGGGCAAGAATAAAATATTTATTTTGCGTAGAAATAAAAATCACAATCTGAGACAAGCAAAAATCTTCACACAACTATAAATGAGTACCGTGCTAAGAAGAAAAAGAGGAATTTATGTTGAAATCTTACAATAGAATCTGGAAGACTGTAGAGGAATTTGATCATAATGAAAGTGAGGAAGATCTAGATTTGAAAATATTTTTTGAACTTGAAAGGGGAACAAATATACCTTAGATGAAGAACACAAGTAAAAAAGAGCAATTACGTAATTTTAATATCTTGAAGAAAGAAGGTCAAAAGAAACTAAGGGATCTATTTAGCCATAATAAAGCAAAATATTCCAAAAACCAATGCTGAAGAAAATCAATAACATCGGTACAAACACTATACCAAAATTGGCAACCATTAGAGACTATTGGATGCAACAAAAGATCTCAGAGGTAGTTTGATTGATACAAGATTATGAAGTTGTATTTCCCACCAAGTTATTAGAAGTTAAGGGTGTAGACTCTTCTTTGGATTAGATGTATATTGAGCTAAAGGAGTACACACACCCAATAAAAAAATTAATTTTATACCCTGAATCCTAATATAAAAATGAAGGTAAAAGCAAAAATAGATCAAATGGAAGAAGTTGGAATCATGTATCTAGTTGATAAATAAAATTAGGTTGGTTTCATGGTGGTACAACCTAAAAATATAGGGGAGATATGAGTTGGTGGGGATTATCAAGCATTAAATGATGCTTGTGTCAATGATCCATTTCAAATTCCTTTCACAGATGAAGTACTTGAGTATGTTGAAGTTTATTAAGTCTACTCATTTATAAATGAGTTTAGTGGATACCATTAGATCCACATCGTCCCTGAATATCAAACAAAAACAACATTCACAATTGAATGGGGGTCATTTGCTTATAAGGAATGACATTTTCCCTGAATAATACACATTTGGTGTTCTCTAGAGCATTTTTTATTGCATTTAAGACTTCATTCATGACTGTATATAAGTTTATTGAGATGATGAGTCAATTTTATCTTTATTCAAACAACATCTATCAAAGTTGTGATTAATGTTAGAAAGATGTCAAGTTTTGTGAATCGTACTAAATCTAAAGAAATGGCTATTATTCACACCATTTGGCATATTGTTGGGATAAAATTTCTGTAGTAATGTAATTATTATGGACAAGAAAAAAATTTAATCATAGTAGGACTCAAACCTCCCACTAGCCTAATAGAGGTGAGATCATTCATAGGTCACACTAGGTATAAGTTAGTTCACATCTATGCATCCATTTCAACACCACTAGAGAAGATATTATGTAAAGATATAAAAGTTGAATGCACTTATGAATCCGAGAAAAAATCCACATATTTGAAACATAAGTTGGTTAAAAGATCTATTTTGATCTTCCCGGACTAAAAAAAACCATTCCATGTTCATGTTGATGCATTAGGGACAACATTTTGAGTAGTGTTAGCATAACTACGTGATGGAGGCCTAAATAATCCAATTCAATTTACAAGTTGCAAGCTATCAACCATTGAGAAAAACTATACTACCATAGAGCTTGAATTTCTATCGATGGTTTTTGCACTATAAAAATTCAAACAATACTTGTTGGCTACCCCATTCGAATTTTTCACTGATTACCAAACATTTATACACTTAGTTAATAAAATGATATTGGGAGGAATAATATCTAGGTGGATAATGTTTTTACAGAAGTTCCAATTCAAAGGTAATGTAAAAATAGGCCAAAAAATGTGGGACCATATCACATTAGCTATATTAAAATAGGGGAAGAACCCAAAGAACTATAGGATGAATCTTCATATGCACATATTTTCATAGTGATCACGATTCTAGAATAATTGGAGGATATAATTTTTTTTATTAAGCATGGTATATTCCTTGTTATAGTCATATAATATGTCACTTGAGTGCCAATATTTTTACTTAAGACCACCCATCCCTAGCTTAGCCCTAGACCTATCTTAGGGACTATTTAGACACTTATCCAAATTTTGTGTGACCCTTACGCATCCCTAGAACTCTCAAAATTAGTTTAACCCTCCCTTGGGGATATAGGCCCCTAATGTTTAAGGTTATGTACCCTAGGCATTAGTGTTATACTTTAGACACTAACGTCCCACACTAGTGCCAGTTTGGTGCTATTGTCCATTTCCCTCTTTTTAGCCCCAAAAAATATGTTTTCAATTCCAAAGACATATACGATCGGCCTAGACCTATTTCAAACCCATAAAACACCATATCAATATCAATACACACACACACACACACACACACACACACACACACACACACACACACACACACACACACACACACACACGTGAATTTTATCCCTTTATTCACTAGATGGAAATCAAATATAAATATACACAAATAAGTTCATAACAAGTTATGCACAATCAAGGTTATTAATCCTTATTTTTCCCTACTTCTATATAAAATCATCCACAACTATTCAAAGATCATAATACATAGTTTTAAAGTCTCAAGTCTCACTCAAAGAATTCAAATTGACATTCATATTAGCTTCACTTGCACTTGAACCAACATTTAGGTGGGGAGAACTACATCGGGTTTGATCCCTCCTCGGAGTATTGGTTGTAGGCAACTCTCATCACAATGAGGTGCTGAGAATGTCCAGTCTACCCAACTAACATCATAATTTTACTACTTGTGTCAATCAAATACTCTAACCACATGAAGGTCTAGGTATTACATACGGAATCAGTTAAAATAAGTCATAGATAATGAAGCAGGTTTCATCCATACAATAACATATTTAGTAGACTCAGACATAGCTACTCTTAGTGTTATGTACCTAGGGATATGATATATTAATGTATATGGGTTGATGGATATGCTGACATGTGAAATACATCCACTTAGTTATATGGTCTAATATATTAGGATAAATGAGTAACTTATGGAATTAGTGCATTGGGTAATGGTTTATGGAGGTTACCCATCTATTGTTAGTTATATAGAGATCTATATAAAGGAGGTGAATATCATTGTAAATAAATCAATTAAGCATTGAGTCTTGTAATTTAAGAAGATATTGGAGGTTGTCCCTTCGAAGAGACATTGTGGAGTTATTCCTTTTTAAATAAATATTATATGGTGTTGCCCTACTTTAAGGGTATTCTATTTATGCATGTATTAAATATTTAAGGATCTTGGCCCACCAATATCTTTTATGTTGTGTTGATCTACATTATATTCTATATTATTTTCAAATATTACAAGTGTGGATCATACCAAATGGTATTAGAGATTTGATTTGGGTAATTTATGTGGGGTGAAACCCTAGTTTTGTGGAATCATTAATATCTTGAAATCTTTTGTGAATTTTTTAACAATTTTTTTTATTGAAGATGAAGAAAAATTTAAGGAAGTCATAGTAAAAAATTGAGGTTTTATGATCAGTTTTGAGAGAGTTATTAATAATTTAGGGTTTATAATAATTTCATTATATCTATCGAGGTATAAGGAACTTTCCTATGAATTTTTTTTGGTATTGTATCAACATACAAGAAAGCTACAATTTTTTTTTTTTCAAAATTTTGTGAAATGTTTTGAGATATTTATTGCGATTTTATGATGTTTCATATATTCGCTCTACAGGCCAAAATGTTAGGAAGTTTTTCAAATTTTTTTCTGAAGTTGCATTATCATACATTAAAGATATAGTCAAAATTTTAGACTTTTTGGATCAGTTTCACATGAGTTATTGAAAATTTTGGGTTTTTTTTCATTAACCCTAGTTTTTGTGAATCATGAAGTTACAATTATTTTTAGGGGAGGATGATATTGATGCTAGAGAATGGTGTCTCATGTTTAAGGAGAGTAATGTTCAAACAATTTGGTGGCAAAGACATTTCTACAATTTTTTTTATGGTCCTGCAACACTTTGGTGGGATGAACTGGTGCTAAAATGATGGAAGTTTTCATGGAATGAAATGGAACAGGCTTTCCTAGATTGATGGGGGTATAAAAAAAAAATACAAAAGAGGAAGAAGTGGATGATGAGGAGGGTAATGAAGAAAATAATGGAGATGATGAAGAAGAAAAATTAGTAGAAGAACATAATGACAATGAAGAAGAACATGAAAGTGATGATGAAGAAGAAATCACACGTAATGATGATGAAGAGACTACAATTTGTGAAAAAGGAGAGGTAGAGGATCTCAAAGAGCAAGAACAAGGATTAGATGATAAGGGTTTGAATAGTTTGGATCCAAATCAATCAAAGTCAATTTTTTTCAGTCTTATAGATGCATTCAAAATAAGAAGGCCATTATTTTCATAAACCCTAGTAACAAGTATAACTTCATCAACATGAATGTGGCTCAATATCTACATGTTCAAGCTAATAATATCAAGGAGGCTCAAATAGCTGGTCATAATATTTAGGTTTTTGAAGATTTGAATCTCACTATGGAAAAATATGTTTTGCATTTATATTTTCATGCTTTGGCTATAGATGATGTGGATATGGTTCTTGGATATCTATGGTTATATAATTTTGGAACAATCAATATTAGTGTTTAGAAGAAATATATGAAGTTTTGGTATAGGAAAAATAATCTCTTTACATGATATATTAGTTGGAAAGGCACAAAGAAAAATCAAGATAGATAATGAAGATAAAATTTTGATCAGGTGAAAAAGAGCATATAGAAGATTCAGATAAAGACATAGATGAAGAAACAATACAAGCAAAGAAGAACATTTCATCTACTCAAGAGATAAAGAAACCACCAAAGTAAAAGGTAGAAGAGGTAGAAGAAAAGGTTGATAAGGTCAAAGTATCAAAAAAATTTGAGGTATATAGACACCCACATCATCATGAGAGGAAAAAATCATGGAGCCATGTGAGGGACTATCATAATAATAATCACTTTAGCAGTACAAGAAATCGGAGCATCAATGACTATGGTTGCACAAGGAATCAGTGGAGCAATCACTATGGATATACATGGAAGCCAAAAAAGAACTACTATGGTTAGTTATGGAATCATAGTAGCATAATGTCATATGGAACATGAAATCAATAGGGAAATCACTATGACTATGCATGGCATAATAAATACTATGGTTATGTATGGAATTAGAGTAGTGCAGTGGAATATGGTATAGGGAATCAAATGAGAAATAATTATGCATGGACACCAAGGTGGTATAATTATGATCTTGAATGGAATCAGAGTGGCATAATGGAATTTATAAACAAGGTTGGATAGTTGTCACCTACCAAGATCACATACAAGTGGTTGGATGGTCGAGCTTGGAGACAAGTGTGCAATGATTTGAAGCACATTCATTATTTGGTCTCTTCTTATGTTTTAGGGACGAAACATGTCAAAGAGGAAAGAAATGTTATATACATAGAGATATGATATATAAATGTATATGGGTTGATGGAGATGATGACATGTGGGACACATGCCTTTAGTTAATTGTATGGTCCAATATATTAGGATAAATGAGTAGCTTATGGAATTAGTGCATTGGGTAATGGTCAGCCTAAATTGGGATTAGGAGTTTACCCATCCATTGTTAGTTATATAGAGATATATATGAAGGAGGTGAATATCATTGTAAATAAATCAAGTAAGCATTAAGTCTTCTATTGTAAGAGGATATTAGAGGTTGTCCCCTTGAAGACACATTGTGGAGTTATTCCTTCCTAAAGGAGTATTGTATGTTGTTTCCCTACCTTAAGAGTATTATATTTATGCATATATTTAATATTTGAGGTTCTTGGCCCAAAAATATCTATTGTGTTATGTTGATCTACATCATATTTTGCATTATTTCCAAATATTATAAGTGTTGATCATACCACACAGAAGTACATATCAGTTCTTGCATAGAGGACATTAATACCAAAAGAGGACACTAACACCATAACACTACCATCCAATGTATGAAATTATTATCTAAGAGGGTTTATGACACCTGGATCTTGTTTAAAACACTTAGACCAACTCATGTACTAGTTTTTAGCTTCCAGATCCTTTAACTCAGGTAGTTTCCAACTAAGTAATTATTTGTGTCATTCATTGTTATTTTTAGAAAAATAAGATTAGGTCAATTATTACAAAAAATAATGCTTGTATTTATTGCATATTTTATACCCTAATTTACTATAATCAGAGCCTTATATAACCTAGGGATTAAACTCCATATCCCCTTAAAATTTAATTCATTTGGTGACCCTGACTTACTTTGAATACTATTATAATCCTAGACCTAGATGCTCTTAGGGTTTGTATTCTTTTATTTTTTATATTGATAATTTAATTCCATAATATCATATCTAATTTATAATTTTATTTTGTAAATATTTAATAGATTAAATTTCTTAAAAGGTTCAAAACAAACAACATTTTGTTTTCCTACTTTCAAACCTACAATGGCAGAATTCAATAATCAATTCGATGAGATCGATAAGAGATAATTGCAAGATTTTATTTTTAAACATTTAGATATACAAGATGACCTTATCCATATTATCCATGAAGAGTTTTAGAAATCTAATAATGATTAGTCTTCTACTCCCCTAGATAACAATATTGTTACACCTAATGTGGGGGCAACTCAAAATGCACAACAACCTATTTTAACTTTGCAACCTTCAATAATGGAAACATATCCTATGGATAGTTATTCCTATCCAGATGTGCAATACCTTATGCATGAGATGCATGATTTATAGGTTGAGGTGTTACATCTTCATCAGGATGCTAATAGACCATCCTATGCCTTGGGTTCTCATGTTTTTTTACATACACCTTTGGCAAAACACATAGTGGAAACTCATTTTCCATTCAAATTTGTGGCACCTAAGATTAGTTTTTATGATGGTAAGGGTGACCTAGAGCACCATCTACAGGATTTCCATGTAGCATGTTTGGACTATGTGTCTAATGATTATCTCCTTACTAAGTTATTCCCTTTTAATTTAAAGAACTCTGCCTTATAATGGTATTATGAAATTTTAAATCAGTCCATCACAACATTCAATCCATTGGTAGATTTGTTTGTTGTACACTTTTCAGTCAACATCAATGATAAGGTTTCATATGCTCAAGTGGCTCAACTTAAGCAAAAATCTAGTGAGCCTATAACAGAATATGTCTTGCGATATAAAACTATATTGACAAAGGTGACTAGCCCTATGGTAGATAAAGATCTCCAAGACATATTTAAATAAAGTTTACTACCAACATTTCATGAATCTATATTATTCAATAAGTTTTCAATATTCACAGATTTATGCCATACAATGAAAGAAAAGGAAGTCAAGATTCTCTCTATGGGAAAATTAAAGTATAAAACAAGATCATATTCAACTAATAAGAGTTATAATAATCCCCCATACAAAGTAAGGCCTAATTAAAATAATAATGATCAAAAGACCATACTTAATACAATTTCAGAGCCACCTCCATGCATGTTTTTATCAGCTCCTCCATGGAGAGTTTTTCCAAATCTTCCATAATCACCAACACATGTTTTAAAAAATATCTTGGAATGCAATGTCATATCTCTCCCTCCCATCAAAGAGGTTGATATGACTAGTCCTATTCCAAATAACTATGATTCCAATGGATTCTATGACTATCATAGGGAACCATCCCATACTAAAAATAAATGCATCAATTTAAGACATA
Organism: Torreya grandis; assembly: GCA_037957365.1. Classification (NCBI taxonomy): domain Eukaryota; kingdom Viridiplantae; phylum Streptophyta; class Pinopsida; order Cupressales; family Taxaceae; genus Torreya; species Torreya grandis. The sequence goes on from JARHVA010000384.1 coordinate 1,689,536, forward strand.
AGATACAAGATTTGATAGAGGCCAATATCATTGATGTGGGCACACCTATAGAGGCACTTAAAGTTTAACCAATGTAAGCTAAGATAATGAAAACATTTTTAGATATTTTAATAAAACATACAACTAATGAGGTAGGAGGCACTTCAGGTGTTCACTATACATATCAGACACATCCACCACTGACATCCTATGATACTAATATATATGAACCACACCCCCTACATAATATAATTTGTGCATATCATACTACAGTGCCAACTAGACCTCTCATCACTTTCTCAAAGTGAGATATTATCGATGATGATTCAAAATTTTATGCACTCTTTGTAGGAGCCTACATTGATCATCATCCTATTTGGAGTGTCATGGTTGATAATGGATTTAGTATTAACATGTGTACCATTACATTTATTCAACATTTGGGTTATTTAGAGTAAAAGATTTCTATGACTAATACAATTATTCATGGTTTTAGTGGCCATGTTTAGATCTCTATTATGGAAATTGCATTGCCATTACAAGTTGGGCCAACACATGTGTCCACTTGGTTCTTAGTTGTACCTAGTGCAGGAAAATTTGACATGTTATTAGGTAGGCCATGGATATAGTAATTTTGAGCCATTCCATCCACTTTACATAGATGCCTCAAGTATATACATACTAATCATGCGAAAATAGTTGAGGGCCTTCCATATGATTATAATTTACCTATTCCACAGGTAGTTACATAGTAGCCACCATTTATAATTTTAATTACAATTTTTATTAGTATACCACATATTTTAATTGAGCCACCAATATAGGTGAGGTCCACTTCTATAGTGTTACCACATATGTATACTCTCCCATAGAGACCCTTATTAGAGAGACGCTTGCATCAGAGACATGTTATAGATTCCAGAGAGACTCTCTTTACCCCTTTCATTTTGAGATCAATGTTATTAATTTCTCAAAGTTCTCAACATAAAGTATCCACGTCAGCTACAATATCTTATACCAAATGGGTCCCTAAGATCTCAATAGTTCATAGGCCAATTAATTTAGCTTCATAGATTCCTATCCTTACTCCATAAGTAGTGTCAGCTATAGATCACTCAGTACAGATAGTTCCTAGACCTCATATACCTTTTTACACAACACACATGATTATTCTTCCTTTGTTTGATACAAGACACCTTGATAGTGAGTCTCTTGCAAGACTCATTAGTTAATATCTTCCTCCCTACTTGTACATAATTTCATTCATTTTGGATCCTTTTATATAGTTTCATTTTCATGTTGCGTGTATATTGCTTATATCCAAAAAATACAAAACAATATAATATGTTGAAAACATAAAAATAATCAAATATTTGCTTAGAAAATATAATTTATAGATTGTATGCATTTCCATATTTATATTTATTATAATTTTTAGGTACTACATATGCTATCTATGTTAGTGTAATCAATTTTATCATACACACATGCTTCACTTGTTTTTTTTGAGTGTTCGTAGATGCTTATAGGACCTAGGTCTACCACACATATCCATGATTGCCACTATCTATTCATTGGGGGCACATACATAGGTTCCTCATTTGACACATTTGCCCTTTTAGGGGAATCCCATACACATATCTAATTGCCAAGTTACATATTTATATACTCTATATCATAGATTTACCATTATTTATATCTTGATATTGATCATTCTACACTACATAATTTTTTTACGAACTATTACTAACTATTACTTTCATTCTAGATTTACTAGTTTAGACTTGATTTTGTCTCTATGCTTCTACATCTATTCAAGAATATTTGAATATGCCATTGTTCTATAGCTCTACGCCACTTCTTTTCATTATATGTATGCTTTGGACATGTGCCCATGTCCTTATGTGTGCCTTCTTGATTGTGTATGAAGACATTTGAACATGTCCTTCCATGTGGATCCATGCCAAATTGATTTCTATTTGCATATGTAGACATTTGAACATGTCCTTGTATGTATTGATTTACCAGATTTAGTGACATGTGCCTATGTCTTTTGTATTATGACCCCTTGGCCTACTTCGCATGCCTCATGTGTGTTGTATGTATGTTTTCATGTATGCATCATGGTTGTGACACTTATCTCTTTTGTTTTACACACTCCAATTTTAGATGCCATGAGGGACCTCATACATCTCACTTTACTCCTTGGGCACCTGGATGGACATAATGCCCCATTTTCTTAGGCAGTTACTCAGTTTATTACTCAGATTTTTATCCATACACATGCTTACATTGTTATATCTATCTTGATAGTATTGTGAGTGTTATATCTAACATACATTGTACATTAATAAATTATGCTAAGATCATATTACATTTTGATGTCATGTATACACATTATATTTGTTTATTACGTAGATATCATATATGTTCAGGCTAACATATATCATGCAGAGCTTTTTTATTTTGAGATTTATTGCATAGGTTCAATAACTCCCCTCAAAAGAGAGGAATTAATATAGGTTTGTAATAGATTGATTACATGTGTAATAGAGGTTTGTAATAGAGTTTTTGGAATTAATGCACTCAGAGTATAGTTTCTATTACACATGCATAAAATATAGATCTCAATTTCAAGAAAACACTAGAAAATAGTCAGACAAAGAACATAGTCAATTTGGTAGAAAAACAACATAGTTGAACACTAACACTAGAAGTAAACATTAGCATTGTACTGATACTGTAAAAGGTATGCCACTACTATCCAATAGCCCTAGAAATAGGAAAATATAGATTTGATAGTAAGGTATAGTAGGTACAATCTAGGTTTGCACATATTCAATTACAGATTATTAGTTTTTGATTAGTTTCATATAAAATCATACTAGTTTTCTCAGATTGGGGGCATCATGCATGACATGGTCAATCCTATTCTAGTTTTAGATACTTACATATAGATTATTACAAATCAATTCAGAATTGATATGCAAAAATCTCATATTTGGGGGTATGTGTGCAACACATTATTTCTAAATGCTCACTTTTGCACCAGTTGATCAAATGGAATGGAAAATTCTATGTCATTCTCTATGTTCTAAATTTAGACACCATTTGTACTAGTTTGTACCATATTTGATGCCTTACTCCATTTGAAGTGGTTGGCATTACCGAGTAGTCCTTGAGCTACATACCCAAGTGACCAAGAGGCCCCTAAGCTGATTTTCATTTCAAAGTTCTCGAGAGGTTGTAGAGCCATTATATATAATTTTAGTTAAAATCACACAACTTCAATTACATTATGTAAATTAGTTACAGATGCATCTACTACATATAGGTGGGTAATGATGGAATCATAGCCTACCTAAGTTCTTGAGCCACATACACAAGAGGGTTGGACAAGCCATTAATCCAATCCAAGCTATTCACAAGTCATGATCCATCAAATAGGGGTGGGCAATGATGGATTCAAGTCCATCTTGAATTATTAAGCCACCCACACATGGGGATTGAGTAAGCCATTTGCTCAGTCCAAGTTATTCACCAATAGATCACTACCTACACACACATAAGATGTCACTAGGTTTATTCATTCATTCATGTACCTAGTGAGGTACATTCATTCCTTTCTTCTCTCTTATCTCTTTACTTAGTTTTATATTTTCTTTTGATAACTCTTAAGTAAGGCATAATTCTATGTATGTTTCATTTTCAAGACATGAAATAAAGCATAATTCACATACTTAGATCTAGATTCATGGGCTTTGCCTCTTAGGTAAGTCCAGGTACATTTAATTTCCTTTATCCTTATCATTTCACTTTGATGAATTTATAGAATAAAGGGAGGGTATGTAGTCTCTAAAATGTCACTTGAGTGCCATGAGTGTTACTTAAGACCATCTATCCCTAGCTTAGTCCTATACCTATTGGAGGGCCTTTTTAGACACTTATCTAACCTTTGTGCATGCCTTTCTCATCCTTAGAACTCTCAAAATCAATCTTAAACTCTCCCTCAGGGATCTAGGCCCCTAGTGCCTTAAGTTATACCACCTATACATTAACACCATACTTTGGACACTAACACCCCATGTTAGCATCCCAATTCAGTGTTATTATATTTCTCCCTCTTTTTAGCCCCAATGGATATATTTTCAATTCCAAATACACCTCGGGTTGGCTTAAACCTATTTTAAAACCTGCACAAGCATCAAATCAACACACACACACACACACACATAACTTTTAGCCCTTTATTCACTAAATAGAAATCAAATGTAAATACACACAAATAATCTTAGAATAAGTTACACACAATCAAGGTTATTAATCCCCATTCTGCCCTACTTATGCACACAATCATCGACAAGCATCATAAGCTCATAATACATAGGTTTATAGTATCAAGCCTCAATCAAAACACTCAAACTGACATTCATACTAGCTGCACTAGCACTTACACCAACACTTAGGTGGGAATAACTACATCAGATTGATCCCTCCTCAGAGTATTGATATGTAGGAAAATCTCATCACAATGGGGTGTTTGAGGATGTCTAACCTACCCAATTAACATCACACTTTTGCTAATTGTGCCAATTGAATGCCCTAACCACATGGAGGTCTAGGTTTTACATCCAAAATTAGTAAAATAGTTCATAGATAGTGAAATAGGTTTCATCCATATAGGAATAGGCTTAGCAAACTCAGACATAGCTGATCCTAGAAATACAAATCATTTTTTTCATAGAGGTCATTAGTGCCAAAAGAGGACATTAACACCACAAAGATAATGTATAAGGTATGATGCTATTGTCTAGGAGGGTTTGTGATACTTATATCCTATTTGCAACACTCAAACAAGCTCCTGTACCAATTTTCAATTCCTTTGTCTCAGGTAATTTTGAACTAAGTACTTATTTGTGTCATTCATTACTATTTTAAAAAATATCAGATCAGGTCAATTCTTGCACAAATCAGTGGTTATATTTATTGCATATTTTATACCATGATTTATTGTACTCAGACCCTTTAATAAAATAGGTCTTAAAATCCACAACCCCTTAAAATTTAAATCACCTACACATTATATATAATGGGACAAGAAATAGCTTGTTTCATGAGATTTACCATTTAACATTATAAATGGGTTTCTCTTTAAGTTTGGGAAGGATGATGTTCTGCACAGAGTAGACACAAAACATGAAATATTGTAGGTCTTTGAAGAAACAAACCAAGGAGTAACTAAGGATTTTCATAGGCAAATTGATTGCGATAAAAATACTACAAATTAATATTGTTGGATAACCATATTTTAATATGCACATAGGGTTGACAACCACTACGATGTTTTTTAGAGGACAAGAAAACTAGACCAAAAAGATGAAATGATATTGAGTCCTATTTTGGCTGCCCAACTATTTAAATAATGGGGTATTGATTTTGTGGGGACTATCAATCCTACATATAAGTGGTACAATGTTAGATATATTATCACTACAACAAATTACTTCACCAAATGGGTCGAAACAACTACAACTCTGATTTTTAGTGGAAATGACACTCCAAAAGTTTTGTATGAAAACATAATAACAAGTTTTGGATTGCATCAAAAGGTAATAAATGATAGGGGTACAAACATTCTTAATAATAATATTAAAATTGATAACATCATAACAAGGCTTGGATTTCTTCAAAAATTGATAAATTATAGGGGTACATAATTTATTAATAATACTATTCAAACCTTAACAAAATAGTTTATGGTTTTTCATCATAAAATCATAACATACCATCCTTAGGCAACCATACAAGTAGAAGCATATAACAAGGTTTTGGAGAAGATGTTAAACAAGTTCTATTATGTTTTAAGAGATGACTAGGAAGATCACATACTAACTATATTATGGGCATATAAAACAAATTATAAATGTGTGATTGGGTACACACCATTCCAACTAGTGTATGGAATGGAACCTATAATACCCATGAAGTACATAGTTACAACCGTATGAATTGAAATGACAATGTAGTTAGGAGATAAAGAGTCATAGCAATAACGATTGTTATAATTGACTTAAATGGAGGAAATAAGGTAGTTGGAAAGTTGGACTTAGAAAGTCCATAAGAAAATTCAAAAAGCATAACATGATCACAACCTATGATCCAAGGAGTTTTAACTGAAACTAATGAGCCTTATATGTGTTAGCATATTCAAAACACACCCAAAGAAATTATGGATCAGATGGAAAGTCCCTAAAATAATTCATCAAGTGTCAAAAATATGCACTATAATACTTATGGATCTACAAAGAACTATCCTTATAGGAAGGATAAATGGTAGTAGCTCAAACCCTATCGCTAATGATCTCAAAACATTATACACTCAACATAATAAGTGCTACATGGTACAAGGTATATTAGGATTTTTATTTTATGTTTTTTACCTTTTTATAGGTTTTGTATTTGTAGGCATAATCATGAGAATGTATTATGATTTCCATCATAGGAAAATATCCTGATTCAATAAAATTAGGTTTTTGATACAATTGTTTGAAGTGAAGAAAGATCAGGTGAATGAGAAAGATTTGTATTAGTTTTGTAAAAGTTTTAAGTTTGAGAATGAGATGTTAGCACAAAAATACAAATGAAAAGGGGTGGATAATTTCCAATAGTACAAAATAGTTATTGTTAAAACAAAAGGAATATCATGAAGTTCCTAAAAATGATAGATCTTTTGAAAGATAGTTAATGTTCAAATGGGGAAAATATTGATTAATGAAATGGCAGTTTTTAAAATCATGGAAGTCAAACAAAATAAAATTTTATATAACCAAAAAATGAAAAGGGTCAAATAAAAATGACTATTTAAACTTAAGGCAAGCATGTGGAAGTGTGGTAAATGGATGAAATTAAGGGTAAATATTCAAGGCTAGATTTATATAAAAGGTAGGATAATGATGCAAGTCATATTCTAAAAACACAAGTGAGTAAAAAAATATTATGATTTACTGAGAATTATGTGCACTCTTGAAAAATTCATTCAAAATAAATTAAAACACATTTCACTGAAGAAAAAATGGCCATGCATTAGATTCTTATGCCATTACCATAGGCTCAGACAGAAGAGATGGGCATTAGATTGTCCCTATGACAAGCAAAATGGAGTGATGCCAAGATGTTATACTTTATATATGTAGCCAATAGAGAGTGGTTTCCTAAATAATGAGTAACTGCTTCAAAATAAAGAATGCTTGCACTTCCTGATATAATGCAAGGGTTCAATGCTAAGTGGTTGGTAATACTACCCATTTTTGGCTAACATGAAGAACTGATGATGACCCTATATATACTCAATATTTTTAAACTTTATCATTTACTGATGATTTATCTATTGCAACAAATTCTAAAGTTTAAATCTCTTTGAGTACAACCCTTAAAGGGTGCACTGATAAAGGGGTAGATAGACCAATGGTACTTCATGAGAGACATTGTTGTTTATCTATCATTCCCATATTCATTCTAACTTCCCCATATTTGACACCTTAAGATATTTCTTTCCATTTTGTATCTTTTAGTTATGTCAAGGCCCATTTTTAATACTATGTTTTCCATATCTATGTAGTTCTAATCATTATCCGCCCCATCCCAACTATATTGATCATATCGATGTAGTTATGAACTTTTTAGCATAACTTCACAACTAGGTTAGCTTGTTGGCTCGTTTAGGACTAAATTGAGATGGCTAATATTGTCAGACAAATATTTGGGAGGGATTAGGGAAATTCATCACTATAAATACAAGCCACAATTTCAAACCAATAGAGAGGAACATTTATTTTCAATTGCTATTTCTTGTACTTCTTCCCTAAGTCTATATTTGGAGGAGTTATTGCTTAGATCTTGTCATGGAGGGAAAAGTTTATCTTGTGGAATATTGGATGCAATAGGAGGATTAATTTTTAGCCTATATATTGATTCAACTATTGATATCCTTATAACCAATTCTTACAAAGCACCATTGGCCAAGGGAGAGATTGAGTCTTGACAAGTCTTGTTCAAGGTAAGTATATTCTAGCTTAGTTATTTCCTATTGATAGATATAATTTGCATAATTGATTGGTTAATATATATATATATCTACACTCAAACTTAGTGTGGCTATAGGATTATTTAATATTTATATTTATACAACTTGAGTATCCTCGGCCCCCATTTTCCTATCATGGCTTGTTGTTCATTTTAATATGTTTTTAATCCATCCCTTTACTTACATTAATTAATTGTGGCATTTGATTAATTTTCAATTAAAGACCTAGTTATGGATGTTTCATTATGTTTATTACCTATAGGCTTTAGAACCCTTTCTCATGACATTGTGATGTAGGTGTTCCCTATGCTAAGTTTAGAAAATCCATTGGCCACATCCCAATTTCATTAAGTATCAATGGGCTCTACTTAATTTACCTTATTTGAATCCATATCTTTAGATAAGATAGTTGTAGGTCAATACTAACTCATTACATACATTATGGTGAACCTAACAAGAACTAACCATTACTTTCACCTCTATAATGAACTATATCAACCAATTTGATCTAATTTTGTTTCATTTCTCTACCAACAAACTATATCAAACATGTCGATATAGTTCGATCTTAATTTTCACCTACATGAAACTATATCGAACAACATGACATAGTTTCATCTCAATATTTTTCCCAGTGAACTGTTATAGCTAAAAATTGCACTCTTTATGGGAGAATTCTTTAGGCTCTCTCACTTCTAGCTACAAGCATAGGGACAACCTCAGGTTGTGGGTTTCCTATGGTGAGGTTAAATCTCTAGGATTTTTAATGAGGCTAGTTCTTCATGTGATTTAATTTAGCTCTTGATTCCCACACTAGAATCTACTATTGGCTAAGGAAAAGGGACAGTAGAATAACATGAAAAAAATCTAAGCTAAGGGAGGTGATACACTAAAATAAATGATCCACTTGGTCTGAGAAATGACACTAATTCAACATAAGATAAATTTGATTACACAACCTCACAAACAATTAATTTGCATAAGTATTTCATAAACTAGGCTCACTAAACCATACATGAAGCAAAGAGGGATTTCTAAATCCACACTAATCATCCATTAATGGTAGAAAGAACTCAAGTCCAGATCTACAACTAACTGGAAAACACCTAAAAATAGGCAAGAAAGAAGGACAATGAGTTTAGGAAGACACTTCTTCACAACACCATTGTACACAAGTTAACTCAACATAATTTTTTGATAAAGAGATAGGTAAAATGTAATCTTTATTACTTAAAAAAGGTTTATTACAAAGTGATTTTGGTAGAGTAACTTTATCACTAGTTCGGGGATAATTTATTGGCTCTAAGGCCTCTATTTATAACAAAAAAGGGGGAAGAGAAGATGAGAAGAGGGAAGAAGTCATTGATGACTAGGATCCCTATCATTATCCTCCTTTGTGCCACTAAATGCACCACTCAAGATCACTGAACAACCTTCTTGAGTCCCTTCCACCTTCAAGTCTCTCCTTGGCATATTTGAGGAGCCATGCTATGAACAGTTGAGATGTCTCTTCTTTGCATAGCTGAATTAATATTTTCATTTAAACAATGGCATGGTCATCCTCCCCTTCACATGTCTTGATGAAAAGGATGTGAGTCTCCATGCTTGGGAACTTAAGCCCCATGCTATCTTTAATCTAGATGGTCATTTTTTAGGAGTGAACCATATTGAAGGATGAGAGCCTTCATATATTCCTAGCTACCAACTGCTTGGACTCCCCTTTACATTGATTGGTCATCCTTGTACCACTTGTCCTTTATTTATTATAACTTTATACTCCAACTTATACCACATGGTAGCCTTTCATTTGTTACATCATGACTCTCATGTTGATGGACCAAGCTTAAGTCAAGCACTTGAAGAATCCTGATTTACTCTATGCAGAGTAATTCAAGTTCTTTGATCTCTCCAACTTTGGACTTTCCCAGATCCTTTACTTATAAATATTTTAAAGTAAAGTACTTATAGAAACTTGATTTAATGTATGTAGAGTAATTTAGGTTTTCTAAGCTTACTTACTTCAAACTTGTCCATCTCGAAGTCTTCAGGCTTCTGTAGGCTGTTATTTGTCTCGAGCAAATCTTCTGAAGGAATTCCTTGGGATAATTTGTCTGAAGGAATTACTTCAAACCTTTTGTCTAAAGCTTCCTTCTTGCTCTCTTCCTTCAGAAATCACCTTTTAGATTTTTCAAAATGGACTTTCTTGAAGGGTGAGAGACCCTTTAGGCTTCTTGTATGTCCCTTCAGACTTCTACAAATGATCCTCCTGAAGGGAAAGATACCCTTCATGAATTTTTAAATGGTCCTTATGAAGGGTAACATACCCTTCAAAAAACTTGAAACTATCCACTTGGAGAAGAAAATGCCCTTCATATTTGTGAAAGTGACCTTCGAAAAAGTTGATTGGTCCTTCAGAAAAGTGAAAAGGACCTTTGAGTTTTTTGCTGGGACCACCTTCTTTCGAAAATGACCCTTAGATTTTGGAGAATACTTATCCTTTGAAGAACTTGAGAAGCACTATTTTTCAAGACCAAATCAAGTTTGTCAAGCCCCTTTACTTATTTTATTCTTCTGACTGCCCACAACTGATGAAGTAATTGAGTAGTGCTCCTTGGAGAACCTAAAATACACTGTCCATAAGTAATTTGGGTTTGTTAACCTAAATAACTTATAATTATATAAAATTTAGAAGTCAAGCATCACTGGAAACTAGATTCACTCTTTATCCTCAGAAACCCAAAGTTTTTTGACTTCGAAAGCTTGAATACATCTTCTTTGGAGAACCCGAGGTTGTCTGAACTTGCCACTTTTGCTTGAAATGTCCACGTTCTCACACTTGGGCAAAATTTTGGTATGTGGGCCAAAAATGGCCAACATGAATTATTTTGGCCAGATCAAAAAAATATTATTTTTATATCTATTTATTATTTTTTCTAGCCAACTATATTGACTTAGTCAATTTTATTCTATGTAACCACCTTTCAGTCAACTAGTTCAATATGCTCGACATAGTTTAATAATTACATTTTTATTTTTGTTTACAAATTATTTTTAGTAAATAATATTGATCTGGCTGATATATTTTTATTCTTTAATTAATTTTCATAAACTACATTGAACTATTTATATACACCTCAATTTTGCCATAACTGTGTTCCAATTAGACTTCAGATTGATTTTTACCAAATAGTGCAAATTAAGCCTAAGAATCACTAAATCTCCTAATTTCATCTTTACATCAAACATTAGTGCTTATAATCATGTTGAAGTATCCCTATTTGAGGTATTATCATATACTCAATAATAACCTCTCATAGATTCATCTCCAATCAACTTACGACCTAACAAATTGATAGGTTGACCTTTTGGATCTATTAAGTGCGGCACTTAAACAATTCCTAAAGTGAAAAAATGCTAATCAGAATGAGTTAACTAAGCAAATAAAATTAAATTCTTAAGTGAAATTTCTATGTGCAATTAGTGAAAATGATTTTTGTAAAAAGGAAATTTCAATAAAAATGAGGTCATGATCCTCAAAGTCAAGGAATTGAAAATATCTTCCCTAAAGCTTTAAATTCAGAAATGGAAAGCCATGGTTAATAAATTGAATGTCTATCCATATTAATTTCTTTTCCCCTCCTTATCTCAACTAGGGTTAGTCTAAATTTAACCATGGTTAACTCTAACCTAACTACACTTGGGTTAGAGTTAGTTTGGAAGGCTATAAATACAAGGCTTCACCCATTTTTCAATGAGCTCTTTTGGTGTAATGTTATGATGCAAATATACCTTTAAAGACCCTATTTGTAGTGTTATTATGCTCATTTGTTGAGAGAGATCCAAGCTAAATCTAATCCCAACATTTCCAAGGTGAGAGTGAGGGATGATGCAAGGAGTACCATTGCCAAAGATTCTTTGATCACACAATTGAGCACATCCATCTATGGCCAACATAAAAATCTTGCTCTCAAAGAAGGTAAACAATAGTTTTTTAATCTTCTATTGATAGTTACTTATATTGCTCTCTTGATCTTTGAGTGTCTATGCCAGAGGTGTTAGTTTTATTAGTGTGTTTTTGTTTAGTTTTGATCATACTAACTTAATACTAATATGCCATCTTGGATTCCTCTTGATCACATAATGGCACTCCAGTGGGATGGTTTGGCTAACTACTCACCACTATCCTATCCAAGGGTTTGCCTAATTTATATACCCCATCATGGAGTGAAGTTGGTATGATGATGGGAGATAATCCCCAGGACAACACACCCCTAAAGAACTCACGAAGAAGCTATGAAATCTCACCCATAAGACAAGTTTATAAAATAAATAAAAGAAAAGAATGGAAATACTTTAGAGGTCACTTTTGAATCACCCAAGTCACTCAGAGCTTGGGGAGAGCATATACAAAATTATTTTCTACACACTTTTGTTTACAAATAACATAAATAAACTAAGCACTTTTGGTCACCCAAGTTGCCTAAAGGGGATGGTGGGAGAGCATAAATTCTAGAGTTTATGTTACCAAAATCAAAGAAGCTAATCTAAGTAATTTAAAAATAGTCTAAAGAATAAACAAGAATTGAAAATTCTCTTAAGAGCTCTAACTAAAGATGTAATTTTTTTTACTAACATCAAATTGAAATGTGTTTTGAAAATTTTGGCCCATTGATTGTGTTTTCACTTGTAAAAATTTATAAAAATGATAAAAGACAAATTTTTAAGTGAATTTAAAAAAACCTTAACCAAATGTGAATGATTTTTAACCTTTGTAAAATTTGGACTTTGCAAAATGAAAATTTGATTAAAAAACATCTAAACTTATTTTTTTTAGCTTAATTCCTTGCAAACAAGTTAGTTGATTAATTTGCATTTAGGCCAAATTTATATTCTTGAAAGTTAGCTCAATACAAACACAAAATTTTAACTCTCAAGTTTCTAAAAAATAAAAACACAAAGAAATCGTTGATGACTAGCAGTGATCATGGTCGATTGCTAGATCAATGTTGATTATGTCTGATCATTACTGATTCTTAAAACCACACCAAAAAACAAACATGTTTTGAAATAAAAATGCCTGACAAATAATGTTTTAAACTAAAAAATTCTCACTGCCATGTAAGAATAAAGTTAAATAGGAAGTAAACAAGTTGTTAGGCACCAAGAAAAGTAAGAAAATTTTGTATTTTTACTATGTTTTTGGTTTTTGGTTCAATTGTGTTTTGATGCAGAGATCATTGTCAATTCTAGCAATCAACACCAATTCCAATGATTTACCCTAATTTGTTATGATCTTTTTTGATCCTTGTGGCTCAGCTAAGACCTCAAACTTCTTCACTTTCTTGGTGATTGAATAAAAAACTTGGCATAAAAACTATTAGAAAACATCCTAAGAAGTAGATAGAATATCTTTGTGGAGTGTCTATCCCACTGGGCATGCCATTATGTGATGAATAGGAATCTAATATGGGAGATTATAATTATGTTAGTATGATCAAAACCAAATAAAAAACATATTAATAAAACTAACACCTTTAGCCTGGACATTTAAAGAGAAAGAGAACAATGCCAGTAACTATCAATAGAAGACAAAATAACTATTTTTTACTTTTATTGAGAGCAAGAATTATATAATGGCCATGGATGGATGTACTTGATTGTCTGATCAAAGAGTATGTGGTAATGATGCTCCTTTCAATATCTCTCCTTGTCACCTTGGTAATGTTGGGCTTGGTTTTGGCTTGGTTGTATCTCAAAAAATGATCATTATAACATGACAAAAAGGGTCTTTGAAGGTATTTTTACATCATAACATTACATCAAAAGAGTTTATTGAACAATGGGTGAATCCTTATATTTATAACCTTCAAAAATAACTCTAACCCAAGTGTAGTTAGGTTAGAGTTAAACACAGTTAAGTTTAGACTAACCCTAGTTGAGTTAAGGAGGGGACAAACAACTAATATTTAGGATAGAGATCCCATTTATTAATCATGGATATCCATTTTTGAATTTAAAGCTTTAGGGAAGATATTTTCAATTCCTTAACTTTGAGGATGATGACATCATCATGACCTCAATTTCTTTGAATTTTTTTTTACAAAAATCATTTTCACTAATTGTATATGAGAATTTCACTTAAGTATTTAATTTGATTTGCTTAGTTAATTCATTATGCTTTAATTTTTTATAATTTAGGAATTATTTATGTGCCACGCTTAATGGGTCCAAAAGGCCACACTATCAATTTGATAGGTTTCAAGTTGATTGGAGATGAATTTGTGAGAGGTTACTATTGAGTATAGGATAATACCCTAAATAGGGATGCCTCAACATGATTCTAAGTAATAATGTCTAATGTGCAGATGAAACTAGGACATTCAGTGATTCCTAGGCTTAATTTGCACTATTTGGTAAAAATCAATTCGAATTTTGATTGGAAAATAATTGTAGCCAAAATAGGGTGTCCACATGTAACAGTTTAATCTTTTACACTTTGAAAACTTAGACCTTGGCTATTCCTCTTAGTTCTATACTCTCCTTGCTTTCACAAGCCTTGTATCTGCTCTATTTTGTGTTGTTGACCTATCTCTTTGTCTAAAGAGTCTTAAATTGATTACACAAACATTCTTTCTTACCTAGAATACTTAAAATGTAATTATCTTACACCTTTACAAGTTCTAAGCTTGTACCTATTTTCTTACTCCTTAGACACTAACATCTGAGATAGACAATAGTGTCAATGTTATTATTTTACCTTGATACAAGTGTCCAATGGCCTAAATAAATCTATTTTTCAAATAAAATGTATCCTAATGGTCAACCTAAGTGCTTTAATGTGAGTTATTACTCCAAATGGATTTCTATAAATATAAGATCAACCATCATTCATTCTTCACCTACAAAACCTAAAAAAGACCAAAGAGACCAATGCACTTATCAAAAATCCCTCTACCAAGCACTCAATTTATCAAATCTTACCTATTTCCAAACTAGTCATAAGGACTACACTCTATAGGTTTGAAGTACTAAAGGATTAACCCAAGATCTTGATTTTCTAAGTTACAAGCTAGGTCACTGTTGTACTTGCTTTACACACATTACATGATTCAAACACAAGCTGACACATAGGAGAGAACTACATGAGTTTGAGGCCATCTTATAGAGTATTGGATATGTAGATAGTGCCCTTTGATAATGGGGTCATTGGGGTCAACTTGACACTGTGTGACCACTAACCCATTTTTCTGAAGGTCACATTGAAGATGGAAAGCTACTATTTTTTAATTTCACAAGGAGTAACTTTTCATGACCCAAATTTGAATGCACCAGAGAGAAGGTGAAGCTAAACCCAAAAGAAATTAGGTGGTTTCATCTTATTTCACTAGATATTCTAAACAGGTAACTATCATTGGACTCATACAATAACATCGATACAATTGTCTAGGGTTGACACAACTATTTAGATAACCAAAAGCACCAGATCCAAAATATGATAACTATTCCAAAACTATCTTCCCTCCTAATTTTAGCCTATTCTAGATCTAAAATTGCATTAGCATAAGAACAAGCTAATTAATTTTAATCTTTGTCATTTCTATATCTATCCTAGTTATACTTTCCATATTTAGACTTTCTCAAAATAATAAATTTAGTATATGTTTATATTCGAGTTTAGTATTTAATTGGCATACTATAGATCTAATTATCACCCTTATACTATTTCATTTATATATTCCTAACCTTTTGGTATAACGTGAAAACAACACACATTTAATTTTAGGGTTAAACATATTGTGAACCTAATCTTTGAACATCAAACCCTAGGTCACTTAGGTTTTTTTGATTTTTCTATTGTTAAACTCTAAATTGCTATAAATTTTGCAATCATGTTTCCCATGGATAGTTATGTTAATTATTTCATGGTCCAATACCTTATAGTGGTTCTTAATTGTTATATATCATGCCTAATTAATACATGTTGATCTATAAGGGATGTAAAACCTTCATTCCTAAAAGTTCCTTCCTATTCTAATAATAGGGTTTCAAATAACAAGCAATAATTAATCCCTTTTCAAAATTCCTTTTGCAATACAATAGAATCATAATCTATGGAATATGACATTGTTGACCAATTGAATAATACACATGCTAAGATTTCAATCCTTGAGATTCTATAGCAAACTAATGTTTATACAAATATCTTGTACAAAACATTGCATGAAACACAAGTCCCAAGTAATATTAAGCCTTCTCATTTTGTAGATATCATGTAAGATCTTAAGAATCATAATAGGCTTATCACCTTAATCCAAAAAATTTATCATCCAAAAATATTATTGATAAAAAATTTCCATTGTTGATATAAGTAAAAATACAAAATAAAGGCATCAAAAGAGTTCTCATTGATAGTGGAACAAACCTAAACATTTCTAGCATGCAATTCCTAAAAATCATGGGTGTTAACCAAAATCTAATTCAAAAAATAGTTATGAAACTTCAAAGGGTTGACAAATCAAAAGTCCCTTTGGTTGGTCAAATTACATTAAATGTTACTATGGGTCCCCGTACATTTCCCACTATGTGCCAAGTTATGACAAATGATTTGAAATATAACATTTTATTGGGACGGTCTTGGATACATAAAATGTATACAATTCCTTCTACATTGCACACATGCTTAAAATTTTGGCATTAGAGAATCCTTTATAAATGTCTAATAGATCCTAATCCATTCAAACCTTGTGCACTAGCTCAATAAGTAGACAATCCTAAATCCAAATACTCTGACTATGAGCCTAAAATTAACACATTGGTACAAGAACCTAATTAGGCTATATTATCTAAGGTACTAAAAAGATAATTTACACATTTACCTTAATCCCTAACTTTATTACTCTTGAGATTAATAGAGTAAAATCTTATATCTCTCCGTCATCATATCAAATATGATATGAGTTAACGTTTATATAAAGGATATGATGTGAATGTTTATTGTTACTATCATCAAGGACCCAAACATTATACGAACCATTATTTTACCTTGAAGTACAAGATCCAAGATCTTATCGATAATCAAAAGCTTAAATTTGAGGACCCTCAAAAGGAATTAGCTTTAAAACAACTCAAAAATCATCCACACCAAAAAGATCTAACCATTACATTATACATGGGTGGTGCTTATTTTTAGCATAACGATATTTATCCTACACAAGCAAAAACTACTTGTAATGTAAGATGTTTACAACAAATTGGCTTTGATCTAAAGAACTTACAAAACAAAGGAGGTTGAAAAAAATCCTTGGGTAGCATAATAATACCAATTATTTGTGGTCTTAAAGTGATTCAAATATGGGTTTGGTTATGCCTACTACATATCCATATGCATCTACACTAGGAACTCTTTGGCTATAATAAATGGAAGCAACAATTGACCCAAATCAACAAGGTATTACATTTTCTCATGAAGAAAAAATAATATATATTCCCAATGATAACACTAGCCTTCTATTACACATGAAAAATGTGAGGAGGAACATGCTATGTACCTTTTAAACCTATCCAATCATGATGCCAACAATGTAAAAGATCTAACTTAAGGTTGTCAGGCACTAAATTGGGGAGATACCTATGATCATCCATTGGATAGGATCATGTCTTAGTCTCTCCAAAAAATTCCAAAATTACCAAAAAAATAAAAAACATTAAAAAAACCAAAAACACTATTGGTACTTACCTATTCTGTTGGCTCCTTTGCATCCATATATTACTTCCATATTGATGGATCACATACTCAATTACTCCTACATACACATGTGTCACACTTATTTATTTGGTGTGAAATAGGTATACATAGATACATGATATATTCATATTTAATATGCTGGGATTTATCTCTACTCATGTCATATGGACATTGGGGGCATCCGCTTCTTCGATTTTGATACACTTAGGTTAAATGACTTGGTGATCACTATACACTATCATGTTTTAGCTTACATATGTACTTACACATGCCTATTATCCATGATTATATATTACATAGGGTACTTCATATGTTATACACTTGACATACTTTTATAACACATTGGGTCTATGGGCCACTATGACATGTTTATGCTAGTTGCTTATGCTTTACATTATGTACTTCCTTGAGTGTCTTGTCTTGCTTGTTCAAGCATTTGAATATGCTATTTTGATTACATCCCCCATTCCTATGTATGCTTTATTTTAAATTTACATCATGCCATTTTTTGTGGTATGGATATTTAAATATGTCATTCTTGATTTCATGGGCAATCGATTAAGTCATGTCCCTTTGATTGTGTGGCATTTGAACATGCCTCTTGTTTGTGGTCTATTTGTACCATTACTTTTTGAATTGATTTTGAATTATCTAGTGTATGTGCTTGTTTATTTATTGAACTTGTACTATTATTATCTATATGTTTCCATGATATTTATCATACATCTTAGGCCTACATGTGATCACATTGGTTCTATGCGCTTCAATGATACATTTACCTAGACATGGTCCTTATATATGCTACGTGATTACATTTATATATTTTATAGTTGTCTTATCCTTTTGAGGTGAGGTAAATCCTAGTTCCTATATTTACCTCACCTCAAAAGGGGGGAATATTAGTGGGGGCATGTTTGGGAAGCATGTTCTCCACACTTGGCACAATTCTTATATTCAATGGGGGCATGCTTTGGAAGCATGTTCTCCACACTCATTCAATATTTTGTACTTATATCAATTTGTATATTTAGTGAGGGCATGCCATATGGGCATGGATTACACACATTCATAATTTTAGATTCAATGGGGGCATGCTTGAGAATCATGTTCTCCGTATTTATTCAATATGTAATACTTATATTAGTTCACAGATTTAGTGGTGGCATGCTTTACAAGCATGTTCTCCACACCTAGTCAGTACTCAAGATCTCCAGTTTATAGTGAGGGCATGCTTTAGAAACATGCCCTCCACAATGGTACTTATATCAGTTTTTAGATTTCTCCATATATAGTGCAAGGATGCGTTGGAAGCATGTCCTCCACACTTACACAATTATCTGAATTGGCCAAAGCATAGTTATATGATTTATATTCATAGTTGTGGTAGAATTTTATACATTGGTACCATTGTTATACATAATTTTAACATGGGACATATATAAGGTGCATATGCTATAAAACATGTGCCTAATATTAAAAAATCTAAATCAATTTTAGATTCTAAAACCATTATACATATGATACCCCGTGGACTTTTAACAAACTAAATTGAGCCAATCTACTATAGTAGTTGGTTCATATTTTGGTATGGTTGAGGTGATAAAATCACTCAATCTTGCCAAGTTTTTAGGTTAGAATTGATTGTCTAGCCTTACCAAGTTATAAATATCATTGGGTTAAATAATTGAGCTAGTCTCATCTACCAAGTGGAAACTCACTTTTATTCTAAAGTTGGGGGAATGTGCCTTCTAATATGTCCCTCTCACTCTATCTCTTTGGATATATGAACTTTAAATATTTATCTATATTTATCCTAATCTTAGTTTCATAGACTTACAATGATACATATTTTTAAAAATAACTTGTCAATAGGAAAGGCAGTTACACTGACACACATGTGTACTCCTAAACTTTACTCTTTTAATTTCAATAAATTTCAATTAATTTTAACCCAAATTATATGTAATGATTTTACACTATAATATGATCTTAGTTGTAGGCCAATCACTCAAAAATCACTCAAATTCAACTCAATCAAAGACAAGGTATGCATACACACCAGGTACTTATTCTTTTATTTTAAACTAGAAATTTCATTACTAGATTAAGGGGGGGGGGAATGTAGATGATATGTTTTGCCTACACACCTCAGTCTTGTACACTTGGTAAAGTAAGACCTTGGTTGTTCCTCTTAGTTATACACTCTCCTTACTTTCCCAAGCTTTTCCTTTGCTCTATTTTGTGCCCCTTGGTCTATATCTTAGTCTGACTAGTCTTATATTAATGAACAAACATTCTATCTTTCCCATAATAATTAGAATGTACTTATCTTAAACCTCTACAAATTTTGAGCCTATATATGTTTTGATACTCTCTAGACACTAATGTCCAAGATATACAGTAGCATCGACATTATTGTCCTACCTTGATGTAAGTGTCCAGTGCCCTAAAATATCTAATTTATGAATGAAACATATCTTAATGGTCAACATAAGTGATTTAATATGAGTTATTACTCCAAATTGATTGATATAAATATAATATCAACCCTCATTCATTCCTCACCTAAGAAACCTAGAAAAGACCAAAGAAACCAAGGCACTAATTAAAAATCACTCTATAAAGCATTAAATTGATCAAAGCTTCCCTATTTCTAAACCAGTCATAAGGACTGCACATTTATATGTTTGAAGTACTAAATGAGCAACCGAAGAGCCCAGATTACCAAGTTACAAGCTAAGTCACTATTGTACTTAATTTACACACATTACATCATTCACACATAAGCTAACACATAGGGGATAACTACATGAGTCTAAGGCCCTCTTCAGGAGTATTGGATATGTAGGCAATACCCTTTGACAATGGGGTAATTGGGGTCAAGTGGACACTATGTGCCCACTAATCCATTTTTACAATGGTCACATTGAAGTTGGAAAGCAAGGGTTTTACCATTTCATAAGGAACAATTGTCCATGACCTAGATATAAATGCACCATAATGAAGGCAAATCCAAACCTACAAACATCTAGGTGGTTACATCCTATTTCACTAGATTATCATTAGAATTATATATTAATATCAACACAACCATCTAGGGTTGATACAACTATCTAGATAGCTAGAGGGACCAAATCGAGATTCTTACAACTATTCTAGAACTATCTTCCCTCTTGATTTTAGCCTATTCCAAATTTACAACTAAATTAAATCTAAACAAGCTAAGTACTTTATTCTTTATCATTTGTATATCTATCATAGTTGTACTTTCCTTATTTATACTTTCTCAAAATAATAAATTTATAATTTCTTATATCATATTTTAGCATTTAATTGGTCTGCTATAGATCTGATTATCACCCTTGTGCCATTTCATTTCTATAATCTTAACCCTATGGTATAAAGTGAAAACAAAACATATTTAATTTTAGGGTTAAATAAAATATTATTCATTGTAAAGAGAGGAAAAATTATGGGAAATTAATGCAAGCAAGAAAGTTTTGTGGTTGTTTGTGAATTCGTCGCAATTTGTTTTCTTCCCAATTTTTTTATTTTGTATGAAGATTTTCCATAAGTTGACATTATTCTATGAAGTTTATGTATGTGTTTTTTTATAGTGGTTATATTTAAATTTGTGTTAGTCTCATTAGATTTATGATTGTAGATCATATTTACATCCGGTTAGTTATTTGAATATGCTTAGCAATATTGTACTAACAATATATTTGATTATAATCATAAGGGTATTTTGAAATTATTTCCTCAAAATATTCACTATGTATTTTGTGTTGTTTTCTTACATTTCAATTACAATAAAAATTAATAAGTAATACATATTTATCTTAGCATATTCAGTCAAATTGGAAGGGTCTATTATTTAATATAAGTCACACTCAATCACGTTTCCTTCGATTAGGCAAGGTATATGAAACTAAGAACAAATAGAAAGCATAAAAAGTAAACTTATACCTTCCTCATGGACTCTCATTTAAATATGGCTCACATAAATTATTATTCCTATATTTAGAGCTTGGATTCCTTGTTAATGTCATGGCATAATCACACAAACAACATCTCCCACTGCACTATGGATGATTGATCAAATGAAAGATATTGTTTGAAGGCTTGATGTTTGAAAGGATACTAAAAATGGTAACACTTAATTATATGTTAAAGAATTTAAAATAATTTTAAATGGCCCTTGTATTTATATATTTATTAGATTAATTATGGTCATTAATCTTGAATTAATATGTGCGGCTCAAAATCACTCAAATTTGGTAGGCAAATACATTTAATATTTTATATTACTGATATTTTGAAAATGCTTGGCAACTTTAAAAATGATGATGTCTTGGATGATGTCATGATTAAAATATTTATCTATGAATTCATCATTTGCCACTTTCCATAATTTTAGTATTTCAATTAATGAATTAAAGAAAATAGACAATTCCAAAATCTATGGAATTTCAAATTAGAAGAAGATTATGTTAATTAACTTAATGGAAAGTGGTGTGACTTTTGAAAGTCAAAGAATCATTTGACATAATTGATCCCAAAACATCTCTTATAGAGTCACAATTTGACTCGAGATGGATTGAGTGAATTTGATAGTTGCATACAATGCATTACCTTAATCAACGATGCCACAATACATTTCAAAATATGCATGCCAATTGCACAAAATAATTTGGGTGTTTCAATGATTCATGTATTATTGATAGAAATAATTCTAATTACAATTTTTACATGAGAGTGGTGAGAATTAGTGTTTACATCTTCAATTGCATTCAGTTTCAAAATTTCATAATATAAAAACACATTATCTTATTGCCTTAGGTCTTTCCTATTTATGACAATTTCAATTGTCAAAATCATATTTTTCCTTTTACATTCATATTCATGTTTATAGCTATAATCCATATAATTTAAATTAGTTAAAAATTTATATCTTATTAGGTTCACATAATAAAAAATAATGTAAAACACTCTTGGTTTTGGTCCTTTATGTTGATGACTTAATCATTACAGGGAGTTATACCAAGTAGATTCATGATGTGAAATCATGGTTAATGAAGTAGTTTGAAATGAATAACTTAGGCTTGTTACAATTTTTTCCTCAGTATTCATATTTCAAAATCTAATAAATATTTTTTTGTTAATCAATTCAAGTATGCTCAAGACATACTTCGCTCTGACTCCTTAAAAATTTGGAGTCAATATTTCCACTAAGTTTTCTTCTCCTTCAATTGATGGTAGACGTTATAGACAATTAGTGTGAATTACTCTATAATTGACTTATACTCATCATGATATTTATTTTATTATGAACCTAGTGTCATGTTACTATCAGGACCCACATGACAACCACTAGGAAGTTACAAAGTGCATTGTAAGGTATATTCACTATACTACTAATTATGGGATTAATATACTCATTAGGTGGTAAAACCTCAATTAGTTATAGGTCAAATAGATAGCGATTTGGTGGGAGATCCAGATGATTTCAAGTTGATCACAATATATATGTATCATATTATGATTGATCCCATAATTTGGTCTTAAGAAACAAACTACTATTTCTTTGTCTACTATAGAAATTGAGGATAGTGGAGTTATCACTGCTATCCATAAGTTAATTTAGATTAAATTATTACTTTTTAGGTTTGGATTTATCCAAACCCAACCCACAAGGATTTGGTGTAATAATCAGAGTGATATCCACATATATCACAACCAAATAGAGCACCAACACACAAAACACATTGATTCATATGCATTATATTTGAAAAAAATACATGCAAAGATTGTTTATCTTAAGTATTTATAGACAAATGATCAAGTTGTAGACATCTTCATTTGAGGCTTGATTTGTTCAGCTCAAGTAACATTTAGGAGTGGAAGAAGCTATTGTTAATGGGGTATAATTCAATGATTCCTATATCCTCTCTTCTTTGTGTTGTCCTAAGAATAAAAAATCAAATAAAATAAGAATCACTAATAATATCCATCTAAAGTGGCCCGCCTTGTTGAGGTCATAAGTTTTCTAAGTATGTTGTGATTTGAGAACCATTTAAATTAATATAAATATTGACTCAAGATCTATGCTTCCATAAGATTTATCCTTATAACAATGTCATTTCAATTTATGAAAACACTCTTAAGTCCTCTAAAATTACCATTTAATAAATAAAATAAATAGATTAAATTTTATTCAAATCATGAGGGGTGTGTGTGTGTGTACGCATGTGTGTGTGTGTGTGTGTGTGTGTGTGTGTGTGTGTGTGTGTGTGTGTGTGTGTGTGTGTGTGTGTGTGTGTGTGTGTGTGTGTGTGTGTGTGTGTGTGTGTGTGTGTGTGTGTGTGTGTGTGTGTGTGTGTGTATGATCTCCTAAAAATAAGGATTCAACTCTCATCTTATACCCTAAAAACTCACATCTATCATAGTCTACAATACACACTCACACACACTAAAATCTAGGTGAATTGTTACTCTCTCTCTCTCTCTCTCTCTCTCTCACACACACACACACACACACACACACACACACACACACACACACACACACACACACACACACACACACACACAATACTAAATAATAGATAAATATATCAACTACACAAGTCGATATCCAACATTCCCCCTTTAGTACACATACATAATCCAAAGGGAAAGGAATGTTACTACATGGGAAATAGGACATACTTTAGTTTGAGATGAACAATATTGGATGGGAACATATCACCAATCCAACATGTTAGTATGAAATAGGACATTCACCAAGTTTACACAAATTACAATTTAGATAAGGATAGGGACAAACATACTAATCCAATATCATACAAATAATAGTGGATATAGACAAACATACTATACAAAGTCTAGAATTATGAACGTAAAAATGTGGTTCTTAATGTGATCAGTAAAACTAAGCCATACTAAACTTTACAATAAGTGAGTAGGGACATACATGTTAGACATTGCAAGTGTAGCATGGGCCTTCACTTTTATTTTCAAATATACTCCTATGGTTAGTTGGGCCTCACTGAGTAGGTATGTATAAATTAGTGGGACTATTTACTCACTATACCTTTAGTTGGTAGTGGTCACATTGTTTAACCTCAAATTTATAACCATTATACTTGATCAAAAATTAAAATATGGTCACAATTGCCACTAGACACCATTTTTGGCTTTAGTAATTTTGGCACAAAGTTTTCAAATCATCTGTAGCCAAATTAAATCATCACTATCAGTGATGACTAACAACTATTCAGATCTTTTGTATTTTAGGCACCATGTTTTTCCACTATAACAAACTACCAAAATTCGAGTTAGAGGTGAACTTGATATTGTGATTAACATCCTTCCTTTGTTTCTTATAACACCTTATTTGTTCAACCAACTAGGTCAAACTACATGGTCATTCACTAGATTTTGCATATTAAATAAATATCCCCCATAAAATGGACATACATATTCCCAAGGATGTTAGGTTCTTCAGATAATGTGTCTTTTACAAAGAGTATTAATTCAACTTTGACAATGACAAAAGACAACTCTTATTGATTATTCACACATACAACCTATAGATAATAGAGGTTTTTTGAAAACAAATATCATAACCACTATTTGAATATACATCACCACCTTATATTATAAAATGACAAACTAAAACTTAAAAAAACTATATAACTTGGTTATAAACCAAGCAAACAAAACTATATTAAACAAGGGTCACGTAGTGGTTAGTCTTTGCCTTTGTATTATAAATTATTTAAAGTTGAGTTTGCATTTAAATTTTCAAGGTAAGCTTAGTGCAACAATAAATAATTTGTAAACATTAATATTAGTAAACAGAGGAAAACATTAATGGTGAGATTTAGGGATATAGTGTTTCTATAATATATGCCATAAAAGTAATGGCTAATACATATAACATAAAGATATAAAGATGTTAAAGCAATTAGTACAAGAGATTTAAAGGTAATGCAATCTGATCATTTGACATGTTCTATCGTGCTTCATTAGAGAGAGATTCATTTGTATAATATGGTAGGATTACCTAGGTGGGGTCGAGAAGGGAATTGATATGCAATGTGTCATGTACAAACATTAATTCCTAAATTATGCGGGGTAAAAATGTTCATTGTTGTTGGCCTCCAACAAATTTCAATGTACTCTCCTTATCCTCCCAGACTTGGCACACAAACCATTGTTTCCAATGTCACATTATATTTGTATTTATAAATTACCAAGAGTGGAGTTTGATTATACACATGATCCATTCACTTCACTCCACTATCTTTTCAAAGTCGAAGGCATTTTTAAAAAATGTTTATAGGGAAAAGCAATGAAAAGAGAACCATTAATAGTAATGGTTATATTATAGATAATAATTGACAATAATTAAGTACTATCATTATCATGAGTAAGACAACAAATAAAATTACTATTAAACTTGCAACTTAATATTTTTATAAATTACTATTAAAGTAATAATTTTTTTTGGATGTCTCTGACCAAGCTATATAAAGGAAAATTTATTGCTTTTTTATCGAGAGAAGAATAAGAAGTAGTTTGTAACATGTGATTGAGACTCAAGAATGATTATGAAATACTTGATTACAAATCGAGAGAAGAACGAGTGATATTTTGTAACACGGGGAGATAATTTTGAATGGCAAGCTAACAACTATTTTTTGATTTCTAATCAAGTAAAAAATAGTTACAGAGCAAACATTAGATAAATGAAAGGTGTATAAAATGTTAATATATAATATCTTTATGTTCATATGCACATCTATTGATTGCAAATAATTGTATAATATTTATTTAATTATTAGTAAATGCTTTTTCAGAACACAGAGCAAACAATTTTTAATTATTGATGAATAATTTTTAGTTACAAACATTTTAAATTATTGATTGCAAATAATTTTATAATGTTACTTAAACAATGATATCTAGTTTGTTAATTTGGGAATTATTGACACATAAAACACATTACATCCTCTTATCGTATTGACACATAAAATATAGTACAACATTCTATCAAAGAGAAAATGTAACAATTAATCATAAAAACATATTAATATTATAGGAGGAAAAAACATTAATATAATATGAAGGTAATTGTAGAACATTACTTGTCGATTTCCCCCCCTTAACATGTAATTTATATGGCAAGTTGTACTTTGTCAATGAAAATATTTGGACTTAAAATTATATCTCCACGTATTCCAAGTAATGAAAAACAAAATTTATAAATGCATTATATGCAACAATATGCCATTCATATGCTAATTAGATGTGGGTGAATTGGTTAAAGTGGCTTGGTTGTGTCTAGTCCTACCTAGGTTTAAATCTCAACAACATGTTAGGCCAATTATGGTTGATGGAGATGTTTGTGGGGCCCATCTTACCATGGTGATGTTTTTGGGGCATGTGGTGGCTATAGTGATGTTTGTAGGGCAATTTGTGGTTGTTGTGACAGTTGTAAGGGGGATCTGGGCCTTCCATTTGTGTCCTAGACTGGTTCATAGCTCTAGTCAAAAGTTTTATGATTCATAGCTATGGGTTTTGAAAAATTGTTTACCAATAATTTAAAAAAAACAAGATGCCATTCATATTAAATATGGCTATGACCAAATATCTTAGAGTGTATTTTTCAATACATGGTCAAATATGACTGTCTCTATCCAAATCAATGTATGAGCACTCCTATGATTATATACAATTAATTGAAAGCCAGAAAGTAGGGATTACACATGAAAGAGATTTTTTGGATTATAATTTATTATTTATTCTTGCAATTAATAATGAGAATATTCTATAATAACGTATATAGGAATATGCTTTTTTTTTGGTTATTAGATTTTAGAATTTATAAAGTAATATATCTTGTTAAAGATTTTTATTGGCTAGAGTATAAAAATTATTTACCAAAGTAAAATTATTAATACCTGCCTTGACATGGACTAAAAAACATATCGAGTACATAATCAAAATATAGACTAAACATCAATGATGTAATATATAATATTTTATTAATGAAAGTGTGTTTTTCAATTAAAAAAATATAGACTAAAGAATAAAATAGTAAATGTATGTAAAATTTAAAAAATAAAACTTAATAAAAAATAAATAGACTAAGTTTATGTAGATTTTATCTATTTTAGACTCTTTTTATTTTGATGTCACTGTAGCATTTGCATGGTGGCTTCCTTGGTAGATATACAACAATTCCTTGGGGCAAAAGTAAATGAATAATTCTTTGATACAACTATGCAAAGTTAGAGAGGATGATGCACGATAAACACACAAAAATTGACATACATTGATGATATGAATCTAGAGATACACAAGATGAGTAGAAAATCATGCAAATTAAGAGGAAGCACATGGCAATGTTAAATAGGATGCACAAACAAAGATTTGGTGATTCTCATGTTATGATGTGAATGTACAATGAATTAGAATCTCATAGAATAATTGTGTAGTTTAAATTAAAAATAAATTAATAATAATAATAATAATAATAATAATAATAATAATAATAATAATAATAATAATTCATCCACATGAGAAACCACAAATTACAATGAAGTTTCCTTATTTATCCCATACCCACTCTGATATCAAATGAAGTAAACAACTAGATTAAATTTTATTTAAATCATAAAAGTTACATATATAGGATTGATCTCCTTCAACCAAGCAATCAAATCTTATCTTCTACCCTAAAAGTTTCATTCATCCTAATCTATATTCCAAACTCTCACACACTAAACTATAGGTGAGATGTTACTAACTCACTTGCATACATACCTAATATTAAATAATATATTAATACATCAATTATGATGTACTAACCCTAGTTAATCTCCAAAATCTGTACTATATTATTTTTTAAATTAAATCACAATTTTATGAAAATAACCCTCCATTGTCATGTTGTGGCCTTGAGTCACTAACACGATCATTCATCCCCATTTGATAAGTAATGGGATCCATTACATTTAGTTATTTAACTAGTTGTATAATTTTATCTAAATTTGGGTCTTAGTGAACCACTTTCCTTGGTGAGAAAACTACCTTGCATTGACTAGTTGATATAGTATAATTTATTGATTTCAGAGACCTTTTACCAGTGCATATATGATCTAGTCGACATAACAATTAGTATTTAACCTTGTGACCTACAATGGCTTAGAAATATTATACTTCTAAGAGAGGTGGAAGTAAGGCCATAGTAGTTCCACATTGAACATTAAATAAAACCCAATATAGGGTGAGAAGTTGAAATCAAAGGAATCAATACCCACTTGCCTAATGATTGTGTAAAGCCACTATTGGAGGAACATGTGTTTCCTATTTAGTCTATTCAATTATTTTTCTATAAATTCAACCATATATTATCATCACTGTGAAATTAGTGGAGAACCCGATTCGATTTATGATACTTTTTATACTTATTACTAGTTTTATATAGTATTTCATCCACGTGTTATTGAATTTTTCAAATTAATTCACAAAATATGGTTTCATTATCTGATTATTTCTTTGTATGGAGAGACATGTCCTCTAATTCCATGTGTAATGATACATCATTGGGGGCCAATGAATGACAACTAAGATAAAATTGAAAGGGGATATGTCATATGGAGACGTGAAGGGCTTGATTATAGTTGTGTTAGATGTATGGTAATGATGCAGAGCAAATTTTCACATCTCTAACAAACTCTGCCCTTTGTCCTTCATTCCCTCATTCATACATAGTCCTTTTTGGACAATCATGCAAAATGATTATAATGTTTTTTAAATAATTCATGAGAACATGCCAACTAGTTTCAAATGAAATTTCCATTATCAACAAATCATCCAATAACATCCAATAAAATCAAACATACTTTGTTCATATACTCACTTTACCTTCAAGACACTCTCACAATGCATCAATGCAAAAATGGCCCACATAAGAAATCAAAACACAAAGTTGATGTCAATCACATAAAATTTCCTTCTTTATAATGATACTCTCTTTACAACTCTACTCATGCCACTAACTCAATCCCTCTGTTCACTTTCTTCTCACAAGTTCCTTCCTAGCTTTAAGCTCTTTCTATCCCTGTTTCAGGGTAAACCTCCTTGTTAGGAGCATCTAAAAAAAACTCCATAAGAAAATAAATACCTATTCGAGGACCCATTTTAGGCCATAAAAATCACACCTAAACCTTTTTTCATAACTCTCAAGGTAACCTGCACTTGTTTCTTTATGCTTTTCCTCAATTAGCCCTCCAAATGAGTAAACTTCCTTAGATTGAACTATGTACAGACATCCTCTACAAGATAATGACATTTGTATATACCCATTTGTCTCCCTCAGGTAAATCCATCCTTTTTTAGACCCTTGTATTTAGATAATTTCACTTTTCTTATACCACCCTTACTCCTTTAGCCCTTTCTACGCCTAACACTAGCACACAACATCATTTTCGTACTTATCCATACCTAACAACTTTGAAAACACTTTCATTAGTGAGGTAGCATCAATTAGGGTAAGATTAAAAATTTTCTTGTGTTTTCAATGGTAAAATCTCCTCTAATGGACTAAATCCTAAAAGGTAGGGTTTCTAGCAATTGTCAAGGTTGAGAGGACATTTAAATGCATATAACGAACAAAAAATGGTTTCAAATCAAAAAAATTGTTGATTTAGGTCTGTATAGGCATAATAAAACTTTTTTTTCAATAAATTTGGTCTCATAATACTTAGATCAATTTCCAACAAGAAAACTAAGTCATTCTTGACTGTATTCTATGACAGAACAGGGGAGTAAATAGGGTTTCACCAATATTTTTCAACACCAATAGTATTTATAACCTATGAATAGGTTATCATTCATTAAGTGACTTATCCAAACCATCTACAATATCATTTGAATCCAAATAAGACACATTACTATATTATCAATACTCATAATTTTCCATTAGTGTGGACTATAGGTTACAAGAGCAAGATTCAAAATTGTCAATATCATATATACACTCTACACTAACTGTGTATGAAGACAAAACCACTCATATTAATATGTGTTTTAATTTATATGATTCAATTTAAAATAAGATCAAAATGCTCAAATCACTTCTTGAACATAACTGTATATGAACATACCCTGCTGATAGACTGATTAGTCTTCACAAAAATGAGTGCTAAACAACTCAATGAGTGTTTCCATGTCTCCAAAATGATATTATGGTTTAGTTACAAAAAAAAAAAATTAAATGTAACTTCTTACCACATTGAATATTCCACACATAAAATCTTAGTTACAGTCATGCCACCTTAATGTACTTAGAATTTTCATTAACACGGTCCTCTTATTCATCAACTTTCACTATTTACATGTCCATTCTTCATCAACCTCAAATGGGATGAGAGGTAATCCTATAAATACTTACTCTCTCACCTAATGAAACTCCTATATATATCAAAAAATACTAACAACAAGACCACAATTGATTCTTGATCAAGATTTTCTATCAACCTCCTAATCCAACATGGGGTAGTGGACTGCCACCTCACTCTTACTTGAAAAATACATTCATCTCCACTTAAGGAAATTTCAAGAGGACATCAAGGTCATTTAAAATGTTTTTAATCCCATTACAAATATTCAACAATCAATTAGACCTCCTAATACATTATGAAAATTTTGAAATTATTTTTTAGTAGGAAAACTATTTTGAATGCAAATTCAAATTTGAACACACCTAAAATACATTCTAAAACACTTTGAGCATTCCAAGATGCCCCTACATTAGGTAAAATCTCATCCCATGTTCATGAATGGGAGTTATACATCTGAAGTAGATGTATAATCGCATGGTTAACCATTTTGTTTGTCATTTATCTATGGATGAAAAGTGATAGACTTGATCAACTTGGTGTCTACCATGGACCATAATGTAGACCATAAAGTGATAAGAAACCAAGTATCCCTACTAGAATCAATGAAACATGGTAAGACATTTTATCTAATTTGTATATGGTGCTAACATTACCATCTTATAAAACCTATAAACTAAAATTAATACATAGTCATGACCATGCATAGTCATATGAAACCCTAACATGAAATCTATAGAGATCAACTCCAAAGACCGATTAGGAATTGGTAAATGTGTGTATTTCCCCTACTTTTTATTGGATGGATTTTTGTTTCACATGTTATGCATGATATAAAATATTTGCATCATGATGAAGCTTTGGGAAGTATAAGTATTTATAGAGTATTTAATTATTGTTCCCACCCCAAAGTGTCCCATAAATTGACTGTAATGTGTCTCCCAAATGATATTATATGACTCCACTATTAAAACATAGAGGTGTCTCTAATGACACATAATCCCATAATTTAGTTTGTATTCTGCAAATATTCATCCTATAGAAGCCATTTAGAAGTCTCACCACTACATAAATCAAGGGTTATCGATAGTGATGTGATTTGGGGTGGTTTAAATAGTCAATAAATTTATTGGCACTATGTGTTTAATATGAAGGTGAATTTTTATAGGTAGCTTGATCACTTTGGATGTTGATCATTCTATATATTCCCTTGTGTTTACATGAGCTACAAAATCTTGTGATCTACATGGATGATGATACCCATTCCCAAAATATAATTCTTACAGTTCCACATGCCTTGACATTGGCATAAAGCTATTTATCATATGTAGGATAAATATGTATGATATTTATAAATGTTTCATTGTGGTAGGAAATTATTTAACCCTAAAATGTATCTAAATTAGAGTTATCTAGAGATAAAGGGGTATAGATAGCCTAGGGTACAAGGATGATAAACTATCTCTATAATAGTCCAATTAGATGCTAAACTCAAATATAACATATGTTGAATTCATTAAACTAAGATAGGATAAAGATAGTAAGTACAACTATGATAGATATGGAAATGATAAACAAGTAATGTACTTAGTTGGTTCTAATGTTAATGTAGTCCTAGATCTAGAATATGAAGTAGACTAGAAGATGATTCTGGAAGAGTCATCAGATTTTGGATTTAATGCCTTTGGATTTGCAAACACTAGCATCAGCCTAGGATGACTACATCAATGCTACTATCTGAACCTAACACGTGTCCTATAAAAAATACCTACTAGAAAAGAATTACAAACACCTAGATGCTTTTGAGTTTGTCTTCACCTTCACTCTAGTACATTTAGATCTGTGTCATGGACTATCACTCCTCATGAGATTTTAAAACCCTAGTTTTTCATATTCATAGTGACCTTGGGGAAAATGGGTTAGTGGGTACACAATGTCAAACTGACCCTAAATAACCCTCTAACAATAAGCATTGATTACATAACTATTACTTTGAAAAGGGCCTCAGATTAATGTTATTCTCCCCTACTTGTTTGTTTATGTGTGAATCATGAAATATGTGGAAAGCAAGAATAACATTGACCTAGATTATAACTTGGAAAATTAGGATTTTGGGCTACTCCTTCAGTATTTTAGACATGTGTATGTGTTATTCCTATGATTGTTATGAGAATAAGAGAAAATAGGAAAGTTTTTCTTTATTGAGTGCTTGATTGAATGATTTTGATAGGTTGCCTTGGTATTTGCTAAGTTTCATAGGTGAGGAATGAATGAGGGTTGATCTTGTATTTATATTAATCCCTTTGGAGAAGTAACTCGCATTAAATCACTTATACCGACCATTAGGATATGTTTCATTTAAAAATTGGATGACTTTATGTCAATGGACACTTGCATCGAATTAGGACACCTACATTGATGCATGTGTCTGTCTAGGATGCTAGTGTCCAGGGAATATGCAAGTAAGTATAGACTCAAAACTTGAATATGTGGAAGATAAATAAGCATTATAAGAAAGATAGCAGGTATGGTTCATCAACATAAGACTAGTTAGACTAAGAGATAGGAAAAAACACACAAGATAGAGAAAATGTGAGACTTTTGGAAGTGGAAAAGGTCTAGAAATGAGAGGAACAATTAAGGTCTGAGTATTCCATGTGTACAATACTAAGGTACTATATAATCCATAAATATCATCTATATTTGCTCCCCATTTAATCTAGTAATTAAATTTATAGTTTAAAGGAAAATAATTTGTACCTAGGTGTGTATAGCACACCTTACCTTTGCTTGATTCCAACTTGAGTGTTTTTCTAGTAATTGAACTACAACCAACAACATGTTATAGCATATAATCAGTGCATATAACCTAATATTAAAATTATTGAAATTGAAAGAGTAAGGTTTATGAGTACACTTGTGTATCGATGTAACCACCTTAGCTATTAGTAAGTTGATTTGAAAGATGTATCATTTTAAAGCTCTAAAACTAAGATAAAGACAAATATATATAAATCTAAAAAGTACATATATCTAATGAGATAGATAGATATAGGGATATTGGAAGGCACATGCCCCTAACCTTAGAGAAAAGGTGAGTTGCCACTAGACATTTGAGATTAGCTCAATTATGCAACCTAATAACCTAATGATCACGAGTGAATAAAGTCAACTAATACTATCAAATTAGTAAGGCTGGATGATACAATCAAGTTTAACTAAATTTTTTGGAAAGATTGAGTGATTTAATCACCTCAACCATATCAAAAGTGAACTAACTCTATAGTAGATTGACTCAATATAGTCCATAAAAGTAAATTTTGATGGGTGATAACAGTACCTGAGAGTGTTTGAAATATGAAACTAATTTAGATTTTATAATATTAGGTGCACATTGCATAACATATGCAACTTAGATATGTCTCATGATGAAACTGTGTATAATAATGGTACCAATGTATAGAATTCTACCAAAACTATAAATCTAAATTATATAACTATGTGCTTTGGCCAATTTAGAAACTGTGTAAGTGTGGAGAACATGATTTTAATGAATGCTCCCAATATATATGGAAAAATAAAAAAACTGAAATAAGTACCAATGTGGAGGACATGTTTTCAAAACATGCCCCCACTAAATCTAGGTGTGTTGAATATTAAACAAGTGGGGAGAAAATGCTTCCAAAGCATGCCTCTATTGAATTTGAAATTGTAAATATGTGGAAGTCATGCCTATATGGCACACCTCCACTAAATCTAAAAATTGATATAAGTGCCAAATAATGAATAAGCGCGGAGAACATGCTACCTACTACCAAAGCATGCCCCCACTAAATTTAAGAATTGTATTAAATGTGAAGAAAGTATGGAGAACATGATTCCAAAGCATGCCCCCACTAAATCTAAGAATTGTACCAAATGTGAATAAAGTTGGAGAACATGCTTCCAAATCATTTCCTCACTGAATCTGAAACTATGACAAATGTGAATAACATGCCTCTATGACATGCCCCCACTGATATGCCCCCCAATTTATGTGAGGGAAGAATAGAAACTGATAGATGCCTCACCTCAAAAGGATAAGACAACTGAATAATTTATGAATGTAACCATGTAGCATATAGAATAACATGTCTAGGTAAATGTATCATTGAAGCGTATAGAATAATGCAATCACCTAAAGGCCTAAGATGCATAATAAATAGCATGGAAATATTTAGATAGTAATAGAATACAAGATCAACAAGTAAATCAAACACACATAAAAATATCATTTAAATTAACTCAAAAGGCAATGGTCCAAGGAGACCACAAATAAGGGGCATGTTTAAATGATACACAATCGAAGAGACATGACTTAGTTAAATATCCACAAGAGAAAAGATGACATATTTAAATGTCCATACAAAAAATAATGACATATTAAAATGTCAAATAAAGCATACATAGGCATGGGGACAATAAATAAGGGAACATATTCAAATGGTTGAACAAGCAATTTAATAACAAGGCCATACACTCAAATAAGTACATAAAGGAAAGTATAAGCAACCAACATAAACATGTCATAGTAGCCCATGGACCAAATGTGTTAGAAAATAATGTCAAGTGCATAGCATATCAAGTACCCTATAAAATATATAATCTTGGATAAAGGCATGTGTGAGTACATATATGAGCTCAAAAAATGACAATGTAGAGTGACCATAGAATGATATAACCTGGAAGTATCTTGATTGTAGAGGTGTATTTGCCCCAATGTCCATATGACATGAGTAGAGGATAGGACCAACACCCAAAATAAGAATAGATCATGTATTTGTGTATGCATGTATCACCCTCAAGTATAAGCATGACACACATGTGTATGTAGGAGTAACTGAATATTCCATCCATAAACATGGAACTAACACATAAATGCCAAAGAGCTAATAGAACATATTTTATGCTGAAAATGTTTTGAACTTTTGAATGTTTTTTATTTTTTTGGTATTTTTGGAATATTTGAAGAGTTATCACATAATATATTTATACAAGTGCATGAATTTCATTGGACTTTATAAAGGTTTTCCTTCAAGTGTAGAAAGGTGGTATACACATTTCCCAACTTTTTTATAAATGTGAATGGCCCCAACCAATTTTATTTGAACTTTCCTTTATTGTCCTTATCTACATTGGTATTCTTTTAATTTTATTTTAGTAATAAACCACCCACATCAAAGTCACATGGCTGAACCTTTTTTTATATGCTAGTTTTAGATGGTCCTGATAGACACATAAGTGCTCAACAGCCTATGTGCATTTTGCACTCAACTGTTCTACCTAATGTAATCTATTTACCAAGGAGTAATTTGTAGCCTCAGTAGGTGTGTGAACACTAGTTCAGTATGCCCCTAAATTATATACCATCTACTGGTACCAATCGATGATGTATCATTCAACTATTTTGCCAAGTATTTTGACAATTATCTTATTAGTTGCCTTTACTTGGCCATTTCCCTATGGGTAATAAGGTGTAAAAAATGTATGCTTAATATTGTATTTATGACAAAATCATTTTACCATCTTTTTTTTAAATGATGTTCCATTATCAAAAATAATAGATGAAAGTATGTCAAAATGGGAAATGATATTGGTCATCATAAACCTACATATGTAATCCCCTATGGTAAACTCAAGTGGAATTGATTCCACCCATTTTGTAAAATATTATGTAGCTATGATGATGAGTTTTTATCCATCAAAGGATATCAGATTTACCTTTCCATTTAAGTCAAAACCCCATAAGGAAAAATGCCATGGTGAAATAATTGCTTGTAAATCATGTAACGATGCATGATTCAAATTTTTATATTTTTGGCATTGTAAACATAATTTTTCATGTTTGATACATTATTGTTCCATGGTAGGAAAATAGTATCCTTGGTGTAATAGTTTTTCAGAATGGCATGTCCACTGAAATGCCCACCACACTTTTTGTCATGCATTTACAAGAGTGTAGTATGGGCCTAAAATTTGTTTAAGCATCAAAGTAATTGTCCATTAAAGCTTCATATAAATAAATCATTTCCAATAATAACATAATAAAGTGTTTCATGTTGTAATTTACATTTATCATTTCATGCAAAATGGTTTGGTATATAGGATTGAAAGAGAAATTTATAAATATCATTATACCATCATGTGTTTACAGTATGGTGAGTAATAGCAAGAATGACCAAGGTATTCATTTTATTAGAAGAAATAAAAGGATCTTGTAACTACCATATGACAAAGTCTATATGATCATCATTAATATCAAAAATCATCAAGGATGTTGAGCTTGCCATGGAATTTACATGGTGTTTATCTTTATGTGGAATAATATCTGTAGAAAATGTATCAAATGTCTAATGATTTTGTCTACCATTTATTTATATGCCCGAATATGATCCTCTTTGGTTTGGCAATGATTGGTAACTTGATTAACAACCAATTGAGAATGGTCAAAAATTTGAATGTCTTTTATATGAAACTTGTGTGCTATAGATAATATAATAATAAAGGCCTCATATTTAGCTATATTTTTAGTTCAATAAAAGGATAGTCTATAAATAAAGGAATGTATTCACCCTTGGGGGTGTTGGTGTCAACCAGCTAACTAGTGAGCAAAATAGGTTTGATCATCCATAGCAAGGGAGATTGGTTGTCCAAAGTTGCAGGTTTACCACATCCAAAGGGGAAAAATCTCTCCTCTCATTAAGGGGAGGTTCCCTATAAGTATGAGGTGCTATATACTATATATATATGCAAAAAATAACACTCAGGGGTAGGATACACCATCCATCTCTCTTATTTCAGAGATGATGTTCACAAACAAAGGAGAAAATCTTGGTGAAAACACTGAAGACACTTCTCTTCTTTCAGAAGTGTTCTTGTAGGGAATAGTAGGAGTTCTTTCAGGTAGTGACAAGTAACTGGTAACCAAAGGCATAGTAATGGGCAGACTAAGACGTAGCACAAAGTCTCCACCTCGACTACCCAAGAGTGAAATACGAAGGATAATGAGGGCACAAAGTCATCCCAAGATCCTTTACACAAGAATAAAATATGAAGGATAATG
Source organism: Torreya grandis (assembly GCA_037957365.1). Lineage (NCBI taxonomy): Eukaryota > Viridiplantae > Streptophyta > Pinopsida > Cupressales > Taxaceae > Torreya > Torreya grandis. The sequence continues at coordinate 1,727,860 of JARHVA010000384.1, forward strand.
AGGGTACAAAGTCATCCCAAGATCCTTTACACAGGAGCAGAAAGAAAATACACTAAAGGCAATTGTGGGGGGCACAAAGTCTCTCCACAGTTGGCTTCAGGACACCTTCGTGATTACTTTCACTAGTTCTGCTTGCCAAATTATATAAACAAGAACACATTTAGAAGATAAACATAAGAACGATCTCCTAAAATGATACAAGCTATAACAGCACAAAGTCTGCAAATAACTTGCTTTCTCATTCAGATAAAATGATATGAACAACAATCTAAGCTCAAAGTCTCAGTATTCACCTTTCAATTTGGGCAGAGTTTTATTTCTGTATTGGGAAGATCTCCCTTAAAACAAACAAAGAGATTAAAATATATAGAGGCCAAGAAAGACTTAGCACTTTGTTCCATGGAGCGGTCCATGCTGCATTCAATGCCTTGAATGCATTTCCAATTTTGTCAAGGAGGGCCATGTTAGAACAGGGTGGCTATCTTAACTATGGCATGTCAATTCATCTCAAGTGTCTACTCCTAGGTCTGGATCATCTGGTGTCTGCATCTTTGTCCATTTTGTCTTTACTCCCAGGGGGACAAACAGGCCGTGTCTTCAATGTTTAAGGGATCAAGAATCCACCTTGCAGACTGTTCCACCTACTAAAATAACTACTGCGTAGACATTTCCAATCTTCCCCCTTTCCTGCTATACTTTTATCCCTCGAGCTATCTTTTCCCCTTTTTGGTTCTTTTGGTTCTTCCTTTCAGTGGTTCTTCCTTTTGGCCTTAGCCTTAAGGCCTCTGAATGCATTCGGGTCCATGTTTAAGCTTGCAAAGATCAACAGACACTTTATTGCCACAAATTTGACGTCTATGGGTCTATCATCATTTGAAAGCCAACAACTACTTGGTTGCCCTGAATTTGATGGCTGTGGGCCCGTCATCCTCCTTAGCAATTCCTTCGTGTCTTTCCTGCTTGCTCTGGTTGCTTTCCATTGATCTCAACAAGAGACATGTGGCATATTCTGCTATGAAATAGGTGAGGACACATGGCAACATCTACTTATAGCAAATTTAGACACCCTTTGAGAGTCTTGTAGAAGATGACACCTAGTGGCTTCTGTTGAGCTTTAAAAACAATATAGAAACATTAAGACTCACTTGGATTTATGTAGACGTTGACACTTGGTGTGATCCATTTAGTTTATAGGGGACACGTGGCAAGTTCTGCTTCTTCAAGAAATAAATCATAATGTGTCTCAGCAAATGACACCTGGCAGCTTTTGCTTGACTTATAGCAACTCACCTGGGGCCCACCATAGTCCTTACCTCACAAAAGGAAGAAGATGCAGATGTTGACACTTATCGACTTCCACAGAGCTTTGCAAGGGACACGTGGCACATTTCACAGCTCTTAAAAAAACATATTGAAACCTTTCACAGTTGCCACTTGTCACCCTCTGCAAAACTCTGAGAGAAGCTTGTTGAAAGAAGATTTGAAGCTTGAAATGCAAACACAGACATGTGTCATGCTCTGCTAAGTTTTAATGGGACATGTGGCATGTTTCACAAAGCTTTAGATACCTTTTGAGAGTCCTATCGAAGATGACATGTGGCAGCTTCCACTGAGCTCCTAGAAACATTGTAGAAACATTCGGGACTCACTTGGATTCATGTGGATGTTGACACTTTTCACGCTTCACTTGAGTTTTAGAAACTCACTTAGGGCCCACCACAATCATTACAAAACAAAGAAGTAGAAGGAAGAAACTGTGGATGTTGACACATATCATGCTCTGTTGAGTTATAACAGGACACGTGGCACGTTCCACTACTTTAAAACTTACTAAAAATTGTGTCCCGATGGACAACACTTGTTGGCTTCCACTTGAATTTATAAGGGACATGTAGTGGATTTTGCTGCTCTTTGAAATAAATTATAATGTGTCCCAGTAGGTGACACCTGGAAACTTCCACTCTTTGGTCTTTTTCTTTTGGGCACTCCTTTGAATCGCTTGATTGAATTGACCGATTGAACCAACTTTGGTTCAACGGTTCAATAGTTCAATCTTGCATTTGAAGCCATCCTTTTGTCTAAGTCTTTTTTATCTCTTTGAACCGATTGAACCCATTGAACCCATTAAACCAAAATGGTTCAAGGTTTAATAGTTCAATGGTTCAATGGTTCATTCCTTGCTTAGAAGCTTGTCGATGAATATTTTTGGTTGAACCAAGGCATTGAACCAATCCTGAAAATGACTAAGTGTTGGAAACTTATTCTTTCAATTGAACTCACCTGTAGAAGCCTTTGAACCTGTTGAACCCACTAATTTCAAGCATGTTGAGTCTGTAGATTTCTAGAAAATCTTTGAAAAATGAAGAACTTGAATGCTCAGATCAATCTCTGAAAAGGGGAGAGGGGATTTCGGTCTATTGAACCAAAATAGTTCGTAGTTTGTCCCAAAAAATGAGTGACATTTTTTTTGGGGACAATAGTTGGCTCCAGTTGGGGAACTTCCTTCAGTTGAAAACTTGGAACAACTGAGGGGAGTAGAAACCAGAATCTCCATTGCCTTGAAGTATGCCATTGGGCTATGAAGTCATGCAACCAAAAAGAAAGGCTCCAAAAAATGAAAATGAATGACATAAAGTAGAAACAAAGACTATACAAATATAGATATGTACAAGTGAACTTATTTGATACTTCAAGAATTGAAGTGATTCAGACGCTGCCCATTATGAGACAATGAAAATGGTATTCTATCCTAATAAACCAGTAGGAAACCATTTTGTCCCCAAAATCAGTGATGGGCGAATGAAACTCTCCACTAGGAATCACATCTTTTGTGCACTCCTTTTGGCTCTCTCTTCTTGCTCCATGGCAAGATGTGGTCTTCAATCTAAAAATTGTAACTCCTAGCTCTCTTGGTGAAGAGTTCCTTTTGTTGACTTGGGAGTACAATAGTATGGTCCATTACCATAGCTTGCTATTTTACTGGTTCAATCCAACACATGTTTTGATTATCAGCATCAAACTCTTAACAAACCATCAGATCGACATCTCCTTTGGCATGAAGGAGTTTGATATCTTCATCTTGAGCAACCTTCAATCTGAGTAACAAAGATTCACATTCAGCTGTGTTGTTGGTGTTGCTGAACTGCAACTTGCATGAAGGAAAAATATCTCCTTGAGGAGATATCAACATAGTCCCAGCTCTAGCATTGGTAGAAGAATTGCTGCCATTAGATTCCAGGATCCAAACATCATCAGAAACTGATCTTCTATCAGATTTCTCTTTATTAGAAGTGGAAGATGCTTTTTCATCTATACTGTGCCCTACCAATTCTTCGGATGTCTTGTTTGAATCAATTTTCAGATTGCCACCTATAGGACTTTCATCTATAGAAACATGAACACCCTCTATGGTCAAGAAGTAATTACCCCTGCTTGAAGACTCAAACATAATTTGAGATGTAGGGGCTGACATTTGGGTAACAATGTATTTTGCCTCCTTTTCAGGGAGCAGTCTCTTCATCACACCTTTGATAGGGATCCTTGGCTCAGAAGGGTCCATGATTAGTTTTCCTCCCCCATTCTTGTATAAATTTCATCCAAGAAAAATGCCATAGGATGTTGGGACGTCGGCCACCAGAACTGTCATCTTGATCCTCTTGTCTGGGAATGCTACAAATGCAAATTGGGCATCCTTGATTTGTCCCAATAGTGGCACTTGCTTGTTCTCAATGGAGAAGCATCTATCAAATGTTTTGGTTAGTGTGAGACCAAGAGATTCTACCACTTTGGCAGGCATGATATTATCTTAAGCACTAGAATCAATGATGCAGTTACTCAGCCTATGACTGTTTATCAATAGGGAAACATAGAAAGGCTCTATTTTCCCAGGGGAAGCAAGAGGATTAATGACAAGGTTGTTTGGGATAGACATGTTCCTTAGGGGATCATGAGTTACCTTCTTATCTTCTTGTCCTGCAGGGATGGCTGTATTCTTCATACACTCTACCAACCTGTCCAACTACTTAGGATTGGATTGTAGGAATTCAAATTCAGTCATTTGAATTTTGGTTTTCTTGACATGGTCAATTATGTCAAATGATTGAAATGGACTAGGAAGAGAGGATGGGAGTTCATCCTTTTGGTTTTTGGGAGGGGGAGGACTGGCCTATGAATTTGAAGTTGAAGGTGCATAAATGTTTGGGGTACTTACTTTTCTGGCAATCACCAGGTCCTTTGGCTAGAAAGGTAGAGTGGTTCCCCACTTAGAAATTGAAATTGATAGTTGAGGTTGCTCCTCTGCTTTCTCCTTATCAGCTGGTTGGGTTGACTGATTCTTGGATCAGGTGAACATAATATATGATCCCTCGACTACTTCACCTTTAGTTTTGGGTTCATCCTGGTAATTAAGGAAACCAATGTGGGAGTCACCAACTGATTCTTCTTGATCCTCCATGAAGAGATCAACGTCATTTTCTTGCTCAAACTTAGGTTGGAAAGAGAAATCATGTTTTGTTTCCAGATATCCAGCTGCTGAGTTGGTTGGAGGTGCTTCAAGGGAAAGGTTCTTCTGTGGGGGTGATTCCTGGCAGCATTGCCTTGATATGGATGATTCTAAAATGTCCTCCTTGGAATATCTTGATTAGGAGGAGCAGACATACCTTGAGCTATTTGCCTTTTCAAGGCTAGAATTTCATTTTCCAGCTTTTGTACCATTTGATCTGTGGTTCCTATAGATGGATACTCAGAAGATGAAGAGGATTTACCTCTATTTAGATCCCTCTTTATCTTTCCTGCCAGGATAAGGTCATCCTCTACCTCAGTAGCCAAGTCCTGAGCAACCTCAAGGTGTATGTGGCCAACACGTCTTAGCAAAAAACTCACTTCAGGTAGCTGTGAGTTGATGAAGAAGCACTTGAGGTTTTCAGGTGTCAGTTGAGAAATTGCAAGAATCCTATTCCTCAGCTTGTCAAACTTTGCAATGAAATCCCTCATAGGTTCATGAGGTTCCTTCTTCATCTGTGTGAGCTAAACCAAGAAGGCATGTGCATCTTCTGTAGGCTTGAACCTGGCTTCAAATTTAGCTTTAAAGAGTGTCCCAATCAGTCACTAACTGAGCTTGTAGATGGTAGAACCAGTCTACAGTAGTGCCTTGTAGTGTCTCTATGAATAGCCTGACTGCTATGTCTTCATACTCCACACCTATTACACCACATGCTATGCTGAAGGAAGCAATATGTTCATCAGGGTGAATTTTCCCATCACCAAAATTTTTGGGGAAATTCTTCCTTGAACTACATGGAAGCTCATGTAGAGGTGGGGTCAAATTTAGTGGACCAAAAGAGTTACCCCAGGGGCCTTGAGCAATGATTTGATTATGTAGAAGTGGGATCACAAATGTGGGTGGCGTATGGATAGGCAAAGCTCTGCTAACAGTAGAAAAAGAAGTTCTGCCTTGTATTGGTGACCTAGTATGGGCTGGAGGAAGACTCCTAGTTCGTTGAAGGTGAGGTTGTGGAGGAAACAAATCAAAATTTCTCTACTACACCAACTCAAAAATAGGGTCAACAACACCTTGAGATTTATAGATTCTTGTATAATATGGAACTACTAAATTGTAGGATAAAAGTGAGAAAGAACTGGTCCTACTTCAGCTTAAAGCTTGAGGCTTCAAACTGCTGTTCTTCCTCAACAGATCTAGTTTGCATACCAGATTATATAATGGGAATGGATAAGGCTATAATGATAATAGGTAAGACCCAGATGAGAGTCGCTAGAGTATACAATGTATAAGGATAGGAACTACTTGTTTGAAATCCCCAATAAAGTTGCCAAAAAGACTGTTATGTGAAGTTGGGAGGAAAACTAACAATGGAAAAGAAATGGAACTGCTCGTTCTTCCCCAATGGAATAAATGGATAAGGCTATAATGATAATGGGTAAGACACAGGTGATGTTTCAATCTGAAGCTTGAGGCTTCAAATTGCACAAAATTAATGTGTCCCCAGTGGAGTCACCAAAAAATTGTTGGGTGAATATTTTGTCAACCAGCTAACTGGTGAGAAAAATAGGTCTGATCATCCACAACAAGGGAGATTGGTCATCCAAAGTTGTAGTTTTACCACATCCAAAGGGGACAAATCTCTCCTCTCATCAAGTGGAGGTTCCCTATAAGTATGAGGCGCTATATACTATATATATACATAAAATAACACTCAGGGGTAGGATACACCATCCATCTCTCTTCTTTTAGAGATGATGTTCACAAACAAAGGAGAAAATCTTGGTAAAAATATTTAAGGCACTTCTCTTATTTTAGAAGTGTTCTTGCAGGGAACAATAAGAGTTCTTTCAGGTAGTGACAAGTAACTAGTAACCAAAGGCATAGTAGCCAACAGACTGAGACGTAGCACAAAGTCTCCACCTTGATTGTCCAAGAGTGAAATATGAAGGATAATGAGGGCACAAAGTCATCACAAGATCCTTTACATATGAGCAAAAATAAAACACACTAAAGGCAATTGTGAGGGGCATAAAGTCTCTCCACAATTGGCTTCAGGACACCTTCTTGATTACTTTCACTAGTTTTGCTTGACAAATTAAATAAACAAGAACACATTCAGAAGACAAACATAAGAACAATCTCCTAAAATGATACAAGCTATAACAACACAAAGTCTGCAAAAAATTTGCTTTTTCATTCAGATAAAATGATATGAACAACAATCTAAGCTCAAAGTCTCAGTATTCGCCTTTCAATTTGGGCAGAGTTTTGCTTTTGTATTGGGAAGATCTCCCTTAAAACAAACAAAGAGATTACAATATGTAGAGGCCAAGAAAGGCTTGACACTTTATTCCATGGAGTGGCCCATGCTGCATTCAATACCTTGAATGCATTTTCAATTTTGTCAAGGAGGGCCATGCTGGAACAGGGCGGCTATCTTAACTATGGCGTGTTGATTCATCTCAAGTGTCTACTCCTAGGTCTGGATCATCTGGTGTCTGCATCTCTATCCATTTTGTCTTTACTCCTAGGGGGACAAATAGGCTGTGTCTTCAATGTTTAAGGGCTCAAGAATCCACCTTGCAGACTGTTCCACCTATTGAAATAACTACTACGTAGATATTTTTGGTCTTCCCCCTTTCCTGCTATAATTTGAGCCCTCAATCTATCTTTTCCCCTTTCTAGTTCTTTTGGTTCTTCCTTTAGTGGTTCTTCCTTTTGGCCTTGGCCTTAAGGCCTTTGAATGCATTCGGGTCCACGTTTAAGCCTGAAAAGATCAACAGACACTTTATTATCATAAATTTGATGTCTGCGGGTCCATCATCATTTGAAAGCCAATGGCTACTTGGTTTCCCTGAATTTGACAGCTATAGGCCCGTCATCCTCCTTAGCAAATCCTTCATGTCTTTTCCGCTTGCTCTAGCCACTTTTTGTTGATCTCAACAAGTGACATGTGGCATGTTCCACTGTGAAATAGGTGAGGACACATGGCAACATCTGCTTAACTTATAGCAACTTTAGACACCCTTTGAGAGTCCTACAAAAGATGACACCTAGCGGCTCTACTAAGCTTTAGAAACAATATAGAAACATTAAGACTCACTTGGATTTATGTGGATGTTGACACTTGGCGCGATCCATTTAGTTTACAGGGGACACGTGGCAAGTTCTGCTTCTTTGAGAAATAAATCATAATGTGTCTCGGCAGATGACACTGTCAGCTTCCACTTGACTTATAGCAACTCACCTGGGGCCCACCACAGTCCTTATGTCACAAAAGGAAGAAGCTGTATATGTTGACACTTGTTAACTTTTGCAGATCTTTGTAAGGGACACGTGGCACATTCTGCAGCTCTTAGAAAAACATATTGAAACCTTTCACAGTTGCCACTTATCGCCCTCCGTGGAACTCTGAGAGAAGCTTGTTGAAAGAAGCTTTGAAGCTTGAAATGCGGATACAGACACGTGTCATGATCCGCTAAGTTTTAACAGGACACATGGCATGTTCCGCAAAGCTTTAGATACCTTTTGAGAGTCTTGTGGAAGATTACATGTGGCAGCTTTCGCTGAGCTCATAGAAACACTGTAGAAACATTTGGGACTCACTTAGATTCATATGGATGATGACATTTGTCATGCTCTGCTTGAGTTTTAGCAACTCACTCGGGGCCCACCACAGTCGTTATGAAACAAAAAAGTAGAAGGAAGAAACTGTGGATGTTGACACTTGTCGTGCTTTGCTGAGTTATAACAGGACACGTGGCACGTTTTGCTGCTTTGAAACTTACTAGAAATTGTGTCCCGACAGACGACACTTAGCAGCTTCTGGTTGACTTTATAAGGGACACGTGGTGGCTTCTGCTACTCTTTGAATCAAATTATAATGTGTCCCAACAGGTGACATGTGGCAACTTTCGCTCTTTGGTCTTTTTCTTTTGGGCACTCCTTTGACCGCTTGATTGAACCGACCGATTGAACCAACTTTGGTTCAACGGTTCAATCTTGTGTTTGAATCCATCCTTTTGTCTAAGTCTTTTTGATCTCTTTGAATTGATTGAACCCGTTGAACCAAAATGGTTCAAGGTTCAATGGTTCATTCCTTGTTTAGAAGCTTGCCGATGAACATTTTTGGTTGAACCAAAGCGTTGAACCAATCCTGAAAATGACTAAGTGTTGGAAACTTGTTTTTTTAATTGAACTCGCCTGCAAAAGCCTTTGAACCTGTTGAACCCGCTAATTTCAAGCATGTTGAGTCCGTAGATTTCTGAAAAAGCTTTGAAAAATGAAGAACTTGAATGCTCAGATCAATTTCTGAAAAGGGGAGAGGGGATTTTGGTCTGTTGAACCAAAATAGTTCATAGGTTGTCCCAAAAAATGAGTGACATTTTTTTGGGGACAACAAGGGGTACATATTAAAATACCATCACTCACCCATGTTCTACATTTTGTTCCATCAAAGAACATTTTCCATGGATTGGAAGATATATTATATGCCTTGAATTCATAATAGAAATCTTCGGTGAGTGAAAAAGAATCTGGTAAGTGAGTTGCAACTAATTAGTTATAGCTAAGACTTGACTTTTTATTAAATTTTGGGTTACAAATTTGAGATCAAACTCTATAAGTTGCATCACCCATTTTATGATGTGGCTGGTTAGGTGCATTTTATTCATAAGGAATCTTAAAGGATCTTATTTAATTATAACATGAACTTCATTATTGAGTAAATAATGTCATAGCTTTTGAGTAGTAAAATCTAAGGATAAATGTATTTTTTCCATTGTTGTATATTTGCATGTTAGGTATAGAAGGAGCCTATACCAAGATTTAACACTTGCACTGTACAATAGAGCCGAACATAGGCAATTTGAGAAATATTTTAACAAACCAAACTATTATTTTATTCCATTAAAAATTCATACAGGACATTACATATTTATAGGAATATCATTCCTATAATCATAGAGATTATCTCTCCATCAATCTCTCACCCCAAATCCTTATGATTATGCAAACTCCTATATACATATATTATAATAATATACAACCAAATATCAACTAACCTATAATCGTAATATTGTTGTAACAATATTATGTTAATAATTACTAACCAAATATATCTAACGAACTAACTATATGTAATATTAAATTATTACTCTCATAATTATTCACATTATGATATACAAATTATTGTGAGGGATAATTATTCCCTAACATTCCCACCTTAGGCCTTACATGGTAATTTGTGTTTTCACAAGACTTAGTGAAAGTAATGAACACATCAACTTCTTATTAATCATTCACTGTCGAGAACACATCAATCAAATTAGTGTGGGAACTTTGAATAGGAACATCTCTCATCAACCAATAAATAGAAACACTATCAACCAGTCATGGGAACCTCCTCTATGCATCAACCACTAGCCATGTAAAGGGAACTACATCAACCAAATCTTCAAACTTATCAACAAGAACCATCAGTTTAATGTTCACTCCTGTATCTCTTAAACATGTTTTTAATGTAGTACACTATGTGGGAAAATAGAAAATACACCTCTTCTTTGTCACACATACAACTAAGTGCTGAAAATATTATGAGAGGCATAGAAATGCTCCATCATCCAGTATCCTCCAGCCTCCAATGGGTCCTACTTAGCCAAAGAAGTCATGAAGCTCAAATGCCACTTTTTAAGGAGAAATCCCCCCCATAGTTTGGACGTTACGTACAAGTGAAAATACATCTTTTTTACATTTTTTTTTTAATTTTACAATTTTTACTTTTAATGACATATAGACTCTTTGAGGTTTTTGACTTGACTCTTTTGACATAATTTTGGATTTTGAAGACAATTTGACTATGGACCCTTTGACAAAAAATGACATATCTTAAAACTGACTCTTTGATACTTTTAAATTTTGGACTCAAAGATTTAGTTATAAAAGGAATAACAAACATTTAAAATAACTCTCCAAAATTTAGAGACTAAAACTATAGATTCATATTGATCACCTAATTTACAAAAGTCACTATAATAATAACTAATATTAATGCACTAATCTCCTAGCTTTTAAATGAACATGACTACACTTTAAGAGATAATTTATGGACCCTATTTAAATCTTAAAAAAATAGGACTACAAATTCAATTTTCTATGTATAAAACTTAAGAGAAAACTAAAACACATATTTTACATATGAACTTTGATTATAAAATGATGCATATATAATTTGATAGCATGAGGAAGGATGACATAAAACTTGAAATTGGTAAGAACTCGTAGAAGCAAGGATGAGTTATGATGCAGAATATCAAGGCCTGTAGAAAGTAATGCTTTACAAATCACTTATCTGATGCTCCTCATATTTTGTCAAATCCACACTTCTCTCATTTGAGATCTTGTGCACTGTATCATTAATACTGATATGTATGGACCTGGGCCTGGAAATACATTGGTTATAGCCTTGAATTGTTGGCCTCAATGATGTGATGTGAATTTCGCCCCCATATTTTCTTTTGACAATAGATAGAGTAGAATAACATGCACATGAATAATAGTGAGTAGTAGGCGACATAAGATTCTAAATAAAAGCCTGATGATGTAATTTTTTTATTGATGTGGTGGATATTATGTTGAGGGTCGAGCATTCAAACCAAAAATGTAAAAACTTTGTATGAGTCAAGCACAACTAGGATGGAGTACAAACAACATAAGTATATGCAATATGAGGCGATGATGCACATAATATTTCTGTTATGCATGTCATAGAATGTTAAATCCATGAATGATGAATGCATTTTTTTAGATTTGTAGGCCATAGAAGATGTATGATGCTGAGAATATGTCACATAGCATACAATATAAATAGCCATGCTATCGATGCAAGTGTAAAACTAGATATTGAAAGAAGACAAACCCAAGTTTATAATGCACAAAGAGATCAAGTTTACATATATATTGTGACTGGCTAGTTGGGCGCAATTTTTTTGAGTAGTCTCTAAAAAATAAATAAAAATAAAAATAAAATTACAAAACTCTCATCCATAGGGACAAAGTGCCAAGGAACTGCCACTCACCATCCTTAGGATTCCATTGTTATGACATCAATGTTAGGTATAGAATGAGCCTATACTAAGATTTAACACATTCACTATGCAATATAGCTGAACATAGACAATTTGAGAAATATTTTAACACACCAACCTATTATTTTATTCCATTACAAACTCATACAGGGTATTACATATTTATAGGAATATCATTCCTATAATCATGGATATTATCTCTCCATCAATCTATTACCCCAAATCCCTATGATTATGAAAAATCCTATATACATATATTATAACAATATATAACCAAATATCAACTAACCTATAATCGTAATATTGTTGTAACAATATTACATTACTAATTATTGACCCAATATATGTAACAAACTAACTATACATAATAATGATTTATTACTCTCATAATTATTCACATTACGATATACAAATTACTGTGAGGGATAATTATTCCCTAACATTGCATTCATAATTGACTGGCTAACAACTGATATAATAGATTTCACATTCTTTGTGATTATCATTAAATTGTGCCATGTGGGCCCCAAGGGCCTCATGAGTCGATATATAAATAAGTAGTGGTCTATCTGGAATATGAGGCATAGTATTGGTGGGTTTGATAAATATGATTTGATTTTATTAAAAAATTGTTGACATACATCATCCCATATGAATTTTGTGTCTTTTTTTAGCAAACATGTGAAAGGAATTGTTTTATCAGTTAATTGAGCAATGAAACACCGAATACCCTAAATTCAACCTTGCAAACATCACAACTATTTTATATTGGTTAATGGTGGCATTTATACAATGGATTTTACCTTTTTTGGATCAACCACAATGCCTCACTAAGAAATAATGTATCCTAGTAGCTTTTTTGAAGATACCCTGAAGACACATTTTTTGGATTTAATCAAACATTGAAATTTTGCAAATGCTCATATTTTTCACAAATCACTAGTATGGTCTTAGTGATGTTTAGATTTTGTGAGTAAATCAACAACATAATCTTCAATAGTTTTGTGTATTAAATCATGAAATATATGAGTCATGGCCCTTTTATATGTGGTTCATGCATTTTTTTAATCCAAAAGGCATGACTGTATAACAAAATGTACCCTAAAGAATGGTAAATGCAATATTTTATTGATTTATAGGGTTTATTTTGATTTGGTTATATCCCATGAATCCATCCATAAATGAAAATATCTCATATCTAGTTTTAAAGTCTAAAATCATGTCGATATTAGGTAATGTAAAATCATCTTTAGGACAAACTTTGTTTAAATTATGGTAATTGGTACAACAATGAATTTCACCATTGGGTTTTGTAACAGGGACAATGTTGCACACCTAGTGGGAATGTGCAATGGATCTTATAAAGTCAACATCTAAGACCTTTTGAATTTCATCTCTTACCAATAATACCACTTTACAATGCATTTTTTGAGTTTTATGTTTTATCGATTTTGCATCTAGGTATAACAATATGTTATGCAATTGCAACCAATGGATCAATCTCAGGCATATCCAAATAAGTCCAAGTAAAGAGTTTGTGAAAATCATGGAGGACCTATTGATAGGTTTTTCCTTTATCATCTTACATCATTGTCATAAGTAAAACTAGTCAAGGGTACTTTATGTTGGGTTCACCAAATGTTTAACCCTAAAATGTATCTAGATTGGAGTTATCTATGGTTAAAGGGATAGAGATAGCCTAGGGCACAAGTATGATAAATTATCTCTATAATAGGCCAAATATATGGTAAAATCAGATATAACATATGTTGAATTCCTTGAAACAAGATAGGCTAAAAATAGTAAGTACAACTATGCTAGATATGGAAATGATAAAGAAGTAATGTACATAACTAATTCTGATGCTAATGTAGTTCTAGATTTGGAACAAGTAAGAATAAGACTAGAAGATGATTCTAAATTAGTCATCAAATTCTAGATTTAGTTCCTTTGGAGCCACAAAAACTAACATTGGCCTAGGACAATTGTGTTGACACTACTATCTAAACTAACTCATGGGTCTTGTATGAAATACCTAATAGAAAAGGACTTGACAACCTATATGTTTCTGGGTTTGTCTTCATATTTACTCTAGTGTATTTGGATATGAGTGATGGACTATCACTCCTAATGAAATTATAAAACCCTGGTTCTTCATCTTCATAGTGACCTTTAATAAAAATGGGTTAGTGGGCACATGGTGTTAATTTGACCCCAAAGACCCCTCTGTCAATGAGCATTACATATATAGCAAATAATCTAAATGGGGCCTCAAATTGGTGTTGTTCTCCCTACATGTTGGCTTATGTGTGAATCATGCAATATATGGAAAGCAAGTACAATAATGACCTAGCTTATAACTTGGTAAATTGGGCTCTTAGGATGCTCCTTTAGTACTTAAAACATGTGTATGTGTTGTTCCTATGACTGATATGAGAATAGGAGAAAATAATAAAGCTTTGTTATACTAATAGCTTGATTGAATGCTTTTAATAGGTTGCCTTGGTTTGTGCTAGGTTTCTGTTGGCTCAAAAAATTACCAGGGGGACAAATTAGACTTTGAGTCAATAGTGTGGGAACTGAATCCCTAAGTTATTCAAAAATAAAGGATAAAGTCCCTCTCCTATTATTAAGCAAAGCTACCTTTATAAAAGACAAAAAGGGAAAAAAAGGAGATAGAAAGGAAATGAGGGGAATGAAGGGAATAATAAAAAGAAAAGAAGAAAAGAGAAAGGAAAGGAATAATGGAGAACAAGATTATTATAGTCATTTAAACATAGAAACTACTATGATAACCTCAAGAAAAATGAAAGACAACTCTAGATAGCTAAATGGAGAAATTTGCCAGAATAGTCCAAGAAGGGAAAAACATAGTGTGCATGGAAATCTCTCTCATTCAATGGGTGGTAAAGACATAATTACACCCTTAGGAGTGCAAAACATATACTGAGATAATTTTATAATACTGATAATAGATTAAAGAGAACCATCTCATATTTACCCATAAAAGATAATTAAAATATTTCTTAAACCCCACTGAGATTTCACATTCATAGAAACAACACAAGAAGATTCTAAAAGAAATACTTAATGTGAAATTCCCATTATTTAACAATTTGATAATGATTATGAAGATGAATTGAAAGTATAGATATAAAAATAGGTGAATCACATACAAAGATATAACTCACAAATAAATTTTGCATACAAAACTTACAAAATCTCCCAATTTTGATCTTTATTGAGTTGATAACAAAGCTCAGCTCTTCAGACAAAATTTCTGCATAGTCTCAATACTAAAAAGTATTTTATGAGCTTTACACTCATATTTATAGCATGGGGAGGTGGTTACAATGCATAACCACCTATCTACATTTTAGAAGTTACAAAAATGAGTTTACAAAAATGCACCACTTAAGTGGTAAAAAAGTGCATTGGTGTAATTGCACTGCGTGCAAAAATGAATTTATAAAATTGCACCACTTGAACAGTGCAAAAATACTTTGGTGATTTTGCACCACTTGAAATGTGCAAATCAAAATTTCATGATTCAAGTCTTACGAAGTGACATAGTGAATTTGTATGAATTACCCTTGCAAATTTAAAATCTATACTTATGAGCTTTATACTAATATCCAAACCAAACCTTGCCTAAATTCAAAGATTTTTGTTCTTGAATCATCCATGTTGCATAATTCACTTTGAAAACCAAGCACTTGTAGATTTGTTTATCATATCAATGGTTTCTTTCACATTCCATTATGAAAACCTTTGCTCCAGAGATTGGTACCAGCTTGAGGGTTTTTTTCTCCTTGTCAAAGACACCCATGAGATAATTACAGGATTTCCATGCAACACCTTCTCCATTTTTTTATAAAATAACTCAAAATCCATCGATCTAATGTTTATATTTGCAAATTATTCTTGTATTCAATATATGAAGGACACTAAAAATTATTTGGATCGATTATTTATGCCAAGATAGATACATATACCAAATTTGGAAGCATATAAAAATCTTGGGAACTATTTGACAAATTGCCTCGAATGAAATTTATTCCATTTGGAGACCAGTTGATTAAATCTCTTTGACTAATATTAATAGGTGGCATATGAACCATTATGTTTCTTTTTATTAGTCACATTCATTGCATCTGATGTAGCCTTATGTTACCATACTATAGTTATTGTTTCTCATCAAGACATGTGAGACAATATTTGTCACATAAGTGCAAATGATATGTGAGATTATGGCGATAATTTTAGTTTGAGATAGCATTTATGTGGGATGACAATGCTAAATCAAATTCCACTTTGTATGTTGATTGTGTCCTCTCATACTCAAAAAACATGATTCAATGCATGGGAGAAATATTGATCACTATCCTATTAGTCATATTTGGGGACGACATATGCACAATTACTTTTGTATTCACTTTGACTCACACCATGAGTAACACAATATCACATTTTGATTATAATTGAAGATTTGTTTTGGATGTTTCATGTGAATCTTCTCAAGTGTCATCTCAATTTTCTTTACAACTATCCTCTCAATCTCTTCTTTCCTCCTTTGTAAGGACTTACTCTACATAAGTTCGAGTCTTTGACTAATCCTTTATCATATGAAGAAGCATCATTTACTCTATCAACATACATAGAATTTTCTAGATGAGGCCTTCGATATCTATGCACCATTTTACTTTCTTTTTTGTGATTACACATTTAATAAGATTCTTCATTGCCATCAATAATGCATTTTTCATTTGTTTTTAGATAATTCATATTCACCCATTTTTTTTAATTTGTTTTCTCATCTTTGTTCTTGTAGTCTAACACAAATTTTCATGTAGCACATGGACTATTTGACAAAATGCTTCAATGTAATCGTGTGCCCAATTTACAAGCTATTATCACATCATGATATTAGTTGATGGTACTAATTCTTGAGCTCTGAAAATGCCACATCATGGCTCCATTGAGTCAAATGATCAGTGAGAAGACTGAACATAGAATACACATTCATTTTGGAAGGCACAATTTTTTTAACAATGGTTTGGGCACCTTTTGAAAATTCACACACTATCCCAACTCTACTTGTAGAAATTTTGTTCATTTATTTACATTCTAGCATAGTTGATTTCTTCTTTACATTATCCTTAGCGAGAGCATTATTAGATTTAGATGCCATATATCCATGCTTGAGATCCTTCACTATAACATTATTAACATTAATATCCACATTGTCACCTGGCAGTGCCTCTAGGAGGGCTTAATGATGCATTTCTATAGACTTACTTTTAGTTTTCAATCTACATGATCCAAAGGTGACCACCATACCAAGCTTGATGAAACCCATTTTAACATGACCCACAGGGACTATTCTAATACCACCAATATTGTAAACATGCTGAAGAGGCAAATAGAGTGGCTTATCTAAGGGCTTCTTTAGCTCAATGATTTGGTCCAATGCATCTAGCTTTAAAGCCTCTAAGTAGAGTCAATGATCATAACCACACAGTCAACATATGAGGTACCCGTAATTATGTTTTTGATGAAATATATGTGTCTAGGCACATCAATCACAATGTAGTAATACCTTGCAGTCTCAAACTTCCATAGAGAAATATTAATGGTAATACCACGTTCTCATTATGCCTTCAGTTTGTCAAGCACCCAAGCATACTTGAATGACCTTTTATTCATCTCAATAACTTCTTTCTCAAAATTATCAATGACACACTTGACAATACCTCCAAAATTATAGATAAGGTAACTAGTGGTGGTCGACTTGTTAGAGTCAACATGTCCAATAACCAAAATGTTGATATGGGTCTTCTATTTTCCCATGTTGGACATATTCTGTAATTATTTCAATTAACAAGACTAAATTTATCTAAGGAATTTTGTTGAATAGTTCACATGACTTATGGACACTCCTACATTTTCCATACATATCTACCAAGACACTTATAACTACAACTTTTGATAAAAATCCACTTTCTATTATATTTACATGGATGTCCATATTTTGTTCCAAAGCTCTTATTTTAACAAAGGCTAGGAGTATGATTACAAAGGTGAAGTGATCAGGTTGGACACCTATTCGTTGCATTTTGATGAAACATTGTCAAATCCTTTCTAGGTCACTCATATCTTTTGTAATTTGTAATCATCACATTCCACGAGAAGCTATCTTGTTGTGTCATTTCATTAAACACTTCACGAGAATGTGTGAAACCACTACACTTTATATACATGTTGATAATATTATTTTGAACATGAAGTTTTAAGGAAGAATAAGTCTCAATTGCACAACTTAGGGAAATAATCACAATAGTTGCATGAGACTGGAGAGAGAAAATTATAAATTGCATGGTCAAGAAAGTGGAAAGCTTACTTACACAGCTTGGGAAAATAGAATTTGAAATTGCATAGAAAATGAAAACTCAAAACAAATTTGCAACTTACATGAAATTGGAAATCAATTTTGAAATTTGCATGAAAACCAAAACAAATTTGCAAATTACACGGAATGGGAAAAGACTTTGTAAATTACACAGAAACTGAAAACAAATTTGCAAATTACACGGGGATTAAAAATAAATTTGAAAATTGCACGAAACACAAAATTAATTTTATAATTTGCACCAAGTGAAAAAATAAATTGCAATTTGCATAACTTTTGTAAAAGTAACACGTGTTTGCACAACTTATAAAATGTTAAATAGATTTTGCAAATTACAGGAAATGTTGACGGATTTTTTGCACGAGCAGCTCAAATGCATTTTAAAACAAATTGGGGTAAGAAGTAATTTGGCCATTAATTTTTAATTAATTCATATTTAATTATTTTTTTAATTTTTCAAAAAATTTATAGTTTTGAGCACAGGTCAAAATTTTTATCCATTCAATAAAATTGAATTTCCACCAATTTTAATCTATTTTCAAATATTGTGACAATAGTTTCATATGTGAGGAATGAATGAGGGTCATTCTTATATTTACATCAATATGTTTAGAGAAGTAACTCACAATGAATCACTTAGGGTAACCATTAGGATAAATTTCATTTATAAATTAGATGAATGTAGGGCACTTGACACTTGCATCGGAGGACACTTGTGTTGATGTAGGTGTCTATTCGGGATACAAGATAGTAGGTCTGGCTAATCAACATAAGACTATTTTAAATAAGAGATAGGCCAAGGGGAAAAATATAGAGTAGATGCAAGACTTATAAAAGCAGGAAAGGTCTAGAATTGAGAGGAATAGCCAAGGTTTGAGTTTACCAAATATACAAGATTGAGGTGCTATATAATCCATAAGTATCATGTACAAAAACTAGGCTCCTATTTTGGGTCAAGATTGCATTGGGTCTAGATTTTGAATCATCAATTTAAATCTTAAAGTATTGTTGTACATTTGTTAAATCAAGGATTAGTTTGAGAAAAGTCACATTTTTTACTCTTCAAAATTACGTTGGTGTGCAATGTTTCACATAAATTTATATTTCCCCATTGTTTTATTGATACATGTGCCATGCAAGATGATATAATTTAAGCACAAATTAAAAGTAAAATTTTGTTAGACCAAGAATCTTATATGTTATGTGAGTTTTTTTGGGGTTGACCAATCTTTGATGAATTATATCTTCTCTGGGTTAATGTGTACACTATCCCTATTTATGATATATCCAAAATACATAACATTTTGCAAACCAAAGGAGATTTTATCCCTATTGGAAAATAGACTATGGATATGTAGGTTTTTAAGAACATGTCAAACTATTATAGGTGATCCTCCCATATCTTAATGAAAATGAATATTTAATCCAAGTAAAAAACCACAAAGGATTCAACGAATGGTGTTAAGGCATCTACATAAATGTTGTCGGCTCATTGGTCAAGCTAAAGGAAATGATTAGCCGTTCAAATAGACCTTATTTTGACCTAATCATTTAATTTTAGACATTAAATGGCTCAATTGTAACCTAAAAATAGACTTTAGATCAATATTTTTGAAGAAATTTGATCGCTTGAGCTGGCTTAGGAGGTCATAAATCCATGGAAGTGGATACATGTTCTTGATAATGATCTTGTTAAGGTACATATAGTAAATACAAAGTCACCATGTCCCATACTTATTTCAAACTGTAGATGATATTTATTGATTATATAACACCTCAATCTTGTACACTTAAAAAAATTAGACCTTGGTTGTTCCTCTTAGTTCTTGACCTTTCCTACTTTCATACGTCTCACATTTATTCTATCTTGTGCCTATTAGCCTATCTCTTGTTCCGACCGGTCTTATGTTGGTGACCTAGAACTTCTATCTTTCCCATAATACCTAAAATATACTTATCTTATACCCCTATAAGTTTTGATCCTATACCTATTTTCTAACTACCATGACATAAGCGTCAGTCCCAGATCCCTACATTGACACTAGTGTTCTACCCTAATACAAGTGTCAAGTGCCCTAAAGTCATCCAATTTTCAAATGAAATGTATCCTAATGGTTACCCTAAGTGCTTTAATGTGAGTTATTTCTCCAAGGGATTGATATAAATATAAGATCAACCCTCATTCATTCCCCACATAGAAACTTCTTACCTACTCACCAGGCAACTTAAAAAAAAATTCAATCAAGCACTCAAGTGAGAAAAGATTCCCTATTTTATCTTATTTCCATATCAATCATAGGTGATGAGGATTTCATATAACTCATTATATCTAATTTAAATTATCCATAATTGTTGCCTTTTGTATATATACTACATTACATTTAATAGTTAAGGTCTTATCTAAGTAAGAAATGAATGCAATTTGTCCTTTGTTTGTATGTAATACATTGATGATTCTTTACCTTGTTATTGTATCTAACTTGGATGGAATGAGCATATTTTTGTGTATAGAAACACATCCCAATGGTGGGATAATTTTGAGAAGACATCAAACAGTTTTGGCAACTCTTTTTGGCTAAAGTTTTGAAGATTTAGCGAACGAGATCTGAAGATCTGATGCTCCAAAGATGCTTTGAAGACACTCCAAAGATACTCTAAAGGTGATATGAAGACCTGTATATAATGCTCTGAAGACATCCAGGCATGATTTGATGACCTGTATAGAATGCTCTGAAGACACCCATGCATGTTTCAAAGAATGTCTAGCTGGATCCTACTGATCGAGATAGTAATTCTAAAGATATATATTGTATATAAATAGACTTTCCATATTAAGATATCTTATTTTAGACATTACTATTCATAGTAATGGCCTAAAATGATCTGGATATATTTGTACTTATATTTTTTAAAACTAGATAAGTTTCTTTAGATCTATGTTAGTTATTTATCATCTATTGTTAGTTGAGTCAGTTTCAATGCCTTCCTAGAAGTGTGAGATTTGACTCCTAGATCGTCTATATTTTGAATAAGTAAATTTGACCATTTTGAATTCCAAATTTTATACTATGTGAATAGATGTTGAAATATGCTTAAATACATGTCTCCTCATTCTAGATAGCTAGTAGTTGATGAATTAGAAAGTTGTTGAAGTTAGAAATGAGAAGAAGAATTTTAGTTTAGTTTTGCATATCTATATATGTTCATTTGATAATGAAATAAAGTTCAACATACTTTTCATTACTGAGTAAAGCAGTTCTTATTTTGAGAAAGGAGAAAGGGCCCACTTCTCTCCAAAGTTTAGGACAAAATTAGTACTTTTAGTTTATAGTTTAGAAGTATTTATTTAATTCAAGTATAATTCATTTACTATAGAGTGTAATTTCATATTAAATGCAAGAGTAATTTATATTAAATTCAAGTGTGATTTCCCTTCCAAAAATAAGTGTGAATTTCCTTTTTAAAATAAAAGTGTGAATTTTGTTTAATTCAAGTGTGTGTCTAGTACATGCAAGAGTTATTTTAATTCAATACAAGAGTGCATCTTTCAATTTCATATAAAGTAAGTTTTTTAACCTATCTCATATTTAAAATTTGTTAAAAGCTATTTAAGTGACAATAGACAACATTCTTAGATTCTAGAATATCACATTGTCCTACCCAATCAAGTAAGTCGAGTGAGGGCATCACAATGTCTTATGCCAGATGTTTAAGTTATGGATGTTGATGGTGTGAATGCCAATAGGAGATCTTCAATTAGAAAACCTTTTAGATTTACTTTTTTTCAAACTAGAATTATAGTCTTATTTACTATTTTTAGGATTTAGACATCATGATAGAAGTAAACTCCCTGAACAATGAACTGTAAAACTCTAATATCCAATAGTCTCATTACATATAGACTTTGGATACTGGCCCTGGTAAAAAATGACTCCGATCCATTGATTGGTTAAATGAGACGTATAATGACAACCTATCAATAGGGATATCACATACATAGGTATAAAGTATTGAAGGAACAACCTAATACCTATATTTTTCAAGTTACAATCTAGGTCATTATTTTACTTGATTATCACACATTGCATGATTCACACACAAGCCAAAATGTAGATGAAAACTACATCAGTTTGAGGCCCTCTTAAGAGTATTGGCTATGTAAGTAGTGCTCACTAATAGAGGGGTCTTTGTGGTTAGCTTGACACTTTGTGCCTACTTACCTATTTCCCTCCAAGGTCACTATAAATATGAAAAACAAGGGTTTTGTAATTTTATGAAGAGAAATAATCAATGACCTAGATCTGAATGCACTAGATTAAAGGTGAAGAAAAATCTAGAAGCATCAAAGTGGTCATATCCTTTTTTAGTATGTATTTTGTACAAGACTCCTACATCAGGTTTAGGTACTAGCATCAATGTAACCATCTAAGGATGACTTTAGTGTCCACAACTCTAGAGGAACTCAATCTAGAATTTAGAGACTACTTCAGAACCCTCTTCTAATTTTCTTTTTAACTATTCTAGATATATAAATGTTTTAGCATTAGAACTAGCTAAGTACTTTATTTCTTTGTCATTTCCATATCTAGCATAATTATACTTACTATTTTTAACCTATCTTAGTTTAATGAATTTATCATATGATATATATGAGTTTAGCATCTAATTGGCCTAATATAGAGATAGTTTATCATCTTTGTACCTTAGGATATATCTATACCCTTTAACCTTAGATAAACCCAATCTAGATTTTCAAGGTCAAATATTTGGTGAACCCGATCTTTAAACTCCAAACCCTACGTTAATTATGGTTTTCTAATTTTTCTATTATTGATCTCGAATTGCTATAAAATATGTGCAACATAGATGAATATATCACCCATTTTGGGTTCGAATTTTTGAAAGTTGCTATGGTTTGTTGTATCACTTCCCTTGTCAAAAAATTTAAGCAAATTCATACACATCATGAGAGGTTTTTAAAGCAAAAACAACACTTGATCTCTCTTCAAAATTCCTTTTAAAATGTTATAGAGCCAATATTTAGATGTCAATGTGAATGGTCTCAAACATTTGTTATACTTAAATCTTATTTGAATGATAGCTACCATTCCACACCCATTATTTGGCCATGACTTATATTAGATTTCACGGTCCATATTATTACTACTTGAAGAGGTAAGGTTGTTCAACCCATTCCACCACCTGTTAATATATAATAGGTGCCTCCTAAACCTAAGCTTGTAATAAAATATAAAAGATATGACATTATTGACCCATTGAATAATACACATGCTAAAATTTCAATCCTTGAGCTCTTAAATACTTCTAATGTTTATAAGGATATCCTAAATGAGGCATTACAAGAGACCCAATTTCCAAATAATATTGAGCCTGCTTATTTTAAATATATCATTAAAGATTTCAAGAACACTTTCAAGCTCATTACCTTTGATCCAATAGATTTACCATCCAAAGATGTTATTGACCAAATTTTCCTTTGTTCATACAAGTGACCATGAAAAATAAAGGCATAAAAAGAGTGCTCGTTGATAATGGATTGGACCTAAAAATTTATAGCATAAAATTCCTAACCACCATGGGTATTAACATGAATCTTATTCAAAAAAAGATTATACACATAAAAGTATTTGACAATTCACATATCCCTTTGGTTGGTCAAATCACATTGGATGTGACATTAGGACCAAAAATAATTTCAACTACTTTTTAGGTAATGTCTTAATCAATACATTATAATTTAATTTTGGGTAGACCTTTAATACATTCAATGGAATTTTTCCCACCTACACTTCACCGATGTGTAAAATTCATATATGACAGGACTTTATTATCCATGTCTGTTGATGATGAACCTTTCAAATTTTGCAAAATGATACATGTCAAAATTGAAGGCATTCCTACAGTGGTACCACCTAAACAATGCATTCCTCTTAAGCACATGCACACATATGAAATAGGTGAGTCAAGTAAAATGGTTACTTTGTCTCCAGATATAAATAAGGCACTAAAATATTGAGGCACACATATATGCACATTAATCACAATAACCATTACTAAAGGAGCCAATAGAACCACCATTTGAGCTTATTTTATTGGTCAATACTAAGCAGTAAGATGGTCATATTTTAGATTACTATGACAATGATGATGGTACTAATTATGATATGATAGATGAGAAAATATGAAAACTAAAATTAGATCCACTTGATCACCTTTAACATAACTTATTCAAACCTATAGGTCCCGGTACATAAAAACTAAATCCACTTTTAGAAGATACAAAATTGAATCTAGATAATGAAAAAAACAAAAATAGTAGATGAACATGTAAATGCTTGTTATTCCATACATCCCTTTTGGCTAAAAACATCAATTCAACCTTATAAGGGTCAAATGAAAATTCATCATGTGAACAATGTGTAGTCTTATCAAAATGCTTTACAACAAATTTTACAGATCACAACACATCAATATACTCCATATACCATGTTATCTATGTTACTTGAACATATAATGATTCATTTACCTTTTACCAAACACAGATCATGGAGTAGACTTATACCTACATAAGATAAGATACTATATAATAAATATCATCAGATCATTGGCCATAATACCAATCAATGTGAGGCATTGAAGAAACTAATTCAAAAATATAAGAATTGAGGATGTATACACATTATGTCTAACATGAGAAAAAGGTAAAATCCTTCATATCTTTTAGAAGAGAATCATCTCTCAAAATGATCAAAGCATGAAGATTTAACTGTTATTACTAATATTTATGGGGTATATTCCCACCATCTCCAATTTGATAATAACAAGTAGGATACAACTTGTGGTAACACATTCCTCACATAATTGAGACATACCACAAATGAACTAATATACTCTCCATTAATGCCCAAATATTAAGGATACATTCAGTTACCTATATCTTGTGGTCCACATGTGGAATCTTCCACCATATTGATATTAGACTGCAAACCACATTTGAAACTAAATTTTGGACAACATTAGCAAGTCGAGTGGAATGTTAAGCTAGATACTATAAACATGTGTTTTGCTTTTCTTGATACAAGGATAGATATTTGCATATAGCATGATGGGTATGATTATTTTCTTGCACCATTGGATTCAAGTAAACCATTAGATAAAAACATTGAAGAGGTGACATTACATCGATATAAACAAAGCTTTATAAATTTTATAGGTGGTCCTACACATTTTAATGATGAGGAATTATTTGATTAGACATTTTCACATATTCTAAAATTACCAAAAAAAATAAAAAAACATTCAAAAAAATCCAAAAACACTTTTGGCACCTACATACTCTATTGGATCCTTGACATTTATGTGTTAATTCCATGTTAATGAATGGCATATCAATTACTCTTACATACACATGTGTGTCATGCTTCTATGCAAATTTGATATAGGCATATAGAGATACATGATCTATTCCTATTTTAGATGTTGTGTCTTCCCTCTACTCATGTCATATGGCCATCGGGGGCATCCACCTCTATGATCACGATACTTATGGATTATATCATTCTATGGTCACTTTACATTATCATGTTTTAAGCTCATACATGTACTTATACGTGCCTTTATCCATGATTATATCTTATATAGGGTACTTGATATGCTATGCACTTAACATTTTTTTCTAACACATTTGATCCATAGGCTACTATGATATGTTTATGCTAGTTGCTTATTCTTTCCCATATGCACTTACTTGAGAATCTTTCCTTGTTATTGTCTTACTTGTTCAAGCATTTGAATATGCTCCTTTATTTGAGGCCCCCATGCCTATGTGTGCTTTATTTGACATTTGATATGTCATTGCTTGTGGTATGTATGGACATTTGAATATGTCATCTTTGCCTTTATGGACATTTAACTAAGTCATGTCCCTTTGATTGTGTGACATTTGAACATGCCCCTTGTTTGCAGTCTCCTAGGACCATTATATGTTGACTTGATTTTGAGTGTTCTTGTGTGTGTGTTTGTTTGTTTGTTGAGCTTGTACTACGATTTAAATTTTTAAGGTTGTGGATTTTAAGCTTTAAGTTTTTAAAGGGATGAGTACAATAAATTAGGGTATAAAATATGCAATAAATATAACCACTAATTTATGAAATAATTGACCTAGTTTGACCTTTCTAAAAATAGAAAAAAATGATGTAAACAAGTACGTAACTGGAAACTGATTGAGTTAGATGATCTAGAGGCTGCAAACTAAGACAAGAGTTAATCTGAGTGTCACAAAAAGGATCCAAGTGTCAAAACCCTTCCTAGATAGTAGTACCCTAACTAGATAATAGTGCCAATGATAGTATTATCCTCTTTTTGGTGTTAGAATTCTTTGTGTAGAACTAATATGAGATTATGGGTGCACTTGTGTCAGAGTCTACCAAGCCCAGTCTTGTACACACAAGTTTTGATTTTATGTGAGTGACCTATTTTAACTAGTTTTTGCATGTAAACCCTAGACCTCCATGTTGTTAGGGTATCCAATTGACACAAGTATCAAAGTGTGATGTTTGTGTGGTAGGTTGGACATCCTCAACACTCCACTATGTTGAGAGTTTCCTACATACCAATACTTCAAGGAGGGATTAAGCATGATGTAGTTCTCCCCATCTGAGTGTTGGTGCAAGTGTAAGTGAAGCTAGTATGAATTTTTATTTGAGTAATTTAAGTGTGATTGAGACTGGAAATCTAATTAATCTAAGATTAAGAATGTTATAGATTGCTATATGTAGAAGTATGACAGAATAGGGATTGATAACCTTGATTGTGCACAACTTGTTCTGAGTTAATTTGTGTTATTTGTA
This sequence comes from Torreya grandis, assembly GCA_037957365.1. Taxonomy (NCBI): domain Eukaryota; kingdom Viridiplantae; phylum Streptophyta; class Pinopsida; order Cupressales; family Taxaceae; genus Torreya; species Torreya grandis. Next base: position 1,754,725 of record JARHVA010000384.1, read on the forward strand.
TATGAATTTTATTTAGTGAATAAAGGACTAAAATTCATCTATATATATTTCTCTAGTGCTTGTGGGGGTCTTAAAAAAGTTATAGGTTGACCATAAGTGGTTTTTTATTTGAAAAGACATCCATTGACTACAAAAGGAGGGAAAAGGATAATATCACCTAAATTAGGACATTAGTGCCATTGGTATTACTATCCAAATTATGGTGCTAGCGTCTGGGTGGAAGAAATTGAGGCACTAGGGGTCAAAATGTGAAATTTAGGGTTTGGGATTGCTTTAGGGATGTTTAAGGATGTGTGTGGCCTACACATAGGCTAGATAATTGTCTAAATAGGCCCTAAGATAGTTTTGGGGATAAGATAGGGATGGGTGGTATCAACTAATGCTCTTATCACACAAGTGTCATTTTTAGATGATTACATTTGATCCCCATTTATTCTATAAATGTAGAAAATTGAAGTGACTAGGATAAAGGAAAAATAAGTGTACTTGAACTTACCTAAGAGGTGAATCCCATGAATCTAGATTTGAGTATGTGAAGAGTACTCTATTGCATGTCCTGTAATTGAAATATGCATATAATTAGTCCTTACTTAAGAGATATAAATATTTAAAAACAAAATAGACTAAAAAGATAATAGAGAAGAAGGAATGAATACACCTCGTTAGGGATGTGAATCAATGCATAAACCTGGTGACATCCTATGTGTGTGTGTGTGTGTGTAGATAGTGATCAATCGATGAATAACATGGACTGAGTTAATGGCTTGATTAGTCCCCATGTGTGGGTGGCTCAAGAAATCAATCCAATTTTGAATCCATCATTGCCCACCCTTGCTTGGTAGATCATGACCTGTGAATAGCTTGGATTAGATTGATGGTGTATCCAACCCTGCCATGTAAGTGGTTCAAGTACTCAAGTAGACTATGACTCCATCATTGCCTACCCATGTGTAGTAGATGCATCTAAAACTGAAATTATGTTATGTAACAAAACTATATATAATGGATCTAAGCTACTCAGAAAATTTGAAATGTAAAATGACTCTAGGCCACTCAGGAATGTAAGACAGCTTTGGGCCATTAAAAAATGTAAGATGACTCTAGGCCACTTGGGAATGCCAACTAAAACAAATAGAGTAAGGCATAAATCTAGTGTATAACATAGAACATGGTGTTTGATGTGTAAAACATAGATAATGATATAGATTTTGTCATTCCATCTGATCAACTAGTGTATAAGTGAGCATACAAAAATAATGTGCCGCACACATGCCCCCAAATATGATATCTAAGTATATGGATTTTAGATTGAGTTGTAATAATATATATCTAAGTATTTGAAGCTAAAATGGGAATGATCATGCCACATATGATGCCCCCAATCTGAGAAAATTGGTATGAATCTGTGCTAAACTAAGCAAAAAATAGTAATCTATAATTAAACCTATGCAAAACCTAAACTGTACCTAATGTACTTCTCTAGCCAATCCAAAATTTCATGAAATTGAGGTTACTAGATAGTAGAGCCATATCTGGATGAAAATAAGTCATGGTGCTAGTATCCCACTTTGGACACTAATGTCCAACTATATTGATTTATGTGCAACTAAAATTGATCTTTGTGTGACTATTTCCCACTATGTTTTCTTGAAACTAATTTTTGTATTTTATGCCTGTGTGCTAAAAACTATACTCTGAGTGCAATTGGATAGCTTGATCTCTATGATAAACCTCTCTAAATGCCCCCTATTTTGAGGGGATTGTTGAACATGTGAAAGAAATATCTTCAAAAGAAAAAACTTTGCATGATATGTGTTAGTTGAAGCATATATGATATCTACATAATAAGCCAATATAATGTGCATACATAACATCAAAATGTAAGATAACATGAGCATAAGTTTATAATGTATGATGTATGTTATATATATAATTCACTATGTTGTTAAGATAGATATAACAATGTAAACATGTGTATGAATAATAAATCTAAGAAATAAACTAAGTACCTATGGGGATGGGGCATGATGTCCATCAAGGCAACCAAAGATGAGGGGGAGGTGCATGAGGTCCCTCATGGCATCCAAAATTAGAGTGTGCAACTAATAAGAGACAAGTTTCATGTCCATGACACATACATGAAAGCATACATACAAAATAAATGAGGCATGAAAAGTAGGCCAAGGGGCCATAATACAAGGAACATGGGCACATGTCAATAAATTTGAGAAAGCAAGACATATAAGGACATGTTCAAATGTACACATATGTAAAGAGCATGCAAGTTGGCTTAGATCCACATGGAATGACATGTTCAAATGTCTGCATATACAATTAGGAAGACATATACATGGACATGGGCACATGTACAAATCATATATACAATGAAAGGAAATGGCATAGAGTTATAGAGCAATGTCATATTCAAATTCCCTCAAATAGATGTAAAAGCATAAAGGCAAAATCAATTCTAAAATAGGAAATCTAGAAATAAAATTATGCATGAACATGTGGTACAAATTTGTATAAGAGAAAATATGTACATAAGTTGAGTCTAGAGTAGTAGTAGTCAGTATTGAATCTGAGTAGTGTAGGATGATCAATATCAATATATAACAATGCTAAATCTATGATATAGAGTATAAAAAGATGTAACTTGGAAATCAGAACTTGTATATAGGGTGCCCCTGAATGGGAGAATGTATCAAATGAGGAATTAATATATCTGTATATATTCCCCCAATGGGTAGATAGTGTATACATATAATATTTTCAACTTTTATCAAATACTGATGTTTTATATCTTGCAAGAACCTGTCAAGTCTCAATATCTCTAAGTGCATGCCTTAAGGGGTACACTAGGAAATGAGTGGGCAGACCATTAGTGCTTCATGGGATTTTTGTCCCTTATTTCCACATTATTACCAATCCAACTAGCTCTTAAAACCATTCCCTAAGCTATTTTTTCTCCTTTGCACACTCCTCCAGTCTTTTCCACTTTCCATCCCTCTTTTCCTTACCTTAAGTCCCTTTTGTCAGTCAGTTGTACTAGGTCAACTAGGTTGACCCTGTACAATTTTGGGTGATTTTCACTTAGGAATTAGGTTAGCCTTTGGCCGACCTAGCTCAGGACCTAGTGAATAATTGTTTGAAATTGTGCCAGGTCGACTGGGTCGACCCTATCGATCAAGATTTTTGAAAGGGTTAAGGGTCAAATCTACCTATAAATACAAGATCATTTTGTCATTATTTAAATATGAAATCATGAGTTATTATTCTCTTGTACTTCTTTACAATCTAATATTTCACCATTCTACTTGAGGATTCTTATCTTAGGGTTTCTATTTGGAAAATCTATTCTTGTGGATAAGTCTTAGATTTTTTGGCCTGTCTTAGTGATCCTTACAGACCACAACAACCTCTTACAAAGCCCCATTGGCCAAGGGAGAGATTAAGTCTCGATGGGTTCAAATTCAAGTAAGAATTCTCTAACTTTACTCATCTCTTTAGTAGATAGAAGTAGCATAAGTATTGGCTTCGAATAATATTACTCTTCATATTCTATGTATTACAATCTTACTCAAACTTAGATTAATTGAGACTCTTCTATACATGTTTTGATTGTTTATTAACCCCTTATATTGTGACACAAGCTTTGGTGAGCACTACATTAGATTTATTTTAGTTGTTATTAGTTTAGCTGAAATATCAAAAAAAGGGACCCCCTTAAGGTTATTACATGATTTTGTTAGATTGGAGGCTTTAGAACCCTCCTTAGCATGGTGTATTGTGATAAATGATCCCTTAATTAGGTCTAGTAGATCCTGATATTAGTCATGCTCGTGTTTAACAAATGTATTCCCAATAAGAAGTGTAGGTATGATTTATCTTCTTCAAGTTAGGATTGATTTATATACATGATGCATTTTTTATTGCATACATTTTGGTGAACCTAATGTGAATCTAACCCTTATAGGTTTTATTTAACAAATTTCATCATTTTATAATTTCATTTTTATACTATCTATTTTTCCTTGCTTACTATATTAAGTTGACCCTATCAACTCTATACAATTTTCAGCCCATGTATCTTGTGTTAGGTTGACCCAGTCCACTCTGTACAATTTTCAGACCATATTTTCTCTACTAGGTCAACCCAGTCAACTCTATACCCTTTTTCACTTTCTCTATTTTCTAATCCTATTATCTATTTATTCTTCTTAGCATGTTGTTCATTTCTCTCAAGCATCATATCCCCTATCAGAATCTTCTTGGACAACTTGAATCCATTTAGACACTATATGTGGTTCTCTTTGTTTCTTATCTTTTCTTCCTCTTTTTAGCTTATGGGGCATCTTGTGATGCCCATCTAAGCATTTCTCTATCCTTTAGGGAATCTTGTGATGCCCACCCATATATCATTTCAAACTCTGGGGCATCTTGTGATGCTCACTCTTATTCTACCTAGCATGTTACCAAACTAATTCAACTTCAATAAACCTTCTGAGACATAAGCTTGTCTCTCAAATGGTCATCCTTGATATAAATGTTAGTGTATGATCCTTCCCTTCCTTTCATGATTTTTATATGTTATCTATCTAACACTTTTTGTAGGTTACTTACACAGATCTCTCCTTCTGCAATAGTTTTCTCTTTTCACAAATCTTTAGTCCTTCCTGTTTGGTCTTTTGGTTTCCCCTTTCTCTCATGAGTTGCATTGTAAAATTGTAGATAGAACCTGGTATTCTTCTTGATGTACCATAGTATTCTTTATTTTCATAATATTTTTACACACTTTTTGTCATCCCTTGGATTTCTCTTTTGTGAGTTACAGTGTAAGACCATAGATAGGACCTGGCCTTCCTCACAAATACCATATTTCTTATCCCATCTATTTTTTACATGATTTTTAGCACCCTCATGGGTTTCTCTTTTATGAATTGTAGTGTAAAACCATGGATATGACCTATCCTTCCTCATAAAATTACCATCCTATCATTCCTTTTTTAGAATGTATTTTACAATAGTAACAAGTGTTTGATCCTTGTTCTCAGCTTTATCTTTTGATTCTTTTGATAAATGGAATTTGCACAAACAATCTATGTTAGCATGTTTTTCTCCATTTCCCTCACTTTTATGACAAGGAATCACACTTTACTATCATTATATCCTTTTTTTTACACTTTGTCACATTTTTTATGATTTGAAGTAATTGAGATTGTTCCATGTGTCACTCCTCTTGATTTCCTTTCCTTTCACTCCATATAAGATAAAGCAAGGTTGAAGTTAAGATAGCAATTTTATTTCACCTAGACTTATGAGACTCTTAGACCCCATGCTCTTTGAAGTTCTCTCTCTTAGAAACCAAGTCCCAAGTATTTAAATGAAAGTTATCTCTAGAACCCATGTTTGGTTTTTTGAATCCATATAGAGGAGGAATAGGAAAATCCATCAAGAAAGTTAAAATCTAAATCATTTGAAACAAAAGGCAATGATATACAGAGGGCAACATATAAATCTCAAAAGGTTAATACCACACCAAAAGACATGATTCCAAGCACATCTCCTATCTCTAATCAAATCTCAAACTCCATAGTTGGCCTCACATAGCGCTGAGGTCCTTTGAGATGCGGTAGGCTAGTAGATTGGACTAGGAGAATTCAACAAACTCTATGGTGATACCTACTTTCTGATGCAAGTACCCAATCTTTGTAGTAGACTGATGGCTCTATAAGGGGTTTGAGGAATGGGGAACACTTTGTGGGAAGGTAGGTTTATTTTAATTTTCATGCATATAGTATTCATGGGATGTGTAGACACCTAAAAAGTGTCTAACTCTTGGTCTTCCTCTCTCCCCTTGGTCCCTTGCCACTTTGACTATCCCTAACCTACCTAGGTCTTATTAATTGAAAATAATCATCTATTTTTAATTAAATAAGTCCATTTTTCCCTCTCTTTGCCACCTCACCACCCTAGGATACCCTCCTTGGATCCCCTTCATTCCCCACATGGCCATTTAATGCCTTAGACTCCCATTCCAATCTCTTCACTCGCCCATTTAACCCCCGTCGACCATTTCATCCTCGCATTCATTTGACCCGGCGGCTGGAAAACGGATTAAAGGCTATTTTTAGCCTTTCTCCGGCCTTTTAGCCGCTGACGTCGGTCAACCGTCGACCGACGTCGGCGATATTGCCGGCGTCGGCACCTTTCATAACGGCTTCTTCACCGTTATCTCCTCTCTCTTGGCTCCTCTTCGCTCTCTGCGACTCTCTCTGGGCATCCCGACTCTTGAATCTTTGCATCAGACCCTTGTATCCATCCTTTCACTTGACCTCTCTGCCAATCAATTTGACTCTCTCCCTCAGGTACACAGCAAGCTTCTACAGGTGAACAACAGGGATTCTCCATCAGCAACAGGCCTTCACATCCGGCATCACCAGCGACAGGACACCAACCTACACCATTTTCTTCAGCAGGGCACAAGTAAGTACTCTGTGTTTTCATTATGCTTTCTAGTCATCTGGTTTTAAACTAGACTCAGCACTTCTTTTCCCCAACCTAGACTGTTAACCAAACCAGGCAGACCTGGGTTCCTATCTCCCTGATTGGCCTCCTTTATCTCTCTGTCCCTTTTCGACATTTTGTCCATTATCCTAGACCTCTGCACAGACCTTCAACTAAGACTAGACTCTCCCAGACCATTTTGTACGTCCATAGACCAAGCCCAGACCAGACTCTGCCCAGACTCGACTAGACCCTGCGTAAATCCCGTCCAAGCCCACTGCCCCGACCAACGCCGGTCACTTCCTCCACCGACGTCGGCAGACTAACCGACGTCGGCACCTTTGACAACCGACGCCGGTAGATACCACCGACGCCGGCGACTGCAACCAGGCCGACAGCTTCTTCCAGGTAAGCCTTTGCTTTCTTTTCTCTTTCAGTTTGCTATCATTTCAGTCTATTTTAGCATTCTGTCATTTATCAGTCATTTATCTTTTATTAAAATAGTGGGTTGACCTCCCTGAAGGAAGTTCTCATACTTCTGGGAACAAGCTTTCGCTTGGCAACCCATCGCCTATCCATCTAACGCCTTTTTGTCCAAGTTTTCTTCTTTGTAGGTGTCATTCCTCCACAGCCAAAGAGGGGTGCCCATAAACGTCTAGATTACGGTGCGCAGTCTATATCCAGGTACTTCTAGCCTTGTCCATTTCTTTAGTTTCTTTATTCATCTTTTGAATGTAGAAAGCGAATTAGCGATAGAAACATTCTGGCACGCCCGGTGGGACCCTAGGTTCCTCCTGGGTTCCTTTTCTTCTTCATTCATTTAGGAGCATTAGGTTCTTATCTTTCCTCCTCCTTCTTTTCTTCTCAATGACACTATAAGCAGGAATTTAAAAAGAATCTTTCTTTTCTTTCTTGCACATTCTAGACTAGTCCAACGTCATACTCTCAACCCTTTTTCAAACTTGTCTTCATAACAAACATCACATTTCGACTTGGGCTTAAAACGTATTGCACTTTCATTTCTGCTTGTGCTTGCATTAGTCCACATCTAGTAACTTAAATCCGCATATTGAATAAATCGTAGACACTTGATGTTACACTACCAGACCACATGCACTAAAACAAACATAAAACTTACTTGAGACAAGGCCTGACTGGGATTTCATCCCCCAGCGGATACCTTACCCGTCCCGGTGACCCTACTTGGATTTCATCACCAAGGGGGAAGCCCACTCCGTTCTCTGGCAGAGGATAAACTCTAGGCGAGGTATATCTTAGCTAAGCGAGACCAGCTAACCACTGGAATCGTGAAGTGAGGGGAGCTTGCTCCTTAGCACCAGGCCACGTACCAGACCTAACACAGATTTTTGAGCACCTAAAACAAGACCCAAAACCAGCTCTAGACTGCCTCTTCTAGGACCTTTCTTACAGCCAATCTCCCCAAACATTCATCTAAGGCATAAGCCACAAGATTCTAAGGTTAATTCCTAGGATTTATCACTTAGGCTTGTCTGTCTCTCTCAGTTCTTCTCTTCTCATCTGTTTGTTTGAGTGAGTGAGGACGCTTTCTTCATTGGTTTTTCCAAAGAATCTTAAAATCTTTTTGTTCTCTGGAAGACACAGTCACCGGCATCAGTTCTGTCACCGAGGTTGGCTTTCCTACCTTACCGGCATCGGTTATCTGACCGACGTCGGCTATCTTCCTTACCGACATCGGTTTTTCAACCGACGTCGGTCTCTGTCACTGTCCTTTTTTTTTCAAAACTAGCAGCCTAAAACCTGTCCCTTCTCTGTCAAAAACCACATTCTGGTTTTTTGAGACTGCAAGAACACAGTTTCTGGAACCAGGACTCTCTTCTTAACCACTTTAGCCAACAACCGCTTCCGTCTACCCCGTCCCTAACAAGTCCTATCATGGAGTTCCACTCGGAGACTGAAAGAACTCCTACAGGACCAACCCTGACCCCGACCCCGACTCAAATTCCCATCATCCCTGAAGGGGACCAAGATTTCGAGAGATTTTTGGACCTCAATACCGTAGCCCTCCAAAACTATCTCGCGAGAAACCCAACGCGAGACCTTTCGGGTGACGTGGCGACGGCATCCACACCATTCGCCACCCAACCTTTTATGACTCAGCCTTTCACCTCAACTATTAACCCAACCATGGCCAATACGCAAAGTTTGGCCTCCCCGTCTATTTTTAGACCGACCTCCATCGGGGTTCCATTACCCCCTCAACTACCTGCAATTCAACCAAGTTCTACATCATATCATAACTTGATTGTCTCGACCCCTCATACTCTTGCGCCCATAAATGTAGGCATGCCAACCTATCTTTCTACCAGTGCCGCCATTCAACCACCTTTGGCGGTGCCCAGTCAACTTATACCTTCAACCTTCATAACGCAACCACCTTTAGCCTCCACTTCTGCCCCTGCGACTAGTCATCTGTACATTGTACAACCGACTATGTCGCACGCCTCCTCTAGCCTCTTCCAAGCGCCTTACAACCTAGAAGGCGCTCAACCCGCCAATCCGTCAGCAGACATCATTAAGATGCTGATGGATAAAATGTCCAGTCTCGAAGCCTCTATTTCCGGTTCAAGCAATACTTTGTCATATGAGCAAATTTGCAGTGAGCCCATCCGTCCTTCCGTCCCTATTCGACCATACCCTAACCATTGGGAGCTTCCTAAATTCACTCGCTTTCAGAGTAAGGAAGACCCACAACAACATCTACGGGCATTTAGACATGCCTGTTATCTTATTGCCCATGACGATGCGTTGCTTTTACGCACGTTCCCTATGTCCCTTTCTGGCCCTGCCCTTGACTGGTATAGTTCTCTTGCCAGACACTCTATCTTTTCATTCATCCAACTCACCCAACTATTTCTTGACCATTTCTCAATCAACATCACCAAACAAGTCTCAATCACAGACCTTTACTCCATCAGGCAGTTTGACGATGAATCAATCATCGACTTTGTCGCTCGTTGGAGAGGTCTGATCAACCAGCTCTCCTTCTCTTTGCCTCAACCCGAGCTCATCGAGCTCTTCTCTCGAGCATGTGCCAGACACATCTCTTCTACCTTGCGGATTCAGACATTCCGTACTTTTGACGAAGCTTTCACCATGGCTCGAAAGCTCGAACTCCGCGCCCTTGAAGAAGATAAGGTCAAATTGCGTAATACCAACGCAAAATCTACCAATGGCCATTCTTCTTCCAGACCTTCTTCTTCTGCCAATTCCGAATCTAAAGGAATGGCCAATACTGTGGTCGTTAGATCACCATCCTCGACAACAACGAATCAATCTCAACCTTCGACGTCTTCCAGCATCACCAAACAATTCTAACAACGGTACATTCAGCGTTCTTACACTCCACTTGGAGAACCATACGCTTCCGTTTTGGAAAAACTTCTCAAGCAGGGGGTCCTCAATCTCCCTCCAATCTGACCACCTCAATTTGACCCTTCAAAAGCCATCCCTACATGGTATAGGGAGGCCGACTTCTGTCCCTTTCATCGCGTCCAAGGCCATGACATTGACAACTGCCGAACCTTCAAAAACATCGTCCAAGACATGATCGACAAGGGGGATCTTGTTTTAGATAACCCGAACGCCCCTCCTAACCAACATATCGACATTTTCAAGCAACCATTCCCAAATCATCCGCCTACTCAAAACAACGTCCAGACTTCGACCAATGACCCTCAAGACCATGGCATTCACACGATTAGCACTATCTTGCCTCTTGTCCTTGACCAACCTCTTCCATTAAAGGATGAAGAACCTTCTTCTCCTACTAGTCCTCCATCTACCTCTCTTGTATTGGAGGACGCTTTGACCACATCAACGCCATTAAGCCCACCTCCATCCGAAGACCCTACCTTGCCTACTCCTCAACTACAAGTAGAAGGCACAATCATCCATGCCCTCTGCCCACTTGAGGAGCCGCCCTCTCTTATTTCTTCTCCACCAAGAGAAGAACCAGTCTCTCCACCCATTTCAACCGAGGAAGACCCAGTCACGGTTTCCTCTTGCCCTTTGCGTGAGATTTCTACATCTCACTCACCTCTATCCACATCCAAACCCAAACTTACATCTAACCTCACCTCACACAATAGTGGCCCTCGACCCAAACACACGAAAGCTACTAGACCTCACCGGAGAACTCCTCCTCCACCTTCGTCATTACCTTCAATCTTGGGCCCGCATCCGTCCACTTTAATAGGAGTGCTTCCCACTCCCATCCTTCACAGAGGCACATCGCCTCCATTACTCCCTCATCCCATCAGACATACATCTCCTCCAAACCCTCGACCTATGCCTCTTTCACCTCCCAAACCAACGTCACCAACCCTCACTGCAATAAAACATCCCGACCCGTTAGCAGGTTCATATGCCTTCCTCTTACGGCAATTGTTGCAGTCCTCTCGTATCGACCTCCCGCCTCTTAGACAATATCAATCTCTCAGACCTAAACCACCATGGTTTGACCACACTTGCATTTATGCATATCATCGCACGCCTGGACACGACACAGAACATTGTTGTGCCCTCAAGGTTGCCATTCGCCGATGTTTGGAGAATGACACCTCTCTTTTCAACCACATCATCAATAAACCTTCAACACCACTCCGCTCATCAACTCTCGGATCAAGGCCATCTTGGTTCGACAACTCTAAGTTTTGTCACTATCATCACACTCTGGGACATGACACTGAGCGTTGTTGCGCTCTTAAAGCTGTCATTCGTCAACACCGGAAAAAGGATTCCCTTCTCATCAAGGATCCTCTTGACCACCTCTTCAACAAAACATCAACCCCGACTCATGCCTCTCCAACCTCATCACCTAAATCGGGATCTCCACGCTGGAATATGGTCCCTTTGCCGCCTTTGACCCCCTTATTCGACATTAACACCGTCCATCTGACCACTAAACCTCAACCGACCTTAACCAATCTTTCAAACATTCTCCCTACCCGCTGGGGGAATTCATCCTTCATCCAAACCTCGACCAACTCTTCAACCCAGTCTCTACCACATATCAATCACTCATCTCGACCAAGTGTCCATCGACCCAATCCCCGACCAATTATTCGACCAGTCTCAACCAAACTTCAACCAAATATCAATCAACCAGACCTCTCGACCAAACATTCAACCTTTTTCAACCAACCAACGACAATGTCAACCAACTTCACATCCATCAATCAACACCTGACCAATCTGAAAAGAGGCAAATTGGGGCAAGTTTGCTCCTAATTGACTTGGACCTTATCATAACATACAAGCATGGCCCAGGGACTTATTAGACCTTGAACCCCTTCTTATGTCTTGCATCTTCGACCATTTCTATTGTTAGTCGAGTGCTCGATCACTTGATGTTTTACTTGAGCTCGTCCCTTGAGCAACCCCTTGTCATTGTCATTCCTTTTCCTATCAACCCTGCTTCCTAACACTTGCCAACCCTTTTTTTCAAGCAGTAATGCTTTGTCCTAATAAAAGGGAGTCCTTGAACTTCTACAGTCTTGTCCGTGACTCAAAATCAAAAAAATCAAAAAATCAAGATGTCAAAACATAATCCAAGGTCACAAAATCAAATCAAAAAGACAGACTGCTCCCTCGAAGGACAGTTGTACTATCATTGCTGTAGCTAATAGACTGCTCCCTCGAAGGACAGCTATTCAAAAGCCCTTATATAAAGCAAAAATATAGACCACTCCCTCGAAGGATGGCTGACTAATCTTGCTATAAACAACAAATTTTCTTAGAAGCTTCCCGCATTTATTAGCTTCGCAACATGACCATACATTAAAAGACATCTCTATGTAGGCTTCCCACATCGATCAGCCTGCACCAAAAAAAAAAAAAAAATGAGTCATGGACTTGGCTTGTAGTTGTCTCAGGGTCTCCTATAAAAAGGGCCAAGGTTATTCCTGCTCTTAAACTGGGTTACCCTATCCTCCTCTTATTACCTGCTCAAGGGACTTCGAGCTCACTTTAATGTCAAAGTGATTCGATTACCATTCTAACACAACACTGGTCAACGACGTAATGCATGAACGGGGCTTTGGTTCTAATAACCCCTATCTATGCTTCCTTTCTGGTCCTTGTCAATGAAAGTGCAATTTGCCTTTCACCTTTTCTCTACACTCTGGTCACATTTAACCACATCAATTGTCAACTCAAACCAAGCTATTTGTCATCCTCAAGGCATCAGACACCATCCTAGTCCATTTCACATAGTTTCTATGGACACCAATACACATGGAAACTATCGACCAGACCCAATTTATGTTAAGCATAAACCAATACTTGCTGAAGCATAAATAGACCTCCATTCATTTTTAGCATACATCCATCACGACTATGGAAACTTGCTAGGGATGAAAGACTCTTGACCAATGTTACAGAATACACCATTTGGAAAAGGCTGTAACATCTCTTCCCCCTCATCATTTCGACACTCAACCAAACTCATCATCGACCATTTTGACCCTCGCAGCCCGAACTACATTGGTCTGAGGCCCTATGACCAGGGCTATGTAGGCAGCACTCAGATACCACATCTTCTGAGGTTAGCTCGACCACCCCCGTTTGTTCGTCTCTTTGATGGACACAGCCTTCTCTTCTGCGACTTTGACCAAGACCAATCAATCTCTTTGACCCTTCCTCCCTTTTAGGGAGAACTACATTGGCCTGAGGCCCTTCACACAAGGGCTATGTAGGTAGCACTCAGATCACATGACATTTTCTGAGGTTAGCTCGGCCGCATCCTTTCGTCCATCCATCCCCTTGCCCAATGACAATTGGAGATCATGCGTATCTCCTTCGACCTTCGACTACTTCCAAGCCAATGTTGCCTTGGTTGTTTTTGCATGTGTGCTACCTCACAGCTGGTTAGCAGAATTGTCCGCAGACTTTTTTTTGACCCTTCGTAAGTATAAGATCGCAAGCCAGTTGATCCCTACTACTTGTGGCATTTTCGTGTTTTCTGGGAGCACTTCCTGAGCCTGGGATACCTGGAACACGACGACCATTTGGAGTTTCAGCTTAGATTGAGTAACCCAATCAGCAGATGACTAAATGCTGGGGCCCGGTTACTTCAATTTTGGCACTCCTTGACCCTCGACATGCGACAATTTGACCTACCTGTCTCGTGACGTGGTATACGCACAATCACGACTTTTGCAGTGTTTTCACTCACTTCTCATCTTTCTCATCCACCTTTTGTCAAATCATCACCCAACATCAGGTTCCCTTCCCTCAACTCCCGCTTTGAGGGGGAATACCTCATCCTTACTTCGGGGCAATCCACATCATCCCTCACCTGGGGCAACCACCTCCTGTTTTTGTCTTGCAGTTCATCCAGAACAACCAACAAGACAAAAAGGGGCAAATGTAGACACCTAGAAAGTGTCTAACTCTTGGTCTTCCTCTCTCCCCTTGGTCCCTTGCCACTTCGACTATCCCTAACCTACCTAGGTCTTATTAATTGAAAATAATCATCTATTTTTAATTAAATAAGTCCATTTTTCCCTCTCCTTTCCACCTCGCCACCCTAGGATACCCTCCTTGGATCCCCTTCATTCCCCACATGGCCATTTAATGCCTTAGACTCCCATTCCAATCTCTTCACTCGCCCATTTAACCCCCGTCGACCGTTTCATCCTCGCATTCATTTGATCCGGCGGCTGGAAAACGGATTAAAGGCTATTTTTAGCCTTTCTCCGGCCTTTTAGCCGCTAATGTCGGTCAACCGTCGACCGACGTCGGCGATATTGCCGGCGTCGGCACCTTTCATAACAGCTTCTTCACCGTTATCTCCTCTCTCTTGACTCCTCTTCGCTCTCTGCGACTCTCTCTGGGCATCCCGACTCTTGAATCTTTGCATCAGACCCTTGTATCCGTCCTTTCACTTGACCTCTCTGCCAATCAATCTGACTCTCTCCCTCAGGTACACAGCAAGCTTCTGCAGGTGAACAACAGGGATTCTCCATCAGCAACAGGCCTTCACATCCGGCATCACCAGCGACAGGACACCAACCTACACCATTTTCTTCAGCAGGGCACAAGTAAGTACTCTGTGTTTTCATTATGCTTTCTAGTCATCTGGTTTTAAACTAGACTCAACACTTCTTTTCCCCAACCTAGACTGTTAACCAAACCAGGCAGACCCGGGTTCCTATCTCCCTGATTGGCCTCCTTTATCTCTCTGTCCCTTTTTGACATTTTGTCCATTATCCTAGACCTCTGCACAGACCTTCAACTAAGACTAGACTCTCCCAGACCATTTTGTACGTCCACAGACCAAGCCCAGACCAGACTCTGCCCAGACTCGACCAGACCCTGCGTAAATCCCGTCCAAGCCCACTGCCCCGACCGACGCCGGTCACTTCCTCCACCGACATCGGCAGACTAACCGACGTCGGCACCTTTGACAACCGACGCCGGTAGATACCACCGACGCCGATGACTGCAACCAGGCCGACAGCTTCTTCTAGGTAAGCCTTTGCTTTCTTTTCTCTTTTAGTTTGCTATCATTTCAGTCTATTTTAGCATTCTGTCATTTATCAGTCATTTATCTTTTATTAAAATAGTGGGTTGACCTCCCTTAAGGAAGTTCTCATACTTCTGGGAACAAGCTTTCGCTTGGCAACCCACCGCCTATCCATCTAACGCCTTTTTGTCCAAGTTTTCTTCTTTGCAGGTGTCATTCCTCCACAGCCAAAGAGGGGTGCCCATAAACGTCTGGATTACGGTGCGCAGTCTATATCCAGGTACTTCTAGCCTTGTCCATTTCTTTAGTTTTTTTATTCATCTTTTGAATGTAGAAAGCGAATTAGCGATAGAAACAGGATGATCTACATGTTGCATTTGTTGACCTAAGACTTGTGTGGCTAAGAGAAGTTATTCAAATCCCTTAGGGTCAAACGTCCTATTGTTTTGATAAACCTAATTTGAGTGTCTTGAATTTGATAAATAGTTCCTCTACCTTGGTTTTTACTTCATTCTTCCCTCTACCCATTTCATCTGCCCCTTTGATAGGCAAATTGTGATTCCAAATATTTTTTTCCCTCATCTCTACTTCCTTTTTTTGCACCTCTTAAAAACATGCTAACACTACTTTGTTTCAGTTTTATCTATCCTTAGAGCGAAAAAACATCTTCAAGAAACTATGGATTACTTTCTTTATACCATAGAACTACATTCCTAGAATTATTTTTCTTCCTTTTACCATTTTTCATTATTGTAATACCCTTCTATTATAGGCACCTAAGTCCATACATTTTTCCATTGTTGCATGAGGTTGGATTGTTACTTCTCACTCGACAATGTTGTTTTCCCTTTTTATGTACCTTTTTCCATTATTGTGTAAGATAAGGATTGTTAGTGCTCACTCATCAATGTTGTTTTACCATTTTGTTACTACTTTTACATCGATGTTTTATTACCATATTTTTGACATGTATCCTTGGTTTGACTTGGTGAGTTTGCCTTTCTTACTTGAGGTTTACTTGTTTTAGTTTTTCGGTCTTTAGTAGCCTTGGATTTTTGGTTACTTGATTTTCTCTTATTTTTAACTTGGTTATTTGGTTTAACATAACACTTGTCACCCTAACTTGCCAAACTTAAAAGTACATCATGTCCTCATAGCACCAGTTATTGTGGCTTTCTTGCATTTGTTTGTTTTCGCTCTTTAGTTTTGTATTCTTGATTTCGTCAAAAGCAGTCTTTGTGCCCTACTCAATCAAAACTAACAACATAGTAGACAACCATCCAATGATAAAGGTAAGTCAAGGCACACATCACATTTAATTTTTAGTCATCTACATTCTAGTAATTTATTTTTCATTTATTTTCCTTTCAGTCATTTATTTTCTATTATTTTATGCTTTAAAATACTATAACTTTTTTTAGCATTGATGTTATCTATTCCTATGTTCTTTCTCAAAGCACCATCCCTTGTTGTACCTTGGTGACATGTGATGAGCTTTGAGTGGGGCATATGTATACACATAATATTTTTAACATTTATCAAATACTAATGTTTTACATCTTACAGGAACCCATCGAGACTCAATCTCTCAGAGTGCATGCTTTAAAGGGTGCACTGGGAAAAGGGTGGGTAGACCATTGGTGCTTCACAATATTTTTGTCCCTTATTACCACATTATTACCAATCCAACCATCTCATAAAAACATTCTCTAAGCTATTTCTCCTCCTTTGCACACTCCTCTAGTATTTTCCACTTTCCATCCCTCTATTCTTCACCTTAAGTCTCTTTTGTCAATCGACTATATTATGTTAACTGGGTCAACCCTGTACAATTTTGGGTGATTTTCACATAGGAATTAGGTTAGCCTTTGACCGACCTAGCTCGAGACCTAGTGAATAATTATCCAAAATTGTGCTAGGTCGACCCTGTTGGTCAGGAATTTTGGAAGGGTAAAGGGTCAAATCCACCTATAAATACAATATCATTTTGTCATTATTTAAATATGCAATCAAGAGTTATTATTCACTTACACTTATATACAATCTATTCTTCCACCATTCTACTTGAGGAGTCTTAGCTTAAGGTTTCTACTTGGATAATATAGTCTTGTGGATATGTCTTGGATGATTTGGCCTTTCTTAGTGATCCTTACAAACCACAATAACCTCTTACAAAGCCACATTGGCAAAGGGAGAGATTGAGTCTTGATGGGTTCACATTCAGGTAATTATTCTCTAATTTTTCTCTTCTCTTTAGTATATAGAACTAACATAAGTATTGGATTCAAATAATACTACTCTTCATATTGCATGTATAGGGTCTTACTCATACTTAGCTTAATTGAGATTCTCTTATACATGTTTTGATTGTTTACTAACCCCTCATATTATGCCACAATATTTGGTGAGCACTAGATTAGATTTACTTTAATTGTTATTAGTTTAGGTGAAATATCAAAACCTAGGACCCCTTTTGGGTTATTGTATGATTGTGTTAGATTAGATGCTTTGGAACCCTCATTAGCATGGTGTATTTTTATAAATGATCCCATAATCAAGTTTAGCATATCCCTATATTGGTCATATTCCTGCTTAACAAATTTATTTGTAATCGGAAGTGTAGGTATACTCTATCTTCTCTGAGTTATGATTGATTTATAGACATGATGCATTTTTGATTGCATATACATAATAGCAAATATGGATCTATGTGGTGGACATGAGTCCTGTAACAATCTAAAAACATATGACAAGAATAAGTGAAGCATGTATGTATGATAAAAATTGACTATACTAAGATAGCTAGCATATGTAATATCTAACAAATATAAGAAATGTAAACATGGCAATGCATACAATATATAGTTTATATTTTCTAAGAAAATATTTTAATGTTTTTGTGTTTTGTCATATTATATTATTTTTGTATTTTATAGATATAAGTTATGTAGAATCAACATGAAAATGAAACTATATACAAGGAACTATAATGAATGAAACTATTTAAAAGAAGGGAAGAACATACTAATCAACGAGTCTCATAAGAGACTCACTATCAAGGTGTCATGTGTCAAATAAAAGAACAATAATTATGTGTGCTATGTGAAAAGGTAATTGAGGTCCTAAAACCTATTGTACTGAGTGGTGTTAAGAATCCATGAATTAACACTATTGTGATATAGAATTAACACTACCTATGGAGTGGTGTTAAGAATCCATGAAGCTATCTAGGGTGCCATGTAAACTTTAGGGGTCTTAGGGACCCATCTAGTGAAAGATGTTGTAGCTGGCATGGGTTCCCTATGCTAAGAACTATGGGAATTCAATAACATTGATCTCAGAATGAAAGGGGTAGAGAGAGGTTATCTAGAATCTACAACATATCTCTAACGTAAGGGTCTCTCTAATAATGGTCTCCATGGGAGAGAATGCATACATGGTAACACTATAAGAGTAGACTTCACCTACACTAGTGGATCAACTAAAATACATGGTGTACTAATGGAAAATATTCTTAGAACTATAACTGGTAGCTATGGTATAATTGCTTGTGGGATAGGTAAAGGATACTCATATGGAATACCCTCAAATATAACCACTTGATTAACATGTATATACTTGAGTCATCTATGCACGATGGATGGAATGGATTGAAGTTTATATATCCATGGCCTACCCAATAACATGTCAAATGAATAGGTACTACTAAGAATATAGTGGCCACATGTGTTGGTCCCACCTATAGTAGAAGTACAATATCCCCAATGGAACTCTGAACATGGCCATTAAAACCATGAATAATGGTGTTGATCAGAGAAATGTCCTGCTCTGACTAACCTAAATGTTGTAGAATTGTGATATTTCACATGTTAATATTTGAACCATTTTCAACCATAACACTCTAAATGGGATGATGATCAAATTATGCTCGTAGAAAAAGTGCATATAAATATGAATCATCATCGACAATCTCCTACTCTAAGAAAGTGATGAGTGGTCGAGCTAGCATTATAGTATGATATACACCAATGGTATTATGTAGGGGATGTGCATCCTCTGTAGTAGTGTGATAGGATGTCAGTGGTGGATGTGCTTGATACATATAGTTAACACTTGAAGTACCTCCTACCTCATTAGTTGTATGTTTTAGAAATGGATCCAAAAATAGTTTCAATGCCTTAGTTTTTGTTGGTTTAACTTTAGGTGTCTCTATAGGTGTGCCCCCATCAATGATGTTGGACTCTATCAAATCTTGTATCTTATGTTTCAAGCTGATGCATCTATTTTTAGTGTGGCTTGGTTCCCTGTGATAGTCACAAATACATTAGAATCATAGTTATTTAGAAGAGGCCTCATCGTATCAACCTATTTGATGGGAAGGAGAGATATGATATTGCATTACAAGATCTACTATAAAACACATGATGGTGATTATATAAGGTTTATGAAAACTCTCCATAGAGGAGTTGATAAAACCAAACATGGAGGTGGATTTGAAGCTATGTTAACTGTGGCCTTTTGATCACTCTTGTTTTAAGTGGCCCTTACTTTGTATGGAGGCTTATTAGAAATATTATTAGTTGAATCTAATCTACTTGTATATTTTAATTTTCTCATAGAGAGAAGCTTGACTTCCCTTTTTTTCATTGTGTGGCATAAATTTGTGAATGTTGGAAACTTCTTAAAAAAGATAGCTTCATGCAATGTTGGTAGTAAACTCTATTTTAATATGTCTTGGAGCTCTCTATTTTCCATGGGGATAGTCATCTTTGCCAATATAATTTTATATTGTAAGACATATTCTATAATAAGCTCATTGGATTTTTGCTTATGTTGAGCCACTTGAGCATATGATATCTTATCACTGATGTTGATTGAAAAGTGTGCTAGAAACATATCTTCCAATGGATTGAACGCAATGATGGACTGATTTAGAAGATCATAAAACCATTGTAAAACATAATCTTTTAGATTACATTGGAACAACTTAGTAAGGAGCCAATCATTAGACATGTAGTCCAAATATACTGTATGAAAAGCTTGTACATGGTGATATGGGTCACCCTTACCATCATATAAAGTAATCTTAGGTGCCACAAATTTAGGTGGCAAAGGAGTTGTCGCTATGTGTTATGACAAAGGTGTATGTAAAATAACATGAGAATCCAAGGCATGTGATGGCCTAGTAGCACCCTTATCTCTTATCAAAAGGTAGGAAAAGTAGGGAAGAAAAGGGATTGATAACCTTTACTATGCACAACTTGTTCTGAGTTAATTTGTGTTATTTGCATGTGATTTCCATCTAGTGAATAAAGGGATAAAAGTCATGTATATATACTATTTTAATGCTTACGCATGTCTTAAAAGAGGTCTAGGCTGACCCTAGGTGGTTATTGATTTGAAAATATATCTTTTTGTGACAAAAGGTAGGAAAAGGATAATAATGCCCAAAATAAGACATTAGCACCATTGGCGCTACTGTCTAAATTATGGAAATAGTGTCTAGGTGGGAGAACCTAAGGAACTAGGGGATAGGATGTTAAAGTGATAGTCTGGGATTGGTTTAGGGATATTTAGGGACATGTGTGGCCCACATGAAGGCTAGATAAGTGTCTAAATATGCTCTAAGATAGGTCTAGGGTTAAGCTAGGGATGGGTGGTCTCAAGTAACACTCTTATCACTCAAGTGTCATTTTTAAATGATTACATACTATTATTAATTTGTACATTTCCATGATCTTTATCATGCATATTAGGTCTTCATGTGATCATATTATTCTATGCATTTTAATACTATGTTTACCTAGACATGTTCTTCTATATGCTACATGGTTCCATTCATAGATTATATAGTTGTCTTATGATTTTGACATGAGGTAACTACTAGTTTTTATTCTTCCCTCACCTCAAAGGGGGGTCATATTAGTGGGGGCATGTCTTAGAGGCATGTTCTCTACATTTGGCGTAGTTATCAGATTTAATAGGGGAATGTCATATAAGCATGGCTTCCACAAATTCATAGTTTTAGATTCAGTGGGGGCATGCTTTAGAAGAATGTTATCCCCACTTATTTTGTATTCATCACACCCAAGTTTAGTGGGGGCATGTTTTGGAAGCATGTTCTCCACACTTATTCAATATTCAACACACCCAGATTCAGTAAGGGCATGTTTTGGAAACATATCCTCCACATTAGCACTTATTTTAGTTTTTCAAATTTATCAATAAATATTTATAACATGATTTGGAAGCATGTTATCCACACTTACACATTTTATGAATTGGTTAAAGCACACAATTACATGATTCAGATTCATAGTTGTGGCAAAATTCTATACATTGGTACCATTGTTATACATAGTTTTAGCATGAGACATATCTAAGGAGCACATGATATGCAATGTGCACCTAATATTTCAAAATATAAAACATTTTCAAATTTCAAAACACTCTCAGGGACTATCATCACCCCCAGGTTGGAATTTTATGGACTGTATTAAGCCAATCTACTACAGTAGTTGGTTCACTTTTGTATGGTTGAGGTGATTAAATCACTTAATATTTCTAAGTTTTTATGTTAGACTTGATTGTATCATCGAACCTCACTAGTTTAATAATGTGAGTTGACTTGGCTCACTCACACTCACTAGGTTATAAGTATGACTAGGTTGCACGGTTGAGCTAATCTCAACAATCAGGTGGAAACTCACATTTTCTTAGAGGTTGGGGGCATGTGACTTCTAATATCTCTCTATCTCCTTATATATATGTATTTTATAGATTTATATATTTTTCATAATCTTAGTTACAAATACTTACAATGATATATCTTTTCAAATCAACTTGCTAATAGGTAATGCATTTACATTGATACATAGGTGTACTCCTAACCTCGCTCTTTGAATTTTAATCTTTTCAATATTTTCAATTTTAGATTATATGCATTGATTATGTACTATAACATGATATTTTTTTTAGGTCAGTCTTTAACAAAGCACTCAAGTTAGACTCAATCAAAGGTAAGGTGTGTTATACACACACAAGTATGCATTTCTTCTCCTTTAAACTAGAAATTTCATTACTAGATTAAAGGGGGTACATAAAGATGATATTTATAGAGTATATAACACTTCATTCTTGTACACTTGGAAAAATTAGACCTTGGATGTTCCTCTTAATTATTGACCTTTTTCACTTTTGGAAGTCTTGCATCTACTTTATCTTGTGCTCCTTGGCCTATCTCTTGATCCAAATAGTCTTATGTTGATGACCTAGATATTCTATATTGCCAAGAATGCTTAAAATATACTTATATTATGCTCCTATAAGTTTTGAGTTTGTATATGTTTCCTAACTTCTGGGACACAAGTGTCAGTCTTAGACCCCTACATCGAGGCTAGTGTCCTATCTTGACGCAAGTGTCTAGTGCCCTAAAGTCATCAAATTATCATATGAAACATATCTTAATGGTCATCCTAAGTGATTTAATGTGAGTTATTTCTCCAAAGGGATTGATATAAATACAAGATTAACCCTCATTCATTTCTCACCTAAAAACTTCTTACCTACTCAATAGGCAACTTACAAAAGGCATTCAATCAAACACTTAAGTGAGTAAAGTTTCCCTATTTTATCCTATTTCTATATCGGTCATAAAAAAATCATATACATAGGTCTGAATTACTAGAAGAGTATCCAAATAGATATATTTACCAAGTCACAATCTAGGTCATTATGTTACTTATCACACATTTAATGATTCACACATAATCTAACACGTAGGGGAGAACTACATCAATTTGAGGCCCTCTTCAGAGTATTGGATATCATTGAATATTTTAACCACAATTCAAAATAATTCAACCCTCTATAGTAAAAAACTTAATGTGGGGGTCTATTATGATATCATTTAATGTGTTTTTAGTCTTGGTCATAGTTAAATCTAGTCCTAAGTCATTCTATGTCACTTAGGGATCATTTTAGGGTCATAAATGAAAGTGGTACAATTTAAATTGGTGTAAAAGTGTTATAAAATATATTTCAATGTCCAATATGTTATATTCCTTGTCATTAAGGTCAGTCCTATCTGAAACTTGTAGGTTCCTAACTAAAATCAATAAAATAAGTGAAAAAGGAGTTTTGGCAATTGTATGGCCTATAGAGGAGAGTGTCACATGGGAAAAGATTATGGAATGGATATTAGACTTATCTAACTTAATTTACATGCTTTATATGCTTTATAAGTGTCAAAAATGGACCAAAACCATTCTACTTCTCCATCACTCCAATAAACATGTAATAACTAGTCAAAAGGTCTTCTGATTGCACGACCAATAAGAGAGGTTTCAAGTCAAATGATCTTGGTGGTGGATATTACACTTGGTATGATTAAAATTCATGGTAGGATTTGGAATAATGTCTACCTATTATTTATGAACCATTCTTAATAATTTTACTATCTCAGTTTGCTTGCTAATCCCCACACCGTGCAGGTTTTACTTTTGTTTGAGCTAGTCTATACAATCTAATTGATGGAATTGTTTTCAGAGGGTGTCTACATATATATATCATGGTTTCCATATTTATTTTCATGTTTTGAGGTGAGTGGAGGATATAAACATTCCAATTTTTAGGTTAAGGTCACCATTGCCAAGTTGCAGACATGATCATCAACTACAGAGGTTGATATTTCTTGTAGTGGTCTCAAATGAATGTAACATGATACAAATTATTATTTCAATGACATGGAAATCACTCCCCAATTACAAGATAACTCTCCAAGGCTAATATCAAATAAGTTATAATCAGAAATGACAGCATAAACAATTCCTTGTTTGGAATCAGTTGAGTCATGGTGTGTGAAGTTTTGAGGATGTTCATGGAGATGTTATGAAGAGTCCAAGAGGTGTTGAACACATCATTGTTACATGATTAATCAATCCAAGCCTCTAACATATCATATTATATATTTTGACAATTAGTTCAAGTTATATACACAGGCTTGCAACATTAGTGCATACCTACAAGTGCTCTCAAGGAGGTCAATCACGTTGAAACAAAGCAATTATCTAGTTTCAAGTTACTTATTGTTGAAATGATTCATTTAAAGAATTTGAGAAGGTTAAATATGAACCATAAGGCCATATTTCATTCATATAGCCCATATCCACATTTACTACTCTATATACTGAAATATCCATCTATAGGTCTCTCATAGAGACTTGAAAGTGTTGCATAGAGGAACTTAAACATGTTGGAAAACCTCTATAAAAGGTTGAGGAGTTAAATAATGCTATAGATATCATGTTTTAGTTTATATAATGATATTCAGACTTGATTCATAGTCCATTTGTGGAGAATGAGCTTTAGGGACAAGTTTCTTTAAAATCTCCAAAACAGAACCCTATGTACTTTTGGTGCTGCCATATGATGAGATGGTAGGGAGTCTAGATGAATCCAAATGATCCTATCATGAAGCCCTATCCTAGGGGATATGACTTGAACAAAATAAGTGGAAATTTGGTTTCAATATGTGATGATTAAGAGGCTTACAAATCTTGTAATTGTTCACTGCAGAAGGGCAATATTCTCTATAGTAACATGAACTCTAGGTGACCTCACACTCTAAGAAAGCAAGATAAGATCATTTCTTCATAGTAGGTGACTATATTAAAGTAATAAAGACATTTATGGTTCAAAGGAAATAAAAAAGAGTTTAATTTCAAGGTATAAACCTAGTCCACCACCTAAAGGTATGTCTTGCCCTCAAAAAACTCACCTACAGCCTGACTGTAGGTATAAACAAGCCCATAAGGTGAACCTTGGAAGATGGAAACCTACAAAAATAAAACCTTAATAATAGGAGTTGGATAAAAGAAACCAAAGAGATAAATGAGATGTAACATATTTTTCATAGGTTTAAGATTATCTACAAGTCCCCTCTTTTGTTCCAAAAGTGTCATCTACAGTTGACTATAAAGTGGTAATGCAGATTGAACCCAATAGTTTTGTGTTGGTCTGACTCAAGGCATAGTGTAGACAAGTCTAACCATGAAGGGACCTTGAGGACTTTAGGATAGTATTATATATATATATATATAGTACCAATTCTAAGATAAAATATCTACCTATAGGCAAGTTTCTTTTCTGAGCAAGAACACAACACATAGATAACCTGTAGTCTTGTGTCTAGTCAAGTTGAAGGTGAGTAATGAAAGGTTTGATAAAGGGTTGGATGATGAATATGTTTAAAAGGAACCCAAAAATAATATAAACATATTATGAGATTTACCTATCATGGAAATAGGGAAATCAAAGGGTTCTAACATGGTGACCTACAGTCCATATGCCAATCCTACACACAGTGAGTTCTCCATAAGTATGTCTTAGGTTTTAAGACCTTTGGACATGTTAATGACATGAAAAAAACCCTAAAAATTTGTATGGATGGTATATATGACCTATTTATGCCTCTAATAACCTTTTAATTATTAATACAATAGGGGATATTCCCTTTGTTCTGTCTTGGATAGAGGGCACTCCTAGAGAGGTGTAACCCTGCAGGTGTAGTGAACAAATTATATGAAGGTGAGATAGAAACTATTGGAGCCTTGAAATAAGGTGAAATAAGTTATGGAAAACTTGTAAAAACATATAAAATACATCATATTCATAGAAAGATACTCAAAGGTGGTTGTGGGTAACAAAGTATAGTCAAGTCCTATTAGGTCTTAATTAGGCCTAATGGCTAAAGCGGGGTCCAACATAATTTATAACACTAAGTAAGAATTATAATGAATTGGAACATATTAATAGGAAATTATAAGATGGGAAAAAACCTTTGGTTTGTAGAGAAAGACATGAGAGAGTCATTTATTGACTTGAAAACTTGGCAGCCTGCACAAAATGACGATAAAAGCTCGAGAGGACAAGTTTAAAAGCTCACAATAACATGAATGTTTAGCATGGGATCCTGAGGAGATAATGGATGTTGGAGAAGGTATTCAACCTAAATTTTAATGAATTTTTATGAGGATTGGACATCATAAATTTATGAACAATCCTTATAGGCTAAAATCACCTAAAACCCACTAAAACCCTTGCTAAAGGACCTGATTGGAGAGATGAATAAGGAGAGGCATCCAGGAGGGATAGAATGACTTGGGAGATGATTGGAACTTGTAGACAATTCTCCATGTCTCTTTCCCATTAGATTTTATACTACCCTACTTGTACGTACATGGTGTAAAATGGATTTTATTGAAAAATTTGTGTGTTGTGTGGGTACAAAAGGGTTTTACAAGATGAAAATCACTTTGGGAGTTAGGATGGGGCATAATCAAATTTATCATACTCATTTTTTAATTTATCAAAGCTCAAAAATACCTATGTTATCACCTTCATCTCATCCAGTCCAAACTGGCATAGTGAACAAAGAATGATCACGAAGTGAGAAGGTGAAAACTCCAAGTGGGAGGCCTTTTAAGGTCTAAATAAAGAACCTAGAGACATGAGAAACTTTGAAAAGTGTCATAAAATCATATGCATGGATTTGTTTGAGAAACTAGAGCACATCTTGGTGCCAAGTGTGAAGGGTGAGTGAAAGAGGAGTGATTGTGACTGCAAGCAGTGAGAACACTTGGCAATAGTAATATTGATGATTAGGGACACATCTAATGTATGTTTCAGTATGTTTATAACCCCTGCCTCACAATTCAATGTTCTCATCTATCCCTAGTATTATTTGGAGCACTCAAATAAGGCCAAATGATGAAGGTAGTTTTCAAGGAGTAAATTGAAGAGTCTTACGCCACATTTCAGGAGTTTCATGCTTTGGGGGACATTTGTCCAAGTAGACCTTACATGGTCAATTCCATATTCATTTGTCCTATAGATTTAATTCTTTATCTTATATTGACAAGTATTTTTTATGACTCCTAGACTTCATTATCTCCTCTCCTCTCTCAAATTATATAAGTATTATCCATTTTGGCTCTTGTCTAATAATTCCACACCATGTATGGTGAAGCCCTACTAGTTTGATATTTTAATTTACCTTTGAAAAATAAATAAAATTTGGTTTGACTTCACATATCATCTTTTCAAAGTGTGTGAAGAGATGTAAGTGAATAGTTAAGTGATATTCATCTATCCTAGCTTTCTCTCAATCCTTCCATGTTTGATGGAAGTTGTTCCACTCTAGTAGGTTATATGATGTGTTGTCAAGTGTATGGGTCTATTTTCAAGTATACAAGTATCCTTAGTGTCTGCAACTGATATATGGTTCACTTACCTTGGATAGTTCTCATGCATATCACCTCCATATTGAAATACTAATGCTAGAGCATTCTAGGACTTTGAAGCTAGTATTGTAGGTCTTGTTTCTCAGTGAAAGAACTATGGTCTTGTGGAAATATTTATAGTGTATCACCCCCTTAAATTAGCTTTATTTCATGCATACTTCTATCCCTTTTCACACAAGCAAATAATTAGTTTAGGTTATAAGCACTTCAAGTCAAATTCAAGGAGCTAGCCTTTAAACCTAGAGGTCTACTTATACTATAGGTAAACTCACATACCTAGAAGTATTCAAGTGTTTCATAAATATTAGATTAAGCTTAAACAACCTCTTCTAGGGTGAAATATTTGGTTGCAACAACTATATAGGCAAAACTCATTGACATAGGGGTTTTTGGGGTCAGCTCGACACCGTATGCCCACTAACCTATTTTTCTCCAAAGTCATTATTAAGATGAAGAACTAGGGTTTTATAATTTTATGAGGAACAATAGTCCATGACCCAAATTTGAATCCACTAGAGTGAAGGTAAAGACAAACCTAGAATCATCTAGGTGGTTGCATTATTTTTTAGTAGGTATGTCATATAGGACACCAGCATTAGGTTCAGACAGTAAAATTGAGATAACTGTCCAAGGTTAATGTTAGTGTCCACAGATCTAGAGGCACTTAATCCAGGATTCGATGACTATTCTAGAACCCTATTCTAGTTTTCTTTCTGCTTATTCTAGATCTAAAAGTGTGTTATGATTAGAACTAGCTAAGTACTTTGTTTATTTTTCATTTCCATATATAACATAATTGTACTTAATATTTTTAGCCTATCTTAGTTTAATGAATTTGGCATATGTTATATCTAATTTTAACATCTAATTGGCCTACTATAGAGATAGTTTATCATCCTTTTTCCTTAGGCTATCTCTATCCCCTTTAACCCTAGATAACCCCAATCTATATTTTTAGGGTTAAACACAAACTAACATGATTTCACTACCATAAGGTGAGCAAATGGGCCAAATATAGTCCTTCTAGATTATTTCCTTGATTTTTCATTTAATATTATCATTCTCTATCACTAAATGCTTATATGTTGGTCCATTTAGTAGGGGTTTATAGGGATCATGTCAATGGGATGTGTTACTTGGTAGTATAGGGTAAATGGGTGTAACCAAGACATCAATGTAGTCAGTTAAGAACAACACAAGTTATTTTCATTATTTAGTCCAATTATGTATATTTTCATGAGTGGTTGCAATTATTTTTTGAGTTTTACACTGTCTAATAAACACTATAAAAAAGTTTACAATGTGACTATCAATCACATGCCGACACTACTTTATGCAAATCAAGACTTTTTATTCTTAGGAGGAACCTTGGAGATCCTATAGGATTGCTTTCCTAATGTTATGATGACATTGTGGGTCTTTAATTGGTAGAGTTCTCCTCATTTCTACATTTATGAATGTCCAAGAAAAAATCACACACTTCTAGAGGTACCATATCACACTTGACACCTCAATTTTAATGGCTCATTTCCGTATGGTTGAAGACATCATTGACTGATACAACTATATCTGCCTTGGTTCAAATATTTGATGGAGTATGGTCATGGGAGAAGTGTTATTTTTAGTTTAATATTTAAAATAGTTTCTATAGAGAGAATATTATTTTCACTTTCATTGTCTAAGATGAAATGTTGAGCTTTCCCTTACACCAACATCTATGAATGAAAGATAAGTTCTTCCTTAGATAATGATGTTTGAACTTGTGTTGTATAAATAGAGGAATAGAGGTCAAAATCCAAAAAAAATATTACATGTATTGATTTAATGAAAAAATTGTCCCTCATTAAATGATTGTATTGATTCACATTCAATATATTGAGTATATCCTCTTGAAATGCCTTTGTTTTATGTTGTGCATCATGCTTCTATGGTTCTCACATCATTTTAAATTCTCCTTTTATGGAGGTTTATCCATGCAATTTATTTGAGAAAACCTTGTAACTGGAAACCTCAATTTTTCCTTTGTTATGGGGCATCTCTAGTATGTTACCAACTTCCATACTTGGTGTTGACTCTATCATTTTATTGTGCCTGCTTTCATACAAGAGATATTTATTTCTATTTGAACTTCTCCTTGATATTGAATTCATTGTGATGGGATGTTTCTATTATTTCAATGGTAAGGAATCCTATCTCTATTTGGATAAATCAATGTAAATTTTTTTTGTATTTGATAACTCTACGATTTTCAAAATCCTTGATGGCGAGTTTTGTTGATAGAGCATGACAGGTGTTTGTGTAGTCTTGCAAACATTGGTCTTTATTATGTTGTAGTAATTTACACTAGATGTTCTCCTTGTAGGAATGTTATAGCTAATACTGATCATTTATAATAACATCAATGAAGCCACTCCAAGTGGGATCTATGATGACCATAAATCCATCTTCTACATCTTGTTATAGACATCTTATGGACAATACTCATTTTTAATATCATCAACCTAGTCACTCCAAGAGGAATATGTAATGAACGTAAAGCAATTATCTGCATCTTCCTTATATTTTTCAAGGTGAGCCTTCCACCATTGTTGGACTTGGGGTTCATATTTTAGCATGGAAAATGTTATTTTCATTGAACTGATAAAGTATTTACAAAAAAAAACAGCTAGTTTTATTATCCAATACATCTATTTTACCTTCAAACATTGGGATGTAAAAACTTACTTATACCTTATAGGGGGTGGACCCTCAAAAGGGCCTCATTTTTAGTGCTACTAACATAGTTGGTATTCCCTAGAGGGTACGCAAATTGGCTCATAATTTCAGTCTTTTTCTTTGCTAAAGACATTGAATAATACCTTAATGGGATTTAAGGAATTCATTGATTCTCCTTTGGCTTCCATCCAAGGTTGCTTGCATCTGTCAAGTAGATAGTAATTAGGTGGATCTCATCTCTAACCAAGATTTTGATAAGTTGATATCAATCAATGGTATATGTAGGATCTGAAATAACTTTGATACCACCAATCTGGACCGAGGATTCAACCTAGAAGACAACACAACAATTGTTTGGAATTAACATATTATGATAAAAAAACTATTCTATACTGAATTGAAATAGATTGAATTAAAAATAAAGCTTTATTTCAAAATAATAGGAGTTTCTAAGAAGAAAAAAATTATTTTGTAAGAGAAGTATGTTATCCACTCTACATCATAATGGGTCAAGCCCCTTATTTTATAGTTAAACAAAACTAAGTATATATGAATATACTTTAAAGCTAAACAAGGCTAATAATAGCCATCCAACATGCATAGGTAGACATGTAAAACTAAAAAATGTTAATAATAGTAATTCAAAATGCGTAAGCATGTGAATACAAAAACTCTTAAGAATAAGAGATCTAATAAAATAAGAATTGTTAGTACTAACTATCTGAAGTATGCCACATTGTTGAGGTCATAAGTTTTCTAGGTTTCAATTTCAAAAAAGTTTGTATTTCTATAAAGGTTGGCTTACGATCTAGAATTTAAAAAGACTTTGGTCCTATAAGAGGTTGTTATGAGCTTTGAATGTCCCCAAAACTACCATTTATGTTGCGCTGAAATTTTCTAGAAAAAATCATTTTTTTAAAAAATAACCCTTTACTATCATGTAGTGGTTCTAAGTCATTTTAATGATCATGTTATTTACATCTATCAAAAATCTACAGGTTTCCTTAACACCCACATCAATGAAGGGAATAGGCATCATGCTTCACTGTCTTTTATTATTGTTGTAGCTTGTGTCGTGGGTACTAAAACAATTATATCACAATAATTGGTTCCTTTAGAGGGATTGGATTTACAATCCTCTATTTATGCCCATAAAAAAAAATTGAACATGAAATACTGAATTTGAGTGGTTGTTGCTTTTGTGTTTGTAACAACATTTACTTTTCTTAGTTTATTAAGACTTTTTGTGTGAAGAAGGTGATTTCTTTGGTGTAGACATTGTTGGTTGAATATTTTATCACTCAACGTACTGATAAACAAAATAGGTCTGATCAGCCAAAGTAGGAAGATTAGTCACCCAAATGTGTAGTTTTACCACATCAGAAAGACACTGATCTCTCCTCTCATCAAGGGGAGGTTCCCTGTAGGTATGATATATATATATATATATATATATATAAACAAAAAATAATACTCATGGGTAGGACAAATCATCCATCTCTCTTTCTTTAGAGATGATGCACACGGATCAAAGGAAAAACTCAGGGGAAATGATAGACAATACTCCTCTTCTTTCAGAAGTACTATTCAGCAAACCACAATAATATTCCTGGTAGTAACAACAAAATGTAGCAAAGGATGTAATAACCAGCAAATCGAGATGCAGCACAAATTCTTCACCTGGATTGCTCAAGAGTAAGATACGAAGGACAATGAGGGCACAAAGTCGCCTCAAGGTCCTTTACACATAAATGAAAAGAAAACACACTAAAGGCAATTATGGGGGCACAAAGTCTCTCCACATTTGACTCTTTAGGACACCTTCTAGACTATTGTCACTGATTCTACTTGTTGAATTAAAGGAACAAAAGATATATTGAAGAAAAAGACATAAAAATAATTTCCTCTATAACAAAGATATTACAGCACAAAGTTTGAAAAACCACTTGCTTTCTTATTCCAGTAACAAAATATGATCGACAATCTGAGCTCAAAGTCTCAGTAATGCCTTACAATTTGGGCAGAGTTTCATTCTAAATGTCAAAAAAAAGATCCCTATTACAATAGAAGAGAGTCCCTTATATAGCCTCTTCAAGAAGGACTCGAGAACAATAATACATCATTTTACGTTGGAATTTGTTAAGAAGACACGCTGGAACTTAGGGGCGTTTTAACCATTTGATTTTATCAATGCAGGGAAACAAGTCACGCTTATTGAAAGTTGGCAACTTTCAATGTCCACTTGGCGATCTGATCTTATCTTCATCATTCCTCCTTTTTTGGTTAATTGAATCGGGTCCTGGATTTAGTTTGTTGTTCTGTTTCTTCCCCGCTTTCTACTGGTCTTGGCCTTGAAATCTGTGAATGTATTCTGGTCTATATGTTCAAAGGATCAACAGTTATTTTGAAGTCTTCAATTTGACGTTCGCGCACCCATCACTATGTTTCCAATGGCTAGTCAGCGGTGTTCAATTTGACGTCTTCGGGCGTGTCACCCCTTGGTCTTCTTTCGGATTTTCGCTTGGCACTTTTCCAGATCGGGCTTGCCCTTTTGGGCCTTGAGAAATAACATGTTTCTAGTCAGAATAGCCTCTCGCAAGGGTATCTATCTTTTGGGTAGTCTTTAAATGGCCTTCAGGCTTCTTCGGGCGACCCTTCGGATATTCTCCTGAGATTTTCTTACGCTTCCTCCCGTGGGCATTTTCCTCGAGGAAAATTCCTACAAACAAAAAGTTCGGGGAAAATTCCCACAGAAAAAAAGTCTGCAGAACCAATTTTAAATGCCTTAAACAAATCTGAAAGAATTACCTTTCAGCTTCCTTGAAAATGACCCTTTCGAAGGGTGATTTTATCGATTAAGTGTCCTCCGCAAGGGCACTTGTCCTTCGGGAAGCTTCCTTTTTCATTGAACCACCCCTCTAAACTTTGGTGATGAACCATTCAATTGAACCAAGACATTGAACCAATCGGTTGAACCAAAAATGGTTCAAGCTGATGGTTCAATTTGAATGAACCGAGCTGATGAACTAAGCATTGAACCGAACATTGAACTTGCCTTTGAACCAAAATGTTGAACCTTTTCGTTGAACCAAGATGTTGAACCAAGTTTTGGTTCAACAGTTCAAACAAAGCTTTGAACTGACTGACGAACCATTTGAATGAACCAAAAGACACTGAAACAAAGGGAATGAACCACTCGAGTGAAATAAAGCATTGAACCGCTTGGTTGAATCAAGCCATTGAACCGTTTGACGTCGAACCAAAGGATGAACCAAACGTTGAACCTGCTGCTGATGCTTGCCAATGGAGATTTCTGTTTGAACCAAGGCGATGAACCAATTCTAAAAATGACCAATTGCTAGAAACTGATTCTTTTGATTAAATCCACCTGCAGAAGTCGTGAAGCCTAAAAAATGAGGAATTTGAATGCCCAAGACAAATTTTGGAAAGGGAAGAGATAATTTTGGTCTGTAGGACCAAAATAATTCAAATGTTGTATCAAAAATAGCTGATGTTTTTTGGGGGACAATAGCTGGCTCCAGTTGGGGAAATTTTGTCAATTGTAAAAAGAATTGAAAGGAGTAGAATCTAGAATCTCCAGTGCCTTGAGGTGTGCCATTGGGCTACGGAGTCATGCTACCCAAAAAGAAAGGCTCCAAAAATGAAAATGAAAATCACAAAATAGAACTAAAGACTATACAAATATACATATGTACAGATGATCTTATCTGATGCCTCAAGATTTGAAGCACTTCAGATGCTACCCACTGTGAGACAGTGAAAATGGTGTGCCATCCTGATAAACCAATAGGAAACCATTTTGTCCCTAGAAATGGTGACGGGCGAATGGAACTCTCCACCAGGAAACTAATTTTTTGGGTCTTCCTCTTGGCCTTTTCTTCTTCTTGTTCCAAGGCAGGATGTGGTCTTCAAATTGGAAACCATAACTCCTTGTTCTCTTGGTGAAGGATTCCTTTACCTGATTTTGATTTGCAGTAGCATGGTCCATTACCATAATTGGTTGTTCTTCTGGTTCAGTCTAGCATATGATTGGATTGTCCATATCAAACTCCTGACAAACTATCAAATTAACATCTCCTTTGATGTGAAGGAATTTGACTTCTTCATCTTGAGCAATCTTCAATTTAAGCAATAGAGATTCACATCCAGCTGTGTTGTTGGTGTTGCTGACTTGCAAATTGCATGAAGGAAGAATATCTCCTTGAGGAGATATCAACACAGTTCCAACTTCATCATTGGTGGAAGAATTGTTGTCATCATCAGAAGCTGATCTCCTATCAGATTTCTCTTCATTAGAGATGGAAGATCCTTCCTTGTTTATACTGCATCCTACCAATTCTCCTGAAGTCTTGTTTGGATCAATTCCTGGATTGTCAGCTACATGACTTTCATCTGCAAAAATATGAACATCCTCTATGGTAAAGAAATAATTACCCCTGCCTGAAGACTCAGATAGAATTTGTGCTACAAGGGCTAACGTTTGCATGACCACGTATTTTGTCTCAGATAGGTCCGCATCTGGTTCTCCATCAATGTCCAATTGCTCAGGATTGAATTTTAGGGATTCAAACTCAGTCATTTGAATTTTGGATTCCTTGACATGATCGATCATGTCAAATGACTGGAATGGATTTGGAAGAGAGGATGGGAGTTCATCCTTTTGATTTTTGGGAGGGGAAGGACTAGTTTGCAACGCTGAAGTAGAAGGTACAAAGATGTTTGATGTACTTACTTCTTTGTTAATCACTGGGTCTTTTGATTGAAAAGGAAGAGGGGTTCTTTGCTCAACAATTGAAATTGTTGGTTGGGGTCTCTCCTCTGTCTTCTCTTTGTTGGCCTATTGGGCTGACTGATTCTGGGACTGGGTGAATACTGCGTATGATCCTTTGATTGCTTCACCTTCACTTCTAGATTCATCCTGGTAATTCAAGAAACCAATGTGGGAGTTGCCAGTTGATTCTTCTAGATCCTCCTTGAAGAGATCAGTGCCATTTTCTTGCTCTAACTCAGGTTGGAAATAAGAAACATGCTCTATTTTTAGATATCCAACTACTGAGTTTGTTGGAGGTGCTTCAAAGGCAGGATTCCTCTGTGGAGGAAGAAGATGATTTTGTTGCCCTTGACTTTTGGCAGTGTTGCCTTGATATGGCTAATTAGGGAATGTCCTCCTTGATATATCTTTATATAGAGGAGCAGAAGACATACTTTGTGCCATTTGCCTTTTCAAGGCTAGCAATTCATTTTCCAGCTTTTGTACCATTGGATCAGTGGTGACTGTGGGTGAGTATTCAGAAGATGAAGAGGGTTTAGCTCTGTTAGGATCACTCCTTATCTTTCCTGCCAAGATAAGGTCATCTTCTAGCTCAGTAGCCAAGTCTTGAGCAGCCTCAAGGTCTATGTGTCTAGCCCGTCTCAATAGAAAACTCACTTTAGGTAGCTGTGAGTTGATGAAGAAACACATGAGATTCTGAGGTTTTGGCTGGGCAATCATGGGAATCCTATGCCTCAGCTTGTTGAACCTGGCAATGAAGTCCCTCATAGGTTCATGGGGCTCCTTCTTCATCTATGTAAGTTGGGCCAGTAAGGCATGTGCATTTTTTGTAGGCTTGAATCTTGCTTCGAACTTGGCTTTAAGTGTATCCTAGTCAGTCACTGATCCAGCTTGTAGATGGTAGAACCAGTCTACAACAGCACCTTGTAGCGTCTCCACAAAAAGTCTGATTGCCACGTCTTCAAATTCCACCCCTATCACACCACAGGCTATGGTGAAGGCTGCAATGTGTTCATCAGGGTGGACTCTTCCATCACCAAAGAATTTGGGGAAATTCTTCCTTGAACTGAGTGGTAGCTCATGCAGGGGTGGAGTTAGATTAAGTGGGCCAAATGAGTTACCCCAGGGGCCTCGAACTGCCATGATCAGATTATGAACAATAGGAATAACACATCTGAGTGGAGTTGCCAGATTATAGGATAAAAATGGAAAAGAAACTGGCCCTGCTTCAGCTTAAAACTTGAGGCTTCAAATTGCGCTTTCTTTCCTAGCAGCTCTGGTTTTGCAGCCCAGATAATATAATGGAGATGGATGAAAATGGTAAGGCTATAAATGGATAATGGGTATGACATGAAATAGAGTCGCAAGAGTCTATAATGGATAAGGGTTATAATGATAATGGGTTATATTACCCAACGGAGTTGCCAAAAACTGTTGGTTGAATATTTTGTCAATCAGCATACTGATAAACAAAATAGGTATGATCAGCCAAAGTAGGAAGATTAGTCATCCAAATGTGTAGTTTTACCACATCAGAAAGACACTAATCTCTCCTCTCATCAAGGGGAGGTTCCCTGTAGGTATGCCACACACACACACACACACACATATAAACAGAAAATAATACTCATGGGTAGGACAAACCATCCATCTCTCTTTCTTCAGAGATGATGCACGTGGATCAAAGGAAAAACTTAGGGGAAATGACAGACAGTTGTCCTCTTCTTTCAGAAGTACTATTCAGCAAACCAAAAGAATACTCCTGGCAGTAACAACAAAATGTAGCAAAGGATGTAATAACCAACAAATCGGGATGCAGCACAAAGT
This sequence comes from Torreya grandis, assembly GCA_037957365.1. Classification (NCBI taxonomy): domain Eukaryota; kingdom Viridiplantae; phylum Streptophyta; class Pinopsida; order Cupressales; family Taxaceae; genus Torreya; species Torreya grandis. Next base: position 1,791,377 of record JARHVA010000384.1, read on the forward strand.
CTTCACCTAGATTGCTCAAGAGTAAGATACAAAGGACAATGAGGGTACAAAGTCGCCTCAAGGTCCTTTACACATAAATGAAAAGAAAACACACTAAAGGCAATTATGGGGGCACAAAGTCTCTCCACAGTTGACTCTTTAGGACACCTTCTTGACTATTGTCACTAATTATGCTTGTTGAATTAAAGGAACATAAGATATATTGAAGAAAAAGACATAAGAATAATTTCCTCAATAACAAAGATATTACAGCACAAAGTCTGAAAAACCACTTGCTTTCTTATTCCAGTAACAAAATATGATCGGCAATATGAGCTCAAAGTCTCAGTAATGCCTTACAATTTGGGTAGAGTTTCATTCTAAATGTCAAGAAAAAAGATCCCTATTACAATAGAAGAGAGTCCCTTATATAGCCTCTTCAAGAAGGACTCGGAAACAATAATACATCATTTTGCATTGGAATCTATTAAGAAGACACGCTGGAACTTAGGGGCATTTTACCCATTTGATTTTATCAATGTAGGGAAACAAGTCGTGCTTATTGAAAGTTGGTAACTTTCAATGTCCACCTAGAGATCTGATCTTATCTTCATCGTTCCTCCTTTTCTGGTTAATTGAATCGGGTCCTAGATTTAGTTTGCTGTTCTATTTCTTCCCCGCTTTCTGCTGGTCTTGGCCTTGAAATCTGTGAATGTATTCTAGTTTGTATGTTCAAAGGATCAACAATTATTTTGAAGTCTTCAATTTGACGTTCGTGCGCCTGTCACTGTGTTTCCAACGGCTAGTCGGCTGTGTTGAATTTGACGTCTTCGGGTGCATCACCCCTTGGTCTTCTTTCAGATTTTTGCTTGGTGCTTTTCCAAATTAGGCTTGCCCTTTCAGGCCTTGAGAAATAACCCATTTTGAGTCATAATAGCCTCCCGCAAGGGTATCTATCTTTTGGGCAGTCTTTAAATGGCCTTTGGGCTTCTTCGGGCGACCCTTTGGATATTCCCTTGGGCTTTTCTTATGCTTCCTCCCGCGGACATTTTCCTCAAGGAAAATTCCCGTAGAAAAAAAGTCTGGGGAAAATTCCAGCAGACGAAAAGTCCACGGAACCAATTTTAAATGCCTTAAACAAATCTGAAAGAATTACCTTTAGGCTTCCTTGAAAATGACCCTTCCGAAGGGTGCTTTTATTGATTAAGTGTCCTCCGAAAGGGCACTTGTCCTTCGGGAAGCTTCCTTTTGCATTGAACTGCCCCTTTGAACTTTGGCGATGAACCATTCCATTGAACCAAGACATTGAACCAATCGGTTGAACCAAAAATGGTTCAAGCTGATGGTTCAATTTGAATGAACCGAGCTGATGAAATAAGCATTGAACCGAACATTGAACTTGCCTTTGAACCATGTCTTTGAACCAAAACATTGAACCTTTTCGTTGAACCAAAACGTTGAACCAAGTGTTGGTTCAACGGTTCAAACAAAGCTTTGAACCGACTGACGAACCATTTGATTGAACCAAAAGAGGCTGAAACAAAGGGAATGAACCACCCGAGTGAAATAAAGTGTTGAACCGCTTGGTTGAACCAAGCCATTGAACCGTTTGACGTCGAACCAAAGGATGAACCAAACGTTGAACCTACTGCTGATGCTTGCCGATGGAGATTTCTGTTTGAACCAAGGCGATGAACCAATTCCAAAAATGACCAATTGTTAGAAACTGATTCTTTTGATTGAACCCACCTGCAGAAGCCGTGAAGCCCGAAAAATGAGGAATTTGAATGCCCAGGACAAATTTTGGAAAGGGAAGAGATAATTTTGGTCTGTAGGACCAAAATAATTCAAATGTTGTCCCAAAAATAGTTGATGTTTTTTGGGGGACAACAGACATATCTCCCACTTGCTCTTCATCTTAGACTCTCCTTCAATGGTTGTTGCATAGCGATAGACTTATCCCATCATCTTGACCTTATCCAACTTTAGTTTGGATTGAATAAGTGGTTATAGGCCACTATGGTACTTAAGAACTCTATGTTGATCTAATTCGAATGAGCCTAGTTTTGCATACAATTCATGGAAGGCATCAATGTAAGTCTAGATTGATTGGTCATGTACTTGTTGTAGTTATTTCCACTAAATGTAGTGATAGTCATACACTTCTCCAAGATAATATTCATCCTTGAAGGCTTCTAGGATGTTTTCCTGGGTTGGTTCTTTTAAAAAAAAAAAATCTTTCTCCCACAAAGTATGGGCTCACCACCACTTCTTGACAAGTGAAGAAACTTTTAGAAGTTTAATCTCGATTTTCTCCTCATTAGAAAAGTCAATCACAGATATTACGACTCTAACTAATCTAACCAATTATCGACTGTAATTGCATTGATTTTACCTTCAAATATATGAACGTCTAAATTTATTTGAAACCTATAGAGGACTCAACAACCAAATATTTACCTGATGAGTGAGCTGATGGAACCACTTGTATGAGGACTTCAATGAACTGATTGGACATAAATCCATTTTTCTCTTGTAGTGCCTTTGTAAGTTCATCATTGGTCGTCTCTCGGATAACATCTTGTGAGTCATTGTCTTTTTCTATCTGAAATTTATTGAAACAGCATAAAAGGTGATGTAAGGGGTCTACTCATTTGATTTTGAGCTTCAAATACTCTGACCTCATTCAATGGGATATACATGAACAAGATGACCTACTATAATACCATTGATATGGATCCCAAGGGGTTCAGGGGTAAACCATCATAAATGAGAATTTAGATGTGCAATATGCTTGTGTGGAAGAAATATAAAATAATATTCAAATAACAATCAAGCTTTTGGAAAAGAATGTGTAAAAACTTTTTAGACCTCGATGTTTCAGAGCACCAACCATGATCCCTCATTAGGAGAACTAGAGTAATGATGAAACAACAAACCCGAGCTTCCTTAAATAGGTAAAATATAATACTGATCACGCGAGGTGATTAATGTAAGAGTAGGCGTTAGTTAAGGAAATGTGTGCCCACCTCTTTTATTACTGTTAAGTGCTCGAACCTCCAAGTGACAAAGAGATCACCAATAAGAGAAAATGGTTCCAAGACTAATGTTTAAAGCCACTAATGAACAACATTATTAATATTTAATTTGTTATTAAAATTAAAAATTATACTTAATTTTTAATTTTAATAACAAATTAAATATTAATAATGTTGTTCAATAGTGGCTTTAAACGTTAGTCTTGGAACCGTTTTCTCTTATTGGTGATCTCTTTGGTGGTTTTAAACGTTAGTCTTGAAACCATTTTCTCTTATTGGTGATCTCTATCATTTGGAGGTTTGAGCACTTAATACTAATTTTTAAGCTTAATTACAAATTAAATATTAATAATGTTATTCATTAGTGGGTTTAAACTTTAGTCTTGGAACCTTTTTTTCTTATTAGTGATCTCTTTGTCACTTGGAGGTTTGCGCACTTAAAGGTAATAAAAGAGGTGGGCACACATTTCCTTAACTAACGCTTACTCTTACATTAATTACCTCTCGTGATCTGTATTATATTTTACCTATTTAAGAAAGCTCGGGTTTGCTGTTCCATCATTATTCTAGTTCCCCTGATGAGGGATCACGGTTGGTGATCTGAAACATTGGGGTCTAACAAGTTTTTACACAAATTTTTCTAAAAACTTGACTGTTATTTCATTGACTATGAAAGCATCAAATCTCTTAATATTTGAATATTCAAAATAGAGAAAATGATAGAATTTGACGAGGTATTGTTCATAATTTTTGTGTGTTTTGTACATAGCATACTCGCCAAGAAGATGTATGTCTATTTATCTTCTACTATCTAATTGCTATCTAATATTACAAATATGTATGTACAAATAGATTACATTGCTATCTAATATTACAAATATGTATGTACAAATAGATTACACAGCAACAAAGGCTTATAGAATTGATATGGAAGTCAAAATGGTTGAGCTTACTTGTGTGACTCTTCCCCTTCTTGACGGCTGAGCTAAATGACATCGAAAGTATTAATGGTTGAAATATTCATCATAAGGCATTGCCCTGTGCATGGGCACGCTACCCCTCATCGTCACAATAGGAACTCCTTGACTCATATTCGACACTCCACCTCCATCGAAACTGAGGCAATTGTGCCATCGGCACCTAGCAGTATCTTTCATGCAAAATAGCCTTAGCACTATGGCATATAAGTGTTTGGGACCTTGAGGAAGCCATCGATAGAAATCACATAAGATTTGGAACGCGCATGGATGGTACCATGTCTAATCTACTTTGATTGAGTTGTGTTACTATAAGTCTGTGCGACATCGGGTGAAGATGGATTAACAATCTTGGAGATACCACAAATTGTTACACAAGATATACAGTTATCACAAGCTATGACAATGGGCTTGGCGATATGACTACAACTACTTTTGGATTCTTAACAGACATTAATATAAAAACTAGCAATTTTCCCTAAACATCTATGGGGATGCCGATAGGGAGATTGATTATATGGACAAGCTTCCACTGCAATTTTTTAATTTTTGAAGCCAGATATACCAACTAGCATACCAAGAGGTGAACAGACTCCATATGAATTACACGAGATATACCAAAAGCCCTTCGTATGGTCTTTAGCAAGCCCATCATTGTATATGCATCACCTGCAACTGTGATGATCATACACACTTCATTTTTTCAGATAGAAGTTCATTCATTACCACAAGAGGTCAATAAAAACATGATTTACAATCCATCTTGAATACATTTAAGGAAAGAAAGAAAAAAAAAACACTGAAAGAAATCAACTGGAAAAACTTAAGGGAAGTTTAAAAAAAATCTTTCATATATTATAAATGTTTCCCTCAACATTGCTGGATATTGTTTCCAGTCTGCAGATTCCAAAATTGTCATGGCAAGCATGGTGTACACAACAATCAATGACAGAAAACATCGAAAAAAACCTATCAAGCAAAACTATATACCTTTGATCTCAAAGACTTACAGGTTTTCTTCTCTGCCACCAAACTTAAAGGACAAACCAAGTCCAGGAAAAAGACAACTAATTGATAAGACTTCTAATATGTATATGTTGACAAAAGATAACTAATTGATGGGACCTAATAGAATTATTGGTGAGTCACTTTATACACGTGAAAGTTACTGTTTAGCAGGTTAGCACCACAGCCCTGAGGGTCTGATTTGTGTGGATCATAGTTACTAGGAGACATGGGGTATGGGTACTAGTGTGTGGATGGAGACATCATTCAAATCAGGTTATATGAGTAAATGAATAAGGGTATGGCTAAATTGTATGTAAATGTTGTCTTTTAAAAAAGTGGGTACGGGAACTGTTACGCAGTCCTTGTCCAAAAATTAGAGTTTCCTGGTAACTATGTTGTGGATATAAGAAGTGGATCAGTATAAACTTACTCTTACAGGAGTGAAGACAATGGGAAGTTTTGAGGTATGTGATAGTGTTGTCATTGATTTTGTAGAAGGAAGAATAGCAGAACAGAAGGTGGTTGATGATAAATTATTTCCCAAAGTTCTTCTGCCTGCAAATGATCTTCAGAAGGAAGATGTCGAAGCTTTCGTGCAAAGCATAAGAAGTAACAAGGCATGGCTGGAAGATGAAGTGATGAAAAACAATGCTCTGCTTTTTAGAGGATTTGCTGCGAGATCTGCTGCTGATTTCAAGGCAGTCGTTGAAGCTTTTGGATGGGAGGAACAGGAGTATCTTGGGTTTGGCCCAAGAACAAAAATTGTTGATAGAGTTTACACTGCCAACGAGGCTCCCTTGCATCATCAGATTGATTTCCACCATGAGATGGCTGCGGTAAGTTAATTTGGGATTCCTTTAGATTCTCAGAGTATTCAAGCTTCTGCAATCCCTATTAATTTAAAGGAGAGCTTCCCAAGAAAATTGTATAGATAGTTTGGATGGACTTCTCTTTGTGATCCATCATTATGTAGGTTAGAAAGACCTCGATTCAAATTATCTTCAAAGCAATTTTTCATTCCAAATGCTCTTTTGTATAATTATATTCTTAATCATATTGTGAATGACATCCTGTCTAAAACTTATTTTGGAATACAATGAATGGTGGAGAATACTTATTTTGTATTGGGTTTTCTATAACAAAATCTATGATGTAGAAGGTTATAACCATGCTTATGTTCATACTTCATACAGATGAAGGTGTGGCCCTCCAAGCTGTTTTTCTTTTGTGAGACAGCACCTCCGGAAGGTGGCCAGAGTGCCATAGTTTCAAGCCATCTAATTCCTCCACTTATGGAAGTAGTACTCCCAGAGTTTGTGAAGAAAGTGAAGGATATGGGGTTGCTCTTCAAAATAACAACTCCAAGTCATACTTCCAATTCGCTCATATCTAAAACATGGAAAACTGTCCTAGGAACCTCTGATCCAGAAGAAGCAAAGAAAAGGTGACAGTTTAATCTCTCTCACTGTTTATTTTGCTACATTTTTCAATTAGAGAAAGCTTTACAATATTTATTTGTCAAAGTTTACATATAAATTAACTATATCTATAATTTTTTTAGAAGATATATGTTCCAAAGTTTTGTCAATAGAATAGAGGTTAAATCTGATTACTACCTACTAAAAAATATATAGGGCGCTTGTGTAGTTTCTGATCTATTTATATCGACCCATATTTTATAGGTAGCGATTTACAAGATTCTATTGTAGCCCTACATTTAAGTGATATTTACATGGAAGGTATCCATCTCGGTACTACTCACCCTTCCCAGTATTATTTGGTGGAAATCTTAATGCAAGGAGTGCTGAGTAGTTTATTTATGCTAGTGAAAACGATTTTTATGAACCAATACTGATAAAATATGCGTCAATATTGATTGGCTCGAAACTAAGCTGCTCCATCTGAAAAACAACACCATTTTAATCTATTATATAATGAAAGTTTTAACTGATCATACCAGGGCTATTGACATAATGGGTAAGCATTTTGAGTGTTATGAGGACGGAACAGCAGATTTTACGTTTGGGCTTGTGGAAATAATTAGAACATTGGAGAAAGGAGGAAGGGAGGTGTGGTTTAACACTATAGCAGGGTATGGTGAAGGAAACAAGAACCAATCCATTACACTAGGAGATGGATCCATTATTCGTGTCAAATCTGTGAAAGCATTCAAGCAAATTATGGATGAGCATTGTGTGGACTTGAAGTTGCAAGATAGGGATGTGGTGTTGTTCAATAATCTTGCTGTTCAACATGGAAGGAGGCCTTCTAAGCCACCTAGAGGGTTTTGGCTTCTATGTGCAAATAGTTTATAAATTATTTGACAATCAAGTAGCATTTAGGCATAGAATGCATAAAGATTTATAAATACATTGGCGGTATAAGTTCAACGTGAATATCTGTAATCAGAAACCTGACATTTTCCTTTCCTTTTACGTTTCAACCACTACAAACCTAAAATCTGTTGCAAACCATTGCTTCTTGACCGTTTTAATCTCTGTTTTTTATTTATTTTTTATTTTTCAATAATTAATTTTTAATATCAAATAGGTTGTAGTGGCAGGAACCTGTTGAGTTTTGTTCTCAATTTGAAGGGATATAGATCTGTTGTTGACACTGTTGTTTAATTTTTATAACAATGTTAATAATATAAAAGGCAAAAATTAACCGGAGACACTCAACTGCAGAAAGATGTGGCCTGTAGACAGACATGTAGATATGTGATGCCACAAAGAAAGAATCTCCACTGCACAACAATGTTGGCAACTGATAATAGCTCATGTTCCCTACAAAAATAAGAATCAAATGCATAAAATGATCAAATAAATAATCTCAGAAGTTTGTTTATAAAATAAAAATGTTGATACTTGACACGGTATCCCATATGGTGCTATGCTAATATCATGGGACTTAAAACCAATCAATGATGTCAATATCCCTGAATTTTTGTATTTATTCCAAAATATATAGATTCTTGTAGAATTAAGCCATTTATCAGTTGATTGATGCAGTTACACCCAGTTTATTATTAGTTGATCGATTTGCTATTGCACATGCTATGCATGATCTAAAATACATATTGGCATTATGACAAAGTTTTGGGAAGTATAAGTATTTCTAGAGTACTGCAACTGTTGTTTCCACCTCGAAGTGTCCTGCAACTTGACTGTAGTGTGCCTCCCAAATCATCTTCTATAACTCCACTATTAGAACATAAAGGTGTCCCAAATGCACATAAGCCTGGAAAAAGCATGATCATTACAATACAACAGGGACCATTCAAAAGTCTCATCACCACATAAATCAAAGACTGTTGATAGTGATGTGATTGGAGGGTGACTTAAACAGTCAACAACTTGATTGCACTACCTTCTTGTGCTTAATATGAAGGTGAAATTGTGTAGGTAGGACGACCACTTTTGATGGTGATCATTCTATAGATTTTTTGGATTTGCATGAACTGCAGAGGTTTGTGATCTACATGGATGATGGTCTCCATTCCCAGAATGTAATATTCTTACATTGTCTGCATGCCTGGATAATGGCATAGAGTTCTTTATCATATGTAGGATACATACGTATGATATCTATAAATGTTTCATTGTGGCAGGAAACTGGGTGCCCATTTTGCGTGAGGAGTGCACTGAGTCCATATTTCGAAGCATCAGTTTAAATCTCAAGGGATGTGGTAGATCTAGTAAGGCAAGGAATAATGTTGAGAAAAGTCACACTTTCAATTCCTCAAAAGTGTATTGTTGTGCAGTGTTCAACACAAACTTATCTTTTCCCCCTTTGGTTGCTTGGTTCATGAGCCATGCAAGATGAGAGAATCTAAGCACAAAATGAAGGCAAAAGTTTGCTAATCCAGGAAGCTTCTTTGGGTCAGTGTTCTTGGGGCTGGTCAATCTTTGATGACTCGGGTCTTCTTTGGGTCAGTGTGTACACCATCCCTGTTTATAACATATCTCAAATATTGAACACTTTGCAAACCAAAGGAGCTCTTATCCCTGTTGGCATATAGCTTATAGCTGTGTAGGTTGTCAAGGCCAAACTGAATGGTAAAAGTTTGCTAACCCAGGAAGCATCTGTATTCTGTGTGTGTTCTTGGGACTGGTCAATCTTTGATGACATGCATCTTTTTTAAGTCAGTGTGTACACCATCCCTGTTTACGACATATCCCAAATATTGAACACTTTGCAAACCAAAGGAGCTCTTATCCCTGTTGGCATATAACTTATGGCTGTGTAGGTTGTCAAGGACATGTCAAACCTATTGTAGGTGCTCCTCCCATGTCATACTGAAAATGAGGTTTTAATCCAAGTAAAAAACCACAAAAGACTTAGTAAATGGTCCTAAGGCATAATTTATCATCTACATAAATGTTGTAGGTTTATTGGTCAAGCTAAAGGTGTATTGGCCGAATATAGTTGTTTTGGATTATCTCTTCGGTTTTTCATTTGGTCTTAACATTCTCCATCATTAAGCACCTATATGTTGGCCCATTTTATAGCGGTTCCAAGGGATCACACTGATGGGATGTGTTACTTGGTAGTATAGGGTACATTGGTAGGTATAGTGAAGACATCAATCTATTATTTTAAGATCAGCTCAACCTGTTGTTGTTGTATAGTCCAATTATGTATAGTGGCATGCGTGGTTGCAATGATTTTTTGAGTTTTCTCCCGTCTAATCAACACTAGCACAAAATTTCCAATGTGACCAATCACATGCGTTCACTACCTTTTTCTTATTAAGGCCTTTCTCTTCTTAGGAGGAACCTGAGGGACCTGTAGGATTGTTTTCCCAACATTATGATGATGTTATGGGTCTTTAATTGGTATATTCCTTGTCATTTCCCCACGTGAATGCACAAGAAAAAAGTCACGAACTTCTAGGGATACCACATCACACAACACCTCATTTTTGAATGGCTCAATTGCATATGGTAGAAGACATTGTTGACTGACATAAATATATATGCCTTGATTCAGCTATTTGATGGAGTATGAACATGGGAGAGGTGGTGTTTTTAGGTTCATCGTTCAAACAGTTTCTATAGAGATAAAATTATTCTCACTTCCATTGTGTATGAGGAAGTGCAGAGCTTGCCCTTACACCCACATCTATGAATGAAAGAGAAGTTCATCTTTTTTGAATGATGATGTTAGAATCTGTGTTGCATCAATAGTGGAATAGGTGTTAGAATCATAATTTTATTACATGTATTGATTCAAAGAAAAAAATACCTCTCTCCATTGAATGATTGTTTTGGATCACAATCATTTTACCAAGTAAAAATTGTCCTCTTGGAACACCATTCGTCTATGTTGTGCATCATGCTTTTATGGTTCTCACATCATTTTTGAGTCTATTTTTGTGAGGTTTATGTTAGGAACCCGTACTACCCCTTCTCTTTACTTTGTTAGTATATTAGTTGCTATGGACGCATATGCTTTGTAAGTCATCCCGTGAGCATTTTGTTTTATCCCACATTTATGGGAAGTAGTAGTTGCTTAGATTAGACTTAGTAAATAAGTAGCGTTGAGGCCAATGAAGGTATCCATGAATTTATTGTATTGAGCTTGCTCAAAGGAGGTTGCCCCCTTGAAGTGAACTGTGATCAATATAATCTTTTCGGTGCTTTTGTGAATTACATAAATATGTTATTTCGTGCATATTCACTAATTTGTTGCAGGAGGATCCTCTCATATGGTATAAGAGTGCTTTTCAGGGCCAATTTTTTTCTTCTTCAAAAAGTCTTAACTCTGTTTTGCTACATAATTCATTTAAGTATTTTTCTCAGAAAGTATTAACTTTGTTCTACTGCATAATTCATTTAAGTATTTTTCTATATCACAATAATCTGTTTCGGATTATGGTAAAACCCTGTCCGCATAACTGTGGGAAGTGCTTGGGTGAAATCCCTAAAACCCATTGCGAAGAGTACCACAAGAATCCCAAAGTAGTTGGCCCATTGAGAGAACCTCTCAACGAAATGGGCAACGGCCCCTTCCTAATTGACTAGTTCCCATCCATGAGGAAAACCAAGCGTTGTCATTTACGAGTAAATCTGTGGCCAAACTTTTTGTAGATAGCGATAATCGCTTAGATGACATTGGTGGCCAGAGAGATATATATAAAACCTTAAGCAGCCGTTGAAACTTGGGGCCCATTTCTATCAGTTTCAGAATATTCCCAACAAACTTAAAAAATCAATCAACAAAGTATCATAAGACTCTTGGAGGACTTGCAATCAGACATTTGACAGAAAATAGAGACAAAAAAATATTCATCCTATCAGTTTTAAAAAACTAACAACAGAGTATCAGAATACTCTTAGAGGACTTGTCGCCAGACATTTGATAGAAAATAGAAACTAAAACCATAAAAAAATCATTTTTTTCCATATCTCTCCATCTGTATCCCCGGTGATCTTTAAAATTTATTTAAACACCTGCAATTCCATTCTACACATTTTCTTCTTTGAGGTCCCATATTCCAGTTCCACTCTTAAATCCCGCAAATATCAGTTTTCTCTTTTTTCGAGTTTTGCCATAACTTCTTTTGTTTTTGTCTGTTTGCTTCAAAAAAATTTCACAGTGTTCATCTCCTTTTTCTGCGTCTTTGTCCCTCTTTGATAAATTTTCTAGTTTTTCCATTTTCACTTTTGAAATTGCCCTCGCCTTCATCAATCATACTCCCACTATACAAAAAAAATAGTAAAAGTACCTTTATCCCTTCCAATTTCATCCAAATTAAAAAAATTCTTTATTAAACATGTTTTAACTCTAGTTTTCCTACCCATTGAAAAAAAAAATCTCTTATTCTGGCCATGGTAGTAACTCGAAGTGGAGCAAAAAACATGGAGGATGAAATTGTCACCCTCAAGATCCAAATCAAAGATCTTGATGAAAAAATTTTCAACCTCAATCTTCAACATACCGTCTTGAACAACAGACGACATCCAGAGTCCTCTTTAGACATCGGGTTTTTTCCTTCTAGCAATTTTCATGTGCCAAAGCTTGATATTCCTTGATTCAGTGATGCAGATCCAACTGGATGGATCTATCGAGCTGAATAATATTTTAGTCTACTTTATACTTTTGATGCCAACAAGGTTCTACTTGCATCCTTTCACTTGAAACATGAAGCCCTTGAATGGTATTGTTGGTATACGAAGGCTTATGACGAGCCAAGATGAACCAATTTTTGCACCCTCATTTTGCAACAGTTTGGCCCTAATGCTTTTGATGACTTCAGTGGAGCACTCACTAAACTTTGCTGAACAGGGACTGTGAGAGAATATCAAACAAAATTTGAAAAATTGGCCAATCACATTGAGGGATTGTCTGATGAATTCTTCAGGAATTACTTTGTCAGTGGGCTGAAGGATGCAATTCGATTTGAGGTCAAAATGTTTCGACCCAACATGATGATGGAAGCCCTAGGGTTGGCTAAGCTAGCAAAGGACAAGATCATAGCTCAACATTAATTCAAATCCAATTTTGCTCCATTCAGAAATACAACTCCACAATGCTCTCAAACAACGTCAACCCCTGGAACAACTCCTATCAAGCATTTGACTGAAGCAGAGATGCGAGCACATAGAGAAAAAAGACTATGTTATAATTGTGATGACAAATTCACTCAGAGACATTGATGTGTCAAATAAAAGCTCTACCTACTGGATGTGGACTCCACGCTCGCAACTAAATTTTTGGAAGATGCTCAGGATACAACAGATGATCCAGAAGAAGCTCCATCGATTGTGGAACTTGCTTATTAGGAAGACCAACCAACGATCTCTCTCCATGCTTTAGCAGGAATCACCATTCCATAAACCATGCAGGTCAGGGGTTACTTCAAGAAGATCCCTCTCAAAATACTTATCGATTCGGGTAGCACTCATAACTTCATTGACCCTCAGATCGCCAAACAGGCTGATTGTTTTATCCATCCTTGCTCCAACTTTGAAGTCATGATTGTCAATGGGGCACATTATCTTGCAAAGGAAAGTGTTGCAATGTGCATATGTCTATTGGATATTATAACTTACGCTCCAACATGTTTGCCTTACCCTTAGGCGGATGTGATGTTTTGGGAGCCCAATGGTTACAGATACTTGGACCCATCTTATGGGATTTTATTGAATTTTGGATGCAGTTTTTAGACAATGGGTAAAAACACACATTAAAAGGCTTACACCTAGGGTCTCTCAGCATCATTGGTTCACATCACATGAAAAATATTTTAAAGAAGAATTCACACGACATCATTTCCCAACTCCATTCCATTCAAATGCAACCATCAAAGGTCTCCACTACTCCTCCTGATCTACAAACTGTTTCGTGTAGGTATGCATGCATATTTGTCAAACCAATGGGATTGCCACCTTCACGACCATAAGAGCACCATATTCAACTCCTTCTTGGAAGCATTCCTCCCAACATTAGGACCTATTGCTACCCATTTTAGTAAAAGACCAAGATTAAGATGCTTGTTCGAGACTTACCGAAGCAAGGTATTATTCACCCTAGTACTAACCCATATTCTTCCCCAGTTCTCCTTGTACAAAAAAAGGATGGGTCATGGTGCCTTTGCATTGAATTTCAATCACTTAATCACATCACAATCAAGGATAAGTTCCTGATCCCTATTGTTGATGAGCTTCTTGATGAGCTTCATGGTGCTCATTTTTTCTCCAAGTTGGATCTCCGCTCTGGATATCACCAAATCTAGTTTCATGAGGATGATATCTTTAAGACAACTTTTTGCATGCATGATGACCACTATGAGTTTTTGGTCATGCCCTTTGGCCTCAGTAATGCTCTTTCAACATTCTAGGCATTGATGAATAAAATATTCTGGGCCTACCTATAAAAATTCATTCTGGTCTTCTTCGATGATATCCTTATCTATAGTAAAACATGGTCTGAGCATCTCCAACATCTAGAGCTTGCACTGAAATTCTCTCTGATCATTATCTCTATGCAAAATAGTCCAAATGTGTTTTTGGCCAGGATGAAGTGGAGTATCTTGGGCATATTATTTCATCCCAAGGGGTTTAGGTGAATCCCAATAAAATAGCTGCCATGACAAATTGGCCTCATCCTCAAACACTCAAGAGCCTCTACGATTTTTTGGGGCAAACTGGATACTATCGCAAGTTTGTTAGGGATTATGGGAAGATTGTAGCTCTTTCTAACAACTATGTTGAAAAAGGATGCTTTTAAATAGGCACAAACTGATAATTGTGCATTTAAAAAATTGAAACAAGCTATGTGTACTACACCTATTCTAGCTATGTTAGATTTTACCAAGACCTTCACTATCGAGAACGATGCATGTGACAATGGACTTGGTGTTGTTCTCTTCCAAGAAAGATGCCCCATTGTGTTCACCAGCAAAACCCTTTCTGGCAAGAATTTAGTACTCTCTACTCATGAGAAGGAAATGATGGCCATTTTGCATATAGTACAGAAGTGGTGGCCATACCAATTGGGGAAGCATTTTTGCATCAAAACTGATCACCAGAGTCTGAAATATTTCTTGGAACAACGGATCTGCGCCCCATCACAACAGAATGGGTCAACAAACTCATGGGTTATGACTATAAGATCACTTAAAAGGGTAAGAACAATATTGTGATTGATACTCTATCTCACACATTTACAGACCAAGCTTCCCTTTCATCTATTTCCATGCCTATTTTGAATTGGTTGGATGCTATACGACAGGGGTATGTGAATAACTCCTCATTATCTCAAATCATTTAATAGTTGGCCACTAACCCCTCTACTGTACTGTATTATTCTTGGGATGGTGCTTCTCTATGATACAAGGGTCATCTGGTGCTTCCCCAGAGCATAGATATTTAACAGGATGTACTCTATGAACTCCATGCTTCTCCATCTACAGGGTACTCAGGGTTTCTCAAAACTTATGAGCAGACATGACGTAACTTATTTTGCAAGGGAATAAAAAAGACAATTCAATAGATGGTGGCTGAATGTGATAGTTGCTAACGCAACAAGGGTGAAACAACACTCATTCTTGGGTTGCTCGAACCATTGCCCATCCCTACCAGGATTTGGATAGATATTTTTATGAATTTCATTGAGGGGTTCCCTAAATTTGGAGGGAAAACAATGATCTTGGTTGTGTTTGATCGTCTCTCCAAATATAGTCATTTTTGTGCCCTCAGCCATCCCTATACTGCTTGCACAGCCACACAAATTTTTTTGGACCAAATTTTTCATCTTCATGGCATTCCTTCTTCAATTGTCTCAAATCATGATGCGACCTTCACTAGCCATTTTTGGACAGAACTATTTTGACACACTGGCACCCAATTGAAGATAAGTTTCAAGTATCATCCATAAACAGATGGCCAGACTAAAAATTTCTTTTGTTACTTCACCTCAGAATAAGAACATCAGTGGGCAAAGTGGCTCCCTCTCACTGAATGGTGGTACAATGCCTCCTACCACACTTCAACTAAAATGATTCCATATGAAATAGTCTATGGTGAAGCACCACCTGTGCTTTTTTCATACACCCCCAATAGCTCACTAGTTCAAGCGGTCGACATAATTCTTTGAACCCAAGATCGGATCCTCATCATCCTATGGGACAATCTTCATATGACACAAAATAGAATGAAACAACACGCTGATCAACACCATTTCGAGTGCACTTTTGAAGTAGGTGATATGGTTTTTCTTTGCCTGCAACCATACAAACAATCATCCCTAAAACTCAAAGGGCATCATAAGCTGGCTCCCAAATTCTTTGGTCCATATACGGTTCTCTAGAAGATTGGGTCAGTTGCTTATAAGTTGGAGCTCCCACCTTTTTCTTGAGTTCACCCAATATTTCTTGTCTCTTGTCTGAAGAAAGTTTTTGGCACAAAGATTAGAGTGAAAATTATTTTACCAGAACTTGATAATGAAGGATCCATCCTTTTTGACCCAGAGACAATCTTAGACAGATTCACAAGCCAACTTCACTCCCACTACATCACAAAGGTATTAATTCAGTGGCACGGCATGTAACTAGAGGATGCAACATGGGAAAGACTATTTTAGATTCAACACCAATTCCCACATTTGAAGCTTTGAGGACAAAGCTTTTTATATGAGGGAGGGGATGTTAGGAACCCATGCTATCTCTTCTCTAAACTTTGTTAGTATATTAGTTGTTATGGACGCATATGCTTTGTAAGTTGTCTCGTGAGCATTTTGTTTTATCACACATTCATGGGAAGTAGTAGTTGCTTAGATTAGACTTAGTATATAAGTGTTGAGGCCAATGAAGGCATCTACAAATTTATTGTACTGAGCTTGCTCAAAGGAGGTTTCCCCCTCGAAGTGGCCTATGATCAATATAATCCTTTCGGTGCTTCTGCTAACTACATAAATCTATTATTTCGTGCATATTCACTAATTTGTTGCAAGAGGATCCTCTTAGTTTATTTATGAAATTTATTGGAAAAAACATTGTAGCTAGAAACTGTGGGTTTTTGCTTTGCTATGGGGTATATGTAGTCTGTTACCTACTTCCATACTTGGAGTTGACTTTATGATTTGATTTTGCTTGCTTTCCTACAAGAAATATTTCTTTCTCTTTGCACTTCTCAATCTTGATTGCAGAGTGATGGGATGCTCCCATCATTTCAATGGTAAGGAGTCCTATCTCTATCTAGATATATCAAGGCAAACCACTTTTGTAATTGAGAACTCTATGCTTTTCGAAATCCTTAATGTTGAGTTTCATTGATAAAGCATGAAAGGTGTTTTTTTCAGTCTTTTAAAGATTTGTCCTTATCATGTCATAGTAATTTCCACTAGATGTACTCGTCATAGGAATCTTATAGACAATACTAATCATTTATAACAACATCAATGAAGCTAATTCAAATGGGATCTATGACGACCCTAAATCCATCATCTACATTTTGCCATAGGCATCTTATGAACAGTACTCATTTTTAACATCATCAACAAAGTCACTCGAAGAGGAGTATGTAAAGAATGTGAATAAATTATCAACATCTTCCTTAAATTTCTCAAGGTGAGCCTCCCACTATTATTGGACTTGGGGTTTTGATTTTAGCATGGAAAATGTTATTTTCATTAAACTTGAGGAAGTATCTACAGAAAAATACAACTGATTTTATTATCCAATTCTAAGGGCATCTCCATCTATTTTACCTTCAGACATTGGGATGTCAAAACAAACTTATACCTTAAAGGGAATGGATCCTTAGAAGGGCTTCCCTTTTAGAGCTACCGACATATTTGGTATTTTCTAGAGAATATATGCAAATTGGCTCATCATTTCAGCAATTTTATTTTCAAGAGACTTTGAGCAATAATTTTATGGGCTCTGAGGATTATTTTGTTTATCCTTTTGCTTCCATTTGAGGTAGCTTGTGTCTATCAAGAAGATACTAGTCAAATGGATCTCATCTCTAACCTAAGATATTTATGTGTTAACCTCATTCAATGGCACATGTAGGATCTAAAATAGCTTTGATACCATTGATCCAGATTGATGATTCAACCTAGAGGACAACACAACAATTGTTTGGAAGTGACATGTTCTAATAAAACAATTATTCTATACTGAATATAAATAAATTGCAAGAAAAAAAACAATGCTCTATTGAAAAATAATAAGAGTTTAAAGAAAGAAAACAATCTCTTTTGTAAGAGTTGTATGTTATCCACTCTACATTACATTGGGGTGAACCCCTTATTTTTTTAGCTAAGCAAAACTAAGTACATATGAATATGCTTTAAAACTAAACAAAGCTAATAATAGCTTTGTTATCCACTCTACATAGTATGTATGTTATCCACTCTACATTACATTGGGGCAAACTCAATTTTTTAGCCAAATAAAACTAAGTATATATGAATATGCTTTAAAGCTAAACAAAGCTAATAATAGCCATCCAACATGCATAGACATGCTTGTAAAGCCAAACAATGTTAATAATAGTCATTCAAATGCATAGGCATGTGAATAGGAAAATTCTTAAGAATAAGAAATCTACTTAAATATGAATTGTTAATTATAGCCATCTAGAGTAGGCCACATTGTTAAATTCATAATGTTTCTGTGTTTGCTCCAATTTTAAAACCATTTATGTTGTGCTGAAATTTTCTAGAAAATCAATTTTTTTTGAAAATAACCCCTTACTATCATGCAGTGGTACTAAGTCATTTTCAGGATCATCGTGTTATTGCCATCGATCAAAGTTTCTAGTGAATTCCCTAACACCCACATCAATAAAGGGAATAGGCATTATGCTTCAATGTATTTTATTAATGTTGTAGTTTGTGTCGTAGGTACTAGAACAATTGGATCACAATCAATGGTTTCTTTAGAGGGCTTGGCTTTAGAATCCTCTATTTTTGTCCATGTAAAAAAATACTATGAACATGGTAGATTGAATTTGAGTGGTTGTTGCTTTTGTATTGGTAACAATGCTTACTTTTCATAGATTATTGTGGCTTCTTGTATGAACAAGGTGATTTCTTTGGTGTAGACAATATGTCCCGCTTGCTCTTCATCTTAGACTCTTCCTCAAAGGCTATTGCATAATGATATAATCATCCCATCATCTTGACCTTGGCAAACTTTAGTTTGTACTGAATGAGTGGTTGTAGGTCGCTATGGTACTTGAAAACTCTATGTTGCTCTATTTCGGATGAGCCCGATTTTTCATATAGTTCATGGAAGGCATCGGTGTAAGTTTGGACTAATTTGTCATGTACTTGTTGTAGTTGTTTCCACAAAATGTATCGATTGTCATAGACATATTCAAGATAATATTACTCCTTGAAGGTTTCCAGAAAATTTTCCCATGTTGGTTCAAATTCTTCTTTTTTTTTCTATCTTTCTCCCACAAAGTATGGGCTTGCCACCACTTCTTGATGGGTGAAGAAACTTTTAGAAGTGCAATCTTGATTTTCTCTTCATCAGTAAATTTAGTCATTGAGAGATATAGCTTTAATTGATCTAATTAGTTATCCATTGCATTTGCATTAATTTTATCCTCAAACATAAGAATGTCTAAATTTACTTGAAACTTATGGGGGACTCGACTGCCAAAATCTTTACCTGATAAATGAGCCGATGGAACCACTTGTATGAGGACTTCAACGAGGTGGGTGGACATAAATATGTTTTTCTCTTGTAGTGCTTTTGCAACTCAGTCATTGGTCATCTCTTGGATTGCATCATGTGAGTCAATGTCTTATGCCATTTGAATTTGATTGAAATGACACAAAAGGTAATCCAAGGAATCTCATGGTTTGATTTTGAGATTCAAATACTTTGACCTTGTTTGATGGGATAGACATGAATAAGATGAACCGATCTGGATCCTAGGGGGTTCAAGAGGCCACCACTTAAATGAGAATGTAGATATGTTGTATGCATGTTCGGAAGAAATATTAAATAATATTTAGATATTCAAAATAAAGAAAATAATAAAACTTGAAGAGAAAGCTTTATTAATTTTTGTGTAGTCTGTACATGGCATACTCTTGAGGGAGATGTATGCCTTCTTATATTCTACCATCTAATTGCTATCAAATGCTACAGATATGTATGTACAAATAGATTACAAAGCTTTGACGACTTACAAAATTGATATGGAAGTCAAAATGATTAAGTTTACTTATGTGACTCTTCACCTTCTAATGGTTGAGCTGAACAACATCAAAAGTTCAATGGTTGAAAAATTCGCCACATGGCATTGCCCTCCACATGGGCATGCTACCCTCATCCTCGCAAGGGGAACTCCTTGACTTATGTTTGGCATTCCACCCCCATTGAAACTAAGGCAACAATGCCATCATCACCTAACGGTATCGTGCGGTGTGAAATAGTCTTAGTGGTGTGGCATGTACGTGTCTGGGCCCTGAGGAATCTGTCGATGTAAACCACATAAAGTTTGGTGCGAGCATGGATATCACCATGTCTAATTTGCTTTGATTGTTTTCCACCACTATCAAAGTGTGTGCGACATTTGGTAGAGATGGAATAATGATCTTGGAGGTATCACTAACCTTTGGATGTGGTTTTGAAATACCGCAGATTGTTGCACAAGATTTGCAATTAGAGCAAGCTATAACAATAGGATTTGTGGTATCGATTCAACTGCTTTTGAAAAATTCATTTTTATCTTTACTGAATGTTAATATATAAATTAAATTAGATACAGTTTTCGTTTGTAATCTTGCGACTATTTTGACTAGCATATGTCCCTAAAGGTGTAATGGACATGCCGATAAGGAGATTGATTATATGGATGGACATATAATTTGATATCTCACTTCCACCGTTATTTTATGATTTATGAAGCAAGATATACCAAGCAGCATACCAAAAGGTGAACAGAGTCCATATGATTTACCAAAAGCCAGCCCTCTGTATGGTCTTTAGCAGCCCCATCATCGTATATGCATCCCTTCCAAGTGTGATGATCATGCACTCTTCATTTTTGTAGATATAAGTTCATTCATTACCACAAGCAGTCAATAAAAGCATGATTTACTATCCATTTTGAATACATTTAAGGATATATATTTAAAATCAACTGGAAAAATTTAAGGGAATTTTGAAAATTCTCATTTATGAAATGCAGAAGTTTCCCTCAACATCACTGTATAATGTTTCCAGTCTGCCTATTCTAAAATTGGCATGACAAGCATGGGGTAAAAAGCAAGCAAAAATGTATCCCTTTGATCTCAAAGGCTTAAGGGTTTTCTTCAAATCCTCCATGGAACTAAACAAGCGCAGGTAGAAATGCCACAAAGCTGCAAGTGGTCGCCTGGGCAGTAGCAGAGTGGATGGGCAGGATGGTCACTTCATGTAAATGGAACTTATTGTTCAACAAAAGGCAGGTTAGCATCACAGCCCTTAGGCTCTAATTTGTAGAGATATTACTCTCACAGGAGTGAAGATAATAGGGAGTTTATAGGTATGTGATAGTGTTGTAAAAGATTTTGTAGAATGAAGAATAGCAGAGCAGAAGGTGGTTGATGATAAACTATTTTACAAAGTTTTTCTGCTTGCAAATGATCTTCAGAAGGAAGATGTTGAAGCTTTGGTGCAACCATAAGAAGTAACAGGGCATGGTTGGAAGATGAAGCCATGAGAAACAATGCTCTGCTTTTCAGAGGATTTACTGTGAGATCTGCTGCTGATTTCAAGGCAGTTGTTGAAGCCTTTGGATAGGAAGAGCAGCAGTATGTTGGGTTTTCCCCAAGAACATAAATGGTTGATAGAGTTCACACTGCCAGAGAGGCTCCCTTGCATCAGCAGATTGATTTACATCATGAGATGGCTGCGGTAAGGTTATTTGGGATTCATTTAGATTCATAGAGAATTCAAGCTTTTGCAATCCCTATCAGTTAAAAAGAGAGCTTCCCAAGAATATTGTATAGATAGTTTGGATGGACTTCTCTTTGTGATCCATCATTATAACCATTTTACTAGAGACCTTTTGTCTAGGTAGATGAGTACAATAAGTGTTAACCATTGATGGAATACAATGAATGCTGGAGAATGCTTATTTTATATTGGGTTAAAGGTGCTCAAAGGATTGAGAGATATCTATTCCATCAAATTCGTTTGGGGCACAATCTCGACCTTATTCCTTTTTTGATATTTTCTGGGATTTGTACCTTGGTAGATGGTTAGGTAACACCTTTTACACCATCATCTTCACCATTGCAGTACAATCCACTTGATAGTTTCAAGCTATTTAATTCCTCTACTTATGAAAAAAGTACTACCACAGTGTGTGAAGAAAGTGAAAGATGTGGGGTTGCTCTTCAAAATAACAACTCCAAACCATGCTTCCAATTCACTCATATCCAAGACATGGAAAATTGTGCTTATAACATCTGATCCAAAATAAGCAAAGAAAAAGTGACAATTTAATCAATCTCTCATTGTTTATGTGCTACATTTTTCAATTAGCGAAAGCTTTACAATATTTATTTGTCAAAGTTTATATATATAAAAATAAAAATAAAAAAGAAGATATATGATTCAAAAGTTTGTCAATTAAAGAGTGTTAAGAGGTGGATGACGGAAAAACATGTTAGCAATGGACAAAACCCTAACAATGGCGGTCCTGCGGTTGGTATGCAACTTGCATTTGCTCCCATCTCTCTTTGCCGACCATTCTTCTCTCTCCTTGTATGGCAACGGGATTTGCAACTAATGGGTTCTTCTAGAAAGAAGATGTTCATACTAAGGCTCCTTCGACTCTACCTTCAGTGTCTCCCAGTCCATACATTGTGAAAAACTCATAGGAAATCCATGCAGTGGAGTTCTTTCTTTCTGAGGTAAATGGGTTAGTCTCTTGTTTTGAAGATTATGCACTCATTTGTAGGTTTAATGGGTTTTGACCTAGGTCAGAAGATTTGTATAAATGGATCTATGATACTTGGACCAACAATTGTAGGATCCATTTATGATCTGAAGGGGTTTTCGTAGTTCAATTTTTTGAGCTTAAGAATTATCAGAAAGCTTTTCAAGAGAGTCCTTGGTTTTAGGGAAGAGCTGGGCTCTTTGTTACTCCTTGGTTCTTTGATTTTGATCCCTAAAAAATGGTCTTATTCAAAATGTTGGTTTGGGTTTGGCTCCCAAACCTCCCTCTTCCCTTCTGGCACCACGCAACGTGTGAAACTATTGGTAACACGCTTGGATGATTCATCAAGACAGATTTTGAGTGGATTAAGCAAAGGTTATATACCTATGCTCATATTTGTGTGGAGGTGGACCTTAGCAAAGGTCTTCCTGATAGAATCCAACTGAACCCTGAAAACCTTCTCTAGCTCCAAACCTTGGATTATGAGAAGACTACCTTTCAATATCATTTTTGTTATCAAATTGGTCATCTCCAAGGAGTTTGTCTTCAAACAGACAAGCCAAAAAAGAAAAAGGATTAGTCTTCTCATCCTAAAAGTTGGCAACTGTATGAGCAACCCTCTCAAAGCAAGGACAAAAAAAAAATCTAAAGATTACATAGGGAAACTATTAGAGTATCTTACTCATGATTGCTAGGCTCTAGATATTTGTGTTTACTTAATTTTGTCTTATGTGGGGTTTAGTCCCACATTGGCTAGTTTAGCTTTCATATTGTTTTGCCTTGCCTATATAAGCAAGTGCTATTCATTGCTACATGCTTCTTTATGCTTTTACATGCTTTTGTAATACTTTGCATATCTCTTTTGTGTGTTAACACTTGGTTTTCTCCTTTTGAGTATATGCTAAAGCATTAATCGTTGTGGTAATGAGCCATTGAAGAGATATTCGGTAAAGAGTTTTGATAACTCTTTCAGAAACAAGAAGGTTCAGAGTTTAGTGGAGAAATATAGGTAACATATTCCTCTTGTCAAATAAGCCATTGGAGAGATTTTCACTGAAGAGTTTTGATAACTCTTTCAGAACCAAGAAGATTCAGAGTTTAGTGGAGAAATATAGGTAACAAATTCCTCTTGTCAAATGATTTCTGCAGATATTGTTCTAAGTGGAGGTATCAAAAGAGCACATGAAAGGAGAAATGTAAGTAACAGATTCCTCTTGTCAAATGATTTCTGCAGATATTGTTTCGGGTGGAGGTATCAAAAGAGCACATGAATTTGAAACTTATGACTCTTATAAAGATCAAACATTGTTAGAACCTCAACATAATCATGGGTTACCGATAGTTATTGTTAGTTCGATGGATCTCAATCACCTAGAGTGTTGGACTAAGGTTCAAAAGAAAAAGGATCAAAAAGGTCATATGGTGGATACGAGGCTCGACCATGTATGATTTTTCTGATTGGTATTTTATTTTCTTGCATGGTTTTTGGGCTCTGACTTTTTCACCCATCTTTTTTGTATGACTAGCATTGTACTATTAAACATTATACTATTATTTTATATTAATAAAGATGTGCTTTTCAATTAAAAAAAAGTTTTGTCAATAAGAAAGACATTAGATTTAAATTTGATTAAACCTACTAACTAATGCATAGAATGCTTGTGTGCTAAGTGGATCTTAAAATCTTACATATCAAAATCTCACAAAAATTAATAATTTTAAATTGTTTGTAGAAACTTTCAAACTTTTTTCTAACATAAATACATGATATGATTACACTGGTAAGAATTATAAGATAAAGGTGATCTTATTAAATTATTGGTTGAAGCATTTAATTACAATATAAATGTATAATTAAATTATATTGATAAGAATTGTAACAAAATATAATTTATAAAATATTAAATTTTCTAAAAACATTATTAATGGGAAAGAGACTCCTTAAAGAGTAAAAAGTACTAATGTAGATTGCATTTATTGTACCTTTCATTCTTAACTAAACAATTACTAAAAATATTAAGAAAAAATATTTTTTAAATAATAATTATTCATGATAATCATCTTGAAATAATTTAAATACATTTAATTAAAATATCATATTTAAAAAAATAAAATAAAAAACTTTTAATTAAAATTGTTATAATAAAATTTAAGAAATATTTTTAAATTCTCATCTTTAATATGGTGCCATGACCTAGCCTAGTGATGTCTCTAGTTACTCTTAACTAAAAAATGTATGAAAAAAAAGAAGTAATAATAATAATTAAAATTGTTATAAAAAAATAAAACATATATTTAAATTCTAATTTTTAATATGGTACCATAATTTATCCTGATGATGTGTCCAATTACATATCTCATAAAAAGTAATTATTTTAATAAAATTTTGTTTTTATTTAAAATAAAAAATATAAATATATTAATGATTTGATGTTTTCACAATTTATATTGAATCGATCAATATGAAAACAGCATAACATCTTTTAAATAGTCAAAAAGATTAAGAAATTGACCCTTAAAATCAGAAAAGAAGTTCCAAATTTTAATGAAAAGAATGTAACCATTGGTTTCTAGAAAGGAAATTTTCTTTATTAAAATTTTAATAATTTAATTAAGTTTCTAATAAAATTAACATACTATTATGAATTGTTATTGATTTTTAGAAATGTATTTTTAATTTTAAATATATATTATAATATTTCTATTTTTAATTTTAAACATATATTATAATATTTCTGTTTTTAATTTAATTTAAATTTTAATATTTGAATTTTTATTTTAAATTTAATTTTTCATTTTATAATTATCTATATCCTCAAGAAATATAGTTTGTAAAAAATATTTATTTCAAATATATATTTTTAATTTTAAATATATGTTTTATATTATAATAGTTCTATTTTAAATTAAATTGTAATTTTAATATTTAAATTTTTATTTTAAATTTAACTTCTCATTTTATAATTAATTATATTATCAAAAAATATAATTTATAAAAAAAAATTATTAAACATTATTATATCTAAATAATAAAATTAGAATCTACGTAATACCTATCTTATAGAGAATCGAATCGTAGTTTATACGTGTTACTCAATTCTAAACCATTATCCCTATTAAAATTGTTAGGGCATTTATAGATTTCTATTTTAAGCTTATAAAATGGTTCTTAACAACTATAACCCTAAATTGGTCAAATGTTAATGACATCCTTTTGTCTCATAGGAATGGTCTATAAAAGTAAATTTTTTCTCTTTTAAATCAAATATCTGCAACATACTCTTCAATTCTGGTTTTAATAGATTTACTACTTTTCCTAATATAACAAACTAACAAAATTATTCTAAAAAGACTAATTTGATATAAATATAATTTTTGTATTTTAAATAAATTCTATAATTTTCAGAAAGATTAGAAAAAAAAACATATATGTTTTTCTTATATTTTGAAACATATTATCTATGTTCCATTTTTATAGTTATTTTCTTTTTATTTACAATTTTATTTTGATTTATATAAGTGATGCTTTGAATGGATCAAATCATATTTATATATTCCATAGTCTATAAAATAACAGATAATTTTTTTTGTTAAAAAACTGTATCTAATTTTGAAATCCACACATTTCAGATCTACTACAATGATCCTTCATCAAGAAAATTGTCATATGAGAACAACAAAACCTTGCTCGACTATTCCAATACTATTCACCCATCTTAAAATTTCTCTGTGAATTGACTTTTATGAACCACTATTCATAAAATATATTGACTGGAAACTAAGCTGCTCCATTTGAAAAACAGCAATACCATTATTATATAACGAATGTTTTAACTGATCATGCCAGGGCTATTGACATAATGGGTTGTAAGCATTTTGAGTGTTATGAGGACGGAAGAGCAGATTTTACGTTTGGGCCTATGGAAACAATTAGAACATTGGAGAAAGGAGGAAGGGAGGTGTGGTTTAACACCATAGCAGGGTTTGGTGAAGGGAACAAGAACCAATCCATTACTCTGGGAGATGGATCCATTATTCCTGATGAAGCTGTAAAAGCATTCAAGCAGATTATGGATGAGCATTGTGTGGACTTGAAATTGGAAGATGGGGATGTGGTGTTGTTGAATAATCTTGCTGTTCAACATGGAAGAAGGCCTTCTAAGCCACCTAGGAGGGTTTTGGCTTCTGTGTGCAAGTAGTTTATAAATTATTTGACAATCAAGTGCTATTTTACAAATATATTGGTGATGATGTTTTTTATAGATATAAGTTCAATGTGAATCTCTGTTATTAGAAATCTGACATTTTCCTTTCTTTTTACATTTCAATCAATCAGTTGAAAACTTAAAATCTGTTATAAATAACTGTTTCTTGACCATTTCAATATCAATTTTTTATTTTTTAAATATTTAATTTTTAATATCAAATAAGTTATAATTCAATTGATATATTGTCAGAATATCCATCAAAATATAAATATAATTGTTGATTAGTTGTAAATAAATATATTTGCTTACTCTTATACTGTTCTAAAATCCTCATATCACAACCTAACTTAATTATATGTAGGATTTTTTTTAAGGTTTTGCTTTCACTTTACAGTTATTCTACTATTTCTTGTTCTGTGATTATAGAGCACTGATCTTTTAAAAAGGAAATTCACTTTCACAGTGATAACATGCAAGAATATTGCAGGACAATGTACATCTTAAATATCAAGACACAAGCATATAAGCAGATTGTATAACTGTGTGTTACTTGAGTATCAATAAAAGCAAAAGATGAGGCCAAATAAGTCTTACACAACATGAATACGGATGGAACCTGGTGTGTGTATATATATATATATATATATATATGCTAACTCCTTTTATCAATTGAATCTTTGCAATCAAATAAGTAGTTAATAATATTTTGTTTAGATTTTAAAAAATTTATGCATTGAAGAACATATTGGGGATCGTGATAAGATTTATTATACTAAAGCGTGGTGTTTTCGATGTTTGAGCTCTGCTAGGGTTTAATCCCTGTCACCATTGTTTTAGCGTACCCTTCCTTTCATGTTTCAAACCACATTCATTTGGAAAACCATGGGATTTAATATGTCCTTCACACTTATTGTTTCTTTTTTAGTCACTATGCCTTAAGGTGGCCCTTGGGACTATAAAATGGTGTTTCATGCATCGACCATACACTTGTCGAAACTGCGACAATGAATTGTAACGTTGTCGGACATGGTGCCTCCACTAAAGAAGTCTTGGAAGTTTGTCCCAAAGGTCTTCCACAGAGTAATGAATTTTCTCTTGATATTTTTTGCTTATTCTTAAATTTTATAATCCTTATAAATGGTTTGAACAATTGAGTCTAATAGGATATTTTGTATGGAGGATTTCTTATATACCAAAAAACTAGGTGCAAATTGCTTGGACCCCTTATGGTATTCAATTGCACACCATCCAAAATATGACCAAGAGTTTCTTTTTATTTCCCTTTGTTGATCTTTAACATGCCTTTGTTATTCTCCTAAAAGGTTTGTGGTATGTCCATAGCTCTTTTCTTGGTTCTTCCCCTTAGATGCTTGACTTGTTATCTCTGAATAGTCAACCCTTAAGGTCTTGGTTTGGTTGAAATTACCTAGTCTCCCCTTGCATTTTTGACCATTTCTTGACTTGTTAGCAACATCCATAGGTCATGTCGTTTACCATGAGCCAAATAAATTTTATTTGGCTCGACCTAAAAAATGGATCTATGTTGAGGTTGACCTTTCTTAAGACCTTAAGGAGACCATTGACATTAAGATAGGAAACACCTAACATGTCCAGAGAGTGTTGTACATTAATTTTCCCAACATTTGTTTTCATTTCCAATCCTTTGAACACAAAATTAGAGTTTTTCCCTTGTTGGCCTCACAAAATAAACTAGTTTCAAAGCCTTCAATTGAAAATGCCCAATCTAATGGCGAGGATGGCTTGACCACTATTATTGGTTGTAAGGCCACACAAATCAAGGGTGCAATTTAAAACCCTAATGCAGGGACTTACAATGCCACAATTATTATTTCAAACCCTAGTTTAGGTGTTTGCTTGTAGGATACATCTAAGTCTATAAGGGCCAAAACTTAACCCGCTTGGGAACATTCTTATAACCAAGACAAATCCTCTAAAGAGGTATATAAACCAAGGTATTCTAGTTCATCTTTGGTTGTCAACGTTATCTTAGTTTCACAGGGTACTACACAAGAGGTTACTGAACATTTATAACTAATTCTATAGTGTGTTTTTCCTTGCAAGGAATCTATTAGATGCTCTTACATTCTGTCTCATTAGTTTGAGGATGGAGAATACATGCTAGATAAATGATGTTCATTTATGCTTGAAAATTTCTTGGAAAAACATTTCAACAACATTTTTTTTTCAAAATACATATGGAGCCCTTCAAGAGTTAGGTTATGAGGATGTGTCCACAGATCCCCATCAATAATGAATGGTATTTCATGGAATAAACATGGCCTCACAGGTCCACCTTGAAATTACATTTTGCATGATTTATGACATTGATTTATGTATGTGGATGTAATTTTATGCTATAAATCAAGATCGTGAGATCAATTCTCAAAACTATCAGTAAAGTTTTTTGGTCCAATAGTCTTTTTTTGAATAGAAATCACAAGTCGGGGTATGGAGGCATACTTACTTTTATATGTACAAAATGGTGGTTGCATTATGTGCATCATAGATGTGATCCCTCAAATTGGGCCCTTTGGGTTTTGTTAAATATTAAAAATAGATATTTTGGAATAGTTAATGCTTATGCCTCGAATGATGCAGTGGAAAAGTATGTCCTTTATCATTGGCTTGTTGATGACTTGTTAGATGCATAATTGATTATGTGTGGAAATTTTAATATGGTCAAGATGGTGTCTGACAAGATTGGTAACCCATTGATGTGTTATAAAATTGGAGATAGAGAGGCTCAATATTATGTGTAATAAATTTGGATTTTATGACCCTTATTATTCATGTATGCATCTAAATTTGCTCGTTTCCCTCCATCGCTAATTTCATCCAATAATAATCTATCTCGCCTTATTTCATCTAATTTGTCTTATAAATCCCCTTCTATCCATTTGGTCTAATACCCCCTCTTCATTCATGTCACGTAATAACCTTATAACAGCCTATAACCTAATTAATTCATCTAATTCCCCATTATCCACTAACCAATCCTACTTGTCTAATATTTGGGAATTTAAAATTTCCTCCCACCTACCCTACCTTATGAGTAGCCTCTCCTACTCCCCTAGATTCTCTAGAACCCCCTAATCACATGACCAATCACATATTAATTATCATTAAGCTTCTAAAAATACTCTAGAGGCTTCAACCTCTAGAACATTCCCTCCTATAGAATCATCCAAGGAGTTCTTAATTGATTGAATAATTCTCCACCATTGATCTTCCTACACCCAACTTTAAAATCTGGCCATTGATCTTCCCTCTTCCCTCTATAAAAAATAACCAACCCATCCTCCATACAAAGGCCAAGGAAAAAACTCCATGAAAAAGCAGTCCATAATCTCTTAATCATCCTTGTCCATTGTCAAGCTATTCTCCATTGTTGCAACTTCAAGGTTTGAGACTACATCAAGTGATCCAGTATAATTAGTTGGGAGAAAGATTGAGTCTAAGAGGTTATGATGTTGGTATAATTCTATTTTGAATTCATTTTGTTTGCATTATGATCTTACTTGTTTCAAATTTTGAAGATTGATGTTTTGAGTAAATTTGATATAATTTTCATATCTAAATTCCATTGCTCAAAATCTCCATCTTACATTTGGTTACCATAGTGGGAGCCCTCTTTTTGGGTTAATCTTGTGAGTGTGAAGTGTGATAGTGCAACTTGCAGGAAAGATTTAGGATAAATTTGGGGCTCAAAATTTTAAAAATATCATGTTCTAGGTGAAAAGCGACTTTTCTCTACACAGAGTGATTTTGTATTTGTGATTTTGCTCTCGATAGTGGCAATTTTGACATAAACTGCCAACCTAACCACTAGTCATCAGGGTAACTCAATCATTTTTATCTTGTTAGTCAAAACCGCTTCTCGTAATCTGTAATATAGATTCTTATTTGTGGGTTTGAACATACTAGGCATGATTTTGATTTCTATTTGGGAATTTGAATAGACTAGTTGTAATTTTGTCAAAATCGCTTATTATTATTTATGATTTTGACTCTGTTAAATTTGTAATTTTAAACTTTACAGTAAGAATTTTAATGTTTCTAATATGAAGTCTGCACGTATTGTACATATTTTCTTATTGCATGTCTGTGTATATTTGAATATGTTTCTAACATATGTCTTTGCAGAATCAAGCTGAAATCTGATGTGATGCAAAAACATAACTCTTAGCTGCGATTTTGAATTGTAGTCATGATTTTGACATCTCAATTACAATTTTGACTAATATTATTTTTACATGATTGTTAATCTGCAAGTGGTATTATTTTTGTCTGAAAGCATCACTTATTATCTGTAAATATTTACCTATCGATTCTAACTTTTGTTTTGCAGGACTAAAACCAAAAATTTACTCTAAAGCAACACCATAACTGTTCACTTGTGATCTCAAATCAAACACAATCTAATCATGTTTTAGCCCTTTAAATCACTGTAAATAATCACAATTTGATAAAATTATATTCAAACATATTATATAAATCCCTTATTCTTTTATAAATTCATAAATATATATTTTTTATTGAATCTACAAAATCGCTTACTCTCAGTCACGGTTTTGATTTTAAGTCACGATTTTGTCTCTAATAGTCATGGTTTTGTTATCTAACTACTAGCAGTCTACATAGCCATTTTGCAATATTGTTACTTAGCCATCTACAATTTTGAATTTCAGTTGTGGTTTTGAAAATGTTATTATCAATTTTGAATAGGCCTAACCATGTGGTAACTTTAGCATTTTATTGATTGTTTTCAAAATTACATATTTACATTTGTGATTTTGACTTCATATCTACGATTTTGACTCTTTGTATGTGATTTGCATAACATTAGACCGTGTATAAATGATTTTGCCTTTTGTAGCAGTGATTTTGCCCCTGTTTATCTTCGAAATTGTCTTTCTTGAGTGTATTTTTTAAGATCATTTTTGGTAAATTTCAAGTCATTCTGAGGGTTCCCCAAGTCTCAAATTGATTTTGGCTTACCCCACAAGGGGCGCTGCCCCTTGACCCCATTGGGGGATGCCACCCCCAAACCCTTGCATCATGGCCCCTCATTCAAAAAATAAATTATAGTGTAAAACCTATGATTTTGTAGTGTTTTTATTAAGGCTTATTAGACTACCATTTGGCTTCGAAATTTATAAGGGCAAATTCAATGGCTATTTTATCTTGCTTGATTTTACCTATCAAGTTACTAACCACTTGTTTTACAGGTCATATTTTTGTCTAACATCTTGTCTTACATATTTCCCCTCAAGACTGCCAAATTAAAACTACTAATCACTTGCTTTGCAGGACACTTGTCAAATATTTTGGCATTTATAAAATATCTTGTATATATGACACTTAATTAATCAGTTAATAAATCTTTTTGCTTGCTTGAGTGTCACCTGAGGGCTATAATGGTGTATGCTCTCCTCCCTGCATCCTAGTGACAAGGCTTGAAGGATAAAAACCATTAACAAACCCTCCCATTTTTATTTTTTAGGAGGCAATGTGATGTGGAAGTGAAATCCACACACTTGTCATATTCCTATGGGGATTGTGACCATGGATTTCATCGTCATGAATAAATCCACACTCTATGTTCAGGTGGAGTCTAAATAATATAGAAATCTCTTGTTAGGCTAAGCGGTTGACTCCATATAAGTTTTTCGTGAAGGGAAAGAGTTAACTTTCTAACCTAAGCATTTGACAACACCTTATATAGAGTTGGGTCCCACGTACCTAGTATATATTAGGGATGCCCTTAGTAAGCACATATAGCCTAGAATAAGACCTTCGATCGTAAGAGATGACTTGTTGTCAGAGTTAGTATCAGCTCCCAACTGATCGTTCTGTACAAACAGGGTTGAGAGGGTTTGAGAGATTTCATAATAGGTCACTAGCCTGCAATCTCACCAACGAAGCCGTTAGATGGTGTAGTCATTGGGTTACACTCCTGAAATAGTCAATAATTTTAGGATTGTGGCTTGCTTACTTTTAATGTGTGTTGTGCTAGACTAATGTTGTTTGTGAGCTAAATCAACCTTTTACCCAAGCTTATACACACCTATTTAGGTCTCTTTCACATATCATCATCTTATATATCCTTGTCTCATCATTATATCATCATGTATATCCTTATCAATATCCTGTTTTGTATATTTGATTTTTACATTGTGTACATCCTTTTAATCTTATCTCATCTTACATCTTATCTTATATATATCATCATCCCTCCCATTTTAGTCACATCCTAGTCTAGTCTCATATGTCTATCACTATTCATATCCCCATCACTCACATGCCTTAATCTAGTCTTGTCACCCTCCATCACATATTATCACAGTCTAACGTCATATTATTCACTTAGCCTTAACACTAATCATCCCTAGTGTCATCTTCAAGACTAAATCCACCTTATCCATAACCAATCTAGGTCACATCCTAGTCATTTTTATCACCATATCCTCACATCACCTTAAATTATTCATCCTTAGAGTCTTATTCCAAACCATATTACCCGTCATAAAACCCACCTCATCTTAATTGACACCTTATCACTCGTCTTGACCTTGTCGAGCCTAATCACCTTGTCCATCACCATATTCCTTATATAACCTAGCCTAATCATAGTCCAAATCATCCTTACTTTGTCATCCCCTTGACTATAATATCCATCCCATCAAGTTTGTGATCATAAATTAGTCTTCATCCACATTAGTAAACAACTCTTTCTACATTAGGGTCCCGATTGTAAGCTTGCTTGTGTCTAACCAAGTTTGAGTCATAATCATAATCTTATCAACGTATCAATCAAATCATCTCATCCTAGTTGAGTTGATCATTTTGGTCTTGAGTTAGTCTAAAATAAAATCAACCCTGAATCGAAATCAATCTTTTGGGGTAGCCTAGCCTCAGTCGAGTCTTAGAGCTTGTCATAGCTTGCTTAGTCGAATCAAGTCTAAATCATCAAAGTCTAGCTCACATCTTAATTTGTTCTACTTAACCTTATCTTACCTCATTTAACATCAAATCACATCCAACATCTACTCAAACTTGAGATCAAAGTAAAGAAAACCTTTTTCCAATTTTTTTCCACACATCCCATCTTCATCCCTTGATCTTTCCATTCAATCCTCTGCACCTATTGATTGGGGCTGACAAACCACATCATCCATACTTTCTCCCATCTTGATCCATGGTATCTAAAACAATTTTGGTCAATACCCCAATTGAGAAATGCCTCATGGCCAATAGGGATGTACTCTTTTCCTACCTCCTTGAGATAAGCACTTCACATCCTATAGACTTTGACCCTATCCACCCAACATTACCTCAAATCCACACCCATCCACGTCAGTTTAATCTTAGCCTCTGTAATACCCAATCCCATTCAAATCCTCCATGCACCAGTCATATATAGTCATCTACCCCTTTCTATATTAACAAAGGGAATCCAATCCTAGCCACCTCATATACTTGTAGTCTGCCTACCCAATTACAAAAACAAACATCTGATCTAAAGTCCAATGCTTCCACATCCAAGTCAAGAAGTGAAGAAAGGCCTTATATCCTCTTCCTATATCCTTAGAATCCCTCTTTCACTAACCTGTTTCTGCCATCATGATGGTATATCCAACTATATGACATCTTGATCCCACCAAACCTAAGCCCACTTGGTACAAAGCAAACCACTATTGGATATATCATCAAACTTGGGGACATACCTATTCTCATGCTACCTATTCTTAACAATCCATTATTATTATACATCTCCACCACAAATCATGCCTTAGGGGACTTATTGACATAATATGATGATGATCACAGGAAGGTGCAATATATTATATTAGCTACACTATAGTTGGCTAGGATTTTTTTACGATATATGGAAAAATTATGTCTTGCATTAGTGTTTACTGTGCAAAAGTTACAATGTTATATGCTACACAATGAGACACAAGTCATTACAAAAGTGGATCCCCTTAGATGTATATGTATAAATTACATTTGTTAGTACATATTTCAAAATGGGTCATTTTACTCATATAATTCAATTTAAAATTCCTTTTTCAAAAACTATTGAAATTACAAGTTATCGTAGACCAACTAAAAATAACTCCATTAACAAATACACTACAAATTAATGATAATTTTAAAGATGATTTTACTTTGTATCATATTAATGATGACATTTGGACCATGTATTTCTATGAATCCAAATGTGCTATTGGTGTTGGTGGTGGTATGGTTTTCATTACACCTCAAGGCCAACCTATGTCATTTGCATATTGTTTCGGGTTTTATTACATAGATAACATAGTAATATATGAATAATTAATATTGGGTTTATATATAACATGCACATATAGATAAAATCACTAAGGGTATATGGAGATTCTAAATCAATGGTTAATAGAGTATTAGACATATACCAAACAAAATAAGAAAAGCTAAACCCATACAAATAATTGGTACAATGGTTAATGACACATTTTTTATACTTTCTCATACAAAGCATCCCTTGAAAAGAGAATCAACATGCAAATGCCATGGATAGTGTAGATTCATTGATCCCTATTGATATCAATGATAATGTTGTCATTTTTACTATACAATAGTTACAAATGCCATCAATATCTACAATACAAGTAGAAGCTTTAGAAGTCTTAGCAGTTATTCCAAGACAATTAATTTAGAACAGTAAAATGATATATATATATATATATATATATATATATATATATATATATATATATATATATATATATATATATATATATATATATATATATATATATAAAGTAACAATACTAGAAAATGCTACACAATTAAAAATATAAATAACAATGCGAGGCTACATGTTACATTCTTATTGGAGTATATTTATTTAAAAGATCACTTGAGAGACAACTATTTCAATGCTTAAATCATGAAGAATCTAAATTATAAATACTTGAAGTACATGATAGTGCATGTAGTGGTCATTTTAGTGGCAAATCCATGTCCCACAAATCATTATGACAAGGTCACTATTGGCTTACAATGGAACAATAATGTCATGAACATGCAATTTTTAACACAATATCAAAATAATAGAAACCTTAATCATTCCACATCATATGAATTACAACCCATTGTTTCACATTGACTATTTTCTCTTTGGGGCTTTGATTTAATTAGAAAAATAGATCTAAAATTGTTAAATGGTTAAAATTTTATCAGTACCAGTACAAAATAATTTACAATATGGGTCGAGGCTATACCTTTACAATCTACTACGAGTGAATATATTTGTCAATTCTTAATAACACATTATTTCAAGGTTTGGACTCTCATCAGATATTGTTATAGATAATGGATTATCCTTTAAAAAAATGTTTAGAGAATTTGTGCAAAATGCAACATTCGTCACACATTTTCTACACTAGATTATTCAAAAGGTGTAGTCATATAAAATGTTAAATTGGTAACTTGAGTGTGGCTTGTGACACCCAACCCATAGGTCCCTCTTGCATGCTC
The DNA here is from genome assembly GCA_037957365.1 of Torreya grandis. Lineage (NCBI taxonomy): Eukaryota > Viridiplantae > Streptophyta > Pinopsida > Cupressales > Taxaceae > Torreya > Torreya grandis. Next base: position 1,827,529 of record JARHVA010000384.1, read on the forward strand.
TCATGACCCTTTTAGACAATTTTTTTGATTATTCTTAGTCATCCGTAGACTTCCAAGACCTGATTCCAGCTCAATTAGGTTATTTTTCCCATGTTCATTCCACCCCTCAGGTCCCATACCTGTAGGACAACAGTGCCCAACTTGGACTATAGCACTAGACCGTAGGGTGTCCCATTTTAAATGCTTCAATCCAATCACATTTTGAGCCCAGATGACCATTTCCTCTTGATTCCTCTTTTTTATTGTGTTAGCATAGCGCGAATACATTTAACCTATGACTAATATATCTCTATAAAATCTCATTCAAAGTTTATTTAGAAGGGTTTGGCAAATATTATAAAATCAAACAAGACCACTAAAGCAAATTTTCATATTCTCTACATACAACCATCCAATACAGCCACCAACATATTCAAACTCTCACACTAGTCCCTAGCCACCCCAAGCACTCTCAGTTTGGCATTTTTGCATTCACATAACACTATTTCACAAAACACATCAAGTGGGAGAACTACATATGGCTTGATCTCTCTTCAGAGTATTGGTATGTAGGTAGCGTGCCCACACAAGAGGTGTAGATACACATTCAGTGCATCCACTAACCCCCCTCTTTCTCAAGTTTTATTCAAGCATTATGAAGGTCTAAGGTTGGAGATTAAATCATCTCTACAAAGAGCTCTGTCAACATTCAAGATTTGAAATTTCATAGGTAGGTTTACATAGTAACAATAGACAAAACCCAAAAAACTTAGATCTCTGTTACCAATTTGGACAACGGTAAGACCTAGTCTATAGTGTCAAACCCTGAAGTGTCTTATTTTTGACACTCCTATCCTTTCACCGAACGAAAGCTAGATCTATATTCATGACATTTTCCTAGTCCTACATTATCGGTATCAACCTTTGTCTCAACCATATCAACCCAGGTTTAAGATAAGTTACATTTTTCCTTTTTTCATTACTATTTTTAGAAAGCTACAAAAGTTAAATAAATTATATAAATCAGTGGTTAAATTATTGCAATATTATTTACTGATTTAGTCAACTCAAACCTTTAACTAAATTAGGAATAAGACTCTAATATTCCTAAAATAGTTAAACCATTTGGTGAACTCGACTTACTTTGTGCATAAAAATCGTAGAAACCCTAGGGTAAATTCCTTGCTGATTTTTTTCAATAATTTTTTATTTTTTTTGCATATTTTTAATTATAAATTAACATTTAATTTTTAAAATTCTATATTAATTTTTAAAAAAAAAAAATTCTTCTAAACCCTAGTTGCATATACTAGGTCCCTTTAAATCAAGAATTTTCTAATAATTTTTTTATTTTTTTACTTGCATATTTAAATAAAATAAAAAATTCACATTAAATTTTGAAATTTCTTAGTAATTTTAAAAATATATATTTTTTAAAACTTTGGTTACATATACTAGGTCCCATTGCTCTTAAGGTATCACCTTACATGTTTATGAGCATTTGTATCCTTTTTATGCATATTCCAGTTCATTGTTTAGATTATATTTGTTTATTCTGCTCTTTCATTTTTCAAATTGTTTTCCTTATGCCATTTAAGCTCCTTGCATCTCTTCCTTTGAGAATAAGTGCAAGACTTAGTGGTAACCCTCCTGAATTCACCCAAATTCCTTCAACCCGACCATATACCATGAATAAACAACCTGCTCAAGTTCCTGCTATAGATCCTACACACGCAGATTACACCAGTTTCCATGAGGATAATTTTGACAATGAGCAGTATGAGAATAAAAATGATGATACAAACATTGATGTTCATGACCCACCACATCAACCTCTTGATCCACTTCCACCTATTGTTGATAATGAAGTTATCCTCAACAAAGATTTGATCCTACAAAGTTTTCAAGAATGACTCAGGAAATAGCCCCAAGATCATACTCTTATTTTACAATCTATCATAGAAATTAAAAAGGCTAAACAATTTGAGTCTTCCATTTCTTCAGAGTAACCCATTGCAAATGACACTATGGGGGCACCTATGTCTCAGCAACCCCCTATAGTAGCCCAACCTTCCTATGAGCCACCACCAGCTACAACTAGTACATCTTTGTCTCTTGATGTGGTGGCCCTTGTGCAAGAGATAAAATATCTTCAATTTAATGTGCTACATCTCGATTAAGGTGCCTCTAGACCAACACAGGATTTAGATTCTTTTGCTTTGCTGCATACACCATTAGCATGTCATATTATTTAGACACCCTTGCCACAAGGTTTTGCTCAACCCAAGCTCACCCTATATGATGACAAGGGTGATATAGAGACACATTTGAGATCTTTTCACACATCATGCTTGGACTATGTGCCAAATGACTGGTTACTAACTAAGATATTTCCATGAAGTCTAAAGGATTATGCTTTACAATGGTTCTATAATCTATCGAATCAGTCGATCAATGCATTCAATCCTCTAGCCAACATGTTCCTAGCTCATTTCAGTATTAACATTGGTGATAAGGTTTTCCTATGCCCAAGTTGCACAATAGAAACAAATGTTAAATGAGTATCTCACAGATTATGTTATTTGATATAAGACTATCTTGGCTAAGATGACTAGCCCCATGGCCAATCAAGAGTTACAAGATCTCTTCAAATAGAGTCTTCTACCAGCTTTGCATGAATCGATAATGTTTAAAAATTTCTCTTCCTTCACTAAATTATGTCATATAATAAAGGAAAGGGAAGTCAAATTAATTTCAATAGGTAAACTCAAGTACACAAGAATATAAAAAACAACAAACAAGAGTAACAACAAAGTCCTATACAAAGTAAAGGTCAATGATAACAAGAGTCAAAATCAACCAACAGTTAATGTGGCTTTAGAGCCCCCTCTACAAGTGGTTTTATCAGCACCTCCTTGATGAACCTTTACAATTCTACTAGTTTCTCCAATTAGAGTCTTACAACAACTATTGAAATTTTATATCATATCTCTCCCTCCTATTTGAGAAGATGATCCAACAAAGCCTCTTCCACAAGGATATGATCAACATGTATTTTGCAATTTTTATAGGGCACCATGCCACACAATAAATAGATTCATTAGTTTGAAACACAAGATACAAGACTTGATAGATGTAAACATTATTAATCTTGGCACTCTAGTTAAGCCTCCTTAAGAAAAACAAATATAGAACAAAGCTTTGAAAATCTTCTCAGATCTTTTCCCACAACATTTTAAATAAGAGACAGGGGATACATCAGATGTTCACCATGCATATCATGCACATCCTCCACTAGCTACATATAGGGAACCTTCATTTGAGTCACATCCTTTAAGTAACATGATTGATGTGTACAATTATAGAGGTCTAGCTAGACCTTTGATCTCCTTCTCAGAATAGGAGATAGTTGAGGATGATTTAGATTATCATGCACTATTTATCAGAGCTTACATTCATAATCATCCAATCATAGTGTTTTCATAGATAATGAATTCAGTGTGAACATTTGCACTATGACATTACTGTAGCATTTGAGATATTTAGAGCAAGCTATTACCTTGACAAACATAGTTATCAGTGGATTTAGTGGGCACATACAGAGTTCATTGTGTGAGATCATACTTCCTCTATAGGTTGTTCCAACACATGTGGCCACACCATTTACTATTGTTCCCAGTGAAGGATTTTTTGATATGTTACTTAGTCAATCATGGATTCAAAAAATTTGAGCATTACCTTCTATAGTTCACAAATACATGAAATTCATTCATGATAATTAGGTTGTTACAGTTGGTGGAGTTTCATATGAGTTACCACTCCCCACTTCAGAGCCATCTTCTACTTTACAGTCACTAGTTTCAGCTTCTCCACCAGTTACAGTTCCCCCAAGTTTAGATTCAAACACAGTCGAGGCCTTCCTCGCTAGCACAAAGAGTTCATACACTTCTATGGAGGCCTTTTTTTGAGTAACAATATTTTCAAGATTCTAGACAGCTTTCAGCTACAGTGTTCACACCTAGGACAATATCATTGAGGTCTCATGCCTCTACACATAGAACACATGTTCATAGAGCTTCTCCGACTACTATATGGATCCCTAAAAGCCCTATAGTTTCATCCACTTCTTAGTGTTATAGGGGGACCCCACAGTCAGTTTCCACTAGAAATTTTAGAGCATTTATAATATACATAGATTTTAGAGCCATAGTCTCAGCCCTTCTATCATGCTTCATGATCATGCATGATCCCTCTCATTGATATATGACACCATGATAGGGAGTCTCCTATAAGACTCATCAGTTAGTATCATCTCTCCTCATCCTTACTTGTACATATTTTATCAATATTTATTGTACATAGTCTTCTCATGATTGATTGTACATAGCTTATTTAAAAAATATTAAAAACATTCAAATGTGCCAAAAACATCAAAAACATTCAAATATATCAAAAATCCAAAAACATTCAAATAACTCAAAAAAAACACAAAAACATTTCAATCGTATGCATTATCCATGCTTTACATTTCTACTACCATGCTAGACTTACATTTGCTATTCTATTCTATTGTTTATCGATTTATCTACATTACCATGCTTCACTTGATTTCTTTGAGTATGTGCAGTGACATCTAGATCCATGATTGCTTCACTCTACCCATTGAGGGGGCATCCTAATTTTACATTTGAGACTTACATCGATATATCTACCCTTTGGGGCCTTCTTCTACATGACTACACCATCTAGGTTATGACATTCCTTCACCACACACTCTAGTTATCATGCTGATGTACATTACTTACTATCTTACACAGATTACTTTATCAAGTCTCACTAGTATATAACACTTGTGTATTTCTTAGCATCTACCTAGTCTTGTACTCCATGTCTTGCATACTTTCACTTCTTTCTTTGATTAGTTAGATGCAATTGTATTTCCAAAATATTACATGTTTTTCTTCCTTGCTTTGTATAGCTATATGTGATTGCATTTCTTAGTTTCTATTTTGTCTCCTATATGTGCCTTAGGACATTGTCCAATGTCTTTTGTTTTTACTCTTGTGTGTGCCTTAGGACATTTTCCAATGTCATTTTCTTGTACTCTTCTATGTGCCTGTGGCCCTTGTGCCAACCTTGCTTGTTTTTAATTATATGTGTATGTGGAATTTGAACATGCATTTTATGCTTGCTTTCCAACTTAAGTGACATGTGCCTATGTCCCTTATTTGCTTGGCCCCTTTGGCCACTCTTATATGCTTCTTATTTATTGTCTTGTGTGTTTTTTGCTTGTTTGCTTCTCACTGTTTGCAATGCCATGATCCACATCATGGATTATCTTGCTTTTTTGGATGTCATGATGGAGATCATTCTCCATTCCTCTTTAACAACTAACAACTAACATTTTCAGATTCAGTTCAATACATTGCAGATGTTATTACATTGTTATATCTATCTAGGTATACCCCTATTGATCTAACAATCTCCAATACAAACCATGTTATATCTTGAGACATCTTTCAATTATCATTGTTATATCATATATTTCACAGCATAACATACTTGTAGAGCTTTCTTCTGAGAGCAGTCATTTCAGGTTCTTCATTCCTACCCTCAAAAGAGGGTGAAATAAATAGAGTTTTTGTGATAGAGATTTGAGCTCCTATCATTTGAAAAATTAGTTTTCAGAACACTTAGAACAATAATCAGAGGTCAAACTAGGTAGAATAGACCAAAAAAATAGTGATGATTACAGAATAGTCATCAGTTTCAACAAAGAACAAAAGTGTCAGACATGGATAATAGCACTAGATAGTAGGATGTCCTATTTTTGGTGCTCCTATACAAACAACAAAAAACCTAGATTTTTCAAAAATAGGTAGATAGATCAGCTCAGCTACAATTTTGTCATATACAGATTAATCTAGATTCAATTAGAGAATCTAGAAATAGGGGGCATCATGTGTAGCATGATGGCTCTCAATTCCATTTTTAGATTGAGCAGTTGGTATAGCTTTTGGATCATAGACCATGTTACAGACACTAGTGATTGGGGGTAAAGTGCATGGCACATTTGACTTCTTTTCTTTCTGAGTTTAATATATTAACCAAGCATTCTTAGTAGTTGTATGTTTTATTCCATTTGTAGGTAGTTGGCATCATTTAAGAGTGGATTTCATACAAGCCTAATCTCCATATTCTCGAGTGGCTTTCATATAAGCCTAGTTACCAGTTTCAGAGTGGATTTCATACAAGCCTAATCTCCTCCTTCAAGAGTTAGCCAAGATTGGCCTAGTTTTTAGTAAAAATTCAACTATCCATGCCATATTGTTAGATTATAGACAATTCATGGGCTTCAAGAGCCATCTCATATGACATAAATTCATACTAACACTAGTTCATAGCTTCACTTAGTGGGTAATGATGGAGCCAAAGGTCTAACTAGTCTTTGTATTTTTGAGCCACCTACTTAGAGGGATCAGAAACACAGTCTAAACATCAATTAACACACACATGATCTTATAGCTTCACTTAGTGGGTGAAGATGGAGCCAAAGGGCCAGACTTAGCATTTTTGAGCCACTCTTAGGGAATTGAACACTCAGCTTCATTCACGATATTACTCTTGGTACAACACATACCCAATATTACTTAGAATCATCCAACATCACTCAACATCACAACAAATTTTGTATTAGTTTGTATACTCAGTGAGGTGTATTCATTCCTTTCTATTCCTCTTTCTCATACCCAAGTTTGTATGTTCTTATTTTAGATATAACATATCTAGTAAGAACTGATCTACTATTTTTTTCTCTTACATATTTACATTTCATAATGTGCTCTCTCTATGTACACCCAACATCACATAGCTTCACAAGCTTCACCCTTGTAGGTAAGTTCAGGTATGCTTTCTACTTTCCCTTTATCTTAGTATTTCACCTTTCTGCATCACTAGAATAAAGGGGGGGGAAATATAGTCATATAACATGTCAAAATGGGTAGCTTGAGTGTGGCTTGTGACACCCAACCTATAGGTCCCTCTTATATGCTCTCATGACCCTTCTAGATACCTTTTTGCTTATTCTCAGTCATCCATAGACTTTAGAGACTTGATTCCAACTCAGCCAAGCTAATTTTTCCATGCTCATTCCACCCCCCAAGTCTCGTACCTATAGGACAATAATGCTCAAATTGGACTATAGAGTTGGACCTTAGGGTGTCCCATTTCTAGTGCTCTTGTCCAATCACATTTTGAGCCCAAATGACCGTTTCTTTCTGATTCCTCTTCTTCATTGTGTTGGCCTAAAGTGAATACATTTAACCCATGACCAATAGATGTCTATAAAAACCCATTCAAAGTTTATTTAGAAGGGGTTGGAAAATATTAGAAAAGCAAGCAAGAATACAAGCAAGACCACTAAAGCAAGAATACAAGCAAGACCACTAAGACAAATTTCCCTATTCTCTATGTAAAACCATCCAATATAGCCACCAACATATTCAAACCCTCACACTAGTCCTTAGACACTTCAAGCACTCTCAGTTTGACATTTTTTCATTCACATAACATTATTACACAAAACACATCAAGTGATAAACTACATATGGCTTGATCCCTCTTTAGAGCATTGGTATATAGGCAGTGTGTCCACATAATGGGTGTGGATACATGTTTAGTGCATGTTACACATATTAACCCCCCTTATTTATCTTCTTAAGTTTTATTCAAGCACTATGAAGGTCCAGGGTTGGATTTTAAATCAACTCTATAAGAATCTTTGTTGACATTCAAGCCCTGAAATTTCACAAGCAAGCTCACACAGGGACAATGGACAAAACCTAGAAAACTTAGATTTTTGTGACCAGTTTAGAAACAATGACAGGACCTGGACTATAGCACTAGACCTTGAAGTGTCTTGTTTTTAGTGCTCCTATCCTTTCACCAAATGCAATCCAGATCCAGATTCATGACACTATCCCAGTCCTGCATTGCTAGTATCAACCTTCATCTCAGCTGTATCAACCCAGTTTTAAGATAAGTTATATTTCTCCTCTTTCATTACTATTTTTAGAAATTTACAAAGGTTAAATAAATTATAAAAATTAGTGGTTAAATTATTTCAATATTATTTATTGATTTAATCAACTTAGACCTTTATCTAAATTAAGAATAAGACTCCAATATTTCCAAAATAGTTAAATCACAAGGCAATGGTCAAGTAGAAGATACAAACAAAATTCTTTTTAATATTTTAAGAATTTTGTTTACAAAACATGAAATATATTGTGAAAATTAGATTATTTACATACTTTGATAATATTGTACAAGTGTGCATACACCAACAAAGGCTATACCATATTCTCTTATCTATAGTACAAAATCAATATTACCACTTGAATTAGAAATTCCTTCCTTATGGGTCTCTCTTAAATATATAATAAAAGATAATGAATTTCAAGAAAAGTGATTGCATAAATTAGAAATGCTTGAAGGCAAGCGGATGCAAGTTATTGAACACCTTAGAGTATATCAAGACCATATCAAGCATAATATGCAAAAATGGTTATTAATTAATAGTTTTAAGTGGGAGATCTAGTGTTAAAATAAAATTATAAAAATATAAATGTGAATAAGGAAAATAGAGTCATATTCAAACCCAATTTATCGGATCCATCTGTGATTATAGAAAAAGTGGGTACAAGGGATTATTGGTTAACTACACAATAAGAAAAACCTTTGAAAAACCCTATTAAAATCATGCATTTGTGCTTATACTATACTTAGTATAGTCAACCAATCATAAAAAATGATTGTGATTAGTTTCATGATTTGTTGCATCATGCTCTTCTTTTACTTCTTAAACATGGGGTCTATTTGATCAATTTTATTCTAGCCCTTGGCTCTTGGTGAATTTTTGGCCTCTTGGCTCTTCCTTTTCACTTTTTAAATCTAAACACTCTTAACACTATGATCTATGCTTCCATAATTTTCGATTATCCTCACTATTTTCATAATCTACACTATGCAAATTACATTTTAAAAAAAATCAAAGACTATCATCCAATAACAAACAAATTCAACTGGAAATACTATCCTAAGCTAGTCAATCTTGTCCTATCCCATTTTTCATAGCCAAATCATAAACTAAACAAACATAGCCTTAATACATCTAGTTTTTCAATATTTTACTTAGTTTCATTATACAAAACAATACTCATTCATGAAAAATATTTATTTTGTGTGTTATATTGCTCATACATGTGTGTTACATACATTTCCAAGTGTATATTTGATGAGATGAGGATGTAAAATCATTCCTATGTGTATCTATTTTATATCTCCTACATGCCTTTCAAAGCTAAAATTCACATATACAATGGGGGAATCTTGATCATACTGGTCATGCCATCATTTTTAGTGCATACTTTGCATTGACACATGGTGTAAATTGTTCATATCCCTCTCATTTCTCCTACTTTTAAACCCATGGTTTATCACTAGTATTCTTTGGTTCTAGTTTCAAAATTCAAAATGTAAAATAAAATTCAAATATATCAAAAATACAAAAACATTCAAAATATTCTTAAATTTTAAATTTAAGATCTGAGTATAATTAGACATCTATTTTACATCATTGACATATGTTATTCATCTCATGATTAATATATATCATACTATTTTTCTATCACACATGTATTTCACTGGTATTCATGAGTGTTACAAATAACATACAAAGTTCACATAGATTAAGATGAATAACAACAATGAGAATTGAATTTTTTTCATCCCTCAATGGGTTCTATTTTCCTTACATATTTGATTCTGATTGGAGCTTCATCACCCTTAGTTCACCATTGGTTCAACTAAGGAACCAAATCTATCCAAATGTTTCATGGGAAGCAGCAATTCTATAATTATTTAAGGAAGCACCATCTCCAAGCAACGTTACAAGAGCAATACTAGTTTCACACATATGGGTGTACTCCTTCCTTGTTATTTTCAATATTTTCAAATTCAAGTTATATTTCAATTTTGAAATTCACATATGGACCTTAACTAATTTACATTATTGAAAGATTCACCTTGGAACACCATGCATGATTGGATCCTTCTCCCAAAGGAAAAGTGTGTTGCACAGACTTAGGTTTCTTCCCTTTTACTTTAGTAATTTTAATTCTAGACTAAGGGCTGGGGATGACTATGGGGGTGGGGCATGGAAGGGGGTACATGGGATAGAATAAGAAGGGGAACGATGGTAGGTGAAAAATGTAGTCACTCAAATTTTGTTATAAATACTTGATAATGTCATTTTTGACTCACTTTCAATTTAATTAACTTGAACCCTTAAACTAGACCTATTTTACACCTCACTCTATGTTAAGTACTTATACAAACCTTTTCCTTTCTAAGTTTATAATTTACACCTACATAAATGTTCTTAATTGCTAATAACTCCATTAAGAATTTATACGAACATCCCAAATTTTAAATTTCACATGTTTCTTTCCAGGACAAGATCAACCACTATGGGTCAATCTTGATCTTCAGGTTAGCAATTGTTACTTTTTAAATTTAGATCCTCCCTTACAATTTGGTCTATATTTTTAAGATAGGTAACTTGAGGTTTTACCCTTTTGGATTTCTATAAAGACACATCTAAGTCACCTATTCTATCACTTGCCAATTTCAATATTGAGGCACATTTACACTATTATACATTGAACAAAGGTTCCATATTATTCTCAAATCTGATTTTAATCATTTGAAACAATCATTATTCAAGAAAAAAAATTATTAAGTATTTAATCCATATCTATATGCATATATGTATCAAAAGCAACACAATTTCACAAAGAAATCTAAGTGGGAGAACTACGTGGTCTTGTTTCCCCTCTTTAGAGTATTATATACATAGACACCAATCAATTATCACAAAGGTGATTAAGGTCAACTCAACCCATTAAACTTTCCCCTTTATCTTTGTAGGTTTTCATATATTACAAGCCCTAATATGGTTTCAACTTTGAAGAAGTTATTTACAGGTCATTCATACACATATTAAGGTCAATTTTTTGCACATATGCATGTTTCAAAAAACCACAAATGATTGTGGTTTGATTTCCCTAATTTTTTATATAGGACAAAATTGACTAGAATATGATAATCATGCCAATTCATTTTGTCCCATTTTCACTGATCCTAAACCAAGCAATTATACTCATAGTTCCTATGGCACTTGTATAATCAATTTGGTTTGACAATTTCTAGTCATCTATTAGTTTCAAATAGTCAAGTTATAAATTGAAAAAAACTAAGTCTTTTTGTGTTATCGATAATTAACCTTCTTTCATTCGATCATGCTTTGTTGATTTCATTACTTTATTTTCATTTTGATAGGTACAAGTTGTTTTATAACTTTACCTATCTTTCAAATCATTTTATCTTAATTAGATTTAATACACCAATTAATTCCAAATTCTAATAAAATACTTAAAAATATGTCTTTCAATGCCTTGAATATCTACATATATGGATGCAATGTATGAGTATGTATTAATGTTTTCACAAATCCCAAACCTATTTGAGAATATAACATGTTATTAGAGATTTTTGAAGCTTCACTTTGTTGTATGGATGATTTTCATATTTGGAATCATTTTATCTTTAGGGTTTTCAAGATTTTCTATAAAATTTGTATGAGAGGGAGATTGTTAGTTTTTTTTTTTTTTTCAAAAATCCTTGGAAAGGTTTAGTGATCCCATTGCATTCAAAGTGTCCAATAAAGTCAAGTTTTCCCTTCATTTCATTTGAATGGAATTCATTTGCTTTGTTAATGGGGGTTTGATGTTTTGGCATGCCAAATGTTTTTTTAGCATGCATGCAATTCTTTTTTAATGTTTTTTTTTCTATTATATATATATACATATATATACATACATACATACATATATACATACATATATATATATATATGTATATATGTATGTATATATATATATATATATATATATATATATATATATATATATATATATATATATACATATACATATATATATACATATATATACACATATATATATATATATACATATATATACATATATATATACATATATATACATATATATAAATATATATATATATATATATATATATATATATATATATATATATATATATATATATATATATATAACTTGTTTTAAAAAATAAAAATAATAAAAATAAGAGCAAAAATTACTTCTAAAGTTCAATTTTAGATTTTTCTTGATTTTAGATTTGAATTACAAGCATTGCCTTGAGAAAAAAATAATTTGGCTTTTGGTTCATGCCCCACTAAGGATTTTTTAACTCACCACTCCTCAAATACCTCCAAGATGCCCATTCACGGGCTTACCATGAGGTTCTCCAATTGATCACCTCATAGTTTGGGTTGGCATCTTCAGATATAACCACAATACCTAAAACACATGGAAAATTACTAAAATTGTAACTATGCTACAACACACAAAATGTGTGCCACATGTTGCCTTGAGCTCCTTTTCCAAGCCCGCATCTATCTTCACACTATTATGCATAGTCTAATGCTTTATCCCAGCTCCTTGTTATTGTAATATTCCATCCAAAGAGTACTTGGCCATCCAAAGGGTAGGTTGTTATTTATGGGCTCATGCAATTTACTTTTTCATGCCTCATATGGTCAAAAGGGTAGTTAACCGTCCTTAGGCCTTTTGAAAGTAGTGGCCACCTAGGCCTCACACTCATTTTTTACAATGGTGAATGATGTGTGGTCAAGTGATAACTTGACCACCCATAACTAAAAATAATTAAAAAACATTTTACCTTTCAATTTTTTTTATTTTTTTTACCCAGGGTATTTTTTTGAAAACATGATCACCTTAATATACACCTCGTGTTGGACCATATTTTGAAACAACACACCTCGAGTACCATGGATTCCACCTTGGATACCCCAAAACTCTATGTGCATTCCCAATCAAGCCTTCTCAATTGGATATCAAAATTGAGCCCTCTCGGTCCTTAGTTGGGTAGCATGCTACTTAGAATTCTTAGGCTAGTGTGTTTATTGGCTTTGAGACTCTTTTTTGCACTTATCTCCTATCAGGTTGTCACAAAGTTAAAAGGTGCATCCTAAATTATTTGGTAACCCTTGAAAAATCCAATTATAAGTGTGCTCTCTATGTTATTATAGACACTTAGGTTTGATATTAGACACTTTCAAAACATCAAATTTGACATTGAAATTATGCATACATTTGACTTTTATGCACACCTTATTTATACTCATATTTTTTCTTTTCCTTTCTTATTCAATATATACACATAATCATGATCATCCTAGTTTATGTAGGAACATCTGATGATCTTAGACAAACCTTATCCAAATATTAAATCAATGATATATAATTATATAACTCTACTGATAATTACTGGATAGTTATAGTTACCTTAGGGGTTTGCCTATGTCAACAGTGCCAAAGCACACCTAAAGGATATTTTTTGAAATTGGTAAGTCTCCATTAGGTTGGCCTAAATATGTTTCATGGGTTGGTCACAATGACAAATAAAAATAATCAAATATAATTACAAATCATTCCTAAGGTTATATTTATTTGGCCATCACCTTGAGAATCACTTAAAATTTGGAGGAATCAATAAGCACTCTCTTGAGACATTATCAAAAATGGATAAAAATTTGAAAAACCCTTAAAGGAGTAGCCCTAGAGCCCAGTTTAAATACAAAAAATTCAAAGTTGCATGGTTCTAAGTGTTAAAAACTAAAACATTACATTGAATTCTTTATTGATCATGATGTTTCATACACACACATAAGTGAGATAACTATGTGTGGTTTAGGCCTTATTTATATAATTAAAACATATGGAGTATATAACTCAATAATATGTGAACATGTGGAATCCATGGCTATATGACATGCCCCCATTAAGTCTGAAGTTGTGAATGTGTGGAAGCCATGTCTCTATGATATGCCCCACTGATATTGCCCCCTTTTAGGTGAGGGAAGTTAGAAAATGGTAGTTACCTTACCTCAAAAGGATAAGATAACCATATAACTATGAATGAACCATGTAGCATATAGAAGGACATGTCTAAATAAATTTATCTTTGAAGCACATAGAATGTGATCACATTAAGGCCCAATATGCATGATAAAGTTCATGGCAACATCTAGATAGTAATAGTAAAAGCTCAATAAGAAAATAATCACACACCTAAGATCACTCAAAATCAAGTCAAAATATAATGTCCAAGGAGACGGCAAGTAAGGGGCATGTTCAAATGACACACAATCGAATAAACATGACTTAGTCAAATCTCCACTAAATCAAGAATGACATATTCAAATGTCCATGCAATAAACAATGACATATTCAAATTTAAAAGAGGAAAACAAAGGCACTAGGCCCAAAAATAATTGAGCATACTCAAATACTAAAAAAATAAAACAATAACAAGGCATGACACTCGAGGAAGTGCACAAATGAAAACATAAGTAACCAACATAAACATATCATAGTAGCCCATAGATCAAATGTGTTAACAAAAAATGTCAATTACATTGCATATCAAGTACAATAAGAAAGATATAATCATGGATAAAATCATGTGTAAGTACATATTAGGTCAAGCATGATAAATTAAAGTGACCATATATTGATATAACCTAGATGCATCATGATCATAGAGGTGGATGCCCCCAATGTCCTAGTGACATGAGTAGAGGGAAAACCCAACATCTAAAAGTGAATAGATCATGTATCTGTGTATGCCTATAACTCACTCAAATATAATCATGAAACATGTGTATGTAGAAGTAATTGATATGCTATCCATCAACATGGAACTAACATAGATTCCAAGGAGCTAGTAAAATGTGTAGATGTCAAAAATAATTTGGATTTTTAAGTTTTTAATGTTTTTGGTATTTTTAAATGTTACAAATGGAAATACTATCCTATGATATCATCCAATGGATGCCCATATATATCTTCCCTCTTTTTAACCTAGTGTAATAAACTAGTGACACTACTGAGGAGCATGCATAGGTTCAATATCTATCATTGTCATATCTATGATGCTTTGTGTATGTAAAATAAGACTCTGTGGTTGTGAAGTATAAAGGGTAGGAGTATGGGTTTGTGGAACCCATAATTGAGTGTTTTTTGGTTTCTTTTGAATAACAATAATAGGAACATGTGTAGGTGTTCTAGATATTTTAATATGGTGTGTAGTAGATGATGATTCTATGGAATCCACTATATATATCTAATGAAAAGGTTTTTCAAGTACTTGCCACCTAGTAAAAGATATTTATTGTTACTTACCCTTTTGTAGTGGATTAGCCTTAGTGGACTTGATAATTAACTACCTAAGTATAAATTTATTTTGTTTAAGAGGATGCTCATATGGAACTCTAAAAAATTTAATTACCCAATTGGCATGAATGTAATTAACTCACCCAAGCACTATAAAAGGTATTGCTCAAAGAGTATGTATCCAAGGGAGTCCCAATAACATATCAAAGACACTCATGGAAGGTATAACTGAAAAGGTAGTAACCACATATGTAAGACCCACTTGTAAAGGTAAGTTAACCTCACCAAAGAACATGTTGTGAGGATTGAAGTCTCTAACTGAACTAGTTTAAGGGTGTAAATCAAGATGAGTATAACCCAAATGCATATGTCATGGTTCAAACATTATCACTTGCACCATTATAAATCATAAAACTATGCCGAGTCTAATGATCAAGGTATACTTGAATGAATAAAGAATGAAGATCAGAGTTATCATCCTTGACCTTACTATCATCAAAAGTAATAAAATGGCTTTGAACCATAGGAGGTTTATGCCACATCTAGTTAACAATAATCCCATCTAGTAGGTGCTCATAGTGTGATAGGAGATGATGTGCATTACATACCATTTGCATCTCCGTATCATTCTTAGAATGTTTTTTCAAATGATTGTTAAATATATTCTATTTTTGGTGATCACTAGGTTATGAGCCTAATTCCTTTAGAAGATCATAAAATTTAATATTTTGGTCATGTATAAGGTCCTAGATCTTATGCTTCAAGGTAAAACATATGTTCATAAAATTTGCTGGTCCCTAATGATAGTCACAATAAGCATTCAAATCATATCCTCTAGGTAGAGGCCGACTCATATCAACCTCTATAGGATGAGGGAGAGATATAATCTAACACTCCACTAATCATGTGACTAATTAATTTGGAGACTTGGGTAAGCATGAGAACTATCTTCTCAATGCATTAGATAAAAAATATGATTAGGCTACTGTAAAATCGCATTAACTATGGTGGTTGTTTCCTTTTTGGGCTCATGAGGTTTTATCTTATAACTTGGTTTGATTTTAAACTTGGTATTTGATGTAGATGTATTTGGTGTGTTTGCTACATACTTAAGTTTGTTCAATGAAAAAAGTTTCATTTCATGGTCCCGAACAACATGGCAAAAGTCATCAAAGGATTTAAACTTTTTGAAAATTATGGATTCATGTAAAGGATCAAGCAAACTTTATTTGAATATGTCTTGAAGTTATTTATCTACCATAAGATTGGTCATTTTAGCCAACATTGGCTTGTACATCAATACATATTCATTGATAAGTTCATTGGTTACTTGTTTGATTTTTGCAATTTGGGCATAAGAAATATTTTTAGTAATGTTAATAGAGAAATGTTGAAAAAATTGGTTTTCAAGAGGTTTAAATGCTTTCACGGATTGGAGAGGTAAATAATACAACTACCTCAAAGCATAGTCCTTGAGGCTCCTTAGAAATAATTTGGTTGAAAACCTATCATTGGAGGAATAATCAAGGCATGCAACATATAAAGATCAAAGATGCTACTCAGGATCACTCTTGCCATCATAAAATGGGAACATAGGTGCAAAAAAATAGTTAGCAAAGGGTGCAAAGATATCTCAAGTTCAAGAGGGTTATGCAACACATCCTGGGAATCTATAGCATGAGGAGACTTTAAAGCCTTTTGTTCAATATTTATAACTTTATCCTCTAAGGTCTTTATAACTTGAATTAGAGTTTTAACTGTTGACCCAATAGGTTTAGATTATCAATCTGAGTAGTCACCAAAGGAAAAGTGCACATGGTTTGAGTAGTAATAGGAATTGAAACCAATATTTGTGTTGAAATAATTGGTAATTACATGGTAGATGTAGCAGTAGTGTTTTCAGGAAACAAAGGTTGGAATACATATCCCATACAACCATTAGAATTATAACATGGTAATTTGGTCAAGGGGAGGGTTGTTTGTATATGGGGATGGCCCATAGCTCGAATATCATGATCAATAAATGGACCTTCTTTGTCATCTATACTTTTTGATTTTTGATTTTTTAATATTGTTTCTAGGATTTAATTAAGATCTTTGGGGTTTTGATGAATATGCTTATGAAATAATGCAATAGTTTGCACTTGTTCATGATCTATTTGTTCATTTTCATTGGTTTCATTGGATTCATGGTTTTAATTTTCATAATATTCCTCTATGGTAATCTCATCAACATGCTACTCATTATCAACATGGGTATCATCACGGATCATTGGATTGCGTTCCTCATTGGTTTGAGTCATCTTGGGTGGTAGGAGGGGAAGCTCAATGTGTTCAATAGGCACACCTCCAAATCTATGACTATTCTTGGGTTTCATATAAAATAATATAATAAAAAATAAAAATTTATAGTAATATGAAACCTTGTCTAATTAAAAACCCTAGGAATTAAAAAAAATTGCATTCATATGATTCAGGTTCACCAAATGTTTAACCCTAAATTACATGTAGATACTACTATGGGTAGATAGGGTTAATAATATAAAAATGAATAAGCACAAGGGTGATAAATAGATTTATACCAGACTAATTAATTAAAAAACTCACATAGAACATATACTAAATTTATTATGCTGAGATGTGATAAAAATAAAAAGTAAAACTATGTTAGATATTACAATGATTATGAAAATAAGATAATTAGCTGGTTATGATGTTAATACATATATGGATCTGGAACAAGTAGAAAACATACTATAAGAATATTTTGGAATAGTCACAAAATTTTGGATTAAATTCTTTCGTAGTCATAGACACTTGCATCATCTTAGGATGGTTGCATCAACGTTAGTGTCTAAATTAGACACATGTGTCTAGAATGTAATAATTACTAAAATAGGATGCAACCACCTTAATGTTTTTGGGTTCATCCTCACCTTTGCTTTGGTTCATTTAGATTTGGGATAGATACCATCACTCTTTGTCAAAAGATAAAACCTTAGTTCTTCATCTTCATATTGGTTGTGGTAAAAATGGGTGAGGGGGCACATGTTGTCTAGTTACCCCAAATACCCCTCTCTCAATGAGCACTACCTACATAGCCAATATTACTAAGAGGGATTCAAACTTATGTAGTTATCCTCTGTGTGTTGGCTTGTGGTGAATCATGAAATGTGTGATAATCAAGTACAACTATTGCCCTATCTTGTAACTTGGCTAATATATCTCTTGGGATTTTATTCAGTACCTTATAACTATACATGTGTTATCCCTATGAATGATATGAAAATAGGGAAATGTTTCTCACTTAAGTGTTTGATTGAGTGATTTTGATAAGTTTTCTTGGTTTATTTAAGTCTTTTCTAGGTGAGGAATGATTGAGGGTTGATATCATATTTATACCAATCCTCTTGGAGAATATCTCACATTAAAGCACCTAGGTTGACCATTAGGAACATTTTATTTTAAAAAGAGATTAATCTAGGGCACTATAAAATTATGTCTAATAAGGACACTTACATCGATATAGGCATTTGATTAGGATAAAAGTGTTTAGGAAGCAGAAGAGTAGGTACAAGTCCAAAATTTACACAGGCATAAGATAAGTAGGTTTTAAGCATTCTAGGCAAGATAGAAGGCCTAGATCATCAACATAAGATTGTTCAGACTAAGAGATAGGCCAAGGGGCACAAGATAAAGTAGATGTGATATTTGCATAAGAAAAGTTTATAATTGAGAGGAACAACCAAGGTCTGAGTTTGCCAAGTGTACACGACTGAGATGCTATATAATTCATAAATATCATCTACATACATATGAGTGCTAGGAACTACACATGTAAGTATTTTTATTTATTTTAGATTTAGGGAGCCTAAAATAGTTTAAAACTATTGTCTATCAAGTTATGAAAATTCTAGCAATAAAGTACTAATCTGAATTGAAATTTATATTCAAGATATTGTAGTATTTTTCTTTAAAATTAACAAATCAAGAGGGTAGAAGTGTACTTATCTAAATTTAATTATGAATTAATCATATAAGGTGACCATGTACTCATAAATAATCTTTACTTATGTCATCAGCTACTAAAAATTGAAATAAATGCTAAATACCTCTTTGAATATTGAGAGCCTTGTGGTATTTGGCACTCTCTAGTGCTTGCTAGTAGTGTTCTTATGGATTTTGAGCATCTATGAATATTGAGAGCCCTAATCATGTCCCTTTAAATACTTCATATGTATGAACTAACATTCAATCATCTGTGTTGATATTTATTTTCTATCTCATTCATGCAAACCCTACTTGTGCTTTTGACCATAAGATTATGCTTGAAAAATGGGTTAGTATTTTTGGTTGGAGAACCCAAAAAGTGGAGGGATGAGGCCCTAAAATAGAGGGAAAGATTGAAAGAGGTAGAATTTCAGCTCTTTGGCATTTTGTTGGCTTTACTTCCTTAGTTGATTTGGTTGTCACATTTGGTGAGGTAAGTTCCACTTTCATGGATGGGTGGTTAAGGCTTTGTGTAGGGAAGGTGCCAAGTTTTTTCATTGGTTTAGTTAGTTTGGTTGGGGGAGGTGATTTGATTTTTTTTTAGTTTAGGTGCCTTGGATGGTTGAGGAATTATTATGTTGGTAGAGGTTTTTATCAATTTGGTTGATAAGATAGGGGTTTGGATAATAGGAGTGGTGGGTTAGTTTGCCAAAATTATGGTTGGAGGTTCCTACTTGGTGATATAATGTAACCCTAATTTTTGCCAAAATTTGGCTCTATCCATGTCAGGTTTGGAGACAAATTCTAATTTTTTCACTAACCTAGAGAATGGTTTGCAGACTAGTTTTGTTTCCTAGATAGTGGGATTGAAAGATAAGCCCATAGGTTGAGAAAGTGGGATGGTGACCTCATCCTTTTCCTCAATCAAAGGATGGATGAATCCTCTATGGGAGGTGTAGACATGGTGGATTTCACTTTGGGAATGATCTCTAAAGGGGTAGTAAATTACTCGATAATTGAGGGAGAAGGTAAAATGGGTGCTTGCTCCACTATGTCAGTTGAAGGAGGGGTTGATAGATCCACTACCTCAATAAGTGGAGAAGGAGAAAGGGGTGATTCATAGATTTGGGTCTCTAAAAGAGGAGAAGGTAACTCAAATACCTCAACAAAGGGAGAGGGAAAAGAACATATAGGTTGGGCGGTAGGTTCTTCAGCAATGAACATTCCAAAAACCATGTTAATGGTATATGCATCATAAGAACACTCAACCTTGTTGCTCTCATTTTTGGTAGGCACATGATTGGGGAAAGGTTGCCTAATGATGTCAAGGGATTGGTTTTAAGGTGCATTGGGGTTATCCAACACAAGCTCCCCCTTGTCAATGAGAGTTTGGATAATGCTCTTGAAAGTATTACACCTACTAATGTCATGCCCTACTACTCGATGGAAGACACATAATCATTCTCATTATACCAACTAGGTGCGAGATGAGAAGAATCAAATTGTTGAGGGGGTTTGATAGGAGGAAGTTGTATGATGTTAACCTTCAATAACTTTTCCAAGATCAAAGCGTAGGATTTCTCAAGTGGGATGAATTGTTTCTAGTTATTTCAATTTTGGTTTATCATGTTTTACTTAGAGGAGATAGAGGAATTTGGTTAGTTGATAGTGGTAGAAAAGTGGCTTTAAGGACATTCACATTTGTAGTTCCCTTGTTCTTGGTATTGGTTTTGTTTTTTAGTTTAGAGGAAGAGGCCTCATTGGTCTATAGGTAGAGTTCTTATTTTTTAGTTTTAGCTTTCCTTCATCGATAGATCTATTTTCTAACTTATGCGCCATAGTAAAAGCTTCATAAAAAGTTTTGAATCTATGTTCATGTAGTTTAGAAGAGATGTGTTTGACACATGCCTAAGCAAAAAGTTCTATTAGTTCAGGTTGGGTAAGGAGATGGAAAGCTGATTGATTAGGCTCCTCCAATGAGCTATAAAATTAGCAATAAATTCATCATCAAATTTCTAGATAGAGTAAAGGTCAGTGATAGAAACCATCTTGGAGATATTTATCAAAAATGATTTAAGAAGGTTTGGGCCAGTAGGGTGAAGGATAATAAAGAGTGTTTGGTTATGGCACTATACCATCTAAGGCTAGACCAGATAGGGACATAGGGAAGGTACGAAGAAGGAGGGCATCATCATAGGCAATCGATAACATGCATGCCTAAATGCCCTGAGGTGATATTGGGGATACTCTTTAATCTAAAACTTAGAGAACTTGGGAAGTTCCCACTAAGGAGGATATGGTTTGATAGGGACAGATGGGTGAATGGGTTTGTTTCAGATTTAATCATATGATAAGATGTTTTGATCTCTAGAAATGGATAATTCTAAGGTAGTCATCTTATCCATGAGCATTTTCATTTGGTCTACTTGGGCTTGTGCACTCAAAAGGTTGTAAGGTGTATACTATTGTGGTGGTTGGGTAACATATTGATAATTGGTTGGAGGTTAAGAAGTTGCCACATATTAGTATGTGGATACTAGTGGTTGGGTGGAAGATATGTAAGGATAGGTATATGAAGGTGGTTGGGTAGTAGGTAGAGGTACATGCCCTTGTGGGTAAGGGATGTAACTTGGGTTTGGTGCAATGGACACTTGTTGAGTAGGAGCAATGGTTAGGTTGGTGATCAAAGGAAGGGTGGTGACCCTTGTGGTGATTGGTGGTAAGGTAAAAGGTATAGGTATCATGAGATTTTGTAGTAGGGTAATGATTAGCAGATTAGAGGTAGCCAATGGAAGGTTGGTAGTGGTAATTACTCCCATGGTGAGGGGAGTATAGGTGGATAGTGGTTGGGTTTTTCCTAAAGTAGATGAGTTGGTGGGGGTAGAAGGTATAAGGGTGTTTATAGGTTGGGTAGGTTGGTTTTCCATAGTAGTATCAAAGGGATTGTTGGTGGATGAGATGGATTAGGTAGAAAATAGTTAGGTGGTGACTATGGAAATAGAAGTGTTTCCCATGAGGTGGGAAGGCATGCCATAAGGTGGGTCCATAGGTAGAATTGAATTAGGGGTACAGTGAGGCATAATGTTAAGGTAATGTTGTAGGGCCATAGGATTTTTATCTAAGAAGGTAGAAAAGTCCATGTCTCCTTTGGGAACTTCTCAAGGGAAAAGAGGACTTCCTAAAGGGTGAGGAGAGTCTATTGATTTAGAGACATAGTCCATAGATGAGGAGGTAGAAGAGTCTGATTGGCTTGGTGATGGGTTTTGTTCTGCTAAGTTCTTTCATTGCTGGTGGGTTAGAACCATCCAAGGTAAGGGAGAGATAATGCATAAACAATATCACCACTCGAACAAAGAGAAGATAAGAAATGATCAAGGAAAGCAATCACACTCGAAAAATCACATTAAGTCCTAAAGGTTCTTTTTAATCTCTCTTTTGGCTTATGCCTTAAGCTTTTAAGAAATTGTGTGACTAAAATTGGGTTGTAGAGCGGGTATTAGAAAGGAATTCTATGGTTGGTTTTAGGTTGTTCAAGAACTCAAAAAGAATTTGTATTGGGAATCAATATGTGGCTTGGTATTGGAGCCTACCCCCTCACTTCACACATCATAGTGATAAGAGTTTTAGGTGCTTAGCTAATATATATTGGTTTCCAAAGTTTATACTCAACCAAAAAGCTAAGTTGGTTCTCTCCTTGACAATGACCTCCAAGTAGGATTACCGAGAAAGGGTAAGGTGACTGCTAGGTGATGAAATCCTAGTTGGGACTTGTCTCAAGTTTGTTTGATATTTAATTGATTAAGGTGGTTTGGTTTAGTGTGTGTAATAAAAGTGATGCTATGATCAAATTACTTTGGCTTAATTTAAACTACATGAGCTAAACTTGCAAGCAACCAATGTATGCAGTCAATTTTTAAGCCCAAAAGAAACTTTGATGTCATTTATGAGTATAGAATAGAGAGAAAAACATCTAGATGTAAACAAGAAAAAACTTGAGTAAAGACTCAAGGTCCCACTAGGCGTGTCAAAATGTTTCAATGAATTTCAACTTATATTTCAAGAAGGGAAGAAGAAGAAACTAAATATGGGTATGGTTGGAAAACCTATTTAGTTATGCATGCATTAAATTAGATGATTGTAAAGAACTCCTTTTTGGATTGGGAGGATGACTTATAAATAAGATATCACTAAAGTAAATGGTTGGTTATATAGATAGCTAAGTAGTTTGCCTAGCGCTAGTTAGATCCCTAAAGTAAGATCTTCCTCGAGGGCTATCAATCCACACATTTTAAACAATTAAGTTTATAAACAAAATGATAAAGTACTTGCATTAATAATCAAAAGGTACTAAAATTGAATACAAGAGATGCTTGATAAATAAATAGACTAAAATGACTAATATATCAATAAGCAAGTCAATACCAATGCTAAACAAGTTAGGTATGCATCAAAAAATTAGGCAGGGGTCTGTAAATAGGCAGGGACACAGAAAATTGGATTTGGTTGGGGGTAAGAGGGTGGAAATAGCTTGCTAGAATTTAGTCTGATAGTGATCGTCAGTGGTCAGGGTGACCGTTGACAGTTAAGGTGATCATCGATGATTAAATAGATTGTCGATGGTCAAGGTGACCATTGACGGTTACTGTATATTGGAGGTTGGTAATAAATGGTCAGATTGATGAGATCATAAATTTGGATTATAAGAGATGGGTTGGTGTTGGGATGATTTTGAAATAGAAATAAATTAAATGAATATTAGAAAACAAGTAATTATCTTAAAGAAGGCTGATCGGGTGGGTGTTTGAGGTGGTTAGCTTGTTGGTGGATTCTGACATGATTTTGATAGAGTAATGGTACTCAACATTTTGGTAGAGTAGTGGTGGAAAAATAGCTCTCTAACATGATGTCTAGATCTTTAGATCATTGATGATGATTGACCTACAAAAAATAAACTCTGGATGCACAAGCTCTTGATAACAATTTCAAATGATCTTCACCTCCTTGCTCCTCTCTTTTTATAGGCAACGAAGGAAAGGTGAAACAATATTTTAACTATGATTTATAATTTTAACTCACATATATAATGGCTCACATGCAAATTTAGACAAGTTATTTTTATAAAATCAAGGTATATATTTACATGTTAGATTTTGGGATGGTAGACCCTGACCGTTGATGATCAAGGTGACTATTGGTAGTCGAGGGTGAAGGGTGAAGATGGGTAAAAAGGTATTTTAAGTCAGTTCGTCAAACTGGGCATGGTTGGGATTGATTAGGGGTCAAAGGGTTAAATTGGTCCCAAGGAGTTCTTAAGGTAGTGTAGGAGTGTTTTGACATTCAAAATCATGGTGTGTGGATTTTTGATGTCTACACATGCCAATGTGATATCTGTCAGCATGTAGGTAAACCAAACTAAAGGGATGATATGCCTATTCATCTAATGATTTATCATGAACCTTTTGAGAAATTGGCTATTGAATTTTCTAGCCTCATACAACCTACTGCTAGATGGACTAGCACAACGACATCATTACTACCATGAACTATTTCACACAATGGGTTGAATCAGAACCCACATGGGATTGTATTGTTGCTACTACTACCATATTTTTATGGGAAAATATCATTACAAGGTATGAATTCAAATTAATTTTAACTATTTATCATGGAACTCACTTTCTTAATGAAACAATGCATATCCTCTTGGATGATTTCATGATCACACTTCATAAGCCAATGGCACACCACCCCTAAGCCAATGGCACAACTAAAGATTTTAACAAAGTCCTTGGTAATACCTTGAATAATATTTGTAATATTAGGTGCACTGATTTGGATGATTGAGTTTCAACAGTCTTATGGGCTTATTAGACAACATACAAAAGGTTGAACAAGAGTACTCATTTTAACCTTGTCTTTGGCACTGAAGCAGTTTTACCAGTGGAGTTCTTTATGCTTTACCTATGTATTATGTGTGTGGATAGATTAGATGAATATGAATCCCTCAAATCTCATTTAGACACTTCACTTCAGTTGGATTAAGCACACATTATTACACATTAGAGTAAAAGGGTTGAAAAATAAAAAAAAATCCTAGCATGGAAGACACATTAAAACTAAAGTTTTTCATCCTGGTATGCATGACTTGGTCTATGATTCAAAGTTTGTGCACCATCTAGGTAAACTAAAGATCTAGTTTGATGGTCCTTTTATCTTTCATGATTTTTGACCAATAGACAATTGCAAGTTAAAAAAATTAGATGACCAATTCCTACTAGGGCTTCTCAATGGTAGTCAGATCCATCCCTACCATTCTATGTAATTCCTCAAATCACTAAATAAGGCATATACCACTCATTTAGATTAGGACATATTTTAATTTTTTAATAAGTGTGGCATTGGTTACATGCCTATTATAATTTATTTTTTTGCACTTTTTTATGCTCTTGGTTGTTTATAACTCTATTTATCTCTTTCTTGACATGAATTTTAATAAGTTATGACATGGAGGACCACACACATATTTTAATGTAGGGTAGGTTTTAAGGGTGGATAAACTAAAGCCAAAAAATGCATAAGAGGAGGTGCATGAAGGAGGAATGTAAGAGATAACGTGTGACCCAAGGATGTAGAATGAAGATAGTAAAGGAAATGTCATTATAAAGGTAGTTTAAAATGAAAAGGCAGTTCCCACAAACAAACTAAGAAATTTGAATTTTTTACATCTGACATGCACTTGTAGAAAGGTGAAAAAAGTCTGGGAGGGAGGATGGGACATGCATTTATTAAATACATAATGGTATAAATGGAAAGCATGCATAATGGGTGCCAAGGCATGACCATTTGAGGTATTAATGGTTGAAATGATGGAGACAAGTGTTGGGGTGTTAATGTATAACATTTATCTTCCTATAAAAGACTTTGAGACATTCCATTTTCATTTTTATTGAAAATTTATAAGCAATTACAGAGCTAAAACAAAGTGTGAACAAGTGATAGAGAAGGATACTACATAGTATTTTCAATGAAAAAATGTGAAGCAAAGATTGTGGTGAAAAGCATTTAATGAAAGAAGTGGCAAAGTTATCATAGGAGAAGGTGTGAGAGAAGTTACAGGTTGCAAATGATATGATCACCATTAGAGGATGATAAAGTAGGAAGTTGAGGTATTATGAGTTTAAGAAAAGGAAGCAAGAGGTATTTATTTTAGAGAATTGGATAGCCATATGTTAACCATTGAGGACCTAATTGGTGATGTGGTCAAATTAGAAAGGAAGAAAGGATCCACTACCAGTCATTCCTAAAGTGGAGGAGTGTGAGGACGTAAAAGAAGAAACTCCTATCTATATCTAAGAATAAGGATCTAGTGTATGTGACATGTAAGGTAAGGACCCTAAAAATTTGGTATAAGAGTGATTTAGTGAAGAGGCATGAAGGATGGCATATGTAGTAAATAAGGCAATCACTACATCACCCCCAACACTAATTATGATTGAGAAAATGCAATACTTTGACACAGTTCTACGCGTAGACACCTAAGAGTCTAAAGTCGCCACTTGTCAAGTCTTTGATTATAACCATTGATAATATGGAAATGTAGGTGACTTGTAGCATGACTACTGGGTGGAGTGTCAAAATAAAAGGAATGAGATCACTTATGAACTCACAGTTTACAACCTACTGGAGGATGCAGGTGTGCTCCAACTGTTCCAACTTCCTTACTTTAGAAAATCCCACAAGGCGGTTCAGTTCTCAATCTCAATTATCCATGAAGATTATATCTACTTTTTAAGTCACAAAATGAGGATCATCCCTTAGTGGATCATCAAGCTAACTAGGTTAATTTTTTCCATATTATATGTCAATGTAGATCTCAATGATCAGGCGGCCCTAAAATACAAGAAGGAAGGCCATGCCATGTATATAACAAGTATTATAGATCCTACCATTTGGGTAGCTACATGCTTGGCCTCAACCAAGATAGGAGGCATAGATAGTTGGAAGGATGTAGATATGGTCCACCTCCATATTGTTATCCATATGGCCAAAGGAACCAAGTATAACTATTCCCAATTATTTACAAAGAAAATTGAAAAAGATACTATAAATGTGCATTACCTACCCAACCATAAATTCCATTGGGACACAATTTTACTTCAACTTATTTTTATGAGACTAGCATACCAAAGTATTCTAAAAAAGAATAAAAGTGGGTATACCCACCATACATAAGTCACCCATCGCTAAATTCAAATAGTTCACCTGTTCCATCACCATCACACCCTCATACAAGGCAAAGATGAAGGGTTGGTATAAGGGGATGAAGGAAGCCTTTGGAAATAAATGTCATGTTCATAGGGATTTTCCCATGTAGATGGGAAGCTATACTGATTTTGTAGTGAAACAATAGTATTCACTTGCATGGATCTAGTTGGAGACAAGAAATAATTTATCAGGCTAACTTAAGTTGGTTTATGCCTTCACAACTAAATATTTTAAGGATTCTATCAACCATATTGTAGATGCATGCCTAATCAATATTGATGATGATAATATTGACATTGCAATTTAAAATATTTATAATATTTATGTATATACAAGAAGGGAAACATATACCAAATGATATGATTCAAGTAAAACTGATATCAACCCCTTAAAAATAGTCATGCAAGGTAAGATCTTGTTGGTATATTATATGCTTAGGCCACGAAGGAGATCAAAAAGCCAGGAGGTAGAGAAGGAATCATTCCCTAAACAACTAGAAACATGCATAGAAGAAAGGGATTGAAAGAAATAGAAAAGGATAAGACCTGAGGCCACTAGTTATAGTAAGGCACAAGAACAACTTTGGGCTGCTCTAAAATGACAATGATAGGTCTCGTTGCTAACAAGAGCCTAAGGGTTTCTTTTAGAACAAAAGGAAGGCATCAATATATCCCAACAATATACCAAATTATATCCTAAGCATGAAACACCTCAAATGGTGATTCCTAAAACAAGTGAAGCATCTATAGAATCCTAAATTACAATGTAACCCACTTCTGAGCCAAGTGAATAATAACCTATTATTGAGCAACAAATGGACATTGAAAGTTGAAATATAGAAGAAGTAGAAAGAGGGGAAGGCCCTAGCATAAAACTTGGTGTTGGTACCAATGAACAATGGGAAAGAGTCCCAAATCTATATATCTAGAGTGTGATGCCCAAAAGGGTAAGGAACCTATGTAGGAGGTAGAGTAATAACATCAGAAAAATCAAGACCCTCCTTCTCATACCTTGTTCCAATAAGATATACCAGATAAATAATTATATTTGTGTGAGTTTTTTCCCAAACATGAGTCTAATAAACAAACTTACTACTATTTTTCCTGTGCAATGAAAATATATCATGATGAAGGAGATCCAAAAAATTAGCACCGATATAAGCCCATAAGTGGTAATTATTCTAGATGTGATTTGGGTATATCCCCTAAAATGATCTTTGTTTCAAATATGCATGAAGCTCATAAAGTTTTGCCTAGAATTTTATAGGAAAAACATTCCTCATAGCCATGATGTTGGTCAACTTTGCTACAAGCATCGAGAGGTTGTATGCATGTATAGGGAAGAGCATGCAAAATAGTGCAAGTTTGAGGAAGAAATTGAAGTGCTCAAGTGCCAATAGTATGTAGTCAAGGTGTCTCAAATTAGAACATTAGGCCTTTATCAGATAATTTTTAGGAGTGAACCAACACTCATGGATGGTATTCCTGTTATTAGTGAGGCCATTAATAAATTAGAGATGCACATGGACCTCTTTTTCAAGAAATATAAAAACATGGTGAATCCTCAATAAGAGAAGTTATGGGCAATCATGTAATTTATAGAGGCCATAGATGTCTATCACATATTTTTGAATAAACTAAGTGCCACTATTCTCATCACAGATGGATTTTTCATCATGTTGGCATGGCCAAGTAAAATTTTGAAAGTATGACTACTACCTAAGGAATAATAATGCTAATAATTGGTCGCAAACACAATAAATATCAATGATATGGTCCAACATATGAAAGTTTTCCAGGACAATGAAGAAATAGAAAAAAAAATAAGCACCAATCAATAGGATTTGAAGTCTAATTATTCAATGATTCAAGGGTAGGTTTGGGTAGAGGTTGGGACACTCTAGGATGCCCACAAAGCTACAACTATTCTGCTTGAGTTTTGACAACTCAAGCAAATGGTTTTCTTGAGCAACCCAAATAAATGAAATGACTAAGAGGTGAAGTGTATTTTATTACTTCCAATATTTAGACATTCCTCAACCAATGGGAAGATATCAAGCACCAAGCTCAATAGGTGGCTCTTGAGTTTTTGATAATTGAGGATACTGTAGCATAATCTGGGACAAACTATCAGTTTAGTCTAGGATGATGTTGGACCCCAAATTTTGTAATAACATATTTTAAGTATTTTGGATACATGAAACAAAGATTAAAGTGAATGAGAAAAATGTAGAGGACCTTGGTGAAGAAGAGAATGATGTAGAAGAGAGACATGGAAGAACAATGGAGAATATTAAGCTGTAAAAGATAAGGAAATGAAGAATGAGAAACTTAAAACATAAGACTAAAAAAAGTGCAAGAATAGTATAAGGGTAAGGAAATTGGAGATAGTTGTAAAGAATTTCATAGAAGCATCATAGATTACTCAAGCATGAATCTAGCACCAGTCTGTGAGAGAAGAGGAACATGAAAGTAAATATTTAGCATATAAATAATATATAGGGGCTATTAAGCCCAAGTCAAATGAAACTTAACTGTAACAGCTTGCCATGAATTCTTTTTGAAATAATCATTGGTTTGTCATCTATAATGTATTAATGATGCAACCTAAAAAGGGGTTATATTGTGTATAAATACTCCTTAGCTTTTATTAGAAAGTGTTGTTGGATGTAGATGTGAAGTTGTTATCAAGATAGGGCTATGAAGAGATTGTGTACTGAATGAAGTATCTTTGTAATAATATAAAATGAGATCAATGGAACTAATATTTTTTCTTTGAATATTGATGTGTTAAATATATTTGGTGTTAATTCTGATTTTATGATACTATGTAAGTACATGGACTATGTGAATGAATCAAATGGTTAAATCTAGATTGATGTTTGTAGTAATAATTATTAAATGTGCTAACTCAAGTGCCTAAGTAAGATAGAGTTAAGTTTATCCACCATCACATGATAGAATCAATATGAAATGCTATAGGTTGTGTTCCTTGATTAAGTGCATAAGGTCACTACTCATGTGATATGCTGGCGCACTAACTCATTGGTTTATTCCTCCTAAAACTAAGGATAAAAGAATCCCAACATCTATAAAAGTCATATGAGAGGGGCATTTCTATTTTTTTTAGTTTAAAAAAATTATTAGAAAGGTTTAGTGATCCCATTTCATTCAAAGTTTCCAAGAAAGTCAAGTTTGAATTTCATTTCATTTGAATGGAATTCATTTTCTTTGTTGATTGAGGTTTGATGTTTTGGAATGCTACATTATTTTTTGGCATGAATGCAATGTTTTTATTTTTAATTTTTTTTTTCCATTTTATTCATTATAAAAATATTTTAAAAATTATAATATATATATTTTACTCTTTAAAACTTGTTTTAAAAAATAAAAACAATAAAAAGATAGACCAAAAATTACTTCTAAAGTTCAATTTTAGAACAAGATTTTTTTTCTTGTTTTTTGCTACAAGATTTGCATTACAAGTGCAACCTTGAGAAATAAATAATGTGGTTTTTTGTTTATTTCTCACTAAGGATTTTTTAACTCACCATTCCCCAGATATCCCCATAGATGCCCATTCATGGGATTCTCACAAGGTTCTCAAACTGATTACCTTGTAGCTCAGGTTGGCATCTTCACATACAATCATAACACCTAAAACACATATAAACTTACTCAAATTTTAATTATGATACAAAAAATGGAATTTATGCCATTTGTGTGTTCTTTTTTTGCCTACATGAAATATGTTACCTTGAGATATTTTTCCAAGGTCGTATTTGCCTTCACACTATTGTGCATAGTCTATTACTTTGACCCAACTCCTTGTTATTGTATTGTTCCATCCAAAGGGTAGGTTGTCATTTATGGGCTCATGAAATTTCTTTTTTCATGCCTCAGATGTTCAAAATTATATTTGACCATCCTTAGGCCTTTTGCAAGTGGTGGCCATCTAAGCCTCACTCATTTTTTATAATGGTGGATGGTGGGTGGTCAAGTGATAACTTACCATTGACAACTGAAAAAAAATTAAAAAACATTATACTTTTCAATTTTTTTAAAGTTTTTTAACCTAGGGTCATTTTTTGAAAACATGTTCACCTTAGGCTACACCTTGTGTTGGACCATTTTTTACAATGACACACCTTGATTACCATGGGTTCCAGCTTGGGTACCCAAAACTCTATATACATGCCCAATCAAGCCTTCTCAATTGGATATCAAAATCAATCCCTCTAGGTCCTTAACTGGGTAGCATGTTATTTGGCATTCTTAGGCTAGTGTTTTTATTGGCTTTGGAGCTCTTTTTTGCACTTCTAGAACACTATCGATAATCACTAGATAGTTATAGTTACCTTAGGGGTTTTCTTCTACTAGAAGTGTCTAAGCACACCCAAAGGATATTTTTTAAATTGGGAAGTATCCATTAGGTTGGCCTAGACATGTTTCATGGGTTGGTTATAATGACAAATAAAAAGAGTCAACTATAATTACAAATCATTCCTAATATTATACTTATTTGGCCATCACCTTGAGAATCACTGAAAAACTTGAGGAATCAATAAGCACTCTCTTGAGATGTTATAATTTAAAAAAAAAAAAAAAAACACTTAATGGAGTAGCCTTAGAGCGAAGCCTAAATACAAGAAATTCAAAGTTTCATGGTTCTAAGTGTCAAAAGCTAAAACATTGCATTGTATTCTTGATTGATCATGATGTTGCATACACACACATAAGTGAGATAAATATGTGTGGTTTGATTCCTCATTGGAGTATTGAAACATATGAAACACTCAACCATTCAGAAGGAGGTGGTTGGGGTTGTCCAACCAAAAATACAAACCCATTTTTCTAGTATAATCTTATGGTTGAAATCATAATTAGGGTTTGGATGAAGGACACATAAAATAGATATCAACATAGATGATTAAAGGTTAGTAAATACATATGAAGCATTTATGGGTACATGAATAGGTATATCAATATTCACACACTCAAAATACATAAGAACACTACTAGCAAACACTAGAGAGTGATAAGTACCACAAGGGTCAGATTCTGCTGACAACATCCAAATAGGTTTTCAACATCTATTTCAAGTTTGAGTAGTTGACAACATAAGTATATATCATTAATGAGTACATGGGTACCCTATATGATTAATTCATAATTAAATTTAACTAAATACCCTTCTACCCTCTTACTTTTTCAATTCTAAAGTGAAATACTATAATATCTAGAATATCACTTTCAATTCACATTGGTACTTTATTGTTAAAATTTCATAACCTAATAGCCAATATTTTTACATTATTTTATGATCCCTAAATCCAAAATAAATAAAAGTACTCACATGTTTAGTTCATATCACTCATATGCATGTAAATGATATTTATGAATTATATAACACCTCATTCTTGTACACTTAGCAAACTTAGACTTTGGTTGTTCCTCTTTGTTGGAAAAACAATAATTAAGAGGGAGGGGGGTGAATCAATGTCTTCAAACCTTCATTCAATTCCACTTAATCATACATGAACCATTCATACAAACTTGAACATCTAACAAAGCATATGCAACCATACAAGATCACGACATAAAATAACACATTACATATGTGGAAAACCCTCAAGGGGAAGAAAACCCATTTATATATACAAATGGAATACAATACTATAAGACAAAACCCAATCTTTAGTGAAGCACCAACTTCACATGGAGCACCAACCCCAACTAGTCAAGCACCCACTCAACTAGGCTTTAGCAAGCACCAACCTACAAAGAGGCACCAAAACCTTAGATGACTCAAAACAAAATCAAGAACTTGATTTATTTTATCACCTTTATAACATTATTTTTCTCACATAATAGATGATTATCACCTTCTTTAGCTCTTCATAATCTTATCTCTTTCAAACTAGCTTTTAGGCTTCTTCACTCAATTAAGTCTCTTCACGATTGATTAGGTCATATGAAATTTATATTCATATGTAGAATCACTATCAAATATTAATTATAGATCCTATAAACTCCTTTCATGGTCTAAAATACCTCCTTTTTCTTAACAATGTGTTATTTTATTCGCTTACACTTAGCTTTTCTAAATAGGCCTAAAACTACCTTGTATATATATAAGCCTTTTGCTCATACACCTTGTGGTCAGCCACACACACTTGCATACTTATATTTTACACAAAATAGGCCTTATGACATGTTACAATTGATAATCAACCATTGCATTAGGTTTTCCATAATTCAAATAGACCAAGGCCTAATTCAATTAGGTCTTCATTAGTACACATTACCCTTTGATATCCTTGTAACAATTTCATACTCCAAACATGGAGTATAAATTCATATAAATCTGAAATATACATCCAATTATGTATTCTAGACTTAATAAGACATTTTACAACAAATCAGTACTTGAAACTCCTCCATAGTACTCAGTCCAATTAGGCCTGTATACACCAAAAATATGCCTTTCAATACTGAAGCTCAAACTCACTTAATACACTCAAAAATTATTTAAAAAGTGAATATACATAGTATATAGGACCTAAAGGTCTTCACCATATGCTTGAAACACTTCAACTCGGGGTAAAAAGGCTTAAACTCATCTCTTCAATACACTCACTCAGAACTGCCAAAAATGTAAAAAGCCAATCATGAAACTACTTGACATCCAACACATGAAATGATAATTTAAGTGATTATAAATAAATTAAAAAATTATATAACATATTTATAATTACCGAAATCACAAAAACCAAAATTTATAATATCAAACATTTGTCTTGTAGACCAATCTTCTGACCTTATTTCACATAGTCTTGCATGAACCAAATAAGCCATTTTGAATTCAAATTTTCAACCTCTTACACTAAATTTAAATATTTAAAAAATAATTAATAGGAATTTAAAGTCATAAAAAATAATATCATATGCATTAAATACTTTAACATAGGGCATAGAGCCTCAAACTCATAACTGTAACTTGCTTACTCAAAATTGCCAGTTTACCTTAAAGCAAGTCATGGTGACATTGACCTTAAACACCTATATGACTAATTTCAAAGACATATTATGCAATTATATGATCCTATTAAATATTTATACCATCTTAAAATATAAACATAATATGTTCTAGTATCAACTATTGGTCTTACAGACCAATTTGTTGACCTCACTACACACAGTCCTCATTGAGCCAGACAAGCCATTTTGGATTCATCATTTTCACCATTATAACTAAATTCAAATATTTATAAAAATAATTAATAAGACATAACAGTCCCAAAAAACAAATTTATTTACTTGTTTTCATCATTTTATCATGATAACACATTTCTAATTATCTTCTCATTGTTGCCTGGGTTTTTCACTATTTGCACCATTTGGCATGTTAGCGACTGGCTAACTTGGATGACTAATTTATAAAAATTTAGGGATATAATTTTTTTATAAAAATTCATGAAAATGAAACATGAGTCTCTAACTTCTTCCTCCATCCATTTTCTTACTATGTCCAATACAACTTTTGACATTTATACCAACTTCTTTAGAAATAAGCCCATAACTCAGCATTTTCTCTCTCCTCTCTCTAACCAATACCACCTAGAGGTACCTGGGAGAGTCCAATACAACATATAATATCTTACCTAAGCATAATAATCCATTCTAGACACTATTGATCAACATATTCAACATCGAGTCCTTATTAGGGTTCTAAGATAATTTAAACTTATTTCCATTCTTAACAATTGTTCATAAAGCATAACCCTCAATCAAAAAACAAATGTCTATAATTTTGATATAGGACCCTTACCAATCTACCATGAATATCGTAGGTTCCCATTGAATTTTTTTATAATCTAATGAGCATTATAAAATCCTTATCCAGGTTGAGAACCCTTTATTCTGAGCACTTGAGAGACCTCTAAACAACTTTTCATGCCTTGTCTTTCATATTATGACCTCAAAATACATGAACACACTTAAAAAAACATACGTCACTTATTAAAATTATTACATGAGCTCAAACACTTATAAATCTGATCATGACCCTTCATTATGCCACATTCTTTCTCTTTGCTCTCTAGACCTTGAAATGCAAACCACACTAGACCTTAAAATTGACCTTCATGCTTCTTTCCATGCACTCTCCACCTCACTCACATACTCAATAAACCTATCTCATGCTTAAACACTAACATAAATCATTCACATGCCTTGAAACTAGATCATGATACCTCAATGATATCAAATAAAAACACTCTTCAGATAACACTCTCACACCACTACAACAATCTCTTTTTTATCAACATTCTCTATGATCTCATGTAGACCTAGAGCCTCATAACCATGATTCAATGATAAATTAAACATCATACCTATTTTTGACAACACTGACAACTTCAATCTGGCCTGAACCTTGGCATCAACCAATATAAGAGACATTAGTTGCCTTTAAATTCTCTTTTTCCTTCAAATGCATCTTGTCACATGGCTTCCTTGTCACATCAAGCACACAAGTTGATACCTCAAAGAAAACTCACCATGAACATTTACAAGATTTACCCTTTTTACATCAATAACAACAACATGCTAACACTCTTAGTTTTATACCTTTCATGATTTCATGAGTCTTGCATTTGATTTATCTTGTTCCCCTTGGCCTATATCTTAGTTTGACCTGTATTATGTTAATGACCTGATGTAGGGACATCATGAAAATGATGAATAAATAGTCATAAGTGAGTTTTTATAGTCTCTTATAACCCATTATAATGTGATATAAGTATTTAGGTACCTTAGGTTGAGTGTTTAGTGGCTTGGGAGAGTTTTCTACCAAAATCTTAGTTTGAAAATTTGAAATTGTGTTAGTGTTGTTAGGAGTGTTTTGTTAACTGTCAAAGAATGTAATGTTGGTGTAAGTATCTTAGTGAGTCTATGTGGGGTTTAGAAAGTTACTTCATGTATAAATCATGAATAAGATGGCATAAACCAAGAATGGTGAATGTAATGGCCATATGTGAAGGTGGTTGTTAAAGAGTAATTATTTCAAGAATGTAGTTTCTTGTATATAACAAGTTTTGGAATAGAATATAAAATTTAGTCTTTTAAAAGAGTTATTAGGAATTTAGAGAGTGGGTTAGAAGTATTTTCAAGATGTAGAGGTACAGAGGGGATATAAATGGAATGAAAACTATGAAGAAGTTTGTACTCTATCATTGATGACAGTCTTATTTAAAAAGAAGAATTAACGAAGATGGTATGTTTGGAGTTTATAAATATATGTACCCTTGTCTGTATAATATTTTTTTATTTAAAATAAATTAATTGAAAGCCTCATAGTATCTAGGAACAATTTTTTAAATGAATGTTGATAGGCAGTTGTTGCAGAAAATAGTAATCTTCTAGACTGAGATAAGTTTCATGTGCATATTCATTGGAAACAAGAGACAAAGTTGAAGTAACTTAAATAAGACAATTTTGGATTGTGTGTTAAGGAGGTATGTGTAAGTATTAATGTCTTTTTATTGAATTCTTATTGCATAAATGTAAGTGTTTAATACAAATTAGAACAGGGGTTACAGTTGGGGGTGCCCTATTTTCAATATATAGTCAAATAACTAGCTTGAAACTTTGAACAACACATGGTATGGAGTGTGTGCTGACATAAATATAGTATTTAGAGTCAATTTTGTTGAATAATTCTTTATTGAAACATTTAAATAACCTCAAACAAGCCAAAATAACCTTAGAACCCTATATTTGCTTCAACACATGTTGACTATGTTAGAAAACACTATGAAATTCATGTATAGAGTGAGTTTTGGAATTGATAAAGAAGATATAGTGTTTTTAAACATTGGAGGTAGACTATATAGGACATAGATAGTCTATATGAGAATTTAAAACCAATAAATGTGCATTTAAAGCCCATTTGGAGCCTCTCAGGTTTGTAAAAACCCTAGTTTAGGGTAAAACACAAAAAATATGATATCTAAGGATTTAACTGATATAAATTGATGAAATTTTTTATTTCAGTCATTTTTGGCATGAGGAAATATATTTTTAGGTTTAAGACATGTACAACTTCTATACATAGGGATTTCAAACATTGTGTTCTAAGGAGAAACTTAGAGACCTAATTAGGTTTGTATAGAAGCTAGAAAAGGTGTCAAGAAGATGATTTGAAGTTTGAAAGTTTATGGAGAAGTAAAATATAATAGAGGGTGTCTAAATCCATTATTATTTTCTCAAGATGTATTTTTACTATTCTGTACTAAGAAAATTTCTTCAAAAAAAGGCTACTAGCACCCTAAGGAGTTTGGTTAACAATTGAAGAAGGTGTTTGAGGTTATAAGAAAGTATAAGTGGGTATGAAACAAGTTTTTAAAGACTAATAAGTTTTATTTAAGTTAAAAATTGACCACATAAAATCTTGTTCGTGAATTTGAGTGATTTGATCATAGGAACTTATAGCCTAGTGAAGGCTAGTGAATGGAACTGCTTGTAGAGGGACTGAGGATGAATGGATTGAGTATATGATTAGAGAGTGAGATAAGTAAGTAGGTAGTAAAGGGAGAAAGAATGAAATAAATAATCCTAGACATTATATCTAGATAAATAATTAACAAAGAAGATAAGAATGAGAACCTAGAATTTAAGTATTTTTGCTTACAAGTGTTAGAGTCAAGGTTAGCAGAGGATGAAATAGATATCTACATTATGACCCAAGCCTTATGTATTGCCTATAATTCTTAAAATTTTCTTATCTTATGCATTTACAAGTTTTGGACCTACACCTACTCTTATACTTCTTGAATAATTAGATTGCAGTCAAATGCCTACATCGATGCAAGTATCCTTACCAGACATAAGTGTCCAATGCTATAAAGTTATCTAATTTTCAAATAAAACTTATCTTAATGGTTGGCCTAAGTGATTTAATGTGAGACATTTTCTAAGAGTATTGGTTTAAATATAAGATCAACTCTCATTCATTTCTCACCTAGAAAAGACCTAGAGAGACAAATATAACTTATCAAAAACACTGAAAAAAGTACTAAAGTGAGAAATGTTTCCCTTTTTTCTCCTATATCCATATTATTCATAGGAAAAACACATCTATAAGTCTTAAGTAATGAAAGAGTAACCCATGAGCTATATTTTATATTTTACACTATAGGTCACTATTATACTAGATTATCACACATTATATGATTCAAACACAAGTTGACATGTAGGAGAAAATTACCTAAGTCTAAGGCCCTCTTTAGAGTATTAGCTATGTAGGTAGTGCTCATTAATAGAGGTGTCTTTGGGGTATCTTGACATCATGTGCCTACACACCCATTTTTAGAATAACCAATATAAAGATGAATAACTAAGGATTTATCTTTTGAATATTTATTAATTATATAGCACCTCAATCTTGTACACTTGAAAATCTCAAACCTTGGCTATTCCTCTTAGTTTTGGACCTTTTATTCTTCTGAAGTCTTGCATCTGCTCTATCTTTTACTCCTTAGCTCATATATCTTAATCTGACCAATCTTATGTTGATGACTCAGGCCTTCTATCTTTCCCACAATTCTTAAAATATACTTATCTTCCATATTTGAAAGTTATGAACATGTACCTACTTTCCCACTCCATGAAAACTAACATCTAGGACAAACACTAGTATCAAAATTAGTGACATAACATGTCACAAGTATCTAATGCCCTAAATTCATCTATTTGAAAATGAAACATATCTTAAGGGTTGACCTAAGTGATTTAATATGAGTTATTAGTCTCATGGGATTGATATAAATACAAGATCAACCCTGATTCATTCCTCACCTAGAAACACTTAAAAAAGATCAAAGAGACTAAGGAAACTTATCAAAATCACTCTATCAAGAATTAAATTAAATAAATATTCATTATTTATATACCATTCATAGGTACAACACATCTATAGGTTTGAATTACTAAAGGAGCAACCCAAGACCTTGATTTTTCAGGTTACAAGTTGTGAACAAGGAATACGTAGAGGGGAGGTTAGTATTATGTTAGTCTAATAAAAAAATATCAAAATAACACACTAAACACATACCACCTCTAGTCTAGACACTAGGGTAAAGCATAGGTAACAAGAATACAAGTGAAAACACAACTAAAACATAAAATAAATCACTCTTTTACCTTTCTTGTAGCTCAAAGTGGCTTGCTCGGTTTTGTGCATCAAGAAGTCTTTACCAATGAAGCTCAATTTTTTATTCCTGTCTTTGGAACCTTGGATTAGCTGATTGACTTATGAATTTAGCATGGTTACACTAATTGAAAGGTTTCATTGCATCTAAATGAGCATTATAATAATACACCAAGATAGATTAAATATCAATAGGGATGGCCTTGTGTTTATAGTCTCCAAAGTTAACTATCACTCAAAGTGAGTTAATTTTGAATTTAAACATGGAATGAGTTCAAAATAACCCTAGGTGAGTTAAGGATAAATCTAATTGAGTTAAAAGTTTTCATGTAATTATGTTTCTCAATTACTAGGCATGACTCTCAAATTACATATTTTGAGATATTTTGGAAGAGCTTAACAACTCATAAAGGCAATGATGAAAAGGCTTGATATTTTGAATTTTGAAATTTCTATTTTTAGATATTCATTAATTGAAAATGGATAATTTATTTAATAATTTAATCTAGTTTAATTGTATGCTTCATTTTTATTAACATTTTATCTCTTTTAATATTTGATCAAGTACCCTGCTTAATAGGTCTATAGGCCAAATTGCTAGTTGTTAGTTCGCAAGGTAACTAAGGATGAATCCATGAGAGGCTATTATTTCATATGGTACAATACCTCAAATATGAATACCTCAACATTATTTTCAACATTGATGAAAGATGGGAAAACAAAATTGGGATATTCAATGATTCCTAGACTTAATTTGCAATGTTTAGTAGAAATCAATCTAAAGTCTGGTCGGAAGCCAGTTGTGGCCAGAATGGGGTTCTATAGTTTGCCCCTATTTGAGAAGGTAATGAAAGCTATAGGAAAGTAACATATTCTCAAAGAATGAAAATGTCTTGTATGCCTAGTGTCCTAACAAGCGATGAATGAGCCCTGGATGCCCCCTTGAGGGAGCGGTTGGCAAAGAAAGTCAATGATCGATCCCTTGAAAGAATAAAAATGATTAGACTAAAAGGTAATAGTGGGTGGTTTAGAATAATTTTC
The DNA here is from genome assembly GCA_037957365.1 of Torreya grandis. NCBI lineage: Eukaryota > Viridiplantae > Streptophyta > Pinopsida > Cupressales > Taxaceae > Torreya > Torreya grandis. Next base: position 1,868,379 of record JARHVA010000384.1, read on the forward strand.
CCAAAGGGGGTTATAATTAGTGGCACAATGAGATGCCCTAGGTGGGCTAATAAAAAAGATGATTTGCCCAAAGAAGGTTCTAATCATCGACATAACGAGGTAAAATATAATGATTTTATCAAAGGCAGTTATAATCATTAGCAAAATGAAAAGAGAAAAATATAATGATTTTCCCAAAGGTGATTATAATCATTAACATGCAGATAAGTCAAAATAAAATGATTTTCCCAAAACTGGTTACAATCATTACCAAAATGAAAAAGAAAAAAGATAATGATTTTCTGAAAGGTGGTTATAATAATTAACATGCAGATAGGTCAAACTCAATGATTTTCCCAAATGTAGTTATAATTATTAGTAGTATAGTTTGGAACAATATGGAAAAGTGGAAAAATGGGGCTTACAAACTAAATCCATACTCATAGAGTAAGAGTAAGTTGTTACAAAGGAAAAATATGAATTTGGGCAACTTGATAGTATGGAGATGTATGTCCTAACTAGCAAGAATTTTTTTTTTCATGATTTAATTACTTTGTATTTGGGAAATGATTTGGATAGATCACAATTTTTTTAGGTAACCAAGGAGAAGTACTACAACCTCATTGTTTGTAATATTTTTCAAGCTAATTTTTTTTGTAACATATGATGGTATGTACTATGATATAAAACATCATGATAACTTAATAGAAAAATACATAAGGACTGACACATGATCCAATAAACAATAAAAAATAATGCACCAATGATAAAAACCATGATGACAATATTGACGTATGAATATAGATGGACTTTAGTATAATGTGTAAGGAGTCACCCAATGAACACATATAGTCTAAGTCAAGGCAAAATAATGAAATTAAATAAATAGGCAATAAAAAAACAAAGACCTATAAACAAAAACACAAATAAACAAAAATACAACAAAACACTAAGAAACAAATACCAAACAAAAATAGTGAATAAAACAATTAAAATAAAAGTAAAAAAGCATAAACAATGGTTAACCACAATGTTAGTGTAAATAGAAGAAAAATTATTCATGCATGTGTAATAGAGGTATTAATCTTGGAGATAGGGTGACCTCTAATATAGATAGTGTAGACATTTAAAATTGGCCATCGATAACCTCCAATCAAGTTTTTGGCTAATTTTCACCCAAAATGCATAATTTGGCCTAAAAACACTAAAACATGCTAAATGATATGAAACTGACATATTAAAGTGCCTGTTTTGGCTAGGTTATCACTAAATGGGGCAATATAATTTATGGGCCAACTAACTTTGATCAGCTCATTTCGAGTCAAAATGTTAATTTTTCACCCACGTGCTTTGAACTGCTCTTTCTTATCAAATATTTTACACAAGATTCGTGCCTTTAATATTTGTTGTTGGAAACATCCTAAATGGGAATACACATCCAACACATCTAATAATGAATTCCAATTCCAATCTAGTCAAATTTAGGACCAATAACAAGGCATTTTGATCAATTTGACTAATTTGTGCATAAAGTGCTTAATCGTGTTTAAGAGCTAATTAACCCAAATCAAGGCTTAATCAAGAAGTCCATGGAAAGTTGTTGAATAATTTATTTTGTAAATGAACAACTACATCATCAAGTGACCTCATTTCTTGGGAAGACATCCCTCCATGCCTCTTAATTGCCCCTTCTTCTAATGTCATGATGAGGATAATTATAAACTTAATTCCAAAAATTGAATTAATCCTCAACCAAACATCTTAGTCTTGAGATGGATGGTTGAGGTTGATTCTAATCAAATCCAAAAATCTATAAATAAGAGGCCTCATAACATCATTTCTAATCTTTCTTGATGCAAAGTTATAATGCAAGATTGGTTCCAAAAGCTTCATGCAACTAGTGTTACCATGCCAAATTGATTCCAAGCCAAGCTAGGACACAAGCCAAAGGTGCCAAGGAGAGATGGAGGTAGCCAAGCTTCCATTTCCAAGGACTTTATGAGCACAATCTGAACAAGCCACTACTACAAAGGCATTTGAAGCATACAAGGAAGGTGAATGAACTCTTGTATTTGATTTCTTGATTTTTAGTTGTGTTTGTCATTTTCTCTTGTTAACTAAGCTATTCCTAGTGTCTAGGCCTAGATATGTTATGCTATTATTGTGTTTATTTCACTTTGTTTTTATTTTGGAACTAACACCATATTAATCATCCTCTCTTGAGTCAAATTCCTAGATCACATAATAACATGCTCAATGGGACTAGACGCATCCTATACCTAAAAGAGATCCTTTTACAACTATAAAATATTTATTTGAGATTTATAAATCTTGCAAATTGATTTTCTAATTTTATTTTTCCATTTTTGGTTGTGATGATTTTTACATAATAATCGACATCGACAAAAATACCGACATCGATTACTTGACCCAACTAACATTGGTCAGCAAAACCAACATCGACTAGATCTCAATTATCCATAACCGATGTCGATCACTATGTTTTTCCAAAAACATAGACCTGAGAGCTAATTTTTCAAAGTTTATTATTTCAAACTTAAAAGGGATTCAAAGCTAAATGACATGCTAAATTTTTTATTGTAGGGCCAAGCAGGATTTTTGTTCAAAACATGTTTAAATCACTTTTGCATGCTTAAAATTTGATTAAGAACTTTGTTTTGGTGTTTAACAAAGAATTTAGATTTTTTGGTGAATGTTTTCAAAGTTTACAACTAAAACCAAGGGGTCAAATGAACACCACCAAACATTTCATTTGGATTTACAATTGAACACACTTGTCAATTCTTATTTACAATAGTTGATTAGATTAATCTTGTTTGGAAAAAAGAGGAATGTTGTGTGTATTCTCTTCCATTTACCCCTATAAGGAACCCTTGGAATCAAAAGTGCCATTTATATTGCAAAGTATCCTAGTCCAAGGCATAGAAAGAAATTCATCTAAAGCACTCCCCGAAAAATCATCAAAGTTTGGGCGATCTTGAAAATGACCCTAAAGTCTTTCTACTTTCATGCTTTATTTGTTTTTGTGCATCTTGTCTTGTGAGGGGGACTTCATCACTTCTCACAAGTTCTTTAGGGAAGTTTTGACCTAGGGTTTCATCTCTTAGCATTGACTTCATTTGGCTCCTTTGGATTTGTACATGGGACATAGTGGCACTTTGGACATCGCACTACACTAAGCGAACAACAAGATGTAGTGGTTGCAAAAAGGACTAGACCTTTTTTCAACAAGTCGAGTGATACGAACCCAAAATACATGCTTTTATTTTGCATTATTTGGCATGAAAGTCATTGTACAATTAATTCCCCTAGATTGTTCAGATTCTTGTTAGATCTTAGACAAATCCCCACTTGTTGTGGAAGTATTGTTGGTGCAAGATGTGCCTCAAGGTCCATGTCATAGTACTGTCATTTAAAAGAAGGTGGGTGTAAAAACCCTACTAAATAATGCACATTTAATTTTGGATGAACACTTGAAATCCTCTCAAATGATGTATATTGATAGATTCCAACAATACCAAGCAACCTTGTTAGTTTAGGATCTAAGAATGGTTAATTAGTTGGTCTTGTCCTATACTAAAGTCTTGTGTGGAGTCAAAAACTTGATGTAAATAAACAATCCAAATCAAACACATGTCCAAATTTTCTTTTGAACAAAGAGGTATTATGATGCCCACGTGAGATCATCTATTTTCCTTGTTCAAATTTCATCAAAAGCTTGAGAGTCATATCACCCACTTTGGTGCAGTTATGTTGCCCAATTGAGTTTAGACCTTTACCAAAGTTGTTTAAGTCTTTCACTTATAATTTAAATTCAAAATTACACTTTTACAAGTTCAAAGGGTTGATGTGTTAAGTGGGTTCTCCATTTACACTAAACTTGAGGGAACTTAGGTTTATTTTCAAATTTAGGTTGAAGGCCATTTAAGACTCATAATCATCATCATCACTTGATAGACTTAAGCCATTTTATGCAAAACACTTGCACTTTAAGTGTATACACCACAACATTTTGAGTCAAGAAAGGTATTGTTATGCTACCAAAATTGTATGAAAACATCTTTTCCTTAGAATTTTTTTAAAGCAAACCTTTTTATCACACCTTTTTGGGTAGTATAGCATCATTACGCTGCCCAAATTTTTTTGAATATTGTTTCATAAACCTTATTGCATAGAGTTTTAAATTTGTTCCTACATTTTTAGACTAATCCTAGTGTACTTTTGTGATCTTTTGTCTAAAAATAGTTATACTAATCACCTTTATCTAGCTTGTCTATCAATAGAACCAAGTTTTATACTATTTTTTGTGAGAAAATAAACTATAGTCAAAGTGCCTTTTGTTTCATACCTTATACCTAGTTGACCAAGTCCATGTCCAAGAATTGAATGCCTAGTGTTTGTTAGAAGTGTTTCAAATATGTTAGATTAAAACCTTAATCTATTTTCAAAGTCTATCTTTTGATGCCATTTGGCCAAGAGTCCTAGCACATGCCTTGTTTGAGCCTAGATTTTGATGCTACTTTTGGCCAAAAGACCTAGTAACTTTTAAATTCCTAGATTAGATTGATTTGAAACACTTCGACCTTAGAGTTTGGCATTTTGATTTTCAGTGCATTTACTTGATTACCTTTGTGTGAATAGTGAAATGTTAGATACTTCACTCTAGCTTTTTCCCTCACAAATATTTGCATAAACCTTTTGATCCTTTTGAAAAATCTAGACCAAGTTGGAACACCATCTATTTTAGACATTTTCCTTTTTAGATTTTGTATAACTCTTTGACCTTTTATCATAAAGCATTGACTATGGATCCCAACATGTATTCCTACACTCATAGTGGACTCATGTACAATCTAGGGATTAGTAATGTAGTTACGCAAGAAGAAATGGTGGAAGACCCCTATGTAGATAACATTGATTATGAGATGGATTCTTATCCCTCTTATAACACACAATTAGGGGCACAAAGCCAAGATCCATTAACTAACTATCTGGTTAACACACCACCTTACATAGAACAAGACCAAGAGCAAATCATGTAATACTTATCTACAATACCTATAGTAGATGATCTAGTTCTTCAACAACCATATTCTACTAATATGGCTTCCACGTATGATCCATTTTTTTAGCGATATTTATTAGAGAATAAAGATGAGATTTTGGTTAGAGCTATAAATTTAGGGGATAAATTTCTAATAGACTTCCCCCATGAAAATTTACTAAGTCTAGTATGAGTGCCCCATAATATAATTTACGATCAATAGGCTTCTTCTAGTAATCCTATGGCTCTAGTTCAAATAACTTACGAAGACCCTAATATATCTAATCGAGGCAAAAACATCATGAAAGATCACTTTAACCAAATGCAAACAACATATCAAACCTACCTAAATTTATCACATGATTTCAATTAGATGAACATGGTAAGTAAGCCAATAGGAGTGATGATAGAGTTAATTGGACAAGAGAATCTAAATTTTGACCTATTTGTATAAACTACTTCAATAGATAACTTGATGCATATGCCTATTATTGAAGAAGTGTCTTTGACCTCTACACTGAATAGTTAGCCAAACATAGTAGATAATGTATAAATAATGTCCAATCCTGATGAAACTGGTACTAATACATAAACAACTAGCCAACAACATGTGCCTATAGTTAATCCTATGAATAGGTCATCAAACCAAGGGATATGATTTTTTGCACCCCAGCCTCAACCAACTGCTTCCTCAACTATGCAACCTATAGGATTAGGTAATCAAACAACAACCAATGTCACACCTCAATGATAGAATGTGATGAATCCTACTCCTCCTCAACAAGTAACGAGTAGTATTCTACAATAGTACACATAGTCTAGTGCATCAATATAACAAAGGATGAATACATTGCCACCTCAATCAAGGGAAACAAATATTTTACCTCACCAAGTAACGATGAACATACCTTTTTAGTCACAGACCAATATGCCAGTCTAAAACCAAACAATGACTAGTTCGTAACATGAAAATATTGGTCAGTAATAGATGCCATATCTACAATCTAATTTCAATTTCTCATAAGAATTCATGCAACAAGGAGGTCCCCATGTTTCTCAGGTACCTACTAGATAACCATTGGTTCAAAATGTGCCACAAATCTAGAGATAGGGTCTTGGTCCATAAGTTCCCACTCAATTGTAAGGTTTGATTAGTCAGAAGCATATCCCTTTTCAACCACAACATGCATAGTATAATTATATCCCTCCATCCCAACCACAAAATCCCCCAGGTCAAACCTTTATCACCAACCCAAACTAGAATATTGCATAGCCAAATCTGCAATTTCAATTACATCCCAATCCACGTATGTATATTCTTGGTCCATTCCCCAACCAAACCAATATACCCCAACAATTATCTCCATCATACCTTGGTCAAAGTGTTCCACTTGTGACCTCTCATCCATTTACTCAAACCATCATTCTCCCTCAAACCAATATCCCTTCAAATTTTCTCTCCTAAGAATTACAAGAAATGAAGGATGTAATTGCTACTATTCAAGCTAGGAAGCATAACAAAAAGTTCAAATTGGATGTTGTATGTTCCTATCCATTCAATATGGATTATTTGTAGATACCATTTCCTCTAGGATATGAACCATTGAAATTTGATAAATACAAAGGGAGAGGTGATCTTAAGGCTCATATGACTGAATTCTTTGTCACATGTCAACCAGTGACATATAGCAACATATACCTTTTGCTGTTGTTTCCAAGTAGCTTGGCTAGACAAGCCTTGTAGTGGTTTTTGAAGTTTCCCAAGAATTTAGTAATGAACTTTGGTGATCTTTCTGATAAGCTTGTGCAACACTTTTCCTATAATCTTGAGCATGAGATTTTATTAGTGGACCTAATGCAAGCAAAGCAAAAAGATGGTGAGATTTTTGTAAGTTATTTATAGTGATGGAGAGCCATTGCAAGCTATTTCACCCACAATTTACCATATAAAAAATTAGCCACTGTGTTTACCAAAAATTTTCATAGTGAGATAGCTTATCATCTAGAATTATAATGTGTGCATAGGTTCAAAGAGATCATTGATAAAGGTTTGTTGATCAAGAGAGCACTCATCAATAAAAGAGTCATCTAGATTAATTTAACTAATAAAAATCAAGGTACCAATCACAAAATTGACCAACATCCCATCTAAGTGAAAGCATCACAATCAACACAGGCCAATAACCATGAAAGTTGAATTAATTCAACCACAATAGGAATGTTGTGGGAAATAGAGTAATCAAATCTCGCCATGTCCAAACTATGTAGACATCATTTGCACCACCTTTTTAGATTCCTCTTACCCAAAAACCTCTCTAACCAATACCACAAGCATAATAACCAAGACTTGCACAATAAATATAGTAGTCTTTACCATTGCAAACCCCTCCTCCTAGAAGAACTGTCCGTACACATCGTGTTTTTAGTGACCTAGGAAAACCTATTGAGTCTATATTTTACAAGCTTACTACCACTAATCTAATTAGTTGGCTCATACCAAAACATTATTTTTAAGGCATTCCTTATCCCGATTGGTACTGTGAAAATGAATTATGTGACTATCATCAGGTCAACATGCATAATCTATGAAGATGTGTCCAAATCAAGCATTTAATTAAGAATATGTTGGAGAATGGGGAGATTAAATTGGATAATGGTGCTTCCACTTCCAATAAAACTCTTAGGATATATCAAAACCCCTTTCCCTAACATAACAATCAACAATAGTAGAATAATCAACAACAACAACAACGGCCAGTGCAACAGTAAAATCAATAGTATTAGAATCAAAGGCCAAACTAGTATATAAAAAAATCAATAGCAAAACCTGCAATGATAGAATAATGGACAAAAATAAGGTCATAACGGTAACAACCAATAAACCTACCATGCAGTTGCACATGACTACAATAGGGTTGTAGGTCATATTATAGGGGGTAGCGTTAATACCATCTCCATTAATCCCAAACCAAACACTAATTAGCCTAGACTATTGCTAAACAACAATATTCAACCAAATCACATGGATAATCCTTCTTTGACTTGGAAGTGCATATAGGCAAACTAGAAAACTAGGACTTCCCCTTTTGGATCTTATAGCGACAACTCATTATTACCATGTGACCACATGCAAGTGCACTAGCAACCGAGACTTATCCTGTTTGGTCCCACACCATTCCCAGCATCAATTAGAAATAATGGTCTATTATTTAATCTTGATTATGCAATCACAACTTGGAGGTTGAATATTACTATCCCAAGCCCATAACCATTTACCACTTTTCCTATCATCCAACCAACTTTTCAACCTCAGAATAAACCATTCACTACTGACCAAGGCAAGAAGTTTGATATTGTGGAACAATTGCAAAAGATACCAGCACAAATTTTTATTTTAGATTTGTTGTGGACATCAATAGTCCATAAAAAAATATTGAATGAGCTTTTGACCTAATCCATTATTACTAGTGACATATCCCTTGATAACTTTCAATATTTGGTTAGACACCTAGCTCCAGCCCAACAAGTCACATTCAACTAAAGCGATATGTCTTCCCTTGGCCCGCTCCATAATAACCCATTATACATAAAAGTTTGTATCAGATGGCATAAAGTGAAATCTATCCTTATACGCAATGAATCTATACTCAACATAGTGTCTCTAAAGCTCATCAAGATTCTTGGGTACACAATGATAGAACTCCAACTAGAAACAATAACTATCAAAGCCTATGATAATAAAGAAAGAGAATCCTAAGGCACCATTAGTTTTCTAGTTATCATTGGGCCTTTGACCCATGATACACTTTTCCATGTGCTTGATCTGGAGTTATCATACAAAATGTTTTTAGGTAGGCCATGGTTATATGAGATTTGTGCAGTCCCGTCAACACTGCACTAGTGTATCAAGTTTTCCCACTCAGGGATGGAGGTGAATATTCTGGGAGATTTACACCCTATGAACACTACAAGAATTTTGAGTCCAAGTTTCAAAGCTATAATTATTAGTACGGCATGAATCTGAGTTCCAATAAGGATAAAGGAAGGATTATACTTATTGATCCTTCACCAGATAATTGCATAGATCCTAATACCTTAGATTCCCTTTTCCACATGCTGCCTCCCAAAGCTTCTAATCATTTCACCATTTCAGATAATGGACCAAGAATATATGTGACTCATGACACATTTCATATTACCAATCTTCCTCAGAATCAAAAAACCTTTGGGCGACCTAAAGTCATCCCACATATGCATTGGCAATGGAAGAAGAAAGATAAGTGACTTGTCACATTTGTACCAGCATTTGGCCTAGAACCTAACCTTCTTAGAGGAGATGAATCATGGTTATACAATGACAACCAAGATAATTGTTATAAAAATGCAAAGTATCATATTCCTAATAAGATCATGGAACATGACAATTATGAAAGAAGAAGCCTCAAACCAAATCAACAAGGAACCATCGAGCTAATTTTCATGACTAAGTATGAAAGACCTTATGGAATTGGATTTAAAATACTTGGGGGTGAACCCACATATCTTATTAAAACTCCATTAATAGAAACTAGTGATGATTATGCCAACAACAAAGCAGAGTCTGATCATAGCCTTACCTTTGATAGCTAGTTGAAACCAACCTGTTTGATAACAATTCCATTTATACCCTTACCCAGGCTATTCATTGCAATCCATTGCCATTATATTATCCCCAAATGATAGATTAGGACCAACAAGAATCTAGTCTATCGATTGATGAGTTCCAGAATGATGAGGCATTCTATGATTTCTTAGGCCTTAAAGACAATGTTCCATTGGGAGATCACAAATCAGGATTCTCAATCACATTAGATCCTGCAGCCTATTTTGGAGAGTGAGTGAACACCCTTAGCCAAAAATAAATAAGTAAAACATTGAGGTCCAAAAGTTAAAACCTCTTTGAGGCACTTTCTGACCAAGCAAAAAGTAAAGATAAAGGCCATTCTAGTGGTGAAAACCTATTTCAGGTGCCATTAGAAGGGGGTGTTCATTCTTCTTCAATTTTAGACTAGGAGACCACCAATGATGAACTTGCCTATGGTTTAGAGTTCAACTTTGAGAAACAATAAGTATTTGATCAAATAATTCAAGAATTTCTAACAATTTTTGTTACATGGCCAGATCTCCCATTAGGGGATTCAGATTTATCATGCCTAGGAGAAGTTGAAGAGTAAGTCCTAACATAGGACCCTGACATAGTCCAATAGTTCAAGTCATTGCCTACTATCCTACAAGATGGTTCAACCCTTCTATTCAAAGATACAACAAAGTTAAATATCAAGACTCTATCAGACCTAAAATGGATAAAATTAGGAACATCTCTCACTAAGGAGGAATGTGACATATTTGCAGCTTTGTTGAGAGAATTTATGATATTTTTGCATGGGCCTATTCTGACATGTCAAGTTTAGACCCTACCTTAGTTTTCCACCACCTTGTGGTTAATCCTAATGCCAAATTGGTAAAATAAAAGCTTTGTAAGATGCATCCTTGCATTGCTGTATTGGTAAAGAAAGAGTTGGAGAAACTCTTAGAAGTAGGATGTATATGATCCATTGACTACTTAGAATGGATCTCTAATGTGGTACCTGTTAGTAAGAAGTTATAAGGGATTCAAATTTGTATTAATTTTTGAGATATCAACAAAGATTGTCTCAAAGATGATTTTCTATTGCCTAATATTGACATGATCATTGACTCCATGGTAGGTTATGAAATGATTTCACTCATGGATGGCTTTTCAAGATATAATCAGATCAAAATAACACTAGAAGATCATCATAAAACAACATTCACCACTCCATGGGGAAAATTTTATTATCAGGTGATGCCATTTGGCCTTAAAAATGATGAAGCTACATATCAAAGGGCCATGAATATCATATTTCATGATATGATGCATGGTATTGTTTAAGACTATGTCGATGACATTTTAAGAAAATCTAAAACCAAGGTTGACCATCCTAAAAGACTACGAGAGTACAAAGTCAGACTAAATCTAAAAAAATGTGTGTTTGGTGTAACCTCAGGCAAATTACTTGGCTTCATCATGTACTGTAGAGGTATTGAAGTCGATGAAGCTAAAGTCTATGCTATAATTGAGATGCTGCCACCAACCAATTTAAAACAACTTCATAGTTTATAGAGTAAGATCCAATCAATCCGATGTTTCATCTCTCAGTTAGCAGACAAGTGCCATCCATTTACACACATTTTGAAGAAAGGAGTTGAATTTCACTAGGATGATCACTACCAAGTAGCTTTTTAATAGCTCAAAGACTATCTTATCAATTTGCATATTTTAATACCTTGTATGCCAGGAAAGCCATTCTTATTATACCTATTAGCTACTGACCATGCTCTGGGGGCACTCTTGGCTCAACATCATGATAAAAGAAAGGGGATTGTTTTATAATACCTAAGTCATACCTTGGTTACATATGAACATAACTATGCACCTGTTGAAAAATCTTGTCTAGCCATAATTTTCATAGCTTAGAAACTGCATCATTACATGTTGAATAGTAAAACTATGGTCATTTCAAAATTAGACCTACTCAAGTATCTACTGTCTAAAATAGCTTTTTAAAGTAGAATGGCTAAATGGATTATGCTTCTTAGTGAGTTTGAGATAGAGTATGTCAATCATAAGGCAATCAAAGGACAAGTTCTTGCAAATCAACTTGTTGAAACACCTCTCATAGACACCCAACCACTCACATTTCAATTTCCTAATGTAACCATCATGTATACACCCCTTGAGGAGTGGCCCTGGAAGCTATATTTTGATGGTTCATTCACTGTGCATGGATCGGGGGCAGGGCTATTATTTATTACACCATAGGGGGATCTAATCCCTACATCATTCAAAATCATCTTTCCTTGTAAAAACAACATGGCCGAGTATGAAGCACTTGTTGTAAGACTTCAAGAAGTAGTGCATTGGAATATATCTCATCTTCAAGTTTATGGTAATTCTCAGTTAATCATCAATCATGTCACATATCATTTTTAGACCAAAGATGACAAGCTAGTTCCATATAAAGCCATGGTTGACACTCTTAAAAAGCAAATTGACAACAATTAGTTTGAGCATATACTGAGGGCTAGTAACAGAACTACAGATGCCATGGCTACTATTAGTTCTCTAATTTGATAAACAAATAAATCTAGAGAGTATCAGCTTCTCATCGAGAATTTTTTAGCACCATCTCATGAACCTTCAATTTTTACCATGATTTGTGATATTGTTGGTCCTAATTCTATCTGGTACTCAAACCTTTATAACTACCTTCATGACCAAGTTCTGCCACCTGACCTATCTCAAATAAAAACTAGAGCCTTCATTTATCATTCCACTCATTATACTTTACTTGGATCCACTCTTTAACATCATAGTTTTGATGGAACTCTACTTTGTTGTTTAACTTCGACAGAGTCTAAGCTAGCATTAAGAGAAGTTCACGAAGGAGTATGTAGAGCCCATTCTAGTAGGGTAGTCCTATCCAAAAAGCTCTTGTGTAGTGGTTATTATTGGCCCATAATGGATGCAAATGCCACTGCATATGTAAATAAATGTGACAAATGTCAACAACATGCTAATTTGATTCATTCCCCAACAAAAAATCTGAAATAGATGTTGACACCATGGCCATTTTTTACATGGGGGCTTGACCTCATTAGGAAGATTAACCCCACTTCATCTAATGGCCATAAACATATCCTTACCGCCAAATATTTCACTAAGTGGGTTAAAGCTATACCCCTCACGTGACTAGAAAGCAAATTTACAAATTTATCTTCAACCATCTCATCTTTCACTATGGTATCCCCTCTGACATTATATTTGATAATGGAGGATCATTCAAGAATAAATATGTAGACCAGTTATGTATTGGATACAACATCACCCAACATTTTTCTATAACACACTACCCTCAAGGTAATGGAAAACTTGAGGCATCCAACAAAACCATTATCAATATTCTCAAAAATATTGTTAATGATGCCGATCATGATTGGCACCTCCAGATATTCCCTTCCATTTGGGCATACTGTACCAATCATTGTACCCCCATAGGAACCACTCCATACTTGTTTATGATACTAAAGCCATATTTCTCATTAAGGTCATGTTGCCTTCACTATGCATCTCTTTCAAGCATGTCGTAGATGATCATGACTATCGAGTAGCTCGCCTAAAAGAGCTAGATCTACTTGATGAAGAATACATAACTGTGCTCAATAATCTTCAAGCATATCAGACTCAACTCAAAGTCCACTATAATCGATGTGTGCAGTATATAACATTTGAACTTGGTGATCTTTTTCTTAAATAAAACCAAAAGAATACCATGACTGAGAATAAATATAAAGGAAAATTCAAACCAAACTAGATAGTGCCTTTCATTGCCATTACATATTATGGATCAAGAGCATAGAGGCTTGCCACACCAAACAATGATGAAATTTTACAACCAATGAATATTATTCATCTCAATCGGTACTATGCTTGAGTGTTAAGGTGTATTGTCTATAAGGACCATTTCAATTATGCCTTTTTGTCACTATTCTTCTTTATACACATACCATTCTTATCTATCCTCTTTGTCGTATCCACTTTTTGATTCTGACCTATCGACCTAGTGTGTTCTAAAAACCTAGCCCATTTAACCTTAGTTTTTACCATTCATTACATAGTTTTAGCATCAAGGTATTTGATTAGTTTATCAGGTAGTTCAAGTATTTTAGAAAGGGAGCATATCTTGGGAGAGTGTGACAAAATTTTTGGTAGTTACATCCTTCATTTGTTATTCTTTCTTACCACCAGTCCTGCTACTAATTATAACCACCTTTGGGCAAATAAGTACAATTGACCTATGACATTGTGTCTTAGTTATAACTAAATATGGGCAAACTAGGGGCAACACTAAGCCTTGACATACCAATTTGCCACTTCTTATGCCATGTTGTGCCTTTTTACCAAATATGCTTATTTAATTTGAATTGGCTGCCACACTGGTCAAATTCCTCCACTATAAGTGTGGAACTATAGTGACTTGAGGTCCTACTCTGGGACTATGTGGGTAGTGCTCAATACTTGTTGAGGTCAGCTTAGTCACCCTTTTCCCAATGTTCTCACTATTTTATGAGCAACCTAAGCCACGCTCTCACCATTTTATGAGTAACCTTCATTTAAACATTATCGCTATTTTATGAGAAACCTAAGCCATGCTCTCACTATTTTATGAGCAACCTAAGTATGAATGCTCTCACCATTTTGTGAGCTTGAACCGTTTGGTGTCTCATTATTCTTTATCAAGTTGAGATACTTTCAAAACAATTTAGAAAATATTTGAAAAATCATTAGAAAAGAATAAAAACGTTAACCACTTCTTTGCCTTAAGGATTATGGGAACTCTTACTAAGTTACAAAAAAATCACTTGTCATTTAGTTTCCCCATCCTTTTTGTCCTTTTCTCTCATGCACTTGTCATTTTACAAGACCATTCCTAGTCTTCTATCACATCCATTATGTTTGTTTTCCTTAGTTATCATATTCTTCCCATTCCTTGGGAGAACTACATTTGGCCTAAAGTTTTTTATTGGATATTACATCCATGGAACTATGTGGGCAGCATCCACTTGCCTAGTGCATATAGAGATAGCTCAACCACCCATTTCCTTTTCTTTTATTCCCCCATTTTGTTTGTTTGCTAAGTTGTCACCTATTTTCTATGGGCAATGATCGTAGGGTTTCTATTGCATTATTTGTTTATTTATTTCTACTTATTTTGTTTGTTTGTTTGCTTTTAACACTATTGCCTTGATTCACTTTATGTGTGTTCATTGGGTGATTCCTTGCCCACACTTACACTTGAATCCATCTATATTCATATGTTTACATCGTCATCATGGTTTCTATCATTAGTGCATTATTTTCTATTGAGTATTGGATTATGAGAGTCAGTCCTTATGCATATTTTGGCCAATTATTTATGGTGTTCTATGATAAAGCCTACCATCATGTACTACAACAAACCTTAGCTTCAAGAATTCTATTTAGCAATGGTAACATCTCTTCAGTACTGACATCTTGATTCCACTCCCAATCATATCCAAAAGAAAGTAATTAACCATGAAAGAATTTCAACCTTTATTAGTTAGGATGAGCATCTCCCTACTAGTAGGTTGTTCCAATCCATCATTACCCTTTGTGTTTAGTTATCATCATCCTCAGCCATATTTATCATGTTTGCCATAATCATGGTCTAATGATTATAACCGCTTATGGTAAAATCATTGCACAGCATCCCACCTGCATTTTTCAATGATTATAACCATCTTTGGGAAAATCATTGTGTTGTCACCACTTTAATTTTTTTGTCTATACAAGGGCATGTTATTATCTTGTTTGTCTATCTTAGCTGGGGCAGATCCATCTTCTTAATTATTATAATCACCTTTGCGCAAATCATTGTGTTATCATACCATGTTGCCACATCAGGGTAAAATGCTTATAACCACCTTTAGAAAAATCATTTCACACCATCCCACTTGCATTCTAAATGATTTTGACTAATTTTTTAGTCTCATTGTGTTTTTCACCCCATCATCCTTCCTTTCCTTAGTTCCCTCATTTTTCTTCTTTCTTTTTGTGGGATCATTTATTGACCTACTTGTGCCAACCATTCCCTCGAGGGGGCATCATACAATTAGTTTATCATCATTGTGTTGTAGGCATACAATAACTTTTCATTCTTTGAGAAGATGTTATTGTGCTTATATATTTTAATGCCATCCCAAACAAGGGCAAACTTTAGACACCTAAAATTTGCCATTGATAACCTCCAATCATGCTTTTGGCTAATTTCCATCCAAAATGCACAATTTGACCTAAAAGCACTAAAACATGCTAAATGATGTGAAACTAAAATATTCAAGTGCCGATTTTGGATAGGGTATCACTAAATGGGGCAATGTAATTTATGGGCCAGCTAACTTTGATTAGTTCATTTTGAGTCAAAATGCCAATTTTGCACCCACGTGCTCTGAACTGCGCTTTCCTATCAAATCTTTTACACAAGACTCATGCCTTTGATATTTGTTATTTAAAACATCCTAAATGGGAATACACATCTAATGCATCTAATAGTGACTTCCAATTCTAATCCAGTCAAATTTAGGACTAATAACAAGGCATTCTTATCAATTAGAGTAATTTGTGCATAAAGTGCTTAATCATATTTAAGAGGTAATTAACCCAAATTAAGGCCTAATAAAGAATTCCATGGAAACTTCTTTAATACTTTGTTTCGGAAATAATATTGAATATTTGCATCATCAAGTGACCTCATTTCTTGGAAAGACATCCCTAGGCCATAAATGTCATATATGTTAGGATTCATGCCTTCCATGCCTCATTAATGCCTTCCATGATGCCCTCTATGCCTCTTAATTATCCTTTCATCCAATGTCATGAGGAGGATAATTATAAGCTTAATTCCAAAAATTGAATTAATTCTCAACCACACATCTCAATCTTGAGATAGATGGTTGAGGTTAATTCTGATCAAATCCAAAAATCTATAAATAGGAGGCCTCACAACATCATTTCTAAGCTTTCTTGATGCAAAGTTAAAATGCAAGATTGGTTCCAAAAGCTTCATGCAACTAGTGTTACCATGCCAAATTGATTCTAAGCCAAGCCAAGCTACAAGCCAAAGGTGCCAAGGAGAGATGGAGGTAGCCAAGCTTCCATTTCTAAGGACTTCATGAGCACAAGCTGAGCAAGCCACTACTACAAAAGCATTTGGATCATCCAAGGAAGGTGAAGGAACTCTTGTATTTTATTCCTTGCTTTTTAGTTGTGTTTGTCATTTTATCTTGTTAACTAATCTCTCCCTAGTGTCTAGGCCTAGAGATGTTATGCTATTAGTGTATTTATTTCACTTTGTTTTCATTTTGGAACTAACACCATACTAACCATCCTCTCTTGATTCAAATTCCTAGATGATAGATAATAACAATGTAATTATAACAATGGCACAAGGTTTTCGCTAGGTTATAGGGAAGTAATGACACAAACAAGATAAAATGGGAGGAATAAAAGTAAAGGAAGGGTTATTCAAGCTGGCTCTAGATGTAATAGGAAAGTGGACATTACTTACATAGATTCATGGATGCAAGGTCCATCATGAACTTTAGGCCAAATATCATTCTCCCAATATATGGGATAAAAGAAAATGATGATCAAGAGAAACATGATGTTGTAGAGAAAATATGAGAATAATCTCACAAAATGAAAAGAGCATGAAAAATGGTTACAAAATTATGAGAGCATAAAATGAAGGATAATAGTCATTAATGTATTAAATTTAAGTACATAATGCACATAACATAAACTCATAAAATGGTGAGAGCGTAAGGCTTTGAGCTAGTAAAGATTGGTTAACTAAATGACAAGTGGTTACTTATGAAATAGTTAGGGTTCCTAGGATCCTTAAGGCAAATAAGTGGTCAAAAATAAAGGAAGCTACAATCGAGCTAACCTAAGATACCCCTTGTATTCAAGTATTGCTTACATAGTCTGTGCAAACCTCAAGCCAATGTAGTTCTCCCAAAAATTTGAGGAAAAAGACTAAGGTGGTCTAGAAATAAATTGAATAAATAAGAAGGCCCATTTGAAAAAAAAATGATAGATTTATATCTCACATGGAAATTCTAATCCAATTTTCATGATTTTATAATTTTTATGATTTTCTAGATCTAGTATAATTATTTTTGAAATTTCATATGCATCTCAACTCGATAAATAATTACACGACATCAAATAGTCCAACTCATAAAATAGAGAGAGAGTGTTCAAACTTAAATTTAATGTAAAACAAGAGAATGGTGAAGGGTGATTGAGTTGACCTCAACATTAATCAAGCATTGCCTACATAGTCCCATGAGGACCTCATGTTACTTTAGTTCCACCTTATAGTGGAGGAATCTGACTAGGTGGTAGCAAGTTCTTAAATTATAAAAATGGCACAATATGGCATAGGAATGGAAAGGTGAATTGGTAATGCATGGTAAAGGTGTTGTTCCTAATTTTCCCATAGGTAGTTATAATTAGGAAACAATAATAGAGGTCAATGATACTAATTTTCCCAAAGTTGGTTATAATTCGTATCATGGAGTGGCATACTGATTTACCCAAATGCGGTTATAATTAATAATACTCGTAATGAAATAAAATAAGAAATAAAATATGCAACTACCAAACCAATGCCATACTGGTTCAAGATATGACCTCTATCTATAATACTAAATCAACTACTAAAACTTGATAAGAATCCCTTTGCAAAAGGTGCCTAAATAACCAATGGAATGGAACCAAAGTCAAAGGATTAGGCAAGGAGGGTAAAAAAAACTTTGGTCAATAGGGAATTTATGGTAGAAAGGTACAGGGTATAGTTTAAAGAAGATGATTTTATGGTATAAAGTAAACAATAATCATAGATAATACTTCAAGTCTCTCAAGTGAAGTAATGCTTGAGGTGTATGATGTTCATCGACTCATCAAGTTCATCTCCATCTGGTGTAGTGATCCTAGATGTTCTAAAGAATAATTTACAACAATATTATAGGGGCCTATCTAATTGGGTTTGAATTTTACCTTAATATTCTTCTTATTCATGGTGTTCTTTTGGTTTTATTTGATAACAAGATCCCCAAGATCAAACTCTCTATGTTTGACCTGCTAGTTATAATGGCCATAGAGTCAATTTTGGTATGCTTGAAGGCTATTGATAGAGGCCATGCATTTTTCATCAATTAATTATAGCTCTTATAGGTGAGTAATTATATAATCTTCATCACCCAAGACATGTTTCAATGAGATATTCAAATAAGGTAACTCAACCTTAATGGGAAGAATGACCTCAATTCCATAAACTAGGGAATATGGAGTGGCTCCAGTTGGAGTATGATAATTAGTAAAATATGCCTAGAAGGCATGGAATATTTGAAGGTTCCAATCATAACCAACATAATTGAAACTATTTTTAAGGATGTTGACAATATTTTTATTGGATGCCTCTACTTGGCCATTAACTTGTGGGTAATATGCGGTAGAAAAATGTTGAGTGATATTGTACTCAACACAAAGCATTTTGACATCCTTGTTTTTGAATGATCCACCATTATCAGATATAATTTTAAATGGGATACCATATTGGTAGATGAGGTAATTTAATATTAACTTAGAAATTTGTTTTCCAATCATGTAAGTGAGTGGTATAACTTCAACCCACTTAGTGAAATATTCCATAGTAGTATGGATGTATTTATGGCCACCAAATGAGGTTGGGTTAATCTTCCCAATGAGATCAATTCCATATATTGTGAATGGCCATGGTGTAAGCATTAGTTTTAGTGTTTTTCCTAGGGTATGAATCAAATTGAATTCATTTAACACTTGTCACACTTTTTGACATAATTAATTGCATCTGTATCCATAGTTAGCTAATAGTAATAGGCATATAGGAGCTTTTTAGCAAAGATGTCACCACTGGGGTGGGCTCCACATACTCCTTTATGAACTACCCATAATGATAATGTTGATTTTGATGAATTTAAACAATGAATTAGAGTTATATAAAAGCTATGGTGTCAAAGGGTTGGGCCAATTAAGGTATAACATGAGGCTTGGTGGGTAAAGGCCTTTCATTGTTTACATGATAGGTCTGGTGGCATGATATGATCATGAAGGTAGTTAAAGAGGTCTAAATACCATATAGAGATAGGACCAGCTATTGACACTTAGACTTGCACCCCTGAGGATATGCCTAATTCTCCTCATCCAAGTGGCACCATGGAGACATTCCTCTTCTTATGTGTGACAATGTTGAGAAATGAATCTCTAGATGAGGGGCTAGTAGCTCCCCTTGATGCACTCTTTGAATCTCTATCTCTATCTTAGTAAATTGAAGATGAAAAGGGATTAACAAAAAATAAAACAAAAAAATGGTGATGCACCAATGTATAATGTCCTCTCAATTGATTGAAACCACTACTTAAAGACAAACAAGGATGTTTCACACACAAGACTCATAACTTAGGATCCATTGTTACATCAATGTTTCATATGCTATATTCAAGAAGGTATGTGATTATTAAGAAGGGGATGAATGATTCCAAAGAGGGATAAAATCATGAACCACTTCTAGGATATATCTACACTTATAAAATAATACTAGCAAAGACCTGCAATAATCTCCTTTTTGCAAATTGGTAGACCATCAAGAGTACAAGCTAGAAAAGACAATCTTTCACTAGACTAGACCAATAAGATTAAATTAATTACTTAATATTACATCATATGAGTGGAAATAAAACTTGTATATTTATTCAAGTAGAAACTTGGCTAGAGTTTCCCCATCAACCAATGGAGGCTGCTCAAAAGAGCCAAGAAAATGCATATTTATAGCTTTGAGAAGAGGAGAAAGCAAAGGAAGTCCAAGGGTCACTTGGATATGTGTCACCTTGAGATAATTAGTTAAATTTGAATGTGGAAGATAATTTGGTTAGTATATACCATGTCATAGAGGTTTACTTGTCCAAAACAAGTCATAAGAATGGTGAAAAGTGGCACAAAACATGTAATTCTAGTGTAGAAAACTGCATTTATGATTCACCTTCCAAAACTTCCTTTTATCTATATATGGTTATGTCTGATGGTTGGTATAAGTAATATGGATTATAAAAAATTTCCCATATGAATTATATTGATCCTTGACCATCCCTATTCTTGTGGACATGCAAAATCATCTCTGGCAGTTTCAAAATGGCTTTTTTCCATGCACCTTATACACTTGGCATTCAAAAACTCCCAATTTTACAAATTTATACATGAAAAATAGGTTATGTCACTTTTCAAAGGTTCCCATATCATTATTTTCAATAAAAAACCTTTACAAGGCTTCCCTAATTACTTTTCACCACTTTCTCCAAGTTTTCACTAGTAGGCTCACTGGACTGGCTAAAAGTGAGGTCCTGGTCGGGGAATGTCTAGATTTAATCATGAGATTGTATGAATTTTTGGATTTATCTCAAGTTTAAATCTTCCTCTCAAAGTTTTTTAATCTCCTAACTCCTCTTGTATCCTGCACACCACTAAAAATGGTAAAAAAAAGTTCTATTTTCCTCTAATCCATAAAGTTCCATACAAAAAAATGATATTTTTAGGATCATCTAAGATTCCTCTAAAACCTCTATGTGTTTTCATGGCTATTCTCTTGCATCTAGATACCTCATTTTCTTTCTTTCCCAAATTGGGTTTTTATAAGGGTTTTGCAAGGGTTTTGAGTGATCTAAACTCTTAACCTTTGTTCATAAAGGTAAAAAATTCAACCTCCTTCTAAATTACACTGAGGAATATTCAAATAAATTTTATAACTAATACAAATGTCTTTGGGTCCCATTAAAACATCCATGAAAGATATGGGTGATGAAAGTTCACCTTCGAATGGCTTTCATGCTTCTTGTGAGGGTTTCAGTATGTATAGAGTTGGAGATGGCTTCCTATGGAGTTTCCTTTCCAAAAGAAAGATTAATAACCTCTTTATCAGACCTAAAAAAATGTTAAAATCATTTGGAGAGCTCACCAAGAGCCAAAAATAGGAAAGACCCCTATTTTGGAACAAGAACTATGCCTTGCAAATATGCCTATTTGTACTTTATGAACCAAAAGATGATAATTATCACTTTTAATGAATTAATTTAGCATGAAAACATTATATTTAACCCTCTAGGCATCATAAAAAAAATTATAGTTCTTGGAGAAATTTATAACTTGAAGTGACATTCCATTTGGGATTGGGTTTGCATGTTTTCTTACTAGGTTTGCCTGCAAACCTCCTTGTCCAGACCATCTCCTTCAGATTCCAAAATTATATTCTGATTTATAATGTCCATATATGTTTTTTAAATCTATTAAAACCTCACGAATTTATTATACTTACCTTTGGTTCAATATCCAACACTTTTCCCCAAAATTGCCATTCTTGTGCATGTAAGGAGTGACCTACCTCTAAGACAAAAAAAGTGTATTAGGCCTATTTTTTTGGGAAATTTGAATGGTTTTTAAGCTATAAAATTTAATAATTACCAAATTTACCAATTTTTTTTGTCATATTATTTTTCTATGGTCTAACCAACTCAATTTTGTCAAAAAGGGGTCAAAAACCCTGTTTCCTACATGTTTTTATTCAAATTTTCCTATAGTTACTACCTCCATGAAATTTACATGATAAAATTCTAATAAAAAATGTTTATAATATTAATTTCAAGATCATGGAGATTTTTAAAAAGTATTTAACCCCTTTTTTATTGGAAACCCCTTGTTCTTCTTTGTTTCAAGGCCTCCAAACCTACCTATATGTGCTGAGACATGTTTTGCATGGGTGAAAAGGTCTTTTGGGAATGTAATAGTGTTTTAGTCATGTTATAACTTTAATTTTATGTTAATTAAACACTCTTAATTTTTTTAAACCCTCTCATCTTAGTCTCCATGCTTAGCACTAGGCTAGTTCTTCACCTTTGGCCCTTGTCCCTGTTTGCTATGGCTGAGACAACACCTTGTAGCATATTAGGCTTGATTGAGATTCATGGAAATGTACATTAGAGGTTAAAACTGATACATTTCATATTCATAACATTACAATTCACTCACCCATTATTCCAAGCCTCATATAGGTTCTCATGATGTGACTATGATCACACTCTCTCATTAGGACAGAGACACCTACCTACAGGCCTGTAGGTTTCCAAGGCAAGTTTTTAGCCTCCAAAAGGTGAAAAATTTATTTTATTATCCTATTATCACTCCATTATCATAATTATATCTTCTTCAATGATCCAATTGAGTTCCAAGGACCTCATTTTACCCCTAACTGAGACCAAACTCAAATACCAGGTTGTAGGTGCATATTTTTTAGGCCTGTAGGTTAATGAAGATGAGTTTAGAGAATATAAGGATTGTCTAGGACCTAATAAGGTTTCATTTGACTCCATGGTATTCAAAATTTCCATAGTAACATTATGTATTCCTTAATACCATCTTTTATTTTCAACCCATTGAAACCTTGCCTTCATTGCCTACCCTACCTTGTGAATAGACAGGGGACAGGCCTAAGAGGCCACTTGATATAGTCATCATCTCTTCCATTTAATGAGTGCTTGAAGTTGTTTGTTATATCATTTTAGAGTTGATTACCCATACTATACATGTTTATAACTTCCTCATAGTATTTAAGTATCAACCTTCCCTTCAAAATCTTGTAGACATTACTACAACAATTCAATGAGTTTTAGCCATTTTGGGAGGTTTCCAAACTTATGTGACTCTTGTCCTCTCAAGCTCAAAATTGGCATGATGGTTTCCAATTTATTGGAATAAAAAGTTGGGATAATATTATTTATCAAAACCAAATATATCTTCACCTTATGAAAATCATAAAGACCCCTTAAAGCTCTATTTGGTGTGTTTAGGGATTGAGAAACTAAACTTAGTCTTCTCATTTGCTTGACAATTCATCTTTCCAATAGTATTAATGAGGAGGATAGGATTTTCATGATTAATTCCACACATATAATTTTATAAGGGATCTCCAAAGGTCATTTCACATCTTCCATATTCCTTTATCCCCTATAGGTGACCTCATGCAGGTTGGATGAGTTGGAAAGGCAGAGAGGAGAAACAATGAAGGAGTGCATAGTTTGACCTTATGAAAAGGCCTGTGATACTAAAACATGTCCATGACATCCAAAAGAGATATAACATCATGAAACTCCCTCATTTTGGCATGGATAAATTCCTAATAGCATATGTAGGTGCACAATTCATAAAAACATGTAGCAAAAGGGGCTAAAGTGGAAAACAAACCTAGAGAAGGCTTTCTTGCATGATTGGTTCCTTGAAAACCAAATAAAGGATGGATAACATATAATAACACCTTGAAAATCATGTGGATACCTCTATAAAACATGAAATAATCAGACCAAAACAAGAAACTGAAAAACAATGCAAACAATGACCCTTCTCCTAGTTGCAAACACAAACAAGATTGCTTATAGTGATAGTAGTGGTTCATGAAGGAGAAATAACCAAAATATAATTTATTATTATGTATGTGAATATGAATTAGATCACTATCCACTTGTAGAATCACTCTCTTCCATTCCACCTGTATGGTCTGTATCATATGCTTGAAGTTGCTTCTTTTTTGCTTGCCAAGACAAGAAGAAAGGAAAAGAAGCAAGAGATGAAATTTTATGCATATTTCCTAAAATCCAAATGTGTAAATGGATTTTAGGAGCTTAAAATACACATTATGATGTTTCCACCTAAAAATGAGATGATCTATTTCATACAAGTGTCATAAAGGCCCTCAAAACAAGGGGAAACTGACCCTTTCTGACCATAACTGATTATTGCACTATCATAAACCATATCCTAAAATTCTCTAACCCCTCCCAAAATAAATCCTAGATTAGTGACAAGTTGGTCACTTTGGCCATCTATAAAATTCTTCCTCTTTAGCTCAAAGTGGGCCCACAAGGTAATTTTTTACATATTGAACATGATAAGAGTAATTAAATGAACTAAAGATGTCTTACATAATATTAAAAAAATAGTAGGAAAAAAATAACATAATTCATGTCTTTTACTAGGTTTGACCCTATTTGACTAGGGTTTACCATCATTAACTTGACTAGTACAAAGGGCTAGACTTGAACTAAGACTAGGCTAGGCACAAGTGGAAAATTTGGATCATAATGACACCCCTATAAAACATGAATAAAATTCTAAAAAGTTTAAAAATTAGGGGGTTGACTCAAATTTTACCAAATGTCAAATTTTGTCAACACTTTTGGCAACTCTTGGGGTAAACATGCTTGTCTATGTTTTGAGACCAGTAGCCTTATTCAACTAAGGACCAATGGAGTCAATGGATTATTGAAGATGACTAACAAGGATATGCCAAATAAAAACACAAATAAACACACCACACAAACAACAAAAATACCAAGCAAAGATAATACAAGACAAAATAAGGACAAACCCACACTTGTACATAAGCACTTAGGGAACACAAGGAAAATAAAAGACTATGTACAAGGGAAGAGGAGAACCTTAGTAACAATTCTTGATGTGTATCCCATTGATTGGGATATGAATATCCTCTCTATCCAACTTTGAAATTTAGAAAGTGTTATGTGACTTGCATTGAGTGATCACATATGGGCCACTCCATAAAACATCAAACTTTATGTGTTTTCCAGGTTTGGCCCTATCTTCATCCCATTTTAGGACAATGTCTCCTTCCTTGAAACTTCTTGGCATGGATTTCTTGTAAAAACACTTCTTTATTTGCTCTTGGTGAGTGGTCATAGTTTTCATAGCTTGATGTCTTGTCTCCTCAAGCTCCATTAACTCACATAACCTGATTTCCTTGCTCTCATTCTCCATCAATTATAGTTGATAGGTGAGGTCTAAAGCTGGTAACTCAAGTGAGGTAGGGAGCCTAGCCTCCCTTTCATACACAAGTGTATATGGTGAGTTTCCAATTACTCTCTTTGGGGTGATCCTATCAGCCCAAAGGGCTGTCTTTAACTTAGAATGCCAAGTCCTTTGATTTTCCTCCATTATTCTCTTTATGATCCTGATTAGATTATTGTTTATTGACTCATCTAGTCCATTTCCTTGGGGGTAGTAGTTGTATGAGGTACTTATATAGATACCATGATTTAAATCCCATTCACTTGTTTTTATTCCTAAGAAAGCTAAGGCATTATATGATATTATGGTTGAAGGATCTCAAAACCTTATTACTATACCTTC
The DNA here is from genome assembly GCA_037957365.1 of Torreya grandis. Lineage (NCBI taxonomy): Eukaryota > Viridiplantae > Streptophyta > Pinopsida > Cupressales > Taxaceae > Torreya > Torreya grandis. Next base: position 1,894,355 of record JARHVA010000384.1, read on the forward strand.
ATAGAAGTCAATGACTGAACTTTCATTGGCCTCCTTAAGATCTACAACCTCCACCCATGTTGTAAATTAGTCAATGGTAGTCAACACTCATTTGTGGCCAACACTAGAAGGAGGATTGATTAGGGTTATAAAGTCTAAACCCCATTGCATGAAGCGTTGCTCAACTTGGATTGGATGAAGAGGTAGGGCATCAAGATTTTGTTTTATATCAAAAAGAGCACACTTTTGGCATTTTCTTACCCAATCATGAGTGTCCTTGAACAAGTTGGGCCAAAAATATCCAGCCCTCATTATCTTGGCATATGTGGTTCTAGGAGCAAAGTCCCCACCAATTGATCCATCATATAAATCAAAAAGTACTTTTTCAATCTAATTTGAATTAATACACCTCAAGAGTACACTTGAAAAGTATTTCCTAAAAATCACACCATCAACAAGTACATAAGGAATGGATTACAATCTAAAGTACCTTCTTCTAGTTCTATCAAGACCTTGTGGACACTCACCGATTTGAAGGAAATGAATAATGTCTTGTGTCTAAATTCTCATGGATGAAGGTGTAGCTATAATAGGATCATCATGGAGTGCCAAAACAACCTCTCTTTGCTCCCTCAAATCTGAAGCAAGGTGTTCACATAGCCCTTTACCTTTCACTAGTTTGGTTGTCTTGATGTCAACATCATATTCCATCACCTTGGTGATCCAATCTGCCATTTGCCCATTCAAATACCTACTCAAGAGAAAATATTTGACACTAAGATGAGGTACAATTATGTGAATCTTATTTTTTGATAGCTTGTTCCTAAACTTATTTAGGCTCCTAATAATTGAAAGCACTTGTTTCTCAACATAAGTATACTTTACCTCATACACCTCCAAACCTTGGCTAAAAAGGGAAATAGGTTGTTCCAAATTCTCATCATTTTCTTGGGTAATCATGGAAAAAATCACCTCTTCAATCCCAAAAGTGTACAAATTGAATTCCTTGGAGAAATTTGGACTTGCAAGAGTAGGAGCTTGGGCAATGGATTGTTTGATCTCTTCAAAACTTTACTTTCTCCTTCTTTTCCAAGTGAATGTTTCATCCTTCCTTAGCATAGAGGTTAGAGGCTTGAAAAAGTTATAAAAGTTAGGAATGAATATCCTTATGAAATTAATCTCACCAAAGAAACTTTGCAAACCTTTCTTATGTTTAGGTAAAGATAATGCCAAGATGGCATTCACCCTTTCTGAGTCAATGGACAAGCCTTTCTTGAAAACAATATGTCCTAGTAGTTTACCTTCATGGACAGCAAAAACACACTTATTTGGGTTTAGAGAGATCCCATAATCTCTACACCTCTCAAATATTTGGCTTAAGTTTTTCAAATGATCATTTGCATCCTTGGAGAAAGCTGTCACATCATCAAGATAAATAATTAAATATCATTGATTAGTCCTTGGAAATACATATCCATTACATGTTGGAAAGTAGCTCCAAAATTTTAAAATACAAATGGCATCTTATTATAATCATATGTGCCCAATTTGGTGGTGAAGGATATCTTGTATTGGTCACTTTCTTTCACCAAAATTTGATTATAACCAGAATACCCATATAAAAGAGAAAACCTCTCACTACCTACCATGACTTGTAGGATTTACTCCATAGAAGGAATGAGATAATGATATATCAAAGGGAATATATTAAAGTCCCTAAATTCCACACACAACCTGATCTCCCCATTCTTCTTCCTAACATGGAGTAAATTGGCCAACTAAAAGGAATGCTTGATAGGAAAGATGATTCTAGACTCAATCAACTTGGTGAGTTATTTCTTCATGAGGGGTTCAATCTTGGGATTGATTGGCATTTTAATTTTATTGATGGGCTTGGAATTTTCATCCAACTCTATTATGTGTTGAGCCAAGCTTGGATCAAAACCCTTCAAGTTACTATACTTCCATGCAAAAATATCACTAAACTCCTTACATAGTTAAATGAAATCATGCTTCTCTTGACTAGTGCATACCTTTTCAAGTGCAAGTAGCTTATCCTTAAATATTTATACTCTTTCATAGTGCTCTTAATTATTGGACATAATTACCTTTTCCTTCTTGAGCTGGTCATCCTCATTGAATATGCTCTCAAGGGTCACTAAGCCTTTAGGAAGCTTGTTAAACTTCAATTGGACAATCTGCCCACCATATTGTCATTGAAGCTTGGACTAATTTTTTTGTAGATAAATTAGCCTCTTCTTGCAAGAAAATGTCTATTTTTTGGTCAGTTTCAAATACCTACCAATTGGTGACATTATCAGGTATTGAAGGCCTAACAATCACCTTTAGATGAGGTTGGCTCTTGTCTTCTTTTATGCCTTTTGGAACATCAAATTGAGCACCAATAGATGCCAACATATCAACATGATTATTGTCTTCCCTTGGAATATATGTGATGTTGAAATCCATGAAGTCTTCTAAAATATCCCAAAATTTATGCTTGTAGGACTTGAGCAAGGAGTTCTTGGTCAAATTCTGCCCTCTAACTTGATTCACAACAAACTCACCATCTCCACACACTTGAATCTCTATAATTACTCTTTTATTATCCCATTCAAGTCCATGAATAATGGATTCATACTTTTATACATTACAAGTGCATGAGAACTGAAATCTAAAGGTTGAATAATACCTCTCATTGTAAGGTGAAACCAACATAGCTCCACCACCTGCCCCAATCTTGATTTTAGACCCATCATATAAGAGTTGCCATAATCCATTCACATCTTCACTTGAATTTATCTAATTAGGCATGAAATATTCCTTCTCATAAATATAATATACCCTAAGACTAGATTACTTAATAAAATTGTAAGGATCATGTTCATAGTGTTCATCTCCCCACTCATCTAGGAATAAATCAGAAACTCCTGCAAGGGAAGATGATGGGGATTGGTCAATGTGAAGCCCATCTTCATCAATGATATCATAGTTAAAATTTTATATCTTATGTGAGTATGGTTCCAAGGGATCTCTATGAATATTTTTTGACTCAATCTTCACCTTAGTGCCATATTTTGTTCTAAACACCATGTAGGACCAATTAGTTGTCAAGTATCCACCTATCTTGGATGTAAAGTCTCTTGAAAATCAAAGAGAAAAATAGGAAGGTAAATATGCCACCACAAAATCATGATGAATTGAAAAAATATGACAATAATTAAGGATAAAATTCAAACCTTTAACTACCCCCAAAGTCTTGGCTGGTGATTCATCCAATTGTAAAACTCCTTTAGTCATTGGCCCATACTTGAGGCCTAGCTTATCTTCTATAAATTTGGGCATAATTGATGTGCTTGATCCACTATCTATGATAAAATTATGAACTAATAAATAAAAAATGATTATATATAGGTCAACATGATGAGTCTTCTCATATTTCTTTATTTGAACATCTATAGATTGAGATCCATTGACTAAAACCACATTGTCATTTCTAGATGGGCCAGATTGTTTACCCAATCCATGTAATTCATTTTGGAGTATATATTTATTCCCTGATAATTTTAGATAATCCCACAATGATATTTTCATATGTATCTTCTTCATCTGTTCCAAAACATTAATGGAATGATTACTCACCTTATGGAACTCTTTAGGAGCACTAACACCTTGTGATGTAGCTTGTGGAGATGGAGGCATAGGAGTTGGCTTCATGCTTTGAAATATTTGAATTTATTGTGCCTTAGGAATTTAATTAGGCCCACTTCCCATCTGATCTGATGTATGGGTCAAAATATGTCCTTTATTTGTTCTTTGAGTCTCCTCAATATCCCTCCTTTTGGACCTAGTGTTGGAGGCAACACTATTATTCTGATTGCTTCTATTCCCCACGTAATTAATGGCACAAAACTCACCCTCCAAATGATTTATGAGGGTAACATCAATCTGAGGTTTTCCATTTTACACCCCACCTTACATTTATCCTTTAAAATTTTAAGCTTCACAAGATTAGTTGCCTTGCATTACCATGCCTTGATTATGTATTTCATTTGCATAAGTCACTTGTTCTTGACCATGTTCAAAAGATGGATAGTTGGGATTTTATTAGACCAAATTATTTTGAGTGGGGACAAGGAATTTTGAGGATGAGGGAGCATTACGATTATATCTTTGATAAGGCTTGACATGGGTGATTTGGACTTATCCTTGTGTATTATTTTGGAAAGGAGGTCTACTTGTTTGCACAAACTGATTGTATGTTTGATATGGCCTATAACCTTGATCTTGTTGTATTTTGAGGGAAAATAACTCATTTTTAACACTTTTAATAAATATTTTAACTTCATATATTTCATTTTAAGGAGAAATGATATGCCTTTCTTGATTAGGCAAAGGGGCTAAAGTGGGCAATACACCTTGACTAGGAGAATGTAAATCAGGGAATAGTGGCATTGGAGGTCTAGGAGCTATTTTTCCTGATCAAATAAGATAATTATTAGAATTTATGGATATTTCATAGGTATTAGGTAAATTATTTCTACCCATATATTGAATCATCATGGAAATGTCACTATTCAACACTTTCAAGTAGTACAAAAATGCATAGTTTGAGGTTGGCCTCACAAGAAATAGGATTCTATCCCAAATTTTTTGGAACCTAGTATTAAAGTATTGCATGAATTCATGTGGTGACCTATTGATTATGGTTAATTTCTCATCTAGAGATAGGTGATCACTCTTTTCCCCATACCTATTAGTCAATAGATCCCCCAACTCATCGCATGAGCCAATAGAATTTACAGGTAGGTTCCCATACCAATCCAAAACTTTTCCTTTAATAGACAAGGCCAAAAAACTAATAGCCAAATTTTTTTGGGTGATGTTATGGATATTAAAAAAGTTTAGTATATTCCTAATGTTCTCAATGGTAGTAATAGGGCCATCCACACTAAAAGATGGGACACTTTTGAGGACTGCTCCTAGAATTTGATCATATTGGGCAAGATACAAGGGAGATGCCCCAGTGAAAGGCACAAAAGGTTATCTTATATACATCTTGGAATGATCAATATGGACATTAGGAATGTAATGTAACACAAATGTAGAAGCTTTAAATATAAAATATCTTTTGTAAGGGTGAGTGCTTACAAACGTAAACCTTTTGGTGGATTATGGAGGTAGTTACACAAATTCAAAAGGTACACCTTTAGCAGCAAACCTAGTGGTTACCTTTGGCATGGAAAAAAGGGATTATCATCAAACAAATAATTTAATTATTCAATGAATTCACTAGGTACTGAATGTAGATGCTTCTTTCACTTGAAATATGCCAAGACCAACATTAATCTTGAACAATCTTCTAGGACTTAGAAGTCCCACCTAGCATGCCAAGAACTATTGACACTTGGATTTTTACCCCTGGGGAGATGACTAATTCTCCTCATCCAAGTGGCAACATGTAGACATTTCTCTTGCTATGGGTGACAATGTTGAGAAATTAATCTCTAGATGAGGGGCTAGTTCCCCTTGATGCACTCTTTGAATCTCTCTCTCTATCTTAGTAACTTGAAGATGAAAAAGGATTAAGAAAAATAAATAAAACAAAAAAGGGTGATGAACCAATTTATAATGTCCTCTCAATTGACTGAAACCACTACTTAAATACAAACAAGGATGTTTCACACACAAGACTCACAACTTAGGATCCATTGCTACATCAATGATTCATATTCTAGATTTAAGAAGGTATGTGATTCTTAGGAAGGGGATGAATGATTACAAAGAGAGATGCAATAATGAACCACGCATATGATATCTCTAAAGTTATAAAATAATACTAGCAAATACCTACAACAATCTCCTTTCTACAAATTGGTAGACCATCAAGAGTACAAGCTAGAAAAGACAATCTTTCACTAGACTAGACCAACAAGATTAAAGTCATTACTCAATATTACAAAATATGAGTAGAAATAACACTAATATATTTATTCAATAGTTTTTCAAGTAAAAATTTTACTATATTTTCCCCACCAACCAATGGAGGTTGCTCAAAAGATCCAAGAGAATGCATATTTATAGCTTTGAGAAGAAGAGCAAGCAAAGGAAGTCCAAGGGTCACTTAGACATGTGTCACCTTGAGAGAATCAATTAAATTTGCATGTGGAAGAGAAGTGAGGTGATATATGCCATGTCATATAGGTCTACTTGTCTAAAACAAGTCATAAGAATAGTGAAAAGTGGCACAAAACTTGTAATTCTAGCATAAGAAACTACCTTTATGATTCACCTTCTAAAACTACCTTTTATATGGATATGGTCAGGTATAATGGTTGGTATAAGAAATAATGGTTATAAAAAAATTCCCACATGTATTGGATTGATCCTTGACCATCCCTATTCATTTTTACATGCAAAATCATCTCTAGCAGTTTCAAAATGGCTCTTTTCCATGCACCTTATACACATGGCATTAAAAAACTCCAAATTTTCAAAAATGATCCATGAAAAATAGGTTATTACACTTTTAAAAGGTTGCCATATCATCAATTTCAAGAAAAAACCTTTAAAAGGCTTTGCTAATTGCTTTTCACCACTTTCTCCAAGTTTTTACTAGTTGGCTCACTCAACTGGCTAAAAGTGAGGGCCTAGTTGGGGAAATTATAGGTTTATTCATGAAATTAAATGAATTTTTTGAGTTATCTAAAGTGTAAATATTCCTCTCAAATTTTGTTTCATCTCTTAAATCCTCCTATAGCTTGCACACCACTCAGAATGGTCAAAATAAGCTTTGTTTTCCTCTGGTCTATATGGTTCCATACAAACAAATAACATTCGCAGGAACCTCTAAGATTCCTGTACAAAATCCATGTGGTTTCATGGCCATTACCTTTCATCTAGATACCTCATTTTATTTCTTTCTCCAATCAGGTCTTTATAAGGGTTTTGCAAGGGTTTTGAGTGATCTAGACTCTTAACATTTGTTCATAAAGGTTAGACATTGAACCTCATTATAAATTTAATTGATGTATATTTAAGGAAATTTTATAAATAATCCAAATGTCTTGGGGTCCCATGAAAACATCCATGAAATATATTAGTGATGAAAGTTAACCTTCGAATGGCTTTCATGCTTCTTGTGAGGGTTTCAGTATGTATAGAGTTGGATATGGATTCTTGTGGAGTTTCCTTGAAAAAAAAAATATTTCTCATCTTTTTATCTAACCTAAAAACATTTTCAATTTTTTTTGAGAGCTCACCAAGAGCTAAAAATGGGAATGACCCCTGCTTTAGAACAAGAACTATTCCTTGCCAACATGCTTGTTTGTATTTTATAAACAAAAAGATGATAATTATCACTTTTAATGCATTAATATAGAATTAAAACATCATATTTACCCCCCTAGGTATCATAAAAAACATTATATTTCCTGTAAAAAGTTATAACTAAGTGTCATTCTATTTGGGGTTGGGTTTGCATGTTTTCCTACTATGTTTGCCTGTAAACCTCCTTGTCCAGACCATATCCTTCATATTAAAACATTATAGGCTGGTTGATCATGTCCCTATATGTGTTTTATATCTATTAAAACCTCAAAAATCTATTATATTACCCTTTGGTTCACTATCCAACACTTTTCCCCCAAATTGCCATTCTTGTGCATGCAAGGAGTGACCTACCTCTGAGACAAAATAGAGGGTATTAGGCTTATTTTTTTGGGAAAATTTAATGTTTTTTAATATCAAAAATGTCATAATTACAAAATTTACCAATTTTTTTTGTCATATTCTTTGTCTAATGGGTCTAACCAACTCAATTTTGTCAAAAAAGGGGTCAAAAACCCTATTTCCTTAATGTTTTTATTCAAATTTGCCTATAGCTGATAACTTCATGAAATTTACATGATAAAATTCTAATAAAACATGTTTTTAATCTTAAATTCAAGATCATGGATATTTTGGAAAAATATTTAACCCATTTTTTAGTGGAAACCCCTTGTTCTTCTTTGTTTCAAGGCTTTCAAACCTGCTTGTACGGGTTGAGACATGTTTTGCATGGGTGAAAAGGTATTTTGGGAATGTAAGAGTTTTTTATGAATGATATAACTTTAATTTTATGTTAATTAAAAAATCTTAATTATTTAAAACCCTCTAATCTTAGTCTCCATGCTTAACACTAGGCTAGTTCTTCACCTTTCACCCTTGTCCATATTTGTTAGCGCTGGGACAATACCTTGTAACACATTAGGATTGATTGAGATTCATGGAAATGTAGTGTAGAGGTTATAATTGATACATTTAATATGTATAATATTCCACTTCACTCACCCATTATTCCAATCCTCCTACAGGTTCTCATAATGTGACTGTGATCACACTCTCTCATTAGGACTGAGACACCTACCTACAGACCTGTAGATTTCTAAGGCAAATTTTTAGCCTCCAAAAGGTGTGATTTTTTTTTAAATCCTCTTATTACTCAATTATAATCATTATATCTACTTACATTCATCAATTGAGTTCTAATGATGCCATTTTACCCCTGATTGAGACCAAACTCAAATACCAGGTTGTAGGTGCATATTTTTTAGGCCTATAGGTCATTGAAGATGAGTTTAGAGCATATAGGGATTGTCTAGGACTTGATAAGGTTGAATTTAACTCCATGGTATTCACACTTTCCATAGGAACATTATGGAATCCTTAATACCATCTCTTATTTGCAATCTATTAAAACCTTGCCTTCACTGCCTACCCTGCCCTATGTACAGACAGAGGATTGGACTAAGAGGTCACTTTATATAGTCATCACCTCTCCCATTGAATGAGTGATTTAATTTATTTTTTATATATTTTTGGATTTGATTCTCCCTGATATACATGTTTATAACTTCTTCATATGATGCAAGTATCAACCTTCCCTTCAAAATCCTATAGACATTACTGCCACTATTCAATGAGTTTTAGCCATTTTGGGAGGTCTCAAAACTTATTTGACTCTTTTCCTCTCAAGCTCAAACTTGACATGATGGTTTCTCATGGATGGGAATACAAAGTGGGCATAAGAGGATTTATCAAAACAAAATTTAGCTTCACCTTATGAAAATCATAAAGACCCTTGGGAGTTCTGTATGGTGTGTTTAGGGACTGAGAAACTAAACTCAATCATCTCATTTGCTTGACAATTTGTCTTTCTAATAGTATTAGTGAGGAGGATAATATTATCATGATTAATTATACACATATACTTTGAGAATATATCTCTAAAGGTCATTTCACATCTTCCATATTCCTCTATCCCCTATAGGTGACCTCCTACAAGTTAGATGACTTGGAAAGACAGTGAGGAGAAACAATGAAGGAGTGCATAGTTTGACCTTATGAGAAGGTTTGCACTACTAAAACATGTCCATGACATAAAAAAGAGATATAACATCATTTCAATCCCTCATGTTAGTGTGGATAACTTCCCAAAAGCATCTGTAGGAGCACAATTTAGAGAAACATGCAACAAAAGGGGCTAAAGTGGAAAACAAGCTTAGAGAAGGCTTTATTTCATTCTTGGTTCCTTTAAAACCAAATTAATTATGGATAAACTATTTTAACACCTTTAAAATCATTTTTATACCTTTTTAAAACATTAAATCATCATACCAAAATAAGAAAATGAAGAAGAATGTAAACAGTGACCCCCTCCTAGTTGCAAACCCAAACAAGGTTGCTTGTAGTGTTAGCATTGGTTCATGAAGGATAAGTCACAAAAATATAATTTATTATTATGTATGTGAAGAGGACTTATATCACTATCCACTTGTAGAATCAATCCCTCCCATTCTACCTGTATGATCCGTACCATATGCTTGAAGTTGCTTCTTTTTTGCTTGCCAAGACAAGAAGAAAGGAAAAGAAGAAAGAGATGAAATATTATGAATTTTTACTGAAATCCAGACTTTGAAATTTCTGTTGGGAGTTGAAAAGACACCTTGCTAATGTTTCCACCTAAAATTGAGATGATCTATTTTGTACAAGTGCTATAAAGGCCCTCAAAATAAGGGGAAACTGACCCTTTCAGACCATAACTAATTATTGCAATATCATAAATTATATCCTAACATTATATGACCCCTCCCATGTTTAATATTATCTTAGTGACAAGTTTATCACTCTATCCATCCTTACAAGTCTTCCTCTTTAGCTCAAAGTGGGCCCACAAGGTAATTTTTTGCATATTGAACATGATAAGAGTAATTAAATGAACTAACGATGTCTTAAATAATATTCCAAAAAATATTAGGAAAAAAATAAAATAATTAATGTCTTTTACCATATTTTACTTATTTGACTAGGGTTGACCATCATTGACTTAACTAGTACAAAGGGCTAGACTTGAACTAAGACTAGTCTAGGCACAAGTGGAATATTTGGATCACAATGACACCCCTATATGACATGAATAAACTTTTAAAAAGTTTAAAAAGTAGGGGTTTGACTCAAATTTTACCAAAGGTCAAATTTTGTCAACACCAACAATATCATAAATTAGTATGATGATCGAAGGTTCATAAGTAAGTGTTAGAATATTTTCAATGAAGAAATGATATTTTTTTGCCATGTTGGTATGGAAGATCAAAGAACTAATGGTAGCCATGGCATTTATTGACCTGTTATAATCACTAGGTATGTTTGCAAACTATATATCAATGATCTTCTATTTTAGAACATCAATCATGGCCTTTTATGGGACCAACTTGTCATCTTTGGTCTAAAAGTGGTATGTAACCTGATTGATGATTAACTACGAATCACCATAAATAGTGAGATGTTGAATATTTGATTGTACTACCTAATGAAGCCACTGTAACAAGTGATTCATATTTATCCATGTTGTTAGTACAAGGAAATCTAAAATAGAATGATTTAGGGATAATAACCCCCTGTGGTGTAATAAATAATAAGCCTGCCCCCAATCCATGTGATTTGAATGATCCATCAAAATATAGTTTTCAGTGTTGAACCTCAGGAGGTGTTTATGATGGTCATGATGGACTCATCTTAGAATTGAAAAGTAAAGGATTTAGTATCTTTAAGAGGAGATTTAACAAGACGATATGTAAGTACTTGTCCCTTTATAGCTTTCTAGTTAACATACTCGATCTTGAACTCATTTAGAAGCATGATCTATTTAACCTGAGGCCTTGTAAAGTTATCTTGTATAGTATATATTTGAGTAGATCTACTTTGGAAATAACTATGGTCTTTTGTTAAGCAAGTATTATCATAGCTTCTAGACTACAAAGACCATAGCTAAATAATATTTTTTTATTGGCATATAATTATGTTCATACGTGACCAATGTATGACTTCAATAGTACACAAGATGCACTTTACCATTATCATCATTTTAAGCTAGAAGTGCTCTCAAGGCTTTGTCTATGGCATATAGGTACAATAGAAATGTATTTTCTAGTATCGGTAGTAAAAAAATTGGTGGATTGGTAATATATTCCTTCAGGTGTTGAAAGGCTCTTTGGAATTATTCATCCCAATGAAATGTGGACCCTTCTTTAGCAAGTGTGTAAATGGATGGCATTTGTCAGCCAATTATGAAATGAAGCATTTGATAGATTGAATCTTTCCCTACAAATTATGGATCTGCTTCAAATTAAAAGGTGACAACATATTGGTAATGGCTTTTACTTTGGTAGGATCAACTTCAATGCCTCAGCGAGAGACAATGAAGCCTAATTTTTTTCTTAAAGTGAACCAAAGATGCACTTATTGGGATTGAGTCTGACCTTAGATTGATGAATCCACTCAAATATTTTTCACAGTGTAGCTGGATGATAGGCATGGGTCTTTGATTTACATAATATGTCATCAATAATGTCATGCATCATATCATGAAATATGATGGTCATAGCTCTTTGGTATGTGGCCCCAATATTATTGAGGCAATGTGAAATGTGTCATGGGTCAAATATTCTCCTAAGTCATTGGATGAGATGGTAAAATGATTAGACATTTACAAAGGAGGCATATGTGAAGATGAATCAAGGCTATCTGGGTCTATACAATTGGACTCAAGTAATTTGACTAGTATTTCTTTATCTTTATCCTTTTTGGGAACCAATCTCGGCAAAAATAATAGTGGTAACTTTCATACTCTGCCTCCAAATGTTTACAATGTTCATAAGACTATAAATCTCTATAGATAGTGCTTCCATACCTAAGTGAGATAAATTGAGACATTAGAGAAATGTCAAAAGAGTTACACAAATTTCATGTATCCAAGGTCTACCCAAAAGCAAATTTTAAGATAGTTCTAGGTATAATACATGGAAAAGCATATCATGGGTCAAGGGCCTAATGATAACTAGCAAGTTGATGGTGCCTTGTGATTCTTGTTCTTCATTTTCGCCTTAAATAGTAATTGTATTCAGATATAGACTAGTTTTTGTATATCTAATAAGCTTGATGAGCTTCAAATACACAATATTGAGGCCCGATCCATTATCTATGAGGACACATTTGACTTTGTGTCGCACGATGACAACTTAAATATACAGGGGATTTTTATGGAGAGGTCCAAGGTATGACATATCACTTTGGTCAAAGTTTAACTATTAGATTGGTGCTAGGTATCCAACCAAATCTTATAATTTATTTAGGGTTGTGTCATTTGGAACTTGGGATTGGCCTAGGAGCTCTACTAAGATGTTTTTATGGATAATAAGCATACACAACAAATCTATAATGGATATTTGTGAGGGCATATTTTGAAATTTCTTTGGAATGTCATATGACTTCTCCTTAATAGTCATATATGGATTTTTCCTAAATATCACAATAGGTTGGATTAGTTCATTGAGAGGAAGATATGGGCCTAGAATGGTAATATTTGACCTCTGAGTTGTGATTACACAATCATGATTAGATATAGGACCATTACAACTTGATGATGATGGAAATAGGCCAAATAGGATAAGTCTTTATTGTCGAATCACTTGGTTATGGTCATGGGGTAATGATTAGTTATCAAAATAAGGTCCCAAAATAGTAATCCCTGGTTGCTATTGAACTTGATTACAGTCCCAAGTCAAAGAAGGATTACTGATATAGGTGGGTTGATTATAATTGTTTAGCAATGGTCCTGGTCTATTATCACTTGGTCTATAATTAATTATGATGGTTGAAATATGACTTCCCATAATATAACCTACACTTTATTGTAGTCATGTGCAACTGTGTGGAAAGTTTGTTAGTTGTTGGAATCATTTTAGCCCTGGTTCCTCCCATTTAGTTGACATTGTTATTATTATTGTTGGTATTGTTGTTATTATCATGGATTTTTTTGTTGTTCTAGCCTTCATTATTCTTGTTTTGGATTATTGTTTTTATGTTGTATAAAAGGGTTTTGGTAGATACTCGAGTTCTAATTGGATGTAGATGGTTTATTAGCCAATGTAATCTCTCCATTTTCCAATATATTTTTGATGAGGTGTTTTATCTACACATAATAATATAGATTATGTCCATGAATATGATGGTATTCACAAAACTCATTTTCTCTATACCAGTCTAAATATGGAATACACTCAAGATAGTGCTTTAGAATTGGCCAACTAATCATATTATATGTGGCTAGCTTGTGAAACACTAATTTGATAGGTTATCCAAGGATACTAAAGACTTAATGAGTGGGTTTCCTTCATGGAGGAGGAGTTTTAAAAGGTAGTGGTTTCTACATTTATAGACTAAGTCTAGGTTATTGTGAAGGTTGCACTTGTTGAATAGCTACTGATGAGTAGTAAACTGTATTTGTGGTATAGATGGTGAAAATGGTGCTTACACCATTTGGACATGACATGACACAGTTATTCCATTTCCAATAAAATTATTATTACAATTGTATTACTTGGATTTTTCATAATTACTAATCTAGACCGATGCCTACGCTTGTGCTTGGACTTGGTTTTGGTTCTGAATTTGGCCTATTCTTTGGATTTAGTTTTGATTTTGATTTAAAGAGGTTAGCTTGATAATCCCTTTATTAATAAGGTCCTTTTAAATTAAAATACCTTTGTTGATGATATATTTTAAGGTATGTGCACATTAAAGCTCCAGATGATAAGATATCTCACTATGCAAAATTTTAGTAAACACAGTGGCTGATTGTTTGCTCTACACTATGAAAAATTTTAGTGGGTGAAGTGACTAGTAAGTGCTCTACATCTTTATAGATAGCTTACAAAACTTTCACCAATTTTATACTTGGATTGAGTCAAATCTACCAATGAAATCTCATGTTCAAGATTATAGGAGAAATGCTACACAAATTTATCTAAGAGGTCATCAAAATTAGATATATAATTCATTACAAATTTGAGAAACCAGTCTAAAGCCTGTCCTGCTAGACTTCAGGGAAATAATAAGAATAGATAAATGTCACTATAAGCCACTAGATGGAAAGTAACAAATAATTCTATCAAATGAGCCTTAGGGTCTCTTTTACCCTTATTTTTATCAAATTTTGGTGTTTTATAGCTTGGGGGAAATGGTGTTTGAAGATACTCCATGTTAGATGGGTATGAACACACACCATCTAACTTGAACTTCTTGGTTTGCTTCCTTGATTGAATAGCAAAAATCACATCCTTCATTTGTTACAACTCTTGTGCTAAGAAAATGGATGGAACATTTGGTTGAGGTGGAGGTTGGGAAGTCAAAGGTGGATTACCTTGACTGGGTATATAATAGAGGTATGGTTTGTTATGGAATGTTGGTTTAATGAGTGAAATGACTAGGAATATGCATCCACATATTAGGATGTAGTTTTTTAAATTGCATTCATTATTATATGATATTCTAGTTTATATTTGGTATATAGCCTTGGTTTTGAGGGAATTATGGCTGTAATGGAAGGATATAGCTTTAGGTAAAGTACTGTGCTTTTTGAGTTTGAGTAGGGACTTGTTGTTGACTAGTCAAACCTAGTTGAATAAGGGGAACTTGTTGTGGACCAAGCCCCTAATTTTGGACTTGTGGCATGTGTGTAATGAAAGGCATTTGTTGTCTAATTGGTACTTGTTAGATTGTGGTACTTCTTTATTATGAAAACACCAGTTGTGAACTAGAATCTTGTAAGGTGTTTGGTATTTGTCTTTGACTGATGGGGACATGTTGTTGATTAGACAATGTTTGCGATTATAAAGGTATATTACTCTATGAATGTTGAGGTACACTTATCACTACCTATCAAGGTGGAATATTTGTTTCCCCCTATTGAGGTGATGTAGTGTTATACCTTTATTGTGATGGTATATTAGGCTATGCTTATTTTTGTGGAATGTTAGTCATCACCCATTGAGGTGGTGTAGCATTTGTCACTTATTGTTGAGGCAAGACACTAGTTGGCACTTGAGTACTTAATCCTTATGGTTGTGTGCTTGAAGAAGAAGTTAGTTAGGGATTAGAAATAGCTTATTGTGGATGGGGTGTAGGAGTTCTTTCCCCATTCTATTGTGAATCACTCATGGTATTAACTAAAGTCACTTGTTGTTTCAAACTATTTGTTGATGTAATTAAACCACTTTGGCCTAGATTGGAAGACACTTGCATGTTCTCCACCATGTTTAGCACTTTCTTCCATAAAAATCATAATCACCTCTACAATAGATGGGACATTATACATGTCATTTAATAAATTGATTTGTACAAATGGGTCTATACCTAAATTATCTTTCCCTATAAACTCAATTAATACCCATGTTGAAGGAATTGGCTCTATGAGTGGAGCATTTGACATGGCCATGTCATTAAAATTGCACATTAGATTTAAATAGGTTTGATATTATTGTTGCATTTTTATAAAGTGGTCCTCCATATGGCCCTTTCCTTTTAAAAAAATATTTGGGTCTTTATATGACATCAACATGAGTGCTTGAGGATGGATAATATAGGCATGCTCAATGGTTTGGGTATAAGGCATGTTTAAAGGAACTCTAACTAGACTTGGTAAACTTTCATGGAGGAGATCTATTGGAAACTTGGTCCCTACCTCTATGGCTATAACTAAAATCTCATCCTTGTTTTCAACCAAGTGATGATAAAACAAACAAGGATCATATGTCAATGGCATAGTAATTTAATATAGTTATTATTGAATTTTTTCTATAATTGATGTTACGCTAGCAAGATATTGTGCGGATTGATCTTGGTCATGATTTGAATAGGGAGGTGTGTTAACTAAATAATTGGAAAACAAATCTTGAATTTGTTCCCTAGATTTATTAGTGTAAGGAGGATAAGTATCCTTCTCACAAACCACATCATCACCATAAGTGTCTTGAATAAATTATCATTTGTGAATAAGTTATCATAACCTAGATTGTATATGGCTCTACTATGAGTGTAGTGAGACATATCCATTGATGACTAATGTTTCATGAAGATAGGTCTATATTTATTCAAACTCTTAAAAACAAGTTCTAAAAGACAAATGGTCCAAACTTGGTAAAACTTGCTCTAAGGATGGAGTTGTTTCTCCAAAATGGTCTAATGTCAAATACCTTATACAAATGGTCAAGTGAATGGGTAAAATAGAATGCCAACTTAGGTAAAAAGTGTTTCAAACAAATTTTAATGTAGGTTTAAAAATGAAAAAGGTTGCTAGGTCTTTGGGAATAAGGCACAAACCTAGGCTCAAATGACTATGTCTAAAACAAAGAGGTAAGATGCTAGGACTCTTAGAAACATAACACAAGAGATAAAATTTGAAACACACAAGGTCTAAGATAAATAGGTATTTTCTAAGTATTAGGGAACAAGGCACAAAAAATAGACTTGAAAAAAAACTAGGTCTAAAAACAAACAAGAATTGTTAGCTCTTTTGGAAACAAAGCACAAAAGCTAAACTTGGCACAAACTAGGTATAAAGGGCAAGAGGGAATTAGTATAAAAAATTGAAACACTTAGATTCAAATTAGGAATTCAGATTCAAAAATAAACTTAACATTTGTAAAAAGACATTAGAATTTAGATATATAGAAGATGTACTGCTTCCCAAATTTAGGCATGAAAATAGTCTTTAAACCAAGCAAAGAATTAGTCTAAGTTGCACAATCCAAAAGTGAAAGGTAAACACCTAAGACAAAATTATATGAGGCACAAGCATTAACCAATAAATTTTTGAATCTAAACTTGTCAAGACCAATTATAAACTCAATTTAGAAGGATTTATTTTTAAATAGAAAACAATCTAGACCAAGACAGATGGCATAATAGCACTAGGTATAAACACAAAAGGCACACATGGCTCTAAAATTGTAATTTGGACATAAGAAAAAAAGTCTTTGAAACAATATGAGAAATGTAATAATATTATCTTGATCTAAAGGTATGACAAATGGTTTGTTTCAAACACTCTAAGGCACCAAACTTGGAATGAAATGGACAGCATAACAATGTCCCTTTCAAATAAGTGACACACACACACACACACAAAAGTTTGACAAAAGACTAAGTGAAGTGTGATGTCAAATGGATAACATAAAAAATTTTTAAACAAAAGAGTGTTGTGCAAACATGACCCATTTTAGACATGGTATAATAAACAACTAGTTTTGACTCAAGACAATGCAAGTAAAAAGGATAAAATGATAAAAACACCTAAGTGTAACGTCTTAAATCCTAAAAAATAATAAGGTAGCTTCATAATATCAAATTCCATCTATATAATTTCTCTTGAGAGGTATTTAAGTTGTTAATAAAAAATTTGAAAGTGCATGAAAAGTAGGGTTTTTAGGCCCCCTCTTCTCTCAAGAGTTCATACAATAACATGGAACTTTGAGATACTCACCTTGTATTGATAGTATGTTTGTGGTAAGTGTGGTTGTATAAACTATTAATTTTTGAAAATTTATAAATGGTCTCATATGTGTGGTTAATACTAAGGTACAACACATCATTTTGATCCACATTAACTGACTTGTTATGAAAAGTTCTTATCATTTTCATAATTACTACATCCATCAATTGCTCAGTATAGTGTGATGTCTAAGTTAAACATACATTACAAGGCAATATCTTACTAATTAATCTTTATTAACCAATCAAATAAGTGTCCCAATAAGTTTAACTCAATTTTTATACCCATATCATGGAGTTAGGTTAAAGTGATGTTGAGAGATAAATTCTTGGGTTAACACTTCCAAAGAGAACCCGTGGGGAGGCGATGAAATCCCACCCACAGGTCAAAATGCATGAAATAAAAAGTGAAAGGAATTTATGGTCATTTTGGGGTCACCTAAATCTATTGTATTTTTAGGAGGGACTTAGTGACTTTATTTACACACTTTTTGATAAAAGTGACAACTACAAAAAGTGAGCATTTTTTCAGCCAAGTTCCCTAAAGGGGATGAGGGGAAAGCATACACACGACACTTGTCTTGAAAAACAAACACTCAACAACAAACATAAAAAATGGTAACTCTTATGAGTATTTAACTAAAGTGTGAGTTCATTTTTATAACACAAAATTTTTTTTTGTGATGTTTAGACCCTTGGCATTTGTTTGTGTTGTAAACTTTGAAAACCGAAAAATAAAGCAAGTACCCAGTTTTTAAACACCAAATTTAAATGTGACTTGAATGAATTAAAGTGCTAAAAAAACATTTTCCCTTAGCCTTTAGGTATTGAAAAAATGTTAATGGGTTTACTTATTTCCTAGAAAAAGTGTTGTCCTTACAAATTAGCTCAATAAAGCATAAAATCACCTCTATGGAACAATTTCATAGTTACATAGTAAATTATGAGCTATGAAATTATTTTGTCATAAAAAACATAGTAAAAACAAAATGCTTAAAAACTCATAGTGAGTGATTTCATGGGTTATGAATGATTTCATAACTCTATTTGATGATTTTTCTGCTAAAAAAGATGAATTCACTACTTAGGTAAATGATTTTGCACTTCTGGGATCAATTTTACCATTTTTGAGAAACCTGTAACAAATGAAAGCACACAGTAATGATTTTGAAATTTTACAATGATTTTGTTGTTAGTAAAAATGATTTCACTGTTGCACAAGACAAATTCACTATTAAGTAGAATGCATTTTTAGCCTAAAATTTTGATTTCAATCCCCTTAAAAATGATTTTACTTCTACAAATAATGATTCGCTACTAATTTTAACAAATTCACAAATATGAAATTAGGACCAATTTTCTTGTAGGACAATTTCACGATTTTGCTCAAGGATTTTACTGTTTATGCGCCTATTTTCACAGGGCCAAGGCTAAACTAGAGTGATTTCATAAAACTTAGAGACAAATTCATATATTGGGTCAATGATTCATAGTTTTCTATGTCGAATTGGGAGTTACACAGTCATGAATTCATAAATCTACAATCACAAGCAAAAACACATAAAAAATAATAATAAATCATGAAATTAAGCTCTATAATGAAATATTATTGGCTCTAAAAATATCTCAAAAGACTCCATTCATGTTTTTGGGGTGCATGGTCCCACTAAGCATGCCATCATGTGAATAGAGAATATGTAGAGGAGAAGTTAGTATTGTATTAGTCTAATAAAACAAAATCAAAATAACACAGTAAACTCTTAACACCTCTAGTCTAGACACTAGGGTAGAGCATAGGTAACAAGTATACAAGTGAAAACAAAACTAGAACACAAAAAAAAACACTCTTTTACCTTCTTTTTAGCTCCAAATGGCTTGTTAAAGTGGCTTGCTTAGTTTTGTGCATCAAGAAGTCTTTAACAATGAAGCTCCATTTGCTCATTTTCTCTTTGGCAACTTGGCTTGGCTGATTGGCTTATGAATTTGGCATGTAAAACTACTTGAAAGGTTTATTTTCATCTAAATGAGAATTATAACATTACACCAAGATAACTTAAATATCAATTGGTATGGCCTTGTATTTATAACTTTCAAAGTTAACTCTCACCTAAGGTTAGTCAAGGTTTAGTTTAAACATGGAATGTATTCAAACTAACCCTAGGTGAGTTGAGGATAACTCTAGTTGAGTTAAAAATTGTCATAAAGGCAATGATGAAAAGGCTTGATATTTTGAATTTTGGAATTTTCATTTTTAGATATTCATTAATTGCAAATGGATAATTTATCTAAGCATTTAATCTAGTTTAATTAGATGATTCATTTTAATTAGTATTTTATTTCTTTTAAGATTTGATTAATTGCCCCTCTTAATGGGTCCATAGGCTAAATTACTAGTTGTTAGGTCACAAAGTGATTGGGGATGAATCCATGAGAGGTTATTGTTGTGTATGATAGAATACCATAAATAGGGATGCCTAAAAATGATTATGAGCATTGATGAATGATTTATAGATGAAATTGGGATGTTTAATGATTTCTAAGCTTAATTTTCAATATTTAGTATAAATCAGTCTGAACCCTGGTCGAAAGCCAATTATGGCCAGAATGGGGTGTCTACACAAGTTAGGTCACTATTGTACTTTCTTTGAACATATTGTATGATTCACACATAAGCTAACACACAGGGGAGATCTACATGAGTATGAGGCCCTCTTTTGGAGTAATTGATACTTAGACATCACCCTCTAACAATGTGGTCTTTGGGGTCAGCTCGATACCATGTGACCACTAACCCATTTTACCCTAAGGTCACCATGATGGTGAAAAACTAGGGTTTTGAAAATTTGTGAGGATTAAAAATCCATGACCTAGATATGAAATTACTAGAGTGAAGGATATGTTGAACCTAGAATAATGTAGGTGGTCACATCTATTTTCAGTAAGTATTCCATACATGACACATCAAACCCAAACATCAACATTGATGCTAACATCTAAGGTTGATGTTAGTGTCGAAGTGTTAGAAGAATCAGATCTAGAATTTGATGATTATTCTAAAACTATCTTCCAACTTATTTACTACTTATTCTAGATATAACACTATATTAGAATCAATATTTATTCTATACTCAAAATAATAAATTTAGTGTATGTTTATATATGAGTTTAGCACTCCATTGGCCTACTATAGGTCTGATTATCACCCTTGTGAATTTTCACTTCCATATTCTTAACTCTTATACTAAAAAGGATACGATAACCTCCTTATCCAATTGAGGGTTAAACATTTAGTTAACTCGATCTTTGAACATCATTTCTACCCAAACATACCATATAGTATGATTATTGTTGTCACTTGGATTTTTACCCTTTGAGGATATGTCTTAGCTCTCCTCATTTAAGTGGCACAATTGAAACACCTTTAGACTATGGGTGAGTCTAAGAGTGAGGTGAATCTCTAGATAAAGCTAGCTCCCTTGATATACCACTTTGGATCACTACTACACATAAACTTTGTGAGGGAAAAGGGAGAGATAAAACTAAAAGAAAACTATCCTAAGGGAGGTGATACACCAAATAAGTTGATGAATTTCAATGAGCTACATGTTACACATGAGAACAAAGGACTAATCAAACATACACTTCTCAAATATACATCTTCTCACATAAATGTTACATTATGAGGTTGTGATGAATGTTTAGGCTAGAAAGGCTAGACAAGACACATATAATGGTATTATTTGAATAGACTAACTCACTCAACCTTGACACATCATAAACCACTTCACATGCCTTACAAGAAGAAGATTTACAACTACAAATAGGTGAGAGAATGAAACAACAATGTTAAGAAAACAAGAAGTCATCACTAAGCAAAATCAATCATCCAAGTAAAACACACTATGAATAGTCATGAAAGAGGTACAAATCAGTAGTTTTATTGATAAAATGGTATGCAAATAAGTAGGGCTTCACCATATTCATGTGGAGAATAATTTAAAAAGGCTAAAATGATTAGTTCTTATAGAACTTGAGAGAGAAAGGAGAAGAAAGAAGTCCAAAGGTCACAAGGACACTTTTAAAGATGATAAAATAAGTTACATATGCATGAGAGGAATATTTGAAATGAACCATGCAAGGTTAAGAAGTACAAGTGTCCATAAAAAACATAAAACTCATGAAAAGTGACATGAAACTCCTTGTGTTGGCTCAGAAAACTACCCTCATTATCCACATCTATTTGAAAATCACAAAATTAATAGGGATGTTTATAATGATTATAATGATAGGGAAGTCTTTCAGACATGCCTTCCCATGCATTGGTTGCAGTCCTGGTCATCTAGAATCATCTAAAATTGAGATATCACTACCTGCACTCAAAAAAAATCCTCTTTCAGTTACCCCTTATACTTGGCCTCAAAATTGGATTCATTTTTCCATGAAAATATGTGTGATGGATTGGATTAACCTTGGAAAGACTCTCCATATCCTTAGAGGCATTAGGCATGCCTTAAAAATCCATCCACCTAAAGTTTTCACACTTCTCACTATCTTGTTCACTATGCCAATTTTGACTAGCTGAGATGAGGGCTTTATTAAGAAACCTTAGGTTTTTTTTAAAGGTATTAAATGTTGAGGTGTGGAGCTAAAAGCTCCACCAAATGAGCAAATGCAAGGTTGCTATATTTACATAGTTACCGACGTCGGTTAGAGATCAACTAGAGGCTATCGATGTCGGTTATGGATCGGCTGACATTGGTCATGTGCAGGTAGACAGGGACTGACATCGGTCACCTGTGCATTCCAAAAGTCTATTTTCATGGGATGAATAGATTGCTTGCATGATAAGTTTAACTGTTAGTATTGAGTCCACGTTTCTATTTTTGGCAGGACTGTTTTAAACCTTTGATTAAGAGGTGTATCTAATGGTTGAGAATGCATAGCTCATGAATCCTAATGTTATATAACAGGGTTAGATCTTCATAGCTTGTATGATGAGAAAAATGGTGAATCAATTCAAGGATTGAATTGTGATTGTAATTGAGAGAGAGAACTCTTGAGGGAAAGAGATCTATAGATCTGAGAGGTGTGGAAAAAAGAGAGATTTTTTCATTGTATTTCCTTCTGGAAGAGTTTAATACAAGTTTTCATTATTTCTTGTATCTCTTATTCTTTGCTGATTCTAATTTCTAGTTACTTATTATTCTGATTTAATTCCATATTTAAGTTGCTTATGCAAGAGCAATCAAGTGTGTTGTAAGATCTTGACAAGTGGTATCAGAGCTTGGGTTCACTAATAGGTGGTTTCAGATCTATTTAGTGTGTGTTGATTATAGGTCACTCACAGGGGTTTCTATTTGAGTGGGAGTATAGCAATGGTAGAAGAAAGTAAACTAAGAATGGAGAAGTTTAACGGCAAGAATTATCAATTATGGAGGATGTAGATAGAAGATTATCTGTATCAAAAAGATATGTACTTACCATTAGGTGGGGTTTCAAGTAAGCCCACAGATATGCAAGATGAAGAATGGAATGTTCTTGATAGAAAGGCTCTAGGATCCATAAGGTTGAGCCTGACATCTTCTATGATTTCCAACTTGTCATAGGCAAAGACAATGGTAGAGTTGATGGATACTTTAGCAAATTTATATGAAAAGCCCTCAGCTTCAAATAAGGTATATCTTATGAAGCAATTATTTAATTTGCAAATGCAAGAAGGTGGATTTGTATCTAGTCATCTAAATGATTTCCATGCAATAGTAAATCAGGTAAATTTAGTCAAAATAGTTTTTGATGATGAAATTAAGGCTCTCTTAATTTTATGCTCTTTACTTGAAAGTTGGCATAGTTTGGTAATGGCAATTAGTAATACTGCATCTGCTTCAAATATTTTGAAAGTTGATGTTGTTAGTGTAATCTTGAATGAGGAAACGCGTAGAAAAAACATAGGAGAATCATCAGGTAATGCTTTAAGTATTGAAAGCATGGGGAGGCAAAGAGAGAAGGGCAAGTAAGGGAGATCAAGGTCTAAGTCAAAGATGAGAAATAGATCCAAATCCAGAAATGGAAGAAAGATAACCTGCTAGAATTGTGAAAAGAAAGGGCATGCAAAGAAAGATTGTTGGTTGAGAGTTAAAGAATAAAATCAGCATGAAGGTAATGAAGAAGCAAAAGTTGTAGATATTGTTGCACAAGATGCTCTTATATTTTCTTTGGATAATAAAATAGAATCTTGGGTTGTAGATTCTGGTGCCTCTTTCCATGCTACCCCAAATAGATATTTTTCAATGATTATGTCTAGGGAGATTTTGGAGAAGTTTATTTAGGGGATGATGAGCCTTATAAAATTGTTGGCAAAAGAAAAGTGCAGCTGAAATTGCAGAATGGCAACACATGGGTGTTGAAGGATGTCATGCATGTACCCATCCTGAAGAGGAATCTGATTTCTACAAAAAAGTTGGGGGATGAGGGTTTCACAGTAACTCTCATAGCTAAATCTTGGAAGGTTTTCAAGGGTGAACTTATATTGGCCAGAGGTAAGAGAGTAGGTACTCTCTATTTATGTAATTGTAATATTGATTATTCTCCTTCTGTTCTATCTATTTTAGATGTAGATGCAAAGTTGTGGCACTGTAGGCTCGGCCACATGAGTGAGAAGAGAATGACTATTCTTAAGTCAAAAGGTAAGCTTTCAGATTTGAAAATCATAGATCTAGATTTTTGTGAGCATTGTATTTTTGAAAAACAGAAGAGAGTGAGATTTCTCAAAACTGAGTCAACAAAGAAAAAACACAAGTTGGAGCTTGTTCACATAGACGTGTGGGGACCAGCTTAGGTAGCTTCTATTGGAGGATCATGGTATTATGTTACTTTCATTGATGATGCTACAAGAAAGGTATGGGTTTATTGCATAAGGAAAAAATCTAATGTTTTTGACACATTGAAGACATGGAAAGCTTTGGTTGAGAATGAAACAAGTTTGAAATTGAAGTGCCTTAGATCTGACAATGGTGGTGAGTACTGCAACAATAAATTCAAAAGTTACTATTCTATGAGTGGAATATGCAGGGAAAGGACGGTTCCAAGGACACCTCAGCAAAATGGAGTTGTTGAAAGGATGAATAGAACAATATTAGAGCATGCACAGACTATGAGGTTGCATGCTAGTTTGCCCTTATAGTTTTGGGCAGAAGCTGTAGACACTACGGTTTACCTGATTAACAAAGGACCCTCTACTGCACTAGATGGTGGAGAACCAAATTTTTTTGATGAGGCAATGCAGGTAGAATCTCAAAAATAGTGGGAGCTTGGCATGAATGAGGAGATTGATTCCTTGGAAAAGAACCAAACATGGGATTTGGTTGAGTTGCTAGCCGAAAAGAGAGCACTGAAAAACAAATGGGTTTACAGGTTAAAGGTGAGAATGGACAAATGAGACATAAGGCCAGGTTGGTAGTAAAGGGATTTGCATAGAAATCAGGTATTGATTTTGGTGAAATTTTTTCTCCTGTAGTAAAGATGACTTCTATTCGGACTGTATTGTCTTTAGTTGCTATTGAAGATTTGCATCTTGAGCAGCTTGATGTTAAGACAGTGTTTCTTCATTGAGATTTGGATGAATAAATATATATGGATCAGCCAGAAGGTTATGAGGTCAAAGGTAAGGAAAAACTTGTGTGCAGGTTGAAGAAAAGCTTATATGGTCTTAAGCAAGCTCCAAGACAATGGTATCTGAGTTTGACAGGTTTATGATAGAGCATGGCTTTAGCATATGTCAATCTGACCATTGTGTTTATTTTAAGAGATTGGATAATGGTAATTATATTATCTTGTTGTTGTATGTAGATGATATTCTTGTTGCAGGTTCAAACATGCAGGATATTTTTGAGCTTAAGGTAAAATTAGCTCACACATTTGCCATGAAGTATTTGGGAGCAGCAAAGAAAATCCTTGGCATGAGTATTAAGAGAGATAGGAAAAATCACAGTTTGATTTTGTCTCAAGAGGATTATGTGAATAAGGTGTTGGAGAGGTTCAATGTGCATGATGCAAAATTGGTAGGCACACCTATGGCTAGACACTTCAAGTTGAGCAAAGAATAGTGTCCTAAATCACATGATGAGGTAGAGTACATGAGTAGAGTTCCATATGCTTTCACATTTGGGAGCTTAATTTATGCAATGGTTTGTACCAGACCTGATATTTCCCAAGTAGTGGGAATTGTCAGTAAGTTTATGGCCAATCTAGGGAAGGAAGACTGGAGAGCAATTCAGTGGATTCTTAGATATCTGAGAGGGACCAGCAGTAGGCATTTATGCTATGGAGGGTCAAACACTTCTCTACATGGATATGTAGATTCAGATATGGTAGGTGACTTGGATGGTAGGAGAAGCACCATAGGATATGTGTTCAATGTTGGTGGAATGACAGTTAGCTGGATTTCAAAGTTGCAGAAGGTTGTTGCCTTGTCTACTATAGAGGTAGAATACATTACAGCTATAGAGGCTAGTAAGGAGATGATATGGATGACACCGTTCATGGAAGAGTTGGGAAAGGATCAAGAGAGTTTTAGATTGTACAGTGATAGTCAAAGTGCAATTCGTTTGGCAAAGAATTCAGCCTTTCATTCAAGAACCAAACATATACAGCTTAGGTACCACTTCATTAGACAGGTATTGGAGGATAGTGAGTTGAAGCTAGAAAAGATCCATACAGATAAGAACCTTGCTGATATGTTAAAAAAGATGGTAACAAAGGAGAAGTTAAATCTTCATTCAACTTTTGTTGGTCTTCAAGATTGAGTTTGAAGATGGAAAAGCTAGAAGATGTTGCTGTACAGGTATAGGTGCAGCTGTTTATCTCCAAGTGGGAGATTATTGAGGTGTGGAGCTAAAATCTACACCAAATGAGCAAATGCAAGGTTGCTGTATTTACACAGTCACCAACGTCAGTCAGGGATTGACTAGAGGCTGCTGACATCGGTTATGGATCGGCTGACGTCGGTCATGTGTAGGCAGACAGGGACCGACGTCGGTCACCTGTGCGTTCCAAAAGTCTATTTTCATGGGATGAACAAATTATTTGCATGATAAGTTTAACTATTAGTATTGGGTCTGCATTTCTATTTTTGGTAGGACTATTTTAAACCTTTGATTAAGAGGTGTATCTAATGGTTGAGAATGCATAGCTCATGAATCCTAATGTTATATAATAGGGTTAGATCTTCATAGCTTGTATGATGAGAAAAAGGGTGAATCAATTCAAGGATTGAATTGTGATTGTAATTGAGAGAGAGAAATCTTGAGGGAAAGAGATATGTACATCTGAGAGGTGTGGAAGAAAGAGAGATTTCTTCATTGTATTTCCTTTTGGAAGAGTTTAATACAAGTTTTCATTATTTCTTGTATCTCTTATTCTTTGCTAATTTTGATTTCTAGTTACTTATTATTCTGGTTTAATTTCATGTTTAAGTTGCTTATGCAAGAGTAATCAAGTGTGTTGTAAGATCCTAACTTTAAATTACCATATAGAGTTATATTAAGTCCTAATCTTTGCCCCAAACTTGATTTCATCTCTTGAATGTTCTTAGAACTTGCATAATGCATAAAATAGTCAAAAGAACCCATTTTTTACCCTATATATATATATATATATAGAATCCATACAACTAATATTGATGGGGAGGATCTTGAGATAGTATTCTATAACTTCCAATCACTTTCATGGTCAAACCGGTCCATTTGGATGTATCTCCAGCCTTGTTTTCCCACTCGGGTCCTTCCAAGGGTTTAAAAAGGGTTTTGAGTACTTTTTATCCTTAATATTTGTTAATAAAGTATTGGCATTCCACTAATGTGATTTTTAGGAAATCCATGAACCTCCATAAACTCCTTTGGCCTCCATTCACATCCTCATGAAATATGTGAGCATTTTAACCTAGCTTATTGAGATTGTCTTCTCCATTCCTTACAGGCTTGAAGTTGTCTTGAGCCAAAAATGGCATTACTTATGCGTCCTATAAAATTTTGAGACTTGTAAACATATTAAATTACCTTATACATATGATCCAATAGTTTATAATTCCCATCTCATGCTATAATTGAATATGACTTCTCATTTGGGCACTAGGCCTAACCATGCCTAATACCCTGTTTGCACCTTAAAACCCAAATGACCTTTTGATGGCTTTCCTTACATCCCAATATCTTAGATAACTATATTTTTACCCCATATACATGATCCAATACATTATAATATTTACCCCATACTATAAGTGAAATTGGTTCTCCATTTGGCTTTAGGCCAAAACCCTACCTTTTAGGCCTGCTTGCAAACTTAGCCACCTAGACCATCTTGTTAGGTTCCCTCATGTGAGGTGTTCCTAATATTTTTTTATGTGTCTTAAAACTCATCACACCTCCTATAAATTTCCACTCATCTCTTTGGATAACCTTTCATCCCTACTCTCCAATTTTGTAGGGTTTATGCATGAGGGGAGTGCTATCTGTCTGAGACAACATAGAGGGTGCTCCCCTATTTCCTCAAACAATAATGAATATTTTAGGGGATTTAAAAACCCATAAAAAATTTATGTACAAAATTTTATCCTTTTTTATGATGATTTTACCTCTCAAATGCTTTAAGACCCAAGACAGACTTGTTAGAGGCAGACTGTGTGCTCTCCCAAGTGGACTATGTTATGCATCATTAGATCCCCTTTTTTACATCATTTAACATTGTCAAGATATTATATATACCTTAATGGCAATTATGAATGTTCTCAAAGTTTTTCAAACACTTCAACTCTCTCATACCTCTTTCCATACATTGGTAGTACAGGTCTGAATGTGACTTCTGACTGTACTTTATGTTTTAGAGTGTACCCATATGTAAAAATTCTTGGTTAAGCTTTGAAAAAAATGTATAAAACCTATATATAACCCATTAGGTTCATTTTTTGTTTTATTGGACTCATTTATCTCATTTTACACATTGTAAAAACCTAGGCATTACTCCTTTATGCTCACTGCCTGAGATAGTCATCTACGGTTGGTTGTAAGTGCATATGAGATGTAAATGAGATTAGTCATGGTGTGTAAAGGCCATACTTAAATACTTTGGGTCAAAAAACATCTGTTCATACTTGGATTCACCTTGTATAGGCTATAACATCACATAGATACCATACTTAGGTCACTATTTCCATACTCAGTTGTAGGTGCACATTTCCTTGAGAAGGGACACCTATGGGTGTTAATGAAGCTTGAAACACTACACATTAGCATAATCATAATGATTTAATTGTGTATTGGTACATCATTAAAATAATAATTCCATTCCAACCATGATAATATGATTTGTTTATTCTTGGGATGTTAATGGTCATTCAAACCTTAAATCATGTAGATGTTAATGCAAGGTTTCAATATTTTGAAAGGCATATTTAGGATGTTCTAATCCTATTTTACACTATCTTTATAATCTATATATTTTGAATATCTCCTCTCCATACTAGATGATATAATATTTACCTATTTATATGCATTAAACTCTTTGCAACCATGTTATATGATTTTCACAAAACACCCCTAGACCTCTATTTTCACATTTTAGGGATAAACTCCTTGAACACTATCATCTCATGCTAGGGGATGGTATACACCTCCATTTTATCATTTGACACTTAAATAAGGTATAAAATGTTCAATTCACATGCTAAAATCTTAAATAAGGTTTTTCTATGTTTCAAATTCGTCATACAAAGACTTCCAAAGCTATGTGGTACCACATGTAGGTGGTCATTTGCACATACACAGGCAGTAGGTCAACTGGATAATATACAAGGTATGTAGGTTTATAATCACTTATATGATTTCACCAAGTACCCCAACGCAATACCATAAATCATAATATATTTAAACACATCAAAATTTTCCTCTCAATATGACATCATCAAGGAGGCTCCTGTAGGTGTGTATGGGTTGTATGCAGGCAATGAACATGAAATGAAGCAATATGTGTAGATGAAATGCCTCAAAAACAAATTAAATTCAATTTAAATACCTCAAATACATTATTTTAATTAAGTATATATGAATACAAGTTCCAATACATCCATTCCAATGTGAAAATCTCTTGCAAACATCTAGAGCAAAGCAGGTAAGGGGTATCTAATGACTATTTGGTGTGATGAGTGAGCTTGTAACCAATATTATATCTTATTTAAAAACCAAATGAACTCTTTTAAGTTATTTATGCATTAAAAAAACTAATATACCCTGATTACTATTCTATGAGCAAGCTAAACAAGCTCTATACATGTGTGCTTCAACTTGGCTGCAAGTGAAATTGAGTAATGAGTTGATTGAGAGAAATGAAAAGACTAAAAATTTCCCAAATAATGATATGATGGACAAAAACATGAAGAGATGGAAAATTCAGTATTGAGACATGTGGAAAACCATATTATATTCACATGAGATCTCTGTAGAAGACCAACATTTTGTAATGAGGGAGAACTTGACTGAAACTTCATAATGGTGACACGTTCCTATAACATGAGGTAACCTACTCATCAAAAAACCATGAAACATGAAACCAAGAATTAAAATAATTTGAAAACCTATCCAACATCCTATGGACTCAACATCACCAACTAGTTTGTATGAACTTATCTAAAATGGAGCAAAACCTATAGGGTACACAGATTAACAAGAAAAAAACATAGTCAACTTCATGAGGATGGTTCATAAAACACATGACACCATTATTTGAATTATTTTTATGGAAATTAATCTATTTTAGTTTAATTTAACCTCATAAAGGCATTTGACCTATAAATTCTCCAATTATTTGTATCAAGTATAAATGTATTGATCGGTTCTATTTGGCTAGAAGGGTGAAGAAGGAGTAGAATGGTTTTAGCTCAATTTTG
This sequence comes from Torreya grandis, assembly GCA_037957365.1. Lineage (NCBI taxonomy): Eukaryota > Viridiplantae > Streptophyta > Pinopsida > Cupressales > Taxaceae > Torreya > Torreya grandis. Next base: position 1,925,136 of record JARHVA010000384.1, read on the forward strand.
ACACTTTCAGAGTAATTAAAGCATGTAAATTGATATGAGGAAGCTGAAGAGGCATATCATAACCTTATCCCACATGTCACACTCCCTTATGGGTTGTATAAGTGCCAAACTCTTCTCTTTTCTCAATAAAAATGCTCTTTCTTTTGAAAAACCTATCACTTTTAGTTATGAATAGTTTATTAAGGCATAATAAGACACATGTCACATTAAATAACCCTTATTAAACCTTCTCACTTCACTATGAGACTGTATAACTCATTTAATGCCCTATTTTGACTACAAAATGACTCAAAATGATATAAGGACTAAACTGACTAATGAACAAGGCTAATATAACATGAAATCATACTAAATGACCTATGATATACATTAATACATATATATTATACCTTTAAACACCTAAAAATTAAAATTTTTACCTATGAGGGTCCTAATTTGACCTACAGGGTCAAATTTGGTCAACAAATTGGTGACTTATACAGGTAGTATGCCTGCTATATTAACTAGACCAGTATCCTTATCAATCCATTGGGCTTAGGGATTCATCTAAAGTATGAAACAAAACAAGGATGCCTTTGACCATTGACAATAAGCTATATCAAGACAAGACCAATTAACTACCTCAACCACACAAAATAAGGGACACACATAAAGCAAAACAAACACACTGACAAGACACACATGTGCTCAAAGAACTTAGGAAAAATAGGAAGCAAACAACTACATACAACTAAAAAATAAGCATACCTCCCTTTCTAGGATCAAAAGGAAAGTTTCTTGCATCTCCTTCATAAGATTAATCATGGTGCCAAGCATGTTTCTCTTTAGATTGAACACTTGATAGATCAAACCTACTTCTTGGCACTTCACTTGCTATGATTTTAAGTAGACCATATTAAAATAGGTCTCTAATGTAAAAGTATTCCTCTTGACCTTGTACACATACCTCATATTTTTTCCCATTCTTTATCTCATGATCAACTTGCATCTTCTTTATAGGCATGATTTCAAGAGGAGTGGTTTCTTGTTCCTTGGAAGATTTAGGCCAGTAGAAGCTTGTCTTGACCTTTAAAGGCTGAGGTGAACTTTGATCTTTCTCATCTATGACATTTTTGGAAAATGTCATCTTGCTTACCATCACTTGTAATTAACTCCAATGCATTTGTAGACCCCTTGAAAGACTCAAACTCATTACAAATGTTTTCAAACTACTACCACAAGTCCTCATATTATTTTTTATTAGCATCATAAAGGGGAAAAATAAGATAAGCTCCTTTATCCTCTTCTTTATAATCCAAAAATACTTCATCCAAAATTTCTTATTTGACCCAAGGAAGGCATTCTTCATTATAAACCAAACAAAAAGACTCAATACATGGACTCACCTCTTCTTCAACACTTAGGACCTATTGAGGGCTCTCAAATTGTATCTCAACTGTCATAATCTGATCTTGCTTCTCAAGGGATAAATTATCTTCAATCTCCTTCTCCTTCTTGGTGATGACAAGACTAGGCATCTTAAAATTAGGTGACTTAGCCCAATGCAGTTGCCAAGGAGTTGTACTTTCTTCAAGAAAGAGTTATAAATTCTCCTCAACCAAATTCTCTTCTTTAGGTTCCCATACCATAGGTCCATCAAGGCAAAGGGTGATGGGGAAAGGACAAGATGAACTAGCTGGTGGAGGTGGAACATAGGACTCAAAATCAGATTCAGAATGAATTGTAGGAGATCCTTTGGGAAGCTCTTGAGGAAGGGGCGGTAGACCTTGGGCTGAAATAGCTTGGTTTTCTTCCTTCCATTGGACAATGAAATCATTTAAATTTGATTTATATTGAGGACTCTCTTGAGGAAGGGTAGATGGGGTGTATTTAGGCATAGGATATTCTTATGGGTCTAAACCTTCCATCACACTTTGACTTTAAATCTTCAGTTTTATTGGCTAGGTTCTCTTGTAAAAGTCTTTCTTGAAGTTCATAGGAATCTTCATGAGGATAAGGAGTACAATAGGGCTGACATGGAAGACAAGAGGTCTCTTGAGGAAGGGTCGGAAGGTCTTGTATAGGATCAAGTTCTTTCTAAACTTCACACTCTTTATCAAGACATTAATCCTCTTTCCTTCCCCATGATTCCACTATCTTATTATAGCTTAGGATGTTAGGATTAGGAGTCTCTTCTTTAGATGGTGATGCAATTCAAGGAGTGGATGAAGTACTCAATAAACTTGGAATATCTTTAGGCTTGGATTCTCCACCTTGTCTCCAACTTGGAATCTTATATCTAGGAGTCTCTTCTTGAGGTGGGGATGCAATTAGAGAGGGAAATTAGGGTTTTAATTCCACTTCATTTATTGATGATATGGACTACTACATCTACCTATTATCCAACTCAATCTACCTATCAATATTTGATTCAAAAATAAGGTTTGTCTTCCCAACTCTCTCTTCTAGCTAAGTGGGAAAATATGGCTTTGATAAGCTTAATTGGGATTTATGAATAGGAGTCAAGTAGGATTTATAGCAATATTGGGTAAGTGGATATGAAGGTTGATAGGTTTGGTGAGGTTGCTTCTCATGAATTTTTAGCCTATCTTCCAAGGATGAAATTAGGCCACTCACATCTAGCATTTCACTTATGAGCCTTTGCCAATTGGCTCTCTCAATAGGTTCCCACTCTCTTTTGACTATCTCTAATGCATATCTCACCTTATTAATGAAAAGGATAGGAATCTCTAGACCATGTCCCCATTGTTTGCCAAGATCTATCATGTACTTCTCATATCCCAAGAGAGTTTGCTTGAAAATGGAAATGGATTGACTTGAGAAGTGACTAGGTTGACTAGGATGAGCAAGATATTGAGAAGGCTGGTTATAGGGATGATATAAATCATAACAAGGATAATAATATTAATTTTGGAGTTGAGGATCATGACAAGGCTGGTAATATTCACACAAAGGCTGATAGGGAATGCCATAAGCTTGAAATGTCTCACCAACTTATGTAAAATAGTACTCAACACCAAGTTCAGCCATGGAACTTCATTAGAAAGTAAGAACACAAGGAATGGTTATCAAAAATATTTAAAAGGAATACCTGGGTTGCTTGACTAGCTGATTTAACTTTAGAGTCACCATTGATGCTTGGATAAATGCCTCCAAAATTTGATTGTTGAAAGACAACAAAAAAATATTTCAACCTCTTGGATTAAAAGTCCCATCAGGCATGCCAAAAACTATTGTCATTTAAATTTGTACCCTTTGAATTTATGTATTATCTCTCCTCATCCAAGTGGTACAATTGAAACACCTCTAGACTATGGGTGAGTCTAAGAATGAGGTGAATCTCTAGAAAGGATAACTCCCTTGATGTACCACTTTGGATCACTTCTACACCTAAAATTTATGAGGGAAAAGGGAGAGAGAAAATTGAAAGAAAACTATCCTATGGGAGGTCATACACCAAATAAGTTGATGACTTCCAACCAGTTGCATGTTACACATGATAACAAAGGACTAATCAAACATACACTTTTCAAATTTGCATCTTCTCACATCAATGCTACATTATGAGGTTGTGAGAAATGTTTAGGCTAGGAGGATTGGAAAAGAAGCTTAGAATGGAACTATCTAAATATACTAACTAACTCAACCTTGATACATCATAAAATACTTCACATTCCCTATAAGAAGAAGCTTTCCAATTGCAAATAGGTGAGAGAACGAAATAACAATGCTAAGGAAACAAGTCATCACTAAGCAAAATTAATCATCCAAGTAAAACACACTATGAAAAGTCATGGAAGAGGTAAAAATTAGTATTCTTATTGATAAAATGGTATGCAAATGAGTAGGGCTTCACCATACTCAGGTGGAGCATAATTTACAAAGGCCAAAATAGGTAGTTCTTATAGAAATTGAGAGAGAGAGGAGAAGAGATAAGTCCAGAGGTCACAAGGACACTTGTAAAGCTAAGAAAATGATTTAAATATGCATGGGAGTAAGATGTGAAATGAAACATGCAAGGTTAGGAAGTACAAGTGTCCATACAAGGCAAGAAACTCATGAAAAATGGCATAAAACTTTTTATGTTGGCTTATAAAATTGCCCTCATTATCGACACCTATTTGAACATCCCAAAACTTACTAGGGATAGGTATAATGATTTGAATGAGAGTTAATGATTTTACACATGCCTCCCCATGCATTGGTTGTAGTCCTGAACATCTGAAATCATCTGGAAATGAGTTATCATCACCTGCACTCAAAGAAACTCCTCTTTCAATCACTCCTCACACTTGGCCACAAAATTATCTTCATTTTTTCATTAAAATCCATGGGAGGGAGTGTATGACATTTAAAGACTTGATGGCCTTAAAGGCATCAAGCACACCTTAAAAAGCCATCCACCTAAAGTTTTTAGACTTCTCACTATCTTGCTCATTATGTGAGTTTTGAATGGCTGAGATGAGAGCTTTAGTAAGAATACTTATGAGTTTTTTCAAGTCATTAAATGACCATATGGATTTATATGAATCCCTAATCTTCGTCCCAAAATTTATTGCATCTCTTTAATGTTCCTAAAACCTGTATAATGCATAAAATAATAAAAAGAACCCATTTTATACCATGTATTTATATACTCCATAAAACTAATATTTATTGGGAGGAGCCTTAGAGAGTATTATACAACCTCAAATCACTTTCATGGTCAAACTAGTCCATTTGGATGCATCTTCAGCCTTGTTTTCCCAATCGGGTCCTTCCAAGGGTTTAGCAAGGGTTCTACGTACCTTTTGTCCTTAAGCTTTGTTCATAAATCCCTAGTGTTGAAGTTGTAAAAAAATTAAACTAATGTAATTTTTAAGACCTCCATAAACATACCTAAACTCCCTTGGCCTCCATGCATAGCCTCATGAAATATGTGAGCATTTCAACCTAGCTTATCGAGCTTGTCTTCTCCATTCCCTATGGGCTTGAAGTTATCTTTAGCCAAAAGTGGAAGTACTTGTGCTTATTATACAAGTTTTATACTTGTGCACATATAAAATAACCTTATACACATGCTATAATATGTTGTAATTTCCATCTCATGCTAGAATTGAAGATGACTTCTCATTTGGGCACTAGGCCTAACCATGCCTAATAGCCTATCTGCACCTTAAAGCCCAAAATGACCTTTCAATGGATTTCCCTACATCCCAATAGCTTATATACCTCTTTTTTTCCCCCATATACATTCCCAAATCCATATAATATTCACCCCATACTAGAAGTGAAAGTGGTTCTCCATTTGGCTTTAGGCCAAAACCCTACCTTTTAGGCCTACTTGCAAATTTAGCTACCTAGACCATCATGTTGGGTTCCCTCCTTCTATGAGGTGTTCCTCATGTTGGTTTATGTGTCCTAAAGCTAATCAAACCTCCTATAAATTTCCACTTAGATTTTTGGATCACCTTTCATCCTTTCTCTCTAAATCTATAGGGTTTGTGCATGAGGGGAGTGCACTCTATCTGAGACAAAATAGAGGGAACTCCCCTATTTACTCAAACAATAGTGAATATTTTAGGGGATTATCCAACCCATAAAAATATTATGTACCAATTTTGAACCTTTGGTCTAATAATTTGACCTCTCAAATGCTTTAAGACCCAAGACAAACTTATTAGAGGCAGACTATGTGTAAGCCTCTCCCAAGTGGACTATGTTATGCATCTTAGATCCCCTTTTCTGCATCATTTCCCATTTTCAATAGCTTATATATACCTTCATGGTCATGATTAATGTGATCTAGGTTTTTTAAACACTTCAAGTATCTCATACCTCTTTCCATACATTGGTAGTACAGGGCTAAATGTGACTTTTGGCTGTACTTTGTGTTTTGATGTGTACCTATATGTAGAAATGCATGGTTAAGATTTGAACAAAATGTCTAAAACCTATATATAATCCATTATGATCATTTGGTGTTTTATTGGAATCATTTGCCTCAACTCATGCATTACAAACACCTAGGCATTACTCCTTTATGTTCACTACTTGAGACAGTCATCTACAGTTGGTTGTAGGTGCATATGAGCTATAAATAAGCTTGGTCATGGTGTGTAAAGGCCCTACTTGAAGACATGGGGTCAAAAAACATATGTTTATACTTTCATTAACCTTTTATAGGTTAGAACATCACATAGATACCATGTTTAGGTCATTGTTTCCATACTCAATTGTAGGTGCACATTTCCTTGAGAAGGGACACCTGTAAGTGTTAATGAAGCTTGAAACACTACATACTAGCTTCATCATAATGATTTACATGTCTATTTGTACATAATTAAGGCCATTCTAACCATGATAATATGCTTTGTTTGTTCTTGGGATGTCAATGGTCATTGAAACCTCAAATCATGTAGATGTTAATGCAAGGTTTTAGTGTTTTGAAAGGCATCTTTAGGATGTTCTACTCTTATTTTACACTAGATTTATGACCTATATCTTTGGCATAGCTACTATCAATACTAGAGGATTCAATATTTAACTATTTATATGCTTTAAAACTCTTTTCAACCATATTATAGGATATTCATAAAATACCCCTGGACCTCTATTTTCACATTTTGAGGATAAACTCCTTGAACACTATCATCTCATGTTAGGGGATGGTATAAACATCCATTTGATCATTTTAAACTTAAATAAGATCTAAAATGGTCAATTCACATGATAAAATCCCAAATAAGGTTTTTATATGTTTCAAATTCCTCATAAAAGGACTTCCAAATCTCTATGGTACCACTTGTAGGTGGTCATTTACACATACATAGACGGTAGGTCAATTAGACAATATATAAGGTATGTAGGTTTGTAATCAATTATATACTTTCACCAAGCACCCCAATGCACTCCTATCAATTTTAAGATATTGAAATACATATCAAAATTTTCCTCTCAACATGATGTCATTAAGGAGGCTCTTGTAGGTGTGTATGGGTTGTATGTAGGTAGTGAACATGAAATGAAGAAATATGTGTAGATGAAAGGCCTCATGAAAAACTTAAACTCAATGTTAATCCATAAAATTCATTATTTTAATTAAGGAGATATGAATACAAGCTCAAAATCATCCATTCAAATGTGTAAACCTATTGTAAACATTTGGAACAAAGTAGGTAGGGGGTATCTAATGACTGTTTGGTGTGATGAATGAGCTTGTAACTAGTATTGTATCTTATTTAACAACCAAATTAACTATCCTCAATTTTTTATGCCTTGAAAAAACTAATGTACCCTAATTACCATTCCATGAACAAGCTAAAAAATCTCTATACATGTGTGCTTCAACATGGCTACAAGTGAAATTGAGAAAATAGTTGACTAAGAGGAATGACAAGACTAAAAGTTTACCAAAGAATGATATGATGAAAAAAAACATGAAGAGAGGGAAAATTTGACATTGAGACATGTGTAACACCATCTTCTATTCACATGAGACCTCTGTAGAAGACCAACATTCTATAAGGGGGAACTTGACTGAAACTTCACAATGGTGACACCTTCCTACAACATGAGGCAACTTGATCATCAAAACACCATAAAACATGAAAGCAAGCATGAATATAATTTTATCATCTATCCAAAATCCTATGGAGTCAACATCACCAACTGGTTTGTATGAACTTATCCAAAATGGAGAAAAACCTATAGGGTACACAAATTAGTAAACAAAAAAATACAGTCAAATTCATGAGGGTGGTTCATAAATCACATGATACCATTATTTGAATTCTTGTTATGGAAATGAATCTATATGAATTTAATTTCACCATCCAAATGCATTTGACCTAGAAATTATCCAATTGTCTATACCAAGCATAAACCTATTGAATGGTTCTATGCGTCTAAAAGGGTGAAGAAGGAGAAAAATGGTTTTAGCTCAATTTTGACACTTTTATTGTACTTAAAGAATTTAAATGGATCTAAGGAAGCTGAAGAGTCATATAATGACCTTATCCCATGTGTCACACTCCCTTATCGACCGTAAAAGTGCTAAAATCTTCTCTTTTCCCAATAAAATTATTTTTTCTTTTGAAGAACCTATCACTTTTTATTATGAATAGTTTATTAAGGCATAATAAGACACATTTCATGTGACATCACCATTATTACACCTTCACACTTCCCTAAGAGGCTGTACAACTCATGTAATGCCTTATTTTGACCCCAAAATGACTCAAAATGATATAAGGACTAAAATGACTAATGACCAAGGCTAATATAACATGAAATCACACTAAATGACCTATAATACACATTAATTCATATATATTAGGCCCCTAAACACATAAAAATCAAAATTTTTACCTATAGGGGTCCCAATTTGACCTGCAGGGTCAAATTTGGTCAACACTTATTACATACTTTGTCCTAATCTTTATTTACTTCATATCTTTTATCATGGATGATATTGATTAATTTGATGACTATGATCGTGAAAATATCCAAATTTATATCAAAGAAGGGCTAAAAATTGATTACTCATGTATCCTCCCAACTACTAAAAATTCTAACCTCAAATCCTTGAGACATTAAAAAATATAAACAGCCTTTAAACATACTTCCTACACAACCATCATACTATTTTGGTCTTATATATTTGTAAAAGTATAGATACAAAGGCCAAGGACTGGGTAAACATGACCAAGGTATAATTCAACCTATTGTTCCTAAAATTAATATATCTTGAAAATGATTATGATTTTAATAAAATTCCATAAGGCCCTAACAACACAAGTCACTAAGCATTCCCTTCATGCACACTTTACCACACAAGTGGGTATATATAACCAAGAGTCTCCTTCATTTGATTTCCAAAAATTTATGCAAATACATCAATAAATTATGAATGATTTACAAATAACTTATAAGGGGGACATGCCTTCAAGCAAATTAATTCACACCCCCATAATCCCTACAATCCCAAACAATATTCCCATTAGCAAAGATGATGATTCCCTCATACATTTATTAGAAAAAAAATCTATAGCAAAATAAGGACCTCAACTAAAGATTGTTTAAGCTCCAATTATCATACCAAAATTACCAAAGTTTAAATATCCCATACCAATACCAAAATATCCTAAGTTTAATGATCATGAACTTGAACTTGTTATACATGAGGATGATGATACTCATATTCCTAGATTTAAACAAGGTGGTGGGTTACAACCAATGATAAAACATATGAAAAATACCTCTATTCTCATGGAATATCTTATGTCTATGATGACCACTATTTGGGATCTTCAAAAGCATGTTTTTATACTTAAAATAAAAATGGTTCTCCATGATAATAATGTACATATAACCTCGTTCAATAATCAATCTCTTGAAAAATGTATACTTCAATACACTTATCTAAAGGATTTTGAATTACCATATTTAACTCTCTTTTTTAGACACAAGGACCCATTCAACCACATGATTAACTATGTATATTCTTTTGGTCAATGGGCACAAGATGATAAAATATTACTAAAGGTTTTCTATATGAGCATTTCTAATGAGGCTCACAATTGGTTCTATAGTTTACCAAAGGGTTCCTTTACCACTTTTTTATAATTATAAGATGTACTCTTCATGGCTTTCAATATCAACAAGGTTCCAAAACTTACATTAGAAATTTTTTACAATTTCAAACAATATAATGGTGAATCCCTTTAAGATTATTCTATTTGATTCAAAAGTACATCCAATGAGCTAACATTTAGACCCTCAGAGTTGGAATTATAATTTATCTTTTGTAGAGGCCTTCTTTCCCCATTAAAGGAAATAACATTGCATAAACAATATGAGTCATTTAACCATTATATAATGATGTGCATAGATATGCTTCCTTCATAATTAGTCATTCAATGGAACTTAACATATCTCCCTTCAAATACAAAAGTTTTATCCCTCACACAAAGTATGGAGATAACTTACCTAAGGAACATTATGAACAACAATCCTAATATTTATATGATTAGTTTTTAAATGATAATTAACATGGGGCTAATCCAATGTCCACATCTTATGTAAGGATCTCAAAATGAACAACACCAAAAGTGTACATGCCAAAAATATTTAACAATTACCTTATACATGGGTGGTGCTTATTTTTTGGCATAACCATATTGATCCTACATAATCAAAAACTAATTGAAATGTAAGATGCTTGCAACAAATCGGTTTTAATCTAATAAACTTACAAAATAAAAGAGGTTGTAAATACTCATTGGGAAACATACTAATACCAATTTCTTGTGGTCTTAAAGTAATTCAAACATGGGTTTGGGTTATGCCTACCACATCTCCATATGCACTTACACTAGGAACTCTTTGGATATACCAAATGGAATAAAAAATTGATCCAAATCAACAAGTTATTCATTTCCTCATGAGAGTAGATTAATACATATTCCAAATGATAACATTACTCCTTCCATTACACATGTAAAACGTGAGTATGAACATGTTATATACCTTTTCAACCTATCCAATCATGATGCAAATAATTTAAAATATCCAACTTAGGATTATCAGGCACTGAGTGGGGGAGATACCTATGACCATCCATTAGATGAGATCATAGAGTAGTCTCTTAAAATATTCCAAAAATACCAAAAAAATTAAAAATATTAAAAAATACAAAAACACTTTCAAAACCTACATGTTCTATTTGATCCTTAGCATATATGTGTTAGTTACATGTTGATGGACAACATACTCAGTTACTCATACATACACCTGTGTGCCACACTTCTACTTGAGTGTGATCAGGCATACATTGATACATGATCTATTCCTATTTTAGATGTTGGGCCTTCCTTCTAATCAAGTCATGCATACATTAGGGCATCCATCTCTTTGATCTTGATAAACAAAGGATATATGATTCGATAATCACTCTACATTATCATGTTTGAGATTATATATGTACTTACACATGCCTTTATCCATGATTATATCTTACACATGGTACTTGATATTTTGTATACTTGACATTTTTTCTAACAGATTTGATCCATGGGCTACTTGACATATTTATGTTGGTTACTTATACTTTCCTTTATGCACTTTATTGAGTGTCTTGCCTTGCTATTGTATTCCTTGTTTGAACATTTGAATATGTTCCTTTATTTATGGCCCTTGTGCCTATATGTGATTTCATTGACATTTGCATATGTGATTGTTTATTTTATGGACATTTTAATATCTCATCATTACTTTTATGGACATTTGAATAAGTCATATCCCTTAGATTGTGCAACATTTAAACATTCCCCTTGTTTGCAGTTTCCTTGGACAATTTCCTTTTGACTTGCTTTTAAGTTATCTTGTGTGTGTGCTTGTTTTCTTATTGAGCTTGTATTGTTACTATATTTATATATTTTCATGATCCTTATTATGCATCTTATGCCTACATGTGATCACATTGGTTTTATGTGCTTAAATTCTATATCTACTTAGACATGTTCCTTTTATATGCTACATGGTTACATTCATAGATTACACAGTTGTCTTATCCTTTTGAGGTGAGTTAACTACTAGTTCCTATCTATCCCTCACCTAAAATGGGCACATATTATTAGGGACATGTCATAGTGGCATGTTCTCCACACTTCACATATTTTTTAAATTTAGTGGGGGCATGTTTTGGAAGCATGTTCTCCACACTCATTCTATATATAATAATTATATCAAATTTAAGATTTAGTGGGGGAATGCCATATGAGCATGGATTCCACACATTCATAATTCTCAAATTTAGTGGGGACATTATTTGGAAACATGTTATCCACACCTATTTAGTATTCAACATCTCTAAATTACAGTGGGGGCATGTTTTAAAAACCTGTTCTTCACATTAGTACTTATATTAATTTAGATGCATGTTCTCTGCACACATATATTTTTGTGAATTTTCCAAAGCACATAGTTATATGATTTAGATTTATAGTTGTGGTAGAATTCTATACATTAGTACCATTGTCATACATAGTTTTAACATGAGACATATCTAAGGTGATATGCTATGCAATGCGAACCTAATATTTCAAAATCCAAATCAGCTTCAGATTCTAAAAAAAATCTTTGATAGACTCTTACCAAATCACAAGTTTTTTCATACTAATACCCCATAGAATTTTATAGACTTTATTGAACCAATCTACTCTAGTAGCTAGTTCACTTTTTGGTATGGTTGAGGTTATCAAATCACTCAATATTGACAAGTTTTTAGGTTGGACTTGATTGTATCATCTAGCCTCACCAAATTATAAGTATCATTGGGTTGCATGATTGAGCTAATTTCAACTACCGATGGCAACTCACTTTTACTCTAAGGTTGGGGGTATGTGCCTTCTAATATATATATATATATATATATATATATATATATATATATATGTACTTTCAAGATTTATATATATTTTTCCTAATCTCAGTTTCATAGCCTTACAATGATACATATTTTTAAAATCAACTTGCCAATAGGCAAGGCAATTACATTGACACATGTGTACTCCTAAACCTTACTTTTTTAATTTCAATTTATTTCAAGTACTTTCAACCCATACTATATACACTGATTACATACAATAACATGCTCTTAGTTGTAGGTCAGTCTCCAACAAAACACTCAACTTAGGTACATACAAAGACAAGGTGTGTTATAATACCCAATTACGCATTCATTTTCTTTAAACTATAAATGTCATTACTAGATTAGGGGGTAAATGTAGATGATATTTATGGATTATATATAACCTTAGTCTTATACACTTGGAAAACTCAGACCTTGGTTTTTCCTCTCATTTTTAGACCTTTTTTACTTACATAAGTCTTTCATCTACTTTATATGGTGCCCCTTAGACTATTTCTCTTAGTCTGACCAATCTTATGTTGATGACCTAAGACGTATATCTTTCCTAGGATGCTTAAAATGTACCTATCTTCTATCTCTATAAGTTCTAAACTTTTGCCTACTTTCCTACTCTCTAGACACTAACATGCAAGATAAATGCTAGTGTCAATGTTAGTGTCTTGACCTGATGTAAGTGTACAATGCCCTAAATTCATTTATTTTAAAATGAAACATATCCTAATGGTAAGAATAAGTGATTTAATACAATATATTAATCTAAAGGGATTGATATAAATACAAGATCAACCCTCATTTATTCCTCACCTAACAAGACTTGGAAAAAGGACAAAGAGACCAAGGCAACTTATTAAAACCACCCTATCACGAATTTAATTGAACAAAGCTTCCCTATTTACATACTAGTCATATTTACAATGCATATATAGGTCTAAAGTACTAAAGGTGTATCCTAAGATCCTAATTTTTCAAGTTACAAGCTCAGTCACTATTGTAATTTATTTACACATATTTTATGATTCACAGACAAGATAACACATAGGGGATAAATAAATGAGTCTAAGGCCCTCTTATGGATTATAGGCTATGTAGGTAGCACCTTAAGATATTAGGATCTTTAGGGTTAGCTCAACACCATATGCCCACAAACCCATTTTCCCCCAAGGTCACCATGATGATGAAGAACTAAGGTTTTTTAAATTCATGATGAGTGATAGTCCATGACCCAGATTTAAATGAACCAAAGTGAAGGTGAAGTAAAAACTAGAAGCATCTATGTGGTTGCATCTCATTTCATCAAGTATTACATATAATAAACTTTCATCAAACCCATCTAATAGCATTAACACAACTATCCCAAAATGACATTAGTGTTCAAACCACAAGAAGTGTGATATTTAGAATCTGATGACTTGTTATATTACAACCTATTTCCTACATGTTCTATATCCAACACTATATTAGAATCAAAATTATTTAAGTATATTACTTTTATCATTACCCTGCATATATTAGTTGTAATTTCTATATTTAGCCTATACTTAGCATAATAAATTTAATTTATGCTTATATCTAAGTTGAGCACTCACTTGACCTACTGTAGATCTGATTATCACCCTTTTGCATTATAATTTATATATTCTTAACCCTTGTTAACCCATTATCCATTTTATACTTAAACATTTGGTTAACCCTATCTTTGAACATCATTTCTACCCAAGCATACCCTATAGGATGCTTATTACCTACTTTATCCTAATATTTATTTACTTCATATCTTTTATCATGGATAATATTGATTGCTTTGATGACTATGATTATGAAACTCTCTAACTTTATATCAAATAAGGGGTAAAAATTGATTACTCTTGTATCCTTCCAATTGCTAAAACTTATAAATTCAAATCCCTAAATGGTAGTAGTTGTTATCCCTTTAATTAGTTCAACGCTCCTACCATTTCAAGAGATGTTTTGAGCCATATTAACAAATATAAGTATCATTTACCCATACTTCCTACACAACTATCATATAATTTTTGTCTTTGATATTTATAAAAGTATGCATACAAAGTCCAAGGATTGGGTAAACATGAGAAAGGTATAATTCAACATATTATTGCTAAATATAATATATCTTGGAAAGGATTAAATTTTTTAGAAAATCCCATGAGGCCAAAACAATGAAAGTCATCTAAGCATGCCCTTCATACACACTTTACCACACAAGTGGGTACATATTTAGAAAACTTGTTTGAGAATCTATGTTGACTATAGTGATGTGGTATGTGGTCGGTTACTATAGTGATGTTGAGGGCCATATACATAATATCTATATGGCATGATTGTATGTCTTAACCAATAGATAGATAAGATATGAACCATGTCCTAACCATTATATAAGATATGAAACCACTAGATAGAAGCAGTTGTAGGGTTTGAATCAGTCAAACACTACCTCGATCGAGTGGACCTAGAGGCTACTTCATTTGATTACTAAAAAATTAGATAAATACATCAAAAAATTATGAATGATTTATAAATAACTTATAATGGGGACACCCCTTCAATAAAATTAAATCACACTCACATAATTCCTATATTTACAGATAATATTCCCATTAGCAAATATGATAGATCCTTTATACATTTATTAGAAACAAATTATATACCAAAAGAAGGACCTCAACTAAAGATTGTTCAAGCTTCAATTATCGTGCCAAAAGTATCAAAGCTTAAATATCCCAAAACACTACCAAAATATCCTAAGTTTAATGATCATATACTTGCACTTTTTATACATGAGGATGATTATACTCATATGCCTAGATTGAAACAAGGTGGTGGGTTATAAAAAATGATAAAACATATGACAAACAGCTCTATTCTCATAGAATATCTTATGTTTATTATTAACACTATTAGGGATCTTCAAAATTAGGTTTCTATACTTAAAATGCAAATGGCTCTCCATAATAATAATGCACATATAACCTCATTCAATAATCAACATATTTTAAAATGTATACTTGAATATCATTATCCAAAATATTTTGTGGTAGTTCTATGTTGATGGACAACATATTCATTTACTCATACATACACATGTGTGTCACACTTCTAATTGAGTGTGATCAAGCATACATTTATACATGATCTATTCCTATTTTAGATATTGGGCCTTCCTTCTAATCAAGTCATGCATATATTAGGGGCATCCACCTCTTTGATCTTGATAAAAAAAGGTTATATGATTTGATTATCACTCTACATTATCATGTTTGAGATTATATATGTACTTACACATGCCTTTATCCATGATTATATCTTACACAGGGTGTTTGATATGTTATAAACTTGATAATTTTCCTAGCACATTCGATCCATGGGTTATTATGACATGTTTATCTTGAATGCTTATGCTTTGATTTATGCACTTCCTTGAGTGTCTTACCTTGATATTATATTCTTTGTTTGATCATTTGAATATGATAATTTTATTGTGTCCCCCATGATTATATTTACTTTCATTAAAATTTCACATATGTCATTATTTTTTGTATAGATGATTGAATATGTATCCTTACTTTTATGGATGGACCCTTAGATTGTGTGGCATTTGGAAATTCTCCTTATTTTTGGTTTCCTTAGACCATTTCATTTTGACTTACTTTTGAGTGCTCTTATGTGTGTGTTTATTTTTTTATTGAGTTTGTAATTTTACTATATAGACATTGCCATGATGTTTATCATGCATATTAGGCCTAAATGTTATCACATTGGTTCAATGCACTTAAATGATGTATCTACCTAGACATGTTCCTTTTATATTCTATGTGGTTACATTAATAGATTATACACTTGTCTTATCCTTTTAAGGTGAGGTAACTACCAGTTCCTATATGTCCTCCACCTCAAAATGGGGGCATGTCATAGTGACATGTTCTCCATACTTCACATAATTTATAGATTCAGTACAGGCATGATTTTAAATCATGTTATCCACACCCATTTATTATATAATACTTATATTAGTTTTAATATTTAGTGAGGGCATGCCATATGGGCATGGCTTGCATACATTCACAATTCTCAAATTTAGTGGGGGCATGATTTGGAAATATGTTATCCACAACTATTCAGTATTTAACATCTCTAGATTACACTAGGGGCATATTTTGAAAACATGTTTTACACATTGGTACTTACATCAATTTTCATATTTTTTCATATATAATGGGGGTATGCTTTGGAAGCATGTTCTCCGCACATAGTTTTTTAAATTGACCAAAGCACATATCTATATTATTCACAATTATTATAGAATTATATGCATTGGTACCATTTTTATACATAATTTTGACATGAGACATATCTAAGGTTCATATGTTATGAAATGTGTAGCTAATATTTAAAAATTCAAATCAGTTTAATATTACCAAACTCTTTAATGGACTATTACCACATCATATGATTTTTCATACTGATATCCCAAAGACTTTTAAGGACTTTATTGATCCAATCTACTACAATAGTTAGCTTTATTTTTGGTATGGTTGAGATGATTAAATCAATCAATCTTTCTAAGTTTTTAGGTTGGACTTGATTATATCATCTAGCCTCACCTGATTATAAGGATAATTGGGTTGCATGATTGAGTTAATATCAAATATCAGGTGGCAACTCACTTTTGCTCCAAGGTTAGGGAATGTGCCTTCCAATGTCTCTCTCTCTCTCTCTCTCTCTCTTTATCTCCTTAGATATATTCACTTTCAAGTTTTATCTATATTTATCCTAATCTCAATTTTATAGGCTTATAATGATACTTATTTTTCAAATCAACTTGCCAATAGGCAATGTAGTTACATAAACATAAATGTGTAATCCTAAACCTTGATATTTTAATTTAAATTTATTTCAAGTACTTTTAACCTATATTTTATTTATTTATTATATATTATAACATGCTCTTGGTTGCAGGTCAATCACCAATAAAGCACTCAAGTTGGTAACATGTAAAGACAAAGTGTGTTATACATACCCAAGGAGGTATTCTTTCCATTTAAACTAATAAATTTAATTAATATATTAAAGGGAGGAAATGTAAATGATATTTATGGATTATATAGCACCTTATTCTTGTACACTTGGAAAACTAAGACCTTAATTGCTTCTCTCAAATTTTGACCTATTACACTTCCACAAGTCTCACATCTGCTCTATTTTATTCCCCTTAGCCTATATATCTTAGTTTGACTAGTCATATGTTTATGACCCAAGCCTTCTATCTTACCCAAAATACTTAAAATGTACTTATTTTTCATCTCTACATGTTTTGAACTTGTACCTACTTTCTTGCTCCCTATACACTAACATATGTAAAAAACACTGGTGTTGATGTTAGTATCTTAAGCCGACGTAAGTGTTTAGTGCCCTAAAGTCATATATTTGAAAATAAAATATATCGTAATGGTCAAACTAAGTTTTTTAATGTGAGTCATTACTCCAAAAGGATTGATATAAATACAAGATCAACCCTCATTCATTCCTCACCTAGCAACACCTAGAAAAATACTAAAGAGACCAATGTAACCTATAAAATAAACTCTATCAAGTATTCAATTGATCAAAACTTCCCTATTTCCATACTAGTCTTAGTTAAAACACATCTACAGGTCTAAATTACTAAAAGAGAAATCGAAGAGATTGATTTTCCAAGTTATAAGTTAGGTCACTATTGTACTTGCTTTACACATATTTTATGATTCACACACAAGCCAACACATAGGGGAGAACTACATGAGTTTGAGGCCCTCTTTTAGAGTATTATCTATGTAGGTAGCACCGTCTAATAGTAACATCTTTGAGGTTACCTTGACACCATGCTCCCACTAATCAATTTTTCTCCAAGGTCACCATGATGATGAAAAACTAGGGTTTTGTAAATTTATAATGAGTGATAGTCCATGACCTAGATCTAAATACACAAGAGCAAAGGTGAATTCAAATCTAGAAGCACCAAGTGGTCACATATCTTTTTAGCAAGTATTTCATATAGGACACTTATGTCAAACCCAAATAGTATCATCGATGTAACCATATCAAGCTTATATTAGTGTTAATAGTTTAAGAAGTGTTATATTTAGAATCTGATGATTTACTATCTTCTAGCCTATTTCCAACCTATTCTAGATCTAACACTATATTAGTATTAGAACTAGTTAATTATATTACTTCTTTGTCATTTCTATGTATAACTTAGTTGTACCTTCGATATTTACGCTATACTAAACATAATTTATTGTAAAATTATATCTAAATTTACTAATTAATTGGCCTAATATAAATTTGATTATCACCCTTGTGCATTGTAATTTCTATATTTTAACCCTTATACCAAAAAAGATAAGATAATAGCCTCATATCCAAATTTATGGTTAAACACCACGACCTAGATCTAAATACACTAGAGTAAAGGTGATGATGAACCCAAAAACATCTAAGTGATCACATCCTATTTCAGTAGTTATTCCATACTAGACACTTGCATCTGATCCAAACACTAGCATTAATGCAACCATCCCAGTATGATGTATGGGTTTATGACTATAGAGGTACTTGATCCAAAATTTTGAAACTATTTTAAAATATTCTTCTAGACTGATTCCTACATGTTCTAGATCTGGATATGTATTAACATCAAAACAAAGTATCTTATTTTCATTATCATTGCAATATATAACATATTTATACTTTCTATTTTTATCACATCTCAGCATAATATGTTAAGTATATGTTTTATCTAAGTTTTGTAATTAATTAGACTTAAATATATTTGTTTATCACCCTTGTACTTATTCATTTATATATTCTTAAACCTATCTCCCAATAGTAAGATTCAAATCCAATTTAAGGTTAAACATTTGGTGAACCTGATTCATATGAATGCATTTTTTTTCTTATTCCTAGGTTTTTAGTTAGATAGGGTTTCAAATTATTGTAATTTTTCATTTTATTATTATATTATTTTGTATACAACCCAAGCATATCCATAGATTTGGAGGTGTGCCTATTGAACACATTGAGCTTCCCCTCCTACCACCTAAGATGCCTCAAACTCATGAGGAACCTAATCCCATGATCAATAATGATACCTATGTTGAGAATGAGTATGATGTTGATGAGGTTACCATAGAGGAAGATTATGAAAATTAAAACCATAAATCTAATGAAACCAATGAACATGAACAAATAGCTCATGATCAAGTACAAGTTATTGCATTGTTTTGTGAGCGTGTTCATTAAAACCTTAAAGATCTTGATGAAATCTTAAAAACCATATTATAAACTAAAAAAGAAAAAAAATAAAGATGACCGAGCAGGTTCATATATTGATCATAAATATTCAATCTAAGGGTCATCCCTATATACCAAAAATACTCCCCTTGACCACATTACCACTTCATAATCATAATGGGGGCATGGGATATGCATTCCAACCTTTGTCTCTTGAAAACACTATTGCTACGTCTACCATGGCATTACCAATTATTTTAAAATAAATACTTATGTCAATGCCTATTACTACTCAAAGCATGTGCACTTCCACTTTGGTGACTATTCAACCTGCTAATCTAAACCCTAATGGGTCTACAATTTAAACTCTCTTTCAAGTTATAGAGACATTGGAGGACAAAGTTAAAAATATTGAATAAAAGGCTTTAAAGTATCCTCATGCTATTGATTCCCAAGATGTGTTGCAGAAACCTCTTGCACTTAAGATATTTTTGCACCCTTTTCCAACTCATTTTTTTGCACCTAAGTTCCCTTTTTATGATGGCAAGGGTGATCTTGAGCAACATAATTAATATTTTTCTATGGCATGCCTTGATTATTCCTCTAATGATAGGCTTTTGACCAAATTATTTACAAGGAGCCTCAAGGACTATGCTTTGAGGTGGTTTTATGATTTCCTTCTCCAATCTATGAAAGCATTCAAATCTCTTACAGATCAATTTTTTCAACACTTCTCTATTAACATTAACAAAAATGTTTCCTATGCCCAAATTGTAAAAATGAAACAAAGAACCAATGAACCTATCAATGAATATATCTTGAGGTACAAGACAATGTTGGCTAAATTTACCAATCCTATGGAAAATCAAGAACTTTAAGGCATTTTCAAACAAAGTTTGATTTATCCTTTACATGAGTCCATCATTTTCAAAAAGTTTAAATCCTTTGATGAATTGTGCCATGTTATTCAAGACCAGGAAATAAAACTTATTTCATTGAATAAAATTAAGTATGTAGCAAAAACACTAACTACATCTACATCCAATACCTAGTTTATAATCAAACTAAGTTATTAGTTAAAACCTCATGATCCCAAAAAAGAAACAACCATCATGGTTAATGTAATTTCACAGTAGCCTAATTATCTTATTTTATCTAATGCACTAAAGAGATAGTTCTCACACTTACCCAAGTATCCAACTTCATTACTCACATGGTTAGTGGAGTGTTAGATTATATATTTTCCTCATTGTATAGAGGTTGATATGAGTTAGATTAGGTGAATGCTTATTGTTATTATCACCAAAGACCAGGGCATTCTAAAAACATAGGTTTACCTTGAAGCATAACATCTAGTACCTTATTGATGACCAAAAGATTACATTTGATGATCATCCAAAGGAATCAAGGTCACAACCTAGTGATCATCAGAAACATAAGATATTTAAAAATCCTTTGTAAGACCAATATAAGAAAGATGTAGATGTGAAAATGGTATATAACACACATGCTCCTATATCACACCATAATCACCCACTAGATGGGATTATTGGTACCTATACATGGTATAAATATCCTATGGATCAAAGACATTCTATTACTTTTATGAAGTGAGATCAAGGATGATGACTCCAATCTTCATTCTTTATTCATTTAGGCATACCTTAATCACCAACCTCTACGTAATGTTATGATTGATAATGGTTTAAGTGAGAATGTTTATACCATGACATTAATTACAAATTTGGGTTATACTCATCATGATTTACACCCTTATACCAGATTAGTTAGACAATTTGATGGGACCTCACAACATGTTTTTGGTGAGATTAAATTACCTTTACAAGTGGGTCTCACACATGTGGCTACTACCTTTTTAGTTATACCTTCTACTAGTGTCTTTGATATGTTATTGGGACTCCCTTGGATACATAATCTTTGAGTAGTAGATTCTATAGTGCATGGGTGTGTTAAAGACATTCATGCAAACTAGGTAATTAAATTTTTTAGAGTTCCATATGAGTATCCTCTTGAACAAAATATATTTATACTCAGGTAATTAATTATCAAGTCTACTAAGGTCAATCCACCTTAAAAGGGTAAACAACAAGAAATCCCCTTTACTAGGTAGCTAGTACTTGAAAAACATTTTCATTAGAGACATACATTAGATTCCACAAAATCACCATCTAATATGCACCATATTTATATATATAGAGTACATACACATGTTACCATTATTTTTATTCCAAATAAACCATAGAAAACTCAATAATGGGTTCCACAAACCCCTACTCCTACCCTTTCTACTTCAGGACCATGGAGTCTTATTTTACATATGGAGATCATCATAGATACTACAAAGATATATATCACATCTATGCATGATACTCAATTGTGTCAATAATTTCTAATATCAGGTTTAGAGAGGGATATATCTATGATCATCCATTGGATGACATCATAGGATATTATTTCCATTTCCAATATTCAAAAATACCAAAAATATTAAAAAATCCAAAATCCAAAATATTTTAGGCATATAATCATTTTATTGGCTCTTTGGCATCTATATGTTAGTTGCATGTTGATGTATATCATATCAATTAATTATACATACACGTGTTTCACACTTATATTTGAGTGAGATACATGCATACACAAATACATGATCTATTCATTTTTGGTTGTTGGGATTTCCTTTTACCCACGTCACCAAGATGTTGGGGGAATACACTTCTATGATAATTGTTTCCACTTAGATTTACACCCCTTGAGGATATGTCTCAGCTCTCCTCATCCAAGTGGCACAATGGAAACATCTCACTTCTTGTAGGTAATCAATTTGATGAGATGAATCTCTATAAGGACTAGTTCCCTTGATGCACTCTTTGAAACACTCTTTAACTTAGCAAATTTTCATGAAAAGGGTTAATAAGACAAACTTATAAACATAAAATGTGATGCACCAATATTTAATTTCCTCCTATTGACTTAACTTATACCGCTTAGAGCAAATCAAAGCTCCTTTCACACTAATCACAACTCAAGATAGATTGTTACATCAATGTTTCATATGATAGGTTCAAGAGGTATATTGATGTCTAAGAGGGATAATAAATTATCCTTTTGAGAATACAATCATAAAACACTTATAAAACTCTCATACACTAATAAAAAACACTAACAAAGACCTACAATAATTACTCTTTTACATACTTGGTGGGCAATCAAAGATAACATGCTAGAAAAGACTATCTTTTACTAGACAAGATCAATAAGATTTGGAACCAAACTCAATTATGCAGCATGTAAGTAGGAAAAATAACTTATTTATTTCTTTAAGAGTCATTCAAATACAAAACTATCTAGGGTTTCGCCATCAACCAACGGAGGCTACTCAAAAGAGGTAAAATGGTCACTACTTATAGCATTTAGGAGAAGGGCGAGACAAGAGAAGTACAAAGGTCACTTGGACACTTTTAATTATGAGATAAGATGTTACATATGCATGAGAAAGAGATGTGAAATATACCATGCAAGGTAAAAAAGTACAAGTGTCCAAATAAGGCATGAAACTCTTGGAAAGTGGCATGAAATTCCTTGTGTTGTCTCAAAAAATTGCCTTCATGATTTAACCCTATTTAAACATCTCAAAACTAACTAGGGATAGGTATGATGATTGGAATTAGAGGGAATTATTTCACATATGCCTTTCCATGCATTGTTTTTCGTTCTAGTCATCTAAAAACTTTTGGAAATGATCCATCACCATCTAGAGTCTAACAAAACTCCTCTTCCACACACCTTGCACACTTGGCTTCCAAAAATCATTAGTTATCCATTAAAATTAATAAAATTTAGTATATTACACTTTTAAATACCCTATATGGCCTTAGAGGCATCAAACATACCTTAAAAGGACATCCATTTAAATTTTTCACACTTCTCACCATAATGTTCACTATGCCAGTTTTTACTGGCTGAGATGAAAGATATTATTTAAAAAATTATGAGTTTTTTCAAGGCATTAAATTACCATATTGAGTTATTAAAATTATATATATTCCTCCCAAACTTTATTTCATCTCTTGAATGTTCTTAGAACCTGCATAATGCACAAAACAATAAAAAATACCCTATTTTGTACTCCATCCATACAATTTTGTACAATCCAAAAGTATGGGGGGGATCTTGAGAGAGTCTTATAAAACTTCCAACCAATCACTTTCATTGCAAAAATATGTCATTATAGAAGCTATCCAAATTCATTTCCTTCATCAGGTCTTGACTAAGGGTTTGCAAGGGTTTTAGGTAGTTTCCACTCTTAAGCTTTGTTTATAAAGACCTGACATTGGAACTACCAACTTTTTTTACAAATATGATCTTCAATACCCTTTCTAACCCATAAAAACTTCTTGGATTCCCATGAATATCCTCAATGGATATGTGAGCACTTCAACTTGGCCTATTGAGCTTGTTCTTCCATTTCTTATAGGCTTGAGTTGTCTTTAAACAAAATGATCTTTCCATGGGGTTTATCTACATACAAAAAGATAATAAATGTCTAAATTCATCTCATGAATATGTTACAACTATATATAACACTCACTAGGAGCTATAATTAAAGTTGGACCCCTAATTAGCTTTAGGTCACTTCAAGCCCTGATAGGCTTAACATGCATCCTGCTAGTTTTGGCTATTTAAACTAATATCTCATGGATGGGCTAGTGTCTCATGCTTTTACATACTTCATTTAATCTCAGAAAGTAATCACATATCCTTCCAAGCACTCCTTTTCATTTCTTCCTCTCATTTACCAACTATGCCTAATTGGAACTTGTCTAGTTGAACTATGTGCAGGAGTGTTTTGATCATTTTGAGAGGTATGAGCTTGAATTAGTGATTATTATAACATATTTAAATTTAATACACCTCAAAATATTTTTATTTATGTTCCTCAATATTTCCATTAAGTTCTTTAACCTTTTTGGCTTCATTTGCTTGTTTTTTCAAAAACTTGGTTTTTTTGATTGACTGACCTATGAGATAAAATAGTGAGATATATACCTTAATTTTAATGAAAATTTAAGGTTTTTTAAATTTTTATTAGGTCATAATTAATATTTTTACTAAATTTATAAGCTATATTCATCCATTTAGGCACCTAAGCAACTCAATTTGTCCAAAAAAGACCTCAAAAAGGACTATTTTCTTGCATTTTCACTTCCACCTAAGAATGACCTCTCAAGGATAACTATAATATGCTTAGGTTTATTAAATATTTTATCCACCCTAAATAAATTTTAAATAATCTTTAAATTCATTAAAAATTTCTCTTCTCCCTTAGATTCCTCATTCTTACCCCTTGAGCAAAGAGTCCCTTAGTGCAACTATACAGACTGCTACCTTTGGGCGAATAGGAAGAGTAGATGGTCAACTTGACAGGAGTTTGAGAT
The DNA here is from genome assembly GCA_037957365.1 of Torreya grandis. Classification (NCBI taxonomy): domain Eukaryota; kingdom Viridiplantae; phylum Streptophyta; class Pinopsida; order Cupressales; family Taxaceae; genus Torreya; species Torreya grandis. Next base: position 1,950,297 of record JARHVA010000384.1, read on the forward strand.
CTTGTGAAAACAATTTATTAATCAATAATGAACCATTTTAAGTTGTTATCAAACCTTCTCACTTCTCCTAAGTATAGTCATCTCCTTCAACAAGACTACACACTTAGCTGTAGGTGTATACAGTGCCTTAAGAGGTATGTGTAGGCTTGTTTCATATTGACAAGAGTTCATGGATGTCATCATGATCTTAATGGAGGTTTTAATAGGCTCACTTCATCATTTCAAATTTACTTGTGCCCTTTATATGCACTTTGGGTTCACCAAACTGAGTTCTCCCTTTCCTAACTGTGATACCCTATTCTTTGATTCCTGTAGGTGCATAGAGTTGTAATTGAGATTTGGTCATGGTGTGTAGAGGCCCTCATTTTAGCCTTAGGGTTACAAATCATATGAAATACTTTTATTCACCTTTTATTACCTAAAAAACTACTAATACACCCTATTTAGGTCACTATTTTCATACTCACCTAAAGGTGCATATTTCCTTGAGAAGGGACACCTATAGGTGTCCATGAAGCTTGAAACACTATACACAAATATCATACCAATGACCTTCATGATATTTTATACACCATTAAATTAGGACCATTCTAACCATGATAATATTATTTTTTTGTAACTTTAGGATGTCAATGTCATTCAAACCTCAAATCCTATAGATATGAATGTAGGATTTTAGTGTTTTTAAAGGCATCTTTGAGGCCTTCAACTTCTATATTTTATTCACTTTATGACCTCCATATTTGGCATGGATGTTCTCTATTATATGGGTTATAAGGTATACCTATTTATATGATTTAAAACTCTTTGAAACCATGTTATATTATATTCACAACATGTCCTTGGACCTTTGTTTTCGCTTTTTTGGGAAAGTTTAACTAAAATTAGTCCTTGCTTCTTGCAAGATGGTTTACCTTTCCAATTATAAATTAGACACCTCAATCAGGTCTAAAATTTACAACTCATATGCTATAAGAAAACATAGTCTTTTTTCATGTCTCTAATTCCCCATACAAGGATCTCCAAAACTTTGTGGTACCACCTGTAGGTGGTTGTTCTTACACATAGGTAGTAAGCATGAAATTTTGGGCAGTGAGTAAGATGGAGAGGTTTATGATCAATTCTATGATTTAAAAAAATGTCTCAATTCACTATTTTAACTTTTAAAATATTGAAATACCTATCCAAATTTCCACCTCTCAGCATGACATCATCAATGTAGGTTCCTATAGGTGCATATGAGTTGTATGTAGGCAGTGAGCATGGAATGGAGCAACATGTATGGATGAATGGTCTCAAGAACAACTCCAAATCATTGTTAGTCATGTAAATACATTATTTTCATTTAGGATACTCTAATCCAAGCTTCATAAGATTTATTCCAACCTGAAAACCTCTTGCAAACATCTAAAATAGAGTAGGCATGGGTACTAATGACTGGTTTATGTGGTGCATGAGATTGCAACCAACCTTGCATCTTCTTAAACATCCAAATGAAATATATAAAACTCCTAATGAATTGAACAAACTGATAAACCCTCATTTCCATTTCATGAATAAAGCTAAACAAGCTCCATACATGTGACTGCAAGTGGGTTTGAGTGAAGAGTTGACTATGAGGAATGACTAGATTGAAAGTTACCCAAAGCATGATATGGTGAAACCAAACATGGAAGGAGGTAATAATATGTATTTGATACCTATGTAACACCATATTCCATTCACATGAGACCTCTTTAGAAAACCAACATTCTAAAACAAGGAAGAACTTGATAGAAGCTTCATAATGATGATACCTTCTTGCAACATGAGTCAACTTACCCATAAAAACACCATGAAAAATGAAAATAATAATGAATAAAATTTTATAAGGTATCCAAAATACTCTATATTTAACCTCACCAATTGGTTTGTATGGACCTATCCAAAATGGAGTAAAACCTATAGGGTGCAGGAAATAATGAGAAAAAAAATATAGTCAACTTGTTAGAGATGGTTCATAAATCATGATTGACCAATACTTGAAATATTATGATTTAAATTATTCTATCTAAGTTTACTACCACCTCCCAAAAGCATTTGACCTGAAACCTCTTCTAATGACTCTACTAAGCACAAACCTTCTTGTCACTTTTGTGTGTCTAGAAAGGCAAAGAAGGAGTAGAATGTTTTTAGCTTAAATATGGAACTTTTATAGAATATAAATAATTAAAATAAATAGGATGAATATTAATAGATATTCCATGACATTCTCCCATGTGTCACCTTCCCTCATGGGCCATACAAGTGTCAAACTCACTTTTTTTAGTTCATTACTTAATCTTCATTTAGATAACCTACAAGTTTCAGATGAGACTAACATTATTGATAGGGAATATGAATTATTGGATATTTTATAAGTAAATTATGATACTTGGGCACCTTAGAAATGATACCACTTGCATTTATGACCCTTAAAAGCCCATTAAATGACCTAAAATAATAAATAAACTTATTCGACCATGACTAAGGACAAAAAGGCATTAAATAATATAAAATGGAATATAACATATCCTATGATAAATTATTATACCCATAAACATCTAAAAAACCAAGTTTTTTACCTATAGGGTTCCAAACTTGACCTTGAATTCAAATTTGGTCAACAAATTGATGGCTCATTAGGGTAGTATGCCTGATATACTAAAGACCAATAGCCTTATCAATGCATGGGCCAAAGGATTCAATGAATTATTTAAGACAAATAAAAATTAATTTCCCAAAACACACATAAAACAACCACAACACACCAAGCAAACACAAAATAAATCAAGACTCACACATGTGTATAAGCACTTAGGAAAAATAAGAAAAACAAAAAATATGTACAAGGCAAGAGGAGAACCTTAGTATAAATTTTTAAGATATATCCCATTGAATAGGATATGAAGCTCCTCCCCATCCAAATTTTAAATTTGGAAAGCATTATGTTGCTTGCATTGAGTGATGACATAAGGGCCACTACAAAAAGCATCAAAGTTTATGTGTTTTTCAGGCTTAGCCCTATCTTCATCCCACTTTATAACAATGTCCCCTTCTTGGAAGCTTCTTGGCATGGATTTATTTTCAAAGTATCTCTTTGTTTGATCTTAGTGAGCTCTCATAATTTGCATAGCTTGATCCCTTATTTCCTCAAGCTCCATCAACTCACACAACCTAACTTACATGCTTTCATTTTCCATCAACTCCAGTTGGTAAGTGAGATCCAAGGCTGGTAACTCAAGTGAAATAGGTAGGATAGCTTCTCTCCCATAAACAAGTGAATATGGTGAGTTTTTAATAGCTCTTTTGGGGGTGATTCTATCAGCCCAAAGAGTTGTCTTCAACTTAGAGTGCCAAGTTCTTTGGTTTTCCTCCATTATCCTCTTGATGATCCTGATTAGATTCTTACTAGTGGACTTAGCTAGTCCATTCCCCTATGGAAAATAGTTGGAAGAAGTACGAAGGTAAATACCATATTTCAAAGCCCACTCACTTGTCTTCATTCTAAAGAAAGCAAATGCATTATCTAAAATTATTATTGAAGGATCCCCAAATCTTGTCACTATGCCTTCATAAAAGTCTAAAACTAAACTTTCATTTGTTATTTGAGAGAAACAATATTTACCCATCTTTTAAATCAATTTTTGGCAGTCAGCACCCACTTGTGGCCAACACTAGAAGGTGGTTTGATTAGGCCTATGAAATCTATACCCCATTGCATAAAGGGTGGGTCAACTTATATTGGATGAAGAGGTAAGGCTAAAAGATTTTATTTACCATCAAAGAAGGCACATTTGTGACGTTTCCTTACCCAAGCATGAGTATCCTTAAATAAACTAGTCCAAAGATATATATCTCTCATAATCTTAGCAGTTATGGTTCTTAGAACAAAGTGACCCCTAGCTGGTCCATCATGAAACTCAAATAATATCTTCTCAACCTGATCTATTTCAACACATCTCAATAGTACACCTAAGAAGTCATTCATAAATAATACTCCATCAATAAGTACATAAGGAATATATTATAATCTAAAGTACCTTCTTTTGGATCTATTCTAGGCCTTGTGGACACTCACTGGTTTGAAGAAAATGGATCATTTATTGTATCCAACTCCTCATTAATGAAGATGCAGTTGTCATAAGATCATCATGAAGGGATAAAAAACTTATTTTTTTCCTTCAAATTTGAAGCAAGGTGCTCACATAATCCCTTCCCTTTCAATAGCTTGGTTGTCTTAATTTCTACATCATACTCCATCACTTTTATGATCTAACCAACCCTTTTTTAATTCAAATCTATGCTCAAAAGGAAGTCTTTGACACTAAGATGAGGTACCAATATATGAATGTTATTGTTAGACAACATGTACCTAACATTCTTTAGACTTATAACAATTTAAATTACTTTCTTCTCTACATAAGTGTACCTTACCTTATAGCCTTCCAATCCCTGACTAAAGAAGGCAATAGGCAACTCCAAGTTTTCTTCATTTGATTGAGTGAGCATGGTAGAGATTACTTATTCATTTCCAAAAGTGTACAAGTTGAAATCATTTGAAAAATCATGACTTTCAAGAGTTAGAGCATGAGCAATATCTTGCTTGATCTCTTTAAAACTCTCCTTCCTTCTTCTTGTCTAAGTAAACTCTTAATCTTTCCTTAGCATAGAGGTTAGAGGCTTGACTAAATTAGTAAAAATAGGAATAAACCTCCTTATGAAATTGATTTTTCTAAAGAAACTTTGAAAACCTTTCTTATGTTTGGGTAAAGTCAATGCCAAGATTGCACTCGCCCTTTCTGGATCTATGGATAGGCCTTTCTTTGAGACAATGTGTCCTAAAAGTTTACCTTCATGGATAGAAAACACATACTTATTTGGATTAAGAGATATTTCAAACTCTCTACATCTCTCAAAAAAATTCCTAAGGTGATTCAAATGATCCTTTGTATCCTTGGAAAAAACTGTGATATAATCAAGATACACCAACACTATATCATTAATTAGACCTTGAAAATCCATATCCATTGCACGTTGAAATGTTGCCCAAACATTATACAAACCAAAAGGCATTTTAATATAAGCATATGTGTCCCATTTTGTAGTAAATGTTGACTTATACTGATCTCCTTCCTTCACCAAAATTTTATTATGCCTTGAATATCCATCAAGGAGTGAGAACCTTTCACTACCTACCACAACTTGCAAAATCTGCTCCATGGAAGGAAGAGGATAATAGTCCTTTAAGGAAAATCTATTTAAATATATAAAGTCAACACATAACCTGATTTATTAATTCTTCTTCCTTACCGAGACTAAGTTTTCCAACCAAGATGAATGCTTAATAGGAAAAATGATCTTAGACTCAATCAACTTTGTAAGCTCCTTTCTCATGAGAGGCTCAATATTAGGATTGATTGGCCTTTGCCTTTTATTGATAAGCTTAGAATTATCATTTATCTCTATGGTATCCTTAGCTATGTTTGGATCAAATCCTTTTAAATCACTATATTCCCATGTAAAGACATCAAAAAATTCCTTACATAATTTAATGAAATCATGTCTTTCTTCTCTAGTACATACCTTCTCAAAAGCAATCAACTTATCTTTGAAGATTTGTAATCTCTCATAGTTTTCTTGCTTAGTAGACATGATTACCTTTTCCTTCTTTAACTGATCATCATCATTGAAGATACTCTCAAGTATGACTTAGCTTTTAGGGAGTTTGTTTGTCTTCAATTATGCAATCTTCCCTCCATATTATTATTTTAGTTTGGACTGATTCTTTAAGGAAAACTCGGCCTCTTCTTCTAGAAAAAGATCTATTTATTTGTCACTATCAAACACTTGCCAATTAGTGACATTATCATATATAGAAGGCCTTACAATCACTTTGAGATGATGCTAGTTCTTGTCCTCTCTTATCCCCTTTAGAACATCAAATTGATCTCTAATTGTTGCCAACATATCAACATGTTTGTTATCCTCTCTTATTATAGATTGAAGTTTTAAATCTTGGAAATATTTCACAATATCCTACACTCTGTGCTTATAGGACTTAAGCAAGGAGTTCTTAGTCATATTTTTATCTCTTAATTGATTCAAAACCAACTTACTATCACCATAAACTTGTAACTCTTTCACACCTCTCTTTATAGCCCCATTCAAGGCCATGAATGAGGGCCTCATATTATACCACATTATAATTACAACTAAATTGAAATATAAAATTAGAGCAATACCTTTCCTTAAATGGAGAAACTAACACTACTCCACCACTTGATCCAACCTTGCTTCTTGATCCATTAAATAATAGATGCCATAAACCATCCATAATCTCATTTAGATTCATCAAATTTGGCATGAAATAGCCTTCTTTATGAAGGAAATAAAATCCAAGACCATCTTCCTCTATGAATTTGTAAGGATCATGTTCATAGTTCTCAGTTCCCCATTCATCTAGATGCATATCAGCAAGTCCTTCAAGAGAAGAAGTTGGATATTGATCCATGTGAAGCTCTTCTTAATAAAGAATGGCATAATTGACATTTGTAACTTTAGGCATGTAAAGATTTAAATTATTGTGATGAATATGTTTTGATTCAATCTTCACCTTGGTACCATACTTTGTTTTAAGAACCATAAATGACCAATTGGCTGCCAAGTATCCACCTATCTTGGCTGTAAACTATCTTTACAAACAAAGAATAAAATATGGAGGTAAATATATAAAAACCACATCATGAGGGCTTGGAAAATTAGGAAAATCATGTAAAATAAAATTAAAATCCTTGACTACTCCCAAGGTCTTTGCAGGTGACCCATATAATTGTAGAACTCCTTTAGCCATTGGTTCATACTTAAGGCCTAGCTTATCTACTATTGACTTGGGCATAAATTAAGTACTATCCCCACTATATATGATATAATTATGAACTAAATAATAACCAATGATCAAGGATAGATAAAAAGGAGGAGTCTTACCATTTTTATTCACTCGTTCATCAATGGGTTGAGTTTCATTCACCAAAATAATAATTTCAATCCTAGTTGATGCAACTTATTTATCTAGTCCAAGTAATTATTTTTTAAGGATATGTTTTTGTCTTAGTATTTCCAATGAATCCCATAATTAAATATTCATGTTTAGCTTATTCATTTAATCGACAACATTGGTATAAGGATTGTTCATCTTGAATTGCTCTTTGGAAACACTAGTACCTTGTGGTGTAGCATGTGAAGATGGACGTGTAAGAGTTGGCCTTGAATTATAAAATTTCTAATTTTCCTACACCATAAGAGATAAGTTAGACCCACCTAATATTGGGGGTGATGGAGGAGTCAAAATAGGTCCTTGAGTTACCCCTTGTGTCTCTTCAACAATCCTCTTCTTAGATCTAATGTTAGAGGACACACTAGCATTCACATTATTTGAACTTCCAAAATAATTCATTGCACAAAATTCCCCCTCTAAGTGATTCACAAGATTATAATCAGATTATTATTGTCCATTTTCCATTATATTTTGCATTTTTACCTCAAAATTAGAAACTTGAGGTGTTTGACTACCTTGCATTGTCAATTCTTGACTAGGCATTTCATTAGCATATGCAACTTGGCCTTGATTTTGGTCATAGGAAGGATAGCATGGTTGTTGTTACAATTTTTTTTTTTGAGTGGGAACAAGATCTTTAGAAAATGATTGGGCATTAGGATTGAAACTTTGGTAAGGTATAACTTGAGTTATTTGACTTTATCCTTGAGCATTACCTTGAAAAGGAAGCCTACTTACTTGTCCAAACTAATTGTAGGATTAATAAGGTCTATAATTTTGAGATTGTTATATTTTGAGAGAAACCAATTAATTATTAACACTTTGAATCAAAATATTAACTTCATAAATCTCATTGGTAGGGGCAAGGGAATACTTTTCTTGACTATTAGGCAAAGGAGCCAATGTAGGTAATGCAACATGACTAGGAGGCTATAAATCAGGGAACAATGGAATTGGCGGTCTAAGAGCAATATTTCCTAATTAAACAAGATAATTATTAGCATTAATATTTATCTCATAAGCATTAGGTAGTGTATTCCCACCCATGGATTGGTCATCATGGTTATATCATTATTCAATGCTTTTAGGTAATACAAGAAGGCATACTTTGGAGTAGGTCTCACAAGGGTTGGGATCCTATCCCATATTTTTTGAAATCTAGAGTTAAAATATTTAATAAACTCTTGAGGAGCCATATTGATAGTATTAAATTTCTTAGCTAGTGATAGATAATAAAAATTCTCTTGAAACCTCTTAGACAATAGATTCCATAGTTGATCCCATGAAGCAATGGAAGAATGAGGTAGAGTTCCATACCAATCTAAAGCTTTCCCTTTGCAAGACAATGTCAATAGCATGATAGCCACATTATCTTGAGTTATATTATGGATGTTATATAAATTTTCCATGTTTTTAATAAGTTCAATGGGAGTAGTAGGACTTTCTTCACTAAAATATGGAGCACTCTTTAGGGTTGCTCTAGGAATTTAGTCATATTGGGCAAGATTCAAAGGAGATGATCTAGTGAAGGCTACAAAAAGAAGGTTTATATCCATATGTTAATTTATAATATGTGTATTAGGGGGTGAACTAAGTATAAACTTAGAACTTTAAACACCAACTCCCTTGAATAAGTATGAGTATTCATAAATTTGAATCTTTTGACAGAATACAAAGGTATTTTCATAAACTCAAAAGGTATACCTTTAGTAGCAAACCTAGTGGTCACATTTGGCATCAAAATTAAGGACCGATCAAAAACTAAAGAGTTAAAAACTTAGTGGAGTTTCTAGGTACTTAATGTAGATATTCTTGTAACTACACATATGCTAAGACCAACACCAATCTTAGATAATCTTCTAGGACTTAGAGTCCTACTGAGCATGCCAAAAAATATTGTCACTTGGGTTTGTACTCCTTGAGGAGATGTCTCATCTCTCCTCATTAAGTAGCAAAATTGAAACATCTCACTTGATGTGGGTAATCAATTTGGTGAGATGAATCTCTATAAGGGTTAGTTCCCTTGATGCACTCTTTGTAACATTTTTTCACTTATGAACTTTGCATGAAAAGGGTTAAGAAGACAAACTTATAAAGCTAAAAGGTGATGCAAAAATATTGAATTTTATCCTATTGAATGAACTTATACTACTTATATCAAATCAAAGCTTCTTTCACACATAACTCATAACTCAAGATAGATTGTTACATCAATGTTTCATATGCTAGGTTCAAGAGGTATATTAATGTTTAGGAGGGATAATAAATGATAATTTTGAGAATAAAATCATAGGACACTTCTAAAAATCTCATACACTAAGAAATAACACTAAAAAACACCTATAATAATTAATCTTCTGCATACTTGGTGGGTAATCAAAGACAACATGCTAGGAAAGACTATATTTTACTAGACAAGATCAACAAGATTTATAACCAAACTTAATTATGCAACATGTAAGTAGGAAAATTCACCTTTTTATTGCTTCAAGATTCATTCAAATACAAAATTGGCTAGGGTTTCACCATTAACCAATGGAGGTTGCTTAAAAGAGCCAAAAAGGTCATTACTTATAGCATTTGGGAGAGGGGCGAGATAACGGAAGTCCAAAGGTCACTTGGAAACTTTTAAATCTAATAATTGAGGTTAAATATGCATGATAAAGATATTTGAAATATAACATGCAAGGTTAGGAAGTACAAGTGTCTAAACAAGGCATGAGACTCTTAAAAAGTGGCATGAAATTCCTTGTGTTGGCTAAAAAAAATGCCTTCATGATTTGGCCCTATTTGAACATCGTAAAAATAACTAGGTTTAGGTATGATGATTGAAATTAGAGAGAAGGATTTCAGATATTCTTCTCCATGCATTGGTTGTATTTTTAGTCATCTGAAAACTTTTGGAAATGAGCCATCACCATCTATAGTCTAAGAAAACTCCTCTTTCACACACCTTACACACTTGGATTCCAAAAAGCATTAGTTTTACATAAAAATTAATATAAGGGAGTTTATGACACTTTTAAATACCCTCCATGGCCTTAGAGGTGTCAAACACACCTTAAAAGGACATTCATTTAAATTTTTCACACTTCTCATCATCATGTTCACTATGCCAGTTTTGATTGGCTGAGATGAGAGTTATTGTTTGAAAACATAGGAGTTTTTACAAGGAATTAAATTACCATAGTGATTTATTAAAAGTATATATCTTCCTCCAAAATTTTATTTCATCTCTTGAATGTTATTGAAACCTGCATAATGCACAAAATAGTAAAAAATACCATGTTTTATACTCCATTCGTACAATTTTATATGGTCCAAAAGTATGGAAGGGTATATTGAGAGAGTATTATTCAATTTAAAATCAATTTCATGGGCAAAATATGTCATTAGAGAAGCTATCTAACTTTATTTCCTTCATCAGTCTTGACTAAGGGTTTGCAAGGGTTTTAGGTAGTTTCCACTCTTAAGCTTTGTTCATAAATACTTTACATTGGAACTACCAAAAAATTTAAAAAATATGATCTTCAAGACCCTTTATAATCCCTCCAACCTTCTTGTATTCCCATGCATATCCTCAAGGGAGATGTGAACACTTCAACTTGGCCTATCAAGCTTGTTCTTCCAATTCCTACAGGCCTGAGTTGTATTTAAGTAAAATGATATTTCCATGGGGTTTATATGCATAAAAAAAGCTTAAACATGTTTAAATTAATCCCATTAACATTTTACAACTAGCTATAACACTCAGTAGGAGCTAGAAGTGAATTTGGACCCCTAATTGGCTTTAGGTCACTTTAAGGCCTAATTGGCTTAGAATGCATCCTGTTAGTTTAGATATTTGGAATGATATCTCATGGTTGGTATGGTGTATAATTATTTTTAATACTTAATTAAATATCACAAATTCATCACACAACCTTCCAAGCACTCATTTTCATTTCTTCCTCTCATTCACCAACTAGGCTTAATTGGAGCTTGTCTAGTTAAATCGTGTGTAGGAGTGTTTTGATCATTTTGAGAGGTTTTAAATTGAATTAATAATTAATATCACCTATTTACATTTAATACACATCAAAGTATGTTTCTTGAGGTTCCCAAAGCTTTCCATCAAGTTTATTAACTTTTTTGGCTTCATTTACTTATTTTGTCAAACCCTAATTTTCTTGATTGACTGACCTCTAAGACAAAATAGTGAGATATATCCCTAAATTTAAATTCAAAGAGAATTTTTATGATTTTTATTAGGTCATAATTATTATTTTTACCAAATTTATAATATATATTCATCAATTTAGGCACCTAACCAACTTAATTTGTCTTAAAAAGGCCTCCAAAAGGACTATTTTCTTGCATTTTTCACTTTCACCTAAGAATGACCTCTCAAGGCTAACTCAAATATTATTAGGTTTATTAAATATTATATATACCATAAATACATGTTAAATAATCTTGAAATTTATTAAAAATTTCTCTTCTCCCTTAGATTCCTCATTCTTACCCATTGAGCAAAGAGTCCCTTAGTGTAATTGTACAGACTGCTACCTTTGGGTGAGTGGGAAGAGTAGATGGTTAAATTCAAAGGAGTATTTGAGATAATGAAAAAAAATTATTAATAAATCATGAACCATTTCAATTTTTCATCAAACATTCTTTCTTTTCATAGCATAGTCATCTCCTTACCTTCAACAAGATTGCACACTCAAATGTAGGTGTATACAAGGCCTTAAGAGGTTTGTGTAGGCTTTTTTCATATTGAAAAGAGTTAATTTAGGTCATAATTATATTAATAGAGGTGTTAATATGCTCATTTAATCATTTTAATTTTATTTTTACCCTTTATATGCATTTTGAGTTCACCAAACTAAGTTCTCTCTTTCCTGATTGTGATACCCTATTCTTTGATTCTTGTAGGTGCATAAAGTTGTAATTGAGCTTTGGTCATGGTGTGTAGAGGCATTCCTTGTATCCTTGGGGTCAAAAATCATATATAATACTTGTATTCACCTTGGATTCTATAAAACACTACCAAGACACCCTATTTAGGTCACTCTTTCCATACTCAACTGTAATTGCATATTTCCTTGAGAAGGGATACCTGTAGGTGTCCATGAAGCTTGAAACATTATACACCAATATCACACCAACGAAATTAATTCTATTTTATACACAATTCGATTAGTAGAACCATTCCAACCATGATAATATGCTTTGTTTTCAACCTTAGGATGTCAAAGTCATTTAAACCTCAAATATTGTAGATATGAATGTAGGATTTTAGTGCTTTTAAAGGTATCTTTGAGGCCTTCAACTTCTATCTTCTATTCACTTTTTGACCTCCATATTTTAAATGTCTCCTCTATATGCTAGGGGATATAATTTATACCTATTTATATTCTTTAAAACTCTTTTCAACCATTTTATATGATATTCACAACATGCCCTTAGAACTCTATTTTCACCTTTTTAGGAAAATTTCCCTGAACTTAGTCCCTGCTTCTTGCAAGATGGTTTACCTTTCAAATTATCAATTAGACACTTCAAACAGGTATTAAATGGTCAAATCATATGATATAAATGAAAATATGTTTTTTACATGTCTCTAATTCCCCATACAAGGATCTCCAAAGTTCTATGGTACCCCTTGTAGGTGGTCATTCTTACACAGGTAGTAAGCATGAAATTTTGGGTAGTGTGTAAGATGGAGAAGTTTATGATCAATTATATGATTTCACCAAATGTCTCAATTCACTCTTGTAAATTTTAAAATATTGAAACACCTATCCAACTTTCCACCTCTTAGAATGACGTCATCAATGGAGGCTCTTGTAGGTTCATATGAGTTATATGCAGGTAGTGAGCATGGAATGAAGCAACATGTGTGGATGAATGGTCTCAAGAATAACTCAAAATCATTATCAATCCTTAAAATTCATTATTTTCATTTAAGATACTCTAATACAAGCTTCATAACATTTATTCCAATGTGAAAACCTCTTGAAAACATCTAGAAAAGAGTAGGCAGGGGTGTCTAATGACTGGTTTATGTGGTGCATGAGCTTGCAACCACCCTTGCATCTTATTGAACATCCAAATGAAATCTCTCCAGATCCTAATGACTTGAATAAACTAATAAAACCTCATTTACATTTCATTAAAAAGATAAACAAGATCCATATGTGTGATTACAAGAGAGATTGAGTGAAGAGTTGACTATGAGGAATGACAAGATTAAAAGTTGCCCAAAGCATGACATGGTGAATATGTTCCATTGTTTGTGGCTCCTATGCCTTTTTAATTATTTAAAATTTGAATGTCATTTCTTATTGTATGAGATTTTAATATGTCATTATTTCATTTTTGGGCTTTGTACTAAGTCTCGTATGTTCGATTATGTGGCATTTGAACATGCCCCTTGATTGTGGTTTCTTTGGACCATTATTTTTTGACTTGATTTTGAGTGCTCTTATATGTATTCTTTCTTGCTTTTTGATCTTGTACTATTATACTATATATGTTTCCATGATCTTTATAATGCATCTTAGGCCTTAATGTGATCACATTATATGCACTTCAATAATTAATTTACTTAGACATGTCTTTGTATATGCTACATGGTTAATTTATAGTTATATGGTTATATTATCCTTTTGAGGTGAGGTAAATACCAGTTTATATCTTCCCTCACCTCAATTGGGGCATATCAATGGGGTTATGTCATAAAGTCATGGATTACACACATTCAAAATTTAAAACTTAGTGGGGGCATATTATATAGGCATGGCTTCCATATATTCACACTATTAGATTCAGTGGGGGCATGTTTTGAAAACATGTTCTCCACACTTACTCTTAGTATTCAACATCTCTAGATTATAGTGGGGCATGTTCTAGAAACATGTCCTCCACATTGACACCTATATTAGTTTTTAGTTTCAAATTATAGTGGCGGCATGCTTAAGAAGCATGTCATCCACACTTACAAAATTTTAAATTGGCCAAATTGCATAGTTATATGATTCAAATACACATTTATGGTAGAATTATATATATTTGATACGATTGTTATACATAGTTCTATCATGAGACATATCTAAGGTGCATATGATATGCGATAGATTCAAAACACTTTTAGGGACTATCACAACCCACCAGGTTGGAATTTTACAAACTATATTGAGCCAATCTATTATAGTATTTGATTCAATTTTTGGTATTGTTGAGGTTATTAAATCACTCAATATTACCTAATTTTTAGGTTGTAATGGATCATATCATCTAGCCTCACTAGTTTGATAGTGTGAGATAACTTGGTTCACTCAAACTCACCTAGTTATAAGTATGATTAGTTTGCACGATTGAGATAATCTCAATTTTTAGGTCGCAATCCATATTTTCTCCAAAGTTGGGGGCATGGACCCTCATATCTCTCTTTATATATCCTTAGATATATGCACTTTTTATATTTGAATATCTCATATGGAAAACATATTTACACGTTTTAATTACTAAAGGAGTATCCCAATAAATATATTTTCCATGTTAAAAACTAGGTCACTGTTGTACTTGATTATCATACATTACATTATTCACATAGAAACTAACACATTAGGGAAAGCTACATAAGTCTAAGTCCCTTTTCAGATTACTAAATATGTAGGTAGTTCTAATTGATAGAGGGGTCTTTAGGGAAACTCAAAATCATGTCCCCACTAACCTATTTTTTCCATAGTTAATATGAATATGAATAATTAGGGTCTTATCATCTAACAAGGAGAGATAATCCATGACCTAGATCTTAATGCACCAAATTGAAGGTGATGATAAATCTCATTGGACATTGTCATTGATTAAGGGAGAGATTGTTGAGAATTATATTTGAGTATTGAGCTTTTATATTTAATATTGTCATTGATGTCAAAGGTATTATTGAAGATGCATGGTTCTTTCATTGATGTCAATCTAATGTAGTTGATGTCAAAAGTTCTTGTGCAAATACTTTTTCAAGTAAGATTTAATATTAGTATAACAAATTTAAAGCATCTTATAATTGTTTGTCTATACCTAGTGAGATAGTATTTTTAGGTGGAAAGATGAAATGTGTGAGATCTAAAGAAGAAGCAGTCTGCTCTAAAGTTTTATATAAACAATTTTGAAGATGCTCTGAATGTGCTACAAAGATGAGAATTTTCTCAAAAACACATGATAATGTTTGAGCATGAGTGAGATTATTTTAGATTGTATCTAAGGTATTGAAGGCTTTGTAGATAAGTATACGTTTAGTTTCAAAGATATGTGTGCTTTGAAGATCTATGTGCATAACTCCAAAGATGCTATAGTCAAGCTTCAAAGATCTATAAGTAGCTCTAAAGAAGTTTTGTTGAAGGTTCAAATAATATTCAGTGTATGATGTTGTTTAATAATATACAAGAGGCATTAGAACATATGTGAGTTATAAATTGGAGTCTATAGAGTGGCTAAAGGTCATATTCAAGACTTGAAGGTCAAATCTTAGAAAACAAGGAGAGATGGTGGATAAATAAGGTAATAGGATCAGTTTCCATGACATGGGTGAGAAGATGAACATTGATATATGTTAGTTAAGTTATTTCAAGTACATGCATGAAATTTTAGATCAAGGTTTGAAATAAAAAGTTTAAAAAAGTGTTTCAAGGTTTCATAAATGCACAAGATGAATAGATGTCTACTTAAGAAGGTTTTTCTAGTGCTCAACGGCACATGTAGCAGATGCATGAGATCCTAAGTTATTCATGGTAGATGAGGAAGGGTTATAGATCAAATTTCAAAGTATTGGTTTTAAAAAAGAGGAGCTCAATTTTATGAATAATCATTAAGACTGGAAGTTAGTCTAAACCCTCATAAAACCTTGACTATGACTTGATGTTGAAGATCTTGTTTAAAAGAGATTAGAATGCTTTATATGATCATAAAAGTGATTGGAGGTTTAATTAAATTCTCCCAAGCATTTATAGGTGTGATTGGTTTCTCAAGAGAGTGATAAAACCATACTAAAAAATGTTTATCTTCAAAGATTTGTTGTAGCAGATAGTGTTGATAGAGTCAAATTTGTTGAATGGTTTAAGATCAAAGTGTGAGACTTGTAGTTTTA
The DNA here is from genome assembly GCA_037957365.1 of Torreya grandis. Taxonomy (NCBI): domain Eukaryota; kingdom Viridiplantae; phylum Streptophyta; class Pinopsida; order Cupressales; family Taxaceae; genus Torreya; species Torreya grandis. The sequence continues at coordinate 1,966,505 of JARHVA010000384.1, forward strand.
GTTCATGAAGATTTATGGATAGGTTATAGATCTTAGATGTGAAAAGTTTATGATAAAAGTTGGTCAGTCATTGAATAGACCTTGTGATGTAGACTGTGAAGAAATCAAACAAAAGAGAGAAGATGTTTCATGATATGTTTTCATGAAAGAGGAATGCATTGAAATGCATGATGATTTTTTTTGGGTCTTGAATTATCTATATATAATTTTAAAAATATTATAATTTGATATAAGAGGTTGCATCATTGAAACCAAAATGGCTTATCTGATTGAGTAATGTCTGTGAGAAAAAAGGTTGGAAGATTGGTCTGTAAGACCAATGGTTATCATTAGATATCATGATTTGATTAATTAAGGTTACTCTGAGAATTTTTTAAGATCATGTTCATGAATTAAAATCCCTTGAAGATATTCAATCATGTAACATATTTTCATGGTTCCTTGACTATGTTTTGTAATTAGTAGGCAATTCTGAGTGAACATTTATAGAGGAGTGTTTAAGCCTATTTACCTTGATTTGAAGCACCAAATTAAGTTTGTGATAACCTTGAGGTCATGAGGTTCCTAAATATATAATTTTTTTCCATTTTTGTTTGGAAAAATTGAGTATTTACCTTAGTTGTTTAAGGTAGAGTTTTTGTTATGTGCAGGCCTTTTATAAGCAGTGATTAGTGTAAGGGTTCAAGTGATAGGTGGACCTAAAAGGTGTTGAAGACCTAAAATGAAGTTGGATAAGGGATATTAGAGTTTATTATGATGTGTTACTACCATGAGAGGTTTTCAAATAACCTTAAATAAAGATAAATGGGTAACGTGTTGTTAAGAAGGCCTATTAGGTCTCCATAAACCTAAAAGAGGCTTAAGGGCTACTTGATGTATGACTAACCTATTGTAGTGATTTATTCATGATTAATACATGTTATTTTAATATGATTTAACCTATTCATGGATGACCTAATTTATTTGAATGTATATCTAACTTAGAAGTATATGATCAAATGACTTGTATAAAATCAAGGCAATTAGGACTATTTTTTTTAATGATGTGAAATGGAAGCACAGAGGGGATGTGAATAATGTGCAATAATATATAGGATAAGTGAATGACATAGATAATTTTTGAGTAGAAAGAGGTCATGTATACTAGTAATGATATTATTAATATCTAACAAAAGTTATTTAGGAGAGGATCAATGTCAAAAGACCTAATCAAGCCATGAAAAGGGCTAGTTGAGAAAAGAAGTGTGAAGGTCAATTTGAGAGGGTTGAAAAGAGTGAAGAGCTGAAAGATTAGATAATCATCTATTTTATAAGCAATAAATATTGTTGAAGGTGATCAAACAATCAACTAGTTGAGTTGGTGCTTAGTTATTTAGGGGTTAGAGCCTCCATGCAAGTTGGAACTTGATAAAGTCAAGTGGGTGCTTGGTAAATTTAGGGGTTTGTGTTCCTTGCTAAGTTAGTGCTTAGCTAAATATTATCAAGTTGGTGTTTAATAGATTAAGGTTGGTGCTTCAAGTTGAGTGGGTGATCAATTAATTATTGATGTTTGTCTTCTAGGACTATAGCTCATTTGCTTCATTAATGTGGTTTTTGCCCCAAGAGGGTTTCCCACATATATGTTGTGTTCATGTGTTTCATGCTCTTTTGATTTTTTGTTTATAATTGTTGAGATGTATATGCATATTAAGATGGTTCATACATAATTAGGTGGAATTGAATGAAATTTTTTGAAGACTGATTCACCTCCCTTTATCATTCATATTGTTTCCAACAATTGGTATTAAAGTAGGTATTTTTGGAATATGCTTGATATCCTAAAGGAGATCCTAAAAAGCAAAGATGACTAGTCAACAAGTTCAAGGAGGTTTCTCTACAAGTAAGGATCCATTATTTAATGGATATAACTATGCCTTCTAAAATGTCAAAAGAAGATACATCTGATGTTAAAAGAACATGATATTTGGTAGTTAGTAATGGATGGATATATTTCACCCCCAATTCCACCAACAAATGCAATAGGTAAGAATACTAGTGAAAATAACTCTAAGGTAATGAATACATTATGTGTGGCCTATCAGTGTAAAATCTAGTAAAGGTAATGCATTATGTTTCAGCCAAAGATATATATGATAAATTGAATACCATCTATGAAGGATACACCAAGGTAAATATGGCCAAGTTGTAAACCCATAAGAGATAGTTTGAAATTCTGAGGATGAATGAAGATGAATCTATAACTTTGTATATATGAAGAGTTGATGAAGTTGTTAACATCATTAGAGGGCTGAGAGAATAAGTAAAATAGTATATTGTTGTCTAAAAGGTATTAAGATCTCTCACTTTTAAATTTGATTTTAAAGTATTTGCAATAGAAGAGATGCAAGATTTGGACAAAATAGAGATGGATGGGCTTCATAGCATCTTAACTGCCTATGAAATGAGATTAAATAAAGGAAGATCTCTCAAAAAGGAAGCAACTTTCAAGTTTGAAAAGAAATTAAAGGCCAAGAAGAACAAAGATGAGGTATGTTCAGACATTAATGAAGATAAACTCATAGCTATGTTTTCCAAAAAGATGAGAACATGTTTAGGCAATTACAAAGGTAAGTTTCCATTCAAGTGTTTCAATTATGGAGAAATTGGACATTTTGCAAATAAGTGTCCTCATAAGTAGAAGACTAAGCATGATGATATGGACCAGAAATCCTATAGGTCTAAAAAGAATGAAAAGAGCTTCAGAAAGTATGAAGGCAATAATAAGTCATTTAAGAATAAGAAGAGCTTCTATGCCAAAGAAAATATCTCATTTGATGTGACTGATTTAGATACATCTAACAATGAAGATGATAGGAATGAATCTGAGGTTGCAAATAATGAAACACTGCTCATAGGCATAGAATCAGATAATGAGGGGTGTTTAAATGGGAAATGTCTCATGATTGATGCAATATTAGATGAAGAAGAATATTATCATAGTCGAGAAGCTGAAGTGGATCTAGAAGTAGAGTTGATGAGTGCCCTAGAAGAGCTAAAGATTGTGAATAAAAAAACAAGAAACTAAAGTCATTAATCTAGGACTATGTGGAGCAGATTGGATTGTTTAAGGAAAAGGTGTGAAACAACTCCAAAGAGTATGAATAAATCATCCAACAAGTTGGATCCCAAAATGAGATTATGGTATCAAGTCTAAAGGTTAGAGAGGAAGATTATAGTAGATATGAAATTGAAGTAGAATCTTTGAGAGCTAAATTGGATCAAGTATCTAGAAAGGTGAATTTTTTTGTAAAGTTTAAAAAGAGCACTGAGGCTCTAGATGATATCTCGAGTAGACAAAAGTTTTCAAGTGATAAGATAGGTCTTGGATTTAAACAAGACCAAAAGAAGGCACCTCAAGTTGAGAAGAATATTTTTGAAGACAAAAAAGTCAAAAGACCTATCATATAGCCAAATGCTATAAGTTAAGCTAATTATTTCAATGGTTACTATTTTATATGTAGTCTATTTGGTCATAGAGCTAGAGAATACAGAAGATCCTCTAGAAATGAGCACTCATGAAACTATGGAAGGAGAAGCAATTGGTTAAAGGGAGATCATAATCACCCTCAGTGAAATGGTATGTATAAGGTAATCTATTATAGCTATCATGATGTAGGACATAATGCAAGATTTTATCCTAATAGAATTAGTAGATAATTCAATTAATAAAATAAGGTTCATAGTGATGCCATTAAGAAATGGATCAAGAAGACAAACCCTATAGATAAGGTAAAGTTGGAGTAAAAGACTAAAGAAGAAGATTCTATGAAAGATCAAAGTATAGATAGTGGTTGTTCAAGCCAATTGTCAAAAGATAAGAGAAGTCTTGATTCTCATATGGTTGATCACATAAGTAAGAATGAAGATTTGGATAAGAAGAAGAAGAATGACAAGATGAGTCTTGATCAGCTTATAAACCAATGTGAAATGTTTGCTACTATAAAGCAAAAGTCAGAAGTGAAGAAATGTTAAGAGCATTTGTTGTTTGCATGTATTGACAAATATATCAAAGAAAAGAAGAAGGATGACAAGATGGATGATGAAAAGGCCAAGTCAAAAATCAAGCCTAAAGAGCCAATAAAGTATAGAAGGATGCTGAATAATATTCAACCTAGTAAATATATGGAGATTTGGGAATCTCTTGAGTTCATGTTGTTTTAGATCCATATAGAAAAAGGGGTGGTTCCATTAAGCTTCATGGAGACATTATTCTATCATCAAAAGTGTGAAATTACAGTCAAAGATTCTCCAAAGACATAATGAAAAATAATTGGCATATAAGAGGTAAGCTTCTAAGATTTGTTTGTATAAATGAGCCTGATCTGTAAAGATAAAGAGAGAATATATAGTTCCATGATGGTATCAAGAATGGGATTTCCATGTGTTTGATCAAGATTTTTGGTATCTTCTTTAGCCATGTCAAAGAAATGTATCTGATTTTGAATTCCTAGTTCCTTGAAAGAAGATATTCCTAGTCTAAAGGGGAGTTTGGAAGCTCTATGTTCTTTTTCAAGAAAGTGATTGTGGTTGATATGCATTGATACAAGGAGAGATTGTGTCTAAAATTATTCATAGACTCTGTTTGTTGAGCTTTTGATAAATCAACTGGAAGAATAATTTGATTGAGAAGTTTTGGAGAGTGGTTGCTATATTTTTTGAAGATTGTGTCTTTGAGAGATAATATTAGCTCATAGGAGGAGAAATGTATGATTTTAGTAGTTATAGATGATCCTTTATGTCTATTGCTAATAGAAGCATGGTGTATGCTTGGTTTGAGGGGGAACTATTCAAGTAAGTTGAATGAGCTTGATCTATGTTGAAATGGTCTTGTAATATGAGTTCATTCCAAAAGAAATGATAAGTTATGAAAGACCTTTATCTTTAATGTCAAAGGGGGAGAAAGATGAAAAAAATTCTATAAGATCAGGAAAGGAGAAAGATTAGAAAGATCATAAAAGATGATAAAAGGAGCAAGATCAGAAAGGGATAAAGAAAAGGCAAGAACTAGATATAAGAGATGATTACCATCAAGAAGTAGTTGATAGTATTTTCTGAGTGTGTTTTTTAGCAATGATAAAGGGGGAGATTGTTGGACATTATAATTGATTAAGGGATAGATTGTTGAGCATTATATTTGAGTGTTGAGATTTGATATTTAATGTTGCCATTGATGTCAAAAGTATTAATGAATCTACATGGTTCTTTCATTGATTTCAATCTAATGTAGTTGATGTCAAAAGTTATTATGCAAATACTTGGTCAAATAAGCCTTGAGATTAGTACAAGTGTAAATCATCTTATAATGTTTTATCTATACCTAGTGAGATAGTATTTACAAGTGGAAAGATAAAATGTGTGAGCTTTGAAGAAGAATAAGTGTGCTCCAAAGTTCTATATAAATAATTATGAAGAAGCTATGAATGTGCTATGAAGATGATAATGCTATGAAGAACACCTGATAATGTTTGAAAATGAGTGAGATTGTCTGAGGTTGTATCTAAGGTATTGAAGACTTTGCAGATAAGTAGAAGTTAACTTTGAAGATCTATGTGCTTTGAAGATTTGTGTATATATTTTATTTTAAGTGGGGTTTTCAATTCATTTACTCTATCAGGTGCTTATCTAGTTATTCCAAGTCAGTTCTCGGCTTGTTATAATTAGGCACAAGCATAGAATAATCCTACAGTGCTCAAAATTTATCACTCAACCATGCTGACATCAATTCACATAAGGTGAAAGCCTTATAAACTCACCCAAAGTGAAATAGAGAAAGAACCAATGCCCACATTAGGTTATTTGTGCTATGATGCAACTCACTCTTCATAGGACTTGGTCATTATAGCAATGGCATTGGTAGGTTCATTGGTGCAAGTTGTTATGGGTAGAGTCTGACTCTCTATAGGCACACGGCCTATTTGGGAAACTCATTATAGTCATAGGGGCATAAGTCTATATTGGGCTAGTTTTAAGATCTCAAGGGTGCAAGCCTTTATGTTACTAAGCTAAGCATCATTCAGGTGCTTTGATGGGGCAGGGGGATTGATTTATATCAAGGATTCATGATTAGGTTAGCGCTCTTGGAAAGGGCATAAAAGCTTGAGCGCATGACTTCTACTATACTTAGGCTAATTCAAAGGTTTTACAGATGTCATCACTTACATAGGGACTCCATTAGCAGAATGAACTAAAAGCTTGCTCGAACTTAGTGTTCATATATTAAAATAACCATTATAACTATTATAAACCATGTGTAATCAATTTGTAATAAAAGAACATAACTATAACTACATAAGCCAGATCAATACTCATTTAATTGTAATGCCATTATTCATTAAACAAGATTTAAATAAATAAAGTACATATTAATGAAATAGATCCCATGCTCATCTAAAACTACTAACGACCTAGAGGCTCACATGTGAGCTTGGGTACTACAATGTGGATCCTCAAAGGTATCCATGTTAAAACTTATAGGAATGGCATCCATAACTAGATATCTAGAGTTAATTTTATAGAGCTTCACTACCTCAATTCACATCTCTTTGCTCATTGATTGAGCTTGACATTATAGAAGATAGGAGAATATATGTGCTAAAGTGGAGGGCGCACATTAGGTACTGAGCTAGAGCATTGATTGATCATTACACCAGTTCCATCACCTTGCACCCTTCATGATATGATCACCATGTGTAGTTATTCAAGAATATGCCCTAAAAAATTGGGTGCCAAGTAACCACCTACCATTTGGCAACAGATCTGCAATAATTTCTCCAGTTGGTATAAAGAAATGCATCAATTCTTTCAGATGGCACAAAAGATATCAAAATAGCAATCGTCCCAAATGATTGGCTCATGATGAAGTATCTATCAAGTTGGCATGGATCCATACTTATATGAATTACAGGCCCAACATTACCCCTTACAAAAATGCTAGTCTACCCTCGAACTAGTCTTTCAATGTTCTTAATACACATAACTCGGGTATGCTCTCCTTTAGTTCGAAGAGATTGAAGTCCTCAAATCCCTTGATATCAATATTGAGTTCCTCAATGACACTTTCTATTTCTATGGAGGTGACACTAAGCATGAACACATCCATCTTCTCCAATTCCTTTTGGAAGGCATCAAGGTTTGCCTTAACTACTCCTCCATCTAAGATTTCTCCTTCTTTGCAAGCCTTGGTTTACAAGGCATAGAAGAGTGATTTTAGGATTTGTTCTTGGTATTTGATCTACATGATAAAGGCATTGACCTTTACTATTATTTGTGTGCACTTTGATCTTCTCATAGTGTATAACTATTCCATAAACTCCTCCTTCTCCCCCTTTACCTTCTTAAGGCATGCATCTATGACTGATGCCTGGTTAAAGAAGCTATAGAAGATGGCATCGATTGCATCTACACCCTATTGAAGCTGGGTGAAGAGGTCTTTCACCTCTTCAATATTTGTAGCTAGCTCTTATTTTATTATAGCATATGGGTCCTCTTATTTTGCTGGCACCAGTTTTACCTTTAACCTTGGGAGCATCTACTCTACTAGCACACATACCTTATCAATGCCATCCAATAGGGATGGCTCAGCTACCTCTACATGCTCAACTAGTTGTTGCAATTTAAACTTCATGGCCTTTGTTTCTTCTTCTACATCCAACATGATCTTCTTCTATTTTGAGACCTTAACATTGTTGATGATGTTCTTCTGCACTACTTTGGATGCCATTCAGATGAACATGTTTGCCGACCTAACTAGGTTTATTGCATGGGGGTTTACGAGAAGGGAATCATGCCCTTCTAGTTTTTTTGTGCCTATTATGGCCCTCTATGGTACCTTGAAATGAGGCTCATCCATATAATTGTCAAAAGCAAATTATAGCTATTGGTGCATCTTAGTAATGGCAACTATGGGGAGTATGTATTCAAAGATGTAGTAATATTCATTGGTCCACCCCTTTTGCACCTTTTCTCTAAGGATTGGCTCAGTATTTTCTTCCTTAGTGATGGCCAGCTCCATATGCTCTTTTCCCTCTTCATCAATGTTAGTACTCTCTTTGGCACTTTCCTCTAAGGTTTCTTCTTCTGTTCCAGTAGGGGTTCTTCCTTGGACTTGTCTCCTTTGTTTGCTTCTTTGTCTTCCTTAGAGCTAGCTTCACCCTCCTATTTCTACTATATTTTTTGAACACTCTTTGTTTGTTCTTTCAAGGTGTCAGCATCGCCTTCCTTGTCTCTAGGCACCCCTTCACTACTTGGGCATGCTTGTGGTGCATCTTATTCTGTTATGTTGGTGGAGGTGCTAGGCACTTTTATATTAATTTATTTTTTGGTTCCTTACTTGAAATAACCTCTTTATTTTCCTTTTATTTATTGCCTTTTTATTTTTGGGCCTTCTTCTTTCTCTTGGCCTTCCTCTTCTTTGCTAGCGCTAAGGCCTTTTCTTCTTTGGCCTTTTGTTCCTTGGCCTCAATCTTCTCAATTTCCTCATGGGTCATGCATTTATTCCTCATGTCATCTCTTTAATCCTCTAGCACTAGCACCTTTAGGATTTCTGCCTCACTCATCCCCAACTTCCTCCATGCTTCTCTCTTTCCTCCTCAATTTGCAGAGATGGTGTGGTGGGTTCTTTAGTTGAGGTGCTTGCTAGCTTTTCTGCTTCTCCAAGCATGGTGGCAGTGCTACCTTAGAGGGCTTCCTAAAATTCTTTGGCACTGGGCTCTTCTTTTATTGCTTCTTCTTGGACAATGTAAACTTTCATCCATACTTCTTTTTCCTCATCTATCTCTTCTCACACATGTTACACTTTCATCTCCTCATGCACCTCTTGCACCTCCATCTATATCAAGGTTATTTTGGGAATTGTAATAGGTCATTTTGAATTTTTTTTCCTCTCCCTTTTACTAGGTGAAATAATCCTTGATGTGAAGGTCACATGCTTATTCTTTAGTGTAGAGGGATTTGCTTCATCACCAAAGGCAATCTTCAACCTGAGGTGCTCTTGAATTTCCTCTAGTGTTTCTCCCCATATTTTTTAGGGATATTTTCTCTATGTTATTGGTACTAATTTTCCTTCTTCACTGATCTAGAGGGGGAGGTCATCATACTTATACAGGCATACACCCTTATTTTTTTAATTCATATCATAATATAACATGTGGATGTGCCTAAGAAACACTTCTTTCTAAAGGGGATAGATGTTAGTGCAATCTGAGTCATCCTCCTCATCTTTGGTAGCTTTCCCTCTTGGTCAAATGTATTGGCATCATGACCTAATTATTTATAAATCAATGACTTTCACTGGGATGTCTAGTTGTTGTGTGTTAAGAATTATCCTTAGTTTATCCCTGAAGTACTTGACATAAAATGCATAAGGGAGCTCATCCATCTTGATTTGATTCCATCTATGAGTGTCAAATGCATTACATAAAAGGGTTTCATAATGATAAAGGTTATCATTTCAAACATGTTCTAAGGGAGTTCTTTGGGGATACACCATTCTATCTCAAATGCATTTTATGTACTGCACATACCACCCCATCACTTAGGTCTTGTACTTCTGAGAGAATACAGGGTGGGGGGGCAAGTGAAGTTTTAGTACTTATATGCTAGGGAGTTATTGTGTGTTGGGAAGACCCAAAGGTTATCTTTATTTCCATTGGGCATGTTGATCTCCTCCATCATAATTAAGATCAACATTGAACCCCATCTAAAGGTCTTTCATGTTGTATGACACTCAAGCACATTATTTATCATTTTTTCTACAATGAAATTTGATATATCATACTTGACCCCCTATGCCATGTGATGTGATATACACATGCAATCCTTGGTGATGTCCATCCACCAATCATCAGGGCAAAGTTTTGAACTTATAATTCATGCCATCACCCTCATGTCGATGTCCTTGATATATTTTATAGGGAATATGAATCCTCCCTTGTAGTACCAAAAGAGTTTCATGACCCTTTCAACTTTAGCATCATTCACCATCATCTAGTGGATGTCTACACCAGAGTCTAAGAGCCTAGTGATTTGACAAATAAGGCTTGTTGACAACTGCATGCACCTCCCTACAAAGTAAAAGCAGTCTCCATGAATGTGTGAGAGGAAGAACTGCATGAGTTACTTTGGCTTCCCAAAACACAACTCATAGAGCTAAATTGCACTGGTAGTTACCAATCTATCCTAGTTGGAGACGTCGAACAATATTATGCCTGCTTCTATCTTATCCCTTGTATCAACCACCCAGTCTTTCACTAGATCTTGCACATTACTTGAGGTGTGATGGTTTTATTCTTTGAGTCTGTAAGTATGCATAAAATACATCCAATTCTCTCCTAACAAGACCTTCGTGGGAAACTAAATTTCCTGATAGGACATCTTTGGAAGTGCCTCAGGATCAATTACTATGATGCTTACTCCCTCCATTAGCTGTACTTTCTTCTTTTTAGTGGTTGTCTCTTCCACTGTCCATGCTCATTTGGAATCCTTTTACACCTATGATAGAATATAAATCATATATTTACTTCCCATCCTAAACTGACTAGTGTTGAATTGCAGTCTATTTAAATTATCAAAGCCTATAATGTTTGTTAGTATTCCTCACAATCGTGAGGTTTGAGATTGTGACTTCAGCTCTCAAGTTTCACTTGTCATTAATGGTAGCCTCAACATCCCTCCACTTTTTGGCTATCTAATTTTTGCATAACTCTTACCCCACACTTCTCTATGTCAATCTCAAAGGGAATGCAATTCCTCTCTTTAATCAACCATTCTCTTTTTATGTTTGTGGGTGCTCAAGGTTTTACTCTGGTATCATTTATTTATTTTGGCTCTGCTTCAGATCTGGTTTTGTGCTTTACATTTTGGGTGAAAATTAACTTGAGGTTTGTAACCTAAACTAGTTGACCTGTCACTACTTTATACCCCTAATTTATCTACCTTTTTTAATTGTAGGTTATTAATGGCATGGCGATGCCTAGATTTATTAGAATTCACAAAAACTTATAAAATCCATGAAAATCTACTACCACCTTTGCATTAAATATGTATATTTGTGCCTCCACTATCATCTTTTTAAATTCTCCTAGTGGTATTTTTAGTGAAGTGACATGTAGTTCAAATGGTCACTTCTCACCTATCTTTGGGTGGATGTCATCTTGTCTTCACAATCTTATCCTATGCTTTGTTCACATGGCATGACCTTTGCCTTCCTTGTGGTAACTTGGGTATAATGCCTCACATGCATGCAATTCAACCTCCATAGTTCTATCTTCTCTTCCTACTGTGCTTTCATTTCAAGCATGCTTTCTTGTCTTGGTCAATTTATCTACACTTTTATCTCTTGCCTTGGCCTATCCTACCCCATACATATCCCTTTCACTAGTCCTCTAGTGCTTCACACTTTAGGTGTCTTTCACACTTAGTATCTTATGTGCCTCTCTTCATCACTTATTACTCAAACTTATGTAAGTCTGGTAAACTCCATGCACCTAAATACTTAGATGTCTAGCCTTAGGTGCTTAGAAAGCATCCATGCTCGACTCACCTAATTGGAGTTATGCATATAAGTGCCATAATAGTTTACTTATGGGCCTGAAAGCACCTTGCTTATTCACTCTACAAGAAAAATAACAAAAAATAATGAAAAATAAAAGGAAATGTTTGCCTTGCACCAAATGTGATTTAGGTCAACAAAACACAATTGACTTATGGCTGGTAAGTTGGTGTTTGATGGTGCAAGAGCCATCTTACTGCCTATAAGGTTTCAATCGATTATCTTTAAAATGTATAGGGATCATTTCACCCAACAACATGCATAGCTTGCATGCACCAATTTCCAATATGATATGGATAACATATGGACCCATCCACCTAATTTATAGCTTCCATGGGTACTTGAGGTTCTTGGAGTAATAAATCAAGACCAATGCTCCTTCAGTCAGTACCTTCTACTTAATATGCTTGTCATACCACAAATTCTAGAATGCCTTCTCTATCTACTAGCTCCACCTTGCTTGAGCGCACACTTTATCCAAGTGCTCTAAGTCCTCTAGATTTGAGCTCAATGATTCTTAGTAATCCAAATGACCAATACATGTAATGTGGAAATATGACACCAAAAATTCCATCGATAGAATTGCCTCAGCACCAAACACCAGTTGAAATGGTGTATCTTTATTTAGGCACTTGTAGATTGTGTGGTATACCCATAGTACCAATGACACTCTATCATCCCAATCTTTGTTACCAATGTTACATATCTTTTTGAGGCATATTCCTAAGATCTTTTTGAATAACTCAGCTATGCCATTTGCTTGTGGATGATAAGGCATTGTTTTATGGAGTACCACCATGTATTCTGTCATTAGGATCTACATAGTTTCATTGTGTGCCTCTAATGCTATTCAAACTAAATGGGCATCCATATAAAATTATAATGTTCTCCCATAAGAACATTGTGGCTTTGGTGACTATGTATTTTATGGTTGGCGTTGCCTTGGCCCACTTGGTGAAATAGTCAATGGCCATTAGAATATATCTTGCACTTGTACACCTTACTGCGAGAGTAATTGGTCCAACAAAATCAATGGCCCATTTCTCAAATGGTTCTTGGGAAAGAATGGGGATGAGAGGTATCTCATCCCAGTGGTTAGGTTTCCCTGTGCATTAGCATATGTCACATGCCTTCATGTAATCTTTTACATCCTAAAATAGACTTAGCCACCACAAGCTTAATTGCAATACCTTTCACACTAATGCATCTCTAGCACAATGGAATCTTTCTATTCCCTCATGCACCTCATATAAAATGGAGTCCCTTTCATGTTCTAAGACACATCAATGTAAGACCTCATATTGGCCTAGTTTGTATAGTTTCCCATTGATAAGCAAAAAAGGGGCAATACAAACTGTGAGTTATTTCATCTCTTTAGTTTCCATTATTTGGGGCACAAATATAGATATTAGAAAAGTGGATATCTCCACCAAGCCCTCAGGGGCACATTGGACTCTCTAAAGTTATGTATCTAACATGTCATCCTTAATAGGCACTGATGCATCACTAGAGTCTATGCAAGACAAATTGTCTGGGTTTGAGTTTTATTTTCCATGCTTGATGACAACTAAGAACTAGAATTATTGAAATATAAATATCTATCTAAAAATGCACATATGGAGAATGGGATTATTTAAAAGGTACTTAAGCACTTTGTGGTCCAAAAAAAAGATGAATTATGTCACCAATAAGTATTTCCTAAATTTTTGTAGGGCATAGACCATGGCAAGTGTTTTGTGCTTAGTTATTGAATAGTTTTGATCTACTTGGGTTAATTTTATGCTTGTAAAGGAGATGGGGTGATCCATTTAGCCTTCACTAGGTTGTGCCAGAATGGTGCCAATTATAGATCCAGATGTATCCACATGGATGTGGAATGAGATAATTTATTAGGGAAATTGTAGAATAGGTATTCTATTTAGCTTGAGTTTTAGAGTTTTAAAGGCATCCTCTTGTGTTGTACCCGAATTGAACACTCCATCCTTGCATAAGAGGTCCTCCAGCAATGCTAAAATCTTTGCATAGCTCCTTATAAACTTTGTCTAATATCTATAATGGCCAAGAAAGGCACAAACATCTTTTTGTGTGGAAGGAGTTTGGAGTTGAATGATTATTACAATCTTCACAGGATCGATGAACAAACTATCTTTGTAGATGATGTGCTTGATCAAAGTGCCAAAACATGTCATGAAGATGTACTTCTTGAGGTTCAAGGATATTTGTAATTATTCACACCTCTCAAATATGAGGTGAAATTTTTTATAATGGTCTTTCATGAGCCCATACATAGTCCATCATCAAGGGACACTTGGAAAAACTTGTGAATAAAATACTTAAATGTAGTGATGACCACTCTAGAGAATATGGATGGTGCATTATTGAGCCCAAAGGGAATTATGTTATAGGAAAAATAACCCCATTACATCGTAAAGGTTGTTTTTAGCCTATCCTCCTCTTTTATTTGGACTTGATGATATCTTGAGAAACCATAAGTGAAAGTATATATTTCATAGCCTATGATGCCATCCAAGACTTTGTCAGTGAATAGAGTTAGGAAGAGATAATTGCCACAGGTGGAATTTAACATTCTATAGCCAATGAAAATTCATATGCATCCATACTTCTTAAAGTTAATAACTATAGGGTTCACCCATTATGACTCTTGCACTGGGTAGATCACTCATACGGATAACATACCGTCAATCTCCAAATTAACCTTGGCACAAATATTGGAGTTCATCCTTTAGGGGACCTTCTTGATAGGTCACATGCTACCCACCAAATTTATGCTCATCTTTATAATGGATGGGTGGGTACCCTTTATGTCTTAATAATTTCATAGGAACAAATCTTGAAACTCCTTCAAGAGATACACAATTCACACTAGCTTTACATCAGACCAATATGTGCCTAGAGTAGCCATCTTTGGTTCCCTTTTTATGTTGATGTCTACCTTGGTAGTCTTGAGCAATGTGTGGTAGGGCTCATTCCTCTCTTTATGTGTGTCTTCAACTTTCCTACTCCCCTCAATTGTTTTGATGTGAAGATGAGTAGGGTCTTCTTCATCAAGGGTGATATCATCTATTTGGCACATGGGCTTCCTCTTTCTTCTCAAGGATATCCAATTATGCACGTTTTAGATATTTGTATCTTCATCACTCAAGTCACTATTATGTGCTCATTCCTCACAAAAATTTGGGATCACTCATCCTTTCTCCCCAAACATATCTTTTAGGTGTTCCTCTAATATTGTAGTGTCCTCAAACACTACCCTTAAAATTACTTGTAGTAGATCGATCAATTACAAGTTATGTGAGGAAAAGGAGAAGGTGTGCACAAACTTCTCCATCAAGATGTCCTAACTAAATATCTCATAACACATTTCAATAACCACATACCAAGTTCATGCCCAGGTCTTCAAGGTTTTGTAGAAGGCATGCACCCATAGGTTCTTTGGGGTATTTATGCCACAGTCAATCCATATTTTTTCACATAAGCATATGTGTGTTATTAGGTCTAAATCACCAAATTATGGAGAAATGTCTAGGTCCTCATTACTTTTTCCAAATATGGTGTAGATGGATACTTTTACATCTTGCTAAATTGTAAAGCTATGCCTCTTCACTACCCACCAATACGTGATAGTGATTCTCAAAGTATACACTAGTACACCCATCCTATTTACCTCCTTGGGGACACACGACTCAAGGTCATGGACATATTATTCCACAAGATTGCAACCCTCATATCTTAGAATCATGACAAGTTTACCTTTACTTAGATTAAATGTTCTCTTCCCCTTTTTTCTATTATAAGAGACCCATCTCTTTGAAGTGTGATCAATCTAGACCCATCTAGTCCTTATAGGTTTTGGCACCTTTGTGCTCACTAAGTGGCACCTCCGACTAGTCATCTCATAAGCTTCTTCAACACATCAATCATAAGCAACATCAATGGTGTTTGAGGATGACTATCCATCCTCTCAAGAAATCACTCCTTGGTCATTGGGGTTGAGAGTCTCGACACCTTACACTGTGATGTTGTAGACATGGTTGATCTCATCCTTTAGATCAACACTTTATACATAGGGGGTCCTTTGTCACTTTAGATGGGGATCACTACCCTCTCCTTGCCATTTTCAAAAGGCATATAACAATTCTTAAAGAGCATATCAACATTATTTGTGTAGCACTATGGCCTTCCTAGGAGCATTGGAT
Organism: Torreya grandis; assembly: GCA_037957365.1. Classification (NCBI taxonomy): domain Eukaryota; kingdom Viridiplantae; phylum Streptophyta; class Pinopsida; order Cupressales; family Taxaceae; genus Torreya; species Torreya grandis. The sequence continues at coordinate 1,982,309 of JARHVA010000384.1, forward strand.
AATTATCTTCTTCAACCAACTTGATTATGACAGGACCGAAGTTCCCCAAAGCTCTGACACAACTTGTTAGATTTAAGAGCACACATGATTACCAATGTATAAGCAATTACAACATGCAGAATTACACAGAAGTACAAGTAACTATCAATGAGAAAATACACACAGAATGTGAGAGGCAATACATAATTGTATTCAACTCAGTTAGAAAGAAATTACAACAAAGAGATCACACTCTTTCTTCCACTTTGTGGGCTTACAGTAATCTTCCCTCAAGAGTAATCTTCTCTCAATAGGTCACAACACACAGCTAACACAAGCTGTTGTTCACCTCATTATACTCCTGTACAATCGAGTACGAACCGGTACTCCAAGTAGATCTCACCATGATCCTGCTCCTTGATGTATTGTTGTCACCTTAGATCTTGCTCCCCCGCCGATCTCCTTTTGACCCTTGCATACACACATCCCAGCAGACCAACCTAATCTTACTTATCACATGTAGATCTCCACCATGATACTGCAACACCCTGCAGATCAAACCTGATCTTACATACATGGAGAATCCTACTTGATTCTACCATGGGAAGAACTCTCCAAGTTCTACACTTGAGTTCTACAAGTTCTTCAAGTTCTTCACTTAACAATACAGCCCATGAGTCTATTATATAGATCTCATGCATACAATGATTAGACTTGTGGCTCAAGACTCAAACTGGTCTTCATCATGTAAACAACCCATTCACTTAACTAACTATTCATCAACAACAGTTCTAGAACCGCCACAAGTGACCAACATCGGTCCCTATCTGACTGGAGGTGACTGATGTTGACTGATCCCTGTCGATGTCAATTTCCTGCACACTGATCCTTGACTGACGTCAATTGTGGCCTGCCGACGCCGGTGACTGTCATGCTCAAAAACCTCCTAGTTTGCATTAAGGTGAAGCTTTTAGCTCCACACCCTAATAATCTCCCACTTGGAGATAAACAACTGCACCTATACCTATACCAGTACTTTATCTAATCTGCATCCTAGCTTGTATTCCTCTTCAAGATGAATCTTGAAGACTACCCACCACACTCCTTGTGGTGTTAATCCTGTGCCTGAATTTCTTCATTCTCAGCTTACCTTCTTTTGCCATTGCTATACTCCCACTCAAACAGAAACCCCTGAGAGTAACCTATAATCAAAAAACCACTAACTAGATCCGAGCCATCTGTTAGTCAAACTCACTCTGAGAATGTCCAACCTCGCTCTGATACCAATTGACAGGACCAAAGTTCCCCAAAGCTCTGACACAACTTGTCAGATTTAAGAGCACACATGATTACCAATGTATAAGCAATTACTACATGCAAAATTACATAGAAGTACAAGTAACTATCAATGAGAAAATACACACAGAATGTGAGAGGCAATACACAATTGTATTCAACTCAGTTAGAAGGAAATTACAAAAAAGAGATCACACTCTTTCTTCCACTTCATGGGCTTACAGTAATCTTCCCTCAAGAGTAATCTTCTCTCAATAGGTCACAACACATAGCTAACACAAGCTGTTGTTCACCTCATTGTACGCCTATACAATCAAGTACAAATCGGTACTCCAAGTAGATCTCACCATGACCCTGCTCCTTGATGTATTGTTGTCACCTTAGATCTTGCTCCCCCACTGATCTCCTTTTGACCCTCACATACACACATCCCAGCAAACCAACCTGATCTTACTTATCACATGTAGATCTCCACCATGATACTGCAACACCCTGCAGATTAAACCTGATCTTACATACATGGAGAATCCTACTTGATTCTACCATGGGAAGAACTCTCCAAGTTCTACACTTGAGTTCTACAAGTTCTTCACTTAACAATACAGCCCATGAGTCTATTATATAGATCTCATGCATACAATGATTAGACTTGCGGCTCAAGACTCGAACTGGTCTTCATCATGCAAACAACCCATTCACTTAACTAACTGTTCGTCAACAGAAATTTTGGAACCGCCACAGGTGACCGACGTCGGTCCCTATCTGACTGGAGGTGACTGACGCCAGCCAATCCCTGCCGATGTCAGTTTCCTACACACTGATCCCTGACCGACGTCGGTTGTGGCCTACCGATGCCGGTGACTGTCATGCTCAGAAACCTCCCAGTTTGCATTAAGGTGAAGCTTTTAGCTCCACACCCTAACAGATTACATTAAAGTTATCATGGAACTTAATGCCCATGATATCTACAATGGTGTTTTTTAGAATCTTGATTGGTTATATCCTAGATTTGTTGGCCTTGAAAAGTATGTGAGGGAAGGCCTCAAGGTTGGCCTACCCATCTTATCGCATACATTATTTGTCAAGATATTGACCATGGTGCTTGTGTCAATAAAGACCTCACATGTAGACCATTTATCAATGGTGGCATTCACCAAGATTTCTTGATCATACTCTATATTTTGGGTATGCCTAACTTCTCATGCCCTTTCCATGTATGGTGAAATAACTTTAACTAGATTCTACCTTGCATGTTTTATAAGCAAGTTATTAAATAAGGGAAACATCGATTCTATTTGTAGGAGGTGTGAGATCTATGTTAGCTCTTGTAACTCAAATTTTTGACCATCTTACTTCTTATAATAAGTGGTTTCTTGCACCTCTAGGTCCCATTCCAATTGGATATCTCCTTGTAGGTTTTGAATCGCACTCACAACGTATTGTAATACATATTTATGGTGCACAAGGTTTGGGTAAGGCACATCTTTGGGTTCAAGTCACATTATGTGCTTAGTGTGGCTTAGTTCCCCATATTCTAGGCACAACTTTGGTACTAGAAAATCTAGAAACTAAGTGGTGAATCCACTATGATTAGTTGCTTTCACTTTGATTGGCTTTGTACGGGTTGGTTTCACCTTTGAATTCCACTTCTCTACTTTAGGCTCACCCTTGATCATTCATGTGCCCTTGTCTATGCTAAGCCTACCTTGGGTCAATTTCTTGTATAAGTTGGGACATTCCTCAACCTTATGTGTTCCTTGATAATACCCACACACTAGATGTGTAGGGTAGTCACACTGATAGTGTTTAGTTGAACCACACTTATAATATGATCATAGTGGGAATATTCCTCCATCGCATCCTCCAACTCACCCTATGGTGCCTATTTATATTCTATAGCCTGCATTCTATTTTCCATAGCCTTCATTTCCTTGATTATCTTTCCCCCCAATTGCTATAATGGCCTGTCATGCACCTCTTTTCATGTTCTCATGCATCTCATCAATCACTTGACAGTTAGTTGTGGTATGAGTGTAAGCATCACATAACCAATAATAGATGGTTGTGTTAACTTGATTAGCATGTTACAATAAAGGGCAGTTTTGAACGTCAAATGCCTCACAACAAACCTCATAGCTTTGATGTAATGTGTGCACATTATTTTGAGGGTAGTTATTCCTGGTATAGCCTTCTATTTCATAATCAATGCACCATAACCCATTTTGAGTATCTTACGATGAACTAGTAGTAAGTTTCTAGAGTTGGTTAGCCATGGATGCAATTTGCACCTCTATGAATACACTAACTCTAGTGTCATCACTTTCAACTACCTCAACTTTGATCATGGCTTCAAGCACATCACAAGGGGGTTTGTGAATTTATTCATGGAAAATGCTTTTTTGAATTGTACTAGAAATCCCCCAACAAACCATTATGCATGATAGGAGGGGTGAATATCATAAGGAATCTTGGAAAGAAGAGTTTTGAATCTAGAATTATACAAGCACACATTCTTTGATAATCCTTGGTTAATTTATTTGAGCATGGTGATTCTCTATTATTCAAACTTGAGTATATTGAATTCTTTCAATAATGCTTACTTCAAAGTGTTATAATCAACCAAAGCCTAGTTAGGATCAAATTTCCTATGCCAAGTATGGGTGCGATCAAGCAAAGTTATCACAAATTGGGTTGCCTTGCACTCATATTGGGTTATACCTTGAGCGTGCCATTTTATTTCATATTTTCGCACATGCTTTGTGGCATGCTCTATGCCATGATACTCTAGAAAGTGCATGGCCATCTCATAGAAAATTTGTTATGAGGGGCACTAGCATCTGAGGTGCTTACCCCTTGGTACTTATCCTGACGGTGGTCCTCCAATGCCTCTAACCAATGGGTTAGGAATTGATCCTATTGTTATTATCAACACCAATGATGATGAAGGCACTGTACTACTGACTTGTGGCTCCAAGCCACTTCTTATGGGCTATTACCTAGTTTGCACAATTGACATTGGTTGAACTATAATGCTTGTGTTAATGTTCTATGTTTTCAAGCTAGCACCTAAATTTCTATAGGCATCCTCACTTAATTATTTATAAGGACCAACTTGTTCAACCATAAAATTATAGTCCAAGTCTACAAAATAGTCAAAATTTATGTGGATAATAGGGTCAATTATCACTATACTTTCTTCTCATGGGAGATCTAATGCATGAGCTAACACTACATGTTCAAAGGGGGTACACACTTTTGATTCATCTTCAATGGTTAAATTTTTTTGGGACCCAATGCATGCTTCGCCAATTAATTGTTGAGCTTGATCTATGGCTTAATTTTTCCTCTCTTCACATTGATACAATTCAAGAGATCCTTCCCGATGCCCTTCCTGCTCATTATGGGTTCTCTCAACACTTTTAGGTACTAGATCTTCCATCAGCATGTGCCTTATCTTATTATAAGTCTGTATCCTAAGCTTTCAAGTGTCAATCTTCTCATACCCTTCCATTTCACTTCACCTACACATCCCCTTCTTCCCTATTACACTGCTCATATGCAAAAGGACTTTAGCCTTCCATTTTCATGATTTCAAAGTCATAATCCACCATTATTTTCTTAATTTCTTAACCAAATTATTTCATTAAGTGCCTATAGGCTCACACAAGAATTGATACTCTACTTCTTTAGGGAAGGAGTATGTTGACATTGTAAACTCAAGAACATAACTATTCAATGCTCCTTGCCACCATTTATCTACAACTATAGTCCAAGTGGCATCAAGGTTCTCAAGATTTTCTAAGCACTCCTTCATCCACTCAAGGAATTATTCATAGCTTTGCCTTCCATGGGTCACATAAAAATCCAAACATTGGTACACATGCTCAAGTAGTTTGTAAAATAAGACCTCATAGAGATCATCATACAGGTTATTCTGGACCCACTTTCTCAGTTTTTGTTCTTTATAGGATGGATGATTCAACACAAAGCTATCTTCCACCTATTACAACCAATGCTTGATGTTATCGAGGGAGAGTCAAAGTATTATTTTGTTACACCATTATAGAAATAAATGTTAACATGAGTCCTAACAATAAAACCAAAATGTTGTAGTTTAATTGGGGTTTTCAATTCATTTACTCTATCAAGCACTTATTTGGTTGTTCCAAGTTAGTTCTCAACTTGATATAACTAGGCACAAACATAAAATAATCCTTCATTACTCAAAATTTATCACTCAACTACACCAACATTAATTAATATAAGGTGGAAGCCTTATGCACTCACCTAAAGTGTAGCAGAGAAAGAATGCGGGCCTGCATTGGGATAGTTGTGCCATGGTGCAACTCATTATTCATATAACTTGGTCATTAAAATAACAGTGTTGGCAGGTTCATTGACACAAGCCATTCTAGGTGGAGTCTAACTATTTGTAGGTGCAAGGCCTATTTTGGGAACTCATTTTAGTCATAGGGGTGTAAGCCTATATTATAATGGTTCTAGGATCTTAAGGGTGCAAGCCTTTATGTTACTAGGCTAAACATCATTCAAGAGATTTGATGGGGCAAAGGTATTGCTTTATATCAAGGGATCATGCTTAGGATATCACTCTCGATAAGGGAATCAAATATTGGGCGCATGACTTTTCCTATACTTAGACTAATTCAAAGGTTCTATAAATGTCATCAATTACACAAGGATGTCATTAATAGGTTGAATTGAAAGCTTGTTATAAATTAGTATTCATATATTAAAACTAACCATTATAACTATTATAAACCTTGCACAATTAAGTTATAATTAAAGAACATAGATATAACTATATAAGCTAGATAAATACTCATTTAATTAAAATTTATTTCTTCATTAAATAAGATTCAAAGAAATAGAGTACATATTAATGGAATAGATACCATGCTCATCTAAAACTACTAACGACCAAGAGGCTCATAGGTAAGCTTAAGCACTACAATGTGGATCCTCAAAGGTATCCATGCTAAAACTTATATTAATTACATGCATAACTAGATATCTAGAGTTAATTATACATAGATTTCTACCTCAATTCATGTCCCTTTGTTCACTAAATCAAGCTCAGATTTATATAAGATAAGATCATATTCATGCTAGGGTGGAAGGCACAGATTGGGTGCTAAGATGGAGCCTTGGTTGATCATTCCACTAGATCCATCACCTTACAACCTTTTCATTATAATCACCATGTGTAGCCACTCAAGAAGATGCCCTAAAAACTAGGCACCAAGTAACTGCCTGTTAGCCAACGTTAGGTCTATAATGATTCCTCCAACTAGTGTAAAAGGATGCATCTATTCTTCCAGTTGGCACAAACAATATCAAAATAGAAATCATCCCAAATGATTGCTTCATGTCAAAGTCTCTAAAAAGTTAGAGCATATCCATACTTAGATTAATTAGGGGCCTAATAGTATGTAGCTATGAAGATGCTACAGTTGAGCTCCAAAGATCTATAAGTATCTCTAAAGAAGTTTTATTGAAGTTCCAAAGAAGAGTGAGTATATGATGTTGTTTGAACATATAAAAGAGGCATTAAAACACAAATGAGTTCCAAAGTGAAGTCTAAAAAGTGGTTAGAAGGTTAGATTCAAGACTTGAAGGTTAAATCTTAGAAAGTAAGGAGAGGTGGTGTCTAGATGAGGTAACAAGATCAATTTCTGTGACATGGGTGAGCAAATGAACATTGAAAAAGATGAGTCAAGTTATTTCAAGTATGTGCATGAAGTTTTAGATCAAGGTTTACAAGAAAAGTATTGAAAAAGTGTTTCAAGGTTTCATAAATGCACAAGATGAAGAGATGTCTACTCAATAAAGTTTTCCCAGTTCTCATTGGCATATGAAGCAGCTACATGAGATCCTAAGATTTTCATTGTAGATGAGGAAAGGTTCTAGCTCAAATTTCCAAGTGTTGGTTTTTGAAAAGAGGAGCTAAGTTTTATGAATAATCATTAAGATTAGAAGTTAGTCTAAACACTCATAAAACCTTGACTGTGACCCAATGTTAAAGATCTTATTTAAAATATCTCATAATAGTTTGATATGATCAAACAAGTGATTATAGGTTGAATTCAATTCTCCTAGGCATATCCATGTGTGATTGGTTTCTCAGGTGAGTGAGAAGATTTATGGTATTAGACAACATTGATTGAGTCAAATTTATTGAATGGTTGAAGATCAAAGTGTGATACTTAAATTTTTAGTTCATGAAGATTTATAAATAGGTTCCAAATCTTAGATGTGCAAAGTCGATGATCATAGTTTTCCAGTCGTTAAATAGACCTTGTGAGGAAATCAGATAGAAGGTAGAAGATGTTTCATGATGTATTTTTAGAAAAGAGGAATGCATTGAAATTCATGATGATGTTTTTTGGGTCTTGAATGATCTATATATGCTTTTTAGAAGCTTATAATTTGGTGTGAGAGGTTTCATCATTGAAGCCAAAATGGCTTATCTAATTGAGTAGTATATGTGAGAAAGAAGGTCAAAAGATTGGTCTGTAAGACCAATATTTCTCATTATATCTCATGATTTTATTGATTGAGGTTACTTTTAGGATGTTTTAAGATCATATTCATGAATTTAAATCCCTTTAGGATATTCAATCATGTAACAAATGTTCATGGTTCTTTGACTATGTTTTGAAGTCAATTGGCAATTATGAGTGAACATCTTGTAGAGGAGTGTTTGATCCTATTTACCATAAGTTGAAGCATAAAATGAAGTTAATGATAACCCTTAGGTCATGAGGTTACTAATTATATAATTTTTTCCAATGTTTATTTGGAAAAATTGATTATATACCTCAGTTATTCAAGGTAGAGTTTCTATTATGCACAAGCATTTTATAAGCAATGATTAGTGTAAGGGTTCAAGTGATAGTTGGACCTAAAAGGTGTTGAAGACCTAAAGTGAAGTTATATAAAGGATATTGGAGTTGATTATTATTTTTTCCTACTATGTGAGGTTTGTGGATAAGATTCAAGAAGGATCAAAGGGTGACATGCTGTTAAGAAGGCTTATTAGGTCTCTATAAGCCTAAAAGAGGATTAAGGGATAATTGATGTATGGCCAACCTATTGTAGTGATTAATTAATGACTAAGGCATGTTAGTTTAATATGATTTAACCTATTCATGGATGACCTAAGTGATTTTAATGTATAGCCAACTTATAAGGATATGATCAAATGATTTGTATAAAAGCAAGGTAGTTAGGCCTATTTTTCTAATGATGTGAAGTGGAAGCATAGAGCAGATGTGAACAGTGTGCAAGAGAAAAATAGGATAATCAAATGACATATATCATTTACGAGTAGAAGGAGGTCATGTAGACCAGCAAATATATCATGAATATATAACATAAGTTTTATAGGAGAGGATCAAGGTCAGAATACCTAATCAAGCCATGGAAAGGGCTAGTTGAGCAAAGAAGTCTGAAGGTTAGTTTGAGAGGGATAAAGAGAGAGAAGAGATAAAATATTCGATCATCAATCTATTGTATAAGCAACAAGGATTTTATAAGGTGATCAAATAATTAGGTGATTGAGTTGGTGTTGAGTCATCTAGGGGGTTGGAGCTTGCTAAAGCCAAGTGGGTGCTTGGTAAATTTAGGGTTTGGTACTCCTTGTTGAGTTGGTGCTTACCTAAAGACTGTCAAGTTAGTTCTTGATAGAATGGGGTTGGTTCTCCAATTTAAGTGGGTGCTCAACTAAAGATTGATGTTTGTCTTATAGGACTATAGTCCATTTACTTCATCAATGGGTTTTCTACACCAAGAGGGTTTTCCACATATATGTTGTGTTTATGTGTTTCATACTCTTTTGATTTGTTTTTTTATGATTCTTGAGATGTACATGCATGTTAATATTGTTCATACATTGTTAAGTGGAATTGAATGAAAAGTTTTGAAGATTGATTCACCCCCCTTCTCAGTCATCTTGTTTCCAACATAACCCATATACATCAATGTGGTCACATACTATTTCAACATCTATTCCATAATAGACACCTACATTTGATCTAGACATTAGCATTAATGTAACTATCCAAGGTTAATGCAAGTGTCCATAGATACAGAGGCACTTAATCTAGAATTTGGTGATTGTTCCAGAATATTATTCCAGTCTACTTCCTATTTATTCTAGATCTAGATCTGTATTAACATAAAAAATAACTATCTTTTTTTCATTGTCATTAAAATATCTATCATAGTTGTACTTTCTATTTTTATCATATCTCAACATAAGAAATTCAATATATATTCTAATTTTTAAAATTAATTGTCTATTATAGATCTGTTTATCACCATAATGATTATTCATTTCTAAATTCTTAATCATATCTTACCATAGTAGGATCCACATCCAATTTAGGGTTAAAAAATGCACTCCTTGGTCAAATTTTCTCTTTAGTGACCCCTTGTAACCTCTAGATACCATGTGCACTCTTTGGGGTTTTATATGCACTCTTTGATCTATGTGCATTATTTAGTACTAATGTGCACCATCTAATTCCCATGTACTATTTTGTCCTTGTTAATAGAGGCTCTTGAAAAACCCATCAAAACATCCTAATATAGTGATAGATGTGTGAAATAGAAACAAAATTACATGATAAAAATAATTTTAGACTAAAAAATGCTAATTTGTAATTAAATATGATGTATTTATGAAAAATAATGTAGTCTTAATAGATACAAAAAAATCAATATTTATTCTACATGATTAAAATGATTTAGATAAATAGAACATTCACTACATAGAGAACAATGATAAAATACATTTGGGGAAAACCATTACAAAACTATGTATTCATATTTATCACATCAGAACCCTTTTACAATAAAATTGAGTGATATATATAGATATTTTATAAGGTGTTGTCACTTCATATTCCAAACTTTCACTACAAATAAAAGAAAGACTCTTTGCATTTTGAAGACTCTTGATATGCTTTCAAGTGGAAAATACATACAAAAAGAGATACAAAATACAAAATATTGTAAGTTGCACACATATAAATCAATGACATTGTAATTTTATAACTATATTTATTACCAACACTTCTTGGAATTAAATAGTTGTCTCGTCCTAAGACAAAATTGTAGGAAGTGTGCCCTATGTCGAAGTTGAAATCTCTACCTACTCTAAAGAACTAGACCATAAGCATACATTAAGATAATCACTCATGGTTCCATTTACCATTTTTCATCTCTTGCACACTACTTATCCACCTTTTTGGCTTTTAAACTAAGTAGCATATTAATATACTACCCTTACAATTTTTTAATAGATTAACATAACCAGGTGGCCTCCTTTTATGGGTTTTTGACCAATGTGTCTGCACTCCTAATGTTGAAGGACTTACTACTAAACAATGCTTCCAAAAATGCAAAAATAAAGTGTGCACAGTAAATATAATGAAGGTAGTGGCATAGAATGTGTTTTTTGAGCTAGAGCAGGCTATGAAGATCATTTTGCTTGAGATGATGAAGAAGAAGTTATTCCTATAGAATCTATTGGTGAAGGTGTTTTTTGTGGTTGAGGTGTAGGTTGCATAATTGTAGAAACATTTTTCTAGTAGATTTCCTATTGGTTTTTACTTTTAAGAACAAATTGAGGATCTTGGATGATATTTGTGATAGATATATCTAAATGAAACATGTTATTTTTGAATCATGTCCAATCCATGATATCTTATCTAACCATATTAATTATAGTATGTAGTGCCATTTAGCACTCAACCAAACTTTGGATGTCCTCATATTCTATCAATAGGATCATATCCCACACATAAGATACTTTGAGTGGAATGTCTTGGTTTAGCTCCTTCATCTTATCTATGTGCCTTCTCATTTGAATACTGGTAAATGTATTACGTAAGATTTGATTTTTCTAATTGTGCATCTTAATCATGACACTGTCTATATATTAAAGTGATTAATTGAGTGTGAAATCTAGTCCATTTTAAGAATTAAAATGGTCTTCCATGAAAGCTTTGGATTAATCATCCTTTGTGAAAACTAGCATGGCCTCCATTCATGTGTTAGAAAACTTTTTACTCTAGTAGAACATGTTCTGAGCTTGGTATGCAACATTGGCAAGGAATTATTCATATTATTCAAGTAACTTAAAAATGGCCACTGTTTTAGCCTTGATATTATACCATTATGTGCAATTTTTTTATAGATTATGCACAACAAGCTAGTATTTTGTGAGTTGTGAGAGGAGGGTTATGATTTTGTTTTCCTCTGACATGATTTGGTCACCCGAAAGTAGAGTGACCAAGGTAGGACATGTAGCATCAATAAATTTATGAGCTTTGGTAAGGTAGAGGTTGAGATCTATGTTCTCCTTCCTGAATTATAGCACCTATTGCTCTAAGGCATTTTGCCTTCTACATGATGGATTCTTGAAAGGTAGCTTCTCCCTTAATTTACTTAGATAAAGGTAGTTGTGACACATCAAGTAATGTTTCTTGCACCACTGTATCCAAGACCAAATTTAAATTTGTAGTCACCATACGTGATTTCTTAATTTATGCCATGGTCACAGAATATGTTGTGTGATGTATGTAGGGTGTAGGGATATCCCATAATTATTAGCTATACATTTGGGGCATGTATTATGATGCATCATCCTGCACACCCCTAGGTAGAATTCAATCCCTATGATGTGGATGATTAGTACTAGTTCTTGGGTATGACCATAATTTAGGTGGCTTCTATTGCCTTTTTGGTTGTGCTTTCTTGTTTAGCCTTGGGCTCTATTTCAACCTTGGCTTTGGAATCTAACTTAGCTTTATTCTTAACCTATTATTCTTGGGCATACTTTAACTGCTCCTCTTGAATTTATAGTGCTTATTTTACCTTATCCTCTTCTTGTGCCTTTGTTGCTATCTCAACTTCATCTTTATTATTTTATGTTGTCTATGATTATTAATTTTCTTGCTCTTATAGTTTCTTCACATCTGCTTCCTCTTATTTATTTTTCACTTTTACTTCTTCAGCCCTTTTATTTTTTACGTCAAATTCATTAGCCTTTCCCTTAATTTCCTCTTCTTAATTATTATGTTGATCCTCCTCCTTGGTAGCTTTGTATTTTCCCTTTTCCTTCTTATTCTTCCTCTCTACCTTTTTATCCTTCTTCAAAACCACTTTTTGCACCTTTTCTTCATCTTTCTACATTGTGATAGCTTTTTCTTCAACTGTGATATCTATTTGTTCAGTTGGCTTCTCAGGTTATGGATTGGTCTCTTTTAGTTATTGCATAAGATTTGGAAAATCAAGCACTAATTTTGAATCACATAATGAAGTTAATTCAATCAAAATACCTCTACATGTTGATTTATTTTTCCTAAAAGATCATGGAGCCAAATTCTTCTTTAATCTCTTGTAAGCCCAAAATATCTCCTAAAGTTGTTTCTTAGGTCCTTGGCCCTTTTTTGTTTTGAATTCTACCAGTGGATATATAAAAAAAACCATGTATTCCTTGATTTTTGGGGACACGTTGGACATAGAATGGGTCCTTTGGCTGCATACCAAAGCTGGTGGTGGGTTTTCCCATAATGGGGATTATCTACCTGTGCACCAAAATATCTTGTATTTGGATCTATATGAAAGAGCTCAACTTGAAGAGATTTGTGTGATACTTCCTTCACTAAAATATCTATTATTATTGAAGGAGGAGATTGGGTCATATCAACCCATAAGTCTTATCATGCCTAGTTCTACACTTGGAAGGTGCATATTACCTTCAAAAATAAAATTTATTTCTCTTATTCTTGATCATAAAACTCCTTGCCTATGTATGTGAATTTTTACTATAAAACTTCATCTTTCTCAATGCCTAACTCCACAAGATTACATTTTTCAATGATGTTTGGGACATCCTTATTGTCCAACCAATATTTGATGTTATGGGTCCTCTTCTTTGGTGGTGAGGACGAGTCTTATTAAATTGGTGTCCTCTACTTAACCTTATTAGTATGTGAGGAAATTTCTTCTTTTTATAGTGGTGCTTGTGCTTGGGATTATGTAAGAAAGGGATGTTGTAGACCTAGAGGCATAAACTACAAGGGATACAATGATTTGGTAACAAGGACATTATATCATAGGAATTATGCCTTGGAATCCAACATGGTAATGAATAAGGGAAATAGAGTGGCTATTGCCTTGGGTAACTCATGGAATTTTATGTGAATCCCATCATGAAACTTAGTGACATATGCATGTTACCCTAGAAACTGTAGAATGTCCTTAGGCACCCTTGGGTGTGAGATGATTAAGGCTTGGATATCAACCCACTATTGGTTAAACATAACCAACTGATTTTAGTATTACCTTATCTTGGTATAGGTAAGGCTATAAAATGTAGTTTTAGGCCAAAAGTATTTATTTGGGTTAATTAGACCCTTTAAAAACTTACACTACATAACATAGAGAAATAGGACCAAAAATTGGTATTATAACACTTGTAATGTTCTAATGAGGACCTTCTAAAATTGGTTGTGAGAATAGAAACCAAAAAACTAGGAATTAAAGTTCTTGTGCATCCTAATCATTTTTTAGGCAATGCTAATAATCCATTTTGTTTCCTACTATGATTTTTTCATGGTCTATAAAAACCACTTAGTGATACACTCAGAGAGAATGCACATTAACATTTCATCCACCATGTTAATAGGGACCCCCCTAAATTCCCTATTATACTTCTCTTTTTTCTTTAATCAATTGGGATGACCTTAATTTTTTAAGATAAAAGAGATTTGACTTAGGATGGGAGTTTTATTTCTCATGTCATAGTTGAAGGGGTGATAAAACTAGTGACATCTTATGAGGGATGGATCACACACTCATTATATCTATTGAGTATTATGAGCATCATGTCATAATTCTTACCAAAATTAAGAATATTCATGAGTTGATTTGTATTAGAGCCTTGTAGAGGGTGTTTGAGTGTTAGAGATCTTGTTTGTACTTATGCTAGGGGTTTGAACATTAAAATAATCCCCATTTATTTCTTTTGTACATATTTGAAAGGGATTAAGAGTTATGCATGATCCATGTTCTATGTTATAGTCATGCTTGAATAATTTATTTGGTTGTATCATCACAGTCAATAAATATGTGCATTATTGACTGAACTAGACTCAGATCATTGAGGTATCTTGATCACAATGTTGTGTAATGTCCTTTTGTTCTTTGTGTCCCTTGTTATATAACTTTTTTTCTCAAATCCATCTGATATAATACTTTAAATGTGATGAGCTCATTGTGCATGATTTTGCCTTATGCCTCAATGTCAACTAGTTGTTGGTGATTTGAAATTTTCTATTCTATATTTAAAAACATTAATTCATCCAATGACAATTGTTGATGTGATGCATCATATTCTCACTGATCCACTTTCCTTTATTGTACATCTTTTAATTCTCATAGTTAATCTACTTTGGGAAAGATGACATCTTTAAAGTGTATCATCATTAATGGTTTTAGGATTACCATTGATTATCCTTTCTCCATACCTTGATTATCAATGCATCATTACTAGACTTAATTGATGATCCCTATGTAATCACCACAAGCTATCTTCCATTCATTCTAGATTTTTTCACAGATTGCACTATGTGACTTTAATACCTAGTTTCGATATACTTTGATATAGAGATCGCACTATATAAACACACACAAACTAAAACCAAAATAAAATACATTAATAAAAATCCTAACTACATGGTGTTACTCAACACCCTCTCTCATTTTTCTATGATAACTAATAGATATTATTGAAGGTAAGGCTTAAGCTTACTACCATTTACATATCATGGTCAAATGGTTCCTTGAGCATCTCTTAAGATAATTGTTCCTTACTGTGAGACATCATGAATGATGTAAGGTCCCTTCCATATTATGAAAAATTTTCCCTGAAATGCTCTAAATATACTATCATATATTAAGTCTGCTTGTTCTAGATATAATTCTTTAGATCATACCTTGTGATCATGCTATTATTTCTAACTTAGATTTTTAACTCCTATGTCGATTTCACCCTTTTCCTATTTTATTCCATTTTTTAAAAATCCATCAATCGTGACTATAGATAATATCAATCCCCTAGTCTCATAGTCATTACAATGCACATACTAGGAATTATGTATTCTATGGGCATTACTGATTCAAGTCTATAGACCAGATGAAATGGAGTAAAACCTATCACACAATTATAATTTATCTTTTACACCCATATGGTCTTAATAATTTGATTCTCCCAACCATCTCTTTTGACATTGCATATCTTGGTGTGAATCTTAAAAATGATTTTTTTATGCCTCTACTTAGTCATTTTCTTGTAGATGATATGTTGTGATTTTGTGGTGAGATATCAAAAATTCATTTGTCAGAGTCTTGATGGTGTTATTTAGGAAATGTTTCCCTCTATCACTAAATAGTTTGACCAGACACACAAATATAGTTATAATATTTTCATACAGGAACTTAGCTACATCCTTAGCATTGTATCTTGGTGTCACAACAACATCCACCCATTTGGTGAAGTAGTTCATCATAGTAATGATGTATATTTCATTATTTCACTTATTAGGTGGATTGATTGGACTCACAAAGTTGATTCCTCATTGCTCAAATGGTTGATATACTACCATAGGTTTTAATGGCATCTCATATTTTGATTAGTTTACCCATCCTTTGGTAGATATCATAATGTTTTGTAACTCCATGTGCATTTTGAAATAGATTAGGCCACCATAAAACAATTTTTATTATCTTCCTTGTGGTAGTTTTTCCTATAAAATATCCACCTGAAATTCCTTGATTTGCCTCGACAATAAATTGAGGTCACTCATGCTCTAAAGACACTTTGTATATCACATCATCTTTTCCCATTTTGTATAGAAACCCATTAATCATTCTAAATAAAATGGATCTTTTAATCAACTACTTTTTATCCCATTTTACATAGTGCATGAAAAATATCCCATGTTCTATAAAATGTGTTATGTCTTCCATGTTCTTAGTAATTATAGAGATGTAAAATAAATATGCATCTTGTGATTAATATTGTAGCTATTTTGGTTCTTATCCATTGCATATTTAGGTCAAATGATCCGGCCCCACATTTTAGCTTCCTAACTTGACATTGATCCTAAAATGAAACTCTTGAAATAACATCAACCAATGAGATATCCTTCCTCTTAACATAGGATTATTTTTTAGGTATCACATACCCTGATGATCTGTGAAAAATTCAAATGATATTGCTAGAAGGTAACTTCTAAACTTTTGGATTGTAAACACCATGTCCAAAGTTTCCCATTATGTGGTCGTATAATTTTTCTATGCAGATGATAGTTTGTGACTTGTGAATTAGATTGGATGGTTTCATCCTCTATCTCCTAGTTGTGTGAGAACATATTGTACCCTAGTTCCTGAATCATATAAATGAACATGGAAAGGTTTTCCCAAGTCAAAAAATATCAAAATGGGCACTATGACCAATCTCTACTTTAGATTCATGAATGTTATTTGGCAATCATTTATCCACTCAAACTTTGTATCTTTGTGTATTAACTTCTCCATTGGGGTAGATATAGATGCATAAAATTTTATGAATTTATTGTAGTATTATATATGTCCCAAGAATGATCGCACCTTTGTAGATCTTATGAGAGGTGGCACACCCACAATTAATATTATTTTGTCTTGGTCCACCAAGATCCCATCCCTACATATCACATATCTAAACAAAACACTAAAAGGTGTGAAGAACTAGCACTTCTTTATATTTAGTGAAATGTGAAAATCTTATCATAGTTCCAACATAAGTCACAACTTAGACAAATACTTCTTGAACGAAAAAAGATAACCCAATCATCTAGGTAAACTTCAATAAAAAGCATGGATGAAATCTCTAAAGGAAATGATCATCGCCCTAAATAACATAACTGGAGTATTATTCAAACCAAATGACATTACCTTATATGAAAAATATCCCCACTCTATTATAAATGTTGTTTTAGATTGATCCTCTATTTTTATTTGAATATAGTGGTACCCACTAAACCCATTTGTGAAAGAGTACACTTCATGTCCTATGACTAAATCCAAGATTTCATCTGTGAATGGAATTGGAAAAGGATCATTTTTATAGGTGTCATTTAGTATACATTAATCTCCACACACTCTAATTTCTTCAAAATTCTTAGGCTGCACTACCATTAGGCTGACCCAATCTATCTTTTCAATTAGATATATAATGAATGTGTCTTGCATGTGATCTAGTTCAGCCTTTACTTTCAATTTCATGTTGGGATTTAACCTGTATGGTCTCTTTTTCATAGGATGTGTGCACTCCTTTAGTTATATATGCATTTTACCTAGAGAAGGGTCTACCCTTTTCATTTCTATGATTTTTTTTAGAAATACATCCTCATAATCTCATAGTAATTATAATGCTTATGAAGTCTCATTTTGAATCTAGTAGTCACCCAAAATTTTAGGCATTATCATTGATTATATCTTAATATTTCCTAAAAACTTATTTAGGGGATCCTAATATATTTTATTGGAACCACTTGGAATGGAATCTTGTACTATTATATGCCCTTATTACTCTTGGATATTAAGATTTTGTAGTTGATGGTATTCAATTTGGTATGCGACTTTGGATTTAGGATCCTCCACTTCTCACTCTAGTTTTAAAAATATTTTCAAATCTAAGTCATCATCATTATTAGTGGACTCTATCAATTATTCATGGTTTGATAAAAATCTACTCATTTTGTTTTCTTGCCTTGTAATTATGGATAACTACATTCAAATATCTAGTTGCTTCTTATTACGAAGATGAGAATGCCATAGTACTTAAGTCTTTTGATCATCTATAACATAAAAATATTTTCAACTTATGTAGAGCATTCTACACCAGAAGATTCTCATCCTCAAAAATTAAAGTCTAAATGAAATCTTGTTATACCTATGGCTAATGCTTTATTTCCCATCTATATTCATGGTGCATGTACTAGGCTGTAGGGAGTGTTGTTATAGTATATATGAACATGTGGATGTAGTATTTGAGTTATACACATTGCATAAACCATACATCCACACACTTATGAACTTACATTTTTGGTCACTTTCATTCCAATAAAAAGGGCCATTATTCCCTTATAGTAGATGGTATTTGGAATCAAGCTCGTAATAGTTTATAGACCTCATCCTAGTGTAGCTAGTTTATCCTATGGACTACCCACCAAGTTGTAACAATTCATTTTAGTGTATAATTTAATACACTCGCCCTATAATCTATATTTAAAACATGATGATCTAACCTTACAATAATTTGATCCAAGTCATTAGTTGAAAAGTACTGAGATAATTGACATTCTATGGCAAAAACTATACACATTGGATGTACCTCATGATCTCCCCTTGACCAATTCAACATGTAAGTATCTAAGTCACCACTAACTGAAGATGTAGTCTCCCAGAGTAAAAGACATTCCTTTATTGGGTTTGTGTATTCCATGTCTTTTACACCTAATTTATACATAAAATCTACTTCAGACCTAGTTGGTGATTGCATAAAAGATGACCCGTATTCATCCATTTTAAACTGCAAAGGTGGTGTCTTTGTGATCACGGGTTTGGAGGCAAACCATTTAACCAATCATAGTTGTTATTGAGGCTATATTTTTGAATGGAAAATTTTATATTTTGTAGCTCATAAGGCATTATGCTTAGATTCTATACTCACCTTGAACTAGTTATTATCCTCATACACATATAGTGAATTTGGATCATTGGGTATGATATATGGCTTGTGTTATACTTTATTTGGATTATTGGGTATGATTACATGCTATATTAATGGCCATCTAACCATCATAGGCCCACTCCTTACCAATTAATGAAAGGTGATGCATTTCATCAGTCTTCATGTCATTTTCTTTAAAATCACCTCACAATCTTAGTTGAACCACTTTAATTTTCACATATTCTAGTTGAAGAATAGGATCTACCCTTTTATAGTCTATGAGGCTTAGTTTTACTATAATATAACTGAATGTTAGCCATCCAATATCTTTTTAGGTAGATTGAGGATTAAAATTAATTGTGCTTCCAAAATTAAATACATCACTAGATACTTCATATCCTGTGAGCTCAATATCCATGTAGGAATCAACATCCCAAGGATTCTTAGTCTTTACATACCAAACTACCTTATCAATTTGTTTTTGACCTCATTGTGTGTACCCTATCAAGTTATGTATAATATTTATGATATTATGCAAGATATATTCATTATATAGAGTGACATAAGTTTTAAAAGGTCAATCAAGGTAGTCATTACTCTCTTACCTCATTATGCAGAAAATCTACCCATACATTTGTGTATCAATGACCATAGAATTTCCCTATAATATAGCCTACTATTGTATTTTATGAGGAAATTGGTTGTTTGGTACATCAAACATTTTTCTATTACAGGTTCAGGATACTTATAGAAAATTTTAGACACTATTTTATGGGTTATATAGCACCTCAGTTTTGTATTGGAAAACTCACACCTTGGTTGTTCCTTTCAGTTTTGAACCTTTCCCAAATTTTAAAGTCTTGCATCTACTTTATATTATTCCCCTTAACCTATCTCTTAGTATAACCAGTCTCATGTTGATTACCCATAACTTATATCTTACCCATAATGTTTAAAACATGCTTATCTTCCACCTTTGCAAGTTATTAGTCTATCTTACTTTCCTTCTCCTTGGACACTAGCATCCATGAAAGACACCCACATAGATGTTAGTGTATTGCTCCAACACAAATGTCTAATGACCTAAAGTCATATAATTTTCAAATGAAATGTATCCTAATTGTTGGCCTAACTGTTTTAATGTGAGTGACTTCTCTAAAGGGATATATACACACACACAAGATCAACCCTCATTCATTCCTCACCTACAAAAATATATCATACACTCAAAATACCTATGGTAACTTATGAAAACACTCAATCAAGCACTCAATAAAGCAAAGTTTCCCTATTTTGATATTTTCATATCAATCATAGGGACAACACATGCACAGATTTGAATTACTTAAGGATTAACCTAAGATCTTGATTTACCAAGTTACAAACTAGGTCATTATTGTACTTGCTTTGCACATATTGCATGATTCACACATAAGCCAACACATAGGGGATAACTACATCAGTTTTAGGCCCTCTTTAGAGTAATGTTTATGTAGACAAAATTCATTTATAAAGGGATGTTTTGGGTCAACTCAACATTGTGTTCCCACTAACCCATTTCCCCCAAGGTGACTATGAAGATGGAGAACTAGGGTTTTAAAAATTCATGAAGAGTGATAGTCTATGAATAAGATCTAAATGCATCAGAGTGAAGGCAAAGTCAAACCCAGAAGCATCTAGGTGGTTGCATCATTTTATAGTGGGTATTCTATATAGGTCACCTACTTCAGGTTTAGAATAGTGTCGATGTAACTATCCTAGGTTGACATTAGTGTTCGTAGATCTAGAAGCATTAATCCAAAATTATATGACTATACTAGAATATTCTTCCACTCTACTTTCTTCTTGTTCTAAATCTAGAACAACTTTATCATCAAAACTAGCTAAGTACATTAATTATTTATCATTTTTATATGTAGCATAGTTGTACTTACTATTTTTAGCCTATCTTAATTTAATGAAATCAACTTTTATTTATATTTGAGTTTAACACCTAATTGGTCTCCTTTAGAGATAGTTTATAATTATTGTGCCCTAGGCTATATCTACCCATTTATCCCTATATAACCATAATCTAGATCATTTAAGGGTTAAATAAAAATTTATAATTTTCTAATCTTATGGCATTTATAGAATAGAAAATGCTTACTCTACATAATGTTGCCTTGTAACTTCTTGCATGAATGTGTTGTCTTTGGGGTGTGAATTTATCATGTTTAAGTTTCTCACATGTTTCTCTTTTATTTTATTCTCTAAAATCAAATAATATTTAGTATGGTGTTGTCCTAGAACTCTGTAATAGATGCAATACATCTACCTTTGAGGGTTAGTTAGGTAGTTTTATATGAAGTGATTATATTTACCACATAAAACTACTAAATTAGCTAATGAGCTTACTAGTTATCATTATTTCAATTTCCCTAGTATCCACCATATAAACCCCTCTTTATCCCCCTCTATTTTTTGGAAACCACAACCTTAAATTTTTTCCCATCAAATCCTCCTTATTATTTTTGTTAAGCACCATATCCTCCATACTACTACTGAGGGGAAGATGGAGCCAAATTTTATTATTGTGTTTGGTGAATCATAGTATTCAATGATGACTAGTAATGATATTATAAATACAATGGCATCCATATTATTAGACCCTAGGCTTGGTACTATGGTGATGAAGGCATCCACCCAAGAACACTTTGTGTCATGCTATACATGTCTACCTTTGGGCCTAGAATTCCCATCAATTTTTGGTTGTTATAACTTCATGAAATCCATGAATTAATTTATCAAGGTCATTTTTTAGTCATGAATGATCCATGCAAGAGAGAAACTAGATGCATGCTAAGAAAGAAACTATCAGGAGAGAGAAACTAGATGCATGCTAAGAAAGTTATAATAATACAAATTTAAATCCCATGTGTTTTATATTAATTTTTTTTACTTCAAAATTAATAGCACCAAGAAAAACAACCAATCAATTTATACTAGAAAGGTTTGGATGTTTTAAAATAAGCTGTAGTCATACCAAGGTATAATAAGAGTCATCATAGCTCAAATACGATCAGTGGTTACTTATTATAATCAACCTTTCCAACTAGATCTCAACATGGTACTATGTACCTATAATTTAAGGTTTAATTGTAGGTAAAAAGTGCTACAACAACTAAAAAACTCCTGCTTATATCTAAGTTTTGTCAAACAATAGGTTTATTTTTTATAGTTAAGGAGTCCAAACAATAGTTATGTTCTTTTTGCAATAATAAATATTGAATCTAAAATTAAAAAAGGACAACAAGATCACATTTCAAAACAATCTTATAGCCCAGTTCCACATGTGATAATTTCAGACCTTCACCATAAAAAGGGAAAATGATAATTATGATACAATACAAGGGTATAAAACCATACTAGTCTCATTTCACAGTGGATATTATAAATAATGAATAGTCTATCTCTTATTCTAATAGACTGTATATTTATTATAAATTAATTAAACTTAAGGAAGCAAGTCTTTCTATGTCAAATCATCATTCAGGGTCTTTATACAATATCTATAACTATGATAAGTAGTTCCAATGGCTCTCAAGTCATGAATACTATCATAACAAGTAATTAAACTAAATAATACTTTCATATAACTATATTAGAGGTATAAAATAGTTAGTAGCCATTTAATGTAATGATAAGGTATTATTCTACCATGTATAATGATTAACTAAGGCTCATAGTCCTTATTGCTTATCAACTACTAGAATCACAACCCATAATAATGGTTCTCTATATGAGAGGTAAGAATTATAGCTTGAAACCCAACATTAATAAACTCATTTTCTCAAGGATAACAAGTTCCACATGTCCATATCTGTACTTAACATCCCAACTAGTGTTAATATTATCTCATCTCTAATATTTGAAAAAGAGGTACTAATTTATATAAATATAAGTACAAAAATCATTGGTGTAAGCTCTGGTTATACATTTTTTCCCATTTTAACACAATGAATTTACTAAAGAACAATGCCCACTGCACTGAAAATGTAGTCTATATTTTTCTTTTTTTTCATACAAGGGTCTTTCTTCCATAAACCTAACAGAATAAATTCATTATTTGGTCTTGTTTAGATGGATCTATATCCACTTTACTCCATGAAAAAATCACATTCTTCCTAATTTTCATCTATTAATTTCATTTATCAATGTTGTTGGACATATTAGGTTTGAGTGTTTGAACCTACGCTTTGATACCACATGTTACAATTGACTAATATTAAAACTAGTATTCACCACACTTTTTGTGTCATTACTATTTCATGCTTGATTAGTTTAACATTACTTAATGTTATGTTTAGTATTTATCTAAGCTACACTAATGAATAAATAAAAAATAAATAAGATTCCACTAAATCATAGATTAAGCATACAACAATCCTCTTAGGACTTGAATAGTTTGATATGTAAAATTAATAATAATGTAACCTAAAATATGTATACATACATACATGTATGTATGAATGTATGTATATGTGTATATATACATTATGTGTGTGTGTGTGTGTGTGTGTGTGTGTGTGTGCGCGCGCGCACGCACGTACATCACTATGAAGTCATCTTTAGGTTAAAAAAATAACAAATTACATTTTCACTTAAATATTACAATCATAGCCTCTATTGTATAAATCAAACATTTATCAAAATATAAGGTTGGTCCCAAATATAATATATTAGAGTAAACTATTAGTTTTATCTGATACTGAATAAATTAATACAATAAAAGTACAATAGGTCCCACGAGCAAATCAAATCTTAGCTAGCCATGACTAAATAATTATTGATGGTTTAGATAAGCTGCAAGGAGGGAGAACATCAACTAGGAGATTTTCCTCCAACCATATAATGTCAGTCTCTCACACACCTCCCCATTAGGAATGTCACTTCCCTTCAGGAAGGGGTAGATAATGGTGATGTAGACATCAGGAACTCATCTATAACATTATGTATTACAATCACTATTACATGTAAAATTCATACAGACCATGGATTACATCCTCTATCTAATATATAATCACACATGTATGTAAACAATGAATTAAAGGAGACAAACAATGTATATAGGTATAACATTACTTTGGCCAAAGTTTCTCATTATAATTTTCAGACTTCAAACAAAGTTGGGTCATAGTCCACTCCAACAATACTCTCTTATAGATTACATGTACATCATTATATTTCACATTAATTAATGATGAGTGAATTATAAAAAATATATCTTCCTATCACTCATTATCCCTTAATGATAAGGATGTCTAATTGGTACACATCATAATCAACATTAATCTTAACATAACCACACTAAATAGTCTAGATTGATTTTTGCTACCAGATCTATACAAAAATATTTTAGACAAAGAAATACATAAAATACAAACTTAAATCATTATTCATATACATCATTCATATAATCTATCTATGATTTCACCATATAATGTTTTACACTTTATAACAATCCATTCTATCATATATTAATGGATAATAACATAGATGTTCTTCACTTAGAGAATACAAAAATAATCACAAATGATAAACTAGTTTACACATTCCAACATTTCACCCAAATTATTATATGTATAAAACATGTATAACACAATGATCACTAAAACAACACATATAGATATCATATGTAGTATTTTAGGCTATTGGGTAGATGCAAGATAATGGGGACAAAAGGGGGAGCTTTAAGTACCACTTTTTTTTTGAAATTAACAATGATTAAACTTGGATAGAATTTAAGAGACACTCGGAAAAATAATTTAAACATAACATAAGAATATGAATTATGGCATTATGATGTAGTTTGTAAATATATCATTTTTTTCAATACCCATATGATAAAAGTGTGTGAAATTGATGCATTTATAACAATGGCTTAGTACTTTTCACATTAACTTGGTATTTTTTCATGAAAAGATAAGGATTTTGTGTTTAAACTCAATTTAGATTGAGGAATACTCTTGGGTAGATAGGGTTAAGGATATAAAAATGATAAGGCACACAGGTGAATATCAGATCTATAGTAGGCCAATTAAATGTTAAACTCAGATATACCATATATTGAATTTATTAAACTGAGATATATTAATGGAAAGTATAATTATGCAAGACATAAAAATGACAAAGAAGTGATTTACATATCTTGTTCTGATGCTAATGTAGATATAGATCTAGAAAAGGTTGAAATTAGGTGGGACGATAGTTCTAAAATAATTGTTAGATTCTAGATCTGGTGCCTCTAGCTCTTCAGACAGTTGCATCAACCCTAGATGGTTATGACAATGCTCCTATTTGGGTTTAAAAATAGTGTCCTATACATAATATTTATTGAAATAGGATAAAACCACATATATGCTTTTGTGTTTGGATTATTTTTTACTATGGTGCATTCATATCTAGGTCACGGATTGTCACTCCTTGTGAAATGGTAAAACCCTAAATTTTCATATTTAATGTGATCTTGGGGTAAAATGAGTTAATGGTCACATGATGTTGAGCTAACTTAAAATGATCCCACTATCAAATGGAATTGTATACATATCCAATAATCTATAATAGGGCCTTAGACTCATATAATTATCCCCTATATGTTGGCTTGTGTATAAATCATGCAATGTGTGTAAAGCAAGTACAGTCGTGACCTCAATTATAACTTATAAAATAAAACCTTATGACTTATCATTTAGTACTTTAGACATGTAAATATGTTATACCTATAACTGGTATGTAAATAGGAAAGCTTTGATCAATTGAATGCTTGATAGAGTGCTTTTGATAAGTGCTTTGGTTTCTTTAGTCTTATTGTTAGGTAAAGAATGAATGAGGGTTGATATTATATTTATACTAATATTATAAGGAGATAAATTACATTAAATAACTTAGGATAAACATTTGAATATGTTTCATTTGTAAATTATATGACTCTATGAAACTGGACACTTACATCAGGATAGGATAATAATGTCAATATTACTACCTATCCTAGACATTAGTGTCTAGGGAGTGAAAAATAAGGTACATGCTTAGAACTTGTAGAGGTGTAAGATAAGTACATTTTAAGAATTATGGGAAAGATAAGATGTATGCATCATCAATATAAGACTGGTTGGACTAAGAGATACGCCAAATGGCACAAGATAGAGTGGATGCGTGGCTTGCAAAAGTAAGACATGTGTAGGATTAAGAGGAATAGCGAAGGTCTAAGTTTGGAAATTATACAATATTGAGGTGATACATAATCACAAAATATCATCTATATTTCCTCCCCCCTTTAATCTAGTGATGAAATTTCTAGTTTAAAAGAAAGGAATAAGTACCTAGGTGTGTATGAATTGCTTGTCTTTGCTTGAGTTGAATTTGAGTGCTTTGTTAGTGACTAACCTACAACAAAGAGTATGTTATAGTGTAAAATCAATGTATATAATTTGGGTTAAAATTACTTGTCATAGATTGAAATTGAAAGTGCAAGGTTTAAGAGTACACATGCGTGTTGATGTAACCACCTTGCCTATTGGCAAGTTGTTTTTCAAAATAAATATATCATTATAAGGATCTAAAATTGAGAATAGGATATATATAAAGAGAGAGATGTTGGAAGGAATATGCCTCCAAATTTAGAGAAAAATTAAGTTGCCACATGGAAGTTGAGATTAGCTCAATTGTGTAACCCAATGATACTTATAACCTAGTGAGGTTGGTTGATAAAATCATAACTAACTTGAAAACTTCACAAGATTGAGTGATTTATCACCTCAACCATACCAAAATGTGAACTAAATACTATTATAGATTGGTTTGATAAATTCTATAAATTTTTTTGGGGTTTCAATATGTGCAATGGTTTTAAAATCTAAAATTGATTTGATTTGAAATATTAGGCATATGTTGCATAACATATGCACCTTAGATATGTCTCATGTTAAAATTATGTATAACAGTGATATCATGTATATAATTCTACCATAACTATCAATTTGAATCATATAATTGTGTGCTTCATCTAATTTAGATATTTGTGTAAGTGTGGAGGAGATGTTTCCAAAGCATGTCCCCACTATATATGGAGAAATCTAAAAATTGATATAAATACCAATGTGGTGGACATATTTCTAAAACATGCCTCCATTGTAAACTAGAGATGTTAAAAGTTAAATAAGTGTGGATAACTTGATTCTAAAGGATTCTCCTATTGAATCTATAAATTGTGAATGTATGAAAGCCATGTCCATATGGCATGCCCCCACTGAATCTGAAAATTGATATAAGTTCCAAACATTGAATGAGTGTGGAGAACATGCTTCCAAAACATTCCTCCACTGAATATAATAAATTTGAATGTGTGAAAACCATGTCCATATGACATGCCCCCACTCAAGCACACACACAAGAGCACTTAAAACAAAGTCAAGAAACAAAGGTTTTAGGATACCAAAAACAAGGGGCATGTGCAAATGCCACAAAATTAAATGGACATGACTTAGTCAAATGTCCACAAATCAAGGAATGGCATATTCAAATATCCATAAAACAAACAATGACATATTCAAATGTTCAATAAAGAAAATATAGGCATAGGGGTTACATACAAAGGAGCATAAAAAAATACTCAAACAAGTAAGGCAATAACAAGGGAAAACACTCAAGGGAGTGTATAAAGGAAATGCATAAGAAATCAACATAAATAAATCATAGTAGCTCATGGATCAAATGTGTTAGAAAAAAATATCAAGTGTATAGCATATCAAGTACCATGTATAAGATATAATCATAGATAATAGGCATGTGTAAGTACATATGTAAGCTTAAATATGATAGCATAGAGTGATCATTGAATCCTATAACATGTGTGTATCAAGATCGAATAAGCAAATGGCCCCCAATTTCAATATTACATGAGTAGAGTGAAAGTCCAACATCTAAAATATGAGTGTATCATGTATCTATGTATCTTGTATATGTGTATGTAGAATTAAATGATATGCTAGCTTCAACATGGAACTAAAACATAGATGTCAAGTATCCAATACAACATGTAGGTGCCAAAAACAAATTAGATTTTTAAATGTTTTTAATTTTTTTTTGGTATTTTAAATTTTTTTGATGATGAAAAAATATAATCCTATGATGCCATCTAATGGATGTTCATAGATATCTCCCACCACTGTGAACCTATCAACCTTAAGTTAGATCTTTTACATTGTTTGCATCATGATTTTATAGTTTGAAAAGGTACATGGAATGTTCCTCACATTTTCATGTGTAGTAGAATAATTAATGCTATCATTTTAAATATTTATTAATTTGACTTCATGAGGAAAGGAAATACCTTGCTTATTTGGATCAAATTTTTCTTCCATTTGGTATATCCAAAGAGTTCCTAGTGTAAATGCATATATATATGTGTTAGCATAACCCACACCCATGTTTGTATCACTTTAGGACCAAATGAAATTAGTATTATTATGTTTCTCAAGGAGTCTTTCCAAGTGACCTTATTTTACAAGTATTTTAAGTCAAAACCAAGCTACTGAAAATGCTTTATATGTAGGTGGTTTTTGTTTGTGTAGGATCAATATGGTTATGCCAAAAATAAGCACCACTCATGTATAAGGTAATTGTTAAATCTCAGTGATGTGTGTGCCTTTTAATTTTTTTCACTTGAGGATTTGGCATAGGATGAGGACCTTGGATGGGCCCCATATTAAGTAAGTTTTTCAAAGCACTCATACAAAGATTAGTAACACCACATTTTTGCTCATAATGTTCATTAAGTAATTTATCTCCCTTTGTATAAGGGATAAAACTTTGGTACTTGAAAGGGGAAATAATAATCTTCTTTGGATTAGTAAGTATGAATGCATCATATTTATGTATATCCAGATACATGCAAAGGAGTAAAAGACTCATATTTTTTTATGTAATGTTCTTTCCTTTAATGGGGAAAGAAGACTACGTCTAAACATAAATTCTAATTCCAAATCTAAGGTTCTAAATGCTAGCTCATATGATGTACTTTTGAATCAAATAGTATAATCTTGAAGGGATTCATCATCACGTTGTTTAAAATTTTACAAATGTTCTAATGTAAGTTTTTTCACCTTGTGGATATTTAAATCCATGAATAATGCATCTTATAATTGTGAAAAAATGGTTAAGGAACCTTTCGATAAGATATAAAACCAATTGTGAGCCTAATCAGAAATGATCATATGGAATACCTTGAATAATAGTTTATCATTATTTTCCCATTGACCAAAAGAATGTACATAGTTAAAAATATTCTCAAGTAGATCTTTATGGCTCCAAAAGATAGGTAAATGTGATAATTCAAAGCCATGTGGATAAGGATATTTAAGTATACATAATGCAATAGTTTTATTAGTGAATGAGGTAACATTTTCATTAGCATTATGTAAAGCCACTTGTATTTGAAGTATAAAAACTTATTTTTTAAGATCCCTAATAGTGATCATCACAGTTATAAGATAATCCATGGGAATGGTGGTGTTTAATATATGTGTTATCATTGGTTCTAAACCACCACTTCTTTTGGACCTAGGCATATGAGTATCATCATCCTCATGGATAATAAGTACAAGTTCTTAATCCTTGAATTTAGGGTGTTTTGATAATGGTCATTGTTCTTGATGTGCATCTATGTGCACCTCAATATGTGGGAATGTATTTGCATCTTGAGATGGAGGATCCATTATAATTAACTCACCTATTTCATAAGTGTGTATATGTTCAAGAGGAATGCATTGTTTAGGTGATATCATTGTAGGAATGCCTTTAGTTTTGGATTGTTTTTTACAAAATTTGAAAGGTTTATCATTGGCAGGCATTATTAATAAAGTCTCATAATGTATGAATTTTACACATCTATTAAGTGTATATAGGAGGGTTTTCATTGCATTTATCCAAGATCTACCCAAAATTATATTATAATGTAATGATTGAGACATTACCTGAAAAGCAATTGAAATAGTTTTTGGTCCCAATGTCACATCCAATGTAATTTGACCAATTGGAGGACTATGAAAATTATCAAACCCTTTCATTATCATAATTGAATTTTGAATCAAATTGGTGTTAATTCCCATAGTGGTTACAAATTTTATACTAAAAATGTTTAGGCCCTTTTGATGCCCTTATTTTATATTGTCACTTGGATGAACAAATGTAACTATTGATTAATAATATCTTTGGATGGTAAGTCATTTGGATCAAAGGTAGTAAGTTTGGCATTATTATTAAGATATTTCATGATATCTGCAAAATAAGTAGGCTAAATAAAATTTGGAACTTGAATTTAATGCAATGTCTCATAGAGGACATCTTTGTAAACATTAGATTACTTTAGGAGCTTAAGTATTGAAATTTTAACATATGTTTTTCTCAATTGGTCAACAAGGTCATATACCTTATATTTTATCACAAGTTTAGGCTTAGGAGGCACCTGTTGTATATTAAAATGTGGCAGAGTAGGTTGAACAACATTACCTCTTCAAGTAGTAACAACATGGACTACAAAATCTAATATAAGTCATGGGTGAATAATAATAGGGCTTGGGTAGAATAAATGATTGAGAGCATACACATTAGCATCTGGATACCAGATTTGTAGAACTACAAGAAGAATTATGAAGAGATATCAAATGTTGTATTTGCTTTAACACTCTCTCATTATGTGCACAAATTTTCTTAATAATTTTTACAAGTAATGCAAAAAAACATTACAACTATTACAAATTGAAATACAAAATGGGTGATGGATGCATCCATGGTGCACATATTTTTGTAGCAATTAGGGATCAACATCAATAAAAATAAATAAAAAAACCATAATTGATCTAGGGTTTTGTGTTCAAAGATCAAGTTCACCAAATGTTTAACCCTAATTTGGATTGAAGAATCCTCTTGGGTAGATGGGGTTAAGGATATAGAAATGATAGGGTAGAAGGGTGCATATCATATCTATAGTATAATGATTAAGTGGTAAACTTAGATATGCCATAAACTAAATTTATTAAACTCAGATAAGTTATTAATGAAAATTAAAACTATGATAGATATAGAAATGAAAAAGTAGTGATGTACATAGCTTATTATAATGTTATTACAGATCTAGATTTAGAACATGTTGAAAGCATGTGGGAAGATAGTTTTGGAATAATTGTCAAATTCTAGATCTGGTGCCTTTGGCTCTTTAGATAATTATGTCTTCCCTAGATGATTACACTGACACTACTGTATGGGTTCAATGCTAGTGTCCTATATGAAATATTTGGTAAAATAATATGTGACTACCTAAATGCTTCTAGTTTTGGCTTCAACTTCATTTTGGTGCATTCATATTTGGGTCATGGACTGTTGCTCCTTGTGAAATCATAAAAACCTAGCTTTTCATCTTCAAGATGACCTTGGGTAAAAATGGGTTAGTGGGCACATAGTGTCGAGTTGACCTGCAATGACCTTGATGTCAAAGGGTGTTGCTTACATAGGCAATACTCCAGAAGAGGGCCTCAGACTCATGTAAATATCCCCTACATGTTGGCTTGTGTATGAATCATGTAATGTGTGTAAAGAAAGTACAATAGTGACCTATCTTGTAACATGGAAAATAAGACCATATGACTGATACTTTAGTACTTTAGATCTATAAATATGGTGTACCTATGATTGGTATAGAAATAGGGAAGCTTTGATCAATTGAATGCTTGATAGAGTGATTTTTCTAAGTACCTTGGTCTCTTTGGTCTTATTTTTAGGTGAGGAATGAATGAGGGTTGATATTGCATTTATACCAATCTTATCAGTTGATAACTCACATTAAATCACTTAGGTTGACCATTGGAATAAGTTGCATTTATAAATTGGATTACTTTAGGGAACTAAACACTTACATCGAGGTAGGATAGTAATATTGATGCTATTGTTTGTCCTAGATGTTAGTGTCTAGAGAGTATAAAAAAAAGTATAGGCTAAAAACTTGCAGAGGTGTAAGATAAATAAAGTTTAAGCATTTTGGAAAAGATATGATGTTTGTGTCATTAATATAATACTAGTTGGACTAAGAGATAGGCCCAAGGGGCATAATATAGATTAGATGTGAGGCTTGTAGAAACAAGGCATGTGTAGGACTAAGAGGAACAATAAAGGTTTGAGTTTTCTAAGTGTAAAAAATTGAAGTACTACCTAATCACATAATATCATCTACAATTTTCATGTGTATGGACACCCTTTTTTGAGAAAATGAATAAATTATTGTATAAAATTTCATATATAGATAGACGAAATATCTAATACTGTTTTTAATATTTTTTATTAACTTTGTGTGTGTGTATAATTTTACAAGTTAAGACAATTGAAAAATTGAAACTACAAGTGTACGAATGCAATATTTTAACCTTAACTTCATGAATTTTTTTTTAAAGCATCGCCAACAATGTGTATATTGTTGAGATATAAGTTTTATTAACTTTTGATTAATGGTAAAAAAATTTATGAAGGTATTTGTAATGATATGTATATAGTCCATAATGAGGTATCTTGTGTAGAAACTAAGAAATAATTAAAAATAATAGTTTAAAATTGTGTGTGTGTGTGTGTGTGTGTGTGTGTGTGTGTGTGTTCAAAAACTATATTTTTCCCTCTATAAACATATGTAATTTAAGAAATAAAAAATACAAAATTCATGATTGGATGTGTCAGAAAAAGATGAAAAAAACTCATAAATGGTTTACTACTCCATTATGAAAAAGATGAAAATGATTGTAATTCATGTGGACTACTCTATTATAGGTTTTAGGATAGGTTTGGACTCCCCCAAGCCTAAATTCAAAACAATTTTGGAGGGAAAACAAAAAAGTCAAAACATAGATATCTTGAAAAGGTGTATGCCCATTATATAAGGATGTTCACCTTTTTCATAGGGTGTACGTGCTTTGCAAAGGGTGTTTGCCATTTTTTAAAGGGAATACATCCTTTGTTTAGAACCTTGGTACTGTGCCAAGGCAAGATAGGTTTGGGTGCTTAAAAAAGGCATACACCCTTTGCAAAAGAACATTTGTGTTTTATATTTTGGCACATTTTTTATCCCCAAACTTTATGCATCTACTCTATTATGCTCTCGCATAATGATAACAAAAATTGAATTATGTTATAATTCAATTCAAAATATCCGTATATATTAATATTTTATGTAACAAAGTATTAATATTTTTTATGAAATAATATCTAACAACCTACTTCAGGCATGAAGTTTTATTACATTACTCCACCAACATATTGAAAATTAGTTATCATACATCAAACTGCATATACACTTATAAAACTAAATGAATTTCTAATTATCACTCATACAATGCATGTATATTTAAATAAAAGGAAGTTTGAATGATAAACACTTGATCAATATGACAAAACTAAAGGACATAACATCATTATTTACACATCATCAAAACATATGTATAGAACAAGTCTAATGTCTATTTAATACTTTATAATTTCCACAATAATCCATATGGGTGGCCATACCATATTTATTAAACCTAGTAGCTAAATGTCTAATTTAGACTAGACATAAGAACAAGTAGTAATACTTATACATCTTCAAAATTATAAATACCATTCATTCTATTTGTTTCTATTTTTCAACAACCTAAATGAATCTCATACTTTTTCTTAGGCTTATTAATTTTCTTCAAGACCATACTACTCTCATTTCAAAGCTTACACAAATTAGTTTATTCATATCAAATCTCATGTATCTATGCATCATTCATGATAATGAATACTTAAATATAAAATGAATTGTTTCTCATTTTTTTGAACTCTTATAATGTAATCATTGAATCTCTTAATTTTTATCAGCAATATGAATTTCATCTTACAAGTTATATGTTTCAACTAAGTTACTATGCACCATACTATAATCTATATAATAACCCATGCATGTTATAGGCCTGTAAGTAGTGTTAATGACTTCCTACATGTTTATAAAATACATTAAATTTATTTAAACTAGATAGTCCTTGATATAACATACTAAGTCCTATGATGGTATTTATATCATCTAACTTCTAACCACTGACTTCACTAGGTTTTATCATATTTAAATGGCTTTGGTTAACCTTTTTTCTTCAAACAATAAGTATTATTAATTATAATATAAGTTTATTATTTTAGTATCCATTATTCATACATGTTGAAGAGTTTAAAGGCTTAAATCTCATTTCTAAAGGAATAATATTAAATTTATTAATTATTTCCACATATTGGTCCTTATAGGACTATGCATATAGTCATAGTCATAACCACATACCTATGAGGTACAACTAAAATTTGTTTACCCTATCAGCACAGTAGAGTTTCAAATAACTTGATTATAATTCATATACCTAGGAGTATGCATAATAAAAAACTACAAACCCTAAAGCTATAGTAGGGGTATGGCAATATGCATTACTTTTAATTACATAAGGAAGTTTTAAATTCCCAAGTAATAAATTTGTGAATTGGTTACAATCCAGTTTTAATTTTGAGGAGGGTAAACAAGGGTATGAACCCCAAACCAATGGATCTAAATTAATATAGTTTTGATCATAATTTAGTTAGTTATATACATTCAAAATGATCTATTTATTTCTATTAAGTGAGGCAAATAAAATTTAAAATGTTCCACATGGGAGGAATAATAAATAAGGGTTTCAATGTTGTTTTCCTTTAACACAGGGTAATAAAAATATCACATTTGCCCTTACATATAGCTTCTTAAAGACTATTATGGTTGTCTACAAATCACAGATTTATGAGTTGATTAACCAAAACCATAAATATCCTAAACATGGTTTCCATTTTCTTGAGTTCAATTAACCAATCCCTTTTCAAAAAATTTAGCTAACTTAACAATTTCTACCCAAAAGGAAAAACTCTTGATAAGTGTTAAATTCATAACCTCAAGAATGAATTACTTCCCTGGTAATAATGAAAATACCAAAGACCTTTTTGCCCAGAAAAAGGTTACAACTTTTAATTCTCCAAAAGCTCTTATCAAATGTGCCCTCTTTTGTTTATCATACCCCCATCTTCCTTTCTCCTATTTTTATTTATACATATTCTCTTACCAATATCCTTGTTGCATGCCACAATTCTCACAGTTATTCTAAACGGCCATAAAAGATCATCAATGCATGCATTTTTTTAAAGTTGATAACTACTACCAGTTCAATAAAGGAACTGGATCATAACACATGGATATGATTTTTCAAAAACCACATGACCTCCAATTGTTTCCCCCAATATTTGCATTTTGTTCGACAATGGAAAACCCTAATCCCTTTTGCACAAAAATGGATCCTCTTGCCCCTTTTTACTGGTAAAACCCAATACAATAAAAATAATCCAAATTATATTTTTAATCAACCCAACATTAAATAAATTAAAACTTATTATATGTTCAACCTCTTAAATTCTCTAACTCCTCTAATTTATTTAAAACTACAATGCGCATTTACTAAGGTAGTTAAAGTCCTCTAGTAATCTAATTCCCATATTGAAGTGAACTGGCATGATTTTGAGACTAATAAATTTATGTCCTAATCCCATATATTTGTGATGCAGGAGCATCTTCATGCTAGGAATGTGTTTGTCATGTTCTTGGTTGAATTTTAGCATGTCTAGGTGTGTTAAGTTAGTTTCCCTCCATTTCTTTAGTTTTCAAATTTTCAAATTTGTCTAAGTATCCTTTAAGCATGAAATAAGACCTATATGTGAGAAAAAGGCCAAAATATGTAAATATTGGTCAAATAAAACCCAATATCTTATCCTTAGATGATTTCAAGTCTGTTGGATGAGATATTAAGTGATTTGAGTCTTCTTATGTTAGAAAAGTTGTTTTACCCATTTTGGGAGGTTGTTGTGTGAAGCCTAGTATAGGATTTGAGTATCTAAGTTGAGAAAATATGGTTTGTATGGGGTATTTTCATGTGGAATAGGTGTATATGTATATATTTTTGGTCAATTAATGAATTGGAAGTTTTTGTTTAGAGTCATTGTTTCGTTTTGTTCAAATCTTTCCTCAAGACTATGTATGTAGACCAGACAGGGCAGCAAGGAAGAAGTTTTCAGTCAGTACTTAAGAGGGTATTATCTTATTTTTGACTACTTAATATTATAGAGGATGTTAATAGAAGACCAATAAAATTTATTTGGGCTATTAACTCCCTTGGATGCTCCATGTAGCTCAAATTGGTATAAACTAGACCCTAACTAGAGCCTTGCTGATCTCATGAACCATACAATATGAAATTCCCAAAATTTTTAGTTTTTTTGGGTTTATAATTTTTAGCTTTTGTACAAATTTTCATGGCTGTACTATATGGGAAAGTGCATTTTCTTGTATACTTGTGTTTTAACCCTGTTTTCCTACAATTCTGAGTACCTGAGTATAACAACAAGAGTTTAAGATAGTTTTGTGTTAAAAAAAAGGTGTTTTGTGATTTAATTAGTTTTATAATGTCATATGGCACATCTCTTGAAATTTTCATGATATAAATCAACCCCAAACTCTCCCAAATGCCAAAACAGGGTTGTTAAGAGGCCTAATTAAGTCTGCTATAGGGGTCAAAAGTACCATTCTGTACAAAACAACTATACTTGGTTTTTAAATATGCTATGTAACTCCCAAATGGGTATCTAGAACAATTTATATTTTTTTTATAGTAGGTTTTTTGTGAAAGATATGGCCAAAAATTAGGCCCAGCAGGGCTATAAGCCTATGAACCCATCAACACAGCAAGTAGAGTCTTGCAGCTTAATCCAACCTTTTTGATCACTTAAAAGCTTCAAATTATGTTTAAATGGATAAGAAAAAGGGTCTAAAGTGTTTTATTTGTGTCTACTATGTATTTTTGTTTTGTAATAGATTCTATTGTTACCATCAAACAAGTAATTCTTAGATAGGACTATCATATTGGTTTGTTAGCTTCATTTTGTTGAATTAAGTCTCTACACCATTTGGTATTAGAGCCAAAGGGATTGTGCACAATCTAAAGATAAAATTCAAAGAGAAGAATAATGTGATTTGTGAAGAAAAGGCAAGATGGCCATGAGAGTTAGGAACAGAGGTAGAGTTGGAGGAAGGAGACTCGAAGGACAGGTTGCAATGGCAGAAGAGATTAGGAACCTGATAGCTAGGTTACAAGACCTAGAGGTGGCTTAGAGAAGAGGCACTGACATGGGTGAATTCAGTGATAGAGAAGAGGATCCACTAGAGGATGAATTGGTGGTGGAAGAAGAAATAACTGAAGATAGGTTGATTAGAACCATTATGAAGGTGAACAAAAAGCCAAAAATGGAGGTTCCAATGTATGAAGGTAATTTGAATGTGGAAGAATTAATTGATTGGATTAGTGCATTAGACAAATACTTTGAGTATGAAGGAATTAAATAAGATGATAAGAAATTCAAGTATGCTATGACAAGGCTAAAGAGCCATGCATCCATGTGGTGGGATGGAGTGCAAGAAGAAAGGAGGAGGAAAGGGAAGCCAAAGATTAGAAGCTGGGATAGAATGGTAGCAAAAATTAAAGGTAATTTTATGCCTAAATATTATCAAACCAATCTTTTCAACAATTACAAAATTTGAATCAAAAAGAGATGTCTGTAAAAGAATAAACTAAAGAGTTTTATAGGTTGACTATAAGATCTGGTCATGTTGAGGATGACATAGAGAAGGTAGCTAGATACACTAATGGTTTGAAATTTTCCATTCAAGATGAGATTAGTCTTCTCATTCCTAAGATAGTTGAAGAGGCATATCAATTTGCATTGAAAGCTGAGGAGAAGATTGCAAGAAAACAAGCATCCTTCTCAAGAGGAAGGGGCAGATCCATCAAAGGTAGAGGATTTCAAGGAGGTAGAAGACAGTTGCAAACATCTCAAGAAGAGGCCAGCAGCTCACAAAGCTCAAGAGGTAGATATACACCAAGAGGAAGAAAGCCATACAAAGGATATCAAAGAGGAAGAGGAAGATTCATGGGCAAATGCTTTAGGTGTAACAAGTATGCAGGACACAGGGCATATGAGTGTCCAGAGAACCCTTCTACCAGCCATGAGAGGGGTGTACATGTGACCCAAGGTGAAGAAAAAAGTGAAGAAGTTGTAGCAGCTTATGAAGATACCCCAGAAGAAGGTGAGTCTCTTTTGATGAAAAGAATCTTGTTGAAGCCAAACAAAGAAGTTGTAGAACCACCTCAGAGGAAAAATCTATTTAGAACCACATGTAAAAGTAAGGGGAAATGCTGCAAGGTCATCATAGATAGTGGGAGTACTGACAATCTTGTGTCAACTGAGATGGTGGAGAAACTAGGCTTGAAAAAGGAGGTACATCCTACACCTTATCAAGTCTCTTGGCTACAAAAAGGACACAAACTCTTGGTAAGTGAACAATGTAAAGTAGATATTCAGATAGGAACATATAAGGATCAAATTTTATGTGATGTCATGCCCATGGATGTATGTCATATCTTGCTTGGAAGGCCTTGGCAGTTTGACAGGAAGGCCATGCATGATGGAAGGTAGAATACATACATGTTTGAAAAGGATGGGATCAAGCATACACTCACACCATTGAAAGAAGAGGCTGCTGCTATTGTAGGACAAAATTCTAAAGTATTGATAATGAGTGGTAAAGAGTTTCTACATCAAATGAAGAAAGAAAAGGTAAACTTTGCTGTTATTGGTAAGCCAAGGAGTGTAGTCACTAGTACTAAGTTGATTGATTTTCCTTTAGAGATTCAAGATATGTTGAATGAGTACATTGATATTGTGGTAAATGATTTACCTAATGAGTTACCACCATTGAGAAGCATTAGCCATCACATAGACTTGATTCCAGGAGCAAATCTTCCAAACAAGGCTGCCTATAGGTTGACACCAAAGGAAAATGAAGAGATCAAGCACCAAGTTAAAGAATTGTTAGACAAAGGATTGGTAAGAGAGAGTTTAAGTCCTTGTGCTGTCCCCACAGTGTTGAGTCCTAAGAAGGATGAGAGTTAGAGAATGTGTATAGATTCTAGAGCAATCAACAAGATTATTATCAGGTATAGATTCCCATTGCCTAGAATTGATGACTTAATTGATTGTTTGAGTGGAGCTACATATTTCTCTAAGATAGACATGAAAAGTGGTTACCATCAGATTAGGATAACAGAAGGGGATGAATGGAAAACAGCCTTCAAGACTAATGATGGACTCTATGAGTGGTTAGTCATGCCATTTGGACTAACCAATGCACCAAGCACCTTCATGAGGCTGATGAATGAAGTGCTTAAGGAGTTCACTGGTAAGTTTTTGATAGTTTATTTGGATGATATTTTGGTTTTTAGTCAAACTAAGGAAGATCATTTGAAACATTTGAGGATGGTATTAAGTAAGCTACATGAAGAGAAATTGCTAATCAATGTAAAAAAGTGTAGTTTCCTGAAGATAGAGTTGATATATTTGGGGTTTGTGATTTCAAAAGAAGGATTGAAGATGGATAAGGAGAAGATTAAGGCTATACTTGAGTGGCCTACACCCAGGAGCATATATGAGGTAAGAAGCTTTCACGGTTTGGCTAGCTTCTATAGGAAATTCATAAGAAATTTAAGTGGAATTGTTGCTCCAATGATAAATACAATCAAAGGTGATAAAAGAAGTTTTTGTTGGACTGAGGCTGCTGATAAGAGCTTCAAATTATTGAAAAATAAGGTAACTGAAGAACCAATCTTAACCTTGCCTGATTTCAATAAGCTTTTTCAAGTAGAATGTGATGCCAGTGGAACTGCAATAGGCACTATTTTAAGCCAAGATGGGAAGCCTATAACATACTTTAGTGAGAAATTAAGTGATGCTAAGAAGAAGTACTCAGCATATGATCAAGAATTCTATGCTCTTGTACAAGCTTTAAAGAAATGGAGGCACTATATTTTGCCTAAAGAGTTTGTTTTGTTCACTGACAATTATGCTTTATAGTTCATTAGCAATCAAAATAAGTTGAGTCAAAAGCATGTTAAATGGATTGAATTTTTACAAAGCTTCACATTCACTATTAAGCACAAGAAAGGACAATCTAACAAGGTTGTAAATGCTCTAAGTAGGAGGAATTTGATCATGCAAGAATCTCAATTAAGCATTTTGGGATTTGAAGATTTGAAGGAACTATATAAGGAAGATCCAAACTTCAAGGAACCATATGAAGCTTGCATGAATCTAGTAGGGGTTGATAGAAGTCCTTGGATAGATTTCATGGTCTAAGAGGGTCTTCTATTCAGAGGCAACCAGCTTTGCATACCCAAGAGTTCCATAAGATAGAATTTGTTGAAGGAAAAGCATAGTGGTAGCTTATCAGGACATTTTGGGCAGAATAAGACATTAACACAATTGAGTGCTCATTACTATTGGCCACGTATGGGTACTGATGTCAAGAATTTTTTTGAAAGGTGTAAAACATGCCAATATGCCAAGGGAAGTAGTCAAAACGCAGGTTTGTACCAGCCACTACCCATTCCTGATAGGCCTTGGGATTCAATAAGCTTGGATTTTGTACTTGGTTTGCCAAGAACTCAAAAAGGTGATGACTCCATATTTGTAGTGGTAGATAGGTTCTCAAAGATGGCTCATTTTATTCCATGCTAAAAAACAAGTGATGCTACTAACATAGCTAATCTATTCTTTCAAGATGTTGTTAGATTGCATGGATTGCCTAGAAGCATTGTTTCTAACAGGGATACCAAATTTGTTGGACACTTTTGGAGAACCTTATGGAAGAAATTGGGTACACAATTGAGTTTCAGTTCAGCCTATCACCCCCAAACTAATGGCCAAATAGAGGTTGTCAATAGGAGCTTAGGCAACATCTTGAGAAGCTTGGTAAGTATGCATCCAAAACAGTGGGATCTTGCACTTGCACAAGCTGAATTTGCCTATAACAATTCTCCTAACAGAAGTATAGGGTTTAAGTCCATTTCAAATTATGTATGGAATACATCCAAGAGGTGTGTATGAGTTGAGAAATCTAAGTAGCATGGAGACAAGGAGTGTTGATGCAGAAGAATTTGTCAATGCCATGCAAACTTTGCATGAACAGGTAAAGAAGAAACTTGAAGAAAACACCATCAAGTACAAGCTAAGAGCAGATCAAAATAAAAGAGAGGTCAATTTTAGTGTTGGAGACCTTGTTCTTGCTCATCTTAGAAGAGAGAGGTTCCCAAA
This sequence comes from Torreya grandis, assembly GCA_037957365.1. Lineage (NCBI taxonomy): Eukaryota > Viridiplantae > Streptophyta > Pinopsida > Cupressales > Taxaceae > Torreya > Torreya grandis. The sequence continues at coordinate 2,023,695 of JARHVA010000384.1, forward strand.
AAGGGAATAAAACAAACTAAAGGTAAAGAAAATAAGACCATGCAAGGTAATAAGGAAGTTTTCAAATAATGCATATGAAATAGAATTGCCAAAATGGATTGGAATCTCTCCAATCTTTAATGTTATAGATCTATATCCATACAAAGATGAAGGACAACCAGCTAAAGAGATTGAAACAGGGGTAGACGAATTTATCCAATGGGAGCAACAACTACCAAAGGAAGTGCCAAAGGAGATTGAGAGCATTTTGGACAAGAAAGTGGTTAAAAAGACAAGGGGCAAAGAATATTTCTGGTATATAACTAAGTGGAAGAATCTACCAACTGAAGATGCAACATGGTTGACTGCAAATGACATCCTTAAGTTGGGCACAAGCGTGGAAGAGTTGACGAAGAAAAACAAGTGAAGAATACTTTTTTTGCTCCTTGGAAGAATGATGCAGGAGCATCTTCATGCTAGGAATGTGTTTGTCATGTTCTTGGTTGAATTTTAGCATGTCTAGGTGTGCTAAGTTAGTTTCCCTCCATTTCTTCAGTTTTCAAATTTTCAAATTTGTCTAAGTATCCTTTAAGCATGAAAGAAGACCTATATGTGAGAAAAAGGCCAAATATATGTAAATATTGGTCAAATAAAACCCAATATCTTATCCTTAGATGATTTCTAGTCTGTTGGATGAGATATTAAGTGATTTGAGTCTTCTTATGTTAGAAAAGTTGTTTTACCCATTTTGGGAGGTTGTTGTGTGAAGCCTAGTATAGGATTTGAGTATCTAAGTTGAGAAAAAATGGTTCGTATGGGGGATTTTCATGTGGAACAGGTGTATATGTATATATTATTGGTGAATTAATGAATTGGAAGTTTTTGTTTAGAGTCATTGTTTTGTTTTGTTCAAATCTTTCCTCAAGACTATGTATGTAGACCAGACAGAGCAGCAAGGAAGAAGTTTACAGTCAGTACTTAAGAGGGTATTATCTTCTTTGTGACTACTTAGGATTATAGAGGAGGTTAATACAAGACCAATAAAATTTATTTGGGCTATTAACTCCCTAGGATGCTCCCTGTAGCTATAATTTGGTATAAACCAGACCCTAACTAGAGCCTTGCTGATCTCATGAACAATATAGTATGAAATTCCCAAAAAATTTATTTTTTGTGGGTTTATAATTTTTACCTTATGTACAAATTTTCATGGCCATACTATACAGGAAAGTGCATTTTCTTGTATACTTGTGTTTTAACCTGTTTTCCTATAATTCTGAGTACTTGAGTATAACAGCAAGAGTTTAAGATAGTTTTGTGTTAAAAAAAGGTGTTTTGTGATTGGATTAGTTTTATTATGTCATATGGCACATCTCCTAAAATTTTCATGATCTGAATCAACCCTAAACTCTCCCAAACACCAAAATAGGGTTGCTAAGAGGCCTAATTAGGTTTGCTATAGGGGTCAAAAGTACCATTCCATACAAAATAACTATACCTAGTTTTTAAGTATGTTATGTAACTTCCAAATGGGTATCTGGAAAAATTTATATTTTTTGGATAGTAGGTGTTTTGTGAAAGATATGGCCAAAAATCAGGCCCAGCAGGGCTACAAGCCTATGAACCCATCAACACAACAAGTAGAGTCTTGCAGCTTAATCCAACCTTTTTGATCACTTAAAAGCTTCAAATTATGTGTAAATGGATAAGCAAAAGGGTCTAAAGTGTTTTATTTGTGTCTATTATGTATTTTTGTTTTGTAATAGGTTCTATTGTTACCATCAAACAAGTAATGCTTAGATAAGACTGTCATATTGGCTTGTTAGCTTCATTTTGTTGAATTAAGTCTCTACACCAATTTGTATAATAAGACACCACCTAATAAGGTTAAATTTAAGCAAGAAGATATAGGAAAGACTTGGCAATCAAATATGAATACAACTATGTGACAACTTAAGGTGTACAGGTTGACCAGCTCTTAGGATAAACCACAACTAAAAGAGGTTAACAATCAAAATTATTTCAAAGACTAACATTCAATTCAATGATAAATTCAAACATATAACTCAAAAATTACCCAATAATACATACAACAAGAAAAACTCAAAAGAAGACACACAAGTACCCACACTATCTAATATAGGTGTGTTACTATTTCGTTTCATTCTCTTTATCCCTAGTTTCCATGATCTATTATTAGATTATGTATTTCATGTGTTTCTCATATTTTCTAGTGTATTAGCTAGCTATTTCATATTTTAGTGAGTTTGTCGTATGTGAGGATTTATCCCACATTAGATAGTTAGGCTAGTTTTGTGTTTTACCTTGCCTATATATGCAAGATCTTTCCTTTGTACTAACATATCATATTTATTAATACCACTTGCATTGCTTTGTTTTTAATTCTCTTCAACTTCATGTGTGATATTCTTGGAGTTATCACTTCTAAATCTTGGGTTAGAATGTTTGTTTGTCATTCCTAACATGGTACTAGAGCTTTAAGGTGTTGATCCCTTCCACATTGTTGTTTCAAAAATTTCACTTGCCACTGCTTCTTCCATTGTCATCTATTTCCTTTACTATTGCTTCTTCCCTTGTCAGAGAGAGGAAGCATAGAAAAGAGATGTGCAAAGAGATATTGGCACCCTTTTTCAATACTTTTAAAATATTTTATTGCTTTTGAAGCTTTTATTACTTTTGAAGCTTGGCATTCCATTTGAAGAGGTATATATATTTGTATTGATTTTGAAGCTTAGATTTTTCTTATGGATAAAAAAAGAGCTTAGGTGTTGCATCTACTGAGAACACATGTGGCATTTCCTTCTCCTAGTGTGGCATTTTTTTTAGTATTAACTTCCTTTATTTATTTTAGATCTGCTTTTGGGCATCATTTTCTAGAAAGTGGTGCTTGTACATGGAAAAGAAAGGTATTGGATTTTATTTCTTATTTCAAATCTACATCAGAGTGGTGCTTGTAAGATAATCAAGGCGTTGGAAGAGGCAAATATGCTTAATCTTGGCATCATATTTTTTTGTTTGGCATCATTTTCTATCTAAGCTTGGAATTTTTTTCTAATCTAAGGCATTTTTAGATTTGTGTTGCATTAGAGAGGCATGGTAGGAGAAGATGGAGTTGAATTTTGAAGGAGAGGCATTTTTTTCAAGATAGGCATTAGAGTTTATCAGGCTAAATCGTGTATACATTGAAACTCTCATATTAGGCATTAGTACTAAATAAATAAGGCATTATTTTTTCTTGGAGGGAAGACTGAGGCATTGGATATACCTATATGAAGAATAGTAGCTATGGCATCCTTTTTATAGCTTTTGAACTTGTATGAGATCTATTTTATTATAGAGATCTATGAAAGGCGTTAGACCAATTAGAAGGCACTTCTTGAGAGTGGCATTGAAGATTGCTTGAGAGTGACATCCCTTCTCTACCATTTTTTCTATCCTTTTTTTTTCTTTTAGATCTAAGGAAAGAGAATAAACTAGGATATGGAAGAGATAGGCATCACTACCTTATTTTTTGTTATGTAGAGTTGTTGAAAATGGCATAGAACGAGGTTGGTGTCCTTTCTTTGAGATTTGGCATTTTATTTTCTAGATCTACTTATTTGCAAGGAGAAGGAATTAAAAAATTGAGGCCCTTGAAGGGATCTGAGCCCAAAAACAATAGTAAACACCATCTTTCTCCTCTCAAAAAAACTTTTTATTCATTTTTTGCTTTTACAAGACTGAATTTTTGCTTCAAGAGGAAGTACAGTTCACTTACACAAGTATAATGGTAACTAGGAGGATCTTTTTTCACATTGGTTAACAATTTGAGTATGTAGTTCAATTATAGTTCTAACGAATGATTGGAGGACTATATTTTGTTTTGATTTGGTAACAAATTTTAGTTTCTAGTGTCTATTTTAATGTTTTGACCCATTTTATGAGAAATCATAATGCATGTAACTTTTGAATCCTAACTCAAATTTGAGTTCTATTTTTTTCAAAAGTGTATGGTTTTTTATTATCTATCCATTATTGTCACTAATTTGTAAAAAAACACTATTTTTATAAAGTGTCAAATTGGGGGGTCCTTAATACAATCTTTTTGCATTTTTTTTGCTCTTTGGTGATTCATTAGCATGGATTCTACGTATGGTGTTAACCATTGTGATATTTTGACTACACATAATTACCATACATGGAGACCTCGAATGGAAAATATCATAAAGCATAAATGATTATGGTCCCTTATGAATGAAGCTCAACCCTAGTTTACACATGAATTTAAAAAATTTGAGCACTAATGTAAGTTTGAAGAGTGTATGGGATTGATTTGGAGTTATGTGATTGATAGTATTTTTTTTCACTTTGATGGGTGCGATTATCCATTCAAAATATGGACTAAGTTAAAGGGTTTGTTTGGGAAAGTAGATCACTTAAGAGCCATGCATATTGAAGTGGAGCTTACTTCACTAAATTTGGATGACTTTACCTCCATTTTAGACTACCTTACTAAGTTTAACCATTTGTTGACACAGTTGAAGGGGAGTGGATGAGATAAAAAGGATGAAGAGTGTGTATACTTGATCTTGTCTAAGTTGAGTAGCCCATTCCAAATCTTTTCTTCTACCTTTTTCTCTAGTATGGATTCCTTAGGTGCCATATTGAAAATTCTAGATCTAGAGTTGTTTTTTGAGAGACTTACTAGGGAGGAATCCAAATTGTCTCACTTCAAGTCTTCCACCTCTCAAAATAAATTAGTTTCATCACATTTTAAGACTAAGGAAAAAACTAAGAGTAAGAAGAAGAACACTCCTCCATCTCAAAATGAACCTAAGCCCAACGCTAACATATCTAAACCCAAACCATATTCCAAATCCAAGAATAAGTCTAACCTATCTTGATCCTATTATGGGGGGACAAGTCATGAAGAGTCTAGGTGTTTCAAGAGAATACAAGCCCTTGAGGATGTCATTAGGAAACACAAGATTTCTATCTCCACTCCTTACCCATCTCATGAGCATGGAAAAACACTTAATGTTGTTGAGAGATCACAATGCTTATTTTAGATAGTTGGTTTCTAGATTTTAGTGCTTCATGCCATATGACTTCTACTAAGTCCTTTGTATCTTAGTTTGAGTTCTACTTCCAACATTGAGGTTAGATATTCTTCTTTCATTTTTGTTAAGGGAAAGGGTGACATATAGCTAGATGGTGGTTGAATGAATTATGCATTGTATGTTCCAGTCATCACCACCAATCTACTTTTAATGTATTAGATTTGTCATTTTGGTCAAGGCAAGATAGTGACTTTCAAACTATAGGGTGCTAAAGTCTAAGTTTTGTTAGATCCACACACACTTATTGCACAACGTGTTGTTGATCATAGTTCTTGACTCTGTTATTTTGAGAGTTTTGATGATACTCCTTTAATAAGGATGTGTTTAGTTTCTCATGTAGATTATGAGAGTAGGCTTTAGACACCTAAACTATAAATATTTGAAGGAGTTGAGCACTCACATTATGGTAAAGGGTATTCCTATAGTTTCATGTCTTGATGGAGTTTACCTTAGTTTTGCATTAGGGAAATAACACCAATATCTATTTCCTAATGGTATGTCCATGAGAGCTTCTTCATCACTTGAGTTTGTGCACAATGATTTGATGGTCTTTCCTACTCTTTATTTCAATGGAGCTAAGTATGCACTTACTTTCATTGATAATTTATCGAGGCATAATTGGGTTTATTTCCTCAAGTAAAATAGTGGTGTCTTTGCTCACTTCAAATTCTTTAATTCATTGGTTGAGAAATAGTATTTAAGTTGCATCAAGAAGATTCATATATATAATGGGGGTAATTCCATCAAGATTTGTCTAATTTTTTAGTAGACCATAGTTTTATTCACCAGAATTATATTGCACATACTCCATAGAATAATGACTTAGTAGAATGGAACAACTAAACTCTGAAAGAGATGTCTAATTTCATGATTCATTCAAAATATTTACCTCTTATCTATTGGGCAGAGGCAATTAATTATGTGAACTACAGTTAGAACTACACACCACATCAAGCACTTGAGCATATGACTCCAAAGGAGGCTTGGTCTAGAACCAAGCTTTATGTCTCATTTTTTGGAGTCTTTGGGAGCCTTGATTGGGCCTTTTTACTAAAGAAGAAAAGGAAAGCATTGGATAAGAAGAGAAAACCTTTAACTTTTTAGGGTATTACAAATACATGAGAGCTTATCATCTTTTATATCCTGATACTTATGATGTTCATTTTCAAACATATGTATAGTTTAATGATCACTTAACATCTCATGACTCTTCATCTTTTTCAATGCCTTCTTATTTTGATGATTCCCCTCCTCTCGAGGATTCATTCTTTGAGGAGCTAGTTTAAGAGATTCCTAAGGAGGTTATAGAGGATGAGTATCATGTTCACACTAATGTTGCCATTATGCCTAGGTAGGCACATAGTATAGTTTCTGAGGTAACACCATTCATATAGGATCTTTCACCTACTCAACATCATCATGCACATTATATGGGTACTAGACTTTTGTGTAGGAATTCTCTAGGGATCAATGATATTTTTCAAAAGCTCATGGGATATAAGAGTGGGATGATGTGATGATAGATGAGTATTCTTCATTGATGAAGAATCACACTTGCGATTTGGTCACTCTTTCTAAGAGAATAAATTTGGTTAGGTGCAAATGGATTTATCATACCAAGTATGCATCTGATGGGTCCATCAATAAGTATAAGGCACATCTTATTGTAAATGTATTCTTGTAGGTCAAAGGTATTGACTACTCTGAGACTTTTATTCCCATTACCAAGATGGATTCTATTTACCTTGTACTTTCTCTTGTTGCATCACATGGTTGGAAAATATATCAGATGGATGTTAAGAGTGTTTTCTTACATAGATACTTACATGAGGACATCTATATGGATCAACTTTCTAGGTTTGTTCACATTTATTATCTTATTTGTCAACTTAGGAGGTATCTTTACAGTCTAAATAGACCCTTTAGGATTGGTATGAGAAGATGGATTCATTTCTTATCTCTACTAGCTTTATTTGCTTCCACTCTAATCCCATAGTGTATATTCAATGTATTAGGGAGGACATTATTATTCTAGTCTCGTATGTTGATGATCTTTTTCTTACAAGCATCTCCTCATCTTAGATTCAAACTATTCAATAGCCACTTTTAGCATAGTTTGACATGAAAAATCTTGGTCTTTTACATTTATTCCTTGGTAAATAGATTTCACAATCAAATACAGGGATTTATTTGAGTCAACAGAAGTATACCCTTGATCTTATTCAAAATTTTGGCATGGATGATTTCAAGCCAAATCCTCCTTTTCATTTGGAAGTGACTCTCACTGCCTCTTGTATTTCACTTTGTGATCATACATTGTATAGGCAAATGGTTGGGAGTCTTATGTATTTGACCCATACCCCGATATTTCATTTTTAGTTGGGCTTGTATCTAGGTTTGCACATGACCCTCATAATAGTCATTGGTAGGCTACCAAGATAATTCTACAATATTTACGAAGCACTAATCATTTTGGATTACATTACAGAAGGGTTATACTTATTTGGTTGGATATAGTGATTTAGATTAGGCATGTTCTCTTAATGATAGGCATTCCACATCTGGCTACATCTTTTATCTTACTTCCTTACCTATTTCTTGGTTGTGCAAGAATTAATAGGCTATTACAATTTCATCTACTAAGGCTGAGTATAGGGCATCATTTATAATGAGTTAATAGATTATTTGTCTTCATCAATTATTGATAGAGTTTGGCTCCACATAGGATTCACCCATTGTACTTTGGTGTGAAAACCATAGTGTAATTCATATATCTTGCAACCCAATTAAGCATCAATGAACCAAACACATTGAGGTACATATGCACTTAATTCATCAACACATCTAGGATGGCATTCTTAGCTTGAAGTACATTCTGACTCAGCAATAGTATGCAGACATCTTCACAAATCCTTTTGCGTCACCTCATTTCCTTTAGTTACATGGCATGCTTTGGGTTTTATAAGTTGTCCTTGGGGGTGTTTGTTAGGAAATCTTCCATATTAATTTTATGGATACATATTGTGCATGAGTACCTTATTAGGCCTAGTTGTCAGGACTCATATTGTGGATATGCCACTATTTATTTTTTGCATTCTTTTAGCCCCTAGCTTCACTTAAGGGTGGGGGTGTTAGAGTATGTATTACATGTGTTACTCACATTTTATAGTGTATTATCTATCTATTTAATATTTTAGTGAGTTTGTATTATGTGAGGATTTATCTCACATTGGACAATTAGGTTATTTCTATGTTTCACCTTGCTTATATATGTAAGAACTTTCCTTTATACTAGCATATCATATTTCTGAATAACACTTTCTTTGTTTTGTTTTACAATCAATTGTCTATAGCTTCATGTGTGATGTTCTTAGAGTTATCAATTTTAAATATTAGGTTGGAATTTTTGTTCATCATTCCTAACATCTTCCACCCTCTCTCCTATGATGTTCTCCTTGGAAATTTTGTTATGATGGATACACTATCTTGCCCTCTAAATTTTTTTGAGAGGGGTACACTATCTTAGATCCACCTCATCCATAAAAGGATATTTATTCTAAGATATACATAAAAAACTAAAATGATATGTATATAAATACATCAAATGAGTAATTAAAAAATACCACACAAATGTAGATACAATCATATTAATATTAAATTTCATAAGGTTAGTGTAGGTTTTTATTTTATTTAATGGTTTTTCCATACACGTGTTTAGTTAGCTTACTTAGGTGTCTTTTTGGTAATTATGAAAGATAATCCCACATTAATGAGGATGTGAACACATGCATATTTCACCTATATAATGTACCTTCCTAAAGATTTTACGGACAATGAGCAAATGAGTAAATGTTGCTAATACAATTTTAATATTGTGAAGACAAACTTCTTCCTTTTAGATTGTTTTTCTGATTGCATTAATCCATACAACTTTTAGTCATGCATTCAATCCTATCCATTTGATCCTTAAGTGTGGCCCACTCTAAAATGGTATCAGATATTTATTGGTAGTTGAATGTCATTGTTCATCTTGTGATATCTAACATTATAGCTTATTTAGGTGTTTTTTCTTGATTTTATTTTTCAAGGGTTTGGTGTGGTTTCTAGAAAATCCATACATATCTAAACCATGAGATTATCTAGATGAAAAATTGATAGTGCCATTAGATTTAGAGAGTGCCAAAACCTTAAGAATGACTATAAACATGACCTAGATTCATGATAACTATTTTTTGGCCATTTTTGGAGGGTTTCAAACATTTTTTATTACTTTTCACATATATCCATACCACCAGAGTCTTCAATCAGAAAACATTTTTTGGTTTTAATGGGTTTTCTAAAAAACTTAGTGGGTTCTTTCCATTTTTTGGAGAAGATGAATGGTTTTTTTGTAAATCTGAGATTCTTTATGTAGGTTTTTTGCCACTTGGGCCATTCTAGCAAAAATATAAACACTTAAATTTTTTAGAAACCTTATACCACCATCATCCATTCATGCCCACACTGTACAAAGTCTCATGTATCACCTCCCATCTACATACTTGTACATTTTCATCCAAGAGCCCACCTGGCTATCCTCACTTCACATGTCCATGTGCAAACCCATCCTTGTGGCAATCCCCACATGAAATCCTATCTTATAACATTCCTCACATGTAATTTTGTCCTCTAGCACTTCCCACACATGAACCCATCCTATGGTGCTCCCAAGACATGAGACTATTTACCTAGTTCCTTTTACTCATGCACCTATCCTTTGGTGTTCCCCTTACAAGCCTGTCCACCTGACACCTCCCATATGAAGGCCCATTCACCTAGCTTCTCCTACACATCATGCCATGTTTGTTCATGCATCTATCCACTTGTGCCTTCACATCCACCATGGGCCACCTCTAGTATGCAGTGACATCCATATAGGCATTAAATTTAAGCTAGTACATTGTGGCACTATCATTGGCTTTTGGAGGAAATTTGAGGAGTGACATCACTCCCTAGTCACATCACAGTGTAAATTGATGTCATCAAGAGAGAACACTCATAAAAGATCTTATCTCATTGGTCATATGGTATGGTCACATGGGAGCTTAAATTTTGAAACCTACTAGTAGGGGCCTAACCTTAGCACCCATCCAATTCTCTAGTCAACCCAAAAAAATTCAAATTTATGCAAAGTAGAGATTATTATTTTTTATGATAAAAAAACATCCAAACTTTCATAACTTTCAGCCAACTCCTTTTTGGGTATCATTTTTTTTCAAAGTGTGAGTTTTTTCAATACCTACTCATTGGTGATATTATAGTGCCTTACGAAATTGAACCTCTATAGATTTTATGGGGGTTGTCACATCCTTGTCTTTATAGCACATGTAGTTCATCACATAATTATTTTATACACCATGGATTGGAGTCAAGTTATGACTCTTACCCCATTCAACTATCATGAATGGAAATTAAAAATATAAATCCTCTTGAGGAAAAAAGGCTTACACTAAATCATGATGGGTACAGAGAAAGAACCAACACTGGATGCAGAGAGAAGGTGAAGTGGTATAAAAAAAGTGATTAATCTTATGATCTTTTATGTTTGTTTATGTCTCCTAACTTTCTCTTTCATATTGAATCTACAACTAGTCCTAATGAAGTGTCAACCATATTGGAAAAACTCTTTGAGAAGAAATACATCACGAAGGGTCATGAATTAGAGAATGAGCTCATGAGTTTGAGCCTAGGTTATTTTTATATAATATAAGACTTTTTCATAAATTTAAAATCACTTGAGTTGTAGTTGAAATTTTGTAGCATTGATAAAAAGGATGATTAATTTATTCTTTACATCCTTATTAAATTGGGTTCTAACTATTATGCCTTCATTTATACTTTCCACACCACCAACATTCTCTTAGAGCTACATGAACCATGCCATCCTTGGATGAATTTTATACTAACTTGACTTGGGAGTAAGATAAGCTTATTCAAATGGGTACACTAAATTCTTCCAAATCACATGCCTTAATTTTGAGTCATGACAAACATAAGGCTTCCAATAACAAGGAGAAGAAACAGAACAAGAAGGACCTAAAGCAAAGAAAGAGTAAAAAATATGATGCTAAATACAAAGGATCAAAAGAGTCCTATTTAGATGGGAAATCCAAGAAATGGAAAGTCACTTTTTCTTATTGCAATAAATCTAGTCCTGATGTATCCAAATACATGAATAATCAAATTGAGTAACTGACAAAAATGCTCGAGAAGCACAATATCAGTTTCCTTAATTCTTAAATCAAATTTCATCATCATAGGAGTATTCTAAGGATAAAGATAATATAAAGGGCAAAGATAAGGGAAAATAAATTGTTATTATTTCATCCCATCCTTCCACATGGGAAATTGATTATGGTTCCTCGTACTACATGGACTCATCTCAAGACATGTTTTCATTTTTGGATCCTTGTTCTATGCCTTTTATTTTGTTAGGTGATGATACTTCTTTAGAAGTTAGTGGGAGAGGATATATTGAAGTGAATTATGGGACATTTCATGATGTTATATCTGTTCCCTATTTATTCACCAATCTCCTATCTATTTATCATATCCCTCACATCAGTTTGGGAAAGTGAGTTGAATTCACACCTAATTCAATAGTTATTAGGGAAGTAGACAATGACTCCATTGTTGCATTTAGGAAAGCATATTATCAGTCATTATTGTATAATTGCTCACATTTTTCTCCTAATCAACCCTTTACTACATTGTTCATTTATCCAAATAGGGTGACTAAATTATGGCATGAGTGATTTGGCCATCTTAACTATTATTACTTGGAGCAACTCAGCCATCATACATGGTTTTAGGGTTGCCATGAATCAAGTTTTCTTATAGATTTTATTAGGGTTCCATACTTATCAAGTATCCTAAAGATAAATATGATAATGGGAAATCACGGAGAGCTAAAAAGATATTGGATCTTGTCTATAGTGATATTTTTAGTCAATTCCAAAACCTTCATTCAACAAGACTAAATACATGCTTACTTTCATTGATGAATTTTTGAGGTATACTTGGGTGTAATTTATTAAGTATAAATATGAGGTATTTGATCACTTTTTAAGACTTCAAATCACTTGTATAAAAATAATCAGGTAAATCCATCAAGATTTTTCTCACTAACAATGGTGGCAAGTATGTCAATAACCATTTTGAATAATTATGTACATTAGATGGGATTGAATTACAATGTACATTTCCATATAATCCTCAGTATAATGGTGTTGTAGAGTTCAAAAATAGGCCCCTTAAGGAAATGTCCAATTGTATGCTACACTCCAAGTCTATTGCACTTTTGTATTGGGTTGAGGCTATCAACTATGTTTGTTATATATAGAATTGATTTCCTCATAAAACATTGAAGGGGGTCACTCATTTTGAAGAATGGAGTGGTCAAAAACATAAAGTGAAGAAATTCTAAGTGTTTAAATCTCTTTCTATGGTTTGCATTCCCAAGAATAAATGTAAGGCAATAGAACCTCAGAGTCAGCCTTACATCTTTATTAGATATCCTAAGGGTGCTAAGGGATGCAAGATTATCCATCCCAACACTCATGATTATTTCATTAAGAGGAGTGTTTTTTTCAATATTTTCCTTTAGAATACACACTTGACACCTCTCCCCCTTCCTTAGATAACTATTCACATATTCTTGAGCAACTTCATTATGATCTGCATTCTTATTCTAGTTCTGATGATGATAGTGATGAGGATTCACCTCTTCCTTCTCCTAGAATATCTTCAGAAGATGATAAATATCCTCATGATTCTCTAAGAACTTGTCCTTTTTGGGTTAGATATACATTGTAAAGTGTTATTCAATGGGTTGGAAATCCATCATACAATAAGATAACATGTTCACAATTCTAGGATGACCCACATGCTTTCATTACATCTACTTCTAATCCATAATAATTTATCAAGGCATCAAGCACTCCTAAGTGGGATATTTTTATGAAAGAGGAATATGGTTCCTTTCTAAGGAACAACACTTGGTATTTAGTCCATCTACCTAATGGAAGAAAACATGTTCAAAGTAGGTGGATCTAGCAAACAAAATTTTCAACAAGTGGGTCTATAGACAAATTAAAATAATGTTTGGTATTAAAGGGTTTTTCTCAAGTACCTAACATTGACTATACTAAGATGTTCACCCCAGTTGACAAAATGAACTCAATCTGAATCATTATCACTATTACCACAACACATCATTGAGATGTTCATCAGATAGATGTGAATGATGTCTCTCTTCATGGTGACCTCAAGGAGGAAATATACATGGATAAAAAATAAGGATTTATGAAGGATTCATCCTTAGTTTGGAAACTTCATAAATCTATTTATGGATTCAAACAAGCTCATCAAGTTTGGTATGCCAAGATGGACTCATTTCTTCTTTCAGTTAGGTTCACCAGACGCCATTTTGATCTAGATGTATACATTTTAGTGCAAGATGATTTTTTTTTTTTTGGTTCATTAAGTGGATGACTTATTGATCACATAAAGTTTTTCAACCACCATCATAGTAGTAAATATTATTTTGTGTAATATGTTCTCAATGAATGACATGGGCATTTTGCATTACTTCATTAGGATTGAAATTTCATAGTCTAACACTGGGATCACTATTGCACAATCCAAGTATATTCTTGATTTGATTTCATAGTTTAACATGGCTAGTTGTAAGCCATATCCAACTCCCTTTCTATTTGGTATAAAACTTAAGGTTGATTGTCCATCTCCTTTGGTTGATGATACCTCATATTGATAAATTGTTGGTAGTCTCATCTACCTTACGCATATTAGACCTGGCATTTTATATGCAGTGGTCATGGTCTCTAGTTTCATGTAGGAACCACATGAGCTACATTATAAAGTACCTAAGCATATTATATACTACATTTAGGGTACTCATAGTTTTGGGATTCACTATAGAGCAGGCATAGATTTGACTTAATTTATTATACATATTCAAATTGGGTTAGTGATATTTATAATCGTAAGTCTACTTCAAGCTACATTTTCTCCCTTAGTTTAGGTCCAATTAGTTACTCAATGAAGAAGCAAAATTTTATTACTTTATCTTCTACAAAGGTAGAATATAGAGGAACTATTAATGTTGCCACTGAGGCTATTTGGATTCAAGGGATTCTCATTAAATTTGTCATCCAAATTTAATAACCAACAATCATCTTCTATAACAACCAAAATAAAATCCAAATCTTCAAGAATTTAGTGCTCCATCAACAAACCAAGCATATCAAGATTCACATGCATTTCATTTAGGAGCTCATCCATGAGTAAGTCATTAATCTATGATAATATAGATAATGGATCAAATTGATGATATATTCACCAAAACCTTCACTGAGATCAAGTATCACCATTTGTGGGTTCCTATAGGATTTCATTTTACTTGGGTACCTCATCAGGATTTTGTGTCAAGACCCGATTCTAGTACCCACCTAAGCTATGCTTAAGTGGGGGTGTTACTATATGTTTTTATTCTATTTAATGTTTTTTCCCTACACATGTTTAGTTAGCTTGTTTTGGTGTCTTCTTGGTCATTATGAAAGATAATCCCACATTCATGAGGATGTGAGGATATGTTTATATTTCATATATATAATGTATCTTTCTAAAGATTTTATAGATAATGATAAAATGAGTAAATGTTTCTAATACAATTTTATTATTGTGAAGACAAGCTTCTTCTTTTTGGATTGTTTTTCTGATTTCACTACTCCATACAATTTTTTTCATGCATTTGATCATATCCGGTTGATCCTTAAGTGTGGCCCACTCCGACATATAATCACTAAAATTTATTTAATTTCAATATTTATAATGTTGATATCAACATCCATTTAATCATAATGGTAATCAAAACAACAGTTCAATTAAAACAATCACAATAAATACATCTAATTATTCATCACAAATCAATAGTCTAACTATATGTTTAAAAATAGAAGTTGTTTATTAAGGATAGAATAGGATGAAATAATGGTTCTTATTGAAATTACCCTGGGAGGATTTATATATATATATATATTTAAACTCACAAATTATAATTAAAGACCTATTGACATGCAAGTTAACCCAATAAAAGAGGGAAAATTAGACAAAATAGACCCAAATAAAGTGAAAAAAGGTTGAAAAATAAAATAGACAAAATTCTGGGGCCCACAATCATTGTTGAACATAATCATGAGACACACAAAAATGGTCAAGATATAAAAATAATAAATGAAAGGGAGTAAGGCATTCCTAGGTAAAAGAAAAACAAAGGAGAGAGAAATAAAATAAATAGAGAAGGATAATGCCACACAAATAATAAAGAAGAGGAAAATTCCCAAAAGAGTGCCAATAACTTATTTGAACTAATGATCCATATACACAAAACCATTCTAGAAACATTCCCATAAGAAGCCTTATACAAAAAGTAGGTATCTACAATAGATTTGTGTGATATTATTTTTGAAAAAGATAGAGGGTTACCATTTGAGAGAGATTTATTTCACCATCCATGGAAAGGATTAATTCTCAAAACAAATTTTAAATTATATTGAATCCCTTGATCATATCTTGACTATGGGCATATCTTTGTAATGTGTATGAACACTAAAATTTAAATGGGAATGCACAACATTATAATCCAAAGACTAATAGGCATGGATATGAGGACTAACTATTAGTTATAATACAATATAACTCATCTGAGATTATAGGGTCCTTTTGCAGATTTACAACCCTTAACCTCCTCTTTATATCAAATAAGGGGTATAAAATTCCTAACATTTTCAAGGAATTTTATTGGCTAGTAGGAAATGTTTAAGAAGAGATTTCAACTACTTTCATACTGCATGGTCATTGGGGAATATGAAAATAAGAATATATGTCAGGTGCTATTGACTGTAACATGATTATGAAGTTGACTATAACATCCTTTTGACTAGGATGAATTATAGGATTTGTTGAAACATATCTTTGAATACTCTAATCCAAATTTTCATTAGATTTTTTATATAATGTATCATTTAAATCAATCTTATCATTATTACCATGTTTATTTCCTTCTATGCCATAACTTTTTGAGGGTGTAAATTCCATACTTGTGGATTCCATTTATATTCCAATCCTTATCATTCCCCTTGTTATTGTGTGCTTTCACATGTGCCTAGAGTATCCTACACAAATAACATATTTATAAAATATTAATCATTCATATATACATGTGGTTAAAATTGAAAGGAGACTACATATCCTCTATATTGTCATTTGTATATTTGAAATTAATTCAAATGAAGGTACCCAAATCATTTTTATTATTGTAATATAGAAGGTCTCAAGATTAGTTGATTTTTGGAATTGGGTGAAGTTACTTCTCAAACTATTAAGGATATGGCACATTAAAATAAATCAGTGTTCATCTTCAATTTTTTTAGTATAATTACTTTTACAAATATGTTCACTCCATGGTGTTTTTGGGTTACAAAATCATATAAATAGTAACATAGCCTATATGATAAGTAAACGAGATGATGGGGAGAGACATATTGAATAAGGAAAGTTCCTCAATATTGTTTCTTTACTAAGTGCATGCTAGTGATTTGAATCAATGAGATTTATATGTTTTAATAAGATTCTTCTTCATAATTGAGTAAAGGATTATGACAATATCCCAATGGAGAACATAATATCATTTATCCTTAAATTTAATGTTCCTATCCTTCCAACTTTTTCCCTTCTTTATATGGCATATGAAAGTATAACAATCCACAAATTGTTGCCCACTAGAGCTTGAATAAATGTAATTTATGTCATGTAATCTACTGAATGAGAATTGCTTAACCCACCCACCTACCCTATGATGGAGAGAGAGAGAGAAATAGTCAAACATAAACAAGAATACAATGTAACTTTATATTGTGACAAGGGAATCCATAGGGTAGGGTAAGTGCACAAATTTTTGGGATAAAAATGGGTCTACATGTGGACTCAAAATTTAAAAATTTCAAAAATTTGAACTCTTGGAGATAATTTGAGATGGCTAGACTCAAAATTTGAAGATGGTATAATAACATGAATTGTAGCATTTCACGTCTAGTTTCCAAACACTATTTTTTTGAAAAATGGTTAAGAATGGCTAGGTCAAACATCTAAAATTTGAAAAGAAACTCCTATTTTTTAAGAAAATAAAGTAGATAGACGACTGTGCTAGCCACCATTTTTTAGCATTATTTAAGATTTTTTAAAATCCTTTGGTGAATATTTAGATAAGATCTTCTAGTTTATGACCTATATTTTTTTATTAATTTTTTAAGTAAATAGATCCTAAAAATTGACAAAAAATGGATAGCCGATCATGTGACCCTCCTAATTACAAAAAAAAATTGATTTTTTTTAAATGTGTGTATAATTAGGCCTAGTTTGTGACCATATACTTTATTTTGCACTTGGATCAATGAATAGACATGTTTATTTGTGGCATGTAATGACCTAAAAAATGTATAGTTAGAAATCAACATACTTTGAACCCTTAAAATAGTCCAAAAATTATGAAAATCATATATTTGGAAAGAGGAGAGTGTGCTCATTATCATGGTAATAATTTTTTGAATATTGTTGTTGAAATCCATAGTGTATTTGGAGATGAAAGTTGAAATTTGTTTTTTTCTATCAAAAATCTTAGACTCAACTCTAGATTGACAAGTCCAAGCCTTTAGTTCTGGAATCAAAGACATTTTCGAGCCAAAAGGCTTGGATTTTTAAATTCAAGTTTACATAATGCATATGCACTATAATATATACACGTTATAGCACATACCCGTTCCTATTGATTTTCACCCAAAAAACACAAAAAAATATATGGGAAGGTAATATTTACTAAAAGTTAATGCATATGCATTATAACACATATGCATTCCTATTGATTTGCACCCAAAAACAAAAAAAATGTATATGGGAAGGTAATATCTACTTAAAGTTAATATTTAATAAAACAAATGTCCAGTATTAAATGTACATTTAATACTTAAAATTTATTTTAGTAATATATAAGAAATTAGGGCCACTCTACATCTGATAGAGTTGGTCTCAAAGCTACGCATCTTATGATGTGGAAGATAAATTTTAAAAATCTAATATGGTCAATAATTAGGCATTTTCAGGGTCTCAGTGTTGAACCTAAGGAGTTCAGGGCATAAATTTTGCAATTGATGTCTTTTTTTGGTAAACATATAGTCATTTTTTAAGTTTTTGTGCCTTCCAAATTTCTTTTTGGCATTTATAGGAGTACTAAGTTTGTCAAAATTGAAGTTTTCAAACCACTCACTCTTAACTTGACCTAAAGTGGTGTGATTAGGGCTACATAGTCACATTGATGACCTACACACATCAAACAACTACTTTATATTAATTTGACTTGTTTATCATCCCTCCTTTAACCCTAATCACTTCCTATTCATCCCTCATCACCCCCAATCACTATCTCCTCATTCTTAATTTTCCTTAATCACTTCCTCATTGAGCTTCACTATCCCTAGTCAGCTTTAACCACTCCTTTATCATCCTTAATCACTCCATTAAACTTCACCATCCCTCATCATCCCTAATTATTCCCTCATCATCCCTCATCACTCCTTCATCATCCCTCATAATCCCTAATAAATAGTTCCTCATCCCTCATCATCCTTAATAAATTCTTCCTCATCCCTCCTCATACCTAATCACTCCCTCCTCATCCCTCTTCATCCCTAATCACTCCCTCATTAATCTTCACTATCCCTTATTATCTCTAATTAGTCCCTTATAATCCCTAATCACTCTTTCATTGACCATCACCATCCGTAATCACTCCCTTGTCATCCCTCATAATCCATAATCATTATTACCTCATCCTTTATCATCCCTAAAACTCGCTTATTGACCCTCACCATCCCTCATCACTTCATCTTAGACCCTCATCATCCCTAATTGCTCCCTCGTCATCTGATGTAAGTAGGCCTCTTATAGGTTTACTCATCTAGGTCTTCTAGGTCTCCTTTAGGCTTTGTAGCCTTCCTTGCTTGTTTCAAGCTAGATATTTAACTCCTTATACTAACATAAAGTTTTTGTACTCTCTATTTTATTACTTACTCAATAAACATGGTTTATTCTTTTGAGGTACACCATATTTTCATGGCATAAACATGATCTTATCTCAAGACTTTTAGCTTTCTTCTAGGTATTAACCCTTATTTGTATCATCTTTACTATAATTCAATCCCCTTTTACTACTATTGTATTCTTAAACACCTATTTGAACCTACTTTCACTTCTGTACCTTCCTAATGACAATCTCTATCAAAATAGTGATCGATGTCCATAACATCTTAATTCTTGCAAACAACATAGATATTTATCATATTAGACCTTATCCATTAGGTATATCACCCTTTATAGAGAAAAATTCAATCAATACTAATTCCTAATGTCCCTAATAGGATTATTGTATTTGATTTGACATTACTCAGCTAACACATAAGCTTCTTCCATAATTTTTAATTTATTTCTCACCAAAATGCAACAAAATAGTGTTTCTAACACTCTCACTTAGGTTTGATCTATTTTTTAATGGGTTATGGATCTAAACTCACATTAAAGGTCATAAAAATAACTTCATGTATTCATTTCCACATTACACATGATAAGGAACACATTCTACAATCTACTACAACTTTGATTTTTAAGAGACTTTGAAAGACTACACCTTTATCCTTGTTTTAGGCCTATTTGAGGTTTGTTAAAAAAACACAATCATCAATATATTATCTTCTAGGGACTTCCAAGTTATGAAACCACTTGGATCAATTGAAAAACATCCTTAGGAACCTATCTACAAAATTTTAGAGGTTTCTAATGGTTCGCTAGAAAGATATATGAGTTTTTGTTTACTAAACCCTGATTAAGGGTTTATAAAGTCCTCCACAAACTTAGACCCAAAATTTACATCAAACCTCAAGATATTTCTCCCAAATATTTTTTTTTTCTATTTCTTATTAGTTTCTTTTTTGGTGTTTTTGATCCTTATCATATTTTAACTAATGTCTACATTTGGTCTCTTTTTTGTTTCATGCACCTTAAGTCTCTCAACAATATATGACTTATCAATAACATGCTTATTTTAGCCTTCCACCTTTGTTGAATGATTATAGATAGGGTTTAAGATAGATTTATGTTAAATTGAAGGTTAAGAGACATTTACCACATATGGATAGACCTTAATAACCCTTACCATTAGGGAAAATTTTAGAGGCTATTTATAGCCAAAAGGCTATAAGTAAGTTTCTTCAATTTTGAAAATGGTTAATTCTATGAAAATATACATAGGTAAAATAGCCTCAATTTATACAATTTATTATATAAGGGTTTTGAATCACCTTATATAGTATACTCGATCATATTTTAGGACACAAATTTGCTAGAGTTACTATGCATGTATGGGTCTGATTCACCAAGAAATTATATGAGACACATATAGGTTAGTCTGGAATCACTAGGTGTGTGTGTGTGTGTGGGTGTGTCTGTATGTTTATATGTGTATATATAATATAAGGACCACCTAGAACATAATAAACTTAAGGTAATACTTATATTTTGGCTGGCATGGTTTTTTAATTGAAATAAAAAAATATTTGAAAGGCCAATTATGGATATGGTTAAGAAATTTTGACATACCTTATTATATAGTTTATAATTTTAAAACTATGAAAATATTTTGAATTTTTTTAGTGCCATTTATAAAATTAAGTAAAAAAAACATTCTCTTCCTTCTATATAATTTTAATAACTTAAAAACTTAATAATAAATAATTTTCAAACCTAATGTTTATTTTATTTCTAGCATTGAATGTGGTGCAGGGGGAAATAAATCTACAAGGATTGAGGTTTAGATCTTATCCCATTTTTTAGTTAATTGGCACCAATATATTGAGGGTCCCAAGGCAAAATTTAATGTTAATCAAACACATCACCTACGGGATTAACGTAAGTTGCTCAAATACATATGTGATGGTTTCTTAATTTTTTTTTCATTTAAAAAAGCTATTGGCATAAGCGAAGCTTTGGTAGTCTGAAGATTGGGATGAGAGGTTGAAAACAAAGGTGTAGACAATTTCTAAGCTAGTTTCCTTGTGATTATAACTGTAAGGTATGGATTTATGTTTCTTAAATTCTGAAGATTGAGAGCAATTTTTTACGTGCATAGTCATCTGTCTTGAAATAAATAAATATAATGACAAGTTCATTGAAAAGCATTTATTTAAATATATTTACTAACATTTCTCAAATTTTCTAGTCATTGATGCAAGCTTTTGGCAGAAGTGAAGATCTAGAAGTCAAAATATTGGGATGAGGTGCAGATAATTTCTAAGCTTGTTTCCTTGTGATTGCAACTACAAGGTATGGATTTGTGTTTCTTTTATTCTGAAGACTGAGAGAAGTTATTTGCATGCATAGTTGTCTGTCTTGAAATGAATAAATACAATGATAAGTTCCTTGAAAATAATTTATTTAAAAATATTTGATCAAAACACTATGCATGTTGGTTTTCTTGGAAATTTCATGTATATCTCCAAATATTTTCTTTAAAATCAAAGTTTTTGAAATGGGTATTTTTGATTTAGTCAGAAATATGGTTGAAATGATCATGAGGCTTTATTGTGTTTATTCATATTTTTTATTTATGCAATATTTAAAAGAAGTATCTTTCATACCATTTTTATTAGAGGAAATCAGTTTCTTGTTTGTTTAAAAGGAGTATTTATCAGAAGAAATTAATTTCTTATTTGTTTAAAATAAGTATGTGGTAAATACCAACCAAATAATATAATAAACTAAGTATAGAAAAAATTGTGACAGAAAATCAGAGTGTAGAGTATAAATAATAAACTGATTATGGGGCCATAAGACAAGACAACTATGAAAAGAGAGGATGACATAACTAAAAAATATTGAGTACACACAGGCCATTTTATTAATTCCAATTTTAATTTGGAAACAATGAACTGATTGTGGGACCTTGTAAATCTATATACATTTGGGTATGCTATATATTTTTGAAAAAATAAATAAGTTGAATTTACAATAAAGGAAATGTACTAGTGTATGACATTACTAGCTACTTTCTATTTGTTTTAATTGATGTCCTAATCTCATGTAAACTAATGCATCAATTATAGGACTGATAAATATATTATGGGATTTTTCATTAGCACATTACAAAATGGACTTGTTCTATTAAATAGTTGATTAATTATTATGATTACTCTCTTAACACTAAAACTTGACCAAATTTTTTATAGGGTATTTCACATATTTATCTCCTCATGGTAGGTGCCACTTATCCATTATAAATTTACTAAAGTATACAAGACAACCCATCTAAATTTCAAATTTTATTTTGGCATTGGTCCAGATTAAGCAACTAAGAGTATAATGTGTTATATTAAAAAAATATTTTATTTAATTTAACTGGCATATATGATAATATATTTAGTATTAATTTTTTGGATTTAGTGATATGTTATTGTTTTTGTATATTCTCTTCTAGTTTTGTAGTAGTCCCTTGAAGTTGATTGAAATTTATGAATTGTGGAAATAGATACAATCAATGAAATTTAAGAATTAATTATATTACGTTTTATTGTGATAAATTAAATTATGTTTTTGATTATTAATAATGGAATAAATTGTTAGATATAAAATCTAATTTCTTGCCTTGCCAAGCTATATTTACTCTTTAGGGCACATTATGACATATGGCTACATGTATCTAATTGGATTTTTTTCCATGTTATGATATAGTTCCATGTATTCCTTTACTATGTAAATTGAGAGACATGATCATATTTTATGCGTGAATTATTTTTATGGCTTAATATGAGCTTCCCTAATGCATAAACACTTTTTCCACAACTCATATTTACCTATTTTGATGGATGTGTAGAAACATTTCCTAGACCAACATTGGTAATTAAGAGGTTGCTTTTACTCTCTTTTATATCAGAATTAATTAATTCTCCTTTATACTCAATAATATCCTCGGTGGCTGCAACCAATTCCTTATATTATTTATTCCCTAAGTGGGCAACATAAGGATTTATATTGGGCCTATGTTCTAGGTATAACAAGATGTGGATTGGTGTCGGTTTCATGGAACTGGTTTTGTAGCATATCTATATCTATTTTTCCCTGATTAGGTTTCTTAAGGATATTATTTGTCTTACATTATGATTACCCAATGATATGGAATTGACTAGTTTATCTAAGATTCTATGTAAATTTTGTTTTACCTTGAATTTTGGCTTTCTTTATAATCAAGAATTAATTGTTTAATTTAAATATAAGTATTTGTATTAAATATGACCCATCATTTTATTCCATGAATAAAACTAGAAACACCTAACATAATTTTAACCATGGCATCCCATTGGGCATAATTCTACTAAAGGAGATGGCTAGCTCATTCATATCTTGTAGAATTCTCATTAGAACAAGTTGTGGTGGCTATTTCTCACATACCTCCCAAGTATAGTAAAGTGGTAAAATAATTTAACTTCTTTATTCATAGGGTTGGCAACATATTAGTTCTAGATCCCCTGATGAGTCCTCTAGAATGGATTAATAATATGATATTATGCCATAAATTTTAATTTGGAAAATTTACCTTGAAAATTTATTCATGTTGTCTCTCATGTCTTCCTTGCTTGGATTTATTCATTCTAGCAAGTGTTTGAAATGGATGGACTACCCCTAATTTCACAAAGAAATGCAAAATAGTCATTCTAGAAAACATAGGGTATCCATTGATCATAATTATTATTCCACCTCAACCATATTTTCCCCATGAATGTGTTTTGGGAAAGGGGTTTGACTTGGATTTTTCACCATAATTTCTTTATTTGAATATGATGTTTGATTCTCTAGCCATTTATAAGTTTTTAAAAAGAGCTAATAGAAATCACTAGTCAACTTATACCAGAATGGAAATTTTTCCAAAGATCCACCAATGAAATTATACCTAAACTCTAGGACTCGCCAAGATTTTATAGTAAGCTTTCAGGGGTCCATTCTTAATATTATCCCTGCTTACCATGGAGAGAGAGTGTATCCAGAGCCTTGATCCAAAATGAATAGGATGCAAAGAGAGAAAAGGGTGGGATGAAATTATATTACTTACATATATAGATTTGGATTTGAGCATATGTTATCAGGGGAATCAAAGTTAGATATCAAAAAGCCAAGTTCCCTTGCCTTACTCCTTAGCATAGATGAATTAGGTAGGGAAATATTTCATTGCCTTAATTGATAGTGAATGTTTGAGATTGGGGTAAGGCCTTCAAAATGGTGCCCCTTATATATCTATGGTGGGGTCCCCAATCTTATGATATTCTTTTATATAATATATTTGGGATCAAAGAATACTCAAAGTATGACAAGGCCCCAATTTGGCCTTCAGGGCCCATTGGGCCATGCCCAAGCTCTAAGTGGACCCTCATTGATACACTAGATTAAGGCATATGCCCTTCATTCCCTTTATATATCAATTTGTGTATATATCAGATTAGGTATATATCAATTTGGGTTTGGAAACACACTCTATCAACTATCAGACTAGATTACACTCTATCAGATTGACTGCCTATCTATATATCTAGCAATCTAATATACTATGGATATATGGTCAATTATAGGGTTAGGATTGGAATGTTTAACTAATCTCCAATCACCCCTATCTATATAGATATAAATTTGGATTCTCAACTCTAGAATTGGAATTCATAGATGCCCAAATCCTAATTTATATATATAAGTAATACAATTTCATCCCACCCTTTTCTCAATTTCTTGCCTATTTATTCTAGTTCAGGGATATCGGTACATACTTTCTCCATGATATGGGCATGGATTAATATATATATATAATATATATATATATATATATATATATATATATATATATATATATATATATCTTTGAATCCCACTAGATAATCAGACGATATATCTAAGTTCTTTTTTTGAGTAAAAAAGGACAAGTGAAAGAAGAGTTTCTTTGGGCCTTATTTGAGTAAGTAAAATTTAAAATTGAAAAATAAGCCAATCTAGAACAAATAAGAAGCTATTATACCCACCATCAAGGTATTGGATGGAGTGATTAAAGATGAGGAGGGACAAGGAGGGATTGAGTAGAGATGATGAGGGAGTGATTAGGGATCATGATGGATGGTGAAGGTTAACGAGGGAGTTATTAAGGAGGATGAGGGATTGATTAGGGATGATGAGGGATGGTGATGGTTAATGAGGGAGTGACTAGGGATGATGAGGGATGAGGAATGAGTGATTAGGGATGATGAGGGATGATGAATTTATGATTAGGGATGATGGGGGATGGTGAGGGTCAATGAGGGAGTGATTAGGGATGATGGGGGAGCAATTATAAATGATCTAAAATGGTGAGGGTCAATAAGGGAGTGATTATATACAAGGAAGGATGAGGAAAGAGTGATGAGGGATGATGAAATGATGATTATGGATGATAAGGGAGTGATTAGGGACGATGAGGGATGGTGAGAGTTAATGAGAGAATGATTAGGGATGATGGAGTGATTATAGATAATGAGGAATGGTGAGGGTCAATGAGGGAGTGATTAGGGATGATGAGGGATGAAGAGGGAGTGATTAGGGATGATGAGGGATAGTGAGGGTCAATGAGGGAGTAATTAGGGATGATGAAGGAGTGATTAGAGATGATGAGGGATAGTGAGGTTCAATGAGGGAGTGATTAGTGACAATGAAGAATGAGAAGGGAGTGATTAGGGGTGATGAGGGATGAGTAGAAAGTGATTAGTGATGAGGGATGGATGATGAGTGGGTGAAATTAACACAAAGTGGTCATTTGATGTGTGTAGGTCATCAATGTGACCTATGTTGCCCCAATCACACCACTTTAAATCAATTTCAAAGTGAGTGGTTTGAAAAATTTAATTTTGATAAACATAGGAGTCCTATAAATGCCAGGAAGTAATCTAAAAGGCATAAAAACCTTAAAAATGATCATAAGTTTACCAAAAATGGATATCAATTGCAAAAGTTATGCCTTGAAATCCCTAGGTTCAATATCGAGACTTTGAAAAATGCCTAAGTACTGACCATATTGGATTTTGAAAAATTATCTTCCACATCATAAGGCATGCAACTGTGAGGCCAAATCTATAAGATGTAGAGTGACCTTAATTTTTTATATTTACTAAAATAAATTTAAAGTATATATAAATGTAAACTTATACTTCACATTTATTTTAGTAAACCATTTAAATACTAGTAGACCATCTACAAATACCAATATGTCTTTTGTGCCTTTTTTAAGTAATGTGATAGGAATGCATATGCATCATAATGCGTATGTGTTCTTTTAGCTATATAGATCACGTATGCATTTAGGTTTAGTGGTTATAATCCTGAATTCAAATAACACATATGTGTTATGACCATAACGTATACACATTATGATTATAACATATATGTGTGTGTGTGTGTGTGTGTGTGTGTGTGTGTGTGTGTGTGTGTGTGTGTGTGTGTGTGTGTGTGTGTGTGTGTGTTATGATTATAACGCATACACATTAACTGAAATGTCCACATAATTGTCCCCCAACTCTATGTACACACCCGATACTCTATCGCTATTTTGATGGATGGGTTAACTTCTACTAGATGATGATCACCTTATAAATAAAGTAAATGTAAGTGAAGGGGTGAAGTCCAACTAATAGATAATGCTTTCCCTTAAAGATCCCACCAAAGTTAAATTCACTAGAAATGCAAAAATACATAATGAGGTTAGATGGAATTCACAAAAAAACTTTAAAAAAATTCTAATCTAGTTGTCTTTTGGAGGGGAAATTCTAGATTCTACTCATCTTGTGTTATAAATAAAATTTTAGCACAATTTATTATAAAGTGGTTCTATGGTTGAATTAAATCCCCACTTTGCTAAACATTTTAGGAATGAAATAAAATATTGACCAAGTCATTGTCTAAGAGAATCACCATACTATAATATGTTGTCATGTGGCATAAATGTTTATGCAAACCCTGTAGCAAGTATTGCAAAGTTTGAGTCCCCCCCACCTTTGTCTTTCACTAAAAATCATTATCCAAAGTGATCACTACTATGAGTTTAGGGAATAGATTTTTTCAATGCAATTTTTTTAACTTCAAATTTTGCATGGGATCACCGCTTCATGAAAATTTATATGGACAGTATCCCTCATCCCTGTCAAACCACAATCTAAGTTTACACTAACTTTTGGAAGATCCACAAAGACTCTTTTTTTTACAAAAAGGTGTAGTTGTCTTCTTTATTTGTCTTTCCTCATCCTATATGTGACTACTTTTCAAAAATAAAATATTAATTGTGTTTATTGTCTAAGAGAATTATCACACGATAAGAAAATATTGATTGTGTCTATTGTCTAAGAGAATTATCACACTAGAAGATGTTGTCATGTAGCACAAAGTTTCTATAAAATATGTTGCAAGTATTTTAAAGCTTGAGCATCCCACTTCTGTCTTTCTCTAAAATTCACTATGAAAAGTAATCACTACTCCGAGTTTACAGAATTAATTTTTTTAATACAATTTTTTTAACTTCAAATTTTGCATGGGACTGCCACTTCATGAAAACTTATAGAGATAGTAGCTCCCATCCCCATCAAACCATAACCTAAGCGTACACTAACTTTTAGAATATTCCCAACTCTTATACAAAAAAAGTGTAGTTGTCTTCTTTATTTATCTTTCCTTATCTTCCCCGACTACTTTTTCAAAAATAAAATATTGATTTTGTCTATTGTCTAAGAGAATTATCATTCTATAAAATGTTGTCACATCGCACAAATGTTTCTATAAGATTTGTAGTAAGTATTGCAAGTTTGACCCCCATCCAACCCCCCCCCCCCCCCCCACCTTTGTCTTTTTATAAAAATCACTATCTAAAGTAATCAATATTAGAGGATTTTTTTTTAATGCAATTTTTTTTAACTTCAAAATTTGTGTGGGACCGTCGCTTCATGAAAATTTATAGGGATAGTAGCCCCCATCCTCATCAAACCACAACCTAAGTCTACACTAACTTTTGGAAGATTCCCCACAAGTTTTTTATATAAATTAATATAGTTGTCTTTTTTATTCCGCTTTCAAAAAAGACAACTATACTTTTTTATATGTTGTCTTTTTTATTTGTCTTTTCTTATCTTAGGATAAATGAAAAAAGTATAGTTGTCTTCTTTATTTGTCTTTCTTTATCCTATGTGATAATTTTCTAAAAACAAAACATTCGGTGTGTATATTGTCCAAGAGAATTATCATACCATAAGATGTTGTCACGTGGCACAATTGTTTCAATAAAATCTATAGCAAGTATTGCAAAATCTCGGGTCCCCAATTCTATCTTTCTCTAAAAATCACTATGTGAAGTAATCACTACATTGAATTTAGACAATAGATTTTTGTTTTCACTTCAAAGTTTACAGAATTAATTTTTTTAATACAATTTTTTAAACTTCAAATTTTTCAAGGGACTACTGCTTCATGAAAACTTATAGAGATAGTAGCTCCCATCCCCATTGAACCATAACCTAAGCGTACACTAACTTTTAGAATATTCCCAACTCTTATACAAAAAAAGTGTAGTTGTCTTCTTTATTTATCTTTCCTTATCTTCCCTGACTACTTTTTCAAAAATAAAATATCGATTTTGTCTATTGTCTAAGAGAATTATCATACTATAAGATGTTGTCACGTCGCACAAATGTTTCTATAAGATTTGTAGTAAGTACTGCAAAGTTTGACCCCCATCCAACCCCCGACCTTTGTCTTTTTATAAAAATCACTATCTAAAGTAATCAATATTAGAGGATTTTTTTTTAATGCAATTTTTTTTAACTTCAAAATTTGTGTGGGACCGTCGCTTCATGAAAATTTATAGGGATAGTAGCCCCCATCCTCATCAAACCACAACCTAAGTCTACACTAACTTTTGGAAGATTCCCCACAAGTTTTTTATATAAATTAATATAGTTGTCTTTTTTATTCCGCTTTCAAAAAAGACAACTATACTTTTTTATATGTTGTCTTTTTTATTTGTCTTTTCTTATCTTAGGATAAATGAAAAAAGTATAGTTGTCTTCTTTATTTGTCTTTCTTTATCCTATGTGATAATTTTCTAAAAACAAAACATTCGGTGTGTATATTGTCCAAGAGAATTATCATACCATAAGATGTTGTCACGCAGCACAATTGTTTCAATAAAATCTATAGCAAGTATTGCAAAATCTCGGGTCCCCAATTCTATCTTTCTCTAAAAATCACTATGTGAAGTAATCACTACATTGAATTTAGACAATAGATTTTTGTTTTCACTTCAAAGTTTACAGAATTAATTTTTTTAATACAATTTTTTAAACTTCAAATTTTGCAAGGGACTACTGCTTCATGAAAACTTATAGAGATAGTAGCTCCCATCCCCATTGAACCATAACCTAAGCGTACACTAACTTTTAGAATATTCCCAACTCTTATACAAAAAAAGTGTAGTTGTCTTCTTTATTTATCTTTCCTTATCTTCCCTGACTACTTTTTCAAAAATAAAATATCGATTTTGTCTATTGTCTAAGAGAATTATCATACTATAAGATGTTGTCACGTCGCACAAATGTTTCTATAAGATTTGTAGTAAGTACTGCAAAGTTTGACCCCCATCCAACCCCCGACCTTTGTCTTTTTATAAAAATCACTATCTAAAGTAATCAATATTAGAGGATTTTTTTTTAATGCAATTTTTTTTAACTTCAAAATTTGTGTGGGGCCGTCGCTTCATGAAAATTTATAGGGATATTAGCCGCCATCCTCATAAAACCACAACCTAAGTCTACACTAACTTTTAGAAGATTCCCCACAAGTTTTTTATATAAATTAATGTAGTTGTCTTCTTTATTCCGCTTTCAAAAAAGACAATTATACTTTTTTATATGTTGTCTTTTTTATTTGTCTTTTCTTATCTTACGATAAATTTAAAAAGTATAGTTGTCTTCTTTATCCTATGCGACAATTTTCTGAAAATAAAACATTCACTGTGTCTATTGTCCAAGAGAATTATCATACCATAAGATGTTGTCACGTGGCACAATTATTTCGATAAAATCTATAGCAAGTATTGCAAACTCTCAGGTCCCCAACTCTATCTTTCTCTAAAAATCACTATGTGAAGTAATCACTACATTGAATTTAGACAATAGATTTTTGTTTTCACTTCAAAGTTTATGTGAGCCCAATGCTTCACAAAAAAATATAATGACAATAATCCCCATCTCCTCAAACCACAACCTAAATCTACACTAACTTTTGAAAATAATTTATAACACTGATAACCTCGAACCACAACCTAAATCTACACTAATTTTTCGAAAATTCGAAAAAAAATTAAATTCTTTTTTATTTGTCTTTCCTTATCCTAAATGTGACTATTTTTCAACGGTTGTAATTGGTGCACTTCCCTCCATTGCACACGTGCTTGATTAAAAGGAGATAAGATAAGAACAAAGACTATGAAGTATGAACTCAACCAACTTCCTTATTTGGAACACATCATTTCAATGAACGAACTTTAGTTGTAGGCCCCCGCCTTACCATTCCATTTCTACACGTTTGTGAAAAAAATTATTAATCGACTAATTATTGTGGTGTGTTTTGACTTGATATTTTGGTTTTCAATGTAGAATCTGAACCATGAATTTTAATCGATTTAATATTTTGTTCTTCAATATATAATTCGAGCCGTGAATTCTAACCGATTAATAAATTACTTGTCAATAGACATCTGGAATTTCGAAATGACTGATAAGTACAAGGTCAAATTCTTCTCATAACTTCAAAATCAGAAGTTGAAAATATAGCCCATGGTTTTGTTTGAAGATGCAATTTTATAATTTTAGAGTTGTAAAAGTAATATTATAATTATTATTGTTTTAAATTATGATTTAGATAAGTATGAAGTGTTTTATTCTACAACATAAATTGATTTTTCATCCAAAATGTATGTATTTTTAGATTTAATTTCTTGTTTTTTGTGTTGTATTTTGAGTTGATATTTTATGTTCCAACTTAAAATCCAAACCATGAATTCTAACCGATTAATAAATCATTTGTCAATAGACATCGAATCTTGAAATATTGAGAAGCACAAGCTCAAATTCTTCTCATAACTTCAAAATCAGAAGTTGAAAATATAGCCATGATTTTGTTTGAAATGCAATTTTATAATTTTAGATTTGTAAAATTAATATTATAATTAGTATTGTTTCAAATCATAATTTAAATAAGCATGAAGTATTTTATTCTATAATATAAATTAATTTTCTATTTAAAATGTATGTATTTTTAGATTTAGTTTTCTGTTTTTTGTGCTGTGTTTTGAGTCGATATTTTATTCTCCAATGTAAAATCTGAGCCATGAATTTAAATCGATTAATAAATCATTTGTAAATAGACATGTCGAATCTCAAAATGACTGATAAGTACAGGCTCAAATTCTTTGCATAACTTCAAAATCAAAAGTTGAAAATATAGCCCATGGTTTTGTTTGAAAATGCAATTTTAAAATTTTAGAGTTGTAAAAATAATATTATAGTTATTATTGTTTCAAATCATGATTTAAATAAGTATGAAGTATTTTATTGTACAACATAAATTGTATGTATTTTTAAATTTAATTGTTTGTTTTTTTTGTTGTATTTTGAGTAGATATTTTATTCTCCAACATCAAATCTGAACCATGAATTCTAACCAACTAATAAATCACTTATCAATAAACATCTGAAATCTCAAAATGACTGATAGGCTCAAATTCTTCTGATAACCTCAAAATCAGAAGTTAAATATATGGCCCCTGGTTTTGTTTGAAGATGCAGTTTTACAAGATTAAGCACAAACGGATCTAAGATTGCCAATAGACTTGTAAGAGTTTAGATGATACTGAAAGTCGTACTAGTAGGTGGGGGATCTGTTTTTTAATGTTAACTTGTGATAAATTAGTTCATGCTTGTTCTTAATTGATTAAGAAAATAGTTGGTCGGCTCTTAGCTGGGACACAAACGTGGACAATTCCCCACCTAAACAACCATTAAACCACAGTCCTTTGATGTAAAGACAACTAGTTGTAGGAGTCTTGGATATCTATAAATTATGTATATATAAAATGGGATCAGTATAATTTTACTCTCAGACTGTCATTGAATTGAGGACAATGGGAAGTTTAGACGGATGTGGTGGTGCTGTAATTGATTTTGTAGAAGGAAGAATAGCAGAGCAGAAGGTGGTTGAGGATAAACTATTTCCCAAAGTTCTTCTGCCTGCAAATGATCTTCAGAAGGGAGATGTTGAAGCTTTGGTGCAAACCATAAGAAGTAACAGGGCATGGTTGGAAGATGAAGTCATGAATAACAATGCTCTGCTTTTTAGAGGATTTGCTGTGAGATCTGCTGTTGATTTCAAGGCAGTTGTTGAAGCTTTTGGATGGGAGGAGCAGGAGTATCTTGGATTTGCGGCAAGAACAGAGATTGTTGATAGAGTTTACACTGCCAACGAGGCTCCTTTGCATGAGCAGATTGATTTCCACCATGAGATGTCTCTGGTAAGTTTATTTGAGATTCATTTAGATTGTTAACAATTGTCTTCCAGAAATCAAGCTTTTGCAATCCCTATGAATAAGAAAGACAGCTTTCCAAGAAAATTGCAGTGAAGATGATTTGGATGGATTTCTTTTTGTAATCCATTATCAACTAGGTCAGGAAAAGGCACATGATGGATCACAAAGACGGACCTAAAATCTGGATCCAAATTATTAGCATCTTTTCTTCTTAAGCTCTCTTTAGTAAAATTTGCTTCTTGATCATATTATTAACTACATCTGGTCTAAGTAGATGGGTAGGTAAAAATTTAAGAAAAAATTATTGATAGAGTTTACACTGCCAATGAGGCC
Source organism: Torreya grandis (assembly GCA_037957365.1). Lineage (NCBI taxonomy): Eukaryota > Viridiplantae > Streptophyta > Pinopsida > Cupressales > Taxaceae > Torreya > Torreya grandis. Next base: position 2,056,920 of record JARHVA010000384.1, read on the forward strand.
CACTTTGCACAAGCAGATTGATTTTTACCATGAGAAAGTTCTGGTAGTTTTATTTCTGATCAATTAGATTATTATTTTTATTGTATTTTATTAATTTAAAAGAAAATTTATAGTACAACATTAGTCATAAAAAAAATAGAAAAGTCATATTCGGAAGCTAAACTGAGTTAAGACAGCTTCGAGAGAAATCGCCAAAACCTGGCTGAAAGCCACAGTTAAACTAACTCAAGTACATATCAATAAAAAAGGATAATAAAATAATACAAACAACAAAAAAAACACTAAACAACAACTGCAAATAGATTATGATTAATTGTCTTAGAAAATTCAAGCTTAACAATCAGTAAAACTCAGTAGAAGATAATTTGGATCAACTTCTTTCTGTGATCCATCATCATGCAGGTCAAAATGAGTTGCCTGAATAGATTATGATTAATTGTCTTAGAAAATTCAAGCTTGGCAATCAGTACTCTGTAGAAGATAATTTTGATAAAATTCTTTCTATGATCCATCATCATGCAAGTCAAAATGAGTTGCCTAAAATCAATTTATCTTTTAAGCAATTATTTTCCCTGAAGCTCTGTCTTTTAACTGTCTTCTTAATCAGATTGTTAGAGATCTATTGTCTAAGTGAATGGTAGGCGAAAACTAAGAAAACAACAGGTGTCTACTATTCATGGAATATAATGAATGGTGGAGAATACTTATTTTGCATTGGGTTTTCTAAAACAAAATCTATGATGTAGAAGGTTATAATCATGCTAATGTTCATGCAGATGAAAGTGTGGCCCTCCAAGTTGTTTTTCTTCTGTGAGACAGCACCCCCAGAAGGTGGCCAAAGTGCCATATCTCTAAGTAATCTGATTCCTCCAATTATGGGAGAAGTACTACCAGACTTTGTGAAGAAAGTGAAGGATGTGGGATTGCTCTTCAGGATAACAACTCCAAGCCAAGATACTTCCCAGTCATTCATATCCAAAACATGGCAAACTGTGCTTGGAACCTCTGATCCAGAAGAAGCAAAGAAAAGGTGAGTGTCTTAATGTTTATGTGCTATATTTTTCAATTAGAGAAAGCTTTTTTAGTATTTATTTTTAATTTTTTCATATGAGTTTTAAAAAGTTTATGCATGTATTATTTTTAGAATAAAAGAGAAATGAAATTTTTTATTTACATTCACAGAGACCCTGCTGTATCTATGAGAAAATTTACAACAGAATTGTTTAAACTTAGCTACCATTTTCTGCACCTTATGGTTGTTATTACATATAAAATGTATCTTAGTAAGGTTGTTATTGTGTATTAAATGTATCCTATTTAAATTTTCTTGTGGTATTTAAACATATTTTTAATATAAGTGTTCACTTGTTTAGCTCAACGAATTATGAAGATTTTTCAAATTTTCATTTTCATATGATGAATGCTTCTATTTCAATTGTTCATAGTTTCAATTATTCATATGCAGGGCACTGTAGCTTCACATACTTTTTATCTTTCATTTAATTTTATTTGTAGAGTAGATATAGATGTTAAGATATTTGATGTTTTCAGAGCCTATAATAAGTAGATTATATGTTTTTTGGAAGTACTGTGTTTTAAAATTATTTAATAGGATAAAATCATAAAGATTCACTTGACCAAACAATTTCAATCAGTTGAAATTTTTCTCACAACAAAAATTCTTATATATTATATAATATAAATTGTAACTTTTTGGTATGATTTGCATGCTAGGGCTGCTGACATAATGGGTTGTATGGATTTTGAGTGTCATGAGGATGGAACAGCAGATTTTACATATGGGCCTCTGAAAATAATTAGAACATTAGAGAAAGGAGGGAAGGAGGTTTGGTTTAACACTATAGCAGGGTATGGTGAAGGAAACAAGAACCAGTACATTACACTGGGAGATGGGTCTGTTATTCCTGCTGAAGCAGTGGAGAAGTTCAAGCATGTTGTGGATGAGCAATGTGTGGATTTGAATTTGGAAGATGGGGATGTGTTGTTGTTGAATAACCTTGCTGTTCAACATGGAAGGAGGCCTTCAAAGCCTCCTAGGAGGGTTTTGGTTTCTATGTGCAAATAACTATTTATAAATTGTTTTTGGCACTTTAAATTATAAAATATCTAATTTCAATGAGAATGTTTAATTATAAAGTTTTATAAAAATCAATCTTGATTAGAGAGTATAATATTATTAGATATTATTTTTAAATTTAATTACATACTTATTGTATTATTTAATATTCCAAACCATTCCTTAAAATGTATTATATTTATACCTATATATAAATATAGATATATATTTGTTTATATGAATTTTATCTAATATAATGTAACATTTATGTTTTCATACTTTTTCAATAATTATGTTTTTGAAATAAATAATTTCAAATTATTATTTCTAAACATAATAATAACAAAGAATATCTAAAGAAGAAGAAATGATAGAAGAAATGAATATTTTTTCAAAGAGTAATTAACACATCATTTAATAGTGCCATTTTAATTGTAGCCCCAAATCTTAAGGAAATTGGACATATAAAGAAATTCCTTGATCTGTAGAATCTTCATGAGAGGTAATTACAAAAATAAATTAAAAGGCCTTCTTCTTCAATACAAATAATAACCAAAAGATATGGACATAAGAATCATTTCATTGTTGAAGTTGTTTCTAAATTATAAATGTTTGGTGTAGAGGTTTTAACTAAAGGGAACTCGAAGCATGGAGTGATAAGGAAATATAAGGATTTTACAAAAGAATTTCAAAGGGAAATTTTAAGGGCATAGTTCAAATTAGAGGAGGTGGAATAGGAGGATTTGAAGCCAGACGAATAGTTCATATTGAAGGATCATCATCAAATATATTGATTAATTATTAGTAGGAAAGGTGAAGGCAAGTGAAGATGGGGTGGGAATGGCCCAAGGGCTTCACAATTAGGGCATCGTGTTGTTGGTGCAAAGATGGAGTCAACTCATTAGGATGGGGAGGGTCATGTTGGAAGGGAAACATAAACTAATAAAGTTCCTCATGGAGGGTGATCTAGTGCCTCTAGCAAAGCATGCTCTGAGGATTAAGATGAAGGCATAAAGGCTCTTGCAAAATAATTAGTGGAAGAGGGTTTAGTTTTTATTTCAAAAATTAGAATTTTGGAAGAAAAAGGGTCTCATTGAGATATTCACTAGAAAATGACCTACAATTGGGGCAATGGGTAAAGGAAAGTTGAGGAGAGGATTTAAAATCAAATTTATTCCCAATGGTTCCTTTTGATAATATGTCCTATTATATTTGAGTATAAGGAAATATTAATTGGGGGGCTGTGGATATCGAACACAACTGGTTTATGTCCTTAAAACTACAACCCTAATTTCAATGCCTTAAACAACAAGTTTGGATGTTATTTGGTCTAAGTCATATTATGTGTGTTGCCCATATTATTGGGGTGAGGAATCTCTGTTTGAGATTATAGAATCATTGTGTAGTTTCATTTAGATGGATTTGAATACTAAAGAAGGTTCATTGGCATCATTGTCTAGGGCACTGTCATCCACAAGGTGCATAAGTTTTTGTCTTCCTGTTAGAGCCTTCCAATTGCACTCTTTCCAGGTCTCATCATCTTCCTCATTAGAGTCACTATTGATCATCTACTCTTCAAAGAATGTCAAGAGTGCTAGTCCTTTCTCCATGAACATTTCATTAAGGTGCTCTTCTAGGATGGCGGTGTCCTCAAACACTACCCTCCAAATGACTTGCAGTGGCTCCAATAGTTCTAAGTTATACAAAGAGGAGAAGGTGTGCATGAACCTCTCCTTGAGTATCTCCCAGTTTCCTATCTTCTGACGCATCTCATTTACAATGTACCATGCTCGTGCCCATGTTTTCAATGTCATATAGAAGGCATGTACCCACAGGCCTTGTGGCGCATTCTCTTCATAGATAGTCCAGGTTTCTTCACACAAATACACATGCATGATCAGGTCAAAATCACCTGAGTAAGTGGGTATGTCTAAGTCTTCATTACTCTTTCCAAACCTAGTGCATATTTCTACCTTTACATCTTTCCATGTTAGCAAATTAGGTCTTTGCACTGCCCACCAACAAGTAACAGTGCTCTTCAAGGTATGCACTAGTGTGCCCATTCTATCTATTTCCTTGGGGACACAAGCTTTAATGTCATGGACATACCTCTCTATAGGTTGTCTCCCTTTATATTTTGGGAGCACTGCAAGCTTCCATTTTCTTAGTTGAAACACCCTTTTTACGACCTTTCTGGTGTGGGGAACCCATCTCTTCTAATTGCGCTCAACCCTAACTAGTCCCATTTTGACTGGCCTTGGCTCAACTAAATGTACCAGGTGGCACCTTCAGCTAGTGACCTCATAAGCCTCTTCTACCCATTGGTCACAAGCTACATCAATTGTATCAGAGGCCAATTATCCATCCTCCTATTTGAGCATGTTGTGGTCACTAGGGGTGAGCTTCTCGGTATGCTATGTCATATGTTATAAATGTGGTTAATCTCATCCTCAAGATCAATGTTTTCCACATATGGCCCTTGATCACTTGATAGAGGGATCACCACCCTCTCTTTGCCATTTTCAAAATTCATGTAGCACTTTTTAAAGCACATGTCTGCATTATTAGCATAACACCATGGCCTACCCAAGAGCACTCGATAGTTGTCCTACTTTGCCAACTTGATGACCTTAAAGTTAGCTCAAAATTTGGTTCCCATGATATCTACAATTGTGCCATTCAAAATCCCAATAGGTTGCGCTCAGGTTTTGTTATCCATGAACAACATGTGAGGTGAGGGCCTCAAAGGTGGCCATCCCATCTTCTCCTAGGTGGTTTTGGTCAGAATATTAACCTTAATGCCCATGTCTATAAGTATTTCACAAACTGGTCATCCATTTATGGTGGCATCTATCAATAACTCTTGGTCACACTCTACATTCTGAGTATGCCTTACTTAACGTTCCTTCTCTATATGTGATGTAATAAATTCAATCATTTGAGGTGTAACCTCTTCTTCTGATTTATTCCCTATGTGCTTCAATAGCAAATCTTTTAGTAGGGACAACATCCCTTCAATTTTTAGGAGGTGTAGGATCTTGATCAACTCCTATAATTTTACCTCCTAGTTGTCTTGCCTTCTACACTAAGTAGTGGCCTGTGCCTCTAGATCTTTGGCCAACTGGAGTTCACCCTATAAATTTTGTATCATGCTCATGGATTATTGTAGAACATCCTTCTGTCATGCAAGGTCAAGATAAGGTACAACTTTTGGCTCAGGTCATGCTATGCGCTCAGTGTGACTTGATTCACCGTACTCCAAGTGTAGTTCTTGGGTTGGCATAGTGGTCAATTGAGTGGTGAACCCACTTTAAGTTATGGCCTTCACCTTAGGCAGCTCCTTGCAAGTTTGTTATGGCTTGGGAGCCCATATTTCTTCTTTAAATTCATACCTAACCATTGTGGTACCTTTATCTGTGTTAGGCCAACCTTGAGTCATCTTTTTATACAATTCTGAGAATTCTTCGATTGCATGTGGTCCTTGACAATACCTACATGTTGGGTGCATGGGGCAGTCATGTTGATAATGCTCAGTTAACCCACACTTATAGCATGATCTTGGTGGGAATCTTCCTTTACCATGTCCTCCTCATCACCCATGCGTACCTTGCTAGTTCTAATAACCCATATTTTGTTGGCCATAACCTTCATTTCCTTAACCTACCTGACCATTGATTGATGTTGTCACCTACCACACACCTCTTTCCATGTTTTGGCAAATCTCATCGATGACTCGATAGTCTATTTTTGAATGCATATAGGCATCGTACATTTTGCATTAAATGATAGTGTTCACTTAACTGACACGCTAGAACAGAGGATAATTTTGAGAGTCATTTGGCCCATGACAAACTTCACAGTTGAGAATTAGGGTGCGAACATTTCTTCATGGGAAATTATTCTTGTTATGCCCCTCCATCTCATAGTTGGTGCACCATAACCCACTACAAGTGTCCTGTGCCAAACTAGCAGTTAGCTTTTAAAGCTAGGAGGCCATTGACACGATCTATGCCTCCATGAATGGGTTGATACTAGTATTGATGCTACCTACTACCTCAGCCTAGAGTGCAACTTCAAGCACTTCATAGGGGTCCATGAAGGTCTTCATGGATAGTGCTCATCTGAAGGGTACTAGCAGGCCTCCAACAAACCATTGCACATACTGGGAGGGGCGAATGTCATATGAAAGCTTAGAGAGAAGAGTTTTAAACCTTGCATCATATACGCACACACTCTTGAATAAACCCAAGTTGATTTCCTTGAGCACCGTGATGCTCTACTGTTCAAACTCAGGGATATCAAACTCTTTCACGAAGGCTTCCTTTAGTATATTATAGTCAACCATAGCCTAGTTTAGATCAAATTTATGATGCCAGGTATGGGCATGATCCATCAAGGTGGTCACAAACTGAGTCACCTTGTGCTTAGACTAAGTGATGCCCTGAGTGTGCCATTTTAGCTCACACTTAAGCACATGCTCCACAACATTCTCTATGTTATAATACTCGAGCAAGTTCATCACCATCTCATAGTAAATATACTGAGGGGGTGGTGTTGTGTTCTAAGGTGCTTTCCCCCCTTGCATTTATGTTGGAGGTGGCCCTCCAACACCTCCAATTTTAGGGTTGAGCATTGCCCCAATTGTTGTAGGTTGTACTGTTAAACTTATTAGTGTAGTACCAGTCACTTATGGTGTTATGCCACTTCTTGTAGTTTGTTGCCTAGTCAATGTAGTTGACATCCTCTACACGAGAATGCTTGTGCTTATGTTTAGGGTTCCTAGGTTGGTGCCTACTAGATTCACTATGTCTTGACTCAATTCCTCATAGGGAATTACTTACACAATCACAAAGTCTTGATCCAAATCTTGAATCCTATCAAAGTCGACATCGATAACAAGTCTAGTTACCATTATTCTATCTTCTAATGGAGAATCTAGTGCATGAGCTTATACTTCAGGTTCAAAGGGGATAGGTGCTTTTGGTGCATCTTTAGTCACCACATCTTATAGGAACCTACTACATTCTACACCCAACTACTGAACCTAGTCTCTTGCTTCTTCCTCTCTCTCCTTACACTATTATATTTCAAGGGATTCTTCCCCATGCCCTTCCCATTTGTTATGGGTCTTCTCAGCACTTCCAGGTTCTAGATCCTCCATCAGTCTATGTCTTTACTTATTATAGTTCAACCTCTAGAGCTCTCAAGTGTCAAGTTGTTCATCCTCTTCCATCACACCTCACCTATACTTCCCCTTCTCACTTTATATGCTTACTCATACGTGTAAGGATTTTAGCCTTCTATTCTTATGATTTCTATACTATAATCCACTAAAATGTTCTACAGTTTGGTGTTGAGTCTTATTATGAATTTTCCCCTTAGCTCATGAAAAAACTCATACTTTTGCTTATTCAGGGAATGAGAAGGTCAACACTACAAACTCCAACACGTAGCTATTTAACGCATCATTCTACCACTTATGTACAACATGCTTCCAAACTTCATCCAGGATCTCAAGCCTCTCTATGTGCTCTTATGTCCACTTGATGCACCAGCTATAGCTTTGTTTTCTTGAGGTAGTATAGGAAATCAACCACCTATACACATGCTCAAGTAGTTCACAAAAGAACACCTCATATAGAGTATCTTATAGGTTGTCTTGCACCCATTTTCTCCACTCCTATCCTTTACATGTAGGATGCTTCTACATGAAACTATCTTCTAGTTGCTCTAGACAACACTTTATGTTCTCAAGTGATAGTCAGAATATCAATCCATTGCACCATTATAATAATGAAATTCAACACAGGTCCCAACAATGGAACCAAAATGTTGTAGAAAATTTTGCTTGTTTAGCTTTGGTGCTTAGTCATGCACTTAACAGTCAAGCCAAGTTAGTTTTATACTTTGTATAGCTAGGCATGACCATAATGGGGTCTGACACACAACATTTAACACACTAATATGCTGACATCAATTTTACATAAGGTGCAAGCCTTGTACACTCACATGAAGCACAACAATGAAGGGACCAGGCCCATGTTGGGCCAGTTAAAACATGGTGCAACTTGGGTTTGAAAGAGATTTAGTCATTGGCAAGATGGGCTCAGGTGGCCTATCAGCACTAGGCTATTCTATGGATTTCAATAGGCATGAGCCTTCTTAAGGGCACAAATCCTATGGAGAAAGTTAATATTTGGATAGATAGAGCTCTTAATAGCAAAATTTGATGGGATAAAGAGTTAAGGGTCATTCAGGTGCTTAGCCAAGTCATGGGATTGGTTGGGTTCAAGTGATCATTCTTTAGGTTAGCACTCTTGATGTAGGTATTAGGACCTTGACGCATGCTAGCTTCAACACTTAGTCTCTTTTATAGGTAGGTCAAATTCATTATATGGCATAAAGATGCCATTAGCAACCAATGATGAAACTTAATACCACAATACATTCATAGTAAAGAAACTATAGCATTACTCACATGAACTAAGTTACAAACATATCATAGTGCTAACTATAATAAAGGAATCAATAACCAATATGATAAGTAAGTCATTCTATTAACTCAAATTTGTCAACACAAAGTCCAGTTTCTATAAATAGATCATAATCTTATCTTTAACACTACTCACACCCAGTGGGTCACAGGTGACCTTGGGCTATACATTCAGGGTTTTAAACAGAGTTTGTGTGAGTTTCAAAATACTAACAATGGCTCTTGATTTTAGCAGAGCTTCATTACATTTATTTCTCTCCTTCCTCCCTTTAGATACAAGCCTCCTTTTATAGGTAAAGGGAAATCCTCTTGTTAGGTCAAATGGGTTCATGACAAGTGATGAGCTATCATTGGGGTTCACTATTCTGCCAGCTCCACTATGCTACCCAAGTTGGATGAGTGCACGTCAGATGTTGACCTATCACTGGAGGGTCATCTCACCTTCTTCACTATTCTAACACTGCACTTCTTGAGTCACCATGTACAAGTACTTGCAAGGATGTCTTTTAGAAGCTGGTGCTACGTAATTGCCTACCAGCTAGCATGGTATCCTCGAGGATTCCTCCAACTGATGCTAAAAGGTACAAAAAGGGAGTAATCAAACCACAAGATTGCCTCACATCAAGATATGTCGAGTTATCTTAGACCACATAGTTGGTGCAAAAGGGGGCCCAATAAAATACAAAGATACTTCAATATCTCAAAGCCCATTAACATATTGTATAAGTCTTTGGATGTTTCAAGAAATTTTTTGGAGTTATTGGAATTAAATGTTAAGGTGGTGGGGATTTTTTTAGCATACGTGATAATATTGGTTTTAAATGTGGCATCCCCGGTTCGTTTTGAGTTCTCAATGGTTTCATTGGTAGCAAAATTGGTAAGTCATTTGGTGTAGTTCTAAACATGCCTATAACTATTTAGTGTTGGATTTTGCATTTATTTTGTTGGGCAAGTTTTTGGTGAAATTCATCATCCACTAGCTTGGTAGACATGACAACTAACCACATTAATGGTTGTTATTTGGTAACCATTTCACAATAAAATGCTTGGTTTTTATCATTTGAGAATCATTCTATCAAGCTCATTATGGAAGGGAAACTCTAAAAGTTTGAATTTTGAGTAGAATGAGGATATTTTTAATCTATATGTGTCTCATTTTATGCAAAGAGTGGTGGCAGGTATGCAAACTATTTTCTCATTGGTTGTTTGTTGTCTTTGAATGCATTGTCAGTAATTTGAGGCTGTGGTTTGATATATGTTCCATGCATGAAAATGATTTTTTTCTTTATTCAAGTTGTGTTGTTTGAAGTTGATGAATTTATTTAATTGCATACTGTAAATGGGTAGTTTGCATACAAAATAAGGTGATTTATAGACAAATTTTCCTTCATGTATGCATTCTTATAATTGATTTATGAATAAAATAGATTGGTTATTTGTATTTTATTTAAATATATGCACTTATTTTTGCATTTGGTTTTCATAAAAACTTATTGCAAGTTATAAGCATATACATTCACTATGTATCTTGTTGAAATCATGGGTTTGAATTTTTAGGTTAATATGGCAATATTGAGAAGTTTTTAGACATTATTTCTTGAATTTTATAGCACCTCAGTCTTGTACACTTGGAAAATACACATCATGGGTGTAAATTCAGCTTCTAGACCTTTCTTACTACCAAAAGTATCGCATACACTATCTCTCTATGCCTAATTTATTATCTCTTAATTTGATCAATATCATTCTAATGACCCAAGCATTATACCTTGCGCAGAATGTTGTAAACTTGCTTATCTTTTAACTCTACAAGTTTTGGACCTACACCTATTGTCCAACTACTCAAAACACTTACTTCCTAATCAGATGCTTATGTTGATGCAAGTGTCCTATTCCAATGTAAGTGTCTAATGCCCTAAAGTCATCTAATTTTCAAATGAAACATATTTCTATGATCAGCTTAACTACTTTAATGTGAGATGTTCTCTAAAGGGAATGATATAAATATAGAATCAACCCTCATTTATTCCTCACCTAGCATAAGCCTAGAAACTCATAATAAAACTTACCAAAAGCATTATATCAAGCACTCAAGTGAGCAAAGCTTACCTATTTTATCTTATCTCTATATCAGTCATAGGGACAACAGATCCATAGGTCTGAAGTTTAAAGGAGTAACCCAAGAGATATATTTTACAAGTTATAAGCCATGTCTCTGTTATATTTAATTATCACACATTATATAATTCACACACAATCCAACACATAGGGGAGAACTACATAAGTCTGAGACCCTCTTCAGAGTATTGGTTATATAAGCAATGCTCATTAACAGAGGGGACTTTGGGGCATATCGACACCATGTGCCTACTAACCCAATTTTCTCTCAACCATTATGAAGATGAAGAAATAGGGTTTTTTTATTTGACAAGGATCGATAGTCCATGACCTAGATTTGAATACAACATAACAAAGGTGATATAGAACCTAGAAGCATCTAAGTGGTCACATTTAGTTTCATCAAGTATTCTGGACTAGACACCTATTTTTGAGTTAGATAGTAGCATCTACGAAATCATCCCAAGTCAATGTAAGTGTTCCTATCTATAAAGGTAAACTTCTAGAATCATGTGACTATTTCAAAATCCAGATCTAGTCTACTTTCTCCCTATTCTAGACCCATATTTGTATTAGCATCAGAACCAACTAAGTATCTTGTTTTATTTATCATTGTAATATCTATCATAGATATACTTTCTATCTTTACCATCCCAAAATAATAAATCTAGTATATGTTTTATTTGAGTTTCACAAGTAATTGGCCTACTTTAGAGATAGTCTATCATCCTTGTGCCCTAGGCTATCTCTACCCCTTTAACCCTAGATTCCTCACATATATATTTTAGGGTTAAACATTTGGTGAACCTGATATTTAAACATCATTCTTTCCTAAGCATACCATTTATGATGTTTCTTACATGATTTGTCCTAATATTTGTGTTCTTTATCTCTCTTATCTTGGATGATATTAATTAATTTGATGACTATGATTATGAAACTCTCCAAATTTATATCAAATAAGGTGTAAAAATTGATTACTATTGTATTCTTCCAAATGATAAATCATCTAATCTCAAAAAAATTAATGGTGGTATCTACCATCCCTCTAATTAGGGCCATGCTCCCACCATTTCAAGAGATAATTGTATCTATCTTAAGGAAGATAAAGAGACTTTACCCATAATTCCTACACCAACATCATATTATTTTGGCCTTTGATATTTTATAAAATATGGATACAAAGGACAAGGATTGGTAAAAAATGAATAAGGTATAACCTACCCTATATCTCTTTAAAATAATACTAGGCAAATCTTGGGATTTTCAAAAAAATCCACAAGTCATTTGTAAGGCAAGTCATCTAATCATGCCCTTCATGCACCTTTTACCACCAAAAATGATATGTATGAGCAAGATGTTCCTTTATATGATCATCATATTTTCCAATAAGCACACAAGTAAATTATGATCGACTTAAAAATTGCTTATAAGGGGGATATTTCTTCAAATAGATTAATTCAAACCCCCATAATTCCAACATTTACAAATAATGTCCCACTTATCAAGGGTGATGATTCTCTTTTCCCTTCATTTAACATTGAGAATTTTCAAAAGTTTAACCAAGACATAATGGCATCTTTACCAAGTAGCTTTAAGGAAACAAGAAGAGGGAAGTATCGCAAACCTAAAGTGCTAAAGGCTCATAATGTTCCAAATATTGCAACTGATGACTTTAAACTAACAGATATTTATCTACCAAAATATTCATTCATAAAAAAGGTTTATACCATACCAAAATAGGTGCCTTTACAAAATCTCCCTCTAAACCAATTGCTATATCTATACCAACTGTGAATGAACCAACATATTCAAATGATATGCCAAGGGTACCACAATTCATAGATCCAATACCATTACCAAAGTATCCTAAATTTAGTGATTTAGAACTTGAACTTTTTATCCATGATGATGACGATACTCATATGCCTATATTCAAGAGAGATGGTGGATTAAAATCAATGATAACACCTATGCCAAGCACCATCACTCCCATATATTATCTTATTTATATGATGAATACTATTTGGGATCTTCAAAAATAGGTTTCTATACTTCAAATGCAAATGGCTTTCCATAATACTAATTCTTGAATGTTACCTCATTCAACAATCAACCTCTTGCACAATGTATACTTGAAAATCCTTATCCAAAATATTTTGAACTACCAGATTTAGCTCTCTTTTTTAGTCATAAGGACCCATTCAACCACATGATTAACTATGTACTTTCATTTGGTCAATGGGAAAAATACGACAAACTATTGCTAAAAGTATTCCATATGATCAATTTTGATGAGGATCATAATTGGTTCTATATCCTACCAAAAGGTTCCCTAACCACTTTTTCACAAAGATGCATTATTCATGGTTTTCAATATCCATAATATGTGAAAACTTACATTAGAACATTTTCACAATTTCAAATAACGTGATGATGAATCCCTTCAATATTATACTATTTGATTCAAAAGTACATCATATGAGATAGCATTTAGACCTTTAAATTTAGAGTTAAAATTCATTTTTAGTAGAGGTATTATTTCTCCATTTAAAATAAAGATCATTGCATAAATAATATGAGTCATTTACCCATTTATATGTGGATGTGCATAGATATGCTTCTTTCATACTTATGCATCTAAAGGAGCTTAACATATCCCCTTCTAAATACCAAAATTTTAATCCTCACACAAAGGAGGGAGATGAATTACCAAATAAATATTACAAACAAAAATGTGGTGTTACTAATATTTATATGGGAGCTTTACAAAGTTTACTCAATATGGGACCAATCCAAGGTCCACATCCTTTGCAAACTTTCCAAGGTAAACAACACAAAAAGCATACATGCCTAAAATTTTTGGCAATCACATTATTTATGGATGGTGGTTATTTTTGGCATAACATAAAAAATACTTGCAGTATAAGACATTTACAATAAATCGGCTTTGATTTAAAAGACTTACAAATCAAAGGAGGTTGGAAATACTCCTTGGGTAACATAACACTACCAATTTCTTGTGGCACTAAAGTAATTCAAACAAGGGCTTGGTTTATTCCCCAAACCTCTCAATATGCATTTGCATTGGGCACTATTTGGTTATATCAAATGAAATAAAAAATTGACAAAAATGAGCAAGGTATTTCTTTTTCTCATGAAGGAAAATTGATCCATATCCCAAATGATAGCAGTGGTTCTTCTACTACACATGAAAACATGAGGAGGAACATGCTATGTATCATTTCCACTTATCCAAACATTATTAAAACAATGTAAATGATATAACTTAAGGTTTCAAGGCTTCACATATTCTAAAAATACCAACAACAAAAAAAAAACTTCAAAAACCTAAAAATGTGTTTAGTATTTACATATCGTATTAGCTCCTTAGCATATATGTTGTTAGTTCCATGTTGGTAGATGATATATTCATATTTTATATATAAGCGTGTTTCACTCATCTTTTGAGTGTGATTCAGGCAAACACAAATACACGATCCATGCACTTTTGGATGTTGGGTTTTCCCTCTACTCGTGTCACCAAAATGTTGGTGGAATCCACCTCTATGATCATGATATACTCGGGTTATATCATTTTATGATCACTTTAAATTATCATGTTTGAGCTCATATATGTACTTACACATGCATTTATCCATGCTTATATATTTAGCATTATACTTGATATGTTATTTACTTAACATTTTTTGCTAACACATATACCAAAGATTAGCATGATATATGTAATAATGTTGGTTGCTTATGTTTTCATTTATGCACTTCCTTGAATGTTTTGCCTTGATACTATCTTATTTGTTTGAGAATTTGAATATCCTCTATTATTTGTGGCCAGTGTGTCTTTATTTTCCTCTTTGACATTTAAATATGTCATTATTTGTTATATTTTAATATTTGAATATATCATTTTTACTTTTTGGAAATTTGAATAAGTCATGTCCATTCAATTGTGTAGCATTTGAATATGTCCTTGTTTTAAATTTCCTTTGACCATTTTATTTTGATTTCATTTTGAGTGCTCTCTTATGTGTGATTTATTGCTTTTTTAGCTTGTATTGTTACTATCTAGATGTTACCACAATCTACATCATGCATCTTTGGACTTGGTGTAATCACATTCTTTGTGCTTCAATGATATATCTACCTAGATATGTTCCCTCTATATGATACATGATACATTCATAGTTAACATGATTATCTTATCCTTTTGAGGTAAGGTAACTACAAGTTGATACTTTTCCTCACCTCAAAACGGATGGCATGCCATAGAGGCATGACTTCCACATTGATTCACATATTAAAATTGTAATGGGGGCATGTTATAAAAACATGTTCTCCACATTTTTCATGGTTTCAAATTCAATGGAGGCATGTTTTAGAAACATTTTCTTGACACTTATTCAGTATTCAACATATCCAAATTACATTGGTGGCATGTTTTAGAAACATGTCCTCCACATTGGCACTTATATCATTTTTTAGATTATAGTGGGGGTATGTTTTGGAAACATGTTCTCCACACTTACATAATTTCAAATTATCCAAAATTCATAGTTATATTATTTAGATACATAGTTGTGGTATAAGTCTATACATTAGTATCATTTTTATACACAATTTTAGCATGAGACATATCTAAGGTGCATATTATTTGCAATGTAGGCCTAACATTGTAAAATCAAATAAATTTTATATTCTAAATATATTAAGGGACTATTACCACCCACTAGGTTGCATTGTTATAGACTATATTGAACCAATCTATTGCAGTATTTGGTTCACTTTTTGGTATGGTTGAGGTGATTAAATCACTTAATATTGCCAAGTTTATAGGTTACAATTTATTACATCATATAACCTCACCAATTTTATAGTGTGAGTTGACTTCGTTCACTCATACTCACCAAGTTATAAGTATGATTGGGTTGTACGATTGAGTTAATCTCAAATTTCAGATGGTAACTCATCTTTACTCCAAGGTTGGGGGCATGTGTCCTCAAATATCTCTATATCTATGTATATATATGCACTTTCCATATTTTATATTTATCTTAATCTTAGTTTCAATGATTCATAATGATACATCTTATAAATCAAATTGCCAAAAGTCAAGATGGTTGCATCAATACACCTGTACTCTTAAACCTTGCTCTTGTTCAATTTCAATCATTTTAATGCTTTTAATTTAAGATTATATGCACTGATTATATATTATAACATGATCTTGGTTTTAGGTCAATCACTAGCAAAACACTAAAGCTAGACTCAAGAAAAGACAAGGTGTGTTATACACACCTAAGTACACATTTCTTCTCCTTTAAACTAATAATTTCATTACTAGGTTAAAGGAGGGAAAAATGTAGACACTATTTCTAAATTATATAGCACCTCAATCTTGTACACTTGGAAAATACATATCATGAATGTACCTTTAGATTCTAGATCTTTCCCACTACCAAAAGGCTCACATACACTATTTCTCAATGCCTACCTTGCCCAAAATGATTTAAACCCATTTATCTTTCATCTCTACAATTTCTAGATCTACACCTATTTTCCAACTATCTAAACACTTGCATCCCAGTCAGATGCCTGTATCGATGCAAGTGTCCAATTATAACATAAATGTCTAGTACCTTAAATTCATTCAATTTACAAATGAAACATATTCTTATGGTCAGCCTAAGTGATTAAAAGAAATATATTCTCCAAGGGGGTTGGTATGAATACAGGATCAACCCTCATTCATTCCTCACCTAGCATAAACCTATCAACTCATAAGGTAACTTACCAAAATTATTCTATCAAGCATTCAAGTGAGCAAAACTTTCTTACTTTCTCCTATCTCCATATCAGTGATAGGGACAACACATTTATAGGTCTGAAGTATTAGAGTAGTAGCCCAAGATATATATTTTCCAAGTTACAAACTAGGTCATCATTAATATTGTTTATCACACATTACATGATTCACACACAAGATAACATGCAGGGGAGAACTACATAAATATGAGGCCCTGTTTAAAGTATTGGTTATGTAAGAAGTGCTAATTAATAGTGAGGTATTTTGGGTAGTTCAACACCATGTGACCACTAACCTATTTTTCCCACTGCCATTATGAAGATGAAGGACTAGGGTTTTCTATTTGAGAAGGAATGATAGTTTGTGACCTAAATTTGAATGCACTAGAGTGAAGGTGGCACATAACCTAGAGGATCTAGGTGATCACATCTAGTTTTAGTAGGTATTTTATACTAGACACTTGTATTTGAGTTAGATAATAATGTCAACATAACCATCCCAGGTTGATTTAAGTGTCTTTGACTACAAAGGTACAACTTCTAGAATTAGGTGACTATATTAGAATCTAGATCTAATCCACTTTTTTCTTGTTCCAAATCCAGACATATATTAACATCATAATTAACTAAGTATCTTGATTTATTTATCATTACAATATCTAGCATAGTTATACTTCCTATCTTTAACATCTTAGCATGATAATTTAGTATATATTCTAAGTTTCATAAACAATTGGCCTACTTTAGAGATAGTCTACTATCTTTGTGCCCT
The DNA here is from genome assembly GCA_037957365.1 of Torreya grandis. Classification (NCBI taxonomy): domain Eukaryota; kingdom Viridiplantae; phylum Streptophyta; class Pinopsida; order Cupressales; family Taxaceae; genus Torreya; species Torreya grandis. Next base: position 2,074,203 of record JARHVA010000384.1, read on the forward strand.
AGGCTATCTCTACCCCTTTAACCCTAGATTCCCCATATCTATATTTTAGGGTTAAACATTTTCATTCAAAATATGAGTATTTGCTTTGTTTCAAATTTTGAATACCATAAAGTTTGAAATATTGGATAAATTTATGTATGCATGCATATTTTCCTTGCAAAACTTGCCAATATATTTTTGCACTTAATATCACATTTGATGTTTACTTGTTTCAACTATTTATTGAATGAAGTTGTATGCTTTGAGTTTGTGTTTTTTTTAAAACCTACTGCATGATATTTTATATATAAATGGAAAAGTTGTATGACTCAATTTACGAAGAAATAATGGTTTTAAATTGCAAAATCAAGCAATTTTTGTTCCAAGTTTACTTGACATAAAACAAGGTTTAAGTTTCAAAGTTGGTGATTTGTTACATTTGGTATTCTGAGTTGTATCAATATAGAAAAATGTGAACAAGATTTTCTAGATATATGATGTTGTTTCTTGATTGAGACAAATAAATGATAATTTTGGTTATTTTGGGTTTGTTTATATTGTGGTAAGATATATGTGAGGTTATTTAGTTTTGATATGTTTTTTCTCAGATACATCTCCATATGGAGTATAAGAAAAAAATTGGTAAATTCGGTCATGAATTTGTTTTAGATACATCTCCATATGGAGTTTATAAGAAAAAATTTGGTAAACTCAGTCATGAATTTGTTCCTTTTTATTGTATTTACATTTTGAAAGATTGTTAGATTACAAGAAGAAGAAATTTTATGAGTGTTTAATTTAAAGTGTTGCAGTTATTTGGTAATTGATTATTGAAATGATTTTGATAGTATTGGATGCTTACATTCTTGAAAGTATGAACATTGATAGAAGTGATCTCTATAGAAATGATTGCATTTAGTTGATAGAATTAAGTAGTTAGTTAATCATTTATTCACTGCATATAAAAATTGTTTGAATTGTGAGAACCTGTTAAGCCTATTTTTATTACCCCTTTTTTTGAAATTTGTATCTTTGATTTTCCTATATAGATGACTTGATGTCATGAAGTCTAAAACCTTGGTAGGGGCCAACTCATTTGAATTCAATTGAACATGCATTTTCTATTCATTGACAAACATGTGATTGTTGTATTGGAATGAAATATTTACTTCTAATGTTGATTAAATGGTTTTGAAAAGCATAAGTTGGTTCTAAATAAAATATTTTTTCAGTATAAATATCCAATGAGTTACAGTGGCATTTTTCAATGTATTTAGTGATTCATAACAAATTTTAGTTTAAGATAGATGCAATATATAGTGTCAAATTAGATAAATAGTTTATATTCATGATGACTTATACTTTTGAAGTAGTGAGATGGTCAGATATACTTTAGTCATTTCTTGAATAGAATAAATTTTAAAAATTTTGTCATTCAGTATTCATCTTCAATGTTATAACATGCTTTGATAGGTGATCTTGATCAAGGTATTTGATAAGTATATTTTCAAAGTTGAATTTTGTATTCTTTATAATAATCGTATTGTTATGTCATAGCAATTCACAATTAAATTATTTGATGATATTATAGGATTATAAGATTATTTTCTTTGAAAACCTAAAACCTAATGATCAATTACCTAACCTATAAACATTAATCTAATATATAAAGGTATTCCCTAAATTTTATTCATGTTTATTACTTGAGAGGTAATATTAACATAGCATATGTTTTAAGTTATATACTTTGATGATCTGCTTCGAATGTGGTATTATAGTTGATATTTATGTTGATCAAGGTTTTAAGTTAAATGCAAACCATGGTGAACTCTGGGTTTGAATTAGATTTTAATATGTGTGAGTGTTGATTCACCATAATTTTGGTGACAAATGATATTAATGGTTTGTAGTTTTGAGAATTGAGTTGGCATATTTGATAGGATTTTATGTATTAAGTTTTGGTACTTACCTTGGAATGTGAATTTGGAAGTTCATTTGGTAGGCATGTAAATATAATTTTAAATTGATTAGTGAGATTTTAATTTTGGCATGATGAGATAGAAAGTTGGTGGATTGTTGGAGTCCAAAGCAAGAATTACACGTCATGTTGAGTAGTAAATGGTAATTATGACAATACAAGTAGTTTTTTATTTTTTATTTTAGTTTCATTCATGTCAATACTATTACAAAATCAAAGCTTTGCTTGGTCTTATTTTGGGAGGATCAAAGGAAATACACTGAGATTTTAAAAGTATTTACAAGATTTTTAGAGGTATGTGATTGATTTAAAGAAATATTTTGAAGATTTGATTTTAAATGTGGAAGTTTATTGCATGGTTTGCATTCTGGTTGTATTTTTTTTCGCAGTTTGAATGGTTTTGAAGGAATATTCATAAAAATTATAATATTATGTCCTTCTTTGATAATGACAAGTTGAAGAAGCTTTTGCATAAGATATTTTCCTAGATATTTTTCTTGCATGCATTTGTTTCAAATTTGAAAAGAATTACATGCAGTTTGGTCTTTAGTCTAACAGATACATAAATGGTTTTTGGTATTATGGCTTCAATGGCAGATAGGTTATAGATAGATTTGTTTCTTTGAAATCATGGAAGTAGTTTTATTTCATTTGGAGGTTTCAAATTTGTTTTTGAGCAAATATAGTTTGATCAGACTCCCTTGGTGTTTTGATTGTAAAAAATAATTAAAGTATTCAGTGGGATTTGCACAAATTCTTGGGTTTTATCATGTATAAATTTATTTATTTTGGTTAATAAAGATGAGTTAGGTCATTTTGTTGAAAAAATCAAATGATGATTTTTTAGGAGACCAATTTGCAATTTTCATTATACACAAGAAATTGTTTTGAGGTTTAAGATTGCATGCACAAATTGGTTGGATATCTTCAGAAACATAAATCAGATGATAATGGATTTTTTAAGTTCATTGGCTTTGAGTGCATATTTGAAAGGGATTTCTAATCAGTTTATTTGTATGTTAGACTTGTATACATTATGGGTTGAATAAATGGTTCTTACAACTTCTTATTTGACATGCATATACATTTTGTCATAATCTGAGTTTGAAAAATGGATGAGTTTGGTAGTCATTCAAAACAACTATGTTATTTTGATATATACAGTTCTTTCATTTGGTTTTAAGAATATAAAAAAAATTGATTGTTTTAAATAATAATATATGATCTTTAGATATTAACATCATGGTTCTTTTCAAAAATGTCATCAAATAGTATATGTTGTCAGGGAATCTATATTTTAAAAGATTGTGATAGATCTTATTTGAATGCCGAACTAATCTATTTTATTTAATAGTTATGTAAAGGGTTTTACTTCGTGCATACTAATTTTTTGTTTAGTCATTATTGGCATGTGAAATACAGATTTGTTGTTATCATTGACTATAACATGATTAAAGTGATTTCAAAGTCAAATTTATTAAAGGTTTTAACAGTTGAGTGATTTTATTGAAGTATGTTATATGAAAAATAACATTTAAATAATTGTAGTAATGGTAGAGTATCATAAATAATGATTACGTGTTTGACTCATTATGGTAATCTTGACCTTTTGTTGAATGAATATTATTTAGTAATAAAATCAAAATCAATTTGAAATCGCACATATTTGATGGATATAAATATATGAAATTCATTAAGATCATGATTATATGGATTTGAATTCATATATTTATTGTTGATTTCAATCTCTGTTGGCATTTGATAATGATTGTGGTTGGTTGATTTGAGGGTTTTGAAACATATGGTAGTTTATTTGCAAACATTGGTATATAGACATGAAATAATTTTTAGTATATAGCAGTTGGATTCTGAATAATATTTTATTTATTTCATTATATTGAGATGTCTGATTAGATCTCAAATTTGAATCATTTTAAAAAAATGCTTAGGGTTAGATGATTATTAACATAGTGAGGGCACTCCACAGGGTGGTTCTTGAGGATAATTCATTTGTGTGTGAAGTGCTACTCACACTTTTTCTAGACTATTTAATCATGTAACCTAAGTATCTATTTATTTTGATTCTATTGATCCTACCTTTTGGAGTGTTCTTGACACATTGCCACCCAATTCTTTATCCTTTCATGGTAATAGAAGTTTGAGAAGATCATATGATAGATATCATCCTTATGGATGAGGTACCCCAAGTTAATCTTCTTAGCATATGCATACTGTTGTTCAATCTGGTTAAAATAACATTCCAACACCTCACATCTTGAAAATGTGTTTGATGTGACTAAAAAATTACACCCTCATTCACTTGTGCCAATCAATACCATACTTCTTTTATCTGAGCCTCAAAATAGACTTAAACATTGTACTAAATTATCACTTGATGGGTTTGTAACATTTGTATCTAAATATGATAAACATGATCCCACTAGTGGAAAACATGTCAACAGCCCTTTAGCTTCACCTTTGATAACAATAATGGTGAAAAAGATCAAATTAGAAGTAAATGATGTTGAAGGTACTAAGTTTATTATTTTCCTTGCCACTTCAATGAAGTATAGTGAGTATTTGACTGATAGGGGTGCACCTTTGATTGAATTAGTTTCAGATTCTGATGATGAGTAAATAATGTTATAAATTATGTTCAGTTTGAAACTTTTTATTTGATTATTTATTGGTAATACTTTGATATTTCATATATGGATATATATGAATGATTATGACAATTTTGATAAATGTGACATTACTTTTATGAATAATGATACATTTGTTTTACTGAAAATATTATGGAAATGGTCATAGTATTTGAAATTTTAAGTATTTTTTTAAAGTAATTATTATGAATGTCATATTTATTAAATGTTTATTTTAGTTTTATTCTTATGAGACATGAGCCCCCACCTAATAGAATTAGATTTTGATTTATTATTTAATTGATTTGATCTATTAAGATTTTATTAAAGTCTACCTTTTAAAGTTAAGTTGACTAATTAACTTTTAAAGTTAATTACAGTTAATGATAACTAACTAACAAGTTAGTTATAACTTATTTTGTAACTATCTCCAAGAGATAACTTTATAAACAGATCAAAGTCAAAACACAAGGGAGGAACACAACATGTATTAAAGATATCTGAAGTATTTCAAGTTTAAAATTATTCCCTCTCTATGCAAACAATCTCTGAGATTAAATAGTGATTTGTAGATAGATCAAACAATACATTCTCTGACGGTTAAGTGGCTCACTTGTCTAGTGCAGGTATATCTTGGTTTCTTGTTTAGTTTATAAACTAATTATCAGAAGTTTATCAAGCCTAACATCTTCTGATGATTCTAGTTACACAATCATACATGCATAATCTTGAATACTTGACTTGAACAATGATGAATACCTTACTTTATATGATATTTGTTGATCTTTCAATTGTAAATGATTGTCTTATTGAAGACCATTTATACAGAATTTGTTTCTCAATAAAATTTCTTCAAAATTTCAGCTAAGATGACTCTATTTTTAAACTCACATTTTTTAATTTTTCTTTATTATATTTAATTTAGTTTGTTTTGGTCTCTTTCTTAGATTAGAATAGACTCTTTAATCTTTTTCTTTTATTATTTCTTAGTGTATAGTTTTATTTCATAGTTTTTTCTGATAATTTAGTATTATATTTTCATTAAATTCATTTATGTTTTGTTATTAATTTAAATTTCATTGTTTTTTAAGTCTTTATTATCAGGGCCTTTATTTTTTCATTTATTTAATTCATATTTTAGATTAAGTTTTACTTCAATACTTAGTTTGATTTATTTTCATAGATAAGTTATAGTTTAGATTAGATATATTTAGTTTTTTTATTTGTATTAAATTTCTATTTGTTATTATATTAGTTTGTTTCATTCACTTAGATATTTTATTTGATTAGATTTATTTAGATTGAGTTTAATTATTTATTCCTTTTTTTCTTGTAGATTGTTTAGATTAGATTAAACCCACCTTTAATAGTTGGTGTGGGTACTAGCCTTGGGCACAATGGGAGGTCTGAGTCTTTGCTTGGATGTCAAAAAATAAAATAGAAAAAAATCATCAAGAAGTAGAGATAGAACCCAAAAGAGACATAAAATGTGGAAGAACCAAAAAAGACCACAGGATACCAAGAGGAACCCAACATGAACAAAGTATCAATCTCATAAGTAATTGGTATGGGAGCCATCTTGGATAGAAAGAGTAGAGGCCTATGACTCAAAAGCATCTGATTTTGATTAGATTGGGAACCAGAAGGCAAATACCACATTTGACATTTTCATCAACTAGTCAATTTTTACTGGATTGAAACCCAGCCTAGACTAAAAAAGCTAGAGGCCCAGGTCTCAAAATTACTAGCAACCAACTTTTGACTGGATCAAGAACCATCATGGATATAGGAGATCAAGGTCTCCAAAAAACCTTCAAGGTCCCTAGAGAACCCAAACTCTAATCGAAGCCAAAGGAAAAAACACTTTCCAATTTTAGATGCATTGGTGACCATTCTAGACTTAAAGGAATGTGAGGTCCAAATCTATAAAATAACCATTATGATGTCGTAGGGGACCCAACATTTCAACAACAACCAATTTTTATTGGTAGGTACCTAGTCAGTTTTAGTTAGACCAAAAACCAACCTGGGTAGATGAAGCAAGAGGCCCAAGTCTCAAAATGAACCCTTCAGGTCTTGAGGGGACCAAATTCTTAATTTTGACTAGATCGAGACCATCATGGACACAAATGGAGGTCCAAGTATTTAGATTCAAATATAGAGAAAGAAACCATGTGGGGTCCCTATTGGAACCTAAAACTAACAAAGCATCCATCAGTTTTAGATGGGTTGGTAAGCATCCTAGACTAGAGAAACATGAGGCATAGGTCTCTAAAATAACCATTTTGATCCCCTAGGGAACCTAACATACCAGAAAGCTAGAACAACCTTGAATCATGCAAATAATGTATTGATTCCCTTCACTCTAGAACCATGACCATTACAAACTCATGAATAAAGTGGGCCACACACCCAAGCCTTCCCTCTAAGAAGAGCGATACATGTTATAAATATAGTAAACAAGACTTATAACCCCAAACAAATTATCCTTTTTCCAAAACCTAAAAAGGAGAGTCATACCAGAATAATGGCTTGGTCCAACAAGCTCATAACAAAATTTAAATTAAAAGGACAATAAGAACCTAGCATTTCTCTAGCCACCCCCAAAATAGGACCATACAGGCATTATGATGTAAAACACTACAACAAGGAATCAAGACTTTAAAATCAATAAAATACCTTCTATATTAAATAGGGGTGATCTTGGCTCACCAACCAAAAATAACAATCTAGGTCTAGGTTCCGAAAGGAACTAAGAGACAATCCAATATAATGGCTTGGTCCAATAAGCTCATAACAAAATTGAACTTAAAAGGACAATAAGAACTTGGGGTTTCTTTGGTCACCCCCAAAATAGGAAAAAATAGGACCATACAGGCATTATGATGTAAAACACCACAATAAGGAATCAAGACTTTTAAATCAAGAAAATACCTTATATACCAAATAGGGGCGATCTTGGCCCACCAACCAAAAACAACAATCTGGGTCCAAATTTTAAAATGAACTTAAAGACAATCCTCTACTCTTGACAAGTGGTCACCCAAGAACCCATCTTTGGGAGTGAATATTAATCTATCAAGTAGAGTGCCATGAATTGGGAAGAGTTCTATCCTTAAATAATGTTGGCTTGGTCCAACCAAGCTCTCTTCTCAAAAAACCTTTAAATCTTATGTCTAACTCATACTATAGATAAAACCATAATATTTGCTAAGTCCAAATAACCAAGCCTTTTTTCATTAGAAGTAAGTCAAAAGAAAACCAAAACTGACCCCCTAGTCTTGAAATGGGCTAGATCCCCTGAGGGGGTCATACCACTAGGTGAAAAGGAAGTTCCATGAAGTTTTAAATTTTATAAGGAAATAAATCTCTTCAAATGAATCCATACTAGTACTTGTCCAAAGTTTGGACCTTCTTTGTCTATAATCTCAAGCCTTCTCACATGGTTTATTTGTGATATTCCTTATATTCCAAATCCAAGCTCCTTTTTTCAAGACCTCTCAAAAAACCCTGGACTAGCTTACATAGGATAAGATCCTTGGGGATAATAATCCTTTCTAAAACAGTAGTAAACATCCTCCACTTGTGCTGACAACCACCAAAATGCTCAAACCAAAGCAAAAAATAAGTGGCTCTTAAGCAAAATGTCATGGGTTCAACTATCAACATGATGATAGTCACCCATTCAAGTACAATAGGATCCAAATCTAGTAAGCAAGGAGAGCACCCTCACCCTACTATAAAATTCATACAAGGAAGGTCCTAAATAGTCCACAACAGATGGTGATGCAAAGCTTTTTAGGCTCTACTAGAAGTCTCAAAATAAAGGCACACTAGACCATGAAGAGGGGTAAAATATTTGCTTTGAACATGCTCTGGATAGGGAAAACCCAAACCAATATCTGGTGATAAGGAACATAGATCAAACACATAGCCATCTAGTTCTATATCATCAATACCACCCTTGCCATTCTCCTCATCTACTCCTAAATTCAAAATATTACCCCCACTCATCTTCTTGCTCACCATTTTTTATTGTAGATTGTTGCTTCTTAATTCATTATAGTTTATAAGTTAGTTCTTTATTGATAAGTAATTAGGATATTTACTTTTAATTATTTTTTTTATAATTTTTATCTCATTGTTTAGTATTCCTTTTCAGTTATTTTACTTATCTTTTAGTTCATTTAGATTTTTTTCTTTAGATTTTTAGAAACCTAAATTTTCCCACCAATGACCTTCAATTAGGGTTTTAACTAATTTCCACCAAAATGCACAATTTGGCCTAAAAATAATAAAACACATTAAATGAGTTGAAATTGATATATTCAAGTGCCGATTTTAGCTAGGGTATCATTAAATGGGGCAATGCAATTTATGAAGTAGCTAATTTTGATCAGATCATTTTGAATCAAAATACCAATTTTGCACCTGGGTGCTCTAGATTGCTCTTTTCTATCAAATTTATTGCAAAAGACATGTGCCTTTGTTATTTTATGTTGGCAACATCCTAAATGGGATAATGGTTCTAACACATCTAACATCGACTTCCAATTCTAACCAAGTCAAATTTTGAGCCAATAATACGACTTTTTGACCAATTTGATTAATTTGTGCACAAATTACCAAGATTTTGCATCAAAGTTGATATGTTTAAGGCTAATTAAACCAAATCAAGAGCTTAATTTAATTTTACATGAAACTTTTTGAATATTTATTTTTAGAAATTGATATTGAATACTTGCATCGTCAAATTACATCATTTCTTGAAAAGACATCCCTAGACCATAAATACATAAAATATCTCATCAAGCCATCCCATACCTCATTAAGACCCTCCCATGCCTCATCAATGCCTCCCATGCCTCTTAAATTCCTTTTCTTCCAAAATATTTATGGAGTATATTTATGAATTTAATTACATAATTTGGATTAATTCATGGCCACACATCTCAATCTTGAGATAGACGTTCATGGTTGATCCTAAACCATTTCAGAAATCTATAAATAGGAGGCCTTACCTATTGATTTTTAAGCTCTTTTATGCCAAACTTATAATTCTCTAATGCATTCAAAATCCCATTGTAATTAGTGTTATAATATAAAATTATTGAGCTAAGCCAAAGTGAAACATGGTGCCAAAGAGAGATGGAGGTAGCCACACTTCATTGATACAAACTTCATGAGCACAAACTGAGCAAGCCACTTCAACAAACTATTTGGAGCATCCAAAGAAGGTGAAAGAAGGTTTATTTTGCATTTTAGTTGTGTTTTCCATACTAGTATTGTTAACTAAGCTCCCCCATTGAGATAGGCTTAAGGTGTTAGCTATTAGTGTGTTATTTTGATTTCATATACTAACACAATACTAATCTCCCATTATTGCAATCCTATGTTCACAAGATTTATTTTGAGTCGAAAGAGAGATCAAAAAGTTATAAACAATTGATTAAAATAGAATTATAAGGATCAAATATCTTTCCTTCAAGAGATTGTCTAGTTCATAGGATTTCTCTATCGGATAGGTTAGATTACATAGTCTTAATCTAATTCTTTATTTGATATTTTAAGTAGTATTTGATTTTGAATATTAATTAAATATTGCACAATATTTAACTTATTTATTTTTTCCATATCATTTTAAAAACACCTCCCGTACATCTTTGGAATAAATTTTATTCCTTAAACCCTTACTATTAGACTAGTACACTCCACCTTAACCTTCACAATAGGAAAAAAAGTTGATTTATTGACATGATATTTTTCACCATTAATAAATTTGGTGACTCTTTTGAGGATAGATTTTTATAAATCTTATTTTTATTTCCTATTTTATCTTTATTTTCCATGAACATTAGACATCCACCTCCAATCATTCAACCTTTTATTGATATCATTGATGATCAAGTTGAGGTTACTTTCAATATAATTCATTGTACATGGTAAAATAGGCCTTATGATTTACCTCAAATCATTAAAGCCATGAATAAGGAAGAAGAAAAAGTAGAAATCAGTGAGATAGAAGTGAATCTCACATGAGAGATGCAAGATCATATTAATGAAACTAATTGATGGGTTAGGCAAGAAAGAGAGTAAATCTTGTTTTCTAATCCTCAACCCAAAGTTCGTTTTATTTTTTATTCTTTTCATTTTGAAGATTGTATTTTCACTATTAATCCTAATATTAATATATAATTAAATCAAGCAGGTCAAGTAGTTGAATCTACTAAAAATTCTAATGAAAGAACAACCACCACAACTTCAATAGGTAAAATAGAAAGTCAAGACCTAATTTCAGGTCTCCAAAACAATAGAAAACAAGCTGAAGTGATTGACAATGAGGTAGATTCTAATGATGATTTTTCCCAATGTTTAGTGAATCCTTGGATTCATGGAAATATTATTAATATTGGTACTCATCTAGGTAAACTTCCTTCATTAAAAGGACTTAATATTTATAAGTTTTCTATAAGTATCTGTGAGTCTTGGAAGGATAATTTGGATGCCTTCAAATTGATTTTTGCTACTTTAGGTATAGTAAATGAAAAAGTTTCTCTTAGATTTTTCGTGTAAACATTAGAGGGTAAAGCTTATCAAAATTTTATTAGTCTTCCTTCTAATGTCATTAGTACTTGGAATGATATAGAAGAATGGTTATAACTTTGTTTTAACAAACATAAACAAGATTTAGATTTGACTAATGAATTGGTTAATATCTCTTTATATCCAAGAGAAATAGTTTATCAATTCATAATTAGATTCAATATACTACGATAAAAGATTCTATGTGACATTAGACCTTCAAAAATATTGTCAAGATTATATTTTGTAATGTTTTAATTTTAAAGTATAAAATGGATTTAAAAGATAAAGATATAATGGATTATGATGAAACTATAAATTTTTATATTGAATATGAAAATAATTTAAAATATGTTAGTTTTAATGATAGAACTGTAATAGATTTAAATTTAGACAATACATAAATCTTAAAATCCATTCATAATATTAGCAATGAGTCAGATGACAACTTAATGTTAAGCCATCTTCATCAAGTAATGCAAATTAGATCACGATCCAAATACTTGTATAGCTATGCAAAAATTTAAAAGATATATTCAAGGAAAACATAATATCTCAATTGATCTTGCTGATAATATAAATATGTGTGGATCTAATGAATAATTTTATGATGTCAAAGCTATAAATTCTTATACTATCAATACAAGATAAAAATATTACTCGAATCAAAAATAAAATTCTAACACAACTAATAATCAATATTCTTCTAAAAATCATGATAAAGGTAAAGGTACACAAAATAATGTTACATCTGATAATGTTGTAATTAATTCCCAATAAAATAACCCTTTATCAATTGGTTTTAATACTTTTCAATATCATCTTTATAATTCCAATAACTACACTCATATACATCATCTACATGTTAGAGCTTATAATATTTTAGATGATTTAGATATCATTAAAGTAAGTTTTTCATTATTACAAATTGTTGGTTTACTTGGATAGCTTGATAAAATTATTGATGTTATTAAAAACCTATTAAAAAAAAATTAAGAATAATAAACAATCTAAATATATTATTTTTGCTCAGATCTATGATCCCCATGTTGACTACATACCTCATTTTTATGTATCAGTCAAAATTGCTAATAAGGTCATTCATAATTATATTCTTGATATTGGTGCTTCTAAGAATATAATACCTAAATTTATTTTTGATCAATTTGACATTTCTTATGAGATAAATAATAGAAAACTTACAAGTTTTGATTCATGACAAACTAAGAATTATGGTAAGTTTTATGATATTGTTATTGGAATTATGCAAGATCAAAAAATGAGATGTATGAGCAATGTTCAAGTATTATATATTCCTAGTAATTATGTCATGCTTCTATGAAGAGATTGGTAAAAATCAACAAGTGATTTTATAGGAAAAGATACAACTTGGGTTCTAGTGGGTAATGAAATGGCTTTTATACAAAGAGAAGAATGATTTTATAATCTTATTGATTCCATACCTCTTACTATAGCTTATGTGGAAATGGGAATTGATACTTATGAGTTTTTAACCTTAGATGAACCTAAAAAATAACAAAAGATTACATTTTCTAGAGATATTGTATGGTCATTATATTTTGATGGGGTATGTTCACAACATGATAGTGGTCTCTAGTTAGTAAAATATTTCGTTATGCTTATCAATTGTTATTTGATAATACCAATAATACAATAGAATTCAAAGCATTGTGTTTAGGTTTAGAAAAAGAAACTAAAATTAATATTAAACAACTAAAAATCTTAAAAGATTTAGAGTTGGTTATTAGGAAAGTTAGAAAATTTTATAAAACTAATCAAACTCACCTACATAAGTACACTCAAAAGGTTTGGGTTTTTTTTGAAATTTTTGAAGCTTTTAATTTGACTCAAATACTTAGAGAATTTAATGTACGAGCTGATAATCTTGTTGCTTTTACTTTTAATCCTACTCTAAATGAAAGTGAGCCAACTTTTGACTTCTCATTTTATAAAATATTTAGACCTAAAATTCTCGATTTGAATAAAAATTGGCATGTTTTCAATTATGATGAACATATTAGTTCTTTTCTTAAAGGAAGTTATTTTGATTATATATTAAATTGTGGAGATTATCTACAGCTAAGTACTAATAAATTACATGTTGGTCTAATAAGTTTATAATCAATGTTCACTCTGAATGATCAGCCTAAGATTTCACAAAATGAAGAACCTTCCAAGAGAAGAATTGGTGAAACTCTTCCTATCAACCTTGGAATTGAAAATGATCCTAAATTTGTAGATTTGGAAATATAATGTGTGCCTGATGAAAAGGTTAAATTCATTAAACTCTTTAAATAATTTATTGATATATTTTCTTGGTATTATAAAGACCTAAAAGGTTATGATGCCAATATAATTAGACATGATATTCTTATAAAACTTGGTATAAAATATGTTAGGTAAAAGCTAAGGAGAATAAGTCATTTACTAAAAGATACCATCGATAAAAAGATTGATAAAATGTTTGATGGTGGTGTCATTTATCATGTTGAATAATCTGATTAGGTAGTTAATTTAGTACCTGTGTAATGAAAATGGTGACATTAGATTGTGTGTAGATTTTTGAGATTTAAATAAGGCTATTGTAATAGATAATTTTCCTCTTCCTAGCATTTATAAAATCTTACAACAAGTTGTAGGGTTTAAAATGATGTATTTACTTGATATATTTTTTGGTTATAATCAAATATTTGTCAATTCAGATGAAAGGTATAAGACAACATTTACCAGTTGTAGAGGGACATTTTCTTTTAACAAGATGCATTTTGGTTTCATGAATGCATGTGGCTTTCGTTGACTTAATTGGCATAGTCATTCAAGTCTATTTAAATTATCTTGTTTTTCATTCAAAAAAGAGAAAGAAACGTATATATCATATTTGTGAATTTTTCACAAGATGTAATAAATATGGTATTTATCTTAATCCCAAAAAAATTGTCTTTGGTATTACTAAAGGTAAATTATTAGGTCATATAATTTTAAAAGATAGAATTTCAATAGATCTTAAATATGTAAAAGTAATTAAAGAACTACTACCACCTCAAGACTAATCTGGTCTTAGATCTTTCTTTAGAAAAATAAATTTTATCCATAAATTTATATCATATTTTGTTGATAAATCAAATCCATTACAAATTTTGTTAAAAAAATTAGTCATATATGGGATTTAAGGGCAAATTATACTTTTAATAATTTTAAAAATGTCATTACAAGTGCATCTATATTTATGCAACCTGATTTGACTAAGCCTTTTATTTTTTATGTGAATGCCATTGATAAAGCCATAGGTGTCATAATCACTCATAATGATGAAAATAATAAAGAAAAACCTATTGATTATATGACCCAAGTCTTGAAAGATAAAATTTGTAAAAATTGAATTTGTATTAGTTTATTCTTTGATAAAATTACATTATCTTTTGATGAGAAATAGGGTTATTTTAAGGTTTAATGTACTTATCCTTTCTTATCTATTAAAACAACCAACTATTTAAAGAAAGATAGCAAAGTGGTTCTTGATAATTCAAAAAATATATCTTGAATTCAAAACATCCAACACCATAAAATAAAATGATTTGGCAAAAAATCTAGTTAAAAATTCTTATTTTAGTATAAATGTTTTGGTCTCATCTATTGATGATTCTTTGCATGTTAAACTATATTTTCAAACCATGAAAGTTGATTTTTTAAAACAATTTTAGTTTAGACATGAAATGAATGATTGGGATTGTTTGTTGGATAAGGATAATTGGTATCATGATTTAGTCTACTATTTTCAAAATCAAACATGTTCTGAAAATTTGGATAAAAAGTAAATCTTTGAGATTTCAAGCTTTGAAATTTTATTTATTAGAAATTTTTTTATTTTATAGAAACAGACATGGTGTTTTATTGAGATACTTAACTCATGATTAAACTTAAATATTACATAGAGGATGTCATTAAGTTATTTTTGGTGATCACTCTACAACAAAATCCACTACTTATAAAATTTTACATGTGTTATTATTGGCCTACATTATTTTAGGATGTTTATAAGTTGTTTCATGCATGCATGCCTTGTTAATTATTTGTTGGATAAGATAAGTTACCAACAATGCCTTTAAATCATGTGATTCTTGAGAAACCCTTTACTAAATAAGGAATTGATTTTATATCAAATATACATCATCTTTCTTCAATTGGTCAAAGATATATTTTGACTGCTACAGATTACATTATAAAATGGCCTGAAATTAAAATGTTAAAAAGGTCAGTTACAACTAAAATCTCTTCATTATAGAATTTAAACAAAAAGTTAAGGAAAAAATGAAAAAAAACTTTAACAAAAAAGTCTCTGGTAAATATTTTTAAGTTGGTGATCTTGGTTTTTATTGGGATAAAGTACATGAAGATGTAAGAAAACATCATAAGTTTGATTCTTTTTGGTTTGGCCCTTACAAAATAGCTAATAACAACAAAATAGCTATTGTTATTAGGAAAATTTATTTTCACTTGTAATATTTGAATGAAAATTGGTTACATCATTCAGTCAATGGACATCACTTAAAATTGTTTCATTTCTAGTTTCTTTCATTTTGTTTGTTTTCATTTTGGTTTTCATTTTTTTTTTTTGTTTTTTCATTATTTATTTTAACATTTGTTGTATCAACACTTATTTCAATAAGGTAATAATTCATCATTTTGAGGAGAGAATACTAAAAGAATTATAGACAACTCATTTGAATTTAAATTAATATGCATTTTCTATTCATTGATAAACATGTGATTGTTGTATTGGAATGAAATTTTACTAATGTTGATTAAGTGGTTTCAAAAAACATAAATTGGTTTTAAATGAAATATTTTTTTAGTATCAATCTCTAATGAGTTACAATGACAGTTTGTAGTATATTCAGTGATTCATAATAATTGAGTGTTTAGTTTGAGCTAGATGTAATATATAGTGTTGAATCAGATAAATAATTTATATTCATGATGACTTATATCATTTATCATTTTGAAGTAGTGAGGTGGTCAAATATACTTCAATCATTTTTTGAATGGAACAACTTTTAAAATTCTTGGCATTCAATATTCATCTTCAATGGCATAACATGCTTTGTTAGGTGCTCTTGATCAAGTTATTTGATAAGTGGATTTTCAAAGTTGGATTTTACTTTCTTAATAATAACCATGTTGATGATTTGAAATTTTGAAATTTTGACAGAGCGGGAGTCGGGTTCTTTTTTAGCAGGCTCAAAAGTCCTAGGGGTCGCCAATAACTGTAGAGTAATTTTTTACTCTACGTCATTTTAAAATTTTTTGGACGAGCATGCAATTTTGGTTTCTATATACCTTGGATGTGGCGGCAGAGTTTTGGAGCAGAGGGAGGGTTCATTTTTGCCTGTGTTGAAGTGTAGCGAAAGCTTCTAAGTGTCGCCCTTCGGTCACGGGTCCTTTTCCCTCTTTTTTATTTCTTTCATTTCATTCTTGCCTAAGTATTGAATTCAGGCAGAAGCCACCAAGTATCACTTTCCAAAACACGGAGTCGGCCAGCTGTCATCCTCTAAGCCCCTTTTTGTAACTTTCAGGAAGACCACAGAATGTGCCACGTATCTAGTAATAGCTAAGCAAAATGCACCACGTGTCAGCATCCACATCTCATAGAGGCACCCACATTTCATTCTATTTTTTGGCAAAGAATTTCAATGAGTTGAGTAGCAGTAGAGCGGAAAGCACCAGGTGGCAGTCGTGGAAGGCCCTAAACCACCTTTTTAAAGAAGCAGCAGAAGTCACCATGTGTCAGCATCTTGGAGACTTCAATTTAATGCTTGGGTTCAATGCATAAAGGCATCATTTCATTTTGATTAAGTACCGAAGTGTGGCAGAGACTGCCAAGTGTCACTCTCTGAGTCCCTTTCTACTCCATCCTCAGGAATAGTGGAAGATGCCACATACCCCTAGAAGGAGAAGTGGAAGATGCCACGTATCTTCCTAAGAGTAGTGGAGGTCACCACATGTCAAGTTCTGAGAAACCATCTTTGAACCTCATTGTCGAATAAAGATTATGGTGGGCCTCAGGTGTTACCTCAAAAGTTTGTGGAAACTACCAAGTGTCACAATCCATAAGAGTTTGATATGTGTCTCAAGTGATACTACAACATAGCCAAAGAGAAGCAGAGAGAGCCGTATGTCTTCGATGAATCAGGTAGAAAGCACCAAGTGTCATTTTCCAGTGCCTTCTAAGTAACAAGAGATTTTCAAGAAATTGACTAAGTGTCCTCTCCTATTTCAACATAATAGAGCATTCTATGTATCTATTGCCGCAAAGTGTAATGGATGGAAAATCAGCTGGAGTTAATTTGAGTAGATAGAACAGTACACCAGGCAGATTTTTGGGGCTTCTAAGGCATTAAAAGGGCCGTTTATTTGTCCCTAAGGGTAGAGGCAAAGTAGATAATTGAGTGGCCAAGCAGGTGATGGAGTGAGAAATTTAGGTGTAAAGGGAGGTACTAGACATGAATCGCCATGCCATAGTCAGGGCAATTCTTGATAAGACCAGGATGCATCGAGGGCATTGAAGGCACCGTTTGTTTATCCCCTGAGAGTAAAAGATGGAGTCAAATTACGTGGGAAAGGAAAAAATGTAAGGAGACATCTGAAGCTATAAAAGAAGAAGAATTTTAAGAAGAAAGGGGGGAAATTTCTCATAGTTTTAGACTCTCTAGAATTTTGACCAATAATATCATTTGCTCTTGTCTCAATTTTCTTGAGTTGTAAAGTTGATATAATTGTGCATGTTTCTGTACCTTTTATGTGGCTAAATGAATTAAGAAGATTGAGCTCCATGCCTTGGTTGATGTTATCTGTGTTATTTGCAAAGTAGTCTATGATATAAATTCTCTGGAGTTGTGATTAGAAATGTCATTTGCTTTTGTCTCATTTTCTTGAATCGAAAGTTCTACATAATTGAACATGATTTTTATGCCTCTTATGTGATTGAAAGATTCTATTAAGAAGATTGAACACTATGCCTTTGTTGACATTCTCTGTATCTCAGAAAAAGAATTCCCTATTGTGAGCCTCTGTTTCTGTTATTCTAATCTTTTACATTGATCATGCACTTATCTTCTCTTAAATGTAATTGAATCCTATAATAGTCTCACTGTGCTCAGGTCAGGATTAGGATTACACTCAAGTGCATCACCATAGTTAGGTTTGAGTTCCTGCATTTGTATTTTTGTTTAAACTCCTATCCCTTTTCCCCAAAACTTGATACAAAAGAAGAGACCAGCTTCTCTGAAATCTGGAGGTTGTTTCAAGCCGCATTGTCCCACAGCTTGAAACTTCCCATTATTGATTGATTAAGATCAAGCGCAATTTTAAATCATCAACAATTTTTGGCACGCTCGGTGGGACCAATCTTTCAAGGAGTTGAAAAATTTTGGTGTGTTCTTCAGTCAATTAGCCTTTGGAGGTTTTAACAACACCAACAATGACTCTGAGTCTAATCAGTCAATTAAGCAGTCCTGGTATCATCAAGAAATCGCCTTTTGGTATGTATAATTTTGTTACTCATAGCTATGGGTCTTATTCTCCTTCATATATTTTTAATCAAGAACAAGCTTCTCCTAGAATCATGTCAAGTAACAAGGATGCAGATGGTCATGAGATATACCAATCTTATGCCCAGTCTCCCCAATATGTCACATCCCATGCTCAACCTAACCTTATTTTCACCTTCAAGAAAGCATTGTTGGGATTTAAAAAATATGTGTTAGAGCTTGATAGCAGAAGGGGATATGGCCAAGAAATTCCTTGTCATGTCATCCATCAAGTAAGGGATGCGGTAGATCTAATTAAAAGTGAGTGGGATCCCATTGAAAGGGCAAATTGGCAAAGGCTTACATATGAGATGTTAGATGTGTGTGGATTGATTGCATTTTTAGAAGAGAAGTTGAGCATTCATGAGAGACAGCCTTACCAAGTCTATCAAAATGCATATCCACCACCATAAATTCCATACCAGACATACGCCACCCTTGTTCATGATCAAGGTCAAACCTGTCAAGGTCATTTCCCCAATAATGCAGAGTCTATGATAGAAGCAAGGGAAGAGGACCCCAAACCCTCACTTTCCCTTCAAGTCCCTTCCACCCTTCCTCAAGAAGCTTCTTGTTTTTCATCACAACCTTCTTCTTTATCCCTTTTCAAAGAAGAATATATTTTGGAAGAAGCAAATGAGGATGCTGAGGAGTGCGCTCAATTCATGGCTAGTCAAGAGGATTCCATAAGTACAGATAAGGAGGAAATCACCATAGGTCCCCCCTTTGATGAACAAGAGGACAAGTCACAAGCTTTTGTCTTAACCTCTAATGAGAAAGAGATCATTTCTGACTTTTTTCTCACCTTAAAAGAGGATATGGAGGAGCATGGACACTCCCTTGATCAAGTCATTAAGACAGGTGATACTATCCTTCAAGAAGGCTATGAACTGGTCAGAGATGGAGAAGATAACTTTGAGACTCAACTGAGTATGCAAAAGGGATGCCAGCTTTCAGATTTATCCTTTCAAAAGGATGAAGTCATTAAGGAGCATGATGTTGTAATAGAGCTAGAACTTGAACGATAAGTTGAAAGATAATGGATATCAAAAGGCACAGAGTGAAGAACCAACAGCCAATGATTTCTTGATGACACATAACAGAATGAAGAACCAGTATTCAACGGGCTTTCAAGGACAAGAAGAGTTTGTGGGTATCGAACACATGTTTTACTCAGACTCGTTCGAGTGTAGGCAAAATTGTGTGGCCAACACAAAGGACATTTCATCAAAGATATACCTATTGTAATCACTGGTATGGCAACATAAGTTGGTTTGTCATAAAGAAGACATTGGAAAGTTTGTTTTCGATCCCGGAGGGAAATAAGGATGATTAATTAATGTAGTTAGGTAGTTTTCCATTCTCGCATTGTTTTGTTTTCCATTATTTTCTTGCTTTTCTTTTAAAATAAGTGTTTTAAACACAAAGTTGGTGTCTTAGAAGTTTTATTCTTTAAAAAAAATTCTGCATTAAATGCTTTCCCAAATCTTTTAAAATCTCTAAGGTACCTTGCGCCACAACTTGCATAGCATGTCCACCTCACTGTTTCCCAAAGATTGAATAGGATTTGCTAATGGTCATCCAAATTTAATGCTATTTAGGACTTGATAGGCCCATAAATATCCCTTAGCAAGTTTTAAAGTTTACAAACTTTTAAGCATTCCTGCACCTACGAAATATCCTGCTCATTGCGATTATTAGCGCCTAGTAAAAGTTTGCTTCAGAAAGCATGTTTTTATCTTGCACAAGGCTCATACCAAGTATTATACAAGAGATATAGAGATGGTAGGAACATCATCTTCACAACAAGGAACAGGTACACCTAGATATCTCGATAGGTTACTAGCTAGTAAATCATACGCTATAGGTCTTGCACAACCATCAAGAAGCTATCTGAGAACCAGAGTCCTGGGAGTCAGTCAGACCAGTGACCCATCAAAGGTAAAGGACTATGCAGATGGAATCATGGACCCAATCTTGTAAAGAGCTGGTAGCAAGAACCTAAGAGAAGGGGCACACCAAAGGTGTCTGCAAAGAGCCAGAGCAAGGCAATATGAGATGTTTGAAATGAGGATATGGACCTCACAATTGGCTCAATTCATTGTCCCAGCCATGCATCCATGCCTTAATGTGATCGAATTAGGCGTGGACTTGCTCCATACACAATCTTGCACCATTCAAAAAGGCCCCTTCATGTTGTAGATCACCCCATCGACTATCAAGGATATGCTTGCCCTGTAATATGATAGTACCACCACCTTCCCCACTATTGATAGGATGCAAAGGATGTGGGTGAATGTCAACACTCATACAAGGTTTTTGAGGTCTGAGTTACAACTGGCTGATGGTATTACAATGGTACCCACGCTTCCTGTACCAAGGACTCAATTCGTGCCCGCTAGCCAAGACGCACTGTCAATGATGGCTCTCATCTTTGACATGAAAGATGACATGGTAGTATATGTTGAGCAAATGGCCATCTTTTTCAGGCTAAAGATAGTTGACAAGATGCAAGAGTATCATCTTGACTTCTTGGAACACATCACTTTTTCAATTGTGGAGCAGCTGACCTAGTTTAGATCAAAAGGAATATTCAGGTATTCCTCCTTTTTGTTTCATCTGATACTGCATCAGAACCCTGACCTTTTCACCCAATATATGAACCTGAACTTGTATGACCCAACTTTTGGCCCCCAAAGGACCATTCCTGTGTCTGCATGGACACATGTTTTATCAAGAACTAGTGACCCATATGATTTTTGAGAACTATTCGTTACCCCTATTCTTCATTGCCTTAGCCCTGAGCCTATCATAAATAGGTTATTCCCAAGTGCTACAAACCTCCTGATCAATTGCCCAATCTCGTGTGACTTCTATTTTGGGTCCCGTCACACAATCATAAGGGTTCACAGATTTTATGGGGAACCAGTGTTGCTACCAAAGACCTTAACTCTTAGGTTGTCATTCTTGGAAGTCGCCAGATAGGTGTCGGTAGTTGATAATGAGTATGGCTCTGGGAAGAAGAAGAGGAAAATGTACAATCTTTCATGGATGGTAGGCAATGTAAGCCTGAAAGTCAGAGAAGCTAAGACTGTGTTGCTGAGGAATCTGGCCTTCTTGGGGTTCTTGTTAATTGAAGACAAATGGGTTTACGACCTAGTAGGATTGGGGCCAGGATTGCGCATGAAGGCCACCTTTTTTGGGAGACCAGGAAAAACCCTATAGAAGATGCCCTTGGTCTCTATGTTGAACTGACAGATTTGCCCCTACCAAAAAATAGGCCATGGGAAGCCTTCTATGATAAATAGAGGGATTATGATCTCAAAGTTAGGATGAATTCTGGTTTGAGAAGGACGCTGAGGAATAAAGGTTGGGATGCGGAGAAGATTGAGGCCTATTGGAAATATAGGCAAGAAATTTCCCAAACCACCCATGCTTTCAGAGGCATAGATTTAGATGAAAGGTGGGAAGAAATTTAAGATGAGTGGCATCCCTCCCCTACATCTATCCCAAAAACAAGCCAATTGCCGACACTCGAGATAGAGCAGGAAGCTAGAGCGGGACCAAGCCAGCAATCGCAGACCTCAGAGCAAGCTACAGCTACCATAGAATAACAAAGGAGTGTGGTGTCATCACCACCAAAGGCTTTCCCATCATCAAGAGTCATTGAAGTCCCTGGTTCTCCACATGTGTCATTGGCAACAACAGAGGTAAAAGGGAAATAAACACAACTAGAGGTAGAGACACCTAGGAAGAGAAAGAGTGTGTAATTCCAATTAGATTTAGAGGAGGAAGAGGAGCCTTCACAACACCCAGTGTTGAGCACTACAACTTCCCCTTAGGTAAGTATTACTTCCCCTCCTCCCTCTCAATTTGTTCCTCATGCTGTCGGCATGGTGCCTCCACCTAGCCAAATGACACCTCCTGCCACTGCTGCCATTCCCATTTTGCAATTCACCCCATCATCAGTGCCTCAGGCCCTAACATTACCCCATGTCTCTCCTTTTGTTCTGAGAAAGATGCCCCTACAACTCACCCCTAGCCAACCAATGGCTATCCAATATGGCCTGCCACAAGGGTATCCTTTCGCAGGGGGACATATTGCATCCCCTTCCACCTTCCAGACATGGGTTGATGCTACTAGGAAGGAAAGAGAGGCTTGGTTGGAAAATAAGAGAATTAAAGAGAATAAAGCATCGGCTATTCCACACCTACAGTCATAATTTGACCCCATCTAATGGTAGCTGACGGTGACCCATTTGTCACCCAATGTAGACAAGCTAAGTGAGCAAATGTAGCTAGAGGACTATATGATGAACGCAGTGGCCATTGACATGTCCTTGTTCAGGCCTCAAGATAGAGTTGAGCTGCTAATAAAATCCACTTCTATAGTCACAAAAGATTATTTGAAGAAATCAAAAAGACTATAGAAGATGGAGGTTGATTTGGCCAAAGAAAAGGTAAACTATAACAGTTTGTTCGAAGAGATAAACAAGAGGGACAATGAAATAGCTAGTCTGCATAAATAGTTGCAAGATACTATTTCCCTCCAGACTCAATGGGTAGTCCAGGCCCAAAATGATTCATTGAAAGTAGAGCTCATACTTGCAAAATATGCAGCAACATCCCTAAGGCTGGAGAATGCAGCATTGCAGGGAAGGGTTGAAGGACTTCAGCTGCAAGTTACCCAATCACATCAAAGGCTAATGGAGGAGCAAAACAAGGCTGCGGCTTTTCAAGCCCAGTTCCAAGCAGAGTAACAAAGGATAGTGCAACTGATAATTGAGCTGGCTAATAGGCCAAGAGGTGTCAGAGTAATGTAACTGGTGAAGGAGCTCTACGAGTCAATGTGGGAGAGAATCTCTTCAGAGATTATCCAACTCAGGCCATTTCTCACCTTCCTACTCAATGCACAGCAATTGTGTGAGAGGGTGGAGAATTTAGTGTAGAACACTCTGGCCACAATCTCCAGAAAAGTCGCAGACTTCCATTCATTGCTATAAAAGCTCTATGACACAATGGATGCAACATTGGCAATCGTAGGAATTCCTGACAGAATGGTTGCCATGAAACGGGTC
Source organism: Torreya grandis (assembly GCA_037957365.1). Taxonomy (NCBI): domain Eukaryota; kingdom Viridiplantae; phylum Streptophyta; class Pinopsida; order Cupressales; family Taxaceae; genus Torreya; species Torreya grandis. The sequence continues at coordinate 2,098,072 of JARHVA010000384.1, forward strand.
AATGAGGTGCTTAGTTGCAATGTTGCGGCCAACGTTTGCAAAGACCGTCTCGAAGTAGTGAAAGAAGGCATCAGCGAGATGAGACACCATATTGAAGATCTGGTGCAACTAGGCCTTCCTTCCCTATTTTTGGATGCAAAGATGGTGTTGATGGTTAATCAAATAGAACCATTGCTGCTGGCCAAACAGAGGGATCAAACAATTTTCTAGAGCTTGCAGGATGATTCTTCAGTCACAAAAGTTGAAGCTGTCATGATTCCTATTTTCCAACTAGAATTTAGACTAAAAGCCATGATCTAGATCTTGTAAAACTTTTCACACAAGGATATCATTAACCTTGATCTGGATTTCATTGAATTGTAGAAAAAGCAAGGGTTATCTGACCATGAGTGGTCCATCTACCAAACAACACTGTTGAAGCTATAAATTTTTGAAATTTTGACAGAGCAGGAGTCAGGTTCTTTTCGAGTAGGCTCAAAAGTCCTGGGGGTCACCAATAACTGTAGAGTAATTTTTTACTCTACGTCATTTTTTAATTTTTTGGACGAGCACTAAAATTTTAGTTCCTGCATACCTTGGACATAGCGACAGAGTTTTGGAGCAGAGGATGGGTTCATTTTTTCCTAAGTGTCGAAGTGCAGCGGAAGCTACCAAGTTTCACCCTTTGATCATGGGTCCTTTTCCTTCTTTTTTGTTTCTTTCATTTCATTCTTGCCTAAGTATTGAATTGGGCAGAAGCCACCAAGTGTCACTTTCCAAAACACAGAGCTGGCCAACTATCATCCTCTGAGCCCCTTTTTTTAACTTTCAGGAAGACCACAAAATGTGCCACGTATCCAGTAATAGCTAAGCAAAATGCACCATGTGTCAGCATCCGCGTCTCATAGAGGCACCTATGTTTCATTCTATTTTTTGGCAAAGACTTTCAATGAGCTAAGTAGTAACAAAGCAGAAAGCGCCAGGTGGCAGTCGCAAAAGGCCGTAAACCACCTTTTTAAAGAAGTAGTGGAAGTCACCACGTGTTGACATCCAGGAGACTTCGGTTCAATGCTTAGGTCCAATGCTTTCGTTCAACACATAAAGGCATCATTTCATTTTGCTTAAGTGCCGAAGTGTAGCAGAGACTGCCAAGTGTCACTCTCTGAGTCCCTTTTTACTCCATCCCCAGGAACAGTGGAAAATGCCACATACCCCTAGAAGGAGAAGTGAAAGATGCCATGTATCTTCCTAAGAGCAATAGAGGTCGCCACTTGTCAACTTTTGAGAGACCATCTTTGAGCCTCATTGTCGAATAAAGATTGTGGTGGGCCTCGGGTGTTACCTCAAACGTTTGTGGAAACTACCAAGTGTCACCATCTGTAAGAGTCTGATATGTGTCCCGAGTGATACTACAACACAACCAAAGAGAAGCAGAGAGAGCCATATGTCTTCAATGAATCAGACAGAAAGTGCCAAGTGTCATTTTCTAGTGCCTTCTAATTAATAAGAGGATTTTTAGGAAATTGACTAAGTGTCCTCTCCCATTTCAACATAACAGAGTGTTTTGTGTATCTATTGCCGCAAAGCGTAATGGAGGGAAAATCGACTGGAGTTAATTCGAGTAGATAGAATAGTGCATCAGGTAGATTTTTGGGGCTTCCAAGGCATTAAAAGGGTTGTTTGTTTGTCCCATAAGGGTGGAGGCAAAGTAGACAGTTTAGCAACCAAGTAGGTGATGGAGTGAGAAATTTAGGCATGAAGGGAGACATGAATCACCATGTCGCAATCAAGGCAATTCTTGATAAGACCAGGATGCATCCAAGGCATTGAAGGCGCCGTCTGTTTGTCCCCTGAGAGTAAAAGATGGAGTCAAATTGCACGGGAAAGGGAGCAATATAAGGAGACATCTAAGGCTATAAAAGAAGAATAATTGTAAGAAGAAAGGGGGGAAATTTCTCATAGTTTTAGACTCTATAATTTTGACCAGTAATATCATTTGCTCTTGTCTCAATTTTCTTGAGTTGTAAAGTTGATATAACTGTGCATGTTTTTGTGCCTTTTATGTGGCTGAATGAATTAAGAAGATTGAGCTCCATGCCTTGGTTGATGTTATCTATGTTATTTGTAAAGTATTCTATGTTATAAATTCTTTGGAGTTGTGATTAGAAATGTCATTTTCTTTTGTCTTGTTTTCTTGAATCAGAAGTTCTACATAATTGTACGTGATTTTTGTGCCTCTTATGTGATTAAAAGATTCTATTAAGAAGATTGAACACTATGCCCTTGTTGACATTCTTTGTATCTTAGTAAAATAATTCCCTATTGTGAGCCTCTGTTTCTGTTATTCTAATCTTTTACATTGATCATGCACTTGTCTGCTCTTAAATGTAATTGAATCCTATAATAGTCTCATTGTGCTCATGTTAGGATTAGGATTACACTCAGGCGCATCACCGTAGTTAGGTTTGAGTTCCTGCATTTGCATTTTTGTTTAAACTCCTATCCCTTTTTCCCAACACTTGATACAAAAAAAGAGACCATGTTCTCTAAAATCTGGAGGTTGTTTCAAGCCGCATTGTCCCATAGCTTCAAACTTCCCATTGTTGATTGATTAAGATCAAGCACAATTTTAAATCATCAACAAACCATATTGCTATGTCGTAGCAATTCATGATTAAATTAATTGATAATCTTATAGGATTATAAGATTATTTTCTTTGAAAACCTAAAACCTAAACATCAATTACCTAACCTATAAACATTAACTTAAAATATAAAGGTATTCCCTAAATGCTATTCATATTTATTACTTGATAGATAATATTAACATAGCATATGTTTTAAGTTATATACTTTAATCATTTACTTTGAATGTGGTATTATGGTTGATATTTATGTTGATCAAGGTTTTAAGTTTAAAGCCAACCATTGTGAAGTATGGGTTCAAAGAAGAGTTTAAGAATTGTGAGGGTTGGTTCACCATAGATTTGGTGACAGCAAATGCACAAAGATGGGGGACAAAAAAGGTGACACCAAGGGAGAAAGATTTTTTTTTTTGCAAAGGGCATATGTCATTTTTATGAATTAAGCATGGCACTAAGCCAAAAGGGTATACACCCTTTATAAGCCCTCAAAGGGTGTACACCATTTGGCAAATGTGGCCCAAATTGCATATACTTTTGTCCCACAAAGGGCGTATGCCCTTTGTGGACCTATAAATGGCATACGCCCTTTATTTTTTTCAATATTTTTTATCTCTTCCTCCCAACTAAAACCTACATTATTTTGGTGCTTTGAAGGAGAGAGCTTACATTTTGAGGAGGACATATTTGGTTTGGTTTGCATCCTACCAACATAATTTCTTATTTTGATCATCATCTTAGGTATGTTGATTGTTAAAACTCAATTTCAAGGTTTCAATTTATATGTTTTATACATAGGATTTTAAAATTAAAATTGCATTGAACACTCTCACATTGCCTAAAAAAATTGTATTTTTATAAATATAGATACAAAATTTAATGGACCCATTACCTGAAGAAAATGTAGAGAAAAACCATGATCAAAACTCTCAATAGTTTGACTTCACAGAAGAAGAAGTTGAATTATATGAACAATATAATGCAAAACATGAATAATTAAAAATTATTATCAATGGTTTGTGTCAATCCTCAACTCATAGTGGATGTAATTCACTTGTGAGTACATTAGCCATTTTAAATGAAGTGGAAAATGTCACATCATAACTTGATTCAATGCTACATCAAAGAGAGGTCTTGAAACAATATTATATTGATAAATTGTCATATGAGGACGTTAAAAAAAAGATAATAAAAGATGTGTGTGCTTTGTTTATTAATCCTAGAACCAACCAACCATCACCAATGAGTTGCAAACATATTAGTATTGATTGGTGTGTTAATGTAGAGATAAAAGACAACTTCTAGGATAGGTGGTGGATGGTGTTTGATGAGTCTCCATGCACTGATAATGAGGTTCGATTATATTTTTTGAGAAAACTTTATTGTGAGTTTGTGTTTCATGAAATCCAAAATTATTTCAACATGAAGACCTCCCAAATTAGGGGAGGTGGGTCCTCATTTGACAGACCTAGTTCCAGGTGGGACCAAAACTAATCTAACTGAGTTCATAGAAATAGAAGGATAATAACACATGATTTTATCCCTAGAATTATGTAACATACCAGACATATGGGAACCTTTTAGGTAGTTACTATCCTTACATAGGTTATGACTGACCATAATATTTATACACTAGGAATTCTACATAGGCTACAAGTGGTAGGACATCTAGTATTGGTATTGTTGCTAGTGGTATTGGTGTTATTGTCTCTCCTGTAATTGATATATATCATTACACATCATGTGGGAGGAAATGTATTGGACCTATTATTTAGGTATGACATACGTAGGCTACATTTGTGGAGAGTAGACCTACATTTGTGCAACATGCTATTACCCAATAGTTTATGCCACTTATAATTAGTTCAACATCTCAGGACACCAGTATAATTTCTTTAGTACCTCACAACACTAGCACACCTGAGTGTATGCCATCTTTTGTTACTTTAATAAGTAAAAAATCTATCATGTCAAATCATATTCCATCTATAGATGCTTCAGTAGCTCATGACACTAACATGCTAGACTTTATGACATTTTTAATTGCTTCACCACCCCCTCTTATATTTTAGCATGTTGGGTAGGACTTATGTACTTCACCATCTATATTTGATACATAGGTTTAATTTTGATTATAGTTTATTTATGTATGTAAGAGAATATAAAGTTTATTTTATAGTATGTGTTTACTTAATTGACTAATAATTGACTGAGTTTTTCATTTATTTATTATATAGATGATTGATGATATTTTGGGTAGTTTAGTAGGCCTAGATTATATTGTAGAGGCTGCAATTAGCACTAGGGTACCCTTCTCTCAGGTTTGAAATCTTATAAATTACATAAATTTATTATTTAATGTCAAATTACATAAAGCATAATATCGTAGATAGAGTTAAAACACTCTCATGTAAGTGTACAATATTTGTGTTTCATTTTGAAGAAGTATTTCATTCTCAACTTACATTTTTATCTCTCATTCTTGTCTTAAGCCAAAATAAATATGAGCTAGGTCATGTGATGATTCTAGAATGATAAGAACACAACAGCTCTATGATGCCAATAATAATGATAGTCAAAATATTAAACAAATTACCCTTTTTTATTTATCTTAATAGACTAATTTATCCATCTAGTGGAATCAACCATTGTTTTATCTCATTGAATTTAATCCATCAATGAACTTTTATGTATTCATGTATTTATTTTTTCCTTGAATAAAAAACTGTCTTTTAAGATATATTATAGTCATAGATTTTTTATCATGCTCATTGGATTCACACATTATTTATATCCATATAAAAATACTATATTCCATGACTACTCACAATCTCAAAAATAATACTTCTCTATCACAACATGAAATTAACTCTAAAGTAGCTATAGAACACATTTATTTTCTCTACTACTCACTTTTATTTATTTATTTATCTTAAATTAGGTTTAATTTTATTTCTTTCATAATTAACTTCTTTCATTTATTGGTTTTATAGATGATGAGAGATGTTATGGGCACCTCTCCTAGATGAGAACAAGGTTTGAATGATGTTGTGGTTCCATCCCAAGATCCACTATCTCTATAGTAGTTCATGATTCAGAGATAGAGACTGGTGAGAGCACATAGTAAAATTGTTTTTTAGTAAAATTATTTTTTAGCTTCATATTTGTATGCACATCTAGATCTAAAGGTATATGTATACTCCATAAAAATCTCCATCTCAGTTATATTCATGGTTTTTTAACCAAATACATATATCTAGGTACATATAATCACCTTTATGCAAAATTTTGTTCATAGAAACTTTATCATTTGCAATATGTCATATTAATGCATTACAATTTATATTTCACATGTTGTACAAATGCCATAACTTTTTGATGTTGAGGGAGAGATGGTTGATGATTCACAGTCTAAGAGGATATTTTCTACCTATAATGATTCATGTAGCACTCCTAGTTCTACATCTATTGATGCAGAAGGAGAGAGTCAATCACATCAAATTGTAAATCTCTTCAAGTAGGACTATCTCTTGTAGCCCTTCCAAAATACAAATCAAGATGTTTTGAGATTTATATAGGGTTTAAAGTAAAATTAGGAAAAATTTTAAATACCCATTATCTTTTTATAACACCATACAAATTTTCATGAATAGACTCTAAAATGGAACACACTATCTCACACTTGTCTCTCATAATTAGGTCTCCTCTTTATAGCCCTCCTAGAGCACCTTTTTGGTAGGTTTGAAAAATACACAAATTTTATTAGTAAAAAATATTTTTTTTTATATACCCATTAAGGTATGTCATCCTTATATAAATATTATGGCATAAATCTCAATGGAAGTATATTGACTTAACTTGACTTCTCCAAACTAGGTCTCTAATTAGGTCTCTTGTCCTTCAAAAATGAGTTTTGATTACTAAACCCTTCACACATGAAAATAATACAAATAAATAGTTTATTAACCTTTATGACACTATCACCAAGATATAGGTCAAGTTTAAAGTCTGAACCAAGGTTTAGATGCCAAAACCATAAAATGGTCAAATATCTTCAACTAGATTCTTACATAGGTCGTGAGGTAGCAAAATGAGGTTTTAAGGGAAAATGAATGTTTAAAGGTATAAAAATCTTGTATATGTTTTTTTACACCCTAATACACATTTTATAATTGAAATAAAACTTAGTTTAATCCCAAATAGACTTAGATTTTACAATTTCCATCTTGACTATTAATAATGAAGACAAGATTTTACACTATGTAATCAAAGTTTGAGATTATAATTAGTTTAAACCTTCATAATAGTTGTCTTAGGAATAAATAAATTAATTTAACCTAATTAAAACATTAAAACTCAATATCAATCATTAAATTTCTTTCGTTGAATAAAAGAATCCTTCTTTACCTCTTACACTTGATTGTTCACCATGCAAACAGGGTACAGGGCAGAGTTATGAATTTGCTATTTGAATGACTCTTTTTTTAATCTCCATGGGTTTTAAATTACCCATATAACTTCCATAAAATTAATATAAACTTATTGACACCATTTCACCATTATAATGCTTGAAATCAATCAAATAACCTTGCAGAAGATTAGACACTTGATTGTGTAACATATATTTTTTGAAGGACTGAATATCACTCTCTCTCTCACTTGTAGATTAATGAAAAAATAAAAATAAAATCAATGAAAAAATTTATATAGGTATTAAAACTTACCAATAGTTTTAAAAATATTCACAATAGTCCTCAAATGCCTCTGTCATTAATGAACATTCTTGAATTCAAACAAGCATACTCAGAAAACTGTGATGTACAATCTCTCTTTTAAAAATTGATCATATTTATCTATTTCTTAGAACTAAACATAATTATCTCACTTTTATAATTACCAATTATAACCTATAAATTCAATATATCATTTTATCAACACTAATTATTTCTTAATTGCCTCCAACATAGGCTTAAGTATGACAACTTTACATGATTAGACATTCCATGAAGTTGAGCATAGGAAAATAAGACCACAAAGACATTAAAATACCTATAATACATATAATAAAACCAAAATACAACTTTATATTCTTAAAAAAACATGAATTATCCCATTAAACTATTCTTAGAAATTCAAATTTTTTAATTTGGCATTTTGGCAGGAAAATGCCTAAATGTCTCAAATTCAAATTTTAAGAACACCTAGGATCTATAAATGATTATTAAGTGTTATATAAACCTTATATTACCTATAATGACTCAAAACACAAAATAAAAAACCAAAATTGATCAAAATGGTGATGCACTTGCATCAAACTACCAACCTTGAAATCTTTCATGGGTTCCTGCTCATGAATCATCTTTTACTGTAGATGCTTCCAAAGATCTCCTTATTTTCAATAGTGCTTCTCTTATATCTATGCCTTATGGATCCCATGGAATTTATAGGAGTGACAAATATTGGTACAATGTTATATCCTTTTTAAATGTGAATCTTTATTCTTTTAGATCAATCTCCTCTTCATTCATTTTACCTTCTTCAACAATACCTAAACATACAATGAATTCATTATAGTAAAACACTTTTATATCATATTCTCTGCTCCACTCTTTTATACTGATTCATTATTTGGTATACTCATAATTTATATTATCATAATATACCTCGATATTCCCATTCTTATCCTTCACTTGGTTCAATCTCTCTTCATTCATTCTTATCTTAAGAACATCATTTTCTTTTTCATTGTCTATGCCAAGATCTTCCTTGTACTATTCATTCCTCATTATGAACCTATTTTAGCATTCATTCTCTTCATTATTTTTCTCTCCAACTTTGAAATATTCATTATTTATTTTCAAGACAACTTCAACCTCTTTTTTTATCTGTTATTCTCTTGAAAATTGGTTGCATGTATTGCCATCCATGGCAATGTTCTTTAGCATACTAACTTTATAAATAAACCCTTCAAGATAATCCATACTTATTATAGAAAATAAATTTGTAGAAAAATACATAGATAATTCCTTCATATGTTCATTTGATAAATTATGAATTTCTAAAGATAAATCAAGATCTTTATCAGCTACAGCCTCTATCTTTTATTGATCAAATAAAATATTATTTACCTCATATTCCTTGTTTAGTTATATGAACTCTTTCTCACCTGTCAACAACACCTTAGAACCTCTTTTTTCTACTGCATCTTCTTCATTCAATGGTATAAGTGTGTCCTTATGTCCTTTTTCAAAGGTATAGGATTTTCTCTCTCCATCATGAATGTCCCTCATATTATACTACCAAGGTATCCCTAAGAGCACATGACACACATTTATTAGCATGATGTCACATATGGCCTTGTCTTGATATATTCCAATATAAAAATTGGCCCAACTTTGTTCATTGACAAGAACTTGTTGTCCCTTTTTCAACCATGAAACCTTATATGGAGTTGGATGTGGAAACCTTTTCAAATGAAGCTTTTCTACTATTTCAACTGATACTAAATTATTTGTACTACCTAAGTCAATAACCATTTTACAACACTTACCTTGAATTTTTCATGTTGTCTTGAATAAGGTCTTTCTTTGTGCATGCTCTTTCTCCTTAGGTGGATTGATTAGCACTCTCCTCATCAATAAATAATCACTAATTTTTATCTCTTCCATGTGAAATTGAGACCCCACACTCTCCTCCTTTGCTTGTACCACTTGGTTTTTATTATCAATTTGAAAACTACTAGTTTTAAAGTCATTTGGAAACTCCCAAAAACTATGACCAACAAACTTATTGCATTTAAAACACTTACCTATAAATCCATTGAATCCTCTTCCTCTTGGTGTGTGTTCTTCTCTAGAGTATGGTCTCCTTCCTCTAAATCCACCTCTTGTATTGAATGCATGTTATTATCTTTTTGAAATAATTTCTCTTTATTCATATGTTTGTAGTTGACTTTTTTTTACATACTATCCTCTACCTATAATAGGGTTACTTCTGCCCCTTGAGTTTTGGTCTTGTCTTTTATTCAGCTTGTCTTCTAATTTCAAAGAATATTGATAACACTCTTCAAGTGTTCTTAGACTTACCAAATTGAGTTCATCCTATAAATTATACCTTAACCCATTTAGATAACTTTTAGTCTTATCCATATCTTCTTCCACATGACATGATCCAATGATTAGCCTATATAACTCCTCAGTATAGTCCTTGACACCCTTCTCCTTTTGCTTCAAATTCTATAACTTCTTGAACAAGTTAGTGTGATAATCACTAGAAAATAATTTTGATTTAAATTTATCTACCATCCTATCCTAAGATTTTATCTTGGCCTTACCTTTCTTTCTTCTTTCATCCTACACATAATCCCATCAAAGAGTTGCATGTCCTTTCAATTTTATACAAGCAAACTTCACTTTGCTCTCATCAAGTACATTTTCATAATCAAAATACTTATATAGCTATGTGATCCAATAAATAAATTATACAACTTATAAGATGCCTTCATAATTAGGAAGTTCAATCTTTAGATTTGACCTCTTTTTCATCATAATCGTTAGCAATCTATAAATTCCTTCATCTTCGTGTTCTTCATATTCTTCTTCTTCTTCTAGTGTTTGTGGCTCTTCTTCCCTATCACTAACATTCCCTATTACCACTCCTTTTATTTTATTTTCCTCTACTAATGGCAACCTTGCATCAAATATTAGCCTCATATTATTTAATTCCTCCAAGATTGCATCTCCCATCTAAATACCTACTCTTCCACCTCCTCTTTGCAATCCTCATAGGTGGAATTTTAACTTATCAATCAAACTGACTATAAAATAATTAATTTAACTCTTACCTAACAGAGTGTCATCTCCTTCAGTGTTCCTTTTAGGTATACATCTACTCTGATACCAATCTGATGTAGAGGGATAGAGTCAATCACATCAAATTACAAATCTCTTCAATTAGGACTATCTCTTGTAGCCCTTCTAAAAGACAAATCAATATGGTTTGATATTTATATAGTGTTTTAAGTCAAAATAGTCCAATTTTAAATACCCGTTATCTTATTATAACACCATACAAATTTTCATGAATAGAATCTAAATGAAAACACACTATCTCACACTTGTCTCTCATAATTAGGTCTCCTCCTTATAGCCCTCTTAGAGCACCTTTTTTGTTGGTTTGACAAATACACCATTTTTTCAATTAAAAAAATATATTTTTATATACCCATTAAGATAAATAATCCTTATATAAATTTTGGTTGCATAGATTTTAATGGAAGTGTATTAACTTAATTTGACTTCTCCAAACTAGGTCTCTAATTAGGTCTCTTATCCTTCAAAAATAATTTTTGATTCTTAAACCATTCACACATGCCAAAAATAAAAATAAATATTTTATTCACATTTATTACACTACCACCAAGCTATGGGTTAAGTTTGAAAGTCTGAAACAAGGTTTAGATGCCAAAACCATGAAAAGGTCAAATATCTTCAACTAGGTTCTTGCACAGGCCATGAGGTTGAAAAATGAGGTTTTTAAGGGAAAATGAATGTTTCAAGGTATAAAAATATTTTATATGGTTTTTTTCACACTAATATACCTTTTATCATTGAAATAAAACTTAGTTTAATCCTAACTAGACTCAAATTTTACAATTTCCATCTTGATTGTTAACAATGAAGACAAGGTTTTGGGCTATGCAAACAAAGTTTAAGATTATAATTAGTTTTAACCTTCATAATAATTTTATTAGGAATCATTACATTTCATTAAACTAATGAAAACATTCCAACTTCATAGTAATCATTAAATTTCTTTCATTGAATAAAAGAGTCCTTCACCTCTTACACTTGACTATTCGCCATGCAAATAGGGTACAAGGTAGATTTATGAATTTGCCATTTAAATGACACTTTTTGTCTTCTCCATGGGTTTTAAATTACCAATATAACTTACATACACTTACTATCAATTTATTAACACATTTCACCATTAGAATGCTTGAAATCAATCAAATAACCTTGCACAAGATTGGACACTTGACTATATAACACAAAATTTTTGAAGGACTGAATATCTCTCTCTCTCTCTCTCACCTTTAAATTAATGAACCAATTCCAAATAACATAAATTAAACAATGTATATATTTATTCAAACTTACCAATATTTTTAAAAACATTCATAATAGTCCTCAAATGCCTCTTTCATTAATGAACATTCTTGAATTCAAACAAACATACTCAAAAAAATTTGATGTATTATCTCTCTTTTAAAAATTGATCATCTTTCTCTATTTACTGGAACTACATATCCTTATCTCACTTTTATAATGACCAATTTTAACTTCTAAATTCAATATATCATCCTAGAAACACTATAACTATTTCTTGATTGCCTCCAATGTAGGCTTAAGTATGACAACTTTGCATTATTGGACATTGCATGAAGTTAAACAAATGAAAATAAGACAAAAAAGGTGTCCAAACTATATAATACATTAAAATACCTATAATACATCTAACCAAATCAAAATATAGCATTATATTCTAACAATAACATGAATTATCTCATAAAACTATGCTTAGAAATTCAAACTTTTGAATTTGCCATTTTGGTGGGAAAATGCCTAGATGTCTCAAATTCAAATTTTAAGAACACCTAGGATCTATAAATGATTCCTAAGTGTCCTATAAACCTTGTTTAAAGGAATATTAGATCACGAAAATAATTCATTACACTAACCAAGAGAGGAGAATATGCAAATAATTTGAATACTTATTATAGAATGATAAGAAAACACATACAACTAAAAGCAATAGAATACCATAAAAATTTATTTACATGGGGAAAACCCTTTCGAGAAAAAAAAGCCCACACTCCAAAGTAGATCAATGTATTAAACAAATCACCAAGATTACAACACACTTGCAGAGCAAGCTTTCACAGGAGCACCACCAATGTACTACACACAGGAGAAGAACCAGTTCAATAGAGCTTTAAGGCCTTTACACAACTCTCAGGTTTACAAAACTTAACTACAAGTTTACTAGCTTATTTTTTTTTCAATTAAAAAGGATAATACATTTTATTTATAGAAATTACAAAGGAGATGACAAATGAAAACTTCATGAGCAAGGCAAGGAAATTCACCACCCTTTAGTGGCACCACCATTTAGTAATAGTAACATGATTTTAGTCTTATTATTTGGTACAAAAGGGACCCTCCACTTGTGACACATCATACTCCACTCTCACAACCCTCCAAAACTATGCCCCACTCTCACATGTTTCTCCAAACTGGAATAGTAACTTGTTCCGCACTATCCCATGTGACTCCACATGCTTCCAAGAGATTCTCCACCAAATTTTTACTTCTCCTTCCACTCAATATCATGCGGCCACAAATAAATTTAACCCATGTCTCATTTTTTTTCATTTTTCACCTAAAGCAAAATCATGTGCATCTCAAAAGACAACCACTTATCCCCTTAGTGGAGTGATATGCCCCATTTCCACTCACATGCACTTACATCATGTAGATTCCTCCATGGGACATGTGAAATAATGCATGATTTATCATTACACTTTGTCATCCATTGATGAAAACAAGAAACTCATACACCTTCACTTACCTTTGATTCTATCTCCTAACTCTGATCCTCAATTTGCCTTGTTTTGTGTTTGGCTCTTTGGTTCCCAAACTCTTTTCACTTCCTTCAATCACTTTGTCCTATATTGGTTCTATTTATCCTTTAACAACTTCACACTTGTATTTTAAACATGGTTAGGTACACCCATCAATGACTATGTCTTCCTTAATGCATGGAAACAAATTCAAACACCTTTACCCCTACTAGCATATCTCAAACTTGTTAGAACATTCACTACTTTTCACTAAAGGATCACTCAATGGTTTTTCTTTAACATGTTCATGATAGTCTCACTAAACTCATTCCATTTATGAAACTTCTCACAACATTCTTTACACTCAATACCTTTCCTTTCCTTTGACAGGGCTCTTTACTAGCCTTTTTTAGACTATTTGGCTTAGTACGGGTCTATACAAATTGATATCAAAAATATATTCACCTTTCCAATGAACCTCTATCATTTTATTTCTATCCATGAATTTTTATGCTCTAATTCATCTCTTAACCTACTTTTCCAATCACTAATTAGTCCATGTTTAGGCCTATTAGGCCATTGTCTATCATTTCCACACACAATCAGTTATAGTGGTATGGATTCATACCCTACCAAACTATAAACCCAAAAATCATTTATCACAACATAAATACTAATTGATGAAAAAATTTCATGAGAATTGTATGGTTAGAACTGTCAAAATACCAATTTATATTTTTAAACCCTAGAACAGGGTTCTTACTGACTACAACTACCCAAGAAGGTTCAAAATTCATTTTTCACTTATCTCAAGAGGTTTTAAGAATTATTAAAGGTTGGTTTAAGGTTTAATTCACTTTTTAATCCCCATATAATGGATATATTCCCACTCTATTGCCTTTGTCCAAGATTTCTTGCAAGAACCTTGTTTGACTGTGCACCAAAATATAACAGTCTACATGCCTTGTCTTAGGTTTCTCACCTAACCGTATGTAAAATAACTAAAAGTGAATCAAATAACTTATAAAAATAAGTGATGAACACTCCCCAACATATATAATTCCAAATTACCATCCTTCTATCACTCTTTGTCACTGTCAACATTTATGTGGGTTTGTCTATTCAGGAAAACATAGAGTATGCAGGGTCTTGGTTTGAAACTTTTTAAAGTCTTCTCCAATACAATAAATAACTGTATTAAATGTATCTTTAGGGATTTATAATTCATATTATCTATTAACCATACATTCTAAATGATTATCAATATAATTTTCTTCTTGAAACTATTACCTTTAGTCTTCACAACACATAATTTAACTACTCAAGGAAAAATAGGGTTTGTTTTTGAATTACTTAACCATACATTAGAAACAACTTCAAATAATATTTAAATTCACAAAATATGGAATTCATTCACTGTCTTTTCAAGGGTAACAAACATATCTCTTTATCATAGTTCTCTTTACATTCATTGCACACATAGGAAATGCAAAGCATGTCACAGTTTTCTCTTCAAACAAAGAAACTATATTCATTTTTATGAGGTTCTTTTACATAATCTCTTCAAATCCAACCCATTATCCAAATTCTGACTCTAACTTGAATGACTTCTCTTCAAAATACACTTACAAACTTATTTTATTTCAAAACTATCCTAACTACCTATGCAACTCCTCTTGTATGTTGGGAGTGCACAACTACCTAACCTACTCACCAAAGTGACTCATCATGTGAGTCATGTATGTGTTAGAACATATTTTCCCCATTTCTAAGGCTTAACCACACCAATTAAAACATTGTAACTTCTTAACACAATATTGGAGACTTTATGAAAGTTCAAAAATTCAAAAGAAGGATTTGGTGGGAAAGTCCAATACAATTCAAATTCAAATTTTGACAAGTTCTAACACCTAATATTGACTCCTATAAACTTAACATGATTTTAAAAACTTAATAAAGACTTAATACATTTGAAATAAACTAAAATTAAAAAAAATTGATAATGTTCCTGCATCACCAACTCATCACAAGCCACATCAATACCTGCATCACCTGCCATATCACATGCACAGTCATTTCCAACTCACCACTACCACCTCATCACATGAATAGTGACTATTAATAATTTCTTGTGAATAGTGTCCTAACTTTTCAAGGTTGAGACACCTCATTTCCCAACATTCTCCCACTTTTCTAATACCTTGCAAGACCTAAAGGAACTATACCAACATGAACTCAATAGCAAGGGGCCAAGAGGCCCATATAGACTCTGAACACCATCTAACTTATTTATGGTCATGGGCTTAGTCAATACATATGTAATATTCATCAAAGTCTCTACCTTTAGTAGCTTCACCCTGCCATCCTCGTCCATGTCTCTCATAAAATAATATTGCACATCAATATGTTTGGTCCTAGAATGAAAATTTGGGTTCTTTGTTAGGTAAATAACACTCTGACTATCATAATAAACTGTCACTACACCCTATTTCAACCCAATATTTGAATAGAGTATCTTAAGCCAAATGGTTTCTTTACATGCATGAGTAGATGCCATGTACTTTGTCTCTATAGTGGATAAAGTGACCAAATCCTATCACTTATTCATCCAACTTATTGCACCACCAAATAATGTAAACACATGAGCACTATTGGATCTTATGCTATCAACATCACCTGCCCAATTTGAATCCACCTAACTAAGAATGTCAAGAGGATGTCTATCTCTAACTATGTTACCATGATAACATAAGGAATAATCTAAGGTACCCTACAAATATCTGAAGACCCTTCTAACTTTATCCTAATTAACTCTACTAGGATAAGACATATAACGGGAAAGAACTCACACTACTTGGGTCATGTCTGGTTTAGTGTAGACCATAGCATACATTAGACTTCTAATTACATTTTGGTAAGGTACTATGATCATGTCTTCCATCTTTGATGGGGATGTAGGGAATTGTGAAATAGATAAATTTGTTCCTACTAAAAAAGAAACACACAATGGTCTACAATCATGTATGTTAAACCTCTGTAAAATAGAATTCACTTACTTACTCTGGCTAAGCCACAACTTTTTGTTCTATTTGTCTCTGCTAATCTCCATCTCAATAATGTGTCTCACAGCACCAATATATTTCATCTCAAATTTTGTTGACAGTTGAGATTTAATATTTGAAATCAAAATTTTCCCATTGTGAACAAACAACATATCATCAATTTATAAGGCAATAACCAAGAAATGATCACCATTAGTTTTATAATAAACACAAAGATCAGATTTAGACTTCTCAAACCCTAAAATCAACACATATGTATCAATTTTTTGGTACCACATCTTAGGACTTTGCTTGAGACCATACAGGGATTTATTTATCTTGAAAACCAAGTTTATTTTACCTTTCACCATGTAGTGCTTTGATTATGTCATATAAATATCCTCCTCTAAATCACCATGAAGGAAGGTAGTATTCACATCTATTTTCTTAATCTATAAATCATGGGTTTTTGTAATAGAAATCAAGAATCTAATGGATGTCATTTTATCAACAAGAGAAAAAATCTCACTGTAATCAACACCCTCGACTTGAGAGTATCTTTTTGCAACCAACTTAGCTTTGTACTTTTCAACATTGCCATCTGAACCAATCTTTTTCTTGAACACCCATTTTTAACCAGCGAGATTTCATCCTTCAGGTAATAGTACAAGGTCCCAAGTATCATTATTTTTCAAAGTTTCCATCTCTTCTTCCATAGCAACCTTCCAAGACTCTACATCATTCATACCCAATGTTTTTTCTATAGATCCTGATTCATCAATGTTAGTACTCAAAGTAACTATACATCTCCAATCATTAGGAGAATACCTTTTTGGTGGTTGTCTATGCCTTATATACCTTTGAAAAAGTTTAGGTAAAGGATATTCTCCATGTTCCTCCTCTTTAAAAGACTCAGAGCTTGATGAGCTCTCCTCAACTTCTTATCTCTCTCATGGCCTTAACTCAACTTTCTCAAGTGAGGAGGAAGTTGAATCACTTCTTTATTTTATGTTTTCTCTTGCTATAGTGTAATAAAAGAAGGCTAAGTCTTAACAAAAATAACACTCCTAGAATATATTACCTTTTTATTCTATCAGATCTCATATCTTGTATCCTTTCACACTATAATTATAACTGATTAAGATACATTTCACAACCTTGTCCTCCAACTTTGTATGCTTCTCGTTTGGCACATGTGCATATGCCTCATATACAAAAACTCTAAGTTGTCTCAATGAATTATTATAACCATACCATGCCTCTATAAGCATTTTATCAACAAGGTTTGATGTAGGGGACATGTTAATCTTGTAACAAGTAGTGGCTACAACTTCGGCCCAAAACCTTTGTTCTAGTCCAGCACCACTAAGCATACTCATAGCCTTTTCCATTAAAGTCTTATTCATTCTTTCTAAAAATCCATTATACTAAGGTGAATATGGAGTTATTTGTTGTCTCTGTATACCACAATCTTTATAGAATCTATCAAAATAATTAGAGCAAAACTCACTACCATTGTCAATTCTCAAACACTTTATTTTCTTTCTAGTCTGCAACTCAACCATTACTTTAAAATATTTAAAATGATTTAAAAATTTAGATTTACTCTTTAGAAAATAAAACCATGTCCTTTTACTATAATAATCAATAAATGAAACATAATATGTGTATTTTGAAATCGAAAGAACATTAACAACACCAAAAACTTCAAAATGAATAAGATCCAATACACCACATGATTTATGAGAACTCAAGTAAAACTAAAAATGATTTTTTTACCATAAACATAATGCCCATAGAAATCAAATTCAAGATTACAGTTAGTCAAACCTTCAATAAAGTTTTTATTCTTCAAGGCCTTAAGACCTTTTTCCCCAATGTGGCCAAGTCTTTAGTGCCATAGCATAGTCTTCTCTCTAGATAATTTTAACTCCATAGAATGAACACCTTTAGGTACCTAAAAACCACAACCATACAAAAAAATAGTGATTGCCTCTTTATCTAATGGAGTAGTCTCAGATGTAGTCTTCACATAAGTAATATTTCACTCAACTGTGTTGCATCAAGCTTGTACAAAGTGTCAATCTTGACACCTTTAGCTATCACCATAACACCTCTAACCATATTACAACCTACTTCAGAAAATGCAACCTACACACTCGTATCTATTATTTTTCTCATAGATAATAAATTATGAGATAGCCTTGGGATATGGAACATGTCATCAAAGTGTTTAATATTTCCATCTATAAATCTAATTTTAACTCTACCACGACCAATAATAATTAGAAAATAATTATCACCCAAATACACCTTACCTCCATCAACTCTTCATACTCAAAAATAATAATTTTTATTAGAGGTCATATAATAAGATGCACCTGAATCAATTAACCATGCATCATTACTTGCATGAGTTTCTAAGGTTGTAATGAAAGCATCACTACCTCCCTTCTTAGATTCAGAATCATACCTCTTCTTTTTCTTCTCTTCCTCTTTACACTTTGATTGGTAGTGACCATGTTTTCCACAGTTCCAGTATCTCACCTTGGGATTTTTAGGATATTTGGATCTCCTCTTGGATTTGGATTTAGACTTTTCATGCTTCTCATTCTTATTTCTTCTTTTCTTAGATCTTCCTCGAACATGAAAGACCTCTTTGTCACTAATGGAAACTTTCCTTCTCATTTCCTCAGAAAGCAAAGAACCTACTATTGTCACTTGGATTTGCACCATTTGAAGAGATGGAAAATATCTCCTCATCCAATTTTCATAATGGAAACACCTCTAGGTTTGTGGGTAACCTAAGGAATGAGATGAATCTCTGGATAGGGATAGCTCCCTTGATATACCACTTTAGATCAAACCTATAACTAAACGTGGGGGGTGAAAAGGGAGAGAGATAACTAAAAACAAACTATCATAAGAGAGGTGATATACCAAATAGATTGATAACTTCCAACCATATTCATTCTACACTTGAAATCAAGGGACAAACTAAACATACACTTCTCCAATCTTTATCTTCTCACATCAATGTTACATTGTGAGGTTATGGATGAATGTGCAAAGCTAGGAAGACTAGACAAGAGGCCCATGAGGGTACTAATGAATAGACTAACTCACTCAATCCTTGAAATTCCATTGAATAGTTCACATGCCCTGCATGAAGAAGCTTTCCAACTACAAATAGATAATAGAATGAAACAATCATGCTAAGGAAACAAGAGTTATCACTTATGCAAAATTAAACATTCCAAATGTCCCCATTAAGAATAGTCATGAAAGAGGTAAAAATCAGTATTATTATTGATCAAAATGTATACAAATGAGTAGAATTTTCCATACTTAGGGGGAACATGAGTTATAATGGCCAAAATGGCTAGTTCTTGTCGAACTTGAGAGAGAGAGGAGAAAAGAGAAGTCCAAGGGTCACAAGGACACTTGTCAAGCTGAGAGAATCAGTTACTTATACATGACAAGAGGATATGGGATGAACCATGTAAGGTCATAAATCCCACGTGTCCATACAAGTGATAAACTTCATGAAAAGTAGCATGAAACATTTTGTCTTGGCTCAGAAAAACTACCTTCATGATTGGCCCTATTTAAATGCCTCATAATTGACTATGACTAGGTCCAATAATTGAGATGAATTATAATGATATCAGACATGCCTCTCCATGAATTGGTTGTAATCCTGGTTATCTAGAATCATCTGGAAAGGAGCTATCATCATCTATAGTCTAGAAAACTCTTCCTTCATGCACCCTACACACTTGCCTTCTAAAAAGAGATCATTTACTTATGAAAATACATGGGAGGGAGTGGATGACACATGTAAAGACCATGCATGGCCTTAAAATCATCAAGGACACCTTAAAATCATCTCACTTGAAGATCTTTAGCCTTCTCACTAGCTTGTCCAATAGGTTAGTTTTGACCGACTAAGATGAAGCTATTTTTTTTCACACTCAAAATTTTTTCTAAGTTATAAAATAAATGTGGGGAGTTATAAAAAGTCTAAATATTCCTTTTAAAGTTGCTTTCATATTTAGACTCCTCTTGTATCCTACAAAACACAAAACATGGTCAAAAATAGCCTATTTTACAAACTATTCATATAAGTTTGTATATAAAAAACCATTAGGGGTAGCTTTATTGAGTCCTATACAACTTCAAATAGGTTTAATAGTCAAAATATGACATTAGAATGCATCTCTAGCTTCATTTCTCTAGATTGGTCGTTGTAAGGGTTTTTAAGGGTTTTAGGTCTATTTGACCTCTTAATCTTCATTCATAGAAACTTGACATTGGAGTTTCCAAAAAATTCAAAAAAAAATCCTTCAAGACATCCATCGAAATCCAAAAACTTATCAAATTCCCATGCATATCATCAAAAGAGGTATGAGCATTCAAACTTGCCTTGTCGAGTTCCTTTCCTTGTTCCTACAGGTCTAGTGTTGTTTCTGAGCCAAAATGGCTTCCTCAGGGGTTTCCTTTCCTTATAAAATATTTAAAACTTATAAATTCATCCTAAAAAAACTCCAAAATGATTTTTAATGCACATATCAAGGTAAAAATGAAGTTGGCCCCTTTTTTGGATGTTAGGCCTTGTCATGCCTAGCAGGCGTGTTACACCATAAAGCCAAAATGTAACCTCCTTATGCTTCCTCTACATTCCATAGGATTTAACACATCCATAATGGTCCTAAAAACATTCTTAAACATGTTATATATCATATCCAATTCTATAAGTGAGGTTGGTTATCTATTTGGCTTCTAGACCTTAATGTGCCTTGCAGGGTTGACTACAACCCTAGCATGTTAGACTTCCATGTTTGCCTTTATACTCTTTGGAGGTGTTTTCCATTATTTTTTAGGTTTTTTATAGCTCAAAAAACTTATTTTAAATTTTCAATTTATATCATCACTTTGCCCCCATTCCTCAAAACTGCCAATTAGTGCACTTAGGGAAATGCCCCCTATCTAAGACAAAATAGGGGATACGTCCATTATTTGCTCAAAAAATGTGGATATTTTATATGATTTTATAGGTTATAAGTATCCTATATAAAAATAATTATCCCTTTCTAATCTCATATGACCTTCCAAAATCACAAAAACCCAAACAGACTATTAGGTAAGGTTGTGTGTAGGATTTTAGAAGGTTGACTATCTCTTTGCTTGCTAGAGCTCTTTCCTTTGCTTGATATACTACTATGGGAGTATCATGATATTTATATGACCATAATTAATTATCTTTTATCTTTTAAACTCACTTCAACCTTCATGTTCTCACCTCACACCTTGACTGGGATAAGATTGAGTTTCCCTTTCCTGACTATATTTCTTATTTCCATGGGGCACCTATATATATTTATAGCTTGAGGTTAGATTTGTAACATTTATCTAGACATATTTATTAGTAAGTTATTTTTTCTAAATTCATTCTTGGACTTAAACTAAACCACCCCTTAGACACTTTTCTCAGTTGACTGTCTCCCTACAGTCACCTCCAGGTGACTGTAGGGGATCCTATATGTGGTTTCTATCATCAAAATCATGCCAAATATCACTTATAACTCCTTTTTATTATTTTGGGTTACTTGATTCTTTTTTGACTCATTTGAAATCCTTTTTGTGCTATATTCTCCTCAAGAGTTCAAACCTCTTGCTCTTTGCCTGCTTAGTCAACATAGTCAACTGTGTTAAGGAAGATGACACTCTATTAGTGTTGTTTTGCATTGATTATGGTGTCTCAAGTTTTTCCATGAAGACTAAGAATCAATATTATACACTCATATTTTGGATCTACCTTATCTACCCTAATCACCATTAGACATCAATTTTTGGGTCACTATTTGTTTGTTTATTGTAGATGCATATTTTCTTTGTGAAGGGCACTTGTAGGTATGTATGGAGGTCCAAAACATAGTCTATAAATGTCGTATTAATGATATTTATACTTGTGGTGTCATTTTCACTTCAAAAATATATTCAAATCAAGAAAGTATGCCTCATCAATACTTTATAGTGTTAAAGTCACCTAATACCTTCAAAACCTGTAGATTCAACTATCTAGATTTAGTGATTCTAGGGGCATCTTTGAACCTCTTAATCACCATTCTCTATTAATCCTCTGACCTTCCAAATTTTTAAGGTTATCCTCCATGTTTGAGGATGAAATTTTGGGTTATCAATATGCACAAAAGGAAGTGAGAACCTTATTACAATATATCAATAAAACCTCAAGGAGCTCTCTTTTCCCTTTTTAGGGATTTGGTCTCAAAACTCAGTCATTTGCCATTGGAGGTGGATCTCAATTTTGTTTATACATCTATTACTTTGAAAATGTGTGTTAATATTCCTTCAACCTATAATTAATTGAAAAGGTATCTCACTCCTTATTTCAACACCACACAAAGACTCCCTAGCTCTTTGCTCATGTCACCTGTAGGTGACTATTTGTAAATATAAATAGAAAATACAACATGTAGGTAGTGAGTGGATTCACATACTTATGATAAAATGTAGGCCTTAATAAAACTATCAAATAGATTTTTTCAACTTCAAATACCTCAACCCAACCCCAAACCTTCTTCCCACATGCTCTTCTTCTTCCAAGCACTTGTAAGTGAGCATGTTCATGGTTGCCTAACTGAAAAAGTTTTATATGACAATAATTTCAATTTTATAGCATCATATGTAATATTTATCACCTCTTCATGCTAATAAAGGATACACCAAGCCTTAAAAACCTTAAACAAACCTTTGTGTACATCCTCAAAATATTTACAAGTCATAACTAAAGTTGAAGAGTGGATGGGAGATGACTAAGTATGATCATGAACTAAAAATTGGATCCAAGCATGATGATATAAGACTAAGCATGAAGTAAAGGTGATCACTATAATATTAAGACATGGAAAAACACCATATCCTATTCACATTGAATCCCCTATAGAAAATTTAACCTTATGTAAGTGGAGAATTGACTGGGACTGAATATGGTGGTCTATTCTTGTAACATGAGACAAATTTTCTTATCCAAACACCATGGAACTTATTATATTCCCATGCATAGCATCAAAAGAGGTATGAGCATTCAAACTTGTGTTGGAAATATTGTCATTGATGTCAAAGGTTTAACATTATTGGTGATAAAGGCCCCATTGCATTTAATGTTGTTTGTAATAAATATATCTTGGCTAATATGAGTTAATATTTATTTAATATTAACGAATATATTTTTGGTTGCATATGAGACAAAATAAGGGCCCATAGAGAAGTCGAAGAGCCACGGGGTAAAGACAAAAGAAGGATGGGACGCATTTTCCCATGAAGAGTCATTTTGGGGAATACCAAGAGTCACCAAGTGAAGACAAAAGAGTAAGGGCGAATTCCTCATGAAGGGAAACTTTAAGGAATACGAAAAGTCACCAAAGATAAGGAAAAAAGTGGGAAGGACGTTTTTGTTCATGAAGGGTCACCACATGACTTTTCAAAGGCTTGAATATGAAGGGTCATCCAAGATTGGCGCTATTTTCCATGAGGATTGAAGGGTCACAAAGGGGGAAGGCCAAAGGTCATTTGGAAAGCTATAAATAAAGGCTTGAGTAGCCATTTGTAATATGGTTGTGAGAGGTTTATTTGATATTTTAATATCTATCTTAGAAGAGCAATTGTGAGAGATGATTTGTATTTGTTATATCTAGCTTAGAAGAGCAAAAGTGAGAGAGAGGAAGGAGATGTTGTATTGATCTATCATTTGTTGAGATAGCAACATTGAGAGATAGTTGTGTGGTATACACAAAGGGGTTGGTGCTCCTATGGGTTGATGCTCATGAATTGTTGTTGGGTTGGTGCTCGGCAAAAGGGCTAGTGCTGCTATGGGTTGGTGCTCATGAATAGGTGTTGGGTTGGTGCTCGGCAAATGGGTTTGAAGCTCCTATGGGTTGGTGCTCACGAATTGTAGCTGAGGTTTTTACTTGGAAAATGGGTATGGTGCTCTTGTGGGTTTGTTCTCACAAATATATTTGAGATTGATTCTCCGTGGTTTTTCCCAGATTGGGTTTCCACGTTATATCTGGTGTCTCTCTCTTGTGTGATCTTTATTGTTTAAGTTTTATTGCATATCTTGAATGTTTTATTAAGTGTAATTTGATAAAGGGAAAGTTTTATAAGATATATAATATACTGATTCACCCCCCTCTCAGTATATTCCATGCTTAACAACTTGCCTTGTCAAGTTCCTTTCCTTGTTCCTACAAGTCTAGTGTTGTTTCTGAGCCAAAATGGCTTCCTCAAGGGTTTCCTTTCCTTCTAAAATATTTAAAAATTCTAACATCATCCTTAAAAAAATCCCAAATTATTTTGAATTTACATATCAAGCCAAAAATGAAGTTGACCCTTTTGGATGCTAGGCCTTGTCATGCCTAGCAGGCCTGTTACACCTTAAAGCTCAAATATAACCTCCTTATGCTTCCTCTACATTAAATAAGATTTAACACATCCATAATGGTCCTAAAAACATGCTTCAACATGTTATATATCATATTCAATGCTAGAAGTGAGGGTGGTTATCTATTTGGCTTCTAGACCTTAATGTGCCTTGTAGGGTTGACTACAACCCTAGCATGTTAGACTTCCATGTTTTCCTCTATAATCCTTTGAGGTGTTTTTCATTATTTTTTAGGTTTTTTATATCTCCAAAAACTTCTTTTAAAATTTAAAACATCATTTAGATCATCACTTTTCCCCATTCCTCAAAACTGTCAATTAGTGCTCCTAGGGAAATGGCCCCTATCTAAGACAAAATAGGGGGTACTTCCACTATTTCCTCAAAAAAAATTTATAAGGTTTTATAGGTTATAAGTATCCTATATAAAAAAAATTATCCCTTGGTAATCTCATATGACCTTCCAAAATCACAAAAACCCAAACAAACTATTAGGTAAGGCTGTGTGCAAGATTTTAGAAGGTTGACTGTCTCTTTGCTTGCTAGAGATCTTTCCTTTGATTGATAGACTACTATGGTAGTATCATGAGGTTTATATTACCATAATTAATGAGCTCTTATCTTTCAAACTCACTTCAATCTTCATGTTCTCACCTCACACCTTGACTGGGACAAGACCGAGTTTCCCTTTCCTGACTATATTTCTTATTTCCATGGGGCACCTGTAGATATTTATAGCTTGAGGTTAGATTTGTAACATTTATCTAGACATATTTTAACCTTATTAGTTCATTGGTAAGTTTTTTTTTCTGAATTCATTCTTTTAATTAAACTAAACCACCCCTTAGACACTTTTCTTAGTTGACTGTCTCCCTACAGTCACCTCTAAGTGACTGTAGGGGATCCTATATGTGGTTTCTATCATCAAACTCATGCCAAATATCACTTATAAATAATTTAAATTATTTTAGGTTACTTGATTCTTTTTTGACTCATTTTAAATACTTTTTGTGATATATTCTCCTCAAGAGTTCAAACCTCTTGCTCTCTGCTTGCTCAGTCAACATAGTCAACTGTGTGAAGGAGGATGAAACGCTATAGGTGTTGTTTTGAATTGATTATGTTGTCTCAAGTTTTTCCATGAAGAATTAGAATCACTAGTATCTACTCATATTTTTTATCTACCTTATCTACCCTAATCACCATTAGACATCAATTTTAGGGTCACTATTTGTTTGTTTGTTGTAGGTGCCTATTTTCCTTGTGAAGGGCACTTATAGGTATGTATGGAGGTCCAAAACATAGTTTGTCAATGTTGTATTAATGATATTTATACTCATGGTGTCATTTTAAATTCAAAAAACCATTTAAATCAAGGAAGTATTCCTCATCAATACTTTGAATTGTTAAAGTAACCTATTACCTTCAAAACCTGTAGATTCAACTATCTAGATTTAGTGATTCTAGGGGCATCTTTGAACCTCTTAATCACCATTCTCTATTAATCCTCTGACCTTCCAAATTTTTAATTTTATCTTCCATGTTTTAGTATGAAATTTTGGGTTATCAATATGCACAAAAGGAATTGGGAACCTTATTATAATATATCAATAAAACCTTAAGGAGTTGTATTTTCCCTTTTAGGGATTTGATCTCAAAACTCAGTCATTTGCCATTGGAGGTGGATCTAAACTTTGTTTATCCATATATTAATTCAAAAATGTGTGTTAATATTCCTTCAACCTATAATTAATTTAAAATGGATCTCACTCCTTATTTGAACACCACACAAAGACTCCCTGGCTCTCTGCTCATGTCACCTGTAGGTGACTATTTATAAATATAAATAGAAAATACAACATGTAGGCAATGAGTGGATTCACATACTTATGATAAAATTTATTCCTTAATAAAACTATCAAATATATTTTTTCAATTTGAAATACCTCAACCTGACCCCAAACCTTTTTCCCACATGCTTTTCTTCTTCCAAGCACCTGTAAGTGAGCATGTTCAAGGCTGCCTAACTGAAAAAGTTTTATATGAAAATAATTTCACTTTTATAGAATCATATGGAATATTTATCACCTCCTCATGCTAATAAATGATACACCAAGACTTAAAAACCTTAAATAAACCTTTGTATACATCCTCACAATATTTATAAGTCATAACTAAGGCTGAAGAGTGGATGGAAGCTGACTAAGTATGATCATGAACTAAAAATTAGATCCAAGCATGATGATATAAGAATAATCATGAATTAAATGTGATCAATATAGTATTTAGACAGGTAAAAACACCATATCCTATTCACATTGAATCCCCTATATAAAATTTAACCTTATGTAAGTGGAGAATTGACTGGGACTAAACATGGTGGTCTATTCCTATAACATGAGACAAATTTGCTTATCCAAACACCATGGAAAATGAAATTAAGTATGGGGAGAATTGGATAATAAATTAAACATCCTCTATAATCAACTTTAGTAACTGGTTTGTACGGACTTGCTAAAAATGGAGCAAAACCTATAGGGTGCACAAATTTGTAAGCAAAAAAACATAGTCAATTTCATGACAATGGTTCATGAAGCACAGGATACCATTATTCAAAATAATTATATTAAAATTAATTTATATGAGTTTAATACAACCTCACATAATTATTTTACTTGAAATCTTCTTAGCTATCCATATTGAGTAGAAACTTGAAGGTCACTTCTATATGCCAAGAAGGGTGAAAAAGTAGTAGAATGGTTTTGGGCCAAAAATGGCACTTCCAAAGCAAACCAAACATGTAAATGAGCTTGGGGAAGCTTAATAGATACACCATGATCCTCTCCCATATGGCACACTTCCCCATGAGTGTACAAGTGCCAAACTCACTTTTTTTCTCAAGAAAACTACTTTTTCTTCTAGTGAACCTACCACTTTTTAGTTATGTAAGTTTATTAAGAGCTATAAGGACAAATGGAATATAACATCATGTTTTGGAAACTTCACACTTCCTAATAAACTCGTAAAACTCATTAAATGCTCAATTTTGACCCCTAAAATGACTCAAAAGGACCTGTTGGTTAATAAAATAAGTGGACAAGGATAATATAACATTGAATAACATTAAATGACCTATGATATACCTTATAACAAAATATTAAACCCCATAAAACACTTAAAATTCAAGTTTTTTACTAGGGGTGCCCCAATTTGACTTAAAAGTCAAATTTGGTCAACAAATTGGTGATTCATAGAGGTAATATGCCTACTCTACTAACTAGACCAGTAGCCTTATTTGTCCATTGGGATTAGGGAGTAATTTTAAGCTTAATGGAAACAATAAAACCTTTGACCACAATATTTTATCAAGACAAGACCACTTGATTACTTCAACCACAAAAAACAAGACAACAAACTAATAAGACACACACACACACACACACCAATGTGCTCAAGGCACTTAGGGGAATCTAAATATATATATATTATGGACAACTAGGAACTAAGCATACCTCCTTTTTAGGATCAAAATTAAAACTTCTTGAATCATCTTCATGCCGAGATTAAACATAGTGCCAAGCATGTTTCTCCTTAGATTGAATGCTTTGTGGATTAGACCTGTTCTTTGGCACTTCACTTGATTTGAACTCAAGTAGATCATCCTCAAATAAGTCTCCAATGTAGATATATTCCTCTTAAATATTTTCACATACTTCATATTTCTTCCCACTCTTCATTTCATGGTCAATTTATATCTCCTTAGTAGGCATGGCTTCAAGAGGAGTAGGTTCATGTTCCTTAGGAGATTGAGGCCAATAGGAGCTTGTTCCATCTTTTAAGAGATGATGTGTTTCTTCCAACTATTTGAGATTATGATATCCCATATTTATTACTTCAAACATATCATCATACAATTTATATGCCTCTTGGAAGGATAGATTTGAAATATTACCTTTCCTTTGCATACTTACTTGAGTACCAAGGCTAGCTTCCCCATATTTGACCAAATCATAGCCTTTTTGAAGAATATTATAGCCTACCATAATTAATTCATAAAAATAATCCCAAATATGATTAGGATTTTTTTCTTACTCATCCATGATGTCTTTCATAGTGATGGAAGAATCAATGATCATTTCTTCCTCTTTGGAAAAAGGAGAACATTCTTCCTCATCAACCCAATCAAAAACTTCAACACAAGATAACACCTCTTCTTAATCATTTATAACCTATTGAGGGATATTAATTTTCATCTCAACTACCATATCATGAATTTTATTCTCAATGGTTTTAATAATCTCCATCTCCTTCTTTGTGATTCCAAGACTAGGTATTTTGAAGTCATGTGACTTAGTCCAATAAGGCTGCCAAGGAACTAGGCCTTCATCAAGCAATATTTATGAGTTTTTTTCATCCAAATACTCTTATTTAGGTTCCCATACCATATTTACATCAAGTAAAATGGTGATGGAGTGAGTACATGATGAACTATTTGGTGGAGGTGACACATAGAACTCAAAATTAAATTGAGAGTCAAGTGGAGAGGATTCTTTTGGAAGCTCTTGAGGAAGGGGAGGTAGACCTTGGGGTAAAACAACTTTGATTTTCTTCCTTCCACTTGAAAATTACTTCATTAACATCTTATTTATATTGAATACTCTCTTGAGGAAGGGTGAATGGGGTGTTTTTAGGAATAGGATCTTCTTTTGGGTCTAAACCTTCCATCACACCTTGACTTAACAATCTCATCTTTGCCTCTAACTCTTCAATTTTATTAGCTATGTTCTCTTGGAAAATTCTTTCTTGAATTTTATATGAATCTTCATGAGGACAAGGAATTCATGAGGGCTAACATGGAACACAAGAAGTTTCTTGGGGAATAGTGGGAGGAACTTGTAAAGGATCAACTTCATTTATAACTTCACACTCCTTATCAACCAAAACTCTATCCTCTTTCTTCCCCCATGATTCAAAAATACTACTCTAGCTTAGGATGTTAAGATTATAAATATTCTCTTGAGGAATGGTGGGATGGTTTTGTATAGGATCAATCGCCTTCTCAACTCCACACTCTTTATCAAGACTTTCCTCCTCTTTCTTTCCCCATGACTCCACTATCTTATTCCAACTTAGAGTGTTAGGATTATAAGTCTCATTTTGAGGTGGTGGGGATGAAATATGAGATGGAAATCAGGACTTTAATTCCTCTTTCTTTTCTTCCAACATGTATTGGTGCATATGCATATTATCCAACTCAATTTGCCTATCAAGATTAGCTTCAAAAATACGTTTTCTCCTTTCAACTCTATCTTCCAACTGATTGGGAGAAGGATGAATTTGACATCCTTAATTGGGCTTATGAGTAGGGATCAAATATGGCTGATATTAAAATTGAGGAAGTGGATATGAATTCTAATATGTTTGGTGAGGTTGCCTTTCATGAACTCCTAGCCTGTCCTCTAAGGAAGAAACTAGGCCACTCACATCAAGCATCTCACTTATGAGCCTTTGCCAATTGTCTCTCTCAATAGGTACCCACTTTATTTTTACCAACTCTAATGAATCTCTCACCTTATGAATAATATTACTAGGAATACCTTCACCACATCCTCTTAGAGTATCAAGCTCCAACATGTACCTCTCATAGCCCAAAAGTGTTTGTTTGAAGGTGGAAATGGATGGACTTGAGAAGTGGCTAGGTTGACTAGGGGGAACATGACATTGAGAAGGCTTGATAAAATTATAGTACACTTCATGACAAGGTTGATACACTTCATGATAAGGCTGATTAAGAACTTGTTCATATTGATAGGGAATGGCATAAGCTCAAAAAGTCTTAGTAACTTGTGTAAAATAGTGCTCAACACCAAAATTAGCCATGAAACTTCATTAAAAGCAAGAACATTAAGGGAAATGTTACCAAAAATATTAAAAGGATAACATATAATGCTTGACCAGCTGATATATCTTTGGATTCACCATTGATGCTTGAAAAGATGCCTCCAAAGGTTGATTATTGAAAGACAACACTGAAAAATTTCCAACCTCTTAGACCAAGAGTCCCATCGGGCATGCCAAAAACTATTGTCACTTGAATTTTCACCCTTTGAGGAGTTTTGAAATATCTACTCATCAAAGTGGAACAATTTAAATACCTCTAGGCTTGTGGGTAGCTTAAAGAATGAGGTAAATCTCTAGATAGGGCTAGCTCCCTGATATACCACTTTAGATCACAGCTATAGCTAAACTTGGGGGGTGAAAAGGGAGAGAGATAACTAAAAAGAAACTATCCTAAGGGAGGTGATACACAAAATATATTGATGACTTCCAACCATATGCATGATACACTTGAAATCAAGGGATAAACTATACATACACTTCTCCAATCTTCATCTTCTCACATCAATGTTACATTATGAGGTTATGGATGAATGTGCAAAGCTAAGAAGAATAGATGAGAGAAATATGAGGGCACTAATGAATAGACTAACTAAAAATATCCTTTAAATTCCCTAGAACACTTCACATTCCCTACAAGAATAATCTTTCCAACTACAAATAGATGATAGAATGAAACAATCATGCTAAGGATACATGAGTTATCACTTATGCAAAATTAAACATTCTAAATGAACCCACTAATAATAGTCATATAATAGGTAAAAATCAGTAGTATTATTGATCAAAAGGTATAAAAATTAGTAGGTATTCACCATACTCAGGTGGAACATGAGATACAATGGTCAAAATGGGTACGTCTTATAGAACTTGAGAGAAAGAGGAGAAAAGAAAAGTCCAAGGGTCACAAAGAAACTTTTAAAGATAATATAATCAATTAATTATGCATGAGAATTATATATGGGATGAAAAATTCAAGTTCAAAATTCCAAAGTGTCCATACAAGTCATAAACTTCATGAAAAGTGGCATGAAACTCCTTGTGTTGGCTCAAAAAAATTGTCTTCATGATTGGCCATGTTTGAATGCCTCATAACTGACTAGGACTAGGTCCAATTATTGGTATGAAGGTTAAGGAAATTATACATACCTATCCATGTATTGGTTGTAATCTTGGTCATTTTAAATCATCTTTAAAGGATCTATCATCATCTATAGTCTAGAAAAACCTTCCTTCATGCACCCTACACACTTGGCTTCTAAAAAGAGATCAGTTGATTATTAAAATCCATGGGATGGATTTAATGACACATTTAAAGACCATCCATGGCCTTATAATCATCAAGAACACCTTAAAATCACCTCACTTGAAGATCTTCAGCCTTCTCACTAGCTTGTCCAATAGGTCAGTTTTGATTGGCTGAGATGAAGCTATTTTTTCGCATACTTAGAAGTTTTTATAAGGCATAAAATAAAAATTTGGAGTTATAAAAAGTCTAAATCTTCCTCTTAAATTTGGTTTCATATTTAAAATCCTCTTGTAGTCTACAAAACACAAAAAATGGTCAAAAATAGCCTATTTTACCTCCTATTCATAAAATTTTGTATATAAAAAAATCATGTGGGGTCACTTGAGTGAGTCATCTGAAACTTAAAATAGGTTTCATAGTAAAAATATGACATTATAATTCATCTCCATCTTCATTTCTCTTGACTAGTCCTTGCAAGGTTTTTCAAGGGTTTTAGGTTTGTTTGATCTCATAAGCTTCGTTCATAGAAACCTAACATTAGAGTTACCAAAAAATCCCAAAAAAATTTCCTTAAATACCTCCATAAACATCCTTAAACTTATCATATTCCCATGCATAGCATCAAATGAGGTATGAGCATTCAAACTTGCCTTGTCAAGCTCCTTTCCTTGTTCCTGCAAGTTTAGTGTTGTTTCTGAGCCAAAATGGCTTCCTCAGGGGTTTCCTTGCGTTGTAAAATCTTTAAAACTTATAAATTCATCCTAAAAACATGCCAAAATTATTTTTAATGCACATATCAAGCCAAAAATGAAGTTGACCCCTTTTTTGGATGTTAGGCCTTGTCATGCCTAGTAGGCATGTTACACCTAAAAGCCAAAATATAACCTCCTTATGCTTCCTATACATTACATAGGTTTTAAAAGATTAATAATTTTCCTAGAAACATTATTCAATAAGTTTTATCTCATATCCAATGCTAGAAGTGAGATGGTTATATGTCTGGCTTCTAGACCTTAATGTGTCTAGCAGTGTTGACTACAACCCTAGCATGTTATACTTCCTTGTTTGCCTATATACTACTATGAGGTGTTTTACATTATGTTTCAGGTTTTTTCCATATCCAAAAACATATTTTAAAGGTTCAAACATCATTTGGTTCATCACTTTTCTCCCCATTCCTCAAAACTACCAATTAGTGCACCTAGGGAAGTGCCCCTTGTCTGAGACAAAACAAGGGGTACTTCCCCTATTTCCTTAGACAATGTGGATATTTTAGAGGATTTTATAGGTTATAATTATCCTATATACAAAAAATTATCCCTTGGTCATCTTATATGACCTTCCAAATTCACAAAAACCCAAATAGACTATTAGGTAAGGTTGTGTGAGGGATTTTAGAAGGTTGATTATCTCCTTGCTCGCTAGAGCTATTTCATTTGATTGATAGACTAGTGTGGGAGTATAATGAGGTTTTTATGACCATAATGAATGATATTTTATATTTTAAACTCAATTCAACCTTCATGTTCTCACCTCACACCTTGACTGGGACAAGACTGAGTTTCCCTTTCTTGACTGTATTTCTTGTTTCCATGGGGCACTTGTAGATATTTATAGATTGAGGTTAGATTTGGAACATTGATATGGACCTATTTTAACCTTATCAGGTCATTGGTAAGTTTTTGGTTCTGAATTCATGCTTGGACTTAAACTAAACCACCCCTTAGACACTTTTCTCAATTGATTGTCTCCCTGTAGTCACCTACAGGTGACTATAGGGGATCTTATAGGTGGTTTCTATCATCAAACTCATGCCAAATATCACTTAGAAATCCTTATAATTATTTGGAGTTACTTGATTATTTTTAGACTCATTTTATATCCTTTTTGTGTTTTATTCTCCTTAAGAGTTCAAACCTCTTACTCTCTGCTTGCTTAGTCAACACAGTCAACTATGTTGAGGAGGATGAAACTCTATAGGTGTTGTTTTGCATTGATTATGATGTCTAAAGGTTTTCCATGAAGCATGAGAGTCACTAGTATCCACTCATATTTTTGATCTACCTTATCTTCCCTAATTACTATTATACATCAATTTTAGGGTCACTGTTTGTTTGTTTGTTGTAGGTGCCTATTTTCCTTATGAAGGTCACCTGTAGGTATGTATGGAGGTCCAAAACAGAGTCTGTCAATGTTGTATTAATGATATTTATACTCATGGTGAAATTTTAACTTCAAAAATCCATTCAAAATAATGAATTATGCCTCATCAACACTTTTAAGTGTTAAAGTCACGTAATACCTTCAAAACCTATAGATTCAACTGTCTAGATTTAGTGATTTCAGGGGCATCTTTGAAGCTCTTAATCATCATTCTCTATTGATCCTCTAACCATCCAAATTTGTAATATTCTCCTCCATGATAGAGGCATCAAGTTTGGGTTATCAATATGCACAAAATGAAGTGGTAACCTTATTAAAATATATCAATAAAACCTCAAAGAGCTCTATTTTACCTTTTTTGGGATCTAGTCTCAAAACTTAGTCATTTGCCATTGGAGGTGGTTCTCAAATTTGTTTAACCATATATTACTTCAAAAATGTGTGTTAGGCTTCCTTCAACCTATAAGGACTTTAAAATGGATCTCACTCCTTATTTTAACACCACACAAAGACTCCCTAGCTCTTTGCTCATGTCACCTGTAGGTGACTATTTCCAAATATAGACAGAAAAGGCAACATGTAGGAAATAAGTGGATTCACATACTTATGATCAAATTTAAGCCTTAATAAAACTATAAAATGGATATTTTCAACTTAAAAGAACTCAACCCTATCCCAAACTTCTTCCCATGTGATTTTCTTCTTCCAAGCACCTATAAGTGAGCATGTTCATGGTTGCCTAATTCAAAAAGTTGTATATGACTATAATTTCACTTTTCTTGCATCATATGGAATATTTATCACCTATTCATCTTGAGAAAGGATACACA
Source organism: Torreya grandis (assembly GCA_037957365.1). Taxonomy (NCBI): domain Eukaryota; kingdom Viridiplantae; phylum Streptophyta; class Pinopsida; order Cupressales; family Taxaceae; genus Torreya; species Torreya grandis. The sequence continues at coordinate 2,132,959 of JARHVA010000384.1, forward strand.
AAGACTTAAAAACCTTAAACACACCTTTGTGGACATTCTCAGAATCTTTACAATGTTAGGTTGTGGAGCTAAAAGCTTCACTGATGTAAACATGGAGGAGGTTATTGAGAGGTTGTTGAGTTGCAGAGCAACCGATGTCAGTCTAATCAATTGACATTGGTCATATCCAGTGAGCAAATCAACCAACATCAGTTAGGTATCAGTCGACGTCGGTCATCTCTAGGCAGATAGGGACTGAAATCAGTCACCTGTGCATTCTAGAAATATTTGTTGCACGAACAATTAGTTGTTGAATGACCAATTTGCATGTAAAAGGCTAATTTTAGTCTTGGAGCTGTGGATCTAATTATTGTAATTAGATGTCTAATTATTGTTTGCATGGGATCTATATAATAGACTCATGGGTTGTATTGTAAAGTGTGAGGGATCAAAGTAGGGATTCCCTGGGTGCTAGATAGAGAGAGCAAGCTTGGCTCCTCATAGTGCCATAGTGCCAAGTGTGTATGATTAGGTAGATCTGTGGGAGAGCAAGGTCTGGTAGAAGATCCATAGGGGTGCTGGTTTGGAGGACAAGGGTTCTTCATGGTATGTAAGATCAATTTGGTCTGCAGGTGTGCAAGATCAAGAAGGAGATCTATATGTGTAAGTAAGATCAGTTGTGTTGCAGGTTGTGCAAAGGTGATCTACTTGGAGTATGTTGTGTACTTGGAGTATGTGTGTATACTTAGACTTGGAGTACGTGGAGTACTTGGTGGACTGATAGTATTGTTACCGACTGGTGGACTGGCAGTATTGTTACTGGGTGGTAGAGGTGAACAATAACTCTGTGTTTGAATTGATTGTTGGGACCGTAATTGAGAGAGTGAGATCTTGAAGAGATTTACTGTTTATGCCCTAGAGGTGTGGGAGCCCTAGAGGAGTGTAAGGAAGAAGATTGTGGCATCTTCTTTATTGTATTTCCTTCTGGAAGAGTATTAATACAATTGGGTATTGTCTCTCATATTCTGTGTTATTTTTGAATTTTAGTTACTATTTACTTCTGGTTAAATTCCGCGTTTAGTTACTTGGTAATCAATTGTGCCTCTCGAGTCCTAACAAAGTGGTATCAAAGCTTTATGTTCTAGGTTCCTGACAAGTGGTATTAGAGCTAAGGTTGCAGGAAGCAGGTTTGTATTTGATTATAGGTCACTCTCAGGGGTTTCTGATTGAGTGGGAGTATAGCAATGGTAGAAGAAAGTACACTAAGAATGGAGGAATTCAAATGCACGAATGGTCAATTATGGTGTTATGGAAAGAAAGAGAAAGTAAAGAAAGATTGATGGTTGGTAGAAGATTAGCATGAAGGAGCATGTGTTGCATGTATTATTGCACTGGTTGTTCTAATATGTTCCTTGGATAAAGTAGAATCTTGGTTTATAGATTCTGTTGCCTCTTTCCATGCAGCCCCAAATAGAGTATTTTTCCATGTTAAGGTCCATGGAGACTTTGGAAAGATTTATTTAGGGGTTGGTGAGCCTTGTCAAAGTATTGGCAAAGGGGAAGTGCAGCTGAAATTGCAGATGGGCAACACATGGGTGTTGAAGGAGGTCATGTAGGTCCCAGCCCTGGAGATGCGACTAATTTTTATAGGAAAGTTGGGTGATGAGAGATGCACAGTAACTCTCACAGTGGACTCTTGGAATGTTTCCAAGGGTGCGCCTGAATTAGCATGTGGTAAGAAAGTAGGTACTCTTTATCTATCTACTTGTATTACTGATTCCACTTTTGTTGCAAAGATGTGGCTTTGTAGGCTTGGTCACATAAGTGAGAAGGTAATGGATGTTCTTAAGTCAAATGGCAAGAGTTCAGCTTTGGAGAGCATAGACCAAGATTTCTGTGAGCAGTGGGATGCTACAAGAAAGAATTGGATTTATTATAGGAAAAAGAAGTCTAATGTATTTGACAGACTTAAGAACTGGAAAGCCTTGGTGTTCATGGAGGAGATGATGGACAGAGATCAGCAGATGGGGCTGGATACTTCTGAGTAGGGTAGTTTGGATAGGGTTTTGATTCAAAGTAAGCTCACAGGTAAAAAGTCATCACTCACAGGAAAACATAGGTACCAAAATCAGTCAGGGGTAACCGACATCGAATAGGCAGGCGCTGATGTCGGTCATGTGTAGAGAGGCATAGCCGGTGGTGTCAGGTAGATAGTGACTGACGTCGGTTAGGGAACCGACGTTGACAGTCAGGTCAGTCACATGGAACCAACGTTAGTTGGATGCAGACTGGGAGGTGACCGACATCGGTCACTGGAACATATTTTAGGTCAATATCAAGCTGTTAAGGAGTCTCAAATGCCCATGTGGAGGACTGAAAGGGTAAGTAAGCCTCAAATTCATTATTCCTCTTCTTTATACTTATTGTTCACTATAGAGCAGGAAGGATCTAGGAAACAGTGGGAGCATGGCATGAATGAGGAATTTGATTCCTAGGATGCAGAACCAAATGAGAGAGTTGGTAGGGTTTCCAGCTGGTATGAAAAGACTGAAAGACGAATGGATTCCTTGGTTAAAGAATAGAGTAAATGGATACGTGAGATGAAAGGCTAGGTTATATGGTCTTGAGGAAGCTGTAGGATAGTGGTACAGGTTTGACAAGTGTATGACAAAGCATGGCTTTAGTCAGTGTCATTGTAACCATTGTGTTTACTTTACCAGGTTGAATGATGATTGCAACATTATCCTGTTACTGTATGTTGTGTGTATGCTTGTTGCAGGGTCACACATGCAAGGATTTTCTAAACTAAAGGTAAAGTTAGTTCAGTGGTATGTCATAAAGAATTTGGGAGCAGTAGAATTCTCTGGCATGACTATTCCTAGAGATAGGGAAGATCACAAGTTGATGTTGTCTCAGGATGATTGTGTGAAGGTAGTGCAGGATGCAGTACAACAAGCGCACCTATGGATGGACAGTTCACAGAATAGGGTCCCCAATCACATGATGAGTTTGAGTACATGTGTACTCCCTGATATTACCCTAGCAATGGGAGTTGTTAGCAAGTTTGTGGCTAATTTGGGAAGGAAGCATCGAAAAGCGGTTCAATGGATTCTCAGGGATCTGAGAGGGACCAGCAACAGGGATTCATGTTATGTAGGGTCAGGCACTTCGGATATGGTAGGTTACTTGGATGACATGAGTTACACCACAAGATGTGTGGTGGTTGGTCTTCAAGATTGAACTTGAAGAGGAATACAAGCCAAGAAACAAATTAGATGGTGTACAGGTATAGGTACAGTGCAGCTATTTATCTCCAAGTGGGAGATTGTTAGGTTGTGGAGCTAAAAGCTTTAGTGATGTAAACATGGAGGAGGTTGCTGAGTTGTAGAGCAACTGATGTCAATCTGATCAACTGATGTCGATCATATTTAGTGAGCAGAGTAACTAACATCGGTCAGGTATCGGCCGACGTTGGTCATCTCTGAGCAGACAAGGATCGACATCGGTCACCTGTGCATTCCAGAACTATTTGTTGCACAAACAGTTAGTTGTTAAATGGCCAATTTACATGTAAAAGGCTAATTTTAGTCTTACAGCTATAGATCTAATTATTGTAATTGGATGTCTAATTATTTTTTTCATGGGATCTATATAATAGACTCATGGGCTGTATTGTAAAGTGTGAGGGATCAAAGCAAGGATTCCCCGGGTGCTAGATAGAGAGAGCAAGCTTGCCTCCTCATAGTGCCATAGTGCCAAATGTGTATGATCAGGTAGATCTATGAGAGAGCAAGGTCTGGTAGAAGATCCACAGGGGTGTTGGTTTGGAGGACAAGGGTTCTTCATGGTATGTACGATCAAGTTGGTCTGCAGGTGTGCAAGATCAGGAAGGAGATCTACATGTGTAAGTAAGATTAGTTGTGTTACGTGCAAAGGTGATCTACTTGGAGTACATTGTGTACTTGGAGTATGTGTATACTCAAACTTGGAGTATGTGGAGTACTTGGTGGATTGGTAGTATTGTTACTGACTGGTGGACTGGCAGTATTGTTACTGGGTGGTGGAGGTGAACAACAACTCTGTGTTTGAGTTGATTGTTGGGACCGTAATTGAGAGAGTGAGCTCTTGAAGAGATTTACTGTTTATGCCCTAGAGGTGTGGGAGCCCTAGAGGAGTATAAGGAAGAAGACTATGGCATCTTCTTTGTTGTATTTCCTTTTGGAAGAGTATTAATACAATTGGGTATTGTCTCTCATATTCTATGTTATTTCTGAATTCTAGTTACTGTTTACTTCTGGTTAAATTCCGCGTTTAGTTGCTTGGTAATCAATTGTGCCTCCCAAGTCCTAAAAAAGTGGTATCAGAGCTTTATGTTCTATATTCTTAACATACAAGTTATAACTAAGGCTAAAGAGTAGATGATCCGAACAACAATCTAGACGACAATTCGGGTGATGGGTCTACCCCAATTGATGGCAGAACTTCTGAGAGACATAACTTTTGCACCGTAGCTCTAATTGACTCACCGTTTGAACCATTGGAAAGCTAATAATGAGGGGACATCGTGAAATGGCATGAACTTTTCTTGATGAAGTTTGACCCCCTAAAACCCAATGGAAGTGTCCCAAATTTCAATTTTAGTTATGTAGTTTAAAAATAATAAGTTTCTAAAAATAGTAATTCCTCGAATTTTGTATCGTTGTAAATCGTGGAAGTTGAACCAATTCATCTCCCTCAAGATTGGAGACCTTCCACATCCTCCCCACACCTTCAAAAATGTTATAAATGAATATGTAACCTGAAAGGGAAATCAGACATCTCTTCTCAGAGATAAGCATATGTTTGGGTCTACAATTTTGATAAATAAAACATCTCTTTTCAGAGATAACATTATTTGAATTATGTTGTTCTTATTTCTAAATTTCAACCAAAGCTTTTCAAGTTTTGGATCAGTGGTATCAGAGTGGTTTGTCTTTAGAGTGTATGATCCCAAGGATGAGGTCAGATTACAAGAAGCTTGGGTGGAAAATAGAACCAACAACATATCCACCTATTCGTTGTTGAGTTGTGGAGCTAAAAGCTTCACTAATGAGCTAATGTGGATGTTGTTGGGATTACACAATAACTGACATCAGTCAGAACCAACTGACATCAGTTAAGGGTCGACCAACATTGGTCATCTTCAGATTGACAACCAACCGACATTAGTTAGGGGTCAGCTGACATCGATCATCTTCAGACCGACACTGACTTCTATGCGTTTCTAGTTTTTCTACTTTTAGATTGCTATTTTTAGTAGAACAGATTTGAGCCTTTGATTTAAGAGGTGGATCTAAGGGTGAAGAATGCATGGCTCATGAAACCCTAGTGTTTTAGTATACTATATAGTAGGGTTAAATCCTCATAGCATGTAGGGGAAGACAACTCAGTAATTGAGTTAGTCGTAATTGATTGAGAGAGACAGAGAACTCTTGAGGAAAAATTAGTGTACATCTACGAGGTGTGAGGAGAAAGAGATTTCTTCATTGCATTTCCTTCTAGAAGAGTTTAATATAGATTGGTTGTTTCTCGTATCTCCTATTATTTGTTGTTTCTGATTTCTAGTTACCTATTACTTTTGGTTTCAATTATGTGTTTAGTTGCTTATACAAAAGTAATCAATTGTACTCTAAGATCCTAACATTCACTCAAAATGACTTCAAATGGCGAAAAACACTAAGGCATCTGATCCTTTCAAGGAAATGGTGAATGAATCCCTCCAACAACAACAAGCACAGATGCCACATCAATTCACTCAAATTCTCTAACAAATCTCAATGGGAAATTCTAGCTCCTCATCCGCACCTGCACATCCTTTCAGTGCCCCAACACCCTTCAAGGTTCAAGTGAATTTTGATATCCCTACATTTGAACAATGCTAATGCAGTAGAAAATTGGTTGGATCAATTGTCATCTTATTTTTCTATAAATAAATTCACCGATAAAGAAAAGATTACTTTTGCTCTTCTGAAAGCATCATTGCCTGTCAAAAATTGGTGGGAAGTGTACAAAAAGAGATTCATTGCAGATGATATTGGCCTTGAGACAGAACCTACATGGGATGATTTCATAGATGTTGTAAAGGAAGAATACTACCCCATTAGAGCATATGATGATTTGTATATAGAGTGGCAATAACTTCACCAAGGAAAGGAACAATCTATTCAAGATTACACTGACATTTTTCATTCTCTATCTGCGAGATTGGGCATCCAAAAAAGTGAGAAACCTAAGGTTCTCAAATATTGTGGTGGACTACAATGGTACATACGGGGAGAAATGGAAATCTTCAATTTGGAAACCATTGGTGAGGCATACAAGTTCGCAGTGAATATTGAGCAGAAGCATGGAAGAATGCATATAAAGAATTAGTCTTCAAAATGGAAAAGTGACAAAGAAGGTCAAACACGAGGCCAAAATTGGAAGCAAAAGGAAGGAAAGATTGGGAAGTGGTGTGATTATCGCAAATTTGGAACTCACTCCAAAGAAGAATGTTGATCTATCAAATCACTACTTTTTGAGTCACAATCCTTTACTCTACCTCATACAGACCCTACAGTCGAAGAGGTTGAAGAGGAAATTATAGATGCTGATCCTGAAGCCATTGTTGCTTCTTCACAGACACATGACAAGATGTTAGATGACAAGGAAAGGTTGTTTCACTCTAAGTTATGGGTGAAAGGTAAGCCTCTACATTTCATTCTTGATAGTGAAAGTCAAAAGAATTTAATGTTTGTTGATGTTGTGAAAAGCCTAAATCTATCTATGAAGCCTCACCCATAACCATATAGTATTGGATGGTTGAGTCTAGGGAGAAACCTCCATGTCACCCACCAATGTCTTCTCTCATATGCAATACAACCTTTCCAAGATGAGGTCTTATGTGATGTGGTCAATCTAGATGTTTGTGATGTACTCTTTGGTAAGCCATTCATGTATGATCGACATGGTATATATGAATCAAGAACTAGAAGGATTACTCTCACTCTTGGAACACAGCACTACAAGGTACCAAAAGTACCACCTTCTACATCTGTCTCTCTGATTAGTGCCAAGAAATTTGTTCTCATGGTGGTCAAGCCACAGGAATCTAAAAGTGCTGATGTTACAGCCCTGACAACACAAACAACACAACAATAGAAGAAAATAGATACCAAGCTAAAGAAGTTCACGGCCTTTCATCCACAGACTGATGGTCAGACAGAAATGGTGCATAATTAGGCCTTGCACAATTCCATAAATCACAGTCCCTTCCAAGTATGCATCAAGAATCAAATCAAAGTACAACTACCACACTTGGTGAAAAATCTTGATGTAATGGGGACCATTGCTTCTCAAGGAGGGAGGAATGATCTAGACAACAATCCAGATGACAATTTGGGTGATGAGTCTACCTCAATTGATGGCAAAACTTCTGGGAGACATAACTTTTGCAACGTACCTCCAATTGACTCACCGTTTGAACCATTGGAAAGCTAATTATGAGGGGAACATCTTGAAATGGCATGAGCTTTACACAATGAATTTTGACCCCCTAAAACCCAATGGAAGTGTTCTAACTTTCAATTGTAGTTGTGCAGTCTAAAAATAGTAAGTTTCTAAAAATAGTAATTCTTTGAATTATGTATCGTTGTAAATCTTGGAAGTCAAACCAATTAATCTCCCTCAAGATTGGTGACCTTACACATCCTTCCCACACCTTCCAAACATGTATAAATGAAGATGTAACCTGAAAGGGAAATCAGACATCTCTTCTCAGAGATAAGCATATGTTTGGGTCTACAATTTTGATAAATAAAACATCTCTTTTTAGAGATAGCATTATTTGAATTGTGTTGTTCTTATTTCTAAATTATATTTCAACCAAAGCTTTACGAGTTTTGGATTAGTGGTATCAGAGTGGTTTGTCTTTAGAGTGTATGATCATGAGGATGAGGTCAGATTACAGGAAGCTTGGGTGGAAAATAGAACCAGCAAAATATCCACCTATTCGCTCCAAAAAACTTCAAATGGTGGACTACACCGAGGCATCTGATCCTTTCAAGGAAATGGTGAATGAAGCCCTCCAACAATAACAAGCACAAATACTACAACAATTCACTCAAATTCTCCAACAAATCTCGATGGAAAATTTTGGCTCCTCATCCGCACCTGCACATCCTTTCAGTGCCCCAACACCCTTCAAGGTTCAGGTGAATTTTGATATCCCTACATTTGAAGGCAAAATCAATGCTGATGCAGTAAAAAATTGGTTGGATCAATTGTCATCTTATTTGTTTGTAAATAAATTCACTGATAAAGACAAGATTACTTTCGCTCTTCTGAAAGCATCATTGCCTGTCAAAAATTCATGGGAAGTGTACAAAAAGAGATTTAGTGCAGATGATATTGGCCTTGAGATAGAACCTACATGTGATGATTTCATAGATGTTGTAAAGGAAGAATAGTACCCCATTGGAGCATATGATGATCTGTATATAGAGTTGCAACAACTTCACCAAGGTAAGGAACAATCTGTTCAAGATTACACTGACATTTTTCATTCTCTATCTGCGATATTGGGCATCCAAGAAAGTGAGAAACATAAGGTTACCAAATATCGTGGTGGATTACAATGGTACATACGAGGAGAAATGGAACTCTTCAATTTGGAAACCATCAGTGAGGCATACAGGTTCATAGTGAATATTGAACAGAAGCATGGAAGAATGAATATAAAGAATCAGTCTTCAAAATGGAAAAGTGACAAAGAAGGTCAAACACGAGGCCAAAATTGGAAGCAAAAGGAAGGAAAGACTGGGTAGTTGTGTGATTATCACAAATCTGGAACTCAGTCCAAAAAATAATGTCAAGCTATCAAATCACTACTTTTTGAGTCACAATCCTCTACTCTACCTCATATAGACCCAATAGTCAAAGAGGTTAAAGAAGAAATTATAGATGCTAATCCTGAAGCCATTGTTGCTTCATCACAGACACATGACAAGATGTTAGATGACAAGGAAAGGTTGTTTCACTCTAAGTTATGAGTGGAAGGTAAGCCTCTACATTTCATTCTTGATAATGGAAGTCAAAAGAATTTAATATCTGCTGATGTTGTGAAAAGCCTAAATCTATCTATGAACCCTCACCCAAAACCATATAGTATTGGATGGTTGAGTCCAGGGAGAAACCTCTGTGTCACCCACCAATGTCTTCTCTCATATGCAATACAACCTTTCCAAGATGAGGTCTCATGTGATGTGGTCAATCTAGATGTTTGTGATGTACTCTTTGGTAAGTCATTCATGTATGATCGACATGATATATATGAATCAAGAACTAGAAGGATCACTCTCACTCTTGGAACACGATGCTATAGGGTACCAGAAGTACCACCTTCTACATCTGTCTCTCTGATTAGTGCCAAGAAATTTGTTCTCATGCTAGTCAAGCCACAGGAATCCAAAAGGGCTAATGTTACAGCCTTGACTACACAAATAACACAACAATAGAAGAAAATAGATACCAAGCTGATGAAGTTCATGGCCTTCCATCCACAGACTGATGGTCAAATAGAAATGGTGCACAATCAGGCCTTGCACAATTCCATAAATCACAGTCCCTTCCAAGTATGCATTAGGAATCAAATCAAAGTACAACTACCACACTTGGTGAAATTTTTTGATGCAATGGGGACCATTGCTTCTCAAGGAGGGAGGAATGATTTGGACAACAATCTAGATGACAATTCGGGTGATGGGTCTACCCCAATTGATGGCAGAACTTTCGGGAGACATAACTTTTGCATCGAAGCTCTAATTGACTCACCGTTTGAACCATTGGAAAGCTAATAATTAGGGGAACGTCGTGAAATGGCTTGAGCTCCAATCAATGAAGTTTGACCCCCTAAAACCCAATGAAAGTGTCTCAAATTTTAATTTTAGTTATGCAGTCTAAAAATAGTAAGTTTCTAAAAATAGTCATTCCTCAAATTCTGTATCATTGTAAATCTTGGAAGTCAAACTAATTCATCTCCCTCAAGATTGGTGACCTTCCACATTCTCCCCACACCATCAAAACATGTATAAATGAATATGTAACCTGAAAGGGAAATAAGACATCTCTTCTCAGAGATAAGCATATGTTTGGGTCTGCATTTTTGATAAATAAAACATCTCTTTTCAGAGATAGCATTATTTGAATTGTGTTGTTCTTATTTCTGAATTATATTTCAACCAAAGCTTTTCAAGTTTTAGACTAGTGGTATCAGAGTGGTTTGTCTTTAGAGTGTATGATCCTGAGGATGAGGTCAGATTACAAGAGGCTTCGATGGAAAATAGAACCAATAGAATATCCACCTATTCGCTCCAAATGACTTAAAATGGCAGACAACACCGAGGCATCCGATCATTTCAAGGAAATGGTGAATGAATCCCTCCAACAACAACAAGCACATATGCTACAACAATTCACTCAAATTCTCAAACAAATCTCGATGGGAAATTCTAGTTCCTCATCCACACCTGCACATCTTTTCAGTGCCCCAACACCCTTCAAGATTCAGGGGAATTTTGATATCCCTACATTTGAAGGCAAAATCAATGCTTATGCAGTAGAAAATTGGTTAGATCAATTGTCATCTTATTTTTTTGTAAATAAATTCACTGATAAAGAGAAGATTACTTTTACTTTTTTGAAAGCATCATTGCCTATCAAAAATTGGTGGGAAGTGTACAAAAAGAGATTCAGTACAGATGATATTGGCCTTGAGAGAGAACCTACATGGGATGATTTCATAGATGTTGTAAAGGAAGAATACTACCCCATTGGAGCATATGACAATCTATATATAGAGTGGCAACAACATTGCCAAGGTAAAGAAAAATATGTTCAAGATTACACTAACATTTTTCATTCTCTATCTTCGAGATTGGGCATCCAAGAAAGTGAGAAACATAAGGTTCTCAAATATCGTGGTGGACTACAATCGTACATACGGGGAGAAATGGAACTCTTCAGTTTGGAAACCATCGATGAGGCATACAAGTTCACAGTGAAGATTGAGTAGAAGCATGGAAGAATGAATGTAAAGAATCAGTCTTCAAAATAGAAAAGTGACAAAGAAGGTCAAACACAAGGCCAAAATTGGAAGCAAATGGAAGAAAAGACTGGGAAGTGGTGTGATTATCACAAATCTGGAACTCACTCCAAAGAAGAATGTCAAGCTATCAAATCACTACTTTCTGAGTCACAATCCTCTGCTCTAACTCATACAGACCATGTAGTCAAAGAGGTTGAAGAAGAAATTATAGATGTTGATCTTGAAGCCATTGTTGCTTCATCATAGACACATGACAAGATGCTAGATGACAAGGAAAGGTTGTTTCACTCTAAGTTATGGGTGAAAGGTAAGCCTCTACATTTCATTCTTGATAGTGGAAGTCAAAAGAATTTAATCTCTACTGATGTTGTGAAAAGCCTAAATATGTCTATGAAGCCTCACCCAAAACCATACAGTATTGGATGGTTGAGTCTGGGGAGAAACCTCCATGTCACCCACCAATGTCTTCTCTCATATGCAATACAACCTTTCCAAGATGAGGTCTTATGTGATGTGATTAATCTAGATATTTTTGATGTACTCTTTGGTCAACCATTCATGTATGATCAACATGGTATATATAAATCAAGAACTAAAAGGATCACTCTCACTCTTGGAACACGGTGCTACATGGTACCAAAAGTTCCACCTTCTACATCTGTCTCTCTGATTAGTGCCAAGAAATTTATTCTCATGCTGGTCAAGCCACAGGAATCCATAAGGGCTGATGTTATAGCCTTGACTACAAAAATAACACAACAATATAATAAAATAGATACCAAGCTGAAGAAGTTCATGGCCTTCCATCCACAGATTGATGGTCAGACAGAAATGGTGCATAATCAGGCCTTGTACAATTCCATAAATCACAGTCCCTTCCAAGTATGCATCAAGAATCAAATCAAAGTACAACTACCACACTTGATGAAAAATCTTGATGTAATGGGGACCATTACTTCTCAAGGAGGGAGGAATGATCCGGACAATAATCTAGATGACAATTCGCGTGATGGGTCTACCCCAATTAATGGCAGAACTTCTAGGAGACATAGCTTTTGCATTGTAGCTCCAATTGACTCACCGTTTGAAACGTTTGAAATATAATAATTAGGGGAACGTCACGAAATGGCATGATCTCTAATTGATGAATTTTGACCCCCTAAAACCCAATGGAAGTGTCCCAAATTTCAATTTTAGTTATGCAGTCTAAAAATAGTAAGTTTCTAAAAATAGTAATTCCTCGAATTCTATATCGTTGTAAATCTTGGAAGTCAAACCAATTCATCTCCCTCGAGATTGGTGACCTTCCACATCCTCCCCAAACCTTAAAAACATGTATAAATGAAGATGTAAACCAAAAGGGAAATCAAACATCTCTTCTCAGAGATAAGCATATGTTTGGGTCTGCAATTTTGATAAATAAAACATCTCTTTTTAGAGATAGCATTATTTGAATTGTGTTGTTCTTATTTTTGAATTATATTTCAACAAAAGATTTTTGAGTTTTGGATCAGTGGTATCAGAGTGGTTTGTCTTTAGAGTGTATGATACCAAGGACGAGGTCAGATTATAGGAAGCTTGGGTGGAAAATAGGACCAGCAGAATATCCACCTATTCGCTCCAAACGACTTCAAATGGTGGATAACACTGAGGCATCTGATCATTTCAAGGAAATGGTGAATGAAGTCCTCTAACAACAACAAGCACAGATGCTACAACAATTCACTCAAATTCTCCAATAAATCTTGATGGGAAATTCTAGCTCCTCATCTGCACCTGCACATCTTTTCAGTGCCCCAACACCCTTTAAGATTCAAGTGAATTTTGATATCCCTACATTTGAAGGCAAAATCAATGTTGATGTAGTAGAAAATTAGTTGGATCAATTCCCATCTTATTTTTCTATAAATAAATTCATCGATAAATAGAAGATTACTTTTGCTCTTCTAAAAGCATCATTGCCTGTCAAAAATTGGTGGGAAGTGTACAAAAAGATATTCAATGCAGATGATATTGGCCTTGAGACAGAACCTACATGGGATGATTTCATAGGTGCTGTAAAGGAAGAATACTACCCCATTGGAGCATATGACGATTTGTATATAGAATGGCAACAACTTTGCCAAGGTAAGGAACAATTTGTTCAAGATTACACTATCATTTTTTATTCTCTATCTGGGAGATTGGGCATCTAAGAAAGTGAGAAACATAAGTTTCTCAAATATCATGGTGGATTACAATGGTACATATGGGGAGAAATAGAACTCTTCAATTTGGAAACCATTGGTGAGGCATACAAGTTCACAGTGAAGATTGAGCACAAGCATGGAAGAATGAATATAAAGAATCAGTCTTCAAAATGGAAAAGTGACAAAGAAGGTCAAACACGAGGCCAAAATTGGAAGCAAAAGGAAGGAAAGATTGGGTAGTGGTGTGATTATCACAAATCTGGAACTCACTCCAAAGAAGAATGTCGAGCTATCAAATCACTAGTTTCTGAGTCACAATCCTCTACTCTACCTCATATAGACCCTGTAGTCGAAGAGGTTGAAGAAGAAATTATAGATGCTGATCCTGAAGCCATTGTTGCTTCATCACAGACACATGACAAGATGCTAGATGACAAGGAAAGGTTGTTTCACTCTAAGTTATGGGTGGAAGGTAAGCCTCTACATTTCATTCTTGATAGTGGAAGTCAAAAGCATTTAATCTCTACTGATGTTGTGAAAAGCCTAAATCTGTCTATGAAGCCTCACCCAAAACCATATAGTATTGGATGGTTCAGTTTGAGAAGAAACCTCTGTGTCACCCACCAATGTCTTCTCTCATATGCAATACAACCTTTCCAAGATGAGGTCTTATGTGATGTGGTCAATATAGATGTTTTTGATGTACTCTTTGGTCAGCCATTCATGTATGATCGTCATGGTATATATGAAGCAAGAATTGGAAGGATCAATTTTACTCTTGGAGCACGGTGCTATAGGGTACCAAAAGTAGCACCTTATACATCTGTCTCTCTGATTAGTGCTAAGAAATTTGTTCTCATGGTGGTCAAGCCACAAGAATCCAAAAGGGCTGATGTTACAGCCTTGACTACACAAATAACACAACAACAAAAGAAAATAGATACCAAGCTGAAGAAGTTCACGGCCTTCCATCCAAAGACTGATGGTCAGACAGAAATGGTGCACAATCAGGGCTTGCATAGTTCCATAAATCACAGTCCTTTCCAAGTATGCATCTGGAATCAAATCAAAGTACAACTACCACACTTGGTAAAAAATCTTGATAAAATGGGGACCATTGCTTCTCAAGGAGGGAGGAATGATCCAGATAACAATCCAGATGACAATTTGGGTGATGGGTCTACCCCATATGATGGCAGAACTTCTGGGAGACATAACTTTTGTACTGTAGCTCCAATTAACTCACTGTTTGAACTGTTGCAAAGCTAATAATGAGGGGAACATTGTGAAATTACATGAGCTTTGATCAATGAAGTTTGACCCCATAAAACCCAATGGAAGTGTCCCAACTTTCAATTTTAGTTGTGTAGTCTAAAAATAGTAAGTTTCTAAAAATAGTAATTCTTCAAATTTTGTATCATTGTAAATCTTGGAAGTCAAACCAATTCATCTCCCTCAAGATTGGTGACCTTCCACATCCTCCCCACACCTTCAAAACATGTATAAATGAAGATGTAACCTGAAAGGGAAATCAGACATCTCTTCTTAGAGATAAGCATATGTTTGAGTCTGCAATTTTGATAAATAAAACATCTTTTTTTAGAGATAGCATTATTTGAATTGTGTTGTTATTTCTGAATTATATTTCAACCAAAGCTTTCTGAGTTTTGGATCAGTGGTATCAGAGCACTTTGTCTTTAGAGTGTATGATCCTGAGGATGAGGTCAGAGTACAGGAAGCTTGGGTGGAAAATAGAACCAGCATAATATCCACCTATTCGCTCCAAATGAATTCAAATAGCAGACAACATCGAGGCATCCGATCCTTTCAAGGAAATGGTGAATGAAGCCCTCGAACAACAAAAATAATAGATGCTACAACAATTCACTCAAATTCTCCAATAAATCTCGATGGGAAATTTTGGCTCCTCATCTGCACCTGCACATCCTTTTAGTGCCCCAACACCCTTCAAGGTTTAGGTGAATTTGTATATCCCTACATTTGAAGGCAAAATCAATGCTGATGTAGTAGAAAATTGGTTGGATCAATTGTCATCTTATTTTTCTATAAATAAATTCACCGATAAAGAGAAGATTACTTTTGCTCTTCTGAAAGCATCATTGCTTGTCAAAAATTGATGGGAAGTGTACAAAAAGAGATTCAGTGCAGATGATATTGGCCTTGAGACAGAACCTAAAAGGGATGATTTCATAGATGCTGTAAAGGAAGAATACTTCCCCATTGGAGCATATGATGATTTGTATACATAGTGGCAACAACTTCGCCAAGGTAAGGAACAATCTGTTCAAGATTACAATGACATTTTTCATTCTCTATCTATGAGATTGGGCATACAAGAAAGTGAGAAACATAAGGTTCTCAAATATTATGGTGGACTACAATGGTACATACGAGGAGAAATGAAACTCTTCAATTTGGAAACCATCGGTGAGGCATACAAGTTTGCAGTGAAGATTGAGTAGAAGCATGGAAGAATGAATATAAAGAATCAGTCTTCAAAATGGAAAAGTGACAAAAAACGTAAAACACGAGGCCAAAATTGGAAGCAAAAGGAAGGAAAGACTGGGAAGTGGTGTGATTATCAAAAATCTAGAACTCACTCCAAAGAAGAATGTCAAGCTATAAAGTCACTACTTCTTGAGTCATAATCCTCTGCTCTACCTCATATAGACCATGTAGTCGAAGAGGTTAAAGAAGAAATTATAGATGTTGATCCTGAAGCCATTGTTGCTTCATCATAGACACATGACAAGATTCTAGATGACAAGGAAAGGTTGTTTCACTCTAAGTTATGGGTGAAAGGTAAGCCTCTACATTTCATTCTTGATAGTGGAACTTAAAAGAATTTAATCTTTGCTAATGTTTTGAAAAGCCTAAATCTGTCTATGAAGCCTCACCCAAAACCATACAGTATTGGATGGTTGAGTCCAGGGAGAAACCTCCGTGTCACCCACCAATGTCTTCTCTCATATGCAATACAACCTTTCCAAGATGAGGTCTTATGTGATGTGGTAAATCTAGATGTTTTTTATGTACTCTTTGGTTATCCATTCATGTATGATTGACATGGTATATATGAATCAAGAACTATAAGGATCACTCTCACTCTTGGAACACGGTGCTACAGGGTACCAGAAGTACCACCTTCTACATCTGTCTCTCTGATTAGTGCCAAGAAATTTGTTCTCATGGTGGTCAAGCCACAAGAATCCAAAAGGGCTGATGTTACAGCCCTGACTAACAAACAACACAACAATAGAAGAAAATAGATACCAAGCAGAAGAAGTTCACGGCCTTCCATCCACAAACTGATGGTTGGACAGAAATGTTGCACAATCAGGCCTTGCACAGTTCCATAAATCACAGTCCCTTCCAAGTATGCATTAGGAATCAAATCAAAGTACAACTACCACACTTGGTGAACAATATTGATGTAATGGGGACCATTTCTTCTCAAGGAGGGAGGAATGATCTAGACAATAATCCAAATGACAATTCGGGTGATGGGTCTACCCCAATTGATGGTAGAACTTTCGAGAGACATAACTTTTGCACCGTATCTCCAATTGACTCACCATTTAAACTGTTGGAAATATAATAATAAGGGGAACGTCGTGAAATGGCATAAGCTCCACTTGATGAAGTTTGACCCCCTAAAACCCAAGGGAAGTGTCCCCAATTTCAATTTTAGTTGTGCAGTCTAAAAATAGTAAGTTTCTAAAAATAATAATTCCTCAAATTATGTATCGTTGTAAATCTTGGAAATCAAACCAATTCATCTCCCTCAAGATTGGTGACCTTCCACATCCTCCCCACACCTTCAAAACATGTGTAAATGAAGATGTAACTCGAAAGGGAAATCAGACATCTCTTCTTAGAGATAAGCATATGTTTGGGTTTGTAATTTTGATAAATAAAACATCTCTTTTCAAAGATAGAATTATTTGAATTGTGTTCTTATTTCTAAATTATATTTCAACCAAATCTTTTTGAGTTTTAGATCAATGGTATCAGAGCAATTTGTTTTTAGAGTGTATGATCCCGAGGACG
Source organism: Torreya grandis (assembly GCA_037957365.1). Taxonomy (NCBI): domain Eukaryota; kingdom Viridiplantae; phylum Streptophyta; class Pinopsida; order Cupressales; family Taxaceae; genus Torreya; species Torreya grandis. The sequence continues at coordinate 2,150,320 of JARHVA010000384.1, forward strand.
AGGTCAGATTACTGGAAGCTTGCTTGGAAAATAGAACCAACAGAATATCCACCTATTCACTCCAAATGACTTCAAATGGTGGACAACACTGAGGCATCCAATCCATTCAAGGAAATGGTGAATGAAGCCCTCCATCAACAACAAGCGTAGAATCTATAACAATTCACTCAAATTCTCCAACAAATCTCAATGGGAAATTTTGGCTCCTCGTCCGCACTTGCACATCCTTTTAGTGCCCCAACACCCTTCAAGGTTCAGGTGAATTTTGATATCCCTAAATTTGAAGGCAAAATCAATGCGGATGCAATAGAAAATTGGTTGGATCAATTGTCATCTTATTTTTTTGTAAATAAATTCACTGATAAAGAGAAGATTACTTTTGCTCTTCTAAAAGCATCATTGCCTGTCAAAAATTGGTGGGATGTGTACAAAAAGAGATTCAGTGTAGATGATATTGGCCTTGAGACAGAACCTACACAGGATGATTTCATAGATGTTGTAAAGGAAGAATACTACCCCATTGGAGCATATGACGATCTATATATAGAGTGGTAACAACTTCACCAAGGTAAGGAACAATCTGTTCAAGATTACACTGACATGTTTCATTCTCTATCTACGAGATTGGGCATCCAAAAAAGTGAGAAACATAAGGTTCTCAAATATCATGGTGGACTACAATGGTACATACGGGGAGAAATGGAACTCTTCAGTTTGGAAACCATCAGTGAGGCATACAAGTTCATAGTGAAGATTGAGCAGAAGCATGGAAGAATGAATATAAAGAATCAGTCTTCAAAATGGAAAAGTGACAAAGAAGGTCAAACACGAGGCCAAAATTGGAAGCAAAAGGAAGGAAAGACTGGGAAGTGGTGTGATTATCACAAATTTGGAACTCACTCCAAAGAAGAATGTCGAGCTATCAAATCACTACTTTCTGAGTCATAATCCTCTACTCTACCTCATACAGACCCTGCAGTCGAAGAGGTTGAAGAAGAAATTATAGATGCTAATCCTGAAGCCTTTGTTGTTTCATCACAGACACATGACAAGATGCTAGATGACAAGGAAAGGTTGTTTCACTCTAAGTTATGGGTGAAAGGTAAGCCTCTACATTTCATTCTTGATAGTGGAAGTCAAAAGAATTTAATCTTTGCTAATGTTGTGAAAAGCCTAAATCTGTCCATGAAGCCTCACCCAAAACCATATAGTATTGGATGGTTGAGTCCATGGAGAAACCTCTGTGTCACCCACCAATGTCTTCTCTCATATGCAATACAACCTTTCCAAGATGAGGTCTTATGTGATGTGGTCAATCTAGATGTTTGTGATGTACTCTTTGGTCAGCCATTCATGTATGATCGACATGGTATATATGAATCAAGAACTAGAAGGATCACTCTCACTCTTGGAACATGGTGTTATAGGGTACCAAAAGTACCACCTTCTACATCTGTCTCTTTGATTAGTGACAAGAAATTTGTTCTCATGGTGGTCAAGCCACAGGAATCCAAAAGGGCTGATGTTATAGCCCTGACTACACAAACAACACAACAATAGAAGAAAATATATACCAAGCTAAAGAAGTTCACGGCCTTCCTTCCACAGACTAATGGTTGGATAGAAATGGTGCACAATCAGGCTTTGCACAGTTCCATAAATCACAGTCCCTTCCAAGTATGCATCAAAAATCAAATCAAAGTACAACTAACACACTTGGTGAAAAATATTGATGCAATGGGGACCATTTCTTCTCAAGAAGGGAGGAATGATCCAGACAACAATCCAGATGACAATTTGGGTGATGGGTCTACCCCAATTGATGGTGGAACTTTCAGGAGACATAACCTTTGCACCGTAGCTCCAATTGACTCACCGTTTGAACCGTTGGAAAGCTAATAATGAGGGGAATGTTTTGAAATGGCATGATCTCTACTCAATGAAGTTTGACCCCCTAAAACCCAACAGAAGTATCCCAAATTTCAATTTTAGTTGTGAAGTCTAAAAATAGTAAGTTTCTAAAAATCATAATTCCTCAAATTTTGTATCATTGTAAATCTTGAAAGTCGAACCAATTCATCTCCCTCGAGATTGGTGACCTTCCACATCCTTCCCACACCTTCAAAACATGTATAAATGAAGATGTAACCCAAAAGGGAAATCAAACATCTCTTCTCAGAGATAAGCATATGTTTGGGTCTGCAATTTTGATAAATAAAACATCTCTTTTCAGAGATAGCATTATTTGAATTGTGTTGTTCTTATTTCTAAATTATATTTCAACCAAAGCTTTTTGAGTTTTGGATCAGTAGATGGGAGCTGATTGAGTATGATCATGAAATGAAAATTAAATCAAGCATGATGATATAAGACTAATCATGAATTAAAGGTGATCACAATAGTATTGATACATGTAAAAACACCATATCCTATTCACATTGAATCCCCTATAGATAATTTAACCTTATGCAAGTGGAGAATTGACTGGGACTGCACATGGTGGTCTCTTCCTGCAACATGAGACAAATATGCTTATCCAAACAACATGGAAAATTAAACCAAGTATGGGGATCATTGTATAAGGAATTCAAAATCCTCTAAAATCAATTGTAGTAATTATTTTTTATGAACTTGCCAAAAATGGAGCAAAACCTATAGGGTACATAGATTTGTAAGTAGAAAAACATAGTCAACTTTATGAGGATGGTTCATGAATTAGAGGCCACCATTATTAAAAATACTTATATAAAAATTAAGGTATCTAAGTTTACTATAACCTCCCGGAAGCTTTTAAAAATTCTCAACTATCTATACTAAACAAAACCTGAAGGTCACTTTTGCATGCTAAGAAGGGTGAAAAAGTAGCAGAACGGTTTTGGGCCAAAAATGGCACTTAAAAAGAAATAAAATGTTTAAACTATCTTATGGAAGCTGAATAGACACACCATGATCGTCTCCCATGTGGCACACTTCCCCATGAGGTGTACAAGTGCCAAACTCACCTTTTTCCTCAAGAAAGTTTCCTTTTCTTCTGATGAACCTACCACTTTTTAGTTATTTTAGTTGATTAAGAACACTAAAGACACATGGGATGTGACATAATTGTTTTTAACCTTCACACTTCCCAAAAAACCTATACAACTCATTAAATTCTTAATTTTAACCCCTAAAATGACTCAAAAGGACTTGTTGGCTAATAAAATAAATGACCAAGGATAATATAGCATTGAATAATATTAAATGACCTATGATATACCTTATGACTAAATAATAAACCCCATAAAACACTTAAAAGTCAAGTTTTTTATTAGGGGTGCCCCAATTTGATCTAAAAGGCAAATTTGGTCAACGCCTACAACATACTCAACTTTTAAGGTTATAAAAACTATTTCCTATAGCCATAACAAGAGAATCCCATGAATCAGGCAAAAAACAAAGCAAAATTTGACATCTCTCTTCTTCATCCATTTTAACACTAATTGATACTAATTAAGCCACCAACATATTAAATGCTTCTAAGTGGTTTGCAATTTGTCCACCTTCTTCCTTTATTAAATAATATAATTTATTTCTCAAGAAAATTTTATTAATAGGAGATTTAGCTTGGTATATCTCACTTAGTTTCATCCATAACTTATTTTATGTAGTCTCTTCATGGACATTAATCAGTATAGATTATGTTAGGCACAATCTGATGAGACTTTTGGATTTTTAAAAAATCAAGCCATAATTAGCTACTTCATCTAGATCTATAGGTCTCTAAATAATTTCATCAATAGCATCTCACAGATCATGATCAATCAAAAGATCTTCCATCTTTCGCTTCCACATCTCAAAATTATTGCCTATAAATTTCTCAACCTCTAATCTCCCTAATGTGTTTTTCATCTCAAAATTCTTGCAATAAAAAGCTCCAAAATTCTCCTTGCACAAGCTCCCACTCAAACTGGATTAGTTTAAAAAATCTAACACACCTACAACTAGAACAAAAATTGGCCAGGCTCTAATACCACTTGAAAGGAATATGGATCGTGAAAAAAATTTCTTACACTAACTAAGAGAGGAGAATATGCAAATAATTTGAATACTTATTACATAATGATAATAAAACACATACATCTAAAATTAATAGCATACCATAACAAGTGATTTATGTGGGGAAAACACGTTCAAAAAAAAAATCCACACTCTAAAGCATCTCAATGTATTAAACTAATCACCAAGATTACAACAAACTTATAGAGCAAGCCTTCATAAGAGCACCACCAATATACTACACATAGGAGAAGAACTAATTCAATAGAGCTTCAGTGCCTTTGCACAACTCTCAAGCTTACAAAGCATAGATACAAACTTATTAGCTTCTTTTTTGTTTCAATTATAAAGGAGAATACATTTAAATTATATAAATTATAAAGGAGATGACAAATGAGAAAACTTCATGAGCAAGGCAGGGAAATTCACCACCCTTTAGTGCTACCACTATTTAGCAATAGTAACATGCTTGTAGTCTTTTTTTTTGGTAAAAAATGGACCCTACACTTGTGACACATCATCCCCCACTCTCACAAGCCTCCAAAACTCTATCCCACTCTCACATGTGCCTCCAAACTAGAATAGTAACTTATTCCCCACTATCCCATGTGACTCCACATGCTTCCAAGAGATTCTCCACCAACTTTTGACTTCTCTTTCCACTCAAGATCATGAGTCCACAAAGAAATTTAACCCATAGCACATTTTTGTCAATTTACACCTAAATCAAAAGTATGTGCATCTCAAAAGATAATCACTTGTCTCCTTAGTGAAGTCATATGTCCCACTTTCACTCATATGTACTTACATCATGTAAATTATTCCATGGGCCATGCCAACTCATCACAATCCACATCACCACCTACATCACCTACCACATCACATGCACAATCATTGCCAACTCACCACTGCCACCTCATCACATGAATAGTTATTATGAATAGTGTCTTCACTTGTCAAGGTTAAGACACCTCATTTCCCAACACTTATAAGACCTATAATTACTCAAAAAATAAAATAACAAACCAAAATTGATTAAAATGGTAATGCTCCTACATCATCTATGGTGAGGAAGCATAATTTATTTGGAGGCAATAAGGAGTAGGAGAGCTAGTTATTGTGCTAGGGGTCTAATTGTAGGTACTTATATTTTGTATGTTGATATGGCTCACATTGTATGAATAAATAGCACATTTTATATATGTACATGTTATGGTCTACATTGTTTCTTGATATATGTCATATTTTTTATGTCATTATGACATAAAACTTTGCATATACACATATATACTAGTTGGCATTCTCATTTTAATGATCTTATAAATATTATAACCATTTATACACATGATAATTTCACTAAGATGATTTCATTTTTACCCTGGTTATGTTACTAATATATTATTATTTTATGGATGAGTTCAGTCCTTATGTTGTTTCCTCTTAGTTTAAATCTAGATGACATTAATTGAATGCATCTATGCACCTCTTTCTAGTTAACTTTCTTGTGATTAGAATGGAAGTTTGATTTATTATGAGCATGATGTTGTTATGGATATTCTAGTATTTTCCTATAGTTTTTCAATTCTATAATAGATTATAAGTTGGTTATTGTTGTCACATGAATCATGCACCTGTGATCATGAATTCATCTTCTCACTTTTAAATGCTTATAAGCATTAAAACTTATTTTTAGGCCTTATAACATTGTCCTCTACCTATTAATCATCTTGTAATCCTTGTCTTGAAACCATGAAGACCATTCAAACCTTGTGGTGAAGATATTGAGACCATGAAAACCCTTGTTGAAAACCTTGATTTATGGTTTGAAGATGCTTTGAGGGGGATAAAACCTAGTTTATATGCCTTTTAAGACAATAAAAACTTTCTATATATCACTATAGACTTATCGAGACCTAAAATTATGTGTTTTGGGTTGTAAACCTATGTATTCTACCTGCTAGACCTGCAATCATCTTGCTAAGACTTGATTATAACTAATGTAAATAGTTATAACTTGCCTTGGATTAGCAAAACCAATTAGGCTTGTAACCATAATTTTTTGTATTATATCTCTCAGATCACTTGTTTCCAATTCATCTCCCTCAATATTTTAGTCATCCTGTGATTTTGATCTCTGCAATTCTTATTTATATATATTTTCCTTATATGTCAATCCTTATTATTGTTATAGGTCTCTTAATAGTAACTTAAGAGGATTGTTATCTTAGGCTTGTTAGAAGCCTTATTCACCCTTTTTCCTCGATTATTTAAGGGTATATCAACCTTAAATATTTATTTGAGGTTTCTAATCCTCCTTATCACTTACTTATGTCAAATAACTTACAACACAAGATTATACATGTCTTCTTAGCTTGATAACACAAAAATCATCACTTAGGCTTCTAGGCTTTTTAACTCTAGGTCTGCAACCTCTCCACCAGAAATTTAATTTAATTAGTGATAAAAAAATTTATCAAAAATCTCATTACACTTCATTTTGATGGATAAGACTAATAACCACTCATATGACTCCTTTCTTAGTGAAAATGCAAGATTCAACAAATAGGGTTTTGACCTTCTTGATAAGTCTACAAGTGGTGTCTTGGACTTATCTATCTATAATGATATTAAAAAATTTATATATTTTTTAACATATCTTATTCATCATTACACACCTATGTAATATTTTCAAAATCTTATGGTACTTGGAAACCTTGTGAAAATCATAAATCTATACGTAAGCACTATTTTAGGCTTGTAAATAGGCTTACAAATACACAATCAACTGTATCTAATTTTATACGAATTATTTCAATATGAAACCACTTATATATTCTTTAATATACTTTCAATATCTTTATAATCAATTTTCAAATGGTTTTTATCAATGGTTTAAGATAAAAGTGAGTTTCCCTAACTAAGATTCCTACTTTCTTGACAAATACAAGTATGTCAAGACATAGTCTCTTATAACTTCATTTATTAATATATTAAACTCTTTAAAACAAATAAATCATATTTATACAACCCCTTATCACATGTGTACATATTTTTAATAGGTTTTAATCATTAAACTAAGATTTATGCATTTTTCCCTATCTTGAGACATTGATTTTATTGTATTGTGTAGATCTGAAAAACATAGTCACTTATTTTGGGAGTTTGAATAAATTTAATATCATGAAACCAATGGTATATTTTATAGGAGGATTTTATTAAACTACATACCAAATTTCATCCTATTTTGACCTATCATTTGAAATATATGCCTCTTTTTGTAGCAAAAAACTCTACTCTAGGTTTAAAACAAGATTTGAGACCTAAGGGTAAATAAAAGGTGAAATGAACAATTTTTTATTGTTAAAGCATGGAAAAAATATATAATAGGTTTTTTAATATTTAATATTACCTATAAAATGTTTCTATGTCATCCTTATAGCCAAAATTACACTCTTTTCACCCTTTCTCAATCTGATCATACACATAATTTTGTGTTTTTAAAGCACAGTCTTACTAAATCAACATTTCAAAGTAAAATATCATTCATATAAATTAAAAAACTTGTATATAATATTATTAAGTACTAAATAACATTATATAATATAAATAACACCTTTCCTTTAATTAAATCTTCCTCAAATTACATAAACACAGACCTATAACTCAACAACAACCTTACTAAGACCTACAACTTCATATTTTATGCCTATTACTTGTTATTTTGGGCTCTTTAAATGGTTTTTTAAAACATATCACCTTTTAACTAATGTCACAAACTTGTTTTTATCTTGTTTTACACAATAAATATTTCTCAAAAACCTCACAACCCTTTCAAACATGCTTAATTTGGTCATTTCCTACATTGGACTTAACTTGAGGAAGATTCTAAACTATATTACATATAGATAACTATTAAATGAATTTTATTACATGATTATAGACCTCTATAACCCATTACACAAATTTCATAACCCTTTAAATGAACTTAAGTCCTTCAAAACCACTCTAAACTAATTCAAAAATTCAAATTATGGCTTTGGTAAGAAAACTTGAAGCCCTTTGTATTGGCATTCTCGATTATGAAAACCCATTGTAGGCCTATAGGTTGTGTCATGAAGCTATGCTCAGAACACCTGTAATCTATCTTCAAACCTATTTCCTGATTTAAAACCTCACTCTTAACTTTATGAGCCTATAAAATTTAATAATAATCTTAAAACTCTTAGAAACATATGCTTGAAGCCTTGCAATATGAATACAACTATAAAAAATGAGGTGTTACAAGGCTTAGGGTTTTAAATAGCTCTTAAATTAATTTTGTAAGTTTTTAAAGATCCATGTAATTTTTATATTCATGTCAGGTCTAGGGATCATCATGAGATGCCTCAAGGTTTGCTAAATCCCTTAAAGACTTCCTTCTTACCATGCACAAGGAGAAAGAAAAAAGGAGATCTCTGCTAATTTTTTTGGATTGTTGACTTTTTATACCTCACTCAGCTTGTAACTCATCTTTTATGGTCTTGAGGACCTTTCAATCTCTACTACCATGTTTTTTAAACTTTGATGAGGCTCTACAGACTTTAAAACATCTGTAACTCTTCATTTTTTTTGTGTTAGGTTGCCTTTCGACCCTGGCTCAATGTAGTGTGTATCAAACATGATTTATCTTGCATTTATATTCCTATAAAATATTTCAAAACAACCTTGGACAAACTCTAGATAATGTAATCTATCATCACTCATATAAAATGGTACTCTTAAAATCTTTTTGTTTTCAACTATGTTATTAGGTGCATGTTTGAAAGTAATATGCATGGAAATTCTAGCTTGAATTGAATTATAGTATTAGCATTGAACCTCATTACATGGTTGTAGTATTTAATTCTTACCAAATTCCACAACTGAAACAATGGTGCCAACTAGGAAGTTATCCTCTCATATGTATAATTGATTATCTAACCATTTTGATTTGTTTATGTGTCTTTCATATTGGCATATAATAAAATTATTGAATTCAAACATGAAATTAGATATGAAAACTTTGGTCATAACTAACTCATATCTTGATGACTCTTTTTCATCTTTTAACATATGTTTTACAGATGTGTACTTCTTATAATCAACTAGTTACTTTCTAAACTCATATGAAAATTATTCATGTATACAACTGGTCAAATTTGACAAGCCACCACAACTGTTACATGTTCCATCTAAAAATTATTTGGCAAAAAAAATTGTACCTTGGGTTGTGATAGAAAATACTTTGGATTAATTCTCTTGATGTTTTAGGTGGGGAAACCATCATACATTCCTGCATAATATCATCATTATGTAAAGTATAATGTATATGATGAAAAATATTAAAATTCATAATAAATTTAACATATACCTTATAATAACATACAGTGTGTGTTTGGTTTATTTTAACATAGAAAGTCTTGCGCATATCAAATGACCTTTGGATAATTATCAATTGGCCATTAAATTTTTAAATAAACATTTTATAAAATTTTGTTTAGGTCATGTCCAAAAAAAATTTTGCATGTGGTTCACTGTTTTTTAACACTTTTATTCTTTTAACACCATCTTTTAAATTAGATAAGACCCTTGTGTCTTGTGCCAAAACATTTCAATTAAATTTCTTGTTCCTTCAACTAATACCTTATATTTTTATGGGAGTATACCGCTAAATTTCCAACACTTTATGACTAAAGGGTCATCAAGCCTTGTTCTTATTTTTACAACATTTATCAAAGTTTTTTAATTCAAGTTCAAGGATTTACTTATTTCACTAAGAATTAATATTTTATATGTTTGCTTATTCACTATAAATTCCATTATTAATCGTCTTACCACATTACTATCTTTTTTTTACTTTTATTTCTTATTGCCTTAAATGCATTAAATAGATTCTTTACTATTGCATTATTTCTTCCATCTATATTGTTTATTCTTAAATTTAAATTATGCATCACAAGTCACATTTTTTGCATTTTCAATAATTGAGTTCAAATAGTTGACATCATTTTGTATGACTTTTATTCTCAAATGCATAGTCTCATACACATTGAGCATGGTGTTGAACTGGTCTTTTTGACATTTTACCTTCCATGAGTTCTATTATTTACTCATCTATTTCAACCATATATTTTGGTGTTCATTGTATTATCCTTAAAGGTGTGGGTGTATGAGCTATATTTTGTATTAAATTGGGTGGTGTTACCACTTAAACCATACAAGGGATATTATAGGGTTAGCTAGGTACATTAGACCCTACAAGTGAATTGAATTTTTCTTTACTAGGGGGGACATGAATTGGAGTCATTTCTTGATGTTGATTATCATCATGCTTAAAAACTTCATTACAGATGGGTGTTTCATTATATTATATTTCTCCATATGTTTCATCACTCATTAAAAATTTATTACTTACATGCTCTACATGTTGAATTTCATCATTCAACAAGGATTTATTAAGCTCTCGTATCTCATTTGAAGACATATCTAAATTAAACTCCATGGAATTGGGTATGTTATTTTCATTTGAAATATTACCTGGTGTGAATGAAGTACCTTCAACTTGCCCAGAAGCTCTTATGTATGCTCTTCTATCTACTCATCTTTTTCTTACTTTTTCTCTCTTATCTTCAATTTCCTCATTTGTTAGCTCTTTAATTGATCTTTTACAATGAATTCATGACCCCATTATTTTTCTTTACTTAAATAAGTCAATTTTAGAATAAAATTTGAATAATTTATAGAGATTGAGACAAAGTGAATGTAGAATTTATAGAATTTACATAGTTACATCAGTAAAAACTAGTTTGAAGCTTATAAAAACTATAAAAAAAAATTTATGGGAATGAAGAGAAGTCCATGAATCAAAAAAGGCATGTGTGCCTCTAAAAATCATGCACACCCTTTGTGATTCACAAATCAAATGGGAAAATCACTTATTGTGAGGACAGTATGTTCCAAAAGGGCATACGACCTTTCTAGTTTTACAAAAACAAATGCCCTTTTCCCTCCAAAATTTGGTTTGGTTTTAGGCTTGGGGGGCAAACCTAATCCAAACCCTATCATGAACCAACCCATTTGATTTTGTGAAAAATTATGTGTCTTTTTCATCCTTCATGACCCATATGATCACTTAGATTTTCTTATTAAAAATATATATATGGATTTGTAGAGGGGAAAATGTAGTTTTTAAATGTTTTTTTTCAATGTTAAATTATTATTTGTATTTATTACTTAATTTCTACACAATAGACCTTATTATGGACTTTATACATGTCATTAAAAATATGTTTATAACTTTTTGAATATTAATTGAACGTTTATAAAACTTATATATCAATAATCTACACATTGTCAACTATGCTTTAAAAATTAAAAAAATTGATTTTTATGAAGTTAAGGTCAAAAAGTTAAGTTCATATAATTATAGTTTCAATTTTCTAGCTGTCTTATTATCTATGTATGTGTGTGTGTGTGTGTGTGTGTAATAAAATTAATAAAAAATGTAAAAAGGTGGCAGACACCTTGGAAAACTTGGGAGTATTTAGCATGTACCTAGCCACATGGAATGGACCCCAAAACTTACCTCCCCGTATCCAACCATTGCTTGATTATGACGCAAATCTACTAAAGCCATAGGCTGGCAGTGGAGAAACATGTGGAAACTCAAATCATGATTAGTAAAATGATTAATTCCACTTTGTGTCATGATGATGACATGAATTTTGAATTCAAAGATGTAAGACATCATTTCAAAAAGGCTTATCCAAATGGCAGGGGAGTAAAACAAAATATTGGTATTTTGCCTAGTTATTTGACCAATGACAACCCTAAACATAGTTTCAAAAATAAGAAAAACATCATGGGAGGAGGCAGGGACTACTATGAGCCAATATCATGGGTAAAATTCTAGACTAACTTCAAATTATATAGGAAGTTATAGAAGGGTGGCCTAATAGAATTAATGTTAACGATCGAAGGACACAATGAGATTCTTGCCAGAGATTTTGTAGCCAAATGGAAGTAGAGGTAGGTGACTTTCAAGGGGCCATGGTGGATGTTTTTAAGGAACTCATAGAGGAATTTTTTGGCATGTCATGCAAGGGTAAGAAGAATTCAAGGATAAACAATATAAGTAAGAGCTTATTCAATCTTTCTTCCAGTTTGACATAATCTACCACATGGGTAAAAAGGGATTCCCTCGGGCTAACTTTTCATGAATATGGCCTAAAATCTACCTGTAGGTAGTGCAATATCTTACTCTTGAAGGGAAATTCACCCATATCTTTTCACTTCAATTTTTACTACTAAATCACTTTAAAGGACAAATGATTAGCCTTCCATACTCTTTTCTCATGACTCTCAAAGTAATAGTTCTAACCTTTCAGTAAAAATCCTCTGTGGATATTATCCATCAAGGACTAATCCTTTTTCTCACCAAATGGGCAATCCCTATGAGAAGTCAAAAAATCTATTTGATAAAAAGTACTAAAGATAAAATCTCTAATAAGGGATTATTTTCAAATGAAAGAACAAGAGATGCCTCCCCTTTTACCCTCCTAACTCCATGGGAGAAATGGAAGAAGGAAATGAGAAAGGATCATGACCCTTGTCCCCCATAGAAGAGCCTTGGTAATTAGGCCAGTAGGAGCCTTCAGTTTCAACAAGATATATAGAAATCCAATTTTAAACTTCATTAACCTAAGGTGACCAAATTTTGGAGGAGGGACAAGAACCCCAAAAAAATTTGAAGGGCATCAGGCAAAATTTTTTAGAGCTCCATGAAAACTTGCAGAGACTGGGAAAATGAATGGTTTCTTATATGGATTAATAGGACAAATTGAAATAATAAATTGATGACTTGAGGGAGGGGACTAGAGAATAATAAATGATAGGCAGGGGTGAGATTGAGGGTACCCCTAAAGCCAAGGAGGTAAGCACCAACACTCTGGGGATTACAACACTAAGAGAGACAAAGTTTTGGTAAAAAATATTAGAGGAAAGATGGGACATAAAAAAAATCACAACAAGAGGCCAGAGGCCTAAAACAAGAGCAATGTTGAGTAGTAGCACAAAAAAACTAGTGAATAGTAGCAGGAAGGAAAATTAGTCTGAGGAAATTTAGAAGAGTGTTGTGTCTGGTTAGTTTGGTCTAGTTCTCATTTTGTTGAGTTTTTGTTGAAGGTTTAGGTATTCTAGGCTGTGTGGGCCTTATTTTATTTTATCTCATTTATTTTACTATATTAAACTATGTTTTTTAGGTCCTTATAAAACCTAAGCTTAACTAGTGAAATGAAAAATAAAATTTTAAAAAAATATTCTCAACAATATTATATATTTCACCTATCCATATATGAAGTTTCATACAAAAAAATATTCATTTACTCAAAAGAAGTGTGTTCATACACATGCAATATCCTTATCTTTTTACAAAATATTATTAACCTATTATCATAAATACATCTATTTCACACACTTTTATCATTTGGATATTGAAAAAAGTATATATTTAGAAACTACATTCAAAATTTTGCAATTTATGTTCTTATGTCATTGTCAAATTCTTTCATTTGATATTATTTTAAGAAAAGAAATGTCACTTTATGCCCCCATTTTGTCCCCCATTTTCCTACATCTACCCATTAATGGTTTATAGTTTTGATACTCGAGTTAACATATTTGATAGGGTTATAGGTATTGAATTTTGGTAAGTGGATTTGGCAGTTCATTGGTAGGCATGTTAATAGAATGTTAATTGATTAGTGGGATTCCAATTTTGGCGAGATGAAATATAAAGTTGGTGGATTGTTGGAATCCAATGCAAGAATTACACATCATTTCAAGTAAAAAATATCAGTTATGATAATATAAGTAGAAAAAAATAGTTTTAGTTTCATTTATGTCAATCTTATTGCAAAAACAAAGCTCTACTTGGATGTGTTATGGAAGGATCAAAGGAAATATAGTGAGATTTTGAAAGTATTTACGATATTTTTTGAGGTATGTGCTTGATTCAAAGAAATATTTTGAATATTCGATTTGAAAGGTAGAAGTCAATTGCATGGTATACATTTTGGTTGTATTTTTTTCAAATTATTGAATGGTTTCAGGGGAATATTCATAAAAATTGTAGTATTATGTCCTTTTATAATGGCCAATTGAGGAAGCTTTTGTATAAGATATTTTCTCAAACATTTTCTTAAATGCATTCATTTTGAAGTCAAAATGGATTGCATGTAGTTTGATATTTATTTTGATAGATACATAAATGGGTTTTAGTATTATAGATTCAATCGCAGATAGGTTACAGATAGATTTATTTCTTCAAAATCATGGAAATAGTTTTATTTCATTTGGAGGTTTCAAATTTGTTTTTGAACAAATATAGCTTGATCTAACTCTCTCAAAATTTTGACTATAAAAAAGACTTAAAGTATCCAATGGAATTTGCATAAATCCTTGGGTTTTATCATGCATATGTTTATTTTTTTGGTTAATAAAGATGAGTCAAGTCATTTTGTTAAAAATACAAATGATGATTTTTTAGGAGACCTGTTTGCAATTTTAATTAACACAATAAATTGTTTTGAGGTTTAAAATTACATGCAGTCAGGTCTTTTCCTATTTTAGAGTATGCACGAATTGGTTGAATATCTTCGGAAACATAATTCAAATTATAATGGATTTTTAAACTTCATTGGAATTGAGTGCGTATTTGAAAGAGATTTTTGATCATTTTATTTGCATGTTGGACTTGTATGCATTTTGGGTTGAATAAATGGTTCTTACAGCTTCTTATTTGGCATGCATATGCATTTTTCTTATCGGTGTGAAAATAATGATGAGTTTGATAGTCATTCAAAATAGCTCTATTATTTTAATATATACAGTTCTTTCATTTAATTTTAAGAATATATAAATTGTTGATTGTTTCAAATAATAGTATATGATATTTGGAGATTATCATTATGGTTATTTTTGAATATGTCATTAAATAATATATGTTGTCAAGGACTATATATTTTAAAATATTTTAATATATCTTATTTGAATGTTGAACTAGTTTATTTTGCTTAACAATTATGTAAGGGTTTTACTCAGTGCATAGTAATTTATTGTTTAGTCATTCTTGTCATGTGAAAGACAAGATTGTGATTTGTATTAAAGGTAAAAGTGGGTTTTAAAGGGACCCTAATTGAAAAATAGTATCACACCTATGGAAAACCATAAGCTATAAGAAAGCCCATCTTCTAAAATAATAAAAAGAACCTAAAATAATAAAAACAACAAAAACACAGTAGAGACACAACAAAACAACAACACTCACACAACCCAAACCAGACATGAAATACTCAGTTGTTGAATATTTTCCAATTTTCATAAGCTTTGTTCTAATCTTAGATCATGATCTTAAGGTTTCTATCAATGATCATGTTGATGGTCTCCTCCTCATTGCCAATGATGATGCCTTTGAGTTTCTTATTAGGTTTGATTCCTTTGAAAGTATCACCCTTGTTGTTGAAACACATGGACAGACCTTCCATGTTATGCATAGCATTGTTGATAGTAACCTTGATAAAATTAACAAGGATATTTAACTTATATTTGAGGTCTTTGTTCTCCCTCTCCAGGGTATTAACTCTATCATTAAGGGATTCAATAAGGGAGAAAAGCTCAACATCTTTTTCTTTGGTATAAAAGAGCCCATCCATTTGATTAAACTTTTTTACATCTTGCTTTAGTTGGGTATGGTCCTTCATAAACCATATTAGAAAGACTTTGTGAATATTGAATTCATCTTCTAAAAATTCTAGCTTGCTCTGATTCTTGACATACTCAGCCATGTTTTTAGGATCTAGAATGTTATGATTACTAAAGGGAGGTTCCCCACCCTTGTCTTCATGCCCAACCTCCCTAGATCTGGTACTAGAATTGCTATTTAAAATCCTCTTGTTCTAAAGAGAAGATGTATGAAGAAAAGGGTTATGATTCTCTTGGTTAACACAAGGCTCATCAAGGTCTACCACTGAAATATTATACTGCTAAAAAGGCTTCTCCATATGCACATCAAAAGGAGAAGCCTCAGATTGTTGTTTGGGCTTGGACTCAGTGTTGTTATGAAGAAATATAGAATAATGTTTGATTGTAGGAGGATATTGATAACTCTAACCCTCCATTCGAGCCTAAGTTGATGGACACCAGGGTAAAAGATCTCACTATGGTCTATGCTCATCAAGCATACCCTGAGGTTCTAGATGAAGAGCCTAAAAATATTTGTAAATAAGGAAAATAAGCACTTAATGAAATAGCTCCTTAATGTTATTATCCTGCTTCACCTCTAAAACTGACTATTCTATCAAATGAAGGATGTAGAATGGAATATTGATGGGAATATTGTGTCAAAGGTACTTTAAAAATAGAAAATGATAGTAATGTATAACCTTTTAGTGACCATCAAGATTCACATACCTTATCAAATGCTCTGTAACCTTATTGAATGGAGAAGGAAGGTTCTCTCTTTTGAAACCCCCTTGAAATGGCATGAGACACTCATTTCCCACTAAGAATTTCTCCTTCTCATGCTCAAAATCCTTAGTAAGCTTGTTGAATTTTTGCTCTTCAATTTTGAGGCTTGTGACTGTAGCAATGAGCTCCTCATTGATTTCCACCAAAATATTTCTGATTAAGACCTCTTTATTTATTCTAATTTTTAGCAAATATCCTGGATATATGCTTTTCGATACCACAAATCCATTCAATGAAACTAGTAATGCCCCTAGTATGGAGGATTTATAAAACCTCTAACTTATTCCTAATGTTTTCTATCAACAAAGGTTCTAGCCTATTCAAATCTCCACCCATAGTAGACTGTAGACCCACAAAGACCTTCAAACTAAAAATATATCTTTTCCCCTACCTTAGAATGACTTGCAAATAAATCCCAATGTGTCTCAAAATATCCAAGATATACTTGGTAGTGTTGTACTTATAATGATTAATGACCAAAATACACCCCATGCCTTCTTTCAAAACATAATTATTACAAAATATGTGCACCATTATCTACCTAATTATTTTAAGCATTCTCTATATGGTTATAATTAGTTCTATCCTTACGTAAAATGTCATCAATATTATGAGATAAGATTTTCATAGCATTTCATACTTTGAATTGTCTAGCATCAACTCCTCTGTTGTCAAAAGAATCCACAAGCATATTACCTTCCTGGTAGGTGTGCTAAAAAGTAATACTTTTGAAAATCTCTACCAAGTGAAGAATTTCTTCAATAATGGGAGCAATGGATCAACTAACAATATTTTTTTTATTGATACAATTCATTATGTTGAGGGAATCCCCCTCAACCATAATATATTGAAAGCCTAAATCAAGAGTCATCTGGACACCCCATAAAGTGGCTAAGGCTTCTACAACATGATTAGATTAAACACCCATACATCCTTCATATGGGGCTATAAAAAACCCTTGATTGTCTCAAAACACCCCTCTACCCCTAGATATGCTAGGATTACCTTTGGATGCCCCATAAAAGTTAATCTTGATTCAACTACGAAAGAGAACCAGCCATCTCACATTTTTCCTTAGGATAATCTTAGGATCCACCATAGGTCTATCATCCAAGAAGATACACCATTCCTTAGAAATGAATTTCTCAGATGGGGAGAAAATTTGTTTCTTCCCCCAACTAATGTTTTTGAAATTCTAAAAAATAAGTGAAAATATAAAATTGGCAACTCTGAGACATGAATTTCTCTTATCCCTAGTTATTCTATTGTTATAGTATTTCCATAAACCCCAAATTAGATGATGGAATGCATGTTGCCATAAAGATTTAAGTTGTTGGTGAGCATAAGGGATCTTACAGGAAATCCATGCATCCAACAGAGAAAAAGGGTGAGCTCAACTAACAAGATATTTCCTATACAGCATGCCCTAGATCTCGAATGAAAAGGTACATTCTAAGAAAATGTGGAAGACAGATTTAACATCTCCCTCACAAAAGACACATCTATTCACCAAGGTAATCCCTCTTTTACAAATATTCTCTATAGTGAAGATCTTATTTTGAACACTCAACCATAGTAATATGTCAATCTTTGTAATTATAAATTTATTCCACATTTTTTCCACTAGGTTAACCTCCATAAATATGGGTTGAAGAAGTGAATAACCCAAATTAACTTGGTAAATAACATCTAATGAATCCTCCTAGACTAATTCATCATCCCTTAGCAAATTTGGTATATGAGTACCTGTGAGTAGAAAATTTAGATCTGAGACAATGGTGGTTGTGTTATCATCAACATTATCAATACTCAGGTGTTTCCAATACTTTATACCATTAAATTAATGGAAATAATCCACCACTTGCTCACCAAGAATAATAAAAAATGGGGGCCTATTTAGTGCCAAGGTTCAAGAGCCTCCAAAGGGTGTTTTAGGATCCAAGGGTCTTTCCATAATCTAATGCTCATGCCATTACCTAATTTCTATGTATGGCTTTTTAGAATATTATCTTTGTTCTTGGAGAAGAAATTCCATATGGCAGAACCTTTGATAAAGTTATCCTCATACATGAAATCTAGAGGGACATTGTTTTGTAGATATTTAGCACAAAATATCTTAGTCCATTGATTAGACTCATTTAGAAAATTCTAGCACAAATTAGTGACAAGCATTTTATTCATGATAGAAATATTTTTGATGTCCAAACCTCCACAATATTTCAGAAGACTAGCCTTCTTCATATCCACAAAGTGGAATTTGAACGTATCTTCAACCCCCATCCATAAAAAGTGATTTTGAATTCTATCAATTTTCTCTTAAATTTTTTTGGGTATATTAAATAGGGACATTAGATATATAGGAAGACTCTATAGGACACTATTGAGTAAGACTAATTTTCTAGCCTAGGAAAGAAGAGCACCTTTCCATCCATCAAGTTTTTTTTGATACCTCTCTATGAAAGGGTTCCAAAATTTCTCCTTCATTTTAAATTTGAACAAAGGCTTGCCTAGATAAACTGAGGTAAGTTATTTGATTTGAGAGTTAATAATTCTAACAATCTTGAGTTTCCTTAGCTTCAGAGTATTCAAGAAAAATAAAGAACTCTTGGTGAAGTTGACCAATTTCTTAGAAACCTCAGTATATCTAATAACATTGAATTTTAGTTCCTTGGCTTCCCTCACCGAGGCTATGGCTATAATGATCATATCATCCACAAACTATTGATGAAGGGAAGGCTGAATATTGGACATTAGTTTTAAACCTTTCAAAACCCCATTTTCAAGTGTAGCTAAGAGGTTCCTACTCAGGGATTCAGCCATAATAATAAATAAGAAAGGAAATAAAGGCTCACCCTATCTTATGCCTCTTTCACTCCCAAAAAACTAGTAGGAAATCCATTTATGATAATAGAGAACATTGTAGAAGAAATGTAAATATGTATCAGCAACTTGATATGTTTATGAAAACCAAATTTTTCCAACACCAAATCCAAAAAATGCCAATCCACCCTATCATATGGTTTAGCCATATCTATTTTGAAAAGCATTCCCATTTTTTTGCTTTCTTTAATAGAGTGGATAGTCTCATGCACAACCAAAATTCCATCTTGAGTTTATCTCCCTAAGATATAACCCCCTTGATTAATAGAAATGATTTTATTCATTAAAGGTTGTATTCTCATAGCCAACAATTTAGTAAAGATCTTGTAAATTGAGTTACACATGTTGATGGGCTTGAAGACATTGAACCTAAAAGCCCCATTTTTTGAGGAATGAGGGATATGAAGGTATTATTAATCTCTCTAAGCAATTTCCCTAAAAAGAAGAATTCTTTTACCACTACCAATAAGTCTTGTTTGATGATACCCCAAAAAGTTTGAAAGCAGGCTATCGGAAAGCCATCTAGACCCGGTGCTTTGTCCTTATTCATAGCAAAAACCACTACCTGAAGTTTCTTTTCTATAATTTACTTGAGCAAGGTTTTATTATCTTCTTGGTAAATAAGGGAAGGTATGTGTTGAATAAAATCCTTAGCCATGTTTCCATCAATTTTAGAGTTCTTCGCAAAGAGTTCTTTGAAATAACTAACAACTTTATTCTTTATAATAACTGGCTCTATATACACATAATTTAGTATTGTGGTCTCCCTCCTTTAGCCAGGTAGCTCAATAATTTTGTCTCCAAAGCATTTCCTCCTGATTAAAGATTAAATAATACTCAGCCAAAAGATTTTGCTTTTGTTGGAGCATAAGGGCCTCTAATCCCTGGGATTTAATATAACTTTCAATCCTCTAGAGATCCAATCTAATTTTTTATTTCTACAAAAATATATTACCAAATACTTCCCTATTCCAAATATGGATTTCTTTCTTAACCTTTTTTAGTTTCTACACCAGTTTGTACATAGCAGATCCCAGTACCTCCATACTCCACCAATCCTTTATTTTGTCTATCAGTTTTAGGTGAGAGAACCACATGTGCTCAAACCTAAAAGGGGACTATTGAGTTTTAAATCTAGTAAGGACATTGAGAACCAAGGGATTATGATCAGAACCTATTATCAAAAGTGAGGATAGGCAAAAATCCTAAGCATAGAACCAATCAGTATCAATTAGAACATGATCTAGGTGAGTTTGAATGAGACTTGTTCCCAACCTTTTGTTTGACCAAGTATAAGGGGAACCTCTGAGCTCAACATCAAACATATTGTTGAGACTAATGAATTCAACTAGATCCTCCATGTTGTCTGAGTGATATTGAACTCCTTTTTTTCCCTAACATAAATAGGAGTGTTAAAATATCCAACCAGCATCCACTTGATATTAACAGATGCTTTTATAAAATAGGTCAACTTGGACCACAAATTTTTTCTAGTTACCATCGAGTTTGGAGCATAAATATTTGATAAAATCTAGGAATCATCTTGATTTTTATAGGAAAAAAGAATAGCTAAATGATGCTTGTATGCAACCAATACCTCACCATTCAGCTCTTTGTCATTTAAAAATTTGCAATACCACCAGAGGCCTCTTTTGAGTCCACACTAGTAACTTTTGCTTCCTTTCAAAGCTGAATTTTTGTATCATTAAGGACATTATTGGCCATTTTAGTTTCTTGAATAGCTAGAATGGTTGGTTGATTATTTTCAATAAAATCCCTAAACACTCTATGTTTTTTGTTATGGTTCAAGCCTCTAATGTTCCAAGTGAGAACCTTCATTTATCTATTTTAATATATTGCCTAGTATATTCTCTTGTCGGTTTCATCTCTATCGTTGATTGTGTGCCATTAAAAATTTATTTTTATGTTTGATTCTTTCTATTAACTTCATTTGAATTCCTTCCTTTTTTATTTCTAGCAATTATATATGTCTGCCTTTTATTTAATTTAGGAGGTAATTCCTTTTCCTTATAAATATTATCCTATATGAGAATAAGGGATGTAACTGTAGCTATTAATCTACTATTGAAATTTTCTCTCCTACTAACTTCTTCCAACTCTGACTAAATGTAGGAGGAGGTGTTGGGCCTTGAAGAGAGAACACAAAAAGAAGAATCAACCTATTGATCCCTTTCCTCTAAACCTTCCAAGTTGTGAAAGGGATTTGGGTGGACCGGTGATGTGAATGCCTCGAGTGGAATGTTATCACAAAAAATCTTGTGATCTGACTGAGAATTGTCCTTCTAGATATATAGTTCATTTTGAGGAAAACCAAGGCAGTCCTTTGTTACATCTAAAACCTTATCTATTGTAGCATTTGTATACTTATGATTCATAGTCAAAAGTATATCTCCTCTAATCTGACTCTGATCAGGATTCGAAAAGCTCCCTACCGTAGTAGGCATGGTTTCCTTTTGAAGGTCCTTTTTCATTTGCACTAGGTAATAAAGTGGGCTATTATGAGGGTTACTAGAAAGTTTTTTGTCCTTGTTTTGAATTTTTCTAATATCCTTAGTAAGTTCCTCTATATTTGGCATGGATTTACTCATCCAGGTATTTTGGTCTTCTTCAAACACAAAAGCATTCCCTTTTTTCATAAAGGAAGGGTGGTTTCTTCTCATGTGTCCCATTTTATTGCATCCTTCACATTTCAAAATTAAATTTTCATATTCTATTTTTTTAATTATTTCCCCACTTGAAGAATTAAGGATGATGAAGGGGGGAAGTTCTTGATCCATGTAGGTGTTTATGTAAAATCTAGCATGAACCATACAAGTTCTAGTTGTAGTAGCTGAAACAAAAGCTATAAGATGCCCAAATGTTTTGGCTATGCTAATCAATAGATATTATTCTAAATATTCAAGTAGTAACCAAGGCAGCCTATCCCATAGAGGTATCATATTTATATTTTCCTATTCTGGTTCAAACCTTGGATTCCATTTCTTCAAAAATAGACATGTTCTACCAATAACCCAATGACCATTCACCAGTATACTAGCATAATCCTCTTTTTTATTTCATTTAATAAAAAAAAAGTCATTGCTTAAGGCAAAAATATCTAATGAACCTTTAGGATTCCAATGACTCTTAGCCTATAATCTGAAATGATCAATATTAGGGCACATTCCCAATAAGTTATCCACCAGAGAATGTTCCCATCTGATGGAATCTTTGGTTTTTAAAGCATCTATAACTACAATCTTGAACCCTCACAAGTCTTTGGTAATGGCAAGTTCATTGGTAGAACAAACTTCCTTATATTCCCCTATTTTTCCTTTAAGCTTATTCACCTAGGATAAGTTCTTTTTAGGGCTTTCAAATAGAACCTACCTGGAGATATCAATCCTCGAGGATTGAGATACCCTACATTATAAAGATGTCTTACTAACCTTGATCATTACATCAAAAGATAAATCTAGTAGTGACCTCTCAAGTTCCTTAATTGAAGTGTTTGTCAAAGGTTTAGAAAGAGAAGGCCCAATATTTAAAATCTTTGAATGCCTCATTCCTGACCCATCTAGGTCCCCCTCACCTTCTCCTATTGTTGCCTAATCCATCAACATCTAAGCACGTGAACCTGCACATAAAACTTGGAGTTTATCAACTCGCTTAGAGTCTCACTCCTCGCTCCTAGTTTTTACTCAAAAAATAATGATATCATTAACTACAACATGATTAAAGTGATTTCAAAGTGAAATTTGTTAAAAATTTTAATAGTTGAGTGATTTTATTGAATTATGTTCTATGAAAAATAATATTTATTTCTTTGTAGTAATGGTAGAGTATCATAAATAATGATTAAGTGTTTGACTCATTATGGTAATATTTAACCTTCTATTGAATGAATATTGTTTAGTGGTAAAATCAAAATGAGTTTGAAATTACACATGTTTGATGGATATAAATATATGAAATTCATTAAGATCAACCTTATATGGATTTGAATTCATATATTTATTATTGATTTCAATCTCTGTTGGCATTTGATAATGATTTTGGTTAGTTGATTTGAGGGTTTTGAAAACATATGGTAGTTTATTTATAAACATTGGTATATATACATGAAATAATTTTTAGTATATAATAGTTAGATCCTAAATAATATTTTGTTTATGTCAGTATATTGAGATGCCTAGTTGGACCCTGAATTTGAATCATTCTAACAAAAATGCATAGGGTCAAAGTGATGATAAGCATATCAAGGGCACTCCTTCATGAGGTAGTTCTTAAAGACAATTCATTCATAGGCAAAGAGTTGTTCACACTTTTTATCGACCATTTAATTACGTAACCCAAGTATATATTCATTTTGATGCTTCTAATCTTACCTTCTATAATGTTATTGACTCATTATCACCCAATTATTTATCCTTTCATGGTTATATAAGTTTGAAAAGATTATATGGTAGATATCATCCTTATAGACAAGGCATCCCAAGTGAATCTTTTTATCATATGCATATTGATGTTCAATCTGGTCAAAATAATACTCCAACACCCCCACATCTTGAAAATGTGTTTGATGTGACTACAAAAATACACCCTCATTCACTTGTGTCAATCAATAATAACTTATTTTACCTTAGCCTCAAAATATACATGAACATTGTACTAAATTTTCACTTGATGGGTTTGTAACATTTGTATCTAAATCTGATAAATCTGATCCTACTAGTGGAAAATGTGTTAGTATCCCTTCAACTTCACCTTTCATAAAAAGAATGGTGAAAAATATCAAATTAGAAGTAGATGATGTTGTAGGCACTAAATTGATTAATTTTCCTACCACTTCAATGGAGTGCACTGATTATTTGACTGATAGGGGTGCACCTTTGATTGAATTAGTTTCATATTCTAATGATAAGTAATTTATGTTTTAAATTATATTATATTTGAAACTTGGTATTGATTATCTATTGGTAATACTTTGATATTTTGATATATGGATATATATGAATGACTATGGAAATTTTGATAGATGTGACATTACTTTTCTACATAATGATATGATTGATTTACTGAAAATATTATGAAAATACTCATAGTATTTGACATTTTAAGTATTTAATTTTTTTTTAAATTTTAGTAATTATTATGAATGTCATGTTTATTAAATGTTTGTTTTAATTGTATTCTTATGAGTCATGGGCCCCCACCCAATAGAGTTTGATTTCAATATATTATTTAATTGATTTGATCTATTAAGACTTTATTAAAGTCTATCTTTTAAAGTTAAGTTGACTAATTGAATTTTAAATTTAATTAAAATTAATAATAACTAACTAACTAATTAGTTATAACTTATTATGTAACTATCTTTAAGAGAGAACTTTATAAACAGATCAAATTCAAAACATAAGGGAGGAACACAACAAGTATTGAAGAGCTCTAAAATTATTCAAGTTTCATGTTATTCCTTATTTGTGTAAACAATCTTTGAGATTAAATAATTATTTGTAGATAGATCGAACAATACATTTTTTGATGGTTAAGTGACCCACTTTTATAGTGCAACTATATCCAGGTTTCTTGTTTAGTTTATAAATTTATTATATAAAGTCTATCAAGATTAATATCTTTTAATGATTAAAATTATGTAGTCATATATGTTTAATCTTGAATATTTGACTCAATAATGATGAATACCTCATTATATACAACATGTGTTGATCTTTTAATTATAAATAATTGTCTTGTAGAAGACCATTATATTGAAGTTGTTTATTAATATAAAAAAATCCAAAAATTTGGCTAAGATGACTTTCTTTTTAGACTTGCGTGTTTTTTATTTTTATTTATTAGATTTAACTTAGTTTGTTTTAGTTGCTTTCTTAGATTAGAATAGGCTATTTAATCTTTTTATTGTATTTCTTCTTAGTGTATAATTTGCTTTTGTAGTTTGTTATGATGTTTTAGTACTGTGTTTTCTTTAAATTCATTTATGTTTTTTTCGTAATTTAAATTTGTTTGTTTGTTAAGTCTTTAATATCAACACCTTATTTTTATACATGTTTAACCCTAATTTAGATGTAGATCTTATTTGGGTAGATAGAGTTAAGGATATATAAATGATAGGGCACAAGGGTGACTATCAGATCTACAGTAAGTCAATCAAATTTTAAACTCCAATATACCATATATTAAATTTATTAAACTAAAATAAGCTATAAATAGAAAGCAAAACTATGCTAGATATAGAAATGATATAAAATAGGGTACTTAACTAGATCTGATGCTAACATCGTGTTAGATCTAGAATAAGATTAAAGTAGGTGGGAAGATAGTTCTATAATAGTTGTCAGATTCTAGATCTAGTGCATTTGGCTCTCTAGATAGTTACATCAGCCTAAAACATTTATGTTAACATTACTATACAGGTTTGATGCTATTATCCTCTATGAAAAATATAATAAAATAAGATGTGAACACCTGGATACTTATGGGTTTGACTTCATCTTCATTTTGATACATTCATATATGAGTTATGGACTGTCACTCCTTATCAAATATTAAAACCCTAGCTTTCTATCTTCAATATGACATTGGGAAAAAATGGGTTACTGGGCACACAATATTGAGCTGACTCATAATGACCATGTTATTAAATGGTTTTGTATACATATCTAATACTCTATAATAAGAACTCAAACTCATGTATTTATCCCCTACATGTTTATTTGTGTATGAATCATGTAATGTGTGTAAAGCAAGTACAATAGTGACCTAGCTTGTAACTTGAAAAATAAGACCTTATGGTTACTCTTTTAGTAATTTAGACTTGTAGATGTGTTGTATTTATGACTAGTATGGAAGTATAGAGGTTTTTGATCAATTAAATGCTTGATAGTGTTTTTGATAAGTGCCTTGGACTCTTGGTATGATTGTTAGGTGAGTAATGATTGAGTGTTGATATTATATTTATAACAATCCTATCAGGAGATAACTCGCATTAAATCACTTAGACTAACCATTGTAATACATTTCATTTTAAAATTTGATGACTTTAGGGCACTAAACACTTGTGTCAGGGTAGGATACTAACATCAATGCTACTATCTATCCTAGATGTTAGTGTCTAAGGAGTAGAAAAATAGATATAGAATTAAAACTTTTTGAGGTATAAGATAAGTATATTTTAAATAATCTAGGCAAGATAAGATGTCTATATCATCAATATAATACTGGTCAGATTAAGAGATAGGCCAAGGGACGTAATATATAGTAGATGATAGGCTTGTAAGAGCAAGGCATGTGTAGAACTAAGAGGAACAACCAAAGTGTGAGTTTTCCAAGTGTATAAGACTGAGGTGATACATAAATATAAAATATAATCTACATTACATTTGTTTAGTTCAAATTTAGAATAAATTTTAGTTCAATACTTAGTTTGATTGATTTTCATAGATAAGCTATATTTGTTATTAGATAGATTTATTTTGTTTATTTGTATTAGATTTTTGTTTGTTATTAGATTAGTTTGTTTCATTCACTTAGATATTCTATTTGATTAGATTTATTTAGATTAAGTTTGATTATTTATTACTTATTTTTTTGTAGATTGTTATTTCTTAATTCATTATAGTTTATAGGTTAGTTATTTATTGATAAGTAATTATATATGTTCTTTTAATCATTTTTATTTTTATTTCTATCTCGTTGTTTGGTAATCATTTTCAAAGGTTTTACTTATTTTTTAGTTTGTTTAGTTTCTTTTCTTTATATTTATTTTGAGTTAAAAGAGAGATCAAAGAATTATAAATAATTAATTAAAATAAAATTATAAGGATTAGAGATATTTTCTTTAAGAGAGTGTCTCATTCATAGGCTTTCTCTATCGGATAGGTTAGATTATATAGTCATAATATGATTCCTTATTTGATATTTCAAGTGATATTTGATTTTTGAATATTGAGTATTGCACAATATTTTACTTTCTCTTTTTTCCCAGATCATTTAAAAAAACTCTTATACACCTCTTTAAAATCAATTTTATTTTTTATATTCTTACTATTAGATTGGTATGATTCCACCTTAACCTTCATGACAGGGAAAAGGGTTGATCCATTGATGTGACATTTTTCACCATCAAAATAACCCTTATCTTCCTACAATCAATGTTTTGTTGAAGTATGTTGATATTAGGACATATGTCTATTTTGTCATCACTCATAACTTATCTTTGTTAGTGGAATAAATTCATAAAATGATAGTGAATAACTGATTATTATGAAGGCATTTTTAATTTGAAAATATGTGTGATTTCAAGTGGTTTTTATATTTAAGTTCTTATATAAATTTATTTCAAATTTATAAATGTCAGGGTGGACCCAGATTATCATAATTCTAGAAGGAATGTTTGAGGTAGAGATAGTGCATGACAAGGCAATGATACTCCTTCACATAGTTTTCATCATGAGAGACCTTTTCATGGTCGTAGGGTTGCCAATAATTTTTCTAGGCTATTTCACTATGGAACTCATGTATCCATATATTTTGATTTGAATGATCCTACTTTTTGTAACTTATTAGATAATATCTCTTCTTCCTCTTTTAGCTTCTATGGTAATGTTTCCCATAGACTCCAAGGCAATCCTCTTAGAGATATTATCCTTTTGGAGGAGGTGCTCTAAGTGGATATTCTTAATGTATGCATATTACTATTGAGTATGTACCTAAAAATCCTCATATATTTTATCATGTTGATTTATATCTTAAACCTAACATGAACCATGTTAATCGAAATCCCTTTTTGGCTATGATTACTAGACCCACGTCGCCTATACCTAATAAACCTATTTATTCTAGTAAAAAACATGTTTCCAACCCTATGAGTCAACCTATGGTAACACATATACTTAATAAGGTTAAACTTGAGATTGATGATGACTATGTAGGGACCAAATTAGTTGAATTACTTGGTACATCATTGGAATACATAGAATATCAGATAGATAAAGGAGCTCCTCTCATTGATCTTATTTCTAGAAGTGATTCTAACTAAGTTGTTATTTCATATTATTTATATTTGACTTAGTTGTTCATAATTTTTTTGGCATACGGTTAAAAAAATTTCATGGATACTTTTCAATTTTTAACTTCTTCAAATAGATATAGTTTTGACAATATTCTAGTTTTGATGGGATGACAACTTTAAACTTGTTTTAGTCAGTTTCAGTTTTGACAGTGAAATCAATATATTCATACAATATTATATAGTTTTTATTTTCCATTTGATCACATGATGTTTTTGGATAAATGATATGTTTATGGATTATAATGTTAAGTTTGTTTAGATCATTTAGCATTGGAAATTATTGATTATTTATTATATGCATAATTAAATAGCTGTCTAAAGAAATGTTTAACAAGTAAAAGGGCCCCCACAAATTAGAGATTATAAATTGGTCTATATTATTTGATTTAATCTCTTGGACTTATTTATATGTTCAAAATATAAAGTTAAATTATAAATATTATAACTTATAAATACAATCAATTATAAAATAATTAGCTTTTTAAAATTAGTTAACTTTATAATAATAACTAACTAAAGCCAGTTGTAAATTAAATCATAACTATCTCAATGAAAATTAAATTATAAAGAGATTGGAGACACATAACAAAAGATGACAAACACACAAGTATTAAGAGATCATAAATTTTTTAAGTTTTCCATCTCTCTCTTCTTATATGTAAGCAATCCCTGAGATCGAACAATCATTTACAGATAGACCAAACAATGTTTTCTCTAATGGGGAAGTAATCTTCTTGAATAGTGTAGGTATATCCAAGTTTCTTGATTTATTCATAACTAAGTATTTGAAGATTATCAAGTATTAATGTCATTGATAATTGTGGATGTGAAGTCATATGCATAGAATTCATGTATGTTATGCAAATAATGATGAAAACGTTAGATTTTGTGACAAATTGTTAATTTCTCAATTATTTTGTGATTTTTGTTTGAGAGTTTTGCTTGTAATCAGAGTTATTCTTTTGATTTCTTAATAAAATTTATCACTTTCATACTTTATAAGATGATTTTTTTTTCAAAGTCTCTCACTCTTTTATCTTTTGATTAGTTAGATTTACTTCCTTTTCTTAGTTAGATTTATTTCTTTTTTTTAGTTTAATTTTTAATATAATTATTTTAGTTGGATTATTCATGTTTTAGTTATATTTATGACTATTCATTTATTTATGCACTTTCATTTAATTTATAGTTTCTTTAAAATAAGTTGTTATTTTGTTTAATCTATGGTTACTTTCTTTCTTATTAAGTCTATTTTAAGTCTTAATTCTTATTATATTCATTGTTTATGTTATTTTATTAGTTATTATTACTTTAATACTTTGTTTTTTAGTTCTTTTCTATTTAGTAGTAGCCTTGTTGGATTCTAGTATTCTTTAATTTGTATCTTGCTTAAAGTGTTCTTAGATAGATTTATGTTCTTAGTTGTTAGTTGTTGATTATATTAGTATTTATTTATGTTCCTTTCTTTGATTTTGATTTTGTTGAAATTTATTTTTAGGTTTTTTGTGTTACTTTTCTTTTAATGTCTTTTAGTTGTTGAAGTACTAAAATTCATAAGAAAGATATATATTATTAATATAAATGGATCAAAGATATTTCTTTCAATAGATTGATTCTCTTATAGGATTTAATTTGTTGGATAGGTTAGATTATATCTATTAGATCTGAATCTGATTTCATATTTAAAGAAATATTTGATTTTTAAAATATGATGATGTTTAATTTAGTTTGTATTTTTCTAACTTATTATTAAAATAATTAAAAAATATTTCTATAAATCTTAGGATCAATATTTTATCCATAGATCCCATATGATTAAACTAGTATGATTTCATATTGACCTTCATAATAGAAAAAAAGGTTGATTCATTGATGTAATATTTTTTTCCATCAACAAATTTAGTGACTCTACTAAGAAGTTATTTTATAAATATTATATTTTTTTCAAGTTATTTATTTCTTTTAGTCCTTCTTACCCATGACCATTAGTGTTATCCCTCCTATCATTCAAATTTCTAAAGATTAAGTAGATATTTCTTTTAATGTTGCTTAGTTTACTTGGTATAATAGAACTTATAATTTGTATTACATTATTAAGGTTATGGTCAAGGAATAAGATGAATCAATATTCAAAATTTATACGTACACTATCTTTAGCCATCGAAATCAATTTTATATTTAGGAACAAAATCTTTGTATCCAGTATGAAATAGAAAAAATTGTTTGTTACCTCAACCTAGAACTCTCTTTCTTTCTAAGGCCTTTCTTTTTGATGATTTTATTACTTCTACTGACCCTAATTGACCAATAGAATCAACTCAAACTAGTCAGGTAGTAGCGCATGTTGAATTTTTTAATAGAAGAACCAACAAAAGATAGAGTTAGAGACCATATTCCTAGTCTATAGAATAATAAGACAAAAGTTGAAATAATTGATAATGAAGAATATTCTGATGTAAATAATGATCCACAAGCTGTAAATCCTTGGATTCAAGGGAATCTAATTAATATTAATATCCATTCCAGTGGTTACCCTCACTTAAAAGACACAATATCCCAAAAAATTTAGGAAATCCTAGTGAGTCTTGGGAAGATCATTTAGATGACTTTAATTGATTTGTGCTCTTGGCATTATTAATGATTTATTTTCTTAGTGTTTTTGAAAAATTTAGAAGGTCAAAAATATCAATACTTTATTAGTTTTCCTGCTAAGATGATTAGTACATGAAAATATATGTAATATTGGTTAGAGATTTGTTTTGGTAAGTCTAAAAATTATTTAGAGATGGTCAATGAACTTCTAAATATTTCTATTGATCTAGGTGAAATGGTTTATTGTTTCATTACTTTATTTACTACGCTTCATTAGAAAATTCTTCACAACATTAGACCATAAAAAAAATCTATATTATATTTTTGTAGTGCATTGTTTGTGAAAAATAAAATGGATTTAGAGGATAAGGACATGATATAATTTTAGGCCACTATTAATTTATGTATAGAATATGACAATAAGTTAAAACATTTTTTATTTTAAAATAGATATTTTACTAGTTTAACTTTTGATAATGCATAAATTTTAAAGGCCATCCATAATATTAGCAATGAGTTGGCCATTTTCAAACATCAATTAAATGATAAAACTTCTACATAAGGAAAAACTTCTAATCTTAAAAAAATTATAAATGAATAAAAAGGTAATAATTGTCATGTCTGTGAATTAGATCATGACCCTAATTCATGTATTGTTTTTCAAAAGTTTAAAATACTTATTCATGGGAAGGATAGTATTTCCATTGATTTGGATGATAATATAAACATGTGTAATTCTAATGAGTCTTTGGACAACATCAATATTTCTAGTGCTTATACCATTCGAACAAAGAAAATAGATTACAATTTTAAACCAAAAAACAATCTAAATATAGCTAATAATCATACATCTTCTTCCAAACATTTAATTAAAGACAAAGATAAAGCTATGCATAATATTACTATTACAAATAATCCTATCGAAAATTATTAACGACCTAACCCTTAGTCTACTAGATTCAATAATATTTAATATCTTCGTATAAGACCCAAAATTGGACTCATATTCATCATCCCAGTGGTGGTGTTTATAACATTATTGATGATTTGAATATTATTAAAACTAGTTTTTCTTTATTACATGTTTTTAGTTTACCTGGACAACTTGGTAAAATTAATAATGTTATCAAAAATCCAAATCATAAAAATGTAGTAGGATTTTAAAAAGAATCTAGTTATAATAGATCTAATTCTATTTTTGCTCAGTATAATGATCCTCTAGCAGATTATATCCCCTCATTTTATGTTTCTATTAAGATTGTTGATAAAGTAATCCATAACTATATTCTTGATACAAGAGCTTCTAATAATACCATGCCTATGTTTATTGGTGATCAAATATGTATATTTAATGAAACTGATAACATGAAACTTACTGGTTTTGATTCATGCCAAACTAAGATATGCTCTAAGTTTCATGAATTTTTTATCAAAATAACTCAAGATAAAATAATTGGGAGCATTTCAAATGTACAAGTTTTATAATTCTTGTTAACTATGATATATTTTTAGGCAAAGATTGGTCGAAGGAAATGGGTGTTTTCATAGGTAAAGATGTAACCTAGGTTCATATTGGAAATGAGATTGTATTTATTCATAGGGAGGAATAGAATAATATCCTTATAGAATTCATAGTAGTCATTATTGCTTATGTTGAAACTGGAATTGGTACATATGAGTTTTTAACCTTAGATGAACATGACTAACAATAAATAATGAATGTTTCTAAAGAAACCATATGGTATTTATACTTTAATGAAGTTTTTTCATATCATGATAATGGTGTTGGAATTATTTTGGTTTATCCTATTGGTAAAACATTTCTCTATGTTTGTAGATTGTTATTTGATAATACTAGCAACACAGCGGAATTTTAGGCTTTATGTTTAGGTCTTGAATATGTTTATGTCTTGAAAAGGCCTTAGAGTTAAATATTAAATATTTAGAAGTTTTTTGATATTATGAATTGGTAATTAGACAAGTTATAAAATTTAATTAAATAAATCATACTCGTATCTATAGATATACTCAAAAAAATCGGTTGTTTCTTAAGATATTTGAAGTATTTAATATCACACATATACTTAGAGAATTTAAATCTCATGATGATAAGCTTGTTGTTTTTTCAATCAATCCCACCTTAAGTGACAATGCACCAATTGTATATTATTATTTTTATAATATTTTTAGACCTAAAGATCTATAAACTCCACTGATAAACTCTAAGTGAAATTTTAAAAGTACGGATTCTGAATTTCTCAACATATAAGATGTTGGAATGATTAAAATCTGATCCAAATCAAGTTTCAAAACTGAAATAAAGGTGAATTGATATATCACATCAATTTTCCATTGAAACCGTCAGATTTTTTAAATTTTTGATTTTATCCAATTTCTCATAAATGATAAAATGAGTAATTTTTTCATTCTGATTAAAATCTGAATTATAATCTATAAATTTAACTAAAAATGAAATGCAAAACTGAATTCAAAGATCAAAACACAGAAATTGTTTACGGGGTTCAAAGTGTTGATTTTTGTAGCTCGAAAGGTGGAATGTGGAATTGTTTTAAAGCAACTCAAGATTAGATATGCTTTAAAACAATTCAAGTTGGATTTTCAGCAACAGTAGTTTCTAGAATGTTTCTGAGTTTGTAAGGATGAGATAAATCCTAGTGTGATTTTATGTGTAAAAATAAAAGCCAAAGAAAGCAAGGAAAGCTTCTTTTTCTTGCATGCTAAGGAAAGCTTCTTTTTTCTTGCATGCTAAGGAAAGCTTATTTTTCTTGCACACTAAGTAAAGCAGCTAAGCTCTCTATAAAAGTAAGATTGTTGTAGCAAACTCATACATTGTATTTTTGCAAAAGAGAAGTTTGCTATTAGGCTAAATAGAAGATCCAACATTTGCAGGTTTTTCCCTGCATTGGGGTTTCCTGGGTATATCTGTGTTATTATTATTATTTTTTTATATTGGCTTATTATTTTTTTGCTTCCACTATTATTAGTTTTTAATTAACCTAGTTGTATTAATCATTATAAATCAGATTTATGTCTGTGAATTTATTGTGGAATTAATCTGTTGCTGAGTTATAGAAATTAACACAGAGATTCCTACGTCCCCAGGTTCATATCGAACCGATCCATTAATGTTGCTCAAATTTGAAAGTTAACATATACTTACAATCAACAATAGATCATTTATCTCTGCAAAAAAATAGTGTTTTAGACCTTTGAAAGACCTTGGCTAACTCAACACGTCTTTCACCTTCCTGAATCACATGCAGAGGCTTCTCCAAATCAAAATTGGCAACTTCTATAGCTCAAAATAGCATCACCAACTCTCCAAAATGGGAAAATGAATATATTACACAAATTGTATCAGAATTATAAACAACTTTGTAGTTTACTCCGAGCTCTGATTCGGCCTCTAAGGGCTCCAAAATGACCAAATACTGTAATCGGGTCTATAATCTCCAATACACAGTGGGCTTCCTATGTATATTCAAGTACAAATTAGTCCCTTTTATAACACTTCAACCTCCATGGCTGAATTGGTCAAGGCCTATGCCTTTTAGGCGGTAGGTCAAGGGTTCAAAACTAGCCACCCTTTCTTTTAGGCGCCTTGCATGCATTTGAAATCTTCTTTCCCTCCTTTTTAGGCACTTTGACTTATTCTTGGGCACATTTGTCCCACATGCACAGATTTTAAATGTTTTCCATGATTAAAATAGTAAATTTCATTAACATTTCAAATTCCAAGACTTAGGCACCAATTTAGGCCAATGATTTGACTTGGTCCATGCACGACGTGGTGGATGACGTGGCAGTTTGTGTAAGTTGGCTTTTGGCACCTTTTTCAAAGTGGTAAACGTTTGAAAATTTCAAATAACATGTGAATAAAAACACCAAATCAAAATTTTCTTGCACCAAATTATTTTTCCACGTGTAAAATGGCTATTGGTCCACTTGGCATGTTTTCAATAGTGCCACGTCACTTTTGACACCCCCTATCGCAAGATTTCTTCAACTGGTTATATCTTGAGCATCTGGACTCCATTTTTTGAACCGCGAAAAGTGCCAGAAAGCTCTCAAAAATCTCTACGCTATGAAATTGGTTTCATCATGATTTGGAAACTTTTTCTAGAATGAACTCCAGATCACACCTCTCTACAAAAGAGCCTTTTGGTCTCCAAAAGTTGACTATCACCTGAAATCTTATAATTGGCCTACTGCATCCATGAAAATAGAACCCAATCATAGCAAGAGATATAAACAATTGCATAAAAATGATTCACAATCAAACTATATAAATGACTAAGCCAAAGGCATGAGTAAGTGAATCTGCAACTGCCAAAGTGATTGCAATATACCAAAACTACTTGCCCAAATGTCACATCCTGTAAAGCGGTGAATTGCCAAAAATTGAAACAACTCCCAATGTAACTACAAGACAAGTTTATAATGCCAATAACATACAATAAATGTTGTGGACATGTTGCAATACAATTCCCTAGTATGGGACCTATATGCTAATCAAATGCAAATAACCAAAAGTGTATGCTGCCTAACATCTAAACATGCCCAAAGGGTCTTAAAAAAATGCATCTAAACATCTCTGTGCCAAAATAGATATATTCCAAATAGTAGTCTAATTGTCAAATTTTGTAAGTAAACAACTCACAACATCACTCTATTATATCCCCAACTATTTCAAATGAGTTAATGTCTTATCCATTATTAGACTACCCATACAGTATATTCTGGAGATCAAAAACTTAGAGTTATCAAAAAGTGAGAATTGAAAAACTTCATATGATAAACCTGTCTTGAAGTGTTCCCACCAACTCTAATCTACATCTATCAAAGCTTTTTCATTCCCTTAGGTTAATTCTTAACCATGCTTTGCAAAAATAATGTAGTGATAATCCACTTAACTAATTCTTTCTTCCTAGTGAAATTGATTGTCTCTATGGATTCATTATCAATTGCATATTGTTGACTTAACCTCTTAAATGGATTTTCACTTGTAGGTTTTACCTTATCCTGGGTTGTATTTTCAACTACATTATGGATTTAATTAGCTTCATTTACCTTAGAGAGAGGTTTGTAAATCATCTTAGTTCTAACATTACTTGAATGTGAAGATGCATGAAGCTTAAAACATCTATCAATCCTATGTCCACTCACTTTACATTGAGTACAAACTTCCTTCTTAGGTGAGGGTCCCCTTTTGCCAATTCCCAAATTAACATAATAATGGTCTTTAAAACATGCAATCTGCTTCAACAAAGCATTTCATTTCCAACAAGTCTTAGCACTATGGTTATTCATCCCACAAAAAGTGCATGGAAATGATTGCATTATCTTCTGTACATTATATCCAAACTTCTTAAAAGTATCAATTGGATCAAAAGATTTAGTGTAAGAATCAAGAGGTGGAATCTCAATACCTCTTTTACCTTTACACCTTTGAACTAGTGGCCTAGAACCTTTGCTATTAGAAGCTCGTCTTCCTTTAGCCATGGAAGAAACTTCTCCATCATCCACTTGCACACTAGTATAACCCAAACCTACATGAAGAGGTCTATGCTCAACCTGAATTAGGTTAGTTATACCTTGGTTATCTCTACCAAGTCCTCCTCCATTATAACCCATTTTAAACAACAATTTAGATCCTATGCCCTTAGTGTATCTTTCAAAATCACCAAAAACAATATCACTAGAATCTGAATCTAAAATGGTAGAAGAAGATGAAAATTCCTATGGAGAAAAACTTACACTGCACTTAGTCATAGTCTTTGCATCTGAAGTTGAAGGCTTTACCTTTTCACACTCACCACATTGCAATCTAATCAAGAGCTCATCCTTGAATTCAAGCTCTGATTTTAACTTTGCCACTTGCAATTCAAGTGCAAATTTCTAGTATCTCAAGATTGAATTTTCATCTTTGATGACCTCAATCTGTGACAACTTGCCCATGGTTTCTTGAAAAAAACTAATTCCACAATGAACACTGCAATATAATCAATCTGCAAACCAATAATCCAACTATTCTGGAAGCAACTGTCAATACACACCTAGAAGCAATCCCTGCATTCTAACCGCTCTGATACCAACATGATCCGTAAACTCCACTGATAAACTCTAAGTGAAATTTTAAAAGTATGGATTCTAAATTTCTCAACATATAAGATGTTGGAATGATTAAATCTGATTAAAATCTGATCCAAATCAAGTTTCAAAATTGAAATAAAGGTGAATTGATATATCACATCAATTTTCCATTGAAACTGTCAGATTTTTCAAATTCTTGATTTTATCCAATTTCTCGTAAATGATAAAATGAGTAATTTTTGCATTCTAATTAAAATCTGAATTATAATCTATAAATTTAACTGAAAATAAAATTCAAAACTGAATTCAAAGATCAAAACACAAAAATTGTTTACGGGGTTCAAAAATTCCTACGTCCCCAGGTTCGTATCGAATCGATCCATTAATGTTGCTCAAATTTGAAAGTTAAAATATACTTAAATCAAAAATAGATCATTTCTCTCTACAAAAAAATAGTGTTTCAGACCTTCGAAAGACCTTGGCTAACTCAGTACGTCCTTCACCTTCCTGAATCACACGCAGAGGCTTCTCTAAATCAAAATTGACAACTTCTATAGCTCAAAATGGCATCACCAATTCTCCAAAATGGGAAAATGAATATATTTCACAAAGTGTATCGTAATTATAAACAACTTTGTAGTTTACTCCGAGCTCTGATTCAGCATCTAAGGGCTCTAAAATGACCAAATACTGTAATCGAGTCTATAATCTCCAATACACAGTCGGCTTCCTATATCTATTCAAGTAGAAATTAGTCACTTTTATAACACTTTAACCTCCATGGCTGAAGTGGTCAAGACCTATCCCTTTTGAGTGGCAAGTCAAGGGTTCAAAATTGGCCGCCCTTTCTTTTAGGCACCTTGCATGCATTTGAAATCTTCTTTCCCTCCTTTTTAAGCGCTTTGACTTATTCTTGGGCGCATTTGTCCCACATGCATGGATTTTTAGTGTTTTCCATGCTTAAAATAGTCAATTTCATTAACATTTCAAATGCCAAGACTTAGGCACCAATTTAGGCCAATGATTTGACTTGGTCCATGCACGACGTGGTGGATGACGAAGCGGATGATGTCACAGTTTGTGCAAGTTGGCTTTTGGTGCCTTTTTCAAAGTGGTAAACATTTGAAAATTTCAAATAACATGTGATTAAAAACACCAAATCAAAATTTTTTTTGCACCAAATTATTTTTCCACTTGTCAAATGGCTATTGGTCCACTTGGCATGTTTTCAACAGTGCCACGTCACTTTCGACACCCCCTGTCGCAAGATTTCTTCAACTGGCTATATCTTGGGCATCTGGACTCCATTTTTTGAACCAAAAAAAGTAACGGAAAGCTCTTGATGAGCTCTACACTGTGAAATTGGTTTTATCATGATTTAGAAACTTTTTCTCGAATGAACTCTAGATCACCTAAGGTGCTTAATCTTAATGATAATTAGCTTATTTTATATTGTGATAAACATATTAATTCATTCCTGAAAGATAATCATTTTGATCATGATGATTATGTGCTAAATTGTGATGATTACTTGGATTTGAGTACGAATAAAATACTTGTTGGCTTATTCAACTTTGAATTTATTCTCACACTGCACGATCAACCTAAAAAAAATTGGACTAAAGAGCCATCTAAGATAATCATATGTGATAATTTTCTTTATAATCTTTCCATTAGGGAGGATCCTAAATTTGTTTATTTAGGAATTCAGTGTAATTCTAAGAAAAAGA
Source organism: Torreya grandis (assembly GCA_037957365.1). Classification (NCBI taxonomy): domain Eukaryota; kingdom Viridiplantae; phylum Streptophyta; class Pinopsida; order Cupressales; family Taxaceae; genus Torreya; species Torreya grandis. The sequence goes on from JARHVA010000384.1 coordinate 2,189,308, forward strand.
TTAGTTTGTTAAAATATTTAAACAATTTATATATATTTTTATTGGTCCTCAAAATAACTAAAAGGTTATGATATTGAAATAATAAAACATGGCATACCTATTAAGACTAGTATAAACCATGTTAGGTAGAAATTTATAACAATAAGAACCTTGTTGGAAGATAACATCAATAAAGAGCTTGATAAAATGTTAGAAGGTGGTGTCATTTTTATTGTATGATACTCAGATTAGGTTGCTAACATAGTATCTATTATAAATAGTAATGGTGATATCCATATGTGTAGAGGATTTAAATATTTAAGTAGGGCAAGAGTTAAATATAAATGTCATTTACCTAATATAGATCAAATTTTACATTAGGTTGTAGGGTCTAAAATGATGTCCCTTATTTGGATTTTTTGGTTATAATCATTTTTTTAATCTAGAGTATAGACATAAAACTATGTTTACTGCGTGAAGAAGAAATTTTACTTTTAATAAGATTCATTTTGGTGTAATGAATGCAGGTGCCACTTTTTAAAGAGATATGCATGTAGATTTTTATGACTTGATTGCCATTATTATTCAAGTCTACCTTGATTATCTTAATCTACATTATAAAAAATTGAAGAAGTATATTAATCATCTATGCAAGATTTTTATTATATATAAAAATATGGTATCTCTTCTAATCCCAAGAAGTTAGTTGTTGAAGTCATTGAAGGAAAAGTATTAGGTCGTATCATCTCTAAGAATGGCATATCAATTGATCTTGAACATATAAAGGATATCAAAGATTTATTGCCTCCATAAGATCAATCTGGTTTTATGTCTTTTTTTGGTAAAATTAATTTTGTGTGTAAATTTATTTTATATTTTGCTAATAAATATAATCTCTTACAATTTATTAAAAAAAAATAGAGTTCCTTATGGGATGTATTCTTAGATTCAGTATTTAATAGTTAAAAATATGTTATTAAAAGTGTTCATGTAATTGCTAAACTAGATTAAAACAAACATTTCATTCTATATGTCAATGCCACTGAAAAAACCATAGGCATTATTATTACTTAGCATGATGCTAATTATGATGAAAGACCTATTGACTACATGAGTCAACTATTGAAATATGTTAAAATTAAGTATACTATGATAAAAAATATATATTCTTTCATTAATATCATCTATAACTAAAATCAGATATATTTTAATGGGAAATAAGGTTATTGTTTGTTCAAATGTGCCTATTTGTTCTTATCTTTTAAAGAAACCAACTACTCAAAGAAGGTTAGAAAAATATATTTTTAAAATTTAAGAGTTTGATATTTAATTTAAAATTTCTAAAATCATAAAAGGCAAATGATCTAGCTAAACATTTAACTAAAAATGTGACATCTAACATAATTTTTTTAGTTCTATCACTCGATGATACTCTTTGTGCTAAATCTCATCTTCAAACAATGAAGGCTACTGATTTTTCAAAATGGCTTAATATTGGTCTTAAAATTCATGATTGGGACTATTTTTTTATAAGATTATTGGTACCATGACTTAATTTATTATTTTCAAAATCAATCTTATCTTGATACTTTAGATAAAAGATAAAGAAGAGCACTAAGATTACAAGCTTTAAACTTTGTTTTGTTAGAAATGTTTCTATTATACATGAATAGAGAAGGTGTATTATTATGTTTTTTAACTCATGATTAGACCCAAAAGGTTCTTAAGGGATGTCATGAAAGTAACTATGACAAACATTACACAATGAAAAATACTACATACAAAATTTTGTATGTAAGTTATTATCGGCCTACATTATTTCAAGATTCATACAAGTTACTTCAATCATGTATTCCATGTCAACTTTTTATTGATAGAGATAAATTACCCACTATGCCTTTGAACCATGTTATTCCTGCAAAAACCTTTCATTATATGGGCTATTGATTTCATTTTAGATATTCACCCTCCTTCTTTAGCTAGCTATATATACATATAAACCATTATAGATTATTTTACTAAATTGTATGAAGCCATAGTATTAAAAATGTGTGTTACAACTAAAGTTATTTCATTTTTTAAGAATCAAATTTTCTCATATTTGGTGTTCCTTATGAAATAATATCTGATAATTGTTCTTAGTTTATTTATAATTATTATTTGGATTTTTTAAGACGTTATTAGATTATTTATAGTCATTCCTCAAAGTATTATCCTAGTGTGAAGGGAAAGACATAATGCAACTAAGTTAAGGAACAAAACACAAATGAATATATTCTTAACTCAATTCAACCTCAAGATAGAGAAACAAATGAAAGAAAATGAAAACTCACACTTATAAAATCAAAGTATTGTGATCCTTCTCCATTGTGATTAAAAGTGACTTGCTCTTTGAATGCGGTTTCTCAATCCTTCTCTAATACAAAGGCAAATCAAGAAACATTTTGGTATGAAAATAGACTTTTGATGGCTTGGATTTGATTTAAAATCTAATATCACTATGTTAGCATAGGTAAGGATGATGAAAGTGATGGATTTTACGTCAATTTATAAGCTTACTAGAGGTTGATCAAATGGTTGAGGATTATTTGAATATTTTCAATTATTCAAATAATGAACAGTGGAGAATTAGTCCTCATTTGTGGGGATGATGACCAATTCCACAAGTTGAGAATAAAAAAGGGAGTTGGTTGAGCGAGTCATCAAGAATGGGTCAAGGAGTTTAAATTTTTTTAAGGTGATCAGAAGGTGGTTAAGTAAGTTGAGGAGGGTGGTTGGGTGAGTCAAAACACAATTGAGATAAATGTGGAATATGTTTGGGTGAGGTGGAAAATATAGATTTATTAATTAATATTCAAGGAAAAGGTGTACATAATTAATTAATTAATTAAGAATTAATCAATTATTCAAATTTTAGAGGGAAATGATGCTAATTTGAATTTGAATTGGCTAATGGAAATGGTTAGCATTTCAAAGTGAATTTATACACTAAATAGTCAAATTTAAGTGTCAACATTTACCACTCTTATAAATGGTGTTGTGAAATAATACCATTTCTAAAAATAGTAGAGTGTTGATGATTGTGGAGAAAACATTGCCCCAGATAAATGAAAATGAACATGATGATGCCCCCTGAAATGTTCATGTGAGAAATTGTATGAATTCTAAAAATGAGTGAAGGAAGATAATAAGTGATTATAATGAAAATCATGAAGAAATTGAAGTAATAAAACTAATACCATACTTTCAAGATTAAATATATGTAAAATAATTTTATCCTAGTCTAAAAACTAAAGAATATTTCCCATTCATTGACTACATGCTTAGATGGTGATCATGACTCAAGGGTCACATGATAAGATGTGGGAATGACATATCTCAATGATGGTAAGTTACAAGTCATAAAACAAAAAAATATAGTTTTTCTGATGTTTTGGTAAAAGTTACAAGATTGAAAATTGCAAGTAGTGATAAATATTTAGGGACTTCAATCAATTTTTGGCTTGAAAAATTGGAAAATGTGAAAACAATGGGATGGAGGGAAAAATATTTGAATAATGGGGTAAATTATAAATAAGGTTAAGATGTTTTTGAAAATAATTTATGCAAATTGATTTTTTTGTGATTGACTAAGATATTTCTATTGAGTAAATTTTCTCTAGGTATGGATAGAATAATGGACTATATTCCCATGCATCAGCATCATAATAAGCATGTGAAGAGATATCATAGGCTAGAGAGGAGTGAGCACCCAATAAGTATGGTTTCAATTTTTTCATTAATATTTTTAAGGTATTTATTGTATAGGAAAGTTAGGTAAGATGATTTCATAATTGTCACATTAGCAAATTTGGTAGCGAAGGTGGTGAATTCATTGAAGTGAACAATGAAATTTTCAAATGTTATAGTGAAATAATTAAACACTATAACAAAAATTTTAAGGTGGAATTAGAAAATAGGGGTAGAAAATTCATTGACTATAGTGGTGAAATCACTCATTTCATCAGTGAAATTATTGGATGCAGTAGCGAATTCATTAATGTTAAGTAAAAAAGGGATGATTAGTGAATTCATTGAATATAGTAGAAAAATTGTTGAATAGTGTAACAAAAGTGTTGGATGTAATGGTGAATTCACTAAGGGAGATAAGGATTGTGTTTAGTTAGTAAATTGGCAGGCTTTTCTAGGGTAAGATGAGAGATGGATGAGTGATTTAGAGTTATATGTGTTGATAGGATAGCTGATTTGAGGATTAACACTATGCTAATATATATGTTTTTGTAAGAGATATTACCTATTTTGGCCATACGAGAGAAGAGATCGAGAGCACTAACATGGATTATGTGATTTATAGAATACTATTTCAGGATACTAGAGGCTATATGACTATCATATATTATCGAGATGCTAGAGATTTAGGTGGGTAAGTCACTATTGATAGCTTGAATAGAGAGATGGCATAACGAGACTAGTACATTTCACCTTATTATGGGTGAGATGTTTATTACACAAGAGGATGTATGGAGGATCTTGAGGATCTTGATATAAGAGAGATAGGTTTATTGGGATTAAGAATCATAGGTTATTACATTAAACAATATTTTTGGAGAGGATATGATCCCTATTGTCTGAGGAGGGTTTGACATTAACACATGTATTGACCTTGAGATAAATGCATTGATTGTGATACTCATGGCTATTATTAGTAGAATTATGCTTCTTGAAAAGATTGGGAGACTCTGGCCCATTGTAATTTTGGATGGGATTGGCGATATGATAGAGATGGGTGAGAGATTTGCATTGGGTCCTTGTGTACTAACATACTTATATAAATCTTTACACCATGTAGTTTATGCAAATGGGGAAGATATTGGACCTTCAACACTACTATATGTATGGCTATGGGATAATATTTTGGTGGAGCATCCCATGGGTCATATGAGTGTGAGATCAAAGATTGAGCCAATCACATATGGATGGCATATGATTGTAGGTGTACAAATACCATATTTGGTAGATTTGGATTGGTATAGGAGGGTGATATATGAGCTTAGAGATGATTAGATTAAATGGAGACCTTATAAGGAGATTTATTTTTAGTGGGCATGGGATGGGTTATACATGGAATACATGATAACATAATATTATATCATGGGTGTTCATTAGTATGTTATTGAGCGATACATGACAAATAGGGTGTTACAATAGTTTGGTGTTAGACAACATATTCTAGTAGGACCACATGTGTTTTTAATGTTTGTGAGAGAGAGATCTCAGTGGGGAGTAGGTATTGATCCTAGAATTATAGAGCACAAATAGACAAATTTATATATAGTTACATTTACATAGAGGAGGGATGTGATTAATGTAGGGATAATAAATGGCTATGATGATTGGTGTTATAGACAATAGCCTTTGAGATTGGCATTACCATATGCTCCTCTAGAGATATGAAGATAGAGATTGGTAATAATTTTGGAGATGCATCCATGAGATCAGGATAAATATAATATCACAAAGAGGAGGTAGGCAGAGACAATTTATGTTCTAGGTAGGTGATGGATAGAGGATACCTAAGAGGGCTCAGACATAATTAAAGGATGTGGAGATTAGAGAAGAGATTATAGTAGATTTCAAAGATGATACAAATATGATACCTATTACAAAGGATCTATTAGGATGAGGGGAGACTCCTTTAGTGGTTATTAGTAGTGTTGGGGAGGGAGATGGAGGTGATACAAATATGAGACCTATGACATAGATGTAAATAGAGGGAGGAGATGGAGTAGGGCCAGTGAGATCATTAAAGGATCAAAGGATTTTTAATAGGTTGCATGAAGATAGTAGGGCTCATTATATCAAGATATTAGGTTTATAGTGAGATATCAATAGACTATAAGGAAAGGTCAATGATAATGATAGATATGTAGGTCTAAGAGTAGTAGATATCACATGACTACAGAGAGATTGATAGACTATAAGCTAAGGTGGATAGACTACATGGAGATGGGTTTTATCTATTAGTGGGGTTATATGAACATAATGTATCCACATAGACTTCTAAGGATATATGTCTGACTCAGAGATGTAGAAAAAAGAGACACTTTACAGATTGAGTTGGCTGAGGTGAGGGAGCTTTTGACAATACTAGGATAGCAAGAAGCCTTGTACAAGGTCATGAGATATATGGAGTAGGCTACATATGAGGGAGTAGTTCCAAATTCACAATGAGCACCTTCATTTAGAGAGTACTCAAACAAGAGGTCTTTTTCTATGAGATTAGTGCATCCAATGAAGTCTAAGAGATGTGTAAGACATGCATCACAGTGTGTCATGGGTCCTCCTAAGAGTACACAATGGTGACATTAATTGAGTCTAACTACAAATGCCCCATTTGAGGTTTGGGGAGAGACATGATGTTTTATATGATATATCAATGTATACATATTTTTTATTATATCATTGTATCTGATGTACCATGACACACTTTGTGTGTGTGTGTGTGTGTGTGTGTGTGTGTGTGTGTGATTATGTTTTAGATTTTATACTTGTGTTATGGATATAGATATGCTTTGGCATTATAGATGTGTTTTAATTTTACATATATAGTAGATGATTAGATGGATATACATATAATTTTGTATAGCAATTTTTCTCCTACTTTTGATTTATTATAATACATGTTAATCCTTTTATATTTTATTATGGTAAGAATTGAGCAACCTAATTTTTAATATATCATAAAACAATATGTATCAATGATATGAAATAACCATGATGACTATTGTGTTGTATGTGTAAGGACTATATGATTCATTTATGCTAGACTTCATCCATCATGATAAAGAATACCACAATCACATTTTTTTCATACATATAATGGTCTTGACTGAAAAAATAATAAAATAAAAAAACCATCAAGGTAAACATGACAAATACATACTAAAAGAAAAATCTCACACAAAAAGATAAATAAAATATTCAACCATGTAAAGTTAAGTAAATGACAACACACACAAGATCAACCAAACATAAGTGAAATTAAACACTAAAGCAAACAAAACCTAAATGAAGTATCTATGATTATGAACATCCTAGAAATAGGACTAAAAGTGTTGGTATTCAATAACCATGACAACATTTAAACTATCAATGAGGAATCCCTAAGATAACCATATGGGTTCAGATGGTGATGTGAAAAATAAAAATCACACTTTGGGATAATGGGATGATGGGAGTGGTGGTGACTAAGCTGACCCTAGATACCCCATGTCTCTAAGTATTGCCTACATAATCTATCAAGGATAAAGTCTATGTGGTGATATTAGGCTAGATGTAGTTCTCCCTATACAAGAATTGATGAGAAAATGGGTTGATTGAATAAGTGTTTTATGTGGATGAATAGATGAGTGATTCCCCTCCCAATAAAATGAGTGAGTGAAATGATTGTTGGTGTGGATAAGTGAATTTTTGTGTTTGGATGGATGTTTTAGATAAAGTGTGTGTGGATACAAATGTGATAATAATGGTCATATATAAGATATTCCTATAAACATGAGTAACAACACAATTACACAAGTACAAGGATCAAACCCTAAGCTAATATGTCATGGGTGGATATCAAGATAAATGATGATGTGGGAATATAAAAGTGATGAGTGTAATGGGATGCCCCCACGTAACTAGGGTAGATATAGACAATGGATTACTCATGGTGCCAAAAATCTAGTTTCACCATGGTACTTGCCCAAAGTTCCAATAGACTGGTTATCTCTTTTAGACATATTTATTTTATTTTATCTATTTTCTTGATTTTTTTATTTTTTTGACACTTAAGGTATATAAAACAACATTATAATGAGTTAGGCATATAACATTTTAAGGTTCATGATGTTTATAGGCTCATCAAGCTCCTCTCTATCTTAAGTAACCAACTTGTAAGCTCTATATCTATACTTGGCAATGATTATAAATGGGCCCAATGAGTTTGGTTTAAATTTTCCTTTCTTATCCCTTTTTACATTGGTATTCCATTGATTTAATTTTACAACAAAATCTCCAATTTTGAACTCTCTGGATTTAATTCTTTTATTATAGCTACAACGAAGGTAGTTTTGATAAACTTTTAGGTTGTTTAAAACATTGGGGCATTTCTCATCTAGAAGGTCAAGTTTGTTAAGGTGTGAAATGTAGTAAGACTCATCATTAATAATGTTTAGTAAGGATATGAAAAAATATGAAATCTCAAATTTAATAGGTAATATAGACTCACTATCATAAACAAGTGAATAAGGGTTTACCCTTGTGGGTGTGTGGATTCTAGTGAGATATGCCTAGAGGGTGGGATAAAGTTGTGTATGTCATTGATGACCAAATGCATTAACAACTAATTTAAGAATTTTAAGGATGATTGTATTTGTTGCCTCCACTTGTTTGTTACCTTACAAGTAGTATAGAGTGGATCCCATATCGTTTACATGGTAAGTATTGCAAAGGGCCTTGACTTCTTTATTTTTGAATGATTTTTCATTATCAGAGATGATATCATACGGAATTGAAAAATGGTAGACAATAGGGTTTAATATAAACTCTGAAATCTATTTTCTAGTGACATATGTTAAGGGCATTTCTTTAACCCACTCGGTAAAGTATTTGTGATGGTAATAATATGCTTGTGGCCATCTAAAGAATTTGGATTAATTTTTCCATTGAGGTCTGACCCCCACATGAAAAATGGACAAGGTGTTACAATGGGTTGAAAATTTTGTGAAGGAATAAGATCACTATGATTTTAGAAAGGTATGTGTTTCTTAATATAATCAAGATAATTAGATCCCATGGTAGGTTAATAATAACCTACATGTAAGAGGTTTTTAGTAAGAAATATACCACTAGAATGAGCACTACAAATTCCCTCATGTACCTATATAATATCCAAGGTGGGATCTTCAGAATTTAAACATCATAATAGGGTTCCATCATAACCTCTTCAATATAAAATTTGACCAAGGATGGTATAACAGGATGTTCATTAGATAAATGACTTATGTTGGTAATGGGTTAAGTTGGATAAAAGGGTGTTATTATGGAGATATTCATAAATGTCAGTGTACCAAGGAGAAGTGGGACCAAAACCCTCACAAACCATCTTAGAATCTAGTGTATCATATGTTGGTATCATCAAATACTCTATAAGTAAGTTTTTGTGCTTAGTTTTGAGATCAAGTAATGAACTTATAATTTCCATGGTGTCATCTTCTCTGTTATTAATCCTTAGCACTTGATCAAATTATATAGATGTAATCCCAACTTGAGGCTATCTACCATTCTGTTGTATGGGATTAATTTTTCATCATGAACATGGAATTCATCAGTGACTTGATTTATGATGAGTTTTGAATCACCAAAGATAAGAATATTTTGGATACCCCATTGTATTTTAAGTTTAATACCAGTGATAAGGGCTTCATATTATGTTATGTTATTTGTATAAGGAAATTCAATTCAAAAAACTTTTGGAATTAAGTACCCATCAAGAGTATCCAATAAGATACCTACCCCAAACACATGATTTGTGAAAGAGACATCAAAATAAAATTGTTAGACTAGTGTTTCATCTAGACATTATTTATTCATCCAATAAATTTGTAACAAGAGGTGTATGATATTCTAAAGGAGCCTCTACTAGTGCATTTTCTAGTACTTGTCCCTTGAATACTTCTTAATTTACATACTTAAGATCAAACTCACTAAGAATCATGACCCACTTAGTCATTCTACCTATTAAAGTGGTTTTGGATAAGATAATTTAAGAGGTTTAATTTTCTAAATGATTTTATTTTGATTAATGAACATGTAGGGGTTAATTTTATGGGAAGCAAAAATAACTGTGAGACATGATTTTTATTTTGGAGCATAATTAAGCTCATATGATACCAAAATTATGCTTAGGTAATAAAATTCCCATTTTAATCCACTATCATCATGTTATGACAACAATACCCCCAATTCATACTATGTAGTTGATATTTACAGAAGGAATAACTTGCCTATATTAGGCGGCATTAAAACTAGTGGATTGGAAAGATAGTGCTTAATATTTTAAAATGCATTTTTACAATCCTCATTCCAAGTGAACATATTTTATTTATTAATAAATAATTTTAATGGATTACAAACGTCTAAAAATTGAGATATGAATCATTGATTTGCTTGAATTTTACCGTGTAAACTTAGAAGTTCCTTCAGGTTTTTAGGTGGAGCTAGAGTCATAATAACTAAAACTTTGGAAGAATTACCTTTTATACCATAGTGTGAAACAATGAATCCCAATAACTTCTTTTATGTCACCCCAAAAACACATTTATTTGGGTTTAATCAAAGCTTGTACTCTCTCATTTTATCAAAAATTCTGTAAATCACTTCAGGATGTTCTAAACTTGATTTTGATTTAGCAATAATGTCATCAACTTAATCCTCCATGATGTTACAAATCATATCGTGAAATATAACTATCACTACTCTCTAATATGTGTATCAAACATTCTTCATACCAAAGGACATTGATTGATATCTAAAGATACCCTAAGGTGTTGTAAATGTTGTCTTGTGTTGGTCATCGAGAGTTATTTTGATTTGGTTATAATTTAAAAAATTATCCATTAAATACAACATTACATGACCTACAATAGAGTAAAAAATCATGTTTATGTTTGTAAATGGAAATTCATCATTAGGACATGCCTTTTTTATATTCCTAAAGTCTGTACATACCCTGATCCTAGCTAGTTTCTTTGATATAGGTATAATATTATATATCCAATCTGAGTAGTTTATATGATGGATAAATCCAACCTCTAATTACTTTTTTAGTTTTTCCTTCACTAATATTGAAAAATTGGGATGCATCTTTCTAAGTTTTTGATTTATATGTTTTGCATATGGATGAACCACAAGATGATGCACAACAAGTTAAGGATCAATCCCTAACATGTCTACATAAGACCATGCAAACACATCAGATAATTCTATAAGTAAAAGGGTGAATCTTTCATGTTATTTTTGAGTTATTGATGTAGCAATCTTGACTATTTTTGTATTTTCCTTTGTCCCAATATTGACCAAAATGGTGTCTTCAACTGATTCTAATTTATATCTTGAGGCTGGTGGAGGAAGGTTAAGTTCTTCCTCGAGGTCTTATTCATGTGATTTTGTTATTATATTGATTTGATTATGTGAAAATAGTTCCCAAAAATATGAAAAATTATCTAACTATATGAAAAGGTCTTTCTTATGATCACCTGCAAGAATATGGTCTTTTGTACTCAAGAATTCAAAAATTGCTTCATCATTTTGAAAATGATCAAGTGCAGGTGTTGGTTATTGGTCCCATTGGATTATATTTGGATATGTGAGGTCAGGTGTTAAAAAGACATTTTTATGAATAAGTTATCTATAGATTAATCATAAAATTGGTTGTAGATGGAACCTATTTCAATGTCTAAAGAATCTACCTCAGACTCACTAGAAGAGTCACTTTGGAAAAGTGTGGTGCTTACATTAAGTGGGTTATACCCTATACCATTTTAAGACTCATTGTATTTAAGCATGATAGGTTCTATTAACCCTTGTTTAAGAAGGCCAAGGCCATTGCCTTTATAGTTCATTATTTTACATGTAATGGATTTGGCTATGGGATATTTGTTATTAAGGAAGAAATTAGCTAGTTCATTAGAATAAATCCAAGATGGATTCGAATCTTTAATCTATTGATAAAAAATAATACCACCTTTTATAAATAATGTTTTTCCAAATTTTTGAACTACTTGAGTTTCCTTTCGATAATGGGGCTTACCATGATTATTTGGAGACATGTGAATTATACTTGTGTAATTATTATCTTGGATTTCATACTTGTCCATGCCTTTATCAATAATTTTGAATTGGGATGGAGGGTATGGTGTGGCTTTGGAAGTGGATGGTTGACTAAATTCTTGGCTTGTAGATGGTGTATTAATGGAAGTGGATGTGGATGGCCTATTCAACCAATGACCAAGGGGAGGTGCTTGAAATAAATTATCAGGATGGATATAGTTATCAAGCTTAGGTAATTCCTCAAAAGGAGTAAATATGTCTTCAATAATAAGGAGATAATTTGATTTTTGATAATTCCCTTCCAATAATTTTTAGTATGAAAGGGTTGAGGATCACCTGAGATAGTTACTTCCTTGCCATCATTATAAAATTTCAAGCATTGGTGAAAAGTGGATGGTATGGAATTCATTGAATGGATCCAAAGACATCCAAGAAGTAAATTATAAGGTAGATGTAGGTCAATCACATGAACTAATGTTTTTTTAATGATAGGCCCCACAATCAAATGAAGAGATATGGTACCCATAGGTTTGCATTCATTATTGTCATATGCCTTAATTTTGATGATATTTGATTTTAATATTATTGTAGGGTACCCTAAGTGTCTAATTAATCTTAATGTATATAATTTTAAATCCAAGCCATTATCTATAAATGCCCCTTTTTACTTTATGTCTAGAGATAATGACTTCTATATACAAAGGTAGATTATGGATAAATCCCATAGGAGAGACATCAAAATGGTCAAATGTAACATGATTATTAATGGATAGATTTCCATATAACGCTTGAAAACTTTATGGATTGATGTAGGACTCTTGACCCTTGGAGAAATTTATACAAGATATTTTTATATACATGGGAGGTTTTGAGAAGCTCTTAAATGGATATATTAGTGGGTGTCTTATCAAGATTATCTCTCAACAATAAATGAGGAAGTACTAGGGATGCTGATTTTTGTGTGCCTTTTAGTAATGACATAATCTTGGTCTTGTAAGGTAATGATAGAAACATGATTGTAAATGTAAGCAACATAATTGATTATGGATTCAAAAAGGTGATTGGTTTGGTTGACATTACTTGCTTGGGATAGCTCTTGTTTTTTATTACCCTGTCTATGATCATGTTTGGGGAATGGGTCTTTGTATATTCCCAACTTTTGGTTATTAGACATGGTTAATGGTTGAATATCAATAGATATGTCCCCATGATCTATGAGATATTGGACATGATGTTTGAGCCTCATATACGTATTAATTTAGTGTCCCTTAATACTATGGCACTCACAATATTCATCTTATTTGTACTTGTCAGGTTTAGAAACATTGTCTTCAAAATAATTGGTGTTATGGAAAATAATCATACTTACATGGACCAACTTTTGAAACATTGATTCATAAGATTATCCCAATTAGGTGAACTTACATTTGTGGTTATATTATCTTTGTTGATCATTGGGTATGGTAATGTTGTTTATGTGTTGTGTGTTAAGTTTTCATTATTTAGGTGAGTTTTGTATTTACTTGACATTGGTTACACCATCACCCACAACATTCTTATTCTTGGAAAAAAATTTAGGCTTGTCAATTTGGTTTGAGGAATTATTGTCAGGTTTGAATATTTTGATAACCCTATGGTAATTAAAGTTCATTCAATTTGAACTCCCTTTTCAATTATTTCATCAAAGGTTAGACATAGAATTTGTAAGTGATGACCCAAATTTGAGTTAAGTTTATTCATAAAAATAAAAATAATCTTTGTTTCAAGAAAATACCATGGAAAATGGATTACCAATGACTGACATCTTTGTAAGAAAGAGGAAAAGGTTTCACCATTACATTATTTAGTGTTATTAGGTTAAGTGTGGTCAATTTGTTTTCAACAATATATGAAAAGTGATAACAAACATTTTAAATAGGTCTTCTAAGGTGAAGATTGACCCTTTGGGTAAACATGGGAACCATTCTAGGGTTTGAGCCCCTATAATGCATTAAAAGAGTCTCAACATGTACTAATTACTATAAGAAACATCGACACATGCCATATAGAAGTCTTTAAGGTGCTCCTTGGGATTACCCTTACCTTTGTACTTGTAAAACTTGGGAAGTTAAAAATGTCATGGGAAATGTGTTTTCATGTTATTTAAATCATATGGCTAAGAATGAACTTCCATAAATTTATATTTTTTTGCCTTGAAAAAGTACCATCTTTCAAACCTTGGACCCTATCCTTCATATTTTTCCACTCTTGAATTAAGTATGGTGATAATTGATTATCTTGAATTGAAGATGTCAAAAAGTTATAAGTTTGACCGATGAATGGGTTTGTGTTAGTGTTAGCTTGTGAAAATGGATTTTGGTTAAAGGGTGGATTGTTAAAAAAATTATTAGTAAATACGCTAAAGGGTGGGTTACCATTTGTGTTTGTGCAAAAGTGTTTGGATTATTTGGGTTAGTGGAAAAGTTACGATTTCTTTGGTTTGGGTGGGTGTTAAAGTTTGGGTTGGTTTGGTTTGGGTGGGTGTTAAATTTTGGGTTGATGTGGTTTGGATTGGTGTTGAATTTAAAATTTGTGAAATTAGATGAATTAGGGTTGGTTGGATAAATTGGATTTGGGATAGCTTGGTTAAAGTTTTGATTTGGAGAAGGATGTGAATTAATAATTTGATTTGAATGGATGTTAGGGTTTAATGGTTGGTTAGAAATAGAATTAGTATTAAAAATATTAGTATTAGTTAGATTTTGGTTTAAATTTAATGGAACTAACCCTAAAAAATAACTTGGATTTGAGAACTCATTTGGTACACTCCCTAAGGTAAAATTCTGATTTGGATTGATAGGTAAACTTGAATAAGTATTCAAGTTTGGATTTGAAATTGATTGGTTGATAGGTGAACTAGAATAAGTATTCAAGTTCAAATTTTGATTTGGATTTATTTTTTTTATTGGTGAACCATGAAGGTTTATATTTGAATTAATTGGAGAAATTAAACAAGTATTCAAGTTCGGATTGGATTGATTATAGATTGGTAAAATTGAATTAATATTCAAGTTTAGATTGGTTGGATTTATGATTGGTAAACTTGAATGACTATTCAAGATTAGATTAGGTTGGTTCATGATTGGTAAAATTTAATGAATATCCAAGTTTGGATTGGGTTGGTTGACAATCAATAAACTTGAATGAGTATTCAAGTTTAGATTGTATTGGTTAATGATTGTCAAACTTTAATGAGTATTCAAGTTTGGGTTTGATTGGTTGACAATTGACAAACTTAAATGAGTATTCAAGTTTAGTTTGAGCTATTTTACAAATGAGGGTGAATTTACATTCACATAAATTTATATTGGGATTATAACTTAGGTCAACTAATGGACTATTTATTCAATTGGATTGGATATTTGCAATCTCTTGGTTAATGTGATAGTTATGGGCTTCTATAGAAAACCCATGACTTGAGTGGGATGATTCCTCATTAAGCATGGCTTTCCATTTTTATTTGGATACTTGAAGATTAGGATTACAAGAAACCATAAGAGAATTGCTATCCTATAAATAGCCTTGGGATATGGATTGATCTAGAATGGGTGACAAAGACTCTTTCATATCAATTAAATATTGCATATTTTGGGGATGAAAATCTAGTGGAAATTTAGCTCCTAAGCTCAAAGCTCGAAGAAAAAATTTATTCTTGTTTGTCATGATGTATTAATTAAATTAATAAAGAGGAAAAATGGCCTTGGGGCTACCCTCATCTTGGTATGCTCCTCCCTCTTCTTCTTCATGGTCATGGATTTCATGTATTTCAACATGATGAATTTGGTTTTCTTGGCTACCAAAGTTGAAGGGGTCATTTCCAAAAGGCTCTTCCCTTACCCTAGGATTATTAATCATAGCCATGTGCCTTGTAATGGGTGACATTGATAAGTAAAAGGCTCGACTTGATAAATAAAAATAATTTGACACTAGACTCTAAAAATGACCAAAGTGACTAAAAGTTTAATTGACAATAAGATTCTTTTGAGTTTTGAATTAGAATTTTTAATTGGAAAGATTTATTGATTATAACTTATTTCAAGACTCAAAAGTACTTTTGTTTTCACTTAATTATTTTAGCACATGTTAAAACATAAGTTAATAAACAAACAAGTTATATTTTAAACACACATGCAATTACACAAAAAATTATAAAATCTAGGTAAAGGGACTTGAATAACTCGTAGGCTTTCCATGTCACTTGTCTATTTATTTAGCTATAGCCTAATATTTTAAATCACTAACCATAGAGGATCTTTCCATTCCCATGGCCCACTAATATCAATTTTAAGGGTACATAGAAAGTAGCTTCTTGGCAGTAACTGCTAACTAATGCGTTATGAATAAAATGGTAAGAATGTATTTCCTAGGCTTAAGGTATGAATAAGCTTATTGAGGGGAGTCTATATATATCTTTTAGTACAATGAGACTCAAACCAAAGGAATAATTTTATTTAAAAGACATACACAAATGGGTTTAATCCCAATATGCCCAACATAGTTATAATATTTTTGCATGTTGGCATTAGAAAAATAAAACTTCAAGGTCACTATGTAAGCCCTAGGTATTGGAGCATGAAAGTACCTCATGTCATAGTGTGCTTAAAATACAAAATTACTTAGGCAATAAATATATTGGGTCCTCAATTTATATACCCTGTTAGGGCACAAAGTTTAGCCTACCACATGGTGATAAAAAGCATGATTGATAGAGCCCTTAAGAAAAGAAAAATAAAAAACTAACACTTATCTATGATTCTCAAGTATTGCTACCAATGTGATGCCAAGAGAAGAGCATACATACAAGTGGATCTTTGGTAACGAAAACTTATAAGTGTTATTTTAGATTCTAAAGTATTACCACCAATGTGATGTTAAGAGAAGAGCATACACAACAAAATTAAGGCACACAATTATTGAAAATAAAGATTAATGAACTTCATAAAACAAATATTTGCTAATTACTATTGAAAATGAAAAAATTGAAATTGAAAAAGCTTGTTAGAAAAATTTAAAAATAAAGTAAAAAATGCTAAAAATAAAGTGAAACTTGATTTTTTTAGCTCTTTATAGGTTTGTCTTTGACTTGCAACCTGTAAACAAACAATTATAAGTTTTGTGTATGGCTAAAAATCAAGGAAACCTGCAAAGAGTTAGCAAAATCAACAAAGAAAAACAATCCTCCAGAGTGATTTCATTATTACACAATTAGAGTAAACTAAGAATTCATTAATTAGTCAAAAAACTCAGAAAATATGAATAAAATGAAAAATAACAACTACAAGAATGATTTCATTGTTACCTCTGACAATTTCATTGAAGTTTTTATCGATTTCACTAAATTTATTACTGATTTCACTGAATATGTTCACAATTTTTCTAAACATATACCCAATTTCACTATTTACAACAGAAGACAAAAAATTGAGAAAATAGGAAAAAATAGAGAAAGTAGTCCAAAATAAAGAATTGTATACAAAGGAAAATAGACATAGGGGGGTCCATAAAGTTGAAAAATAGGAAAATAGTAATGGAAATTACTTGAAAATTTATTTCACCAATATGTTACATGATTTCACTGATAATTTATATAATTTCACTACTACTTATAAAACACATAAAATAGAACAAAGTTAGATAAATACAAAAACAATTTCACTATATACTCTATGTTTTAGTGATAAAATCCTTGATTTCACAGTTATGCACAAATGAAGCAAAATAAAAAATTCAAAACATAACTAAATTAGGACATAAAATTTGTAGGAGGAAGAAAACTATCAAAAAGGTATAAAAAGTAATAGAATAACAATTTCATTGTCTTTTCTTATGATTTCACTGATGACAGCCTCTGATTTTAATGTTTCTCAGAAAAATAAAATAGAAAATAGAAATATGGGACAGATTTGAGCTAAGATATAAAAATGTTAGGAGAAATAAAACTATCAAAAATATTCTAAAATAATAACAGAATGATTTCATTATTAGTTGTTACAATTTTGTTGATGAAGTCTTTGATTTCACTATTACGCAAGTATATGTACAAATGGGCCTAGAAATTTCATAAAATGACCTGTAGCTAAAAAAAAAACCTTCCAAGACCAATATTAAATGAATTTACATAAGAAAAACTACAAAAAATAATTGAATTATACTCCTAAATTCACCTATGATGCCTATGATGTGCAAAGATAAGGGAAAGTCCCATCAAGCATGCTAAAATGTGTGAAGGAAAATATAAAATACAGCTAAGCTAAGGAATAAAACACAAATGAACCTATCCTAACCCCAATTGAACCTCAAGATAGATAAACAAATGAAATACAACAACGACACATACTAACAAAACTGAAGTACCATGAGCCTCCTCCATTGTGATTAAAAGTGACTTACACTTTGAATGTGGTTGTTCAATAATTTTCTAATGCAAAAAGGCATTGGGCAGTGTTTTGGTATGCAAATGGACTTTTGATGGATTGGATTCACATGAAATTTTGATATCACTTTATTAGCATAAGTGAATATGATGAAAGTGATGGCTTTCACGTCAATTTATAGGTTTATAAGAGGTTTATCAAATGGTTGAAGATTATTTAAATATTTTTAATTTTTCAAATAATCAATGGTGGGGAATTAGTCCTCTTCCATGAGTATGATGACTAATTATATGGGTTGAGAGGAAAAAGGGAGTTGGTTGAGTGAGTCATCAAAAATGGGTCAAGGAGGTTGAAATGTTGGTGATTCACAAGGTGGTTGATGAAGTTGAGGAGGGTGGTTGGATGAGTCAACACTTGGTTGAGATAAATAAGGAATATGTCTAGGTGAGGTGGAAAATATATATTTATTAATTAATTTTAGAGGAAAAAGTGTGTATAATTAATTAATTAAGAATTATTCAATTATTCAAAATTTGGAGGGAATTGATACTAATTTGAATTTGAATTGTCTAAGGGGAAGGGTTAGCATGCCAAAGTGAATTTAGACACTAAATGGTGAAATTTAGGTGTCTAAAATCCTTAAGTAAAGGGATAATTTGAATACACGAATACATATATGATCTCAAGAATGAAAAATCTAGTTTTTGAAAATAAATGTGATTGGCACGTCAAAATATTTGAAGCATTATGGGTATACCACACTATGTTGAAAGTTACAATAGGTTATTCTCCATTTATGTCAGCCTATGGATTTGAAGCTACTTTACCCATAGAGCTTCAAATTACTTCTCCTGTATATGTTCTTCAATATTTGATAAAAGATACTAACATTGTTTAAGAAAGACTTAATGATATCTTAACCCTTGATGAAAATAAAACCACTACTATATAGAAATTAGAAAAGTCTAAAGAGAAACTTAAGAATGTTTTTGACAATAAAGTTTCAAAAAAGACTTAACGTTGATGATTTAATGTTATACTAGAATAAATCTCATGAAAATCCTGGAAAGCATCACAAATTTGATTCACTTTGTTGGAAATATTGCCATTGATGTCAAAAGTATAGAAATATATCATTTAATGTCTAAAGGTATTTTTAATGTTCATATCTTGGCTAAAGTGTGTTAATATTAATTAAATGTTAATGAATATATTTTTGGTTGCATAAATACAAAAGAGGGCCCATAGGAAGTCAAAGATTCACCAAGTAAAGATAAAAGAGGGAAAGGACACATTTTCCCATGAAGGGTCACCTTGAGGAATTTGAAGAGTCACAAGATAAAGACAAAAGAGGGAAAGGATGCATTTTCCCATGAAGGGTCACCTTGAGGAATTCGAAGGGTCATGCAAGACAAGTTTGGTGCCATTTTCTATGTGAATTGAAAGGTCTCAAAGGGTGAATGCCAAAGGTCATTTGAAAGGCTATAAAAGGAGGCTTGGGAAGCCATTTTAAAGTATGGAAGTGAATGATTTTATCTAGCTAAAAAGAGTAGAGGAGAGTAGAGAAAAGAGAAGAGATATAATAGTGTACTATCATTTATTGAGAAAGCAACATTGAGAGATAGTGGTGTTTTATACATAAAAGGGGTTGGTGCTCCTATGGGTGGGTGCTCAAAAATCAATATTGTGTTGGTGCTCATCAAAGGGGTTGGTGATCCT
The DNA here is from genome assembly GCA_037957365.1 of Torreya grandis. Lineage (NCBI taxonomy): Eukaryota > Viridiplantae > Streptophyta > Pinopsida > Cupressales > Taxaceae > Torreya > Torreya grandis. Next base: position 2,209,293 of record JARHVA010000384.1, read on the forward strand.
GCAAGTTAGTGATTTTGAACATTATAAACTTGAGTTGGTACTCATTTATCTACTTGAGATTGTTCTCTGTGGTTTTTCCCACTTTGGGTTTTTATGTAAAATTTCCTCTCTCTCTCTCTCTCTCTCTCTCTCTCTCTCTCTCTCTCTCTCTCTCTCTCTCTCTCTCTCTCTCTCTCTCTCTCTCTCTTCTCTATCCTCGCTCTCTCTCTCTCTCTTCTCTCTCTCTCTCTCTCTCTCTCTCTCTCTCTCTCTCTCTCTCTCTCTCTCTCTCTCTCTCTCTCTCTCTCTCTCATGTGGTGCATGTTATTGCCTTTAGTTTTATTGCAGATCTTGAATGTGTGACTATGTGGTTAAAGTAAAGGAATTTGATTAAGTAAAAGATATATGATATACTATGAATTAGTATATCACGTGCTTAATAATTGGTATTAGAGCAAGTTCCTTTGGAAAGAGTTTAATAGCTTGAAGGTAGATCAGGGAAAGCATGATGGCCAAGCAACTAAAGAAGGAGAATCAAGAGTTGAAATCTTTGGTTGAGGCTCTTAAGGACTAGGTGTGTATCTTGGAATCTAATTTGGCTAGAAAAGCAAAAGAAGATAAGATGTTTATTCAAGATATTAAGAATCAACTAGAGGTTGCATATTCAAGTTTGAAATCAAGAGAAAAAGAGTGTAATCAATTGATGGTTGAGTTAGGTTATTTGAAGGATAAGCATGAGAGGCTCATAATGAAGGTTGAGAAAGATCATGAAATATTAGTCGAAGGTGAGAAGGATGATATTTTTAAAGGTAAATTGAAGAATCCAATCAAGCAGTCCAATGCCTTCAGGTTTTCCAATTATTTTCATGGCCATTATTTTATTTGTCATCATGTTGGTCATAGGGTAAGAGAATTTTTGAGGAGAAGCAATCAATAAAAGAGAAATTTTAGTCATCTTCAAGCAAAAGGTATGATAAATGTTATTTTCTTTTGTTGTCATAAGGTTTCCATATTTTTAAATTATGTCTAAATGGAGTAAAGAGATCCTCAAGGTATGTCAAAGGATACAAATCCCCTAGAAGGTTTGAGAAGGGCCAAACTTAGGTTTGGATACCTAAGATAGTAAAGGTTGATCAGGTTGAGTCTAAGAGTGAGAACAGATTACTTGATATAGTGGAGAAAAAAACAAATAGAAAGGACTATGTGGAACTCTTGTTATCAGGAAAGATAGTGAATACTAGTCTTAAACAACCTGCAAATCAAAGAGAATCTCTTGTTACATTTCAGCATGAGCCTTATCAAGATAAGACAATTATAAGAGTTGAGAAGATGAACAACATCATGGATGTTGAGGTTAGTGAGTCAAAGAAGTTAATCATGCCTAAATAGATTATAAGAAAAAGAAATCAGTTTTATGGACGCAAAAAGATCAAGGAAATAATAGAGGAGATGTGGGTATCTCCTGAGTTCATTTTGTTCTAGGACCTTTTATGTGGGGTGTCTCTTCTAGGCTTTAAGGAGACACTTATCACAAAAAATTGAAGCATGGTGGATGCTGATGAGTCTTGGTTATGTTGCATGACAAGAAAGTCATGAAGGTGAGTTGACATATTGATTTGTATTTTAGTTGAGGGGGAGATAAGTGTTAGCTCCAAGATAGACTCTTTGCCATTGAAGTCAAAGGGGGAGAAATATAAGAATGGGTATACGAACAGGTTTAGAAAATAGGATAATATAGTAAGGGGGAGTTACTATATATTTTCAGTTGGTTCAGTTTATAGTTTGTGTAGGTCTTAGTTTTAGGTTGGCATGTGTAGTACAAGTTTTTAGAATGTTGTAGTTTCCATTTGAGGTTGCCATCAATAACAAAGGGGGAGATTGTTGTAAATATTGTCATTGGTGTCAAAAGTATACCAATATAATGTTTAATGTCTAAAGATGTTTTTAATGTTCATATTTTAGCTAAAATGTGTTAATATTAATTAAATATTAATGAATATATTTTTGGTTGCATAAAGACAAAAGAGGGAAGGAAAGGATACATTTTCCCATGAAGGGTCACCTTGAGGAATTTGAAGAGTCACCAAATAAAGACAAAAGAGGGAAATGAAGCATTTTCCCATGAAGGTCACCTTTAGGAATTCGAAGGATCATGCAAGACAAGTTTGGTACCATTTTCTATGTGAATAGAAAGGTCTCAAAGGGTGAATGCCGAAGGTTATTTGGAAGGCTATAAAAGGATGCTTGGGAATCCATTTTGAAGTATGGAATCAAATGATTTTATCTAGCTGAGAAGAGCATAGGAGAGTAGAGAAAAGAGAAGAGATATAGTAGTGTGCTATCATTTTTTGAGAAAGAAACATTAAGAGATAGTGGTGTTTTATACACAAAAGGGGTTGGTGCTCTTGTGGGTCGGAGCTCATAAATCATTGTTATGCTGGTGCTAAGCAAAGGGGTTAGTGCTCCTGCAAGTCGGTGCTTGCGAACATTGTAAACTTGAGTTAGTGCTCATTTATATACTTGAGATTGTTCTCTATGGTTTTCCCACTTTGGGTTTCCATGTAAAATCTAGTGTCCCTCTCTCTTATGTGGTGCATTTTATTGTTTTTATTTTTATTTCATATCTTGAATGTGTGACTAAGTGGTTAAAGTAAAGGAATTTGATTAAGTAAAATATATATGATATACTATGAATTAGTATATCTCATGCTTAACACACTTAGGCTTGGCCCTCATAAATTAGATGTTATTCTTAGTAAAAATGCCTTTCATTTATAATATATCAATGTTAGTTGGTTGTGTTTCTCAATTAATGATCATAATTTGAAACTTTTTTTCAATTAGCTTCCCTTTTTGCTTCTTGTTCGTTGTTTCTTTTGGTTTTACTACTTTGTTTTATTTTTGTTTTCTTGTTTGGTTTTGGTTTAAGTTTAACTATTTGTTAAGATCTATGAGATTTCATCATTATTGAAGGAAATAAATAATTATCTACCATATCATTGTAAGTATATTTATATCAAAGATTTGAATAATCAGATTACTTGGATTAATCTTTTATAAAAATTAAGTATTGAATATTTTGTTATTGTGAACATTCCTTTACTTTTAAAATTGGTATTCTAAGATAATGCATTGATTTTTCATCCAACCTACATTTATTTGTTTTATAATTCATATTATTCATGCCACTCTAGTCTAAAAATTCATCCCTTGATCTTAAAATTTTAATGGGTTCACACATAGGTGATTAAGAAATGATTTACCTAGATTACACTCTTAAGTCTTTTCAAATTCATAATTTTGTTTTGCAACCCACTTTCACAAGTGAAATTAGATAACAAGATGGCTAGTGTTGTAGATAATTTCAATACCTCCTCCTTTAAAAAAATCTTGGAATCATATTATTCTCTCATATGATGAATTAAGACATGGAATTTAAAACTACTGACAGGGACCAAATTATTTACATTAATTTAGCAATTGTTTTCAATGAATATAGTTGAATAATATATTGGTTGTGATGATTTTTTTGAATATTTGTAACATTATTAAATGAGATGTATATTGAATAAATTGATCAAATTGTTGTAAATATATTTTATACATTGAGAAATTGTAAAGGTGTTTGATATTTTTTATAGGAGTTCTAATCATTATATAGATGCAAATCATGATGCACGATTCTTATAATGTTGATATATCTTGTTTGATAACATGATTATCTATGACAAAAATTTTATGTCTTGATTATATATTTGCATATCTTATATTCTATCACTTAATTTTACAAATCAGTGACTTAAAAATTATATGCTTAGATTTGTTGAAAATGTCACAAACATAATGACATTGTATAGACATGCTTAGTTTTATGATTTTGTGACATTGTTCATTGATATTGACGTTAGAAAAGATTTGAACGAATTAGATTCACTTGATATAAGATAATATTATCGAATGTCTTGGTAAATCATAACTTGAAGCATTACCATTATTTATTGTGGCACTATTGATCACACACACACACACACATGTATGTATATATGTATGTATATGTATATGTATATATAAAAAGTCATGGTTTAATGTTTAACATCATATGACTTTGATAAAGTGGTAATTTTACTATTGAAATTTTAAATATTTGAATGTGACTTAGCATGTCTTTATAACAAGGGTAGTGGTGGTCATTTTAAATTATAATGAAGTCATCTTGGCATATTAAAATACCAAGATATTTCAATATCTCGAAGCACATAGCATATTGTATGAGTCTTTGGACATTTTGATTTTTTTTTTTTTTTTTGGAGTTTTTTGTATTCAATATTAAGGTGGTAGGGATTTTGTTAATGTACATGATAATCTTGGTTTTAAATGTGGTTTCCCTGCCTCATTTTGACCTCTTGATGGTTTCATTGGTGATAACTTGGTAATTCAATTGGTGAAATTCTAAGTGTGCCTCTAATCATGTAGTGGTGGATTTAGCATTTTTTTTGGTGGTAAGTTTTTGGCATCCACCATACACTAGCTTGGTAGACACGATAATTAACCAAATTAATGGTCATTCTCTTGTAACCATTTCACATTAAAATACTTGGTTTTGTCATTTGATATTCATTCTATCAAAATCATTTTGAAAGGGAAACTCTAAAAGTTTGGATTTCAAGTAGGAGGAGATTTACAACCTAAATGTGTCTCCTTTTTTACACATGGTGGTGGCAGGTTTGTAGACTAGTTTCTCATTGGTTGTTTCTTGTATTTGAATGCATTGTAAGTAGGTAGATGTTATGATTTGATATTCATTCTATACATGAGAACATTTATTTTCTATATTCAATTTTTTTTGGTTGAAGATGAGGAAATTATTTAGGTTGATATAGTAAATGAGTAGTTTACATATAAAGACGACAATTTGTAGAAAATATTTCTACATGCATGTATTCTTGTCATTGATTTGCAATGGAAATAGACTGGATGTTTGTATTTGATTTACATATATGTATTTGTTTTTGAATTTTTTTTCTTAAAAAATATTGAAAACTATAAGCATATACAGTCGTTACGTATCTTATTTGTAATCATAGGTTTGAAGTTTGTGTTCGATATTATAGTATTGAGAAGAAGTTTTCATTTAAAATATGAACATTTGCTATGTTTTAGATTTTGCATACCATAAAGTAAGGAATATTGAATAAATCTATGAATGCATGCATATTTCATTTTAAAAACTTAAAACTATCTATGTGCACATAATATTAGGTTTGATGTTCTCTTCTTTCAACTATTCATTTAAGGAAGTTGTATGCTTTGAGTTTGTGTTTTGTTAAAACCCATTACTTGAGAGTTTATACATAAATATAAAAGTTTTATGTCTTCATTTACCAAGAAATAATGGTTTTAAGTTGCAAAGGCAAGCAAGTTTTGTTCTCAATTTACTTGGCATAAAACAATGGTTTAAATTTCAAAGTTTTTGATTTGGTACATTTAGTATTTTGAGTTATACTAGTATAGCAGACTGTGAACAAGATTTTTTAGATATATAGTGTTATTTCTTGATTGTGATAAATAAATGTCATTTTTTGTTATTTTGGGATTGATTATAGTGTGGTAGGATATATGTAAGGATATTTAGTTTTGATATGTTGTTTCTTAGCTAATTTTACACATGGAGTTTACATGAAAAATTTGGTAAACTTAGTCATTAATTTTTTCATGTTGCTTGTATTTGAATTTTGAAAGATTGTCAGCTTACAAGAAGAAAATATTTTTTGAGTATTTACTTCAAAGTGTTTCAATCATTTGTTAGTTGATTGTAGAAAAAAGTTGACAGTATTGGATTTTTGCATAGTTGAAAGTATGAACATTGATAGAAGTGATCTCTATAGAAATGATTGCATTTAGTTAACATAATTCATTAATTATTTGATCATTGATTCAATACATATGGATTTTTTTTTAATTTTGAGAACCCTTATGTTTATAAAATCATGGTTTTTTTGAAATATGTTTATATTTGGAAATGTGTCTATTTTGGCATCGTTTAGAACTTATATTTATCAATGGAATAAATGGACAAATGATAGTGAATAATTGAGTATTTTGAAGGCATTTTTTCATTTTAAGATATTGGTGATTACATACAATTTTTGCATTTATGTTATTATTTGAATTAATTTCTAATTTAGAAATGTTGGGGTGGACCCTATATTATTAGAATTTTAGAACAAATGTTTGGGGTAGAGATAGTGCATGACGAGGCAATGATATTCCTTCACAGATTAGTCATCATGAGAAACCTTTCCACAATTGTAGGGATGCCAACACTTTCCCTAAGCCATTTCATCATGGAACTCTTGTATCCATACATTTTGATGTGAATGATCCTATCTTTTGGAACTTATTAGAGAATATCTTATCTTCCTATGTTAGCTTATGCGATAAAGTCTCCCATATGGATCTTAGGTGATCCTTGCGGAGATATAATCATTTTGGATGAGATACTTCAAGTGAATATTCTCAATATATGCATGATGCTATCGACTTTATACTTAATAATCCTTATGTATTTGATCATGCAAATTCATTTCTTGAGCTTTGCTTGAAACTTTCTAATCTGAATCCCTTTACTTCTCCTATGCCTAACAAACTCCTTTTCTAGTAAGAAACATGTTGGGAACCCTATGAATCAACCATGGTAAAACATGTACTTAAGAAGGTCAAACTTGAGATTGATGATGAATGTGGAGGCACCAACTTAGTTGAATCACCTATTGCACCACTGGAATACATGAAATATTAGAGAAATAAGGGAACCCCTCTTATTGATCTTATCTCTTGTGGTGATTCTGACTAAGTTGTTATTTGTTATTATTTATGTTTGAATCAACTATTTATAATTTTGTTGATATATGGTCATAGTTCGTTCATGGATAATTTTTAGTTTTTAAATTCTTTAGATGGATGAAGCTTTGATAATATTCTATTTTTTATAGCATGGCATCTTTTAACTTATTTTGATCAGTTTTAGTTTTGATAGTGAAATCAATATGTTCATATAGTATTGTATGGTTTTTGCTTTGCATTTGATCACATGATGTTTTTAAATAAATGCTCTGTTTAAGGATTATAATGTTAATTTTGTTTAGATAATTTAACATTGACATTTATAGATTATTTATTATATGCATAGTTAAACTATTGTACAAAGAAATGTTTAAAAAGTCAAAGGGGCCCCATCTGTTAGAGATTGTAAATTAGTCTATATTATTTGATTTAATCTCTTGGACTTATTTTTAAGTTAAAAATAGAAATTTAATTTATAAAATTTATAATTATAAAGTAAATTTTTGTATTTGATGAGTTAAATACTTTTGAAGCTAGAGCTATGAACCGGACAAGTGAGGGGTTTGATAACTAGACCCACAACTAGGGAGAGGGTTTTACATGATGGTCCCATAACCAAATATTACAATGCACAACAAGAGGGTTTCAAAGATCCATAACCATACCAAGTACAAAAATATGGTTTGGAGGCTCCCCCAACCTTTACAAATCATAGCTAGAGGGTTTTCAGGCTTCCACAACCATAACCAGTACAATAAGAGGGTTTGGAGGTTCTTACAACCTTGGCAAAATAAGAGGGTTTTAATGATTTTGTAACCATAACATGAGGGTTTTACGGTTCCCAAAACCTTAGTACAACCTTGTATGTTATAAATCAATAAGACTCAATGAGTTGATGCCTTCAACAAGACTTCCCTGCAGCTTTCATTGTAGAATAAGAGTCCATCAGGAGTAGAAGGTCTTCTACTACCTAGGACTTATGCACAACCACTGAATATCTGAGATACTATAAGTGGGATTTTCTTCCCACTAAAACCATTAATGGTTAGGTCACAAAAAATGCCTATCTATCTCATCCTTATCATTCTAGCCATAGCTTGAAATAAAATAGGGTTTTTTATCTAGCCATGAGTAATATCCTTAAATTCATGGGCAAATCCTGTGGCCCAAAAAAGGCAAGAGCAGATTCCTTTATCGTCCACTCTAATAATTCAAGATTTGATTTGGCTTCCTCTATACACCATAATTAAATCTGGGTGAGACTGAAAGCAGCCCCCCATAGATCTAGTCTTTAATAAGATATTCATCCTTCCTTCATAGACTCTGTAATTATAAAGTAAATTAATTACAAAGTAATTAAATATTTAAATTCAATTAACTTTATAACTATAACTATAACTAACTAAAATTATTTTTAACTTAAATCATAACTATCTCAGAGAGAATTACTTTATAAGTAGATTGAAAACACATAACAAAAGAGGAGAAATAAACAAGTATTAAGAGCTCTTTGATTTTCAAAAAAAATCATCTCTCTCTTCTTCTATGCAAGTAATCTCTGATATCAAACGATCATTTACAGATAAACCAGACAATGATTTCTCTGGCGATGAAGTATTCTACTTGAATAACATAGGTATATCCAGGTTTTTTAATTTTTCATAACTAATTATCTGAATATGATCAAGTATTAATGGCATTGATTATTTGAAATATACAGCCATATGCACATAATTTCAAGTACTTTACATGAATAATAATGGAAACCCTACATTTTCTAATAGATTGTAATTTATCAATTGTATAGTGGTTTTCATCTGAGGATGGTGTTTGTAATTAGACCTATTATATAGGTTTTTCAATAAATTTTATCATTTTCATACTCCATAATATGACTATTTTTCAAATTATTACACTCTTTTATCTTTTTCTTAGTTTTAATTATTAGTTTAGTTGTTAATCTAATTATTTTAGTTGGTTTTATTCATGTTTTAGTTAGTTTTTTTACTATTCATTTCTTTATGTGTTTTTTATTTACACATTCTTTAATATAAGTTGTTGTTTTGTTTAATTTATTTCTTATTAACTATATTTTATGTCTTAGTTCTTATTATATTCCTTGTTTATGTTATTTTAGTTGTTGCTTTCACTTTCATACTTTGTTGTTTAGCTCTTTTCTATTTAGTAGTAGCCTTGTTAGATTCTAGTATTATTTAATTTGTATCTTGATTAAAGTGTTTTTAAACTAGCCTTAGATAGAATGGCATTCTTAGTTGTTATTTATTTATTATATTAGTATTTATTTATTTTCTTTTATTTTATTTCACTTTCATTTCTTTATCTTTAGGTTTTTTGCATTACTATTCTTTTAGTCTCTTTTATTTGTTGAGGCATTAAACTTGATAAGAAAGATATATATTATTAATACCAATGGATTAGTTATATTTTCTTCAAGAGATTACATCTCTTATAGATTTTACTCTATTGGATAGGTTAGATTATATTTGTTAGATATGATATCAATTTTATATTGAAATAAGTATTTGATTTCTAAAATATAATTATGTTTAATTCACTTTTTATTTTACCAATTTATTTCCAAAACTATTACAAACCCACTTTGCACATATTAAGATCAATATTTTCTTCATATATCCCCTGTGATTAAATTGGTCTAATTCTATCTTGACCTTTATAATAAACAAATGATTCTTGGTCAAGCGTCAATTGATGTCTTTAAAATTGAACATTTTATTTCTATAAAAAATAAAATTGAGTGATGAAGATATTAACTCTCTAATGAGGAGAAGTTACAATGATTATAAATGTGACTTTTTTAGCTTCAACGGATGATTTGGGAGGTTTGGTAATGGTTTTGTCTCCTTCAATAATTTTGGTTGAATATTTTCAAAAAGGTTTTGGTTGCCAAATTTGTAAGATGACTGATATTTATTCAAATATTGCTTTTATTATTTTCAAAATTATGGTACTAGCCTATTAGATCTAAAAATATGTTATTTGGATGAAATTTATCATTTCATGGCTCTTCATCATGAGTGGAAATTTGCTCTTCATCATGAGTGGTAATTTCACTATGTTTTTGTCTTAGACAAAAGAGGAGGCATCTTACATCCCTCCCAATCTTAAGTGGATTTATCTTAATTTTTCTCATCTAATGATATCATAAATGTGGTTGCAAAGAGTGGTCTATTTTATTGGACCAATAAGAGGTTAAGATTAAGAAAATTTGTTAAAATATTTGACAGATTCTTATTAACTCCTTTGCTAGAGATAAATTGTATTTTTGAAATTAAAATTCTGTCAATCTCTGGTTCATGCCATGCTTCTATGGAATGGTTGGTTAATATATATGGGGCTCCCCTAAAGTTCCCATTAAAATTAATTTGGTTGAGGGATATATATGTAATGGATTTCATGAAGGATTGGAGGTCCAATGTGTGAAGGGTTAAGGGAATTATAATGTTTATTATGGAAAAAATGAATTTCATGAAACAATAACTTAAAAAATGGAACAAGGATCATTTCAAAAACCCCTTTCAATAAAAATTTAGGGTGGAGTTAGAATTGGATACTTTGAATGAGGAATTGTTGAATGTGGATAAAGATGGTGAATTGTATAGAAAGGAAAACTTGATGTTGGCTGAGTTGGATGAATTACAATTAAAAGAAGAGTTTAATTGGAATTAGAATTCTAGGTAAAATTGGATTAAATAAGGTGAAAAGAACATGAAATTATTCCATAACTCTACTAGGGCTAGGATAATCTCTAATCACATTTATTATATCGATGATCTATGTATAGATCTTGTGATGTGTACCAATCACACTTGAAAAATCATGCACACTCATCTACACTGAGCTTGCCCTCAATCTCGCACACCTCCCACACACTTATTCAAAGACCTATGTGACCAAATCACATCCATGCACACTTATTTGAGACAAGATTTCTCACAATCCCATGCTTTACACTTACACTTATTCATATATTCATACACCTACAATTACCTCCATTGTAGCACATCCATATGTCAACTTGATCCAACCACATGGCTTTTCAAGTGGTGCCTTCCATCCTAAAACTTTTTAGATACCTATTTGGATAATTAGATGCCATGTATCTAGAATTTAAATTGTCACTTAGCAAAGAAGATGAAATTACTTGTAATCATCTTCTTTCTATCCAAAAAAAGTTGTAACTACTTTTATTACATGTATAAATATGTAATATATACATTCAACCAAGGATCTATACCATACATAATCATAGCAATTGATAACATTCTATATGTATATAATATTTCAAACATAAATTTTACATCACTATATTATTTTCCCTATTCACTCTCATTGAATAGAAGTTATAGTTTTGCAAGCATCAAACTTTTGGTCTATTGAATGTGTGTTGATTATTCAATCTAAATGATTATGTTTGCATTCACTCTTACAACTATGATTTATATCTAATGTACAGTTCTCTCCCATACATCTAGTCTTGCCCCTGTAGCATGGATTATTTGTATTAGAGCATAGCTCTTGTATATGCCTATAAACATGTGAGTGTAACGAGAGAAAAAAGGTCTATCACCTAGTTTTGTTTTAGAGTACCCAAAGGAATGCCATAGAAAAATTAAGATGGTTGATGCCCAAAATTAACATAATTCATCACAAAACATTGAAAGGTTCATCACCAATACACTTGAGGCAGAACACATTTAATGTTTTGACCCATTCCATGAGTTAATGATGTATCTCAACCCAATGCCTTCATATACCCCAAAATTTTCTCTACAATAGTTTAAACAACAAACTCCATTCAAATTACAAGTAAATCTTGACATTCCTCTATTCAAGATAAAAATCAAATCCATAACATTAGATGCCTTAATTTAATAGTTTGAGGCATACTTCTCAATAAATTATTTCACTAATGCCGAGAAGATCACCTTTGTAGTGTTGAATATGTCCATTTCAATTGTTCACTGGTGGGATAACTTTAGCGTAAAACATGTGAAATATTGTGTTCCAATTGAGTCTTGGAATACCTTTGTTGATAGACTGAAGGAGGATTAATATCCTCTTGTCACCTTGAGGATGAATACATAAAGTTCCAAAAAAATTACCAATGTAAGGAGCATTCAATGGAAGACTACACCAACATATTTTGTGAATACTTTGCATGGAAATGAGAAAAATTTATTGAACAACATAAGGTGATGAAGTACATTAACAAGCTCTCACCTTTTATCATGCAAAGATGGAATTATTGAATTTTGACACTCTATGTAAAGCTTATTTTAAAACCATTAAGATCAAAGCTAAGGCAAAGATGAATCATCGTATCACCTCTCCATCCAACATTATGTGCAATATTTATCCCATGCATAAATCCTCATCATAGCCTTTTGCATAGAATCAAAGAACTTATTTACAAAGATATCAACCCAAGAATACTGCACATAACTCAAAGGCTCGTGTGCCTTTAGCTTAAGATAAAGGCAAGAATAATTTTGATGATAAGTGGTGCCATCATCATTACTCACACACCCATGATGAATTTAAATGGTGCATGAAGTAATCCTTAATTTCACAGTCTACATTAGGTTCTACATCGATGGATGAACTGATCTAGATGTGACTTATCTAAGCACCAAAATTAATGTGATAGACACCTCTAAGGAGCACAAATGCCTTTTTCACACCATCTTTTGGGTAAATGTTTATGCTCTTCATGTCATCATTAAAAGTGGAAATGAAAATAACATCATCATATAAACCACATCATAACTCCTTGTTATTTCCACTACTATGCATTCCAAGCCATACTCATTGGGGTGGCTTTAGTATGGAAGGATATATAGGTTTGGTGACAATGTACCTTATAGTAAAAATTCAAGCCTATGGAGGATAATTCACTTGAAAGATTATACCTTTGTATAGATGTGACATATTAATAAGAAGATTGTATTTGTATGACCATGAAGCTACATATCAAGCCAAGACATAGCATTAGACTATTTTCACACAAGATTGCTTCTTTAACCTCTTTGAGTTAGTGTTAATGACCAAAGTCACCTTGGTCTCTACCAATAAATGATAAAAACTTTTTTTTTCACATGCATAAGTTTGTTTTGCTCATGGTTCAACCTAACACACCTACATGGGAAAAAAAACAAGCTTTGGCAATCTGAACTAAGCAATCAACAAATAAGTTACTGAAGTAGTATAATGAAGTCTTCACATATACTGAATATCTCCTAATGCACTATGTAGTAAATTATCACATTTATTTGGTCTCAATATCCCCTATCACATAGTCCTATTTATCACATATCAATTTGGGAGATTGATAAGTCCACCACCAAAAAAATATCTCATTAATAAGAGAAATATCAAGCCTATATCTTCTCCTTATAAGATTTGATAATAATCACATCCAATAAGGATAGGTCATGGAATCTCTAAAAATAATATTGCACACTCAAAAAAATCATGATAAAGAATCAATATCCACTACCATACATTGACGACCTTTTGGACTAGCTCTATGGTGCACAATACATCACCAAGATTGAATTAAATTCAGGTTACCATCAAGTCCCAATCCACCTTTAAGACATATTAAATATATCCTTTAATACACAATAAGGATTGTATAAATGGCCAGTCATCCCTTTTGGCCTAACCAATGTGCTAGAAATATTTATGCACTTGATGGATGATCTACTCATACCATTCCTCAACTGTTTTGTCATCATCTACTTGGATGACATTTTCATCTTAAATGATACCTAGGAGGAGTAAATGGATCATATTGCATGCATATTAAACACCTTATGTCAACTTGAGTTGTAGGCCAACTTAACAAAGTGTATAATTGGTGTTGCACAAATCTAGTACTTAGGTTACATAATTGATAGTGTAGGAATTCATGTAGACCTAGGAAATATTAAAGTGATCTATTATTATCAAAATCCATGTAATATCACATAATTTTGGATCTTTATTGGACTTTTAAACTACTACTATAGGTTTTTCTTTGATTTCTTTCACATTTCTTGGCCACTCAGCCAAATAACACATGCAAAATCCAAGTTTGAATGCACTCTAGTACAACAACACACTTTTCAAACCCTATATAAATTACTCTATGTGGTTCATATACTTTTAATGTTTGACATTGAACATTCCTTTAATCTTCACACTGATACATCTAATAATTCACTTGATGCAATACTCATGTAACATAGACATCTGGTCACCTACGATTCAAAACTATTCATTAAAATCATGAAGAGGTACTCCACCTATGAAAAATATTTGTATGTTATTTTAAAATCAATTAATAAATGACATCACTGCATCTTGGTAAAGGAGATAATTGTTCATTCCAACCATAAGCCACTTTGGTTCCTAAAAACATAAATCAAACTAGAGAATGTGTACCATATGAAATGGATGAATTACCTGTAATAGTTCTTATTGACCAAATTTAACCCCAAGTCAAATTTGGATCAACCCATACTATTTTTAACTTTTAGATAAATTTTCATATGTCTTATGGGGTCATCTATTGTCCTACATGTCTAACTTACCCTTTCCCTAGTCCTTGTTGAAACCCATCCTCCTTGTAAGGCTTAGTCAACCAAAGTCAACATTGGTCAAACCTAGTCAAACTTAGTAAAAGTGCCAAATTATATTTAAAATTTCCTAAAATGGTATTTGAATTATTTCAAGGTGTCTTCAAGTCACAAATGGCCATTTGCTAGGTTTCATGTGGTAAAAGGGTCATTTGGCCACTTTTCTAGTAATTAATTAATTTGTATGGATGGTGGGAGTTAGAAAATATATCATCAAGGAGGATATAAATGTGGATAAGGTCAAATCACATCATAATAAGTTAGGTGATAGCTATAAGTCTGTTATGATCAATAAATGGCAGTTTTTCCTTAAAAATAGGAGCTTTTGGGCACTTATACAAACTTCTCAAGTCCACCATCAGTTAAAAACATGGTGGAGTGACTCTTCACCTCCCAAAAGGTCATTTCCAAGTTTTTTTTCTATGTATAATTCAAAAAGGTCTATCTTTAACTTCTTTTCCTTCATTTTTCATTAACAAGCCAAGGAAGGGAAAATTCAATCACTTGTTATAGGTTGTACAAGTGGAGTTGGAAGTATTGCTTCTAGGGGTCGATAGTAATTTAAGTAAAATTCACTTTCATATTAAGAATTTAAAATTTGGTTCCTCCTCCTTTATGAACAATTAGTTTGACTCTAGGCAGACTTTTATGGATTTGTAACCATGAGGGGGTCACTTTTTGAGCTTGTCTCAGATTTTCTTGTTTTGGATTGATGGGTTTGTTTGTTGCAGGTGATTATCCATGATTTTAAATACATTCACATGCTTTTTATTGTTTTTTAAATCTCAAGTACTTATGGAAGCCTCTTCTAAGCTTATATGTGCTCCCAACTACTCTTTTACATTCTCAGTTGTCTTAGGTGCCATTGAAAGAGTTTGATGATTGATTTAAAGAAATACTTGATGGAGGTTGTCTATTTTAAGGCTAAATTTTGCATTAAAATGGGTTAGAGGCTCTCCAACAAGCTTTCCTTGTGCAATTCCAAATCCTACTAAGTAAACACAACCCAGAGATCATCTACAAGCCCTACTGATGTCATAATGGCATATATGGAGATGTGATGAGATCTCATGATCAAACTCTACCTATTGATGAGGATTATTCTAGGCTTGTTTAATATGGATAATTTTCAAGAGGCTATGAAACCCAGTTCAAAAGGGAGAATGAAGATTGTTTTGGTCTCTCAGTCCATAAATGACCAAAATAGAGATCCTTGAGATTTTTTGGGGATAACATACACCATGACCAAAAGAGTTTCTAATGCTCTTGGTTATTTACCCTAATATCCCCATCCACAAAAAATTCCTATGCCAATTTTTAGTGGTAAAGGGTGAGTGGAAGATGGATTTTGTAAGGCCTAAAAGTGGCTAAAAACCATTGAAAAGGGGCAGTGACATCTACAGGAAACTAACTTAAAAGGACCACTCTTCAACCAAAATTTAACCCTAAATTCATGCTTCATGTTTGAATGGCCTTTAATATTTATAAGGAACAATTGAATGCTCAAATACCTTCCCAAATATATAGTGTATCCAACCTTGAGTCATGATCAAAACCCCTTGTCCATACACAAGCTTGTGAGGGAAAACATAGTCAAGAAAGGTTAGTAAATAGTGAAGTTGGAGGTGAGAGTTAGATCTAATTTTGACCCTTAAAAGAGGAATAAGGTTATTTTTTAATCAAATAACTTCATTTGAATACCAATCACTTTCAAACAAACCCAATTCATGCCCATAAGCACCTACAGCAGGCCTAAAGGCATGACTATCATAGTCAAAGCAGGGTTATCTTTTTTAAGGGCCTAAAACATGGAGTTGATGCTATCTTGAGGGTTCCCATGAGAAAAAAAATCATAGGAAAGGTTCCATAACACAATATAATAAATAATAGGTCCAAATTCATAAGT
Organism: Torreya grandis; assembly: GCA_037957365.1. Lineage (NCBI taxonomy): Eukaryota > Viridiplantae > Streptophyta > Pinopsida > Cupressales > Taxaceae > Torreya > Torreya grandis. Next base: position 2,225,682 of record JARHVA010000384.1, read on the forward strand.
CAAGGCTCAGTGATTACCTATAGACAGGGATTTTAGTGTCTCAATCTTCATCAAACAATGAGCCAAGTCTTGGGAATGAAAGAATGGTGCAAAGGAGTGAAGATTGAACTTGGTAAGATGATATATGATCATTCACATAATATTTTTAATATCAAATAGGTTTTATTTTTACCTTAAATCCCTAAACACCACCATAATCACCTATAGCCAACACCCTAAACAGTGATTCCTCAACAAGCAGTCAGTGGCCTAGTTGATGGTTTCCAAAAGGTAAGTGTTTGAGGAGCCAATGAACTAAAATATAGTATAAATATATTTTATAAGGTATGAATAATCTATACATGTCCCAATAAATCTCAAACTAATCCCTAAATCTCCTAATATAACCTATACCCTACCCACCTTCATCAAACTACCTTGTCAAAGTCTACCTTGGAAATGGTGTTAGATGGAAGTCTAAATGGAGGATTTAGGTTCCAAAATTTGGTACATAGTACCATAAATACATAATTAAGATGATCCAATTATAAATTTTCAAATTCCAATATTTAAAACCCTCTCTATTCTATCTTAGAGTAGGGGTAATTTTCCTATGCATGGAGATGACAACTTTGAGGAAAATGATGAAATTGGTGACCAAAAGGTCAAGTAATCTCAAATTATAGTTTTAGAAGTTGAATCAAAAATAACACAAAATATAAAACCTTGATATAAGGTGTGAAGTTAAATAGTATGCTCCACACAAGGAGGTTTACAGTCATCAAGGTAAGAAAAAGAATAGGCATGATTCTAAATGAGGGGTCATTTCAAGTTTAAGCCTTAGGAAAGCATATAAATGTCTTGGATAACCCTCATGGGATTTAAAATTATTTTTTTAATCTATAATTATGTATTTCAAGTGCAAATAATGGTCTTTTGGCTCCAAAGTGCAGTCAGGCTCATTGGCAAGGCACAAGCCTAATGCTAAATAGGGGTCAAGTTTCATCGTTAACTATTGAAGAGATATTCCATTGATGGAAATGTTGTCAATCATAGTTTCACCCCTATGAAGTTAGTTTCAAGCCTTCACAATTTTTTGAAACATGGAAACAATCCTAGGATGTGGGTGACCTAATCAGTGGATTAAATCTCTAGATTCTGAGGGCTATTTCCCTTTGGTGTATCAATTAGGATCTTTACTATATGCTTCAAACTGTCAAGAAAAGAGAGATAAACTTGAACAAAAATCCTATCTCATGATGGTGATACAAATATATTTTTTGATTGATCAACTCAATTTGAGATCCCAAGAACACTAATTTAGATAAGAAAAGGCATGAACTTTCAACTCTAATTGACCAATATGCATAAGTATTTCACGAAAAGGTTTTATCTAGTGATCCAAGCTTGAGAGAAATAAAAGAATAATCCTAATTTAAGGCACTAACCAGCCACTTATATCCACTATAAACTCATCCAAGAGACATAAAACATATAAAATGACCTACATAAACTGATTAGTTGTGCTACTAGGTAAGAATCAAGACTTGACAAGGAAGAGAAATTCTATCACTTATGCAAATCACTGACATGAATACACTATACTAGCATTCTGGAAAATTAAAACAATCCTTTTATTAATCTAAAAAAAGGTTACAAACTCAATCTTTGGTAGAATTTAATCTTGTTAAAAGAGGGATCCAATTCAAGGCTAAAAAGCTAACTTATATAGAAAAATATACAACAGCCAAGAGGTTGGCATTGAAAATAGAAGAAGAGGACAACTCCCACTTCAGCCCAAGTCCAATTTGTGTTATCATAGCCTTCTAAATTTGTCTTTTTCCTTGCATGAAAACTCTTTGGTGTTGAAAAATATATGGTGGGCTCAAGCTTGGGTTATTCTTTTTCATGCATGAAATCTACTCCAACTTTGGATGTCTTGACTTAAGCTTGAACTAATTTGAAGCTGAGTTGGAACATTTGAAAGGCTTTATTTTGCATGAAATCAACGAGTAGATGTGGCACTTGATAACTATTCAACTCTATAAATTAAGAATAGTCAACTCCAAAAATAAGAATAGTCATCTCCACATCCAAATTTATAACTCCACTTAAACTACTAGAAACATTTGAAAGGCTTGGATTAATGAGAGTGCATGCATGAAATTTTATGTTGAGCTCTCCAATGTTAAACTCCTTGAGTCCTTCATGCAAATGAGTCTCTATTTTATAACTAAAGGTGTCATGTTTGAAATGGTTTACACATCTTAGACATGTATAATCCTATTTTTGGCCACTTTACATGTTGTAGAATGCGTTAATTTATTCATTAGTTATTAAAATCTCTTGCATTTGTTTCTAGTTCTTTGTTTTTATGTATTTCTTATTATTTGTTTTTTGTCTTCAAAAAAATTGTCCCTATTTATTTCCTTGATCCAATATTTCTCTTGGGCATTCTTTTTTATGCATTTTCCTTCAGACATTTTCCTTTGGCTTGTCTTTCAGACCTTGCTTATGTTCTTTCCCTTTGGGCTTATTGCCTGTGGCTTTTCCCTTGGTAAACCTTTTGAAGGAATTCTTTCAGATAATTTGTCTGAAAGAATTATTTCATAATTTTTTGTGGTTTGAATTGTTTTGGGCCCATCTCCTTCTTTATTCCTTTAGATAAAAATCCCAAAGGAATTAGGTCTTTGGCTTTTCCTTTGTCAATTTCCCACAAACAAATTATCTGCAAGAATTGTCTCTTAGGATTTTCTTTAGGCCTTCCCAAATTACCCTTCAGACTTTTGTAAAAGTATTTTTATAAAGGGATAATAACCCTTTAGATTTTTGTTTTAGACTTTCTCAAAGGGAAGATACCCTTTAAGATTTTGTAATTGATCCTTTGAAAAAAAATGACAAGCCCTTCGGCTTTGTTCAATAGAACTTTCCCGAAGGGGACATACCCTTTGGGAAAATGTTATGGACCCTAAAAAATTATGAAGCTTTTTCTTCATTCATTTCCTTCAGATGAAAAAATTTCTAAAGGAATTATGTCTTCAGAACCCTTCCCAAAGTGTCCCCTCAGCCTCCCAAAATTGCCCTTCAGAAAGATGAAATGTTACACTTGCCCCTGAAAAGTCCTTCGATATTTTTGACTTGGTCTCTTTCTTTCAAGTTTTTGTCTCTCAAACAAAATGTCTAAAGCTCTACTTTATACAATTTTCCTTTAGATAAAAAATCTAAAGGAATTGTCTCAAATTTTTCAAATGAACTCTCTAAAGGGAAAGTACCTTTCAAAGTTTTGAAATTGCCTTCTTCCGAAGGACACATACCCTTCGACTTTCTTGATTGGTTCCTTGAAATGCCTCCTCCTGAAAGGAAAATACCCTTCAATTTTTTCAAATGAACTCTCTAAAGGGAAATTACCCTTCAGAGTCTTGAAATGTGTCCATCGTCTTATCTTTATTGTGGCACTTTCCTTAGGACTTATTGGAAATGTCCCTCAAAAACTTGAAATGGTCCTTTTTTGAAGGGCTAATAACTCTTCAAAAATATTGTAAAGGTCCCTTATTTCTTGTATTTCCTTCAAAAAAAAATTTTGAAGGAATTATGTCTTAAGCTTTTTCAAAGAATCCCCTCAGCCTTTGTCAATGAACCCTTCAGACACAATGACAAGCCTTTCGAATAAATTGACATGGTCCACTTGCCCTGCTTCCCGAGACAAAAAAAAACCCTTCAAGAAAACTATTGAAAAATGGGCCCTTTTTTTAAAGGAAGGATCCCTTCAATAAAACTAAAAAGACCAATTTCTACCACTGCTTCAAAAAGGCATGTTTATGCAAAGTTTTGAATGATAGAGGTGATAATTTGACCTGCAGGGTCAAAATTGTCAACATTTTGGTGACTCAACTAGGAAGCATGTTTGTTATGCTTTATAAATCAGACCATCAATATGATATTAAACTCATAAAATAATGGTAAACCTAGTCCATGACTTCAAATCTCCTTTGACCAGACATGAAGTAACCTTCATCCTTCAAAATAAGAAGGGAAATACATGAAAATAGGAAAACTAACTAAACCAAGAAAATGTACAAACAAGCATTTATTTGGAATAAAACATAATGAAACTATTGTGCTTGAAAAATAGTTGGAAGAAAGCAAATAAACTATGTACAAGGAGCTCTACTTGTCAGTAGCAATGTTTCAGATGTATCCCATTGACTGGGATTAGAAGCTCCTGATCATCCATCTTTGCAAGTTGGAAGGCATTGTGGGATTTGTAGACGGAGATTATGTATGGGCCACTAAAAAGCGAATCAAACTCTGTGTGCCTTCCAAGTTTAGCTCTATCCTCATCCCACTTGAGGACCAAATCTCTTTCTTTGAAACTTCATGAAGAAGGTCCTTTGTCAAAAGCTCTCTTCACTTGTGCTTAATGACTTTCCATGGCTAATATGGACTGATTTCTTGTCTCTTCTAGTTCCATAAGCTGATCATACCTGATCTCCATAGGCTCATTCTCCAACAAGTCAAGTTGATGCATTATTTATAAAGTAGGAAACTCAAGATAAATGGGTAACCTTACTTCCTTACCATATACCAGCTTGTATGGGGAGTTGGATATTGATATTTTGTAGGTGATCATATCAGCCCACAAAGATGACTTCAACTTGAGATGCCATGACCTCTGATTTTCTTCAATAGTCCTTCTTATGATGCTCAATAGGTTCTTATTTGTACATTCAACAAGGCCATTGCCTTATGGATAATATTTTGATAAAGTGTTAAGGTAAATTCCATGTTGGACAACCCATTGACTGATCTTAGATCCCAAAAAATCCATTGCATTATCATAAATAATAGTTGAAGGAACTATAAATATAGTAAGCAAACCTTCATAGAAATCTAGAACATTGGTTTCATTTACTTCTTTCATTGCTACTAGTTCTGGCCAACATGTGAAGTAATTTGTAGCAATGAGAATCCATTTATGCCCTAAACATGAAGGAGGATTTATGAGACCAATAAAGTCTAATCCCCATTGGATAAAGGGCTGATCCACTGTAATTGGTTGAACAGGTAAGGTTTCAAGTTTCACTTTTCCTACAAACATAACACACTTGTTTGCACTTTCTAACCCATGCATAGCAATCACCAAATATACTAGGCCAATATTACCCACCTCTCATGATCTTAAGGGCTGTAGTTCTTACATAAAAAGTCCTCCACCATGTCCATCATGGAATTATTCAAGTAATCTCTGAGTTTGACTTGGTTGTATACATCTTAGCAACTTGTCATTGATATCTTCTTGAACAACACATCATCAGTAAACAAAAATTGAATTGAATGCAACTAAAATATCTTCTTTTTGAAGCACTTAGATGAGAGGGGTAAATACCATGTTGGAGATAGCTTACCAAGTCATGAAACTAGCTGGAAGGTGAGGTATGAACAGCTGCAATCTCTTTATCATTTGACACTAAAATAGCCTCATTAGTCTATTGCAAGTCTTGAGCTACATGCTCACAAAGTCATTTTCCCCTAACCAGCTTTGTCACCTTAATTTCTACATCAAATTCAATTACCTTGGTTATCCAACTAGCTCTATTCTCATTTATATCCTTTTTCAAAAGAAATTCTTTGATGCTCAGATGAGAAACCATTAGGTGTATCTTATTGTTAGACAACAAGTATCTAAACCTCTTGAGAGATCTTATAAATAAAAGTACATGTTTTTCAACAAAATAATACCTTGTCTCATATTCTTCCAAGCCTTGATTGAATAAAGCTATTGGCTGCTCCAAAGCTTCATAATTTTGTTGCATAAGAATGCCTGAAATGGTGTTCATGTTAGCATAAGTATACAAAATGAAATCCTTTGTGAAATATGGATTTATAAGCATAGGAGCACTAGCTATGGCCTTTTTAATATCTTAAAAATTGTTTATTCCTTATTTGGACTAGTTGAAGCTCTAATCCTTCTTTAGCATGGATGTAAGTGGCTTTGCTAAAATGGAAAAATCTAAAATATATCTCTTTATGAAGTTGATTTTTCCAAAGAAGCTTTGCATAGCCTTTTTGTGCTTAGGTAAGGAAAATTCAAGAATGGAGTCAATCCTTTCATAATCTATGCTTAAACCATGCTTTGAAACAACATGTCCAAGAATCTTACCTTCATGAGTGGAAAAAACATACTTTTTGAGATTTAGAGATAGCCCAAATTGCCTACACCTTTTGAACACTTGCTTGAGATGAACCATGTGATCTTTTGCATTCTTTGAAAACACTATTATATCATCCAAATAAACAAGTACAAACTTATTAATAAGGCCATGGAATGCCATATCCATGGCTCTCTGAAAGGTTGATCCAGCATTAGATAAACTGAATGGCATATTTCTATATGCAAATGCCCCCCACTTGGTTGTGAAGGCTATCTCAAATTGGTATTCTTCCTTGACCAAAATCTGATTGTAGCCACTATATCCTTCTAACAAAGAAAACCTCTTTGAACCTGCAACAAGTTATAAAATTTGTTCCATTGATGGCAATGGATAATTATCATTAAGTGAAGCCCTATTCAAATCATAGAAATCAACACACAAATGAATCTCACCATTTTTATTTCATATTAGAACAAGGTTTCCACCCAATTTGAGTGCTTGATTGGAAATATAATATCTAATTCTATGAGCTTGTGAAGCTCAGCTTTCATCAAAAGCTTAAGCTTAGGATTTATTGGCCTTTGTCTTTGTCTTACTAGTTTAGTCTCCTTCTCTAACTCAATAGTGTGTTGAGCCAAACTTGGATCAAATCCCTTGAGATCACTATACTAATATGCAAATATATCATCAAAACTTGTGCATAATTCAATGAAATCTTGCTTTTGTGAAGGAGTACATACCTTACCCAGCTTCTAAATCTTACCAGTTGTAATCTCTACTTTGGCATAGTGCTCTTCTTTTTTTGAAAAGGATGACTTCTCCTTCCTTAGATCATCATCACCACTAAAAATGTTCTCAAGTGTGACCAATCCCTTGGGCAACTTAATCATTTTTAGTTTCACAATCTGATCACCATACTGCTACAAGTGATTTGATTGGTTTTTTGAAGAAAACTCAGCCTCTTGCAAGAAACGTATAATTTGATTGTCATTTTTAAACACTTGCCAATTCTCATGCTTATCTGTAATATAAGGCCTTAAACCCACCTTTATATGTGATTGAATTTTCTCACTTTTTATATCAACTAGGATACTGAATTGTGACCCAATGGTAGCCAACCTGTCAACATGTTTATTCTCACCTTTTGGTATTACTTGAATGTTAAAAGCTTTGAAATCTTCAAGTAAGTCCCATATTCTATGCCTATAAGACTTAAGAAATAATTTTTTTCATACATTTAAATGGCTTACTTGGTGAACTATAAGTTCACTATCACCAAAAACTTTTAAGGTGTTGACTTTCATCTTCCTAGCCCACTGCAAACCATGAACTAGTGCTTCATACTCAGCAACATTGTTTGAACAACCAAACTAAAATTTAATAGAAGAGAAAAACTTTTGTTTTGTTGGAGAAACCAACATTATACTAGCTTTGGTTCCATTATTATTCCTTGATCCATCAAAGTATAATTGCCACAAACCTTCATTAGACTCATCTTCTTTGACCATGGTTGGAATTGGTGCATCATTCTCATTAAGGCAAAACACACCAAGTCCTTCTTTAATCAACTTGTATGTATCATGCTCATGCAAGGTAGAAACCCACTCGTCAAGGAACAAATATGGAACTCCATCCAAAGGTGATTCCCTTTCTACTTCATTAGCTTTTAGTACTTCATCTGAGATGATACAATTAGTATTCACAACACTTGGCATATATGGCTCCATATGAACACGTGCAATAAGCTCAAAATGAATTGTTACCTTGGTATCATACCTAGTTTTGAATAGAAAATAATTCCAATCAACTGATAAATATCTCCCCATCTTTGAGGTGAAGTCTCTTGAAAGGCACATAGTAAAGTAAAGAGGCAAGTCTACTACAACAACATCCTATTGAATAGTAACATTGGGACAAGAATGTAATTTCAATTTCAGATCTCTGATGATATTTACCTTATTTGTTAGTGACCCATCCAATTTCAATAATCCTTTAGTGTTTGGCTCATAAACAAGTCCAAGCTTGTCTGTAGTCTATTTAGGCATGACTATACTACTAACTCCACTATCCACCATACAATTATGAACCAAAGTATCACCTATTATCAAAAAAAGGTAAAAATGAGGAGTTTGATTTGATTTTACCTCAGTTTTTTCCACCTTTTCCATATTATTTATTTGTTGTACTTATTGTTTTGTTGGTTGATCTAAATTAGTTAAGACAACACCTTCTTTCTCAACTGGTTTTGGAGATAATTTGAGAACTGAAAGCTCTTAGATGAGCATATAATTTTATCCTGGAATGGAAAGAGAATCCCACATGTTAATGTTGATGTTAGACTTCTTCATCTGGTCTATTACACTAAAATGAGATCCACTAACCTTTGGTTTTACCTTCTGAAGTACTGGTTGTTCACAAACTAGAGGTAATTGATGAACCTTACCAACCTCTATATTCTAATTTTTTTGTGTTATAGGGACCACAAGTTGCTCTTTTGTACTCTTATATACAACCTTAGGAGTACTTGAAGCATTTTTTACCTCTTGAGCCTCTTCAATGTCTCTTATTTTAGCTCTAGTTACATCTACAACTTGACCACTTGACTTGTTAGTTTTAACACCCTGAGTAAAAGCAACATGATCATCTACTTGCCAATTTACATTAATGGCATCAGGCTGCCCTTAAACATGGTGAGTCTCTCCTTGTGATGCCAAACCTGTATCTTGGTAATGACCTCCTTAGAAACAAAACTCTTCTTGTGTCATTTGTGGCATAGTGGTGTTTTCTAATACCAAGGCTTGGTTTTGAGCATCATTGAAATTTGAGGATTGCCAACTTAAATCTTGCATCATATTAGTTTGAGGTGGGGTGGGAATAATGACCTTTGAAGTGGAAGGAGCATTAGGATCAAGGGCATCATATGGCTTGGATGGAGTTATGGCTCCTTGTCCTTCATAAGGTGGTTTATTCTCTCTGGAACCCTGATAAGGAGGCCTTTGATCTTTGAAGGGCTGATAGGTGTTTGTATTTTAATATTGATAAGGCCTACTAGAATAAAATTTCTACCATTTGGGATGTACTATTTCATTCCCAAAATACTATAGCAAGATTTTCAACTCTCCTACCTCACTAGCTCAACTAGTAAGAGTTGTAATTTGAGCTTGAGGTGCTAGAATAGGAGCTAAGGATGGAATTTGAGGAATTTGGGGGGTTGGTGTAGAATTTATTTTTGGAAATATAGGCATTGGAGGTCTTAGATAAAGCTTACTAGCTTGTATTAAACTATTTTCTACCATTATTGCAACCTTGTAAGCACCTGGCAAGGTAATACCACCCATGGATTGTATCACCACACTAATGTCAGAGTTAAGGGCTTTCAAATAGTACAAAAATGCATATTCAAGGGATGGCCTTATCAACATAGGTATTCTGGTCCATGTCTTTTGGAATCTAAGGTTAAAATCAGACATGAACTCATGAGGATCCCTTGTTATGGTGGTCAATTTCTCAACTAGATGAAGGAGATTAGATTTATCTTCAAATTGCTTGACTAAGGCTACACCCAATTCATCTCAAGTAGAAATGGATTTTAGTGGAAGGTTTATATATCACTACAATGCTTTTCCTTTGAAGATGGTAGCAAGTAATCTAATAGCAACATTATCCTCAACAACATTATGGATTGAACAAAGATTAGCCACATCTTGGATATGCTCAATAGGGATTATCTGATTTTCTCCTGAGAAGAATGGGATGATCTTGAGGGAAGACACCAAAATGTGATCAAACTAGGCTAAATTCAGTGGGCTACCTCTATTGAATGGAGTAAATGCCTAATTTTTTATGTCCATTTGGGTAGTGGGGGTTGTAGTGATTAGAACAGTAGGATGACCTAGAGGTAAATACTATTTTTGAGGATATGGTTTTTCCCTCCTAAATCTTGATCTCTTATAAGATATAAATTCAAAAAGAATACCTTTACTTGCTGACCTTATGGTAACTTTTGACATGAAAGAGATTCCTGAATGATGTCATGAACTTTGCAACTTAAAAAATCTTTAGCTTGTGATGAAGATGAATATTCTCATCTCTTGTAAAAAATTTCTTCAACTTTAAACTTCTTCATATCTATAAAATATTTCTTTTTTGGTCCCATCAGGTGTGCCAAAAATTGTTGTCAATTAGACTTACACCCCTGTGAAGGTAGTTTCAGGCCTTCATAATCTGTTGAAACATGGAAACAATCATAAGCAGTGGGTGACCTAATTAGTGGATTGAATCTTTAGATTTTGAGGGCTAACTCCCTTTGATGTATCAATTAGGATCTTTTCTCTACGCTACAAACTACAGGGAAAAGAGAGAAACTTGAATGGAAATCCTATCCAATGATGGTGATACACCTATATTTTTGATTGATCCACTCAATTTGAGCTCTTAGAAACACTTATTTAGACAATAAAAGGGTTAAACTTTCAACTCCAATTGACCAACATTCATAAGTATTTCACATAAAGGTTTTATATGGTGATCTAAGCTTCAGGGAAATGAAAGAATAGGCCTAATTTAAGGCACTAATCAGCGACTTATATCCACTATAAACTCAACCAAGAGACATCAAACATAGAACATGACCTGCATAAACTAATCAACTATGCTGCTAGATAAGAATTAAGACTTGACAAGGAAGAGAAATTCTATCACTTATGCAAATCACTGACATGAATACATTATACCAGCATTCTAGAAAATAAAAACCATCCTTTTATTAATCTAAAAAAAGGTTAAAAACTCAATCTTTGGAAAAATTTGATCTTGCCAAAAGAGGCATCCAATTCAAGGCTAAAAAGCCAACTTATATAGAAAAATATACAACTTCCAAGAGGTTGGCATTGAAAATAGAAGAAGAGGATAACTCCCACTTTAGCCCAAGTCCAATTTGTGTTATCACAACCTTCCAAATTTGTCTTTTTCCTTGCATGAAATCTCTTTGGCATTGAAAAATGGATGGTGGGATCAAGATTGGGCTATTTTTTTATGCATGAAATCTATGCCAACTTTGGATATCTTGACTTAAGCTTGAACTGATTTGAAGCTGAGTTGGAACATTTGAAAGGCTTTCCTTTGAATGAAAGTAATGAGTAGATGTGGTACTTGATAACCAGTCAAATCTATAAATTAAGAATAGTCAACTCTAAAAATAAGAATAGTCATCTCCATATCTGAATTTAGAACTTTGTTTGAACTACTTGAAATTTTTGAAAAGCTCAGATTAATGAGAGTGCATGCATGAATTTTTGTGTTGAGCTCTCCAATGTCAAACTCCTTGAGTCCTTCATGTAAATGAGTCTCTATTTTAGAACTAAAGGTGTCATTTTTGAAATGTTTTACACATCTTGGACATGTCTAATCTTATTTTGGGCCACTTTGCATGCTGTAGAATGCATTAATCTATTCATTGGTTGTTGAAATCTCTTGTTTTTTATTTATGGTTCTTCATTTTTGTGTATTTCTTTATTGTTTGTGTTTTGTCTTCAAAAAAATTATCCCTATCTATTTCCTTGATCCAATATTTCTCTCAGACATTCCTCTTTTTACATTTTCTTGTGGACATTTTCCTTTGGCTTGTCTATCGAACCTTGCTTCTGTTCTTTCCCTTTGGGATTATTACCTACAGCGTTTCCCTTGGTAAACCTTTTGAAGGAATTCTTTCAAAAAAATTGTCCAAAATAATTTTTTCAAACTTTTTTCCATTTGAATTGTTTCGGGTCCATCTCCTTGTTTATTCCTTTAGACAAAAAGTCTAAAGGAATTAGGTCTTCAGATTTTCCTTTGTCATTTTCCCATGGACAAATTATCCATGGGAATTGTCTCTTGAGATTTTCTTTTGGCCTTCCCAAATTACCCTTTGAAATTTTGTAAAAGTCCTTTTCTAAAGGGCTAATAACCCTTCATATTTTTGTTTTGGACTTTCTCAAAGGGTAGATACCCTTCAGGATTTTGTAATTGATCCTTATAAAAAAAATGACAAGCCCTTGAGATTTGTTCAATAGAAATTTCCTAAAGGTGACATACCCTTTGGGAAAATGTTATGGACCCTTGAAACTTATGAATTGGCCCTTTGTCTTTGTTCATTTCCTTCAAACAAAAAGTTCACAGGAATTATATCTTCAAAACCCTTCCCAAAGTGTCCCCTTAGCATCCTAAAACTACCCTTCAAAAAAATGAAATGATACACTTGCCCTTGAAAAGTCCTTTGAGATTTTTGAATTGGTCTCTTTCTTTCAATTTTTTATCTCTCAAAAAAAATGTTCGAAACTCTACTTTATACAATTTTCCTTCAGATAAAAAGTCTGAAGGAACTGTCTTAGATTTTGTAAATGAACTCTCTGAAGGGAAAATACCCATCAAAGTTTTGAAATTGCCTTCTTATAAAGGGCACATACCCTTCAGCCTTCTTGATTGGCCCATTGAAATTCCTCCTCCTAAAAGGAAAATACCCTTCAAATTTGTGCAAATGAACTCTCCTAAGGTAAAGTACCCTTTGGAGTCTTGAAATGTGTCTATTGGCTTTTCTCTGTTGTGGCACTTTCCTTCAGACTTATTGGAAATGCCCCTTAGAAACTTAAAATGGTCCTTTTCTAAAGGGATAATAACTCTTCTAAAATATTGTAAAGGTCTTTTCTTTCTTGTATTTCCTTCAGACAAAAAGTCTGAAGGAATTCTATCTTAAGCTTTTTCAAAGTATCCCCTTGACCTTTGTCAACGAACCCTTCAGACACAATGACAAGCCCATCAAATAAATTGACACGGTCCACTTGCTCTACTTGTCATGACAAAAAAAATCCTTCAATAAAAATATTGAAAAATGGGCCCTTTTCTGAAAGGAAGGAGCCCTTTAAAAAAATTGAAAAGACTAATTTCTGCCACTGCTTTAAAAAGGCATGTTTATGCAAAGTTTTGAATGATAGAGGTGATAATTTGATCTACAGGTTCAAATTTTTCAATAGTAAATATGTTCATGGGACATATTTAGAGGTGTTTTAACCATGTGTTTTCAATAAAATCCATCAAAAAGCCATTTCTTGGCTTGAAAGCTCTCAAACCCTCACAGAATGCCCAAATTGACTCAAGATGCTAAGTTGGAATTCTTGAAACTTTCATCAGCTTATGCATGGGCCTATATATGATTTTATGTGTTATATATGGTCCTTAAGGATCCCTCAGTGTCATTTTGAATAATCTCTAATGTGTATCCTTTATGAATAATCCCTTAAGGGCTAATGCACTCCAAACCCTCCAAGAAGCCTGATTTGAACTTGATGAGAGAGAAAGGCCAAAAAAAGCACTAAAATGGATGTTTAAATATTGAAAATCATCAATATTACCTTTATAACTCTCTTTAAATTCATCTCCTACCACTGGTCCACACCTACAAGTACAAGGTTGTACAAAATAGGCCAAGAAGGAGCATTTAATGCTAGAATAGGGATCTGTGCAAATGATCAGGATCTCAAATTAAACATGAGGGATGATAAGGAGGTAAAAAAAGTGAAACATATGTTAATTTTATATTTCACACGTGTGGGATCTCAAAATGAACATTTTGGGTCTTCTATGCTAAAAAGGCCTAATTAGGCCTAATTGGGATGACTAATGGATCAAATAAACACACTTGATGGACTAATTGGGTGTTGACACATGAAACTTGTAATAGAGAATAATGGATAAAAAGGGTACTCAAAAATGTTCTCACTCATTATTTTAGGTCCTTACATTATCCTACATAAGGATACTTATGTAAAAATAGGACTACAAGAAGACAAGGCCTAGTGAAGGCTCTATAGGCAAAATGGGGTCTTGGTGAGAGATTGATGATTTAAAATGGGTTTTTTGAAATAAAATATGATGATAATAGGCCTTTAATGAATAAAAAATTCACCAATTGAGCTAAATCCAAGTTTTAGCTATTTTGGGCAAATTAGGCCTAATGAGACAAGGAGGCCTTATGACACCTAAGAGGGGAATTGATGACTGTAAGTAATGTAACTATTTAATATGATTAAATATGGTTTCCAAGTGTCCTTGAGATGAAAATTTAATTATCCAAGATATCTCATGATCAAACTCTTGCCTTTTTCAACTTGTCAAGAAGGAGTTTCAAGACTTAAAGATGCTTGTGAAGAGTTTCAATGCCACATGTGAGGAAGGTGCTCAGTTTGGGATGGAAACATGTCCACATAAGTTACTTAATCTATCTTCCACCTCATTTCCATGTAAAATTTTTCTCTAACCTACTTTGAAGTGCTCAAGAAAGCCCATCATGAAGGCAATTTCACAAGAGAGAATAATTAAGAAGATTGTTACGCCACACTTAGAGAAGAGGCTTATCTGGGATAGAATGATGTGTAAATCAGTTTCATAACCCATTTTCCACCTCATCCACATTAATTTTTACTTATTTTCACCTTTGGATACTTTTCCTTGTGCCTCTTTAACTTCCCTTCTCTCTCTTCTTCCAAAATTCTATAAGTATGAGCCATGTTGGCTATTGTAAAAGAGACCACATCTAGCATGGTGAGGTCCTACTGGTATGACATTGAATTTTGTCTTTCAAAATTGAATACAAGTCTAATTATTAGTTAAGAACATTTTTTCTAAGTGTTTGAGTGATGTATAGTGGAGCTAAGTGATGGTGTCATCCTTACTCCTCTTTATCCTTCATGTTCAAGTAAGAGTTTTTATTTTAACAGGTCATGTGAAGTGTATGAATGTACTAGGCTCCTCTTCAACTATGAAATTATTTCTATGGTGTGTAATATGTCCCTAGATTAGTTACCTTGTTGATTATCCTATGTATGCTTACCTTCACATTGAAACACTATGTTAGGATCCTTCAATGCCTAGAATTGGTCTTGAAAAGCTTTGTTGCTTAGTAGGAGTGTGATAGTCTATGGGATATGTCTTGGTGTATCACCTCTTTAGTTTAGTTTCCTTTTCATGCAAACTCCTAACCCTTTTCCCATAAACAAGCATTAGATTAAGTGATAAGCACTTAAATATGAAACTAGGGAGCTAGCCCTTTCAATCCTAGAGATTCATCTCTCTTACAAGTTCCCAAAACTTGAGAGATGATTCAATGTTGCATTAAATTATAGGATATTCATAGAGTATCATAGGGTGCACAATTTGAAGAAAATAGTTCTATCTCATGATCAAGGACAAGAAAGTGAAATACAACAAGGCCATAGATTGCCTTATCTAACTTCTATTTTATGCACTCATCATATAGCTAGACACATGTAACCATAACTTCATAAACTAGATTTCTCTCTATTAAATTATCAAGATTTTTTAGACACTTATGATAGCCTTATACAAGGTAAGGAAGTTTATTATTTCTAATTTTCCAACCATATTATCTATAATATTAGAATTATCTATATTACTAGTGGTGCACTTTACCAAACACTCACTTAGGAAGCACACTATGCTAAGACCTCAAGACACTTTGGCATGATAAAAAATATAGATGCATTATAATCACACTTCTACTAGTTACACATAAACATAGATAGGGAGTCCCACATGAAGTATTGCATTCCTTATTACATCACCAAGCCCAAAAATAAGAATCTATGAATTTACACACCTCTATTAGTTCCATTTAGACCATGGGAATATATAAACAGGGATTTCATGACTAGGCTACCTACGATGAAATGCTAGCATGAGGTTGTGTTCATTGTAGTGGATAGGTTTTCAAATACGGCTATCATGGTTACTTACAGTAAGTACATTGATGAAACTAGAACCATGCAAGACTTATTCAACCATGCTTAAGTTCATTTTGGAATTGCAACATCCATCATCTATGATCTAGATCTGCACTTTGTGTCATTTCTAGAAATTGTTATGGGACTTGATGGATATGTAGCTAGACTAGTCAACAAAATTTCATCAACAAAAAAATGGCAAAATCAAAATTAATAATGTAACACTTGTTCATATTCTAAAAATGCACAACTACATACATTATCACACTTGGATGAAAATATTTTTTATATTTAACATACCTATAATAAACATGTCTTGGGTTTCACATGTGACACCTCTAGACATCTCCTAACACACACCAACTAACACTAATCCATGTGCATAATAATTATAAGTAGACAAAGCCAATAATATTTTATACCACATACAATCTATTCATTAATAGATTCAACATATCCTTTCTCACACATAATAAAAATACAAGGAGTGCCATGATGCAAATAACAAACCTCATGCATTATGAATTGGAAAAAATGTCTAGTTACACCTTCAAAAGGAGACTTTAAAAGTCCACATAGGAATATCAATCTAATGTGTTATGGTCCTTCCACCATCTTGTACATAGCTAGTGAGAAAGGATTAATTTTTTATTTACCTTTATATTTTGGCATGCACCTAGTTTTCAATGTGGAGTTTCTCTAGCCTTAAATCTCCCCACTTCTTAGGCCAAAAGTGACACATCATCCATCTAATATTAATCCCAAACAATAATGCCTAGCAGATAAGGACCATATCATTGAAGGGAAAGAACATGTACCCACCGTGGCAATTGTCAAATTTTTAGAGTGGTCAAATTAGGAAAAATTATTGATCAAGCTAAGTGTGACAACTTCATGTGTAGTTCCTACCACTATACATGAATGCAATGGAGAGAATTTCTCTTTAATAAAAGGTGAATGATCTATGCACAACTCCTAGACTATGTAAACATCTTCTTTTCCTACCTATGACACACTCACACTTGATGTGAATTCTTTTGCACTTCTCTACACTATCATGAACCTCCCACACACTTTTTAGAATACCTATATGTCCAACTTATAGTCATGTGAACTTTTTTTACCAAGCTTGCTCATAGTCCCAAACACTATAATCACACTTGATCACACACTCACGTGTCTACACTTTCCTTAACTCTAGTACATACACATATTAGTTTGATTTTACCATTTTAATTTTAAAGTGGTACCTTCTATCCTGGAACTTGTCAGATACCTAGTTGGATAGTTAACTGCCATGTATCTAGAAGTTCAACCATTGCTCAACAAGGAAGATGAAATAACTTATAACCATTTTCTTTGTAACCAATAGTATTTTTAATTATTAATTATAATTTATTTATAAATATGTAACATATGCATCCATCCAAGATCAATTCCATGGATAGTCATATTGATAAATAACACACTCTTAAGTGTACATCACTATATTGTTTTCCCTATTCACTCTCATTGAATAGAAGTTACATTTATGCAAGCATCAAAATTTTATTCCATTTAATGTGTGTTTATTTTTTTATTTGAATACTTCTACATGAATTCACGCTTACAACTATGAATTATCTCTAATGTGCAGTTATCCCTCATGTGCACCTAGTCCTAAGCCCCTATATTGTGGATCAATCAAGGCATGAGATGGTAGAACTTTGGAACTTGAATATGAAATTCAAGATGAAATAATTGTTTTATTTGAATCATTATTAGAATGTCTTAGTGCCTCTAATATTTTAATTTAAAATGAGAAGTTCATATTTATTCCCATGATTGTTTTGGACCATTAAAATAAGGATCAGATGGCTCCATTTTTAGAATAAGAAATGGGTCTTCTCCATGTATAAGGATGTATCTCTAGGTTTGTGATGTAGGATCATCCAAGGTGTATGAGAAATAATGCATCAACCAAGATGATTATTTTCATGGGGAATAAAACTCGTGCATGTTTTCTCTATTCACAAAAAACACAATTAGATAGATAAAAACATAAAATTCTGAAAAGAAGGGAAAAATAGGACAATGGATCTCAAGAAAACCATTAAAGGTATTTTCATGTCAAGAAAAAATGTGGGGGGATATCAAAATAAATGGATTGGAAGATCAATAAAATGGAATAATCTATAAAACGAGATAGATATTTGGAAATAAATAGAGATTTAAGCATGCAAGTGTAATAATACATTTCAATCACAAGTCTTTAATTGTGAATGTAATGTTGTCTTTGAATTAATTAATAAATAATTTTTTAATTTGCTTTGTGTTTATGTATATGTGTTTTAAAGATAGAGGGATAAATTCTATGGAGTGAGACAACCATTAATTTGGTCCCCAGTACCTCCCACCTGCACTAATTGGTATGATAGCAAGGTTTTATTTATTGCTAAACTATGTGTGAAAGAGACTCCAGTTATGTCATTAGAAATTTTTGAAAGAGAAACATGAAGTTAGGATAAGTAATGAAACTATAGGTATTCATGTGATTAAGGGGTGCAATAGGAATAACATATATAGTATAACATTTATCATAAATGATGAAAGACATCCAAACAAGCATGTATGCAATGGAAATGGCTTAAATAAGGAGAGCCCACACTGAATATATTAGTGATGATGAAGCAGAGGGAGCTCAAGAGTTTTAAGAGGAAGACTTGGGTAATTGATCTAAGATAATATTTCTCAAAACTATTGAAAAACTTGGTAGCGATCCAAAGCTGGATAAACCATGTTGTAGTGGAAATATGAACCCTGAAGAGTTTATGGATATGATCATAGATATGTAAAAATGTTTTGACTATGAGTCAATAAAGGATCCAAATAAGGTTATTTTTTCATCTATAAATTTTAATGGAAATGTAAACTTATGGTGGGTGTAGACACATAAATTAAGATTTAATCTAAAACCATGCACTTGTGACCACTATTTTACACACTTAACTCTAGACCTATTTTAGGGCCAATTTGATCACTTTCAACCACCTTGTACATTATTCTCATATAATAGATGACCCTTTAATGTACTCATCCTTATTATTATCAACCTTAGACACATTTTAGGTCCTATATAACACTCATTATGATGAAACTACCCATTGTATAAGAGTGCTCTAGGGGACTATAGCGCACCACTCTATTATCCTTTTCAAATAATAGCTAATTTGAAAAATAAAAAGATATAATAAGGTTGTCCTATGTCCCTAATGATCCCCATTTGAATTAATTTCAAATATATGACTATATAAATACTTTTCAAACCATTTTACACACAAAAGGCTTCCACATCAAAAAGCACCAAAATCATAATTGCACATTGAAAGGAAAGTACATATTTATCCCAATTTTGTTTGAATATATCCCTACTAGCCCATGGCTCAAGTATAAATACACTTTATAGGTCACAATTAATGGTTAAAGTACTTAATCACATCAGTATTGAACCATCATCTAGAATATTTCACTAGTTATTCACACACCATCATAGCATGTGAGAACTGCATAAAGATTGATCCCTCTTTAGAGTATTGGTATGTAGGAAACACTCACTAAATAGGGTGTTGAGGTCTCACCTAAATTCAACCATTGACACTCTTTTAACCATTGGAATTGGTCTTCACATGGCAAATATCTAGGTTTTTTAAAGGAAAAATTAGTCATACAGTGTTCTCTAAAAGTGATCATAAACTCACACACTAGATACAAACTCTACATATGAAGACATAAAGAAATCAGAAATCCTAATTTATTCATTATAAGTGGACATAAGCATCCCATATGGGATAGGAACACTACACCTCTAGTATCCTCTTCCCATCACTTTTGTTTAGGCCTAGATCTAGCTCTTGATTCTTGATTCCAGTTATCATATCTCCCCACACAACATTTTTCATTCTCTGATTCTTCCCATAGATATAATTTTCAGCTAAGTCTTTGTTTTTCATTGTTATTTTTTTTATTTTTTTTAATTTTATAAAAATAAATTAGTTCTAAATTAGTGAATTCTAATTGTTATATTATTCTCCTGATTTTACATATTAGAGTTGTCATATAGGATTTTACATAAATCTCAAATTTAATAGAACATATTGGTGATCCTATTTATTATTTAAATATTACCAAACCCTAACCATAGATGTTGCTAGGATTTATATCTTTCTTGTTTTTATTTCCAATATATGTTTTAATATTTTTAGACCTGTTATATTATATAATGTTTGCACTATTTATCATTTCTATTTTGTTATCATTCAAGTTTAGAAAATTATTTTTTCCTAATTTAGCCATGCTATTACACCAAGTTCTTCTTAAGTTGAATATTTACAAATTTCAATTAATCAATACATAATGCTAGAATAAAGAAATTATTTGATGACACATATAAGTAATTTTTATATATTTTTCTCAAATTAAAAGGAAATGCAAGATGATTTCATCAAAAAAATTATAGATGAACTTAAGAAATCATCTAATGGACAATCATCTGACTTATAACCCTATCAATCCATTGGATACAGCTTTGGTACCACTTGTCACAATGGACGAAACTCAAGGGCTTAAACATATTATCATGCCAATTTTTACTCTATCATTAGGAACATTGCCTTTGGTTAGCATGCATTCCTCTTCTCTTGGTGTACAGTACCTTATGCAATTGATTCAATAAATATAAACTAAGGTGTTACATATGGAGCAAGGTGCTTTGAAACCAAATTAGGGTCTATATTCTCATGTTTTATTACACATTCCATTGGCACACATATAGTAGTATATCTTATACCTACAAGGTTTTTGGCACCCAAGCTTACACTATATGATGGAAATGGTGATCCTAAAAACATCTCAAGGCATTTCACACAACATGTTTAGCCTATGTGTCCAATGATAGATTATTGACTAAGTTATTCCCAAGAAATCTTAATGACTATGCATTACAATGGTTTTATTATTTACCACACCAATTAGTACATGCATTCAATCTATTTACTAATATTTTTGTGCCCTAACACACACACCCCATTTTTAAAAATTCAAATAGGGACCCATGTTTAATTGAATATTATTATTTGGGATCTTCTGACCCAGAAGTCTATAACATGGAGTTTGAAATCAAAAAATTAAGGAATCTTAGTCTGGCACTAAAATGAATTTATTTACCTCTCTTGATCCTTTTTTTTCTTGATTTAATCAAATAATATTTACTCCAATATTTTCATAATGTTTCAAAGTTATAGGCAAATTGAAGTAGTAATTAAGCCATCTTACGTACTTTTTTACTTTTCACCTTTGATTTCCTTTAACTCAATGCTAATGTAAAGGTTTAATTTTTTGGTCTAATGGCTAATTGAGTTGATATATTTTGATTTTATTTGGGTCTTTGTCTATGTCATGTCTTAAGAAATTCATTGCATGCTTAGGTGTCTTTTGGGCCATCTTGAAGCTCATTTTCTCTTTCCACGAGGCATCAATTCACTAATACATATCCTAAGTAAATAACATAAGTCACCTAGTGCTGACATAAGCATAGACCTTTATACAGATGATCCCAAGTAAGCAATTTAGTGATAATCATCTACGTGTCATTATCTTACTAACTCGAAGGTGATGTTAACATGGACCTTTATACGAATAATCCCAGTCAAGCAAAGTGGTGAGATCCATCCACATATCATCATCTCACTAGCCTAGAGGTGACATCATCATAGACCTTTTTTAGATAATCTTTAGTAATTAGAGTAGCAAGAGTTGTCCACATGTCATCATCTTACTATCTCAAAGATAATATTAGCATGAACCTTTGTATAGATGATCCCAAGCAAATAGAGTAGAGGCAGTTATCCACATTTCATCATCCTATTACCCTAGATGTGATGTAATCATGGACCTTTATAAGGATGATCCTAAGCAAGCAAAGCAGTGAGAGCCATCCATGTGTCATCATCTTACTAGCTTAGAGGTGATATCAGCATGGACCTTTGTATAGACAATCTTAGGTAAGTAGAGTAATGAGAGCCATCCACATGCCATCATCTTGCTAGCCTAGAGGTGACATCAATATGTACCTTTGTAGAAACAATCTCGAGTAAGTGGAGTAGCGAGAGTTATCCATGTGGCATCATCCCACTAGCTTGTAACCAAAAAATAAAGCATGATAACTTACAACTCAACCAGGAGTGAAACAATGGCATGTAAACATGTGTTCTCTAAAGGCACATAATCAAGAAATGAATACATCAAAACCAAGATATATATTAAAAAAGATATATCTATAATATTAAGATGACTAAGCATTCGAAAGAATGCAAAAGATGCCACATGGAAGTAAAAGTCATGGAAGTTGATATTATGAAATTTGAATGGAAGGAATATATAGGAAAAAGAGTGAATGTTGTTGTTATACTTAGTTCATATGAATTAAATAATTAATGCATTAAATTCTCACATCCAACATAACCAAATAAATATATTTAAAATTATTGTTTCCAATCTAATTACATTGCCTCCAAGCTATCAAGATTATTAAAAATTTTGAGCTTAAGTGCAAAATGTGAATCTATAACTCCATTACAACCATAAATTTACAAGCCTTTCATAGAGTAAATAATTTTTAGATTGAATCAATGGCTTCCTCACTCACATCCTAATCTCCTCTACATACTCAATTGTAGGGCCAATCAAATACACAGGTACAAATTTGATTTAGTGGCATTAAAACATGAGTTCAAACACTACTTTACCATTTGGGATATGGTCAATGAAATCAAACCATATAAGGAAAAGGACCAACTCTCTCTTTTCACACATAGATACAAGAATGACTTCATAGCTATTAAATTAGTTATCCTTCATAATACAATGGTTAAGCTAGAGGTAATGCCCTACATTGACTTACTATTTGATTTGTTCATGAATGATAAGGTCACTATAAAAATATTACACTTTAGGCTTGGCAAGACACCAATTACATACATCATTGGGAATGCCTTTGAGAGGTACTACAAGTTCCCCTTCCTAGACATGCCATATAAGTAAGACATGATGAATTCATGTCTTTATAACAATAATGTTATCAATAAGATGTAAGAGTGGGTTGGTAACCCTAACAACTTTGTGGTTTGGACCCTACCTCATCCATTCCTATTTTGGTGTTCAAGCCAAGGGTGATAATTTCTATGGCACTACTAAACAGGATATATGGTTTTTTCACCATCACTTATTACAATGAGGTATGGGTCCCCTTGTTTGATATGATTTTACTTCCAATAAAATCATTGCATTAGGGGAGATCATTAGCTCTAATTTTATTCTAAAATTCACAAATCTTAGAAGTTCCCTAGATGGTAATTTATATATGATGTCCTATGTGGTGGACATGATGACTAAAATAATGAATTCATCTTATGAGTATCACTGATAACCATTTCTTGATTACCTTAAAAATAGGATATGTGATGAGTTCAATGTTCTTCATGTGCATAGATTTAGGAAGAACATGAAGAGGATAACAAAGACCTTTTTATCCCATAGTGTATCAATCAATGTATGAGAATAATATGCATAGGCTCTCAGACCCCATTAAGAAAACTATTTGAAAGATGGGTGATTATTGGTTATACCATGCATGCATAGTAATCAAAATTGAAGGTAAAAAGGCACATCCTTTATACTTACCATGGATTGTGCCTGAAAATTTAGTTGAATAAGAGATTGTTGCCCAACTGGTTGATAGTGTTGATGCTAACTTGAGGAAGGCTAAGAAAAAAATAGTCCATACAAGTTTTCTTAGAATTAATAGGATGTGTTATATAAGGTGGGAACACATTTAATTGGTTAGAAATATTAGGGCACATTATGGGTTCAAATCAACACCTCTCAGATATTGAGACCCAATAAAGAATGTAAGAGAGCACCTCATGAAGTATGAGAGAAAAATAAGGATTAACTATGGGCACCAATCTTATGACCATGACAACATATTTATAAATGTTAAAGATGATTCTAAATTAGTAATAAAGATGTGCATATCCAACATGTCTATGATAGTGGTGCAAAGGATCTAGTATGATCCTACCATCACTAAGGAGGATGTCAATATTATTGATAAGTAGGAATGGATTTTTAAACATGTTCATAGACCTCCTCAAGCAGAAGAAGAAATGATGGAACAAGTTGGGCCATCTATGGAAGCTTATATTTAAGAATTAGCTTCAACACCTCCAAGCTCCTCCTAAACATAATTATTACTATTTTTTCATAACACATCAAGGTGGAACCTAAATGCAAAACTAAGGAACAAAGACCTGCAAGCCCCAACACATCAACTAGACTCTTCTCCATGCCTTTTTCCCCACTAACCATTGCACAACAAGTAAGTCTTCCTTATTTTATATCTCAAGTATATGTTTCTTCTCTTCCTTTGTCTCTACCAGTAATAATTCCCCTATCCTTTGTCTTACCATCTCCACCACCTATCATTCCTCTAGTGGCTACCAGTCCATCTCCTTCATTATTTGCTACCACTACAGACCCTCCATTTCTCATTCTACCATCAATTAGGATAGCCCCTATAGCTACAAACCATTAATGATTTACACAAGGAATCC
Organism: Torreya grandis; assembly: GCA_037957365.1. Lineage (NCBI taxonomy): Eukaryota > Viridiplantae > Streptophyta > Pinopsida > Cupressales > Taxaceae > Torreya > Torreya grandis. Next base: position 2,250,234 of record JARHVA010000384.1, read on the forward strand.
AAAGACCCTTTCTATTTCACCTCAAAATGTGGAAGTAGAGGAAAATTAATCATTTTATCCTAAGGAAATGAAAATGAGAAGAAAGGGTAATTTGGGGTTAGGCCCTATGAATATTTATGATAATGAGTAAGATAAAAGATGAGGTGATAAATAAGAGTGGATCTAAGAACCTAAAATATAAGAGATAAAATCCTTTAATGAGACCACTCAGATTGAGAAAGATAATGAATGGCTAACTGAGGGAAGCACCTAGTCATGAGGGATAAAATTATTGCAATCAAAGGAAGACAACCAGGGAAGTGGCAATTTAGGGGCTACTAAAGTATTGTCAAATAAAAAAGGGATGTAGAAGGAGAGACATAATCAAATTTACACATCATAACACAGGGGCTAGTACCAACTACACCTCCAATCTCTCCATCTCAGATCACTAAAAAGGCACCTACAACAAATAGTACCCAAGCAATCTCTCCCTTGGCTATAATTCCTCCTATTCACATTCCTTGGCACCTTCCCAAATTATTGAAAATACTAGTGATGTAAGAGATTATTTACATTCTTTGCATTCTAAAAGATAATTGAACCAACCACATGCACCTTTAATTCCCATTTTGCATGCCACAACCTAGCCTATTACTATGGGTCTTGCCACCACTATTATAACCACTAGGGATGCATATACTTTTATTATTGACTATTTACAAGCACCCCTACAACCCACTCATTCTTTAGTGGAATCGAGCCATAATCCCCTTGGCCAAGTGAAGGGGTACATTTTGAAAACCTAGTGTCCACATCAATTTTTGATACCCTAGATACCCCTCTAATACTAACTACACTATTAGAGATGACCATTAGCTCAACATCCCAAGTATACTCACATACCATATTAATCCACAAGGCACCAAACAAGGTCAAGTATGTAATTGTCAAACTAGTCCAAAGGTAGGTTACTAGATGGAGGAAATACATTCCTCATTTTCCTACAAAAATAAGGACATCCTCCCCAAATTCCATGCTACCTATAGGATAATCCCCCTCAGTAACTCTTAAATCACAAACAGAGCAAATAGATAAACAAGTTGTACTAAACATTCCTTTATTGATCCAAAAATTGCAACAAGAAGAAGCAAAGATAAAACATTTGGTGATAATTGAGCATCCCACAATAAATTTCCATTTTGACAAATAGATAAACACCTTGAAAAAGGTGAAGAGGAAAATTATGGTTACTGAAGGACAATTGGTTGAGTTGGAGCAAAGAGAAGACATATTCTCTTTGACTAAATGAAGAAAATAAATCCCTCAGACCTAGACAGATATAAGGAGGACCCCTATAATTTTGTAGATGTTATTGGTGGAGTCATGAAATATATATTTAAAAGTTTTAATCATCTTATACATAAGAAACCCGAGGTGAGTATTATCCAGGTCCCCAAAGAGATAGTACATAATTTGTTGGGGATAGCTAGGAAATTATTTGACACTATTGGTTCAATACGGTTAGTAAAGGTCACCTTCTAGCTCAAGAGGGGAGACATTCTTCAATTGTTCAAAAAAGTAAAATATATGAATGGAAAACTACATTTTATAAGCCAGGAAACATAAAATAAGGTTTATGCCCACCTCAATTTAATAGCAACATGTGAAGCTACTTGGGCACAAAATTATATTGCTACAAAAAGGGATATTGTACTTAAATAGCATCAAGATATGTGGGATCTGGTCCAGCAATTTATAAACTAGGAAAGGGAAGCTATCTCTATCTTAAATAACTTATGAGTCATTCAAGTAAGCACTCCATAGGGGAAATTGGTACCCAGGCCAATTTTTGAGAATCTTTTATGAGCAACACTAGATAGTTTTAGAGTAGAGATTGAATTCATTGTCTATAGAACCAATGATGAAATTATGAAACTGGTCAATTTTTCAAGGGACAAAATTATAAGGACTAGGTCACTACATGTAGAGGTTAGATTTTCATTGGGCATTCATAATAAATATATGGACAAGCTTCCTCAGTTATTTAAAATGGCTCTCCTTAATTTTGAGACTATAGATGTCAACTTTCATTTGAGTCATGCACTTCACCTATAGATGAAAGTATCCAAGTAGGCCACTTCAATTACAGGGGTTATGCCCATCCCACCTCAAAGAGTTTAGCTTCCCAAGTATACACCGGTGCATGCTCAAAATGGACATGCCTATGTGCCATATCTACATCGACATCTAATTTGGGCTCAGATGTTTTTCTAGTGTTTACTTCAGTTGCAAAGCTAGTTTTAAATCTAATTCCACTGAATTTAGTGCCCACTTTAGATATGTCATAGTTATCTTATTTTATAAGTGTTTCATCAACACTTTCTAAATGTACACATATATTTGCATGTACTGATTGAGATGGAACTATTAGTTACTAATTTATTTAGCTTGGATATATTATATTTTATATGAGGGATTTTATTTTGATCAATCATTGTTGTACATGCAAACTTTACATGAGATTAACATACAATGTTATTTTTAGACATGTATTTTTAGACTTTGCTTGAGAGATGAGGCATTCCCCATACCAAGATTATTTATACTTGTATCCTCATATTCCATGGGAGGAGACTTTTGGATGTTAAGATTAATAATAAATTAGCAGAAGTCCTATAATTTTAGTCTTGATGTGCAAAATATAATTTTTATCCAACTTTTGGATTATGTAATATGTTATATCATTTCAATTTCTTAGTCTTTTGGTTATGTATGAGTTATCTCTTTTATATGTAGTTATTCATATTGAGCTATCACTGATCTGAATGCCTTTCACATATAAATCATAATCCTCCCTTGTAGATGTTTTTTTGTAGTCTTACAAACATAAAAACCTTTGATTTCATATGTTTAAGTATGTTATATTTTGGTTCCCTTTGAATTCTAATTGTGTTTGATTGTTGGTGTGATATAGTATCATGCATAAAATATTGGTCTATGATTCCTTGTCTAACCTCTAGTTCAAGCATTGGCCTTTGAAAAATTCATCTGGTATGACCTCCTTTTCTTCCCTACCTTTCCCTATTTTTTTTTGAGTTTCTTTTGAATTCCTACCCACCTTATGTTATAACCATTTTTATTCCACCCATCTCAATTAGATTTATATTAATCTATAGTCGACCCATCCATGGTAAATAAACTACCTTGCTCACTATTATTCCATCAAGAGGTTGTTTACAAAAACTAATACCTTGTAACTCATGCTTTGGAGTGAATACTTTTCACCAATCCTAAAATGTTAGAGGATACCTCATAAAAAAATTATGTGGTGTGCATAAAACACACATCAACAAATATGTTTCTAGCACACTTTTCAATCAACATCAATGAGAAGGTTTCCTATGCTTAGATCACACTATTCAAACATAAATCTAATGAGCCTATCATAGAATATGTTTTAATATAGAAGACCATGCTATCCAAAATGACAAATCTTATGGTAAATAGAGAATTATATGATGTATTTAATCAAATTCTACTTCCATCCTTGCATGAAAACATTATGTTTAATAATTTTAAATTGTTCACAAATTTGTGCCATACAGTAAAGGAAAGAGAAGTCAATTTATTAGCAATGAAAAAGCTTAAGTATATAGCCAAATCAAATTCTAATACCAATATTTCAAGTAAACCACCATACAAGGTAAGGCCAATTGATAATAAGAATGATAAAAAAGTAATAGTACATGTACTTTCAGATCTTACTCCACACATTGTCTTATCAACTCCTCAAGGGAGATTTTACTAATCTACTAGAAGTTCCATATAAGGTTCTCAAGACACTATTGGAATGCAATGTCATATATTTCCATACCATTAAAGAGGTTGATGTGAATCATCCTCTTCTAAAAGGTTTTGACTAGATTTCTTTTTTCATCTACCATGAGGCACCAAGCCATACTACTAATAGATGTATCAGTTTGAGACACAATATTCAAGATTAGATAGATGAAAATATCATTGATATGGGCACACCAAAAGAGAGTACAACAATCCAACCAAGTGAAATTAAATAAATTAAAATATTTAGTGATATTTTTCCTAATCACATGGCTAATGAGATAGTAGATACGTCAATTATGCACTATGCATGTAATGGACACCCTCCAACCATTTTTTAGCATTCCCATGTAGAGGAACAACATCCTTTAAATGGTAACATAGGCACTTATAATAATTCAGTGTCATCTAGGCCACTCATCACCTTTACAGAGCATGAGATATTTGACAATGACTTAGATTTACATTCTTTATTTGTTTGAGCTCACATTGATCACGAACCTATTCAAAGTGTTGTGGTCAATAATGGCTCAAGTGTGAATATGTTTACTAACACACTTCTTTATCATCTAAGATACATATATTGAGATATGCTTCCCATCACCGTGGCCATAAAAAGATTCAATGGTCACATTCACATTATTATTAGTGATATTAAATTACCATTACAAGTTGGTCTTGTATATGTGGCCACTAGATTCATAGTCATACCTAGTGTAGATTTCTTTGCGATATTATTATACCTTTGTTGGAGATTTATGCAGTTACTTCTATAGTCCATAGATGCTTGAAATACATATACATTAATTAGGTTATTATAGTTTTGGGTATCCCTTATGAGTACCCTCTAGTGTAGATAGATTTGATGGCCATATAATAGCCTTCATTTAAGCCACCTAAAAAGGTACAACTTACTCATATATTCTCACCATAGAGATCTACACTTCCATGGATGTATATCCTAGAGATGCCCTTTTAGCAAATATTTTTCATAAATTCTAGGGAACCACTCTCTATTCCTATTGATGTTATACATTATCAGGGGTACTTCACATAAGGCACCCTTGTAGGATTCACATATTTCAAGATGGGATCCAAAAATACCCCACAATTCATCATGATCAAAGGCAAAGATAATATGCTATAAATTATCAATATGACAATGATAATTATAACACAGTGGTCCATACTCAAATTCCCCATTGAGACCAATATAATCACTGTAACATAACCCTTTCCCTTCCTAAAAGGTCGCCATTCCTTTTCTCAACATAGGGCTAGTTGCTTATGAGTCCCTTACAGGACTCATTGGTTAGTATATCTCTTTTACCTTTTACATGCTCCTTACATATATGAAAAAACACAAAAATAGTAAAATATTTTAGAAAATAATAAAACCATGCCCTATGCATGCTTATATGCATTTTTTCATACATCAGTTTAGTTATGCATAGTATTCTATAAATGATTTACCTAGTTTTATATCATACATGCTTCACCAATGTACATGAGTGATTTTATATTACACAAAACACCATTTCCAAATTGAGTTGTGGGTACCTTCACTATTACACACTTATAAATTTTATTTAGACAGGAGTGTTGTGGAGGATAAGAGTGCACTACTCTAGTGTCCCTCACCCTATTTTCATCTCAGTGATCTCAAACTATCACCAATCAGTTCCAAACTTCACACATGCTTCCTAAAACATGTACATTCATCAATTAGCTCACTGGGGGCATAGTATATAAAGGTTTTATTCCTTATTTACCCACATTACTTACTCATAACTTAGATATTTACATATCATTAAAAATTTGGATACTTCTCACTTACTAACATTGTGATATACTATTATTTATCTTAGTTATTGAATATACTCAGGTTATTATTGACCAAATTTTGACCTCAAGTTAAAATTGGTCACCCCTTCTAGGTTGAAACCTCATAGGGTAGTCAAAAAAAATTCATGGTCTTGTCATAGTCTTTTTATGGCATTAAATGGTCTTAAATAGTTCCATATGGTCATGTTTGTCCTTATCTAGCATTGTCCAAAGTTTGGTCTTATGTTCACTTGTCTGGTCATATGGGTCAATTACAAGGTTTTGATGTTGTCACATATGGTCAAAGGTTTGTTATGTTTAAAATTAACTATATAAGGTTATTTATGTGTCATTAAAGTCATATTATCATGTATTGACCTTTTACTATGTTCTATTATGCTAAAATGATAATTTGGCCACCTTTTGGCCTATTTAGAGGAGTTGCACATAACATTCCAAGAAACAAACATTTAAATAAGATTACCAACATACATGATGTTATAATTGGGTCATTAAATTTTTATGTATGGTAATAGACTAACAACATCTATATTTTAACACCTAAACTAAGTAAAAGGATACTTTACAAGCACTTGTGGGCACTTATATGGCCTTACAAGATCATATTTTAGTTGGAAATATTTTTTAAGTGTCCCTTGGTATTATTAAAATCATTTTAAAGCTTTGGACCAAGTTTTAGGTCTAAAATATAATTCAGGCACTCTTTCTCCTCCATTGTTGCCTTCACAAGCTCATAAAGGTAAATTTAAAGAGGATGGTATGGCCAGGAAAGAGAGAGAGTTAGGATATTAAAATTTGGAAATTGTTCAAGGTCATAGTAAGCTTGAAATTAGTGGAATTTTTTTGCATATTCATATCCAATTCTTTATGAAAAATTGCTAAGAGTGACAACAGGTCACTATGTCTTATCCATCCAAATAGGGTTTGTTCTTGCATCTGTTTATCCACTTCAGAATTAAATGAAGAATAATGGTTTTGAGGGATGTTTTTAGAGGTCAAGGAGATCCTTTTCATGGTGTTTTAATCAGCCAACTCATCTCCATGAAGTGTCTTCACTTGGATGTAAAATGTCTTGATGTACAAGATGTTTCAGTCAATCATATTGTGAGTTTTATTTATCTGAGGTGTTGGTCAATTTCAAGGGTTTTTATCAATCCATATTTCATAAAAAATATTATCACTCTCCCATAGTTCATGTGTCCTCTATTGATAATCATCACCTTATTGTTAGTCTTCAATAAATGTCATATGCCTTGCTCTTCAAATGCATAGTACAGTTCATAAATGGTCTTCCACTAGTCTGAGTACCATGTTTGATATGAAAGGTGATGAGAAACTAATGTCTAATCTATTTTTGGAGTTTTTAAGTTCAATTTGTTGAATGTAACAATCAAACCATACTCTCAAATAAGGTTATAAGGTGTTATGGTCACTCACTGTCAAGCAAACCTGCAAGTGATAATTTATGGATCTTAGGGTTTAATCTAAGGATACTTCACTGCTCATGAAAATACTCGATACATCTCCTCATACATTCATATGGCCTTGACTACCCCACTACCATCATCAAATGATATAAATGGATTAGATATTCCAAGTCTCAATACACAAACCATATATATATAATGATTGTATATATTCTGTATAGATCAGTCAGGTAAGTGGAATATGATATGATGCTTAGTCATAAGATATGTGAGCCATTGAATGGATAAAAAAGAATAATGATAAATTTAACAGTGTCAATAATTTTAAAATTCAAGAAGTGGATTTTATATCCCTAAAATAAGAAAAATGCTACCTACAGGCCCTAAGCCTATAGGTCTTCATTTTGGACCAAAATCAATATTCAAATCAATAGAAGCAAAGTGAACCATGAAACCCAATTTCATTACAAGCAAAGAGAGACACAAACCTTTTAAGGATAGATATACAAAATTTTAAAGCATAATACTGAGCTAAGAAGTCTAACAACCACCTACAGGAGTGTGTACATAATGGGGAAGACAAGAAGGTTGAAAATGCCATGAATAAGCAAAAAAAGCTTGTAAGACAGTGAGAATGAGCATTGTATGAGGATTAGACATCTTCAAGATCATAACAAAGTTGAGAGGGTCAGATTTTAGACCTTGTATTTAGAATTCCCTAATAGACAACTACAACCCTTATAAGGAGGTTGTCTTAAATAGTGATGTTGGTGAGGTGTTGAGTTTCAATACATTTTGAAGATTACAAACTCTCAACCATGTGACTTGAACAATTGAGATGATCATGAATGTAAGTTTGAAATCCTTGAGGCCATTAACATACGTAGACTGTCATATAGGCCACCTACAGGCCTATTTAAAGGATCAACCTAGATTAAGTTTAAAGAAGGAAGGAGCAGAGTATGTATGAAAGATTCTTGGAACCTAATTGAGACTCCAACTAAGTCAAAGTCCATTGAGAAAAGCATTAATATGGAAATAAGACCATTGAGACAAAAACATAGCCATAACCCTAAAAAGGGTACCTACATGTTACCATGAGGATAGGTTGGTTCCAAACCTAAAGTGAGAATCAAAGTGCATGGTGGAAAGCTCTAAAACCTAATCCAAGTTGACAACTTTTATACATAGTGTAGAGTCTCCAGGTCCATCCATGGATAGAGAAAGCAAGAAAAAGTCAGTTTGGCCTCTTAAAACCTTCTCAAAGTTTTATTCATGCAATATTGATCTTAAAACATAGTCTTCTCTTGCTCAGTAAGAACATGACCCAAGTGTATGAACCTCGGTTCTTTTATGAGGAGGTATCAAGGTCTATATACAACATTTTGGAGGCATCAGATGTTTGTTCAAGTCTCTAATGTGCATGAATAAAGGCTAAGACCATCAACCCCTCTCTAATGGTTTGTTTTCAACACAAGGATATTAGAGGTGATGTATGGGTCCCCTAACAATAATATGATGATATTAGGAGAGAGAAATAGTATTTGTTCTTTATGAGCAATCCTTAAGAACAAAATGTGCCTAAAATTGTGATAGTGAGAATTCAAGATAAATGAACCTCTAGAGCACATTTAATGACATATTTTTCTCTTTAAACCTCTTTTATTTTTTGAGGACTCAAATTAGGTTCTCCACATATACTTTGTCCATACTTTCAATTATACAAACTGCAATAAATGCCCTTTTTTACATGTATTTTAGTGATTTTCAAGAATTTTGATAAAAGGAGAAATTTAAAATCATTATAAGAGATAATTTGGGATGTGTTACACCTATTAAAGTGTAAAAATATACAAATGATATTCTATAGGTGGTTAAACAAGGATCATTTTCCAAGGTATCCTCAAACAAGCCTAAAATGAGACTAGGTGGCAAGGTCATTTCATGGTTCTCACACTTCTATAGGGTATTAGGATCTCAAAATTTACGTGGAGGTTTTTTATAGCCTATGGAAAGTTAATCACACACTTTTGTGTGATTTAACACATGTGGGAAAGGTCTGGATCAATAAAATAGGGCTCTACGTAAGGTAGCCTAATTGAAGAGAGAGAAAAGAAGGAAAAATGGACTTCCACTCAAATTCAAGACATGAAATTTGACATGAATATGTAAGGACATAATGGGTCTTATAATATTCCATTGTTTATTCATTACCCTCTATACATTTACCTACACAAGGAGGTTTATAGGTTTTTAGGGCTACAAGTAAAATATACTTAGTGAGAGCTTGAGGAGCAAAATGGAGTCTTGGGAATTATTATAGGAACCAAAATTGTTTTTTCAGGTTTGATAAGGTATTTTAAGACCATCCATGGACAAAAAGTGACTTGAAGAAGATTAATTTGATTTTTGGGCCACTTGGACCAAGCTAGGCATGGGAAATGAAGAGTTTCAAGACACCTATGCACATGAATGATGAAATGTCAAATTATATGAGTTTATAAAGGCATTATAGGTGTCCAATTAGTTGGTTTAAAGTAATTCATGGTTAATTAATGATTTATAATCCCATTTTTCACTCTTCTTATGTAAGGAAGGGCAGTTTTTAAGAAGCTAGTCAAGGTGTCAAACCAAGTTCTAACTCCTACTCCACATGGAGGATTGGAGCATCTTCAAGAGTGAGACACATGGTTTTGAAAGTCTATTTATGATTTTTCCATAACTTCCTTTCTTTTTTAACTCATAAATACACTAGTCAATATTCTTCTACTACACCCCTCTCTCTCTTCACAATTCTCTATATAAGTAGCCACTTTTGGCTTTATAAACAATCCACATATGGTATGGTGAAGATATACTAGCTTGAGTACTGATTTTTTCCTTTGAATAAAATATTTTAAGCTAGGTTTTATTTCTCAACTTATTTTCTAAGTGTGTGAAGTATTTCATAGTTGAATGGTAAGTGATACTCATCTCTCCTTATGTTCATCTTACTCTTTCATGTTTTGTGCAAGTAGTATGCCCTAAAATAGGTCATATGAAGTGTAGGTAGTGTTAGTATATGTCTTTAAGTGTAATCAGGAGTAATAGTGTCTATAATTATACCTCTTAATCATCCATAATAATAAATGCATTGCATCTTATGTTCATGTTGAAATACTTATGTTAGAGAAACCTTGAATGTTGAGATCAGTTTTGTGAATCACCTTTTATAGTACTAGTTCATTTTAGTCTTGTGGAATTAAAATTGGTGAATTAACTCATTAATTTAGGTTTATTTCATGTTTCTCTCTCCCTTTTCATCCCAATAAGTTATTAGCATAGGTGATGAGCTTAAATAGATACATTAAGGGAGCTAGCCCTTCAATCTAGAAGTTTACCCCCATAATAGACATCCCATAATTCTAGGGGTAATCCCATTATTTCACTAAATTGGATTAGGATTTAAATATCTCTCTAAGGGTGCAAAATTGAGTGATAAAAGTTTTGGCCTACCTAATGGGATAGTTGTCCCAAGCACTTCTTGTCAAGGTGAATGCTAGTTTTGACAAGATCATAGTTGCATAAGTGTTTCCTACTTAGCATTTGGCAACTCCATTTAAGTTACAACATCTAGTTTTAGACCAAATTATCATTTTTATGCTTCATGGTCACTACTAGATTAGTTTCTATTAGAGGTAATCATTCTACAAATCCACTCCCTTATCTTGAAGTTTGGTACCCTGAGCCTTTCTTGACACTTGAAAATATTGAGGAAGAGTATGAAGAGCAGGAAGGTTTTAAAATTGAAGAGGAGTAAGAGAGTGAAGAAGAGATTAAAGATAACATGGCTAAGCAACATGTGTTCCTGGATTTCAATACTAAAAAACCCATAACCTTATTGCCTATGATGATATCCCTCCCAATGCCACCAAGAGTGTCCCTACTTTCAATGGGTAAGGTCATATCACCCCAAGTAAACAAATTAGAGACATATCCAAATTCTAAAATTTCCATAATATCATGGAAATTAACATAGAAATCATATTTTTTGCCATGTCCCTTAATGTAAAAACCCTTGATTAGTATGGAACCTTGCTATAAAGATGCATTACTACATGGGATGAATTTGAGGAGTTATTGACTCAGAGATTTGAAGATAAGAGTGATCATACATCACTGATCCATCATCTAAATGTCATCCAAAGAGGGCCTAATAAATCCATGCATTATGTCAACAAAATGTTCCAAAAGACATGGAATAGGCTTCCAACTCCCATGATACCCCCTATAAGTTTTGTTTTCCCAACCCACCTCAGAGCTATTGATATTGATATAGTTGTCATGTTACAATCTATGGGAGGGTATACCTTTCTTGATGCCTATGATGTGGCTATTAGAGCTGAGAATAGTTCAATACAAGCTAGTAAACTCCCTCCTAAGTTATCAATGTCTATCTTACATTATAGCATACTACCCCTCCAAGCCGTGATCTATTTACAAATCCAAATAACAAGTCTAAAATTACTCCAAAGAAATCAGATGATGCAATTGATTGGAAAGCAAAATATAAGGCCTTAGAAGCTTCAACTAGGCAGTCAAATTAACATATTGGAGCTCACCAAAACTCCTACTATTACCATACACAATCAAATATATCTCCACCTCATCATAATGGTCAAAGGGGGGACAAGATTAACCTAATTCCAATAGGTCACATGACTCCTATAATCCAAATTTTATTCCCAGCTCAAGAGCCATGGTTCCAATCCATAGCAACCTAGTTCAAGGAGAAGAATGGCCAAATTATTGGGGATAGCCTCAAGGTCAGTACATGAATTATAGTGATGGGAAAGTTCAAGCCTTGGTGGCTCAAGTAGGTACTACACCTTAATTGACATCAGAAGATAATAGCTTCATGCAATAAGAACCAAGTGAAGAGAATAGTAATTTAGGAATGAGATTTGTAAACTACCAAATTAAGGATATATTTGTACTAAATTAGAGCACCTTAGTTGTATCTAATGCAAGGTGAAAGAGGAGAGATTTGGGAGATTATCCATGTATATAGACCTCCAAAAAACCTCCCTTTAAGGCAACAAGGTATGGATGTAAATATAGCAGACTCTAAGAGTCTTGCACCTCCTCACAATCAAAACATGGAAAAGGTGGTCAAACTTTCATTATCTCAATCTCAAGGTACTACATTAGCTCCAAGGATGTAAGCAAAGGATAGTGCCTCCCCTTTGAATATTATTTACTCATTGAAGAAAATAAAAACAAGAATATCCCTTTGGGAGGTACTCAATCTGTCTGGTCAAAAGGAGTTACTTCAAGAGCAGTTGTCCCAACTCCATATTCCTCCCAACCAAAAAATGATATTGGTGTAGGCCTAAAAAATGCACCTACTCATATTTTTTAACCTTCCACCAAGTCTAAAAAACCCCCACCTTTCTATCTTACCCTAATTATGGGAGATAATTTGGTCCATAATTGCATTATGGATAATAGAGAAAGCACTTTAGTCATGCCTAAACTAGTTGTAGACAAGTTGGTCTTGAAGTATGAGCCTTATAACAAAGGACTATTTCATATTGATGGAACACTAGCCAAGTCTATATGCCTCATCAAAGGCTTGAAAGTGTTTTTGCATGACTGCCCAAGTTTCCCAATTCTACAAGAAATAGTGGTTGTGGATTTACCTGCACACTTTTCCCTTTGCCTATCAAGAGACTTCACTACCAAGATAGGAGGGTATAGTGCTTATAATTGGTATTTATTGGCTTTTATAATGAGTTATGAAGCTAAAGTGATAATAAGAACACAATCATTGGCCAATTTCTACATTGAACCATATGTGGAAACTAGTTCTAATCTAAATTACACTATCATTGAGCAAGAGGAGCATGCCATAGATGATGGAGCATCTTCCCCATTTGAAGGCATTTATGATCTCTTCTTAGATGAATATGGTGATGAGACCTATGAATATTATTGTTCCCAAAAATTTGTCACCCATTTTTTTAGGTTGTGGAGCTAAAAGCTTCAACTGGTGCAAACATGGAGGAGGTTGTTGAGTTATAGGGAGACCGGCGTCGACAGAGTGCAGTGCAGAAAGAAACCAACATCGGTAGGTGTGAGCTGAAGACAACCAGCATCGGCAGGAGGTCAGCCAATGTCGGTCACCTCCAAGTAGATAGGGACCGACGTTAGTCGCCTGTGGTGGTTCCAGAACTGTTTGTTGCATGGACAGTTAGTTTGTTGAACCAAGAGTTTGCATGTAAAGGCTAATTATAGTCTTGAGTTGCGTGTCTAATTATTGTAATTAAGATAGCCTAATTATTGTAAGCATGAGATCTATATATGGACTCATGGGCTGTATTGTAAAAGTGTGCTAGAGAGTAAGAGAGCAAATAAGCTCCTTCAGAGAGAGGAGAGCAATGGTGTGTTCCTCCTAGTGCCACAGTACCAAGGTGGGTGTTGGTTTGGAGAATCGGAATGGTTCTTTGTATATGTATGATCTTGGTCAGCAGGTGAGCATGGCTTCTTTTGGAGATCTACAATGGTGAGTAAAGTCTAGTGATTTGCAAGTAGCAGCAGAGAGCAGGAGATCTACTTGGAGTACGATTGTGTACTTGGTGCACTGGCAGTGTGTTACTGACTGGTGGAAGTGAACATCAATTCTGTATTGGAGTTGATTGTTGGGACCGAGAGAGAGAGGGAAGAAGGTCTTGAGGTGTGGCGAGGCTTTGAGGTTGAAGAAGAAGTGGCATCTTCTTTATTGTATTTTCTTCTAAGTGATTATTAATACAATTGTGTATTGTCTCTCATATTCCTGTGTTGTTTCATATTTCTAGTTACTCATTTATTTTGGTTAAATTCCATGTTTAGTTGCTAATACAAGAGGTAATCATATGTGATCTATTGGTGGAGCAAGATCCTGACACATTTTTGGGACAACATATGAACTACTTTGGTCCTGCAAGCCAAAATTATCTCTTCCCTTCTCAAAAAATTGTTCTGAGCATTCAAATTCTTCATTATTCAAGTTTTTTCAATTAAGAGATTAGTAGGTTCAACAGGTTCAATGGCTTCAACAGGGGAGCTCTCTCAAAGGAGCAAGTTTCCAGGCAATTTCAAGGCTGGTTCAACACCTCGATTCAACCAAAAATGTTCATCGACAAGCTTCAAAGGAAGGATTGAACCATTAAACCATTGAACCCCACTTCCAAAAAGGTTCAACGGTTCAATGGGTTCAAAGTTTCAACGATGTCAGTAAGCTTAAAGAGTTAAGCACTTCTTCAAAAGTTCAAAGTTCAACTGGTCCAACAAGTTCAACGGCTTCAAAAGACTTAGAAGAAAAGAAGGCTTCGAGGAACAAAGGAATGAACCGTTGAACCTTGAACCAAAATGGTTGAATGATTTCAATGGGTTCAAAGAGATAAAAAGACTTAGAAAAAAAGAAGGCTTCAAATGCAAGATTGAACCGTTGAACCAAAGTTGGTTCAATCGGTTAGTTCAAAGGACTGCCATAAAACTGAAAGAATAAATGCCCTTGTGGAGGGCAATGAACTAAAGGCAGGTGCCCTTGCGGAGGGCAGGGAACATTGGTTCAAATATCAAAGAGAAGGCCAAAAGGGTAAGGTTTCCTTCAAATTTTTGTTTGAAGAAATTACCAAGTAAAGGAACCAAAAGAATTCCTTTAGAAATATTTTCTGTGGAAGAATTTCATAAAGACAAGGCAAATTCTTTCAGATAAAAAGTTTGAAGGAATTCCTTCAGACTTTTGTTTGAAGGAATTCCCTCAAAAGGAAAAGCCTGAAGAAAAGCAGACAAGGCAAAGGAAAGGTTTCCTTCGGACAAAATGTCTGAAGGAATTCCTTCGAACATTCTATCTGAAGGAATTAACTTGAAGGAATTAATTTGAAGGAATTAACTTGAAGACCGCCCGAAGGACCCCGAAGGGCAGGTACCCTTGCGAGGAGCTCTCGGCACCCAAAAAAAGGACCTTTCTCAAAGACCCAAAGGGACACCTTCCCTTCGGGGTGTTATAAAGACATAAAGTTGAAGGAATTTCAAAGCTCAAAGGACTTATAAAAATAAAGAAAGTGAGAGAACAAAGGATGAACCAATGAACTGATTGAACCTTGAACCAAAAGAGTTCAAAGTTTAATGGTTCACAAGTTCAACAGTTCAAAGGAAGCTCGAAGCAAAGGAAGGAAATGGATGATTCCAAAGACTAGTTCAAAGGGATGGTTCAACCAAAGAGCAAAGAAGGGATTGAACCAGGAAGCAATGAAACAAAGGAATCGATAAAGACTGCCTGAATCGTTGAACTATTGAACCAATGAACTTTCACAGGTTCAAATGTTCATGATTTAATATGGTTCAAACAACTAGCAACCATTGATGTCCCCACAGACGTCAAATTTAAGGTAATAAAATATCCATTGATTTTCAAATGTGGTGCAAAACTTGAAAAATAAACCAAGTGACCAGTTGAAAAAGATAGCCCAAGAGCTCCAACTACTACAGGGAAGAGAGAACAATACAAAAATATCAAAAATATCTACAAGGGAGTTATTTCCAGTAGGTGAAATAGTTTACCAAGCAAACTTCTAAGCATGCCAAATCAAGGATGTGGCCTATTTTTCTCTCATGAAGTAAAGGCGAAAATGGACAGCTGCACAAATAAGAAAGAAAGGACTAGGCAGCCTATACTTTGGAGGAGACATATGAGATGGATTGGCATGCCACAATTAAGGTTGATGCACTGTTCCAAGCATGGTCCCTTGACAGAACTAAAAATGCATTCAAGGCATTGACCACAGCATGGGTCGTTCCATAAAACAAAGTGTCAAGCCTTTCTTGGTTGCTATATATTGTAATCTCTTGTTTTATACCAAAGGATCTCTCCATTATAGAAGCAAAACTCTACCCAAATTGAAAGGTGATTACTAAGACTTTGAGCTCAGATCGTTGATCATATTTCTTTATCTGAATGAGAAAGCAAGTTACTTACAGACTTTGTGCTATTATAACTTGTGTTATTTTAGAAAATTGTTTTTATGTTTGTTTCCTAAGAGCATTCTTATTTATTTAACTTAACAAGTAGAACTAGTGGAAGTAATCAAGAAGGTGTCCTGAAGCCAATTGTGGAAAGACTTTGTGCTATTACAATTGTCTTCAGTGTGTGTTTTTAGTTTCTTTCTGTGTAAAGAATCTTGGGATGACTTTGTGCCCCCATTATTCTTCATATTTCACTCTTTGGGAAGTTGAGGTGGAGACTTTGTGCTACACCTCATTCTATTGGTTACTGCACCCTTGTTACCTGTTGGTTACCCACCAGAAAGAACTCTTGCACCCTACTGCAAGACCACTTCTAAAAGAAGAGAAGTGCCTTCAGTATTATCACCAAGATTTCTCCTTTGTCTGTGAACATCATCTCTAAAAAAAGAGAGATGGATAGTGTACTCCTACCCTTGAGTGTTATTTTTTGCTTATATATATAGTATATAGCTCCTCATATTTATAGGGAACCTCCCCTTGATGAGAGGAGAGATTCATCCACCTCTGATGTGGTAAAGCTACACATTTGGCTGACCAATCTCTCTATGTTGTGGTTGAAGAGACCTATTTTGCTCATCAGTTAGCTGGTGACAAAATATTCACCCAACATTTTTTGGTGAATCCACTGGGGAAGAGCGCGCAGTTTGAAGCCTTAAGCTTCAAGCTGAAGTAGGTCCAGCTCTTTTCCATTTTTATTCTACAATATGGCAACTCCATGCTATATTAGAAGCCAGAGAACCCAAGGTGTTGTTGACCCTATTTTTGAGTTGGTGTAGCAAGGCAATTTCAATTTGTTCCCTCCCCAACTTTAAGTTCAACAATCCAAGAGTGTTCTTTGTACTCATACTAGGTCACCAACACAAGGCAGAGCTTATTTTTTTGTTGTTAGCAGAGCTTTGCCTATACATACTCCACCTAGATTTGTTATCCCCCTTTTCCATAATCAAATCATGGTGGTTTAAGGCCCCTGGGGTAACTCTTTTGGCCCACTCAACTTAACCCCACCTCTACATGAGCTTCCACACAGTTTAAGGCAGAATTTCCCAAAATTCTTTGGTGATGGGAGAGTTCATCCTAATGAATATATTTCTATCTTCAACATAACCTATGATGTGATAGGCGTGGAGTATGAAGATGTAACAGCTAGACTATTTGTGGAAACATTGCAAGGTGCTACTACAGACTAGTTCTACCACCTTCAGGCCTAGATTGTGACTGACTGGAACACCCTCAAAGCTAAATTTGAAGCCAAGTTCAAGCCTGAAAAAGATGCATATGTCTTGTTGGCCCAGCTCACACAGATGAAGAAGGAACCTCATGAACCTATGAGGGACTTCATTTCCAAGTTTGACAAGCTGAGGAACCAAATTCCTACAATTGCACAACCAACACCTGAGAACGTTAAATGTTCTTCATCAACTCACAGCTACCTGAAGTGAATTTTTTGTTGAGATGGGCTGGCCACATAGACCTTACTACCACTTAGGATGTGGCTATTGAGGTAGAATATGACCTTATCTTGGCAAGAAAGATAAGGAGAGATCCTAATAGAGGTAAATCCTCTTCATCCTCTAAATACTCACCTACAGTCACCATTAATCTAATGGTACAAAAGCTAGCAAATGAGTTGCTAGCTCTCAAAAAGCAAATGGCTCAAGGAATGTCATCTGCTCTTTCATACAGAGATATACCAAGGAGGACATTCCCCAATCATTCATACCAAGGCCATGCTACCAGGAATCAAGGGCAACCAAATCATCTTCCTCCCCTCAAAGGAAATTAGCCATTAAAGCACCTCCAACTAATTCAGTAGTCAGATATCTTGAAGCAAACTCAAATTTCTCTTTCCAGCCTGAGTTGAACCCAGAAGATGACGCTAATCTATTCAAAAAAGAAGAAGAAGAATTAGCTGGCAACTCCAACATTGGTTTCTTGAATTACCAAGATGAACTCAGAAGTGAAGGTGGAGCAATTGAGGGAACTTACACTGTATTCACCTAGTCCAAGAACCAATCATCCCAACAAGCTGATAAGGAAAGAATAAAGGAACGAACTTAGCCTGTAATTTCTATTGCTAAGCGGGCAAACACTCTGCCCTTCTAGCCAAAGGACCTAGTGACTACTAAAAAGGTGAGTACCTCAATTGCATCTTCACCTCCAACTTCAAATTCATAGACCAGTCCTCTTCCTCCTAAAAACCAAAAGGATGAACTCCCATCCTCTGTTCCTAATCTATTTCAGTCATTTGACATAATCAAACATGTAAATAAAACTAAAATTCAAATGTCTGAATTTAAATTCTTGCAATCCAACCCTAAGCAGTTGGATAAGTTGGTTCAATGTGTAAAGAACCAAGCCATCCCTATAGGACAAGCAATTCTGAAGGTAACTCATGATCCCCCCAAGAACACCCCTACCAGGAATAACCTTGTCATTACTCTTACTGCTCCCAGGAGGACTAAACCATTTTATGTCTCCCTGCTAATAAATGGACACCAACTGAACAATTGCATCATAGATTCTGGTGTATCTGACAATGTCATGCCTGCCAAAGTGGTAGAATCCCTTGGTCTCAAACTAACCAAGACATTTGGGAGATGTTTCTCTATGGAAAACAAATAAGTGCCACTACTAGGATAAATCAAGGATGCCCAATTTGCATTTGTAGCATTCCTAGACAAGAGAATCAAGATGACTGTCCTAGTGGCCGACGTCCCAGCATCATATGACATCCTTCTTGGAAATTTTTTTTGCAATAATGTTGGTGGCAAATTAAGCATGGACCTATTCGAGGTGAGGATCCCAGTCAAAGGCATTATGTAGAGATTGCTCCTTGAAAAGGAAGCAAAATACATGGTCACTCAAACATCAATGCCTGAAGCTCAAATTCTATTTAAGTCTTCAGGCATGGGTAATTACTTTTTATCCATGGAGGAATTCCCTAAGACATCTAATGAGATTCCTAAATGTGTCAACCTAAAAATTAGTTTAAATGGAATAGCAGAGGGATTGGTGGAAAGCAGTGTAAGTGTAGAAGAATCTCCCCCTCCAAATGAAGAAGAGTCTAAGGAAAAATCAGTGTCTGATGAGGTATAGATTCTAGAATTCGATGGCAGTTGTTCCTCTACTAATTTAGGAGCTAGGATTGTGTTGATATCTCCTCAAAGAGATATTTTTCCTTCTTCATACAAGTTTTAGTTCAGCAACACCAACAACACAGCTAAGTATGAATCCCTATTTCTTGGATTGAAGGCTGCTCGAGACAAAGGCATCAAACTCCTTCATGCCAAAGGAGATGTTGAACTGGTGGTTTGTTAGGTAAGGAACCTATATCAAACCAAAAATGAGAGATTAAGCCACTACTACAATCTAGTCTAGGATCAAATTAAAATCTTTAATGCTTTCAACATCTCTGCCATACCCAAGGAATTCAATGACCGAGCTGATGCACTGGCTATTTTAGAAACTCTCTTAATTCCTCACCTAGACTTCAAAGGAGACAAGTACACTATCGAGCTAGTCTTTTGACCAAGCATACCTAATAATGTCAATCATTGGCAGGTGTTTAACAATGACAACCAAATCATTGCCTTCTTAGAGTAAAAAGATAGCTTTGAACAGCTTCATTTCGAAGGCAGTGAGCCTTAGAAGCCTTAACCAGCCCTTGAATCAAGTGCAGATGCAAGTGAAGAATTTTTGCAACTCAAAGGAAATAAAATCCCAAAAGGCCTAGTTTCCCTTGAGAAGCTATTTGACAAACATGACAAGTTCATCAAACAACAACAAATGGATTCAAACTCCTCTTAGGAGTTTGATCAAGTACATTTACGTACCCAATAAAATCTCAAGATGGTGAACAATGGGAAATACTGCACTCAAGGAGAAAAGTTCAAGTTCACTACTCTACTCTGCCAGTATATGGATGTCCTAGCATACTTCTATGATGACCTAAAGTCACTCAAGCTTGAAGAAATCTACCATGAGATTTCTCTCAAGAGTGATTCAGTACCTCACAAGTAGAAATCCAGGTAGTACAATCTAAATATATTAGGTACTATTCTATCTAAAATATAGAAAATATTGAATGCTAATATAATTTTCTCAATCCATCATTCCACATGGATTGCTAACATAGTCCCTATGAGGAAGAAGAATGGCAAAATTCACCTCTGTGTGGATTTTAAAAACTTGAATCAGTCATCTTTAAAGGATAACTATCATCTGCCTATCATGGATCAAGTTCTTCAAACGATGACTAGTTCAGAGATGTTATCAATGCTAGATAGCTTCTTAGGATACAATCAAGTTGAAGTTGGTAAAGCAGACCAGCATAAGACTGCCTTCACCACACCTTGGGGCACCTTTGTGTATCAAAGAATGCCATTTGGATTGATAAATCATGGCACCACTTTTCATAGAGCAATGGACATTGCTTTCAAACATGAAATGGGTAAGTTTATTGTAGTGTACCTAGACGATTTAACAGTCTTTTCCAAGCATCGTCTTTATCATGTGCACCATTTACAACAAGTGTTGGAATGATGCCGCCAAAATAGAATTTATCTAAATCCCAAGAAGTCTATTTTTGGAGTAACAGAAGGGAAACTTCTCAGACACATTGTATCCCAAGAAGGCATAAAGATTGACTCAAAAAGATTCAAGTCCATCCATGAGCTTACCCTGCCCACAAGTAAGACTGCAGTTCACTCTTTCTTTGGAAAGGTCAATTTTTTATGAAGGTTCATCCTTGAGTTCATTAAGAAGACTCACCACATTGTAAACATGATGAAGGGAAAGGCCACCTTCAGTTGGACTGAAGAAGGCAAATTGGCATTCGGGGATATCAAGATAGCTATTACTCATGCCCCAATTTTGGTTTGTCCAGATTATACTAAGGATTTTAGAGTGTATAGTTATGCTTCTAAACACACACTTTCAATAATTCTGGTTCAATTGAACCATGAAGGTGTGGAATCTCCCATTTATTTCATGATTTGTCCTCTCAAAACTCATGAGTTGAAGTATTCAAACATGGAGAAGCATGTTTATGCAGTAGTAAAGGTAGTGAAGCATTTCTGCTTTTACATCCAAAATTCACACGTTATTGCCCTGGTTCCTGATACCATAGTTAAATCCATATTAACTCAGCAGGAGTTTGGAACCAAAAGAGGCAATTAGATTACTAAAATCTAGGAGTTTGATCTCATCATCAAACCAATGAAGCTGGTGCAGGGAAGGGGCCTATGCCAATTGATTGCTGACAATAGACTAGAAGAAATGGAGTATGGAGAAGAAGAAATTGAAGACATGCCAACAGTCCTCTTTGTCTCCACCAAAAATGAGTGGTATTCAAGCATTTCTCATTTCTTTACTTATGGTGAGTGTCCTGCTCACCTGTCTCATAAAGAAAAGAGGACTGTCAAGTTAAAAGCTGCCAATTTTGTCTTGTGGGACAATGGCCTGTATAAGAGGAGCCTTGATGGAGTGTCCCTTCACTGCGTGGATAAAGAGTAGCAGAACCAACTTTTTAAGTCTTTCCATAATCTAGCCTGTGGAAGACATTTTTTTGCTCCTATAACTGCCCATAAGATTCTGTGAGACAGGTATTACTGGCCTACTCTATTTCAAGATGCATACAAATGGGTGCAAAAATTTGAACTATGCCAACAGTTTGTTAGAAGACCCAAATTGGCTACTCTGCCTTTTAAGCCAGTGGTGATAGAAGAGCCATTTCAACAATGGAAAATCGATTTCATTGGTGTTGTAAACCCATTTTCAAGTGTTGGACATGATTACGTCGTCACAACCACATATTACTTCACCAAGGGGGTGGAAGCTATTCCAACCAAGCATGCTACTTTATAAGTAGTGTGCGACTTCTTCTAGGAGAATATCATTTCTAGGTTTGGGGTCCCAACCAAGATTGTCACAGACAATGCAGCTTGTTTCTCTTCCCAGGAGATCACTCAATTCTATTTTTACTATGGGATTACCCTCTCCCACTCTTCTGATTATTTTCCACAAGGGAATGGCCAAGTTGAATCAAGCAACAAGAACCTGGTGACTATCATCAAGAAGCTCGTAGATGACAACCAATGAACATGGCATAACGCATTGGTTGATTCTTTATGGGCAGATAGAATTACACCTAAGAGGGTAATTGGTATGTCACCTTTCCAACTTCTTTATGGTCTCAATGCAGAGATATCAATCACGTTAGAGTTGCTAGCATTGAAATTGGCTAAGGCGATCGAGGATTAGACATATGAAATCTCCATCAATAAAAGAATCATGTGCTTAACTGAGCTGGATGAACAGTGAACTATGGTGGTGGACTAAATTACACAGCATCAAAGTCTAGTGAAGAAACTCTTCAACCAAAAAATAAAAACTCATGATTTCTAGATTGGAGTTCAGGTCCTATTGTGGGACAAGAGAAGAGAACCAAAGGGAATGCATGGGAAATTTGATTCCCTTTGGAGAGGCCCATTTACTATCCATCAGCTCAATGGTGAAAATAGTTTCCTCTTGAATTATCAAGATGGCATGCCCTTTTCTCTGCCTCACAATGGGCAGCATCTGAAGCACTTCAATTCTTGAAGTATCAGATAAGATCATCTGTACATATGTATATTTGTATAGTCTTCAGTTCTTTTTTGTGTTGTTTGTTTTCATTTTTTGGTGCCTTTCTTTTTGGGTAGCATGACTCCATAGCCCAATGGCATACTTCAAGGCACTAGAAATTCTAGTTTCTACTCCCCTCAGATGTTCTAAAATTTTAACTGAAGGAAGTTCTCCAACTAGAGCTAGCTGTTGTTCCCAAAAATTTGTCACTTATTTTTGTGACAACATATGAACTATTTTGGTCCTAAAGGCCAAAATTATCTTTTCCATTTTCAAAAAATTGTTTTCAACATTCAAATTCTTCATTATTCAAGTTTTTTCAATTAAGGGATTAGCAGGTTCAACAGGTTCAATGGCTTCAACAGGTGAGCTCTCTCAAAGGAGCAAGTTTCCAACACTTAGGCAATTTCAAGGCTGGTTCAACACCTCGGTTCAACCAAAAATGTTCATCAGCAAGCTTCAAAGGAAGGATTAAACCATTAAACCATTGAACCCTACTTCCAAAAAGGTTCAATGGTTCAACAGGTTCAAAGGTTTAACGACGTCGATAAGCTTAAAGAGTTAATCACTTCTTCAAAAGTTCAAAGTTCAACCGCTTCAATAAGTTCAATGGCTTCAAAAGACTTAGAAGAAAATAAGGCTTCGAGGAACAAAGGAATGAACCGTTGAACCATTGAACCGTTGAACCTTGAACCAAAATGGTTCAACAAGTTCAATGGGTTCGAAGAGATCAAAAGACTTAGAAAAAAAGAAGGCTTCAAATGCAGGATTAGACCATTAAACTGTTGAACCAAAGTTGGTTCAATCGGTTGGTTTAAAGGACTGCCCCAAAGCTGAAAGAACAAATGACCTTGTAGAGGGTAGTGAACGAAAGGTAGGTGCCCTTGAGGAGGGCAGGGAACATTGGTTCAAAGATCAAAGAGAAGGCTGAAAGGGTAAGGTTTCCTTCAAATTTTTGTCTGAAGAAATTACCAAGTAAAGGAACCAAAAGAATTCCTTTGGAAAGATTTTCCATGAAAGAATTTCATGAAGACAAGGTGAATTCTTTCAGACAGAAAGTCTAAAGGAATTCCTTCGGACTTTTGTCTGAAGGAATTCGCCAGAAAGGAAAAGCCCGAAGAAAAGTGGACAAGGCAAAGGAAAGGTTTCATTTAGACAAAATGTCCAAAGGAATTCCTTCAAATATTTTTTCTGAAGGAATTAACCCGAAGACCGCTCGAAGGACCCTGAAGGGTAGGTACCCTTGCGGGGGGCTCTCGACACCCAAAAAAATGACCTTTCTCAAAGACTCGAAGGGACACCTTCCCTTCGGGGTGTTCCAAAGACATAAAGCCAAAGGAATTTCAAAGCTCAAAGGACTTAGAAAAATAAAGAAAGGGATATAACAAAGGATGAACCAATGAACCGATTGAACCTTGAACCAAAAGAGTTCAAATTTTAATGGTTCATAGGTTCAACGGTTCAAAGGAAGCTCCAAGCAAAGGAAGGAAATAGATGATTCCAGAGACTAGTTCAAAGGGATGGTTCAACCAAAGAGAAAAGAAGGGATTAAACCAGGAAGTGATGAAACAAAGGAACTGATAAAGACCACCTGAACCATTGAACTATTGAACCAATGAACTTTCACAGGTTTAATATGGTTCAAACAACCAGTAACCATTGACATCCCCACGTATGTAAAATTTAAGGTAATGAAATATCCATTGATTTTCAAATGTGGCACAGAACTTGAAAAATAAACCAAGCGACTAGTTGAAGAAGATAGCCCGAGAGCTCCAACTGCTATAGGGAAGAGAGAACAATACAAAAATATCAAAAATATCTACAAGGGAGTTATTTCCAGTAGGTGAAACAGTTCACCAAGTAGACTTCTAAGCACGCCAAATCAAGGATGGGGCCTATTTTTCTTCCATGAAGTAAAGGCAAAAGTGGATAGCTATGCAAATAAGAAGGAAAGGACTAGGCGGCCTATACTTTGGAGGAGACATATGAGATGGATTGGCATGCCACAGTTAAGGCCAATGCACTATTCCAAGGATGGTCCCTTGATAGAACTGAAAATACATTCAAGACATTGACCACAGCATGGGCCGTTCCATAGAATAAAGTGCCAAGCCTTTTTTGGTTGCTATATATTGTAATCTCTTGTTTTATACCAAAGGATATATCCATTATAGAAGCAAAACTCTGCCCAAATTGAAAGGTGATTACTGAGACTTTGAGCTCAGATCATTGATCATATTTCTTTATCTGAATGAGAAAGCAAGTTACTTACAAACTTTGTGCTATTATAGCTTGTGTTATTTTAGGAAATTTTTCTAATGTCTATTTCCTAAGAGCATTCTTGTTTATTTAATTTAACAAGCAGAACTAGTGGAAGTAATCAAGAAGGTGTCTTGAAGCCAATTATGGAAAGACTTTGTGTTGTTACAATTGTCTTGAGTGTGTGTTTTTAGTTTCTTTGTGTAAAGGATCTTGGGATGACTTTTTGCCCCCATTATTCTTCGTATTTCACTCTTTAGGCAGTTGAGGTGGAGACTTTGTGCTACACCTCATTATGCTGGTTATTGTGCCCTTGTTACTTGTTGGTTACCCACCAGAAAGAACTCCTACACCTTGCTGCAAGAGCACTTCTGAAAGAAGAGAAGTGCCTTCAGTATTATCACCAGGATTTCTCCTTTGTCTGTGAACACCATCTCTAAAAAAAGAGAGATGGATGGTGTATTCCTACCCCTGAGTGTTATTTTTTGCTTATATATATATATATATATATATATATATATATATATATATATAATAATATAATATAGCTCCTCATAATTATAGGGAACCTCCCCTTGATGAGAGGAGAGATTTGTCCACTTCTGATGTGGTAAACCTGCACATTTGGATGACGAATCTCCCTATGCTATGGTTGAAGAGACCTATTTTGCTCATTAGTTAGCTGGTGACAAAATATTCACCCAACAAATATGATCCCTATAATTTCATTAAAGAGATAGGTCTTGGCACATATATCATTCATGATGAAGGTGATGAGTATCTTTAGGTAAGTCTTGATGATCCTCTTCAACAAGCTACATGGGGAAACTATTTTCTTTATATGGATGAGGATGATGAGTCTCCAAGTGTGATAGAGCATGGTAATGATAAATAGGGTACAATTATGCATGCCTAGAATGAAGAAGTTCATGAATGTGATATTCATGAAGGGTGTGATGATCTATGGTAGCAGTTTCATGCTATAATTTAAAAATTTGAGCAATTAAGGTAGCTCTCCCTCAAAAGAAACATGAGCTTGATAGTAAAGTCATTAGTGGACCTAATGAGCATGAATACGAGTGTCAGGTCACTATCAAGTAGATTGCATTCTTAGATTAATGAAATCAACCCAAGGTAGATGTTTGTGTGATTTAAGAGCATCTTAGGACTCAATCTAACATTGAGTCATTTGCAGACATGATTAGCCAGCAAGAAGGCAAGTAGGATGGTCATAGACATAAAGTATATCATGGTCTACATGAAGGTAAAGTTGAGAAAGTTTTCTTGACTCCTAAGAAGCAGATTGACAAGAATCAAATGATCATGAATGAGATCAAGAAGGTTGCACTATCAATCAAACTTTAATAGGAGCTAATAGGATCATTCAAAAGAATTTCAAGTGATTCAATTGCAGCTAGTAGAGGTTTCATGAGTGGTAAGTCATTTGATCACCTTCATAAGAAAAATTTCTTTGAAAAACATCCATCATATAGTGACTTGTTCTCATGGAGCAATTGTGACTCAAGGAATATGATTTTTGATCCTAGTTAAAGCAAGAATAATTGTTTCATTAGCTCAAACCTATTTTGAGGTTTGTATATAGTAGGTTAGGTGTGTTGTTTTGAGTCTTTTATGTGTGGTTTCCCTAAATACCTTGAGCATAGTGTATGTTTCTTTCTTGTTGTGTATCTGGTATGAGTTTGAGGTCATTAGAAGGGATGTCAGTTTCATATTTTAGCATAACCGTGACTCCATTTCCCAATGGAAGAATAATCCCACTAATACATTAGCATTGTAGGCATGCTACCCCCATGAATCACCAGATTATTGACCAAATTTTGAACTCAAGTCAAAATTGGTCACCCCATCTAGGTTGAAACCTCATAGGGTTGTCAAAAACTTGTCTTGGTCTTTTTATAGTCTTCTCATGGTCTTAAATGGTCTTAAATAGTTCTATATGGTCATGTTTGTCCTTATCTATCATTGTCCAAAGTTTGGTCTTATGTTCACTTTTCTAGTCCTATGGGTCAATTAAAACGTATTGATGTTGTCACACATGGTAAAAGGTTTGGTATGTTTTAAATTCATTATAAAAGGTTATTTAGATGTCATTAAAGTCATCTTATCTTGTATTGACCTTTAACTATGTTTTATTGTGCTAAAATGACAATTTAGCCACCTTTTGGCCTATTTGGAGGAATTGCATGTACCATTTCAAGAATAAAATGTTTAAATAAGATTAAAAACATACTTATTGTCATAATTAGGTTAGATAATGTTTAGGAATGGTAAGATACTAATAACATCTGCAATTCAATGCCTAAACTAAGCAAAAAGACACTTTACAAGCACTTTTGGGCACTTGTACGGCCTTTCAAGATCATGTTTTAGTTGGAAATGGTTTGTCAGTATCCCTTAGGATTTTTCAGATCATTTTAAATATTTTTACCAAGTTTCAGGTTGAATATATATTTTAGGCACTCTTTCTCCTCCATCACTGCCTTCATAAGCTTAGAAAGGCAAATTTGAAGTGGATGGTACAACTAGGAGAGAAAGAATTAGAAGCTAAAAATTTGGCCATTCTTAGGGGTCTTGGAAATATTAAAATCAATGGAATTTGTTTTTATATTCATTTCCCTTTATTTATAAATAATTACTAAGAGTGATAGTAGGTAATTATGTCCTATCCATCCAAGCAGGGTCTATTCTTGCATCTATTTATCCACTTTAGAATTTGATGAAGAATAATGGTTTTAAGGGATGTTTTTAGAGGTAAAGTAGATCCTTTTCATGGTGGTTTAATCATACAACACATATCCATGAATTTTATTCACTTGGAATAAAAATGTCTTGAGGTACAAGTTGTTTCAGTCAATCCTATTATAAGTTTTGTTTATCTGAGGTGTTGGTCACTTTTAGGGGTTTCTAGATCTCCATTGTTCATAAAAAATGTCCTCACTCTCCCATAGTTAATGTGTCCTCTCTTGAAAATCATCTCCTTGTTGTTAGTCTTCAATAAATGTCATATGCCTTGCTCTTCAAATGCATAGTATAGTTCATAAATGGTCTTCCACTAGTTTGAGTACCATGTTTGATTTGAATGGTGATGAGAAATTAATGTATGATCTATTTTAAGGGTTTTTAAGTTCAAGAAATTTGCAATCAAACCATACTCTCAAATAATCCTATAAGATGTTATGGTCACTCACTGTCAATTAGAACTATAAGTGATCATTTATGGATCTCAAGTTTCAAGCTAAGGATACTTCATTGCTCATGGAAAGACCTGATACATATCCTCATAATTCATATTGCCTTGACTACCCCACTACCATCATCAAATGATATAAATGGATTAGATGCTCCAAGTCTCAATACATAGACCATATATATAAGATGATTATATACAATTTCTACAAATTAGTTAGGTAAGTGGAAGATTATATGATGCTTAGTCATAATCTCTATGAGTCATTGAAAGCATGACAAAGAATTGTGATCAAGTTGATTGTGATAAGAAGTTCAAAAATCAAGAAGTGGTTGTTATATCCCTAAAATAAGTAGAAGGCTACCTATAGGCCCCAAGCCTATAGGTCCTCACTTTGGACCAAAATTAATATTCATATCAACATAATCAAATTCAATCATGAAACCTAATTTCATATTAGACAGGGAGAGCCACAAACCATTAAAGGACGCCTAAACAAAACTTGCAAAGCATGAGACTGACCTAAGAAGTCTAACAACCACCTACATAACTGTGTACAGAATTTGGAAGACAAGAAGGTTTAAAATGCCATGAAGTATAAAACAAATCTTGTAATATGGTGAGAATGATCATTTTATGAGGATTAGACATCTTCAATATCATGATAGGGTTGAGAGGGTTAGCTTTGAGACCTTATATTCAGACTTCCCTAATAGACACCTATAACCACCCTTATAAGGAGGATGTCTTAAATAGTGATATTGGTGAGGTGTTGAGTTTCAATACATTTTGAAGATTCTAAACTCTCAGCCACATGATCAGAACCATTGATATGATCATGAATGTACGTGTTAAAACCTTGAATCCATTAACCTACTCAGACTCTCCTATAGACCACCTACAGGGCTATTTAAAGGATCAACCCAACTTCAAGATAAATAAATAAGGAGGAGAGTATGTATGAAAGATTCTTGGAACCTAATAAAGACTCTAACTAAGTCAAATTCCATTGATAAAATTGTTGATAGGTAAATAATATTAGTGCGACCAAAACATAATCATGACTCTAAAAAGGGTGCCTACAAGATATAATGAGAATAGGTTGGTTCCAAGCCTAAAGTGAGAAGAAAAGTGCATGGTAGAAAGATCTAAAACCTATTCAAATTTGAAAAACATATCAATAGGTTTGATTAAGATAAATTAAAAACTTTGAAGTGACTGTAGAAGATTGATCAAATTGAGTTTAAACCCCCTACATAGAGCCAATAATTACCTATAGGTCTGCTTGTTCCTCATGAGAGTTTTGCTTGATTGGGAAAAGGGTGAGGTCTTTAAAAATGTTTGAAGGGATTAAATTAGTTGATAATGGATTCATAAATTTCATGAACATCTCATTTAAACCCCCAAACCTGATAGCAAAGGTACAAAGTTCAAATACATGTTTAGGCTTAATAGGTCTAATACCATGCATAGACTAAAGCACAGTCACATGCAAGTGTCTTGTTGAGGATGGTGTAAATGTATAAAGGTTTTGAAGAGATTATATACATATTTTAGAGTCTTCAGGTCCATCCATGGATAGAAAAACAAGAAAAAGTCAATTTGGTCTCTTAAAACCTTCTCCAAGTTTCCTTCATGCAAGCCTACTCTAAAAACATAGTCTTCTCTTGATCAGTAAGACCATGAAAAAAGTGTATGAACCCAATTAGTTTTATGAGGAGGTATTAGGGTCTATAAAAAACATTATATAGGCATCATATATTTGTTCAGGTCTCTGATGTGCATGAATAAAGGCTAAGACAATCAACCCCTCTCAAATGGCTTGTTTACAAATCAAGGAGTACTTTCTCACACTCAAAAATTTAATGAGGATTTTCATGTGACCCAATGCTGAGTGGAGGTGATTTAGGATTCCTATAATGACAATTTTATGTCATTAGGAGAGATAAATAGGATATTTTCTTTATGAACAATCTTTAAGAATGAAACATGCATAAAACACTCTTAAGACCTTGATAGTGACTAGACAAGACAAATGGACCTATAAATCACATTTAATGCCATATTTTGATCCTAAAACCTCTTATTTTTTTAGGATTCCAATTAGGTTCTCCAAATGTACTTTTTATGTACTGGAAATTGTACACAAAGTAATAAATGCCCTATTTTGCATGTTTTTTGGTGTTTTTTAGGGGTTTTAATCAAAGGATAACTTTCCAATCATTGGTTGAGCTCATTTGGGATGTTTTACACAAATTAAATCCAAAAATTATGAATATGTGATTATTTATTTGTTCAAACAAGGCTTGTTTTCCAAGGCAGTCTCAAACATGCCTAAAATGACACTAAGTGGCAAGGTCATTTCATGGTTCTCTCATTTCCATAGGGTATCAGGACCTAAAAATTGACATGGAGGTTATCAATATCATAATAAAATTTAATCACATGATTTTGGGTTATTTCCCACATTTTTTAAAATTTTGGATCAATAAAATAGGTTTTTAAGCAAGGAAGCCTAATTAAGGCCTAATTGAAGAGAGAGAAAGGTAGGAAAAATGGACTTCCACTCAGAGTCAAGACATGAAAATTGAAATGAAATTATAAGGACATAATGTGTCCTATAATATTCCATTGGTTTTTCATTACCCTCTATACATTATCCTACACAAGGAGGTTTACAATTTTTTAGGGCTACAAGGAAAATAGGCCTAGTGAGAGCTTGAGGAGCAAAATGGAGTCTTGGGAGTTATTCCGGGAACCAAAATGGATTATTTCAAGTATGATAAGGTATTTTAAGACCATATATGGATAAAGAGTTACTTTAAGAAGATGAACTTGAGTTTTGGGCCACTTGGACCAAGCTAGGCATGGGAAGTGAAGAGTTTCAAGACACTTATACACATGAATGATGAAATGTCAGATCAAAGGAGGATTTCAAGGCATGAGAGGTATACAATGAATTATTATAAATTAATTCATGTTGAATTCATGATTTAGAATCCCTTTTGTCATTATTATTATGTAAGGAATGGAAATTTTCAATAAGTTAGTCAAGGTGTCAAGCCAAGTTCTAACTCCCATGCTATATGCAGGGTTGGAGCATCTTTAAGAGTAAGACACATAGATTTGGAAGTTTTTTTATGATTTTTATATAACTTATTTTATTATTATAACCCATGAATACAATTTTAAATCTTCTTCTACTATGCCACTCTCTCTCTTCACAACTCTCTATATAAGTAGCCACTTTTGGCTTTATAAACAATCCACAACTGGTAATGTAAAGCCCTGCTAGTTTGAGTACTTATTTTTGCCTTTGAATAAAATATTTCAATATGTTTTGATTTCTCAACTTCTTGTATAAGTGTGTGAAGTAGTTCATGTTGTGCCCCTTATTTTAATATGTAAGGATTTGTGCTAGCACAACAAACACATTGGCACAAGGCATCATTTTGAATGATAAATTTATGGCATCT
The DNA here is from genome assembly GCA_037957365.1 of Torreya grandis. Classification (NCBI taxonomy): domain Eukaryota; kingdom Viridiplantae; phylum Streptophyta; class Pinopsida; order Cupressales; family Taxaceae; genus Torreya; species Torreya grandis. Next base: position 2,281,946 of record JARHVA010000384.1, read on the forward strand.
TGGCACTAGCTGGAAGAATTAGTTCACACCTTTCTCCATCTAGCAAGTAGGTGGCTAACCAATTCCAAGATTTTTGGGTCATCTTCTAAGATGAGTGATACATGGTGATTGTACCATAAACTTTATAAGGTGATAGATCTGGTAGAATGATCAAGAAAGGCTCCAGCTTGGTACCTAACATGCACGTTCCACCCTAGTAGAGATGTTCTTAAAAATCTATAAAAGGAGCTCGAACTAAGTGATTTAGAGGGTGAAATTAGTGTAGTGAAGCTATGGAGAATTGGTTTTTTATACAGTGTGATGGCCACCATTAGATCTAGGAATAACTCAGATGCCATGAAGGTTCCATATGTATACACCCAATCTCACATGTGAGCCTCTGGGCCATTAACTAAAATGAACTAAGCATTTAATCTATCTTAGCTACTATGGACTCTATTTAATTTGAGATTTTATGAATGATAAATAATGGTTTCCTTAAAACATTATTTTTGGTTATACATCTATGAATTGATATTAGAATATGAATTAACTATTATAGTGTCATACTTTTGATACACTTCTATTAAAGAATAGGTTATGTGAGTTTCTAGTTTATATCATTAATGGTATCCCTATGTTAAATAATGATGTTATCATATCTTGTATATAGACTAAGTATATAGATACCATGCACCTAATACTCCTACCCTTGCTAAAAAGCATGAGCTTGGTATGAGTACTTTAATCGAAATCAATCCCTTGACCCTTCAAACACCGATATGACACTAAGTTTAAAAGGATAAAGGCTTACACCCATATGACTAGGATTAACACACCTAAGGGCTTTCACCTATAGACCACTAAGCTTAGATGATGAAAGGCTTATGCCTATGAATCTACTTGAAACATCTTAAAATTGGCCAAGTTCTATAATTCATAACTTGTGCCATGGTACAACTAGCCCAACATGAGCCTCGATTCTTTCTCTGCTACAGTTTAGGTGAGTGCATAAGGTATATGCCTTATCTGAATTGATGCCAATGTAGCTGAGTGTAAAATGTTGAGAGAAGAAAGATAATCCCATGTTTATGCCTAATTATAATGAGTCTATAACCAATTTAGAAAACCTCTTGCACCTAAATTTTTTACAACATTTTGGTTCCATAGCTGAGACCTGTGTTGACTTTTGTTATTATAATGGTGTAGAAGAATGATGTACTGACTCTCCCTCAAAAACATTTATGCTGATTGAAACAGGTGTAAGATAGATTTGTGCTGAAGCATCCAACTTACAAAAGACAAACACCAAGAAAGTGGGTTCAAAACAACCTATATGATGCTCTATATGAGGTCTTTTTCTATAAATTACCTAAGCATGTGTACAGATGGTTGGATGCATATTCAACCCAAAGAAGATGAAGCTATGGATAGTGTTATGAATGGATGAAGGATCACTTATAGAGGCTTGAGACCTTGGATGCCACTTGGACTAGAGTAGTAGATAAATGGTTGTAAGGAACACTAAATAGTTACATGCTTGAGTTCATAGCTTTAACACACTCATTCCCTAAAAAAGTAGAGTATCAATTTTTACATGAACTTAGAGGCACATTTTTGAAGCAGTTTGGAATAGAGTTCAAAAGTCTAATGGTGGATTACGATTTTGAAACCTTAGGGATGGAAGGCTAAATTCATTTCATGTATGAGCAATACAAAAGGGGATAAGTGGATGTGTAGGTGATGCGCAATGGAAGGGGATGAGTAGATTGACACTTGAGAGCTTAGAAGACAAACCTATAATAAGAGATGGTGTAGACTGATGGAATATCCAGAACTTGAAAGTACTAAGAGAACCATTAGTGAGTGAGAAGGGCATGGGGAAAGATCTCTTGAAATACATCAATGTGAGGATGAGGAAAATAATGAAGTGATGAATTGAGCTTAGTATTTGATAAGTCTCATATCCATTGGGTTCCTACAAGACTTGGTGACTAAAGATATGCTTGATGTATCTACCCCCTCTAAACTTGTATTACATGCTCATGTATTGGATCCCCCATTTGAATAAATCATATAAATGATAATTGACTCTATTATCGACATAGATTTTAGATGTTTTATAGACTTAGAGTGTAATTTCATGATTGACCAAATTATTCCCTACAAGGAAGTGACCAAAACTAGTTCTAAACCATTGGGCACTAACTTACCACAATATAACTTAAGGTCAAACATTCAAGCTCAGCCAATGTCAATGACACAAAGTGGGTAATAACCCATAGGAAGTAGTCTAGCATGATAAATAATATAGTGCCATCAAAAATAATGGTGCCATTGGTAACAACAAGATCAATGCCTAACCCAATCATCAGAGGTGTTAAAGGACCACCACTAAGATAGATGATAGGGGGACAAGTGCCTCGGATCCCATCTACCCCCTATAGAAAATCTACTACAAAATGGCCATGAACTTGCCAAAGTATCATGGCATAGAGAATGACATAGAGCATGTGTTAAAGTGTGAACTATAGTAGCATGTATGGGATATAACCCAATCAAAATGAAAGGTAACCTAGTTTGTGACCACTTTACTAGATTACACCCATACCTTGTACAGGAAATTTGGCCCTAACTAGGCTATGATTGACTATGATACCCTGAAGGAGGCATTCCTAAAGGAATTTAACATGTCAGAGTTTGAACAACAGAGCATCCCTACACTCAAAGATATAACCCAAGGACTCTCAAAAAGCATACGATTATATAATGCAAGGTTAAAATTCTCCTTTAGAAGCTCCCATATGATATCCACCCTTCCCAGCATGTGCAGTGGTTCATTGGATGATTACTAGTGTCATTTTGAAGAGTGTTTTCCATGAATACTTTTACAGACCCTCGTAAAACACTTGAAGCTGCACTCAAAGCTAAGTTAGTTGGAAACATAGATATTGGGATCAACCCATTTATGGAGACACAAAATGTGTCTATGGCCTCCCAAATCCAAATCCTTATCATTAGTTTGTCAAAATATACTTGAAGTGGATTATGGTGCATTAATTATGAAGTGGAAGGCCATAATAGGAATAACTTCCCATGAAGGAATATGTGCACCCTACTCCTAAGCTATGCAATCTATAGAGAGGCACATGATGTTTCCAACTACCCATTATTGTAACATGTTATCTAGGTCAACAAAACCATTTATTATTAGTTATACAATGCCTACACCCATATGACTATCGACTACCAAGTTATTGATGAGATGCATAAGAACATAAAAAGAGGCACACATTAGGCCACTACGACAGTCAATGGGTAGACTAACCAAGGGAATGAAAGCTATGGCCAACAAAACATAAGTTTCAAAATAAAATGAGGCACCAAAGGGTGAGGTGGATGATGTAATGGTGGAAGGTTCCCACCCCACTCATGTTATAAGTATAGTTCTATAGAAAACTATCAACATGATTGCCCTACACATCCCATGTGTGGGTATTGTTGAGGGTCCTATAAGGTCGATGAATGCCCTAACCTATACAAAAATTTAACTTAAGACAAGATTGGTATAGATAAAGGCATAGAAATGATTAGGGATGAGCCAAAAATAGAGAAGTGGACCCTAAAGGTGCAATCAATCTATATAAATATGGTCAAAGTGTAGCGAACTACTTGCAGTGGATTCACCACTCAGTCACTAGTTGCACCAATGCCTAAGTTATGCATATAATATGGGGATAAGGGTTGAAATAAGCACATAACACTATCTAAACCCAAAGCTATACCTTACCCAGACCCAAGATGCCAAAAAACATGTATTGTAGCAGGCCATGAGTGTAATTCAAAACTTGTAAGTGGAGATCCAACTAGCACAAGATCTATAAGTGCGGGTTGTTTCTTCTCAAAAGAAGCAAGACAACCAAGAAGTGGAGATACAAGAATTAACAAAGATATTATACCTCCTACAAATATAGGGGATGTTAGGTTGTGGAGCTAAAAGCTTCACCAGGATGCAAATAGGAGGGGGTTGCTGAGTTACAGGCAACCGACGTCGGTTAGGCCAATCGACGTCGATCATCTTCAGTGTTCACAGTAATTGGTTATGGGTCGGTCGACATTAGTCAGACAGGCATCGACATCGATAGCCTGTGTGTGCATGTGTTTACATGTGACTCCCAAACTGGTCTATTTTTGGACGGACAGTTTGTTTGCATGTTAAAGACTAATTTTAGTCTTGGAGCTGCAGTTCTAATTATTATAATTAAAAGTCTAATTATTGTTTATATGGGATCTATATAATAGACTCATGGGCTATATTGTAAAGTGTGCTAGATAGAGAGAGCAAGGTTAGTTCATTCAGAGGGAAGAGAGCAAGGTTAGCTCCTCATAGTGCCACAGTGCCAAGTGTGTATGATCAAGTAGATCTGCAGGAGAGCAAGATCTGGTAAAAGATCCATAGGGGTGTTGGTGTGGAGAATCAGAAGGGTTCTTCATATGTGTATGATCTCGGTTGGCAGGTGTGTAAGGCCAGGTTGATCTATGGTATAGCAAGATCAGGTGAGATCTACATGTGTAAGTAAGATTGGTTTGATTTGCAAGTTGTTGCAAGTTCATGGGAGATCTACTTGGAGTGCGTTGTGTACTCGGTTGAGTATGTGTGTATACTCAGTGGCACTAGCAGTAGTGATACTGACTGGTTGAGGTGAACAACAACACTGTGTTTGAGTTGTTTGTTGTGACCATAGTTGAGAGAGAGAACTCTTGAAGAGATTTACTGTTTACGCCCTAGAGGTGTGGGAGCCCTAGAGGAGTGTGAAGAAGATTGTGGCATCTTCTTTGTTGTATTTCCTTTTGGAAGAGTATTAATACAATTGGGTATTATCTCTCATATTTTGTGTTATTTCCAAATTCTATTTATATTTTACTTCTGGTTAAATTTCGTGTTTAGTTGCTTTTATAAGGTGATCAATTGTGCTCCTAATCCTGACAGTGGAATCAGAGCTGTTTGTTGTTCTAGATTCCTAACAAGTGGTATCAGATCGAGGTTGCAGGGAGTAGGTTTTTGTTTGATTACAGGTCACTCTCAGGGGTTTTTGATTGAGTGGGAGTATAGAAATGGTAGAAGAAAGTACACTAAGAATGGAGGAATTCAAAAGCAAGAATAGTCAATTACGGTGTTATAGAAAGAAAGAGCAGGTAAAGAAAGATTGTTGGTTGGTAGAAGATCAGCATGAAGGAGCATGTGTTGCAGTTATTATTGCACTGGTTTTTCTTATATGTTCCTTGGATAAAGTAGAATCTTGGTTTATAGATTTTGTTGCCTCTTTCCATGCAGCCCCAAATAGAGTATTTTTCCATGTTAAGGTCCATGGAGACTTTGGAAAGATTTATTTAGGGGTTGGTGAGCCTGGTCAAAGTATTGGCAAAGGGGAAGTGTGGCTAAAATTGTAGACAGCCAACACATGGGTGTTGAAGGATGTCATGCAGGTCTCAGTTTTGAAGATGTGGCTAATTTCTTCAAGAAACTTGGGTGATGAGAGATGCACAGTAAATCTCACAGCAGATGCACTTGAATTAGCTAGTGGTAAGAAAGCAAGTACTTTTTATCTACCTACTTGTATTACTGATTCTTCTTCCGTTGCAAAGATGTGGCTTTGTAGGATTGGTCACATGAGCAAGAAGGAGATGCATGTTCTTAAGAGGAAGTCAGATGTCTTTGACAAACTTAAGAACTGGAAAGCCTTGGTGTTCATGGAGGAGATGATAGATAGAGATCAGTGGATAAGGCTAAATAACTCTGAGCAGGGCAGTTTGGATAGGGTTTTGATCCAAGGTGAGCTCATAGGTAAAAAGTCATCACTCATAGGAAAACACAGTTACTGATGTCGGTCAAGTGGAACTGACGTCGATCAAATAGGTATCGACATCGATCATGTGCAGACAGGCAAAGTTGGTAATGTCAGGCAGGTGGACACTGACGTCAGTCAGGTGGACACTAACGTCAGTCAGGTGGACACTGATGTCGGTCAGGGAACCAGCGTCGACAGTCAGGTCAGTCGCATGGAATCAATGTCAATCGGATGCAAACTGGGTGGTGACTGACATCAGTCACTGGAACGGATTTTGGGTGGACAGTAAGCTGTCAAGGAGTCTCAAATGCCCATGTGGAGGACTGAAAGTGTAAGTAAGCCTCAAATTTATTATTCCCCTTCTTTATACTTGTTTCTCACTGCAAAGCAGGTAGGATCTAGGAAATAGTGGGAGCATGGCATGAATTCTTCGAAAGAGAACCAAACAAAAGATTTGGTAGAGTTCCCAGCCAGGATGAAAGCACTGAGAGATGAATGGATTCTTTGGTTAAAGAAGAGAGGGAATGGACACGTGAGACAGAAGGCTAGGGTATATGGTCTTGAGGAAGCTACAGGACAGTGGTACAGGTTTGACAGGTGTATGACAAAGCATGGCTTTAGTCAATGTCATTGTAACCATTGTGTTTACTTTACCAGGTTGGATGATGATTACAACATTATCCTATTACTGTATGTTGTGTGTATGTTTGTTGTAAGGTCACACATGCAAGGTTTTGCTGAGCTAAAGGTAAAGTTAGTTCAGTGGTATGTCATGAAGAATTTGGGAGTAGCAAAATTCTTTAGCATGAGTTTTTCTAGAGACATGGAAGGTCACAGGTTGATTTTGTCTCCAGATGATTGTGTGGATAAGGTAGTGGTGAGGTTCAAGATGCAGGATGCAAAACAGGTTAGCGCACCTATGGATTGGACAGTTCACAAAATAGGGTCCCACTTCACATGATGAGGTTAAGTACATGTGTATTAGACCTATTGTTGCCCTAGTAATGGGTGTTGTCAGCAAGTTCATAGCTAATTTAGGAAAGAAGCACTGGAGAGCAGTTCAATGGATTCTCAGGTATTTGAGAGGGACCAGTAGCATGTATACATGTTATGCAAGGTCAGGCACTTCTCTACATGTGGATGTAGATTCGGATATGGCAGGTTACTTGGATGACAGGTGGAGCATCATATGGTTCACTGTGGTGGTTGGTCTTCAAGATTAAGCTTGAAGAGGGATACAAGCCAGGAAACAAATTAGACAACTTTGTCAAGAATCTAAAACAACAAATAGCTCTAATTCCACTGTTAGGATTAGGAGCACAATTGATCACCTTGTAAAAGCAACTAAACACGGAATTTAACCAGAAGTAAAATATAACTAGAATTCAGAAATAACACAGAATATGAGAGACAATACCCAATTGTATTAATACTCTTCCAGAAGGAAATACAATAAAGAAGATGCCATAATCTTCTTCACACTCCTCTAGGGATCCCACACCTCTAGGGCATAAATAGTAAATATCTTCAAGAGTTCTCTCTCTCAACTATGGTCACAACAAACAACTCAAACACAGAGTTGTTGTTCACCTCCACTAGTCAGTATCACTACTGCCAGTACACAAGTACTCAAAGTACTTCAAGTAGATCTCCCATGAACTTGCAACAACCTGCAAATCAAATGATCTTACTTACACATGTAGATCTTCTACCTGATCTTGCACAACCTACAAATCAACCTGATCTTACAATTGGAAGGATCTCTTCCTTGCCTTAATTACAATACATGCCCATGGGTCTCTTAAATAGATCCCATACAAACAATAATTAGACTTCAAATTACAATAATTAGAACCGCAGCTCCAAGACTAAAATTAGTCTTTCACATGCAAACAAACACTATCCAAAAATAGACCAGTTCGAGAGTCGCATGCAAACGCATGCACACACAGGCTGATGACATCGGTGCATGTCTGATCGATGTCGACCAACCCATAACTGACGTCGGTTATTGTGACCACTAAAGATGACCGATGTTGGTTGCGCTACCGACGTCGGTTTCTCTGTAACTCGGTAACCTCCTCCATGTTTGCATCCTGGTGAAGCTTTTAGCTCCACAACCTAACAGGGGATGTTTCCCTTATTAAATAACTTGCTCTTGGAGAATATGAGGCAAAATCTAGTTGAATTCATTATTCTACACATAGAGAGGGCATGAGAAGTTAGGCATACATAGAATGCAAAGTACGATAAAAAAAACTCCTCATGAATGCCACTATTGATGGATGGTTCATTTATAAGGTCCTTTTAGACATAGGTGTCGAGGACAACATCTTGAATAAGAAAACCTAGGATAAAATGGGTTGGCCAGCCTTGAGGCCTTTCCCCCATGTACTTTTCATGGCCAAAAAGACCTGAGTGTAGCCTATCAAAATTCTAAAGAGCATAGTTATAGACATCATGAGCAAAAAATTTTGCACTAACTTCGAGGTAATTGAGTTGGCAAAACAAGACAACTACCTGATGATTCTAGGAAGACCATGGTATTATGCAAATAATGTAGATATGCACTTTAAAAATGCTACATGACCTTTGAGAATAGAAAAGAGAGGGTAGTTATACCCCTCTCACCAAACCAAGGACCCCCTATGTCAAGAGTGTGGACCTCGAGGATGACATCAACCACATATCTAACATCATAATGCAAGGCACCAAAATACTAAACCCTAATGATCAAGGAATGATTTCTTATGAAGATGGAAAATCAACCTCAAATACTATCGATGTTACCTACAACTGATGGGTTAAGGAAGCATATGAGACCACTAGTCAAAGATATTATTTGGTACACATAAAAAGGCCAAAACTAGGAAAGACAAGCTGGGTCCAAATTGATCACACTTCTAAAAGGTGGGTCTTGTGCACTAAGAAGAAGGAAAAGAGAGTGTTTTTCCTTAGTAAGGGGAAACTTGTAGCACTCCCAAGATATGTAGGGATTAATCCAATAGAAGACTATGTCTGAGACCTTGAATCATGTATCCCAAAAGAAGTGGATAGAACGGGCGCACTAGTGTATACCACTCATTGGTGGAAAGTGCAAAAGCATGAATTACTAACTTGGTGAGATGTGAAGGTATCCATTTGCACTAGATTTATAAAGAGTAATGAGGACCTAGACATCTCATCCTACTCTAGTGACTCTGACCCCAAAGCGCATGTACACCTTTGTGAAGAAACTTGGAATGTCTACAATGAGAACACCTAAAATAATCTATGGGTTTTTGCCTTTTATAGAACTTTGAAGACATGGGCACAAGCATGGTACATTGTCAATTATATGCACCATGAGATAGACAACTAGAATGCACTTAAAGAATGGTTTATCTACACCTCTTTTTCTTCGAAAGACCTTGAATGGATTGAGCCACTGCAAGTAGTTTGAAGGTTAATGTTTGAGGACACTGTAATATTGGAGGATAACCTAAGAGACATGTTCAATGAAAAAGGGTTGGCACTCCTGACTTTATTTGAAGAACAAAGCCTCAATAGTGACTCTAGCAATGAGGATGATGAAACATGAAAGGTGCACAATTGGACGCTTTTGACAAGCAAAATGAAGATAGTGCACCAAGTTGAGGATAGCACTCCAAAGGAAGAAGACCCTACCCACATTTGGATGAAAATAACTAATGGTAGAAAACAAATTGAGGATTCACATTAGGAAAATAATGAACCCTACCACACACTATTAAAAATAACAAAGGTAGATATCAGCTCAGAAGGAGAACCAAAGATTGTTAATTTAGGTGCCTATTGGTCTGACGTGGAGTTGGTGTGTAATGGGGACCTCTTGAATTAATTCTAAGACTTGTTCCCTTGAAACTACTGAGACTTGAAAGGAACACACCCATCTCTCAAGAAGATGAGCATCAAGCTAGTTGATGGTGCAAGACCTATCAAGAGGTGACCTTATAGGATGAACCCCAATCTTTGTGCCAAGGTCAAAATAAAGATTAATGATATGCTAGTCGCAGGCGTATTCTACCTTACACAAGAATATGAATGGGTTAACCCCATGTTCATTAGCATCAAGAAGGATGGGTGCATTTGAATTTACATCGACTATAGATTGTTTAATGACACCTAAGTAACTAACCCTTTTCCAATTCCATTCACCGATGAAGTTTTAGATGGCATCATAGGTTTTGAAATATACACTTTTATTGATGGGTTCTCAGGATACCATCAAGTCCAAATTTAGGAGGATAAGCCCAAAACTACCTTTATGATAGAATGGGGTTGTTTTGCATATAACATGATGCCTTTGGACTCAAGAATGTGCCAACTATATTCTCCCAAGTGGTGATCACCACTTTTAAAGACATCATTCACAAGTTCCTCCAAGTGTATTTAGATGATTGGACTATGTATGGACTAGTGAAGGATCATTATGACAACTTGCACCTGATGTTTGAGAGGTGCAAGAAATTGCAAATTTATTTGAACCTTAAGAAATGTGTTTTTGTAATACCATTTGGCACTTTGCTCAGGCACATCATCTTCAAATATGGTTTGTTCATTGGTCCTATAAAGATTTCCATCATCCTTCAGTTGTAGACCCCATCAATACAAAAGGGTGTTCGTGCTTCTATAAGACATTATGGTTACTATAGGAAGTTCATAAGAAACTATGCCAATATTACAACATCGCAGGAAGAACTCTTGTGAAAATATGGCCCATTCTATTAGGGTACGATGAATAAATTTAAGACCCTAAAGCTAAACTTAGCAAGCATGCCAATATTGTAATTCCCTGATTGGATGACTCCCTTCCATGTCCACATCAATGCATCTAGTATTGTAATTGGTGCCATTTTAGTGCAACCAGGTGAAGGTAAAATGGACCATCCCATTTATTTTGCAAGCAAAAAATTGACCAAGGTAGAGCAAAACTATACCACAACTGAGTGTGAGGCACTTGTCATGGTCTATGCCCTGCAAAAGCTCCAACAATACCTATTGACAACCCCCTTCATCTTTTTCACCGATCATGAAGCACTTAACCACCTAGTGAACAATCCCTTTCTCTATGGGCACATATGTTGATGGATAGTTTTATTTTAATAATTATAGTTCTCTATGGTCTCAAAACTTGGAAAATAAAATTCGAGCCCAAACCATATGTTCTACATCACCTCTAGTGATGCAACAATGCCTATTGAAGATAATATGCTAGACGTGCAACTTTGTAGGGTCTAGTGCATCTTAGAAAACTTGGTGGAGATCATTGCATTTCTAATGTTTGGATCTACACCCTAGACTATGACAACTAAGAAGAATAAGTAGCTCGTAATTCACACCACCCCATTTCAACTCATCAGTGGGGAATTGTATAATTTAATTTGTGATGAGGTCATACATTGATGTGTCCTAGAGCACAAGCAAGGCTCAGTCTTGCAAGAGGTGCATGAGGGGATTATTGGAATCCATTGCTTTGGAGATGCTATGGCACATAAGGTGTTGTAATCAAGCTTGTGGTGGCCAAGTTTATTCTAGGATGCAAAAGAGTGTGCCAAAATATGTGACATATACCAATGCATGGGAAAGCCCAAAAACCAAGATGAGATGCCTCTCATTCCCATCCTTACCCATGCACCATTTAAAAAATGGGCCATTGACTTTGTTAGGCTTATTACTCTCATTATAAGGTGCATTGTGTTGGGTGAATATTTTGTCACCAGCATACTGATGATAAAAATAGGTCTGATCAACCACAGTAAGGAAGATTGGTCAGCCAAATGTGCAGGTTTACCACATCAAAAGGGGACAAATCTCTCCTCTCATCAAGGGGAGGTTCCCTATAAGTATAAGTTACTATATATATATATATATATATATATATATATATATATATATATATATATATATATATATATATATATATATATATATATATATATATATATATATATATATATATATACACACACACACACACACACACACACACACACTAATCTGCTATAAATAAGCTGAAAATAACACTCAAGGGTAGGATAACACCATCCATCTCTCTTTTTTTAGAGATGACATTCACAAATCAAAGGGGAAATCTTGATGAAATGATAGAAGGAACTCCTCTTCTTTTAAAAGTGTTGTTCAACAGACAACAGGAACCTTTCGAGAAGTGACAAGTAACTGTAACAGGGCACAGTAACACATCAGGTTGAAATGTAGCACAAAGTCTCCAACTCAACTGTCAAAGAGTGAAATATGAAGGATAATGAGGGCAAAATTCATCCCAAGATCCTTTACACAGAAATAGAAAATAGACAAACTAAAGACAATTGTGAAAGCACAAAGTCTCTCTACAGCCGGCTTCAAGACACCTTCCTGATTACTTTCACTAATTATACTTATTTAATTAAATGGATAAAAAATGCATTAGGGAAACAGACATAAAAATAATTTCCCCAACAACTAAGCTATTCCAGCACAAAGTCTAAAAAGTCACTTATTTTCTTATTCAAGTAATGAAATATGATCAACAATCTGAGCTCGAAGTCTCAGTAATGCCTTTCAATTTGGGTAGAGTTTTGTTTTTGATAACAGAGAGATCTATTTAAAATAATAAGAGAGAGTCCAATATATAGTGCTCCAAGGAAGACTTGGGCACTTTGTTTCACAAAAATGGCCTATGATGTATTTAATGCATTCAATACATTTTATCCATGGGCTATGTTGGAATCGAGCGTCGGTCTTAAATATAGGCCATCTGATGTGTTTCCTAATGTGTGCACAACTATTCATTCACTTTACTCAATGCAAAACAACAAGCCACACCATTAAATGTTTGTGCTCTCCAATGTCCACCTGGTGGGTTACTTCACCTTCTAGAAACATATCCCATGTGCAGATATTTTTGATCTTTCTCCATCATTTCCCATTTCCTTGTTATATTTTGAGCTCTCGGGCTATCTTTTCTACTATGTCTTTGTATTGGGAGTGCTCCATCTTTGACATCTGTCATAGTCTGCTACTTTAAAACTTTACCAACTTACAAAAAATGGGACCCACAATACTTCTTGTCTGAGCAGCTTCAAAATGGGAACGAGGTCAAGTGGCACTTTCCACTGTGAAATAGGCGATGACACTTGGCAGCATCCCTTTAACTTATAGAAGCTTAAGATATCTTTTGAGAGTCCTACAGAAGATGACACATGACGACTTCTGCTGAGATTTTAGAAACATTATAGAAACATGCAGGACTCATTTGGATTCACACAGATGATGACACTTGGTATGCTTTGCTTACCTTAGTAACTCACCCAGGTCCCACCACAGTCCTTACTCAATAATGAAAAAGGAGGAAACGGCAGACGTTGACACTTGGCACTTTCTACCAAGTTTTACAAGGGACACATGGCAACTTTCACAACATTTAGAAAAACACCTTAAAACCTTCAGCAGTTGCCACTTGGCACCCTTCACAAAAGTCTGAGAGAAGCTTATTTCTACATTTTTATCAAGCCTTTAGAACACCTCGAAGGTAAGGTGTCCCTTCGGGCTTTTCAAACGATCTTTTTTTGAATGTCAAGTGCCATATTTGAAAATTGACAGATATTTCATTATCTTAAATTTGACATCCATGAGGATGTCATTGGTTGATTGTTTCAATAGTTTGAGCGGTCTTCTCGGTTCCTTGGTTTAATCGCTTTCTTGCTTTGATCACTTTTTTGGTTCAATCACTTTCCTTCAGTTTTTTCCTTTGATCTTTGAATCAATGTTCCCTATCCTCCGCAAGGTCACCTACCCTTAGTTCACTATCCTCTGCAAGGGCACCTATCCTTAGTTCACTATCCTTCACAAGGGTACTTTGGCCTTGGTTCACTCGGGCACTCCTTTGAACCGATCGATTGAACCAACTTTGGTTCAACGGTTCAATCTCGCATTTTGCTCATTCAATTGACCGCTTGAACCAATCGCTTTGAACCAATCTCATTTGAACCTTTGAACCATTGAACCTTTTTTGGTTCAAGGTTCAATCGATCCAATGGTTCATCCTTTGTTTGCTCTTTGGTTGAACCATCCCTTTCAACTAGTCTCTAGAATTATCCACTTCTTTCCTTTGTTTGGTGCTTCCTTTGAACCGTTGAACCTTTAAACCTTTGAACTTTGAACTTTTTTGAGTCAAGGTTTAATCAATTCATTGGTTCATCCTTTGTGCCATTGCTTCTCTATTTTTCTAAGTCCCTTGATCTCTTTGAATCCATTAAACCCGTTGAACCCATTGAACCTTTGAACCCGTTGAACCAATTTGGTTCAAGGTTCAATGGTTCATTCCTTTGTTCCTCAAAACCTTCTTTTCTTCACTACCCTGTGCAAGGGCAATTGGCCTTTGGTTCACTATCCTCCACAAGGGCACTTGGTCTTTTCACTTTGAGACACTCCTTTGAACCGGCCAATTGAACTAATCAATTGAACCAACTTTGGTTCAACAATTTAATCGCTTTCTTCTTGCATTCCACTTGACCGCTTGAACCAACCAATTGAACCAACTGCTTATTAAACCTTTGAACCTTTGAACCCATTGAACCTTTGAACCTTTGAACCCACTGAACCTTTGAACCTTTTTGGTTTAAGGTTTAATGGTTTAATGGTTCAAGTCTTATTCTTATCGCTAAGTCTTTTGAAGCTGTTGAACTTACTGAAGTGGTTGAACTTTGAACTTTTGTTGAAGTGCTTAACTCTTTAAGCTTACTGACATCGTTGAACCCTTGAACCTGTTGAACCTTTGAACCATTTTAGTTCAAGATTCAACGGTTCAATGGTTCAATCCTTTGTTTGAATTTTACTGATGAACCTTTTGGTTTAACCTTGGTGTTGAACCAACCTTGAAATTGCCCAAGTGTTGAGGGCTTGTTTCTTTCCTGCAGAGTCTATAGAAATGAATTGGCAGAGTCCGTAGAAATTGGTCCATAGATTCCTACTTGCAGAGTTCATAGAAATGAGTCTATAGATTCAAGCCTACAGAGTCTGTAGATTCAAGCCTATAGAGTCTAAAGATTCAATCCTGTAGAGTCTATAGATTCAAGCCTACATAGTCCGTAGATTCAAGCCTGTAGAGTCCGTAGAAATGAACTTACGGAGTCTATTAGCTGAAAAAGCTTGAAAAATGGAGAATTTGAATGCCCAGAATAATTTTTGAGAGGGGAAGAGAGAAATTTTTGGCCTATAGGACCAAAAATAGTTCATATGTTGTCCCAAAAATGAGTGACAAATTTTGGGAACAACAGCTGGCTCCAATTGGGGAACTTCCTTCAGTTGAAATTTTGAAGCCACTGAAGGGAGTAAAAACCAGAATCTTCAGTGCCTTGAAGTATGCCATTGGGATATGGAGTCATTTGGGATATGGAGTCATGTTATCCAAAAAGAAAGGTGCCAAAAATGAAAATGAAAAGCACAAAATAGAACTAAAGACTATACAAATATACATATGTATAGGTAATCTTATCGATGCTTCAAGAATATAAGTGCTTCAGATGTTGCCCACTGTGAGATAGTGAAAATGGCATTCCATCCTGATAAACTAGTAAGAAACCATTTTTCCCCCAGAATTGGTGATGGGCGAATGGAAATCTCCACCAGGAATCACATTTTCTATGTACTCCTTTTGGTTCTCTCTTCTTGCCCCATGGCAAGGTGTGGTCTCCAATCTGAAAACCATAAATCTTTGCTCTCTTGGTAAAGAGTTCTTTTTCTTGACTTTGGCATGCAGTAGTATGGTCCACTACCATAGCTTACTGCTCTTCTGGTTTATTCTAGCACATGATTTGATTGTCCCCATTAGATACTTGACAAACCATCAGCTCAGCATCTCCTTTGGTTAGAAAGAGTTTGACACTTTTGTCTTGAGCAGCCTTCAACCTGAGTAACAGAGATTGATACTCAGCAACATTATTGGTGTTATTGAACTGTAACTTGTATGAAGAAGGAAAGATATCTCCTTGGGGAGATATCAACACAGTCCCATCTCTAGCATTGTTAGAAGAGTAGCTACCATCAGATTCTAGTATGCATACATCATCAGAAAATGCTCCTTTCACAGATTTGTCTTCATTTGGAGAGGAGAGTTCCTTTGGGCTTGCACTGTGCTCTCTCATGCCTTCTACTATTTTATCTGAACCAATTCATGGATCACCACCTATAGAATTTTCATTTTTTGAAACATGAACATCCTCTGTGGTCAAGAAAAAGTTACCCATTCCTGAAGACTCAAATAGAATTTGAGCTTCAGGGGCTAATGTTTGAGTAATAACATATTTTGATTCCTTTTCAGGAAGCAGCTTCTGCATGATGCCTTTGACAGGGATCCTCACTTTAGAAAGGTCCATGTTTAATTCTCCTCCAACATCCTTACAAAAATTTCATCCCAGAAGAATGCCATATGAGGCTGGGACATCAGCCACCAACACTTTCATCTTCATCCTCTTGTTTGGGAATGCTGCAAAAGCAAATTGGGCATCCTTGATTTGTCCCAGCAGTGCCACTTATTTGTTCTCCATGGAGAAACATCTCCTAAATGTCTTGGTCAGTATGAGACCAAGAGATTCTACCACTTTGGTAGACATGACATTGTCTAAAGCTCTAGAATCAATGACATAATTGCTCAGCTTGTGACCTTTTATCAATAGGGAAACATAGAAAGGCTCTATTTTCCTAAGGGCAGCAGGAGTAATGAAAAGATTATTTGGGATGGACATATTCCTTGGGGGATCATCAGTTATCTATTTAACATCTTGTCTTGCAGGGATGGCTTTATTCTTCACACACTCAACCAACCTATCCAACTGCTCAGGGTTGGTTTGTAGGAATTCAAATTCAGACATTTGAATTTTGGTTTTCTTGACATGGTCAATTATGTCAAATGTCTGAAATGATTTATGAATAGGGGAAGGTAGTTCATCCTTTTGGTTTTTAGGAGGGGGAGGACTTGTCTACGAAATTAAAGTTGAAGGTACTGAAATGTTTAGAGTGCTTACTTTTTTAGTAATAACCAGGTCCTTTGGCTGGAAAGGCAGAGTCATTCCCCGCTTAGCAATTAAAATTACAAGCTAAGCTCACTCTTCTATTCTTTCCTTATCAGCATGCTGGGTTGAATGATTCTTGGAACGGGTAAACACAGTCGATGCTCCCTTAGTTGCTTCACCTTCACTTTTGGGTTCATCCTGGTAATTCAGGAAACCAATGTTAGAGTCACCAGCTAATTCTTCTTGGCCTTCTGCAAGGAGATTAGCATCATTTTCTTGATCAAACTCAGGTTGGAAAGAGAAATCATGTTTTGTTTCCATATATCCAACTACTAAGTTGGTTGGTACTGCTTCAATGGCAAGTTTTCCCTGTGGGCAAGGCAGATGATTTGGCTATCCTTAACTTCTGGCAGCATTGCCTTGGTATGATTGATTAGGGAATGTCCTCCTTGGAATATCTCTATATGAAGGAGCTGAAGATATCCCTTGGGCCACTTGTCTTTTCAAGGCTAGCAGTTCATTTGCCAGTTTTTGCACTCTTTGATCAATGGTGCCTGTAGATGAATTCTCAGATGATGAAAAAGATTTGCCTTAGTTAGGATCTCTTCTTATCTTTCCTGCCAAGATGAGATCATCTTCCACCTCAGTGGCTAAATCCTGAGCAATAGCAAGGTCTATGTGGCCAGCCCGTCTCAACAGAAAACTCACTTCAGGCAGCTGTGAGTTGATGAAGAAACATTTAAGGTTCTCAGGTGTAGGCTGAGCAATGATAGGAATCTGATTCCTTAGCTTGTCAAACTTAGCAATGAAGTCCCTCATAGGTTCATGAGGTTCTTTCTTCATCTATGTGAGCTAGGCCAGTAGGGCATGTGCATCTTCTACAAGCTTGAACCTTGCTTCGACCCTGGCTTTGAGTGTGTTCCAATCAGTTACTGATCAAGCCTGTAGGTGGTAGAACTAGTTTGTAGTAGCACCTTGTAATGTTTCTACAAATAGTCTGACTACCACGTCCTCAAATTCCATGCCTATCACACCGTAGGCTATGCTGAAGGTTGAAATGTGTTCATCAGGATGAATTCTCCCATCACCAAAGAATTTGTGGAAATTCTTCCTTGAATTGCGTGGGAGCTCATGTAGGGGTGGAGTTAGATTAAGTGGGCCAAAAGAGTTACCCTAAGGGCCTTGAATTGCCATTATATGACTATGGAAAGTTGGAATAACAAATCTTAGAGGGTTAAGTATTGGCAAAGCTTTATTAATAGTAGAAATAGATGCTTTGCCTAGTAATGGAGACTTAACTTTAGTAGGAGGAAAGCTCTTGGTTCGTTGGAGGTGAGATGGTGAAGGAAATAGATCAAAATTACTTTGTTGTACCAACTCAAATATAGGGTCAACAATACCTTTAGCTCTTTGGCTTCACGTATACCATGGATCTGCCAGAGTGTAAAAATAAAAATAGAAAAGAATTGGCACTGCTTCAGCTTGAAGCTTGAGGCTTCAAACTACGCGTTCTTCCCTAGCAGAATTACCAAAAACTATTGGCGTGAAGCTAGTAGTGTTCTTGCATACTTCACATTGTTCCCCAATGATATGAAATGCTTTGATTTGAATAGATTGGAAAAGGACTGCAAATGCTCGTCAATCCCCAACAGAGTCACCAAAAATTGTTGGGTGAATATTTTGTCACCAGCGTACTAATGAGCAAAATAGGTCTGATCAACCATAGTAAGGAAGATTGGTTAGCCAAATGTGCAGGTTTACCACATCAAAAGGGGAAAAATCTCTCCTCTCATCAAGGGGAGGTTCCCTATAAGTATAAGGTACTATATATATATATATTTATATATATATATATATATAAACTAATCTGCTATAAATAAGCTAAAAATAACACTCATGGGTAGAATAACACCATCCATCTCTCTTTTTTTAGAGATGATGTTCACAAATCAAAGGGGAAATCTTGATGAAATGATAGAAGGCACTCTTCTTTTAGAAGTGTTGTTCAGTAGACAACAGCAACCTTTCGGGTAGTGACAAGTAACTGTAACAGGGTGCAGTAACACAGTAGGATGAAATGTAAAAAAAAGTCTCCAACTCAATTGCCAAAGAGTGAAATACAAAGGATAATGAGGGCACAAAGTCGTCCTAAGATCCTGTACACAGAAACAAAAAATAGACAAACTAAAGACAATTGTGACAGCACAAAGTCTCTCCACAGCTAGCTTCAGGACACCTTCCTCATTACTTTCACTAATTCTACTTATTTAATTAAATGGACAAAAAATGTATTAGGGAAATAGACATAAGAACAATTTCCCCAACAACTAAGCTATTCCAGCACAAAGTCTAAAAAGTCACTTGTTTTCTTATTCAAATAACAAAATATGATCACTAATCTGAGCTCAAAGTCTCAGTAATGCCTTTCAATTTGGGCAGAGTTTTGTTTTTGATAGCAAAGAGATCTCCTTAAAATAATAAGAGAGAGTCTAATATATAGTGTTCCAAGGAAGACTTGGGCGCTTTGTTTCACAAAAATGGCCTATGATGGATTCAATACATTTTAAATTATGTCCATGGGCTATGCTGGAATCGAGAGTCGGTCTTAAATATAGGCCGTCTGATGTGTTTCCTGATGTGTGCATAGCTATTCATTCACTTTACTCAATGCAAAAAAAAGGCCATGCCATTGAATGTTTGCGCTCTCCAATGTCCACTTGGTGGGCTGCTTCACCTTCTAGAAACATATCCCATGCGCAGATATTTTTGATCTTTCTCCATCATTTCCCATTTCCTTACTATATTTTGAGCTCTCGAGCTATATTTTCTACTGCCTTTGTATTGGGAGTGCTCCATCTTTGACATCTATCATAGTCCACTGCTTTGAAACTACACCAACTTATAGAAAATGGGACCCACAACACTTCTTTCTCGAGCAGCTTCAAAAGGGGAATGGGGTCAGGTGGCACTTTTTGCTGTGAAACAAGCGAGGATACTTGGTAGCATTTGTTTAATTTATAGAAGCTTAAGATATCTTTTGAGTCCTACAGAAGATGACACATGGCAGCTTTCACTAAGCTTTTAGAAATGCTATAGAAACATGTGAGACTCATTTAGATTCACACGGATGATGACACTTGGCGTGCTCTGCTTACCTTAGCAACTCACTCGGGGCCCACCACAGTCCTTACTCAATAATGAAAAAGGAAGAAATAGCAGACATTGACACTTGGCACTTTCCACCAAGTTTTACAAGGGACACGTGGCAACTTTCACAGCATTTAGAAAAACACATTAAAACTTTTTGTAGTTTCCACTTGGCGCCCTCCGTGGAAGTCTAAGAGAAGCTTATTTTTGTGTCTTTATCAAGCCTTTAGAACACCCTGAAGGGGAGGTGTCCCTTCAGGCTTTTCAAATGGTCCTTTTTTGAGTGTCAAGTTTCATATTTGAAAATCAATAGATATTTCATTATCTTAAATTTGGCATCCACGGGGACGTCATTGGTTCTTGATTGTTTCAACAGTTTGGGTGGCCTTCTCGGCTCCTTAGTTTAATCACTTTCTTGCTTCGATCACTTTTTTGGTTCAATCGCTTTCGTTCAAGATTTTCCTTTGATCTTTGAATCAATGTTCCCTGTCCTCCGCAAGGGCACCTGCCCTTAGTTCACTGTCCTCTGCAAGGATACTTTGGCCATGGTTCACTCAGGCACTCCTTTGAACCGACTGCTTGAACCGATTGATTGAACCAACTTTGGTTCAATGGTTCAATCTTGCATTTTGCTCATTCAATTGACCGCTTGAACCAATCGCTTTGAACCAATCTCATTTGAACCTTTGAACCTTTTTTGGCTCAAGGTTCAATGGTTCATCCTTTGTTTGCTCTTTGGTTGAACCATCTCTTTGAACTAGTCTCTGGAATCACCCGTTTCTTTCCTTTGTCTGGCACTTCCTTTGAACCATTAAACCTTTGAACTTTGAACTCTTTTGGTTCAAGGTTCAATTAGTTCATTGGTTCATCCTTTGTTCCATTGCTTCTCTATTTTTCCAAGTCCCCTGATCTCTTTGAATCCATTGAACTCATTGAAACCCATTGAACTCATTGAACCTTTGAACCCGTTGAACCAGTTTGGTTCAAGGTTCAATGGTTCAACAGTTCAATGGTTCATTCCTTTGTTCCTCAAAACCTTCTTTTATTCACTACCCTACGCAAGGGCAATTGGCCTTTGGTTCACTATCCTTTGCAAGGGCACCTGGTCTTTTTGCTTTGAGACACTCCTTTGAACCAGTCGATTGAACTGATCGATTGAACCAACTTTGGTTCAACGATTCAATCGCTTTCTTCTTGTGTCCCAGTTGACCGCTTGAACCAACTGATTGAACCAACTGCTTATTGAACCTTTGAACCTTTGCACCTGTTGAACCTTTGAACCTTTTTGTTCAAGGTTCAATGGTTCAACGGTTCAAGCCTTCTTCTTGTCGCTAAGTCTTTTGAAGCCATTTTGAAGCTGTTGAACTTGCTGAAGCGGTTGAACTTTGAACTTTTGCTAAAGTGCTTAACTCTTTAAGCTTACTGATGTCATTGAACCCTTGAACCTATTAAACCTTTAAACCTTTGAACCATTTTATTTCGAGGTTTAATGGTTCAACGGTTCAATCCTTTGTTTGAAGTTTGCTGATGAACCTTTTGGTTGAACCTTGGCGTTAAACCAACCTTGAAATTGCCCAACTATTGAGAGCTTGTTTCTTTCTTACATATTCCATAGAAATGAATTGGCAAAGTCCATAGAAATGAGTCCATAGATTCCTGCCTGCAAATTCCATAGAAATGAGTCCATAGATTCAATCCTGCAGAGTCTGTAGATTCAACCCTGTAGAGTTTGAAGATTCAAGCTTGCAGAGTCCATAGATTCAACCCTGTAGAGTCCGTAGATTCAAGCGTGTAGAGTCTTTAGAAATGAACTTGCAGAGTCTATTAGCTAAAAAAGCTTGACAAATGGAGAATTTGAATGCCCAAAACAATTTTTGAGAGGGGAAGAGAGAAATTTTTGGCCTATAAGACCAAAAATAGTTTATATGTTGTCCCAAAAATGAGTGACAGATTTTGGGAATAACACATTGTACCTTATGGTGGCCACAAATTAATTTACCAAGTGGGCTAAGGTATCACTAACCAAAGATTATATAGCCTCTATAACCATAAGGTTCATATGGGAAAACATCATTAGTCGCTATGGGTGCCCACCTAGTTTGACTAGCGACCATGGTGCATACTTCATCAATGAGACCATTAAAATCCTATTGATTGAATACATAGTGGCACACCACAAGACAACACCTTATCATCCCCAAGTGAATGGCACAACTGATGCATTTAATAAGATATTAAGAATGTGTTTCACAAAGATATGTGATGTTGGTCATAAAGATTGGGATGATTGTGTGTTAGTAGTATTATAGGCTTATCGCACTACATATAAGTTCCTAAACAAGGCTACACCATTCCAATTGGTGTTTGGTATAGAGGTCATGTTACCAATGGAATTCACAGTGTCCTCATTATGTATTGCATGTATTAGTCATTTAGATGACCAAGAGTCTTTGAACACACACTTGAAAAACTTGGAGCACTTGGACAAGACACACGCCTAAGTAAGATAGGGCTAGCAGATAGAAAAGGCATGTCAAAATTTATGGCATGATAAAAATATCAAACACAAGGTACTTATTGAAGGAGCATTAGTCATACTATATGACTCAAATTACCTCAAGGTCTAAGGCAAGCTATAAATTAAATAGATGGGACCCTATATCATCCATATTAAATTGGAGACCAGTGCATGTAAGTTGCACATGTCAATGGGTGAAATGATCCCTAAGAATTTCAATGGCAATAGAATGAAGCCCTATAGTCATTAAGATGGTGCTTGCACCATCAGACACTAACTTCATGATCACAATTCAGTTGTGTTATGTTGACCAAAATAAAATTTGGTGCAAGCCAAATCTTTGCTTATGATTGTGTTGAGTGCAAAAGTGTGGCACTTTTAGGCTTGTAGGAGAACTCTTCTATTACTTACATGTATAAATCCAGTCAGGTGATTTGAGTATAGATGTTTTCTAAATAACTTGAGGCCAAACACCTTATTTTTTGGGCACGTTAAGATTACCAAATTTAGAAAAATATGAGGACAAGTTGAGAAAGGGAGGCGCATAAGATGTTAGTGCACAAGAAACCTAGGGAATGAAGTACTAGAGGACCAATTTAAGGATTTTGTATGGGGTAGGTAAGGCCAAAGCAAGATGAAAGTGTAAGGAATCAACCAAGAAATAGAATCACACTTGAAGGGAAGCACAACACTAAGGAGAGATAAAACTGAGGAAGCTAAATCATGTATATGTGAAGTGTTGCACCTAGGTTTCCATAGGAAGGGTGAAGGTCACACCAAGGTGAATGAAGTGCAAGAGAGAAATCATCGAGATAGCTAGCACCCACCCAATGATTAGTGGGAAGTGGTCATTTGAATCACCTATCACTTCATCAAATACACCATTAAGAGAATTTAATGACTGTGATGGTAGAGGCACAAATATCCACAATAAATGAGAATGTGGTAATGGATTTTTGTGGATTTCATGGGTTTATAAAATTTTAATAAATACACATGTTGCCACACCATTACTCACCAACCATTAATTGGGTAGCTTAAATTAAGGTATAAAGAGGTGAATGGCAAGATTTTAAACGTTACAAACCTTGTCCAAATTTGAACCAAACACAGAACTGAACTAGAGCCAAACCAAAAAAATGCTTCTAAAATTGAAAATCTAAGCATCTATAGCCCCAAGCGAGAACAATTGAACTAGGATAGAGATTTCATTCCATTTGAAATTCATTAGGAGGTGAGTGGAGAGAGAAATAGGTAGTAGGAATTTTACAAGATGTTACGCTACCATTAATGGTGAATGAAGTTCAAGAGTCAAAGTCACAATCATAGATCCCATGACTGTGAGGAAGCATAAATCAACATTAAGGGCTTTGAAAAGATCAATCAATCATGTTTTAATAGCAGTCAGTTCAAAATGGGAAAAAAGAGGTTAAGTTTAGGTCCACCACAGGTGCAGAAGGATGCCAAGAAAGCATGGAAGATAAAAGAAGCAACAACTATGAAGAAAGAGGCATAACTGGTAGAAGGTGTTAGTATTATGAAGGTAGACCTAGAAGTAAGCACAAAGATTATGTATAGGGAGATGCAGTTCCCCCCATAGGTCATAGTGGGGAGACATTTGTATCATTCATACACACATATAGATTGAAATAATACAACCATCGAATGCCAAGGAACATGCAAGAACTCAACCAAGATTGGATGTTTCATATAGGGAGGAAGACCAAGGTGGGCATGACACTCTTTGACATCTCCATCTGAGATAAACTAGTGACCATTGGTGTGACCCAGTTATATGAGCTACCAAGTTTTGGCAAGCCAAAGGAATTGATATAATTTCTCCACTCACACATCCATGGTGATCATTTTTAATTTTTAGGGAGGCACAAGTAGATCTTGATGTGCCTCATAAATAGGATCACATGAATCCTAAGAATAGGAGATAACATGCACCAGATGATGGAAGATGGTGTGGAGGTGGAAAGGGTTGTAAAACTCCTAGGCTACTACAAATTAGGGTTGCATTCTCTATTAAGGACATTCAAGACCCTGGTACGAGGGTAGTAGCATGCCTCATTAGCTCAAAGCTATGCACTGGAGGATAATGGTCTAACATCATCAAGAACTACTTATGTGTTGTTCATCACATAGTGTAAGGGGTAAAGTTTAATATTATAAAATTTATTGCTAAGGAGATTATTGAAAATGTGTTGGAGTGATACAAGGTATGTGATACCTTTAGGTGCTCCCACCCCGTGATGACTCCCTAGTATTAAAGTACCAAGACTTCATCTGCCCACCTAGCTTCTCCTAAAAATATAAGATAAGGGTGCAAGGGTGGTACAATTGATATATCAAGGTATTTTGGATTAAATGGTGCATCTTGCAGGAGCTCCCCCAGCATATGGTAGGAATGGTGACCTTCACTATCATGTATCACTTCTGTGTAGTGTGCCTAGCACTCACAAATGGGAACCTATCTGGTTGGCTCAAATTTGCTTATGCATTTTCCACTAAATTTTTCATAACAGTGCTAAGGAGGATTCCCAACACACAGTAGTTAGAGATCCTAGTGAAGATCATGGATCAAGAAAGGATTAGGTTGAGGCACCAGTTTGTGCACCCAAGAGCAAAGGCCATAAAGGATGAGGAAAATGACTCTAACCAAATATACCTATATCTCCTCCAAAGGGAAATTATAACCAAGTGCATATTCAATCTATATTATGAG
This sequence comes from Torreya grandis, assembly GCA_037957365.1. Classification (NCBI taxonomy): domain Eukaryota; kingdom Viridiplantae; phylum Streptophyta; class Pinopsida; order Cupressales; family Taxaceae; genus Torreya; species Torreya grandis. The sequence continues at coordinate 2,307,200 of JARHVA010000384.1, forward strand.
ATGAAGCCATGAAATAAGGGCACTAACCTTGAGAAGGATGATGATTTCCCCCTCTTGATCGGTGATAAAGGGAAAACAATGCCAAAGATGCATCAAAAGTCTCCCCAAAAGAAATGAAGAGAGACACTTCAAGAGATTGAGGAGTGCATTAGGTTGAGGATCACCTCTAACAAACAAGCAATACCTCTAGCTCTCAATAAGTGTGTAAATTTCACACTAGATACTACTTCCTCTAAAAAAAACATAAAAAGAAGAAGTTTAAGGGACCCGATGCACTCCCTATAATAACTCTAGAAAAAATGGAGAAGGAAGAGACCCTCACATGCAAATTAGAGGAAGAGACAAAAGAAAAAGAAGGAATAAAGACCTACATCATGCAGGTTGAAGAGGAGGAGGAGCCTAGTGACAAGGAGGTATAGGTGGACCTCTAAAGTAACACAACTATTGTGCTTGAATAAGCAGAGAAACCAATAAGCTCCTTACTGAGAAAAGAACCCTTCACATATCCTTCATGAATAAAAGAGGAGAAAAGAAGGTTTTGATAGAAAATGGGCTGTAACTAGGAAGAAATTGAGATGGTGTTAGAAATTAAAAATAAGTGGATGGCATGGAAGGAAATGGGCCTAAGTGAGGTAGATATTGAGAAAGCTAATGCTAAATAAGAGAAGGCCAAGGAAGAGAAGAAGATGAATAAGGTTCCCACAAGTGTAGGACCAGCCTTTGAAAAATACAAGAAGGCACCTAACACCCCCACCAAGAAAGTAGATCAAGCTACACAATAGGCATACCCAAGTAGTGAAGGGGTGCTTGAAGAAAAGGAAGGTGATACTAGCACCTCATAACAACAAAAGGAGACTTAAGAGAAACCCTAATAGAAAGAAGGCAACATTGGCATTGAGGGAATAAACCTAGAGGTGGGCATTGAGAAAGCTTAGGAAGAAGAAGCAAATGAAGGGGAAAGTCCAAGGAAGAACCCCTTAAGGACTAAGAAGATGAGTCCTCTAAGGAAAGCATCAAATAAAGTGATGGCACCAGTGAAGAGGTGGAATAACAAACATAGCTAGGCATCATCGAGAACGATAGTGAAAAATTAAGCATAAGAGAGAAGGGGTGGAAGGGGTGAAAGGATGAAGATTTTTACATATTTGAAAGCATGCCCCTTGAGGATACCACAACTAAGATGCACAAATAACTTGAATTTGTGTTTGATCATTACATGGATGAGCCTCATTTGAGGTGCCTAAAAAGGAAATTTTGGGCCCAAAAGAACCTAAGGTAGGGCATGACTCCCTTATCATAAACCAGTGTGCCATGAGCCCAGTCCAATCTAGGAATGCACTTATTAGAATGGTGATTAAAGTGGTGCATAAAAATTTCATCAATGATGGTAGAGCATGGAAATGGAAGAAACTTTACAAAGATGTCAAAGATGAAGTGTAAGCCACAAATTTCAAGCTACAACATCTATGTGAATGTATAGATATGGTAGAACCATCCTTCTGGTCATTTTGGATACCTTGGACCTCTCTGAGTTTGATAAAATATGTGTTAGTGGAGCAGATGCTCCCAAAGATGAAACCAAAGTCAGTTCAAGAAGAAGAATAAGAACATCCCTGCACCATGCTACAAAAGAAGATTGTCGTTAAGCTTGAAAAGGTGAAGGACCTATTTATGAAGCTACAAGAGGGTGAAGATGTATTTGATAACATCTTCTTGATATTCTCCAACTAGGCATCAATCATAGACATGCACCTCAAGCAGGCAAAGGAGGAGAAGCAAAAATTAATGGTGCAAGTGTAATCTATAAGTAGGTTGGAGTGCACCTAGATCATGGAGAATGTCAATGTGCTAAGCACCTAGATAAAGGACTAAGAATAGAACCTAGAATTATTCTTTCATGGTTTTCATACTAAGGCCTATGAGCAAGGAGCAATCATGGATGGGGGTGTGACTAAGGCTAAGGTAAATCTAGAGGCCTTCAGAAAGGAGATGGAAAATACCAATGTGCTTGCACTTAGTGTCACCTCCATTGAAATAGATAGTGCCACTGAAGAAATCAAGCTCACCATAAAGATATTTGAGGACTTCATCACCAAGCATAAGGAGAGTGGACCCAAATTCTACCCACCAATGACTTTGATAGCATAGTTCGAAGATGGACTAGAAATTTTGTATGGGGTAATGTTGGACCCCTTATTTTAGTATGTAAGGATTCGTGCCAGCATGATAGACATACCAACATGAGGCATAATTTTGAATGATGACTTTTTAGCATCTTGGCAGCATTTGGAGGAATCAGCACACACCTTATGCCAACTGGTAGATGGTTAACCAATTTCAATATTTTTTACGCATCTTCTAGGATGGGCAATACAAATTGACTAAAGTGTCAACTTTTTAAGGTGATGGATCAAGTAAAATGATCAACAAAGGCTCCATCTGAACACCTAACATGCACACTCCACCCTAGTAAAGATGTTCTTGAAAAGCTATAAAAAAGAGCTCAAACCAAAGGATCTAGAGGGCAAACTTAGTGTAGTGAAGTTCTAGATAATTGGTTTTGTATATAGTGTGATGGCCACCATTAGATCTAGGAATAGCTCAAATGCTATGAAGGCTTTGTCTATATATGCCAAAACTTGCCTGTGAGCCTCTGGGCCATTACATAGAATGAACTAAGCATGTTCTCTATTTAATTTGAGCTTTGATGAATGACAAAGAATGGTTGCCTTAAAACATTGATTCTGGTTATACATTTGTGAATTACTATTGGAATGTGAACTAATTATTATAATGTCATAATTTTGATACACTTTTGTTAAAGAATAGGTTATGCAAGTTTTTGGTTTATGTCATTAATGGTGTCCCTGTGCTAAATAATGACATCAACATATATTGTATATAGACTAAGTATATATATCCCATGCACTTAATACTTCTACCCTTGCTAAGGAGTGCAAGCCTAGTATGAGAAATTAAATCAAAATTAGTGCCTTGACACTTCAAGCATCAATATGACACTAAGATTAAAAGGGCAAAGGCTTATACCCATATGACTAGGATTAACCCACCTAAGAGATTGCACCTATAGACCAATAGGCTTAGCCCATGAAAGGCTTGTGCATATGAATCTAATTGAAACCTCTTAGAATTTACCAAGTCCTATAATTCATGACTTGTGTTATTGCACAACTAGCCCAATATGGGCCTCAGTTCCTTCTCTACTACGCTTCAGGTGAGTGCATAAGGTTTGTGCCTTATGTGAATTGATATTGACACATTCGAGTGTAAAATGTTGACCACAAAAAGATAATCCCATATTTTAACCTAATTTTAATGAGTCCATAACTGACTTAGACAACCCCTTACACCTAAATTTTCTACAATAATTCATAGTTGAATGCCAAATGATAGTCATCTCTCCTTGTGTTCATCTTACTATTTCATATTTTGTGCAAGTAGTCTGCCCTCTAACAGGTCACATGAAGTGTGGTTAGTGTTCTTATATATCTTTAAGTGTAAGGAAGAGTACTAATGTATACAATCAGACCTATTATTTACCCACCTTGAGAAATTCATTACATCTTACCTTCATGTTGATATACTTATGTTAGAGAAACTTTGAATGTTGAGATCAATTTTGTGAATCACCTTTTATAGTTCAAGTTCATGGTAGTATTATGGAGTTAAACTTGGTGCATCACCTCATTAGGTTAGCTTTATTTCATGTTTGTCTCTCCCTTTTATTCCCAAAAAGCTAGTAGCATAAGTGATGAGCTTAAATAGATATATCAAGGAAGTTAGTTCGTTAATCTAGAGATTTATCCCCACTATAGATAGCCCACAGGTATAGGGGTAATTTCATTATTTCACTCAATTGGAGTAGGCTTGAAATACCTCTCAAAGGGTGAAAAATTGAGTGACAACAGTTCTAGCACACCCAATGGGATAGTTGTCCCAAGAACATCTTATCAAGGTGAGTACTAGTTTTGACAAGATCATAGTCGCAAAAGTGTTTCCCACTCAGCATTTGGTGACTCCACTAAAGTTACAACATCTAGTTGTAGACCAATTTATCATTTTTATGATTCATGGTCACTACTAGATCAGCTAATAGTAGAGGTAATCATTCTACAAATCCACTCCCTCATCATGAGCTTCATCTTGAATTTCAATACCTTGAGCCTTTCCTGACACTTGAAAATCTTGAGGAAGAGCTTGAAGAGAAAGAAGGTTTTGAAAGTCAAGAGGAGAAAGATAATGAAGAAGAGATTGAAGGTAACATATGATTTCCCATCTTTCAATACTAAAAATCCCATAAACATGATTACCTATGATGATATCCTTTCCAATGCCACCAAGAGTGTCCCTACTTTCAATAGAGAAAGTCTTATCACCCCAAGTGAACACATTAGAGACATATCTAGCTTCTAAAATTTCCATAATATCAAGGAAATTAGCATAGCAATCATATTGCTTGCCATGTCCCTTAGGGGAAAACCCTTGATTTGTATAGAACCTTGCCAAGAGGATGCATTACTACATGGGATGAATTTGGGGAATTGTTGACTCAAATATTTGAGGATAAGATTGATCATACATCATTGATCCATCAGCTAAATGTCATCCAAAGAGGGCCTAAGGAATTCATGCATCATTTCAATGAAAGGTTCCAAATGAAATGGAATAGGCTTCCATCTCCCATGAGACCCCCTGTAAGTTTTGTTTTCCCAACTTACCTCAGAGTTATTGAAACTGATATAGTAATCATGTTACAATCCATGGGAGGGTATACCTTTATGATGCCTATGATGTGGATATTAGAGCTGAGAATAGTTTGATTCAAGTTTGTAAACTCTCTCCAAATGTCTCAATGCCTATCTTGACTAACATGACTACTACCCCTCTAATCCTTGCTCAATTTCCAAATCAAAATAGTAGGTCTAAAGCTACTCCAAAGAAATCAAATGATGCAATTGATTGGCAAGAAAAATATAAGGCCTTAGAAGTGTCTACTAGGCAATCAAATAAACATATTAGAGTTCACCAAAACTCCTACTATTACCCTTCACAAGAAAAAAAAATTCCACTTCAGCATCATGGTCAAGGGGGGGGACAAGGTCAACTTAATTTCAATAGGTCACCTAGTGCCTATAATCCAAATTTTGCTCCCAACTTAGGAGCCGTAGTTCTAGTCCATAACAACCTACTTCAAGGAAAAGAATGGCCAAATTCTTGGGGGCAACCTCAAGGTTAGTATATGAATGCTAGTGAGGGGGAAGGTAAGCCTTGGTGGCTTAAGTAGGGACTACTCCTTAATTGACCTCAAAAGATGGTGGCTTCATGTAAGCAGAGCCAAGTGGAGAGTGTAGTTATTTAGGAATGAGATTTGTAAACACCAAATGGAGGATATATTTTTCCTAAATCAGAGTACCTCAGTTGTGTCCAACACAAGATCAAAGAGGATAGCTTTAGGAGATGCTCAAGATGTAGATAGACCTCCAAATAACCCCCCTCCAAGGCAATAAGGTATGGATGTAAATATGGTAGCCTCTATGAGTCTTGCACCTCCTCAAAATTAGAAATTAGGAAAGGTGGTCAAAATTTTATTTCCTCAAGATCAAGGTATTACATTTCCTCAAAGTATGCAAGCAAAGGATAATGTCTCCCCTTGAAGAACACATAAACAAGCATATCCCTTTAGGAGGTACTCCATCTTCCTAATCAAAAGGAGTTAATTCAAGAGAAGTTGTCCCAAATCCATATTCCACCCCACCTAGTAAAACATATTGGTGTAACCCTCACAAATGCACCTACTCATATTTTTTAGCCTTCCACCAAGTTTGTGTCAAGATCTTGCTCTACCAATTAGAGCACATATGATTACTTCTTGTAATAGCAACTAAACACGGAATTTAACCAGAATCAATAAGTAACTAGAAATATGAAACAACACAGGAATTGAGAGACAATACACAATTGTATTAATAATCACTCAGAAGAATATACAATAAATAAGATGCCACTTCTTCCACCTCAAAGGTTCGCCACACCTCAAGACCTTCTTCTCTCTCTCTCTTGGTCACAATGATCAACTCCAATATAGAATTGATGTTCAGCTCTCCAACCAGTCAGTAACACGCTGCCAGTTCACCAAGTACACAACCGTACTCCAAGTAGATCCCCTGCTCTCTGCTGCTACCTATAAATCACTAGGCCTTACTCACCATTGTAGATCTCCAAAAGAATCCATGCTCACCTGCTAACCAAGATCATACAAATATGAAGAACCCTTTTGATTCTCCAATCCAGTACCCATCTTCATACTGCGGCACTAGGAGGAATGCACCATTGCTCTCTTCTCTCAGAAGGAGCTTATTGCTCTCTTACTCACTAGCTACAGTTTACAATACAGCCCATGAGTCCATATATAGATCTCATGCTTACAATAATTAGACTCACAACTCAAGACTACAACTAGCCCTTGACATGCAAACAAACAGTCCAAAAATAGACTCTCCTGGATCAACATGCAAACTGCCTGTTCTCGCACAGGCTGCCGACATCGGCTCCTCCATGACCGATGTCGGCCGACTGGTGACCGACACCAGTTGCTTCCTCTTTGCTATTTGACCGATGTCGGTTGATCAGACCGACGCTGATTTTCTTGCAACTGATTCTACAACTCCCCGCAACTCTGCATCCTCCGTAACTTCTCCTGTTTGCATCCTGGTGAAACTTTTAGCTCCACAACCTAACAATCTCCCACTTGGAGATAAATAGCTGCACCTATATCTATACATGTACACCATCTAAATTATTCCTTGGCTTGTATTCCTCTTCAAGATCAATCCTGAAGACCAACCACCACACAACCTGTGATGCTATACCTGTCATCAAAGTAACCTACCATATCCAAACCTACACATCCATGTAGTGAAGAACTTGACCCTGCATAACAAGAATCCCTGCTGCTAGTCCCACTGAACTGCCCTCTAGTACTCCTTCCTCGAATTGGCTCCATACTTTCTGACAACCCCCACTGATTGGGAAAACTCAGGTCTACACTAGACCTCATGTGATTTCAAACCCTGTTCCAAGCTAAGCTTGAACTGTCCAGCCCTTGGTGTGCTTTCTGATTCTGCATCCTGCATCATGAACCCCACCAACACCGTCTTCACATCAGCTCCCACTGGAGATAAAATCTCCATGTCTCTTATGCCAAAGAATTTTGTTGCTCCAAATTCTTCATGACACGCCTCTGAACTAACCTTACCTTTAGCTCAGCAAATCCCTGTATGTACAAAACCTGCTAGCAAATTACCCACATATAGTAACTGGATAATGTCGCGACTCATCATCCACCTGGTAAGACGAAACCACAATAGTTACAATGACATTCACTGAAGCCATGCTTAGTCATCCACCTGTCAAACCTGTACCACTGTCTTGCAGCTTCCTCAAGACCATATGCCATAGCCTTCTATCTCTTGTGTCCATCCACTCTCTTCTTTAACTTGGGAATCCATTCCGTCTTTCAGTGCTTACTTCCAGCTGACAACTATACCAACAAATCCCTGTTTGGTTCTTCTCCAAGGACTCACTCCTCATCCATGCCAAGCTCCCACTGTATCTGGACTCTACCTGCATTGCTTCTTCACATCTACCTAGTTCTTGACCATCAATAAGCAATATAAATAAGGTGAACAACGAATATGAGGTTCACTTACCCTTTTTGACCTCAACATGAGCATTTGAGACTTGTTGACAGCTTGCTATCCACCCACCATCTGTACCAGTGATCGATCTCAGCCATCTCCCAGTCTGTTTCCGACCGATGTCGGCTCCCTGTACTGACCCTGACTGTCGACGTCATTTCCCTGGCCAATGTCGGTGTCCTTTCTGTCAATGTCAATTCCTTCATGACTGACGTCGGTCTTCCTATTGTCGATGTCGATTACTGTCTGACCGATGCCGGTACCTGTGTTTGTCTGTGAGTGATAACTTTTTACCCGCGACCTCTCCATGGATCAAAATCCTAATCAAATCAACCCTGCTCTGCTCAGAATAATTCAGCTTCCTCACCTGATCTATGTCTGTCATCTCCTCCATGAACACCAAGGCTTTCCAGTTCTTTAACTTGTCAAAGACATCTGACTTTTGCTTCAAAACTTGCATTCTCCTTCTACATATGTGACCAAGCCTATGAAGCCACATCTCTTCAACAGAAGGTGAATCAGCAATATAAGTAGATAGATAAAGGATACCTACTTTCTTACCACCATCTAATTCAAGTGTATCCACTGTGAGAGTTACAGTGCATCTCTCATCACCCAAATTTCCTAAAGAAATTAGACTCATCTCCAAGACTGGTACCTGCATGACTTCCTTCAACCATTGTGTGTCATCAGTCTGCAATTTCAGCTTCACTTCTCCTTCGTCAATCATCTGACAAGGCTCTCCAACCCCTAAATAAATCTCTCCAAAGTCTCCAAAGACATACCTATGAAAAGATGCTCTATTTTGGGTTGCATGGAAAGAGGCAAAAGAATCTATAAACAAAGATTCCACTTTATCCAGAACATCCTGTGCAACATCACCTGCAACATATGCTTCTACGCGTTGATCTTCTACCAACCAACAATCTCTTTTTACCTGCTCTTTCTTTCCATCAATCAGACCATTCGTGCTATTCAATTTCTCCATTTGTAGCTTACTTTCTTCTGCCATTGCTATACTCCCACTCAATCTGAAACCCCTGTGAGTGACCTGTAATCAACAAACACTACCAGATCTGAAACCACCTGTTAGTCAACCCAACCAAAAGCTCTGATACCACTTGTCAGGATCTTGCTCTACCAATTAGAGCACATATGATTACTTCTTGTAATAGCAACTAAACACAGAATTTAACTAGAATCAATAAGTAACTAGAAATATGAAACAACACAGGAATTGAGAGACAATACACAATTATATTAATAATCACTCAGAAGAATATACAATAAAGAAGATGCCACTTCTTCTTCCACCTCAAAGGTTCGCCACACCTCAAGACCTTCTTCTCTCTCTCTCTTGGTCACAATGATCAACTCCAATATAGAATTGATGTTCACCTCTCCAACCAATCAGTAACACGCTGCCAGTTCACCAAGTACACAACCGTACTCCAAGTAGATCCCCTGCTCTCTGCTGCTACCTACAAATCACTAGGCCTTACTTACCATTGTAGATCTCCAAAAGAAGCCATGCTCACCTGCTGACCAAGATCATACAAATATGAAGAACCCTGCTGATTCTCCAATCCAGTACCCACCTTGGTACTACGGCACTAGGAAGAACGCACCATTGCTCTCTTCTCTCAGAAGGAGCTTATTGCTCTCTTACTCACTAGCTACAGTTTACAATACAGCCCATGAGTCCATATATAGATCTCATGCTTACAATAATTAGACTAACCTAATTACAATAATTAGACTCGTAACTCAAGACTACAACTAGCCCTTGACATGCAAACAAACAGTCCAAAAATAGACTCTCTCGGATCAACATGCAAACTGCCTGTTCTCGCACAGGCTGCCGACGTCGGCTCCTCCATGACCGATGTCGGCCGACTGGTGACCAATGCCGGTTGCTTCCTCTTTGCTATCTGATCGACGTTGGTTGATCAGACCGATGCCAGTTTTCTTGCAACTGATTCTGCAACTCCCCGCAACTTTGCATCCTCTGTAACTTCTCCTGTTTGCATCCTGGTGAAGCTTTTAGCTCCACAACCTAATAGTTTGAAAAACCCTCATCTTTCTATCTTACCCTCATTATGGGAGAAAATTTGGTCCATAATTACATTATGGATAGTGGGGCAAGCACTTCAATCATGCCCAAACTAGTTATATACAAGTTGGGCTTGAATTATGAGCCTTATAACAAGGATTTTTGTAGATAGATGGAACACCAACCAAGTTTATAGGTCTCATCAAAGGCTTGAAAGTGTTCTTGTATGATTGCCCAAGTTTTCCAATTCTACAAGACATAGTGGTGGTGTATCTAATGTACACTTTTTCATTTACCTATCAAGAGAATTCACTACCAAGATAGGAGGGTATGTTGTTATTGATTGGTCTTTCTTGGCTTTTAGAATGAGGTATGGAGCTAAAGTGACAATAAGAACATAGCCATTTTCCAAGTTCCACATTGAACCATATGTGGAAACTTGTTCCAATCTAAGTTACACTATCAATGAGCAGGAGGAGCATGTCATAGATGATGGAGCATCTTCCCCTCTTGAAGGTATTTATGATATATTATTAGATGAATATGGTGATGGAACCTATGAGTATGTTCCCTATAATTTCATTGAAGAGACAGGTCCTGGCACATATATCATTCATGATGAAGGTGATGAGTATCCTGAGGTAAGTCTTGATGATCCTCTTCAACAAGATGCATGGGGTAACTATTTTATTCATATGGATGATGATGATGAGTCTAAAAATGTGATATAACATGATAATGAGGAAGAGGGTACAATTATGCTTATCCAAAATTAAGAAGTTCATGAGTGTGATAGTCATGAAGAGTGTGATGATCTATGGCAGCAGTTTCATACTATAGTTCAAGAATTCTATCAAGTAAGGCAACTCTCCCTCAAAAAAAATATGAGATTGATAGTAAATTCATTTGTGGACATAAATAGAATGAAGAAGAGTGTCAAGTCACTATCAAGTAGGCTACATTATTGGGGAAATGCAATCAACACAAGGTAAAAATTTATGTGATTGAAGAGCAACCTAGGACTCAATCTAACATTAAGTCATTTGAAGATATGATTGGCCATAAAGAAGGCAAGTATGATGGTCCTATACATCAAGTATATCATGGTCTAGATGAAGGTGAAGTTGATAAAATTTTCATGACTCCCAAGAAGTAGATTGGCAAACATCAAATGAGCATGAATGAGATCAAGCAGGGTTTACTATCAAGCAGAAGACTTCAAGAGGAGATAAAACTACCATTCAAAAGAGTTACAAGTGATTCATTTGTAGCTAGTAGAGGTCCCATGAGTGGTAAGTCCTTTTATCACCTTTGTATACACATAATATTTTTAAACTTTTATTGATTACTGACACTTCGTATCTTGCAGGAACCTGTTGAGTCTCAATATCTCTAAGTGCATGCCTTAAGGGGTGCATTAGGAAAGGGGTGGGTAGACCATTGGTGCTTCTTAATATTTTTTTTCCTTTTTCCACTTTCCATCTACACACTTATCTACTAAAACCTTGAACCCTAAGATTATTTCTCTTTTTCCTATCCATTCTAGTCATTGTCATGCTTTATTCCTTCATTTCTTTCCTTGTTACCCTTTTGGCCTATTCAAAAAACTAAGTTGACTTGGTCAACCTAGTGTGTTTTGGGGACACTTTATCTATTTTGGTTTGTTATCCTACCAGCTGACCTAACACAGACCTAGTGAGTTAGCTTGAAAACATGCTAGGTTGACCCAATCGACCTATTATAGTTGACATGTCTGAAAGATTTTAGGGTGAGATACTACTATATATACAAGGTCATTCTTTACCATTTTAAGAGAGAGAAGAATTAAGCAAAGAAGTGAGAACAAACATCTACTTATTGGCCATTCTACTTGAGGAATAAAACTTTAGGGTTTAATACTTTTCTTTGGAGCTCTGATCTTGTCTTGTGGAGAATTATTTTGGACACTTAGGTAAGTTGTGTGGCCTAGAGCTGATTTATCTTGGTTATCTTTACAAACCACAATAATCTCTTTTGAAACATCTTATCTAAAGGAGAGATTGAAGCTCGACAAGTTCATCTTCAAAGGTAAGTATTCCTAATATTATTTCTCCTTTGTAAGAGTAGATAGATAATTAAGTATGTATTCTTCTCTTCCATGTATTAAGATTTTGTATATATTGACATGAGTATATGTTTCCTATGCATGTTAAGTTTAGTTGTTGTTTATTTATTTTGTTCTAACCCCCACTTTGTGCCATAAGCTTTGGTGCGCACTAGATTAGTTTACTTTTCTTGTTAGTAGAATAGTTTACTCTCTTGTTTATTAGCATAAGTGAAATATTAAATCATAAGACTCTTTTAGGGTTATTGTGTGATTATGTTAAACTATAGGCTTTAGAACCTTTCCTAGCATGATATGTTGTGACAAGTGATGCAAGTGATTTGTTAATCAGGTCTAGTGGATCCCCATATTGGTCATGCTCTCACATTACAAGTGTATACCCAATTGAAAGTGTAGGTGTGCTCTAATTTATCTAATCCAAGATTAATTCATGTACATCATATAATTCCAATTGCATATATTTTGGTGAACCTAATGTGAAACTAACCCTTGCAAGATTTCTTTCATGTATTTCATTCTTTTTGTCATCATTTCTATCATATATTTTAACATATTGGTTCAATGTTGTCGACATAGTTATTTTTCTGTGTGTGTAGGAATAGGCAACTGGATCAATCAGCTTGACCCAGTATAGGTTTTCATCACTTTTTAATCTTTATATTAATCCTACTAGGTCAACCAAGTCAACCTAGCACATTTTTAGCCATTTTGCAATAGGTTTTTGTATATACCTTGGTCGACTAACTCAACCCTATTCTATAGATCGGATAAGTTTTTTTCTCTTGATCAACAATTTCCTTCATTTCCATCTCTAAACCATCAAGGTCAGTCTTTTATTCTTTAACTCTTCATGTTCTATACTTTCCTTTCAAGTTTATAATCTTCAAAATTGGCCTTGCATAGCCAACTAGACAACCTAGTCAACCTAGTTCTATGTTTTATGTGTTATCTAAAACAACTAGGTCAACTTGGTTCACCTAATAGGTTCTCCAAACCCTATCTTCATCAATACTAGCTTGACCTTGTTGACCTATATCTATATGTTTTGCATATAATGTTTTCACTATACCTTGTTTCAAAGTTAGAATTCACCTTGTATGTTAATCACATCTTTTATTTCAATTGTTTGCATGCTTAGAACAGTTTACATAGTCTAATTAGCAGGTTTTTAATTAACTGCTTAGTTTCATTATTTCTATTTTATGCCCACATGGCCAAATCACATAACATCAACAAGCATTTTAATATTTGACTACCCATGCCAACCTACGTAGAGTTCATCACCAAGGGGGAAGTTGACTTGATGCTCTTGTCAAATCTAAAGCATGGTTAATGGTATATTCTGGCTAATTACCTGACACCTTTATCACTTTAGTATGTGAAGTGAGGGGGTAGGCCCCAATACCAAGCCTGTATAATTATTACTACAATCCGTTTCATCCTAAACTCAGCTGAAACCATCCATAGATTACTATCTAGTACCTTGCTTATAGCCAACTCCCTATCATTTAAAATTATTCTTAATAATCTAATTAACATTCTAGGTTGACCAATTAGCTAGCTTTATGTTCTAAGTTGTTTACTTGCTCTTTACTCAATTGTGTGTGCAAAAACTTGCATTAGCCAGTGTTGATGCAAGGTTTTGCTTTGTGTGCATCAATTAGATTGGCCATCATCAATTCAATTGACTATCTTTTTAGTTTCAGCATTTAATTTTTTAGATCAAATGTAAACTATCTTATTTCATTTCACAAACTTATCATTAGCTCTTTCTTTTACTTCTTATCCATTGCACTATGTCGACCCTATCAACCTAGCATCTTTTTCAGCCCCTGTACACTGCACTAGGGAAACTTCGTCAACCTATCACTATTTATAGGATTTTACACCCTTTATTTTAGTCTTTGTTCTCTATATTGGGTTGATCTTATGGATCTTGTATAGTTTCACAGTCCCTATTTTTGCACTAGGTCAACCAGGTTAACCTAGTTCTATTTCAGTCACTTTCTGATTCTTTTCTTTCTCATCTTGCTTCTTCTCTTTTCATCATGAACTACCTATTTTGTGATAACACTAAATTTCAATCAACAGACATGATAGAATTTACCAATCCTAATAGGGTCTCTCATAGACAAAGTAGGGTTCTTTTCGAGAATGCTAGTAATGTTCATATTGCAACCCGCATGATGGATTATGGGACCCATCCTCATACCTTTTTATAGCAAAACCCTCCTCTTCTCTTAGAGGATCAGCTTGAGTTAGAGTATACTTCTAAAATGCTTTTCTTTATCACAAAATTCCCTCAACATAAATGGAAGGATCCTTCCACCATTTATAACCTCATGATTAGTCGTCAGGTTGAAGAAACTCATTCTCCTACTCCCACTTTCTTAACTAGATTTGGGGGTACCAATTTCTTTGCTTCTCAACCTATTCCTTAAATCTTAACTCCTTCTTATGCCATGACATATTATTATTTAACTTCTTCTACCTCCATGCCTAGTATCTCAACTAACATGGCAGGTTCTACATCTAGTGGGCCTCTCATAAGACCCACTATCCTTAATCCTTCCACTAGTTCATTGTTTGCTACCCAAGGCACTCATGATTCTAGTGCTTCTTCCTCTCAACCATTTACTAGTCCATCTTTTGCTTCACAAGAAAAAAATTCCACTAGTACCTCAAATTCTCATAGCACTTCTCAAGCTCATATTAACACTAATAATGGTACCCAAGCCACTGATACTAACACAAACACCAAGACTTATTCTTCTAATAACACTAATAAAACTCATCAACTATTATTGAAAACTCTCAATCAAATGAACACATTCCAAGCTCATAATACAAATAAAATGATGAGAATGCAAAACCACCTTCTTAATCTTCAATCCAATCCTCAACCATTGACTTGGGGCACACATAACCAAAGTGTTCCTCCTCCCCCTCTTTGAGATTCTCAAGGAAATCTCATTATTCAACCTCTATTATTCAATAAAGTCATCAAGCATCTACAAAATGAACCTATTACCACCCAAATTGCTAACATTAACATTGGAGGTATAACACCTATAATTTCTTACAATGGATTAACTGATCCTACCCTTCATCTTAAGACATTTGGAAATATTTATAAGGATTAGATCAAATTAAACACCTTTGCTACTACCAAATTCCTTGTCAAATCCCTTATAGGTGATGCATTGGATTGGTATAATCAACTTATACCTCATTCCATTACTAGTTTGGAGGATTTAGTGAATGCTTTAGTACAAGAATTCCAAACTGGTGATCTTCCTAAGAACACTTTGGCCCATTTCATCAATTGCAAACAAAAAAAATGAAACCACCCAAGCCTTTGTTAAAGAATGGAATACTTTGTCAAATAAGTGTGAACATAACATGGTTGATGATAATCTCTTTCATCTCTTTACCAATGCTCTTTATTCTAAATTATAATATCGAGTCCACAACCTCTCTCCACGTACCTTGGAGAAGTCCATTAACCAATCCAAATGACAAAATTTCCTTGTGTCAATTAGAGCCACCCCAACCTTCCATGGGTCCTCATCTATTATTTAAAAACAAAAACCACAATATTACCAATGATGGTGTTACCGATTCATATGATACCATTCACAATATTCAAATTGTCATTCCTACCCCTTCTTTGGAACCAATTCAACCTTCTCAACAATATACTAATCCTCATTTCTCTTCACCAAATAATATTAATGTTCATAAACCCCTTTCCTTAGCTGAATTTCTTAAACATCTACCTAGGCCTCTTCCTCGAGAGATTGACCCTACTCATCCTATGAAAACCTAGTATGATCCTAGCAAGTTTTGTTCGTTTCATGCTAGTTGGGGTCACTCTCATGAGACCTGTAGACAAATTCATAATTTAGTTATGTACTTTCTTCTTGGACCTAATTTTGATCATGATTATATCATTTTCAAATGTCAACAAGATTAGAAAAATTCTTTTGAAGATAATAAATCACATGATAAAACTCAAGCCTTAAATCAATCAAATGTTCATTTGCCCATCTATAAAGACCCCTTACCTAATCATCAACCAATCCAAGAAAGTCAAGACAAGTCCACTTCTTCCACCAATAATGTAGAAAGTCTTGTAGAACCAACTTTCAAAGAGAATGTGGTTAGCATGTCTAATATGTGAAGAGTGGTAGCTTTCATTGATTCACAACCTATCTACACCCTGCCTCCTTCTCAACCATACTGTGTAATCCAAAATTCTTCTCCAAGTCATTTAAATGAGTTAGGGAAAGAATATCTTATAGCCTTTGATGATAGTCCAACTTATTATTCCCCCTTAGATAACACATCCCATTCTATTTCTACCATTCTTCCATCCTCTTCTAATACCAATAATAATCAATCTTCCAATGATAATCAACCTTATATTAACACTTCTTCTACTTCTCAAGATCAATTTGAACCTATTACTTCATCATCTTCAATATGATTTACAAACTTCTTCTAAAACTTCTCATTATTATCAACACAAATTTCAATGCCCTTTGGCTCCTCCTTCTGAAGACCTCCTTAACCATTACACACCTATATCTAACAATATTCTCATGGGTTATAATGAGTGGGATCCCATTGTGGAGCTCACTAATCTCCCATCTCAAATTCCATTTATTAAGCTTATGAGGACCTCTCCCCATCATAAAAACCATCTTATGCAATTATTATTTGAGATAAATTTCCCTCGTCCTCCCTTAGCAGGATGAGAGGCAGCGTTATTCTGTTCTAAGGATAGTATCTTGCAACAATATGAAGAGATGGCCATCAATGTTGATGAAACTATTGACACTTCTCTTTCTTTAAAATTTCCCATTGCATCTATGATTCTTGACAAGATTTTGCTTCATGCAGATGATCCTCCCTTATTTATGAGCATCCAAATAGGTGATATCCAAGTTAAACGAGCATTAATTGATGAGGTTTCTAATACTTGTGTTACTTCTCTTGATTTCATTAAGACCCTTGGATATTCAGAATGCAATATTAAGTTTACACATAGCACTTTATAAGGATATGATAGAAGGCAAATGCCTCCTCTTGGGTGTGTGTGGCTTCCCATTACTGTCCCACTTGTCACCGTTTGTGTAATGATCTTTAACTTTACCCTTTCATATAACATTTTGATTAGTAGGTCATGGACTCATTGTATGCAAGCTATCACTTCTTCCACCTATCAATGTATTAAATTACCTCATAATGGAGCCACTTACAAGATTCAAGGAGATACTAACCCTTGAAATTTTGAACAATTCTAAGATCATGGTGTTTTCAAGATTCCTACTCTTAATCCTTTGTCTAGCATTCCACTCCGTGAGTCACAACATTTAAATTTTCCTACCAACTTAACCAGAGGTTATAATGGGCATCCTAAGATCATTGGTAACATTACACCCAACCTTTTAGACTCTAATGATGATGAGTCCAATGATATTAACATAAAGATCAAAACTCCTGATCTCATGCCTTATCTCATTTTGTAGCTTCCTGCTTCCTTGCAACCTTGTTCTCACAAACCTCCATGTAATGGCATTCACATAGTATTATATAAGACTTGACATTTTATTTACCATGTTTATTCTAACGACAAAGTTATTCCAACTTGTGTCATTAATCTTCATATAATAGATTATGATGATGGCTATTATTTTGAAGACCCTTTATTAAGCAGTCTTGTCCAAGTCCTTAATGTCAAGATTGTGCATTATCGTTCTTCTATACTTAAGTCTTTTCATGCATCTTCTCATGTTTCAACATATATAGTTTTTTATTTTTGCATTTTTCCTCTTTATCATAGAGTGGAGATAGCACCAACACCTCCAATTTCTAAGGAGCCACATACGACTATGCTCATGGATCGTGCTATGACTGAGCCTTATCATTTTGCTAGATTCCCTGACTCCCATCATTGGTTCACCCTTGAGGTTACTGCAGTCCTCCTTAGACCTTATGTTGATCCCACCCCTCCCATAGTAAAACCTATGTTAGAATCAATTATTATTGCTACTTTCTCTATTATTGAGCCTACTCTTGCTTCTTCCACTAGTGTTCCTTCTATTAAGCCTAGTTCCATTCATTCTCCATCACCATATTCTTTTGGTGATGGTTTGCTTCCTTTGCCTAAAATGGATCCTCTACTCACTAAATGGGTTGATGATTCATCTCTTTCTACTTCCATATCTATTACACCTTCTACTATGAGTGTCTCTCCTAAAAATACTCACAAGCATATCTATTTCTTCCATAGGATAGATAATCACTCTTCTACCCATTATCATAAGTTGCAACAATATATTGATACCTTGCATCCTTTTCCCCCATCAATAGACACTACCTTACATCTTTTAAAGATCCTTCATAAATATATACGTAAGTATGGTGAGAGGTATTGTCTATGGCACCAATGTGGCACACATCACATCGATCATTATTGTATCCTTTAGTAGCATCTTAAGGACCATCTTATAGGTATTCCTAGACCTTCTACCATTCCTCCCACAAGTCATTCTCATAAGAAGGCTCCCCCTTATTCTCTCATAGCTACACCACCTATGGCCCCTTCACCACCTTTTGTACCTCCACCTATGGACCCTCCTTCACCCATGGATCCTTATCCACTAGTGATTCCTACATCTTCCATAGATCCCATTGTCATGCATTCTCCTGACCATCCTTTGCCCAATTTCCCTTCTCAACACGATCCAATGAGTATTCCTAATTTTTTTGTTGAGGAGATTAGAAAAGAAGTATTTGCCTAGTATTCATTAAATATTGATGAGACATTAACATCATTTCATATTCAACTTCATAGAGATTTATCCAATGTCTTGGATTTTTTGTGTGGACATATTTACCAGCACTTATGAGCACATGCATGGTGCTTCCTCATTTTGCTTTTGGATTATACATGTGCTCCAATCTTATTTATATTTTGGATTATATCATTTCATTGTGTCAAATTATTTCCTATATTATATCATGTTTCTCCTTCTTGTTTTACTATAGTTAGCTTATGTTTTTATTTTACATTTCACATATACATGTCTTTCCCTTATCATTGTTATTTTTCACTTATCATTACTTTCTTTTACTTTAGATATTTTCTCAAAAATCTCCCCTTATATCTTCATGATTGTTTGTTTTCTTATCCTTATTTTTCATAGATAGTTTTCATGGTGACTTGGTTATATCTACCCTCTTCCCTTTAGTTATTATCTCTTTTTACCACGTGATCAGTTAGTAAACAATCTTTCTCATTACTATTTCCTTTTACTGGTCCACCTTTGGATCTCCTTTTTCCTTCTTCCTTTTTCTATAATTTAAGCATATCCATGGTTGAGACTTGAGATCACATATTTGTTCATTGTTAAGCTTAAGTGTCATAGTCAGTCTTTTGTCTTGGGTTACTTAGCTTCCTTTAGCCTCAGCCTACAATTCATTCTTATGTATCACTATCTCTCTCATGATTGGTCATTACAAATCCATATGGAGGAGGAATCTTAAAAAAGCCTTCAAAAGAAAGTTAAAATCCAAATCATTTAAATAAAAGGCAATGATATCAAAAGGCAAAAATATGCAATATATTAAAAGTCAAATCACACTAAAAGATGTGATTCAAAGCACATCTCCTTCTTCTAGTCGGAGTTCAAACTCCATAGTTAGCCTCACGATAGAGCTGATGTCCTTTAAGGTGCAGTAGGATAGTAGATTATAAGAGGAGAATTAAAAAAAAATCTTCTCGTGCTACCTACTTTCTCATGTAAGTACCCAATCTTCATAGTAGACTGATGGCTCTATAAGGATTCCTGAGGAGTAGGGAACACATTGTGGGGAGGTATGTCCATTTTAATTTTCCTTATACCAATATACCTTCATGAGTTTATCTTAGTATCACACTTATCTACCTATAAATCTTTGTGTCTATAGGGAATAGGTTTCCTTTGTACATATATGACCACTAGTCACTTAGTGTCTTCTCATGTCCTTAATATGCCTCTTGCCTCCTAAGGTCTTCTCATAAGACACCTAAGTATTTGATTTTTACATTCCCTTTCTTCATATTTCCTCTTGATAGATATTATTTTGCTTTCTAATCACTCCCCATGGGTTTTCATTTGTTAGTTGCTTTGTAAGACCATGGATAGGACCCGATATCCCTCATAAATTACCACCTTTTCCATCCTATTTCCCACATCCTTGATTGACCATTCCTTGTCCTTCTGCTTACCAATCTTGATTTGGTACCCCTTGGGTTTTTATTTTGTGAGTTGCAGTGTAAGATCATGGATAAGACCCAACCCTCCTCACAAAATTTTCCAATAAACAAGTCACCTTCCAAATTACATGTGTCAAATAAGAGACAAGATTCGATTGATTATGAGGTTACACGTCATTGACATACTTCCCATCTTGATATTTGGTATGTTTTATGCTTACTTCATTTTTATTTCACCTTTTATTTTTTTATTTTCTGAGTGCATGTAAGATTACAACCATTTCTTGAATTTCTCATACATCCCAGCTTGAATTCATATGATAAATTTAAGACCATGTCTTTGCAAATTTTATTTTTATTTTGTACTTCCCATCATGAAATAGTATAATTGATTGACTTAATTTTGATTTGTTTTTATTACCATTTCTGCCCTTTTACATACCTTCCATTTTATTACATTGTCTGTCACACTTTCCAACGTGATGTTTAGTTGATTTTATTTGTTTTAATTTGGTGCAAAAATATTTCACTTTGGTTTAAAAATAAATCCACTTTTTACCATCCTATTTTCCATTTCTTGGTTCTTTATACTTAGTCATTTTTTATGTTATTACACATTTTCTAGCTTGAATTAGTGTGTGGTGCATTTTTGATTGATTTTATTTTTCCAATTCTTTTTGCATGCTTCTTTTTAACCATGCATGTGTTTTTCATAATGCTAGAAAAGAAACCACACCACATATATTTCTTATAGCATATACAACAAAGATAAATACATGTGCTAGAAATAAATATATCCAAAGCATTCATAACCTCAACCATAATGAACAAACACAACCATCATAAAGATAACATATAGAACCAACACCATAAAGATAAAATGATACATCATATACATCCCTCAAGAGTTTGATACAACATATATAATCATATACAATGCTCTAGCTCTAGGGCTAAGCTCCATCATGTCTATCTCGTGGCCTAGCCATGTTGCTTACTAAGGCCTCAATCTAACTCTTCCAAATGGTATGTTGTAATGAGGTAGTTTGAGATCTCAATCCCTTTACCTATCCTTGTAGATGTCAGCTAGGTCTACATCATTGTATATGCTTGCATCATCTATATCACTATGTCTAGATGCACAACTCTCTCATTGTCTAAGGCCTACAAGGCCTTCCTCTCCCCTACATTGATCTTTGTTGGTCATTTCACCCTCTCTCTCTACATATGTATCTACCTCATAGCCTCTCCTGCTAGTTTGAACCAGCTCCCCTGACCTGGGGTAGATGGTACACTCAGATCATCCAGCATCATGGGGTTGTATGGCTGCATAATCTCATCTAGAATGTATGGAGTGTTCCCCTCACTAGGGACCCCCATCTCTCTTCCTCATCATCAGGTATGCCTACAAAATCACACCAAATGGATGTTAGATCATTATCATATCAACCAATATCTATTTATCTATTTATTTCCAAACTTAAACAATAAATCAATCATATTTTTCTTACCTAGTTTTGTCTCAAATCCTATGGTCTCACCATCTATATGACCACCTAACACAATCTCCCTATCTATATGGCCTCCTAATACCTCCTCTATAGGTCACCCCTTCAACTCAAACGTAGCTATCATGGCTCACATCTATCTCAGCCTACGCTTAAGAGATCTCTCTCTCATTTTTATCTCCTTTAGCTCTTTTGCTGACTCATCAAGGATGATGATGGTCTTCACTCTCTCCTCCTACATCCATTGATGTCATGTGGTCGTAGCTCATCTATTTGTGGAGTTGGTAGTGGTACATTTGGTAGCTCTATAAATTTTCTTTGACAAAAATCCATGATTGGTGACTTATTCTCATGGATCAGTTGTAACTCAAGAAATATGGATTTTTATCCTAGTTGAAGCAAGAACAATTATTTCATTACCTCAAACCTATTTTGAGGTCTATAAATAGTAGGTTAGTTGTGTTGTTTTGAGTCTTTTATGTGTGGTTTCCCTAAATGCCTTGAGAATAGTATGTGTTTGCTTCTTGTTGTGTGTTTGGTGTGAATTTGAGGTATTTAGAAGGCATGCCAGTTTTATATTATAGCATAAGATTGAGTCCATTTCCTAATGGAAGAAAAATGCCACTAATCCATTAGAATTGCAGGTATGCTACACCTATGAATCACCAAATTATTGACCAAATTTTGACCTCAAGTCAAAATTAGTTACCCTCTCTAGGTTGAAACCTCATAGGGTTGTCAAAATATTGTCATGGTCTTGTCATAGTCTTTTCTTGCTCTCAAATGGTCTTAAATAGTTCCATATGGCCATGTTTGTCTTTATCTAGCATTGTACAAAGTTTGGTCTTATATTCACGTTTCTAGCACTGTGGGTTAATTACAAGGTCTTGATGTTGTCACATATGGTCAAAGGGTTGGTATGTTTTAAAGTCACTATAAAAGGTTATTTATATGTCATTAAAATCATATTATCATGCATTGACCTTTTACTATGTGATATTATGTTAAAATGACAATTTGGCCACCTTTTGGCCTATTTGGAGGAGTTGCATGTACCATTCCAAGAAGAAAACATTTTAAAAACATTATAAAATTTTTTGATGTCATAATTGGGTCAAAAAATGTTCATGGATGGTCAGAGACTGACAACATCTGCAGTTTAATTTCTAAACTAAGCAAACAAACACTTTACAAGCACTTTTGGGCACTTGTACATCCTTGAAAGATCAGATTTCAATTAGAGATGGTTTATAAGTGTCCCTTGAGATTATTCAAATAATTTTAAATATTTGGACCAACTTTCAGGTTGAATGGATACTTTAGACACTCCTTTTCCTCCATTGCCTTTACAAGATCAGAAAGGCAAATTTGAAGCGGATGGTATGATCAAGAGAGAGAGAGAGAGAGAGAGAGAGAGAGAGAGAGAGAGAGAGAGAGTTAAGACATAAAAATTTGGACATTGTTAGGTGTCCTAGTAAGGTTGAAATAAGTGGAATTATTTTTTGGATTCATGTTCCCTTATTTATGAATAATCACTAAGAGTGACAGCAAGTCACTATGTCCTATCCATCCAAGCAGGGTCTATTCTTGCATATGTTTCTCCACTTCAATATTCGATGAATAATAATGGTTTTTAGGGATGTTTTTATAGGTCAAATACCTTATTTTAATGGTTATTTCATCATCTAACTCATCTCAATGAAGTGTCTTTTCTTGGAGGAAAAATGTCTTGATGTATAAGATGTTTCAATCAATCTTGCTACAAGTTTTGTTTGTTTAAGGTGTTGGTCACTTTCAAGGGTTTAAAAAGCTCCATTATTTATAAAACATCTTTTCACTCTCCCAAATTTCATGTGTCCTCTCTTGAGAATCATCTCCTTGTTATTAGTCTTCAATAAATGTCATATGCCTTGCTCTTCAAATACATAGTACAGTTTATAAATGGTCTTCCACTGGTCTGAGTGCCATGTTTGATTTGAATGGTGATGAGAAACTAAGGTCTAATATATTTTAGGAGTTTTTAAGTTCAATTTGTTGAAAGTTACAATCAAACCACACTCTCAAACAAGGCTATAATATGTTATTATCACTCACTATCAAGTAGACCTGTAAATGATCATTTATAGATCTCAAATTTCAAACTAAAGATACTTCATTACTCATGGAAAGATTTGATGCATCTCCTCATACATTCATATGGCCTTGACTACCCCATTTCCATCATCAAATGATATAAATGGATTAGATGCTCCAAGTCTCAATACACAAATTATATATATAAGATGATTGTATACAGTCTGTATAGGTTAGTTAGGTAAGTATAAGATGATATGGTCCTTATTAATAATCTATGTGAGCTAGTGAAATGATGACAAAGAATTATGATGAAGTTGACAGTGTCAAGAAGTTCAAAATTCAATAAGTGAATTTTATAGCCCTAAAATAAATAGAAGCCTACCTATAGGCCCCAAGCCTATAGGTTTTCACTTTAGACCAAAATTAATATTCACATCAATAGAAGCAAAGTGAATTATGAAACCCAGTTTCAATGTAGATAGGGAAAGCCACAAACCATTCAAGGACAACTAAACAAAACTTGCAAAGCATGAGATTGAGCTAAGAAGTCTAACAACCACCTACAAGACTATGTACAGAATTGGGAAGACAAGAAGGTTGAAAATGCCATGAAGTAGCAAAAAAATATTTTAAGACAATGACAATAAAATTCTATGATGATTAAGCATCTTCAATATCATGACAAGGTTGAGAGGATCAGCTTCCAAACCTTATACTTAGACTTCACCACTAGACACCTATAACCACCCTTATAAGGAAGTTGTCTTAAACAATGATATTGGTGAGGTGTTGAGTTTCAATACATTTTTAAGATTACAAACTCTCAACCACATAATCAAAACCATTTATATGATCATGAATGTAAGTTTGAAAACCTTGAATCCATTAACATACTCAGACTCTCCTATAGGCCACCTATAGGCCTATTTGAAGGATCAACCCAACTTCAAGCTAAAGAAAGAAGGAGTAGGGTATGTATGAAAGATTCCAGGAACATAATTGAGACTCCAACTAAGTCAAAGTACATTGATAAAATCATTGATATGGAAATAATATGATTGAGACCAAAACACATTCATGACCCTAAAAATGGCACCTACAGGCTACAATGAGGATAGGTTAGTTTTAAGCCTAAAGTGAGAAAAAAGTTCATGGTGGAAATCTCTAAAACCTATTCCAAGTTTAAAAATAGATCAATATGGTTAATTATAAATAAATAAAACATGTTGAAGTTACTATATAAGATTGATCAAACTGAGTTTGAAACCCCTACACACAACGAATAATTACCTATAGGTTTGCTTGCTCCTCATGAGAGTTTTGCCTGATTGGGGAATGGGTGAAGTTTGTAGAAAGGTGCATGTTTAAATATCCATTAATTACCTATAGGGATGATTTTTTTTATAATGGCTTCATAAGTGTCATAATATCTCATTTAAACCCCCAAACTTGATAGTAAGGGTATAGAGTTCAAAACCCGGTTCAATCCTAATAGGTCTAATACCATGCTTAGATCAAAACAAATTCATGTGCAAGGGGATTTTTGAGGATGGTTTAATGGTTTTAAGGTTTTTAATAGCTTATATACATAGTGAAAAGTCTCCAAGTCCATTCATGGACAAAGAAATCAAGAAAAAGTTAGTTTGGCCTCTTAAAACCTTTTCCAAGTTTCCTTCATGCAAGCCTACTCTTCAAACACATTCTTCTCTTTCCCGATAATACCATGAACCAAGTGTATGAATATATTTTTTTTTATGAGGAGGTAGTAGGGTATCTACATGACATTTTGGAGGCATCAGTTGTTTGTTCAGGTCTCTGATGTGCATGAACAAATGCTAAAACTGTCAACCACTCTCAAATCATTGTTTGCAACCCGAGGAGGACCTTCTCACACTCATAAATTTCATGAGGATTTTTATGGGACATATTGATGATTTTAGGTGATGTATGGGTCCCCTAAAAATAATATTGTGGCATTAGGAAAGAGAAATAGGATCTATTCTTTATGAATAATCCTTAAGAATGAAACATGCCTAAAACCCTAATAGTGACCAGTCAAGATAAATGGATATAAAGCATATTTATTCCATATTTTTATCCTAAAACCTATTGTATTTTATTTATTAATCTAATTATGTTCTTAAAATGTACTTTATTCATACTTGCAGTTGTACAGACTATAATAAATGTCTTATTTTGCATGTTTTTTGGTGTTTTACAGGGGTTTTCATCAAAAGAAAACTTTAAAATAATTGGAAGAGGTCATTTGAGATGTTTTACACCAATTAAATCCCAAAATATTATATTAAATTCTAGAGGTGGTCAAATAAGGCTCATTTTCCAAGGTAGTCTCAAATAGGCCTAAAATGAGACTAGGTGGCAAGGTCATTTCATGGTTCTCACACTTCCACAGGGTCTCAAAACCTCAAAATTGACATGGAGGTTGGTGATATAATATGGAAAGTTTATCACATGATTTTGGGTGATTTAAAATGTGTGGGAAATGTTTGGAGCAATAAAATAGGGTTCTAGTCAAGGAAGCCTAATTGAAGCATAATTACAGAGGGAGAAAGGTAGGAAAAATGGACTTCCTCTCAGATTCAGGACATGAAATTTGACATGAAATTATAAGGACATAATGGTTCCTATAATATTCCCTTGTTTTTTATTTACCATTTGTACATTCTCCTACATAAGGAGGCTTATAGGTTTTTAGTGCTACAAGCAAAATAAGCCTAGTGAGAGCTTGAGGAGAAAAATGGAGTCTTGGGATTTGTTCCAAGAACCAAAATGGTTTGTTTTAGGTATGATAATGTATTTTAAGACCATCCATGGAGAAAGAGAGACTTGAATAATATAAACTTTAGTTTTGGGCTAATTGGACCAAACTAAGCGTGGAAATGAAGAGTTTCAAGACACATATGCACATGAATGATGAAATGTTAGATCAGAAGAGTTTATCAAGGAATTATAGGTGTCCAATGAGTTTTTTTGAAGGAATTTATGGTAAATTCATTATTGAGAGCCCATTTTTCACTCTTTTTATGTAAGGAAGGACAATTTTCAAGAAGCTAGTCAAGGTGTCAAGCCAAGTTCTAACTCCTACACGACATAGAGTGGTGGAGCATCTTAAAAAGTGAGACGCATAGATTTGCAATTCTATTTATGTATGTTCCATAACTTCCTTTCTTGTTTTATCTCACGAATACACTTGTCAATCTTCTTCTACTATGCCCTTTTCTCTCTCTTCACAATTCTCTATATAAGCAACCACTTTTGGCTTTGTAAACAATCCACATTTGGTATGGTAAAGCCCTTCTAATTTGAGTACTTATTTTTGCCTTTGAATAAAATATCTCAAGATGGTTTTGATTTCTCAACTTCTTCTCTAAGTGTGTGAAGTAGTTCATAATTGAATGGCAAGTGATCGTCATCTTTCCTTGTGTTCATCTTACTCTTTTATGTTTTGAGCAAGTAATCTTCCTTCTAACATGTCACATGAAGTATAGTTAATGTTATTGTATGTCTTTAAGTATAATAAAGAGAACTATTGTCTATAATTATTCATCCATCTTGAGAAATTCATTGTATCTTACCTTCATGTTGAAATACTTATGTTAGAGAAACCTTGAATGTTGAGCTTAGTTTTGTGAATCACCTTTCATAGTGAAAGTTCATGGTAGTCGTTGGAGTTAAACTTGGTACATCACCTCATTAGGCTAGGTTTATTTCATGTTTCTATCTTCATTTGCATCCCAAAAAGTTAGTAGCGTAGGTGATGAGCTTAAATAGATATATGAACGAAGTTCTTCAATCTATAGGTTTACCCCCACTATAGACAACCCATAGGTCTAGGGGTAATCCCATTATTTCACTCAATTGGAGTAAGATTCAACTACCTCTCCAAGGGTGAAAAATTGAGTGACAACATTTAGAACTTAACTCCTATTGATCAAATTGCATAATTGTGCATGCTTTTATATTTATTTTTCTAAGCTTCACATATGGTATGCATTCTTTGTTTGCTTTGAGAATAATTGCATATGGCATTACCAAGTGGCTCTAAGATTTCATATTTTTTATTGTATGCATGTGAAGGCATTTGAACATGTCCTTGTGGATGTCTTTTATTTATTTTTGTGGATATTTTCACATGTCCTTCTATGTGGCTCTAATCCTCCTTTCTGTACTTCTATGCATGTGAGGGCATTTGAACATGTCCTTGTATGTGATTTCAATTTGATTGAGTGATATTTGAACATGACCCTTGTATGTTTCCCCTTGGCCTTCTATTGTATATTTTGTGTGTTGTGTGTGTACTCTTTTATTGTGTGTGTCATAACCATGACACCTTGCTTGATTATTTTCTTAAAATTTTTATACCATGATGGACTTCATGCATACATCCATCCCTTCCAATGCCATGATAGATATCATGAATTCCTCCCTAATTAGTTATATCCAGCATTGCATACTCAGTTGATCAATAATCTACGTGTTGCATTGTCACATCTATCTAGACACACTTACTTTGAATGTTTGTTTCCACATGCATTTTACATTATTACTATGCTCAGTTTACAAACATAATGATGCCATGCTTTTTCCATGTTGTCAATATTATTTGGATTTATAGTTTCACATCACAACCACCTACTGCATAACTATTTATTTTGATGTTTTGTTGTTTCATAGGCTCAACAACTCCATTAAAAAGAGGGGGCATTCATAGAGGTTTGTCTTAGAGTCTAGAATTCCTAGATTAATATACAGATAGGATTTAATGGAGATTACATAGTTGACATAGTTTCAGACTCAAAAAATAAAACAAATAATTACTTTGGATAGGAGTGCCACATTGGATAGGAGAGCAATACTCTAGTGTCCTTCCTAGTATTGTTGTATAAATGTCTAAAAAATAGGCATTTCATAATTTTTCAGAACTTCAATTTACTCAAAACAGTACTCAATAGTTTCACAGTCTCAGTTTTCAAGATTACTCAATTTAATCTCAAATTCACTTAGTTTGGGGGAAATCATGTGTGGCATGTTTTTCTAAGTTAACACAGATATTATTTGAAGGCATGTGCATGACACATCATTTTATTGTTACTCAATTTTTCTCCAGTATTATAGATGGAATGATAATTCATGTCATTCTCCATGTTGTATACACTAAACCTAGATTATACTCAATATTTGCACTAGTGTTGCACCAGAATTGAACCTTATATCATATGTCATGGTTGTTTTACTACTTACACCAATATTTAGACCATTTTTTCATTATAAATACCTATTAGGATTTATATAGGGATTATAAATTACTTTTCTAATCTAAATAGGTGATTTTCAATACAAGCACACCTTGAGTTCTTAAACACACCCATTTATTGATGAGGATTGGGGCATGCACATTCCAATCCAAGCTATTCAACATTAATGAAACCAAAAGTTTACAACTCATCACAATCACTAGTTTTCACACTAAAAAAACACAACGGTTCACATACCTAACTAGGTGTATTTAGTCTTTGTCACTCTCTAGTTTTTTGTCTTTCAATTTTTTATATTTATCTTAGGTAAAGAATGTTATTACATATGTTTCATTGAAGGTTTTTACATGGATCACACTTTAGTGTTGTGGCCCACATCTAGGACTCCTTTTCATAGGTAATTTTAGGTACACACTCTTTTTCCTTTTACTCTAGTACTTTCACTTTTGTTGTATTACTAGAATAAGATAGGGGTAAATATAGACACATAAATTAACATTTAATCTAAAATCATGTACTTATGACCACTCTTTTACACACTTAGCTCTAGACCTATCATATGTCCCCTTTCGATCACTTTTAATAAACACCTTTCACTCTCTTCTAAGTTGATAAATAACCCTCGAATGTACTCACCCATATTCTTATCAACCTTAGCCATCTTTTAAGTCCTACCTAACACTCAGCATGATGAAACCACCCATTGGACTATTAGGATTTAGGATCACAATTGATAACCTTGTATAAACAACTAAACACAGAATTTAAACCAAAAGTAATAAGTAACTAGAAATTAGAAACAACACAGAATATGAGAGACAATACCCAATTGTATTAGTACTCTTCCAGAAGGAAATACAACAAAGAAGATGTCACAGTCTTCTTCCTTACACTCCTCTAGGGCTCCCACACCCCTAAGGCGTAAACAGTAAATCTCTTCAAGAGTTCTCTCTTGTAATATCAATTACAACCACAACTCAAACACAGAGTTGTCCAACCAGTCAGTAACAATACTGCTAGTACACAAGTATGAAACGTACTCCAAGTAGATCACCTTTACACAACCTGCAACACAACTAATCTTACTTACACATGTAGATCTCTCTACACCCTGAAGAACCCTTGTCCTTGCCTCACCAAGTCCTTATGATTCTCCAAACCAATACCCCGGTGGATCCTCTATCAGATCTTGCTATCCCGCAGATCTCTCTGATCATACACACTCGGCACCCCTGTGGAACTAGGAGGAGCTACCCTTGCTCTCTTCACACTCAAAGATCTAACCAAGCTCAACTCTAACTAGCACTCTTTACAATACAGCCCATGAGCCTATGAAATAGATCTCATACAAACAATAATTAGACTTTTTTAATTACAATAATTAGAAACCGCAGCTCAAGACTAAAATTAGTCCTTAAAATGCAAACAATCGGTTCATTCACAAACAGTTCGTGAAACCGACAGTTCCAGAATCGCATAGGCGACTGACATCGGTCGTTGTTAGTCTGAAGGTGACTGACATCGGCCAATTTGATCGATGTCAGTAGCTCTGCTCACTGGTTATGACCGACATCGGTTGACCTGACTGACGTCGGTTGCACTGTAACTCAGCTACCTCCTCCTCCATGTTTACATCAGTGAAGCTTTTAGCTTCACAACCTAACATGGACAAGAGTGTATACACATAATATCATCAAACTTTATTAATTACTAATGCTTTATCTCTTTCAAGAACCCATCAAGTCTTAGTTTCTCTGAGTGCTTGCCTTAAGGGGTGCACCAAAAAATGGGTAAGTAGACCATTGATGCTTTACAAGATTGATGTCCCTTTACTACCACTTGATATATACACAACCATCTCCTAAAAACATTCTTATAAGCTTTGCCTCCTCTTTTGCACCATCCTCTAGCCATTTTTTGCCTTCATTAGCCCTTCCCTAACCTAAAATCCTTTTTAGTGGTTTATGATATACTGTCAAACCCATCAACCTAATACTCTAATTGACAAAACTCATTTAGGGTTTAGGTCATCCCTTGGATGACAAACACTATGGCCTAATTTGTTTTTGTCAATAATGATACAGAGTTGATTATGTCAAATCTATCAGCTAAACTCTTGAAAAGGATTAGGGTTAGGTTCACCTATATAAACACACTCATTTCATCATAAGAGAAGAGAAGAAGATATATATATTGTGCATATGCTTATACACCATTCTACTTAAGGATCATAGCTTAGGGTTTCATACTTTCTTTAGAGATACGAATCTTGTGTTATGAAGAAGTCTTTTCGATGCATTGGTAGGTTGTGTAGCTTAGAGTTGATTTATCCTTGTCATCCTTACATACCATAATGACCTCTTGAAAATAACCTTCTCCAAGGGAGAGATTGAGGCTCAACTTATTTGTCTTTAAAGGTAAGTATTCCTATCTTTTTTCCTCCTTTGTAAGAGTAGATATATTTGTATTTATACTTCTCTCCCATGCATTAAGATTTTGTATACATTGATGTGAGTATATGTCTTCTATGCATGTTTACTTTTCATGTTTATTACCTCCACTTTGTGCTAAAAGCTTAGGTGAGCACAAATTTAGACTTTACTTTACTTGTTATTAGTTTAGTGAATATGAAAACATAGGACCTAGTTAGGGTTATTACATAGTTTTTGCTTGACTAGAAGCTTTGGAACCCTCCTTACTAATATTATTGTGGCAAGAGATCTCTTGGATATATAAAATGGATCCATATTGGTCATGACCTTGAATATCTAATATATCAATAATCGAAAGTATAAGTAGGATTTATCTTCTCTGAGCTAGGATTGATTTATAGATCAATTACATTTTCCTTTATATACATTCTGGTGAATCTGATGTGAATATAACCTTTGCAAAATTTTTTTCATGCCATCATTTTTATCATTTTATTATATTTTTCCATATTTATAGTACTGTATCAAACCAGTTGATATATTTATAACTTTTTGTTCACAAGTTTAACACATAGTCGCTTCAAAATGACTTTGTTCTATCTATGCAGCTCTTCATCAACTACATGTTACTGAATCAAATAGTTCAACACAATATTCTTCTTCAATTCTAGATTATCATACGATGTTGAATAGGTCGACTGTGTATGCTAATTTATTCTACCAACATATAGGGTAACAAACATTTTCTAATAGGTCAATAATGTTCATTATTCTTCTTCAACATATAAGGTTTTGTAGAACTTAGTTAAACCAGTCGACCTAGTTTATAGAATTTGAAAGCAACAACTAAACCATTATAGCATAAAAATTTGTAATGTAAATCATCTTCAATCCCATCAAGGTTCCTTTCTTTTCTCTCTATAATTTTATTTCTTCATTCACTTTTGTTTTTCACAAGTTAAGCAGTCTTTAAAATTATAAACCTACGCTAACTAGGTCGACCTGGTTGACATAGTTTTGGAGTTTGTCTTCTATCTGAGAGACATAGTTGACATGTTTGAATTTATTCTTAAACACCTTGCTTCTATAGAATAGTAGTGACTTAGTTGACTCTGTTCTATATTATTATCATATAGTGTTGCCTAAACTAAATCTGTATTATCTTAATCAAGGAATTAACATCTATTTACTAGTAATTAATTCACATTTCCTTTTCAGTTATTTGTATGCTTAGAGTAACTCACATGATATAAATAAGTAGTTTTTCAAAATTACCATTTTAGTTAAACTATTTTACTCTTTTGCATACACTACCAAATCAATTAAGATTCAAAATGCATTTAAACATTTATCTTCCCAAGGCCTACCTACTTGGATATCATCACCAAGGGGGAAGCCGACTTGGTTTTTTCGCCCAATATAAATATGTGGTTAATGGTGTATATTGGAAAATCAACTGGCACGCTTATCACTATGGGATTGTGAAGTGAGGGGATAGGCCCCAATACAAAGCCAATACCATTACCAATACAGATCCCTTTCAGTCCAATCATCCTGAAACCAACTTTAGACTACTTTTTTATTCTCTATTTTAGCCAACTTTCCTATCACATTAAAATCAAAACTTCCTAATAATATAATAACACTCAAGATGGCCAATTAGTTAGCATTTACTTTTCATTTGATTTTTTACTCTATGTTGTATTACAAAACTTGAATTAGCCATCCTTGGTGTAAGGTTTATATTGTGTGACCCAATTGGATCAATCACATTGATCCAATTGTTTGTGTGTTTGCTTTCTTTCTTGCTTTAAAATATCTAGCAAAAATGTTTCCCTATTTTAGAACACTATCATCTTGGTTGATGCAGTCTCTTACATACTATGTTTTACTTTCCTACCAATATTATATAGTTAATTTGAATGACTGCATCTTCTTACCTTCCTATTTAGTTCTTTATTCAATAATACATAATCAGTCTGCATGATTGTGTATCCTTATCGACTTGTTTAGCTTTCTTGTCTATAATACACAATTGACCTGAACGACTATGTATTCTTATCTATCTATTGGGTTACAGAACACAATCGAATGATTCAAAATTGTATCCTATTTTCTAACTTTGGTTTTGCATCATCATCCTTCTTAGCCTTTTTTTCTCATCATAAACTTCCTATTTAAAGACAATGTAGAGTTGAATTCAACATATTTGATGAACTTTACCAATTCCAATAGGTTTCCCCATAAATAGCTTATGGCTTCCACTTTAGATGAAAGTAATGTGCATGTAGCCACTCACACTACCAATTATGGGACTCTTTCTCATGCATTATCTATTCGTAACCCTCTATTATCCTTAGAAGATTAACATGAATTAGAGTATACTCTAGAAATGCTTTTCTTCATTAATGAATTTCCTCAGCATCGAGGAAAAAACCCTTCCACTATTTACAACCTTATGATAAGTGTTCAAGAAGACAAACCCCATTCACCTTCCCCCACATTCTCACATAGATTTGAGGGAAATAACTTCTTTACTTCTCAACCTCTTCCTTCTCTTTTGACCCCTTTTCACATTATGATATCTTCTTCCTTGATTTATTCTACCTCCATGCCAAGTATCTCTACTAACATGCCAGTTTTAACATCTAGTGAGCATTTTCAAAGACCCACACTTCTCAATCTTGTTGACACAGTGGATTGTACCCTAGGCAGGAGGCCGAGCTCTTGCCTTCCACACGTCAGAATGGAAACTCCCCTCTCGCCTGTGGGACTGGTGAAGCTGGAGGGGAGAGTCTCTAGGTAAGGGATAGCTCCTTTTGATGCGTCTGAGTTATTCCAATAAGTTTTAATACATATATATAGATATATAATGGGGGGATGAAAAGTGAGAAGGATTACAGGAAAACAAAGCCTACTCTAAAAGAGGTGATGCACCAAATGATTCAACCTACTCACACTCACACTCTGAACCATACAAACACATACGTACACTTTAACTAGTAAAAAAACCAGGCTACAGAAAGCTTAATAGGGAGGCTCTAATGGAACACACAGAAAATAGGGACTCACCATAGGTGCTATGGAAAGGGTACACTATATAGTAGCTTCTTCCTGTCTCTGCACTTCCAGGTACAGCTCTTCTTGTCACTTGCAGGAATGGCACCTTATAGACACCAGGTGCATTGGTGTTAACCATGTGAAAGCATTAGAAAGTAATGACTAAACACAAAACTAACACCCATACACACATAGAGATATCTAACCAGAATAGAGGTAAAAATGCGTATATTGATTTTAGGTGAAAATTTGTCAGGGCTTCACCTTACAAATGTGAAAAGATCCTTTTCCAAATGAGAAGTCTGCAATATATAGAGGAAGGAAAGAGGCCTTTTGGCACCCTTTTTACAAATAACCATGTGTGTTCCGATCATTGGGAAGAGCAAGCTGCTTAAACATCATATGAGAAATTATGGGCTGCATCGTTTGTCTGCTTACAAGACCGCTCTATCAAGGCGATTACGTGGCTTGTCTGTTCATTAATGTAAAATGAAGAAAAATGGGTCACACCATTAGACATTTGCACCTCCTAATGATCAATTTGTAGACATTGTATCACCTACTAGAGTAACTTCTTGAATCGATGCCTCCCTTTGCCACTTGGACTATTTGCCTGTTTCTACACTTGGCACTTTTATCTTTTCACTGCATTGACTCTTCTAATTCCTTCGCTCTTTTCTCTCTTTATTCTCTAAGCTCTTTGTTGGTGCTCAAACGGCTATTTCTCTATTGTAAAAATGACGTTTGTGGACCCGTCACCATTTGAAAAATAATGGCTAATCTATCTCCTTAAAGTTAACAGCTTCCAAGATGTCACCATCCTTGGCAAATTCTTTCAAGCCTTTTCCTCTGATTCGGCCTTTTGTTTTGGACCCTCCCGAAGGGGAAGTATCCCTTCAGCTCTGGAGAAATGCCCTTCATTTAGTAGCTGAGAGTCCCCCGCAAGGGCACCTACCCTTTGGGGTCCTTCGGTGGCCTTTGTCTCTTCGGCCTTTTTTACGAGTTTTTTCTGTGGGCTTTTTCTTGCGAACAAAAAGTCTGCAAGAATTGCCCTTTGAAAAGTGCCCTTCATGATTCTTGTGATTGACCTTTCTGACGATTTTTTTTGTTGACTAAGTCCCCTTTGCAAGGGCACTTGTCCTTCGAGTGGCTCCCTTGAACTCTTTGGTTGAACCAAAAGCATTGAACCAACCGTTGAACCAATTGATTGAACTGGTTCAATGGTTTAAATAGTTGTTGAACCAAGGCATCGTGTTAGGAACCCCTTATCCAACGGAAGCACAATTGATTACTTTCTTATAATCAATTAAACATAGAATTATACCAGAATGATTAAGTAACTAGAAACTTGAGACATCAAAGAATTTGAGAGACAATACACACTCTTGTATTAAATATTACTAAAAGAAAATACAATAAGGACTATGCCACTTCTTCCTCCACCTCAAAGGCTTGCCACACCTCAAGACCTTCTTCCCTCTCTCTCTTGCTCAACACAACCAACTCAACAACCTGAGTTGTTATCCCTCCTTGAATACTTCAACTGATCTCCTTGACCTTACACCTGTAGATCTCCTTGACCTTGCTTCAATGCTTCAATACTTTACTTGCTTGCTTGATTTACAATACATGCCCCATGGGTCTTTAAATAGAATCCTATGCATACAAAAATAGAACTCTAATTACAATAATTAGACACGCAGCTCGTGACTATAATTAGCCCATAAACATGCAAACACTTGCTTCACTTAACTGACTATTCGTCAACAGCAGTTCTGGAACGCCACAGGCGACCAACGTCGGTCCCTGTCTATCTAGTGCTACCAACGTTAGCTGACTTCCTACCGACTCCAGTTTCCTTCTGCACTGGTTATGACCGATGTCGATCATGCTGTCGATGCTGGTACTTCTGGATCTTCAGCAACCTCTTGTTTCTTTGTGTCTGCAACAGTTGAAGCTTTTAGCTCCACACCCTAACAATCTCCCACTTGGAGATAAAACAACTACAACTGTACCTGTACCTGTACACCATCTACTTTGTTCCCTTGGCTCTATATACCTCTTCAAAGTCACTCTTGAAGACCAACCACCACAAAACCTGTGATGCCGTACCTGTCACTTATGCTAAAAGAATTTTGCTGCTCCCAAATTCTTCATGACATACTTCTGAACCAACTCTACCCTTAGCTCAGAAAACTCCCTGTATATGAAACCCTGCAACAAGCAACACAATACAGTAACAGAATAATGTAGCTAATATTATCCAACCTAGTAAAGATAAATACAATGGTCAAACCTCCATTGTCCTGCAGCCTAATCAAGACCATATACCATAGCCTTTTGTCTCACGTGTCCATCCACTCTCTTCTCTAACATGGGAATCCATCCCTCATCCAGTGCTTCCTTCCAGCTGACAACTCCACCAACAAATACCTATTTGGTTCTTCTCCAAGGACTCACACTCCTCATCCATGCCAAGCTCCCACTATTTCTGGATTCTACCTGCATTGCTTCTTCCATCTTCCTAGTTCTTGACCATCAGTAAGCAATATAAAGAAGGTGAACAAAAAATATGAGGTTCACTTACCCTTTTTGACCTCCATATGGGTGTTTGAGACTCCTTGATAGCTTGCTGTCCACCCAACATCCATTCCAGTGACCGATCTCGACCATCTCCCAGTCTGCTCCCGACCGATGTTGGTTCCCTGCACTGACCCTGACTACTGACGTCGTTTCCCTAGCCAACGCCGGTGTCCTTTCTATCGATGTCAGTCCCTACCTAACCGATGTCAGACTTCTCTGTCCGACTCTACCGACCCTGCTAGTCTGAACATGACCGATGTTGGTATCTGCCTGACCGATGTCGGTCCCAAGTGACCGACATCGGTGTTTGTGTGTTCCTGTAAGTGATGAAATATTCATCCATGACCTCATCTTGGATCAAACCTCTATCCATACTACCCTGCTCAAAATTATTCAGCCCCTATGACTGATCTCTATCCTTCATCTCCTCCATAAACACCAAGGCTTCTTTGTTCCTATCAAAAGCATCAAATTTCCTTTTCCTGCAATGAACTCTATCTATGCTTTCCAAATCTGAACACATACCTTTTGAATCAAGAACGTCCATTCCCTTCTTATTCATGTGACCAAGCCTATTAAGCCACATCTTTGAATCTATAGCTGAAGTAGATAAACCAGAAGTAGAATCAGTAATACAAGTAGATAGATAAAGAGTACCTACTTTCTTACCTCTTGCTAAAACAAGTGCTCCCTTGGTAACCTTCCAAGAATCCACTGTGAGGGTTATTGTGCATCCCTCATCACCCAACCTTCCTACAGAAACCAAACTCTGCTTCAAAATTGGGACATGAATGACCTCCTTCAACACCCATGTGTTGTCCATCTGCAATCTCAGTTGCACTTTCCCTTTGCCAACTATTTGACAAGGCATACCATCCCCTAAATAAAGCACTCCAAAGTCTCCCTGTTCATACTCATGGAATAAATCTCTGTTTGGGGATGCATGAAAAGAAGAACCAGAATCTAAAACCCAAGATCCTACCTGACTATCCAAAGAAAGTATGAGAGCATCTTGTACCACAATATTTGCATCCTTTGCTTCTTCATTACCTTTATGTTGATTCTCTTTATCCCTCAACCAACACTCATTCTTTGTGTGTCCTCTCTTTCCACAAAACCAACAGGTAACACCTCTGGACTCGGATCTCCTTCCCACCTTTGACCTTGATATCCCTTGCTCTACCTTCTCTCTTTGCCTTCCCCTACTTTTTGCACTTAGAGCATTCCCTGATGATTCACATGTGCTTCTCCTGCGTATTTCTTCATTCAAGATCACACTCACAACATCATCAACTTTTAAGATTTTAGAAGCAGATGCAGAATTACTTACTGCCATAACCAGACTATCCCAACTTTTAGGTAAGGAACATAAAATCAAGAGAGCCTTTACCTCATCATCAAAAACAATATTGACTGAAGCTAACTGGTTTACCAAACCATGGAAATCACTAAGATGAGTATGTACCGATCCACCTTTCTGCATTTGCAAAGTAAATAGCTGCTTCATAAGAAATACCTTATTAGAAGTTGAGGGATTTTCATATAAATTCGCCAAGGATTTTATCAACTCTTCCGTTGTCTTGCACTGTGACAAGTTGGAAATCATAGACGATGCAAGGTTCAACCTTATGGAACCGAGAGCCTTCCGATCAAGAACACTCCATTCTTCATCCTTCATATCTGTGGGCTTGCATGCAACCCCACCCAATGGTAAGTATAAATCCTTCTGATACAGATAATCCTCTATCTGCATCCTCCAATGTTGATAATTCTTGCCGTTAAACTTCTCCATTCGTAGCTTACTTTCTTCTGCCATTGATGAACTCCCACTCAATCAGAAACCCTATGAATGACCTATAATCAACAAACAATAACCTACTCCCTACAAATCATAGCTCTGATACCAACTATTAGGAACCCCTTATCCAACGGAAGCACAATTGATTACTTTCTTATAAGCAATTAAACACGGAATTATACCAGAATGATTAAGTAACTAGAAACTTGAGACAGCAAAGAATTTGAAAGACCATACACACTCTTGTATTAAATATTACTAGAAGAAAATACAATAAGGAAGATGCCACTTCTTCCTCCACCTCAAAGGCTTGCCACACCTCAAGACCTTCTTCCCTCTCTCTCTTGCTCAACACAACCAACTCAACAACCTGAGTTGTTATCCCTCCTTGAATACTTCAGCTGATCTCCTTGACCTTACACCTGTAGATCTCCTTGACCTTGCTTCAATGCTTCAATACTTTACTTGCTTGCTTGATTTACAATACATGTCTCATGGGTCTTTAAATAGAATCCCATGCATACAAAAATAAAACTCTAATTACAATAATTAGACGCGCAGCTCGTGACTATAATTAGCCCCTAAACATGCAAACACTCGCTTCACTTAACTGACTGTTCATCAACATCAGAACGCCATAGGTGACTGACGTCAGTCCCTATCTATCTGGTGCTATCGACGTCGGTCGACTTCCTGTCGATGCCAGTTGCCTTCTGCACTGGTTATGATCGATGTCGGTCATGCTGTCGACACTGGTACTTCTGGATCTTTAGCAACCTCCTGTTTCTTTGTGTCTACAATAGTTGAAGCTTTTAGCTCCACACCCTAACACATCGAACCGAATGTTTGAACCAAGCCGATGAACCAAGCCTTGAACCAAGTTGACGAACCATTTGATTGAACCTTCTGAAGAACTTTGCATTGAACCAAGGTGTTGAACTTTGCCAATCGAACCAAGGCTTTAAACCGAAGCGTTGAACCAAGGCATTGAACCAAGCCATTGAACTGGTTCAATGGTTCAAAGATGCTAACCTTACTTGTGAATTTTTTGACAAGAGTCTGAAGAAGCTTTGCAAAACCTTGCACTCTTTGAACTAGTTCTTCATGTGCCAAAAGACTCACCTGTAGAGTTCGTAAAAAAACTTCTTTGCAGAATCCATAGAAACTTCATCTGCAGAGACCATAGAAAATCCATGCCTGCAAAAATGGTAGAAAAGAACTTGCAGAGTCTATAGAAATAGACTTATAGAGTCTGTAGAAATAGACCTATAGAGTCCATAGAAATAGACCTGCAGAGTCCATAGAAATAGACCTACAGAGTCCATAGAAAATTTTGGACTTGTGTGAAATCAAAAAATTAATTGGCCTAGATTAGCAGGGAAAGAAGGGGATCAATTTTTGGCCTGTTGGACTAAAAATGGTCAACAAATTGGTGACTCCCAAGGGAAGCATGTCTGCTATGCTTGGAAACCAGTTGCCTTAAAATCCATTGGACACAGAATTAGAATGTAACTTAAAGATCAGCAATAGCCCCAATAGATTCAAGAACCAATCATGAAGATGAACCCCAAAAGGAAATGAAAACACACACAAAACTAAGAAAACTACTGACATGTGCAGAAGGCACTTAGGGAAAATAGGAGAAAAGTAAGGGAAATATATACATGATGGAAAAGGGACTCAGTGGTAATGCTTAAGATGTATCCCATTAACTGGGATATACAGTTCTTCACCATCCAACCTGGAGAGTTGGAATGCATTATGCTACTTGCATTGAGTGATTACGTATGGGCCACTCCATAGGGTGTTGAACTTCATGTGCTTTCTAGGTTTAGCTCGGTCCTCATCCCATTTCAAAATAATGTCTCCTTTAGAGAAACCTTTTGATGAAGATTTATTGTCGAAGTGTCTCTTTGTTTGTTGTTAGTGGCTGGTCATAAAAGCCATAGCCTAGTCCCTTATCTCTTGGAGCTCCATCAGCTCGCATAGCCTAACCTCCATGCTATTTCCTTCTTCTAATTGTAGCTGGTGAGTGAGATCCAAGGCTGACAACTCAAGTGAAATGGGGAGCCTAGCTTCCCTTCCATAGACGAGTGTGTATGGCAAGTTACCAATTGCCCTTTTCAGTGTGACCCTATCTGCCCACAGGGATATTTTTAACTTGGCATGCCAAGTCCTCTAATTTTCTTCCATGGTTTGCTTGATGATCCTGATCAGGTTCTTATTTGTAGATTCAGCCAACCCATTCCCTTGTGGGTAGTAATTGGATGAAGTGTTGAGATAGATACCATATCTCAGTGCCCATTCACTTGTTTTAGTTCCCAAAAAAGCTAATGCATTATCTGAGATTATGGTTGTTGGAACCCCAAACCTTGCCACCAGGTCCTCATAAAAATTTAGGACTACACTTTCATTGGCCACCTTCAGAGCAACAGCCTCTACCCATATTCTGAAATAATTTGTGGCAGTTAGGACCCACTTGTGTCTAGCACTAGAGGGAGAATTAATCATTATTATGAAGTTAAGGCCCCATTGCATGAATGGTTGTTCCACCTGAATAGGCTATAAATGCATGGCAGCCAATCGTTGCTTCCCATCAAAAGTGCACACTTCTGGCACTTTCGTATCTAGGCATGGGTGTCCCTGAAAAGAGTAGGCTAGAAATAGCCAGCCCTCATTATTCTTGCTACTGTAGCCCTAGGAGCAAAATGACCACTGGCTGGCCTATAATGGAACTTAGATAGCACCCTATCGGCCTGACTTGAGTCTAAACATCTTAAAAAGACTCCTGAGAGATCCCTTTTGAACATCACTCCATAAATCAAGGCATAAGGGAGACACTGGAGTCTGAAATACCTTCTCTTGGTCCTTTCAAGTGAGTGTGGACACTCACCAGTGAGAAGGAAATGCCTCACGTCTAATGTCCAATCCTTCATGATAGTTGATTATTCTACTGTAGCTGCATCATGGATTAGTAGACTGGCCTCTTTTTGCTGCTTAAAGTCTACAGCAAGGTGTTCACACAGGCCTCTCCCTCTTACTAGTTTGGTGATCTTGATGTCTAGATCATATTCCATCACCTTAGTGATCCACCCTGCTCTCTTCTCATTTAGGTCTCAGTTGATCAAGAAATCCTTGTTGCCAGGATGTGGAACCATGAGGTGGATTCTACTATTGGATAGCATATGTCTGAATTTCTTCAGACTCTGTATGACCGCTATGACTTGCTTTTCCACATATGTGTATCTAACTTCAAAACCTTCTAGGCCTTGGCTAAAAAATGCAATTGGTTGCTCAAGGTTATCATCACTTGCCTGGGTAAGCATGGTGGAGATTACCTCTTCATTACCAAGTGTAGAGATTGAAATCTTTGGTGAAGTCACAGCTGATCAAAGTAGGAGCCCGAGATATGGCCTGCTTGATTTCTTCAAACTTGTCTTTTCTTTGTGCTATCCATGTGAACTCTTCACCCTTCCTCAACATAGAGGTCAACGGCTTGACCACCTCCAAAAAATTTAAGATAAATATCCAGATGAAATATATCTTGCCGAAGAAACTCTGCAGGCCTTTCCTATGCTTAGGCAAGGACAGCTCTAGGATGGAGCAAATTCTCTCTAGGTCAATAGCCAAACCTTTCAAATAAATAATGTGACCAAGAAGCTTTCTCTCATGGACAACAAACACGCATTTCTAAGGATTGAGAGAGATACCAAACTCTCTACACCTCTCAAAGATTTATCTGAGGTGTTTCATGTGTTGGCTCACTTTCTTGGAGAAAACTCACATCATCAAGATATACTAGCATAGTATTATTTATCAAGCCTTGAAAGGCCATGTCCATAGCTTATTGGAAGGTGGCACCAACATTAGATAGTCTGAAAGGCATTTTATTGTAAGCAAACATTCCTCACTTGGTAGTGAAGGTTGTCTTGTGTTGGTCATAGTCTTGCACCAAAATCTGGTTGTATCCAAAATACCCATCCAGGAGGGAGAAACACTCGTTGCTTATCACCATTTGAAGGATCTACTCCATGCTTGGGAGAGGATAAGGTCTTTCAAAGAGACTCTGTTGAGGTCTCTAAAATCAACGCATAGTTTGATCTCCCCATTTCTTTTCCAGACAGGAACAAGGTTCTCCAGCCATGAAGAGTGTTTGATTAGAAATATTATCTTGGACTCAATCAACTTGGTGAGCTCCTTTCGCATGAGAGGCTCAATCATTGGGTTGACAGGCCTCTACTTCTGCTTGATTGGCTTGGTGCCTTCTTCTAGCTCAATGGTATGCTGGGCCAAACTTGGGTCAAAACCCCTCAAATCACTATACTCCCAAGCGAAGATATCGGCAAATTCTTGGCACAACAAAATGAAGGCCTGCCTTTTATAGTCCGTGCACACTTTCCCAAATGCAAGCAGCTTATCCTTGAATATTTCCACCTTCTCATGGTTCTCTTCATCTTTTATGATGCATGCCTTGTTGCTTTTCAACTGGTCATCTCCATTCAAGATATTCTCTAGAGTGACCAAACCTTTGGAGAGCTTATTATTCTTCAGCTAAATAATTTGGCTGCCATATTGCTACTACAGCTTAACCTCATTTTTTGTGGCAAACTTAGCTTCTTCTTGAAAGAAGAGTGTTATTTGTTGATCACTATTAAATACCTACCAATTGGTGATGTTGTCAGGTACAGAGGGCCGAATCACTACCTTTAAGTGGCATGAGTTGTGGTCTCAGCCTATTTCCTGAGGGATATCAAACTGGGCACCAACTGCTGCCACCCTATCTGCTTGCTTGTTCTGTTCTCTAGGAATGGAGGAAATATTGAAATCAAAGAAATTTTCCACTAAGTCCCATACCCTATGTTTTTAGGACTTTAGTAAATAATTATTTGTCAAATTCTAGCCTCTTACCTGATTGACAATCAGCTCACTGTCACCAAAAACTTGTATCTCTTTGATTCCTCTTTTCCTCACCCACTCCAAACCATGGATGAGGGATTCATATTCTACAACATTGCATGTGCAGGAAAATTGGAACCAAAAAGCTGAAAAATACCTCTCTTTTGAAGGAGAAACCAACACTGCTCCACCACCAGCTCCCAACTTACTTTTTGAACCATCAAAGAATAGCTACCATAGACCTGAGCTTTCCTGGTTGGCTCTCATCAAATTTAGTATAAAATTACCTTCTTCATGCATGTAATAAATTCCAAGGCCTACCTCCTCTATGAACTTGTAAGGATCATGCTCGAAGTTGTCACTTCCCCATTCATCTAAGAGCAGGTTTACAACTCCTTCAAGGGCAGAGGATGGAGATTGGTCTACTTGGAACTCTTCCTAGTCAATGACGAGATAGCTGACATTTGTTGCCTTGAGTGAGTAAGGTTCTAGATGATCTCTGTGGAGTGGCTCGGATTCAATCTTGACTTTAGTCCCATACTTGGTTTTAAAAACTAGATAATACCAATTCGCTGCTAAGTAGCCGCCTATCTTAGATGTAAAGTCCCTGGATAAGCAGATGGCAAAGTAAGGAGGGACATCCGCCACTACCACATCATGAGGAACTGAGAAGGTTGAGAAAGCGTGTAGCATCAAGATCAAACCTCTTACCACCCCAACTATCTTTGTTGGGGTTCCATCCAGCTGCAGGACTCCCTTGGTCATTTCTTCGTATTTCAAGCCCAGTTTGTCAGCTATACATTTGGGCATCACCGAGGTGCTTGTTCCACTGTCAATGATGCAATTATGCACCAAGAAATATCCTATGACCAAGGACACATAAAAAGGAGGAACTTTTTCTTTTTTTTGGGTCTGACCTGAGGTGGAAGGCTGTCCATTCATCATCAAACCATTATCGGCCTTTACTGGGATAGCTTGTTCATCTAGCTCATGCAATTCTTTTTGCAGCATGTCCTTTTGCCTTGATATTAATAATGAATCCCACAAGGAGATGTTCATGTGTAGCTTCTTCATCTGGTCAACCACATTGACTCGAGGGTTGCCTTCCTTCAAATTTTCTTTA
Organism: Torreya grandis; assembly: GCA_037957365.1. Lineage (NCBI taxonomy): Eukaryota > Viridiplantae > Streptophyta > Pinopsida > Cupressales > Taxaceae > Torreya > Torreya grandis. The sequence continues at coordinate 2,352,093 of JARHVA010000384.1, forward strand.
GAATTATTTACAGCCTGACGTGCAAGCTGAGGAGCTGGAGGTACAACCAGCGGTCTGAAACTTGGGACCTTTTGATTTATATGTGATGAAGAAGGTATTGCTGACGTTTGGGTAGCAGCCTGAGCTTCTTCCATTGCTCTCCTTTTGAATCTTGTATTGGTTGCAACACAGTCAGCCTGATTGTCTGCAACACCCACATAATTGACTGAATAAAATTCACCTTCCAGATGATTCATGAGAGTAAAATCAGGCTGGGTCTGACTGTTGCTCGTGCTGGGTTGCATTGGAGCCTAAAAAACTTGGGAATGGGTGGTTGCCTAATTGTCTTGTACATTTGGGTAATAACCCATCATTTCATTTTTATAAATAGCTTGCTCCTGACCATATCCCATGGTTAAACAACTTGGTTGTTCTTGCACCAGATTGTTTTGAATGGGCACCATAACCTTAGATGATGAAGGGGCACTTGGGTTGTAGCCTTGAAAGGGTTTGGTCTGAGTAAGTTGACCCTATCCTTGATTGTAATTTTGGAAAGGGGGTTTAGGAGCTTGACCATACTATTGATATCCTTGGTTTGGTCAGTTGCTTTGAGCTTGCTACCTTTTAATAGCCACAAGGTCATTTGACATATTTTGCAATAGACTCTTGACTTCATGAAGTTCATTAGGTGGAGTAGCAGCTGGCTTTTCTATGCTAGGTAGAAGAGCTGAGGTGGGAGCAATGGTCTAAATTGGAGGCAGTATTTCAAGGAAAAGTGGCATATGGGGTCTAGGGGCTATCCTCCTAGCCTACACTAAGTAATTTTCAGCTGCTATACCTATGTCATAGGCGGCAGATAGCACATGTCCTCCCATGGATTGTATCATAACAATGATATCACTGTCCAATGCTCTTAAGTAATATAGGAAAGCATAACTAGGAGTAGGTCTTACCGAAATGGGGATTCTATCTCATGTCTTCTGAAACTGAGTGTTGAAATCCTGCATGTATTCATGCAGGGCTCTTTTCATGGTGGTCAACTACTCAGCAAGTGAGAGGTGGTCGCTCTTTTCTCCAAAACGGTTCATCAAGTGAGTGCCTAATTCATTCTAGAAACTGATTGAATTTATGGCTAGAGTCCCATACCAGTCCAGAGCTTTTCCCTTGAGGGACAAAGCCAGCAATCTGGTTGCAATATTATCCTCAGTAACATTGTGAATATTGTAAAGGTTAGCAATATTTTTTATGTGTTCAATGACTGTAATGGGACCCTCTCCATCAAAGGAAGGCACACTTTTGAGGATTGCTCCAGGAATTGGGTCATAACATGAGAGGTTCAAAGGGCTCTGACCATGAAAAGTCACAAAGGGTAATGCCATAGCTATGATGGGATGTAACTGCGGCCTTACTGCATAGGTGTTCTTTACAACAGGTTTGGGAAAGTGGTTTGCTAAATAAGGACGGGTCCTCTCAAAACTCTGTCACTTTACTGAGTTCAAAGGCATTTTGATGAATTTGAAAGGGACACCCTTGGTAGCAGACCGTGTAATGATATTAGGCATAGGAGGTCAGATTGGTCTTTGATCAGAAAATGAAGCTCTTAATAGTGGAGTTGCCAGATCCTAAAAATGGTTGGTTTTGCTATAACAGGACCAGCATCAATCCTGAAACCTTACTAAGTGTAAAAACTGAGTCCCATCAGGCATGCCAAAAAATTTTGATGTAGTGGATTGCACCCTGGGCAGGAGGCTGAGCTCCTGCCTTCCACACATCAGAATGGAAACTCCCCTCTCACTTGTGGGACTGGCAAAGCTAGAGGGGAGAGTCTCTAGGTAAGGGCTAGCTCCCTTTGATGCATATGAGTTGTTCCAATAAGTTTTAATACATATATATATATATATATATATATATATATATATATATATATATATATATATATATATATATATATATATATATATATATATATATATATATATATATAATGGGGGTGATGAAAAGGGAGAAGGATTACAGGAAAACAAAGACTACTCTAAAAGAGGTGATGCACCAAATGATTCAACCTACTCACACTCAACCTCTAAACCATACAAATAGATACGCACACTTTAAATGGTAAAAGAACCAGGCTATAGGAAGCTTAATAGGGAGGCTCTAATGGAACACACAGAAAATAAGGACTCACCATAGGTGTTATGAAAAGGGCACACTGTATAGTAGCTTCTTCATGTTTCTACACTTTTAGGTACAACTCTTCTTGTCACCTGTAGGAATGATACCTTATAGACACTAGGTGCATTGGTGTTAACTTTGTGAAAGCATTAGGAAGTAATGACTAAACACAAAACTAACACCTAGACACACACAGAGATATCTAACCAGAATAGAGGTAAAAATGTGTTTATTGATTTCAAGTGAAAATTTGTCAAGGCTTCGCCTTACAAATGTGAAAAGATTTTTTTCCAAATGAGAAGTCTATAATATATAGAGGAAGGAAAGAGGCCTTTTGGCACCCTTTTTACAAATGACCCATGTGCATTCCAATCATTGGGAATAACAAGCCGCTTAAACATCATATGAGAAATTATGGGTCGCACCATTTGTCTGCTTACAAGACCACTCCATCAAGGTGATTACACGGCTTGTCTACTCATTAATGCAAAATGAAGAAAAATGGGTCGCGCCATTAGCCATTTGCACCTCCTAATGATCAATTCGTAGACACTATATCACTTGTTGGAGTAACTTCTTAAATCGATGCCTCCCTTCGCCACTTGGACTATTTGCCTATTTTTACACTTGGCACTTTTATTTTTTCCCTGCCTTGACTCTTCTGGTTCCTTGGCTCTTTTCTCTCTTTGTTCTCTAGGCCCTTTGTTGGTGCTCAAATGGCTATTTCTTTGTCGTAAAAATGACGTTTGTGGACCCATCACCATTTGAAAAATAATGGCTAATCTATCTCCTTGAAGTTGATGGCTTTCGAGACGTCACCATCCTTGGCAAATTCTTTTGGGCCTTTTCCTCTGATTCGGCCTTTTGTTTCGAACCCTCCTAACAGGGAAGTATCCCTTCGGCTCTAGAGAAATGCCCTTCATTTGGAAGTTGAGAGTCCCCCGCAAGGGCACCTACCCTTTGGGGTCCTTCGGCGGCCTTTGTCTCTTCGGCCTTTTTTGTGGGCTTTTTCTCACAAACAAAAAGTTTGCAAGAACTGCCCTTTAAAAAATGCCCTTCAGGATTCTTGTGATTGACCCTTCTAAAGGGTGCTTTTATCGACTAAGTGCCCTCCAAAAGGGCACTTGTCCTTTGGGAGGCTCCCTTGAACTCTTTGGTTGAACCGAAAGCATTGAACCAACCGTTGAACCAATTGATTGAACTAGTTCAACGGTTCAAATAGTTGTTGAACCAAGGCATCGAACTAAATGTTTGAACCAAGTTGACAAACCATTGGATTGAACCTATTGATGAACTTTGTGTTGAACTTTGCTGATGAACCAAAACATTGAACCATCCGATTGAACCGAAGCATTGAACCAAGGCATTGAACTTTGCTGATTGAACCAAGGCTTTGAACTGAAGCATTAAACCAAGCCATTGAACCAAGCCATTGAACCAGTTCAATGGTTCAAAGATGTTAACCTTCCTTGTGAATTTTTTGACAAGATTTCGAAGAAGCTTTGCAAAACCTTGCACTCTTTGAACTGGTTCTTCATGTGCCGAAAGACTCGCCTACAGAGTTCGTAGAAAAAACTTCTTTGCAGAATCTGTAGAAACTTCATCTGTAAAGTTCATAGAAAATCCATGCCTACAAAAATGGTAGAAAAGCACCTGTAGAGTCTGTAGAAATAGACATGTAGAGTCCATAGAAATAGACCTGTAGAGTCCATAGACATAGACCTACAGAGTTTGTAGTAATTATTGGACATGTGCAAAATAAAAAAATGAATTGGCCTAAAACAACAAGGGAAGGAGGGGACCAATTTTTGGCCTGTTGGACCAAAAATGGTCAACAAATCCCTCTACTAATGCATCATTTGTTACCAATGGTATCATGCCACTAATGCTTTTTTACCTTCTAAACCTTATACTAGTGCATCTTTCATAACACATGCTAATCATGCCATTAGTGCCCCCTTTTTTACCAATACCTCTCAAGACACTAGTGTCATCCATGCCACTACTTAGTGGTACTTGAGCTACTAATACCAATGTTAATGATTTACATGCTACACACACTAATCAAAACACAATGCAAACCCATCAACTTTTGTTACAAAATTTTAACCAAATGAATGCTTTCCAAACTAATAATTCCAACCAAAAGATGCCAATGTAGAATCACCTTTTTCATCTCCAAAATCAACATCACTAGGTTCTATGGGGAGCACAAAATCAAAATGATCCCCCACCCCCGCTTAGGGAATCCCATGGCAACCTTATTCCCCAACCACCTCTTGTTAACAAAATGATTAAACATCTTCAAAATGAACCTCTTATGCCTTAAATTGTCCACATATATATAGGAGGTATCACCCCTACTATTAGTTATAATGATACAATTGATCCTACCTTAAATTTAAAAACATTTGGAAATCTATACAAAGATTGGGTCAAGTTAAACACTTTTGTCACTACCAAACTCTAACAAAAACCATCTTTGAATATGCTTTAGATTGGTATGATACCTCAAATCTAATTCCATCACTAGCTTGGAAGATCTAGTTAATACTCTAGTACAAGAGTTTCAAACTAGTGACCTCCTTGAGAAGATCTTGGCTCATTTTATTAATTACAAGCAACTTGAGTTGGAAATCACAAAAGCTTTCATTAAATGGTGAAAGACCTTATGTAATAAGTGTGAACACAACATGGTATATGATAACATCTTTCATCTATTTACCAATGTTCTCTATCCTAAGTTGCAATATCGAGTTAGGACTCTCTCAATAAACTTTGGAAGAGGCCCTCAACCATGTTAAGCACCAAGATTTTCTCATGCGTTAGTTTGAGACATCCCAACCTCCTATGGGCACTTGCATGCTCATCAAAAATAAAAATTATCATGCTATTAATGATGGTTTCATTGATTCCTATAATATCATTCATAATATTCAAGTTATTGCTTCTGACCCTGCTCTGGAATAAGCTTCCCCTTTAAACCACACCCCTAATCCTCAATTTTCTCCAATAAACAACATCAATGTTCATAAGCCATTATCCTTAGTAGAACTCCAAAAGTGTCTACCAAGGCCTCTTTCATGAGAACTTGATCCCACTTGTCCTATGTAATCATGGTATGATCCAAATAAATTATGTTGGTTTCATGCTACTTGGGGTCACTTTCATGAGACTTGTAGGCAATTATGTAACTTAGCTATGGATTCCCTCCTTAGTCCAAATTTATATCATGATTCCCTCATTCGTAAATGTCAACAAGCCTATGATATTACCTTTAAAGCTCATGAAACACAAAGTAAAAATCGTACTTGGAACTAGGCTAATGCTCATCTGGCCATTTACAAAGACCCTCTTCCAAACCATTAAGAAAATAATGATAAACCTAATCCTTCCACCAACAACATTAAAAGTCTTATAGACCAAACTCCAAAAGAGAAAGTGGTTAATATGACTAATATGCTATTATTAGTTGTTTTTATAGATTCTCATCCTACACAAACGCACCAAATAACTCCAACATTTTGTGTTATCCAAGATTCTTCCCCATCTCACCTAATAGAGTTAGGGAAATAGGACCTTATCTATTTTGATAAATAAATTTCAAGACCTCCATTGGATAACGCCTCTCATACCATTTCTACAATTTCTCTAACCTCTTTATCCATCACCAATAATATTCAACCTTATAATACCACTTCTTTAAATTTATCACAAGATAAACCTAAAATAACTACCTCATACTCTCATGATAATCAACCAATTTGTCCCCCAATTAAACTTCCCACATCCTATCAACACAAATTTACATGCACTTCTACTCCTCCTTCCTAAGAGCTCCTCCAACATTACACACCTCTATCTAGTGATCCCCTCATGGGTTATGATGAATGGGACCCTATCATGGAGCTTACCAATCTCCCATCTCGAATTCCCTTTCTATAACTTATACATACTTCTTCGCATCATCATAACCACATTATGCAACTCCTATTCGAAATGAACATCCCTTGTCCTCCCCTAGCAGGATGTAAAACTACCTTATATGGGTCAGAAGATAACATCTTATAAAAATGTGAAGAGATGTCTATACATGTTGATGAAATAATGGACATTTTTCTCTCTCTCAAATTTTCTATTAATTATATGATTCTAGATGAGATTCTGCATTGTGTGGATGACCCTCCCTTCTTTATAAGAGTCCAAATCAGTGACATCCAATTTAAGCATTCATTGATTGACAAAGGTTTAGGTACTTATGTTGCCTCTCTTGACTTCATTAAAACCCTTAGATACTCTGAGTGTAATCTTAAGTATACATGCAGCACATGTCAAAGGTTATGATTGAAACCAAATGCCTCCCTTAGGTTGTGTGTGTCTCCCTATTGCCATCCTACCTGTCACTATTTGAGTAAAGATTATGATCTTCAATTTCCCCCTTTCCTACAATATCTTACTTGGTAGACCATGGACTCATTGCATGAAGGTTGTTTCATCTTATGACTGCCAATGTGTCAAGTTCCCTCACAATGGTGCAATCTATAAGATTCAAGGTGATACTAACCCTTCAAATTTTGAACAATTCCAAGACTATGGTGTATACAAAATCTCAACCCTTGAACCCTTGTTGAGTGTTCCATTCTGAAAATATCAATGTTTTAATTTCCCTAAAAACTCTACATGAGGTTCTTATGGTCATGCCAAACTCATCAAGAATATACCACCTAACCTATTAGATTCTAAGGATGATGAGCCAAAAAATATTAACCTCAAGATAAAATCTTCTAATCTCTCTCCTCATTTCATTTCCCAGCTTCCACCATCTCTGAAGCTACATTCTCATCAACCACCTAGTGATGATATACCTGTAGTATTAACTAAGACTTGACACTCTATTCATCACACCACCTATGATGAGAAGGTCATACCTACCTACACAATTGATCTTCATACACCTGACTAAGAGTAGTGGAATAGGGAGGAGTCCTATAGTTGGTTGTTCTAGAAGTAACATCGATATTGCTAAGCTCTGAATTATCTACCACAGGATATGGTAAATTTATTTTATAGGCTTTATGAGAATTAGTAAATATCATCATGTTGGTTTGATTTTGTTGTGTAGCTTCATCAAATTAATATTGTATGATGAAAATTTGATCTAAACACTTATTGATAATTTTTCCCTCACAGATCAAATTGTCTCCCCTACCATTTGAAACTTTGCATATCATGCCAATTTATTTTATGAGTCATTAAGTTGATCTTGATAATTCTTCAGTGTGATTATTATAAATTAGAACATCATAGTAGGTCATGTAGGAATGAACATGTTAGTTTAGTTATGAATTTAATAAAGTATACTTGGGAAGCTAACCAAAGTTGAAGAATTACACGAAAATGGTGCATTTTGTGACAAGATCATCCACTACAAGTTTAGTGTCTTGATGAGTTTTATATCTTAAGACATAAACCTTTAAAAATGATCTAGTAGTGTGAGACATGCCTGAATATGTCAAGTTAAAGCCATAGGGAATAGTCATTTGGATTCAAAAATCCTTAAGGAGATTCAAGTTGAAAATAAGGTCAATAAGTAGCATGATCTTGGAGGTTGTGATCAAAGATCAACAATTTTTGGATGATTAATCGAGTCAATAAGTTAAATGCAAATCTATGATGCACATTCAATCATGTAATCAAGGATCAATGATGAGCCCATGGTCAACAAGTCAGTGGATCTTGAGGATAAACATGAAGGTGCCAAGTGTCTCAATCACAGTGACTTCTAAGTAGATGAATGACCTACATTTGATCATATTATCAAAAGGAGATCAATTATCTGCATTTGATCTGATAGATCAAAGATTGATGGAACGTGTTTAATCATATCGAGGAGATCAATGGTGCACATGAGGTTAAAAATTCAATGAGCCTAGATTACATACGAAGCTACCACATGGTATAAGCATGTTTGATCACATGAACTGACAGTTGGGTCCATAGAAGGCACGTGTGACTTCCAAGTGTTTCATTTTCAAAAGATGAGATAAAAATCAATGTGGGGTTACCAAGTGGCATGATCTAGAAAGCATAATACAGATCAATGACAATAATGAAGGTCAAAGCCAAGAGACTCCTGAGGGAATCAATGGAGTATATTTGATCAATTTTCAAGCGGGCATAGGATGAGGACATGTGTCTAAGGTGATCATGGTCAGGTTTCAAAGTAAAATAAGTAGCCCAAGGAAAGGCCACATGGGCAAATATGTTAGATCAAATATTTCACCACCTAAGCAAGCAAATGTATAAATGTGAAGATCAAAATATGATCTAGGTTACCAGAATAAATCCTACATAATCATAGGACATCATTAAAGCTCAGCTAAACCTCTCAAGATCATTAAAATGTATGTTTCACGTCTTATTCATGATCAAGAAACCCTAGCTTATAGATCTTCATTGAAATTATGGCTATAAGAAAACCAATGGGGGAATTGGCTTTCATTTATAATGGACCTATGTTCAAGATTTGGAGTAATGACAGAATAGGGACTGTGAGAGGAATGTCAGAAGGGACACTAGATGAATGAGTTCAGGTACTTGTCTAATAATGTAAATGACATATCAAGATGAAGCATGACATTACAAGATCATTAAGTAGATGGAGAGTTCAAGGATTGGGAAAGGCACGTGGAACATTCGATGAAGTCTCAAAGTCTTTGGAGACTATTCCTCCCTAATTGATCATGACTCGACATCCTCAATAAGTTCTTGTCTTATAGTATTTTCTTGAGCCAATGGGAGGATTTGAAAGCTATATGGATATAATGAAAGTTAATTTGTAGAGGCAAGATTAATGTTAATCGATCAAAAAAGAGGTTGGGCCTCACTTATTGATTTTTGTTTACTTATTTCCCTCTCTCTCTTCCCCATTTATATATATATATATATATATCTCCCATTTTCTCCCTAAAAAGATACTCTTATGATTTTGGCATGCCCAGGCTATGCCAATATTTGTACTGCAACACCTATTTGATATAATAAAAGACTGAATTCCTTCATTTGCAAGTTGAATTGAAGTGTGTTCTATGAATTCATTGATGTGGTTAAGTGAATTCATGCTTTCCTTTACCTTTGTCTAAGTTTTGTCACATTCATGAAGTGTTTTATAGTTCTCACAGGTCATTCTAAGTGCTATAAAAGTTTATTGATTAGTTTGGAAGTGGATAACTACCCTCTCATACTAGAATGATGGCTAGTTAGTATTTTTTTATGAAATACTTATGTGAGAGCTGATCAAAGGGTGAGTAAAATGATATTTATAGGTCTAAAAGTGTCTGATAGTGTGTTATGTATAATTATAAGCATCCAAAACATTGGTGCATCACCTAATTTTACCTGTTTTCATGAATTGTTGTCTATTCCTCTACCTTTCCAAATAAGAGATTAGTTTAGGTGATTTATCCAAGGGAATCATCCCTCTCTGGAGGCTCAACCTCACTATAGGATACCCACAACCTGAGGTTGTTCCCATTTTATGACTTAGTTGGAGAGATCCTGAAGAACTCTCCCCAATGGTGCAAATTAAGACCATAACAACACTTCCTAGGGAAATGAAAGTCTAGAAGTTTAAAATGAATGAGATCGAGCTGGTTGATCTAGTTAGATTAATAAGATGACATAAAAATATAGAATCAGACTAAATCGAGCTAGTTGATCTATTTAGAAAAGCAAGAAAATAGAACTATCTATAAACTAACTAGGTTGAGTCGATCAATATAGTTGGAAAAATAGGATGACATAAAAATCTAGAAATGGACTAGGTCGAGCTAGTCAATCTAGTTAGGAGAGCATAAAAATATAATAATCTTTAGATTGACTAGGTTGAGTTGGTCAAACTAGTTGCAAGAATAGTAAATAGAATAATTTGTAGGATAAGTAGGTCAATCTGGTTGATTGAGTTGGAAAAGCAGGAAATATAGAATAGTTTGTAAACATATTGGGTTGATCTAGTCGATGGAGTTCTATGGTCTAGGAAAAAAATTAATGGTTTGATTCTGGATGATTTAGTTCTAAATGCAAAAAAGAAAGTTTAATCACACATGTAACTAGATTGATTTAGTTGAATTAGTTGAAACACATAGCATATAACTTATATCAGCATTGGCTAATACGGTCTATAAAACAACATAGAATGGCAAACAACAACAACAAAAATGTAATTTAAATGTCAATTAATTTTTCAAAAAGAAGATCAAGAAGTTGTACTAAAACTTTTGATTGATAGTGACGCTCCTAAATATACTTGCTTTTCCATTGGATAGTGTCAACCCAATATTTTAGAGTGATAACTATAGAGGAAGTTTCACTATAATAGCCCACTAAACTCAATTTCAAGGGTGAGTTGGAATTAACTTCTCGATGATAACCACTAATTAATGCACCACACAATCAAATGGATGGCTAGATTCCTAACGCTCAATATAATCAAAAATTTTAGACATTTCTGAAATATCATGAGGTGCTTGGAAACTAAAGACTATGTTTAGCTTTGTACTATAGCTATGATTATTTGGATAAGCCCCTCACACCATGATATATGTAAACTATAGACAATGACATTAAATAGAATATCACATAACCCTTCATGATAATAGCTAAGTATTTTCAAAACTAATGATACATAGTTTCTATGGAAATACAAACACAATGAAAAGAAAATGGCAAAAATCAATATTTCAAAAGCCAAGTTACAGTTTCAAAAAGTAAATAAATAAGCAACAGACTAAAAAGTAAAGTGATTGTAATTACTATCAAATATATTTTAATTTATTTCGTCTAAGCTAAAAAGTGAAACATAAAAAAAATAAAAAAATTGAATAGGTTGATCAAGTTGGACAGTAGGACAAAACAAAGTCAAGTTAGTCAACTCAGTCTATTATAAAAATAGATTAGAATAAATAAGGTCAAATAGGTCGACCTAGTTTTCCTAGTAGAAAATAGACACATAACTAGATCGATCCAATTGATCTAGTTGACTATGTAGGTATAATTTTATAAAACAAAAAAACTAGTAAAAATAATAATGAATGTAAATTTTAACTAAAAATGCAAAAAAATAAAATTTGCTTACAAATTCAGAATGTGAAAATAATGAGTTGTTTAGAGTGAACTTAGTAGATAAGATAAAATCGACCAGGTCGATATAGTAGATTTTCCTAAAGATGTTGAATTATTGTTTTAACTGAGTCATCCAAGTGAGTTTTTGATCCTAAAAAATGTAAAAAAATAATATTATTGAATAGAATCAAGTCAGTTAATCTAGTTTAAATAACATTTATAAGAATAGAAAAATAAAATTAGATCAATTAGATCGATGTAGTTAACTTAAAAAAGAACTGTAAAAATTAAAAGAATCGATTAGATCGATTCATCAAGTCACAAAGGGTAGAAAAATGTACTAGATGGATCAGTTTTATCCAATTAGTTGAGAATGAAAACCTTGCACACAAAAAGCTAAACTAGTTTGACAGGCTCGACAAAGTTGAAAAACTTGCACACAAAAAGTAGAACTAGGTCGATAGGCTTAACAAAATTGGAAAACCTATGCACAAAAAGGAAAAATAGGTTGACAAGATTGAGGAAGTTGAAAAACCTATGCACAAAAAGTTGAACTAGGTTGACAAGCTTAACAAAATTGAAAAACCTATGCACAAAAAGTAGAACTAGGTTGACAAGCTCAATGAAGTTAGAAAAACTATGCATAAAGTATTAAATTGTATCAACAAGTTTGATCCAATTGAATATAAATTAAAATTTAAAAATTACAAGGATTAGATTCACCATAATATATATAATAGAAATAAGACAGATCTACAACTTATCCTACTCAGTAATATCTGATCTCAAAGAAGGTAACCAACTTACAATCCACTTAGCAATAATTTGTTATATTAGGGTCATGGCCCAATTATAGATCCATTAAACCTAACTAAGGGATATATTACTACACAATATCAAAGAAGAGGTTTCCAAGTCCTCTAGTCAAATATCATCATGCAATAAACCTAGCTAGGTCTTATAATGTGATAAATAAAAATTAGCTAATCTACTAAATAAACATATAAGCTAATATGGTAAATGAACATACAAGCTAATCTAGTGATCACCAAATCATGTGGCACAAATGGGGAAGACAATAAACAAGCAAAGATAATTTGATTCAAGACAATATCAAAGTATTCTAAGCAAGGAGAGATAAAATTCAATCTATTAGTTATGCAATATCTACTTATCAAAATGATGATCTAGGATATAGTTACCTTGTTGAAGTGAACCTATTATGCCTCAATCTCTCCCTTGGCTAATGGTGCTTTGTAAGAGATTGTTGTGGATTGTAAGGATCATAAGGATATATTAGTTATAGGCTAAAATACTTCTCTTATATATCCATGACCTCCATAAGGTGAATGTTACTACTCCAGGGCAAAACCCTAAGCATTGAAATTTTAAAATTATAGCAAAGCATATTTATGAACTGTAATGATGTAAAATTAAATTATCCTCTCCTTAGAAATAAATTTAAGGGGGTATTTATATCCAAGGATTGATCTTAAACCCTCTTGAGAATTTAATCGATAAGGTCAACCATATCAATCTTGTTTTGTTGGATATAATGTTATTAGGATTTGGACTAGGTCAACATGGGTCGGTGGAGTTCTATAATATGTGTTGAATTCCCAACAAGGTCGACTGGGATGAAGTAGAAGGAAATTTTATAAAAATGGTTGTTAATTAGGTAGGGGTTACTTAGAATCATCCTCATATTTTGGATTGGGTGGATGGTAGGCAATGGAGCGAGGAATGCGGGTGGGGGAGCCAGGAGTCTATCTCCTTCTGGAGCCCCCAGAGAAGATCAAACTGTAGATGGGATGAAAACTCAGGGTAAGGAGACTTTATATGTCAGTGAAAGCTCCAAGCTCAATAAAGTTAATGGCTACCTGTCGCACAGCCAGGATCGGCCAATGCTGGTTATCTCTCCAGAGGCAGTTAAGGAAGACGTGGAATATCTGACCTCACATGCATTGATTTGCAAGTTCCTTGGCATCCAAATTTCCCTATCAACCTTGGAATCTTAGATTCATCGGTCATGGTAGGTGGAGGGCAATTTTGATATTATGCTAGCTGGTAATAGCTACTTTATGGTGAATTTCTCATTCATGTTTGATAGGAATCAGATCTTTGAGGGAGGCCCTTATTTTTATGACCGTATAAGTCTGTTTATCAAACCCTAGCATTTGGGGTTTAAGTCTACAGAGGATCTCCCATCTCGTGTTCCTGTATGGGTCTGCCTTTTGAGACTGCCTCTGGAATTCTGGCATGAGGACATCCTACGTTAGATTGCTGCTATGCTTGGGACACCAACAATAATTTCGCATCAATCACTGGATAAAAAGGTAATTTCCTATGCCTGTATTTGTGTGGATATTGATTTAAATAACCCTCTGCCAAATTCTATGGAAATTTTCCTGGGCTCTTCTTCATGGATCCAACAACTAGACTATGAAGCCATTCCCTTTCACTGTCGAATCTGCCATGTGTATGGGTACTTACAGCACCAATGCCCTCAGGCTGTCAGAGATGGTGGTACTTTGGGTGGTTCTTCTAGGCCTTAGCCAGCCAATGAGGATATGGGGAATGGCAAATCTGGTTATACTGGAACTGGGAATACTCAATCTGACGCTGCAACAAAAGGGAAGGCTCACCTGAATACTTCAAATATGGGGCAAGGCCCAGCCATTTCAACTAGTCCTAATAGGAATGGGTTCATCCCAGTCTAACGTCGAGATAAGGGATGTGGTCAGAAGCATCTGCATTTAGACCGACAGGTGGACCCAGGGTTCAATCATTTTGAAACTCTTGACTACATGCTTATAGAGCAAGGCATTCTTGTAGCGGCTTACGGCGCGATGCCTGAGTCAGAGGGGAGGAGTTCTGCTCTTAATGGATCCCAAGATTGTGCTGATCTACAGATCCCAGAGGTCTCTCTCAGCCTTGAGACTGGGGCCCTTGTGGCATCTCCTGCTTCATAGGACAAGGACATGCGCTGGGTAGATATGGTTAAAGGTGTGGGTGATTTCAGTAAAGAAAAAGGATCCTTATCCACTCTGGGCCTAATGTAAAGACCGTTTAAGAAAGTATCCTTTACTACTCCCTCTAGAACTAGGTGCAAGAAGGACCAGGACATAATTAAACTTACAGGTGATTTACTGGTAGAGTCGGGGGCTGTCAAGCCCTTGGATGAACATTTCCCTCACTCTACTCAATGATTATTCTGTCATAGAATGTGAGGGGGTTGAATAGCATCCCTAGACAAAAAGCTATGCACAAATTGCTATTTGAACACTCCCCAAATATTCTTTGTATTCAAGAGACCAAGCTCTTTGTGGACTCCACATTTACTTGCACTCCAAATATTTGGCTTCGTGGCTAATGCCAGTGCGTTGGTGCTTTGGGGAGCTCTGGTGGTCTTGCTATGTGGTGGGATCCTAAGAAAGTTATGCCTCTTCATTGGATGTCTTGTCTCTCGACCCTCTCAATGGTAGCCTCCTCTCATGAGACTAGCGAACGGATTCTTTTTACCAATGTTTATGCTCCTGTTGACTTCCCCGGCTAGCTCAGGCTCTGGGAACATATTCGGTATGTTAGAAGCTGCCATCCTTTCCTGCCTTGGATTGTGGCTGGCAATTTCAACTCTGTTCTTAGCCTAAAGGAAAAGAGGGGTGGGCTGGCTCATTTAGACCCTTCTTCTGAGCTTCTTCAACAAAATATTAACCTATTACACCTCTCAGATGTTAAACCCCTGAACGGGCTTTTTACTTGGAACAATAGAAGGATTAGGGAAGCTGCCATCTCTGAGCGCCTGGACAGGTTCCTTGTTTTGTGCTTCTGGCTTTCTAGCTCCATTCATCTCTCTACCAAAATTCTTGACTAGAGAGGTTCTAATCACTGGCCTATCAAGCTTTCTACTAGCTATATTGTTGTCCTCAAGAAGCCTCCATTTAAGTTCCAGTTGATGTGGCTTCATGAATCTTCACTCCATGATTTAATAGCGCATTGGTGGTGACAGGGTGGTCCTGCCTATAGCACCGCTATGTTTTCCTTCTCTAAAAACTTGCAGTATGTCAAAAGGAAGTTAAAATATTAGAACAAAAATTGTTTTGGTAATCTCCATATAATGAAGAAGAGGGCGCAGGATCGACTGGATGACATTACCAGGCAGATTCGAGACCTAGGGTTGTCTAAAACTCTTAGCATTGCAGAATCTAAGGCTTATGTTGATCTAGCCAAGTGGGATCTTTGTGAAGAAATCTAGTGGAAACTAAAGGCTCGAATTGACTGGATCCAGGAGGGGGACAAGAACACTGCTTTCTTCCATAATTCTGTGCAGGCCCGACGTAATGGGAATTTAATTTCCTCTCTTATTACTTCAGACAGGACAAGTCTGAATTCCTCTTAAGCTATATCCAGAGAAGTTATTCGGTTTTACTTCACTCTCTTTTTAGATGATCAACTTCCAGATGGGGTAGCAGAGGATACCGTGCTATCTTGTATTCCCTCTATGGTGACACTGGAACTGAATGAATCTCTTATGCGGCCAGTTGGTATGACAGAATTGGAGGGAGTGGTCTTCAGCTTGTGTAGAGGCAAAGCACCGGGGCCAGACGGGTTCCCTACTGAATTCTTCCAGGTCTTCTGGGATATTATCAATCATGATCTTTTGGATGTGGTTCAGGAATCTTATGCCAACAATGAAATGTTCAGGGCATTGAATGCTACCTTCCTAGTCCTTATTCCGAAGAAGGAACAGGCAAACCAGTTGGACCTCTTTAGGCCTATTGCTCTTTGTAATGTGGTCTATAAAATCATTACTAAGCTCTTTGCGGAGAGGCTCAAAGTTTGTCTACCCATGGTTATTTTTGAGGAACAAGGGGCTTTTATGGAAGGCAAACAAATTCTAGATGGAGTGGTCATTGCTTCTGAAGCTATTCATTCTATGAGTATCACCCAGGAGCGTGCCATGGTCATTAAGCTTGATATGGCTAAGGCATATGACAAAGTCAAATGGGGTTTCTTGCACAAGGTCCTTCTGGCTTTTGGTTTCAATCAGGTTAAGGTGCATTGGGTTTTGAGCCATGTTACTACTCCCTCTTTCTCCGTCCTTATCAATGGCAAACCCTCAGAGCTCTTTGGTGCTTCTAGAGGCCTTCGCCAAGGAGACCCGCTCTCTCCATATTTGTTTATCATTCTGGCTGAGGGACTTGGCCACCTTATCAAGGCCCGTGTATCTCAGAATTTGCTTCAAGGATGGAAATGGGGGACTGGACTGCCCTCCTTGACCCACCTCCAGTTTGTTAATGATACAGCCCTTACTGGGAGAGCTAGGTGTCCTGAAGTAGAGGTGTTTTGGCTCACCCTAGATACTTATCTGGCCACTTCTGGTCAAAAAGTTAATGATCACAAGTCCTCTATTTATTTTTTCAACACTCCTGAGTCGATCCAGCAGAGGATTGCTATAATCCTGAGGTTTCAGACGCAATCTCTCCCTCTGACTTACTTGGGGGTGCCTATTGTGGTGGGAAGACAGCCTAGGCTATTCTGGTAGAACATTTTGGACAAACTCAAGAAAAAAGTTAATCACTGGACACATAGGTGGCTCTCTACTGCTGATAGGGTGATACTTCTGCAATTTGTGATTCAAGCCCTTCCCATTTACTGGAGTATGGTGCAGGCTGCCCCGATGTATTTTCTCAAGGAATTTGATGCTCTCTCTCACCAATTCTTATGGAGTGGTAACTTGCAAAATACCAAATGGAGTCTCATAAACTGGGATACTGTGTGCTGGCCAAAGAAGGAAGGAGGTCTTGGCCTATGCTCCACTATCCTGTGTAGTCAAGCTCTCGTGGCCAAACTCTATTGGCACTGGTGTTCTAGTCCTTCTTGCCTGTGGGCCCGTATCTTGTCTTACAAGTATTACTCTGGTGTTGATTCTTCTATTATTTCTAGGTTGCTGCTTGAGGGAAGAGGTTCTATGGTGTGGTACACCCTCAGGCTTGGAGCTCAACTAGTGAAACGTAGTCTCTTTTGGATCTGCAACAGTGGTATCGAGGCCCTCTTTTGGAGCGACTCCTGGGATGGGTCTTCTCCTCTCTTATCCTCCCACCCACACCTACATCCTCTTAGTGATTCTTTCCTTGCAGGCAGATGGAATACAGTGGCTCATTATAAGGAGGCCTTCGACCTGGGCATGGCTATGGGTTATCGGTGGAAGGATTCTTCAAACTGGCCACTAGGAGGCTCTATGGGGGAGCGAATGGAGTTAGCCCAGATTTTGGATTCTAGAGGATGCAGCTCTTCACAGGAGTGCGATGTTCTGGCTTGGGGAGGCGCCCCTTATGGGAAGTATTCTATTTCCTTAGGGTACCTGGCTCTGACAAAGCAATGTTTTGGTGTAACGGAGACCTCTTGGGTGAAGAAAGTGTGGAATCAGTTTTCGTGGCCTAAGTGCAACTTTTTTCTCTGGGTGTTGGTCCACAACAGGTGTCTTACTTAGGATAATCTCTGCAAACGGGGCTTCCAAGGGCCTTCCATATGTGGTTTATGTAGCAATAGTGAGGAGACGGCCCCTCACCTCTTCTTCCAGTGCCCTTTTGCCAAACAGATTTGGCACCTCTGGTGGCAGGCATGGGGATGCTCTTGCTGGCACGCGTCTTCTCTGATTGAATTTTGGGATCGTTTGGGCCACCCTCCCTCCAAAGCTGCTGCCCTTTAGGTGGCTTGGTCCATTGGCCTATCCTTTATTCTGTGGCAAATTTGGCTTGAGAGGAACAGAAAGATCTTTCATGATACACACTTAGAGCTCAAGCTTCTATGGGGGAGAATTACTAATTCTCTTCAGGAAACTATCCAAGTTAAATGTAACAAGGATGTGGGAATGGACATTGTTGATGCTGTCATTTACTTGCGTCTCTCTTTGAATATCCCTAGCAACTATCTCGCTGCTCCTCCCACGCGCCCAGCGAGTGGCTCTAGTCAACGGCCGCACCCTGTCAATCGCGTGGGGCACTAGACTCCCCCTGCGGCTGGAGTGTTAAAATTTAACATCGATGGCTCCTCATGGGGAAATCCTGGTATGGCGAGTACTGGGGGAGTTGGGTGGGACAGCGCTGGTAATATCTAGTTTTGTTTTTCTATCTACAAGGGCTACCACACAAATAACCTTATGGAAGCCATGTCTATCTTGGATGCGGTGCAACAGTGCTGCCAACATGGTTGGCATAGAATTATCTGCGAGTTGGACTCGCAGGTAGTTGTCAACTTATTGAATAAAAGGAACTTCAAGACTATGGATTGGCATTTGACCGCGATTGTTCACCGGATCCTCTAGCTATGTACTTCTTTTGAGTCTGCCTCTTTTAGGCATATCCCTCACGAGTGGAACGGTGTAGCTAACAGTTTGGCTAAATGGGCCTCTGAGCACGGCCCAGACTGGAACATTCTTGATCATATGATGCTTCCTCTGAATCTACTTCAAAAGCTGGTCCAACTTGTTGACCAGGATAAAGCTATGTAATTCTTCTTGTTTCCTATTCCATTTTTTCAATAAATTTTTACCCCTCTTTTAGTTAAAAAAAAAGGGTAGGGGTTACTTATAATGGTGAATTACTAAGGGGAGTGTCTAATTAGGTTTTAATTGCTTAAGGAGTTGGATAAAAGAATCTTGTAGTGGTTGTAGGTAATGGTATACAGACCAACAATCCTGTGAAGCACCAAAGTTATGCCAACCCCTTTCACATTGCACCTTTTAAGGCATGTACTCAAAGAGATTAAGACTTGATTGATTCCTACAAGAGAAAAAACATCAATAAATGATAAAGTTAAAAATATTATGTGTATACATATGCCCCACTGAAAGCTAATCATGTGTCACATAGTTGTAATATGGGATGGTTCTTCGAGAAAGAATGTATTAACACACAATGTTGAGATAATAAATTGTAGTAAATAGATAAAGATAAATAAAAGTAAATAATTGAAAAATACATACCTTCACTTACCTTGTAGAATATAAGTTTCATGAGAAGAAAGTAGAGGCGTTTGATATGCAGAACATTAGGAAGACCTGAAAAATAAGAGAAAATTCAATTGTTTTGCAAAAATATGGCTTAAGTATAGAAAATTTCTCTACATTGTCAGGATTCTAGAACTTTTTACTATTTTGAAAAAGATCTTGAGAAACATAGTTATGATCAAAATATTAAATTTTTGGCAAATAATTGGTTGCTAAAGAATTTGTAAATTTGAAATATAAATAAGATTTTTAACTATTCATTTGTAAATTTACTATTTTGAGAAACCAGATTTCTATGTGACCAAAAAGAGTGATGAGAGAGACTATGGCACAGAGACAAGGACCATGAGGCAGAGGATTCATAATAACAGCTACTAGCATGATTTGGGTATGGAATGTACTAAATTTTGTTTTTTTTTATCAATGTTAATTGTAAAATGAGGTAGATTTTAAAACCAGGTGTTGGGTCAAGTTCATGTAGCGTAATTTGCCCCAAAAAATAGGGTAGAGTAGGAATTAAGATGGTCAATGGGTAGGGAGTCAAAAGGGTCATTAATGCCTAAGACATTAATGTCAAATGGTTGAAAAATCACCATAATAACTGAATGGGATTAGCCAAGCCAACGTATTTAAAAAATAATGGGTTAATGAATGTGGTTGAGTATGTAACAACAGGTTGATCTAATTTGTTATTCACTAATCAATTATGTATGGATAGGTTGATCTAGGTTAACATTTTATAGCAGGTCAACTACATACATCCTGTTTGATGTAGTGTTGTATATAGGTGGTTGATCTAGTTGTAAGGAGTGGCTGACTTCATCTAAGACGGCCAATGTAGTAAGATTGCATGGTCGACTATGTATCAAGTGCCTGATATAGTTATGTTAGCTATCCAAATTCATATAAAGTGGTTGATTTAGTTTGAATTTAAATGTGGCTAATGTAGTTAGATACATGGCTAACTTAGTATAAAGTTATATGTGGCCAATGTAGTTAGATACACGGCTAATTTGGTCTAAAGTTTGTTTTTGCCGACATAGTTAGTTATGTGACCGGTGTAGTGTAAGATATAAAGAAAATGTCAAAACCTCTACTGTAGTTGCATTTCCTACTATAATTTTTCCCCTCTTTACATATTCTCCTTGATGAACTCAATATTTTTGATGCATACCAGTATTACTATTAAAACATTGATATAGAATCAATTATGTTCCTATAGTGTCTTGAACAATAGATGAAGTTGATGAATTAGTTAAATTTGATGTAAATGCATGTATTTTTAAATTTATAATGTAATTTGACTATTATCCAAGGTGTAGGACTAATATGTGTTTTGTTGTTTGATATATTTTAGAGGTGATAGAGACTTTGTTATTTAGTGGATGTAGTGTGGTTACAAGACTTATTAGAGAGATTGCTAGCCAACAATCATGCACGCTTGATGATGTTGGGATCCAGATGGATTATGCAAATGCATCATATCCGATTGAGTATTAACTTAATCACCATGTTCTTAGGGACATGGGAGTGACTAACCAACACTTTCAGGTGGGTGGTAGATGGGGATACCATTGAGATGGGTATCACTCTAGAGGATGTATATGCTATACTAGGACTTCTTATTATAGGTACTCATGTGATTTATGATACACATGATACACATCCTAAGAGATGAGCCCTAGCCCTATGGGTGACCAATTCAGATAGATATTTTGATGGCTTAAGAATGCATCTATTTTATGTTTATGTATCAACTATTTTGGATATCTGAAAGGCCATTATTGGCCTTGTGCTAATTCATGTGATCTATCACAAGTCAGATGGGAAGGTGCCACTATACGAGGTCATCTTATGTCATTTTATACTAGATAAAGGTACTATGTATGACCTAGGTTCAATTATTTGGGTACAGTTAGTACATGATATGTATAACATTCTTTCGCATGGGCAAATGACTATGGGCACTATGATTTTACTTAGTAGTCGGATTTATGAGAGGTTTCTTATGTATCAACCAAATGGGTTGCCTCATGCTATAGATGATAGTTTATAGTGTTTTTTGAGATGGTGACAAGACCATGTGTCGTGATTTATACTTTATATCCTAGCATTGTAGAGTGTGATATGAAGAAATATTGTTTGGCATCCATATGCAGGTATTGTAGCTAGTTGGCCTTCTTAGCCAACTATTTCTCATAGACTAACCCATGTTTAGATTACTAGACATTATACTTGGTGGGTAGAGACACATCATGTTGCTCTTTTACCTGATTAGCTAGGGTTTCCACCTCTAGAACCACCTATAGTGGTGCCTATATATTATGCACAATGTGCGAGGGAGAGTAGGGGCAACAAAGGTGCAGGAGTACTTGTGGATGTGTTTATCATTTGGCCATGTTGATCAAGACCTTGGATAAGATGACAATGATGACATCAAAGAGATGAGAGTGATTATTTTGAAAGATGTGGAGGTGGTGATTGTTGTGCTATATCAAACATTGTAGTTACCACCATGGGCACCACGATGACATAGACATCAGTAGGTGAAGATGTAGGTGGATGTGTAAGAGGAGGTGGAGTTTTAGGTAGAGGTAGTTGGGCATGGAGATCCTATGGCACAACCTACAAAGAGATGGTCCATAGAGTGATAGATTCATACTGGACCACGACATGCTTGTGTTCTCCCACTTGGTTTTGCATCACTTTGATGACTTGCTCTAGTGGAGGCACTTGGTGGACGTGCTACTCAAGATATTGTTGTTCGTAAGTGTCTTGTGTTTTGTTATGTAGTTGATGTTGATTATGTTGATTCCTTATATATATATATATATATATATATATATATATATATATATATATATATATATATATATATATATATATATATATGTATTTTTTATAGATGCTTTTGAGCTATTATATATATGTGAGATCTAATATACATTTGGTTTTGTGTTTTGCAGATACTTTGTAGGATTTCAAATGGTCTACGGTAGTGCTGATAGCACCCCATGATATTTGGGATGATTTGTTGCCACATCATGATACTACTAATATGGTTGATCCTATTGTACCCTCTGCCTTAGCTTATGCTAAGTGGTTTTGATTGATTGGTGAAGCAACATGAGAGGTACATAGATGAGGAGATATAACATATTTACCACTAGGAATGGGTGATAAAGAGTTATGTGCCTAACAAATATTGGCCGAGGAGTGGGTCCCTCATATGGCTACATCTAGAGAGTTGGGACATGTTCAAGCCTAAGTGGCCAATCTACATGGACTGATAGAGGGCCTGAATTCATGGACACAGTCACTACAGTGCACCATTTGGAGGGGAAAGTCTCAAGTATTGATGGGTAGTGTGGCCCATCCACTAGATGGGTAGGGTGGACCACAACCATAGTGTTGTTATTGTATTATTCTCATAGAAGGTTGTTATATTGTATGAAACATTTTATTCAGTGATATATATACATCTATATTTGTTGTTATGAATCATGGATGTTATGTATGTGTGAATTTTATTCTTAGTATGCGTTGAATTTATTATATATGCTTATGAGAAAATGTATGATGTATTTTAGATTCTTTTGTAGCAATTGTGAACAAATGCATGGTTAAAACTGATTATAATAAAATAAAATTAAAGATGCAAAATTGTAATGTATATAAAAGTAAATAAAATGTAAAACACATTAAATCATGTTAGGAAACATTTAAAATGTTAAATAATAAAGGAATTTATAAAACACACTAAATTAAGTTTGGAAATCATGTAAGAAAAAAGTAAATGGGAAAATATAAAACACACTAAATCAAGTTGAGAAAAGTGTATGATATAAGTGAAATGAAATGATAAAATGTAAAACATAAGACATATTAAATCAAGTTAGAAAGTATGTAAATCATAAAATAATTTGCATATAATAAAAGGTAAGACACACTAATACAGTTGAGAAGTGTGCAGAACGTAAGTAATTGTCAAAAATGGAATGAAATATAATACATGCAATACACTTTACATAATGGCTCAAGTAGAATTGAAGACTATTTTTCCCAGAATGACAAGTCTTACGAGTTTTAAAACTATCAAAACATAATTTATAGGAAAACAAAACAAAATGAAAAATGAAATTGAAAACCAAATTAGAAAAGCAAAGGCTCAAAAATAATATTTCAATTCACCAAATTTTACCCTATTTTTTATAAAAACACAAAATGAATTGTTTTATTATGTGGATTATATAGGTGTAAAACTAAAAATATCATAATGTTAAAGCTATATAATATTAAACTATTATGATTTTAACAAATTGTTATATATAAAAAGTTGATATTTTGGAAAAGTACTAAGAATAAATATACTTAGCTTGCACAATGATCTTTATTGATTATTGTAACTATCTATAAGTGAAAAATATAAGAAGAGATGATTGTGCAGGCCTAGTATTAGAAGTCAGAATAGAAACATAATCTAGATAGGGCATCTGTAAGTGGACAATGATGCAGTGTGTTCCAATCCATTGAATACAAACGTATTTCACTTGATTGTGGCATATTGTTGAAGGAAAAGACAAAGAAAGCATGAATCTAGAAATGATGAATTAGAGGTAAAAGCAGGAGATATTTATGGATACATCTGTTGTTGGTGGACATCGATGCAGTGTGTTTAAATCCATTAATTTTGGACTTATCCTAATTAATTGTGTATAAAAATTGATCATTGTGCCTTCTGCACCTGTTAATGTTGAGTAATCTGAGATATCATAATTAGGGTTTGACCATGTAGAATTTTTTTGGTCTTATCTTATCTTTGAAACCCTCAGAGCACTTTGATAGCTTGAAAAATTGTAAGAAAAATAGGGGAGTGTATTGGGTTGAGTTGACCTCAATCATTCGCTTGATGATTGCCCATTATTTGCATATCCAATGCTCTAAGGAGGGAAATCAAGTCCATATAGTAGCTCTTCCACTTAGAATGAATGTGCAATTATGCTCTTTTGACTATATGTATGCAACTAGAAGATGGCTTGAATACTTGACAATGATAGCTCTGGACTTGCTTTAGAGGACTCTTGAATTTGCTTACCGTTGACCTTTGTGAGTTATTTAAAATTTAGAGATAATGTTATACACTTAGCCTATAGTGCATCTAGCGATATGTGTGGTCGACTTGTAGCTTACATACTTCATATTATCTTATTGCATTTTTTAATGTTCTTAGTATTGTTGGCTTATGGAATAACTATGTCTAAGTAGAGTACATATAAGAGGTAATGGTTAGTCTTTTATCATCATATTGCAAATTTTGTTCTTATTGCATTATTGTGGAGGTTGCCCCTTAAAGTGACTTAGCCATAATATTAAAATATTTTGCTCTTTCGCTAATTATTATTGTGGATTTGCTTATTCTATTCTTAATTTTGTGATATATAATTCTATTGTTGCGAATTATCTAAGTAATTTCATTACAGAATATGACATATTCAATCAATATGCAAAAGTGTAAATATTTGTGCAAAATTAATAGTATGTTAATGAGTGACTCTTGACATGTATTTATAGGCGAACCTTTTGATAACTTCCTTTAGTTGACCATACAAAATGTGTTATAAGGCATTCACAAGTCCACATCACATATTTATCACGTCTTTCATTAGTGAAAGGAAGACATCTAGTTATCAAAGTTATTAATTCCTCTTTTCTGCATTATTGCATACTTATACCAAAAGAAGGATATTGCATTAGTGAAAGAGAATATAACATGTGTCTCATATAGTTAAATGGGTAGAAACTAGATATACACACAACTTGCTTAATGATATATATGAGTATTGATTACCAAACTTTCGTACTACATAAAGGCATAGTGTGATTGACTAAAACAGACCCCTCAAACAAAAAAGAGTAAATTTTCATTTCTTAATGTAGAATTGAATTCAAGCAAAGGAGAAAGAATTATAACATTAGTTAGAAACAATTCATTAGTGCTCACATTGTTATTATTTATGTGAGTAAATATTAGTTATGAAAATATATTTTGTAATAAATATGTACATAGATAAAAGGATTATGAGAAATTTACAAGACTCAATAAAGTTTTGTGAGTGGATTTAGGGGTTTGCTGATAGGCATAAAATCCTAGTTTGTAAGAGATACCTCTGTAGAAAAACATGTCATATTATGAATAAAACATGGGATTTTATTGTGTTTATTTTTTATCAAAGCTCTACCAAAAATATTCTTTGGTATAAGAGCCATAATCCATTGTTTGTTACAATGGGAGTCCTGTGTTTTTTAAGAGCAATTTGGATTATGTTTACAAATAATATAGTGTGGAGGTCACCAAGTACTTTGGGACAGATTTGTATGCTACTGAAGCAGTAGGGTCCATCAATTACTATGAGCATATAGCTTGCCAAATGCAACTAAAAAGAACCCCATATGTGCATTGTGTTGCTCACATTCTGTACTCTGATTTCTGACAAAGCAAATCCAAATAGTCAAGGATTACATTCAATCCTTCCTATCAGGAAGCTTTATGATACTGCCACATCAAGCAATCTGAATGCATAGATCACGTTGGCATCTTCAAACTTGTGTCTCGTTTTAAAATTATAGTTGTGTCTATTCTGTGTACTCATATTGAGTCCAGATCTGCTTCAACAGTCCTCATATTGAAGGAATACAAAGCTTATTTCATTGTCAATGGCTGGCTCCACATCGATATGGCTTCGCAATAAGCACTGCGGATTTGGAGTTGCATCGGACGGATTCTGCCATCCCGTGCTGCCATTTCTCTCCCATTGGGCCCTCCATGACGGTCAGATCAATCCATTTGGGGAATTCAACGTCTTCTTCACAAATTAGCTAAAAGTCATATTGGATTTCAATAAATTGTCTTAGTTTAAATAGTGTAAGAGAATATGTGTTTAAAGTTATTTATTATTGTCATTTTTATTGTTCTGTCAAAGTTAAGAGTTAAGTTGTTTTTATTGTAATAATGTAAAAAAAAAAAAAAAAAATCACTTCATTTTGTATGGATACATTTTTCAGAGACCCTGACATCTAGTGTGTATGTCAAAGTTAAGGTGAGAATATTCTCTCTTATAAATAATATGCATATGAGTTTTAAGTCTTATTCCATCGAGTAAGTAGTGAAATATTGGAGGATGGAGGTAATGGAGGTTGGAAAAAATTCAACATCATCTCATCAGAAGCTAACAATGGGGTCACAGATCGCAATAGTGACATCATAGTTTGTGTCAAATCGGCTAAAACCAAAGGTAGTTTCTATTGGTAGTGACCGTTTCTTATATTGTTTGTGATCAAATGACAACGATCATCGACAGAGGCTACAAACGAAGATAAGGAGGATTTAGTCCTCAAATATTTATGTTTATATATTTTATTTTGTGTGGTGTGTTGAATAAACCCTTACAGTAACATATGTGAAAAAAATCATAATGTAAAAGAAGCTTGTTTTTTTATTAAAAAAATAAATTTTTTGAGATAAACTTGGTATAGATTATTGTTCAATCACATTCGAGACTTTTGTGAATCTTATTAATTCATACTTCGAGAAGTTCAAAGAAAGAGGTTTGTGAAATATCTCAGGAATTCAGACTCAAGAAATACCCCTTTCTAAAGGTTAAAAAGTAACTTAATAGAGTTGTACCTAGTTTTAGAAAGTTTTCAAATAAAAGTTTCTACAACATGTGATTATTTCTCATGTTTGCACTAAGAAGAGGAATGTAAAAAATAATTCATTGGTGCTCAAATTATTATTATTTATGCGAGTAGATATTAATTATGAGAATATATTTTGTAATAAGTATGTATGCAGATAAAAGGCTTGTGAGAGATTCTATGCGACTTAATAGAGTTTTGTGAGTGAATTTAGGGATTTGTTGATGGCATAAACTCCTAGTTTTTAGGAGATGCTTGTGTATCCAAACATATGTTATATTATGAATAGGGGTTTGTTGATGGCATAAACTCCTAGTTTTTAGGAGATGTTTGTGTATAAAAACATATGTCATATTATGAATAAAATAACGTGTGATTTTATTGTGTTTATTTTTTTTATCGAAGTTAAACTAAAAATAATAACATGTGCACAAACTAGTTTGCTTATCAGAGAGAGGTATTTGGACATCACTTGATAACAAAAGTTTCAAAAAAAAAATAGGCCACATAGATCTATACAGCTGTTATCGGAACAATTTGATCACATTCAAGAAGACTACCACTATAATACCATCCAATTCCAGTTTTTTTGCTATCGTATGGTCTTATTCTAGTCATTATTTTATACCATTGTCTTCTTTCTAAATGCTCTTTTGCATTATTTCAGATTCTTATTTTATGCATTTTCAGCCTTTGTCATAATTTGAGTGAAAATAAAATTAGGTATGCGTCTCTATATTTCTCTTTTCAATTATCATCCGCTTAAAGTATTTCCATCTTAAAGTACTTATAACACAAAACTCAATAATCATTTTATTCATTGAAAATATAATACATGTAAACGATGATCTCCTGTAAATAAAGAGTCTATAACTAACACATAATACCTATATTATCTCATAACATATATTCTTAAGTGAGTTGTTATAACTTGCATACAACAATAATACAAATAATAATTATAATTACTCACACACTTACAAACATATTATGTCACATATTAATATTCGAATATTCCCCCTTTAAAATGCTCAAGAATTGAAATGAACATGTACTTAACACTCACTCTGATGGTTGGGAACATATCTACTATGGATAGGGACCTATCAACCAATCTATGGAAACGCATAAACCAAACCAACATAAGTAGTGGGAATGGCCTCATTATAACCCTTAACAAGAACATGTTCTATTACAATAATTGTGGTATGGACATCCTCTACTTTCACAATAAGGGAATACATTAACATTAATTATATACAAACACACAAAAATAATTTCAGGTCTACGTCCTCACTTCTACATTTACAGCGTTTGTTCATAGTCACTGCCACTTGATTTTGATTAATATAGATGACCATCACTGCCACTGAAAATCACCATCAACTTTAGGTTATTTGGTGCAATTTTCTTTGCCACTATTGCATGTCATATTAGATGGTAAAATTCACGGCCCCACAAGAATGACACATCCATTTCAATTAGATATCGGATTCACTCAAATATTATGTCCATTTAAAATATGAAGAATTTTCTAGCATTTTGACATTGACAACTTTGTACTTTAAATAATGAAACACAATTAAAACTGATCACTTTGACTATTAACATTAAATACTAATAATACTAGACACAAATGAACAAGACAGTGAGACACAAATGAACAAGAGACTGAGACACAAATGAACAAGACAATGACCCTATTCTTGAGTATTGACTTTAATGACTAGACCTTTGGTAAAGGGAGTGTTGTAATTATAAATTATTCACCACATACTAGACTATTAGACCTAAAATAACTAATATCTATAAAAACTAAATACAGACCTCTTTATGGCTTTTAGCAATCAAAGGCACAAATCAATTATTGTTAGGGCAGATCTTAATGCTACAGTCCCCACACAACTGGTGATTGGATATGCAAGATCTCCGGACTGCAAATGAAAATGTGGCACTTTCTAAAACATGGATTTGTTATCGTCCTCCTTATCAGGTAGCTTTATGATACTGCCACATCAAGCAATCTGAATGCATAGATCATATTGTGTCTCGTTTTAAATTATAGTTGTGGCAACCAATTGTGTCTATTCTGTGTACTCATATTGAGTCCAGATCTGCTTTAACAGTCCTCATATTGAAGGAATAGAAAGCTTATTTCATTGTCAATGGTTGGCTCCACATTGATCGGGCTTCGGAATAGGCACTGCGGATCTGGAGTTGCATCGGATTCTCCCACCCTGTGCTGCCATTTCTATCCCATCGGGCCCTCCATGACGGTCAGATCAATCCATTCGGGGAATCCAACGTCGTCTTCTCAAAACCACCAGCAAATCCACTGTCTTGACATATGATCAAGAGTTTATTATTAGTTAATATGAACTTTGTTATAGTTTTTAGAATATAATTTATGTTTAAAGTTTTAGTTTGTTTTAGATATTTGTTGTCCGTTTATTATAATTATGATTATAATTATAGTTTCAACTTTAGTTTAATAAGTACCATGCCAGGTTAAAATTTTGTAGAGGTTAATGTCATGTTAAAAATTCAGTTGTCAATAGATATTCAGGTTGAAAGCTTAATTATAGCTAAAAGTTATGTTGGATTTCAATAAATGGTCTTAGTTTAAATAGTCAATAGTGTAAGTTTCAAATAGTTCATTATATGAGAATATGTGTTTAGAGTGAGTTATTATTGTCATTTTTATTGTTTTATTAAAGAGTTAAGTTTTTTTTTTTGGTTGCAATAATGGTTTTAAAAAAAAAAAAATCACTTCATTGTGTAGAGATACATTTTTAGGAGAATTTGACATCTAGTGTGTGTATCAAGATTAAGGGGAGAATATTTTCTTCTACAAATGATATGCATATGAGCTTCAAGTCTTATTCCATCGAGTAAGTAGTGAAATATTGGAAGATGGAGGCAATAGAGGTTGGAGGAAATTTAACGTCATCTCGTCAGCCACTAACAATGGGGTCACACATCGTAATAATGACATCATAGTTTGTGCCAAATCGGCTAAAGCTAAAGGTAGTTTCTAGTGGCAGTCACAGTTTCTTATGTTGTTTGTGATCAAATGACAATGCTCATTGACAGAGGCTATAAACAAAGATAAGGAGGACTTAGTCCTCAAATATTTATGTTTTTTGTATTTTATTTTGTGTGCTGTGTTGATTAAACCCTTGCAGTAACAAATGTGAAAAAAAAAATCGTAATGTAAAAGAAGCTTATTTTTAATGGTAAAAGTAAAATTTCGAGATAAGCTTGGTATGGATTGTTGTCCAGTCAGTTTCGAGAGTTTGTGAATCTTTGTAATTCATAATTCGAGAAGTTCAGGGAAAGAGATCTCGGAACTATCTCAAGAATTCAACTCAAAAACTATACTATTTCGAAGGTTAAGAAGCAACTTGATGGAGTTGTACCTGGTCTGAGAAAGTTTTCAAAGAAAAGCTTCTATAATATGTGATTCTTTTCCATATTAGCACTAAGAGGGAGAATTTTAGAAATAATTTTGATATGAGTAGATATTATTTATGAGAAAATATTTTTTAATAAGTATGTACATAGATCCAAATCCAGTACATAGTCAAATCATGTGCTAGGTTGTGGTTGATCTTAGTTTGATTGAGCAAAGCGTTGGGGTCAATAAAGGTGACAACTCTATTTGGCTCGACCACTCAGTGCTATTTTTTTGCCTTGAGGATGGCTTTTCCCCTTGGGATCACTGCTTTATGGTGGCCTTGTTTTGCTGTGTAGACCTTCTCAAGAGGAATACGTGGCTATCTTTCAGAGTGGTCGGTATTCAGTTTGACTTTGGTCTCACTGTTTTGGTCTCTACATGCAAATGGGTGAAGGATCTTCTTAGTTGGATGGCTTTGATCCTCACAAATGATTGGGTTGTGCCCAACCTAAGGAGATTCATGGTGAAGATTTAATGGGGCTTCAACTCAGCTTGGTGGCTCTCTCAACCGATTATGTCAAGAATTAGGTAGAAGTTGATGGTGGTTGATAGAGGATGCCCCATCAAAATATCTATTATCGGGATGGAGGTCCATGGTATTCACACTAGAACTTTTAAAAGAGGCCCCTACATGTCATGTCCTCTTCCAGTTGACATCTCGTAGAGTTGATGATTAGCCTATTATGTGACCCTCGTAGGCTGATAGAATGGATAGAGGGTCATGATGGAGCTTGGCTTGGATTCGACTAGCAAAATTTTCCCAGTTGGTGTTCGTTCGGGCTCTTTCAGACACGTTTGCCTGAGCTCCTATTTTTTAGGGATTTTTGGCACTCAGCGGAGCACCCCTGTTATGGTATGGTCATGTGCGGAATCACTCCCTTGTTCGCCAGCTTCAGACGGATTGAGAATCGGATATGTATCGAGGGAGATATTAATATTTAATTGATTTAGTTAAATATTAATTATTTGGCGTAATTATGACTTAGGCATTTTGGCCCAAGGGGGCGCTCATTATGAAGGGGGCTGTTTTAATTATATTTTATAATTAAAATTGTGTCTTAGACTTTGGAAAAATTAAAAGAAAAAAAAGAAACCCTAATTTCTAATTATGAAACCCTAATTAGGGCAAGCGCACTTTTTTGAAGCTTATAAGGGTTTCTTATTTGGAGAGTGCACCATTCATGTTGAAGACAAAATTTTTTTGCTAAGTATTTTCTGAGAAGACTGAGCCAAGGGTTTCCAACATTCTATTTGCATTGGAGAACATGCAATCTTCAGTGTGTGCAATTTAGAGGTTGTGAGATATCAGCTGATCTATTGCCAGTTTGAGAGATAACTTCACACAGAGGTTATCACAGAGATTTACAGAGTTATTTCATTAGGGTTTTGTTTCGAAATTTATCCAAAAGGAGATCACAAATTTTGGCGCTTATTTTTTTCAAGATCTGGCACTAAAAACCCAGGCCGTACTATTTTATCTACTGATGTACGAAATCCGTACGGATCCGTACAATCCGGTTGCAGGTCGTACAGTACCAGCAGGGGCATGTTTTCTGTCCTACGGCAAAACACCTTCTTCTTGGAAATTTTGCTGATACCCTTTTGGGCGCCTAGACATCTATCATCTTTTTGTACCTTCAGAAGCACGGAGAAAAGGATATTTATTGCAGTCGTACCAGTTGTACCAGATCTAGGGTTTGTAGGAAAAATTAGGTTTTTGAACAATATTTCATATTATTTTTATATGCATGACAAAGATTTAATATTGTAATCATCTGGAAGAATAATAAGATCATTGATTAGCCAGATAAGAGATTATACTGCTATTTATTTATTTATTTGAATTTATCTTGCAAAATCGCACTTTTCTTTTATTCATACAAAATCACAAAAAAAAATCAAAATATACAAAAACATCCAAAAAAATATTCGGTTTCAGAATTCAGGGAAACAAGGGTTTCTACACTACAAACGCCCAATTGGGACCTTGGTCCGTCCTGTTCTAAGTCTCCATGCTAGTATAGATGTTAGAGGTTTCTTACCCAGTTTATATAGAGCTCGGTCTAAATTTTTTAAGATCTCTTTAAGGGTTGTTGGTTTGCTGAGTGGGCATGCTTGCTCACACATCGTGCTTCTATTGTGTGGAGGTTTCATGGAAATTTTGCTAAAGACGAATTGTGTGGAGGATCTTCTTGAATAAGACCAGTCACTTAATGGAGGCTATTTGTATTATCTTCCTCCAGGGGCTTATGTTTCTATTTGTGGAAAACCCCTCTCTACAGTTCTATAGTTGTGGGACCCCCAAAACCCTCTTATTGTGTTTCACTCTTGGTTGTATTGCCCATATTTAGGGGAGCTTGTTTATTGTGGGTTTGGTTTGGACCCTATTTTTTGGCTAGATGGGATTTGGGGGTTTGTCAAAATTATGTTACATTACCTATTTGGTGAGCTTGCACCCTATTTTAATTTCCTATTTTGGGGATCAATTAAAACCCTATGTCTTGTAGGTTTATGCCCTATCCTAACCTAGATATGGGGATCCATTTAAAACCCCTCATTGTCATGTTTCTTGTTGTGCTTTGTGTTGTTATCTGGATGGTTTTAGTGGCTGATGATGTTGTTGGCTATTACATCAGGCGTCAGTGTTTTTTATGTTTTTAGTTGGCCGGTGGTGGTCGTTGGTGATATTTATTTTATTGGTATTCATTATAAGGAAGACTTGGACATCCCGTTTGTGTCTAGGCTAGTTCATTAGCCCCAATCAAAAGCTATACCTTTTACCCAATCAAATAAAAAATTATGTACATTGATAAAAAGCTTGTGAGAGACTCTAAGAGACTTGATAGAGTTTTGTGAGTGAATTCAGGGATTTGTTGATGGCATAAACTTCTATTTTGTAGGAGGCTTGTGTATAAAAACATGTCATATTATGAATAAAACAACATGTGATTTTATTATGTTTATTTATTTTATCAAAGTTATACCAAAAATAATAACATTTTCACAAATTAGTTTGCATATTAGAGAGAGGTATTTGGACATCATTGGATAACAAAAGAAAAAAAATTAGTCCATATAAATCTATGCAACTATTAGTGGAACATGTTGACCACTTTCAAGAGGACTGCCACTATAGTACAGTCTAAATCTAGTCTTTTTGCTATCATATAGGCTTATTCTAGTCATTGTTTCATATCATTGACTACTTTCTAAATGCTCTTTTCAATTGCTTCAGATTCTTCCTTTATGCATTTTCAATCTTTGTTAGAACTCAAGTGAAAAGAAAATCAGGTACATGTCTCTATCTTTCCCTTTTCAATTATCAATTGCTCAAAGTATTGCCATCCTAAAGTTCCTGTAAAACAAAACTCAATAATCATTTTATTCATTGAAAATACAATATACATATAGATGGTGATCTCCTACAAATAAGGAGTTTATAAGTAACACACAATCCCTATATTCTCTCATAACATCTATTCTCAAATGAGTTATTATGACTTACAACACTAATACACATAATAATTATAATTATTCACATACTTACAAACATATTATGTCACATACTAATATTCTAACATTCTTCTTTAGTATAAACATAAGGAAAAAACACCACTCGATTTGAAATGAATATGTACTTGACACACATTATGATGATAAAAAACACATTTACCATGGATAGGGATCCATCAACCAATCCATGGGAATACATAAACCGAACCAACAAAAGTAGTGGGAATGGCCTCATTACAACCTTTATCAAGAACACATTTTACCATAATAATTGTGGTATGGACATCCTCTACTTTCACAATAAAGGAATACATTACACTGATTACATACAAACACAAAAAATAGAATATGAGAATTTGAGGATTAGGTCTTTGCTTTTGTATTTGTAGCCTTTGTTCATAGTCAATATGACTTGATTCTGAACAATATAGATGACCACTACTACCACTAGAAATCACCATCAACTTTAGTTTATTTAGTGCAATTTTCTTTGCCACTATTGCATGTTATATTGGATGCTAAAATTCACCTCCCCCACAAGAATGACACCCATTTCAATTAGATGTCAAGTTCACTCAATATTACATCTATTTAAAATATGAAGAATTTTTTAACATTTTGATATTGACAACTTCGTACTTTAAATAACAACATAATTAATTATGCATAAACTGATCATTTTGACTATTAACACTAGTTACTAATAATACTAGACACTAATGAACAAGACAATGACCCTATTCTTGAGTATTGAATTTAATGATTAGACCTTGGGTAAAAACACTCTTGTAATTATAAATTATTCATCACATACTAGACTATTAGACCTAAAATAGCTAATATCAATAAAAACTAAACACAAACATCTTTATAGCTCTTAGCAATCAAAGGCACAAATTAATTATTGTCATGGCAGATCTTAATGCTATGGGCCACACACAACTGGTGATTGGAAATGCAAGATCTTAGAACTACAAATGAAAATGTGGCACTTTCTAAAACACGGATTAGTTATACAATGCCTCTAGGCTCTTCACTGATAAATGGGTGAGGATATTCAGGCATGAGGATTTGAATCCAATGATACAAACTTCACTCATGAATGGAGAAGTAGATGGTCATACAAGGAAGTAGAATAGAAAACAACAATGCCAAATATATAGTTGAACATACAAAAATGTTGAGGAAGCATGTCAACAGAATGATGATGATAACAGGAGTTTGGCAGAGTATGGGGATGACATCGGAGCATGCATGCAAGGATCTTTGGCAAGATACACAAACTTGAAATATTATGTCATGTATTAATGTTTCAACATGCCTATCTACATGTATTTACCTTAAACAATAAGGTGTGTCTTTATTTATTGTATTTCGATCAAATCTATCTTACCCCCTGGTTTTATGCAATTAGTGTAGTGTTTTTAATACTTGTGTGCCCTCCACATAAAATAATATATGTAAACATATACAAATCAAAATGGGGTAACTGTGGACATCTAAAAATGACCCATATATATTATTATTATTTTTTAAATTGCATGATTTTAAGATGTTTGTGTACTTATCTATTATTGATTAAATTAAGTATTATTGGTACATTTATCATCTTTTGGTGGTCCTCGCACCTTTCCCTAACATATTTTATATGTCCCCTTTCTTTCTTCCCTTATTTCCCCCTCCTCGTGCTTTGTGTCAGACCATCCCAATATTTTGTACATTATACAAACCATTATACATTCTTGGACCCATTGCTGTGGTCTCTTTTGGCTCTTTCCCATATGACCTTTGATCCATGTTTGTCACTTTTTTGACTATTAAATATCAGTTTGGGCACCAATAGGATCCTAATTTGAATATAATTTATCTATAAATACATTGACAATGTAATTCATTTGGATCAGAAACAGGGCAATTATCTAGGGAATCAAAGGAAATATATAGAATTTATTTTATTGTTCACATGAATCTATTGGGCATTAACAAACATTCTAGGGAAAATCAAATAATTATTAGAGCATTTATCGAAGCACACAAGTTTAAGTTTAGACATACACAAGAAGACACTGGTTTATATGTTATTAGAGCAACTCTAATCATCAAGGTTTGTTGTTTTAATATTGTTATTATCTAGAGGCATGACAAATATCAAGATAGCTTTGACTATTCTCTAGTATAACTTAGACCTCAAAACATATTTTGTTTTCCTTAAGTTTTCAGGTATTTTTCCATATTAGGGAAATAAGTGTTTTTTTGTTTTTCAGGTGATTAGAGTGAAGGTGCACAAATCTAAGCTGGGATTTTAGAGACAAGGACTGGGTTAACTGAGTCGTCAAGTGAAAAATGGTTTGTCTAGATTTTTTTTCTAGAATGGCTCGATAGTTTGGACATTGTTAGGAAAGCAAAGAATATTTCAAACAAACTTCTATGATCATCACCAAATTTATGGGTCATATTTGTATCAATGTTGATTGCACATTGCCATTGTCAAAACTCAATGATTGTCACTAGATCACAAAATAAAATCAGATAAGCCTAAACTTAGCATGTCACCTATTTTTCTCTAGTGCTAGAATTAATTAATTAGGCTTGATTACTATTTTTAGATAATAGTTAATTTAATTAATTGTAATTAGGTATTTGTGTTGTTATTTAGTGTAAATCAATTTATCTTTTCATTTTCCCCATGTGACCCTTGTTTTGTCTTTTTCAAAATTTTGGCTATTGATTATTAGTTTTGGGTGCTAATAGGATCCGAATATGAATTCAATGTCTATAAATACACATACATTCCAGTCCATTTGGATGATAAAAATAAAAGTATATAATGAATTGAAGGAAATTTATAGATTTAATTTTATTATTCGCATGAATCTATTGAACATTAACAAACATTTTAGAGGAAGTCAAACAATGCAAATGAATTAATCATTAGTGCATTCATTTAAACACGTAGTTTTATGTTTAGACACACACAATATGACATTAGTTTTCATGTTATGGGAGCTACTCCAACTATTGAGATTTATTATTTTTTTATATTGTTATTGTCTAGGGAGCTTTGAAAAATATCAAGATAGATTAACTATTATCTTGTTTATTAATGCAGGTCCCCAAAAATTTTTTTCCTTAACTTTTTATGCATTGCTGTCTAATTAGGGTACGAAGTTGAATTTTATCTTGCAATTGATCATAGTGAAGGTGTAGAAATTAGTGTAAGTTGTTTAGAGACTAGACTAGGGGAACCCAAATATCAAGTCAAATTTAACATGTCTACAATTTTGTCTAGAATAACCATAGTGTTTAGACATTGATAGGAGAGTAATGAACATTTTGAACAAACTTCTATGATTATTGTTGAAATTTTATGTCAAATTTGTATCACTGTTGAGCACCCATTTTCACTATTAGATCATGATGACTATCACTAGATATAAACTAAAATTAGATACACAAAAACCTTATATATCATCTCTTTTCTCTCATTTTAGAATTAATTAATTAACCTTAATTATTATTTTATAAATGTTAGTTAGCTTAACTAATTATAATTAAACATTTATGTCGTTATTTAATGTAAATCCATTTATCCAAACTATGCTTAACTCTTTAATAATTTAAAAAAAAAAGTGAATTAAAAATGGAGAAACTTTTTCTATGTTGTCCTTTCACTTGGAATATCTAGACTCGATTCTTCAAGAAAATGAGTTTTCAATGGGTTTGCCTTGGTAATGTAGAGGTTTAAATTTCCACTTAGCAAGTTGGCACAGGGACCAAGTGGAAAACATATGGAAAATGATTCCAGGAACATTTGGAGGGAAATAATTAACATTTAAAAAAAAAAGAGGATCACTGTTATGAGAAATAATTCTTAAGTCAATTGTAACTCTCATTAAAACTCTTATGATAGAGAGTTTTCAA
The DNA here is from genome assembly GCA_037957365.1 of Torreya grandis. Classification (NCBI taxonomy): domain Eukaryota; kingdom Viridiplantae; phylum Streptophyta; class Pinopsida; order Cupressales; family Taxaceae; genus Torreya; species Torreya grandis. The sequence goes on from JARHVA010000384.1 coordinate 2,389,961, forward strand.
GGCTAAATCCTTTCCACCGAAGGTGTAAATTGTGGATGAGGAAAGGTCCATCATCATCAAATGAGATTTTCTCAGAGATAATAATTTTAAAGGACATATTTGAATGGATAAATGTAATTAGGTAAAATGGATTGTCCCAATATATTAGTGGGTAAAATTAAACTTTGAAAGGGATCTTCTAATCTCTTTCAAATATGCAATGTGGGAAAGTATTCATAATCTTTTAATTAAATATTTGAACGGGATTTAATTTATTATTATTTAAGCTTTTATCGTTTGTTGTGCCTTCATTTATTGAACTTTGAGTCATCATTCTTTAGATTTAATCGAAAACAATAATTACTCTTTACATACATAAAATCGTTGTTGAAGCTCTAATATATACTATACATAACATCTCTTACATAAACACAGCAATAAAAAATTACAATATATAAAATATTATATTTAAACAACCTCTAAAATCAAAAAGCAGATTTCTCTTATTATAACATTTAATTAATATTAATCAAATCAAAAATAAAATAAAAATAAAACTAAAAACAACAAACATAAAAGAACATGTTATAATAATTTGATCCTTCATTTAACCTTTAATAATTTTCCACCTCCTAAAGTTAAAAGCTCATAATAAAGTCCAAAAAGGCTTTCATATAAAAATTTCAAATTTCACTTTTTAAGTCCTTTCCTTGCAACTTTTGGAGTATGAAAGCTTATAAAGCTTTTAATCAAGGAGGCTATACTTTAATATTATATTTACGTATAAATAAATGAGAATTAATTTCTATCCATTGCTTTAAAGAATTTTAAATTTTATTTAATTTTTTTCTTTTAAAAATTAATAAAAGGAATTAAATTAAATATGAGAATAAACTTTTAATTAAAGGTGGGCTATATTATATTCACATATAAATTAAAAAAAAATTAATTCCAATTCATTCTTTTATTTAATTTATTTTAATTAAAAATTGTTATAAATAATTAAATTAAATGTGAGAATTTAAAAAATACTGAATTTAATAACAATATTTATGATGATAGTAAATTAAATTTTCATAAGAAGTTTTTATATAATATAAGTGGATTATATTTTTTAACCCATGTCTGTTAAATTTCTTCCATAGTTCTTATTGTTTTTCTCTATATTATCTTGTTCTTCTCTACATTCTCTTCTTTACCACGATGGTTAGGAGCCCCAAAGCTTTAAAAACATTAATAACAAAGAGGAGTAAGAAGAAAGTGGTTAACCAATAAGGGAAGAAAAATTACAGGGATGGGATGGACACAACTTTTAAAGAAGCAAATTTTATTGGTCTTATTGATGGATTTAAATTGTAGGAAGTTTTTAATCCTTCTTCCCTTATGACCTTATTTTTATCAAATAAAAAATAGGAAATATTGTTCATAGTATTAATTATAGGTATTGGATCGTTGATGAATTTCGATCTCACTTTAAAATAAACATAGAAGGAAAAAACCTTGACGACCTTATTATTAGCTTCATTCAATAGACAATGCATAATAAAAAGCAACACACCTCCAAGGCCATTCTTAATTCTATGGTAAGTGAATTAGCTAATGGTTTCTCCGGGTTTGAGAATGACTTTAAGTGCTTGGGGGAAATTAGACAAGATTATAATGGGTGTTGTAAGGAGGACCCTTCAACACCTAGAGGATCGAGTGGTAGTTTGCCCCCTGTTGATGTGGGCATTGTTATGACTCTTAAACTCTGATTTGGAAACATTTTCGCTTCTCCAAACAAAACTCTTTACTCTTCTCTAAAGTTATTTCGAGTTGTTAGGATAGTGCAGGGGGAGCGTGGAATCTTGTTAAATTTGAAAAATTTAAGGTTCCTCTTTTAAAATGGGTTATGCTTAAGTTTCTTGCGTCATAGGAGATGAAAACGACCTAGACAAATTTTGTTACATGTATCCATATTGTCTATGTGTGCATAAGTATCAATAATCCTAAGTGGGGCTTCTGGGCGAGTTTATGTCAAAAGGTGTGACCCTTAAATAATTCTACAAGGTGCTCTTTTGATGATGGACAATTATTTGACAACAAAGATGTGGGGCTTTCATGCCTTGTTCTTGTCTAGTCAATTCTTTAAGTTTATTTTAAAAATTTAGCTACTATTTTGCCTTCTTATTGGGTTATTATCAAATTTTTAATATTAACCTTGCATGACCGAGTTTAATATCATTGGTATCTTTGTTTAACGAACGACTTTGATTCTAATTTTCTAATTAATTGTTGTTTGAGCCTTGTTCTTCAATACTATATCGTTTTATAAACTTTTGTCAAAGGAGAACCATTTCTTTTTATTTGTATTAAAAAACAAACTAATATAAACTTTTTTTTAATTGAAACCATGCAGGGTACAGAGTGTTTTTTTGGCTTAGTGTCAAAGATTGGAAGGTATCTATTCTGCAAAATTTCTTTGAGGCATGATCTTGTCCTCATCCCTTTTTTGGATTCTTTACAATTCGTACTTGATGGATGGCTACATAACACCTTTTTATACCATCATCTTCACCGTTAGACTACAACCCACTTAATAACTAAATAAACTTAATATATCAATAAAAAAAAATAAAAAAAATCTATTTTTAAGATTCCATAAATGATGGAATATATATAAAATATATATAGTTAAGACTGATCTTAATTATGTGGTCCATGTGGCGGGCAATATTGAAACCTACTGTAATTTAAGCAAAATTAATTCCACATCCCTGCCGGCATTCCATTCCATTGCAGCAACCGCTCGTTTGTTGACATACCCAACAGTCTTCTACCGTTGTAGCACATGTCTACTTACTTACCAAAGGAAAACAAAAAAAACCATAAAAAAGATAATCTTGGTAGTGTGCAGCATTTATTGTGAAACAGGGCCTATTGATAGAATTAATTATGCAATAAAAATACTCATGTCGCTATGCATCTGTCGAATGATTTGACTTGTGAGTTTCTAGTTCAACCCTGTCAAAAATGTTCATTGTTCACTCGTTCGCATGATTATCCATTTGGGGATAATTAGAGAACAAAGCACTAAATTCATCTGTATATTATTCTAATCAGGCGGGATCTTATTGCACAGAATACAATGTAATGATGTTATTATCGTATATCATTTTGTTTTTTGACTGCAGCGATTTTCTGATCATTCGGAAAAGCCTATGATAGAAAAAGGGATTGATGGGTTTTGACTTGATTGGTCTCTGAGAAGATCCATCATGAGGATTCAAGCTGGTGTAGATCGCTGTTTGGATGCGAATGGTGGTAAGATTTATTTTTTAATTTCTTTTTTAAAACTAATCTGAAGGCTGTTTTGGATTGATTTATTGCTTAAATTTTTATTTTTTTCCCCACATGATTGAGAATTCCATGGAGGATTTATAGAGATTGCTGAGTTGGGTGTGTGGATTTTAGCATTTCACAGAGGATTTATGTAGATTGCTCGGTTTGGGTGTGTGAATTTGTTCCTCAGTTGGATGGGTGGATTTGGTTAAAGCACTAGATTGCTCAGTTGGGTGTGTGGATTTTTCGAAGCAATAGATTGCTCAGTTGGGTGTGCCGATATTTTCAAGCATTAGATTGCTCGGTGGGATGCGTCGATTTTCTTGAAGTATTGGATTTGCTCAGTTGGGTGTGTGATTTTTTTCAAGCTTGAGATTGCTCGGTTGGATATGTGGATTTTTTTAAGCATTACATTGCTTAACTGGGTGTGCGGATTTCATTAAAGATTTCAGAGGATTTATATAGATTGCATTTCGTGGGGGAGTTAAAATGGATATGCTTATTGGGGCGCGTAATTTTTTAATGGGTATTTTATGGATGACTCATGTATATGGAAATGCCTTGAAATCGTTGTTATCTCTATTTGGCATGCCCTCAAATCTATATTTGTTCAAGACGTTAATGGAGGATTTATATGGATTGATTAGTTGGGCGTGTGGATTTGATTAGGTATTTTATTGAGGATTTACGTAGATTGCTCAGTTATTCCATGGAGGATTTATATAGATTGCTTAGTTGGTGTGTATAGATGGTTTATATAGATAGCTCAGCTTGGTGTGTGTGTCTGTTCAAGTATTTGATGAGGATTGTATATGGATTGCTCATTTGGGTGTGCGGATTTGTTTAAGCATTCCATGAAGGATTTTATATAGATTGTTTTACCCGTGTGTGAATTTGTTTAAGCATCTCATGGAGGACTTATATAGATTACTCTGTTGGGTATGATTGAGGATTTATGTATAATGCTAAGTTGGGTGAGTGGATTTGTTCAAGAATTTCATGGTGTAATTATGTAGATTGCTCGGTTGGGCATGTAGATTTGTTTAAGCATTTTACTGAGGATTTATGTAGATTGCTCAGCTGGGTGTGTGGATTTGTTTAAGCATTTCATGGAGGATTTATAGAGATTGCTCAGTTGGGTGGGTGAATTCCATTGTTCAGGGGACAAATCGAAATGGGGAACAAAAGCAGCCATGACTGCCATGCATCTGATGTTTGTGGGAGCTCTGTTTGCGCTGGACACGGATTTAATAAAGGAGTCTATGAGCCATCCCTGGTAAAATTCTTCCCTTTAAATTTTTTTTAAAGAAATACATCTTACAATACTTCAGGGAACAATGATTTACATCAATTTAACAATAGGTTTACATGGCCAGTCTCTTTCTAACAAAGTGAGAAAAGTTAACATTCGAGTCTCAGAGACACAAACGACTCAACCTTTTTACTGACACACTTGAATTTAATTTTAAGGACAAAAATTTACATCAATTTAACAACAGAGTTACATGGCCAGTCTCTTTCCAAAAAATGTGAGAAAAATTAACTTTTGAGTCTTGTGCTTTACAGTGTTGCAAGAAACAGTCGTTGCATGTTAAACTGAGAGGAAGCACATGACGTTTGCCGTCGTTTCAGTGCATATATTTGTTTATAATAATAATATATATAAACTTTTTCAATATCCGACAATCTGGATTTCATTAGATACGGAAACAAACTTTCAATCCAAAAATACAATGAGCAGACAGATTAAATCTTTAAGACTATTTACAGCATACAAAAAGAGGGAGAAATTTCCAGTGAATCTATAGAAAACTTTTACAAACAAAAACATATACTAAACTTGCGAATTAAAAATACATCAAAACTGCTGAAAAAGTATATTATTTGCTTTAACCATTTTTTTTAAAAAACTTTCTAAAGTTTGAAAGCCTTGAAAATTTATTTTTAAAATTATTAAGATATTAAGTAAAACCAATGAAGTTAAAATGATTTTTTTTTTAAAAAGTTAAAATTTAAATATTTTTGAATATTTTTTTATTTTTAATATGCATATAGAAATTTGTTTCTAATGTGCAACCTCTTCCAACCCCGTTTCTTGTCGCGTTTCTATTGCTGTTATGTTTCTACGCTTTTCATTTCTTGCAACATAGGTGCCCTAAGATGCAAATGACTCGAACATTTTTACTGACACACTTGAATATAACTTTGAGTTAAAAATTCCCAACTCCCTATAATCTGAGAGAAGATGGGTCCTCATGAAAGGGAGTCGTACACGTCAATTTCCACAGGATTGAACATCAGTCAACCGAATTGTATGCCACAACAATTTGCAACTGTCACTGATCATAAGGTCTTCACCAAGAGAGGGGCAGTCAATAAATAATTAATCCAGCTTGAAAATGTTTTATTTTAACATGCTGATCTCCCCTTCCTCCACTCCGTTTCTTGAACTATTTATTTCTTATCCTACTGCATCAATTTATATGGTCTGATTTCTTGGTTCATCAATTTCTAGAGAAGGAAAGAAAGGACTTTTATTATTAGGTGAAGAAAGAACATAGGTCCTCTTTATCGAGAATGATTTACAGGGTAACTCCCCTTTATTGAAAATAGAAGGAAATAAATATGTCTTTCTATTTGTATGGAATGTGTCATTTAACTTGTAAATCCACACCAACCCACAAACCTGGGGTCTTTGGTCATGCACTGCACTGATTTGAATTTGTAGGTCCTCTATAGAGGTTGTAAGTTGTAACATGTGTTGGACTAGACCACGCTACTTCAAAGGAATTGAACTTGTCTCATTACATGTAAATGTAATTCCACATTAAGAGACCAAATCAGGATCTATGGTGAGGTGCTTAAGTTCATTTGACGTCATGGTGAAGAATCCAAGTCCATTTCTACTTGTGGTAACTTGGTCTGCTGTAGTTCTGTAATGTGAAGTTTTGCATTGGAAACCTTGAAATTTTGGGAAACCCACTTACAACTGCATGCAAATTTACCAAGTTTAATGCCATATGAGGTACCCAGCCCAATAAAATGGGTGGCAAATATATCCTCTGGTTGTCGCGTTTTCTTTTAACTTAACTTTTTTATTTCATAACTAATTATCTTTGTTTACACTGAGTGCTAACTTGGGGAAGCTGCTTTTGTGCAGCCTGTATGTAAGTTCCTGGCAACTGCCAACTACTGGCCAGCAGTTAAATTCCAATGGAGTAATGCTGTATGTATTCAGTACTGATCCGAATCCTAGGAGAAATCTGATGGGCAACAAATCCGATGGACAATGCCTTAAATGACTACAATGTGGTTATTAATATGCTAAATCAACTATAAACAAGAAATCAGACACATAAATAACATTCATCCATAAATCCAAAAGATATATATAGATCTATAACAGGATTTTTATTAATCTGAATGTTCTTTACACGACATTCTCTCAAAGGAGATAAATGATACTTTATTTTCATTATCTCACTCAATCTATGTATGCACATATGCAATTGGTGATACTGAATTCAAAGAAACTCTTATGGAAGATGAACAACTGTTCTTACACATGTAATCGTTTGTCTTCTGTCGGTTATGGATGAGCTGCTTTGAGAAGTAACAGCTGGTCTCGTCCTGGGGCTGCTGACCTGCAGCCTTGTGAGGGGAACCCCTCAAGTCATATGAGGGCGTCCAACCATGAAGGAGATTGTTTCTAACTTTCTAGTGTAAGCATTGATGATAGTTTTATAATTGATACCCAGATTAAATAAATCCCTGAAAGACCTGGAGTGTATGTCCCGCGGGGAAGCATATCCATCCCCCATCCCCCTGTCCCTGTCCCCATGCTATTTCCGTATTTAACTATTATTTTAGGATTTTGGGGGTATTTCTATACATCCCCCTTTTGGATTCCTTTGTTTCCCCATCCCCTTCAAGAATGGAATTCGTGGAACATAGCCCGGAACCTTGGTTGTCAAAGGGTCTTGTTCTTTTGAGGGGGAATAACCTTAAGTGAACTTGATTTTGACCATGAATCAGTGACATTGAAACCGGTATCTTTGTAGTTGAATTCATTAGATTGTCTTCTTCTTCACAAACAAATCATACTTTGGCTGCAGACACTTAAATGCCAGTCCCTGTGTGGATGAATGACAGTAACTGGCACCAGGTGGTGCAAGATTAGATCACTGTAGGAGCTTGACCTTAACCTGGGTTGCTTTTGGTTAGTGACTAGTCTCAGTAGGATCTTTGAGATAATGACCAACTTTTTAACTTGCAGTGTTCTTTGCTGATCTGTATGAACGTAAATTGACATCTTTGTTTATATATCAATTGTCTTTTCAGATCTCATATTATAGTACTTTTGAGATATTCATTTAGTAAAGTTTGTGATTGCCTCCTATGTTTTTCCCATTATTGCTTTTGAAAATTGCAAAGGAACCACAGTAAGCTTCAGTCACTGCCAAGTGGTCAATAATTTGGTTCCTGACTGGTATAATGCTGTTGTAGTAATTGCAAACTTTGCATATGCTAAGGATATCTCTGTGTAATGTGTTCCTCTTGATCACAGGCTGATAAGTTTTGACCTCTAAGCATTTGGCTCAATACAGTAGGTCCCTGATGAGAAAATACATTGTGCAGTCAAGCGTAGATTTCATTTGATGCCTCCTTTCTGAAGCATGGGACTTCGCTGAAATTATTAAAAACTTATATTAAAAACTAGAGTTTATCTTATCACCCCTTCTTTTCCAGTTCTCCTCACCTTCTTTCAGAAACTTTTTATATGCTAAGGATATCTGTGTGTAATGTGTTCCTCTTGATCACAGGCTGATAAGTTTTGACCTCTAAGCATTTGGCTCAACACAGTCGGTCTCTGATGAGAAAATATATTGTGCAGTCAAGTATAGATTTCATTTTGCGCCTCCTTTCTGAAGCAGGGGACTTTGCTGAAATTATTAAAAACTTATATTAAAAACTGGAGTTTATCTTATCACCCCTTCTTTTCCAGTTCTCCTCACCTCCTTGCAGAACATTTTTTTTTCTATGGTAACAAATATATCTGGATTTGTAAATGCTCATATATTTGTGAAACTATATTAATACAAATTTAAGGAAAATGTTCCCCTGTGTGAAAGATAAAATTGAAAAGCTCAGACAAGGAAGCATTCTCTTCTAGACTATAAACTCAATTCAAATGAGAGACATGTCAATTTAAAAGGTATATTTCACCAAGATTGATTTGGAGAATCTAAGCCTGACCAAAAATAGAAGAAACAAATAAATGAAATCGGAAAAAATGCTATTGGTATTCATTAGATTTAGTGTCCCTCAAAACAGAAACAAAAGAACTAGGCCACTAGCAAATAATTTTGAGTCTAACTGGGTATGCGTTGGCCATACACACCATGCAACCTGAATTTTAATCTAGTCTGACATGTATAATATAAAAAATGATAGTTCCCTATATCTCGTGGTTCCTAAATAGAACAAAACAAATTCAAATAAGGCTCACACATGTATCTTCCTGTACAGAAAAGGCAGTTCTGAAATTATAGTAATGTCTGTACATATCTTTTGTCATGTTTTAAATAAGTAGCTTCCATGCATGATGCAACAATTTTCAAATCATGAAAGTTTAAGAAATTTTCAAATTGCTTTTGTTTCTCTTCCAATTTTACATTGTGCAGTTTGTTTTGTCAAACAATTTAAAGAGCTCCATGGAAGCAGAGTGTAGCCTATTGTTTTTATTTGTTTTTTGTCCATCTAATATTCTTCAAATGACTCAATCCTCCTTACTGCGCCCTTTGTAGTATGCCCGGGAATTCGTACAGGAAACAATTAGAAACTTATAACCCTATATTTCTCAAGCAATTGGAATAACTTTTTGAAAGCTTGACAAACATATATTTTGTGATAAAATGCAAGAGATTTGGCATGGGGATACATTTAGAAAATCTGATAAGATGACTCATACAAATTGTTGTGAGTAAAACTGAACAAAATGCTAATGTGAGTTATAAGTTTTGTTCATGTTCAGGTACACTGCATTGTATCTGCTGCTGTTCATCTCGAGTCTTTTCCAGTATTTTTACACATCAGGCTCGCCTCCTGGGTAAGATTGATCTCTTCTTCATTCTGTCTTAGTTTTATAATGCATGGAATTTTAACAAATTTGAATGTGCGGATTTTAGAATATACTCTCAAGTAAGCTATTGATGCTTATTCTGTATTTTAGGTATGTTCTCGAAGTACTGAATAGGAATACTGGAGAGGAAGCTGATATGAAACATGGATTGGATTCCACTTCCAGGTAAGACTCTGGGATTGAAACATAAACACCTATTTGTCTTTGAGCTGGTTGTAATTTGAGTTCTTACCTGGCTTTGAAAGACAGCTCTGCATCAAGTAAAGAGACACAGATGACTCTGCCCATAGATCGTCCTGGTTATGTTACCACTACATATGGAACCAACAGGGGCAAATGGCCAGCTCAGGGTACACGAGAGGAAGAGACAATTACAGTGGCGATAGATATCCCTGGTTATGGAACTACTACTTATGGAGCCGCCAGGGGTAAAGGGCTACCTCAGTTTACACCAAAGGAAGAGACATTTCCATCGTCTTCTCACACAAGCAGGTCAGTTGGTTTTTTCCGTCTATTGATATTTGCCCTGTTAAAAATAGGTCCAAATTGTTCACCTTTGTCGGCTCTAACTAATTGTGTCGCAATTTTATTGCTGTTTTTGTAATTAATACCGAGATTAGAATGCTTGTGCATAATGGCTTATTCTAAGTTATACATCTGAAATTTTCTTTTTCTATAAATTAATTCTGTATGACGTGTGTCATGAAATGGTGGTTGGTTGCAGAGCTTCGACTTGCCCTTATTGTCATTGCTGGCAGGTAATTCTGTTAATTTTATTATTTAGGGAGTTTCTGAATACGTCATGATCAAGCTTTAATAGTAAAGCATATATAAAAAGGAAACCAACAAGGTAGAATTCTAATTTCTAAACAGTATTTTTTTAGCGGTCTTAGTTAAACTGACTAATGATGGTATTGAAAACTTGAAGGAGAAACTTGGCATGGAAGCATGGTGTCTGTATTGTTGGAGACGATTGAATTAAAATCCTTTTGAAAGTGCTGCTGAATATAAAAATTGCTTAACTTCGTTTATTGGGAATTTTGAAATATGCAAATTAGAACTACTTCATTAATATTTGTGATGCTAGTTTGTTCTGATTGTCAGATAAAAACTCTTAGTTCCCTGGGGTTTATATGGCCCCACAGGAAACAGGGACTTGGGAATGACCAGGAAATGTACCCTTGGCCTGTAATAACTCAAAAAGGAATATGTTTTCACATGACTCGTTGGTTCTTTATATTTTTGTGTAGTCTCATATATATATAAAATTTTGTACACAGACTCAGGGCCTTTACAAGACCTTTGTGAATGGGTTGAGATTGCAAGGCATATTCACAACAGCGAATCACTTAATAAGCAGCATGTCATGAGTGACATGAATATGCACCGGATTGTGAGAATCTAAAAAGTTCATTTTAAACAGCATATATACGAGCATGTTATGTTTAAAAGACCATATGTTCGTTTTGTATACGATTAACAAGTATTTTAGAAACGATGAAATCTCCATATGAAAGTGGTGAACGAATGATAAGAGTACAAACAGTAATTGGTCCTTGGAGGCTGCTAAAAATTGAGAAAAAATGGGCTGCCTTGGAAATATCTATACTGTTGATTCTTTATTCAAATTTTGAGGTAATCTTGTTATCTTTGTTTGGATTGGCTTCATTGTTCCTGCATAAATACTTGGTGGACAGGATACAAACACACATGTATATGCACGCATGAATCATTAGTATGATTATAAAATATAGTCAGGGCTAGATTTATGATGATTCCTATCAAACCATTATAGTGAGCATATGATTATGGTTATCAGTATCATTAAACTTAGCATAATTAGGCACTGTTTGACATCCTTGACCTATTCTGCTGGAAGCAGGCTCAGTAATTTATGGCTCCCACCAACTTGCCATATCCACCCAAGCCAAAGGCAAACAAAGATTCCTCAGTGGAGTCCATGGTGGGCCCTTAGACCAAATTTAAGTTAGTTACTTCGTCAAATAATGGGAGAGAATTACTAGCATAGACTTCATATTCCTGTTGGAAGTCCTGCAAGGATCTATCATTCAAACTAGATATTTATAACCATTGATAAAAAATCTCCATTTAGTGTTTCCAGCGATAAGTGTATATTCTCTTTTCAAGTTTTCCCTCTAAGACAAGAACAAACAATTCAAACGCTATTTTGGAGCTCCAAAATCATGAAATTACACACATAAAGAGAGGCCAAGCTAGCATACAGACATATTGGAAAACCTTTCACCGCATACAAAAGCTGCACGCAGATTACATAAATACGGATATTGTTGTATGTTCCTCTTGAGCAAACGAGATAAATCAAAGTCGACCTAATGTAACCTTGAGGGTTTACGTTAAGCCTGAGTATAAGGCCTCCCTCTACTGGACATGGTTTCTATCGCTTGTGGTGTTCTTTAATGTGCAGCTAATCTTGCCCTTATTTATTGTATCGAATTTGTCAGGGATTAATGGAAGATGGTAATATACAGGTCTTAATGAAGATTGCTGATGCTTTGGAGATACTCAAATGTATGAGAATTTTTTTGAGAATATTTCATTAAATACTGCAAAGCATCAGCAGTTTCTTGTTTGAGTTACATAGCATAGCCAAATTCATTTGTGTCAGCAGATTTAACCATTTAAGATCCATAGTATAGTTGGAAACCATTTCATCCTATTTCATTTGCAGGGAGGTATGCTTTTTTACAATAACGTATCATAGGCTTCATTTCTGCTAAAATGTGAGCTGTATAGAAAACAATATGAGCTACTGACAGTGCACTCCATTTTTTTTGAGAATGGATCAAATATTTCCTCTTTCTGGCATGTAACTGATGGATGTCATGACATCACCAGACATCTCCATGTTGAGTGAATTGCTTAATCTTCCTGTCAAACCTTACATTTCTGTGAAATCAGAATAAAAGAAACCATTGTGTGGATCTTTATCCATTGATAGAAGCCCACTGAGTATGATAGTCTGTGCATAATCGCTTATATTTCAGTAAAATTTCCCGAGCTGCAAATTGAAAATTATTTATATAGTACTTGAAAGATATTTGAAATAAGAAAGGAATCAAAATCTATGCAGACTAATCTTGGATATTCACAAATAGCTACATATGATGTTTATATATCCTTTGTTGCTTTCTTGAATGCCTTAAAATGTTATGTTTTACATTTTGAACTCACTGTTGAGATTGTTCTTTTCAAGTTGCATTGATATTTCAAGGTTCATGATATAGTTTGCCTTTATTTTTCCAGCCTCCACGATCAAAACATTGCCATGACTGTGAAAAATGCGTTCTTCAATTTGATCATCATTGTGTTTGGCTGGGGACATGTATAGGCCAAGGCAACCACTGCAGGTTTTGGTAAGTTTCTCTATTCAAGAAACATTTATGTAATACAAACCGTGCAAGAGTAAATGGAGGTAACTTATTCGTTTGATTCGAAGTGGATTCTGTTAAACATGTCAGCAGTGTTTCTATTTTTAGCCAGCCAAGTTTTGTCCAATGAGAAGGGTTTAGACCCTAGCGCAAAACCAATACATTTACTTAACATTTAATATTAGACATTGTCTTAATTTTTATGTCCAATTTTAGTAGAGATGCTAGTGGTCATTCCAAACTTGTGTATCTTTGGCAAACATTGCATGAGGCGACTCAATATTTTTGTTTCCTTGGCCCCTTTTGCTTCACAGATTTAGGATCCCAAAACTTTGTAGTCACTTAGAATTCTTTATTTCAAGGCCTATATTAAGTAGTAAAATGTGTGCATGAATTTGACTTATCAAACACCTCTATGCTGTCGATGTGGGTTTTATACACATCACAGATATTGTGTTTTCACCCTTTCGTTTTAGTATGACCAAAAGATAACCCAAGGCACGAGTTGTGACTCTCTTATGTAGTCATTGTGGAATAGCGGCATGTGACCTACAACTCATCAAGGGAAGTTCGCTCAATATCAAAACAACACCCAAGGATGAATATTTACAATGATTATATATTACAACAATTAAATCTCATAAAAAAAAGTCAAAATAGAGGGAAGGGCAGGGCAGAAGTTAAGGTTTCAGATTTCCACTTAGTAATTCTTTTGCTCAAACAACACTTTCTAAGATCTAATGCAAAATAACCAACATCAATCGTCTTTAGTTTTTACTTGAATTTAAATTAATATAAGGTTAATTAATTATAAGTAAATCCCAACATCTCTTTGCCAGATAAATTGATCACAAAGAATATAAATTTTCACATTCATCCATAATAATCTTATAAATATCAATTTCATTGTAGAAAATGGCAGCAACATATTTATTTACAGAAACAAGAGAAGAGATTAACTACAAAAAAACAGTCAAAATAGTAGAATTACTCAGGCTTACCTACTTATAATACCACAAATAAATCTCAATCAATGATTACTAGAAGCTAAGAAAATACAACATTAATTTGAATTTTTAAGAAAGTAGAAAACAAAAACAAACATACTGAACATCTAGGAAGATTTCTTATGCTTGTTGAGTCTCCAAAAATCTTTCTGAGTAAAATTGTTTCAATACAATGTGTCATAAAGGTTTATGGTCATCGCTTTTATTTGAAAAAAAAGCTTGTGTATGATCGCTTCATAAAAAATAAAATGATCTAAATCTTTCTTAAAAAGCATCTGAAAAAATAACTCGTAGCTTTAAATCAAAATTTAAAGCAATCTAATCTAAAAGTTAATTAAAAAATATCTCCACTCTGAATTTATCCCATTGTCTAAATTTAGACAATGAAAATCACTACCTTCCATACATAATTCATAATTTTGGTCCTTGAATTTTCTGTTGCTTATTCATCCCTTCAATGCTGGAAAATTCCATTAATTGTTGTGAAAGTTTGTAATTTGCGATGGGTTAATGTTCGTGACGGGCAATGATGGGTGACGATGGGTATCAAATTTAAGATATTTGTCATATAATCCCTTGGGGTACTTAGGTCTTGGACTCCTAGATTGTTAAAATGTGAATTGTCACGAAGATTTCTCGGATTCCTGGAGTGTCCCGGAGCTCCCAGCTTTTCTCGAAGTGCCTTGGACTATCACAAAGCTTCAAGGGTTTTGGATTCCCAGGGTCCTTGAATGTGTGACCAATGACAAGTGGTAGGTCTTGATTTTCTCGAACTTCTGGAGCTATTAGACTCCTAGACTGTTGGATTTTGGGCTCCACTTTATGCCCCCTTTTGAGATCCATGACATTTCCTAACAATCAAACAAATAACTAATATGGCCATGCATCATATTCAAAACATATTAACTTTGGAATTATTACTAAAAAAACAAGTGATCAACTTAAATGACTGTGATTAAGCAAAGGATCTCATAAGTTACAAGTTAAAGCGATTTTAAATTTAAATAATATTAAAGTGGCCACAATGAATTAGGTTTAAACAAATAATTATATCGTAGCCAACTAGATTACAACCTAATTTCAGAGCGGCTATCATATGAACTGAACTTTGGAATATATTGTGAAATTAGGAATTTTGTATATTCATTCAAGGTAAAAAAGTCCCCGTTTCTCTAGAAATGGGGCGTGTTGGTCACAACAAATAGTGATTTTGTGGAGGAAACATTGTTAAGTTTTTAAAACTTAGAATATTTGGTTTTGCCTTGAAAGAAACTTAGAAAACCAACAAATAATGCAAAAAAAAATTCACATCTTCACTAAAAATCTGCACATATGTTTCAGTTTTATTACTTAACATGCTAAGCCTTGACATCTACGAAGAGTCAGATGTGTGTGTATAGTGATTCATTTACTTTTTATTTGAGGATTTTTATGTAGCTCAATGTGATCACATGATCAAAACTTTCTAAAGGATATATATATTTTTTTCTCTTTTTTAAAATGTGAATGGCTTTGAGGGAGAAGACTTGTGCATTGCTCTGTTGCCAACCATTCGTCTATAGCCTTGATGGAGGTTGCTCGAATCACCCGTATAGGAGAAAGCTTTTTAATTTTGCTTTGCATACTCTAGATTCCCTTTTTCTTTTAGTTTTTCAAATGGTTGGGAACCAATGTAGCTGAGTATGATAATTGCTAGAAAATTCAATTATAAGTGATATTTCCTTTGCTGTTCATTTATATCAACCTCAAAGCTATGTTTAATGTGATAAAGTGCATTTATGACTCCTTTTCAATACAAAGACCATTCTTAATTCATGTGATAATTCTGAAACAAAGATTCAGTTCTCTAGTGAAAACATAAAGCAACCAATCATGATGTTGATATTCATCTAAAGTTTAATCATATTTCCTAAATTTTAAACATTTCACAATATGTAATTCGTGATGGGTTGACGGACGATGATGGGAGTCAAATTTAAGATAGCGGTCATAGAATCTCTTGGGGTCCTGAACCCTTGGATCGTCAAAGTGTGTGACGTGTCATAAAAAGTTTTCGGATTCTCGGAGTGTCTTGGAGCTGCTGGTTTGTCCCGGAGTGTCACAAAGCTCTTGAGGTCCAGGAATGTGTGACCAATGGCAAGTGGTATGAAAGATCCCTTCCCAAATCTGATCCAATTTTTTCAGTTTAAGTGGTTTGACATTTCGTCAAACACTTAGCATGCAACTGCTGAGATCTGATTTCTGATTGTTTACTTGCAATTTTATACTTGTTTCAATGCATGTAAGATATTATAGATGCCTATAGAGGAACTACAGTATTTATCATAATGTAAGACCAATGTAAATCTTTGTTTCATTATGCCATAGGTTTTTACAATAAACTTCAAATCTGATCCAAAACTGATCAGAGCATAACAACCATTAGATTTTCCCTAACATAATATTATTTTTAATAAAAAGAACTACATTAACTGCATACTCGGAAAGGGCTGAATATTCATCAATGCACTACTAAAAATGATGGTCCAAACGTTGGAAATGATCATGAAACACTGGTAAAATTACTGCAAAGTGATGGCAGCAAACTCCTCACTCTAACCCTAGCTGTAAGGCCCTTAAATCTGATATAAAATCCTTGAAAACCTGATTGCGGAATACTTTTCACACCCTTGCACTCACTGAATATGAATGCCTTTCGTATCTGTAGGTTTTCGTCCCCAAGCACAAGTATCCAGTAGAGGGTTTACGTCCCTTATCGCTGAACTGAAAGAGGGTTTTCATCTTCGATCAATTTTTATTTGAAGTGCTGCTCCAAATTGCAAAAATCTGTTTTTGAGAAAATGACATAAGAATCTCTATGAAATGAAAGAGAAAAATATATAGATTCAAACCAACCAATCTTGGGCTCCAAATTCCTCCTAAATCTCATTTTATGAACTTTTAGGTCTCCAATATGGGTCGCCCCCTTTTGGGAAAAAAGAAATCTTTTATTTCACTTTAATTTAATAAAGTCACTTAGACTTTATTAAGTCACTTTAATATTATAAAGTCACTTACATTTTATAAAGTTACTTTATTTGAATAAAAATATATTCTAATGTCGAAAAGTAACTTCATAATGGAAAAATATAACAATAGACACTTTTAAGTGACTTTTCCCACTGAATATTACCATTTTGCCCGCCATTTATTTCCGCAACACCTCCATTAGCCCACAGGAATATTGAATAGGCTATTCTGCATAACCGAGTGATCTTCTTAGGAAAGAGGGGACATTACATGGTAGGTCTTGATTTTCCTAGACTCCCGGAGCATACAACTTTCCTGGAGCTCTTGGTGATCCCAATGTCCTATTCTCCCGAACTATCGGATTTTCAGTTCCACTTTTATGCCCCTTTTGAAATCCGTGACTTTTCTTACATACAATCAAACAAATAAGTAATGTGGCCATGCATCATATTCAAAACATATTAACTTTGCAAATTTTGCAAAAAAAACAAATGATCAACTTAAATGGCCATGATTAAGCAAAGGATCTCATCTGATACAAAGTTAAAGCGATTCTAAATTTAAATAATTTTAAAGTGGCCACAATAAATTGAGATTAAACAAATAATTATATCATAGCCAAGTGGATTACAACCTAATTCTAGAGGGGTTACCATATGAATTGAACCTTGGAATGTATTGGGAAATTGTGAAATTTGTATATCTGTTAAGGGTAAAAGAGGGTCCTTGTTTCTCTAGAAATGGGGCGTGTTAGTCACAACAAAAGCCAATGGCAACTTGAAAATCATCCAATGTTTTTAGAAGTGAAGATTTATATATAACATTAATACGTTCTATCTATGTAAGGTTAATAATTTATAAGATATAACATGCACATGATCTTCCAAGTGCACTTTCACAATATGCTCTTACAAGCATGTATGCCAAAATTGGATTAAGTTCTAAGTTCTCTTAATTTCTGTGTGTCAAGACATGTCTTAACCATGACTTCGTTTTTATTTGACTTGAAATCTTGTTAACATTCTGATGGTGTGATTGAGGTCAGTTGAACAACATCAACCACTCATTCTGATCAAAGTGCACAACAAACTGTTGGAAGCGTAGAAAAGTAACTCACAAGATGGTAAATATGACATTCTTCATTAATTTCTCAAAAATATCAATGCATCGTCTATTTGTCAGGATACATAAACACACCACACTACGACATTCTATTTTCAAGCTGAAAATGCAACATACTCCGCACCTATCTTGACGTATGGGATTCTGTGGCAACCTCTCTTGCAAGTTACACTCATTCACTTCCTTCAAAGCTTCTCCGACTTTGCTCAATGTCACTCTTCTGTTACAAAGGCCCAGGCTTAACAAGCCTACTTTCAGAAGGATCCAAAAGTTGTTAATTTTAATGCAGACTGAATATATTATCTTCGTAGTCCTTGTTTGTTATTGGAGGGAAGAACTGATCCATAAGGATTAGGAAAATAAAACATCTTCATCATCCATCCATGGAACAACCAGAATGTGTCAGCAAACAGGGCTCAATTTAAGTATTCCTTGGTGACAAAATCAACAGTATATGCAGGGGGCGGCTACAAAAGCCTAGGCTTTAAAAATCCACTTTCAGAAAGATCCAAAAGTTGTTTAACTCTGATACAGATTGAATAATTTGTCTTCATAGTCTTCGTCTGTTATTGGGGGGAAGAACTGATCCATAAGGATTAGGAATAAAACCTTTTCATCATCCAACCAAATATAAACCAAAATCAGTCAGCAAACATGGCTAAATTTGAGTATTTCTTGTATGGCAACAAAACTGCCAGTATATGCAATGGGTGGTTAAGTAACCACAAGTCTGCTTGAAGTGGTGGTCACCTGAGTGAATTGAACAAGAGTAACGATAGAATGACTGTCTCTCCTCAGTTCTGAGCCTTTTGAGATTCCTTTAATGCACAATTGTACCCTTATGGAGAATGATAAATAGGAGACATGAATCCAATTGTAAGTATGTGTGTGTGAGAGGTAGAGTTGGTGTTCAGTTGGTTGTAAGAGGAAGAAAGGTACAAAGAGAAGCTGAATGAGCAAACAACTAAGAGGTGAATTTGTTCTATTGATCTCTTTGTAAAGAAAGAAAAGAAAGAAAAAAGAATAAATAAAAGAAAGGAACTGTATTAATGCCCATGAATGACCAAAAGTAGGTCAATGGAACTCGAGAATATGTCCAATTACAATTGAAAGAGCTAGGGTAAAAGGAACCTAGGAACGACTCACTAAAGAAAAGAAGAACAAAAGCATTGAAAATAAATGAAGGGCAAACCCAACACAATAAAGCCCCCAACCCATGTGGTTAGGGTACCAATACAAATAACCATGTGGGGGGAGCAGAAGCCCTTGAAGAACATGGGTTGATGAAAGTCAAAAAGAGTGGATGGTAGTCCTATCAAACATATCTGACTGTGCCTGGGGCAGAGGAATCATTTGTGTCATCATCTATCACTGTAAGCAATCTTTGGCCATAAGAAGATCAAGGAAGCCGAGCTATTGCCATTTCTAGCTAATTTTCCCCACACCGGGGTTTCCAAGCTAATTTTCTTTGTGTCTATTTTGTTTTGCTGTTCATGGTTATTACATTCATAGTTTATCACTACAAGTTCTGTCTATGTTTCCAGTAAGACACTACACTAATTCTATGTTCTCAAAGCATTAATTTATTTTTTTGTCAATTTGAAATAAAATTTAATTAGGACAAAGGTTGGGGAAGATGAAACGGTTTGCCTCCTATTGGTTATAAGATCTCAGGGGTTGAAAGGCTTCCAAAGCTATGCAATTTTAGATGGATGGATGAAGCCATATGTCAAATCTTCCATCTTAACATTTGTACAAGAATCAACATGTGATACGACTCTATCACTAGAGAGGAGCTCCAAACAATTCAAATTCCTTTAGATGACAATGCTACATGCTGACTTTCACTTCATGACGTGTTCCAAATTTGAATTTGACATTTGAAACCTTGTGGAACCCCAGGCAAAAATTTAAACTGTCGGGAAAATTTTCAAAAATTTGTCAATTGGATTTATTTTGAACATTGGTTGGAGAAGGGTCAGATGTTCATTCTCCTTGAAGACTTCTTGACCTTGCTGGGATAAGGGTCAGTCATCTCTTATTTGGCCTCCATAAAACTTAGACTTGAGCAGGAGAAGGGACAATCATCCTTTCTCTGCTTCTCTCCTGCTTGGTGTTGTTGCCGAAGTTAAGGTGGGTGGGAGAAAGGTTGACCATGCCTTCTCCAACATTGATGAACTTTGAGGTTTCCAGGAAAAGGAACGACTATCCTCCTTCCACTGTCAATTTTTTTCTTATATTTTCTAAATTTTCTTTCACCCGTGAGGCTGAGGGAGAAAGGATGGCCTTTCTTTCTCCACCCTTTAATTTTTTTTGGGTTTATAAAACTTTTCTCTGAGGCTGGCAGTAGAAGGATTGGTTGTCCCTTCTTACTTCTTAGTATTGCCCTTTAGAGAATCAGTACACACAAAATGAGAATTGGCAACAGAAGGGACAGTCATCCCTTCTCCGCCCACTTGCACCTTTGTGGATAAATACTTCATTCTCGGCCATAAAACCTGCACCTTCAGAAATGTGTGAGAAATAATGGTCATCGTTTGTTTTCCAAACATTCACTCTTTGATTGACTGGGGAAAGTTCAAGTGCTCTTTATTTCATGGAGCAAAATTTGGCCTTCCTTTTCAAAATATCATCTTCAACTTGCCAACTTTGAGCTAGATGAAGAAAGGTTCAGCTGTCCTTTCTTCCCTTGGGACAAAATTGAGACATCCCATGTGCTGTCAACTGAGGAGTGGTACTCAGTGCATGACCTGCTGGATGACCAGGGATGCTCTTGCATCACTTTTTGGGAATAAGCTATTTTTGAGTTACCATGTTATTGGACTCTACTCGACCTCTATTCAAAGTTTTGGCAGTGCTCTGAATAGCCGGAAGTTTTCATGTGCAGATGATAAATAAAATCTTTATATGAGGAAAACATTTCTACCAAATCTCAAAACAGTTTTGGTTTTTCTTTGTTGTAAGCTACTTATGTTACTTGCGTGTTTAAAGTGAACTTGTGAACATTTCTGTGATGATGCATTTTTTTATTTTCCTTATCTGGCTGCCTTTGGTTTTTATAGTTGAGGTGCACTCCAATGCAATCATATATTTTGTTGGCTAATGAAAACACGTATCATTATTAGATACTTTTCTGATAAGTTGCGTCAAATTGTTATGGTTTTGCGATTTCACTTTGCAGGTGGTATCTTTTTGAGGAGACAATATTATGTATATGGACTGCTGCCATGTATGCTATGTTGATAAGTAAAGATGTGTCGAAAGAGTGGTATGTTTTTCTCCTATTTTAGCTGTTTTATCTTATATCTGATGTTTCTCTTTACAGACTAGTGATGCTATAAATCAATGGTACAACGAACAATGCTATTATGATTTATTGCTTTGCACAGTTTGCAGCATTTTAAAGTTGGTTATGGATAATATTATATGGATTTTTTGAAAAATTTAAATTTGCAAAAGAAACTACAAAATAATTGGTGCAAACCATGATGCAAATGACAATTACATGATCTCTGACTGGCTGTTCTAATGGTTATTTTGGCCAGGTGGCGTGGTGGGATAGAGATAATACTTCTAATTGCATTGTTTTTCTGCCTAATTATTCTTCTCATGCTTCTGATTTTTCATACGTGAGTGCCAGATATTCATATTACATTTTCTACGCATTAAATTTTCTTACCGAGGAAATATAGGAATCATTCTTGCTTACATATAATGATGTAGCTTAAGATTACCATTTTAGGAACAATGTTTTACTTTCAAATAAATAAAGGATTCAAATGGTTGGAAAATGACATAACTTTCAAGCAAAGACAAGGGTGAATGGTCCCCACCAAGTATACTTCCCAAGAATTGAAATAAGGTTCTTACACACTTCCCTTGAAACTTTTTCATCACCAGAAGCAAATATGTTCATAAGCAACTTGATATTTGTGTTTTCAGATGTAGAACAGTAGCAATTCTTAGGAGACTTTATTAAAATAATAGACCAGGATTTGGCATCAACAAACATATTACAAAGCAGAGTTCGTATGACAAATATATTACAGTTCCTCTCCTAACTAATCAATCATTGACCATGTAACTTGAAAGGTGAGAATTTTCATCTCCCTTCTCCTCATGCATATAGATAGATGGATGGACACGTAGATGCAACTTATCCTTGATATTTTTACTCCCTTATCATCCATCAACATTTAGGGATTGAAGACATCTCGATTGTGAAGCTTTTCTCTTAATTATTGACTTATTCATGTTGATTACGATTTTATACATGTTAACCCCTGATCCCTTGGCAGATTAAAGGTATTAATTAGCTATTAGTTAAACATTAACTAATTGTCAGTTGTCAACCTTCCCAACTGATGTAACTTCTTTTATGTTCAATTAAAGATGGACACACACAAGTGTGCCGTATGCCTTTCATTTCTCTTCATTCTTTCAGCATTATTATTTGCCAACGTTGGTATCAGAGCCATTGTTTGAGAAAACCTTAGGAGAAGGGTACAAACAACAAGCTACAAGTACTCAAGAAAGCCTTAGTTGGGTACTAATGGAAAAAGCCAAGTTTAGGGAAGCCCTGAAAAAAGGGTACGAACTGTGAAGAAGAAGAGATCGTGGAGAAGTCATCACAATTCACAGTCAAGATTTGATTAGTGCAGGTCATTTTGACGCCAAACACAAATTTCGCACTTGGTTTTCACTGCCATGATTTTCCATTTGCACATACCGCTAGGTCGCAAGGAAAGGACAAAAATCGCAAAACAGACGTGACTAGGTGCAAAGACATAGATTGTGATTTTAGTGGATGTTTTCTACAGTCCAACCAGTAAATCAAATGACGTAGTAAAAATGTTGAGGAGTCACGATTTGTAGAGGAAGAACAAATAAAAACACAATTTGAAGGGAAAGTAGAATAATGGTGAAGAAAACACGATTTTTACTGTTTAATTCATGCAAACCAGGGGAAAGAAGATGCAATTTCAGTCGTGATTTTTACATTACAAACTGTAGGGAAGGGCATAGGATTGCTAAACCAGACTTAGGAGGGAGCAAATAAATGGCGATGTTGAAAATATTGTCATTGATGTCAAAGGTCTAGTATTGGTGATAAAGGCCCCATTGCATTTAATGGTGTTTTTAATATTCATATCTTGGTTAATGTGTTAATATTTATTTAATATTAACAAATATATTTTTGGTTGCATATAAGTCAAAAGAGGGCCCATGAAGAAGTCAGAGTCACGGGGTAAAGACAAAAGAGGAATGGGACGCATTTTTTCATGAAGAGTCATCTTGAGGAATTTCAAGAGTCACCATGTGAAGACAAAAGAGGGTATGGTGCATTTGTCTATGAAGGGACATTTTAAGGAATACAAAAAGTCATCAAGATAAAGACAAAAGAGAAAAATATGCATTTGCTTATGAAGGGTCACCATGTGACTTTTCAAATGCAAGGATACGAAGAGTCATCTTGAGGAATTCCAAGAGTCACCATGTGAAGACAAAAGAGGGTATGGCACATTTTTTCATGAAGGGACATTTTGAGGAATACGAAAAGTCACTAAGATAAAGACAAAAGAGGAAATGATGTATTTGCTTATGAAGGGTCATCATGTGACTTTTCAAATGCAAGGATATGAAGGGTCATGCAAGTTTGGCGTCATTTTTCACGAGAATTGAAAGGTCACAAAGGGTGAATGCCAAAGGTCATTTGGAAAGCTATAAATAAAGGCTTGAGAAGCCATTTGTAATATGCAAGAGAGTGCATGGTTTGTATTTGTTTTAGAGGAGAGAAAAACAGGAGATATTGTAGAGTTCTATCATTTGTTGAGTAAGCAACATTGAGAGATAGTTGTGTTTTATACACGAGGGGTTGGTGCTCCTGTGGATTGGTGTTCACAAATAGTCGCTGTGTTGGTGCTCGGCAACGGGGTTGGTGCTTGCAAATTTTGTAATTTGAGCTGGTGCTCATTCATATACTTGAGATTGTTCTTCGTGGTTTTTCCCACTTTGGGTTTCCACGTAAAAATTTGGTGTCTCTTTCGTGTGGTGCATGTTATTGTTTCAGTTTTATTGCATATCTTGAATGTGTGATTAAGTGGTTAAAGAAAAGAAATCAGATTAAGTAAAAGATATATAATACACTGATTCACCTCCCTCTCAGTATATTTTGTGCTTAACAATTGGTATCATAGCAAGTTCCTTTGAAAAACGTTTTACAGCTTGAAGGTAGATTGGGAAAGCACGATGGCTAAATCACATGAAGGTTTTTCTACAAATAAGGCATTTTTGTTTGATGGGACAAATTATGCTTTTTGGAGCATAAGGATGAAGACTTATTTGATGGCCCTTGGATTCGACATTTGGCAAGCAGTGGTGGAGGAATATGAAGAGCCAGACACTTGTAATTACTCTGACGGAAAAGAAGGCAAGTGAAAATAATGCTAAAGCTTTAAATTCTATTTTATGTGGTTTATGTGAATCAGAATTTGTTAAAATTATGCAATGTAATTCTGTTCATGAAATTTGGTTAAAATTTGAGAATATTTACAAAGGTGATGGAAATGTTCAGCAAGTTAAGCTTCAGATTTTCAAAAGACAGTGTGAGAGTTTGAAGATGGAAGAGGAAGAAAATATAACAAGTTATCTTTTGCGAGTTGATCAAATAGTTAATCAGATTCAAGGTCTTGGAGAAAAGTTAGAAGAATCAATTGTGGTACAAAAAGTTTTGAGATCTCTATCATTGAGATATGATGCAAAAGTTTCGGCAATTGAAGAGATGAAGAATTTAGTCAAGCTAAAGATAGATGAGCTACATGGTATTCTCACGACATATGAGATGCAGATCGAACAAGAGAAACCCTTAAAGAGAGATGCTGCTTTCAAAATATCAAAGAAAGAGAAGACTAAGATTTAAGAATCAAGTGATAGTTCTAGCGATGATGAAGATGACAACGGAGCTCTATTCATTCGCAAACCGAAAAAGGGCATAGGGAAATATCAAGAAAAATTACTTTTTAAATGTTTTAATTGTGAAAAGATTGGACATTTTGTAGCTAAGTGCCCAGATAAGGGTAATAGTGACAATGAAGAAGGAAAGTCTACATACGAGAAGAATTTCAAAAAAAAATTCAAGAAGAGATTCGAGAAGAAGAGTTTGTATTAAAGATCCTAATTTAGTCGAAGATAGTGGAGTTAGTGATTCAGAAGAAGAAGAGATTTTATTCATGGCCATACATGAAGATGCCTCCGCAAGCAAAAGTATAGATAAAAAAGAACATGATGAAGCCGAAGTGAATCTGGAAGAATTCGTTTGTGCTTTAGAAGAGTTAAAAGCTCTTGAGAAGAAGAATCGAAGATTAAAGCTCCAGATCGAGAAAAATGAAAATGAGTCAAAGGAAACAATTGAAGATCTACAAGCACACTTTGAAAAAGTCGAGAAGAATGAAAAAGATCTAACAACACAGTTGCAAAAAGTAAGTGAAAAATATGAAAGGAATGTTATTGAAATTGTTTTTTTAAAAATAAATCTTAAGAAAACAAATAAAACAATCAATGATAGAGCAACCAATGATTCAAAATTTGAGAATAACACTAATATGTTGAATAAGATATTAAAAAGTCAAAGATCAATGTCAGATAAGATAGGTATCAGATTTGAAAAGGAGAAAGAGGAGGCCACTATTTTTATAGACAATGTTAACAAAAAAAAAAGAAAGAGCTATGTTGAAGCTCTTACAAAAGAGGAAATAAAAAGGGAAAAAATTAAGAATACAGAAGACATCTCAAACAAAAAAGGTTGAAAGGAATAGAGTTACAAAAGACAATCAGGGCAGAGATACACAAACATGTCTTATTTTTATGGTTACTATTTTTATTGTAATGGATATGGTCATAAGGAAATAGAATGTCGAAAAAAGGCTAACAATTTCAGAAATAAGGAAACTCATGCAGAGTCAAGCAGAAGTCACAATTTTTTTGCTCTTTTATCAGAGTTTAATGAAGAGGCCATAATATGTTACAAGTGCAATACCTAAAGACACATAGCCCGGTATTGTAGAAGTGTGTTCGACCCAGTCAAGAAGGCCCAGAGTTTCAAAGCTCCATTCATCAAGAAGGAAGTTCAGACAGGTTCATGGCAGAAGAAACAACCTGAAAAAATTAATGTTGGTACAAACAACTTTGCATGCAAGAAATGAAGAAAAATCATGGTTCATTGACAGTAGATGTTCGAGGCACATGACAGGAGACGAGCAAGTTCATAACTTTGAAGAAGATCAATGGTGGCACAATAAAATTCAGAGATAATATTATTGCCAAAATTGTTGGAAAAATGTACACTAAGTTTGGATAATGGTAAAACTAAAATCGAAAATGTTTTGTATGTAGAAGGTCTTAAGCATAATCTTTTGAGTGTAAGTTAAATGTGTGATCAAGGACACTAAAGTTTTATGCAAAAAGTTGTAAAATTAAGAGAAAAGATTCAGATGTGTTGGTTGCAGATGCTCAGAGAACAGGGAATAATTTGTATATGTTATTAGATATCAAAGGTCAAATATGTTTGAGTCAGATTGAAGAAAGTTGGCTATGGCACAAGAGAATGAGACGTATAAATTTTGACAATTTTGTCAACATCAACAAGAAGCAAGCAGTTAAAAATCTTCCAAAGATTACAAAGCCATCCGACACGCTTTGTGAACTTTGTTAGCATGGGAAACAGGTCAGAAGACGGTTCAAAACAAAAGAGTACTCGACCACTCAAATGTTAGAGTTGGTTCACACTGATTTGTGTGGACCTATGAGAACTCAAAGTATTCAAGGTGAGAATATTTTATGTTGCTTATTGATGATTTTTCACGTATGATTTGGGTAATGTTTTTAAAAAAAAATCAGAAGCTTTCAGACATTTCAAAGCTTTCAAAACATTATTTGAGAATGAAATCGGTTTGAAGATTAAGTGCTTAAGATCAGATCAAGGAGGAGAGTTCATGTCAGATCAATTTATTGAGTTTTGTGAATACCATAGAATAAAGAGACATTATTCAACAGTCAGAGCTTCACAGCAGAATGGTGTAGTCGAACGGAGAAACAAAATAGTTCAGGAGATGGCAAGGACAATGCAAAATGAATTCAAGATACCAGATAAATATTGGAGAGAGGTAATTGTTACAGCAGTGCATATTCAGAACAGAGCATTATTGAGAGTCAACAGTGACAAGACTTCTTATGAGTTATGAAAAAACAAACTAGCAACAATTTATTTTAGAGTTTTTGACAACAAATGCTTCATAAAAAGAATAAATAAAAAATTGGGTAAGTTTGAATCTAGAGTAGATGAAGGTATATTTTTTGGTTATTCTTGCAAAAATAAAGCTTATAAATGTTATAACAAAAGAACCAAGAAAATAGTTGAAAGTGCAAGTGTCAGGACATAAGAAAAAGGAGCACAAAGAATCAATGATCAAATAGACAATCTTGAAATCAATGAAGAGAAAAATTTTGAAGAATTAGATGAAGATGAAAAAAATGACACCAAAACTTCATCCAAATATGTCCAGAGAAATCATAATGAAAGTGACATCATTGGGGACATAAATGAAAGAATTCGCACCAGAAAAATGATGGTAAGTGAATCTGAGCAAGTTAATTTTTCTGTTTATCCAAAATTCAGCTTAAATTTTTTTCAGAAGCTAGATATGATAAACATTGGGTTAAGGCAATGGATGAAGAATTAAATCAGATAGAAAAAAATGATACTTGAGAATTAGTGCTTAGACCAAAAGATCACAAAGTGATAGGAACAAAATGGGTTTATAGAAATAAGTTGAATGAAAATGGAGAAGTGATCGAGAATAAAACAAGATTAGCATGTAAAAGATATGCTCAAATTGAGGGAATAGATTTTGAAAAAACTTTTGCACCAGTGACAAGGCTATAAGCTATTAGAATGTTTCTTGCATAAGCAGTGTTTAAAAATTTCAAAGTGTTTCAGATGGATGGCAAATTTGCCTTCCTAAACGAGAATCTAGAAGAAGAGGTCTACATTGAGCAGTCTGAAGGATTTATTTTCTCAAATATTAGTAGCCGTGTATGCAAATTAAAGAAAACACTATATGGATTGCAACAAGCTCTTAGAGTTTAATATGCAAGACTTATAAGTACTTGCAGGATCAAGGTTTTAAGAGAGAATTTGCTGACAGTAATCTCTACATCAAAACAGAAAGTGAACATCAATTGATTGTTGTGTTATATGTTGATGACATTTTTTTTGGAGGAAACATTGAAAAGATGACAAAAGAGTTTTATGATAATATGCAAAAAGAATTTGAGATGTCTATGCTTGGAGAATTGTCATTTTTCTTAGGGTTGCAAATATTTCTGTCAGATAATTTTTTTTTCATATCTCAAAGTAAATATGCCAAGAAAATGTTGAAAAAATTTAGTTTTGAGGATTGTACACCAGTTGACACACCAATGAGTACAGGAAATAAGGTGAGCAAGGATGAAGATTCACTTATTGCAAATCAATCTTTGTATAGATCTATGATTGGTAGTCTTTTATATTTGACAACATAGAGGTCAGACATCATGCATGCAGTAGGTATGATTGCAAGATATTAATCAGTTTTAAAAGATAGTCGTGTTCAGTTGGTGAAGAGAATATTCAAAAATATCAAGGGGACATTGGATTATGGATTGTGGTATTCCACAGGGAAAAATTTTACTTTGGTTGCTTACACAAATTCAGATTGGACAGGTTGTTTGGATGGCAGAAAGAGTACAAGTGGAGGAGCTTTCTTCTTCGATGATAGCTTAGTATCACGGCTAAGCGAGATGCAGAATTCAGTATCACTTTCTACAGCTGAAGCAAAATATATTGCAGCGGTAGTGTTGTACTCAAGTGTTTTGGATGAAACAAACTTTGAAAAATATCAAGGTAAAATATGATGAACTTATTTCTATTTTTTGTGACAACACAAATGCTATTAATATTTTAAAGAATCCAGTGATGCATTCAAGAACAAAACATATTCTCATTAGATTATTTCTTGAGAGAGCAGGGTGCAGATCAACAGGTTAAGATGAAATATATCAGTACTATAGAGTAGATTGCAGATATTTTCACAAAGACACTACTAAAAGACACATTTGAGTATTTGTGAGAGAAGTTGAGAGGAATTTATTTTACTTCCTGCCATTGAGTATCAACATCAGTTGAGGGGGAGCTAAGTATTAGCTCTAGGATAGACCCTTTGCCATTGATGTTAAAGGGGGAGAAGAACATAAATAGGTACATATGCAAAAACAAGTGCAGAAACATGTATGGGAAACAGGTACATGTTGCTACAGTAAGGGGGAGTTATTGTATATTTTTCAAATGGCAGTATGTGCAAGTCGGCATGTGCAGTGCAGGTTCTAGGATGTGGCAGTTTCAGTTTTAGGTTGCCATCAATGACAAAGGGGAAGATTGTTGGAAATATTGTCATTGATGTCAAAGATCTAGTATTGGTGATAAAGGCCCCATTGCATTTAATGGTGTTTTTAATATTCATATTTTGGCTAATGTGTGTTAATATTTATTTAATATTAATAAATATAATTTTGGTTGCATATAAGTCAAAAGAGGGCCCATTGAGAAGTCAAAGAGTCACGAGGTAAAGACAAAAGAGGAATGGGATGCATTTTTTCATGAAGAGTCATCTTGAGGAATTTCAAGAGTCACCATGTGAAGACAAAAGAGGGTATGGTGCATTTGTCCATGAAGGGACATTTTAAGGAATACAAAAAGTCATCAAGATAAAGACAAAAGAGAAAAATATGTATTTGCTTATGAAGGGTCACCATGTGACTTTTCAAATGCAAGGATACGAAGAGTCACGCAAATTTGGTGCCATTTTTCATGAGGATTGAAGGGTCACAAAGGGTGAATGCGAAAGGTCATTTGGAAAGCTGTAAATGAAGGCTTGAGAAGCCATTTATAATATGCAAGAGAGTGCATGGTTTGTATTTGTTTTAGATGAGAGAAAAACATGAGATATTGTAGAGTTCTATCATTTGTTGAGTAAGCAACATTGAGAGATAGTTGTGTTTTATACATAAGAGGGGTTGGTGCCCCTGTGGGTTGGTGCTCACAAATCTTTGCAAGGGGTTGGTGCTCATAAATAGTTGTGTTGGTTCTCGACAAAGGGGTTGGTGCTTGCGAATTTTGTAATTTGAGTTGGTGCTCATTCATATACTTGAGATTGTTCTTCGTGGTTTTTTTCACTTTGAGTTTCCATGTAAAAATTTGGTCTCTCTATCTCTCTTGTGTGGTGCATATTATTGTTTCAGTTTTATTGCATATCTTGAATGTGTGATTAAGTGGTTAAAGTAAAGAAATCAGATTAAGTAAAAGATATATAATATACTAATTCACCCCTCTCAGTATATTTCGTGCTTAATAGGCAATGTTTTTGTGAAGGAAGAATGTGACACGAGTTAGGGCAAAGATAGTCATGACAATCATGAGAGAAGACATTGGTCAGACCTTTAGACAAGACGAGCTTTCTTTTGTGGTATTTACTATTCCTTTTGTTTAAATCACAATTTCCAAGTGAGTTGCAGTTCGTGTTGATAGGGCACGGGATTTTTTTTAATTAGATAGCAGTCAAGATTATCAATATTTTTCGATTTCTTTGAAGATCTATTTGCAGTCATGGCCAATACTTAAAATTTGGTTATGTTGGAAGCGTAGAAATTGACAGGGCATAATTACAATGTTTGGATTCATAAGATTTTAATAATTGTGGAATATTGTGATTGTGAAATTTGGTCTCTCTATCTCTCTTGTGTGGTGCATATTATTGTTTCAGTTTTATTGCATATCTTGAATGTGTGATTAAGTGGTTAAAGTAAAGAAATCAGATTAAGTAAAAGATATATAATATACTAATTCACCCCTCTCAGTATATTTCGTGCTTAATAGGCAATGTTTTTGTGAAGGAAGAATGTGACACGAGTTAGGGCAAAGATAGTCATGACAATCATGAGAGAAGACATTGGTCAGACCTTTAGACAAGACGAGCTTTCTTTTGTGGAATTTACTATTCCTTTTGTTTAAATCACAATTTCCAAGTGAGTTGCAGTTCGTGTTGATAGGGCACGGGATTTTTTTTAATTAGATAGCAGTCAAGATTATCAATATTTTTCGATTTCTTTGAAGATCTATTTGCAGTCATGGCCAATACTTAAAATTTGGTTATGTTGGAAGCGTAGAAATTGACAGGGCATAATTACAATGTTTGGATTCATAAGATTTTAATAATTGTGGAATATTGTGATTGTGATAAAATCTTTTTTGGCATTGAAGCAAGACTTACAAATTTTGTTGATTATGATATGGAGGCCATGTCGTTGTTGAATTTGTCTATGTCAGATGACATGATTTTTGAGGTTCAGAATGCCACTGAGGCAAGTGTGCTTTGGACTAGTCTGAAAAATAAGTATCAAACTTCTAAGAAAATTTAGGTCCTATACCTGAAGATTTTTGATTTTTTACAAAGATGACTCCTTATCAGAACATCTTTGGATAAAAGATCTTTGAGACCAGCTTGCAACCATTAACAAAAAGGTAGATGATGAAAACTTGGTTCTTGTTTTGAACAATTTGACGCCTTCATATGAATCTTTTGTGGAGGCTTTACATTTGATTGCAGAAAGCTAGACTTTGACATTTGATCAAGTTAGTTCCTATTTGATGTAGAATGAATGTAGACAAACACAAAGAAATGAGTCTAGTGTTAGAAAAACAAAGTGCATTTGTTGCTAAGTCAAAGGGGAAGTGGAAACTAATCCTTGTTGATTCATCTTCTAAGTACGAGGTGAAATGTTTTTACTATCATAAAGTTGAACATAAATTTTTTTTGCAGAAAGCGATAGTATGCACTTTTCCATCAAAGCAATTATAGGGCAAATGTGACAACAATTCAAGAAGAACGACATTCTAAGGAAGAGCATGCCTTCGTGACAATATATTCGAACGATAGTGCAATTGATTGTTGGCTCATTGATACTTGTACATCTAGACATTTCATGTGTTGTAAGGACTGATATATCAAATTTACTGCAAGTATAAACTTTTTTGATTCACTTTCATTAGTTGATGGTTAGTCACATGCAGTAAAGGGGATAGAAAATATTTGCGTAGTGTTGAATAATGCTAGAAAGATCATAGTAAGGAATGTTAGGTATGTTCATAACATGAATAAAAATCTCATCTATTAGTCAATTGATAGAAAATCATAACATTGTTATACATTTCTTTGGGAAACAATGTATTGTTTGATGTAAAACAAGATAGAGTAATTGCCCTAGTTATTGGGCAATGTGGCTTGTATAAGCTTGTTGACCCTATCACAGTCAACTTAAAATGCACGTGTGGAGGGAGACTCCACGATACATGATGTGTTGGAAAATGAAATTCCTT
The DNA here is from genome assembly GCA_037957365.1 of Torreya grandis. NCBI lineage: Eukaryota > Viridiplantae > Streptophyta > Pinopsida > Cupressales > Taxaceae > Torreya > Torreya grandis. The sequence continues at coordinate 2,422,418 of JARHVA010000384.1, forward strand.
AGGCTTTTTGACCTAGCTCTAGTCAACCTACATGCACTAATTATGGAGGGAACATCCACCATAAAGAATGTGCAGGAGGATGCAATTTCTCGATCGAATGCATGGGTAGTTGTGTGGGAGGATGAAATGCCTCAGTGAAAGGCACTGGCTTAGAGGACCAGAAACAAGGTTGTTAATTCCACAGAGCATGGTTATTTTGGTCTTGCTTCTGACCTTTTTATGGTACTTGAACAACTAGTTAAACAACTCATTGGATGCAAATGGATGGACAAAATTGGAACTTTGGACAAGTACAAGGCTCATCTTGTTGCGAAAGGCATTTCCCAATAGGAAGGAATGGACGAGTAGATAGTTTTTCCTCCTACTGCGGAGTTGGTTTTTACTCCTATTGTGAATATGGTCACATTTCAGTTGCTTCTCTCCATAGAAACTTAGTTTGGTTTTCTGAACAAAGATTTAGACGAGGTCTACATGGTGTTGCTTGAAGATATTTGGGTGCCTAGTCGTGATAATTTGGTTTGCAGGCTAATTAAGTGCTTGTATGGACTTAAGTAGGCTCCACGATTATAGTATATTTTGTTTGATCAACAACTCCAAGATTTTGGTTTCAGAACTATGGAGGTCGCGTTGAAGTTATCAGCGAATGATGATTCATCACTGGTCAATGAATCACCTTATTGAGAATTGGTGGATAGCTTGATATATCTTATGTCCACATGATTGAATCTTTGTTTTGTTGTTAGCTATTCCTTTCTGTTTTTGTCTACGCCAAAGCTCCTACATTGAAAACAACAAAATGTTAAAGGACTGCAGATTTCAGGTTGATAATTCAAGACCAGTTTGTAAATGTAATGACTAAACTCTTTGGTCCCAATTTGTAAAATTTTGGGACAAACTTGGTGTAGTCTCCGGTTTAGTCATTAAGGGAGGGTATTAAAGTTATTAATTAGCTATTAGTTAAACATTAATGAATGGTCGGTTATCAACTTTCCCAACTGATGTAACTTCTTTTATGCTTAATAAAAGATGGACACACACAAATGTGTAAGTGTGCCGTATGCCTTCCATTTCTCTTCATTCTTTCAGCATTTATATTTCTTAACATGGTCTACTATGAGTGGTAGGTCCATGTTATATTTGTTATGTTGAAGTAAAATTCATTAAATCATAACTAGTAAGAATTTTTTATCACATATACATCATCAAATTAAGAGTGACAAAAAACGAAACTGCCACAATATTACAAGACAAGTTAATTAACAATATCTGTCTGAAGCAATTAGATTGTCACCCATATTGTCAATTTCTCCAAAGACAGGGGGCATAGGAGGACTTGGTCTAGGGGTTTATCCCCAAGTAGCAGTTTGGGCCAGCTGCCGTTATTCTTGAATCTCCCATTCCGATGATAGGTCTTGTACAAGACAAAAATTAATTAAAAGTAACTTTTTCTTCAGAAATTAGATTGTTAACCATATTGTGAAGTTCTGAAATTGTAAGTGGTATAGCAGGACTTGGCCTAGAGGTATATCCTCAGGTAGTAGCTTGAGCCAGCTGTGGTGTTTCCGTAATATCTCATTCCGATGATGGGTCTGGTATAGTAACATTTCTCTCACCTCCAAGTTGACTGTATGCAGAATTTGATATATCTATGCCTCTCAAAGAAGACCATCCCATGTTTTGTCTATTATAAGGTCTGAAAATTTTAATCTATGTTCTTGATAAATTCCAAATGTTCAGCTAATATATATTATATATATCTATACAGATCAGCTCTTCAAAGACAAACAACAACAATATCCAAACTGTATAAGCAATCTTACATTTAAACAAGAAATACCCTTATCATTTCAGGGTCTCCACAAATTTTACTATGAATGATACTTGTGCCAAATCTTTTTAGAACTCCAACAGGTAGTTTGTGCCAAAGGAAACCCCATCTACATCAAGCTTTCTCAGAATCTAATAATAAGGACCAATTAAGGTTACATGTATTAAGCTAAAACTTTAATGGTTCATTTTTGTAAGATCTCATCCTAAGAGACACAAGGATTAGATAAACATGAGGATTTAGTTGTACAATAAAAAAAAAGGTTCCTTATTGCCGATACAAGAGGTTATTTTCTGGTTATCAATTCAAAAGCCAGCACGGATAGAATAGGAAATTTCTCATTCCACTTTCAGTTATGTCAATAAGTAAGATGCTCGAAAGTATGGTATAATATTTTCTGGTTTTAGCTGTTTTATCTTTATCTGATGATTGAATTTACATACTAGTGATGCGGTAAAACACTTATTAGTCGAACAATGATATCATGATTTATAGCTTCAAATCATTTTAAAATCCATTAAAGAAATTCTTGGGTGGATGTTTTTTCACAATTTAAATTTGTATTGAAAATTATAATTCAAGTGATGCAAACCATGATGCAATTGGCAATTACAGTTTCTTTCAAAAGTTTTGGTTTGTCTTTACTATAGGACTATTGCATAATATAGTCCTTTGTTGGGGTAGTTCTTATTTTCTGCCTTTGTGAAAGTCATGCAAACGATGTTCCTTCCCCTAGGCTCAAATTCTTCATTCTGAAGCTCATCCTGCCTTTAGATCCAGAGTTCTGCTATTATCTTAGCCTGTTCTTGCATCTTTCCTTAAATCTCTTGCACCATTCTAGCAAACCTTTTCATCTAGTCCAGGCATATATGCCTTTAAAAATGCAGCAATAACAACCGGGTTCCAATAACCCCACTAGAAATCAGGCTACCACATTTCTTGTCTTGAATTTTGCCGTGTACTCACGAGTGTCCTCAATGACCAGTATACCGCAAGCACTTGGACTGTTGACCAACTATGTCATCTGCGGATATTAAATATTTGTTTTCCTTATCTCTTTCTAAACCTTTGATTACAGGTTGATTGAGTTAATGTTTTACTTGACTGATTTGCAATATGTTATGTTTCAAAGTAAAATTTGTGAGCCATGAAATCCTCACTTCAAGGTTACATTTCTTCATTCTGCAATCTTGCACATCTTTTCTTCACCAGTTGTGCATTTGCTGTTCAGGATGACTTCTTAGAAAACATTGAAAATTTAATTTTTGGTCCTTTCTTTGTTGTTACAGGTATTTGATACTGACGAACCAAACAACATATGAACTTATTAGAAAGCGTCGAATTCATTATCTCAGGTATTCATACTCTTCAAGAGTTTTAAGGTTTCGACAGTCACAATTAACAGAAAAAGGCTTCTGCAAAAGACTTGTGATTCAATTTAAAAACATCATACTTCGATCACAGGTCTTTTGTATAAGCCTTTTTTCTGTTATTCATACTTAGGTTTTACTTCTTATATATAGACATGAAAGACATCTTCTACTGGCTGCATTGTGAAGGATGAGTAGAAAGAATTACAATGGTAATCACTGAAAGTTCCACTGGCCTGTCTTCCAGGAATATACCGGAGAAAGTCCATCCCTTCAGTAAGGGTTTATTGAGAAATGTTTATAATTTTTGTTGTTCTTGGGATCATTTATATGCCATTGATTCTTTGCCTACAAGAGAAGAGTTGGAAGAGAAAGCAAGGCCCTACACATGTTGGGATATATTGTCTTGTCGTTGTTGCTAAGATGGGGCATGTATAATAGATTCCGGTTTAATTCAACAAGTGGTCTTCAATGGTCCGATAGTTGTTGCAAGATCTTCCAAATATCCGGAAATAGCACCTTCTTTCTCCTGCAGAAATACAGGCACATATTGCAAGAAAGCTATGAATCTATCCTTGATCTCCTTGATGGAAAGGAATTCAACATTTGCAATCAGAGGTAGTGTAATTGGGGGTTGTTTTTTATCTGGATTTTTCCAGGACCAGTGCTACAAGGAATCTAATTTCAATAACCAGTCTTTTGACTCGGTTATTTTTGTGACACACATTTTTAGTTTGATTCTTTTTGTGTGAGATGTAAATTATTGGATTTTTAGGAGAGAGGGCATAATAGTCTCTAACAGACAGGTTTCAGCATTGTATCGGGATTCAGCAAGCAGAATTGATTTTTTTCGCATGAAATAATGAGCTTCATTCTGACCAATTCTCAGTGTCTTTTACACCATAGCAAGTCCGTGGGTACTTATGTAAATAAATAATAAGGAAAGTGGGTATCTTGCCGAAGACCCTGTTTTGGTCTTCTTTTTAAGGATCCATTTCCACATGGTATTAGCTCCAGTTGCATCTATTCTTTTCTTATGTTTCTATAATGTTTTCCATTTAATGGACTTGAAGCTCAGCTACTCAATACATTGTTTTTGTACCTCAAGTCACTATCATTTGGCTGATAGTGAACAATTGTTGTAACTGTTAGCATGCTTTTCTCTTATTTATTTTTCTGCTGAAAGTTATACCTTCTATATGAAAGACTCGATTCAAAATGCATAACGTCAGTGACAGCAGAATGAACAGGCAATACTTATTTCTTACAATAAAGAAACCAAAGAGAATAAGGGTAGGCTTGGTAAAGTGGTAAAAACCACGTGTTATTTTGACATTATTTTAGCTTCAAGTTTCATATATTTTTCAAAATTTTTTGAAAATTTATTTAAAATGTTTCTAATCTAATATATTTGCTTTTGAGGTGATGCCTTCAGGGTAGACAGATAACCAAAGGACTTGAAACTTGTTAACACAAGCTATTAAGACATCTTTGGCATGATTTTAAAATGAATTAAGAACATTGTTTTTGTGCTTAAAGTAACATTTAGGTGCTAAAGTAGATGTTTTTAGCATTAGTTTTCAAAGTTACATCTTAAGACCAAGATGTCAAATGAACTTCACCTCATTTTTCATTTGAGCTTAAAAATGAACTCACATTTGCAAGTTTTTTAATTTACTTAGTTGTTTAAGTTAGATTTTGTTTGACAAAAAGAGGGATGTTGCGTGTATGCTCTTCCATTTGTCCCCTTTAGGGAACCCTTGGAATCAAAAGTGCCATTTCTATTGTAAAAAACCTAGTCCAAGGCTTAGAAAAAATGTTGTCTAAAGCGCTCTCCAAAAACTTGTTAAATTTGGGTGATCTTGAAAACGATCCTAAAGTCTTTCTATTTTATGTTTTCTTTATTTTTATGCAATCTTGGCTTGTGAGGGGGACGTCATTACCTCCCACGAGTTCTTTAGGGAAGCTTTGACCCGAGATTTTATCCCCTGGCATTGACTTCACTTACTCTTGAGTTGCACATGGAACGTATTTGCATTTGGACATTGCACTACACTGAGCGAACAACATAATGTAGTGGTTGTAAAAAAGATTAGACCTTTTTACAACTAACTAATGTCGCGATCACCTAATTTTTGTGCTTGTCTTTTGCATCGTTTGACGTGAAAGTCATTATGCAATTGATTCCCTTAGAACAATCGAAAACTAATTAATTTTAGTCAACTCTATTTTGCCATACCCTTTCTAAGATTTGGACGATTACACTTAGTGTATTTTGGTCATTATTTGCTTGGTATGCTTTGAGGCTAAAACTTGTTTGTTTGTTCATAAGCCATGTCAAAATCATGTATTTGAGTTAAGAAGGGTAGCATTACGCTGCTTACATCATGTCAATTTTTTTTTGCCTTTAAGTCTTTGAAACATAACAATTGATCACATCATTCAAGTATGATTACGCCATTAGGTTGCTCAATTTATTTCAAGAACTTATTTACCATTGTATTAAAAGCTATTTATTTCAAACCATGTCATGTATACCATTTGGACCTTGTTTATGCGTCGTTAAGCTGTCCGTTATTTTCTAGCTTGTTTGGTCCAATCCTAGACTTCAACATTGAATTATCAATTAACCTTGTCAAGTTTGGATCCAAACATTGATTGATTTCTATTTAAGCTTCAATTTGTGAGGTTGGTACACAGATCTTTTTCTTTTGGGTTGCATAGCTTCGGTTAAATGATTACCTAATTTTGAACACTATTGATTGTTTGTTCGAGTGCCTATCCTCATCATTTTTGTGACTGTTTAGGAAAACACAACCTTTCTTCAAAAACCTTTGATGTTAGATATTTGACGTTAGGTTGTTTTATGCCAAATCTCAACACAAACTACTTTTGAGATGCAGCTTCACTCTTTCAACCAAAGTTGAACTTTTTGTCTTTTAAACATTGCTTTTCAGAGTTTTCAAAATTTAAGTCTTTCTATTTTCAGAGCTTTCTTCATTAAATGTAGATATGTCTAGTTACACTTATGGTGCAGTCATGGATAATCCAACTTATGATAGAATGGCTGCACAAAATGACTTTTATGACTTTAGTCAAGCCCTGTATGGTGACAATATGGTTTGTGAGATAGATTTTTATCTACCTCACAAAAATCAGTCACGGGAACACAGTCAAGATCCAACTTATGATCCAACTAACGATTGAAATGATTGAATTTATCAAGGAGACTTAGATGCTTTGGCTTGTGTAAGTAATCAAACTCCACAACGTACCAAGATCACTATTTTAAGACCTCCTTTAGTTTGCATGGGCAACGAAACTAAGAAGCATCCAGTCATCACCATTTTAAGATCTCCTCCTTTAGTTTGCACAAGCAACCAAACTAAGAAGTGTCCAGTCGTTACCATTTTAGGACTTCCTCTTTTAGTTTGCACAAGCAACCAAACTAAGAAGTGTCCAGTTGTTACCATTCCTGGCCCATGACCAGTTTTTGATGAATCTATTGTTGAAGAACCTCCATTTGATGAACCAATTATTTTTGATCCCTTCTTCAATAGTCTAATCTTTGGAGAGTCCATTATTGAACCATAAACCATTGTTCCCGCTAAACTAAACGTTCCCCACTTTAGAAATTATGTGCCAATCTTTGAGTCTAAACAAGAACCATTACCTCTTCAAAAGCCATCTTATGAGGATCAAAATGTGTTCAAAATTGATCTTTTGCAACCAATTGTGAACCAAAACCATGTTATTGTTGAAACATCCATTTGTGACAAGATAAACTATGATAAGTTACCTATTCAAATGTTACCTATTTTTAAAGAGCCTCATCTCCTTGACAAGCCGGTCTCTGTAGAGTTGTCTCTTGATCTTTTTCCACTTATTGAGGGTCTCACTTTGACAGACATGATTTTGTCGAGACGTCCCTTGAGCAGTTCCTTTTTTTTGAGGGGCTTCACTTAGACGAGTCAGTCTATGTTGAATCCTTCTAAAATGAATTAGTTTTCATTGAGTCCATTATGCCATCACAGGGCATTACTTGTCAAAAATTCAACATTCAATAGAACATTATCAAAACAACCATATCAGATGAAGAATCAATATTAGAGTCAGGTTCTATTTTTGAGTCGATATTGGATTTAACATCAAAAATAGAATCAACATCAGTTACGACATTGGGTTCAGAGTCCTGTGCTTCAAAATCAGAGTTAAAAATAGTTTATAGTATTGGTTGTTACAACATTGGTTACAATTGCCTTACATATCAATTTGAATATATTTGTGATCTTTCTATGATTTTTAAGGATGATTACTTCAACATCGACACAAGTTCTCCTAGTATCTTCTACGAGGATTGTGATGCCTTTCACCATCCTATTATTACCACCCAATATAGCCATTATATTGACATTCCACCTCCCATAAGTGTCGATTGGGACCGATAGAATCAAACTTTGTTAAACTGCATCCATGGTGACATATCATCTGCAAAATATCAGGGGGACCAAGACCACATTCATTCAGAACAAGAACAATCTCCTAGTGAAACTTTTTTGGAGGAGCTAGGGGATAAGCAAAGATCAAACTCAACATCTTTTAGTGACACCTTTTTGAAGGCACTAGAAGACAATCAAAGTCAAATGTTAACATCTCTTTGTGAAACCTTTCTCAGAGGTGCTATGGGATGATCAGAATAAATTCATTGGTGAAAACTTCATCGAGGCACCAATAGCTGAGCACAAAAGTTATTCATTATTTATTGAAGATAATATCAAAGATCAAATCAAAATAGCTTCCAATCTACAACATAATCAAATGGTAGCTACTCTCAAGATCAAGCAACAGAACAATCTGATGGCCTTATCGAGATCATCTTCAAAGGTCTTCGGCCCCACCACAACCAAAATTATGTTAAATCCGACATCAGCAACATTGTGTGACTGAAAGTCTCAATCTCCATTTGTTTCCTATTCATTATACATTCCATTATCATCCACCTATTTATTACCCACTTATCTCATTTATCCTACCATTATTTACCATCACTGGGAACACTTTCCTTTATCGAAGTTATAAGGATATCTTGTCTCGATGTTTGAAGGAAGCAAAATAAACAATTTATAAAGATCACGAACACATTATTGAGATCCAGATCAACAAGTTCTTAATAGAGCAGTTGTTCCGAAAGGGTGTTGGATAACAAATTATATTGCCGATCATTTTTGTTGTCTCACATATTGACTAGGACATGCATCTCCCTGTCAGCAAGAGCAACAAAAGCATTTTGCATCTACCATTCACCCATTTTCCATTACCATGGCTCGTCTCTTGGGGATAGCCCTATAGACCCTTTTTAGGCATTATTATACCATTGAGATCCATGAACCATGCCATTTGAACTACATTGACTTGAGGTCCATTGGGACTATGTAGGCAGCGCTCAATTTTTATTGAGGTCCACTCGGTCACCTCTTTCCCATGCTCTCACCGTTTTACGAGAAATTGTTAAGTTTGAACGCTCTTGCTGTTTTGCGAGCAACCTAAGCCAACACTTTCACCGTTTTGTGAGCAACTGATCTAGTCATTACTTGGAGGCAAATTTTTTGCCAATGTATCCAATTTTTTTTGATCATTTCATTATACCATTTTTATTATATTGTTTCTTTACCATTGATCAAGGCTTGCTTTTAGTCATCCTATTTATCCCATTTTGATCTTGGTTCCTTTGGTTCATCTTGCACCTTTTATGGGGTGATTATGATCTAGTTTCAACAGTGTTTGAATTCAGTGTTGAAGGACAATCTATGAACATAGTGTGACATTTGATATGGCAAGTTATCTTTTATCTATAATCTTATTTGGTATCACTGATTATAACCACCTATGGGCAAATTATGATTAATGCCTTTTTATCATGCATTGTCGCATCATCTGGTCATTACTATTATCATTTGTCTTGTCGTTCACCTTTGTTTGTGAACTTGTTGTGACCTAGTTAGTTTTTCATCACCTTTTGTGTGGACATAATTACTGTGACTTGGGATTATTTTGGGATTATATAGACCATGCTCGATTCATGTCAAGGTCAACTCAGTCCGTCTTATTATACACTTTCTTTGTATTATGAGTGTTTTAAGTTGGTACGCTCTCACCGTTTCATGAGCTGGACCGTTCTGTATATCTTAATCCTCAATCAAGTTGAGATACTTAGAAAATGCCAAAAACATTCATAAAACCATTCAAAAAATCAAAAACATTTTGTGTGTTTATTTGATTGTTGTTTGTTGTCTGATCTTTTATTTTCCTATTTAGTCTTGCTTATTTGTTTTATTTTTCCAAGTATATCTTGATGGTCCACATGGATCTTGATTATTTATATCTTGGTCTCATGTCGTTAAGATGTTCTTGCCTTTTATTTTTAAACATTTTTGTTCCTACTTAAGTCTTGATTGATCATATCTTGATTTCAACTTAGGTTCATTTATGTTTATCTTTTTTTTTGTCTTTAATTTTTTGTTTAAATGTAAATCGTTGTAACTCTGGTTTTGGTCATTGTTTTACCATTATCTTTAGTTATAGATATTCACATTTGAACTGGCTCAGCGCAATTGAAATCTTATGTCATTCTAAGTTATTCATACTTATGATGCCAATTTTTTTTTGCTATAGCAAGCACTTTGTGCTCATGTCTCAAAGTCTTAAATGTCAACATCAATTCCGATGAATGATTCTCAAGAACTCTTTGCAAAACGTAGGCTCATGATATGGAATTAGGCTTCTAAGTAACATGCATTTTAGGCTTCTTTGTCTATGCTTAGATGTGCATCTCTTTTCATACATTGTGAGTCTAATCAATTCTTGGTCATTTTTCATCATTCTTCATTCCATTCTCTCCCAAACATAGGTGAACTACATTGGCCTGAAGTTCATGTTGGAACATGAATCCATGGAACTATGTAGGCAACGCTCAGTTTCAATTGAGGTCAGCTCGGCTATCTCCATTCTTTTTTTCATCTCTTTCATCACTTTGTGCACTCTCATATGCTTGGTTTTATATGAATTTCTAAGCCATTACACCATTGCATATACATTCGCGCTTGCTCACTTTAACCTATCTTTTTGGTTATATCTTTGAGCTATTTTGCTTGCCAATTGCCCATGCTAGGGCACAACATCTGAACCATGTCTAGCTCTACGGGGGCAAAATCATTATTTATTCTTTATCAATGATCAAAATTTGCTCTATTGGGGCAAAACTATTTTATCATGATCACATTTGCTGTACTGAAGTACTTATTATTATCTTCTCTTTGGAGACCTTGTTCTATTGGGGCTTCCCTTCCTGAAGCAGAACACTCTCTCTTTTCCTCTAATTCCAAGCTCTCCACACTAATGCCCACGATGATAATATTTTAGTGTCCAACTTGGCTCGGGATTGATCAATGTCATAAGCGTGCAACTTGTACATTCAAATTGGGTACATTTTAAGTGTGTCCCTTACATTTATGGATTGTATCTTTCCCATTCCTCCCGTTTTTGGGGCCTATTATACTCCTAATTATATTCTGGTCATTGATAGTAATCACATGTGTAAGCAGTAGCTCGTTTGGATGTGATCTATTCCGTGGGTTAATCTCTCACTTTCTCTCTCTTTTTGAGAGTCCATCTTTTTCTTCCATTCTAGTATGTCCTCTCAAGGGGGCATCATGGGTCTGTTTCAATTTATTCTTGACAACTTTTTTTTTTGAAAAGATGTTGCTTCACCTAAATGTCTCACTGTCTTCTCAAACAGGGGCAAAATGTAGACATCCAATTCCTAACACCATTTGTGTTGAAATTGTCAATTTTACTTGAATTGCACTCAAATGCACATTTTAGGTCAAAATCCATAAAACGTCCTAAATGGTTCAAACTTATCACTTACAAGTGCCAATTTAGGTCAAAGTATCCCTAAATAGGAAAATGTATTTTATGGGTTAGCTAACTTTGATTAAATCATTTCGAGTCAAAATGACAAATTTGCCATTTAGTGCTGTGAATCACTCTTTTTTTTTAATTCATTGGTACACATCACGTACCTTTGTTATTTGGTGTTAGCAACATCATAAATAGGAATACAACTCCAATGCATCTAACATCGCCTTCCAGTTCTTCTCCAGTCAAATTACGACCCAATAATATGACTTTTTGACCATTTTGATTTATTGTGCACCAATTTTCAAAGAATTGCACTAAACTTGATTAAACTTACTTAAGCTAATTAATCTGATTTAAGATCTTAAGTAAGAATTTCATAGATCTTTTTGAATATCTCATTATTGAAAATTGATTTTGAATATCTGCACCACCTAGTGACTTCATCTATGGGGTGGCATCCATCAAGCCATAAGTGCATAAAATATCAAGTTTACGGGTCATACATGGCTAGTTAATGCCTAACATGCCTCTTTAATGCTTATTTATTGTTGACCATTTTGATCCTACAGGCCAAAATCGGTCTCCTTCTTCCGCTGCTATTTTGAGCTATCAGTCATAAATTTGGTTTGCACAAGCTTTTCAGTAAGGGAATGAACCAGTTCAAAGAATGCAAGGTTTTTTACAAAGTTTCTTCGGACATTTTGTCTGAATAAATTCACAAGGAAAGAGACCGAAAATGTTCAAGACACTTTTCCTTAAGGTTGGAAAAAGTGGTTCAACGTCGGGGTTCAAACAACATGATCTTTCCAAGAGTTTTGAACTTTGAACTTTGAACTTAACAATGTTGAACCATTGGACCGTTGAACCATCAGTTGGTTCAATAATTTGGTTCAATCGGTTGGTTCAATCAGTTGGTTCAATCATTTGGTTCAATCAATTAGTTCAAGTTGTTCGGTTCAAGCGGTCTGGTTCAACAGTGAATTGAATGAACGCGACTCCTTGCAGAACACAGTGTTGAACTATTGAACCGTTGAACCATTGAACTCTGAAAAAGGGTTCAGGTTCAGGTTCAATCAGAAGGTTCAAAGAGGATCCAAAGACCAAGTGCCCTTGCGGAGGGCAGGGAACTCTTGTGGAGAAATCAAAAGTTGAATTTCTTTGGGCAAAATGCCCGAAGGAATTCCTTCGGACATTTTGTCCAAAGAAATTCACAAGGCAAAGAACCAAAAGAAATTCTTTCGGAAGAAAATCCCATGACAAAGTGAACAAGGCAAATCCTTTAGACAAAAAATCCAAAGGAATTCCTTCAAACTTTTGTCCGAACGAATTCACCCGAAAGAAAGCTGACTGAAAGAAAACAAGCGGCCAAATGAAGGAAAGAAAGCTGAAGGAACAGAAAGTCAGAAGGGGAAAGGCCGAAGGAAATAAATATGAAAAAATTGCCAAAAGGGGTGACGAGCCCATAGACATCAAATTCTAGCATGGCGAACTAGCCGTTGGAGGTTCAAACGTCCAGTGACGGGCGCGTGAACGCCAAATTTAAGGCGGTGAAATAGCCATTGATTTTGAAATGCTTAAGGACAGGCTGCAAGACAAACTCAGCAACCCACCGAGAAAGGAGCTCGAAGAGCAATGCGTAGGGGCAAATAGAATAGCCCAGGTGGCAAAAGAGATGTCAGCAGAGGAGTTATGCCAGTGGTTGAAATAGTCTCTGCCAAGTGGTCATCAAGGAGTGCAAATAGTGAATGACGCAACCTATTTTTTTTCATTTTGCATTAATGAGCAAATATCCACATGAATGTCTTTAAGAAGTGGTCTTGTTGGCAGACAAATGGCGTAGCACATGATTTCACAATAATGTTTGATATAACTTAGACGCAAAAGTCAAGACTGGTAGCTGACACAGCGTGTTCTTTCAGTGACTTCCTCTTCCTAATGTTCTCAATGCAACATGTGCAACTTTTCTAGAATGCGCCAAAAGCCTCTTTCTTTCTATATATATTGTAAAACTCTCATTTGAGAGATCTCTCAGCTTGTAAAGCAGAGTTCTATCAGATTTTACCTTGAATCAAGACATAGCCTTTTTACCTCCCTTTTGAGCTTGCACTTTTGTATGTGTCTATGGCTTTGTCTTGTGTTAAGTCATTTTCCTTCATGATTTCACATAATGATTCTAGCATGTCTAGTGTATTTTGAGTTCTTCCTTTGTAGGTTAGTCAGAAGTGTCCCTAGAGGAGTATAGGTGCATGTGAATAGGATGCCAAAGTGTGTCTTAGAACACCTCTGGTAGTTCTTCCTTCCTGTATCTCCACGGACCCCTAGCACACTGATGCAGAAGAATTTATCGTATCAAATGAAGTGTATGTAAGCTTGTTCTTAGTGGAAAGTGTATGTCAAAGTTAAGTAGATCAACAATTTTTTGGTGCATCACCATTTAGTTTAGGTTCTATTTTCAATAATCTTTCTCCCTTTTCACCCCCCCATTATTAGTAGTAGGAAATCTAGGACCTCAGAGATGCATCAAACGGAGCTAGCCCTTATCTAGATATTCTACCCTCAGTTTTTCTAGGCACACAGGCAAAAGAGGAGTCTCCATTATGTCACATGGAAGACATGAGCTCAGCCTCCTGTCGAGGGTGCAATCCACATCGTCAACAATTTTTGGCACGCCTGGTGGGACTAGTTTTTATTCCAAAGAGTTAAAGAATCTTGGTGTGTTCTTCAACCAACCAACCTTTGGAGGCTTTTTTATCAACACCAATGGCGATTCTGAGTTGAGTCAGTCCGTTAACCAATCCATGATGCATATCAAGGGGCTTATGGTGATGAACTAACAACCATTGATTTCTTGATGAAACACACCAGCATGAAGGACCAATATTCGACAAGCTTCCAAGAGCAAGATGATTATATATATGTTGGAAGCGTGTTTGATTCTGATTCACTCAGATGCAAGCCAATCAAGGTGGTAGGCAAGAAGAGCCAGTCACCAAATCTCTATTCTATCCAGCCACTTATCTGGCACCATAAGTTTCCTTGCCATGAAGGAGACTTAAGAAGTTTTCTCTTTGATCCAGGAGGGAGGCAAATATACCTGGTTAGCTGTACATAGTAGTTTGCTTTCAATTTTTCTTTCCCTATTTTCCCTAAGTGATGTTTGCACAGGTAGTGTTTTTTTAGCCTTTGTTGTGTGTGTTTTCCTTTGTGTTTGGGATAAAAGCTTCATGATTGATTCTTGGATATCTCAAGGCTGTTGCTAACTTTTTTCAAGTTGCGTTCTGACTTCGTGCCCAATGGACTTTAAGGCTATTGGTTTCTAAGCATAGCAGGCATGCTTCCCCTAGGAATCACCAATTTGTTGACCATTTTAGTCCTATAGGCTAAAATTGGTCTCCTTCTTCCCTTGCTATTTTGAGCCATCAGTCGTAAATTTGGTTTGCACAAGCTTTTCGACAAGGGAATGAACCAGTTCAAAGAATGCAAGGTTTTTTACAAAGCTTCTTCGGACATTTTGTCTGAAGAAATTCACAAGGAAAGAGACCGAAAATGTTCAAGACACTTTTCCTTAAGGTTGGAAAAGTGGTTCAACATCGGGGTTCAAACGACATGATCTTTCCAAGAGTTTTGAACTTTGAACTTTGATCTTAACAATGTTGAACTATTGGACCATTGAACCATCGGTTGGTTCAATTATTTGGTTCAATCGATTAGTTCAAGTTGTTCGGTTCAAGCGGTCTGGTTCAAACGGTGAAGTGAATGAAGGTGACTCCTTGCGGAACACAATGTTGAACCATTGAACTATTGAACTCCAAAAAAGAGTTCAGGTTCATGTTCAATCGGAAGGTTCAAAGAGGCGCCAAAGACCAAGTGCCCTTGTGGAGGGCAGGGAACCCTTGCGGAGAAATCAAAAGTTGAATTTCTTGGGGCAAAATGCCTGAAGGAATTCCTTTAGACATTTTGTCCAAAGAAATTCACAAGGCAAAGAACCAAAAGAAATTCTTTCGAAAGAAAATCCCGCGGCAAAGTGAACAAGGCAAATCCTTTAGACAAAAAGTTCGAAGGAATTCCTTTGGACTTTTGTCTGAAGGAATTCACTCGAAAGAAAGCCGACCGAAATAAAACAAGCGACCAAATGAAGGAAAGAAAGCCGAAGAAACAGAAAGTCTGAAGGGGAAAGGCCGAAGGAAAGAAAGCTGAAGAAATTGCCAAAGGGGGTGACAAGCCCGCAGACGTCAAATTCTAGCATGGCAAACTAGCTGTTGGAGGTTCAAACGTCTAGTGACAGGCGTGCGAATGCCAAATTTAAGGTGGTGAAATAGCCATTGATTTTGAAATGCTTAAGGACAGGCCGCAAGACAAACTCAGCGACCCACTGAGAAAGGAGCTCGAGGAGCCAAGCATAGGGGCAAATAGAACAGCCCAGGTGGCAGAAGAGATGTCAGCAGAGGAGTTATGCCAGTGGTTGAAATAGTCTCTGCCAAGTGGTCATCAAGGAGCGCAAATAGTGAATGACGCAGCCTATTTTTCCTCATTTTGCATTAATGAGCAGACAACTGCATGAATGTCTTTAAGAAGTGGTCTTGTTGGCAGACAAACGGTGCGGCCCATGCTTTCACAATAATGTTTGATATAACTTAGACGCAAAAGTCAAGACTGGCAGCTGACACAACATGTTCTTTCAGTGACTTCCGCTTCCCAATGTTCTCAATGCAGCATGGGAAGCTTTTCTAGAAGGTGACAAAAGCCTCTTTCTTTCTATATATATTGTAAAACTCTCATTTGAGAGATATCTCTCATCTTGTAAGGCAGAGTTCTGTCAGATTTTACCTTGAATCAAGACATAGCCTTTTTACCTCCATTTTGAGCTTGCACTTTCGTATGTGTCTATGGCTTTGTCCTGTGTTAAGTCATTTTCTTTCATGCTTTCACATAATGATTCTAGCATGTCTAGTGTATTGTGAGTTCTTCCTTTGTCGGTTAGTCAGAAGTGTCTCTAGAGGAGTATAGGCGCATGTGAATAGGCTACGAAAGTGTGTCTTAGAATGCCATTGGTAGTTCTTCCTCCCTGTATCTCCATGGACCCCTATAGGTTCACTGATGCAAAAGAATTTCTCATATCAAATGAAGTGTATGTTGGCTTGTTTTTGGTGGAAAGTGTATGTCAAATCTAATTAGATCAACCATTTTTTGGTGCATCACCATTTAGTTTAGGTTCTATTTTCAGTAATCCTTCTACCTTTTCATCCCCCCATTATTAGCAGTAGAAAATCTAGGACCTCAGAGATGCATCAAAGGGAGCTAGCCCTTATCTAGATATTCTCCTCTCAATTTTTTTAGGCCCACAGGCAAGAGAGGAGTCTCCATTATTTCGCATGGAAGATAGGAGCTCAACCTCCTGTTGAGGGTGTAATCCACATCGTCAACAATTTTTGGCACACCTAGTAGGACTAGTTTTTATTCCAAAGAGTTAAAGCATCTTGGTGTTTTCTTCAACCAACCAAATTTTGGAGGCTTTTTTATCAACACCAATGGCCTCTCCGAGTTGAATCAGTTGGTTAACCAATCCATGATGCATATCAAGGGGTTTATGGTGATTAACTAACAGCCATTGATTTCTTGATGAAACACACCGGCATGAAGGACCAATATTCGACAAGCTTCCAAGAGCGAGATGAATATATATATGTTGGAAGCGTGTTTGATTCTAATTCACTCAGATGCAAGCCAATCGAGGTGGCAGGCAAGAAGAGCAAGTCACCAAATCTCTATTCTATGCAGCCACTTGTTTGGCACCATAAGTTTCCTTGCCATTAAGGTGACTTAAGAAGTTTTCCCTTTGATCCAGGAGGGAGGCAAATACACCTGGTTAGCTATACATAGTAGTTTGCTTTCAGTTTTTCTTTTCCTATTTTCTCTAAGTTATGTTTGCACAAGTAGTGTTTTTTAGCCTTTGTTGTGTGTGTTTTCCTTTGTGTTTGGGGTAAAAGCTTCATGATTGATTCTTGGATATCTCAAGGCTATTGCTAACTTTTTTCAAGTCGCATTCTGACTCCGTGCCCAATGGACTTTAAGGCTACTGGTTTCTAAGCATAACAGACATGCTTCCCCTGGGAATCACCAATTTGTTGACCATTTTGGTCCTACAGGCCAATATCGGTCTCCTTCTTCCCCTACTGTTTTGAGCCATCAGTCGTAAATTTGGTTTGCACAAGCTTTTCGACAAGGGAATGAACCAGTTCAAAGAATGCAATGTTTTTTACAAAGCTTGTTCAGACATTTTGTCTGAAGAAATTCACAAGGAAAGAGACCGAAAATGTTCAAGGCACTTTTCCTTAAGGTTGGCAAAAGTGGTTCAACATCAAGGTTCAAATGACATGATCTTTCCAAGAGTTTTGAACTTTGAACTTAACAATGTTGAACCGTTGGACCATTGAACCATTGGTTGGTTCAATCGGTTAGTTCAAGTTGTTCGGTTCAAACGGTTTGGTTCAAACAGTGAATTGAATGAACACGACTCCTTGCAGAACACAGTGTTGAACCATTGAACCGTTGAACCATTGAACTCTGAAAAAGAGTTCAGGTTCAGGTTCAATCGGAAGGTTCAAAGAGGCTCCAAAGACCAAGTGCCCTTGTGGAGGGCAGGGAACCCTTGCGGAGAAATCAAAAGTTGAATTTCTTCGGGCAAAATGCCTGAAGGAATTCCTTTGGACATTTTGTCGAAAGAAGTTCACAAGGCAAAGAACCAAAAGAAATTCTTTCGAAAGAAAATCCTGCGGCAAAGTGAACAAGGCAAATCCTCCAGAGAAAAACTCTGAAGGAATTCACCCAAAAGAAAGCCGACCGAAAGAAAATAAGCAGTCAAATGAAGGAAAGAAAGCCGAAGAAATTGCCAAAGGGGGTGACGAGCTCGCAGACATCAAATTCCAGCATGGCGAATTAGCTAGTGGAGGTTCAAACGTCTAGTGACGGGCGCGTGAATGCCAAATTTAAGGTGGTGAAATAGCCGTTGATTTTGAAATGCTTAAAAACAGGTCGCAAGACAAACTCAGCGACTCGTTGAGAAAGGAGCCTGAAGAGCCAAGCACAGGGGAAAATAGAACAACCCAAGTGGCAGAAGAGACGTCAGCAGAGGAGTTATGCCAGTGGTTGAAATAGTCTCCACCAAGTGGTCATCAAGGAGCGCAAATAGTGAATGACGTGGCCTATTTTTCCTCATTTTGCATTAATGAGCATACAACCACGTGAATGTCTTTAAGAAGCAACCTTGTTGGTAGACAAATGGTGCGGCCCATGCTTTCACAATAATGTTTGATATAACTTAGACACAAAAGTCAAGACTGACAGTTGACACAACATGTTCTTTCAGCGACTTTCTCTTCCCAATGTTCTCAACGCAGCATGGGCAGCTTTTCCATAAGGTGCCAAAAGCCTCTTTCTTTCTATATATATTGTAAAACTCTCATTTGAGAGATATCTCTCAGCTTGTAAGGCGGAGTTCTGTCAGATTTTACCTTGAATCAAGACATAGCATTTTAACCTCCATTTTGAGCTTGCACTTTCGTATGTGTTTATGGCTTTGTCCTATGTTAAGTCATTTTCCTTCATGCTTTCACAGAATGATTCTAGCATGTCTAGTGTATTGTGATTTCTTCTTTTACAGGTTATCCAGAAGTGTCCCTAGAGGAGTATAGGCGCATGTGAATAGGCTACCAAAGTGTGTCTTCGAATGCCTCTGGTAGTTCTTCCTCCCTGTAACTCCACGGACCCCTAACTCACTGATGCAGAAGAATTTCTCGTATCAAATGAAGTGTATGTCAGCTTGTTTTTGGTGGAAAGTGTATGCCAAAGTTAAGTAGATCAACCATTTTTTGGTGCATCACCGTTTAGTTTAGGTTATGTTTTCAGTAATCCTTCTCCCTTTTCAACCCCCCCTCCCCCTCGACCCTCCTGACCCCCCGCCATTATTAGCGGTAGGAAATCCAAAACCTTAGAGATGCATCAAAGGGAGCTAGCCCTTATCTAGAGATTCTCCCCTCAATTTTGCCATATCCACAGGCAAGAGAGGAATCTCCATTGTGTTGCATGGAAGACAGGAGCTCAACGTCCTGTCGAGGGTGCAATCCACAACGTCAACATTTATCTTGAGGATATTTATGAGTTTAATTTTAAATATTAGGATTATCCATGGCCACACATCTCAATCTTGAGATGGACGGTCATGGTTGACCTTGACCAATTTCAAAAATCTATAAATAGAGAGGCCATGGACATGAATTTTAAGCTTGATTTATGCAAAGTTATTATGCAGAATTGTCTCCACAATTCTTTGCAATAGACCATTAAAATTAGTTACAAACTTCATTGATATGCTAGTTTAGCGATTTGAAATCATGAGCCTAAGTTTTATAGTGTTCTTGAGACATTGGAGGAGTTTACCACATTTGTTGACAACGACAAGGATGCTTGATCAAGGGAGAACATGCTTTTGAGCTACATATGTATAGTGAATCCATTTGGGAAGGTAATATGATGTTGCTTTTTTTCATTTGTTTCTTGCTATCCTTTATAATTCTCATAGGAATAGATAGGCTTAGTTAGTTTTTTATGCATTTTTCATGATTTATGGACTAATGTTTGACTAACTTGTTTTGTAATCCTCTCTATAGTAACATGCAATCGTTCGAACTGTGGAATGTAGTCGTTTAACTACATCATCCAGTCATCCGTTTGTAGGATGCAATCTCTCGATTGCATCATCCAGTCTTCTGTCTGCATGCTATAGATGGCTTTCGCTTCAACTAGCCCCCTCCAATTGCTTATATGCTTGATTGCATCTAGTCCCCTGTTTGCATGCTACAGATGGCCATTTGCTTCAGCGAGCCCCCTCCAATTGCCTATATAAGGCATCCATGCTGTCGTCTAACACTTGGTTGTAGTCACCTGACTGTTGGTTGCAGAAACTTGACAACATATACCAACGCTTGAGATAGTTTAATGTACTCGAGGAGTGAACACCATCAGGGCATAAAGTTTAATATGCTATATACAGTGGCGAATGCCCCTGTATTGACTTTCTTGGTACCGAGGACATGTATTTATAAGAAAAATTTTATGTTAAAAAAATAGGTGCGCTGACCTTTAAAAATTAAATTCTATTCTAAAATTTAAATGAACTTGCGTTATCGGCTATCCCACAAAATCGCCAAATACCAACTTAAAAAAATGAAATATTCGTAAATTAACAAAGATTCGCCACTAAAAAAATTCCTACATTCATCTTGAAGTCAAAACAAGAACATTCCATAAGGGAGAAACTTGGTGCAATGGGTCCTTGAAAGGTAGGCCTCACCTCCTTGGCTTATAATGTATACAACAACCCAACATGAAGATTATGCTGTCCTCATACCAAGGCACCATGAAATTCCCAATAATAATATGCTTCACTAGTTTCTACCCTTTTGGTTCTCAAATCATATTTGTATATACATATTTTTTTGTTGAACAGGAACATCACCATCATTCTCTTGCCACTGGTTAGAGGTTCGATTCGGGTGAGCTGCCCCTATACCCTGTCTCTCTTCGGTAAACCCGGGATGGAGTGAGGGACACTCCGGGGGCACAAGTTTTGAATTGCCTTTCTCAAGCTGGTGGACACTCAGTGGATGCAGGATCGGTCTACTTGCCACACCTGGTTCTCAGATCATATTACTACAGGGGTAAAAAGGATAATAGAATTCACATCATTTCCAGCTCTCCTTTCATCCATTATATATTGCCCTCTAGACCCTTGGCTATTTCAATCTCTATTAGAACAGTTTACTGCTCCCAAAAAGGTCAGATCATTTAGCATTTGCAGTATGATATCTTTCTTTCCACAGAGAACTCGGTTGTCTCCCAACAACTCTTATAGTCCACAATTTCAGTTTCTCCGTAGAGCCTTTTTAGTATACATATCTTGCTGTGGATGTCATTTTTAATTTACCTATCTCACTATCTACTTCAATGGGACTCATCTCTTACACACCTTCTTACTCTATACAGTCTTCACCTCTCCATTTCATCATCCTGTGAGAATGCACTCCTTTTACTATTAGACAACTAGTTCTACCTGTGAAGAGAACTTATTCTCTATCATTCCAATCTGGTTTCATTTCCTCCTCCACACTCTCCTCTCTCAATTAATTAAAGATGCAAAAAGGAAAAATTAACTTAATTTTCTTCTCCCCTTTCCTGTTTCTTATTCGTACTTTCATCAGCAACATCGCACACAATCCTTTCATTTCCATTCTTTGTGAATCCTATAAAAAATAAAAAATCTAGCAGAAATGAAATTCATAGATCCTATATTAGCTTAACCACCATAAAGATTCAGCAGATCTTGATTATTGAAAGTGCCCTTATTTTTTAATTATCAAAATCTCTTCCTAGCAGAACCCACACAACAGGGTAGAGTTGGCTTCCTGGCTGTCTGATACATGCCTTACTACCTTAAATACGGTCTGTAAAATTTCATCTATAAGTAATCGTCTGGCTCCAGTTGCGGGGAGCCATCTGTTTATCTTCTTAATTTGATTCTTACAACCGACATTTCTTCCAAGAGGGAATCTGTAAATCCATTCTCTTACTATTTCTGATTTTCTTTTGATTTATTCCAGTTTTTTTCAATTCGTCGCTTTTGAGTTATTGAAAAGTCCATCTTTTCTAGCTAAAACCAAATATTTCACATTATCACCAAAGGTTCTAAACTCCAGAGTAACGTTAGAGCTTCAATTTTGAATGGGGATTTCTAAGATCTCATTACCTCTCAGGCCGAATATCCATTGTAAGTTCTATTAACCAAATAATGCACCCTAGATGTTCCAGCCAAATGGGCAGTGTAGGGATAGGTGATCTCAAATTTTCACATCTGCTGAACATGGTAGGACCATGCAGTGAGGGCTTCAAAACAAAGTACAAGTAATTTTTTTGAAATTTTGATTTCATTTGTCATTTATAAAACGGAACATTTTTTTTTAAAATTCAAAAAGAAAGGTTACAATTGGGAAGAACACTATTCTATATTATTTATTGGAGATTAATAACTTTCTAAATTTAACTACTGTATTAATGTGTATATATAATAATATAATTTCACAATAATCAATAAATTTTAGAATTAATACGAATATTCATAATAATTTAATTTCACAACAATCAAAGTGAATGTGAAGTGTTACAAATACAAATTACCTACCCTCTTCCTTCCATCACTCCTTATCAGATATTTTCAATGCACCCATTTTTCTTTTCTTTTGAGTAAACACAAATAACGATAGATTTTTCCATCTTTCTGCATTCTTCTATATTTCTAATAAGAAAAATGTGTATTTCTTTAATATTCTAGTTCATAGATTTTAGTAGTATCGAGCTAATTAGCGTTTGAATATATTTTTTAAATATTTTATTGTACACCTTCAGAGTTCAAATATCTCCAGGGAATACACTACATAATTTAATATTGTCACAGCTATAGTTATAAGCTATATATCACAGTTTTTGTGTTGATATATGCATTATTTTAGTCATTATCAAAGACACAAAAATGTTTGATATAGATTTCAATTGTATTGTAACGTTAATGTTAAGGTAAATGGAGGTATTATACAGTCTATGTTCAACTAGAATCTTGTTATTTTGTTTCACTGATCTAGTACTGAAATTGTTTATTATGTGATTTTACATGGTAAAAAAGTGGTTATGGAAGGGTTTATTTTGGTTTTCCTAGTTGATGGTTGTAGTCGGGAAGGACAGTATCTTGACAGTGTGACTACACTCAGAAAGGACAATATATTGTTAGTGTTTATAGGTCAAGATACTAATAGCCCTCACGAGTGAGACTCAAGAAGTTACCAGCTATTCAAAGACTTTAAAGTTATTTTCTAATTTTCAATGTTTTAACTATCTAATTGTAATAACCAAAATATTTGATTGTTTGAATGGAAACACGCAATGCCAATAAAAATCTGATCCTTTTTAGATGGTGGAAAACATGTCACCAAATACATATGTTGTATCATATCTTACAGATAATAAGAAAAAATTCTCATTTATTTCATACAAAAATCCACTTTCAAAAAAATCCACCTGCAAAATTTCTTAAATTGATTCCCGTTTCTTAGATCATTGGTATGGGAGCATGTAGGCTTGTATCCCTGAACTGGTATTTGTAGCAAATTCAATACTTTCTATCAACGGTCATGCACAACAGTGGAAAGAAAAAATACAACCCAAATTTGTTTTAGACTATCTAGACTAGTGCCACCGCAAGGGTAAGAGGGCTGATTCATAGGAAAAAGCTTTTAACGCCTCTATATACTCTTAGGGGTCTAGTTCTGTGAAGTTGAACTCATAATGCAATTGAGTTCTTAAATCAAACTCTGTGCCATAAACTATTATATCAAACTAGTTCCAACATATCCACAGTTTCCAAAGAACCCACTTTATCAGCAATTCATTTGGGAGAACGGTAAGCTTAGGCGTCAACTTTAAGAGTTCGTTAAATAAGAGAAGATCAGGTCAAGCTCTTCTGGTTGTGGTCGTGTGATTATCACATGTGAAAAACAAAAAAAATCACACGTGCACGATACTTTACTAAGATGAATTTGTATAATATTAAAGAAATTCGAAAGAAAATATTAAAAATCAAGGAGAGATTGTACAATTGGTTGGTATTGCTATTAAAATTCATACCTTAGATGGATGATAGACTCAAATTATTCACATTCTTTCGACATCATCTCTTTAGATGATATCGACATCTGTAAAAACAATTGGTAGAAGCTTCTTGCACGTCATACACTTAAGTGCCCCATAGATCTAATCTGTGGGTTATATCATCATAGACCTAAATATAAGATAAAAGTAATCCAAGATTAGCTAACTATGCAAAATTTTAAATAGCTAAGGAGTTTTCTTGGACTTGAATAAATTTATCGTAGGTTTATCCTTGAATTTTGTCACATGTCATGGTCATCGCATGAAATCATGAATGCCAAAGCTACTTTTTAGTGAACGTGTGTACAATAATGTGCC
Organism: Torreya grandis; assembly: GCA_037957365.1. Lineage (NCBI taxonomy): Eukaryota > Viridiplantae > Streptophyta > Pinopsida > Cupressales > Taxaceae > Torreya > Torreya grandis. Next base: position 2,446,607 of record JARHVA010000384.1, read on the forward strand.
TTTGAAGAGGTCAAACAATGCCTTTGTGTTGCACTGGTCTAGCCCGTGCCAGACATTGCTTTGCCCTTTAAAATCAAGATCGACACATTAACTATTCACTCAATTGTATACCACTCACATACCTTTAGTAATGGTGTATCAATACTCTACCTACAAGAAATTATTGTGTACCATTGTTTAAGTTGAATAATGGTGACATTATATTATAGGAAAGGAGACCATCATTTCAGTTCATCCATACATAGACTAGGATGGAGAATGCACACCACATGAAGTGGATGACGTATTGGCAACAACTCCATCAAGGGATTGAACATGAAAAGTAAAATGATAAAAAAATGAAGATTACTTGAGCTGCCTTCTTGTCTAGGTGCACATCACAGTGTTTACCCCTAAAGCCACATCATTTCTAACTAGGTTTCTCTTTACCAAGCTTCCACACACTTCATGTTCACCCATGCAACTCACATGTAGGGTGAACAAGTCACTGATTTCCATTTACTCAAAAATATTCTCTATAATTTTGAATATATTTGTGTTAGAGTTGGAACACATCACCAACAATTCATCTTGGAAGTGCACTATTTCAAGATAGCTTGAATATTTAGAGTAATAAAGGCATTGTTTCTTGTCGAACACCATTTTTTATAGTCTGATATGCATGATGACATAGAGCACCATATCAAATCAAGTATTCTTTGTTGCATTACCAAGCCAATAAATAAGAAGCTTGGGCTCTATACATGATTGTATGTCCCATCCAGGTCTTCAAAATTTGGTTTGCCTATGAAAAAGCACCCACATGACTTGCTATTTTTCAAAATGAATTGGTATTTGGAGAGGGCCATCATGGTTGCTTGAAATAATTATTTTAGGGCAAACACAACATGCCTATTCTTCAATAATGTTTGAGCTCATTTTAGAATTCATTCATCTTGTCCGACTATGATTTGAGATTTTTCATTCAATTTTAAAATGCCTTGTGCAAAATGTTGAATACTCAAGTGGATTGATCTAATATGTTCCACCCTCAAATAGATGGGAGAATTGAAATGTTCAACAAGACACTTTTCTGTTTGTTCCACATGGCACAATCCATTTTAGATGTGTTGGGTTCTAACTAGGTACACCCCTCAACATCTCCTACCGAGTGCCCAAAATTACTTAGTCATGCATATAAGAAAAGGCAGATAAGCTCCTCAACACATTCACTAAGTACACCAATAAGGTTAATAAATTATAGCCCACCCATAAAAGCATCAGTAGTTATAAGTTACACATCATGCATCTTATGATTTTAAGGTGGGTGATAAGGTGTAGCTATATATGTAGAAAGAGTGTGTCAAAGGTCCACATTGGGGGATCAAGACTCTGCATCATGGTCCTTGCACCATATAGTGTGCAACTAGGGACACTGCCTTCATCATTATTTTGTTGCTATAATTGGGCCCTTACAATTTATTCAATGTTAAACTTCTCAAACCATATTTTCCAAATTTTCTTGATCCAACAACTCGAAATCCTATGGATTTCGATCTTGAGCATTTGCAATCAACTCGAAAAGATTATATCATAGAAAATACTATATATGCACTTGCCATGACACACATTATTTGATTGTAGTTGTCAAGGTTGGAAAATACTATCATCAGGATAAGTAATACAAACTTATGTAAATTCAAATTCAATTTCTGTAGCTCATCGTAGACCCAATGGGAACAGTCACTTATGAAGGAAGAGTGACTGGTATACGTGAAGGATAAGTAATACAAACTTATGTAAATTCAAATACAATTTCTGTAGCTCATTGTAGACCCAATGGGAACAGTCACTTATGAAGGAAGAGTGACTGGTATAAGTGAAAATTCAATCATTCATGCTATGGATTTGGTTTTGCACATAAGCTCACGTAAATTGGTGTCCATAAGACAATACCATCCATTTTTCATATTATACTCACATAATAACACCACCACCAGTAGATTTTCATGAATTTGTGACATTTTTGTGTTAATTTTTCATTTTTTTGTAATCTATGACGTAGATTTATGCCAGCTATTTTCTGATGCAAAGTGTGCCAAGACTCGACTAATGCTAAGTTTAGTGAATAAAAATACTCTAATTTTGATAATTTTTTCATTAGTGATGCAAGTTGTGTCAACTGATGTGTTAGAAATGTGAAATCACTTGATTGGTTCAATCACATATGTAGCTTGAGCCAATGTGAGCCTTGTGAACCTAATTAGGACTATACAATGTGATTTGAGGCTCAATTGGCCTCAATTTCATCATCGATTGAACCAATTACTCAATTGGTTCAATCACATACACAGTTTGAGCCAATTTGAGCCCCATGAACCTAATTGGAACTATTCGATGTGATTTGGGACTCAATTTACACTAATTTCACAATTGAAAGAATTACTTGATGTTTAACCCTACAATGTAGATCTAAGTTTGTTGGACTTAGCCTTAGATTACCATCTTCATAGTGACCTTGGGGAAAAATGGGTTAGTGGGCACATGGTGTCAAGTTAACCCCAAAGACCCTGCTACCAGAGGATGTTGCCTACATAATCAATGCTCCAGAAGAGGGCCTCAAAATTATGTAGTTCTCCCCTATATGTTGGCTTATGTGTGAACCATGCAATTTGTGCAAAGTAATTACAATAGTGACCTAGCTTGTAATATGGAAAATCGGGCTCTTGGGCTGCTCCTTTAGTACTTTAGACTTGTAGATGTGTAGTCCCTATGACTGGTGTTGGACCCCAAATTTTGACTAAGTATTTTGACTTTTTGATGTGAAACTGACATGGCATGAGAGGAACATGGCGTAGGAATACCATGGAACAAAACTAGCATGGCATAGGAAGATCATGGCAAGGAACTAATGAAGTGCAAAAGGACAAAGGTACATAATATAATAGTGTAAGAAGACCCAGTCAAAGATGAAACATAACTACAGAGAACCCAAGAGCATAGGACTCATAATAACAATGAAAGGATTAGAGAGTGTGAGGGAAGTGGGAGACGGTTGAGGAGTGGTTCTTAAGAACAATCTAGACTTTAATCATCATGAGTTTCACACCAACCCATGAAAAAGAGGACATTGGTAGCAAGGATCTAGCATCAAAAAGGAATATAGGGGGTGCGAAGGCCTGGGTCCTTAGGAAAAAACAAGTAGAATACTACCACGAATTTATCTACTAAGAGATCATTGTCCAATTACCCATTTGTCATTAATTCTATAACTACTTGGTCAGGGAAAAACAAGTATAAATACCCCTATATAGAATTATGTAAGGTGACTGATGATGGATAACATATGGTGACTCTATAATATAGAATTGTGGATATTACAATTAGTTCTAGTGTTGTGTTTCAGATAATTGAGAGTTAAACATTAAAAATGGGTTTGAATTGAGTAATTTATCACTTATCATTAATTATGATATTTATAGAACGTGCATTATATGAGTTTGCGTAAACAACCATTTGAATTTTATGGCATTTATCTATGTTCTTGGTGGTTGTGATTAATGAATCAAGGTCTATAGTCATATATTTATTTTTCTATGTAATTTCTAATCAGATATATGAAGACACTCAAGTATATGACTAGTGTGTTACTACGCAACATAACCCACGGGAATCAGTCTCTTGCTGTGCACTTTGGGTGAGCACACAAGACCTTAGTCTTGTGTGAAAGGCCAGTGCGTAAGCTTGTTGGGACTACACTTTAGTGCCTTAAGAAAAATGTGATAAAGAGAATAAACCCAACATTTTGGTTTTGTTGTCAAAACCCGTAGTGCTTGTTGCATAGTAATGGAAGATGCTTGAAATTTTATCCCTTGAAATTATTGAGTAATGGATTATTGAGGTCAAGGATAATTTTGCAGTTCCTTATCTTGAACTAGGAATTTACGCATGTGTATGGGTGGAACATCTTTATAGCTCATTAAATGAAACATTGTTTGTCAAAGTCCCTGTTCATTTGCATGCTTGGCTCTCTACCTATGCTCAAGGTTGATCATGAAATTTTGGGAGGAGACAAGCTTGGACGATAGAACGTCAAAGGGATTTTGCACAACTAGGAACACCATGGACACGAGTTGTTAATAGTTGGTGGAGAGGAGTGTTGAATAACTACATCTTGGAATATGCTGTAACCACTTACTCTTGTCTTGAATAAGCCAAGTTTCAGTTTCTCAGAGAACCACGTGGTCGGTATATTAGACATTTACCACTAGAAGTAAAGAAGTTATTTATTGATTGTGGACTCAAAACTCTATCTATGGAGGGCTAAATCCATCCTTGCATGAGTTTCATAGTTTAAAGGGTAATGTAGAGGTGTTGGTAAAAAAAATTTAGGTTCAGAATGGTAGCCAATCAATTATCATTGCAAAAGCAAAAATATGATGAAGGTCGACAGAGGATCATAAGTAGAAGCGGTGTAGGAAAGGAATAAGAGAACTCAAGAAGTGCTATTAGGATCTGCAGGGAAGCGAAAAGGTACGAAGAGGACTCAATCACTTTTGAACTGCATCCAATGCCAATTTTATCATATAAAGGAGAAACTAGCCGGATAGAAAAGACTGAAGAACTGCATTTGAACTAACCAAGTTCCCCAACCATAGTGTGCACTCGTGATTTTGAATTGAATGAATTACTTATACATAATTAGGATATAGTTAGTGTAGAATAAAAAATTGATCTTACAAGGGAAATTATAGTTGAGCCAATTTTAACTCATACTAAATTAACACTTTTTCTTCTCCTTCAAGGAAATTTCATGGCCCAACTTGGTATGCCTGGTGGAAATGGCATTCATAGTGGGTAGAGTATAGGTCCAAGTATTATTAATCAACTGTCTACCATGCCCTATGTCATGGGTGTTGTTGTTGGAGGCATTGGAAGTGGACTAGGTGGGGGCACAAGAGGAAGTGGTGGACTTCCCCCTCAAAGAACAAGATATGGGGGTTATCAATATCCATTGGTGTAAGCACCTCAACTACCAATGGTATATTATGAAATGACACTTCATCTACCTAAATATCAGGGCATGGAGAATGCTGCGGAGCATGTTCATAAGTGTGAATTCATTTTGAGGGTGTGTGGCATAACTTATTTTGAGAGAAAGGCCACACAATTCGCAACCACACTTATAAAAAGAACACATAAGTGGTATACAGAATTCAAACCTCAACAAGTGGTAATTGACTATGGTCAACTCAAGATGACATTTCTTCAAGAATTTGATACTCCTAAATTTGAGCAATAAAGTATTGCTACTGTAAAAGATATAAAACAAGAGCTTACTGAGAGTGTATGGGAGTATGAGGCATGGTTCAAAACACTTTTGTCAAAGCTTCATTTTGAAATTAATGCTGCTCATCATGCCGAATAGTTTATGGGAGGTTTACTGCTTCCATTTAGATGAACGCTGTCTCAAAGGACCCTTACCAACCCGTGCGAAGCTCTAGAAGCTGCCCTCCATGTTAAAGCTATTAGTAGCATTGACACTAGAATCAATCCTTTTATGAAAGCTCAAATAACTTCAATGGCATCATAATTAGAGAATTTGACTACAAATAATATGTATGATACTCATAATGGCCTTTAGTGTACTGATTACGAGTTTGAAGGTCATAATAGAAATAACTGCCCATGAAAAAACATCTGCATTGTACTACAGTCATCATGTGAAAATTTCAATGCAAAGCACGACATATGCTCTTGTCCTTTATTACAATAGACTACACATTATAAAGTGTTTGAATACTGCAAGATATGTGATGCCTACACCCATGACACAAATTATTGCTGACTAATTAGTAATATACATGAGGCATGTGCACATAGTACATGCCAAACCTCTATTTCCAACAATCAAGATAATGGTGGAATCATGGATGAGGCTAAGGATGAGGATGAGGAGGTGGTCATTTCCCACCAAGAACATGTTTTAAGTGTGGATCTCTAGATAACTATCAATGAGATTGTCTAGTATATCCAACATGTGTTTTTTGTAAAAAGGAACATTGGTTGGAAGAATGTCCTGACCTATACACGACCATCACTAAGGAAAGAAATGAAAAGGGTACTGGTATGATTTGCATTGAGAAACCTCACTGGAAGTCAAGCTCTAGCACCTTGACAACTTAACAGATTAATACATAGTGGTGGACAATCTTAGTCTACATATATTCCTCCTATTGAGAAGATACAACACGAAGAGCCTCGTATAAGGAAGTATTCTGCTGTCCAACAACAAAAAGATGTGCTCCAAGATAGTATGACATTGGTATGGGAACTAAAAAGGGAAATCCAGTTTCTTAAGGACCAAGAAGCATCACAACACATTGATATGCAAAAGACCACATAACCTCAAAATGTGGTACAAGACGATTTTCAAGAGCTTTACAAGCATATGTTGGATGAAGACAATGTCCCACAACTAAGTAATTGGGTTAAAGATCAGGCACAAACACCAACTGACACTCAACCTCAATTACTTTGACAAACTTAAGATTGTCGATTGAATCATGCTTGATGATAAGATACTCCTATTCCTTCTAGCCCTCAAGAGGATAAGGAAATACAGGTGAATGCTACCATCAACAGTTGGGTGATTCAAGATATCTTGGTTGAAATTGGTGTTGAGGTTAATGTCCTCACAATGGATGCATGGTGTAAAATGGCTAGCCCAATATTGTAACCATCGCCGCATGTGTTATTTATGGATAATAAAATTCATGCTCTACCAATTGACATCCTTAAGAATACAATGGTTTCTATCCTTCGAGTACCTTTCAAATCTGATTTTGAAATTCTTGAGTTGGTTGAAGCGGATGATTTTATAGCTCTATTGGGGCGACCTTGGTGCACAATGTAGACTTAAGCTTAAAAAAATGCTATGCCAATTTTGAAAATATTGATCAACGCTCTATTATTCCATTGGATCAAATACATGCCCCCCATAGTAGAATATATTAATGCAAAATAAGATATTAACAACATCTAAATGTCATAGCCAAATATGGTGATCATCATGACCCTACTCCTGATGGCATCCTCCAATGGATGGACACTTAGTCCCTTTTTGATACTATAATTAATGCTTGTAATTGTTGGCCCACGATGACTATAACCTCACTAGAAGAGTGTTCAGTGCCATTGGCAGTTGTGAAAACATTCTATGCTAGTATCATAAACACCACAAATTTATGTGCCTTATTACTAGAAAAATCATGAGAGGACTTGTTATGGATGCACCATTACAAAGACTTGATGAAGCTCCTTGATTTCATGGGAAAATGGAAGTCTGTGACTTCATACAACAACTTGAAGACTTCTATAACTCTGATAATGATCGTATGTGTTCATTGGTTCACCTTTTTGATGACGTAGCCGCAAAGTAGTGGTGAACCCATAATGAGAGATTTCTTCATTAGGATAAAGTATGATTGGTTTTGTATCACCGATTTCATCATGACAATCGAGTCTGTGGTACAATCAACTATAGTGGAGTATGAGCACCAAAACCACACATAAAAGCTTGTGAATCCATGTGGAGGGTTGAAGAGTCTTTCTTGTAAGATTACCTATGAGTACATGATTTTTTTGACACCTTACAAACTTGGTCTAGGGCATGATATGTTCAAGAAGAATGACATACAGAGACCCATTTTTGGCATATGTTGAAAGAGAGCATGAACTCAATGTTATCTTACTCATCTTCGATAATTGATTTACAACTCACACTCTATGCTATGAGCGAAGTAGTTATTGGTGACCCTAGTCCCATTGAAGATTTCCTGTGATATATACATGATGTCCTAGAAGAAGGTTTAGTTCTCTTTAATAATCCATCTTAACAACCCATCCCCATGCCAGAACCTATCTTTGATCGGGATTGTTATGAAGAGATTCACTTAGGGAAATAAAAACTAGTGTTTTAATGGGTCAGGTGGGTCCGACCCACCTAACCCATTGACAAATCATTTGGATATCCATACAGACTATGGTGCCCAAACTATTTGTGATAATGATCCTAATACAAACCACTCATACTCAAAACCTCTTTAGACTATCAAGTGCAACATCGACATAGAGGAAGAACCAAAAATAGCTACTATGGGTAACTACTGGATTGACACAAAGGTTTCAAAAATATTTGAGTTATTAAAAGAATACTAAGATATCTTTCCAAGAAGTTATAGTGAGATGAAATGTGTTCATCCATAGCTAGGCAAAATGCATATCAAGCTGGGTGACAATGCTTGACCAATCAAGAAATGGCCATATAGGATGAATCAAAATTTATGTGCATGCATGAAAGAAGAAATTGACAGTATGATGTGCACTAAAGTAATAACCCAAATTTATGAGTCTGAGTGGGTCAGCCCCATGGTCATAAGTATAAAAATCATGGGTGTGTTAGGATTTGCATTGATTACCACATACTTAACACATCTTGCATTACTGATCCCTTCCCAACACCATTCACATAAGAAATCCTTGAAGATGTCATTAAAGTGAAATTCACACTTTCATAGATGGATTATCCAGGTACCATCAGGTCCATATCATCAAAGAGGATCAACGTAAGAATATATTTGCTGTCGAATGGGGATCCTTCACATATACCATCATGCCTTTTGGGTTCAAGAGCACACCTGTTGTATTTTATTGTATAGCTATCGAGGCCTTTAAAGACTTCATCCATAATTTTTTTCAAGTTTACTTTGATGAATTGACAGTCTATGGCTTGATAAAGGACCATTGTTCTAATATACAACTCATGCTTGAGCATTGTCGAGTCTTCCAAATATCACTGAATCTAAAGAAGTGTCTTTTTGATACACCATTCAGTGTTCTTCTTGGTCATATTATCTATAAAGATGGAATTTTGGTAGACCCTACAAAGTTAATTATCAATTCTTTGCCTCCCAACACTAATGACACAACATGCAGTTCATGCCTTCCTAGAACATATCAGGTATTATCAAAAATTCATCCGAGGTTATGCAAAGATTGTTGTGCTTTTGGAGGAACTCTTGAAACATAATAAACACTTTATTTGGACTTGCTCTTGCCAAAAAGCCTTTGAGGCATTTAAGGACAAACTTGTCACTGCCCCAATTCTCTAGTTCCCTAATTGGGCAAAACCATTCCATGTCCATGTTGATGCCTATGGAATGGTTGTTGGTGCAGTCCTTGCACAATCGGGTGAAGGACACCTTGATCACCTTATCTATTTTGCTAGTAGAAAACTTACTCCAGCTGAGAGGAATTACACCACCACATATCTCAAAACACTTTTAATGGTTTATGATTTAAATTTTTTTTGACAATACCTATTTGCAACTCCTTTTGTATTTTATACAGACCATGAAGCTTTAAAGTATCTAGTAAATAAACTTGTGTTGCATGGCCAAATCTACCATTGGATAGTATTATTTTAAGAATTTGAATTCTATGTCATGGTCAAATTGGAAATAACTAATTGTGGTCTTGACCATCTTTCCCGAATTGATTTCAGAGAACCACCATGTGCCATTGAGGATGACCTACTTGATGTATAATTATTTCATGTTTCTTGTGTTTCTAAGGAGTTAGACGATATTACAACTTTCTTAACTACTGACGCAACAAATTGCCTAATTCCATAGGATAAGAAGTAACTCACCATCCATGCCGCACCATTTTAGCTCATTAGAAGGTACCTCTACAATATTGGATGAGATGAAATTCTTTGCCGTCGTGTCATGAAACATGAGTGCTCCAAAGTACTCCAAGAAGTTCACAAAGGCATTGCTGGCAGACACTATGCTGGTGAGGCTACTATGTGCATGATATTACTATCTGGACTATGGTGAACTACCCTTTTTCAAGATGCCAAATATCATGTTAGGCAATGTGATATTTATTAATGCATCAAAAAACTAAATTACTGGGATGCCATGCCATTACATCCTATTCTATCTCAAGAACCATTTGAAAAGTGGGCCATTGATTTTGTCAGCCCCATCAATCCAGTTGGATGATGTACAAGTTCCCATTATATCATTACAACAACTGACTATCTCATGTGCTAGGTTGAGACTATGTCAGCAAGTGATTATACTACCACTACTGTCATGCGCTTCATATGGGAATATATCATAACCCATTTCCGTTTTTCATTACATTTTACTTGTGATTTTAGTACAAATTCCCTCAATGAAACTATCCACATCCTACTTGATAAGTTCATGATTGCCCACCACAAAATAACACCGTATTATCCTTAGGCCAATGTCACTACCGAGGCATTCAATAATATTTTAGGCACAACACTTACAAAGATTTGTAATATTGGCTGCATTGACTAGGACAATAGAGTTTTTTGTAGTACTTTGGGTTTATTGAAAAAATTATAAGCACCTTAACAAGCGCACACCCTTCAATCTAGTGTATGGCATAGAAGTAGTTATTTTGTTTGAATTCTTGGTACCATCTCTTCGTATTATGTGCATTATATAATTAGATAAGGAGTCATCATTAAAATCATGTTTGGATGCTTTATTGCAGTTGGATGAATCTTATTTCCTTACTCATTGGAATCAAAATGTGAAGAAATCCAGACAAAAGGCATGGCATGATCGACACATTAAGCACAAGACATTTACCCCTAAAATGAAAGTCTTGATCTACAATTCCAATTTTGCATGCCACTATAGGAAACATCATATTTATTGGGAAACTTTGTGTTCATAACATTTGCCTAATTTCTTTGATTTACTAAAATTAATTTAAAGTATAAGTTGACATTTATATAAAAATATAAATGTAAACTTATACTTAATATTTATTTTCATACACTAGCCCCCCCTCTCAACTTCTAATTCATCCCATTTTTACATTATACCCCCTTAAATGATTTCATTTGGATATAACACATATGTGATTCAATTATTTAATATTTTAAACCCCCATGATTTTTTCAATTTAAATTTTCATAGAAGAAAATGCATAGGCGTTATAGCATACACGTGTTATAGGATTGATGTTTATTGAGCCTAGAAAGCATATCATATAGGTGTTATTGCTATAATGTGTAAGTTTTATGAAATAACATGTACACATTATGTTAAAATGTCTATAAAATTATCCCCCAGCTTTGTGTACTTACCCCATGACATCCTCTCACTCCTAAAGTAGGCCTTGAATTGACTAAACACACTTACATCCAGTGGTTGCAATTTATGGCTAGTATGTGTGGGTATTCTAAGTAGATATATCCCCAAATATGTAGCCTCTTCAATTGTTGAAAGTGAAACACGGTTGTCATGCCCTTTCAAAAATGAATAGATCTTATTACTAGGAAAAACTCCTCATGCCAGAAATCTCAATAAATGATGGATCCAATTTATAAATAGTTCTTTCATTATCCATGTATTGGGCTTGGGTAGACATACATGCACCAGATTCACATTCAATAATGAAATTATACATTCCTTTTATCTTTGAAGAAGTTAAACCCTAGGATTCTCTACCTAGCTACATTCACACATGATAAAATAGTTATCCATTCTTTGCTCTTTTTCATTAACTGAGGCACAATCCTTCCCCCTTTCTTGGTGATGACTTACGTGCCATAATTACTTCTAGATTGCACTCCCATCTCATCTCAATTCCATTTTTTTTTTTCTATTATTATTTTTGGCATAGAGCATTCTCAATTTATCATTAAAAAATACACAATGAATAAACTTAGAATGACATCTCTATCTTTGCCAAATGCTTTTGTTGTTTTGATAGACTAATTAGGGTGCCAATTTTTGAATCTTTTCAACCATGACCTGTTAGGGACATCATCATTAAAAGGGTTGGGCATGATTTCACATATGTGGGTAACATGTGCTTCAAATGTGATATGCCCAACCTATGCCCCATGTCAGTTAAGTCCTTGCACCACTGAACTATCTCACTTTTTTCATACTTGATAAAATAGTGGGTGGACCCTTCTTGTTAGTAGATGTGATTCCTTTTAGCCAATTCGACAAAGTACTTAGTTTCATGTCCCATTTTACCACTATGTAATTTATAGAGTAACCATTATCATCCACATTTATCATTACACTTTCCATAACTTCCATTTTCCACTTGAAATATAATGACACATGCGTAGTGGCGGTAACATTTATGTTGGGTTCCCTCTCTCTTTGGTTAGCAAGGGGTTGGTAATTTTTATTTATAGTAGGTTGCATAACTTCATTAACATTTTCATCAATATATTCTATAATTTTGACTCATCTATTCTCAATTGTTGCACATGGTCATCTTCTAACAAACTATGTTCTCTTCCTCTCATTACTCATGTTGAACTACAACATTTAAGAAATTATATAAGTAATTAATAATAGAATGAAAAACATAAGAACAAGAACTATGGGAAAGAATATTTGTAATGTTTAAAATGTGAATTATTAACATAGCTACAAGAAATCACATGAACATATGACAAACATGATAAAATGATTTGACAAAATAATTTTGTTTGATACACTTGTGTAAACATTTATTGGTATGTTAATGACATTCTTAATTGGGATATAAAAACATTAGTATTAACTAGTATTCAAGTTAAAGCCTTTGGGATTCTATCCACATACCAATAAATTTTAATTTTTGTATACACATTCATCCTCCAACATGGCACTATGTTTCATATTAATGACCCATATTATTTTCACACCCTACCTGAATTCACCAAAATTTAAGCCACAACTAAATTAATGTGTTCGTTTGAAAACTATTATTAGTAAGAATTTTAAACATGGTGATTTAAGTGTACGTTCTCAGGTTAGCCCACTATATTGGCTAAGAGAGGGAGAAACAAACCATGGACTTACTTGTGAAACATTTATACAATATAAATTTTATATGTAAGTAAATATATATGCATTTTAGATAGGAAAAAATATACATTAATTCAGAAATAATTTAATTATGATACAAAAATAATAACATAGCATAAAATGTTCACTCATTTGTATTTTTTCAACAACACTTATGAGAAACAGTATTTGTAACATAGAAAATGTGAATGAATAGCACAACATTAATTGATAGAAACATATGAATAACACAACACCAATAATTCATAAAAGGGTTTGGTTTGATACATTTAAGTCAATATTTACTGTAATGGGAGTAAAAGTATAAACTTTGATAAAACACCAACAATGTGTACTCGTATGTGAATGAAAGCCATCAAGCATTCCATACACATACTCATAATTGTTTAATAACACATTGAACATTTGCAGGTTGTTCAAGGAAGCTAATGTTTCATCCCTCTAACATTAAATAGAAAATATGGTTGTTCACTTACCAAGAGCATTGAAATGTACCCTATAAATAAGGAGTATGTAAATGCTATCCACTATTATAGGGTGAATTTCAACTCTCCTAGGAGTGAATTTTTTTTAGGACTTCCATCCATGTACTAGTGACTATTTAGTCTTCAAACAATAACATTTATTGATATGTGAATGAATGGCTTAATGACTACCATGAACATAGCAATAAATGTTGAATCATATGGGAAGGCCCATTGTGGGTTCATTTACAACATTATATATGGCATATTCCAACCCATGACATGTAAGAAAATAGAAATGTGACACATATATGAAGCACACAGTGACATGATTTCAGAAAACCTCCAGGGCTTCTATTAAAAAACAACAAATTTGGAGTTATAAGTGAATGAAAACATGTAGACAATGTGGGTTCAAAAATGGGTAACATTTCATTCCTCAAACAAGCATCTGCCAACATAGGTATAAAAGGCACATTAATAATAACAGGTATGTAAAATAGAAAATAACACACCTATGGGTTCATTTACAAGAAACACACCTTTGTGTAAGGTTTCATCACTTCATTAACCTACTATAAAATGTTTATTCAGATGTGAATGTACACTAAAAAATCATGAACATAGAAGGCACAATAACAATAATTTTCATCCCTCCATTATGTTGATGAAAATTCCTTTGTGAAACTCTACATGTTCAAAAAAAATTCGGTAGGTTCTATGGTTGTTTGAGGGGAGGTCCGTGAAAAGATAGCGAGAGATCTTTTTTAATGTAACATTACATCACTCCATTAACATACTAGTAAATGTTTACTCAAATGTGAAGGCACGCCAAAAAAAAACATGAACAAAGAAAGAATGACAAAAAAAAGTTTTAGAAACAAGGTTTTAGCATTTGAAGACAAACAATAGGGTTTTAGCATGATCCTCTAGCAATTAATACACTTCAGACCAAACAGGGGTGCCAAAACAACCATTAAATCTATAAGGATGTGGTTAAACTCTCATCTAAAATACAAATACCTCGAAACATGTTTTTACCCTTCTAAATAAAAAATTTATCCTATATTTGACTGCAAAAGACTTTTATCATCTTCATTTTTTCACAAAATGACATTTATTGTTGGTCAAAATGTGTTATTCCATGTCTTAAACAAAAAATAAAAGTAGAAAAATACATAGTAACTATAATTTTTTCTAGAAAACTAATCAATTATGTGTTTCGATCTAGGGCCTAGGAGAGAAGTGCTAGTAGTGGCAACCCTTAAGTTTAGAATGAAATAAGAAAAAAAATTACTCTCAAACCCATAAACTGACAATTAAATAAAAACTGCAAATGCCTACATGAAAAATTTAATTGTAAAAATTTCATGTTGGTGCAACGTTTGGGATTGCACTCGATTTAGGTTTAAATTAATCCACCTAAATAGTCTTTCGAGAAGAGAAGTATTTTCGTGAAAAATAATTATGTGAATACAATATTTCCTTCCAAAGGAGGTACTAATAATTATGTTTTATTGTGCGTAAATATTTTTGTAGTGTTAATATTTTATAAACCAATTTTTCCTCATCAGTGAACAAATAATTTTAACTTATATAAGACATGTCATTTTATTTATAAATAATGATATTATAATATTTATAAAACATCACAAAATAATAATTATAGAGAATAAAAGATTCATACGATATAACCAATTTGAATTCTAACATTAATATAAAGTGTTGGAATTGTTGATGTATTAATAGATCCAACACTTAATAAACTATCCTCAAGATTGACTCTAGAATCAACTAGTTTTTAAGTAAAAATTATATCTTAAATATAATCTCGTAAAATTTCAAAATCAAACATTAGGGTAGAAAAAAGGTTTTGTAACCATAAGGTCACCTTCAACTAATCTGAAACCTTTGTATGTATGATATTGAACCCTAATGATGCACACAACTCTAAAAATCAACGTCTTTCACTTTGAAACCCTAGGCATGCTTTTGAGGGATAAAAACCTAAAAAAATAAATGGTTGAGTGTAATGGGCTGAACTACCCAAATAACCCTTATTGATGATTAACCATTGCCTATATATTTGACATTTTAAGGAGATAAGTTAAGCCACTCGTAGTTCTCTCACTTAATATGATTGTGCAATTGTACTCCATTATATGAATGCATCTAATTATTTAGTTTTGTTACTTGATAATGCTTCTTTTCGCTTGGATTTGGTATGCTTTAGATTGATTATAGTGACTAATTTTTATATTGGTAAGGATAGAGAAGATTTTTTTAATGTGTAATAGTGTATATATGTGTACTAGATGAGTTTTAAGTCCCCTATCAATTGAGGCCTTGATTTATATATATGAGTCTGGTCAAGTAATTTCTAAACCTACCGACACTCTAGGTAGATGGACCAACCTTAAGAAAATATTTGGTTTAAAAAACTAGCATAATGAACTTAGAATTACTATCAAGACCAAAAATCCCAATAGGCCAAGATCTGCAACAATAACTCAGAATTTTTTCATATTGATTGAATTGAAATATTTACAAACCATGTTTAAATAAGCCTCAACTCAAAATTAGAGTTGACATGCAAAAATTTAAAAAAAATTAAAATTTAAAAAAAATCTATTTTTAGCAGCTGTTATTTTTAATAAGTTTCACATGCAAGCACGTGCAGCTCTAAAAATCCCCCAAAATACTTTAAAGACTAAAATTAGCCTACAAGATGAATTTAAACTAAAGTTCATGTTTGATCATAAAAATATACAAATTTTAAAAATACTAAAATCTTGAAAAAATCTTTAAACTACAATTTCAAACCCTCAAATGGTTTCATTTGGCCTTTGACAAATTCTAAAAATGTCTCTAAGTAGAAAATGTGGCTTAAGACAGAAATGAACTTTTTGAGATGGTCATTTTGACATGTGGAAGAAATCAACTAGAGCTATGGATCAAAAGTTATGGCCTCCAAAAGTTTGCCCTATTTTTTCTGCATCATTCTCCTTTGATTAAAAATAACTTAGCTCCTACGAGTTGCCCTGATTGTACTACTACCATTTTTATTTATCAATCTTCTTTAGCTCCCATTTTGAATCCAAGTGTT
Organism: Torreya grandis; assembly: GCA_037957365.1. Classification (NCBI taxonomy): domain Eukaryota; kingdom Viridiplantae; phylum Streptophyta; class Pinopsida; order Cupressales; family Taxaceae; genus Torreya; species Torreya grandis. Next base: position 2,463,082 of record JARHVA010000384.1, read on the forward strand.
GTATTCTTGTTGCAATCCTTCCTGTTGGACCAAATACCTACTATAGTTCCCTTGCCTTGTGCTCACTGTCTTCATATCCAAAACCTGCATTATCTTGTCCTTCTTCTTTAGAACATGCTGATACCAATTTACTTCTTCATCTTTGTCACCTTCACCAAATTCTCTATAGAATTCATATAAATATGAAACATTAAATACTAGAGAGATATCAAAATTTTGTGATAAACTCACCTCATAAGCATTGTCATTGATTTTCTTCACAATTCTACATGGACCAATTTTCTTGTACTTCAACTTGTTGTACATGCCTTTTTGAAATATTTATTTCCCCAAGTAAACCATTACCAACTCTCCTTATTCAAATACCTTGGATCTTTTTCTAACATCTGTTGATGCTTTATATTTCTCATTACTTTCTTACAACTTTCTTCTTACTCCTTGCAACTAATGCATATGCTCTATAAATGCTTCTGTATCATCACTAATTCGATTTGTAATTGGTAATTTTACCAAATCTAAAATACCCATAAGATTTCTCTCATAAAAAATTTGAAATTGTGATTTTTCTATTGATCTATTCACTGAATTGTTATATACAAACTTAGCTTGTGGTAAATCCAAGTCCCATTGCTTGGGCTTCTCTCCCACTATGCATCTCAACAAAATTTTCAAGCTCTTATTCACAACTTCTGTCTATCCATCTATTTGTGGGTGATATCCACTACTAAATTTTAGCTTAGTACCCATCTTCTTCCATAAAGTCCTAAAAAAATGACTTATAAATTTTGTGTCCCTATCTAAAGTAATAGTTTTTGGAACACCATTCAATCTCACAATATCCTTAAAAAATAATTATAAAACTCTAGTGACATCATTAGTTTTCTTACATGTAATGAAATGAATCATTTTAAAAAATGTCTACAAAAACAAAAATTGAATCATTACCTCTCTGTGTGTTTGGTTATCTCAACACAAAATCCGTACTCAAATTTGTCCATGGTCCTCTTGGAAGTGGTAATGGCATGTATAGTTCAATATTTTGTGTATGTCTTTTAGCCACCTGATATATTTATGCACTTAGAAACATACCTTGTCACATCTCTCTTCATCTTTGGCTAAAAATACTTTTCTTTCACCAAAGCTATTATCTTCATCTTACCAAAATGTCCAGCCAAACATCCACTATGCAATTATCTTATTATATTGGCTCATAGAGACACCCAACTAGAATGCATAACTATTTCACTTTGAAGATATAACCTTCTTGTATAAGATACTCACTATGAATAGTATATATCCCTCCTATTAATGGATTCATGCACTGCTCAACTACCTTGCCAAAATATGGATCAATATCATATAATTCTTTAAGCTTCAAATCTAACAATTTCACTCACCATAGTAGTTAATAATGCTAATCTCTTACTCAATCCATCAACTACCTGATTCTATTTTCTTGATTTATGTTTCAACACAAAAGTATACCCCTACAAGAAAGATACCCACTTTTCATGCCTACTATTCAACTTATTTTGTGTATTCACATACTTCAAAGCCTCATGATTTGTAAATAAGATAAACTCTTTAGGCACTAGGTAATGCCTCCAATGTCTTAATGCTTGTACAATTGCATATAGTTCAACATCATAGGTATAATACTTTGTTCTTAGCTTATTTAATTTCTCACTAAAATATGCTACTGACTTTCCTTCTTGACTCAACATAGCACCAATTTTCACAAATGAAGCATCACAATCAACCTCAAACACTTTGTTAAAATATGGTAATGCTAAATTTGGTATTTCTGTATTCTTCTTCTTAAAAAATTCAAAGCTTTCTGTTGCTACTCTAGTCCATGCAAATTGCTTCCCTCTCATGTAATATGTTATTAGTGTCATAATACTACTAAATTTTTTAATAATTTTTTTGTAAAAAGTTGATAAACTATGAAAACTTCTTACCTTTGTAATGCTTTTTAGAATATGCCACTCAACAATTGCCTTTATATTTTCTTCATTCATTCTCACACCATCTATTGAAACTACAAATCCCAAAAATAACAAACTATTCTGCATAAACCTGCACTTCTTCAAATTTGCATATAACTTCTCCTTTCTTAAGAAATTCAGTACCATTTTCAAATGTTGTAAGTGTTCTTTGTTAGTTTTACTGAATATCAAAATAAACAATCAAAAACTTACCAATATATTCTCATAGCATTGTATTCATCATCCTCATAAATGTGCTAGGTGTATTAGATAATTTGAAGGGAATCACCTTCCACTCATATAAATCATCCTTAGTCTTGAATGCAGTTTTACATTCATCTCCTTCATGAGTTTAAATATGATAATAACCACTCCTTAGATCAATCTTGTTATAATAATTTTCTCCTACAAGTACATCTATCATATCATCTAAATGAGGTATAGGAAATCTATACTTGATTGTAATTTTATTAATTGCTTTAATATACACACACATTCTCCATCCTCCATCTTTGTTTGGAGTTAACAATGTTGGTGTTTCACATGGACTCATACTCCCCCTTATCAACATCTTTCTTAACAATTCAGTAACCTATTTATTTAATTCTACATGTTCTACTGGACTAATCTTATAAGCTACTTGATTGGGTAAATTTGATCCTAGAATCAAATCAATGTGATGATGAATATCTCTCTTCGGTGGTAAACCATCTGGTAACTCATCAGGCATAACATCTACATATTCTTTCAACACTCTTGCTACTTTTATTGGTATTTACACCATTTTTATGTCTTCATTCTTTACTACTAATACATAAGAACAACCTGCCACCTTCATATCTTGGATAAATTTTTTAGTATAGAGTATGATTTCTTCTTTCTCTTCCTCTTTAAGAAGTAACAAAACTACCTTTGTACCACCTTTCCAAAAAATGTATGTGTTCTTTGCTCCATCATGAATTACTTTCCTATCAAATTGCCATGGCCTCACCAATAACACATGGCATATATCCATCAAAATAACATCACATGATATTTCATTATTATAAGTTTTTACTATAGAAAACTTGATTAAGCACCTTTTATCTACTGTAACCTCATTATCTTTCTTAAACCATGAAATTTGATAAGGATTAGGATATTTTTCATATTACAAATGTAGTTTCTCTATCATTTCTTTAAAAACCATATTTTCACAACTACCACTATCTATAATTACTTTACATACATTTCCACCCAAAGTACATCTTGTTTTAAAAATATTGGATTGCAACCATGCATCACCACCTTCTTTATTATGCATTGTTCCTTCCTTGAAGTGATCATTGTTCTTCTCATCATGAGATTCTCTCCAACATCTGTTGGGGTAATTTTAGTATTTTGTTCTTCTATCTCAACCTCAACTAGATTCACTCTTGGGAGATCGTCTTACCTCATTTCTTACTCTTGATAATGTGAACACTTAAATCCCTCTATTCCCTTCTCCACATCTGTAACAAACAAAAGATCTACGTTGATTCATGAACCATCCTCTAGCACCACCATAGCAGTTATCCTCTGTGAAACCCTATTCCTCTTTATTGGTATTGAAAACATTGCCTATTCTCATCTTGACTTTTTACACAACATGATGATTCACCTCTAATAGTATTAGACCCACCTCTGGTGGTATTAAACCCAACTCATCCCCTTTTTGGAGGGATTTGCCTATTCTTGGACTAAGAGACGTTCTTCTACAATTCTATCTATTTTTTTTTCTTCGACCTTAAAAGCTAATTGATAAGTCTCCTCCATACAGAGTAATATATGCATACTTAATTCATCTTGAATAGTAAATTTTAAACCATTTACATATCTTTGCAACCATTTGCTCTTATGTTTCATCATGATCCACTCGTAGGGAAAGATTATAAAACTCATCTATGTACTATGATACTTTTGCCTCAAATTCTAGAATCTTTTGTATAAGGTTTGTATATAATCCACAAAAAGAAATTTCTCCCTTAGCTTCTTCTCCATCTTTTTCCACATATTAATCTTCTCTTTACCCTTTTTTTGTCTCTCTTTCTGCAAGAGATTTAACCAAATCATTGCATGACCTTTCAATTTTGTGCATGTAAACTTTACCTTCTTGTCTTCTCTCATAGTCTTTCACTTGAAGAACTTCTCCATGCTATTCATCCAATCTATCATCTCATTTGGTTTTAAACTACCTCCATAATCTAGAACATCAACCTTGATTGTTTCATTTCTTTCTTCTAAATCATGAACCATCCTCTCTTCCATCGATGTTGGCTAATCTTGTTCTTATTCTTACTAAATTTCTTCATCATGATCTGTCTTCCTTAGTTTCATCACCACCTTATCTTCTTCTCTAATTGATGATAACATTGGTTAATTATTGTACTTGTCTCTATAGTTTTTGTATAGTCTGGTTCATCTCAACAATACCTCCTCATCCTCTTGCCATTTCTTATGCCTCCAAGATTTAATCTTGCTCTAATACTAGATAATGAACCCAAAATTACTATTAAGACCAAAAATCACAATAAGCGAAGATATGAAAAAATAACTCAAAATTGTTTTGTATTGTTTGAATTGAAATATTTACAAATCATGCATAAATAAGCTTCAACTCAAAATTAGAGTTGACATGTAAAAATTTGAAAAAAAAATAAAATCTAAAAAAAAATCTATTTTTAGTAAGTTTCACATGCAAGCACGTGCAACTCTAAAAATCCCTAGAAATACTCTAAACACTAAAATTAGCTTACATAATGAATTTTAACTGAAGTTCATATCTGGTCATAAAATATACAATTTTTAAAAATAAAAAAATCTCAAAAAATCATTAAACTATAATTTCAAACCCTCATATGGTCTCATTTGGCCTCCAGTTTTTTTTTAAAAATGCCTCTAAGCCAAAAGTATCACTTAGGGAAATAATAAAAATTTCAAGATGGTTTTTTTGGCATGTGGAAGAGCTTAAATGGAGCTACGGATCAAAAGTTATGGCCTCTAGAAGTTTGGCCTATTTTTTCTGCATCATAGCCATTGCTAGGAAAGGGTCAATACTATCAAAAATAGTTTGTGATAATATTAACCTAGTTTGACGTTATTAACATGTGCACAAGAGGACTGAATTGAAGGCCTAGAGATTTGTGTGTAGAATAGTATGCATGTTTGAAACAAACATTGAAGTTCCCATAAGTGTATAACAAGTAAATAAAAGAGTCAAACTCATAATCCAACATGTAAGTGTGAGATAATGGTGGGTTAAAGCCATATTTATGTGTGAAGTCATGCATGAAAAATATATGTCAAACTTATCATTTTCAAGTACTTTATACCATATTTTAGTGTCTACAAATACCCCCTTTTTATTCTAACAATAAAATAAAAATGGCAGTGATCCCTGTAGATGAAACCTCTTTTTCATCATCATCTTCATATATTCTTCTAGTAGGGTTTTGGTCAAATCAAGTCAATAAAACCTATTTAAGTTTTTTGTATTTGATTGGATGATCAAAAATATATCTAAACATAAGCTTAGGACTCAGGGCTTAGAAACATCAGATTTCAGAATTTATACACAATCTTATCCAGAAAATATCTAAAAAATATTTGAGTCTCTTGATCCAAGATTGACTGACTGTAAATATATATTTGTGTAGATCCAACACTCGATCAAGAAGTGTTTGTTGTTCAACATGGATCAACAAGAATGTGCCCAGGCACTTTGTAATCATGCCAATATTTCACCCACAATAACAATTACAGGTATCATTTCAGGTACCCTAATTTATAAACTAGGGTATTGTAAAACCATTACATTCGACAAGAACGTACAGTTTGAAAATAACACTGGTTGTTTATTTTCAGGGAAGTATTCCTTTTGGATTTCAAGGAATTTTTTTTCGTTAATTTAATCCTCAACTATTGAATATATATTTTCATCCAAACCTCCCTCTTCGTATTGTTGGTTTCATATTTTGTGACTGCAAATATAGTGATATCAGAGATCTTGTTTGTTTGAATGCAGTATGGAACGAATTGGAAAAGGAGAACAATAAATTCTTCTCGAGGTATATGATAAAATAAGAGAAAATCGAAGGCAAGAACTAAAGCAGATGTTGGATGATGTAAACTCTAGATTTAACCAACTAAGCCTGTAAATAAAGACTTATTTCAAGATGCAAAATGTAAAGTTATAACCTTTTCCGTATTACTTTCTCTGCAAACCATGATCTTCTGTTATATAATACTTTGGTTTATAAGATGGACTGAGGATTATAGAAAAGTATTCCTAGTACTGTACCATATAAAACTAGGCCCATCGAATACTTTGATGAATTTAACTGATTTATGTAGAATTTATAAGAAACCTTGATCAAGTTATAAATGTAATGAATCCAGTCTTACGAAGATTCTTGTGTTTTGATGTAAAAGCTTAAAGTTATATAGATATCGATATCTTTATCAATGTTTTGGAATATATATGACGAAATACAATAACTAATTAAATAAACATCTAAATCTAAACATTTCGAGTCATATATGACAAATTTTAATAATAGTATTGGAGATGATAAATATAACCCACTTTTTTGGAATCTTTATTGTTATATTCTTTTATTTTATTATATGTAAAACTTTTTGTGGCTTTAATATTTTATAAAATTTATTTTCTTCATCATTTAATAAAAATTATTATAGTAGAACTTATATAAGATATATCATTTTATTTATAGATAACAATAATAAGAATTTACAAAACATCACAAAATAATAGTTGTAGGGAATCAAAGATTCATAAGACATACGTAATTTAAAGTCTAACATTAATGTTAAGTGTTGCAATTATTGATTTATTGATAGGGAACTCTAACATTAATGTTAAATGCACCAGGTTCACATCCAACAATGAAATTTTACAATTTATTTTTCTCATTGAAGAGGTAGAACCCCAGGATGTTCTACTTATCCACATTCACACATGATAAAATAGTTATCCATTCTCTTCTCCTTTTCATTATCTGAGGTACAATCCTTGCCCTTTTCTTAGTGATGACTCACATGCCATAATTAATTCTAGCTTGTACTCCTGTCTCATTGCAATTCTAATTTTTGTATGGTCCATAAGTGTTTTCAGCATATAATATTATCAATTTATCACAAAAAATAGACACAATGGACAACCTTAGAATAACATCCCTATCTCTACCCAGTCCTTTTGATGTTTTGATATACAAATCAGGGTGCCTATTTTTGAATCCTTTCCACCATGACTTACTAGGGACACCATCATTAAAAATGTTGGTCATGCTGTCACATATGTGGGTAACGTGTGCCTTCAAATGTGATATGTCCAACCCATGTCCCATGTTGATCAAGTCCTTGCATCACTAAACTATCTCACTTTCTTCATATGTTGATAAAATAGTGGGTGGCCCCTTATTTTTATTAGATGTGATTCCTTTTAGCCAATTCAACAAAGTAATTAGTTTCATGCCCCATTTTACCGCTACACAATTTATGGAGTAACCATTATCATCCACATCTATCATTGCACTTTCCATATCTTCTACTATCCACTTGGACTATAATGACACGTGTAGTGGAAGTAACATTTATGTTGGCTTCCTTCTCTCTTTGGTTAGCAAGGGGTTGGTATTTCTACTTTATAGTGGGTTGCCTAACTTCATTAGCATTTTCATCAATATATTCTATAATTTTGACTCCTATATTCTTAATTTTTGCACGTGATCATCTTTTGACAAACTGTCCTCTTCTTCTCATTCCTCATATTGAACTAAAATAATTAATAAATTGTATGAGTAATTAACAATAGAATGGAAAACATAAGAACAAAAACTACTAGAAAGAATAGTTGTAATGTTTAAAATGTGAATTATTAGCACAACTACAAGAAATCACATGAACATATGACAAACATAGCAAAATGATTTGACAGAAGAATTTTGTTTGATATACTTGTGTAAACATTTACTGGTATGTTAATGACATTCTTAATTGGGATAGAAAGACATTAAAATTTACTAGTATTCGAATTAAAACCTTTGGGATTCTCTCCACATACCAGTAAATGTTAAGTTTTGTAGATACATTCATCCTCCAACATGGCACTATGTTTCATATTAATGATCCATAGTAATTTCACACCCTGCTCGACTTCATGAAATTTTAAGCCACAACTAAAATAATGTGTTCGTTTGAAAATTATTATTGGTACGAATTTTAAACCTAGTGGTTTAAGTCCATGTTCTCAGGTTAGCCCACTAGATTGGCTAAGAGATGAAACAACAAACCATGGCCTTACTTATGAAAAATTTATACAATAATTTTATATGTAAGAATATATATATGCATTTTAGATAGGAAAAAACATACATTAATTCAGAAACATTTTAATTTTCATACAAAAATAATAACATAGCATAACATGTTTAGTAATTTGTAATTAGTCAACAACAGTTATGAGAAAGAATATTTGTAACGTAGAAAATGTGAATAAATAATACGACAACATTCATTGACATAAAGATATGAATAACACAAAAATAATAATTCATAAAAGGGTTTGGTTTGATACATATGAGTCAACAATTACTATAATGGGATTGAAAGTATAAATTTTGAGAAAATACCATCAACATGTAATCAGATGTGAATGAAATCAATCAGGCATTCCATCCACATACTTGTAATTTTTCAATAACACATTGAACATTTGCAGGTTGTTCAAGGAAGTTGATGTTTCATCGCTCTAACATTAAACAAAACATATGGTTGTTCACTTATCAGGAGCACTAAAATGTACACTATAAATAAGGAGTATGTAACTATTAACCACTATTATCTAGGGTGACATTCAATTCTCCTAGGAGTGAATCTTCTTTAGGGCTTCCATCCACATACCAATGATTATTTAGTGTTCATACAATAACATTTATTGGTATGTGAATGAATAGCTTAATAGCTGCCATGACCGTACCAGTAAATGGTGAATCATATGGGAAGACTCATTGTGGGTTCATTTACAACATTGAACATGGCATATTCCAACCCATGACATGCAAGGAAATAGAAATGTGACACATAGATGAAGCTCATAGTGATGTGAATTCAGAAAACCTCGAGGGCTTCCATTAAAAACCAACAAATTTGGATTCATATGTGAATGAAAACATGCAGATGATGTGGGTTTGAAAATAGGTAATATTTCATTCCTCAAACAAACATCTTCCAACATAGGCATAAAAGGCACAATAACAATAATAAGCACGCGAAATAGAAAATAACACACATGTGGGTTCATTTATAAGAAAAGCACCTTTGTGTAAGGTTTTATCACTCCGTTAACCTACTATAAAAATGTTTATTTAGATGTGAATGTATGCTAAAAAACTATGAACATAGAAGGCACAATAACAATAATTTTCATCCCTCTATTATGTCGATGGAAATTCCTCTACGAAACCTTATGTGGTCAAAAACTTTTTGGTAGGTTCTATGGTTGTTTGAAGGTAGGTCCATGAAAAAGGAATGGGAGATGTTTGTTGGTGTAATGTTACATCACTCCATTAATGTACTAGTAAATATTTACTCAGATGTAAATGCACATAAAAAAATATGAACAAAGAAATAGTGACAAAAAAAAAAGGAATGTATAAGGCACATAGCCAAAAGTAAGAACATATAAGGCACAATAACCATAATAGCCATGCAAAAATATAAATAAGTAGGAATGTTGTTTGGTGGCACGTAATACGACACTAAATTTCCACAATGATGGAGAAAATCCATTCTGTCCATGTGGAAAAGGGTGTTTTCTTCCACATTAATGAGCAATACATCTTCCATCCAAATTGAAATCAACAAAAATAAGTTGTAGATATAAATAACACATTAAAGTGAATGAAAAACATATGAAAAATAGCTATGTCAGTCTACATTTGAAATGTTTATAATTGAAAATGAATAAGACATGAACTTGAATTCAAAAAATGTTTTGGTTGGATAGAAATATAATTAACATTTATAGGTGTGTTAGTGGAAAATTGTAGACAACTAACTTGCAACGTGATCCTCTAAATATGTTAAAGCTGATGGAATGTTGGGGACTACTTGCCTTTTAATTCATATCTAACACTGTGAAAATAAAACTCTCCCTATAAATAAAACTCTCTCTAAAAATAAAAAATTAGCTTTTCCACTGTTTTATTTGATTTATAGAAGGTAATTTAAAATTTGAATTGTCTGTGAATTGTGAGGCTTAGATGTATATTAGCATTCAATTTTTTAAGTGATGCCAATGAATGGAGGTTGGTGGAGTCATATGTTGGAGTCAAATATTTGAATTTTGAATCCCATATGATTCAATGAAAAGAAAGTGGCCCAAATGTTGTTTATTTTATCTCATCTACTTTAGAATTAGAGGTTTTTAAAAATAAGTTTTAGGGGTTCAAAAATTTTATCAGGGTTGGTATTTTTAAATGATTACACCTTTAAAATATTAATAAACGCTGTAACTTTTTAAGAAGTGTATTTTATTTTTTAAAAGATATTCATATTAATGAAAAATATATTCATTTTTATGAATATCATATTCATTTTACAAAAGCTATACAATCCATAGTAAATAATGAAAAGACTTTAAAAAAAAGTTTAATTAACTTTCACAAAAACTATACAACCCATAATACATACTTAAATAAACCTTCATATATTATAACTGTGGAAAGGGGTCATAACTATGTGACCGTCGCGCACCCTATCCCCATCCCAACTCCTTCCTCTAATCAATATTCAGAACTTGAAATTTGAAATATGAACTTGAATTTTGAAAATTAAAAAACACAAAACCATGTTACCCCTACAACTTATTAGAGATGATGCTTCTATGTTACCCTTGTAACTTGTAATATCACACACCAGTCTCTATGAACATTATTATTAATAATGCTTGGGAATCGGGATAATTGTTTAGATAATTGAAATCCTCCCATGTTATTATGATGCAATATAAATATCTTATATTGGCATTCCTTAAATACTGTATCCCCTAATAACTACAAAGTAATATTTATTTTAATCATAGAACTGCTCAGTGTTCAATCATTAACCTACGCTTATTACAATGTGCCTGGGTTTGAGCTCAGCATTGGAATAAGAAATCAATTAAGAAAACATCATCTCTGAGAATCCTTCATCGGACAACTTGAAACCAAAAAAAAATGCACACAAAACAATGACATTAAACATAACATTTAAAGATCTTAATGCATTTGAAGACAAGCAACAAGGTTTTAACATGATCCTCTAGCAATTAATATATTGTAGACCAAACAAAAGTGCCAAAACAACCATTAAATCTGTAGTCAAAATCTCGTCTAAAATACAAATACCTCAAAACATGTTTTTACCATTCTAAACAAAAGATTTTTCTTATATTTGACCATAAAACACTATTTTCCTCTACAGTTTTTCATGTAACAACATTTATTGTTGGTCAAAATATATTATTCCATGTTTTGAAACAAAAAAATAAAAGCAAAAAAATACATAAGAATTGCAATTTTTTCTAGAAGAAAATTAATCAATTATGTGGTTAGATTTGGGGTCTAGGAGAGAAGTGTCAATAGTGGCAACCCTTAAATTTTAAGATTTACACTATTACTAGGGTGTTACATAGATACATAAAAATTAATTCATTTGAAACTTTAACATTTTTTTTTTTAACTTAAATTTTTTGTTTGAGATATTGAAATGGAGGGAAAGTCAAAATCTTAATTAATTTAAAACAACAAATTTGAAATGCATTTAAAAAATATTTTGTTCAATAATGAAATATGATGTAATCATGGTGTATATTGGTACATTAATTATTGAAATGGTGACATATGATAATGTGATTGGTCATTATGAAATAAAGACAATTAGTACATAGTACTATGACAATTATTAGAAAAGACAAAATGAATGATTAAACGTTATGTATTGAAAACCTATTTCAACTACTAAAACCCTTTTATCTAATAGCTCCTCTTCTCTATTTTTAAACTTAAATATTTAAACGACATAAAAATGATAGATATCACCACTCTTCAAATAAACTTACCCACATTACGCATGCAGTCTAAAGAAACAAATAATATATATGGAAATTCATCTTAATCATTTTTTTATTTTTAATATTTTTGAATTTGAAAAATAAATCATTTTCTTTATAGAAATAATTTCATCATTATATTTTCAATAATAATTTTTTTTTAAACCATTTAAAAATAAAATAATTTAAAAAACGAATGTTGAAACTTCTAGAATGTTGAAAAAAAATTACTCACAAACCCAGAAATTGACAATTAAAGAAAAGCTGCAAAGTTGTACATTGTAGCTATCTATAAATGCCTACGTACAATCTGAAATTTAGCTAATATTTTTTTTGGGATACACGTGAAAGCATACATACCTTTAATTGCAAAAATTTCATGTTGGTGCAACGTTTGGGATAGCACTAGATTTAGGTTTAAATTGTTCCACGTACATAGTCCTTCGAGAAGAGAAGTATGTTCATGAAAAATAATTATATTTAACAAATATGTGAATACAATATTTCCCTCCAAAGGAGGTACTAATAATGGGACATGGGAACTTGTTGATCTGCCTATAGCAAAGAAATCCATTGGATATAAGTGGATTTTCAAGACAAATACAAGGTAGATGGGTTCATCGACAAATATAAAGCATGACTTATTGCAAAGGGATATGCTCAGCAAGAAGGAATCGATTATGAGGAGACCTTTGCACCCATTATTAAGATCAAGACCATCAGAGTTGTTTGTGCGCTTGTAGCACAAAAGGGATGGAAGCTTTAACAGATGGATGTTGAAAGTGCATTCTTGAATGATGATCTCAAAGAAGAAGTATACATGACCTACCTAGAAGGCTTCGTTGACGAACAACATCCACATAACGTATGTCATCTAATTAAGTCACTTTATGGACTTAAGAAGGCACCAAGGACATGGTACATTAAGATTAATGATCATCTATTGTAGCATAGATTCATTCGTAACCCCTCAAATACAAATTAGTATATCAAGAAAGTAGGCACAAATATTATCATTTTTGTTTTGTATGTAGATGATCTCGTGATCACAGGAAGTTTAAATAATCCTATTGAAGAAGTAAAGAATGACTCGAAGAAATCCTTCAACATGATAGATTTGGGGATACTTCATTGTTGTCTTGGATTGGAAATATGGCAAAAGAAGAATCATATTTTTGTCTCACAGATGAAATATGCCAAGATGCTCCTTGAGAAATATGGGATGACAGATTGTAAACCAATGTCAACTCTGATGGAGAAAGGTTTACAGCTATCTCGATTTCAGGAGTCACCTCAAGTAGATGAAACTCACTATAGGCATCTTGTTGAGAGTCTCATTTACTTGATTTATACCAAACCAAACAGATGCTTTGTTGTTAGCTATCGTTCGAGATTAATGCAAGAGCCAAAGAAGTGTCAGGGTTACAATGAAGTATGTTTTGAGATATGTTTGAGGTACAGTTGAATGTGGTCTAGAATACAAGAATAAATCAAATTTCTTCCAACATGGATACATAGACTTGGACCATGTTGGATCTATTGATGACAAGAAATCAACCTTAGGATATATTTCTCATCTCATATCTAGACCAATTTTTTGGATTAGTAATAAGCAATTTGTAGTTTCTCTCTCATCCACAAAGGTAGAATACCATGTCATATGAGGAGCTGTGTGCAAAGCAATTTGGCTATGTCATATTATGTCTACCATAGACATTCCTGAAGATCGGTCACCAGTTCTTTTCTACACCAATCTAGGTGTGTTAAAGCTTGTCAAGAATCTAGTATTTCATGAGAGGACAAAGCACATTGAAGTCCAGTACCACTATATTCGAGAACAAGTTTTGAACCACCACATTCAACGCCAATATTGCCCAACAGATTCACAAGTAGCATATATAATCACCAAGTCACTTGGCAAGGTGAGATTTGATCTATTTCGGGGGTACATTTATAAAAACAATGTAAGAAAGGGGGGAATGTTAGCATAGATAATCATGTATTACATTGTTAGGTTTCAGTTATCAGTTATGTAGCACCGGTTCTATACTTACTCATATGGTAGTTAAAACTATGTAACTGACTTTGCATTGTATATAATCACTTCTTCCCTCTGTAATAAAACATCAAGCATTTCATTGGTACATATTGATGATTAACCATTTCCTATGTATTTGATACTCCAAGAAGATAAGTCCAGCCACTCGTAGTTCTCTCACTTAATATGATTGTGCAATTGTACTCCTCCATTATTTGAATGCAACTACTTGTTTTCCAATAAATGGACACGTGTAATAAATTCCATTGGGAAATCGACAATAAAAGAAAAGCTGAAAAGTTGTACGCTGTAGCTATTAATGCAATGCAATGCTACAGTTTTTTTTCCTGTAGCTTGGAATTTCAGATAATATTTGTGTGGAAGCATACATACTATTAAGCAGCTCTAAGTTTTGCAGTGCAGCAGGTTTAAGTTTTGCTTTCGAGGGGAAGTTATAAAATGGCGGCGGCACCTCCAGATGAATCCTCTTGTTCATCATCATCTTCATATATTCTTCTGGTAGGGTTTTGGTTAAATCAAGTCAATAAAACCTATTTAAGTTTTTGCATTTGATTGGATGAACAAAAATATATCTAAACATAAGCTTAGGAAACATAAGATTTAAGAATTCATACACAATCTGATCCAGAAAATATCTAAACAGGATTTGAGTCTCTTGATCCAACACTTGACTGACTGCAAATATATATTTGTGTAGATCCAGCACTTGATCGAGAATTGTTTGTTGTTCAATATGGATCAACAAGAATGCGCCGAGGCACTTTGTAAGCATGCCAATATTCCACCCACAATAACAATTACAGGTATCATGGCTGTTTATTTTCAGAGAAATATTTCTTTTGGAATTCAAGGAGTTTTTCTTTCTTTAATTTAATCCTCGACTATTGAATATATATTTTATCCAAACTTCCCTCTTCGTATCGTTGGTTTCATATCGTGTGATTGCATATATAGTGATATCAGAGATATTGTTCGTTTGAATGCAGTATGGAACGAATTGGAAAAGGAGAACAAGGAATTCTTCTGGAGGTATATGGATCAAATAAGAGAAAATCGAAGGCAGGAACTGAAGCAGATGTTAGATGATGTAAACGCTAGATTTCAAAAGCTAAGCCTTTAAATAAAGACTTATTTCAAGATGCAAAATGTAAAGTTATCACCTTTGCCGTATTATTTTCTCTGCAAACCATGATCTTCTGTTATATAATAGTCTGCTTTATAAGATGGACTGAGGATTATAGAAAAATATTCCCAGGACTGCACAATAGAAACATATGTCCAGCCAATACTTTGACGAATTTAACTGATTTTTGTAGATTTTATAAGAAACCATGATGAATAAGTTTTCAAAAATATAGTAATTAGCAAATAGTTTGAAGAGAAGATTCTCCCATAAAAAGCATTTGTTAGTGAATAATGTTTCAAAAATGTACTAATTAGCAAATAGTTTGGAGAGAAGAAACAAAATATTTATTTATTTATTTTAATTTCAAATTGTATATTAATTATAAATATAATGAACTGAATCTGTGTTTTATGTTGATTTTTGTATTTTGATGTAAAAGCTTACAGTTATATAGATATACATATTTCTGTCAGTATTTTAGAATATATTACAGAATATAATTCATAGGTTTTTTTTATTGTTTATTCTTTTATTTTATTATGGATAAAGTTTTTTTTAAAGTACTAATATAAAATAATAATTGTAAGGAATAAAAAATCCATAAGACATAAATAACTTGAACTCCAATATTAATGTTGAATGTTGGAACTGTTAATGTAAATTGGGCCAACACTTAATATAGCACATTCAAGATCTACTTTAAAATATTTAATTTTTTTAAAATAAAAAACATAATTTAAATATGATTTTGCAAACAATAGCACACATAAACATGTTTCACACTAAACAAAAATAAAACAGGTATTATATGAGACACTCTTTCAATTGTGATTCGTAGAGATAATATGAGTGTCAAAATAAGCTAATAGGTGATCTTTCGGTAGAATGAATACACACATAAGTTTGCAACAATGATGACTTTGTATTTAGAAACAACATGCAAGAAGATGTGTAACAATTGCCCTTGTATTAAAGTGTCTTGCTTTACAAATATTTGCTATGCACTGCTCTTGAGTTACAACTTTGGTTAGTTACAATAGCATGGTGAAGAGGAATATAAAAAAGGATTAGGAGGAGTTAACTCACTGAAGAAGTCATGGTGGAGTTGAGTGTAACTCATTATGGAACTCATAGGGAAACTCATAGTGGTACTCAGTAGAACTCCAAATAGAACTCTAGGTGGAACTTACCCTCTCATCCACTTAACCTCTTATCACACCTAAGTAAGCTAAAGCTAAAAGTGTAAGAATTATTCATTTAATAAGTAAATTGAATAATTAATATCCTACACCAACACCCCCTTTTAAGGGTAACTTAGGTGAGTGAAAAAGAAAAAGTGGGTCCCAACAACAAGACCTGATGAGGTACCCACATATAATGTAACTCTCAAAAGTGGAGTAAAAGGAGAAAACCTAGTAGAAAAAAACTCCCCTCAAAAGAGAGACAAAGAAAAGGACTAGAAATCCCTTCCCGTCCTCGCCCCCTTTAAGCATAACTTAGGTGGGTTATAAATTTGGGTCCCAACAACGAGCCCTGATGAGGTACCTAAGTACATAGCGATGATCTCAGTATCTTAAAAAATGTGAAAGATGTGTGCCTTCACAAAGAAGAGAGAGAATGTATGCACACAATGTCATATAATGAATGCTATAGTAGGTCACTCTGCAACAAACATTGTCTCTTCCTTTCGAAATAAAGAAACCATGATATGTCAAACTGCTAAATTCTCACTCAAGTGGAATGCGTGTAGGAATCATGATGTAGATATCTTAAAAATTCTCAAATATCTTCTTGCTAGTGCTCGAATGTGTCAAAGTTTGATCATATATAATATCTTCTTGCTAGTGCTCGAATGTGTCAAATTTTAATCATATATCACATGACTAACTGTAGAAGATGACAATGAAAAAGCATACAATGAAAGAGAGATAACATCTAGAGAAGAAGATAGACATGGAACATTCACTAAAGAAATGCCCATGTGAAGAGTGGAACATGACTCACCAACCAAGAAAGAATATCCACAGTGAGAGACAAGTCGTCAATGCTCACAACAGTGTACTCATACTAAAATCAGTAAAGTCCTAAAAAATGCAAGTCTGTGAAGGATCTAAAAGAGCAAAAATATGCATAGGAATGGAAGTAGAATCTGCAATAGGACAACAAAGGTCTAGCAAAATCTTGTCCTGTAGTGGGGGCTCGACACAAGGAAGAGCACTATCTACCATGGATGTATCATCACAAGAAATAAAAGCACGAGAAGAGAATATAATAGTCTCTAAAGAGACAATAGAAAGTGGAGGAAGTGTGATGTAGGTCTCAGTAGGATCTCTGAAAAGAGACTGTAGGATGCTCCAAACAGTGCATGGACACTTTGTATATTCCACATGAGAATGAAGATGCATGGAAACATGTAGTAATAGAGTGGCAAAAACCTTGTCATAAGTATTAACCCACTTATCAAATTGAACAGGATCAGTGGGTGCAAGAATCTTTCCATATAAAAATAGAATACGATTCTTGTATGTGAGCAAGTGTTTCATATAAGCACGCCACGAAGCATAATTATCCTTCCCAAGAAGGATCATTAGAGACAAAACAACTGTTCTCATCTGGAGTCTCTTAAATGGGGTCGGTGTGACTGAGAGGAAAAAAACTAGATAAATGCACAACTCCACAAAATACTTTGCAATAAACCCCTAAAGCATGCTCATGAAAGGGACATTGAACACAACCGAAAATGTGTCCAAATAAGAAATCAGTGTTGGAGTAAGCAAGAACATTGGTGCATGCTCTACAGATGGACTTCAGACTAGGCTGAAAATGAGTCCATATAGATGAGAACAATCAGTGCACGAACTATGCTGCAGAAAGGAGTAGGGCCCACAACCCACCTGAATATGACACTTTATAACTTGAGTGCATTTTATAAAATAAAGTAGACCAATGGAAAGATGATGAAAAAATATGCACTTCTGAAAAAAGTGCAACTCAATTCTAAATTATCAGTCAAAAATCACAACAAAATATATTTTTCATCACTAATGGTCTATTTGATAAAATTGTACTTAAAGTTTAAATACTCATCAGCTTCAAATATAAAACATGTTGTGTAACCACCCATTGGAATCGACACTGAACCACGGTCCTCTTCAAATCAACTAAATTCAAAAATACTCTGACCCATATACCCCTACATGTATTTTTCTAAAAAAAACCTTATGTTGAAGGTTTTTATTAAAAACTTAAAACTATTTTTCAATTAATAATTAAAAAACAACAAAATTTTAAAAGAAATTAGGGCAGATTTGGTATTTGAAGTTTTTAGAGTTTAGCAAATTTAAAGAAAGAGCGTTGGCATCCCCATAATTCATGCAAGGACCACAGATTGGGACTTGACATGCACATGTCTGGAAAATGAGAAGTACGATGCCATTTGCATGCAATCAGATCTGCATGTACAGGTCTGAAGTTGGGCGTTGGGCCACGCGATTTTTACAGCGGAATGCTCTCATTCTTTCCACTTTCAGTGCATTGCCTCGAATGTCCATCACAGGAACTTGATTTGTCCTCTGTGCAGATCCAATGGAAGGAAGTGTTGTGGCAAGCTCCAGCGAAGGAAGACTTCAAGTTTGCCTCTGTGACCAGAAATGAGAGCCTCATTCCAAGGCGCCAACAGGCCTTGAGAAACATATAAGACGAGCAGAGAAGATTGGATCCAGTGTTGAGAATCCAATGCCTACTGGCAGATTTAGCCAGCTTTGAAGACTCCGTGATCATAACGTTGACATTAGAAGACCGCCAACCAGTAAGTCACGAGGCTCCAATGGCATGGGCATGCTGATGCAACAAAATCCCCTTTAATAGGCTGCGAAGTGGCTCGGCGACTGTGTGCTATGTGAGTGAAGAACGCAAGGTTGCAAACCTGCAAACTCTGATTCGTCCAAAGCTTCACAACTAGCTAAAAAACAACAATTTTAACAGATCTCCCGCAAGAAACCCTTCTGAGCAGACAAAACCTTCAAAAATATTGAGATCTCATTGCTAACATTGAGCGCTTTTGTTTTTTGTAGCTCGTACGATGTCGAACTCGGATTGATAGGGACTTACAAAACCGAGTTGCAAAGACTTCCTGAGGCTTGTGTGATGCAGGTCGTGATCCCTTCAAACGGCCAACACTGTGAACCCTTCAAACTGCCAATGGAGAAGCAAGCAAATACCAATCCGAACAATATACAAATTCTTCTTTAAAATATAAAAATAGAAATCAAATAGATAAACACATGCTCATTACCAAAACCTGTAGTTCTGATATCATGTCAGAATAATTGAGTAAGTGATTTTCTGGGAGAGTGAGCACACACATAAGTCTGCAACAATGATGACCTTGTATTCAGAAACAACATACAAGAAGATGTGCAACAATTGCCTTTGTATTAAACTATGTTGTTCTACTATGCATTGCTCTTGGGTTACAATTTTGGTTAATTACAATAGCATGGTTAAGAGGAATATAAAGTAGGGGGAGTTAACTCACTGAAGAACTCATGGTGGAACTGAGTGTAACTCATTATGGAACTTATAGGAGAACTCACAGTGGTACTTAGTAGAATTCCGGATGGAACTCTAGGTGGAACTCACCCTTTCATCCACTTAATCTCTGATCACACCTAAGTAAACTAAAGCTACAAGTGTACGAATTATCCATTTAATTAAGTAAATGGAATAATTAATATCCTACACCAACAATGAAGGAAAAGCTATATGTAGAGTATTTATGCATATGGAGTACATAAATGCTTTAGTTGTTTTCTTAGACTTAAGTTAACTAGGGTTATTTTCAACACATATATTTAATTAAATAATAATATTTTTTTTAATTTTAAATTATAATAAAATTAATGTTTATTTCTATTTTTTCTTTTACATTAATTCATCTTACGAGTATGTTTTATTATATTTATTGAGATATATTGCAAGCTTTCAATTAATCAGATATTATTGAATCTTTCAAAAAACTTTCAATCAAACAAATATTTTTCAGCCTTTCAAAATTGAAATGTACCATCAAGTGCTTCAATCTAGTTTAAAAACATTTATTAATACATTTAAAACATTTTTCAATTCAATAATGTGATTGATGCTTGTGATTCTACTCTTGAATGATCAACATTCAATTGTGCACTTTTTTTAACATTAAAGTGAATTAAAAAAAAAATTATAATGCTGATGTTTAAAAAAATTATCAATGAATCCAAGTCCCCTATATTCTCTAGATTTACAAGAAATATATCAGGAGACACTATGGAAATCCTTGTGATTTTTTGAGTTGGCTCAAAGAAAACTACCTAATTTACAATTTTGCATTTGCAATCTTAAAAGAAACCTAATTTTTTTTTTATAAATGTAAGTAACAACCAACACTTTGGAGAACGTTGATTCAAAGATACGTTCTCCAAAGATAGTAATGCAGATTGATTTTTTTTTTTTTTTTTTCACTCATTATTCAATGTATGATGAATAAAAAATTCATAAAACACAAACAACTTGAAATCTAAATTTCATTAATACTAATTGTTGGAATTGTTGATATATTAATAAAGTTAACATTTAAAATAACAATCTCAATATCTATATAACTATCTAATTTTTTTAAATAAAAAATAACAATTTAAATAAAATCCCACAAAACATCAAAGCCAAATGCTAGAGGACAGAAACATGTTTCACACTACAAGAAACAATCATCTATAATTAATGTTAGATTTGACTCATTTGCATTAGATATTGTGCCCACTGTATTCTTGTTCATAAACATAGTAAGTATATATGCGAAACTATTTCAATTGTGGGTGGTGGAGATAATAAGAGAGAGAAGCTAATTATAGAGTTTTTATGCAGTACATGGTAGTGTAAACCTTTGGCCATTTGTGAAATGATAAGTGAGAGAGGCATTCCTTGGAATGTGGTCATGAAATATGGTGCTTTGGTTGTTTTCTTATGCAATACATCAGTTTACGTCCACTAAGGTTATTTTTAGCATATACATTTAATTCATTTAACAAACATGTTTTATGTTATATCAATTGAAATATATTGAAAGCTTTTAATTAAATAAATATTTTTGAGCCTTTTAAAAAAAATATTCAATTTAATAAATATTTTTTAACTTTTTAAAATTGAAAGGTTTTATAATTTATGTTTTTGAGTTTTAGTTTAAAATTTATTTATAATATTTTTCAAAGTGATAATGTGATTGATGTTTTTTGTTGTGTTCACAAATGATTAACATTCAGGTGGGCACTTTTTTCGATTGAAAAGAGAACTTTTGTTAATAAAACTGAATAATAATATAATGTTGATCATATAAAAAAAGAATAGACAATAAAATCATATCCTAGAATGTTGATGCCACATTGAAGTAACACCCAAGAAAGATATCAAATCATAATATTAAAACAATTGTATAACAAAAGTCATAAGTCTTGATCAATAAAAAAAAGGATGCATAACATAAGACAAAAACCAAGAATATTAAGCAGGAGTATTAATATGGAAACGATATGAAGGTGGGCAGAGACTATCTAGCACCCCATCTACTAGTGGACTTAGAGGATATGTAATATCAAGTATGAGCTCCCACCCATTAGTCAATTATTTTTATTCAGTATATTCTACATGCTGAGAGGGGGAGATAGTAAGAGCTAAGAAAATAAATTTGTCCTTGAGAGGAGATCCCCAACCATTATTATCATTGTGCCCAAGCTAGTCAAAACTGCCACCCCCATAAGGGGGTAATAACTATTGGTGGTAAGGTGACAAACTCCCCATGATTCTCATGTATTGACACTGAAACACTTGGCCCCAAACCTTAGAGGGTGACTGGTGGCATAGGAGATCAAGACGCTCACGATCGACAATAGATGGAGCACTCCTCCAATGATCTAAAAGAGTCTTAAGGTGCAAGACTTTTAGATGGACCTCATCTACCTAAACTTGAATATAGAGAAAAATATTAGAAATAAAAATAACTTTTTTAGCATAGAGAAAACTCTTTCCATGTATTCATTACTAAAAGTAACACAATTTTTAGCTTTCTATATATGAAAAAGAATATCAATATAAAAAATATTTCAAAAATAGTCGTATCTTGTAGATAACATGATCGAGTCCTTGAGAAGAACCATTTTCAAAGTAAATAATTCAACAAGAAAGGATTGAAAAATGGTATGAATCCATTTATAGAATGGTTGAGCATAAGGGAAAAACCATAGTAAATGATTTAAATTCTTGGCTTGATGACAAGAAACACATACTGGATTTGATACCCCTAGGTGTGTATGCTAGTTACCAATCAACATACCTTGGTAAAGAATGCACAATAGAAAATGATATTTTATGGGCTCAAAGTGGGCTTTCCATAGATGGATAAACCTTGTATCTTAAATGATATCCAAAGACCTTAACACCCATTGATGGTGGAGGGTTTTATTTTGAATAAATTATGGAGCCAAGAGTTGATATCCAATTTGGAGATTATATTTATAGAAAAGAATGGCCATAGGCTAGTGTCATTCACTTCACCAAGGGAATCTAGTAGAAACACCAATTTTATGGAGGAGTTCATCAAGTATGGAATTTGAATTTCACCAGCTAAGCCTTTAAAGACTTATTTCAAGGTTCTGCTATGCAAAATGTAAAGTTATAATCTTTTCCACATTATTTTCTCTGCAAACCATGATCTTCTATTATATAATAGTCCACTTTATAAGATGGACTGAGGATTATAGAAAATTATTCCTAGCACTCTACCATATAAAACTATGCTCAACAAATACTTTGATGAATTTAGCCGATTTATGTATATTTTATAAGAAACTTTAATGACTAAGTTTTCAAAAATAAAGTTACTGCTAAATATTTTGAAGAGAATATTCTCTCATAAAAAGCATTTGCTAGTGATTTTTTATTTGAAACTATACAATTTTTTATTTAAAACAATACAAATTTTTATTTATTTAATGTCAATTTGTTCATAAATTATAAATGTAATTAATTGAGTCTCACATTAATTTGTTAATGTTTTTTTGTATTTTAATATAAAAGCTTAAATTTATATAAATATCAACATATTTGTTAATGTTTTGGAATATATATATACACAAATACACATACACATATATAATAGTTTTAATTAAAAAACATAATTTAAATATAATCCTGTAAAATTTGAAATTCAAATAATAACACACAAAGGTGTCACACTACACAAAACAATTATACAAAAACATAGAAAGTATTATATGGGACATTGTTTCAATTGTAAGGGGTGGAGATAATATGAGAGAAAGGCTATGAGTAGAGTATTTTTGATAATTTTTTTGGCCAAAGTATTAGTTAGAAAGGGGAAGAGAGGCATTCCTTTGAATGTGATCATTAAATTTGGTGCTTTGGCTGTTTTCTATATTGGCTCAAGTCAATTACGGTTATTTTGAACACATTCATCTAATTACATAATAACATCTTTTTATTTTAAATTATATAACAAATAATTTTTATTTTTATTTTCTTTTTATGTTAATTTATTTTGTGAACATATTTTATGTTATATTCATTGAAATATATTGTAAGTTTTTAATTACACAAATATTTATGAGCCTTTTAAAAAGCTTTCAATTAAATAAATATTTTTAAAGATTTTATTAAGTAATTGAGTTTAGTTTAATTTTTTTAAAAATATATTTGAATTTTTTTCAAACTAGTAATATGATTGATTTTCTTAGTTCTACTCACAAATGACCAACATTCAGTTGTGCACTCTTTTTAAAATTTTAAAACACATGATTGAACTCATAAATGATCAACATTCAGTTGTGTACTTAAAAAAAAAAAATTAAAATGTACTTTTATTAATAAAAAATAATAAAATATAATGTTGATTATATAAATAAATGGGTGAACATAAAAATCACTCTCCATGTCACATTGAGGTAAGCTTTGATAAAATAGTTAAATCACAAGATCAAAATAATTATATATAAATAATCATTTAAGTGTTGATCAATATAAAAATGATGCATAACATAACACAAAAATCAAGACAATTAAGCAATGACAATAAATATGATAGCTGGGAGAGAGATTTGTGCTCATAAGATCTACACTTGTATCAAGTACAAGCTCCCACCCATAAATTTGTTGTTTTTACTTTGTGTCTTCCACCTATAAAAGGGGAGATAGCAAGAGTAGAAAAAAGAAATTTGTCCTCCAATGGATCTCTCCAACTGTTATTATCATTGACCAAACAGGGAAAAAATTCCACTCCCATAGGGAGGTGAGGGTTTTTGGTGGTGAGGAGGCACACTCCACTTTCTTCTCAAACATTGATAGCACACATAGCACTCCCCCAATGATTTAGAGGGGTCTATAGGTACATGACTTTTAGGTGGACCTTATCCCTCTGAACTTGAATTTGGAGAAAAACATGGAACAATAACTATATTAACATGAATAAAAATATTTCATGTCTTCATTATTAAAAATATCATAATTTATAGCTGTCCATTTATGAAAAAAATATTAGGACGAAAACTCTGCCAAAAACTATTATATTTTACAAGTAATATGGTCGAGTTCTCAAGAAGAACCACTCTTCAGATAAATAATTATGGAAGAAAGGGTTGAAAAAGGGTATGAATCTATTTCCAAGTTGATTGAGCATGAGAAAAAAATAAAAATAAATGATTTAAAATCTCAGCGTGATGACAAGCAACACAGATTAGATTCGAGACACCCAATGTTGAGGATTATAACATAGATTAAGGAATATATAAAAATATGGATTAGGGATTATCGAAAAATTTTCCTAGCATTTCACCATAAAAAAATATGCCTAATAAAAACTTTGACGAATAAAGATGATTTATGTAGATTTTATAAGAAAACATAATGAATAAGTTGGACAGTGGTTGATTTAAATAGTGAAGATGTTTGATTCATAAAGTATTTACTGGGGAGAATTTCTTGTTGCTAGCAAAACCTATCACAATATATAATATGAGATCAAAATTGTTCTCCGAAAAAATTTAATGGAAAGGATACCCTCAAACTTTGATTCTTAACCTAAAATCACTATGTAAAACAATAATCAAAAAAAAAGAAAAAGAGAAAAGGCCAAATATTTTGGAGAAAACAGTCATATGAATCCAGATATAATTAATCTTACATTCGATTCATTTGTATTAGCTATTGTGCCCACTATAGTATTGCTCATAAACATTGCAGCATGTATCATATGGATCACTGTTTCAAATGTGGGTGGTGGAGATAATAATAAATATTTGTCTATTTGTGAAAGGATAAGTTAGAGAGGGGAAGATGCATTCTGTGGAGTGTGATCATGAAATCTGGTGCTTTGGTTTTCTTTTTTAATGCAATACATCGACTTAAGTCAACTAAGATTATTTTCAATACATACATTTAATTTAATTAGATAGTAATATTTTTTAATTATAAATTATATAAAAATTAGTATTTATTTTAATTTTATTTTAAAATTAATTTATTCAGCAAGCATGTTTTATGCTACATGAATTGAGATATATTGGATGATTTCAATTAAATAAATATTTTTGAACTTTTCAAAAAGTTTTCAATTAAACAAATATTTTTCAGCCTTTCAAAATTGAAAGGCACCATCGTGTTCTTGAGGTTTAGTTTAAAAGCTTATTTTAATATATTTTTAATGTTTTTTAAATTAAAAATAGGATTGATATTTTTGATTCTACTCATAAATTATTAACATTTAGTTATACATTTTTTTCGATTGAAAAATTAGCTTTTGTTAATATAAATGAATGAAATATAATGTTGATCATACCAAAAAAATGGGTGGACAAGAAAATCACACCCTAGAACATTGATGTCACATTGAGGTAATCCCTCATAAATCTATCAAATCACAATATTTTAAAACAATTGTATAACAAAAGTCATAAGACTTGATCAACAAAAAAAATGATGCATAATAGAACATAAAAACCAAGGTCATTAAGTAGGAGTATCAACATGGTAGCCAAATGAGGGATGGAAATGACTATTTGGCAGCGCTAGTGACTAGTTCATAGAGGATTTACAATATCAGGGATGAGATCCCACTCATCAATTAGTTATTTTTATTTAGTGAATTCCACATGCTGAGAGGGGGATATAGTAAGATCTAGAAAAAAAATATTGAGATGAGATCCCCAAGTATTACTATCATTATGCCCAAGCTAGTCAAAGCTACCATTCCCACAGGGAGGTGGCAACTATTGGTGGTGAGGAGATAGACTACATCTAGTTCTCGAGCATTGATGTTGAAATCTTTGGCCCCAACCTTAAGAGGGTGACCAATGGCATAGGAGATCCAGAGGCTCATGATCAACAACAGACGAAACACTCCCATAGTGATCCAAAAGGATCTAAAGGTGCAATAATTTTAGGTGTACCTCATCTACCTGAACTTGTATCTAGATCAAAACATTAAAAATGACATTAATTATGTTAACAAATTGAAAACTCTTTTTGTGATTTTATTACTAAAAATAACATAATTTCTAGCTTTCCATTATGAAAAAGAATATCAGTACAAAAAATCTTCCAAAATTTATTATATCTTATAGGTAACATGGTTGAGTCTCCAAGAAGAACCATTTTCCAAGTAAATAATACTAGAAGAAAGGTTGAAAAAGGGTATGAATCCATTTCTAGGATGGATGAGCATAAGGAAAATATCATACTAAATGATCTAAATTCTTAGCTTGATGACATGCAACACAGATTGGATTTGATACCCCTAGGTGTGTATGTTGGTTGCCAATCAACAGACCTTGTTAAAGAATGCACCATATCAAATGAGATTTTATGTGCTCAATGTGGGCTTTCCATAGATTAAAAAACCCTCTAACCTAAACAATATCCAAAGACTTAACGGCCATTGATGGTGGAGTGTTTCATTTTGAATATGTTATAGAACCTGGAGTTGACATCCAATCTAGGGTTTATATATACAAAAGGAGGGGTTGTATGCTAGTGCCATTCTCACCACCAAAGGACTCTAGAAACACCAATTTTATAGAGGAACTCATCAGGTATGGAGTTTTGAATTTCTTTTATTGACCCACCACATTCTCAAGTTTGAGTTGTCACTTGAGTCTCGGCATGTCCCAAGGGAGCCATTATCTAGAATTTTTATAGACAATGTCCCCAATGGCCTTGATTCCTTTCTTGAAGACCCTAAGCTCTTTAATCTAAGGAACCATATCAAACCAAACATTATGAAAATTTATAATGGGTGATGACCATAGGGAATGGGAATTAACTAAGAGACTAGAATTTGAAGCCATCCCCAACCTAGATGAGTTTAGATTTGAGACATTCCCATGTTTTCCATATGATTTTAACTATAAAGGTACCATCCAACTAAATTGGTACAAGAGAAAGGAGAATAATATGTAAATCAAAAACTTTCCAAGCCTTTCAACCATGAGGGGTTCTTTGAGTAATGTAGTGTTTCAAAATAATCTTCCATGTTGCATTCCATTCAAGGCTTTGTATGATTGATTTCACACTTAAATCATACCCTCAAAGTCTATTATCAATGAGTCTAAGGCCCCAATCTTGTCTATGTCTACAAAAAATATCCCATGAGACCTTGTGGAAAGCCCAGTGATTTTCTAAGTTGTCTCAAAGGAAATCCTTTAGTAAATTTTATATGTGATTAGTAACTAGCACTTCGAAGCACATTTCAAACTTTCTTGACCCCTTTTTATTATAGCAATAAAATTGCTAGAATAAAAGGAAAACAATATACTTGTGTGTGTACAACACACTTTTTTTAGTAGAAAACTGTAATTATAAGGAGGATAAGGATCCATCTCACAAACCATATCATCACCATAAGGTTCTTAAAAAAATTCATCTTGTGTGAACACATTATCATAAACTGGATTGTACATGGCTCCACTATGAGTATAACAAGACATATCCAAATCAATGATGAACATTTCACGAAAAAGGTCTATAGTTATACAAACTCCTAAAAATAATGTCCAAAGGATAAATGGTCCAAACTTGGTCTAATGATTGGAGTTGTATCTCCAAGAAGGTTTGTGATAAAACTTAGTCTAAAATGGTCTAATGTCAAATGTATAACATCAAATGTCTTACATAAAAGGGTCAAGTGGATGAATAAAAATCAAAAATGCAAAAAATATTTGTAAATTGTTTCAAACAAGTCTAAAATAGGTCTAAAGAAACAAAAATTGCTAGGTATTTTTGAAAATAAGGCACAAAATCTAGGTTCAAAATTGGTATTCGTAGGTCTTTTGGGAACAAGGCACAAAAGCTAGACTTTAAACAAAATGAGGTCTAAAAGTAGATTTAATATAACAAATTTGAAACACTTTGACACAAACTAGGCATTCAGATTTTTAAAAAACTTCATCTTTTGGAAAAAGATAATCAACTTTAGGCATATGGAAGATATACCACTTCCCCCAAATTTAGGCACAAAAAGAGTCTTTCAATGGAGTAAAAAAAAAACTTAAGTTACATAACATGAAAGTAAAATATCGATTTCTAGGCCAAAATTACATGATTCAAAGGTAGAAATCAATCAATATTTGGATCTAAATTTATCAAGGCTAATTTTGAACTAAAATTAGAAGAATAGGTTTCTCAAAAATAGACAACAAACTAGACAAGAATGAATGACATGACAACACTAGGTATAGATCTAAAAGGCACACGTGGTTTCAAGATTAAAAATTTAAAAACAAAGCAACAAGTATTTGAAATAATTTGAGTAGTGTAACAAAGCTATCATGATCTAAAGGTGTGACAAATGGTTTGTTTCAAGACTCTAAAACACAATACTGGGAACATTTTTGGGTAGCATAGTGATATTATTTTCCAACAAGTGACACACACATAAAAGTTTGAAAAAAATACAAGGCAAATGTGTGATGTCAAATGGATGGCATAAAGCCTCTTTCAAACAAAGGAGTGATGTATAAATGATAATCATTTTCGACACAATATGATAAATAAAATAGTTTGACTCAAGAACATGTAAGTAAAAAGAATAAAATGACAATAACACCTAAGTGTAATTTCTTAAACTTAAAATTGACAAGGTTGCATCATACTATCGAATTCTATTTATATACTTGTTCTTGATAAGTTTTTAAGTTTTTAATACAAAACGTAAAAATGCATAAAAGTAGGGTTTTTAGTCCCCCTCTTTTCTCAAGAGTTTGTATGGTGACATAAAACTTTAGGCTATTCCTCTTGCATTAACATCATGTCCACAACAAGTGGGGTTGTTTAAATTATCATTTTTTGTTCATTTATAAATGGTCCAATATGTGTGGCAAACACTAGGTTAAAACCACATCATTTGAATCCACATCAATCATCTTGTTGTGAAAAGGTCTTGTCCTTTTCACAACCACTACAACCATCAATTGCTTAGTGTAGTTCGATGTATGAGTTTCCCCTATGTTCCAAGGCTGAGTACCACTAAAGAAGCTTATTTTAACTGCTCTAAACAAGCATTTCAGTGGGTCATCCTCAATTTATATACCCCATTATGGATTGGGGTTGAAATGATTCCAGGAGATGAATTCTTAGGTCAACGCTTCCCTAGAGAACTTGTGAGGAGGTGATGAAGTCCTTCTCACAAGCCAAAATGCATGAAATAAATACAAGTGGAATGACTTTAAGGTCATTTTTGGGTCACCCAAATCATACGTATTTTGGGGAGGGCCTTACCGACTTTCCTTCCACACTTTTGGACCAAATAGATAAATGCAAAGAGTGAGCATTTTTTATCACCCAAGTTTCCTAAAGGGGATGAGGGGAGAGCATACATGTGATAATCATCTTGCTAAACAAACACTTCAACAAACAAGCATTATAATGAAAACTCTTATGAGTATTTAACTAATGTGAGAGTTCATTTTTATAACACCAAAATGAAGTATGTAATGAAGTTTCAGACCCTTGGCTTTGTTGTTGATAATTACAAAAAAATTAAAAAACAACTAAGAGATGAAAATAACTAAGTATATTTTAAGCACCAAAGACATTGTGTATAAGATTTAACCATGCATAAACTTTTCTCTTTCCACCTCAGGACTTAAAATGTTTTAGAGGGTTTGCCTGCTTAAAAGCCCAAAATCAAGTGAGAAAACAACATTTTGAATTTAGCTCTTAGGTTTCTAATTTCTTGTCTTAGAAACTAATCATCACTGATCCATAAAGATCGATTCCAATTATAGAAATCGACATTAATTAGGTATATCATCGATATTTCCTATAAAACACATAAAAACATATTATGTTTTTATGGAAAAAAAGTTAATAAATGAGCTTAAAATAGAAACATCTCACAGGTTCTGCAAGAAATAAGCTATGCAAACAACCTGTAGATCATCAAACATAGAATGAAGGAAGAAAAATCAAGTAAAACCATTATTAGACATGTTCCCTACCATATTCTATTTTTTATATAGATATAATGGACAATTCTTGTAATTGATATCGATATGAAAAATCGGCATCAATGTCTAAAACCTACAATTTACTTAAAATAAAAATATGTAAAAACAAAGTTAAAACTCAAAGTTGAAGATTTTTATACATCCATTAGAAAAACTAAAACCAACATATCAACCTCCTTGGTTATATGGGATCATCAGTCCCACGGGGCATGCCATGATGTGAACAAGGAATACCTAGAGGGGAGTTTAGTCTTGTGTTAGTCCAATAAAATAAATCAAAATAACATACTAAAATCCTAACACCTCTTACCTAAACACTAGGGAGAGCATATGTAACAAGCATGCACTTAAAAACACAACTAAAACATAAAATAAATCACTTCTTTTACCTTCTTTGGAGCTCTAAATGGCTTGTTGAAGTAGTTTATTCAGTTTGTGCATCAAGAAGTCTTTGATAATGAAGCTTACTTTGCTCCTTCTCTCCTTGGCACCTTGGCTTAAGAATTTGGCATGGTAACACTACTTGAAAGGCTTGTCTCTCTAAAAATTAGCATTATAGCACTACACTATCAAAATATTTGAAGACATTTAGGCATAATAACTTTACACAAAAAAAATCTTAAACATCAATGGGTATGGCCTTATATTTATAGCCTCAAGAATTAAAAATCACCCAAGGTGATTTAAGGTTGAGTTTAAACATGGAATGGGTTCAAACTAACCCTAGGTGAGTTGAGGCTAAGTTTAGTTGAGTAAAAAAAATTCATGTAATTATGATTTTCAATTACTAGGCATGGCTCTCAAGTTAGATATTTTGAGATATTTTGGAAGAGCTTGACAACTCATAAAGGCAATGATGAAAAGCCCTAATATTTTGATTTTTAGAATTTTTATTTTTATATATTCATTAATTATGAATGGATAATTAAACTAAGAATTTAATCTTGTTTAATTAGATGATTTAATTTTATTAGCATTTTATCTCTTTTAAGATTTGATCAATTGTCCTACTTATTGGGTCTATAAGCCAAATTGATAATTGTTATGTCGCAAGGTGATTAGGGATGAATTCGTGAGAGCTTATTGTTGTGTACGATAGGATATCCCAAATAAGGATGTCTCAACATGATTATGAGTATTGATGAATGATGTATAGATGAAATTGGGACGTTAAATGATTCCTAGGCTTAATTCACCATGGTTGGTAAGAATCAGTATGAAGTCTAGTTAGAAACCAGTTGGGGCAAAATTAGGTGTCTACAATGTTAACACTAGATTTCACCAACTAAGCCTTTAAATAAAGACTTATTTCAAGATGTAAAATGTAAAGTTGTAATCTTTTCCACATTATTTTCTAGATGCAAACCATGATCTTCTGGTATATAATAGTCTGGTTTATAATATGGACTGAAGATTATAGAAAAATATTCCCAACATTATACCATAGAAAAATATGCCCAGAAAATACTTTGACAAATTTAATTGATTTATGTATATTTTATAATAAACCTTAATGAATAAGTTTTCAAAAATATAGTAATTGGACAAATATTTTGGAGAGAAGATTATCCCATAAAAGGCATTTGCTAGTTATTTTTTATTTGAAACAATACAATTTTTTATTTATTTAAGGCCAAGTTGTTTACAATTTATAAATGTAATGAATCCGGTCTCACGTTGATTTTTTTAGTTTGATGTAGAAGCTTAAAGTTATATAAATATTTATATCTGTATAAATATTTTAGATATATATATATATATATATATATTGGAATACAATAACTAATTAATTATACATCTAAATCTGAACATTTTTATACGTGTGCAATCATAGATGACTAATTTTAATAGTAATATTGGAGATGATAAATATAACCCATTTTTTTTGTTTTTTTTTATTGTTATACTCTTTTATTTTATTATATGTAAAACTTTTTGTGGTGCTAATATCTTATAAAATTTATTTTCTTCATCATTTAATAAAAAATATTATAGTAGAACTTATATAACATATATCATTTTGTGTATAGATAACAATAATTAGGATTTACAAAACATCACAAAATAATAGTTGTGAGGATAAAATATCCATTACACATGAGTAACTTGAACTCTAACATTAATGTTGAGTGTTGGAATAATTGATGTATTGATAAGGAACTTTAACATTAATGTTAAATGCTCCAGATTCACAACCAACAATGAGATTCTACAATTTATTTTTCTCTTTGAAGAGGTAGAACCCCAGGATGCTCTACCTAGCCACATTCACACATGATAAAATAGGTGTCCATTCTTTGCTCTCTTTCATTATCTGAGGCACAATCCTTGCCCCTTTCTTGGCAACCACTTTCATGCCACAATTAATTCTAGTTTGCGCTCTTGTCTCATTTTAATTCCAATTATTATATGGTCCATAAGTGTTTTTGGCATACAATATTCTAAATTTATCATAAAGAATAGACACAATGAACAACCTTAGAATGACATCCCTATCTTTTCCAAGTCCTTTTGATGTTTTGATAAATTAGGGTGCCTATTTTTGAATCCTTTCCACCATGACTTGTTAGGGACACCATCATTGAAAGGGTTGGGCATGCTTTCACATATGTGGGTAACATGTGCCTTAAAATGTGATATGTCCAACCCATGCCCCATGTCGGTTAAGTCCTTGCACCACTACACTATCTCATTTTCTTCAAATGTTGATAAAATAGTGGGTGGTCCCTTTTTGTTAGTAGATGTGCTTCATTTTATCTAACTCGACAAAGTATTTAGTTTCATGCCCTATTTAACCACTACAAAATTTATGGAGTAACCATTATCATCCACATCTATCATTGCACTTTCTATATCTTCCACTGTCCACTTGGACTATAATGACACATGTGTAGTGGTGATAACATTTATGTTGGTTTACTTCTCTCCTTGGTTTTTAGGGGGTTGGTATTTATAATTTATATTGGGTTCCTTAACTTCATAAAAATTTTCATCAATATATTTCCTATGATTTTGATTCCTCTATTATTAATTGTTGCACGCGATCATCTTTTGACAAATTATGTCCTCTTCTTCTCATTCCTCATGCTAAACAACAATAATTAGTAAATTGTATAAGTAATTAAAAATTTAATGGAAAACATAAGAACAAAAACTATGGGAAAGAATATTTTTAATGTTTAAAATGTGAATTATTAGCACAACTACAAGAAATCACAGGGATATATGACAAACATAGTAAAATGATTTGACAAAAGAATATTTTTTGATATATTTGTGTAAACATCTACTGGTATGTTAATAACATTCTTAATTGGTATATGAAGACATTAAAGTTTATTAGTATTTGAATTAAAACCTTTGGGATTCTATCCAGATACCGGTAAATGTTAAGTTTTGCATATACATTCATCCTCCAACATGGCACTATGTTTCATATAAATGACCCATAGTAATTTCACACCCTACCTGACTTTATGAAATTTTAAGCCATAGCTAAAATAATTTGTTTATTTGAAAATTATTATTGGTAATAATTTTAAACCTGGTGGTTTAAGTCTAAATTCTCTGGTTTTACCACTAGATTGGCTAAGAGGGGAAGCGGCAAACCATTGCCTTACTTGTGAAACATTTATACAATATAAATTTTATATGTAAATAAATATGTATGCATTTTAGATAGGAAAAAAATATACATTAATTCAGAAACATTTTAATTTCAATACAAAAAATAATAACATAGCATAAAATGTTCAGTAATTTATAATTTGTCAACAACACTTATGGGAAAAAATATTTGTAACTTAGAAAATGTGAATGAATAACACCACATTAATTGACAGAAACATATGAATAACACAACAATAATTCATAAAATGGTTTGGTTTGATACATTTGAGTCAACATTTACTGTAATGGGAATGAAAGTATATTTTTTTATAAAACACCAAAAATGTGTACTCATATGTGATTTAAATTCATCAAGCATTCCATCCACATACTTGTAATTCTCTAATAACACATTGAACATTTACAGGTTATTCAAGGAAGTTGATGTTTCATCTCTCTTACATTAAACTGAACATATGATTTCTCACTTACTAGAAGCACTAGAATGTACACTATAAATAAGGAGTATGTAAATGCTAACTACTTTTATATAGGGTGACTTTCAACTAGAATGTACACTATAAATAAGGAATATGCAAATGCTAACTACTATTATATAGGGTGAATTTCAATTCTCCTAGGAATGAATCTCCTTTAGGGCTTTCATTCACATACCATTGATTGTTTAGTCCTCAAACAACAACATTTATCGGTATGTGAATGAATGGCTTAATGGCCACCATGAACATACTAGTAAATGTTGAATCATAAGGGAAGACCCATTGGACTCATTTAAAACATTGAATATAACATATTCTAACCCATGACATGCAATGAAATAAAAATGTGACACATATATGAAGCACACAGTGACATGAATTCATAAAAGCTCCAGGACTTCCATTAAAACCAACAAATTTGGATTCATATGTGAATAAAAACATGTAGATGATGTGGGTTCAAAATTGGGTAAAATTTCATTCCTCAAACAAACATCTTTCAACATAGGGATAGAAGGCACAATAACAAAAAAAAGGCACACACAATAAAAAAAATAACACACATGTGGGTTCATTTATAAGAAACACACCTTTGTGTAAGGTTTCATCACTCCATAAACCTACTATAAAATGCTTATTCGGATGTGAATGTAAACTAAAAAATCATGAACATAGAAGGCACAATAATAATAATTTTCATCCCTCCATTATGTTGACATAAATTCCTCTACGAAACCCTACATGGTCAAAACATTTTGGTAGGTTCTATGATTGTTGGAGGGGAGGTCTGTGAAAAGGCAACGAAAGATGTTTGTTGTTGTAACGTTACATTACTCCATTAAGTAAATGTTTTCTCAAATGTGAAGGCATGCCAAAAAAACATGAGCAAAGAAAGAATGACAAAAAAAGGAATGTATAAGGCACATAGCCAAAAATAGTAACATACAAGGCAAATAACCATAATAGGCATTCAAAAATATAAATAAATAGGAATATTTTTTGGTGGCACGTAATGCGACATTAAATTTCCACAATGATGGAGAAAATCCATTCTGTCCATGTGGAAAAGGATGTTAGCTTCCACATTAATGAGAAATACATCTTTCATCCCAAATTGAACTCAACAAAAAATGTTGCAGATATAAATAACACATTAGAGTGAATGGAAAACATATGAAAAAATTTATGTCAGTCTACATTTTAAATTTTTATAATTGCAAATCAATAAGATGTAAACTTGAATTCAAAAAATATTTTGGTTGAATAGAAAAATAATTAACATTTATAGGCGAGTGGAAATCTGTAGACATCTAACCTGCAGCGTGATCCTCTAAATATGTAGACATTTATAGGTGTGTGAGTGGAATGTTGGGGTTTACTTGCCTTTTATTTCGTATGTGACAATATGAAATTAAAACTCTCCCTACAAATTAAACTCTCTTAAAAATTAAAAAAAAATAGCTTTTCTAATGTTTTGTTTGATTTATAGAAGGTAATTTAAAATTTGAATTGTCTATGAATTATGAGGCTTAAATGTGTATTAGCGTTCAATTTTTTAGGTGACGTCAACGAATGAAGGTTGGTGGAGTCATATGTTAGAGCCAAATATTTGAATTTTGAATCCCATACGATGCAATGAAAATAAAGTGGACCAAATGTTTATTTTGTCTCATCTACCTTGAAATCAGAGGTTTAAAAAAAAATATATATTAGAGGTTCAAAAAATCTACTGAGGTTGGTATTTTTAAATAATTACACCTTTAAAATATTAATAAAGGCCGTAAATTTTTAAGAGGTGAATTCTATTTTGAAAAATATATTCATAATAATGAAAAAGATATCCATTTTAATGAATATCATATTCGTTTTACAAAAACTATACAACCCATAGTAAATAATGAAAATAATTTTATAGAAATGTATTTTTGTCAATATTTTAAAATATATAGTGAAATATAATAATTAATTATATATACATTTAAATTTGAATATTTTAATATATATAAAATTATACATGATTAATTTTAATAATAATATTAGTGATGATAAATATAATTTATTTTTTTTGAATTTTTGAATTATTATATTTTTTATTTTATTATATGTAAATTTTTTTTAATATTAATATTTTATAAAATTCATTTTCCTCATTATTTAATAAAAGTATTATAATAAAACTTATACAAGATATATCATTTTATTTATAAATAACAATAATAAAGGTTTACAAAATAATAATTGTAAAGAATAAAAGATCCATAAAATATAAGTAACTTGAACTCCAACATTAATGTTATGTTTTGGAACTCTTGATGTATTTATAAGGTCAGTACTTAATATATCAAACAATAAGACACACAAACTTGTCTTACATTACACAAAATAATTATAAAAAAATATAGCATGTATTATATGGGACATAGTTTCAATTGTGAATGGTGGAGATAATATGAGATAAAGGCTAAATATAGAGTATTTATTTAGTGATAATTTTTTGTTCATTTGTGAAAGTATTAGTTAAAAAGGGAAAGAGAGGCATTCATTGGAATGTGATCATGAAATCTGGGGTTTTGGCTTTTTTTTTAATGCAGTATATCGACTTTAAGTTAATTAATATTATTTTCAACACATATATTTAATTAAATAATAATATCTTTTTATTTAAAATTATTTATGTAATATATTGATTTAAATTCAATAATATTATTTTTAAAATATATATTTAATTAAATAATAATATCTTTTTATTTAAAATTATATAAAAATTAATATTTATTTTTATTTACCTTTAATTCATCTTCCAAACATGTTTTATGTTACATTTATTGAAGTATAGTGCAAGCTTTTAAGTAAACAAATATTTATGAGCCTTTCAAAAAGTTTTCAATTAAAAAAATATTTTTAAGCCTAAAAACTTCTCCAATTACATTTGAAAAAAAATTCAAATTAATAATGTGATCGATGCTTGTGATTCTATTCACAAATGATCAATATTCAATTGTGCATTTTTATTTTTATTTTAAAGTGTATGATTTTACTCATAAATAATCAATATTCAGTTGTGTATTTTTTTAAAAAAAATTGAAGCATGATTATATTAATAAAAAGGAATAAAATATAATGTTGATCATATAAAAAAGGGTGAACATGAAAATCACTCTTTAAAATGTTCATGTTACATCGAGGCAAGTTTTAATAAAGTAGTTAAATCATAATATCAAAATAATTATATATAAATAGTCGTAAGTATTGATCAATAAAAAATGATGCATAATAGAATACAAAAATCAAGATAATTAAGCAACAACAATAAACATGGTAGCTAGAGGAGGTATTTGTACTCAGAGGACATGCACTATTAAATACAGACTCCCACTCATGAGTATGTTATTTTTATTTTGTTTCTTCCACCTACCAAGAGGGGGAGATAGCAAGATTAGGGCAAAGAAATATGTCTTCCAGAGGACTTTCCCAACTATTGTTATCACTGTTCCCAATTAGGGAAAAAAATCCAACATCATAAGGAGGTGATGGTTTTCGGTGGTGAGGAAACACACTCTAATTTCTTCTCAAATTTTGATGCCAAAATATTTGGTCCCGACCCTAAGAGGAGGACATGTGGCACAAGAGATACAAAGGCTCACAATTGACAATGCATAGAGATACAAAGGCTCACAATTGACAATGCATAGAGAACTCCCCCAGTGATCTAGAAGGGTCTAGAGTTACATGACTTTTAGGTGGACCTTCTCCCCTTAAACTTGAATCTCGGTAAAAACATGGGAAATGATGGTAACTCTATTAACATGAATAAGAATAATTCCATGTCTTCATTATTAAAAATAACATAATTTATAGCTTTCCATTTATGAAAAAGAATATCAGTAAGAAAACTTTGTGAAAAAATGGTGTATCTTACAAGTAACATGGTCAAGTCTCCAAGAAGAACCATTCTTCAGATAAATGATTCTGGAAGAAAGGGTTGACAAAGGGTATGAATCTATTTCTAAGTTGACTGAGCATGAGGAAAAAATAAAAATAAATGATTTAAAGTCTTAGCTTGATGACAAGCAACACATCAGATTTGAGACCCAAAATTATAAGATGGATTGAGGATTATAAAAAAATATGAACTAAGGACTGTAGAAACATATTCCTAACACTGCACCATATAAAAATATACTTAGTAAATACTTTAACAAATTTAAATGATTTACGTAGGTTTTATAAGAAAACATAATATATAAGTTGAACGGTTGTTGGTTCAAGTAGTGAAGATGTTTGGCTCACAAAGTGCCCACTAGAATCAATTCTTGTTGCTAGAAAAACCTATCACAATATAAGGTATGAGATTGAGATCATGCCTCGAAAAAATTGAACGGAATGGGTACTCCTCAGACCTTGATTCTTAACCTCAGATCATCATGTAAAACAATGATCAACAAAAAAAAATGTAGTAATTGAAAAATATTTTGGAGAGAATATTCTCCTATAAAATGCATTTACTAATGATTTTTTATTTGAAACAATATAATTTTTCATTAATTTAATACCAAGTTGTACACTAGTTATAAATGCAATGAACCGAGTCTCACACTATTTCTTGTATGCATACAATATTTTTGTACACTCTTGTAGATAATATATATTTTCTTTTAACTTGAAATTTTTGATGTAGAAGTTCAAAATTAAATAAATAATATTATGGAATCTAAATCTAAGCATTTCTTCTAATTAATTTGGAATTTTAATTAATATAAGTGTAGATATACTTACAAACAAACATTGTTAATTTAAATAATAATATTCGAGATGGTAGATATAACCCTCTTTTTTAAGTTTGTTATTTTTTATTTTTTTATTTTATTATGGATAAATATTTTTGTAGTACTAATATTTTTTAAAACAACTTTTTTCTCATCATTTGATAAATATATTTTAATAGAAAATATTATAATAAAACTTGTACAAGATATGTCATTTTATTTATAAACAAAATAATAAAAAATTTACAAAATGTTACAAAATAATAATTATAGGAAATAAAAAATCGATAAAACATAAACAACTTGAAC
Organism: Torreya grandis; assembly: GCA_037957365.1. Lineage (NCBI taxonomy): Eukaryota > Viridiplantae > Streptophyta > Pinopsida > Cupressales > Taxaceae > Torreya > Torreya grandis. The sequence continues at coordinate 2,503,116 of JARHVA010000384.1, forward strand.
TTCAACATTAATTTTAATCATTGGAACTATTATAGCATTATCAATGTCTACTCCAAATACATCTATTTTATAGTAAAAATAATAATTTAATTTAAATAGTACGTGGGTAGTGATAAATCTTTGGCCATTTGTGAAAGGATAAGTTAGGTATTCCTTAAAGTGTGATCATGAAATCTGATGCTTTGGTTGTTTTTTAATGCAATATATTGACTTAGGTCAACTAAGTTTATTTTCAACACATACATTTGATTACATAGTATTTTTTTATTTTAAATTATATAAATATTAGTGTTTATTTTTATTTTTATTTTTACGTTAATTTATCCAACAAGTATGTTTTATGTTATATCAATTGAGATATATTGGAAGCTTTTAATTAAATAAATATTTTTTAGCTTTTCAAAAAGCTTTCAATTAAACAAATATATTGCAGCCCTTCAAAATTTAAAGGCACCATCATGTTTTTGAAGTTTAATTTAAAAACTTCTTTTAATATATTTTTAATGTTTTTCAAATTAATAATGTTATTGATGTTTGTGAATCACAAATGATCAACATTCAGTTGTGCACCTTTTTCAATTGAAAAGTGCACTTTTGTTAATAGAAATGAGTAAATATAATGTTAAACATACTCAAAAAATGGGTGGACAATAAAATCACATCCTAGAATGTTGATGTCACATTGAGGTAATGCTATAGAAAGCTATCAAATCACAATATTAAAAAAAATCTATAGCAAAATTCATAAGTCTTGATCAATAAAAAAAATGATGCATAACAGAACATAAAAACCAAGGCCATTAATTAGGAGTATCAACATCATAGTCAAATGAGGGGGGCCAAGGACTATCTAATAGCCCTAGTGACTAGTGATTAGAAGATCTATAATATCAGGTATGAGCTCCCACCCCAATTATTTTTCTTCGGTGTATTCCATATGCCAAGAGGGGGAGATAGTAAGAGTTAGGAAAAGAAATTTGTTCTTGAGATGAGATCCCAAATCGTTATTATCATTATGCCCAAGCTAGTCAAAACTGCCATCCCCATGGGGAGGTGACTACTGTTTGTGGTAAGGAGACAAATCCTACTTGCTTCTCAAGCATTGATGTTGAAATCTTTGGCCCCAACCTTAAGAGGGCGACCAATGGCATAGGAAATCCATAGGCTCATTATCAACAACAGATGGAGCACTCCCCCAGTGATCCAAAAGGGTCTTAAGGTGCAAGACTTCCAAGTGGACCTCACTTGCCTAAAATTGAATCTAGAGCAAAACATTAAAAATGACAGTAATTCTGTTAACATGGAGAAAACTCTTTATGTTGCTTTATTAATAAAAATACCATAATTTCTAAGTTTCCATATATGAAAAAGAAAATCAATATGAAAAATCTTTCAAAAACTATTTTATATTGTAGGTAACCTAGTTGAGTCCCTCAGAAGAACCATTTTCTAGGTAAATAAGTTTGAAAGAAAGGTTGAAAAAAGGGTGTGAATCCATTTCTAGGATGGATGAGCATAAGGGAAAAACCATATTAAGTTAGTTAAAGTCTTGGCTTGATGACAAGCAATATAGACTAGATTTGATACCCAAAGGTGTGTATGCTAGTTGTCAATCAATAGACCTTGGTAAAGAATGCACTATAGAAAATAAGCTTTTATGGGCTCAATGTGGGCTTTCCATAGATCAACAAACTTTCTAACCCAAATGATATCCAAAGACCTTAATGCCCACTGATGGTAGAGGGTTTCATTCTGAATATGTTGTAGAACCAAGCGCTGATATCCAATCCAGGGCTTGTATCTATAGAAAGGATTGGTCATAGGCTAGCGTCATTCTCACCACCAAAGGACTCTAGTAGAAACACCAATTTGATGGAGGCACTCGTTAGGTATGGATTTTTGAATTTATTTTATTGACCTGCTACATTCTCAAGTTTGAGTTTTCATTTGAGTCTCAACATGTCCCATGTGAATCATTCTCTCAAAGTTTTATAGACAATGTCCCCAATGGCCTTGATTCCTTTCTTTAAGAGCTTGACCCCTTTAATATAAGGACCATATCAAATGAAACATTATGAAAATTTAGAATGGGTGACCACCATAAGGAATGGAAATTAACCACAAGACTAGTTTTGAAGCCATCCCAACCTAGATGAGGTTATATTTGAGACATTCCCATGTTTTCCATATGATTTTAACTATAAAGGTAACATCCACCTAAATTAACAGAAGAGAAAGGAGAAGAATATATAAATCAAAAGCTTTCCAAGCCTTTTAACCATGAGGGGTTCTTTGAGTAATGCAGTGTTTCATAAGAATCTTCCATGCTTCATTCCCTTCAATGCTTTGTATGGTTCATTTCACACTTAAAGCATACCCTCAAAGTTGATTATCAATTAGTCCATGGCCCCCATATTATATAGGTCTACAAAAAATATCCCATGAGTCCCTATGGAAAGCCCAATGATTTTCTATGTTGTCCCAAAGGAAATCCCTCATCAAATTATACAATTTAGCATACACAACCTTATAAGGAGCCCAACAAGAAGAGTAGTAGATGTGAGTAGAAACTAGCACTTCGACGTGCACTTGAAACTCTCTTGCTAAAGATAGAGGCTTGGTGATCCAGTAGGATATTTTTTTTAACCTGTTGCACAACACAAGACCAATGCTCAACAAGGGAGGCCTTAAAGGAAAAATTAATGCCCATAAACTTAAATTGCACACCTCATAGGATCTATTTCCATTGATATCCTTCTAGCCAAGGAGGTTTGAGGGAATGGATTGCCTATATCACTAAGTTATTTTCCAATAGATTGAAGAGCCTGATATGAGATAAAACATGTCAAGACATTTCATGGAATTCTCAATTGAGCACTCTTCTTCTAGAAGTGTATGAAAATAATCATCCGCATAATGCCTATTAATGTGATGTTGGTGACAATGGAGGGAGAGATTATTTTCACCAAACCTATAGAGGAGTATTACCCAACATATAGCTGAAACCTTACGCAACCAACACATATTTTGAGGGAGCCAAGGGATAACCTTGTATTTTAGACCTGAAAAAGCCCAAAAGTGTGGGATTGCAATCCATTAATGGTAATGAAAGCTCCAACATCCTGAAACAACATGTTAACGATATAAATAAAATGAGGTATAAATGAAGTAGTGTCATATTATTTTATTGAAATATTTATAAAATTATTCATGAAAAAAAGATGCACATAATGGAATCATGCTCCAATAGTTTATTTAAATTATAGATAAATAAAAATGGTCACTAATAACTTACTATCAATTAAATTACATGTTTTTAGTGTGTTAATGTCTTGGATCTCTTACAAAATTTTAAAATAAATTAAGTCATGATATATACACCCATGGGTATGCATTATTGTGAGTAATATTTAGGTTTTATGTGAAGTGAGTTGGTCCATCCTCATGTCATTATCACATTAACATGGGGTCATAGGATGACATAGTGACCACTTAGCTGTGTCAAAGAGTCCATGAGGTGTGACCAAAGGATGCTTGACACGTGCCCTATAAATTGGGCTCTACAAGTCAAGGACTCCATAGAGTGGTATAGAATCAAAATGATATTTGTGTTACTTTTAATGGATATATTTACACCAAGTGTTATGACCACATAGTGGGTTTACAAGGTGATAAAATTCTAAGTATAAGACATAAGGTTACATGATATTTTAATGCATTTACCATGTAATTAGGCCATGTGACAAAGATGCAAAAAGTTGTTCACACATCTAACTAATTTAGATATATGTTTATGAGATTATATAAGTTAATCTAGGCTTATATACATATAGTGGGATCAAGTGCAAACTATTGAGATGGTGAGACATATCATCATCTAATCCGGGCAATAATTTAGGTGACAATTCGGGTGACGAGTCCATCCCAATTGATGATGGAACTTCCAAGAGCCATAAATTTTGCACCATAGCTCCAATTGACTTGTTATTTGAACCGTTGGAAAGCTAATGTAGAGTAAATTTTTACTCTACGTTGCTTTTAAATTTTCATTCGTGCACTACAGTTTTGGTTCCCGCATACCTTGGTCGTGGCGACAGAGTTTTAGAGCAGAGCATGGGTTTCTTTCCCGTCTAAGTGTCAAAGTGTAGCGGAGGCTACCAAATGGCGTAGTCTGAGCATAGGTTCTCTTTCCCCCTTTTTTTTTCTTTCTTTTCATTTTGCCTAAGTGTTGAAATTGAGCAGAAGCCACCAAGTGTTGCTTTCCAAAACACGAAGCCGGCCAACTGGTGTCGTCAAAGACACATTCCATAATTTTCAAGAGAGCTACGGATCGTGCCACGTATCCAATAACAGCTAAGCAGAATGCACCGTGTGTTGGCATCCGCGTCTCATATCGGCACCCACGTTTCATCTATTTTTTTGGTGAAAGGGTTTCAATAAGATAAGTAGCAGGATCAAGTGGAAAGCGCCAGGTGGTAGTTGCGAGAGGTCCTAAACTACTTTTCGGAAGACAGCAAAAGTCACCACATGTTGACATTTGAAAGACAGTTGGTTTAACACCTAGGTTCAATGCAATGGTTCAACATTTTGGGTTCAATACCTCGATTAACATGTAAATGGCACGTAGTATTGAACCGTTGAACCATTGAACCATTTTGGTTCATTGGGCAGTTCAAGGGAGTGTCCCAAAGACCAAAGGGGTCAAGTACCTTTTTGAAAGGTAGAAAGGCATCGTTTCAATTTGTTTAAGTGCCCAAGAGCAGAAGAGGCTGCCAAGTGTCACTTTCCAAGCCCCTTTCTACTTCATTCCAGAAAGAAGCGGAAGATGCCACGCATCTTCCCAAGGACAGCAGAGGTTGCCATGTGTCAACCTCCGAGAGATCATCTTCAAGCTTCATTGTCGAATAAAGATTGTGGTGGGTCCTGGGTTTTATTTCAAAGGTCTGTGGAAGCGCCAAGTGTCACCAAGCGAAGATGGCCACGTACATCCATCCTTTTTGGTAGTTGCTCGAGCAAGGAATGCAGTGAGTTTATTTTTTTAAAATTGCTAAGTATCGAAGAAGTGGATTGTGACAGGTGTCGAAGGCAGAGCGTTCCTGAGCAGGATATAGGGAAAGCAAAAAATGCCATGTGTCTTTAATAAATCAGGTGGAAAGTGCCAAGTGTCATTCTCTAGTGCTTTCTAAGCCATAAAGAGAATTTCAAGAAATTGACTAAGTGTCCTCTCCCGTTTCAACAGAACAAAGTGTTCTGTGTATCTATTGCCGCAAAGCAAGGTGGAGAGAAACTCGGTGGGAGTTATTTCTAGTAGATGGAGCAGTGCACTGGGTAGATTTTTGGGGCCTGCAAACATTAAAAGGGCCGTCTGTTTGTCCCCTGTAGGTGGAGGAGAATGGATAGTTGAGTGGCTAAGCAGGTGATGGAATGAGGAAATTTAGGCGTGGAAGGAGGTACTAGTCATGAATCGACATACCGCAGTCAGGGCAGTCATCCCACCCTAGCATGGCCACTTCCTGATAAGACCAGGATACATCTAAAGCATTGAAGGCACCGTCTGTTTGTCCCCTATGAGTTAAGGGCAGAGTAGAATTACGTGGGAAAGGGGATGGTGGAAGGATACATTCGAGGCTATAAAAGAAGAGGATCAGTAACAAAGGAAAAAAGGGGGGGACTTTCTATAGTTTAGACTTTCTAGAGTTTTTGACTAAGTAATATCATTTGCTTTTGTCTCATTTTCTTGAGTTGAAAAGTTGATGTAACTGTGCATGTTTCTATGCCTTTTATGTGGCTGAATAAATTAATAAGATTGAGCTCTATGCCTTTGTTGATATTATCTGTGTCATTTGCAAAAGTAGTCTATACTATAGATTTTCTAGAGTTGTGATTAGGAATGTCATTTGCTTTTGTCTCGTTTTCTTGAATCAGAAGTTCTACATAACTGTACGTGTTTCTGTGCCTCTTATGTGATTGGAAGATTCTTACAAGAAGATTGAACCCTATGCCTTTGTTGACATTTTTTGTATCTCAGCAAAAGAAGCCTTTGCTAGGAGCCTCTATTTCTATTTTTTCAATCTTTTACATTGATCATGCACTTGTTTGCTCTTAAATGTGAATGAATCCTACATATAGTCTAACTATTCTCAGGATTAGGATCAAATTACACTTAGGCGCATCGCCATAGTTAGGTTTCATTTCCTGCATTTGCATTTCTATTTAATTTTCTATCCTTTTTCCCCCCACACTTGATACAAAAGAAGAGACCAGCTTCTCTAAAATTTGGAGGTTATTTCAAGCCGCAATATCCTACAACTTGAAACTTCTCATTGTTGTTGATTAGAATCAAGCGCAAATTTTAACCATCAACAGTTTTTGGCATGCTCGATGGGACCAAGCTTTCAAGGAGTTGAAGAATATTTGGTGTGTTCTTCGGCCAACTAGCCTTTGGAGGTTTTTTATTAACACCAACGGTGACTCTAAGTTGAATCAGCTGGTTAGGTAGTCCTGGTATCATCAAGAAATCACCGTTTGGTATGTATAATTCTATTACTCAAAGCTATGAGTCTTATGCTCCTTCATATATTTTTAATCAAGATCAGGTTTCACCTGGAATCACGTCAAGAAACAAGGATGCATATGGTCATGAGTTTTGCCCTTCACAGGTCTGATATGACTAGGCTCAGCCCTGTCTTGAGCTATACCAGTCTCCCCAATATGTCATATCCCATGCTCAACCTAATCTCATTTCCACCTTCGAAAAAGCTTTACTGGGATATAAAAAATATGTATTGGAGCTTGAAAATAGAAGGGGTTGTGGCCAAGAAATTCCTAATCATGTCATCCATCAAGTGAGAAATGTAATAGATATGATTAAAAGTGAATGGGATCCCATTGAAAGAGTAAATTGGCAAAGGCTTACATATGGGATGTTGGATGTGTGTGGCTTGATTGCATTTTTAGAAGAAAAGCTGAGCATTCATGAGAGACAGCCTTACCAAGTCTATCAACCTACGCATTCACTGCCACAAGTTTCATATCAGATATACACAACCCCTGCTCATGAGCCAAATCGAACCTGTAAGGTTATTTCCCCAATAACATCGAGTCTATATTGGCAGCGAAGGAAGTGGACTCCAAACCCTCACTTTCCCCTCAAGTCCCTCTCACCATTCCTCAAGAAGCTTCTTGCTTTTCATCTCAGCCTTCATACACTCCCCACTTCTATGATGATTCTTATAAGCTCCAAGAAAGACTTTTTCAAGAAAATCTAGCTAAGCAAGTTGAGGAATTAGAGGCAAAGATGAGATTGCTTAGAGAAAGAGAGATAGAGATTTCAAACCTTAAAGGGGAGCCTATGCCAAAAGATACCTCTTATGCCAATCCTCAGGTCCTTCAGCATGATGACAAGATTCCAAGTTAGAATAAAGAAGATAATGAACCAGCTGAAAACTTTGAAGAAGAGTATACTCGGTGCATGGCTAGTCAAGAAGATTTCATGACAGATGAGGAGGAAATCACCATAGATACACCCTTTGATGAACAAGAGGACAAGTCACAAGCTTTTGCCTTAATCTCTGATGAAGAAGAGATCGTTTTTGACTTTTTTCTCACTTTGCAAGAAGATATGGAGGGGCATGGACACTTCCTTGATCAAGTCATTGGGACAGGTTACACTATTCTTCAAGGAGGCCATGAACTGGCCGAATGTGGAGGAGACAACATTGAGACTCAACTAAGTATGCAGAGGGGATGCCAACTTTCAGATTTATCCTTTCAAGAGGTTGAAGTCATCAAGGAACATGATGATGTAATGGAACCCAAAATGAGGTAGGAGATAAGCCAAAAGATGATGGATGTCAAAAGACACAGAGTGGAGAACCAACAACCATCGATTTCTTGATGAGACACGATAGCTTGAGGAACCAATATTTGATGGGATTTCAAGAACAAGAAGAGCTTATGGATGTCGAAGCATGTTTGACTCAGACTCACTCAAATGCAGGTGAATCTGAGTGGCCTACACAGAGGACATTTCACCTAAGGTATACCCATTTCAATCACTTGTATGGCAACATAAGCTGGCTTGTCATGAAGGAGACGTTAAAATTTTTGTTTTTGATCCTGAAGGGAAATTAAAATGCTTAATTAATGTAGTTAGGTAGTTTCCCATTCCCGCATTGTTTTTGTTTTTCGTTGTTGTTTTCCCGCTTTCCTTTTAAATAAGTGTTTTAAACACAGAGTTGGCGACTTATAAAGTTTTTAAATTATTCAAATTTTTGCCACATTAAATGCTTCCCAAATCTTTCAAAATCTCTAAGGTACCTTGCGCCGCAACTTGCATAGCTTGTCCACCTCGTTGTTTCCCGAAGATTGAGTAGGATCTGCTAACGGTCATTTGAATTTAATGCTATTTGAGACTTGATAAGTCCATAAATATCTCTTAGCAAGATTTAAAGTTTACAAACTCTCAAGCTTTCCTGCAATTGCAAAAATATCTTGCTCCTTGTAATTATTTAGTGCCTAGTAAAATTTGCTTCAGCAAGAGTGTTTCTGTCTTGCACAAAGTTCATACCAGGTATTACAGAAAAGAGATGGCAGGAGCATCATCTTCACAACAAGGAGCCAGGATGTCTGGATATCTTGATAGGTTGCTTGCTAGTAAATCATATGCTACATCTCCTACACAACCATTGAGAACCTATCCAAGAACCAAAATCTTGAGAGTTGGTCAAGCCAGTGATCCATCAAAAGTAAAGGATTACGGAGATGGAATCATGGACCTAATCTTGCAAAAGACTAGTAGCAAGAATCTTAGAGAAGGGGCACACCAAAAGTGTCTTCAAAGGGCCAGAGTAGGGCAACACGAGATGTTTGTAATGAGGATATGGACCTCGCAATTAGCTCAGTTCATTATCCCAGCTGTGCACCCATGCCCTAATTTGATTGAATTATGTGCATAGTTGCTCCATGCACCATCTTGCACCATTCAACAAGGTCCCTTCATGGTGCAGATCACCCCATAAATCAATATCACTACATTCCCCACTATTGATAGGATGCAAAGGATGTGGGTGAACGTCAATACTCAGACAAGGTTTTTGAGGTCTGAGTTACAAATGGTCGATGGTGATATTACGGTACCCACACTCCCTGTGCCAAGAGCTCAATTCACGCCAGCTAGCCAAGACACACTATCAATGATGGCTTTCATTTTTGGCATAAAGGATGACATGGCAGTGTATGCAAAGAAAATGGCCATCCTTTTTAGGTTGAAGATAGTTGACAAGATGCAGGCGTATCGACTTGACTTCTCGGAGCACATTACCTTGTCAATAGTGGAACAACTGACCCAGTTCAGATCAAAAGGGGTGTTCAAGTATTCCTCTTATTTGTTTCATCTCATACTATATCAGAACCTTGATCTTTTCACCTAACATATGAATCTAAACATATATGACCTAGATTTTGACCCCCAAAGGACCATCCCTATGTCTGCATGGACACACATTTTATCAGGAACTAGCGACCCGTATGATTTTTGGGAACTGTTCGTTACCCCCACTTTTTGTTGCCTTAGCCCTGAACCTGTCATAAATAGGTTATTTCCAAGTGTTACAAACCTCTTGGTCAGTTGTCCAATCTCGTGCAACTTCTATTTTGGGTCCCACCACATGATCATAAGGGTTCATGGGTTTTGTGGGGAACCAGTGTTGCTACCAAAGACTTTAACTCTTAGGCTAGCATTCCTGGAGGTCACTAGGTAGGTGTCAGTAGTCGAAAACAAGTATGGCTCTAGGAAGAAGAAGAGAAAAATGTACAATCTCTCATGGATGGCAGACAGCATAAGCCTAGAAGTTAGAGATGCTGAGAAAGTGCTGTTGTAAAAATTGGTCTTCCTAGGTTTCCTGCTAGTCGAAGACAAATGGGTTTACGACCCAAGTGGTTACATAGCTTCTTGGGTAAGGACCAATAGGATTGGGGCCAGGATTGCACATGAAGGCCGCCTTTTTTGGGAGACCAAAAAAAAACCCTGCAGAAGATGCTCTTGGTCTTTATGTTGAATTGACAGATTTGCCCTTGCCACAGAACAGGCCATGGGAAACCTTCTATGATAAGTAGAGGGATTATGATCCTAAAGTCAGGATGACCTCTAGTTTGAGAAGGACATTGAAGAACAAAGATTGGGATGCAGAGAAGATTGAAGCCTATTGGAAATATAGGCAAGAAATTTCTCAAACCACCCATACTTTCAGAAGCATAGATTCAAATGAAAGATGGGAGGAACTCTAGGATGAGTGTCATCCCTCCCCTACATCTAGCTTAGAAACAAGCCATTTTTTTACACTCGATATAGGGTAGGAAGTTAGAGCGGGACCAAGCCAGCAACCGGAGGCCTCAGGGCAAGTTGCTGCTACAGTCACTACATTAACCTGGCCACATCCTCTTAGCATTGTAGAACAACAAAGGAGTATGGTGTCTTCACCACCAAAAGCTTCCCCATCATTAGACATTATTGAAATCCCCAGTTCTCCAAAAGCACCACTGGCAATAGCAGATGTGGAAGGGAAGTAGACACAGCCAGAGTTAGAGACACCTAGGAAGAAGAAGAGGGTGCAGTTCCATTTTGATTCAGAGGAAGAGGAACCTTCACAGTGCCAATTACAGAGCACTATGATTCCCCCTCAAGTAAGTATTAATCCTCCTCCTCCCTCTCATTCTGTTCCTTCCTTGGTCGATAGGATGCCTCCACCTAGCCAAATGACACCTCTTGCCACCGCTGCCATCCCCATTTCACAATTCACCCCATCCTTGATGCCTCAAGCCCTAACATTACCCCATTTCTCCCCCTTATTCCCAAAAAGGTGCCCCTTTAGCTCACCCATAACCAACCACTGCCTCTTCAATATGGCTTGCCACAAGGATATCCTTTTACAGGAGGACACATTGCATCCCCTTCCACCTTCCAGATGCAGGCTGATGTTGCTAGAAAGAAAAGAGAAGCCCGGTTGGAGAAAAAGAAAACTAAAGTGAATAAAGCATTGGCTGATCTACACCTGTGGTCACAATTTGACCCTATTCAATAGCAACTGACGGTGACCCATTTGTCACCCAACGTCGTCAAGCTGAGTGAACAGATGCAGCCAGAGGATTATATAATGAACACAGTGGCCATTGATATGTCCTTATTTAGGCTCCAAGATAGAGTTGAGCTATTGACAGAATCCACTTCTGTAGTCACAGAGGATTATTTGAAAACATCAAGAAGACTACAGAAGATGGAGATCGATTTGGCCAAAGAAAAGGCAAACTATAGTAGTTTGGCCAAAGAAATAATTAAGAAAGATAATAAAATAGCAAGTTTGAATAAACAGTTGCAAGATATTATTTCCCTTTAGACTCATCGGGCAATCTAGGCCTAGAATGATTCATTAAAAGCAGAGCTCATGCATGTAAAAGATGGAGCAATGACCCTTAGGAGGGAGAAAGCAGCGTTGTAGGGAAGACTCGAAGGACATTAGCTGCAAGTTACTCAATTGCAGCAAAAGTTGCTGGATGAACAAAATAAGACTTTGGCTTTTCAAGCCCAGTTCTAAGCAGAGCAACAAAAAGTGGCACAACTAATGCTAGAGCTAGCTAATAGGACAAAAGGTGTCAAAGTGATACAACTAGTAAAGGAGCTCTACGAATCAATGTGGAAAAGAATCTCCTCTGAGATTATTCAACTCAGGCCATCTCTCACCTTCTTGCTTAACGCACAACAATTGTGTGAAAATGTGGAAGATTCAGTGAAGAACACTCTGGCTATAGTCTCCAACAGAGTCACAGACTCCCAAACCTTGTTGCAAAAGCTCTACAATGCAATGGATGCAACATTAGTAGCTGCAGGAATCAATGACAGAATGGTCGCCTTGAAACGGGTCAATGAGGTGCTCAGTTGCAATGCTGTGGCCAACAGTTGCAAAGAGCTTCTTGAAGTCATGAAAGAAGGCATCGATGAGATGAGATAGCATATTGAAGATCTAGTGAAACTAGGCCTTCCTTCTTCATTTTCAGATGCCAACATGGTGTTGATGGTTGATCAAATTAAACCATTGCTGCTAACCAAATAGAAGGATCAAATATTTTTCCAGGACCTACGGGATTATTCCTCAGTCTCAAAAGTCCAGATTTTACAAAACTTTTTGCACAAGGATATCATTAACCTTGATCTAGCTTTCGTTCAATTGCAGAACAAGCAAGGGTTATCTGACCATGAATGGTCCATCTACCAGACAACACTGTTGAACCTGTAAAATTTTGAAATTTTGAAAGAAGCAGGAGATGTGTTTCTTTTTGAGCAGGCTCAAAAGTCCTGGGGGTCGCCAGTAACTGTAGAGTAAATTTTTACTCTATGTTGCTTTTAAATTTTTAGTCGTACACTGTAGTTTTGGTTCCTACATACCTTGGTCATGGCATCAAAGTTTTGGAGCAGAGCGTGGGTTTCTTTCCCATCTAAGTGTCAAAGTGCAATGGAGGCTACCAAATGGTGTAGTCTGAGTGCAAGTTCTCTTTTCCACCTTTTTGTTTATTTCATTTCATTTTGCCTAAGTGTTGAAATTGAGCGGAAGCCACCAAGTGTCACTTTTCGAAACACGGAGCCGACCAACTGGCATCATCCAAGACACTTTCCATAATTTTCAAGAGAGTTGCAGATCATGCCACGTATCCAATAGTAGCTGAGTGGAACACACCGTGTGTCGGCATCCACGTCTCATATCAGCACCTGCATTTCATCTATTCTTTCAGTGAAAGGGTTTCAATAAGCTAAGTAGTAGGATCAAGCAAAAAGTGCCAAGTGGCAGTCGCGGGAGGTCCTGAACTACTTTTCGAAAGATAACGAAAGTCACCACATGTCGGCATCCAAAAGATAGTTGGTTCAATGCCTAGGTTCAATGCAATGGTTCAATGTTTTGGGTTTAATACCTCGATTAACATGTAAATGGCACACAGTATTGAATCGTTGAACCATTGAACCATTTTGGTTCATTGGGCAGTTCAAGGGAGTGTCCCAAAGACTAAAGGGGTCAAGTACCTTTTTAAAGGTAGAAAGGCATCGTTTCAATTTGTTTAAGTGCCCAAGAGTAGCGGAGGCTACCAAGTGTCACTTTTCGAGCCCCTTTCTACTTCATTCTTGAAAGAAGCAGAAGATGCCATGCATCTTCCCAAGGATAGTGAAGGTCACCACGTGTCAACCTTCGAGAGATCATCTTCAAGCTTCATTGCCAAATAAAGATTGTGGTGGGTCCTGGGTTTTATTTCAAAGGTCTGTGGAAGTGCCAAGTGTCACCAAGTGAAGATGGCCACTTACATCCATCCTTTTTTGTATTGCTCAGGCAAGGAATGCGGTGAGTTTATTTTGTTAAAATTGATAAGTATCGAAGAAGCGGATTGTGACATGTGTCGAAGGCAGAGCGTTCCTGAGCAGGATATAGGGAAAGTGGAAAATGCCATGTGTCTTCAATAAATCAAGCAAAAAGTGCCAAGTGTCATTCTCTGGTGCTTTCTAAGCAATAAGGAGAATTTTAGGAAATTGACTAAGTGTCCTCTCCCGTTTCAACAAAATAGAGTGTTCCATGTATCTGTTGCCGCAAAGCAAGGTGGAGGGAAACTTGGCAGGAATTATTTCTGGTAGATGGAGTAGTGCACTGGGTAGATTTTTGGGGCCTGAAAACATTAAAAGGGCCGTCTATTTGTCCCCTATAGGCAGAGGAGAATGGACAGTTGAATGGCTAAGCAAGTGATGGAAAGAGGAAATTCAGGTGTAAAAGGAGGTACTAGTCATGAATCGACATACCGCAGTCAGGGCAACCGTCCCGCCGCAACATGGCCACTTCCTAATAAGACCAGGATACATCCAAGGCATTGAAGGCATTGTCTGTTTGTCCCCTGTGAGTTAAGGGCGGAGTAGAATTATGTGGGAAAGGGGATGGTGGAAGGTGACATCTGAGGCTATAAAAGAAGAGGATCAGTAACAAAGGAAAAAAGTGGGGGTCTTTCTATAGTTTAGACTTTCTAGAGTTTTTGACTAAGTAATATCATTTGCTTTTGTCTCATTTTCTTGAGTTGAAAAGTTGATGTAACTGTGCATGTTTCTATGCCTTTTATGTGGCTGAATGAATTAAGAAGATTGAGCTCTATGCCTTGATTGATATTATCTGTGTCATTTGCAAAATTAGTCTATATTGTAGATCTTCTAGAGTTGTGATTAGGAATGTCATTTGCTTTTGTCTCATTTTCTTGAATCGGAAGTTTTACATAACTGTACGTGTTTCTGCGCCTCTTATGTGATTGGAAGATTCTTACAAGAAGATTGAACCCTATGCCTTTGTTGACATTTTATGTATCTCAACAAAAGAAGCCTCTACTAGGAGCCTCTATTTTTATTGTTTCAATCTTTTACATTGATCATGCACTTGTTTACTCTTAAATGTGAATGAATCCTACATATAGTCTCACTGTGCTCAGGATTAGGATCAAATTACACTTAGGTGCATCACCATAGTTAGGTTTCATTTCCTACATTTGTGTTTCTATTTAATTTTCTATCCTTTTTCCCCCCACACTTGATACAAAAGAAGAGACCAACTTCTCTCAAATCTGGAGGTTGTTTCAAGCTGCAATATCCCATAGCTTGAAACTTCCCATTGTTGTTGATTAAAATCAAGCCAAATTTTAACCATCAACAGCTAAGAATGAGGATAACACCGTGAGATGGAATTTAGCTCCACTCAATGAAGTTTGACCCTATAAAACCCAACAGAAGTGCCCCAAATTTCAATTTTAGCAGTGCAGTCTAAAAATAGTAAGTTTCTAAAAATAGTAATTCCTCGAATTCGGTATTGTTTTAAATCATGGAAGTCAAATCAATAAATATCCCTTGAGATTGGTGACCTTCCACATCCTCCCCCTACTTTAAAAATGTGTATAAATTAAGATGTAACCCAAAATAGAAATCAGACATTTCTTCTCAAAGATAAGCGTATGTTTGGGTCTGCAAATTTGATCAATAAAACATCTCTTCTTAGAGATAGCATTATTCGAATTGTGTTGTTCTTGTTTCTTGAATTCTATTTCAACCAAAGCTTTTCAAGTTTTAGAGCATCATCACAACCTCTCGAGGTCATGAATTATGTTTAGACTACAAGATGTCTCTCAAATTATGATTACTCTATGAAATGGTATCAGATTCCATGTGGTATGATATCAAAGTGGATCTCTCAAAATTGAATGAAGTAAAATAGGCCTAAGTCATAAGTCACATATAAATAAGGCCTAAATCATAAGTTGTATATAAATAAAGTGATTGAGATGGTGAGACATATCATCATCATAACCTCTCAAGGTCACGAATTATGTTTAGACTATAAGATGTCTGTCAAATTGTGATTGCTCTATGAAATGGTATCAGATTCCATGTGGTATGATCTCATAGTAGATCTCCCAAAACTAAATGAAGGAAAATAGGCCTAAGTCATAAGTCGCATATAAATAAAGTGATTGTTATCAAAATATGACATCATTTTGACCTCTATGAGTCCAAGTATATTTCATGTTCCCCTTCTCCTGGAAGTTTTTATAGGTTCTCAAAGCTTATCCATGCCATTACATTGCTAAATCATGAGTTTAAACCCTTTTCTAGTCGCCTCAGAGCAATTAAGGTTTCTTGGCAAAAATTAAGGTTTTAGGGGATGTTAAGGTTTTTATTATGGTCAATCAAGGTCTTTTCAAACTTTATTTCCTACATAAGTTGTTATAGGAGTTGAAAAAAAATCC
Organism: Torreya grandis; assembly: GCA_037957365.1. NCBI lineage: Eukaryota > Viridiplantae > Streptophyta > Pinopsida > Cupressales > Taxaceae > Torreya > Torreya grandis. The sequence goes on from JARHVA010000384.1 coordinate 2,518,926, forward strand.
ATATAAGTCTTATAGGGTCTTGGTCAAATGAAATGTCCACTCCATGAGGTCATCTACTTTCACTAGCATTCTATACACTTGAAACTGCTTCTTAAGGGTTCTAAAGTCATTTCCAAGTTGAATATGATGTATGGTACATAAAAATGGTTCTTATAAAGAATGAAAATATGTTTTAAAATGTTTTTAATGTTAGTTCAAGTTAGAGGCTAGTCAGACCTTGTAATTTTAATGCTCAAAGAAGGAGAAGTTGCGCTAATAAGGGTAATTTTGATCATTTGTACGATCATCTTCAAGAGTGAACATATGATAAGTGACTCTCTACCTTCCTCAATAATTTTCAACATTCATAAGGTTTAAAAAATTCCAAAAATAGCAAGATTTTAGTTTCTTCTTCATCAGATCCCTTGGTAACCTTGTAAGGGTCATGTCTAAGTGTTTGTTTTGTATATAATATGGAGATATGGACCCTGAGCTCTTCACCAGGTATGGGGACCCCAATGGAATTTAAATTCATGGAATTAGTCTTTGGGTCAAGCTCATGCTCTTTATGAACAAATTCTAAAAATGCCAACTGATTAGAGAAGGCTCTAAACCCCATTACCTTGTTTTTTGGGTAGTCTTATTACAAATATAAACTAGTTGTTGTAGAATAAGTGTTATAGGATATTGTAGAGGGTCTAAGAGTTATCATATTTCCATCATATCAACTTATCTAATGCATTCAAGTGCAAGATACCTCCATATTTCTTAATGTTACAAGTTTGTCTCATTGGGTAGTAGTTGTCCATATGGCCAGTGAGCATTGTCAAACTCCATATGGTCTTGAAACATGAACACACCTCCTATATAACCCATATAAGTTTTCAATAAGGTCTCATTATGGAAGGTTTCCTAATGACTCAATGGTCATGGGGAGAGTGCACCTATAACTAGCCTTTTTGAGACACATGTGAATGATACATGTATAAGATGGGCTAAACTCACTGCTAAACATTGTAGATCTTCAAAAACATAAATTAAAAGGAGGCATATATAAGACCATTCACTGAGCAATGGGTTTTGATGCCATGGAGTTAGTGCCTCTATTTGACTAAGCAAAAACTCAAATTTGTAAGCTCAATTTGGAGGTTTCAAGAAGGATATTGTCAGGATCTTGCTCCACCAATAGAGCACATATGATTACTTCTTGTATTAGCAACTAAACACGGAATTTAACCAGGATCAATAAGTAACTAGAAATATGAAACAACACAGGAATATGAGAGACAATACACAATTGTATTAATAATCACTCAGAATAATATACAATAAAGAAGATGTCACTTCTTATTCCACCTCAAAGGCTCGCCACACCTCAAGACCTTCTTCCCTCTCTCTCTCGGTCCCAACAATCAACTCCAATACAGAATTGATGTTCACCTCCACCAGACAGAAACACGCTGCCAGTACACCAAGTACACAACCGTACTCCAAGTAGATCTCCTGCTCTCTGCTGCTACCTGCAAATCACAAGACCTTACTCACCATTATAGATCTCCAAAAGAAGCCATGCTCACCTGTTGACTAAGATCATACATATACGAATAACCCTTCTGATTCTCCAAACCAGCACCCACTCTTGGTATTGTGGCACTAGGAGGAACACACCATTGCTCTCCTCTCTCTGAAGGAGCTTATTTTCTCTCTTACTCTCTAGCTACAATCTTACAATACAACCCATGAGTCCATATATAGATCTCATGCTTACAATAATTAGACTACCCTAATTACAATAATTAGACACGCAACTCAAGACTATAATTAGCCTTTAAATGCAAACTCTCGGTTCAACAAACTAACTATCTGTGCAATGAATAGTTTTAGAACTGCCACATGCGATCGACATTGGTCCTTGTCTGCCTGGAGGTGACCGACATCGGCCGACCTTCTGCTGATGCCAGTTGTCTTCAGCTCACACCTGCCGATGTTGGTTGCCTTCTGCACTGCACTCTGTCGACGCCGGTCTCCCTAAAACTTAGCAACCTCCTCCATGTTTGCACCAGTTGAAGCTTTTAGCTCCACAACCTAACAATCTCCCACTTGGAGATAAATAGTTGCAACTGTACCTGTACCTGTACACCATCTAATTTTATTCCTGGCTTGTATCCCTCTTCAAGCTTAATCCTAAAGACCAACCACCACACACCTTGTGATGCTCTACCTATCATCCAAATCTCTTGCCACATCCACATCTACAAACCCCTGTAGAAAAGAACTTGAACCTGCATAGCATGTGCACCTACTGCTGGTCCCTCTAAGAATCCACTGAACTGCCCTCCAGTACTTCTTTCCTGAATTGGCTCCAAACTTTCTAACAACTCCCACTACTTGGGAAAACTCAGGTCTACACTAGACCTCATGTGATTTTGAACCCTGTTCAAAGATAAGCTTGAACCGTCTAGCCCTTGGTGTGCTTTCTGATTCTGCATCCTGCATCATGAACCCTGCCAACACCGTCTTCACATCAGCTCCCACTGGAGACAAAATCTCCATGTCTCTTATGCTAAAGAATTTTGTTGCTCCCAAATTCTCCATGACATACCTCTAAACTAACCTTACCCTTAGCTCAATAAAACCCTGTATGTACAAAACCTGCTAGCAAATTATGCACATACAATAACTAGATAATGTCGTGACTCATCATCCACCTGGTAAAACAAACACAATAGTTAAACCTCCATTGCCCTGTAGCTTGCTCAAGACCATATACCTTGGCCTTCCGTCTCACGTATCCATCCACTCTCTTCTTCAACTTGGGAATCCATCCCTCATCCAGTGCTTTCTTCCATCTGACAACTCCACCAACAAATACCTATTTGGTTCTTCTCCAAGGACTCACACTCCTCATCCATGCCAAGCTCCCACTATATCTGGATTCTACCTGCATTGCTTCTTCTCATCTTCCTAGTTCTTGACCATCAGTAAGCAATATAAAGAAGGTGAACAATGAATATGAGGTTCACTTTCCCTTTTTGACCTCCATATGGGCATTTGAGACTTATTGATAGCTTACTGTCTGCCCACCATCCATTCCAGTGACCGATCTTGATCATCTCCCAGTCTGTAACCAACCGATGTCGATTCCCTGCACTGACCCTAACTGTCGACATCAATTTCATGATCGACGCCGATGTACCTTCTATCGATGTCGGTTTCTTCCTGATCAACGTCGGTCTTCCTGTTGCCAACGTCAATTACTGTCTAACCAATGCCGGTACTTGTGTTCACCTGTGAGTGATAACTTTTTACCCGTGAGCTCTCCATGGATCAAAACCCTGTTCAAATCAACATAGCTCTACTCAGAATAATTCAGTCCACTTCGCTGATCTCTGTCCGTCATCTCCTCCATGAACACCAAGGCTTTCCAGTTCTTTAACTTGTCAAAAACATCTGACCTCTGCTTGAAAACTTGCATTCCCCTCCTACATATGTGACCAAGCCTACAAAGCCACATCTCTACTACAGAAGGTGAATCAGTAATATAAGTAGATAGATAAAGGATACCTACTTTCTTACCACCATCTAATTCAAGTATATCTGCTGTGAGAGTTACAGTGCATCTCCCATCACCCAACTTTCTTGAAGAAATTAGACTAATCTCCAAGACTGGTACTTGCATGACCTCCTTCAACAACTGTGTGTCATCTGTCTACAATTTCAGCTTCACTTTCCCTTCGTCAATCATCTGACAAGGCTCTCCAACCCCTAAATAAATCTCTCCAAAGTCTCCAAAGACATACCTATGAAAAGATGCTCTATTTCGGGTTGCATGGAAAGAGGCAAAAGAATCTGTAAATAAAGATTCTACTTTAACCAGAGCAACCTGTGCAACATCACCCGCAACATCTGCTTCTACACGCTGATCTTCTACTGACCAACAATCTCCTTTTCCCTGCTCTTACTTTCCATCAATCAGACCATTCGTGCTATTCAGTTTCTCCATTCGTAGCTTAATTTCTTCTACCATTGCTATACTCCCACTCAATCTAAAACCCCTGAGAGTGACCTGTAATCAAAGACACTACCAGATCTAAAACCACCTGTTAGTCAATCCAACCAAAAGCTCTGATACCACTTGATGGTATTAGCTCTTGAACCTACAACCAGGCTCTGATACCAACTTGTCAGGATCTTGCTCCACCAATAGAGCACATATGATTACTTCTTGTATTAGCAACTAAACACGGAATTTAACCAGAATCAATAAGTAACTAGAAATATGAAACAACACAGGAATATGAGAGACAATACACAATTGTATTAATAATCACTCAGAAGAATATACAATAAAGAAGATGCCACTTCTTCTTCCACCTCAAAGGCTTGCCACACCTCAAGACCTTCTTCCCTCTCTCTCTCGGTCCCAACAATCAACTCCAATATAGAATTGATGTTCACCTCCACCAGTTAGAAACATGCTGCCAGTACACCAAGTACACAACCATACTCCAAGTAGATCTCCTACTCTCTGCTGCTACTTGCAAATCACAAGACCTTACTCACCATTGTAGATCTCCAAAAGAAGCCATGCTCACCTGCTGACTAAGATCATACATATACGAAGAACCCTTCTAATTCTCCAAACCAACACCCACTCTTGGTACTGTGGCACTAGGAGGAACACACCATTGCTCTCCTCTCTCTGAAGGAGCTTATTTGCTCTCTTACTCTCTAGCTACAATCTTACAATACAACCCATGAGTCCATATATAGATCTCATGCTTACAATAATTAGAATACCCTAATTACAATAATTAGACACGTAACTCAAGACTATAATTAGCCTTTACATGCAAACTCTTGGTTTAATGAACTAACTATCCGTGCAATGAACAGTTTTGGAACTGCCACATGCGATTGACGTAGGTCCTTGTCTGCCTGGAGGTGACTGACATTGGCCGACCTCCTGTCGATGCCGGTTGTCTTTAGCTCACACCTGCCGATGTCGGTTGCCTTCTGCACTGCACTCCATCGACGCCGGTCTCCCTGGAACTCAACAACCTCCTCCATGTTTGCACCAGTTGAAGCTTTTAGCTCCACAACCTAATAGATATCATGCATTACAACCCAGGTAGAAGTTCTAAGTTTTGAATACAAAATGTGTAAGAATATCCACAATCCATAATGATAATCTATAGTCCTGAGGGTGATATGATGAGACTATCATGTAGGTTAAAGGACCCTATCATAGGATACATTCACCTAATTATAGATCCTTGGCCTAAATTATCCAGTCATGGGAGAGATTGATGTTTTGAGGCCTCTATAGGAATAATTAAACTTTGTGAATTGATAAAAAATATGGTTATGAATGTAAAATTACAGCCATGGTCACCTCAAAGTCATACAGGCAGCAAACATACTCACTATTTTATCTTAAACCTTGCTCACTTCGTTGGCAAGAGATAGTTTTGAGACCAAGGGGTCTGTTTGAACCCAAAACACAAAATAGTAAGTCAAACCCCATGGAGGGACCTTGTGTCAATACATAAACATATAAAATACCTCAATACACTCCCATGTTTCATAAAACCTCAATTTTCAACATAAATTACCTAAAGAACTAGTAAGGAGATGACAAGCCTATAACCTCAGGTCTCCTAACCAATGCACCAAATTCATAAAATAAATTAATAATCATTAAAAAATCATGTATATCATGAGGAATAATATTTTGTATGTTATTAAAAATTTACTAATATTGAGATTGAGTTTTGAGACACAAAAATTAAATTAGATCTCTCTTGAGGTCAAGAGAGCTAAGTTTACCACCTGAGGAGAAACTTCACACGTTCACACCATGTCTGACACTTTTAATTGGAATATGATCCATTTTTAATATGTGTGGGGGTCAGTCAAGAAGGATCTACAAGTGGAATGAGTCTACTTTATAGTTGGTGCTTTATGAATGGTCGTTAAGACCCCAAATAGGTCTTAAACCCTATTAAGACCCTTGAATGAATGTGATGCGAGAAATTTTTATTTTAATGGATCCCAATACATTTTTTTATATCTATAAACATTTGAACCATTTCACCAGATCTTAAATGCTCCTCACCATGAAATTGGATATTGATGTCACCTATATGAACACACTAAATGCCCTCTCTTTTTCTAATTTTGATGATTTTGAGGGGTACAAACATGGATTAATTATTTAAAATCATTATAAGAGGTACCATGGGATGTTTTATAACTTATAAATTCTTAAAATCCTTTCCTCTACTCATGAAACTACTATTATAGGTCTGCACAAAGAAGACAGTTTGATATGTATTAGGAATGAGAGACCTAGTTACCTAGATTGGCAAGAATAATAGGCTTATGATGCCTTGAATACCTTGTTCATATTATTAAGTGATTATTGGATTTAATAAAATGATCTTAATCATATTTATAGGTTTTTATTCAATTTTCATGGCAGTTCAAATAAACTAACATGTGCAACTAGACCTAGCTGCAAACTAGTGTTAGACAACCAACATTGAAATCACCTATTAAGAAGAATGGAATGCATTTAAAGGTTTAAATTGGAGCCTTAAAATAATTAAATAGGTGGCGAAAGGATATTTTAGGCTTATATTGATCAGTTACAATTTCTATAATTAGAGTCAGATGATCTTTTTGCTACTCAGGATCAAAGATTGCACCTCATGAGTTAAGTTAACTCCCCTTTCAAGAAAGCCTACTTCAAGGGTAGATAATGATGCGTAAACCTTGGTGAGTTTCCATTCCACCCTTGTACATGTATATACATTCATTTTAAAGGTATATTAATAAGATTCATGTAATATATTAGATCTATTTTCAAGAAGGCTTATGAACTCCTTAAAGTCTAGCTCCTTCTGATGTGAAGAAAGTTTGTAAAATACTTGGAGATAAAATAACACCTATTCAAGAATTAATATGACTCATCATAACTATTATAAATATAATCATCTGTTCTCCATTATTATAACCCCCCAATATTCCATTTTGGTGTGGGATTTCTCTCACTCTCAATTGTGTTATAAGTATGCCTAGTTTTGACATTGTAAACATCCACAAGAAAGGTAGGAGCAGCCCTGCTATTTTTGTTACTCATATTTTCCTTAATAAATAAATTCAAACTAGTTAAATATATTTAATTTCATATTCTACTTTTTGGAATGAGTTTTTTATTGATGCTAGGGATAAAATTGTTGGTCCTTGCATCTTGTCCTATTTGTGTACACCTAGGTATGAATACATTATCTTATTGCATGTCACTTGGAGCATATTTAAGTGTGGTATTGTAGCTAAGTGTTTTGTAGTTTTAGTAGTGTCTTATCATTTTTTTTAATATCTCACCTTATCTTCCAAACTTTCATAGTCTCTACATTGAAATACGTATGTTAGAATCTCTCTCTTGAAGCATATACCACATTATAATTGTACCTCCTTTAAGTGCAAGTATAGGATAGTATTAGATAAAAATTATAGTGTATCACATCTTTGTTTTAGTTTCCTTGTAATTAAATATTTTCTTATCACTTTTCATACACCAACTAATTAGTATAAGGACAATCAAGATAAATCTAGGGAGCTAGCCCTATCAACTAGAAGTTTACCCCCACTATAGATAGCCAATAGGGTTAGGGGTAATCCCATTATTTCACTCAATTGGAGTAGGATTTAACTACCACTCCAAGATTTAAAAATTGAGTGACAATAGTTTTGGCACACCTGGTGGGATAGTTGTCTTAATCACTTCTTATCAAGGTGAATGTTGGTCTTGATAATAACAGAGCTTCATAAGTGTTTCATACTCAGCATTTGGTGACTCCATTAAAGTTACAAAATTTGGTTGTAGACAAATTTATCATATTTTATGCTTCATAGTCACTACTAGATCAGCTATTAGTAGAGGTAACATTCTACAAATCCACTCCCTCATCCTGAGCTTCCTCTTGAACTTCAATACCCTAAGCCTTTCTTGACACTTGAAAATCTTGAAGAAGATCCTGAAGAACTAGAAGACTTTAAAAGTAAATAAGATCAAGAGAGTTAATAAGAGGTTGAAGGTAACATGGATAGGCAACATGCTTTCCAAGTTTTCAATACTAAAAATACCATAAACCTTGCTGCCTATTATGATATCACCCCTAATGTCACCAAGAGTGTCCCTAATTTTAATGGGTAAGGTCCTATCACCCCAAGTAAACACATTAGAGACATATCCAACTTCTATAATTTACATAATATCACATAAATTAACATAGAAATTAGATTTCTTTCCATATCTCTTAGGGGAAAAGTCATTGATTGGTATAGAACCTTGCCAGGAGGATCCATTACTCCATGGGATGAATTTGGAGAGTTTTTGACTCAAAGATTTGAGGATAAAATTTATCATACATCACTAATCCATCATTTGAATGTCATCCAAGTAGGGCTTAAGGAATCCATGCATGATTTCAATGAAATATTACAAAGGACATGGAATAGGCTTCCACCTCCAATGAGACCCTCTTCAAGTTTTGTTTTTCCAACCTAACTCAGAGCTATTGGGGCTGATATAGATGTCATGTTGTAGTCTATGGGAGGATATATCTTGCTTGATGCCTATGATATGGCTATTAGAGATGAGAATGGTTTGATCCAAGATGGTAAAATCCCTCCAAATGTTTTAGTGCCTATCTTTCCTAACATGCCTAATACCCTTCCAATCCTTGCTCTAATTCCAAATCCAACTAATAAATATAAATTTTCTCCAAAGAAAATAGATGATGAAATTGATTGGCAATCAAAATACAAGGCCTTATAAGCTTCAACTAGGCAATCAAATCATTACTTTTGAGCTTACCAAAACTCCTAATATTACCCTCTATAATAAAATAGATTTTCACCTCAGCATAATGGCCAATGGAGGGGACAAGGTCAACCTAATTTCAATGGGCGACCTTATTCCTACAATCTAAATATGGTAGCCTCCATAAGAGCCATGGTTCTAGTCCATAGTAACCTACTTCAAAGAGAAGAATGGCCAAATTATAAGGTTAGGAAATGAATGCTAATAAAGGTGAAATTCAAACTTTGGTGGCTTAAGGAGGTAATACTCCTTAATTGACATTAGAAGATGATATCTCTATGCAAGTAGAACCAAGTGGAGAGTGTAGTAATTCAAGATCAAGTTGTATGAATTATCAAATGGAAGATAGTTTTGTTGTAAATCAAATAACCTCAGTTGCAACCAAAATAAGGTCAAAGAGGAGATATTTTGGAGATTCTCAATATTTGGATACAACTCCAAACAATCCCCATTTAGGGTAAGTAGGTATGAATGCAAATTTGGTATCCTATATAATTTTTGCACCTCTTCAAAATCAAAACTTGGGAAAAGTGGTCAAACCTTTATTTCCTCAAGTTCAAGGTAATATATTTATTCGAAGGATGAAATAAAATATTAGTGTCTCTCCTTTGAATATTATTGACTCCTTGAAAAACACAAAGACAATCATATCCCTTTGGTAGGTACTCCACATACCCGATCAAAAGGAATTATTCCAAGAGTAGTTGCCCCTACTCCATATTTCCTCCTATCATCAAATAATATTGGTGTAACCCTCATAAATGCACCTAATCATATTATTAAACATTACACTAAGTTTGAAAAGCCACCACATTTATATCATACCCTCATCATGGGAGATAAGTTAGTTCATAATTGCATTGTGGATAGTGGGGCAAGCACTTCAGTTATGCCTAAGCTAGTTGCAATAAGTTAGGATTAAATTATGAACCATTTATAAAAGGAGTGATGCATCTAGATAGATCACTAAATAGGTCTATAGGGCTCATCAAAGTCTTTAAAGTGTTCTTTCATTACTGCCTAAGTTTTCCAATTCTACAAGACATAGTGATGGTGGATCTACCTACACACTTTGCCATTTGCCTATCAAGAGAATTCATTGCTAAGATAGGAGGGTATGTTATTTTTTATTGGTATTTATTTTATTTTATAAAAATGTATGGATCTAAAGTGATAATAAAAACATATCCATTGGCCAAGATCCACATTGAACCATATGTGGAAACTAGTTCCGATTTGAATTGCACTATCATTTAGCAAGAGGAGCATACCATAGATGATAGAACATCTACCCCACTTGAAGGTATTTATAATCTCTTCTTATATGAATATGGTACTGATAAATATGAGTATTATCCCTATGATTTCATGGAAGAGATGGATTTTGGGATTACCTACATAAAGAAGGAATACATATACCCTCACTTATAAAGGAGGAGGATGAGAGTGATGGAATGTGGAATATGTTATTTTATGGTTTAAGGAGAAATATTGGTGTAGGAATTGGTGTTATTTTAGTTTATATAGATAAAAATTAGTATTAATATTCATATAGATTCCATTTTAGTTTTACCTATAATTTGTTTGAGTATGAAGGCCTTGTTGATGGCCTATGGGCAAAGAAGAAGGGAATCAATAATTTACAAGTGTATGGGGATAGTGAGCTAGTTGTGCATCAAATAAGGAATATGATTACCACCAATAACACTTTTATTAAGTCTTATAATCATAGGGTGATATATTTACTTTAATACTTTAGTGAATTCAACATACAACCAATCCCAAAAGATAAAAATAAGCATGTTGATAGTTTGGCTATAATAAGGTCATAATTTGACACACCTACTGATATAAAGAAAGAAGGAAACCAGTCACATATAAATTTCATTATGAGGCCTTACATTCCTAACAATGAAGTCTTTTTTCAAGTTTTTGGTAGTGACCAATAGATTGTACAATTATTATAAGAAGAGGTTGAGTTCTCTTCAAGAAATCAGAAGAAGCTCCATGATCAGCATCAAGACCATATTATACAGATAAGAACAAAAAAGATACCTAATGGATTGGTCACTCTATATATCCTCTTATATGAGGATGAACAAAAGAATAAATAGAATTTGGACATGCCCGCAAAAGGAAGAGAACTATGAAAGGGTCTTAATCTTCAAGGACAAGATCCTTAAACTAGGTAAGGTATGCTCTCCATCTGAAAAACAATCATTAATTGAGTTGTGTAGATAATTTCATGATATATTTTCTTGGGAATATAGGGTTTGATCCTAGCATATCCCACCATACTAATGAATTATATCCTAGATCCAAACCACTTAGGCAAAAGCAAAGGCCTACTATACCCTAAAGTTTAGCAACTCATGAGAATGGAACTCACTAAACTAATTGAGTCTAAGATAGTCTTCCCTATCAAGCACTCAACTTGGGTAGCTAATCTTGTGCCTATTAGGAATAAGAGTGGGGAAATTAAAAAATTATGTAGACTTTAGGTACCTAAATAGGGTGTCACTTAAATATCATTACCTTGTACCCCTTATGATGCAGATCTTTCAAGTTGTTTTAGGTTCCCAATGCTTCTCACTCCTAGATGGGTATTTTAGTTACAATCAGATTTTGGTGAATGAAGATGATCAGGTCAAGACAAATTTTACTACAAAATGGGGGACATTTTCATATAGTAAAATGCCTTTTGATTTGTCAAATGTTGGTGCCACTTTTCATAGGTAAATGGACATGTATTTCAAAGGCCTAATCAATGAGATATTGATGGTGTATCTTGAGGATATAACCGTGTTCTCAAAGGATGAAAATGATCACATGAAGCATCTTAGGAAAGTGTTTGAGAGATTTAGACAGTATGGGGTGTTCCTTAATGTAAATAAGTTCATATTTTTTGTCTATGAAGGTAAGCTTATAGGACAAATTATTTACAAGGATGGTCTAGCTATTCACCCTAAAAGGATAGAGGCTATTTTGGGCCTATCATTGCCCTTGCACAAGAAATGTCTCCAAAGATTCTTGGGTAAGATAAACTTTGTGAGAAGATTCATCCTTAATTTTGCATCTTTGGTGAAGCCTATCATAGCCATGCTTAATAAGAATCATTTTTTCACTTGGACTAAGGAAGGTAAAAGTAGTTTTGAAGCTATTAATCAAGAAATTACCCAAAGCTCCTACTCTTGTAAATCCTAGTTTTGATAAGGACTTCATTTTTTATACATTTTCTAATCTTGACACTATCTCAGCTATGCTCATGTAAAAGAATGATGAGGGTGTTGAACAACCTATTGCATTATTTAGTTAAGGTTTGGAGGATTATGAATCCAAATACACATTTGTGGAGAAACAAGTCCTTGTTATTGTAAGAGGTTTGAATAAGTTCAAACACATGGTTTCAAACATCAAAATTGACTTTATGGTCTCTCATCCTAGCACTAAGGAGTTCCTCTTGAGTAAAGACTTCAATGAAAAAAGGGTAGGGTGGATTACAAAGGTCATAGAGCATGGTGTTGATATCAAGGTGATCAAGTTGGTAAAGGGTAAGGGTTTATGTGAGCACTTGGATTCAGATCTCCATGAACCAAAATATGAATTTTTGGCTAATCAAGATACTATCCTCAACCAACTAATCTCACACCTCTATAAATTTGGACACAAGACATCATCAGATTCTTGTAAAATGGTGAGTGTCATAATGGCTTGAGAAGGTATAAAATAAGGAATTTTAGATTGAAAAATATTCCTTATTGTCTTGTAAATGGTGTACTCTTGAGGACATATACAAATGGTGTATTGTTGAGGTGCATTAACAATGATTAGTTTGGTGTATTTCTTGAAAATTTTAGTAATGGAGCAGTAGGTGGTCATTTATCTCCAAGAACCATAGTTGCAAAGATCATGAGGGAAGGATACTATTGGCCTGGCCTCTTTAAATATTATTGTGCTTGTGTAAGAAATTATCCTCAATGTGCTTTGTTTGTAGGTAAACAAAAACTTGCAGCTCTTCCATTAAGACCCATTCAAGTGGATCAACCCTTCATGTAGTGGGGTCATGACTTCATTGGCATGATCAATCCTCCATTAAGTGTTGGACACAAGTGGATCCTTATAGTAATTGATTACTTTATAAGATGGGTTGAGGTAGTTTCATTGAAGGAGGCCAATGAGAGTTCCCTTTTAGAGTTATATGAAGGTATTTATACAAGGTTTGAAACTCCCTCTACCATTATTTTAAATAATGCACTTATTTTATAGGTACTAAGATAATTGATTGAGAAAATAGTAATGGTATATATATGAGTACATCATCCAATGATTACCCTAAAGTTAATGGGTTGGCTGAGTCTACTAGTAAGAACCTAATCAATATCATCAAGAGGACTTTGGAGAGAAACCAAAGAGCTTGACATACTAAATTGAATACAACCCTATGGGTTGATAGGATCACACCTAAAAGGTCAACTAGTAACTCTCCTTTTATTATTGTTTATATAAGGGAAGCTAAAATATCCATATCCCAAGAGATACCTACCTTAGAGCTAGCACATCAGTTAGAATTTTTTGAAAACACTCCAATAGAGGCGAGGTTCATAGAATTGAAGGAGTTACAAGAGACTAGAGACAATGCTCACAAGACCATGGAGCATCACTAGGTGCTAATGAAGAAGTCCTTTGATAAAAAAAACAACTTCAAGAGTTTTACAAGAGGGTGATATAGTAATGAAGTGGTATGATAATATATCAAATCCCTATAGACACACCAAGTTTGGCACTTTATAGATAAGGCCATACATCAACATCAAAATACATGGAAAATAATTCCTTCTAATTGGTAAGAATAGATGGGGAGGAGTTAGTTATCCCTGTAAATGGGATCCATTTGACACCCTAATAGTGATGATTTGAATTTTATTCATGTACATAAGTAGGTGTTTGGTGTGTGTTGCATAAGTGCTTATGCATATTTTCTTATTTATTTCTTGTTTGGTGTGTTATTTTGAGTCTTTATTATGTGGTCTACCCTAAATGCCTTAAACATAGTGTGGTTGATGTTTTGGTGTGGTGTGGTTTGTTTAAGTTATTTTTTAGCTTGATATAGTTCTATTTCAAGGCTTACCTACCATGATTCCATCAGCCTAATGGTTGAGGAAAGGCTACTGGTCTCATAGCCTAGCAGATAAGCTACCCCATAAAGCCACCAAGAATGTTATAAAAATATGACATCATTTTGACCTCTATGAGTCTAAATTTTTTTCATGTTCCCCTTATCCTATAAGTTTATATAGTTTTTCATAGCTCATCCATGCCATTAAATTGCTAAATCATGAGTTTAAACCTTTTTCTAGTCACCTAGGAGATATTAAGGTTTCTTAGCAAAAATTAAGGTTTTTGGGGATGTTAAGGTTTTTATTATGGCCAATGAGGGTATTTTCAAAGTTTATTTATTGAATAAGTTATTAGATGAGGTGAACAAGAGTCCATATAAGTCTTATAGGGTATTGGTAAAATCAAATGTCCACTCCATGAGGTCATCTAGTTTCACTAGATTTTTATACACTTGAAATTGCTTCTTAAGGGTTCTAATGTCATTTCCAAGATGAATATGAAGTATGGTATGTAAAAGTGGTAATTTTAAAGCATGTCAAGATGTTTTATTACATTCTTAATGTTAGATCCAATCAAATGTTAGTCATAACTTGCATGTTCAACACTCAAAGAGGGATAAATTGAGCTAATAGGGGCATTTTTGATCATTTATATGGTCATCTTCAAGAGTGAGCATATGAGAAGTGACTCTCTACCTTCCTAAAGCATTTTCAATATTTAAAAGGTTTCCACGTGTCTAAAAATGGCAATATATTCATTTTTTGCATTGGGTCCCTTAGCAGCCTTTCAAGGGTCATGTTTAAGTGCTTGTTCCATAAAAAAATGGAGAGATGGCCCCGGAGTTCTTCACCAGGTATGGGGACCCCAATGGCCTTGAGAGAAGGATATAAACCCAATCACCTTATTTTATAGTCAATCTTATTATAAATATGAACTCGTTGTTGTAGAACAAGTGTTATAGGAACTTTCATAGGGTCTAAGAGGTTTTTTAGTGCCATCATATCAACTCATTTGATGCATTTAAATGCAAGAGATCTCTATATTTATTCATGTTATAGGTTTATATCATTTGGTGGTAGTTTTCCATGTGACCATTAAGAATTATCATACTCCCTATGGTATTGGAACATGAATACACCTCCCACATAACCCTTATAAGGTTTCAAGAAGGTCTCATGGTGTCAAGTTTCCTTATGACTCAGTGATCATGGGGAGAGTGCACCTACAGCTAGCCCTTTTGAGACACCTATGAATGAGAAGGAGGTGTCTACAATACCATTCAATGAGAAAGGGGTGTTGATGCCATGGAGTAAGTGCCACTATTTTACTAAGAAAACACTCAGAGTTATAAGCTCAGTTTGGAGGTTTAAAGAAGGATCTCATACATTGTCAACCATGTAAAAGTTTTGAGTTTTGAATATAGAATGTGTAAGAATATCCACAATTCATAATGAGCATATAAAATCCTCAAGGTGTTAAGATGAGACTATCACATAGGTTCAAAGACCCCATCATAAGATATAGTCACCTAGTTGTCGATCATTGATCTAGATTGTCCAGTAATGAGAGAGATTAATGTTTTGAGGTCTCTATAGGCATAATTAAACTTTTTGAATTGATAAAAAATATGGTTATGAATGAAAAAATACATCCCTAGTTACTTCAAAGTCATAGAGGCATCAGGGATACTCACTATTTTGTCTCAAACCTTGCTCATTCCATTGGCAAGGGACAACCGTGAGACCAAGGGATATATTTGAACCTAAAACACAAAATAGGTATTTAAAACCCCATGAATGTCCCTTTAGGTGTAAATAAACATATAAAAGGTATCAATACACTCTCAAGTTGCACAAAACCATAGTTTTTAACTCAAATGCCCTTAAGGGATAGTAAGGAAATGACATGCCCATAACCTCAAGTCTCCAAACCAATGCACCAATTGCATATATTAGGGTAATAATCATTTAAAAATAATGTATAATCATGATAAATATTATTTTTAGGGGTGTCTGAATCTTTTCCAATAGTGAGATTGAGTTTTGATACCCACAACCTAAAGTAGACCTCTCTTAAGTTCAAGAGAGCTAAGTTTACCACTAAAGGAGCAACTTCACACGTTCACACCATTGTCACACCTTGCATGGGAAGATAATCCATTTGGAATAGGTGGGGGTCAATCAAGAAGGCTCTACATGTGGAATGAGGCCAATTGATGATTGGTACTTTATGAATGATCATTAAGACCCCAAATAGGTCTTAAACCCTACTAAAACCCTTGAATGAATGCAATGTGATAAATTTGTCTTATAATGGCTCTAAATTCATTGTTTCAGATCTATAAACATTTTGAACCTTATCAACAACTCTCAGATGCTTCTCATCGTGAAATTAGATGTTGATGTCATATGCAAGGACACACTAAATGCCCTCTCTTTTGCCATTTTTGATGATTTTGAGGGGTACATACATGGTTGAATGATTGAAAATAATTTTAAGAGGTTTAATGGTATGTTTTTTAACTTATAAAGTCATAAAATCCTTTCCTATACTCATTAAACTATTCATACAGGTTTGCACAAAGAAGATTTTTTTGAGGTGTACTAAGAATAAGAGACCTAGCTACCTAGAATGGTAAGAACAATAGGTTTATGATGCCTTGAAGGACTTATTCATATGATGAAGTGATTATTGGGTCTAATATCATGGTATTAATTCCAATTTTATGTTTATATTAATTTTTCATGGCTATTTCAAATAAACTAACATGTGAAACTAGACCTAGCTGCCAACTAGTGTTAGACAACTAACGTTGAAATGACTTCTTGAGTAGAATATCAAGCATTGAAAGGTGTCAAATTGGAGTCTTCATATCCTTTAATAGGTGGTTATATAATATTTTAGGATTATATTGGTTAGTTACAAGTTCTATAACAATAATCATATGATCTCTTTCGTTGCCCAAGATCACAAACTACACCTCATGAGTTAAGTTAACTCCCCTTTCAAAAAAGATTATTTTAAGGGTAGATAATGATGCATAAAACTGGAGGTGTAACTCCACACTTGTATGTGTATATTTATACATTATCAAGGTACATGAATAAGCTTCCTATAAGAGATCAGATCAGGTTTCAAGAAGGCTTATGAACTCCTCAAAGACTGGCTCCTTTTGACTTGAAGGTAGTTTGTAAAAGACTTAGAGATAAAATAGCACATGTTCAAGACTTTATATTCTTCCTCATAAATCTTATGAAGCTATTAATATTTTTTCCATTCTTTTAACCCCCCAATATTCCATTCTTGGTGTGGGATTTTTCTCTCTCTCTATCATTGGTGCTAAAAGTATGCCTAGTTTTGGCATTATAACTCATCTATAAGAAAGGTAGGTGAAGCCCAGATATTTTTTTTACTCATATTTACCTTAATAAATAAATTCAAACTAGTTAAATATTTCTAAGTTCATATTTTAGTGTTTAAAATGAGTTAGTAATAGATGCTAGTGAGAAAATTATTTGTCCTTACATCATGTCCTACTTGTGTACACCTAGGTATCAATACATTGTCTTCTTGTACCTCACTTGGAGTATATTGTAACTAAGCATTTTAGAGTTTGAGTAGTGTCTTAGTCAGTCATTTTGAATCTCTCACCTTATCTATTATACTTTCATAGTCTCTAGGTTGAAATACTTATGTTAGAAGCTCTTTCTTCAAGCACAGACCAAATTGTAGTTGTACCTCCTTTAAGTGAAAATATAGGATAGTAGTGGAATCAAAAATTTTAGTGTATCAGACTCTTTATTTTAGTTTCCTTTCAATTAGATAGTTTCTTATCTCTTTTCATACACTAACTAGTTAGTATAGGGACAATCAAGATAAATCTAGGGATCTAGCCCTATCAACTAGAGGTTTACCCCCACTATAGATAGCCCAAAGGTCTAGGGGTAATCCCATTATTTAACTCAATTGGATTAGGATTTAAATACCTCTCCAAGGGTCATAAATTAAGTGGCAATAGTGACCACATTAATATTTACATATTTTAAGTCACTATAGCCAAGTCAAAAAAAACTAAATTCACAATGAATCTAATTTTAGAAAGGCAATGGGTCTACATGTTTAAAAAAAATTTATAAAATATAGCTTCTATGGATCATATATTATCCACAAGCCAAAGTTTTAGTGTGATCACCAAGTGAGTTTGAGCCATGAGATATGCACCATGTGGCATAATCATGTGCTCCCATCTAATAGAGTCATGGATTGGTCTCAATTACAATGGTAAACAATGTCCCATTATGTCACACAACATTATGGGGACACTTGACATGATACTTTGCATCATCATGTATCAAAAATAATGATTGGGATAAATGGCAGTTGCTTAACTTTGCATCGAGTCACAGAATCAATGTGAATATTTCATGGTGGCCATGCAAATTTAGTAAGATGATTTGTGACTTAGTGGTCACATCTCGGCTAAGGGAAATGAATAATCAAGTTTTCACAGTGGCCATGTGAATGTAGTAAGAATCTCAAAGTGATGTTATTCATGAAAATGAAAAAAAATGCATTAAGACCAACAATGAATACAAGGAACTTCTACCTTCTATGTCAAAAATTATTGCAAGGGCATAGAAACATTCTCAATTCAATTTGATTAAAGTAAAATACATAGACATTAATTTGTCAAACATAAAGTCATACATTAATGTATCTTGTGATAATTGTCATTGGTATCTTTTCACACAGATAAAAAACCCTTTACATTAAGCATAAAGAATAATATAAAATATCAATATAACTATCATTAAGAGATCATTTTGATTAAACCGTTAATCATGCATATATAATTGAGTGAAATAGAATGGATATCAACAATAATACCTATGGTTTCCAATACTTTTATAATGACAACCTATTATTTTCTTCTCTTAAACATTTTAGATTATCCAAATTAACTCAAGGAAATAAACACACACTAGCAAAAATCATAATACAACTCTAGAATTATGCAATAAAAAAATTATCATTGGATTTAGAATTTTCTCAAATATTTATAATTGAAACATAAATAGAAGTCAAAATGCATGCATTGTGACCTTAGAGTATGCTTGTTCATTGATGGATCTTTGTGTCATTAGATACAGATACCAAATGATTATATAAAATGTTAAATAAATCTCCATTGTACATCGCAACTAGAAATATAACAATTATTTTTGCATGCAATGATTATATTTTCCTTTAGATTTTAATTTTAGTTAATTTTTTTCTTAGATAACATGTAAGCATACATACATCTGAAATTAATTTTTTTCACGTGGATACAACTAAGGGAGAGGACCCAATAGTTGAGCAGGGTCCAATAGTTGAGAAGGTTGTTAAAGGTATGGGGCCCAACTATAGAACATATTTTTTTATTTAAAGTAGACAATTTTTTCATTGATTATAAACACATAAATACCCAATACTTTAACATTGATATCTTACAAATATTCATAAAAATACTTTAACCTATACACAAGATAGTTATTAGTACACATTGACTCAACCACTAATATTTATATTTAAGATTTGCACGGATAAATATAGAAATTAGGTTCAAAAATATAAATTTTATATTACTTCTCAACTACAATATGTCCTTTCACTGACTATCAACAATTAAAATCCTATAAAGTTATTACAATAGGATATGCTAACTTCTAAAACTATTTTTCACTTTTTTACAATATTTTCTACTCAATTATACATCCCTTTTATCTTTTATTTATTTCCCCATCAAAGTTTATTACTGTTGTAGTTCAAATCCCTACATGTTTGAAAAAATGTGTAAGGATCACCAAAAAAATCATCATCCAAATTGATGAACAATAATACATAATATAAAATTAAATTACACATCCCATCATGAATGAAAAAGTTAATATGGCTTCAAATGTTTGTAAGCAAAATTAGTAATTTTGTTTTACCATTTTTTCAATTAAGATGTGTTAAATTAAATGTAGTCATTGGTGAATCATTTAGAATGAGTATTTGGGTCTTGAAAACTTCAATGGCAATCTTAACCCTCTTTTCTACATTAATTCTATGATAAATGCATGACTAATTATGTAACCAATGGAAGGTAAACACCCATCTCGAGGTTTACAACATTTATGTCTCACCATCCTACATTCATTACCTACCACCTCATACTCAATTTGATAACACTTGGGTAATTCACCCTGACCTTCTATCATGTTCATCCCCATAGATGCATACATTTCATAGGCAAGGAAGAGGAGATGTAGGGTTTCATAGTTGATATATCGAAAAGAGTAGTATCAACAACATGAGCACTCACCCTCGCTTATCATTGTTACTTACAAGTGAAGTTAGTCTATTGATGGAAGTGATGAAGATTATCATAGACTATCAGAAGCATTGAAATTCACCCCATAGTAGTGGATTTTTTTACAAACTCCTTTTTTATAGGGTGAGTTTTGGTACTTCTTGTAGTCAACAAGAAATTGTTCTCACCACTACATTTGACAATATGATAAAAGAATTACATGCATTTGGTCATGCACCATAATCTATTTGTAAATGGGTGGTAATTTTTTGAAGCCAAAATTACTCATTTCAAATGATTCACACATAGACAACACTGAAAAAGCCACCTAACTCAACAAAATGTCACATGTAACCAATGATGAATAAAATCCAAGGCTTAAACATTTTAAACAACATTACAAGTCATATTCACAAATTTTAAACCATAATGGCTCATATCCTTAGAAAATTTTAGAATACCTCACCTGTAAGTAGTGATAGGTAAACAAAATCCAAGGATTTATCATTTTAAGAAACACTAGTCAAACTAGATATGGTTCTCCTGAAATGTGCCTTTACAAATCCTGGTACCTACACCCAGTAAGCCATTTTTGCATAAATCAAAATGAAAAAAATCCTATAAATTTTAAAAAACCATATTCCTTGTAGGTCATGAGGGGTTGACTACTTTTTAAATAAACATCCTAAGCCATGTGACAATTTGCTTGACAAGTTCAACAAGGTTTTAAAAATCTCACATGTTAGCAATGATAATCAAATAAAATCTAGGGTTTAATCAAGTTTAAAAAATCCATCACAAGTTGAAATAGCTATTGACATTTCTCTGGCTAGTGCATTTGTGAAGCTAGATCCATGCATGAAGCTACCCAAAAGTACTCATTCTAAATGATTCATAGAATAACTACACTATTATGAAGAATGTGTGTTTCATTCACTATCAAGACCATTCAAATTCACCCTATGATAATGGGTATTCTTTACAAGATCATTTATTATAGGGTGACTTTGAGTGTTATTTATATTCACCAAGAAAATGTTCTCACTAGCACATTCACCAAGCCCAAAAAATAATTGCATGCTTGCAATCTTAACCCTCTTAACCCTTTTTATGTAGTGCTTCATTGTTAAATATTTGACTAATTTTGATGAGAAATAAAGAGGATATGGATGGTTATAGGTGAGGTTTTTTATAACTCAGTAAGGTCATGAGAAATATGGTTCATAGATAAATATTCCATTAATCACATTCACACCCAACTAAATATTCAAACCTAATAGGTCTTGAGCTTAGCACACACATCAATCTTATTAATTACCCATGTGATTAACATAATTATTTCAAACAACTCACATAAGGGCTACTCCTAATTGATAGAATGAGAAAATAAAATTACCATTATTTTACAAATATTTGAAGCTTTTAACATTTTCAAAACCAAATGGTTCACAACCTTAGTGAGGTGTAAAAAACTTAACCTATAAGAAGCGATGGAAAATGAGTGTAAGTGGTCATATTGTTGTTGCTACTCTTACTAGTGTATCATCTCCCAAACCCTCCATCTCTTTTTCCCTGCTCATGTAATGTATGTGAATGGGGATGAACATGCTATAAGGTTGGGGTGAAATATATAGACATCAGTGACATGAATGTGAGGTAGTTGCTCATAAATGTAGGATGGTAAGATAGAAATGATCTACCACATCTAGGTGTGTACATTGCCATGCCCAAAAATAATAGTCCCAAAATGCAATTGATTTATTTATTTATTTTTGTCATCTTATTTCAATGATATTTAATTATTCATAATGTCTACTTAATGTTTGACTATTGTGATTTGGTCAATGCAAAATTAGAGTGTGACAGGAACAATTATTACAAGATTTATTTAGTACATTGCTTTCCACCACAAATCCTCCCTAAGATTTGACTACAAGCACAAGAGGTTAGGATAAATGAAACTCCAAAAATTAATAAGTAATATCATAATAAATGAAGTGGAATAATTCACATTATTGAGAAGTATTGAATTATAATTTATTGATTTAAAGGATCACAAATTTATTCACACATGACCCAATCTACATACTCAAGGGAAATGAAGTGAGATTAAACTACAAGAAATTAACACATGGTTACCACTTTAAGACTCACCAAGGAAGATTCATTTAATACCATTCAACTCTACTCTTAAGACACTCAAGACTAGGAAACCAATAAATTTAAAGTGAAATGATTGATAGAAACCACATGATGGTCAAACTCAAACTTAAATTAATATTATACATATATATCTAGCTGAATAAGTACAATCCTAATACAGAGGAAGATGAAAAACACCCCTAACCTAGCCTAAGAAATTAGACCTGATGCCCCCACCACAACTTCGGTATCCTACATATCGACTCCATGGAATGAGGGTCTAATGCAAATCTCCTTTCACTTTTGAAGGCCTCTTCCATGAGACATCATCACCAAGACCAAGTTTGCAATCTAAGCCAATAATAGATCTAATAATCCCTAAAATGAGCTACTTATCTCTAGTTGCATACTCAAATGAATGACACATCCAAATGATGATAATCACAATAACAATGCCACCAAGTGTATGTGATTACCCAATAACTCCCACAAGAAAACAAAAATGAGATTCAAGCATGACAAGGAACCTATTCTCTTATTCCATCAAGGTGAAAGTCTCAACACTCTCTGACTTATGTTATTTGGATAAGTTCCTTTTCTTAAGCGAGTCTATAAGGATGTTCATAGTTAAGATAGGAGATATACAGCTCAAATCTCAATAATCAACAAGGCTCACTATCCCATAACAAATAATCAACTAAGAAAACCCCATGGTTAAAACTAGAAAGAACCACTTATGTTAGGGATAATGCTACAATATTCATGCTAAATCAAGCACTCTAAGGGTTAGACATTTAAGCACATGTTATTAAAACACACTAAATTTTGTTTTTTACTACCTATACTAGGAGGGCATCCTAAGGGTTAATTATCTAAGCATGTTCTCTAATACATCTCAAAGTTAGTTTAAAATGAACACACAAAAGGGCTTCTAAAGAATTAGTTTTTTAAGCACGTATCCACTCCCCAAGCTACCTACATAGATGTGGTAATCCCTATATGCAATTGGAAATGCATCAGATCTATAAATCAATCCTATCTCAGAGAAGATAGATCTTACTTACACTTCTGATTGGGGATACATTAGCTAATCAAGGTCATGACCAATATGGATCTGCTAGACCTAATTAAGGGATCTTTTACCATGATAATATCACTAGGTCAGGTTCCAAAGCCTCTAGTCATGAAAAAATATGTAATAACCTTAAATAGGTCCTATGTTTTCATATTCACTAAACTAATAACAAGTAAAGTAAAAAATATATAATCTAGTGCTCACCAAAGCTTGTGGTACAAAATAGGGGTAATAAACACTAAAAGTAAACATGCATAGAAGACATATGCTCATGTCAATATATATGGAATCTTAATACATGGAAGAGAAGTGTAAATGCATATCTATCTATCCTTAAAAATGAGGAACAAAGTTAGGAATACTTACCTTTTAATATGAACCCATCGAGCCTTACTTTGTCCTTTGGCCAAGGTGCTTCGTAAGAGCTTATTGCGGTATGTAAGGATGACAAGGATAAATTAGCTTTAGGCAACACAACCTATAAGTGCATCCAAAAGACTTAGCCATAAGATAAGATCCATATCTCCAAATAAAGTATGAAACCCTAAACTTGCTCCTCAAGTAGAATTATGGATAAGCATGTGTAATATCTCTTACTTATTCTTTTCTTCTTGATAAACTATGGAAATGAATGTGTTTATATTATGGAAATGAATGCATTTATATAGGCAGATCTAACCCTAAAACTTTTCAAAATTTTCAACCATAAAGGTTGACCTAATATTGCAATTGATAAAAACTAATTAGGTCATGGACTAAGTCAGTCAGGGGCTGACCTAGTCCCTAATAAGTTTTGTCAATAAGGATACAAGGTCGATATGGCTGACATAATCATGTAAACTATCAAAAGGGGGTTTAGTTTAGGGAAAGGGATAATGAAGGTGTAAAATGATTATAGGAGTGTGCAAAATAGGAGGCAAATTTTAGGGGAATGGTTTTTAGAAAATAAGTGTGTAGATAACAAGTGACAAAAGGGACAATAATCATACAAAGCACCAATGGTTTGCCCACACCTTTCCTAATGCACCCGTTAGGGTGTGCACTTAGAGATATTGAGACTTTATGTGTTCCTACAAGATAGAAAGTATCAGTAATTGATAACTTTTTTAAAATATTATGTGTATATGTATGACTCTAAGCTTATCACGCGTCATGTAGGTGCAATAGGGGATGGTGATTCAGAAAAAGAACATGATGATACATAGCGTTGATGCTAAAAAATTGTAATAAGGAGAAAATAAGATAAATGAAATGATATAATTAAAAAACACATACCTTTACTTACCTTAGTATTGTAGATAAATAAGGAGATGTGGGAAATGTGAAATTATCCAATGTGAAGAACATTAGGCAAACCTATAGAGATTACCAAAAAAGAGTGAAAATTGAAATTTTTATAATATATGCATATAATAGTTAGTAAGATTCTTTATGATGTCAGGATTCTAGAACATTTTATGATTTGGAAAAAGGGTTAGTAGAAACAAAAATATGATCAAAAAATGGAATCAAATGGTATATTTCTAAAGGGTAAATAATTTTGAATAGTAAATATAAATAGGGTAAAAAAGAATTCATTTGCTATTATTTACTATTCTGAGAAAAATAGAGCTCTGAGAGACTTAGTGAGAGCCTAGAGATCCAAGATGTTGAGGAGGTGATAGTTGAGATGGGGATGACACATAATAGCTGCAACAAGTGTAGCACATGTAAGTAGCTAAAAAAAATCATTTTTTAGCATTTTTATTTGAAATTGAGTGTTTTATCAAAATTTGACAATTAAGCAAAATCTAGATATTGGAATGAACCTTATGAAATTTCTAGGGATACTAGGGGTCAAATGGGGTATTGGATAGAAAGGATTCAAAGCAATAAATGCCCAAGGCATTTATGCTAATTAGTCAAAAAATCATCATAATGAATGAACAAGATCGACTAGGTCCTTAGTTTGTAGAATACAAAAAATTAGTGGGCTGACTTAGTAGTAAGTGGCTGACTTAGTTTGTTTAGGAAGGGCGATGATATAATATTATGTGGATGACTTAGTTATTTATAAAGTTGTTGATATTTTACCATAGGGTAAAAATAAGGTTGACTTAGTATTATAATTCAAAGTGTGGTTGACTTAGTATTACATGGCTGACTTAGTTATTTTTGAATTGGCTGATATAGTACTTCAATGTGAAAAGGGGATGATATAGTGCTTTTAAGCCACAAGGTAGCTAACTTAGTAATGAAAAGGTTGACGTAGTTTTTATTAGGTATATTTTGGTATAAAATCAAAAAATTAAATAAAACCAATTTAATTTTGTATAATTTGTAAGAATGTATTGTGATTATGAGCAACATGGAGATATAATACATCATTTGTTGTTTCATATTTTGTAGAGATGCCATAGATTTTGGTGATTGGTTGATGTTTCATGATTACTGGATTTACTATATTTTTTAATAGATGTGGATAGAACTATATTGGTCATGTTGGGCTTGAGAGGCATCATGGAGATGAGGCGTATCTCACTGAGTGTTGATCTCATGGTCATGTTCCTTGGATCATGAGAGTATTTGACCAACACATTTTGATGGGTGGTGGATGGGGATACCATAGAGGTGGGTATCACTTTGGAGGACATCCATGTGTTTCTTGGTTACCTATAGGGGACACCAGTGATCATAGGGACATTAGATGATTAGGATTAGAGATGAGCACTAGCTCAATGGGTGACATGCTCAGATAAGATCTACCCAGGTTTGAGGGTGAGATTGTTTAATGTATATATTACATAGATTATAAATATCCAAAAAGATATGATAGGACTTTTGATAACATGAGTGTTATGTCATAAGTGAAATGGAAAGGCACCATCGTATGTGATAGCCTTATGTCAGTCTATATTAGATCAGGGGGTATTCTATGAATTGGGGTCTATCATCAGGGTTCAGCTCATGCATGATATGTATGTGGTGTTTCTCAAAGGGCACAATACCATGAGACTCATGGTATTACTAATCATATGGATATATGAGAGGTTCCCTATTTATCATTAAGATGGATTACCCCATGTGGTTGATAATTGATTACCTTAGATTTTGTGATGGAGATAAAATCAGATGGTGCAAGCTGTGCCCCACATGATATCATTATAAACAATCAAATAAGGAGAGATCATGTGGCATCCTTATGCACATATTGTGACTACTTGGTTAAGTTGGGTGAATGTGGCACTAGGTTTGACTTGACAATGGATCACATGCCATTATACTTGGTGGGTAGAGCCATAGCTAGTGGCATGATTACCAAGAAAGTTTGGACTCCCACATCCATCAATTCTTATAGTGGTTCTCACATCTTGGGCATGAAATGCAAGAGAGCTAAGGGGAGATGAGGAGGAGGAGGAAGAGTGCCAGTCGAGAGATTAGAGATTAGATCATGGCATGTGAGAGAATGGATTGGTTGAGAATGATAGTTGGTAGCTGAAGGAAGAGAGGACATGGATGTGGATACATGGGTGCAGTAGGTACCATAGCTAACACGAAAATAGGAGGAAAAATGACCACCTTGATTGCACCACTAATGGATATGATAATGATGGGATCGATCATAGAGGGTGGTTATCCAGGATAACCCATTAGTCAACCCAGGGTAGAGTTGGTCAATAGAGGTACCACTGAGGAGAGGATCAAGATGTGCATGGGTGGTAAATCCATGTTTTACTTTGATTGGGAGGCATCTCACATATGAAGTGCTTTGGGGATGGGATGATGGAGATATTATGCTCGATGGATCATCATATAAGGAGAAGATGATAGTGACACTAGGACAAGTGATAAATGTTGTAATTTTTAATTTTTTTATAGAATACTTATTGTATATGATTGTAAATAGATAGATTTTAAGATGTATATGTGATGTGATATCTATCTAGTTTGAATTTTTTAGATATTATGATTGAGGAGATTAAATGGGGATCCTTGGTCATGGTGGCACACTATGATATTCTAGATGGGGTATTGGTACCATAAACGCTACCACACTAGATGATCTTATGGTACGCTCTTCCCTATCTAATGTAGTTTGGTTTAGACTAGTGGGGGAGGTCATAAGGTAGTTATAAGCATGCAGAGATAGATTCCATCCATAGACAAGGGTGGGATCAAGAGAGGCATAAGCATGGCAGGCCTTGGCTCAGGATAAAGTCATGCATATGGCTACCACTATCTAGTTGGGAAAGGTATATGCCTAGATATCCAACCTATAGGGACAGGTAGTAGATTTAAGATCTTGGATAGCCTCATTATAGTGTACTATTAAAAGGGGACAATCTAAGGCACTATGGATAGCATGGTGAGGCCATGAGATAGACATGATGGAACCTAGCCATAAAGAAGGAGCAATGTATATTTGTACTATTTGTATTTAAAATACATGATATATATAAATATATTCTATTTTGACAGTTGGATGTTGATCTTATGGGTTATATTTTGGTTATGGTTGTGGATGCATGGATATATTTCGTTCAAACACATGTATTTTGATTTTTTTGTATATGCTATATGAAATATATGTGTGGTGTTTTCTTTTATAGCATTATGTAATACACATGCATGGTAAAAAAGAAATAGGAAAAAAGACTTTGAAAAGTATAATTAATCAAAAACAAATGCACTACACACTATATCATGATGGAAAATGTGTAATAAAAAAATATGACTAAGTATAATAAACCAAAAATGTGGTAGACAAGAGAGAAAAATGTTTTTAAACCATGAAAAATATTGGCACCAAATTAAAACAAGGAAAATCACACTCAATCACGTTGGGAAATATGAAAATAATGTCATAAAATGGAAAGCACATGAAAGACTAATGGTAGAAAAACAAATCAATGAAGTCAATAAATCATACTAAATTATGTTGGGAATTATAAAAGATAAACAAAATTGGTAAAATAGTCTTAAATTAATCACACTAGTTCAAATTATAAATTATGGAAAACTTAAGAAAAGTGGTTGAATTCTTACATGTAATCAGAAAATAAGAAGATAAAAGTGAAAAATTAATGAAGTAGGCATAAAACATACTAAATCAAAATGTGAAGCATGTCAATATATGTAACTCATAATCAATCACATCTTATCTCATATTTGGCATATGTAATTTCATTGTGACTTGGATATTGGAAATTTTTGTGAGGAAGGCCAAGTCCTATCCATGGTCTTACACTACAACTCACAAAGAGAATACCAATGAAGTGGAAATGATGTTAAAATATGGTAAAATGGGATGTTTGAAATGGTAATGTGAAAATTTGGTAATTTTTTAGGAAGACTAAGTCCTATTTGTGGTCTCATAAATGGAATCCCTAGGGGGAGTGATCAACGAACAAGAAAATATTTCTCAAGGGGAAATATTAGAGTTGTAGGGAGTAAAAAATAGAATGTAAGAAGCATAACATATAAACCTTATGAGAAGATCTTAGGATACATGATGCACACTAAGGACATGAGAAGACACTTAGTGACTAGTGACCATCAATATACAGAGGATACCTTTTTGCTATAGGCACAAAGTTGTGTTAGCAGATAAGTGTGGTACTGAGATCAACTCATGTTTAAGGTTTTGAACAAGAAAATTAAAATGGACCTACCTTCCACAACATGTTCCCCATTCTTTAGGACCACTTAAAAATTTGTCAATCTACTATGAAGGTTGGGTATTTACATGAGAAAGTATGTATCACTAAAATATTTTTTTATTATCCTTTTCTAATATTTTGGCCTACCACAACCTAATGGACCTTATCTCTATCATAATTCCAACTATGGAGTTTGATATTTGATTAGAAAGAGGATATGTGCTTAGAATCACATCTTTTAGTGCCTTTTAGATCATTACCTTTTGTTAAGTGATTTCACTTTTGAATATTTTATGAAATTTAAGATTCCTCCTCTATATGAACTTATAATGACCACTCATGAGAGATAAAGTGATACACACAAACGAGTTTTAGGCTTAGGCTAAAGGAAGCTGAGTACCCAAAGATATGACTGACAAGAATACTTAGGCTTAACTATGAACCAACATGTTATCTCAAGTCTCAACCATGTGTATACTTAGTTTGTGGAAAGGAATAAAAGGGAAGAAGGGTACATCCAAAGTGGACCAGTAAAAATAAATTGTAATGAGATGAATTGTTTGTTAATTGATCACATGGAAAATGAGGAATGACTAAAGGGAGTAAGGTTTGTATAACCAAGTCACAATAACAATTATTAGTGTTTATAGAGATAAGATAACAAACAATCATGAAAAAGAACAAGGTAACCATAAGAAATGAACTAAATAAGAACAAGTATGTAATTATGAAAAATAATTCATAAGAGAACATAAAAATAATAATGATGACATAAACAACATGTGGTGTGAAACAAAAATCACCTTGTAATATAGATAAGAATCTAACACAATGTCAGATGATAAAAATAGATAAATGTCATTAGAGCACATGTCCAATCAAAATGAGGTATTAAATGTAAGAACACCATGTTTGTACACATAAGTACTAATATATTTGTCCACACATATTATCCATAACATCTAATAAGTCTCTATAAATCTGAACTCAAACTGTAACCAAAGTATCATCGATATTTAGGGAAAGTTGAGAAAATACTTCATGTCAATTCTCCTTAATAGAAAATAGTAGGATTACTTGAATGATTGTGTTGATGAGGGATATCATGTAGGGGATGATCAAGAAAAGGCATGATAATGGATTCTATAGGAGATGAAGGGGTTACAAGTGGAAAATGTGCCATCAAAGAAGGAGGATCCACAAGTGAGGGACTCATGTGTGGAGAAATGGTAGGTGGAGAAGGAACCACACATGTTGGGGCCATGGGGGAAGAAGGGGAGACTTATTTCAAGAATGACCTATGGGAGGAAGGGTAGTAGGCATAGGAATGATCATGAGGTGATCTTTGAGATGCTACTGAAGGATATGACAATGATCAATGTGATGTGTACAACATTGGTGCCGGAGATATTATACCTCTCTATATTTGGGAAGATATTCAGGTGTTAGTTTTGGTGAAGGTATAGCCTTAGGGACTATTTCAAATAATTTGGACTTATCTATAGTCTAACTAAAAAATAAATATCAAGAATATGCCTACACTATTCAAAATTTTATAATTTTAATTTCTCTCCAACATGATAAATGGGTAATAGATCTAAATTATTACCGTACTTTACATGTACAAATGCATAGAACCTAAAAACTATTCATTTTAAAATATTATCTCTCATCCAAATTAGGGACATAAGTCTAGATTATCTAAAATAGTCCTTCATTGTCTATGGGTTGAGGAGTGGTGGGATGCAAGGTGTCGATATATTTCCATAACTTATGATAATGTGTGCATGAATGATTATCTATGTCATGGAGGAAAAAATACACTTTTGAGTAAACCTGGTAGATGTACTCATAGGATGAGTATAAGTGGAAGGTGAGGAAGGTTGGTATAATGAATAGTCTCTAGTCTAGTGACTCATAACTTTATGAATTTCACAATATGGATGATTAGCCCATTTAGTGAGAAAAGAAGCAAGTTATGGTAAAGGGAGCAAACCATCACCAAGAGAAGGTGGTGCTAGTGTAAAGATTGGGCTAGTATTGATTAAAGGAGAAATAAGATCAAAAATAGGAAGAGACTCATCTATAAAGGGAGTAGGAATAGGATTTGAACTAGGCTCAATTGAGGGAGGGGCAGGATGCATAGAAGGTTTAAGGATAGTCATAAGCATCTTAGGGATCAATCGGCTAGAGGGGTCCTGGAATCTAACAAAATGATATGAATTAGTCATGGCACGATCCATAAGCATACTCTTATGAGGTTATTACAAAATTAGAGGTGTGTGCACCATTTATAGCCTACGATCAAGAGGGAAAATGCTAAAATTAGGAATGTTTAGGATGGAATGCTAGAAGATATACTGAAAGATTGGATCAAAGAGGCACAATAACAAATAATTTTAGCATCTCAATCTTGAACAAGGCCTCTTAAGAATGGATCATCTAAGGAATAGCTATCATCATAATCAGAGTGTATGAATATCAATGACATAGGTAGGGATGAATTGGTCATTCGATGTGGTGTGATGAATGGAATGTTGAGTCTTAGTTAATATAATGGCTATATCATCACAAGGTGGTTGATGAGAATGAGGTTGACAAAGAAGGGATAGTTGAGATATAAGATGAGGTGAAAGATCTGAGGTTTTAATCTTGAGATTGATCTCATTGTTGGGATAAATAACGGAAGCACACAATTGATTACCAAATACAAGCAACTTAAGATGTGGAATTAACCAGAATCAACAAGTAACTAGAATTTAGAAATAACACAAAATATGAGAGACAATACACAACTTGTATTAAAACTCTTCTAGAAGGAAATACAACAAAGAAGGCTACCATAGTTCTTTTTCCTTACACACCTCTAGGGCTCCCACACCTCTAGGGCATAAACAGTAAATCTTCCCTCAAAGCCCTCTCTCTTAGGTCCCAACACACAACTCAAACATAGAGTTGGTGTTCACCTCCAACTAGCCAATATCCACTACTGCCAGTATACCTGTGCTCCACGCACTCCACAAGTGTTCCACGCACCGTACAAGTACACAATGTACTTCAAGTAGATCTCCCTTAAACCTGCAATAACCTGCACCTCAACAGACCTTACTTATGGAAGGATATTCCTTGCCTTCCTCTTTGCTCTCTTTTTGAGTACACACTATACTCCAAGTAGATCTTGCCTGATTCTGCTCCCTATTATGTTGTTGTCTTATCTGATCTTGCACACCTGCAAATCAATCTGGTTTTTCACACCTGTGAACCTTGACCTTGCACACACATATACCTGTAGATCAATGATATTAATTACCATGTAGGTCTCCTAAAGAAGCCATGCTCACCTGATGACCAAGATCATACATACATGAAGAACCCTGCTGATTCTCCAAACCAGCACCCACACTTGGTACTGTGGCACTAGGAGGAACACACCATGCTCTCTTCTCTCTAAAGGAGCTTATATTATTGCTCTCTTACTCTCTAACACACTTTTACAATACAACCAATGAGTCTCTTAAATAAATCTCATGCAAACAATAATTAGACACCTAATTACAATAATTAGATCTGCAGCTTCTAGTCTAAATTTGGCTCTTAACATGCAAACACTTGGTTCGTTAGCTAACTACCCGTAACATTCATAGTTTAAACCACACAGGTGACCGACGTCAGTCCCTGTCTGCCTAGGGGGTGTCGACACCGACTGACTTCTGACCGACGTCGATTGCTTCTTGTCTCTTCCCTATTGATGTTGGTTGGCCT
Organism: Torreya grandis; assembly: GCA_037957365.1. NCBI lineage: Eukaryota > Viridiplantae > Streptophyta > Pinopsida > Cupressales > Taxaceae > Torreya > Torreya grandis. The sequence continues at coordinate 2,551,868 of JARHVA010000384.1, forward strand.
GACTGACACCGGCGTCTGTAACACTTAGAAACCTTCCTGAAACCTCCTCCTCTATTTGCATCAGTGAAGCTTTTAGCTCCACAACCTAACAATCTCCCACTTGGAGATAAATAACTGCACTGTACCTATACATGTACCCTATCTAATCTATTTCCTAGCTTGTATCCCTCTTCAAGATCAACCCTGAAGACCACCCACCACACAACTTGTGGTGCACCTCCTGTCATCTGAGTAACCTACCACATCCGAACCTACAAACCCATGTAGCGAAGTCCTGACCCTGAATAGCATGAATCCCTGCTGCTGGTCCCTCTCAAATACCTGAGAACCTACTTCCCTGAATTGGCTCCTAACTCTCTGACAACACCCACTGCTTGGGCAAATTCAGGTCTATACCAGACCTCATGTGATTTCAGACACTAAACTGTCTAGCCCTTGGTGTGCTCTGATTCTGCATCCTGCATAATGAACCTCGCCAACACCTGATTCACATCAGCACCCACTGGAGACAAAATCAACCTGTGATCTCCATGCCTCCCATGCCAAAGAATTTCACTGCTCTAAATTCTTCATAGCAAACCACTGAACTAATCTTACCCTTAGCTTAGCAAAACCCTGTATGTACAAACCTGCTAGCAAACATACCATCCACATACAGTAACAAGATAATGTCATGACCATCATCCACCTAGTAAGACAAACCACAGTAGTTACCCTGACATTGACTAAAGCCATGCTTTGGCATCCACCTATCAAAACTTGTACCACTATCCTGCAGCTTCCTCAAGACCATATGCCCTAGTCTTTCATCTCACGTGTCCATTCACTCTATTCAACTAAGGTATCCATTCATCTATGTGCTTTCATACCGGCTGGCAACCCTACCAAATCTCTGCTTGGTTCTGCATACTATTCCTGCCACACTCCCACTGTTTCCTGGCTCCTTCCTGCTCTGTAGTCAGCAACTAGTATAAAGAAGAGGAACAATGAATTTGAGGCTTACTTACCACCTTCAGTCCTCCATATGGGCATTTAAGACTCCTTGACAGCTTGTTGTCCACCCAAAATCCGTTACAATGACCGACCTTGGTCACCACACAGTCTGCATCCAACCGACGTCAGTTCCATGCGCCTGTCCTGACTACCAACCCTGCCAACGTCGGTGTCTCCTGTTTTCGATGTCGATCCTCCTAATCAACGTCGATCTTACCTACTACCGACATAGGTCCCTTTGACTGATGTCGGTACTTGTGTTCACCTATGAGTGATGAATTTTTACCCGTGAGCTCCTTTGAATCAAAACCCATGTCCAAACTGCCCTGCTCAGAAGTATCTAGCCCCATCCATTAGTCTCTATCTACCATCTCATCCATAAACACCAAGGCTTTCTAGTTCTTAAGCCTGTCAAATATATCAGTCCTCCGCTTAAGAACATGCATCTCCTTCTTGCTCATATGACCAAGCCTACAAAGCCACATCTCCGTAATAGAAGAGTAGATAAAGAGTACCTATTTTCTTACCACCAACTAATTCAAGTACATCCGCTGTGAGAGTTCTTATGCATCTCTCATCACCCAACTTTTCTGAAGAAATTAGCCACATCTCCAAACCTAGGACCTGCATGACCTCCTTCAACACCCATGTGTTGGCCACCTGTAATTTCAGCTTCACTTCCCCTTTGCCAATAATCTGACAAGGCTCACTAGCTCCTCTCCTTGGGGCTGCATGGAAAGAGGCAACAAAATCTGTTAACCAAGATTCAACTTTATCCAAGAAACCTCTCAGAGCATCCTATGCAACAACACCTACAACATCTGCATCTTCAATTCCTTCATGCTGATCTGCTACCAACCAACAATATTCTTTTCCCTGCTCTTTCTTTCCATAGGACCGTAAGTGACCATTCATGCTTTTTAACTCCTCCATTCTTAGCTTACTTACTTCTACCATTGCTCTACTCCCACTCAATCAAAAACCCCTGAGAGTGACCTATAACCAAACACAAAACCTGCTCCCTGCAACCTTAGCTCTGATACCACTTGTTGGGATAAATAACAGAAGCACACAATTGATTACCAAATACAAGCAACTTAAGATGCAGAATTAACCGGAATCAACAAGTAACTAGAATTTAGAATCTTTTAGCATCCTTCTCTGTTTGCATCAGTGAAGCTTTTAGCTCCACAACCTAACACTCATTAGGCTCATCATCATTAGAATCTAGGAGTTTAGGTGGTATATTCCTGATGAGATTAGGGTAACCATTATAACCTTAGGTGGAATTGACAAGAAATTTAAATCATTGAGATTTGAAAAATGGAATGCTTGGCAAGGGTTCAAGAGTAGGAATATTGAATACACTATGGTCTTAGAATTGTTTGAAATTTTAAGGATTAGTGTCATCTTAAATCATATAGATGGCTCCATTGTGAGGAATTTTGACACTCTGGAAATCGAAAGAGGCAATTTTTCTCATGCAATGTGTCCATGGCCTACCAAGCAAAATGTAATAGGATAGAGGAAAGTTGAATATCATAACCTTCATGCAAAGGGTGAAAAGTGGAACGGTAATGAGGAGCCGCACACAACTTAAAGGAGGAATTTGCTCTCAGTCATATCTTTTACATGTGTTATATGTGGATTTAAGATTATACTCAGGATATCCAAGGGTTTTGATAAAATCAAGAGAGGAAACACAAGTGTTAGAATCCTCATCAATCAAGGCACACTTGACTTGGATATCACCAATTTGGATACTTATAAAAAGAGGAGGATCATTTACACAAAGAAAAATCTCATCGGGGATATAGAAGTAATCAAGAATTTGATGGAAAGAGAATTGTCTATAGTTTAATCAACATTTATGGACATCTCTTTGCACTATTATAAAATGCTATCTTCTGATCTAGATAAGGTGGCTTCACATCTTATTAGGGGAGGATGAGGGATGTTCATTTAAAACAAAATTTTTATAAGATGATTATGATAAAGTGGAGAGGTCTACATAAGTTTGAGAAATGGGATATTAGTAAGCTCTGTGATAGGATCCCATTCATCATAACCCATAAGGGGACTATTGGAAAGAGGCGCATAATGTTAAAAGAGGTCTTTAAAAAGAAAAGCTGAAGTGTATGTGAATTTATGTTGATAAGATCTGGAAGGTTTAATTGGAGGGGAAATTTGTTTATTTTCTTGAGAATATGGGTTAGTTGATGTAGGTTTGGCTTGAGAATAAGTGATTATATAAATTTGAGTATCATTAATGATGGGTAAAGAGGTTAGAGGAATGGTAGAAATGGTATGAGAAGTGTTACCCAAGCGAGGTGTTGGAATTGGTTCATCAAAAGATATAAGGTCTTCTTGCCTCAAATCTATTAGGTGAGTTATAGAGTCTTGGATAACATGAAATGTATGAGTTAATTGAGGGATGTGGATGTTATGGGTATCAAGAAATGGAAGCAAACACACAAATATTTGGATCAATGAAAATGATCCAATTGACACACAATACAAAACCTTGCACCAACATTAGCCAATGCAAGTTTTTGCAATACAACATAAAATGCACAAAGAGAAAACATTAAACTAAAATTAAATGCTAAGTGGTCATCTTGAGTGTTGTTAGATTATTATAAAGTTTTATTTTAAGTGTGATATGGAAGTTGGATAAAAATAGGGAACTAGAAATCAATCTATGGATGGTTTTAGGACATTCAGACTGAAAGGGATACGTGTTGGTAATGGTATTGGCTTGATTCTAGGGTCTACACCCTCACTTCACAATCCCACAATGATAAAGGTGTTAGGTGTTTTTCCAATATATACCATTAACAATATGTTTATACTTGGATAGAAAACCAAGTTAGCTTTCCTCTTAGTAATGAAATCCAAGTAGGTAGGCCTTACGAAGACAAATGTTAAATGAATTTTGAAATTTGTGTGATTTGGTAGTGTGTGAAAAAAGAGAAAAATAGTGAAACTAAATTTTATTTTGAAAAACCATCTAATTATAATATGTGAGATACTCTAAGAATGAAAACAACTGAAAACGAAAGTGTGAATTAATTACTATCATATAGTTGTTCATTCCAAAATTAATAATGGTACAGATTCAGTTCAAATGAAATAATATGCAAACATTATGTAATAGTCTATAGGGTTTCTACTATTCTATAGAAGTAAGAGTCCTTAATAACTAAGTTGACCAGGTCAACTTAGTATTTTAGATAGAAGATAAGCTATAGAACTAGTCAATCAGGTCAACTTAGTTTGTTGTAGGATTAAAGTTATGAAGACTGCAAACTTACACAAAACAAAATGGTAATGAAGTACTAAATTGAAAGAAAGAGAAAGAAAGGAACCCTAGTGGGTTGGAAGATGTTGAGGATTACAAATTTTCTATTGAAGTGCCTTGAATGTTGCTTACAAGTTTTAACAACTATGTCAATTGGGTTGACTTAGTTCTATGAAACACTATTTGTTAAAGCCTATTAAGATGATTGAGTTGACATGGTTGACTTAGTTTGTTATCTAGATGTTGACTGTAAGACTAAGTCAGCTTATTCAACATAATTTGTTATCTGGATGCTGACTATAAGACTAAGTCAACCTATTCAATGTAGTTTATTATTTTAGACTAAATAAGAGTACTACATCGACTTGATCACTCCAGTAACCTGTATCTAATGAAGACCTAAAAAAAAAATAGATCCATTTTGATGTGATTGTGTGTAAAACTTAAGCACAAAAGTTAGAATTATACTGGCTTAGTCAACCTTGTATCATAAATATAGAAAAATAATAAAATTATATAAATGAAAAAAAATGAAAGAAAACTTTAAAAGGTTAGATTTCACGTTTGGATCACCATAATGTTTGCAATGGGAAATGCATCAGACCTATAAATTAATCCTAGATCGAAGAAGATAGATCCTATTTACACTTTTGATTGGAGATATATTAGATAATTGAGGTCATGACTAATATGGATCCATTAGGCCTAATTAAGGGATCTCTTACCACAATAATATTACTAGGGATGGTTCCAAAGCCTCTAGTCAATAAAAAGTACATAATAACCCTAACTAAGTCTTATGTTTTCATATTCACTAAACTAATAACAAGTAAAGTAAAAAAATCTAATCTAGTGCTTACCAAAACTTGTGGCATAAAGTAGGGGTAATAAATACTAAAAGTAAACATGCATAGAAGACATATACTCATGTAAATGTATAATAAATATTAATGAATGGAATAAAAGTGAAAATTCATATCTATCTACTCTTACAAAAGATGAATAAAGTCAGGAATACTTACCTTTAAACATAAACTTGTCAAACTTCAATCTCTCCCTTGGCCATGGTGCTTCACAAGAGGTTGTTGTGGTATGTAAGGATGATAAGGATAAATCAGATCTAGGCTACAGAACCTATCAATGCATCCAAAATAATTCTCCATAAGACAATATCCACATCTCTAAATAAAGTATGAAACCCTAATGTTTTTCCTCAAGTAAAATGATGGATAAGTAGCTACATAATATTTATTACTTCTTATTCTCTTTGTGATAAATGATGGAAATGAATGTGTTTATATAGGCAAATATAACCCTAAAACCTTCCATAATTTTTGGTCGACATGGTCAACCTAGTTGACCTAGTATTGTAATTGATAAAAACTAACTAGGTCATAGACTAGGTCAGCCAGGGGCTGACCTAGTCTGTAATATTTTTTGTTAATAAGGATACAAGGTCGATGTGGTTGACATAGTCATGTAAACTACCAAAAATGGGTTTAGGTTAGGGAAATGGATAATGAAAGTGTAAAATAATTAGAGGAGTGTGAAAAATAGGAGGTAAAGCTTAGGGGAATGGTTTTTAGGAGATAAGTGTGTAAATAGAAAGTGGCAAAAGGGACAACAATCCTAAAAAGCACCAATGGTCTACCCACCCCTTTATTGATACACCCCTTATGGAATGAACTTATAGAGATTTAGAATTGATGGGTTCCTAAAAGATAGAGAGTGTTAGTAATTGATAAAAAATTGAAATTATTAATTATATACAATCCCATCCCACGTAGAATCATGGTTGGCTATAGTTCACCCATTCCTAACCAGTGCTTGATTAGAAGAGAAGGTATTTGACTTTCATAGATTAAGAACATGACTTAGTTAACATAAACACTCTTTACAAGTAGTACCAAAATCACTAGTTGGTTAGGCATGTCTAGGCACACTTTCAAATGATTCAAAAAAATTAACACTAGATAATAAAATATTGCTTATAGTTTTTTTTGTAGATTGACACGTTAGAAAGATGATAATAACGTAATTTGGATATTGAGGTTAGTAAAATGTCCCCTTGGTCTAAAATCAAGGATATCACTATTTGGAAAAATAATATCATCTTCAAACCAGATACAACATTTAAGCATAAACCAAATTTTGAAATTTTGACCTATTAAAAGGTATTCATTGGGTTTTTAAGAAAGGATGATACTAAAGAAGTTACATAATAACTCTAAACCAATCAAGGTATCCATCAAGATAATTGATCTAAAATTTATCAATTGGGTTGGAAATTAAGTCTCCAATATGGCCTTGATTGTAAATACATAAGAAGGAGAATAATATTTGAACACATATCATCTTTCATGTTTTTTCTAAATTTACACATATCATGCTTACACTTTTTAAATTAATTATTTTCTTATAACGAAATTCCCTTTTGCCAAAGCATGGAGCTATCTCCAACATATTTAAAGGTATTTCACCTCCAAAATATAAACATTTTAAAGTATGTATTGACAAATGATATGAATATAAAACTAAATGATTTAATATATGTTAATATAAATTTCATTTATTTGTCATATGTAATTCATGTCTATTTATTCTATGTATACTCTAACTCTCAACCAAAATAAAATATTGAGTATACTAACATAAATATCCAATTTTAATTCTATCATAACATACTCAACACTATGATCAGTTACTAAATTATACACACACGCATATAAGCACGCACAGCACACATGCACGCGTGCGCGCGCACACACACACACACACACATGTTAATTACACATACTATATATATTCATATAACTTATAAATTTATTCATAAGCATTATTTACATTATATGCCCTTTGTGTATTTATTAAGATTGTATAATAAACAAAATCTATACTTGCATAATTTAAATATATTACATTTGATAATCTTTCATACACACCTCTTATATTATTTTTAAAACACATGATATTAATTATAAATATTACATCAACACTTATGTTCTTAACTATTCTCTATTTATATTATGTATGTCATATTCACAACCAACATCATGATTGTTTAATATTTATCACATCGAATTATATTTCCTTACACTTTCTTTCACATTCATTTGTTTAACTTCCCTACCATTGTTTACTCACAACAAAAGTATAGTCATCAAGATAGGGTACTGGTTTGAATCATAATTTTCATTCCTATCTTATAAAAGATCAAATATGAATAGGTTAAAAATTATTCATTCATCCATTATTTCACGACAACAACACATTCAAACCTATAATAAGAAATCTAGATGGCTTAGACACTAAAATATGGCTAAGTCTAAAATCCTAAACTCTAAAATTGACTAAGTCTGAAATATGATAGATCCTCCAAAATCTAGAATTGACATTATAGCTCTAGGAAGTCTAAAACCACTCTCAAACACCCTAAAGTATATATCTAATATAAACTAAAGATATAATTTCTTATACTTCAAAATTATTTTATATTCATACTAAGAGATTATACTCTTCATAAGGATGATGATGATGATGATGATGATGATGATGATGATGATGATGATGATGATGATGATGATGATGATGATGATGATGATGATTATGTGTGTGTGTGTAATTTGGGTATACCATCATGGCATTGTAATTATTTATTAAATGCACATAGCCAACAATGGTGCAAAACCCAAGGCAAGGATAATAAATACACAGTGTCTCAAATGAGTTATAGGTTAAAACATTGTGGGTGTCTAGGTGCCATTATTTTCTATTAAATCTTATTGATTTGAATTTCTCTTTCATACTTAATTTCAAGTTGTTATTTTAGTTGGGCCCTCATTATAACTTTGTATTTAAGTTAAATTTTCTACTTCATCTAAAAAAAAATACATAACTAGATGAATGTAATGAATAACTAATGGATGAAACATAATGGTGGAACAATGTCCACTCATCCCCAACAACTCAACTTGGTAACTTTTACACACTTCTTAGGAGGATTACAAGTAAAGTTTAGTATTGTGCATTATTTTATAGTGTTAAAGATTCAACAAATAAATAAATTATATACAATAAAGTGGAATGCCATATTCAACCTTTTGGTGAAACTAAATCAACCTTAAAAGTGGGGAAAACATGTCATATATTTTCTAAATTTCAAAATAGACACACACACACCCAATAGGAAAATTATATTGGGCACTAGGCAATAACTAGTCACAAAATAGAAGTATACAATGTAGAGTAATAAAGGAAAAATCATCCTGATTAAAGCACTTCATTCCTATGCATTAAACTTTTAATAATCAAATAAAACTAGCTTAAATACATCCACATAAGGATAATAACACTATATTTATCTTCAACCCTATAATTAGACAACCAATGAATAAAACAAATCATCAACCATTAATAATAGGTGAATAGATCTAAAATCCAACTAGCTCAGCTATTTTATATGTAGGTCAGGGAATGAAATAAATACACATAAATAAAAAGAACTATTTAAGTGTTACAACCATATTTCTCAATTTCATTCTTCAATGAAATTAACAACAAAGGATTTGCATTCATATTAAACATGTTTATTGTTAGGTATGGAGCTTGATTGTTTTCCAGGATCAGAGGTTAAAAATCTGATGTTATTAAAATTGCTTTGTACAATTGTAATTTCACAGTCAATCTGGGTCATTGACTAAAGGTTTTTAGATCTAATGGTAGAGGTTATGTTTAGGTTTTTTTCACTCTAAAATGTATTGTTACATGGCTGAGATGAAAGATAAAACATTTTGCACATAGAGAGGAAATAGAAATAGGTAGAGAGGTGTAACAAGGTTTGTTGTAGGATTTGTTTCTCTCTTGTATTACTGGAAATAATATACTGGACAAGTTTGGTGGATGTAGCCCATCTTGGGTTAACCACGTTAAATCTAGTGTCTCTTATTTTTTGCATGTTTATGATTATTTTTTATATGTTTGATTGATTCATTTCATAGTTTCTATTATATGTGATTTGGGGATAAATCTGTGTTTTATTTTATCCTAACATTTATTATACGAATAACAACATGAGATTTCATAGAGAAAGGTACTTACCTGAATAAGCTCTTAACTCCTTGGTTTATTTACTTCCTCCTATTTCTCAACTTCACACCCTCAATTATAGCATAAATTCCCTCTTTTCTAATCATTTATCTGCATTTCTTAGCTTTCTATCCTCCTCCTCAACTCCTCTAGTCAAACCTTCATCCCCCCATTCCTATCTCTTTGATCAAAATAATAATTTATGGTAAGGGATGGTTGGGCACATTTTTTTTTTACCCATGCCCATGCCTCCATTTAATATTTCCACCATTTTATTCACTACCCTCTCACCATCATATACTTCATCTACCCTAGTCATTCTCACCCACTCACACTTAGAATTTATTTTTATTTTTATTAATTGTATCATATATATATATATATATATATATATATATATATATATATATATGTTCACACATGTTATTTTAAAACCTTATTTTAATCTTATATATTATTGATAATAGATCTATAAATTTACATTTACATCTATATGTTTGTAAGGAAATTTTAGAGATAAAAGATAAGCTAAATATTGTTTCTCTCTAATTTTTGCTTTTTCCTGAGTGTGAAAAGAAGAAACTAGTTAAGAAGGGTGTGTAGAAGAATACCTATTGAATTTGCATGTGTTTAATCTAGAAGTTGTGAGACCTCCTCTTTGGCTATGGGATAATGACTTGAAATTTGAAAGCACTACCAAAAGCTTGTTATTTAAACAAGTAGTTGGGTGGATTGCCTAGCGTAAGCTAGATCCTAGAAGCGAAAGCTTTCTAGGAGGCTGTCAATCCACCATCTTTAAACATTTAGTTGAGATGATAAAATAAATTTATTCTTTAATTAAATTATATAAAACTAAAATTAAAACTAGTAAACAACTGAATTTAATACAAGAGAATTAAATGCTTTGCGAAGTTAACCAAAATAAAGCAACTAGTTCGGTTATACTAATGTTGAAAATTGGTTAAGGTAAAAAAGTGGTTTTGGTTTGGTTTATGATGAGAGTCAAAAGGAAATGATAAGGTTTTGATTTAGTTGGTAAATTTTTAAATGGGTAAATGATAGTCAAGAAAGATAAGATAAATGGTAAAAGGGATTATGAGGTCAAGAGGTCCAGATGACAAAGAGGCAAAAGGGGTAAATGGTCAAGATGGTAAGAAGGAGGTAAAGGGTGAATGAAAAAAGAAGTAAATGGATAAGAGGGTAGGGAGTTAAATGGATTTAAATAGATGAGGGAAATGGGCTAAAGGTGTGAGGTCAAGGAAAGAATAAGGATGAGAAATGAAAGTAATGGAATATAAGAAAGCAAATAAATGTTACCTTGATGCTTGATGAAAATGGTTGATGAAGATGTTGTTGATGGAGCTTGAGGAAATTTTGTTAGAGCTTCTTTGATTTGATATTTTTTCCTCCAAGATGATTATGACCTCCAAAATGATGACCTCCTTCAAAAACCTGCAATAATATGTTAAGAACCAAAGACTAACTTCTAACTTTTTTTCTTGGGTGAAGGAGAGGGGGGTATTTATAGTATTTATTGTGAAGAATCATGTCAAAAGAGGGGAATATTGATATGTGGTTAATTTTTACAAGTGGGGCTCATAAATAAGTCAAATATGAGGTTTTTAGGATTCCCAATTTGATCATAGGTCTTCTCATTTGGGTTGATGTGCCTCCCACCTAGCACATGAATCCAATTTTGAATGGGAATCATGCACATGGGTTTGAATTAGGCTTAAAGACTTTTCACCACTATTTATTATATTCATCCAAGCACTTAAAGAGGTGGCACACTAAATTTTGCACAATTTTCCATGTGGTTCATGAATAGTCAAAGATGAGATTGGTAGGGATTCCCATTTGGGTTGGTGAGTCTCCCATTTGGGATAAAAATTCAAAAATGGGTGCCCTTTGCCTTTAAAGAAGAAGGTATCTCTTTTTGAAGGTTATTTTCATGTGTGAAGTCAAAATATATGTTGAATGATAGCCTTTTAAGGGCACCATATTTCAAGGGGGGCCTTGTGATGCTTAAATGAGGTCGATGAGCACATTAGGAAAGGCTCCCAAGTGGGTTATGATGTCCCACATCAAGCCACATCACTTCTAAGCCATGTCACTTGCCATATCAACTTCCATGTCACTTACCATGTCACTTTCCATGTCACATGCCATGTCACATCCCATGTCATCATGACTAGTGATAGTGGGTCCCATAATGAAAAGTGATAGTGAATAATACTTTCAAATAGTAATTTCAAATAGTACTATGTGACTTGTAGAATAGTGATTTGGTTAGATTAATAGGTATTGGTTGAGGGTTAAAAAGGTTTAAGGGGTATTTAGGGGTTTCTAAGGCATTTAGTCATTGAAAATTGTAAGTGTGCAGTTTTCTAGTGTCTATATTTTACCCCTTTTTGTTATGTGGCTTTGAATTAATAAACTACAAAATAAAAATAAATCACTTGTTCAAAGGTTAGGGTTCTTTGAGTATGGGTGAAGTTGTTCCCCCTTAAACTGAGATTTGATGAAGAAAGGCCAAATCAGGGGTAGGTTTGATAAGCAGTTGGTGGGGAGGCACTAGGTGGTGCCACAAGGTAGCTGGGCATGTGAAATACTAATGGGTGAAAGGCAAATAAGCATGGTAGTCGAGATTGTGCAAAGACTAAAGAAACCAATATTGTTAAAAATAAGTTTGATCTTAAAAGGACACATGATAGGGATAACTGGTCCATAGTGTTGTTTATAGCTGATTGGGTTAGGCATATCAATCCATCTAGGTAGGGTCAGTGCTGGTTGCAAGTATATATGGTAGGAAGTGATCCTGTAAAATAATATAATTGGTTAGGTCTTGCATGAGGTGGTGCAAAATTTTAAGAGTTCAACATGGCAAGGTTGGTCGATCTAGTCAAAAGTCATCATAAAACATGCTAATGGTTTGGATCAAAAGTAACCAACATCGAGTTGGACATGGGCAAGTGGGTTAGTTGGTTGGAATAGGGTGGTCGAGCAGACTCCATATGTACTAGGCAAGTGGACACTACCTACATAGTTCCATGGACATAATGTCCAAAATGAACTTCAAGCCTAATGTAGTTCTGTTGAGGTGGAGAGTGTTGGTTAACTTGGTTGCCCCAATTTGATATCATGTAGTTAGGTATGCTGGAAGGACATTAGAGAAATGGAAGCACCAAAGGGTGGAAAAGATGACAATCAATTAGTTTTCTGATGGGTTCTTTCATCACCATCCAAATAAGCTGACATTGTGCACACTTCACAACAATATCATTAATAGGCTATGGAAGGGTATTATTCCATGATTCAGGGAAGCAAAGGAGTAGAGTGGGTAAATGAGAAGTGGCAAAGATTCAAACCCTTGACCCTTGAGCTAGTGGGGCCCCAAAATAAGTAAGCATTGAGTTTTTAGGGAATTCAGAGAAAGACTCTGAGGGGTTTTGGAATATGGAGTGAGGTGAATAATAATAATATTATTAATTAAATGAGGGAGCAGGTTGAGGATTCTATGCATTAAAAGAAGGGCATGGAGGACACAAGGAAGCAAATAAGGAGATGTATGTAGAAGTGACATAACTAGTGACCACACTTTAAAGAGGTGGAGGTTGAATTGGAGAACATAAGGGAGATCCAACAAGGGATGAGGAGAAGGTAGACCAAGAGATGGAGGAAGAGATAGGTAGAGAAAACAATGAGGTCATAGATAAAGATGAAGGTGGAGAAGGATAGAAGGGTCAGGCATGGACATATATATAAAAAGAAAGGAAGGTCGGGAATAACAAAGAATGTCATCAAGGGAGATGAAAAAAATGAAATGAAACATAGAAAAGAAAAGAAAAATAAGAGGTAGAAGATGGTAGGGTGAGGGATGTACTAAATAATGATAAAATGAAGAATTTAAAAAGGATGGGGAGAGAAATGTAACAATCATGAAGGGTAAGGGGAGGATGGGAAATATGGGATGCCATGAAGGGTTTAAATAGTTTGGTGATGAAAATGAAAAACAAGGCAATAAATGGAAGAAAGGAAATAAGAGGAAAAAGGAGTGAAATGAGGACACAAAAAGGATGAAAGGAGTGTGAATAAGTAGGTGGTATCTTGACCAAGTAAGCATGGATGATGATAGGTAACAAAGCAAAGTAGATGGTGGTTTTGGAGATGAGAACGGGATAGAAAATGGGAAAGGAGTTTAAAAAACAAGGGGATGCGAAGGATGGAAGGCAATTATGGAAGGCTTCTCAAAGGATAAAGACATAGGTAGAAACTAATTGTGGAGGAAAAAAGAACACAAAAAGGAAGAAAGGATGGGGAAAAAAATAAGAAGAATGGAAAATGGGTATGATGGGAAGAGTGGAAAAATGGCAGAGAGTGGTGGTACACAAAGAAAAAGTGCAGCAACATAAGAAATAGAAAGCTTGCAAGATGCATAGTATGATGTGGAGTTGGTGAGAAAAAGAGAATGATAAAGGGGGTATGACAAATATCCAAGGGAGAGGGGAGATGATTAGGATGGTGAAAGAATTTGAAGGGGATAAAGGACAATATTGGTAATAAGTGGTGAGAGAGACCAAAAACATTAAAAATGGGTGAGGGAGTGAGCTGTGAAGTATGCACAAGGAAAGGTGATGGGGAGGCTAACAATGCAAAGTAGGTGGTGGTTTTGTGGAAGATAAGAGGGGCCAATGAGAAAGGCTATAAAATCTTGTGTAAAAAGAGATTGGCAATCTAGAAAAGTGGTTAAAAGAGATTTACAAGCTAAAAGGAGGGAGGTGGTGAGGGGATAGGTAGAGAAGTGGAGGAAGAGATTTTAGGAGGGAAAACAAAATAAAAGATGTGGTTGAGCTGACCTCAGTAACTGAATTCTACCTACATAGTCCAAAAAGACCTCAGGCTAATGTTATTCTCTTATTAATGGATAAAAACTTAAGAGAAAGTATTAGATGGTGTTAAAACATAAGGATGCTTAAGAAAGAATTCAAAGCTTCCTTGATGTAGGATTCCCTAAGAAAGAGGGTGTTGTTAGTGATGGAAATGAGTGAGAAGAAAAAGGGGATGTTAATTAGTTGTTAATGGTCGAGTTACCCCTAGAAGTGAAGTAGCACCTACATAGTCTGTGGACATCAGGCCCATGTAGTTCAATAAGGGTTAGGTGAGTGTTGTTCAAATTGGCTGCCCCAATTTGATGGACCACATGGGTTGGTTTCATCGGATGGAAAAAATGTTGTAAAATAATGGTTTAGGTTTTGATGAAGGAACAGTGAAAGTGCATGATGTATATTGGTGAGTAGTTACTACAATGATCCCACATTTAGTAGGATGAGAGACACAAATGGGTAAGGTAGGATAAATAAGAAGGGAACATAATGCTAAAAACTACAAACAACCTTTAATGGAGTTAATCCATATAAGAGATGCCTTTGTGAGGAGGTCACACCTTTTAAAATTGTGTGAGGATATAAGCATAGTACTAGCATCTATCACTATGAGCCAATTTTTAGGAGGTGGGTGTCTATCCAAATCTACATAATCACTTTGGCCAAGGTTCATCATCACTATGAGTTGAGTTTTAAGGGTAGTAGTGAAGTGACGACCTGCAAAGAATTTCTTTGACAGTCAATTAGATTCTACAAGGTAGAAAATTGGCAACGTGGTAAATGATAGAAGATGGATCATGCCTAACCCAAGAGCTACATGGGTAGGTTAGATGAAAGATGACCATAGATATATCCTCTATCCCAATTTCTTGGAATTGATGACTTGGGGTTCCACTTAGAAGAGGCCCTAGTAGTAGGGAGCTATGTGGTGTAGGATATTGGTTATATAGTTAGAGAAGTCAATTTCTCCTTTGCCATAGATAAATTCTTAACTAGCACAAAATAAAAGACTACCATGTTCGAGCATGCACTGCCAATGGTTGGGGTTTGATGTTCAGAGCCTGTGGTAATGTGTTAGTAGTAATAGGAGGGTAGAGGGGACAAGAAGGTGAATGTATTATCATGAATTCATGGTGGTCTACCTCTGATGGAAGAGTTTCTATAGTGGCAATCATTTGGGAGTTACCACCACCACCAATGATGGTAGTTGTGAAGGTGTGATCATTAGAGCAACCCATAGTTAGAAGCTAATTTGCGTTAATCAAGCTAAATGTGGCAATGACGTAAATAAACACTAGGCCTACAAGGATCACAAAATGAAAAAGGAAAGACATCAAATCCAGATTAGATGATAAGGGCAATAAAAAGATATCATGATGGTACATAATGTCTTTATCAAGATGACCAATCAGATCGAGGGTGAAGTGTCCATACAAAAAAGTAAGTCAACATGACTATTTCAATTGGGAAGACTATTCAAGGGAATCAGTGACATCATATGACCTTCCCAGTTGATGAAATGGAGAATCATGTTAGTGAGGAAGAATGGATAGGTATTCTATTTAAAGAATCATGATAAGGATGAATGTCTATCATTGAGTTATTTGGTTTTGTAGGTCATAGAGAGTGCAGAGAACTACACAAGGTTGAAGATGGTGAACAATGGGAATAATGGTGGAGATAATTAGCAACCCTCATGACCTAAAATAATAAATATGGTGAATTTGTGGATCTATTAGATACTATAATATGTAATAGTGATAATTAAAGTACTATTAGATCAACAACAAGAGGAAAGGTACCCACGGCTCAAGCTTTAGCTTGAACTCTTACCTCCATAGTAACAAAGAATGCAAGAAGTTTACTATGTAAGATGCAGGGCTAAAGAACATGATCATCGACCTATCTATGGAGGGAACCCTCACTATCCAAGGGGATGTGTGTTGAGGTAACAATTGGTGGTACCTATGCAAGCAGAATAACCAGAGTAGAGGGATGTAATGGCTATGGTAGGTGAGTGGGGTGAAAGACCCAAATCATAAAATTATTCTCATCCAATGGGGATGAATGTGGGAGAGGAAAATAGAGTATACCCTTTAGCAGTTATTGAGACAGGGAATGGTATGGATGTTAGTTCAGGGAGTAATCAAGTAGAAGGATGGCTAAACACAAATCTAGAGTCACTAGATAATTAGTCTAATGCTTAGGTAGGAAAATAATGTATGCATGTGCTTTAGGCAATGTTTGTGTAATTTGATGACCATGTGTGTGTCATGTGACTCCTCGCACCCTCAATAATATATTACACAGTTTGTTGTAAACATGTACAAAATGTGTTGGATGTCATTGATTGAATTTTATCATGCTTAAGGTTGTGTAGATACCTATGAATGTTATGTTTATGTTTATGAGTGATATGGTTATGGTTTTTGTATTCTCATGTAATGTAAAAAGAATGATTATTATTGTTGCAACTCTGAATGGTAAAATTCATGATGAAAATATCAACCAAACATAATAAGATAAGAATAGGGCACAATGCTTTGTTTTGATAAGGATAAAAAATAGACCCAAAGTGGGATTAGCTTGAATATAAGCCCTTCAAACACTGTGCATAAATGATCGTTAGTTGATTAAAAAAAAATCTTGATCATATGGTGCCAAGTAAGCTCTAAATCTCTTGATTTATAGATAATTTAAAGGGAAGATGAGTGATAGGTGGTGTGAAGGGTAATGGGTGATATGTGTGATAACCTCATGTGAATTAATTTTCCCCTTCTATAGGTGACCTAAGAATGGTATCAAACAAGTCCATGTCATATGTTATATGTAGACTAATCAATGCAAGAAGTCTACATGTGAAAACTAATTATGGTTTCTAGCTTATTATGTTACTTAAGAGTTGATTATGGCTTTAGAATTTGTTGGGATAGTGGGTATTTTGTTGTATTTTCTATATATAGGAAGTCGATCGATGTAGGAAGCTTCCAAGAAATTGCTCTTCTTTTGACAAAGTGAACTTAGCCATCCTTCGAGGGAGTGGTCTAAGCTTATTGGCTTTGTTTAATGTTCTTGATAGCTTTCCTTCAAGGGAGAAGTCTACCTTACATTTGGCAATTTTTATTTTGTTTTTGGGTAGCTATCCTTCGAGGGAATAGTATGCAATGTTTAAGATATTGACTGAAGTAGTATTTTGGTATCCAAATTGTGTCTGGATGTAATGTGTTTAGACATAGATGTTGCCTAAGATCCGATTGTGGCTTTAGAATTTGCTGGGATAGTGGGTATTTTGCTTTATTTGCTATATATAGGAAGTTGATCGATGTAGGAAGCTTCCAAGAAATTGCTCTACTTTTGACAAAGTGAACTTAGCCATCCTTTAAGGGAGTGGTCTAAGCTTATTGGCTTTATTTAATGTTCTTGATAGCTGTCTTTCAAGGGAGAAGTCTACCTTACATTTGGCAATTTTTATTTTGTTTTTGGGTAGCTATCCTTGGAGGGAATAATATGCAATGCCTTACATTTGGCAATTTTTATTTTGTTTTTGGGTAGCTATCCTTCGAGGGAATAATATGCAATGCTTAAGATATTGATCGAAGTAGTATTTTGGTATCAAAATTGTGACTAGATGTACTATGTTTAGACATGGATAAGTCTAATTAGGTTCAGAGGTTTACCTTTTATGAGGGCAAAACTTTAAGACAAGAAGGTCAATGATATATGAAAAGGTGTGGTTTTGAGAGACAATGACCATGGGATTCCATCTTGTTAGAGATGAGAAGTATCCATGAAAAGTATCTAGGATTAGGCAATGACTATGATGGTTAATCACATGGTTCTATGTTGTAATCAATTATCCTCAAAAGGAGATGAGAAATATGGGTGAAGGTTAAATCTTGTAACCAAGGGATGAGCTTAAGTTAGACAAAAGGAGTGAGATTGATCCTTATTTAACAAAAAAATGGATGTAGATATGAAGCATTGAGGGGCTCAAGTTATGGTTTGCCTTTAAGAGAGGATAAACAATAAACTCCTGATCCATACTTATGGGTAATGATGTAGGGTCCAAACCAATTGAAAGCAAACTTGCTTCATTTACTCTTTTCCATGTTGGTCACATGGTGATTTTCCTTTAGGATGAAGTCTCCAATATTGAATTCTCATGGTTTGAGGTGTTTATTATAATCACATTTGATATGATCTTGATAGTGTGGAGGTGGGTGAGGGCTGCTAAATGATGCTCGTCAAGTAGCTCAAGTTGAGCTAAATGGTGCTGACAAAAATCTTCCTTAGAAATAAGATCTTGAAAATATATGTAGAGAGAGGGGATTTGGACCTTAAGAGGTAAGACTACCTCTATTCTAAACACTAAAGAGAAAGGGGTAGCACCCATAGAGGTTTGAATGCTAGTATGATAGGCCCACAAATCGAATAAGATGTACAAGTGCCAATCCTGACCTGAAGCACTAATTTATTTGGTTAGCATTTTGTTAAAGATTTTGTTAAAGGCTTCTACTTGTCCATTTGCTTGTGAAAAGTAAGGTGAGGAAAATCTTATATTGATGCCAAATTCATCACATAACCCTTATACTTGCTTGTTTTTGAAAGATTTACCATTATCGATGATAATCTTATGAGGAACACTGAAGTGATAGATTATATGATGATTGATAAAGTCAACAATATTCTTTGCTTTGGTTGAGATAAGAGGGATAGCTTCTACCCATTTTATGAAATATCTGGTGGATGTTATGATGGAGCTATGCCACTATGAATAATAGGGGTTAATTTTCCCAATGAGATCGAGCCCCCATTGAGAGAAAGGCCAGAAGTCCTTAGATACCTAGAGGCTATTGGTTGGAATGTGATGTAAATGAACATGTTAACATTTTATACACTCTTTTACATAATCACAATAGTCTTGGTTGACGGTGGATAAATAGTAGCTAAGGTGAAGGATACATTTAGTGACCACTAGGATGCTAAAGTGTTCCCCACAGATCCCATCATGTGTTTCCTTAATGGCATGGGAAGCTTCATGGTTGCATAGGCAACAAAGAAGGAGACCATCAAAACCATGTTTTTAAAGGATTCCCCCTATGATGGTGTAATGAGAGGTACTCTGAATAAAGGCTCTTTGGGCATTTATAGAGAGGTTGGGAGGAACAATGCCTAGGTTAAGGTAGTTAAGAGTTCGGTCATACCAAATATCGGGTGAGGATTCCTCTATACAACAAATGGTAGGGAAATCAGATTGGTTATAGGAGGGAGTGGTAAAATGATGAATGGTGATAAGGATTTTGTAATTGGAAGGTTGATAAGGGCTCTAAGAAGCAAGGCAAGCCATCATATCTATGAATTTGTTGGTAGATTGAGGAACAAATTAGACCAGGCAATGTTCAAATGATGTTAAGAGCTTATCAACTAAAATTTTATATTTTTTAAAGACATCATTCTTGCATTGATATGATTCATTGACCTAGTTAACCACAAGCTAAGAATCAGTAAAGGCATGGATTGCCTTAATTCCCAAGGCTAGAGCAGTTAAGAGACCAATCACTAGGGCTTCGTAATTAGCCATATTATTGGTGCATTCAAAATCAAGTTTGAAAGAGAGAGGAAGGGGTTTTCCATTGAGAAGAATGAGAATAAATCTAGCAACCACCTCCTTATTAGCAGTTTTAGCCATCAAAGAACATGGTCATTTGGTAGGTTATGCCATCCTCTTGAAAAAGAGTCACGATAGCTTCATCCAAAAAAGTAAGAGGAGGTGGTTAGTTATTTAGTAAAGGAGATTCAACCAATTGGTTAGCAATTACCTACCCTTTAATCAACTTCTACTAGAAGAATTCAAGGTTGAATTCATCTAGGAGAATGAGCCACTTAACCATACACTAAGTTTGGTATGGTTTAGAGTGCATGTGTTTGAGCAGGTCGGTATTAGTGATGACATAGGTTTTATGGTTAAGAAGGTAGTGGTAGAGTTTGGTGGCCACTGAAGGTCAATGGCAAATAAAAATTTCTCAATATACATATATCGAGTCTCATATTCTACAAGTGCATGTGGCTAATGTAGTATACAGCTTTCTCTTTATGTTATTCATCTTGGTGAGCTAACATTGCCCCTAGGGAATGGTCAGTGGTAGAGATATATAGGTAAAAGGGGTGGTCATCCTTAGGAGGGGTGAGGACAAGTGGTGAAAAAAGGTACTATTTGAGAGAATCAAAGGCCTTTTGAAAATCACCATTCTATTTGAAAGAGACATCCTTATTTATAAGGTGATGGAAAGGTTGGCACTAGTTTGAAAGTTGGGAAATGAAATGATGAATGGATTGAAGTTTTCCTTGTAGGCTATATAGCTACTTAAGGTTGGTTGGAGAAGGCATGTCCAAAATTGATCTGACTTTAGTAGGGTCTAATTCTACTCCATGAAGAGAGATGATAAAGCCAAGAAGCTTTTTGGAAAGAACCCCAAAAATTTCATTTTTGGGATTGATTCAGATATGGAATTGGATTAGTCAATAAAAAATGATAGCAAGATCAACTAAATGGTCCTATCAGTGTTTGGATTTTTTGAGGAGATCATCCACATAATCCTCTACAATATTATGGATAAGGTCTTGGAAGATATAGATCATGGCTCATTGATAAGTTGTTCTTACATTTTTTAAAGCAAAAGACATGACTTGCTAGCAGAAGGTTCTCCAAGGAGTAATGAATGTAGTTTTATGTTGATTTAAGGAGGTAATCAGGATCTGATTATATCCTTAAAAACTATCCATAAGGGATAACATCTCATGGGCTATGATAAGGTCAACTAGCTAGTTGATGTTGGGTAAAGGAAAATCATCTTTGGGGCATGCAAGGTTAAGGTCACATAAATCCACACAAAAGTAGAATCCCCTAGTGGGTTTGGTAACATAAATGATATTAGAGACCAATTGTGGGTAATCAATGGGTTGAATGAATTTGATAGACAAAAGACATTGAAGTTCTTCCTTGACGAGAAGAGCTATAAGAGGGTGCATTTTGTGAAGCTTTTTATGTACTAGCTTAGCCTCAAGATGGGTAACGATATTATGGAGAGTGGTGGAGGGGTCAATCTCAAGCATATCCTAATAATACCAAGCAAATGTGATGCTATGGTCTCAAAGGAAGGTGGGATAATCCCACTGCTCATTTGGGTTCAAACTAGTTTAATGATACAAGGATCCTCCTAGGTCCCTAGGTTAACATTGATAGTTGATTCATTAAGCATGGTTTGGTTCTCAGGAGGGAGAGATTTATGGATAGAATAATCTCTTGTACCAAGGTAGCTGAGGATGGAATCATCATCTTGATGTTGAATGGTATGAATGGTGGGTGAATCATGGTTGATCATTTTGGGATGGATGAGAGGAAAGGTTTTGGTTTGGCCACCTTGTTGATAGGTCAGTGGGCCTAAACTAATGGTATTGATAATAAAAAGTTGGATGGAATAATGTCAAAGTCCTCAAATTGGGAAGATGAACTAGGTGAGGATGGAGTTTCTTCCATGGGGGTAGCAGTAGGTTTTGGTGAGGTGGGCTCTTCTAGTGGTTCAAACCCAAGCCCAAAGAACTCATGAGGTTTTTGAGTTTTGATAATGGGGAATTCATGAGGTCCTTATTTGTAAAGGCCCATACCAAATCCTTTCCAAGCACAGTGGTGAAGATATGTTTTGGCAAAGGCTAGATTGCTTAGATAGGAAAAATTGGGAGTGAAAGGTTGAATATATGGGGTGGTGATAGGAGCAAGGAGTGGTCGATCGAGTCCCCTATAAACAAAATATGTTCAATTGTTGGGAAGTCCAAAAGGGATGAAGGTTCATATGTTGGGTTCATAAGAAGGGTCATTTTGAAGGTTCCCATATTCTTGGGGGGTGGGAAAGGTATCTAATGTTAAAAGTTGGGATTCCTTTAGAGAGAGACATTGGAAATTTTGTGTCAAGAAGTCCTCAATGGGGATCTAGGAAGAAGAGATAGAGACACTTGTTGAGGATTCATTGTTGGTGATAGTAGAGGCACTGTGAGTCAAGGTTGATGGTGCAATTGTGTTAGTGTGGTTGATTGATTGTAAGGGAGATAAAGGTGGAAGAAGGACATCATTAGGCCTATAAGTCATATTACAAGATGTAAAAGGACTAGGATAAGCCTCGATAGTTATAACTTGCCCTTCATGTTCAAATTTGATGCAATGGTGTAAAGTGGAGGGGATACAACTCATAGCTTAGATCCAAGGGTATCTGAGTATAATGTTATATTGTAATTCACCCTCCACAACATAAAATAGCTCAAGGATGGTGTGCGATCCCAAG
This sequence comes from Torreya grandis, assembly GCA_037957365.1. NCBI lineage: Eukaryota > Viridiplantae > Streptophyta > Pinopsida > Cupressales > Taxaceae > Torreya > Torreya grandis. The sequence goes on from JARHVA010000384.1 coordinate 2,574,466, forward strand.
CGTATTTGAATAAAAATGGTCCCCAAGGTAGTGGCCATGGTGTCGTCAAAAGAGTGAAAGATAGTTGTGATTTTGGCCATGATGTTCTTTGGTAAATATAGTTGATCAAAATCATGAGATTAGATTATGTTAATGTTGGGACCTCTATCAATCATCACCCTTTTGACATGAATGTGATTGATGTATGTGATGATAAAGAGAGGAGGATTAGACTCCTCTGAATGGGTTGGAGGTATCTCAAAATATTGGAAGGTGATGACAATGGAATGTTGGAAGGCTCTAACAAAGGATGTAAGAGGTTGAGGGTCATTTGGCTAAACCTCAATGGATCATAGGGCATCTATTAATGCCTAGTGATAGTGGGGCAAGGTGTTGATCAAGTCATAAAGGCTCATCTTCATTGGTGCTTGGTGAAGTTGCTTCATTATAGTTTGTTGAATAGATGCAGAAGAGTTGGTGGGAGGGACACTAAGGATGGATACTTTGGGTCTTGGTGATGGCATGGGCATTGGTGTTTGAACTTGGTTAGAAGGTTAAAATCCAAAGAATAAGTCCATGGAATGGATGCATTGGCTCTTCCTTTACCCCTTTGTTGAGCCTGAGATTAGGTAATCATGTGGATAGTATAGACAATGGGCTCAGTTGAACTAGGTGACTATTTTAGTTCCTTATGCTTATCTATAGATGAGAATGAGGAAGCAGGTGTATGTTTGGGATAGTGGTTGGATTGGTTATGTTGGTAGTTGGGTTAGTAAGATAGGTGAAAATGGTTCATCTGATAATAGATCATCATCACTCATATAAGTGATGAATAAGAGTTTGGAGAGCTTTGTAGTTCTCCATGTTATATCCTAGTGTCTTATGGTATGCACAGATTTGAGTATCATCAAACCAAGAGGGTTTGGTGTTAGAAGGGGTGAATGGATTAATAGGTGGAAGTTTAATGGAGGAGGTTTGTAACAAACTCTATACAATAATAGGGTAGGATTCCTTTAGAGGTGTTGAGGGTGTTGAGATGCTCGTCAGGGAAATAAGAACCTTCTTAGGTATGGTCTTGACCTTTGAGAGGGTTGGTGGTTGGGCAACTTTGGTATATGGTGTAGGTTGGGTTGGTTTAGCTATGATTGGGTTAACGCTAGATGGTTTCAAAGTAGAGGATGAGGGGTTGATAATAGGTGGAAAAGTAGAGGGGGATAAATTAGCTAAGAATAATGAATAAGTTGACAACGTAGGTGGTGGAGGGGTAGGCATAAAAAAGGGCATTAGTTTAATTGAATCAGAATAAGTGATTAGGATGATAAAAGGGTGGGGTCCTAAAATAGATGGAAAAAGAGAAGGAGGTGACATAGGTTAAGCTTACAGATGAGGTTTAGGTAACTGCACTCTTCAGTCCATCTTGGTTGGTGATTTGTTATGCGACCTGGTTAGGTCTAATTTGATGGGGGGATGGGTGATGCTATGTGTAAGAAGGATACCCAAATTCTTGGTTGGTTTAGATAGAAGATTATGAGATGATCTAGGTGGAGGTGGGTGATATGGTTTTCTCACATCTTGGGAGAAAGAAATTTTTAATGATGGGGTGGTAATAGGTTGGAAAGTGGATGCTAATGAAGTTGAGGGTTCAACTCTATTTTGGTAGGGGAACCCCAAACAATTCTAGAAAATGGCTCTATCCAAGTTGGGTTGTGAGGCAAAGTCCAAACTTTACACTAATCAATAAAATGGCTTATAAATGGGTTTTGCTCCTTGATCTATTATTTTGCTCCTTCATCTTTACTTGAGCTAGAAGGTTCTAAAATAATGGTTGCTTGTGGGGTGATTAAGAGAGGGGATTTTTGTTTGATCAAGGGTGTAAGTATGGTATCGACTTCTTCCTTTGCTAGGGTATCCAAAGGAGAAGAAGGGATTTCTACCATTTCATTTGGTGGGGTAGAGGAAGGGTTGGTTAAATCAATGGCATGGATATGGTTTGATCAAGTAGAGAAGCAGGGGCTATAGATCCTTCTACTTGGGTCTTCAAAGGGATAAGAGGTGAATTTACTTATTCCATAGGTGAGTTTGGTGAAGAATAAATGGGAGTATGAGGCTCATACTCCATGGGCTCATTTATGATGGTGTTGATTGTGTGTGCCTCATGAGACAAAGATGGTTCAAATTTAATTGTCATGTGTTTGGGTAGGTAGAGGATGGTTAGGGAATGGTTTGTGAAAAATATCAAGAGAATGGTTGGGGGGTGTATTAGGGTTGTCAAACATCAATTTACCATTGTAAATCAAGTTTTAGACAAGACTTTTAAAAGTGTTACACCAGTTTATGTCATGTTTGATGACCTGGTGGAAAGTACAATGGTCATTTTCATTGTACCACCTAGGCATAAGGAGAGAGGGGTCAAATTAATTGAGGTGGCTTGATCAGTAGAAGTTGAATAACATTAGATTTTATAAATTTATCCAACATAGAGACATAATATTCTCCTATAGGGGTGAATTTTTTTGGGAGAATATGGTTTTGATTTTGGTTTGGTAGGTAAGAAGGATTGGAAGGTGTGTTTTGATGTGGTTGGTTAATGAATGGAGGTGGGGAAGTTTTCAAGACAACCACATTTGTAGATGTTTTGGATTTATAATTAGGTTAGTTGGTTATTTTGGTGGAAGAGGGGTCATTGGGCTTAAAAGTGGAATTGTTATTTCACAATTTCAATTTACCCTCATCTATGGCTCGATTCTTGAGTTTCCACACTATTATGAATGCTTGATCAAAGATTCTAAATGTTTGCACCTGAAGGGTGGGAGCAATGTGTTTTATGTATCCCTTAGAGAAAAGTTTAATGAGTTCCATTTGGGGTAGTGAAAATGATAATTTATTAATGAGACCTCACCATTGTGCAACAAAGTTATAAATTGATTCATCATCAAACTACCTGATGGAATAAAGGTTGGTTATGGAGACATCTTGGATATATTGATAGAAAAATGTTTTAAAAAAATAAGGGCAAGTTGGGAAAATGAAAAGATAGAATGCCTAGGAAGGGTATTATACCAATCCAAGGTAGGCCCTGATAAAAACATAGGGAAGGTTCAAAGAAGGAGAGCGTCATCATAGGTAATCAAGTAACAAGAATGGTGAAACACCTTCAAATGTTGTTGAGGATCCTCCTTCCCATAAAACTTAGAGAATTTGTGGAGCTCCCATTAAGGAGGATAAACATGAAATGAGATAGAAGGGTTGATAGGTTCATTGTAGATTTGGTCATAGGATAAAAGATTATGGGACCTAAAGATAGATTATTCGAGTTGGGTCATCTTATCTACAATCATCCTGATCAGGTCAAGTTGGGGTTGGGGTTGGGAAGTTGCATAATTTGGTGGCAAGTTCTACTGAGGTTGGGTTATAGTTATGAATTGGTATGTGGTAGGAGGTATAAAAGTAGGCACATATTGGTATGTGGTAATTTGAGGTTGGGATAGTGTCCCAACAAGACTAATAGGAATTAAGGGTTGGTTGGAAGATGCAATATATCCTAACAGGTTGGGGATATATCGATAGGAGGCCATAGGGGACTTATAGAGGAACTGATAATGATTGGATTAGGGGTAAATTTGGGTTGGTTAATGGGGGAATGGTTTGGGTTGGTAATGCTAAAGTGTTTGTGGTATGAATATTACCAAGTTATGAAAGGGCGTTGAGGTTGGTATATTGGTTAAGCTGAAGGGAATAGTAGAAATGGGTGTGGAAGACACCATAACAGCAAAAGCAATAGAAGTGACAATGGGTAAAGTTGAGTTAATGTTAGAGGTATTGGTTGGGGTAATAGGTGTTTGAGTGGTGGTGGTAGGTGGAATAATGGTAGAAGATAAAGCTTGGATAACAGAAGGGTGGGATGATGTAACACTAACCATGAGGTGGTGTGGCATACCATAGGCTAAATCCATGAGAGGAACTGAATCCATCAAATTAATGTAGGATAATGTATTAAGATAGTGTTTTAAATAAACTAGATCATTGTCTAGAAGGGTAAAAAAATCTATATCACCTTCAGGGACTATTGAAGACACCATAGGTAGGGGAGAATGGTGCGGTGAAGCATGGGGTGATCTATCAACAGTCGAGGTATAATCCATGGATGAGGATGAATAAGAAGATGGTGGTTGGATATTTTGGTTTCTCACTTATTGTCTAGTTAAGACCATATGAGAAATTTAGAAATGAATAACGAACCTCTCACCTCAAATAATAAGCAAACAAAGAAAATCACAAAGCAAAAAAAACACACACTAAAAGTGCAATTTATCATAGGATTTATTTTAAATATCTTTTGGCTTATAGCTTAAAGAGTATGAAAGGGGAAATTATATTATGAGTTAGGTAATAGAACAACCATCTAAGGATGGTTTAAAGTTAAGTTTTGGTGCTCAAATAATTTTCACTAGACTGGGTATGTGGCTTGGTACTAGAGGCATGCTCCCCGTACTTCATGAACCTAAAGTTGAACTAGGCCACTTAGCCAATATCTACTATTTGTCTAGACTTTATATCCTACTAGAGAGTGGATTAGGCCCTCCTCTTGGTGATGAAATTTAATTGGAATCACCAGATAGGGTAAGGTGATCCAAAGGGTGATTTAATTCCAATGGGCCTTGTCTCAAGTAAGTTTTGATGTTTCTTTTATGCAAGTGGTTTGGTAATGTAACATATGTGTGCTACAATTAATTCATAATATGGTTAACTAATCTAGGTGAGATAATCATTAAGAAAGAAAAATAATATATGCACTCAATTTTAACTCAAAATAAACTTTTGGTATCTTCTCATGCAAATAAGGAACAACTAAAAATGCACTTAATGCAGGTGAAAATGCAACCTATCACTAGGATGATTTTTTTTTTTTTTAGTTTTTTAGGAAGAAAAAGAGATAAAATTTATATCTTTTGAAATTTTAGAAATAAAAAAAATGTAAGATCATGAATTTTCACTAATGAAACTATATGCCTAAAATAACTACGAACCTAGAAGGGGTCCCACTGGGCATGCCAAAATGTTTCTATCTAATTTTTACTTTTTCCTAATTGTCAAAAGAAGAAAATAGTTAAGAAGGGTGTGTAGAAGAAAAGCTATTGAATGCATGCATGTTGAATCCAGAATTTATGAGAAATCCTCTTTAGTTAGGGAATAATGACCTAATATTATAAAGCACTACCACAAATTGTTGATTAGACAAGTAGTTGGGTGGATTGCCGAGTATGAGCTAGATCTTGGAAGTGAAAGCTTTCTTGGAGGCTATCAATCCACCTACTTTAAAAATTTAGTTGAGATGGTAAAATAAATATATTCTTTCATTAAATTATAGTAAAACTAAAATTAAAACTAGTAAACAACTGAATTTAATACAAGAGAATTAAATTCTTTACAAAGTTAACCAAAACAAAGCAACTAGTTCGGTTATATTAATGGTGGTTTTGGTTTGATTTATGACAAGAGTCAAAAGGAAATGATAAGGTTTTGATCGAGTTGGTAAATTTTTAAATAGGTAAATGATATTTAGGAAATGGAAGATAAATGGTAAAAGGGATAATGAGGTCAAGAGGTCAAGATGACAAAGAGGCAAAATGGGTAAATGGTCAAGGTGGTAAGAAGGAGGTAAAGGGTGAATGGAAAAAGAAGTAAATGGATAAGAGGGTAGGGAGTTAAAGGGATTAAAAGAGAAGAGGAAATTGGGATAAAGTTGTGAGTTGAAGGGAAGAATAAGGCCAAGAAATGAAATAAATGGAATACAAGAAAGCAACCAAATCTTACCTTGATGCTTGATGAAGATGGTTGATGAAGATGTTGTTATTGATGGAACTTGAGGAAATTTTTGTAGAGATTCATTAATTTTATATTTTCTCCTCCAAGATTATGATGACCTAAAAAATGATTACCTCCTTCAAAAACCTACAACAAGATGTTAAGAACCAAAGACTAGCTTCTAACTTTTTTTCTAGGGTGAAGAAAAGGGGTTATTTATAGCATTTATTATGAAGAATCATACCAAAAGAGGAGAATAATGAAATGTGGAAATTTTTTCCTAGTGGGGATCATAAATAAGTCACATATGAGGTTTGTGGGATTCTTACTTTGATCATAGGTCTTCCCATTTGGGTTGGTGCGTCTCCTACCTTGCACATGAGTCCAATTTTGAATGGGAATCATGCATATGGGTTTGAATGAGGCTTAAATACTTTTCACCACCATTTCTTGTCTTCATCCAAGCACTTAAAGATATGTCACACTAAATGTGGTACCATTTTCCATGTGGTGAATTTATAGTCAAAGATGAGGGTGGTGGGGATTCCTATTTGGGTTGGTGAGTCTCCCATTTGAGCTAAGAAGTCAAAAATGGTGCCCTTTGTCTTTAAATAGGTAGGTATCTCTTTTTTAAGTCTAGTTTCATATGTGAAAGAAAAATATATGTGTAATGATGGCCCCTTAAAGGAAAATTCACCATATTTCAAGGGGGGAGGGCTTGTGATGCTTATATGATGTCATTAAGCACATTGGGAAAGGGTCCCAAGTGGGGTATGATGTCCCACATCAAGCCACATCACTTCTAAGTCATGTCACTTGACATATCACATTCCATGTCACTTACCATGTCACTTTCCATGTCACTTTCCATGCCACATAAAATGTAACTTTCCATGTCATCATGAATAGTGATAGTGGGTCCCATAGTGAATAATACTTTTAAATAGTAATTTTGAATAATACTATGTGACTAGGAGAATAGTGATTTTTTTAGATTAAGAGGGGTTGGTTAAGGTTTAAGAAGTTTTAGGGTGTCTTTATGGGGGTCTTGAGGCATTTAGTCATCAAAAATAATAAGTGTGTAGTTTTCTAGTGTCTACAAATACTTCCATCTGAAACATGTTGATAAAAACAACAATCTTGAAATGATTCTCTTAGATTCCACATATCACATTGATTGAAAAATACATTATCATTCTCACAATTTCACCTTACATTGAAAATGTGACATCCACCCAATGACACCACTTTTTTAGGTTTGAAAATACACCTCATGCCAAAGATGACATGATTTATGTCACTAATGCAAGCAATTTGTGATAGAAATCACTACATGTTGATAATGAACATGGGGAATCATACTCCAAAAATAAGAATAATTGATTCATAATATACATTATATGTAATTTATAATCTTATATTGACAACAGAATCATGACTCAACACACAAGGTATTAAATTCCCCCCTCTTATAAAAATAACATCGTTGATGTGCTAATCAAAAATTAAATGATGAAACACAACAAGTTCAAAATACCACACACTTTGAAATGCATACCAAGTTAAAAATATTGCATCATAAGCCATCATATATATAATAATATTAATCTCCTTAAGGCATATCCCATAATGTCAAACTATCATATTACCATACTATCATTTAAATTGATCATAACCAATTAAAACTCAAATACATTCTATCGATGTATAACTCTAGATGTAACATGTTCAATTAATATAATATTTTGTTGTGATGAGATATTGACTAGGATATGCATCATCCCATGGTGAGAGTGCACTTTTGATATTAGTACTATTCCATGGCCAATCTATACTGAGTAACATTGAACAACTTTAACCACTACTGACGAATAATGATAACTACTATCTATCACCAACCAACTGATATAAAAAAAATATGGATGTCAAAACCTCTAGAAGAGCATGTGAACAAGTATAAATATTTTTTAATGTCATACAAAACAAACTGCATGTCATTCTATGGTGATCATACAAGGTGAATAATAAGTACCAAATCATGGCAGAACCACATAGAACAATACCGAGCAATGTTGAATAATAATATCAACTACCATCTAAATAGATAAATATCAATGTTGAAATAATTGAGTAATAAATGTGATCTACAATAACCTCCTTAGACCTCCCAATAAATAATGAAACATAATCTATAGCCAAATCTGTTGATGTAAAATATCATTTACACCATAATATGAAGTTTACTTGGGTTAAGATTTTACCTAGAGTATTTATTTCATATTATCTAGGAAATATGTGAATATTAGTGTTTTTATTACATGAGGTTCTCCACTTACATGTGAAGACAAGTGTGGTAGTTTCACATGTCTACATCCATGATGTGTCTTTGACCACATGGGTGTACTATTCATTTGGCAACTAGTCCTTTTTACATTGCCAAATGTGATCCACATTCTCTCCTTCATTGATATAAATAAAAGGGATTCATTTAGTTTTAGAGGTGCTAAAGGATACATAATGATTGAATATTGTGAAAGAAGTGAACTCCATTGGAGAAGCTTGTGAAGTGTTTTTGAATAGAATAGATTCAATTTATTTGTCATAACTTTGTTGTTATGGATTTGTAGTTCAATTCTTTTATTTGTACACAAACTTTGTATTTTGGTTTAAGTTGTATGAATCTTTGTTGTAGAAAGATCTTGGCATGTTTTTATATAAGTAGTGGAAGTTTTTCATTCTTCCATTAAAATTTAAACATGGTACTAGAGCCATCTACAAGCAAAGTTTAATATTGTTAAACCAAATTTTAGGCCTTCCACAAGTGATTCAAGGATTGGAGATTATTTCTTATTTTTTCAAGATTAAAAAAAATCTAAACATTTAAGATTTATGAAAATCATTTGGTATTTTTGGCATTGGTGGATCTACTTATTTTTGTCTAGACCTCTCCATCCTCCTCTCACCACTCAATCTAGCTATTTTTGAAGGCATACATAATCCACAAAACCAAGAGGAAGCATTGGCCAAGCCATCAACAAAGAAAGAGAGAAAGAGAGAGCATTGGCATTCAATCTTATTAGCTAGTCAAATGCATCTATAGATATCCTCAGCAACCCACCCCCTTCACTTAGTCTTATGCATTCATCCTTAAGCATCACCCACATCCTTTAACATGTTGATAAGGTTTCAAAGTCAAAAAATGCATTTTTATAACTCTTTAAATATCACATTGCACCTTTCTATGCATGAATCACTTTATAGGGGAGTTTGTGGTTTTTCTAAGAATAAAGTGTGGTGGGAGCTCCAAGGATAAACCCCCACCCATACTAATTTTATGTTCAAACTCTTTTTGTCTTTTACCTAAAAAACAAAACAACAAGTGGGGGGACATCACTTTTAGCAAATAGGTAACTATATGGATTGGTCAAAGATTAGTGTTGTGATTGAGGAGGTCATTGGTTCAATTCTATACTTTGTATGAAAGACTATGTCTATGTTTTTTTCCTTTCCCTTAGAGCATATAGATTTTGTACAATTTTTAATTAATTTGAACCATTAATGATGGCAAAAAAAATTGTAATTTTTGATTGGTAACTCAGAATTGAGTGTCTTTTAGTTCAAAACTGCATGATTTATCAATCCCTATCCATTGGTCTCATTTATTTTGTAAAATTCATTAAATTATAAAGTGCCAAAATTTTGGAGGTTTGCATCATTTTATGAGAGTTTTTGACCATAAGAAATAAAGAAACATAAAATCAATCTCCCCCTTCATTCTCTTCTTCTTCAAATAAGGGAAAATCCAAAGTCTCTTACTTCCATTGTTAAACTAACAACTGAATGCATTCTCCATTCAAATACCATCTTTTTTTAGTGGCCTCTTTCGTATTTAGGCACTCAGATAGTTGTTTTTTAGTTCCTCTTTTCTTATACATGAGTATTTCACCAGGCACATTGTTTGTTGAAACTCATATGAGGAAATCTTTTTGGTATGTTTGAGTCATGGATCATCCCATACCTTTTTTCACTTTTAAGTGATGGATTAGCCCATCCTTTAGACACATTTTGAGTGATGGATTAGCCCATCCTTGTTGACATGTTTTGAGTGATGGATTATCCCATCCTTTTTAGAACATTTTGAGTGACTCGATCAACCCATCATTTTTTAGCATGTTTGTGTGATGGATTAGCCCATCCCTTTTGTCGTGTTTGGATGATGCATCAACCCATCAATTTTTGTCACATTTTGAATGATGGACTAGCTCATCCTGATTGGCATGTTTTAGTGATGGATTAGCCGATTCGTATAAATATTATCTCTTTTTTTATGGTATATGTGAAGTTTTTCATCTCTACATTTCATCCATGCACCCCATTTCAACATTACAGGGGAGGGGGGTTATTTTGGAGTATTGTTTCCTTGGTGTGTTGCGTCTCTTTGGCATTATTTTTAGTGGTGGATCAACCCATCCTTACTGGTTCCCTTAGTTTTCTTCATCTCTTTTGAATGTTTTTCTTCAATGGTGGATCAACACATCCTTCTTAGCAACTTTGGTGTTTACATTTATTTGGTAGTTTTTTCATTCAGTGGGGATTAGACCATCCTTATTGGCCCATCTTTCTTGGTGCATTTGGTGATGGATTTAACCATTGATATGTGATATTGAGTGATGGATTTTACCATACATATGTAATTGGTGATGGATCTGCCCATCCATGTGTGATTTGAGTGATGTATTTACCCATCCATATATAGTTAAGTGATGGATCTGCCCATCCAAATTGGCTCTTCAAGTTGGTTACTTCCTCTTGAACCATTTATGGTAGCACCAACACCTATTATTTAGAGTGTCCTCATATCTAGCATCATCTTCAACTGATAGATTGCATTGACTAATCACCTTTGTACTCTGATAAGCCTTGTTGATGTCCATAAGAAAATTATAATATTGAGCATATTGCATATGGGTACTTGATCAACCTAGTTGTTGGGATGCATCTTCTAAGATTGCATTCTCATACTTACTACTCCCTAAGTTGCACTTAAGGGGGGTGTTGGTTTAAAATATCATTTACACCATCGTATTAAGTTTACTTAGGTTAATATTTTACCTAGATTATTTATTTCCTATTATTTAGGAAATATGTGGATATTAGTGTTGGTCCTACATGAAGTCCTCTACTTGCATGTGAAGAAAAGTGTGGTAGTTGCACATGTGTTCATCCATGACGTGTATTTGACCACATAGGTGTACTATTCATTTGGAAACTAGTTCTTTTTACATTGCCAAATGTGATCCACATCCTCTCCTTTAATGCTATAAATGAGAGGGATTCATGTAGTTTTAGAGATAATAGAAGAGACATAGAGTGTTAATATTGTGAAGAAATTGAACTCCATTGAAGAATCTTGTGATTTTTTTTTCAATAGAATAGATTCAGTTTATATATCAGAACTCTTTTGTTATGGATTTCTAGTTCAATTCTTGTGATTGAATGCAAAATTTTAAGTTATATGAATATTTTGTTGTAGCAAGATCTTGGCACGCTTTTATGTAGGTAGTAGAAGTTATTCATTATTCCCTTCAAAATCATGTATAAGATCACATAATCTCCTTATATCTCCCAAGAAAAATTCTACTTATACCTTCTAAAAGCAAGATAACAAGTGTTTTATCTAAGTCTTATATGAAACCACCACGTCTAGTGGGTGGGAGGATGGCTCAAGACTTGACCTCAAAAGATAGATCATCACACTCTCTATCTATATTCCAAGCTAATTATTATCCCCATACATACAATAGGTGTAAAATGTTCACATAATGACATTCATGAAACCAATATTCAAATATAGAATAAAAAAACCTCACCAACATAATCCAATAACTAAATCAAATGCCAAATGGCCTTAAAGAGATATTTAAATAGATTATTGTTATCAATCAAATTTGTGTAATATGGCATGTGCATAAAAACTAGAGCCCAATATATGCTAAATATAGTAATAAGATAGAGAATTATGGTGATGGAGCATGAACTCAAGAAGAGGGAAACCTATCGATTGAACTGAGTCCAAAGATGGAGCATGATGTGTTAGCAAATAAAATAATGAACACATATAAGATATGATACCTAAATACAATGCTTGTGTGTGTGTGTGTGTGTGTGTGTGTGTGTGTGTTTGTGTGTGTGTGTGTGATCTAGGATATAGTAAAACTTGTTATTGTTGTTGTTGCTGCTGAATAGAGTCAAATTGAGAGAGAGGGGGAGGCAGAGAGTAAGAGATTGATAAAGTGTGTCAAATAGAAAATATAAAGACACAAAGGAAGAGGGGAAAAGTGGAAGAGAAGAGAGAGATGAAGATTAGAGTTTGATAAATTACAAAATATACTTGTAATAAAGAATTGAAATTGGATTCATTTATGAATCAACATTGTAGTCTAGAATTATAGCTCCATATTTTGTATATAGATCTGATTGGTGGGTGCCATCAGATAAGTTGAGTTGGTGCTTAGTTAGGGAGTTAGTGCTTCCTTAGAGTAAGTGCTCTTTAACTAGGGTATTGTTGTATCCTTAGGTTCAGTACTCTTAAATGTTGTAACTAGTGATATTTTGATTGTGAGGTTAGATTGGAATAGTAGATTGTAGCAATTATTCTGACCATGGTTTTTCCTATTGGGTTTTCCAAATATACATATGGTGTTATGAATATTATGTGTGTGATCTCTGCATATATGTTTTAATATGCATCAAAAGGATTAAAAAGGACTAATTTAACCAATCTACTAATTCACCCCTCCCTCTCAATAGATATTTGTGTTCCAATAATTAGTATTAGAGCCCTAATTATTTAGAATAAGTTTAATCAGCTCAGGTAAATCTTGGATGGTGAACACAAGTGGCTAGTCAAGAAAGTATATTTATATTAATTAGGGTTTGATGTATGAATGTCTATTATAAATGGATATACAACCTTGCTATAACTCCTACTGATCATGCTTAAAATAAGGCATATGAGAGCAATGTTAAGGCAAAGAATGATATATTTTGTGGATTGTCTAATTCAAATTTTGTCAAAGTGATGCATTATCAAAATTCATAAGATATCTAGAGCAAATTAAAGATCATGTATATGAAGGTGATGATAAGGTAAATCAAGCCAAGCTATAAACATTCAAAGGTAAGTTTGAAAGCCTTAAAATGAGTGAAGAAGATAAAATTATAGACTACCTCCCCAAAGTAGATGAAATAGTCAATGCAATTAGAGGCCTTAGAGAAGATATAAAAGATATGATCATTGTCAAAAAGTTCTTAAGATCTCTACCATCAAGGTATGACTCAAAAATATCTGCAATAAAGGAAGCAAGAGATCTTGATAAACTCATTTTTGATGAGTTGTATGGAACATTTATAGTCTATGAGATGAGAATAGGAGAAATAGATACCTTCAAGAGAGAAGCTGCATTCAAAGCATCCAAAATAGTTAAGGTAGAAGCACCTACATCTAGATCTAAGGACACTAATGAAGAATAAGCCAATTTTGTCAGAATATTAAGAAGAGGGTTTGAAAAATATAAATGTAAGTTACCCTTCGAATGCTTTAACTATGGTAAGGTAGGACATTTTTCTACTAAATGCCCTTATAATAAAAAGGATAACTCTGAGCAAGAATAATATAGTAAAAAGGTGAAACCCCACTTCTTCAAGAAGAAGAACTTATTTAAAATTAAGAAGGGCTTATGCACAAGAGAAGATAGTAATTCATTGGATTATAATGATAGTTCTAATGATGACCATGACTGTGCTTTTGTGCTTTTATGGCTGAGGAAAAATAAGTCCTATTCATGACATTAGGATCAGCTTATGTGGATCAAGAATAATTTGAAGGATTAGATGAAGAAAAAAAGGAGAAGTGCATCTAGAGTGTGAACTCATTTGTGCTCTAGATGAAATTGATAAGTTGAGAAAAGAGAACTCAAAATAGAAGAAACTTGGATAAGAGGAGATTGAAAAAATGTCAAAAAGTCTTAAATTTTTTGATTAGATGGTGGTTAGTATAAAGACACAAGTTAAAGAGGCCAAAACAATAGAATATGTAGTCAAAATTGACTACAATCTAAATATGATGAGTGCATGAAGTTAGAAGTAAAAATAGTGGATTTGAGAAAAGAAATTGATAAAGCTAAAGGAAAAATAGATAAAGGTCTAAAGCTGAAAGGAGGACCAGACATTCTTGATGAATTGATCAACTCTTAAAATCCTTCAAAAGAGAAATCTAGTCTTAGTTATGAAAAATGGAAAAGTTACATAACTAGTACATCTATAAACTTATTAAATAAATTCAAAGCAGAAGTAGAATTAGGAATAAAGAAAGAGAAAGCTTGCAAGAATACAAAGATAGACACAAGCACTGTTGATGTGAATTAAGCTGAAGGAAAAAAGAATATTGAAGAAAGGAAGAAGAGAAATGATCAAATCTCTACAAACTCAAAGAAGATGCAAAACAAAAAGGTAGCTGATGCAGATGGTTACACAAGAGTGAGAGATTTGAAAAAATCTAGATTTTAGAAGAGTTCCTTATCCTATACAAATGAATGATATGACCAAGGTATTCCTCATCTTTCTATGGTTATTGTTATACCTATAATCAGTTTGGTCATAGGTCTAGTGATTGTAGATTTGTACCTAAAAAGAGAATGAATTTTGTAAGAAAAAATTCATTTGTACCCTTGTTAGATACAAACGTAATTTATTATAATTGCAATAATTTTGGTTACATAGAAAAATAATGTAGAACAAAATTTGTAAGACCCAAAACACAAAGTAATAAGAAAGGCATGCCCCCCAATATGAACAAAGGTTCACAAGTCTCTGATATAAGTAAAAATAAGCCAAACAAGAGACCTAAGGATGTGTGAAAAGTGAAAGATCAATCTATGATTGCTCAAAATGCACTCCATGCCAAGGAATAAATTTTGTGGGTAATAGACAATGGTTGCTCAAAACACATGACTAGTGACAAGAACAAGTTCATCAAACTAAGAAAATGTAAGGAAGGATCTGTTAGCTTGGGAGATAATACTGTAGTGAAGATCTAAGGTAAAGGAACCTTGAACATACATGGAAAACTACCTACACAAGATATCCTTTATGTTAAAGGATTGAAGCATAATCTACTAAGTGTCAGTCCAATATGTGAAAATAGATATAATGTCAAATTTAATGCATAAGGTTGCAATATAAGGAGATCTATAATATTAATTATAGAAGGAAAAATAATTAAAAGCAACATTTATAATCTTAGTGAAGTGAATGGTAATAGTTACTTGATATGAAAGATAGATGAGAGTTGGTTATGGCATAGAAGAAAGAATCATGTCAACTTTGATAACTTAGTCAAAGTGAGCTCAAATAAATGTGTTAGACACATGCCTAAAATAACCAAACTTGCAGATACTACTTGCAAGGAATGTCAACAAGGCAAGCAGATAAGGTTTAAATTTTAAACAAAGGAGTATGCAACTATAAAGCCTCTAGAATTAGTTCATACTGATCTTTGTAGTCTGACTAAGTTAAGAGGATCTAAAGGAGAGAGATACTTCATGTTATTTGTATATTATTACTCAAGAATGACATGGGTAACCTTTTTAAAGGATAAATCTCAAGCATTTGAAAGATTCAAGATCTTTAGAGCTATTTTAGAGAATGAGATTAGATGAAAAATAAAATGCTTAAGATCTAATAGAGGTGGAGAATTCACCTCAAATGAGTTCATAGAGTATTATGAGAAGAATGGAATCAAAAGGAATTACTTTATGGTAAAGACTCCATAGCATAATGGAGTTTTGAAAATAAAAAGAACATGATAGTTAAGAAGATGGCTAGAAAAATGCTAAAAGAGGCCAAGTTACCTGATGAATACTGGAGATAAGCAGTCCAAATAATAGTATATATCTTAGGATAGAGTTAAATTGAGGGTAAACAGTGATAAAACTCTCTATGAACTATGGTATGGAAAACCTGCATCTGTTAAGTATTTTAGAGTGTTTGGTAGCAAATTCTACTTCAAGAGAAAAGAAGATAAGTTGGGAAGCTTTGATTCAAGATATGATGAAGGAATATTTCTTAGTTATTCCACCCAAAGAAAAGCCCACATATGTTAATACAAAAAGGTACACAACATTGTAGAGAGCATCAAGTGTCAAGGTTGAAGAAGGCTTGAAACATGTTAAACTTGATAAAAAAAAATTAGTAACGAAGAATTAGATTATGAAGATGAAGCAACTAATGAAGAGCATGAGGAAATAAATGAAAAGGCACCTATAATATTTGTTCAAAAGGATCATCCTATAAAGAAGATCATTGGCAATAAAAATGAAGGAGTTCATACAAAGAGAAGATTTGTAATGAACAAGGAGCAAGTAAGTTTTTCTCTAATGTCTGAAATTGAGCCTAAGAGCTATGTTAAAGCTAGAAAGGATGAGAATTGGATAAAATCCATGGAAGAAGAAATAATCCAAATTGAAAAGAATAAAACTTGGGAATTAGTTTCAAGACATTGAAACAAGAATGTAATAGGTATAAAATGGGTCTTTAAAAACAAGCTCAATGAGGATGGAACTCTTATAAGGAAAAAGAAAATATTGGTGTGCAAAGGATATGCATAAGTTGAGATCATATATTTTGAGGAAAGATTTTCTCCAGTGGCTATATTGGAAGCCATAAGAATTTTTCCAGCATTATTTTCTTATAAGAAGTCCAAAGTCTATCAAATGGATGTTAATTCTACTTTCTTGAATAGGAACCTAGAAGAGGATGTCTACATAGAACAATCTAAAGGTTTTTAGCTATTAGAGGAAGAAGATTATGTGTGAAGACTAAAGAAAGCTCTGTATGGTCTAAAATAGGCACCTAGAGAATGGTATTCAAAATTATACTAGTACCTACAAAAATAAGGATTCAATAAAAGTTGTGCAAAAAATAGTATGTACTTCAAATTAGAAGGTGAGCATATGTTGATTGTTGTTGCTTATGGTGAGCAACAAAAATAGAATGTGTAAAGAATTTGATACTCAAATGCAAAATGAGTTTGAGATGTCTATGCTTGGAAAACTTTCTTTCTTCCTTGTCTATACAATAACACAAATTGATGAAGGGATATTTATATCCCAAACCAAATATGACTAAGGAAATGCTTAAGAAGTTTGGAATAGAATTTAGCAAACTAATAGTTACTCCCATGCTCATTGGTAGTAAGTTGAGAAAAAATGATAAGCCCCTTGATGCAAATCAGACTATGTACAGATCAATGATAGGTAGCTTGTTATACCTAACTGCATCAAAACTTGATATCATGTAAGCAGTATGCATGGTTTTAATATTTCAAGTTGCCCTTAAAGAATCACATGTCAATGCAGTGAAAATAATCTTTAGAGATATCAAGAGAAAAATTGACTATGGCCTATGGTATCCTAAAAGTGAATATTTCATTTTGACAGTATATATAGATGCTGATTGGGTAGGAAGTATGGATGATAGAAGAAGCACTAGTGGTGGTGCATTTTTCCTTGTAAATAGACTTGTTTCATGGCTAAGCAAAAAAGCAAGAGTTAGTTACTCTTTGTATAGTAGAAGCAGAGTATATGGCAGTAGTGGCATGTTACACTCAAATCTTGTGGATGAAGTAAACACTTAAAGAGATTATGATAGAGTAAAAATCACCTATCTTTATTCTCTATGATAATTCAAGTGCTATTAACATATCAAAGAATCCAATGATGCATTCTAGAACCAATCACATATCAATCAAGTATCACTTCTTAAGAGAAAAGGTTGCAGATCAAGAGGTCACAATGGAGTATGTTCCAACTCAAGATCAAGTTGTAGACATATTCACCAAACCTCTTCCCAAGGAACAATTTGAATATCTGAGACATAAATTGGGAGTGGTGGCTCATACATCACATCACTAGATCCTAGTGATAGGGCATGAGTCTAGGGGGAGTATCACATAAGTCTTGTTAATCCCTAGAAGAAGAGAGAAAAGGCAACTCAAGTAGGCATTTTTTTTTAAATTTATAGTGAGTTGATGGTTTAAAATTCCTGGACAAACTCCTTTATTTGATAAAAGGTGAGAAAATTTTGGACAAACTATGAGAAAGTTGGAGTTCCTTTTCCATTGATGTCAAAGGTGTGGGAAAAGTGCAAATGCTCTCTACAAAAGTTTGAAAGAGCAAAGCATGTGTTCAAGTTGAGTTTAGGCAAATGTTCTATTTCTTGAGGGGGAGTAAGTTTGGTATCAACAATTTTAGCTCAAGTTCATCAAAAGATAATGCAAGAAATGTCAAAGAAGGAGAAAAGTATTATAAGATTAGAGAATTTAGTTTGAAATCAATGCCAAAGGGGGAGATTACTGGCAATATGATTGTCCTTGATGTCAAAAGGGATACTCTTGAGATGAGATTAGAGAGAAGAACATGTTTTACAGTTGCATAGTGCAAAGTTGTCATGATTTTATAGATACCATTTGTAGAGAATGAATATAAATTTATTTAAGATCCATTATGAGTTTTTTGAGTGCATCCTAGATATATTGTTCGCAGGTTTAGATGAAGAGAAATGAGCTAAAGAAATAATTTATTTTAGCTCTTGGACATTACAAGGTTTCTCAGTTAAACTCGAAGGGTTTAAGCCATGGATTTCATAGGCATGTTATATTTTTATGTTGATTGGCTATAAACAGGAACTAGTTATTTAAGTTATAACTTAAGTCTTCCTTGTCATTATGCAATCAGACCCTTTGACCTAGTAATTACTGACTCGAGCAATGTTCTAAGACTTTATATTTCCTAAGTCTTTGACTTAAGATTTGTCTCATATTGATCAATGACTAACTCTTAATCATACATTCAAGATCTAACAAAGTGTAACAAAGTCAATTTATGAAAGGCACCTCTGATTAAATTCACTAGTGACAAGTGTCATAATCATAGATCTTGCATAGTAAATCTATGGAGAAATTTAAAGTTAAATAGTTAAGGATTAATGCAAGGATTCCAAGTTTCTCAATAGTGGGAACTGACAACAAATGTGCAGAAGGCACACGAGGATTCCAAGTTTCATATTCATAGGAGCTTGTCAGAGATAAAGTTTGAGCTTTTCATAAGATCAAATGATGAGTACATGATTATGAAATGAAGATCTAACAGAGTGAGTGGACTTAATGGTATTAAGTGATTGATGTT
Source organism: Torreya grandis (assembly GCA_037957365.1). Lineage (NCBI taxonomy): Eukaryota > Viridiplantae > Streptophyta > Pinopsida > Cupressales > Taxaceae > Torreya > Torreya grandis. Next base: position 2,593,494 of record JARHVA010000384.1, read on the forward strand.
TAACGACATAGAGGTGAGTTAAATATCAAGCTAGTTTGATGAGATCAATAGAGTGTATTTATTCCAAAGACTCAAGAAGCAACAAGATGAGATTAAGAGCTCAATATTTAATGTTAGACAGAGGTAAAGTTCATAAAACTTTGAATATCTAATGACACATAGGATCTCATATCAAAAGATCCAATGGATGTATTTTAAAGTTGAAACATTAAAGCTTGGAAGCATAGAATTATCCAACAGAGCATGTGAGCCTATTAGAACTTGATCTAATAAACATGTTTTAAAGTTGATAAAATTGAATGAGGATCATCAAATCATGGTGCAAAACTTAAGATCAATGGTCAATATTCAAAGGTTTTTTCACCACAATGTTCAAGCGGAGGAACATGCAAGTAAGTTGTAAAATACAACATAGACAATGAAATAAATTGATGTGATCGATAAAATTTGTGTAATATGGCATGTGCATCAAAACCAAAGCCTAATATATGATAAATATAGTAATAAGATAGAGAATCAAGGTGGTGGAGCATGAATTCAATAAATGAGAAACCTATTGATTAAACTAAGTCCAAGGATAGAGTGTGATGTGTTAGCAAAAAAGTGTGAACATAGAGAAGATATGAGACCTAGATACAATGCTTATATATATGTCAACTAGGATATAGTAAATCTTCTTCTTGTTGTTGTTTCTAAACAAAGTTAAATTGAGAGAGAGAGAGAGAGAGAGAGAGAGAGAGAGAGAGAGAGAGAGAGAGAGAGAGAGAGAGAGAGAGAGAGAGAGAGAGAGAGAGAGAGATTGATGAAGCGTGTCAAATAGAAAATATAAAAACACAGAGGAAGAGGGGAAAAGAGGAAGAAAAGAGAGAGATGGAGAGCAGATTTTTAGAATTTATAGAATAGAATTGTAACAAAGAATTGGAATTGAATTCATTTATGAATCAACATTATAATTTGGAGTTGTAGTTCCATATTTTGAATATATATCTAATTGGTGGGTACAATCAGATAAAATGAGTTGGTTCTCAGTTAAGGAGTTAGTGATTCCTTAGAGTAGGTGTTCTTAAACTAGGGGATTGGTGTCTCCTTAGGGTCAGTTCCCTTAAATGTTGTAACCAGTGAGGATTTGATTGTGAGGATATATTAGAATAGTAGATTCTAGTGGTTATTCTCTCCACAGTTTTTCCCATTGTGTTTTCCATGTATACATATGGTGTTATGCACATTTTGTGTGTGATATTTGCACATATGTTTTAATCTACATTAAAATGATTAAAAAGGACTGATTTAATCAATATAGTGATTTACTCCCTTTCAATAGATATTTGTGTTCCAACATTCCAATCAAAGTAATTCAAAAATAAAAAAATATCTATGTAAAATAAAATTTAGATTCAAAAGAATGAAGTCTTGGTTTCATAAATCAATTTAAAATGTAAAATAAATTAGGGCACATAAAGTCTTGAAAAACAATCACATTACGATACTTTGTGTCTAAGAAAGCCACCTGAGGGGAGAAGGAATAATATAATAATTAATTATCTTGCAAAGGTAAGAGGAAATAATCACTCTCTCCATATGTATCCCAAAGGTTCACAAGGTTGCATTAGGTATAAATCAAAAAGTTTGTTCTTTTCACAACCACTAAGGGGTAGGTAAAGGAACACATCATTTATAAAGTGACCATTATGCACGAAGAGGCCATGGTGCCTAAGGCACTCATGGTTCATACACCTAAAATAATCAAGTGAATACCTCATGCAAAGGGGAAAATTATATTTTTAGCTTACAAGAAGCTCCACTTCCTAGCACATGACTCAGGTCAGATGAATATAAACATAGTTATACTCTACCCTTGAACACCATACTTGCATCAATACCCAAATACTATAGCAATGATGCATGGTTACACAACACAACACATTTTCATAATAGGAGTTGCACACAAGGTACTTCACAAACATATTCACATTCACATGAGAATAATTGGGCTTAACATCACAATATCATACTGGTACCATGACATACACACTCTACAATTTCATAACATTGTTGTTTAAATAGACATGATCCATTATTTATGAGGTTTGTTACATATGCAATGATGTGGGGGTTAACATAATATATTATTATTACACGTGTACATAAAAACTACAAAATTTAAGTGTACATATGTTTGGATTGAGGTATATTATTTACATAGGTTCACAACCATATCACAATATGATATGATAGTTTTATTGGAGATACACAAGGATATATATAGTCTCATTAGTCTAACTAATGCACATATGGCATCCTAGATGATATTACCAATAACCATCTACCACTACTACTATCAAATAAGAAATAACAAGTGGATATCCCACACTTAGCACTCGATTCTCTAATAATATCTTATGAAAATATGCATGTTTCTATGTTTGACCACTTAGGAATCATTATTGTTGCATTACCTATGTATAGATAAGTCTCATGAATCATTATAAACAAACTAAGTATATAATTTATTTTCTATTTATTAAGAATGATAACTGAACCAATTAACTGATATCTCTAGACTTTATAGTTCATAACCCATGTTCTAATACCAAAATGTCATGCCCAAAATATTTTATCCCAAAGCCCCAGTAAATTTGTTTTGTTATCTTATTTCAATTATATTTATTTATTCACTATGGTTGCTTAATGTTTAACTGTATTGATTCAATCAATGGAAAATTGGAGTCTAACAAACAAATATTATAAAAATTATTTAATACATTTGCTTTCCACCACAAGGCTTCTCTAAGATTGTAATACAAGCATAAGAGGTTAGGATCAATGCGATTACAAAAATCAATAAGTAATATCCTGAAAAATGAAGTGGGACAAGTCACATTATTCAAAAGTATTGAATTATAATTTCTTATTTGAAGGATCACAAAATTATTCACACATAACTTGATCAACATACTCAAGGTAAATTAAGTGATAATTAATAGCAATTAATTAACATAGGATTACCACTTTAAGACTCACCAAGGGAGAGTCATCTAACACTATTCAACTCTACTCTTAAGACAATCAAGATTAGGAAACCAACCAATTTAAAGTTAAATGGTTGCCAACAACCACACAATGATGAAATTTAAAACTAAATTAATATTATACATGTATATCCAACCAAAGACATGTGAACCCAACACAAAGGAAAATGATAAACACCCTTAACCTATCCCTAAATTCTAGACTTGATGCCTCCACCACAACTTAAGCAACCTACATATCCACTCCATAGAATCAGGGTCCGATGTAGTTCTCCTTTAATTTGTGAAGTTATCCTCCATGAGACATCAACACCAAGAATATATTGTAAATCTAAGCCAACAAGGGATCTAATACACCCCTCTAATGAGATACTAAGCTCTAGTTAATTACTCAAATGAACAACACATCCAAATGACAATAATCACAACAACTATGCCACTAGGTGTGTCTGCTTACCCAAACACTTCCACACAATGACATAAATGAGAGTCAATCATGACAAGGAACCTATTCTCTTGTTATAACAAGGTCAAAGTCTTAACACTCTATGATTTACATTGTTTGTTGAAGCTCCATCACCTGAGTGAGTCTATAAGGATGTTCAAGGTTAAGATAGGAGATATGAAGCTCAAATCTTAATAATCACTTAGGCTCATTATCCCATAATAGTTAATCAACTAATAAAAACTTATGGATAAAACTAGAAATTACCACTTACATGAGGGAGAATGATATAATATTTATGTTAAATCAAGCACTTTAAGGGTTAGATGTTTAAGCACGTGTTATAAGAACACATTAAAGTTTTTTGTTTGTTGCCTACACTAGGAAGGCATATCAGGGTTAGTTATCTAAGCATGATCTCCAAAACATCTCAAATTTAGTTGCTAATAATGATCACATTATATGTATTCTAAATAATTAATTTCCTAAGCTCACACCCTCTCCGCAAGTTACCTACATATCTGTGGTGATCCCATACCACATAGAATCATGGCTAGCTATAATTCACCCATTCTTAATGAGTGCTATATTAGTGACAAAGGTATCTTACCTTCATTCATTAGGCACATGACTTATCTAACATAAACACTCTTCATAGGTAGTACAAAAATCACTATTTGGCTAGGCGCATCTAGACACACTTTCAAACAATTCAAAATTTTCAACACCATCCCTTAAAATATTACTTATAGATTTTATCACAAATCAACATGCTAGAAAGATGATAATAAACTAATTTGGACATTAAGGTTATTAAAATGGCCTCTTGGCCTAAAATAATGATATCGTTATTTGACATAATCATATCATCTTCAAACCTAATAAAACATTTAAGCATAACCCAAAGTTTTAAAGTTTGACCTATTAAAAGGTATTCTCTAGGTTTTTAAGAAAGGATGATACTATAACAATTACATAATAACTCTGAATCAATGAAGGTAACCATCAAGATCCCTTATCTAAAAGAAATCAATTGGGTTGTAAATTAAGTCTCCACTATGGTCTTAATTTTAAAGACATAAGAAGGAGAAAAATATTCGAACACATATCATCTTTTATGTTTTCTCTAAATTTACACTTAACATGCTTAAACTTTTCAAATTAATTATTTGCTTATAATGAAATTCTCTTTTACCAAAGCATGGAGCTAACTCCAACATATTTAAAAGCATTTCAACTCCAAAATATAAACATTTTAAAGTATGTATTCACAACTGATATGAATATACAACTAAATGACTTAATATATACTAATATAGATTTCATTTATTTTTCATAAATTAATTCATGTCTATTTATTCTATGTTTATTCTAACTCTCAACCAAAATAATACATTGAGTGTACTAACATAAATATAAATTTTTAATTATGTGATAACATATTCCACACTATGATCAATTACTAACACACACACACACATACACACACGTGCGTGCGTGCGTGCGTGCGTGCGTGCGTGTGTGTGTGTGTGTGTGTGTGTGTGTGTGTGTGTGTGTGTGTGTGTGTGTGTGTGTGTGTGTGTGTGTGTGTGTGTGTGTGTGTGTTGAGTGTGTGTGTGTGTGGTGTGTGTGTGTGTGTGTGTGTGTGTGTGTGTGTGTGTGTGTGTGTGTGTGTGTGTGTTAATTACACATACTAAATATATATGCATTTAACTTATAGATTTATTTATAATTATAAATTACATTATATGCACTTTGTATATTTATTAAGATTATATAACAAACATAATCTCTACATACATAAATTAAATATAGATGGTTTAGCCCTTGAAATGTGGTTAAGTCTAAAATCCTCAACTCTAAAATTGACTAAATCTGAAATATGATAGAATCCTCCAAAATCTAGAATTTACATTATAGCTCTAGGAAGTCAAAAAGCACAATCAAACGCCCTGAAAGGTATAAAATATAACTTAAAGCATAAGAAATTAAATATATAATTTATTATACTTCAATGTTTATTTTACATTTATACTATGAGATTATACTCTTCATATGAATGATTAGTAATATATATAATTTTGTAATACTAGTGTGAAACTACAATTATTTATTAAGTGTACACAACCAATAATGGCCAAAAAACTAAGGAAAGGAGAATAAATACATAGTGTCCCAGATGAGTTAAAGGTGTAAGCGTTTTGGGTGTCCAAGCACCATTCTTTTCTCTTAATCTTCTTGATTTGAATTTCTCTTTCACACTTAAGTTCAAGTTATTGTATTTGGGCCCTCATTTTAACTTGATATTTTAGTTAAATTCACTACTTCATCTCATAGAAAAGTACAAAGTCAAAGAAGAAACACTACAATTAAATACTTATATAAACACAACCAGAGGAAATTAATCTACAACTAACATATGAAACTTAATGGTGGAACAATGTCTACTTAGCCATAAAAACTTAGCTTGTTAACTTTTACACCCCTCTTCTCAAGAGGATTATAAGTAAAGCACAATACTATTCATTATTCTATACTATTAAAGAGTCAACAAATAAATAAATCATATATAATAAGGTGGAATGCCATATTTATCCTTTCAGTGAAACCAAATCAGCCTTAAAAGGGGAAAAAACATGTCATATATTTTTTTAATTTCACAATAAACCTATATATATCCAAGAGGAAATTTATATTAGGCACTAGGTAATAACTAGTCACAAAATAGAAATATACCTTGCAAAGTAACAAAAGAAAAATTGTCTTGATTAGAGCGCTTCATTCCTATGCATTAAGGTTTCAATAATCAAATACAACTAGATTATGTACATACAAGTAAGTGGAATAGCACTATATTTATCTTCAACCCTCAAACATGATAACCATATGAATAAAACAAACAACTCAGCTATTAATAACAAGTCAACAAATCTAAAATCCAACTAGCTCAACCATTTTAGATGCAGGTTAGGGAATGAAATAAATACGCATAAATAAAAATAAATATTAAATTGATACAACCATCTTTCTTAATTTCATTCCTAAATGAACTCAACAACAAAGGATAATTTACATCCATACTAAACTTGTTTATTATACAAATAATAACATTAGATTGCACAAAGTAAGGTACTTGCCTGAATAAGTTCTTAACTCCTTGGTTTGTTTACTTACTCCTATTACTCAGCTTCACATCCTCAATTGTAGCATCAATTACCTCTTTTATCCTTATTTCTATCCATTTCTTAGCTTTCTATCCTCCTCCTCAACTCCTTTGGTCAAACCTTCATCCCCCCCACCCTTTTCTCTGATTAAAATAATATTTTATGGAAAGGAACATGTGGGCATGATTTTTTATACCCATGACCATGTATCCATTTAATATTTACACCATTTTATTCACTACCCTCTCACCAACTTGCACCCTATCTGGCCCAGTAATTCTCACCCACTCACACTTAGAATTTATTTCTAATTTTATTAATCTTATCATATGTATATATATATTTTACTTTTGTTCACACATGTTATTTTATTTATTTTAAAACTCTCTTTCACTCTTATATATTATTGGTAGTAGATATATAAATTTACATTTACATATATATTTAGAAGGAAATTTTAGAGAGAAAAGATAAGTTAAATATTTCTATCTAAAACACGTTGATAAAAAAACAATCTTGAAATGATTCTCTTAGATTCCACATACCACATAGATGGACAAAACCATTATAGTTCTTATAATTTCACCTTATAGAGAACATGTGACATCCATCCAACCACACCACTTTACTAGGCTTGAAAATACACTGCATGCCAAGGTTGACATGATTTATGTCACTAACACAAGTGTCAAGCATGAAATATACTGAGAGGGGGGGGGGGGGGTGAATTAGTATATTATATATCTTTTTCTTAATCTGATTTCTTTTCTTTAACCACTCAATCATACATTCAAGATATGAAATAAAACTAAAATAATAATTTTCACCACACGAGAGAGAGAGAGAGAGAGAGAGAGAGAGAGAGAGAGAGAGAGAGAGAGAGAGAGAGAGAGAGAGAGAGAGAGAGAGAGAGAGAGAGAGAGAGACTAGATTTTTATGTAGAAACCCAAAGTGGGAAAACCCACAGAGAACAATCTCAAATATATGAATGAGCACCAACTCAAAATACAAAGTTCACAAGCACCAACTTGTAGAAGCACCAACCCTTTTGCTAAGCACCAACACAATAAATATTTGTGATCACCAACCCACAAGAGCACTAACCCATAGGAGCACCAAACCCTCTTGTGTATAAAACACAACTATCTCTCAATGTTGCTTACTCAACAAATGATAGAACTCTACAATATCTCCTACTTTTCTTTGTTAAAAAAGAAATACAAATCATGCACTCTTGCATATTACAAATGGCTTATCAAGTCTTTATTTATAGCTTTTCAAATTACCTTTGGCATTCACCCTTTGTGACCCTTCAATCCTCATGGAAAATGGTGCCAAACTTTCATGACCCTTCATATCCTTCCATTTGAAAATTCATATGGTGATCCTTCATAAGAAAAAGCATCCTTTCCTCTTTTGTCTTTATCTTGGTGACTTTTCTTATTCCTCAAAGTGTCCCTTCATGAAAAATGTGCCTTACCTCTTTTATCTTCACATAGTGACTCTTGGAATTCCTCAAGATGACTCTTCATGAGAAAATGCATCCCATTCCTCTTTCATCTTTTACCCCGTGACTCTTTGACTTCTCCATGGGCCCTTTTTTGACTTATATGAAACCAAAAATATATTCATTAATATTAAATAAATATTAACGCACATTAGCCAAGATATGAATATTAAAAATAATATCAAATTCAATGGGGCCTTTATCACCAATAATGTTAGACCTTTGACATCAATGACAATATTTCCAACAATCTCCCCCTTTGTCATTAATGGCAACCTCAAACTGAAATTGCCACATCCTAAAACTTGCACATACTATCATGTAAAAAACATACAGTAACTCCCCCTTACTGTAATAACCTATATCTATCCTTTGTACCTATTTTTTCACCTGTACTTGTACCTATTATTCTCCCCCTTTGATATCAATGGCAAAGGGCCTACCTGGAGCTAACACTTAGCTCCCCCTCAACTGATGTTGAACCTCAATGGCAAGAAGTAAAAGAAATTTCTTCCAACTTATTTCACAGATACTCAAATGTGTCTTTTGGTAGTGCCTTTGTGAAAATATCTACAATCTACTCTGTAGTATTAATATACTCCATCTTAACCTGTTGATCTACAACCTACTCTCTCATGAAGTGATATCTAATGGGAATATGTTTTGTTCTTGAATGCATCAATAGATTATTTGAGATATTTATAGCACTTGTGTTATCACAAAAAATAGAAATAGGTTCATCATACTTTACCTTGATATCTTCCAAATTTTGCTTCATCCAAATCACTTGAGTACAACACAATACTACTACAATATATTTTGCTTCAACTGTAGAAAGTGATATTGAATTCTACTTTTCACTTAGCCATGATACTAAGCTATCACCAAGAAATAAATCTTCTCCACTTATACTCCTTTTTTCATCCAAGCACCCTACCCAATCTGAATCTATATAATCAACTAAAGTGAAATATCTACCTATGGGATACCATAATCCATAATCCAATATCCCCTTGATATATCTAAATATTCTCTTCACCAACTAAACATGACTATCTTTTGGAGATGATTGATATCTTGCAACCATACCTACTACATGCATGATGTCTGGCCTTGATGCTATCAAATATAAAAGACTACCAATCATAGATCTATACAAAGATTGATCTGTAATAGGTGAATCCTCATCCTTACTCACCTTATTTCTTGTACGTATTGGTGTGCCAACTAGTGCACAATCCTCAAAACCAATTTCTTCAACATTTTCTTGGTATATTTACTTTAAGATATGAAAATTCCTTTATCTGACTGAAATATTTGCAATCCTAAGAAAAATGACAATTCTCCAAGCATAGACATCTCAAATTATTTTTGCATATTATCAAAAAATTCTTTTGTCAACTTTTCAATATTTTCTCCAAAAATGATATCATCAACATATACCACAACAATCAATTGATGCTCGCCTTTTGTTTTGATGTAGAGATTTCTATCAACAAATCCTCTCTTAAAACCTTGATCCTAAAGGTACTTATCAAGTCTTACATACCAAGTTCTAGGATCTTGTTTCAATCCATATAATACAATACTTTCTTCAATCTGCATACATGGCTACTAATATTTGAGAGAATAAATCCCTCAGGCTGCTCAATGTATACCTCTCCTTCTAGATTCCCATTTAGGAAGGTAGATTTGGCATCCATCTGAAACAATTTGAAAGTTTTAAACACTACATATCCAAGAAATATTCTAATAGCCTCTAACCTTGCCACTAGTGCAAAACTTTCTTCAAAATCTATTCTCTCAATTTGAGCATATCCTTTACATACTAACCTTGCTTTATTTCTGGTAACTTCTCTATTTTCATTCAACTTATTTCTATAAATCTATTTTGTTCCAATCATATTGTGATCTTTTGGTCTAGGCACTAATTCCCAAGTATCATTCTTTTCTATTTGATTTAATTCTTTATCCATAGCCTTAACCCAATGCTTATTATGTCTAGATTTTGAAAAAGTTTTAGGTTGAATTTTGGATAATAAAGAAAAATTAACTTGCTCAGATTCACTTACCATCATTCTTCTAGTGTGAATTCCTTCATTGATGTCTTTGATGATGTCACTTTCATTATGATTTCTCTAAACATATTTGGATGGAGTTTTGGTTCCCTTTTTCTCCTTCTCATCTTCATCCGATTCTTCAAACCTTCCTTTTCAATGATTTTAGGAATGTTTATTGGATCACTAATTCTTTATGTTCCATCTTCCTCTATCTTGACACTTGCACTTTCAACAATTTTCTTAGTTATTTTGTTATAAAATTTATAAGCTTTACTTTTACAAGAATAACTAAGAAATATACCTTAATCTACTCTAGATTCAAACTTACCAAGTTTTTTATTTGTTCTCTTTTTGAAGCATCTGTTGCCGAAAACTCTAAAATAATCAATTATTGTTGGTTTATCTTTCCATAGCTCATAAAGGGTCTTGTCACTATTGACTCTCAATAATGCTCTATTATGAATATACACTACTGTAGCAAGTACCTCTCTCCAATATTTATCTACTATCTTGGATTTATTTAGCATTGTCCTTGCCATCTCTTAAACTATTCTATTTTTCCATTCAACTACTCCATTTTGCTATAGAGTTTTAGCTACTAAATAATGTCTCTTTATTTTATGATCTTCATAAAACTCAATAAATTGATCTGACATGAATTCTCCTCCTCGATCTGATCTTAGACACTTAATCTTCAAACTAGTTTCATTCTCAACTAATGCTTTGAATGCTTTGAAATATCTGAAAGCTTCTAATTTTTTCTTTAGAAACATTACCCAAGTCATATGTGAAAAATAATCAATAATAAACATGAAATACTTCTCACCTTGAGTACTTTGAGTTCTCATAGTTCCACACAGATCAATGTGAACAAGCTTTAGCATCCGAGTAGTCAAGTACTCTTTTGTTTTGAACTGCCTTCTAGCATGTTTCCCATGTTGACAAGGTTCACAAAGCGTGTCGAATGGCTTTGTAATCTTTGAAAGATTTATGACTTATTACTTATTATTTATGTTGATAAGATTATTAAAATTTATTTGCCCCATTCTCCTGTGCTATAGCCAACTTTCTTCAATTTGACTCAAACAACATCTTTGACCTTTGATGTCTTATAGCATATACAAATTATTGCCTATTTTTTGAGCATCTACAACCAACATATCTAAATTTTTAATTCTAATTTCAAAACCTTATACATAAAAATTTAGTGTGTACCCCTAATCACACATTTGAATTACACTTAAAATATTATTCCTAAGACCTTCTACATACAAAACATTTTCATTTTTAGTTCTACCATTATCCAAACTTAGTGTACCTTTTCTAGCAATTCTGGCAATAATATTGTCTCCAAATTTCACTATGCCACCATTGATCTTCTTTAAGGTTATGAACTTGCTCTTGCATCCTATCATGTTTATTTAATATCCACTCTCAATGAACCATAGCTTTTCTTCATTTCTTGCATGCAAAGCAGTCTACACCAACATAGATTTTTTAGGTTATTTCTTTTGCCATGAACCTGTCTGAACTTTCTTCTTGATGAATGGAGCCTTGAAACTCTATTCCTTCTTAACTAAATCAAACACACTTATACAATACCATGATATATGTCCAAATTTGTTGTACTTGTAACATATTATGTTCTCTTTATTAAAGCCTAATAGAAGAGCAAAAGAGTTGTGGCTTCTGCTTGACTCTGCATGACTTTCCTTCTCCTTATTTATGAAACTATTAGCTCTTTTTTGACATTATAATTTATTATGACCATATCCATTAAAATAAAAATAGTAACCATAAAAAAAGGACTTGTTTGTGTATCTCTGACCTGATTTCTTTTTATAGCTCTGTTCCCTCCAGCCTTCTTTGTTTGAGATGTCCTCTATATTCTTAACTTCTTCCTTTTTTATTTTTTCTTTTGTAAGAGATTCAACATAGTTCTTTCTTTTGTCCTTATCTATGAAAGTAGTGACCTCCTCTTTCTCTTTTTCAAATCCAATACCTATCTTATCTAACATTAATCTTTGATTTTCTAATATCTTATTCAACATATTAGTGTTATTCTCAAATTTTGAATCATTAGCTGCTCTATCATTGATTGCTTTATTTGTTTTCTCAAGATACACTTTTAAAGAAGTAATTTCAATAACATACCTTTCACATTCTTTACTTACTATTTTCAACTATGTCATTAGATCTTATTCATTCTTCTTGGCTTCTTCAAAGTGTGCTTGTAGATCTTCAATTATTTATTTTGACTCTTTTTTATTTTTCTTGATCTTGAGCTTTAATCTTCAATTCTTATTTTCAAGGGATTTTAACTCTTCTAAGGGACAAATGAGTTCTCCTTCTAGATTCACTTCAGCTTCATCTTGTTCTTCTTCTTGATCATATGTACTTTTGCTTGCAAAGACATCTTCATGTTTGACCATGAATAGAATATCTTCTTCTTCTGAGTCACTGACTCCACTGTATTTGGCTGAGCTAGGATCTTTAGAATACAAACTCTTCTTCTCAAATCCATTCTTGAATTTGCCTTTTAAATTCTTCTTGTATGTAGACTTTCTTTCTTCATTGTCATCATTACCTTTATTTGGTAATTTAGCTACAAAATGTCTATTTTTTCCATAATTAAAACATTTAAAAGGTAATTTTCCTTGATATTTACCTATGCCCTTTTTTGGCTTGCAAATGAATAGAGCTCCATTTTCATCTTCATCATCTCTATAATTATCACTTGATTCTTAAATTTTAGCCTTCTCTTTCTTTGATGTCTTGAAGGCCACTTCTCTCTTTGAGGGTTTATCTTGTTTAGTCCACATCTTATATGTCGTAAGAATACCATGAAGCTCATCCATCTTTATCTTGGCTAAATTCTTTATCTCTTCAATTGCTAAAAATTTTGCATCATATCTCAATGGTAGAGATCTCAAAACCTTTTGAACCACAGTTGATTCTTCTAAATTTTCTCCAATACCTTGAATCTAATTAACTATTTGATCAACCCACAAGAGATAACTTGCTATATTTTATTCTTCTTCCATCTTCAAACTCTCAAACTGTCTTCTGAAAGGCTGAACCTTAGCTTGCTAAACTTTTCCATCACCTTTATAAATATTCTCAAGTTTTACCCATGTTTTATGAGTATATTTACATTGCATAACTTTAACAAATTTAGATTCACATAAACCACATGAAATAACATTTAAAGCTTTAACATTATTTTCATTTTCCTTCTTTTTTGTTGGAGTAGTTACAAGTGTCTATGGCTCTTCATATTCTTCCACCACTGCTTGTCATAACTCAAATCCAAGGGCCATCAAATAAGTCTTCATCCTTATGCTCCAAAAAACATAATTCATCCCATCAAACAAAGGTGATTTATTTGTAGAAAATCCTTCATGTGATCCAACCATCATGCTTTCCCGATCTTCCTTCAAGCTGTAAATTTTTTTCAAAAGGAACCTACTCTAATACAAATTTTTAAGCAAAAAATATACTGAGAGGGGGGGGCTTGAATTAGTGTATTATATATCTTTTTCTTAATCTAATTTATTTTATTTAACCACTCAATCATACATTCAAGATATGTAATAAAATTGAAATAATAATTTGCACCACATAAGAGAGAGAGAGAGAGAGAGAGAGAGAGAGAGAGAGAGAGAGAGAGAGAGAGAGAGAGAGAGAGAGAGAGAGAGAGAGAGAGACCAAATTTTTACTTCGAAACCCAAAGTGAGAAAAACCATGGAAAAAAATCTCAAGTATATGAATGAGAACCAACTTAAAATATAAATTTTGAAAGCACCAAATTGCAGGATCACCAACCCCTTTGTTGAGCACCAACACAACAACTATTTGTGAGCACCAACCCCTTACAAATATTCATAAGCACCAACCCATAGGAGCACTAACCGCTCTTGTGTATAAAACACAACTATCTCTCAATGTTGTTTACTCAATAAATGATAGAACTCTACAATATCTCTTCTTTTTTTTTCTTTGAAAACAAATACAAATCATGCACTCTCTTGCATATTACAAATGGTTTCTCAAGCCTTTATTTATAGTTTTCTAAATGACCTTTGGCATTCACCCTTTGTGACCCTTCAATCCTCATGAAAAATGGTGCCAAACTTGCATGACCCTTTATATCCTTGCATTTGAAAAGTCATATGGTGACCCTTCATAAGCAAAAGCATTCTTTCCTCTTTTGTCTTTATCTTGGTGACTTTTCATATTCCTCAAAGTGTCCCTTCATGGAAAAATGTGCTATACCTATTTTTTCTTCACATGGTGACTCTTGGAATTTCTCAAGATGACTCTTCATGAGAAAATGCATCCCATTCCTCTTTCATCTTTTACCCCGTGACTCTTTGACTTCTCCATGGGCCCTCTTTTGATTTATATGCAACCAAAAATATATTCATAATATTAAATAAATATTAACACACATTAGCTAAGATATGAATATTAAAAACACCATTAAATGCAATTGGGCTTTTATCACCAATAATGCTAGACCTTTGACATCAATGACAATATTTCCAACAACAAGCAATTTGTGATAGAAAACACTACCCATTGACAACACATGGGGTATTACATACATTCATTCAACTACGTGTTATTAATTGGATTTCAAACTCCCCACTTTTGGCATGGTCATTTGATTTTTCTGGGAGTGTATGCCCCATTATTGTCCCGCAATTGAATTTTTTTCCATGGCATGCCTAGGAGTTAGTTAGACCTCCAAAATGACCCCATAAGGACCATTTGCATGAAGATCAAAATACTAGGCTTGTAAAAACATGTTATGAGCTAAAAATCTAAAATCAATAAGTAGACTCATTAAGGTAGTTATCAACATCAATTTTAAGTGTTGATATGGCATAGTTTAGGCTCCATGCATGTACAAAGTTAGGGCACATAGATATTGACTCTTCTCCCTTAATGTAAGGTTGGCACTCAATCTAGTGTAGGTGTTATCTTTTGAGAAGATATGTTCATAAAAAATAATTATATTTAAAAAATATGTGAATATAATTGTTCCCTATCAAATCACAAAAGGAAAGATTTAAGATCTTACTAAAGACAAGGCATTGCAAATAAAATGGTTTAAACCGAAGCAATATGTATTAAGTAACAATTGCATTAATATAAACGTTAAGAAGGAAGAAGATACATCTAGCCAATCATAGAAATCAAAGGTGATACAATTGAAATAATAAAATAAAGTCCAAGTAAAAACTATGCTCAACTTAGAATAACCTTACTAAAATAAAAAGCTAGACTACAAGCACAGAGATGTAAGGTTAAAAGTTATGTTGCCAATAAAGAGAGCATAAGTAAGATAAATAAAGGTTGTAACATAAATGGCTCAAACTAATACTCACACAAAAAATAAAGAAGGAAAGTGCAATGAGTACTAAAAAGAAAATGACACCAAAAAATGTAGTAGTTACGTGACAAGAAGAGGCCATAAATAGTTTTGAACAACAATAATAGAGTTAAAAAAACAAGTTGAGGATTGCATATAGGCTGATGGAAAGGCACAAGAGAAAAGGAGAAGGCATTAAAACAATGAAATTCCAAAGAGTCATAAGAGACAACCATAATATATCAAGTTGAAGTAAATGCACCATAGGCAAAGGAAAAATAATAATAATAACAAAGACATAGAATAATGCCAAACAAGAGAGAAGATAAAAAATTCATAGATTTAATTATTTGTTATTGGTCTTAAAAAAATCAACTTGAAAAATAAAAAATCAGAATTAGTAAAAAATCAAAATGCTTGAAAACCTTATTTTAGAGATATGCACAAAAGATATTGTAAGGAAAATTTGCTAAATAGGTATAAGAGTTATGTTAGAAAGAGAGATGGATTTAAAAACAAATATTATATTTCCTCCAAAAAGGCATGCACAACTCATGAATCAATGTAATAAATTGTAAAGCTCTGATACCATATTAGATTTATTGTCAAAATTATCAGAATGAGCTCCAGGAATACTAATCTGAGTGAATGCATTGATTCAATATGCTATGTAAGACACATATTGTACAAGATAATACTGAGCACACATATACATGCAACTACAAGAAATGAATAAGAGGAATGAGACACCAATGATCCACATAATATTGTATTAGAATATGAAAGGGAATAGGTATATAAATAGGTTAGAGGAGGAAAGCTATAACCCATTCCAGTGAATGTGGTATTAAACTTTCGAAATAACCAACATGACACTAAAAACCCTAAGTAAGCAATATGCAACCATGTAACCAAAACCCATAGGAAAAAAGGCATACACCAACATCCCCCCCCCCACCCCAAAAATAATCAAAACTTAGGTAGGCAATGATATAAAAACTACAAAAAAATGGGTCCCAGCAATAAGGCCTAATAAGGTACCCATGTATAATGCAATCTCTCATAAAGTAGAGAAAAGGAGAAAACTCAATGGTAAAAAGCTCCCCCCAAAAGAGAGAAAATAAGAAGAGGAGACTAAAAGACCCCCCAGAAGAAGATGCTCAATCAACACTCCAACTACATAGCAATGATCCCTAATATCCTACAAAACATGAAGTGTGTTTCCACACAAAAGAGAGAGAATGTGAATGCAAAATGTCACATGGAGAATGTTGTAGTAGGTCCCTATAAAACAAATGTTATCTTTTCCTTTTAGAAGAAAAAAACCATGATCTATCAAACTATTGAATTTCCACTCAAGTGGAATGCATGTAGGAATCATGATATAGATCTCTATTAAATGCTGAAATGTCTCCATACTAGTACTTAAATGTGCCAAAGTCTGATCAGGTATCACAAACCTAACATTAGAAGATGGAAATGAATAAGCATGCAATGAAGGAAAGAGAACAACCAGAGAAGAAGATAGACATGGAACATTAATTGAAAGAATGTCCATGGGAAGAGGAGAGCAAATATCAATAACTATCAAAATAAAGACTGTTCTACAAATGAATCACTTAGATCTGTAAGATGAACATATACAAGAACATATGAGTCATCAATAATCTCAATGTGTGTGCTCATACTAAAAATAGTAGACTCCTCCAAAGTGCAAGTCTATGAAGGCTCTGAAAGAGCAATAATTGACATAAGAATGGAAGTATAATTTGTAATAGGACAAATAAGGTCTATTAAAATCTCATCCTATAGTAAGGGCTCGATAGAAGGAAGAGAACTATCCACCATGGATGTGTTGTCACAAGAAATAAAAGCAAGAAGTGAGAATATAACTATCTCTAAAGAGATAATAGGTAGTGGAGGAGGAGGTGTGATGTAAGTCTTAATTAGATTTCCAAAAAGACTTTGAAAAGTGCTCCAAATAGTGGAGAGACACTCTATGTGCTCTACATGGTGGTTTAAATCCCATGAAACATGCAACAACAAGTGACCATAAACACAGTCACAAGAGTTAGCCCAGTCATTATATTGACTTAGGTCAATAGGAGTAAGATTTTATCCATATAAGAATGGAATAAGCTCCCAGTCTTTGAGTGAATGTTCCATATACATACGTCATGAAGCATAATTATCCTTTTCAAGAAGGATCACTAGAGATAAAATAACTATCCTCAATAGGTATCTCTCAAGTGAAGTTAACATGACCACAACTGAGAGTAATAATGCATTCTCTAGAGATGGACTTTGGACTACGCTAAAAATGAGTCCAGTCAAATGAGAGTAATCAGTGCAGAAGTGATAATGCATGCTCAAATAGATGTTAGGATTTGTTGATAATGCATCTAAGAATACAATAACAATTTGTGCTAGTAGTCACTAAACGGGCACAGGTAACAATTACAAAAACTAAATGTGCATATGAAAGAATGTAGGTCCCACAATAAAATATCCCTAATACAATCAACGGTGACCCCACTATGTTTGTAATAACAAAACATGCTCAAGGAATGAGCAACCATTCTTATGATTGAGTACTAGTGCACACTCTAAGTATGGAAATTGGAATTAACCAATATGGGTCCACACAAGTAAGAGCAAATAGTGCAATACACATGAAATGCAAACAAGCCAAGTAGGAAGATGTTGGACTCTACTAATAATGCGTTCATATGAAGATAAGTAAATGTGTGAACTAGTCAAGTACCCCCCCTAAAAAAAAATTGACATTTTATAAATTTAGTGCATTTTACAACTACCACTTGTCAATAAAGTGGATTTGATCTCGGTGAATACAGATGCCAAAAAAGGTCACTAAAAACAAAGCACAATTTTTTGATAGAAATAGATCAAATAGATCACACCACTAAAAATTAAAAGAAAAATCATGCACTTTCAAAAAAATTACACCAAAAAATGTTGTTGTATGTGCTCGAAGGAAGCCCCATAAGGGTAAAAACTGAGAATTACTTAGCAACATCTATAAAAATCTATAATTTATAAAAAAACCAGATGTCAAAAACAAAAAAATCACACCAATGTGTAGAGAGAGAAATTATAACCCAAATCACAAAAAAACACTCCAAAAAAGAAGCTCATATGACCAAGCTATGATCCTCCAAAGTTGACTAATCCAGGGCAGACTGCTCATCCGTGAGGGGGTCATATTTTGAAAAAATAAACCTCTGATAAATTTGGCATGATGTCACCAAATTGGTGATGCTGACAAATCTAGAGGTCTGCTAAAAAATTCCATCAACTCTAGTGAACCTCCAGACAAATGTAGAACCCAGTTAAATATAGAGAAACTGCCAAATCTGGTGGCAAAGTTGGCAGAATCTGCAAAGAATATTCCAAAAAAATTACTGGATTAAATTTGATGGTCAAATGGTCATCATTGTTGTGATTTGACTTGCTCCAACCTCAAACCATTGCCAAATGTGACTCAGATATCAAAATTTGATGAAATGAAAGTTGATCTATACAAATTTGGGCCTTCTAAACACGATGGTAGGGTCAAATTTAGTTGAAAGTGGTATGAAAATGCTGGTATCTCTTAGATCTGGTAACTTTCTCAAACTTCAAAGCCTCATAAAAAATGCTTCAGAACTCTAAATCTGATTAAATGAAAGTTGATCTTGACTTTATCAAACCTTCTAGACTCAATGGAAAGGTCCTTAATGACTCAATATGTAGCTATCGATCTCATATACCAAAAATCACTCCCTTATATATATATATATATATATACACACACACACACACACACACACACACATATATATATATACATATATATATATATACACACATATATATATATATATACAATAAGATCTTTGATAAAAGAGGAATTGATCACAAACCAGATCTGATTTATATAATTCCACAAAGAAAATTGCTAGTTGAAAATCAAATAAAGTATTAGATTAAATCTAAATATGAATAAATATTATGATGCCAAGCTTCTATAATAAATATTCTAAGCCCAAATTTAAAGTAAAATAGGAGACAAATTCAATGAAAAATTTGCAAATTATACTCGACAATCCTTAGATCTAGATCGGCTCTGATACCATATCACAATGAGCTCTAGGATTGCTTATCTGAGTGAATGCATTGATTCAATATACTATGTGAGATGCGTATTGTACAAGACAATACTAAGCACACTCATACATGCAACTGCAATAAATAAATAAGAAAAATGAGACACCAATGATCTGCATAATATTGCATTAGAATATGAAAGGGAATATGTACATAAATAGGTTGGAGGAGGAAAGATATAACCCATTCCAGTGAATGTGGTATTAAACTTTCCAAATAACCAACACAACACTAAAGCCCCTAAGCAATAAATATGCAACCATGTAACCAAAACCCATAGGAAAAAAGGCATACACCAACAAAGATCGAAAGAGAAATAATTTTGAAACAAGAAATAAATATGTAAATTGACAAAGTTACCTCAAGAGTAAATCAACCACATAGAATGTGAAACAAGAGATTTAAAAAATGGGTAAACCGAATGTATTGGAGAAAAAACCCACACTAGTATTGAAAGCATACAACACGAACCTCCACTTATAATAACATGAAGAATATAGGAGAAGAATGACCTTAATCCAAGAGAACAATGCAAGAAAAAGACTAGATCAACAAAAATGTTGTGAGAGTTGAAGCAAGTGTTGAAAAAAGGGAGAGGAGAGCTCTTTATAAAGAGCTAAGAGAGAAAAGGAGTTACAAGTACAAGATTTGGCATGTATGTCATGTGTCCTTAATCCTATTACAAGTGAGTAGGATATGTGCATCATTTAGATGGAGATGAGTTATATGTAAGTAACTCTAAAGCCTAAAAGTGAACTAAAGAGGTGAGTGACATCAAAAAGCTAGAATAAACTGCATTTATAAATACAATAAATACACACATATAAGACTTAATAACAACCTAGAAGACTATAAGAAGAATCCAAATTAATATTAATTCTCCAAAAAAAAATTCATGTACTTAAACATTAATATACAATCTTACTTTAAGTTTGACAAGATACAATTATATACTTAAATACTATATAATACAACACACACAAACACACACACAACCCATTTTAATAATGTGAGATATAAATATCACTATTCATTTAGTCCAATGATTATAAAAACACCCTACTAACTTTCATCTTCATACATATTATAATTAGTGAAATGAAAAATCATCCTTCCATAGAACATCTAGATTATTTTAAATTAGTTTCATCCCCTAATTATAAATAAAATAATATGTTTAAATAGGTATTTATTTATTAATCAAAGAATTATATGGTTCTATAAATAACAAAGGCCACATAACAACTAGTTTATGTCTTTGTATTAAATATTTATGATTGAATTGCATATAAATTTTCCATATAATCTTAGCACAATAAATGCACTTAGATAGGTAAAATTATAAGCTTGAGACAATTAAAAAATTGGCTAGTCCCTCCAATCCTTATTTAATCCATTAAAAAAGAAACAATAAATGTATAAGTTAAAACAATTATCTAAAATTTGTACTATTTTTATACTAAATTGTAACATCATATTATAAGAACAATAATATTTACATAGACAATTTAGATTTAATTAACCCTTAGTACAAAAAACATCTTTTATCACATATTCTTTAGATTTTATTGAATTTATTAGTGATAATAAAGTTTCCAACAATGATATTTTAGTCAAATTTGGCATTGTATCTTTTAACAAAGATTACCATTGAGAAGGCAATTAGAGTAGTGGATAGATAAATAGATGAAGAAATAAATATTTAGTTGAAATTTATGCAAGGTCAACATTTTTCTCCTCTAGGGGTTATTTATGAGAGGGGTGTTGTTATGGGCTCACCCCTCTCTCCTATTGTTTCCAACTTGTTCATAATTTTTTTTAAATACTTAGCACTCTAATATTTCCCTCTCAAACCAAAGTGGTGTAAAATATATGTCAAGGAAACACATGTAAACCAATCACATGTTTTATAAAAATTGGAATAATTCCATCATCACATCAAAAATGTCATGTTTAACATCAAGTTCATGAAATAACTAGAACAAGATGGTAACCTTCCATTCCTTGATATCTTTTAGAGGAAACCTGATAGGACTTTTTCTCAATGATTCCTTAAGAAATCTACACATATTGACCTCTATCTTCATGTCGATTCGCATCATCACCATTTCTTAACAATCTAGGTGTTAAAAACATATCAATTAGAGATATTAAATTCTTTGATAAGGACCATTTAGAAGATGAGATCAATAAATTAACTATTATTTTTAAGAAGTGGTTATGATAAAAAATAAATTAATAAATCAGTCAAAACTAATAAGGTGATTTCCTGCATCTCAGAAGTTGGTATTGGTATTACAGTAGTTTATCTTCCTTCTATTAATGGATTTATAATATAATCTCAAAAAACTTAGAAAAAAATATTCAGTCAATTTTTATACCTCACAAAAAACTAAAATAAAAATGGTAAAGTCTCCCAAGGACTACTTATAACCTTATTCTAAAAAGTGGTTTTTTCAAAATTGATTATTCATGTGGGATGCATTATATTGGAGAGATTGGAAGCTCTATTAACACTATGAATATGGAATATGTGGCTGATGTAAAAATGATGAGATTTATTAAGTCAACCCTAGTAGGGCATTCATTTTATCAAGGACACGAATGTTTTAGCCATTAAAGATCACTTCATGAAGTAGATCATCTCAAAGAATCTATTTAGGTTTTCAAACATGTAACATTTTTAATAGAGATGTGGATCTAGGTTTCAACCATTCTTGAAAACTAGTTTTTTACCTTTCATATAAAACTAACAGATTGACATTTTGACCCCCAATTTCTTGTTTTCTCTTGATTCTAGTAGGTTTCCATTTTGGTGGTTTTAATCTTATGTTTTTAATTGTCCCACTCCCTTAGTATTAGGTCAGAGTTTCTAATTAGTATGGGTCCCCTCACCCTTTTTTTATTCTAGAATATAACATTAGAAATTCTAGTTAAATTGTCATCCATGATTAAATTTAATCCTTATAGTAATTTGTTCTTTCATTCTTGTAAATGGTTGTCATTTATTAACTCGATTAATTCAATAGTTTTTAATAACTTTTGTTCATCATCATCATCATCATACTTTCATCATTCATCATCATCATCATCATCATCATATCATTTCAAATATTCATAGTGGCTTATTTTTATTTTTAGTTTGGATATCATTTGGTGTAGAATTAGATTCTCAACATCTTTCTACTAGTGTTTAATTCAATTTATTTTTTTATATTTTCAATTATTTTTATGTGATCCTTATTTATTATTTAAAATTCACAATTTCACTCATTATTTATACCTAATAGTTAGTTCTTAGGTTTAATCTCAAACCTTTTGCATCATAATAATATTTCAACTGAACTAACCTTATTACATTAATACTTTAATTCTTAGTTTGATTTCTTCCTCATTCAAAGCATTCATTTTATTATGGTTTAATGTTTATTTTCTTAATGTTACTTTATAATAATTATTGGAATTCTTATGGTATATTTCTATAATTTTATTTATATTCTATTGTGTATTTTTTATTATAGTAATTAAGGAGTGTTCCTAGACTAAAAGTTAAACTAAAGAACATCTCAGGGTACTACCCCGTTGGAAAAGAATGATTCACACCACTCCAAAATGATAGTGATATTTTATCAGCTTAAAGGAATCAAAAACACAAAACCATATAAAAAAACCACAAAAATACTTTATATATATAGCACCCCATAGGGAGAACAACATGCCAAAACAAAAACAAACCCCCTATACTAGTGAGGTCATAAATTTATTACTCAATGGGTAGGAACCTATAGTAATTTTTAGTCGATGATGATCACGTCCACACCTTTTGGCATTTCTCTAGATAACAAGGGATTCTCCATTACTTTAGACCCATCCCCACTACCTACTCCTCATCCTACTCCCCCTGGTTATTTTTCCTTGACATTATAGCACCTAAGAGTTACAAAGATGAATTCCTTTGGGTTATTAGTCCCCAACATTTTTGCTAAGAAACCTATGTGTTGATCTACAACTTAACCTATCCATCCATGATGGTAACACTTAATCGATTCCATCCTCACTAAAAGCATAATGGTTTCGATGTCTAGGTGTTCCCTATGAAGATAGAATGAACTAGTAGAATTTGATAGCAAATTCACACTATTGATGGCATGGAGAAATCAAACACATTCCATCTACTAATTTATTGGTTTAAGGTCAAGCATAAAATCCTTCATTAACTTGCTTATGTCTTTTCATTTAACCTCATCCATACCAATTGTTGCTTCCCACATTTTTTTAGCCATATCCTCATAAAAGGTTTTTTATTTCCTTATCAATATACTCAAAGAAATCATATACCATTACCTCCCTTGTCATCCATTTCTATGGTACCACCCTCTCTCTTGAATTCTTATTTACCATAGATCCTTGCTCCCACTTAATCTTTTTTCTTCTATCCATGCTTGCTTCTTGCCCTTGTTATAAATTAGTGACACAATCTCTTATCTTGCCACTAACCTACTACTAGATAATTGGGCTCACACACTTTCCATATTACATTATTTGAAAGGATATTTCCCTACTCTATACACACACTATTTACTTATTACACATGTCATCCTTCATCTCTCTCTTCCTCATGGTTACTTCATTAAGGCTGCCCCCTCACACTAGGATCTTATCTCGATGTTCCCTACTTATTTTAATCTATTAAATTAATACAATGAAGCACCCAATACTATCATAAGATGACAAGGAATGGGTGATGGATAAGGCTACATCCAATAATGAATTTATACAAATAAACTATAGACATCATGATCCCTCTCCTTCGCATCAACTATTAAATCCTTTTCCACATTATACAATATTATCCTTTGATTCTAGAAAGATTATTACATCTCTAGTTAGCATAATTTGAACATCATTTTGGAAATTATCTATGCATTCCTTATATTTAACCTTCTCCTTGATAAACACCACTTCATTAGCTACCTAATCTATTATTGTATTTCCTTCCCTTTTATATGCCTAAACCCAACAAAACCACAACTCTTATTTACCATTTGAATTTATTCAAGGATAAAACTTAAATTTATCCCCCCAAATTGATTTATAACTTTTAGTCTCCTTCAGTTATGATCCCCTTACAACCACACTTCTCTAAAATTTGAATTCCTAAGAGAACTACTCTAGCTTCATCCATGTCATTAGATTCAACTCCCATCAATTTTGAATATTAAATTAACATAAGTTTTCCTTCACTATTATAGAACACACCACCTGTCCCTACCACACCAAGTTTACATTTAGAGGCCCCATATAAATTCAACTTGATTTTACCCTCTTAAGGTGGACTACAACATTGTGATTACTCCTTCATCTTCCCCTTGATTGTCTCTAGCCCATTATTAGGCCTCCAATCATTGAACCAATGCTTAATCCATTCCTCTTTCCTTTGATATTTTGATATGACTTTCACACCCCATGTTTTTTTTATATTAGTAAAACCTTTTCTAACACCTTGCCAAACCCAAACATCTAAGTGAGAGAAATCTCATAAAATTCATCTGTTTCTTTTGATCCACAAGTTCAAGCATATCACTGTTGGGGCTACCTCCCAAACCAATGATAAATAGGAGAATATAACTTATTCTTCCAATAGATAAAAAATAATTTGAGTGAATTAAGAAAAGGGAATTGGTGATTGAAACTTTCCTAAAAGAAAACCCAAAATATGCTAGTGAAGGGATAATAAATAAGCAAGTGATCACTAGCTTCCTCCCTAACATAGCATAGCGAACATCTAGATGGACCCTAAAAACCTTTTCTTTTAAGATGATAAAAATCTAAGATCTTCTTGAGGGAAATCAATTATATAAATAAATTTTCCTTTGGGAGGCCTTTATGCACCCACACTACTTTAGAGAGAAATTTACCTTTTACCAAACCTTCCATCTTAAAAATTACCTCATAGATTGCTTCTACTAAAACTATCCCTATAGGATACCCTTCCAAAATTAAACTATCCTCATCTTGCTTCAATGGAATTATAAAATTTTCTAGTTCCACTTCTATATCCTCCAACACTTGTTGCGAAACATTTGATGGCCAAAGAAAATTTCTCTATCTTCTTACATACCCTAATTTTTCCAAATAAATTGCTACCCTTGAACCTTATTGATTTTGCATAATAAGAGACAAATGAAAAATAATATCACTACCCTCTAATGCCTATTAATGTTTCCAATCATCTCTTCAAAAGGAGATATTGTGGCCATCACCAAGTTTCCATCCGATTCTAGGGAAGATAAAAATCAAACAAGATTTCATGAAGTTCCAATTAGTTGAGCCATGGGGGAGTTGATCAAGAGGGAACAACCTTAAAACTTCTTGAAAATCCAAGTATTTATGTTTTAATATTTGAATCCACATATTATTTATACACTCATAGATTCTCCAGATCAACTTGTTTCCCAAGGCCTTATTCATTCTATCCATCCTTCTTAGCTTAAAACCTACCCAAGTTTTAGGGGTGTATATTTTACCCCAATAAACTAAAGACATGTTTTTACTACCATCCAACCCATTCTAGGGAAATATCTTTCTACTTTAGTTATACCTTCCCTAATATTTCTCAAAATTTCAAACATTGATATCAAATAAACAAACATCACTTGAAAATAAGATTGGATCATTAAATTTTACTAGTTTTTGAGAGCCTTTTCCATTTCCACACTTACATATTATTATGGATTCATTTTATCATAGGATGGCATAAGGATGCATTATTTTTACCAAATAATATAGGCATTCCAAGATATGATCCTAGAAGAAAGCTTTCTCCAAATTTCAAGATCCTAATTATCTTCTCTTTCACTCTCTTTCTTACATTGATAAAGATGTTTTTTTTTAATCAATACTTACCTTTTAACCTGCCACTACCTAATATAGATCCAAAATAATTTTAAACTCTCAACTTTTTTATCTGAATGTTCACTCACCAATAAATTATCATCCACAAATATAAGGTGATTTATGCTCTCCAAATTAGCACTGAGTGTCAACCCTTTCAATCTTCCTTTCTATCTTGATTTTGTTAGAGTTATCCCTTTTGCCTTTGCCACTATTATGAAAAGGTAGGGGAAATATGATCTGCTTGCCTAATCCCATAGAAGAAATAAATAACTTTAATACAGTATCATTTACCATAACTAATAAAGAAGTTGAGGAAATGCATCTATTAGTCCACTAACCCAATTCTAACAAATCAAATGATATCCAACATCTTATCTAAAAGCCTCTAATTAATTTTAGCATACTCTTTAATCATATCAATTTTATACACATTTTGGGTCTCTTTGAGTGATGAAGTGAGTGAAGGGATTCATGTGCAATAATTATGCCATTTAAAATATGCCTACCTACTATAAAGATGCCTTACTCTTCTGAAATAATCTGCTCCATGCATTCTTTTAATCTTAGATCCATCACCTTTGATACCACTTTATAAAAAGAATACAAATGGATATTGGTCTAAAAGATTCAAAGTAAAATATTTCTTCCTTCTTCGGAATGATAACTAAAAGTTGTTGTTTCATTCCTTAAAAACTTTTTTATTTTTTTGCACTCCTCAATAGCTTCCCACACATCCTTCCCAATCACCTCCCACTTATCCAAAGAAGACCAAATACATAAGCTTTAAATTCATATCATTTGAGATCATCTTAGGGACATTCTTCAGAAACCAATCCTGAGATGGATCTATTAATATCTCTTCTTCACTTAGTATATTTTTATAAAAGGTCACAAACTCTTTCTTGATATTCCCAGGGTCCTACAATACCCTCCCATTCGGGGCTTTAATTTTGTCAATCATGTTCCTATTTCTATAAATTTTATTAAAAATAAGGAAGAATTTATAATTCATTCTCCTTCTTTTAGCCAAACAATTCAAAATCTCTATTTCCAGACGGTCTTTCAAAAGGAAATGATCTTTTATTACTCCATCAATAGACTGCACTCTAGAGATGAAAGATCTTATATCCACTCACATTCTTCTAAAATGGTATAAACACTCTAAGTTCTTTTATTATTTATTTCATGTCAAATATGTTACCCAATTTATGCTTATTCCATTTTATGGTTTCTCTCTTGATACTTTTTGGTTTTTGACTCAGAATGTAGCACTTTGAATCAAGCACCTTCTTCTATTAGTTATTCATTATGTTTTCAAAGGTTGGTTATTTCAACCATGTAAATTAAAACTTTAGGGGATCCCTCTTGGTTTCACATCATTATATTTGTTTATGAGGATCAACCAATGATCTAATCATACAAAATCAGCTACCTCCACCATAAACATACATTTCTTCCTTGTCATCTCTAAATTAAGGAAAATCCTATCCAAATTTCCTATAATTATCTAATCCCCTAGTATCTTATTATTCCAAGTGAATATTTGACTATACAACAAAAATTATGTCAATCTTACCTTTTGGCAAAAATTATTTAAATCCATCAAAGATTGGGTGAGTTTAATTATTCCACCTTTTTTTCTTGAAATCCTAAGAGTAACATTGAAATTTCCTCCTATAATCCAATTCATAATATTCCCCCCATTTAGATGACTCAAATTATCCCATAATTTATTTTTCTCTTCCATAGGAATAGGTCCATACAATGGACAATAATAAAAAAATCTTATCTTCAAGCTCATTAACCATTATTTTTATTATCTAAGAGTCTGACCAAAGTAGGTTACACTTACATACCTTAGGATATCATGGAATCAAGAAACCTCATATTGATCCTACAACATCAATGAAAATACCTTTAGCCCCCAAACAATAAATCTTATTCACCATATCCCATATCTCCATCCCAATATTATATTCTTGAAGCATGAGAATTTTTGGTTTCTAGATTTCCACAAGCTGCTTAACTACGTGATACTTAACATAGGTATGAAAACTTCTAACATTCCAACTTAAGTTTTTCATAATTACTTTATGGTAGAAGTACCTCTACCATCTAACCACATTTTAGGGAGCATCTTTTGACTCCTCTACTTTAAGTTAGCTTTTGTCTCAGACTGAATCTTCTCACTAGTATTATTTCTATCTTTTTCTATTGGTAGATTGGATGAAGGAAAACACCTTACTACAACTGAGATTTTGAGGTGCTTGAAGGATCTTATAATTAATAGAGTTTCTTCTTCCTCTGAATTAAGGTCCATGCAAGAAAGTGGACCTTTTTCTTAAGAAACGCCCTCCTTAATTTATATCTAATCTTCTTTCCCCTTATGAGAACTTAATGATCCACCTTCTATCCCCTTAAACCTACATTCATATTCCTTTCCATGATCTGGAGGGCATTTTTATTTCTAATCCTCACTACCCATTTTTTATTTAAGCATATTTTCATCTTCTTCTGGGAAAGGTTCCTTGGGAGCCTCTCTATCTATAGACTTTAGAATTAGATTTGCCCTACTTTCCACTCTATAATATTTAACTTCCTTTAAAATAGAAATAGAATCCAAAACATACTTATCTAGTAAAAATAACTAGGAATTATGCCTCCAATGGAACCACTTTTGCCCTCCTCTGAGGTTGATCACACTTTCCACAACTTATTGATTATTAGATGATCTAATTGATAAATCTACTTTCTGAACAAGTCTTTTATCTCATTCTTTAAGATACCCTTCCCATAATCTAAAAATTATTTTTTTATTATTAGTGTAGATAGTTTTGGTGTGCCTTATTCCCCTACAAGTGAAGCATCTAAAAGGGAGGCATCCAAAATCCAACTCCTGAAACCAAACCTTATTATTATAAGATATCTTGATAGTTTATGGTATAGGATTGCTTAAGTCCATTCTAACACAGATCTTAGCATAGGCTCCCACTTCTCCCTTGACTATCTCTTTTATCACACACATAAACTGACCTAATTTATTTGCATATCTCTTCAAAACATCTTTGCTCCAATATTTTGTTGGTAGTTTATACAATCTTACCCATTAATGGGACATGTGACATCCATTCTATTTATGGGTTAAAATTAGGAGATTAGCTTCTTAGGTACAAACCTATATTCATAAAGAATCAAGGAGCTCCTTTAAAAAATTTCTCTATCATCAATTTACTAAAAGGTAACTTTAAATAAACCCTTTGTCAACATCCTAATCTCAGGTCTAGGGAAAAAACCAATTCTCTTCCATCCAAAATTTTAAAGCATCCTTACTTTCCCAAGCTCTAAAAAAATTATAAATCAAGGATTTTTTTGATAGTTCCTTTGATATATTCTCCCAGCTACTGCTCTCCACTAAAAATTTTAGAATTAAATATGAAACTTCAATCAACTTACATCAACCATGATTCTCTTTATTGTATCCTTACCCTTAATAACTAGGAATTTTATGGGAGAAGGGCAGCCACTTAGGATCTCCTAAAACATCAGCATCTTCAAGCATGTTCACCTTTAGAATTCTTTCAAGTTTTTCTTCAATGATTCTACAAGTCACCTTTGATTCTAAGTGACTCTGAATTTTATGTTCAGAAGCTCGAACAATCTTCTTACCCTTACCTCTTTAATTTCTTCTCTAGGATTAAGCATTACACCCCTTCTTATATTCTCTTTTAAAGCCTTTCAAATCCTATCACCTCTCTCTAAGCTTATCTAGTTGCTACCTTCATAATTTTCTTTTTTGATTCATTTACTCCCATCATTCTACCACCCTACAATGCTTGCTATCTAACCTGCACTCTACTTCTCCATTTTTGCTATTGTGTTTTAATCATTAGTATAAAGTTTCTATTATTTTATTCTTATCCAAATATTTAATCCCACCTATTTTTTATAAATAATTTTAAGTCTATAGTCAATCTCTCATTCTTTTCTCTTCTCGATGATGGATCATAGAGTGTGATCTGAAATATTGATCCAACAATTACTACACATTTGAATCTAGAATCATATTTATATTTAAATGATAATTACTTTATTTTTAGGTCATATTTAAAATATTTTATTCACCACTAACTATTGGCCTTAAAGCAAAGTCTTGTGCAAAGTAAATGTGTGGATTACCATAAATGATGGAATGTGATGACCGTATCAATTTTTAAACTTGTATTGATCTAGTTTTATAATTATTAAAAGAGCATGGGTTTTCCTGTCATAATAATATCTGGTTTAAAATTAACCCATGTTTGAAAAAAAACTCCACATTTCTCATTAAATGGAAGAAAACTAATTATGCCTTTCAAGTTGGGAAGATATCATATTTTGTTCAATGTTCATTAGATAATTATAAATTTTGGATAGACAAGAAAAAATATATGTAATAAATTAGGATTGCTTAAAGTGTGACATGACATTATGTGTATTATATGATGATTTTAATTGGTCTCATTTCAAAAGCTCTTAATAACATGTCAAGTGTAGCTACAACGAATATCTTTAAATCTATTAGTTTAGTAAAATACAACGTAGTTTTCTATAAAGTGGAATCAAATGCCTAGTCTTTTATTCTTAAAATGTCTTAAATGCTATTTTAAGGAGTAAATAAATATTGTTATATTTTTCATTTTTGAAATGATTTTTTAATTATTATGTTGATATAAATGAAATATTCTCTAATAATATATAGAATATTATTCTTACATATTTAAATGTTAAACTTTAGAATTGTTAAATTAAAATATCTTGTCAAAAAAAATTATTACTCAAAATAAAAAAAATCAAATCATTCATATAATACTTATCGTGATATGAACTACATGTTCATGTAAAGATATTATATGTATGGAAAATATTATAATAATCCCATAACCAAATACATTTATTTTATGGTTGAACCCTATTCAATGAATAAATTCCTTATCTACAATAGAAATACACATGATAATTGGTGAATCTAGGTCAAACCATTATTTATAATAACAGGAACACTAAGGCAGGGGAAAGTTGTCACTCATACTACTTATATTTTTTATTTTAACAAAAGGTTTTTTAAGCCTAATTTGTTGAGTTGAAAACATGAATGAATGTGGATTAAATAATAATCTTTACTAAAAGAAAAGAAGGCAAATAAAAAGATTATTTGAGGGGTTGGATTTTGAAAAATTGTAACGCTGACTTTCCCTGCAATTTGTTTTCCAAAAACCTCTTGTCAAAATCCCCACGCTTAAATGTTGTGTAAAAGGCAGGATGCATGTCATCGATAAGATTTGGGTGAGGACCAATTTTTGCGTCTTTTGTATGAAATCCAAAGGTAGCAATTGATATTCGATCCCTCTTATTGTTAGGAAGAGCTCCATGTTCAATGCTCTTGTATCTTCCATTGCTCATTACCTAATCACATATCACATCATGTTATATTAGTGAGTTTTTTTTTTTAACTTTAAAATAATTGATCCAATAGTAAACCATAAGGTAAGCCTAATCACAATCTCTACACCCCAATCATACATGAATGTTCAAATACTAACTAATAAATTAAACTTTTGTTATATACATGGATGTTATATTAGTGAGTTTTTTTTAATTTTTTATTTACTTTAAAATAGTTGATCCAATAGTAAACCATAAGAAAAGCCTAATCACAATCTCTACAGCCTCAATCGTACATGAATGTTCAAATACTAACTAATAAATCAAACTTTTGTTATATACATAGTTAAATTAATCTTCTTTAGATAATAAATCTTTCACAAAATTATCACTGTTTATATGGGTAAACATTTTCTTTTGAGAACAACTTAAGTTTTTCAATACTTGTTTAAGGATTATATATTTATCACTTAAGAAGTATAAAGTTTTTTATTTTTCAATATAATAGTTTCTTATTAGAGAGATAGTGTTTCTACAGTCTATAAAGTAAATAAGAATAATATTTTTTATTAAATTGTGTAAGAAATTTTTCAATAAACATTCCAAATTATATTCTAAGAACTATCATGGAGATGTGAAAATAGTATGATTAAATTGTAGGACTAAGATTCTATTTATAAATGTTAGCAATGAAGTGTTGTGTAATCAAGTAGTTGGAAAATATAAAATATTAAATGATTAATATTAAATGAATAACTTTATTATTTAATTGTAAATAAGATAAGAAAAATAAATGTATTTTATTTTAATTTTTTATTAATAATAAATAAATATAACTAAAAAATAAACTAAATTTTTTAATGTTTTCAAAAATTATAATAACAAATAATTATTATATTCTTCAAATTTGGAAATTCATTTTTTTACATAAATCAAGCAAATAGAAAGATAGAAAGAATTGTATTTTTACAATGTGTTGCAAAATTAAAAAAAGAATATATAGATTAATTAATGAAAATAAATTATAATTTTTAAATAAAATGTAAAGGAAAACATTGTTATGGTGGGAAAATTACATCAAGAGAGACAAAAATACAGGGAATGAAGAGGAAACAAGAAGACACATGAAATGACCCTTCATAAGAACCATGATGACACCACCCAATGGATAATAGAAAGGATAGATGTTCAAATTTAAATCATCATTTTTTAATTAAATTAATGGTTAGTCTCTAAGTTAAGTTAAATATTAGACCACCATCTCTACTTAAGTTGTTATCAAACTTGTAATTTTTTATGGCTTCACTTAGACATCGTTTGAAGTAGTGATCCTTTATGGATAACACCTTGGTATTCTCCATACAAATATGAAGATGAGGTTTGAAGGAATGGTCTATTAAATTTGATTTGAACAATCTTTCCTTGTTTATACCTACTACATCTTCATTTACCCTTGTGTTCATGGAATGACCCATCTCCCCAATATAAGACATCCCACAAGAGAAATCTATTTTATACACCCCCATTTTAAGAGTTGGCTCTAAATTATCTTTGGATAACTTGATTAATCACGTAAGTATCATATGAATGGAGAAAGGTGGTATAAAAGTTCTTAATCTTTTTTTTTTTTCAAAATTTTGTTAGAAATTACTTCAATCATATGGGAAGAAAGCATTGGGTCTATTAGGGATGTCAACCAAAACAAAATTATAGGTATAGAAAGAGTGCTCATAGATTATTTAAAGTCTCTAATAATATACATTATTTTGTTACCATTTTCTTAAAAACTTTGGTCAAATGTTTCATCTCATTCTCTAAATGATTATCATCACAGATTCTCAAATCTCGTATGGCAATGATTTTAAGGACCCCTAATTTTTGAGAAGGATGATGGTGTGATTTCACATGGAGATAGAGTTTAGTATGGGGGTAGATGCAGGGTAATTGTGCACAAAATAGGGATCTTGAAGTGACACTTTTTTTCTAAAAATAACAATTCTTGAACCTGGGGATAATTTTAGAGACACTTGGACAAAAAAAATGATAGTAACATAGGAATATTAATTATGGAATTTTGAGTGTAATTTATAAATATAAATTTTTCAATACCCAGATAAGAAAAGCATGTGAAATTGATGCATTTATGATAATGAAAGTATATTTTTGTGAAAAGATAAAAAGACTACATATGTACGAACTCATTTTTTGGAGTATACGAATTAATTTTTTTATGAAATTTTGTATATGGATAGAATAAATGTCTAATACTGTTGAGAATATATTTTTATATATATATATATATATATATATAATTTTCAAGAGACCTAGAAAATTGAAACTGCAAGTGTATGAACATAATTTTTTGACCTTAACTTCATGAAAATCATTTATTTTTCAAAGCATAGCCAAAAATGTGTAGATTGTTGAGAAATAAGTTTTATAAAATTATGATTAATGGTCAAAAAGTTATTTGTAATGATATATGTGTAAACCATAATGATGTATGTTGTATATAAATAAAGTAAAACTAAAAAATAATAGTTTAACATTAAAAAATATATTAAATTTAAAAACAACACTCTCCCCTCTACAAACTCATATAATTTATTTTATAAAACAAATAAATATATTTACTTAAACATGTCCACAAAGGTGGGAAAAATTAAAAATTTAGCAAAAGTCGTGTGTCGGTATAGCGTAGATCTAAGTGTTTAGATTCATATACTCTAAGCTTAAAACCATGGATCTTTTAGAGGGAAATGCAAAAAACCAAAAAATGTGGGCCAAGGGTGTACACACTTTTTTAAAGGGCATGAATCCTATGTAATATAAAAGGTGTATGCCTTTTTAAAAAGTATTTTAGAGGTAATGCTCAAAATCTAAAAAAATGTGGAGCAAAGGGTGTATGCCCTATAGTAAAGGACAAACACCCTATGTAGTAAAAAGGGTGTACACCCTATATAGTGTCCTATAATTTTTTTTGTGTTTTTATTGTTTGTGATTTAGAATATGTATGTAGTAAAATAAACATTTAAGTATAAGAATATGAAATGTAAACTTATATATTCTATTTTAAGTATAAGAATATGAAATGTAAACTTATATATTATTATGTTTTAAATTTATTTTACTAAATATAAGAAATTAAGGTCACTCTATGTCTTTTGAAATCAATTATGAGTTGTAGGAGTTATCATTTAGAAGATAATTTTTCAAAATCTATTCCAGTTAGTAATTAGTTTTCATAATTTCATTATTAAACATAAGGTGTAAAATTTACAATAGATATATAATTATTATATGTGATACGACTGCTATGTATATCTATCTAGGAGACAACACCCTATATGTGGTTGAGGTTCCATATAGATATATAGGTCCAAATAAATATATAGTCATTGGTGCCATATAGATATATAGAACTAAATAGACCAATTTATTCACTCTCCTTGACCTAAAAACTAAACACCCAACCATGATGGAGGGTATTTAAGAATATTTGAGAGGAATACTAAAATATTGACTGTAGGAATCAAACCACACTCTATTTATTTACTCTCTACTCTTGACTCTTTACCATGTTCTAGGTTGTAATGTTAATGCCATTCTAGGTAGTGTTATTCCCATCTCATAACTATGTTTTTCTAGGTGGTGCCATTCCTATCGCATAATCATGCTATTCATGGTGGTTTATAAAAAGGATTAAAGATGGATTTAGGTCTAATTCCTAAATAATTTATGGTACTTTTGATCAATGGGTCGATTAATACACATAAATGATTGGCCTATAGCATGTCACATGTATCATACATGTAGTTATGATATGATCTCATAGTTATCATGAGAATCAGTCACATTGATTCAGTGAGAAAAATTAAAAGAAGTGTGATCTCTTTATTATCTATGTAACATGAAACATATATAATAGATACATGATGGAGGGGTTGAGATATAACATTTTTTCCTTAACCTCCCATAGTTATTGATAATGATTGATTGACTAGAGAACTAAACTAATGGCTACAAGTTAGGTTTTGTCATTTATGTGCCACACATTTCTCATAGATATAAAGATAGGTCAATATTGGGATAGAATTTGACATATCTCATTTCTATCTCTATATGGGGGAGATAGATGTCGAGATAAAGATAGAATTTATGCCCTCGATTGAGCATTGAATTGTTTATGTAGATATAGATATAATTTACTTGATCACAAATTGGAGATAACATTTTAGGACTATACATCAAAATTTATTTTCTTCAATCTATCAATAGTAGGATTATTGAGTTGATCACCCTCCTTTGTGATTCAATCATAGTCTTGGAATGGAATGGTTTATTATGATATGGGATCCTGTGTGGATATTTGTAATCACATGATCACATGTGGACATGAATCTAGTCATTTAAACATTTATACTTGATCATCGATTGATCCATAATCATCAATCTAGTCTGTTTTACTTAAATAACATGTTCAACTTCGATGTTATCTTATTTATGCTATGGAAATCATATGATAATCTCTATGAAGTAATCCATCATGGCCCTATATAATCTAACAAACATGAATGGGGATAATCAATCTAATATACTTTGTTCAAAATAAAAGGAATCAATACTACCATCCAAGATTCATACAAAAAATATACTATTTACTCCAAAATAAATGTCAAACAAATGGGTTAATCCATACATGCGTCAATTCCAATATCACATATGCATGATATAACTAATTTAATCCAAACTCACATAGAACATAGTCATCTTATATCAATCCAAACTCACATAGGACACTACTAATACCACTACTATTTGGGGTAGAGGGGAGTGAATTCAAAATCTCTTTTATCAGGCTAATATCAGTATAACCCATATTTTTTATCTCCCTCTTCCCAAACTATATGTAAAGAGGGGGTTCAAGTGCATAAATACCCAAAATCGATGCTCAAGAATATATACATACACACACACATATATACCTATATATATATATATATATATATATATATATATATATATATATATATATATATATATATATATCATGTATTAGTTGAGTGTTCTCTATGGCCAATACTCAATAGGTCTAGTGCCAATCAGTGTATATAGTATTAAGCATCTGATTGCTCTCACTAATACTCAATAGTTTTTTAGTACCTCTTGACTCCATATCGACCTTATACCAAAAATTAGAAGTCAAAATAACATCATATTGCAAGGCCTTTCAAAAATCCTAGGCCTTTCAATTACTATGCATCAAAATCTCAAACTTAACTCAAATCCTATACCTGTATGAGTATATCCTAGGCCTTTCCTAGGATATCAATTTCTCAAACTCAGCTAAAATTATAGGACATTCGACTACCAAGCATCAAGTGAAGAAGGTACTTGTAGACAATGAAATCCAAAAATTCCCTCCATCTAAAAACACATTGGTATATCCCCAAAAGTGTACTTTGATGACTGAACACTTCATTCTTATGTGACTTTTTCATTGGAGATAAAACATCCTTCACTCATTATCCCTCATCAAAACTCATCATCCCTAATCACTCCCACATCATCCCTCATCATCACTCATCATCCATAATCATTCCCTCATAAACCCTCACCATCCCTAATCACACCATCATTGGTCCTCATTGTCCCTCATCATCCCTATTCACTCCTTCATCTGACCTTATTATCCCTCATTATCTGTAATCACTCTCTCATTATCCTTCAACATCCCTAATCACTCCCTCATTTACTCTCATCATCCCTAATCATTCCCTCATCACCCTTCATTATCCTTTATCATTCCCTCATCATCCCTTATCATAACTCATCATACCTAATCACTCCCTCATTATCCCTCATCATTCCTAATCACTCCCACATCAACCATTATCATATTTTGTCACTCCTTCATTGGTCCTCATCATCCCTCATCATCCCTCATTATTATTATTCATTGCCTCATTAACCCTCACCATCCCTTATCATCCTTAATCATGCCCTCATTATCCCTCATTAACCTTCATTGTCCCTAATCACTCCCTCCTCATCCCTCTTTATTCCTATTCACTCTCTCATCATCCCTAATCAATGCCTCCTCATCCCTTATATATCTATTCACTCCCTCATTATCCCTCATCATTGTTTCATGATCCCTAATCACTCCCCCATTATCCCTTATCACCTTTAATACCTCATCAATTCTCATCATCACTTATAATCCCCAATCACTCCATAATTATCCTTGATCACTTCTTCTTTGACCCTCATTATATATCATCTTCCATAATCACTCACTCATCATCTCTAATCACTCACTTATCATCCCTCATCCTCCCTAATATACCCCTCATCAACCCTCATTATTCCCCATTGACCCTCATCACTACCTCATTGTACCTCATCATCCATCATCATTCCTATTCATTATTTCATCAATTGTCATCATCCCAAATCATTCCCTCATCAACCCTCATTATCCTATATCATCCCTAATTCTTGTTATAGGCACATAGGTATGGATTTATGGAGATAGAGATAAGGATGAATGACTCAAGACCTCGTGGGAGTGCCTTGGTAACACTATTTGAGATAGAGATAGGGATGATTGAATCAAGACCCCTATATAAGGTGTGTTTCCTTAAATTTCTTGGTAAAAAACATAAATTATATTGGATTTGTTAAATACATTATTGTACAAAAATGGAAATATGCTATCATGTAGAAATGAACTCAACCTATATCATAATTTTTCACTAGAATGAATCAACATATATCTCACTAGAATTAATCAACCTTATCACTTATATGGTAACATGATCATATGAATGTGATCACATGATTCATCTTACCATCATGATATTGAATGGTTATGAATAAAAGTGCCTCTAGTTTGGAATATGCACTACTGACACTAATGGGTTTAATACTTATCTATATATTTGACATGGCCCCAATTTCTTGAGGGTTTAAAGTTGCATTAAAATGTCCTATCAAAATAAATAATAGAATATGCATGCTACCTTCCTTGCTTTCATAAGTTTAACTCCAGTCATTGGGAATAGAAATTGACACTACCATAGATTGGCTTTAGGCTTGGAAACATGCCCTACCTACCCTAATCTAGTTTGGTACTGAGCTCAAGAGAGAGTATAGAGGTATTAAGATCAAGAGGTTTGGAAATTTAAAAAAAATATTAGATTTATTAATCTCTAAGATCAAACCTATTGATTTCATTGGTTGAGCTAGATATAGGGAGCCATATATATAAGGGCTCAAAAATGGATTTTTTGTGCTTGAGATATGGATGGATGACTTAGGACCCCCCTAGGTGTGCACTGGTAACACTAGTCAATATAAATATAGGGATGAATGACTCATGACACCTATAAATGGTATCACCTTTAATGTCTTGGTGGTGAACATCAATTGAGTTGAGTTTTGAAATACACTATCATAAAAAAATGAGAATACATTATCATGTGGAAATGAGCTTGACCTCTATGCATAATTTCTCACTAG
Source organism: Torreya grandis (assembly GCA_037957365.1). Lineage (NCBI taxonomy): Eukaryota > Viridiplantae > Streptophyta > Pinopsida > Cupressales > Taxaceae > Torreya > Torreya grandis. The sequence goes on from JARHVA010000384.1 coordinate 2,633,085, forward strand.
AATAAATTAACCTAGATATCACTAATATAGTAACATGATAATATGGATGAGATCACATGAGTCATATTAGTACAAACATGATATTAAATGGATTATCAATAGGGCTTAACCACCAACCACAAGAGGAGATCAAACTTGACCAACCAAACATAGTAGTTGGGAGAGTGCTTGACTGCAACTAACTATGTACTTTTATGTTCTTGATCTTGATCAAATTATCAATAAATAATGAAACCACATTGATGCATGGTAAGATGGCTAGTTCATATGACTCTGACATTAATTTTTGGTTGACTTGAGATTTCATTCTACATGGATATATTCCTCAATCACATGATTTCATTCATACTAGGAGAAAATCCAATAAAGTGTCTGTGATGGGCTATTTACATCAACCTAAGCCTTAAGGGGCACCCTAGGTGGACCAAACCCTTAATCGCACAACTAGTTTTAAACTTAAGAATAATGTCTGATTTGCTCGATCATGATAGAGATTTTGGCTAGTGATAGTGATAGTGATAGTGATAGTGATAGTGATAGTGATAGTGATAGTGATAGTGATAGTGATAGTGATAGTGATAGTGATAGTGATAGTGACAGTGACAGTGACAGTGACAGTGACAGTGACAGTGACAGTGACAGTGATAGTGATAGCGATAGCGATAGTGATAGTGATAGTGATAGTGATATTGAAAATCAAAATCATGATAAAGAATTTGGTTGAGAGTTGGGATCATGATATAAATTCTAGGTAGTGATAGTGAGGATCATGAACTTATCAATTTATAACTCCACAATGATATAATTGATTTGACACCATAGAGATGAGAATAATATCACTTAATTTTTATTAGCACAATTAGTCAATAGTGATTGTTGAATCACATGCATCCATCATTCAAGCTGTGCGATTCCATATATATATATGGAATCACTATATATCCCTTAATATATATCTATATCTATAATGAGTAGGTGGTTTGATATGGAATAGTCATTAATTGTAGTTGTTGAGATAGGCTCTACTATGTATGGAAGTATGCCCATCCTTTTTTGTTATTTAATATGGTCTTATAAGGAAAGGATAATAATTCCTATACTAAAATAATGTTATGGACAAGAATAATTAACTACCACATATCTAAATAGATTATTTACAAACATGTACATATATGACTACCACATATCTAAATAGTTTGACCAAATAAAAAGGTAACATATCAAACTACCATAAATCTAGATGACTATAGATAATATCTAAGAAAAGTTTCTTTGAGCCTTATTTGAGTGAAAGGTGTTGTTTATTCATTGAACAATATTTTTTTAGAGATGCAAGTGAAAGGGATTTATAAATAGAAGAGCTCCTTGGTTGAGTGAAATAAGAGTTGTTATGAGCCATACTTGAGTGAGTAAAATTCATAATTAGAATATAAGGTGATTAGGCACAAGCAAAATACATTATACCCACAATCAATTTATTAGAGGGAGTGATTAGGTATGATGAGGGAGTGATTATGGATAATAAGGGATAATAAGGTTCAATGATAGAGTGACTATAGATGATGATGGATGATAAGGAAGTGATGAGGGATAGTGAGGGATGATGAGGGAGTGATTAGAGATGGTGAAGAACAATGAGGGAATGATAAGTAATGATGAGGAAAGATGAGGGTTGGTTATAAAGTGATTAATGAAAATGAGGGATGATGGAGTGATTAGGTATGATGATGGGGTGACTAAGGACAATAAGGGACAATGAAGGTTGATGAAGGAGTAACTAGGGATGATGAGGGAGTGATTAGGAATGTTGAGGGACAATGAGGGATGAGGAGGAATTAATTAGGGATGATGAGCAATAATGAGGGATTATGATGGAGTGACTAAGGATGATGAAGGATGATGAGGGTTGTTAAAAGAGTTATTAGGGATGGTGATGGATGATTAAGGAGTGATAAGGTATGATGAGTGATAATTAAGGTTGATGATGGAGTGATTAGGGATGATTATGGATGATGAGGGATGATGAGAGTCAATGAGAGAGTTATTATGAATAATAAGGGACAATGAGGGCTGATGAGGGAGTGATTAGGGATGATGAGGTATAATGAGGGCTGATGAAAGAGTGACTAGGGAAGCCATTCTAGGTGGTGTCATTCTCATCACATAACCATGTTATTTTAGGTGGTGATGTTCCTAACTCATAATCATATTATTCATGGTGGGTTAGCAAAATGTTGGGTTAGCAAAATTTGTGAAGATGGATTCAAGTTTAATTCCTAAATACTTTTCATGATATTCAATATATGGTTTAATTGATACACATAAATTACTATCCTATAGCATGTAACATGTATCATACGTTTAGTTATGATATGGTCTTGTATCTCTCATGAGAACTAATCACATTGATTCACTGGTGAAAATTAATAGAATTATGATCATTCTATTATCTATGTAACATGAAATGTATATAAAAAATGCATCATAGGTGGACTGGGAGATTACATATGTGCCTCAAACTCTAATAGTTCATGATAGGGGTCTATTGAGTAGACTAATCAACTGATGAGTATATGTCAAGTAAAGTTAGTTATGTGACACACACTTCCCATAGATATATAGATAGGTTGAGATGGGGGTATAATTTTAAAATACACCTTTATATCTCTATATGAGGGAGATAGAGATAGAGATAGATATATAGAAAAAATTTATGTTCTTGATCAAACACTCAACCATTTATATGGATAGAGATAAAATTTATGTGTTCACTTTTAGGAGAGAATTTTAGGACTATAGATCAAAATTACTTTACTTCAATCTCTCGGTAGGACTATTGACTTGCTCACCCCTTGTGACTTATTAATAGTATTGAAATGGAATGGTTTGATCAAGTAGGGGATCCTATGTGGAAATCAATAACCCCATGATCCTGTGTCAATAGGAATCTATTCATTTAAACATTTTTAATTCATCTCCAATTGATTCATAGTCACAAATTAATTAATTATTAATTAAAATCACATAAGTGACTCATTATAATTTTATTTCCAATACAAAATAATATGAAAATAATCTTGGAGTAATCCATCATGGCCATCCCTAATCCACTAGGAATGAATGAGGATAATCACCCTAGTACACTTTGTTCAAAACATAATGAATTAAAACACCTTTCAAGAGTCGATCAGGGAATTACTAGGGCTGATGAGGGATAATGAGGGAGTGATTAGGGATGACAAGGGATGATGATCGAGTGATTAGGTATGATGAGGGATGATTAGGGATGATGAGGATAATTATGGATAATGAGTATTGATGAGGAAATGCTTAGGGACAATAAAGAATTATGAGGAATGATAAGGGAGTGAATAGGGATGATGAAGGTTGATGAAAAAGTGATTATGAATGATGAGGGGCAATGAATACCAATGAGGGGGTGATGAGAGATGATGAGGGAGTGATTATGAAGATTGATGAGGAAGTGATGAAGATTGATGAGGGAGTGATGAGTGATGTTATATTAGTGCCTTTTTTTAAAAAAACTTTAAAATAGTTGATCCAATAGTATACCATAAGGTAAGTCTAATCACAATTTCTCTACACCCCAAATACTAACTAATGAATCAAACTTCATGTTATATATACTTGAATTAATCTTCCTCTAATATTTTTTTCACAAAATCATCACTTTGATTATATGGATAAATATTTTCTTTTGGGTTGTGCAATCATAATTATGGAAGAACCTAAGTTTTTAGAATTTGGTTAAATCTTATATATTTAACAGTTTACACATTAAAATATAAATAAATAAATAAATAATAAGGTTTTTTATTATTCAATTTATTATCTTCTTATTAGAGATAGTGTTTCCAAAGTCCATGAAGTAAATAATAAGAATACTTTTGGTTAAATTGTGTAAGAAATTTTTCAATAAAAATTCCAGATCACACTCTGATAACTATCTTAAATATGCTAGAATAGTATGATTATATTGTAGAATCATGATTCTATTATAAATGTTAGCAATGAAGTGTTATGTAGTCAAGTAGTTGGAAAGTAAAAAATAAAAAATGATAAGCATTAAATGAGTAACTTTAATACTTAATTTTGAATAAGATAAATAAAATAAATTCAATTTATTTTAGTTTGTTATTGATTAAAAAAACTAAAATTTTAATGTCTTAAAGAATGATAACAACAAAAAATTATTACATTTTCAAATTTTGGAAAATCGTTATTTTTTTAACAAGAATCAATCAAATAGGAAGATAAAAAGAATTGTATTTTTAAAATTTGTTGTAAAATTAGAAAAAAAAACATATAAATTAATTGATGAAAATAAATTATTGTTTTTGAATAAAATTTAAGGGATGGCTTTTGTTCTGGTGGAAAAAATTACACTAAGAGAGACAAAAACATGGAAAATGAAGAGGAAACAAGAAGGGACTGAAATGAGACTTCCTGAGAACCATGATGACACCACCCAATGGAGGATAACATGGATAAAATAATATGTTCAAATTTAAATCATAATTTTTTACGTAAATTAATGGTCAATATCCATGATTAGTTTGATTCTAGACCAACATCCCTATTTAAGTTGTTATCATGCTTGTAAGTTTTTATGGCTTCACTTAGATGTCATTTGAAGTAGTGGTCCTCTATGGATAACACCTTGGTATTATCCATATAAATATGATGACAAGATTTTAAGGAATGGTTTGTTAAAGTTGACTTGAAAATTTGTTCCTTATTTATATCGACAACATCTTCATTTAGCCTCATGTTGATGGAGTGACCCATCTCCCAAATATAATACATCTTGCAAGAGTAATCAATTTTGTACACCCTCATTCTAATAGTTGGTTCTAAATTATATTTGAACAACTTGATCAACCTCCTAAGTTTTATGTGAGGGAGAAAGATGGGATGGAAGTTCTTATTATTTATGTTTTTTGTAATTTTGTTAGAAATTCCTTCAACATATGAGAGGAAATTAGTAGGTCTATTATGGATGTCAACAAAAATTAGAGGTATAGAAAGAGTGTTTATATATGATTTAAAGGGTTTAATAATATACATTTCTTTGTGACCATTTTCAAAAACTTTGGTCAAATGTTTAATCTCATTCTCTAACTGATTATCATTGCAGATTCTCAAATCTCATGTGGATATGGTTTATGGAGCACTAATTTTTGAGAGGGATGATGGTGGGTAGATGTAGGGTAATTGTGCACAAAAGGAGGGGCTTAAAGTGACATATTTTTCCTAAAAATAGTAATACTTGAATTTGGGGAGAATTTTTAGAGACACTTGGATAAAGAAATTGATAATAACGTAATAATATTAATTATGGAATTTTGAGTGTAGTTTCTAAATTCTTTTTCCAATACCTAGATGAGAAAATCATGTGAAAATGAATGCATTTATGACAATGGCATGATATATTTTTGTGAAAAAATAAGAAGATTGCATGTGTATAGACACATTTTTTGGAGTAAATGAATGAATTTTTGTATGAAATTTTATATATGGATAGAATACATGTTTAAGATTGTTGACTTTATTATTTTTTAAAATTTTAATATATATGATTTTTTAATATAAATATTTTTTAAATAATTTCACAAGTCAAGAGAGATGGAAAATTGAAACTTCAAGTGTACAAACATAAATTTTTGACCTTGACTTCATGAAAATCATTCTTTTTCAAAGCATAACCAACAATGTGTAGATTGTTGAGATATAAGTTTTATAAAATTATGATTAACAGTCAAAAAGTTATAAAGTTATTTTTAATGATTATATGTATAAACCATAATGATGTATGATGTATATACATTAGGTAATAATAAAAAATAATTATTTAACATTTTATATATATTATACATATATATATATATATATATATATATATATATACATTATCCCCTCTACAAACTCATAGAATTTATTTTATAAAATAAATAAATCTATTTACTTATACATGTCCACAAAGGTGGAAAAAACTTACAATTTTGCAAAAGTCATGTGTTGGTATAGTGTAGGTATGAGTGTTAGATTCAGATACTCCAAGCCTAAAACAATGGAATTTTTTGAGGGAACTATACAAAATAAAAAAATATGGACTAAAGGGTGTATGCACTTTGCTAAAGGGCTTGTGATCATATCTATCACTAAGGGTGTATGCCTTTTCAAAAACTATTTTGGAGGTGATGCTAAAAATTTGAAAAAAATGTAGAGCAAAGGGTTTATGTCCATTAGCAAAGCGAATATTCCCTATTTAGTATAAAGGGAATATGTCCTTTAATAAAGGGTGTACACCTTATGTAGTGCCCTATAATTTTCATTATGTTTTTATTGTTTGTGATTTGTAATCTATATGTAATAAAATAAACATTTAAGTATAAGAATATAAAATGTAAACTTATATATTCTAATGTTTTAAATTTATTTTACTAAATATAATAAATTAAGGCCACTTTGCATCATTTGAAATCAATTCTGAGCTATATGAGTTATCATTTAGAAGATAGTTTTTTAAAATTTATTCTAGTCAATAATTAGTTTTCATAATTTCATTATTGAACATAAGGTGTATAAAAATTATAGTAGATATATAGGTCTACTATATACATGATATGAATTCTCTATATATCTATCTAGGAGACGACACCCTATCTATGGTCGGGGTACCATATAGATATATAAGGTTAAATAAATATATAGGCACTGGAGTTATATAGATATATAGAATTGAATATACCACTTTATTCACTCTCCTTGACCTAAAAACTAAACACCAAACCAAGATGGAGGGGAGTTAAGAATAGTTAGTAGGAATGCCAAAATACCAACTAGAAGAATCGAGTCACCCTCTATCTCTTTACTCTTTCATCTTTATTCATGGTCTGGGTTATAATTCCCATATTCTGTTCATGGTCTAGGTTATAATTTTAATGCCATTATAGGTGTTATTATTCCCATATCATAACCATGTTATTATAGGTGGTGTCATTCCTATCTCATGATTTATGTTGATCATGGTGGGTAAACAAAAGGATTGAAGATGGATTCATGTCGAATTCCTCAATAGTTTATGGGATTTTTTTATCAATGGGTTGATTGATATGGATAAATGGTTATCTAATAACATATGACTTATATCATACATGTAGTCATGATATGCATAAATTACTGTCCTATAACATGCAACCTATATCATACATGTAGTCATGATATATTCTCATAGTTATCATAAAAACTAGTCACACTGATTTAATAATAAAAATGGATAGAAGTGTGATCTCTCTATTATCTACATAACATGAAACATATATAATATATGCATGATGGAGGGGTTGAGTTATACCATTTTTGGGTCAACCTCCCATAGTTCATGATAATGGTGGATTGAATAGAGCAGTAAAGTGATGACTACAAGTCAGGTCATGTCATTTATGTTAGGGCTTGTTCCAAAGTATTAACTTAATTTAGGTGTTAAGTAATAATAATTGTCAAATGGGAATGCATAATTATTTATAAATACACCCCATTTAATATAACATTGTCTTATTTACTTAATTTGTTTTATGTTTTGTGGTTAATAATTAAACTAACTTTTGGGTCGCATTCCCATAAGAGTTGGTTATTAGGATAGTTGTATTTTATCGGTCATAGGTCAAAGCTATATATACATGTTTTTTATAATAAAATATTTAACAATATAGTATAACCATTTCCATGTACTTATTTTTTCATGATTAATAAAATAGCTTATGGACTCGCCTTAGTGGGCACAAGATTCACCCTAAGTAGTTTTTTCTTGGTTAAAGTGTTTAGAGTGCTATCAGTGGTATCAGAGCATGGTAAATGGAAAAATAGTATGTCAATTAAAATGAGAGGTAAAATAATTCATGTGATTGGACAATAAAGGCTAACATGAAATTGATTTTGCAAATACAATGTATGCCCTTTGGTTAAATTTTGGTATCAACATTTGAAAACTCTTTCAAATATCAAATTTTTCAAATAATTTTTTTTCTAAGCCTATGATTGGAGGAATTTATCCATTGAGAAATTAAATATATTGAAGAAATTATTTTTTTATGGTTGGTCTGAGAAGCAACAAAATTAAATCTTCATCCTCTATTTTTGAAGCTTGATTTTTCTATAGAATCTTGTAAAAGGTGATTGTTTGAATCCAGATCTTAAAATTATGCCCAAACAATCAATTCAATTATTTATATGTTTTTTTAAGTTTGTAAATATCCCTATAATAATATTGTATAAAAACCATGAGTTTTTATAAAAAATCTGAAATGAATTTGGATGAATCTTTATCTATTTTAAGATTTTTTATGCCAATTTTTTGATTTAAAACAATCCTAAAATATTTTAAAGAAAAATTTATAAGTTTTACAGCTTAGTTTTTTCACTTATATAGCCTACATAACATCCCACACATTTTAGTAATCAGTCATTTTTGCATAAAATCCCTTTTTGGTAGTTTAAATATGCTCAAAATTGTTTAAAACTTGCATTATATGACCTTGTATGGATTTGTACTACCTAATCAAGAAGGAAAAGAGTCACAATTTTTTTTTTGGAGAATAATGGCATCCTTGGATGTTTCATGGTGTTGGATGAAGCAATAAAAATTTTTTTAAAAAAAATTTTATAATGTTTGATAAAGGTGAATGAAAAATTAGGGTTTGGGGGGTCCACCATATAATAAGGCTTTTTCCCTTTTGTCAAAACTATTCACAGATGATTAATTTATAACTTGTAAAGTAATTTTTTTTAATCATCCATAGAGAAGAAATTAGCTTTAAATATATATTTATCCTTATATGTTTTGTAAAGTTTCATAGAGCAATTAGAAAGTATAAATTTGTAAGAACCCTTGGAAGTTGGAGGTCTAGGGTTTAAAACCCTCTTTTGGTGAAATTTTTTTTTGGCAATTTGCTTTTTAGAGGAATATTCCATTTTTGGGGGATATTTTACATGTTTTAAACTTTGTAAAGGGCATAATTCATAAAAAAGAGTGAAATTTAGTGGGAGAAAAGCAATAATTATGTATGTTTTTTGGTGAAATAAGGGTGTAATTGGTGAAATAAGGTTGTAATAAGTGAAATAAGGTTGTAATTCTTTTATTTTTTATTGATTTTAAGTGCAAAACCCATAAATATATCTCTTTTTTGCTCTATATAGAGGTTCAGTGAAAAACCTCATAAAAGCATTGTTTTGTGCAAAGTGTTCTGTGAGTGTGTTGTTCTTTCATTTTTATACTTACTTTAATTTCAAGATGCCCAAAAATCAAAATTTGATTTTAGATAGTGATCATTTAATGATTTATAATTACATTGATTGGAAATAGTTGATGGAAGCTTCATTAATTTTTAAGAGTTATGGGATGTTGTGAAGAACAAAAATCATGAATTTCCCACTAAACATTCTAAACTTGACCTTTTCAATATGCATGATTCTATGGTCCTAGCTTTAATCAAGTGTTGTTGCACTAGAGATAATTATATTCATATTGAAAACTCTCCTCATAATTTCACTACATGGAAGAATTTATCTAACTTGTATGATAAAAATCCCAAGCATAAGAACATAGATATACACATGTAATTGTTTACTTTATCATTAGAGGAAGATGGGGATATAGGAGAGTACATGTCTAAGTTAAATAATATTGCTACTAAGTATAGTAAGGTTGGGTTTGGTAAAATAGATGATGATCTCATTGTTATTGATATATTGAAAGGATTACCTATGTCTCACATAAATTTTGTGGAAATGTTACATGTCTATGACAAGATATTAGGCATAATTTCTAAAAAATTAGTTGAGTTACTTATTTAGCATCACCTTTCTCTCCCCAATAAACTCAAAAAAATCAAGGAATCCCATTTTATAGAGTCCAAGCCTAGCTCTTCTTCTTATGTTCAATAAAACTATAGAGGGCAAAGTTATAGAGGGGGTAGAGGTTATAGAGAAAACATATTTAAAAATAGAGGTAAAAGATATAGTCATAAACATTATTCAAATCAATAGTCAAGTCACTCTCATTAAAATGAGATGAGTGATAGAGAATGTGGTCAAAACTCTTATAAAGGTAGAAGTAAAGGTAGATTACACATTCAGTATCATAAATTGGGAAATTTGGTCACATTGTATCTCAGTGTAGGATTCCTTTTGAAAAAATTTAGAGGTCATAAAAAGTGACTAAGTCTAACTCTACTCAATAAGTTGACCATGATTATGATGAGTTAGGCAATGTTGCTCATCAATCTACATTTACTGCTTTAGGAAACATTTATTAATGAAATATGAGGATAGATATGAGTTCACAAATGTGTGGGTTTTAGATACAAGAGCAACCAAACACATGATGTTTAGGCAAAACTTCTTTTGGACCTTCAAATAAGTATCTCACTTCAGTATCCTTGGAAAATAAATCTATGCATACTCCATAAGGACTTGGGTCTATTATAATTTTGCTTCCTAATGGTTCCATCAAATACTTGGAGAATTTTTAGTATGTTCCCACATTGAAAAAACATCTTCTTTCATTGGCAACTATTCATGGTAAGGGCTATCAAATTGTGATTGAAAATGAGATCATTTATATTAACTCAGTAAAAGATGGATACAAAACAATGTATATAGGTTATGAGGATGGAAATTTGGTTTATTTTCATTGTAAGGTACTTCTTCCCACATCGTAACTTGCAACAGTTATCGATATAGGTATAAATATTATGTCTACATAGTGATTATGGCATCTCCACTATGGACATTTAAAATTTCACTCTTTAATGGAATTATAGAGATATGGCATGGTGAAAGGTTTGCCTACTTTTTGAAAAGATACTATTCTTTGTGAATCATGTGTTTTAGGCAAACAGAACATGGGAAATTTTCCTAAGAGTTCTTCATGGTAAGTTGTTAGATGTTTGTAGTTAGTTCATAGGATGTTTGTGACATGAAGAAGTCATCCATTGAAGGGTGTTGATATTTTATGTTGTTTATTGATGGTTTTTATAGGATGACTTGGGTGTGTTTCATGAAAAACAAATCAGAGGTTTTCACTAAGTTTGTTGATTGGTTACACTTAGTTGGAAAATAAATAGTTTCACACTTAGCCATTCTTTGTTCAAATAATGGTGGTGAGTATACTTTGAGTGAATTTTTAGATTATTGTCGAGAACATGGGATTCATCGATAATATAGTAATGCTTATACTCCATATCAGAATGGAGTCTCTAAATGAAAGAACATGACTTTAGAGGGTGCAACTTGATCTATGTTGAACTATAAATATCTCAATGATATGTTTTGGGATGAAGCCATTGGTACTATAGTGTATTTGAGAAATAGGTCCCCTACAACTGCATTTTTGGTTCAAACTCCATATGAGGCTTGGTATGGGTTTAAATCAAAAGTTAAACACTTGAAAGTTTTTGGATGTCTTTATTTTTCTTTAGTTCCCACTGAACACAGAACTAATTTGAAACCATAAAGTATAAAATTCATCTTTCTTGGGTATTACAAAAACAAATGGGGTATTGTTTGCTTGCATATGATACAAGCAAATTCATAGTGAGTAGGGATGTTATATTTGATGAAATTGGTACTATGAACACTACATAATTGATTCACAATTTGATAGGTTAGAGAGGAAGATTAAAAATGTACTAATGGATTGAATAATGAGGCAAACTCTCATAGGTTGTGGTATGAGACTAGTATCCCTTTAATTTCTGTACTTCCTCTAGTATTTCATAGGATAATGACTTAATTTTTTTGAAAATTCTCTAAGTCTTCCTTCAAATGGTTCACATGAAGAGAATTTTATTGTTCCTAATCTTAACAATTTAGACAAGTATCCAAAATGTGCTCAAAGTAATTTTTATGAATTGAAAGTAGATGAAGTTGGTATAACAGGTCCCAAGAGTTCTCATAAATAGGTGAATTGTGTAAAGGTTGTTATAACTAATTCCACTAATCCATCTACTTTTGAGGAGACTTGTATGGAATAGGTTTGGAAAAATGCAATCAAAAGTGAGTATGATGTAATCCTTAACAATAATACTTTGGTTTTGGTTGATCCCCCTCCACATGTTCAATCCATAAGATGCAAATGGGTTTATAGGATCAAGTATAAATTAGATGGCTCTATTGGTAAACATAAGGTAATACTTGTTGTAAAATACTATGCACAATAATAAGGTATTGATTATGAGGAAAGGTTTACACCAACTACTAAATGGCACACTATTCATATGGTACTTGCCTTAGAAGCACAAAATGTTTGGAAAGTACATCAGATGGATGTAAAAAGTGCATTTTTGAGTGGTGATTTACAAGAAGAAGTTTATATGAAACAACCTCAATGTTTTGAGAAATTAGGTGCAGAACACAAAGTATGTAAGTTAATCAAAGCTATCTATGGGCTCAAACAAGCACCCAGTGCTAGGTATGAAAATATGGATTCCTACTTGCATAAAATTTGATTTACACATGGTGACTCAGATGATACTCTCTATATTTGAGTGTAGGGAAATAAATTGGTAATTTTTATTCTCTATGTCGATGATTTATTTATCACAAGAAATGATGAATCTCATAATAGGACTATGAAGAAGGAACTAAAATATAGGTTTGAAATGACAAATCTTGGACTTCTTCACTATTAACTTGGCATAGAAGTTGTTTAGAAAGATCAAAGTATTTACATTTCACAAAGTAAATATATTTATTAGTTATTAAACAAGTTTCACATGAATATTTGCAAACCCAACCTCAATTCCATGGAAAGGAACTTGAAACTATCTTAAGGATGATGGTAGTGCCCTTTTTGATGGATTGAAATATAGACAATTAGTCAGAGGTTTGACATACTTGATGACTACTAGGACCGATATAGCATTTTTACTTAGAATTTTATTGAGGTTTATGCATGAGACTAGATAAATTCATTGGCATGCAAAAAAAAGATTAATTTGTTACCTTCAGAGAATAAAAACATATGGCCTTAAGTACCATCATAACAAGAACTTTAAACGTGTTTGATATTATGATGCATATTTTGGCTGATGTGTGGTAGGGTACACTATGCATATGGTTTTATCTACCATTGTGTGGTGTTGTAAGAAGTAGGATATAGTGCAAAATTCATCAGTAGAATCATAATACATCTTACCATGGGATGGTTCCATAGAAATTATGTATTTACAAGGCATTATTGGAGATCTTTAGATTTCTCAGATTGCCCCTACACAATTATACATTGATAATCAAAGTGCGATTAATTTGCCTAAAAGTATAGTATTTCATGCTAAAACAAAACATATGGATGTCAAATATCATTATCTATGAATTTTGATGTCTAATAAAGCACTTGATCCAATATATTTCCCAATTTCTAATCAGACAATAGATATCTTCACAAAACCCATTGATAGAATAAAATTTGAGAAATTCATAAAATTGCTTAGCATGTGTCCAAAGAACTAAATTTGGATCATGGGGGGGTGTTTAAGACTTGCTCCAAAGTATTAGCTTTGTTTAGGTGGTAGGTAATAATAATTGTAAAATGAGCATGCATCTTTATTTATAAAGACAACCTCTTTAATAAACCATTGTAATATTTACTTTGTTTTATGTTTTGTGGTTAATAATTAAACTAAATTTCAGGTTGCATTCTCGTAAGAGTTGGTTATTAGGTTAGTTGTATTTTTTAAATCATAGGTAAAAGCTATATATACATGTTTTCATAATTTAAAGAGTTAACGGTATATTGGCACCCTTTCTATGTACTTATTTTTTCATGAATAATAAAATGCTTGTGGACATGCCTCGATGGGGACAAGATTCACCCTAAGTAATTTTTTCTTAGTTAAAGTATTTGGATTGCTATCAATTTATGTGCCATCCACTTTCCATAGATATATAGATAGGTTGAAATGGGGATAGCATTTGATAGACCTCATTTCTATATCTATATGTGGGAGATAGAGCTAGAGATAGAGATAAAATTTATGCCCTTAGTTGATCACTCAAATGTTTATATAGATAGAGATAATACACATGCTCACAACCTAGAGATAACATTTTAGGTCTATAGATAAAAATTTATTTTCTTCAATCTATCAGTAGTAGGACTATTGGCTTGATCAACTCCCCCTTATAACTCAGTCATAGTCTTAGAATGGAATGCTTCAATCTAATAGAGGATCTTATTTGGATATTCATAACCATATGATCATATGTGGACATGAATATATTAATTTTAACATTATTGATCACAGTCATCAATCCAATGATAATTACTTTAAGAACATGATCAAATCAATATTATATTATTTATGATATGGAAAGCATATGATAATCTTCATGAAGTAATCCATCATAGCTCTATCTAATTTACCAAACATCATGGGGATAATCACCCTAACATAATCTATTGATAATATAAGGAATCAAAACACCATTCAAGAGTCATACAAAAAAGATAGTGTTCACTCCAAAATAAATGTCAAACAGATGGGTCAATTCATACATGTATCAATTCTAATATCACACATGTATGACCTATCCACTTTATTCTAAAATCACATAAAATATATTCATATTATATTAATCCAAACTCACATAGGACACTATCATTATCACTAGTATCTAGGGTAGAGAGGAGTTATTTCAAAAGCTATTTTATCAAGCTCACATTAGTATCACTCATATTTATATCTGCCTCTTCCCAAACCATATGCATAAAGGGGGTCCAAGTGCATAAATACCTAAAATTGATGCTCAGGTATATCTATATCTATATTTATCATTAATTATTTAAGTTTTCTCTATCTTTAATACTCAATAGGTCTAGTGCTAATAAATGTATCTAGTATTAAGTGATTGAGTGCTCTCATCGATACTTAATAGTTGTTTAGTGTCTCTTGAATCCCTCTCAAGATTAGTACCAAACATTAAAATTCAAAATAACATAATATCATAAGGCCTTTCTAAAATCCTAGGTCTTTCCATTACTATACATCAGGATATCAAAATCAACTCAAATCCTATACCTGTATTGAGTATATCCTAGGCCTTTCATAGGATATCAATTTCTCAAACTCAACTAAAATCTTAGGAATTTCCACTACCGATCATCAAGTGAATAAGGTACTTGTAGACTATGAAATCTAAAAAAGACCTCCATCTAGAAATGCTTTGTTATATCCTCAAAAGTGTACTTGACAACTGAACACTTCATTCTTATGTGATGTTTTCATTGAAGATAAAACATCACTCACTCATCAAACCTCATTAGCCATCATCATCCCTAATCACTCCATCATCACTCATCATCTCAAATCACACCCTTATTGACCCTGATTGTCTTTGATCACACCATAATTGGTCCTGCATCATCCATATTCACTCCTTCATTGTCCCTCATTATTCCCTCATTATCCCTTATAACTCCCTCATCATTCCTTACCATCCCTAATCACTCACTCATTAAATCTTATCATTCCTAATCACTCCCTCATCACCTCTCATCATCCCTAATCATTCCCTCATCATCCCTCATCCTCACTCATCATCCTTAATCACTGCCCTCATTTACCCTCATCATCCTTAATCACTCCCATATAGACCCTCATCATCATTTATCACTCCCTCATTGGTCCCCAGCATCCTTCATCATCCCTATTCACTTCCCTCATCAGTCCTCATCATCCCTAATCACTTCCTAATTATCCTTTATCATCCCTTATTATCCCTAATCACTCTATCCTCATCCCTCCTTATTCCTAATCATTCCCTCATCATGCCTATTCACTTCCTCCTCTACCCTCATCAGCCCTCATCACTCCCTCATCATCCCTAATCACTCCCCCATTATTCATTATCACCTCTAATCACCCCCTAATATAGCCTCATAATCCCTTATCATCCCAAATCACTCCATAATTATCCTTAATTACTTATTAATCAAACCTAATTATCCCTCATCATCTAATAATCACTCCCTCGTCATCGCTCATCATCATTAATCACTCTCTCATCATCCCTCATCTATCTCTCATCAACCCTCATCAAACCTCATCACTCCTTCATTGTCCCTCATCATCCCTAGTCACTCTGTCATTGGTCATAATTATCCCAAATCACTCCTTCATGTACCCTAATTATCCTTTATAATCCTTAATCCTTGGCCTATGGGATTAGGTTTGGATTTGTCAAGATAGAGATAGGGATGAATGACTCAAGCCCTCTTAGGTGTGCCTCAGTAGCACTAGTTGAGATAGAGATAGAGATGAATTACTCATGACCTCTTATATATGGTGCATTATCTTAAATGTCTTGGTAGGAAACATCAATTGGAGTGGATTTTTTATAAAAATTATTGTATGAAAATGGGAATACATTATCATGTGGAAATGACCTCAACCTGCAACATAATTTTTCACTAGAATGAATCAACCCAGATATCACTAATATGGTAACATGATTGTGTGAAGGTGATCATATGATTCATCATACCATCATGATATTGAATGGGTTATAAAAAAAGTGCCCCTAATCTGAAATATGCACTACTGACACTAATGGGTTTAAGGCTTGTCTATATATTTGACATGGCCACAATTTCCTAAGGGTTCAAGGTTTCACTATAATGTCTTGTTGGAATCAGTAATGGAATATGCATGCTACCTTGGTTTCATAATTTTAAGGCCTAGAATTAGTACTATCAATTGACACTACCTTATTTTTATTCTAGCATTGGAAACATGTTTCACCTACCTTGATCTAGTTTAGTACTAATATTAAGAGGGAGTCAAGAGGTATTAATCTTAGGAGGATTAGAAATTAACTAAAATATTGGAGTTATAAAGCTCTAAATTTGGGTATGGATGTCATTGGTTGACATAGATATAGGGATACATATATATATAATCTTAGATATGGATTGGTTATACTTGATATAGGGAGGTATGACTGAGGACCCCCCTAGGTGTACACTAGTAGTACTGGTTGAGATAAATATATGGATGAATGTCTCATGCCCACTCTAAATGGTGTTGCCTTTAATGTCTTGGTAGGAAACATAAATTGGATTGGAGTTGTGAAATACACTATTGTATACAAATTAGAATACAATATAATGTAGAAATGACCTCAACCTATATTCATAATTTCTCATTAGAGTGAATTGACCTATATCTCACTATTATGGTAAATTAATTGCATGTATGTGATCATATGAATCATATTAACAACATGGTATCAAATAGGTTATCAATAGGCTCAACCACCACCACAACCTGATATCAAACTTGACCAACCATCCATAGTAGCTAGGAGAATACTTGACTATAAATGATTATATACATTTATTTTCTTGATCCTGATAAATTTATCAATAAATGACACAACCACATTAATGCATGGTAAAATGGTTAGTTCAAATGAATCTGGCATGAATTTCTAGTTGACTTGATATTACATTATACATGGATATACTCCTAAATCACATGAATTAAATAACACTATAATTAACTCTAATTAGGTGTCTAGGATGAGATATTTACATCAACCTAAGCCTAGAGGAGCACCCCAAGTGGACCAAGCCTTAGATCACCTAGCTAGTTTTGAATTTAATAATAATGTTTGATCTTCTTGATCATGATATATATTTTTGGCCAATGATAGTGATAGTGATAGTGATAATGAGGATCATGATCATGATAGACATTTTGTTCAAGAGTTGGAATCATTATAGACATTTTGTCCAGTGATAGTGGGGATCATGAACATATCAATTTATAACTCCACAATGATATAATTTATTTGACACCATATATATGAGAAGAATATCACTTTATTTTTCTTAGCACAAGTAGTCAATAGTTTTTATTTAATCACATGCATCCATCATCTAAGCTATATGATGTCCCATATATATCTAGAAGTCCTATAGATCCCATACTCTATATCTATATTTATAATAGACTATTGGTTTGATATGGAATGATAATTAACTACTATTATTTGATTATAATCTATTATGTATATAATCACATCCTTATTTTTGCTTATTCAATATGGCCATAAAGGGAAAGGATAACAACTCTTATACTCACACAATGCTATAGAAAATAATATGTAACTACCATAGATCTAAATAGATGATTTATAAACATGTATATATTTAACTACCACATATCTAAATGGATCTGCTAAAAAAAGGTAACATATCAAACTATCACAAATCTAAATGATTGTAGATAATATCTAAGAAGAGTTTCACTGATCCTTATTTGAGTAAAAGGATTTTTTTGTTTGTCGAACAAGATTTATTTGGAACCATGAGTGAAAGGTATTTGATGAGAGAAGAGTTCCTTAGTTGAGTGAAAAAATAGTTGTTTTGAGCCTTAATCAAGTGAGTAAAATCCATTACTAGAAAATAATCTAATCAAAAATAAGTGGGAAATCATTACACCCACCATCAAGTTATTGGAGGGAGTGATTATGGATGATGAGGGATTATAAGGGATTGATTATGGATGATGGGAGAAAATGAGGGTCAATAACATGGTGACTATATATGATGAGGGATGATGAGGGCTAATGAGGGAGTAATGAGGGATGATAAAGGATGATGAGGGAATGATAGGGATGATGAATAATAATAATGGAGTGACTAGGGATGATGGGTAAATATGAGGGTTGGTGACAAAGTGATTATGGATGATGATGGTGTTAGGAAATCGAACTTTTACATTGTGTAGATCTAAGTATTTATTGAGAGGTAAATATAATTGATTAGTTAGTTTGTATATAAAAATATTGTTATATAAACAATATTATGATAATATTATATATATTATTGTTAAGATATATTGTTAATAGGTTATAAAAAATATATCGTAAATAGGTTTGCATATTTATAAGGGTGAGAGAAATTAATGGAAATAATATAAGAATAATGTTCCTATATATATGTAACCTCATGTATTGATATATTAATTAGAGTTAGAGAGTATGCATAATATAATTATGTTGTGTTGAAAATTTTAATGTGTGTTTTAGCTCTTACAATTCTTATCAGTGGTATCAGAGTGGACATCTTAAGGGAATCCCCTATGAAAAATGATTATCTAATTTGAGAAAGAGGCAGTCTCATTTCTTTGTTGTGTGCCCCAATTCATGGCATGTTGTTGAAATATATTCAATGGATAAGTGTTGTTGTTTTAGGACTTAATAGAGAAATATAAAGACTAGGGTAGTGATAAACTTGAGTTAGAGTGGCTAAATCCAATAGTGTTTGAAGGAGGTGTTATTGCTTTGGTGAAGTCATATTATGATAATAAAATCATTACCATTCAAGATCTTAGTGAGTTGTGGGTATATCTATGCCCAACCACTCATGGATATAAATTTGTTTGATAATCTCTTTGCAAGTAGTTAGATCAATTTTTCTAGATCATCTTTTATGTACCCACTGTTATTGCATTCATGATTTGGATTGAGTGCCATTTGAGCCATGTATTTTCCATTCACTTTTTCAAGGATCATATACTATAATTTTCAGTTTATATGTAGTCTATGTGACTCAATTACAGATTTATATCAAGGAAATCATTTTCAAGCCTCACCACATTGTAACATCTCTTTACCTCAATTGACCTCAAACAATGGATTTTATAGTTGACTACATTTGGATCTCAATTGGATGCATCAAATTTCAATAGCAATCCATGCACTCTTTATGCCCTCCATTTTGGGAAGCCTACATTCTTCTTTGCCATCAAACTTATGCATGATGCTTTGGCCACTGATGGTCTCTATTGTATATTATTCTTCCACTGTGCAATCTCCATGTAGACTCTACATGTGCATGTGATTCAAGGTCATGTTTATATGTATTTAAAGTTTATAGTTTTATTATTGAGTCACAAGTCTCCTTAATATAGGGTGAAAATATTTTTATTAGTTTATAGTTATGTTATTTAGTCAATTTAATAATATAATCTTTTGATATATAAAAATTGATTTTTAGTATAGGTTTTAACTTATTTATTTGGTCTTGTCTTAAGTCCTTTATTGTCAATAGAGTTATTTTCAAAAGAGTCAAAAAATTCAAAATGATTTGGTATTATTTTAAAGGTCTTTATGTCTAAATTGGGTCATTTGATCTTCTAATGTTGAAATAATTAGTTATCAAATTCAAAATTGGATTTTGAAATTAGATGTTTTGTATTTTTTCCAAAGTATCTAGTCAATGTCAAAATAGTTGTCATCTCAATACTTGACTAGCATTGTCAAAAATTGTAAAGATAAAAAAATTATCTTACTGGATGCATTATTGCTTGTACGTGATGTCTTATGGAATTGTATTGTTTCACATTGAGGGGGGGGGAGTACACCTAATGTGGAAATAATTATGCTTCATCAACAAATTTTTTGAGTGAGAAACAATGTACTAGAAGATGGATGTCTTTCAACAACCTCTCATCATTCACCAATGATGGGGTCGTACCAATATTTCGGTGACATATATAGTATGGTGTGTTTTTCATTTTCATTGTGTGTTTTTTAGAATAAGAATAGAAGAATATGTCTGTTCAAGATATATAATTTGTGTGTAAATTGTAAACATGATTCCTTGATGTGAAGACATTTTGAAAGGATGAAAAGCACTAATTTAAGTCAGTTCATGGATCTTGAAAGGGTTTATGGTAGAGATCCAAAAAACCACATGAGGTGACTAGTGTTTTGGCAACAGTTAGGAGAGTAGCTAATGAAAATATCCCATAACTACCTTATTTATGGAGATGACCCTCAGTGACACATCCATTATAGTCATGTAAATTAAATGTGGGATGCATTCCTTAACATATAGTGGTCATGTGCAGTAAGATTACATCAGTAGTATGTATATTTATGTGTATGTGGTGGTATACAGTTCTATTCATGCTAATTATTGGAGGTAGATGGTGTTCTTGTTCATGTAAAAGTTTGTGGTAAACTTGTAAAACCATGGGAGGAGTGGGGAACTCTTTATATGATCTGTAAACTACACTGATAAACTCAAAGTGAAGTTTTAAGTACGAATACTGAAATATCTCAAACTTAACAAATTCTCAAAAAACTCAAAAGAACTTGCAAAATGTTTGGCAAAAATATTCTCAGTTGTGTTGGGTGAATATTTTGTCAATCAACATACTGATCAAAAAAATAGGTTTGATCAACCACAACATGAAGATTGGTCGGGCAGGTGTGCAGCTTTACTACATCGATCGCAGACAAATCTCTCCTCTCATCAAGGGGAGGTTCCCTATAGATACGTAAGAGCTATATAAAAAATAAATAAGCAAAAAATAACACATGGGGGTAGAATAAACCATCCATCTCTCTTATTTTAGATATGATGCACACAGACAAAGGAGAAAATCTTGGTTTAAACACTGAAGGCACTTCTCTTCTTTCAGAAGTGTTCTTACAAGAAACAGTAGGAGTTTTTTTCAGATAGTAAAGTAACTAGTAACCAAAGGGCATAGTAATAGCAGGATGAAATAGAATGCAAAGTTTCCACCTCAACTGTGCAAAGATTATATCACAAAGGATAATGGGGGCACAAAGTCACCCCAGAATCCTCAACACAAAAAGAAAAGAAAAACACAGACTAAAAACAATTGTGAAAGCACAAAGTCTTCCCACAGTTGGTTTCAGGACACTTCCCTATTACTTTCACTAATTCTGCTTACCAAGTCAAATGAATAAGAACACCTTTAGAAGACAGACGTAAGAATGATCTTCTAAAATGAAATAAGCCAAAATAGCACAAAGTCTGTAAACAACCTACTTTCTCATTCAGATAAAAATGAAAATGAAATTACAATCTGAGCTCACAGTCTCAGTCTTCTTCTTTCAAAATAGGTAGAGTTTCACTCTTGTAAAAATGAAAAGTCTCCTTTAAAAATGAGAGATATTACAATCTTATAGAAACTACACAAGGATTGGTGCTTTTTTCAATGGAGAGACCATGTTGAGAACAGTGCGCTGCCATAACTATGGTGTGTCCCTTCATCTAATATGTCTCTTCTTTGGTATGGACTATCTGATCCTTTTCTTGATATCTGCGTAGCTATCCAATTTTGCCATTACTTTATGGAAGAAAAATAGGCTTGTGTCCGTGATTTGGTGCGCCTAGAAGTCTAAGTCTACTTGATCCACTGTTTCACCTACTGGAAATAATTCTTTTGAAAATATTTTTGGTCCTTTGCATTGATCTTCTCTTCCCTGTAGCAATTTAAATCTTCAATCTCTCTTTTCATTTAATTGCTTGGTTCTTCTTTTAAGTTCCACACTCTATTTGAATTTCCATAGATTTTCCCTCACTTTAAAATTGACGTCTAAGGGGCCGTCAATGGTCGATAGCTACTTGAACCATGTTGAACCTTAAACTTGTGAACCTATGAAAGTTCATTGGTTCATTAGTTCATTATGTCTCTTTTGTTTCATCGCTTCTTGGTTCAATCACTTGCCCGCTCTTTGGTTGAACCATCCATTGAACCACCTGTGTGCTAGTTTTTCCTTGACTGAAGCCACCTTTAAACTTTTGAACCTGTGAACCATTGAACTTTGAACTCTTGGGTTCAAAGTTAAATTGGTTCATTGGTTCATTCTGCATCTTGCTCAATCATTGCTTCCTTTATCTTTCTAAGCTTTGGTTGAACCTTTGAACCTTGAACCAGTTGAACCATTCAGTTCAACAGTTCAATGGTTCAATCGGTTCATTCAGTTTGTCCTTTGAAGCCCTTTTTGTCCAAGTCTTTGAAGATTCCTTTCTGCATCTTTGTTCAGCCTTTGGAACATCCCGAAGGGAAGGTGTCCCTTCGAGTCCTTGGAAAAGGTCATTTTTTTGACGTCAAGTGTCCCCCGCAAGGGTATCTACCCTTCACGATTTTTTGGGCAGAATTCAAGCTTCAACTTTCCCAGTGAGTTCTTCCTTCTTCGGTGGGCTTTTAGCTCTTGGGATTTTTTCATCAGGCTTTTCCTTCGAACAAAAAGTTTGAAGGAATTCCTTTGGACAAAAAGTCTGAAAGAAAGCTTCTTTTCCTTAGCCGTTTGTTCCTTTCAATTTCTTTGGGCTTTCTTCTCGAGTGAATTCCCTCGGTCTTCTTCACTTAATAATTTCCATCAGACAAAAAGTCCAAAAGAATTGTTCCTTTTGGGCCTTTGAACAAATCTGAAGGAATTTTGTCTTTTCTTTGACCTTCAAACCAATGTTGCCTGCCCTCCACAAGGGCACTTGCCTTTTTCACTTTGGGGTAGCCCCTTGAACCTGCCAATTGAACCAACTTTGGTTCAATGGTTTAATGGTTTAATTAGCTCATTCTTTGTTATTTGGCTAAGTCTTTTTGATCTTTTGCACCAAGCGCATTGAACCAACTTGGTCATTGAACCCATTGAACCTTTGAACCAAAGTGGTTCAAAGTTCAATGGTTCAAGCCTTTGTTCTTTATCATTTGCCAATTGAACTCTTTTGATTAAATTGAGGTGTTGAACCAATCTTAGAAATGACTTAAGTGTTAGAAACTTGTTCTTTTGACTAAACTCACCTACAGAAGCTTTTCAACCTGTTGAACCTGTGCTCCCCTTTACGAAAAAAGCTTAAAAATGAGGAATTTGAAAGCTCAGAATAAATTTTGAAAAGGGAAGAGAGAAATTTTGGTCTATGCAAGGCCAAAATAGTCTGTAGGTTGTCCTAAACATGAGTGACATTTTTCAGAGACAACAAGTTTTTGAGTTGGTTTGGAATTGTCAAAAGACTTGTTACTTCCATTTACCAATTAAACTAGTTTTTTTAATAACGTTGTGTTATAATTATCGAAATGAAAATTACTTGCATGAGTTCATTTACTAATCAAAATCAAATCAACAAACTAAAAATAAATCATGAATCAAATGAAAATTACCAAAACACGAAAATGTGATAACGGAGTTCGGCTCAATAATTGACGCCTACATCTCTGAGTTCTCCAAAGGAGTGGACCGTTTCCATTAAGGGAATTTCAAAAACCTAGAAATAATAAACAACTTTCCTGCAAGCTGATATCTCAATGCAAAAATTCACCTTCACCATGACTGAAATCAAGCCCGGCACCTTCGAATTCCGTGAGTCTTCATAATACCTGCAAAGTTGCTTCAAAAGTCCTAAAAATCTCCTCTATGAGATGAAAAATACTCCTCCAATATGCAAATTGGATAAAATAGAGTATTAATACTGTGTATGATGGCTGGAAAATGGATAAAAATCCATTACATGAGCTTTCCCAAAGCTTTTACAAGTCTCAGCCTCTTAAAATAAAAAACATAGTCCAGAATTCCATAACTTCAAGTAGAAATTTGTGCCTTTAATAGCACTTAGACCTCCACAGCATAAGCGGTCAAGGCTTATCCCTTTTTAGCAGTAGGTCAAGGGTTCAAAACTGCCACCCTCCTTTTTAGGTGCCTAGCATGAAGTTTGAATTTTTCTCCTCCTTGTTTGGCACGTCGGCCTCCTCCTTGGGCGCTCAGACTTTATGTTTTGTCCCACATGCATGGATTTTGGAATAAGTCTAGGATTTAACAAGGTATGCACCTCCTTGGAACATGTCAATGCCCCCCTTTGGTGGGCTCAAGGCACCTAGTTAGCATGCACATTGGTCAAAATTCTAAACATGCGCCGTTGGACTTGGTCCTTCCTTCAAACTCGCCACCTTGCTCAATGAGCTTATCTCACACTGCCACGTGGCATGTTGATGACATGACATGTCATCAAACCAATTTTTTTTCAAACCTTAAAATTTTTCCAAGTGTCAACCTCTGATAGGTCCAAGTGTCGAAACAACCTTGAAACATGTGCAAAATGTCACAAGTGATATTTTATTGACCAATCTTCAAATGGCCATAACAGGAGCTCCCGAACTCAGATTTACATTTAGAAAAATGCATCAAAAAGATCTCAAAGAGATCTACAGTGTGACACCACTAAAAATCTAACTTGAAACCATTATTAGAACCACATTTTTATCTTTGACTTGGCATGTCTATTCTCACATTTTTGGGTCGTGGCAAATGGATCACGAGCTATGTGGCTCAGTAAAATGTCTAGTTTCTCCCATGTGGTCAGGGCATGATATTACTAAATAATTATCCCTCTTCATGTGGGATTTATATAGACTTAAAATTCCAAATCTATGGACTCATGATTTCAAATCTATGGACTCCAAATTTTTTATCACACCTCCCCAATGGAAGGCTTTTAGTCTCCAAAAGTCCAATATCTCCTGAAACTACAAACTGGTCTACTGCATCCATGAAAACATAACCTAATCATAGCAAGAGGTATAAACAATTGAATTAAAATTATTCACAATAAAATTTCAAAAATTCTTAATCCAAAGGCATAAGTAAGTGAATCTGTAACTCCAAAGTGATTACAACATACCAAAACTGCCTACCCAAATGTCACATCCTGTAAAGCGATGATTTGCCAAAAATTTAAAACAACTCCCAATGTAACTGCAAGACAATTTTATAATTCCAACAACATATAATAAATTTTGTGGACATGTTGCAATACAATGCCCTAATATGGGACTTATATGCTAAGCAAATGTAAACAACCAAAAGTGTATGATGCTTAACATCTAAACATGCCCATAGGGTCTTAACAATGCATCTATACATCCATGTGCCAAAAATAGATACATTCTAAATAGTAGTAAAATAAGTGTTGTAAGGACTTAACTCAACCTACAACATGCATTCTACTATTATCTCCAACTGATCAAATGAGTTTAAGTCCTCTAGACAACTCACACAGCATAAATAGGAGATTCAAAAACTTAGAGTTATCAAAAAGTGAGAATTGAAAAACTTCATATGATAAACCTATCTTGAAGTGTTCCCACCAACTCTAATCTACATCTATCAAAGCTTGTTCATTCCCTTAGGTGAATTCATAACCATGCTTTGCAAAAAGAATGTAGTGATAATCCACTTAACCATTTCTTTCTTCCTAGTGAAATTGATTGTCTTAGTGGATTCCTTAGCATCATTATGGATTGATTTAACTTCATTGACCTTATTAATAGGTTGATAAATCATCTTAGTTTTATCATTTCTAGAATGAGAAGATGATTAAAGTTTAAAATAATGATCAATTCGATGTCCACTCACATGGCAATGAGTGCAAATATCCTTCTTAGGTGAGGTCTCCCTTTTACCTCTTCTCACTTTGCCATGATCAGAATGGTTCTTAACACCTGCAATCTGCTTAAGCAAAGCATGCCTCTTCCAATAAAATGCAACACTGTGGTTATGCATCCCACAAAAAGTGCATGGAAATGATTATATTATCTTTTAAATGTTAAATTCATGTTTTTTAAACATAAAAAGTGGATCAAAAGATTTAGTGCTAACTCTAGTGTAGGAAATAGGAGGTGGAATCTCAATACCTCTTCTACCTTCCTTCTTACACTGTACATGCTCTACTAGTGGCCTCGGTCCTTTGCTATTAGAAGCTTGTCTTCTTTTATCCATGGAGGAAGTTTTTCCAATTTCCACCTACTCACTAGTGTAACCCAAACCTGCATGAAGAGATCTATGCTCTACTTGTATTGGGTTAGAAATTCATTGGCCATCTCAACCAAGACCTCTTCCATCTCGACCAAGACCTCTTCCATTAAATCCCATTTTCATCAAAAATTTGGATCTTATACCCTTAGTGTGTTGTTCAAAACAACCAAAAATATCATTACTTGAATCTGAATCTGAATGGAAAGAATAAGTAGATGAGTTACTTGGTGAATAACTTACAGTGCATTCAGTCATAGTCTCTGCATCTAAAGTTAAAGACTTTATATTTTCACACTCACCACATTGCAATCTAATCAAGAGCTTATCCTTGGATTCGAGCTTTGATTTTAAACTTGCAATTTGCTCAAGGGAATAGAGCTTACATCTCAGGAATGCATTCTCATCCTGAATCTGGCTATTGATGCTTTCAAGCTCTTCCATCTTGGCTTTATGTGACAACTTGCCCATGGTTTCCTGCAAACACACTGATTCCACAACTGCACACTGCAATCTATGCAAGTGATATTGAAAACTAATAAACTGAAAGCAACTGTCAAAACTCAATCAGAGGCTAACCCAGCTTTCTAACTGCTTTGATACCAACTTGATCCGTAAACTACACTAATAAACTCAAAGTGAATTTTTAAGTACAAATACTGAAATATCTCAAACTTAACAAATTCTTGAAAAACTCAAAATAACTTGAAAAATGTTTGGCAAAAATGTTCTCAATTGTTGAGTTGGTTTGGAATTGCTACAAGACTTGTTACTTCCATTTACCAATTAAACTGGTTTTTTTAATAGCATTGTGTTATAATTTTCGAAATGAAAATTACTTGCATGAGTTCATTTACTAATCAAAATCAAATCAGTAAACTGAAATTAAATCATGCATCAAATGACAATTACCAAAACACAAAAACATGATAACAGAGTTTAGCTCAATAATTGATGCCTACATCTCCGGGTTCTCCAAAGGAGTGGACCATTTCCATTAAGGGAATTTCAAAAACTTGGAAACAATAAATAACTTTCCTGCAAGCTAATATCTCAATTCAAAAATTCACCTTCATCGTGACTGAAATCAAGCCTGGCACATTCGAATTTTGTGTCTTCATAATACCTGCAAAGTTGCTTCAAAAGTCCTAAAAATCTCCTCTATGGGATGAAAAATACTCCTCCAATATGCAAATTAGCTAAAATAAAGTATTAATAATATGTATTATGGCCGAAAAATGGACAAAAATCCATTACATGAGCTTTCCCAAAGCTTTTACAAGTCTCGGCCTCTTAAAATAAAAAACACAGTCCAAAATTTCATAACTTCAAGTAGAAATTTGTGCCTTTAATAACACTTAGACCTCCACAGCACAAGCAGTCAAGGCTTATCCCTTTTGGGTGGCAAGTCAAGGGTTCAAAACTGCTGCCCTTCTTTTTAGGTTCCTAGCATGAAGTTTGAATTTTTCTCCTCCTTGTTTGGCGCATCGACATCCTCCTTGGGTGCTCAAACTTTATGTTTTGTCCCACATGCATGAATTTTGGAATAAGTCTAGGCTTTAACAAGGTATGCTCATCCTTGGAACATGTCAACACCCCCCTTTGGTGGGCTCAAGGTGCCTAGTTAGCATGCATGTTGGTCAAAACGCCAAACATGCACCATTGGACTTGGTCCTTCCTTCAAACTTGCCACCTTGCTCAACGAGCTCATCTCATGCTACCACATGGAATGTTGATGACATGACATGTCATCAAACCATTTTTTTTCAAACCTTATCATTTTTCCAAGTGTTGACCTCTGATAGGTCCAAGTGTCGAAACAACCTTGAAACACGTGTAAAATGTCACAAGTGATATTTTTTTACCAATCTTCAAATGGCCATAACAAGAGCTCCCAAACTCGGATTTACATTCCAAAAAATGCATCAAAAAGCTCTCAAAGATCTCTACAGTGTGACACCATTGAAACTCTAACTTAAAACCATTATTAGAACCACATTTTGAGCTTTGACTTGGCATGTCTATTCTCACATTTCTAGGTCATGGCAGATGGATCACGAGCTATGTGGCTCGGTAAAGTGTCTAGTTTCTCCCATGTGGCTGGGGCATGATATTACCCAAAAATTATCCCTCTTCATGTGGGATTTATATGGACTTGCAATTCCAAATCTATGGACTCGTGATTTCAAATCTATGGACTCCAAATTTTTTATCATTATATCAATGGGTGAGCATACTACAGATAAGAGTGTGAATGTTTTTGCACCATGTAAAAACTATGGGGGGAAATGTTAGGAAATATAGATTTTACATTGTGTAGATATGAATATTTACCATAAATATAATTAGTTAGTTAATTTATATATCAAAATTTTATATAAAAAATATTATGATAATATAATATGTTATTGTTAAGATATATTATTAATAGGTTATAACAATATATCATAAATAGGTTTGCATATTTATATAGGTGAGAGAGATTAATGGAAAGAATATAGGAATAAGGTTCTTATATATATGTAACCTCACATATTGATTAATTAATTATATTTAGAGAGTATTCATAATATAATTATGTTGTGTTGAAAATTTAAATCTATGTATTAGCTCTTACAATTCTTATCGGATGGATGAGGAGGGCTGAGGAGGGAGTGATTATGGATGATGAGGGATTAAATATGGACAATGAGGGACAATGAGGGTTGATAAAATAATGGTTAAAGATGATGAGGGAGTGACTAAGGATGATGAAGTACAAGGAAGGAGGGATTGGAGATGATGAAGGATGATTAGGGATGATGAGGGAGTGACTAGGGATGATGAGGGATAATGAGGGCTGATGAGGGAGTTGTTGAGGATGATGAGTGAGTGACTAGGGATGATAAGGGATTATTAGGGCTGATGAGAGAGTGAGTAGGTCTGATGATGGATGATGTTGAATTATGAGGGATTTACTACTTAGAAAAATTAAGATTAAGGATGACTAGAGAGTGATTAGGAATGATGAGGCCTGATGAGGGAGTGATTTGGGTTGATGATGGATGGTGAAGGATGATAAAGGAATGACTAGGGACAATGAGGGAAGATGAGGTTTGATGATAAAATGATTAGTAGTGATGAGGGCTGATGAGGGGTTGATTAGGCATGATAAGTGACAATGAGGGTCAATGAGGGAGTGACTAGGGTTGTCATTCTAGGTGGTGTGATTCTCATCTCATAACAATATTATTCTAGGTGGTGCCATTCTTAGCTCATAATCATGTTATTCATGGTGGGTTATAAAAAGTCATGAAGATTGATTTAGGTTGAATTCATAAATACTTTATGGGTTAGAAAAATTCATGAAGATTGATTTAGGTTGAATTCATAAATACTTTATTTTATTTTCAATTAATGGTTTAATCAATACACATAAATTATTGTCCTGTAGCATTTAGCATACATGTATTCATGATATGGTCTAGTAAATCTCATGAGAACTCATCACACTGATTCATTGACAAAACTGGATAGAAGTTTGATCTCTTTATTATCTATGTAACATAAAACATATATAACAAATACATCATGGGGGATTTAAGAGATTACATTTATGACTTGACCTCCTATATCTCACGATTGGCATCGGTTAATTAGACCACTTAACTAATGATTACATGTTAGGTAACAACATTTATGCATCACCTGCTTTCAATAGATAGATAGATAGAGAGATCGAAAAGGGGATATAATTTGACAAGATGAATATATATATATATATATATATATATGGGGAGATAGAGATAGAGATAACATTAATGTGCCCAATGAAGAGCTCAAGAATTTATAGATATAGAGATAACATTTATGTGTTCATTGTCAGGAGATAGAATTTTAGGACTATAGATCAAAATTACTTTGCTTCAATATCTTGGTAGTAGGAATATTGACTTGTTCACCCCTTGTGACTTGGTCATAGTCTTGAAATGGAATGGTTTTATCAGGTAGGGGTTCTTATGTGTAAATTCATGACCACATGATCCTATTTCAATAGTACTCTAGTCATTTAAACATTTTTACTTGATCTCCAATTGATTCATAGTCATAAAATTAATGTTTATTAATTAAATAACATGATTGACTTAGTATTATCTTATTTCCACCATTAAAATAATATAAAAATCTCCATGGATTAATCCATCATGACCCTCTCTAATCTACCATATATAAATGAGGATAATCACCCTAGTACACTTCATTAAGAATAAAATGAATTGAAACACCTTTCAAGAGTCGATCAGGGAGTTACTGAAGCTAATGAGGGATGGTGAGGGAGTGATTAAGGATTATGAGGGATGATGAGGGAGTTATTAGTGATGATGATGTATATTTAGGGATAATGAGGGATAATTAGGATAATGAGGGATAATAAGGACTGACGAGGGAGTGATTAGGGATGATTAGAAATAATGAGGAATGATAATGAGTTTAATAAGGATGATGATGTTTAATGAGAGAGTGATTATGGAGGATGAGGGATAATGAATACATATAAGGGAGTGATGAGAGGTGATAAGGGAGGGACTAGGGAAGATCATAGATGATGAGGGCCATTGAGGGAGTGATTAAGGATGATGAGGGATGATAAGGGAGTGATTAGGGACAATAAGGACCAATGAGGGAGTGATGAGAGATAATTAGGGATGATAAGGACCAATAAGGGTGTGATTGTAGATGATAAGGGAAGATAAATCTTGATGAGTGAATGATTAGGGATGATGAGGGAAAATGAGGGAGTGATTAAGGTCTATGAGAGACAAATCAGGGTTGATGAGGGAGTGACTAGTGATGATGAGGATGATTAGGGTTAATGATTGAGTTATTAGGGATGATGTGTGTTGTTGGAGTGAATACGAATTATGAGTGATGATGAAGGAATGATTAGTGATGATGATGGATGATGAGGGTTAATGAGTGAGTAATTAAGGATGATGAGGGGCAATGAGGGAGTGATTAGGTATGATAATAGATAATGATAGAGTGATGAGAGATAATGAGGGTTGATGAGGAAGTGATTAAGGATGACAAGGGATAATTAAGGTCAATGAAGTATTGATTGTGAATAATGAGGGATGGTGAGGACTAATGATGGTGTAATTAGGGATGATGAAGGTTTATAAGGGTTGATGAGGGAGTTATTAAGGATGATGAGGGATGATTAAAGATGTTGAGGGTTGATAAGGTTCAATTAGGGATGATGAGGGCTGATGAGGGAGTGGTGGGGATCTCCAAATACTGCTTCATATAATAATGAAGTGTCTAGTTATTAAAGTACACTTATGAGGATACACTAAAGTCTTTCCAATAGGTCCCAAGACTTATTCAACTTCCTTATCAAGATGAAAATGGGGTGAAGGATGGGCATGATAGAAAGGATAAAGGGATGGTTTAAGATGTCAATGGATGGGTGAGGTATATTTTAAAACAATTATAGGGTACTTATAGATAACAACTCTACACATGATGCCATAACTAGTTTTTATCATGGGTCTTTCCCAAGGTGAATTAAAAATTGTTTTCACCTTTTGAAAATTATTTATATTTTTATTTTATTGAGCCCCCTAAACTCAAATGGGATAACCTAATATAAATTCATACTCAATTCATACCCCATCTAAGTGCCCTATATAAAAAATCACTTGATTGGTTCCACATAACACTTAAATAGGGTATATCATTCCCCTAAACACAAATATAGACAAACTAATGTAAATTCAGACTTGATATGTCCTATTTAAGTGACTCATGCAACCAATCACTTATCTAGTTACATGTGGACCTCAAATATGTCATATCAAGCCCCAATACACAAATTTGATAGCCTTTAATGTAGATTCATACTTGATATGACCTATTTTAATTTCACATGAAAAAAATCACTTTAGAATTGATATTACTTATATGACTCCCTCATCACTAGATCACTTGATTAGTTGCACAAGGCACTCAAATAGGGCATATGGAGCCCCATTAATAAAATGGTGATATCATAATATAACTACACATTTGAGTAATGTCCTATGTGAGTTTGAAATTATACAAGATGACTTTTTTATATTAAAATTAACAATTGATTAGTGTTCTATGGGCATCACTTGACCTACCTACAGAGATAGAGTATCCAAAAAATGAGGGTCAATGAAGTGCATAGACATAAAGGAATAGGAACTAAATGGGAATAACAATAAAATGAGAATAATATCCTATGACATATATGTATGCACATAATATTTTCAAACTTTTATTGATTACTGACACTTTGTATTTTTCAAGAACTTGTCGAGTCTCAATCTCTCTAAGTGCATGCCTTAAGGGGTGCACCAGGAAAGGGGTGGGAAAACCATCAGTGCTTCATAAGATTGTTGTTCATTTTTCCACTTGAAATCTACACACTTGTCTTCTAAAACCACTTAACTTAAGCTTATTCTTCTTAATCCTACCTCCTCCAGTCTTTTTCCTCTTTCCATCCTCCTTTTCTTGCCCTAACACCCTTTTGGACAGTCAGTTGTACTAAGTTGATTATGTTGACCCAGTATAATTTAGGGTTATTTTTCACTTTCTTAACGTGTTAGCCTTTTAGCTGATCTAGCTTAGACCTAGTGATTTATCCCCAAAAACACACTAGGTTGACTGGGTTGACCCTGTACAACTGATGATCCCAGGAAGATTTAGGGCAAGATTTACCTATATATACAAGCTCATTTCCTACCATTTCATAAGATAAGAATTATCAGAACATAAGTGCAGGTGAACATCTACTTACTAACCATTTTACTTGAAGAATAAAGCTTAGGGTTTCATTATTTCTTTGGAGATATGGATCTTATCTTATGGAGATGTCTTTTAGATGCTTAGATAGGTTGTGTAGCCTAGAGTTGATTTATCATGGTTATCCTTACATACCGCAACAATCTCTTGCAAAGCACCTTGGCTAAGAGAGAGATTGAGGCTTGATGGGTTCATCTTCAAAGGTAAGTATTCCTAACTTTATTTATCCTTTGTAAGAGTAGATAGATAATGCATTTATATTCTCCTCCCATGTATTAGGATTCTATATACATTGACGTGAGTATATGTCTTATAATACATGTCTAGTTTAGTTTTTTTATTCATTTCTTACCCCCGACTTTGTGCCACAAGCTTTGGTGTGCACTAGATTAGATTTTAATTTCTTGTTATTATAATAAGTGAATGTTTTAAACCTTAGGACTCCATTAGGTTTGTTGTGTAATTGTGTTAGATTGTAGGCTTTTAAACCCTTCTTAGCTTGATATGTTGTGACAAGTGATCCCATAATTGGGTCTAATAGATCCCCATATTGATCATGCTCTTGCTTAATAAGAATACCCCCAATTGAAAGTGTAGGTATGCTCTATCTTCTTTGAGTTAGGATTGATTTATAGACATGATGCATTTTTTATTTCATACATTCTTGTGAACCCGACGTGAAACTAACCCTTGCAGGATTTCCTTTCTCTTTATTTCATTCTTTTTATCGTCATTTTTATCATATATTTTTGACATAGTGGATTGATTCTGATGACCCAGTTATTTTTATCTATGCACAGGATTCCAAGAATAGGAAACTAGATCAATGTAATTGACCTAGTATAGGTTTCTATCCTTTCATACACTCAATTCAACCTACTAGGTTGATCTAATTGACCCCTTATAGTTTTAGCACTTTGCAACAAGTTACTACACAACTTGATTGATCATGTCAACCTAGTTTGCAAGTTTATCAAGCATACCTCAAGGTTCTTCATCAACAATCTTCCTTCATTACATCTCTGATCCACCAAGGTTCCTTTCTACTTTTCTATTTGTTTATTTTTCTATCTTTCTTTTCATATTTTGCAATATTTAAAATTGCCTTTGCACAGTCAACTAGATAGATATTGTTGACCCAGTTTTATGTTTTGTGTGTTGTCTAAAATAACTGGATCAACCCTACTAACCCATTTCAATTTTAAAACTTGCTTCTACAATATAGGTTTGACCTATCGAC
Source organism: Torreya grandis (assembly GCA_037957365.1). Classification (NCBI taxonomy): domain Eukaryota; kingdom Viridiplantae; phylum Streptophyta; class Pinopsida; order Cupressales; family Taxaceae; genus Torreya; species Torreya grandis. Next base: position 2,667,787 of record JARHVA010000384.1, read on the forward strand.
CATGTTTTATATTTTGCACATATAGTGTCAACACATTACCTTGTTTCAAGTTGGAATTAACCTCATATATGCTAGTAATTAACTCACACATTTCTTTTCTTGTTATTTACATGCTTAGAATAGTTTAGATAGTTTAATTAGGGGATTTTTAATTAATCACTTAGTTTCACTATCTCTATTTTATGCACATATTACCAAATCATAAAAATATAAACAATCACTTTAATATTTTATCTACCCTAAGACAACCTACTTGGATTTCATCACCAAGGGGAAGCTGACTTGATGCTCTGGTCAAGTATAAAGCATGGTTAATGGTATATTCTAGATAATCACATAACACTCTTATCATTATAATTTATGAATTGAGGGGGTAGGCCCAAATACCAAGCTTGTATCATTTCCATTATATCCCCTTTCAACCCTAACTACCTGAAACCATCCTTAGATTGTTATCTAGTACCTTACTTTACAACCAACTTCCAATCACATTAAAAATCATATCTTAATAATATAATAAACATTTAGGTTGATCAATTATTTATCTCTTTAATTTTCAAGTTTTTTTATTTCTCTTTGCTCAATTATATGTGAAAAAACTTGCATTATCCAATGTTAGTGCAAGGTTTTATTTTATGTGCTTTAGTTGGATTCGCTAGCATTATTCCAATTGAGTATTTGTTTCCTTTAAACAATTGCTTATTTACATTACTTGAAAAAAATTATATTATTTCAATTCACAAATTTTTATCAACTTCTTCATCTTTCCTATGTCATCATGAATCCAATGCATTTTATGGTTTGTAAAATGGATGAGTAGAAACAAAGATATAGGCAAAATAAGGAATCTATCTATTTATAGCCTCTGTTCACTGTACAAGATCGACTCATTCAACCCTATACAATCTACATACCTTTTTCAACCTCTATCCACTATACAAGATTGACCCAATCAACCCTATACTTTTTATATACCCTTTTTAGCCCCTTTTTGTTGTATAAGATTGACCTAGTCGACCATGTACTATTTTTAGTCACTTTTTATTCTCTTTGTGTGGTTATCTAGTCTTGTTTCATCAAGATGACATATTTTCAGCCTTCTCTAAGTCTATATCATTGCATAATTAAGGATTTGGATAATAACCTCACTTATTTCATTACTTCTTATTAAACTATTGAATTTTTTCCTTCATCTTCTCCTAAACCAAAACCACTCACTATACAATGTAATGTAGTTGAGGTCATTCATCATAATAGTCCTCCCAACACCAATGTTTGGGATCCTCCATCTAAAAATAATCCTCCTCCTACCAACACTAACAATCATCTTCCTACCAACACCAATATCCCACCTTCAAACACCAATCCACCTATAAATATAACTCAACTTCTTGCCCAAGTCATACAACAAATGAACATCATGAAAACAACCAATCAATCTCAAATGATGAACATGTAACAACACTTATGCAACATGATTAGTCAACCACCTCAAGTCATCATGTATCAACCAAATCAAAAAAAAAAATCCCTCCTCCTCTTAGAGATGCCAATGGAAATATCATCCCTCAACCTCTAATGAATAACAAAATGCTCCAACATCTTCAAAATGAACCTTTAGCCCCATTCATGCCATCCATAGACATTGAAAAAATTTCTCCAACTATCACATATAATGGGACTAAGGACCCTACTATCTTTCATAAATCTTTTGGTAATATCTATAAGGAATGGGCCCAAACTAACACCTTTGCTACCACCAAGATCTTAGCCAAAACCTTTGTTGGTGATGCACTTGAATGGTACAACCAGCTTCCTAGACATTCTATTTCACAACTAGAGGATTTAGTCAATTCTCTAGTAAAAGAATTCCAACATGATGACCTTCTTGGAAATTACCTTACCTATTTCATCAATTCCAAACAATTACCTAATAAATCTGCTCATACTTTCATCAAATGATGGAAGTCTCTTGCTCATAAAGTGGACCATAACATGAATGATGATGATATTTTTAAAACTATTTTTCACTATTCTTAAACCTTCCCTTCAATACAAAGTTTAAACTTTTTTCACCTAAAACTTTAGAAGAAGCCTTAGACCAAGCAAAAGGCAAGACTTTCTTATGACTCAATTTGAAACACCTTAAACAAATACTAAAGCATCTTTCCAATCTTATTCTCATACCATTGATTCATCCAAGTCTCCCCAACCTCAAAGTGGAGCATCCAATTAAACCAATATTAATCCAAGCCACCCACCCTTGAGTCCATAACAACTTAAGAATAAATTGCCACCCTCTAAACCCATGAGCTTTTATCCTTCCAAACCTCCTCCAAAATGATACAATCCTGATAAATTTTATTGGTGGCATGCTACTATAGGTCATTCTCATGAGTCTTATCATGATCTTCACCGATCTCTTATTTCTTCCTTGCTTGGTCCACATTTAAATCTTGATATTCTCATAAAACAATGTTATCAAGACTATCTTCAAGCTTCTAAAATTCAATCTCAAGAACCACAATCACATCAAAATCAACTACCTAATGATCAACAACAATTATCTCATACCTACACCTCATCTTATAATTTTATTCAAACCATAGTTGATCATTCTTCCTACACCAATAAGGAAAGTATAGCTAACATGAACAACTTTAAACATATTGTGGCATCCATTGAACCTCAACCTCTTATGTCACATAAACCAAAGGAGTACTTAGTTTAAATGCCTACTCCAAATCATATCATACATGGTCCTCCTTTACCTTCTTTTTCTCATCACACCTCTCCTACACATCATATGTCACATTCAACCTCCTTAAACTCTAACAAACCAACACATTTACCTATCTCTAAATGCACCTACCAACCTGTGAAAATCATTTTAATGGTTTAATGTTACCTCACTCCAATTCACATGTTGGGGAATCTTGTGATGCCCATCCATATGTCCCTTCAAACATTGGGGCATCTTGCAATGCCCATCCACATGTCCCTTCAAACTTTGGGGCATCTTGAGATGCCCATCCCTATATCCACTTACCCTTTGGGGCATCTTGCAATGCCCACCCTTATTCTAAAATGCATAATACTAACCAAATTCAGCTTCAAGAAACCTTTTGATACTTATAGGCTTGTATTTCACATGCTCATATTTGATATAGATGTTAGCATAGATCTTAATTCTTCTTTTTATCTCATGTTTCTTTATTTTTTTGCATTTTTTTATTTCTTTTACTTTTGATTTATAAGCATCATTATATTTCGTTTATGTTTTTCTTTGTTTTTATTTCACATTACATTTGGCATTTGCTTTTATTTTTGTCCTCATATATTTCTTTTATCTTTTTATGTCAATCTTTCGTCTTAGTAGCTTTATGATTATTTTTTCTCCCTTTTCTTTAGCATTTACTTCTTGATGTACCATAGCCTTCTTTCTCTTTTGACATTTCCCTTTTTTCACCCTTTGGGTTTCTCTTTTATGAATTTAAAAGGTAAGATAGTGGATAGGACCCAACCCTTCTCATAAAATTACCATTTTATCAATATTTTCATGTATCATTGATTCTTTTTCTCAACTTTAGCTTTTACTTCTTTTGATAGATGGAATTTGCACAACAATCTATGTTAGAATGTTTTTCTCCACTTCCCTCATTTTTATGATAAGGAATTACACTTTACTATCATTGTATCTCTTTTTCACCCTTTGTCACATTTTTTGATATATGAAGAAATTCAAATTATTCCATGTGTCATTCTTATTGATTTTCCTTTTCTTTCACTCCCCATTGGATAAAATATGATTGAAGTCAAGATAGTACTTTTATTTCACCTAGATTTAAAAGACTCTTAGACCCCATGCTCTTTTAAGTTCTCTCTCTTATCAACCTTATCCCAAATATTCAAATCAAAGTCATCTTTAGCACCCATGTTTGCTTTTTCAAATCTATATGGAGGAGGAATCTTAAAAAGCCATCAAAAATGTTAAAAGTCTAAATCATTTGAAACAAAAGGTAATGATATCTAAAATGCAATAAACAAATCTTAAAATTCAAAATCACATCAAAAGACATGATTACAAGCACATCTCCTATCTCTAATCAAAGCTCAAACTCCACAATTGGTTTCACATAGATCCAAGGTCCTTTGGAGTGTGGTAGGCCAATAAATTGGAATAGGGGAATTCAAAAAAACTCTATGGTGCTACCTACTTTCTCATTCAAGTACCTAATACTTCATAGTAGACCGATGACTCTATAAGGGGTCCTAAATAATAGGGAACATGTTGTGTGAAGGTAGGTCTATTTTACTTTTCATGTAAATAGCTTTCATGAGATGATCTATATACTCCATTTTTTTACCTAAGACTTGTGTGGCTGAAGAGAATTTCTTCACAGTCCTTAACATCAAAAGTCCTCTTATTTTGAGAAAACCTAATTTGAGTGTCTTGACTTTAATAAAGAGGTACTCTACCTTGGTTTTCCATTCATTCTCCCCTCCACCCATTTCATTTCCCCCCTTGATAGACAAATTGTGATTTCAAATCTATTTTCCCTTATTCTTTAATTCCTTATTTTTCACCTCTTAAAAACATGCTATCACTACTTTGTTTCAATTTTATCTATCCTTAAAGCAAAATAACATGTTTGAGAAACTATGGATTAGACCCTTACACTATTTATTTACCACACCATCTCATTGTCATACTATTCATGTCATTAGGTGGTTGTGTTATCTTACATTACATCTTCAAATAAACACTAAGTGTGAATTTTTCATCCTTTAGAGATTTTTGATTTTCACTTCTCCATCATAATTCTTGTTTGATTTTCTTATCTCACATATGACATTTGGCATTCTTACATGTTTCTCTTTTTGTATACCTTCTTCATGTTTATCTTACCTCCTGACTTACATTTCATTTTCACTTATTTATGTTTTCTTCACCTTTATTTGACATACTTTTATTACATCTTCCATTACATTTTATTTTTCAATCTTTCATGTTTTTCTTTTTGCCTATCTTACATAAGCTTACATTTCCATTTATCTTTTTACAAGTTATCTTGCATGGATATATCATTTTTCATTTATGTTTTACATGATTCCCAATGTGATTTAGTATGTTCTACATTACTTTTTTTCATTTATGTTTTACATGTTTTTCAACATGATTTATTGTGTTTTCCAATCATCTGTCATTTGTTTGTTATCATTTATCATTCATTTGTCAAACATTTGTAATCATTTGTCATTCATTTTCCATACTTTTGCATTTATTTTCCCTCAATATTCTAAAGTTTGACCTTACCAATCCTAATTTTCCAAATTTTCCTAAAGTATCTATCTCTACTAACTACTATATGCTTATTTTCCAAAATTTATGATTTTTGGCTATTTTTGCACTAACTTCTACAAGTGCGCCCAATGTTCTTCACATTAGATGCCTTCATTTCTTTTGTAGTCTACTTATTTATCTATGGCACTAAGGTAAGTTAAAGGTATGTATTTTTAAATTCATTCCTTTTATTTATCTTATTTGTTTCTTACTGTACTTTACTTAGCATCAGCATTGTGTGGTATTATGTTTTATCTCTAAGCACCATCCCATGTTGAATTTACATGACACATGGTGAGATTTGAGTGGGGCATATGTCTACACATAATATTTTCAAACTTTTATTTATTACTGACACTTTATAACTTGCAAGAACTTATCAAGTCTCAATCTTTCTAATTGCATGCATTAAGGAGTGCACCAAGAAAAGGGTGGGCAGACCATTGATGCTTTGTAAGATTATTTTTCCTTTTGCCACTCACCATTTACACACTTTTCTCTTAGAACCATTTACCCTAAGCTTATTCTTCTCAGTCCTACCTCCTCCAATCTTTTTCCTCTTTTCATCCTCATTTTCTTTCCTTAACACCCTTTTGGATAGTCAACTATACTGAGTCGACTAGGTCAACCCAGTACAATTTAGGTGTATTTTTTACTTTCTTAGCTTGTTAGCCTTTCAATCGACCTAGCTCAAACCTAGTGATTTATCCCCAAAAATACATTGGATTGATTGGGTCAACCCTATGCATCTGACATTCTTGGGAGGATTTAGGGCAAGATCTGCCTATATATACAGGTTTATTTCTTACCATTTCATAAGATAAGAATTATTAGTGAAGAAGTCCAAGTGAACACCTATTTATTGATCATTATACTTGAGGAATAAATCTTAGGACTTCATACTTTCTTTGGTTATATGGATCTTGTCTCGTGGAGAAATTTTTTAGATGTTTAAATAGGTTGTGTATCCTAGAGTTGATTTATCTTGGTTATCCTTACATACCACAACAATCTCTTATGAAGAACCTTGGCCAAGGGAGAGAGTGAGGCTCGATGGGTTCATCTTCAAAGGTAAGTATTCCTAACTTTATTTCTCCTTTATAAGAGTAGATAGATAATGAATTTGTATTCTTATCTCATGTATAAGGGTTTTGTATACATTGACGTGAGTATATGTCTTCTAATACATGTTTAGTTTAGTTATTTTATTTGTTTCTAACCCTCAATTTGTGCCACAAACTTTGGTGTGTACTAGAATAGATTTTGATTTCTTGTTATTAGAATAAGTGAATGTTTTAAACCTTAGGAATCCATTAGGGTTGTTGTGTGATTATGTTAGACTATAGGATTTGGAACCCTTCTTATCATGATATGTCTTGACAAGTGATCCCCTAATCGGGCCTAGCAAATCCCCATATTGGTCATGCTTCTCGCTTAACAAGTGTATCCCCAATTAAAAGTGTAGGTATGCTCTATCTTCTCTGAACCAAAATTGATTGATAGACATGATGCATTTCCAACTACATCTAATATCAATTAGTGAGGTAGATAAAAACAACATTAATATTATATGGGGGTCAATGACTGTACACGGTCATAGATTGTATCATGTATGCTTGACCTTACTTATATATATTATCACCTATGCATGTTGAGGTCCACTGATGAGGGAATGAAATTTGGGTCTATATGATCTCATTATTTAGGTTGTTTCTATTCTTCAGTGAAAGGAATGTGTTATGCCTATTTTTCACACCCCCTCAATTTTTCTAAAACTAATACTTTTTTCCATAGAGATGACTCAGCCATGAAGTTTAAAACTATGTTAGGGACTCATTCAATTAGTAGTATATTTGGATGTATATTTTTAATTATGAATTGATGATGATTGGTTGATGAATTCATGTTTATAATCTAAGTGGTTTAAAAAATCATGATAGTTAAATGAATAAATATTCATATATTTTTATCATTGAGAATATTTGATATCATTTATTTTTCTTTTAGTTCATCATCAGATCATATTTATCTCTAAAATTGGGATAAGTTTTGTTGGTTAAACCATTATCATTCAATTACCAATTTTGGTTTTCAGTTTAAATAACTAGAGAAGTTTGTGGTGATTGTTTGGTTTTCATTGGTAATGTGAAATTTAGTATGAAACAGAGCAGAATGATATTTGAATCAGTTATAATGTTTTCACTCTCGATCACCTTCTAAATTATGAATACGTAGATGGATTAATCATAATTATCAAATTTTGAAGAGATAATACATTTTATCATTTGATTTAATGTGAACTCATTTTGAAAATCAAACACAGACATTGTTATGAATTTATTGATTCATGGATTGCATGCATACTGAATTCAGTTTGAAAGACATTGGCATGATTTTTTGTTGGTTTGAAATTCTCATCATAAGTTCTAAACATAATGGACAATAGAACTTATTCATTTCAAGTCTGTATGAATCAAGTTTTATAATTTTATTTGAGTCTTGATATAAGTGGTTCATTTGAAGGTTCTAATTATATCCTAAATTTTTATAATTATGAGGATCCTAACCTAAGATCATTATTCTAAAGTTTGAAATAATAATTGTGATTTTATCAGGCCACGGTGATTTAAAAAAAGTTTTAAACCTAAGTCTCAAAATGCAATCTTGAAAGAATAAATCTTTGTTTTAAATTCCTAAGCCTAGGTCTTAAGGTATATGGTATTTCAAAAGGAAATTAATAGGATTATGTTTCAAGACATGTTCAATGGTGAGTTGGCATTTGAGTTAGCATTTGAGTTGGCATTTTAGTTGGCAGACATCATGTAGTTGTCAAATACTTGACACCAAGATGGCAAAAGAATTTAATGTAAATCATGAACTCGATGTTTTGAGATCAAGTTAGAGATTTGGCAGCAAGAATGAAGTTATGGTGAGGTGTATATGCCTCAATTCTTGGAAGTTGGTAAGGGGTTTGGTAGGTAATTTGGTGATTACTAAGTTTGATTGCTTGCTAACTTATTTAGTGGAATTTCTAAGTATATCCTCAATTTAGATAAACCAATGAGAGGTAGACACATTAGTAAAGTAGTTATGATCAGGGTTGGTAATTAAAAATAGCTATCCTTTCATTGTTTTGGTCATTTCATGAAGCTTATTTGCATAAGGGAAACTTTGTCAGTTTGATTTCTTGAGTTATAGAGAAGGATTTTGAAGGATTTCAGGTAGAAAGAATACAAAGATGCATCACCAAGTATGATATTTCAAATAGTTTTTAGTTACAAGAGAAAGAATAAGATATTAGTTTACATCTTAATAGTTTTGAGTTCATTCCTGTGCATGTAAATTATGGAGAGTTAAGAAAAAATTTTGATTTTCTAATTGTCGCTTCCATGCATGAGATATTGATGTAAATATTGATTATTTGATATTATCTTGTCAAAAGCTGAGATAATAATAGGTTGTTATTGAGATGGTTTTCTTGAACTATTTGAGGTTTTATTTCTCAAAATGCATAGTGTTGAAGTTTTGTGCTTGACCTATCCAAAAATATATTCAATGATGTGTTTGAAATATTTATAGTTTCAAAAGGTTCACTAAGATTTTGAAGTTTTGAAAATAAATTCTACATGTTTATTGCATGAATACTTGAAGGGTTTTTAAGAAGTGGTTTTAAAGTATATTGAACATGCAATATAATGTTTAGTTCGAGATTCCTTCAATTTCATTCAAGGGTTTTTATGTCTGAATGATATCATGAATATGTTAAAAGTTTGAATGTTGGTGATTGGCTGTGATTTAGATGGTTATGCCAGAAAGTTGTCAATCATATAAATATGACTATTTTTAGTATTTTGAAACCAGAGATTTCATGTACAAGTTTCATTTACAAATCTTGGTTTTAAATAAAGAGTGAGATATATAAAAAAATAAAATTATTGTTAAATGTGCACCTTAGTATTGAAGTCTTTGGGTTTACTTTTAAGGCTTAATTGTCAAAGTAATAATTCATTAAAACTCTATAATCAGTTGTTTTTCAATTTGAGGAATTATTTTGGAAGGTATATTTTGAGTACACAGAGTTCTATTTCGAAGTGTTATATGAAACACATCAGTTTGGAACCTTATCTCAACATTCTGTTAGGGTTTGATATGAGATAGTTTTGCTCGGAGATGTTATAAAGATTGCTTGTTGGTTTTTAGTCTATCATGAAAGTTTTGATTGGGGGGAATTTTTGTTGAAATCAGAGGTTGGAAATATAGTCGTTTGAAGGACTGTGCTACATTATTTCAATATAATGATGTCACATATTTTAGTTTAAAGATTCCTATTGAAGCCTATTGAAATCAATATATACAAAAATTATAGGAGATTGAAATAATACTTTGAGTGGACATAGTGGTTGTTATGATATATATTTTGACAATAATTTCAAATTGATTAAAATTTGAATATCTGGAATGGTTTTCATAAATATTTGAGTATATTATTTCCATCAAGGTTTTGTTTGACAAAATGAAATATTGTGATAATATTTTAAAATCATGATCAATAAGAGATATTATAGTTGCAAGAAAACTATAATATGAATTTGAAAAAGATGAGTTATTATTCAAAATTATATTTGATAATTTATTCTCTTATCTGGTAATGAATAAGTTATATAGTTTTAGTTTAAAGAGTTAAGTTACAAAAATGACTGAAATTGTTTTAGAATTCTATGCAAGTTTGACTTGTAAAAATGAATGATATTTACATTGAGAATGGAAAATCATGAAGAAAGTTAGAATTCTTGTAAAATAAAATTATGACATTATAATTTAATTTTGAAATTACAATTGAAATCAATGGGATAATACAATGATGTTGGATACACTTGGTATAAGTTAGTTCAAAGATTCTATTGATATGTGACTATGTTTTTAGAGTACAAACAATTCTATTTCATTTTGAATGATTATATATTGATTTTAAGTCATCAATTTTGAATATATTTTAGATTGTTAAGATGTTTGGATAGAATCAACCTGATTAAAATAGAAATAATGATAATCAAGGTTGGAGAAATTAGGCTTCTGGTAGTAATGTGAATTAGAAATGTCTTAAAGGGTGGTTTGTGAGCTAAGATATTTCATCTTAGATTTCATATAGGTGTTAGGATGTCTATTCATTTTGATGTAGCAGACTTTAAATTTTGAAATGTCATAAATAATTTGCCTTTCAATCATATCAATCATAGGAAAAATATGAGATTTCATGGACATAAGTTCAGTACTCTTTCTCACAATAGTTCCTCCCACAATTTACAAAGTAATATGTATCATCTACCATTTTAGTTACCCACTCTTAAAAGAATTTAGACTAATGATGAGCCATACATTGTTAATAAAGCCACTTAGTTTGATGTTGAAGTTGTCCATGCCAAAAACTATGTTATCCTTGCCCTGCCTTAAGTTTCTCATGAGCCTTTATCCTCTCATAGGGAACCTATTATGGGATGAAAGAAGTTAAGTTTTGGATAACCCTATTTCAATAGGTAAGAAATGTACACTTGAAATCCATCCTTCTACTTCAGATAAAATATCAGATAGTTAGAATGATACAGATACTCTATTGAGGTCAGAGTGCTCAAATAAATTAAGTTGGAGATTGATGATCCCTAAACTGATTTTAAAACTAATATGGTTCATCTTCTAACTATGAAAAATGGAGTATAATGAATGTGTTAATGAGTAGGAAAAATCTGTAATTGAATTGCTTTCAGATTCTAATGATTATTGAATGTCTAGGGGATAGACTTTTGTTTTCAATTAAACTTTTAGTTGGTAGATTACTATACTTTTAAACTTGATGGTGAAGTTTTGAAAAGTATATAAAAATTTAATTTTTTGATATATATATATATATATATATATGTGCCTAAGTTTTTGGAAATATGCATTATGGTTAATATAAATAGGGATTTCATAACTTTGACTTATCTATTTATTTATTGATATATGTATTCTTTTTATTATTAATTGATAGGGGTCCCCACCCATTAGATAATACCCATTCTATAATCAAATACTTGATCTATTAAGACTTTTTAAGTCTTAATTAAATCTTACTTTAACCAATAATTATTCATAATTAATTGATTTCTAAAAAGTCAATTAGTTAAGTTAAACTAATAAATAACTAAGGTTAGTTATAACTTATTTTTCAACTAAATTTGAAGGATAAAAGAAGATCAAAGGATTCATTTGAAAGGGAGAAAAACAACATAGGTATTGAAGACTTATACATTTGCGAAGTCAATCATTCATCTCTCTCTTTTCTATGCAACTTTTTCTGAGATAGTATGACTTTTGTAGATAAAACCAGTGGTATTTTCTCTGACAATTGAGTAATTTCTTAAGAAATATAGGTATATCTAATTTTTTATTATCATTTATGATATATTATCTCAAGATTGTCAAGTTTAACATCTTTTGATGATTACTATTTACAGTCGTATGCACAAAATCCAAGTATTCAACTTGAATAATGATGAATACTTCATTGTTTTACGACATCGCATTGATCTATTTTGATTGTAAAAGTTGTCTCTCAAGACATTTGTAAAAAAAGATGTTAGTTTTCTCAATAAAATTTATCTTTTCTGCTAAAATGACTCTCCTTTAAAATTTGTAAATTCTATTGTACTTTATATTGACCCTGATTTTAATATAATCTAATTGTTTTAGATTAATCTTTAATTAATTTAGTTTCTCTTTTCTATTTCTTTAGTTTATTATCTTTTGGATTTTAATCTGTTTTATTTTGCTAGTGATTTTTTTTTCTTAAGTGATTTCTTAAATACATTGTCTCTTTTATTTTCTTTAAGATAGATTGTTTTCTCTAATTAGTGTTTTCTTTATTTATTATTCTTATTGTTTAAAAATAATTTTAAGTTTATTTGTTAGACTTTGTTAAGTTTGTAAATTCAGTTTTAGTTCCGATTAGATTTTAAACTTGTTTAGATTTCAAATTAATAGTTTGTAAGTTATGTTCTAGATTTAGATTATTTGTAAGTTTAACCTTAATTTAGATTGTTTTATTTGATTATTTAGTTGTTAGATTAGTTGTTTTTATCCTTAGTCTTCTCTTATTTAGTTTATTTTATAGTTTACACTTAGTTTTTAGTGATTTGTTATCTATTTATCTTGATTGATCTCAAGTTTATTGTAATTGTATATATCTAGTTTATCTTGAAATTATTTTGAAGTTATTGCAATAATAACACAAAATATTACTTAAAATATATTATTTTATTGAATCAATTTTTTTTCCTTCAAGAGATTGCCTAATTCATAAGTCTTCTCTATCGGATAGAAGAGATTACATATTTGTATCTAAACTAATTCATTATTTGATAAAGAGAATTTCTAAAACAAATAATAGAATATATTGTATTTGATAACTTATTTATTATTTCTTAGAACATATAACAAAAACTTGCATCTTTGAGATCATAATTGAACCTTTAGAACCTTATTACTAGACTGGTATGATTCCAACTTGATCTTCATGATAGATGAAATAATTGATTCATTGATGGTACAATTTTTATTATTAACAAATTTGGTAACTCCATTAGGGAATTCATTCAGAAATCTAATTTGTTTTAAATTGTGTCCTCTTTCTCATAATACTTAGAGAGAAAGAAATTTCTATTATCCAACCTAGAATTAATATTATTGATGATCAAGTTGATGTTACTTTTAATCTAGAGTGTTATACATGATATAATCATCCTAAAAATCTTCAGCAGGTCATTTAGGTCATATATCAAGAAGAAGAAATCACATAATTTAAGATAGATTGGTATTATAATCTTACATGTGAGACTCAATGAGATTTTTTAAACTTCAAATAGAAGAATTTGAGAAGATAGAGCTAGAGTTTTAGATTTTAATCCTAGGCCTAAAACTCATTTTCTTTTTAAATATTTTTTGTTTGATGATTTTATTTTGCCTTTTGAACATATTGTTACAAATCTACAATTAAATCAATTAATTTGGTTTCAAGATAATTAATTTGTTCATGTAAAGACTGTTAACTTCCAATGGAAGATCAAGTAGAAGTAAGAGAAAGATTACAAGATCTGAATCATGGATTGTAAAACAATAAAAATCAAGATAATCTTACTGAAGGTGAAGATGAAGAAGAAGCTCAAGCAGAACAATAGATAGTTGTAACTCTATGAATTTTTGTAAATCCAATTAATATAGGAAACCATCCTGGTAAGTTGCCTTCTCTTAAGAAATTGAATATACCAAAGTTTTCTAGTGTTACTAGAGAATCTTGGGAAGATCATTGAAAAGTATTTAGATTAGTTTGTGATACTCTCGGTATAATAAATAAAAAATATTCTTAAGATTTTTTCCTCAAACACTTGAAAGGAAAGATTAAAAATCATTTATTAATTTACATGCTAAAGTTATCAATACATAGAAAGATATTGAAGATTGGATTGAGTTATCTTTTGGAAAAACTAAAGAATATTTTGATCTAGTCAATGATCTTGTGAATTTTTTTCTCGATCAGGTGAAACTATTTATCATTTTATTTTCAAATTCACTAAGTTACATTAAAATTTCTCACGTGACCTTAGACCTTCTAAAAAGTTATCTAGACTTTATCTTTGTAATGTTTTACTCTTAAAATATAAAATGACTTGAAAAGATAGAGATATTATAGAATATGATGAAGCTATAACATTTTATATTGAATATGAAAACAAGATTAAATGCATTGGGTTTAAGGATAGGTCTTCTACATATCTAAATTTAGATAACTCAAAAAATTTAAAACCCACATAAATTCTAAGAAATGAGCTCGTCGTTGTTAAAAGACAGCTAAATGATAAACATTCCTCATCATATAGGAATAATAATGAAAAAAAAGTTAGAAATTGATTATTACTATAATATATGTGAATTGGATCATGATCCAAATTCATGTGTTGATGTTCATAAGTTTAAGATATTTTTTCAAGATAAAGATCTTATATCTGAAGATCTAGCAGACAATATAAACACTCTTGATGATTATATCAGAAAATGAGAATGTTTATGTTGTGAATACTACAAATAAATATTATAGTTCTTCTCAAAATAATAAAATAACAAACAATAATTCTTCTTCTATTGATAAAGGAAAAATAGTTAAAATAATGTAAGTAGTTCAACTGACAATGATGTTCAAAATATTCCTTTATTAACTGGTTATAATAATAGTCAATATCACCATTATAAGCCTAAAAATTGTAGAGAAACTAATGTTAAAACTTATAATATAATTGATGATTTATTTACAATTAAATTTGGATTCTTGTTACTTCAGGAAGTCAATCTTTCAAGATAGCTTGATAGGATTAATGAAGTTGTTTAGAATCCCAAAATTGATGTAAGCTTACAAGAAAAAAATGTTAATAAATAATTAACTGTTTATGCTCAAAGTTATGATCATCCTATAGATTATATACCTCATTTTTATGTTATAGTTAAAAAAATTAATAAGGTAATCCATAATTATATATTAGATATAGGTGCTTCAAAAAATATTATGAAACATTGCAGATCAGTTAGGTATATCTTAAGAAACTGATAATAAGAAATTTACTGATTTTGATTCTAGACAAACTAAAAGTTATAGTAAATTTCATGGCATAGTCATTAAAATTGCACAAAATAAAAAATAAGATGTATGACTAATATCCAAGTTTTAGAGATTCCTAGTAATTACACTATGTTATTACTTGAAAATTTACAAAACTAATTAAACTCGTCTACGTCATTACACACACAAAAAATTGATCATTACTTAAAAATTTTGAGGCTTTTATCATCACTCATATTCTTAGATAATATAATATTAGAGATGATAATCTTGTTTTTTTTTCTTCTAATCCAACTCTAAGTGAGACTGAAACAACCACAGATTTCTCTTATACTAAAATTTTTCATCCTAAAATTCTTGATTTGAATGATAGTTGACATGATTTTAGTTGCAATGAACACATAGATTTTTTCATTAAGGGTAATTATTTTGATTATAATGATTATATGATAAATTATGGAGATTATTTATAAATAAATACTAACAAATTAATTATTAGTTTAGTGAGTTTAGAATCTATATTTTTACCTAACGATCAATCCAAAAAATTTAGAATTGAAGAAATTTCAAGGAGAATCATAGGTGAAACTACTTATATAAATTTAGGTACCAAAGAGGATCAAAATTATGTTTATTTAAGAATTTAGGTTATTTTAAGTGAAAAGGTTAAATTATTTACATTATTCAAAAAATTCATTGATGTGTTTATCTAGATATATAAAGATCTTAAAAATTATTATACTAATATTATTAAACATGGCATACCTATAAAACCTAGTATCAAGTCTGTAAGACAAAAATACAAAGAATTAATCCTTTGTTAGAGGACACCATTAACAAAGAGCTAGATAAGATGATTGATGATGGTGTCATTTTTCTTGTAACATATTCTGAATGGGTAACTAATTTAATATTGATTAGAATTAAAAATGGTGACATTAGATTATGTGTTGATTTTAGAGATTTGAATGAAGCTAGTGTTAAGGATAATTTTTATTTACCAAGTATAGATCAAATTTTATAAGTTACAAGATCAAAAATGATGTCTTTATTAGATGAATTTTCTTGTTATAATTATAATTTTTATAAATCTTGAAGATAGATATAAAACTACTTTTACTACTTATAGAGGAATTTTCATTTATAATAGACTATCTTTTGGATTAATGAATGCAGGAGCTATGTTTCAAGGATATATGTGTGTTGATTTTGATGATTTGATTGGCATTGTTATTCAAGTTTATCTAGATGATTTCACCGTTCATTCTAAAAAAAAATATAGATCATCTTCATGAAGTTTTCATAAGATGTAGAAAGTATGGCATTTATTTGAATCCAAAAAAATCAATTTTTAATGTTATTAAAGGCAAGTTGTTAGAACATATTATTTCAAAAGATGACATTTCTATAAATCCTAAACGTGTTAAAAAAATTAAAGAATTAGCTTCTCTTAAAGATCAATCCAACTTAAGATCTTTCTTTAGTAAAATAAACTTTGTTAAGAAATTCATATCAAATTTTATTGATAAGTCTAATCTTTTGCAATTATTACTTAAGAAAGATAAAATATACACTTGGGATGAGGGTGCTAATTTAGCATTTAATAGTGTTAAAGATGCCATTGCAAGTGCTTCATTTTTTGTTAAACTTGATTTAAATAAAGCATTCATTCTTTATGTTAATGTTACTAAAAAATCCATTAGAGCTGTAATAACTCAAGAATTTAAAAAAAATTAAAAAAACAATCGATTACATGAGTCAAGTCTCAAAAGATGCTTAAATTAGGTATCCCCTTATTGAGAAATTTGTTTTCTCATTGGTTTTCTCTTTGCTTAAATTTTCATTATTTATTAATGGAAAAAAAGTTCTTGTGTGATCTAGGATACCTATTTTGTCTTATCTTTTGAAACAACCAACTATTCAAGGAAGGCTTGCTAAGTGAATTTTATACATTCAAGAGTTTGATCTTGAATTTGAAACTTCCAAAATGATCAAAGGCAATGAATTGACAAAACATCTAGCTAAAAATATTTTTTTAGATATTAATGTTTTAATTTTGTTAGTTGATGATAAGTTAAATGCAAAGCCACATTTAAAGACCATGAAGATTGCAGATTTTTTTTTAAATTTTAAGTTTGGTCTTGAGATGATTGAATGGGATTGTATGATTATTGAAGATAATTGCTATCATGAATTAGTCTATTATTTTCACAATCAGGCCTATCTTAATAAATTTGATAAAAAATAAAGATGTTTTCTAAGGTTAAAATCTCTAAATTTATATTTGTTAGAAAATTTTATGTTTTATTGAAATAGAGATGAAATTTTGTTGAGATGTCTTACACATGATCAAACACAAAAAGTTATTAGAGACTGTCATGAAGCAAATTATTGTAGACATTATGCTACAAATACTACTGCTTATAAGATTTTAGGTGCAAATTATTATTTGCCTATTCTATTTCAAGATGTTTATAAGTTAGTTCATTATTGTATGTTTTGTCAAATATTTATTGGTAGAGATAAGTTACCTATAATGCTTTTAAACCCTGTTATTTCTGAAAAATTATTTATGAAATGGGGTATTGAATTTATTTCAAATATACATTTGCCTTCATCTGTTGGTCATAGGTATATTCTAATAGCCATAAATTATTTCACTAAGTGACCTGAGGCCAAAGCACTTAAGAGTTCTATAACAAGTGAAGTAATCTCATTTCTAAAAAATAATATTTTCTCTAGATTTGGAGTTCCTTACGAAATAATTTATGATAATGGACTTTATTTTATTTTAAATATTTTTTAGAATTTTTGGGAAAATATTCAATTATATCTAGTCATTCATCTAAATATTACCCTCAAGATAATGGTCAAACTGAGTCAACAAATAAAAATCTGATTATCATCATGAAAAAAATTAGTTTGTGATAATAAAATAAATTAGCATCTTAAATTTTTTGAATCTTTATGGGTTGATAGGACTATTGTTAATGTAGTAACTAGTTATTCACCTTTCATGTTAGCATATGGATTTGAGGTCACCTTGCCAATAGAACTTCAAAAAAATTCAGTTAAAACTACTTTACAATATGTTGTTAAAGATACATATTTGATTAAGTAAATATTACATGATTTAGTAGCTCTTGATGAATCTAAAGCAATGGCATTATAAAAATTGGAAAAAGCTAATCAAAAATTGAAAAGTTTTTCAATAAAAAAAATTTTAATAAAAAGTTTAAATTTGAAGATTTAGTTTTATATTGAGACAAAGCAGACGAAGATCCTAGCAAATATCACAAATTTGATTTGTTATGGCTTAGACCTTATAGAATTGTTGTTGTACTTAGAAATAATACTTTTCATCTAAAATATCTTGAAGGAAGTTCATTGTGTTACTCAGTTAACAACCATCATTTAAATTATTTCATGATTAACTACTTTCAATTTGTTTGTTTGTTTTGTTTTCTACTTTCTTTTTGGTTTTGTGCTTATTTTCTTTATTTTTTCATTTGTCGTTTCTATTTTGGTTTTTTTTGTCTTGCTATACTTTTAATTTTCAAAAGAATCAATGAGGGTTACCAATGGAAAAAGTTTCATATTATGAAGGAAGAATGCAAGGATGCTGCAAATCTACTATAAGTATTAATTATTTTCAAATATTACTTTTTTAAATTCAATTTTTATTATAAATGAATAATATATGTTAAGTTGTATTAAGTTGTTGAAATATTACTTAATTTTTAGATTTTTACTTAAGGCATTTGTATTAGATTGTGCATCCAACCTAAACTTTCATGTTATATTATTTTCTTTCTTCCTGCCATGCTAACTGAACAATTCATCCCTTATTAAAATTTATTATTGAAGGGATTCACACATAGTTACTTGAGAAATGATTTTTTTGAATCAAACTCTTAATAATATATTTTTATTAATAGGCATTTGTTGCTGCTCAATTCTATTACACAAAATTGACCAGCAAGATTGCTAGTGTTATGCATATTTTTCACACCCCCTCATTTTTTTTAAACTAATACTTTATGCCATAGAGATGACTCAGTCAAGAAGTTTAAAACTGTGTCAAGGACCTGATCAATTAGTAATATATTTGGATACATATTTTTAATTATGAATTGATGATGATTGGTTGATGAATTCATGTCTATATTCTAAGTGGTTTCCAAAAGTATAATGATTAAATGAATAAAATGTGCATATATTTTTATCATTGAGAATATTTGATATCAGTTATTTTGCTTTTATTTCATCATTAGATCATATTTATCTCTAAAATTGGGATAATTTTTGCTAATTAAAAGTGTTATCATGACAATTACCGGTTTTAGTTTTCAGTTTAAATAACTAAAGTAGTTTATGGTGATTGTTTGGTCTTCATTGGTAATGTGAAGTTTAGTTTGAAACATAGTGGAATGATATTTGAATCAGTCATAATGTTTTCACTCTTAGTCACCTTCCAAATTGTGAATACACAAATGGATTGATCTTAATTATCAAAGTTTGAGGAGATAATGTATTTTATCATTTGATTTAATGTGAACTCATTTTGAAAATAAAATATAGACATTGTTATGAATTCATTGATTCATGGATTGCATGCATACAAAATTTAGTTTAAAAGACATTGGCATAATTTTCTATTGGTTTGAAATTCTCATCATAAGTTTTAGACATAATGATCAATGGGATAACTTATTCATTTCAGCACTTTATAAATTAAGTTTCATAATTTTATTTGAGGCTTGATATAAGTGGTTCATTTGAAGGTTCTAATTATGTCCTAAGGTTTCATAATTATGAGGATCCTAACCTAAGGTCATTATTCTAAAGTTTGAATTAATTATTGTGATTTTATCAGTACATGGTGATTTTAAAAAGGTTTTAAACCTAAGTCTCAAAATGCAATTTCAAAAGCCTAAATCTTTGTTTTGAATACCTAAGCCTAGGTTTTAAGGTATATGGTGTTTCAAAAGTCAAATAATGTGATTATCTTTTGAGGCATGTTCAATGGTGATTTGGAATTTTAGTTCACAGACATCGTGTAATTGTCAAATGTCTTGGAACCAAGTTGGAAGAGGAATTTAATGTAAAGCATGATCATGATGCTTCAAGATCAAGTTAAATATTTGGTGGCAAAAATGAAGTTATGGTGAGGTGTACGTGCCTCAATTCTTGAAAGTTTTTAAGGGGTTTGGTAGGTAATTTAGTGATTACTAAGTTTGATTATATGCTAACTTATTTAGTGGAATTGCTAAGTACATCCTTGATTTAGATGAACTAATGAGAGATAGACACATTAGTAAGGTAGTTAGGATCAGGGTTGGATATTACAAATAGATCTCTTTTCATTATTATGGTCATTTCATGAAGCTTATTTACGGAAGGGAAACTCTATTGATTTGATTTCTTGAGTTTTAGAGAAGGATTTCAAAAGCTTTTAGGCAAAAAGACTACAAAGACATATCACCAAGTATGTTATAAATAAGATAAATGAGTTTTGAGAAATATTCATTTGATATTTTGAATAGTTTTTAGTTACAAGAGAAAGAATAAGATCTCAGTTTGCATGTTAATAGTTTTGAGTTCAATCTTGTGCATGTAAATTGTGGAGAGTTAAGAAAACTTATGGTTTTTTAGTTATCATTTCCATGCATGAGATATTGAAGTAAATAGTGATTGCCTTATATTTTCTTGCTAGAGGATGAGATAATAATAATTTTTTATTGAGATGGTTTTCTTAAACTGTTTGATGTTTTATTTTTCAAAATGCATAGTGTTTAAGTTTTGTGCTTAACCTATCCATAAATATATTCAATGGTGTGTTCAAAATATTTATAATTTCAAAAGGTTCACTGAGATTTTGAATTTTTGAAAATAAATTTTACATGTTTATTGCATGAATACTTGAAGGGTTTTTAAGAAGTGGTTTCAAATGATACTGAACATGCAATATAATGTTTAGTTGTAGCTTCCTTCAGTTTCATTCAAAGGTTTTCTATTTGTACATTTTCATGAATATGTTGAAAGTTTGAATGTTGGTGGTTAGTTGTGATTTAGAGCGTTATGCGAGAAAGTTGTCGAGCATATAAATATGACTATTTTTAATATTTTGAAACCAGAGATTTCATGCACAAGTTTCAATTGATAATCTTGGTTTTAAATAAAGAGATAAATATATAAAAAAATGAAATAATTTTTGAATTTTCCCTCAATATTGAAGTCTTTGGGTTTATTTCATGGTTAATTATCAAAGTAATTGTTGGAAAAATTTGGCCTACATACAAAAATTTGCCTAATCCAGAATAAGAAGCTAAGCAAGGTCCTAATTGAAGAGTGATCCAATGTCACAAGGATAAAATAGACTTCATGATAATATCACTTGCCATTGGTAAGCTTTTTAAACACTTTAAGTAGGCTTAATGTGTGAATTTGGTGATCTTAAGGAGTCAAACCATCATGACACATTATGCAGGAATGAACAGATTAGTCTAGTTGCACATTTGATATATGCACTTGAGTTTTTGAATAGAGGTAAAAGAATGCATGGACATGGTGATTTTGGTCCTATAAACATCCTCTACAAATTTCATGTCTTGATGAGTTTTCTATCTCAAGATATAAGTTTCCAAATTTGAACTTATAGAGTGACATGTGCACACAAATGTAAAGTTTAAGCCTTGTAAAGTATCTATTTGAATTTAAATGTTCCAACAATGAATGTGTAGATGAAAAGTGGTAAAATCATGGGAGATCAAGTCGATATCTAACAGTGCACATTGACTAACAAGTCTAGTGGGCCCAAATAGATCCAATAGTGCATGTAAGTTCAAAGAGTTAATGCTCATAAGGATGAATATGAGAATTCCACATGATAAAATCATGTTAAATCATGGAATTAATAGCAAGATCCCATGGAAGAATATAGAGTTGATAAATGTTATAATCTAGAATGATCAATTTAATATCAATGGTCAAAATTAAAATTCAAAGCTAGGAGAATTTAATAGAGAACAAATGCAACCTAAGCTTAAACCAAGCCAAATATTTCAAAGGATGCCATTGAAGCTTATTTGAGACCTCCATTGGAGGATTCAATGCATGAAAACTTGGTTTTCTATGGTTTCAAAATCGTTTCATGAAGGGATATCCTCATGTGCATTGGTCTCATGATTCTTACAAGGTTCATAAGTAGAATAGGTATGTTTAGACCAACTAATATTCCAAGAACAAATCCATGCAAACTACAGAGCTTCATCAATATATTGACTATATGAAAACCAATAAATGACATTGGTTTTCAATCTATAGTAAGACTTATGCTCAAATATTAAATTAGGGCTAGATATGAATGGTTATGAACAAGTGTCTCATATTCAACATTGCTAGATCCTTGACAAGTAAGTACCTATAGATGCTCAAAGTAGATATGATCATGGCTTTATCAAGTCCAAGGATACGAGGATTTTTTCCTCATAAGCAAGTCAAGTGGAAGATAGCACAGAGTCCCAGTGACATTAATGCATGAGGAGTTCGAGGGGTTGGTATAGTTATTTTCTTAATCATTGATGATTCCTTCTCCATTCTCCCACACATATTCCCCATCTCTCTCATTCTCTTCTATTATAAATGCAGGCTTCTAAGCCTTAAAATGGATCCCTCTCTTGGTTAAGACTAGACTTTGTTAAGATTGAGCTTTGTAACCTCTTGAGATGAATAAATGACTATTCTAAATTTCATTATTTTGGTATAGTGTGTTAATGTCAATTTGATTTGCATATGTGGTACAAATATCTCCCTTTTCAAGTCTTTATCTCACCTAGCTACTATTTTATCTTGTTATGTAGGTCAGGTTTAGTGTTTAATGTCATTTGATTGAAGCTAGAAAGTGGATACATTGATTGGTTAGTGCTTTGAATCAGAATTTCCATCACTTCCCTCATGTTTTGATCACTTAGTGAGCCTCTACATGAAATATTGATGTATAATAGACATTTGGAGTTGTAGATTCAATATTTTGCTTATCTCATTAGTGTTTTTAAAATTTTAAATAGAGTGGATGAGCAATCAATTTATGTGCATCACCAATATTATCTTAGATTTCCATTTTAATTATCTTTTTCTCCCTTTTTACCCCAGCAATTAGTAGGTTTTAGTATGAATGATCTAAGTGATACATTAGAAGAGATAGCCTCATTAAAAATCCTAGAGGTCTGACCTAAGATTAGGTAACCCACAATCTAGGGTCATTCTCATATTAGACTACATTTGAGTAGAGGACCTAAATAATCCTTTGTTCAACTAGGGTGCAATCTAAAGTCATAATAGTTATGGCATGCCCAATGGGACCAAGATCCAAAAGAGTGGAAATATTATTGGTGTCTTTCCTCTAATTAGCTTTTGGAAGAAAGCAAGTCAGCACCAATGATAACTTCAAATTAAAGCTTCTAGTTATAAGCAACCTAAGTATGTCTCATTAAGGATTTTAATCAATTATTGCATCTCATTTGACATATGAGATTGATATGAACAACTATAGTGGATACCCCTATCATTCACCTCCTTATCATCAATTTCAATATGATACTCATGATCCATATGAGCCTAATTAGCCTTACCAAGATTTTTATTAAAGCTATGATGAGCCTTATCAATTTTCTCATGATCCTTATTATCGAGAGCATGGCTCTTACTTTCCTCATGATCCATATCAGCCCTATCATGATCTCTATCAACCTTATGATAAGAATCACCAACCATGTATAGATCCTTACCAATAGTATGGTGACCCATACCAATCCTATGATAAACCTCATGAATCTTGTTGTCTACCTAATCAGACCTATCAAGCCCCAAATCAATCCATCTTAGGATTCAAGAAAACTTGGTTTGGCTATGAAAAAGAGATGATAAGTATAGACACTAGGAAGAACTATAGAGAGGAGATTTCAAGGTAATAAATTTAGATCATGAGATCAAATTTGTATTGGGATAAAGAGGTATGTACAACTTTCATAAGATAAGGTCACTCAAAGCTTAGTTCTGATATTTTAGACATTGGAGCTCTAATGGTAAATATTAAAGAGAGGTTAGTGGTTTATGAGAAACCCTAGGGTCATTATAATCATCATCATGTTCCCATAGAGATGCCCTTTTCCCTTCATGAATGTCCAACCAATGTTTACCATAGCCCTCAAGAGTCCATTCAAACCTTACCTAACTTTCCTACATGGAAGTCTATCCAAGTGAGGCCTCAGAAGGTTGAATGAGTGTATGTTGAGGAGACTAATCTCCATGTTTCTCAGTAGATCATATAGGAGACTTCATCTTTAGTTTTGTAGGGAGACATCTCTAACCAATTGGTTCATGATTTTGAGGCTAATTTAGCCAAAAAAATTAAGTTTGCCAATTAGCATCTCTAGCATTCAATAATAGCTACAAAGATAACATAGCAGTAAACTTCTTCTTTCCCACCCATAATAAGACAAGTGCAGAAGCAGAGGTTTCTAAACCTAAGTTTATGACCTAGAATTAGATTTAATTGTCAAGAGAGAAAGAAGAATAATCAGGCATAAGCCAATATACTAAAGTCAAGATCAAGTAGGAGATCATTCAACCTCAACTCCTTTCCCCTCAAAATCCTAGAGCCTTTCCTTCATGGAGAGCCATTCAAGAAGTAAAGCAATAGAGAGAATAGATGAAGGCGATCCAAGAAGAGCAACTCCATGAGTAAAATTAGGTATCTATGGTAACTTATTTAGACCTTTCTCATCTTACTAAATATTTTTAAGGGTCTATTATGCCATTCATTGATAAATATCCTCTCCATTATTAGGAAAATCAATAAGATGCATCCAAAGAAATAGAAAATGAAGGTGACTTGAGTGATGAAGAAGAAAAAATCATGATTGGGACACCTTTTATCAAGGACAAACCTATTTTAGTCTTCTATAATGATGCGAAAATGGAATAAGTGCAAGAAAAAGTTGAGGTAGATGTTGAGATGCAAGTGCAATAACAAGTACATGAAGAGGAAGTTGTTGATGTTCAAGAGGAAGACACTCTTATTATATAAGTTGAAGGTGTTTCTCATGAGTTCATTGATAACTCAAGAGTTACCATTCATTATGAATGATAAGAGCTTAAAGAAGTAGTAGAACATAAGTACTAATCAGGAAAAAAAGGTGAAGAACAAGCTAACTTTGAGAGCATGCTCAGTCATCAACTTGATGTTGAACATAAAGCAATGTTGATTGACCAATCTAAGATATCAAAAGAAGACTTGCAGCCTCATGATTATAGTCAAAAAATTGGTATGCTTACTTCTAACATTCAACTTGAAGAAGATATAATTGAATTGTAGCTTCATGAGAATAAATCTTTAGATTTGTTTGATGTCTTTTGATCAGGTTTTATTTACTTGAATGTGTTCCATTGCAGGCTGAGAAAAGTGCTTTCATCAAGTAAGAATTGGTTGTTCTCTTAGGAGATGACATATTTGAACTTTTCAAACATGGTTATCAACTTTTCTTTTCAACTTTAAACATTTCTCTAATTTTGGAAATTGAAAATGAACTCAAGTGGCCTTAAGAAGTCCCAATATCAGATCCATCTTCCTTAGAGGTTAGCATTGTAGATATGTCAAAAGAGACATACCAAGATGCCCAACATGATCATAGTTAGTAACTCATAAATGAATAATAATTGAATATGTTTTTGTAAAGCCCACAAATTTGGGAGGAGTATGATTAGGTCTTGGACTTGCGTCTACAATTCATGCACCTAAAATTGGCAATAGATGAACCAGTTGCTTCCCCAAGAAGACATGAACATGAAAATGATTTTAGCTATAGAAGAGAGCTATCAAGAAAAAGCAATCATGTTTCAAATTTATAATGTGAACAAAATATCTTTCCATTTAATCCTAGAAGAAATCATCTTACTTCAGATTAGTTGTTCCAGGTTTGATTTATGTCAATAAGTGAGTAGCACAAGCAGCAATCTACTTCCCTTTTGTCTTGTTTTCCCTATTTTTTTATGTTAGTGGTCCTTGCTTTGTTTAGGTTATTTTCCTTTATGTTATATGTTTCCCTTTAATAAGTGCCTTAGGTATTTGTTTTGTTTTGTTCCTTTTTGTCCTTATTTGTTTTAAGAGGAATTATCTAGAGGTTGGCATCTAGTTTTTAACTTCAGAACAATATGTTAAACTAGAGAGTAGACTCCATGCCCAATGGACTAGCTAAGATAACTGGTTCAAGTTATCAAACATAGCATGCATGTTTCCCAATTTAGTCATGAAAGATATTGGCCAAATTTGGCCTACATATTAAAATTTACCTAATCTAGAATAAGAAGTTGAGAAAGGTCTTGATTGAAGAGTGATCTAATGTCACAAAGAGAAGATAGACTTCAAGAGAAGATCAATTGTCATTTTCCAGATTTTAAAATGCTTTAATTAGGATTAAAGTTTGAATTTGGTGATCCTAAGGAGCCAAACCATCATGACACATCAAGCAGAAATAAGGAGATCAGTCTAGTTTCACATTTGATATATGAACTTGGTAGTTCAAATAGAGCTAAAATAATGCATATAAATGATGATTTTGGTCCCATAAACATCCTCTACAAATTTCATGTCTTGATGAGTTCTCTATCTCAAGATATAAGCTTCCAAAGTTGAACTTATAGAGTGGGGCATGCATGCAAACATCAAGTTTAAGCCTCGTAAAGTAGTCATTTGAATTCAAATGTTCCAAGGATGAATTAATGGTTGATAGGTGGAAAAATCATGGGAACTAAAGTCAATATCTAATTATGTGTGTTGACTGATAAATCTAGTGGACCCAAATAGATCCAATGGTGCACATAAGGTCAAAGAGTCAATGTTCTTGAGGATGAATGTGAGACCAACACATGGTGCAATCACATTAAATAATGGAACTAACAGCAAGATCCCATGAAAGAATGTGGAGTTGATAAATGTCATAATCTAGAAGGCCTAGTTCAAGATCAATGTCAACATTAAAATTTGAAGCTAGAAGACTTTAATAGAGAAAAAATGTGACCTAAGGTTGAACCAGGGCAAATATTTCAAAGGACACCATTGAAGCTTAGTTAAGACTTCTATTAGAGGATACAAGGCATGCAAACTCAATTTTCTATGGTTTCAACATTGTTTCATGAAGGTAAATCCTCATGTGCAATGGTTTCTTGATTCCCACAAGATTTGGAGGCAAAATAGGTCTATTTAGACCAAATATATTCTAGGAGTGAGGCTATATGACCTATGGAGCTTCATCAATATATTGATTATATGAAAATCAATAAATGAATTAGTTTTCAATCAATAGTAAGACCTATGCTCAGATATTGAAGTAGGGGAAAATATGAATGGTTATGAACAAGTGTCTCATATTCAATATAGCTAGATCCTCAACAAGAAGGTACCTATATCCACTCAAAGTAGATATGGTCATGGCTATGTTAGGTCTAAAGATATGAGGATTTTGTCTTTATAAGCAAGTCAAGTGGAAGATGGCATAGATTCCCAATGACATTAATGCATGAGGAGCTCAAAGATTTGGTAAAATTATTGTCTTGACCATTGATGACTCCTCCATTTTCTCATGCATGTTCACCATATCTCTCACTCCCTTCTACTATAAATATAGGATTTTAATCCTTGAAATGGATCCTTATCTTGAGTATGACTAGACTCTACCACGATTGAGCTTTATAACCTCTTAAGATGAATAAATAACTATTTAAAATTTCATTATTCTAGTATAGTGTGATAATGTCAGTTTGATTTGCATATGTGGTAGAAATCTTTCCCTTGTCAAGTCCTGATCTCATCTAGCTACTAGTTTATCTTGTTATGCAAGTCATGTTTAGTGTTTAATGTCATTTGATTAAAGCCAGCAATTGGATACATTAACTGGTTAGTAAATTGAATTAGGGCTTTCCATCACTTCCCTTAGGTTTTGATCACTCAGTGAACCTCTACATGAAATACTAATGCATAACAGACATTTGGAGTTGTAGATTGATGTAAGGGCATCCCATGAAGACCCTAAAATGATCTATTTTTGTCTTAAATTAGTATAATAGTTGTCTTATAGATTTTATAGGTCATAAATAATTCATATGTGAAGTCTAACAAGTGTCTCAAAGTGTAAGAATTTGAATTGTGTTTTTCTTACCAAAAGTTCTTTTTGAAAGTTTGAAACTTGTAAACCTTCTTCTAAGGAATTTTATGCATTTGAAAAGAGGGAAAGATGTAACAAACATGTCTATAGTTTTATGCATTAAATAATGTTCCTAAAATGGTCGTGAGTCTATTATCATGGTTATATATATGCCATATAGTGTAAATCAAGAAAATGCACTATAATAAAAGGAGACCTCTTCCAGTGAGAGAGATTCAAGAAGTAGTTATACACATTTTTAGGGAGGTGGAGTTAGTTTTATTTTGGTATTCTCATGTTCTATTTGAAAGATAATAATGGACAAGTTTGTATGATGGGAATTTGAATTTTGTAACCCATATTTTGAATTAATATGAATGTAGAACTTGTGTGAGGTCATTTTGTTGTTGTAGCTAATTGCAAGTGATTTGTTTTGAAATAATGATATTGATAATAGATTTCAAGTAAGATTGAAGGTTAATTTATGTTGGTGTAAAGATAAACTTTGAAGATAAAAATAATATAGAGAAACCTTATTGCATGTTGTCAAAAAGTATAGACTTTTGTTTCTATGTAAGTTGTTTGTTTTCAAACTTCTTTATCTTGATTGTTATATGAATGAGTATGGAAATGGTTTTAAAATGTTATTGAAGGATTTTAGAAGGTAATTTGAGAGCATATGTCAAAAGGAATAATGTAAGGTTATAGAATTTTGGACGAAATACATACATAGATATATATTGCATAGTTGAGTCAAACTGAGACCTATTCACCCTCAGTCGATTCAAGAAGAGAACCCAATGCATGGTAGAGGTCATGAATAATTGTATAGTCTCTAATAAGCCTTTGCAATGGATGATAATCTTTACTGGAGAATGTGAACATAATTAGAGTGTTTTTAGGTTTGAAAGTGATTTGAGTTTCAAGCGGATGTTTTATTTCAATCCTCAAACTAAATGATACACCCTATCGATCATGAGTATGTATCGACAGTAAGGGTGATGAAATGAAGGGTGTTAACAATGGTTTAAAAATATTGGTAAGATATTGTTATTCTATTACTAATTAATCCTTTGTGCCTAAGAAGCATTAAATAAAACAATCAAACCATGTGTTGTATATCAATGGTAATTGTGTGCAATGCATGCAACAACAATCAAATGTGTTGTAATGAGCGAGTAAAAGTGATTTTTGTGAACCCATATTAATTAGGAGTTTCTTGATTCAAATTATTTTGAGTGTTTTTGTTGATTTAGAGTGATTTGAGTGATTAGTGAATAATTTGGCAGTTGGATGAGTTGCATGAAAGTCCAAACTGAGTCTAAACATCAATTGCAAGCCGGTAATGATCTTTATGAGTGAGAAAGAGCCAATATGTGTCTCGGGTCTTCTCAAAGTTTGCATGATTTTGTTAAGTTCATAACAAGACCCATTAATTTAATACTATGTTTTATTATTCACCATGTCATACTTGAATATGGTTAAAAGTTGTACCAAGAATGTCAAGGTGTCTAAGTATTGAAATTTAAGAAATGCATGGAGAAGTAATAAGTCTTATGCTGTATTATCAAAGTGTGAAATATTTTGGAGTGGTGACATTTTCATATATATATATATGAAAATGTGACCACTCCAAAATATTTCAAACTTTGATAATACAGCATAAGATATATATTTTACAAACTGTAATGATATATACACAGAGACTATATCTTTGTGAACAGACTGAGTTGAGGTGGTAGGATTTGCTCTCAAGGAATGAAAAGGAGTTGTGTAAAGGAAGGAATTGAGTTTTAGAAGAGGTGTTAATATGTGATTGAGAGGTCAATGAGACCCTATAGAACTTGAGAAACATATTAACAACCACCTAACAGTAAGATGAAACTTAGAATTTTGCACATAAGATCGGTCTAGTGAACCATTGACAAAGTAAGTGAATTAAGAAACAAGGTTGAGTGTGATTTCTTGGTGTATGCTCTACATCATAGATTCAATCTTTTGCTTGTCTCATTAGTTTTTTTAGAAGTTAAAATAGAGTGGATGAGCAATCAATTTACGTACATCACCAACATTAGCTTAGATTTCCCTTTTAGTTATCTTTCTCTCCCTTTTTACCCCAATAATTATTAGGTTTTAGTGGAAATGAGCTAAGTGATACATCAAAAGAGATATATTTGTTAAAAATCTTAGAGGTTTGAACCAATATTAGGTAACCCATAACCTAAGGTCATTCCCATGTTGGACTATATTTGAGTAGAAGACCTGAACAATTCTTTGCTCAACTAGGGTGCAATCTCAAGTCATAATAGTAATAGTGCCTTGAAAAGCTACAATCAGTTGTTTTTCAGTTTGAGGAATTATTTTAAAAGTATATTTTGAGTACAAAGAGTTCTATTTCAAAGTGTTATATGAAACACATCAGTTTGGAACCTTATTTCAACATTCTATTAGGGTTTGATATGAGATAGTTTTGCTCAAAGATGTTATAAAGGTTGCTTGTTGGTTTCTAGTCTGTCATTAAAGTTTTGATTGGAATGAATTTTTGTGGAAATTAGAGGTTGGAAATATAGTTGTTTGAGGGACTGTACTACATTATTTCAGTATCATGGTGTCATATATTTTTGTTTAAATATTCCTATGGATTCCTATTGAAGCCTATTGAAATGAATATATACAGAAAATATAGGATATTGAAATAATACTTCGAGTAGACATAGTGGTTGTTATGATATATATTTTTCAATAAATTTGAATTGATTAAAATTTGAATATCTAAAATGGTTTTCATAAAGATTTGAGTATGTTATTTCCATCAAGGTTTTATTTGACAAAATTAAATATTGTGATAATTTTTTAGAATCATGATCAATAAGAGATGTTATAGTTGTAGGAAAACTATAATATGAATTTGAAAAATATGAGTGATCTGAGCAACAATTCAGATGACAATTCGGGTGATGGGTCCACCTCAATTGATGGAGAACTTCTGAGAGCCATAACTTTTCCACCGTAGCTCCAATTGACTCGCCATTTGAACCGTTGGAAAGCTAATAATGAGGGGAACATCATGAGATGGCATTGAGATCCACTCAATGAAGTTTTAACCCATAAAACCCAATGTAAGTGTCCCAAAATTCAATTTTAGTAGTGCAGTCTAAAAATAGTAAGTTTCTAATAATAGTAATTCCTCAAATTCTGTATTATTGTAAATCATGGAAGTCGAACCAATTCATCTCCCTCGAGATTTTTGACCTTACACATCCTCCCCACACCTTCAAAACATGTATAAATGAAGATGTAACCTGAAAAGGAAATCAGACATCTCTTCTCAGAGATAGCTTTATTTGAATTGTTTTGTTCTTGTTTCTTGAATTATCTTTCAACCAAAGCTTTCGAGTTTTGGATCAATGAGTTATTACTCAAAATTAAATTTGATAATTTAATCTCTTATCTATTCATGAATAATATATAGTTTCAATTTAAAGAGTTAATTTACAAAAATGATTGAATTATTTTAGAATTTTGTGCAGGTTTGACTTGTAAAAAGGAATGATATTTACATTGAGAATGGAAAATCATGAAAAAATTTAGAATTCTTGTAAAATAAAATTATGACATTATAATTTTATTTTGAAATTATAGTTAAAATAAATGGGATAGTACAATGATGTTAGATAAACTTGTTATAATTCAGTTTAAAGATTTTGTTGGTATGTGATTATGTTTTTAGAGTATAGTTATATTTCATTTTGAATGAATATGTGTTGATTTTTAGTCATCAACTTTGAATATATTTTAGATTGTTAAGATGTTTTGATGGTATCAACCTGGGTCAGATAGAAGTAATGATAATCGTGGGTCAGATCCATACATGAGCTTAGAGATTAATAACTC
The DNA here is from genome assembly GCA_037957365.1 of Torreya grandis. Lineage (NCBI taxonomy): Eukaryota > Viridiplantae > Streptophyta > Pinopsida > Cupressales > Taxaceae > Torreya > Torreya grandis. The sequence continues at coordinate 2,699,870 of JARHVA010000384.1, forward strand.
CAATGATTTATTTAATTTCCAATCCTATTGAGCTTAGACCACTTGACTCCCTCTCAACCTCAATATCATACCAAAGTAGGTTAGTTAAGGCATTCTTTCAAGATTGAAACCAATCCAAGGTAATGTTGTATGTTGATCCTAACCACTGACCTTAAACCTATGAAACCAAAGAAGGTAGCATTGTGTGTTGATCCTAACCACCGACCTTAAAACTATGAAACTAAAGAAGGTTGTGTATATTATAGATGGCGATTCATATGGCCCTTACAGTGAAGTCTTACACCTTGAGGAAATTGGGTTTATGCCTAATACATAGATAAGGCTTAAACCCCTTAGTGATAGTAGTCCATATTCCACACTAGGGGTCATACTTATCCTAGTTCCCTCCTGAAGTGGGGAGATTGCATAGACTATCTTGATTCCTATTCCAATAATTGATTCATAATTCCAATAGAGACTAAAGATTTAATAGGCAAGAGTAAATAAATAGAAGGTGGCTTGATTCCTATAATTGGTCAACTATTCTAAACTCCCCTCTATCATGATTAGGTAATTAGTTTTTGGGTCAAGGAGAATGAAATAAAGTGGTCTATTTGGTCCTATGTATCTATATGGAACCATTTCCTATATATCTATTGGGACATATTATATATATATATATATATATATATATATATATATATATATATATATATATATATATATATATATATATATATATATATATATATATATATATATATATATATATGTATGTATGTATATGTATATGTATATATATATATATATATGTATATATGTATATGTATATATATGTATATATGTATATGTATATATATATATATATATGTATATATGTATATGTATATATATATGTATATATGTATATGTATATATGTATATGTATATATATATATATATATATGGCACCTAGACCATAGATAGGGTGTCATATCTTAGATATATAGAGCAGTCTTATCACATATATAATAGACCTATATAGCTTTTGTAATTTTTACACATTATGTTCAATACTAAAATTATGAAAACTAATTACTAACTAAAATGGAATTTGAAAAACTATCTTTTAAGTGGTTACTCCTATAGTTATGGAATCAATTTCACAAGATGCAAAGTGGACCTAATTTCTTATATTTAATAAAATAAATTTAAAGTATATTGATATTTGTATACTTAATTTTTTTATTTTGCTGTATATATTTAAAATCATAAATAATATAAACATAAAAAAAACCATTAAAGGGCATACACCCTTTGTATAGCATAGGGCATACACCCTTTTTATAGCATAGGGCATACACCCTTTAGTAAATGGTGTACACCCTTTTCTATAATTTTTTAAAATTATGAGTATTCCTTCCAAAAAACATCATTTGAAATGGCATGCACCCTTTGTGAAAAAGGGTGTTCTCCCTTTAGAGTCAAACTGACCCACCTACACTTGGAATTTTTTTATTTTTTTTCAAATGGTGTGCACCCTTTGAGATTTTTTTTTAGGAATTCCATGTTTTTTTACCACCAACTTCATGCACTTACCAATGGGTAAATTTTAATAGTGAGGAAAATGTCTAGGAAGGGAAGTTTTCCATAAGATTCAATTTATTTAATGAACTTATTAGAATTGACAACCTTATTTAAGTGGGTATGGAAGTATTCTAATTTCTCTAAACCATGCACCTAGATTACATCGGTGTCATCTACATATATTTTCCATAAATTAGATTTTAGTGTGAAGGAGTTTAGAGATAAGTATTCTAGATATTGCATAAACAAATTGGTTTCAATAGGGGAAAGAGTGGAAACCATTTCAATGCTTCATGTTTATTCATAAATGATCCCTAAGAAATAAAATAAGGTGTACTTTAAGAAAGAGCTACTAAGGACAAAGTCTCCTCATCAATGCGACTATTTACCACTCTAATTATGTCATCAAGAGGCACCTTTATGAAGAGTGACACAATATAAAATGTTATTATAATCTATTTATTAGATACCTTATTGTACTTAATATATTCAACAAAAAAATTGGATTATTCGATGAAGAAATAAATTTTGTCTACTAATGGTTTAAGTTTTTAGCTAAGAAGAAATCTAAGGCAAATGTGGGTGATTTAGTGGTATCCATGATAGGTCTAACTAGGACACTTTCCTTGTATGCTTTTGGGTCACCATAAATTATATGAGTGATATATATTTTAGAAAGGAACTATTTCCTTGTGTTTTCATCAAAAGGATATTGATTTATAAATTTCATGATGATTCTATATATTTTGGAATTTGGGTTATAATTTAACACTCTATAACTCTTGTTATTCTATAAATGGTTAACTAATTTGCATTTTAGTCACTCTTGTTTAAAACTAGTGTTGTATTCCCCAAATCACTTTTAATACAAAAAAAATATCATTTGAATTAAGATTATTCAAGTTAATCCATTCCTCCCTAGAGATGTTTGACTTTAGGATTTTGGATTTCCTCAAAGCCATGACACAATCCTATCTCACCTCATTTGATTCAACAAGTAACAATCTTAATACATTTATAATCTCTACTAAGAAATCTTCTCTATGAATATATTTGGGGCTGACTACAAATTCAATCCCATTTTTTAAAATTTTGTAAGAGGGATTATCTAAATGGAAACTAAACAAATTAACTATGAATCTGTTTTCTCAATTATCTATATCTCTATGAGAGATAATTACCACTCTATTATCAGTACTCATATAAATTAAGTTTCTAATGATATGCAAAGGATGGGTAGAAAGTGGAAGAGAAACATTAATTTAAAAATTTTGCATCATTAGTGAAATTTTTATTTGTTTCTAAGGTTAAATGAAGGAGGGAGAAGCTAAGTTCCATCGGATAGGAAATTTTTTAAGCTACACCATTATCAACACTCTCATTAGAGGTAGTCTTGAATTTAATAAAGGAAATTGGTTTTAGATCCTAAGTTTTTTTGAGATATTTAGTTTGGGATGATTTTGTATAGTAAGAAGGACCAAAATTGAAAGTGCCAATTGATTTTAAGATTGATGAGGAAAATAAAATAGACCTGATCTATCATTGATAAAAAAATGAGTTTAAAAAGATATATCAATTTAAGGATTGGGTTGGCAAATAAGTGGGACTCAAGTTTTGGTCAATGATATTATTTATTAAATACATTGTATGAGGCAATTGAAAAAGAGGAAAGATAAGTTTGTGAGAATTAAGAACATATAAAAGAAAAGGTGTGTAGTTTAAGAGTGAATTATAAAAAATAATGTTATAATAGAAACATGTGTAGGATGAATGGATTATGGTTCAAGAAAATTACCTAAAATATTGTCCACAAGTGAAATAAACCTATAAATTTAGTGGTTAGTAAAGACATTTTTTTATCTATTATATATCACCTCAGTCTTGTACACTTGGAAAACTCAGACATTATTTGTTCTTCTCAATTCTAGACCATTCCTACTTTTAGAAGTATTGCATCTGCTATATCTTATGCTCCTTGTTCTATCTCTCAGTCTAACAAGTATTATCTTGATGACCCAAACCTTTTATCTTGCTCAAAATGCTTAAAACCTTATTATCTTACACCTCTACAAATTCTGAGTCTATACCTATTTTTGTATTCCTTAGAAACTAGCATCTGAGACAAACACCTGCATCGATGTAGGTGTTCTACTCTAATGCAATTGTCCAATGCTCTAAATTCATCTAATTTATATGGTCAAGATAAGTTATTTAATAAGAATTACTTCTTCAAAGGGATTGATATAAATATAAAATCAACCCTCATTCATTCATCTCCTAAAAAAGGCCTAGCACAAACAAGGCAACCTATCAAAAGCATTCAATTAGTCACTCAATAAAGAAAATCTTTCCTATTTTCTCCAATTCTTAAATAAATCATAGGAACAACACATACATAAGTATAAAGTATAGAAGGAAAAACCAAAGTGCTATATTTTCCAAGTTATAATTTAGGTCACTATTTTACTTGCTTTACACATATTGTATGATTCACATGCAATCCAAAATGTAGGGGAGAACTACATCAATCTAAGGCCCTCTTCAAATTATTAGATATATAGGCAACACTCATTAATAAGGAGGTCTTTGGGATTAGCTCAACGTCATGGTCCCACTAACCCATTTTTACCCAAGATCACTATGAAGATGAACAACTAGGGTTTTGTAATTTCATGAGGAATGACAGTCTATGACCCATATCTAAATGTACGAGAGTGAAGGAAAAGACAAACCCAAAAGCATCTAGGTGGTTTCATACTTTTCTAGTAGGTATTCCATAGAAGACATGTGTCAGGTTCAGAAAATAGTATTGATGCAAGTGTCTAGTGTTGAGGTTAGTGTCTACAGCTTAAGAGGATCTCAATCTAGAATTTGGTGACTATTCTAGAATCATCTTCTTGTATTCTTACTTCTTGTTCTAGATCCAAAACTATGTCAACATCAATATTAGCTAAGTAAATCACTTCTTTATCATTTCCATATCTGAAATATTTATAATTACTATTTTTAGCCTACCTCAGTCTAATGAATTCAATATATATTTATATCTAAGTTTAGCATCTAATTGGTCTGCTTTAGAGATAGTTTATAATCCTTATGCCCTAGGCTATCTCTACCCATTTAACCCTAGATACTCCAATATAAATCATTTTAGGGTTAAATAGTTATTTGAAACATATAAAATGGGAGTTATTAGGGGAGGAACAATGTGCAATGATCCTATGAGAGGAAATTATCCAATTGTAAGATATTATGACATAGTTTGACTATTGGGTTGAATAAATTGTAGAATATCACTAACCTACATTTATTATCTTGAGCCACATGTATACTACATATTAGCCATATTTATACCACGTAAAAAAATTATGAATATAGACATATTATTATTCAAGTGAAATGTCATCATGGGCAGTATTTGTCTTCTAATCTAGGAAGATAGTGACATATGGGGATGTTAAACTTACGTTTCTTCCTTAATTTTGAATATTCTTTTAATATTACTACTCTTGATAAAGATGATACATCAACCTGATCCAAAGGTTGATACTTAAAATGGAATCAATTTTGAGATGTGTGTGTGTGTGATCTTGGAAGACAAGTGGCTGATCTTAGATCTAATTTATGTGATGACAAACCTTAATAATCAGAGACTAGTCAAATAACAATATTTTTTTTCTTATGACACCACAAATAATGGTTAACTTTAATTAATTTTGGATAAACCTTATTATATTGACATATTTTAAGTAACACTAAGTCTGTAATCTTCTTTCCAAGTTTGATTCTCAAATTTTCAATTAAGTTTAACCTTAAGGTAGAATTCCCTCCCATGAAGGGAATATATTAGAGAGATAGTGTTTCCATAGTCCATGAAGTAAATAAGAATAATATTTATGGGTAAACTATGTAAGAAATTTTTTACTCAATGTTTCAAATCATGCTTTGTGAACCACCATCATCAAGATGTGAGAAAAGTATGATTAGATTGCAGACCTGGTTTTTTATTTATAGATATTAACAATGAAGTGTTGTGTAGTCACATATTTAAGAAATCAAAATAATAAATGATAAATATTAAACAATGAAGTTCATTAAATGACTATTAATCATATAGATAAACTAAATGCAATTTATTTATGTTTTTTATTGATAAAAAAATAAAATTTCAATGTCTTAAATAATGATATCAATAAACATTAATTACATTCTCAAAAATTAGGAATTCATTAATTTTTATTAGAAGAATCAATCAAATAAGAGGATAAATATAATTATTTTTTCTAATTTGTTACAAAATCAAAAAATAAAATGTAAATTAATTGATGAAAATAAATTAGAATTTTTTAATAAAGAGTAAGGGACAACCTTGTTATGGTGACAAAAATTACATTAAGAAAGAGAAAAACATGAGGAATAGAGAGTAAAAAATAAGGGACATGAAATGAGATGTCATGAGAACTATGATGACACTACCTAGTAGATAATAGAAAAGAAAAAATAAAATGTTTAGGTTCAAATCAATATTTTTTATTGGTTTAATTTTAGAACACCATGTCTTTTTAAATTATTGTCATACTTGGAAATTCCTATGGCTTCTCTTAGATGCCATTCTTATCAAACAAACTTAAACCTTTAGTAGGAAAAACTTCTTCCATCATAAAGACTTCATGGATTTTTTTGCTTTATCAAGGAAAAGAACATCTCTGATGAGGATATTCTAGTTATCTTTGATATTGTGTCACTCTTCACAAAGGCGCTTATTGACAACACAATCAAAGTGGTAGGTAGTCACACAGATGAGCAGACTAAGTCACTATACTTCAAAATTAATGATCAGTCCCCAAAATTAGTTTAATTCTACACCACTCTCTCTTTTTAAGTTGTTATCATACTTTACATTTCCTATGGCTTCTCTTAGATGTCATTATTGGCTAAAAATAGTTAAACCTTTACTAATCGAAACTTATTCGTTTGTAAAGACTACATGGGTTTTGTTGATTTTATCAAGGAAAAGGAGGTATCTGATGACAATATTCTAGATAGCTTTGATGGCATGTCACACTTCACAAAGGTGATTATTTTTGACACAATCAAAGTGGTAGGAAATCATAATGATGAGGATAATACGTCACTAGTATTTCTTTGTTTAAAGTTTACCTTTTTTATTTCTTAGCAGTCATTTATGAACAAACAAAAGGCATCGCACTGGGTTCCCCTATCTGCCCCATTGTATAAAATTTGTTCAGGGATTATTTTAAATACTTTTCTTGAAACTCCTTCCATTTGAAACCTAATTGATGCAAAACATATCTAGATGACACCCATGAATACTTGCCACATGGTTTATATAAATTAGAAGACTTCCATACCCAATTGAATAAGTTTTTTGATTCCATCACTAAAGAACTAGAATCTAATGATAAAAATATCTTCTTAGACATCCTCTTCTCTAAGAAAATTGATGGGTATTTCTTATAAAGGTTTATATAAAATTCACCCATACTTAGCTCTATCTTCAAATGATTTCACATTGTCATCCTTTTCAAAAATATAGAGGTCCTTAAACCCCTTACCACGAGAGCTTTGAGAATCTACAATGATTATTAAGCTTAGAGGATGGGACCAAACATTTGACCTAAGTTTTTAACAAGAATGGTTATAAAGGGAAATAGACTATTAGAATCTTCAAATCAACTAGTAACACTCTTTCTATACCTAGAATTTTAGCTGACATCCCTAATATACATTTTTGTTTTTTCCCATTAATTGAATAAATTTATAACAAAATTATTTAAAAAATTAAATACTAATCATATCCATACTATGAGATAAGAATCCAAAAGGGAAGTTTAACAAGTCTTAGTATCATAAAAACTAAATAAAAACACACTATAAATCTAACACCTCAAGTCTAGGCACTAAAGGAGCAAGAGAATAATACAAGTAACTAACAATGGCATTAAAAAAAATCATTATTTATCCTCCTTAAGAGCAATCTTTGCATGTTGGCCATGGAAGAATGTGTTTGGTCATGTGCTCAAAGAGTCTTTGACAATGGTGTTCCTTGCTCATTTCTCCATGTCATCTTGGTAATGTTTTTGCATTATAATTGTTATCACTCAAATTTTCAACCTTGGAATATTGTTCAAGCCTTCAAAAATTGAGATAACATGGAGACAATTCTAAACAAAGGGTGACCTTTAGATGGATTGAATATTTAGGTTAAATGGATAGTTCCCCTTGAAGTATCACTTAGGCTCATTCACTAATCTATCAACTTGTTAGTAAAAGAGAGATAAACCTACTCTAATGGAGATGATGCACCAAATAAGTTAACCATTACCAACTAGTTATAAGTGTACATCAACCATGAGACTAACCTAAATAAACACTACTCCTAATCTACCTCTCTATATTAGCATTTCATGTGAAAGTTATGAAATATATTTGGGCTAGAAGGACTAATCAAGATGTCATAGAAAGACACTAATGAATATATAACTCACTAAACCTTCACATATCACTTAGACACTTCATATAACCTGTAAATAAGATTTCAAATTGAATATGAATGTTAGAAAAGGATAACATGCCAAGGAAGCTAAGCTAATCACTTGACAAGATCAACTAGTCATACACACATATGGAAACCAATCAAAGAATGAGGTAAAACTAGATTTTTTTCAATGATCAAAGGCTTGAAAATAGATAGGGCATTTATATACCCAAGTGGAGGATACATACATAGCCAAACAAATCTCAATTTATAGATAAATGAGAGAGAAGGAAAATTGAGAAATGAGAGAGAAGGAAAGAGAAGGGTGTAGGAGAGAGAGGTGACAAGTGTCTCATGAGAGTTACAACCAAGAAAGAGTTATGAAATATTCCTATAAGTCTTTAAGACATGTATTTCTCTTTTGAAGATGATTTTCTCTTCAAAGTGGCATAGGAGTTTCAATTTTCCCTGACACCTTGATCTTGTTCTTCAAAATTGCCCCTTCTCTTGGATTGTGAGGTGAAAAATGGCACCCTCCAACATCAAGTCATCTTGAGTCACCTTATACCTCTATTATTGACACTTTTCACTTATTAATAAACTCCTAAAAATGACATTGCAATGATGATTACACCTCTTAGGTGTCTTGAAACCCATTTAGCCTTATTACGCCTATCATTGCTTGTAAGAATTAATTATTGATTTCACATTTACCAATGAAATATCTCTCCATGGATGGAATATCTCAATCATATCAGACCTATAAAAACTCATTTTAACCCATCAAACACTCACCAAGACCTCATTTTGCACCTCAAGCTCTCATTCGGCCTCAAATGCTTATAGCCCTGAAAAACACACAAATATCCTTTTATGGAATAATATACATATGATATTATAAAAATAGGATTATATTTGAGTATCCAGTATCTTTTTACATCTCCATGTCAAAATTCATGACCCAAATCTGAGTGTAAGTACACTTATTAGCCTATTTTCTCTCTGTATTTAGGCCTCAATTAGGCCTTCATGCTTAGAAACTGAGTTTTGGTCCAAATTAACTCCCACACATGTGAAACTTATGAAAAGTGTTTGATTAAATTTACCCATCCCCTAACCATGATCCATGTCAAATTTAAGCTTCTGAAAACCTGTACAGATAGGTGAACCATGAAATGGCCAAAACCCTAGTTTAGGTGCTTGAACAAGCTTGAGAGGTGATTAAAGTGGTTTGGAAAAAAAATTCAGGTTATAAATATTGTAAATAGTTTTTTTATACCTAAAAAATCATCATATAACTTCATACCTTGAAATTGAGGTCTCTTGAAGTATTCTTTAGCTCTATATAAAGGCTTCTTAGCTAGCAAAACGTTGTGTTTCTCTCTTTTTGCCCATCTTAATGACTTTCAGAGATTATATATGAATTTGGGATACTTGTGAAGTAGTTTAGATTAATATTATACCTCTTTTAAGACTTAAAAATCCTATGTACTTGGTTTGGATACCATTCTATACCTTGTTTTTTCAAAAAAGAGCCTATAACCATGCATTTTAAGCCAATTCCATATAACTATACCTTCACATGTGCCAACCAATGGTTAAATAAATTGATTATGGGAATAAAAAATTCCATACAAGTAGTTTTTATTCCATTTCAATTCACCTTAGGTAATTATAAGGACTATTTCTTCAATCGGGTCATTAGAGTGCTCCTTGGTAGCCTATGAGTGCCTTGCACTCTTAAGGATTGTGCATAGAGCATAGACTCTGGATGAACATATAAATGCCATGAATTATTAGTACATAATATTTAAATATTATTCTTAAAATATTTATCCACCATTCATCCATTCATGATAGATAGTATCATCTCAAAATACATCTCAGGTTGGCAGACTGTATGTGTGAGGTCTAAAAGAGAATTCAAGCCTGAAAGTGTAATTTTGGATATTGGTTTTATCTATAAACACTTTGGAGAGGTCTGTGAAACTCACCATTCCATTTAACAATGGTCATATTACCATTATTTTTCTTCAGACCTACTTTACCTTTCATTAGTTCATCCTAGGGTTTATGAACAAATTAGTACAACTAACCCTAACTAATTATGTGATCATTTCTTCTTCCCATAGTGAGTTTAATTCTTATGATATAACTAAAAAACCTATTAATCACCCTCATATATATTTTCACATTCAAACTTCTCTTGAAAACATGTAAATTCTATCATCTTTATGCACAAGCTTGTATAGGTATGTGGGAATGCAGTCATGCCTGTTAAGCCTAAAGGGAGAATTACACAATCTTAGCCACTTTTTAAATGTATTTTATTCACTATGAGATTTTCCAATGGGTGTAATAACATATTGATGATATTATCACATGATCTTAATTCTCTTCAACTTCTCAAATTGCTCAAATTTGCCACCCTTCCTATTAATGAATAAGACTGTCTAACTGCAAGAGGACATCTGTGTGTGTTCTTAGTAAACAAAGTGCTCTTTTTCTCATTATTGGATGAATTAAAAACCTCATGAATTTTTCCTTTAAATCATCCTAATTTAACTATATCTCTTTAAGCTTCATCTCGCCTCAAATAAATGTCTTTCTTCTCAATCTCGTGCACATAGGCCTGAATAGCTACAGGGTTTAAAGTGACTTGTTTTAATCACTATCTCTGACCATTTTCTTTATTTTTTATTTTGATATCTAGTTAATTTTATTCATTTATTTTTAATCAAACCTCAACTTCATTGTATGTGCATTTCACCTTCTTCTCAAGTTTAAAGACCAACTTGAACTACTTAAACAATCTTGTAGGTGATTATTTGGTATTTGGACTACAATTTGGGGTTTATAGATATCTTATACAAGTCATTGAGAAAAATAATAAAGTTAGATAAAATATTGAGAACATATTTTTCTTCCTTGGAAACTCTTCAACCTTCAAGACTTCACAAGCTCTCAAGCATACGTTTCTCGCTCATGTCCTACCTGTAGGTCTATTTGGGCTCTTTACTTCTTCCATGCATTTGGTCATCACATGAGAGTGATATGAGGTTTAAAATATAATTGAATAGGTCTATTTAGTTCTCTATATTTCATATTTATATCTTCATATGTCTTCCATATTGACTCAAGATTTCCCACTACCCAAGTTTTTCATGCAACTGCATGTAGGTGTTATTAGGGTGTCTTGACATTGGGTCTTAAGATCACATATTTTCCACTATTCTTGGACTTCATCAAGTGTGAAAACACTATATTTATCTCATTATTTATACCTTAAAACCCAACCTTTTATACCCATTTTGAAAACATTTCTCATGAAATGCTGACCTATAAGTCTACAGACCTGTAGGTCTACATTTTTGATGTTTGAGGCCTTGACATGATAAAAGCTTGATCTCTTGGAACCTAACATCATTTTTCCATTGCTTCCTCAATTTTCCTATGAGTTCAAGAAACTCATATCACTTTGGCAATGCAGTACAAAACATTTTGAAACCATACTTGTACGTCAACTTCAAAACATAGTCTTTAAGCATGAGAACATGGATGCCACTTGGAGGATTGGTACAGAATAATCATTCATGTTAAAGGACCTTTAATGAGATGGAAATATGGTGGAAAACATTCAAACATCCTTGTATGCACTAGTACTATCAAATTATCCAAAGCTTCAAAGGCAAACGTATGATATCTCCCTCATGAAGGCTCTTCTTGATTCCATGGAAGTTCACACATGTGAACCTAATGGAGGAAGCTATGAAATGGTTTTGTATACCCCCTAGAATCTTATTTGTTGCTCTCATGCCTCCAAACTTTTTTAAACTATCATTTTAAGGAGATAAATTGAGCATATGGGGTTTTTAGGTAGTTTTAGATCACCTTGGGGTCTTAACGGTTATTCATAAAGATGGGGGCACCAATATAACCATTATGTTGATATATTCGAATTCCATTAGGACCCCCTCCTTTGGAAAAAAATCTAGGCCATGACTCTCTCTCCTTTGTCTGTACTAAACACTTGAAAACAACCTTTGTGAGCTTGTGAAGAGATTGATGGAGCTAAGGAAGCAACTTTTATATCTCTAAGACCTGAAACTACAATTCAAGCATGGATTTGACTTTTATATGTTTAAGAGACACCTCTATAATATTTTCATCTAGGAGTCTCCCAAGTCTATACAAGTGCATAAAACTACCCTTTTTGGAGGTTAAACCTACAAAATTGATATATCTAACATTCCTAACATGTGTGGTAGTTATATAAATCCTCCAATAAATTTCAAAAGTGTATTATATGGATCATTAATCTTGGTCATCTTTGTCATACATTGGAATTAGTTAAAAACACCTTTCTTTGCATAAAACTTTGCCTTAAAATTTGCAAAATAACATTAATCTCTCCAAACAAGTGTGACATGTTTATACAAGTTGATTAAGGGAAAAATATGACTTGGACATAAACCTAAGGACTTATGACACCTTTTGATGAATCTTCATTAGACATGACATGTCTAAGCTAGTATAAGACAAGGATAAAACATTACCTTAATCTTTGCAAGTTAACCTTAATATTTACTAATAAGACTTTAGGAAGACTATTTAAAGACCACATAAGGCATGGAAAGGACTAAAAACAAGGTATGAAATCATGACAAACAATTTTTTTTGATATAGGGGTTGACCTTTTGACCTTGGGGGTTAAAATTGGTCAACAATAACACTACAAGAATGTTTTGTCTCTCAACAATTGAACATTATAACTTTGGATTGAGAGCTTGTTTTAGAATGGTCTTGGCACTTCTATTTATAGCCTTTCAAACTGACTCTAACCCAAGTGTAGTTAGGTTTATTTTAACCCTAGTTGAGTTAAGGAGGGGACAAGCAATTAATATTTGGGACAGAGATCCCATTTATTAAGCATGGCTCTCCATTTTTAAATTTAAGACTTTACAAGTGATATTTTCAATTCTTTGAATTTGAGGATGATGGCATCATCATGACCTTAATTTTATTAGAATTTTCTTTTTAAAAAATTTATTTTTACTAATTTCATGTGAAAATTTCACCTAAGCATTTAATTTTATTTGTTTAGTTAATTCATTCTGCTTAACATTTTTTGACTTTAGGAATTGTTTAAGTGTTTCATTTAATAGGTCCAAAGACCAAACTGTCAATTTACTAGGTTATGAATTGATTAGAGATGAATATGTGAGATGTTATTGTTCTGTACACCATAATACCCCAAATAGGGATGACTCAACATGAATTTGAGCACTAATGTCTAATGTATGGATGAAATTGTGACATTTAGTGATTCTTATGTTTAATTTACATTATTTGGTAGAAATCAATCTAAAATCCAATTGGAATATAGTTGTGGCCAAAATGAGGTGTTTATAGTTTGACCATGTTTGGGAAGGAGTTATAAGATACAAGCATAATAACATCTTCCCAAAGAATGAAAAAGTCACTAATGCCTTGGATAATGCTTTAGAAAGTGATGCATGATCCCTAGATGCCCCATCGAAGGATCAAGTGGAAAATAAAGTTGGAAAATATTCCTTTAAAAATAAATAAAAGATGTGACCTATAGGTAACGAGGGTGGAAATACTAATTTTCCCAAAGGCAGTTATAATTAATGGCATAATGAGGTGCCCCAATAGGGTAGATGGGTAAAAATAATGATTTATCCAAAGTTAGTTATAATCATTAGCACAATGAAAAATACCCTAGTAGGACAAATAGGTCAAAAAAATGATTTTTTCAAATGTGGTTATAATCATTTGCATAGTGGTTTGTCCCAATAGGGTTGATGTAAGCATGATATAATTCATCGTTAAAGAAAGGTCTACATGCTTTGCCCTGGAATGGAAAATCAAGAAAGGGGGATTATGTATTGAATCTAAACTCATAGAGTAACAGTAAGTTGGCATAGAGGATAAACATGAATTTAGGCTACTTGCTAGTATGGAGATGCACATCCAAACTAGTAGGGATTAAAATTCATTTGTGATTTAATTACTCTACATTTGGGTAGTGCTAGGGTAGATCAGGATTTACCAGATGTGAATAAGGAGAAGTCTTATCCATTGTATTATTGAATAGATTTTTTGGCCTAATTTTGTTGTAGCTTGGGATATTATGTATCATATTTATAGACAACTATAATAACAATGTGCATCCAAAGCATAGAAAACTCAATTTAAATGACAGTACAAAACATTTAGCCATAAGATATGAACAATCAAATCCCAAGTGAATATACTATAATAAACTAAGTGTAATAACATACACTAATTAAAAAATCAAGTACAAGAGATGGGGAATATAGACTCAAGTGTAAATAAAGTGTAAAAACCCTAGGACAATCTAAGAACAAAAAGAAAAAAGGGGAAATAAAAACAAAATAAACAAATAGAAACAATACCAAACAACAAAACACCAATAAACAAACAACAAAACACCAATAAACAAAATAAACAAACACCAATAAACAAAAATGAAACAAACAATAAAACACTAATAAATAAAAAGTAAACAAATAACAAAACACTAATAAATAAAAATAAAATAAACAAGAAAACACTAATAAACAAAAACAAACAAACAAGGTGAGAGAAACAAGACTCAAATAAAACCTACAAAATAAATATAACAAATAAAAATATATAAGATAAATAAACAAGCAAGGCTGAAAATAAATAAAATAAAACAATTAAACAATCCAAAGTAAATAAAAGTGCAATAAGCAAACTATGCTAAACACACAAAGGCAAGATACAAATAATGATTAATTACAATGTTAGTACAAATAGAATATAAATTGTTTGTACATGTGTAATAGGTGTTACTCTTGGTGATAGGGTGACCCTTAAGCTAAGTATCAACAAAATAGGTAAAAAAACACAAGAATAAATGGAAAACATTACCCCTAGGCTATAGGAGATAATGACATAAACAAATAAAATGGGGGGAATAGAAAAAAGGAAGGGGTAGCCGAGCTAACTCCATATGCACTAGGAAAATAGACGTTGCCTACATAGTTCTATGGATACAAGGTTCAACATAAAATTCAGGTCAAATGTAGTTCTCTCAGGATATGGGATGGAAGAAAATAAATGACAAAAAAAACATGATTGGCATGTAGAGGAATATGAGAATGGTCATGCAAAATGGTGAGTGCATATGAAAAGACGAAGATGACATTCACAAACATGAAAGCATCAACACAAACAAATCACATAATTACAAGAGTATGGTTTAGGTTAAAAACCACACTAAAATATAAGAGACGAGTATTCACAAATGAACTAAATTGGTAATTCATAATGTCTACTACATCTAAGGCTTGGAATCATAATGAACTCACAAGATGATGAAAGCATAAAAGTCTATAAATCACAAAACAAAGAGTGTAAATAAATCATAAAATGGAAAGACCATTTGTGGATACAAACTGAGAGGAATAAATTATCTAAGAGAACAGTGAATAAGATCAATCACCGAAACTAGACAAGCTGACTCCAAATGTACTAGGCAATTGGACATTGCCTATATAGTCCCATAGATATGATGTTCAACATGAACTTCAGTCTGAATGTAGTTATCATAAGAATGGTATAAAATACTATCATAAAATGCATTAGGAAAATGGAAATGGTCATGATGAATACCATGAGAGCACTTCAGTTATACTGGTTGACTAAGGGACACACGTCTTGAGTGACATATCTAATTTGAATAGCCCAATGTTGAAAGAGGGCATGTTTTTGAGTTTTTTGAGGCATCTCAACTCAATGGAGAATTATGAGATATAGAATGGGTTAATTAAAAAATGGTGAGGGCATGGCTTGAATATTCTTGCAAAATGGTGAGAGCATTCAAACTTAAAGTGCTCATAAAATGGTAAGAGTGTGGCTTAGGGTGACTGAGCTGAATTCAACGTAAATCAATCTCTGCCTATATAGTCTTAAATAGGATCTCAAGTCACTATAGTTATACCTTAAAAAAAGAATCTGACTAAGCAACAACAAGTTCATGAATAGGTAAATTTTGAAGTATAGAACAATGATACAATAATGTGGATAAAAATGGGGTTGTTCATAATTTGCCTAAAGGCAATTATAATGAGGAAACAATGGCATGAGTTAGTGATACTAATTTACCCAAATATGATTATAATCAAAAGCATTGGGAAAGAAATATGATGTGATAACAATGAATAATGTAATTGTCAAACCACTGTCATATAGCCTCAAGATATTGCATTGATCTAAAATATGCACTCAATGAATTATCATACTAAATCAACCATTGAAACTTCATCTAAATTTAATCTCTGAAGGTTCCCAAATTACCAATGGAGTAGAACCAGGGTCAAAGAGGGTGGGTAAGGAAGGGTAATATAAATTTTACCAATAAAGAAGGTATGGAAGGAATGGTAGATGGTAAGGTACAAGGAAGATGATATTACAATACGATGTAAATGATCCTCATAGATAATACCTCAAGTCTCTCAAGAAAAATAATGTTTGGCACGTATTATATTCATGGGCTCATCGAGTGCATATTATGTTATGACAATTAGATATAATGGTAATTGGGTTTCCCCCAAGTGATAAGGTAAGGTAAATGGTAGGGTATGTAACAACTACAAGGGCAAGGCAAAGTAAATGATTTTTTTGCTCCTAATGATGTAGAGATGCACATCCTGATCAGCATAAGATACAACTAGGATAGTCAATTATGTGAATTAGTATCCCACACCCCTTCTGAATAGTTACTCTGCCAAGAACCTATTGTTTATTTGGACTAAAATAATGTTATTGTGATATTTGTTGGTCATTGATTTTATTTCTTCCAAACTTTGAGACAAGATGTCTTCATAGCCTCTATAAATGAAAGTGTGACTAGGGATGGTAAATAAAGATAAATAGTGGATAAAATGTATGATTTTTCAATGAAGACATAGATTATAATGGAATGTATAATGTTTGGGCTGTTAGGTTGTGGATGGAGGTTGTTGAGTGTCACAGTCGCCAACGTCGGCAGGGCAATTGACGTCGGTCAGTGGTGGACAGATAGCAACCGACATCAGTCAAGAGTCAGCCAACGTTGATCACCTCTAGATAGACAGGGACCAACATCGGTTGCCTGTGCGTTCCAGAACTAGTTGTTGATGAACAGTTAGTTTATTGAACGGGTTGTTTGCATGTAAAGACTAATTTTAGTCTTGAGCCACTTGTCTAATTATTGTTTGCATGGGATCTATATAATAGACTCATAGGGCTGTATTGTAAGGTGTAGAACCAGAAGAGTTCTTCCGCATGGTGGAATCATAGGGGTTCTTCCATGGTATGTAAGATCAGGTTGATCTGCAAGTTGTTGCAAGATCAGGGAGAATATCTACATGGGTAAGTAAGATCTGGGATTTGCAGGTTATTGCAAGATCAAGGATATCTACTTGGAGTACGTTGAGTACTTGTGTACTGAAAGTATTGATACTGACTAGTTGAGGTGAACAACAACTCTGTGTTTGAGTTGTTTGTTGTGACCTGTACTGAGAGAAGAGAACTCTTGAGGGAAGATTACTGGTATGCCCACAAAGTGGATGAAAGAGTGTGATCTCTTTATTATAATTTCCTTCTGGAATGAGTTGAATACAATTGTGTGTTGCCTCTCATATTCTGTGCTATTTCTGATTTCTAGTTACTCTTTGCTTCTGGTTAAATTCTGTGTTTAGTTGCTTATACAAAGGTAATCATATGTGCTCTTAATTCTGACAAGTTGTGTCAGAGCTTTGTGAACTCAGTTCCTATCATGGGCAACAAATGAAGATAGGGATTTTTAGTCACACATAATATTTTTTATTCCAAATTTGACATAATTTTAGTTTTGGTAGGGCTAAAGACTTATAAATATGCTCTCAATAGGACCACCATATTTTAATGTTATATAGATATCAGAGATGTTTCCATTTTATTATGTTATAGAATGAAAGTTGTACTGATGTTATATTTGATAATGTCTTCATCAAGTAGTGAATAACTATATTACTCTGTTATTGGCACCTTGAAGAGGTTTTCACCAATAAAGTTATCTTGATTATCCCATAGCACCTCCAAATAGGTTTCACTAATGAACGTTGATTTTTAACTTTGATTGTCTTTTAGCACCTCAAACAAGGTTTCACTAAGAGATTGTTCTTATTTTACATGAATGTGGTCTTAGTCCCCCTAATATTTCTCAATTGATATGTCACCATGGATGCAGTTCAATAAGGTATGATTTTTTTGGTCCCAATTGACACTTATGGGAGGTGGAATGTCAATATAATAACTAGTTTGTTTGGTGTTAATGGCATGTGGAATGATAATGGAATGGGAAGAGGCAACATCATCTTCATAGAAGATACTAGGAGAACTTGTGTTGATGCTAAAGTAATCATCCTCAAAAACTATAGAAAGATCACAAATATACTCAAATTGATCTACAAGGCATGTGTAGCCAATATTGTAATAGCCATGAATGTATTTTGATTCTGAAGTTGAGTCTGACACAAGGTACTTTGGATTCAATATTGAGACTGACATTGATTTTGCTTCAGATGTTAAATCTAATGTTAGTTAAAAAATAGAATCTGACTTTAATGTTGATTATTCTTCTAGTGTTTCAACAAAGATGATATGTTAAATTCTTGGTATTGGATGAGTAATCAACTAGGGTTGAATAATGGGCTCTTCAAAAATAGGCTTAGCTAAGGACTTTATAAATACTAGCTCATCAAAGTGAGGCTTCTTAATAAAAGAGAAATGGTCGACAAGCAACTCCACATAGAATGGATTGTCAAAGTGAGGCTCTTTAAAAATAGGGCAATGGTCAAAATCATAATTTTCCCAAAGTCAGTTATAATCATTAGGGGTGACTCAACAAAGACTAGCTTGTCAAAGTGAGACTCCTTAACCAAAGGGTGATTCAATACAAGTTAACTCATGAAAAATAGGTGTTTCAACAAAAACATCATAAATTGGTTGGTTCTCTTGGCCTAGGCTTACAATTGGTTGAAAAATATCAGATATGGACAAATTTTGATCTTTAAAAGATGGCTCTTAGATAGGTAATGATTGGTTTTTTTGTGGCTCAAAGACCAACTTGAATATTATAAATTAGGGGAAGGTTGGCGATAGATGAAAAATGACCTATGGTTCAATAATGAGATCTTTGTAAATAGGCTCATATAAGATGGGCTCAATAATGTTGGTTGTAGATCTAGGAAGGTAATTATGTTCTATTGATCTGGGCAACAATTCGGGCGATGGTTCTACCCCAATTGATGATGAAACTCTTGAGAGTGATAATTTTTGCACTGTAGCTCCAATTGACTCCCTATTTGAACTGTTGGAAAGCTAAGAATGAGGAGAATATGGTGAGATGGCATATAACTTTTATCAATGGTTTTTGACCCCTAAAAACCCAATAAAAGTTCCCTATATTTTAATTTTAGTAGTGCAGTCTAAAAATAGTAATTTCTCAAATTTTGTATTATTTTAAATCACGAAAGTCAAACCACTTAATCTCCCTTGATATTGGTGACCTTACATATCCAAATCCTTCTTTCAAAATTTGTATAAATGAAGATGTAACCAAAAATAGAAATCAGACATCTCTTCCCAGAAATAAGCATATAGTTGTATTGCGATCTTGAGTAATAAAACATCTCTTCTCAGAGAATTCATTGTTATTGTGTTTTTTTTGTGTTCTTGAAATATTTGTAAATCAAAATTTCTAAGTTTTAGATCATCTATGTAGTTGTAATAGTGCAACCTTGTTGGGAAAATGAGCTACCAAATTTGGAAGGGATTGGAATGGTAATGAAAGGGTATTGTGAAACTTGGTTGCTGATGAAAGCCAAAGGAAGAGGACCTAAAATGGTAATGAATGGGCACTAAAAAGCTTGGTTTCTAACATAGGCCAAAGGATGAAGGCTTGAAATGGCAATGAATGGGCACTACAGAGATTGGTTTCTAATCCAAACCAAAGGATGAGGGCTTGGAATGGTAATCCTTGAATGTTTTGGAACTTAGTTTCTAATTTAGGATAAAAGACGAGGGCTTGGAATGGTAATCCTTGGATACTGTAGATCTTGGTTGCTAATACAAGCTAAAGGAGGAGGCCCTAGAATGGTAATCCTTAGATGCTATAGAGCTTGGTTACTCATGAAGGTCAAAGGAAGATTACTGGCATAGGTAGGGGATTGGGTAAAATTCTCATTAAAATGGTAAACTTGGTACTTTAATTGGACCAAAGAAGGGCGTTTTTGGCATATGATAGTTGGTATGGTTGGGTTTGATAATTATCCCAAAGAGGGCAGTCTTGATCTATGAAAATGGTCTTGAACATGGTCTATATAACTTGGCATTGGTCTAGGCAAAGTGACATTAGTATTGAAAATAAACATGGGCTAGGCATTTGAAAATAAACTCGACTTAGGCATGTTCGGATCTATGACTAAGTATCATGAAAAATAATGGTCTAAAATTCACACCACTTGAAACGTGATCTAAAAATATTTTTCTATGCTTAAAAACATCTTGAAACTTGGTATAAATGAAAAACTATATCTATTATTACAAAAAATTTAAACTTGGCCTAAAATGGAGATCTTCTCAAAAAATTATCAATAGAAAATTTGGTCTCAAATATCTCCAATACTCTAAGGTATTCTCACACAAATGGTCAAATGAAAACAAAATTTAAATTATGGTCTTGGAAAAGTGTTTCAAACAAATCTAATCTAGGTCTAAAATGAAAACATGCTAGGTATTTGATAAAAAGGCACAAATTTATAATTTGAAACAAACTAGGTCAAGGTAAAAACTTATAATTAATCTAACTCTAAAGCAAACAATTAGAAACTCTTTAACTCAATCTTGGCATATGGATTCTAAAATAAACTTGACTTTGTTATAAAATAATTCACTTTAGGTGCATGCCTAAAACTAATTGGAAAAGTCAATCTCTATTAATTAAAGTAAGAGTGATTAGTAAAACATTCAAACCTATATGATAAGCAAGGCTCCAATATAAACTAAATATGATTATAGTTATACTTGAAAAGTGACTTTCAACCTTATTTTAAATTAATAAATTGACTCGAGAAACATGGAATAAACCACTTCCTAGGTCTAAGCAAAAGGGTATTTAAAGCAAGAAAGGAATTGGTCCTAGTTACACAATTTAAAGGTATGAGGTAAACACCCAATCCAAAATTAAGCAAGGCTAAGGTGTAGACCAATCAATTTTGAATCTAAAATTCACAAGACAAATTCAAAACTTGATTTAAAAGAGTTAAATTTTTCAAATGGATAACGTCCTAGACCCAAATAGACAACATAATGACACCATGATAGACCAAAGTTACACGTGATTTGGAACTTGGTTTGAAACAAGGCAATGATTTTGGAATAACATGAGCAGTGTAACAATGTTCCTTAAACTAAATGGCATGATGATGGATTTGGAGTCAAACTCTCAAAGAAAAAGTTTAGAATACAACAAGTAACATAATGATGCCCCATAAACAAGTGACACACATAAATGTTTAGGATAAAAAATCTAATAAAAAAGTGTGACACTAAATAGATAGAATAACACCTCTTAGATGAAAGTGTGATGAAAACATGTGATGGTTATGACTTATTTTTTATTGTAATGAACAAATAGTTTTAGTCTCAAAACACACATGTAAATCAAAGAAAATAAAAATAACACAAATGGTTTGTCCTATCCTTATAACTAACACGGGTGTATGTAACTTCTACCAAAGTTTCTACTAATATACTAATGCTTGCGAGGAATCAAGTTTTAATCAAAAAATTAAAGAACAAGTGTAAGTAGAGTATTTATGCCCACATCTATCTCTCAACATTGGTATGTGGCATGAATTTATAGTGAGGACACTCAGTATTTGGAAAGAAATTCTACAATAAGTGGGGTTGACTAAAAATCTATAAGTATTGAATGCACCATATTATCGCAAGTTTGGATAACATAAGGGCACAATCATTTAAATTGGATTCATACCTGCTAATTTACTAAGCAAAGGTCTATTTATTTGCATAGTGACTCTAACTATGTAATTTTTTGTAGATTCTAATATATAGCAAGACTTGACCTGAGTTTTCATTAGTATCAGAGAGGTTAACCACTTAGCCCCCAATAATCCTAGTATCATATGCCCTTATTTATATACCTCACCATGCATCAGGGTTGGTATGATTTTAGGAGATAAAGGCCCAAGTCAACGCACCCCTAAAGAACTTGTGAGGAGGTGATGAACTCCCACCCATAATCCAAATGCATAAAAATAAATAAATGAAAATAGAAAGACTTTAGAGGTTTTTTTAAATCACCTAAGTCGCTCAAATCTTGGGGAGAGAATATATGATATTCCTTCTGATAAGACTTAATGAACAATAGCAATAAACCAAATGCTTTTGGTCATCTATGTTCTATAAATGGGATGGCGAAGAGTATACACGCTATAGTTTCTATTTTTCAAAATTAAATAATTTAATCTAAATAATTGAAATTATCTAAAGAACAAACAAGAATTGAAAAGGATCTTAAGAACTCTAACTAAAATAGGGGTCTTTTTAATAACACTAACTTAAAATGTGTTTCAAGTTTGACATTTGCAAAAACTTGAAATAAGAAAATAAAAGTTATTTAGTTCAATTTTTAAAAAGAACCAAAATAAATGTGAAATGAGTGTGAATGAGTGTTGAGATGCAATATTGTTTATTTTTTTCTTGATAAAACCTACAAAAAAAACTTGTTAGAAGTTTGTTTGGACCAAAAGAGAAAAGGCAACTTGTAGAATTAATGTTAAAAATAAAATAAAATAAAATACAAATAAATATAAAAAGCAATAATCAATGTTTTAACCATAAATTTTAAAATATACGTCAATTCTTCACGAAATTTAGGGAGGTTGTTCATAGGTCAGATCCTCGTATCGCTACAAAATTTTGGACTAAAACAATGAATAGAAAAAAGTTATAAGATCTGTATCAACTATTTTTAAGTAAAGAACTAAAAAATAAAAGTGGTAGTCACTAATTTGATGATAAATACTAAAATATAGATAGTTCTTCATACATTTTTTAGAAAAAAGTTAATAAACATACAAACATCTTTACAAAAATTTAGAAAAAAATAGTTAATCCATCAAAAGTTATGATGACATTATGAGTCATTTTTTAAGCAAAAATTAGAATAAGAATAATAAAAATTTATGAGGTGCGTATTCATGAAGAGTTGTCCCACTGGACATGTTATTATGTGAGATAAAAATCTAAGGGAGTTAATCAAGTTTTAGTATAATAGAAACTAATAAAAACACACTAATAAGTCTAACACTCAAGGATCAAGAGAACAATACAAGTAACTAACAATAGAAAACAAAACAAGTATTCTTTAAATTTTTTAAGAACAAGAGTTGCATGTTCGCTATAGAGGAATGTGTTTAATTATGTGCTCAAGGAGTCTTTGATAATGGTGCTCCTTGCATCATTTCTCCTTGTCACATTGTCAATGTTTTTGTATTATAACACTACAAGAATGTTTTGTCTCTCAACAATTAAACATTCTAACTTTGGTTTAGGAGCTCTTTTTAGTATGGTCTTGGAACTTCTATTTATAGCCTTTCAAACTAACTCCAACCCAAGTATAGTTAGATTTATTTTAACCCTAGTTGACTTAATGAAGGGACAAGTAATTAATATTTTAGATAGAGATCTTATATATTAAGCATGGCTCTTTATTTTTGAATTTAAGGCTTTAAAGGAGATATTTTTAATTCTTTGATTTTGAGGATGATGACACTATCATGACCTCAATTTTATTAAAATTTATTTTTTACAAAATTCATTTTTAATAATTCAACATAGAAATTTAACTTAAGTATTTAATTTGATTTGCTTAGTTAATCCATTCTAATTAGCATTTTTGCATTTTAGAAATTGTTTAATTTGTCTGTTTAATGGGTCCAAAGGTCAAACTATCAATTTCTTAGGTCACAAGTTGACTAAAGATGAATCCATGAGAGGTTATTATTGTGTAAAAAATAATACCTTAAATACGAATGTCTCAACATGATTTTAAGTACTAATGTTTGATATGTAGATGAAATTAAGACATTTAATGATTCTTAGGCTTAGTTTACATTATTTGGTAGAAACCAATATAAAGTGTAGTTGGAATAAAGTTGTGGCCAAAATAAAGTGTCTATAGTTTGACAACTCGTTTTGACCACAACTATGTTCCAACCAAACTTTAGGTTGATTTCTATCAAAAAAATACAAATTAAGCATAGGAACCACTAAATGTCTTAATTTTATCCACACATCAAATAATATTATTCAAAATTATGTTGAATCATTCTTATTTTGGGTATTATTCTATATGCAATAGTAACCTCTCATGGATTCATCTCTAGTCAACTTGTGACCTAGCAAATTAGCAGTTTGGTCTTTGGACCCATTAAATGGGACACTTAAACAATTTTTGAAGTGTAAAAATACTAAGCAAAATGAATTAACTAATCAAATCAAATTAAATGCTTAAGTGAAATTTATATGTGCAATTAAATGAAAATAAATTTTATAAAAATAAAATGTATATCATGATGATGTCATTATCTTCAAATTCAAAGAATTGAAAATAACTCTTTTAAAGCTTTAAACTCAAAAATGGAGAGCCATACTTGATAAATGGGATTTCTATCCCAAATATTAATTATTTGTCCCCTTCTTAACTCAATTAAAATTAAACTAAACCTAACAACACTTGGGTTAGAATTAGTTTGAAATTTTATAAATAAAAATGCCAAGACCATTCTAAAACAAGCTCTCAAACCAAACTTAGAATGTTCAATTGTTGAGAGACAAAGCATTTTTGTAGTGTTATAATGCAAAACATTGCCAAGGTGACAAGGAAAAATTATGCAAGGAACACCATTAATAAATACTCTTTGAGTACATGATTAAGCATATTCCTCCATGGACAACATGAGAATCTTACTCTCAAAGAAGGTAAATAATGCTTGTTTTACTTCAATTGTTAGTTATTTATATTGTTCTCTTGTTCTTTGAATGTCTAGGTTTGAGGTGTTATATTTTCAGTGTGTTTTTATTTAATTTTTATCATACTAACACTTTTTAAACTCTCATCTTGGATTCTTATCTCACATAATAGCTTGTCTGATAGGACAATTTTTTATGAGTGCACACCCCACAAATTTTTATTATTATCTCTTATTTTGATCTTTGCTAAAAACAACCCATAAAATCATCATAAATTTTGATGAATTAAATTTTTTTTTTAATTTTTTCAAGAATATTTATATTTTTATTAAAATATTTTAAAAAATTTATGAAAAATCTATCTATATTTTAACATTTATCATCAAATTAGTGACTACCACTTTTATTTTCTAATTTTCTACTATACAACAGATGATACAAAGCTCATATTTTATTTTATTTTTTTAATCTAAATTTTTTTGGAGATGTAAGGATATAACATATAAACAAACTCTCAAAGTTGTGTGAATAATTGATGTATATTTTATAAATTATAATTAAAACACTGACTACTACTTTTTATGTTTATTTGTGTTCGATTTTATTTTTAACATTAATTTTGCAGGTTATCTTTTCTTTTTTGGTCCAAAAAAATTTCTAAAAACAAATTAAATTTTATTAAGTAAATCGAATTAGTATTTCATCCCAACACTCATTCACACTCATTTCATATTTATTTTGGTGCTTTTTGAAAATTGAACCAAACGACTTTTATTTTTTTATTTCAAGTTTTCACAAAGGCTAAACTTCAAACACATTTCAAGTTAGTGATATTAAAAACAACCTCCATTTTGGTTAGAAATATTGAGAGATTTTTTAGTTCTTATTTATTATTTAGATATTTTCATGTATGTTTTCCCCCTGACCCCTTTAGGAAACTTGGGTGACCAGAAGCGCTTAGTTTATTGTTATTCTTTATGTAGTCTTGTTAAAAATAATGTCATGTATGTTCTCTCCAAGCTCTGAGTGACTTGGGTGATTCAAAAGTGACCTCTAAAGTATTTTCATTTTTATTTATTTCTTTTCTTCAATTTGTCTTATGGTAAGGATTTCATTGCCTCCTTACAAGTTCTTTAAAGGTGTGTTGACCTGAGGCTTCATCTCCTAGCATTATACCAAACTTACTCCACAGCATGGTATATAAATCAGAGCATATGATACTGTGATTATTATGGGGATAAGTAGTTAGCCTCTTTAATCCTAACAAAAACCTAGGTCAAGTTTTGTTAAACATCAGACTCTACAAAGCATTATATGATTAAAATTTCTATGCAACAGAATAGACCCTTATATAGTAAGTTAGCAAGTATAAACCCAATTAACGTAATTATGTCCTTGTGTTATCCATACTTGAGACCATCCAGTGTATTTGAAATTTATATATTTTAATCAACTCCACTTATTATGAAATTTATTGTCAAATGTTGAGTGCTTCTCACTTCAATTTTGTGCCACATACCAATACTTGAGAGACAGGGGGCATAAAAACTCTATGTACACCTATTCTTTAATTTTTAGATTAACACTTAATTCCTCACAAGTATTGGTATATCATTAAAAACTTTAGTATAATTTATGAACACCCATGTTAGTTATAGGGATAGGATGAGTCATTTGTGTTTTTATATTTTCTTTGATTTACATGTGTGTTTTGAGATAAAATTATTTGTTTGTCATAAGTCGAAATGAGTAATAACCATCACATGTTTTTATCACACTTTCACCTAAGAGGTGTTATTTTGTATGTTGGGTGTCACACTTTTGACTTAGAATTTTTATCTTAAAATATTTGTGTGTCACTTGTTTAAATGGGGCATTATTACATTGCTTGTTTTATCCTAAAATTG
This sequence comes from Torreya grandis, assembly GCA_037957365.1. NCBI lineage: Eukaryota > Viridiplantae > Streptophyta > Pinopsida > Cupressales > Taxaceae > Torreya > Torreya grandis. The sequence goes on from JARHVA010000384.1 coordinate 2,726,918, forward strand.
TGCCACGAGTTTTTGAACCCAAAGCCATTGTCATGCCATTTTGTTAAAAGAGTGTCATTATGTTGATCATGTTATTCCAAAAATATTGTCTTGTTTCAAATCAAGTTCCAATTCATGTGTACCTTTGGTTTATAATGGTGGCATTATGTTGTTCATTTAAGTTTAGGATGTTATCCATTTGAATAATTCAACTCTTTTAAACCAAGTTTAGAATTTGTCTTGTGAAGTTCAAATTCAAAATTGATCGATCTACACTTTGATCTTGTTTAATTGTTGCTCAAGTGTTTACTTCTAACATTTGAATTATATAACTAGGACAAATTCTTTTTTTGCTTTAAATACACTTTTTCCTAGACCTAGGAAGTAGTTTATTTTCATGTTCCTCAAGTCCATTTTTTGCTTTGAACTAAGGTTGAAACTCACTTTTTAAGTGTAACTATTAGCACAATTAGTTTACATTGGATTCTTGTTTATCACTTGGACTTGAATATTTTACTTGTCACTCTTATTTTGAATACTTGAGATTGACTTTCCCAATTACCTTTCGGTATGTGCCTAGAGTGAATGCTTTATATCAAAGTCAAGTTTGTTTTAGAATCCATGTGCCAAGATTGAGTCAAAGTGTTTTAAACTATTTGTCTTAGATTAATTGAAATTTTTTACCTTAACCTAGCTTGTTTCAAAGTCTAGTTTTATGTCTTTTTACCAAAGATCTAGCATGTTTTCATTTTAGACTAGATTAGACTTGTTCAAAACACTTTGTCAAGAAAATAATTCAGTTTTGCCTTTCATTTGACTATTTGTGTGAGAAGATCTTAAAGTATTAGAGATAAATAAGACCGAATTTTCCATTGATAGTTTTCGAGAAGAGATCCATTCTAGGCCAAGTTTAAACCATTTACAGCAATAAACTGAGTTTGCCATCTATACCAATTTTCAAAATGTTTTCAAGCATCATCTAATATTTTTAGTCTACAGTTCAAGTGTTGTCTAAATTCTAAACTTTTGTTTTTCATTTGATTTAGTCATATACCCAAACATGCCTCGATCGAGTTTATTTTCAAATGTCTAGCCCATATTTATTTTAAATACTAATGTCACTTTGCTTATACCAATGCCAAGTTCCATGAACCACATTCAAGACCATTTTCGAAGACCAAGACTACCCTCTTTAGGATAATTATCAAACCCAGCCATGCTAATTATCATATGCCAAGACTACCCTTATTTGGTCTAATTAAAGTACCAAGTTCACCCTTTAATGATAATGGTACCTAATCTCATACCTATGTCGATAATCCTCCTTTCACCTTTGTGAGAAATTAAGCTCTGTATAACCCAAGGATTATGATTGTAAGCCCTCCTTCTTTGGCCTACATGAACAACCAAGCTTTGTAGTACCCAAGGATTAACATTTTAAGCCCTAATCCTTTGGCCTACATTAGCATCCAAGTTTTATAGTGCCCAAGGATTACCATTCTAAGCCCTCATCCTTTAACTTACATTAAAAACCAAGCTCTACAGCATCCATTCAATATTATTACAAGACCTCATCCCTTAGCCTATGTTAGAAAACAATCTCCACAATTCCCATTCATTGCCATTCCAGGCCCTCTTCCTTTGGCTTTCATCAACAAAGATTCACAATGCTCTTTCATTACCATTGCAGGCCCTTCCAAATCTAGTAGTTCATTCTCCTAACTAGGTTGCACCATTACAACTAGATAGAGCACAGTTACCATCTTATATCTATAATCATTCTTTGTTTAGCCCATATTATATGAACCTATTTACAAAGAGCTCATTATTGAACCACAAGTCATTCTTCATCCATTACCAACCTTCCCCCAATTTAAAAAATATAAGTCAATCTTCAAGCCATAATCATTACCTCTCCAAGAGTCATCTTTTAAAGACTAACATGTGTCTATATCTGATATTTTACAAATAATTGTAATCCAAGGACATGAGAACCAACCAATCCATAACGTTTTTGATAAAATACATATTTGTGATGAGTTAACCTACATTGAATCATCCTTTAACCATTTCCCTTTAGTTGAGGAGTCTCACTTTAACAAGCCAATATTTGTTGAGTCACCCCCTAATGATTATAACCACCCTTAGGAAAATATTATCTTGACCATTGCCCTATTTCTAAGGATCCTCTCTTTGACAAGCTAGTCTTTATGGAGTTTCCTATTGACCATTTCCCTTTTATTGAGAAGCTTCACTTTAAAGAGCTAATCTTTATGGAGTCTTTCTTAGCTAATCTATTTTTAAAGAACCCATTATTCAACCCCAAGCCATTACTCATCCAATACTAAACATTCAACATAGCATCTTTACCATAACACTAGAATAAGAAACAACATTAAAGTCAGGTTCTATTTTTGAACTGACATTAGATTTAACATTTGAAGTAGAATCAATGTCGATCTCAACATTAGATTTAGATTCTCTTGAGTTAAATCAAAGTTAGAATCAAAATACATTTTTGGTTGTTACAACATCAGTTACACATGTTTTACAGATCAATTTAAATACATCTATGATCCTTCCACAGTTTTCAAGGATGATTACTTCAACATTGACACAAATTATCCTAGTATCTTCTATGAAATTTGTGTTCGTCAGTAGACGTCTCCTTGTTCCAATCTTTCACAGCTTGATCTTAGAAGAAACCTGCGATAGTAGGCAGGGGCTGAATGGTTATGGCTTCACTATTTCTTACTTAAAACTCTTACAAATCTATTACAATATCCTTGGTTAAATTTCTGATTCACAGGATCCTTCGAAAAGGGCAAGTGAAGAGCATACTCTTTTACAAGGCTACTAGATTTTCACACTGAAAATTTTTCGATGATAAATGCTTAGACAGAGAGGCTTATTTATAGCAATATTTGGGCGGTCCTGCCTGCGTCGCTGGCAAGGCGGTGTCAATCCCATCATGCTTTACAGCTCAAAAGATGGCTACAGTGAGATGCTATTCGAGGCATTGGATTCACATGATGATGATGGTGATGAAGGAATCATGGGTTGTGGGCCCAACATGTCTTTCGCTTCGTCTTCTAAGTCATCTTGAGTTATCGGATTAAAAAGGCATCTTATTTGAAAAGTACTTTGTAGATGCCAGTGTCGACAATTTGGAGGTCCCGCTTCACATGGTGCATGTCTTGGTGTGCAGTGGAAATAAGATTCCCACTCAAGCTGTCGGCGAATTATTGTATGCACTACCGTGTCTTGATCATGATTTTGTTCTTCATGAATGCGGTGCGGGCCATGCCGAGCTACCCAACGGTATAGGTGTTCGTTGCATGCAGATCTGATCCGAATACGCCACGTCCATAGTGGTCATTTTAACAGCTCAGTGAACTGATGATAAAGGAATTCACTATTGAGCCGTTCTATTGTGATGACTACTAAATTTTGACGGTGGTTTGCTTGGAGCATCACTGCTGCCGACATTTGCAGGTCTTGTCCTGCTGCATAAGAGATCCTCATAAATCTAGGGTGCAAGCCTTCTCTGAGGATTTGTTTTTGGACAAGAACATTCATAGAATCAAATCCTTGGTTTAATATCCTGGTAAGATTGAAACCAGGTGCAGGCTGATGCATCAATGTGGCTGGAGGATTCCGGCTGAGCCAATCTGCAATAACATTATTAGTACCTATAATATGCTCCACTGAAAAATTAAACTGATGGAAAAATGCCTGCCATCGGACATATTTCTCGCGACCATCCTTCTGACCATGATCTTTTTCTCTAAAGGTCAGAAATCTAGTACAATCGGTTACAACAGTGAAATGTGGCAGATGCAGAAGTTTAAGCATAAACTTCTCTAAGCATTTCTTTACAGCATAGATCTCTTTATCAAAGGAGGTCCATTTTAAAACATCGGAGCTAAAAACACCACTAGCAAATTCACATACAAATTCTTTACTATCTACTATACAAACAAGTACTCCTCCCCATGCAAGGTCAGAGACATCAGTATAAACTTTCATGTGTTTGGATTTAGGAACATGCAGTTCTGGTAGCGCTGCGACAGTTGCTTTAATCTTTCAAACTGATGCTGTATGTTGTTCTTCCCATCTGAAAGCTTTCTTTTTCTGGAGAAGTTGCTGTAAGATGTATCTGTCTTCACCAGAGTTAGGATAGAAACTGTTTAAATAATTCAGCAAACCAAAAATGCTTGAAGCTTGGGTTTATCCAAACATTCAGGAAAACTGATGACTTTATCCTTTATGTGTGGCTGGACTTGCATTTTTGAATCTCGGATCACCATGACGAGGAAATTGCATTCATTTGTGCATAACTGAATTTTAGTCTCTAAGAGGACTATTCCTGCATCTTGAGCCAGCTGGAAGAATTGGGAGAGATGAGTAGCATGCTCATCTAAAGAATTACTGAAAATAAGAATATCATCTATGTATACACACAAAAAATGAGAAGTGCCTTCAAAAAATTTATCCATATGCGCCTGGTAATATGCTGGCACATTCATTAAGCCGAAAGGCATGACAGTCCATTGAAAATGGCCAAAGGGGCAGCTGAACGCTGTCTTGGCTCTATCTCCTTCTTTGACTCTTATCTGATAAAAACCCGATTTGCAGTCAAACTGTGAAAAATATTTACAAGCTGCAACCTTTTCTAATAAATAGCTTTTATCAGGTATAGGATATGGATATGGCTCTGTGATGGCATTTAATGGTCGATAATTGATGACCATTCTTTTCTTACCTCTTTTCTATTCTGAATGCTTATAACCATGAATGCATAGCAACAAAATGGAGAGGTTGATTTTTCAATGAAGTCATTTTTCTCCAGATCTTTTATCTGTGATTCCATATCATCATAATCTTGTGCCGGTATTGGAATTCTTTTTCCAATCTTCATGTGCTTGCCTTCAAGTATCTTGATTTCCATTTCAGGCATAGCTTTAGACCAAAACTGCTGAGGATTCTCTGAGCAGATAGAGGACTTGATCTTTTCTCCAATTTCTAGTATCTCGGCTGGGATTATGTTAGGGCTTTGAGTCATGGCACTTGGAAACTGTTCTGTGGCATAGATAAGCCTAAGTATCCTAAGCCTTTCATTCTCTATGGTGAACATGATACTTTTTGCAGTAGCACCATAGGGTGTATATCTGTCTATGAATGATCCTCCAAGGAGGATGTCTATGGGCATCTTCTCTAAGGCAAAGAAATCACAATGGAAGGTTTTATCTTGAATACGCAGGGGTTGCTGATGTTTATATTTTTTGCATATAAATCTATTCCCCTGTATGTCAATGCTCTTATAAGCAAGATTGTCATCAAGTGTCTTCCAGTCACTGATGAGCTGAGGTTTAGCAAAAGAGAGGGAAGCACCAGTATCAACTTGTGCATCTACTAGTCTGCCATTTATTTTTAGAGTAAAAAACTGAGCAAATCTACCATTAATTAAATGGTTTAAATAGGCAGGCTGTGGTAGTTCAAGAGAAGGGATGCTGGTACATACCAACTTCTGTCTTCCTAGATCTTGGACTATCACTAGTTCTGAGTAGATTTCTTCTTTTGGTTCAGGTTTTGCTTCCTCTTCTGGTTGATTACTGCATTCACCTAGACAGTAATCTTGATCAGAATAAAACATACTTCTGACTTTATCCTCTTCATAGCCATCGTCCCATCGAGGGTCTGCTGCTAAGACAGGTTCTTCAGCTGGTAGGATCTGTTCCCATATTGGCTCTCTGATTTCTTTAGGCGGCTCTCTGCTGGTGAACTTGTTTTTGATCCAAGAGTCGCTTGGCTTGAAGGAACTTGGATAATACACAGGAGGATGCTGGGGTCTGTGCATTGTTGGTGGTTGTCTTGGTTGAGAGGGCTGTCTCCCTCTGGATGATTCTCCTCTAGAATATCCTCTTCCTCTGGGCTTCTCTGGTCTCTCTGGAACTTCATGGTGATTGTGTGACCAGGGTCCATATGCTTCATTAGACAGAATAGACCAGTCATGTTCTTTTGGTCTATGATGTCGTGTTTCTCTTTGCATGTTTGACATTGGCTGCTCGAGCTCATCTGCAAGAGATTCTAGGGTTGCTGCATCATCTTCATCATCTGATGCTTCATCTGGGAGATCTTCTAGAGTTGGCTCATAGATATTTTCCTGTAGATAAAGATCTTCATCGGCATCAACTATATCCCACCACGCGGCTGCGTTGGAGGAAAAAATAGCTTTAACTACGGGATTTTTGCAGGAGCATTACGGAGCAATGTGGCCAGGTTTGCGACAAATGTAGCAAATCGGCTGCTTGGAAGGAGGACGTGTGGTTCATCGTTTCTTGAGGAAACGATGAGGAGGTGCATAGGAATGTTTCTGGGGAAAAAAGTGACGCTTATAGGTAACATGCCAGCGACGCTGCTTCTGGTGTCGGCACGGTTGCACATATGGACGACAGCCAAATGGGGCCATTTCAGGGAAAATTGGAGCAATTTGGGATGTTTGGTGCTTGCTAAGCTTCTGCATGGACTTAGTCTCAGAGACTAAAGTCATGATATTCTGCTGGGCAAAGTCAATAACGTCTGAAAGAGCAAGATTTTCGATCGCTAAGCCTTTCAGGTCAATATAAGAGAGGACTCGGTCAATTAAATTATAGGGTAAAGCATGTAAAAATTTTAGCTTGACTTCAGTAGATGCAGAACTACGACTATCATATGCAAGCTTTCTAAATTGCTTAGCAAAAGCATCAAATTGCTTGAGATCGCAAAGCTCCATTTTTAACAACCATTTTTTAGATTCTATTTCTCTATTGCCGACAGGAGGAGCAAACTCATCAATCAATAATCTAAATAATGCTGCAAGAGAATCTGGCTGATTATGTACACGCTTGTATTATTGAGCTTCAGGTATAGCTTGCCACCAAAGACTAGTGATTCCCCATAAAAACTTTACTGCAAAGCAGGTGCTGCCTACTTGGTCAAGATGGGCCTGTATGACAAGAACTCGCATGGTATTGCACCAGGCAGTAATTTCATCTAAAGGATTTAACAGGTCATCGATATTAAGGTACCAAGGCTGCAAATGGATATGAGTGTGTTGCATAAGGGAATGGCTTGGTGATTTCTTAATTGTTTTAAAAGAAGGGCCAAAAGATACTGAACAAAGAGGTTTGGATGAAGATTCGGCCTTTTGGTCTTCTTTAGATAGCCAGCTGAGACTATCATCTAAGCTATCAATCTTTGAATCTATGGAATCTACTTTTTTCTAGATATTATTTACAGTATCCTTAATGGATAATACATCTCTACACAGATCATCAAAATTTTCAGAGAAATGAGAATTAAATCTAGATACATAATTTCTCTGTCGAAACTCATTAGAGGGATTATCATATGCAGCTGAGAAGTACTGCATACTGCCTGCTGGTTGTCTGTGGACACCTTTTGGCGGCGGCCATCTTCCACCTCTATAGAGAGTGACTGTATCTTCTGCGTAGAACTCAAGACTGTCTTCTCTGGGAAGACTCATCAAAGTTGCTGGTAAATCATTGCCGGGATTTACCTCTTCATCTTCTATAAGAATATGACCAGTTTTTACAGATCTACGGGATGAGGACGTAGATGGTCTTTGAAGAGAGAGATGGGAATTTACAGACAAGGATCTGGGAAGAATATTAACAGATCTGCCATCACTTTGATGGACAGTGGCTTGACTCTTCATTTTGGGAGAGACATTTTTAAGCCAATCTAATTTCCATTCTGATGGAACTTCGATTGTCTCAATATGTCTTTTTTGTAACTGGACTGTACCACATAATCTTCTTGCATATGGCAGATTTTCTAAGATTTTGGGGTGGTTTGTATTGGTCATGCTATAAACAACAGAGATGTTAATAGATGCATATTTGAATTTTCCAAACATATTAAGACCAAACAAAGATGTGAACAAACCCCAACAATCTAAAGATCCATGCTTGACTTCTTTACAACCTCTGTCACGGACTGCAACAGAGAGATTAGGACAAAACTCAAAACATATAGTATCATCATTAAGTCGACCAAGGCTAGACAATTGACAGGAATGTTTAAAACTGACTTGGCGACGATCACACAAAGCTAAATACAATACAGGTTTAATATTACTAGGAATCAAGGGTCTAATATGCACTCTGATTAAACCAAAATGGACAAACTTTACATCTTCATGTGACCTGATATAATTGATTTCTTGTTCAGGTAACAGAGAGAGTAAATTTGTTTGATAAGTTTTCTTAAGTTTATAGCAGAGGGTTAATTCAACAGACTTGATTCGGGGTTTTACAAACGATAGATAAGTGGATGTATATAAAAACTTAGACTTAACTAATTCAGACTTTTTATACACACTAGAAGCCTTAATAGCCGGAGGTTTGAACTGGCTAGTTTCTTGTTCAAGAGTTTCTTCAGTAACATCAATATCAGGGCAGTCTAATAATTGATCTGGGACAAATGGAGGAAGTTCATACATGCCTTCAAACTCGGATTCATTCATAAGTTCTACGGTAGATGTGGATGGTGCTTTTCCGAATTCCATTGTGGGGAGATTTGGGTTCTGGTAAGTGAGAAATTTCTGGTCAGGGAATATGATGCAGAGATAAAAGCGGCCTATGACAAAATGATATCGGCCTGTGACTCAATGCAATAACTTCCCAAAGAAATATTCAAGGCAGAGAACACAAAAGATCGATCCACAAAATAGGAAAATGATTCACAACTTATAGTTAACTTTGAACAACCTTACAGTTGGATGGCTCTGATACCAATCTTTTATCGTCAGTAGACGCCTCCTTGTTCCAATCTGATACCAGAGGCGTCTACTGAGGATAAAAGATTGGTATCAGAGCCATCCAACTGTAAGGTTATTCAAAGTTAACTGTAAGTTGTGAATCATTTTCCTATTCCGTGGATCGATTTTTTGTGTTCTCTGCCTTGAATATTTCTTTGGAAAGTTATTGCATCGAGTCACAGGCCGTTATCATTTTGTCATAGGCCGCTTTTATCTCTGCATCATATTCCCTGACCAAAAATTTCTCGCTTACCAGGACCCAAATCTCCCCACAATGGAATTCAGAAAAGCACCATCCACATCTACCATAGAACTTATGAATGAATCCGAGTTTGAAGGCATGTATGAACTTCCTCCATTTGTCCCAGATCAATTATCAGACTGCCCTGATATTGATGTTACTGAAGAAACTCTTGAACAAGAAACTAGCCAGTTCAAACCTCCGGCTATTAAGGCTTCTAGTGTGTATAAAAAGTCTGAATTAGTTAAGTCTAAGTTTTTATATACATCCACTTATCTGTCATTTGTAAAACCCAGAATCAAGTCTGTTGAATTAACCCTCTGCTATAAACCTAAGAAAACTTATCAAACAAATTTACTCTCTCTGTTACCTGAACAAGAAATCAATTATATCAGGGCACATGAAGATGTAAAGTTTGTCCATTTTGGTTTAATCAGAGTGCATATTAGACCCTTGATTCCTAGTAATATTAAACCTGTATTGTATTTAGCTTTGTGTGATCATCGCCAAGTCAGTTTTAAACATTCCTGTCAATTGTCTAGCCTTGGTCGACTTAATGATGATACTATATGTTTTGAGTTTTGTCCTAATCTCTCTGTTGCAGTTCGTGACAGAGGTTGTAAAGAAGTCAAGCATGGATCTTTAGATTGTTAGCGTTTGTTCACATCTTTGTTTGGTCTTAATATGTTTGGAGAATTCAAATATGCATCTATTAACATCTCCGTTGCTTATAGCATGACCAATACAAACCACCCAAAATCTTAGAAAATATGCCATATGCAAGAAGATTAAGTGGTACAGTCCAGTTACAAAAAGGACATATTGAGACAATCGAAGTTCCATCAGAATGGAAATTAGATTGGCTTAAAAATGTCTCTCCCAAAATGAAGATTCAAGCCACTGTCCATCAAAGTGATGGCAGATCTGTTAATATTCTTCCCAGATCCTTGCCTATAAATTCCCATCTCTCTCCTCAAAGACCATCTACGTCCTCATCCCGTAGATCTGTAAAAACTGGTCATATTCTTATAGAAGATGAAGAGGTAAATCCCGGCAATGATTTACCAGCAACTTTGATGAGTCTTCCCAGAGAAGACAGTCTTGAGTTCTACACAGAGGATACAGTCACTCTCTATAGAGGTGGAAGATGGCCGCCGCCAAAAGGTATCCACAGACAACCAGTAGGCACTATGCAGTACTTCTCAGCTACATATGATAATCCCTCTAATGAGTTTTGACAGAGAAATTATGTATCTAGATTTAATTCTCATTTCTCTAAAAATTTTGATGATCTGTGTAGAGATGTATTATCCATTAAGGATACTGTAAATAATATCCAGAAAAAAGTAGATTCCATAGATTCAAAGATTGATAACTTAGATGATAGTCTCAGCTGGCTATCTAAAGAAGACCAAAAGGCTGAATCTTCATCCAAACCTCTTTGTTCAGTATCTTTTGTCCCTTCTTTCAAAACAATTAAGAAATCACCAAGCCATTCCCTTATGCAATACACTCATATCCATTTGCAGCCTTGGTACCTTAATATCGATGACCTGTTAAATCCTTTAGATGAAATTACCGCCTGGTGCAATACCATGCGAGTTCTTATCATACAGGCCCATCTTGACCAAGTAGGCAGCACCTGCTTTGCAGTAAAGTTTTAATGGGGAATCACTAGTCTTTGGTGGCAAGCTATACCTGAATCTCAGCAATACGAGCGTGTACATAATCAGCCAGATTCTCTTGCAGCATTATTTAGATTATTGATTGATGAGTTTGCTCCTCCTATCGGCAATAGAGAAATAGAATCTAAAAAATGGTTGTTCAAAATGAAGCTTTGTGATCTCAAGCAATTTGATGCTTTTGCTAAACAATTTAGAAAGCTTGCATATGATAGTCACAGTTCTGCATCTACTGAAGTCAAGCTAAAATTTTTGCATGCTTTACCCTATAATTTAATTGACTGAGTCCTCTCTTATATTGACCTGAAAGGCTTAGCGATCGAAGATCTTGCTCTTTCAGATGTTATTGACTTTGCCCAGCAGAATATCATGACTTTAGTCTCTGAGACTAAGTCCATGCAGAAGCTCAGCAAGCACTAAGCATCCTAAATTGCTCCAATTTTCCCTGAAATGGCCCCATTTGGCTGTCACCCATATGTGCAACCGCGCCGACACCAGAAGCAGCGTCACCGGCATGTTACCTATAAGTGTCGCTCTTTTCCCCGAAAACATTCCTATGCACCTCCTCATCGTTTCCTCAAGAAACGACGAACCGCACGTCCTCCTTCCAAGCAGCCGATTTGCTACATTTGTCACAAACCTGGCCACATTGCTCCACAATGCTCCTGCAAAAATCCCGCAGTTAAAGCTATTTTTTCCTCCAACGCAACCGCGTGGTGGGATCTAGTTGATGCCGATGAAGATCTTTATCTATAGGAAAATATCTATGAGCCAACTCTAGAAGATCTCCCAGATGAAGCATCAGATGATGAAGACGATGTAGCAGCCCTAGAATCTCTTGCAGATGAGCTCGAGCAGCCAATGTCAAACATGCAAAGAGGAACACGACATTATAGACCAAAAGAACATGACTGGTCTATTCTGTCTAATGAAGCATATGGACCCTGGTCACGCAATCACCATGAAGTTCCAGAGAGACCAGAGAAGCCCAGAGGAAGAGGATATTCTAGAGGAGAATCATCCAGAGAGAGACAGCCCTCTCAACCAAGACAACCACCAACAATGCACAGACCCCAGCATCCTCCTGTGCATTATCCAAGTTCCTTCAAGCCAAGCGACTCTTGGATCAAAAACAAGTTCACCAGCAGAGAGCCGCCTAAAGAAATCAGAGAGCCAATATGGGAATAGATCCTACCAGCTGAAGAACCTGTCTTAGCAGCAGACCCTCGGTGGGATGATGGCTGGGACGATGGCTATGAAGAGGATGAAGTCAGAAGTATGTTTTATTCCGACCAAGATTACTGTCCAGGTGAATGTAGTAATCAACCAGAAGAGGAAGCAGAACCTGAACCAGAAGAAGAAATCTACTCAGAACCAGTGATAGTTCAAGATCCAGGGAGACAGAAGTTGGTAGTACCAGCATCCCTTCTCTTGAACTACCATAGCCTGCCTATTTAAACCATTTAATTAATGGTAGATTTGCTCAGTTTTTTACTCTAGAAATAAATGGCAGACTAGTAGATGCACAAGTTGATACTGGTGCTTCCCTCTCTTTTGCTAAATCTCAGCTCATCAGTGACTGGAAGACACTTGATGACAATCTTGCTTATAAGAGCATTGACATACAGGAGAATAGCTTTATATGCAAAAAATATAAACATCAGCAACCCCTACGTATTCAAGATAAAACCTTCCATTGTGATTTCTTTGCCTTAGAGAAGATGCCCATAGACATCCTCCTTGGAGGATCATTCATAGACAGATATACACCCTATGGTGCTACTGCAAAAAGTATCATGTTCACCATAGAGAATGAAAGGCTTAGGATACCTAGGCTTATCTATGCCACAGAACAGTTTCCAAGTGCCGTGACTCAAAGCCCTAACATAATCCCAGCCGAGATACTAGAAATTAGAGAAAAGATCAAGTCCTCTATCTGCTCAGAGAATCCTCAGCAGTTTTGGTCTAAAGCTATGCCTGAAATGGAAATCAAGATACTTGAAGGCAAGCACATGAAAATTGGAAAAAGAATTCTAATACCGGCACAAGATTATGATGATATGGAATCACAGATAAAAGATCTGGAGAAAAATGACTTCATTGAAAAATCAAGCTCTCCATTCTGTTGCTATGCATTCATGGTTAATAAGCATTCAGAACAGAAAAGAGGTAAGAAAAGAATGGTCATCAATTATCGACCATTAAATGCCATCACAGAGCCATATCCATATCCTATACCTGATAAAAGCTATTTATTAGAAAAGGTTGCAGCTTGTAAATATTTTTCACAGTTTGACTGCAAATCGGGTTTTTATCAGATAAGAGTCAAAGAAGGAGATAGAGCCAAGACAGCCTTCAGCTGCCCCTTTGGCCATTTTTAATGGACTGTCATGCCTTTCGGCTTAATAAATGCACCAGCATATTACCAGGCGCATATGGATAAAATTTTTGAAGGCACTTCTCATTTTTTGTGTGTATACATAGATGATATTCTTATTTTCAGTAATTATTTAGATGAGCATGCTACTCATCTCTCCCAATTCTTCCAGCTCGCTCAAGATGCAGGAATAGTCCTCTCAGAGACTAAAATTCAGTTATGCACAATTGAATGCAATTTCCTCGGCATGGTGATCCGAGATTCAAAACTGCAAGTCCAGCCACACATAAAGGATAAAGTCATCAGTTTTCCTGAATGTTTGGATAAACCCAAGCTTCAAGTATTTTTGGGTTTGCTGAATTATTTAAACAGTTTCTATCCTAACTCTGGGGAAGACAGATACATCTTACAGCAACTTCTCCAGAAAAAAAAGCTTTCAGATGGGAAGAACAACATGCAGCAGCAGTTCGAAAGATTAAAGCAACTGTCGCAGCGCTACCAGAACTGCATGTTCCTAAATCCAAACACATGAAAGTTTATACTGATGCCTCTGACCTTGCATGGGGAGGAGTACTTGTTTGTATAGTAGATAGTAAAGAATTTGTATGTGAATTTGCTAGTGGTGCTTTTAGCTCCGATGTTTTAAAATGGATCTCCTCTGATAAAGAGATCTATGCTGTAAAGAAATGCTTAGAGAAGTTTATGCTTAAACTTCTGCATCTGCCACATTTCATTGTTGTAACCGATTGTACTAGATTTCTGACCTTTAGAGAAAAAGATCATGGTCGGAAGGATGGTCACGGGAAATATGTCCGATGGCAGGCATTTTTTCATCAGTTTAATTTTTCAATAGAGCATATTATAGGTACTAATAATGTTATTGCAGATTGGCTCAGCCGGAATCCTCCAGCCACATTGATGCATCAGCCTACGCCTAGTTTCAATCTTACCAGGATATTAAACCAAGGATTTGATTCTATGAATGTTCTTGTCCAAGAACAAATCCTCAGAGAAGGCTTGCACCCTAGATTTACGAGGATCTCTTATGCAGCAAGACAAGACCTACAAATGTCGGCAGCAGTGACGCTCCAAGCAAACCGCCGTCAAAATTCAGGAGTCATCACAATAGAACGGCTCAATAGTGAATTCCTTTATCATCAATTTACTGAGCTGTTAAAATGACCACTATGGATGTGGCGTATTCGGATCAGATCTGCATCCAACGAACACCTATACCGTTGGGTAGCTCGGCATGGCCCGCATCGCATTCATGAAGAACAAAATCATGATCAAGACACGGTAGTGCATACAATAATTCGCCGACAGCTTGAGTGGGAATCTTATTTCCACTGCACGCCAAGACATGCACCATGTGAAGCGGGACCTCCAAATTGTCGACACTGGCATCTACAAAGTACTTTTCAAATAAGATGCCTTTTTAATCCGATAACTCAAGATGACTTAGAAGACGAAGCGAAAGACATGTTGGGCCCACAACCCATGATTCCTTCATCACCATCATCATCATGTGGATCCAATGCCTCGAATAGCATCTCACTGTAGCCATATTTTGAGCTGTAAAGCATGATGGGATTGACACCGCCTTGCCAGCGACGCAGGCAGGACCGCCCAAATATTGCTATAAATAAGCCTCTCTGTCTAAGCATTTATCATCGAAAAATTTTCAGTGTGAAAATCTAGTAGCCTTGTAAAAGAGTATGCTCTTCACTTGCCCTTTTCGAAGGATCCTATGAATCATAAATTTAACCAAGGATATTGTAATAGATTTGTAAGAGTTTTAAATAAGAAATAGTGAAGCCGTATCCATTCGGCCCCTGCCTACTATCACAGGTTTCTTCTAAGATCAAGCTGTGAAAGATTGGAACAAGGAGGCGTCTACTAACGATAAAAGATGCCCCTTCTCATTCCATATCATTCCACATGCCATTAACACCAACTAACCTAGCCATTATATTGGCATTCCACCTCCCACAAGCATCGATTGGTACTAATAGAATCACATCTTGTTGAATTGCATCCATGGAAACATATCAGTTGAATAATATCAAGGTGACCAAGACCATATTCATGCAAAAGAAGAACAATCTCATAGTGAAACCTTGTTTGAGGCACTAGAAGATAATCAAAGTTAAATTTCAATATTCTTGAGTGAAACCTTTTGGGAGGCACTATAAGACAATTAAGACAACTTTATTGGTGAAAACCTCTTCAAAGCACCAATAGCTAAGCACAATAGTTCTTCATTACTTGATGAAGACATTAACAAAGATAACATATGTATAGCTTCCATTTGATAGCATAATCAGATGGCATCATCTCTTAAACATAAACACCAAAAAAAATTGGTGGTCATATTAAGAGCATATTTAAAAGTCTTTAGCCCTGCCACAACAAAAATTATATCGAATCCAAAATCAACAACATTGTGTGTGACTTAAAATCTTGATATTCATTTATTACCCAACCATTATACATTCCATTATGATCCATTTCTCCATTTCTAAATTAGACCTTTAAACCAATATTTATCCTTATTTACCATCCTTGGCCACACTTTTTTTATAGAGGCTATGAAGACATCTTATCTTGAATTTTGGAAGAAACAAAATCAATGAAAAACAAAAATCATAATAGCATTATTGAAGTCCAAATCAGTAGTATGATCTTGATAGAGCATCTATTCAAAAGAGGTGTGGACTAGCCATTTACGTAATTGACTATTCTACTTGTATCATGTGTTGATCAGGATGAACATCTCCACATCAGTAGGAACAATAGAACCATTTATCTTATCTTGCTATTTACCTTGTCTTGTCATTTACCTTGACTTTTACATTATCCATTCACCTTGTCATTATTTCATATCTTTCCATTTGTCTTGACTTTCCCTTTGCCTAACCTTACCATCCTTTCAGACCTTGTCATATCTTTGAACTACATTCACTTGAGGTCCTTCTTCAGGACTATGTAGGTAGCACTCAATTTACAGTAAGGTTAGCTCAATCATCTTTTTTCCAATTCCCTTACCATTTTGAGAGAAATTTATGAAAATGCTCTCTATGTTTTTCAAGTCACCATTATGTGCATTATGCATTTAAAATAGATGAGTCATGCTCTCACCATTCTGAGTTGGCCCATTTTGTATCTGATGATTCTTGATTGAGTTGAGATGCCTAGAAAAACTTGAAAACATGGTTTTGTGCTAGGCCATTCATATTGTACATGTGCCACTCAAGACATGCATCTCTTATTCAATCGATATAACTAAAGTGTTCTCATGGATTTCATCATGACCATTTCCATTTTCTTAGTTCATTTTTTGATAGTGTTTCATCCCATTCTTGGGATAATTACAATTGGCCTAAAGTCCATATTGGACTTTGTGTCCAAAGGACTATGCAGGTAATGTCCAATTGATAACAATGAAGTTGAATCCATTTATACACCTCAAGAAAGACCATCCAAAACTTCAGTATAAATGTTGATGAGAACTTTCAATATCCAACCTTTCTTATGAAAATTCCAATGTGAATCTCCAACTAAGAGATTGGAAATGATTCACGAAATGATTACTTGGGAAAATTTTCAGATTACTAACTATGAAAAAGATCCAAGGACTATTACTAAAATTTTGGCATATAGATTCATTGGTATTGTGAAAGTTTGGTGGGAGAGTCTCTTTGAAACAAATTGACAAGCAATCATTGATCATGATTCATCCCTTGTTAGAGCCTTAACAAATGCATTGATATCTAATTTGTTGGAACATTGGATAATGATAGAGAGATGAATAAACAGAAGTTCATGAAAGCTCAGTTATGTGATATGAGTTGTCTAAAAGAATATATCTACTACATGAATTAATTATATTATGGTACTGGCGAGCCTAATAATATTGCTTATAAAGTCAGATATCTTGAGTCTTTTCCTGTTTATTTTTTATAAAAATATAAAGAAGCTTTAGGAAATGATTTGCTTACAATATCATTTTCTAGAATCAATCAAAATATCAAAGTTATGCATATGAAACTATGTGTTGAAAGACAGACATAGAAAGAAACTATGAGATTTCATAAGCAGATTGGTGCAAAGTTTTGTGAATGGCAAGAAGATAATTTTTGATGTCAATATTCTCATACTTATCACAAATATAAGTATAAAACATGTAAAAAGTCTTCTTATTGTCATTGGTCTTTCCCCTAGGAGGAAAACATATTATCCATAGAATAAATATAAGTATAAAAATAAGTTTTCTAAAAGAAAATAATGGCCAACAAAAGTGTTCAGAAAAAGAAAGCATGGTTATCACAAGAAACTTGTTAAGTGTTTTATTTGCCAAAGTGATCATTATGTTAATAAGTGCCCCAATAGAAAGAAAGAAGTTAAAAATATGAATTTATCGAATTCCTATAATATTGGTGAAGATGAGTTTGTTCTGATCTTTGAACCTGAAGACCATTATGATTTTGATATTCTTGTTGAAGAATTTTTAGAATTGGAAGAAAATTTTGAAGTTAATATTGCATTAAACCACTATTCTTCTGAATCAGAAGAATCTTCTAATTATGAACTAGAAATTGGATTTTAGATTCACATGATAAGAGCTCTCATACTTGATGCAGTATCATTATATTAATAGTTATATCAACTAAGCAAAGGTATGAAGAAACTCTAGTTTATTTGATTACTACCAAATCTACTTTTCAACCACAAATATAGAAATGTGAGAAAGAATACTTGTCCAGACTTGCTATAGAAATAAAGAGAGAAATTCTTAGAAATCTTTTGCCACAGTTCAAACAACTTTCATTACATCAAAATATTAAAGAAAGTTATGGAAAAAATGATATATTTAGAACTGAATGGAGGAAGAATAGGATAGAGAAATTAAATATATTTCTAAAAAAAACCCAAAAAAATTAACTGAATTACTGAAAGAAGAAGATGATGAACTCCAGTATCAACAAGAAATAGCTATGACTACTTGTTAGGTTGTGGAGCTAAAAGCTTCAACCTTTGCAAACTGAGGAACAGATGGTTGCTGAGTTCTACAAGAACCGGCGTCGGCAGCAGGACCGACGTCGGCAGAGTCCAGTGCAGAAAGCCACCGGTGACGGCAGGAAGTCGGCCGACGTCGGCAGAACCAGACTAGCAGGGACCGACGTCGGTCGCCTGTGTGTTCCCGAAGTGTTCGTTTCACGGACAGTTAGTTAAGTGAACGATGAGTTTGCATGTTGAGACCAGCCAGAGTCTTGGGCTGCGAGGATAATTGTCTAAATTAAGAGTCTAAGTTAGTGTTTGAGTTAGGGATCTATTTATAGACCCATTGGCATGTATTGTTTAAGGCATGAGATAGAAAGGAAGAGTTTCTTCTTATTGTAAGATCTGTGAGTTGCAGGTTGTTGCAAGCTCATTGGGGATCTACATGTAAGTTTGGTCTTTGAATTGCAGGTTGCAGGTTCATGAGAGATCAGCTTGAAGTGCTATAGAGTGCTTGGTGTACCAGCAGGGTTATTACTGACTGGTTGGTGAGGTGAACACCAATTCTGTGTGTGAGTTGGTTGTTGGGACCATTTTTTGTGTAGGAGAGTGTGTGTGAGAAGAATTACTATACACTTGAGGTGTGGCGAATCTCTGTAAGGTGAAAGAGTGTGGCGGCTCTTTGATGTATTCCTTTCTGTATAGTGTTAATACAAGATAGTGTATTGTCTCTCATATTCTGTGCTATTGGTGAATTCTAGTTACTTATGTTTCTGGTTATTTCCGCATATTCAATTGCTTATATTTGGTAATCATACTGTGCTCTTTCTGAGGAGCAAGATCCTAACGAGTGGTATCAGAGCATGTTTGTTGTTCTAGATTCCTGACAAGTGGTATCATAGCAAGGTTGTTGGCTCATAGCTTGATACCAACAAGTGGTATCAGAGCTTTTGGTTGGGATACTAACAGATTGGTGTAGATCTGGGTAGTGTGTTTTGATTACAGGTTACTCACAGGGCTTCTGTTTGAGTGGGAGTTGAGCAATGGCAGAAAATAGTCAACTACGAATGGAAAAGTTCAATGGCAAGAACTACCAATTATGGAAGATGCAGATTGAGGACTATCTGTATCAAAAAGATTTGTACTTACCGTTGGGTGGGGTTGCTAGCAAACCCTTGGATATGAAAGATGAAGAATGGGAGGTTCTTGATCGGAAGGCTCTGGGATCTGTTAGATTGAGTCTTGATTCATCTGTGATTTTCAGCTTATCACAGTGTAAGACAACGGTGGAGTTGATGAAATCTTTGGCAAATTTGTATGAAAAACCCTCGGCTTCAAATAAGGTATTTTTTATGAAGCGTTTATTTAATTTGCAAATGATGGAAGGTGGATCTGTTCATAGCCATCTTAGTGATTTCCATGGTTTGGTAAACCAGTTAAGTTCAGTGAATATTGTATTTGATGATGAACTTAGAGCTCTCTTAATCTTGTGTTCATTACCTGAAAGTTGGGAAGGTTTGGTAATGGCAGTTTCTAATACTGTGTCTCCTTCAAAAGTCTTAAAAGTGGATGATGTTGTGAGTGTGATCTTGAATGAAGAGATACGCAGGAAAAGCACAGGTGAATTATCTGGAGATGCTTTGAGTGTTGAAGGAAGAGGAAGGCCAAGAGAGAGGACAGAGCGTGGGAGATCAAGGTTGAAGATAGGCAAGAGATCCAAGTCCAGGTATGGCAGAATAACCTGCTGGAAATGTGGAAAGCAAGGGCACTTAAAGAGAGATTGCAGATCGGGTGAAGATCATCATGAAGAACATGGAGAAGAAGCAGATGTTGCAGGCTACGTTGCACAAGATGCTCTGGTATGTTCTTTGGATAAAGTAGAATCTTGGGTATTAGATTCTGGTGCCTCTTTTCATGCATCTCCACATAGAGAATTTTTCCATGAGTATGTCCAGGGAGACTTTGGAGAAATTTGTGTAGGGGATGGTAAGTCTTGTCAGATTGTTGGCAAAGGCAAAGTGAAGCTGAAATTGCAGACAGGTGACACATGGGTGTTAAAGGAGGTCATGCATGTCCCAGTTCTGAAGCAGAATCTGATTTCTGTTAGAAGCTTGGGTGAAGAGGGTTGCACAGTAACTCTCACAGCGGACTCTTGGAAGGTTACCAAGGGTACACTTGTTGTAGCTAGAGGTAAGAAAGTAGGTACACTTTATCTATCTACTTGTTTTACTGATTCTCTTTCTGGGTTATCTACTTCAGTTATAGATTCAGAGATGTGGCTTGATAGGCTTGGTCACATAGATAAGAAGGAGATGTTGGTTCTTGAGTCAAAGAGTATGCTTTCGGATTTGGAAGGCATGGATCGTGGTTTCTGTATGCAGAAGAAGGTAAGGTTTCTTGAGGAATTCGATGTCAGTGACAAGAACGGGAAAGCCTTGGTTTTCAAGGAGAAAGTGACGGACAGAGTTCAGCATAAGGTGCAGAGGAATTCTGAGCAGAGCAAGGGTGATTTGGACAAGGTTTTGATCCAAAAAGAGCTCGCGGGAAAAAGTCAGGTCTCACAAGAAAAACACAGAGACCGACGTCGGCAGGAAAACCGGCGTCGGTGTCCAGACAGGGACCGACGTCGGCTATGTGAAGCCCGACGTCGGTGACTCAGGGCAGAAAAGAGATCGGCGTCGGCCAGGGGAAACCGACGTCGGCAGGGAGGCAGTCGCAGGAAACCGACATCGGTCAGCTGTAGACTGAGATGTGACCGGCATCGGTTACTGAGACGAATTTTGGGTGGACAGCGAGTTGTCATGGAGTCTCAAGCGCCCATATGGAGGACTGAAGGTGTAAGTAAGTTCTTAAATTTGTCATTTCCCTTCTTTACACTACTTGTTGCTCACTTATGGCATAGGACCAGGAAGTTGTTGAAGAAGCAGAACAGGTAGATCCAGGAAACAGTGGGAGCTTGGCATGGATGAGGATGTGATTCCTTGGAGGAGAACCAAACAGGTGTTTTGGGTAGTGTTGCCAGCTGGAAGTAAGCACTGAGAGACGAATGGATGTTGAGGATGAAGAAGAGCAGAAATGGATACGTGAGATGGTAGATCAGGGTATATGATCTTGTATTAGCTGCAGGGCAATGAAGGTTTGATCATTGTGTTTCTCTTTACCAGGTTGGATAATATTAGCTACATTATCCTATTTTCTGTATGATGTGCTTGTTGCAGGGTTATATATACAGGTATTGCTGAACTAAAGGTAAAGCTAGTTCAGGGGTTTGTCATGGAGAATTTGGAAGCAGCAAGATTCTTTGGCATGAGTGTGTTCTAGAGACATGGAGGTCTTATTGACTTTGTTTCAGGATGATTGTGTGAAGCCGGTTAGCACACCGATGGTAAGACAGTTCTTAGAACAGGTGTCTTGATTCACATAGTGAGGTTGAGTGCATGGTATGTACTAAACCTAAGTTTTCCCAAGCAGTGGGAGTTGTCACAAGTTTGGAGTCAATCCGGGAGAGTAATACTGAAGGGCAGTTCAGTGGGACCAGCAGCAGGTGCACATGCTATGCAGGGTCAAGTTCTTTTTCTACATGGTTGTAGATGCGGATGTGGCAGATAATTTGGATGACATATTTTGCACCATGGATTTTGTGGTGGTTGGTCTTCAAGAGTGATCTTGAGGAGGGATACAAAGCCAAGGAAACAAACTAGACGGTGTACAGGTACAGGTACAGGTTGCAGCTATTTATCTCCAAGTGGGAGATTGTTAGGTTGTGGAGCTAAAAGCTTCAACCTTTGCAAATTGAGGAACAGATGGTTGCTGAGTTCTACAAGAACCGGCGTCGGCAGCAGGACCGACGTCGGCAGAGTCCAGTGCAGAAAGCCACCGGCGACGGCAGGAAGTCGGCCGACGTCGGCAGAACCAGACTAGCAGGGACCGACGTCGGTCGCCTGTGTGTTCCCGAAGTGTTCGTTTCACGGACAGTTAGTTAAGTGAACGATGAGTTTGCATGTTGAGACCAGCCAGAGTCTTGGGCTGTGAGGATAATTGTCTAAATTAAGAGTCTAAGTTAGTGTTTGAGTTAGGGATCTATTTATAGACCCATTGGCATGTATTGTTTAAGGCATGAGATAGAAAGGAAGAGTTCCTTCTTGTTGTAAGATCTGTGAGTTGCAGGTTGTTGCAAGCTCATTGGGGATCTACATGTAAGTTTGGTCTTTGAATTGCAGGTTGCAGGTTCATGAGAGATCAGCTTGAAGTGCTATAGAGTGCTTGGTGTACCGGCAGGGTTATTACTGACTGGTTGGTGAGGTGAACACCAATTCTGTGTGTGAGTTGGTTGTTGGGACCGTTTTTTGTGTAGGAGAGTGTGTGTGAGAAGAATTACTATACACTTGAGGTGTGGCGAATCTCTGTAAGGTGAAAGAGTGTGGCGGCTCTTTGATGTATTCCTTTCTGTATAGTGTTAATACAAGATAGTGTATTGTCTCTCATATTCTGTGCTATTGGTGAATTCTAGTTACTTGTGTTTCTGGTTATTTCCGCATATTCAATTGCTTATATTTGGTAATCATACTGTGCTCTTTCTGAGGAGCAAGATCCTAACGAGTGGTATCAGAGCATGTTTGTTGTTCTAAATTCCTGACACTACTCAAGTTATTGAAGATAAATATTTTCATGATCAAAATGATGAATCTTCTCATATTCAGCAAGTCAAAGTAAATACAACTCATAACCCTATTTGTGATTTAACTATCAAGTGGAATGGATTTAAATCTTATCAATTAGATGTGCTTATAGATAAAAGTGTTGATATTTATTTGGTTAGATATTACTCTATTCCCATTGATCAATGGAAAGCGGATTTTCATAGATTAACATTTAATACAAAAATAGTAGTATCTTAGTTATTTGCTCATGTTCCTTTCTTAATAGGAGATCAAATATATTATTTCTTTGTGATACAAAATGAGCTTTCATAATATGATATGATGATTGGTTTAGATAATTTAGCAAAATTTTATCTAGTTTCTATTTTTATGAAAGAATTATCCTTGAGAATAATATTAATTTTGTCAAAAAGGAGAAGTATGTTTGTAAAATTCCATTACAAGAGAAAGATAAGAAACTTTTAAATAATGTTTGCATTCATAAGATTATCAGTATGTATATTTCATATATTAATAATATCATTATGAAAATCAAAAATGATTGTTGCTCAAAAAATCCTTTAGCATTCTAGCAGAGAAAGATTCATACCTGTAAAATTGAGTTGAAAATGATTAAAGATAAAAATGAGAAAGATGTTGATCCCAAATTTAAATATCATCATTTTGGTATGTTTCCCTCTCTCAGACAAAAATGTTTTGAAAAAAAATCTCATTTAAAAAGGGATGGGTATTATCAAAGAATCTAGTAGTCCCTAGGGATGTGAAGACTTTATGTTAATAAAAAGTTGAACAAATAAGAGGAAGAAAATATTAGTGTTGAATTATATTCCACTTAATAAATGTCATTCCAATGCAACATCCAATATCATCTAAAGATGAAAATTCATAGAGGATTAATGGCAATAAAGTCTACAATAAATTTGATCTCAAATCAGGGTTTTGGCAAATCCAAGTTGTAGAAGAAGACAAGTATAAAACTACTTTTATTATTAAATTTGGTCAATAGGAATAGAATGTACTTCCTTTTAGTCTAAAAATCACTCCCATTATATTTTAAAATATGATGAATCAAATTTTTGCTCATATTCTCAATTCATCATTGTGTATATTGATAATATCTTAGTATTTTCAAAATCACCAAAGGAACATATTGATCATCTAAAACACATTTATCATATTGTTTATGGAAATGTATTAGTTGTTTTTTCAAAAAATATTATTAATTTAAAATTTAAAATTGATTTTCTTGGTGTTAAAATAAATTATAGAGAAGTAACAATTCAGGATCATGTTCTTAAAGATATCAATAAACTTCTTGATGAAATTAGAGATAAGAAGACACTTCAAAGATTTCTATAGGTTGTGTCAACTACGTTGCAAGATATTATTATAAAATTGCCCAAGATAGATTATTGTTGAATAAAAGGCTCTCCAAAAATCCTCTAGAATGGAATGATCAAATGACTACTACAATAAAGAGAATCAAAAAAATTGTCATAATCTACCAAAGAACATATTGATCATCTAAACAGCTTTAAGATGATTACTTTTAAGGATGAAATTGATTTCCTTGGTGTTAAAATAACTTATGGAGAAGTAGTAGTTTAGGAACATGTTCTTAAAGATATCAGTAAACTTCCTGATGAAATTAGAGATAAGAAGATATTTCAAAAATTTATATAGGTTATGCCAATGACATTGCAGGATATTATTATGACATTGCTCAAGATATATTATTATTGAATAAAAGGCTCTCCAAAAACACTCCAGAATAGAATGATCAAATGACTATTGCAGTAAAGAGAATCAAAAAAAATTGTTAGAATCTACCACTTCTTAGTCTTCCAAGTAATGGATTGAAGATCATTGAAATTGATGCATCTGATCAATTTTGGGGTGCTATGTTAAATGAAAAATTATCTAATGGAATAGAAAAAACTTGTAGGTTTGCTTCTGATGCATTTAAGAAAGCTCAACTAAATTATCATTCTACTCACAAAGAACTACTTGCAGCTATCAAGGATATACATTCTTTTGTGTTCATTGTTAGATTAGAAAAAACTATTATAAGATCATATTTAAATAATTTCATAAGTTTTCTTGAGAATTCAGATAATTACAAAAAGGTGGTAATAGCAGATTAATTTGTTGGGTATCATTTCTTTCATAGTTTGATTTTTTTGTGGAATATGTTTTTGGTAAGAAGAATTGTCTTACTAATTTCAAATCTAGAGGAAAGAACCAATAATATAATATCTTTATTGTCACAAAAGTTAGAGAAGAGTTTCATATTTCTCTTTGGAAATATTCAATAACTATATACTCTTAGCTTCAGCATGAAATTACCAGACTCACCATAGAATCTTGTGATGCTTCACTACAATTGAATAATACTCATGTTGCATATACTTCTCAGTTTCATGAACCAGATGGTAGAAGATGGCCATCTATGATTCTGAATTATATTAACAATGATGATATTATAGTTGAAAGAATGATTCAATAAAAATTATGTTTAAAATTTATTTATCATCATGGATTAGAATTTTTAGTTCAACAGTCGAGGTTTTGGCCATCATTTAATCTAGGTTTTGAAAATTTTTGGTCTTTAATAGATTTTCCTAAACATCTCTAAAAAAATTTGGATTTTATTATGCCTACAAAGACTTCAAAAGATCCAACAGTTAATATTGATCTAAACCAAGTTCATAATACTTTCATTTCCCTAAGGATTCCTTTTAGAATTAAGTTTACACTTTTCTCTGTACATAATCATCAATTTGATGCTAGGCTTAGATCACATGTTTAACCTATTGTTGTATTATGGAAAAGATTTACTATTAGTCATCAAGCTCAATTTCCACCTACAGTTTCAAATCATCTCATCAGAATACCTTTTTCATTATACATATATCTAGATATTTCCTCTAACCTAGGTTCTAATTATTAAACTATTTTCCTCAAGGAGAATATGAATTTACCGATGATGATTGATAATCTGTAATACTAATGATAGGGTCTATTTATCAGTGTGAATGTGGGAATGTTAACCCTTTTTTCTTCTTCATGGACCTTACCACATTACTAAAGGTACTATGTTGACAGGTATGTTGATAGATTCTTGTTATGTTATCAAGAATGTTGATAGAATAATTTAAGTCAGTGCATAGTATACCCATAATCCACTATCTAGAGCTTTATATAAAGCAAGAATATTTGTTTGTATCACTTCTTATATCGAGTGGGGAATCCTGACACACTAGGAAGTGATAGATATGGTGGAGGTGGCCTTATTTAGTTAGTGTTTTTAGTATTCACTAACTTTATATCTTTTTCACCTAACTAGATGAGTCGTCATCTAATTTTACCTAATACTTAGGTTACTCTAAAGATCCAATAAGAAGCCTCTTAGAATTCTATAAATACAAAATCAAGGCTCATTCATAGGCAACGGGTCTAAGAGTTAGTATATCTTCTAACTATGTTAATCTATTGAAATATAGGTCATATGCTCTTTGCTTACCGTTACTAAACAAATCTTACAAATCAAAATAGCTTATATTTATGTATAATGTCTATGTATGTTTCGGTTCGCTATGTATATCCTTTAGTGTTCTTTAAATGTTGATAGAATAATTTACATCAGTGCATAATGGACCCATAACCCACTATTTAGAGCATTATGTAAAGCAAGATTATATGTTTGTATTACTCCTTGTATCGAGTGGGGATCCTAGGTGGCTTGATTTAGTCAGTGCTTTTACTATCCATCAATTTTATGTCTTTCTCACCTAACTAGATGGGGTTGTCATCCACTTTTAATTGTTACCTAGGTTGCTCTAAATATCTGATAAGAAGCCTATTGGAATTTTATAAATAAAAGACCAAGGCTCATTCATAGGCAATGGGTCTAAGAGTTAGTTTATCTTCTAAGTTTTTTATTTCGTAGAAATACAGCTCGTATGCTCTTTGTTTACCATTACGAAATGGATCCTACAAATCATAAAAGATTGTATTTCTATATAATGTTTATATATGTCTGAGTCCTCTATGTATATAATTTTATGTATGTCTTTTAATGGTATCATAGCCAAGTTCATGTTAAATTCTCAAAAATAAAGTCTCAACCTTTGTATTTTCCAAATTCTATATCAATATATTTCAATATTCTTGTGTTTCAAATATCTAGTTATTTTGATCATTACTATTTTGAAATTTTCCATTATTATTGGTGATGATAGTGAAGGTAATGGTATTTTAAAGGCATGGATTGCTATGTTTTGAGACCTGTATAGTAGCGACAATAGCCAGTATGATTTATTCCTCAAACCAGGCAGCTTTTAGTACTCCTAGTACTTCTAAAGTCATGGAATTCTCTAAAATATCATTAAGATCTCCCAGATATATCTATAATAATCTTTAATTAGGTTAGTTCCAGTATATAGACTTAAAAATTTTCATCCTCTAAACATATATGTTCTTACAAAAATAGAATCCATGACCCATAGATAGATTTTATTTTCTGTATTGACTATCAAAAGTTAATAGATCAAGCCCAAAATAATATCAACATGGTTTCTAGAAAATATTCAAAATTTGATCATGAAGTTTTGATCTTACTCCAAAGAACTAAGCAATTATTGTCTGATCCAAGATTAGTTCATATGGAAGAAAGTTCATCCAAAGAGCATATGTATAAAAAACTCCTTTAGAAAATGAGTCATATACTGAGAAAATATTTTCAAAGTTATCTGATTTTAATAAATATACTCCAAATAGAAAGCAAAGATCTCAAATAATATTTCTAAGATAAATAGATAAGAATTTAGACTAGACACTATAAGTTAAGATGTTGAATTAGAATAATTTAGCTACAAAGTGTCTAAATAATAGAATCTCTAAGATTCAACAATCTATTGATCAAGCCTGTAACATGCTTAAGTCTATTGACTTATATTGAAAAGATCAAGTTACTCAAGCATTACATCAACTTGAGGATATTTAGGACTACAATGTCCATTATAAATAAGAAAGTTGAATCATAAATCTCAAAGACAGAAGTAAAATTTGATGATATTAAGAGTTCTGAAGATAAGATAATGAAAAGGCAAAGTCAGATAGACACAAGAGTCAATACTATTAGAACATAATTCCATTTGAAAGTTCTTAAGTATGATGATATTTAGTCTATTAATCATAATATATTAGGTACCCATAAAGTCATGAAAAATAATTAAAAACCCTTGTATCCCAAACTGATAGTTTATTTTGAGAAATTATCAATAAATCTTCCTTTGTCAATATAATTCCAGACATTTTGTCTAAAGTTGATTCTTTTCAACCTTCTATAAAAAAACTGGTCCCAAGTCCAACAATTAAATAGATCCCTCCATATACCAAAATCCAAAAGCCTCCTAACATACTATCCACCTCAGCTCAAATATTTAGAATTAGTATGGCTAGAATTGATATCAATGAAGCTAAATCTATGTATACACCTCAAGAAGGATCATCCAGAACTCCATTAGAAAGTTAGATGAGAACTTTGAATGTCTAACCTTTATTATGGAAACTCCAATGTGAATCTATAGCTAAGAGATTAGAAATGACTCAAGTAATGATTGCTTGGGTAAATTTTTAGATTACTAACTATGGAAAATATCTAAAGACTATTAATAAAAGTTTGGCATATGGATTCATTAGCAGTATGAGAGTCTGTTGGGATAGTCTTTTTAAAACAGATAGACAAGCAATCATTAATCATGATTCATCACCTATTAGAGCCTTAGCAAATGCATTGATATCTAAATTTGTTGAAACATTGGATAATGATAGAGAGATGAATAAACAAAAGTTCATGAAAGCTCAGTTGCATGATATGAGTAGTCTAGAAGAATATATTTTCTACATGAAATATTTATATTATGGTACTAATGAACCTAATAATATTACTTATAAAGTCTGATATTTTGAGTCTTTTCCTATTTATTTTTCAGAAAAAATATAAAGAACCTTTAAAAATTGATTTGTCTACAATATCATTTGCAAGAATCAATTAGAATATCATAGGTGGGCATATGAAACTATGTGTTGAAAGCAAGACTTAAAAAACTATGAAATTTTGTAAGCAAATTGGTGCAAAGTTTTGTAAATGGTAAGAAGATAATTTTGATTGTCAAGATTCCCATACTTATTAGAAATATAAGTATAAAACTCAAAAAAACCTTTCTGATTGCCATTGTTCTTATTCTCCTAGGAGGAAAACCTATCATCCTCAGAATAAATATAAGTATAAAAATAAGTTTTCTAAGAGAAAAAATGGCCAAGAAAAGTGTTCAAAAAAAGAAAGCATGGTTATCACAAGAAACTTGTTCAGTGTTTTATTTGTCAAGGTGATCATTATGTTAATAAGTGTCCTAATAGAAAGAAAGAAGTCAAAAAGGTGAACTTATTAAATTTATATAATATTGATGAAGATTATTATGCTATGATCTACGAACCTGAAGATCATTATGATTTTGATATTCTTATTGAAAAAATTTTAAAAATAGAACAAAAATTTGAAACCAATATTGCAATAAAACATTGTTCTAAAATCAAAAGAATCTTCTGATTATGAATCAAAAATTAGATTATAGATTAATATGATAAGAGCTCCCATACCTGATGCCATGTCATTATCTTGACAATTATATCAGCTAAAGCAAAGGAATGAAAAAACTCCAGTCTATTTGATTATTATTAGATTTGTTCTTCAACAATAAATACAAAAATGTGAGAAAGAATACTTGTCCAAACTTGCTAGAGAAAATTGAGAGAAAAAAACTCTTAGAAATCCTTTGCCAACATTCAAATAAATTTCTTTACATCAAAATATTAAAGAACGTTATAGAAAAAATGATATGTCTAGAATTGAATGGAGGAAGAATATGATTGAGAAATTAAAGTTGTTTTTAGACAAAGCCCAAAAGGAATTGACTGAATTAATGAAAGAAGAAGCTAAAGAAGATGATGAACTTCAATATTAATAAGAAATAGCTATGATTACTCAAGTTATTGAAGATAAATATTTTTATGATCAAAATGATGAAACTTCTCATATTCAGCAATTCAAAGTACATACAACTCATAACCTTGTTTGTGAGTTAAATATCAAGTTGAATAGATTTAAAGATTATCAATTAGACGTACTTCTAGATACAGGTGTTGATATTTCTTTAGATATATTTTACTCTATTCCTAGTGATCAATGGAAAGCAAATTTTCATAGATTAACATTCAATATAATAATAGTAGTATCTCAATTATCTACTCATGTTTTTTACTTAATATGCGATCAAATATATTATTTATTTGTGGTCCATGAGATTCTAGACTATGATATGATGATTGGTTCAGATAATTTAGTAGGTGTTTATCTAGTTTCTATTTTCATGAAAGAATTATCCTTGGGAATAATATTGATCTTGTTGAAAATGAGAGGTATATTTGTAAAATCCATTGCAAGGGAAAGCTAGAAAATTGGTAAATTATGTTTAGACTCATAAGAGTATTAGTTTGTGTAATTTAGATATTCATAATATCATTATGAAAATTAAAAAAGATTGTTGTTCAAAAAATATTTTAGTATCCTGGCACAGAAAGATTCATGCCTATAAAATTGAGTTGAAATTGATTAAAGATAAAAATGGGAAAGATGTTGAGCCTAAATTTAAAACTTTAAAGATAAAAATGGAAAAAATGTTGAGCCTAAATTTAAAGCTCATCATTCAGATATGTCTCCCTCTCTTAAACAAGAATATTTTGAATAAATTTTTCAGTTAAAAGATATGGGTATTCAAAGAATTTAACATTTCTTAGGGATGTGAAGCATTTTATGTCAATAAGAACGCTGAAAAGATGAGAGGAAAGAAAAGGTTAGTTGTGAATTATATTCCTCTTAATAAATATGTCATTTCAGTGAAACATCCAATTCCATCTAAAAATGAAATCTTACAAAGAATTCATGGTAATAAAGTCTACAGCAAATTTGATCTCAAATTAGGATTTTGGCAAATCCATGTTACAGAAGAAGACAAGTATAAAATTACTTTATTACTCCATTTGCTCAATATGAATGGAATGTACTTCCCTTTGATCTAAAAACTGATCCCAGTATATTTCAAAATATGATGAATCAAATTTTTAATCCATATTCTCAGTTCATTATTGTGTATATTGATGATATCCTAGTATTTTTAAAATTACCAAAAGAACATATTGATCATCTAAAATAGTTTTTCAGATTATTTATGACCATGGATTAGTTATTTCTATAAAAAAAAAAAAAAATTAATAATGAAATTGATTTATTTGGTGTTAAAATAACTTTTGGAGAAGTAGCAGTTCAAGAACATGTTCTTAAAGATATCAGTAAACTTATAAAATTAGAGATAATAAGGCAATACAAAGATTTCTAGGTTGTGTTAACTACATTGCAGGATATTATTATAATATTATTCAAAATTGAGTATTATTGAATAAAATGCTCTCCAAAAATCTTATATAATGGAATGATCAAATGATTGCTATAGTAAAAAAGGATCAAAAAAATTGTCAAAATCTACCACGTCTCAGTCTTCTAAGTAATGGATTGAATATCATTGAAACTAATGCATATGATCAATTTTGGGGTGTTGTGTTAAAATAAAAATTATATGATAGAGCTGAAAAACCTTGTAGGTTTGATTTTGATGATTTTAATAAATCTCAATTAAATTATCATTCTACTCACAAAGAACTACTTGCAGCTGTCAAGGCTATACATTCTTTTATGTTCTTTATTAGATCAAAAAAAATGTTATAAGATCATATTTAAATAATATCATGAGTTTTATTGAGAATATAGATAATCAAAAAAAAAAAAAGTGGTAATAGCAGATTAATCCATTAGGCATCATTTCTTTCATATTTTAATATTTATGTAGAACATATTTTTGGTAAAAAGAATTGTCTTGATGATTTCATATCTAGATAAAAGAATCAAGATTATAGTATCTCTATTGTCACAAAAGTTAGAGAAGAATTTCATAATTCTCTTTGGTTACCTTCAAGAACTATATACTCTCAACTTCAACATGAAATTACCAGACTCATCATAGAATCTTATTATGCTTCATTACAATTGATTAATACTCATGATGTATATACTTCTCAGTTTCAAGAACCAGATGGTAGAAGATGCATATCTATGATTCTAAATTATATTGACAATGATGATATTATAGTTGATAGAATGATTCAAGAAAAATTATGTTTGAATTTATTTATCACCATGGATTTGAATTTTTAGTTCAATGGTCGAGGTTATCATTTAATTCAGGTAACAAAAATTATTGGTCTTCAATGGATTTCCCTGAGCATCTCAAAGATTTTATAGATTATATTATGCTTACAAGGCCTTCAGAAGATCCAATAGTTAATATTGTTCCAGATCAAGTTCTTAATATTTTCATTGACCTCTGTATGGAATCATTAATTTGATACCAGGCTTAGATCATATGTTCAACCTCTTGTTGCATTATGAAAAAAAATTACTATTACTCATCAAGCTCAATTTCCACCTATAATTCTAGGTCATCTCATCAAATTACCTTTTGAATTATACATCAATATAAATGTTTCTTCTAACCTAGGTTCTGATAATGATTATTCTCCTCAAGGAGGAGATGAATTTGTTGATGATGATTGATAATATGCAAGATTGTTTATAGGATCTATCTATCAACATGAATATGGGAATGTTAACCCTCTTTTCTTTTCTGTAGACCTCACCACATTACTAAAGGTATTATGTTGATAGATTATTGCTATGTTATTGGGCATGTCGATAGAATAATTTAAGTCAATGTATAGTCGACCCATAACCCATTAACTAGAGAATTAAATAAAGCAAGAGTATTTGTTCATATTACTCCTTGTATTGAGTAGATAATCCCAACACACTAAGAAGTGACAAATATGGTGGAGGTGGCTTGCTTTAGTCAATGTTTTTACTGCTCATCAACTTTATGTCTTTTTCATCTAATTTGATGGGGTTGTCATCCACTTTTACCTATTGCCTAGGTTGATCTAAAGATCTAGTAAGAAGCCTCTTGAAATTTTATAAATACGAGACCAAAGCTCATTTATAGGCAATGAATCTAAGTGTTAGTCTATTTTCTAAGTCTGTTAGCCTATATAAATATAGTTTGTATGCTCTTTTCTTGCCATTGCTAAGTAGATCCTAAAAATAAAAAAAATCTTATATTTTTGTATAATGTCTATATATGTTTAATTCCACTAGATATGTCCTATATATTTATTTTAACTCAAACATACATATACATCATATATAAATATAAGTTTTTCTAATTTTTAGGATGCATTTAGTAATGGCAAGCAAAGAGCAGACGAGCTTTATTTTTACAGAACAACATACATAGAAGACAAACTAACTCTTCGATCTAATTCTTATGAATGAGCCTTGGTCTTATATGTATATAATTCTAAGAGGTTTCTTACCAGATCTTTAGAGTAACTTAGTTAACAGGTAAAAGTGAAAGATAACTCCATCAAGTTAGGTAAAAAAGACAAAGTCAATAAATAGTTAAATCATTGACTAAAGCAAGTCACTTCCATCATATCTATCACTTCTTAGTATGTCTAAATTTCTCACTCGATACAAGGAGTGATATAGACATATACTCTTATTTTATATAATACTTTAGATAGTGGGTTATGAGTCCACTATGCACCGACTTAAATTATTCTATCAACATGCCCAATAGCATAGTAGCAATCTATCAACATACATGATAATATAATACCTTTAATAATATGGTGAGGTATATGAAGAATAAAAGAGGGTTAACATATCCATATTCATGCTAATAGATAAACCCTATTAGTAGTCTTGTAGATTATCAATCATCATCAGCAAATTTGTATTCTCCTAGAGGAGAATAATCATTGTCAAAACTTGGGTCAAAAGAAACATCTAGATATATGTATAAGCAAAATGTATTATGATGAGATAACCTAGAGTTATAGGTGGAAATTGAACTTGATGAGTAATATTAAATCTTCTCCATAATGCAGTAATAAGTTGAACATGTGATCTAACCCTAACATTGAATTGATGATTTTGTACAGAAAAAAGTTCAAGTTTAACTCTAAAAAGAATCTTGAGAGCAATGAAAATATTATAAACTTGGTCTAAAACAATATTAATTGTTTGGTCTTTTGAAGGATTTATAGGCATAATACAATCTATAAATTCTTTGAGATGTTCAGCTAAATCTATTGAAGACAAATAATTTTTAGTACCTGGATTAAATGATGGTCAAAAACTTCACCATTGAACTAAAAATTCAAATCCATAATGAAAAATAAATTTCAAACATAATTTTTTTTGAATCATTCTTATAACTATGATATCATCATTGTCAATATAATTCAAAATCATAGATATCTATCTTTTGCCATTTAGTTCTTGAAATTGAGATGTATATGCAACACGAGTATTATTCAATTATAATCAAGCATCATAGGATTCTCTGGTGATTCTAGTAATTTCATGTTGAAGTTGAGAGTATATAGTTCTTGAAGATTACCAAAGAGAAGTATGAAAGTCTTCTTTAATTTATGTGATAATAGAGATATTATAATCTTGATTCTTTTCTCTTGATATGAAATGTGTAAGACAATTCTTTTTACCAGAAATATGTTCTACAAAAACATCAAAACCTGAAAGAAATGATGCCACCGTATTAATATGATTTATCACATAAAACTTATGAAATTCTTTAAATCTGATCTTATAACAAATTTTTTTGATCTAACAAATAACATAAAACAATGTATAGCTTTGATAACTACAAGTAGTTCTTTGTGAGTATAATGATAATTTAGTTGAGCTTTCTTAAAAGCACCAGAAGCAAACCTACAAGGTTTTTTCATTTTGTCAGATAATTTTTATTTTAACATAGCACCCCAAAACTAATGAAATGCATTAGTTTCAATGATCTTCAATCTATTATCCGAAAGACTGAGAGGTAGTATATTCAGACAATTTTTTATTCTCTTTATTGTAGTAGTCATTTGATCATTCCATTATAGAAGATTTTTGGAGAGATTTTTATTGAGTAATAATATGTCTTGAGAAATATTATAAAAATATCTTGAAATGTAGTTGACACAACCTAGAAATCTTTGAAGTGTCTTTTTATCTCTAATTTCATCAAGAAATTTACCTATATATTTAAGAATATGTTACTGAACTACAACTTCTCTAGATGTTATCTTAACACCAAGAAAATAAATTTGATCTTAAAATTAATAATCTTTTTTGCAGAAATAACTAATCCATTGTCATAAACAGTTTGATAAAATTGTCTTAGATTATTAATATGTTTCTTTGGTAATTTTAAAAATACCAGGATATCATCAATATACACAATGATGAACTAAGAATATGGATAAAAATTTTGATTCATCATATTTTTAAATATGTTGGGATTAATTTTTAGACCAAAAAGAAGTACATTCCATTCATACTGACCAAATGGAATAATAAAAGCAGTTCTCTACATGTCTTCTTTTGCAACTTGGATTTACCAAAATCTTGATTTGAGATCAAATTTGTTGTAGACTTTTCTACCATGAATCCTTTGCAAGATTTCATCTTTAGATGGAATTGGATGTTTCACTAGAATGACATATTTATTAAGAAGAATATAATTTATAACTAAACTTTTCTTTCCTCTTATCTATTCAACATTTTTAATGATATAAAATGTTTTACATCCCTAAGGACTGTTAGATTCTCTGATAATACCCATCTCTTTTAACTGAGAAATTTATTCAAAACATTCTTATCTGAGAGAGGGAGACATACCTAAATGATGAGTTTTAAATTTGGGCTCAACATCTTTCCTATTTTTATCTTTAATCATTTTTAACTCAATTTTGCAGGGATGAATGTTTATGTGCCAGAATGTTAAACAATTTTTTGAACAACAATCCTTTTTATTTTCATTATTATATTATCAATATATGAATTACACAAACTAATACTCTTATGAATCTAGGCATTATTTATAGGTTTTTTACATTTCTCTTGCAATAGAATTTTCTAAACATATCTCTTTTTTGACAAGATCAATATTGTTCCCAAAAACAATTATTTCATGAAAAATAAAAACTAGATAAACATTTGCTAAATTATCTAAACCAATCATTATATCATATTCTAAAATCTCATGTTGTACCACAAATAAATAATATATATGATCTCCTAGTAAAAAAAACATAAACAGATAACTGAGATACTACTATTTTGTATTGAATGTTAATCTATGAAAATCTACTTTCCTTTAATCACTCAAAATAGAGTGATATCTATCCAAAAAAATATCAACACCTGTATCTAAAATCACATCTAATCGATAAGATTTAAATCCATTCCACTTGATAGTTAATTCACAAATAAAGTTATGAGTTGTATGTACTTTGACTTGCTGAATATGAGAAGTTTCATCATTTTGATCATGAAAATATTTATCTTCAATAACTTGATTAGACATAGCTATTTCTTGTTTATACTGGAGTTCATCTTCTTCTTCTTTAACTTCTTCTTTCAGTTAATTTCTTTTGGGTTTTATCTATAAATAGCTTTAATTTCTCAATCCCATTCTCCCTCCATTTAGTTCTAGAGATATCATTTTTTCTATAAGTTTCTTCAATATTTTGATGTAAATAAAGTTGTTTAAACTTTGGCAAAGAATTCTAAGAATTTATTTTTCTCTTTTTCCTCTAGAAAGTTTAGACAAGTATTCTTGTTCACATTTTTGTATTTGCTATTGAAAAACAGATCTAGAAGTAATCAAATAGACTAGAGTTTCTTCATACCTTTGCTTTAGTTGATATAATTGTTGAGAAAATAATACAGTATCAGGTATGAGATATCTTATCATGTGAATCTAAAATTTATTTTTTGATTCATAATCAAATGATTCTTTTGATTCAGAAGAACAATGGTTTGATGCAATATTAGCTTCAAATTCATTTTCTAATTTTGAAAATTCTTCAACAAGAATATCAGAATCATAATGGTATTCAAGTTTAGAGATCAGAACATACTCATTTTTATTAATATTATAGGAATTCAAGAAATTCACCTTTTTTACTTTTTTCTTTCTATCAGGGCACTTATTAGCATAATGATCACCTTGGCAAATAAAACACTGAATAGATTTCTTATATAACCATGCTTTCTTTTTATGAACACTTTTCTTGGCCATGATTTTCTTTTAGAAAACTTCTTTTTATACTTATGTTTATTCTGAGTATAATAAGTTGTCCTCTCAGGGGAAAAAAAATAATGGCAATCAGAAAGCTTTTTTTGAGTTTTATACTTATATTTTCGATAAGTATGAGAATCTTGACAACCAAAATTATATTCTTTCCATTTACAAAACTTTGCACCAATCTACTTATGAAAAAAAAAAATTCTTTCAACACAATTTCATATGCACACCTCTAATATTCTGATTGATTCTTACAAATGATATTGTAGACAAATCATTTCCCAAAGATTCTTTATACTTCTATGAAAAATAAGCAGGAAAAGATTCAATATATCTATCTTTATAAGCAATAATATTAGGCTACTAGTACCATAATATAATTGTTTCAAATAGTAGATATATTCTTCTAGATGATTCATATCACACAACTGAGCTTTTATGAACTTTTGTTTATTCATCTCTCTATCATTATCCAATGTTCCAACAAATTTAGATATTAATGCATTTGTTAAATTCCAACAGATGATGAATCATGATTAATGATTGCTTGTCTATCTGTTTCAAAGAGACTATCCCACCAAACTTTCACAATACCAATGAATCCATATACCAAACTTTCAGTAATAGTCCTTAGATATTTTTCATAGTAATCTAAAAATTTGCCCAAACAATCATTAGTTGAATCATTTCTAATCTCTTAGCTTGAGATTCACATTGAAATTTTCATAAGAAAAGTTGGAGATTAAAAATTCTCATCTGACTTTCTAATAGAGTTCTGGATGATCCTTCTTGAGGTGTATAAATATATTCAGTTTCATTCATATCAATTCTAGCCATACCGATTTTAAATATTTGATCTAAGGTGGTGGTATGTTAGGAAAATTTTTAGATTTTGGTATATAAATGGATATGTGTAACTATTGGACTGGGGAACAGGTTATAGGACTATATTTTTAGGAGCTTGAGGATCATGAGAAGATTCAGGGTTTTCAAATCCTTTAAATAGGTGTTGAGGATGTTCTTTTGTAGAAGGCATAAAAGACTCAAATTTAGACAAAATGTCTGGAATTCTATTGACTAAAGAAGATTGATTCACTATTTCTCTAGATAAACTATCAGTCTAGGATACAAGGGTTTTTAATTCTTTTACATTACTTTTTTGGGCCCCTAATATAGTATGACTAGTATACTGAATATCATCATACTTAGGAACTTGAAAATGAAATTTTTTTCTAATGGGATTGATTCTTGTGTCTATCTGACTTTGTCTTTTCATTATTTTATCTTCAGAACTCTTAATATCATCAACTTTTACTTCTATCTTTTAGATTTTTTATTCGACCTTTTGATTTACAGTGGATGTTGTAGTCCTTGAAATATTCTCAAATTGATGCAATGCTTGAGTAACTTGATCTTTTTGATATAAGTCAATAGACTTAATCATGTTATTGTTTTAATCAATAGATTGTTGAATTTTAGATATTTTGTTATTTAGACACTTTATAAATAAAGTATTCCAATTCAACATTTTAACTTCAAGTGTTTGGTCTAAATTCTTATCTGTCTATCTTAGATATATCATTTGAGATCTTTACTTTCCATTTGGAGTATATTGATTGAAAACAAATAATTTTGAAAATATTTTCTCAGTATATGACTCATCTCCTAAAAGAGTTTTACATATATGCTCTTTGGATGAACTATCTTCCATATGAACTAATCTTGGCTCAGACAATAATTGCTTAGTTCTTTAGAGTAAGATCAAAGCTTCATGATCAACTTTTGAAGATTTTATAGAAACCATGTTCATCTTATTTTGGGCTTGATTTATTATCTTTTGACAGTCAATACACAAAATAGAATTTGTCTATGGGTCATGGACTCTATTTTTGTGATAACATATATGATTAGAAGATAAAACTTTGTAAGTTTGTATACTAGAACTAGGTTAACTAAATTTGATTATAAATTTATTCGGGAGATCCTTGATAGAGGAAGTAAAATATAATGACTTTATTGGATTCTAAATGAAATCTGTATCAACCATCTATTTTTGTAAAATCTTTAAATAAGACCATGATATTGATTCAACAGGAATTATTTGACTATTTTCAGTTGCTCTGAACACCACACTTTTGCCATGGGATGGACCATGTTTAACAATAGGATGAAGGGTATTGGTAAGCTTATACATCACCTTATATTGGATAGCCATTGGATAAGAACCTTCTATCATGTCCAAACCATGGGTTTGTAGGAAGATTTTCAAGACTTTGTTCAGATTTTTTTCTTCGTGGATAGCAAACAGATAATTGGAATAATAAACAAAATATATTAGACCATCATAAAGACTAGTTTGGATGGCAGCTTGAAGATAGGAGAAGAATGAAGTATGCCTACTATCAAGGGAACAAGCTAACAAACTAACATTTAAATCTCTTCTAAATAAAAGATATATACCAATAGATACAACACTTATTTGTAAAAACTTATCTTTTTTTTTAATATTAAGCTTTTTAATCTCTTGATTAGACAGAAACTGTAAATGGTATTTATACTCATCATTTTACTTGACTTTCAAAACATTCTCAAAAATTTAATATTTGTCTTGGCGACAAAGTGAAACATAGAGAGTTTATCATAAATTTCATCAGTCTTGAGACATTCAAGATTGGGATTCATTTCTTATTATTCAATTTGAACTTGATTAACATTGAATAAATTTTTTAATGATATTTCAAAGAATTTTGTGACTTTAGAAGTGCATGGTGTACTAAAAACTATATGGTTAGAATAATCTATCATATTAGTTATTGTTGCTACTATATAAGTCTCAAAACATGGCAATCCATGCTTTCAAAATACCATTCCCTTCACTATCATCACCAATAATAATTAAAAATATCAGTACAATAATGACTAGAATAACCTGACATTTGAAACACAAAAATATTCAAATATATAGATATAGAATTAGGAAAACACAAAGGCTAAGACTTTATTTTTAATAAATTAACATGAACTTGTCTCTGATACCACTAAAAGATATTAAAGGAGATACATAGTGGACTCAGACATACATATAAATTATACATAAATATAAGATTTTCTGATTTGCAGGATCAGTTTAGTCTACCTTCTAATTCTTTTAGTCTATAGAAATATAGCTCATATGGTCTTGGCTTGTCATTACTAAACGGATCCTAAAAATCAAAAAATAATATATTTATATATAATGTTTATGTATTTGTGAGTCCACTATGTATTTCTTAATGTCCTTTAATGGTATTAGAGCCAAGTTTATGTTAAATTCTTAGAAATAAAGTCTCATCTTTTATATTTTCTAAATTTTATTTCAATATATTTTTGTGTTTTAAATATTTAGTTATTCTGGTCATTATTGATCTGGCATTTTCTATTATTGTTGGTGATGATAATGAAGGGAATGGTCTTTTGAAGGCATAGATTACTATGTTTTTAGACCTGTATAATAGCAAAAATAGCTAGTATGATGGATTCTTCTAACCAGATAGCTTCCAGTACTCTGGGTACTTATGAAGTCATATAATTCTCTCAAATGTCATTAGGATCTTTATTCAATGTTAATCAAGCTCAAATTAAATTAGAAGAAATGAATCCTAATCCTGAATGAAAAATACATGATCTCAAGGCTGATG
Organism: Torreya grandis; assembly: GCA_037957365.1. NCBI lineage: Eukaryota > Viridiplantae > Streptophyta > Pinopsida > Cupressales > Taxaceae > Torreya > Torreya grandis. The sequence goes on from JARHVA010000384.1 coordinate 2,767,687, forward strand.
AAGTTTATGATAAACTCTCTGTGTTTTATTTTATTTTTAAGAAAAGTATTAAAATTTTAAATAATGTTTTTAAAGTCAAACAAAATGATGAGTATAAATACCATTTGCAATTTATATCTAATCAATAGATTATAAAGCTTAAAAGACAAGAAAAATATAAGTTTTTACATATAGGTGTTGTATCCATTAGTATATATCATTTATTTAGAAAATGTTTAAATATTATCATGTTATCTTGTGCCCTTGATAGTAGACATACTTATTCTCTTCTGGTCTGCAAGCTACCATCCAAACTAGTCTTCATGATGGTCTAGAATATTTTGTTATTATCCTAATTATCTAGTTGCCATCCATGAAGAAAATAATTTGAACAAAGTCTTGAAAATCTTCTTACAAACTCATGGTTTAGATATGATAGAAGATTCTTGTCCATAGGCTATATAATATAAGGTCATGTATAGGCTTACCAATACTCTTCATCCTATTTTTAAACATGGTTCATCGCATGGCAGAAGCATGGTGTGTAGAGCTAATGAAAATAGTCAAATTGTTCTTATTAAATCAATATCATGGACTGATTTAAAGATTTTGCAGAAATGGATTATTGATATAGATTTCATTCAAAAGACAAGAAAGTCATTATATTTTTATTCTTCTATCAAAGATATTTCAGATAAATCTATCATCATATTTAATTAGCCTAATTCTAGTATACAGATTTATAAAGTTTCATCTTCTAATTATATATGTTCTCACAAAAATAGAGTACAAGTCCCACATATAGATTTTATTTTCTATATTGACTATCAAAAGATAATAGATCAAACCAAGAATAAGATCAATATGGTTTCTAGAAAATCTTCAAAATTTGATCATGAAGTCTTGATCTTACTCTAAAGAACTAAGCAATTATTGTCTGATGCAAGATTAATTCATATGGAAGAAATTTCATCCAAAGAGCATAAATGAAAAACTCCTTTATGAATGAGTCATATACTAAGAAATATTTCCAAATTTATTTGATTTCAATCACTATACTCTAGATTAAAATCAAATATCTCAAATGATATAACTGAGACAGACAGACAAATGAGAACTTTGAATCTCCAACCTTTCTTATAAAAATTCCAATGTGAATGTCCAGCTAAGAGATTGGAAACAATTCAAGCAATGATTTCTTGAGCAAATTTGTATATTACTATGGAAAAGATCTAAGGACTATTACTGAAACTTTAGCACATGGACACATTGGTATTGTGAAAGTTTGGTGAGACCATCTTTTTGAAATAGATAGCCAAGCAATCATTAATCATGATTCATCGCCTATTGGAGACTTAGCAAATGCATTGATATCTAAATTTGTTAGAACATTGGATAATGATAGAGAGATGAATAAATAGAAGTTCATGAAAGCCCAGTTGTGTGATATGAGTCATCTAGAAGAATATATCTGCTACATGGAATAGTTATATTATGGTATTGTTGAACCTAATAATATTGCTTATAAAGTCAGATATCTTGAGTCTTTTCTTACTTATTTTTCAATAAAATATAAATAAAATTTAGGAAATGATTTTTCTACAATATCATTTACAACAACCAATCAGAATATCAAAGTTGTGCATATAAAACTATGTGTTGAAAGAAAGACATAGAAATAAACTGTGAAATTTCATAAGCAGATTGGTGCCAAGTTTTGTGACTAGAAAGAAGATAATTTTGGTTGTCAAAGATTCTCATACTTATCAGAAATATAAGTATAAAACTCAAAAAAAGCCTTTTGTTTGTCATTTTTTTTCCCCTAGAGAGGAAAACCTATCATCCTCAGAATAAATATAAATATAAAAATAAGTTTTGTAAAAGAAAATCATGGCCAAAAAAAGTGTTCAGAAAAAGAAAGTATGGTTATCACACGAAACATGTTTAATGTTTTATTTGCCATGGTGATCTTTATGCTCATAAATGCCCTAATAGAAAGAAAGAAGTCAAAAAGGTGAATTTCTTGAATTCTTATAATATTGATGAAGATAAGTATGTTCTGATCTCTAAACCTAAAGACCATTATGATTCTAATATTTATGTTAAAAAAATTTTAAAATTAGAATAAGAATTTGAAGATAATATGGCATTAAACTTCTATTCTTTTGAATCAAAAGAATCTTTTGATTATGAATCATAAAATAGATTTTAGATTCATATGATAAGAGATCCCATACTTGATGGCATATCATTATCTCAACGGTTATATTAACTAAACCAAAGGTTTGAAGAATCTCCAATCTATTTGATTGCTACTATATCTTCTCTTCAATAACAAATATGAAAATGTGAGCAAGAATACTTATCTAAGCTTGCTAGAGAAAATATAGAGAAAAAAATTCTTAGAAATCTTTTGCCACAGTTCAAATAACTTTCTTTATATCAAGATATTGAATAAAGTTATAAAAAAAGTGATATGTTTAAAACTAAATGGAGAAAAAATAGCATTGAAAAATTAAAGTTATTTCTAAACAAAGCCCAAAAAGAATTAATTGAATTATTGAAATAATAAGTTTAAGAAGAAGATGATGAACTCCAGTATGAACAAGAAATAGCTATGACTACTCAAGTTATTGAAGATATATATTTTCATAATCAAAATGATAAAAAATTTCATATTCAGCAAGTCAAAATACATACAACTCATAACCATGTTTGTGAGTTAACTATCAATTGGAATGGATTTAAAGCTTATCAATTAAATGTGCTTCTAGATATAGGTGTTGGTATTTATTTGGCTAGATATCACTATATTCATAGTGATCATTGGAAAGCAGATTTTCACAAATCAACATTCAACACAAAAATAGTAGTATTCCAGTTATCTGCTCATATTCCTTTCTTACTAGGAGATCAAATATATTATTTATTTATGGTACAACATAAGATTCTAAAATATGATATGATGAATGGTTCAGATAATTTATCAAGAGATTATCCAATTTCTATTTTTCATAAAAGAATTATCCTTGGGAATAATATTGATCTTGTCAAAAAGGATAGGTATGTTTATAAAATTTCATTGCAAGAAAAAGCTAAAAAAACTTGTAAATATTGCCTAGATTCATAAGAGTATCAATTTGTGTAATTTAGCTATTGATAATATCATTATGAAAATCAAAAAAGATTGTTCATAAAATCCTTTAGCATTCTGGCAGAAAAATATTCATACCTACAAAATTGAGTTGAAAATGATTAAAGATAAAAATGGGAAAGATGTTGAGCCCAAATTTAAAGCTCATCATTCAGGTATGTCTCCCTCTCTTAGAAAAAAAATTTTAAAAAAAATTCTCAGTTAAAAGAGATAAGTATTATCATAGAATCTAATAGTTCTTGGAGATGTGAAGCATTTTACGTCAATAAGAAAGCTAAACAGATAAGAGAAAAGAAAATGTTAGTTGTGAATTATATTCCTCTTAATAAATATGTCACTTCAGTGCAACATCTAAATCCATCTAAATATGAAATCTTGCAAAAGATTCATGGAGGTAAAATCTACATCAAATTTGATCTCACATCAGGTTTTTGGCAAATCCAAGTTGTAAAAGAAAACAAGTATAAAACTATTTTTATTACTCCATTTGGTCAGTATGAATGGAATGTACTTCTCTTTGGTCTAAGAACTACTCTCATCATATTTCAAAATATGATGAATCAAATTTTTGCTCCATATTCTCAGTTCATCATTGTGTATATTAATGATATCTTGGTATTTTTAAAATCACCAAAGGAACATATTGATCATCTAAGACAATTTTATCAAATTATTTATGACAATAGATTAGTTTTTTGTGCAAAAAAGATAATTACTTCTAAGTATCAAATTGATTTCCTTAGTGTTAAGATAACTTATGGAGAAGTTGTAATTTAGGAACATATTCTTAAAGATATCAGTAAATTTCTTGATGAAATTAGAGATAAAAGACACTTTAAAGATTTCTAAGTTGTGTCAACTACATTATAGGATATTATTATAACATTTCTCAAGACATTATTTTTAAATAAAAGGCTCTCCAAGAATCCTCCAAAATGGAATGATCAAATGACTACTACAGTAAAAAAGATCAAATAAAATTATCAAAATCTACCACCTCTAGGTAATGGATTTAAGATCATTGAAACTGATCCATCTAATCAATTTTGGGGTGTTGTGTTAAAAGAAAAAATATTTGATGGAATAGAAAAACATTTTAGGTTTGATTTTGGTGCCTTTAATAAAGATCAACTAAATTATCATTCTAGTCACAAAAAACTACTTGCATCTATCACATTTTTTTATGTTCTTGTTAGATCAAAAAAAATGTTATAAGATCATATTTAAAAAAATTCATGAGTTTTTTTGAGAATCCAGATATTTTTTAAAAAAGTGGTAATAAAAGTTTAATATGTTGGGCATCACCTCTTTCATATTTTGATTTTTTTTTTTTTTAGAACATATTGATTTCATATTTAGAGAAAATAATCAAGAGTATAATATCTCTATCATCACATAAGTTAAAGCAGAATTTCATTCTTCTCTTTGGCAATCTTCAAGAACTATATACTCTCAACTTCAGCATGAAATTACTAGACTTGCCAGAGAATCCTATGATGCTGCACCACAATTCAATAATACTCATATTACATATACTTCTCAGTTTCAAGAATCAGATGGTAGAAGATGGGCATCTATGATTCTGAATTATATTAACAATGATGATATTATAGTTGAAAGAATGATTCAAGAAAAATTATGTTTAAAATTTATTTATCATCATGGATTTAAATTTTTAGTTCAATGGTCGAGGTTTTAGCCATCATTTAATCCAGGTATTAAAAAAAATTGGTCTTCAATGGATTTCCCTAAGCATCCCAAAGAATTTTTGGATTACATTATGCCTACAAAGCCTTCAGAAGATCTAGCAATTAATATTATTCTAGACTAAGTTTGTAATATTTTCATTGCCCTTAGGATTCTTTTCAGAGTTAAGTTTGAACATTTCTCTATAAAAAATCATCAATTTGATGTCAAGCTTAGATCACATGTTCAACCTATTATTTTATTATGGAGAAGATTTACTATTACTTATCAAGCTTAATTTACACCTACAGTTCCATGTTAGCTCATCAGAATACCTTTTGCATTATACATATATCTAGATATTTCCTTTGGCCCAGGTTCTAATAGTGATTATTCTCCTCAGGGAGAATACAAATTTGTTGATGATGATTGATAATATACAATATTACTGATAGGGTCTATTTATCAGCGTGAATGTGGGCACATAGCCCTCTTTTCTTCTTCGTAGACTTCACCATGTTACTAAAGGTATTATTCCATCAAATATGTTGACAGATTCCTACTATGGTATTAGGCATGTCAACAGAATAATTTAAGTCAATGCATAGTGGACCAATAACCCACTATCTAGAGCATTATATAGAGTAAGAGTATCTATTTATATCACTCCTTGTATCGATTGGAAAATCTCGACACACTGGGAAGTGAAAGAAATGGTGTAAGTGGATTGCTTTAGTCAATGTTTTTAATTCATCAACTTTATGTCTTTTTCACTTAGCTAGATGGAGTTGTCATCCACTTTTATCTTTCACCTAGTTTGCTCTAAAGATCTAGTAAGAATCCTCTTGGAATTCTATAAATAGAAGACCAAGGCTCATTCATAGGCAATAGGTCTAAGAGTTAGTTTGTCTTCTAAGTCTATCAGTCTATAGAAATATAGCTCATATGCTCTTTGCTTGTCATTACTAAATAGATCCTGTAAATCAGAAAAGCTTATATTTCTATATAATATCTATGTATGTCTAAGTCCGCTATATATCTCTTTTAATGTGCCAACCTAAATCAATGTTCTCCTTATTTTGCGAGTGGTATCTTATCAATCTATACTGAGTTAAGATGCCCCAAAAATTTTAATCATCTTAAAATTTTTAAAATCCTAAAAATTAGAAAAAATCACTTACAATCTCCTAAAGAGATATAAAGCCCCAAAAAATCCAAAAACATTTGTCTTGTCTAAACCTAGTCAGACATCCTCAATCTGCCCTACTAATGAAAAATCCATTGTTGGTTTCAATCCATCTACAGCTATTGGGGGTGTAACCTTCTTTTTGCATGTTTCGTTACTTAGGGGCACCGTCCAATTCACACTTTTATGCCAAGCTCGTAAATTTTGCCCTATTGGGGCAACACCAAAGCATGCAACTTATACCGAGATATTTTATCCCCGCATGTTGTTCCATTAAAAATCACCTTGCTTGGAGGCACAACTTGTTTATCATTCCATTAACCTTCACATGAAGATATTGACTTGGTTAATGACATGATGTTTTCTATTGCTTTTACTTTCAAACTTTTTTTGTGTTCATTTGCTTATTTCTTTATTTGTTTGTATGTTTGCTTGTTTTCATTACTGTACCTTGACTCAGTGTATATTCCTTCATTGGGTGATTCCTTGTGCATTATTATTGAGTTCATTCATACTCATACATCAACATTATCATCATGGTTGTTATCATTGATGTGTTGTTTTCAATTATTTGTTAGATCAGGAGTCAATCCTTATACACATTATGCACAGGTCATCACGGTGTTTTATATCATGATGCATACCATCACATACTAAAAATAAAATTAGTTCAGTGGAGCTTATAAGCAACGGTGCCACAAAAACCTCTTCTTGTTCACTTTGGCAAATCCTCCCACCCTCATTGATCAAATCAACCCATTGACCATTTTGGTTGTATCAATGTTAACAAGGATGAGCATCTCCACATTGACAAGTACAACTAAATTATTCACATTGATCAATTTTTATTCTTTTATTCTATTCCTCATTCTATTTTCTTTCACTTTCGGGTGAAATACATTAACTTGAGGTCTATTTGAACTATGTAGGCTACACTTAGATACATGACGTATCTCGAGTCAGCTCGACCACCTTTTTTCTTCCAATCATCATTTTTATCACTTTGTGCATCTTTGTGTGTGTGGTTATTTATGGCTTCTTAAATGTTTTAAAATTCATTAGACCATCGTTCCTACATTTGTACCCTCTCATCTTTAATATATGTGACATGTTATATCCTTGAGTTATGCTTGCCAATCCACCCTACTAGGGCACAACCAAAAATCATTATTCAATCTAGATAATCCAAATGATTATAACCACCTTTAGTCAAATCATTATTTTGGCCCATCTACCTTGTTGGGGTACGTACTTATGCCACTGATTATAACCATCTTTGGGAAAATCAGTGTCTTGACTTCTGTTAATAATTATAACCACCTTTGTGAAAATTAGTACTTTTAATTAATGCATGAAAGCATTATCTCGATCGAATTAATATCACCCATGGGTTAATTTTATTCTTATTCTTGCTTCTTTTTGATGGACCATCCATCAATCGTATGTGTCGACCACTCTCTCGAGGAGGCATCATAGGCTTCCAAAACTTTATTTGGAACATCATTGCATGGATTTTTCTTCTTAGCCAAGACATTAAAAACTTTTTCATTCTTTGAAAATATGTTATTTCCATTGTGTCTTGTAACACATTCCTAAATAGGAGAAAACTGTAGACACTCCATTTTGGCCACAATTATTTTCCAAGTAGACTTCAAATTAGTTTCTACCAAATAATAAAAATTAAGCTTAAAAGTCATTGAATGTCCCAATTTCATCCACACATCAAACATTAGTGCTCAAAATCATGTTAAAGCATCTATATTTGGGGTATTATCCTATAAGCAATAGTAACCTCTCACAGATTCATCTCCAATCAATTGTAACCTAGCAAATTGATACTTTAGCCTTTGGACCCCTTAAGTGGGGCATTTAAACAATTCCTAAAGTGCAAAAATTCTAAGTAGAATGAATTAACTAAGCAAATCAAAGTAAATACTGGAGTTAAATTTCTATGTGCGATTATTCAAAGTGAATTTTATTTAAAAAAATCAATAAAATTGAGGTCATGATGATGTCATCATCCTCAAAGCTAAGGAATTAAAAATATCTCCTTCAAAGCCTTAAATTTATAAATGGAGATCCATGTTTAATAAATGGGATCTCTATCCCAAATATTAATTGTATGTCCCCTCCTTAACTCAACTAGGGTTAAACTAAACCTAACCACACTTGGGTTAGATTTAGTTTGAAAGGTTATAAATAGATGTGTCAAGATCATTATAAAAATGAGCTCTCAAGCCAAATTTATAATGTTCAATTGTTGAGAGGTAAAGCATTTTTGTAGTGTTATAATGCAAAAACATTGCCAAGGTGACAGAAAAGTGATGCAAAGACTCTTTGAACACATGACCGAACACATTCCTTCATGGCCAACATGCAAATATTGCTCTCAATTAAGGTATAGAATACTAGTTTTGTCTTCCATTATTTGTTACTTATATTGTTCTCTTACTCCTTTAATGTCTAGGCTTGAGGTGTTAGATTTATTAATGTGTTTGTATTGGTTTATATCATACTAACACTTGACTAATTCCCTTCTTGGATTCCTATCTCACACATACCACCTTTATCCCTCACATAAAACTTATGATGTTATTCAAGTCATCCAAAAATAATTTAGAACCAACTCTTAAAAGTGGGGTGTATAAAATTATGTTATCTTGTATGATGTCTTATATTGGCGATATGGGTTGCTCCATCAACACAAGGGTAACTGAACATGTTGCATATATAAACAAGGAAATATTGGTCAAGTTAGATTTAGCAAAACATTCCTTCAAAACTCATCATCATATTTATATGGAGAATACTAAGGTGTTATCCATAGAGGACCATCACTTCAAATGGCATCTAAGAAAATCCATAGAGATTTACGAGTATGATAACTTAAACATAAATTATGATCTAAAATTAAAATAATATTGAGAACTTATCATTTATTGATTTGAAAAATAATGATTTGAATCTAAACATCTTCTTTTATCCTTTCTATTATCCATTGGGTGGTATCATCATGGCTCTAATGATGGCTCATTTCATGTCCCTTATTGTTTCCTCTCAGTTCTCCATGCTTTTAAATGTTTTGTTTTCACCAGAACAAGGTCTTCCCTTACTCTTTAATCAAATATTCTAATTTATTTTCATCAATTAATTTATATATTATTTTATAATTTAAAAAAATACAAAAAAAATATAATTCTCTTTATCCTCCTATTTGATTGATTCTTGTAAATAAAGAAAATCAATTTCCAATGTTTTAGAATGTAATTAATTTTTATTGCTATTTTTCTTAGAGACATTAAAATTTAAATTTTTTATTAATAAAAACTAAAATAAATTTTATTTAGTTTCCTTATCTTATTAGCAAGAATTTAATAAAGTTCCTCATTTTGTATTTTATCTTTTACTATTTTTAATTTTCCCAACTACATGACTACACAACACTCCATTTCTAACATATATAAATAGATGCTTAGGTCTATAATCTAATCATATTATTCTCACATGTTGATGATGGTTCATGGAGTGTAAAATGAAACATTAATTTAAAAAAATCTTGCACAATTTAAATAGATGTATTCTTCTTGTTTACTGCATGGACTATGAAAACATGATCTCTTTGATAAATTATCTTTGTGGGAGGGAATTATGCCTTAAGAATAAACTTATTGAGAAGCTAAGAATGGAGTTTGCATAGAAAATTTCAGCCTTAACATTTCTTAAAAGATGTCATGATTAGAAATACTCTCCAAAATTCATTAGAGTTAACCAATTTTTCACAATTACAGGAAAAAAATCATTTTTATTAGACCAATAACTCATTATTAAGCTTGGTCATCCACCAAATTAGATCCACGATCAACCATTTGTCTTCCAAGATGAAATATCTACACCTCAAACTCTCTTACTCTCTAAGGATCGACCTTTGGATCAGGATATATGTATTATCCTTTTCAAGTACAGTAGACTTAAAAGAATAGTGAGAATTCAGACAAACGTAAGTTTGACAACATCTCCAAATCTCACCATATTCTTAGATTGGGAGTCAAATTTATTTTTTGGCTTACAATTCAAATGAATGTATCAACAATAATTTAATATTACCTAGAATGACATTACACTTCACTAATAATACATATATAATAAAAAGATGTATGTGTAGTAAAGATCTAGGTAACATGCACTATAAAAGTGGTTCAAGACAAGAAAAATGCGTTAGTGATCTTTCGAATGTTTTAAAATTACATCATTACTTAAATAAAAATTTATTAAACCTTAAATTAGTTTCATTTGCTTTGCTTGTTCTATGCAATAGTATAATTGTGTCATGTGTTCTTATCATTATAGAAGTTTCTTTTAGAGGATTGTTGCACTCTATTCCTCCCCTAACAACTCCTAGTTTAGATGTTTCAACTAACCACTATAGTTTTGGATTTATTGTGTCTTATTGTATTAATATGGCATTGTTGTCTTCCTTCTAAATTGCCTTGGATCCTATGAACAAGATTTAAGGTAAGTTTCTTGATTCATGGGCCATTCCCCCTACACATATTTATATTTCTATCATGAATTTTTAAATTCACTCATATATTACATGCCTTCTCTTCTTTATTTTACAAATTTACATGTCTTCTTTTTTGCCTACCTCATTCTTTGTATTTAATGAATAACGCCTTTGACAATGACTTGAGTTCCACTTCTTCACAAATCCAATCCTCAAAAAATAGGGGTCCTTAAAACCCTTACCACGAGAGTTTTGACAATCTGTGATGATGACCACTTAGAGGATGAGATCAAACATTTCACTGAAGTTTTTTAGAAGAATGTTTACAAAGGAAAACAGATTGTTAAAGCCTTTAAATCATCTAGGAACACTCTTACTAGACCTAGAATTTGTGTTGACATCCATAATAGATCTATACCTTTCCTTCCATATGTTGAAAATTTTTATAACAAAATTGTAATTTTTAAAAGAATAATAACACCCACACCACCTTTCTCCCTCACAAAAAACTTAGAAGGTCGATCAAATCATTTAATGATTATTTAGAACCAACTCTTAGAAGTGGGGTATATAAAATTGATTGTTCTTGTGGGATATATTATATTGAGGAAAAATATCACTCCATCAACACAAGCATAAATGTACATATTGCAGTTATAAACAAGGAAATATTGATTAAGTCACCTTTAGCAAAACATTCCCTCAAAACTTGTCATCATATTTATACAGATAATATCAGAGCTATTATCCATAGAGGACCACTAATTCAAATGATGTCTAAGAAAATCCATATAAATTTGTATGTATGATAACAACTTAAATAGAGATGGTGTGTTGGAATAATTGTCATTGATGTCAAAGGAATTGTAACGGATATGAACAAAAATGTCAAACGGAATTGTTATCAAAAGTGAATGGAAGTGTTGTCAGAAGTAAATGTAATTGTTACTGGAAGTGAACAAAATTATTGTCGAAAGTGAACAAAATTGTTGTCGAAAGTGAACAAAAATGTCGACATAAATGTTAACAGAATTATCAATGGAAATGTTAATGGAAATGTCGATAGAAAAATCAATGGTCACATCTTTTGGTGAAGAAGTGCCTCTTAGATGGGACGCATCCTTTAAAGGCTATATAAGGGAGAAGAGATGTGGAAGTATTACAAGCATTCAATTTGATTGAAGATCATATAAGTGTGAGAGAGAAAGAAGAGAGGAAGAGCAGAAAATGAAATAGAATATCTCTTAAGAAATAGAGTGTGAAGGGAAGATTTATTCTAATGAAGAATATCATTTGAGAATTATGAAAGAGAGGAGAGCAGAAATTATATAAGAAAATTAGTGAGAGAAAAAGTGTAAGAGAAGCAAATCCATCATTCGATTGAAGAAGTAATCATAAATAGTGAAATTAGTTTGGCTTGGGGTCAGTGCCTCATAGTCTAGGGGTTGGTGCTCCTATGGGTCAGTGCTCACAAATTGGCCAAGTTGGTGCTTGGCAAAAGGGATCGGTGTCTCCAGTAGGTGGGTGCTCACAAATTGATCGAGTTGGTACTTAGTTTGGGGATTGGTGTCTCTAGTAGGTTAGTGCTTGCAAACATTGTAAAATAGATATATTTGTATAAAATTAATATTTTATCATGTTTTTCTCTCAAAAGGGTTTCCACGTAAATCATGTGTTCTCTTGTATTATTAATTGCTAGATCTTGAATGCTTATGGTTGTTGTGGTCGATTAAATTGAAAAGATTAAAATTTTATATTATACTGATTCACCCCCCCTCTTAGTATAAGTTTTTTCTTAACATGGTGGTCTAGAATTAAACTAATATTGGCTATTGATCAATAATTTACTTAGAAAAAATGATTTGAATATGAACATCTTATTTTATCCTTTCTATTCTCCATTGGATGGTGTCATCATGGTTCTCGTGACATCTCATTTCAAGCCCTTTCTTATTTCTTGTCCATTCCCTATTCTTTTCTCTCTCTTAACGTAGATTTTTTCCACCATAACAAGGTCTTCCATTAGTCTTTATTCAAAAATTTGATTTATTTTCATCAATTAATTTATATGTTCTTTTCTAATTTTATAACAAATTAAAAATATATAATTCTCTTTATTACTCAAATAAGGTTAAACTAAACCTAACTACACTTGGGTTAGACTTAGTTTGAAAGGCTATAAATAGAAGTGCCAAGACCATTATAACCCAAATTCAAAAATAATGCGAGCTATAAAGTGTCAAATTCTATCCCAAATTCAAAAATGTCTAGAACCATTAAGAAAGCTACAATCTTATTTTGATGAAAACACAAGGAAACAACTCCTTCCTAACAAAGCTATAGTTTTGGCTTTATTGTGTCTTGTTGTATCAATATGGCATCGTTGTCTTCCTTCTAAATCACCTTGGATCCTATGAACGAGATTTAAGGTAAGTTTCTTGATTCATGGAACACTCCCCCTGCACATGTTTTTATTTCTATCATGAATTTTTACAATTCACTCATAGATTACACGCCTTCTCTTTTTTATTTTACAAATTTACGTGTCCTCTTTTTCACCTACCTCATTCTATGTATTTAATGAATAATGCCTTTGACAATGACTTGAGTTCCACTTCTTCACAAATCCAATCCTCAAATTCAGATTTCCCTTTAATGTCATTTGTTATCAACAATGGACCAAGTGTCTTGTATTTACCTAATCAAATTTAAAATTAATTTTCACTTTCAATTTTAGTCTTTCTTACTATACATATTCATTCCAAACCAATTATCTCATGAAAATTCAATATTAAAACCAATTTCCTTTATTGAAGTCGAGAGTACCTCTAATGAGAGTGTCGATGATGATGTAGCTTTAAAAATCTAATCCTTGATAGAACTTAAATCCTCCCTCCTTCTTTTGGTTGTAAGATAAAATAAACTTTCCATTAATGATGTAAACTCTTTAATTAGGGTTTTTCTTCCACTTTCTACCCCTCTTTTAGATAACCTTGGATACCTACTTTCTACTCGTACTAGTAATAGGGTGGTCACTATCTCTCATAGAGCTATAGACAATTAGAAAAATAAACTCATAATTAATCTGTCTAGTTTCCCTTTAGATCTTCTCTTATTTCAATGATTTAAAAAGGGCCTTAGATTTGCAACCACCCCAAAGTATATTCCTAGAGGAGTTATTAGTAGAGATTGTAAACATGTTAAATGTATTACCTATTGAATCAACTGAGGAGGTGAGACAAGATTATGTTGTGGCATTGAGGAAATCCAAATTACCAAAGTCAAACATCTTTAGGGAGGAATGGATTGCCTTGAAGAATGTCAATTTGAATGATAATATTATTATTACTAAAATAGATAAAGGGAATACAATAACAATTTTAAACAAGAGCGATTGCAATGTGAAGATGCTTGACCACTTACAAAATAGGGTGAGTTATAGAGTGTCAAATTCTAACCCAGATTCAAAATTTTATAGAACCATTAATAAAGCTACAATCTTATTTTGATGAAAACACAAAAAAACCATTCCTTCCTAATAAATATATCAGTGCTCAAATTTTTTGTCCCAAAAAATACACAAGGAAGGTGTCCCATTTAAAGTGATTATTGATACCATTGACTCACCCATGTATGCCTTAGCCTCCTTGGCGAATAAATGTAAACCATTAGTAGGCAAAAATTATTTCTTTGTCAAAGACTCCATAGGTTTTTTTGAATTTATCAAGGACAATAAGGTGTTTGATGTGGATATTCTAGTTAGTTTTGATGTTGTTGCACTCTTCACAAAGGTGTTTATTAGTGACACAATCAGAGTAGTAAATAGTCACATTGATGAGGATACTACATCACTAGTAGCTCTTTGTTTAAATTCCACATTGTTTTATTTCTTAGGGGTCAATTTTGAACAAACAAAAGGTGTTTTAATGTGTTCCCCTCTCTCCACATTGTAGCTAGTTTGTTTATAGAGTATTTGGAAGAGTTAGGTCTAAAATCCTTCACCTTGAAACCTAATTGGTGGAAAATATATATAGATGACACCCATGCAAACTAGCCACATGGTTTATAAAAACTAGAAGCCTCCCATACCCATTTAAATAAGGCTCTTGATTACATCAAATTCACTAAGAAAACTATAATTTGACGAGAAAACTTTCCTTCCTAGACATTATCCTCTCTAGGAAACTCGATGTATCTTTCTCCCAACATGTTTATATAAAATATACATTTATTGATCTTTATCTTCACATGAATTCACACCATTGTCCCTCTTTAAAAATATGGGTCCTTAAAACCCTTACCATAAGAGTTTTGAGAATTTGTGATAATGATAACTTAGAGGATGAGATCAAACATTTCACTGAAGTTTTTAAGAAGAATGGATGGAAATGAAAATAAATTACTAGAGCCTTTAAATCAGCTAGGAACACTCTTGCTAGACATAGAATTTTTGTTGATGTATCCATAATAGATCTATTTCTTTCCTTCCACATGTTGAGAAATTTAATAACAAAATTATAATTTTTTAAAGGCTAATAACATCCATACCACCTTTCTCCCTCAAAATAAACTTAGAAGTTTGCTCAAGTCATATATAGACAATTTAGAACCAACTCTCAAAAGTGGGGTGTATAAAATTAATTGTTCTTGTAGGATATCTTATATTGGGGAGAAATGTCACTCCATCAAAACGAGGGTAAATGTACATGTTGCAGTTATAAACAAGGAAAAATTGATTAACTTGCCTTTACCATAACATTCCTTCAAAATTTGTCATCATATTTATACGAACAATATCAAGGTATTAGCCATAGAGGACCACTAATTCAAACAATGTCTAAGAAAAGCCATATAAATTTATATGTATGAGAACAACTTAAATAGAAATGGTCTAGAATTAAACTAATCGTGGCTATTGATCATTTACATAGAAAAAATGATTTGAATATGAACATCTTCTCTTATCCTTCCTATTCTCCATTGGGTGGTGTCATCATGGTTCTCATGACATCTCATTTCAAGTCCCCTCTTATTTCTTGTCCATTCCTTGTGCTTTTTTGTCTCTTAACATAGATTTTTTCCACCATAACAAGGTCTTCCCTTAGTCTTTATTCAAAAATTCTGATTTCTTTTCATCAATTAATTTATATTTTCTTTTCTAATTTTGTAACAAATTAAAATATATATAATTCTTCTTATCCTCTTAAATGTACATGTTGCAGTTATAAATAAGGAAAGATTGATTAAGTCATCTTTACTAGAACATTCCTTTAAAACTTGTCATCATATTTATACAAACAATATTAAGGTATTAGCCATAGACGACCACTACTTCAAACGATGTCTAAGAAAAGCCATATAAATTTGTATGTATGATAACAACGTAAATGAAGATGGTGGTCTAGAATTATGACCATTAATTTATTTAGAAAAAATAATTTGAATATGAACATCTTCTTTTATCCTGTCTATCCTCCATTAAGCGATGTCATAATGGTTCTCACAACGTCTCATTTCAAGTCCCTTCTTATTTCTTGTCCATACCCCGTGTGTTTCTCTCTCTTAACATAATTTTTTTCCCCACTATAACAAGGTCTTCCCTTACTCTTTATTCAAAAATTCCGATTTCTTTTCATCAATTAATTTATATATTATTTTCTAATTTCACAACTTAAAAAATATAATTCTTTTTATCCTCTTATTTGATTAATTCTTGTAGAAAAAAAAATGTATATATATATATATATATATATATATATATATATATATAAGAAAATGTAATTAATTTTTAGTGCTATTATTATTAAAAACAATTTTTCATTTTAAAAAAAATAACAAACTAAATTAAATTGTATTTAAATTCCTTATTTTATTAACATTCAATTTAAAAAAAACTCATTTTACCAATTATATTTAAATTACATAATACTTAATTGTTAACATCTATAAATGAAAATTTGGGTGTGCAATCCAATTATATTATTCTTACATCCAGATATGGTTCATTAGAAATTTTCTTCTTATTAACTTTTTTATTTTTAATTTAAAATTATTATCTACCATAATCAATAGGATTAAAATTCATTTTAATTTAACATTAATATTGAGATTGAGATGTTGATGGATACCTCTACCATATCTCCAATATTGACAAGAAGAGCACCAGGGATCGGTGGAACAGGAACCCATTCTTCATCCTTGCGAATGTGCAGTCCTACTTCATCATCATCCTGTAGCAATATGGTTATATCTGATGCATCTGAGTGAGGAGGTATTCCTAACACAAGATCAGGCCTTGGGCATCTTGGATAGTAGTTCATTCGTATCCCCTGCGTCCACTTTCCTTCTGGATAAATAAAACTGCTAGATTTGATACCCAAAGTCTCTGCTATTAGACTCAACAGCTTATTGGAGAGCTTTTTCATTTCCATGGCGAACTCATTTACTGAACCCCTGCAAACAAAAATGTATTTGCCGGGGGCAATGTAGTCCATGTTTCGATATTGGGTATGAAAAATCACTTAGATACATCTTGTTACAAACCCTAGAAAGAATGATCTTGTCATACTTCAAAAAAGGAAATTGACATACTTGATAAAAAATCTCATAGCCCATCACTACCTACTCCCAACCCTACTAACCCTGATTATAACAATGGAGGGTTATAAACATACGTGAAATCTACTGGCCTTGCCGGCCAGTAATCCATGTTTCTAGCCTCTTCTGGAAGACTTGTCAAATAAAACCTGTCTGACCAATCTAGTTTTTGCTCGTCTGAAATTACAAAGATCTGACCATAGCCCTCACGTTCCTGTACCACATACTTGAGCTTTTCTTCCAATGGAAGTAGGAAGAAACCCCTCACAGCTCCTTTCATTTTCTCCAACACAGACCCAGGAATGCCATGATTCACCACCTGCCAGCACCATAACAAGTCTGCCTCAAATATAAAATGACTGTTTCCTTCAAACTGTTGGGCTACCATGGATAAGATCATAGGAAATATTTAATTGTTCTACTACTTAACATGTGTATTCAGATCTACAAATAAAATGCTTCAAGTTTAGAAAAGAATAATTGATATACCTGAAAGAAACCCCATTCTTGGCAGGCAGAGACAAGCTTCTCCATCATTTTTGGCCTGCACTTATGGTCTTCTGAGAGAAGTTCCATCTCTATTATGGGAAGAGAACTAGAGTACTTACTGTCAGTAGTGATGGAGGGTGGCCTTTCTTCCTCTGCTCTAATGTACCTTTCAGGCACTGCATGAGGATCCTTGGCTGCCAATTCTTGAACTGCTGGAACTGATAAGGTTTTCATATTCGAATGGATTTATTAGTCAGGATTGCTGCAGTTGCTTTAAACACAAAACATCATAGGCCGATCTCTATAATGGACCGCATGGTCTTAACATTTAATTTCCACCAAAGCTATGGCCTGAAGGCATGTAGGATATGACTCGTTGAATTATACATATTTGCAAGGTAATGATTGTAACACGGTGCAATACTGTGTATTAGTCCAGCCACTCTTTCTTGGTTGGAAGAGAGTTGAGCATCTTGGATAGTGTTGGATACTTGCAGCCAAGATTAGGTTAATAATAGTAAACTCTTACACCCATTTATGACGCCGATAGGCGTTCTCTTTACTACCAACAGGGCTGCTAGTTTTTCTTCCAAATTTGTTTATTATCTTTCATTCTGGACGACCAATATGTACAAACAGCTACACTATATCGCTCACACACACAATAGTGTGAGTAAATCCAAACCGTACAGACATCTTCTGCTAGCGGGTCAGTGGCCTTGATTGGACTCTTTTTGTTGTCGTTTTATCATGCCCAAATATGCTTTGTGCCACCACTGATAAGACATCTCTGCTTATCTTTTAGTAACTATAGTTGCAATAAGATTTGCAATCCAATACCGTATGTGAAACAAACCCAATTGAATATGTGAAACAAGTCCAATTTATACCCTCTTTTTGATATGAGCGATGAATCTTATTAATTATTCATCTTCAAAGATATGTGAAACAAGTCTAATGTATATTGTCTTTCTTATATGAGGGATCAGCATTGCGAATCACTCGTCTCAAAAGATACCATCAAGCGCATGTCTATTTACAACATACTCGATGATAGATTTTACCAACCAAAAATTTTAAGCATTCAAATCTCGAGATTCGACCCCTACACCTCTCATTTTCTACTGCAATGTCTTTACCGCTCCATTTGCGCACACAAAAAGTAATGCTATTGATGCAAGTTTTATTTATTAATTAATCACTCGATAGTTGCTTGATTTTTTTAATCTTTTTTGTTCAAAAAGATCAAGAAGCATTTGTGCTTGCTACTTAAGTAATGTAGAACTTAATATGTTGCAACCTTGCTCAACTTTCACTATTGTTGTAAAACAAAAATAAGGGATTACACAAATTTCAGATAATTGCATGCAATTCAAAGTAAAATTGGCCTCTCTATTAGAAATAACATGATTATATGGATAGTTAAAACAATAGTTTAGCCTATAATGGACTACAACAAAAAGTAGAACAAACTAACATAAAAAATGAATTAACTAATTGTAAACCAACAATTCTCTAGAATTGAAATAAGATAATTGTTGCACAGTTCACTGTAGTCAAAACAAAACAGTGGTTGCGTACATGCAATTGTATATTTATTCTACCTGATACGTCACAATTTAATCAATTTTTTTCTCAACATTCTCCCCCTTAATTTTTAAGGGAACAATTCCTAATTGCTTGCATAATGAACCAAATGTATCTCTTGGAATTACTTATGTAAAGATATCTACCAATTCATTCTTTGTTTTGTAAAAGAGTAACTGAACTTCTCCTTAATCAAATCTCTAATGAAGTGATGACAAATCTATATATGCTTCGGTCTTGCATGAGAAATATGATTATTTGCTATCTAAATGATACCATTATTATCACAATGTATAACAGTGAGAGAATTGCATTCTTGCTGCAAATTTTATAGAACTCTTCATTGCCAAACTAGTTGACAACATGTTTGATGTTGTTTCTATATACTCTACCTCTGTTGTAGAAATAGCATTTGTATATTGCTTCTTTGAGCTCCAAACTATACTACCACTGCCAAGACTAAAATAATACCCTAAAGTTGATTTCCAGTCATCTATTGAACCAACCCAAGTCTAAATATGAAAATCTAACTAATTCCAAACTCTTTGTTGTTTTATAATGAATGCCATCATCCATCGTGCCTTTGATATACCAAAGTATTTTTTTTTACTCTTATGTGATTGTCATGTGGATCTGCCATAAATATGGAAATAATACCTACCACATAAGAAATAACTAGTCTAGTAGTGCAAGGTACATAAGACTACCAACCATCCTTTAAAATTGAGATTCATTCACACTGCTAAAATTGTATTATTTGTTCTAATTTTTACCTTGTGTTGATGGAGTTGTCACTTCCTTACACTTTTCCATTTTAAAATGTCTCAATATATTTTAGGCATACTTTACTTGACAAATAAAGATACCATCAATTGATTGCTACACCTCCTCACCAAGAAAGTAATGCATCAATCCAAGATAAGTCATCTTGATCTCGTTCATTGCTTACTTAGATTTATCCATCATGTTGGAACTATTACCTATAAAGATCAAGTTATCAACATAAAGACAAACAATAAACTATGGTTACCTTTATTTTTCACATACATTGTTGGTTGATTTTGACTTCTAACAAAGCCACACTACTGGAAATAATTGTCAATTATTGAATACCAAGCTCTAGGAGCTTGCTTCAAACTATACAATGCCTTCTTCAATTTATATACCAAATCTTAATCCATTTTACTTCAAACCAAGGTGGTTGTTGTACATAAACCTCTTCTTTAATGAAACCATTCAAGACTTATGAATTCACATCTATTTGGTGAATTGTCCACTTATTATGGGTTGCCAATGCTAACACTTTTATTAGTGTATCCCAATGAGCACCTGCTACAAATATTTCTTCATAGTCTATTCCATATATTTGTGTATATCTTCTACTGATTAGGCTTACCTCATGCCTTTCAATTTTTCTATTACACGTATTTTTTTGTATATCCATTTTACTTGTATCACCTCTTTATCTTTTAGAAGATCAACTAGCTCCCAAGTTTCATTCTTCTCAATTTCCCTCATTTCTTCTTCCATTGCCTCACATCAAAATCCATGTTCCACTGCATATTGATAACAACTTTGTTCATCTTGAATTTGAGAAAATAAAGCAAATCTAACACTTTGATTTGTTTCCTCTTGATTGCAATTCCCTTTTATAATTTTTTTAAGGATTATTACCTTCTTTTGGGGGCTTGGATTTGATGTTAGATCTACACTTACACTTGATAGTGAAGTTTTTAGTAACAAAATTGGATTTCCACCAGGTCTTGAGCTTCTACTAAGACTCATGAAGAGAGCGTCAATGTCATCTTGGAATGACTCTAGTTCATAATTATTGGTTCTTACTACTATAGACCTTAATTCCACACTCACCCTTCATCAAATATTACATCACATGATAAAATGAATTTTATTGATTTTAGATTATAAAACTTATATTCCCTACTCATTTCAAAGTTATAAACAAAAGTGCATGCTTCTCTTTTTGCATCAAGCTTATTTTTAGTTTCTTTTGGGACATGAACATAAGCTAATCAACCAAAAACTCTCTAGTATCCCATGCAGGGTCTTCTATTAGAACATTCTTTTTCTAGTGTATAATTCTTTACAACTAATGTAAGATTATGGTTAAGGATATATACATAAATTTAGCTAAGATTTCTGCCTAAAATTCATTTCCCATATGCTTTTCTAGTAACATGGACCTTGTCATTTAAGTAATTATCTTATTTTTTCCCTCAATAACTCCATTTTTTTTTGCAAGTATGTTGTTGTAACTTGCCTTTTGATTCCATTGTTAACATAGAATTCATCAAATTATTTTGAATTGAACTCACCCCTTCAACCAGTCCTTAAAATTTAATTGAATAGCCACTTTCCTTTTCAACTAAAACTTTGAGTCTCACAAAGCAACCAAATGCTTCACTTTTATATCTCAATAAATAGACCCATATCTTATAGGAATAATCATTTATTAATGTAAAAAAAATAAAAAACCTATAGCAACACTTGGTGTTTGTGCAGCACCCTAGATATTTGAATGAACCAACATAATGGTTGTGAAGCTTGCCATGATTTTACAATTATAAATTTATCCCTCTGTCACTTCCTAATGAATTCAAGGATAGAGGGTCCAACTAGGAATAACATTTTCCTTTCAATATTTAATCAATTCTCTCAACATTAAACGAATTCATATATTATTCGTTCATAGTTCACACTCAATATTACAATTTATTCATGTTTTTCTTTCAAGCTTACACATACTGGACATACTCTTTACCTCACTAACTACAGACATGAAAAATAAGTCATTACAAAAAAAATCCTCAATGGACTTGAACCCATTTTATACTCTCTCTCCCAAGCACCCTTGAATTTTCTATCCCAAAGAGACTAAATTTTTCATCTATAACCACTTATTTTATGCCTTCTAAAGATGTACCTTTGAAGATAAAACATTCTTGAAAATTCCCATGATGACAATCCCAAGCATTCATGGCTGTTACTTTATTTTTATGATTCACCCAAGAGAAACATTCACTTTATTCAATTTGGTGGTATCAAAACTACCACTTATGAAAATTTGAGTTTGTATAACCATCACTTAAGCTTGTAAAGCTATATGGATAGTTATGTAATCACCACTTAAGTTTGCAAAATTGTAGGGCAGTTTTTCCACTATGCAAATTCTATGAAATTTTTGAGGCCATAACTTTTGCATATGGATGTTTACCCTAATTTTAGATTCAATGTGATTCCTAATAGGTTCAACTTGTAGAATTAATATAGATTTTAATATATTCAATCAAGAATAAATATGAATATAACTAATTTATATTGATCTAATAATGTAATTTACTATATATGGAAAGCACTCAAAAGATCAAGATGCTTGGCTTCATTATATAATTGATTGATTATTACTGTGTTTTTATAATGGAAACAAACTACAAGTATGTTTTTGATTCATCTAGACCTAGAACTATATCTCTTTGTGCACAAGTTTGGTAACATCAGACCTAAATAATAAACATGAATGTTAGTGTCTGAGGTTGATGTTACTATCCTAGGTTAGTTTTTATCTATATGACCATACAGTGTAGTGCACCTATCTGATAAGTCTCTATTTGTGTGATTGTGACCTTCGACTACATGCACAACTCAAAAAATAAATTCTTATTCCTTGAAACCCTATGTTCACTTGTGAAGGATGAAAACCTATAAAAAGTGAGGAAGTATAATTGTATTAAGCTAACCCCAATCACCCCATTGATGATTTACCATTTCATATGTATCTAGTACTCTAAAGAGGAATTCAAGATATGTGTAAGTCTTCCCCTTAATGTGAATGTAAAATTTTACTTTTTTGATATATGAATACCTATAAATATGGATTTGATCTTGAAAATATGGGCACTTGAATCGGGTTAGTATATTTCAAGCTTGGTTGATGAATGCTCCTAGTGATTTATTTAAAATTTGAAAATAATAGGGTATATTTTCTCAATGTACAGTATTATACTTGAGAGGTAATTGAGAATACTAGATTCATAATAATTTTGACCTTGATTTGTATTTATACTCAAATGAGTAATTTCCCATGACACTAACATGATAGGTGAATGGCCCAACCTTTGGGCACGCGTTTATTTTTAAAAATAGTCATTACAAAGAAAATGGTGGTAACTTTAGCCTGAGGACAATAATGTCAATGTTAGTGATTGAATTCGATGTTACTATTTGGGAGACAAAAATTCTAATGTGTTATTCTAGGAACATTTGTGTAGGATATTTCACTATTTTAACATAGACTAAAATATTATGATAAATGAGTGATGGTAACTTATAATGGATCATGCTAATAAATAATATGTGGATTCATGAGAATGAAGTGAGAGTTTTTTGGAGATGCACAAGTCATATAGGATAAATATAGATCAAGAATGATATTTCTAAGTGTTAAAAAAATCAACAATAAATTTAAAATGATATTTTTTTAAAGTGCATAATACTTTGAGATGAATCAAAATATGCAAAAAAAATCAAGTTTAGGGATGTCCTTTTTTCCATTTTGGCCTCTTCCTCATAATCTATCTATTTTATCCCTTCAATGAATGCATTCACTTCTCGAATTATACTGATGGTTTAGAATCTCAAAAAAGTCACTTGAAACCATGTAGCATTTTGAAAATGATCTTTATTTGATGTACGTGATACCACTAAAGTGTTGAAGTATATGTAATTCCCATTGAATCATCTTCGCCATGCAAAAAAAAATCAATAAGACCACATGAACACACAACTAATAATTTTTTCGTTGATGCAAGATTGTTTGTTTACCTTGTATGCTCCTATATTAGACACCCATGGGAAAAAAAAGTGATTTATTTCTCACATGGATGAAATAAGTGGTAAAACCACTTTTTTAATCACTGAAATTGATGACCATGGTGTTTCCTTCCAACACACTAGATACCTCAGCTAATTTTCTCTTTTTATCTTCCATTTTTAATTGCTTGCTAGTTTTAAATTTTTCCTCCTTTATTTATCTCTCCTCACTCTATTCTCTTTTGTGGGATCAATACCACCACACTATGTCCACTTTCACCAAAGCTTCCTTTATTTTTATCCACTACTTGGGCATAGTTCTTCCACCTCCACCCAATGGTTTTTTGCTTCCTTTTTCATCTTCTTGTAGGACTATACCCACCTTTGTCTGAATACCTCCACCAGGATTCTCTTTCTTTCATCTTACTTTATATTGTGAGCTTGTCCCCACTACCATCTAACCACCTCATTCTTATTATATTTATTCATTAATTATCCAATAATTAATTGGATCCTTCCACATTCCACTCTTCTCTATTTGCAGCTCCTCTTTTCTCATACTTGCCATCTCCTCTTAACACCATCATCTTACTTTTGGATTTTTCATTTATGAGAGTCTTAAAATATTCTTCTTCTTATTTTGATTCATCATAATTATGAACTCAAGTTGCTCACACTCTGAACCTAATAAGGCCTCTATGAATGCCTCATTTCTCCCCATTTCTACACCTAAACATTGACTATAGTCACAAATTAGTTTGAAAACATGAAACTTAACAGTCCCCATAGGTACTTCCTTCATCTTCACAACTTCATTGGCTGATATAATAATTATCTTTTCCTTCTCCTTGTCTTGGAATATTTTACCTAAATAAAAAACTAATTATTTATCTTTCATCTTCTTATTCTTCTCTTTCTTGTTTCATCTTCTTTACATCAAAATCAGGTTGATTCCTTCACTTCCTTATTTGACATCCTAAGTATGCCATGTGAAAATGAAATTACACTACCCTTGCCTCTTTAAAATCAGGGCAAGCCTTGACTCATAAGAGTCTCTAAAATCCAATACCTTTATGGGTTTCTCTATATATACAACACTAATTTCATCCTTCATTACTCTTGGTAAAAACATATCCACTATCTCTATGTCTTTCATTGCCTTTATGTCACACAACTAACATTATTTGTCATGCCTCGTCCAAATGCTCTTGCATTGACCTTTATATAAAATTTATAAACTTTGTCCTCTACTGTTTCACTCTCTTTCCATATCTCAAGATGGATATTTGATGCATACCCTTATTTATCCAATGTTTTCCCATTGAAAAAGTCTTCTTAGACCTAATCTCTTTCACTTGCTCTTGTGAGAGTATTCTATGTCACTTATAACTACTAAAAAGGAATTATGTCTTATATGTCCTCTTGGGAACATTCTTGCACCATCACTTTCACTCTCTTTATTGTCTCCGTGTTAACTTCAAGGCAATCCTCTACTATTAGCATTTCCTTACACACTAGTTTTTTAGTTGCTACTACAATAGTACCTTCTTGTTCCACCTCTTCTCTTTATTTATCATATATATTTATGAGCATGTTGGGATGAACCAAACTTTTTCATCTTATTTTCCATCTTATAAATTTATATAACTACACATAAACTAATAACATTAAATGATTTAATAGTTCTCAAAAACACTTCTTGTGGATGCTTTTCATGTGTCAAAGACATGTTGTACAACTACTATCCATTTCTCACATTATTCTCATAGATCTAACTCCCATGGTGGACTCCCAAAATCCCATTCTCAACATCCTCCATGGTTGTTCTCTCATCGTTCTTCACATGACTCGTTGCCTCTTCCTCATAAATATGTTCTTCAACCATACTTTAATCATGTGCATTCAATTGTACTTCATCCACCTCGATTGTTTCTTTCATGAAACCTAAAGCTATTTATTGATGTCTTATTCATTTGCATGTCTTTTTTCATTCAATTAAATATGTATCTTTCTTTGGTTGTCCTCAACCTTCCTTCCCTACACAAGAAAAAATAAATGCATTTCCTTTATTCACTAAGGATATTTCTAACTCTTCCTATACATGAGATATCACAAACTCTTTTCCATCATTGATTAATGGATCTCCTTCTTCTGATGAACAATCCATCACCTCCAAATCCTCTTACATAAGGATTTCTTCCTCTATGGGTTGTGCACTTCTTATTTTTTCTCTTTGTTATTTTTTTAAACACACTTGGACTTCTCACATGGAAACATTAATCTTCCATTACCTCTCAATGAAATATTCTTCTCTTATCGCAATCCTAAATACTTGAAAATTCTTTAACCCATGTTCTTGAATTATTGGGTACACAACATTACCTATCATCTTGAAAACCATATGTTCCTAAGTTCTCACCTTATTCTTTCCTTTCTTTTATCTCTTCTCTAGGACATATATCTGTTACACAAATGCTTTTCTACGTACCTTATTTCTTCAAATATTTACCTTCATAGAATCATCTACATTCTCATTTTCAAATAAATTATTTAACTCAACTTCCCATTTCATGATCTCCTTTGAGCTCTCTTTACCACAAAATAAGATAACAGTTCTAGTGGGATTACTTTTTTCTTTCACCATGACCTCTATTGGCCTTTTTAATTTTCCTATTGGTCATCTCTTCAAAGCATCCAAATTTTCTTATAGGTATATCAACATTTCCAAAATTTATTATTCTCCATATTCACACACACCTAAAACAACCCCTTTATAATATGAGGACTCCATATAATCTAATCTCATTGGAATTCCTTCAACATCCTTACCAAGTATTCTACTTTTGGTGCTCTTCCAATTTTTCAATGATATATTCTCAGAAAATAGGTTTCCATTTCACAACCTACAATATAATAAAACAAGATCCTCTCATATTTTATATAGACTTGTAGGACCAATATATAAAAACCAATTACCCACATAAAAAAAATTACATTAATATTATGGAGATTATAAGGTTATACCAATATTAGGTGTCTACATAATGCCCCAATTTAATGAGTATGAATCCATGCATATCAAAGTATCACAAACAAGAGATATTGATGGGGTTTTGAATAATTGATTGTGTTCCTTCGAATGAGCTTACTCATGCTCCAATGTCAACATCTTGAGTGTGATTTCAATAAATTTGAATGTGTACAAATAGATCAATGTCTTTACATATTGATAAAATGTAATAGAATGAAATATGAAAAAAAAAATTAAGAAAAGGAATGAATACATGGAAGTATGTGTAAACATTCAAAATTACCCTTTAAGTGTTTGACAATGCTTATTCTTTACATCCTTACCCTTGCTTAGTTTATTCATATTTTTTTAACTTGTTATCTATATGGGAGCCTTCTCTATCTTGAGAACACTAAACAAATCATACAAAAATCCCTATTTATGTCACATTTATACTTATTTGATTCATAAACCTTTACTAAACATGTTCCAATAATATTTGGTCTTCTACGACAAGTATGCACTTCGAGGACATCAATGCATTATAGTGTTATCCAACTAGTGTGACCTTGTCCCCCGCACTCCCACTATAAATTTTTAAATTTGAGCCATTTAAGCTTACCTTTCCCATGAATTTTTTAAGGTTGGTTAGTGAAAACATTTTAAATATTCCTCTATATAAACACATTAAGGATTCAAAAAATATAACTAGCATCTATCAAGCAATTACTTGGCATACAAAAGAGCAAAAGAGCACTATTTCTTCTTATTTTAATTATAAATCATCCTAATAGTTGTAGTCCAAGTTTTGAGAACCTTTATTATAGGTAAAGTAGATCCATTTTTAAATCACATTAATCAAATCATCTATCTATAGTCATCTAGTTTCACAATCACGAATCATATAAGAACTCTAGGAGGGAGAACAACATTAGTTTGAGGCCCATTAGGGATATGTAGCTAGCACTAAATCATAAGAGATTTCTAAGGCCAACTTGACTATTCCATTAACCCCATTTCCCCTCTTTTACATTTAACTCCTATTGTGTTTTTTGTGTAGGACCTAGGGTTTCTATTTTATAGGTATTTCATACAACATATCAGAATAGAGAGATCAATAGTCAACCTTCTCAAGTAGTTGCATAGGCCTAGATCAATAAATTAGGAATCCAATCAGCTAGGAGGCATCCACAATCATCAGACAATGTCATAATGTATTAATGTATTCCTCTTATGGACTTGTCCCAATAGACTATGAATTACTATTTTTTAATATGATTATTTTTGCATTGTATTATTTCATAATTTTCACTTATATTTAGTCTGCATAGTTATGTCTATTTTAGTTTTGAGGGACACTTTCTAATCCTAGTCAAATTTATTATTTTTAGCAAGTTTATAATTTCTATAAATTTTTAAATCTATTGTATTTACTTATAGATACTAAAATCATATTTTTATATGACACGCTAGTTTGGCACACTTGATAAATATAAATCATGGCTTAATCCTTCCGTTTATGACCTTCCTTCTGTCAAGAGGCCCACATTTTTAATCTTAATATGCCCAATTTCCTATCCTATAGTTAGACCCTAACATTATGATGACATATACCATGTATAGCCTATAGTTTTCATAAAATCTAATTTATATCCTACACAGACAGTTATAGATCTTTAACATATTTTTATCTTGCAGGACACTGGTGTCTAGATTAGGACATTAGCGTCGATGCTAGTGTCCCAAATATGACGTTAATGTCTCTGCCTTAAAAATAGTTAAATTAAAATTTTCCCAATATGTATGATTTTGCCTATTTATGTTTTTTAACCCTCCCCTGAAATTACTTCAAAAGTGTGGTCTAAATAAAAATCATTCATTATGAATCTAAGCAAACACCTCTCAAGCTCACACTACACTACTAAAAATCATTTGCATAATTGAGATATATTTCCCTATTCTTCCCTATTTACAAATTATTCATAAGATCAATCTTATTATAGGTTTGAA
Organism: Torreya grandis; assembly: GCA_037957365.1. Lineage (NCBI taxonomy): Eukaryota > Viridiplantae > Streptophyta > Pinopsida > Cupressales > Taxaceae > Torreya > Torreya grandis. The sequence goes on from JARHVA010000384.1 coordinate 2,796,716, forward strand.
TCATTCAAAGATCAACCCATAATAATTATTTTTCAAGTTATAAGATAGATCACTAGATTCACTCGCATATAGCATATTACATCATTTTTCACACACAAGCCCAAATAAAGGGGATAATTATATTGGTATGAGGCCCTATTCATATTATATGGATATATAGGCAATGCTCACTGATAGATGGGTATTTTAGGGTATCTATACTTCACTTAATCCCACTAACCCATGTTTTTCAAGGTGAAATGCCCAAATTGGAAGAATTAGGGTTTAGAGTAAAAGACTAATTTTAGGAACATGTGTGCTCGATCTGAACTGATAACCTACAAGAAAAAAATAAACCCTAATAAGTGAAATTGACTATTATATAAAGTATATGTAATATGATCTTGATAGAAGTGTTGAAACCAAGACACAAATGTCGATGCTAGTGTTTATAGTCTGACATTAGTGTTCCAACTAACATGAAACTAATTTATAGAATCTAGAAAATTGAGGTGAATCATCAAACTATCTTATTTTTCACCTATTCCTATCAAATACATCTGCACATCATTTCATAAGCTAAGTTTAATTTTCATTTGCATTTATACTTTCATAATATTGTTTAGTATTATATTTTTCTATATTTAACATATTCTTAAATTTAGTATATTTATAAGAATATTATAAGTTTGCATTGTTTAAATGGTCACTTTAGAATATATTATTCCATATATGATTAGTATATTACCCCTATCCTTAATTCAATAAAAGGGTTAAACATTTTGTGAACCTGACTTGAATATGTTTATTGTTGAACACTACAATCCCTAATTTTCCCTAGGCTTCTAAAATTTTATCCTCCTAGGGTTTCAAATTTAATTTAATTTTCCATATCACATTATATTATTTCTTATCATTCATAACTCTCTCTTTTATTATTCTCATCTTAGTCTTTGAAACATTTAAAATGGATAAAAATGAGCCTCTTCCTCCTCCTAACTATAAGGATGGTGATAACTACTTTTGCTACACCCCTAACCTATCACATGTATCAGGATAGCAATAGTTGACTTGTGGATTACTTATCTCTCTTTGATGTTATATCACATTTATATATGCTTTCATTTGGGTTATTAGGTTGGCCTATGGAGTAACCATGGCCTAGGTACACTATATATAGGAGGTAGTGGGTAGTTGTTTATCATCATATTGTGAATTATGCTCTTATTGAAGCTTGTGGAGCTTGCCTCCTCGAAGTGGTTTGTATTTTATTCATATATTCTACTATAATATAGTCATACTATGATTTATTTATGTTATTCTCCTTTATTGTTGAAGTAATTTCTTTACAAGTGGTTTCAGAGCCTTGATTTGGGCCATAATCAGATCAGAAAACCTATAACTTATAATTTGGATATATATCACAAATGGTTGTGAATACATCTACAATGTTTTTACTATAGGTGATAAATCATTCAAGTAAGATTTCATTCAAATTTTAGCCTAATTAGATCTATTTTGCAAAAGTTATCACCATTTTACATTTTTCATAAATTCACTCAATAATGCATAATTCAAAGAATTTTTTAGATGTATTTACATTTTTTGAAATATTATAAAAATATAATTGGGTTATGTTCTTTGTAATTTCTAATTTTAGGCTGCCATAAGTACAAAATCACTTGGTCAAAGTTAGGTCAAAAGAGCTAATCAGGGTCGACATTATCAAGCCCTTTTATGATAGGACCACAACTAGGGGCCAGGGAAAGGGTGCCAAAACCCCAAATAAAACTCCTCATAAAGAATATATGGATTCAAAAATGGGGATTTACTAGATCCTTTATACCTGGATTCTTTGAAATAGATCACAAAGTGAGCCAACTTGACTACAATGTGCAAGGTATTCAAAGTGAGATGCAAGGCATACAATCTGATATGAAATCTATACAATCTAGTCTGGAAAATATCATGATGGATTTATAAAATAATCAATCAAATCATCTATATATCACTATTACACAACCCCACTAAGGTGGATCTCTCAACCATCCTAATCCAAATCCAAGTACCTTACCGCAACAGAACCTGTTACCAAAGGTAAATATGCATAAACTTGATGGAAATGATACACTTAATTGGATCAACCAAATGGAGAATTTTTTTGATCTACATCAAATCCCATGTGGACAAAAGGTTACCATGGCATCCTTATATCTAGAACCTAAATATTTCATTTGGTATCTATGGTTGTGTGCTCAAAAAAAAGATGACTCTTAGTGTCCCTTGGTCAGTTTTTCCAGAGAAGTTGAAATTATACTATAGAAATAGTGTGATAGAGAATTAATTTAGCCAACTAACAAAATTATGATAGAATTATTCAGTCAAGGATTATATTCATAATTTTTAAAACCTATCTTTACGTGTGGAGATAATTTTTGATGAGAACTTGACCTATTTTTAGGAGGCCTCAAAGACTACATTCAACATGAGGTACGTATGTTTAATCCACTTAAGGGTTTTGATTATATTATCATGGCATGTAGAGATAATAAAAATTCATAACCAATAAGAAGTAGCCACTCACTCACTTTAGAGATCATAATATATTAGCACTGTCATTTCATCTACCTACCAGATTGACCCCTCAATAAATTGAAGAGAAGTGTGCAAAAGGATTATGTTTTGGCTATGACAGTAAGTGGAGCAAAAGACATAAATGTGTTGATAATAATTTATTCTACATTGAGGGATCTAATTAAGATGATGAAGAGGATGATGTCTCCAACCTACAAAATCTTTATTTAATTCAAACACTAATTTAATGGTAATGTGTTGATAATAATTTAATTGTTTCATTTATCCAGCACCAGAATTTTTGGTCATGATTACATATGGTGGCACAGTCAATTGTTTAGGGAAATGCCATAATATTAATCTTGTTATGGGCGATTATAATCTATATTCTCCTATGTTTTTTATTCCCATGGGTGGTGTAGACATTTTTTGGGAGTTCAATGGCTCACAACCTTGGGTACAATTGAGATGAACTTCCAAGAACTATTCATGTGTTTTCATTCTGAAGGTAGAAAAAATGAACTACAGGGATTACAGGTAAAATCTCCATAATTGGTTAGTTCACATCATATGCCAAAAATGCTAAAAAGGAGGGTAGAAGGATTTATAACATGATTATGTTCCATAGAATTTCAACCCATAAAGGCATCTCCACATCCTGATCTATAGATGATTTTTAATGACCACCCATCTATATTTGAGGCCATGCCAAAAGGACTACCACCAAAAAGAGAACATGATCATACCATTCAACTACTTCCATGGATTTAACCACCAAATATAAGATCATATAGATATCCATATTCACAAAAGAGTGAAATCAAAAAGATGGTCCATGAGATGCTAGAGGCAGGGATCATTAGTCATAGACAGAGTGCATATTCATTGCCAATGATCATGGTACATAAGAAGGATGACACATGGAGGATGTGACCAAGATTATAAATAAATCAATAAGTACACCATCAAAGATAAGTTCCCTAATCTGGTAATTCATGATTTACTTGATGAGTTGCATGGTGTTTTTAATTTTAAAAAATTGGATCTTCATTTGGCGTACCATCAAATTAGAATCAGGGATGAATATGTTCATAAAACCACTTTTAGAACTCATGAGGGCCATTATGAGTTTTTGGTAATGCCCTTTGGTCTTACAAATACACCATCTACTTTATATATCTTGATGAACATTATTTTTATGACTTTTTTAAGGAAGTTTGTGTTGATTTTCTTTGATGACATATTGATTTACAATAAGACATGGGAAGAACACTTGAAACATGTGAAACTGGTGTTAATAGTTTTGGAACAACATTAGCTTTATGTGAAGCCATCTGAATGTGATTTTCGAGTATAGGAGGTAGAGTATTTGGGTCACATTATATCCCATGAAGGTGTCGAAGTTGATCCTCATAATATTAAAGATATGGTGGATTGTCCAATCCCGAAAACTCTGAAAAACCTCTAAGGGTTCCTAGGACTAATAGGTTACTACCAAAGATTTGTGAAAGGTTATGGAAACATAGCAGATCCACTCACTATATTTATAAATAACAATGCTTTCCACTGGAATGATGCATCCACTAAAGCATTTGAGCAATTGAAAGTAGCTATGTGCACCACCCCCATTTTGGCTACTCCAGACTTCTTCAAGACATTCATTGTTGAATGTGATGTTTTTGGATCAAGGTTGGGAGAAGTTTTAATGCAAGAAGGAAGACCCCTTGCATTTGAGAGTCATCAATTCAAAGGTAATAATCTCTAAAAACTTGTCTATGAGAAATAAATGATGGCTATTCTTCATACAGTAAAATAATAGAGGCCCTATCTAATGGGTAGACATTATAAGGTGAAAACGGATTGTGATAGTCTCAAATACTTTTTGGAGCAAATATTATCATCTAAGGAATGTTAAAAGTGGGTAACAAAAATGTTTGGTTATGATTTTTAAATCATATACAATAATGGTAAAGATAATGTAGTAGCAGATGCACTATCTAGATGAGATACATCCACAAAAGCATTACTTTGTGCAATGTCCATATTGCAGGCAGATTGGGTAGATGAAGTTAAGTTAGAGTGGGGGCAAGACAAGGATACACAGGTTCTGATTGAAAATATCTAGAAAGTTTATATAGCCTCTAACAAATTTGAATGGAAAGGTAATGCCTTATGGTATAAGGATAGGTTATACTTGTGAAAATATTCAGATTTGAAGCATAAGATTCTTGCAGAGTTGCATACATTTCCAATTGGGGGACACTTTGGGTTCTTCAAAACTTATCATAGAATCAAGTGAGAAGCATTTTGGGAAGGATTCAAGGGACATGTTTGAATATAATGCTTGATATGCTAATAGAACAAAAGTGAGATAGTTAAGACCCCATGTATGTTACAACCTTTAGCAAATCCTAGTCAAAGGTGGGAAGAAGTTTCCATGGATTTCATCATAGGGTTGCCTTGTTATAAAGGTGAGAATGTTATCTTGGTAATTATGGATAGGATTACAAAATATGCCCATTTTTGTGGCCTCCCATTTATATCAAGTACAGTGGTGGCTATTTTTATGGAGGCAGTTATAAAATTACATGGAACCCCAAAAATAATTGTAAGTTATCATGATCCTATTTTCACTAGTAACTTTTGGACTAAACTATTTTCCTTTTTGGGTACTCAGCTAACTCATAGCTCATCTTACCACCTCCAATCTAATGGACAAACATAAGTGGTCAACAAATGCTTAGAGGGGTATCTCCATTATTTTGTATCAAATAAGCAAAAACATTGGGTTAAATGGATACCACTTGCAGAATGGTGGTACAACACATCTTCCCATACCTCTTCTAAAATTTCTCCATTTTTAGCATTATATGGTTACCATCCACCTTCCATCACTTCGTTTTTAAAAGTGAAAACCAAGGTTCAATATGTGGAGGAGCACATTCAACATCAACAAGAGGTTTTGGCTAGTTTGAGAGAGAATTTGGCACTGGAATAAAATAGGATGAAGCAAAAAGTAGATAAACACCATAGTGATAAACATTTTGATGTGGACAATTGGGTATTTGTATGTTTACAGCCTTACAATTAGATGTCTTTGAAGGAGCAAAAAAAGGGGAAAAAATTTGCTCCTAAGTATTATGGCCCTTATTAGGTTATGCAAAAAATTGGAAGTGTGGCTTACAAGCTGGATTTGCCTCATTTATCTTGCATACATCAAGTGTCATGTCCCCTCTCTAGTACGACATGACACTTCACGTGGATTTGCCTATTCTAGACTCTCGTAGGCAGATGGTGGTGATGAGAGAGTCATTTTTGTGATGGGATGGCTCATTATGCTCTCGAAGAAATTATATTTATTTATTTGGGGTCAAATGTTATATTTTTAAATTTAGGTGCACTTTTTATTTTATTAAATTACTTTTTATTTAAAAAAAGTATAATGATGTTTTACCAAGATGTATTACGAAAACTTATAGAATTTTTGAAAAGTGCTTAAATAGACCTCATGGGTCTCTCATTTGATATCCCAATTTATTTTTGATCATTTGAATCTTCTTGAGCATTTGTAAGGCTTGAAAGTCTGCAAATATTCAGATTAATCTTTGAGAACGATACCTCTCAAGTGATTTGCATAACTGAGGAAGTGAAAGATCTTCTGAAGGGTTGCACATTGGAAGTGGTCTTCAACCATTTCATGATGAGCTTTAGTATTCAGGCATATATATATTCCGTACAGGTACGGCTTGCTCCTGTAATAAAGTACGAACAGCATTCTAGCAGGTTAGGACATAATTTGGCCATTCCTAGATCGGCCCAGTTTTGACTTCCAAAAAGACTGTTGTCTAGGCATCGCTGAGCGTGCCAAACGCTAAAGGCATAACAAGCGGTACATGGAGGCTCTAGTGGGATTGGAAAATTTGTTGTTCAGATAGCCAAGTATATTGGAGCAAAAGTTTTTGTTACAGCAAGAAGTGAAGAGAAGTTGCAGCGCTGTAAGGAGCTTGTAGCTGATGTTGCTATAAATTACAAGACAAAATATTTTGTTGCTCGTGTGAAGGAGGAAATAGGAGGAAAATGCATTGATGTAATATGGGCGAAAGAACTTGGATGCTTTGGGTCTTGATGGGAGACTATTTATTATTGGTTTTCAAGGAGTTTCTGTCACAGAGATCAACTTGTTAGTGTATTTGCAAGGTGCCTCACTATCCAATCGGTGAGATTATGGACTCAGACTGTAGAGAACAAGGTGCAAGTTATTGCTATTGTCCAGTAGCATGTTTGGCCTACCTTTGGACTATACGAATGACTCAGTCAGACCAGGTTCCTTTGTTTATCATTCATGTTAGCATCTTAGGTGTTTCAGCTGTAGGTTTACATTACCGACATTATCATATTTTGTAAATGCCAAGAGTCTTGGCCCTATTTCATATTAGAAATTTCATTGCAATTAAGGAGATAATAGCTGTTGTTGTCATTTATCATTTATTTAGTTTGCATACCAATTGTTGTAGAAATGCCAGTTGGCTGTAGGTGTTCATTTCTCATGTTTAGATCATATATATGCATGGAATATTGCCAAAATTAGTTGCACATTCATGTTAGGTCATTAATTAGACAATCTAGAGCCTTATTGTAAGTATTCTTATTGATGTTAAGTGAAGGAAAGAACCATTAAAGCAAACTAAATGTTATATCAGTCATATGATCCTTGTAAGTGAACTGTTTGACGAAAATCCATAAGGCAATATCAGTTTTTTTTGTGATCCTATTAGTGAGGGTCATTACAGTGGTATCAGAGCCATCATCTTGTGATCTGTTAAATAGTAGATGAGTGAGAGAGAAATCAGATATCATATTAGGGAACAGCGGAGACAACCGAATCAAAATCCTCAGGTCGAAGGAGATACATTGTCAGAGGCACCAAGAGACATCGGCAAATCAATCCAGAATATGGAAAAAAATGATAGAGATGCAAACACTGAAATAAAATTTGACAATATGCTTGATATGATGTCACGCCTATTAGGAAAATTGGACCAGCAAGCCATTTCAGACCAAAATCATCAACACACAGCTGAACATAGTGGACCGAATGAAGAAAGGTCAGTACAACACGCTAGAAATACTAGAGGATCAGTGTCTAGGCCTCTTTTTCCCACCTTTACACCAAGAGAAGAACCATTACATGCTGCTCCAGCTACTCCATTTGGAGAAGAAGCTAGACAGACCTACTTGGAGTATACCACTCTCTCGCTAGAAATGAGAGAAATATGGACATTTTATCAATTTATGAATCAAAGGAATAAGAGAGGAGGAAGAAATGATCACCATGCTCCAAGGAATGACTATCGACAAACACTTGGTAAGATTTCCATGCCTTACTATGATGGAAGTAATAAATGTACAGCTAGGTCTTGGGTTCAAAAGTTAGATAATTATCTCTCTTTGAGACCAATACCTGAAGAAGATGCCATAAAATTTGCCACACTACATCTTGAAGGAACTGGTCACGAGTGGTGGTATCATGGGTTGGTCACTCTTGGACACAACCTTATCACTACATATGAGGAGTTTACCAATAGGCTGGTGGAAAGGTTTGATGTCAAAGATCCTGAGGTAAGTTTCTGTGAATTGGCACAACTAAAGCAGCATGGTTCCCTTGATGCTTATATTAATGACTTCCAGAAGCTAGCAGCAATGGTGCCTGATATTTCAGAATGGAGGATAGTCATGTTATTTATAGAAGGGTTGACTGAACCACTTAAGGGGTGGGTTAAAGCCTTTAATCCTCCCACATTTCAAGAAGCTATGAAGAAAAGCCGCAGTATGGAACTTGCAGCACCAGCAAATAGGTTCGGTTCAAAGGGCTCTTCATCAAAAAAAGATAATAAAGAGGAATTCAACAAAGGTAAAGAGAAGGATGATGACACGAAAGACAAGTCAGCTGCACCTTTGATTAGGGAGACGCTTAATGACCTGTGTAAGAAGAAGTTATGCTTCTATTGCAAGGGTCCCTATGAGTTTGGACATGACTATCCTATGAGGCCTAAGGGAAAGGCCAACAGGATGATGTGGGTTTATTACGAGGGCTTAGATTCAGATAGCTCAGAGTACCATGATCCTGATGATGCAAAGCAAGAACAAGAGGTAGATAATGCTGAACAAAAGGAGGAACTAGAATTTCATTTACAGGAGGCACGTCTATCTAGTATTCAGAGAGAGGGTGCTTTCAGACTTAGAGGTGTCTTGGTAGGGCAAAAGGTTATTACACTCATGGATACTGGTGCCATGCACAACTTTATTGATGCACGCTTCGCTGAGAGGCATGGGCTCACCACTGAGGAGATTGAGGGACTGAAAGTTAAGGTGGCTAATGGATATACATTTCGATGTGACAGGATGGTACGTGATCTACCTCTACGCTTGAACAACTATGAGTTCAAGGCAGATTATTATGTGGTCAACATGGGTGACATGGACATAGTGCTTGGGATGCAGTGGCTACATTCATTAGAGGAGATTACCCTGAGACTTAAGGATATGGAGATGCGGTTCGAGGTAGATGGCAGAACACATGTGCTGAAGGCTATTCGTAATAGTGATGTTAGGACTATTACACTTAAGAGGATGGAGAGGCTAGCTAAGCATAATGATATAGAGCGAGCAGCTATTTGTACCTTGATGCCTACACATGAGGAGCAGCACAAGGCTAAATATCATCTTGATGAGAAGACATACATCAAGATTCCACCAGGTAGACCGCCAGATAGAGTGCATAATGTATTCCATGTATCACGCCTCAAGAAGGCATTGGGTCAGAATGTGGTGCTTTTTGATAATGAGGGGAAGTTAATTCCAGAATCCATCTTAGATAGCAAAAATAAGCAGCTTTGCAGGTGAGTGATCACAGAGTACTTGATTAAGTGGACGGATTGGGAAGGTGAGGCCATTCTGCAGCATCCGGCATTGAGATTGCTTGAGGCCAAGAAATTTCAGGAGGGGCGGATTGTCATGTCCCCTCTCTAGTACGACATGACACTTCACATGGATTTGCCTATTCCAGACTCTCGTAGGCAGATGGTGGTGATGAGAGAGTCATTTTTGCGATGGGATGGCTCATTATGCTCTCGAAGAAATTAAATTTATTTATTTGGGGTCAAATGTTATATTTTTAAATTTAGGTGCACTTTTTATTTTATTAAATTACTTTTTATTTAAAAAAAGTATAATGATGTTTTACCAAGATGTATTACGAAAACTTCTAGAATTTCTGAAAAGTGCTTAAATAGACCTCATGGGTCTCTCATTTGATATCCCAATTTATTTTTGATCATTTGAATCTTCTTGAGCATTTGTAAGGCTTGAAAGTCTACAAATATTCAGATTAATCCTTGAGAACAATACCTCTCAAGTGATTTGCATGACTAAGGAAGTGAAATATCTTCTGAAGGGTTGCACATTGGAAGTGGTCTTCAACCATTTCATGTTGAGCTTCAGTATTCAGGCATATATATATATATATATATATATATATATATATATATATATATATATATATATATATATATATATATTCCGTACAGGTACAGCCTGCTCCTGTAATAAAGTACGAACAGCATTCTAGTAGGTTAGGACAGAATTTGGCCATTCCTAGATTGGCCCAATTTTGACTTCCAAAAAGACTGTTGTCTGGGCGTCGCTGAGTGTGCCAAACACTAAAGGCATAACAAGCAGTACATGGAGGCTCTAATGGGATTGGAAAATTTGTTGTTCAGATAGCCAAGTATATTGGAGCAAAAGTTTTTGTTACATCCGGAAGTGAAGAGAAGTTGCAGCACTGTAAGGAGCTTGTAGCTGATGTTGCTATAAATTACAAGACAGAAGATTTTGTTACTCGTGTGAAGGAGGAAACAGGAGGAAAAGGCATTGATGTAATATGGGTGGAAGAACTTGGATGCTTTGGGTCTTGATGGGAGACTATTTATTATTGGTTTTCAAGGAGTTTCTGTCACAGAGATCAACTTGTTAGTGTATTTGCAAGGTGCCTCACTATCCAATCGGCGGGATTGTGGACTCGGACTGTAGAGAACAAGGCGCAAGTTATTGCTATTGTCCAGTAGCATGTTTGGCCTGCCTGTGGACTATATGAATGACTCAGTCAGACCAGGTTCCTTTGTTTATCATTCATGTTAGCATCTAAGGTGTTTCAGCTATAGGTTTACATTACCGACATTATCATATTTTGTAAATGCCAAGAGTCTTGGCCCTATTTCATATTAGAAATTTCATTGCAATTAAGGAGATAATAGTTGTTGTTGTCATTTATCATTTATTTAGTTTGCATACCAACTGTTGTAGAAATGCCGTTGGCTGTAGGTGTTTATTTCTCATGTTTAGATCATATATATGCATGGAATATTGCCAAAATTAGTTGCAAATTCATGTTAGGTCATTAATTAGACAATCTAGAGTCTTATTGCAAGTATTCTTATTGATGTTAAGTGAAGGAAAGAACCATTAAAGCAAACTAAATGTTATATCAGTCATATGATCCTTGTAAGTGAACTATTTGACAAAAATCCATAAGGCAATATCAGTTTTTTTTGTGATCCTATTAGTGAGGGTCATTACATCAAGTATTTCATGTTTCCTACTTGAAAAATGTCATTGGATAGAAATTTTTAGCCCAGACAGATCTACCAAAACTAGATGAAAAAGGATGAGTCATTTCAGAACTAGAGAAAATCCTACAAACACATACTAAGAGGTTGAGAACCAAAAATATTAAGGAATATCTGATCAAGTGGAAGAACCTGAATAGTGAGGATGCAACTTGGGAGGGTGAATATTTTCTACAATAGCATCCAGAGTTGTTCAATGTTGAGGATAACATTGGTTTGAAGGAGAAGGGCATGTTATGCCCCTAATCTATTGCATATATTGGTATAGGAATAGCCAAATTATGGCTTACTTATCCCTCTTTAATGTTATATCATATCTCTCTATGCTTTCATTGGGTTAGTAGGTCGACCTATGGAGTAACCATGGCCTAGGTAGACTATATATGGGAGGTAGTGGGTAGTTGTTTTTCATCATATTGTGAATTCTTCTATTATTGAAGCTTTTGGAGGTTTCCCCCTCGAAGTGGCTTGTCTTTTAATCATATATTCTATTATATTTCAGTCATATTGTGATCTATTTTTGTTATTCTCCTTTATTGTTTAAGTAATTTCATTACAACTTTCTCTCTAACTAGGTCCATGATATCACTACTCTAAGGGGTAAGGTATCCCATCCTATAGTACCAAATCAAAGTAACCATATATCTTTCATGAACCCCATCCACTTCCCATATCTCATTTTGATAGTGTGTGTATGAATATACAATCCAAAGTACCTAGGGTTTGTGCTTGTGAAGCCCTTGAGGATCAAATCATCATTATGAGCAAATCAATAGAAGAGTTGCATAATCAAACATACTATTTTAGTTGAGATATCACATAATTAAAAAATTAAGTCACATATGCAAATAATATAGAATGTTCTAGTGTTAATCTTGCATTTGTATCTTCATCTAGCAATTTTGTTCCTAACAAGAATTCATATCTAAATGGGGAGTTACATTAGAATACATCTATGAAAAGTCATTCAAAAATTATAAAAAGACTAATACTATTTCAAGTGAGATTATAATGGAAATGATTAGAAGTAAGTTGATCAAACTACATCCTCTAAAACCTCTAAGGAGATCAAATTATTATTATGCATATCATAGAATGCATGGGCATCATATAGATAGATAGTTGCTTAGCTTTAAAGAAGAAAATACAAAGTAAAATTGATAGTGGTGATTGTATAATAGATACATCAATCAAGAAACCCACTCACCTTATGCATGCATATTATATAACACGAGTGAAAAAAGAATCAATATGGGTACAAAAGGATATTTCAAAGCAAAAATAGTTGTAATTGAAAAAATCAGAGCAAGAAAAGATTCAAAAGGCATAATTAGAGCAAGAAAAAATCAAAAGGCAAAAGTAGAGAGAAAAATATTACAAAAATAATAAGATGAAAAAAAATAATTACAAAATTAATAGTTCCAAAATAAAAGGTTACAAAATCTATAACATGAAAAAGTGAAAAAAATAAAATAAAAGTTGGCAAATCAAATTCAAGGTAAGAAAAAAAGCATGCTTAAAACAGGGTTTCTAACAAAAGAGGTCAAATATAAAGAGACACTTGAAAATTATTAAGTGTAAAATGTGGATGCAAAGGGGTAAATTACAATCCTTTCCTCATATCATGATGTTTTCATTATCATTGCTCACATAAATGGAAAGCAATTTGCATATATCAAGGTTATGTACTATTAAGATACAATTTTTTGTTCTATGTCATTTATTAGCTCTCTTAGAAATAAGTATCAACAACTAGATCAAACAAATGAAATTACAACAAGTACAAAATAAATTTAAGAGTTTCATGTGATTTAAAAAAATGTTCTCTTACTCTTCATGTCATTTATAATCCAAGTAAATACAATGTCGTGCTTGGAAAATCATGGATACATTCAATAGGAGCAATGATTGATAGAAACATGGGTTGTATTTAATTTTATGATGAAGGTAAGGTCACATCCTTTTCCAAATGAGGGGTATATTTAGATCAAAAGGGAAAAAATAAAACATATCTTCAACTAGCATACAAACAGATACAAATAATGGCATATAAGTAGATATACAATACATAATACATTTTACAAAAGAGGAACCAAAAAATCACAACCACAGTATGGATCAGTTTGTTTTACATATACATATGATAAAAAGGACATATCACAACTCCAAGTACAACCTAATAAGTTAGTCCTTTATTATAATAATTGTAGTTATGTAGAAGATGATTGGAATGACATAGCTAATATGACAATTAAATTGAGGGTTATGCCACACATGATACAAGGCCTTCACAGAGGCATCCCCTTGATGATTTCCTTGGATTATAGTATCATATTTTCCTTTTACATATCCCTTTTGTAATCATAATATATGCAAATATTCAAAAACAAAAACAATCAAGAAAATACAAAAAACATTCAAATAAAGAAAAAATATTAAAATATTTAGCACACACATGTTTACCTTATTTTGTATATATGTTATTTACTTTATGTTAGTATATGTCATTTCATTTAATTTATATAAGCACATATGTTTCACATTTATTTGAGTGTGATACAAGAATATACTAGATACGTGATATATGAGCATACAGATGTTGGACCTTTTCCTCCACCCACATGGCACACTATATTGGGGGAATCTACTTTATTGATCATATTTGATACATGTTACATTTTTTTATGTTGAATTTGCATTATAATATTGATCTTATGGTGAAAGGTATAAGTAAATAGCATAATCATATCATACTAGTTCATGCATGCATGTGTTAGTGAAATGTCATATAGCATAACATATCTAGTGTATTGTGTAAGATGCAAGCATGAGTATAGAAATGTGTAAGCATTAGCATATAATCCCCTGAGTGTTTTTTCTTTGGTGTTTAGACATTTGAACATGTCCTCCCATTTAGTGTGCAACATTTGAACATGACCCTTGAATGTGGTCTCCTTAGAGTCATTTTGTGTGAAATTGAGTTATTTTGTGTGTGTGCTTGCCTTATTTTGAGCTTGTGCTTGTTACTCCTATATGTTTCCATGATATTTATCATGAATATTAGGGGATATTGTAATTACATATAGTGAGCTTCATTGATACATCTACTTAGACATGATACCATTATATGATTCATTACTACATTATTGATACAAATATGACACGGTTATATTATCCTTTTGAGATAAGGTGACTACCAAGTTACATTCCCATCACTTTAAAAGGTTTAGAATTTCAATGAGGGCATGTCATAGATACATGAGTACACACATACATAGTTGGTATAATTTGATACAATTTAAGTGATTCAGATTTACACTTGGGTTAAAACATTACGCACTTGGCACTAATTTTCATAGATTTCAGACAAGATTTTTTAGATTTGAGACAAATATCATATATAGTTTATAGATCAAATATTATAGTTTAATAAATACTTTAGCTTGAGACACATTAGAGGTTCATATTTAATGAAAATTTACCAAATCATATATACATATTTAGATTATACATTATTTACAATAATTTTGATGAGGGGGAATGAAGAAGGTTCATTCCTTTTCCACCACACATTAATGCACCAAATTTTCCAAGACACATAGATTGATATTTTTAGTTTTCTGCAATAGTTGGCTCCCTTGAGTAGTGTGTTTGAGATTAAGCACCGTCAAGGGCATTGGAAGTGCTCCCCTTTTCAAGTTGAGATGGTTACACCACTTGACCTTGGCTAGATTATGTTACACTTGAGTTATGCGATTGATATATATTGCTCTTAATGGCCTTGGCACAACTTGACCTTTCACTATATTGGGGGATTAATCACCCACCAATTCCATTCTATAAATATCAAAGTTCCATTTATGAATCACTCTCTCTAATGCTTCAATAAGGAATCATCATCATCAAAGCAAAGTGTCAAGGGGAAACATGGTTACATCGACACATATGTCTATTCTTTCCTTTATCTCTTTATTTTCAAGCATTTTAATTATTCAATTTTTATATTATATGCACTAATTACATTGTAACATGATCTTGGTTGCAGGTAATATACAAACTAAAAAAATTTTACAGGGCTCAAGAAAAAATCAAGGCATGTTGTAGACACCAAGGTATACATTTCTTTCCTTTAACCTATTGGTTTGATCTTTATGCATTACTATATTAAAGTTGGGTATGAATATACTAAAATTTGATTTTTATATGACATACTAGTCTTTTACACTTGACAAATACTAATTATGGCTTAACCCTTCAGTTTATGACCTTCCCACTACTAAAAGACTCATGTTCTTCATCTCATTGTGCCTAATTGCTTATCCTATAGTCTAAACCTAACATTCTGATGACAAAGACCACCTTTAGCCTATAGTTTCTATAAAACCTAATTTTTATCCTACATAGGCAGTTACAGATCCTTTATAGCATTTTACCCTGCATGACACTTGCATCAAGATTACGAGAAAAGTGTATAACATTATGATGACACAAACCACATGTATCCTACATTTTGTATAAAACTTGATTTCTATCCTAAACAAATAATTACGAATCCTTAGTATATTTTTACCCTGTAAGACACTATCATCTAGATTGGGACATTAGCATTGATGCTAATGTCTTAAATCTAACACTAATGTCCCTGCTTGTCAAACATAAATTTAAAATATCCTGATATGTATGGGTTGGCCTATATGTATTATTTAACCCTCCCATGAAATTATTTTTAAAATGTGTGGTTTAAATAAAAATCTAAGGTTATTCATTATGAATCTAAGCAAGCACCTCTCAAGACTACACTAAACTATTAAAAATCATTTTCACAACTGAACTATATTTCATTGTTCTTGCCTATTTACAAATTAGTCGTATGAGAATTATCATTACGTGTCTACAAAATTCAAAGAGTATCTTATGAGAAATAGTTTTCAAGTTAGAAGCTAGATCATTACATGCATTCATAGAGAGCATATTGCACAATTGCTCACACATAAGTGTACATAAGGGGGAGAAATACATTAGTTTGAGGCCCTCTTAAAAATGCATGGATATGTATACAACACTCATTTATAAAGGGGTATTTTAGGTCAACTCTATTTCACTTGATCCCACTAAACCCTATTTTACAAGGTGACATGCCCAAATTGGAGAATCTAAGGTTTTCAGCAAAATACTAATTTTGAGAACCTATGCATGTGATCTGAACTAATAACCTACAATATGACATGGATCCATAAAAGGTGACAATAAATGTTATATAAAATTATCTGTATTCTAAGCTGGATAGAAGCATCGAAATGGGGACATAAATGTCGATGTTATTGTCTGCAATCTGATGCTAGTGTCCTAACTAACAAAAACATAATGTCAAAAATGTGATGAATTGAGGTAAATAATCAAACTATATTATTCCACAAATCTACTTATTGTATCTATAAATTCACATCTTTGTATAAGCTAAGTGTTATTTCTCCTTCACATTGCTACTTTCAAAATATTGTTTGGCATTATATTTTTCTATATTTAACATATTCTCAAATTCAATATATTTATTACAATATTGTAAATATCAATTATTTAATTGGCATACTTTAGAATATCTTATTCCAAAATAAATTAGGATATTCCTCAAACCATTAATTATAAAAAATGGTTAAACATTACTATATTCTACTTAATTTTAATAATTCAATAGTTTAATACGTTTAACTAGATTCACCTAATTAAAATACATTAAACATTTTGGTGAACCTGATGTGATACATTTAATGGATTGAGATTGAACATTTTTAACATTTATTTCTTAAATCTAATTGGCATAATAAAAAATGACCTCACCCAATCTAATATGAACATTTATGGGTTGGAAAATAATACATAACAAGTACTTGGGCAAATTACATTGAATATTGCTTTAGGTCCATTTACACTTGCCATTGTTTGTCAAGTTATGTCTAATGCTATTCATTACAAACTTTTATTAAGATAAAAATGGATCCATGATATGAATGTCATTCCTTCTACATTGTATGTGTGTCTTAAGTTTAGTTATCAAGGTTCCATTTATACATGTCCTTTAGATCAAGATCTCTATAAATATTGTGCAATGGTTCATCCTAAAAATATATATGTTCCATATATGCAACCCTCCTTAAATGAAGTACCAACATTTACTTCACCCATTAATTTATCTTAATCGATACCCAATTTAGATTATTCATCAATACATTTAAATCAATATGGTTTTGTCTTTAAGTACTTTAAAAAGTATAAGTTTATCATGGGATAAGGAGTGGGCAAACATGCTCAAAATATTACTAACCTCATCACTCATTATTTTAATTAAAGACAAGTAAGTCTTGGGTATAGTGCTAGAACCATCGCTCATGGACTTTCTCAAAGTAAACAATCTCCAAAGTTTATACCAACTACACATATATGCTCTAAACATAACAATAAAGTCAACCATGTTTCTCAATTATCATTAGTATATCCTAAGCTCATTGACAACACCATTTCTCTCAAAATATTGACATTGGATAAATTTTCAAATGATGAGTCTCTCTTGGAATATTTAAGTGTTTATGAGAATCTTCCATTCACCATAAGAAAATATTTTTTCACGAAATAAATACACATGCATATTTTGGTGAAAATGATGATACTATTGAACAAACATAAGTAGATGGTCTCTATACTATTCACATAACACCATATGTATGAGATGGTCAAATTTTATTAATGAAGAAACAATTTAATTGAATTTTGGCATTGATAAATATCCTCAACTTGTTCTTTTAGTGGTCATGTTACAAAATGATGATGGAAAATATCTCCAATAAGCTTTACATGATTATCCATAATTATTCACATAATTATATGAATAAATTCCTATAATTTAACCAACAATAGCATTGCATAACAATGTACTATACCCAGATGCCAAATAAGTTAAGAAAAAAATAAGGAAAATGCACCCAAAATTAGCTTTGTTAGTCAATGATGAAATCCAAAGACTTTTAGATCTTGGCCTCATTAAAACTATTGATTATCCTAAATGGGTTTCCAATATAATACCATTGATAAAACCTAATGATAATATTCAATGCACATAAATTATCATAATCTAAATAAAGCTTATCTGAAAGATCATTTTTCATTGCCTAACATAGATAAAATTGTGGATTTCACTACAGGTTATGAAATGTTATCATTTATAGATGGTTATTATAGATACAACCAAATCAAGACTAATAATTAAGATCAAGGAAATACATCATTCATTACACCACGAAGAAAATTTTGTTATATGTTCATGCCTTTTTTATTAAAAAATGTAAGAACAACTTATCAATGATCTATGATGCATATTTTTCATGAATACATATATAAAACAATTGAAGATTATGTTGATGATTTATTAGCCTAATCAAAAGATCAACAAGACCACGCTATTGATTTACGATAAATTTTTGAAACAATGAGGTAATATAATGTACATAAAAACGCATTTTTGGAGTATCCTCAGGAAAGTTTTTGGACTTTATCATTTCTCAACAAGGCATTAAATTTTATTCCAAGAAAGTCAAGGCTATAGTTAATATACATCCACCAAATAATTTAAAATAACTAAGATGTTTACAAGGATGCATCTAAACTATCAGACATCTCATTGCTTAGTTAGCAAATAAAATGTCATCTTTTACAAGATTGCGCAAGAAAGATAATAAATTTGAATGGAATGAACTTTGTTAACAATTTTTTGATGCAATCAAGAAATATCTTCTTAACCCACCAGTTCTTATGCCTCTTATTCTAGATCAAACTCTCTTATTATACATTTAAACTACCAATCATGCCTTGGGTGCTTTGCTTTCTCAATAATGTTGGTTGAATATTTTGTCGATCAGCATACTGATAAACAAAATAGGTTTGATCAGCCAAAGTAGGAAGATTAGTCATCCAAATGTGTAGGTTTACCACATCAGAATGGGACTGATCTCTCCTCTCATCAAGGGGAGGTTCCCTCTAGATAGACTATATATATATATATATATATATATATATATATATAATACTCAAGGGTATGACAAACCATCCATCTCTCTTTCTTCAGAGATGATGTGTGTTGATCAAAGGAAAAACTCAAGGGAAATGACAGACATCACTCCTCTTCTTTAAGAAATACTATTCAACAAACCACAAGAATACTCCTGATAGTAAATGCAAAATGTAGCAAAGGATGTGATAACTAGCAAATCGAGATGCAGCACAAAGTCTTCCCATGAATTGCTCAAGAGTAAGATACGAAGGACAATGAGGGCATAAAGTCATCCCAAGGTCCTTTACATAGAAATGAAAATAAAACACACTAAAGGAAATTATGGGGGCACAAAGTCTCTCCACACTTGACTCTTCAGGACACCTTCCTGACTGCTATCACTAATTCTGCTTGTTGAATTAAAGGAACAGAAGATATATTAAGAAAAAAGACATAAGAATAGTTTCCCCAACAATAAAGATATCACAGCATAAAGTCTAAAAAATCACTTGATTTCTTATTCCAATAACAAAATATGATCAACAAACTGAGCTCAAAGTCTTAGAAGTGCCTTTCAATTTGGGCAGAGTTTCGTTCTGATTATCAAAAAGAGATATATTTACAATAGAAGAGAGTCCCTTAAATAACCTCTTCAAGAAGGACTCAGGAACAGTAACACATCATGTTACATTGGAATCTATTAAGAAGACGCTGGAACTTAGGGGCATTTACCCATTTGATTTTATCAATGCAGAGAAACAAGTCATGCTATTGAAAGTTTGCAACTTTCAATGTCCACCTGGCGATCTGATCCTACCTTCATCATTCCTCCTTTTTTGGTTAATTGAATCGGGTTTTGGATTCAATTTGTTGTTTTGTTCCTTCCTCACTTTCTTCTGGTCTTGGCCTTGAAGTCTATGAATGCATTCAGGTCTATAGATTCAAAGGATCAATAGCTATTTTATGGGCTTTAAAATGGACGTTCACACGCCTGTCACTATGTTTTCAATGGCTAGTTCACTGTGTTGAATTTGATTCAGGTGCATCACCCCTTGGTTCTTCATCAGCTTTTTTGTTTGGCACTTTCCTGGAAAAAATTTGCCCTTTTTGGCTTTTAGAAATGATCCACTTTGGGTCAAAAAGAACTCCCCGCAAGGTATCTACCCTTTGGGCGGTCTTTGAATGGCCTTCGGGCTTCTTGTTTTACATCTTCCTGAAGGGAAGGTGACCCTTCAGCTTCAGGTAAGTGTCCTTTTATTAGGTAGCTAAGAGTCCCCCGCAAGGGCACCTGCCCTTCAAGGTCCTTCAACGGCCTTTCACGGGTTTCCTACAGGCATTTTCCCCAAACAAATTCCCGCAGACAAAAAGTCCGTAGAAATTTCCCGCAGACAAAAAGTTCACGAAAAATGTTCCTATCACTTTTGCCTTGGTTATTTTTTTAGGCTTTCTGCCCGCAACTTCTCTGAATTCTTTTGGGATTTTTGTTCGAAGGAATTGCTTTTTGCCTTAATCTTTTTCAAATGCCTTAAACAGAAATCTGAAAGAATTTAACTTTTGAGGCTTCTTTGATAATGACCCTTCTGAAGGGTACTTTTGTCATCCAAGTGCCCTCTACAAGGGCACTTTGTCCTTTTGGAGGCTCTTTGAACTTTTACATTTGAACTGCTCCTTTGAACCATCTGAGTGAACCACTCCGTTGAACCACGGCATTGAACCGCTTGGTTGAACCAAACATTGAACCAATTCAATGAACCAAGCTTTGAACCAAAATGGTTCAAGTCGATGGCTCAATTCAATGGTTCAATTAAATGAACCAAGTGGATGAACTAAGTCATTGAACCATTTGTTTGAACCAGTTGTTGAACCAAGATTTGAACCGATTGAACCATGAACTCGTTGAACCTTTGAACCAAAGTGGTTCAACGATTCAATGGTTCAAGCCTCTTTTGCTTGAATGCTTGCCGATAGACATTTTTGATTGAACCAAGGCACTGAACCAATCTTGAAAATGACCAAATGTTAGAAACTGATTCTTTTGGTTGAACCCACCTATAGAAGCCTTTGAACCTATAGAAATGAACATGCTTGTAGAGTCCGTAGAAATCAAGTCTGTAGAAATCAACCTGTAAAGCCCATTAAACTTGACCTAAAGAGTATGTAGAGTTTCTCTTCCTGCTGAGTCTGTAGATTTTCTCTTCCTGCAGAGTCCGTAGATTTAAGCCTGTAGAGTCCGTAGATTTTTTAGAAGCTTGAAAAACTGAGGAATTTGAATGTCCAGGACAAATTTTGAAAAGGGAAGAGACAATTTTGGTTTGTAGGACCAAAATAGTTCAAATGTTGTCCCAAAAATGAGTGATATTTTTGGGGGATAATAGCTGGCTCTAGTTGGGGAACTTCTGTCAATTACAAAAAGAATTAAAAGGAGTAGAATCCAAAATCTCCAGTGTCTTCATGTGTACCATTGGAATACGGAGTCATTCTACCTAGAAATGAAAGGCATCAAAAAAGGAAACAAACAAAGCAAAATAGAATTAAAAACTATACAAATATACATATTTATAGATGGAATGATCTGATACTTTAAGAATTGAAGTATTTCAGATGTTGCTTCTTGGGAGACAGTGAAAATAGTGCTCTATTCTGATAAACCATCAAGAAGACATTTTTCCCCCAAAAATAGTGACGGGTGAATGGAGTTCTCCACCAAGAAACCAATTTTCTACGTCTTCCCCTTGGCCTTTTCTTCTTCTTGTTCCAAGGCAGAATGTGGTCTTCAATTTGAAATCCATAACTCCTTGCTCTCTTGGTGAAGGATTCCTTTGCCTGATTTTGATTTGCAGTAACATGGCCCATTACCGTAATTTATTGTTCTTCTGGTTCAGTCCAGCATATGATTGGATTTTCCATATCAAACTTTTGACAAATTATTAGCTTAACATCTCCTTTAATGTGAAGGAGTTTGATTTCTTCATCTTGAGCAATCTTCAATCTGAGCAATAGAGATTCACATCTAGTTGTGTTGTTGGTGTTACTGACTTGCAAATTGCATGAAGGAAGAATATCTCCTTGAGGAGATATCAACACAGTCCCAACTCCATCATTGGTGGAAGAATTACTGCCATTGGATTTCAGGATCAAAGCATCATCAGAAGCTGATCTCCTATCATATTTATCTTCATTAGAGATGGAAGATCCTTCCTGATTTATACTGTGCCCTACTAATTCTTTTGATGTCTTGTTTGGATTAATTCTTGGATTGTCAGCTATAAGACTTTCATCTGTAGAAACATGAACATCCTCTATGGTAAAGAAATAATTACCCTTGCCTAAAGACTCAAACAAAATTTGTGTTGCAGGGGCTGATGTTTGGATGACCACGTATTTTGCTTCCTTTTTAGGGAGTAACCTCTTCATTATGCCTTAGACAGGGATCCTTGCCTTAGATAGATCCATGCTTAGTTCTCCTCCCACGTCCTTACAAAAATTTCATCCAAGCAAAATGCCATAGGATGCTGGGACGTTAGCCACCAAGACAGTCATCTTGATTCTCTTGTCTAGAAAGGCTAAAAATATAAACTGGGCATCTTTGATTTGCCCCAGCAATGGTACTTGCTTGTTCTCCATGGAGAAACATCTCCCAAAGGTTTTGGTCAATGTGAGACCTAGACACTCAGCTACTTTAGCAGGAATGACATTGTCAGATGCCCTGGAATCAATGATGCAATTGTTGAGCTGATAACCATTTATTAACAGAGAAACATAGAAAGGTTTTATTTTCTTAAGGGTAGCTGGAGGAATAATAACAAGATTATTTGGAATGGGCATGTTCTTTGGAGAATCAGGAATTATCTTTTTAGCTTTTTGCCCTGCAGGGATGATTTGGTTCTTGATACATTGGACTAACTTATCCAATTGATCAAGATTGGACTACAAGTATTCAAACTCAGACATTTGTATTTTGGTCTTTTTGACATGATCAATCATGTCAAATGGCTGAATTGGACTAGGAACAGAAAAAAGCATTTCAACCTTTTAGGTTTTAGGAGGGATGGGAGGAGGGTTGGTTTGCGAAATGGGAGTAGAAGGTGAAGGTGAAATTGATGTACTTACATTTTGGGTGATCACCGGATCCTTTGACTGAAAAGGAAGAGGGATTCCATGTTTAGCAATTGTAATTACTGGTTGAGATTGCTCTTTTGTCTTCCCTTTATCAGCTTGCTGGACTGATTGGTTCTTGGACCTGGTAAACACTGCATATGATCCATCAATAGCTTGTCCTTTGCTTTTGGGTTCATCTTGGTAGTTTAGGAAACCAATGTGGGAGTCGCCAACTGATTCTTCTTGATCCTTCGTGAAGAGATCAACATCATTTTCTTGATTCAATTTAGGCTAGAAAGAGAACTCTAATTTTGCTTCAAGATATCCCATTGTTGAATTAGTTGGAGGAGCTTCCAGGGCAAGTTTCCCTTGTGGGGCAGGAAGGCGATTATGTTGCCCTTGATTCCTGGCAGCGTTGCCCTGATATGACTGATTTAGAATGTTCTTCTTGGCATATCTTTGTATGAAGGAGTAGAAGACATTCCTTGAGCCATTTTCTTTTTCAAGGCTAGCACTTCATTTGCTAGCTTTTGCACCATTAGATTAGTGGTGTCTGTAGATGAATATTCAAAAGATGATGAGGATCTATTTATGTTTGAATCTCTTCTTATCTTCCTTGCTAAGATGAGATCATCTTCTACCTCAATGGCCAAAATTTGAGCTGCAGCAAGATCTATTTGACCAGCACGTCTCAAGAGAAAACTTACTTTAGGTAACTGAGAATTAATCAAGAAGCATTTGAGATTCTCAGGTGTAGGTCAAGCTATTACAGGAATTTTTTTTCTCAGTTTGTCAAATTTGGATATGAAATCCCTCATTAGTTCATGAGGCTCTTTCTTCATCTGTGTAAGTTGAGCCAGAAGTGCATGTGCATCTTCTATAGGTTTGAATATGGCTTCAAACATAGCTTTGAGAGTATTCCAATCAGTTACTGACTGAGCCTGTAGATGATAAAACCAATCTACAGCAGCACCTTGTAGTGTCTCCACAAAAAGCCTGACTGCTACATCTTTAAATTCTACTCCAATTAATCCACAAGCTATGTTGAAGGCTACAATGTGTTCATCAGGATGAACTTTCCCATCACCATAGAATTTGGATAAATTCTTCCTACAACTGTGTGGAAGCTCATGTAGAGGTGGAGTAAGATTAAGAGGACCAAAAGCATTACCCCAGGGGCCTTGAACTGCCATTGTAGGATTATGAAAAGGAGGGATAAAAAATCTCAGAGGAGTGATTATTGGCAAAGCTTTATCAACATTAGAATTAGATACTTCGTCTGGCAATGGAGATCTGACTTTAGTAGGAGGAAAGCTCTTGGTTCGTTGGAGATGAGATGGTGAAGTAAACAGATCAAAATCACTTTATTGTACTAACTCGAATACAGGGTCAACAATCCCTTTAGCCCTTTGGCTTCGTGTATACCTTGAATCTTCTAGATTGTGAAACAAAAATGGAAAAGAATTGACCTTGCTTCAGTTAAAGCTTGAGGCTTTAAACTGCGAACTCTTTTCCAGCAGCTCTAGTTTTACAAACTAGATAAAATAACGAAGGTGGAAGAAGATGGTAAGGATATAAATGGATAATGGGTAAGATAAGAAATGGAGTCTCCAGAGTCTATAATGGATAAGGTTATAATGATAATGGGTTATATTCAGGTGATGTTTCAATCTGAAACTTGAGGTTTCAGAATGCACATAACTATATCTCCAGCGAAGTTGCCAAAAACTATTGGTTGAACATTTTGTCGATCAGTGTACTGATAAACAAAATAGGTATGATCAGCGAAAGTAGGAAGATTATTCATCTAAATGTGTAGGTTTACCACATCAAAAGGGGACTGATCTCTCCTCTCATCAAGGGGAGGTTCCCTATAGATAGACTATATATATATATATATATATAAATAGAAAAAAATACTCAAGGGTAGGACAAACCATCCGTCTCTCTTTCTTCAAAGATTATATGTGTGGATCAAAGGAAAAACTCAAAAAAAATGACAGATAGCACTCCTTTTCTTTCAGAAGTACTATTCAGTAAACCACAAGAATACTCCTGGTAGTAAATGCAAAATGTAGCAAAGGATGTAATAACCAGCAAATTGAGATGCAGCACAAAGTCTTCACCTGAATTGCTCAAGAGTAAGATACGAAGGACAATGAGGGCACAAAGTCATCCCAAGGTCATTTACACAAAAATGAAAAGAAAACACACTAAAGGCAATTATGGGGGTACAAAGTCTCTCCACACTTGACTCTTCAGGACACATTCCTGACTGTTGTCACTAATTCTACTTGTTGAATTAAAGGAACAGAAGATATATTAAGGAAAAAGACATAAGAACAGTTTCCCCAACAACAAATATATCATAGCACAAATTTTGAAAAACCACTTGCTATCTTATTCCAATAACAAAATATGATCAACAAACTGAGCTCAAAGTCTCAGAAGTGCCTTTCAATTTGGGCAAAGTTTCGTTCTGATTGTCAAAAAGAGATATATTTACAATAGAAGAGAGTCCCTCAAATAACCTCTTCAAGAAGGACTCGAGAATAGTAACACATCATGTTGTGTTGGAATCTATTAAGAAGATAGGCTAGAACTTAGGGGCATTTACCCATTTGATTTTATCAATGCAGAGAAATAAGTCACACTATTGAAATTTTGCAACTTGCAATGTCCACCTAGCGATCTGATCCTACCTTCATCATTCCTCCTTTTTTGGTTAATTAAATCGGGTCTTGGATTCAATTTGCTATTTTGTTCCTTCCTCACTTTCTGTTGGTCTTGGCCTTGAAGTCTGTGAATGCATTCGGGTCTATAGATTCAAAGGATCAACAGCTATTTTATGGGCTTTAAAATTGATGTTCACGCGCCTGTCACTATGTTTTCAATGACTAGTTCACTGTGTTGAATTTGACGTCTTTGGGCACATCACCCCTTGGTCCTTCTTCATCTTTTTTGTTTGGCACTTTTCTGGAAAGAATCTACCCTTTTTGGCTTTTAGAAATGATCCGCTTTGGGTCAAAAAGAACTCCCCGCAAGGTATTTGCCCTTTGGGCAGTCTTTGAATGGCCTTCGAGCTTCTTGTTTTACATCTTCTCGAAGGGAAGGCGACCCTTTGGATTCAGGGAAGTGTCCTTCTATTCGGCAGCCAGGAGTCCCCCGCAAGGGCACTTGCCCTTCGGAGTCCTTCGGCGGCCTTTCACGGGTTTCCTGCAGGCATTTTCCCCGAACAAATTCCCATGGACAAAAAGTCCGTGGAAATTTCCCGCAGACAAAAAGTCTACAGAAAATGTTCCTATCACTTTTGCCTTGGTTATTTCTTCAGGATTTTTTCCCGCAGCTTCTTTGAATTCTTTCAAGCTTTTTGTCTGAAGGAATTGCTTTTTGCCTTAATCTTTTTCAAATTCCTTAAACAGAAATCTGAAAGAATTTACCTTTTGAGGCTTCTTTGAAAATGACCCTTCTGAAGGGTACTTTTGTCATCCAAGTGCCCTCCACAAGGGCACTTTGTCCTTTGGGAGGCTCTTTGAACTTTTGCATTTGAACTTCTCCTTTGAACCATTTGAGTGAACCGCTCCGTTGAACCACTTCATTGAACCGCTTGGTTGAACCAAACATTGAACCAAGCCAATGGTTCAATTGAATGAACCAAGCAGATGAACTAATTCATTGAACCATTTTTTTGAACCAACCGTTGAACCAAGCCTTGAACTGATTGAACCATGAACTCATTGAACCTTTGAACCAAAGTGGTTCAACGATTCAACGGTTCAATGGTTCAAGCCTATTTTGCTTGAATGCTTGTCGATAGACATTTTTTATTGAACCAAGGCACTGAACCAATCCTGAAAATGACCAAATGTTAGAAACTGATTCTTTTGGTTGAACCCGCTTGCAGAATCCTTTGAACCTGTAGAAATGAACCTGCCTGTAGAGTCCGTAGAAATCAAGTCTGTAGAAATCAACCTGTAAAGCCCATTGAACTTGACCTGCAGAGTCTGTAGATTTTCTCTTCCTGCTGAGTCCGTATATTTTCTCTTCCTGTAGAGTCCATATATTTAAGCCTGTAGAGTCTGTAGATTTTTGAGAAGCTTGAAAAACTGAGGAATTTGAATGTCCAGGACAAATTTTGAAAAGAAAAGAGACAATTTTGGTCTGTAGGACCAAAATGGTTCAAATGTTGTCCCAAAAATGAGTGATATTTTTGGGGGACAACAAATACAATGAAAATAATCATGAACATGTAGTTTACTACATTAGTCATAGACTTCTTGATTATGATCAAAACTATACTGTGATAAAAATATATGCTTAGAACTCGCACATAAAAACTACAACACTATTGACTTTATAATGAAATTCATATCATCACTAAGGTTGATCCACTCAAATATCTTATGTTAAAGCCTCATTTATTGGGGAAAATAGAAAAATGGGTAATCTTACCAAATTTTATTTGAATTTTATCTCCCAAAATTCCATTAAAGGGAAATTTATTATGGATCAATTAACAGTTTACCCTTTACATGATCTATTGCCTATGCCTGTTGAATTAAGAGATGAATTTAATTCTTATCATATTGATGATGACATATGGACCACGCATTTTGATGGCTATAAATGTTTTATGGGTGTTTCAACTTGGATTCTGTTTTATCCCAAAAGGTGAACACATGCCTTTTTATTTTCACTTGGATTTTTACTACACAAATAACATATCAAAATATGAAGCTCTAATACTAGGCTTATTAACGATTCAAAAGTTGCACATTAAATCTCAGTGTGTATGTGGAAATCTAAATCTTGTCCTAAATGAAGTTTTAAATGTTTATCAAACTAAATAAAACAAAGTAATTCCTTATAAATAAATGGTCCAACATCTCATGATACATTTCTATTATTTCTCCATTAAGAGCATCCCTCATGAAGATAATGTGGTGATGTCATGGCATGCACCACATCTTTAATATCAATTGATATTAATGATGATCATGCATTAGTTAATATCCAAAAAATACATAATACTTTGGTTGATATTGATATTATAAACACATACATGTTTCGGTAGTTACACGAAGTGCAGATGATCTGAGTGGTACACTGATATATATTTATATATATATATATATATATATATATATATATATATATATATATATATATATATATATATATATATTAAATGTCATGTGAGAAGATTAAAATTGGTCATAACACCAGGACATGTGTTATGTACTCATTGTCAAATCTCTCTTTAAATGATATTTTGAGGGATGATTATTACGATGTCTAAATCAAGATGAAGCTCAAATTGCCATACTTGAAGTTCATGATAGGAAATTTGGAGGCCACTTTAGTGGTAAGACCATGTCTTAAAATATTTTATGTCAAGGATATTATTGGCAAAAAATGGAACAAGAATGTCATGAATATGTTAAATTATGTTCTCAATGTCAAAGCCATAAAATCTCAATCATGCTCCGTTGTATACATTATAACCAATTATCTCTCCCTGGCCCTTCTCTCTATAATGTTTTGAATTAATTGGAAAAATAAATATAAAATCATTATAAGGACATAAATTTATCATTGCCACCATTTAATGTTTTACCAATTTGTTAGAAGTTATCCCTTTGCAATCAACAAAAGGAGAAGATATTTCAAAAATTTAATTAACACATAGTGTTATGCAATTTGGCTTACCCTCTACAATCATAACAAATAATGGTTCATATTTTAAAAATAAAAATATTTAAATATTTTGTGTTAAATTCAAAATACGTCAGGCATTATCTACTCCTTACTACCCACAAGGAAATGGTCAAGCTGAAGAAACTAATAAAATAATCATTAAAA
Organism: Torreya grandis; assembly: GCA_037957365.1. Lineage (NCBI taxonomy): Eukaryota > Viridiplantae > Streptophyta > Pinopsida > Cupressales > Taxaceae > Torreya > Torreya grandis. Next base: position 2,825,954 of record JARHVA010000384.1, read on the forward strand.
TTTTAAGCAAGAAAGTTGCACAACATGGAATAGGTTGGCAATATAAAATTATCTATCCACTTTGGGCATATTTCACAAGTGTATGAACACCAACAAGAGCCACACCTTATTCTCTAATTTCTGTTGATCACTAGGTGTGCACTTGATTCCTTTGGAGGATCATCAAATGTGATATTTTGGTCATCAATGAGATATTGGATCTTATGTTTCAAGGTAAATCATATGTTCATAGAATGCCCTAGTCCCTAATGATAATCAAAATAAATATTCACATCATATCCTTTCAGTAGAGGTCAACTCATATCAACCTCTTGAGGATGAGGGAGAGATATAAGTTGGCATCCTATTATCATAAGAGTAATGAAGTTGGAGACTCAGGTAAACAAGAGAATTATATATTCGGTACCTTAGATAGAATAATTTAGTTAGATTTTCATACTAGTGTATCAATTGTATAGTCATATTCATAGGATTACAATGTAATATTATCTATTTATTGGACCATCACATAATTTTTTAAGGGATTAGGATCCGTTGGACATATGTAAATGAATTTATGATAATTAAATTTTAATTACATATGAAAAGTAAGTGGAGTTGCATACATCTCATGTATCCAAGGTTGTCCCAAGAGAATGTTATAGTTTGAATCATTTGACATAACTTGGCACAAGGTGGGTAATGTACATGTACCCACCATAATGTTCAATGTTATTTTTACCAATACTCATTATGAAATATTATAAAATCCCATGATGCCCATATTAGATGGTTCTAAATCTGAAGGTCCAATGCCAATTTTGGAGAGGAAAGATATGTTTTATCATTTTATTACAAACACACACCTAGATGTATGATGTCAAACAATTATTTACCAGCAATTGGGATGTTGCATCTTCCTTTCCAGATGATATATTATGTTTGGTACATTTTATGGAATTTAATATAAAGGCCACATGTGATGACTCTACATTACACTGTAAGGTTGTCATCTATAATGTTATCACAAAACTAACTTGATAATGTGGTGACTTGTCTAAAAATTCCAAAAGTGAAATAACATCATTATATGTCTTTGAAATTGATGGAATATGATCACGATGGTTTTATGTTTTGAAATTAAGAGTTTGGGTTAAGGGAGGCAAGTCTTGATAAATGATATTCTTTAAGTTCACCTCTTAACAACAAAAGTTAATAATGTTTGAGTTGTATTTTATATTTTGCATAATATTAGTGAAGCAGTCAATGTTATATCACTTGATACTTATGTATCGCATAATACCTCATATAGGATATCTTTATAGATAGTGAATTACTTTAGAAGATTAAACAGTGAAATTTTAGAGCACATGTTACCTGATTTATCAATAAATTCACCTCCTATGATGTTAGTTTGAGAAGACACTTGCTCTAGTGTATTATAAAAGAATTTTAAAGAGAGATCAAATGTTATTTTTTATTTAAACCCCTCTCATTATTGGCATAAATTTGCTTAATATATTTAATAAGGTAATTAATGTATCAAACCATAGAAACTATGACATATTGGAACCCAAAATGGGTGATATATGCATCCATATTGCACATATTGTATAACAATTAGGGATCAATAAAAAAAATATTAGAAAACCCTAATTGACCTAAGGTTTTATGTTTAAATATTGGGTTCACCAAATGTTTAAATCTAAAAATGATCTAGATTGGGGTTATATAGAATTTAAAGGGGATAGAGATAGCTTAATGTACAAGGGTGATAAATTATCTTTATAATAGGCCAATTAGATGCTAAACTCAGATATAACACATGTTGAATTCATAAAACTTAGATAGGCTAAATACAAAAAGTACAACTATGCTAGATGCAAAAAATGGCAAAGAAGTAATGTACTTAGTTGACTCTGATGTTAATACATTTCTAGATTTAGAACAAGCAAAAAGTAGATTGGAAGAGGATTTTAGAACTGTCACCAGATTATGGATTGAGTGCTTCTATATCTACAGACACTAGCATAAGTCTGGGATGATTGTGTCAATGTTATTATCTAAATTGGATGCATGTGTCCTATATAGAATACCTACTAGAAAAGGATGCAACCACCTAGATGCTTTTAGGTTTGTCTTCATCTTTGATTTGGTGTATTCAGATCTGAGTCATGGATTGTCACTCCTCATGAAATTATAAAACCTTGGTTCTTCATCTTCATAGTGATCTTGGGGAAAAATGGGTTAGTGGGCATATGGTGTCGAGCTGACCCCAAAGGCCTTTATGTCAATAAGCATTGCCTACATAGCCAATACTTTTAATAGGGCCTCAGACTGATGTAGTTATCCCCTATATATTGGATTGTGTGTGAATCATGCAATATGTGATAAGCAAGTATAATAGTGACCTAGCTTGTAACTTGGAAAATCAGGCTCTTGGGTTGCTCCTTCAATACTTCAAACTTGTAGATGTGTTGTTCCTATTACTAATATAAAAATTGGATAAAATAGAGATTTCACTCAATTAAATTCTTGATAAAATGCTTTTGATAAGTTACCTTGGTCTCTTTTGGTATTTTCTAGGTGAGGAATGAATTAGGGTTGATCTTGTATTTATATCAATCCCTTTGGAGAAGTAACTTATATTAAGCACTTACGCTGACCTTTAAGATACAGTTTATTTGCAAATTGGATGGCTTTAGGGCACTGGACACTTGAATCAGAGTAGGTGTAGATGATATTTATGGATTATATATCACCTCAATCCTGTACACTTAGAAAACTTAGACCTCAGTTGTTTCTCTCAGTTTTATACCTTTCCTACTTCTACAAGTCTTGCATCTACTCTATCTTATGCCTCTTGGCTCATCTCTTAGTTTAACTATTCTTATGTTGATGGCTTGGAGCTTCTATCTTACCTTGAATGCTTAAAATTTACTTATCTTCCACCTCTATAAGTTTTGAGCCTATACCTACTTTCCTGATCCCTAGACACTAACCTCTGGGATAGACACTAGCATTGACACTATTGTCTTGATATGATGCGAGTGTCTAGTACCCTAAAGTCATCTAATTTGTAAATTAAACTTATCCTAATGGTTATCCTAGGTAATTTAATGTGAGTTACTTCTCCAAAGGGATTGATATAAATACAAGATCAATCTTGATTCATTCCTCATCTAGTATAATTGAGAAAATACCTAGTATTCATACCAAAGAGCATTCAAAGAGAATTCAATTGAGCAAAGCTTCACTATTTTATTCTAATCTCATATCAGTCACAGGGATAACACATACACATGTATAAAGTATTGAAGGATTATCCTAAGAGTTTTATTTTCCAATTTACAATATAGGTCATTGTTATACTTGTTTTTTAAGCATTGCATGATTCACACATGAGCCAACACGTAGGGGAGAACTATATAAGTCTAAGGCACTATTTAGAGTACTAGATATATAGGCAGTTCCCAATAATAACAAGATCTTTGGAGCATCTCAACACCATGTGTCCACTAACCCATTTTCCCCCAAGGTCATTATGAAGATGAAGAACTAGGGTTTTACTATTTTATGAGGAGTGACAGTCCACAACCCAGATCTGAATGTACCAAAGTGAAGGGAAAGAAAAACTTAGAAGCATCCAGGTGGTCACATCCTTTTCCAATAGGTATTCCATATAGGATGCTTGTGTTTAACTTAGATAATAATGTTGATGACTGTTTCAGGCTGACATTAGTCTCAAGGGCTCTAGAAGTGTTAGATCCAAAATCTGATGACTATTCCATAACTATCTTCCATCCTACTTCCTACCTATTCTAGATCCATCACGATGTTAGTATTAGAACCAACTAATTATATTACTTCATTGTCATCTCCATACATAGTTTAGTTTTACTTTATATATTTAGTCTATTCTCAATCATGATAAATTCAATGTATGTTTATATCTAAGTTTAACACCCAAATGACATGTTGTAGATCTAGTTATCAAACTTGTGCATTATTATTTATATATATCGAGTAAGTGCTCGAGTTGGGGGATAATTTCATGGACATTATAGGTAAAGTGATTATGTTATTTGAATTATGGTTCAGTGATTACCAATAAATAATTCGATCATATTATTGTATAACATGATTGCATTATATTGAACAATAACATGATCATGTTATTAACATGATCATGTTATTATCATTTTCAATAACACAATCACATTAATAATGTGAGTGCATTACCTATGTGTCAAAAATAAATAAAAAAGCAAAACTCAAATTCAAAATCCTTGTTTTGCATTTGAGTTTCGTTGCTCTCCCCTAGCTTTTACAGTCATGTTTTGTATAGAATACATCAAAAAGTGCTAGGTAACTACCAAATTCATCCCACAAACCTGTTGATCAATGATGTCATCACATAGGATAGGTAAGTGATAGAAATCTTCCCAATTTAACCTTAATTTTTCATAATTTTCATTATTTAACCCTAGTTTTTAATTGTAATTTGTTTTTTTTAACATCTCGTCTTGCTAACCCTCCATAGAACCCTCTTTTTTTTCCTCCTCCTAACCCTCCACAAAACCCTCTTGTTCCTCCTATCCCTCCACCTAATCCTCTTATAGTTACCTAAACCCACGTCGCATTCAAGAGATTCTGATTGACAACATTGTGGGAAACAAACTTGAAATTAAAGAGTTAATTGACAGAATGAGGGATCCCACTTTGACCAACCCCCACTGCACCTAGCTAGTTGATTCCTTAGAGACCTTGTTAGGTCAAATTGACTCTATAATGAGTTAAATTGATAGATGAACCTCATATAGGGATATTTTTAGGGCATATTATGCTGAAAATTTGTTAGCCCTTTAGGTCAAGAACAAAGGAAGTTTCAAAAACCTCCATTTTCACCCTATTTATTGGCCCGACCACCAATGCCCCATTTTTCGTAATCGCTAAACATTTTCCTATCTATTGTTGTGTACATAACTTAATCACAACCAATTTTTGGGATCAATGGTGGATGGTCTTCGACTATCCACCATGTAACATCCATAAGGTCCTATTATATTTTGTGAGGAAACTCTATTGTGAGTTTTTCCTCAATGAGATTCCCAATTATTTTGATTTTAGTGAGTTTCAGGGTCAAAAAAAAGGCTCTGTGTAGGATCAAACAGGTACACATCATGCACCTAATCAACCTATGTAGATCTATATCCAAAAGTTTCTTGAGCCTGAGATCCCCTCTATAATTTAGTAGGTCATAGAGATCAAAACTCTCCATGCTCTTAGTTCACTCACTGATACACTCGTTCAACATACAAGTAGGCTTTCACAAAGTGATGTTACAGATACACCACCTACTCAACCTTTACCCCATCCCTTGTAGTTCAAGTGGAGCTATGTGCATAGGACCTTATGATGATGATGGTGTCAGTGGTTTAGATGGCTTAGATAATATTCTTATGAGTGATGAGTTTTTGGCATACACATTTAGTGTGCAGACATCAGCCACCACATAGATGCAGGTATATTTTATATAAATGTCATGTTAAATTTAAGTTATATTTGCAAGTTTAATTTATCTAACAATTAATTTACATAGAAATTGAATATAATATATATGTCATTTTTTATGTCACAAGATTTGACAGTTCCTTCATCATCATAGTCAGCATTTACAGCATTTGATTTGTCACAGCCATTATTTACATATTCGGATCCAACTCCTGGGCCATCCACTACTGCATTTGTCTTTATTAGGACCATACCATTTACCTATACATAGGTAAAATTTTGAGTTAATATTATGCTCTATGTACATTTATTCTATGTATATTTTCCTTGTAAGTTTAAGTTAAATTTATCTTTCTCTATTTTCATACTTTGTTTTCATGTTCTCTCTCTTTATCCTTGCTCTATTCTTTACAATAGTTTCAAGCTATGAGAATGGGCTCATCAGTATTTATATAACTAATTTTGGCAAATCCCATAAATATTTCATGAATAATCTCATTCAAGATTAGATAAGGGTAGTTCACATGCCATGGGGATACTTATAAAATGAAGAACACTTATCTAGGCATCCTTCTAGGTAACGCTATTTTGAAAATAAAGTTACTAAGCTCAATATAGTCATATTCTCATTTTGACTTATGTCACCATTACCATTATACATATATCCACATGTTACCCTTGAAAATGAGTGATAATAGCAAGGGAATTTAAGGTAAAAGAGAAGAAATGCACATCATTAACAATGACATAACACAACAAACATATATGTTTTGCTCTTTGCTTCTAATTTACTTCTCTTCTCAAGAATTAATATAAAAAACACAACCAAAAACATAAAATTCATGAATGATCTTATGTTGTACCATGCTTCCTTGGGAGTAACATCCTACAATGCTCTTACAGGGTCACTGATTAAGGATGTAGATTTCATATCTTCTATCCATTACTCATATGGTACATTTTCTCTTTCTATTACCCAAGGTCAATACACTATTTTACAAGAAATCTATTAAATGCTTCCAAAGATAGGACATTATTTATGAAAAAAACATGAATCACATTTTTCCATAAAATATTTGAAGCTTCTTTATGAATATACACCCATTTTCCTAGTGGAAGTTAGCTTGGAAGTGATAATATCCTATTAAATGGAAGTCTCGTTCATATACCTCTTTCCCAAAGACTTTCCTAATAATGCAAACTAAAATTCCTATGACCATATTGCATCTAAAACCATAAGGACACAAACTTGACATGACTGCACATGTAGCATATACTTCCTCATCTTTGATATGGGTAAACACAAACAATCCCTTTTCTCTCTTTGCCATCTATATTTGTGCACCCAACATTTGTATAAGATATATCTATATATATATGTATATATATATATATATATATATATATATATATATGTATATATATATATATATATGTATATATATATATACATATATATATATATATAATATACACATATATATATATATACATGTATATATATATATATATATGTATATATATATATATATAATTTTAGTCATGTGCAATAAATATCCCATACCAATCCACTCACAATGTTGCCTATAGATAATAAACATCCATGGCTTTAATTGATGGATCGTTCTTTGTATCATGAACCTTTCCAAAAGTGCTTTGGCACATTTTTATTTGTCATACATATAGTATGATAAAATTTCCAAAAATCTATGCCTAAATAATAATGTAGGAGGCCCAAATTACTCATGTCAAAATCAGAACATAAATTAGTTTTTGATTGCTGAAGTGCAATGGTCATGCTACCTATGATGGCAATATCATCAACATAGACAATGAGTATCACTATGCTATCATTATCACTTTTAACATGTGAATTTAGATCATAAATACTTCTTTTGATTCCATAATCCTGAAGGTGCTGATATATTTTATTGTAATAGGTTTGTGAAGCATGCCTAACTTCCTATAATTATTTGACAAACCCACAAACCCAATGGTCACCTTTGGGATCGTGTATCCTTTGATTGTACTATGTAAACTTCCTCGCCTAAATCCCAATTCAAGTACATGCTCTTCACATCAATTTTATACATCTTCTAATCATACTAAAAGAGAATAATTTAAGGGCATAGACAAGTTTGGGGGAAAAGTCACCATTTGTGTTGGTACTAAAATATGTACTAGCCTTAACAAATACACCTTACAGTTTCTTCTAATTTAACATCCAAACTATTTTCCAATTTTGTTCTCTTGAGCCAAAACAAGACAATATATATTTATATGGCTAAAATTTGATGTATTGGACAAGGACCTCCCTTCCTTGAACTATTGGTAGAATTTTATTTACACATACCTTCATCAAGAGGTGGATTCAATGTGGCTCGTGTTCCTTTCTATTGGTTGGGTGCTTTCCCATAAATCACTTGTCATCAATCTATTATAAATGAATGTGATATCAATCCATGTACTATATATAGAGATACATATGATTTATATCACACATATAATAGAAGGATGATGGCTATATATGTGTAGCTCAACCTTTCCCCAGTAAATATATAATGGTATTTTACTCTATCCAAACAAGCTTTACAAGTAAGGATAGAGTTATTGATATGTCTCTTATTCCTTTTCTCTCCCTAACTTTGCCTTGTTGAAGTGCTAATATTCTTTGTTTACATTGTCTTTTCATGATATGCACGTTGTATGGAAGTTATGTACTTCCATGATTCTTGGTTTACAGTGCCTTCTCATGATATGCATGTTATATGGCAGTTACGCTTCCATGATTCTTGGTTTACATTATCTTTTCATGATATGCATGGTTTCCATATATAATATTTGATACTTTATATTAAATTAAGTGAGACCTTGTTTACATGAATAGTTGATGGCTGGAGAAGACACTCCTCCCCTCTTTACAAGTTGAGACAAGTAGAGGCATTGTATAATAGTTCTTGTAATTTTGAATTATAAAAATAGACTTGTTTTAATAATTTTAATACATGTACTTGGGGCAAATATAACTTATGTAAATGTATTGTGTATGCAAGTTTGTCCTATGACATCTGATAATCCTAGTTAGATGATGAGTAGGGCAATTTCTCATGTTCCTCCTATATTTGAGATGCCTATTCAGATAGCTAAATCTACCATTGATTTTTTTGAGAATGAAAAATAGATTTAACAAGATTGCGAGCTTGCAGTAAGTGCATGTTTAAATAATTTTTAATTGAAATTTAAAATTAATTTCTTAACAATTGTTTGAATGTATTTTATGTTAATTTCATAATAATTCTTGTATTTGAATAGGCTCAACTACCAGCTAGTTATGAGTATAGGACCCACAGTCAGACCTTAGAGCAATCCAAGGCATTAAAGGGGTCTCCATCTACTAGCAGGGCATCCCAAGGAGAGTCTTCTTCAAGGAAGGCAAAGAGAGGGAGGCTATTTGATGAATAGGATGTCTTATGTATATGAGATATACTTTTTTATATGCCTATATGGTGATTTATGCATTTTTGGCATTGTATATTCGCATATGACATTCAACCAACATTAGATACTATGTCGATAGATGTAATTTTTTGTATACCTATCATGGTAATCTATATATTATTGACATTGGACACATGTGCCTATATTGTATGCCTACCATGGCAATCTATCTAATTTATATTCATTTTTTATTTCATTGTGTGTTATTGTACAATGTTATTTTGATCTTCCAAACTATTATCTATCGAATCTCATATTTAATGTTGTATACAAATGAGGATTAAAAATTTATTATTTTTAATGCTATAAATATTGGATCTCTCATATTTTTTTAAATTAAAGTTTTTATTTCATTGTGTGTAGTGGAAATGACTAATTACACTCTTATCACTTAAGCTTAATGGTCTTCTTATCTTTATACCTACTTCTTGTACACTTTGGAGATACTTCTTGGTGTCATTAGACCTCTTACAAACCTCTCACATTCATTCTCTAACTCATTTCATACATTCCATTCATAAACATCCTCTCACTCTTTCACTATCTTCTCACTAGGCAATCCTCTTACGTTTCAAGTACCAAAACTTGATATAGGTCTCAAGGAGTCAATCTTCTATCATAGATGTTCTTAGATGGTCAAATTGCACCTGCCTTAACCTCTTACAAGTGCTCAAACACACTTCAACATTTAATTCCATATATAGGGCTCGCAATGGTCTCCTTAGGCTTATAGCCTTTTTTTGTGCAAATTTTCTTGGTTTGAGAAATCTATCAACTCTTATGGATATTTAAAACCTTTTCTATCCACCCTTTATCTCCTTATAGGTGTGTGTCAAATTTTGTGGAAGTATACCAAAGAATGCCTAGAGCTCATTGGTATTAGGTTCATTAAGTATTTCACGTCTTTCCATTGCTTTCATTATTGTTTTTTGTTTATATTAAGTGTTCGGATTATTTCTTAAACCATTCATTTTTTCCTTATTTTTTCACTTACTACACAAGTTGTAAGTACACTAGGTAGCATTACAATCTTTGGTGCGTGATTTTGGGCCTATAATATGATATGCATCATGTAGATTTTCAACAATTTCATTGTTTTCATCATCCATGTTAGATGTTCTTGGTCCTAATGTGTACATTATAGGTCTCATCTTAATCAATTTTATCAATGAAATAAATAATTGACATCTTTGACTATCATACTCCAAATTATGAAAGAAAGTATCCCAAATTTGTTGAGCCAATCTTCTTGAATGGCGATCAAATATTTTTTTATGCATTGGTTCTAAAATATTTTCATCGACTTCAATTAAGTACTTGTATTTTCTATGCACAATTCTTGGAGGTGTTGGTAATGGTAGGATTTGTTGAGAGGGTGTTTCAAAATCATTATTACTTTCATTGTTTAGAGGTGGGATGACATTTTCTTCATTGTTGATTTTTTCATTATATGTTTCCATGAAATTTTCTTGATGTTTAATTTCATCATTATTTTTTTCCATCAAATTTTCTTCATTCATGGGGAGTGAAGCATCATACATAGACTCATCATCAACAAAATCAAAAACTTGGAACTTAAAATGTGAACTTCCAACATTAAATAATTCATTATTTTCAATTTCATTATTATTCATTTCATTATGGTCAATTTCAACATTATTCAATTAATTATGGTCAATTTCATCATTTTTTAATTCATTATTGTCAATTGGTTCATTATCTATGGCATTTGGTTCATCGTAATCAGGGTCTATACTTTGTCTACCATGAAATTTTTGCATTCATAGTTTGTGTTTCTCTCTCAAATCTTATAATTCCTCTGGTGTTTTGTTCTTCAACATCTTACTCTCTGAACGTGATCTAACACCTATTAGAAGAGAAAATTGACAACTTTTCAAAGGTGGGCTCAAGTACACAAGTACCATAGATCTCACAGAAGTATGCAAAGAATGTTTGTGGGGATATAATTCTCAATTTGGGTTAAAAATAGTCATTGATAAGTGAGCTTAGTCTAAAATAAGGATAACACGATCATGTCATGTGTTGTATAAGGTTTTGTTTCATGCAACACATTAAGAAGCTTATATTAACAATAACATGATCATATTATGTAATAACGTGATTGTATTATGTAATAATGTGATCATATTATGTAATAATGTGATCATGTTATTGTTAATATAACCTTTAGGGTTAGTAATTGGCAATGAGAATCAAGTGTTTCCTATATTAAGAATAATGTGATCGCATTATTAAATAATGTGATCCCATTATACTTAATATAGATAAGGGATTAGGGATTAGGAATTAAGGCATTAGTGCATAGGCTTTATGGATTAGGGATTAGGGATCAAGGATTACAATTTATGTTTTAGGGATTAGGGATTAGGGAATGTAGGGTTTGGGTTTAAGGGTGTATATAAGGTCTAATCTCTTTATGCCATGTGTGAACCTAATTTTTACTACAAAGCATGTTAATTAGGACTAAATCGATTGGTAAATAGGGAAAATTTTGGTTTACAATTTAGGGTATAGTGTTAAGGGCTTAGGTTTAGGGTACACAAGGTCAATTGCAAAGATAATTCTTAATCTAAATGATGTTAATTTGGTCTAAACTGATTGGTTTAACATTGAAAGAGTTTATATTTATGGTTTAGAGTTTAGGGATTAGGAACTTTAAGAATTAGGGCTTGGGGTATAGGTTTTATGGTATATAACATATAATCACGATGGCAATTGGGGCAAATTAGAGCTAATCAACCCCCACATCACATTTTCTAGTCATGCAATTAGATTGAAGGGGCTTGAAATAGCCCCAATTTACTTCAAATGCACAGCTAGATTGGTACTCCAAAGGCTAAGTTTTGGCCATATGTTTAAAAAATGCATTTTATGACATCTCGTGATAAAATCAATTATATCATAAGGCATGTATGTTTGCAGCATGTAGTGGGCATTAGGGCATAGGGCTTACAATTTATGTTTTAGGGATTATGCATTAGAAATTAGGGAATGGATTTTAGGTTTAAGGACCTGTATATAATTTTTCTAATCGCTCTATGCCATGTGAACCTAATTCTTACTACAAAATATGTTAATTAGAACTAAATCAATTGGTAAATAGGGAAGGATTATGGTTTACAATTTAGGGTATAGTGTTTAGGGTTTTTGGTTTAGGGCTTAGATTTTAATATATATATATATATATGGTTTAGGGTACATAGGGTCAATCACAAAGATAATTGAGGACAATTTCAATCACTTGGACCCATTTGTGACTATAAAATGTGTTTTTGGGTTGTTATTATAGCCTAGATGCCATCATGCAAATTGAGTGAATTAGTCAAATGGGTCAATAAGTCATGTGATTTAGACCAAACTGAGCCCTATGAACTTAATTCTTAGTCTAAATGATATTAATTTGGGCTAAAATGATTGGTTCAAGGTTTAAAGAGTTTATATTTATGGTTTAGAGTTGACGGATTATAAACTTTAAGGATTAGAGCTTAGGGTATAGGTTTTAGGGTATATAAGGTACAATCATGTGGGTAATTGGGACAAATGTGAGCTCCTTGAACCTATATCTATGAGTGAAGAACGTGAATTTGGAATCAATTATCCCTCACATCATCACAGATTGAGCCTACAAATTCAATTATGGTAATGAGTAATGCAATTTTAACCAAGTTCATCCCTGTGAACCTAATTCTTACTATATATATAAAGGATGTTAATTGTGGCTAAACTTTATTAGTTTAGGGTTTAGGGTCTATAATTTAAAGGGTTTGGGGTTTAGGGCTTATGGCTTAGGGTTTAATGTAAATGGTTCAAGGTTTAGGGTTTAAGATATCAAATATAAGGTCCAATCATAAGGTAATTGAAGAAATTTGAGTTGTTTGTTCACATATTTATGCCTTGATTACCTTCAAGTTTGCATTTTTTATAAAATTAGGGTCAATTATGCCATGTACTTGTTGCATACATGTTATACAATTGATTGAGCCATAAATTTGGTTTAGGGGATTAATTTTACCCAAACCATGCAGGGAATTACATAAAATGACTAATTGGATCAATTCATGATAGAAGATTGATCTTTTGATTTTGCTGCAAATCATATCTTGCTATTGAAGGGGTTCAAATTAGCCTCAAATGCCTCCTTGATTAAAATAACAAACTAGCTCCTCCTCTTTGGTTAATTAGGTTGAAGGGGCTCAAAATAGCCCCAATTTCCTTCAAATGCATAGCTAGATTGGTACTCCAAAGGTTAAGTTTTGGCCATAGATTTAAAAAGTACATTTTATGACATCTCATGATAAAATCAGTTATATCGTAAGGTATGTATGTTTATGGCATGTAGTTGGAATTAAGGCATAGGGCTTACAATTTTTTTTTTAGGGATTAGGGATTAGGGCATAGGGTTTAGGTTTAAGGACCTATATATTAATGTATAATCACTCTATGCCATGTTCAAACCTAATTCTTACTACAAAGGATGTTAATTGGGACTAAATTGAAATTGGTAAATAGGGAAAGTTTATGGTTTACAATTTAGGGTATAGTGTTTAGGGTTTATGATTCACGACTTCTAAGTTTTAATGTATATACATGGTTTAGGGTACATAGAGTCAATCACAAATATAATTGAGGACAATATGAATCACTTGGACCCATTTATGACTATAGAATGTGTTTTTGGGTTGACATTATACCATGGATGTCATCGTGCAAATTAAGTGAATTAGTCAAATGGGGCACTCAATCGTGTGATTTAGGCCAAACTAAGCCCTATGAACTTAATTTTTAGTCTAAATGATGTTAATTTAGGCTAAAATGATTGGTTCAAGGTTTAAAGAATTTATATTTATGGTTTAGAATTTAGGGATTAGGAATTTTAGGTATTAGTTCTTAGGGTAAAGGTTTCAGGGTATATAAGGTACAATCATGATGGTGATTGGGGTAAATTTGAGCCCCTTAAACCTAGATCTATGAGTAAAGAATGTGAATTTAGGATCAATTATCCCCCACATCATCACATATTGAGCCTATGAAGTCAATTATGGTAATGAGTGATGCAATTGTAACCAAATTTATCCCTATGAACCAAATTATTACTATATATCAAAGATGTTAATTGGGGGTAAATTGATCCTAGGGGCCTATTGAACCTCAATGTAAGGAATTTCATCCATATTATATCAATTGGGGATCCAAGTGCTCACTATATTTAAAAAACAAGTATTTTTTTTAATTTGATATGCAATTCCATCTAAAGGAGCCATGTGCAAGGAATTACATTCATATATAATGGAAATTAGGGCTTACTTGGCCCTGATTACATACCATATTGAAAAAATTGAGTATTCGGTTCTAAATGATACATAATTGGGGCTAATCGAGGCTTGCCCAAGGAATTGTGTCAACATGATTTTAATTAGGGCCCTAATTGCACACCTTATTCAAATAATTGAGTGTTTGATTCAATATGATATGAAATCAAGTCCAATTGAACCCTCTGTAAGGAATTACATCCATCTAATAACAATTGGGATTCTGATTGTGCACCAAATTCAAATAAAATAATTTTGGTTCAATATGATATAAAATTTAATCCAAACAAGCCTTATGTAATAAATTTCATCCTTCTACTATCAACAGGGGGCTATGTTGGTCTTAAATACATAACATATTGAATTAACCAAGTATTTAGTTCAGTTGAATGTGTAACTATGGCCAACCAAGGTTCATGCAAGTAATTGAATACATCTAATTGTTGACGCAGAAGATTACACCCTTGGCACGAGGTCGAGCTCCTACCTTTTTCACACAACAATGGAAACTCCCCTCTCACATGTGGGACCGGTGAAGCTGGAGGGGAGAGTCTCTAGATAAGGGCTAGCTCCCTCTGATGTATCATTTAGGCCCTGGTTTCTCCTACTGCTAACAAACAAAATGTAAAAAATGGGGGGATGAAAAGGGGAGAGAGATGCTGAAAATAAAGCCTAAGCCTAAAAAAAAGAAAAGGTGATACACCAAAAAAGGTGATACACCAGAAAATGTGATCCACCCAGCCCAAATATACACCTTTCACCAAAAGGAAGTGCCTATACACTTCATCTAAAGTGAAAAAACCTTCTGCATCAGTGGGTCAAGGGTTCGTGGAGATACAGGGAGGAAATAACTACTAGAGGCATTCTGGGACACACTGCAGCAGACTATCCACTTCACCTACACTCCTCTAGGGACACTTCTGATAGACCTGTAAAAGGAAACTCAAAAATTGCACCAAACATGCTGAAATCATTTTGCAAAATCATTAAGAAAATGACTTAACAAAGAATCAAATGCATAGACACATAATAAAGATGCAAAACTCAGAATGGAGGTAAAAATGCTAAGTTGAGATTCAA
This sequence comes from Torreya grandis, assembly GCA_037957365.1. Classification (NCBI taxonomy): domain Eukaryota; kingdom Viridiplantae; phylum Streptophyta; class Pinopsida; order Cupressales; family Taxaceae; genus Torreya; species Torreya grandis. The sequence goes on from JARHVA010000384.1 coordinate 2,841,355, forward strand.
GGTAAAATTCTGGCAGAGCTCTGCCTTACAAGCCCAAGAGATTTTTGGGTAGAGTTTTGCCTTAAGGCTAAGAGTGGATATTTTCTCAAAAGAGAAGTCTACAATTTATAAAAAGAGGAAGAGAAACTTGGCACTTCCTGGGAAAGATTTTGGCGCTCATTTTTTGTCAGTGGCCCATGTGCTTTCTGAATCTTGGGAAGAGGAAACCACTGTTACTGATGTCATTCTTCTGGAAGAGGCCTGCTGGAACCATGCTATATAATCACCAAAATTGACTTTGGCATTCAAACATTAATGTAAGAGCATGGCCGCACCTCTTTTCTGAAAACAGACTGTAGTTTGTCCCCTCATCAATGCCAACTACAAAAAATAGGTCACGTCGCTCATCTGCAATAACTCACCTTCCTTTTGCCACTTGGACGCTTTGTCTTTTCTGCTCTTTGTCTTCTTCTTGCTCTTTCGGCCCTCAGGGGTGATCTTCTATCAGGTCACTGCACTCCTTGGGGTTCTTTCCATGATTTGGCACTTAGGCAGTTCAAAAACAATGGCTACTTCACTATGTTAAATTTGACGTTCAAGCGGTCGTCACCCAACAGCTAGTTCATCTACTTAAATTTGATGGCTTTCAAGACGTCACCATAGAAATAAACAGATTCATGCAAAATAGAAAATGAAATGGCCTAGAATAGCAGGGATAAAAGGGGACCAATTTTTGGCCTGTTGGGCAAAAAATGGTCAACAAATTGATGACTCCCAGGGGAAGCATGCCTGTTATGCTTAAAGACCAGTTGCCTTGCAGTCCATTGGGCACGGAGTCAGATGCAGCTTGAACAAAGTTAGAAATAGCCCCAAAAGATCTAAGAATCAAAACATGAAGCTTTTTACCCCAGACACAAAGGGAAACACACAAGGCTAAAAACACTACCTATGCAAACTGCACTTAGGGAAAGCAGGAAAAAAATTGAAAACAAACTACTATATATAGCTAACCAATAAATTTTGCTTTCCTGCTAGATCAAAAGGAAAACTTCTTAAGTCCCCTTCCTAGCAAGAAGACTTATGGTGCCAGGCAAGTAGTTGAATGAAAAAGAGAATTGGTGACCTGCTCCTCTTGCCTGTCACCTGGATTGGATCGCATTCGAGTGGTTCAGATTCAAACATGCTTCCAACATGTGTGTACTTTTCTTATTCTTAGAAGCTTGTTGAATGTTGGTCCTTCATACTGGTGCTCTTCACCAAGAAATCAGTGGCTATTGGCTTATCACCGTTAGCCCTTTGACATGGATAGCTCCTTTGCAGTGCATCATGGTCTGACTTGTTTCCTTCTGCCTCATTGAAGACCCTGTCAGACTCATCCTCTACTTCCTCTTAGACTTCTTGAAGAAGGGTGACTGTTGTTATGTCTGAGATGGACTCACAAAATGATTGCTCATCCCACAGAACATCGCCTCTTTGTTCAAAGCTTTCTTCTTCAAGGCCTTCCTCTAGGAAGACAGACCTCTCCTTTTCCTCCTCAAAGGTCCAGATCTCTAGATCTTCAAAGATATTCTCCTAAACCTCCTCCAAGATAGGCTCCTCAGCGTAGTTGTCTTCCTCATCGAAGCAACAAGGAAGTTCATCAAATAAGGGGGGAGAGAGCTCACCATGCTTTTGTTCCTACTCGTATTGCTAGAACATCTGCATGTATGTGTGACCTGAGTCTTCTGCATTACTGATGATGCCTTCACAAAAAGCCTCAATGATGATTTCTTCTTCGCTATCGCTCATGATAGCCCCTTGAAAAACTACAGATTGGATCTTCTGCTCCTCACTCGCCTCCTACAGAATAAGTTCCTCCTTGAGAAGGGGTGAAGTGGAGAAAACATGTGGAAGAGGAAGCAGTCCTTGAGCTAGAATCAAATGATTCTCCTCTTTCCATCTGGTTAGCACTTCATCTATATTAGGTGTGGCATGATAGTTCTCTTGGAAGTGTGTAGGTGGGGTGTGTTCAGACATGGAATGTGTTGTTGGGTCTGAACCATCCATCACACATTGGCTGAGGAATCTCTCTTTAGATTCCAACTCTACAATTCTCCTAGACATATCCTCTTGGAAGAGCTTTTCCTAGAGGTCGTCAGCATTATCATGAGTAGGAGCAGCCTCAGCTTCTTCAAGGTTTGGAGAAAAACCTTGCTTCTCCTCCTTCCTGCCCCATGATTCCACTATTTCCCCCCAAGTCAGGAGGTTACCATCATGGCGAAAGATCTCAAAATTGGAATTTGCCCTTTTGGTTGAAGGGCAACTAGGAGGGCTGCTTGAGGGGATTGCATGAATGTTTTGAGCTTGATCATGGTAATATGAAGGAATATAAGGCCCATGATTTTGTGTAGAGGGATTATACATACAAAAGTGATTTTTGATGGCACTAGGCTACTTAACTAGCTGATTCAACTCAGAGTCGCCATTGGTGTTGATGCAAAAGCCTCCAAAGGCTAGTCAGTTGAAGAACACACCAAAAATTCTTCAACTCTTTGGACACAACTTGTCCTAGTTGGTCCTACCCGGCATGTTAGAAACTGTTGACGCAGTGGATTTCACCCTTGGCAAGAGGCCGAGCTCCTGCCTTCTTCACGCAACAATGGAAACTCCCCTCTCGCCTGTGGGACCGGTGAAGCTGGAGGGGAGAGTCTCTAGATAAGGGCTAGCTCCCTCTGATGTATCATTTAGGCCCTGGTTTCTCCTACTGCTAACAAACAAAATGTAAAAAAGGGGGGATGAAAAGGGGAGAGAGATGCTGAAAACAAAGCCTAAGCCTAAAAAAAAGAAAAGGTGATACACCAGAAAATGTGATCCACCCAACCCGAATATACACTTTTCACCAAAAGGAAGCACCTATACACTTCATCTGAAGTGATAAAACCTTCTGCATCAGTAGGTCAGGGGTCCATGGAGATACAGGGAGGAAATAACTACTAGAGGCATTTTGGGACACACTACAGCAGAATATCCACTTCACCTACACTCCTCTAGGGACACTTCTGATAGACCTGTAAAAGGAAACTCAAAAATTGCACCAGACATGCTAAAATCATTCTGAAAAAGCATTAATAAAATGACTTAACACAGAATCAAATGCATAGACACATACTAAAGATGTAAAACTCAAAATGGAGGTAAAAATGCTGTTGCGATTCAAGGTAAAATTTTGGCAGAGCTCTACCTTACAAGCCCAAGATATTTTTGGGCAGAGTTTTGCCTTAAGGCTGAGATCAGATCTTTTCTCAAAAGAGAAGTTTACAATTTATAGAAAGAGGAAGAGAAACTTGGCGCTTCTTGGGAAAGATTTTGGCGCTCATTTTCTGTCAGTGGCCCATGTGCATTCTAAATCTTGAGAAGAGGAAACCACTGTTACTGATGTCATTCTTCTGGAAGAGGCCTACTGGAACCATGTTGTACAATCACTAAAATTAACTTTGGCATTCAAACATTAATGTAAGAGCATGGTCGCGCCTCTTTTCTGCAAACAGACTATAGTTTGTCCCCTCATGAATGCCAACTATAGAAAACAAGTCACGCTGCTCATCTGCAATAACTCACCTTCCCTTTGCCACTTGGACGCTTTGTCTTTTCTACTCTTTGTCTTCTTCCTGCTCTTTCGGCCCTTGGGGGTGATCTTCTAGCGGGTCGCTTTGCTCCTTGGGGCTCTTTCCATGATTTGGCGCTTAGGCAGTTCAAAAACAATAGCTACTTCACTATGTTAAATTTGACGTTCACGCGGCCGTCACCCAACGACTAGTTCGTCTGCTTAAATTTGACAGCTTTCAGGACGTCACCGTAGAAATGAATAGATTCATGCAAAATTAGAAAATGAAATGGCCTGGAACAACAGGGACAGAAGGGGACCGATTTTTGGCCTATTGGGCAAAAAATGGTCAACACTAATGTCAATTACAACTTCATTGTCCCCGATTGTAAACTATATCTAGCTAATCATGCATTTGGTTTTATTTTATACATAATTGAGGCCAACTAATCCCCATGAAAGTAATTTTGTCCATATAACATCAGTTGGGTTCCATTAGCCCTGATTGCACACCATATTGAACCAATTGAGTATTTAGGTTCAATATGATATACAATTGGAGCCACTCAATCCCCAATAAAGGAATTACATCCATCTAATGTCATTTGGGGATCTGTTTACACCATGTTAAATCAATTGATATTTTTTTCGATACTATACACAATTAGGGACAACCAAGTCCTATGTAATTAACTACTTCCACCTAGAATATCAATCGAGGCATTTTTCACCCTATGCAAGGAATTATGTCCATCTAATGTCCATCGTGAATACTTTTCCCTAATTGCACATCATATTTAACCAATCATGTATTTTCTTCAGTACAATCTATAATTAAGAGTAATTGTTCCCCGTGCAAGGAATTCCTTCAATATAATGTCAATTAGGGCTTTGATAACACACCATATTAAACTAATTGAATATTTAGTTTAATCTAATACACAATCAGGGTTAAATGAGCCCTGAGAAAGGAATTATGTCCATATGATGTTAATTGGGTTTCTAATTGCACACCATATTATAAAAAACTAAGTATTTAGTTTAGTTTGATACGTAATTGGGGCCAACCAAGCTCCATCCAAGGAAATATGTCCATCTAATGTTAATTTGGGATCTATTGGCCTGATTACACACCATATTTGGATCAAAGAACAATAAAATAATTCATAGGTTAATAATTCTTCAATTATCATTCAATGCTATCAATTCTTGACAAAAACATTGGCCCCAAAAAACAATCTTAATCAACCAATATTTGATCCTAATACTACTAGGCCTAATGGCTCCTATTCAAATATTAGGGTGTTGAAAATACATAACATGATTGCATTATTAAGTAACGTGATTGTGTTGCTAGCGCAGTTAATAACATGATCGCGTTATTAATAGGATTGTGGTAATTGAATTTGAATTCAATTCTCGTGCCATTTAGCTTGGGAATGGCTTGGATTCCCAAGCTAAAGGCTTGAACTATCAATGTACAATAGAGTTTTAAAAGGTATGATAAAAAATAACAAATTTAAACTTTGATTGCCAAATACACTAAGAATTTCAACGTGAAAATTCAAAAACTTAATACCATCATGATGAACATGCTCTCTTCTTTCTAAAAATGTATTTTTTATAATTTTTAGACTAATTTAAAGTTTCAAACTATGTTGATTTTTAACTATGCCTTTTTTAGGCCACTACATGCCGCAAACATACATGCATATACATGTTCATGTAATTTGTCTTTCGTTGATCCAAGTGAAAAACAAGTTATATGGTAACTATGCCTAATTATACACACATTTTTAAAAAAATGATTTTTATTTTTTTGAGGTAGTTAGGCACGCCGCATGAATGACTATCCATTTTTTGTTAGTTTTCAGGATCTATTTACTTGCAAAATTCATAAAAAAATTATTCATTAAAAAAATATAGGTGACATATTAGATCTTATCTAAATTCCCCAAAGGGTTTCAAATAATATTAAATGTTGCTCAAAAAATGGTGTGCGGCACAACCGTCTATTTATTATGTTTTCTAAAAAATAAGAGTTTCTCTTCAAATTTTATATGTTTGACCTAGTTATACATAACTATTTTTTTTTTAAATAGTGTTTTAGAAACTAGACTTGAAATTCTACATTTCATGTTCTTACACCATCTTCAAATTTGGAGTGTAGATATCTCAAATTATCTACAAAAGGTCAGATTTCTAAAATTTTAAGAAAATCATAACCACGGTAGACCACTTTTTGTTCATCAACTTTGTGCACTTACCCTACCTCTTTAATAGTAATATAAGGCTAACTCCAAGTACTTAGATTTCATTCTAAGTTTAAACATTTAGTGAACTTGGGGCATGTCATAGAGGCATATTCTCCATACTTGGCATAGTTTTCAGATTCAGTGGAGACATGCTTTGGAAGCATGTACTCCACACTTATTCAATATATGGTACTTATATTAGTTTTCAAATATAGTGGAGGTATGTCATATAGGCATGGATTCCATATATTCATAGTTTTTGGATTTAGTGGGGGCATGCTTTGGAAGCATGTTTACCACATTCATTCAGTATTCAACATCTTCAGAATATAACGGAGGACATGTTTTAGAAACGTGTTCTCCACATTGGTACTTATATTAGTTTTTATATTTCACCATATATAGTAGGGGAATACTTTGAAACTATGTTCTTCACACTTACACAATTTTTAAATTTGTCAAAACACATAGTTATATGATTCAGATTCACAGTTGTGGTAGAATTCTATACATTGGTATCATTATCATACATAGTTTCAACATGAGAAATTTTCGAGGTGCATATGCTATGTAATTTTTACCTAATATTACAAAATATAAATCAGTTTTAGATTCTGAAACTCTTTTATGGATTATTACTATATCGTGTACTTTTACATATTAATGCCCTGATCAGACGTTTATGGACTGCATTAAACTAATCTATTGCAGTAATTGGTTCGCCTTTTGGTATGGTTGAGGTGATTAAATCACTCAATATTTTCAAGTTTTCAAGTTGAAATTGATTGTATCATCTAGCCTCATCAAGTTGAAAGTATCATTGGTTTTCACGATTAAGCTAATCTCAATTTCCAGGTGGTAACTCATCTTTGCTCCAAGGTTGAGGGAATCTCTCTCTCTCTCTCTCTCTCTCTCTCTCTAGATATATGCACTTTCAAGATTTATCTATATTTTTTCTAATCTTAGTTTTAGAGCTTTACATTGATACATATTTTTCAATTTAACTTGTCAATACATAATGCAGTTACGTCGACACACAGGGGTACTACTAAACCTTTCTCTTTCAATTTCAATTTTTTCAAGAACTTTCAATCCATATTATATGCATTGATTACATACTGTAACATGCACTTAGTTGTAGGTGAATCACCAACAAAGTAATCAAGTTGAGCACATATAAAGACAAGGTGTGTTATATACACCCAGGTATGCATTCATTTTCCTTTAAACTAGTAATTTCCTTAATAGATTAAAGGGAGGGAAATATAAACAATATTTATGGACTATATCACACCTCGGTCTTGTACACTTGGAAAACTCAAACCTTGGTTGTTCCTTTTAATTTTAGACCTTTTCCACTTTCGCAAGTTTCATATCTTCTCTATCTCATGCCCCTTGACATATCTCTTAGTCTAACTAGTCTTATGTTGATGACCCAGGCGTTTTACCTTGTCTAGAATGCTTAAAATGTACTTATCTTTCACTTTTGTAAGTTTTAAGCCTATACCTACTTTCATGCTCCCTGAACACTAATGTATGGGACATACACTAGCATTAATACTAATGTCCTGATCCGACACAAGTGTACAATACTCTAAAGTCATCCAATTTGCAAATGAAACGTATTATAATGGTCAACCTAAGTGTTGTAATATGATTTATTTCTACAAAATGATTGATATAAATACAAGATCAACCCTCATTCATTTCTCACCTAACATATACGAAATAATAATGAGTATTCATAACAAATAGCATTCAATTGAGTAAATCTTTCTTATTTTCTCATATTCTCATATCAATCATAGGGATAACACATACACAGGTCTGAAGTACTGAAGAAGCAGTTGAAGAGCTCAATTTTCCAAGTTATAAGCCAGGTCACTATTGTACTTACTTTTCACATGTTGCATGATTCACACATAAGCCAACACTTAGGGAAGACCTACATAAATTTGAGGCCCTTTTTGGAGTATTGGCTATATTGGCAATGGCCACTGACAGCAAGGTATTTGGAGCAGCTCGACACCATGTGCCCAATAATCTATTTTCCCCCAAGGTCAATATGGAAATAAAGAATTAGGGTCTTGTCATTTCATGAAGAGCAATAGTCTATGACTCAGATCTGAATGCACCAAAGTGAAGGCGAAGACAAACTCAAAAACATCCAGGTGGTTGCATCCTTTTATAGTAGGTATGTTGTATAGAACACTTACATTTAACCCAGACAGTAGCATCCCAAGCTGACATTAGTGTCTAGAGCTCTAGAAGCATCGGATCTAGAATCTGATGATTGTTTTAGAACTATCTTCCAACTTGATTCATACATGTTTCAGATCCAACATTGTGTTAGTATCAGAACCAACTAATTATATTACTTCTTTGCCATATCCTATACATAGCTTAATTGTACTTTCTATATTTATTATATATTCTCAGCATAATAAATTCAGTGTATGTTTATATCTGAGTTTAGCACCTAATTAGCTTGTTGTAGATCTAATTATCACCCTTGTCCCTTTAATAATCTAAGGCTAACTTCAAGTACTTAGATTTCATTTTAGAGTTAAATAGTAAGACATTTGCATCCACGCATGTATTTGTCCCAAACGCTAGTGTCTAGGGAACAAGAAAGTAGGTACAAACTCAGAAACTACAAAGGTGAAAGATAAATGGTTTTAAACATTCTGGATAAGATAGAAGGTTTGGGTCATCAACGTAAGACAGGTCAGACTAAGAGATAGGCCAAGGGGTACAAGAAATAGTAGATGCAAGACTTCTGAAAGTGGGAAAGGTCCAAAACTAAGAGGAACAACCAAAGTCTGAGTTTGCCACTTATACAAGACTGAGGTGCTATATAATCCATAAAATGGTGTTTACAGCGATGAGGATGCCACTGCATGTAAACCCATTTTTTCAATATAGATTTAGAGGATATATGCCCCACAAAATAACCAATAAGGGTATGTGATTTAAGCCACTAGCATGCTTTTTCCAACTTAAGAACATCTAACAAAATACCAGGAGGATTATCCTAAGAAGGAAGTACATTACCTCATAAAATACTTTGAGAACAAACTTGTGAGATTTCTTCGATGCCATTTCTTCCACCTCCAGAACAAGATGCATCTAACAATACAAACTCTTATAAAGAGCTCATTAAATAAGAGAAAAACCGACCAAATAGTGAATTTTTAAGTAGAGAAAATTAAATACTAATCAAATCTAAAGAAAAACCCCACAAAACTAAATAAAATAACAACAATACGTAAAAACCCCTAAAACATAGAAGACGTGACAAATACTCTAGAAAAACATTTTCATTTAACACTAAATCGATTTCATCTAAAATATGTACATTTTAATTACATTTTCTATTATCTTCACCACCATAAAATGTGTACATTTTAATTGCATTTTCTATCATCTTCTCAACCATATATTAATATTAACCTGAATAATAGACATTTGTAATCCTATAATTTAAATAAGAACAATAAAAAAAAAGTCAGTCTCCTATTATTATATTAAACAAATACACTAAAATACTTAAATAAACAATATAATTTCAATCTTATGAATGAACAGTCACGTTTAAAAAACCGTTGCAAACTAGACAGTTATGAAACAGAAACCGAACTCCATATATATTAAGTATTCCATCGTCTCTTCAGGAGGGAGTTACGACTGAACTCAACGTTGCTATCCTGGACGTCGTGCGGTCGACTCCTTCGCCATAACAAAACCAGGTATCCGAGCATTCCTGTGCTTACTTTTTATAACTAAATTTCCAGTATTTATTGTTCCCTATTCATTACAGGGCAGGTGATTTTTGAGACCATGAAAACTGAATCAGACATCGCTACAATGTCAAACACCGACATGGAACCAATTACGCCTGCAAATGAAGAGGGAGCACATAAAAGCCCTAGTTTCTTCTCTCCTGCTACTGTTGATGGCGATCATGCCTCTGGATCTGATTACTCACCTAGCTTTGATGAAGAAAGCCCTTTGCCTTCCACAACAGATGTCCCATACGCTTCTTCCCTAACCCTCCAAGAGAAGAGGGTAGAAGAAGAGGAGGAAAAGAAAGAGACCAAGGAGGTGGCAGAAGGAGCACCCCTATTCCAAACACCTTCACCTTCTGCACCAAGATCTTCCACCCCTTCTTTCCATACTCCTCCATCTCTACTAAAGGGGGAAGAGAAAGAGTCCAAGGAGGTGGCAGAAGGAGCACCCCTAGTCAAAACGCCTTCACCATCTCCTCCACCATCCTTTAACCCTCCCTTCCATACGCCTCCTCTTCCTCTAAATCAAGAGGAAGAATCAAAAGACGAAGAGGCCAAAGAAGTAAGGTACAATCCCTTTTTCCAAATACCATCACCCCCTCCTAAACCATCGACTACCCCTTCCTTCCATACTCCTTCCCTTCTTCCAAATGGAGAAGAGTTTGAGATGGAGGAGGTAGAAGAACCTCACACATCCCAATTCCATATACCTCCACGCACTCCTCCACCATCCTCTACCACTACTTCTTCTTGTACCCCTCCTCCGTTGCCTCCATCTTCTGCTCCTCCAACATCTGATAATGAGAACACTTCCATTCCAATTAAAAGAACAACTACACGCCACAAACTTTCCCTATTTAAAAAGTTTGAAGCATGTGATCTGTTTGAAGCTCCATTCAAACAGAACAAAAGATTCAAGCCTTCTCTATTTAAAAGGGTTGAACCTTGTAAATTGTTTGAAGTTCCATTGAAACGGAACGTCAAACAATTTAAGGACTGGAAAACTAGGTCCCCATTTCAATGCCATGTAAGAAAGGACTCCCTCCCTTTTCATAGATGGAATACCTTCTTTCGAAGTTCCATAGACGAGTTGGACGCTGTGCTCGGAAAAATAGACACAGCTATCTTTGGGAAAGAAGAAAATTCTTCATCTTTATCATCATCATCAGCAGCAGCAGCAATACATTTACCCTTCTTGACCCTTCCACGTCATTTCTCACCCTTTCTAAGTGTAGAGTCTGATGCAGAGAGTTTCTACAGTGCATTTGGCAACGACCTGCCTGAAGATGTTGATGTGAAGCCACGTGGACGAGACCGAGGTGTGAGTGACGAGGATGAAGCTTATTTACAACATTACGAAGATGACTCCTCTGAGGATGATGAGTACAATTACTTCACTCCACGTAGGCAATGACTGCATTTTGCATCGAATATATGTGAATTTCTCTGAAGGAGATGAGATGGCAGTGTTTTCTTCCACGTGGACAGTAACTATTTTTTGTGATGGAGACGTTTTGAAAGCCTGTCCTGTTGTTAGATTGTTCAAAACATTTACTTGCAAATAAATTAAGCAAATAATGAATACCGCATAAATGCATAAACAAGATATAGCTTGTGTTTGTATGGTGCCTGTCATTTAATATTTTTAAATATGTAAAACCAGAAAATTCCTTCATTTATTCCTAAAACAAACTAGATTTCAGTTAACAACATTAAAATCCTAGCGAAGCTGAAACATTCAGTTTCACCAATATAAATAATTGGCATCATGCTTGAATTTTCTGCAATGGATAGTCAAGGAATTGCACATTATAAAAAACAGGAAGTATATGCTTGTTAAGATAGTTAAGGAACTTCTTGTTCAACGCTCCCCTCTGTAGATTAGAATCCCAATGGCACAATTCCACTAGTTAGAATCTACCATACATCTTATGGACAAAAATAACTTCCTCCCATCATGGATCCCCAACAACTAAATTTGTTATTTGGTTGTGCTAAATATACGGCTTACCATTTAAAAGGGAAGAGCCATGTTAAGGCATGGCATCAGTCGGTCAATATGATCATTATTTGTGATTTGCATTCAAGCCACCAAAAGAGTTAGTATAAGTGGGCCATAAATAAATGAGGTTGCAAGTTTCTTTAACCTGCATCTCTAGCAGATGAGAGGTAAAAAGTAATTGCTCCACTGTTCAAACTGAGTAAGGATATATGTCAAACATACATTGGCTTAAGAAACTATGAGGATCACAATTTGAGATGTAAGCAACTGAAACTTCCAAGAGATCTTGATAGACTGGGTATATTATTTCAACAATTTGGGATTAAATGTGGAGCTAATGCACATTGAAACTAAGATAATGTATACAAACTAAATAGTACACAAAAATAAGCTTTTTGAATATAGACAAAACTGCACAATCACGAATGCCTCAATTCTGTTTTTGGTGGAAAAATCATGAATGCCTCAATTGATGGTGGGTGCAATATAGTTCCAAGTATGGTAAAGCTCAGGTTTCCAGAGTTATATAAAAAATTGTCCCTAAAAATAGTCTCTGAGACCTGGCTAATATTAATGACCTTTTAACAACATCTTGAATGCTACCCTCTAAAAACGATGACCCATTTGCCATTTATAGAAGAAGAGAGAGTTGATGTGCATCTTCAAATGCAAACACTGCTCCTTGCACTGGTCCAACAAACTGTGCGTGTGCAACTACATCCGTGACAAACCAAAATGAATCATTGCCTTTTATATCTTATCCATGGATGTAAACATATTGCCTTTACATAATTGAATACCCAAATTTTGCAATTGTTGAGGTATACTAGTATGTGAAAAAAAAGGATTCTACTTAGCATGCCACATGATATCAGGAAAAGGGAATACCATCACCAATCAATAGGACATGCCCATCTACATTCCTCCATTTATTGAGTGGCAACCTGTAAAACACGATGTGTATAGCCAGGGCTTCCATGAGTGGTTCTTTCAAGACTGAGTTTTCCAATCCCCTATTTGGTCTATCTTTCAGAGTGACCACCTTGAATAATGCTAATATGGTATAATCAGCCCCATGTTCCTTTTACTTAAATTTGAAGTTAACACTAAACTATAGAGAGCCCCAACTAATCTAGTAATCCACACGGGACACTATATAAATATGCATTAAGGAAGATTCTAAGAGGGTGTTATTCCCTTTAAATCATCCAATTGAAGAAAAAGATTCTAAGAGGGTGTTATTCCGTTTAAATCATCCAATTGAAGAAAAATCCTAAGAATTAGCAACATTCATTTACAAACCCATGAACAACAACATGCTTCATCAAAGGACTTTACCAAAATGTTCCATTACAGTTCCATATATTTATCAAAAGCTAACATTACAACACATAGCCATAGACATCCTTAAATACATTCTACAACATGGATTACTTTAACAACAATCTTCCTTATTACATATTCTACCTTACAAAATGACAAAATTTCCCTATCTTCAATGATGCACCACCTACTATTGTCGTTGATACATTCATTTACAGGGAGAAGATAGAACAAAATGATGGATGGGTGCATTATGCAAATCACTAATTTTCATCATGTAGCTCAACACATCTCATGCAACTGCCATAAGGCAACCTTTTCCTTTTTCCCTTGCATGATCAAAGGTAAACTTGCCGGCCTATCTTCTTTTTCTACCTTGTCTTTGGGCACCCACTTCAATGCATTTATCTCCTCATTTGGTACTTAGTTTATCCATCTCCATGTAAGTGAGCGATCTCTTCATTCTACTTAAGCATCTCATTATTCCTCCTTCAGCGCTATTGGTTATGTCACGGGGCCAGCTCACCTAAGTTGGAAATTGTGTGGCATCGCTTGTTTTCACCCAAGTCCTTCGTTGACAGAACTTGGTGAGAACTACGAACTACGCCCTCAATGTTTACCTACATAAGAACACACACACAAGACGATGGTATGCTTTTATATTTCAATGTATTAGATGCAGAAGCTTATAAACATAACACTTGCAAAGAATAGGAAACTACTCTAACCATAAGAGCATTCACACAGTGAAAGAACAATTGGGAGAAATGTGTATTTTATTAACTCTCTTCAGGTCAACTGTCCAAAGTACAATAAACAAAGCAACAAGCCAGATACACACCATCGAGTCGGGCACAACTGATAATGCTCAGCAACTACTCAAATGGTTACAATAGACAATCCCCTCCCAAACTCTGATTACTTGATGCCTAGGACAACCCAGTCCCTGCTTCACGAAACCTAGACCAAAAAATATATCTACCACACACCCAGACAAAACCAGTACAGGTAGATGCCCATTGCCCACTATAACTTGGACCAAAGGTAATCATGACTTCACTTTCCAATGCTTTGCTCAGTTCAAACTTATGCTCACTCAAATCACTAAACAAAGAAGACAACTGAATCACTTGATAGTTTGTGAACATAACTCAAGGATGTCAAAGTCGTACATCCCATATAGACTCCCCCACTTAAAATTAGTGACATCTTCGATGCCATGAAGACTCCACCATATGTAGCTTAGAGGAGGTCCCCTATTCAGACTCAAGCTTGAGTCAAGGGACCAAGGCCCTTATTCCTGGTAAGGAACATCCTAACCGTATCCTTGTAGTTCCAAAGGGATTCTTCCCATTCCCATCTTGTTGAAGTACCACCAACCCAACGCACTAGGAACTCCCTTTTCTTTCTGTTGCCAAAACCCACTGTGTTCACCTGAAGTATCTGATCCAACTACCATTTGGCTTGTCCATCATGTTTGCAGGAGGATGATTAGACTGACTCTGATATGGTTCAACTTCATCCGCAACAAAAGGATTCAATTGGCTCACATGAAAGATTGGATGCACTTTCATGTGTTTTGGCAACTTTAGTTTGTAGGCAACCTTGCCCACCTGAGCCACAATCTCATATGGCCCATCATACTTGTAGACCAAGGACTTTACGATTTCAAGATGAGCTTTGAACACTTCTAGTTCCATCCTCAACATTACCTTACTAGCCACCAGTAACTCAACAGATTATCTAGATTGATCTATATACTTCTTCATGTCATCACTCGCTTTCAACATATGCAATATCACAAGATCAACCCACTCTTGTCAATCCTTCAAGTATTCCATGGCCGACGAACACCTTCTAAAGTATCCAGTAATCACCATATGAGGCAACAAAGGCTATTGGCCCATCACAAGTTTAAACAATGAGTACTTGCTTGACTCACTCTTTTGGCTATTGTAAGAAAATTGTGCTATGTCTAATAGATATGGGTAATTTATCTGGTCACTTCGCATAAAATGCCACAAGTAAGACTCCAACATTACATTGATCCACTATGTCTGGCCATCAATTTTTGGATGATATCTCGTGGGCAATAAAAACTTTGTTCCCACCAATCGAAACAACTCCTGCCAAAAGTTACTTGTAAAATGAGCATCTCTATTCGAGATATGCTCAAGGGAATACCCACATACTTCACATTTTGAAAGAAATACCCTACAGACTCCTCTACTCCACAAGGTTGCTTACATGTGATGAAGGTGGCATACTTAGAAAATTTAGCAACAATCACCATAATGCTAAAATTTCTATTTACACTAGGCAAGCTAGTGATAAAATCCATACTCACGCTCGCCCAAGGCCTCACAGGAACAGGCAAAGGTTGGAGAAGCCCTCTCGACAACTGATGCTCAGGCTTGTCTTGCTGATAGATCAAACAAGAATGAACAAACTCATCCATATCATTGCTCATCTTCAACCAGAAGAAGCCCCTTTCCAAAAGAGCCATAGTGCATTTCTACCCAGGGTGGCCTTCCCACAAAGAATCATGACACTCCTTGATCAAATCTCTGTGCAAGCTTCCCCCATTTAGGAACATAAACTCGACTCTCAACAAACCACAACATCCCATCTGAAATGTTGAACTTGTTTTTCCTACCCAACTAAGTCTGTCCCTCCATGGTCTCTACCAATGCAACAGCTTGAGGATCCTAAACCAAACCTTCTCGAATCTTCTCCATCAACTCCCTATTAGTTCTACCTTACTCTCTCCTTGAGTAAAACCTAGACTAGTTGTGTTGTTGCAATGACCACCAATTGTTGTTTTTGTTGAGTGCATCTACAACCACATTCTCTTTGCCTATAATATGCATGATTTCCATATCAAAATCAACAAGAAAGTCATGCCATCTTGTATGCTTTAGTGTCAACTTGCTTTGAGTTAGAAAGAAAGAGTTCAACACATTGTCTATCTTGATGATGAAGTGTGAACCCAACAAGTAGTGCCTTTACCTTCTCAAACAATTTACCACAACCATCATCTCTTTTCTTTGCATTCTTGAGCTTCCTTGACTCAAACGCAATCAGATGTTTATCTTGGATCAACACCCACCAATGGCAAAATTAGATGCATCTATATGCACCTCAAAAGGCTTACTGAAGTCTACCAAGGATAACACAGGTGATGTAATCAACTTCTCCTTCAAAAGCTCAAATGCCTCCTGACACTTTATAGACCAGACCCACTTCACCTCCTTCTTTAGCAACTTGATCAACAGACTTGCAAGCTTTGAATACCGGCTGACAAACCTTCTGTAGTAGTTTGCCAAACCCAAAAATTGATGCACTCCATGTACATCTCTAGGCAACTCCAAATCCTTGATTACTTCAAGTTTCCTTGGGTCAGGCCTGATCTTGCCTTCCCTAATCACATGTCCAAGGAAGTCAACATCTTCCTGGGCAAAGAAACACTTTTCCTTCTTCACAAATAAATCATTTTCTCTCAGCAACTTGAAAACCTCTACAAGATGTGCCATGTGTTCTTCCTGGTTCTTGGAAAACACCAAGATATCATCAAGGTAGACGACCACACACTTGTCCAAAAGTTACCTAAACACATTATTCATGAGCATGCAAAATGTAGTTGGTGCATTGCACAACCCAAAGGGCATCACAAGAAAATCATACAACCATATCTAGTGACAATGGTCATCTTTTCTTCATCTCCTAAAGGAATTCTAACCTGATAGTAACCCGACCTCAAGTCCAACTTTGTGAAGACTTTCACCCCAGATAGGCAATCGAAGTAATCCTCAATCAAGGGTAGAGGATACCGATTCTTGATGGTTAACTTATTCAAGGCTCTATAATCCACACAAAGCTTAAGTGACCCATCAACCCTCCTCTAAAACAGTACTAGTGCTCTATATGGGGAACACGATAGACGAAGATAACTAGCAATCAACAACTTTTACAACTGATTTTTCAACTCAACCATCTCAAGCCCAAATAATTGATACAAATCCCTTTTCAGAGGACTCCCACCCAAAACCAACTCAATACAATGGTCAATTGCTCTTCTCTGTGGTAAATAAGGTGGTAACTGGTTGGGCATATGATATTGGTAATCATGAAGAACCTTCTTCACTTTTGTTGGAATAGGAACCTGTTGCCCCTCTTTATCATCCCAACCACCAACTAGCACTATCAAAAACATGGGCTCTACCTTGTTCTGTGCAACCTTCTGCATACTCATCACCGAACACACCTATATCCTTCTCGTTTGTCTCCTCTACACTATCTTCACCATGCACGTATGCATCAGATCCAACATAAATAGAGTTTCAAGATGAGGAAAGATTGCCACTTTACCCTTTTGGATAAACTCTTTTCCTAGTACTAAGTTAAAATCATCCATATTGATCATGGATAATTCCAACTTTCCCTTCCACTCCTCAAATTTTACGTCCACACCCTATGCAAAATTGAGACTAGACTGAGTTGGAGAATTCACTACTTTAAACTATTCGATACCTCTTGAGGACTGGAGGCCCAATTCTTTGGCTTTCCAGATTACAATATAGTTATGGGTCGCACCCATGTCCAATAGTGCCATGATGATCTTTCCCTTGACCAACACTTCCACAAAATTCAACCCATGCAGATTAATTTCTCCACTCCTTGTTTTGGACTCAGGCTTTTCCATAGCATTGATCCTCATGAGCATACACATCATTTGCTTAGTTTGTTCATCTAGTTGCATCCACTGAACTGTTGACACCCTCTATCGTTATGGACAATCTTGGTTGTAATGATCTCCATTATATGCTTACACTTCAAATGAGACTTCCCACCTGATTCTCCACTATGTGACTTCTTCCCATCACCTTTGGATGTGCTACCCAATTTTTGAGATCCCACTGATGACTGTTGAGTAGCCTTCACTCCTTGATTTCCACTTGGCTTCCCTAAAAACTTACTCAAACTCTTCTCAATGCCCTTTCCATTTGGTGTGTTACTATTCTAGGTGTTCTTGGATGAAGACTCTTCTCTAAAATCAAAGATCCAGTCTACTATGGCAATTGATTTATTGACTTCTGACACTTCATGGTGACAAAGCTCAACCTTAGCCCATGACTGAAGACCATTCATAAATTGAAACAACCTATCTACCTCGAAAATGTCTTTTATCTCCAACATAAGGCTCTGTAAAGACTTGATGTACTCCCTCATCTTCCCCATCTATTTCAACTGACTCAACTTAATCCTAGCCAACCATTCTGCATCACTCGGTTCGAACTGATCCCCAAAGGCTTTCTTCATATCCACCTAGGAGTCCAACCTCTTCGTGGAACTTCTTGATGTGATGTCATTCACCAAGGTTTTATACCAAACCTTTGTCATACTCAGTAGATACCTTGCTACATCATGCACCTCTTATGCATCTGACAATCCTCCCAAACATGTTAGGTACTCCTCCATGTCCCAGAAGAAATTCTCTAAAAGATAGTCATCTCACGCACCGTCATAACATTCAGGTTCCTTAAACTTGGGGAGTTTTAAAATAGTTGTGGAACTGGACCCAAGCAATCTCATTAGACTCTGTATCATCATCTAAAACATGGTCACTTCATTCTATAACCTAGCTTGAGATGCACCACTCTCTTCCAACCTTTCTATCAATATCTTAATGGTTTGATCCATGGTCTCCACTTTCTCCTCGAGCTCTGTAAACCTTGTGCTCACTGCAGCATCCCACTCATGGAATTGGGCATTCACTTGCTCGACAAAGTTCTTATCCCTTTCAAACCTTCCCTTACTCTTATGTCAATCACCACCACCTTCACCTTTCTCCTTAACCTTGCCTCTACTAACTGTAGTCTCTAGTAGAACTTTGGACTATTCTCCTATCATACTGACTCAAACTCAACACACAAGACTGACCCAACAAGGGAAGAGTGGATAACACACAAGACTATAAACTAGGCAAACACAACCTAAACAAGACACAAAATTATGCTTTGATACCAATTGTCATGGGGCCATCTCGCCTAAGTTAGAAACTATGAAGCACCGCTTGTTTTCACCCAAGTCCTTCATTTCGACAAAACTTGGTGAGAACTATGGACTACGCCCTCATTGTGACACAAGACAATGGTATGCTTTTGTATTTCAACCGATTAGATGTAGAAGCTTATAAACATAACACTTGCAAAGAATATGAAACTACTCTAACCACAAGAGCATTCACATAGTGCAAGAACAATTCAGAGAAACATGTATTTTATTAACTCTCTTCAAGAAAACTATCCAAAGTATAATAAACAAGCCAATAAACCAGATACACACCACCAAGTCAGGCACAACTTCTAATGCTCGGTTACTACTCAAATGATTACAATAGACAATCCCCTCCCAAGGTCTGATTACTCTCTGCCTAGGACAACCCAATCCCTGCTTCATGAAACCTAGACCAACAGAACTGTCTACCACACACCCGTACAAACCCATTATAGGTAGATGCCCACTATAACTTGGACCAAAGGCAACCGTGACTTCACTTTCCAATGCTTTCCTCAATTCATACTTGCACTCACTCAAATCACTAAACAAAGAAGGCAATTGAATCACTTGATAGCTTGTGAATGTAACTTAAGGATGTCATAGTCGTATATCCCTTATAGGTTATTTAGGTGTCACAACCTTCCAAGATCGTATAGGTTTTGCTTGTTAATTGTCTGCTCCCTTGTAAGTCAACCCAAGTACTCATGGTTCCTTAGGTGAATACTTTTCAACAAATGCAATTGGCAGCTGTAAGGTATGCAATTTATGGCAGTATATAGAAAGCACACAAACTATTTTCAAAGTGGCATTAATGACATGCATTGGCCTAATCATTTAGGGCAATGAAATTGAGGAACATGATTATTCATGATGTTTGTAAAAGATTCGTTATGTTTGGGACATCAAGATTAAATTTGATGGTTAATCTTGTTTGTCATGATTTTTTTGATGATGGTTATTTATTTAACATTACTCTTCAAATTAGTATAATTTATAGTAGAATAAAATATAAATAAAAGATAATCTATATATTTGTTGTAATCATTTTGAAATTCTCATGGTTTGTTTTTAAATTCACCTTACATCTAATACAATTTATCACAAAAATTGATTGTATTTTATAACTAAAAAATGCAAATATGGTCATACAACAACCAAATTTAGTCCATGTTGAGATAAAAACAAAAGGCCATAAAAATTTTATAGTTTGGTTCAACTTGTTTAATTAGAGACATGATTTTACAATTGCACATGTTAACTAGGATTTGCATGTCCATTAGGACTTAATTCCCATTGGGACATAGATATCATGTCCAACTCTCTATAATCCAACACATATGACCACAACCAACTTCAACGCTTGACGATCCAATACATATGACCACAACATGCCTCAAATGTCTAATGAGATTTGAACTTGGGTGAAGCTTGACACAGCCAACACACTGACATTCTATCGACAAATTTAATAAACTATTAATATTTATATTTTATAGAAAATAAAATAAATTATTTCAATTTATAAATAATTTTTGAAATAAATTCTAAATAAAATTAAAAGCCTAATGGACTTGGAGCTAGTCAGAAGGTGGTCAATTTAGGCAAATCCAATTAGCAGATGTAAGGTATGCAATTTGATGCCTATTAATGAAACCCATGTTTGGTTATGTCATGTTGCCTAAAACTTTTTTAGCATCCACCAAACTTTTGCATCTATCATTTATAAGAGAGTCAATTCACTTACCCCCCGAGAGGGCTTTCTTGGTAATGTAATTTTTCAATAGATGAATATATGTAGAAGCATGTACATGCATATTGTGGTACCAATTTTCATTTCCTCTCTAATAATACAAAGCCCACTTGTGGCTAGTTTGAACCATTATTTTGAAAATAGTTCATATGACTTTGTTGTGCATATTTAATTGCCCACTATAACTGTGAAATAGTCAAAACAAAAGACAATCTACTCCATCCACATGTAATATTTACATGGTCACCAAGTGTCACTTGATATGGCTTTCCACCATCTAATTTACATTGCACAACAACTTAACCTCTAACCATTTTATAGTTTAACAAAAAAAATCACATTCAGTTATTTTTTTAAAAAATTGAGAACACTTCGTCTCACTTTAACTATGTACCTACAAGCTTATGGGATCTATTAATCTTTGTGAGTACAATCAAAGTCTCAACCTTAATGAACTCTAAATATCCCTCTTTAACAAGTACAAAAATTTAAAACAACTTCTGCATTAATGACAGTGAACGTAGAAGTCTATATACAATATGGCTGATTTTGGAAGCTTAAAAATTTCTTAGTGAGTCTTTATTTGATGCATCCTTTGATGTATGGTTGGTGAATCCATCCAATAGCCAAACCTAATAGATAACTTAAATGACAGACACAAAGAACCCGTTATAGAGAGAGAATTAAGAAGGTGTTATTGTCATCAGTGGTTACATGGTTACTTGATCTTTCTTTTAAGTGGTAGTTGCATGGTGTCATAATATCAACACCTTACTAGTTAAAAACATTTTAATAGCTAGAAATTTAATTATTACATGTCAATTTATCATTTCACCTATATTTTATGATGTATGTATGCCATCGCTGTTATGGTCTAACTATCTGTTTGTTGTGAGGTTGATGTAGGAGAACTCATCCCTTAAAGTATAACGGAGGGAGAGCATCATCAGAGAAGGTGACGTAGATAGAGACGTCAAAGGATGACAGAGAACTAGTGAGAACCCTGCACACACCTCATAAATAATTCATAATTTAAATGGTTAGCATAGTATGTTTAATGTAGTTATATTTAGACTTACTTGCACGTGATTAGTCTAGTTTAATAGTTAATTAGGACTCGTTTTGTATGGTTGTGTGCTAATCATATCTATAACCATTAATATTTTGTAATTTGTATAATTAAAATAAAATTGAATTTATTGATTAACGAATTTATCAGTAAATTATATTAATATTATTAACTAATAAATATAATTAAAAAGTGTATAAAGCATAAAAAATAAAAAATAAAATAAAACAAAAAGAAAAAGGAAATAAAAATATAAAAACAAAAACAAAAAGGAAGAAATATATTTAATAATGAGAAAAATAGATTGAAAAAAAAGTATGCCATATTTGTATAAGCAGAGTTCTTGGAAAAGAAAGGGGATACACCACACAGAGAAAAGGAAAGAAGGTAGCAAAGTACAGGAAGAACAACACAGAAGAGAAGAAAGATGGGAGAAGACGAGGAAGTAAGAAGCAAAAGGGTCCATGAGGCATTTTTCAGGGAGGGTTTGCAGTTAAATTCTGGTTATTTTTTTGGTCTATATAAATAAATATATTTATGCCTCGTTGAATGTCTTTTTATATTAAAAAATCCTAATATATATAATTGACGATTTATATAGAAATTTAACAATGTAAAACGCTGGATATCAATATAGCGAGCTAATTAAGTATACAAAGTCTTAAAAAAAATGTAGCACTTAAATAAAAGTATGGTGATTATATATGACTAGCTTTGACATTTTATAAATGCAAAAGAATTGATTTAAATTTATACTCAGTCCTATATTTTATCAAGTGTCTATATCAGGGAATTTGTCTAGCTCTTAGGATCTGAGAAAACTTATTACCTACAATGACTTAGTTATCTATTGCAACAATTCATAGGTAAGTGTTGAAATTATAATAAAGAATGGTGATGCAAGAGAGGGCAGCGATCTCTAAAATGAAATTTTAGTAGATATTACATCTAATAAAGCTCAACATTCCTAGTTTACTGCTCATGAAGTATGGTGATTTATTATTTAACAACATGTGAGCTACTATGTATCAAATGCTACAACTGCTAAATGCAGTGATTTATTAGTGAATGAGGAAATATTCATACTATTATGGAATTCCCTAATGACATATGACTTAAAAATCATAATATTTAATCATTGATTTCCCAATATGAGTCATTAGTTATGTATCTAATATTTAAAAATTGTTGTTATTAGTTTATGAGTTAATGAATTATTATGTATAATGATCGAGTTAACGATTCAATAGTTATTGTTGTTATTAGTATACACACATTAGTTAATACTTTATTATATCAAATCGTTGAAAGCATCTATGTGCAAATACGTCATTGTACTTGTGTTTTCCATCCAAAGAAAATAATAACAAATCATTGCAATTATTTCATTTACACTATTTTCTACTTATATTATTCTCAAACCTTTTATAAGCTTAAATGGGAGTCGTACTTTATAGAGGAAACTCAAGGTGTTGACATCGTCATACTCCCTACCTGAGATTTTAGGTAAAGGTGTTATTATGTTATTATTAAATCTTTATTTAGCAAATTCATGCTATTATTAAATCCCTGTTTGAAAAATCCATGTTATTATTAAACCCTTTTTTAAGTATTATATGTAGCTTTTCATTTGTAACCCATCGATTAGTACATGTGGAACATTGAATAATTCATGTATGAGTTTGACCAATATAATTCATTATTTTTAGAACTGCAGTATACTTAATGTAATTAATATATAGAATGGGTGTTTAAATAGACCAAACTGTAATATAAAACAAAGATTTAAAGTTATATGAATTTTTAGACTATATAAATCAATGTTATAATGGATATCATACATGCAACATGGATGGCATTAATTTCTATAAAGGAGTAACATAATTAAGTGTTAGAAGTAACAATTGCTATTACTTAACTTGTGACATCACCACATCTTATATAAAGAGGTAATAAAATTAATCATAGCAATGACTCTAGTAATTTTTGCGTATGTTTAGTGAATATGACTCCTTTTATAAATAATGAATAATGTTCTATACTCGAGATAGTTGTAAAGCATGGAATTATATTTCAATTATTTTCGTATCGTGAACATTTATTTTAAGTATATAAGAGTTTTTATAGAGACTCCAAATTGACTAAGTATGATTGTTAACTTTTAAAATATAGTCAACTTTCTCGATGAAATAATCTCATAAATTCTTATTGGGGAATATGTATAATCGTAGGTGTTATTTGAGGTTAGTATATCGAGAACCTTTTTGGAGTTTAATAAGACATGGAAGGGATAGAAAACCCAACAAAGTCTTCATTGTGATGGGTACGAGTAACTTATCATATATAACTTGTGAGTAAAAACAGGGCATGTAAAAGTAACATTAAAATAATTAGAGGTTACTGCATGCAAAAACATAGGTGTTAATGTACCTAATAACATATATAAAAATATAGAGGTGTATTTTTATAGTTATAGTTCCACAAGTGAAGTATTTATTGTATTAAAAAAATTGCATATGATTAACTTAATAAATGTGTGCGTTCAAACCCTCTAATACGCATAACAAATGCTAGTTTGAATTATCTTATGTTTCAGGTGTGTTGAATCTTGCTATATCTACACATAGATTTAAGTATGCAACATAAATACATAATGGTAATGATTGTGTTAGAACATATGCCTAAATTTATAACTAGCAGTGTGATTTTATCTAGTCATCAAGTGTTCGAGGGATCGAAACTATAAACATATTAAAACAATATTCTAAAAAATGAAATGAGATATTTAATGAATATTATAACAGATTTATAAGTTTTTTATTTCTCTGTAAATGATTGATTGTATTCATATGTGCATTTAGTATTAAATACTTATATATTGTACATATTATGAGGGTGTTAATATGTATAAATATTTGGTTATATTTATCATATAATGATGCGTGTTTATAAGTTATATTTCTTTGAATGATATTATGCAGTTCAAACTTAGGATATATCTGGGTGGTATAATCTCATCCTTTCTTAATTATTATTATGTATGTGGGTTATTTGATTCTTAAAATCGTAAGTTTGATTATGTGTTTTTATGTAGTTGTGAACTATAATAGTATGAGATATCATAAAGTACTATAGTATAAATGTGTGTTATACCTAAATGGTACGTACTATAATTATTATGTTTAGACTCACATCTGTGTTTGACTGATTTAAGATATGCATATTGATTATTACTATGAATAGTTTTTTTTGTGATAGTTTGTAAGACTTTGTGTATGTGTGCATACAATCTTTGAGAGTGTAGTGTATGTTGAGATAAAATATTATGTGTTTCATGGAAACTTTGACTTGTTTTGTTATATCTAATTTCTTGAATATAAGTTTATATTTCCATGTAGTTATGACTACTTTATTATGAGTGATTATAAAAAAATTAGTAGTTATGTTTTAGAACACTAGACTATGATAATATGGGTTATCATAGGATATATTATGTTTAAAAATTAATTGTGGTAGTGAAAATCTACAGTTAAATATATATTTACTCGAGTGGTATAAACTATAGTCATTATTTCTAGTTTGGGATAGAAAATAATATAAGATTTATTCATATATTTGACGAAATAAATATATTATTTGGTTACTCCTATATTTAACATGTTATATGATGGAATGTAAATTAAATGAATCTTACGATTGAATTATATTTGACCAATTTGCATTGTTGATACGGAGTAAAGAGTGAGATGGACTTCACTAGCTTACTAATATCACAATGACAGATAAAGGCAGTCTAATCAAGTGGTGTGTATAAATTTGATTGATCTATGGATCATTGTTATTTATTTGTAGTGAAATTTTGGGCTAAAATATGTTTAACGAGATATTATCATTTCATGAGTATGATTGATATATTTGTATGATATCTTGTAATAGAGTTGTTTTCTCTGATACACTACATGTTTAATTTAAAAATCATATAACACATAGGTACTTGTTTGTCTCTTTAAATTTTGTACCGTCATTATCTACTCATTAGTGAAGGGAGAGCCATTTCCTGATGGGATTAGTGTGGGAGATCATTGGTCTCTAATTGGTGTAAAAAGGCTCTCGGATGATGCTCCCCCTCTCCACAGTAGTACTATTTGTCAAGACAACATTTGAAATTGTCACAGATACTTGAGTTTAAAAACTATGCTCCAGAAGAGTCATATATCTTATATGTACATTGTTTTGTATTATACTTATTATTAAATATTATCATGAAGACTTGTAATTATTTATTATTGTACATCACAAGGGTGATTGTAGACTTGTATTAGTTGTGGTCGAGTTAATATAATTAATTTCTATATTTGCATTATGATGTGCTCTCATAATATTAGAGATCATTGATATATGATGTAATATGTTTGTTTGTTATTATCATGCTTTGAGTTTTCATATGGTTTTTGTATACTCTTGTGGCATAATCTATTTTTAGTAAATGTGTTTAATTAAAAAAAATCACATAGTTCTAATTGACCCCAACAGGGTTGTTACATGTGGTATCAGAGTTGTGGTTCTAACTCTAGGACTTAATGAGTCTATTAGTGTTTTTATATCTTTTTTTTACTAGTTTGAACTTAGTGACATGAAGTATTGCACTAGTATTTTGGATTTGTAGTGCCTCAATGCAAGAACTATGTTACACCATGATTGGAGTTTTGAGATTTGAAAGATCCTCCTATATGGCTTAGTGACTATTGTAAGTATAAGACATTCGTGAAATGTGTTTGGAGAACATTAAGTGTGTGCCCTTATAAGCACTCGTACCCTTTTGAGCTATTTAAGGGTTTGTTTATCAAGTGTCCCAATGGTGTTGGTTGTAATCAATGTTTGGTAAGTGAGTGCATAACATAGTTCATGAATTATGAACAAGATATTTTTACCATAGTTTGATCACTTAGATCAAACACTTCGAGTATGATTACATCTTTCTTGGTAATAAAATCACCTTCATCATTTGTGTTATGTGAGTGATTAATAATCATGAGATGCTTCTCACTTAAATATGTGTGCTTTAATTTTTGTGTCTTATGTTCATTAATCCTAGAAATGGAAAATATTATAAAACTATAGTTAGTACCACCTAGGGTGATGAAATTTTTTTTATAGAAGAGTGTGGATGTCTTGGTTATGTTAGGAGTTTGTTTATGTGGATTAGGATTAAGTGTCATCACTCTCAGTGGGTTTTGATGTGAGTTATCTCTCTTGCACTTTTTTTTATATCATTTTAAGCCCATGAAAAGATTCATATTTTCATGATGTTAAAACTTGTTTCTGAAATATGGTTTGGACATTATTCCCTTGAGTTTGTGGGATAATGCCTTCTACCTCTTGTTGAGGTAGAAGTTGTAGGATTGGATGGATTGACACATCTTTGTGGTTAAAATTTTTCCTTCATTTTATGAAAGCAAGTTATGTTATTACTCTTACAATTTAGTAAGTAGTGATTTGACAACTTGAGTTGTAGTGTTTTTTTTACACCATGAGAGGTTATTTAAGAGTTTTGTTGTTGAGATGTTAGATCTCCATTTTCCACTTGTGGATTTTTAAATTCATACTTTTTAGAGCTACTTTATCTAATTATGTGAACTTAAACCACATGGAGTGGCAAACTTTGAATTTGTATTATTTATAAACTAATAATTATAAGTTGATTATAATTATTATGTTATTATATACCCTTGTTTAAGACTGTTATTATTCTTTTTTGTTAGAGCATGTTGTTTTGAAAGATATTTTTGTACCTTCGTCGAAAGTGAGTAGGGTATATGATGTATGGGACATCATGGTAGTCTAAAAGGGTTGAAATAAACTTTTAATTTATTGTGTGCTAGCTGAGCAAGCAAAGAGATAATGTCTCGCTTGTTACCTTTATAAGGTTATAAGGATGGTGTACCCCTTGACCTTTGTATGTTATGTTAATTTTAACAATATTTCCTCTTAACTATGAATATAACACTTTAAGTTAACTTGTGAAATATGATACTAGTTATGATTGGCTAGTGGCCACTTAATATAATTACGAAATGATTACATATTTTTCTTGTATGTATGTTGGTACATATGGAATTACTTAGCATATAGTATTGCTTTTTATGATTTGTTAGTATAAAATTGTGATTCATTAAACATTGTACATTTTTTAGAGATTATTAGGTCATAAAAACCTAAGAGAAGAGTGGTGAATTATGAACATGAGTAGTAAGTAATAAGGTGGATCATATTTAGTTTTACATTGACTCGGTAATTACTGATTTTAGATCCGTTAAATAAATTTGTCAAATTTAAGATTGACAGATAGACTTGTTAAATTCAGTCGTATGGCCATACGCATGTATATAATGAAATGTTTATTCCTTAATTTTATATATATTGAAAATATAGCATTTTGAGTTCTTATTCATTGTCATACTTGTCAAGAGCTTCGTGGACTAGTGACAATATTGATATGTTATACTCATCAGAAACTACGTGGAGTAGTGATAATATTACCTTACACACATTATTCTTGCCAAGTTCCCTAATTACTTTTTTACAAAATAAGAAAAATATACTCTCTAAGTTAGAGAGATATGTAGAGAGGCTAGAAGATTTTGTATAACTCTTCCTACGCATTTATTTTGGCTTGTATGATAATCTTATATGTTCATGGAAAGACTGAAACTTTCATTGAGATATGTGAGACCCTTCAAGGTAATAAAAGTGATCAGTCTTATTGTATATAGGCTTGTCTTAACAGTTCTGGACCCTGAGGTGGTTATGATAGAAATATTCAGAGTAAGTGACAAGCAAACCTTATTTGCATGGTAGTGAGATGTCACAAAGTAGGGTCTTGTAAGACCAATACTCTGAGAATAATGCAACTTAAAGGAACTAAAGTGAACTCTATAGGTAATTTTTTAATTATTTGCTTAATTTCATATTGTGTTATTGCTTTGTTAAATAATATTTTTAATTTAGAATTTATGTTTGAATGAGAGTCATCGAGGATGATAAATAACTTTAGGAGGAAGAATGTTACATCTTGATTACTCGCCAAACAAACTTGCTAGATTATCTATGGATATCTATAGTCGATAAATTTAAATTTTACTATTTTTAATTAAGGTGTGAGATATATATAGTTATGTTATAGTAAGATATTGTTTAGGTTACATGATCACACTACTATGAGTTAATTGTAAGTATATGTTTACTTTATGATCATATCGATTTGTCATTTTAGCTATATTTTATGATGTATGTATATCATGACTGTTATAGTCTAATTATCTGCTTGTTGTGAGGTTGATATAGAAGAACTCATCCCTCAGAGTGTGACGGAGGGAGAGCATCATTAGAGAAGGTGATGTAGATGGAGATGTCAGAGGATGATAGAGAATTGATGAGAACCCTACACACACCACATAAATAATTCTTGTTAGATATATAATTTGAATGGTTAGTATGATGTTTTTAATGCTATTACATTTAAATTTTCTTGTACATGATTAGTCTAATTTAATGGTTAATTAAAACTCATTTTATGTGGTTTTGTGCTAGTCATACTTATAAGCATTAACATTTTATAATTTGTATAATTAGAATAAAATTGAATTTATTAATTAATGGAATTATCAATAAATCATATTAATGTTATTAACTAGTAAATATAACTAAAAAGTGTATAAAGCAGGAAAAAAATTAAAAAAAAGAGGAAATAAAAATAAAATATATATAAAAATAAAAACCAAAAAGACAAAAATAATTTTTTTTTTTTTAAAGTATGCCATATTTTTATAAGCAAATTTTTTGGAAAAGAAAAGGGACGCGCCACACAGAGAAAATGAAAGAAGATAGCAAAGCATGGGAAGAACAACATAGAAGAGAAGACAGATGGGAGAAAATGAGGAAGTAAGAAGCAAAAGGATCCACGAGGCATTTTCTAGGTAGGCTTTGCAATTAAATTTTGGTTATTTTTATAATATGTATAAATAAATATATTTATATCTGGTTGAATGTCTTTTTATATCAAAAAAAAAATTTAATATATATAATTGGCAACTTTTATATAAAAATTTAACAATGTAAAAAGTCGGACATTGCTATAGCGAGCTAATTGAATTTTACAAGGTCTTAAAAAAATGTAGCACTTAAATAAGAGTGCAATGATTATATATGACTAGTTTTAACATTATATAACTGTAAAAGAATCAGTTTAAATTTATACCTAGTCCTATATTTTACCAAGTGTCTATATCAGGGAATTCGTCCAACTGTTAAGGTCTAAGAAAATTTATTGCCTTTAACAACTTATTTATTACATCGATTCATAGATAAGTGTTGAAATTATAATAAAGGATGGCAATGCAAGAGAGGGCAGCAATCTCTAAAATAAAATTTTAGAAGATATTACATCTAATAAAGAGCCACATTCCTAGTTTATTGCTCATGAAGTATGACAATTTATTATTTAACATGTGAGTTATGTATCAGATGCTATAGTTGCTAAATGCAGTGATTTATTAGTGAATGAGGAAATAATCATACTATTACAGAATTCTCTAATGACATATGACTTAAAAATCATAATATTTAATCATTAATTCCTTAATATGAGTCATTAGCAATGTATCTGATATTTAAAAATTGTTATTATTGGTTTATGAGTTAATGAGTTGCTCAGTATAATGAATGAGTTAACAATTCATTAGTTATCATAGTTATTAGGAAACACACAATAGTTAATATTTTGTTATATCGAGTCATTGAAAGAATCTATGTGCAAATGCGTCATTGTACCTGTGTTTTCTAGCCAAAGAAAATAATAACAAATCACCACAATTATTTCCTTTACACTATTACCTGCTTATATGGCATTGTTATTTACTTATATTATTCTCAAACCTTTTATAAGCTTAAATGGGAGTCATTATGTTTTATGGATGAAACTCAAGGTGTTGGCACCGTCGTACTCCCTACCTGAGATTTTAGGTAAAGGCATCATTGTGATATTATTAAATCCATGTTTAACAAATCCCTATTATTATTAAATCCTTGTTTAAAAAATCTATATTATTATTAAACCCCTATTTAAGTACTTTATGTAGCTCTTCATTTGTAACCCAATGATCAGTACATGTGGAACATTGAGTAGTGCATGTATGAATTTGAACAATATAAGTCGTTATTTTCAAATTTACAGTATACTCAATGTAATTAATATATAGACGTCAACTTCAGTGTTTAAATAGACCAAAGTACAATATAAAATAAATATTTAAAATTATATGAATTTTTGGACCATATAGATCAATGTTATAATAGATATCATACATGCAGCATGGATGGCATCGATTTTTATAAAGGAGTAACATAATTAAGTGTTAGAAGTAACAATTGCTATTACTTAACCTTTGGCATCACCACATCTTATGTAAAGAGGTAATAAAATTAATCAAAGCAATATGACTCCGGTAATTTTTGGGCATATTTAGTGAATATGACTCTTTTTCTAAATAATGAATAATGTTCCATACTCGAGTTAGTTGTAAAAATGGAACTATATTTCGGTATCGTGAACATTTATTTGAAGTATACAAAATCTTTTATAGAGACCTCAAATTGGCTAAGCATGATTGTTAACTTTTAAAACAAAGTCAACTTTCTCGATAGAATAATCTTGTAAATTTTCGTTTGGGAATATGTATAACTATAAGTGTTGTGTGAGGTTAGTATATCGAGAACTTTTTTAGAGTTTAATAAGACATTTGAGGAATAGAAAACCCAACAAAGTCTTCATTATGATGGGTATGGTAACTTATCATATATAACTTGTGAGTACAAATATGTGGTGTAAAAGTAACATTAAAATAATTACAGGTTACTGGATGCAAAAACATAAGTGTTAATGTACCTAATAACATATATACAAACATATAGGTGTATTTTTACGGTTATAGTTCTATAGGTGAAGTGTTTACTATATTAAAAGAATTATATATGATTAACTTAACGAATGTATGTATTCAAAGCCCTTAAAACACATAGCAAATGCTAGTTTGAATTATCCTATGTTTCAAGTGTGTTGAATCTTGTTATATCTACATATGGATTTAAGTATGCAACATAAGTACATAATGGTAATGGTTGTGTTGGAATATATATCTAAGTTTATAGCTAAAAGTATGATTTTATCTAGTCGTCAGGTGTTTGAGAGACCAAAATTATAAATATATTAAAATAATCTCTTAGAAAATAGAATGAGTTATTTAACAAATATTATAACGAGTTTATGAGTTTTTTATATCTTTGTAAATGATTGATTGATTGTTAGTTATATGTGCATTTAGTATTGAATACTTGTGTGTAGTACATATTATGAGGGTGTTAATATGTATAAATGTTTGGTTATATTTATCATATAATGATGCATCTTGATGTGTGGTTATAAGTTATGTTTCTTTGAATCAATTTAAACTTAGGGTATACACGGGTGGTATAATCTTATACTTAATTATTATTAAATACATAGATCTTTTGATTCTTAAAATCATAAGTTTGGTTATATATTTTTATGTAGTTGTGAACTATGATAGTATGAAATATCATAAAGTACTATAATATAAGTGTATGTTATATCCAGATAGTGCATAATGTAATTATTGTGTTTAGACTCACATCTGTGTTTGATTGATTTAAGATATGCATACTAGTTATTACTATGAATAGTGTGTTTTGTGATAGTTGGTAAGACTTTGTGTATGCGTGCATACAATCTGTGAAAATGTAGCATATGCTAAGATAGAATATTATGTGTTTTATGGAAACTTTGGCTTACTTTGTTATGTCTAGTTGTTTGAATATAAGCTTGTATTTCTGTGTAGTTTTGACTACTTTATTATGATTGATTGTAGAAAGTTAGTAGTTATGTATTAAAACACTATACTATAATAATATAGGTTATTATAAAGTGTAGTATGTTTGAGAACTAATTGTGATAGTAAAACTCTATAATTAAATATGTATTTACTTAGGTGGTATAAATTGTAGTCATTATTTCTAATATGGGACAAAAAATAATGTAAGATTCATTGATATATTTGATGAAATAAATGTAGGATTTAGTTCCTCTTATGTTTATCATGTTGTATGATGTGTTTGCTAGTAGGTGTAAAATTAAATGAATCTTGCAGTTGAATTATATTCGACCAATATACATTATTGATATGGAGTAAGGAGTGAGATGGACTTCACTAGCTTAGTAGTATCACAATGACAGATGAAGGCAATCTGATCAAGTGGTGTGTATAAATTTGATTGATCTATAGATCATTATTATTTATTAGTCGTAAAACTTTGGGCTAAAATGTGTTTAGTGAGACATTATCATTTTATGAGTATGATCTACATATTTGTGTGATATCTTGCACTAGAACAATTTTCTATGTTTAGTTTAGAAATCATACAACACACGGATACTTGCTTGTCTATCTAGATTCTTGATCATCAATATCTACTCATTTGTGAATGGAAGCCCATTTCATGATGGGATCATTGTGGGGGATCGTTAGTCCATGATTGGTGTGGAAAAGCACTCGAATTATGCTCTCCGTCGCCACAGTAGTATTACTTACCGAGAAAACACTTGAGATTGCCAGAAATATTTGAATTCAAGAATTATGCTCTAGAGGAGCCATGTATCTTATATGTACATTGTGTTGTATTGTACTTATTATTGAATATTGTTGTGAAGAGTTGTAATTACTTATTATTGTACATCGCAACGGTGGTTGTAGACTTGTATTAATGTGGCTGAGTTAATATAAATACTTTATATTTTTGCATTATGATGTGCTCCCATGATATTAGAGATCAATGATATGTGATGTAATATGCTTATTTGAGATTATCACGCTTTGAGTATTCATATGTAGACTCTCGTGTCATAATCTATTTTTGGTATATGTATTTAATTTAAACTAAAAACATGTATTTTTAATTGATCCTAGGAGGGTTGTTATAGTTACATTGCACAAAGACATAAAAACTAGAGAGGCAATTCAATGTGCACATTGAGTTACTATGCATATTTAATTTTACGGGGACCAACATTCTTTTTAAATATTAAATTGCTAATAGTTGTGTAATTGGACCACATTCTTCCTACTTGGCAGAACAATGAGAGTGACGCACTACTATCTTGATGTTTAATTCAATTGATGATAATGTTGTTTGGATTTGGGTAGTTTGTTATTTTTAACTTATGTTTATAAACCTAATAAAATTTTCAGTAAAAGATGGAAAATTATTTAAATATTTTATCTTTGATTATTCAATTTTTTAAATTATATTTAATACATAGAGATTAACCTTTTTGTACTAAACAAAAAATAATATAATGTAGTTGAAGGCTTTCACAAGAAATAAGTAAAGAGAAAATACAAAATTCTAAAGGTTGATAAATCTCTTCAATCAAAATTGTTTGATGCAAAACATGCAATATCTTCACAATACACGGCATCTTAATTTCAAGGAAAAAAAGGCTATAAATTATTGTATAAAAACATAAGAATTTTTTGTTTGCACATCTTAATCTTTTGTTGTAGTTGTAATGGGTTTATAACTCTAGGATTCGACCCTGAGTTGAGAACAATGTCTTGTATGTTTTCAACATGCTAAAGACGAAGAGAGATTTTTGTTTTTAAATTTCCTTCTAAGGAACACAAGTAATAATACAACTATTATATGTAACCAAATTTATCCTCACTATATCCACGTATTCCTTGTATTCCTTGCCCATGCCCCACTAATGCCTATTTTTTAAATTTTATTTTTTCAATCATTATGCTTCTAAGAAATATATCAAGTAGCATTTTTTATTAATATTAAAGGTATTATTTACCATATTATACGACGTGGGTTATTTAGGTATTGTTTAGCATGTTAATAAATGGGTTATTTTTAATAATTTTTTTATTAGATTAATTATATTTTGAGATAAATCGAGTCAATCAAATACAATTCCAAGACAGACATAAAGAAATACTGAGTAAAATTTAACGTAAGCCATCATATCTTTTAAAAAACAATAGTTTTCTTTGGATCTTTCAGATCTATTTGATATAAGAGAGTGTGATACCACACCATTCCTTTTTTTAAGAGTAGATATGTATAATCGATATTATTAATAGAAAAATATTTTTCAAACAAAAACATATCTTTGAATAATTTTTTATACTCTAAAATGTTTGTAATATATGTAGTTGTTTATTTAGTAAAATATACAAACTATTATTATCTTTTCATTATTATTATGTATTTCTCTGACTTGTTAATTGACCCATACATTCAACCTTAATAAATTTTAAACATTACTCTTAATATTAAATACTAAAACCGCATCACGATATTTATTAATTCTTTTTCACGATTTTCATTATGAATCTTCGAAAAACATCACATAACTTTAAAATTATAAATCAATTTGCAACATTAGTATACAACAATATGAACAAAAACATAAACATGAGACAACCTTTTACCAATTCTTCCCTGAGAAATTAACCCATCCTTATACATTAGAAAAATAAACTCCTTTCTATTAATGGAAAACTACTTTCTATTAATGGATCCACGTCATCATGGCAATCCACATTCCTAATGAATAGATTGAATATATTCATTAAAAGTGGGAAAAAAACTTTGAAATTATTGGTTTTGAAATAGAAACAAATGATTATGTCACAAACGTCTCAAATCTTTGTACATAAGACTAGTGACAAACTTCTTAAATCTTTGGATATAAAAAGAAACACATAAAGTACATATAGCATGCAGGAAAACCTTTGATTTTAAAGTTTAAGATGCATCTTGACATTAAATTAAAAAAAAGTATTTTGTGTATTTATTTTCTATAAAATAGAATCTTTTAGATAATTATGGGGTTTTTATTAAATGTTCTCAGTGTAAAGGAAAGAGTTTTACAGTAAATAGTTTGCAAGCATAAACTCAAAATTAGAACTACAGAGAGATCGACTATAAATAACTAAATATGAGATCCTAAGAAATTAGGATACACAAGATACTATAACCAAAAAACAAAAGACCACAACAATATAAATGCATAAAGGACCAAACTAGAAATAGCGAGGACGTAGACCAACCTCAACAATTGACTCCATCTTGAATCTCATCGTCAATGTCATCTAGGAAGCTGAGCTCACAAGCTTTGTAAACATTATCTTCCATCTCCCCCAATACTTCACACTGAAACTGCTTTCTTGGACCTTTACTCTTTAAAGCAGATGCCAGAGAGGTTTTGGCCACAGTAGGAGAGTCCAACCCGATTTCCATGATCAGAGATTTGTTGAACCAATGAGGCGCAGTGACCTGACCCTTGGAAACCCATTTAACCAACTTCTTCGTCGCATCAACTTAAGTCTTATCATGATGGTTTACTCTCAGCTGGGAGATTTTTGGGATTAAGCTTCGTAAATGAGCCATGGGTGGCATAGAAAGCAACTTCCCTTTCAAGGGATCCAGAAAACTGACCTTTCTTCTCAAATCCTCCACAAAACCCAAGAGAACCATAAATCGAGTTTCTAGTGCCCTCAAAGTTGTTGCGGGAACAAGCCCAAGGCCATCCGTGCCTGAAAATAAAAGATTAAGGATAGGAGACAAATCATGCAAAATAATTTTCTTAACCAACCCAACACGAAGTTCTAAACACACAAAGAAAGAGACCACCCTTGCCACCACTTCAGAGTCAGATACCAAAAACATCAAATTTGACGTGAATATAGCCATAATCTCATAGTTAACCCTGTAATGAACTCCTTGCATCAAAAACTCTTGCCCAAGAACATTTAAAATAGCTTCAATGACATCCTCTGTTGGCATCCAACATATATGCTTCAGACAGGCTCTCAAGATCAAACTGTCGAAGGCCATTTCTTGCACCTGACTACCACCATAAATGCATGGTGTGGCCAGGGCTATTTTAATGATTTCCTCCATCGTAAGAAGCTCCTAGAGCACCAACAACCAATGGAAACAAGAAAAAGTGAGCAATGATCAAACATTCTCCTTGGACTACTAAAAAAAGCTGAGAAACCAAGAACATAATGCATGCAAGGGAAATCTCTCAACTCCCTCATGACATGAACTACCTCCATTCCATCCAATAAAACCACCACAGCTTCATTAATGATTGACGTCCCTAGTCGATCAAAAATTTATGAGTGGGATTTGGTAGGAACATCATGAAAGATTGTACTGAAGAAAAAGCCATCATTGCAGGCACCACCAAACTAAAACATCGCTAAAGGAAATCCCCTCTAGACATACTAATTTTGAAATTGCTTTTTGACAAAAGCAATATAAAAGGATATAAAGGAGACAATGAGTCAACCCAACTCAATAAGGGAGATTGATGGGAAGTCATCCCATGCATATCTCACATTATCAACCCTACAGGGTTCAACTTGGTCAATTCCATAATTTGCAAGGAAATCAGTTGTCATGTTTACTTCTCGAAAGCAATGGTTAAACTCCACAAAAGAGAAAGCCTCTAATTTTTTCCAAGTGTTTGCCAATATTTTTTCTAGGTGCTAAGAAGTGGTTGATTTCTTTTGCATAGCTTAGATAATGACCTATGAATCACCTTCCACCATTAATTTTGGAGTGGCACACTAGATTACAAGATCAATCCCACTTGCCAATGCTTGTGCTTCTGCTTCATTGTTTGTTCCATCCTAGATTTTCCTAGACATTACTCAAATGAGAGATCTACTGCAGTCTCGGATAATGCAACCAACTCCCAAAGCTCCTGGATTCTCCCTAGATGCTCCATCAAAATTTAGTTTGAAATATCATGCAAGTGGTGGAATCCAATCCCGCTTTCCAATCCTACTCTTTTTCCCAACTATGGTTGACCCATTAACAGGGGGAAGAGAGATCAGGTTCCATTTTGCACACATCTTCATGTCCCATTTTGATAGGTGGCCATTTTTATTTTAGCCTAAGAAGAAATGACTTCAAAAATTGAAACTTTAATTTCTTTAAGAATCGTAAGGAGAGACTTCTCTTGGCCTTCAAAGATGCATTTGTTTCTCTCCTTCCAAAGTGTCTAGACCAAAATCATTCGGTTGACCCATCATAAGCCAAAGAGCATATTTTTGTAATCGGTAAGAGCTAAAGGTAGTAAGTAGCATTGGAGGCCAAGCCCAAGACCACTCTAACCTACAATAGAGCCAATTCCAGCACCATTTTGCAAAAGGACAATCGAAGAGAAGGTGATTTGTTGTTTCATCATTATTTTTGCAGAAACAACACCAAGATGGGCCAATAAAACCAATCTTTGTGAGTTTGTCTTGAGTTAAGATCCGATCCTGAACCACGAGCCAAGCAAAATCCCCAGCTTTCTGGAGCCCAATTTTGTCCCAACAAAGAAGTCATGCCCAGGACATCAAGTCATCATTAGCACCAATTAATTGGTAACCAAAATTTAATTTATACCTTCCTGATTTGGCCCCAATCCATTGGAGGAAATCATCCTTATCATTGGGAAAAAAAATCCTATGTTTCGAGCATTCAGATAAGCAGGCCACTTGGTCAACTAGAATGTCCATATTATCTAAACTTTTCCATTCCCAATAAGCCAATTCAGAGTTGACCTTTAACTCAAAATAATTTGCCACTAAAATGCCCCAGGTGGAAGTGAGGATATGCTTAGCATCAGACAAAAGTGGAGTCTCAACGAGGGGTCTATGGCCATTCCAGGAATCATCCCATATTTTTGCACTCCTACCATTGTTAATGGTTCAAGAAACATGCCCAGTAATAATGTGTCTACATTTAAGGAGAAAATTCCAAAAATGAGAGCCTTATGGGGGGTTTGCAACATAATTGATACTCCAAGGATCCTCTAAAGATAAATATTTGCTTCAAAGCACCTTGGTCCATAAAGTGTCCAATTTAGACACCATGTTCCAAACTGGTTTAGCTCCAAGCACCATGTTCTGGAGGTTTAAATCCTTGACACCAGCTCCTCCCATCTTCTTAAGTTTGCAAACCATTTCCCATTTCAAGAGTGGGATTTTCCTTTGGTTTTGTGTTCCTTTCCATAAGAAATTCTTCATGATTTTATTCAACTGCTTGACAATATGATTAGGTGGTTGAAGAACTGAGAGGCAATAAATTGGGAAGGCACTCAAGACTGATTTAATAAACATGATGCGACCCACTAGTGTTAGCCATCTACCTTGCCAAGAGGCAAGGCGATTCTTAAAAGATTGAACTAAACCTTCCTAATGAACCAAGCATGAGGTCCCCAAGAAAAGAGGGACCCCTAGGTATTTAGAAGGAAGTTTGCTAATATGAAAGCCCAACACTAGGGAGATTGATTGTTGTGTTTATTCAGAGCAATTTAAGAAGAAAATTTCAGATTTTATTAAATTAACCATTTGCCCAAAGGCAACTTCATAACTAGAAATAATCTCTTTGAAAGTTTGAGCTTCCCTAACCGACGCTTGGCCAAATAGAAAAGTGTCATCAACAAGCTATTGATGTGTTAGATTATTAATGTCAGTAGACACCTAAATACCATGCAACAAGGATGCATCTTTAGTGAATTTCATCGCTCTGCCTAAAGCTTCAGCCAATAGAATGAAAAGAAAGGGGGATAAAGGATAACCTTGGCGAATACCTCTTGAAGCTTGGAAGAACCCGGTTGGACTACCATTTACCAGAATGGAAAGCTTTGGGTTGGATATACATTTAAAAATCCAGTTACACCATGATCTATTGAAACCAAATTTCTCCACGATCTTGAGAAGAAAATGTTAATTGCCCCTGTCATAAGCTTTGTTAATGTCAAGTTTTAACATCATATCCTTTTGGTGAGAAACAAAAAGGGAGTGAATAATTTCATGCACAATAATCACACCTTCTTAAATATTCTTGCCAGGAATAAACCTAGCATGTTCCTTCGAGATCAAAAACCCCAATATTTTCTTGAGTCTTGACGCCATTGCCTTTAAAATCATTTTATAAACTGTATTACATAGATATATAAGCTTTAAATCACTAAAAGATTCTTACAAATCTCCTTTTGGAATGATGGAGATAAGGTGACATTTAGATCAGCAAACCCTTTAGTTCTCTTTTTGGATTCTTCAACCATTTGCAAAACTTCCTTGCCCACTAAATCCTAGAAAACTTGAAAGAAGTCCACTGAAAAACCATCAGGACCAAGTGCCTTATCCTTTTTCATGGCAAAAACATCTATGACTTCTTGAAGGGAAAAGGGGGCCATAATCCTTTCATTTTGAACTGGAATGACCAATCTTGGGATGAAGTTTAAGTTTTGGTCCTGGGCATGCAAATCAAAAACAATATCACTATTAAGGAATTCAAAGAAGAAATTGACCGCCTCATTTCTGATGTCATGTTGATTGTTCAAGAGGTTTCCATCCACCGATTGAATCTGGGAGTTGTAGTTAAAGTTCCTTTTGATATTGATTGAGTAATGAAAAAAGGTCGAGTTTCTATCTCCTTTTAACCAAACATTACTGGACTTCTATCTCCAAAAAATTTCTTCACGTTGGAGCAGTTCTTCATATTCCACAAGGAGGGATTTTTCTTTCCTGTATGATGTTTGATCCATGCCCACTTGAAAAATGATGTGATTCAAATTTTCCAAGTCTGCTTCCACTCTCACTTTTTCTTGAAAAATGTTTTTGAAATAATTGTTATTCCATTGTCGAAGCAACCATTTGATGAACTGAAGTTTTTTGGTTATGTAGAACATGGGAGAGTGAGAATGAATAGTGTAATTCTTCCACCAATTTTCAATGAATCCTTTCAAATAGCGATATTTAAGCCACATCTTTTCCCCTTTGATGGGACAATGTGAGGGTGTTCGATCAACACTAGTGGATAGAATAATCAAAAAATGATCAGAGCCAGTAAAGTATCAGATGTAAGATTTTGTCAACCAATTTTGAGACATCCAGGAATTAGAGACAAGGAATATATCGAGACTTTCCTGAATATTTTGATCCCCACTTCTTTTATTGTTCTAGGTGAAAAACCCACTTTAGGAGGTAAATCAAGAAGCTCATTACTAGCAATGAACTGAGCAAATTCAAGATTGCCAACAAGCTCAGGGCGCTTACCGCCAAATTTTTTAGAATGATGTAAAATAGCATTAAAATCATCGCCTATAACGATTTCAACATTAACAAACCAGCCACAAATATCAGTTAGCTCGGCCCAAAGATTCATTATACATTGAATATCATTAGGACCATATACGTTACACAAGAAGAAAGACAAATAAAACTTAAGGCAAGAAATCTTACAAAATTTCCAATGAGTACCAACTTCAATAAGATCAACCTAAACTCTAAAAAGCACCCAAATAATCACTAAACCATTCGAAGCCCCCAACCACTTTCACAAAATAACCTTTCCAATTTCTCCATCTAAAGCACAACAACGAGGTAGCATCTTCAGAGTTTAATTTTGTTTCTTGAATCATCAAAACATCAGGACATTTTGAAGAGAGAAGATGTTTTACCAAACATCTTTTGTTAGGGGCATTATGGCCCCTAACATTCCAAGATAAGATTTTCATGATCTATGTGGGAGGAATTTCACCTCCCATTTATCAGGGCTAAATTTTTTTTCTAAAGTATCTTGTTTGCTACATGAAACTGCCTAAGTAACATGAGTATGTTTACTTTTCCTACCTCTCCTCAGTCTAGAACCACAGTTTGGCTTTAGCAAAGTGTTTTTATGTGCAATAGTTAAACACTCTCTTGAATTCAGTTCCTTATTCGAGTCCACTTCATCTGCTTATGAGTCACTTATCAGTGCCTCAATCATTGGATTCTTCTCTTCATTCAAGAGATCCTTATTAAGGGAGACATTTTCTTTATCCAAAATTTTATCTAAATGTTGGATAATATTATTGATAGCTTGGGATTATTTCGAGATGAAATCACACCCTTTGATCAAGGTATTCGAAGAGAGTGAATTTGGCTTACCTAACTTCACTAGCAAAGCTTCCATCTTAGGGATATTCACCCTCTTATTTTTAGGGGAGAAAAGGCCCTCCGAGGGAAAGGCCGATGGTAAGTGTGAAGCTTCCTCCTATGGGCGAGAAGAAGACGATGCCTCTTTATCTACATCATTAAACAAGGAGCCCATTAACCCCTTATTTTTACCTTGAGTTTATTTTTGCTTGGACCATAAATTTCTAGAGTTTCACAAACGAAAAGCCATTGAAGAAGATGAAATTAATTTCTAACTTTGACAAAAAGATGTCGTGGGTATCCCAATACCCTTACATGGGTGATGTTTTTGAATGTGACTAGTGTTCCTACACTTAAAACACTGGAAAGGAATGTTTTCAAAATCCACTGGCTAACTCCACTCTCGACCTTAGGATTTGATTAGGATTTTTTCTAGGACTACTTCTAAAAAATTGAGCAAAACCCTAATCCTTGCATAAGAAGTTAAGCCACCCTCCTCTATTTTTGCGTCAATTTCCACAAAGGATCCAAGCAAATTACCCAGAGTTGTTAGAAAATCATGGCTTCAATACTCTGTCGGAAGGCCATAGAGTTGAACCCAAGTAACAAAATTCCCTGAGTGTTCTGAAACTCACATCAAAGTTAGGTTCCTAAGTTTGGAGCCACATCCCAGCTCCGTACAAAGCCCAAAAAGGTTTATGAAGGACTAGTTCACGACTATCTTTACAAGGAAAAACTACTATGAAGAAGCCTTTGGGTAAAAATTTAATCTCAATATTCTTACCCTAATTTTTAGCTATCTAGGTTTCGATTTCTCTAATGGCTGGCCACTTTCTAGAAAACTTACTGATTAGAGCTCGTGTTTGTAAGCGAGACACGGCTTGAGTGAGCTCTGTAGTCTCCCATATGAACTCCTTGTCCTCACCAATCTTCAGGTCCTTACAACTATGAGGATCTAAATTTGTAGTCTCGTTAAAGCTGCAACCACTTGATCTTCCTTACAAAGAGCCGATTTGGGGCTTGGAATACTCTTCTCGCCTTCCAAATTTTCAAAAGATTGAGAGGTATGAGCGCCAACTAGAGCTTCTTGAACCTCCCCAATCGTAGACTGTAACTAAGTCTCCAGCTCCTTCGTCCATGCTTTAGAAGAGAAACCTATCCATTTTTCAACCAAACGAACCTCGTGGTTAGAAACTTGGGAGCCTACTTTGGATTAACGATGACCCAAGCCTACAGAGAAGGTTAGGGTTTTTGGTTTTTTTCTTGTCATCCTTCTCTCAAAAAATTGTATAAAAATAGAATCTTAATAATAATAATAATAATAATTAATAATTACTGACTTTTAATTTAAATGAGTTATAATTGATATTTTGTAATGTGAGCTTTATAAAGATTATATGATA
This sequence comes from Torreya grandis, assembly GCA_037957365.1. Classification (NCBI taxonomy): domain Eukaryota; kingdom Viridiplantae; phylum Streptophyta; class Pinopsida; order Cupressales; family Taxaceae; genus Torreya; species Torreya grandis. The sequence continues at coordinate 2,884,633 of JARHVA010000384.1, forward strand.
TAATAAATAGACATAACAAGCAAGATATATGTTCATAAGAAAACAAAGGAAAGACTTTTTTAAGGTCTGAAATATTATATTTTTATAATCCATAAAAATTAAGTCTGAATCTTTTAAAATAACTATGCTTTGTTTATGATTTAACATTTGATCCAAAATGTTGACTCATAAAGAGAGGCACTTATTTTAAAAGTTTTATATTTAAAATTTTAGGGTTTACAAAGTAACTTATAATATATGAAATCACTTTGTATTTGTAATATACAAGAATATTATTTAGTAGTGGTTTGAAATCTTAATGTAATATCTATATGGATATCTTATGAAATTACTAAGTGGTTCCATACAAGCGACAACTGCAACTATTTTGCAGTTGCATGTGGTCCCATGTTAATATATTATTTATTAACACAAGGTGGAAACCTGGTGAATATAAATAATAAAGTTTAATTATTTAATGAATTACCAAACTCTAAATGAAATAGTTTTATCGAGATGGATGGCCTCGCTATTTTTACAACAGTCACTTCCCTTGATATTTCAATATAAATAGGGTTGTACCATATTGTGAGATCATCTCTTGATTATGAAAATTATCATATTCACCCTGAGAGTTTTGTGAAGCATTATGTAAAAAAGTGAGAAGGAGAAGAATGTATTCGAGTGATTTGGTTTCTCATATTAATGAATATCACATTGGTGGGTTTTTACCTCTTTGAAATTTTCTGATGATAATTCATGTGTCGTGTGTTAATGTGTTCATTTTATACTTTGCTTATCAATTATATTATAGATTTTGTATATGCATAATGCATTCCTTTAGTGAATTTGACAACATTGTGAGCCCACAATAATTTTTAGTTTACATATTTTTTTGATATCATCAAATAGATGCATACCTAGAGTCTGTGTGATTAATTACATATAATAGTGATTATAATTTCACACGTAATTATTAGATGATTCTATATACTTAATCATCATTATCTACCCCATTTATGAAGGGAAGAACGACTCTTAGTGGTAGGTGTATAGGTGACCATTCGTCTGTAGTTAAATAAAAAGTATCTAAATGATATTCTCTCTCATCAATTAAATCTAAACCGATCTCGATACATACTCATGGCTACAATATTGATTTTTTGAATTGTTTCATAGAAACTTTATTGTACTATTGTAACTTGATATTATTTTACTTATATGTTAGAAAATATACATATATTAATCATCTTAATGTAACATAATAATAGTTTTATATTTTTATTATAGATGATAAGCATAATATGGCTTTCATTTATTAATTTTTTCACTCTTAAATTCTAATATACATGAATGAATACATACTAGTATAGTTTTTGCACCATTGAGACCCTATTTTTGGGATAAAATTTAGAATGAAAAAATGTTAAATCAGTGGATCAATGAATACATACTATTATAGTTTTTGCACTATTGAGACCCTATTTTTGGGATAAAATTTAGAATGAAAAAATGTTAAATGAGTGGATCATTGAGTTAATTACTATTATTGTATTCAGTGGTTTTCAGTCTATTAATAATAATATATTAAACTTGAATATATGAACATATATGATTTTTTGAAGTAAATTATAAAAAAGCATTATTTTGTAATTTACTAATTAGACCCTAGTAGGGTTATAATATGTGATGTAAAGATTTTAATAATATGAAAATAAATGATTTTTTGAAGTAAATTATTAAAAAATATTATTTTGTAATTTACTAATTGGACTTTGGTAGGGTTATAACATGTGGTATCATAATACAAGTCTAAATGCCTACAACTTATGAGTTCACTAACGTTGAATTATTTATCCATTTTTTTCAATAGAATAAAATGGTATGTGCAAGGGCTAATGTTAAAGTAACTTCAAATCAGGGTCAATACTCTGATCTTAACCTATTAACAACGTAAAAAGTTAAGTTTGATCAAATCTTCGTAGTCCTAAATGCGACAAGAGATATAATTGCATCTGTCATGTCCCCTTTTTAGTTGGCATGTTTAGAGTTGATGGTTAGCCTATTAGGCGGCCCTCCTAGGCTAATAGGATGGATAGAGGGTCATGGTGGAGCTTGGCTTGGCTTCGATTAGCAGAATTTGTCCAGTTGGCTTATCATTCAGGCTCTTTCAGACACGTTTGCCTGAGTTCCTATTATATAGGTAATGTTGGCACTCAGCGGACCATCCCTGTTATGGCATGATCATGTGCGGAATCACTCCCTGGTTCACCAGCTTCAGATGGTTCGAGGATCCGACATGTATTGAGGGAGATATTAATATTTGATTGATTTAATCAAATATTAATTATTTGGTCTAATTTTAAAACCCTATTAATATTTGATTAATTTAATTAAATATTAATTATTTGGTCTAATTTTAAAACCCTATTAATATTTGATTAATTTAATTAAATATTAATTATTTGGTCTAATTTTAAAACCCTTATTCTAATTTAAGAAACCCTAATTCTAATTTAAGAAAATCTAATTAGGGCAAGCACACTTTTTTGAGGGTATAAGGGTTTCTCATGGGAGAGAGTTGGATGATTGATTATTGATATTGATTGTTGCTAAGAATTCTTCTGTGAAGACTGAGCCAAGGGTTCCAGTATTCCATTTGCATTGAAGAACGTTCACTCTTCATTGTGTGCGATTCAGAGGTTGTGAGAGATCAACCGATCTATTGCCAATTTGAGAGATAGCTTCATACAGAAGTTATCACAGAGGTTTACAGGTTTGAGAGATAACTTCACACAGAAGTTATCACAGGTATTTCAGGCATTTATTTCATTATGTTTTGATTCAATAAATTATACAGATAGAGATCATCAGATCAGGTATCCAGAATATAGGCCGCAACATATTATCTTGCTTTTGTACGAAATCCGTACTGATCCGTACAATTTCGTATTGTTCTGCCACGGGCCGAACAGCGCCACAGGGGACACAGGAACCGACATCGACATCCCAGTGACAGACATCGACCGACTGCAAACTGACGTCGGCAGTATATCGACCGACGACGGTGACTGTGTTGTTGACACAGCAACCCGAGAGCCATTCCAGATTTGCAAAAGATCAGGTTTTTGAGACGATATTTGTATTACTTTATATGCATGCTAGAGATTCATTATTGTAATCATTCTGAAGAATAATAAGAGCACTGATTAGCCAGTTGATAGATTATACTACTGTTTATCTATTTAATTGAATTTATCTTGCAAGAATCGTATCTTTATTCATGCAAAAACATTAAAAGGCAAAATACAGAGAAATAGTCAAAAAATATTCAGTTTCAGATTTGAAGGGAAACAGGGGATATTACAGTGGTATCAGAGCTAAATTCTGCCATCCTGAGGGTTTAACAATCTTATGCAGCCACAAGAGTTGGGACCACACAGGTATTTCACACGCAGTAGAGCTTTGCTTGAAGGCGATCAGGTTTTAGAACAACAGTTGTTCACCATGATGACAGGCGTGAGGGTAGCCCACACATGGGCCACAGGGATAATGATGATCAGGACACCAAAGAATTCTTCCGAGTTATGGTTACAGGCCAACAACAGATGAATCAGACAATACAGGCACTCACTACTATGGTAGAGAGGATGAACCCACCTGTTAGACAGAATGGGGAACAAGCAGATAACAGAAGTGCTACTGTTAATCAGAGACCACAGCTGACCCATTCCAGGACAGCTGATAGGCCTACATGGCCTACTTTTGTTCAGGAGGAACCAGAGGCTCCAGCAGAGGAGGCGGCAGGAGATCCCCTATTTGCTGACACACTTATGGCAGCGAATGAGGAGTGGGAGTTATTATCACCTGAGGTCAGAGAGAGAATTAGTTTTGACCGGTTCATCACACAGAGGTGAGAGCATAACTGAGGGCGACAGGATTGGAGACCTAGACATCAAAATAATGATCTGAAGCATGCTACGAGCAGGCTCACACTAGCGATGTTTGACGGTAGTGGTAAGGTCAAAGCACAGGCCTGGATTAGTAAACTAGACACTTTTCTCACATTACGTCCGATGGCTGAGAGAGATGCTATCAAGTATGCGACACTGCATCTTGAGGGAGTAGCTCATGATTGGTGGCACCACGGGATGGTGACACTCCACCATGATCAGATCACATCTTATCAGGAGTTTGTGGATAGGCTGGTGGAGCATTTTGACAGGAAGGAACCATAATCCTATTTCAGGGAGTTGGCTCAGTTGCACCAGAGTGGTAGTCTAGAGTCTTACATTGGTGACTTCCAGAAGTTATCAGTTATGGTTCCTGACATTTCAGAGAGGCGACTTGTAGTGCTCTTCATGGAGGGATTGACAGAACCATTGAGAGGTTGGATCAAAGGCTTTGATCCTCCTTCATTACAGGTAGCTATGAAGAAGGCGCGTAGTATGGAGATGGCAGCCCCATCCAGTAAATTTGACTCCAGAGGTACTTCTTCATCCAGGGACCATAAGTGCTCCAACGGAGATAGAGAGGGATTAGATTTCAACAAAGATAAATCAGGTGTTAAGAATGATTCAAAGGCCAACCCAGCAGCACCACCTTTGGATCGAGAGGCTCTTAACGATCTGCGCAGGAAAAAGCTTTGCTTCTACTGCAAAGGTCCATATGATGCCAATCACGATTGTCCTTTGAGGCCTAAGGGCAAGGCAAATCATGTGATGTGGGCGTATTATGAGGATTCGAAATCAGAAGATTCCGAACAGTGAGATAGTTCTGAGGAGCCTAAGACAGAGGCAGATTTAGAGCTACACATATAGGAGGCACGCCTATCTAGCATTCAGTCAGATGATTCATTCAGACTCCATGGAGTTTTGGCAGGACAGAAGGTCATCACCCTTCTTGATACAGGAGCCACACATAATTTTATAGATGCTAGATTTGTGGAGAAGCGTGGACTCACTACCGAAGATTTCGAGGGCATTAAAGTTAAGGTGGCCGACAGTCACACTCTTAGGTGTGAGCGGATGATTAGAGACCTCCCATTGCGATTGAACAACTATGAGTTCAACGCTGATTATTATGTGGTGAACATGGGGGACATAGACTTAGTCTTGGGTATGAAGTGGCTTCATTCCCTTGAGGAAGTCACTCTTCGTCTTAAGGACATGGAGGTTCGTTTTGATGTTGGTGGGAAGACACATATTCTTAAGGCAATACGGGGTAGCAACATCAAAAATATGTTCTTTCATCGGATGGAGAGGCTCATACCACATGATATGGGAGAGTGCGTTGCCGAGTGCACATTGGCACCAATACAGGAGAGACATGTGGACGAGCTTTGTCTTGAGGAGAGTTTAGTTCAGGGGTTAGCACATGTGGTAGGGACTCAGCTTTATGTTACAGTCGGGTCACATGTTGATGCTGATATGAGTATGTCTAGCATTCACATTCCAGATTCAGATATTATTCAGGTGAGGAGTTTACTTGAGTTGCCAGTTGATTTCCGTTCTTGGATTGGATGTTGGGATCCTTATCTTGGCACTTGGGACGATGTGACGCCATTGGATGAGAGTTGTGATAGACATGGCCTGGAGTTTGCGTTGATTGACAGTAGTGTAGATCATGACTACATTTGGGATCCAGGTGGATTGATTGGTTTATCATTCAGCGATTGCTTGAGGGCAAGCAATTTCGGGAGGGGCGGATTGTCATGTCCCCTTTTTAGTTGACATGTTCAGAGTTGATGGTTAGCCTATTAAGCGGCCCTCGTAGGCTGATAGGATGGATAGAGGGTCATGGTGGAGCTTGGCTTGGCTTCGATTAGCAGAATTTGTCCAGTTGGCTTATCATTCAGGGTCTTTCAGACATGTTTGCCTGAGCTCCTATTATATAGGTAATGTTGGCACTCAGCGGACCATCCCTGTTATGGCATGATCATGTGCGGAATCACTCCCTGGTTCACCAGCTTCAGACGGTTCGAGGATCCGACATGTATTGAGAGAGATATTAATATTTGATTGATTTAATCAATATTAATTATTTGGTCTAATTATAAAACCTTGTTAATATTTGATTAATTTAATTAAATATTAATTATTTGGTCTAATTTTAAAACCCTATTAATATTTGATTAATTTAATTAAATATTAATTATTTGGTCTAATTTTAAAACCCTAATTCTAATTTAAGAAACCCTAATTCTAATTTAAGAAAATCTAATTAGGGCAAGCACACTTTTTTAAGGGTATAAGGGTTTCTCATGGGAGAGAGTTGGATGATTGATTATTGATATTGATTGTTGCTAAGAATTCTTCTGTGAAGACTGAGCCAAGGGTTCCAGTATTCCATTTGCATTGAAGAACGTTCACTCTTCATTGTGTGCGATTCAGAGGTTGTGAGAGATCAACCGATCTATTGCCAATTTGAGAGATAGCTTCATACAGAAGTTATCACAGAGGTTTACAGGTTTGAGAGATAACTTCACACAGAAGTTATCACAGGTATTTCAGGCATTTATTTCATTATGTTTTGATTCAATAAATTATACAGATAGAGATCATCAGATCAGGTAGCCAGAATATAGGCCGCATCATATTATCTTGCTTTTGTACGAAATCCGTACTGATCCGTACAATTTCGTACTGTTCTGCCACGGGCCGAACAGCGCCGCAGGGGACACAGGAACCGACATCGGCATCCCAGTGACCGACATCGGCCGACTGCAGACTAACGTCGGCAGTATATCGACCGACGATGGCGACTGTGTTGTTGACACAGCAACCCGAGAGCCGTTCCAGATTTGTAAAAGATCAAATTTTTGAGACGATATTTGTATTACTTTATATGCATGCCAGAGATTCATTATTGTAATCATTCTGAAGAATAATAAGAGCACTGATTAGCCAATTGATAGATTATACTACTGTTTATCTATTTAATTGAATTTATCTTGCAAGAATCGTATCTTTATTCATGCAAAAACATTAAAAGGCAAAATACAGAGAAATAGTCAAAAAATATTCAGTTTCAGATTTGAAGGGAAACAGGGGATATTACAGCATCCCTAGAATATGAATTTAATGGGAATGAAGAGGAGGATCAAGAGGAAAAACATGTTGAATAAGAAGAGAATCAAAATTGGGCAAAAAACATCAAGTTATTAGAGTGCACATGGATTCAAAGCTTGTGTGTGACCTTAAAAAGGTGAATCCACATAAATTCAATGGAATGGTGTTAGGAGATGGAATTGAATGATGACTCATATAAATAGAGAAGTATTTATAAATATAAAAATACTTTGAGGTGACTAAAGTGGTATGGGGAGCATACCAACTAGTTAATGAAGCATAGTCTTGGTGAGCCAACAAGAAGATGGAGACACGAATTGACTCTACCACCACCACTTCGAAAAAAATACACATGATAGTATGCAAGAAAACTTTTGATTTTAAGATTTAGGATAAATCTTAACATTAAATTAAAGAAGTATTTTGTGTATCCACTCTGTATAAAAATAGAATTTTAATAATAAGAGAAAAAAGTTAATAATCATTGATCTCCTAATTTAAATGAGATATAATTGATATTTTGTAATGTGAGTTTTATAAAGACTATATAATACAATAGATAGATTAACAAGCAAGATATATGTTTATAAGGGGGGGCGGCGGGGGGGAAAAGACTTTTTTTAAAAGTATGAGATATCATATTTTCATAGTCCATAAAAATTAAATCTAAAACCGTAGGAAGAACTATGCTTTGTTTATGACTTTACATTTGATCCAAAACATTAACTCATAAAAAAGAACACTAATTCCAAAAAATATATATTTAATTTTTTTAAGTTTACAAAATAACTTATAATATATGAAATCACTTTATACTTGTAATATACAAGACCATTACAGAGTGGTGGTTTGAAATCTTAATGGAACATCTACATGGATGTTTTATGAAGTCACTGAGTGGTTCCATAAAAAGGACTACTGCAATCATTTTGCAATTGCATATGGTCCCATACAATCGTAAATTTTATGGATAGTGAAAATTAGAATCTTTATTTAAAAAATAAGAACAACAATTGTTCACATAAATATTGTCAAAGATGAATAGACGCTTGCAAAGAATATTTAGGCACAATAAAAATACTTTACAATCAATAAAAAATCATTTTATAAATATTTTTATAATTCTTTGTTACATTCAAACCTTCTAGATTTCCTTTAAAATCTACATCAGTTCTTCACTCTATATCTACTCTTAAATAATCTCTGTGACATATTAAATATCTTTTCCGATGAAATCGCATGTGACCAAGCCCTTAGGACACAAGCCCTTGGGACACATGGGCATTGTGGTCCCTTCCCTACCAAATTTTTCAAATTTTGCAGTCAAGATACAACATGCATCACCGTCCCTGACAAAATGACCGAATGACCGGATGACTCGGCCGGTCCACCGGACAACCCCTTCCCATTCACCGGCTATGCCAGGGGTGCATTCCCCCTGGCGGCCATTTCGTCCGAAGATCCAATTTTTGGCCGTTTATTCTGAATTTCAACACATTTCCTGAAACAACAGATATCTATATTAAATTATCAGATACATTTTCAATGCCCATCCGCAGAAGGAAGTCAGTCACGCCCATTGTTTTTATTTTCTGAAGAGAGGGTTCGAATCCCCGGGAGGGTATTAATGGATAGCGCAAAATCGTCACATCGCATGGTACGCTGGAATTTGCAGAGTTGCTGTTGTGGGTGTTGCTCCTGTTGTCTTTGTTGTCGAAACAAACAATACCCATTTCATTTTGTCTGATGAATCAGAGGTATTTTCAAAACCGTGAAAATTTGAAATCCTAAAAACCCCAATGCTTTTAACGGAAGTTGTTATAAGTTGTTGACCATTTTCTGCTTTGCTTGGAATTGAAGCCACTGAATTGTTTAGTGATTCATTGTTTTTCACAAACCCTTTTCTGTTTTCTTCTGGGGCATTAATTGAATGGTGTACTCAGAAGACATGGACACTTCGGATACGAAGCCCAATTTATCCCTTGATTTTTTCCCCATCCATGGGGGTGCTGGGCCAACTTCCATGCCCGTGTCAGTATCCAACTCAGATTCTCTTCAATTGAGTATGGGGAATGGTGATAACAATGACAGCTACCACCTAGACGAGAATTCACGCCAGGATGTTTCAGTCCTCTCTGAAAATGGCAATAAAAACATTAATACCCATCTACAAATGTCCCAGACGGGTCCTGAATTAAAATTAATGTGTCACTCCGAAAACAGCAGCAGCATTAACGGCAACAATAGCATGCACATGATGGGTGTTGCACCAAAGCTTGAATATAGTCCCCTGGGAAACCCTTCAAGAATGAAAAGGAATAGGGATGATGAGGGTTCACCTGTAATTCCACAGAAACAGGCCAGACAGGTATGTAGATCATCCTCTCCTTCGATGCGCACATCCACTCCACCCATGAGTCCCCATCATAGCAACAATTCCAGTCAAGTCACTCAAAACGGTCACCAATTCCTCCACCAGAATATCCCCATGAACATGAATATGAGTATGTGCCCCTCTTACTCACCAGAGCCTCATTCACAAGCTTCTCCTCAGAGTCCCATTCACAAGCCAGTCCCCAGCTTACAGGGGCTACAAGCACAACGCCCATCTAGTCAGAATTCTTATAATCTTTCTTCCCAGCAATCGCTTCACATTTCTTCCCGTGCCAGTGCCTTTCACGAACCCAATTCTTCATCCCCCGACTTGGCGATGCGGAGAGCTGCAGTCAAAGAATGGGGAAACCAACCTTTGTCTGTTGCTGATCCTGATTTGTGGGACATTATGGAGAAGGAGAAGCAGAGACAGTGGAAGGGCATTGAACTCATTGCATCGGAGAATTTTGTTTGCCAAGCTGTCATAGAAGCTCTGGGGAGCCATTTAACTAATAAGTACTCAGAGGGTTTACCTGGTGCACGTTATTATGGTGGTAATGAGTATATTGATCAGATTGAGTCCATGTGCTGCCAAAGAGCTCTAACTGCATTCCATCTGGAACCAGAAAAATGGGGTGTGAATGTTCAACCTTATTCATGTACTTCTGCAAACTTTGCTGTTTACACTGCCCTTTTACTTCCAAAGGATCGGATTATGGGCCTTGACTCTCCATCTGGTGGGCACTTGAGCCATGGATATTATACATCCAGCGGCAAGAAAGTCTCAGCGGCTTCCATCTTCTTTGAAAGTTTTCCTTACAAGGTCAATCCCTATACAGGTTTTATTGACTATGAGAAGTTGGAGGAGAAAGCACTTGATTTTCGTCCAAAAATTTTGATATGTGGTGGGAGTTCCTACCCAAGAGAATGGGATTATGGACGGTTTCGACAGATTGCTGATAAGTGTGGGGCCGTCCTTATGTGTGATATGGCTCATATTAGTGGCCTTGTTGCGGCTCAGGTAAGGATTCCATATTCTTATATTTTGGTGAATTTACATGATTTGCAAATGTTAAAGTTAATTGGGGAATTGGGCTCGACAAATTCCAAACTTTTTTAGATGTATTTTCTAAATAAGCATTTTAGCCCTAATTTAATCCCACGATTCCAGCTTATTGGCACACATTCTAATGCCTGAGTTGGATGTGCCAGCCAACAGGGAACCTGGGCTTGTATCACCTCATGGAGCTGAAGCTTACAGGGTGTTCCCTAGAGCGTAGAATGGCTAAACTGGGGGCCTTTTCTGGTGAAAGCGTTGCTTCTTACCACGCTATCCCAGATTCAATTCCAATTTGATTTCCATTTCATACTCCTGTCCTTCTGAATGTTGGCACATAAAAAAACACCACGTGTATAACTTGAAAGAGTTAGGGTTTTCCTCAATGAATGGTTTGTAAGGCACAACACTTGCTGAAGGTGTTGCAAATGGGATAGGAAGCTAAGTGGTATTGATTGTGAGGGAAACTCCATGGTAAAGTGTGATTGAGCCGGACCAGTACCTCCTGAGAAGTTTGGTGCTTCACCCCTGTGAGCATCACCTAGATGCAATGAGTGCCAAGTGGACCATCATGCTCATGAGAGATGGGTTATTGTGTGCCTGAATCACTATTTGTGAAATATGGGTCAATGTAGATTGAGTCAAAATTCTATGTATCTGAATCCCAATATCATAGACAGGTAGAATCTCAGTTATGTAGTAGAACATTGACTCATCAGTTCTAACTTCTATTATTTTTCCCATGGAGAATATTTCCTTCCATGAAATGTATGCCATTATTTTTCAATAAATAATGCTTCTTAGCTTCATTTAAGGTCGGTGTCTTAGGGGCCGTGTTTTCCTCTTGAATGTTTTCTTTGCTTATTCAGCAGATTACATACTGACAAGTCATTAGTAAGCTATGGCAATTCTCAAGCACACTTGACCATGCCAAAATTTATCCCACTCAATACTTTAAGTCCAACTTTGCTGCTGTGCAAATGCCATTTTTATGCGCATAATAATTTTTTTGTTGGTAGGCATACCATGCATTCATTATTTAGTTGCTTAATAAACCACGCTTATGAATGTTGAAGACTATCTTAATGAGAGTTTAATTCCTTTCAACCCTTGAAGGAGTTGGTCACTTCTCGTATTGTATGTTTTTAAGCAATGAACTTCTTACCTTTATATATTGTGAATTTGCTATCTGCACAAACTGAAAACAAATTGGTAAACAGGAAAAGATTATAAAGATCTTATCTTTTCCTTGAAACACTTCTCCTACATGTAAGTTTTGCAAGTACTAAATTTACAAGCAAACCAGTATAAATTTGTGAGTTATATTAATATGATATGTCATATCTCCTACAATAGAGCCTTCGATTGAAACCTGTTTTCTGAGTGGCATGGAGGCTTATTAGTCAAACCTATTACTTTGAGGAAAGCAAGAGAAGCATGGTCTAGAAAGGGTCGCTGGAACAAAAAAAATCTACTGTTTAGCATTGAAAAGATCACGAGTAGAAGTTGTTTTTATAATAGAAACTTATTACTTTTTATTTCTTATCAACATTCCTTAACAAATAGCATACTGTCACAAACCTTTCTTGCATTGGTTTGGATTCATAGAGATGCTCTACCGCTGTAGATTTTTTACGAAGTCACTAGTTTTACAGGCACTAGCTGGATGTGTATTAAACAATTTGTAAGATGCTGTTTGTACACTGCCTTGCAAATGTCCAAAATGCCAAAGCACTGATATATGAAGACTTTTATTTTCTTTGAATTTCATCTTTTGCTATAATAAATGTAACTTAGCCCAAATATTATGAGATTGCCGTTGGTGCTATCCACAAAAGTCTGTCTACAAGGCAGTATTGAAATTTTGCTTTAAATTTATAATTACGTATGGTTATATATCATCTTTGTCATTCATTAATCTTTTTTGGAGAAATATGGCCAGAGATGTAAAGTTGTGCAATAGTTCGCTTGTTGGTTGAAATTCATAAATTGGATGTTGATAATTTCCACAGGAATGTGTGAGTCCATTTGATTATTGTGATATTGTCACATCAACAACTCACAAGAGCCTCAGGGGTCCTAGGGGTGGAATAATCTTCTATCGGAGAGGACCTAAACCACGGAAACGAGGCCCATCTCTATATCAAGCAGATGATAATGGGCATTATGAGTTTGAAGAAAGGATAAATTTTGCAGTTTTCCCATCACTGCAGGGCGGACCCCAAAATAATCACATTGCTGCTTTGGCTGTTGCATTCAAGCAAGTAGCCACAACTGATTATAAAGCATATATGCAGCAGGTCAAGAGGAATGCACAAGCATTGGCATCTGCTTTACTTAAACGAAACTGCAAGTTGGTCACAGGAGGAACAGACAATCATTTATTACTGTGGGATTTGAGGCCTTTGGGATTGACAGGTATTCATTGTTTTTCATCTTGAGATTAGATTTCTGCTCATTTTTCATTTCAATGGTCAGTGTTTCTGAGGTCCATTCAGAACTGAAATTATGTAATTTAAATAATCTTAAACCCATGCTTAGAAATTTGAGATATAGTGGAATAAAATATTAATTTGAACTCCCTAATAAAACGAATTAAAGCCATTCATTCTGGGTACATTTAGGAAGAGTATGTCGTGTTTTGGATACATAGGCTTATGGTTTCACATGAGTATTTTGTATCTTGGATATATAGTTTCACACACACTGTGTCTTGGGCCTAGGCCTATGGAGGAATTCACATAGGCAGAATTTATATTTTAGCTTCGCTTCCACATGCTACATTTGACAATCGTTCTAGGATGGTTGATCGGAACCCCTTGCTGAATGACTTGCGTGCTTGGATATCTTTTCAGGAAGGGAATGAATTTCCAATATTTAACAATGTGAATTAATTCACAAGAGGCACTATTGTATAGAAATAACCACTTTCACATTTTATGAATGTCCTGATATGAACTGATATGTTTATTTCTGAATATATTTCTTAGTTTTCTTCAATAGGAGGAGCCTTAATATATAGGCTAGCAATTTTACAATGGCATTTGATGTTTCTAGCAATCTAGCTAACCTATCTAGCTGTTCCAGCTGTCTATCCGACTTTTTAATTCATTTATATCTGTCCTTTACAGCTGTTTCAGCTGTCCATCTACTTATTGATTTATTTCTATCTACCCTTATACATAATAAATAACAATATTTAAATTACTAACTATAATAAATTCCTCACCATGATGCTTAATGTTTATACCTTTTTAAAAGTAATTTTAGTATTTTTACCTGTATACATCCTGTTTTTATTCTCTATGCCTATGGTTTTATATTTTGATTTATAGACCAGTTGCTAGAAATCAGACTTAGGGTGGCAGGCAATGGATACAACCTGCATTAGTGCATAAGCTGTATAGGTGAACTGTTCTTTTACCTCGATTATTTGGAATATACTCTTCCCTATTTTAGAAGCCCCAATATTTGGTGCCTTTGCCCCACTGTTAATAATCATTACAGGTGGTAGATTCTTTCGTCTCTCATTGTTATCAACTCACAATTGTTATCTTTTTTTGGTTTACTTTCTTTTCATACCTGTTGGAGATTTGTAAAATATTTCATGAAAAAGGAAATAGTAGGTAAATCTGAAGGACAGTGAGTAAAAAACTGGAAATATAGTGAATGGAAAGTGGACGAAACTTCTGTATTGAAATAATAATTTTTTAGCTTGAGCCTATGTCCAGAAGTCTAAAGATAAGCCATCCCAGGACATATGCAATATGCTTTATCTTCAAGTTAATTTCATTTGCCCCTTTTAATTGTCATTTTAGGCAAACTCATAACTTATGATACATGTATTGTTGTAATCTTGCAGGGAACCGTTATGAGAAAGTCTGCGAAATGTGCCATATAACAGTAAATAAAAATGCTGTTTTTGGTGACAGTGGCGCCATGTCTCCTGGGGGTGTACGCATTGGTAAATATGCTCTTATTCCTGCTGTATTTATACTTAGATTAAATCTGCCTTCATTCAGCTCATATTTGCATGGTACGGAGTGTCATTTGGCCCATAAAGGTGAAGTTGCGAACAAGCAGACAATACATTAAGATGAGTTACGTATCAAACTTTTATTGATGTTTTAATTTTAAAAGATCACAATTCATTCCAGTGGGTACCATTTTCTGTTCATATAAATTAAAATAACTATTTTCAGGCTAATTTCAGCTGATAAAAATCTTCGAAGACTAAGATCTTTAGAAAATACTGGTGAATGTGATATGCCTCGCCTCTTTGAATTTTTTTGGTTCTATTATTACCATTTTTCTGGATATGGTGGGGACTTTTGCATCAAAGTTGTCAGTGTGGTCAAGGGTATTGCGGTAGTGGTTTAATTTGAATTTTAGTAACGTAATGAAATAATTTTTCTTGTTACTAATTGTACCAACCTCATTTTCTTTGTTTACAGATATTTGTATATATTAGTTGTATTCTAAATGGACTGAACATGTACATTTTATGGTCTTTTCCTATCCGATTTTTTTCATTGCTTGTTTGCGACTTGTTCCCACAGGAACACCAGCAATGACATCAAGAGGTTGCGTGGAGGATGAATTTGAGATTATCGCTGAATTTCTTTTCAAAGCAGCACAGATAGCAAGCAATATTCTACGAGAACATGGCAAAATGCAGAAGGATTTTCTAAAGGGTCTTCTGAACAACAAGGAGATCCTTGAGTTGAGGGCTAGTGTAGAGAAATTTGCTTCCCAATTTGAAATGCCTGGTTTTGATGTTTCAACCATGAAGTACAATAGTTGAATCCAAATGCTCTTTCGACCGGTAAAATGGTAATCATTGTTCCTTTTTTATTTGTATACATGGTGACATGGCTCATCTAGAGCTTATACTATCCCGGTATATTTCAGATACTATGGATAGGAAGAATATTCCTGGCATGGACTTGAAAGAGATCTATAATAATAATGTGGTGTGTGTTGTACAACTTAAGTTCCAAATTTCCGGAGACATTGACTTAGAAGGCCATGACAGAATTCTGTATAGACATTTTGATCAAACCAACATTTCTCCTGCACATATGTGATGTGGACAAAGTTATCTGTGAGATGTGACTAAACAGCGAGCTCCACCAAAAATGCTGTAATGTCACCATGCAAATTGAATTTGAATTCATCCAGAAAGCCGCATTCTTTTGATAAATATGCCGGCTTTGAATATAAAAGCCAGCCACAGTCAATGGTTAGTACAACATAAATACTAGATTAGCTTCAGAGGAGAATATTTAATAGAATTTCCCATTTTACATCTGTTGTAACTTGGTCAGTACAAACCGCTGAGGTGAATTTATCCACAAAAATTATGTGTTGTGGACTGGACACCAGTGCTTAGCTGCGCAAAGCACACATTATTAGAAGTTTTGTTATCTGTTGCCTGATGTACCAAATTTGGAAGAGCTACATGAATGATTATCCGAATTTATTAGAAAGTTGAAAATATCTATCAGCATTTACAAATTTTTAAATGAAAACTTTGCAGCCCTATTGTTTCATATTGTGAAGGCATTAATTGGTATTATGATGTTAAAAGGACCTATAATTGCAAAAAATGCTAATTTTGTGCTATTTTGAGCTCTGTGTTGTGTTTAGAGATGCACAATAGTATGTTTCTTTATGTACCAGCTGAATCATACGGTACAATAGACAATCATGAAGTTATGCCTGCACACAAGTCTTTGATTACATCAGGTGATTTAATATCTAGTTGTTTGTTATTCTTTCCTTGACCCCTACTGAATATGGGTTTATATATATTATTGCTCATTGGTAACCATAACAGTTTAATAGGACTACAAGAAAAGTACATTTCAAATAAAAGTTTGCAAGAGAAAAGGGGGATAAAATGTAAAACACAAGCTGAGTAGTTGAGATCTTTAAGGAAACATGTTTTTGTTTTTAAGAATGCATCTTATCTTGCAACTGTTAGAAAATCAAATGTGTGCCATGGCATGAACTGCAAATGTACGTAATCTAAAGCAACAGCAAATTTGTTGCCAGCTGTTGTTTGTTAGAGTGGAATTTAGATATTTAAATTTCGAACTCGCCATTTGACAAATCCATTTTTTCAAACATTGAGATAAGTTTGATCAGCGACTTGAGTTCGTATATATGTTATGGTATGAAGTGCAAATGTATGTGGTCTAAGGCAGCAGCAAGTTTTGTTTCCAGCTGATGTACGGGTGGAACTTAAGATGTGTACCTTGCCTCCTAAAATTTGATCAGTGATTGAGTTGGTATATATAGTACGGTATGAAGTGCAAATGTACGTGGTCTGAGGCAGCAGCAAATTTTGTTTCCAGCTGATTTAATGCACATATATTGTAGCAGCCTTGGTTTGATTGAAGAAAACCCATCAGGTTTTGGTGGATGGGAAAGTGTAGGAATGGTTTTACCATAGGACAGATCCTATGCCTCAGTTCCTTTTTGCCCAATTTAGTTCTATAGGATTTTTTCTATTATCTGTGGATAATGTTTATTTTTGTGGTTGATTCTTTTTTTTCCCAATGTTTCATGTCTTTGAGAATGGTAAATAATTTCTCGGATTGAGGATGGTGAGTAAAAATATTTATAAAAACAACATAAAAAAATTAAATAATGAAAAATCAAATATTTTGAAAAAATAAAATATTTATAAATTTGATGCAAGCTTTTTTTTTAATTAAATAATGTTTGTGATCCAACGTTGAATGACATTGGTTGAAAATCATTAATGATCTTGCCTTCAATCTTGCCTCGGTGTCTTGGGCTATACATCACACTATGATGTTGAACACTTCTTATACTCATTTGTTGGGAACAATGAAAGGCACTATGTACAATAACAAGCATCTTTGCTTTCCTAGATGTAATTGTTATTCGCGTAACATGGTGGATAAAATTATATGGAGACCAATTTCTCCCAGTAGTAAGAAAACTATAAACTTGTAAAAGTTGTTGAATGGAAAGTGTTTATAGTGATGACAACAGCGTCTATGGTTCCCCATAGTTTACGAACTTTTATTGCACTATAGTAAGTCTATCTTAACAAAAGTCTTGTAGCCTCTGAGCTTAATAAATTTAGCCATGCACACTGCATATTATTGAGCACCTTCATGAAAACTTTCTCCTCGTCATCATCAATGGAAATGGATCTTAGGGCTCCCCGCAGACCATTTGGGATTCATTGTATTTGTAGCCCTTTTTGAAGGGGTGTACAATGTCTTCCACTGCCACTAAACAATGGGATGAATGGTAATAATAGAATGCCAAAATGGGGTCTCTGGCATGAGGCTCAATTTTCATTTGCCCAACCATGTTATCAATGCACTCATATATCTCTTCAAGATTGGAAATGTTAAGAGTTCTCATATTTAATGATGGTAAAAACTAAGACAATGGATATAACGTATCTTTCATCTGACCAAAAAGAATACTTAAGCAAAATGTCCTTAATCCTCTACTGTGCTACCTTGGACAACACCCAGATTGTCCATTTGCATGTCATAATCATTAGTTGCAGGGGCATTTGCAACTCAAACATGTCTAATAAAATGAAAGAGCTTACAAATTGGGTCTCAACTAGTTTCGGGAATTTCATCATAAAAATAAATCTAAATAATGCCAACAAGGTGTGGTGGTTGCATATGAACACATGCACCTCCCTAACACTTACCACGATCTCTTTGATCGACTCAATTTTCCAATATCTTTTAATGTATGGGGTTTTGTGATCTATGGTTGTGTGGGGTCTATGACCAAAGTTATATATTTACATAGTTTGTAGTTAATGTTATGTATTAGTGTTGGTATGAGCATACAATTCTTAGTAAGACACCTCATTTTTTGTTAGTATGTTAGTCAACAATGTTAATACAAGGAGAATAGTTAGCATTAACGGGTAGTTGAACCTGTAAGGTGGTTGGGTTCAACACGGAGACAAGTTTATATAAGCTTGTATGTAATTGAAGATTATAACCCAAACATTTTCTATTATGTAAGTTTTTATTTTGATCAATTAAATAGTGTAATTTTTGTTCTGACATTGTTAGAACCACAATGAAAGTGGTTTAGAGATTGTAATCTGAATGATTTTTATTCTGATCAATAAAATAATGTAGTTCTTGTTTTAACATTGGTATCAAAATTGAAATGAAAGTGCACTGTGAGATGGATGGTGAATAAAGAAACATACGAGTAGAAGACGTGAGACCCCAAAATACCATGTATAAGAAGATTGAGAATTTTATAAAAGGTTTACATTTGAAAAATATATATCTTTGTTATGTTTACAATGTTCACTTTCAAAAATACCTTTCATAAAAAACTCTTCATATAATATTTAATGTTTCTCTAAAAGAGAGGTTTTTAATAAATAAATATTTTTCAAAAAAATTCTTGAAAAATAATTGATTTTACCTGCTACTCAAAGAAAGTGTTGAAAAACATTTCCTAAAATTCTATTAGACAAAATTAATATAGGAAAGGCTTTGGAAAGTTTGGAACGACATTTAGAACATTAATTTTTTTTCCATGAATATTTTAATATTACAAATTTGGTTATTGGCAAATATTAAGATGTTGGTTATTGGATATTATATGCCAGGGGATTGTTTAAAGGAGTTGGTCCAAAGGTGTTTTTAAGATGTTGATAACATATAATGTTATGAGGTCCATTCTCACCAAGTTTAAAGTCATTTTAAAAATATTGATGTATTTAGTTTATGTCTATGCTATTTTCGTCATTTTGTCTTTTGCATGAAGGTAGGTGTGCGGCCACCATTTTATAGGTTTTAGATAATTCCAAGTCCATCCAAAAAGGTTAGTTTGTGATTTGGAAGTTGTCCCTTAAGTTTTTGAATAGAAATATATTAAAAATAAAATAAGGAGTTAAAATTGTATAAAGGGTGCATTTTTGGTCATACCCAACACTCTAGTATTGCTATAAAAATAAAAATGGGTTGTTTATATAAGGACACTATGAATATAAC
The DNA here is from genome assembly GCA_037957365.1 of Torreya grandis. NCBI lineage: Eukaryota > Viridiplantae > Streptophyta > Pinopsida > Cupressales > Taxaceae > Torreya > Torreya grandis. The sequence continues at coordinate 2,904,138 of JARHVA010000384.1, forward strand.
AATAAACCTTCTTGTCGCTGGTACGATTAAAGTTTTATATATTATCTTGTGGGCTATAGGTCTATCAGTGTCGATCAAGATGATAGAGCTAGAGACCCATCCATCTTAAGTTCACATCTAGCTCAACGATAGGGAAAGTGATGTAGTGAAATTTTTATTTTTTCAATTTTATTTGAGGTCTATGCTACTTAATAGTTTTATCAACTATTTTTTGGGCTTTTGTGATGAGGAGCAGACCAATTATTTGTTGGGTTTTTGGTGGATAGATTTCTATCCTCTCGTCTGACAGAGGAAAGATACTATTTTGGTCTTCAATGAGTCTTTAGGTGGTTGTACATGCTGGAAAAGATTGTAAGCACCATTAATGTTTGAAAATTGGTTAGAGTAGTTGGCCATCATGTAAGATGCACCATACACAAGGAACAAAATTATCATTAAGACAAGAATGGATGTGGTTGAGTATTCCCATGTTGATGCTCATACTACAAAACATGTAAAAATGATCAAAGGGATGGGTATTACCAAGATGATGCTCATCTTCATGTTAGACAGTATCACAAAGCATAGGGCATAGGAGGCCAGGTCACAGTTGCAGTAGACATGTCAACATAGGTTGATCAATGCTAGATGTTAGAGGGCTAATTGGTGAGTTGTAACATGTGTTGTTGAATGGCTTCACAGTCATTTATTTCGAATCATTTTTTCGTCTCCTTTGGATCAAGGGGTTTTGTTTGATTTTATGATTCCAGGTTATTTAGTTACATAGATTGTAATTAATGTTAGGTGTTAGAGTTAATACGAGCCATGCATATCCTTGTGAGACAACCCCCTTCTTTGTTAGTATGTTAGTCAATAAAATTAATAAGAGGATAATTACCATTAACAAGTGGGTGGACCCGTAAGGTGGTTGGGTTTAGTATATAGACAAGCTTATATAAGCTTGTATGAAATTGATATTTCAACTTAAGTTTTTTCCATTAGTAAGCTTTATTTGATCAATAAAACAATGTAGTTCTTATTATAACATAGTGCATTATTCATTGCATTCAAACATGGGGTACAGTGGATGTGCTGAAAAGAAGTCTCAACGAACTTCCTTGATGCTCTACACATAAATGTTGCATCGATAACTACCTTCACTATATTAGAAGGGCCAAACTCTTAATAACATCCCTCAAATATATGGGACTAAAATTTGTCATCCTTGTGCTTTCTAAAATAATCAACAACCCTAAGGAAATAAGGGTTTATTTACATGTGACTATAGAATTAATGCATGGGTCTGGTTAATGTCTCTCCACCTATCCATGATGATAGAGCATTTATATCCATCTACACAACTTTCCTCTTCTCCATAAAAAAATTAACTTTGGAATAACTCTTTTCTTGGAATGGTGGTTTTCAACTTGGATTCACCATGAAGCATGTAAAATGAACCTATTTTTCATATTTTGGTGAATGCCTCCTTGTTACAAGTAGATCCAACAAGATGAAATGAAATACCATTGACAAAGAATAATGTTTCAATGACATCATCTCAATCCTCTTGAGCCTGTGTATTATGCATATATGTAACAAAAATTAAAGATGAACCTGTGGCCTTTGTTTTCTTTTGGGTTCCACCTCACTCTTCTCAAAAGTTGGAATCACATGAATTGTATAAATATAAACATTCTTGGAAGTCTTAGAATAAGGGCCACTAGTATATGGTATATAAATATAATCACCCTCAACATTTCATCCCTCTCCTCAATGTAAGTTTCTAATGATAACATAATTCGATGACTCTCTGCCTAAGTATAGTGATCTCACATGTGCATATATTGTCAGGAATCTAGAACAACAAACATGCTCTGATTCACTCGTTAGGATCTTGCTCCTCAGAAAGAGCACAGTATGATTACCAAATATATAAGCAATTGAATATGCGGAAATACCCAGAAACACAAGTAACTAGAATTCATCAATAGCACAGAATATGAGAGACAATACACTATCTTGTATTAACACTAACAGAAAAGAATACATCAAAGAGCCGCCACACTCTTTCACCTTACAGAGATTCGCCACACCTCAAGTGTACAGTAATTCTTCTCACACACACTCTCCTACACAAAAAACGGTCCCAACAACCAACTCACACACAGAATTGGTGTTCACCTCACCAACCAGTCAGTAATAACCCTGCCGGTACATCAAGCACTCTATAGCACTTCAAGCTGATCTCTCATGAACCTGCAACCTGCAATTCAAAGACCAAACTTACATGTAGATCACCAATGAGCTTGCAACAACCTGCAACTCATAGATCTTACAACTAGAAGGAACTCTTCCTTTCTATCTCATGCCTTATACAATACATGCCAATGGGTCTATAAATAGATCCTTAACTCAAACAATAACTAAGACTCTTAATTTAGACAATTATCCTCGCAGCCCAAGACTCTGGCTGGTCTTGACATGCAAACTCATCGTTCACTTAACTAACTGTCCGTGAAACGAACACTTCGGGAACACACAGGCGACCGACGTCGGTCCCTGCTGGTCTGGTTCTGCCGACGTCGGCCGACTTCCTGCCGTCGCCGGTGGCCTCCTGCACTGGATTCTGCCGACGTCGGTCATGCTGCCAACGCCGGTTTCTGTAGAACTCAGCAACCATCTGTTCCTAGTTTGCAAAGGTTGAAGCTTTTAGCTCCACACCCTAACAATCTCCCACTTGGAGATAAACAGCTGCAACCTGTACCTGTACCTGTACACCGTCTAATTTGTTTCCTTGGCTTTGTATCCCTCCTCAAGATCACTCTTGAAGACCAACCACCACAAAATCCGTGATGCAAAATCTGTCATCCAAATTACCTGTCACATCCGCATCTACAACCATGTAGAAAAAGAACTTGACCCTGCATAGCATGTGCACCTGCTGCTGGTCCCACTGAACTGCCCTTCAGTATTACTCTCCCGGATTGACTCCAAACTTGTGACAACTCCCACTGCTTGGGAAAACTCAGGTTTAGTACATACCATGCACTCAACCTCATTATGTGAATCAAGACACCTGTTCTATGAACTGTCTTGCCATCGGCGTGCTAACCGGTTTCACACAATCATCTTGAAACAAAGTCAACAAGACCTCCATGTCTCTAAAACACACTCATGCCAAAGAATCTTGTTGCTCCCAGATTCTCCATGACAAACACCTGAACTAGCTTTGCCTTTAGTTCAGAAATACCTGTATATGTAACCCTGCAACAAGCACATCATACAGAAAATAGAATAGTGTAGCTAATACTATCCAACCTGGTAAAGAGAAACACAATGATCAAATCTCCATTGCCCTGCAGCTAATACAAGATCATATACCCTGATCTTCCATCTCACGTATCCATTTCCGCTCTTCTTCATCCTCAACATCCATTCGTCTCTCAGTGCTTACTTCCAGCTGGCAACACTACCCAAAACACCTGTTTGGTTCTCCTCCAAGGAATCACATCCTCATCCATGCCTAGCTCCCACTGTTTCCTGGATCTACCTGTTCTGCTTCTTCAATAACTTCCTGGTCCTATGCCATAAGTGAGCAACAAGTAGTGTAAAGAAGGGAAATGACGAATTTAAGAACTTACTTACACCTTCAGTCCTCCATATGGGTGCTTGAGACTCCATAACAACTAGCTGTCCACCCAAAATTCGTCTCAGTAACCGATGCCGGTCACATCTCAGTCTACAGCCGACCGATGTCGGTTCCCTGCGACTGCCTCTCTGCCGACGTCGGTTTCCCCTGGCCGACGCCGGTCTCTGTCTACCCCGAGTCACCGACGTCGGGCTGCACATAGCCGACGTCGGTCCCTGTCTGGACGCCGACGCCGGTTTTCCTGCCGACGTCGGTCTCTGTGTTTTTCTTGTGAGACCTGACTTTTTCCCGCGAGCTCTTTTTGGATCAAAACCTTGTCCAAATCACCCTTGCTCTGCTCAGAATTCCTCTGCACCTTATGCTGAACTCTGTCCGTCACTTTCTCCTTGAAAACCAAGGCTTTCCCGTTCTTGTCACTAACATCGGATTCCTCAAGAAACCTCACTTTCTTCTTCTGCATACAGAAACCACGATCCATGCCTTCCAAATCCGAAAGTGTTGGGAGGATGTAAACCGGAAGCACACAATTTGATTACTAAACCAAGCAACTTAATATGCGGAAATTAACCAGATTCACCAAGTAACTAGAATTCAGAATAACACATGATATGAGAGACAATACCAAATTGTATTAACACTTTATACAGAAAAGAATACAATAAAGAAGATGCCACTTCTTCTCCACCACCTTACAGAGGTTTCCCACACCTCAAGTGAACAGTAATTCTTCTCCCCAAAGCTCTCCCTCTCACAGGTCCCAACACCCAACTCAAATACAGAGTTGGTGTTCACCTCCCGTGCTCCACGCACACCACAAGTGCTCCACGCACTCCACAAGCACTCCACGTGCTCCACAAGTACTCAAGGTACTTCAAGTAGATCTCCCATGAATCTGCAACAACCTGCAATTCAACAGACCATACTTATGGAAGGAACTCCCTTGCCTTCCTCTTGCTCTATCCGAGTACACACATGTACTCCAAGTAGATCCTGCCTGATACTGCTCCCTGTTGTGTTGCTGTCTGTATGACCTTGCACACCTGCAAATCAAGCAATGGTTCTATTCACCTGTGAACCTCGACCTTGCACACACATACACCTGCAGATCAACGATCTTACTTACCATGTAGATCTCCTATATAGGCCATGCAACTGTGACCAAGATCCTACACTCTTGAAGAACCCAGCTGGCTCTCCAATCCAGCACCAACACACCTGGTACTGTGGCACTAGGAGGAACGCACCATAGCTCTACCTCACACACAGAAGGAGCTTATAATTATGCTCTCTTACTCCCTAGCGCACCTTTCCAATACAACCATGAGTCTATTATATAGATCTCATCCAAACAATGATTAGACATCTAATTACCATAATTAGATCCGCAGCTCTCAGTCTATAATTAGCCCTGATCATGCAAACACTTGGTTCGTTAGCTAACTGCCCGTAAATAGCTCGCAGTCGAACCACACAGGGGACCGACGTCGGTCCCTGTCTGCCTGGAGGTGACCGACGTCGGTTGCTTCTCTGTGCTCTCCCGCTGACGTCGGCTGATCAGACCGACCCCAACTTCTTCTGCAACTCAGCAACCTTCAGCAACCTCCTCTCCTGTTTGCATCAGTGAAGCTTTTAGCTCCACAATCCTAACAATCTCCCACTTGGAGATAAACAGCTGCACTGTACCTGTACCTGTACTCCGTCTAATCTGTTTCTTGGTTTGTATCCCTCTTCAAGCTCTCACCTGAAGACAACCCACCACACATCCCGTGGTGTACCACCTGTCATCCGAGTAACCTGCCACATCCGAACCTACAAATACATGTAGTGAAGTCCTGACCCTGCATAGCAACACCTGCTGCCGGTCCCTCTCAAAAAACCTGAGAACTCACTTCCCCGAATTGGCTCCTAACTCTCTGACAGCTCCCACTGCATGGGAATACTCAGGTCTATACCAGACCTCATGTGATTTCAGACACTGTACCTGTCCAGCCCTTAGTGTGCTCCGGCTCTGTATCCCGAACCTCGCCAACACCTGATTCACATCAGCTCCCACTCGAGACAAAATCAACCTGTGATCTCCATGCCTCCCATGTCAAAGAATTCCGCTGCTCCAAACTCCTCATGACATGCCACTGAACTAATCTTACCCTTAGCTCAGCAAAACCCTGTATGTACAAACCTGCTAGCTAGCATACTATCCACATACAGCAACAGAATGATGTTGCAATCACCATCCCCCTGGTAAGTCAAATCACAGTAGTTACCTGACACTGACTGAAGCCATGCTCCGTCCTCCACCTGTCAAAACCTGTACCACTGTCCTGCAGCTCCACAAGACCATATACTTGGTCTTCCGTCTCACGTATCCGTTCTCTCTATTCTTCTACTAAGGTATCCATTCGTCTCTGTGCTTTCATACCCTATTGGCATCTCTACCAAGACACACCTGTCTGGTTCTCCTCCAAGGAATCACATCCTCATCCATGCCAAGCTCACACCTGTTTCCTGGATCCTTCCTGCTCTACAATCAGCAACAAGTATGAAGAAGAGGAACAACGAATTTGAGGGCCTACTTACGCCTTCAGTCCTCCGTATGGGTGTTTGAGACTCCTTGACAGCTTGCTGTCCACCCAAAATTCGTTACAGTGACCGACCTCGGTCACCCCACAGTCTGCATCCGACCGACGTCGGTTCCATGCGTCTGTACCTGACTACCAACCTGCCTGCGCTGGTGTCCCTGCTGCCGATGTCGGTCCTTCTAACCGACATCGGTCTTAAATACTGCCGACGTCGGTCCCATGACCGACATCGGTCTTACCCTGCCCGACATCGCCGGCGTCGGTCTGCACATGACCGACCTCGGCACCTGTCTGTTCGACGCCGGTTCCTCCTGACCGACATCGGTACCTGTGTTCGCCTGTGAGTGATGACTTTTTACCCGCGAGCTTCTTTGAATCAAAATCCATGTCCAAACTGCCCTGCTCAGAAGTATCCAGCCACATCCACTGGGTTCTGTCCGCCATCTCCTCCATAAACACCAAGGCTTTCCAGTTCTTAAGCCTGTCAAATATATCTGTCTTCCGCTTAAGAACATGCATCTCCTTTCTGCTCATGTGACCAAGCCTACGAAGCCACGTCTCCGCAACAAAAGAAGAATCAGTAATATAAACAAGTAGATAAAGGATACCTGTTTTCTTACCACCAGCTAATTCAAGTGCATCCGCTGTGAGAGTTCTTGTGCATCTCTCATCACCCAATCTTTCTGAAGAAATTAGCCATATCTCCAAACCTGGGGCCTGCATGACATTCATCAACACCTGTGTGTTGGCCGCCTGCAATTTCAGCTTCACTTCTCCTTTGCCAATTCTTTGGCAAGGCTTACCAGCTCCTCTACCTGGGACTGCATGGAAAGAGGCAACCGAATCTTTTATCCAAGATTCAACTTTATCCAAGAAACCTGCAAACACATCCTGTGCAACAACACCTGCTACATCTGTATCTTCAGTTTCTTCATGCTGATCTGCTACCAACCAGCAATAATCTTTTACCTGCTCTTTCTTTCCATAGGACCGTGAGTGACCATCTGTGCTTTTCAACTCCTCCATTCTTAGCTTACTTTGATCTGCAGTTTCTCTACTCCCACTCGATCAGAAACCCCTGAGAGTGCCCTGTAACCAAACACAAAACCTGTTTCCTCCAACCTCAGCTCTGATACCACTTGTTGGTATCAAGCTCAAGAACCTACAACCAAGGCTCTGATACCACTTGTTGGGAGGATGTAAACCGGAAGCACACAATTTGATTACTAAACCAAGCAACTTAATATGAGGAAATTAACCAGATTCACCAAGTAACTAGAATTCAGAATAACACATGATATGAGAGACAATACCAAATTGTATTAACACTTTATACAGAAAAAAATACAATAAAGAAGATGCCACTTCTTCTCCACCACCTTACAGAGGTTTCCCACACCTCAAGTGAACAGTAATTCTTCTCCCTAAAGCTCTCCCTCTCACAGGTCCCAACACCCAACTCAAATACAGAGTTGGTGTTCACCTCCCGTGCTCCACGCACACCACAAGTGCTCCACGCACTCCACAAGCACTCCACGTGCTCCACAAGTACTCAAGGTACTTCAAGTAGATCTCCCATGAATCTGCAACAACCTGCAATTCAATAGACCATACTTATGGAAGGAACTCCCTTGCCTTCCTCTTGCTCTATCCGAGTACACACCTGTACTCTAAGTAGATCCTGCCTGATACTGCTCCCTGTTGTGTTGCTGTCTGTATGACCTTGCACACCTGCAAATCAAGCAATGGTTCTATTCACCTGTGAACCTCGACCTTGCACACACATACACCTGCAGATCAACGATCTTACTTACCATGTAGATCTCCTATATAGGCCATGCAACTGTGACCAAGATCCTACACTCTTGAAGAACCCAGCTGGCTCTCCAATCCAGCACCAACACACCTGGTACTGTGGCACTAGGAGGAACGCACCATAGCTCTACCTCACACACAGAAGGAGCTTATAATTATGCTCTCTTACTCCCTAGCGCACCTTTCCAATACAACCATGAGTCTATTATATAGATCTCATCCAAACAATGATTAGACATCTAATTACCATAATTAGATCCGCAGCTCTCAGTCTATAATTAGCCCTGATCATGCAAACACTTGGTTCGTTAGCTAACTGCCCGTAAATAGCTCGCAGTCGAACCACACAGGCGACCGATGTCGGTCCCTGTCTGCCTGGAGGTGACCGACGTCGGCCGATATATGACCGACGTCGGTTGCTTCTCTGTGCTCTCCCACCGACGTCGGCTGATCAGACCGACCCCAACTTCTTCTGCAACTCAGCAACCTTCAGCAACCTCCTCTCCTGTTTGCATCAGTGAAGCTTTTAGCTCCACAATCCTAACAGAAAGCATATTCTTTGACTCAAGAACCAGCATCTCCTTCTTATCTATGTGACCAAGCCTATCAAGCCACATCTCTGAATCTACAGCTGAAGTAGATAACCCAGAAAGAGAATCAGTAAAACAAGTAGATAGATAAAGCGTACCTACTTTCTTACCTCTAGCTATAACAAGTGTACCCTTGGTAACCTTCCAAGAGTCCGCTGAGAGAGTTACTGTGCAACCCTCTTCACCCAAACTTCTAACCGAAATCAGATTCCGCTTCAGAACTGGGACATGCATAACCTCCTTTAACACCCATGTGTCACCTGTCTGCAATTTCAGCTTCACTTTGCCTTTGCCAACAATCTGACAAGACTTACCATCCCCTACACAAATTTCTCCAAAGTCTCCCTGGACATACTCATGAAAAAATTCTCTATGTGGAGATGCATGAAAAGACGCACCAGAATCTAATACCCAAGATTCTACTTTATCCAAAGAACATACCAGAGCATCCTGTGCAACGTAGCCTGCAACATCTGCTTCTTCTCCATGTTCTTCATGATGATCTTCACCCGATCTGCAATCTCTCTTTAAGTGCCCTTGCTTTCCACATTTCCAGCAGGTTATTCTGCCATACCTGGACTTGGATCTTTTGCCTGTCTTCGACCTTGATCTCCCACGCTCTGTCCTCTCTCTTGGCCTTCCTCTTCCTTCAACACTCAAAGCATTTCCAGATAATTCACCTGTGCTTTTCCTGCGTATCTCTTCATTCAAGATCACGCTCACAACATCATCCACTTTTAAGACTTTTGAAGGAGACACAGTATTAGAAACTGCCATTACCAAACCTTCCCAACTTTCAGGTAATGAACACAAGATTAAGAGAGCTCTAAGTTCATCATCAAATACAATATTCACTGAACTTAACTGGTTTACTAAACCATGGAAATCACTAAGATGGCTATGAATAGATCCACCTTCCAACATTTGCAAATTAAATAAACGCTTCATAAGAAATACCTTATTTGAAGCCGAGGGTTTTTCATATAAATTTGCCAAAGATTTCATCAACTCCACCGTTGTCTTACACTGTGATAAGCTGGAAATCACAGATGAATCAAGACTCAATCTAACAGATCCCAGAGCCTTCCGATCAAGAACCTCCCATTCTTCATCTTTCATATCCAAGGGTTTGCTAGCAACCCCACCCAACGGTAAGTACAAATCTTTTTGATACAGATAGTCCTCAATCTGCATCCTCCATAATTGATAGTTCTTTCCATTGAACTTTTCCATTCGTAGTTGACTGCTTTCTGCCATTGCTCAACTCCCACTCAAACAGAAACCCTGTGAGTAACCTGTAATCAAAACACACTACCCAGATCTACACCAATCTGTTAGTATCCCAACCAAAAGCTCTGATACCACTTGTTGGTATCAAGCTCAAGAACCTACAACCAAGGCTCTGATACCACTTGTCAGGAATCTAGAACAACAAACATGCTCTGATTCACTCGTTAGGATCTTGCTCCTCAGAAAGAGCACAGTATGATTACCAAATATATAAGCAATTGAATATGCGGAAATACCCAGAAACACAAGTAACTAGAATTCATCAATAGCACAGAATATGAGAGACAATACACTATCTTGTATTAACACTAACAGAAAAGAATACATCAAAGAGCCGCCACACTCTTTCACCTTACAGAGATTCGCCACACCTCAAGTGTACAGTAATTCTTCTCACACACACTCTCCTACACAAAAAACGGTCCCAACAACCAACTCACACACAGAATTGGTGTTCACCTCACCAACCAGTCAGTAATAACCCTGCCGGTACATCAAGCACTCTATAGCACTTCAAGCTGATCTCTCATGAACCTGCAACCTGCAATTCAAAGACCAAACTTACATGTAGATCACCAATGAGCTTGCAACAACCTGCAACTCATAGATCTTACAACTAGAAGGAACTCTTCCTTTCTATCTCATGCCTTATACAATACATGCCAATGGGTCTATAAATAGATCCTTAACTCAAACAATAACTAAGACTCTTAATTTAGACAATTATCCTCGCAGCCCAAGACTCTGGCTGGTCTTGACATGCAAACTCATCGTTCACTTAACTAACTGTCCGTGAAACGAACACTTCGGGAACACACAGGCGACCGACGTCGGTCCCTGCTGGTCTGGTTCTGCCGACGTCGGCCGACTTCCTGCCGTCGCCGGTGGCCTTCTGCACTGGATTCTGCCGACGTCGGTCATGCTGTCGACGCCGGTTTCTGTAGAACTCAGCAACCATCTGTTCCTAGTTTGCAAAGGTTGAAGCTTTTAGCTCCACACCCTAACATATATTTGCATAAAATGGATTTTAAAAGACATTTCCATTTCCTATTTTTTACCATGGATATGTTGAAAGTGTGCATTAACCATGGTAATGTTTCCATTCCAATCAAAGTTACAAATATTGCATTTACAATGTCAACTCTCCTCTGAATTGCTTGGCTAGTTTTTGTTAAGAGTCATTGTACATTTTTGTAATTGATTTTTTTTGTTGAATGCCCCCTTAAATTTGCATGTTTATCCAACACCATTGATGGGAAATCAAACATGAAATTACTCCCAACTACACGTACAATTTGAGAGTACATGACTCTTTCTCCCCTCCGCCCCCGACCCCCGCCGCTCCCCCCCCCCCCCCAACTTATATTGCCTAATTCTATCATTTTGTCATCACCATCCCTCATGAAACTCATTTGAATGTAAAAGGGATATTGATATTGCACATACTATGTTTATAATTGACAAAGCAAAGAGGAAGGAGATGTACTTAGCTAATTCTCTATTTTTATCACTCATTGCCTTTGCTGAAGTACATGAGAATGTTCTGTATTAGCTTTGTAACTATTTAGATCAGGAAACATGGCCTTAAAACCTCTACAGACACTGTCATAGAAACTCAAACCCCTATGGAAATTGATACTATCTATGATTTGTTGTTACTATTCCAGTTAATTATTTAGATCTGTGTTATCTCATATCATTACATTTTCAACTTTAGATGATTTTTGTATGTGTATTTGTCCTCAATCATATGCATTGATCCTTGATTTGCTTCTCCTTGCTTTGAAATTGTGAATGTAATTTTGACACAAGATTGACTTGTAAAAATGGGTTAGAAATATGGATTGGACAACCCTAACCACTCTCCCTTGAATGTCGCCTACATTATAGTACTTTGAACATGGATCAAACCACACATAGTTCTCCCATCTAGGGGGCGAGGGTGCGCACCATCATGATCACACTAGAATGCAATGTAATTTTTTTGGCTTTCAACACTTGACAACATGAATATTTGACCTTGCATTTATATTCAAACTTGACTCTAAGGATACTTCTTTGATGGATTTTTATATGTGTATGCTTTTGTGATAATATCTCAAGGGAGTGTTAGGGGATTTTAAATCTTGATATGACTTTCCAAGATGAGTGATAGATAGTGACCAAGTGAGTATGACCTTAGGATTAATTTATATTTATTTATGACTCTTTGATATTTACTCCCACAATCAAACCATGAAACATGTATAGGTCGACCAAATAGAGATGTTCTAATTTTAAAATTAGCCACTATGGGTTCTTGGACATTACCAATAGAGGAATACACCCACGAAAAATCATAATTGTTCACTTGTTTCTATTAATGTCCAGAGAGGGAAAATTAGTTGTTGACCATTTTTTGGTCATTTAGAGTAAAAAATGGGCACCCCCTCTTTTGTGCATAAGTCTTCAATCCATGTTTTGGCTATAATCATTCATCAAAGTTCCCTATCAGACTTGTTCCATGAGAAAACCAAGTATTTACCTCATTTCGTTTAACCAAGTGTATTTCATGTTTGTCAAGAGGCCTTACTTAAGGAACTTTATGAGTAAGTTATTTCCAAGGACCCGATTTAGTCTAAGCGGCTCGCAAAGGTAATCAATTTCTTCAGAGGGCACTTCGACTGCATGTAGGGAAATTGCAAAAGTTTTGAAGGGTAAGTGTCATTGTGGAGAGCACTTGGTCAAGAAAGTGGACCATTTCCATTTTTTCGAAGGGTACTTCCGAGCTCAAATGGCCCTTGTAGAGGGCACTTTCAGAAAGACAAGGACCATTTTCATAAGCCCAAAGGGTATTTTGGATGGGAGAAGCCTTTGTGGAGGGCACTTTAAGAAAGCAAGGGATGAAGACAAAATACCGAAGGGCACTTGCCCTTCGGGAAAAGCCAACACCAAAAGAAAGAATTCCTTCAGACATTTTGTTCGAAGGAAAGTTTGAGAAAAAAGGGCCGAAACAAAAGAGAGATCAACGGTGAATTCCTTCAAACAAAATGTCTGAAGGAATTTAGAAACAAAATCCCGAAAGCCTAAAGAACAAATGAGCGAGCGAGCAAGAAAAGGAACCTAGGAGAAAAGAAAAGCCAAGCCCAAAGGAAAATTAGCTCGGGCAAAGACAAAGTAGAAAAGACAAAACTTGAAATTGTTCTAGCGGTTGATAAAGACAAAGGGCAAAATTAAGGACCAATTAGAATAAGACAAGTGGCATGAACAACTCAACAAAAGGAGTTGATACATTTGGGTGGAAAATATTTACTAAAAACCAATAAATAGATTGGTTTTCAAACTATAAAGGAGAGCAACCTGTGTTTTCATGCTTCACCATTAATGCACAGCTAGTTGCATCTAGCATTGAAGAGGGCATGGTCCAGCTACAACAACTTGGAGATGGCTTTGTCAGTTTCTAGAAGGAGTATCCCATGCTTTTGGAAGCCCAAGACAACAAGGGCGGCGACTTAGATGTCTACAACATGTCTCTCCCATACACAGTTTGAAGAATATGACATCAGCATGGTCTCTTGTCTCAGAAGTGTTTGACTCCAACATGGTTCTCCTTTCTTTGTTTTATCAGCATATTATTCTATATATTTGTAACCTCTCATTTGAGAATGAGATCTCTTAGCTTGTATGGTGAAGCCCTGTAAAATTTTACCTTGAATCAAGATAAGCATTTTACCTCCATTTGGGTTTACACTTTTGCATATGTCTATGGTTTTGATCTTGTGTCAAGTCATTTTATTTCATGCTTTCACAATTTGAATCCAACATATCTAGTGTAATGTGAGCTCTTTCTTGCAGGTCAACAAGAAGTGTCCATAATAGAATATAGGTGCATGTGAATAGGCTGCCATAGTGTGTCTTAGAACACCTCTGGTAGTTCTTCCTCCCTGTATCTCCATAGGGGCCCCTATTGAAATACTGATGCAAGAGAGTTTCTCATATTGAATGATAGTGTAGGTCAGCTTGTCTTGATGTAAAGTGTATGTCAAAGCTGAACAGACCAACCATTTTGGTGCATCATCGCTTTAGTTTAGGTTCTGATTTCCAATATTTCTCTCACTTTTCATCTCCCCCATTGTTAGCAGTAGGAAATCTAGGGCCTCAATGTGCATCAAGTGGAGCGATCCCCTAATCTATAGATTCATCCCTCATGTTTGCCACCCACAGCAAGAGGGATGTCTCTATTGTGTCGCATGGATGAAGAGAGTTGAGCCTCCCTTCACAGGGTGCAATCTACTACATCAATAGTTTTTGGCACACTCGATGGGACAGTTTGTCCAAGGAGTTGAAGGATTTTTGGTATGTTCTTCAACCAATTAGCCTTTGGAGGCATTTCAATCAACACCAATGGTGACTCTGAGTTGAATTAGCTGGTTAAGCGGTCCTAGTGCCATCAATAAATCACATTTTGATATGTATAATCCCATTACTGAGTAGCATGGGCATTGTATTCCTTCATATAGTTTTGATCAAGGTCAAGTTTTTCATGGAATCACCTCAAGCAACTCTCCTAGTTGCCCTTCACCTAGTCAATCTATGAGTGTGAAGGAAATAATGTTGGAGTTTGAGAAGCAAATTATGGAGATAGACAGATTGGATAAGCAGAATAACTTTCAGTAAGAGCTTATATACAAAGAGAAGTGATTGTTTAGGCAAGCTCAGGCCTTTCAATTCATGAAGGAGGAAGTAGGAAGATAGAGGAGTTCATCCCTTTAAGGCAATCAGCCTTGCTTTCCTTTCCCCATCCCAAAGCAACCTCCTCCTAGTCAAAATAAAAACCCCTCTTGTACACCAAATCCTTTCTATCAAATAGCTCTTGCTCACCAAAATAAGATGAGCCAATTTTATAGCCCATCTGATGCATTATCTACTCTTGCTCTTAATCCTTTGCATCTAGCTTTTCATCTCCAAGGAGCATTAGAGCAGCCTCGCATGGAAACTAGCCTTCTCAATTCTTTAGACTATGAATCCACCTTTGAAGGAAATCATCCTATGTCTCTTGGAAAGCAACGCATCTCTCTTCAATCAAATCTTCGTGTGCATGAGCGGATCCTTCCTAGTCTTCCCCAACCTCCTCAAGTCTTTTAGCATGATGCCAAGATCCCAAGTTGGAGGAGGGCATATCATGAACCAGTTCAGGGCCTTGGAAAAGATGAAGTTGTTGCCTATTCTCAAGAGAACAGTTCTAGTCCCAAGGTCATGATTTGGAAAGAAACGATGGAATCATGGGATAGGAAAAAGGAAGAGGAAGGTTTTGCCCAAAACCTTGAAGAAGATGAAGCTGCTCCTAATCATCATAATGATGCATGTGATCTCCAATAAAGGATATTCCAAAATAATCTAGCCAAGAAAATAGCAGAGTTGGAGTCCAGAATGAAGTCCCTCAGCCAAGGTGTGATGGATAGTTTAGACCAAATAAAAGATCCTATGTCTAAACATATCCCATCTACACCCATTCCGGAGAGCTATCATGCCACATCTAATGTGGATGAAGTGCTAGCCAAATGGAAGGAAGAGAATCATTTGATTCTAGCTCAAGGTTTGCCTCCTCTTCCACATGAGTTTAACCATCAACCCTCCACTTCATTCCTTCTCAAGGAGGAACCTATTTTGGAAGAGGCAACTGAAGATGAGAGGATCCAATTTGTGGCTGATCAAGAGGCCCTCTCAAGTGATAATGGAGAGGAGGTCATCATAGAAGCCCCTTTTGAAGACATCATCAAAGATGGAGAAGACATATGTCATGCATACATCCATATGTTCTAGTAATATGAAGATGATGTTGACAAAATTTATTTGTCAACAATGGATGATGAGGAATATCAGCGTGGTGAGCTCTCTTC
Source organism: Torreya grandis (assembly GCA_037957365.1). Classification (NCBI taxonomy): domain Eukaryota; kingdom Viridiplantae; phylum Streptophyta; class Pinopsida; order Cupressales; family Taxaceae; genus Torreya; species Torreya grandis. Next base: position 2,919,919 of record JARHVA010000384.1, read on the forward strand.
CCCTTTGTTTTTTGAACTTCCTTTTTGCTTTGATGAGGATAGTGACCATGCCAATGGACCAAAGATGGAGGAGTTTTAGGAGCATGTATTTGAACATCTAGAGACTCTTGTTTTTGATCAAAAAAAAAAGAGGCCTATTCATTTTGATAGAAGCTTTGAAGAAGGGAGCCTCAAGCAAGAAGGTGACATTCTATGGGATGAGCAAGCAGTTTGTGATCTCATTCCAGACACCACATTGGTCACCCTTCTTTGAGAAGACCATAATGAAGCAGAAGATTAGTTTGATAGGCTCCTTGATGAATCCAAATGGAACAAGTCAGTACATGGTGCATGTCAAGGGACCTATGAGCTAAATGAGGCTTATTGTGATAAGCTAGCAACCATTGATTTATTGATGAAATACACCAGCATGAGGGGCCAGCATGAATCAGGTTTCAAAGGGCAAAGTAAATACATAGATGTTGGAGACATGTTTGACCCTGATCCACTCAGATATAAGCCAATCAAGGTGGTAGGCAAGAAGGGCAAGTCACCAATCTTCCATTCCATTCAGCCACTTGCCTGGCACCATAAGCTTTCTTACCATGAAGGAGACTTAAGAAGTTTTCCCTTTGATCTAGGAGGGAAAAGGGCCTATTTGGTTAGTTGTACATAATAGTTTGCTTTCTGTTAGGTTCTCTTTTGTTTTCCCTAAGTGTTGCTACACATGTGTGTGTTGCTTTTAGTCTTTGTTGTTTGTTGTTTTTTCCTTGTGTGTTTGGGGTAAATTATTGTCTTGTTGGTTTTTCAAGGTTAGTTTCCAACATGCTCAAGATGCATCCTGACTCCATGCCCAATGGACTTTGAGACTACTAGTCTTCCCAAGCATAGCAGGCATGCTTTCCCTGTGAGTCACTAGTTTATTGACCATTTTTTGGTCATTTAGAGTAAAAAATGGGCACCCCCTCTTTTGTGCATAAGTCTTCAATCCATGTTTTGGCTAAAATCATTCATCAAGGTTCCCTGTCAGAGCTATTCCATGAAAAAACCAAGTGTTTACCTCATTTCGTTTAACCAAGTGTATTTCAGGTTTGTCAAGAGGCCTAACTTAAGGAACTTTATGAGTAAGTTCTTTCCAAGGACCCAATTTAGTCTAAGCGGCTCACAAAGACAAGTAATTTCCTTGAAGGGCACTTAGACTATGTGTAAGGAAATTGTAAAAGTTCTGAAGGGTAAGTGTCTTTGTGGAGGGCACTTGGTTGAGAAAGTGGACCATTTCCATTTTTTTAAGGATACATCTAAGCTCAAATGGCCCTTATAGAGGGCACTTTAAGAAAGACAAGGACAACTTTCATAAGCTCGAAGGGTATTTTGGATGGGAGAAGCCTTTGCAAAGGGCACTTTAAGAAAGCAAGGGACGAAGACAAAAGCCTGAAAGGCACTTACCCTTCAGGAAAAGCGCGTTAAAAGAAAGAATTCCTTCAAACATTTTGTTTGAAGGAAAGTTCAATAAAAAAGGGGTGAAACAAAAGAGAGATCAATGGTGAATTCCTTCAGACAAAATGTTTGAAGGAACTCAGAAACAAAAGCTTGAAAGCCCAAAGAAGAAATGAGCAAGCAAGCAAGAAAAGGAACCCAGGAGAAAAAAATCCAAGCCCGAAGGAAAATTAGCCCAAGCAAGGATAAGGAGAAAAAGACAAAACTTGGAACTGTTCCAGCTGTTGACAAACACAAAGAGCAGAATTAAGGACCAATCAGAACAAGATAGGTGGCATGAACAACTCAAAAAAAGGAGTTAATACATTTGGATGGAAAATATCTATTAAAAACCAATAAATAAATTGGTTTTTGAACTATAGAGGAGAGCAACCCTGTTATCACGCTTCACCATTAATGCACAGATAGTTGCACCCAGCATTGAAAAGGGCATGGTCCAACAACAAATTGGGGATGGCTTTGTCAGTTGCTAGGAGTATCCCATGATTTTGTAGTCCCAGGACAATAGGGGTGGCAGCTTGGACATCTACAGCATGGCTCTCCCATATGCAGTTTGAAGAAAACGGTAATAGCATGGTCTCTTGTCTAAGAAGTGTTTGACTCTAGCATGGGTCTCCTTTCCTTGTTTTGTCAGCATCTTGTTTTATATATTTGTAACCTCTCTTTTGAGAAGGAGATCTCTTAGATTGTATGGTGAAGCCTTGAAATTTTTTACCTTGAATCAAGGCATAAGAATTTTTCCTCTATTTGGGTTTACACTTTTGCATGTCTATGGTTTTGATCTTGTGTCAAGTCATTTTCTTTCATGCTTTCACAGTTTGAATCCAGCACACCTAGTGTATCGTGAGCTCTTTCTTGTAGGTCAACAAGAAGTGTCCATGGCAGAGTATAGGCACATGTGAATAGGTTGTCATAGTGTGTCTTAGAACACCTCTAGTAGTTCTTCCTCCCTGTATCTCCATAGGGCCCCCTGTTGAAATACTGATGCAAGAGAGTTTCTCATCTTGAATGATAATGTATGTCAGCTTTTCTTGGTATAAAGTGTATGTCAAAGCTAAGTAGACAAACCATTTTGGTGCATCACCACTTTAGTTTAGGTTCTGATTTCCAGTATTTCTCTCCCTTTTCATCCCCCCCATTGTTAGCAGTAGGAAATCCAGGGCCTCAACGTGCATCAAGGGGAGCTATCCCGTAATCTAGAGATTCATCCCTCACGTTTTCCACCCACAACAAGAGGGATGTCTCCATTGTGTCGCGTGGATGAAGAGAGCTGAGCCTTCCTTCACAGGGTGCAATCCACCACGTCAACATTAGTTATATGAGATATGTCAACAATCTACTTAGGATTATGGGACTAAGATGATCTTGAATATGTGTTATTCTAAATTGGGTTGGCTAAGAGAATAAGTGGGTAGAAGGATAAGGGAACATGTGTAAAAGAGTTAAATATGTATGCAAAGTCCAAGTATGTCAAATTTGATGTTTCCAATTGTTTGATACCAAGTTTATGTGTCTAAAAATGCCCCTTTTTAGTGTAGTATTAAAAATGATAGATTATAATAATTAAAAAATGTTTTTATCCATGCAATAAATTTCACTTAAATTCGACAGTTATCCCTCAAATTCCCAACTTTATCCATGAAAGACATGCAAACAAATACACTTTAGGGTATGAAAACAAAGCCACCACTTATTTGAAATTTAAAAGTAAAGAAACAAATACACTTTAGGGTATGAAAATAAAACCGCCACTTATTTGAAATTTAAAAGCTAAGGAACAAATACACTTTAGGGTATGAAAACAAAGCCGCCACTTATTTGGAAAATTCCATGGGATGATTGATTCAGGCAACAGTTTAGGTGACAATTCGGGTGAAAGTTCCACCCCAATTGATGACGGAACTTCTAGGAGCCATAACTTTTGCACCGTAGCTCCAATTGACTCGCCGTTTGAACTGTTGGAAAGCTAATAATGAGGATAATGTCTTGAAATGGCATGAGCTTTGCTTAATGAATTTTGACCCCTGAAAACCCAATGGAAGTGCCTCAAATTTCAATTTTAATAGTGTAGTCTAAAAATAGTATGTTTCTAAAAATAGTAATTCCTCAAATTTTGTATTGTTTTAAATATTGGAAGTCGTACCACTTCATCTCCCTCGATATTGGTGACCTTCCACATCCTCCCCATGCTTTCAAATTTTGTATAAATGAAGAGGTAACCCGAAATGTGAAGACAGACATCTCTTCCCAGAGATAAGCATATATTTGTATTGCGATCTTGAGTAATAATACATCTCTTCTCAGAGAATTCATTGTTACTGTGTTATTTCTATGTTATTGAGATATTTATCAACCAGAACTTCTGAGTTTTGGATCAATGATTATGCATCAAGGATATGCAACTAGTAAAATCATGTGTTGAGGAGTGTTAATGCCTTAACCACAATTGGATAAGGATACGTGATAAAAATTGAGTGACACAGAAACCTCAACTAATCTACTCTAAATATCATCATGACTCATTTTTGGATCCTCAAAAAAGGTTTTTATGCAAAGGTGGAATCCCAAAATAGGGTTATATGTAAATTGAAAATCAAATCAATTTTTGCATATGGATTTAGATCCAAATTACTTACCTAGTACCATCAATCATCAATATATATATAGAAAAGTGTTTGCATGAACATTCATGCCCCAAATTTTATCCTTATATGCCTCAAAGTGATATAGAAAAAACAATTTTTGCATATGGATTTAGATCCAAATTACTTACCTAGTACCATCAATCATCAATATATAAATAGAAAAGTGTTTGCATGAACATTCATGCCCCAAATTTTATCCTTATATGCCTCAAAGTGATATAGAATTATATAATATATTTTTTCAATCTCCTCATTCTAATTACTCTGATAAAATATCCTCAATCTGACCAATATAATTTGTCCTATAATGTTATAGATACATCAATTATTCCTCATAATCATGTAAAATTCCCCATATATGCATCAATTTTCTCAATCCATCCCATATTAATCACATATTATAAACCATTTGTCTATCATGGCTTGAATATCTAACACAAGCCCATTATATTCCCCCCTTTTCATATGAGGGATGAAGCCTACAAATCACTCATCTCAAAAGAAAGAGTTATGTGCATCACATTTTATATAGATAATTGTAATGTAAAACATGTATACTAACATGATAATATATGTATCATGTAAATATTTGATCATTCAACTATGTATGAAATATTGAACCCAAGGGAATGGGCATACAAGTGTCGCGTCAAGTAGCTATAACAATTAAGAATGAAATAATAAGCATAATAGTATATGCATGATATAATTCATGGCATCACAATAATAAAAACATGTTTCATAAAATTCATGGAACCAAATTCAACAACAATCATAAGCACTCAAGACATGAATCAACTTTGACTTGACTCTGACACGACACAACCATGGTATGGACTAGAGGATATTCTTAACAAATCTAACACACAATGTTACAAAACATGATCAATGCACTCATACAACATACAATATATCATAGATTTATTATCACACAATGTAATAATCATCAACATCAAGCATACATAGAGCAAACGATGTTAGTTTGCATAATCAATCAATATCATCATATAATAAATCAAAGTAGCATATCCATAGGAAATAAAACCCTAAAAAACATTTGTAAGAGAAAGTCATGTGTAAAGTTTACTATGATTAATTGGCCAATATATAAAGATAGAACCTAATAAGTGTTCAAAGATGCCCCAGTGTAGGCATGCCCCCAATATATAAAGGTATCCCCTAGATGTAATAAATGTCATGCATCTATATGTCCATGTATTACATGTGACATGTATATCCTGCATTTGCTCATGTATATTTTGAAAAACATGTGCATGCAAAATAGATATGCAACTCACCATGTATATGATAAATAACATCAATCAATCATGTATACTAGCAAATCATGTAATACATAAGTCTTGGTTTTAATTTTTTAATTTTTTTGTATTTATTTAAAATTTTGATTTTGATTTTTTTTTAAATTACAACTATAAGAGCACATCTAAGGGATTCTTAAATTCACATGAGGGATCTATTGATAGAGTGTTTATATTTAGATATAAAATCGAATAAAATGTCCATGTGTCTTCACCATTAGAGTCATCATATCTAGGTATGCCTATCATATTTACCTTTACCTCTTAAAGGTGTTTATGCATATGTATTGCATTTTCTTCAAAACCAAGTGAGGGATCAAGTGCCATCTTATTAATTGATGCCACTTCACTTGTCCTTAAATATTTTATCTTTTAGTGCTCATTTTCTCCATCATGGCCAATTTTTAATTGTATTCTATTCAAACATGAATGCACAAAACTTATTTAGAGAATCAAATGTAGCTTGCATTTGTTCTAACAACTATTTTCTAAGTGTAGCACATAATTTTTTCCTGGTACACAAAAAATATCAAGTTTTTCACAACCTTTGGCCCATAAGAAATTGGTAATGTGACATGGTCTATTACTCCGTTGCACCATATAATGTGTTCAATTCATCGATTATGTGGCCAAACTGATATATAAATTGAAAGTTACATGTATTGGCCCCTTCTTCTTCATCAACTTTAAGCTGTTGTCGATAATCACCCTTGATGAATACTTGAATAATCAATGGTTCCATTCTTATACACTTGTACGCTTTACATGGTCTTTCTTCCTTTGTTAGGTCTTGTTGGAAGCCAACATTGATGCATTCATTTTAGGTGGATTTTTATGTACCTAAATTATCATGATAACATTGTGTTTCAGAGAATTTCAACTTATATTCCAAGAGAGGAAGAAGAAAGAAACTATATACAGTATGGTTGAAAAACCTATTTGGTTGTGCATACATTGAATTAGGTGATTGTAGAGATCTCCTCTTTAGCTTGGAAGGAATGACCTACAAATAAGACAACACTAAATCAATTGGTTTGGTCAAATAGATAGTTGGATGGATTGCCTAGCACTAGCTAGATTATGGAACCAAGAGCTTCCTTAGGGGCTATCAATCCACATTTTTGAAATAATTAAGTTCATAAATTGAAAGATAAAGTACTTGCATAAATCATAGAAGATACTAAAATTAAATACAAGAAATGATTAATAAAGAAATTGACTAATTATAACAATAAGTGGGTGATCCAAAACTCAGAAGTTTTGGTTGATAAATATCACAATAACATAGAAATAACACAGTAACAATGAATTCTCTGAGAAGAGATGTAGTATTACTCAAAATCGCAATACAAATATATGCTTATCTCTGGGAAGAGATGTCTGTCTTCACATTTCGGGTTACCTCTTATTTTATACACAATTTGAAAGCATGGGGAGGATGTGGAAGGTCACCAATATCGAGGGAGATGAAGTGGTACGACTTCCAATATTTAAAACAATACATAATTTGAGGAATTACTATTTTTAGAAACTTACTATTTTTAGACAGCACTATTAAAATTGAAATTTGAGGCACTTCCGTTGGGTTTTCGGGGGTCAAACTTCATTGAGCAAAGCTCAATGCCATTTCATGACGTTCCCCTCATTCTTAGCTTTCCAACGGTTCAAACAGCGAGTTAATTGGAGCTACGGTGCAAAAGTTATGGCTCCCGAAAGCTCTGTCATCAATTGGGGTGGAACTGTCACCCGAATTGTCGCCTAAATTGATGCCTGGATCATTCCTCCCTCCTTGAAAAGCAATGGTCCCCATTGCGTCAATTCTCCCCATCAGGTGTGGTAGTTGTTTCTTGATTTGATTCTCTGTGAGCCACTCACCTTGATGGCTAAGCTGGCCCCTTTTGACCACTCGATAAAGCAGAATAGAACGTCCTCTGGTTGTCTTTATCCAGGTATCCACAATCTGATCCTCTTCCACTGGAGAAAAACTCTGTGGATCAAGTTCATCAATGTCGATTTGTTCTGCTACAACTGAAGTGTCCAAGAGAGGTGGATGATATGGCTTGAGGAGCTCCACATTGAATATTGGGTGCAGACCAAGGTAGGCTGGGAGGTTCAACTCAAAAGCATTTTCTCCAACTCTTCTGGTGATGGTGTATGGACCATATCGCAGAGGCCGAATCTTTTTGTGTGGGCCTGCAAGTCGTTCCTTCTGGAGCCACAACCAAACCTTGTCACCCATAGCAAAATGGTGTGCAATCCTGTGTTTATCATGGCGTTGCTTGTACTTTTGATTCATCTTCTCCAAGATGTCATGAACTTGTTGCTGGAGGTGTTGCATTTGTTCAATAAACTTTGTAGCTTTTGCTGCCTCAGATCTTCCATGAGGTGTGTATTCCATGGTGGAAAATGGAACTCCTATATCAACTGGTGCCATGGGTTAGAACCCAAAACATACTTGGAATGGACTGTGCTTGGTCGAGCTGTGCAATGCCCGATTGTATCCATGTTGTATGAAAAGAAGTCCCTCATCCCATGTGCGTGGATGTTTGGAGTGGTACATCTGAATCATGTGAACAATCAAGCGGTTTACCACCTCTGTTTGACCATCAGTCTATGGATGGAAGGCTGTGGACTTCATCAGCTTAGTATCCATCATCTTCCATAGAGTGGACCAGAAGATGCTCAAGAACCTGCTATCTTGATCTGAGACAATGGACTTGGGAAGACCAAAATGGAGCCATACATGACTAAAATATAGTTGAGCAGTTTCCTCAGCAGATATATTTTTTTTACAGGCAATCATGATAGCCATTTTTGAAAAATGATCAACTACCACAAAAATATAGTCCTTACCATGTTTTGAAGTGGGCAAACCTGATAGAAAATCCATTGAGACAGATTCCCAAGGCCTGGTTGGTTCTGGCAATGGCGTGTACAATCCTTGCTTCTTATTTGTCGGCTTGGCTATCGCACATGGGGTGCAAGATTTGAGATATCTTTCTACATCCTTTCGCATATGGGGCCAGTAGAAGTGTTTTTGAAGAACTGCCAATGTTTTCTCAATACCAAAGTGTCCAGCTGTCCTGCTGAAGTGTGCTTCCCATATCATCTTTTGTTGCTCTGCAACTGGAACACAGATGTGTCCCATATGACAGAGGACATTATCTTGAAAATAGAAATCAGAAACATGTGTACCTTTTTGAAGTGCTTGATATGTAGCAGCAAAGGTAGGATCTGCTTCATACAGGGTACCCCAAGTGGCAGTCTCATGTCCGCACAGGTCCAAAACTATTGTGAGTGCAGTAATTGGTGGGCGGCTCAGACAATCTGTAGCTGTATTTGAGCTCCCCTTTTTGTGTTTGATTATCAGGTGGAATTGCTGAAGATATGTGGCCCACTTCTGATGCCTCTCATTTCGGAGCTTGCTTTGTGTCTGGATGAATTCCAATGGTCTGTGGTCAGTGTGGATGACCGTTTCTTTTCCCAAGATGTAGTGTTTCCATTGTTTGCAGGCTTGCACAATGGCATAGAGCTCCTTATCATATGTTGGATATTTCTTGACTGTATCAGTGAAAGTTTCACTGTGATATGCAACAGGATGGCCATGTTGCATGATGACAGCTCCCATGGCATATTCAAATGCATCTGTCATCAACTCAAAAGGTTGATGCAAATCTGGCAAGGCAAGAACAGGGGATGAGCAGAGTCTATTCTTCAAATTGTCAAATGCCCTTTGTTGTATTTCACCCCACTGAAATGTAGCTTTTGCTCCTCCTTTAGTCACTTGGGTTAGTGACCAAGCAACATGTGAAAATCCAAGAACAAACCTGCGGTAGAAATTTGCAAGACCCAAAAAAATACGAAGCTTTGTGAGGGTCTTTGGTGTGGGACATTCTCAAATAACCTGAATCTTTTCTGGATCAACATGGACCCCTTTTGCATTCACAACATACCCGAGGTACTGAATTGTTGTCATCCCGAATGTGCATTTGTCAAGATTTGCATACAACTTGTGCTCCTGAAGAGTTTGAAGCACCTTACGAACATGTTGCAAATGTTCTTCCCACGTTCTGCTATAGATGAGTATGTCATCTAAGTAGACAACCAAAAATGAGTTGGTGAAGGGTCGTAGGATGTCATCCATCATCCTCATGAAGGTTGCAGGTGCATTAGTTAAGCCAAAAGGCATAACCAACCATTCAAAGAGCCCCTCCTTAGATTTGAATGCAGTCTTCCAGACATCAGTGGGATCGATGGGAATTTGGTGATAACCAGATTTGAGATCAATTTTGGTGAAGAACTTCGCACCACGGAGCTGGTCCAGCAGGTCATCAATCCTGGGGAGAGGATAGTGATTCTTCACAGAGATTTTATTTAGGGCTCGATAGTCAATACAAAGCCTCCATGTTCCATCTTTCTTCGGTGCCAAGACAATTGGGCTACCACAAGGTGAAGAGCTTGGCCTGATGTGACCCTTTTGGAAAAATTCTTGAATCTGTCTTTTTATCTCATCATTCTCCAAAACTGATCTGCGATACACAGGACTGTTAGGCAAAGGTGATCCTGGGATCAAATTGATAGAATGTTTTACCTGGAAATGTAGTGGAACTCCTGTGGGTGACTTGAATAAGTCATCATATTCCCCTGTGATGCATCCTATCTGCTTCTGTTGTTGTGTTGATTGCGTAGTCAGGACTGCAACATTGGCCTTCGTGGATTTATGTGGCTTGACCACCATGAGGACAAATTGCTTTGTTTTCTCCACCAATCTCTTACATTGCTTTGCACTGATCAGGGAGACAGATGTGGGAGGTGGTACCTCTGGTACCCTATAGCGTCATTTTCCAAGGGTGAGGGTAATCCTTCGAGTTCGTGATTCATAGATGCCATGTCACGCATACATGAATGGCTGACCAAGGAGTACATCACAAACATCTATATTGACTACATCACACAAGACTTCATCTTGGAATGGTTTTATGGCATATGAAAGAAGACACTGATGGGTGACACAGAGGTCTCTCCCTGGGCTTAACCATCCAATACTATAGGGCTTTGGATGAGGCTTCACAGATAGATTTAGACTTTTCACAACTTTAGCAGAGATTAAATTCTTTTGACTCCCACTATCAAGAATGAAATGTAAAGGCGTACCTTTTACCCATAGTTTGGAGTGGAACAATCTTTCCTTGTCATCTGGTCTTTCTCCATGGTTCTGTGATGAAGCAACAATGGTGTCAGGCTCAGCATCTACAATTTATTCTTCATCCTCTTTGACTATGGGTTGTGTATGAGGCAAAGTAGTGGATGTCGAGTATTGTGACTCAGAAAGCAATGACTTGATGGCTCGACATTCTTCTTTGGAGTGAGTCCCAGTTTTGTGGTAATCACACCATTTTCCAGCCTTCCCTTTCTGGGATTTCTTATCCTGAAACTCCTTTTGCTTCCAATTTGGGCCTCGTGTTTGACCTTCCTTATCACTTTTCCATTTTGAGGGTTGACTCTTCGTATTCTTTCTGCCATTCTTCTGTTCAATCTTCACTGCAAATTTGTATGCCTCACCTAGGGTTTCCAAATTGAAGAGTTCCATTTCCCCCCTTATGTACCATTGTAGTCCACCACGATATTTGAGAGTCTTATCTTTCTCACTTTCTTGAATGCCCAACCTTGCAGACAAAGAATGAAAAGTGTCTGTGAAATCTTGAACAGATTGGTCCTTACCTTGGCAAAGTTGTTGCCACTATATGTAGAGATCATCATATGCTCCGATGGGATAGTACTCTTATTTCACTGCTTCTACAAAATCATCCCAGGTAGGTTCCGCCTCAAGGCCAATGTCATCTGTGTTGAACCTCTTTTTTCACACTTCCCACCAATTTTTCACAGGCAATGTTGATTTCAAAAGAGCAAAAGTAATCTTTTCTCCATCGGTGAACTTATTTATAGAGAAGTAGGAAGACAGTTGATCTAACCAATTTTCTACTGCATCAGCATTGATTTTACCTTCAAATGTAGGAATATCAAAATTTACCTGGACCTTGAAGGGTGTTGGGGCACTGAAAGGTCGTTCCTTGGATGATGAGCCAGGAAGTGGAGCCGCGGAGCCCGGATTTCCCATCGGAAGTGTTTGAAGAATTTGGGCAAATTGTTGCAGCATCTGTGCTTGTTGCCGTTGGAGGGCCTCATTCACCATTTCCTTAAAAGGATCAGATGTCTCAGTGTCATCCGCCATTTGAGGTCATTTGGAGTGAACAGGTGGAAAATTTGGAAGCTCTGTTGTTTCCCACCCAAGCTTCTTATAGCCTGACCTCGTCCTCGGGATCATACACTCTCAAGACAAACCGCTCTAATACCACTGATCCAAAACTCAGAAGTTTTTTTTGATAAATATCACAATAACATAGAAATAACACAGTAACAATGAATTCTCTGAGAAGAGATGTAGTATTACTCAAAATCGCAATACAAATATATGCTTATCTCTGGGAAGAGATGTCTGTCTTCACATTTCGGGTTACCTCTTATTTTATACACAATTTGAAAGCATGGGGAGGATGTGGAAGGTCACCAATATCGAGGGAGATGAAGTGGTATGACTTCTAATATTTAAAACAATACATAATTCAAGGAATTACTATTTTTAGAAACTTACTATTTTTAGACAGAACTATTAAAATTGAAATTTCAGGCACTTCTGTTGGGTTTTTGGGGGTCAAAATTCATTTAAAAAATATCAATGCCATTTCACGACGTTCCCCTCGTTCTTAGCTTTCCAACGGTTCAAACAGCGAGTTAATTGGAGCTACGGTGCAAAAGTTATGGCTCCCGGAAGCTCCGTCATCAATTGGGGTGGAACTGTCACCCGAATTGTCGCCTAAATTGATGCCTGGATCAGTGGGTCAATACTAATGCTAACTAGGTTGGGTGTGGTTCATAAAATAGGTTAGGGCTTTATGAACATGCAGAAACAAGTAAAGTCAAATTTGATTGAGGGTAAGTGGTTGAAAATATCTTATTGTTATTTTATGCCATAGTGATCATCGGTGGTTGAGGTGACCGTCGATAGTTGAGGTAATTGTCAGTGGTTGGACAAACCATTGATAGTTAGGATGACCATCAATGATCACTGTGTGTTGGGTTTCGATGATAAAAAGGTCATATTGATGCGGTCATAGAAGGCAATTTTGGGAGACTGGTTTATGCTCGATTGATTACAAAATAGAAACAAAGTAATTGACAGATTGAAAAAAAATACTTAGCTTTTCGTAGGTTGATCTGGTGAATAGTTGAGGTGGTCAGCTCATTGATGGAGTCTAGCATGATTTTGACAGAGTAATGATACTTGGTTATCGTCTAAGGAGCAGTGGCAAGTCAACTCTCTATTATGATGGTTAGATTATTAGATTGCTGGAAAAATACCTATAAAGAAACTCTGTATACGAAAACTCTTGATAGTTGTGGGATCCCTTTTTCACCTCCTAATCCTCTCTTATTATAAGAAGGAAGGAAAGGTGCAATAATATGTGAACAAGAGATCCAACTTGTTGTCTAATTTTAACTTTGATATGCATGGGTTTACACATGAATTAGACAAGTTAATTATAAAAGAATAAGGCAAAGTGAAGGGTCCGTTAAGTTGGTTTAGATGGTGGAACCTAACCATTGGTGGTCAGGGTGACTGTCGATGGTTAGGGTGATCATAAGCAATCAAGGATCAAGGTCAAAAGATGTGGGTTTAGTCAGTAGGTCAATCTGAATAATGTTAGGTCTGGTTACTGATCGAGAGGTTAAGGTTGGGCCCAAAGGGGTCTTAAGGTGGTCCAAGGGAATTGCGACATCCAAAACCATCGTGTGCAGATTTTTGGTGTCTATATTTTGTCCCTTTTTGTTACGCAACTTGTATCAATGAGTTGTAAAACAAAAATAGACTATCGATCAAAGGTTCAATTTCCCCAAGTATGGGAAGAGGTGTTCCCCCTCAAATCAGGAGTTGATGAGGTAAAATAGAATCAGGTGTGGGTTTGATAAGTGGTGAAGGTGATGAGAAAAGGTGGGTGATAGGTTGGGCACTAAAATGCAAACACACGCAAAAATTATGACAAAGGTAAAATAGCCAAGATCACGTAGTGACTAGGTTTTCATTATAAGTTTCTTAGGCAAGGTCTATGTTTTCATGGGTTTTCAAGTCAGGAAGTACTCTTGAGGAAAACAAAAATTGGTCAAGTGAAGTTAGAAGTATCTGAGGTAGAAATTACTCTCAAGAAGACACAATTTGGTCAGGTATATGCAAGGTAGTGCAAATACGAAAATAAGTCAACATGGTAATTGTTGTCATTATGATCAAAAAGGACCAGGAAAGATCATCACCAAATGTGCATGAGTTGGGCCAAAATGGACCAATGGTGAGGTGACAAGGTGATTGGTATGGTAGGTGAAGAAGGTAGTCTCCATGGGTGAATACTGAGTGTGGGTGCCAAAAATTTAAAAAGTTGGTTGGTTGAAATTTTTTTAGGACTTTGACCGTTGATGGTCAAAAGCCTCAGGGTCGACCATCAACGGTCACCCTGACCATCGATAATCAGGGGGAAAACCCTAAAAGCATGGAAATAAAATCACTAAGTGATTCATTTTCACTCATTTTGCTTTTGTGACTTTTTTGACTTGCTTCATTAGCATTTTGTGCAAGAATTATTGTCGAGGCATTTATTGATTAAGTGATTGGTTGGTTGACTTAACTAAGTAGACCGAGTGGGCTGACAAGGATTTAGGGTGGACATGAATGAGCACATGGTGGGGTAGTAGGTCCCTAGATTCTATCTCGATGATGGTCGAGGAATGAGGTAGGGATTGTCTTAAATTGATAGTGTAGTGTTGACTTTGTAAATGCTTTGGAGGTTGAATTTGGTTATTTTGGGCATTATTTGTTGGGTGGGTTTTGGTTTTGACCTAGGTTTTAGGTTTTTATTGGTTTTTGGTAATATTTGTGGGTAAATTTTGAAATTAGTCAAGGTAGGTTAGTTAGGGGAAGGTAGAGGACAAGATTAGGTAGCAAGTTGTGGCTTTATTTTGGTTTTTTGCTATGTGTTTGCATAAGTAAGTTTTAGGTTTTATGCTGACAGTCACACATAGTGACCATCGACTGTCATACCTGACCATCGATGGTCAGTACGACTGTCAATAGTTGATAACCCATGAAAGTTGGTCATCTGATCATTGATGGTCGATAGAGGTGGGAAATGTGTTTTAAAAGTTTTAAACTGTTTGATTGCTTTGAAAGTGTTGATTAGTTTATTGATGGATGAGGTGAATGTATTAAGGGTAAGGGTTAAGTGTTGGAGACAAAAGTGTGAATGATTAGGGTAAAAATAAGGTAGGTTAAGGGCTTGGTTCTAGAGCATGTAAAAAAGAGTATAGAAAACTAAGCTTGGGTGGTATCAAACTTTGTAGGCACAAGAGCAGATTTAGATACATGATTATGTGTCACACATCTTCCTAGAGATTCCTCGAGGGATGACCATAGTAGACTAGACTCATATGGAGGAGGTCGATCTTGAAGCGATGTTGCACTATCAGCACGTGCCATGAGATGCAATGATGATCATGGCCCTCATCAAGAGATGGGATTCGGTGATGAACACCTTCCTTATACCCACTAGTGAGATGATGATCTTACTAGAGGATGTGTATAGGAATACTTAGTTACCCATATAGGGTCATCTTATATATCACATTAAGTGGGAGGAGAGAGATGAGTTCTTGGCACTATTATATGGAGATGACCATGATCTTGTCAGATAACACACTGGAGGATTTATCTACACTCTATTGTATTAGAGGGTAAGGGGTAAGAGGAGGCTACTCATGATGATGATCATAGTATCATGTTTTTCCATTCTTGATTTGAGTAGCAAGAGGTTTCCCTATCTATTACTAGGGGTATTGGTTGAGATGTTGTTGGGCTATACAGTGTTTGGTTGGGTACCTATGCTTCTAGTGCTGATATACATGGAGTTGTGGGGTTTCAAATCTCATGGGAGATATGGCATCAACATCAGGTATGTGCTACACTGTTAGGTATATGAGCACATTCAAGTTGTATGACTAGTGGGGTTGTCATGGGAGGGTTATGCCCAAATGGAGTTCATAGTCAGCTTTATGCGATGGAGAGATGATTTTTCCCTATCTAAACTAAGAGGAGGGGTACGTGACATTAATTGGTTCAGGAGTGCCTTGGATGCCTTGGTCATAGGTGATGTTATATGGAGGCCATACGTTAGGTTTCTAGAGTGGGTGAGATACAAGAGACACACATTGTCCTTGCCGAGTTACATGTGGATCCTTGATAGGAGGGATGAGGAGGTAGAGCTCAGCCCATTTAATAGGGTACAAAAGTATTTTGTCTTGGTGCAGGGTATCTCAGGCCCATTTCCTAGATACAAGTGGGAGGATATAGAGATCATACTACTTGAGCCACATCCAATCTGGACATTATTTGATTGAGAGGAGTTGCTAGTGTGCCCAAAGATAGATGATGTAGGTTTTGTGGATGGTTACCCTGAATGATATGAGGCACCTTATGCAGAAGTAGATTTTGGTGGTGATGATGGTGGTAGATAGTCAATGGATGTTGACCCATTTGGCAGAGGTGGCTAGAGGGCATGGGTACAAGGGGTTACCCTGGGTGCACAAGCAGGAGCAATGCTAGTTATAGCATAGGCTCAAGTGGTAACTTTACAAGGTCAGTTGTCTGCAGCATAGGGTCAGATAACTATAATTATAAGTGAGAGGGACCAACCTAAAGTTATACTAGCCTTGGTTACCTAGGAGAGGGACTCCTTGAGACAGGCCAGAGGAGGAGTCATAGTACCTCTAGGACCACCAAGCACCATCCCCATGGCATAGTATCTAGCCATAGTAGAGGAGCTACGCTACTACAAGGCCATAGTCCTAAGACATTATTTTGATAAGCCTAGGTGGGGTGATTATAGAGCTAGTTTGGTAGGTGGTTCTAGAGTGGTGACACTAGATCGATGGGCTACTTTTGTTGGTGGGCAGGCAGGTACCTCGAGAGGATAGGCACCAAGAAGTAGTGGTCCCCCAGGAGAGAGTGGTGCCTCATTGGGCATAGTTATGATATAGCTATGAGATATTACATTTTGTTGTATATCATTTTGATACCAGCCTATGAGCTAATGTGATGAGACGTACATTTTGAGAGAGAGACATGTATATTATTGTATACATTATGATGTTATTGATGACAGACTCATAATTTATACATATGATCGTCGTTTATTGCTTATCATTCATGGTTTGTGATTTGATGTTTATGTTCATGATGTTGATCATAGTTATATTGATCATTGATGATGTTATATTGATTATGCTTATGTTATGAATATGGATATTGATGTGGACTCACATAGATAGGCATGTGATGAGATGGCCTTCTGTTTATGTTTATGATAATGTTGATATGATGGTTATAGTTGGTATGTTCGATATGATGGATTATTTTTTATGGTTTGTTTTTATGTGTTTTATGATGATGATGTTGATTATGGATATGATATAATTATGGTGTTCATGCTAAAATTGAATGAATATATGTTTCCTCATTTAGATTTAGACATGCGATGAAAATTATTTATTGCATTGTTGTTCATGGCTGCTATGACTTTGACATGATGATGGATATGCTAATGATTTATGTTTTTTTTCATGATACATGTTGATATGATGTGTTTATGATTATGGTTATTTTTCTTAAGATAAAACACATAAATTAAGTTAAATAACAATGTGAGAGTGAGAAGATAATCAAGATACAAACTAAGTGAATATATCAACCATTTATGAGAGTAAAGAAGAGGGTACAATTATTTTTCATTGGCAAGGACTAAAACAAGGCTAAAGTTGGATTGGCTTAAGGAACATAAGCCCTTTGAATGCTTTGCATTAGCATTCATTAGTTGGTTAAAAAGGTGTCTAGATCACATTATGTCATGTGAGCTCAAAAATCCTTTGTTCATAGTGTAAAAGGGGAGATGGAACCTTCTTGGGAGACTAGCTTACCTCTTTTATAGGTTACAAAATAGTCAATACAAACAAGTCTATGTCTTATAAAGTGTAGACTGATCGATGTAGGAATTTTACTAATGAGAGTCGATTGTGGCTTTCAAAATCATCGCTTATGAGGTCCAATTGTGGCCTTCAAAATTACTTTGCTTTTGTTTGATAATGGGTCTTTTGCTTATTTTATTGCGTGGGAGGGTTGGGACACTATTTGAAGTGGGAAACTTCCAATAAACTACTATTTTTTGATAAATGCTTTACTCATTCATCCTTCTAGGGAGTGGTCTAGGTTTGTGTTCTTTGTTTAATGCCTTTTGATAGTTGTCCTACAAGGGAGCAGTCTGCCTTACTTGTAGTAATTTTGATATGTTTTTGGTAGCTGTCCTTCAAGGGAGCAGTCTACGAATGCTAGGGATGACCCATGATTGTTTTTGGTTATGAATTTACTTTTGACTTTTGACTTTTGAATTTTGATTTTGCTTGACATAGACTTGATTATATAGGCTTAAGGGTTCACCTTTATGACGGCACAACTAAAAGCACAAGAAGGTTATTTGGGTGTAAATAGGTTTTAGGTGACAACGATCATGGGAATAAGTTTTGAAAAAAGGGTGGAAAGTACCATGAAATCATGCCATGGGTAGAGTTGTGGTACCCATTGTTCAGGATTAGGCTATGATAATGACAAATAATCACATGATTCAATTTTAATTAGTTACCCCGAAAATAGGGAGATTAATGTGGTTTACAAAAAAGGGATGAGCTTAAGTTAAACAAAAGGTGATTTTGATCCTTTAAAAAAAAAAGGGGAGTAGATGAGAAGCATTGAGGGGCTCAGGTTCTGGGTTGCCCTCTAGAGAGTATAATCAGTAAGCTCCTGATCCATACTTGTGGGTTATAATATAAGATCTAAGCCAATTGAAAGCTAATTTGCCCCACTTGTTTTTATCCATATTGGTGACATGTTGGTTTTCCTTTAAGATGTGGTTTTTGATGTTGAATTCTTGCACTCTAAGGTGTTTGTTATAAATACGTTTGATGCATTCTTGATAGACATGAAGATGGGTAAGGGAAGTTGAATGACATCATCAAGTAGCTCAAGTTGGGCTAAATGGTGTTGACAATAATCATCTTTAGAGATGAGATCTTGCAAAGATATGTGAAGAGATGAGATTTAGACTTCAAGAGGCAAGACATCCTCCATACCAAACATAAAAGAGAATGGGGTAGCAACCCTAAGGGTTTGCATACTAGTACGATATGTGTGTAAGATGAAGGGGATGTGCAAATGATAATCCTAACTAGATGCATTGACCATTTTATTAAGCATGTTGTTAAGATTTTTGTTAGAGGCTTCTGCCTGCCCATTAGCTTGAGGACGATAAGGTGATGAGAAACTGAGCTTGATGCCAAATGTGTTGCAAAGACCTTGGACTTGTTTGTTTTTAAAATATTTTCCATTATCGGTGATGATTTTATGAGGAACACCGAAACAGAAAATGATGTGATGATTGATGAAGTCGATAATATTTTTTTCTTTGGTCAAGACAAGAGGAATAACCTCTACCCATTTGGTAAATTACTTATTCGCAATGATGATAGAATGATGTTGCTGTGAAGAATGAGGGTTAATTTCACCAATGAGGTCCAAACCCCATTGTGAGAGGGATCAAAAATATGCAAATACGTGAAGGTTATGACTAGGTGCATGATTAAAATTAGCATGTTGTTGACACTTAACACACTTTTTCACATAATCATAACAATATTGGTTAAGGTTAGGCCAGTAATAGACAAGACGAGTGATGCATTTAGCCATGGTGATCCCACTAAAGTGTCTCCCACATATCTCATCGTGTATTTCCCTGATAGCATGAGAATCTTCGTGAATGCGTAGGTAATGGAAGAGGAGACCATTAGAGCTATATTTATAAATAATTCCCCCCATAATGGCATAAAGTGAGGTACTCTACATAAATTCTCTTCAATCATTCTTGGAAAGACCAGAAGGAATGATGGCAAGGTTAAAATAGTCAAAGGTATACTGATACCAAAGATCAAGTTGGGTCTCCACATTGAAGATGGTGGGAGAGTCTGGTTTTTACATAAGAGGGATGGGGAAGTTTGTGGATAATGGTAGATAGCTTAGAGTCAGAGGGTGCATATGAGATCTAAGAGACGAGGGAAGCCATGGTGTTGGAAAACTTATTGGTAGATCATGGAGTGGATTAAATACGATAATGTTCAAATGATGTTAAGATTTTGTCAACTAGTTATTTGTACTATTGTAAAACACCATTCTTACACTAGTAAGAACCATTGATTTGATTGACAACTAGTTGAGAGTCTCCAAAGATATTGATCATTTTGGATGAGAAGGCTAACGTAGTTTGAAGGCCTATGACTAGGGATTGATATTCAACCGTATTATTGGTACAGTCAAAATCTAGCTTAAAGGATAAAGGAAGAGGTTCGTTGTGGAGGGGAATAAGGATGATATCAACTCCCCCACCATACTGACATTTTGATCTATCAAAGAACATGGTCACATGACAGGTGAAGTCTACCTAAGAGAGGGTCATGATAGACTCATCTGGAAACTCAAGAGGAAGAGGTTGGTTATCTACTAAAGGTGCTTCAACCAATTGGTCAACAATGAATTGCCCTGTAATTAACTTTTGTTGAAGAAACTCAAGGTCAAAATCAGCTAAAATCATGAGCCACTTGGATATATGTTGGTTTTGGTATGGCTCAGAGTGCATATACTTGAGTGGGTTAGCATTGGTTATGACATAGCTTTTGTGGTTAAGAAGATAGTGGCAAAGTTTGGTGGCCATGAAGATTAGGGCTAGGCAAAGTTTATCAATATGGGTGTAGCAAGACTCGTACTCTACAAGCATGTGGCTAATTTAGTAGACAACTTGCTCTTTGTGTTATTCATCATGATGAGCAAGCATTGCCCCTAGGGAGTGGTTGGTGTTGAAGATATAAAGGTAAAAAGGTTGGTCATCCTTGGGAGTTGTGAGGACAAGTGGAGACAAAAGTTACTCTTTGAGTGAATCAAAGGCCTTTTGAAAGTCATCATTCCACCTAAAAAAAAAATCCTTCTTCAAGAGGTGATGGAAGGGTTAGCATCAAAGAGCAGAGAGATAAATTGATGGATGGATTGGAGCTTCCCCTGCAAACTATGTAGTTATTTGAGGTTGATTGGAGGAAGCATGTTGAGGATGGCTTTGATTTTGTTAGGATCAACTTTGATTCCCTGAAGAGAGATATCAAAGCCAAGAAGTTTTTCCCTGACAAGACCCTAAAAATACACTTCTTGGGGTTAAGGTAGACATGGTAAAGGATGAGTCGCTAAAAGATAATCTTGAGAATGGAAAAATGATCCTTACAGCATTTGGATTTCCCAAGAAGGTCATCCACATAGTCCTCGATGATTTTATGGATAAGGTCATGGAAAATATAAGTCATGGCACATTGGTAGGTTGTACTAGCATTCTCTGGTCTAGAAGACATGACCCTATAATAGAAGGTCCCCCATGGGGTGGTTTTGTGTTGATCTTTAGGGCCAATTAGGATCTGATTATAACTTGAAAATCTATCCATGAGAGATAATAGCTTGTGGTTGGTTGTAAGATCAACTAGTTGGTCAATGCTTGGTAGAGGAAATTCATCTTTTAGGCAAGCAAGGTTGAGGACATGAAAGTCCACACAAATACGTTATCCCCCTATGGCTTTGGTGACAGAGACGACATTTAAGACCCATTGAGGTTAATCAATAGGTTGAATTAAATTGACAAATAAGAGACATTGAAGCTCTTCTTTGATGAGAAGTGTTATGTAAGGGTGCATTCATTGAAGTTTTTTCTTAATGGGCTTGGCATAATAGTTGGTGATGATGTTGTGGATAGCAATGGAGGGGTTAATCCCTAATATGTTGCTGTAAGACCAAGCAAATGCTATGTTGTAGTTTTACAAGGAGGGGAAGTTTCAAAGCTCTTCAAAATTGAGAGATTGGCCAATTTTAACAATACAATAGTTGTTTGGAGTGCCTAAGTTGATATCCCCAGTGGATTCATTCAACATGGTTAAAGTCTTAGGAGGAAGGGATTTGTGGATGGAAAATTTTGGTGCACCAAGATAGGTGAGAATGGATTCATCATCTTGACACTGAACAATATTAATGGTAAGAGAGTCATCTCCTATAATCTCAGGATGGGTCATAGGGATGCTTACAGTTACCACATCCTTTTGATAAGTCAGGGGTCTGAGGCTGATCATGTTGATAAAAAAATGTTAGGTTGGATGATGTCATCATCCTTACACTCAGGTGGAGAAGAGGTTGGTGAGGAAGGGATGTCTTCTTCAACAATGATGACGGTAGGTGGTTTAGGTTTCTTTATGGGTGGAATGAAGCTAAAGCCATGTTTCTCATGAGGTGTTTTTCTCTCAATTGAAATCAACTTGTGCTAGTCGTGTTCATACTGACCTACACCAAATCCCTTCCAAGTACACTAGTAGAGGTATGTCTTGGAAAATTCTAGTTTGTCCAAATAAGAGAAGATGGAGGTGAATGGTTGAGGCAAAAAGGAGGTGCTTAAAGTACCAAGGGGTTTACTAAGTCCCCCATAAATGAAATGGGTTTGATAGTTTGGAGGTTTGAAAGGGACAATGGTTCCAATATTGGGGTCATAACTAGGTTAGTGGTCAATTTTCCCATACTCTTGGGGAGTAGGGAAAGCATCAAGGGTAAGGAGGTGATATTCCCCAAGTGAAAGACATTGGAAGGTGGATTCTAAGTGGTTTGTGGTGAGGATTTGATTTGAGGGGATTGATGAGCTAGTAGATGCCTCGTTGGTAGAAGAAGGTATGACTTAATTTATTATGGTTGAGGGTTTATCTTTGGCTAATGAGGGTGTGTCAGATGGAGGTAAGAGGATTTTGTTGGGTTGATAAGTCATGTTGCATGATGAAAAGGGACTTGAGTCAGTTTGTATAGTGATAACCTAACCTTGGTACTCAAATTTGATGTAATGATGAAGGGTAGATGGTACACAACCCATGGAGTAGATCTAATGTTGTCCTAGTAAAAAATTATACTAGAATTCTCCCTCCACTCCATAGAAGAGATTTAGGAGTGTACAAGGTCCTAAATGGATATGAAGGACAACAGTTCACAAAGTGGTGGACATGGTGTCATTAAAGGATCAGAGGATGGCCAAGATTTTGGACATGACATTATTTGGTAGTTTAAATTGATCATAGGCATGAGTGGAGATGATATTAATATAGTCTCCCCCATCAATCATAACTCATTTGATGTGGGTTTGGTTGATGTAGGCAGTGATGAAAAGAGGGGGATCTAGGTCATCAAGATGGATAGAAGGTATTTTTAAATCCTTGAAGGTGACAAGGTTAGAAATTTGGAGAGTGCTAATAAAGGCTTTCAAAGGTTGAAGGTCTTCAATTTGGACCTCGATTGGTTGTAATGCCTCTATTATTGCTTGGTTATGATGAGAGGATATATTAATCAACTCATATAGGCTTATCTTTACTAGGGTTTGGTGAAGTTGTTTGAGAACCACTCTTCTGATTGATTAAAAGGGGTTGGATTGAGAGGTACCCAAGATAAATACCTTGGGTTTGGTTGAAGGTGAAGGTGCTTGAATTTGACTTGGTTGGGAGGTGGAAGATGGGTATGTCCGTGGGATGGACACTTTCACCTTCCCCGTATCATTTTGTTGATCATGTGATCGTGTGACCACATGGATAGTATGGATAGAGGGAAGAGTTGGGGTAAGAGATTGGTTTGGTTCCCACTCACTCTAAGGTGAGAGTAGAGGAGTGGGTAGGGGTTGAGTGTTGGTTATTGTTTATTGAATTAGTAACAAGATCATGGGATTTTCATCTGTTAATAGATCATCCTCATCATAAAGCTGATGGATTACGGTTCGAATACTTTGCAGTTCTCTGTGTCATGCTCGGGTGTCTTATGATAGGTGTATACTTGGCAATCATTATACCAGATGGGTTTTTGACTAAGAGGGTAAAATGATATTATAAGAGGTAAGGTCAAGTAATAAGTATTTCAATGAATTTCTTGCTTATTATTAGAAAGGAGAAAAGAAGAAACTAAGCATGAGGATGGTTGAAAAAACTATTTGATTGTGCATGCATTGAATCAAAATATTGTGGAGAGCTCATCTTTGGCTCCAGAGGATGACTTATAGATAATAAAGCACTAAAGAAAACTTGTTTGTTAGACAAATAGTTGGGTGGATTGCCTAGCAATATCTACATTCAGAAGCAAGAGCTTTCTCAGGGGTTGTCAATACATGTATTTTAAACAATTAAGTTTATAAAATAGAAAAGAAAGTATTTGCATCAATATATCAAAGGTATTTAAATTGAATATAAGAATGCTTGCTTATAGAATAGACTATAAATGATTAAAATAGAGATAATATAATTAATACTATTGCTAAAGGGTTAGGGTTTGCTTCAAAAAATTAGAAAGGGGTATGTGATCAGGTAAGAACATAGAAAATCAGATTTGGTTGGGTGTAGGTAGGTGAAAATAGCTTGCCATAATTTATTGCCATAGTTACCATAAATAGTTGAAATGATCATCAGTGGTTAAAGTGACCGTCGACAATCAAGCTGACCATTGATTATCGGATAGACTGTCGACAGTTGAGACAATTGTCGATGGTTACTATGTATGGGTTTGGGTTGGTAAAAAGCTGATTGATGGGATCTCAAAGTGAGATTCCAAGAGTTGGGTTATTGTTGGGTTGAATACGAAAATTAAATAAAGTAATTGAATGTTGGAAATCAAATACTTACCTTGCAGAAGGTTAATTGGGTGGTTGATTGAAGTGGTTGACTCATTAATGGAGCCTAGCATGATTGTGACAGAGTAATAATACTCAACACTTTGGCAAAATTGTGGTGACAAGTTGGCTCTTTGATGTAGTAGCTATATTTTTGGATTGCTAATGATGATTAACCTACAAGACAAAAGAACTCTAGATGCACAAGCTCTTGATAACAATGGTAGATTATGGATTGCAAGATTATAGATTTGTAGATTGTAAATTATAGATTATAGATTATAGATTATAGATTATAGATTATAGATTATAGATTATAGATTATAGATTATAGATTGAAAATCATAGATCATAGATTGCAAAATATAGATTATAGATTTTAGATGCTTTTTCACCCCTTATTCCTCTCTTCTTATAGGCAAGACAAGAGAGTTGTAACAAGACATGAACTAAGCTTCCTAAATTTAACTTGCACATGCAATGGCTCACACACAAATGAGGACAAGTTATATTTAAAAAATCAAGGTAGGTGTTTGATGTTGGTGGTTAAAGAGGTGAACCCTGACTGTTGGCATTCATCCTAACCATCAGTGGTCGAGGGTCTAGGGTAAAAATTGGTGAAAGTTAAGGTTAAGGTAGTTTAGTCAAACTAACTACAGGTAAGGTTTGGGTAGGGGTCAAAGGGTCTGATCAACCTAGAGAGGGTCCTAAGGCATTTTAGGGGAATTACAACATTCAAAATTATGGTGTGCATATTTTTGATGTCTACATTTTGCCCTTCTTTGTTATGCAGCTTGAACTAACTAGTTGCAAAACAAAAACTGACGTTGGTAAAAGATTCGATTGCCTCGATTATGGGAGGAGATGTTCTCCTTCAAATTGTGAGTCAATGAGGTAAAAAATAATCAATTTAAGGTTTGATAAGGTGGGTGAAGGTGATGATGAAGGTTGACGTCATGAAGGTGGATGATAGGTTGGGTACTAAAGTGCAAACAAACACATAAAGTGTGACAAAAAGGTATGATAGCTAAGATCATGCAAAGACAAGGTTGTCATAATTGATAAAAATAAAGGTTGATGCTAGAAAGATAAGTGACCAGTGTACTGCATTATCATATTTAGGCATGACAGTTGGGTACACCTATTAGTCTCATAGACAAGGTAGTGTTCTCATGGGTATCCAAGGCAGGAAGTGCTCTTGTAGTAAACATAAATAGGTCAAGTGTCACAGGTATCCAAGGTAGGAATTACTCTATAAAAGACACAAGAGGGTCAGGTAAGTGCGAGGTGGTTCAACTCAAAAAAGGGTCAACATGGCAATGTTGTCGCTATGGTGAAAGGACCAAGCAAAAAGTGTCACAAAATGCATGTTAGTTGGGCTGAAAAAATCCAATGTTGAGGTGAACATAGTCGTTGGGGTGGATGGAGAAGGTAGGCTCCATGGGTGGATTTGGGTTTGCAAGAGAAGGTAATCTCCCAAAAGTTGGTACTTAGGTGTAGGTGCCTAAAAAAATTTAAATGTGGGTTTCTTGACCGTCGACAGTCAGGGGGCCCAAGATCAACCGTTGATGGTCAGCCTAACCATCGATGGTTAGGGGAAACCCTAAAAGTATGAAAGATAAAAAGTGAAAATGAAAAGTTGATTTTCCTTTGCTATTTGACCTCTGTGTTTTTTATGTTCTAGGTGATTTGGATTTTTATGAATGATAGTACTAATGAGGGTTAGCTAAACATTTACCTGAGTTGGTGATTATTGATTGGTCAGAGGCACGTGTTGAGGTGATCTCTTAAGACCGAGATATAGGGTGGATGAGGATGCAATTGAGTAGCTAGACATGGACTCTGACCTTGACAGAGGTCAATGAATGAGGTAGGTGGTGTTTTAAATTGATAGATTAGTGGATTTGGTTGATTTAAATTTGAATTTGAGTAGTATGAAGTGGTTTTGACCTATATTTAGGTTTTGCCTATGATCTTAAAAATTAGCCAATGAAATTTGAAACTGAAAGGAGATTAGGATTTGGGGTAGGGTATATGATAGAGATAGGTAGCTTATTTGTTGGATTTGTGTTGTTATGGTAGTTTTTTAGTAGGGTAGGGTTAGGTATTTTGCCATCGATAGTCACATGCAGTGACCATCAGTGGTTCTACTTGACCATAGATGGTCAGTCTTGACCATCTATGATTGACTACCAAATCTCAATGGTCACTTGATTGTCAATAGTTGTAGCGACTATTTGTGATCGAAAGAATGGGTAAGTGGGTTATAAAGAACAAAGGAAATGGGGTATTGGAAAATGTTTTAGCATTCTAAAATGTTGAAAGGCTTATGGATATAGGGTAGGTGTCAAGTAGAAATGGTGTGCTAAAAAGGTTTAGGTGTTTATTGAAAAAGATAGTTAAGTGTTGGTTTAATAGGTTAAGGTAGGTGTTAAAAGGTTTGGTAGGTGAGGGTGGCGAGAGGTAAAGCTATAGAGGTAATGGTTGTGGGTTAGTGTTAGAATAGGTTGATTTAGGTGGTTTTAGGTTGATAAAGATATGGATTTGGGAATGATCAATGGCAATGGGAAACTAAGTGTGCATGCTAAATTTTATTTTTGCAGGCACAAGATCAGATCTAGATGAGGGATCAAGTTCCTAGGATCTTTGTGGAGATCCATGGAGGGATGATTGAGGAATATTAGACACACATGGGGGATGTTAGCCTCAGAGCCATGAGACACTACTAATGCTTGCCTTGAGATATAACATTGATTGTGGCCCTCATCAATAGATGGGATCCAACCACGAACACCTTCCTCTTGCCGATAGGAGAGATGACCAACCTACTAGATAATGTTCATAGGATTACATGGTTGTCTATTCGGGGGGAGCTGATATATCACATAGAGAGTGAGGAGAGGGATGAGAAGATGGAGCTTTTGTATGATGAGGATCAGGCCCTTACCAAGTGGCATATTAGTGGTTTTGGTTATGAGCCATTGTACTAGAGGGATCTAGATGAGAGGCAGTTTATGATTATGATGATGGTGGTAGTTGCTTATTTTGCATTGCTAGATTTGAGTAGTGGGTAGTTTCTTTATCTACTATTAGGTGTGTTGGTGGAGATGTTACTCAGTAAGATGGTGTTTGGGTGGGCACCAGTTTTGCTAGTTCATATCTATAGGGAGATATGGGGATTCTGAGCTCACATGGGATATGAGATCAACATGGGTTTTATGTTCCACTATTGGGCATACAAGCACATTAGGGTTATGAGATTGTTGGGGTTACCATGGGAGGGCTATGCCCAGATGGATTTCAGAGTGGGATTCATGTGATGGAGGGGTGACTATGCACTCATAGGAGCTAGAGGAGGTACAAGAGATATTGACTAGTTTAGGGATGCATTGGATGGCTTGGTTGTGGGGGATGTGGTGTGGAGGCCATTTTTTGGCTTTTTTAGGTGGGCCCGATATAGCTACCATACATTATCACTATAGATATAGAGATGGATCTATAGGAGTAGATAGGTGAGACTAAGCTTATCCCATTTGATAGAGTTTGGAGGCATTTTGGCTTAGTATAGGGGATCCCAGGTCCATTCTTGAGATACAAGAAGGAGGATGTTGAGTTTTTACTTCCTAAGCCATAGCTAGAGGAGGTGGCCCTAGTTCACAATGAGCTACCTATTAGAGTAGAGGTTGATGATGTTGGTTTTGTTCATGGCTATGCAACATGATACTAGGCACTTTATGTAGCAACTGATTTTGGGTGGGATGATGGTGGTCGATAGGATATGGATGTGGATCTAGTGGGTGGGGGTCCACATGTATAGGTACAAGGAGGTGGCCCTGATGGGTACGTAAGGGTAACACTGGCTACCACACAAGCATAACTTATAAGGTTACAAGGACATATGTCCACATTGAATGGCTAAATTATGATACTACAGGGTTAGTTCACCATCATGATAGGTGAGAGAGATCAAGCTAGGACATCACTTGGCTTGGTAACCTAGGATAACGACACCTTGAGATAGAGGGTAGGAGCAATGACAGCATCATTAGGAGGGCCACTAGGTATGATCTCTATAGCATGATATTTGGCCACAGTGGAGGAGTTGAGGTACTATGAGGCTATTTTGATAACACAGTAACCTGATAAGCCCTGATGGGGTGAGTATAGAGCTAGCTTAGCAGGTGGGGTAGTTGTGGTAACTCTAGGTTAGTGGGCTGCTTTAGTGGGCTGATAGATAGTCATCCCAAAAGGGCAAGTTCCAGATGGCAGTGGTAGTGCAGGTGGAGTTGGTGGGATCGGTACCTTAGGGGCATGATGTGTTATATTATGTTATATATAGATGTACATGATTTTGATACCAGCTTGTGTGCTGATGTAGTGAGATGTATATGCATTGAGAGAGAGGATATACATTATCACATGTATTATTTATTTTCATGATATGATGTATATTTGACTTATGAGCTATATATATGTGATCATTATTTATTGCTCATACTCATGGTGTATGATTTGCATTTGGTGTTTATTTTTTATGATGTGATGTTTACATTGCTTATGGATTACGCTTATGTTATGGTTGTGTAGACATTGATATATGCTTAGCTAGGTATCAGATGATTTTGATTTATGGTTATGTTTCTTGGTTGCTTACAACATGCTAAATATTAAGGATTATATGCTTCATTATTTAGTATTTTGACATGTGGTGGAAAATGGTTGATTGTTTTAATTGATTATGGATGTGATTATCATGCTTGTTATGGTTATGGTTATCGTTATGGTTATGTTTTTTGTTAATGTTTATGATAAAACACACGAGGTAGTTTAATTAACAACACGAGGTAGTTTGATTAACAACACTAGATGGGAGAATAAAGAACATAATCAAGAGAGAAATGTCATAGTGAAAATATCGACTAGTCATGATAGGAAAAGAAGAGAGCACGATGCTTATTCATTGACAAGGACTAAAACAAAAATGAAGGTGGATTGGCTTAATGAACATAAGCCCTTCAAATGCTTCGCATTAGTGTTCATTAATTAGTTAAAAGGTGTCTTGACCACATAATGTTAAGTAAGCTCAAAATCCCTTGCTTATAGGGGAAACAGGTGAAAATGGAACCTTCTTGTGAGACTAGTATGCCTCTTATATAGGTGTCCAAAGAGTTAGTTTAAATAATCCTATGCCATGTAAAGTGTAGACTGATCAATGCAAGAAGTCTACTTGTGAAATCTTATTGCGGTTTTCACCTTATTATGCTGCTTGAGAGCTGATGCAGCTTTCGAGATTATTTTGCTTTTATTTTGATTGTGATTATGGGTCTTTTATTGTATTGATATATATGGGAAGTTGATCGATGTAGGAAGCTTCAAATAAATTTTTATGCTTTTGACAAATGTTTTACCCAACCATCCTTTAATGGAGTCGTCTAAGTTTACGTGCTTTGTTTAATGCTTTTGATAATTATCCTTCAAGGGAATACTCTATCTTAAATGTGGCAATTTCAAATAAATTTTTAACAGTTGTCCTTCACAAGAGCAGTCTGTGATGCTAGGAATTACCCATGATTGCTAATGACAGGGATGTTTTAATTTTTTATTGATTTGAATTTTCCTAACATATACTTGCTTAGGACGGCTTAATGGCTCACATTTATGAAGGAAAAACTAAAAGCACAAGAAGGTTGATTAGGTGTAAAAGAGGTTTTGGTGATAATGATCATGGGCATCCATCCTAAAAATGAGTGGAAAGTACCATGAGAACCATGCCATGCGTAGATTCATGGTACCCATTATTTAATATTAGGCTATGACTAAGACGAATAATCACATGATTCATCTTTAATCGATTGCCCCTAAAATAGGGAGATGGAATGTGGGTGGATAAAAAGGGACGGGCTTAAATTAAACAAAAGGTGAACTTGATCCTTCGTAATAAAAGAATGGATGCAAATGCGAAGCATTGAGGGGCTCAAGTTCTTGGTGGCCTTCACAAGAAGACAATCGATAAGCTCCTTATCTATACTTGCAGGTTATGATATAAGGTCCAAGCCAATTGAAAGTAAACTTACCACGCTTACTTTTCTCCATGTTAATGACATGTTGATTTTCCTTTAGGATGAGGTCTCCAATGTTGAATTCTCACACTTTAAGGTGTTTTTTATAGGCACACTTAATGCATTATTCATATACATTGAGATAGGAAATGGCTACTAGACGATGCTCATCTAGTAGCTCAAGCTGAGCTAGACAGTGCTGACGATAATCACTCTTAGAAATGAGATCTTGTAAAGATATGTGAATGGATGGGATCTAGACTTCGAGAGACAAGACAACCTCCACTCCAAATAGGAGAAAAAATGGGTAATACTCGTAGGGGTCCTAATTCTAGTACAATATGCCCATAAGGAAAATGGGATGTACAAATGCCAATCCTGACCAGATGCATTGACCATTTTAGTTAGAATGTTATTAAGAGTTTTGTCAGAGGCTTATGCCTATCCATTATCTTGAGGGGGATAGGGCTAGGAGAAGCTTAACTGAATGCCAAATACATCACATAGACTCTAGACTTACTTATTCTTAAAGGATTTACCATTTTCAATGATAATCTTATGAGGAACATCGAAGCGATAGATGATATGATGTTGATAAAGTCAATAATCTTCTCTACTTTGGTCAATACTAGAGGAATATCCTCTACCCACTTGGTAAAATATTCAATCATGATGATGATATAATGATATCACTATGAGGAATGGGCATTAATTTCACCAATAAGGTCCAAACCCCATTATGAAAAGGGCCAAAAATAAGTAAAAACATGAAGGTTGTAACTGAGTGCTTGATGAAAATTAGCATGTTGTTGACACTTAAAACACTTTTTCACATAATCATAGCAGTATTGGTTAAGAATATCCCAATAACAACCAAGACAAAGGATGCACTTAGCTATGGCAAGGCCACTAAAGTGTCCTCCATAGATACCATCATGCATTACCTTGATATCATGAGAGGCTTCATGACTACGTAGGTAAAGAAATAGGAGGACATCAGAGCCTTGCTTATAAATGATACCTCCTAGTATGGTATAACATGAGTTACTTTGAATAAATGCTTCTTGAGCATTCTTAGGGAGGCTAGAAAGAACTATTCCAAGGTTAAGATAGTCAAAATGTTGCTGATACCAAAGGTCAGGTTAGGTCTCCTCCACATTAAAAATGGTGGGAGAATCTAGTTTGACATAAGAAGGTTGGGTAAGTCTATGGATAATGATAGACAACTTAGAATGTGAAGGTGTAGATGATATCTAAGAGGTAATGGAAGCCATGGTGTCAATGAACTCATTGGTAGATCATGGGGTTGACTGGATGCGATAATGTTCAAATGATGCCAAGAGTTCATCAACTAGTTGCTTGTACTACTACAAAACATCATTCTTACACTAATAAGAACCACTAATTTGATTGACCATAATTTGGGAGTCACCAAAGATATTGATTGTTTTAACTCTTAGGGTTAAGGCAATTTGAAGACCTATTACTAGGGCTTCATACTCAACCATATTATTGGTACATTCAAAATCAAGATTGAAGGACAAAGGGAGAGGTGCACAATCAAAGGGGATAAGGATGATCCCAACTCCCTCACCACATTAGCATTTTGATCCATCGAAGAACATGGTGACTTTATTGGTGAAATTTACTTGAGAGAGGGTCATGATGGACTCATCAAGAAACTCAAGAGGAGGTGGTTGGCTATCTGCTAAAGGTGCCTCAGCCAATTGGTTGGCAATGACCATCCCCTCAATTGAATTTTACTGAAGAAACTCAAGATCAAAATTTATTAAAAGCATGAGCCACTTGGCCACACGTTGGTTTTGATATGGCTTAGAGTCCATGTACTTGAGTGGGTTGGTGTTGGTTATGACATAGGTTTTATGGTTAAGGAGGTAGTGGTAAAGTTTGGTGGCCACAAAGACTAAAGATAAGTAAAGCTTCTTGATATGGGTGTAATGAGTCTCATATTCTACCAGTGTGTAACTAATGTAGTATATGGCTTGCTCTTTATGTTTTTCATCTCAATGAGCCAGCATTTCCCCTAAGGAATGGTTGGTGACAAAGATATAAATGCAAAAGGGTTGGTCATCCTTAGGAGGGCTAAGGACAGGTAGAGATAAAAGGTACTCTTTGAGTGAATCAAAGGATTTTTGACAATCATTATTCCACTTGAAAGAGACATTCTTTTTTATAAGGTGGTGGGAGAGTTAGCATCAATTTGAAAGCTGGGAGACAAAATGGCAAATGGATTGAAGCTTCCCCTATAAACTATGGAGTTGCTTAAGGTTGGTTAGAGGAAGCATGTCTAGGATTGTTTTGTTCTTGGTAGGATCAACATAAATTCCACCAAATGAGATAATAAAACCAATAAGCTTTCTTAACAAGACCTCAAAAATGCACTTCTTGGGGTTAAGATAGACATGATAATGGATAAGTCATTCAAAGATGATTTTGAGAACGGATAAATTATCCTTTCAGAGTTTTGATTTTTTGAGAAGGTCATCCACATAGTCCTCTATAATTTTATGGATAAGATCATGGAAGATGTAGGTCATGGCACATTGGTAGGTTGTACCAACATTTT
The DNA here is from genome assembly GCA_037957365.1 of Torreya grandis. Classification (NCBI taxonomy): domain Eukaryota; kingdom Viridiplantae; phylum Streptophyta; class Pinopsida; order Cupressales; family Taxaceae; genus Torreya; species Torreya grandis. The sequence goes on from JARHVA010000384.1 coordinate 2,952,916, forward strand.
TAAGTCTAAAAGGCATGACTATATAGCAAAAGGTTCCCTAAGGGGTGGTAAAGGCAATTTCATGATAATCTTCGAGAGAAATTAAGATTTGATTGTAACCCAAGAACCTGTCCATGAGAGATAACATCTCATGGTTGATTGTAAGATCAATAAGTTTATCGATGCTCAGTATAAGAAATTCATCTTTGGCGCAATTGAGGTTTAGGTCATGAAATTACACATAAATGTGTAGTCCCCCTATGGCTTTAGTGATAGGTAATACATTTGAAACCCATTGGGGGTATTCAATGGGTTGAATGAAATTAACAGAGAAACAACATTGAAGTTCTTCTTTGATGAGTAAGGGTTATGTGAGGATGCATGCATCAGAGCTTTTGATTGACAACTTTGGCATTATGATGAGTGACTATGTTATGGGTAGTAATGATGGGGTCAATTCCAGGCATGTCGCTATAATACCAAGCAAAGGCTATGATACGATCTTGGAGGAAAGAGGGGAAGTTTTGAAGTTCTTCAATATTCAGTGATTGGCCAAGTTTGACAATGTGGGAGTTGTTCGTAGTGCCCAAGTTGATACCCATGGTGGATTCATTTAATACGGTCAAGGTCTTAGGAGGAAGGGATTTGTGGATTGAATAATCTAGGGCACCAAGGTACGTGAAGATAGAATCATCATCTTGGCACTAAACAATGTTAATGGTAGGAGAGTCTTCTCCTATCATCTCAAGATGTATCAAAGGGATGGTTATGATCACCCCCTCCTTCTGATAACTCAGGGGTCCTCGGTAGATCTTGTTGATGGAAAAAAAGTTAGGTGGGATGATGTCATCATCCTCACACATGGGTGGGGGAGAGGTCAGTAAAGAAGGGGTTTCTTCATCAACAATGGTGGTAGTAGGTTTGGGTTGCTTCTTGTTAGGTAGGATGAAACCAAGGCCATGCTTATTATGAGGTTTTCGGGTTTTAATGGTGATCAGCTCATGTGGGCTATGTTCATACCACCCAAGACCAAAGCCTTTCCAAGCACACCAATGGAGGTATGGCTTGGTGAAGCTTGATTTGTCAAGATAGGAGAAATTAGTCATAAATGGCTTAGGGGAGAGAGAGGTGGTAAAAATGCCAAGGGGTTTGTCAAGTCCCCCATAGAAAAAATAAGTCTAACTGTGGGGAGGTCCAAAGGGAATGATAGTTCCAACATTGGGGTTATATCCTGGTTAGTTGGTGAGTTTCCCATACTCATGAGGAGTAGGGAAAGCATCAAGGGCTAAAAGGCAATACTCCCCCAGTGAAAGGCAACGGAACATGGATTCCAAAGGGTCCATGATGGGGATATGATTGGAGGGGATGGATGAGTTATTTAATGCCTCATTGGTAGAAGGGGAAATGATATCCACTTTGGTGGTTGAAGGTTAGGATTTAGTTATTGAGGGTGTGTTGGATGGGGGTATATGGACATCATTAGGGTGGTAGGCTATGTTGCATATTAAGAAAGGACTAGGTTTAACTTAGATGGTGATGACCTGGCCTTCATACTCAAACTTAATGTAATGGTGGAGGGTATAGGGAATGCAACCCATGGAAAGGATCCAAGGTCATCCCAACAAAACATTATATTTAAATTCACCTTCAACTACATAGAGAAATTTAGGGAGCATGTAAGGTCCTACACAGATATGAACGATAACTATTTCAAGGGTGGTGGTCATGGTGTCATTAAAAGAATGAAGGATGGTTGAGGTTTTGGATATGATGTTATCCATAAGGTTGAGTTGGTTATAGGCATGGGAGGAGACGATGTTAATACTGACTCCCCCATCAATCATGAGCCTTTTAACATGGGTTTGGTTGATGTATGTAATAATAAAAAGAGGGGGATCTGGGTCATCAGGGTGAATAGAAGGTATATTTGAATCCTTGAAGGTAACAAAGTTAGAGATTTAAAGGGCACCAATCGAAGCTACTAAAGGTTGAGGGTCTTTAAGTTAGACCTCAATAGACTGCAAAGCCTCTATTAGTGCTTGGCTGTGATGAGGAGAGGTAGATATCAACTCATACAATCTCATCTTCACCAAGGTCTGGTGAATTTTCTTGAGGATAACTCTCCTGATGGATGTAGAGGAGTTAGATTAGAAGACACCTAGAATAGAAACCTTAGGTTTGGTCGAAGATGGGGATGGTTGAATGTGAGTTAGTTAGGAGGTTGGAGATGGATACATCCATGGAATGGACACCTTAGGTTCCCCTTATCCTTCTATTATGATATTGTGACCATGTTGTCATTACGGATAGGAGGAGTTGATGTAGGAGATTGGGTAGACTCATCTTCACTCTGAGGTGAGAGTAGAGGATTAGGTAAGCATTGTGTAGGTATGGTTGTTGGTTGGTTAGATATGAGGCCCATATGAGGTTCATCTATTAATAGATCATCCTCATCATAAATTGATGGATGATGGTTTGGAGAGCTTTGCATTTCTTCATATCATGGCATGGTGTCCTATGATAAGAACACACTTGGTGGTCATTGTACTAGATGGGTTTTGAAGCTATGGGTCAAAGGGCTTGATGGGTGGTAAGGCTAAGCAATAAGCTTCCAATAGCCTATGGAAAATGGTTGAATAGGATTAAAGTAAAGGTGGTAAGGGTTTAGCAGTCTTAGCTTTAGTTTTTGAGGCAAAAGGTTGTCTAGAAGAAGGTTTGGTGATAAGTGCCTTAGGTAAGGTGGTACGCTTGGTTGATGGCTTTAGTTTAGACAAGGAGGTTGATGAACTAAATGTATAAGATTGCAAGGTAGGTAGTCTGGAGACTATTAGTGCAGTGAAGAGAGGTGTGTCAGAAAGTAACTATAAGGTGTGACCAAAAGAGGTGGTGGAGTTTTGGTAGAGAGAATGGGTTTCTTGTTCAAGGTAGAGGGATGAGGTTTGAAAATGGAGGGCAAGGTTGAGGGATGAAAAATTTAGGCCTTTGGGTGGTTTAACCTCTTTGGTTGCTTTGGTTTAGAGCCTGGTTACAAGTTCTGGTGAAGCAAGCTCCACCTTCATAGATGGGTGACTAAGGCTTGGTGTAGGGAGGAAAAAAAGGTTTTTGGTAGGTATAGTTGGGGTGATAAGAGAGGGTTTGGATACTTGGGTCTTGGTTAGCTTAGGTGGTTTAGGGTTGGTTCGTTTTATTGCTTAGGATTTGGGTGCCTTAGATGGTCGAGGGATTGTCAGATTGGTAAAAGTAGTTATGAATTTGGTTGATAGGGAAGGGGTTCGAATATAGGAAGTGTTAGGTCAGTCTACTAAGGGTAAGATTGGAGGTTCTTGCTTGGTGATATAAGGTAGGCCTAATTACTACCAGAAGGTAGCTTGATCCATGTCAAGGTAGAGATAAACTACAATTTTTGCACTAATATAGAGAATGGTTTATAGGCTGGTTTTATTCCTTGGATAGTAGACCTTAAAGATAAGCCTGTAAGTTGAGAAATAGGAAGGGTAACCTCATGCTCTTCCTCAATTAAAGGATATGAGGTTTGGCTGGGTGACTCCTATATGGTAGGATTAGGCATCAGGGTTTCCTCTTTGAGAATGATTTTTATGGGATGGGTAAGTTGTTTGGTAGTTGACAGGGAATGTAAGATGGGTACTTAGTCCAATAATTCAGTTGAAGGAGAGGTTGATGGCTCCACTACCTTGATGAGTGGGGGAGGAGAAAGGGGTGTTTCCTTGGTTTGAGTTTCTTAAAGAGAAGGTAACTCCACTACCTTAATAAGCAGAGAGGGTGAGGGATAAATAGGTTGGTCGAAAGGTTCTTTATCAGTGAGTGTGTCAAGAACCATGTTAATAGTATGGGAATCATGAGAATACTCAACCATGTTGCTTTCATTCTTAGCAGGTGAATGGTTGGGAAAAGGTTGCCTAAAGATGTCATGGGCTTGGTTTGGTGGTGAATTAGGGTTATTCAATATAAGCTCCCCCTTGTTGATGAGGGATTGGACAATACTATTGAATGTGTTGCACCTACTAACGTCATACCCTATCACTCAGTGGAAGGCACATATATCATTTTCATTATACCAACTAGGTGCAGGATGAGAAAATTCAAATTTCCTAGGTGGTTTGATAGGAGGAATTTGAATGATATTGGCTTTCAATAAATTTTCCAAGATTAAAGCATAAGATTTTCCAAGCAGAGTGAATTGCTTTTGGTTGTTAAGGTTTTGGGTCTTGGTGTTTTACTTTGAGGAACGAGAGGAATTTGGTTGGTTGATGGATGATGGGGGAGAGGTTTTAAGGACAACCACATTTGCAGTTATCTTACCCCTGGTATTGGTATTAGACTGATTATTTGGTTTGGTAAAAGAAGCCTCATTGGTTTTGTAAGTAGAATTCATGTTCTTTAATTTTAGATTTGCTTCATCAATGGCTTTGTTATCTAACTTATGCACCATGGTAAAAGATTCATCAAAGGTGTGGAAGCTTTGGACATGTAGTGTAGAGGAGATATGCTTGGCACACGCTCGAGCAAAGAGCTTTATGAGTTCAGGTTGAGGTAAGGAGAAGGAAAGTTGGTTAATTAAGCTCTTCCATCGAGCTAAAAAATTAGTAATGAATTCATCCTCAAACTGTTAGATAGAGCAGAGGTCGGTGATAGAAACTTTATTAGAGATATTGATCAAAAAGTGGTGCAAGAAGGTTTGAGCCAGTTAGGTGAAGGAGAAGATGGAATACTTGGGTAAGGCACTATACCAATCCAAACTTGGATCAATTAGGAACATGGGGAAGGTGCAAAGAATGAGGGCATCATCATAAGTAATCAGGTAATAAGCATGCCTAAATTCCCTAAGGTGTTGTTGACGATCCTCCTTACTTTGGAAGTTAGAGAACTTGGAAAGTTTCCATTGGGGAGGATATGGCTTAATAGGTACAAATGGATGGATGGGATCATTACAGATTTGGTCATATGACAAGATGTTGTGAGCACTCGATATGGATGACTCTAAGGTGGTCATTTTATCCATAAGCATCTTCATTAGGTTCATTTGGAGTTGTGCACCTAAAGGGTTATAAGATGCATACTGCTACGGTGGTTGGGAGACATACTGATAGTGGGTAGAGGGTTGGAAGGCTACCATATATTGGTATGTGGATGCCAATGGTTGGGAGGAATATACATAAGGGTAGGTAGAGGTAGGTGGTTAGGTAGTGGGTAGAGATACACACCCTTGTAGGTTAGGGATGTAGCCAAAGTTTGGTGCAAGGGGAGCTTGTTGGATAAGAGCAATAGTTGGGTTGGTGATAGATGGAAGGGTGATGACCCTTATGTTTATTAGTGTCAAGGTAGAGGGTATAGACACCACAAGGCTTTGAATCAGAGTAGTGGTTGATGGATTGGGGGTCGCTGAAGGAAGGTTAGTAGTACTAGAGGTAGGCACTCTTATCATGGAGGAGTGGTTAGTAGGAGTGTAAAGTATAATCACAGTGGTAGTTTGGGTTAGTTGGTTTTTTATGGTAGTCTCAAAGGGGTTGTTGGTTGATGAGGAAGCTTGGGTAGTCAACGGTTAAGTAGTAACCATGGAAATAGAGGTGCTCCCTATGAGCTAGACAGGCATGTCATAAGGTAAATCTACGGGTGGAGTCAAAGCTGGGATATAGTAAGACATGGTGGTAAGATAATGTTACAAGGCTAGGGGATTATTATCTAGGAAAGTGGCAAAATCTGCATCACTTTGAGGAACCTCTTAAGGGAAAGTAAGACTTCTCGACGGGTGAGAAGATTCTACTATTTCAAAGGTATAGTCCATAGATGAAGAGGTGGAAGAGGTAGGTTGGCTTGGTGACGGGTTTTTCTCCATAAGGTCACGATCTCTTTGTTACTGGTGAGTGAGAACCATACGAGATAGGGGAGAGTGAAATCACAAACAACGTCACCACTCAAATAAAAAAAGATAAAAAATGATCAAATAAATCAAATCACACTCTAAAAGAGACATTAAGCCCTAGATTTTTATTTAATCTCACTTTTGGATTATGCCCTAAAGAAGTTGTGTGACTGGAATTCGCTTGTAGAGTAGGTACTACAAGGAAATCTAAGGTTGATTTTAGGTTATATTTAGGCACTCAAAAAGAATCTATATTGGAATCAATACGTGGCTTGGTATTAGGGCCTACCCCATCACTTCACACACCATAACGATAAGGGTGTCAAGTGCTTAACCAAAATATATTGATATACAGAGTTTATACTCAAATAGAGAGCTACATTGGTTCTCCCCTTCGTAATGACCTCCAATTAGGATCATTGAGAAAGGGTAAGGTTACCACTAAGTGATGAAATCCTAGTCGAGCCTTGTCTCAAGTTTGTTTGATGTTTAATTGGTGAAATTGGTTTGGTCTAATGTGTGCAACAAGAGTGATGCTGCGATAAATTACTTTGCATTTAAGTTAAGCGATGTGAACTAAACTTTCAAGCAGTCGATGTATGCACTTAATTTTAAGCCCAAAAGAAACTTTTGATTTCATTAATGAGCATAGAATAAAGAGAGAATGCAAGAAAACAAGAACCCAAGTAAGGACACAATGGTCCCATCGGGCATGCCAGAATGTTTCAATGAATTTCTTGCTTATTATTGGAAAGGGAAAAATAAGAAACTAAGTACAGGTATGGTTGAAAAACCTATTTGATTGTGTGAACATTGAATCAGAAGATTATAGAGAGTTCTTCTTTGGCTCGAAAGGATGACCAATAAATTACAAAACACAAAAGCAAACTTATTTGTTAGATATATAGTTGGGTGGATTACCTAGCAATAGTTAGATCTTAGAAGTAAAAGCTTCCTCGGGGGCTGTCAGTCCACACATTTTAAACAATTAAGTTTATAAAACATAAAAGAAATTAATTGCATCAATATATCAAAGGTACTAAAATTAAATACAAGAATGCTTACTTAGAAAATAGACTAGAAATGATTAAAATAATGACAAGCTAATTAATGCTAGTGCTAGAGGGATGGGGTCTGCTTCAAAAAATAAAAAAAAGGGTCTATGAACAGGCAGGAACATAGAAAGTCAAATTTGGTTGTGTGCAAGTAGGTGAAAACAACTTGCTATAATTTACTACCACAGTGATCATTAGTCGTTGGGATGACCATCGATGGTCAAGCTGGCCATCAATGATCAAGCTGACCATCAATAGTTAAATAGATTATCAGTGGTTGAGACAACTGTTGAAAGTTACTATGTATGGGTTTGGGTTGGTAATAATTTGATTGACAGGATCTCAAAGTGAGATTCTAGGAGTTGGGTTATTGTTGGGATGAATATGAAAATCAAATAAAGTAATGCTATAAATAAAATACTTATCTTACAAAATGTTGAATGGGTGCTTGATTGAAGTGGCTGACTCATTAATATAGTCTGGCATGATTCTGATAGAGTAGCATACTCATTGCTTTGGTGGAGCTACAGTGGCAAGTTGGCTCTCTAACGTAGTGATTGGATTGCTAGATTGTTGATGATGATTGACCTATAAGACAAAAAAACTCTGGATGCACAAGATCTTGATAACAATGGTAGATTGTAAATTATAGATTATAGATTGCAAATTGCAAATTACATATCCCTTTTCATCCCTTGTTCCTCTCTTCTTATAAGCAAGGTAAGAGAGTTGCAATAAGATGTGAATTGGGCTTCCTAAATTTAACTCACACATGCAATAGATCACACATGGATGAGGACAGGTTATATTTAGAAAATCAAGGCATGTGTTTGCATGTTATTGGTTAAGGAGGTGAACCTTGACTGTCAGTGGTCAAAGTGATCATCGATAGCCATCTTGATCATTGATGGTTGAGGGTAAAGGGTAAAAATAGGTGAAAGTTAGGGTTAAGCAAGTTTAGTCAAACTAACTACGAATAAGATTTGGGTAGGGGTCAGAGGGTCTAATCAGCCTAGAGAGGGTCTTAAGGTGTTTTGGGGGAATTACAACATTCAGAATCATGATGTGCAGCTTTTTAGTGTCTATAAGAAGCTTGTAATAACCTTTGGAAAATAGTCAAGTAAAACTCAGCTAAAGGTGGTGAGGGTCTAGAGGTTTTGGCCTTGGTTGGTGGGATGGAAGTCTTTTTAGAAATAGGATTGGTGGTGGAGGTCTTGGGTAAGGTTGTGTTCTTAATGGGTGATTTCAGTTTAGGTAAGGAAGTTGATAAGTTGGAGGTAGGAGATACCAAGGTAGCTAGGTTGGTTATAGATGGCTAGGTAAAGATGGGCATGTCATAAAGCAAGAGTGATGGCTTAATCAAAGGTAGTGGTTGGGTTTTAGTTGAGATAGTTGTCTTCCTAATCAAAGTAGAGGGATGAGGCCCCATGATAGAGGGCAAGGTTGAGGGAGGTAGAAGTTTGGGCTTCTATATTTTTGGTGGCTTTACCTCCTTGGTTGATTTGGTTTGGTGTTTGGTTGATGGGTCTGGTGAGGTGAGCTCCAGTTTCAAGGGTGGGTGATTAAGGCTCTGCATAGGGAAGACACCAAGGTTTTATATTGGTTTGGTTGAAGTGATAGAAGATGATTTGGTTACTTGAGTTTTGGTTACTTTGGATGGTTGATAAGTGGTTGGGTTGGCAGAGGATTTTATTGGTTTGGTTAATAAGATAGGGGTTGGATAATAGAAGTGGTGGGTTGGTCTATCAATGAGGTGGTTAGAGGTTCCTATTGGTGATGTAAGGGATCCCTAATTGTTTGCAAAATATGGCTCGATCAGTGTCAGGTTTGGAGATAAACTCCAATTTTGAACTACTCCAAAGAATGGTTTATAGATTGGTCTTATTCCCTAGGTAGTGGACTTGAAAGATAAACCGATAAGTTGGGAAAGGGGAGTGATCACCTCATCCTTTTCCTCAATGAAAAGATGCAAGGTTTGGATGGGTGGTTCCCCTATGGGAGATGTAGATATGGTGGCTTTTTCTTTAGGAATGATCTCCAAAGGAGGGGTGAATTGCTCGATAGTTGAGGGAGAAGGTAAATTGGTGATGGTTGCTTGCTCGGGTATATCAATTGAAGGAGATGGCTCCACTACCTTAATAAGTGGAGAGGGTAGAGAATAGATAGATTGGGTGATAGGTTTGTCATTAATGAGCATGTCAAGAACCATATTGATGGTATGGGCATCATGAGAGCACTCAGCTTTGTTGCTCTCATTTTTGGTAGGTGCATGATTGGGAAAAGGTTGTTTGAAAATGCCAAGGGCTTGGTTCAAAGGTGTGTTGGGGTTGTCCAACACAAGCCCCCGCTTATTAATGAGGGTTTGGACAACATTTTAAAATTTATTACACCTACTAACATCATGTCTAACTACTCAATGGAAAGCACATAGGCCGCTCTCATTGTACCAGCTAGGCGTAGGTATTACCAGGTAGGTGTAGGTTGAGGGGGTTTGATGGGAGGAAGCTATATGACATTAGGTTTTAGAAACTTCTCCAAGACCTAAGCATAATATTCCCCAAGCAGAGTAAACTATTTCTAATTATTTTGGTTTTCATTTCTCATGTTTTATTTTTAGGAGTTTGGTTGATTGACAAATGGTGGAGGAGTGATCTTAAGGACAACCACATTCATAGTTTCCTTGATTTTAGGATTGGTATTGGTTTGGTTGATTGGTTTAAAGGAAGAGGCCTCATTGGTTTTTTAGGTAGAGTTTTTGTTTTTCAACATTAACTTTCCTTCATCGATGGCTTTATTTTCTAGCTTACATGCCATAGTAAAAGCTTCGTCAAAGGTTCTAAAGATCTAAACATGCAATGTAGAAGAGATGTGTTTGGCAAATGGTCAAGCAAAAATTTAGATTGGTTTCGGTTTGGGTAAAGAGAAGAAAATTTTATTGATTAGGCTTCTCCAATGGGCTATAAAATCAACACTATATTCATCATCAAATTGTTGAATAGAGTAAAGGTCAATGTTGGAAAATTTCTTGGAGATGTTTATTGAAAAGTGATCCAAGAATGTTTGGGCTAGCTGGGTGAAAGAGAAGAGAGAATGTTTGGTTATAGCACTATACCAGTGTAATGTTAGAATGGACAAGGACATGGGGAAGGTATGAATAAAGAGGGCATCATCAAAGGTAACCAAATGACATGAATGCCTAAATGCCATGAGGTGATATTGGGGGTCCTCCTTACTTTGGAACTTTGAAACCTTAAGAAGTTCCCACTAAGGGGGATATGGTTTGATAGGGATATATGGGTGAATGGGTTCATTATAAATCTGGTCATATGATAAGATGTTAGCACTAGTGATGGATGACTCTAAAGTAGTCATTTTATCCATGAGCATTTTCATTAGATATATTTGGGGTTGTGTGCCTAAAAATTTGTGAGGTGCATACTATTGTGATGGTTGGGTAATATATTGATAGTTGGTGGGAGGTTGAGAAGTTTTCACATATTGATATGTGGATACAGGTGGTTGGGTGGATGCTATGTAGGGGTAAGTAGATGTAGGTGGTTGGGTAATGGGTAGAGGTACATGCCCTTGTGGGTTAGGGATGTAACCAAAGTTAGGTGTGATGGGCACCTATTAATTGGTTAAGGTATGTTGGGTATAAGTCATGGTTGGGTTTGTAACTAAAATAAAGGTGGTGACCTTTGTACTGATCGGTGGTAAGGTAGAAGGTATAAACACCACAAGATTTTGAAGGGGATTAGTGACTAATGGATTGTGGGTAACCGAAGGAAGGTTGGAAATGCTAGTAGTAGGTGCTCCCATGGTGAGGGGAGTATAGGTGGTTAATGGTTGGATTTCTCCTAGGGTAGAGGAGTTGTTGGTAGGGGTGGAAGGCGTAAGGGTGGTTGTAGGTTGGTTTTATACAGTGGTATCAAAGGGATTATTGGTAGATGAAGATGCTTGTGTAGTCAATGGTTTGGTGGTGATTGTGTAAATATAAGTGTTCCCCATAAAGTGGGAAGACATGCCATAAGGTGGGTTCATAGGTGGAACTAAAGCAGAGGTATGGTGAGGCATGGTGTTGAGATGATGTTGAAGGGCCATAAGGTTGTTATTTAAGAAAGTGGCAAAGTCTATATCTCTTTGGGGAACTACCCAAGGGAAAGAAGGACTTCCTAAAGGGTGAGGAGAGTCTTCTGGTTAGAGACATATTCCATCGATGAAGAGGTAGAAGAGGTTGATTATCTTAGTGATAGGTTCTATTCTACTAGATTCTTTTGATGCTAGCGAGTTAAGACCATACAAGATAAGGGAGAAAGAATGCAAAAACAATCTCACCACTCAAACAGAGAGAAGACAAGAAATGAGCAAGGAAATCAAACACACACTAAAATTTACATTAAGTCCTAAAGTTCTTTTTAATCTCTTTTGGATTATGCATTGGGTGGGTACAAGCTTAACTCTCTTATTTAAGATTTTCACTTCAATAAAAAATGGAAAAATATGATCAATAGTACTTGAGTAGGTAAATATTGTTTTCAAAAGAAATTATGTCTTCCCCTTTATCCAACGTATTAACAGTGGATGTAAAATAAGTTGATTTAGTTTTGAAAAAATTGTATCACGTAACATTATATAAAGAATATCCTTAAAAATAGTAATACCTCATGAGAAACACTAATATAGAGATTTTTGCTAGATGATTCTTAATTTTATCAATGATATCATATCCTCTATTCATATTCACTAGTACCCTAGTTGTTGGAGGGGGGTTAGGATGGAAATTTTGAATACATTCACTGTGTCCAACAGGATGATGCACCCTATCTCTTTATGTTGTGATAACATGTACCTCAACATCCAATATAATCCCAGGTGGCTATCACTACCTTGAATATCTAGGGAAATGAATGAAAAGAGTCATATATGCCATTTCTCATCAAGTAGTAAATGAAAGCATCTCATATTCAATATTTAGAAAATATAAGTTGTTAATGAGAGTTAAAAATTTATCATTATTAATATCATCCTTAGTTCTATTTCAAATAAATTTAACCCATTGCATTGCTTGAATTGGAAACATATTACATATTTACGAAAGAAATATGCAATCATGACAATCATAGATTGAATACAAAGTATATAAGACCAACATCCAATATATATATGCCAGGGTCTCATTTATGTAACAAGGGGAAATAATAAATCAGATTTGGAAGTCCAACTCTAATAGGAACTAAGTAATGTGAGGAAAATTCATATGAAAATTATGATCTTCTAATGCATGAATCACAAAGGTAATCTTATGCTATCAACTTAGTCACTTGTCATGTAATCGAACCAATACAAGTTGCAATAATTTTGAGTCTACAAGCATTCCATCAAGCACATATCTTTTGGTTTTAGAGCATGATCTTGATATAATTGGGAGTCAAATGCTTGCTATAATTCTGGTATAATCACTCTAATCTTAATTGTTATTGTTGGCATTTTCTTTTAGTTCCCAAGTTTTTGATAATCTAGAATTTGAGTTGATTTTAACAACATATTGTGTTTATTTAATCCATTTGCTCAATTTTTTGATCATACAAATGATGATCACAATGGAAGCCTCTTTTTAAATTGACATTTTGTACTTTGAGTGTGTTTGCTTAAAGTTGCAGGTCAAAGTGAATCAAGATTGGTGGCTCAACATTTTCAAGTTTTCTATTCACAACTATCGCTAGGCTTGGTTCTTGTACTTGTGTAAATATTAACACATATTAATAGGTTTTCCCTATTCTAACATAAAAACAATGATCTTTTCTTATTTTTGTGAATAAATTATAGGTGCCCTATATATTTTAGTGTTTTCATATATTTTTACTATTTTATATATATTTGGCAATATGTATATATATTTAATCATTGATTGGTTCAAATCTTTTCAATTAAAAAAGTAATTATCCAACTTGTCATTATCCAAGGCACTTTAGTTGGTAAAGTTTTCTTTGCAATCAATATTATTGTCCCATTTTATGTCTATATTAACAAACCAGTCAAAAATTGTTTATCTTTTTACTGTAATGCAAGCATCTTATTCAGCCCTATGCTCAAACAACTTTGCGTGTGGACCTATTATTGTTTTAGGTTAAACACAGTTGTTAGATTCGAACATGGAGCCTATTAGATTTAGCTCTTTTACTTTTTAAACCCTCATTCATCATGTTGAGTATTTACACTTATCAATTATCTCTTAGACAATTTTCACATCCATAAGATTGCACTTATTTGAGACATTTTGTCAAATAGTTAACTTGCACATTTTGTCAAACAGTTCACGTGTCTAGGTGATTGCTTCCACATCTAACAAAAATATGCTTTCAAATTACACTTCGTTAGGTTTTTGGTCTCTCATCCCAAAGCTCTTACTTTTTCATAGTCTAAAAAAGCTTTGTTAATTTATCCCATAACACATTGTGTTTTATTAGGCCAATGTTTTCTCTTGAGCCACATACAAATTAGAGTTAGCTTGATTCACTGAGCTTAACTTTGCATGTTGATGTGGCACTTACACTGCATTAATTACCATAGTTAATGGTGACTTGATCCCATGGAGATTCAAATTCACTATTAAATATAAGTCAAAGAATGTTAAAATCACAGAAAAATTCGATATTATCTAAGACACTTAGTTTTAATGAACTATCCTAGACTTAATAGTTTACATTTACACACTTAAATTCATATAACAGTGTAAAATATGGTTTTTAGAATTATCCTAGTTAAATTAGGTATATCAATTCTTCCTCCAAAAATATAATAAAATATTCCATCTTAAATTTTGATTGTGTCCAAATTCAATTAACAATGGTCGGTGCTAGATTTTGACATTAAAAGGTTTTATTTTGAAATTGTATGTGTATGATATTTATCATTAATTTTATGTAAATCCATAACATCATAGCTTCCACATATTTTTCTAATTGTTTAAATTTCTTGACGATTAAGGGTTCCTCAAGAGCAGGCCAACCTTTTCGTGTTTTGAATTTGTCAATTTGTGTCTGCAAAAATGGAAAATCGAATACAGATCATCGGTTGTCTACTAAAATTATTTTTTTGAGAATCATCCATGAGATTTGCCAAACAAAACTATTAACCCTTTGTTTGCCTTCAAAATCTTCTTTTTGAATGTGTTCCTTTTTTAATGAAATTTGGTGAATTTTGAGCATTCCAAGCATCCTTCAAGTTTCAAATTGCACTTAGTGTCAGGGGCTCCACCCATCAACCCTGCCCTATACTACGATAGGGAGCATGCCAGGGGTGTTTCCCCCAGACCCTGCAAGGGACGTTGATCCTTAACCCCACAAGGGGTAATACACCTTGACCCCATAAGGGGCATTGCCCCTTGACCTTGCTAGGTGTTGTTGCCCCCAAAACCCAATGTCGTGGCTCCTCATTCAAAAAATTTATAGTGTAAACCCCACATTTTTTTCCAGTGCTAACCTTTTATTCAAATTTTTACAAGGGTAGAATTAGTGGCAATTTTTTCATACTTAAGAATACTAACATTTTATCTTGCATGCCTTTGTCTAAAATCTTGTCTTATAGGTTGCCCCTCAAGATTGCCAATTTAAACCTACTTATCACTTACTTTTTAGGATGCCTATCAAAGACTTTCGCACTTTAAAAACCATCGTGTCTATATTTTATATATATCACACTTAATTAGTTAACAAATATTTTTACTTACTTGAGTGTCACCTAATGGCTATAGTGGTGTATGCTCTCCTCCCTATCTCCTTGTGGGGAGTCTTGGAGGATCAAAAAACACTAATATACCCTCCCATTTTTATTTTTTAGGAGGCAACATGATGATGAAGTGATACCCATGCACTTGCCATATGCCTTGGGGGATTGTGACCGTGGATTTCACCACCATGCATAAATCCACACTTTATGTTATGATAGAGTATAAAAATCAGGGCAAACTATCATTAGGCAAAGTGATTGACCCCATATAGGTCATCTATGAAGGGAAAGAGTTAAATCTCTAAGCCAAGCATAAAACAACACCCTATATAGAGTTGGACCCCACATACATAGTGTATATTAGGGATACCCCTAGTAAGCACGTATAGCCTAGAATAGGACTTTTGATCGTAACAGGTGACTTGTTGTTGGAGTCAGTATTAGCTCCCAAGTGACCATTAAGTGTAAATAGGGTTGAGAGGGTTTAAGAGATTCCATAATAGGTCACTAGACTACAACATCACTTGCAAAGCCATTAGACGGTGCAGTCATTGGGTTACACTCCTGAGTCAGTCACTAATTCTAAGTTTGTGGATTGATTGATTGTGTTGTGTGTTGTGGAGACTTGTATTGTTTGCACCCCTTAAAACCAAACACACAAAATCTTATTCTCATAGTTAAACATAGTCCTTAATCCAAACATCATCCCTTATTTACACATTATCTTATTCTCCATCATCATCTCATGTGCCTATCTTATTATTTTGACTTGACCTTGTCCATTCATACAAACAACATCCTAGTCTTCAACTCTTAGCCTAGGCCTCCCTAGTTAAAACACAATTCATCTAGTCACTCATTTATCCTAAGTCACAAGCTTGTCTTGACCTTTCTCTTCATTCATCCTATCCCCTTGACCTAGTTATTCACTATTATATCCCTCTTTGACCTAGTCCTTAGTCATACCCTATTAATCGTAGTCTTATCATAATACTTTTCACACCTTTCTCTTAGGTCTAATCCCATCCTAGCCTAACTTCATACCCTTGTCACACCTCATCACTCACCTTGGTCTTGCCTTGGTTTTCACCCCATCCTAGTCAAACCTCACCACATTATCTTCATCTTGTCTAGACTTGCCCAAAACATCAAGACACGTTATCTTGTCACCTAGTCAAATCCATCCCCCAAATCCACTCCAATCATCCATTTGTTCTTGAAACTTAGTCATAACCTATCACTTTATCAAAATCTATCCTTGGTTCACCTTAATCAAAACCACGCCACTCATCTTGACTTTGTCTAACCTAATTACCTTATCCAACACCATATTCATTGTATATACAATCTATCCTAGTAATAATCCAACCTACCTTTTTCTTGTCATCCTTGTCAATACTAGTCATCCTGTCAAACCTATAGTCATACGTTGGTCTTCATCTACGTTGGCAAAAAAATCTTTCCAGATTAGAGTCTCGATTCTAAGCTTGTTTGTGTCTGATCAAGTTGAGTTATAATCACAATCCTATCAACATATTAACCAAATCATCTCATCTTATTTGAGTCGATCATCTTGGTCCTGAGCTAGTATAAAATCAAATCAACCCCAGTCAAAAATAGTATTTTGGGCTAGTTTAGCCCCAATTGAATCCTAGAGATTATTGTAGCTTGCTCAGTCAAATCAAGTCTAAATCATTAAATTCTAGCTCACGTCCTAAATTGATCTACTTAATATTGTCTTATCCCATCCAACATCCCATATCCAATCAAACTTGAGATCAGACTTGTTGTCCCCAAAAATGTCACTCATTTTTGGAACAACATATGAACTATTTTGGGCCCTGCAAGACCAAAATTGTCTCTTCACTTTTTAAAATTTGTTTTGAGCATTCAAATTCCTCATTTTTTAAGCTTCTAAGAAATCTACGGACTCTGCAGGCTTGAATCTACGGACTCTGTAGGAATAAAATCTATGGACTCTGCAGGCTTGAATCTATGGACTCTACAAGAAGAAAATCCATGGACTCTGCAGGCTTGAATCTACGGACTCTGTAGGAAGAAAATCTATAGACTCTGTAGGCCAAGTTCTACAGGCTTTGCAGGGTGATTTCTATGGAATCTGTAGGAAAGAAGCAAGCTCTCAACACTTAGGCAATTTCAAGGTTGGTTCAACGACAAGGTTCAACCAAAATGTCCATCGGCAAGCTTTGAAGCAAGGATTGAACTATTGAATTGTTGAACCATTAAACCACTTTGGTTCAAAGGTTCAATGGGTTTAATGGTTCAGTAGGTTCAATGACCAAAGGGTTCAACACATTTGGTTCAAAAAGATCAAAAGGACTTAGCCAAATAAAAATAATGAACCGATTGAATCATTGAACCTTGAACCAAAAGGTTCAATGAGTTCATAGGTTCAAAGGTTCAACCTATGTGATGAAGATCAAAGAGCTTAGAAGGAACAAGTGACGAACAAAGGATGAACCAATGAACCAATTGAACCTTGAATCGAAAGAGTTCAAAGTTTAATGGTTCATGGGTTTAAAGGTTCAAAGGCGGCCTTAGTCAAGGAAAGAAGCAGTAAATAGGTGGTTCAACGGATGGTTCAACCAAGGAGCAGGAAAGTGATTGAACCAGGAAGCAATGGAACAAAAGAGACAAAATGAACTGATGAACCAATGAACTAATGTACTTTCAGCAGGTTTAAAGGTTTAAGGTTCAACATGGTTCAAGTGGCTAGTGACAATTGATGACCCCGCAGATGTCAAATTTAAAGTAAGGGAATATCCGTTGAAATTCAAATAAAGCATGGACCCAAATGCATTCAAAGGTCAAAACACCAAAGGGAAGAATCGCTGAGAGAAGGAGCGTAAAGAGCCAATAAAGCTGGGAACGTAACCCGAAGAGCTTAAATTCTAGGAAGAGATAAAGCTGGAAAAGACAAAAGCAAAAAGAGGGAGAAGCCTAAAATATCTGCGTAGAAGTAATTTCAGTAGGTGGAACAGTCCACTAAGTAGATATTTTAGCTTGTAAACATTGAAGGCGTGGCTTATTGGTCTCCCTTGGAGTAAAGACAAAATGGATAGCTGTGCAGACGTCAGAGGGGACAGACCAAATGATCCAGACCTAGGAGAAGACATATGGGATGAAGTGACATGCCATAGTTAAGACAACCACCCTATTTTCAATGCAGTCCTTTGACAAATCTGGAAACGCATTGAAGGCATTGAATGCAATAAGAGCCGCCCCATGAAACAAAACACCAAGTCTTTCTTGGATGCTATATATTGTAATCTCTTTTATTGTTTTAGGGAGATCTCCCCATTACCAAAAGCAAAACTCTACTCAAACTGAAAGGCATCACTGAGACTTTGAGCTCAGATTGTTTATCATATTTCTTTGTTTGAATCAGAAAACAAGTTACTTTCAAACTTTGTGTTGTTATAGCTTGTATCATTCTAGGAGATTGTTCTTATGTCTATTTTGTAAATGTATTCTTGTTTATTCAATTTAACAAGCAGAGCTAGTGGAAGTAATAAGGAAGGTGTCCTGAAGCCAACAACTTTCAGACTTTGTGTTGTCATAGTTGTCTTCAGTGTGTGTTTATTTTTTGTTTCTATGTAAAGGACCTTGGGATGACTTTGTGCCCCCATTGTTCTTCGTATCTCACTCTTGGGCATCAAGGTGGAGACTTTGTGCTACATCTTAGATTGTTGGTTACTCTATACTCTGTTACTAATTACTTATACTACCTGAAAGAACTCTTGTTGTTTCCTGTAAGAACACTTTTGAAAGAAGAGAAGTGCCTTCAGTGCTTTCACCAAGATTTTCTCCTCTATTTGTTAACATCATCTCTAAAAAAAGAGAGATGGATGGCTTATCCTACCCCTGAGTATTATTTTTTACTTATTTATATATAGTATATAGCTCCTACATATTCATAGGGAACCTCCCCTTGATGAGACGAGAGATTTGTCCACCTCTGATATAGTAAACCTGCACACTGGGCCGACCAATCTCCTTTGCTATGGATGATAAGACCTATTTTATTCAATCAGATAGTTGACTGATAAAATATTCACCCAACACGACTAAAACAATCTTTTATCCAAATTTATTCCACACATCCCATCTTTATCCTTCAATCTTTCCATTCAATCCCCCACATCATCCATACTTTCTCCAATCTTGATCCATGACACCCAAAATAAATTTGATCAATACCCTGATTAATTAATACCTCATGGCCAATAGAGATGTACTCCTTTCTCGCCTCTTTGAGATGAGCACTCCATGTCTTACAAACTTCAACCTCATCTACCCAACATTATCTCCAGTCTACAACCATTCATGTCCATCAATTCCTAGTAACACCTAGTCTCATTCATCCCCTTCATCCACCAGTCATAACTAGTCACCCACCCCTTCCTATACTAGTAAAGAGAATCCTATTCTAGCCACCTCACCATCTACTAGCCTACCTTCCCAATTATAATAATAACCATCTGATCTAAAGTATAATATTACATCACCTAAGTTAATTAGTGAAGATAGGCCCTATATTCCTCTTCCTATATCCATATAAACCCTCTTCTAATAACTTCTTGTTGTTGACATGATGGTCTATCTACCAACATGACATCTTGATCCTACCAAACCTAATCCCTCTTGGTATAAAGCTAACCAATACTATATATATCATCAAACCTAGGGGTATACCATTAATTGATGTCATAATTTTCAAAATTATGTCAAAGACCTCATTGACCATGGTTACATTGAAATTAAGAATGAATCAAATGAATGTACACCTGAGGGTGAACAAGAAGAGGTATGTCAGATTCCTTTTCTGATCACGATCAAGCCCTTCCCTTTCTAAGCCAAGGTCAAGACACCAAGTCCTTCTTCAATGGTCTACCTATTTTTAATAAATTCTACATTGGTGATGAATATATTTCCCATAAACCTAGTCCTCCCTTCTCTCACGAGTCCTTCCATGGACCTATCTTTGTCAAATATATTGTCTCCCCATCATCACATCAAAGACCCCATCTTGAGAGGTCACTTACAGATAATGAATCTTCTACTCACAACATCACATCATGTACATTGGGGTTATTATTAGAGTCAACACTAATCTTATCTGCATCATGATCATGTTCAACACTGGTATCTAAATCAAATTCTTCATTAGAAACATCATCCCTCATAGATATTGTATCTCATGATGACATCTACTTATTTGAGGATACCTCCAAATCAGATGTCAACCAATCATAAGGCATACCTTTTGATCTTAGCAGGATGATGAAGTCATAACAGAGTTCTTACAAGCATTATTTATCTAAATAGTCAAATTAGATTTGATCCTATATTAGATACATGTCTTGTAGATAGTCTTAGTGTTCTTTTGTTGATCTTGAGGAGATTTTCTCTAATGTTGAAACTAGGTCTCTTAAGAACCTTTATGAGGACCATGTTGCCTCATCACCACTCATTTATCTCATCATAACATCTCCCCTACCTTCATCCATCATAGAGCCTTTTCTTCCTATTAATGATCATTTAATCACCTCATTCAATAGGGACAAATAAGAACATACATAATTGGAATCTTCCCCGAGTAATATAACATGCACTAAAAATACAAATGTTACAACCCCTCAAGTTGTACTTAAAAAATGCAGTAATTTTTTTTGTTTTTCTAAAATAATTTACTTAACATTCATTCCACAAAAAAATACTTTACAACATATCCAAATTATAACTTAGAACAATAGAACTTCTAAATTCAAATACTGAAAATAATATATATCTTATTACAATTCTAATGAAAGTAAATACATTAGGACACAACTACAACTGGTCCACTAATACATCAACTATTGTTCAAATATAACAAACATATATTATAATTAAATTTATTTTAGACATTCAACCCAAAATAATAAATAAATACTAAGTTTTATGGAGTTCGAGTCAAACCAACTCGTGTATCATTGATAATCTCAAGTGTAGTGTCCAAGTAAGTACTATAGTGGGGAGGGAGATCATCATTCAAGCACTTTTTCACACCAATCACATACCATACATCCCCTACATAATCTCCTATTAGGGAATGGCCCTCCCTTCATTAATAGGTAGATAGAATGATGCGAGAATCTAGAGAGACATGTTAGTACCCCGTGTGTTGTAATATTTCTACTACATGACGTGTATCATAAAGAAAATATGTTTTTAACATGATATCACACAACATTCAAATCAAACATATGAAATGACAATGTATATCTAACATTACTTTAGCCAAAGTTTTAAAATAACATACAATCACTTGAGTCGATCAATTTTATAACACACCACTTGATCGGATTACCTACATCCAACATTAGTGGTGTTATCTAGGCTAATGAAGTTCATCTCACTACCTACTTAGCATCATCAATACATAATCTAAAATAAACATATATAAAAACACAGTCGATAAAAGTTCATACCATCTGGGTGTGCTTTATACAAGACTAACATTACATGCATGTAAAACTTAATCTACTAGTTAAATAACAATCAAATGATCCAATTATTATATTTCTAATAGTAGTATAAACAATGAAATATAATAATTCATACATTTAGCTCAACCAAAGGTATGCAATGAATCCTTATTCATTCAATAGCAATGGAGTGTATATTTTGATACATCGTTGACCTAAAATATAAATAATTTGGCTCTTTATTTTGAAATTCACTTGTTTATATTTTTAGGCATACACTTATAAGAAAATGCATGGTATAACACGTATTTTTTATAAGCTTCGCCTATTACTTTTAATTAATATTTGTTTAAATAACTTAAGGGCTAATCTGTTTCTTTTAGAAGTTATCAAGTTCAATAAGAATAATATTCTTTCAATTTATTCAATTCATATGAATTATTTAGATAATTTTGATTAATTGAATAAGTCATGTTGTTCCCAAAATCTGTCACTCATTTTGGGAGCAACATATGAACTATTTTGGTCATGTGGGCCAAAATTATCTCTTCCCTTCTCAAAAATTTATTCTGAGTATTCAAATTATTCATTATTCAAGCTTTTTCAGAAACTACGGACTCTGCAAGCTTGAAACTACGGACTCTACAGGCTTGAAATTAGCAGGTTTAATGGCTTTAATAGGTAAATTCTCTCAAAGGATCAATTTTATAGCACTTAGGCAATTTCAAGTTAGGTTCAACGCCCTAGTTCAATAAAAAATGTTCATCAACAAGCTTTAAAGGAACCATTGAACCTTGAACCATTTCAGTTCATAGGTTCAATGGGTTCACAGGTTCAATGTCGTCGACAAGAGTTAAGCACTTTGTCAAAGGTTCAAAGTTCAATTGCTTCAGTAAGTTCAATCCTTTCAAAAGACTTAGTGAAAAATGAAAGAATGAACCGTTGAACCATTGAATCGTTGAACCTTGAACCAAAATGGTTCAACGGGTTCAATGGGTTCAATCGGTTCAATGAGGTTCAAAGAGATCAAAATACTTGGAAGAAAAGAGGCTTCAAATGCGAGATTGAACCATTGAACCGTTGAACCAAGGTTAGTTCAATCGATCGGTTCAAGGGACTGCCCGAAAGCCAAAGGAACAAGTGCCCTTGCGGAGGGTAGTGAACCAAGGCCAAGTGACCTTGCGGAGGGCAGTGAGCAAAAATGGTAAAGGAAGATTTCCTTCAGATATTTTGTCTAAAGAAAATGAAGGATGAAGTCTGCCTGAAGGAAATAAAGCCCGAAGGCCACCCAAAGGACCTCGAAGGGTAAGTACCCTTGCGGAGGGCTCCTGGTGCCCACAAAGTGGACCTTTCTCAAAGACCCGAAGGGACACCTTCCCTTTGGGTGTTCTAAAGGCTTGATAAAGACAAAGGGAAAGAGCTTCGAAAGACTTAGCCAAAAAAGGGCTACAAAGAATGAACCATTGAACCGTTGAACCTTGAACCAAATGGTTTAATGGGTTCAAAGATTCAATCAGTTCAATGAAGATCAAGGGACTTAGAAAGATAAAGAAAGCAATGGAACGAGGAATGAACCAATGAACCAATTAAACCTTGAACTGAAAGAGTTCAAAGTTCAATGGTTCATAGATTCAACAGTTCAAAGGAAGGAAGCATCAAACAGATGATTCTAGAGACTAGTTCAAAAGAATGGTTCAACTGAGGAGCAAAAAAGCGATTGAACTAGGAAGCGAAGGACCAAAGGGACTGATAAAGATCACCTAAATCGCATGAACCATTGAACCAATGAATTTTCACAGGTTCAACAGTTCATGGTTCAATCTGGTTCAAACAAAAAACAACCAGTGATGTCCCCACAGACGTCAAATTTAAGGTAATGGATTATCTATTGAAATTCAAATATAGCACAAAACTTGAAGGATGAATCAAGCAACTAGCTAAAAAGAAAGCCTGAGAGCTCAAATTGCTACAGGGAAGGGATAACAATACAAAAAGATCAGAAATATCTACAAGAGAGTTATTTTTAGTAGGTGAAATAGTGAATCAAGTGGTCATCTAAACACAATAAATCAAGGATGCAGCCTATTTTTCTTCCACAAAGTAAAGGCAAAATAGACAACTATGCAGACATCAAGAAAAGGACTAGACAACTCATGCTAAGGAGGAGACATATAAGATGAATGAGCACGCCATAGTTAACACAATTCACTATTCCCAACATGGCTCCCTAGACAGAAGCAAAAAATTTGCCCAAATTAAAAGGCGAATACTGAGACTTTGAGCTCAAATTATTGATCATATTACTTTATCTGAAGGAGAAAACAAGTTACTTTCAAACTTTGTGTTGTTATAACTTGTGTTATCTTAGGAAATTGTTTTTATGTCTATTTCCTAAGAGCATTCTTGTTTATGTAATTTAACAGGCAAAACTAGTGAGAGTAATCTAGAAGATGTCCTGAAGTCAGCTACTTTTAGACTTTATGCTGTCATAATTGTCTTCAGTGTGTTTTTAGTTTTTAGTTTCTTTCTATGTAAATGACCTTGGGATGACTTTGTGATCCCATTATCTTTTGTATTTCAACCCTTGGGCAGTTGCGGTGGACACTTTGTGTTCCATTTCATCCTACTGGTTACTGTGCCTGTGTTAATAGTTACTTGTCACTACCTGAAAGAACACCTGTTATTTCCTACAAGATCACTTCTGAAAGAAGGAAAGTGCCTTCAGTGTTTTCACCAAGATTTTCTCCATTGTTTGTGAACATCATCTCTGAAAAAAAGAGATGGATGATGTTATCTTACCCCTGAATGTTATTTTCTACTTATATATAGTATATAGTTCCTCATATTTAATAAAGAACCTCCCCTTGATGAGAGGAGAGATTTGTCCCCTTTTGATGTGGTAAACCTACACATCTAGCTAACCAATATCCCTTACTATGGTTGATAAGACCTATTTTTCTCATCAGTTAACTGATTGACAAAATATTCACCCAACAGCTTTTTGGCGACTCTGCTGGGGAAGAGCGTGCAGTTTGAAGCCTCAAGCTTCAAGCTATAGTAAGACCAGTTCTTTCCCATTTTTATTCTACAATTTGGCAACTCCACACTATACTAGAAGCCACAGAGCCCAAGGTGTTGTTGACCCTATTTTTGAGTTGGTGTAGAAGGGCAATCCCGATTTGTTCCCTCTCCAACTTCAAGTTCAACTATTCAGGAGTATTCCTCCTACTTGTATCAGGTCACCAACACAAGAAAAAGCTTTTTTTATACTATTAGCAGAGCTTTGCCTATACATACTCCACCCAGATTTGGTATCCCTCTTTTTCATAATCAAATCATGGTGGTTCAAAGCCCCTGAGGTAACTCATTCGGCCCACTCAATTTGACTCCACCTCTACATGAGATACCACGCAGTTCAAGGAAGAATTTCCTCAAATTCTTTAGTGATGGAAGAGTTCATCTTGATGAACACATTGCAACTTTCATCATAGCCTGTAATGTGAAAGGTGTGGAATATGAAGATGTTGCAGTCAAGTTGTTTGTGGAAACACTACAAGGCGCTACTACAGACTAGTTCTACCATCTGTAGGCTAGGAGAGTGACTGACTTGGACACTCTTAAAGATAAATTTGAAGCCAAGTTCAAGCCTGCAGAAGATGCACATGCCTTGCTAGCCTAGCTCACATAGATGAAGAAATAACCTCATGAACCTATGAGGGACTTCATTGCCAAGTTTGACAAGCTCAAAAACTGAATTCCTGCAATTGCTCAGCCAACACTTGAGAATCTTGAATGCTTCTTCATCAACTCATAGCTACCTGAAGTGAGTTTTATGCTGAGACGTGTTGGCCATATAGACCTTGATGTTGCTCATAACTTTACTACTGAGGAGGAAGATGACCTTATCTTGGTAGAAAAGATTAAGAGAAACCCAAATAGAGGTAAATCTTCTTCATTCTCTGAATACTCACCTACAACCACCACTGATCTAATAGTGTAGAAGCTGGAAAATGAATTGGTTGCTCTTAAAAAGCAAATGGCACAAGAGATGTCATCTACTCCTTCGTACAGAGATGTACCAAGGAGGACATTCCCCAATCAGTCATACCAAGGCAATGCTGCCAGGAATCAAGGGTAGCCAAACCATCTTCCTCCTCCACGGGAAAACCTTGCCATTGAAGCACCTCCAACCAATTCAGCAGTTGGATATCTTGAAGTGGAATTGAATTTCTCCTTCCAGCCTGAATTAAATCTTGAAGATGATGCTAATCTCTTCACTGAGAAAGAAGAAGAATTAGCTGGTGACTCCAACGTTGGTTTCCTAAATTATCAAGATAAACCCAGAATTGAAGGTAAAGCAGCAAAGGGATCATATGTTATGTTCACCTGGTCCAAGAATTAGTCAGCTCAGCAAGTTGATAAAAAATTAGAGTGAGTTTAGCCTACAATCTCAATTGCTAAGTGGGGAACCACTTTGCCTTTCCAGCAAAAGGACCCAATGATTGCAAGAAAGTGAAGTACATCCAATGTCCCTACGCCTTCTACTTCAAATTCATAGACCAGTCCTCCCCCTCCCAAAATTAAAAAAGATGAACTCCCATCCTCTGTTCCTTGTTTATTTCAGACATTTGACATAATTGACCTTATAAAAAAAATCAAAATTCAAATGTCTAAATTTGAATTGCTGCAGTCCCATAATGAGTAATTAGATAAATTGGTTCAATGTGTAAAGAATCAAACCACCCCTTCAGGACAATATGTTAAGAAGGTAACTCATGATCCCCCAAGGAACATGTCTATCCAAAACCATATTGTCATTACTCCTCCTATTGACCTTGGGAAAATAGAGCCTTTCTATGTTTTTATGTTAATAAACGATCACACGCTGAGCAACTGCATCATTGATTCCATAGCTTCTGACAATCTCATGCCTGCCAAAGTGGTGGAATCCCTTGGTCTTACACTGACCAAGACATTTGGGAGATGTTTCTCCATGGAGAACAAGTAAGTACCACTACTGGAACAAATCAAAGATGCCCAATTTGCATTTGCAACATTCTTGGATAAGAGAATCAAGATGACTATCCTAGTGGTTGACATTCCAGCATCATATGGCATCTTTTTTGGGCAAAATTTTTGCAAAGATGTTGGTGGCAAACTAAGCATGGACCTGTCTGAGGTAAGGATTCCATTCAAAGGTGTTATGCAAAGATTGCTTCTTGAGAAGGAAGCAAAATATGTGGTCACTCAAACATCAGCGCCTGAAGCTCAAATTCTATTTCAGTCTTCAGGCATGGGCAATTACTTTCTATCCACAGAGGAAGTCCACGAGGCATCTGATGAAGCTCCTAAAGGTGACAACCTAAAAATTATTTTGGATGGAACAACAGAAGAATTGGTGGACTACAATCCAAGTGTGGAGGAATCTCTGCCTCTAAATGAAGAAGAATCTAAAGAAAAATTAGTGCCTGATGAGGTATGGATTTTAAAATTTGATGGCAGTTGTTCCTTTACCAATTCAAGAGCTGGGGTTGTGCTAATATCTCTTTAAGGGGATATTTTTCCTTCATCATATAAATTACAGTTCAGCAATACCAATAATACATCTGAGTATGAATCTCTATTGCTTGGATTGAGGGTTGCTCGAGAGAAAGGCATCAAACTCTTTCATTCTAAAGGAGATGTTGAATTGGTGGTTTGTCAGGTGAAGAACCTATATCAAACCAAAAATAAAAGATTGTGCCACTACTAATATCTAGTATGAGATTAAATTAAAAGCTTTGATGCTTTCAGCATCTCTGCCATACCCAAGGAGTTCAATGACCAGGCGGATGCACTGACTATTTCAGTAACTCTCTTAGTTCCTCACCTTGATTTTAAAGGAGACAGGTACACTATTAAAATGGTCTTTTGACCAAGTGTGCCTGGCAATGCCATTCATTGGCAAGTGTTCAATAGTGACAACCAAATATTTGTCTTCTTGGAATAAAAAGATAGCTTTGAACAACTTCATCTTGAAGGCAGCGAACCTCAAAAGCTTGAACCAGCCCCTGAATCAAGTTCAAACGCAAGGGAGGAATTCCTACAACTGAAAGGGAATAAAATTTTCAAAGGCTTGGTTTTCTTTAAGAAACTATTTGACAACCATCACATGTTCATCAAATAGCAGCAAACAGATTCAAACTCCTCTCAGGAGTTTGATCAAATAAACCTAGTTACCAAAGAAAATTCTAAGATGGTGAACATTAGGAAGTGTTGCATAGAGGAAGAGAGGTTCAAGTTCACTACTCTGCTCAACTAGTACATGGATGTCCTACCATACTCCTATGATGATCTGAAGTCACTCAGGCCTGAAGAAATTTGCCATGAGATTCCTCTCAAGAGTGATTCGGTACCTTACAAGCAAAAGTCTAAGTAGTAAAATCTAAAGATATCAGGTACTATTCTGTCTGAAATATAAAAAATATTGAATGCTAAGATAATTTTTTCAATCCATCATTCCACTTGGATTGCAAACATAGTGCTTGTAAGGAAGAAGAATGATGAAATTTGCCTCTGTGTAGATTTCAGAAATTTAAATCAATCATCCTTAAAGGATAACTATCCTCTGCCTATCATGGATCAAGTTCTTTAGATAGTGACTGGTTCGAAGATGTTATCAATGTTAGATAGTTTTTAAGGATATAATCATGTTAAAGTTGATGAAGCATACCAACATAAGACTGCCTTCACCACACTTTGGGGCACCTTTGCATATAGAAGAATGTCTTTTGGCCTGATAAATGCTGGTGCCACCTTCAAAAGAGTAATGGACCGTGCTTTCAAAGATGAAATGGATAAGTTCATTGTAGTATACCTGAATGACTTAACAATCTTTTCCAAGAATCGCCCTGACCATGTGCGCCATTTACAATAAGTGTTGGGATGTTGCTGCTAAAATGGCATTTTTTTGAATCTCAAGAAGTCTATTTTTAGAGTAACAGAGGGGACACTTCTCAGACACATTGTGTCTTGAGAAGGCATAAAGATTGACTCAAAAAGAGTCAAGTCCATCCAGAAGCTCACTTTGCCCACAAGTAAGACTGTAGTTCACTCTTTCTTTGAAAAAGTGAATTTTTTACGAAGGTTCATCCTTGAGTTTGCTAAAAAGACTCGTCATATTATAAACATGATGAAGGGAAAGGCCACTTTAAGCTAGACTGAAGATGGAAAATTAGCATTCCAAGACATAAAGATATATATTGCCCACGCCCCAATTCTAGTTTGTCCAGATTATAACAAGCATTTCACAATATATAGTTATGCTTCTGAGCACACACTTTCAACAATTTTAATTCAACAAAACCAAGAAGGTGTGGAATCTCTTATTTCTTTTATGAGCTATCCTCTCAAAGATCATGAGCTAAAGTACTCAAACATGGAGAAGCATGCTTATGCAGTGGTGAAGGCAGTGAAGCATTTCTTCTTCTACATCTTGAATTCACACACTACTGCCCTGGTTCCTGACACCACAGTCAAATCCATATTAACTCAGCAGGAGTTTGGGATAAAAAGAGGCAATTAGATTGCAAAAATCTATGAGTTTGATCTAGTCATGAAACCAACGAAGTTAGTGTAGAGAAAAGGCCTATGCCAATTGATTGTTGATAATAAGCTAGAACAAATAGAGCATGAAGAATCAGAAGAAGAAGACACGCCAATAGTCCTCTTTGTCTCCACCACGAATGAGTGGTATTCAAGTATTGCTCATTTTATTACTTATGGTGAGTGTCCTGCTCACCTATCTCATAAAGAAAGGAGGACTATCAAGTTTAAAGCTACCAATTTTGCCCACTAGGACAACGGCCTGTATTAGAAGAACCTTGATGGATTGTTCCTTCGTTGCATGGATAAAGAGTAGCAGAACCAAATTTTGAAGTCCTTCCACAATCTGGCCTGTGGAGGACATTTTTCTACTCCTGTAACTGCCCATAATATTTTGTGAGCTAGGTACTACTGGCCCACTCTATTTCAAGATGCATATAAATGGGTAAGAAAATGTGAACTATGCCAGTAGTTTGTTGGAAAACCCAAGTTAGTTGCCCTGCCTCTTAAGTCAGTGGTGATAGAAGAGCCATTTCAGCAATGGAGAATTGATTTCATTGGTGGTAAACCCATCTTCATGTGTTGGACATGATTATGTCCTCACAGCCACAGATTACTTCACCATGTGTGTGGAAGCAATTCCAACCAAGCATGCTACTTCAGAAGTAGTGTGCAATTTTTTCAAGAAAAACATCATTTCTAGGTTTGGGGTCCTAATCAAGATTGTCACTAACAACACAGCTTGTTTTACTTCTTAGGAGATCACTCAGTTCTATTTCTACTATGGGATTACACTCTCCCACTCTTATGATTACTTTCCACAAGGGAATGGACAAGCTAAATCAAGCAACAAGAACCTGGTGACTATCATCAAGAAGCTGGTGGATGACAATTAGCAAATGTGGTATAAAGCATTGGTTGATTTTTTATGGGTAGACTTTTCAGTTTCTTTATAGTCTCAATGCTGAGATACCAATCACCCTGGAATTGCCAGCATTAAAATTGACCCAAGGCAATTGAAGATCAGACATATGAAAGCTCCATCAAAAAGAGGATCATGTGCCTGACTGAGTTTGATGAGAAGTTGACTATGGTGGTGGACCGAATTGCTATGCATCAAAGTCTGGTGAAGAATCTCTTCTACTAGAAGGCAAAAAACTATGATTTCTAGATTGGAGATCAAGTCTTGCTGTGGGACAAGAGAAGAGAACCAAAGGGAATGCATGGGAAATTTGACTCCCTTTAGAGGGGCCCTTTTACTATTCATTAACTCAATGGTGAAAACAGTTTCCTATTGAGATATCAAGATGGCACGCCCTTTCCTCTGCCTCACAATGGGCAGCATCTAAAGCATTTTAATTCTTGAAGTGTCAGATAAGCTCACCTGTACATATGTTTATTTGTATAGTCTTTGTTTTTGTTGTGTGTTGTTCATTTTCATTTTTGGCACCTTTCTTTTTTGAGTAACATGAATCCATAGCCCAATGGCATACTTCAAGGCACTGGAGATTTTGGTTTCTACTCCCCTCAGTTGTTTCAAGTTTTCAACTGAAGGAAGCTTCCCAACTTGACCCAGCTATTGTTCACAAAATCTGTCACTCATTTTGGGAGAAACATATGAACTATTTTGGTCCTACAGGCCAAAATTATCTCTTTCCTTCTCAAAAATTTGTTCTGAGCATTCAAATTCTTCATTATTCAAGCTTTTTTAGAAATTACAGACTCTGCAGGCTTGAAACTACATACTCTAAAGGCTTGAAATTAGCAGGTTCAACAGGTTCAATGGCTTTAATAGGTAAATTCTCTCAAAGGAGAAAGTTTCTAGCACTTAGGCAATTTTAGGTTAGGTTCAACGCTTTGGTTCAATAAAAAATGTTCATCAAAAAGCTTCAAAGGAACCATTGAACTGTTGAACCTTGAACCATTTTAGTTCACAGGTTCAATGTGTTCAAAGGTTTAACATCGTCGGCAAGAGTTAAGCGCTTTGTCAAAGGTTCAAAGTTTAACCGCTTCATTAAGTTCAATTCTTTCAAAAGACTTAGTGAAAAATGAAGGAATGAACCGTTGAACCATTGAACTATTGAACCTTGAACCAAAATGGTTCAACGGGTTCAATTGGTTCAATGAGGTTCGAAGAGATCAAAAGACTTAGAAGAAAAGAGGCTTCAAACACGAGATTGAGTTGTTAAACCATTGAACCAATGTTGGTTCAATCAGTCAATTCAAGGGACTACCCCAAAGCCAAAGGAATAAATGCCCTTGCAGAGAGTAGTGAACCAAGGCCAAGTGCCCTTGCGGAGGGCAGTGAGCAAAAATGGTAAAACAAGATTTCCTTCAGATAAATTGTTCGAAGGAATTCCTTCAAACATTTTTTCCAAAGGAAATGAAGTATGAAGTCTGCCCAAAAGAATTAAAGCTTGAAGGTGACTCGAAGGACCCCAAAGGGTAGGTACCCTTGCGGAGGGCTCTCGACACCCATAAAGTGGACCTTTCTCAAAGACGTGAAGGGACACCTTCCCTTCTGGGTGTTCCAAAGGCTTGATAAAGAGAAAGGAAAAGAGATTTGAAAGACTTAGCCAAAAAAGGGCTACAAAGAATGAACCGTTGAACCTTGAACCAAATGGTTCAACGGATTCAAAAGTTCAATCAGTTCGATGAAGATCAAGGGACTTAGAAAGATAAAGAAAGTAATGGAATGAGGAACGAACTAATGAATTGATTGAACCTTGAACTAAAAGAGTTCAAAGTTCAATGGATCACAGGTTCAATAGTTCAAAGGAAGGAAGCAATAAACAGATGATTCCAGAGACCAGTTCAAAAGAATGGTTCAACCAAGGAGTAAGAAAGTGATTGAACCAAAAAGTGAAGGAACAAAGGGACCGATAAAGATCACCTGAATTGCATGAACCATTAAACCAATAAACTTTCATAGGTTCAACGGGTTCATGGTTCAATCTGGCTCAAACAAACAACCAGTGACGTCCCCACAGACGTCAAATTTAACGTAATGGATTATCCATTGAAATTCAAATATAATGCAAAACTTGAAGGATGAATCAAGCGACTAGCTAAAAAGAAAGATCGAGAGCTCAAATTGCTACATGGAAGGGAGAACAATACAAAAAGATCATAAATATCCACAAGAGAGTTATTTCCAGTAGGTGAAATAATGAATCAAGTGGTCATCTAAACACAACAAATCAAGGACGTGACCTATTTTTCTTTCATGAAGTAAAGGCAAAATGGACAGCTGCACAGACATCAGGAAAAGGACTAGATAACTCATGCTAAGGAGGAGACATATAAGATGAATGAGCATGCCTTAGCTAAGGCAATGCACTGTTCCCAACATGGCCCCTAGATAGAACTGAAATGCATTCAAGGCATTAAATGTAATGTGGGTCATCCCATAAAAAAGAGCGCCAAGCCTTTTTTGGCTACTATACATTGTAATCTCTTGTATTATTGTTGACCAATTTTGCCCACAGGCAAAACTCGGTCAACTTCTCCCCTATTATCTTAATGTCAGCCATCTTCAAGTTCATGCTTAGTTCGGGCCTGGTATGTTTGGTTCATGACCTGGATCAAGTGTTTCGGTAGCTTGTGGTTCAAAGGGTTCATCTTTCGGTTCAAGCATCTCATTTCAATAGCATTGAACCTTCGTACCGTTGAACCGTTGAATAATTTTTTTGGTTTAACAGGCTAGGTTCAACGTACTTGGTTCAATGACAAAAGGTTCAATCGAACGGTTCAAAAGAAGAGGTTCAACATTCGGTTCAATACATGAGTTCATCAGCACGCTCCTTTGAACCTTGAACCGTTGAACCAAATTTTGGTTCAACGGGTTCAGTTCAAAGGGTTGCCCTTGGCCGCAGGGTAGTCAAAAGTCAAAGTGGAGGGCGGACACTTCGGCATTTCAATGATTCGAGCACGCTTCTAATCAAAGCAAAGGCCGGGTGGGAGAATTCTCGCCAACCTTTTTGTCCACGGAAACAAAGTAAAGCCACAGTCAAGGT
This sequence comes from Torreya grandis, assembly GCA_037957365.1. Classification (NCBI taxonomy): domain Eukaryota; kingdom Viridiplantae; phylum Streptophyta; class Pinopsida; order Cupressales; family Taxaceae; genus Torreya; species Torreya grandis. Next base: position 2,985,650 of record JARHVA010000384.1, read on the forward strand.
GTCGAAGGGAAAAATAACAAAGGAAGATGCCCACGAAGAAATTAAAAAGTCCCTGACCAGTGCCCGAATGCCACGTGGGGTTGGACTCGACAGAGTCAGCAATGGACCCGATGACGTCCCGAAGGCCGTCAATATTAAAAGAATGAATTAGCCATTTGCTTTCAAATCAAATAAAGCGCTAGCTAAGAATGAGCTCAGAACACAGTGACCAGCTAAGAGATCACCCCCAAGGGCTGAAAGAGCGAGAAAGACAAAATCAAGAAAAGATAAATCGCAGATGACAAGCAAGGAGAAATGATATGATGTAAAAGTGACAAGGCGGTCCAAGTGGTAAAGTGCAGGTGATTTATTGCTTGATAGTCCCCAAATGGCACAAACAGTAAGTAACACGGCCCGTGCATTTAAAATGGGACAAATCTCAGTCTATTTGTAGAAAAGAGGATGCAGCCTGCATTTCCACATTAATGCTCAAACCCCAAAGTCAAATTTGGCGATTATACAACATGGTTCCAGTAGGCTTCTTCTAGAATGATGACAACACAATAGTGTTTTCCTCTTTCCAATGGGATGTGACAGGTCAAATTGTCAAAGAAGCACCAAGTTTCTTTCTCCTTTTCTTCTATATATTGTAACTTCTCATTTTTGAGAAGGATCGGTTCTTCCACTTTTGCAAAGGCACAGCCCTGGAAAAATTTCACTTGAATCAAATAAAATGCAGTCTTTTACCTCCATTTGGATATATGTTTCAGAGTATGCCTTGAATGTTTGTTTGTGTCCAGTCATTGTTTCTTGATGCTCTCACAGGTTCAGCACCAGCAAACTTGTCATCTACAAGGTGCCATCTCTGCAGCTGAAAGAAGAAGAGTTGACATTTGAGAAAACCAGGATAGGAGTCACTTACAGTGTGCATTTCACAGTGCCTCAGTGATTTTTCTGTTTCCTGTGTTTTCATGAAAGCCTCCCTGCCAGTCTTTTGCAGCCTGGTCTTTTTTGCCAAATGTGTAGATTATGTCTGTGTTTGTCTGGTTTCAGTGTGGATGTGTGAAGGTCAATCTTTATTTTGGTGCATCACCTCTTTAGAGTAGGCTTCTTTTTCCTGCATTCTCTTTCTCCCTTTTCATCCCCCCTTTTTATATCTATATATATGTATGTTAGCTTTTGCTGGAAACAACACGATGCATCAAAGGGAGCTAGCATTTATCTAGAGACTCTCTCCTCCAGCTTCACCAGCCCCACAGGCGAGAAGAGCATTTTCATGTTGCGAGGAGAAGGCAAGAACCTATTTTCTTGCCACCGGGCGTCAACAGTTTTGGCATGCCCGGTGGGACCAACTGGGACAGGTTTTGTCCAAAGAGTTGAAGAATCTTTGGTGTGTTCTTTAACCAACCAGCCTTTGGAGGTTTTTGCATCAACACCAATGGTGACTCTGAGTTGAATCTGTTGGTTAAGCAACCTGGTGCCATCAGAAATCACTTTTATATGTATAATCCCTTTGCACAAAATCATGGGCCTTATATTCCTTCATATTACCATGATCAGACTCAGCCTCTTTATGGCGTCCCCTCAAGCAGCTCTCCTAGTTGCCCTGCAACGATAAGGGAAGTGGCATTGGAATTTGAGAGGCAAATAATGGAGATAAATAGACAGGAGGAACAGTATAGATATCAGCAGGAGCTGATGTATAAAGAGGAGTGTTTGTTTAGGCAAGCACAGGCTTCGTAATTCATGAAGGAAGAGGAAACAAAATGGAGAAATCATTTATCCAAGGCAGTTAGCCTTGCGCACCCCTTCCTAGTATGAAGAAAGCACCCTTTTTTTTGCTAGATCCTTTCTATCAAATAGTGCTTGCTCACTCCAGTTCACCAAATGCATCTTCTCTCAATCCCCTGCGCCTGGCTTTCCAACATCAAAAGGCATCAGAACAACCCCCCATGGAGATCGATCTTCCCAATCCTTTATATTGTGAATCTTCCATTAGAGGGAGTACCACCAACCAGCATGTCCCTCTTCTTAAGACTCTTTCAGTGCATCAACAGTCTCTTCCTTGCATTCCTCAACCTCCAAAAATCTTTCAGCATGATGTACAGATTCCAAGTTGGAGAAAGGAATGCCAGGAACCAGCTCAGAGCTTTGAAGAAGATAATGATGGTGATCTCCAAGAAAGGCTCCTTCAAGAAAATATAGCCAGGAGAATTGCAGAGTTGGAGTCCCAAATGAGATTCCTCAGGAAACGTGTGGTGGACTTGTCTGAACCCAGCCCATCCACACACCTCCAAGAGAACTATCAGGCCACACCTGATATTGATGAAGTGTTGACCAAGCAGAAGGAGGAGAATCATTCGATTCTAGCTCAAGGACTGCCTCCTCTTCCACATATTTTCTCCACTTCACCCCTTCTCAAGGAGGAACATGTTCTGTAGGAGGTGAGTGAGGAGCAGAAGATCCAATCTGCAGTCTTTTAGGAGGCTTCATGAGCGACAACGAAGAAGAAATCATCATTGATGCTTCTTGTGAAGACACCATCAATAGTGGAGAAGATGCAGGTCTTGCACATATGCAGATGTTCCAACAATATGAGGAGGAACAAATGCATGGTGAGCTCTCTTGCCTTCTATTTGATGAACTTCCTCATTGTTTTGATGATGAGGATGACTACATTGAGGAGCCTGAGTTGGAGGAGGATCAGGAGGATATCTTTGAACATCTAGAGATCCTAACCTTTGAGGAGGAAAAGGAGAGGTCTGCCTTCCTTGAGGAAGGCCTTAAAAGAGCAGATAATGAGTCTAACAGAGCCTGCAACGAAGCAGAATGAAATGGGTCAGACCATGATACACTGCAGAGGAGCTATACATATCAAAGGGCTAACAGTGATAAGCCAGCAGCCACAGATTTTTTGGTGAAGAGCACCAAATTGAAGGACCAGCATTCAACAGGATTCCATGGACAAGCAGAGTATATATATGTCAGAAGCATGTTTGAATCTGATCCTCTTGGATTCCAGCTAAACCAGGTGACAGGCAAGAGGAGCAAGTCACCAACTCTCTTTTTTATTCAGCTACTTGCCTGGCACCATAAGTCTTCTCACTTAGAAGGGGACTTAAGAAATTTTCCCTTTGATCCAGGAGGAAGGTGAATTTTCCTGGTTAACTAGACATAATAGTTTATTTTCAATTTCTTTCCCGCTTTCCTTAAGTGCAGTTGCACAGGTAGTGTTTTTTTAGCCTTGTGTGTTTCCCTTTGCGTGTGGGGTAAGGCTTCATATTTGATTCTCAGATCTTTTGGGCTGTTGTTAATTCTTTATAGCTGCTTCTGACTCCGCACCCAATGGACTGCAAGGCAACTAGATTCTAAGCATAGCAGGCATGCTTCCTTGTGAGTCACCAATCTGTTGACCAACTTTGCCCACAGGCAAAATCTCGATCAACTTCTCCCCTATTATCTTAATGTCAGCTATCTTCAAGTTCATGCTCAGTTCGGGCCTGGTATGTTTGTTTCATGACCTGGATCAAGTGTTTCAGCAGCTTCTGGTTCAAAGGGTTCATCATTCAGTTCAAGCATCTCATTTCAATAGCATTGAACCTTCATACCGTTGAACCGTTGAACCAATTTTTTGGTTCAACAGACTAGGTTCAACGTACTTGGTTCAATGACAAAAGGTTTAACTGAACGGTTTAAAAGAAGAGGTTCAACGTCTGGTTCAATACATGAGTTCATCGGTGTGCTCCTTTGAACCTTGAACCATTGAACCAAATTTTGGTTCAACGTGTTCAGTTCAAAGGGTTGCCCTTGGTTGCAGGGTAGTCAAAAGTCAAAGTGGAGGGCGGACACTTTGGCATTTCAATGATTCGATCGCGCTTCTAATCAAAGCAAAGGCTAGGTGAGAGAATTCTCACAGACCTTTTTGTTCATAGAAACAAAGCAAAGCCACAGTCAAGGTGCCGAAGGGAAAAATAACGAACGAAGATGCCCGCAGAGAAATAAAGAAGTGCCCGACCAGTGCCCGGATGCCACATGGCGTTGGACCTGACTGAGTCAGTAATGGACTCGATGACATCCCGGAGACCATCAATATTAAAAGAACAAATGAGCCATTTGCTTTCAAAGCAAAGAAAGTGCTAACCAAGAAGGAGCTCAAAATGCAACGACCAGCCAAGAGATCGCCCCCAAGGGCTGAAAGAGCGAGAAAGACAAAATTGAGAAAAGACAAATTACAGATGACAAGCAAGGAGAAATGATATGGCACAGAAGTGACAAGGCGGTCCAAGTGGCAAAGTGCAGGTGATTTATTGCCTGATAGTCCCCAAATGGCACAAATAGCAAGTAACATGGCCCGTGCATTAAAAAGGAGACAAATCTCAGTCTGATTGCAGAAAAGAGGACACAACCTGCATTTCCACATTAATGCTTGAACCCCAAAGTCAAATTTGGTGATTATACAGCATGGTTCCAGCAGGCTTCTTCTAGAATGATGACAACACAACAGTGTTTTCCTCTTTCCAATGGGACGCGACAGGTCAACTTGTCAAACAAGCGCCAAGTTTCTTTCTCCTTTTCTTCTATATATTATAACTTCTCATTTTTGAGAAGGATCGGTTCTTCCACTTTTGCAAAGGCGCAACCCTAGCAAAATTTTACCTGAATCAAATAAAATGCAGTCTTTTACCTCCATTTGGATATATGTTTCAGAGTATGCCTTGAATGTTTGTCTGTGTCTAGTCATTGTTTCTTGATGCTCTCATAGGTTCAACACCAGCAGACCTGTCATCTACAAGGCGCCATCTCTACAGCTAAAAGGAGAAGAGCTGACATTTGAGAAAACCAGGATAGAAAGAGTCACTTACAGTGTGCATTTCACAGTGCCTCAGTGATTTTTCTATTTCTTGTGTTTTCATGAAAGCCTCTCTGTCATTGTTTTGCAGCCTAGTCCTTTTTGCCAAATGTGTAGAGTATGTCTGGTTTTAGTGTGGATGTGTGAAGGTCGATCTTTATTTTGGTGCATCACCTCTTTAGATTAGGCTTGTTTTTCTTGCATTCTCTTTCTCCCTTTTCATCCCCCCTTATTATATCTATATATATGTATGTTAGCTTTTGCTGGAAACAACACGATCATCAAAGGGAGATAGCCCTTATCTAGAGACTCTCTCCTCCAGCTTCGCCGGTCCCACAGGCGAGAGGAGAGTTTCCATGTTGCGAGGAGAAGGTAGGAACCTTTTTTCCTACCATCAAGTGCAATTTCCAGCATCAACAATTATGAAAAGGAGATTTTTTCAATTACAGAAGCAAAAACTCTATCCAAATTGAAAGGCGAATACTGAGACTTTGAGCTCAAATTATTGATCATATTACTTTATATGAATGAGAAAATAAGTTACTTTCAGACTTTGTGCTGTTATAGATTGTGTTATCTTAGGAAATTATTCTTATGTCTATTTCCTAGGAGCATTCTTGTTTATGTAATTTAACAGGCAGAACTAGTGAGAGTAATCTAGAAGATGTCCTAAAGTTAGCTACTTTCAGACTTTGTGTTGTGATAGTTGTATTCAATGTATTTTTAGTTTTTAATTTCTTTATGTGTAAAGGATCTTGGGATGACTTTGTGCCCCGATTATCTTTTGTATTTCACCCCTTGGGCAGTTGAGGTGGACACTTTGTGTTCCATTTCATCATGCTAGTTATTGTGCGTGTTTTACTAGTTACTTGTCACTACTTGAAATAACTCTTGTTGTTTCTTGTAAGATAACTTCTGAAAAGAGAGAAGTGCCTTCAATGTTTTCACCAAGATTTTCTCTTTTGTTTGTGAACATCATCTATGAAAAAAAGAGAGAAGGATGATGTTATCTTACCTCTGAGTGTTATTTTTTGCTTATATATATAGTATATATCTTCTCATATTTAATAGGGAACCTCCCCTTGATGAGAGGAGAGATTTGTCCCCTTTTGATGTGGTAAATCTGTACATATGGCTGACCAATCTCCTTCATTGTGTTTGATAAGACCTATTTTGCTCATCAGTTAGCTGATGGACAAAATATTCACCCAATAGCTTTTTGGCGATTCCGCTGGGGAAAAGCATGCAGTTTGAAGCCTCAAGCTTCATGCTGAAGCAAGACCAGTTCTTTCCCATTTTTATTCTACAATCTAGCAACTCCACGTTATACTAGAATCTAGAGAGCCCAAGGTGTTGTTGACCCTATTTTTGAGTTGGTGTAGAAGGGAAACTCTGATTTGTTCCCTCTCCAACTTCAAGTTTAACGATCTAGGAGTGTTCCTCCTACCCATATCAGGTCACTAACACAAGAAAGAGCTTCTTTTTCTGTTGTTAGCAGAGCTTTGCCTATAAATACTCCACCCAGATTTGTTATCCCTCTTTTTCATAATCAAATCATGGCGGTTCGAGGTCCTTGGGGTAACTCATTCATGCCACTCAATTTGACTCCACCTCTACATGAGTTACCACATAGTTCAAGGAAGAGTTATTGCAAATTCTTTGGTGATGGAAGAGTTCATCTTGATGAACACATTACAAATTTTAGCATAGTCTGTGGTGTGCTAGGTGTGAAATATGAAGACGTTGTAGTCAGGCTATATGTGGAAATACTATAAGGCACTGCTGCGACTAGTTCTATCATCTGCAGGCTAGGACAGTGACTGACTGGGACACTCTTAAAGTTAAATTTGAAGCCAAGTTCAAGCCTATAAAAGATGCACATGCCTTGCTAACCCAACTCACATAGATGAGGAAAGAACCTCATGGACCTATGAGGGACTTCATTGCCATGTTTGACAAGCTTAGGAACTGAATTCTTACAATTGCTCAACCAACACCTAAGAACCTTAAATGCTTCTTCATCAAATCACAACTACCTGAAGTGAGTTTTCTACTGAGACATGCTAGCCATATAGACTTTGTTGATGCTTAGGACTTGGCTACCGGGGTGGAATATGACCTTATATTGGTAGGAAAGATAAAGAGAGACCAAAACGGAGGTAAATCTTTTTTATCCTTTGAATACTCACCTAAAACCACCACTGATCTAATGATGCAGAAGCTAGAAAATGAATTTCTTGCTCTTAAAAAGCAAATAGTGCAAGAGATGTCATCTGTTATTTCGTACAGAGATGTACCAAAGAGGACATTCCCCAATCAGTCATACCAAGGCAATGCTTCCAAGAATCAAAGGCAGCCAAATCATCTTCCTCTCCCATGAGCAAACCTTGCCATTGAAGCACCTCCAACCAATTTAGTAGTTGAATATCTTGAAGTAAAATTAGATTTCTCATTCCAGCCTGAATTGAATCATGAAAATGATGTTAATATTTTCACTAAGGAAGAAGAAGAATTAGCTGGTGACTCCAACATTGGTTTCTTTAATTATCAGGATAAACCCAGAAGTGAAGGTAAAGTAGTTGAGGGATCATATGATGTGTTCACCCAATCCACGAATCAGTCAACTCAGTAAGCCGATAAAGAAAAATTAGAGGAGTGAGTTCATCCTACAATTTCAATTGCTAAGCAAGTAACCACTCTGCCTTTCCAGTCAAGGGACCCAGTGATTGCAAGAAAGGTAAGTACATCCAATGTCCCTACGCCTTCTACTTCAAATTCACAGAATAGTCCTCCCCCTCCTAAAATTCAAAAGGATAAAATCCCATCCTTTGTTCCTAGTTCATTTTAGACATTTGACATCATTGACCATATAAAGAAAACTAAAATTCAAATGTCTGAATTTGAATTTCTGCAGTCCCATCGTAAGCAATTAGATAAATTGGTTCAGTGTGTAAAGAATCAAACTTCCCCTTCAAGACAATATCTTTAGAAGGTAACTCATGATCCCCTAAGGAACATGTCCTTCCCAAACCATCTTGTCATTACTCTTCCTACTGCCCTTAGGAAAATAGAGCATTTCTATGTTTCTCTGTTAATAAACGGTCACAAGCTGAGCAATTGCATCATTAATTCTAGAGCTTCTGACAATGTCATACCTGCCAAAGTGGTAGAATCCCTTGGTCTTACACTGACCAAGACATTTAAAAGAAATTTATCCATGGAGAACAAGCAAGTACCACTACTGGGATAAATCAAGGATGCCTAATTTGCATTTGCAACATTCTTGGATAAGAGAATCAAGATGATTGTCCTAGTGGCTAACGTCCCAGCATCATATGGCATCCTTCTTGGGCAAAATTTCTACAAGCATGTTGGTGGCGAACTAAGCATGGACCTGTCTGAGGCAAGAATTCCAGTCAAAGGCGTTATGCAAAGATTGCTCCCTGAGAAGAAAGCAAAACATGTGGTCATCCAAACATCAGCGCCTAAAGCTCAAATTATGTTTGAGTCTTTAGGCATGGGCAATTACTTTCTATCCACAGAGGAAGTCCATGAGGCATATGATGAAGCTCCTAAAAGTGAAACCTAAAAATTATTTTAGATGGAACAATAGAAGAATTAGTGGAGTGCAATGCAAGTGTGGAAGAATCTCCACCTCCAAATGAAGAAGAATCCAAAGAGAAATCAGTGTCTGATGAGGTATGGATTCTAGAATTTGATGGCAGCTGCTCCTCTACCCTTTCAAGAGCTAGGGTTGTGTTGATATCTCCTCAAGCGGATATTTTTCCTTTGTCATACAAATTACAGTTCAGCAATACTAATAATACAACTTAGTATGAATCTTTATTGCTTGGATTGAGGGCTGCTCGAGACAAAGGCATCAAACTCCTTCATGCTAAAGGAGATGTTGAATTGGTGGTTTGTCAGGTGAGGAACCTGTATCAAACCAAAAATGAAAGATTGTGTCACTATCGCAATCTATTATGGGATTAAATTAAAAGCTTTGATGCTTTCAGTATCTCTTCCATACCTAGGGAGTTCAATGATCGAACGGATGCACTGGTTGTTTTAACAACTCTCTTAGTTCCTAACCCTGATTTTAAAAGAGACGTGTACACTATTAAACTGGTCTTTTGACCAAGTGTACCTGACAATGCTATTCATTAGAAAGTGTTCAATAGTGACAACCAAATAATTGCCTTCTTGAAACAAAAAGACAGCTTTGAACAACTTCATTTTGAAGGCAAGGAACCTCAAAAGCTTGAACCAACCCCTAAATCAAGTTCAAACATAGGGGAAAAATTCCTACAACTAAAAGGGAATAAAATTTTCAAAGGCTTAGTTTTTCTTGAGAAACTATTTGACAAACATGACAGGTTCATCAAACAACAGCAAATAGATTCAAACTCCTCTCAGGAGTTCGATCAAATAAACCTGAGTACAAAAGAAAATTCTAAGATGGTGAACATTAAGAAGTGATGCACAGAGGAAGAGAGGTTCAAGTTCACTACTCTACTCAACTAGCACATGGATGTCCTAGCATACTCCTATGATGATTTGAAGTCGCTCAGGCCTGAAAAAATCCACCATGAGATTTCTCTCAAGACTGATTTGGTACCTTAAAATCAAAAATCAAAGCAGTACAATCTAAAGATATCAAGTACTATTCTCTCTAAAATAAAGAAAATGCTGAATGTTAGAATAATTTTTTCAATCCATCATTTCACATGGATTGCAAACATAGTGCCTGTAAGGAAGAAGAATGACGAAATTCACTTTTGTGTGGATTTCAGAAATTTAAATCAGTCATCCTTAAAGGATAACTATCCTCTACCCATCATGGATCAAGTTCTTTAGATAGTGACTAGTTCAGAGATGTTATCAATGCCAGATGGCTTCTCAGGATATAATCAGGTTGAAATTGGTGAAGTAGACCAACATAAGACTGCCTTCACCACACCTTGGGGCACCTTTGCATATAAAAGAATGCCTTTTGGCCTGATTAATGTTGGCACCACCTTCTAAAGAGCAATAGACCTTGCTTTCAAAAATGAAATGGATAAGTTCATTGTAGTATATTTGGATGACTTAACAGTCTTTTCCAAGCATTGCCCTGACTATGTGAGCCATTTGCAACAAGTGTTAGAACATTGCCACTAGAATGGCATTTCTTTGACTCCCAAGAAGTTTGTTTTTAGAGTAACATAGGGAAAACTTTTCAGACACATTGTGTCTCGAGAAGGCATAAAGATTGACTCAAAAAGAGTCAAGTCTATTTAGGAGCTCACTTTGCCCACAAGTAAGACTGTAGTTCACTCTTTCTTTGAAAAAGTGATTTTTTTACGAAGGTTCATCCCTGAGTTTTCTGAAAAGACTCGTCATATTGTAAACATGATGAAGGGAAAGGCCACTTTCAACTAGACTAAAGATGGAAAATTGGCATTCCAAGACATAAAGACAGCTATTGCCCATGCCCCAAATCTGGTTTGTCCAGATTATAACAAGGATTTCATTATGTATAGTTATGCTTCTGATCATAGACTTTCAGTAATTTTGGTTCAATATAACTAAAAAAGTGTGGAATATCTTATTTCTTTTATAAGTTGTCCTCTCAAAGCTCATGAGCTGAATTACTCAAATATGGAGAAGCATGCTTATGCAATGGTGAATGCAATGAAGTATTTCCACTTCTACATCCTGAATTCACACACTACTGCCTTGGTTCCTGACACCACAGTTAAATCCATATTAACTTAGCAGGAGTTTGGGATAAAAAGAGGCAATTAGATTGTAAAAATCTAGGAGTTTGATCTAGTCATCAAACCAATGAAGCTGGTGCAGGGAAAAGGCCTATGCTAATTGATTATTGATAACAAGACAGAATAAACAAAGCATAAAGAATCAGAAGAAGACATGCCAACAATCCTCTTTGTCTCCACCACCAATGAGTGGTATTTAGGTATTGCTCATTTTCTTACTTATAGTGAGTGTCATGTTCACCTATCTCATAAAAAGAGGAGAACTATCAAGTTGAAAACTGCCAATTTTAGCCTCTGGAACAACGGCCTATATAAGAGGAGCCTTGATGGAGTGTTCCTTTGATGCGTGGATAAAGAGTAGGAGAATCAATTTTTGAAGTCCTTCCACAATTTGGCATGTGGAGGACATTTTTATGCTCTTGTAACTGTCCTTAAGATTCTGCAAGCCAGGTACTAATGGCCCACTCTATTTCAAGATGCATACAAATGGGTAAGAAAATGTGAACTATGCCAGCAATTTGTTGAAAGACCCAAGTTAACTACCCTACCTCTCAAGCCAGTGGTGATAGAAGAGCCATTATAGCAATGGAAAATCAATTTCATTGGTGTTGTAAACCCATCTTCAAGTGTTGGACATGATTATGTCCTCACAGCCATAGATTACTTCACCACGTGGGTGGAAGTAATTCTAATCAAGCATGCTACTTCAAAAGTAGTGTGCAATTTCCTCAAAGAAAACATCATTTCTAGGTTTGGGGTCTCAACCAAAATTGTCACTGACAATGCAGCTTGTTTCACTTCTTAGGAGATCACTCAGTTTTGTTTCTACTGAGATTACACTCTCCCACTCTTCTGATTACTTTTCACAAGGGAATAGACAAGTTGAATCAAGTAACAAGAACTTGGTGACTATCATCAAGAATCTGGTAGATGACAAGTAGTGAATGTGGCATAAAGCATTGGTTGATGCTCTATGGGCAGATAGAATTACACCAAAGAGGACAATTAGTATGTCATTTTTCTAGCTTTTTAATGGTCTCAATACTGAGATACCAATCACCCTAAAATTGTCAGCATTAAAATTGGCCAAGGTAATTGAAGATCAGACATATGAAAGCTCCATCAATAAGAGGATCATGTGCCTAACTGAGCTGGATGAGCAGCGGACTATGGTGGTGAACCGAATTGCTGTGCATCAAATTTTGGTGAAGAAGCTCTTTGACCAAAAGGCAAAAATTTGAGATTTTTAGATTGGAGATCAAGTCCTACTGTGGGACAAGAGAAGAGAACCAAAGGGAATGAATAGAAAATTCGAATCCCTTTGGAGGGGCCCTTTTACTATTCATCAGCTCAATGGTGAAAATAGTTTCCTGTTGAGATATCAAGATGGAACGCCCTTTCCTCTGCCTCACAATGGGCAGCATATGAAGCACTTCAATTTTTGAAGTATCAAATAAGTTCACCTGTACATATGTTTAGTTGTATAGTCTTTGTTTCTATTGTGTATTATTTGTTTTCATTTTTGGCACCTTTTTTTGGGTAGCATGACTCCATAGCCCAATGGCATAATTCAAGGCACTAGAGATTCTGGTTTCTACTCCCCTCAGTTGTTTCAAGTTTTCAACTGAAAGAAGATCTCCAATTAGAGCTAGCTATTGTTCTTAAAATATATCACTCATTTTGGGAGCAATATATGAACTATTTTGGTCCTGCAGGCCAAAATTATCTCTTCCCTTCTCAAAAATTTGTTCTGAGTATTCAAATTTTTCATTATTCAAGCTTTTTTAGAGACTACGGACTCTGCAGTCTTGAAACTACGGACTCTAGAGACTTAAAATTAGTAGGTTCAACAAGTTCAATGGCTTTAATAGGTAAATTTTCTCAAAGAAAAAAGTTTCTAGCACTTAAGCAATTTCAGGTTAGGTTCAACGCCTTGGTTCAATCAAAAATATTCATCGACAAGCTTCAAAGGAACCATTGAACCGTTGAACCTTGAACCATTTCGGTTCACAGGTTTAATGGGTTCAAAGGTTCAAAGTCATTGGCAAGAGTTAAGCACTTTATCGAAGGTTCAAAGTTTAACTGCTTTAATAAGTTTAATTCTTTCAAAAGACTTAGCAGAAAATGAAGTAATGAACTGTTGAACCTTGAACCAAAATGGTTCAACAGGTTCAATAGATTCAATGAGGTTTGAAGAGATCAAAAGACTTAGAAGAAAAGAGGCTTCAAATGTGAGATTGAACTGTTGAACCAAGGTTAGTTTAATTGGTCGGTTTAATTGGTCAGTTCAATTGTTCGATTCAAGGGACTGCCCCAAAGCCAAATGAACAAGTGCCCTTGCAGAGGGTAGTGAGCAAAAATGGTAAAGGAAGATTTCCTTTGGATAAATTATTTGAAGGAATTCTATTTGAATGAATTCCTTCAGACATTTTATCTGAAGAAAATGAAGGATGAAGTCTGCCTGAAGGAATTAAAGCCAGAAAGCCACCCAAAGGACCCCGAAGGGTAGGTACCCTTGCAGAGGGCTCCCGGCACCCACAAAGTGGACCTTTCTCAAAGACTCAAAGGGACACCTTCCCTTCAGGCTGTTCCAAAGGCTTGATAAAGACAAAGGGAAAGAGATTCAAAAGACTTAGTCAAAAAATGGATACAAAGAATGAACCGTTGAACCTTGAACCAAATGGTTTAACGAGTTCAAAGTTTTCATCAGTTCGATGAAGATCAAGGGACTTAAAAAAGATAAAGAAAGCAATGGAATGAGGAATGAACCAATGAACCGATTGAACCTTGAATCGAAAGAGTTCAAAGTTCAATGGTTCACAGGTTCAACAGTTCAAAGGAAGGAAGTAGCAAACAGATGATTCTAGAGACCAATTCAAAAGAATGGCTCAACCAAGGAGCAAGAAAGTGATTGAACCAAGAAGCGAAGGAACAAAGGGACCAATAAAGATCACCTAAATCACATGAACCATTGAACCAATGAACTTTCACAGGTTTAATGGGTTCAAGGTTCAATCTAGTTCAAATAAACAACAACCAGTGACGTCCCCACGAATGTCAAATTTAAGGTAATAGATTATCTATTGAAATTCAAATATAGCGTGAAACTTGAAGGATGAATCAAGCAACTAGGTAAAAAGAAAGATTGAGAGCTCAAATTGCTACAGAGAAGGGAGAACAATACAAAAATATGAAAAATATCTACAAGAGAGTTATTTCTAGTAGGTGAAATAGTGAATCAAGTTGTCATCTAAACACAACAAATCAAGGATGCAGCCTATTTTTCTTCCATGAAGTAAAGGCAAAATGGACAGCTGCGTAGACATCAGGAAAATGAACAGACAACTCATGCTAAAGAGGAGACATATAAGATGAATGAGCATGCCATAGTTAAGGCAATGCATTGTTCCCAGCATGGCCCCCTAAATAAAACTGAAATGCATTCAAGGCATTAAATGCAGCATGGGCCGTCCCATAGGAAAGAGCGCCAAGCCTTTTTTGGTTGCTATACATTGTAATCTCTTGTATTGTGCAAAGGATATTTTTTCAATTACAAAAGCAAAAACTTTGCCCATATTGAAAGGCGAATACTAAGACTTTGAGCTCATATTATTCATCATATTACTTTATCTGAATGAGAAAACAAGTTACTTTCAGACTTTGTGTTGTTATAGCTTGTGTTATCTTATGAAATTGTTCTTATGACTTTTTTCTAAGAGCATTCTTGTTTATGTAATTTAACAGGCAAAACTAGTGAGAGTAATCCAAAAGATGTCCTAAAGTCAGCTACTTTCAGACTTTGTGCTGTCATAGTTGTCTTCAATGTGCTTTTAGTTTTTAATTTCTTTCTATGTAAAGGATCTTGGGATGACTTTGTGCCCCCATTATCTTTTTTATTTCACCCCTTGGGTAGTTGAGGTGGAGACTTTGCATTCCATTTCATCCTTCTAGTTAATGTGCCTGTTACCAGTTACTTGTCACTACCTAAAAGAACTCCTGTTGTTTTCTGCAATATCACTTCTGAAAGAAGAAAAGTGCCTTTAGTGTTTTCACCAAGATTTTCTCTTTTGTTTGTGAACATCATCTCTAAAAAAATAGAGATAGATGATGTTATCTTAGACCTAAGTGTTATTTTTTGCTTATATATATAGTATATAACTCCTCATATTTAATAAGGAACCTCCTCTTGATGAGAGGAGAGATTTGTCCCCTTTTGATGTGGTAAACCTACACATCTAGCTGACCAATCTCCCTTACTGTGGTTGATAAGACCTATTTTGCTCATCAGTTAGTTGATTGACAAAATATTGACCCGACAGCTTTTTGGCGACTCCGTTGGGGAAGAGTGCACAATTTAAAGCCTCAAGATTCAAGTTGAAGTAAGACCACTACTTTCCCATTTTTATTCTGTAATCTGGAAACTCCAAATTATACCAGAAGCTAGAGAGCCCAAGGTGTTGTTGACCCTATTTTTCATTTGGTGCAGAAGGGCAATTTTGATTTGTTCCCTCCCGAATTTCAAGTTCAACGATCCAAGAGTGTTCCTCCTACCCGTCTCAGGTCACCAACACAAAAAAAAGATTTTTTCTATTGTTAGCAGAGCTTTTCCTATATATATTCCACCTAGATTTGTTATCCCTCTTTTTCATAGTCAAATCATGGCAGTTCAAGGCCCTTGGGGTAACTCATTCGGCCCACTCAATTTGACTCCACCTCTACATGAGCTACCATGTAGTTCAAGGAAGATTTTTTTCAAATTCTTTGGTGATGGAAGAGTTCATCCTAATAAACACATTGCAGCTTTTAGCATAGCCTATGGTGTGATAGGTGTGGAATATGAAGACAGTGCAGTTAGACTGTTTGTGGAAACACTACAAGGTGCTACTGTAGACTGGTTCTACCATCTGTAGGCTAAGACAATGATTGACTGGGACACTCTTAAAGCTAAATTTGAAGCCAAGTTCAAGCCTATAGAAGATGCACATACATTTTTGGCCTAGCTCACATAGATGAAGAAAGAACCTCGTGAACCTGAGGGACTTTATTTCCAAGTTTGACAAGCTCAAGAACTGAATTCTTGCAATTGCTCAGCCAACACCTAAGAATCTCAACTGCTTCTTCATCAACTCATAGCTACCTGAAGTGAGTTTTTTGCTAAGACGTGTTGGCTATATAGACCTTGCTACTACACAAGACTTGGCTACTAAGGTGGAAGATGACCTTATCTTGGCAGGGAAGATAAGGAGAGACCCAAATAGAGGTAAATCTTTTTCATCCTTTGAATACTCACCTACAGCCACCACTGATCTAATGGTGCAGAAGCTGACAAATAAATTGCTTGCTCTTAGAAAACAAATGGCATAAGGGATGTCATCTGCTCCTTCCTACAGAGATGTATCAAAGAAGACATTCTCCAATCAGTCATACCAAGGCAATGCTACTAGGAATCAAGGGCAGCCAAACTGTCTTCCTCCCCCATGGTGAAACTTTACCATTGAAGCACCTCCAACCAATTTAACAGTTAGATATCTTGAATCAGAATCAGATTTCTCCTTCCAACCTGAATTGAATCCTAAAGATGACGTTAATCTCTTCATTGAAGAAGAAGAAGAATTAGCTGGTGACTCTAACATTAGTTTCCTAAATTATCAAGATAAACCCATAAGTGAAAGTAAAGCATCTGAAGGATCATATGATGTGTTCACCTAATCCAAGAATCAGTTAGGTCAGCAAGCTGATAAAGAAAAATCAAAGGAGTGAGTTCAACCTACAATCTCAATTGCTAAGTGGGGAACCACTCTGCCTTTCCAGCCAAAGGACCTGGTGATTGCAAAAAAGGTAAGTACATCCAATGTCCCTACGCCTTTTACTTCAAATTTATAGACCAGTCCTCCCCCTCCTAAAATTCAAAAGGATGAACTCCCATCCTCTGTTCCTATTTCATTTCAGACATTTGACATAATTGACCATATAAAGAAAACCAAAATTCAAATGTCTGAATTTGAATTTCTGTAGTCTCATCCTGAGCAATTAGATAAATTGGTTTAGTTTGTAAAGAATCAAATCGCCCCTTCAAAATAATATATTAAGAATGTAACTCATGATCTCCTAAGGAACATGTCCATCCCAAACCATCTTGGGATTACTCCTCCTGCTGCCCCTGAGAAAATAGAGCCTTTTTAAGTTATCTTATTAATAAACGGTCACAAGTTGAGCAACTGCATCATTGATTCCAGAGCTTCTGACAATGTCATGCCTGCCAAAGTGGCAGAATCCCTTGGTCTTACACTGACCAAGACATTTGAGAGATGTTTTTCCATGGAAAATAAGTAAGTACCACTACTGTGACAAATAAAGGATGCCCAATTTACATTTGCAACATTCCCAGATAAGAAAATCAAGATGACTGTCCTGGTAGTCGATGTCCCAGCATCATATGGCATCTTTTTTGAGCAAAATTTTTGTAAGAATGTTGGTGGAAAACTAAGCATGGACCTATTTGAGGCAAAGATTCTAGTCAAAGGCATTATGCAAAGATTGCTCCTTGAGAAGGAAGTAAAATATGTGGTCACCCAAACATCAGCACCTGAATCTCAAATTCTATTTGAGTCTTCATTCATGGGCAATTACTTTCTATCCATGGAGGAAGTCCATGAGGCATCTGATGAAGCTCCTCAAGGTGACAACCTATAAATTATTTTAGATGGAGCAACAAAAGAATTGTTGGAGCATAATGCAAGTGTTGAAGAATCTCTACCTCCAAATGAAGAAGAATCCAAAGAAAACTCAATGCTTGATGAGGTATGGATTCTAAAATTTGATGGCAGTTGCTCCTCTACCAGTTTAGAAGCTAGAGTTGTGTTGATATCTCCTCAAAGAGATATTTTTTCTTCATCATACAAACTATAGTTCAGTAATACCAATAATACAGTTGAGTATCAATCTCTATTGCTTGGATTAAGGGCTACTCAAGACAAAGGCATCAAACTCCATAATAAAGGAGATGTTGAATTGGTGGTTTGTCAGGTAAGGAACCTGTATCAAACTAAAAATGAAAGATTGCACCACTATCGCAATCTAGTATGGGATCAAATTGAAAGCTTTGATGCTTTCAACATCTTTGCCATACCCAAGGAGTTCAATGATCGGGTAGATGCACTGGCTATTTTAGCAACTCTCTTGGTTCTTCACCCTAATTTTAAAAGAGACATGTACACTATTGAACTGGTCTTTTGACCAAGTGTGCCTGACAATGCCATTCATTGGCAAGCGTTCAATAGTGACAACCAAATAATTGCCTTCTTAGAATAAAAAGATAGCTTTGAACAACTTCATTTTGAAGGTAGAGAACCTCAAAAGCTTGAACCAGCCCCTAAATCAGGTTCAAACATAGGGGAGGAATTCCTACAACTGAAAGGGAATAAAATTCTGAAAGGCTTGGTTTCCCTTGAGAAGTTGTTTGATAAACATGACAGGTTCATCAAACAGCAGCAAACAGATTCAAACTCCTCTCAGGAATTTGATCAAATAAACTTGGGTACCAAAGAAAATCCTAAGATGGTGAACATTAGAAAGTGTTGCACAAAGGAAGAGAGGTTCAAGTTCACTACTCTACTCAGCCAGTACATGGATGTCCTAGCATACTCTTATGATGATCTGAAGTCACTCAGACCTGAAAAAATATGCCATGAGATTCCTCTCAAGAGTGATTCGATACCTTAAGAGCAAAAGTCCAAGCAGTACAATCCAAAGATATCAAATACTATTATGTCTGAAATATAGAAAATGCTAAATATTAGGATAATTTTCTCAATCCATCATTTCACATGGATTGCAAACATAGTGCCTATAAAGAAAAAAAATGACAAAATCTGACTCTGTGTGGATTTTAGAAATTTAAATCAGTCATCCTTAAAGGATAACTATCCTCTGCCCATCATGGATCAAGTTCTTCAAACAATGACTGATTTGAAGATGTTATTAATGCTAGATGGCTTCTCAAGATATAATCAAGTTGAAGTTGGTGAAGCAGACCAACATAAGACTGCCTTCACCACACCTTGGGGCACCTTTGCATATAGAAGAATGCCTTTTGGCTTGATAAATGCTAGCGCCACCTTCCAAAGAGCAATGAACATTACTTTAAAAGATGAAATGGGTAAGTTCATTTTAGTATATCTAGATGATTTAACAGTGTTTTCTAAGCATCACCCTGACCATGTGCACCATTTGCAATAAGTAATGGAATGCTGCTGCCAGAATGGCATTTCTTTGAATCTCAAAAAGTCTATTTTTAGAGTAACAGAGGGGAAATTTTTTGAACACATTATGTCTTGAGAAGGCATAAAGATTGACTCAGAAAGAGTCAAGTCCATCTAGGTGTTCACTTTTCCCACAAGTAAGACTGTAGTTCACTCTTTCTTCAGAAAAGTAAATTTTTTATGAAGGTTCATCCCTGAGTTTGCTGAAAAGACTCATCATATTGTAAACATGATGAAGGGAAAGGCCACTTTCAGCTAAACTGAAGATGGCAAATTGGGATTCCAAGACATAAAGATAGCTATTACCCATGCCCCAATTCTGGTTTGTCCAGATTATAAAAAGGATTTTACAATGTATAGTTATGTTTCTGAGCACACACTTTTAGTAATTTTGGTTCAATAGAACCAAGAAGGTGTGGAATCTCCTATTTTTTTATGAGCTATCCTCTCAAATCTCATGAGCTAAAGTACTCAAACATGGAGAAGTATGCTTATGCAGTGGTGAAGGTAGTGAAGCATTTCCGCTTCTACATCCTGAATTCACACACTACTGCCCTGGTTCCTGACACCACAGTCAAATCCATATTAACTCAACAGGAGTTTGGGACAAAAAGAGGCAATTGGATTACAAAAATATAAGAGTTTGATCTAGTCATCAAACCAATGAAGCTGGTGCGGGGAAAAGGCTTATGCCAATTGATTGCTGATAACAAGCCAGAACAAATAAAGCATGAAGAATCAGAAGAAGACATGCCAACAGTCCTCTTTCTCTCCACCATGAATGAGTGGTATTCAGGTATTGCTCATTTTTTTACTTATGGTGAGTGTCCTGCTCACCTATCTCATAAAGAAAGAAGGACTATCAAGTTGAAAGCTACCAACTTTGTCCTCTAGGACAACAACCTATATAAGAGGAGCCTTGATGGAGTGTTTCTTTACTATGTAGATAAAAAGTAGCAGAACCAACTTTTGAAGTCCTTCCACAATCTGGCATGTGGAGGACATTTTTATGCTCCTGTAACTGCCCATAAGATTCTATGAGCCAGGTACTATTGGCCCACTCTATTTCAAGATGCATACAAATGGGTAAAAAAATGTGAACTATGCCAGCAATTTGCTAGAAGACCCAAGTTAGTTGCCCTGCCTATCAAGCCAATGGTGATAGAAGAGCCATTCCAACAATGGGGAATCAATTTTATTGGTGTTGTAAACCCATCTTCAAGTGCTGGACATGATTATGTCCTCACAGCTATAGATTACTTCACCAAGTGGGTGGAAGTAATTCCAACCGAGCATGTTACTTCAGAAGTAGTGTGCAATTTCCTCAAGAAAAATATCATTTTTAGGTTTGGGGTTCCAACCAAGATTGTCACTGACAACGTAGCTTGTTTCACTTTCCAAGAGATCACTCAGTTATGTTTCTACTATAGGATTACACTCTCCCACTCTTCTGATTACTTTCCACAAGGGAATGGAAAAGTTGAATCAAGCAACAAGAACTTTGTCACTATCATTAGGAAGCTGGTGGATGACAACCACCGAACGTGGCATAAAGCATTGGTTGATGCTCTATGGGTAAACAAAATTACATGAAAGAGGGCAATTAGTATGTCATCTTTCCAGCTTCTTTATGGTCTCAATGTTGAGATACCAATCACCCTAGAATTGCTAGCATTAAAATTGGCCAAGGCAATTGAAGATCAGACATATGAAAGCTCCATCCATAAGAGGATCATGTGCTTGACTGAGCTAGATGAGCAGTGGATGATGGTGGTGGACTAAATTGCTGCACATCAAAGTTTGGTGAAGAAGCTCTTTGACCAAAAGGCAAAAAACCATGATTTCTAGATTGGAGATCAAGGCATGTTGTGGGACAGGAGAAGAGAACCAAAGGGAATGCACAGGAAATTTGACTCCTTTTAGAGGGGCCCTTTTACTATTCATCAGCTCAATGGTGAAAATAGTTTCTTATTGAGATATCAAGATGGCACGCCCTTTCCTTTGCCTCACAATGGGCAACATCTGAAGCACTTCAATTCTTGAAGTATCAGATAAGTTCACCTGTACATATGTTTATTTGTATAGTCTTTGTTTCTATTGTGTTTTGTTCATTTATATTTTTGGCACCTTTTTTTTGGGTAGCATGACTCCATAGCCCAATGGCATACTTCGAGGCACTAAAGATTCTAGCTACTCCCCTTAGCTGTTTCAAGTTTTTAACTGAAGGAAGTTCCCCAACTGGAGCCAACTATTGTTCCCAAAATCTGTCACTCATTTTGGGAGTAACATATGAACTATTTTGGTCTTGCAAGCCAAAACTATCTCTTCCCTTCTCAAAAATTTGTTTTAAGCATTCAAATTCTTCATTATTCAAGCTTTTTTAGAAACTATGGACTCTTCAGACTTGAAATTAGCAGGTTTAATAGGTTCAATGGCTTTAATAGGTAAATTCTCTCAAAGGAGCAAGTTTCTATCACTTAGGCAATTTCAGGTTAGGTTCAATGCCTTGGTTCAATCAAAAATGTTCATCGACAAGCTTCAAAGGAACCATTGAACTATTGAACCATTGAACCTTCAACCATTTCGGTTCACAGGTTCAATTGGTTCAAAAGTTCAACGTCGCCGGCAAGAGTTAAGCGCTTTATTGAAGGTTCAAAGTTCAACCGCTTCAGTAAGTTCAATTCTTTCAAAATACTTAGCGAAAAATGAAAGAATGAACCGTTGAACCTTGAACCAAAATGCTTCAATGGGTTCAATGAGGTTTAAAGAGATCAAAAGACTTAGAAGAAAAGAGGCTTGAAATGCGAGATTAAACCGTTGAACCAAGGTTGGTTCAATCGATCAGTTCAAGGGACTGCCCCAAAGCCAAAGGAACAAGTGCCCTTGTGGAGGGCAATAAGCAAAAATTGTAAAAGAAGATTTCCTTCAGATAAATTGTCTGAAGGAAATGAAGGATGAAGTTCGCCCGAAGGAATTAAAGCTTGAAGTCCGTCGGAAGGACCCCGAAGGGTAGGTACCCTTGCGGAGGGCTCTCTACGCCCACAAAGTGGACCTTTCTCAAAGACCTGAAGGGACACCTTCCCTTCGAGGTGTTCCAAAGGCTTGATAAAGACAAAGGGAAAGAGCTTCATAAGACTTAGCCAAAAAAGGGCTACAAAGAATGAACCATTGAACCTTGAACCAAATAGTTTAATGGGTTCAAAGGTTCAATCAGTTCGATGAAGATCAAGGGACTTAAAGAGATAAAGAAAGTAATGGAATGAGGAATAAACCAATGAACCAATTGAACCTTGAACCAGAAGAGTTCAAAGTCCAATGGTTCACAGGTTCAACAATTCAAAGGAATAAAGCAGCAAATAGATTATTCTAGAGACCAGTTCAAAAGAATGGTTCAACCAAGGAGCAAGAAAGTTATTGAACCAAGAAGCAAAGGAAGAAAGGGACCGATAAAGATCACCTGAATCACATGAACCATTGAACCAATGAAATTTCACAGGTTCAACGGGTTCATGGTTCAATCTGGTTCAAATAAACAACAACCAGTGACGTCCCCACAGATGTCAAATTTAAGGTAATGGATTATCCATTGAAATTCAAATATAGCACAAAACTTGAAGGATGAACCAAGCGACTAATTAAAAAGAAAGCCTAAAAGCTCAAATTTCTACAGGGAAGGGAGAACAATACAAAAAGATCAGAAATATCTACAAGAGAGTTATTTCCAGTAGGTGAAACAGTGAATCAAGTGGTCATCTAAACACAACAAATCAAGGATGCTACCTATTTTTCTTCCATGAAGTAAAGGCAAAATGGACAGTTGTGCAGACATCAAGAAAAGGACCAAATAACTCATGCTAAAGAGGAGACATATAAGATGAATGAGCACACCATAGTTAAGGCAATGCACTGTTCCCAACATGGCCCCTAGACAGAATTGAAATGCATTCAAGGCATTAAATGCAACGTGGGCCATCCCATAGGAAAGAGTGTCAAGCCTTTTTTGGCTGCTATACATTGTAATCTCTTGTATTATGCAAAAGAGATTTTTTTGATTACAAAATCAAAAACTCTGCCCAAATTGAAAGGTGAATACTGAGACTTTGAGCTCAGATTGTTGATCATATTACTTTATCTGAATGAGAAAACAAGTTACTTTAGACTTTGTGCTGTTATAGCTTGTGTTATCTTATAAAATTGTTCTTATGTTTGTTTCATAGGAGCATTCTTGTTTATGTAATTTAACAGGCAGAACTAGTAAGAGTAATCTAGAAGATGTCCTAAAGTCAGCTACTTTCAGACTTTGTGCTGTCATAGCTGTCTTTAGTGTGTTTTTAGTTTTTAGTTTCTTTCTGTGTAAAGGATCTTGGGACGATTTTGTGCCCCCATTATCTTTTGTATTTCACCCCTTGGGTAGTTGAGGTGGAGACTTTGTGTTCCATTTCATCCTGCTAGTTATTGTGCTTATGTTACCAGTTACTTGTCACTACCTGAAAGAACACCTGTTGTTTCCTGCAAGATAACTTCTGAAAGAAGAGAAATGTCTTTAGTCTTTTCACCAAGATTTTCTCCTTTGTGAACATCATCTGTGAAAAAAATAGAGATGGATGATGTTATCTTACCCCTGAGTGTTATTTTCTGCTTATATATATAGTATATAGCTCCTCATATTTAATAGGGAACCTCCCCTTGATGAGAGGAGAGATTTGTCCCCTTTTGATGTGGTAAACCTGCACATCTGGCTAACCAATCTCCCTTGCTGTGGTTGATAAGACCTATTTTATTCATCAGTTCACTGATTAACAAAATATTCACCCAACAAGTCAAACATACAATTAATCGTGTTGCAAATATCATTATTTATGTTTAAGCTTAAATAAAGATTCCAACTAAATTTTTAAATTTCTTTCTAAAAAGACTATGATTTCTCAGTTATATGTTTATATGGATCAAAGTCCACAAATTTCTCAAGAGTTTTAATAAGTACGTAGCTACTTATACCCATAGTCAATAACACAAGCAGAAGTCTCTACCTAAGCTAGACACCACTCAATTTTAAGACACCATCTAATCTATAATGCTAATTGCAATCTATAGTTTATAAATCTACTTGTATTTATATACTAAATCAAAATTACTATTTATTATGTTGTTCCCTTAAAACATTTTTCAAAATAAATATAACACTATTCATAATCAAATTTTGGGTTGTAAGATCAACTCTCTCCCGATAACTTACTTGGGGATACCATTAGGCACAGGGAAAGTTTTTATGACAGTTTGGAATACTCTTATTGATAGATTCCAAAGCAAATTTGTTGGTTGGAAAGGGACAGTTCTCTCTAATAAAGGTAAGTGTTTACTTATTGAGATCACATTGTAAAATCATCCCATTTATATCATGTCCATGTTCTTTATTCCTTCGACTATGTATGATAGAATTGAAAGGAGTTAGTGGCACTTTTTATGGACTAACACTGAAAATAAAAATAGATTTCATCTTGTGGCTTGGGATAAGGCTTGTTCTTAGAAACATATGGGAGGGCTAGGCATTAAAAACATCAATGTTATGAATGCAACTTTTATCTCCAAAATGGGTTCGAGATTATTAAAGGATGATCAACCTTGGACTAATATTGTTATAGCCAAGTATTTAGGTCAACAATGTTCCCAAAACATTCTTATTGAGGAGCATCTTCGAAATGGCTCTATTTTCTGGAAAAACCTCATTACAATTAGGGGTTGTATTGACAAAGCGTCTAAATGGAATCTTGGTGATGGTAAGGATAATTTGTTTTGGAA
The DNA here is from genome assembly GCA_037957365.1 of Torreya grandis. Lineage (NCBI taxonomy): Eukaryota > Viridiplantae > Streptophyta > Pinopsida > Cupressales > Taxaceae > Torreya > Torreya grandis. The sequence goes on from JARHVA010000384.1 coordinate 3,010,297, forward strand.
AGATAGATGGACCAATTTTCAAAATTTGTAGTAGAATAACTCTTAGACTCAGTTAGAGAGTTTTTTTCTTCCCACAATGGTGTAAGAGTTAGTGATTATATTATCTTCAACAATGGTAAAATTTAATGGAAAGACCTTACTCTTATTATTTCACTCAATAGCCCTGATTTGAAAGATATTGTAACCTCTCTTCAAGAATATCTTGACAACATTTATATTAGCCAACTAAGTCCTAGGGATGATTTTATTTGGATTAACTCTTTTGACAGCTCTTATACTGTCAAAGATGGATATCAGCTACTTTTTTAAGATACTCTTCTTGATTTTGAATGGGGTATGATTTGCTTCAAGGAGCTCACTCCTAAGATTAATCACTTTTTATGGATGGTGCTCAACAAAAGAATTCTCACCAATGATAATCTTATCAAGAGAGGTTTTATTATGCCTAACATGTGTTACTTATGCAAGGTAGCAACTGAGGACATTCATCACCTTTTCCTACATTTCTCTTATGCTAACATGTTATAGGCCCTTATCTTTTATAGATTTGAGGTTTCTTGGACATTCCTGGAAGATATTTTATAGGCCTGAGAGCAATGGCAGGCTCCTTTCAGACACAACATTCTTAGACTTTTTTGGAAACTTATTTTCCCTCACACCCTATGGAGGATTTGGAAGGCTAGAAATGTTGTAATTTTTAGAGATTGCAAGAATTACTATAAAAAGTTATTAATAGATATCTCTATTGATGCAAAATAAAATGTTCTCAAATTCAAGCCTCTTGATAATCATGTCTTCCATAAACATGAAGAGAAATTTCTTTCTAATTGGAATATCATAATTGGTGATCTTCAGATAAAAACACCTTCTATTGATAGATTTATTATTCAATGGATCGATCCTCCTATGAACTGATACAAAATTAACTTTGATGGTGCCTCTAAAGGCAATCTAGGAGCTGTAGGGGAAGGCAGGATCATCAGGGATCATTTAGGTAATCTTATTACTTCCTATGCTAGCCCTATGGGTACTCAATCTAACCATTATGCAAAGGCTCTTGATATTCTATGGGGATTCAAGTTAGTAAAAGATTGCCAAATTGATAATATTATCATTAAAGGTGATTCTTTGAATATCATTAATCAACTCAATGGTATTCATCCAGCTAGCTGGACTATTTTAGACTTCATCCTGGAAACTGTCAGCATGTTTAGGACCTTCTCTAATTACAAGTTTTGCCATACTTATAGAGAAGGGAACCATGTGGTAGACTCTTTTGCCAATATAGGGGTGACTAATAAACATTTTCAAATTTGGCATGCTTATGACCAAATCTCGCATAATGCTAAGGATATCATCAATAAGGAAAGGGCATTTGGAAATGATTAGAGATGGTACAATGGTTTAACTCTCTTTCATGATAGCTATTCATTTCTTGGAACTTACATGCCTTCTTCGAGACTATTCTATCAATTTTCTTCTTTGGACTCCTCTGCTCTATCTCTCTCTTAGGTTTTGTGCTATGCAAAGGCTGTGTGAGAGAAAACATTTAGCTATTTCTAATGCTTTCTTATGTTGTGAATCTATTTCTTACACCATGGGTGGTGCTCCTTGTCGAGTTGAGCCTTTATGTGACCCGACTTGAAAGGAAAATCATGAACTTTGGAGGGATCTATGTATGAGAGGATTTATAGGTTGAATGTAGAAAATTAAAGGACATGACAATTATATACATGTCTTCTTTTCTAACAACTAGAGAAATAGGGTTGTCATCTATAAAGGTAAGACATTCTCCATCACCGAAGATCTCATTACTTCTATCACCAGTCTAAGCAAGGATGGTTTAATTTTTTATAAAAATAATTTTGATAAGGTTTAAAAGGAGAAAAGACTTCTTGAGGACTCCATAGTTGATGCTTTAAATTTTGTCAAAGCTGGTACTATTCATTCCTCTCTCCCTGCTCCTTTTGATGAAGTGGTTGCTATGTTGGTGAGATATGTAACCTTGGAGGGTAGGAACATCACTTTGCCTCTTCACCATCTTGTTCTGTTAAACCACTGGTCATAGGGTTAATCTCCCTTATTATATTTTGCATTCCATAGAATCCTTTATTCTAGATTTTCAGTCTCACAAGCGTGCCATGCCTCTTCATGAAGGGGTTATCCTTCTTTTGCATCAACACTGTCATATTGTCTTGGTTAACATTATAGCTCACCCTATTCCTCTCCTTCCCCCACCTAAAATTCCTACCCAGAGGAGGGTTAAGACCAAGAATCCTAATTCTATTGCCTCACCTCCTCCTCCCCCAAAGAGGGTGCTTAGAAGCAGTGTTAAAAGCAAGTCTTTGGTTCCTAATTCACTCAAAGAAGAGGAAATTGACATTTTTGAGAGTCTCCTTGATATATGGCATACTACTGGGGGTTTTGATCATTCTCATCCAAAAGATATTGATATCAAAGCCCAAGTTATGCAACTGGAGGATAGGACTAGGGAACTTAAAAAGTATTTTATATAGCTAAAAAAGAATGTTGATAAGGGTAAAAAACAGGTGGTCAATCTCTCCCTTTCTGAGACTAAGATTGAATACATTTCCAAAAGATTGAAATCCCTGGGAGACACTGTGAATCATGTTAAAATTAATCAAAATGACCATTTGCCCATGCAATAGGCCATTTTGGAGTTGTTGGAGTTCTAAGTTAGGCAAGTTTGCACCCTCAGCAACTTGCATCTTCGATTGTGGAAGGGTGACACTGAGAAAACTAATGCCCTTGACACAATTGACATAATAAACCATTCTCAAACAACTACCCTAAATCTTTTTAATGCTTTAGAGGAGCTCAATAATAGTTTCAGTAAGTTCAACATGTGAAGTTTTCCTTTTTGTGATGATGTGATGTAGTTGTTGTTTGCAGGCTTGGTGTTGTTTGTTGTCAGGGATCTCCCTATTGGTGTTCCTTCTTATTTTTTCTTTCTTGTTGTTTCTTTCCTTTTATTGGGTGTTGTCCAACTTTCCTTTGTTAATTATCCTCTGTTCTATCTAGCTTTTGAGCCATTTTTTATTGGGTATGGTCCCTTTCAAAACCATTTATCAATAGTAGAAAAACATAGTCTTTAACTAGACTCACCCTGTATAAACTTTAAAACTTAGTATATAAATATTATTGGTAATATATAAGAAGAACAAATACCTTTATTTTGACATTGGAAAGTTACAATGATGATGCAAATTTATAAATCACCACTTATCTGTAGTCAAAAGATTTAATACTCCACCTAGAGATTTAAAATGCTACTATTCTATGTACTACGTAGTCCTAAAAAGGTATAATGCAACCTCTATAGGAAGAAATATAGTCAAAAACAAAATACACAGACCAATTTAATAGTTTGATACATTGGTTAGGATATTAAAAAGCTATGCTATATAAGATGTAGTCAACAATTCTACAGTTTGCTCACTATGAAGGACCCTGACCATATAAATAAAATGCAATTATCTTGACTAAATAGTGCTGCCAAACTCTTTATATGCATTCAAAAATAAGTGAAACATATGTTTAATAAAATGCATATCTAATATAAGATGCTACTTATAATGAATATACAACTCAACGTATCCTAAAGATGTTAGATGCTACTTTAATAATTTATGACACTGGCTATAAAGGTATTTGTTGGAATAAGATTTGATAATATGCAGTCCATTATGAATGAGATGCAGTCTATATATGTGGAATGTAGATAATAAAATGGAGGTCTAAAATGAAACGCAGACCTTACAAAGTGAAATGTTGGCCATAATAATGGAACACAATCTTTCTACATGTTTTATTAATGACACAATATTGTATTTTTTTCATATATATAAAAAAAGAAATGCAAAACCAACCTAGTATCTTTTGTAAGATGAATATGCCCTTTTTCCCTTGCTTGTCCCAAACTCTCTCACAAATCTTTAGCTTCTTCTCTCCCTATTTCTTTCTTTCGTATCCTTTTTTTTCAAAGCTCCTTTCCATAAATTTATAAAATTAATCCTCTTTCTATATATCTGTTGCGCCCATATTATGTATGCTAAATCTCTCATTTTGCCTTCCATGTGTGGCATCTTTTCTCTCTGGTTAACTATAGTTATCTTTTTATTAAATATGTAGTCTATTTGTACATCATCTTACTTAATATATATCAAAGCATTCAATTTGATTACTAAGGATCATTACGCTAGTTCTCTAAGTTATCTCAACATATTAATGAGTTGATCAATTTAAATAATGATATCCATTTTCTAATTTTTCGTGTAATTTCATGCATATATTAAAAAGGCTAATTTTAGATCAATTTACTCTAAGTTAGCATTCTAGGATATTTCAAACTCTTTGAAACAAATTAAAATTAAGATAATTTTTTATTTAACAAATGGATAAATAGTTTTCTAAATGTTTTAAAAATAATATAACTGAATAATTAATTACTATGCATCTATAGCAATTAAATGTTTATTTTCCTGATTTATTCTCAAAAATCAAGATAATTAAATTAAAAAAATCTAATGAAATCAAAAACTAAATCCACATACAAATATAATCACAACATATTTCCTTAATTAGGCTCTAACAATTAAAACATGTTATGCATATAACATTTTAAAATCTACTATGTGTGTGTAGGGTCACTAGAAATTTCCTCTATCATTCCCCCAATCATCCCATCTAGTCCATCCTCTACAGATGTTGCTCTCCCTCATCAAACCTTCAGGGTAAGATCTATCCTGCATCCACCTCACAACAAGTAGGTAATTAATTTGAGTCATCATAAATATCAACCAATGATGCAAAACTAACAAATATATATCCACAATGCACATAATAATAAAATATAGTTGTCACATCATGTATACTAAACAATAATATCATTGTCCCATTACAGTATATGTCATAAATCTCAAAATGAAAGCTATAATAATCAGATAATAACTATATTAATCCATAGATTCAAAGGTTATAAATCATAGAGTGAAATGGGGATGTAACAACAAAGGTCCAAGATCATATTCAAAAATGCATTCATGATGATCAAATCACCTCTGATGCATCAAGTCAAAATCAAGAAAATTCAAAACATCGACTTAATAAAAAAATGTCTTCCCTTAGTGAAACCTTATTTGAGGCACTAGGGGACCATCAAAGTCAAAATAATCATCGTCAATCAAGTAAAATATCAAACTCCTCTAGTGAAGCCCAAAGTTAGGCACCAAGGGGTATTCAAGATATAATTCAATTTGAAAATTAAATCATTGTCAAAAGCAGTATTAAGATGGCCAATAATCCTTTAAATAATCATATAAAAGATAAAATGCATAGTTAAAGTGTCTTGAATCTCTTACAGTCTTTTGTCATATGGCACCAATCAAATATGGAACATCTAACATGTCCAACGGTGTGTACGACTACTAGTCCCACTTCCTAATCACCCATCACACCTCCTATCATGATCACATCATCCATTCAAGTACTATACATCACCATCAAATCCAAACCCTAAATCCATCCATTCTGCACCCCACAAACTCAGGCAACATTATCTCTTATATCAATGACAAAGACACCTAGTCTACATGTTTGGAGGGATCTCATTCAGGGGTCAACAAAGGTTATAAAGACATCAATACATATAGCATAGACAACATGGTCTTAGCATCACCCATCTCCAGAATAGGTGTTGGTTGAAGCTTAAGTAAGTATCAACATTCTTGCATCTCGCACCCACATCCAATAAATCAAAATGCCAAAAGTCAAAAAATAAAATAAATATCACTCATCCAATGGTGAAAACTAGTATTATGGCACCTTAAGCAAGTACCATGATGAAAATTGGTTTCTGGCGTCATGGTAAAATAATATGTTATCTGTATTATACCTCACCACTTAGGGGAAACATCCACTCCATCCCTATAGTCACATCCTCAAATTCCTTCTCAGCCCTATCTACATCTCCTATCCCCTTACCCATTATTCCTACTAATCATATCCCTTGTCAACCCTATCTACATCACCCTCCAAGCATCCTTGTCTATCTTATACATTTTTTATCTTAAACATCTTTATCCATCATGTTTTACAACCTCTTATTATGTCCATATTTTCTTCCAGTATTGACCTTCATAAGGGAATGGAAGATGCCTTAGGAAATGTTTTGGAATCATCTTGGTATATCCTCTACTTGACACTCGAACAAATAGACATTTAGTTCCCTCATGATGTGGTTATTGGCAATCCCTAGTCCATTCTTCCTCATCCATCAACTTATTTGAGCATTGTCCAAGTCCATTGGTCATTCCATCTATTTATATCCTGGTTGCTAGGCCTGGTATTCCCTTTTCTAGTAACCCCATTTGTATAGTGTACATACATATTCTCAAAATACCTAAAATTTTAAATATTATAAAAAACCCTAAAAATTATAAAATTCATAAAAATTCACAAACCTCTAAGTTATATTGTCTTATGTCTTGAGTATCCCAGTCATCTTATCCTATGTCCTAAGTTGTCCATCTCATTGCCATCCTACCTTGTCTTATGTCCTAACAGTCTTATCATTTTATCATCTTGCCTTGTCTCAACATCCTAGTCATCTTGTCTCATGTCTTCCACAAACTTATCCTAATCATAGTCCCTAGTCTAATACAAGTCCATACCTTGTCCAAGTTCCTACCCTTAATCCAAATTCACATCATGATCATCATGATCAACTTAGTCCAACCCATCACCTGATCAATCACCCTGATGACTCTCATTAGGATAATTAGACAAGACACAATGACACTGCATGTAGATACTTATACATGTTACTTGTCTGCTCTTTATAGTTTGACTTGTTTGCATGTCTTTTATCATGTATATATTTGCATATGTTTATTTTCTTATTTATGTATTGCATCATGTTTATTTAATCAAGGGTATAATGAATGAGGATGTTACGATGGCAAAAAAAAAACTATAATAATGATTTTTGGTGCCCTGGGCAGAATTCATCATTTACCCCTTTTATAATCATGCAATTTGGTATAATGTCCTCTTGGTCATACTTATAACAAGGGCCATATTACCTAGTGATACATTTAACTTCAGATTGTTAAAACTATGATAAACCTTATTACAACAATGATGGCTTGATAATGGACTACACTCATAATTTCTCCAACCCTCTATCACATGTCTAATCATCTAATCATCTTAATCTTATCACCAAGATGATCATCCCGATCCACTCATCTAATATCTATTCATTCCTCCAAACCATTTATCATCTCTTCTATATCCTCTAAATACTCATCTATAATCTCTCTAGTCATCAACATCTAACATCTCATCTCCTATCATTTCTCATAGTCCTCTATCTTCATGTCTAACATCCGAATAAATATTTTATCTAACAACTAACCTCTAGTATATCTTTTCAACTATCATCTAGTCTGAATTGTTGGAGAGTTGTCAATGATGCCATGGAAGTGTCCTTGTGAGTGGATGAAGTGTCTTGATAGCTTAAGCAACAATGACAAAGTGTGTAATGTGCTTATTCTAGTGTGTTTTATGTATGGTTGGTTGATCTTCAGTATTAACATGGATAAAAAGGATCAGGGTTGAGTATGGTGATTTGAACATGTACAAGGGGTCTTAGAAAAAGTTAAGAATGCTTATATGCATGAGTGGAATTTACCCAGTTCATCATTGTTCTCATCTAGACGCTTTAGGTCCAGTGGCAGAAAATCTTACTAGGCAAATTGATGACATTACCATTACCATGTGAATGAGTCAAGGGGAGTTGGTCATGTGGTTGTGATCACATTAGTCCCTATTTATTATGCACCGTATCTTAAGTCATCAATTAAAGATATGAGGGTGCAAAGTTTGCTTCTTAGTCAGAATTCATTGTTTTCCCACACTTGGCTAAATTTACAATGTGGCCAGAAATAGCTGAGTAAGCATGTTGATAAGGTTAGCATTTGCACGTGTGAAAGTGTCAAGACAAAATAATCATATGGATTTATTCATTTTTGTGCCTAGTTAATTTTTGCTAAATTTGAGATCATGCATTAAAGCATGAAAAAAGCTATGCAGGTTTAACGTTGGCCTCTCAGGCAAGTTTTAACATAGTTGGCTCCATAACATAAGATTTTGAGAAGGCATTTTTTTGAGGTTATATCTCGCACATGTGAGGATTCCAAGAGATGTTTGTCACATTGTTGAATTCTCCTTTATGAGGAAATCATATGGTCCAAATTTGAGATCATGCGAGTAAGCATAAAAGAAGTTATTAAGGTTCAAAAATGGGTACTCAAGCATATTGAAAAGGTCCCCATACTTGGTCATTTTTTAAAGAGTTAAAGTTTGAGCAAGATCAACATTACATGTTGTTATAAGAAGTCAAGAAGTAGTGAGATAAGGATAGGTACATGATGTTTAAAAACTGAGTAAAGGTACAATATAAGGACCCAATAACGAGTGGGTGTTCATACAGATTGATCAAAAGGTGAGCGTTGATCACTAAAGACATAGTTGATCCAAAAAGATCGATGGAGTGCGTTGAGTCAAAGTTCCTAGATTACATGAGATGAAGTCAACATGACTAAGGTTTAACATCTAAACATTGACACCTATACATTAAATATCAAACCAGATCAGTGGTGCATAATTGATCTGATCTGAGAGTTTACGAAAAACAAGCATTGTGTTTGAAGGTTAATCGTGATCATTGAAATTCAAATATTTGAATTTAACATAGGGAAAAACTAGAGCTCTATATTTTGACCATATGTTTTGATAGAAGTCAAATTTGCTGATGCTGGTAAAAGCAAAGTGGTAGATAAATCCAAGGCACATCTGTTTATATAGATTTAAAGATTTGAAAGTGAGTACAGTCAAATATATTGAGCTTAGAAATTGACTATGTGTTCATGCTTATTCTATAAGTGACTTGAGAAGGTTGTTTCAGATTATGTTGATGTTGTTTTGATTTCTCATGATGCCTTTACTATTTGGGAGTTTTATAGACTCCATGAAGATTCTCTATGAGTATTTTGGAGGTGTGATCAATCTATCTTAGTATGGACAATGCTTAAGAAGTTGATTGTATATTCAATAATGGTGTTCTTGTGTATAAGGTCTGTGTTTGAGTTGTTTGAGCATACATAGAGGTGAGTTAAGATAACTGTGATATTTTGAGGATGTCAAAAGGGACATAGAGAGTGGACCCATGTATTTGAAAGTGGTCATGTGTTATTATTTTGCTCGAGGGTGAGCTAAATGGGTAAATAGGTCTTCATGAGACTTATAAGAGCTACAAGGGCCTTATTAAAAGGTGTAACCACTTAAGCATGACCCATAGATGCTATGGTCAACCTATGAAGATTGAATTGAGCCATGCCTTCTTATGATAGATGCCTTAAGGGCTAAGGCATGCCTAATGACTGACCAAAGTACTAATTATAAAGATTTCTCTATAAATAGTGAAATAAAAGATGGTGATTTCTAGACTTTGTATGAGAGACTAAGGAATGATTAGAGAGAGGCATATGTGTGTGTTTTGTGGAGTAAAAGAGGGGTAGAGTGCCCTGAGGATGAGTTGAAGAGCAGAATAGATTAATGACTATTTATATGACCTATTGGTCATAATTATGTTGGCAGAATAGTGCACTTTCTGTTTGACTGTAAGTGAAGGTGAAATGTGATCAACAGAGGTCCATCATCAAGTGTTGTTGACATTAGTTCAGAGGTGGATGTGTTCATAGGTGTTATTGTGGTAACTCAACATCTAAGGTAGTTATAGCCTCCTTGCAAAGTATAACCTGTTAAAAGGTCTGGTTATTGTTGTAGCTCAACTAGATAGGTGTAGCAGCACCTTATGGCATTGTAGTCTCACTAAACATGGATTGTAGTTCCTTGATCATTTATAGATGGTCAAAATTAGATCTTGTTATTATAGGACATTAGTTCAATTATAGGTTATAATGGGTTTTCTCCCCCAAGAGGGTTTCCCATGTATGTCATGTGTTATGTGATTAATCTTGCATTATCTATCTTGCTCATTGATGTGAATATTATGTATGCTTCATGAATGCTTGTGGTAACTAATTAAGTGTTTTCAATTATCAATATTTACGTTAGATTATTTGGGCTCACTAATTCACCCCCCCCCCCCAATCAATGATTATACCTCTTACATGAACTACATTATCATGAGGTCTTTTAAGACTATATAGGCAACACTTAGTCACATAATGTGTCTAAGGTCAGCTTAGACACTCTCTCCTCTTTCCCCACCATTCATCATCGCATCTCTCTTGTCCCTCATCATCCTCAAATCTTCCGTCAGTTAAATCTTTGAGATATAATATCATTAATCAATCAATTATTCTATTGATCAATCACCATCCCTACAATCATATACTTAATCTTTTCTTCCGTCATCTGCATTTGTCAATTCGAATAAAAAAATCATAACATCCATCTATTATTTCATCAATCATCCATTATCACTGATTGGTTAATACATCATTTAAATTTTATGATCTCCTCCTTCGATTGGGGCATGACCAGGATTGTAACTTTATTATTGCTTCTTGTTCCCTTGCATGTGTCCTTACTAGGGGCATCACCACTATTAATCACATTGTGGCTTATTATTTTGATGCATTACATTCAAACTATTACCCTTTATCCTTTGGTCACTCAATTATATCATTCATTCTCTCTTATCTCCTTTATCATACTGTTTAACTTTAGCTTTGAGGTATACATTGTTAATTTTATCAACTTGTTATCTTATTTTGGCTTGATGCTCTCCTAAAATTTGTCCTTGCCTGGGATATATTAAAAGTGTGTGGCCTTTATCATTTTGGTCTACAATCATTTTGGTCTACAACTCTCCTTAGAATGTGTCCTTGCTTGGGATACATCAAAAGCTTGTGAACTTTTGTCTTATTATAATCATATTATGAATGATTCCCCTTAGGATGTGTCAACAATCATGACACAATCATTTTTGCTCCCTATGCATAGATCTTTACCAAGGGTATAATCCATTTATAGCTCAACACTAATGTCGATATCATTTTCTTCGTCATTGATCTCACATCTAGCATCCAAAACCCTTGCCATTGACACTTCCCACCCCTTGTTTCTTCTTTTTGAGTGGTCACCTATCTCATTCTTCCCTGCATGTCCCCTCAACAGAGACTCATGTCTTAATTAACTTGATAACATTACTTTAATGGTCTTCTTCTCCTTCTACTTCGTCAACTCATAATGTCCTTTCACAGAGGGGTAAAATGTATACATCTAAATTTGCTCACCTTTGTTAACCTACTAATTTTGACACTAATCTCATATAACTTCATCTAAATTGTCTTACTAATCATCCTTGTTATTTATTTAACATCCCCCTTCATTACTCTTCATTATACTAACCTTACCCTTCCCATTTCTTCATTAATTCTTCTAATTAATCCCACTTATCTATTATATTGTGAATTTTAAATTCACAACCCACCTACCTACCAAATCTTAGGCTTTTCTACAAGCCTACCCCCTATTATTCACCTAAACCTTGTTCTAATCTAGTTAAATCTTCCCTTAATCATCATTATATTCTCTAATGGAATCTATAACTCTCCACCACCATTCTCCTTCTCTAGAGAGTTCTTTGTCTAGAGAATTCCAAAGAATTTTAAATTCCTTCAAATTCCCTCCTTCCTCTCTAGAGGCTTCCAATGAATTTTTTATTCATTGAAAAATCTCCCTCTATTTCCTATTCAATCCATCCACTCCTTCATTGAAGGAACTAATGAATGCAAGGAAAATCCATATGAAAACTATGATCTTCTAATGCATGAATCCTAGAGTTAATCTTATGTTATTAACTTAGTTTCTTGTCATGTAATCAAACCAATTCAAGCTACCAAAATTCTAAGTCTACAAGTAATCCATCAATCACATATCTTTTGGTCCTAAAGCACGATCTTAATCTACTTAGGAGTCAAATGCTTGTTATAATTCTGGCATAATCACTATAATCTTAACTGTTATTGCTAGCATTTTCTTTTATTTCCCAAGTTTTTTATGATCTATAATTTGAGTTGATTTATTTTATTTAATCCATTTGATCAAATTATTGATCATACAATAACTATTTTATTTCTAAAATTTTGAACTTAGAAAAGGTTAATCAAAGGAACCCAATGATACTTATTGATTTTGGATGTGATCAATGGATCCACAAACCTAGCAAGAGGAGCATCTACAACACAATGTCAAAGGAAAGGGTTTCAAATCCTTTAGGCTAATAATACAATGAAATAACTCTAACTAGGTATCTATTTTAAAATATTCTAATATTGAAAATAAGTAATGTAAGGGGAAGGGTTTAAAACATATAAAAATGGGTAATAAGCCATGGTATGCAAATGGGGGCCTAGGCTACTTAAATGGAAAGTTCAATCAATCCTATAGCAACACTAAGTATAAGTGTAGAGAAAGCTCAAACAAGCACACACACACATTCATTTACTAAGTAATAAGCCACTTCTATCTACTAAAAAAAAGAGCTAGTCTTAGAAAATACTTACCTTGATGAAGAGCCCATCAAGCCTCAATCTCCCCCTTGGTTGACGGTGTTTTATAAGATATTTTTGTGGTTACAAAGACTCCAAAGTATGGAGAATATGCTTTAAGCCAACTCAGGACCTCATATCAAATCTCCAAGACTTCCACAAGATAAACTTCCCTCAAGACAAGACTCTAAGCAATAACTCCTCCAAATGTAGATTAGGGCAAAACTGTGAGTGAAAGAAGAGAAAAATGAGTGCATGTGATTTATTAAAATGAAAGGTTGACTTGTATTTATGTGGTAAATATCCCTAACCCATCTTAAAAGCTAAGTCGATGCCATCGACTAGCTTGATGTAGTTCAAAAGGAGTCAACTAACATAAAATGGTATTGAGCTAATTGATAATGTAGGACTTTATCAGCTTGGCTGATATTATATAAATGATGGTATCGGCTAGACCAATATCGTAGGATAAGATAAAAAATGGTATCGGCCTAGATGATACCATAGGATAAGATGGAAAAGGTGTTGAAATAGGGATTATATATAAATTAAACATTTAAGTATAAGATGACATATAGGTATAGACATCTAGTTTCTTATACTTCAAGTGTTATACACACACACACACACACACACACAAACACTTTCAAGATGTTTAAGAGTGGTTTTAGACATTTAGTATTTACAATGCAAATTTTAGGTTTTAGAGGGTCCCACTAGATTTTAGACTTAGCCATATTTCAAGGTTTTAGAATTTCAGGGAGACATTGTAGGAGGTAAATGGATAAACACTTTAAGGAAGCTACAATGATAGTATAAATAATATGATCATGACATGGATAACAACATCTCTCACAAAGCACCAAAGGCTTGCCCATCCCTGTCCTAGTGCACCCTTTAAGGCATTGCTATGTACCTAGGGATATGATAAATGGGTTGATGGAGATGCTGACATGTGGCACACATCCCCTTAGTATAATATATTAGGATAATAGAGTAACTTATGGAAGTAGTACATTGGGTAATGGTCAGCCTACATTGGATTAGGAGGTTACCCATCCATGGGTTAGATAGATGTATATATATAGGGATGAATATCATGGTAAAGATATCAAGTAAGCATTGAGTCTTCTATTGTAAGAGGATATTGGAGGTTGTCCCCTCGAAGAGACATTGTGGAGTTATTCCTTCCTAAAGGAGTATTATATGGTGTTTCCCTACCTTAAGGGTATTTATGCATATATTGAATATGAAGATCATTACAAGTGGTATCAGAGCTTCGATTTGGGCTATTTTTGTGGAGTGAAACACTAATTTCACTATATCTTCTGAAATATAAGGAATTTTTATTTGAAATTTTTACTAAAGATGTAAAAAAATATAATAGAAGCATATTAAAAAATTTAGAATTTTTTGATTCGTTTTGAGGGAGTTATTGATATTTTAGGGTTTATAATAATTTCACTATATCTTCTGAAATATAGGGAATTTTTATTCAAAATTTTTACTGGAGATGTAAGCAGATTTAAGAGAAATACAATCAAAATTTCAATTTTTTTTGAGTTGTTTAGAGTGATTTATTGCAATTTTATGGATCAATTTTGACATTTTAGGGTTTCATGAACCCTAATTTATTTGTGGATCATGGAGTTGAAAAATTTTCAAGGGAAGATGATGTTGATACTAGAGAATGGTGGCTCAATTTTAAGGAGAAGAATACTACAAAAAAATTATGGAAAATAGAATTATGTTTTTCTTTGTTTGGGCCTACAAAACATTGGTGGACTAATGAATTAAGCTTTGCGCAATAGTATTCTTCATGGGAAGCAATGGAGAAAACCTTCCTAGATCGATGGGATATAAACGAAAAAGAAGAAGCAGTAGAAGAAGAAGAAGCAGAAAAAGAAGAAGAAAAAATAGAAGAATCATCAGAAGAACAAGAAGAAGTAAAAGAAACAATAAAAGAAGAAGCAGATGAAGAAGAAGAAGAAGAAAAAAAAGAAGAAGAAGAAAAGAAGGGTTCAAATAATTTGGCTCCAAAGAAATCTGAGTCAATTTTTCAATTTCATGGATACATTCAAAAGAAGAAGGTAGTTGTGTCCATAAACCCTACCAGCAAGTATAACTTCATTAACATGAATGTGGCTAAGCATCTACATGTTCAAGCAAAGAATATCAAAGAGGTTCAAGTACATGGTAAGAATATTTCAATGTTGGAAGATCTGAAGCTCAGTATGGAAAAATATGTTTTGCATTCAGATTTTTATGCCTTGGATATGGATGATATGGATATAGTTCTTGGATATCCATGGTTAAAGACTTTGGGAACAATGAATATTAATGTTCAGAAAAAGTTCATGAAGTTTTGGTATAAGAAAAAGAAGATCACTTTACAAGATATCATAGTGAAAAAGGCACCAATAACAATCCAGGTAGATCATGAGGATAAGATGGAAACAGGTGATGAAAAACATGATGAAGATTTAGATGTTATAGATAAAGACACACTATAAATGAGCACTTCATCTACTCAAGAGACAAAGAAGGAAAAGGTGGAAGAGGTAGAAGCAAAGGTGGATAAGGTCAAAGTATTAGAAAAGGTTAAGGTATATAGACACCCACATCATCATGAGAGGAAACAATCATGGAACCAGGTGAGGAAGTGTCATAACAACAATCATTTTGTCTATATCGGAAATAAAATTTCTGATCATTATGGATATGCATGGAATCCAAAGAAAAAATACTATGGCACATGGAATGAATGGGGGAATCACTATGACTATGCATGGAAGAATACCTACTATGGTCATGGTTGGAATCAGAGTAGCACAGCGGAATATGGTACATAGAATAAAAAAAGGAATAATTATGCTTAGACATCAAAGCAGTATAATTATGATCATGAATGAAAATAGAGGAGCACAATAAAATTTGGAAACAAGCTTGGAGAGCTATCACCTGCCAAGATCACATATAGATGGCTAGATGATCGAGATTGGAGACAAGTGTGCAATGATTTGAAGCACACTCATTATTTGGTTTCTTCCTATGTTTCGGAGACGAACCATGTCAAGGAGGGAAGGAATGCTATGTACCTAGGGATATGATATGTGGGTTGATGGAGATACCGACATGTGGCACACATCCCCTTAGTTAGTATAATATATTAGGATAATAGAGTAACTTATGGAAGTAGTACATTGGGTAATGGTTGGCCTACATTAAATTAGGAGGTTACCCATCCATGGGTTAGATAGATGTATATATATAGGGATGAATATCATGGTAAAGATATCAAGTAAGCATTGAGTCTTCTATTGTAAGAGGATATTGGAGGTTGTCCCCTCGAAGAGACATTGTGGAGTTATTCCTTCCTAGAGGAGTATTATATGGTGTTTCCCTACCTTAAGGGTATTTATGCATATATTGAATATCAAGATCATTACAAGTGGTATTAGAGCTTTGATTTGGGCAATTTGTGGAGCATATCCCTAGGTACATAGCAGGCATGCACTCGGGGAGATTTTGCTCAACAAGTTGTTATGAGATAAAGTGTCACTAAATGATAAAACTAAAAATATTACATGTATACAGTCCGTTCATGGGTCTTTACTAGGGGTGGGACTATGTTGGTGATGACTATAGCTGTGGAGGTGCCAAATCCTAACAATGTTTTGTGGCAATGGATGATTCTCTCAAAAAAAGTCCAAGTGTGGTAGGTTTAGGAAGGACAATAGAGGTTGGGTCTTTCATTATAGCAATAATTTAGATGGTGAGGGATGAGAAGCTAATGGTGAAGCTTTTATCCAAAACAATGACCATCCCATCAGTCTCTTTTGAGGATGAGGTGCTTGAAAATGAGGAATGATCCTTGACTAGGGCATTATTTGTGAGTTTGATAGATTTTGGCCCAGCCTTCCTAATCTCCACAAATGGATCTCTGAAACTTGAAGGCCACTATTGGAAGGCAATTTGGAGATTTATCCATGTGCACAGGGGTTTTTCATTATGTATTTTTATCTCTTAGAAGATCAGAATATGTTTTTTAAGGATAGGGTTTGGATCTAAGATCAATGTCCTCTCTTGATGAAGCCTTGGTTTTTGTCTTTTAACCCTCTTATGAAATCCCTCGGCATTAGGCCCATTTGCGGTCGTATGCTTGACTTACCCCTTTAGTTTTAGTTTGAAACCTACTTCTTTGATATTGTTAATTCTTTGGGTGAGTTATTGGTGGTGGATGCAGCTACTTCAAAATATGCTCACACCACTTTCACTTGTATTTTAGTTTGCTTGGATATTTCTCAAGACCTCCAAGTTTCTATCGAGCTAAGAGTTAAGGATCACCATTGGCATCAAACCCCTGATTATGAGTAGGTACATTTACAATGTCATAGGTGTTTGAGATAGGACATTTGATCAAGACTTTTTGAAGCTTCAAGCAAAATGCAGAGTCCTATTTGTGGAAGGTTGTCATTCCCAATCATCTTTTTGTTAATGGCACTTGTACTCTTGATACACTTGTGAGAATATAGGTGCTATATGTTCACAAGGCCCCCCAGTCTCAATAGGTGATTCATCTCCCTACATATATCCTTAATATTCCTAAGGACAAGAATTTGGAAGCTATTAGTGACTCTATGGGTTCACAAACAACTCTTTACATTCTTATCAGCCTTAATTCAGGGAATTTTGGAGATAAAGAAGATTGGCCAATCATTTGTAAGAAGAAAAAAGAATGAATCCTTAAGGTCCCCAATTATCCCTTCAGGACTCTATTTTCCCTTAGAGGGATGCATGTGGGATTACCATAGGGGTTGAGGGACTAGTTGCAGAGGAAGGAAGGCTCTGGATAGGCAGGGGCTAGTTAGTACGACTCCCCTGATGACTGTGAGGATCGATTGGTGACATGAACTTTAGAGCCTATTTTGAGTTTTTGGTTCTTAGAGGTTGGTTTTGACGATGTGTTACTCGAGCAGCTAGTTGTGTTTTATATGTGTTATATGGTTACTCGTTGGGCTGTAGTTTTCTTTTTGGCTAGTGGTTCAAGTTTTTGGTTGCATAGATGTGGTCCACTTCTTATCACATTGTGGATTTTTATTTGATGGGGTAAAGGTTGTTTGTAATCTAGTTGATAGTGGATGCACTTGACCTATAATAAACAATATTCAAACTTGGCCTCTAACTGTTAGAATGTTGCAGAATCGAAATATGAAGAATTAGTGCTCTTTTTCCCAATGTACAAAGTGATGGTTAGAGAGATCTAGTGGGATACAATGAGTAGCTTGATGTTATTTTATGGGAGGATATTTAACCTGGATGCACTTGACTTACTATACAAAATATTCAAACTTGGCCTATAACTCTCAGAATGTTGCAGAATTGAAATCAAAAGAATTAATGCTCTTTTGCTAAATGTGTATAGTCATTTTTAGAGAGATCTAGTGGGGTACAATGAGTAGATTGATGTGATTTTATGGGAGAATATCTAGAATTATTTTTCTAACAGACTTTACAAAACATGTGGGAGAGCTGTTGTGAAATTCTCAATTCAAAAAAGTGATAGTTGGAGCATGGAGGATAATGTCACTCTAGTGGACATGGTTGCAATGCGGCCCTGTTTGAATAACACAAACTTATCCCAGAAGTTCAAAGATAGTTGGGACAGGTTTGAAAGGATCTTGTGGGTTGAATAGGGATGAATGTGGCTAAAATAAGGATGTTTGTATGCTATTTGTAGTGCTTACAAGACAATAAAATCTCTCTTATAAATTAAAATTTAGAAAAATGGTGAATGGACCAAATAAGGGCAGGGATTTCAAGAATAAACATTATGAAGCACTTTAATGATTAAATTTATGTGTTTATAATAATACACACACACTTGATAAATCAAGTTGAGTAAGGGTTTTATTTGGAGAGCATTATGCCAGATGTCTAAGTTTCTGGGTGATGGTCATTACACTTGAAAATGGTGAAAAGGTGTTTTGCACTAATAAATAATAATAACAATAATATCTACATAGGCATGGCCCTGAGCACCTTAAGATAAAATTTAATTGTGTTGGAGGACCAGGTATAAAATTTATTGTGAGGTGGTGGTGTCAAACGATAGGAATAATGGTACGCACAAGTCGTGCGCATGACCATAGGAAAGACAATGCACAAATAGAGTCAAATGAAAGACGATGCATAGAGATAATCAAATTAAAGATGGTGCACATTGTCACAACCTGATTTGACCCTATGTTTTTACCTTTAAATTCATGGATTTGAAATTCATTATAATGATTATTATGATGTGAGATGCTTTATATTGTACTTTATAAACGGTGTTATTCATGCATCTTTCAATGGGAAATTAAAATAGTAATAATGTTATATTTAATTTGTTGATTATTGTAATCTTAAATTGTTCAATTATATTAGACAATTATTAAATTGTGATGTTCAACATATTATTTATGCTAATAAGTATAAATCCTAATTAAACACTAAGATGAACACATAGTTTAAAAGACTTATCTAGTAATTATCAAGAGGATTTAATTATTAATTAGCAATGCAGGAAATCTTTCCATGAATTTAATTAGAAAGGAGAAGTTGAGTTACCTTATTTTGACTTGGAAAATCAAGGGAGATAAATTGGGAATTTATTCGATAATTACTAGTAGGATTTTTAGTTAATTTTTGGTAACAATCCTACAGCGTTGGTTTCAAAGGCATGTGAATAAGGAGATAATGGTATTAAAGAAAGGAAATGAGGAGGATTTGGGGGGAATACACATAAGAGTTACAGAAAAAGGGAAATCGAAAGTCGGAAGAGGAAAGAGGTTTTGGAATCAAAAAGGGAAGTTTTATTCTCCAACAGGGGGAAAAGCCTACTAGGTAGGTACTGTAATTAATTTAATGGTGTATTGAAAGGATGTTAGATTACAGAGTATCTTAAATTTGTGAGTAAATCCTGTTGAAAGATTGTGGGAAATATTTGGAAAGTTTCTTTTATGATTTCTCTAATTCACTCAATTAGCAATGCCCTCTATGTTCTTCACCAGAATGTGAATACCTTTATTTAATACATTTGTACTTGGCAGAAGATTTTGCCTTTTTAATTGCCTTTGTGCAATGCTTGTTATCACCAAGTTTTGGGTTCAACTTCCCAAAATAGCCTTTTCATTCAACATTAATGTGTTACCATGTAAGGTTATGTTATTTTCTTTTCTTTAACTCGGATAAGAGTGACATGCCACCACTCCATTATCTCAGCTATTTCAATATTCAACAGAACCGCAATTCACTTTAGTAAAGGTTTTAAACTCACATTTACCTCAGTTTTCCATATTGAGATTTGGTGGATTTAGAACTCTTTTTACTCTGCAAAGTATGGCGAGCTTTAACCATTGTTAGAGTTATTGATGCTCGAATCTCAACTCACCCACTCAGTAATAGATTTGATGACACATATTTTGGCTTTTTCTGATTCTTGCTGGACTTGTTCTTCGAAACTATTGGATTTAGCTACCATTCTTGTTCTTTTTTGTATTTAACTCAGCCCAAGCACAACGCCATCACCATTATTTTATTTCAGCGGCTTCAACTTAAGTGAAACAACATTCCAATCCAGTCAAGGATTTCAATGGACTCATAAAGCCTTGCACTTTCAGCAGGCTTCAAATCCATGTTTATCTCTATGTCTCGACAATGACATACGTTTCGTTTTAGGGTAAACCGTTTCACTTCATGTGTTTAATATCATTACTGTGTAAACATCTTCCTTAATATTTGTCATGAGTTCTTTGGTGGGTCGATCCTTATTTGTTTTTATGTTATTATGAATTGATGGAAAATGGGAGACCTTGTTTAAAATTTATTTGTATAAATATAAAATAAACATGTTTAAAATATATATGGTTAAATATATATTAACAAGGTTAGAGATTAGGTTAGAGGTTTAGTGTAAATTAATGTTTATTCATTTTGGTAAATCTCTTGTTGATTGCCTTAATTTTTATAGTCTTTTAAGTGACTTATTAAATCCGTTGACAAGAGTATATTTGATTTTTATAGATTGTTATGAGTTGACGGGAAGAAATAAAAAAAGAAACCCATATTTATTATAACAAGCTTTTCCATTTAAAAATATATTATAAATGAAAATTGTTGAGAAAGATATAAATCAATTGCCCTGTGACATGCAAGTTGGTTGTCGGCATTATATTAAACCTAGTAAGTAAACTGTCTAAGGGCAGGTTCCCAATATAAGGGATTTTTCTTGTATATTCAATGAAAACATTATAAATATTATGATTGTGGATATTTTGTGTTATTTTAAATTTATGGGAAATGGGTAATTAAAGTTTTTCCTTAATTTTATTGGTTTTAGGAGAAATCAAATTTAACTAATCTAGGAAATGTCAAAAATATATAAGTTTCTTAAATGCACTTATTCTCTACTTCTTTTGTAGAAATAATGGAATTATGCTTGAATTATCTGTTATAGATAAGTTAATATAGATTTTTCATGTCATGTTTGATTGGCATGGTTTTGTCAATGTATACTTAATTATATCAAATATTGCATGTATGTGATCTTGATCCTTAGCTTGGTTTACCTGGATGATGAGCTTATGTTTTGGATTATTTATCTGATATGTAAAGTATGGGGCCATATTAATGATATGGCCAAGCAACGAGATAATTTTTCAAGACGATTTCTCAAGCTTGGATGGGTATACTAACCCGATCAAGTTATGTGTTATGAATTGGATAGATCTGGATGATCATATGTTATTTAAAAGCTTGGATCAAAGTAATATTAGATTAACATTGTCAATTCATATGTATGATTTGCATATTGTGCGATATCATAGTTGAAACGTATTTTTCTTTATGATACACATTATGTAGTGTGTACTAACATATCGAGCAATATTTATTGATATTTGATATTGCGTACATGATGTTAAAAGTCCTTTGATATGTATACCCAGTCAGTATGATTATATAAGGACTCTCGAATCAAGAACCACAACATACTTACTCTATGGTTATGTAACCCATCTATATGTAGATATTATACATGAGAGGATAATATTATGATTTGAAATTGAATAACGGTATACAAACTAATTAATACCCTTTTTGTATAAGAGTTAAAACTCATAGTATAACAATATAGGAGGACACGAGAATGATGTTAGACATCAATAATCCTAGCTTACACCTATTTGATGTAAGTGATAGAGTTGTGAGGATCCTTGAGTCTTCTCTCTGTAATAAAGGAATGTATTTATACATTTTTCTTGTATGCACTTGTTTGAGAAAACTGTTGAGTAAATATTTATACCTTTTTAGGTAAAACTACATCTAGCCTTGATTCTGTGTATGTAGGTGACATCACAGATATGTATACTAGCTCATGAAGTGAGTGCGGGCATAGGATCTAACCTTGATAGGTATTCTTTAATGTGTGATTTTACTATATCTTTGTGTATAATTCTAGTGAAAGCAAATAGCCTTTTGTAGCACAATACTGTTATGCAAACTTGTCGGTAGGATCAAGTTTATCACATCTTGTAGGATGAACATTATATGCGGTATATTTTGTGAGAAAGTTAAACTATGCAAGTGGATATACATTTATATAATATCATAGTGCTTCATGAGGTGTGCCTTGAGATTATGTTCTCATTGGATTGTTATTGAATGTATACTCGGATAGTATAATCTTGACTTGCTTTATTTATTATGGTTGGGTGCAAGATTATTGTTGGTGTTGAGTTGGGTGCTCAAACACAAAGACTTATGAAATTATGGGATGTCATAGAGTTCTATAGTATAAAAAGTACCCAAATGGTACATACTGTATTTATTATATCTTGACTCACACTTAAATAAATATATATGTTATGGTTATTAATGTTAGGTAGAGTGATCATGAACTATGATAGTATGGAATATCATAAGATCCTTCAGCTTAGATGTATATACTCAGGTGGTACATAATGTAGCTGTATGTTTGGACTCTTACTTAATTTGATTGTTTTAATAATTTTATGATTATTAGTTAAGCAATATATTCATATCAGTTAGTTGGATAAATTGTATGTGTGTGTATAATCTTGAGAGTATAATCGAATGTTAAGTTTGACTATTATGTGGTATAGTTGTATGTTGCTTTATTTTGTGTATTTAGCTTACTTTTGTGCCTAGCATGTGATTCTCTATGGTTTTAGGAATGTAGATTCCATCGTCATTGTTATTATCTAGGTTTTATGTGAGAGTGTTGGGTAAACACATAACCCTGGACAGTAAGGTGTTATTTGAGTGTCTCACTTAACAATGGGATTAGACCAAAACTTTAGAAGCTCATCTATGTCATGAGTAGTTTATTCCCTGTTTGGCTTAGAGTGCCAATCCCTTTGGTGGTGATGTCTCGTGGAGGAGACCATTACATTTGAAAGGAGAACTACGTTAGACCCTAATTCTAAGGAGTGGATATGTAGGTTGTCCAAGATTGTGCAGAGGGCATCAGGTATAGATCCTTAGGCTAGGATAGGGCAGACTTGAATGCATAGCAATCTGAGCAAGTGGTTGATTCCATGTTCAATGTTTAGCTTTAAAAAAAAAACTAACTGCATTTTCTAAGTACAACTAGGAGGGATGTTCAATGTGGTATTAGATCTTAGGCTCGAATGTTAGGACCTAATAAGTCCATTACCATTTTCATATCTTTTGTTTGTCAAAAAGGAAATTTTGAAAAAAACATGTGGTACATTGAGTGGGTACCCTAAGAGCATTCATAATCCTTTAGAGTTTTAAAAGGGTGGGGTTATCAAGTGTCTCATTGGTGATGGTTTTATAAGGTGTATGGTGGGAAAGCACATATCGTAGTTATTGAGTTATGAACATGAGTTTCCTACCATATTTCTTCTTTTGATTAAACACCTTGAGTATGACTACGTCTTTCTTGGTAATCGAATCACCTTCACAATTTGTGTTTGTGTATGAAATGCATGGAATGCTTCTCATTTCAATATATATGCTTTTATTTTATGTTTTGATTACATAAAAATTAGGAATGGGAATTTCCTTAGATGATTGCAGATGACTTGATTATAAATTCCTTTGTGTTGGGAGTTTGTAGACTAGCATCCTTATTGTGTTTTTATTTATATATACTTGAGAAGGAGTATCATTTATCTTCGTTAGCTTAGATGTGAGTTGTTGTGCTCATTCTACTTGTACATCATTTTAAGCTACTGAAAGGGTTCATACTTATAGGATGTTGATATCATGTTTTCTTAAATGGAAACTTGTTTATGAAATATTGTTTGATCTCTTTTATCTTAAGTTCGTGGGATAGTGTTTCCTACTTCTTATTGAGAAAATTTGTAGGATTGGATGAATTAGTGCATCCTTGTGGTTAATATTTTCTTTCCAATTGAGGAAGTGGGTTATGATTCTACTCTCACAATTTGGTAAGTAACTTGGATTGCAGTGTTATCTACTACCATATGAGGATATGTAGGAAGTTTTTTTTTGAGACGTTATCTCTCTACTTTCTACTTATAACTTTATAAAGTTACTATTTTATCTAAAATGTAAACTCGACCACGAGGAGTGACTAAAAATGGATTTATACTAATTATAGTTGATTATAATTAGTATGTTTTTATTTGTCTTTGTTAGATTAATATATATATATACATACATACGTGTGTGTGTGTGTGTGTGTGTGTGTGTGTGTACACATACATATATATATTTCAAAACATGTTGTTTTGAATAATAGTATGTGTATCTTTTTGTCGAGAGCAAGTAAGGTATTAGATGTACAAAACATTTTGGTAAAGGTAGAGATAAACTTTTAAATTTTTTGTGTGCTTGTCGTGCAAGCAAGAGACATGGTCTCACTTATAAGGTCGAAGAGTGATATAATCCTTCACCTAAGTGTGTTATATTAATTTTGAGATTATTTATATAATAGGTTATGTTGCAAAATTATGACACTAGTTATGTTAGCTAGTAGCAACTTAATACAATCTCGGAATGATTGTATGATTTTCTAATATGTATTTTAGTACATATACAAATTTTATAGCATATAGTAATGATTTTTATGATCTGTTAGTACATATTTGTGTTTCTTTGAGCTTTGTGCATTTTTTTTTGGAGATCATCAAGTCATAGAGTCTTGATAGAAGAGTGATGAATTAGAAACGTGAGTTCTAAGCAATAGGACAGTATCCTACTTAACCTCACATTGACTCAGATTATTGGTACTGAGTTGGATCTAACAGATGAACTTATCGAATCTAGGATTTGACAATAGAACTTGTGAAATTCAGTCATATGACTATACGCATGTATACTAGACGGTTCCATGTGGATGATTATTCCATGATTATACACATTTTTACCAATTCCTATTCATCATCATACTTGTCCAGAGCTTCGATTGAGTTAGGATAGTATTGACATGCTATATATATCTGAGGCTAAGCGGAGTAGCAATAATATTGACATATACACATCATTGTGCTAGATGCCCTTAATATTTTTCTTTGGTTTGAGAAAAACACTCTCTAGATTGGAGAGCTGTGCAAAGGGACTGGAAGGTTTTGTGGAACTCTTCACGGTTATTTGTTTTCACTTATGTGATGATCTCATATATTTAGAAAGTTAGTAAGACTTTTTCCAAGTTGTTGGACCCCAGGGTGGTCATGTAAAACCATTTTAGCATAAGTAACATTTGCAAAACTAAATTGCAAAATAGAAAATGTCATGAGTAAGGTCTGATGGGGCCGATACTCTATGAATAATATTAAATTCATGCATTAGTATCAATTTTTAAGGTAAAATTTGCAGTTATATACATACTATGATAATAGATACCATGTTTATTTGGTGATAACTCTTATGTCTTTCAGAACTTTTATGTCATCAGGGTGATGACCAGTTTTAAGGGGAGGATGTCACATCCTGATTTCACCCTATGTTTTTACCTTTAAACTCATGGATTTGAAAATGGTTATAATGATTATTATGATGTGAGATGCTTTATATTTTACTTTATAAATGGTGTTATTCATGCATCTTTCAATGAGAAATTAAAATAGTAGTAATGCTATATTTAATTTGTTGAAATAAAGATTTATGATAATCTTAATTTGTTTAATTATATTAGACAATTATTAAATGGCGATGTTCAACATATTATTTATGCTAATAAGTATAAATCCTAATTAAATATTAGGATGAACACATAGTTTAAAAGACTTATCTGGTAATTATGAAGTGGAGTTAATTATTCATTAGCAATGTAGGAAATCTTTCTATGACTTTAATTAGAAAGGTGAAGTTAAGTTACCTTATTTTGACTTGGGAAATCAAGGGAGATAAATTACAAATTTATCCGATAATTACTGGTGGGACTTCCAATTAATTTTTGATAACAAGCCTATAGCTTTGGTTTGAAACTCATGTGAATAAGGAGATAATGGTATTAAAGAAAGGAAATGAGAAGGATCTAGGGTAATACACAGAAGAGTTATGAAAAAAGGGAAGTCAGAAGCCAGAAGAGGAAAGAGGTTTCAGAAGCAAAAATGGAAGTTTTATTCTCCAACAAGGAAAAAAGCATACCATGTAGGTATTGTAATTAATTTAATGATGTATTGTTGTATTGAAATGATTTTGGATTACACAGTATCTTAAATCTATGAATAAACCTCGAATAAACCCTGTTGAAAGCTCGTGGAAAATATTTTGAAAGTTTCTTTTATGATTTCTTTAACTCACCCAATTAACAACGCCCTCTGTGTTCTTCACCAGAATGTGAATACCTTTATTTAATGCGTTTATACTTGGCAGAAGATTTTGCCTTTTTCATTGCCTTTTCAAAATGCTTGTTATCACCAAGTCTTGGGTTTGACTTCCCAAAATAGCATTTTCATTCAACATTAATGTGTTACCATATCAAGTTACGTTCTTTTCTTTTGTTTAACTCAGCCTAAGAGTGACATGCCACCACTCCATTATCTCAATTGTTTCAATATTCAACGAAACCGTAGTCCACTTTAGTAAAGGTTTTGAGTTCACATTTACCTCAATTTTCTATATTGTGATTTGGTGGATTTAGAACTCTTTTTACTCTGTGAAGTATGGCAAGCTTTAACCATTGTTAGAGTTGTTGATGCCCAGATCTCAACTCCCCCACTCAATAATAGACTTGATACATGTATTTTGGCTTTTTCTAATTCTTGCTGGAGTTGTTCTTTGAAACTATTGGATTTAGCTACCATTTTTGTTCCTTTTTGTCTTTAACTCAACCAGGTGCAATACTATCACCATGCTTTTATTCCATCTGCTTCAACTTAAGCGAAACAACATTCCATTTTAGCAAAGGATTTCAACAGACTCATAAAGCCCTGCGCTTTTAGCAGGCTTCAAATCCATGTTTATTTTTGTGTCTCGACAATGACATACATATAATCCAATGTATTGGGGTCATGTTTCATTTTAGGGTAAACCATTTCACTTCTTGTGTTTAATATCATTATCGTGTAAGCATCTTCCTTAATTTATGTCACGAGTTCTTTGGTGGGTTAATGCCTATTTATTTTTACATTATTATGAATTGATGGAAAATTGGTGACCTTATTTAAAATTTATTTGTATAAATATAAAATAAACATGTTTAAAATATATATGGTTAAATATATATTAATAAGGTCAGAGATTAGGTTAGAGGCTTAGTGTAATTTAATGTTTATTCATTTTGGTAAATCTCTTATTGATTGGCTTAATTTTTATAATGATTTAGGTGGATCTCTCCATTTGTGAAAAAATAAAAGTTTCCAAATTCAATTCAAATCATTTGCACATTTTAGTATTTGTCAAGAGCTTTCTAGCATTTTTCACGGTTTGAAAAATGGAGCCTGAATGCTCAAGATATAGCCAGTTGAAGAAATCATGCGACCAGGGTGTCAAAAGTGACGTGGCACATTTGAGAAATGCCAAGTGGACCAATCTCTATTTGACACATGAAAAATAAATAGGGGAAAAAGAAATTTTGTTAGGTGTTTTATTTATGCACATGATATTTGACATTTTCAAATGGAAATAGGCGTCAAACCTCCACGCCACAAACACTAAAATATGCATCCCTGCTTTCTAGGCGTCGACTAAGCTAGGTGGCGGCCAAAGTTGGCGCTCAAATCCTTTCCATTTGAAAACTTCAACAAACTTTCTATTTTAAGCATTAAAACAACCTTTTCCTAGCAAATGTGGGACTAATTCCTTGGTCAAAGTGCACTCATGGAGGAAGGACGCCCTTGCCCACATCCCTAGGCGCCTAGAATGGAGGAAGGTAGTTTTGAACTTGAGACCTGGCGCCTAAAAGGATAAGGCCTTGACCACTTCAGCCACGGTGGTTGAAGTGTTATAAAAAGGAGTAATTTTTTACTTGTATTGGACGAAAATTTGACTGTGTTTTATTTTTAAGAGGCCGAGAGCTAGATAAGAGCTTGGAGATGGCTTTAGCAAGTGGATATTAATCCAATTTCTGACCTCTATACACAGGGTAAACCTTTCAGTTATTATTTTTAATTGAAAGAGAATGTTATTTTTTTGTATAAACCAATAGTTGAAGTGAAGGGACCAAAGCACATTCAAAGGGGTTGAAGACTGAGGAAGAATTCCGTGTGACCGAGCTTGAGTTTATCAGCGAAGGTGGAATTCTTGGACAGAGATCAGGCCTGAGGGAAGTTATGCAATGTTTCCAAATAATTTGTAAGCCATTTGTTGCACAAATTTAATAGAAACGGTCCTCACTATTGGGCAGACTCGGAGACGTAGGCAATCAATGCCGAACTCCAATATCAATTTCATGTGGTAATTTGTCATTATTGCATGTTTTATTTTCAGTATTCTGATTTTTAATTAATCAAGAGCTCATGTAATATTTGATTAATTGAAAATTTACGACATTTAATTTTTAAAACAAAATCTGGTTTTATTGGTGAATGAAAGATATCAGTCTTTTTGACAATTCTAATCCAATTCAATAACCGAGAATACTTTGCCAAACAATTTTCAAGTTCTTTTGAGTATTTTCGAGAATTTGTTTATTTTGAGAAATTCAGAATCCGTACGTTTAAAACTTCACTTTGAGTTTTTTAGTGGTGTTTACGGATAATATAATCTTTTAACTGACTTATTAAATCTATTGACAAGAGTATATTTGATTTTTATGGATTGTTATGAGTTGACGAGAAGAAATAAAAAAAAAGAAACCCATATTTATTATAATAAGCTTTTCCATTTAAAAATATATTATAAATGAAAATTGTTGAGATAGATATAAATCAATTGCCCTGTGACATGCAAGTTGGTTGTCGGCATTATATTAAACCTAGTAAGTAAACTATCCAAGGGCAGGTTTCCAATATAAATAATTTCTATTGGATATGCAATGCAAACATTATAAAGCTTATGATTGTGGATATTTTGTGTTATTTTAAATTTATGGAAAATGGGTAATTAAAGCTTTTCTTTAATTTTATTGCTTTTAGGGGAAATCAAATTTAACTAATCTAAGAAATATCAAAAAGATATTAATTTCTTTAATGTACTTCTTCTATAGAAATAATACAATTATGCTTGAATTATCTATTATAGATAAGTTTATTTGATTTTTTTTTTTTGATAAATTATTTATCGTAGATTTTTGATTGGCATGGTTTTGTCAATGTATACTTAATTGTATCAAATATTACATGTATGTGATCTCGATCCTTATATTAGTTTACTTAAATCGTGAGCTTATGCTTTTGAATTATTTATTTGATATGTAAATTATGGGGCTGTATTAATGATATGGTCAAGCAGTGAGACGATTTCTCAAGCTTGGATGGGTACGATAACCTGATCAAGTTATGTGTTATGAATTGGACTGATTCAAATGATCATATGTTATTTAAAAACTTGGATACCAAAGCAATATTAGATTGACATTATCAATTCATATGTATGATTTGCATATTATACGATATCATAGTTGAAACATATTTTTCTTTATGATACATATTATATAGTAGAATATTACAGCACATGGGTGTACTAGCATATCGAACAATATTTATTGATATTTGATATTGCATGCATGATGTTAATGTCATTTGATACGTATACCTGGTTGGTATGGTTATGTAAGGACTTTGGAATTGAGAACCACAACATACTTACTCTATGGTTATGTAACCCGTCTATATGTAGATATTATACATGAGAGGACAATCTTATGATTTGGAATTGAATAACAGTATATAAACTAATTGATACCCCTTTTGTATAAGAGTTAAAACTCATAGTGTAACAATATAGGAGGACACGAGAATGATGTTGGACATCAATAGTCCTAGTTTATACCTATTTGATGTAAGTGATAGAGTTGTAAGGACCCTTGAGTCTTCTCTCTGTAATCAAAGAATGTATTCATACATTTTCTTTGTATGCACTCATTTGATAAAACCATTGAGTAAATATTTATACCTTTAGTAGTTAGGTAGAACTACATTTAGCCCTAATTTTGTGTATGTAGGTGACATCATAGATATGTATGGTAGTTCAGGAAGTGAGTGTGGGCATAGGATCTAACCGCGATAGGTATTCCTTAGTGTGATTTTACTATAGCTTTGCTTAGAATGCTAGTGAAAGTAAATAGCTTTTTGTAGCACAATACTATTATGCAAACTTATCGAAAGGGTCAAGTTTGTCGCATCTTGTAAGATAAACGCTATATGCAGTATATTTCATGAGAAAGTTAAACTGTGCAAGTGGATATGCATTTATATAATAGCATAGTGCTTCATGAGGTGTGCCTTGAATTTATGTTCTCATTGGATTGTTGTTGAATGTATGCTCAGATAGTATAATCTTGACTTGATTTATTTATTATGGTTGGGTGCAAGATTATTATTGGTGTTGAGTCAGGTGCTCAAACATGAAGACCTATGAAAGTATGGGATGTCATAGAGTTTTACAATACGAAAAGTACCTAGATGGTACATACTATATTTATTGTATCTTGACTCATACGTAAATAAATATATATGTTATGGTTATCAATGTTGGGTAGAGTGATCATGAATTATGATAGTATGAGATATCATAGGATCCTTTAGCTTAGATGTATATACCCAAGTGGTACATACTATAGTTGTATGTTTGGACTCTTAACTAAATTGATTGTTATAACGATTTTATGATTATTAGTTGAGCAATATATTTATATCAGTTAGTTGAATAGATTGTATGCATGCGTATAATCTTGAGAGTATAATCAAATGTTAAGTTTGATTGATATGTGCTATAGTTGTATGACTTGCTTCACTTTGTGTACTTAGATTACTTTTGTGCCTAGCATGTGATTCTTTATGGTTTTAGGAATGCAGATTCCATCGTCATTGTTATTATCTAAGTTTTATGCGAGAGTGTTGGGTAAGCACACAACCCTAGATAGTAAGGTGTTATTTGAGTGTATCACTTAACTATGGGATTAGACTAGAGCTTTAGAATCTCATTTGTGTCATGAATATTTTGTTCCCTATTTGGCTTAGAGTGCCAATCCCTTCAGTGGTGATGTCTCGTGGACGAGACCATCACATTTGAAAGGAGAACTACATCAAAACCTAATTTTGAGGAGTGGATATGTAGGTTGCCCAAGATTTTGGAGATGGAATCAGGTCTAGATCCTTACGCTAGGATAGGTTATACTTGATTGCATATCAATCCGAGCAAGTGGTTGATTCTATGTTTAATGTTTAGCTTTAAAAAAAAACTAGCTGCATTTTCTTAGTACAACTAGGAGGGATGTTACACTCATAAAGAGGACAATAGAGGGATGTATTCAGGACGATTTCACATGTAGGGAAAGATAAAAGTACAACATGAATTGATAGGCATGGGGCTAGTGGACAAAAAACAACAATTGGTCAACTCACCAACTATAAATGTGACAACTGGCAAAAGTTGATAAAAATTACAAAATTGATTATTGGTAGAATTAAAGAGCTTAAGGCATGACTCAACTAAGATATCATAGTACACATGTGTTTGAAGTGAGCAATAAACCTATGGGAAGGACAACTTTTACTCACAAATCAGACTGACTAATGATCCACGTCCACAAATATAAATAAGGTAGTTAGCCCATGATGATGGTTTTCAAGGGAGGTTATTATTGAAGGGGGTTAATGATGAAATAAGGTTTGTGCTACTGGAGTTGTGGTTTAGGCCAAGAAGGTTGCGAGGTAACCATTGTAAGGAGAATTCGAGAGGCTTAGAGAAAGGGAGAGTGAAAGTAAGAGTTAAGAGTTATTTAAGGGAATTGAGGAACCCTTGTTATACAGCTAAAGAGTTGAACACCCCATGATTTTTTTGTCATATATAATGAAAGTTATTCATTGAACTTGTTGTGTGGTAAGGATAAAAAACCACAAGACTCATCCCATGAACTTTGGTTTTACAGGGGTGTAGAGTTGGCAAGAGTAGTTGACCAATGGAGTACATATAATATTCCAACTAGACTATTGGACAAAAGATGAGTCAATATGGAGATAATGCTTTCCATCAAACACAAATGGGTAGAGAGTGAGTAGCGCAGGAGATGACTTAGTAGATAGTCAAGGCCCTTCATCAAGCATAGACGGGTAGAGGGTGGGAGGTGCAAGGAACAAACCCAAAGAAGAAGAGGAAGTGGGTCGAGGATGGTGAGCACAATTTTATTTGTCATAAGAAAACTAGAAAGCAGCTAGAAGGACAAAGAGGTGTGAAACATAAGAAGCTTACTGAAAAGTGTAAATTTGGATGAAGCAATTGCTTATGATGAAACTTTATAGACAATTGGAATGAAATAGGAAGGCGAACAAAAGAAATGATTAGGTTTTTCTAGGACAAACAACCAAGCTAGTGTGGGGTGATATTAACCTCATAGTTTCCTTTACTAAACATAACCAAGCCCATGAGTTCACGCGAAAGATAGAGCCAAAGACCTGGGATAAGTACCTCGAGTAAATCATAGTGTGTGCTCGATGGAGATAGCTAGAGAGCATGATGCATTCCAACCAAGTCAACACAAGCATACACACTTAAACAAATAGATCTAATAAGCATAACACTAGCTGACAAAGAATCAAGTCCATGCACATAAAATGAAAAAAACAATACGATTAAGACAAACAAGACCACGCGAATCTAAGAACCACAATAGAGATCAAAATGATAAATGACAATAGTTATGCCTGACAATTGATCTTGATATATAATTAATAAGTGACAATAAACAATGAGGTAGATGACCTCAAATATACCAAATCAATAACTACAAAGTAGACATCCATCATAATAACATCTCTGTGGTGGCAGTTAACTACCAAGTGACATGCAAGGCCCTTTATAAGCCTATAAAAGGCAGACTGAGAAGGATAATATAATAGTTGGACCTTGGAGAAATGTTATGAGAATGGCATTAAGTAGAGTGATAAGTATTAAGAATACCCTGCAACATTATAAGCACCATGAGTGCCTTGTACATCTGAACTATTATATAATGGAAATTAATATTATTCCAAACATCAATATTTATGGCTGTGCATATTAAAACCTTTATATTATTCTCTTGTTTATGATGTTACTAAGTTTACTCATGTCTTCTCTAATTATAGGATGACCATTAAAATAGAGTATTATTTCCATGTAGTTGTGCACATCTATGCTTGTTTATTGAGATGATTTAATGAAATAAGTACTAACTGCACTTTAGGTACTGGCATATGTGAGTAACAATACATAAGATAATATTGGCGCACATGAGTAGTGGTGTGAGGTACAATACATCCACCATCAATACACATAATTACCCCTAATATACCTTGATTCCCTTCTCTACGCTTCAGGTGAGGGCGTAAGGTTCTCTTGAAAGATATGCCAACATGATAAAGTTAGGTTTTGGTATCCTAAAAGGTGCATGGGGGACTGGAGCATGAGTGGCTAGAACTAGACCAACACTCATTCCTACAGTTACTTCAATATAAATTCAAAACTACTTGATGCAGATGCACAAGCATGTGCAAAATAATCACAAATTATATGTTTCAAATACTTACAAGATTCAAAGAGCATTCAATATCAATAAAACAGAGATACATGGGGCATAATATTCATTCATGTTCATGTTTCTACATGGTAAATTTCAAAAGTTTTATAAGTTTCAAAAGTTAAAAGTTCTGTATAGAATTTAGATTTGTCTGCAACAGTATGATTCATCTCATTTTGTAAGTAGGCCATGGTAGAGTATAGTGACACTCAATGTCTATGGTTGCACTTTAGTGTTCCGCATTTGGTGGTTCTAATTTAGTGAGCCACATTTGATGGTTCCACCCCTTCAATTATTTTATAGAGTACCCTACACATGTAAATAAGAGTTGGAGCATACAATATTTCTAACTCAAGAGGATTTCAAAGGTTTTCAAATTGAGACTTGATCACTCTCAATTCATCACAAGTTCAACATTTCTTCAAACACCTCAATAAAAGGGCCTGCACTTCTCTATTTTCAAGTTACAAGGAAATCAAATTGCATATCCCTTTTTAGGTGCATTCTTTCCTTGTTTCCCTTTCAAATTTTAGATTTAAAGTTTTAATTTTTCAAATATGGATAACAACTACTTTCAGTGGCATTGTTGCAAGTTTTACATTAAGGCATTTTGCAGATCAAGATTCATATCAAAAGACAAATTATGTATATAAACTTAGGTTCACATCTCATTTACTCTAGTAATTAATTTCACTTCATTGTATCACTAGAATAAAGTGGGAGCAAATATAGACACTCAAATTTAATCATTAAGTTCTTGACAAATTTAATATTTACATTCTTACCTTGGCCTTTTTCCGAAATTCTATTAATTTGAAATCCCTACAAGAACATTCATTATCTTATTCACTGTCATACAACTAGTCTAAACATCATTCAAACATCCCTATTTTTCTTAGAGATTCTTGTTAGTCCACTCCCAACAATCTAAATCCTTTTAGGACATGATCGCACTACTAATGCGATCTTGTCCCCTTGTGTTCTAACTGTAACTTTTTAAATTTGCAAGATTTCATTTTATCCCTTACACTCTTAACAAGGTTGGTTAACTAAAATATTCAAAATAGTCCTCTATATAAACACATAAAGGCCTCTCAAAACATCATCTAATAATCACTTGGTAATTCTACTATATATTGAGCAAAATAGAATTATTTTTTCCAATTTCAATTTTGCTTGATTTTAATAGTCATAGACCAAGTCTGAAGTCATTTTATTGCAAGTTAAAGACATTCATTATGAAATATTCAAGACAATTTATCTAGTTACACTCATATAAAAAATATGAATATTCACACACTCACTCTAGGAGGGGGAACTACATCGACTGGAGGCCCTTTTGGGCTATGTAGGCATCACTTAGAATACACAAAGTTTTCTAAGGATAGCTCAATTATTCCCCTTACCTGATTCCCCTTTTGTATTTGATCTCTATTGTGTTTATTATTCAAGAGTTAGGGTTTTGATTTTACAGGTCTTCCATATGGTAAATTAGCACACATAGACAGTTAAAAAATCCTCACAGATAGGCGTAGATGCCTAGATCAAAAAATAAATCACACAATCAATTAAAACGTGACTAGAATTAGTAGACAAGGCTATAGTGAGACCTTGTCCTTCTAGTATAGCCTTGTCCCAACATAATGCAAAAAAATATTTTTGGCTGTAACACAATTTAGGGATTCTTATAGTCGATTGTCATCAACAATCAACGTGCGTAATCAACATAAATTTAATTTGAGCTAGATTTGCATATATGTCTGTCAATTTATTATTTTTAGCTCATTTCAAATTCTAAAAATTGCTGTATTTCATATCTAGATATGTATATTTTGTAGTTCTAATTTAGTTTTCAATAGTTTATTTGTTCTTAGCATTTCATTGTTAAATAAAAAAGAACATAAACAACACTAGAGAAATAGAGACACATACAAGGTTTAGGATTATCTAATTTCATAGGAGTGATTGAATGGTAGTCATCAAATCACTACAACAAAAAATGTTACTCAGTAGCGATCATAAGATCAAATAGAAAACTCACGAAGATTAGAGAAGGATGTCCAAAGCGCGATGTTTAAAGCCTCCACTATTTAGAGCATCAAGTTTCTGCTTTATAAAAAAATAGGTTTGCAAAATATGCTTTGATGATAATGTTCCCTTGATCTGGCCCTCCAAAATCTTCGCTCAATAATATGCTTCTTTGCTCAGATCGTTGGGAAAATGGACTTCTTCTTGCCTTAATTAAGCATCTATTTTTGAAAAATGTAAGGAAAATAATACATGCTTTTGGGGCTTGTGCTATATTAGGGAATAACTAAGCTTTCTTGATATTTATTAGGCCCCTCAATGATGTACAATATAAAAAACAATGCTCCAATAATTGCGGTAATTCATCAACTACAACAATCAATGCAATGCAATGTGTCACTAACAAAAACTTGTGTTCTTCAATGAATGCTCTAATGATTTATTGATTTCTCTAAATGTTTGTAATGCTCAATAGATTCATGTAAATAATCTCCAGCTTTAAATTGATTCTTCTCGAGTGCTTTAGATGCCTAAATGAACTAGGGTACCTATGCATTTACAGATGACTTTAATTCAAATTAAGACCTTATTCTTGATTGTTATATTGAACACTAAAGAGACAAGCATTGGGAGAGGGGGAATGAGCACTCGAGTATCCATGTCATTGTGAGTAAGAGAGATCCATCGAAACGACTTGACAATATACTTACCACATATGACATGTTCCAACCTCTCTGCTAAGGAGGAGGGGTGTAGGAAAAAATAATGTGAATGGCTTTGCAATCACCTAGGCACTGGTGGAGGAGAGACCTATGGCAAAATATCAAGAATAATTTTGCGCATGGTGCAAGGAACACTCCTTTAGTGGTTGAAAAAATCTTGTAAGTGGGATGATCCGTTACCTTCTCTGTCCGATGTTGTGGGCCTTTGCTTAGTTTGGCTTTTATGTTATTTTGTGCTTTGTTATATGTTTTAACAATCTTGTTTTGTGACCGTGAATATCGACTTGATGTTGTTTATTTTGCATTGTGAATACCATTCAATCACCCTTTTATTATAAACCGTTTATATATCTATTTATTTTTATCAATAAATATGATGATCCATTTCCAATAAAAAATTTAAGACCTTATTGGTGCAAAAAATGACATCAAACAGTCAAAAAAGTGAAAAAGGTGAGTTGAGGGTCACATAGGGTGAAGGGCAAAAGGGCCAAAAGAAACCTAGCTCGATTGTATAGTTACACACTCCATACAAGGGAGGGAGAAGATGATAGTTGGATGGTGTCAAGGGAAGGTGGGAAGGCCTTTGAAAGTCAATAAATGTGCCAATAATGCCCAACTGAAACCAAGAATCAAGAAGTGCACACATCCTAAAAACATACAATTCAATGAATAATAAATAACCAAGGGCCATTTTTAGGTGTCTACACATACCTACACAATCCTTGTCGAGGAAGAAATCCATTTGTTTGAGGGTTTCCATAAAACTACGTGTATGAAAAATGAGATTCATAACCCCCTCTATAAGATTACATATACAAAAAAGATATGAATGTCAACGCCCATCCCCTCCATGCGTGAAAAAAAAAAGAAGAATAATCCTCTTCACAAAACCATGTCCTTTTTCCTAAAAATAAATAAATAAAAAAAATCTTGATATTCTACCACGTTTTTTTTTCCCAAAAAAAAGTGTAGATAATCACCCTCAACGAGAGCCCTTAAATACTTAAAGTCAACTCATCCACATTTTTTAATATCCCCCTTAATTCTTTAATATATATCCACCTAAAGGTTGAGAGAAAAAACTACAACAAAGATCAATTTCTATCACCTCTGCATGCCCCACAAAAAAAATTGCCCCATCAAACAAAAAAAAACCACTGCAAACCTCGATTTCCATCACCCCTGTATACCCCACAAAACAAAGCTCAATTTCTGTCACCTCTACACACCCCATAAAACAAAGCCCAATTTCTATCACCTCTATATACCCCACAAAAATATTTGCCCCCTGAAAGAGATTAAAAACTACTACAAACCTCCATTTCCATCACCTCAACATCCCCCACAAAAAAAAGTTTGCCCCCACAGACAGAGGGAAAAAACTACTACAAACCCCCATTTCCATCACCTCAACATCCCCTACAAAAAAGTTTGCCCTACAGGACTGGGAGATTCCTCGCCGGCGGCGCGCAATTTAAACGAACGATTGTTGGATTTGAGAGACAAGCCTGGCAAATCAAATCCACTTTTTTTTTTTTTGGGTGTTCATATATTCTCCGATTTCAAAGGCGTGCTTGCACAAATTTCTACCCTGCAGTCTTTACTCAAGACCGTCTGGGCAAGCAAAGAATCCAATGGGTTTGATAAAAGAACAACGTTGCATCTTTTTCATGCTTGCATTTCTTCTTCGATTTTGGGGCTCCCTGTCACTCACATTTCACCGAAATTTCATCAGGTCAATCTCTAATACTATTAAAAATCTTTATACGTGGTTTTTCTTCCAAAACATTTTGCTTTCAACAATTACGAACTGGATAACCTTAAATTCTATGTTGTTCTGGGATTTTGAATTTATTGTTAGGTTTATAAGGGTTATTTATTTTTAGGTTATATTGTTCGCAGTGTAACATTATAAGTGGGCTCTCAGAAAGCCCATATATAAGGGATTTTAGCAGTAAAAGTTTGGTCGATAAATTTGTCAAGTGTTTGGTTCGCCTGGGATCATCATAATTTAACCAATCTCATGGCATTATTGTTATCATTGCTGTTGTTTTTATTATTGTTATCTGAGAAAATGCACTACAAAATGGTCAGAAGTCAAAATTAGAGCAAAATTATAGACTAAAGTAATTTTTTTTCCTATTTTGTTAAATTCCCCTTGTAGATTACCTTAGTCTTAGACGTGATCAAGATATCCACCTCATCTGTTTTGTCTGTTAGGGTCTGTATTACCCAACCAGGTAGATGCATTATTATACCCAATTATAATACTGTATCATGCCTCAAAGGGATTTGAACTTGTGGCTCCGCTATGAAAGCTGTGGTGTTGTTTCTTTATCACTTGAGCTCATTCCATTTGATAAATGTTAGGGTGAACTTTAGGGTAGAGCTCAAAGTGTGCATGGAGGTGGGTAGTACAGGGTGGACCACAATACTAATTCGACCCTTACCTCTAGGTGCTGGCATGTCAACACATAGGTTACCCAATTTTAACGTTTTATCACGTCTCCTGTGGATTTATACCCAAAGCTCTGCTATGAAAGGCTCAATGCTTTACCACTTTAGCTCATCCCATCCAAAAAATGTTAGGGTAAAACTCAAAGCAGACATGGGGGTGGGCCTAGGTCCGTAGTACTAGATGGACCACAGTTGTAAGTTTGAGCCCTGCCTCCAGGTGCTCCACACAGAAACACATAGGGGTGGGCTTTGGTTTGTAGTCCAGGCTTGGCCACGACCATAAGATCAACCCTTACCTCCAGGTGCCTCTATGGCCACATTGAGGTGCTCAAGAGCCTGTAGAAATGGAACCTTGCTCGACGGTGTGAAAGTTATCGTTCTTCATCACTTTCCCCAAGCCTGTTGGGAAAAAGTTATTATTATTAATATTTAAGATAAATAAAATTACACTTATATACAATTGAGCAGATCACAAGGGGGGGCTTTGGTCTTCATTCTAAGGTGGGCCACAACCATAAGATCAACCCTTACCTCTGGGTGCCCCCATGGCCACTTCAAGGTCCCCAAGAGCCTGTTGAAACAGAACATTGGTCTTTTGTGTGAAACTTATTGTTCCCCACCTCTTTTGTCAAACCCATATGTCAAAGGTTATTATTATTAATATTTAAGGTAAAAAATATATACTCATATATAGTCGAGCAGAGTAGAGAAAACCAGATTTGTATGCTTGAGATGAATCCAGACCAACTAAAATCCTTAAAAATACTAACAAGGCCCTTGGAGACAGCAACATAATGGCCAATTAGTATCCTTGATTTACCTGTAAACAGAAATGCCAACAACCCATTGAGTATCTGCAGGGAAAGGGCGACATGGTTGTGGCCCCTATGTACTAATAACCCCGTTTCTTCATGTTGTAAATGAAGGCAAATAATCTAAAATCTTGTTATAATCTTCTAGCCAAAAGTCATGTCCAAACCTCACTTTGGTGTTTAGGGGTCATATTAATGTTGTATTTTATAGTAGGTATAACACAGAAAGACATAACATTCTTCATTTGGAGTTAACTAGATTTTATCTTTCCTTTCTCTATTCATAGCACTTCATTCCAGTCTGATAACAATTATGATAGTATTCACATGCCTTCATACTGTTAATACCCTAAGAAATCTGCAAATTTTTGATACATACTAGAGGCTTAACTGTTTTGTGTTGAAATAGGCTGGTTTGAATTTGGTGCTTTTGAAGGATTTACAAAACAATGCACAAATGCAGCCATTGATATCACAAAACATAACCATTTTTTGAAGATCGGATAGAATTCTCTTCCTCAAAAATGCTCCATTTAACATCTTGCATATGCTCCTTTGTCTTATCCTCTGACAAAGCCCTCCTCAAACCTTTTTAAAAGATAAACAGTGCACATTAATTACAATCTTGTCCAGTCTGAACTTAGTAACTCGTGTCCCTGAATGTCCAACAGGACTTACCTTGTTCTAACAGACTAACAACAGTCCTAAGTTCTAACTATGCATGTCATAAAAGAAACAATGCTTGCAACCATGCATATCAAATGGTGCACAAAAATTATAGTCCTGTCTCGTTCAAACTTAGTAATCTGTGTCCCTGAATATCAGAATATCCAACAGGACTTACCTTCTTCCAACAACAGTCCTTAACTATGCATGTCATAATAGAAATAACACTTCTAACTTGGCATATCATAATAGAAGTAACAGCCCTACCTCTATCTAACTTTAGCAGTAAACCAGTTACTTAAACAACTTCTTGGTTCTAAGTTCTAAGTTCTAACATATAAATCCCTCCTAGTTGAAAGCATTGAACTTTCTTGTTCAAGTTTTTATAGAAAGATAATTTTATTGATGAGATTCTTCAAGCAAATCAGGTGCAAGTCTCTTAAGTTCTGCCTCAGTAACTCAAGTAGCATTAGCTAAGGATTGGTTCTTCGATTTAACTGCATAACATTCTTTAGATCCTGTTATATTCCAAACTGTAACAGCTGCAAACTGAACAATAACTTGATTTTTCTAAACTTCTGGAATTTTTTTGAGACGGTACTGAAATCTAGAATCTGCTTTTTTTTTTTTTTAAAACTTTTCCAGAGCTGAGAATTTAAAGAAAAATACTGGAGCAAAGAACTCCAAATTCTGGAGAAATGCAAATGGATTGTTTATGGAATTTCTGAGAAGAACTACAAACAGAACATAATCTAAGTTACTCTCCTGATGCAGTGTGAGCGTCTGCTCGGGCTTACAAATTCATAAGAGCAGAATGAGTGCTGCGCTTGGCCAAAAGAAATAGTCGCTGAAAGACTAAGGGCAGCACCAACTCTCCAAAAGTATTTATCAAACCTTGTATAAGCTTTGGTTAAAATATGCGTATCCCTCCATAATTAGGCAAGATATACATTGGATAAAGTTCTAAGATAAGAAAGATTGTTCAAAAGATTCTTAACTAATTTGAGAAGAGATAAGAAAAAGAAAGAGAATTGTAAATTTTTACTATCAGAAGCCTTGCATATCTGTATCTGTTTGAGGATGGCATGTATAAGTATATTGAGGCCTTGCTAACATCATTTTAGAGTTCACCCAAATTTTCATAAAAATTCAGTATCTCTATTGGGGTGATAAAGAGAAGTAATCCATGCAAGCATATCACTTCTTCGAAGTTTTTTTTGAAATGTTTGTATCCATACGTTTATTACAAGCTATAAAATGAACCATTTTAGAAAAGTGATTGATCACAAGAAGTATGGTATCGTTACCTCTTTGGCAAGAAGTATAGTATCATTACCTCTTTGGCTCTTTGGTAATCCCATCTTAAATCCATACTTATGTGTTGCCAAGTATTATCTGGTATCGACTAATGGTGGTACTTGCCTATGTTTTATTGCTTACCCTTAGCAAATTGACAAATACTACATCCGGATATGTACTCCCTTCTTTGCTATGCTTTTGCAATAATATTGTTCTTTTAACCCATAAAGCATCTTACCTTTTCCAAGATCGCAACACGTGCTTCACTTTTAAGTATCTCCCTCATGTTACCATTCAGAGTACATAATAGCTTCCCATGAAATAAAAATTCATCCTGCTCATATAATCCAAATAGGCAGGCCTTTTCCTTGTTATTATTTCTTTGCAAGACCCATAAGCTGCTTCAAAGTCCAGATCATTGCTATACGCATCATTTAGTTGTTCAAAACCCACAACTTAATTAAATGTAGTGAACAACAATGTCTTCATCACTTTATACATCTGCTATGATGTTTACTTTACCTGCCTGCCGTGTAGTCATAAAATAAAAATATTGCAAATAATCTACATTACCAAACACCGCTGTTTAGGGCACAGGATACAATTTGATACGCATAAGATACGGATCTGGGTACGGTTCGCATGGGGTACGGGCAGGGTATGCCCTGCCCGCTGCGGATACACCCGGAGATGTCCCTGGACTTATCCAGGGGTATATGCAGGGGTCAGGGCGTACTCTGCCTGTATCCCCTGTGTATCTGAAGGAAAAAACAGATTTTATTTTTCAAGTTTGTTAAAAAAATAATCAAACATGGACTTTTAAAACAGTTATAAACCTAATGACTGCATCAATCTTCTTCTCTCGTCAGTCTTTCTCCCGCCATCACTGCTTCTGCCATTTCTGGGAAACTCCATAACTATGTATATCCAGCACACTAATACTAATATATGTGAACAGCTATGTAATATGGTGAACAAGCTTGCATTCTCCTCATCCAGCACTGCGTTCTCCTTGTCCAATACTCCGTCCTCACTGCATTTCTGCTTTCGCCGTATCGTATTTTCCCATACGGCTGACCCTTGTTATTATCTTTCATTAATATTTTGAGATTTATTAAGATTTTTATAGCATACCCGTTCATTAAATAGTTAATAAACCATTGAACCTTAATATATTTAATATTAATGTATTTAACTATTCATACATTAATTTTTAATAAATCATGTTTTATCTTGCTTCATTGTTAATGCTAATGATTTATTAATGTATTTATATTTATATTTAATAGTTTATTAAATAATAATATTAATATATTATATTAAATCTATAATTTATAAAATATTTATATATTAACATAATAGAATATATTTATAATTGTTTTTATAATTTATAATATATATACTTAATAGTTCTAAATTTATTATTTATAGATTTTTTTTAAATATATATTTTTTAATTATATAGTTTTAAAATATTATATATATATTTCTTTTAGTATGTTTTGTGGTTATTTAACTTATTTTGTTTCCTATATGCATATTATGTGGTTAATTTTGCTTATATGTCTATATTTTTTTTATTTTTTATTTTGTATATATAGTTTTGTACGGCCATATCCAAAAACGTATCCAGCGCTCCCCACACCCCCAACTTAAAAAAAATCCCCATATCCAAGTATCTGATTCTCTATCCGTATCCA
This sequence comes from Torreya grandis, assembly GCA_037957365.1. NCBI lineage: Eukaryota > Viridiplantae > Streptophyta > Pinopsida > Cupressales > Taxaceae > Torreya > Torreya grandis. The sequence continues at coordinate 3,053,746 of JARHVA010000384.1, forward strand.
TATCATTAATGTGGCAAATAATTCAACCCTGTGGCATGACAGGCATGCAACTTATCTTGTGTACTCAAATACTTAAAACTGGATGATTTTTGCATTCATATTTTGCAAACTTATTTGACATCAAATGATGTCCCCAATGGTGTAGTGTTTGTATGTTTGCATACAACTCTTGATCATAGGTGTTGTTTTTCTTCTTCACTTTTTTTAAATTTGTAATTGGAGTATGCTATCAATTACCATTCTAACTAATTTCTGCTCCAAGAGTCACATTTGATCCATCACTCTTAACCACGAAAATCTTGTTAATGGAATGGCCAAAACTGGATATCCTACCATGTCTTTGTCATTTGGAAACTTTCTTCAGTTGCCATTGTACAAACAAAGTTCCCTTTTGGTTTCATCAAAGAGGTCATGGGTGCTGCAATCTTTGCTAAAATAACAAAGTAACTTGTGATAAAATTTCACAGTTGCATGAAAAATGTCTTTTCTTCCGTCGTTGTTTAGAATTGGCCACTCAATGATTGCTTTAACCTTCCTTAAATACATCGAAAATCCATTTTTTTCAAATCACATGACAAAAACCGGGGAGTCCCCATCCTCCTTTTCCTGCACTACATGTGTTGGGTTTTTTCTCCTTCCACATAGAGGACAAACTGCCCATCCTTGTCCACATTCCAGGAGATCCGAACAGATGCACATTACTAGGTTCCTCTTGAGGATAATTGACAATAGATGTTAGGATAGTTTCTGTGACATGTTCTTTGGCCCTCTTATGATTGCCTAGGTAGGCCCATTCTGTCCAGACCATTCTCCTATGGACACTATCATATCTTGTATTGGCTTTTTATGGTGGTTGATGAGGATGTCAGTCATCTGTCTTCTCTGCACTCATATACAAATTAGGGTGAGTTTTACCTCCAACCATGGTCTCTATCAAATTTATCCTCTTCGGCAACAAGTCTTCCTTTCACTTGATTATTTGTGATGTTTGTAATACATGGCATTGTCTTTCTGACAGTTTTGGTGTTTACCCATTTTAGGTTCACCCATTTAGTTAGAATCATTTTTTGTTTTACTCTTAGCTTCTGGATTGAAGCCTCTTGTTTCTTTCAGGTGTTGGAGCTCATTTTTGACTCTCTTACTATTGTTACCGGATGTACTTTTGAGTCTTGTTGATCTACTTTGGCCATTTGTGGAAACTAATATGATCTCCCTCTCTCTCTCTAACATTCCTCAACTTCTATGTATTGCATGCATTTGTGAAACTCATATTTGGTTGTTTTGCATTGGGTAGATCTGCGATTCACTATTCTGTACGGTGCACAGTTTTTAGTTTGATGGGTGATTATTTTCCAGTGATAAGAGTTAGCACTGATCCGGATAACAATTCAGATGACAATTCGGGTGATGGGTCCATCCCAATTGATGGCGGAACTTCCGGGAGCCATAACTTTTGCACCGTAGCTCCAATTGACTCACTGTTTGAACCGTTGGAAAGCTAATAATGAGGGGAAAGTCGTGAGATGGCATGGAGCTCCGCTCGATGAAGTTTGACCCTCCAAAATCCAACGGAAGTGTCTCAAATTTCAATTTTAGTAGTGCAGTCTAAAAATAGTAAGTTTTTAAAAATAGTAATTCCTCGAATTCTGTATTGTTGTAAATCGTGGAAGTCAAACCAATTCATCTCCCTCGAGATTGGTGACCTTCCACATCCTCCCCACACCTTCAAAACATGTATAAATGAAGATGTAACCCGAAATGGAAATCAGACATCTCTTCTCAGAGATAAGCATATGTTTGGGTCTGCAAATTTGATCAATAAAACATCTCTTATCAGAGATAGCATTGTTCGAATTGTTTTGTTCTTGTTTCTTGAATTATCTTTCAACCAAAGCTTTCGAGTTTTGGATCAAGTACCTTCGTGCATCCTCAATTCTAGAATTTTTAAGAGTTTTATACAAGATTATAAAAAAATGAAATATCCCATCTGGTGGTGTTAACAGGCTAACAGGAAAGCCCTTCCCTTTCCTTTTATCAGTCCTGCTTACATTCTGAGGTGTTTAGGGTCTTCTAGGCTCCTTTGTTCCATATATGGTTGATGTTTCTCAAATTTCCTGCTTTTAGGGTGATATTAGAGCCTCCAGCCACCAAATGTCTAGAGTTGTTGACGTTGATTTTTTTGTATTCAAATAAATTAATAAATTTTTACCAAAGACCTAGTATAGCTTTGCAAAATATCTAGATGTGAACTAGAACTACTATAAAATTAATTTTTAGATCTGTCAAAACCTTTTTAAAATAGTTTGTCAGCTACTTAAAGTGGGGGAAAAAAAACAAACCATTTTTTGCTCAATATGATTTGTTAAATGTTAATTATTCTTCTCTTAGCTTTCGTGTTAGTGGCAATCTCTTTCCATGCAGGAGACACACTCATCATGGCACGCTGATTGTTTTTAAGCAGGAATATCAATTTTGATCAGCCTATATATATATTTTAATTTGTCTTAATGCATTTAATTTATCTACGTTATGCCTTTGAGATATAGAGCTGTTTGTTGTGTTGGAATGGCTAGACATGGGTATAAAACATAGAGTAGTCCATCTCCTCTCACTTACAAAGGTTTTTGGTTTTAGATCATTGCAGGTCCTATCCCTGCAACCCTGTTTAAGATGGGCAGAAGGAAATTCTCAGTGTGTCGGCAGATTATGCTTGCTTGGCTTTTCATTTGGTGCTTTTGTACTATATTACATACCCAAACTCATTCAACACCAACTATTTTAAAGATTGGGGCTCTTTTTTGCTTGAACTCAAGAACTGGGAAGTCCATTAAGATGGCTCTAGAACTTGCCTTGGAAAAAGTGAACGAAGATCCAAGTTTATTAAATGGCACAAAATTGGCTTTACTTGCGTCTCACTCAAATTGTAGTGTGCTTCAATGTGCTGCTTCAGGTACAAATCTTTCATTGTTGTAGGTCACACTTTTGTGAATGCATACATTTGGATTTGAAGTTTTTGGTAGGAGTTGAAGTTAAGAGAAAGAAAATGCTTTGTTAGCAGTGAAAATGCGAAAGTGAGATCTAAGATTGTATTTACCCATTCTGATAAGCAATGTAAGTATGAAAAAGTAAACTTCACACAGTCAGTTAAACTAGGAACTTAAAATTTCCTTTTAACCTTGTATTAGTTCTAAACTTATGTCAATACACAATAAAAGCCAGGATAAAGTCAAATATGTTTGAAGTAATTTGTCTATGAGAAAAGTAGGAACTTAGAATTTCCTAAACAAAATTAACCTCATATTAGTTCAAATCTGATGTCAATACACAAACAAGAGCTGCATGGCAGCTTTAGTACCTGCCTTGTGAGTGAATAGACATAAGATTTTAAGCATCTATAAAATTAATAAAAGCGATTGTAGTGTAGTGAATGGAATTTGCTTGCATCCACCTATTCAGAATCTAAATAATAAAATGAAGTAACCATTAAGACACTAGAATTTGATGAATTAGCATAAGTCTACGGCACGCGCAAAAATAAACTTAATGTGTAAATTAAGTTATATTAATGGAAGAATAACATGCAATTATTTTCACTTGATGATGAATGACAATCTTCACTATTTGTAACACCCTATTCATTCAAAAGAAATTCAATTGTCAGATCATGCATTTACTTTTTTAAATGATTATTTTGATAAATACTTAGATTGTTTTTGCTAAAGATACCCAGGGAGAGGGCCCTCGCCCAGCTAAAAAGTAACAAAGCGCAGAAAATTGTTAGCAAAGCTCAATGATTTCAAAATTAAGAAATAACTTATCATGCTGATAAATACTTAGATTTAGATTATATGTTCAAACTTGTATTTCTTAATAAATAAACAAGTGTATACCTACTTTGTTGTTATGTATGTTGTCTTAAAAAAGTTCCCCTAAATATTTGCTTTATAGCCGAATGGCGAGAGTAGCCAAATTTTTTCAAAGTGGACTTCTCAATTAAAATAATTTTCATCTCGACATTACAAATTCCACACACTTTTCTTCAATGCTAGAAGAAATATTAAAAAAATAATAATAATTTAAGTCACACCATTATTATTTGTTTGCTTTGAATTCATGTAATAACATTCTGAAAATGCTTCTTTGCATGTGGTCCAAGGATTTTTTTAATAAGGAATAGTGATATCCGTCATTTACGTGCCTTCAAATTAATTCCATTGAAATTCACTTGACTTTAATCGACCTTTACTTTATGATTAATGATGTGATATGGATATTCCATGGCTCTGTAAGGATCAATGCTTATGACTCCTGCTTACATCATAGACACTATATGCCATTATTGTTTTTCTTTTAACGTGGCAATCATGCTTTCACCAACACTTTTCAACAGCAGCCACATTTAGTGTTTTGGATCTTGTTTCCTTTTTTTAAAAACGTGTATCCCAAGGTCTAACAATCTTGTAATTCTATGTGTGTATTTCTGCATTCATGGCACGGGATATGGGGAAATGATGTGTGCAGAATTTAGCAAAATCTTTGAAAATAGTCATTTTTTTAGTTTTTATTAATTTTTTTAAATTGCCAATGAACTTTCAATAATCCAGATGAAATTTTTCACATCATTATATTGCAGAAAATAAGAAATAAGTAAATTAATTTATTTTATTTCTATTTTTCTAAACGTTATCTTTATTTTGCCAATGTTTAGTAAAATGATTTGATATTAACCACCAATAATCTAATTATTGTAACAAATTGAACAAAAATATCTTGTCTATTACCTAGTTGACAGAAAATCCCAACATTGTTGTAAATTTCTCTAGGAAGCAATGTTTTGTGTTTGATGTGAAATAGGATAGAGTAATTGCCTAAGGTATTGGGAATTGTGGCTTGTATAGGCTTGTTGACCTTGTCACAATCAACTTAAATGCATGTGTGGACGGAGACTCCACCATACAAAATGTGCTTGAGGATGAAATTCCTCATAGGCTTGTTGACCTTGCTCTAGTCTACTTACATGCAGTGGTTGTAGAGGGAATATTCACTATAAATAATATGTCGGAGGATGCAATTCCTCAATCAAATGCAATTGTAGTTGTGCGGGATGATGAAATGGCTCAGTAAAAGGTACTGGCTCAGAGGATTGGAAACAAGATTGTTAATTAGCAAAGCATGGTCATTTTGCTCTTGTCTCTGACTTTTTATAGTATTTGAACTGGCAGTTAAATGACCCATTCGATGCAAATGGGTGGACAAAGTTCCCACTACGTAGTTGATTTTTTACTCCTATTGCGAAAATGGTCACACTTTGGTTGTTTCTCTTCATAGCAGCACAGTTTGGTTTTCTGAATGGAGATTTGGATGAGGAGGTATATGTGGTGTAGATTGAAGGTTTTTGGGTACCTAGTAGCGATCATCTGGTTTGCAAGTTGATTAAGTCCGTGTATGAACTTAAGCAGGCTCTCCGAGCCTAGTATATTTCGTTTGATCAATGTCTTCAAAATTATGAATTCAAAACTATTGAGGTTAGGCTAAAGTTATCAGCCAATGATGATTCATCATCACTCTACAAAGAATGGGTGGACAACTTGATATATTTTATGTCCACATGACGAGATCTACGCTTGCTATTAGTTACATTTTTCGGTCTTTGTCTACATGGAAACTCTGACATGGGACAGCAACAAAATGTCAGAGGATTGCAGATTTCAAATTTATATGTAAAGAGCAACCTGTACATGTAATGACTAAACTCTTTGGTCCACTTTGTTTGTAAAATTGAGGCAAATGCAGAGTCGTCTCCGGTTTTAGTCATTAAGGGAGGGTATAAAGTTATTAACTAGCTATTAGTTAAACATTAACTAATGGTTGGTTATCAACCTTCACAACTAATGCAACTTCTTTTTTGCTTAATAAAAGACAAACACAGACAATTGGGTGAGTGTGCCGCATGCCTTCCATTTCTCTTCATTCTTTCTTTCAATTTATACTAACATCACCTCCCCGCATATTGTTATGGCGTCTTGTATTGTTTCATTGGTTTCTATATCTGCTAGGGGGTGCATCTGGAGATCCTCCCGTGCCTTGGAACTTTGTGGGGGTGTTAGATGGTCTTGATGGTTCTCCTTGAGTAAAGAGGACTTGGGCACCCTTGTTTATAAGTTGTATGGGCAGCTTTTTATATCATGGTCATTGACTCGATATATTTCACAAAATAGTTTTGCAAGATAGTTGGCCTTGGTGTGCCCTTTTGTTTTACAGTTAGTGTTCCAAAGGTCCTTTCTTTCCTCGGTATCTTTTTTCAGTTCTCACATCATTCAAAGCATGTCCTTCTGAAGAGCTCGTATAGACCTTGGTTTGCTATCATTGGCATTGGAGTCCTCATCTTCACTCTGTCTTCTTGTGTGGGAGTCCTCGTGATGTTTTATTCTCACTTTTGATGTCCATCGCTTGGTTATAGGCATCCTCATATGACGAAGGTGGGACTACCTCCATTTTTTTCTCAATGAGGAAACCAACTTTATAATAAACCATCTCTTTTATAGGGCATCCGTGGGTTCTTTCTCAAGTTTCTTGAGTAATTCCTCGAGTCTTCTATTGTAAGTGTGAACCATCTCTTGATTACCTTGATGGGTGCTATAACTTTTTGCAACAATCTTGTTGTCATCTCTCAAGAGTTTGAATTATTTTTCAAAAGCTTGCTCGAGTGTTGCCCATGTTGCTTTGCCCATGCTTGGTGCATTTGTGTACCAATCGATAACATTCCTTGAAGGGAAGCATTTTTGCCACATCCGATTATCTGCCCATTGACAATGTAGATAGTGATGCACGTCCATCAATGTCTTACCAAATCTTCTATTCCGTCACCCATGAATTTTGGCAGCTTTTTTTTTTTTTTTTTTTGTCGGTGATGGTGTTGGAGCACCCATTCTTGTGGGTATTGGGGTCTTTTAAGATGGCCTTCCGAATACGATCATCCTCCTTAGGGCAGTCTCTATCGGGCACTTCTTTGCTCTTTGGAACATGTCCTTGTACTTGACCCATCCTTTGGCAATTATCCATATGTTTTTGTGTCACCCTTAGGTTCCCTCTTTGTGCCCTTGCCCCCCATTGCCGTTCAAGTTCTAGTTGTTTCGACTGCCTTGGTGTCTTTGGTATTGGCACTTCAATCAATAATTCTTCAATCCCTCGAATATTAATTTCATCAGAGGCTCGTTCTTCTTCTACAAAGAAGTCTTTAATTTCTTGATCAGAAAGGAAGCTTACCTTCTTTGTCGATTCTGTTGATATTGTTGCAGAACTCCCCAACTATATCGAGAGTGGTAGATGCCTAGCAATCTCCTCCCATTGCATAGATGAGAGTGGTAGAGGATGTTCAGTTACTTGTTTAGACACCAAGTGAACTTTCTCCCAGTTTTGACTCCTGCTTCGACTTTTGCTTGGGCTTGGGCTTTGGCTTCGACCTCGACTTTGACTAGTAGTTTCCTACTCTTTTTTGTAGTGGTTACTACTTGTAACCTCCTTCGTTCTTGTTGTTCCAAGAGTTTGATCGACCTTATTTGAGTTTTCTATGTCTTGCCACATTGTCGTCTTTGTTCCCCTTTATTCATGTTTAATGGAATCGACATCGAATTCCGATCTTACTTTGCGTGCCTTTGTAGGATTTGTTGTTTGAGATCCTCTCGGTCATGTTCAACATAAAGGTTCTGCAATACAATATAGTGCTTGGCATGAAGTCGTGCAAGGTGTTCAACAAGACACTTTGCTTCTTCTATAATTGCCTATTTGCCCCAGATGGAATCTGATAGCACTTGGGTTCATTCGGCTTCCTCCTTGAGGTGTTCTCATACAGAAAGGTCCCACAAGGATTGTAAGTGAGTTCTTCTTGCTCTTGGTTGGTTTCAAATGCTTCTTGGATGGGTTGACCCATTAGTTCTCCATGTCATTGTCAATCAGATTTTCAGCTGACTTACTTCTGTGCGTGGCATGTTCCGAGTTCTTTAAAGACAACGACACTTAAATGTAGTAAAGATGAAGTATATTGAGATACTAGACTATCAGCAAGAAACAACCATAGAATAGCAATTGCAAAACATTCCATTTATGAGTATCCAAATAATAGCAGCTTTATATTCCTCAATGATAAGTCTTAATACAATTCAATCGGTTCAAGGTACAAACGTGCTTACCCCAAGATTTGCTATTCTTCATAAAGGATAAGACCAAGTGGTTGATGGTTAGCCCAACCGTCACAACCGACATAACCAAGAGACTTCTAATAAACCACAAAATGCTGACAAAAGACTAACAAAACATGCGAGCTAAACTTATTCTTAAATGACAATTCAACGGACTACAGTGAATTAGGTGTTGTTATGGGTTTTTTTGCATGTTTGCTAGGACTTGACGATCATATGCACGAGTAAGCAACTTAAATCTACAATTCATTAGCTTTTATGGAAAGTTAATAGTGTATAGTTGGGGAGTTGCATGTCCGATTTATAAACAAAGGAGCACACTAAAATACTTGTCTCAAGATGTTATGTGGTTATGTCCGTTTGAATGTCCTTTAATTTTTCATAGCCACAATAAGCTCCTATGATGTGCTCATAGTTGTAAGTTCATAATTTTTCTGTTTTTGTTCAGATGTTCTCACTGATTGCTCTTAGCAAATAGTAAACCTCATTTTTTTAACATTAAAAATAAATAAATAAATCATGTTTTAATGTTACATGTTTTTAGCGGATACCCAACTGTTCTTGGAATAGTTGAGGGACACCTAGGCATTCCTTAAGTTGTCTTGGGGATAACTAGGTTCCCCGAAATATACGGGGATGTGTAGCTGCCTACAAGATGTCTCCATCAAGAGCAGAAATATCGGTGAATGAAAGCACTTGTTTTTAGAGAGCTGATACTCTCCAAATAGCGAGGCAAAGAGAAAAGAGCTGATACTCGTGCCCCCAAGGCACCCCCTTTTTTCATGTAAATTCATGGTATGTTTTAGGGATGACCCCCCAAGGCTTGGGGATGGATCAGGGATGGCGGGAACTTGGGGCAGGCATATAGGGGATGCTGGGGACATTTTGTACCTGTACTCTTGTCACCAAATTGGAAGGGACATTGGCACACCTGTTCCTGGTCTAGGGATGTGTTCCCATGTTTCAAATATGTATACCTAAGCACAGACATATATTATATATTTGTCACATGCAAAAATAGCGAGCAGGCACCTAAAAATCACCTATAAAACTTCACTTCAAAAGTTTCATTATATTATGTCAACTGTGTTCTAGCTATCCACAACTACATAAAGTTAATGTAATAGATAGTAATTGCAATTGTTAGTTACCATTTAACATGTTCATGTTAGAATTACAACATAGTCTAGGTTGGGATTTACAATAAGGCCAAGCCATGCCATTTGCTAAACGCTTCACTATAGAGATTGGAGGTTCTTAGCTGTATGCAAAAATTAGAGTTATCCTTTTGTGCTAACTTATTCCTATGCAATACGCCTATGGTTATTGAGGCATAAAGCTGTCAATGGTCTTTACACAAGACTTGCTCTGCATAGTTGGACAATTTCTTTACCTCTTGATCAAGAACATTATTTTTGGTTTAAATGTGATTCGTTCCATGGTTGAAATTTGAAATTAGCAGTTATGAAGCACTCCTAATGCAGTACATAGTTGTTTCCCAATTTTCTACTTTGCTGATCCATAAATTCTCCATCTATGCAAATTTGTCGACAAACCAAGCATGCACGAACTAATAAAATATTAAATTGGAACATGGCTGAGGTCCAACAGAAGGTTCAGAGGACACATGGGAAAAGAGAGAAACCAGGGTTATATAATGAAAAACTTTTTGTAGTCAAGTTTATGCACAATTCATATAAGCTATAAATAAGATTGAGTTTCTTTTCGGTCAAGTAGGCTTCATTGGACCTCCATAATGTTGAAACATATATTCTATGATTAGCTTCACGTGGGTTCATATCCTTTTGTGATTAGCTTCAAGTGGGTTCATATCCCTTTGTTCCCTATCTTGCTCCTATCTTAACTAGTGTCCTCCATGTGAACTTAATTTAATTAATAAGAAAACAATTCACAGTAAGACTGTAAAATTTGTGCCATTACCTTCACATTGCAGTGGATAAACCCATGTTAGTCGATCTTTGTGTTATGTTCCCATGAGTTGATGTATCACCCATAAAACTTTGACCTTGGTTGGCATAATTGTCTTTATGGGGCATAACCATTACATAATTCGCTTTATGGGGCATAACCATGGCATAATTGTCTTTATGGGGCATAACCAACCTTTCTGAGCATGGTACAGTCTTGCAAAGCCTTGACACGTGTTCTCCAGTTCCACTAATTGGGTGCATCCCTAGAGCCTCCAAACTGTTATCTCAATTCGTTTTTTCCTGATTTCTTTATGAAGGTGATCCTTGGCTCAGCCGATAATTTTTCTAAGCTTTATGTGGTTTGTGCCAACGTGGCCCCATTTTACCTTGGTTTATTTTCAAAAGCCTCTGCTGTAACCTGTAAGTGATACTTGGGGTTATCTTTACTATAATACACAGGAAAAATCATGGATTACAAAAAGTCAAAACTATTGTTATGTTACTATTCCTAGATTTCAGAACAATGCATTGCTGATTAACTGTTTAATTTCTTAAATTATAAATGGTTGGCAAGGCACCTAGTCACCATCATATGGGCATCCAGATTTATCTTGATTTGTCAAATGAATATATGAGCCTTTTCTTGCAGCAGTATTCCTCTTGTTCATTTTGTCTACCTATTACTTTAATACCTTGTTAATTATCCTACCTACTAAAAACGTTTGCACGAGTAACAATACATGCAATATAAACAATAGATATATTTTTTTGCTTAGGGTCTAGCACTGAGATTGTGGGCTGTCTTATTCATATATTCTAAAATTGCCAGAAACTGTCAATAAATTGTGAGTTGACCTTGAAACGATAAAGCACATGTTGACTTGAAAATGATTAATCTTCTAATAAATTGCGAGCAAAGTTTTTCCAAAAAATCGGCGATTTTTGCCGACTAATAACAACGATTACTCGGCAAAAATCATGACTTTATTGCTGCAACTCACCCAGGCAGAGGATAAAAGCACAATAGGAAAAAAATGATTTAATGCTTATTTCTGCAATTTATCCTTTTGATTCGTGCATATAGTGCATATTTAGTGGAGCAAGAGTTTTCTAGCAATTTTTGAATCTATGCAGCCACGGCCCATAGTAGTCTTCAACCCAAAAGCCTTGCTAAAGCCATAATATGGTAATGCCATTCCTGGGTGTAAACTCCATTACAAAAAATGTACGATTCAGTGATTCACTAATCCCTTGCTAGAAAGTTTCATCTGCTGTATGCAGACAAAGGCTTTATGGATTCAAGTGTTAGTTCAGTTGAGTCAATTTACACGCTATAAATTACTTGCATGATTAAGCTATGCTTGTTTTACACTGAAAATAGTGCTTAGAAGAATCACTCTTAGAGTGATTGATAGTAGTACATTGCTTCATACTGATACAGGCAATGGAGCCTAGGGTTTTCATTGTCCAAGGCATAGATTACATACTTGGCAGGTAATCGCCAAGTGGACGAGTACTTGCAGGGAACTGAGCTGGGCGAATACTCTCCACTTTAACTTGCCTGGGTTTTTTTTAGTACTCGCAAGTATTCCAGCAAGCGACAAGTACTTGCGAGTATTGTGGAAATACTCGCCCGTAGCCTGTACATTGCAAATATGTGGCCAAAAAGATGAAAACATGTCCAGTTTGGTCAAAACGCGTTCAAAACACTGCAAAATGCAGCAAACACACTGAAATTTGTCCTTTACAAGCTTACATGCCCCTACACTTTCATCACACAACAATTGGAGTGAATTGGAGGGAGCAATTTGAGCAAATTCGAATTCCAAGTTAGTTTATTTTTTTCCAATCATGTAAATTCTTTGTAAATATATTTGACAAATTTACATGCATTCTATTTAATTCCATACTTGTTATTCACAATTTATACAAGCTATTCATAATTTTTGAATAAATTTGTTAGTTTTTACTATTTATAGTATTTAGTTTTAAAAATTTACAGTTTAGGATTATTTTATATGTTGTTTTTAATTTTTTCATAGTTTTTCAATATACATAGGCTTTAGTTTACATTTACAATTGTATGTTATAAGTTTTTTTTTTAAATGTCATTTTTTAATTTTTTTTTGCATTTAAACATGTTGTAGGGTAACCATTAGACTTCGTATATAATGACATCCAATGCTGCATTAGGGTCAACATCAATTCGTGGTAGCCATCCATCTAAATCTTGCATCGCTACTTGGAAGTATGCCACACCGGTTGGATCATCCCAATTGAGTGTGATTTGTATGTTTTGCCCGAAGAAGATTTTTGGAGGCATCAATGGCCGCAAGTATCATATTGCATGCATTGCTTGTTATGATGTCATGTCATGTCCCAATACAACGGAGGTGGCAAAACGAGAGATGATTGTAGAGCATGCATTGTTGGATGAAAATAAAATAGAGAGGGCAAAGGTACAAGCAACTTTAACAACCACCATTGCTTCCGCATCAACAGAGGAAGCTGAGGTAGCTATGACATAGATTGTGGGTTCTAGTCATGGTCCATGTATGCGAGGCACATCCACTTCATTTAATCTGAGCAAAACCTAGAAACATACATGGGGCACAACTTTCGATGTGAGGTACAACATGGAACAAGGAGGCGTATGTGGAAGTAAATAAAGCATGTGCAAATTTTTGGTACTTCATCAACCTTCTCTTCAACGTGGCAAGTAGTTCATACTGAGAGTATTTGGTGACAACATTGACAGTTGTAGGGAAAGGGTACAAGGCATCTTTTTTAAGAGACTTAAATGGGAGGTTGCTTTAGGATGTTGTTGAAAATGCAAAGACAATTATGGAGGATCAAAAGAGGTTGTGGTGAAAGTTCGGATTCACCATTCTTTTAAATGGGTGGATGGATGGAAAGAACCGCACCGTCATCAATTTTGTGATAGCTTCAAATAGGGAGATGGTTTTTTTTAAATCAATTGATGCCTCTAACAAAGTAAAAAATGTAGAATTTTTTAGCTTAATGCTTGAGGAGGTTGTCTTAGAGGTGGGCAATGTTGTGCAAGTTATCACTGACAATGCAACAACATATGTGGTAGTTGAGAGACTTCTTAAAGAGAGATATCCATCACTCTTTTGGACCCTCTTGTTTGGTCCGTTGCCTTGACCTTCTTTTGGGGAACATAAGCAAAATTGATTGGGTGAGACCAATTGTGAAAGAGGCCAAAAACATCGCCAAATATATTTATAAACACTTTTGTGTTCTCAACTTGATGAGAGAACACAAGTGGAAAAAGCTTGTGCAAGCAGGGGTCACAAGGTTTTTATCTAACTTCCTTATTTTGCAAAGATTTTGCAGTTTGTTGATAGCTTTGAAGCAGATGTTTGAGTGAAGCATGAGTGAACTCAACATATTCAAAGAAGGCTTACGGAGTCAAGGTTGCAAAGATGGATTTGATGAGGCCTTTGCGAAAAGAGCTATAGAGATCGTCAAAGCAATTTCAAATTTCAATTTAATTTTCAAGTCGATTCATTTATTTTCAAAATTTTAAAGTATTTGCTTTAATTGTAAGTCTGTAACTTTAATTTGTTTGTAACTTTGTAGGTGTTGGAGCTTTTGGTGAGGGTTTTGCGCTTGGTGGATGGATAGCAAAACCCAATGAGATACATTTATGAGGCCATGGATAGGGCCAAATAGGCCATCCAAAACTTTTATAGGGGGATCGTGTAATATTTGATCTCATTTGGGAGTTAATTGATCTGAGGTGGAACAATTAATTCCACCAACCCATCGATGCAACGGGGTACTACCGTAATCCCAAGGTTTTTTACTCCAATGGCTTCATGGATGCTAATGCGGAGATTATGGAGGGCCTCTCAACATGCATTGAGAGTATGACACCTAAGGTTGAAGTGAGGTACTTCATTATTTCAGCATTGCAGATCTACAAGCAGGCTAGGCGAAGGTTCTTTTCTTCAGCACAAGCTATCTGAGAGAGATCCACCTAGTCACCAAGCAATAAAAAATGAAGTCTTTACTTGCACCTTATAAGTTACAAATTTACAATTATTAATTACTTACAAACTTTTGAATATCTTGTTTGCAAGTTCATGGTGGGAAGATTGTGGTGGAAATACCCCAAATATTCAAAAGTTAGCCTTTCAAATTTTGTCTCAACCTTGTAGCGTTTCTGAATGTGAGCGCAACTAAGGTTTGTTTGACACCATTCATACAAAAAAATGTAAGAAATTGAGTCAACGACTCAATGATTTAGTTTTTTTATGTAATACAACTTTCGGCTTCGCACAAAAAAGGTGGATGACACATCACATGAGCCTATCGATTTGGATGAGATCGATCCCTCCAGTGATTGGAGTGCACAAGACGAGGAGACCCCTTTTGTTCACCGAACACGAGATTGCTGATTTTGAAAGGCAAGCTATGAAGGGTGCAGCAGAAGCAAATATTAGATTGGATGACATCCTTGTAGATGTCGAACATGATGAAGAGGAGTCACAACAATTTGATACCAGGGTGGAGGCACAAGCGCAATGTTCTAGACAGAGCAAGGAGGGGCATCAAGTGCGAGGACTAGACTCTCAGTCTCCCTTATTTTTCACTAAAGTGGGGAAGAGAAAATTGTATATTTTTATTTGTATCTTGCATTCATATACAATTTATGTTGATGATTTTCAATGACAATCATCATAAATTTTTAAAATTACAAGTATTAGTTTCTTGTTTTATTCGCATAATTATGCGAATTTGTACTCAATTTGTATTCAAATCTAATAGAAAACACTTTCCCATTGTTTTACACATAGTTACCATAATCGTGAAAAAATCACCTATCACCACAAAAAATGATTTTTTCAGTCCAAAAATCGTGCTTTTTACTGAGTCAACCTTACTAAGCAATAAAGCGTTGACTTTGGCGATTTGTTCCAAAAAATGGGAAAAAATCTCGGTTTTTTAAAAAACTTGATTTAATCGTGATTCATTTTGAAACCGTGAGTGCAAAAAAATTGAAAAAAAACTGTCATTTTTACACTCAAAATTTCCAAATTTCTCTGAATTTTCAAGAGTAGAATTTCAAAAGAACACACAAGGAGAATGTAGAGATTTTCAGTGACAGGTTTGAGAGGTTCGAGAATCTTCAACAACAAATTCGATATTTTCTTTTCAGTCTAACCTTTGTCAAATTTCTAAGTAAGTTCAATTTTTTTATATATATTTTTTAAAATGTAAATAAAAACTATAAAAATTTAAAAATATTCATGTTCCCTAACCTTGACCCTAACCCCAACCCTAACCATACGGTTAGGTCTTTTTAAAATTATTTATTATTAATAATTAAAATTTAAACCTAACCCTAACTTGGGTGTTAGGAATCAGGATTTTTTTTAAATATTAATTTTTATTAATAATTATTTATAGTTTGTAATTAATAAAATATAAAATCTATAAAAATATTAAAAAACAATAATTCTTTGTGAGGAATTATTGTTAATAAACTTCGATGAATGAAAATTGAATTAAATAAAAAATACAAAAAAAGACTTTATTTCCTAACCCTAACCCTAATTGAGGTCGTCTCTCAAATTAGGAGAGGCAAGAACTCTAAAAATATGTTGAAGTGTAGACGTGCTAAACCATAGTCTATGTGCTACCATTTGTTCCTTTCCCTTTTTTGTTCCCTGACTACAATAGTATGCATTTTGAAATGCAAATGTAATGAAATTTGCATATTTCAGAAAAGTAATGAAAGAAAACAGTTCAGTGATTTGGATGGCGTACAATCTCATTTATTTTTCTTGCATTCTTTGTATTATGTAATTGTATCTATTCTCTATGCAATTGAAATGCCTAATATGTATCTCAATGCAATGAAAATGCATTTAAATTTATTTATTTTTCTTTTCCTGGTGTTTAAGTTTTCTGATTTTTTTTCAATTAATCACGATTTTTTGAAAAACACTTGCACTTTTATGCAAACTATTACATGTATGTAAATTTTTTGGGGGCTAGGTGAGTACTCAACGAGTACATGTATGCAAACTATGGTTCAAGGCTGCCTCAAAGAATACATATTGATATAGTGATTAACAAGGCTTAAGAGTATATATGATACACAGTCACACAACCTACAATTGCCCATTGCTTTTTAATACATACTCCATTTTCAAGCCTAAAGGAAAACATGCCCACATAGCCTATAGCTTACATGTATTTATTATATTTTTCATTGTCTTTTTAGTATAAATTTTGATATCTACTTGAGCTTCTACTTCTTCCTTTGATTAATAGCTAGGGTTAGATTCTAAAACATTTTTTTTTGGTTTTATAGGGTTTAAACTTGCTTAAGAATAACAGCAGCATCCGATTTAGTTGCCCGTTGTAAATTTAAGTCCCAAGACCTTTTTTGGAAGCATTGTGAACTGACGACATAGGACAATTGTGTTACATGCAATTATTATAGGATGAAGATGAATGGAGGTGTCTATTGCCTTAAATATCACATTGCACAACTATCAATAATGATGTGGTATTGTGTACACAAGCACTATTTGAGGGTCAAAGAGAGATGGTAGCTTATCTTGTGGCTTATGTGAAGAAAGAAGGGGAAAAAAAGAGGAAAGTTAATGTACTTGCAGCCCTAGTAAATAAGAGGGCAACAAGGAAAGATAATTACATTGAGGGCTTTTTAGTTGCCCTTACTCTAGGGGTTGGGGACAAGGCTCATCCATTGAAGATAGTTCAACCACTTTTTTGTTTCTTGAAATTGTCTTGGGATACAACCTTCACTCGAGGAACCACATGAAACTGAGAATTGCATGATGAAGCACAAATAACTACGATAAACTTTTAGTACTACAACAATATTCCTTTAAATGTGGTGAAAAGCTTATGTTGAGAGAAGTTGGTCACTGCATTGATTATTGTGGGGAAGGGGTTCAAGGTTTATACTCCTTATGATTTGAGTGGCCTATTGTTAGAAGATTCTGTCAAGCATACACAAGTTATTGTAGAAGAGCAAAAGTATGGCAAAAAAAATGTTGCACTGTTTTGTCTGATGGGTAGACATTGGAAAAAACCACACATCGATGAACTTTCTAGTGGCTTCAAGTGGGCATCTGGTCTTATTTAAGTCAATTGATGTTTCCCATCAAGTAAAACATGCAAACATTTTGTATGATATGCTGGAGACTCTTGAATAGATGCTCCTTACACTTTTTGGACCCTTTGTGCAACTCATTGCATTGATTTTCTACTTGAAGATATAAGATCTTATGGGTGAAAAATGTGGTTGAAGAGGTAAGAAATATTACTATGTTTATCTACAATCACATTTGGGTGTTAAACTTGATGAGAGAGCACACCAATGGAAATGAGTTTGTGTGATTGTGATCGAGAGTCACATGATTCGCCACAAAATTCATCACATTGTAAAGCATTGTAGTCTCACTAACATCCCTTAACCAGATGTTTATGAGTCAACAATGCTTGGAGTAGTTCTATGTTAAAATGGCCAAAGGGGAAAGGATTGTGAAGACCATTTTTGATGATGTGTTTGCAAAACATATGGAGGAAATCCTTAAGGTAACCTTAAACTTCATTATTTTTTTATTTATCATTTGTTATAATTTTTTTCTTAATTTCAATTTTAAATTTGTGCATTATTTTGTTTTTGGTGTCAGAGCCCATGGTTCGAGTTCTACAGCTGGTGGATGGGGAGAGAAACTTAATGAGGTATTTGTATGAAGCCATGGATGTGGCGAAGGAGGCCATAGCCAAATATTATGTGAAAAATCAAAGAAAATATGAATCCGTTTGGCGCATAATTGATCGGAAATGGAATAAGAAGCTCTACTGACATATTCATGCAGCGACTAGTTACTTGAACCCTAACTTTTTCTATTCCTATTCATTTAAGGCCGATAGGAGATTATAGATGGGGCCTCAATACATGCATAGAGAGGTTGATTCCTGATGATGGCACTAGAGACACAATAATTGAAGAGTTACAGATTTGCAAGAATGTAACAAGGAGACTCTTTTCTTTGGTTTTGTGTTAAAGAAGAATCATTTCTGAGCTAGGTAAAAACAAATTGAATTTGTTGTTTTTATTTTTTAGTATTGTTATTCGTAGATATTAGAACTACTACTAGACTTCTTTCATTTATTCAAGTCTAGTTGATTTACAGAATCATAAATGTCCTATTTCTAGATGTGTGGTGGAAAAATTATGGTGCGGAAACACTAAATCTTCAAAGGCGAGTCATTTGTATTTTGTGTCAATCGTGTTGTTTATTCAGGTGAGAACGTAATTGGAGCATGTTTGAACTTGTTTACACAAAGAAACACAATAGGTTGACAAGTACAACACAACACCTCAGTGACCTTGTCTTTGTGTGATACAATTTTCATCTTTGCGTGAGACAAATGGAGGGTGTAGAGAGTTATGATGCAATTGACTTGGATGAGATTGATCCATATGCCCAATTAGATTGCTAATGACGCAGAGTCCATGTTTGTCGTGAAGGAGATTGTAGATTTGGAGAGGGAGGCAGAAGACACAATAGCATTAGGGGCAACAAAGGCATCAAAAGGGGTTGGTGAGGTTGTAGATATCTTTGCACATGTTGCAGAGGAAGAATATTTACTTTCCACTTCTACGAGGCAACCACAATAGATTTATACTAGGCACTAGAGATGCTTTGTACTATGTATATTTGATATTTCATATTAGTCACTATAGTCTATGACTCATGAGCATTGTAATTTGTAGTTTGCACTCTTTTTGGGTTTAAAATTAACAGAAAATATACTTATGCATTCAGTACATTCTTTTCTCATGTCGTTTAACAATGTTTTACATGTGATTTAAGTTTATTTTATGAATTTATATGTTTTTTAAAGTAGTGATAAAGTTGTCGAGTGATGCCAGGTAATTCCCGAGGAACCCTTGAGTCCTAAGTATGAGTCAAAATTTTGGGCTGCCGAGTAATCTCCGAGGATGAGTTTTTGATTTATGGTCTTATTGCCTTATTATTGAGTTGGGTTAAACTTGGGTCACACACTCAAGGAATGTACCCTGTTTGCAATACTCTACAACCTTACCCATATTTCAATCTTACACAAGCTTTGAGATTTCCTCCAAGTTATGGGTCACTTTATTGTGGTGTGGGGATTTGAACTTGGGCCACTCTCTTATGAATGCAACTGTTTACATTTCCACAAAAACTCTTTGTACTGAAACAATACGACTATTATAGTAACAATACAACTATTGTATATATTGAAGCATAATTGGCATCATTTTATATGGTTCACGCTACCCAAATTACTATGGTTTTAACCTCATATGGCAACCAAAAAACAAAGGACATTGTGGGAATCTACAACTGTAACATGTGTTGAATCTCAAAGGAGGACCAGAGATAGCCTTAGAAGGTATTTGCATTCAAGGATGCTTCATAATACATTTTTAATTTGAGGCAAACGAGGACAAGATGTTTCAAGGTGGCCTTGGTTTTTTAGTTGTTTGGATCATTTTATGTGGCTCTGGAATCTAGTTCAGTTCAATTGAGGAGACTTGCTCTAAGGTCGCATGTTTGGATCCATTTATTAATTATCCCCTTTGGAGTTTGGAATAAGGATATACTCTATTTGATTGAAGATTTCATTCGTTGTTACATATGTAGATTGTTTATTGTCAAACATGCTACACAACGAAAGAACACTATTTGCAGAATTGTGAATGCATACCAGGAACATGACACAACAGAATATGAGAGAACAATCTCATGATTGTATAGGCAGTGCAAAATAAAATGCTTGATACATGGAGGGCCCATCACATCAGCTCTCTTACCCTAACATTCGACTTGCTATTTAAGGCCAAACAATTGTTAGTTGAGACACACACGTCATACTCAACCCTACATAACCAAAATATGATTAATGCACACCTAAGATGACAATACAAGAATTAGCAACATAATCAAACTGGCTACAAAAACATAATTTTATATATATATATATATATATATATATATATATACTAAACATTATTAGTGTTGCAGACCTCTTGCGACTGTTGAAGGATTTTGTTCGTCTGGGTGTTACCTTAAAATATTTTTATCCTGCCTTGTCTTCAAATGGTGAAGTGATTCGCTTTGCTAATGGGGAGGCTGTTGAACATGTCACTCTCTTCCGTGTTTTGTTGTCGTCTGCAAGGATTTTGTGGCGTTTGGCTTGACTCCAAGGTTCCTGGTTTCCTTTTTGCTGTTGACGTGAGGAGGCCCTGGTAGTAATTTTGATTCTAGTGTAATCTTATGCCGTTGGTGGCCTGACTGGTCTGGTTGTGGTTTTTTTTTGCTGCCTCGCATGGCAGGCTCTTTACTTGCTATTGAATAGCGTGGGTTTAGCTAGTGTGGATAGATTTGCTTCAACTGTATTCAAGTTTTCTGGTGCTTTTCTTAGATACAACTCCTCTGAGTTTCACAGAATTTCTAAGTTTTTTTTGGGTATCAGTGAGGGCCCACGAACCCTTGTTTATCAATAAAAAACAAACATACTAAACATGATGGTCTACATTATCCCCCCCTTTTAAACAAGTTTGAGTCCTGTCGGAAGCAACCCAAATACAAAATCGGAATGACGAATAATGAGGGGGAGGGGAGAAAAGAAGACACCTCAATTAGCTTCCCCTGAAAACTTCCAGATACCCTTCCTTGGTGAGATAAAGCTGAAATTCATGAGAAAAATCCTGCCTGAGCTGAATTTTATAAAAAATGCCCCAACTGAATCACTTCACACAAACACTGTAATTGTTGGAACTTAAATCAATTTATTTGGCACTGCTCAGGGTGGACATTACACAGAAATATTGGAAACTGATTTTTATTATGAATGTGCTGTGTTTCCCCTGGCAGAAAAATAATAAAAAATCATGCACTTTAAATTCTTTGGTCACCAGCTTTGTTAACTGTTGTAACCACAGTAATGATTTTACTAGTTTTTTCAAGTGGTGTTTTGTACTGCTGTACTATTCTAGTGGAAATATTCTTTGGAGAAATTTATTTGCGCTGCTTCTTTGAAATCTATAAAAAACATTATGTTCTTGCAACAACTGTAACTACTCGTTCAATACCCTTTATTTCAGATTGTTGAATGCCCTGGCCCTGAGCTATTTTAAAAGAAAAAAATCAATTCGTTGATATAAATGCAAAGGAAATTGTAAACCGTATTTGTATGACACTTGTCTGAAAGGGAGATTGTTTGAGCTGAATAGATGAAGGTTTTTGGGGCAGAGGTCAGCGTATTGCCAGGGGGCGAGTGAGAGTTGAACACTGCACAAAAAGAAGGGAGACATTCAACAGCAGGAAGGACGCATACAGTTGAGGGCAGTCCTACATAATCTTTCCAACATTTGGATATTTTATTTGCCTTTTTTTTCAATATTTCAACTGTCAAATATATGAAAATATGTCTACTTTTAGTTTTATTATTCTTTTTTTTTGCATTTCTCCCCTTAACCAATTTGTATCATGGCTTCTTTCTATTAATTGATTTCCTCCTCTAATTTTAATGATATTAAATTTTAGTCTTCCGGGTTGTAGCGTAATGGTTAAGTGGATGCATTCGTATTGGAGCAACCTAGGGTAAAATCCCACCAACAGGCAGGTGACCTATAATGGGGAGACCTAAAATATGCTTGATGATGCGGTGTGGTAGCATAATGGCTTGGCTTACTAGCTTATTGGATGATTGGCAGTTTTGGGGATTGGACCACCTGATTGTGTTTCAGATGGGCGTGGACCCATTCAATCCCTTATTTAATCGATAAGAAAATATTATATTTAATTTTTTTTGGGTTGCATCTGTATAAGCTCTCACTTTTTGATTGTATTTTTGACTCAATGCTTGTGCCCCCTTTCAACTTCATTATTTTGAGCTCTGAACTCAAATCATGTTCATTGTCTTAGTCCAAATACTGTATAATTATAATTTGGATTCGTTCGCTGTATTTTTACACATCAAATCATCTATATTCTCTAGTGACATTGTCCCGCTATTGATTACTTCATGGGTTTTGGAAGGCCCTAGCCAAAGTAATTTTAATTTTCTTGGATTTATTTCCCATCCACCTTTATTTTTCAATATAAGTGGGCTGAGCTAGAAATTCTTGTGCTTCAAATACTTATCATGCTTGTGCTTCATTTGTCTCTTTGACACAAGTGCCCTCGGCTTAAAATTTATGTGTCAGAATTTATTGTTGACGGAAATACTTCCTTTTCATTGACATGACGTTGGTTACTCATTGTGCCATGACACTGTTCATTTAGGGTGATCAGATTCACACCCAATTGTACGTACTTCAGAAGTAGTATATGTTGTGGGAGGTTGCAGTTCACCTTCCATGTTAATATTATGCTCAGACCTGACGTTCATGCTCACAGTACCCGGCTCTATGAACTCATTTCGGCTACACTTTCAAAATTGTGAGCTAGCTTATTGTCAAGCTTTGCATCCTTGACTTTGTTTTCTGTAACCTTGAAAGGGTAAGCTGAATGTGGCGATGATGGTCCAGGAGGACTTGACATCACCAACATTTCTTTTTCTATCATGTCTTTGCAAGCTGTCTTAATATTCTATCTCCTTAATTTCAATGCTATTGCAATACGGTTGGAACACCTCATAGTCTTCCATATTCCAATGTAATAGAGCATTGAGGGAGTTTGTCTCATCTTCAAAGCATGACTGGAACTCCAAGAACCCATCATCGTTTGGCTCCATAGTACCTTGGTTTCCATCGTCCAAGCTATCTTCTTTGGAATTCAATTCCAACAGGTCACATGATGTTGAATCATCTCTTATTGCATGTCTTTTCAGATCTATCACATATTTTTGGTCTTTAGTTTTAATGGAGAATAGATTTTTCTACTAGTTTTGATCGGCTTCAGTTACTATCAACTGATCACAACCCAAAATGCATTGTAACCCTTATTCATAATGAGATGACTACGAAATTAAAGAAAAGAGTTTGGTTTCAATAAATTCCTTTTGCTTAAATAGTACACCCAATACCCTTATGCCATATTGGTTTACTCCTACCAATTGGAAGGTCAGAGGCCAAATAGTTGGCTTCCCTAGACTTCTCCAAGTGTCCTTTGGAAGAACATTCACACCAAATTCACCATCCAAAAAAGTGTTTGTTAGATTTATCTCGAGTATATATTTGTGTACTATGTTGGCCGTCATACAAGATTCATTGTTAGGATTTAGGATCATGGGGTTGATCACTTGGTTGCCTAAGAATGGGAGCTCAACTAGAGGTTCATTTTTTTGACACTTGTTCTCCCCATCATCAGAAGCTACATTGTTTGACAGTAGGTGCACCGTCAAGTGCTCAATGTTGGTTCCATTGTCAAGTACGTTAGTGTTTATGGCATTCTTGAGTTTTAGAATGCTTTGCAATGAATTAGCTATCTTTATGGGCACCGTAGTTTGCAAAAAGTGTCTTGCAATTCCATTGTTTGACTAAAATTAGTTGGACATTGTTGTACTTGTTGGTTCATGGGATTGTCTTCATTCTCTGCCCTTGGATTTCTCGAATTCTGCTCTTGCTTCAACATGTGTTTCCTTCTCTCTTATTGTGTTGGGGTATATGGATTTTTTCACTCGTGCTCTTGTGATAACCATTACTTCTTCGTTCTCAACTACATCAATCATGTTAATGCTCAATCTGGATGCTTGCTTTGGATAGTTGGCATCATTATGATTCCTAGGCTCACATCGTCTACAAAGAATCTTGATATTGTTCCAATATCTTGCGAAATGATCCCACTTGTTACACTTTCGACATTGCTTGATCAATTGAACGTGGGAGTCATATTGAATTTGACTACCCACCTCCACTGTTGTTATTCTAACATTGGTTGTTATTCAACTTTGCTAGTATGGCAGTTGGTGTCGATTGCTCCCCTTGTGTGAAGAGTATTTGGGTGCTTTTGTTCTTAAGATTGTACGGGTAGTCCTTGATTGAATGCTTTGCAACTTGGAAAATTTCACAGAACATCTTTGTTGGGCAATTAGCCTTGGTGTGACCTGTGTAGCAGCGTGTACACCATAGATCCTTGCCTTCTTTTTCGGTGTCTTCATTAACTCTTTCATCATTCAAAGCATGTCCTTTCCAAGAGTTTGCACTTATCTTGGTTCATTGTCATCACTGGGCTTTGAGTCATCATCTTTGCTTCTCTTTCTCAAGCGTGAGGATGTCTTATTTTCACACCCAATATTCATTGCTTAGTTATATGCATCTTCATAAGATGGAGGTGGAACAACTTTTATTGCTACCGTAGTGAGGGTATAAGTTCCTTAATGAACCACCCTTTCTTCATGCCATTAGTTGGTTCCTTTTCAAGTCTTCCTAGCATTTCTTTAAGTCTTCTACTATAGGCTTGTACACTTTTGTGTTTACCTCGCCAATTGTTGTAAATCTGCTACAATTTCATTGTTGTCTCTAAAGAGCTTGAATTCTTTTCAAATGCCTTCCGCAATTTGTCCCATGAGATATTATCACTTTTTGGTGTGTCCATATACCAATCAATACCCATCTCTTTGAGCATGGTTGGAAAAGACTGCAACCAGTGGCATTCTTTTGTTCGCGCATTTGTAGTCCAGATGGTGATACATGTCCTACAATGCCACATCATGGCTTTAGAACCATCACCAATAAACTTTAGTAGCTTTTGTCCCTTTGAATTTGTACTCAGTAGTGGGATGACCATGGTTATGGTTCTTGTTTGATTGTGATTTTGGGCTTGACGCAATTCTTGTGTATGATCCTCCTCATTAGGAAGGTTTGTCTTGGATGTTCCTTTGCTCTTTGGGCACTATCAGAGACATCTAGATCCTTGACCCTTAGTTCGGCCTGAGCGATTTGTGCATTTATTCTTTTGCCGTTAGGTGCATATCTTTTGGTGCTCTCTTCAATTTGTCTTATAGGCTGCCTCAATGTTCTTGGATCGACCTCGTCAATGAATAGATCTTCAATGCGATGGATATTTATTTTGTACGTGGTTCTCTCTTCACCTATGAGGAAGTCGTCAAAACTCATCTTGGGACAAAGAATTCCCTTTGAACAAGTGGGGCTCGGTTGACTCTTCGATTGATTATTCCACCAACCCAACTTGGTCAGCAAAGGCCACACTTCCTTCCTCTGAAAGGGGAAAATTTCTTGCCATCTCTACCCATTCCTTGTAAGTGAGTAACTTATGGTTCTCAAGTTCTGGTTGAACCCTTCCTTGGTTTTGTCTTTGTTTTTGGTTTCTACAGACATTTCAACCTCAACTTTCGCTTTCACTTACAATTCTACCATGAACTTTTCTCGGTATCTTTTGCAGCCGTTAGCCATTATCTTCGTTCTTGTTGTTCCATCGATCTACTAGACCCTCTGATTTTGTGGTCCTCTCCTTAAATTGTGTTGTATTCTTCAAATGCCTTTGTTCGGGCTCAATGGCATTACTTGTTTCTCATACAATGTCAATCTTCAGATAGTTCCTCTTCTTCCTAATGACACCTTGCCTCATATATTTGTAGAATATTTTGTTGTTGTGCTTTGCAGTTACATTTGGCACAAAGATATTGCAAGATAATGTAGTGCGCCATCCTTAATGGTGATTGTTGACTTAATTCCACTTCTACCCAATTTTGCATACGCAACAACACCATAAATGTTTACTCTCAAAATGCTACACTACCAAGGAACACTACTTGCAAAATTATGAATACACACCACAGCAGAATAGGAGAGAACAATATCTTTATTGCTTAGGTAGTGTAAAGTACAGTGCTTGGTACAATGAAGACCTGTCAGATCTGTGCACTTTGACATTTGACTTGCTATTTAAGACCAATGGTTACTGGTTGAGAAGAATATGTCAGATCCAACCTTACATAACTAAAATATGATTAACACACTTCCTAGGCTGACAATACAAGAATTAGCAACATAACCAAGTTGCTTACAAAAACATGTATTTTATTATAAGTTGATAACAATAATTAACATGACGGACTACATTGATAACAATAATTAACATGATGGACTACGTATAGATTATGCTATAAACCTGAATATGCTAGGGCAAGTATTTATTTTGACCTTGAGAAGCCAATACCAAATAAGATACCCCAGAAGCTATGGATTATGTTTGGGAATATGATTATTAGATGTGGTAATTCTACCTTTCAAATGGTGAGTTTTCCATGATTCTAGTAACTTTTCTAAGAATTTTTAAAAAATCACTTTCACAAGGGATTAAATAGATCTCAATTTAAGAAGGTCGAGAAGAAAGAGTCTTAAAGTGCCTTGATATTCTATGCCATGTTGATCTCCAGATTTGATCTCCTATTTTGTGTCTTTCTACTTTGATACTATAGTCACTTCCTAGTTACTCTTATGTTTAATCTTGGTAGCAAGTTTTGTAATTTGCATTTCAATACATGTTTCTAATATGACTAGAAAAAAGTCCTTTGTAATACTTTTTCCATAACTACTGATTGAAATCAACTAGGTTTTCAACTGTTCATTCCATACTTGTATGAGAAGCACAGTGAATGAGCATTACACAGAAGTCTGGGCCAAAAGCCTAGATACAAAAAAAGGTGTGAAAAAATTTACCAGCGTGTGCCTTTGTACAATTGATAAAATTTACTACACAATGTTATTATTTGGCATTGTCATGTTTCCTTTTTTTTTTGGAATCATGGCTTTTATATTGTTTCATAGAAAGAAGAAAGAAATAAATTATGTTAATGTCCATGAATGACCAAAGCAGGTCAATGGGACTTGAAAGTACGTTAACTTACAATATCAAGTACGAGTGTTGAAAGAACTCCAAGAGGAAAGATCCTAACTAGATGAGGTGAACCAAAAACGGGTGAACCCTAGACACACCAGAAAAGATATATGATACAAATACAGATAACCATGTGAAAAGGGTCCTTAATGAAATCGTGTGACGGGAGAAAGAAGCTGGAGAACAAGGGTGGTGATCAAAGCTGACCATAATCTGTGTTAACACCACAACACAAGAACCAATAATTTCGTTATTGATCACCACCAAAGAGCCAATACAGGATCTGATGTTGTTGATTGTAGAGTGACCTGGGTTAAGAGCCCTGGCTGGACAATCTGAGCAGGAAGTAGGATACATCTCTTAAAACCTCCTAATATTCATGATCGACATGTCTCTAGAGGTAGAGAGGTATCTGGCGATGTGCACCTGTTGTCATAACTTGTCTCATAGAGAACAAAAACATTGCTTAAAGACACCATTTCAGGAAGATCGTGTTTTAATAGAATATGTATTAAGACTAATCAAATCACATATTAAATCTGCATATATATTTCTCTGTGAGTGTGTGTGTGTGAGAGAGAGAGTACATAATTGCAGACTTGATATCACAAAATAGTGTCTTGGCTGTGATGAAAAGTATTTTTAATTGTCTGAACTCACATGCTCTCTTGATTTATATGTTATGCTTTGTCTGCCATACCAAAAGAACAATCAAGTTGATGTTCATTTACCTGGAAGAATTTTACCCATACTCCTGAGATATTGATCCTTCTATAAATCCAGCGCATCTATAGGGAGAAATTAGATACAACTCTAGCTGGTGATTTTATTTTAGTATCATATATTAGACATCCATAACCAGCATGCAATTCAGGCACCGATTTAGTAATTAGAAGTTTTAAAATGGTAACGGTATAGATACTATCACATGTAGCTTACCAAACTAAAATGAATATTTTCCACAAGAAAAAAAGTGGTTACATTTTATCCTTTAATACTTATCTCTGGTGAACCTACTTTACACTTCACTGCATCAAAATCCTTTGCCATTGATGTTCATATTGAATATCAAATGTTATAGTAAGTGAAACATGTGAAATTTAGTATTTCTCTTGTGAAAGATATATAAATAATGTTTAGTTATGTTGTTCTATGCAGCGATGAAATTGATTGATGATGGAGTGGTTGCAATATTAGGCCCACAAACATCAGATGAATCGTATTTTGTGGCCAACATGGCAGAAGAAAATCACATTCCTTTGGTTTCATTCTTGGCAACAGATCCAGCATTATCACAATTACAGTACCCCTATTTTACCCGGGTTGTTCCTAGTGATACAATGCAGATGGCTGCAATTGCTGGCATCATTGACTATTATGGATGGAAGGAAGTTGTAGCTTTATTCACAGATGATGACTTTGGAAGGAATGCTATTTATGCCTTAAAAAATTCTCTTGAGAAGATTGGATCTAAAATTTTGTATAAAGTTGCTCTAGATCCTAACATAGGGAAGGTTGGAGTTCATAAGGTACTTCTAGATCTTAATAAAATCAAAACAAAGGTATTTATAGTGCACATGCAACCTGATTTGGGCCAAACTTTGCTCTCTGTTGCTATTCATTTAAGAATGTTCAACAGCAGTTATGCTTGGATTGTCACGGATGGTATTGTAAGCATATTAAACGCAATACCTCTTGGGGTTGCTTCATTAACAGCGCTGGAGGGTATTATAGGTACTAGAATGTATATGCCTCCATCTTTTAAGTTAAAATATCTCTACTCTGAAGTTGAAAAAAGACTGGGAGGTGCCCGTAGTGGAGATCGGTTGGTAAGTGCTGGAGTTTTCTATGCATATGATGCGCTTTGGGTGGTTGCTAAAGCTCTAGATAGCTTATTGAATCAGAAGAAACATGATTTCTCTGGTGATATAGACATTTCCAGCAGACTTCTTAATCCAGCAAAAGGAAGAGAATCTACTGATGGAGCTATGCTGCTTCATCAAATTCTAGAAATCAGGTTTTCTGGTATAACAGGCCCTATTGGATTTGATGCCAAAGGTGATCGCTTGCATTCTGTCTTTGAGATTGTTAACAAAGTGGGGACAGGTCTTAAGGCTGTGGGTTACTGGACTACAGACACTGGATACTTGACCATTCGTCCTCCAGTTGCTATTGCTAAGAGATTTAATGCTACCAAAAGAGTCAAAGAGCTAAGTCGTGTAATTTGGCCTGGAGGGAGTAATAAAGTTCCTTATGCTTGGGTTGGATCCACAGTTGGAAGGCCTCTTCGCATCATCATTCCAAATAAAGCAGGGCTTAAGGAATTTGTAGGGGTGAGAGTGGATGGACATGATAAAACAACAGTTTCTGGTTTTTGTATAGATGTGTTTACAACTGCTCTTTCATATCTTCATTACAATGTTTCATATACATTTACAGCTTTTGGAACTGGACAGTCAACTCCCATTTATGACGACCTTATTCAAAAAGTTGCGGACAAGGTGCGCATTTGGAAATTAATTTAGCTGGATTGTAATTTTCTGCCAGTAGAAATTTTGTTTACTAAAATATTTTTGAACTTGCAGTTATTGAATAAGTAGTCTGCTTTTTGTTCAATTATGTTAACCAATTCAGTTAGCAGGAAGCATAGTTGCAAATAGTTTGACAAGAGTTTGAACTTTTGAATTTATGAAAAGGACCACGCAACACAGAGAATATGCAGTTTACCATAACAAAGGCTGTCTTCCTTAAAAAATTACGTAAATATAAAATAAATTTGTATGTGTAAACTGATAGAACTAGTCAACTTTAAGGTGTACCTCAAATTTCATCATTTCCATAAAGACTTTAATAACCGGGGACAAAAGGGGGCAGTCTATGGTTCATTCTTTTGTTAATTGTAAGCAATTTTCTGTTTAATATTAAATTATTGCTATAAGAAATTCAGCAATTGCTTATATTAGTCAAGTTTCTATTCACTTTAAGAATAATTTTGCAGACTAGGAGATAACAATTGAATTGATCCTTTATTATAATTAGGCACTGGTTACAATTTTTTCTTTGCAGAAGTACAACTTATATTACATGAAAGAACAAAGATGTTACATCCGCTAAGTAACATGGCTACTAGGAAAGTCTTGCCCTATAAAGGCTATGTTCTGTACCTCTGCCCCAAGTGATAAAGAATCCAAATCTTCATGAAAACAAAGCAATTTTGACTCTTGAGGACAGCTGAACTACGTGTCATATCTTTTTGAAATTATCTTCGTTCATTCAAGCATACCTTTAAAAGAGGACCTTGCCAAGAAGGGGAGAGGCAATAAAGAAAAAGCTGAATTCAGCTTGCATCTACCCCTAAAAGGTCCTAGCAGATGCACATTTCCAAGATAACATATCTAAGTAATTCATATCTCAGAGATTTTGTGCTTTCACAGCTTATGACAATCATACAGAGGCTTTTGGATAGAAACTCCGTGCAAGTTTTTTGACTGACGTTTTGGATCACATTCTGTGTTTTTGCCTGATGATGGATCATGGAATGTGATCTGAAACGTTGGTCAAAAAACTTGCACCCAGTTTTTATCCAAAAGCCTCTGTATAATAATTTATATCTCCTACATAGAGCACATAAAGAATCTGAAATACCGGCATTGGTGAATCTTGATTTGACCTTCAAGCTTTGGGGAATCACTAGCCACCCCAAGGCTTTGTGTTTGTGACAGGGATTTCATTTCCAACTAGATTGGACATGTGATATTTTACAAAGGAAAGAGATTGCACGAGTTGCACAAATTGCTATAGTCTGCTTCGATCCACTAGCAAAAGGGTATGTAGCATTGTTTTCTCATGTGATGTATTTAGCATTTTGAATCCCTGGTCTTGTCATTATATTCTACTTGGAAGCAGTTTTGGGCTTGGCATCTATTCAGCCATGGATCCTCAGAGACTTGGATTCTACTTCTTAATCAGTTTCTGACTCACCAGGAAATAGGAAACTTATTTCCTACCTTGTTATAAAAAACTTGAGTTGTTTAATGGTATAAATGATCCTGACATCCTGTTACTCTGTTTCTAATATTTCATGAATAGCCCTGCAAGCACTGAAGTTGGAGGCACATGCCCTGGGGTAGGGTACCTTTTTTTGCAGATGGGCACGCATCTTGGAGACAGGAAGACCTGCAAGAGATGTCTCCCTACGGTAAGAGTATGTCTCTAGCAAGCAGGAGATGCCCCCCGTGTCTCCTGCCACAAAAGAAAGGCATAAAACAAAAAGCAAATGAAACGCCCTAAGCTCTCAAAGGTCAAAGATCCCACTCAAGCCATTTCTAATTCACCTAAACAAATAAATTATCAGAAAATTTGCAAAGCATGCAAAACATTTACGTAGGATTTATAAAGAAAAGAGGGAACAAAATTTGAAAAAAAAACCATTGCAGGTTTGGGTAAGATAGATTTGCAAGGAAAACACAGCAAATGCCATCTGACAGGAACTTTATTTTGATTTACAATTCAATTTATGTGGCATTTCCTTTTATTTTTTTAATTTTTGAAACTTGTTTATGTATTCCTCTATCGTATGTACCTTGTACCCATGTACTCCCATGCCCTGATTCTGAAAATCACATCCCCATCCTCATACCCATGTGTGTACTCACGTATATCCACAAACACATGGGCTATCTCTAAATGTCAACCATTGGTGACATTTCAATGTCCTCCAAGCTTTCTGAGTGATTTGCTCTTTATCCCATAAGTCCTTCCACTAAAAGAGCTTCCTTGCTAGATAGATGATACCCAATTGTCTTCTATGCTAGGGAAAAGTCCAAATGCATCTTGCACCTAGGTTCTAAGCATACATGGACCTTCAATTTCTCAATGTGCTGGATGGAAACATATTGCAACGGTTGCCCAATTCTTTTGACAATAATGGAGACATCAATACTGAATGTTCTTGTGCCATCAAGCACATAACTGAAGGATCATTTAGTGCTTCTTTGTGTGCAGCTGTAATGATCCTGTGTTGTAGAATTTGCCCCAGGCTTTACCATTTGTAGCTTGCATTAACCACTTTCTAGCTAGAACTGATCCTTGTGCTCTGGTGTCAATAATAGCGAGGCTTATATTTATGGGTAAGTTATGTACCTCTATGTTGGGTGTAACCCTCTTTTTCCCTTTTGTTATGCCATAGGAATTGACTTGAATAACAGGTTATCCAGTTTAGAGTTGTTTAATGGCCAATGACAATGATGTCTGTTTCACCTTCACTAATGACTGCGCCGAGGAAGCCTAAGTGAAAATATCTTAACGTTGCATTGTTCATTGGATTAAGGCAGGATCATTTGCTAAAAGCACGTTAGAAGCTGCTTACCATCTCAGAGAGGAATAATTCTCCCTACTTATAAAAGTTACCCAAATATATCATCTTCTAGGATAAAATAGTGCTCAAAAGGGCATCCTTTTCTTATAGTTCTCTTCAACTGAGTTTGCTCCAAGAGATTACCATTAACATTGACTCTGGCTGAAGCCTGTAAATAAAGAGTAGCCTCAACCCTGGTAAAGCCAACCAATTAAGCATTTCAGATTGAAGTCCCACTCTATCTTTGTGATAAATTATAATTAAGACGTATCTAAAAGAACAAAGCCTTCTGATCTGTTCTGTGAGCCCAGTCTGTGCCTTCTAGGCAATAATGATGTATTTTAAAATACATCTGCCTTACTGTTCAGGCCCGAGTTGGCTGACAATCCTTGAAACCAAGAGATGGATTCATGTCTCTCTAAAACACATTACTATGCTTTTTGGGTAAAAAACCTATATTATTGTTTCTTTAGTTTTACACTGCTATTGAAGTTACAAGGAGGAAAATGTCTTATTGAGATAGATGCTTTTGTAAGAAAGGACATCCATTGTCAACAGGAAAATGTTTTTTCCATTCAAGTTGTGCAAAAATTTCCAGCATTATACAGGATCATTTATTTTTCAAACAATTCTTTTTTAAGTTGAGCTATGTAAAAAGTTCATATTACATAAGTTGACAATTGCTTGTTATTTATCATCACTTTACTCGAGGCATTCCATAAATTTTCTTTGATCTGGGCAGTGCAGGAGTTTGATGCAGCTGTTGGAGACATTGCAATTACCAGCAAACGCTCAAATATAGTTCAATTTACACAGCCATTTTTGGAGTCAAGTTTAGTAGTGGTGGTGCCTGAATTGCGTCAAAAATCTAGCCGCACATGGCAATTTTTGCAACCATTTTCTGGAAGATTGTGGCTTACCCAGGGTGCCTGTTTTATCTTTGCCGGAGTAGTTATATGGATGTTGGAGCACAGGAAAAACAAGGAGTTTCGAGGAAGGCCAAAGAAGCAGATTGCTACCATTCTTTGGTGGGTATTTTCATTATGAATGAAGAAAACACACTTTTTGGCTTATGCCTTCGCACAATATTTCAATGCCTTTTGATGCTGTTTCAGTTCTAAATATTTTGTCATAAAATTATTACTTACATTATTATAGACAAACAAGAATGGCAACATAATTCCAAATGCATAAGATTATATTAAAAAACAATTATGAAAGCCTATTTACAGCATAAAACACACACTTTCGTAGCAACTCTATAATTGAAAATGTCTCTAGTCAGCTTTTCTAATTGGAAATTATATGGAAGATTTTTAATGTTTATATTGGTATACTGCAGGTTCACATTGTCAACACTTTTCTTTACACAGAGTAAGCTGAAAGTGTTTTTGTTCTTTGGATCACTCTCATGCACTGTAAGGATCTTTTACTAAAACCGTGCTAAGACTAAAAACATAATTTCTTGTTATTTGCAGGGGAGAAAGTGAAAAGTGTTCTAGGCCGGGCAGTGTTAATCGTTTGTTTTTTTGTGGTACTTATCATCACTTCAAGTTACACTGCAAATCTCACTTCAATTCTGACTATTGAACAACTATTGCCAACGGTGAATGGCATTGGTGGAGTAGTTACAAGTGAAGTCCGTATTGGATATCAAAGTGGATCATTCGTGAAAGACTATCTATTAGAGTTGAATTTAGCAAAAGAGAGGCTCGTCCCCTTGAATACCTTAGACAATTACACAACTGCATTATTGAATGGCCCACAACGAGGTGGGGTGGCGGCAATTGTGGAGGAGCAACCTTGTGTGGACTTGTTATTATCACAAAGATGTGAATTTAAGATTTCTGGCCAAGAATTCAGCAAAGGTTATTGGGGATTTGTAAGTACTGGCTTCCTTTTTGTCCTCTAAACAGAAGTTAGTAGTGTTGTGGATAACACAGGAACATCCAAATTTTCACAAGTCACAATAAATGTAATTGCTATCTTGTTATAATGAACAAACTTGTAAGATAGAAATATTGTGAACAAGACGGGGATTCTAGATATGTTTTACAAGTTTATTTCTCTAGCATATCATCTGTTCTACCTTGATTTTTGTCATGATTTGCAATAGCTTTATAGGCATCAAAAGAGGCAATGCTTTATTCAAATTTGCAATATCTAGTGTCTTTGTGGTTAGTTTCATTACTTTCCACGTTGGTTTTCTATGAAAATTTATTCTTCCCTATGATTAAAACTCTATTCTGAATTCGGAGTGCAAACTATTGGAAGCGTGCACATACAATCCAATCCATAAGAGTTCAAACATCCATACACACTTTTCTTCTCACACGTTATTAAATATAGACTGAACTTACGGCTG
Organism: Torreya grandis; assembly: GCA_037957365.1. NCBI lineage: Eukaryota > Viridiplantae > Streptophyta > Pinopsida > Cupressales > Taxaceae > Torreya > Torreya grandis. Next base: position 3,088,464 of record JARHVA010000384.1, read on the forward strand.
GTTGATTTTAAACAAACTGTTGAAGTATTATTATTACTAGAAAACCTATGCAATGAGTGGCATGATATTATGAAATCATAAAATCATTTAACAAAGCATTTTCATGATAACGTTGGGTTTCTTGCTTACATGCAGGCATTTCAAAAAGGTTCGCAACTAGCCATTGATGTTTCAACTGCTATTTTGAAGCTCAAAGAAAATGGAGAGTTGGAACATATACGTGAGAAATGGATAAAAACTTCTAAATGCAAATCAAATGATGGAATTTCGAGTAGTCTAGGCATGCCTGCATTTTTAGGCTTATTTATAATAAGTGGGCTTGTATCATCACTTGCAATCATTTTGTACTGTATTCGATTATCAATGTTATTCTGTGATGTTAGGGCAACTGACGAACGTTACAGACCACCAGAGGGCTTATCCAAATGTGCAAGAATTGGGCATTTTGTTAATTCCTTTGCAAAATTTATCACCCAAAAAGAAATTACTCGGGAGGTGAAGAAAGAAATAAAGAGGGCAAGCAAGGAAAGAAAGAGGGAGAAACGGAGAGCGAAACATACCTCAACAGGTGGGAGTTCATTGGGCAGCAAAGGTGATAGGTCAGATATTGAAGACCAAAGTGTCAATTCTAGTACACACCGGGCTGAAAGCTTTGAAATGCGAGATGATGATTTGAAGGGGAGCTAACTGGGAAGATCTGTGATCTTTTATTCTATGACCTCTCTCGTAAATTTTATAATAATCACAAGGCAAGGGAACCTGGAAAGCACACATGCACCACTAAAATAATTAATTATGCCCATATTTTCTTTGTAGACAGTCTTTAAGATTCTTCAAATGGTGAGCCTAAATGGTTGTCTTGCCTTTTGTGAACTCACTCGATGCCATTTTATTGACAACTAATATCTTCACATGTTTGTTTTGTTTGGTCTAAAATGTCGGCTTTATCCAGTGATTTTTTTTTCTTGAGCAATTTGGGATCAAAATGGATTTGTATTCCTAATTCATAAAATGCAATGTTCTAACTTCTAACTGTAACTGAAAATATCTGTGTTAACAAATTTCATTTTAAATTGACATCTTATTTGGAGTAGTTGCCTCTCATCACTATGTGGCAGCACCCATTTTGTAGACACATCTAGTGTATCTGTAGAAATGTTATTATCATTTTTCCTCCTTATTTTTAGGAGTTACAAATTATGACTAGACTGGGTTGTACAAGGACATTTCATACTTTCAGGAATTTTGAGCTAAATTCATATACTTATTGGACATCAAATATTTTGTGGGGTAATAATTATGGCGTGGCATTTTATTAGTTGAACATATTTTGATTATTGATGATGTGCGATTATTAAGTTATTTAAACTATCGTGTGAATATTTGAGATCTATTATACTTTGTTATATTTCAAGTACTGTGATACCATGTGGGTTATGTGCTATTTACATTCAAGAACAAGGGTATGCAGTTTTGAAAGGATGCATGTTTGTATAAGAGGGTAATTGAGTTGGCCTGGCAGTGAGGCGGCTTTAGAGAGAGGCACTTTAATTTCAAATAGAAAAACTTAGGAAATGGGTTCTATACAAAAATGGTTTTCTGTTGTTTGGTTGCTCCTCAAGTTTCAGAGAAAGTGTATATTGGTCAAAATAAGTTGATTGATGAACTTGACACGGTGATGGGGCATCATGACTGCCTTGGCATGGTGAGTTCTCACTAAGGTAATGTGGATTTTAAATATAAATATCTGCAAGTAGTATTTTAAAATCTTTGATAATTTATTAAAAACAAGCTATGTTTGAATATTCAGAGCTAGTCTATAAGAATAGAGAGGAGGTTTATTAAAGGGTGAAAAGCTTGGACGGAAGGCGAAGGAAACAAGTTGGTTAAGCTTTTAATCGAGAGGCATGGATTTTACCAAAAACAATAGACTCGTACATACAAGTAGAGAAATTTATGAATTTGTTTTTGGAGACCTTAACGTTTTAATCTAAACTTGCAAAGCTTTAATTGAATTCAACCAATATTTAACGAGGACAATGTATGTGGTATGGTGTGGCTGTTAACATTGATCTTTAGCTTTATGACAAAGGACCGGATATCTTATAGGTAATTGATAAGGGAAGATAATATTATAAAGAGAGCAAAGACGTCCGAGAAAGGGGTTTCTTTGTGTTGGTTGCAAACTTCAATTACCACTGGGCTGTATTGAAGTACAATGTTTGTGTGACAATTTAGGAGGAAGAACATAAAACTTGGGATGAATACCTCTGGTTCAGACATACCGTTTTTACCAATTGTTCTATGAAGGTAATGATGCTTTTATTGTGTTATGCCCGAATCACCCCTCTACTTTCTTTGTTCATAAAGGAGCTCCTACAACTGAAGTGGTATTTAAATTGTGCAGATTTAAATAAAAATTTGAGGAGCGATCTTGTGTTGTAGGCCACTCAGCTTGTCCAATGGCTACCTTATTGCAATGAACTTTATGTTTCATTGGTTGGTTGAATAAACTCTTTAATATTCCATTTGTGAAAGTTTCCACTTGATTTTATTTGTAGATATTCTTTGTGAAGTTTTTATTGATCTCGTCCTCTGGGTTATCGGTTATTCACTCGAGCTTTGAGCGAAGAGAAATCAACTATGGAAAGTGGGAGGTGTGAATGCATTAGGGATAGTGAGTTGTTAGAATACTGATTTAAACAATTGGAAGTCGTATTTGTGTGTCCATTGGACTTAAGAAGCATCAATGAAATGAACAAAGTATTTTATCTCTTTACCTTTTAAGGATCCCTGCAACTAGGGTGGCTGAGGGTAAAACAAGATGACTCTTCAAATTGGTATGGATAGAAGACAAAACTGCATTTCAATCGTTTGGTTTTGATAAACAAGTCTCTATCCCTAGCCTTTTCTATTTCATTCACTATTTTAAATGAAGAAGAAATGAAATGTGCTTTAATTCAAGTAGTTTTTTTTGCACTTTGAAATAGTAATTCAATGTACGTTTTCCCCAAATTCATGGCCTGGATTCTATGAGGATGTCATCTATATGCTTTATTAGTAGCTCGCAAAGGATTGATTTGGTTCGGTTGTAGTTTTGGATGTTTACCATTGCTCAATTACTTATATAGAAACCATATGAAAATATAAATAGCTTGTTGTGGCTAGGATTCCATGAGGATGTCATCCATGTGCTTTATTGGTAGCTTGCAAGGAGTGATTTAGTTCAGTTGTAGTATTGGATGTTTTCCATTCTTGACTATTTGTATATAAACTATATGAGAGTGGCAATTGCTTGTGAAAGCTAAAATGAATATGCAAGCATATTGTAAATTGGTTCATCTTAGAAGTGTAAATAGCCATAAGCATAGTTCAACATTAAAAAGCTTTAGTTAAAGTTAAAAACAGAGTAAGCTCAAATAAATAAAGCTTTAATTATTAACAAGCTAGAAATTAAACTAAAGGTTAAAACTAAAATAGGAATCTCAAATATTAAACAAACTCAATTTAAAGTAATTATTGTAGGACAAGTGAATAATGTAGAAAGTTCAATTTAAAATAAACGTTATAAAATAAGAAAAAACATTTAGATAAGAGTTATCCATTAAATCTTAGTTAAAGTAAAAGCTTTAATTACTAATAAAGCTGGTTCAATTAAAGTTTAAATATAAACTAGCAATTGTATTGAAACAATGTAATAAAAATGTTGATAGAGGCATATACGTATTAGCAAGGGAGAATGAGATAAAAAGCAAAGGCAAGAAATTTGAAATTAAAAGAATTATAAAATTATAAGTTTGGGGAGCCATGTGCAAAGAGATGAAAAGGGACAAACAGGAGAAGTGCAATTGGATTGAAAATAGAAGTGGTTACATGAAAGGGAATTGTTGCATGAAATGCAATCTTTTTTCTTTTGATTTGAACTTACACACTATCTTGCATTATTGCAGATTGCTACAAAGAGAAAGGAGGAGACATGCGAAGGTCTTGCAATAATCACACTCTTGAGATCATAATAAAAGTAAGGGCTTGTCGTTCAATATTGCCAATGTCAATTGTTGATTTTTGTAATGTTAGGCCTTATGACTTAACTATTGTTATAGCCCAAGCCATTTTTAAGGGAAGTTGTTTTTGACTGCCATGGATAATAGGCAAGGTTGGTACATGTTTAGGGTTATTCACATCCCATGGACAACGACAAACATTGACAAATTAGGGGGGTTTGTGTTGGTTTTATAAAAAATAACATGAAATTTTCCAAGAGCACCATTCACCAATCCTCCCACAAATTAGAAGTAAGCATAACTTGTTGTCCCTTGTATGAAAGAACTTTGGCCTCTAATTGATCATCATCAGTGTATGCCAAACATGAAATTTTCCAACAACACCATTCATCAATCATCCCACAAATTATAAGTAAGCATAACTTGATGTCCCTTGCACAAGAGAACTTTGGCTTCTAATTGATCATCATCAACGTATGCTAAGGTTTAATACTTGGTATGCTTTGCATTACTACATTGGTACACTCTGCACAAGAGGCAATTGAAATTTTGTGCAAGTGATCTTGCCTTTATTGATAAATTGCTTTTGCCAACAGTCAACTCTTTGATAGGGAAAATAATTCTTGTGATGTCTTTTTCCATGGTTGACCTAGCATGAGGTATCGGGAGAAAAGTTTGGTTTTGCAAATAGCCATGTGTTGGTGATTAGCCTAGTTGTACGTGGTTATTACATGTCTTTGATATATGTATTGTATTTCTAATCTTACCATGTTTAGAGGCAAAAATTTGTAGGTCCAAGATGAGAATAGTCACGTTTGAAAGAAAGTTAAACCAATGCATAATATTAAATGCTTAAAAGAATGTGTAACGTGTACGTGATAGGGAAGAAAATGCTTAGCTTACATCTCGTCTTTGATCAACCTACATATAAAGTTGGTCAACTAGACAATGAAGCCTTATTGGAGTTCATCTAACAAAACTTGAGCATTGAATTTTGTTACCAAAATGGTTGCTTGTAAGTGCAACCCATTGGAAAGCTAAACACGTTGTTGTACATTGGAGCTCATAATCGAGCGGATAGGGAAAAGTTATAATATTTGGATAAAGGGCTTGGTTTTTGTGTTTCATCAAATATAACCTTTTGGTCATCGATGAGGTCTTGGATCTTATGCTTTAAGGTAAAACATCTATTTGTAGAATGCTCAGGGCCTTGGTGATACTCACAATAAACATTTGCATCATACCCTTTGGGTAGAAGTCTACTCATATCAACCTCTATAAGATGAGGGAGAGATATAAGATGGCACTCTACAAGCCGCGAGAGTAATGAAGTGGGAGACTTAGGTAAGCATATACATTTCTCCATGGTGTATTGGATAAGATAAGACAATTAAGTTGTGATAGTGTATCAGTCGAGTTTGTCTTATTTGTAGGAGAGATGGGTTGAGCTATACCCTGCTCATGTTTGCCCAACCCTTGACCTGTATATCCATATTTTAGTAAATAGTGAAGACCTAAATCAGGATTATAAGATTGCGGCATAAGATCATTTGTTTGTTGGACTATTACATGACGTTTGAAGGGATTAGTATCCATTGGACATGTGTAAATAAATCCCTGATGGTTGAATTTTAAACATGTGTGCAAAGTAGATGGAATCGCATACATTTCATGTATCTAAGGCCATCCCAATAATATATTATAGTTTGAAACATTTGGCATAACGTGGCACAAAGTAGGCAATGTACGAGGTTCCACAATAATCTTCAATGTTATTTACCCTAATACTTTTCATGAAATAATATCAAACCCTTTGATGTTCATATTGAAAGGTTCTAAATCGTTAGGCCCAATGCCAAGTAAGGAAAGAAAGGATATGTTGCAAATGTTAAGCCATGAACCATTGTCCACAAGGACTTTTTTTACAATTTTATTGTACACACCAATCTGAATGTATAATGGTAAATAACAATTTATGAGGCCTTGAGGTGGTAGATCCTCCTTTTCAAAGGGTATATTATGTTAAGTCCTTTTGATAGATGTTAACACATAAGGCACATATGGAGGCTCCACATTACTTGGTAAATAGGTCATGCGTAATGCGTTGTAATGGTATGAGTGGTGTAACAAGTCTCAAAGTGATTTTTTAGCTATAATATCATTGGAAGACTTTGTAGCATGGTGGCATCTAGATGCTGGATCTATAACATTACAAAATGAATTATGAAGATAGATTGAGAGTTGTCTTCACTTTAAAACCCTCTCATTATATTGATGGATTTGCTTATTTCTTTGGATGGTACCTTGAATTAACGTAGTACAATAGTAGACTATTGTCTAACTACAAATTGCAACATAAATGAGCTACACGTGCATCTATATTGAACATGTGGATAAAAAAGGAGATCTGATTCTTAACTTGTAAAATCTTTTTAAATAAAAAATTAGAAATAAAAAATGGAGAATCATGAAATCCTAAATCAATATCTACGATTTTACAGACGAAAGGTTGGGTTCACCAAACGTTTAACCCTAAACACTAGATTAAGGAGAATCTAAGGTTAAAAGGGTAGAGATAGCCTAGGGTATAAGGATGGTAGACTATCTCTAAAGTAAGCTAATTATTTACGAAACTCAGATAAAACATATAATGAATTTATTATGTTGAGATGTCAGGGATATAAAATACAACTATGCTAGATATTGCAGTGATAATGAAAATGAGATACTTGGTTGATTCTAACGCTAATATAGATATGGATCTGGAACAAGCAAAACGTGGATTGGGTTTGGATTTTGGAAAAGTTATATAATTCTAAAAATTTGACCTTTGTAGCTACAGGTTCTTGTGTCGACCTAGGATGGTTGCATCGACACTATTGTCTGACTCAAATGCAGGTGTCCAATATGGAATACTTAATGAAACTAGGTGCAACCACCTAGATGCTTATGGGTTTTACGTTGCCTTTGCTCTGATGCATTCAGGTTTAGGTCATGGATTGTTGTTATTTGTCATAAAAAAACCTTATATCTTCACCTTCATAGTTTCTATGAGAAAAATGGGTTAACAGGCACACAGTGTCGAGCTGCCCCAAAGACCCCTCTATCAATGAGTGTTGCCTACATAGCTAATACTCTGAAGAGTGTTAGGATCCTACTCCTTGAGAGTACACTTGATTACCTTTGTATAAGCAACTAAACACGGAATTTAACCAAAAGTAAAATGTAACTAGAATTCAGAAACAACACAGAATATGAGAGACAATACAATCTTGTATTAACACTCTTCCAGAAGGAAATACAATGAAGAAATCACACTCTTCCCACACCTCTTGGGCGTACAATAATTCTCCCTCAAGAGTTCTTTCTCTCAATCAATTACAAACACAATCAACTCAATAACCGAGTTGTTGTTTCCACCAGTCAGTGACAATCAACTCAACCGTTGTTGCCTACTTCCAGTCCACCAGCAGATCTCCTTGATCTTGCTCCTTGTTGTGTTGCAGATCTCTTTGATCTTGCTACCCCGCAGATCTAACTGACCTTGCACACACACACACCCGCAAATCTCCTTGATCTTGCTACACCGCAGATCAACTGACCTTGCTTACCATGTAGATCTCCTCTGATCTTGCTACCTGCAGATCAACTGATCTTACACTTGGAATAACCCTTGTCCTTGTCCTTGACAAGTCCTTTTGATCCTTCTATCCTCCACACTACAATACATCCCCATGTGTCTCTTAAATAGAACCCCAAGCAAACAATAATTAAAAAGCGGACTCAAGACTAAAATTAGTCTTTACATGCAAATTGACTGTTCGTCAAACTAACTGTTCGTCTAACTAACAGTTTTAGAACGCACAGGCGATCGACGTCGGTTCCTGTCTGTCTGGACATAACCGACATCGATCGATTCCTGACCGATGTCGATAGCTTTTGGTCTACTCCTGACCGACGTCGGTTACTATGACACTCAGCAACCTCCACGATTTTCATTAGTGAAGCTTTTAGCTCCAAAATCTAACAATCTCCCACTTGGAGATAAACAGCTGCACCTATATCTGTACCTGTACATCATCTAATTTTGTTTTCTGGCTTGTATCACCATCTTCAAGTTCAGTCTTGAAGACCAACATAAGTTGAATGAATATTCAACTTCTCTTTTGTTCCTGGCTTTGTTAACATTTTCGTAGGGTTCTTATCCTTGCTAGCCACCGTGACTGCAACAACCTTCTGCAACTCTGAAATCCAGCTAACAGTCGTACCACCAATAGTGAACACATATCTTGTGGTGTTTCTCCTATCATCCAAGTCGCCTGCCATATCCGAATCTACATACCCATGTAGAGAAGTGCTTGACCCTGCATAGCATGAAAAGCTGCTGTTGGTCCCTCTCATATACCTGAGAATCTATTGAACTGCTTTTCAATGCTCTTTTCCTTGATTGGCCATAAACTTGCTGACAACTCCCACTGCTTGGGTAATATCAGGTCTAGTACTCATGTACTCAACCTCATCATGTGATTTAGGACACTGTTCTGTGAACTGTCCAACCATAGGTGTGTTAACCGGTTCTACATATTGAACCTCTCCACTACCTTATTCACATAATCCTCTAGAGACAAAATCAACCTGTGACTTTTCCTGTCTCTAGAAATACTCATGCCAAAATTTTTTTTTGCTCCTCCTAAATCCTTTTTGGTACATCTCTAAGCTACTTTTACCTTTAGCTTAGCAAATCCCTGCATGTGTGACCCTGCAACAAGCATATACACTACATACAGTAACAGGATAATGTCGCGACCATTATTCAACCTGGTAAAATAAACACAATGGTCACATTAACATTGACTAAAGCCATGCTTTGTCATACACTTGTCAAACATTAAACACCATTGTCCTGGAACCTGTTCAAGACCATATAACCTGGCCTTCTGTCTCACCTGTCCATTCTCTCTTTTCTTTAACCTGAGAATCCATTCGTCTTTTAGTGCTTTCATCTCGACTGGCAACTCTACCAAATATTTCGTTTGGTTCTCTTCCAAGGAATCAATTTCCTCATTTATGTCATGCTCCCACTGTTTCTTGGATTCTACCTGCATTACCTCTTCAAAACTTCCTGGTTCTTGACCATCAGTGAGCAACAACTAGTATAAAGAAGGGGAATAACGAATTTGAAGCTTACTTACCCTTTCAGTCCTCCACATGGGCGTTTGAGACTCCTTGACAGCTTACTGTCTGCCCAAAATCCGTTTTAACAATGACCAATCTCGGTCACCTTTGGCCGACCTTGGTCTGCACCCGACCGATGTCGATTCCTCCTAATCACCAACGTCGATTCCCTGACTGACGTCGGTGTCCACCTACCCGACATCACCGACTTCGCTCTGCACATGACCGACGTCGGTAACTGTGTTTTCTTGTGAGTGATGATTTTTACCCACGAGCTCATTTTGGATCATAACTTTGTCCAAATCAACACTGCCTTGCTCAGAATTATTCAGCGTCTTGAGCTGACCTCTGTCCATCATCTTCTCTATGAAAACCAAGGCTTTTCAGTTCTTAACTTTGTCAAAAATATCAAATTTCCTCTCCCTGCAATAAATCCAATCTTTTCTTCTAGCATCACACTATTCACAGAAATCTCGGTCTATCAAATCTGAAAGCTTACCATTTGACTTAAGAACATCCATTCCCTTCTCACTCATGTGACCAAGCCTACAGAGCCACATCTTCACATCTACATATGAAGTAGATAAAATAGAAAGAGAATCAGTAATACAAGTAGATAGATAAAGTGTACCTACTTTCTTACCACATGCTAATACAAGTGCACTCTTGAAAACTTTTCAAGATTTTGCTGTGAGAGTTAATGTGCAACCCTCATCACTCAACTTTCCTACAGAAATTAGATTCCTCTTCAGGACTGGGACATGCATGACATCTTTCAACACCCATGTGTTGCCCATCTGCAATTTCAGTTGCACTTCCCCTTTGCCAACAATTTGACAACGCTCACCAACCCCTAAATAAATATTTTCAAAGTCTCTATGGACATAATCATGGAAAAATACTCTATTTGGAGTTGCATGGAAAGAGGCAACAGAATTTAAAACCCAAGATTCTACTTTATCCAATAAACATATAAGAGCATCTCGTGCAACAATACCTGCATCATTTGCTTCTTTATTTCCTTCATGCTGATCTTCTACCAACCAACAATCTTTCTTTACCTGCCCTTTCTTTCCACAATACCTAATTGATAATTCTTGCCATTGAATTTCTCCATTCTTAGCTTACTTTTTTCTGTCATTGCTTTACTCCCACTCAAACAAAAATTCTTGTGAGTGACCTATAATCAACAAACACTTAACACACTCTGAAACCAAGGTGTTAGTGAACCAAGCTCTGATACCACTTGTCAGTGGTATCACTTGGTGATCCTAGCTCTGATACCAATTGTCAGGATCCTACTCCTTGAGAGTACACTTGATTACCTTTGTATAAGAAACTAAACACAGAATTTAACCAGAAGTAAAATGTAACTAGAATTCAGAAACAACACAGAATATGAGAGACAATACAATCTTGTATTAACACTCTTCGAGAAGGAAATACAATGAAAAAATCACACTCTTCCCACACCTCTTGGGCGTACAGTAATTCTCCCTCAAGAGTTCTTTCTCTCAATCAATTACAAACACAATCAACTCAATAACCGAGTTGTTGTTTCCACCAGTCAGTGACAATCAACTCAACCGTTGTTGCCTACTTTCAGTCCACCAGCAGATCTCTTTGATCTTGCTCTTTGTTGTGTTGCAGATCTCCTTGATCTTTCTACCCCGTAGATCTAACTGACCTTGCACACACACATACTTGCAGATCTCCTTGATCTTGCTACATCGCAGATCAACTGACCTTGCTTACCATGTAGATCTCTCCTGATCTTGCTACCTGCAGATCAACTGATCTTACATTTGGAAGAACCCTTGTCCTTGACAAGTCCTTTTGATCTTTCTATCCTTCACACTCCAATACAACCCCATGGGTCTTTTAAATAGAACCTCAAGCAAACAATAATTAGAAAAGCGGACTCAAGACTAAAATTAGTCTTTACATGCAAACTGACTGTTCGTCAAACTAACTATTCGTCTAACTAATAGTTTTGAAATGCACAGGCGACCGACGTCGGTTTCTATCTGTCTGGAGATGACCGACGTCGACCGATTCTTGACCAATGTCGACAACTTTCGGTCTACTCCTGACCGACGTTGGTTGGCCTGATCGACGTCAGTTACTTGACACTCAGCAACCTCCACCATTTGCATCAGTGAAGCTTTTAGCTTCACAACCTAACAAAAAGGGCCTCAGAGTTATGTATTTCTCCCCTACGTGTTTAATTGTGTGTGAATCATGCAATGTGTGATAAGCAAGTGATATGCCGAAATATTTATTTACAGAATAGCAATGAGATTATATTTCACGATTCAAAGAAACAAAGAGCAAACATTACAATAAATAGACTACCAAAAGACTATTCAATTCACATTTCCAATGACTCTACTTATTCCTACAGGAATGGAAAGTTTATTGAATAAGACAAAATGCAAGGCACTTAAGCTAGACACCTAGGATTAATAACTAATATTTATAATATTGTTACATCTCCCTCTTAATTTATAGGGGTCTTTGTTAGATCAAGCATTTCTCTGAACTTTTCAAATTTTTTTCATGCAAGTGCTTTTGTCAGGATGTTTATTGGTTGTTCTATTGTCAGACAATGTTTTAACTTGACACTGTCATTTTTCACATAGTGCCAAATCAAATAAAATTTGGTATTTATGTGCTTGGTTCGATCATGAAAGACTGGATTCTTTGCCATCTGGATTGTATAAGTGTTGTCAACTATGAAAGGTGTTGACGAAACTTGTTGGTCTTGCAAATCTGAAAGAACCCTTCAGAGCCACAATATCTCTCTAATTGCCTTTGAAGTGGCCATATATTCTGCTTTTGCTAAAGAAATTTATTGGCATTGATTGCTTCTTGGATTGCCAAATGACAACTATTATTCTCAAATTTATTAGAAAATTTGAGGTGGACTTTCCATCTTCATGATCACTAACATAGTCAGAATTTGAATACCCAACCAGTTTGAAGTCTCCTGCCCTAGAGTATTTGAGCCCAAAATGTTGTGTGCCTTTGAGATATTTGAGGACCCTTTTTGTTGCTACCCAATGATTCTCCCTAGGTTGCTGCATGATTCTTGAGAGGACACCAACTACATATGATATATCTGGTCGAGTGGTAGTCACATAAATCAAACTTCCAATAAGTTGTCTGTATTTAGTTGCATCAACCAAATTTGTTGAATCTTCAGATGTCAATATGAGATTTTGTTACATGGGCGGGCTAAGAGGCTTATAATCTTCCATTCTGAACTTGCTCATAATGTCACCAACGTACTTCTACTGAGTGATAAAGAAATACTTTGGTTTTTAAATTACTTCAATACCCAAATAATAATGAAGATAACCCAAATCAGTCATTTCAAAGCTTTTCATAAACTTTGATTTGAATTTTGCAGTCAACCATTCATTATTCTTTGTGGTGAGCAAATTGTCAACATACACCACCACAGATACAACTATTTTGTCAACTATTTTGATGAAAAAAGTTGCATCTTCAAACTTAAAACGTTTGAAGTTCATGTTCATGAGGTGCTCAACTAGTTTTTCGTACCATGCTCGAGGGGTTTGTTTCAAACCATACAATGATTTTTTCAGTTTGCACACCTTGTGCTCTTGTTCCTTTACTAAAAAACCATCAATTTATGTCATGTACACAATTTCCTTGAGGTATCCATTCAGAAATGTAGTTGACATCTATTTGGTGAACTTTTCATCCATTGTGAGTTGCAAGAGCCAACATGGTCCGAATGGTAAGCCATTTTGTTGTAGGTGCAAAGGTTTCATTGTAGTCAATTCCTTCTTTTTGACCATACCCCTTTGTGACAAGCCTTGCTTCGTGCTTGTCAAGTGAGTTGTTTGCCTTGTATTTGTTGTGATAGACCCACTTGCAGCCAATCAGTTTGTAACCATATAGTGGATCAACCAGATTCCAAGTCTCATTTTTCACCAGTGAATTATACTCATCTTTCATTGCTTTTCTCCAAGAGTCAAGCTTCTCAACTTGTTTGAAAGTTGTTGGTTCTGAATCAAACGCAACATTGAGTTCCTCTTGAGAATCATCCAATGTGAGTTTTCCAATCACGTCCTAAATTTCATCAATAGACTTGTCTAGTTGAGAGGAGGTTGCATGTGCACTTCTAGTGCCTATTTTCCCAACTTCATCAGGGCTCACATCTTTCAGTGTTTGAGTGGCCCACTTAAACATCTTGTTCTATGTTGCAAGTGATTCGGGTTCATCCTTTGAAATTCTTTCACTGTTTGCCCTCTGTTCCATTGACCCCTATTAAATGTTTGATGAACTTTCACTCTCTCCTTTAGGTGGAGTTTCAAGCTCATGTATAGGAGACAATAGAAAATCAATAGATTCCCAACTCTATGCCCCCCACTCATTGTCTAGAACATTTAAATCACTCTCTTTATGGACATCAAACTTTGCATATTTGTCTAGTCAACTCAACTGCAGATCAATATGCTCTTTGTCCTTTGCAGTATCACAAAAAATGATTTTTATTGCGACAAGAAACTTCTTCTATTTTTCATCATATATTTTGAATGCCTTGGAGGAATCAAAATATTCCAAATAGATGCATTTTTTACTCATGTGGTCCAATTTGTTTTTCTTCTCCTTTGGAATCAATGCGTAATAAGTGGATCTGAAAATCCGAAGATGTCACACTAAAGGGAGGTGACCACACCACATCTCAGATGAAGTCTTTAATTCAAGAGCTGTTGATGGTGATTTTTTACAAAGGTATATTGTTGTTTTAGCTGCTTCGACCCAAAAGTGCAGATTTACCCCTTTTGAAATACAACATTGCACAAACTATATTTATCATAGTTTTGTTCATTCTTTCAACTACTCCATTTTATTGTGCAGTGTGAGGAACTATAATATGGTGTTTGACTCCATTTTGCTCAAGATAGGATTCAAACTTCTTTGATGTAAATTTACAATCATTATTTGTCTTGAGTGTCTTGATGCGGGTTTATGATTCATTTTCAATCATTATTTGAAACTTTTTGAATGTATCGAGGGCTTCTGATTTCTTTTTCAGAAAGTATATCCATGTCATCCTGCTATAGTTCTCAATGAACAACATGAAATACTTGTGACCACTAGCAGAGAGGATTGGAAGATAACAAAACTCTGAATAAACACGCTGCAATTTTTCGTTTGCTTGCCACTATGACTTTGAAAATGGTTCTCTTGCATGTTTAGCCAAGATGCAAACTTCACACTTCTCATTTGATTATGTAGGCAATGTAGGCATGCCAACAACACCATTCTTTTGCAATACATGAATGTTGTTATAATGAGTGTGCCCAAATCGAGCATGCTACAACATGTTTGGAGACATTCCATCTTCCAAAAGACGAGCATAATTTCTTGAATTTGATGGCTCACCCTTCAGTTTGAGTAGTTTTCGTTTCTCATATCCAATCAAGATGACTGCATTGTCACTTTTTTTCATGATTGTGACATCACTATTATCCAACACAATGGAATGGCTTTGTTGCCTTATGAGCATTAGGGACAACAAGTTTCATTTCAATTGAAAAAGGTAGAGAACATTCTCAAGTTTGTAGTTTGGAAGCCCTAGACACTTGAGTCGAATTGTACCTCTTCCCTGTGGTTGCAGACTTGATCTATTTGCAAGGTATACCGAGCCACAACTTTCTTCAATGTACTCCTCAAAGAAGTCTTTTCAAAAAGTCATATGTTGAGTGGCACCAATATCAAGAACCTAAGCGCGAAACCATGAAGAACTGATCGAGGCACTGTTTATTTCATTATCTGTATTGGAAAACACACATTCATTAGTGAATTGTGTTGAGTTTGACTCATTTGACTATTTATTTGAATTTCCCTCTTTCTTTTTATGGTATGCTTCATTTTTTTTCCACGGAAACCTGCATTCGTGAGTCTCATGGCTACCTTTTCTATCACGTCGTTCACAATAGATGTTTTGTTTATCATTCTATTTTTGATTTGACCACCATGATTTTCATTTTGGCCACCTTTTCCCTTGTACTTATTCTTGCACATGTTATTTCCTTCATTTTTGGAAGACGTGGCCTTGTTTGATGGTTTGGAAGAATTTGTTTTGACATAACACACACTTTAACCTGTTGTGATTTCTATTTTCCTTCCAAATGCCTTTTCTCTTTCTGTTATCTTTTCAACCAATGGGTCAAATGTGAGAATCTTCAACTGATTAGTTGATTGTAGAGAATCCAAATAGGTTGAATAGTTGGGAAGAAGGGCTTTTATGAATGTGGTCATGTATATGTCAATTTTGACACCTGTTGTTTCAACATCATGTTTGATAGCACGTATCTCAGAAGCCAATCTCATCACATTACCATCTTTCAATTCTAGGTTGAATAGTTTCAACTACAATTGAATGAATTCCAACTTTGAATGGGAGTCATATAGGTCTTTCAGTTTATGATATGCTTCTCATGGTGTATTGCACCCTTGTATATGACGAAACACATCTCCATCCACTGATGCCCTCATCAAGGCCAAAGCCTTCTAGTTTTTTTGCTTCCATGTGTGAGTGTCCTTTGCATTCTTTGTTGGTTCAGCTAGTTGTTTTAACCCATCACAAATATCGAACCATAGATCGTTGAAGATGAGTGTGTTCTCCATTTGTCAAGACCATTCTATCCAACTGTCTTTGCTAGTCAAGGTAGTGCCAATAATGGATTTGATGGAATGCATGGTTTTGAATTTTTTTTTGAGTTTTTATTCAACCCTAATTGGTTCCTTATCACTCCAAAATGGTCCCCTTTTTTGTATACACAAAGGTACTGAAAAAGATTCACTTTATCATTAACACTGACTTAAAAAGAAAACTTCATACATCAATATACTTGATTTTTCTTGATTTATAGATTTACATTTTTTGACATACATGAATGGGTAAAAGAGTAACTCTCCTTATTTCTCTTTGAATTGCATGATTTGGTTGTTTTTATCCAAATCTGTTTAGAGTAGCATTCTCAAGATAATTAAAAAAATATTCTACAATCCAATTTCAAAAATGCTTCAAATTTGAAAAAGCATTTAAAATTGAAATTTTATTTTTTTGAATTAAAAAAGCTTTAAAATTACCTTATCTCTTTCAGTTTGTCTTATGTGGACAAAATTCCAATATTAGAATAAAATAGTATATACGACTCACTGGAATGTTGAAGCGCTAGGGTTGGAAAGAAAATTATTCAAGCTTTTGAAATTCAGGACCTATCTTCATGCCTCCACTTAGCTTTATGCAATGCTTTATGGCTCATCACAACCAACAGGGAATGAAATGCTAAAACTCTTCCACGCAGGTCATGATTAGAAAGTTGTTGTCAGAGCAAAAACTTCAGAATGAGTAAAAGCTTCATAGAATTTGCTATCAATGCAGGTGATACATAGGCAAAATTTGGAAGATGTAGCGCCAAATAAACACTACATAGACCACTAGCTCAGATCACTATGCCTCTAATCAGAGCAACAAAAAAATGTCTTAAACAAATTTTCACGCAGCAGAAAATGTCTTAAACAAATTTCAAGCCAATGTTAGGTCAATGAAAGAAACTTGCAGGGAAAGAATAGGGCACAACGTAGTCAAAACGCCTCAGCCCAGTAGCAAGAAATGCCTCTTTGGAACGCCACCCCTCTCTGGAATGCCATACAAATGTTAGCTGATAATAAAAAAACTTTGTTAATGAAATCTTGCAGGCCGTACAACTAAAAATAAGGAGAAATAATAAATTTCTTTTTCTAGGCTCTGATACCAATGACAAGTCGGAAGATTTATTTACGGAATGATAATGAAATTATATTTCAGGATTCAAAGAAATAAAGAGCAAACATTACAATAAATAGACTACCAAAAGACTATTTAATTCACATTCCCAATAACTCTACCTATTCTTACGGGAATGAAAAGTTTATTGAATAAGAGAAAATGCAAGACACCTAGGATTAATAATTAATATTTGCAATATTGTTACAACAAATACAATAGTGACTTGACTTGTAACTTGGCAAATATAGCTTTTGGGATGCTCCTTAAGTACTTTAGACTTGTATGTATGTTGTCTCTATCATTGATATGGAAATATGAGAAAATAAGAAAGCTTTGCTCATTTGAGTGCTTGATTAATTGATTTTGGTAAGTTTCATTGGGCTTTTTTAGGTGATGAATGAATGAGGGTTGATCTTGTATTTATGCCAAACCATTTGAAGAATATATCGCATTAAAACACTTAGGTTGACCTTTATGATACATTTCATTTTATAAATTGAATGACTTTAGGGCACCAGACACTTGCGTCGGAATAATACACTTATGTTGATGTAGGCATCTGACTGGGATGCAAGTGTCTTGGCAGTTGGAAAATAGGTGCAAGTCCAAAACTTGTAGAGACAAAAGATAAGCATGTTTACAGAGTTTTGGGCAAGGTAGAAGGTTCGAGTCATCAAAATAACATTGGTTAGACTAAGAGATAAATAATCAGGAACAAATAGATAGTGCATGCGAGTCTTTTGGTAGTGAAAAATGTTTAGAAGTTGAAGATACATTTATGATATGTATTTGCCAAGTGTACAAGACTTAGGTGCTATATAATTCAAAAATAATATCTATAAAAGGAATACAAAAGCACACCTTGAGTTTTTACTTGGTTCAACACAATATAATTCCTCTTCAAATGGTTGGGTTGGTTCACATCCTCACAAGGCAAATCTCTTTCTTCTTCCCTTAGCTTCTCCTTCTCTCCTCTCACTCTCCTCCCACTTCTCAAATTCAAAATGGGCAAAAAGGTCCTTCCAAGGAAGGTTTTGCTTCCTTGTATAAGCAAAACAATCACATCCATTGGCCAATGGAAAGGTGACATGTGTCCCTTCCTATTCTTTGGCTCTTGGTTGAAAAGTCCACACAAACATTAACTCCTCTTACAAGCCCATGTGGGCATACGAGGTAGGTCCATGCCTCTTCAATGCCCCCACTATCCTATGCCATAAATAGGCACATGACATGTCAGATAGCTTTCTCCACACTCCAAACAAGTCCTACTCCAACCTATAGCCATTGGGGTCTTAAATACACAAATATTTACCTCTAAATCACTTTACAACCGCTTGTAAAATATGTTGAAAGTTCTCATCCAAGTTTTGGTCAAGGGGACCACTTATGTGGTTTGCAGATTTAATTTATTGAGTGATAATGATGTTAAAGTGGCTCGTGAGGTTTAGAAGAAGATACACCAGTGTCAAAGGGGTGAATAGTGTTTGGAGGGACAAGGAGGTTCACAACTTATGACTACGTCCACATACAACACTAGATTTGGGTTTGGATTTCAAGGAGTCAAGTAGTCATTACATCACTATACCAATGATGCATTCATGCTCAACGAAGTTCTAATTCTCTCATTGGCCTCTCATATCACCTACACATAAATTCACACTTAAAATGCACTACCGTAAATAATTGAAACTAGAAAATGTAAACAACACAATCTCAATCCATACAAAATACATATGAACATATCCAAAGCAATGATAATATACTCATACCAATCATCTAAACATCTCTGTAATCAATCACATGCTTAAGAAACAATAACTCCACTGGTACCAAAAAAATAATAAACAACTAAAATAACGTAAACAAACTAATACCCTCACATACAATCCATTATCTCAAACACAATGTATTAATAGTATATCACAAAGCTGTCAACGCCAGAACTATTGAAATGTATCAAAAATAAAAGAAATAAACCCCTCCGTTAAACCTCGTGCTTATTCCAAAACTATAAAACCCGCTCATATTGTTCTCTTTCACGATCATTTTACATATTCCTCAATTCGAAAGCAGAACTTGGAAATTTATAGTCTGTGCTTTACGCAAAACCCTCTGTCAAGCAAAGAATCCAATGGATTTAATTAAAGAATACTGCATATTTTTCCAGCTTGTTTTTTCAAATCAAATTGGTGGCTCTTTCCAACTCGAATTTCTCATCAATTTCATCAGGTATCTCTTTTATTACTCTTAAAAATGATAAATACAGCATTTTAAATTGCATAATCCTTACAAATGCATGAGTATTTTGATGCATTACTCAGCGAAATCTATTAATTACTGCAACTTAGCCATTTAACTTAATAAGTTGCAGATGATTTCATATATATATATGGCTAAATTAGCATCAAAGCGCCTAGTACAACAAACATAGCATCAAAGCAACTAAAAAATACCAGCAAAAGGTCAGGACTTCTACAAGTTAAGCGTCACACTGTGTCTAATAAAAAACCAAAAGATCCTCATCCACGGATACGAAAAATAATATATCTCATCACTATATTTTGATTGTGTTTTTATGCCGCTTTTGAATTTATTTTTAGGTTTATAAAGGGTCTTGGCTATAACTGTATTATATGTTTTTGGCTGATAAATTTATGAGGTGTTTGGTTTGCTTGCCTTAGCATAATTCAACCATTATTCTGTGTTATTGTTAGCTTAGCTCTTGTGTTTTTTTAATTGATTACTCTTTTTTTTTGTAATGTAAATTCTGGGTTTCTATTGGGGCGCACATCTGTTGAGAAATTATGGAAGAACAATGAAAGCAAGATCAGAAAGAAGAGGAAAGGGTAGAGTGAAGAACGAAGGAGAGAGAAGAAAATAAGTGGAAATACAAGGCCCGTGAACAGGCCAGGAATTACAAACACCCATAAATGGGTCCACACTGAAATCTCCAAGAACAGGCCAGCTTGTTACAAGCAACAAACCCATGAACAGTTTAGTAGAGAAAGGCTGGGAGAACCTCGAAGCTGCTGAAAGGAGGACTCCAGTTGCAAGAAAACCTCGATCTGCCCTGTTGAGAAGAATTGAAGAGGTCAGCTGCTCCCAGACTGATAGAAGAGCCAACCAAAACCCCATCTGACCTTGCAGAGGCCACCACTGTGGTTACAGAGAGAAGAGGCAGCCAGGAGACCAAGAGAGGCACAAACCCAAACCTTGAAGGGCTCTTGAGTGCGGCAAAACTTATTATTTCCCTCCCTCAGCCGGCAGCTTAGACCAGAAACATCTGAAAGACTATTTTAAAAAACTACTACTAAACTCAGCTCGGAGGGGCTGCTACAATAAAATATAATGAAAACAGAAATACATTTCAGAAAGAGGAAAAAAGGAAGAGATAAGAAGAAAGGGGGAAGCCTCTCCCATAGAGATAGAATGAGTACCAAGTCCCGGTCAGGGAAGGGAAACCAAGCCAACAATCATGTAATGGAACACAACCAGAACCAAGGCCCAGCCATTTGAACTCAACTACAACACCCAGCAGAAAAAAATATCTTAACCAGAGCCGAAGCCCAACCATCTGATCTTGGCAGAATTCCATACCAGAATGAAGAGGCCCTCTGAAGAAATTGAAGAGGTTGAAGAAGGAATCCCTGAAACATCCTTCCTTCCAGCCATGGAGAGAAGAGAGCAGAGGAATAACAGAGGACTGAGGGGTGGAGTGAAAGCCTCACCTAGATACACATCAACACACCCAATAAAAAACAAGCCCTGGCAGGGAGAAAAGGTTTGCTGGCCTCTGATAAAAAACACCTACCCAAAAAAAAAAGCACCATCGAGAAGAAGAAAATAACTGCACTACAAACTGCAAACTGGCTAATTTACAAGAAAATGTTGCTGCCTTAGTACCGGAGCGGTACCAGCTTGTAACAAAAGTTACTCCAGGCCCAGACCCTCTTGAGCTAAATTTCAGAGAAGAATGAGAACAAAAACAATCCCATAGAAGAAGAATGAAACCAGAAGTGAAGAGGAGGAATCAGGAGCCACACGTTGAAAGAAAGAAACACAGCTCAAGAAGGGCTTAAGAAGGAGAACCCAGCCAACAAATCCAAACCAAAGCACAGACGGCACCAATGCCCAACAGTAAGAAAGGGTGATGTCTTCAATTGCAACACTTCAAATGCAACCCAACACCCTTCACAAACCCAAGCCAAGCAACAGGAAACCGTCTCCAATGAAGCTGCAGACATAAGAAAAGGCAGGCCATCGTGAAAAGAGCTATGCGGAGGAAATCAAAACCAAGAAGAGAACTGTCATACAAGCTAAATCGACCCCAGAAAAGGGAAAAAGTACAACAACTGTCGCGAGGGAGCAGCCAGGGGGCAGCTGGAACAGAAGCCTACAACCCAGAGCAAAAGAGAGAGGGACCCAATGAATGACAAGAAAGGAGAATCCAAGTGCTGCTAGAGTGGGCCAAAAACTCAAAGAAACCCCCAAATTGCATAACCATGCTCATGAACCGAAGCAGGGTAGAGTTAGAGGCAAAGACCTGCACACGAAGCAGAGCAGCCCAGGACCCAAGAAACTCCAGAGTTGAAGAAGAAGCCAAAAGGAAATGACAGGGAGAAACCCAAAGTGAGGCAAATAAATGCCCAAGAAGAAGGGGCTAGGAGCAGTCGCTTTCCAAGTTGAGTTGTCCATGAAGGAAGCTGGAAAACACCCAACAGAAAGGCGCAGGGCGTGCGAGTAGGACAGGGCAGAAGAAGAGGGGAACTGCATAGCACCATCAAACAGCAGACCAAGAGAGAATGAAAAGCAGGAGGAGAGGCATGGAGGAGCGGGAAAGAAGACCATTAAAGCTGTTGCTGAACAGAGCCATCCTGATGGATGGCCTTGTTCAATACTCAAAATGACCATTGCTTTTGTTATTATTTGATTGTCAAAATGAAAACACTATATAGTGAACCCCAAAATAAATATAAAAAAATATTATTATTTGATATTGTAAATTTTGTAGCCCATTCCGCTTAATGCCACTACAGATATGCCCTGCTTGTTCATAGGTGTACGACATACCGCGCTAGTTGGATGTGGTATTTTATCTAAATTTTAACACTTTATTACTTCTCTTGGGGACTTGAACACAAGGCTCTATTATGAAAGCCCCCATGCTCTACTGCTTGAGCTCATCCCATCTGAAAAATATTCAGGTAAACAATAGGGCAGAGCTTAAAGTGTACACGGGGCTGGCCTTGAGGCTGCATTACAATGTGAACCATAGTCGCAAGTTTGACCCCCTTAACCACTTAGAGGTGCCCTAGGGTCCATAGAAATGGAACCTCAGTCTTTGGTGTGAAATTTATTGTTTCCCATTGCTTGCTCTAAACCCATTGGAAATTTTTTTTATTATTAATATTATTGAAGGTAAAAAATAATTATAATTTTATATAGTCCTGCAGAGCACAGACACCAGGTATGTTTTTGAGATTAACCCAGACCAACCATAATCCTTAGACATTCTACCAAGACCCTTGGAGACAGCATGATACTGAGCCATCAAGATCTTAAAACTTTGGATTTTTTGTAAACAGCAATGCCTCCAACCCACTGAATATTTGCATGGAGAGACCGATTTGGTTTTGTCCCCCATGCACTAAAATTTTTGAGTCCTTCATGGTGTAAATGAAGTCAATCTAAAATATTTGCATGCCGTGAAAAGTGGGCTGGTGTAGTTGGCTTCCTTGTATGTAACAGAGAGATTTTAAGCTCTCCACCTAGGTTTATACTTCAAAACCCCAGCACACAAGATCCACGTCCAGTTTCCAATGAGTGACATGAAAGATGCGGGTGTTTGGTTGGTAGTGTAGTATTACAGGTAGGTGTATTTTTTTTTGGATAATCTGTTTTTGTAATCTTCTAACCAAAATTGATGTTCAAATCTCACTTTGGTGTTTTATAGTAGGTATACTGTATAACACTGAAAGAGATAACATTCTTGCTTTGGATTTTACTAGATATTAATTCTCCTCTTTTGATTTATAGCATTTTATTCCAGTGTGATAACAATTTTGATAGTACTTGCGTGCCTTGATACCATTAAAAAGACCCTAACTAATCTACATATTTCTCATACAGACTAGAGGCGTAATAGTTATGTGGTGAAATAGGCTGGTTTGGATTTGGTCCTTGGGAAGCTTTATCTTAATGCAAGGATTTAGAAAAACAAAATACAAATGCAGCCATTTAATCACAAAAATAACCGTTCATTGTGAATTGGACAAAGTTCTCTTCCTCATAAATACTCCATTTAACACCATACATAAATTTTCTCGTCTTGTCCAAAATTAGTAATTTGTGTCCATGAATGTCCAACATGATTCTAACAACAGTCCTAACTATTCATGTCATAATAGTAACAACACTCCTAACTCTGCATATCATAATAGAAATAAAAACCCTAGCAATTTCCAACTGTGGCAGTAAACCAGTTACTAAAACATCTACTTGGTTCTAACATATCAAACCATTCTAGTTTGAAAGCATTGGACCTCATCCAATTTTCTGCAGAAATCTCATCACATAGATGAGATTCTTCAAGCAAATCAGGTGCAGGTCTCTGCATTTCTTCCTCAGTTACCCAAGTAGCATTAGCTAAGTATTGGCTCTTTGATTTGGCCACATACCCTTCTTTAGACTCACACCAAGATTGCTGTGCTGTCACATTCATTTCTAAGATTCTCTTTTATTTCAGAATACTTTTGGCAATGTTGTAGCCCAATTTGAAGTTGTCTTGTTGATATAGTGTCAACTTGACTTTATTCCCCTTTGTGATCATACCGATTAGCTATCAACGTCTTAATAATACAATTTAACAACATTGAAGATAGGCGAAATATCTCATTCCCATGGCGGATCTAAAAGTTAACCTTTATTAACCAGTTTTCTACAAATTTGGTAAGGGTTCAGATTTATTCATTTTAGTCTGTTATATTGGCCTTTGGGAAACCAGTCTTAATTTAAATATACCATCACTGTATCTCCAGCCTGTTCCTGTTTTTCACTCGTTTTGAATATGCTGCGTCCTTGTAAACTTCAGTATGCTGTTCGATATTCTTCTTAACCTGCTCAAACAGTCATATCATCCCTTGCACATGTTGGTCAACATTTGATATTCTTCTTAACCTGCTTAAACAGTCATATCATCCCTTGCACATGTTGGTCAACATCCATAGAATTTGAGCATCAGGAACTAAAGATTTCAATTCTGTCACTCCCCTAGGAGAGGGTCCATATATTATCTTTAGCAGGGAATAACTTGTGGAACTATTGACAAAATTGTTGAGACAAATTTTCTTGAGGCAGCATCAAATCCCATTGTCTTGGTCGATCCTAGACTAAACTCTGCAGCAAATTTTTAATAATCTAAATTACTATTTCAGTTTATCTATTTATTGAGGATGGCATCTAGAAACTTTATTGAAGCCTTGTTCCTAACATCTTTCGGAGAGTTCACCTAAATTTACTATAAAATTTAGTTTCTTTTGGGGGTGATAGAGAGCAGCAATACATGCAACCATATCCTTGAAGAAAAGTTTTGCAATATGCGATGCATCCTCATTATTTATTATAATATATAAAATGCTTGAATTTTTGGTAATCCCATCATAAAATTCGTATTTATATGTTTCAAGGTTTATCTGGTATTGGTAATGGTGGGACTTGCCCATGTTTTGTTTCTCATCCTTAGCAAGTTGACAAATACAGCACCTATCCATGTGCTTAGGTCCATGTACTTAGATACCTTATTTGTCATGGTTTGCCAGTAATAGTGTTCTTCTAACCTGTAAAGCATCTTATCTTTTCAAGAATGTTTGCCAAGATCTCCAACATGCAGTTCATTTATAAGTATCTCCCTTCTGTTACCAGCCAGTGTACACAATTGCTTCCCACGAAATAAAAATTCATCCTGACCATATAATCCAAATTGGCACTCCTGTCCCTTTTCAGTTTTTTTCAAAACCCATAAGCTGCTTTAAAGTCCAGGTCATCATCATACACATCCTTTAGTTATTCAAAAGCCACAACTTGATCAAAGGTAGTGAACAACAATGTCTTCATCACTTAATGCATCCGCTATCATGTTTACTTTACCTGCCTTATGTGCATCAGAAAGTAAAACATTGCAAATAACTCAACCCTAGGGCATGGAAATATCCAAATACTTTGAAGCTTGATGATTTGTATAGTGTACAAAGTCTTTTCACATCAAATAATGTCTTTGATGGTGTAGTGTTTTTATGATTACATACAACTCTTGATCTAGTTATTCTTTGGCGTTTTTTAAATTTCTCACTGGTGTATGCTATGGGACGGCCTTTTTAACTAGATTTTGCTCCAAGAGCCACATTTTTAGAATTTGGAAACGTAACTAGCTTCCTTTGTCCAAACAAAGTTTTGTTTCGCTTTCATTAAAGACATCATGGGCGCTGCGATCTTTCCAAAATATCGAAAGGAACTTCTGATACAAATTCACAATGCCATGAAAAATTGTCTCACTTCTGTCGCATTGTTTGGAATTGGCCACTCAATGATTGCTTTAACCTTCCCTAAATACACCTTCAATCCATTTTTTTCATATTACATGACAGCATACACTAAGTTGTGTTGTAAAAGTGAACGTTTCTCCAAATTCAGATAGAAGTTCTCATCTCGTTACTTGTCAAACAAAGCTCCTAAGTGCATCGAGTGTTCCTCTTGAGTTTTATTAAAAACCAGAATACCATCAAAATATAGAACAGTAAACTTGTCATTGAGTAGAGACAATATCTTGTTCATGAGCTACATGAAGTGTTTGGAACATTTACAAGACCAAATATCTAATTACTAACCATTCATATAAGGCATCCTTGATTCAAAAACCTATCTTACATTCACCCCCTTCCATGATGCAAATTTGGTGCCTGCTGCTTCTCGAATCTATCTTGAAAAATAATTGTGATCCTTGTAACTTGTTCATAACATTATCCATGCAAGGTGTATAGAACTTAGATATAGGTATCTACATACAAAGCCTTTAAATAAATAGGTAAAATGTAGAAGACCATTCTAGATCCAACACATAAATATGACGCTCCGCAACATTGTTCGTAGATATAGACAAGAGGTCGTCCAAATGAGGTAAAAAATTAGATTGTAACTAAGGGTTGTGATGGGCCTAGTAAGGGGTACTTACACATGCAACCTTTGTTTAGAGAGAAGGGTAAAAGACATTACTAGAACTGGGATATAACTAGCTAATAAGAAAGAGCTATCGTATTTAGGTCAAGGACCATAACAATAATGTAAAGATAACAATGTACTAAATTGTAATAAAAATGTGTTGTAGCATAAATGAAATGGAACATACAACATTCATAATCCAACCATGTATAAAATAAAGGGGTTAGGGTCAAGGATATTTACCTTGAATCAACTTGTTGGTGCATTAATCCCCTTCTTGGTTTTTAACACTTTGTGAGAGATGGTTGTAGGTGGAGTCAAGATGGATAGAAGAAATGCTAAGTAGACCACTGTTGGGGACTCCAAAGACACGGTTTACCCTGTTGGCACAACTTCTATTCTTGAATCTCAAAGGGCTTTATTGCAACTTGTCTTCCTTAGGTGAAGTCCTTTACCCTATTCCTCCTTATCTTCATTGAGGGGATTTGTGAGGACAAGAAAAAAAAAAGTTGTTGCTCCTTAAAAGGAACAAAGAAAAACTATAAATAGGGGTCCAGATTTCTAGTCAAGGTCTCAATTTAGCCGATGTCATTGGCCTTGTCAAAGATGTAATGCGTCATTGGTCGGCCAAAACAGGGGGAAATTAGAATGTCATCAGGTTGGCCAAAATAGGACGAATTTAGCATGTCATCGGCTTAGCTGATGGCATCAACTAGAAGCAAGCAAATGTAGAAGGGAGTCAGAAATAGGAATAAGGAGGCAAAGGATGACAAATCTGGCATGAGGGTGATAGACAAGCACCCAAGACACATCTCTCATGGTGTTGACTCAAAACCGACTCACCCCAATCATGAAATTGGGAGATTAACATGATGGCAGGATTGTTCAGCAGAATAATATGGGTATAAGATACATCGTAGAGGCTTCCTACATACCGCAGCAATAGAAGCATTGATAGATTGAGAGAACAAAGATTCTACCTTTTTGGGATATGTGACATCGTACAATGCTTCACAACACCTCTAGAAGGCTTTCTTGAAGAAGAGGCATGTCCTTCATAAGTGTCCATTGGTTAGAGAGAGGTATCAAGTTGGAATTTATACCATGCCATTGTAAAATGTGATGTATTGTGAGAATATGTGATATTTGAAACAGGTGTAGAGGAGTAAGAATATAAGAAGTATAAGGTGGATAATAGAGTTCAAAGATATTGTAATAGAGAGAGCGGAGGTATAAAGATAAAAAAATATATGCCGCATTGTAATGGAGTTATTGATATAAATAGTTGAGGAAAGATCTGTGTTAAGCGTATGTATGAGTTATATGCATAAAATTAGAGACCCACTTTAATTTTAATGTTTGAATGCTCTGAATAAGTAGTATAAATAACTCCCACCCATACTCACTTATGTGCAATACCAGCTCTAACTGAAGTCTCAGGAACGCATATAAATTTGTACCTAGTATTAGATTTTATGTCAAGATTTGGTGGCACCACATGGACTTTGGCTAACTGATGTCCAGGGGAAAGTATCCATTGTTGTTCTTGAAGCCAACGCTATCAGAAATAGAAGAGTGGTTGGATAATTTGCTAAAAACGTATTTCCACATAGAAGCAAAAAAAAATGAAGCTTTACCACTAATAAATGACAAATTGTATAGAGCACAAGACAAATTTTTTTGGAGCACATTCGCACATTTGTTGTGGCCTTAGATTCTAAGACAAACAAAAGCTACAAAATACAGCAAACTTTGGATAAAGAAACCTATCAAGTGGAATTCGGTTTAGTTGCACACACTCGAAGATATTGACGAGCGGTGGACAAGAGCTATTGACTATTGGTTTGAGATCACTCTAGATTCATTCCTAATTATTTGGGCAATACAAGGGGTACATGTTTTGATGCCATAAAGACTGAAATCCTAGATGGACCTAGAGGTAGATTCATCAAATGAGTGTAAGTCCTTATCCACAAGCTATTTGTGGATAAAGGACCAACTAGGAGCGGTAAACAGTTTCTTTAGGGTCTAGGCACCTAAGAGATGGTGAGCGGAAAGAGGGTGGATCTTGAAGATATCCAGTCTAAGTGTTTGAGGGGGTTAAATAGAAATAATGTAGAGGCAAGAAAATGAGGTGCAGAAAGAGAATGAGGTTAGAAGAAGGTGAAAAAGATAAACAAAGCTCTTTTTTAAAAAAAAATGACAATTGAAGATGAGAGTGAGAGAATGGAGGAAGAGAAAGCTAAGGTAGAAGAAATGATAGAAATACAAAGAAAAGAAAGAGAGGAGAGAATGCTGAGAAAAAGCATGAAGGAAAAAGAAAATATAGGAGTGTCATCTAGCACTAATGTTGATCCTCTCACAGACTAGACCAAGCAATTAGCCAAACTATATTGGAAAAATCAGACCAAACTAAAATCATACAACTAGCATTGACTGCTTGAAGAGAAGACGATATAGAGGAAAACAATGAAGGAAGTAGGTTAGAGGAGATATTGCATACCACACCGCTGAAGGTGATGGGGAAATGAAAAAAGGATTTCAAGAGTTAGCTGCACTAGTTGGAAACAAGGACCTTACCTTAACCCAGGGACGGAAGACTGAGAGGCAGGACAAGATATGGCCAATAATAGAGGAGGCATGAGGGAGAGAAGCAAAGAAGGGATAGAAGAAGTAGAAAGTGTAGAAGAAAAAGTGGAAGATAAAAAAATTGAAAATATAGAAGTAGAAGAGAGAATAGAAGTGGAAGAAAAGGTAGAATGGGGAGTTGTAGACCACAATGAAGAAGAAACTGTTGAAGGATGATTAAAAGAAAACATAGAGTCACAAAATGAAGAAAGTAGAGAGATAGCGACAAGTAGGGAAAAGAAGCAGTAGAAGTTAACACATAAGACATAGAAGAAATAGATGGAGAAAATTATGAAAAAGATAATCATGGAGGAGGATTATTTAATGAAATTAATGAAGTGAAAGAACAAGATTGTAGAAATAAAGATATGGATGGTGAAGGTAGAAAAAGTGAGATAGGGAGAGATACGTCGTTACAAAAGCCCAACTGCATGAGACCACATGAGGAAATGAACCTCTTTGGACCAATCTCCATCTCCTTTGCTGTTTCACATCAAAAGAGAGAATCCATTCCGATTACAAGAAGCATAAATAGCAGGAGAAGTGGCGGATAGTTACAAATCGTTCAATGACGAGATAGAGAAGAGAAGAGAGTTTGTGAAAAATACAGAACAAGTATTAGGAAGAGAATACTTTACAGAAGAAGTGAAGAGAGATAAAGGACGGAGGAGACCATTGGCAAGGCAAGAGAAAGACGACTAGGAGAAAAACACAAAGTAGGAAAGAAGTAGTAGTTGCTGCAGGAGTCAATCTAGCACAAGTGCCAAAGCAGCAGTAGATCAAGCAGTATATTGAAAATATCAACATAGAAGATGGCCCAAAACGGAATGAAGTTTCCATTGTTTGGGAAAGACACTAAGGATGTGGAGGATAATTTTTTCAGCAACATGAAATATCATTAACGTGGTACCTCCTATGTGTGCTGATGAGGAAATAACTATTGTCAGCCCTATATGAGAAATGAAAAAAGGATTTCAAGAGTTAGCTGCACTATTTGGAAACAAGGACCTTATCTTAACCCTAGGAACAAAAGACCAGGAGGTTTCTAACTTGAATGATTTTGGGGCTAATAATATGAGAAATGACTAATATTATTAGTGAAGGGTTTATTCTTAATGATTTCAGATGGATTGGTTAGGATAATGTTGTGAACCTCTCCTTCATCACACTTGATTCTCCCACCACTAATGTTTTGAGGAAAGGCCTAGGGTTCACCATAGCACTGCACAACATCCCTCACGAGAAGTTCATGATTAGCATTGAAGATAAAATCGGAAACTTATCATTACATGTTGTTGAAGACATACAATCCATGTGCCACATTACTGGAGTAGCTCTTGGAGGACTTAACAAGATCAAAAAGGGTAAGCATGACTTCTATTATGGCTCACTCCTTATAGGCCTTTCAATATATTTCACAAAAACACTACCAAGAAGGGATGGGTTAGTCCATTGGGATCCAACTAAGTCAATAGGGAAATGAGTAAAGTCCCAATTAGAGGGGCAAGATATTGTAGCTGCTAATTTATCATGGGAGCGTAGAATAAAGGAGATGGTAGCTGTGAAATCTCATGTGTTAGATGTCATAGTGGATAAGTCTACAAATGAAGTAATGTTTACTGTAGATATTGAAACACCTATACAGAACAATATTAGCCAAGAGCCACCCGTATTCCCCCACTTCCTTATGAGGCATCGAATGAGCAAGTAGAGGACATAATCCAAGTTATTAGGAGTCCACCATTGGATCCCAGATTGCCCATTCTCCCTAAAGTTGATGAGGAGGAATTGTGGTAGGTAGTGTAAGCAAGAAGGATAGTGGCGGTGCTGAAGATGGTGCTGCAAGCATGGTTGCGGCTCAGACCCCACCCAATGCTGGAGGAACAAGTGTAGCCATATCCATAATAGTAGATTTGGATATCTTGACACTTACAACAAAGAAGAACGGAAAACATAGGTGACAGAGACATCGTGGCATTCAGGTTGCATTAGAACTGTTATCCTAGGAACGAGAACTGCCCAAATGAAGATTGCCCTAGAAATTGCAGCATTCACAGTGCAAGACTTGACTACAAGGAGGTTGCTCCAATAGGAAGAAATGGACAAGGAAAACAATTGAAGAAGGGATAGGCATGATGAGTGTGACAAGGAAAATCAAAACAGAACAGGAGCATGAGGTGTCCACTACATCATCCATTATTGCAGTAGGAGAAACTTTACTGCAAATGAGTGGCAGTAAAAGAGAAAGGAGTCCCTCACCTGGGGAAGTGAAGAAAGGAAAGAGGAAAATGAAGGCAAACATTCTGCGAATGCACAAGAAAGCATCAAAAGGAGAGGGATTAGTGAAGTATTCATAAATGAAAACATTAGGAGAAGTCTTTGAAGAAGAGCGAGAGAAGGATGGCAGTGATGAAGAAAGCGTAGGAGGAGGAGGGGATACTGGACAACAAATTCTAGATGCCCAACACTTTTGTTAGAATGTCATAACAAAGGTGATGTAGTAAAAGTTGGGAAAATTTACAAAACATCAAATAAAGAAGGGAGGAATAGTATGATTCGGGCATTGATAGGTTATGTAGAGATAAACCATTACACATTGGATGACATAATAAATGTATTGCCACCCACCCTCTAGAATATCAACATCAAGGCCCAAGAGGATTGGAAGGAAGCAAAGAAAGCCACCAACACATACTAGGAGTTAGCTCTACAAAAAGTGGCACTGGAGAAAAAAAATTCTCTGTCTTAAGGAAATTACACAATGCACTCAATTATATAGCCATAGAGGTATCACAACAACCTCCTAGAAAATAGGATCTAATAACTTGGAATAGTCATGGGTAACAAAAACAATACATGGATACGATTCTCGATAATAACAAACCAACTAACATACTTTAATAGGTTCATTATAAATTAAACCTATATAAAAATTAATAATGTTATTAAATAATGACATTCATTCCCTTAAAATTATTAATTCCTAGCACCGCCTTGGGTGATCTTCCATACGCAATCTAAATGGTGCAATTCAAATTGCCCTATTCACTAAATTGTTGTCAGCAAATTCTGCTCGAGCCAATGTCATATCCCATTGTGTTGGCTTGTTTCCAACAAAACATCTGAAGTAGATTCATTAGACTCTTGTTCAAAATCTTTGTTTGTCCATCTATTTGTAGACAATATGCTGTCATATACTGCAACTTGGTGGCTATCTTCCTCCCCAATGTTCACCAAAAGTGACCCAAGAATCTGGTAGCACATGTACCACTTGCTAATTGATCTAAGCTTAAATATTTTTATGACATTATGAATGAATCTCACAAAATTCAAATTCAAGATCAACTGTCTAATTTAAAGTATAATGACTTCAAAACTATGGATGATTTTTTAATTAAAGTTTACTCTTTGCATTCTCATCTCACTAGTTTAAGAATTAAACTTTTAGATTTGAATTTAATTCGTATTATCATGAAAAATTATTTGCCTTGCCATTTTCAATAATTTATTACAAATGTTCATTCAAAACTAATTTTTCCTACTTTATCTGCTCAGTTGACATTTGAGTTATTTTATACTTTATTGCATCAAGTAAGGAGCACTAAGTTTGAGTTTTCATCCTTTAGAGATTTTGATTTTTTATTTAGCCATCATGTTCTTGCTTTATTTTTGCAGACTTCACTTATCTTCCATATGACATTTTCCATTATTACATGTTTCTCTTTATGTATGCCTTCTTCATGTTTGTCTCCCATGACTAAACATAGAGTGGAGATGCTCGCCCAAGCATTACAAAACAAAGGCAGTTGGAAATGTTGAAGCAAAAGGATGCAAAAACACAATAGAGGGAGGAATTGGAGAAAGAATTGAAGGATAAAAGAGAAAAGATACAACCAAAAACTTAGTTGGAAACTAATCTAATACAATAGACCCTAGAAAAAGAAAAGTAGAGGCAAAAAGAAAACATATAGAACAAGAAGAAGAAAAGAGAAAACAAGAGGAGTTGGAAAAGAAAAGGGACGAATTGAAAACAAAAAAAAAGGACAACTAAGGAAACAAAAAGAAGAGGAATAGAAAAAAGTAAAAGAGGAGGAACTGAAAAAAGCAAAAGAGGAGCTAAGGAAACAAAAAGAAGAAATAAAAAAACAAAATGAAGAAGCAGCAAGGAAGAAAAAAGAAGAAGATAGGAAACAAAAAGAGCAGAAGCTAAAAAAGCAAGAAGAAATAAGGAGGTATGAAGAGCTGAAGAAGATTGAAGAAGAGGAACAAAAGAGGCAGGTAAAAAGTCAAAAAGGAGGAGGAAGAGGACAAGGTGGTTGAGGCAGGGTGCCTAAGAAACTTCAGGAGTTTGAGGAAAAAGAGGAGACTGAAGAAGATAAAATGGATCAAGTACCGCTAGGGGTAACACAACAATGGGAAATAGGGGAAGGGAGCATTGCAGCAAGTGAAGGAGGATGGGAACAAAGCTCAATACCACAACCATCAATAGTTTTACTAGGGGTCATGGGAACTTTTCCACGTGCCTCAACGACACTGCAGGATCCCCTCTTTCAAATCAAAGCAACCCTCGCTAGCCAGAGACAACAGATTTATAGTATAGAGGTATCCCGTAATTTGTTACTGCCATTGCCAAAATGATCAGTAGCAATTGACTTGACAAAACTCACTCCCAGCCAAAAAGAGCAAATAGGAACTATCCTAAATGAGAGTGCAAGGACAGATTGGATGACCGGGTGTGTCTAGATAGGAGGAATAAGGAGAGCATAGAAAACCTGCACTATCGCAAGACCTTAGCATGATCCAGACAACACCCTGCCGGTAGAACAACAATTGGAGGAGCCTATAGAGAACTTCATCAAGCACACGAAGTTCTCAGATAGCGATGAATCAAAAGTTAGGACAGGGGCCATTGTGGCACATGAGGCAATGCTCCTAACAACACTCCTTATAGAAAACAACACAAAAAGTGATGAATACAAGGATGGAGTAGGGAAACTCCGGAAGGTAGTGGGAGATGCATCCACAATCTTTGCATACTCCCTTGGCTAGCTGATTGTGACCAAAGACAAGGAGTTGGATGACTTAGAGAAACAACTTAGTGAAAGCTTCCTCTAAGTATAATGCTAGCACAAACCTCTTGAGAGATGAGCAGAAGAAATTGCTGGACTTAGGAGACGTGTATAGATCAAAGCAATTTGGAGGCATCTTGGTGAGCCACAAGATGGAGAATATGGAGATTGTCATGGCAAAACACGAAGCATACCTGAAGAATTTGGAGGCTTTGTTTGTTCCCCAAGGGATTGTCGAGACTGCCATAGAGAACACAACACTTGGGCACAAACCACAGATGGAAAAATTACTACTGTTCAATTGGGATGTTTTCTAGAAAACATTGGAAGAGAAATATGCTCTTGCCTTAAGAGGAGCACATTGCAATAATCAATTCTGGAAGGAGTGTAGCACTGTTCTGTAAACTCAGTTGGGCGAGCTGAGTAGGGATATTACAGTATCTCATACCAGACGTCTAAGTTTCTGGTTGCTGATTGTGTTGCAAATCCTTAGGAAGTTTTGGAGGTATTCAGTGGTATAAGGTAGATGGATTGTATTGCATTGATCTTGCTAGGATTCTTCAGAAATGTCTCGAGGATGAGACAATGTTATAAAAGTCGGGTAAATGTTGACAGGGTTCTTCAACTGAATAATATGAGTATAAAGATACACTGCAGAGGCTTCCTACATGCTGTAGTGGTAAAAGCATTGACAAATTGATAGAACACGTATTCCACTTTTTATGGGCTATGTGGCATCGCACGACGCTTCGTGGCACCTCTAGAAGGTCTGCATGAAGAAGAAGCATGTCCATTTGTTAGATGGTATCAGGTTGGTATTTATACTGCACAATTGGAATGTGCGAAGTATTGTGAGAATATGTGATATGTGAAATAATTGTAAAAGAGTAAGAATATAAGTATGAGATAAGGAGTATAAGAGGTATAAGCGATTAAAAAAATATATTTATAGGAATATAGGTATAGAGATAAAGAGTATATGTGGCATTGTTACGAAGTTATTGATATATAAATAAAGAAGATAATTTAGGAAAAAATTGTGTTAAGTGCATGTACGAGTTATATGCATAAGTGTAGAGACCCACTTTAATTTAAATGTATGGATGCTCTAAATAAGTAGTACAATTAACTCCCACCAATACTCACACTTGTGCAACACTAGCTCTATTCGAAGTCTTATGAACACTTATAAATCTGTACCTAGTATTAGATTTTATGTCAACAATGTGCTAATGAGTCTTGGACAAAAGAAATGTAGTAAAGCGAATTTAATGTGTATACACAAGGTATAGGTAAATACTATTTAATAGTGATTTTATTTAGTGCCCTTGAGTCAGCCTATCCAACAACACACTTAGGTTCAGGATGGTTGTATCCTACATCATGTTTCTGATTGTCATATTGCCTTTTGTTGATGACGTGCTCCTTCTTGCACATTCTCCCACATGTTTGTAGAGACAGTTGGATGCTCGATTAGTTTTGTGATATTTGACAACAAGTGGTTAAATTTTGTAAACTTTGGTTTATGATCTTCAATATCTTTAAAGTAGTTCTCTTCAAGTTCCAAATTTCTTATGAAGGTGAGTGCATAGAAATCACAACTTATAACATACTTGTGCATTTATAGGATATTCCTACAAAAATGTGACTCTTGGAATTTATCATTCAACCTACTGGTCTTTATGGGTCTAAGATATGGTGTTCGAGATTAGGGCTTATGAATTGGGCGCTTATTAAGAAGATGTAAACCATCTTGATTTAGTGTATGATCCATTGTAAATAGACAATCCTTAGTGCATCACCTAGGGTGAGTTTTTTGCTTAGCTACTTCATCTTGATAGCAACTTTAGGCTCATTTTCCTTCTCCATAGTTGTGGGTCCATGGGCAATCTTACGATGGGTTGGGAGAGATACCCACATTTGTCCCTATGTTATTTTAAGTAGCTTACATCCTTTGCCCTTAGATGATGATGGTGTTAGTACTGGTGATCTGAATTGGATCATGATGTGATGTAAATTCACTTCAATATGTTGTATCTCTGTTGTAAAAGACTTTAAGAGCCTTGTATGACCCTAAGAGCATCCTCCTTTATGTAATTATTCCTCGCTAGGCATGCGATTGAATAAGGCATAATTCTACAAGTGTTGTAAACATGTTGCCATGAATTAGAAAGCATCTAGCAACTTTCTAGGAAGACCTAAGGAAATATTTTGAAGGTTATATTTTTTTACATTAGGTTAGAGATATGGGTTCGTGTCAAGCCAACCCATCCTAATGAATTTATGATAGGTTCATTCATGACAAACTAGTTCCAAGAAACAAACAACACAGTACAGATTTTGGGCATGGATGTCTTGTCACCTATAAGTTTGTTTAGGACCAAACTCATCCTAAATAAGACAGAGTGAAACTAATCTCCCAATAAGGGATATGGATTAGTTGTTGTGTTGTCTATTGAGTCTGTTGTTCATTTGGAGTTTTCTATGTCGAACCTTGAGCATGGATTTGGTTAGAAGAGACCCTTGGGAAGAAGATGAGCAATCATTTAGAGTTTGAGTACATTTGCGAGGATAGATTAAGGAGAATACATTTGAGAGCAAAGTTTTGGAGATGCAAAATGATGCAGGAGCATCCAGGTTCACGTGCAATCTTGCATCAACTAGAAATATGTTAGTTTAGGAAATTTGTCTAAGCATTGTGTTGTGTAGGTTTCTTATTGTGCATATGTCTTGTTGTAAGTTTGTGCAAGCCTTTTGTGTTGCAAAAACATTCTCTGTGTAGTTTTGCACCACCTTCTTGTGCACATGTTTAGAGTGTATATTTGCATTGCCTACGAGCACACATGTTTGTAATGTTCCATGCCTCTTTTGTTGTGTGCAATTATATTTGTTTCTTGTCTAAATAAGCTTTCAAAGCTTTGTGCAAGAAGTTGTGTTAGTTTGTTACTCAAGTGTAATAGTACAAAGATTTGCGGTACATTTCCATTGGTTTGTGATATCTCTTTAGCAATAGGGCATTCAATTAGAGTTGAATCTTCATTGCAGAAGCAACTAAGAGGATGAGGTTTCTTGGAGGAGCTAAAACTTCATTGCGCAAGCCGTGCATTGAACTGCAAGTCTTTTGAAAAGTTTAGTGCGGTATCGTTCTTGAGTAGACACGAGGATCATGGCACAAAGGTTTTCATTGTAATCGCTGGTTATAAAGTTTTGCGATTTTGTGCAACTTTCTTTATGTGCACTTGGTTTAGGCACAT
The DNA here is from genome assembly GCA_037957365.1 of Torreya grandis. NCBI lineage: Eukaryota > Viridiplantae > Streptophyta > Pinopsida > Cupressales > Taxaceae > Torreya > Torreya grandis. The sequence continues at coordinate 3,125,623 of JARHVA010000384.1, forward strand.
ATATCCTATGATGTTTTATCGAAGGAGTTGCTGCTGATTGTTTGGCATTTAATTCTGAAAGTTATGGAAGCTGATGACTCATTTAATATTGTCCGTAATATGTTTGTGATACGTTAAGCTATAACGTGTTATTGTATCTTGGAATTGTGAGTGACATTTATTTTTTGTGGCACACTTGTGTGTTGAATTTGTTTCTTTTCCATGTGTACATGTTTATTTCTTAATTCATCATGTAATTCAAGCATTACAACTACTCTATGAGCAAATGTTCATAGATATGGTACTATATCTACACATAGGTCGCATAACAATCATAAGACCAAGTAAGATTTATGTTAATGAATTTGATGCCGGAATAATTGGGCTAATTAAAAAACATATTGATATTGGAGCTGTTTGGTGTTCCTTGGAGTGTGGATTGTGGTGTTAAATATTAATAATTGATGCCCTTAAACAATATTGGCAAAGACGAGGTGAAGGTAGCTTACTACATTTAGCAAGGGCTTTCCACAAGGAGGTGGAATCATCAACTTAGAGCAAATATGGCTGAAGAGAGAGGTGACATATGCCAAGAGCTCGAAGGCAAGAAGCAATATTTATAACATTTGAAGTGGATGTAGCAAACATCTCCCGATCCATTGGAAAGCTTAACAAGATTGAAAAGATCATGTAGGCATTCATGGGCAAACTTAGGTTTTGTTTGGAGACACCCAAAGTACAGGCGGAGGTCAGATCTGAATTTCCCAAAGACCGAGGAAGAGAACAACCCCAAGGCAATTCCAATAGCCCTCCCCCAAGTTTTTCTTCCTTTCAAAGCTGATGCTAATGTGGACATCACACCCTATGAAAGAGAGCTTGTTGCATAAAAACTCGACACTTGGCTGTCACAATTGGAGGTATATTTCAAGTTGTGTAATGTAAGAATGTGAGTGAAGAACAACATATTTCTTTTGTTCGTCTTAAGATTTCTAGTCATGCTCTTACTTGGTGGGAAAGTTATGCATGGTCTTTAGCTTTGAAGATGCTACAAACCATGGTTAAGTGGGATGATTTTGGGAGACTAATCAAATCTCAATTCTATCCTACTTGTTATGAGGAAGAGTATTAATCAAATGGAAGATTTACAGGAAAAGGTAGGCACAAAGTGTGAAAGATTATACCATTGAATTCAGGGGGCATGAAAGAGTTGTCCAGGATCGGACATCTAAGACCTGTGACTGCAGAGCGAACACACAAGTGTTGAATCAAGAAATCTAGAAGAGAGCAAAAACTGAACACAATGTATTCAATAATGGAGATGAACTGCTTATACAAAGAGATGAAGTTCACAGCTCTCAAAACTGTCACATCTCACAACTAAGAAACTCGATGAATCCAGGCTCACTGAATTGAAGAATACAAAGGGAGAGAGGTATTTATAGGTTGGAGAGATAGTGAAACCCCACATTCTAGTGAATGTGGTACTAATCTTCTTAACTAACCTCCAGAGCCCTAAGCAAGTTAATGTATCCATGTAGCCAAAACCTGTAGGAAAAAGGCTTACACCAACACCTCCCCATAAGCATAGTTTAGGTAGGCGATGATACAAAAAATGGATCCCGACAACAAGGCTTAATGAGGTACCCATGTACAATGCAATCTTTCATAAAGTAGAGAAAAAGCGAAAACTTAGTGGGAAAAAACTCTCCCCCCAAAAGAGAAAATAAGAAGAGACTAAAGGACCCCCCAGAAGAAGATGCTGAAATAATCAACACTCCAAGTACATAGCGATGATCCCCAATATCCTACAAAACATGAAGGATGGTGCGTCCACACAGAAGAGAGAGAATGTGAATGCAAAATGTCGTATGGCGAATGTTGTAGTAGGTCCCTCTGAAACAAATGTTGTCTCTTCCTTTCGAAAGAAAGAAGCACGAGCTGTCAAACTGCGGAATTTCCACTCAAGTGGAATGCATGTAGGAATCACGATGTAGATTTCTGAAAAATGCTGAAATGTCTCCCTGCTAGTGCTCGAATGTGCCAAAGTCCGATTAGATATCACAGGACTAACTGTAGAAGATGGCAATGAAGAAGCATGCAATGGAGAGAGAACGAGAGAAGAAGTTAGACATGGAACATTCGCTGAAAGAATGTCCATGGGAAGAAGAGAGCAATGCTCAACAATTGTCGAAACTAAAGACTGTTCTGCAAATGAAGCACCCAGATCTGCAAGATGAACGTCTATAGGAACATATGAGTCGTCAATACTCTCAATGTGTGTACTCATACTAGAAATAGTAGACTCCTTCGAAATGCAAGTCTGTGAAGGCTCTGAAAGAGCAACAATCTGTTTAGGAATGGATGCAGAATCTGCAATGTGACAACTAAAGTCTGGCAGAATCTCGTCCTGTAGTGGGGGCTCGACACAAGGAAGAACACTATCCACCATGGATGTGTCATCACGAGAAATAAAAGCGGGAGGTGAGAGTACAATTGTCTTAGAAGAGATGATAAGTAGTGGAGGAGGTCTGACATAAGTCTCAGTTGGATTTCTGAAAAGAGACTGTAGTATGCTCCAAACAGTGCATGGAAACTCTGTATGCTCTACATGGTGGTGTAAATCCCATGAAACATGCAACAAGTGACCATAGACATAGTCACAAGAGTTGGCCTAGTCATTGTATTGACCTGGGTCAATAGGAGTAGGAATCTGTCCATATAAGAATGGAATAAGTTCCTGTTCTTTGAGTGAACGTTCTATGTACATACGCCATGAAGCATAGTTAGTCTTACCAAGAAGCACCACTGGTGTATACTCAACCTTCCTCATCAATAGGTATCTCTCAAGTGGAGTTGACATGACCGATAAAAGATACCAAGGAAGTGCACAACTGCACAAAATACTTTGCAATGAATCCCTGAAGCACGTTCATGAATAGGACATCGGACATAGCCGATAATGCGTCCAAATGAGCAATCAGTGCTGGAATGAGTGATAACAATATTGCATGCTCTAGAGATGGACTTCGGACTCGGCCGAAAATGAGTCCATACAGATGAGAGCAATCAGTGCACAATGCACGTTGCAGAAAGTAGTAGGGCACATACCCCCTTGAATATCGCAAGTACCTCCCCAAATTTTGGCATTTTGTAATTCAGTGCGTTTTACAATACAAATGGGCTAGCCATGTGGGAAATTGAAAAATACACACTTTTAAAAAAGACGTCACTCAATTTTGAGCTACCGTTTACAAGATATTAATGAAACAAATTCCTGTCAATAGCCCATTTTTAATAAAAAATTGCACTAAAGGATTAAAAAAGCACCCTTGAGAGAGGTGAAATGTGCCTTCCAACCACTCGTTAGAACTAGCTCGGAGTCAAGAATAAAGCGGTTTGGTCTTTTGAGGGGAATTCGGCCTCCTGCCAATCTGGGCCTCAACTTCGTCTTTGGACAAGCGGAGATACAAAAGTTTAAAAGACTCAAAAATCGCTCTTTTTAAAATATTTTCAAATGATTTTGCTTTTCAGCATACTAAATAATGCTATAGAAATTTAATAATCATTAAAGGCAAAAAATTTGTAAAGAGCGAATACCAACATGAATATTAGGTTGGACGTGGGACCACCAAGCAATCAAGGTGTCAAGATGGGACGCCAAGTGCATGGAAAAGACTCCAAGCTGCTGAGAATGAGCAGATCTAATGCCAATAGTAGAATAATGATGCCAAGCTGTTGGAGGAGGACATCAAGCTGCTGAAGAGGACGTCAAGTTGTTGGTAGAGGATGCCAAGGTGCTGGAAGAGGACGCCAAGCAGCGGGAAAAAGACGCTAGGAGAAGAAAGTGTGATGCAAGGGCTCAAAGCATGCAGATCTCTCTGAAGAAATTATACATCAGTTCTAGGTCTCTCCACCTTGCTACACCACCATCTAGCTTGGAGTTTAGACGCAACAGATTTGGAAAATTCAACGAAGCGAACAAACAAGAATATTCAACACCTCCTTATCAGATTGTGCAACGCCTCCTTACCAGAATGTGATGCCAAACATTGATTGCAAAACTGAAATATGATGCCAAGGTAAAGGAAAACCAAAAAACAACAATGCAGCCTTTTTTTCTTTTAGATCTGGTCTAATGCATGATGCCTTAATATAGATTTGAAACAAGAAAAAAAAGAATGCAACGCCTAGCTTGTAGTTTTCAACGCCTAGCTCTTAGCAGAAAAAGGACGCCATACAATCAATAGCATATTAAATCTTTTTTTTTATTACAAGCAGATCTTGATAAAAGAGGAATTAATCACAAACCAGATCTGATTTCTACAATTTCACAAAGAAGAGTGCTAGTGGCAAATCAAATAAAGTTTTAGATTAAATTTAAATGCCAAGAAAGATTATGATGCCAAGCTTCTGCAATAAAATTAAGTCTTAGAGAAAAAAATGCTAGGCCCAGATTCAAAGCAAATAAGGAGACAAATCCAATGCCAAGCCTTTCTCTTTTATAGCCTCAAAACAAGGGAAAAACTTGCAAACAAACCGACAATCCTCAGATTTAGTTCGGCTCTGATACCATAAAGAGTTGTCCAGAATCAAACGTCCAAGATCGGTGATTGCAAAGCGAACACCCACAATTGATGAATCAAGAAATCTAGAAGAGAGCAGAAATTGAACACAATGTATTCAATAATGGAGATGAACTGTTTATACAAAAAGACGAAGTTCACAGCTCTCACAGCTCTCAAAGCTGTCACAACTCACAACTAAGAAGCTTGATGAATCCAGGCTCACTGAATTGAAGAAAAGAAAGGGAGAAAGGTATTTATAGGTTGGAGAGATAGTGAAACCCCACATTCTAGTGAATGTGGTAGTAATCTTCCTAAATAACCTCTAGAGCCCTAAGCAAACTAATGTAGCCGTGTTGCCAAAACCCGTAGGAAAAAGGCTTACACCAACAAGGCAAGCAATCCAAATGCAATTGGATAAGAACGAGATGTTGTCAATTACATTGAAGGTCTTTTCAACAACATACAAAGGCAAGTCCTCATGGCCAGGCCAAAGACCATTGATAAAGCGTGTGCGCAAGCCAAAAGACCATTGATGAAACATGTGCTCAAGCCGAAGATCATTGATGAAGCATGTGCCCAAGCCCATTACATTGAGATGGATGGGAAGAAGGGGCTTGGCAAACCAACAGTTAATGAAGGGGCAGCCTTAAGCAAGGGAAAAGCAATGGAAAATATAAGAAAGCTGCAACTTCTATTTGCAAAGTTGCTAAGAAACATTGCAACCATTGTGATGTAGATACCCATTCCAATGCTCAATGCTGGCAATTACATGCCAAGAACCAGAAGAAAGGTCAATTCAAGAATGCCATGGTTGACGACAAAGAAATTGGGAGCAATTTAGATGTGGATGAAAGAATAGCTTGCATTTAATTGAAAAAGGAGGTATGTTTGAGCATGCTTGAGCAGCACCACTCAAGGTATGGATGAGTTGACCAAGATATTTCATAAAAAAATTGAAATAAAGAGGACAAAGGCAAATGCAGTTCTTGATTCCTATGGTCAAGCAAATCTGATTTTTGGATTGGAGGAATATGATCACCTTTGTCTATAGTTTTAGGGTTGTGTGGAATAAGGAGGACAGATTCATGTTACCACATAATGCAAAGTGATGTTTGGGATAAATGAGCATTTCTTTGATGGAGTTGTTGTAGACATTGTACCTTTTGATGCTTTTAGTGTAGTGTTTGACAACTCCCATTTGTATGAAATAGATGAGAACTTTATTTGCAGGGCCAACAAGTATAGGGCAATTAGAGGAAAAAGCTACATAATCAAGCCCCTAGCCCTATAGGTCCTAATCAAGTCCCTAGCCCTACAGGTTATAATCAAGCCCTATCTCGAAAAACAAGCCCAAATACCAAACTTGATCAATTGTTGGTGACCTTTAGTTGGCATGCCCTGAAGGTCGAGTGGCTACCGTAGAGTTGACTACTATGGAGATAGAGTCGAGTGCCTACGATGGCCTTACCTTTCATTATAGCATTATAGTAGTACAACTTTCATTATAGTAGGTAGTTCACTAGATTCTATACTAGATAGACTAGATTCTCGATGCCCCAATTTGTATGAAATAGGTGCCATATTCATTTGAAGGGCCAACATGTATAGGCTGATCAAAGAAGGAGAAAGCGACATCATCAATGCTTACCAAGGTAAGGCCAAGCTCTCTCATTCCAGCCAAAGAAGCAAAAAGAGTTATCATTGCTAGAGGCAGATTTGCATTGCTTATGTTGAGAAACAAGGATGATGATATAATTGAGATTCAGTCTTCTAAAAATCTGATTTGCACTGACCAAGAACATCAGAAAATGAGTCATTTGTTGCAGTCCTTTAAGGAGGTTTTTGAAAAGCCTAAAAAACCCATGAGGGAGGTTGAGCATGAGATTCATTTGCTACTAGATGCCCCACTTCCCTATAGTGGCTTGTATAGACAATCTTTATTGGAGTGAAATGAAGTGAAGAAGCTGTTTGTTATACAAACTACACTACTCAAGGAACTTCAATTACAAAATAGTAAATACATACCACCATGTAGCATAGAAGAACACGAGAGTAATAAAAACTTTATATCATATAGGTAGTGTTTAGTACAAGTTGTTTGGTTCAGGGAGGATCTTTTACACAACACGCTTACCTCGACTTACATCGTTCTATTTATATGAAAAGACTCAACGGTTATCGGTTAAGCACAACCATCAACGATCAAATTATATTTAAATAGAACCATTACAATAATACCTAAAGCCAACAATACAATCATTAACATAACAATGTTAGCTAGGAAAACATATAATCGATAATACATGTATCAGAATGACAATGCTAACATGACAGCATACATAAGCAACCCCAAAGCTTTCTAGAGCATGGATTAATTAGAGTTAGTTCATCGCCATATGGGTCACCCATCATCATTGTGCCAAAGGAAGATGGGACATGGAGTATGTGTATTGATTATAGGGCCTGAAGTGAAATCACCATCAAGAATCATTACCCTCTTCCATGCATAGATGACTTGTTTTATGAACAACAATAAAAGGTAATTTACCTTGTTGGATTTGAAGTTAGGCTACCATCAAAATCGCGTGAAGGACGACGACGTATTGAAAACACCATTCAAGATAAGAAAATGTCCATACAAATGGTTAATATTGCCTTTTGATTTGTGTAATACACTTGTGACATTCATGAGGTTGATGAATGATTTGCTTAGACCATTCATACATTGTTGCATGATAGTGTGCTTGGATGACATTCTAGTTTGTGGCAAAACTTATAAAGAATACCTAATACATTTAACACAAGAGTTGAAGGAAGACAAGCTGGTATTAAACCAGATGAAGTGTGAATTTTGTGTTCCGACAAAGATTGAGGCTATTCTCAATTGGTTCAAGCCTTATAGTGACTGAAACAAGTTGTTTTGCAGCTGATGTCCAATATTTGAGGAAGTTCATGGAATTAATCTTCTCAATTGCAACTCATTTGCATGCCATAACTGTAGGAGGTAACTTTTTTGATGGAGTAGAAATCAACAAGTTGCTTTTGATCAGCCAAAATATAAGATTTGCCCCACACCATTGTTAGCACTACCTAACTTGCAAAAGCCCTTGAGGTGGAAATGGATGCAAGCAACCATGCTATGGGAGCAGTTTTGATGCAAGGAGGTAAACTGGTATGTTACTACTATGAACTTTTTTATGGGACAGTCTCAGCCTGTTCTACTTTTGACAAGGAGTATGCTTTTGTGCAAGCAATCAAGAAGTGGACGCACTCCCTGTTGGGTAAGGCAAGAGTCATTCATACTGACCATTAGCCTCTTCAATATTTGCAAGCACAAACAAACTTAGAGCAAGCACGTCATTATAAATGGTTTGGCTTACTTTAACAATTTCATTTGGTTTTTAAGTAAAAGAAATCTATTACTAAACAAGTTGGATGGTATTTTGTCAAGACCATCTTTGATGACAACTTTAGGTACTATCTTGAGCCATTTACATGAGGCCTACAAGTAGTATGCACAAAGTACAGATTTTGGACAAGTATATCAGCAGTTGCAGGATGCAACCATGTTTGGTTTTGATGTTAAGGAAGACTACCACCTAAAAGAAGGATTGTTCTACAAGCTAGAAAGAAAGAAATTATACTAATGCCCATGGATGACCAAAAGCAGGGCAATGGGACTCGAGAAAACATCCAATTACTATAGAAAGTGCAAGAATAAAAGGACCCTAGGATCAACGACTAACTAAATAAAAGAAGAACAACAGACCCATTGAAAATGAACGAGGGGTAAACCCAACATTGTAAAGCCCCAACCCATGTGCTTAGGCTACCATTACAAGTAGCCATGTGGGGGGAGCAAGAACCCCAAAGAGCATGGGTTGATAAAAGCCAGAAAAACTGGATGGTAGTCCCATCAAACATCTTTGACCATGCTTGGGAGAAAGGAATCATCTGTGTCATCGTCTATCACTTTGAAAAGGCCAATGCAAGATCTGATAATGCTCATTGGGGAGTATCTAGGGTTGAGATGGCCAAGTTGGGTAATCCTAGGAGGAAGCAAAGTACCCCCCCCAAATTCTCTTCTAACATCCAAGGCCAAAGAAACTCCTGAGGCAGTGAAGAAACTCGTAATGTGTGCTTGTCCCTATGGCCTAGGAAGTGGCTGCGGAGGAGTAGATCCACGATGTTGAGGAGTAGATTCATGATTTTGAGTGAAGCAATGCTCTCTTAAAGATGAATGAGTGAAGCTCACACCTCCAAAGTTGGTGGTTGCTTTGAATTGGCCAAGACACTATCAAATTTGCAAAGGTATGTCTATTGGCCTAAGATGCGAGATGACGTTTCAAGTTCATAAGGGGCCATGTGCTATGTAGCTCTGGTAAGCCAAACAATAGAAAATTGGGCGTGTATATTACATTATCAGTTCCTTTTGGGCCCTGGGAGAGTATCTTAATGGATTTTGTGGGGGAGTTGCCTTTGTCAAAGAAAGGTCATGACCATCTTTATATAGTTGACTGGTTCAGCAATATTTGCATACTTATTCCGTGCAATAAAGCCACCAAGGGGCATGAAGCACGATGCAGTCGTAGTTAGGGGTCTCAATGAAAAAATATCCTAGACCACGCAGCCTTCAATATTACATAGCGGAACACACAATGCAATAAAAACGCAACGACAATAACTCAGTTTTTTATTTAATTTCAATGAACGGAAATACAGCTTGCACACATAATGACAACACCACAAAAATCTCGAATGAGATGCGTTACAACATCAGGTCCTCTATCTTTGCTTGCTAACTCACGTTCTTTGCAAGTTCAACTTTCCTTTAGAATACTCACTATGATCCTCAGGCTCGTTGACTAATGAAACCAAGTGTCGGGGCATTTTTATGTAGGCACAAGACTCAACTACGTACATTAATGCTTTGAACAACCCACAACAAGTACTAAATATTTGTAACACATCACCATGCTCCACAAACATTAAATGTTCAATTCTATCCCAATGCATCATAACATATCACAGCATAAGGCATCATGGCCAAGCACATCACGAATTGACATTAAATGAAACCACAATAACCTTCCATGATTCAAGGAATCAATTGCAAATAGTTAGAAACTATAACAGTTCCTTATCCATAACACATCACAAGAACATGTGCACCTACAACAAACTGTGCACAAAACAAGTTGCATGGAGGTCGCAAACTCATAAGTTAAGTTGCAACACTTTGCAACCAAAGGATGTATAGAAGATTCCTTGCGCGATGATCCACAAATTCGTACTTCTGCACACCAACGTATTGCATGAGATATCACAAGCTTTGCAAGCAAATCTACTTAGTAGAACTCTTTGGCATTGCAAGACTCCAAGCCTTCTACTTTGCACAATGTTTCGCAAATGATAACAAACTGCACGTGCCAATATGGCTGCACGGAAGAACAACAAACAACACACATGCACACAAAAGGCTGTGCAAAACCGATGTAAAAGGGACTTTGCACGCAACAAGACTTGCAACTTGTGCACAACATGGCTTAACTTATTTTCTAGTCTAAAATATTTTTGGTCAATGTAGGATTACAAATGAACCCGGATGCTCTTGCATCAAAGCTTCCGAGTTGTTATTTTCCAATGTTTGGGTGTATTTTGGTTTGCCTAATTCCATTGTTTTGGATAAAGATGCAAGGCTACAGTAGGACATTGGTTCAGCTCTTGAAAGGTTACAATAGGAAGTATGGGATGAGAACTTGGCATATATTTAACACTCTAATAACAGGGTTCTGCATACATCATTTAGTAAGTCACCTTTTGAAACATGCTTTAGTTATTTGCCACCTAATCCTTTTGATGTTGCGATGGGCAGCCAAAAGAACAAGTGAAGATTCAGAGATGCTAAGAGCCTTAAGGTTCATTTAAAAAATAAGGCAAATTCATGTACAAGTGCAAGGTAATCTCAAGGAATCACAAGCAAAGTACAAGGCTAGGCATGACCAGCATAAGACTGAGCACACGTTCCAAGTGAGGGACAATGTATGGATGTACTTGAGCAAAGATAGATTACAAGGGCAAGCAAGAAAGCTTAAACCCTTAAGGTTTGACCAATTTGAGGTACTCCAAAAGCGAGTGAGAATGCTTTCAGTTTAAACTTGTCTACATTCATGAGCATGAATACTGTTGTCAATGTGGAGAACTTATACCTATTTGAGTCATCCATGTTGGACATGCCTCGTACTACCTACACTTTAAGACTTGGCACCATGTGCACACGAAGAGTTGCAAGAAGACATGGTGTTGCAACAAAAAGTGAGGAAGACAAGGAGAGGAGAGTAAGAATATTGGTAAGTTGGATAGAAGGGTTAGCTTCCCAGCAAAGTCAAATGGTACTCAAAGGAGAAAATGGGTGATTTGTTTCCTCTTCTAATAAAAAAGTAAGATTCTGGAGACCAAAAGCATCTTGATTGGGGAAGTGTGATTCAAACTGGATCATATGATGTCATGTAGATCCACTTCAATATGTTGTAACTCTGTTGTAAATAACTCTAAGGGGTGTATATGACCCTTAGAGCATCTTCTTCCATGTAATTAAACATCTCTGGGCTTGCGATTGGCTAAGGCAGAATTGTACAGGTGTTCTAAACATGTTTTCAGTTGATTGAAAGCATCTGGGAAGGTGTAGGTAGGCCCAAGGGAACATTGTGAAGGTTATGTTTTGTTATAGCAGGCCACAGAGGTAGGTTCAATGCCGGGCTGAATCCATCCTAGTGAATTTGTGACAGTTCGTCAATGACTGAAGGTGTCCCTAGAAATAGGCAACACAAGAATGAGTCGGGGCATGAATGACCTCGTCACCTACTAGTTCCTTCAGGTCTGAACTGTCCTTAATAAGACTGAAAGTGAAACTAATAACCCAGCAAGGGATGTGGAACTGCTTGTATGTTGTCTATTAGGTTGATTGGTCATTTGGAGCTTTGTGTGTCGAACATTGAATGCGCTTTGGTTAAAAGAGAGCCTTGGAAGGAAGGAAAAAAATCATTCAGAGTTTGAGTACAGTTGTAGAGCATAGAGGAAAGAGATGGCATTAGAGAACAAAGTTTTTGAGATGCATAACAAGGGAGGTAGGTGGTTGGTTGTATGCCATACCTTTCTGAGCTTGTAACTTTGCATTGCTTCTTGATAATGGATTGGAAGCACAACCCCAACAACCCCACTTGTTGGAGTTTTCCCGCACTGGGTTTCTCAACCCCACTTGTTGGAGTTTTCCCGCACTGGGTTTCTCAAGGGTAAATCTATGTGTTTACTTGTGTATGTGCTGAATTTGTTTCTTTTCAATGTTGACATGTTCGTTTCTCAATTATTCATGTAATTCATGCTATATCACCACTCTCTGAACAAATGTATATATACGTAGTACTAAATTCGCCCTTAATTCTGCATAACAAATACAAGACTAAGTAAGATCTGTGTTAATGAACTAGACAGCTTATAACTGGCCTAATTATGGATCACTTGGAGACTTGTCTACTTCTCCAGTCTATTGGCATTTCTATAGACTGACTCTCTCCCTTTAGATACTCTTTAAATGCCCCTTTTCTTCTGATAAAGGAGATCACAATAAGGATTTCAAGGAGGATATACATCAATGATATATTCAAGTCACTTGGATCTCTCCCCCTCAACCTCTCAACCCTAGATGGCCTTCTATGTAGAGTGTTTCCCACATATTGTTGATTGAACCATCATGTTTCCTGACTATGCTTTGTGCCATTAGAATTGTGGTCTCGTGATTCCTCTTGGTCAGTTGAGCTCTCTCCTTTGCAGCCTTTCACCCCTAAGATGGTCTTTAATATCGAGCATTTCACACATATTGTTGATGGCACCATCACATGTCTTGACTATGCTCTTTGTCGTTGGACTCGTGGCCTCAAGATTCTTCTTGGTCTGTTGAGAGTATGCTCTTACAATACAGATTGAGATTGACCACCATATTCCTTGAGGTGATGGGGTTTGTTGTCATTTCTCTCTTGGATGTGGAAATGAGGGGGCATTTCAATTTCAGGTATCCCACTTAATGGTAGCAAAAAATGGCTAAATTGAAAACAAAACCAAGTTTTTCTTTTCTTTGGCCTAATGTATGAAACACGCTTTTTTAGAGTAGTTCAACATCTACACACTCTCTCTCTCTTAATCATACAACTTAAATTTTTGACTTTTATTGCTCTACATAGAACCTTCTTTATGAAAGAAGTTAATTATAGACTACATGCTTGAAAAATAGTATACATATAGTTTTTCCTGAAAGTATTTGCCCAAACATATTTTATGTTTTTTTGAACCTCTTGTATTTTGTTTGTCCGTGAACATTGATACTATGGTCCTATCTACCATGTGATTCGAGGGAGATATTATTGCTTATGTAAAGACTAAAGAGGGTCACTCTATTTTTTTTTTTTTGCTACCTTGATGAGGTGCTTGGAATCTTTGCCCTCGGGAAGGGGTCACCTTTAGATGTTAGGATGTGTAAGGGACTTTGAGGACTAATTAATTAATTGCCTCTTTTGAGCCTATTCCAATGGTTGGACATGTTAAGTGCCCTTTATATGCTATGCACACAGTTGGTGATAGGTCATTGAGACCACATTTTCATCCATGTGATGCTATTGGGGTGCCTCTATCCTCTTCTTGCTCAAGATGTGTGGTTTTTGTTGTTCTTCATCATAGAGGGTCAATCACCCCTCCTCATTTCATTCCAAGAGTTCTGAACAGATGCACATTACTAGCTTCCTCTTTTGGAGGAGCCCTAAGCATGGATGTTAGGAGAGTTTTGGGAGATGTTCTTTGCCACCATGGTAACGTGTAGCCAAGTCTATTTAGTCTAGGCCATTCACTTATGGACATTTTTAGATATTGTATTGGCTCTTTATGGTATTCCATGAGGATTTCTATCATTTGTCTACTCTACATTCAAATGCAAATTAGGGTTAGCATGCTATTCACAATATTTATCTTCTTTGCCGATGGGTCTTCCTCTCACATGATTAGTTGTAATGTTTGTATTACATGGTACTATCATTTTTGACAGGTTTAGGGTTTATGCATTTTGGATTCACCTCCAGGTAGCATTTTTTTATCGTTATGCTTCTAGCTTTTGGCTTGAATCCTCTTGTTTCTTTTAGGTTTAGAGTTCATTTTTTACTCTACGTTGTTTCTTTTCCGTAGCACTTTATATTGTAATTGGATGTATTCTCGAGTTCCATTGACCTACTTTTGGTCATTCGTGGACATTAATATAATTTCATTACTTTTTTCTTGCTGTTGTTACTGGATGTAAATTAGAGCCCTGTTGATCTACTTTTGTCATTTGTGGACACTAAATTGATATAAATTAATCTCTCTCTCTCTCTCCCTCCCCACTTCACTTTCCCACTCCTTCAAACATTTCTTGCCTTGAAGGTATTTCATGTTAGTGTATGTAAGTACACCCTTGTTGACTTAGATTTAGTTTTATATTCCTAAGTTTGCACATTAGTTTAATTAATACCACATTGTTAATAAAATGTAAATCAAGATATTTGTATATTGTCAAAGTCTTGTTGACTATTGATAGTTTAATTACATTGGAGATAATGTCAGATAAGAATCTGACATCTTATAACATGATGTGTCAACAAGTCTATAACCTAAATGATTCTTATCATGGAATTTTACACAAAATCATTTTAAATAATATGTAAATCAAGATATTTTATAAATATCTTGATCATCTAGTAAGAGTTAGTGAACTAGATGTCAAATCCAATTAGTTGGAATATCAAGACAAGGCCTCTATGCGTGGCTATCTTGATCCTCAGTTGAGATTATCCTGAGCGGAGGAATTTTTTTTTATTTTGGGAGTTCAAATTTCTCTCTCGACCAGTTTCACTTTTATCTTGTTCATGGTCTGAATAGATGGTGGTCCTATACACTATTAGAAAGGTTGATCAATGGAGAATTAACTGATAAATGTGCAGTTATATGTTTTTATTGTTATGCTGCTGCATTTCCACTGTGAGTTTGTGTGAGTTTTCTTGAAGAGAAGGGCTTTTGTGAAACTCATGTATGGTTGTTCTGTATTGGTTAGACCTCTCCTTCTGATATTGTTCAATATTCTGTATAAAGCACAGTTCATTTTTTTGAGAAGCGATCTATCTCCAGTGACAAGAGTTAGTACCTTCATCGATCCTCAATCCTAAATCCTAGAGTGTTTAGAGTTGTCTAGAAGATTATCAAAAAACTTAATTTTATCCCATCAGACGGTGGTAACAGCAAAGCCCTTCCCTTTCCTTTAATCAGTCCTGCTTAAGTTCTGAGTTGTTTAGTGTCGTGTAGTCTCCTTTGCTCCATTTATAGACTATAGTTAATGTTTAATATTTGCTGTTTCTCAAATTCCCTTCCTGATTTTAGGGTGATAATAAAGCCTCCAACTGCCAAAATTTTAGAATATTCTGGATAGAATCTCCTGGATGTTTGATCTTAGTTGGGTCTCTTTGAGTTCGTTATATTCAAATAGAATTTGAAAGAAGACTTAGTGTAGCTTTGCAAAATGTTTAGATGCAAATTATAACTCATAGAGAAGTTAGTTTTGGATCTGTCAAAATATTTTTAAAATAACTTATCATTTACGTAAAGTGCGGGAAGAAAAAACGAACCTTTGTTTTTGCTTAATATAATTTGTTAAATGGATACTGTGCTTCTATTAGTTTATGTGTCGGTGGCAATCTTTTTCCATGCATTTCATTCATGAGACAGAATCATCATGGCACACTGATTGTTGTTCATGCAGGGATATCATTTTTGATAGGCCTCTAATGTTTTAAATTTGTCTCATTACAGTTAAGTTATCTGCATTATGCCTTGAAGATAGAGATTCGTTTGTTATGTTGGTATAGTCAGAACTTAGTTTAAAATATAGACGATCCCATCTCTTACTTTTGGAGGTTGTTGTTGGTTTTAGATCTTTACAGGCCCTATTCCTGGAATCCTGTTTAAGATGGACAGAAGGAAATTCTTACAGCTTTTTCTTGCCGGGATTTGCATTTGGTGTTTTTGTACTATATTGGATGCTCAAAATCATTCAACACCAAAAATTCTGAAGATTGGTGCTCTTATTTGCTTGAACTCAAGAACTGGGAAGTCCATTAAGATGGCTTTAGAGCTTGCCTTGGAAAAAGTGAATGAAAATCCAAGCTTATTATTTGGCACAAAATTGGAATTACTTGTGTCTGATTCAAATTGTAGTGCGCTTCAAAGTGCTGCTTCAGGTACAAATCTTCCATTGTTTTAGGTTATGCTCTTGTGAATACATACACCTGGATTTGAAGTTTATTGTAGGAGTTGAGGTTAAGTGACAGACAATGCTTTGTTAGCAGCGAAAATGTAAAAGTGAGATCTAAGATTGTATTACCCTTGCTGATAAGCAATGCTAAGTCCGAGAAAGGAAACTCCATATATTCAGTTAAAGTAGAAACTTTGAATTTCTTTAACAGAACTAGCCTCGCAGTAATCCAAAATTGATGTCAATACACAAATATAAATTTAAAAAGTAAAACCAGTGATAAAGCTGTTTCTTTGCAGTAATTTGTCGACAAGAATGGGACCTTAAGACCAGATCAATTTCGTAAGACAATGGTGTTTTTTTCATCATTTCATGTGTTTATTCTATTAGTTTGATACTTTTTTGCATGATTTACAATGTTTAATGGGTACAAAATTTTGATAATGCTCCTTACTTCTAAATTTAACATTCCAAATAACGAACACATCTTGTCTTAGTTGGACTAATATAGAATGTGAAGCTTTTCTAAAAGCAACTGCTATTTTCCTTCTGTTCTGTTTTAACATCTCCTCTATTAGACTGAGATAAGACATTTATTTGAGATACAAAGAAACTCACTTTCATTCACATCTCTATTCTTGTTCATCAGCCTTTTAGGTTGCTGGTAACAACTACTGACGCTGGTCATGTCCATTGCTGTGTTCTTGTTCATTATGCTTTGGAACAACATTTTTTTCCAACAATGTTTGTGAAAATCAGTGAAAATTTGGCAAATTTGGAACTCAATTACATTGACATGAGATGGTGACTCTGTACAGTTTTAATTGATTTAGAACAATTTTTATAGAAACGAAGAATTTATTTAGGAGGTTGTTGCCAAATTCCTTTCCAATATGATTCTAGAATTGTTGAAAGTCTGACATACTTTTGACACTTTGATGATAGACATATTGTTTGTTTGCTTGATAATAGGTTACTTGTCAGTGAGCCTCTTTTTGATGGGGTCTCATGTCTATATTGATAGGTAATACTTGTTATTGGTGATCCAAAGCTCTTTTCGAAGCAGCAATTATTGAGATATTTATATATGCAATTGCTTTGATATTCTTTTAATGTCTGTATAAGCAGTCTTTTCTGGGTGTTATCCAGGTGATGCGATCGTGATATGTATCTTATACCGTATCTGACACAAATTACTTCATTGGTCTTATTGTATTTCTTTTGGAGTGCATGTTTTGTTGTTTATATATTGTTTGGGTGAGTTTTCTAAGCTGTTTGAAAGGCTACATGAGGTATGCCTGTTACAGACCGTCTTCCTTGCAGTGGCGCACAAAAATGCAAAGATACAAGGATAATTAGTAATGTTAAGGAGTAAAGAAACGTGGAAGCTTAGTATGGTGGATGATCATCAAGAAATCCATTTGTAAGAGTGTCCTTGGACATTCCTCATTGATTACATTGGATGCTATGTTCACTAACTTGGCACTCCAACCATTTTGCACCCCTCACTCTACTCAAAATAAACAATAGAATGGCCCTAAGGCTGACTTGAAGGCCCTTTCCAATTAAGGAGATTCCTAATTAGGGGGTAAATGTTGATCTAGAGGCCCTTTCTAGTTATGAGGCTTCATGGTTAAGAGTTAAATATGACCTAATGACCCTTTCAAATCATTAAGGTATATATATTGACCAAAATTCTCTTCCCATGTATGGGGTAAATACTAACTTGAAGGCCCTTCCCAATTATGGGTCAAGTATTGATCCAATGGCCCTTTCTAGCTAAGAGGTGATATGCCCCTCACAATCATATACTATGTAAAAATTATATTGTACACACCCATTCTTACATCATGCCTATAAATTTGTATTTGCATAAGATGATGTGGCACTCATTCTTTATCAATAGAGAT
Organism: Torreya grandis; assembly: GCA_037957365.1. NCBI lineage: Eukaryota > Viridiplantae > Streptophyta > Pinopsida > Cupressales > Taxaceae > Torreya > Torreya grandis. The sequence continues at coordinate 3,143,400 of JARHVA010000384.1, forward strand.
ATCCACAGTTGTTAGGAGACAGGGACAGGTATCGGTACACCAGTTTTTTAGAAAAATAGGAGACGGGTATGGGGAGACGACTATATATATTTATATATATATGAAAAGTTTAGAGACATATTATGTAATGGCCATGGCAATTTAAAATATATAGAATGCATTAAAAATAACTTTACAAGTAAGATGTTGACAAAAGATGAGTAATTATATTGATATTGATATTTGATATCACATCATATTAAGGGTCACAAGTACATTGTAACACATTGAAATGCCGATAAATGGGCATGCAAAAAACAAAACTCACAAATGTGAACCTGAATCATATATCATTTGATACAATAGGGTCAACTGCCACATCAATTATGTCCTCTAGTTCCTCCACCAAGATGCTTTCTAGATACACAAGTTGTGGCTCCTTAGCAGGTAATATAACAGGGGGGAAAATCACTGAGGCCATTTGCCTCAAGCACATCATCCTCCAAAGATGCATCTACTGCTCTATTAGGTGGAATTTGGTCCCATTTTGACGAAGGACCTTCCTTGCACCTCTACACCAAAAAGAAGATGAAGCGTGCTATGAATGTACACCAGTTTCTCTGTCTTTTTTGATCTTAGTTGGTTCTTATGCAATGAATGAATGAAACCATAAGTACTCCAATTCCTCTCACAAGATGAAGAACTAGCTACTTGAGAGTAATTGTATGCAAATGATTGTAATTTAAGGGTGTCACTGCCATGGTTCGACCACCATTCTATTGGGTCCTCCTTTGCACGCATATCACAGGGAGCCTCCATTGTAGAAAACTGTTCGCGACCACGTGAAAACTTATTTTACAGAGACCTGATAAAATAATCCTCCTCCCTTCGACCATGAATTGTTTTCAATGCAACCCAAAATTTGTTCATTACTTCTTTGTCTTCATATGGAGCCCTCTTCTTGGTGACTTCTTTATCATACCACTTTGGATTTAAAGTGGACGTAGCACAATGTAGAGGTGCGTTAAGCTTGTTTCATCTTCCATATACTTTTTCCTTAATCAAAAGATATTGAGAAAGATCCCTTAAATCTGATTTTTATTATTTTTTCACATATAGGAGCAATTTTCATAAGCCTCCTCCAAACATGGCTTGTTTGAATCAACTAATTGGATTATCTCACAAATGGGTTGAATGAAGTCAACAACAAATTTAACATCAACGCAAAAATGGTTATCAAGGACCATTTGCTTTACCTCAGTTGTAGTATATGATGTAGATTGTTTCCAAGCTGCCCATGCATGACTAACTATAGTGGAACATAAGGTCCCTTTGACAAAATCAGATGGTTAATAAGTATGAAGAAAGAAGCAAACGGTGTATCTGTAGGTTTGGAAAGTTCCACCTTGGCAAATCTTCAATAAATTGCTTGCGTGTGGTGATGATTACATATGAATATTTGTATTTTCTTGCCATTTTCAATAAACTCATAAATCCATTGAAACTTGCTAATGTCTTTGAGTGCATTATTCAACACATGCACATAACATGGTGTCCAAAATACATGTTTGCATTTTTTTTTGCACCAACAAGCTAGGGGATTTACAAATTGGGGTAATGTCTGTAACAACTTGGAAAACATGTGATGCCCTCACCTCCTCAATTGCATCACATAGCTGGTTCTGAAGGAACTCTGCATTTTTCTCATTTGATTTTGAAGGAACTCTGTATTTTTTTCTTCAATTGTCTTCAAAAGATAAGGGACTTTGGAGCAAGTTACCATATTTTTCAAAAGATGATAGGTTTTAGTATCAGTCCAACCATCCATCACAATGTTGCATCCTTCTGTAGACCACATTTTTTTGATTGGTGCAGTTTGTTGCTCTTTCATTGTTTTTTCTTTGTCAATAAAAGTCATTTGAAGCTTCTCATATCTGGGGGGATTATACTCTGCTGACCCTTTGCTAATCGCATGAACCATCTCGTCATAATAAGGTGAGCCAGCAACATTGAATGGTATTCCATCCGCATAAAAAATGTGCAATTGCTACATCCATTGCATCTTGACTATGCATATCAAACATGCTTCCAATGGGGTAGAAAAAGTGTGCAATTGTTGCATCCACTGCATCTCAACTATGCATATTGAACATACTTCTAGTGGGGTTCGTACTACAAATGTGTGGTCTGTTACGAGAAAACATCACATCCTTTACCACATGTCCAAAAGACACATCTAGCTCTGATTATATTCTCGTTGTTGCTTTGCCATGATGAATCCAAGTTTAATTTGTGTTTGAAGTGTGAGAGCTTAAAGGAGTCACTTTGCCTTCAACCCTTTCTTATTTCCTCATCATTTCATGCCATGCTTACTCATTCGATCAAGGTTCAACCCCTTTTCTTGGTGTTCGAAAAAAATGAGTCTTCATTCTCATGTAAGTGCCTTGAAAGAGCTTCCCACAAAGTTGATAGGTGATATCAGCTATTCCACCACTCTCTTTGCGAATGCGATCGCCATTCTTCCAAAGCGGATACAATGCTTTTTTCCTTTTCCATGACATTCTGACAAATTTTCTTAAAAGGAATTAGTAGTTATAATTTAAACTTTATAAAAATATATTAAAAAATGTAATATCCCCAAGGAGATTGTTGAATTCGAGGAGAGGCGTTGCCACTTCACATGAAGAAATCGCTGCCAAGTAGCAGCGTTGCCATTTAATACAACAATTATTAAATGGATATGAACGGAAATGTCAAACGGAATTGTTGTTAGAAGTGAACGGAAGTGTCGAATGGAATTGTTTTTGGAAGTGAACGGAAATGTCGACGGAAAGGTGCCTCTTGGATGGGACGCCTCCTTTGGGAGAAGTTTTTAAAGACTATATAAGGGAGAAGAGATGTGGAAGTATGCAAAACATCCAATTTTGAACTCAATTATTTAACTTGTATAAGCGTCATACTATACAACCACTCTCAAGGACGAAAACCCTTGTGATTATAATAGCCCAAGGACGAAACCCCTTGTGGACTTATTTTTATTTAATTTATTATTTTAAATGTGATAATTATATTTATAAAAAATAGGTTTTTCGAGAAAACCAAATTAATGTAAGATATTCCGATTTGAAATATTATAGTGGTATTAGAGCTGTTTTTCTTGCCACTCTGTGAACCATGGGGTCACTACATAAGAAAATTATGGACAGTTTCGAGTTGTACAATGCCCTTTCAACAGAGATTTGAAAAGAAATATCTTTTTCAGAATATTTGGATTTAAAAGAGTCATGGAATGGAAACAAACACTATGAGGAAGACGAGTTTGTGAATCATAGTTATGGCAGTTTGAAATATGAAGAGAAATTCAGTTTACAAGAGGTTTCTAGAAAAGAAATCAAAGAGCTGAGAACAAAGAAGCAATTAGAGACAAATTGCATACAACCATTCACAACAAAAGATGAATGGGATGTTGATTCCATGCCTGCTTCTTCTGTAGGAGGGGCTCAAGAGGTATTAGAAGAAACAAACTATGGTGAATGGCATACCTTTAGACATGAAACTGAAAAGTTTTCAAGTGAAATGCATGTAGTCTCTAATCTACAAAATTATGAAGAAACCAAGAAACAATTCGAGTGTGACCAAATAATACATCGACATTGTTCCTTTGTTTATTCAAGTTTGAACTTGCAAAACCCAAGTGACAATCAACCATCCTCTATATGGAGCATACAGGAACCAACATTGTCTTTAAAGTCTAATATAATTGCTATTGAGAAGATTGGAAGGAGAGTGTCGAAATGTATTTCAACGACCTTCACTATTGGGACAGTTGCTAGCACTTTTGATGACACAAGAGCCATTATAGGTACAATCCAGGGTGCTGCCCTTGTTGACATAAAACAGGGAAAATTGCCATGGATATGCTACCGTAACAATGATGTTCTTTGCCAACAATTCAACCAATCGGGTAATCTTGTTTTTTGTGGATTTTGTGATGGTGCAATTGTGGCCATTGTTTCAAGAAACAAACAATCAACACCCTTGGTTCTGAATGAAACTGTTGAGGTTGATGACCATGGATATAACACAGCGGTTGATAACAACCCTTACTACCAAGTCTAGCTCCTCGTTTATGGCCATTTATGAGGTATAACATTTCATCAATTCGTCATGCTACAATTCGAACTTTAGAGCAACTTCTTGAGTCAGGAAGTAAAGGGAATTCCTTTACATGCAGAATGTAGAGTTTTTGGCCAATTCCTATCCTGGGTGATGCATTAAGAATTATGTTCAAGAATATGCTTTTGGGATCCAATCAAGCGGTGGTTCAATATTCAGAGAAGGTTTGGTGTATTTTGTTTCAGTGTCCACATAAGGAGCTAGCAGTTGCAGCAGTAGCAAAAATTATTCCAAGGTGTGTTTGAAGTAAGCCAAGTCCAAATGCTAAGATGATTCATAAGGTATTTTCTTTGACATGTATGGATTCAAGTGAAACTCCCCAGGGAACTCAGATGAATGCAAATGACTTAAATACAAAATAAGAAGACTCAGTTTTGGCTAGGAAAAGCATCAACAATCAACATGCAAAGTCCCAAATATTATCTGTGGGAGAGAAAAGATCAAAAGCAGAAGGCTTTATCAGTAGGCATAGGGCAGAACTTGTTTTGAAGTCCCTGTGTGACAAGTTCCAAAATTCACTATTTGGAAGGCTTCTCAGGCTATGGGAATGTCTCACAACAGTTTGTTGCATCCTTTTGTAGACCACATTCTTTTGATTGGTGCAATTTGTTGCTCTATCATTGTTTTTTCTTTGTCAATAAGAGTCGTCTGAAGCTTCTCATATTTGGGGGGATTATACGCTGCTGACCCATTGCTAATCGCATGAACCATCTCCTTATAATAAGGTGAGCGAGCAACATTGAATGGTTTTCCATTCGCATAAAAAAATGTGCAATCGCTACATCCATTGCATCTAGACTATGCATATCGAACATACTTCCAATGGGGTAGAAAAAGTGTGCAATTGTTGCATCCACTGCATCTTGACTATGCATATTGAACGTACTTCCAATGGGGTTCGCACTACAAATGTGTGGTCTGTTACGAGAAAACACCACATCCTCTACCACATGTCCAAAAGACACATATAGCTTTGATTCTATTTTCGTGGTTGCTCTGACACGATGAATCCAAGTTTGATTTGTGTTTGAAGCGTGAGAGCTTAAAGGAGTCACTTTGCCTTCAACCCTTTCTTTTTTCCTCATCACTTCATACCATGCTTCCTCATTCGAGCAAGGTTCAACCCCTTTTCTTGGTGTTCGAAAAAAAATGAGTCTTCATTCTCATGTAATTGCCTTGAAAGAGCTTCCCACAAAGTTGATAGGTGATATCAGCTGTTCCACCACTCTCTTTGCTTATGCGATTGCCATACTTCCAAAGCAAATACAATGCTTCTTTCCTTTTCCCTAACATTCTAACAAATTCTTACAAAGAATTAGTAATTATAATTAAAATTTTATAAAAAAAATTCTAAAAAAGAATGACGTCAAAATTAAAAAACATAAACTAAAATTAAATATTACATAAAATAAAAATGAAATTAAAATTAAAAGTTAAATAAAATGAAAATTAAAACTAAAATAAAAAATTAACTAAAATCAAAATTAAAACTAAATTCAAATATCAAATAAAATTAAAATTAAAAACAAAAAATAAAAAATGTAAACTAATAAATTATAAAAAATAAAACTATTAAAAAATATAAACTTTATTTAATATTTAGCTATGGGCAACGAAATGGGGAAAATAAGGTGACGGGTGGAGAAATTAGGGCAGTGAATGGAGCAATTGCAACTGAGGTCGACGATTCTTCATCCCTAGGGCGACGAAATGGTGAACCTAGGGCTACGAATGGAGAACCTAGAGCAACGAACAAAATAACTACGATAGAGATCGATGATTCCCAAGCCCTAGGGCGATGGAATGGAGAACTATGGGTGATAGATGTAGATTTAGGGCAGTGTTTGGAGCAACTGCGGTAGAGGCTGACATTTCCGCCGCTGAACTCACAATCTCAGACGACAACGTTGACCTAGATCTGGACGATTTCAAGGACTAGATAGTCATATGCAAGGTCAAAAGAAGACCAAATATGGAAGAGGTAAGAAAAGAAGTCAAGGCCCTTTGGATGGATAAAGATTTCCAAGTCACTTTCCTATCTAAAAATTTTGTTGCCGTAACATTTTCTTGCTGCAAAGATAGAAACTATGTTGTGAAATATAGGGTAAACTAGTTCTAGGGACAGAGGGGCATTTTTATTAAACCCTACTCTAAAGGTTTCAACTCACACAAAAAATACATATATCATCCTTGTTTGGGTCAATCTCTATGCTCTCCCTATAGAGTTTCGGGGAGAGCAAATATTCACAAAAATCGAGGATGGCATTGGTCAGTCCCTGTACATGGACGAGCATACAAAGGAGAACTTGAAACATAAAACCAACATGAGTAAAACTAGAAAGCAGTCTTGAGACATGACGATTTGAGGCCCATAGAGTATAACCCTTCAAGCAAGCGGCGCAAAATGGATTCAATAGCTTGACTATGAGAATTCAGGGCTACGAAGGGTGCAAATGCAACAGAGGTCATTATTCTCGAGCCTTAGAGCAATGGAACAATGAACTCAGTGCGACGGAAGAACTTAGGGCATCGTAGGGAGCATCTACGCTAGAGGTCGGTGATTCTCAAGCCTTAGGGCCATGATATGGCCAACATGATGTTGATTATCCATCAATGATTTTTGATCAATAGAGGAGCCCTCCTAAGAAGGAAGGGAAGGATTTCCTCCAAGATTCACTCTTGAGTCTTTGTTGACACGAGTAGTTGGATAGCAGTAAAAGGTTTGAAGTAGAACAACTTGAAGTACACGAATCATTGAGATCCTCTCTTAGAAGCTTGAATTGAAAAAAATACTTTCTTAGATCTTGCAACTCTCAAGGAAGAGGAGTTCCAACTCATGCGAAAAATCATTCACAAGAAATATAAAGGGTAATAGCTTGGTTGTATCTTGTAATGGTGGCTTTTTAAGAAGGCTCGCTATAGTTTTGCTTTTTTTTTGACAACTGTTCTATTTTTGGGTTTATCTGTAACTTTGTCCTTTTTTTTGCTCCTCTGGTTTTCATTGTCTAATCTTTCGGTCCTTTTGTATCAAGGGTTTGGGCCCTTTCAAAAACCTACTTTTAACCCTATAAAAAAATAAAAATAAAAAAAATTATGGGCCATGACAATTCCTTGCAACACGTAGAAGTGTTGTGGCATTTGAATGGCAATGACCTGCATTGTTGTTCAAGTGCCACGACATGTCCACGAGGTGCAGAGCATTGCCCTTAACTTTTAAATCGAAGCTTTACAATTTTAAAACTAGCGGAACATGGCGAACAAAAATCCTAACCAACTTATAATTTATACTACTTTAAACCATAAATTTGATGCATACCTTATTACTAGCAATTTTGACTGCTAATCCAATGAAGACTAGCTAATATTCGACGACGACCATTGATTATCTGGTGATTGCAACTTAAAAATTGATGACTGCAACTGTGTTTCCTCTAATTCTGACTGCAAATGTGGTGATATTCTTCAAATGCGGTTGTTGATGGTAAAATGAGGTGTGTGCTATGTTTTAATAAGAAAAATCACACATTTAGGGTTTTAAAATTGCGATTAGGGTTTATGATAGAAACAACACTTTTTAAAAGAGGAAATACTAGGGAGACATTGAAAGTCTCTGACAGATGTCTTTGGGTTTAGGATATGTCTCTGTACTTGTTTCCTGTACCAGAGATACATACCAATATTCGAGATGTGTCCTAGGGGGATGTGTCTCCTTGCAAAACTAGAGATATTTATTATATGGACATATTATGCAAATTGTAGAAATTACAAAATATTCCATTTGGGAGCAATACAAATGGTATTGGAGTCTTAGTGCTCTCAACACCTCATCATCGAGTGTATTTTGATCCTTGGCAAGACAATCTATTAACTATTTTTGTCTACAATTTCATTGCATCTCCATGAATAGCAAAAGGGACTTGATTTTATATATATATATTTTATTTGTTTTTCCACCAAGAAAATATCGATAGCTTTTATTCCAAAAAAACATGGTGAAAAGATACAACCAGAATGCCATAGATGGCAGAAGAAAGGGCAAGCCAAAATGTAGCTCCAAAAAGACCTCATGTGATGAGGCAGAGAACAAAACAAGGATATTAGAAGCCTTGGGAGAAACGACGTCTCAACCTGGGGGGAAATTTGAAAAAAATGTGAGAAGAGATATGCAAATAGCTGAAAATTCATGAAGGCAGAATAATGCAAATGTCCATAGACATTTAGGCGATGGTTAGTTCCCCCCTGTAGGAGGTACCGTCGGACATATTGCCTTATAGGAGAACCTATACACATTTCAGTGTGCAAGCTTGCTTTGCCAATCTGTCTGCCACAGTGTTGAATTCCCTGTAGATGTGAGTGATTGAAAAAGCTTTAAAGTGGGAAGCCAATTCCCGAGCCCCGTTGATGATATGTGATAGGGTCCTTTGTTTGCACATTGCTATGCCATTAAGCTAATCGCAAGCCAATTTAGAGTCCAAGTAGATGGACAAAGAAGGAAGCTCCCAATCTAGTGCAATGGTGAGGGATGTAACCACCGCATATAGCTCAATGAAATTGTTTGAATGAATGCTTGTACCCTGGCGGAAAGAGATGGAGTTTTTACCAAGATGTATGATGCCCCAGCTCCACTAATCCCAGATTGCCCTTTGATGCGCCATCTGTGTAGCAATATGGAGTGGTGGAGTCGATCAGAGGAGGATGAACCTGTCGAGGGACCTTTGGAGCTGCGTATTTCAATGGTATGATAGAGTGCTTAAATCTATATACTGTAGAGAGGATGGAAGGCTTTTCGGCATCGAAGATAGCACTATTCTGGGAAATCCATATGCTCCAAATCAATTGTAGGGGTAGACATTTTTGAGACTCCGTTAAACCACTGTCCCTGTTCCAATTTAACCAAGCATCCTCCATGGACTCGCCCTTCCACTTGGGAAAGAGTTGCTTTCATGTGGTGGCATCCTAGACTTTCTTGGCGAATTCACAATGTATGACGATGTGATCTGTGGATTCACCCCATTCCTGACACAAATAGCAGATGTTTGGCCCATTCCAACTGCCTCTCATAAGGTTATCCCAAGTGAGTAGTTTGTTCTTCATGGCCAGCCAGAAGTGTAGTTTTGCCTTAGGAGGGGCCTCTGTATTCCATATTCTTCTCCACCACCATTGAACATTCTGTGGCTCTCATTGGGCCATGAGTGCCTTGTAACCCAACTTAACCAGATGTGCCCATCTTCCCTTTTTTTTGCCCAGCACAGAGTGTCCTCTTGGTCTGAAAGGGAGATGGAATTAATAATCAGTTCTCTATGAAAATTTTCTCAGCATATGGCATCCTGTTCAACAAGGTTCAAGCCTGCTGTGCTTCGCCATGAAGATTTCCAGCGATCACACAAAGTACTGACAAATACATCAGCTAGGGTAAACATGTTTTTTAATCTCAGCGAGGCCTGCAGAGAGTCTGTGAGTTGGAAATCATTTTGTATCCCCATGATGGCATCTCTGTCGAGGCGAACCTCAGTACCATTTCTAGGATCCCGACCAAGGGAATCCCCAATTATTGCAAAACTTTGAAATAAAGCTTTCCAAAAGATAATGGCACCAGTGAAAAGTTTAGGCTAAGTTCTGACCCATTCCTTAATGGACAAAGGATAAATATGTTTGTGTTGAAGAACCTGCTGCCATAGACCATTTTTTGTGATGAGGCTCAATGCCCCCTTAGCAGCCAATGCGATAGAGAAGATGGATAAATCCTTTAAGCCCCAGCCACCCTCAGATTTTGGTTGGGATATGATACTCCACTTGATGAGAGGTATACTTTTGGTTTCCTAATTGCCCGACCAAAGGAAATGTAAGCACAATTTCCTAATCTTATTGAGGATCATCCACGGTAGAAAAGCTATAGAAAGCCAGTATATAGGGATAGCTTCTAAGACGCTTTTGATTAATACCAGCCTACCCACCATGGAGATCCATCTGTTGCACCATAAGGTGATCCTCTGCTTTATCTTTTCCACAAGCCAATCCCAGTCCTTGCATTGATAATCATTAGCCTTAAGGAAGAATCCCAAATATTTTATACCATCATTCGATGGAGTGGTAAAGGGCAGCACAATGTGTATAAGATTCCTAGTAGCAACAACAATGTGGAAAAAGTAAATGGCCGACTTTTGCAAATTAATAACCATACCTGTAGTAGAAGAAAAAAGTTATAATATCCGATCCAGAACCTTTGCTTCCTGAATGGTGTCGTTCTAAAAAATGAGTATGTCATCAACAAAAAAGAATATGTGAGATATGCGTGGATAAAGCAATCTTGACCCCTTTTTCACAAGCCAATCCCAGTCCTTGCATTGATAATCATTAGCCTTAAGGAAGAATCCCAAATATTTTATACCATCATTCGATGGAGTGGTAAAGGGCAGCATAATGTGTATAAGATTCCTAGTAGCAACAACAATGTGGAAAAAGTAAATGGCCGACTTTTGCAAATTAATAACCATACCTGTAGAAGAAAAAAGTTATAATATCCGATCCAGAACCTTTGCTTCCTGAATGGTGTCGTTCTAAAAAATGAGTATGTCATCAACAAAAAGAATATGTGAGATATGCGTGGATAAAGCAATCTTGACCCCTTTAATGGAACCAACATTGATCTCATGTTGTATATGCCGACTAAGGGCTTCCACGATAAGCAAAAACAAGAGTGGGGAGATTGGGTAACCTTGTCTAAGCCCCTGTGTGGGAAAGAAGAAGGAAGTGGTAGAACCATTGATAAGAACAATGAAGGAGGCTAATTGGTAGCATACTTCCATCCAGTTGATAAAATGAGGAGCGAATCCCACTTGTGTGAGAATTAACCTTGAGGTAAAGCCAATTTACTCTGTCAAAAGCTTTCAAGAGATCAATTTTAAGGAGTAAAGTTGGCCTAGACTTAGTTTTGACAGTGTGTAAGGCTCCCTACGTTGTACCAATAACATCATGAATAAGCCTATTATCCAAGAAGCCAAATTGCTTAGGGGAAATGTGCACAGAAAGGATGGATTTTAGGCGAGCACAAATGATTTTTGAGATAATCCTATATATGCAATGACACAAAGATATAGGCCTGTAGTGATCAAAACTAGTGAGTGGTTCTCCCTTCGGAATATTTGCTATAAAGGTAGATGAGAAAGGGGTATGGATGCTTCCTGAAGTGCAAGACTCCTCAACAACATGTAGGAGATCTGCCGAAATATGATCCCAAAATCCCAGATAGAATTTCACAATCCAACCATCCAGGGCGGGTGCCTTTCTGAGTTGAAATGTTTGAAGGGTTGCAAGAAGTTTGCTGAGAAGTTGTTGATTTTGTTGATCATTTACCCATCCATCAAAAAACGTTGCCACCGTCATAATATCCCTGATATTCTCCCAGGGCTGCTTGGTATAAATCTGCTTATAGTTGGAGACAACAACGTTAGCGATAGACGAAAAATTAGTGTAATCCGAGCCATCACCATCCTTGATGTTCCAGATAGTGTTCTTTGCCCCACGAGCCAATGCTTGTCTATGATTTTTTTGTGTGTTTTCATCACCCTCAGTGAGCCATGTGGCACGGCTTTTCATCCTCCATTTGGCCTCTTGCCATGCCATTAACCTAGCTTTTTCTTGTTCCAAAGAGTCAAGTTCCAAAAGTGTTTCTGCTTGGAAATCAACCTGCTGGTATGATTCGAGGCAAACCTTGATATTTTCCTCCACCTGCTGAAGTTTGACCTCACTTTCCTCAAGTTTTTGTTTAGCCCATCTTTTAGCAGCAGACTTTGCTAGTATGAGATTCCTTTGCAGGCAAACCATATCATGTTACTCATGGTCCAGCTTGTATGTGATCCATCCTTTCTAATGAGATCCCTGAACTCCTCATAGCACAACCAATGTGGGTTGAATTTAAATGGTGCAGATGGCCGTTTTATACCCACAAACAATTCGAGCTGAATAGGACAGTCATCAGATGTAAACAGTTTAAGAGTGGTGGCCTTATATGCTTTAATCTGGAGAGTGAGATCTTCCTTAATAAGAAACTGATCCAGCCTTTTGAAGATGCCTTGAGAACCGCACCAAGTGGGTTCCATCCAGGATGGAGCAGCATCCACCAGACTGTGGTTGTCCATGAAGTGTAAGAAGAAATCCGCCAGAGGATCCTGACGAGCAAGGTCACCCCCAACCTGATTATGATGTGTAGTAAAATTTAGATTGCTCCCGAGGAGAAGGTGAGGCATGTTGAGGATGCCGGAATCTTCAAGTGCCAACTAGAAATCTTTCTCATGTTGCGATGGGGCATATACATTGATAATATCTACAATCTGATATAGTTTTTTAGAGAAGAAGGAACCCGGTATGTAATTTGTATTGTGAATAGAGGATCTCAGTTCTAATGAGGGATTCCATCCAAGTGCCAGACTGCTCGAGTTGCCCTGTGAGCAGTTGGTACTGAAGGACCACTCAGGGAAGCATTTTTGAAGATGTTTTTTGGAGAATTCATTCGAACACATAGTTTCCTGAATGAGAAGAATGCTTGGCTTATGACAGAAAACCATTCTCTTTAAGGACCGTTGTTTTGAGGCCGTCCCAATGCCTCTAATATTATATGATGTAATTAGCTTATATCAACCTTCTTGGGGGCTGCTCTGCTAAGGGCCCCATTTATAGTCATTTGTTTCCCTAAGAGGACATCCCGACCTGCCTCCCTTTGTGCATGAGAAAAAATTATGCATCTCTCTCTACTTATTGGAGTCGTGCGCTGCAGTTGCTTCCAGACCTCCTGTTTGTTGACCAAAATCCTTCTTGAGTAGAGACTTAGTTTGTGATTTTGTCCTGTATCTTTTTCCTGTGGAAGGCTCAGAATCAAATGAGTTTGTATAAGAGTCCTGCCCATGTAATATATTCCTTAGCTCTGTCCACCTTGATGATTTTGTTGAAGTGGTTTGCTTCGGTGGGGGTGTAGTCTGTAAAGTATGGAGAGTTGAATTATTGTCCCCCTGCTGTAGAGAGCTCACTGATTCCTTATTCTCTGCAGAACTGAAGTTTTTTAAAAAGTGAACAGCTCCATTCTCCAATGTACTAGCCTGCTGATTGGATTGCCCAATAAGCTGAATGTATTCCTGCTGTTGTCCCTCATCCTCTAAGGAGACTTCGTTTAGAGGAGTATCCATCTCAGGTTGGGTGGGCGAAGGAAGGAGCTTGTCGTCGGGAGGAGAAGCCTCCTCATTTGTACCGGGGGTGGGTAAGGAGCGAGCCTTATTTACCAATGATTCATCAATGGTGTAAAAAACCTTTGAGCACTCTCTATCCTGCAATACATCGTTGTCAAAAGCCTCCCATGTATGCAGATTGTTCCTGTGCTCCTCACTGGGTTGTATATCTGTTGTGTAGGTCAATCCATCCCCAACTTTCATCCTTTGGAGTGTGCCCACAGTGTGCTCCTGGTTGTCCGGTTGAGTGATTCCTCCATTTGTTTTTCACCATTTTGAGGTGCAGTGGATGGTGGGCTCTTGGATGATTCCATAACCACAACAGATCTTGGGAGCTATAAAGGACTAGAAAAGGAGTGGAGAATACCTGGATAAGCAATAGGTTCGCTCATAGAGGATATGCCCTTAGTGGAGGTGTGTGTCTGCACATTTGAATCACCTTGAGTGTCAATCGGCCTTCCATCTTTATCAGAGCCTTCTAAGCTGGTCATAGCTGTATCCCTCATCGATTTTGCACCAGACTATTCATTGAATAGATGGGAATCTGACATATCTACTGATGTCTTCATTCCTTGGGAGCCCGCAAAGGATTTTGTTGGTTTTTGGCATGGGCAAGAATACTTTAGATGGCCATATATGTAACACTGTGTGCATTGGAATGGCACATTTTTGTAGTCCAATGTTTGTAAATAAGGTTTGTCACCACTTTGTAGTTCAATGGATGTCGGGAAGGCCCCTAGATATATCCATTTCAACACAAATAATAGCACCTGTGGTGTTTTGTTTGGTAATGGTGCATGGATCTGATTTTAGAAAGGTTCCCATAGAGTCCCCAATGATTTTAAGAATCTAAGGCTCCTATAGCTTGATGGGCAGTCCTGGCAACTTTATCCACAACGCCAATGTCTTAATTTGTTCCCTACTTGGGTCAAAGCCAGCTGTCCATCTAGAGATGGTGAGAGTTGCATTGCCCCAGAACTAGGGGCCTTCCCCAGATATTCTGACATGATCCTCCAACGTTTTGAAAACAAAAATAATGAACCCCCTTGCCCCTCTATGGATAATAGGAGCATAACCCAGGGGAGAAGCCCAATGTTGTTGAACCCACCTTAGTAAATCCAGATCCTTGAGTATCTTGTTGTGAAAACGCCCGATAAATGTCTATTCCGTGTACCTGATGACATTTTCCTTGAATAAACTCGGGTTAATGGGACCCTGCACAGGGATTGAAGAGAGTTTGAAGCATTTTTGTTTGTTGCGTCAAATCCTTTTTTTCTTATCCCCTGTTTCATTTGCCTACTGTTGTGCCTGGTTGCTAACTGTCGATTTTGTGATCCCACGATTGATTTCAAGAGGGTGCTCCTGAGGTTGCAGAAGGGATCCAAAGGAGGAGCCAATCAAATGTTTTTGAAATCCGCTTGGTGTGATCGAGTCATGCTCTGATGCATATAATCCATGGATAACCTTCACCAAGTTTTTTTGTGGGTGAGTAAGCAGAATGGTTGATGATTCAAGATCCTGCAATAATGATTGAGACCTAAAAAACCCCAATCCTGTTGTTTTCCCAATCGCTGCTCTTTTGCTTCCATTTTTCATATATATATATATATCTATATCTATAATCGATCTATGTTAGGTCATTTGATAGTTCTATCAAGGCACTTTATAATTTCAATATTTTCAACCTTTCAAATTATAGGTGCCTTGATCGAACTATCAAATGACCTAACACGGATTGATTATATATATATATATATCTAAGTAGCTGATTTGTTTTTGGGTATGGGTACGGAGAATCATACATGCCGGTGCTATTGGGAAATGTCTCAATTTTGCATGAATTTGTGCAATAGTAATTGTGCGTATGTTTGGTGTTGTGCAAGGTGTTTTTTGTGAAAGTACTTGGTTGTGTAGTTTGACTGCACAAACTGGGATAATTGCGTAGTCTTGTGTGGAGATTGTCTTTAGCAATTGTGCAAGGTTCACAACGCTTGAGGATGATGGAATAGTTGTGCAGGGCATTCTACGTAGTTTCAGTCGCACTGTGGAAGATTGCGAAATGGTACTCAGTGGTTGAGTTGCAATAAGGTGTTGCAAGGAATTATGCAACCTGCAGAGAAATGAAAGATTATCCGAAGGCATTCTAAAAATTTGTATAACTGTATTTGCTAGACTGAAGAGGTGTTAACAATGCTGGCGCTCTAACACATACCTGCTATGGAGAGTTACATGTTGTTTACTCAGTGTAGTAGTCGGTGCATGCAGATTTGTTTGCATTGCAGACATTGCAAGTGAAGTGTCTGCTATAAGACATTTATTTTTAGGAAGTTGATATGTTGAATGTTTGATTACATAGGATGTGTAATAGAGGCTGTTGAATGTTTAATACACATGATCAAGTGTATGCATTCAAATATACGGTAAAGCACTGTATGTAGTCTACAAAATATTGCAACTTGATTGTAGCATTGCAAGACGTCCAGTTTATTTTATAATTCAAGTAGGTTATAGTGCTGGGTTTTTTTACCCGAAAGGGTTTTCCCAGGTGAATTTTTTTTTGTGCAGTTCTTGTCATCTTTGTCTGCCTGTGTTAGATTCGCAACAACAAAACTCTTCTTTGTGTTTGTTTATCGTGTTCACAAGCCTATCCCTTTTTGCCTTGGATACGTTTTTGGGTACGACCATACAAAAAAAAATAAAAAATAAAAAATTGCCAAATAAGCAAAATTAACCACTTTTATGCAGAGTAAACAAAATAAGTTGATAACCGCAAAACATATTGATAATTCAATGCCAAATGTCATGATGTTCAATTGTTAAAACTTAGATTATTCGTATAACAAGTACATAGTGCAAATCATAGCTTAAAAACTCATACTCAGCAATTACTCAGCAACCCAAGATTTTGACTTAGTATCGGTACTCAACAATTACTAAAGAATCAACAGTTACTCAGGAATTTTATCGCACTTACAAAAAATATAAATTCATGAAATAAACTTAAATAACATGTAAAACAGTAAAACACTGTTAAATTACATCCATTGAACATCATAGATAAAATAGTACAATGCTTAGTTTTCAGCCCTGAACAAAAAATTATAAAAGCTAATTAAAAAATTCAATAAAACTAAATAATAACAATTTTAAACTAAAGTTTAAAAAATAAAAACCCTAAAACTAAATACAAATAATAAATATTAATAATATACTACAATCAAATTAATGAATACTACTAATAATAGTAATAAAAAATACTAATATTAAATAACTGATTACTTATCAATTAAATTAATTTGGACCTAATCTGAAGTAAAGTTTAAACTAATAATTACGTAACACTAAATTATGTACTACATAACTTAACCTAATTGTTTATTAATTAATAACTGACTAAATTACTAACTATATATCTTTGGTCCTAACTAAATACTAAATTAAATTAGTTATTACTAATTACTTGGTAAATTTAAAAAAAAAAAAAAACAAAAAAAACAAACTAATGTTCTAGAGTGTAGTAACTAAATTTTAAAAAGGCAAAAAAAAAAACAAAACAAAAAATTGAAGTTTTTAAGTCTACAATGTAAGTTGAGTAACTAAATTTTAAAACCACAAAAATAAAAAATAAAGCCTACAATTCTATTTACAAAAGTCTGACTTTATGTGATTGCTAAATAACTCATAGGCTGAAAGTAATGGAGAAGTGTCGATGACACCGGGGAAAATCAAACAGTCAGTTTTTGGCGAGTAACATGTTAGCCAATCTTACCAGCAAAACCGTATCTAATATCAACAGTCAATGGCAAATTCAAAACCGTATCAGGCTTTACTTCAAATATATCTTCAGATGCACAGATCTGATCATGTAGAGACACAACTTGCAAATCCATGGATAAACATGGTAGTGGTAAGTCTGTAATGAGCTATAGCCCTTCTCACGGGTAACTGGAAATCATGAAAGCAGAGCATAAAACAAAGAAAATCATGACAGAATGATGAAAATGACATTTTTTTTCCCTAGCCAAGTTGATGGGTGTTTACTCACCGTTTTTTAGGAGTAATTGTGGGTAATTACATGCCAAAAATTGTGAGTAACCATCCTCTGCATGTACCACGGTAAGTTAAGCAGTTACATGGTTCGGTCAAAATTTCAGCTTATCTGTGACGACCGGTTACCCGTGTGTTTTAATTCACTGGTGCAAATGTTACAATATATACACAAAAATCAAGACAAATGCAATGAAAGTTAAATGTGTTGTTTTATTTTGACCTCAAGCCTCTTATGGAAGCTCATCACAATAAAGGTTGGTACAAAGTTGCTCATTACAGTCAGCCTTGTAGATATCATTGGGAGGTTGGAAATAGATGGATTCCTTCTGAGGAATGGCTAGTTCAAATGAATGAAGATAAAAAACAGCTAATTGATTCCATTTTACATTCAAGATCTTCTTCGAGTCATAAAGAACCAGATGTAATAGCGTGGGGGATTAAAGCTACAGGAAGGTACTCTATCTCAGAAGGATATGCATCCCTCTGCGAACTAAATCCCCACCCCTTAAGGGATATATTTAAACAGCTATGGTAGGAAGAAATGTGGCCAAAAGTTAGCTTGTTTGTCTGGTTACTATTAAGAAGAGTCCTAACAGGGGATAGGCTAAAAGAAAGAGGGTTCAATGGACCCTACAAGTGTACAATGTGCCTGTCTGATGAAGAAACAATTATTCATCTATTTATACAATGTCCTTTTGTAATGCAAATGTGGCAAAATCTGGCTAATTTATTTCAGCTTCCTTGGAATGGATTTCAGGATCTGGAGCAACCTTTTAGAGAATGGGGGAAACACTTAGAGACTATCCAAAATTTGGGATGAGTCTTACGGAGTGGAATAACTCTTTTATTATGGAATGTATGGAAGGAACAAAACAGGAGAGTCTTTCAACGAGAAAGTTGGGATATTTCATTTGTGTGGGAAAAGATAAAGTCGAATATTTCTGAATCCATCCAATACAAAATTAAAATTCCAAAGAATATATTGGGGCAATGGGTTAACCTTTTAAGAAACATCCCTCTTACTTCGAGGAATCATCAAATGTTAGTTTTTAAATCGAGGAGGAAATCTAAGGGGGAAGGTAAGTGGTCAACCTCCCTTTGTGGATTTGGGAAGTTGAATACAAATGGAGCCTATAGAGGAAACCTAGGTAAAACAAGTATGGGAGGAATAGGAAGACTTTCGGATGCATCAATTGTCTTTTTTTTTTCAGAAGTATTGCATTGTGCAACGAATAATTTGGCTGAAATGAAGGCAGTTTTTAGAGGACAACAAGAAGTAGTTAAAGTTGGATGGAAAAAGATTCAAGTAGAATCTGATTCTCAACTAATCATTTGCCTTTTATCCAATTCGTCATTGAAGAACGACAAAAATGGCAAATCATGAGAGAGTTGGAAAAAATCCATCAGCTAAAGGAAGCATTTCAAGAAATCCATTTCAATCATGTTCCTCGGCAAAATATTGGAGTTGCGGATGCTTTAGCCAATTGGGCTTTAAATAATAATAACCTTGTTTGCTATGGTCCCCCACCGATATGGTGGCCTACAAAGGTCCAAGAGGATATATGGAATATCTTAGATTTAAACTGTCTTCATGGTTAAGGCTGAAGTGATTAGACTTGTTTCTTGTGCCAAGATTTGGACAAATAGTTTTGTTGCTTGGCATGCTAGAAATTGTATTTTTGATTTAATCTTTGAATCAATATAATCCTTAAAATAAAAATAAAAAATTTGTTTGTTTTATTTTGAGAAAAGGAGCACGAAAGTTGCTTTTAGGGTTTCTTCTACACTTTATTTATTTTTCATTGTTTTTTGAAGTCCATATTTGAATTTTTCTCAAATGAAAACAAAAAAAGTAAAAAAACCATTTTTTGCTCTGGATACCTGTTAGATACGTCCAGGATACTACTAGGCAACTGTGGATACATATAGGTTTGTCTTGGGAAGCATCCGGGAGTATCCACAACTGCCCAATAGTATCCTGGGTGAATCTAATGGTGTATCAAACCCATACTAGTACCTAGGGCGTACCATATCAGTCCCTGCCACCCTAGGTAGTAGTATTCGGTAACGTGTGTGTGTGTGTATATATATATATATAAAGTGTCTTGATAGAACTATTAGATGATCTAAGATGAATTGATTATATATATATTGGCCAAGAATATTCAAATTATAAAGTGCCTTGATAGAGCTATTAGATGACCTAACAAATCTTAGACAACTTGGTACATGCCTCAAACGACCTTTTGGTGGCTAAGTTGGTTTGTTTGTATGGTAGGTTGATTGTGCAATTGGTTAGCTTATAGGGTAGGTTAGCTAGGTGATGGGTAGATCAAAGGATTGGTTGGCTTAGATAACAGGGCAACTGACTTCCTAAAACTTCCAAGTTTTAATCCTTAGATGACTAAAAACTGTGTTCAAATGTCCTATATCATTCTTTTATTGCATGAGATGTGGTAGGTCCACTATATCTCCAATGTAGAGGGTCAATTATCCCTCCTTGTCCACAATACAAGAGATTTAGACAACCAAACATTACCAACTTCTGTCCTTCTTTGAGGATTTTCTAGGAGATGTTCTTTGTGCCCCCTAAGATTGCCCAATTGGCCCCACTTATTCCAATCCACTCTCCTACAAATATTATTGGATTCTATACGGACTCTTTCATAGTGGTCAATGAGGATGTTGGTCCTTCACTCTTATGCATTTTGATACACACACACACATTTAGATACATATATAGATAGATACACACACACACACACACATGTATGTATTATATATACACATAAATATATATAGATAGATACACACACACACGTGTGTGTGTGTGTGTATATATATGTATGTATGCATGTATGTATGTATTAGGGTTAACATTTGCTTCCAACTATGGTTTCCATTTGCTTTATTTACTTGGCGACAAATCTTCCTTTGACATGGTTATCTATAATGTTTATTATACGCGATGTTGTCTTTTCTGACATGTTTAGGGTTACCTATTTTGGGTTCACCCCCTAGTTAGTTATAATCTTTGTTGCACTTTTGGCTTATAGCTTGTAGCCTCTTAGTCCTTTTAGACATGGAGCTCTTGTTTGGGATCACTCTTGCTATTACTAATAGTTATATTTTTGAGTCTCATTGACCCACTTTGGTCATTTGTGGACATTGATATAATTTAATTTATTTCCTATCACAACTTTGGATGTAGTCCCAAGGGCTATGGGGAGGAATCACCCAACCCTCTATGCTTTGGGAGGTTATGAGCAAGGATAACTAGACCTCTTGGAAAATGCCAAGAAACCAGCAAGCAGGTTCTGTTAAGCATTGACCACTGACCTCCAATCTGGGGTCTGATTCAGGGTGACCAATTGAGCTTGACATGGGGGCAAGCAACATAAGACGTAATAAGAGGCTTATATTTCAAATTTTCAAGACAAATTAGTCTTGATAACAAAATAACATGATTAAAATTTAAATCTTATAATCAAAACACAAATGAAAATCAGCAAAGTCGTAATCCTGCAAGACAAATGTTATATGCAAATCTAGGAATGATGTATTAAGTATCTAAGCTATATGACAGTTCAATGGAAGTGAAAAATAAAATTTTTAACCTCTATGAACAACTAATCGTAATATAAAATTAGATTTGTATATGCTTTCTTAGTGTACTTGCAAAGTGATTAAGAGAGACAATGGAAAAATCAGATTTGAGAATTTTTCAAAACTAAGAATATACAAATAATAAGCAATGCTGAGTAAATCAAAGATGAAATCTGAATTTTATTCTATCTGAAACTTCCTACTACTTGTAGATCAGCTCATAGGTATTGTACCAAGAACCTTGCTTGAGAAGAGGTGCGTGTGTCTGATCAATTGGACAGTGCAATTGATGTGTTAGTTCTATCAATTGCTTGCGAGTCGATGAATGTGAGGACAATCAATATGAGAAAGAGATTATGATCAAGAAAGTGATCAGGGAGATAGAGAGAAGCAATGCTTAAATAAAAAAATTGACCTTTTCTAAGGTCTCTATTCCTTTCCCAAATGCAAACAATGTTTTAGCAAGAACTATGTGACCATAAAGAGATATATCCTTAGATTAATGCAACTGATATGAAAGAGAAACTATAAAACAAAAGGGAGATAATAATCAGTCAAGCAAAAAGATTACTACCATGATCAATTGTTGAACAAAGGTACTTGATGGCGCATCAATTTGGGTCATCAGAGATCTTTCCTGCTCAGGTGTCTCCCATGAAGTGCTTGTTGATCCAGTTGATAAAGAGGAATGAGTTGGAAGGGAGAAAGTGAAATAGTTGGGTAAATAGGTATTCGGACAGAGTTTTGATATTTGCTATCATGGATAGGCTAGAATGAAATCAAAGCTCCAAGACAATCATAGGCTAGAAGGGGAAATTGGGTAGTATGTAGGTGTATGAAGGAAGAGAGGGTGAGATAATCTAATTAGTGGAGTATCTACAATTTAAGGGAGGTTTCGGGAATTTCCTATAGGTCCTCAATATAGCTAGGGATGAATTGAAAACCGACTGAAACTGTATTAGTCGATTTTGCAACAATTTTATACCAAAATTGATAGTAATTTGCTTTATAACTGCCAGTAACAGCCCATAGCTGTGAGTAGCAGCCTAGATGCACCACTAATTGTCCTCAAAACTGTCATTAATTTGTAAAATATGAAGTCATAAGGGTGAAGAGGGCTGGGTAAATGTCGAATGAGATGACTATGAGCCAGGTTGACCTCAACCACCTCGGTATTGACTCCAATGTAAGTTTTCGACTCATGGAAGCATGGTGACCTGAAGGCAACTGAGCACAAGCGGGTTGGAATTGCAGGCTTACTAGGGTCAATAAGTGGTCCAGAGGGTCGAAACCAGTTAGAGTGGGAGCCTATGAACCAAATAATGCAAGGCTGTGAAGAAAGTGACTTTATTGTTTATTGCATGTGTAATCTGTGCATTGTGCATGCGGTGCATAGGTGTCGACAAAAGATGCGGGACTCGCGACAAAAAATTGTGGTTTAGGGGAGAGGTAAAAGAGGATTAAACAAGTGCAAATGAGTGATATTAAGTGTAGGATAATATGATATCATCTTAGGATGTGGTGTGACACAACATCTCAAAAGGTAGTGTTTTTAGGGTGGATATAGGTTCTACTAATTGTGAATAACTGGTTGAGGGGTACAAGTTATTTTGTATATGTGTGCATGTGTATGTGTCTATATATGTTAATGTTCCATGATTTCTAGGGTGGGGATGACAAGAAATAGGGGGACATGTTTCCGATGTTATATGGGACACCAAACTTTAGAGGCCGATAGGGAATGCCAAATTAAATAATACAAAAAAAATTCAAAACAATAAGAAAAATTTGCAAAACTATAGATTTTGGTAAGGTTTATTTTGTCATCTACAAGGACATACATTTGCCTTTTGTAAACTGATGCAAAATATCAGCAAAAAAAGTTATAATAATTTTGGAACTTGCTGAATTGTTTTTTGCTGATTGATGTTTGTTTTGTTTTTTCTTTGATGGCTGATAGCATTTACAACAAAAACTTGTTTAGATTACGCTTTGTTGACTTTTCTTAAATTTGAACATCCATTCAATATGAATGAAAATAGGGGGGTAAGATAGGTAGGTGAAAAGCGGTAAAAGAGGTAAGATGAGTATTTGGCATATTTGCTAGGACATGGTGATTATATGCAAGAGTAAATAGCTTGAATCTCCTTTTCACTAAGGTCTATGGAAAGTTTATAGTGTATATTTAGTATATACTTGGGGAGTTACATGTCCCATGTACAAACAAAGGATCACACTAAAATATTTGTCTCAAGATGTTGTGTGGCTAAGTACGTATGAATATCCATTAATCTTACATAGCCAAAATAAGTTGCTATGATGTGCAATTGTTGTAAGTTCGATTTTTTTTTTTAATGTTCTCACCATTGGCTCTTAGCAAATAGTAAACCTCATTTTTTAATATTTATTGTTTGTTTTTTCAAATTTCATGTTTTAATGTTAAATGTCATTAGCAGATGGCCAACTGTCCTCGGGGCAGCTGAGGGACATCTTGGCATTCCTCAAGTCGTACCCCTTTTTCATGTAAATTTATGGGACATTTTGGAGAGGACCCCTTGAGGCTTGGTGATGGATCGGGGATGGTAGGAACTCGGGGCAGGCGTATTGGGATCCCAAGGACATTTTGTACCGGTCCCCAAGCGATATGGACATTGGTACACTTGTCCCATATCTAGGTATGGATTCCCTTGTTTCATTGATATATATGTATTGTAAGCCAAAATTGTCATGTTGGCTAGGTTGGGACCTAAGATCACCTATAAAGATGTTTTTTCACTCTAAAATTTATCATATTGTTTCAGTACTGCTCAAGCTATCCTCAAATTTATAAAGTTAGTGTAATAGATAGCAATTGTGATTGTTGAATTTTGTTCAACACGTGCATGTTAGGATATCATTCTTGGGTAAGGGTCTAAAGAATTGCAATAAGGTCTAGGTTGGAATTTACAATAAGGCCAAGCCCATGTTGGTTGTTAATCTCTTGACAATAGACATTGGTGGTTCTTAGCTATATGCAAAGTAGAGATGTCCTTCCATTGCAAATGTATTCCTATGAAATACGCTTATGGTTATTGAGGTATAAGCATGTCAACAATCTATACAAAATACTTGCTCTCCATAGGTGGCCAAGTTTTTCACCTCTTGATTAGGGACATTAGTTTTCATTCGAATGCGATTCATTCCGTGTTTTTTTTTTTTTTCTCGATTGAAAAGTGCCTTCTATTAGTCATACAAATATATATACACTTCTAATCTTACTAAATAAAGTGAGTGGAATGGAGTCACCCCATAATAAAACTTCACATCGATCTCGAGGATCTAGAAAGGAGTTAGCCTTAAATAACTATAATTCTAATTAAATTAGAATAATTTAAATAAAGTTATTAAACAAGCTCCTTAAATTAAAAATTTTCAATAAAAAAAGGTAGATGATCAAGAGCAACATAATATAAGGTCCATTGGGCATCCAAAACACATAACACAAATTTGCTAAGCAACATGAGCAATCAAAGCAGACAAAGGCGATAGAGGCTCATCCAAGTTTTTTCCCCAACCACCACCACCAAGAGGAACCACCATATTAGTGATTGACTTCCCCTGGTCATTAGTGTTGCTTTTTCCTTGTCTTCTTGTTCATCATGTTTGGACGGAGAGATAACAAGAGCCATATGAGGAAACTTTCCTTGTTGCTGAGTTGTCCATCCACTGGGGTTAAAAAATGTGTGCCCAAAACCACCATGTCCACTGTTGTGACCAGGCGAAGGTCACAGAGAACACGGTGAGAAACTTTGTCTGCTTCCTTAACAACTCTTGCCATGAGCACCATGCCCATGACCCTATAAAGGGGGCAGCCACAGGGGAGAATACGGTGGAACCCGAATGATAACACACTGGGCACTCCCACAATGATCTAGTGGGGAATGTTAATTCTCCACATCCAGATGAACTTACTCTACTTGCACCTGTATGTTAAGCATGCCATTGGAGATGACTAACATTTTGTTAGTAATTGAAAAATAGATATTAGTAGAAACATGGTTAAGGATAGCATTATTTATTTCTTTCCAAAGCTGAAAAATAATTTTAGAGCAAATAAATGCCAAATTTGATTTTACTATGTAGGTAGCATGGTCAAATCCCACAAAAACGCCATTTTCCACGAGAAAAACTTTGGAAGGGTTGAAAAGGGGTATGAATCAATTTCTAGGCTGATTGAGCATGTTGGCAAAACCAAAAGAGGTGCTTGAGAGACATGTTAATGGCATGAGGGACATATAGGGTGAGAAATCCCTATTGCATAAGTCGGTCTCCAATAAGTAACTCTTGATAAACGATATGCTCCAGATAAAAATGAACTTTCTTGGGTTCAATGAGAGCTTTCCATAGGTTGGCAAACCTTTGGATCTAAGTAGCCTCAAAAGAATGCAACCTCCAATGAGCATTCAACAAATTGGATGCGTTGAGATAAAAGCTAATAATGGAGTTTCAGTTTGTATTGGTGAAAGGGAGTCTCAGTAGGTCACTTCTAGTCCTTCCACCACTTAGATGGTGTCTGCACACCAATCTTGTCTTGTTGAGGTGTTCCTCAGGGACCTCTTGATTTCAGTTATAGACTCAAGATCACCATTGTTGAGTTCAAATTGTTCCTTGAGAGCAGTTCAGGGGAGCCAAGTCCTAGAAGTTAGAACGTTTGCAAACTAGGTAAGAAATAACCTTAATCACTCTTTTGAAGAGGCTACGAATTTTAACCCATGTGACCATGGTGAAAAGGGCGCTATTGTAACTAAGAACTAGGAACCACCAAAGGCAATGAGTGTTGATTGAAAATTCAGTCATGCAACCATCCCCATCCCAAATGAGATCAGGGTTAAGCAGCTCCCAAGCCTTCCAAATGCACTTAGCAATAAAGGTGCCCACAATATCGACTGGCATAAGGGTAATGAGAAGTGAGTGCAAGCCAAGGCCCTGTCATGCTTTTCTTGCACAAGGAGTGCTTTGAGAGATGCAATTGCGAAGTAGAATCTTTCAAACCTCATCTCCTTCAAGAGATTGAATAATCCATTTGATGCTTGGAATTTGATATTAAGTAGACCCAGCCTTCCTACCTCTTTAGGTCTACAACAAGCATCCCATGAAACTTTTTGGAATTCTTTAGAGCCTTTAGAATTGGCCTAGAGGAAGTCCTGAAGGAGGTGCTCCAATTTTGAGTAAGCAACCTTGGAGGGTGCCCAAGAGTAGTAATAAACATGGGTAATTGCAAGCACTTTAGAGTGCACTTGGAACTTACTAGCCAAGGTAAGAGGTTTAGTCACCCAAAAGGCAGTCTTTTTTTGCATTCTTTGCACCACATAACTGCATAGGTTTGAGGGTGCTGCTTGTAAGGAAAATGGGATGCCAAGAAATTTGAATTGTTCCCTAGGCTGGATGCATTTCCACTTAAAACCCTCCAACCACTGGGGCATGGGTGTAATAGAATGCCTATGAGATTGGGTTTTCTTCCATTGAATAGATGAACCCAAAGCAAGACAAAAATTATCAAGGCACTCATGGCATGAGTTACAATGTTGCTTCTTCGACAAGAGTAATGGAGTCATCTACAAAATGCCCATTGAACTTTAACTAGACCTCTAGTAGTGTGGTTAGCTAAGAGATAGCTGAAACCTTTTGCCGCAAGAACATAAAGGGAAGAGGCCAACAAACATTCTTGCTTGAGAGACCTAAAGAGCCCAAACTTTATAGATTGGGCACCACTGATTATGATACAGGCACAAGCATCTTTGAAAAACATGTTAATCTATTGAATAAACATTGGGCCAAAACCAAGTGGTTTAAGCATAGTAGTAATGAAAGGCCACTCAATTATGTCATAGGCCTTCTCAAAATCAAATGTCTTTTTGTTGAGAGGTTTCAACCTACTCCACACTGTCCCTAAACGCAGTGATATTATCCAAAATCTATTTATTGCAAATGAAGATGGTTTGCTTAGGTTGGACAATTAGAGGCAACAAGTACCTCAAATGTATAGCAATGGCTTTGGAAATGATTTTATATGATACATTTAAGAGATTGATTGGATGCCAATTGCTAGTGAGCTTCAAATCACTAGCCTTCAGGATAAACTTAATGTTGCCTTTAATTGATGACCGTGCCTAGAGAGTTGGACTTCAAGGTAAACCTGATGCAAATTAGGACCCATGGTATCCTAGAGGGATTGATAAAATTCATAGGGGAACCAATCAATGCTTGTGGCCTCATAAGTGGCCATTTGTGAGACTGTCTCGTGGAGGTCTTAGGTCTTCGATAGAGAGAAGGTGATCACAAACAAACCTTTGCACGTTTGAAACTTTGCAAGGTACCACTTGAAGCCATTGCCTAAGGGCATCCTCACTAGCTAAAGAGGTTGGTTGAGCGGTAAAGACTCCATGATAGTGAGCTACAAAGGCTTGGAGAATATCTAAAAGTCTAATAATTTGTTTGTTGGCCTCACAAATGGTCTGGACCTTGTCCACTACCTGCTGAGACCAAATGAAAGTGAAGAACTCTTTGGAAACCTGGTCTCCAATCTTCAGTGAATGCATATGAGCTCGGAACTAAGTACCATGGGCTTTGTATGCCTCTTCAACCTTAAGCTTGTGCCTCAATTTGGCTGCTTGTTTTTGAAGGTCCTCATTGAAAGGGGAGAGCTATAGGTCATGTGAAGTTCTAATCGAAAAACTATGGCTTGTTTGCCATAGGAAAGTGGTGGTGTGTGTGATACAATCTAATCACCAACTAATCCAATCAAATTTTGTAGAGGGACTTGGTGCCAAATTCTAGATATGCTTAACATGGTTAGCATCCATTCATGGTTCAAATGTGCAGTATTAAGGCAAAAATTGCAACTTAACCCTTTTTACTTGAGGTGTAGAACATTTAATACAAAAACAGATAAGGAAATGGTTGGAAAGATCTGCCTCTGCAACCACACTAATTGAGTGATCAAAAGTGTTGGTGGACAAGAAGAGGTTTTGCTCTGCTAACGATGCTTTATCTAATTGTTTTAACACCTTGTCATTACCTTGTTTATGGTTGGACCAAGGGAACCAAGCCAAGTTGGAGTAGTGTTGGTGGTGGTTGGAGTGAAACAATCTAGGCTTGTGACGCATGTAAAACCAAGCCTCTCTTTTACCTGCACACCACTGCATAGGAAGATCTTTTTTGCCCTCCGTGGACTCAACCATGTTGAAGTCACCACATAGGATCCAATGGGAGTTAGGTAATGAGTCAACAATCCACTGTATTAGACTTTCTCAAAAAGTGTAATTGTTATTCGATCTTATTATGTTATTACTAGTTGGCATTAGTTAGTATTGAAATTCATGTTTGGTTAAGAATTTGGGGTAACTACCAATTGTGACATTTTGGTGTTCAAATAGCATTTAGTTATAAGGGAAAGGGCACTTGTATCAGGGCCTCCTTGAATTATATGAATTTTAATGGGAATTATCTTGATGAATACAAAGCTGTTATTATTCTAATGCTTTGTTGTGCCATGGTATGTTATGCAATTACTATTATGTTATTATATTTGAGTATCTTTGTAATCATTCTACATTTGGCGCCGTTGTCAGGGATTCGAACATAGCTCTATGATCGTCCATCCAAGGTCCTAGTTTCTTGACGGCTCTTTCCACCATCTCACCATGTGCCAATATGTCGAACATATTATTAGAGGCATAAATGTTGGCAATACCAAGGGAGCAGTTGTAAAAATCAAAGAGCATCCACACCTTCCAATGAGTGGGGTCAGACCCCCAACTGAAAAGATGTAGGCCAAATTTGGTGTAAGTGATGTGACCACTCCACCATGTTCGGTTTCATGGTTGGACACGTGGCACAATAATCCCAACCAAATGGTTTAGGTGGTGGAGTAAAAATCCTGTGATCTTAACATCTTGTAGACACAACTTCATATTAGCAAAAATTGAAAATTGTCCCTAACCATATACTTACAAGACAGGGCAATGAGGCCACCAACATTCCAAGAATAAACCATCATGGATAAACATCAAAGTTCATGTTCGTTTTGGCTTCCAAGCCATCTTGGGTGGCAAAACTGTTGCCCAAGTATGATTGTTGGTTGCTATGCATAAAGTCACCTAGTTGAAAAGATTACTGTTTCTCTTGCACGTACACGCCATTCTCGGGAGGTAGTGAAGGACTATGTGAGCAATGCATAACTGTTTTGCGTTCAAACATCGCAGTGGCGGAGTGGAGTAAAAATCCTGCGATCTTAACATCTTGTAGACACAACTTCATATTATCAAAAATTGAAAATTGTCCCTAACCAAATACTTACAGGACAGGTCAGTGAGACTACCAGCATTCCAAGAATAAACCATCATGGATAAACATCAAAGTTCATGTTTGTTTTGGCTTACAAGCCATCTCGGGTGGCAAAAGTTGTTGCCCAAGTATGATTGTTGGTTGCTACGCATAAAGTCACCTAGTTGAAAAGATAACCTTTTCTCTTGCAGCACATGCCATTCTCAGGTGGTAGCAAAGGTCTATCTGAGCAATGCATAACTGTTATGCATTCAAACATCACTAGAATATTTTCCGTTATCATTTCGTTCACCTCCAAAGTAGGTTGTGATAGTTGATGAATTGAAATTGGCTCCGAGAGCCAAAGAAAATCATGGCAGCCTGGGGAGTGTGTGCAAGTGATGGTGTGACTTGAGAGGTGGTGGAACTATTTGTTTACTTGCCGCAGCCAAACCTCTTGTGGCTTTATACATAGTGTTGGTCTTCTTGACCGTTTGCCTAGCTTGCTAGTTAGCTTTTTTACTAGTAACTGTGGTCCATCCATTAGTAGATGGGACACTATATTTACTTCCCCTCGTGCAAGTTTTTGGGTTTTGTGGTTGGTAGAGAGGTGGCCATGAGAGGGTACTCGTATATCTTGGGGTCTATGGCTTGACACTTGAAGCATGTGTTGGGGAAGTTGATATACAAAATGCATTGAGAAATGTGTTTGTTTCCTATTTGAATGCCAATGATTTCTTTTAGATTCTTTGAGAAGTCAATCTTGACACATATGTTTTTGCAGCCTAGCAACGCAGAATTGGCTTTACTCGTAGTGGAAGGATTTGATAAGCTGGTCAATAAAACCTCACAAGAGGAGAGGAAGACCAGGGAACTCTAACCATATAGGAATTCTGAGCTTGGCTTGCTTAGACACTACAACATCCCTACTCTAGTGGGAGAACACAAGAGTATTACAAATAAACCATTGACCATGTTTAAATCACAACACAATGCTTAATTTTAGAAAACTTAAAATGGAAAAAGCCCTTGGTTAAGTTTTGCACACCCTTAAGCTTAATGCCATGGGGCTGCCAATAACTGTGCACCCAACTTTTAAGCATGATTTTTGAGGGGATGTGACCAACAAAATAACCTATCAAGGGAAAATTTTACTTCCCTCCCATACAAGCTTTTGGGTTTTTTAGTTGGTCGAGAGGTGGCCATGAGAGGGTACTCGTACATCTTGGGGTCTATGGCTTGACACTTGAAGCATGTGTTGGGTAAGTTGATATTCAAAATGCATTGATAAATGTGTTTGTTTCCTATTTGAATGCCGATGATTTCTTTTAGATTCTTTGAGAAGTCAATCTTGACACATACATTTTTGCAGCCTAGCAACGTAGAACTGGTTTTGTTCGTTGCAGAAGGATTTGATAAGCTGGTCAATAAAACCTCACAAGGGGAGAGGAAGACCAGGGAACTCTAGCCATATAGTAATTTTGAGCTTGGCTTGCTTAGACACTACAACATCCCTAGTCTAGTGGGAGAAAACAAGGGTATAACAAATAAACCATGGACCGTGTTTAAATCACAACACAATGCTTAATTTTAGAAAACTTAAAATGAAAAAACCCTTGGTCAAGTTTTGCAAACCCTTAAGCTTAATGCTATGGGGCTGCCAATAACTGTGCACCCAACTTTTAAGCATGTTTTTTGAGGGGATGTGACCAACAAAATAACCTATCAAGGGAAAATTTTCAAACCAACGACATGCATTGTCAAATTCAAGAGAATCAAGGAAAACATCAAGCATGAAATCAACTGGAATTTGTTCGTTACCTTGTGAAACACCTTTGAGATGAATTTCCTTGTTTGTTTCGGTGCCATGATTGTCTAGAGCTTCATCGTAAACACTTGCATCAAATGGTGATGCATTTGCCTAAAAGTCCACCATGATATATGCAAGGGAAGACTCGCTGCTCAATGGGTGGAGTAAAAGCTGGTTCGGTGCAGTAAATGTGTGATGTGACAAATGTCTTGCCTAGATTGTAACTGATCGATATTTTGAAAATTGAAAGCTATAAATAGACATGAATAACCATAAAACCCTAGCAGAGCCCAACACGTGTTTCTTCTTCATAAACTCTCAAAAGCCTCCACTTTTAATCTCTATGGTTGAAATTTGAAATTAAAAGTTATGGGGCTCTCTAAATCTTTACATAGTTGTTTCCAAAATTTCCACTTTTCTAATCCATAAGTTCTTCAATCCAAAATTTGACGGCGAACCAAGCATGCACAAACTGATCAAATGCTAAATTGGAATATGACTGATGTCCAACAAAAGGTTCATTGGACACATGGGAAAAAGAGAGAAAATGAGGTTATATAACAAAAAAATCTTAGTAGTCAATTTTATGTGCAATTCGTATAAGCACTAAACTAGATTGAGTTTCTCTTAGGTCAAGTAAATTTCATTCGACTTCCATATATTCTATTATTATTAGCTTCAAGTGGGTTCATATCCATTTTTTTCCAATCTTGATTGTATATTTATTATAGTTCCCTTGTGAATTTATTTAATTAATACAAAAGAACAATTTATAGTACGAGTGTAAAATCTGTGCCATTACCTTCAAGAGGTAAATTGCAGTGCCTAAACCCCATGTCAATTGATCTCTATGGTATGTTCCCATGAGTTGACCTAGCACCCATAAAACTTTGACCTTGGTTGGCCTTCTTGTCTTTGTTATCTAAGGTGGGTACGATCAACCTTCCTAAGCATGGTACAGTCTTTCAAAGCCTTGACGCATGTGCTCCATTAATTGGGTGCATCATTTGAGCCTCCAAACTGTTGTCTCAATTGGTTTCTCCTGATTTTTTAACGAAGGTGATCATTAGCTCAGCCAAAAACCTTTCAAAGTTTGCTGTGGTTTGTGCCAACGTGGCCCCATTTTACCTTGATTTATTTTCAAATAAGCCTTTAAGCCTATACTGTAACTCATAAATGATATTTGGGATATCTTCTCTAAAATACACAGGAAAGCTCATGGAATACACCCGACTATTGTTATGTTTGAGCTTGCCAGATTTTATTAAAATACATTGCAGATCATTTGCTTCAAATTTACCTTGATTTTTTTTGAAATAAGCCTTTAAGCCTCTGCTGTAACTTACAAGTGATATTTGGGGTCATCTTTTCTAAAATACACAGGAAAGTTCGTGGAACACCCAACTATTGTTATGTTTGAGATTGCTAGATTTTAGAAAAACACATTGCAGATCAATTGCTTCAATTTATCAATGGTTAGAAAATAACCTAGTCAGTATCTTGTAGGCATCCAGATTTATCTTGATTTGTCTATGAAACTTCCTTTGAAATAAATGTATGATCGTTTTCTTGCAGGATTATTCTTGTTCATTTTATCTACCTACTACATTTAATAACTTGTTACTTAACCTGCCTACTAAAATCATTTGCACAAGTAAGAATAAATGCAATAAAAACAACAGAACATTTTTTTTGGTTTTTGGGCTTATGGTCCAGCATTGAGATTATGGTCCATTTTATTGCGATGTCGGGGCAAGCCTGTGGGCTGCATTACCATGGATTGGGGTTGAACTTGGGTCACACACTCAACGAATGTAACATATTTGCAAAACTCGATGAACCTCACTTACCCATATTTTGATCTTTCACAATCTTTCTAACATTTCCTTCAAGTTATGGGCCACCTTATTGCACTGTGAGGATTTGAACCTCAAGTTAGAATAATTAATATAGGGTCTTAAATGTAAGTTAAGTTATAAATGTAAGTTGAATTAGTAGATTGACAAAGGAAATAAATACACAATAAGAAAATATAACTTTGTGCTCTATAAAGCGGATAATAAAGGGGTGCATTGGTTAACCTTCTAACTAAAGGGTAGTTGGCATTCGTTTGGCTATCTCTTTCACTTTATGTATTTATCCATTTCATATCTGATTTGAATGGAGAACGACACAATTGTCCTTCCTCTCTACTTTTTTGAGTTTTTCTCTGAACCTTGTTTGTCGTTCTCTCATGGTATTAGTGTTGTGGATGTGTGAGGATTTTGGGAACATTAGTAGAGGAATTGTTTGGTCAAATTCTCAATAAATAGACCTGAAATAAATATCAATACCCTAAAATTACAATAAAGAAAAAACGACTTGGAATCAAAATTGCATTTCTGAGTGTGGTATTGCTGACACAGTTCTCTAGGACATATTTGCACGGGACTCTGAAATTTTAAGGACAACTTTTCCAAAGTAGTAGTTTTTTGAAGATTTTTGCAGTTTTTAATTTTTTGGTCTTTGGCACAATTTTTCAAGGCAGTTTTGTACATAAAAACATTTAATCTCTGCATAAATTGGTGAGTTTCATGTCACTTAGATATTTTTTTTTCCAGATTTGGTATATTTCTAAAATACAAAAGTGGAACCGTAGAAGTTTCTAATATTTAGGAAGCCTTTATTTGTCTCGATGTTTGGTGGTTATCACTAGTTATGGCAATAGAAAGAATGATTAGTCTTATGGTTTCGGATTCCCAAAGGTGTAGTGGTCTAAATTTCACCATTTGGAAACATAGGAAGTTGAGCATTTTTGTGTTTAAGTTGGATGGGGTTATCATTAAGGAATTGCCTAAGAATCAAGTAGAAGAGATTGCATTAAATGAAGATAACGACTTTGTTCAATAGAATAGGGAAGCTTTGATTCTGTTCACTTCATTTATTGCTAATGAAATGTTGGCTGAAGTATTAGATTTCAAATATATTTCAGAGAGGTGATGGAACAAAAAAAGTAAGTGAAATATTTTTGATATTTCAACGACATGCTGCTTGAAAAATTTGATATTTTCACTCAAGATGTAGTAATGGGAGTCTCTTTAACAACATTTGTTGAAGTTTAAAGACAAAGGATCGACTAGCAGCCATTAATTGAAAAGTAGATGACGAAAAATTGGTAACAATCATTGTCCATAACATCCTTCTGTTATTTAATATATATTTTGAAACTTCCAATCAAATTGCTACAAAAAATGATTTGAATTTTGATAAACTGTATAGCAAATTATTGCATGGGAACAGTTGGAATAGGCAGTTTGGTCCATGGGAGGGGTGAATTCAAAGAGTGCTTTGTTGGTGAGTTACAAGGAAAAAATAAATCCACAATTTGTTTCAAAATTTCAACCACTTCAAGTAATAACACTTCCAAGTCTAATATTAGGTGCTATTTTTGTGGAAAGAAGTGTTATATAAAAAAAGATTTTAGGAAGACGTTGGATGGTTTGGAAAAAAGAGGAAGGTAGGACAAGCGAATATGGTTTATGAAGATGAGTGTGCCTTACTGGTGTCCTTATGTAATCATTTAGGAAGAGAGATTCGATTATTTGATTCAGGTGCTAGTAGCTAGATGACTAACCAACGTGATTGGTTTGTGAATTTTGTCGAAGACTCAAGTAGGACAAAGTCAGTGCCACTTGGTGATGGGAGGTCATAGATTGTGCATGGTTATGATGTCAAAATCAGCTCACAAGAGGGTAAAAAATTTAGATTCCAAAATGTCTTTTATGTACATGGCTTAATTAAGAATTTGATTTCCTTTAGTCAAATCACTAGTTATGGGCACTCGGAGGTATTTTTTGGATGATAAATGTCTAGTTAAAGAGAAGAGTAGTGGTAAAGTTCTTGCCAAGGGGGTTAGAGAGTATAGTCTTTATAGATTTGAGGTTGTTGAGACATCATAGGTTAATGCTTTGGATGCATCCAATTTAGAGTTTAGACTTCAGCACCAAAGGTATGGACACCTCAATGGAATGTATCTCTCTTTGTTTAAGATTGATATGGACACCTCAAGGGCTGGTTTGCCTTCATTTCAGATTCATAAACAAGTATGTTTATCTTTTTTGAAAGGAAACAAAGCAAGAAAACATTTCCAAAGGATATGGCATGGAGTCATCTGTTGTCTTGAATTGGTTTATGTAGATCTTTGCAGTGCAATGAGGGTTAAAAAAGTGACAAATCAATGGAGGCAAAATCTGTACCTAGTGCTTTATACTTCCTATTTTTTTTTTAATGATAGCAGTAGGAGGTTGCGGGGGTATTTTCTCAAACATGAGTGAGGTGTTTAAGAAATTTAAGTAGTTTAAAGATGTTATAGAGCTTGAATCCACTTTGAAAATCAATTTTCTATGTACTGATACTTTTTGTTTTGTAGCAAAGCATTTGCTAATTTTTGTGGAAAAGATGTGCAAAGACAATGTTTTGCTCCTTATAAATCGCAACAAGATGGAGTTGTGGATAGGAGGAATCGAATGGTGATGGAGTTAACTCGATGTATGCTAAGGGATATGAGTATTCATTCCTATGGAGTTTTGGGCAAAAGTGACAAACACAATTGTGTATATTCTTAATAAGAGCTCTTCCAAGGGGTTGTAGGGGCTCACATCACTAAAGGCTTGGTCAAAAAGGAGACCAAAGGTACATTTATTTAAAATATTTGACTGTATAAATGTACATTTCTTTAAAGATATTGCACATGTTCACGATCCATATCAGGGTTGCAGTAAATTGGATAAGTCCAATTTTTTTGTCTTTGATGGCTATGGTGAACAATTAAAAACATACAAAGGCATGGACACGTCTACTAGAAAGGTAACTATTGATAGGACTGTTGATTTTGATGGGGTGGTAGTCTTTCCAGTTCTGATTTTTAGTCAAAACCAATAGTAAAATCAGATTTCCATGTGTCTTGAGTCCTACTGACATGCCTTTAGATAGTATTGAAAATGCGCAAGAGGTTCAAGATGTTTTGGGTGTTGATATAGGAGCTCAAATGCCTGCTGGGGAGGCCGATTTGGAGTTTAATTTTTTTTCTTGGATAGGTTGGTGATGATGCTGATCTAGATTTGACTAGACTTGAGCACGTTGTGCCAACAAGGAGATCAGGGTAGTATCATACTATTTTAAAGGATTTAAAGCAAGATGAGTTGGACATGTCTAATGCTGGTTCAAGATTAAACAGAAATGTCAATATTGTTTATGAATCTCTTACATTTGATGTTGGTAGCGATTCCGCTTTTGTTGCTAACAATGTGACATAGCCGTCTTCTTATAAGGAAGCAAAGGAAAGCTAGAGTGGGAGACAACCATCAAGCCTAAGTATGATGCTTTGATGCATATCAAAATATGGGTGGTTGCTGATTTGGCCCCTGGTAAAAAGGCAATTGGTTTATAAAACCTAATTGAGGTCAGATGGTTTGCGGGACAAACATAAATCCAGTATTATAGCAAAGGATTTGCCCAATAGGAGGAGACATTTCCCCCCATAGCCAAGATAAAAGCAGTCAGGTTAGTGACTGTGGTTGCTTCTCAGTTTCATTGGAAAATGTTTCAAATGGATGTCAAAAGTGCCTTTTTGAATAGTGATTTGATGGAGGTGTACATGATGCAGCCAAAAGGTCTTGTGGTTGTTGGCAAGAAAAACTTGTGTGCAGGTTGGTAAAAGTACTTTATGGGATGAAGCAAGTGCTAAGAGCATAGTACACCAAAATTGATCATTTTTTGACCCATTTAGGGTTTAGAAGGATTCCTCCTAATCACAATATTTATGTTAAAAGTTCAGTGGATGATATTATCATTTTTTATTGTTTATGCTTATGACTTAGTCATCACAAGAAGAGAGATCGACAATATTAACAAGGAAAATTGGATCTTTGCTCTACTTTTGACATGACAGAATCAGGTCTTGTACACTATTTTTTAGTGTTGAATTCTTGCATAAAGATAGAAGTGTTTTTATTTTTCAGCAAAAGTATGCAAGAGAACTACTTGATAAATTCAAGATGGTAGATTGTAGACCAATGATGACCCCTATGGAGGCTGGTTTGAAACTAGGAGCCTCAAGTGATTTTACTCAGCAGGTCAACAAATCACTTTACTGAAAATTGGTGGTAAGTGTTAACAATTCTTTTACAGGTCAGATTGTCTCTCGCCATTCGGAAAGTTCACGTCTCTAGCCAAGGAAGAAAGAATACATTGGGTTTGTATAGACCAATTGAAATACTCATTTGCAATGGCCTTTGCTACAATAGGATTTCCTTCGGACAAATTTGCCCGAAGGAATGGTTCATCAAAGAAGGCTTGATTTTACATAGCTTCAGAAAAGTTCAAAGGACCATTGCAAAATTTGGAAGGGACACTCAAGAAGTCCGAAGGGTATGTTACCCTTCGGAAAAAATTCTTCGCAAAAAATCCGAGGGGCTTAATAGTTTTTCCGCGGAAAAGAGCTAAGAGAGGACACTTCCATGTTTTTCGAAAGGCGGAAAAGGACAAAACAAGAAACCTGAAAGGCAAGGTACCCTTTGGAATGGTCATTTCAAAAATCTTGAAGGGCACCTACCCTTCAGGAAGGTACACTTCAACTTCGGGAAAGTTGTTTGCAAAAAACCTGAAGGGCATGTGTCCTTTGGGGAGGTCCATATCGCAAATTTAGGGGCTTTACAAAACCCTGAAGGGCACTTGCCCTTCGGGAAAGGACCATGGCAGAAAGCCCGAAGGGCTGTTCTTTTTGGAAAGCCAAGGGACAATTCCGTGGAATTTTTGTCCGCGGGAAGTTGAAAGTAAAAACCCAAGAGAATATAAATAAGCAAAGAAAGAAGGAAGGATATCCTTCGGAAAAATTGGCAAACAAGAAATCTGCAGAAAAATAAAAGTCCACAGGAAATCCAAAGCCAAGGGCAAGATAGACAAATCCGAAGGGAAGACTAAGGGGATAAACAAAAGATCTGAAGAAAATCCAAGACCAAGGTAAAGCCAACAAAAAAGCCACAGGAATGAAACAAAGGGATAAGCAAAATAGTCCGAATCAAATACGAGTGATGGAAGGGATGGACTAAATTGAAACAGAATATTCGAGGAAAGTCTAAGGGAAATCTAACTATGCAAAAGGGTTGAAAATAGATGATCCGACGGGAAGTTGAAGACAAAAATAGAATCCCGTCAAAAATAGACAAGACACAGGAAGAGCAAAATAAGAGAAAATACATGCAAGCAAAGATTATTATTCGTTGACTGGTCAAATCTTGAGTTGACTGGCTGTTAAAGTCACGCTTCTCCGCAGTTTGACTAGTGAACCACATGCATCCAAATGTTCCAGCTCAGTTCAAGCTTGACTTCTAAATTTGGGTGTTCCTTCCACGTTGCAAGACTCTCAACGATCTGGCAGTCCAAGTGGAGTTGACTGGACACATTCATTACACGTCTTCTTTGTTCTTCATGCAAACGTGAGTAGCTCAAGGGGAGTCTATTTTGGAAACTTGGCGTAATCTTCCATGCAAAGAGAGGTTTGACTTTCAACAAACTCATCGTCCATTCTCAAATGCCAAAGGGTTAGTGAAGTTTCTAATTTTTGACGTGGCTCACTGAACATGCACAAGCAAAGTCAAATGTTTGAATTCACCATCTAATTCTAGCGCCGAGGAGCTTTCATGCAAAGAGGAAGAAGACAAAATAGACTTTTTGTAAAGGCTGAGTTAGACTGATTTGGCCTCTCTCCTAATTTTCAACGCCAATCTCTTGGCTTTTGTAATTTTTTATATTTATGGCTTTTCAACCTTAGATTTTTTATCCCTCTTTTGGCAATAAAACTTCTTCTAAAGATTGTGCTGTAACCTTTTTCAAAATCAATAAGAAGAGGACTGTGTTTTTTCAATTTCCAGTAGCTAGTATAGTGTATTTTTGTTATAGATTTGCCTAAGTGATAAATTTTCTTTCTTCCTTAACAAATCTGAATTCGTACCTAGTTACTAGTTGGTCATTTATGCAGGGCACGTTCTGTGTTTGATTGTCTTTTGCTGAGTTTATAGTGGATATTAATGGCTGTTTAATGCCTTTCATCAGGCCTATTTTTTCATTTCCCTCAAGCTTAGATCATTAGATTAAACCTTTTCGTGAAATACTTATGTGTATTGATCAATTGGAGTTGAAGTTTTGCCTCTTCCTTGTCTGAATCAGTGTTCTTAGAAGCTCGATTTGAGTGGATCAAACAAATTAGGTATATCACCGCTTTAGCTAGGATTTTCTTTCAAGTTCTTTTTCCCCCTTTCCCCAGGCAGTTTGTAGCGTAGAAGTTGAGATCCTCATTGTTACATCTTATTGGAACCAGTCTTATCTGGAAGTTCTTCTTATCATTGAGGTACCTACCCTCGTGAGAAGATCCCATTGTTTCAACTAGAGCGAAGATTAGTCATTTCAGCACGTCTTCGAGCAGGGTGCAACTGACAACAATAAGTTTGATATATATTTCTTTCCATGGGCCTGATATTTCATTTGTTGTTAGCTGTGTTAGCAAATTTCTTAGCAAACCCAATGCTGATCATTGTAGGGCAGAAAAGAGTATCTCAAGGTATGTCAAAGGCACATTGGTTTTTGGAATTTGGTATGTTTTTTATGATGATTAGCTGGTTGGTTATACAAATTTAGATTGGGATAGAGCAATTGATGACAGGTAATCAACAACGAGATATATTTTCAATCTTGGAATAGGTACAATATCTTGGGTAAGCAAGAAACAAAACAATGTTGTGTTGTCTCTACTAGAAGCAAAGTGCAAGGTTGCTGTTTTAGCTGCATGTGAGGCAATTTGGTTGAGTAGGATCTTGGCTGATTTAAAATTACATTAAGAGCACTCTAGATATATTTTTTGTGATAATCAAGGCATGCTTAAATTGTTTAAAAATCTAGTTTTCTATCCATGTACCAAGCACATAGAGGTTCATTTCCATTTTATTAGTTTGATGCTGGAGAAAGGTTTTATTCAGTTGATATATTGTCCAACTCAGAAGAAAGCAACATATACGCTAACAAAACTTCCCTTTATTGAAAAGTATAGTAAATTAAGAAATAATTTTATATGTTCTCATATATGACCATTAAGGAAGGGTGTTAGAATAATTGATATAATGGTCATAAATGTATGTCAAATACTTATATTATAAAAGTACATTGACATAGGATATAAGTGCACAACAGAAAATATAACATCATGCTTTATAAAAGTTAGTAATAAGGAAGGGTGCATTGGTTAATCTTGTAACTAAAAAGGGTAGTTGGAATTTGGTTTGTCATTACTCTCACTCTATGTATTCACTCATTTCATTTCTGATTTCAATAAAGAACAACAAAACAAACCTTTCTATCTCCATTTTTTATTTTTTCTCCCATCTTTGTTTGTCTCTCTCACGTAGGCCATTCTCTTACAAGTGCACCCTTTTACAATTACACTGCAACCTTTTGTACCGAAACAATGCAACTATTATAGAAAAATACAACTATGAAATATAGGGAAGCATCAATGGTATCATTTTACATGGCTTAGTTCATAGTATAAAGGCAAATACTTGTGTGTTATAAAGTAAAGTGAGTAACTCGTGTGTGACTCACCTGCTGATTTTTGGGTGAGTTAGTGTCGAAAAGTTTGGTGAGCACTCGTGAGTTGGGCAGAAAAACTTGCCAACCGTGTGAAAAGACATAAAAGGGTTGGAAACTGCAATTTTTATTTTTTCGGGTCATTTTCTGATATGTTTAGCTCTGCCTTGATTTTCATAATATAACATTTAGCAAAACAGGAGGTGGCGAAGGCTTTTATTTATAAAATAAACACTTAAGGATGGACTGTAAAAATGTATTCCTATGCTTTAAGTTTATTTTATAAATATAATGTCCATGATGATTGAGAGTGGTCTCAGATCTCTAGGAGTTATAATGAAGAAGATAGTTTTTAGTGGATGCCTCCAGATTCAAACTTAGACAAATTTTAGGATTACTAACGGACTTTCAGCATTTTTTCAGTTGATGTAAAGTGATCATTGGATTTTTAGAAATTTGCAACGGTTGGAGTTCAATTTGAGAGGTCAAAGGTCTCAATGAAATGTTTGATTGGATATACCTCGGCTTTAAGAGTTGATGATGCATTTGTTCTTGAGGAAGA
Source organism: Torreya grandis (assembly GCA_037957365.1). Classification (NCBI taxonomy): domain Eukaryota; kingdom Viridiplantae; phylum Streptophyta; class Pinopsida; order Cupressales; family Taxaceae; genus Torreya; species Torreya grandis. The sequence continues at coordinate 3,184,723 of JARHVA010000384.1, forward strand.
TGCTTAACCTTCCTGTTTGAGGGTAATGAGGAAGGGGAAGTTGTAAATTTTTGAGGGATTTGTAAATTTCTATGATGATTATCAATATTCATATGATATTGTGATGTCCATTTTACTACTTTTTGTCTTAAGCTAATAGGAAATGGGTTTATATGTTCAAGTTTGTGTTGCCAAGTGTTTGCTAAGTTCGATTTTTTGAAGGATGGTTCACTTCTACCTGAATACTATGGTTTTCCTCTCTTATGGAAATCAAAAAACAAAGGTAACTATCAGAATCCACAATTGTAACATGTGTTGAACGTACAAAGGAAGGACTGGAGATGGCCTTAGTGTTAGGGAAAATGCATTACTTGTGCAAGAAATTAAATGTGGAATTAACAAACTACAAAACAATCCAAAAAAAATAACACCATAACACATATTTACGTGGATAACCTGCAAATAGCAGTAAGGGAAAAACCATGGGGCAATAGCAGCTACACACTTCTATTATCTCTTCAACCTATCTCTGTTTTACAAAGCTTTCTCTAGTTTTGCCTTCTTATTCATGTCTTACACACAAAGCTTCAAGTCTCCAAAGCTCACAGCTTTGATTCCTAGTATGGCTAAAAACTAACTTTCCTCAATGCAACTTGCATAACATCTTGAAAATTGCAAAGCCTCTCTTAATTACAAAGACAAGGATCAACATCCTTAAACATAAATACATGAGAGAAAGAATCCAAGGAGTCTCCAAAATTGTGCCATACTCCCACACGGATGAATAGTGTGAATAGTGTCAGGTTGTCTCCCACATGTGCCAAGGGTCAAAAGTAGATTCCCTACTTTTGACAATGTGCCGCCACCATGTGCCATCCAAAATAGTGCCCCACTTCACATAAGTGAATAGTAGTGCATAGTAGTCTTTGCTTGCCACCCACATGCACAACAGTCAAAAGGTAATCAATCACCTTTTGACTTGAGCCAACACTCACCATCAAGGAGCCCACAAGAACTGTGCCCCACATCCATCCATGTGCACAAAGCAAAAGCCTCCATGTGCCTTAGTGGAGAAATGTGCCCCACATGCCACCTCACCAGCATGAACAATGGCAACCACCTCACCAACATGAATATTGACTGCAACATCCCCAACATGAATAGTGTTTGCCACCTCATCACATGAATAGTGACTGCCACCTCATGACATAAATAGTGACTGCCATCTCACTATGCCTTGATAGCGACTTCAACTCCAGACATTCTCCCACTTGAAGTCAATATACAAGAATTTCAAAAACTTGTGTATTCAACCAACTGCCTCCATTGCCCGATGCTGTCATTATTGTATTTTCATCAAGTCTAGAGAAGTGTGGCACCAAACAAACTTCCTTGTCTTGAACAGGATTACTCCTGTCATTGTTGTAGCTCCCACTTGCACAAGACTCCCTACTTGCAGAAAACACTCAAACACATTTTTTCAAAAGCACCATGGCTTTGATACCAGATGTTAGGAAAAATGCATAACTTGTGCAAGAAATTAAATGCGGAATTAACAAGATACAAAATAATCCAAATAAATTAACACCATAACATAGAAATTTACGTGGAAACCTTGCAAATAGCAGTGAGGGGCAAACCACGGGGCAATAGCAACAAGGGAAAGCCATGGGACAATAGCAGTGACACACTTTTATTATTTCTTCAACCAATCTCTGTTTTACAAAGCTTTCTCCAGTTTGGCCTTCTTACTCATGGCTTACACACAAAGCTCCATGTCTCCAAAGCTCATAGCTTTGAATTCTAAGAATGGCTACAAACTAAGCTTTCCTCAGTGCAACTTGGGATAACATCTAAAAGCCAAGCACCAACATCTTGAAGAGGGCAAAGCCTCTCTTAATTACAAAGACAAGGATCAACATCCTTAAATAAAAATACATGAGAGTGAATCCAAGGAGTCTCCAAAATTGTGCTATACTCCCACACGGATGAATAGTGTGAGGTTGTCTCCCACATGTGCCAAGGGTCAAAAGTAGATTCCCCACTTTTGACAAAGTGTCACCACCATGTGCCATCCAAAATGGCGCCTCACTCCCCGAGTGAATAGTAGTGCATAGTAGTCTTTGTCTGCCACTCACATGCACAATAGTCAAAAGGTAATCAATCACCTTTTCACTTGAGCTAACACTGACCATCAAGGAGCCCACAAGAACTGTGCCCCACATCCATCCATGTGCACAAAGCAAAAGCCTCCATGTGCCTTAGTGGATAAATGTGCCCCATATGCCACCTCACTAGCATGAACAATGTCAGCCACCTCACCAACATGAATAGTGATTGCCACCTCATCACATGAATAATCACTGCCACCTCATCACATAAATAGTGATTGCCATCTCACCATATGCTTGGATAGTGACTTTAACTCCTAACATTCTCCCACTTGAAGTCAATATACAGGGATTTCAAACACTTGTGTATTCAGCCAACTGCCTCCATTGCCCGATGCTGTCACTATTGCATTTTTATCAAGTCTAGAGAACTTTAGCACCAAACTTCCCTGCCTCGAACATGGTTACTCCTCATGTCATTGTTGTAGCTCCCACTTGCACAAGACTCCCTACTTGCAGAAAACACTCAAACAAAGAGTTTTTCAAAAGCACCATGGCTCTAATACCAAATGTTACGGAAAATGCATAACTTGTGCAAGAAATTAAATGCGGATTTAACAAGCTTCAAAACAATCCAAAGAAAATAACACCATAACACAAAGATTTATGTGGAAACCCTACAAATAGTAGCAACGGAAAAACCATGGGGCAATAGCATCTACACACTTCTATTATCTCTTCAACCAATCTTTGTTTTACAAAGCTTTCTTTAGTTTGGCCTTCTTACTCATGGCTTACACACAAACTCCTAAGAATGGCTACAAAATCAGCTTTCCTCAATGCAACTTGGCATAATGTCCAAAAGCCAAGCACCAACATCCTGAAGAGGGCAAAGCTTCTCTTTATTACAAAGACAAGGATCAACATCCTTAAATAGAAATACATAAGAGAAAGAATCCAAGGAGTCTCCAAAACTGTGCCATACTCCCACATGGATGAATAGTGTGAATGGTGTTAGGTTGTCTCCCACATGTGCCATGGGTCAAAAGTAGATTCCCTACTTTTAACAAAGTGTCACCACCATTTTCCACCATCATGTGACATCCAAACTGGCGCCCCACTCCACATGAGTGAATAGTAATGCATAGCAGTCTTTGTTTGCCACCCACATTCACAATAGTCAAAAGGTAATTAATTACCTTTTGACTTGAGCCAACACTCACCATCAAGGAGCCCACAAGAATTGTGCCCCACATCCATCCAGTGCACAAAGCAAAAGCCCACATACTACATCCATCCATCCATGTGCCTTAGTGGAGAAATGCACCCCACATACCACCTCACCAACATGAATAGTGACTGCCACATCACCGACTTGAATAGTGACTGCCACCTCATCACATAAATAGTGACTGCCACCTCACCATGCCTGGATAGTGACTTCATGTCCTAACACGTAGAAGGCATTTGCATTCAAGGATACTTCATAATACATTTTTCATCTGAAGCAAATGAGGACAAGATGTTTCAAGCTAGCCTTGTTTTTTTAGTTGTTTGTGTTGTTTTATGTGGCTTTGGAATCTGGGTGTTTCAACTGAGGAGATTCCCTCTAAGGTGCCATGCTTGTATCCATTTATTCATTCTCCCCACTAGAGTTTGGAATGAGGATACGTTTTGTGTAAATTGTAGATTATACTAGAAATCTGAAAGTAGCTGTCTATGCTAGAACAAATATTTATTTTGATCTTGAGAAATCTCTTCTAGATAAGATACACCTGAAACTATGGATTATGTTCGGGAACAATTATTAGACCTGGGAACTATACCTATCCGATGGCGAGTTTTCCATGATTTTGGAAACTTTTCTAGGATCCCTGTTACAAGGGATTAAATATACCTAGGGGAAGTAAACAGAGTTCAAGCTCTTCTAAGCTGTCATAACCTATTGCTCAGACTCCGTTAATGTTGGAGCCAACAATCCCTGCTCATCTTTATTAAATGGAGATTAGAATTTTCAAGTTCCACCCTTAAAATTTTCCAAGGGAGAGATAATTGTTAACTCCCTTTAAGATATGGAGCTTTATAAACATTATCAGAAGCAAAAACATTTCCAGGGAATGGTGTAATAGACATCTACACGAACTGCATGTAATCCTTAGGAGGAGATGGCTAGATTTTGTTGTCATGACTCATAATAATGAGATACAGATTTGTTACACACAAATGTATAACTTACACCTTGTTTCACATTCTTGTTTGAGTTTTGTGGAGCCTTTGATATTATCCCAGGAAAGTGAAGTGAGTGCACAATCTTCACCACCTTCAACACAACATCGATAGAAGTCATCTTAAGCGTCTTGATATTCTACATGACTTGTTAATCCCAATATTTGCTCTCCTATTTTATGTGTTTTTGTACATTGATACTATAGTCCTCCCTAGTTATTCTTATTTTAGTCTTGGTATCAAGTTTTGTATTTGCATTTTAAATATTTTTCTTTTCATTGAGTGGAAAACAGTTTTCGTCTATAATTCTTTTTAAGTTTTTTTGTAACTCCTGCTTGAAATCAACTAAATTCTCAATTATTCATTCCATGTTTGAAAGTTATAAGGGTACAGTCAATGAACAATACATAGAAGTCTGGGCCAAAATTATTGATACAAAAAAGATGTGACAAAATTTACCATCATGTGCCTTTGCACAATTGATGCAATTAATGAAACAATGTTATTATTTGGCATTGGTTTGATTTCTTATTTTCAAAATAATGCTCTTGTATTATTTCTTAGAAAGAAGAAAAAAATTATATTAATGTCCATGAATGACCAAAGTAGGTCAATGGGTCATGAACACACATCAGTTTACAATATCAAGTAGGAGTGTTGAAAGAACTCCAAGACCTGGAAAAATATCTAACACTAAAACAGTGAATGATGAAAGATACTACTTAGAAGAGGTGAACCAAAAAAGGGTAAACTCTAGACATGTCAGAAAAGATAGACATACGATACAAATACAAATAAATGTGAAAATGTTACTCAATGAAACAATGTGAAGGGAGACGATGGTTGGATGAAAAGTCAAACTGGATGACAAGGTTGCAGATAAAAGCTGACTCTAATCTGTATTAAATCATTGATAACTACAAAAGAGCAAATACAGGATTTGATGATATCAATAGAAGAAGCATCTGGGCTCAGAAGCTCTGGCTAGAGAATCCGAGGAGGAAGAAGGGTACTTCCGTTAGAAACTCTTCTTAAATCCATGGCTGACCAGGTTTCAGAGGTAGTGAGGAAATTGGTTATGCACACCTGTCTGAATAGCTTGTCTTATAGAGGAAAATCATTACTTAAAGATATTCTTTCAGGAAGATCGTGTTTGGATAAAATACATTTTAAGACTCACCAAATTACAAAATCTAAGTATAGATTTAAGTACATAATGTCAGACTTGATATCACAAAAATTGAGTGCCTCACCATAACGGAAAATGATCTTTGTTTTTCATTGGCCACGTGGCCCACGTTTTGACTCCTTTCACACACTTTCTTGACTTACGTGTTATGATTTTTCTGCTATGCCAAGAGAACAAGTAAGTAGATAGTCATTTACTTGGAATATTTTTACTCATACCGTATAACCCTGAAACATTGATCATTATAAAAATCAAGTGCAACCATAGGGAGGAATTAGACACTCTAGCTACTGATTGGCCTTTGGTATCATATAATTAGATATCCATAACCTGCATGCAGTTCTAGCACTAATTGCATACAATTCAGAAATTTTTTAGTTAATATATGTTTTAACATATCAAGGTTACAAAAGGCATATTGGTCACTATGATGGTATAAATACACACACCTTATTCTTTTCAAACTAATGAATGTTTTATCGTTTAAGATTTATCTCTCGCCGCTCTTGAGCCTCCTTTATAATTCATTTCATGAAAATCCTGGGCAATTGATGTTCATAACTTCATATTAAACATCAAATGTTATTTCAAGTGAAGCATGTTGTGACATTTAGTACTTTTTTGTTAAGAATATAATATTAATATATTAGTCTGTTGATCTATGCAGTGATGCAATTGATGAATGATGGAGTGATTGCAATATTAGGCCCACAAACATCAGACGAGTTGTATTTTGTGGCTGCTATGGCAGAAGAACATTACATTCCTTTGGTTTCCTTTTCGGCTACAGATCCAGCATTATCACAATTACAGTATCCCTATTTTACCCGGGTTGTTCCTAGTGACACTATGCAGATGGTTGCTATTTCAGGCATTATTGACTATTATGGATGGAAGGAAGTTGTGGCTTTATTCACAGATGATGACTTTGGAAGGAATGCTATTTATGCCCTACGAAACTCTCTTGAAAAGACTGGCTCTAAAATTGTCTTTAAAGTCGCAGTAGATCCTAATATAGGGAAGGATGGAATTCATCAGGTACTACTCGATCTTAATAGAATCAAAACAAGGGTATTTTTAGTACACATGCAACCTGATTTGGGCCAAGCTTTCCTCTCTGTTGCTATCCGTTTGAGAATGTTCAATAGCAGCTATGTTTGGATTGTCACGGATGGTATTGTAAGCATATTAGACACAGCACCTCTTGGGGTTGCTTCATTAACAGCAATGGAGGGTATTATAGGTACTAGAATGTATATTCCTCCATCTTTCAAGTTCAAATATCTCTGCTCTGAATTGAAAAAACGACTGGGAGGTGCCCACAGTGGAGATCGGAATCTAAATGCAGGGGCTTTCTATGCATATGATGCAATTTGGGTGGTTGCTAAAGCATTACATAGCTTATTGAATCAGAAGAAACATGATTTGTCAGGTGATACAGACATTTCTAGTGAAACTTTCAATCCAGCAAAAGGAGGAAAATCTGCTGATGTTTCTACGCTGCTTTATCAAATCCTAAAAACCAGATTTTCTGGTATAACAGGCCTTATTGGATTTGATGCTAAAGGTGACCGCTTGCATTCTGTCTTTGAGATTATTAACAAAGTTGGGACAGGTCTTAAAGCTGTGGGTTTCTGGACTGCAGACACTGATTGCTTGACTATTCATCCTCCAGTGACTATTTCTGAGGATGCATTTAATGCTACCAGTGTCAAAAGAGTCAAAGAGCTGAGTCTTGTAACTTGGCCTGGAGGGAGTAGTAATGTTTCTCGTGGTTGGGTTGGCTCAGCACGTGGAAGGCCTCTTCGCATCATTGTTCCAAATAAAGCTGGGTTTAAGGCATTTGTGCAGATAGGTGTGGACAGGCATAATAAAACAACAGCTTCTGGTTTCTGTATAGATGTGTTTACAGCTGCTCTTTCTTATCTTCCTTACAATGTTTCATATACATTTACAGCTTTTGGAACTGGACAGTCCACTCCCGTTTATGATGACCTTATTCAAAAAGTTGCTGACAAGGTGTGCATTTGGAAATTAATTTAATTGAATTTTAACTTTCTGCTAGTAGTAATTTTGTGTACTTATATTTTTGAACCTCCAGTTACCAGATAGGTCGTCTGTATTTTGTTTGATTAGGTTATGCAGTTTGGTTAGTAGAAAGCATAATCACAAAGTCAAACAATTTGACTAGAGTTTGAATTTTTGAATTAATTTGAAGGACCACAAAACACAGAGAATATGCACTTTACTAGGAAGAGGGCCATCATCCAAAAAAATTACTTAAATAAATTAAATAGGAAGACTGCCATTAATCCAAAAAAATTGCTTAAAATAAATAATCAATATGTGTGTAAACTGGTGGAACTAACTGTGTTTTAGCTGTACCTCAAATTTCATCATTTCTGTAAGATTTCCTAGAGGACTTTTACTGGGGGACAAAAGGGGCCAGTCTATTGTAACTGGGTGTATTCTTAAGTCCCATTGACTTAACTTCTAGTCATGGATACTAATATAATTTCGTTCTTTATTTATTATTTCTATGGTCTGTTCTTTTGTTCAATGTAAGCAGTTTTCTTCTTAAACTTGAGTGTTTGCTACAAGAAGTTGTAAAATTGCTTATATTATTCAAGTTACTATTCACATAAAGAATAATCTTGCGGATTAGGAGGTACCATTTGGATAGCTTTTTTATTATAATTAGGCGGCCTTGCTTATGATAGGATTTTTAGGAGCTTATGCAGAACTGTAACTCATACAAATAATTGATAGAGCCGAATACACAAATAAGTCTGAGAATAATTTTAACACAAGCTATATTCTTTCCTATTACATTGTCTTTCGACACAATACAAATATATAAGAAAAATCTTTCCTATAATTGTGGGGCTCATATCTCCACCACAATCTCTTCATATCCCTATAATAGCTCACAAACAATATCAAGCTATATACGACACTATTGTTTTTACACAACAATATTACTTGTATATATTCTAACTAACCAAATATACATTATTGTTACATAACAATAATGTTGCCAATTACCATACTGTAAGTAATGTTTACTCTATGGTAACTAACTAATCACTGATTTACCTAATGTAAATACTGAATCTCCAACATTCCCCCCTAGTTCTTACAAGATAAAACATTTCCCATTCTTTGATTGAAGCGTGCCACCTTTGTGTGTTCATGATATTCTTACTGATGGTTTTCCCCAATGACGATCAACAACCTTACCTAAATAGTTTTACAGGTTTACTAATAACTTTTCACAATTGGTTTTCTAGGTTTACCAAAAACCTTACACAATTGGTTTTCCAGATTCACCAAAAACCTTATACAGTTGATTTTCCAGGTTTACCAAAAACCTTACACAATTAGTTTTTTTGGTTTACCAAAAAATTTCACATCATGGTTGCTACAATATATTTTGATCAACATTCTACAATGTTTCTACAAAAAGGGGTTACATGGAGAATATTCACATATGAACATCTTATTTTCATATCACATTGAAAAAGATGAAAAACTGAAATCCACACAACTGAAATCACATGCCACTAAAGCAAAAGTGGCCCCGTCGCTAGTGGTTAACGAGAGGTTTGAATGGTCTCCTTCCTTCGTTGCCTCCGACTTCCAACATGGAAAGCTCTTACTCAGTTGATGAAGTCTTGAAGCTCAGTTGTATGTCATTTTTGATGACAAGAATATACTCCCCACAATTTTGACACATTGGACTCAGGACGTCGGGTTCGCCCAATAATGCGTCCTTTACAGGGAGAGAATTTAACATTGACAACTTTATTTTTGTTTTTGACGACATTATTAACATACTTGACAATCACCCAATAAAAAAGACTGACACTTTTGAGTTTTTGATTTTGACCCTTTTACCTTAAAACCTATATTTGAAATCAACATTTAAATAATAAGAAAGTATATAAATGCTGATATTAAAAAAACTAAAACTTGTAAATTAAAAAAGATTCAATTCATAATGGACAAAACTCTAATTACCTATATAAAATGAGTTAGACTAAAACACCTATATACTACAAAATGAATTTGACTAAAACATTCTCCATATCCTAAGACAATATATTTAAAGGACAAATTGGTAAATATATTACCAAATTATATACCATGTGTGATGAGAATAAATTTTTAAGCCGAGGTGCTCCCAGTGTTGGAAGACAACAGACCCAAGATAATACCAACAGAATAATGCACAGAAATATACGTAACTGCAAATTGTTTCGAAGCATCAAAAGCAAACTCGTTTAGTTTGCTGAAGAACTTCGCCTTTGGTCAGTAAATCTTCGAACAATGCTGGAAATCTTACCAAGTCTTCAACAGTTTACACTTTGTTTTTGCTGAAATGCAACTTGTTACATGGAAGAACAAAGAAGTTACATCAGCTGAGCAACAGGGCTACATGAAAAATCTCACCTCATAAAGCTAAAAATGCTAACATGTGCCTTTGCGTCAAGCGATCAAGAATCTACATCATGAAAACAAACAATTTTGAATCTTGCAGGAAATTGAATTACATGTCATATCTTTTCGAAACTACCTTTGTTCATTCAAGTATCCCTTAAAAAAGGACCTCGCCTAGAAAGAGGCAATAAAAAAAAATTGAATTTGGCTTTCATCTATACCCAGAAAGTTTCAAGATGACATGTCTAACTAATTCATATATCCTTCATAGAACACTTTAAGAATCTGAAATACCAGCTTTAAGTCTTGAATCTTGATTGGACCTTCAGGACTTTGGGAGGAACTAACCAGCCCAAGGCTTTGCGTTTGAAATAGGTACTTGATTTTCAAATAGATTGGGCATATGATATTTTCTGACTAACAATCAGCTTCCCTAAAATATGTTTTTTTTTATAACCATACATCTTATAATATTTAATCAGAGCATTCATGTTATGTAGGGGGTCATGTTTGAGAGATCCTTTTCCCATAAAGAAGAGGAGAGCAAGCATCTCTACTTTTTACCAATTTGCAAAGAGTCAACATACTTTTCAAAAACCTCCATTTTATACACAATATGGTCAGCTTAGTTGATCCTAAAATAATCAAGCTCTCCTAGCTGTAAAGGAGACAATCTCTTTGAAAAGCATATTTGCTACGTTGCCGATACAAATAGGGGTATGAGAATTGGATACGTGGATACAGGGATTTTTTGGGGGGGCTTGGATATGTTCTTGGATACGGCCGTACAAAAATATATATACAAAATTAAAAAAAAAAAAAAAATAGGCATATAATCAAATTAACCACATAATATGCATAGAGGAAACAAAATAAGTTAAATAACCACAAAACATACTCATAATTCAATGCTAAATATCATAATATTCAATGGTCGAACTTAATATCGGCATATTCATTATTCTATATATTCATATTCGTCTTCGACAAATGTCTTCATCAAAAAAATATTGTTGAGCGTTCTAGCAAAATTGTAGTGGCCAGCCTTATTTTAAACTTATAAAAATATAATAAAATTAACAATTTATATATTACTAAAAAATTATAAAAAATAAAATTTTAAATAATCTGTGGTCATAGACTCTATTACACTTTATAGTCATACGACACACTCTGCGTGGCAATGGAGTGTTAATGCCATGACAATTAATTAATGAACTGTTGTGCCATTAACACTCCATTGCCATAGCAGAGTGCCATTCTATAGGCAACGATCCTCCCCAAGGGCCAAAGAAATCAGAGAATGCACGCCATGAAAAATAATGCACAACATGAAAAATCGCAAAGTCAGAATGTAAACAGTAGGAAAACAATACACAACAGATTTGAATGCGCTTCTTCCATCTATAAATCCCTCAGACCTCTTCACAATTGATGAATTTTTTGGTAAATAAATGTTTTTAACGGTTTCTTGATGCAAAATTGAAAAAAAAAAAAAAATACTGCAGGATACGGGATGGATATGGGTAGGATACTCCCCTGCCCCTGCGGATACGCCCGGATACATCCAGGGATGTATCCGTAGGGGCAGGGGTGTATCCTGTCTGTATCCCTGGCATATTTGTATTGGATACGTGACGTACCTGTATCAAGGCAGGGGGGCGTATCCGGTAACATAGTATATTTGCATTATTTGTGGAGGAAAGGAATTACACAAGTCAAACAGTTTACCATATTCTGTTTTCTCTTTTCTCAAATTGACATGTGATGTACATGGTGTTTGTAAAGCGTGGTCATGTCTTGACTCCTAAACTCTAGTTAATAAATAGCCAATAAAATGCCTTTTACTTGGAAGTAGTTTTGGGCTTGGCATCTACTCGGCTGTAGTTCCTTAGAGACTTGGATCCTGCACCACTTGTTCAGTCTCTATGAAATAGGAAAACTATTTCCTACCTTCTTGTAAAAAACTTGAGCTGTGTAATAGTGAAAAGGTTCCTATTATTCAATTTCCAATCTTTCCGAATAGCCCCCAAAACTTCCTTTTGCATTCTAAAAGGTGTTTGTGAGGAAGGTCCTGCAGACACTGAAATTGGGAGGCACCTACCCTGGGGTAGGATATTCTTTTTTCAGACGGATACAAATCTTGGAGACATCTCAGGAAGGCCTGCAAGAGATATCTCCCGATTGCAAAGTATGTAGCAATCAGGGGATGTCTCCTGGTGTATCTTGCTGTAAAACACAAAAGAACGTCGAAAAAAAGAAAGTAAATGAAATGCTTAAAAACGTTAAAAGGCCACAAGTTCAAACTCGAGCTCATTCTTATTCATTTAAACATTGAAATTATCAGGAAATTTGCAAAGCATGTAAACCATGTAATTTAGATTTTAAAGAAAAAGGGGAGCCAAATTTTAAAATTTTCTGCAGGTTTGGGCAGCATAGATTAGCAAGGAAAACTATCTCACAGTAAATGAAAGTTGAGAGGAACTTTATTTTCATTTATGTTCCACTTTTATGACATTTCATTTTAGTTTTCATTTTAAAAAAAAAAAATTGTCTTCCCATATTGTATGTACCTTTTAACCATTTACCTACATGCCCTTATTCTGAAAAGTGTGTGCCTGTCCTCATACCCATGCCTGTACCACGTTTCCTAGTGACTCTGTCTGCAGAGCTATAGATATATCAGCTATACATAAATGTCAACCTTCGGCTACATTTTAATGTGGTCCAAATTTTCCAAGTGTATTGATCCTTGTGCTCTGATGTCAGCACCATTGAGGCCTCTATTTTTGGGTAAGGAATGTACCTCTAAGATATTAGATGTACCCTCTTTTGCCGTCTTGTTATGCCATAGGAATTTTATTTGAATAACAGTTTAGCCAGTCCAGACTTGTTTAATGGCCAATAACAATGAATTATGTCTTTTCTTCACTAATTACTGGCCCTGTGAAGCCTCAATGAAAATGTCTTAACATTGCATTGCTCCTTCCAATGACTTCGGGGTGAGTTATAGGATAAGAGCAGAGTCATCTTCAAAGTACATATTAGAAGCTGCTTACCATATTGGAGATTGATCCATTTGATTGACCCTAAATTCTCACAACTTCCAAAAGTTAACCAAATACATCATCTTCTAGGACATACTCGATGTTCTAAAGGGCATCCTTGTTTGATGGTTCTCTTCAACTGAATTTGTTACAAGAGACTACCACTAACATTGACTCTGGCTGAACCCCGTGGAAAAGGAGTAGCTACAATCCTAGCAAATCCAACCAATGAAGCATTCCAGAATGAATTCACACTCTATCTTGTCTGAAATGTTCCTTTTTGGTAATTTTCTGAATTATATTTTTTTTTGTATTTTTCCTAAACTGGAGCGTCAATTAAATATTAAAACAGCAATACTCAGCAATGATATTGAAGATGAAACTGCAATCTTAATTGCAATTGTCTGGATACACATAATACAGATGGAACTATCAATTGAATAACAAATGTATTACAGTCCAGCCTAATGAGACTGAATCAACAATTAATGACTATAGAAAACCCTTACAACCAAGGTTATATCAATAGAAATACTTGCAAAGGCAGCATTTGTCATTCTTGGGTGGTATGGTTGGCTGCAGATGAATTATAGCAGTAGCTGTCACGAGGGCAGCGATTTGGATCCCTAACTGGTACGACAGCCTCCCTAAGGTATGGCAGCCTCTGAATAACAATAAAGTCCGATAGATATCTCTATAACACCCACAAAAACTCTGGAATACTAATAACAACTTCCAGCCAACGAAAAGCTTTAGACTCGATATGTCAGCACAATTATAATACCTGGATGAAATCACTACAATGGATAAGAGGGGTTTTGTCCTCTAAACTTGTATGCAAGAGGGTTTTCGCCCTCATATGGAAAAGTTGAACATAGAAGCTCCAACCTAAAACAATGTTTTGATTTTAAAGATGAATAGTGAATGATGAATCCTTTTGAGCCCAACTCTTTTATAATTCATTTTTTCTAATTGTTCTAACCCTAAAAGTATTTAAAATATTTTTAGATAAATATTAATTTTTGGCTCACTTAATCAATATTATTTGGCCTCTTTTTAATAATAATACATAAGTGTCATTTTTCGATGTTATAAAATAAAGTGACTTAAGACAACTTAAAACATTATTATTACAATTATTTCTCTAATTTTATCCTTGTTTAACCTTAAAAATCTATATTAGGGTTATCTAGGGTTAAAAGGGTCAGAGATAGTCTAAGGTATAAGGATGATAAACTATCTCAATAACAGGCCAATTAAATGCTAAACTCATATGTAACATATGCTGAATTCTATAAACCGAGACAAGCTAAAAATAGTAACTACAACTATGGTAGATATGAAAATGACAAAGAAGTAATGCAAATAGCTGGTTCTGATGCTAACAGTTTTGGATCTTGAATAGAAAGGAAGCAGATTGGAAGAGGATTATAGAACAATTGCCAAATTCTGGATTGAGTGCCTCTGGAGTTGCGAACACTAGTGTCAGCGTTGGATGGTTGCATTGATGCTACTGTTTGAACTTGATGGAGGTGTACAGTACGGAATACCTACTGGAAAAGAATGTCTCCCTGAATGCTTTTGGGTTTGTCTTTACCTTTGCTTTGGTGCATTCAGATCTGGGCCATGGACTATCACTCATGAAATTGCAAAACCCGAGTTCTTCATTCTCATAGTGACTTTAGAGAAAAATGGGTTAATGGGCACATGGTGTCGAGCTGACCCCAAAGACCTTTCTGTCAATGAGCGTTGTCTACATAACCAATATTTCGAAGAGGGCCTTAGACTGATGTAGTTCTTTCCTACATGTTGGCTTGTGTGTGGATCATGCAATATGTGGAAAATAAGTACACCAATGACCTAGCTTGTAACTTAGCAAATCGGGCTCTTAGGCTGCTCCTTCAGTATTTCAGACCTGTGTATGTGCTATCTCTATGATTGATATGAAAATAAGAGAAAATAGAGAAGTTTTGCTTTATCAAGTGCTTTGATGAGTTGCCTTAGGTCTTTTCTAGGTGTATGCTAGGTGAGGAATGAATAAGGGTTGATCTTAATTTATATCAATCCTTTTGGAGAAATTACTCGTACTAAAGTATTTAGGCCGACCATTAGAATACATTTCATTTGCAAATTGGATGACTTTAGGGCACTAGACACTTGCATCGTATCAGGGCACTGGGGTCGACACAGGCGTTTGTCCAGGATGTCGGTGTCTAAGGAACAAGAAAATAGGTACAGACTTAGAATTTGTAGAAGTGGAAGATAAGTAGGGTTTAAGCATTCTAGGCAAGATAAAAGCTCTGGATAATCAACATGAGATTGGTTGGACCAAGAAATAGGGCACGGGGCATAAGATAGAGCAAATAGACTTTAAAAGTGAATTTTTTTCAAAACTGAGAGGAACAACTAAGGTTTGAGTTTCCCAAGTGTACAAGACTGAGGTGCTATATAATTAAAAAAATGTCTATATTTGCCCCTTTTAATTTAGTAATTAAATTGCTTTTTTAAAAGAAAGGAATTTGTACCTGGGTGTGTATAACACACCTTATCTTTATGTGAGTCGAATTTGAGTGCTTTGCTGGTGACTGCCCTGCAACCAAGAGCAGGTTACAATACATAATCAGTGCATATAAACTGAAATTGAAAGTATTGAAATTGAAAGAGCAAGGTTTATGAGTACACCTTGGTATCGATGTAACCGCCTTGCCTATTGGCAAGTTGATTTTAAAAGATATATCATTGTCAGACTCTAAAACTGAGATTAGGACAAATATATATAAATCTAAAAAGTGCATATATCTAAGGAGATAGAGAGAAAGAGAGATTGGAAGGCACATGCCCCCAACCTTGGAGAAAATGTGAGTTGCCACCCGACTGTTGAGATTAGCTCAACCGTGCGACCCAATCCTATTTATAACTTAGTGAACAAAGTCAACTCATACTATCAAATTGGTGAGGTTGGTTGATACAATCAAGTCCAACCTGAAAACTTGGCAAGATTGAGTGATTTAATCACCTCAACTATACCAAAAGCGAACCAACTATTGCAATAGATTGGCTCAATACAATACGTAAAAGTCTATTCTAGTGGGTGATGACAGTTCCTGAGAGTGTTTTGAAATATGAAACTGATTTGGATTTTGCAATTTTAGGTGCACATTGCATAGCATATGCACCTTGGATATGTCTCATGCTGAAACTGTGTATAACAATGATACAAATGTATAAAATTTCATCACAATTGTGAATTTGAATTATATAACTGTTGGTTTGGCCGATTTAGAAATTGTGTGTGGAGAACATGCTTCAAGAGCATGACCCCACTATATATAGAGAAATCTGAAAACTAAAATAAATGCCAATGTAGACATGTTTTCAAAACATGCCTTCACTGAATCTGAGTGTGCCGAATATTGAATAATTGTGAAGAATATGCTTCCAAAGCATGCCCACACTGAATCTGGGTGTGCTGAATATTGAATAAGTGTGGAGAACATGCTTTCAAAGAATGCTCCCATTGAATTTGAAACTATGAATGTTTGGAAGCCATACCTATATGATATTCCTGTTGTCTCCAAATCTTGCACCCTAAAAGAGGATGTTCAGGTCTCTTTCTGATTTGGGCAATGTTAGGACATTTCCAGGTATGTGGGTATACCTACTGTAGGAAATAAACCTCTAGATTTAAAAGGGCTAGCTCCCTGAATGTGTCTCTGCAAAACCACTTATGTCTAAACCAATTTTATTGAAAGGAAAAGAGTTAGAAATTGCAGAAAAGAAAAACCTACTCTAAGAATGGTGATACATCAAGATTATCTTCCACATGAATATCATATCCTAGTGCACAATATAGCAAAACTCACAGACCATTCCCAAGCTCTAAGGATTCTAACACAAGTATTTGAACATAGAGGTGAGATGTGTAAAATGACACAAGGCAAATGAACTGAAAGACAAACTTTGCACATTTCAAAACAATAATACACTTGCAGAAATTCGATACACTTAAATACACTCTGTATGACCAGTTAGATCCAAAACTCTTGCTCAGGCATGAAGGACGAAGGACAGAAAGATGAAAACCATCACTTGTTGTCACTATATGTCTCTTACACACTCAGACAATTGCTCAGAACTTGAAAGAAAACAGACTAGTACTGAATGCTTAAAAGCAAAATGTGATATCATTCCAACAGGGCTTCGCCATACACTGTGTGGGTGTCTTTTCACTAGCCAAAGGGCCGTATATATAGCAGAGAGGAAGTGAGAAGAGGAGGCCTTTGGCGCCAGAAAGAGGAATCATTCGGTTGGAAGTTTCCATCTTCAGCTGCAATTGTCTTTGCAAGGGACACTCATTCCAGCCATTTGATTGATCCATGTCATCTCCTATGGTTACACGGTTTAGTCTGCTCTCTCAAAGATGCTTCTCCAATGTTTGCGATAATAGAGATAGGATATTCTTGAGATGAGTCATGGCATCAAAGCGGTTATCCACCTGTTGCAGATTTGTTGTTTTCATTCTATTGGTCTTGTCTTCCTCCTTTGATTGGTCGTTACAAAATGAGACGGATCCCGGTTGATCAATGGTGATGTGGGCTCTCTCACTGCTTCGACGGATGAAGGATGTGAGCCTTTGGATCTACTTGTGAATCTTTTTGTTTGAACACCAACGATTAGCTCACTGTCTTGAAGTTGACGTTCATTCAACTGTCATTCCACTGGGACAACTCCTTCGGAGGCATTTTCCTTCGGGCTTTTTTTTATTGGGCACCTTCCTATCGTCCTCCCTTTGGACTGCTCAAACATGCCCTTCGACACTCCTATGGACTTTGCACAAGTGTCTATATCCTTTGGACTTTTTTCGAAGGACACTTTGGCATGGAAATACCCTTCGGGATCTTGGGTTTAGGGTACTTTGTCTGAAGGGTGCCCTTCGGAGCTTTTGAAAAGGCCCTTCAGACTTTTCCCAAGTGTCCCTTCGGACTATTTTCTTCGGGCATTCTCCTTGGGCATTTCCCCTAAAAGAATTCTCATCCATTTTATCCAAAAGAAACTACGTTTTGGGCCCCTTTGGATTGGTTCACCTTTGCCAAGAATGCTCCTTTGGGCTTTATGTTTTGGACAAAAAGTCCGAAACAACTTTCCCACGGGCTCCTTTTCTTTTCTCTTCGGAACCTTCTCCGAAGGACACTTTTGCAAGAAAAGACCCTTTGGCAATTTGTGTAGGGCACTTTGCAGGTGAAAAGATCCTCTTGAAACTTGAAGTGCCCTTCGGCAGAATGGAATTGCCCTTTCAAACTTTTGCAAGTGACCACTTCTTGAAAGAGAGACCCTTCGGAAGCTTTGAACTGTACCCTTCGTTGGAAGTTGCCCTTTGGAAGAACGAAAGTGGACCTTTCTTTGAGGAAAAGGCCCTTCGGGCTTTTGAAAGTGTCCCTTTGGACTTTTTCCGAAGGACACTTTGAAGAAAAAAGACCCTTCGGCAAAATAGAAATTTTCCCTTTGAAAACCCTGTTTAGGACCAATTCCTTCGGATTTTTTTTTTCGGATAAAAAGTCTGAAACAATTCCTTTGAGACTTGGACAAAAAAGACCAAACAAAGGCTTTTGAAGGAAATAACATTGAGCAAAGAGATCGAAATAACACTTGCAAAAGATGAAACAAAGGCTTCCTCCGATAGACAAAATCCGAATGCTGCACTTAGCCAAAATGAAAGATGCAAAACTTGGGAGTGAAAAATGGCTTAACATTCTTGGCGATTTCAAGGGGAGGCATGCCTACTATGCCTAAGCCCAGTTGCCTAAATCCTTCCATTGGGTATGGAGTCATGCATATAGGCACTCAAAAATGACTTGAACAGACCTTTGGCCCAAAAACACAGAGTGGATTGATTCACACATACAAGGCAGAGACACCAAACAAAAGGAAGGAAACACACTTGTGGTACAAAGCACATAGGGAACACAACAAGCCAAAGGAAACACACTTAAACTACTATTTACGAAACAAATTTGCAAGGACTAATAAGAGAACTTCAGATGTATCACATTCACAGGGATAGGCAATTCTTCTCCATTCATTTTGGTCAGCTGGAAAAATTTGCTTTGCTTGCACCTGCTAATGATGTAAGGGCCACTCCACAAAGTGTCAAACTTTGTATGTCTGTCTGGTTTTGCTCTACCCTCATCCCATTTCAAGACCAAGTCACCCTCCTTGAACACTCTTGCACTTGCTCTTTTGTCAAAAGACATTTTCATGAGTACTTGGTGGTGTTCCATGGTCTTATGTGCATTGTCTCTTGCTTCTTGCAGCTGCATTGATTCTGTCAATCTGACCTCCATTGGAGTATTTTCAAGTAGTTCCGTCTGCTGTGCAAGTTCCAGAGCAAGGAGTTCTTGAGATATGGACAACCTAGCCTCTTTCCCATAAACAAGCACAAAGGGAGAATTACCAATTGACTTCTTAGGAGTAATCTTGTCAACGCATAAGGCTATCTTCAACTTGTGCCATGCTCTTTGATTGTTCTCAAATTTTCTCTTGATGTTCTTGATGCAGTTCTTGTTAGTAGACTCAACCAATCCATTACCTTGAGGGTAATAATTGGATGAGGTGCTCAAGTAAACTCCATTCCTATTTGTCCAATCAAAAGTTTTAGCACTTATGAAAGCAAGTGCATTATCAAAAATGATAACATGGGGAACTCCAAACCTTGTTATAATGGTCTTATAATACTCCAAGATTGCATTTTCATTTGTCTCCTTCAAAGCAATAGCCTCTACCCACTTTGTGAAGTAGTCAGTAGCAGTCAATATCCATTTGCGCCCAACACTTGATGGAGGGTTGATCATACCAATAAAATCAAGGCTGCACTGCATGAAACGCTGGTTTACTTGGATAGGATTCAATGGAAGGGCTACAAGTTTCTGTTTGCCTACAAAGAAGGCACATTGAGGACACTTTTTAGCCCAGTGGTAACAGTCCTTAAAAAGACTAGGTCAATAGTAACCAGCCCTCATTATCTTTGCAGTTGTTGTCCTAGGAGAGAAATGACCTGTATCTGCACTATTGTGAAATTTTTTCAGCTGCATATCAAACTGATCACTGTCAACACACCTCAACAACACATCATTCACATCTTTCTTAAAAAGAACACCATCTACAAGACTATAAGGAATGGTCTGCAATCTAAAATACCTTCTTTGAGACTTGTTCAAGCCATTGGGGCACTCACCATTTTGAAGAAAACTAATGATGTCTTGTGTCCAACTTTGAACTTGTATGGGATCAGCTGGTTGGGGTTGAACTTCGTTGATCAAGACTTCCTCTTGATGATTTTGAACATCTGAAGCCAAATGCTCACATAACCCTTTACCTCTCACCAAGTTTGTCACCTTGATGTTTACATCATACTCCATCACCTTGGTAATCCATCCAACTCTCTTTTCATTGAGGTCTTTGCTTAGAAGAAGCTCCTTGGTGCTAGGATGAGAAACCATGATATGTATCTTATTGTTTGAAACCATGTGTTTGAATTTTTTCAATCCTCTTATCACATCTAAAGCTTGTTTCTCAACAAATGAATACCTACCCTCATAATCTTCTAATCCTTGGTTGAAGTATGCAATTGGTTGCTCTACCTTTTCATCATTTTTTTGCATGAGCATAGCTGAGATTGTATCAAGGTTAGCAAAGGTATAGAGTATGAAATCCTTGACAAAGTTTGGGTTCAAGAGAGTAGGAGATTTTGCAATTGTTTGCTTGATTTCCTCAAAACTACTCTTACCTTCCTTTGTCCAAGCAAAAGCTTGGTTCTTCTTGAGCATGGGTGTGATAGGCTTTACCACAGCTGCAAAACCTGGGATAAACCTTCTTACAAAGTTTATTTTCTCCAAGAAGCTTTGAAGTCCTTTCTTGTGTTGAGGCAAAGACAAGCCTAGATTAGCTTCAATCCTCTCGGGGTCAATTGGCAAGCCTTCCTTGGAAACAATATGACCCAACAATTTGCCCTCATGGACAACAAAGATGCACTTTTTTGGATTAAGGGATATTCCAAACTCCCTACACTTCTCAAATACCTATCTTAGATGTTCCATATGATCAACATCATCTTTTGAAAAAATAGTTATATCATCAAAGTACACAAGCATAAATTTATTGATCAAACCCCTAAAAGCTGTCCATTGCCCTTTGAAATGTAGCTCCAACATTGGATAAACCAAATGACATCTTGTAGGCAAAGGTCCCCCATTTTATGGTGAAAGCTGTCTTGAACTGATCCTCTTCATTCACCAATATCTGATTGTAACCTGAATAACCATCAAGAAGTGAGAAACGTTGAGAACCTGAAACCACTTGTAGAATTTGTTCCATGGAAGGTAGTGGGTAATGATCTTTAAAAGACACAATATTAAGGTCTAAAAAATCCACACAAAGTCTGATGTCTCCATTCTTCTTTCGGACATGTACAAGATTAGCCACCCAAATTGAGTGTTTGATAAGAAAGACAATCCTAGACTCAATTAGCTTGGTCAACTCTTTCTTCATGAGTTCCCCTATTTTGGGATTGATAGGCCTTTGTTTCTGCCTGACTGGTTTAGCTCCAGATTCTAACTCAATGGTGTCATGAGCTAGACTTGGATCAAACCCTTTCCAATCTTTATATTCCCAAGCAAAAATGTCATGGAATTCTTTGCACAATTCAAGAAAGCTCTATCTCTCAGATAGAGAACATACTTTATCAATTTTCAGCTCTCTCATAGTTCTCTTCTTTCGTGGTCATGCTCACTTTTTCTTTCTTCTTTTGATCATCTTCATTGAAAACACTCTCCAAAGTAATCAGCCCCTTAGGTATCTTGTTTGTCTTCAGTTGAATAACTTGTTCTTCATATTGATCATGCAGTCTCTTTTGATTCCTTGAGGAGAATCTTGCCTCATTTTGCAAGAAGTGTGCAATGTGTTCATCACTTTCAAACAGTTGCCGTGACACGTTCTTGTCTGGAATAGAAGGCCTCACAATGATCTTGATATGACACTGATCCTTCTCATTCCCTACATCAGCAGCTGTGTCATACTGTGCTCCTATAGCAGCCAATTTATTAGCATGTTTATTTGAACCCTTTAGTATGGGCTGTATGTTGAAGGCATCAAAGTCTTAAAGTAGGTTCCATACCCTATGCTTGTAGGATTTAAGCAAAAGATTCTTGGTTGTAGCTTGACTTCTCATTTGATGGATGACCAATTCACTATCTCCATAAACTTTCAGATGCTTGATCCCTCTCTTCTTTGCCAATTGGAGGCAATGAACCAGGGCTTCATATTCTGCCACATTGCAGGTGCAACTGAAGTGGAATCTATATGAGTAGTATTGATTCTTTGATGGATAAACTAACATAACGTTAGCTCCTGCACCTACTTTGCTTTTTGAGCCATCAAAAATCATTTCCTACATCTCGTCAAGTTCATGATCTTCATTAGTGAGTGAAGGAATATAAGCATCTTTTTTTGTGCATACAGTATACTTCCAAATCAGTCTCTTCTATGAAAGTATATGGATCAAGTCCATCCGTTTCAATGTTGTATTTATCAAGAAAAAGATCAGAAATACCTTCAAGGGGGAAGGAGGCTCACCATCCATGACACCTTTATTGAGTAGACAATTCTGATTTGAACTTGTCTCCATGTATGGCTCAATATGAAACCTTACTAAGGGCTGAGTCTTTATAGTCACCTTGGTTCCATATTTTGTTTTAAAAGCTAGAAAAGACCAGTCAGTAGAAAGGTACCCTCCTATCTTAGCCGTGAAGTCTCTTGACAAGCAGATAGCAAAATGCGCTGGAAGGTCTATCACCACAATGTCTTGTAAAATTGGGAAGCTTGGGCAATCATGTAGGAAGACTTTCAGACCTTTGACCAATCTCACTGTCTTGGTTGGAGTCCCATCAAGTTCCAACACACGTTTACTATGAGGTTCATGCTTCAATCCCAATTTATTAGCCACCACCTTAAGCATGACAGTGGTACTGACTCCACTATCTACAATACAGTTATGAACCAACTTGTCTTCCACAATTAGTGTGAGATAGAAGGGTGGAGGCTTTTCAGATTTGGTGGAGGGCTTTAAGACATGACTTGGAGAATTGGTAAGGGCCACACTATTGTGCTTTGACGTTTGAGGGGCTACATGAATGTTTGCTAGCTATTCTTGTAACAGCTCCTTTTGACCAGTTATATGCAAGACTTCCCAAAGAGATATGCTTGTTTTGACATTCTTCAAAGAATCAACAATGTTAGAGGGGAAGTATTCACCTTTTCTTGCATTCTTGAAGGTAGTGAGGGAGTTTGAACCTGCTGTGCTATAGGTTTGACAATCCTACTTGCATTTTGATTTTGCTGAGGAGCATGACTTGTAGTAGGAACTGCATTAGGAGTCACACCTTGTGGCCTTAGAGAGGCATCACTTTGAGTTACTTGTACTCCTGGAACATCTCTCAGAGCTCTCTT
Organism: Torreya grandis; assembly: GCA_037957365.1. NCBI lineage: Eukaryota > Viridiplantae > Streptophyta > Pinopsida > Cupressales > Taxaceae > Torreya > Torreya grandis. The sequence goes on from JARHVA010000384.1 coordinate 3,208,215, forward strand.
CTTGGCTGCAATCGACGTGCTTTGATTCAACATGTAGTCATCATTTGCTTGAAAGTTCATCATACCTACACTTTGGCTGCTACCTTCTCCATGGATATTCTTTTGACTGGTATTCACTTCTTCTGATGTCATGTAATGAGTAGCTTCTTCTTGTGCCACCAAAGCTTGGCTGTCTTCTTCACCATCATGCACAAATTGACCTTGAGGTTGTCCCCATTGGTCCAAATGATCCTCCCTTTGGACCAGGTTAGCATGTAATGGAACAACAGCCTTCGTGGAAGGAGTGGAATTAGGATTATAGGCATTGGGCTGCCTGTTGAAACCTTGTTGACTTGGTCCTCTTGGTAGTTGCATTGGGGTGGAGCTCTATAGCCTTGTTGAGGATAGTATTGAGGATTAGGTGGAGCACTTGCCTGGAACTGAGCTTGCTTGAGTTGAGCTCGCAATGACGGGATCTCTTCATCTTTGTCCAAAGCATTATCCACCTTCTTGGTAAAGGCTCTCAGCTTGACATTGGTGTTAGGAACTTGTGCTACGCTTAGAGCTTCAACCGAACTATGAGACAACAAAGGCATGAAAACTCTTGGAGGTAGCTTTCCAGCCTGTATTAAGCTATTCTCAGCTTCATTTGCTATCTCATATGCGTATGGTAGAGTGAATCTTCCCATTGATTGTAACATCACCGCCACATCTGTACCAATACCCTTGAGATAAGTGGGGAACACAAAGCTAGGAGGAGGTCTCATGACAGACGGCAACCTATGCCAAGTCCTTTGAAATCTTTCATTAAAATCTCTCATGGATTCGTTAGGATCTCTCTTTATCATGTTCAGCTGATGGATCAGCGAGGTGTGGTCACTCTTATTCTCAAATCTAGTTACCAACAACTTCCCAAAGCCATCCCAACTTGTAGTGCAATCACCTTCCAAAGTCCTATACCAATCAAGTGCCTTGCCTTTTAGAGACATAACAAGCAATCTAATGGCTATGTTGGCTCGGGTAACATTATGGAAGTTACAAAAATTTGAAATGTCCCTAATATGCTCAAATGGGGTAATAGGACCCTCTCCATTGAAATCAAGGAGACTCTTGGTAGCATTGGGAGGAATAGGGTCGTATGCAGGAAGGTCAATTGGATTTGGGTGTTGATGATCGGGAAAGGTTGCTACCTCTCTATTTCTCTTCTTTCCTCTTGATCTCTTGTTTCTCCAACATCCTCAACTTCTTCTTCTCCAAAACCTCCTTGCCAAAGATCTCTAAGCGCTGGGAATAGTTTAGGGCGTTGTTCTTCAAGAAGAGCTTCAGCTAGAGGGCCTTGATCGGAAGTCCTAGATGACCTAGTGAGGACCATGAAGTATAATGTGGGAAACTTGATTTACAACCAGAGATTCTCACTTTTTGGAGACGCCATATGCTGGATTAAGGATATTTCTACAATTCTGAGCTTGTCAAGACTAGCATTCACCTTAAAATGTAAATAATTTGTTCTACCGAGCGTGCTGAAACTGTTGTCTCCAAATCTTGCACCCGAGAAGAGGATGTTCAGGCCTCTTCTAGATTTGGGCAACGCTGGGACATTTTCAGGTATGTGGGTATACCTAATGTAGGAAATGAACCTCTAGATTTAAAAGGGCTAGCTCTCTGAATGTGTCTTTGCAAAATCACTTATGTCTAAACCAATTTTCTTGAAGGGAAAATAGTTAGAAATTGCAGAAAAAGAAAACCTACTCTAAGAATGGTGATACACCAAGATTATCTTCCACATGAATATCATATTCTAGTGCACAACACATCAAATTACACAGACCATTCCCAAGCTTTAAGGATTCTAACACAAGTGTTTCAACACAGAGGTGAGATGTGTAAAATGACACAAGGCAACTAAACTGAAAGGCAAACTTTGCACATTTCAAAACAATAATACACATGCAAAAATTCAATACACTTAAACACACTCTGTATGACCAATTAGAACCAAAACTCTTGCTCAGGCATGAAGGACAAAGGATAGAAAGATGAAAACCATCACTGGTTGTCACTATACGTCTCTTACACACTCAGACAAGTGCTCAGAACTTGAAAGAAAATAGACTAGTACTTAATGCTTAAAGGCAAAATGGGATATCATTCCAGCAGGGCTTCGCCATACACTATGTGGGTGTCTTTTCACTAGTCAAAGGGTCGTATATATAGCAGAGAGGAAGTGAGAAGAGGAGGCCTTTGGCGCTAGAAAGAGGAATCATTCGGTTGAAAGTCTCCATCTTCAGCTGCAACCGTCTTTGCAAGGGACGCTCATTCCAACCATTTGATTGATCCATGTCATCTCCTATGGTTACACGTTTTAGCCTACTCTCTCAAAGATGCTTCTCCAATGGTTGCGCTAACAGAAACAGGATATTCTTGCGCTGAGTCATGGCATCAAAGCAGTGATCCACTTGTTGCAGATTTGTCATTTTCATTCCATTGGTCTTGTCTTCCTCCTTTGATTGGTCGTTACAAAATGACAAATCTGCATTCCACTTAGACAACTCCTTCGGAGGCATTTTCCTTCGGGCTTTTTGTTATTGGGCACCTTCCTATCGTCCTCCCTTTCAACTGTTCAAACATGCCCTTTGACACTCCTATGGACTCTGCACAAGTGTCTATACCCTTGGAATTTTTTCGAAGGACACTTTGGCACGGAAATACCCTTTGGGATCTTGGGTTTAGGGTACTTTGTCTGAAAGGTGCCCTTCGGAGCTTTTGAAAAGGCCCTTCGGACTTTTCCCGAGTGTCCCTTCGAACTATTTTCTTTGGGCATTCTCCTCGAGCATTTTCCCCGAAAAAATTCTCGTCCATTTTCTCCAAAATAAACCACCTTTCGGGCCCCTTTGGATTGGTTCACCTTTGCCAAGAAGGCTCCTTCGGGCTTTTTGTTTCAGACAAAAAGTCCAAAACAACTTTCCTATGGGCTCCTTTTCTTTTCTCTTCGGAATCTTCTTCGGACACTTTTGCAACAAACGACCCTTCGGCAATTTGTGTAGGGCACTTTGCAGTTGAAAATATCCTCTCTAAACTTGAAGTGCCCTTCGGAAGAATGGAATTGACCTTTCAAACTTGTGCAAGTGACCACTTTTTGAAAGAGAAACCCTTCGGAAGCTTTGAACTGTACTCTTCCTTGGAAGATGCCCTTTAGAAGAACGAAAGTGGACCTTTCTTTGAGGAAAAGGCCCTTCGGGCTTTTGAAAGTGTCCCTTCGGACTTTTTCTGAAGGATAGTTTGAAGAAAAAAGACCCTTTGGCAAAATGGAAATGTCCCCTTCGGAAAAGTTGTTTAGGACCAATTGCTTCGGATTATTTTGTTTCGGACGAAAAGTCTGAAACAATTTCTTTGAGACTTGGACAAAAAAGACCAAACAAAGGCTTCCGAAGGAAATAACACTGAGCAGAGAAAGATCGAAATAACACTTGCAAAAGACTAAACAAAGGCTTTTTCTGATAGACAAAATCCGAATGTTACACTTAGCCAAAACAAAAGATGCAAAACCTGGGAGTGAAAAATGGCTAACAATACCTCCACTAAATCTGAAAATTGTGCCAAATGATAAGTGTGGAGAACATGCTTCCAAAGCATGCCCCCACTATATCTGGAAATTGTCCCAAATGTGAAGAACATGCCTCTATGACTTGCCCTCATTGATATGCCCCCCTTTGAGGTGAGGGAAGAATAGAAATTGGTAGTTACCTCACCTCAAAAGGATATGACAACTATATGGTCTGTGAATGGAACCATGTAGCATATAGAAGGAACATGTCAGGTAGATATAGAATTGAAACACATAGAACAATGTGATCACATGGAGGACTAAGATGCATGATAAAGATCATGACAACGTCTAGATGATAACAATATATGCTCAACAAGCAAATCAAACACACAAACAAGAGTACTTAAAAACAAGTCAACATACAATGGTCCTAGGAGACCGCAAACAAGGGGCATGTTCAAATGCCTCACAATTGAAAGGACATGACTTAGTCAAATATCTGCAAAAGCCAAGATGACATATTCAAATGTCCATATAACAAACAATGACATGGTCAAATATCAAAGAGAGTACACATAGGCACGGGGAGTGCAAACAAATGAGCATATTCAAATGCTCAAATAGACAATGGCAAGGCAAAACACTCAAGGAAGTGCATAAACGAAAGCATAAACAACCAACATAAACATATCATAGTAACTCATGGATCAAATTTGTTAGCAAAAAAGAAAAAACGTAAAGTGCATAGCATATCAAGTATTTGTAAAAGATATAATCATGGATAAAGACGTGTAAGTACATATGGGCTCAAAACATAATAATATAAAGTGAACATAGAATGATATAACCTGAGTATTGTGATCATAGAGGTGGATGCCCCCAATGTCCATATGACATGAGTAGAGGAAATGCCCAACATCTGAAAATAAGAATAAATCATGTATCTATGTATCCCTGTATCACTCACGTAGCAATGTGACACACATGTCTATGAAGGAGTAATTGATATGCCATACATTAACATGGTACTAACACATAGATGCCAATGAGATAATAGAGTATGTAGGGGCCGAAAGTGTTTTTAGATTTTTTTTTAATGTTTTTAATTTTTTTGGTATTTTTGAGAAAGTGGAACTTTTATGTTCCCAAGTGAGATGTGTCGAGTGTAGAATCATCACTATCAACTATGCAGTGTATCTTCTTCTTTAGGGCCAAACAGTGGTTTGTGTGATGCTCTTGGATTCTATGATATACACAATAGTATTTGGATTTGTGTATAGGATGTACAGGAGGTAATTTGATCACATTGTTTTGAAACATTTCTCTTAGAATTTCACTTGGTTTTTTAGTAGCCTTTTGGTCACTTTTGGAACCACTTATTTTGGATGTATTCTGTTTGAATTTTTTATTTGGATGTGAAACTTTGTTTGGCACAACATTGGTAGGTGAGGGTGCAAACAAAATGAACACTACCATATGTTAGATTGTGTAGGAGTGTAATATGATTTTGTAACTCCTTTATTAACATGCTCATACTGGTGATTTGATCTTTGAGGGCTTCATAAGCACAAACCCTAAGTACCTTAGATTGAACATGCATACATACACCATCGACCTTCCCCTTGAAGGAGTGATAGTATGGCCTTGGTTAAAGGGATGATAGCTATCACCCTCCTTAGGGCTAGGAGGAAGAGGCTCTTGTTTGTCCATTTGAAATGTTCTAAATATTGAAATGAGAACTTGATATCACAGACACACAAACTCGAGGGAGCAGTCTATTTTGTTGATGTATTCTTTATATTTTGAAAACAAACTGATTTTTGAAACAAATTTTAGCAAATTATAAATTAAAAAAATCTGCAAGTTCTTAGAACACCTTAGTAGTTGCATGAAAAGACACAAAGATCGGGTTCACCAAATGTTTAACCCGAAAAATCTAGATTGGGTTTTACTAAAGTTAAGGGGGTTAGAGATAGTCTAAGGTACAAGTTAGAGATAGTCTAAGGTACAAGAGTGATAAACTATTTATTTGTCAGGCCAATTAGATGCTAAACTCAGATATGACATATGTTGAATTCATTAAACTGAGATAGACTAAAAATTATAAGTACAATTATGCTAGATATATAAATGATTAAGTAATGTATTTAGCTGGTTTTGATGTTGACATAGCTCTGGATTTGGAACAGGGAGAAAGCAGATTGAAAGAGGATTATGGAATAGTTGTCAAATTCCGGATTGTCTCTGGAATTGCAGACACTAGCGTCAGCCTTAGACGGTTATATCGACTCTACTATTTGAACCTGATGCATGTGTCCTATATGGAACATATGCTATAAAATGATTCGACCACTTGGATGCTTTTGGGTTTGTTTTCGCCTTGCCTCCAGTGCATTTAGATTTGGGTCATGGATTGTTGCTCCTCATGAAATTGAAAAATGCTAATTCTTCATCTGCATAGTGGTCTTGGGGAAAATGGGTCAATAGACACATAGAGTCGAGCTGACCCCAAAGAGCCTTTTGTCAATGAGCGTTGCCTATATAACCAATACTCCGAAGAGACCTCAGATTGATGTAGTTCTCCCCTATATGTTGGCTTGTGTGTGGATCATGCAATATGTGGAATTCGAGTACAACAGTGATCTAGCTTGTAACTCGGTAAATCGAGCTCTTAGGTTGTTCTTTCAATGCTTTAGACCTATGTATGTGCTATCCCTATGACTGATATGAAAATAGGAGAAAATAGGGAAGTTTTGTTTTATCGAGTGCTTGATTGAATGTTTTGATAAGTTGCATTAAGTCTTTTCTAGGTGTATGCTAAGTGAGGAATGAATGAGTGTTGATCTTGTATTTATATCAATCCATTTGGAGAAGTAACTTGTATTAAAACACTTAGATTGACTATTAGAATACGTTTCATTTGTAAATTGGATGACTTTGGGGCACTGGACACTTGCATCAGAGCAGAACCCCTGTGTTGATGCAAGTGTTTGTCTAGGATGCTAATGTCTAGGGAACATGAAAGTAGGTATAGGCTTAGAACTTGCAGAAGTGGAAGATAAACAAGTTTTAAGCATTCTGGACAAGATAGAAGGTCTGGGTCATTAACATAAGACCGATCAGAGCAAGAGAATGGCTAAGGGGCACAAGATAGAGCAAATGCAAGACTTTCGAAAGCAGGAAAGGTCCATAATTGAGAAGATCCAATGTCTGAGTTTGCCAAGTGTATAAGATTAAGGTATTATATAAGTCAGAAATAGTGTCTATATTTTCTCCCCTTTAATCTAATAATGAAATTGTTAGTTTAAATGAATGGAAAGCATACTTGGGTACGTATAACACCCCTTGTCTTTACGTGAGGTCAACTTGAGTGCTTTGTTGGTGGCTGATTTGCAACCAAGAGCATATTACAATACATAATTAGTGCATATAATCTAAAATTGAAAGTATTGAAAATATCAAAATCGAAATAGCAAGGTTTAAGAGTACACCTATGTATCGATGTAACCGTCTTGCCTATTGACAAGTTGATTTGAAAAGATATATCATTGTAAGGCTCTAAAATTGAGATTAGGACAAATATATATAAATTTGGAAAGTGTATATGTCTAAGGAGATAAATAGAAAGAGAGATTGGAAGGCACATGCCCCTAACTTGGAGAAAAGATGAGTAGCCACCTGACAGTTGAGATTAACTCAACCGTGGAACCCGATAATACTTATAATCTGGTGAGCATGAGTGAACAAAGTCAACTCATACTATCAAACTGGTGTGGCTAGATGATACAATCAAGTCCACCCTAAAAACTTGGTAAGATTGAGTGATTTAATCACCTCAACTATACCAAAAATGAACTAACTACTATAGTATATTGGCTCAATACAGTGTGTAAAAGTCCATCCTAGTGGGCGATGATAATCCTTGAGAGTGTTTTGAAATCTGAAATTGATTTGGATTTTACAATATTAAGTGCACATTGCATAGCATCTACACCTTAGATATGTCTCATGCTGAAATATGTATAACAATAGTATCAATGTATAGAATTTCGTCACAACTGTGAATCTGAATCATATAACCGTGCTTTGGCCAATTCGAAATCTGTGTAAGTGTGGAGAACATGCTTCAAAAGCATGACCCTACGATAATGGAGAAATCTGAAAACTAAAATAATTGCCAATGTTGAGGATATCTTTCCAAAACATGCCCCCATTGAATCTGGGTGTGCCGAATATTGAATAATTGTTAAGAACATGCTTCCAAAGCATGCCCCTATTGAATCTAGGTGTGCTGAATATTGAATTAGTGTGGAGAACATACTTCCAAAGCATGCTTCCACTGAATTTGAAACTGTGAATGTGTGAAAGCCATGCCTATATGAATGCCCCCACTAAATCTGAAAATTGTGCCAAATGTGAAAAAGTGTGGAGAACATGCTTTCAAAGCATGCCTCCATTGAATCTAAAAACTGTGTCAAATGTGAAGAACATGCCTCTATGACATGCCCCCCTTTGAGGTGAGGGAAGAATAGAAACCGGTAGTTACCTTACCTTAAAAGTATAAGACAACTGTATAATCTGTGAATGGAACTATGTAGCATATAGAAGGAATATGTCAGGTAGATATAACATTGAAGCGCATAGAACAATGTGATCACATGGACTAAGATGCATGGTAAAAATCATGTCAATGTTTAGATAATAACAGTACAAGCTCAACAAGCAAATCAAGCACACAAATAAGAGCACTTAAAAGTAAGTCAACATACAATGGTCCTAGGAGACCGTAAACAAGGGGCATGTTCAAATGCCACACAATCGAAGGGACATGACTTAATCAAATGTCTGAAAAAAGCCAAGATGACATTCAAATGTCCATATAACAAACAATGACATGGTCAAATGTCAAAGAAAGCACACATAGGCACGAGGGCCGCAAACAAAGGAGCATATTCAAATGCTCGAATAAGCAAGACAATGGCAAGACAAGACACTCAAGGAAGTGCATAACGAAAAACATAAGCTACCGGCATAAATATATCATAGTAGCTTATGGATTAAATGTGTTAGAAAAAAACTATGTCAAGTGCATAGCATATCAAATACATTGTGAATAATATAATCATGGATAAAGGCATGTGTAAGTACGTATGAGCTCAAATCATGATAATGTAAAGTGACCATAGAATGATAAAACCTATCAGTATTGTGATCATAGAGGTGGATGCCCTCAATGTTCATATGACATGAGTAGAGGAAATGCCCAACATTCGAAAATAAGAATAGATCATGTATCTGTGTATGCCTGTATTACACTCGCGTAGAAACGTGACACACTTCTATGTAAGAGTAACTGATATGCCATCCATTAACATGGTAGTAACACATAAATGCTATAAAATGCAAGACCTGTTAGAAATGAGTTTGAATGGAACTATGATGGGGGTCATCAGTCAAAAGATGTGAACAAAGTGTTTCCACTGTCTTGATGAGAGACATTTTGCTAAGCATTATCCAAATAAGGTAAGGCAAGGTGAGTCTTCTTCAAAAGGAGTAGTTTGTTTCAATTGCCAAAAGAATGGACATATTGCAAGATTTTGTTCTAATCAGGGAAGGTGGGATAAGTTTCTTGCAAGAGGTACAATGTGCTTCAATTGTCAATAGAGAGGTCACATTGTTAGATTTTGCAAGCAAAGACCTACAAGACAATACGTTTAATTCGGCTCCTAGAGTGCAAGAAAGAAGACAAGTTATCTTATGGAAACCAAAGGTGGTAAGTGTGAGTTATGGTAAGTCTGCAGGTCCAAGTAATTTATTTGCTATGGTCGAGAATGCTACAAAAGTTGGAGAGTGCCAAGAGCTCTCATTGTCTGCTCATGTTGTGAATGAAGAGACCAAGCTCAAGGAGAAGACCAAGGTTCTGCTTGAGGCTAGTTCTGAAGAGTGTTTGGATGCTAATGAGCAACCTGCTGTGTGTGAACAAGTTTCAAGCTTGGATCCTATGTTGTCAAGGTTTGAAGGTGATGTTCTGCAATGCAAAGAAGATACTTCAGTGATCAAGACTAAGGAGAACAAGAGCAAGAAGTCGTATAGCTATAAAAGGATACCAGTGGTTATTGAGGAGATGTGGGCCACTCTTGGCTTGAATTTGTTTTAAGAGCATTGTGGTTTAGAGGAGGTCTCTGTCTATGCTTCGTAAGAGACTCCTTTCAATGGAGAAACAAGTGTTGTTGTGATGTTCTTCAGAAGGTCCTAGAAGGCAAGAAATGAGTGTTTCCAGTTGGAGTTTGTGTGTCAAGATGAGAGAAGTGCTTTGATGAAGTCAAAATGATGTCATATGGTGTTTTTGTTGTGTATGCAAGATTAGAATGGGTGTTTTTAGGTGGCATAATGAGATTGATGGAATGTCAAGACGAGTTTGGTGCTCAGAAAAGTCTGTGCACTTCCTTGTGATGTGCTCCAGGTGGTTTTGTGTCTTGATGATCCTGTTTGTGCCTTTTGGAGGTTTTTGTGTGCTCTCGGGTTTATCTTTCTTGTTGCAGATCAAAGTCATGGTATAGGAAGTCAAGGTTCCCAAAAGTGAGAAGGCTCAAATCTTGGTCCATAAGTGTGTGATGGTTGTCTCTAGGTGTGCAAGAAGTTTCAGAGGTGGGCGTTGACTAGGAGGTTGGTTGATCGTGTTTGTTTTGAGATTTTAGAGTTTTGGGCTATGCTAGAAAAGTGGTTTGCCTTATGAGTTGAGGTTTGAGGCTTCTTAATAAGTTGAATGGGCCAAATGGGTTGTCAAATCAAAGCTTCACAGAGATCTGAAGGTTTGTGGTTTTCAAATTATTGATGCTTTTGTCAAGATGGAGGCCTAATTGACTAGTAGGTTTGTGAAGGAAGTATGTTGCAGATGAGCTAGGTGATGCAAATTGGTGTGCTTAAGGGGGCATATGAGAGTGCTCCAGATATGAAGTTTCAGGGCTTGAAAGTTTGTCTACTGAAAGTTATGGGCTCCGCAAGTTCTACGTAGGGGTACAAGAAGTCTAGACAGGTCTAGTGTGAAGATTTGATGTTTTTGCTCAGTGTCTCCAAAAGAGCAAGGCATGAGTGTTTCAAGGTGAGTTCTCAGGTTGATTTAGAGCATGTTTCCTGTTTGGAGAGTGACATGAAGTTCTGTTGGTGGTCCTCGAGGTGGCTTGAGAGAGAAGGCTAGTAAGTCTGTATGGTGGTTCTTAATGATATGTGGAGATCTGAAGATGCTCAAGAGGTGCAATGGCTCAGAGATCTTAGGGGGAGTCCCTCTCAGATGTTTCTTGGTGAGTTCCATAAGGTTTCAGTGCTTTTATGTGTTCTTTTTTCATTGGTTGCAATGATTGGTTGAAGAAAGTGTTGGCATGTAGCAAGAGGAAGTTGTCAAGGCAAAAAAGAGGTAGGCTCAAGGTAAGGGGGAGTTTGTATCATCTTTCTAAGGTGGTCCTCTCGTGTCGATGGTCTTTTCAGGTCCTCAAGATTAGTTTGTGCCCACTTTGTCATTGTGTCAAAGGGGGAGAAGGTTGCTATTATGAAGAGTGCTTGAAGAGAGAGAATGAAGGTGAGCTGTGTGATGGGTGTTGACATCAATGACAAAGGGGGAGATTGTTGGAGAGTTGTCAGTGATGTCACAGAGGTGTCCAGGTGAGTGGATGAAGTGTCTTGATAATCTAAGTGTCAATGGCAAAGTGTGCAGTGTGCTTGTCCTAGTATGCTTGAAGCATGCTTGATTGATCTTCAGTTTTGGCATGGTTAAGGATGTTTAGGGATGAGTATGGTGATTTGAGGCTGTGCAAGGGGTCCTATCAGAGGTCAAGTTTGATTGGAGAGCTTGTGGAAGTGCATAGTATTCATTCGGTTCTGCATTATGTTCATCTAGGCATAGTTGGTTCTGTGACAGAAAACTCTGAGTAGACATATTGATGATGTTATATTTCATACGTGTGAAGGTTCCTAGGAGCAACTTGATATATGGATGGATTCCCCTGTGAAAGGTGATCATGTGGTCCGAGTGTTAGGTCATGTGAGTAAGCGCAGCTAAAGATATGCAGGTTCAAAGTTGGCTTTTGAGGCAGTTGCAGAGGTTCCCATACTCTGACCGTCACTGCACGTCATGCAGATATGTATGAACCAATATGTTTGTGCATTTAATTCAAGTATGAAGAAAGTCAATAATGGTCAAAAGTTTACATGAAAATGTTGTCTATAGTGCCAAGAAGCCACCCTGAAAATTTGGAGACTTGAAGTGTTGTCTAGCTTAAGTTATAAAGCTTCAATGTTGCTCTAACAGAGTATGATGGGTCAGAGACCGTCAAGTTTAACCATGTTGAAGACTAAGGTCATTAGTCAAAAGATCTAACAGTGTGTGTTAATTCGCGATTTTGATCCAATGGTGCGCGTAAGAGTCAACATGTCAAAGGTTGCATGCATAGGTGACAAGTGTCACAAGCTCGCTAGTCTGACAAAAGATCAACAGTGAGTGGCGGTTCATACTGACAAAGATCAACGGTGTGGGACAAGTCAAAGAGTCAACAATGCATGCGGGGATGCCAAGTGGCACAAGCGCATGGATTGCCAGTAAAGTCCTTAGAAGGCACACAAGGGTGCCAAGTGTCATAATCCCAGGAGTTCTGAGCAAGATCTAATGATGAATGCTGCAAGATAAAGACTTGGTTAATTCGCAGAGGTCGACGGTGTGCATTTGGTCAATATTGCAAGGATGCATGAGATGAGGTCAACTTGTTCGAGGTTTAATGTTTGGACAATGGAGCGCTGTGATTTAAAGTTTGAGCTACTTCCGAAGAAGATCGACAGTGTGAATTGAGTGGGCTGAGTGGAGAGCATGAGATGTGTTCTAAGTGACTGAGGTTTAACTGTGACCGTTTATATTCAAATATTTGAATTTAACGAAGGAAAGACCAGTGCTTAGTTTTTGTGCCATAACTTTCAATATATGCAAAATTTGACCATGATGTAAAAAACAAAGTTGTAAAGGACTTGAAGGTCTGAAAGTGTGTACAATCAAAGATATTGAGCTTCAAAGTTAAATGTGTTCGTTCATGCTTTGCAAGTAACCCGAGAAGGGTAATTGAGTTATTGATGGTATTTTGATGTTTCGAGATGAGCTAGCTATTTGAGAGTGTTGTAGATTCCATGAGGATCATTTGTATGGATTTTGAAGGTTTGACCAATCCATATTCAGTATGCGCAAGGGCTTAGAAGGTGACTGTGTGTTCGTTCATGGTGGCTGTGTGCACAGAATGTTGTTTGAGCAGATTGAGCTTTAGCAGAAGGGTGTTGTGATGGTTGTTATCACTTAAGGAGGACCTATAGAGAGTGTGGCATGGGTCCATGTATTTGAAAGTGTTCCTGTGTTCTTAGTTTGGTCAGAGAAGTGTCAAAGAGGTGAATGGATCTTCATAGGACCTAAAAGGTGACTTAGGCCTATTTGAAAGAGGGTTGTGCTTAAAGGTGACCCATGTAGATGCCTTAAGAGTGAAGGCATGTGTTGTGGCCGACAAGGAAGGTTGTAAACATGATAATAATCATGAAGACTCTATAAAAGGTGAAACCAAATGTGATGGTTTCTAGGCTTGTGGAAGACTCGAGTGAAGAGAGAGAAGAGGCGTGTGCGAGTTGTGGAGCGAAGGAAAGGGTGTGTGCCTAGTGGATGGATTGAAGAGCATATCAAGTTGATGACTGTGTGTATGACTTGTAGGTCATATTTCTGATGTCAAGGACAATGCTCTTGCAGGTTTGAAGACAAAGGTGGTCAGAAGGACTTGATCATCTTAGGGGTAGGTGCTTTTTGTGAAACAGGTGTTTCACTAAAACCGGTCAGAAGGACTTGATCATCTTAGGAGCAAGTGCTCCTTGTGAAATAGGTGTTTCACTAAATTCTGGTCAGAAAGACTTGATCAATCTCATGTTTGCATATTTCTTATAGGACAAGTAGTCCATGTGTTTTCAAGCTTGTGAGTGGGTTTTATTCTCCAAGAGGGTTTGCCACATAGATCTTGTGTTGTGTGTGTAATCTTGCATTATCTTCATTGTTCATTGCTATAAACATCTTGTATGCTTCATGAATGGTTGTATTGAATGTTTAAGTGTTTGAAGGGTTTAGAAATTGAATTGGATTGTTTGTCACCACTGATTCACCCCCTTCTTAGTGGCTTGTGCCTCTAACACTTTTATGTACCCAAGTGAGATGTGTCGAGTGTAGGATCACCACTATCAACTATGCAGTGTATCCTTTTCTTTAGGGCCAAACAATGGTTTGTGTGATGCCCTTGCATTATATGATATGTATGATGGTATTTAGATTTGTGTATAGAACGTATAGGAGGTAATTTGATCACTTTGTTTTGAAGCATTTCTCTTAGAATTTCACTTAGTCTCTTAGTAGCCTTTTGGTCACTTTTGGAACCACTTATTTTGGATGTGTTCTGTTTTAGCTTTTTATTTGGATGTAAAACCTTGTTTGGCACAACATTGATAGATGAGGGTGCAAACACATAATGAATAGTACCATATGTTGGATTCTGGAGGAGTGTAATCTAACTTTGTAATTCCTTTATTAACTTGTTCATATTGGTGATTTGATCTTTTAGGGCTTCACAATCACAAATCCTAGGTACCTCGGATTGAACATGCATATATACACTATCCACCTTACCCCTTGAAGAAGTGATAGTATGGACTTGGTTAGAGGGATGATAGTTATCACCCTCCTTAGGTTTAGGAGGAGGACGATGCTCCTCTTTGTCCATTTCAAATGTTCTAACTACCGAAATGAGAACATGATAGGAGAGACACAAACTCTAGGGAGCAATCCATTTTGTTGATGTATTCTTTAGATTTTGCAAACAAACTGATTTTTGATAAACATTATAAATAAGAAAAATCAGCTAGTTTCTAGAACACCCTAGTAGTTGTATGAAAAAATACAGAGATCGGGTTCACAAAATATTTAACTTTATTAATCTGGATTGGGGTTATCTAAGGTTAATGGGGTTATCTAAGGTTGAAGGGGTTAGAGATAGCTTAAGGTACAAGGGTGATAAATTATCTATATAACAGGGCAATTAGATACTAAACTCTAATATAACATATGCTGATTTTATTAAATAGAGATAGATTAAAAATTATAAGTACAATTATGCTAGATATGAAAATGACAAAGAAGTAATGTACTTAGTTGGTTCTGATGTTGACACAGTTCTGGGTCTGAAACAGGCAGGACATAGACTAAAAGAGGATTCTGGGATAGTTGCCAAATTCTAGATTGAGTGTCTCTAGAGTTGTGGACACTAGTGTCAACTTTGGATGGTTGCGTCAACACTACTATCTGAACTTGATGCAGGTGTCTTGTACGGAATACCTGTTGGAAAAGGATGTGACCACCTAAATGCTTCTGGGTTTGTCTTCACCTTTGCTCTAGTTCATTCAGATCTAGGTCATGGATTGTCGTTCCTCGTGAAATTGCAAAACCCTAGTTCTTGATTCTCATGGTAACTTTGGGAAAAAATGGGTTAGTGGGCACACGGTGTCGAGTTGATCCCAAAGTCTCCTCTATCAAAGAGTGATATCTATATAGCCAATACTTTGAAGAGGGCCTCAGACTGATGTAGTTCTCCCCTATGTGTTGTCTTGTGTGTGGAGCATGCAATATGTGAAAAGCAGGTACATCCCTATTTCTGGCTCTTAAGTTACTTTTTTAGCATTTCAAATTTGTGTGTGTTATCCCTATGACTGATATGAAAATAGCAGAAAATATGGAAGCTTTGCTTTATAACTTGCTTGGTTGAATGCTTTGATAAGTTGCCTCAGGTCTTGTCTAGGTGTATGCGAGGTGAGGAATGAATGAGGGTTGATTTTGTATTTATATCAATTCCTTTGGAGAAAAAACTAACATTAAAGCACTTAGGCCGACCATTAGGATACCTTTCATTTGCAAATTGGATGACTTTGGGGCACTTGACACTTGCATTGGAGGACATATGCGTCGATGTAGGTGTCTATCCGAGACGCTTGTGTTCAGAGAACAAACAAATAGGTATAGGTTCAGAACTTGTAGAAGTGGAAGATAAGCAGGTTTAAAGCATTCTGGGCAAGATATAAGGTTTGGGTCATCAACATAAGACTGGTTAGACCAAGAGATAGGCCAATGAGCACAAGATAGTGCAGATGCAAGACTTCTAAAAGTGGTAAAGGTCTAGAATTGAGAGGAACAATCAAGGTCTGAGTTTGCCAAGTATATAACACTGAGGTGCTATATCATTCAGAAATAGTGTCTACACACTTAGCCTATGGTAAATAAGGAATAGGCTACAGGTTTTCTGATTGGTTTAATTTTAAAAAGCGGACATGATAGTGCCCTTCTCAGAATTGCTTGCTCTCAAACAATTGCAAGTGTCCTCAAATGACCATCTCTGCAATACCTGGATCCCAATTCATCATTGAGAATTTGAAATTCCATATTCTGAATTTCTCATGTGATGCATCTATTTTGTCCGTTTAATTTTCAAATTGCTTTGCTTGCTTATCCATAGTCACGTGCAAAGCTCTTGTAGACTCCTCATATACACCCAACTCGGTTGTTTGTTTTATTTTCACAACTTTTAGCTTCCTCGGGGCTGCCTTATGTGGAAAATGAGCTCGACACCATGCCTTCGTTGTACTACTATGATACAGCTGGGAGCTGAAAATTCTGCACTTAAAGACATTTTTGCAACTACTATTTTTTTTGTCAATCTTGTTTCTTCATAAGGCTCAGAATTATCTATAGGTTGTGGCTTTGATATTGAAAAGTAATGGGAAAAAAAATTTGACCCCATCTTTTAATAGGTTATGTACTATGGCCACCATCATGTTTGATGCTTTGCTTAACATGAGCTGCAAATTTCCATGCTTTTTTGTTTTCATTGCAATTAAAAATATTTTCCCCAAAACCTCCAAATGAGTAGTAGGGAAACTATTACCATTCTCTCGACCCTCAATTTTTGAGAGAATACCCTAAATTAAATGCACAAACACATTTGTCCTTTCAACCTCAAATGCATGCCAATGAAGACAACACTTATATATGTTATGGGTTGCAACAAGGCTATCATGATTGAAACCCAGATTTTCAGTGACATGCTTCAGAATAAATTCTAGATTTTCCTATTGCTTTTCAACCATTATGTTGGAGTGTCTAGATTATACCGATGTGTGGTTGAACTATTTGAAAATTTGAGACGATATGGGTGAATTAAAGTGAAATCTCTGGTCTCCATGAGAAATATGACGAAGTTCAGGGGTTGTCTGATTAATGATGGGCTTTGCAACATTAGTAAGGTCGCTGGTTCCTAAGCACTTGCTTCTCATGATCAAAACTAGCAATCTTTTCTTCAAATATTTGCAGAGTTTGCTTTGCTTGAGAGGCCTTCAACGCAGCTTCCTCTGTGTTTCTTTGCCATTCCTCACATTTGTTTTGAGTTCTTATGAACTCTCTCTCTATCTTTAATTGTTCTTCTCAATCAGTTCTACTGAAGCCTTAATATGCTCATTTTGTTTTATCAGTTGTTGAAATTTACCCTGGCTTCTCCCAAGTGTTGATAATTCTTTAGTAGCAATTTCAAGTTGACTCTGAAGAGCTTTTGTTTTTTCCAGCTCCTGTAAAAATTTCAAATTAGCTCTTCTTAAATGCTCTTGCATTTCTTCAAATGCATTCTGTAGCTTTTTCACTTCCAATTTTTTAGATTCTTTAGCAACAACCCTTATTCCCTTTTCAAGCTCCAAACTCCAAGTGAGTTCTTCACATCTCTTCTCAAGTTTGTTCTTTGCTTCTTGCAGAGCACTATTGGATGTGAGGTGACATGCCTTTAGACCTTGCATTGGATTCATGAGCATCAAAGTCTCTTTATTATAATTATTTTGAGCATATCTTGTAATCCATGCATTCCATGATACTTCCTCTTTACAAGTAGATAATTGGAATGCTTCCTTTGGTTCCTCTAAAAGGTGCACACGTGTTTGTGGAGCAATGAGAAATCTGATTTCTAGTTAGTCTCAGTAGCACAATTTTATTTGGTCCTTTGGGAAAAGGATGGAGTAAAGGATTAATCAACCAAACTTGCAAAACAATAATTGATTGTTCTAACATAACTTTATGTGGTTCCCTTGCATGAACCATACCTTGTTGGTAATGAATGCTTTGTTGTTGCAGCGCTTGATTTGTGGCTTGCGATTGAGATATTTGACTTGCTTCCAAAGCATCATATATTCGGCTATCAACTGCCTCCCTCAAAATATCTTTTTTAACATGCTTGAGAGTTCCAATGAAGTCAAATGCATTGCGAACTCCTTGAGTAGATGGAATGACGACACCGTGGACAGGCAATGAACTAATTAGATGATGTGTTTTGTGAAAACCCATTGCTTGCATCACTTTGGACTTCAATATCAGGTGTCTCAAACAATCACCTAGATTCCATACTCTTATCAGTAGACAAGCTTGAGTGAAAGGATCTTTGTGTCCTTTGCTAAGAGTTGTGTTCTTCACCTTCTCTCCATTATGGTAATTTCCATGATGGTAAAAATCTTGCAATGATATCAAGCCTTTGCTAGAATCAATACTTTCATGCCGTAAACTATAATCATAGATATAGTAAAACTGCTTACCCTTAGTTACTGAATTTGTAAACTCCACACCTACCTCTAACAAAATACTCTTTTCAAGTACATGGCTATCAATAGAATCATTCTACAAGTCAATCTGAAATGTTTCCTGGATTGGAATATTCCTTTCATAATTTGAACATACATCATAGAAGTGGTCCAAGTGCTTATCTTCTTCTATTGATGCCTTGGAGAAATTTGCATCAATTCCATCATTCAGGTGACTCAGGAATTTGGGTTTTATCAAAAGATTCTTTTCACTTTATTTTTATAGCTATCCTGCAAATCACCTTTATATGGCACAAACCCAATCTTTGGGAGATTGATGGGTGTTCCTTGAACATGAACATCTTTTTCAACTTCCTCTTGTATGGTGGATTCCTGTATGGGCTGGTTTCTCTCAATTTATTGCAGATCTGATTGTTCTTTCTTCTTTAGCCTTCCACTTTTGTTTTCTTTGAATATTTCTGAAAATTCTTCAAAGGTGATATAAGATTTGTAAATGTTAAGACTTTTTATCCTATTCATGAAAGGCAAGAAGTTTGCATTCATCTTTGTCACGCTGCTCTTTTAACCACACCCCCTGAATAGGATCTTTTTTTTGTTCTCTTCTAAATGAAGCTAAAGCTTGGAAGCTACATTACCGATATGGGTATGGGTATGAGAATCAGATATGGGGATACGGTTGGATACAACGGTACAAAAATATATATAAAAAATTAAAAAATATAGACCTCGAAGCAAAATTAACCACATAATATGCATAGAAGAAACATAATAAGTTAAATAACCACAAAACATACTAATAATTCAATGCCAAATATCATAATATTCAATTGTCGAACTTAGATTAGTCTTATTTATTATTACAAGTACATAATGCAAATGTTACAACTTACCAATGTGGACAAAAATAAAGACAAGAAAATCCACCCTCTACAGTTTGGTGAAGATTACAATGAGATGACCTGGTGTTAAATCAACTTAAGACTGCCCTGTTCTCTTCTTTGAGCTTATTCACGAGTTGAGCTTTTGTATTATACCTTTGCAAATGATCTTACTGTATGTATTGCACAGAGAGAGTCCTGGAGAACCATATTTTTGGTACATAAAGGATAAGCAAAAAAGACATAATTGATTTCAACCTCTCCCTCATCTTGATCATCTTGCAAACATTTATTTCCTTTATTTTGGCAAGGCTGAAATGTGATCCAATAACTAGAAGACTTTATAACTTGCTTTGGCAACCTTCACAACTATTGTATACAGCCCTAATAAAGAAGATATAGATGAATCGACCGAGGCTCATGTTTTGAAAATAGTCAAACATAGCCAACCATTGAAACTACAGAGAGGTTTTCATACTTTGTTTTGTTTTTTGAACTCTGTGTTTGACTTTTTATAAAGCAAAATTGAAAAAAAAAAAAATTGCAGGAAATATCAGGGTACGTCACCTAGATGTATCCGGGCGTATCCACAGCCCAGTGATGCTCCCTGGGTGTATCCCCGTGCTCCCCCCGTGCTCCCGTATCCAGGGAGCGTTTCCCCACGCTCCCAGGGCCTTGGGGGTGTATCCGGTAACGTAGCTTAGAAGCTAATAGAAAATTGCTCCAATAGTTGATCCTTAAAACTTGGGGTCTTCATGCATGCTGCTTCTCCTTGCAGAACTTTTGCTTGGAAAGTTTTGGAAGGGGAGTTGATTGAGATCCGCTCATTAGTTGAAGAGCTTCCTTCTCCTTGATTCGCCTTATTTGGATTAAATCCTACATAGTTCAAATTAACTCTGTCATGGATTCTTTCACTGTCCTTTGAATTGTTCTTTCCAAATCTCTCTGATCCTAGCTGGTTTTTTCCAGCAAAAAACTCATCTTTTTTTAGGAACCCTTTATTCTCTGCCCCCCATAATTTCTTGTCTGATCCACAGGATGACAAGATTAAGGCTTTGATGCCACTGAAATGTCCCTTTTGGGTAATTTTCTGAATTCTGATTTTTTTGTATTTTTTCTAAAATTGGAGCATCAATTAAATATTAAAACAACAATACCCAACATTGATATTGAAGATGAAACTGTAATCTTAATTGCAATTGTTTGTATACACA
The DNA here is from genome assembly GCA_037957365.1 of Torreya grandis. Lineage (NCBI taxonomy): Eukaryota > Viridiplantae > Streptophyta > Pinopsida > Cupressales > Taxaceae > Torreya > Torreya grandis. The sequence continues at coordinate 3,228,518 of JARHVA010000384.1, forward strand.
TAATATAGATGAAGCTATCAATTGAATAACAAATGTATTACAGCCCAACCTAATGATATTGAATCAACAATTAATGACTAGAAAACCCTTACAGCCAAGGTTATATCAGTAGAAATACTTGCAAAGGCAACATTGGTCATTATTGGGTGGTACAGCTGGTTGCAGATGAATTATAGCAGCAGCTGTCACAAGGGCAACGATCTGGATCCCTAGCTGGTACAACAACCTTCCTAGGGTATGGCAGCCTCTGAACAACAATAAACTTTGATATTTATCTCTATAACTTCAAGAAAAATTTTGGACACTGATTACAACCTCTAGCGAAGTAAAATTTGAAATTACACTCGATTTGTCAGTATAGTTATGATCTCTAGATGGAATCACTTCAATGGGTAAGAGGGTTTTCGTTTTCAGATGGAAAAATTGAACACAGAAGCTCCAACCTAAAATATAGTTTTGATTTCAAAGATGAGTAGAATGATGAATCCTTTTGAACCCAACTCTTCTTTTATATTTCTCTTTTTCAGTTGCCCTAACCTTAAAAGTATTTAAAACACTTTTAGATAAATATTACTTTTTGGTCCACTTAGTAAATATTACTTTTTGGCCCCTTTTATAATAATAATACATCTGTGATTTTTTCATATTATAAAATAAAATGACTTAGGACAACTTAAAATATTATTTATTTTTCTAACTTTATCTCTTTTAGCCTACGGGAAATAAGGAATAGGCTACGAGTTTGTTGATTGGTTTAATTCCGAAAAGGGGACATGACATTGTCATAGACTTTATCCAAGACTTATCTTCGGGAATAATGCCTTCTGATCTGCTCTTTGATCCCATTCTATGCCTTTTATGCAGTAATGAGGTAATCGCCTTTGATGAACCTTAACTGTTCAGGTCTGATAATCCTTGCAAGCAAGAGATTGATTCACTTCTCTCTAATACATAGCACTATACTTTTGGGGAAAATAACTTATATTATTGTCTCTTTATTGTTACACTGTTCTTATTCAAGTATCAAGGAGGAAAATATTTTATTCATATAGATGCTTTTGTAAGAAAGGACATCTATTGTCACCAGGAAAATGTTTTTTTTTAATTCAACTCATGCTAAAATTTCCAGTTTTATACAGGATCATTTTTTTTTCAAACAAATTTGTTTAATTTGAGCTATGTAAAAAGTTCATATTACATAAATTCACAATTGCTTATTATTTATTATCACTTTACTCAAGGGTTTCACTAAATATTCTTTGATCTGGGCAGTGCAGGAGTTTGATGCAGCTGTTGGAGATATTGCAATCACCAGCGAACGCTCAACTATAGTTCAGTTTACACAGCCATTTTTGGAGTCAAACTTAGTAGTGGTGGTGCCTAAATTGCTTCCAAAATCTAGCCACACCTGGGTTTTTTTGCAACCATTTACATTAAGCATGTGGTCTACTATGGGTGCTTGTTTTATCTTCACCGGAGCAGTTATATGGATATTGGAGCACAGGAAAAACAAGGATTTTCGAGGAAGGCCAAAGAAGCAGATTTGCACCATTTTTTGGTAATGTTTACAGAATATGAATAAAATGCAACCTTTGGCTATTCCTTTGCACAAAATTTTCAATGCCTTTGGATTCTGTTTCAATTCTAAACACCTGCCCCCAAAATTATTACTGACATTTATAATCACCTAAATTGGCTTCATGCCGTCATAGAGCAGCACTAAATTTGGCCATGTTAAAGATCATTTCTCAATTTGCAATACCATCTCTTTGTAGAATATTGATGGCTAATTGCACCTGTGCACCAACTATATTTACTAAATATAATATTTGAAATGTTTCTATAAATCTCAATTATAATTCTTATGTTTCTAACTAGCAATGGAAGGCTAATTTGTTAATAGGCCTTATTGTGAGTACTGTATTCAATATCGGGGTACGATTAATAAAAATACTGAACATAGTTGTAGGGAGATGTGTCTTCCAACCCCTGGGATGTGTCTCGGGTTGGGAGACGAGGATGGAAACATCTCTCGTACCTGAAGACGTTTACCGGGAACCTCTTACATGTCTTGGCCATTGTCAAAAAATCTTGTATCCTAAACAAATGCAGTTTTGTAAACCCTAAACGCATAAAATTTATTATAAAAAAGATAGAATGCAACACATTTTACCATAACCAGTCAAGATTCAAGAGTTTGTTGCCAGATTCGTAGTCGAATGTTGCTAGATTTGCAATCAAAGCACAAAATAAAAGGTGTTTTTAAACTTTAAACTTTTAACTTTTAATAAGTTTTAAGTTATTAAATGCTATTTTTTTATTAGCAGAGCCATTGCCGTTCACAACAGTGCCTAAGTTTTACATTTTTAAAAATGTTTGTTATTTCAAATTTTAAGTTTTTATGTACAGTTTAATATTTATTATTTAAAGTTTTTAATATTTTTAGTTTTATTATTTAATTTAATTTTTTAGGTTTGTTTAAAATGTTTTAAAATTTTAATAGGTCTTTTAAATAGTTTTTAAATGGATGTTTTAAATTTTTTGAATGCTTTATTATTTTATGTTTTTTAAATTTGTATATTAATTTTATCATTTATGTAATGACAATTTTTTATTTTTATTTTTATTTAATTTTAGTTCAAGTTTTAAATTTTAACTTTATTATTATTTTATTTTTAACTTTAAAATCCAATAAATATTTTTTTTGTTAAAATGTCAGGGGGAAGGAAAGAAGGATTGTATCCGCTTCTGAAGTATTGCAATTGCATTTGCAAAGGGAATGACAGAACAACAAAGGTCATTTTTTTTTAACATCGAGAAAAGGGGTTGATCCTTGCTCGAATGAGGAAGCACGGTATGAAGCGATGAGGGGGCAAAAAAGAGTTAAAGGCAAAGTGACTCCTTTAATCTCTCAAGCTTCAACCATAGATTGAACTCCGAGTCATTTTGTCATAGCAACCACGAGAATAGAATCTGAGTTAGATTTGTCTTTTGGACATGCGGTAGAGAATGTGGGGGTTTTTCGTAAGAGACTACACATTGGCAGTTCGAACCCCATTGAAATCATGTTTGATGTGCATGGTCAAGATGCAGTGGATGCATCAATTGCACATTTCTATGCGAATGGAATATCATTCAATGTTGTTCGATCACTTTATTTTGAGGAGATGTTCATGCTATGAGCAATGGGCCTATGAGGTATAAACCCTTGGATATGAGAAGCATTGCACAATTCTTATTGACAAAGGAAAAACAAGGATAGGGCAATACACTGCAACAATAAAAAAAAGTGGTCTATAGAAGGATGCAACATAGTGATGGATGGTTGGACTTGTAACACATGATTACAAAGGGTTAGTTCCGTTAGTATGAATCCAAAATCGAATTGAAAAACATACAACTAAGTCTAAGCGTATGCTTTCTGATTGAGTAAGGTGAAGGAAAAAGAAAACAAATGAAGAAGACAAACAAATACAATTGTATACCTTCCTTTTGCTCTCCTTGCTAGAAAGTAAACGTGATGGTGCTTAGACGTAGTTGCAAAAGGTTTTGATCAATGTCGCGTAGTCATTTCGATGACATTTCCTTTTGCAGTATGGGTGATTTGGATGAACAAATGAAATGTTGGTTGAAGATTTAGCAACATATACTTAGCACAAAAAGCTTTTTGGAATGAGGAGAGGGCTCCTCATTTTATAGATTTGTTTGACAAATGTGAACCGTCGGATGAGGATGAAGATCAATGGATGAGGATTAATCCTCTTCCCCATAAATGAGGGAGGTGGAGTGTGCAAGAAATATGGATTTAGTGTGTATGAAGAGGGATGGAGCGTGTAAGAGCATGTCATAGCTCTCACATGCACATGCCCTTATTGCATTGACTTTGCTTCGGAAAGAGGATGATGATGTCTTGAACTTGAGATGAAAAATAGGATTATTGATTTATGGAAATAGTAATTGTGCATTCCATAATTTACCATTATTGATGAGATTAGCTAATTAACAAACATTAATTAAGGGATGTGATGCGATTTTTGTGGGAAAGGATGTGACCATGGAAGAAAAGATTAATTGGTCAGGGGGATGAATAGTGAATCGACTAGGGTTGTTAGTGTTGATAGAAGAGCGATTAGACGATTTAGAGATGACGTTAGTGTGGATGAAGGGATACTTAAAATAGACATGAAGTGTTTGAATTTAAGTGTACATTTTGCCCCTCTTTGAAGGGCGTTGCGAGACACGATGGGTGGAGTAACGACTTTTTTAAAGAAAAAAGAAGCTAAAAAAAAGGTGGACAAAAATTAGACGATGATGATAAAATAATGTGATGGATGATGCCTTCTCGAGAGGACATGCAAGGATGAATGGATGCGGAGGGCTCTCAAAAAGGAGAGGAAGAAGCTAGAATAAAAGAAGCAATGGATGGGTGATGAAGAAATAGGGGTTGGGAAGTAGGATGGTGATTAACTTGTGGGTGAGATTAAACCCACTTGAGCTAAAACTTGCACGCTTTGATTTGAAATGATGATGGATGGATTAATTGGACCCAAGTAGGGTGGATGGGGGAAGGATACATCTAGAGATAAGTTGCATATTTTTACTTGCCCCAAATAGGGTGAAAGCTGCGAGCTTGGACTAGGTGGAAGACTGATTGATTAAATAATTGATTGATTTGCGAACATAGATCAAGGATTTAACCTATTTCATAGGGTAAGGATGGGATGATTATGTTGATGATGGCACAAACGTATTTATGGATGGTATAATGACTTTTCAAAGAATAAAGAAGTCGCAAAAAACTAGGCACATGAGAATGCCCCAAGGTTGAATGATGAACCCTGAAGGATGATGCAATAATGATTGAAGAATGATGTGATTAGATTTGGAATGGAAAAATAGTAAGAATGGCGGCCAAGCTGACCTCAAAAACTCCATGTGATCGAGCCTTGCCTAAATCGTCCAAATGGGCTTCAGGGCGATGTAGTTCCCCCAAAACAAGAGGAATATGATGAAGATAAAAAATGGACGAGATGATTTGATTTTAAAATAAATGATTTTGCAAGGGGATAAATTGCCATTGTAGCACGCATCCACGTATACTTTGCAACTTGATTTTTGATATTGCACACGAAAATATGCACCATGATATAAAACACCATGATGACTTGATTGCAGTGTGCGTAAGGATTGACCCTTGATCCAACGAACAAAAGACAAAAACATGCCATGATATGGAAAAATCAAGATGACATTGTTGTCGTATGTCGATGAATGGACTCAAGTACAAGCGCATGATGGGAGACACCATGATATGGAAAAACCACAATGACACTATGAAACGCATATGGATTGAGTCAAGGCACAACAGGGAAAACAAACAAACACACACAAACCTGAAAACAAAAGTAACAAAAAACATCGTCATTAAGCAAGTCAAAATCCTCGTGTGAAGTCTCAATGATATTGATAGCTAGATGGTGCTCCCAAGCCAAGATACATGCAAGGGGATGAATTGGGAATAAGATATCCTGAAATAAGCTTCATGCTTTGATTTGCCCCAAACATGGTGAAAGTTACGCTCTTGGATTGATGATTTGCTGCAAGTAGGGCGATGTGGGAATGAAATATCCTAATGGTGAGTTGCACGCTTGATTTGCCCCAAATAGGGTAGAAGCTGCAAGCTTGGATTAGATGAGTGATTGTTTTGACTTGCCTCAAGTAGGGCAGATTTGGAAAGGAAAATCCCAATGGTAGCTGAAATGATTTGATTAAGGATTTTGATAGGATTAGGACAAAACAAATGTTTTTAGATTTTGCAGCTTTATATCTCTATTGGAGATTTGTGGCCTTTTTTTGATGTTTAGGGATTTTGGATTATTTGTTTTCTTTTGTTTTTTTGTAATAAGTATATATAGGGGGTCACTAGCAAAGGGAAAACTTGTTCTAGCACCGGGATGAGAAATGATAACAGATGGAAGGGATTTTGGACAATGTTGGATGACAATGGAGGACAATGACTATGAATGGATTAGGGATCTCCAAGGACCATGTCACGTGGGAACTAAGTGTCTAGTCGTCAAAATCTCGTTAAGAGGATATGCTAAGATGGTTTCAGAACAAGTCTCAAGACTTCTTCCACTTCCTTCTCAAGGTCAAAACAGGAAGAGAGGACGGGCATGATAGGATGTATATGAGGTTGGATAAGGAGGATTTGGATAAAATTGAATGGTAAAAATGACTTGAATGGAATGGATAAGGATGCAGATGGAGCTGCCTCCAAGTGTCAAGGTACTTGTAGATAACGAACTATTTACAGATTGTTGTCCCCCAAAAATATCACTCATTTTTGGGACAACATTTGAACTATTTTGGTCCTACAGACCAAAATCCTCTCTTCCCCTTTCAAAAATTGTTCTGAGCATTCAGGTTCTTCATTTTTCAAGCTTTCCAGAAATCTACGGACTCTGCAGGCTTGAATCTATGAACTCTGCAGGCTCAAATCTATGGACTATGTAGGCTTGAATCTACGGACTCTGTAGGAAGGAAATCTACGGACTTTGCAGGCCAAGTTCTGTGGGCTTCACAGGTTGATTTGTACGGACTCTGCAGATATGTTTCTACAGACTCAACATGTTTGAAATTAGCAGGGTCAACAGGTTCAAAGGCTTCTGCAGGCGAATTCAGTCAAAAGAACAAGCTTCTAACACTTAGTCGTTTCCAGAGTTGATTCAACGCGCTTGGTGCAAAAGAACAAAGGACAGCCAAATAATGAAGAATGAATCAATTGGACCATTGAACCGTTGAACCAAAGTTGGTTCAATCGGTAGGTTCAAAGGTTCAACCAAAGCTTAGAAAGATAAAGGAAGCAGTGTTTGAGCGAGACACAGGATAAACCAATGAACTGATTGAACTTTGAATCGAAAGAGTTCAAAGTTCAATGGTTCAACATGGTTCAAAAGTTCAAAGGCGGCCTCAAGCAAAGAGAGAAGCAATATGGATGATTCCAAAGGCAAGTTCAAATGAAAGCGATGGTTCAACCAAGGAGCATGTAAGCGATTGAACCAATAAAGCGATTGAAGTAAGAAAGCGATTGAACCAAGGAGCCGAGAAGGCCGCTCGAACTGTTGAAACAGTCAACCAATGACGTCCCCGCAGACGTCAAATTTAAGGTAAGGGAATAGCCGTTGAAATTCAAATAAAGAGCGGAACTTGAAGGAAGAACCAAGCGATTGGCTGAAAAGATAGCCCGATAGCTCAAATCGCAGCAAGAAGAGACAAAGCTGGAAAAGACAAAAGCAGAAAGAGGGAAAAGCCCGAAATGTCTACGTAGAAGTAATTTCAGTAGGTGGAATAGTCCACTAAGCAGGGATTTTGGCTTGCAATTTAAGGACGCAGCTTGTTTTTTTCCTTCTATGAAGTAAAGACAAATGGACAGCTGCGCAGACGTCAGAGGGGATAGACTAGATGATCCAGACTCGGCAGAAGACATATGGGATGAAATGACACGCCATAGTTAAGATAGCTGCCCTGTTTTCAACGCAGTCCTTTGACAAACCTGAAAATGCATTCAAGGCATTGAATGCACAGCATGGGCCGTTCTATGGAAAACAAGCATCCAAGTCTTTCTTGGAGCGCTATATATTGTAATCTCTCATTTGTTACAAGGGAGATCTTCCCCTTATCAGAAGCGAAACTCTGTCCGAATTGAAAGGCATTACTGAGACTTTGAGCTCAGATTGTAATTCATATTTCTTTGATTGAATGAGAAAGCAAGTTATTTGCAGACTTTGTGCTGTCATAGCTTGTGCTACTTTAGGAGATTGTTCTTATGTTTGTCTTCTGAAAGCATTCTTATTTATTTGATTTAACAAGCAGGACTAGTGGAGGTGATAAGAAAGGTGTCCTGAAGCCAACTACTTTCAGACTTTGTGCTGTCATAGTTGTCTTCAGTGTGTGTTTATTTTTTGTTTTTGTGTAAAGGACCTTGGGACGACTTTGTGCCCCCATTGTTCTTCGTATTTCACTTTTGGGCAGTTGAGGTGGAGACTTTGCGCTCTGTTTCATCTGGCTGTTACTACGCCCTTTTGATCACTGGTTATTTCACTCTCTGAAAGAGACTTTTGCTGTTTTTTGTAAGGACACTTCTGAAAGAAGAGAAGTGCCTTCAACGTTTATAGTCAGGATTTTCTCCTTTGTCTATGTGCATCATCTCTGAAAGAAGAGAGATGGATGGTTTGTCCCACCCCTGTGTCTTGCTTTCTTTTTATTTATATTGTATATAGCTCCGCATATTTAATAGGGAACCTCCCCTTGATGAAAGGAGAGATTTGTCCCCTTGTGATGCAGTAAACCCGCACATCTGGCAACCAATCTCCCTATGCTGTGGTGATAGGAACTATTTTGAATGCCAGTTAGCTGGTTGACAAAATATTCACTCAACAGTTTTTGGCGACTCTGCTGGGGACAGTAATTTTGTGCAATTTGGAACCTCAAGTTTCAGATTGAAACATCACTTGTGTCTTACCCATTTACAAAATTAACCCTTATCCATTACAGACTCTGGCGACTTCGTTCCATGTCTTACCCATTATCATTATAGCCTTACCATCTTCCTCCATCTCCGTTATTTTATCTGGTTTGCAAAACCAGAGCTGCTGGAAAAGAGTGCGCAATTTGAAGCCTCAAGCCTCAAGCTGAAGCAGGGCCAGTTCTTTTCCATTTTTTTTTTGTTCTGCAATCTGGCCACTCCACCCAGATTTGTTATCCCTGTTTTTCATAATTAAATCATGGCAGTTTGAGGCCCCTGGGATAACTCTTTTGGCCCACTCAACTTGACTCCACCTCTGTATGAACTCTCACGTAGCTCAAGAAAGAACTTTCCCAAATTCTTTGGTGATGGGAGAGTTCACCCTGATGAACACATTGCAGCCTTCAGCATAGCCTGTGGTGTTATAGGGGTGGAATTTGAAGACGTGGCAGTCAGGCTCTTTGTGGAGACACTACAAGGTGCTGCTGCAGACTGGTTCTACCATTTGCAAGCTGGATCAGTGACTGACTGGGATACACTCAAAGCCAAATTTGAAGCTAGGTTCAAGCCTGCAGAGGATGCGTATGCTTTGTTGGCCCAGCTCACTCAGATGAAGAAGGAACCTCATGAGCCTATGAGAGATTTTATTGCCAGGTTCAACAAGCTGAGGCACATGATTCTCATGGTCGCCTAGCCGACACTTCAGAATCTCAAATGCTTTTTCAACTCACAGCTGCCTGAAGTGAATTTCTGTTGAGACGGGCTAGACACATAGACTTTGAGGCTGCGCAAGACTTGGCTACTGAGCTAGAAGATGACCTTATCTTGGCAGAAAAGATAAAGAGAGATCCTAACAGAGAAACCCTCTTCATCTTCTGAATACTCACCCACATTCACCACTGACCCAATGGTACAAAAGCTGGCAAATGAATTGCTAGCCTTGAAAAAGCAAATGGCACAAGGTATGTCTTCTGCTCATCTATATAAAGATATACCAAGGAAGACATTCCCCAATCAACTATATCAAGGCAACGCTGCCAGAAGTCAAGGGCAACCAAATCGTCTTCCTCCCCCACAGAGGAACCTTGCCCTTGAAGCACCTCCAACCAACTCAGTAGTGGGATATTTGGAAACAGAACATGTTTCCTATTTCCAACCTGAGTTCGAGCAAGAAAATGATGCTGGTCTCTTCATGGAGGATCAAGAAGAATCAGCTGGCGACTCCCACATTGGTTTCTTGAATTACCAGGATGAACCCAGAAGTGAAGGTGAAGCAGATGAAGGATCATACGCAGTATTCACCAGGTCCGAGAATCAGTCAGCCCAGTAGGCCGACAAAGAGAAGACAGAGGAGCGACCCCAACCAGCAATTTCAATCGCTGAGCAGAGAACCCCTCTTCTTTTCCCGTCAAAGGACCCGGTGATTGCCAAAAAAGTAAGTACATCAAACATCTCTGCACCTTCTACTTCAACTTTGCAAATCAGTCCTCCCCTTCCCAAAAACCAAAAAGATGAGCTCCCATCCTCTCTTCCAAGTCCATCTCAGTCATTTGACATGATTGATCATGTCAAGAAATCCGAAATTCAAATGACTGAGTTTGAGCCCCTGCAAGCCAATCCTGAGCAGTTAAACATTGATGAAGAGCTAGGTGTGGACCTGTCTGAGGCAAAGATTGTGGTCACCCAAATGTCAGCCCCTGCTGATCAAATTCAGTTTGAGCCTTCAGGCAGGGGTAATTACTCCCCCATAGAGGATGCTCATGTCTCAGCAGATCAAAGTCCCGTGGCTGGCAATCCAGGATTTGATCCAAATCAGGCATCAAAAGAATTGGTAGGGCGCAGTACAAATCAAGAAGGATCTTCCATCTCCGATGAAGAGAAATTTAATAGAAAATCAGCTTCTGATGATGCTTGGATCCTGAAATACGATGGCAGCAATTCTTCCACTCATGCTGGATGCAGATCTCTGTTGCTTGGATTGAAAACTGCTCAGGGTGAAGAGGTCAAACTCTTTCACACCAAAGGAGATGCTGAGCGGATGGTTTGTCAGGAGTTTGATGCTGACAATCAAAGCATGTGCTGGACTGAACCAGCAGAACAACAAGCTATGGTGGTGGACCATACTGCTGTACTCCAAAATCAGCAAAAGGAACTCTTCGCAGGGAGAGCAAGGAGTTATGGTTTTCAGTTTGAAGACCACGTCCTGCCATGGAGCAAGAAGAAGAAAAGGCCAAGAGGAAGACACAAAAAATTGGTTTCCTGGTGGAGAGTTCCATTTGCCCGTCACCGTTTCTGAGGACAAAATGGTTTCCTGCTGGTTTATCAGGGTAGCACACCATTTTCACTGTCTCACAGTAGGCAGCATCTGAAGCGCTTCAAATCTTGAGGCATCAGATAAGATCATCTGTACATATGTATATTTGTATAGTCTTTAGTTCTGTTTTGTGCTTTTCGTTTTTGTTTTTAAACCTTTTTTTTTGGGTAGCATAACTCCGTAGCCCAATGGCACACTTCAAAGCACTGGAGATTTTGGTTTCTATTCCCCTCAGCTGTTCCAAGTGTTCATCTGAAAGAAGTTCCCCAACTGGAGCCAGCTGTTGTCCCCAAAAATATCACTCATTTTTGGGACAACATTTGAACTATTTTGGTCCTACAGGGCAAAATCCTCTCTTCCCCTTTCAAAAATTGCTCTGAGCATTCAGGTTCTTCATTTTTCAAGCTTTCCAAAAATCTATGGACTCTGCAGGCTTGAATCTACGAACTCTGTAGGCTCAAATCTACGGACTTTGTAGGCTTGAATCTATGGTGAACTCTGCAGGAAGGAAATCTACCGACTCTGCAGGCCAAGTTCTGTGGGCTTCACAGGTTGATTTCTACGGACTCTGCAGATATGTTTCTACAGACTCAACATGCTTGAAATTAACAGGTTCAATAGGTTCAAAGGCTTCTGTAGGCGAATTCAGTCAAAAGAACAAGCTTCTAACACTTAGTCATTTCCAGAGTTGGTTCAACGTGCTTGGTGCAAAAGAACAAAGGACTTAGCCAAATAACGAAGAATGAATCGATTGGACCATTGAACCGTTGAACCAAAGTTGGTTCAATCGATAGGTTCAAAGGTTCAACCAAAGCTTAAAAAGATAAAGGAAGCAGTGTTTGAGCGAGACACAGAATAAACCAATGAACCGATTGAACTTTGAATCGAAAGAGTTCAAAGTTCAATGGTTCAACATGGTTCAAAAATTCAAAGACGGCCTCAAGCAAAGAGAGAAGCAACATGGATGATTCCAAAGGCAAGTTCAAATGAAAGCGATGGTTCAACCAAGGAGCATGTAAGCGATTGAACCAATAATGCGATTGAAGTAAGAAAGCGATTGAACCAAGGAGCCGAGAAGGCCCCCCGAACTGTTGAAACAGTCAACCAATGACGTCCCCGCAGACGTCAAATTTAAGGTAAGGGAATAGCCGTTGAAATTCAAATAAAGAGCGGAACTTGAAGGAAGAACCAAGCGACTGGCTGAAAAGATAGCCCGATAGCTCAAATCGCAGCAAGAAGAGACAAAGCTGGAAAAGACAAAAGCAGAAAGAGGGAAAAGCCCGAAATGTCTACGTAGAAGTAATTTCAGTAGGTGGAATAGTCCACTAAGCAGGGATTTTGGCTTGCAATTTAAGGACGCAGCTTGTTTTTTTCCTTCTATGAAGTAAAGACAAATGGACAGCTGCGCAGACGTCAGAGGGGATATACTAGATGATCCAGACTCGGCAGAAGACATATGGGATGAAATGACACGCCATAGTTAAGACAACTGCCTTGTTTTCAACGCAGTCTTTTGACAAACCTGGAAATGCATTCAAGGCATTGAATGCATAGCATGGGCCGTTCTATGGAAAACAAGTGTCCAAGTATTTCTTGGAGCGCTATATATTGTAATCTTTCATTTGTTACAAGGAAGATCTTCCCTTTACCAGAAACGAAACTCTGTCTGAATTGAAAGGCATTACTGAGACTTTGAGCTCAGATTGTAATTCATATTTTTTTGATTGAATGAGAAAGCAAGTTATTTGCAGACTTTGTGCTGTCATAGCTTGTGCTACTTTAGGAGATTGTTCTTATGTCTGTCTTCTGAAAGCATTCTTATTTATTTGATTTAACAAGCAGGACTAGTGGAGGTGATAAGGAAGGTGTCCTGAAGCCAACTACTTTCAGACTTTGTGCTGTCATAGTTGTCTTCAGTGTGTGTTTATTTTCTGTTTTTGTGTAAAGGACCTTGGGACGACTTTGTGCCTCCATTGTTCTTCGTATTTCACTCTTGGGCAGTTGAGGTGGAGACTTTGCGCTCTGTTTCATCCTGCTGTTACTACGCCCTTTTGATCACTGGTTATTTCACTATATGAAAGAGACTCTTGCTGTTCCCTGTAAGGACACTTTTGAAAGAAGAGAAGTGCCTTCAGCGTTTATAGCCAGGATTTTCTCTTTTATCTGTGTGCATCATCTCTGAATGAAGAGAGATGGATGGTTTGTCCCACCCCTGTGTCTTACTTTCTTTTTATTTATATTGTATATAGCTCCGCATATTTAATAGGGAACCTCCCCTTGATGAGAGGAGAGATTTGTCCCCTTGTGATGCAGTAAACCCGCACATCTGGACAACCAATCTCCCTATGCTGTGATGATAGGAACTATTTTGAACGCCAGTTAGCTGGTCGACAAAATATTCACCCAACACACATGATGCCATAAATCTAGGTTTTATCATGGTATTTGTTCAAGGTGTCATAAGCGTGGTTTTCACCATTGGATGAATTGTTTCTCTTTTGATTTTTTGTTTTTTTGTTCTTTTGATTTTTTGATTTTTTTTTGAGCATCTCAACTCATTGGAAGATTACGAGATGCATAATGCTTATCCGTTTTGATTTTTAGCCCATACCTATTCTAGATAGCTTTTCTGCTTGAATCCTCTACTGATGTGGATTACATTGATGATGTTGTGATCTTCATTGATTATTGATTTAGCTTCTTCCGAACCTCCAAACAAGGTGTCTTCGTAGCCTCTATGAAAGTGAGTGCCGCCAGGGAGGGTCAAGAAAGATAAGCATTGGATGAAGGATTTAATGTGATGGTGTGATATAGGATTTGAATGAAGGATATGATCGTGAATGGATGTATAATTGTTGGGGGATGAAGAGAAATTGGGATTAACAGTCACAGACATTGTTGTTGATTCAGGATGTTCCAATTGCAACATGATTTTGGATGTTGATGGGTCAAAGACCTCTAAAAATTCTCTCAAGAGGACCACATGATTCTTTTGCTCCTTAGACCTATAAGAGTTGCTACGATTTGAATGATTTTTGGATTATCAACTTTTGTGATATTGACTTCAATGATGTCTTTATCAAGTGATGTAGAATTGATTTGTTCATCTATTGGTGCCTCAAAGAGGTTTTGACCAATAGAGTCTTCTTGATTAAGCTGATTTTGATTTTGATTGTCCAATAACACCTCAAAGAGGTTTTCACTAAGGGAATGAAATTTTTGATTTTGATTGCTCCATAGTCGTCAAACAAGGTTTCACTAGGGAATTTTTCTTCTGGATTTCTAAGATTTTTATCTTGATGTCCCATACTGCTTCAAACAAGGTATCACTAGGGGATTGGAATTTCTGATTTTGATTTCCCCTTGGTGCCCCAAACAAGGTTTCACTAGGGAACTTGCCTTGTGACTAAATGCTATTTTGGATCCCCACAAATTTTACAACTAATATGTTGCTATGGAAGAAGTCCAACGATATGTGATTCTTTTGGTCCCAATCTACGAGTGCGGGAGATTGGATTTAAGATAAGGGATACGATGGCTAAGGTGAAAAGGATGGGTGATATTGATGGAAGGATTAAAGGTTGCACAATCCTCGTAGAAACTTCTAGGAGAACTTGCTTTGATGCCGAAGGAAACTTCCTCAAAAACCGTAGAAGGATCACTGATGTCTTCAAATTGATTTGCAAGAGCTGTGTAGTCGATGCTACGAGATCTTGATTTTTCTTGGGATGTTAATGCTAAATTTTATGTTAATAGTGGCTCTGACTTTGATGTGGATGTTGATGTTAGTAGAAGATAATACTAAAAAGCACACGATGTATTGATGTGTGCATACATCTTATTTATGGTATGCAAAAATGGTTACAACAATTATTAGTTTAGACATTAATTGAAATTCGTTAAGTCTATTACAATATTTAACACCCCCTCTTAATGACTAAACTAGAAATGACTCCAAGTTTGTCTCAAAATTTTACAAAAAAAATAGAACCAAGAGGTTTGGTCATTAGATCTGCCAGTTGTTTTGAAAAAGCACAAACACGAAGAGAAATATCATGAGAATCAACCAATTGTCAAATGTAGTGATGATGAATCTCGATATGTTTGGTGCGGACATGAAAAACAAGATTCTTTACTAACTTCAATAAACTTTGATTATCACAAAACATTGGAGTAGGTGTAGATGAAAGAAGTTGCAAATCAACTAGAATCCGACGTATCCAAACTACTTCACAATTGGCACTGACTGTTGCTTTGTATTCTGCTCAGAGAAAGAGAGAACAACAGTATGTTGAAGCTTGCTCTGCCGCCAAACAACTCCTGAACCAAAAGAAAATATATATCCAGTGGTAGATTTATGAATATCAACTGATCCTCCCCAATTAGAGTCCGTATAACCAATCAATCTGAAATATGCTGTCCTCTGATAGAGAATTCCAAAGTCGAGTTCCTTTGACTTATCGCAAAACATGTTTTGCTGCTGTCCAGTGTGCTAGCTTTGGTTGACACAAGAATCGAGAGAGGTAGCTAAAAACAAAACTTAAATCTGGTCGAGTGGTGGTAAGATATATCAAGCTGGCGACCGACTATCTATATAACGATTCATTGACCAGTGATGAATCATCATGCACTAATAATTTCAGCCCTACCTCCATAGGTGTAGAAGCAGAATTACAATCCATCATTCCAAACTTATTCAAAAGATTACTGGCATACTTGACCTGAGCAATAACAATGGAGTGATCATGTTGCCAGAATTCTACACGCAAATAATAGTGTAGGAGGCCTAAATCAGTCATATCAAAAGCAGTGCACAAATCCAAATCTGATTTGACTTTCTGAATCACTGTGTCTCCACTACCTGTGATGGCAAGGTCCTCAACATACACAATGAGTATCACAATTTCATCATCAGTGCTTTTGATATAGAGATTCGGATTAGATGGACTCCATCTGATAGACGCTGATCAATTTTGATGTACTAGGCTAGAGGAGGTTGCTTAAGCCCATAAAGAGACTTCACCAATTTGCAAACCAAATGATCACGACTAGGTTCTTGAAAGCCTTCAGGCTGCACCATGTATACTTCATCCAAATTGCCATTAAGAAAAGTGCTTTTGAAACACTTTCCAACCAAACTAAGATGCAATATAAAGAAGTAACCGAAATGTGACCATTTTTGCAGTAGGAGCAAAAGTCTCCTCATGGTCTATTCCCTCTTGTTGTGAAAATACTTTCACAACAAGACGGGCTTTGTACTTGTCCAAAGTACCATCAGCGTTGCATTTGATTTTGTACACCCATTTGCAGCCAATGGGTTGCTTCCCTGGAGGTAAATCCACCAATGTCCAGGTATTGTTTCTCAACAAGGCATCATCGTTGCCTTGTGCATTAGATTATCGCTGGGGCTCTAAAATAGTGAAAAGATCAGAAGCAAGAGCAAAATACATATGCTCTTCATCATTAGTTGAATCCACCACTGACTTTCTTGGCTGTCGAGAATGTGTGTGACATTGAGGAAGATCACCCTCTTGTACATCCTATAGAATGGTGTAATACCACTTGGGTCTCTTCTGTACCAAGGATTTTTGTTCTAGCTGAACATTAGATGGAGAAGTGGTCGACTCAAGTCGACGATGTTGATAGACTAATGGAGTGTTAGCCATAGATTGCTACACTGAAGACTGTGAGGGTGTCTCCAAAACATGTGGTTCCTCATCTTTCAGAGGAAGTACAATACTAGATGTAGAAACCTCTGGATTATGAGAGATAGCTTGTTAATTACAAACCCAAAAAATGACTCTGTTTCTTTTACATCAACATCTCAACTAATAATGATCTTGTTAGTAGACACATCTATTAGTCTTTGGATTGAGTACTATAGCCAACAAAGAAATATCAGGGATATTTAGAATCTAGTTTACTTCTCTGTTTCTTAGGAATGCGAGCATATGCAACAAAACCAAAAACACGAAAATGTGTTACCTTTGGTTTGATGTTGGACTAGGGTTCTTTCAGAGTGATGCTCTCCAATGCCTTGCAGGGACTTTTGTTCAGTATGTAGATTGTTGTGTTTACTTCTCCCCAGTGTATATACGACACACCTCTGTTGTGCATCATGGATCGGGCCATCTCCATGATTGTGCTAATTCGCCTTTCAACCACTCCATTCTGCTAAGGAGTGTATGGGGTTAGCTGCCAATGAATTCCTTGCTGCAGTAGTTCTGAAATTGCTTTGAAGTGAATTCTCCCCTATTATCGGATCGTAAGGTTTTGATCCGTCAACTGGTTTGATTTTCTACCAGTGCTTTGAACTTGACAAACTCAACAAAACAGTCAGACTCTTTGTTCAAGAAGTAGACCCACATTTTTCTAAAAAAATCATCTACTAACAACCAAAAAAACCTTGCACCAAGAACAGTAGATGGCTTGCATAGATCTGCATGAACAAGATCAAGGAGCCTCTTTACTCTCCAGGCACCTTTAGTGGGAAAAGGTTTCCACTTCTATTTACCAACGAAATAGCTTGCACATATATCCTACTTGACTTGGATAGTAGGCAATCCAAGAACTATATTCGATTTTTGGAGTTTGGCCAAATACTAAAGATTGAGATGTCCAAATCTCTCATGCCATACAACACTGGTATTATCCTCCACAATTAATGCATTCAAACTGACAGTGGCAGGATCAACAAGTCTATACAAGCCATTTTACCCAATGCCTAGGGCTATGACTTTATCATTTTTGATATCAAACACAATGCATTTCTTTCTTGAGAAATTTACTGTAATGTAAGTGTTTTCAGTTAACTGATTGATTGATAGAATATTTTTGTTCATCTTAGTTACATACCTAACATTCTTGACTATGAACTTTGCAACATTATTCAATACAATGCGTATATCTCCTATCCCTTTTACAGCATGTGACCTACCATCACCCAAGGAAACTGAATCGGAAAAACTTTCTTTTGTAGTGAAATTAACATACTAGTCTTTTTGACATGTAAAATGCCTTGATGCATTGTAAGTAATTAAAAAAAAGTAATTGGTAGACCTCTCATAAGAGAATGACCTCATTAGAGCATATTCTTCCTCAAATTCAGCGTCAATTGCTGCCACATTTGCATGCCCTTTTGCCTTGTTATGTGTTAGATCATATTGTCTTTTTTTGCATTCTTTCTTAATATGACCAAATCTTTGACAATAATAACATTTTACCTTGAATTTTGGGGAAGATGAAGACGTATCCGAATGCCTTTTCCATTTCCCTTTTGTTTGGGCAGCGAATGCACTCTCTGATTGCGCAGAATTGGGTTCACTGAAGTGTGTCTGCTTGCATTCTTTTTACAGCAAATATGAACTCACCTAATCAAAAGTGAGAGTGTTAATCTCAGTCATCAGATGCAAAGCTTCCATGAATGATTCATAAGAAAGTGTCAAGCTATTCAGAACAAGAGACACCATATCATCGTTATCCACCTTTTTGTTGATCGCTGACAATTGGTCATGGAGATCTTTCATCCGTAATAAATGTTTTGACGGAGACCCATCTTCTGTCATTTTTGTGGAAAACAACAAAATTTTCAAATAAAGTACTCGACTCTTTTCTAAAGTCTAGGACTTGTTCTTGAGACTAGTCCATAGTGCACTTGCTTGTGCAGCATTTCGGACCTCTGGAATCATATCATCTGACACAGAAAATTTTATCAAAAGAAGGGCTCCTTTATGACGTTTGTCATAATCGACAAAGTTCATTGCTGGTCATTGTTCTATGTCAAGTATAATCTTTTCACAATCACATAATTTCGCAATTGTCAAGATTTTATGACTCCACACTATAATTCTGCCCAGTTATTTTTTGGGCCTCGAGAAGGACAAGATTCTGGATATTGGTTATTTTTCACTCCGAAAAATAATTTTTAACCAATAAAATACTAAAAAAATCCGAAAAAGTTAAACTATTACGATCTTTATGATTTTGAACTTCAACATAAATATATTTGACAACAATTCAAGATCAACCACCTAGAAATTTTATAGGATGGAAAAAAATAAGTTTTTTTTTGAAAATTATGAACTCACTAGTTTTGCCCTTCCACTAGATTCATCGTTGTTGCATCATTGTTCACTGTTTTTGTGCTCTGCTGCGTCGTTGTTCACTATTTTTGTATCCTTTCTCGTTGTTGTTCGTCGTTTTTGCCCTCCCTAGGTATGGTGTTTTTCTCCCCAAAAACCCTCCTTGTGATTCAACTTCGACACTATGTCCTTCTGCGACTTCGACGTTGTGCCCTTCTACAAGATTCGACTTTGAACTTGACTGTGTGTGTTTCCCGTTCTTCTTGTGTACTAGTGATGAGTTCGACGACTATGTTTCTCGTGCGAAAGCTCTTCAACTAGACTGTGTTTGCAGTCGATGAATGGTTCCCAAGATTGTTTCTCCCTCTTCTGTTCTTCCTCGAATAGCGAACACTCATACCTTTCCAGCTTCCTCAAGTGGTGGCTCTGATACCACTATTTGTAAAAGATAATACAGTAAAGCACATGATGTATTGATGTGTGCATACATCTTATTTATGGTATGCAAAAATGGTTACAACAGTTAAAACAATTATTAGTTTAGACATTAGCTGAAATTAGTTAAGTCTATTACGATATTTAACAGTTGATACGGATATTGATTTTGATGTTGATTGTGATTTGGCCTCATGGATGGCTTGTTGGATTGTGTTGTCAACAAGTACCTTTTTCACTTCTTGTTTGGCAATGAAGGCTTTAGGACGAAGGGATTCCCAAAAATTAGGGATGTCGCGTGAGGGATGAAAGATGGACTGCTAGTCAATGATGGATTCTTCGGGGATGGGCTCATTAAAGAAGGGTTCATCAAAGACGGGTGGATGGTCATAGAGAGGCTCATTGAAGTGAGGCTTATCAAAGATGGGAGGATGGTCGAAGGGCGACTCATCAAAGGTTGACTCGTTAAAGATGGGTGATTTGATGAAAATGACGAAGATGGATTGACTATTGACCTTGATGTGGAAGTGGACTAGTTTGATTGTGATGGAGAAAGGGATCTTGGCATATCCCTGTTTGTTGATTCTCAGAGGTGAATGTATATGGTTCTATTTCAATGTCTCCATGGTCAATCAAACTTTGGATATAAATACTGAGTCTTAACATATCGATTAAGAGAATGACCTTGAATCTTGTGATATGTGCAATATTCGTGTAAAAGAATTCTTCCAAGGGTTCGTTGAGAAGATCATATCGTCGCCATTTGAATCCCTATTTGGATGCGGATGGACTTGATTCTTGATGTGATTGTTGTGCTTCAGGGTCCAGAGTAATGTTGGATAAGGGTGCCAAAATGGTTTTCCCTTTGCTAATGTGATGGGGGACGTGATGGTCAAGCTTGTAACTAGTGGATGGGATGTGTGATTGATGTTGACTGTTTTGATGTGGATGGGTTTGGCTTTGCCTGCTTAAGATGGAGCTTAAGTTTGCTAGATCATAATCTGTAGGAAGTCGGGCACCTATTTCTAAGAGTCGCAAAAAGATATCGTCTTTGTTCTCATATAGGTATCGTTCAATTTGGACTATATCTAGATCTGTTTTGGATGCCATAGGCCTGGATGGAATTTAATGTATGATTAGTTGATGTGATTTTATTAGGATTTTGGATTTGATTTGATAGATGTTTGATGTGATCGAGGTTTGATGTTTGATTTTGACTTTTGATTAGGATGTTTGATGTGATCGAGATTTGATGTGATAAAGCTCAAATTGGATTTTGATGTTGGATTTGATTTAACTGGGAGAAAAGATGGTTGCTGTGATTTTTGTCTTTCCCAACCGAAAAATGTAGGGGATTGAATGAAAATACGAGGATAAGATGTGATTGATCTAGAATCAATGTGACTTGGTCAAAATAAATTTGATTTGACTTTGTTTCAATGTTTGACTTTGGACTTAGATTGGACTTGGTCAAAGTTGACTAGATTTGACTTGATTGGACTCGGTCACCGTTGATTAGATTTGACATTGACTTTGGACTTGGTCAAATTTGACTAGATTTGACTTGATTGGTCTTGGTCAAAGTTGACTGAATTTGGCTTGATTAAACTTGGTCAAAATTGACCAAATTTGTTGATTTTGGTCAAATTAAACCTCAAAGTTTGATTTTTTGACTTTGTTTGACTTGGTAAAGTGACTTTGGCTTCATTCCAAATTTGTCTTTGACCTGACTTCGAAGTTTGACTTTGACTTGACGTTGAAGGAAGGTTGACCTAGTTTGACTTGATTTGATTTGATCTGGAAAAGGTAGACTGGTTTTGGATAATTGATTTGGAATCGGATATTGGTCAAAATAGACTTGATTAGGTTTTGGATGTGGTACAATTTGGGTAGAATAACAATACTATACAGACAACATAATGTTATAATATGATAAAATGAGCCCTGATTTCGACAGAGTAACACCTTATTACGTAACGTTTGCAATTTGAATGTGATGAGATTGGACCTAGGAAATTGAACTTTGTTTGACGTATATAGGTTTATCACAAATATGGATATGAATGACAAACAAGCAATTGACACACACACAAGACAAGCCCTGGCTTGGTGGTAAAATGGGTATATGTCGTGACTGTAGCCTAGGTATCTACCTCACAAGAAGCAGGAACAAGTTAATCTCTTAACCCTCACTTTAAGCGGCATGTCATGAGATCTTGGGGGAGGTTGGTTTCCCTTGCATTACAAATCGTTTGTGGCTAAAAGGTCTTAATCTAGGTTTAAACAAGGCTTTCTAGTTGTCCCCTATATACCTTGCAGTACATGGGGCCCAAATCCATGGAAGAACAATAACGGACATTCATGAGTTGGTCTAGTCCTTTCATAACCACTCCAGCCGTAAGATTTCAATGGAGTGTTGTCGGAAATTGAATCTAGAGAGTGATGTATGATAGCTTGACGTCAGAGATAACCCCATTGTCTTCACAGATGTGCTTAAAACACACAACTGTGTAGCTCTTACGACGCTTGCTCTCAATTTATATCCCCCTCTGGAACACGAGGTTGGTACATATGTTGGGGGATGAAATCCCAGTTGTCGTGCCCTAAGGATTCTCTGATGGTGATGGAATCCAACTCATTTAGCCAAAATAAAAATAAAGATTCACTAATTCTGATCCTCAGGGTCCCAAAATCAGGCAAGAGGAGAGCATACATAACATCTCTTTAGGAAAGGCAAGAAGTAACTTATTTGCTTTCGGTCATGCAAGGTCCCACAAATAGGCAAGGGGAGAGCATATGCATGCTAAGCCACTCAAAAACAAACAACACAAGACACTCAAACAAACAAAAATACAAGTATATTTTAAAACACCAAATTCAAATGTTGGTTTGTTTTAGGTACACCAAAGTAATGTGTTTGCAAATGTGTGTGTTTGTAAAAATAACTTCTTTGACTCACGAAACTTGCAAAAAAAAAGTTAAGTGTTTGGATTTGTGGCCATTGACAATCGAAATGATGTTTGTTTAAGTCTTGGGAAATAGTCATAGCGTGATTCCACCGTTTAGCATGGCTAATCTGCCGATTCTGATAGCAATACTGCCGATCTGCAATTACAGAAACACAAAGATAGAGAATTGGTGATTCTGTTGATTAGTAGTGTGATATTGTTGTTAAACATGGCAATTCTACTAATTTTTAGTGCGATATCCCTATTAGACAGGGCGATTTTGTTGATTTCAAAAAGCTCATATAGAATGCAAACATAAACGATTTCGCTATTTATACTATCAATTCTGTTGTTTTAAAGTACAATATCGCCGAATGCAGGAAAAAAGATAGAAAGTATAAAATACGGTTTAAGTTACCCTAGTGTTTCCGTCGATTCGCAGGTCTATTTTGTTGTTTCTCAGAGTGATTCCACCATTTTGGTTTCAATTATGATGTTTCTGTAAAACCATAGTTTGAGTGAAACTTGAGAGCAAATCCATCCTTCGCAATACGATTCTGCCAATTATGATAATGATTTTGCCATTTTCCTAAAAACACATAAAAATAGAAACATAAAGGAAGCAATATCGCTAGTTAGCAAGGCTATCCCACTATTTCCAACAAAGATTTCGCTATTTTCTGAAAACACAGAGAAACAGGGGAAAATGATTATGTCGAAATGCAGGACGATATCGCTATTGTCGGGGAAAGATTTCGTTGCTTAGCAGAGCGTTTGAGCCGCTAAAATGGGAACAAAATTTTGATAAATTTTGGAGGAAAAAAGATTAAATTAAGATCGATCTTGAGCTAATTTCTATCTTAAAGGAGGAGTATGATGTTTCAAAGTAGAATGTGGGGTGCTAGTCCCACTAGACATGCCATATATAACACACAATTACAAAGGATTAGTTTACATTAGTATGAAATCAAAATCGAATTGAAAAACATACAACTAATCCTAAATGCATGTCCTCTAATTGAGCAAGCCGAAGGAAAGAGAAAACAAATTAGGTAGAAGACAAACAAATACAATTGTATACCTTCCTTTTGCACTCCTTGCTAGAAAATAAGTGTGATGGTGCTTGGATGTGGTTGCAAAAGGATTTGATTAATGTCACATAGTCATTTTGACGACATTTCCCCTTGCACCATGGGTGATTTGGATGGACAATTGAAATGTTGGTTGAAGCTTGGTGAAGATTTAACAACATATACTTGCACAAAAAGCTTGTTGGAATGAGGAGAGGGCTCCTCAATTTATAGATTTGTCTGAAAAATGTGAACTGTTGGATGAGGATGAAGATCAATGGATGAGGATCAATCCTCATAAATGAGGGAGGTGGAGTCTGCGAGAAAGATGGATGAAGTGTGTAAGATGACGTGTAAGAAGAGGGATGGAGTGTGTAAGAGCATGTCATAGCTCTTACTTGTACACTTCCCTCATTGCATTGACTTTTGCCTTGGAAAGAGGATGATGATGTCATGAACTTGAGATGGAAAACATGATTATCGATTAATGGAAAATAGTTATTGTGCATTTCATAATTTTTCATTATTGATGAGATTAGCTAATTAACAAACATTAATTAACTAATGTGATGTGATTTTTGTGGGAAAGGATGTGATCATGGAAGAAAAGATTATTTGATTGGGGGGGATGAATAGTAAATAGACTAGCGATGTTAATAGTGCGAATAGAATACTGATTAAATGATTTATGGATGATGTTAGTGTGGATGAAGGGATAGTTAAAATTGACACAAAGTGTCCGATTTTAAGAGTGTACAGGACTGATATTAGAAACTGTCATCTTTTGAACATTATGGCAACTTGCTCCAAAGGCCTTTCTTTTGAAGGCAATCCACTGTTCGAGATGAGAAAAATGCATAGTTACTTCAGAACCTACTATGTGATACAATTGAGGTGGGGGCATCACATGCTGTCCAAGTTGTTACAAATGCTGCCCCAGTTTGTAATGCAGTTGGCTTCTTGGTGTAAAAAAAATACAAACATGTATTTTGGACACCATGTTGCGTGCATTATTGAGTAATGCACTCAAAGACATTGTTAGGTTTTAGTGGATTTTTGAGCTTATTGAAAAGAGAAGAAAATACAAATGTTCATATGCATTCATCACCACACGTAGGGTATTTATCGAAGATTTGCTAAGGTGGAACTTCTCAAACCTACAGATACACAACTTGCTTTGTTTTTATATTTCTTGACCATCTTTATGCTGTCAAAGGGGCTTTATGTTCCACTATAGTTAGTGATGCATGGACAACTTAGAGACAATCTACATCAGAGATTGCGCTTGAGGTGAGGCAAATAGACCTTGATGACCATTTTTGGGTTGATGTGAAATTTATTGTTGACTTCATTCAACTCATTTGTGAGGTAATCATTTTGTTGATTTAGATAAGCCGTGTTTAGTGGAGGTTTATGAAGAAATTGATTCTATGTGTGAAAGAATAAAAAAATCATAGACTTAAGGGATCATTCTCTATATCCTTTGATTAAGGAAAGGTGCATGGAAGATGGAACAAGCTTAACACACCTTTATAATGTGCTGCTTATGTTCTGAAACCAAAGTGGTATGATACAAAAGTCATGAAGAGGAGGGCTCCATATGAGGACAAAGAAGTAATGAAGGAATTTTTGGGTTACGGTGAAAAAAGTGTATGGTCGAGGAGATGAGGTTTCTTCTATCAAGACTCAGTGGAACATGTTTTCATGTGGCCGTGGATAATTTTCTATGGTGGAGGTTCTCTATGATATGAGTGTGAAGGACCCAATAGAGTGGTTGTGGAACCATGATAGTGAAGCCCTCTAAATTGCAATCATTTGCAATACGCTTACTTTTACAAGTAGCTAGTTCATCTTGTGAGAGGAATTGGAGTACTTAATGGTTTCATTTATTCATTGAAGAGGAATCGACTAAGGTCCTAGAAAGTAGAGAACCTGGTGTACATTCATAGCACGTTTTGTCTTCTTTCGCTTGTAGACCTAGGGTACAAGGAAGGTACTTTAGCAAAATGTGAGCTCCCCTTGATGGATCAACAAACATATCCTTGGAGGAGGATGTGCTTGAAGCAAATGGCCTCAATGATTTGCCCCTTGTTATTTTGCTTATAGAGGAGCCAAAACTTTAGAGTGATGCATATCTAGAGAGTATCTTGGCGGAGGACCTAGAAGACATAATTGATGTGGCAGTTGACCTTATTGTATCATATGAGATATGATTCAGGTTCACATTTGTGTTTTTTGTATGCCTATTTGTCAGCATTTCAATGTGTTACAATGTAATTTTTACCCTTAATATGATGAGATATTCGTTCCCTCAAGCTATCTGGTTGGCTTGTATATTACTAGCATTGCATAGTATAAATTTCATTCGCATAGTATTGCAATACTATATACTTTTCTAAATTTTTCATATATATATATATATATATTTCTGTCTCCTTTTACCCATTTTCTATTTTGTTTTTTTAAAATGGTGTACTGGTACCTGTACCCATCTCTTGGCAACTATAGTATTGAACAAAGACAAACTAGAACTGCAAATTATTTGTCACTGCATAATTTTTTTTTCAAACCAATCCTGAAGGCCTTTTTACAAATGTGATATTTAGTAGAAACTCTATAATTGACAATGTCTCTTGTAAACTTTTCTAAATGGAAATTATATGCAGGATTTTTGACGTTTATATTGGTATGTTGCAGGTTCATATTGTCAACACTTTTTTTTACCCAGAGTAAGCTGAAAGTGATTTTGTTCTTTGGATCACTGTCATGTTTTTAGCCATGAGGATCTTATTTGAAAACTGTAATAAGACTAAATGATAATTTTTGGTCATTTTCAGGGGAGAAAGTGAAAAGTATTCGAGGCCGGGCAGTGTTAATTGTTTGGTTTTTTGTGGTCCTTATCATCACTTCAAGTTACACTGCAAATCTCACTTCAATTCTGACTATTGAACAACTAAGGCCAAAGGTTGATGGCATTGGTGGATTGATTACAAGTGGAGACACTATTGGCTATCAAAGTGGATCATTTGTGAGAAACTATCTTTTAGATTTGAATGTAGTAAAAGAGAGACTGGTCCCTTTGAATACATTACACGATTACGCAACTGCATTATTAAATGGCCCACAACGAGGTGGGGTGGCAGCAATTGTGGAGCAGCTACCTGAAGCGATGTTGTTTACATCACAACGATGCGAATTTCAGTTTTCTGGCCAAGAATTCAGCAAAGGTGACTGGGCATTTGTAAGTTCTGACTCCCTGTTTGCCCTCTAAACAAAAGTTAGTAGTGAAGTGGATAACCTAGGAACATTCAAATTCTCACGAGTCGCTATAAATGTAATTTCTATCTTGTGAAAGATAATGAACAAACTTATAAGATAGGAATATGGTGAACAAGATGAAGATTCTGGATTTGGCTATGTTTTACAAGTTCATTTCTCCAGCACAGCATCTTGCATGACACCGACTTTATTTTTGCCATGAATTGCAATAGCTTTATAGGAATCAATGGAGGCAATGCCTTAAAAAACAATTGTGATATCTACTTTTTATTTGTTGATAGTTTTGTTGTAGTGATTTATGCATGTTTGGTGTCCAATTCCACTATATTTTGCTTCATTCTGGTATGTTGGCAAAAATGCTGCTACATTAAATCACTCAACAATTCAGATCTCAGAATTCTCTTGGAGTAGATTACCTTTTAGAAGCTGTAGACTATGAGAAAGAACTAATCAGGAGATCATAATAATAGAGGATGAAGAAGTACACAATAACAACATTTATAGAGTTGAAGTGAAATCGAATTTCAAAGTCAATGCAAACATCAAGCAGATTTCTTGCTTTCAGACATATTTTTCTACTTCCGGGACTCGATTGAGATGATTAAAATTAAGGTGAGTAATTATTATTGACAGATGCACCCTGACAATAACTGGGCCAAATCTTCCTTCAATACCAAGCCATATCTTATTTGTATAAAATTGTGAAATACCAATTATGCCTTTTAAAATATATAAGCTAATTGACATGCTGATAGTAATATCGTGCAACTAGATCAACTTTATGGCTTAAAACAGCCCAGGATGTATGATATTTAGGGTTATAAACTTTATATAAACATACCAGAAATATGTCAAAAGGAGGATGATAATAGCTATTCGGTGTTCGATGTATGGTGCAATCGTGCATATGCTCATTTCGGTGCCTATGTTCCTGTATGGTTTGATTGTCTTGTACTAAAGCTTCGCTGTCTTTAAATGTAGCAACCTTTATTTATGGTTTTTCTTTGGTCATTGTAGCAAATAAAATCCCATGGCAAGTATTGTAATTATCTTCAAGACTTTCCATGTTAGTTTTCAGTGGGATTTATTTTACAACTAAAACGCTCTACTAAATTAGAATTGGACTGTAAACTATTTGAAGCATTCACATATAATCCAATGCATAAGAGTTCAACCATCCCTGAACACATTTTTCTTCTCACCCATTTTATTCAATCTAGACTGACTTATGGCTGGTTGATTTACACAAATTGTTTAAGTATTATTTTTAGAAGGCAACTTCTGCAATTAGTGGCACAGTATTTTAAATTCATTTAATAAGCATTTTCATGATACTGTTCAGTTTCTGTCTTCTATGCAGGCATTTCAAAAAGGTTCACAACTAGCTGTTGATATTTCAACTTCTATTTTGAAGCTCAAAGAAAATGGAAAGTTGGAACGTATACGTGACAAATGGCTAAAAAATTCTACATGCAAATTAAGTGATGGAATTTCTAGTCATCTTGGCGTGCCTGCATTTTTAGGCTTATTTATGATAACTGGGTTTGTATCCATACTTGCAATCATTTGGTACTGTATTCGATTGTCAGTGTTGTTCTCTGATGTTAGGGTAACTGAGGAACCGTGCAGACCACCAGAGGGCATATCCAAATGGGCAAAAATTTGGAATTTTGTTAATTCCTTTGCAAAATTTATCACCAAAGAAGAAATTCCTCGTGAGGAGAAGAAAAAAATAAGGAGGGCGAGTAAGGAAAGAAAGAGGGCGAAACGGAGAGCAAAGCATGCCTCAGCAAGTGGAAGCTCATTGGGCAGCAGAGATGATGAACAAGATATTTCATTTGGTGATAGGTCGCCGTCAGATATTGAAGACCAAAGTGTCAATCCTAGCGTATGAAGGACTGAAAGCCTTGAAATGTGAGACCTTTGATTTGAAGAAGAGCTAATTGATGAGATTTGTGAACAATTGATCAAGGTATTGCGAAGGAGTAAGGTCCCATATGCATTTATTTTGGTATATTTAGATATTTAATTATGTGGGAAATTTTTATAAACGCTTGTAATAATGTTTAAGCCATCCATGATGACCAATTTCCATCAGTATTCATTTCCTGTCACAAAGCAAACAAGCACCTCTAAAATATTTAATGAAGAACACCTTTTCTTGCCTAATGGTTTTAACATTCAAATGCCATCACGTTGGAAGCTAAGACCATCACATTTAAACATTTGGAATTCTTGTTTTTAATGTAGTTACTATATCTATCAGCAGAACATTCTCCATGTCTGTTTTTGTAGTCTTTATATTCGGATTTATTCGATGGTTATGTTCCTTGAGCAATTGGAATCAAAATGGCTTTGTATTCTAAATATTTATAAAATACGAGATACAATATTGTCACCATATGATGCCACAAGCAGCTCTAAATTTGTGTTACAACTTTCATTTTAAATAAAAATTTTATCCATGAAACTGCTATAGAGCTCTATAGAAAAGCAAGAGAAGCATAAACTAGAACCCTATACATGAGCAAAGTCCCAAGATACCACTAAGGATTAGTGTTCAGGGATAACATGATATACTAGATTTATAGTTTTCATATACTATTCTTCCTCTTCGTCTCCCGTTTCCTCCATCTGATGGCTAGTGTGTTGATTGTTGTTCTGCACACAATGCCAATGATGCAAATGTTCTTTTATGTTCATGGTGTATCCAACAATGCTTGATAACATGTTGTGCACCCTTTCAATTTCAGTTGTGTTTATTCGGAGCATCGTCAGACATGTGTGCGTGCTCTCAACTCCTTTCCGCTATTTTCTATGAAGATCTTTATATGGATCAAATTATTATTTATGGCTTTCGTCAAAGTAAAATGGGCCATAAAAAATTCTTTGAACGTCCTTGCTAAATCCTCCAACTCTTTCCATTGTTCAAGATTTTCATTGTTCCGCCTTGCCACTAGCGTTTTGATACTTTCCACTGCCTCTTTAATAGCATTAATCCCTGTTGCCAATTCTTTGAGATTATCCGTTACTCTTGCTTCCACATTGACTCTTGCTCTATTTAGAATCGAATCTTCCCCATGCTCCCAACTTTGTCTTGCCAAGTCTCCTCTATCTCAATAGCAAACTGTCTTTCACATGGCCTTCTCGAGTCGCTCCAGCCTTTCTCTTGCCATTATCTAAGCCTCCCCCATTCTCTAGTTTATTTACTTTTTGTTGGCCTTTATCCCGCTTTTCATTTTGTTGCACACTTCTTATCCAGCTCCTTCCCTCCTAGAAGGTGGCATAGAAGCGTTGACCTATGAAATTTGTTTTCCTTTCCTCTTCTTGGTCGATGTTATCTGCTCGATTTAGCTCTACCACTTTATCTTGTCTTCGGTGCTTTTGTATTTATGACGTGCTAGCGCTAGTACCCTCTTCGACTCTCTCCAATTTCACGTGTGCTTGGGCAGCATGGGAGAGCTCCTTAGTGCCATTTTCTTCAACCTCCCTAGTGATTTCTGCATGATTTTGCTCCTCTCTTACCTCAGTGTGTTATCTCATCATCCCCTGAGTTGGTTGTTTAGTAATCTATCTGATTTTTTCTAAAATATTGATCGAAATAGTCAGCAAGTCTTATTACTTGTAGCATTGCCATGATTACTTCCATATTGGTTTCCCACCACTATGTCAGTTTTGCAAAGTTCTAGAAAAAATCTTCTATTTCTATCCTACGCTTACCAGTATTTATTCTTTCTTCCATCTTCTCCTCCGTCTTGTTCTTCCTTTATGGAAAGTATCTCCCCTTATTACCTATTGCCAACCCTTCTTGCCATTGCCATACTTTTTTTAAATCCAACTCTCTCCTTGCTCGCCGCATATAGAAACTGCTAGGTCGCGAGCTCTTTTATGCCCAATTTTTTTGTTTTTTTAGAAAAAATTCTGCTACCACTGTGTCACCCCAGCTAGCTAACTTCACTCCTACCTTCCTCTAGTTGTGCCACTTCTCTTCTCCTTAAGTTTGGCAACTCGACCTTCCTTTTGTGTAGATTGGTGCCAATTTTATTTTTGGCTATTACCCTTATACTATCCGTACTCCTGCCCATTTATTCTGACAACATTTTATAATTATTTCTTTTAATTCTATCATTTTTTTTTTCCCATTATATTCCTCATATTTCTTTTTTCTCTTTCTTTTTGATTTAATTCCACAATTTGCAAGCCAATTTGATGCCCTGTTACTTTCTCGAAGTATATATCTTAGTTAAACCTCCTTAAATTTCTTACACAAGTGGTTCACCTCCTCCACCACCCCTTGCAAGCACCAATTTAAATTGTTATTTTTCTTCTCCAAAGCGTTCATGACGATTAGCGAGTCGCTTTCTATTTCTACACTAGTGATTTTTTCTTTGATGGCCATCCTCATGTCCATCACTAGCCCTTTTGCTTCTGCTACATTATTTGTATTACAACTAGTTGAAATCGTCTTAAAGGCTCTCACTTGCCCTAGGTGATCTCTGATAAATGCTCCTGCCCCTGATTGATTTGGGTTTTGTTTTGACGCTCCATCAAAGTTTCCTTGATGCCAGTTCCATTTCGGGGGCTTCCACTTCATTTTTTTCGTAAAGTGTTATCTTTTTTGTTTTTCACTTGGTTGCATGGTTTCATAGATTTTCTTGGCTTCTCCCCAATTATTGACAATTTTGACTTCCTTTGGATTCACTTTCTTATTCTTTGTGTGTTTAGATACTTTGATGACTTGCATGACGTTGGCTTCCACTTCCCTCCATATTTCCTTGTTAGTTTTATTTCTTGTCTCAACCTCAAAGATGCGTTTATTCATTTCCAACTATATTTTCCATGTTATAAAGCTTGAGCCCATGCTTCAGATATCATTTAAAATATTCAGTCCCTTATTTTAGTCCCAGGGTTTTAATTGATTATATATTTTATCACTTGTACTCCAACTCAGATTAAACTTGTCTAAAACCATGTTCCATAGGTCAGATGCAAAATTGCAGTGTAACAAAAGGTGATCCGAGTTCTCTTCACTATTCAAACACATGACACATCTTGTTGGGCCTTGGATCCCTCTCTTTATTAGATTCTCCCTTGTCAAAATCTTCCCGTGTGTTGCCAACCATAAGAAAATTTTCGTTTTAGGCTATGCTTTCAATTTCCATATGTTTTTTCAAACCAAGTTCATTGGATCCCTCTATGTGTCTTCCACCTGTGCTTCATAACCGTTTTTGACAGAGTATTCCCTTTTTCTTTTTCTTGTTCCATCTAATCTTATCCGGCTTTGGGCTCCATGGAGTCCTGTATCCTCTCAATTTTTCGTTAAGGTCTTGTGCTTCATTCTGGATACCCTCTCTATTTTGAAAGCATTTCCATGTCATTGTTCTGAACCCTGCCACTATTTTCTCTTCCCAATACTCTTTTACTTTCCCCCCATTGCTTAATACTTTCTTATTTAATCGCTACAAATCTAGGTTCTATTTTCAACGATTTTTCTGTCACCCAACTATCTTCCTAGAACTCAATATCTTCTCCATTCTTGACTTGGTGGAATAAGCCTTTCAAGATGATTACCCTAGCCTCTTTCATGCTATTCCATATAGGGGAACCACTTAGAAGGTCTCGAGTAGTAAGCATTTTGCTCGGGTTCCTATCATATAGATATTTTCCTTTGAGTAGCTCACTCCATTTTTTGTTCCATTTCGTCCTTGCTCTCCAAACAAGCTTTGCCAATAATGCCATGTTTGTCTTCTGTAAATTTCTTATTCTTGCTTACCCCTTGATCTAATGGCTTGCATATCTTTTTCCAGGCCAAAAGGGGTATCTTGGTCTTTTCTCCTATTCCTTGCCACAAGAAGCTTCTAAGGCCCTGTTCATTTATGTTAAAATTTGTTTAGGCACCTTTATCAGAGAAAGCCAGTAATTGGCAGTGGTTTGTAATATGGACCTGATAAGAGTTATCTTACCTGCATTGGTCAGGTACCTACCTTTCCAATTGCTCAACTTTTTCTTTGTCTTTTGTAGAATAGTCTGCCAAAGATTCTTATCCCGTTTTCCTTTTATTAATGGAAATTCCAAGTAGTTATCTGGCATTGTGGCTGTCTCAAAACCTAAGATTCTTGACAAGAAGCTTTGTAAGTTTTGAGAGACATTTATGAAGAATTTGTTTGATTTACTTTTATTAATGGATTGCCCTGAGGCTTTTTTATAACTTCCTAACAAGGCCCTTATGGCTCTAATTTCTTGAAGTCTACACTGAGCAAATAACATTGTGTCATCCACAAACAGTATGTGAGTGTGGGCGGCTTCCCCTGTTGCTTCATGTATCCTTTTTACCTTACCTTTTCGAATGCTCTTATCCTCCTTCCTAGTGCTTCCACCATGATAATAAATAGATACAAAGATAAAGGATATCCTTCTCTAAAACCCCTGGTTGATGAGAAAAACCCCTCTAGTGACCCATTTATCATAACTGTGAACTTGGTTGTTGCATAACAACTCTGTATCTATCTTCTCTAATCCTTTCTAACCAAACTTTTGAAGTATCTTATATAGGAAATTACAATCAACTTTATCATAAGCCTTGACAACATCTAGTTTTATCAACATACGTTGCCTTTTGCTTACGTGTAGTGAGTGAATTATCTCATGTGTTATCACAATTCCATCAAAAATTTGCTTTCCTTTTACAAACCCCCCCTGCTTCTACGATATGAGTTTTGGGAGGAAATTTGGCAACCTAATTGCTATAAACTTCGAAATTTTCTTGTAAATAGTCTTACAAAGAGAGATTGGTCTAAAATCTTCAAGTGTCCTACCTTCAGAATTTTTGGGTATCAACACTAAGAATGTGAAATTAAAACTGTCATAAGAGTTTTAGTTAGAGAAAAATTTTAGAATTCCATGCCAAAATTTCCACGCATTAGATTTTATAAAAGTACACTTAGAGTTCCCCTTCTTCACCTTATGTTTTTTTTTCCCCCTCAAAATACGTTTGTTAAGCTCGAATCAATGTAAGATGTAATAAATCTTGTTTTTTTTGGTTTTTCATAAGAAAAATAAAATGAAGGTTTATATTAATAATAATAGTCACAAAAATTTCCATCCCTTCAAGGCACGGGAAGGCGACTTCCAAGGCTAGCCCTATGACATCTGTAAAGCCAATACTAATCATAGATAACACATGCTCATTTTATACTGTTGATCTAAATATATCTTACCTACCTTAATATGAAGACAGTTGACATTAAAATCATGAAAAATCCATAGTTATTAATCACCCTAAAATTCAAAATGAGTTTCAAAACACTAAATTAATTCTACTACCAATACACTTGGGAGAATGTATTTCTCCCTTGTAGTAACTTTGTTGCCAAGGTTTTGTAATAGTTGTATTATTTGTGCTTCATTGGTACTATCTTGAATTCTTTGTAACTGTATCCAAAAAGGCATTATGCTTGTTTTCAACAAGTAAATTTGGTGCCAACGTTGTATGAAGGACAGTTGGTTACATCTATGTCTAAATATATTTAGAAGAGAATGATATATTTTTTTGATTGGTAAAATTAGGGTTGGCGGGTCCTTCACCCTTTTATTAATATCCAAAAATCTCATACAAAAAGTTTAGTATGCTTTTCCAGCAAGACATAAGAACAAAAGCTTCTACAAAAGCTAACAAAAAGAGACCATACAAATTGTCTTCCATAGCTAATACTTAGTTCTTCTGCAACATTTGTGCTGAAGCAACAAAATCCACAGCTATCTTCTGCAGCTCAATAGCTTCCATAGCAAAAGAAGACATCACAACATCCACAACTATTTTCTTCCATGCTTGCATCAACATCCACAACAAATAAGAGAATGATATTATAGCTTAACGATAATGGCTTGTTTCATTAATATATTATTGGTCAACTTGATATATTGGATTTTTGATCGAAGGAGAGTAAATTTTTTTTAGGAACTTGCTTGTAGACAAATCAATATAACAAAAAAAAAAAAAAAAAAAAAATCAATATGCACTAAATGGAAAGAGAATAATAATATTGTATTGAAATGATAGAATCTCACCGCAAAGTATCGCGGGCCTCTTTGAGGAGGCGGCCTCCTTTAAACATAACTTAATACAAACTATTTAATAGATAGGTCTTTTCTCTTACATAAACTCTCGATTTAAGCTATTTTACTCAAGATAACTACTAATTTCCAAACATGTGGGATAATTATAAATATCAAATGAGATGATATATAAAGCATATGTGGTCGAGATTTTGTTAATAATACTTAATACAAACTAGAAGAGTTAACATGAAGGGGTCCTAACATGCCCTCTTGCTTAAAAAAAATGCTCTCAAAGCTTGAGTTGAAGAATATGTTGCTGTAATTGGCATAGGGGTTTCCATGTCATATTTTCTAGTTGCATGTCATACCATTGTATCGAAATCCTAGTGATAATACAATTTTGGAGCTAGGGGGAGTGCATGTCGATAATGAATTCAGGACCCAGGAGGTAGAACCTTCAGTGTCACTTTGGGAGTGTCATTTGGGCTCGAACATGTTGACCAATGACCACCTTTAAACATAATCCATGGAAAAATGGATGGATCTTGGAGGATGAGCGAACCTCCAACTTGTATGCTTCATAACCAATCTTGGAAAGGAATTTATAAGGACTATAAAACTTTGGCGCAAGTTTTTTATGACCTTTTGGCTTCAAAGAGGATTGCTCATAAAGTTGGAGCTGGAGAAAAACATGTCACCAACATCGAAAGCCCGTTATGAGTGGTGTTGATTGACCTATTACTTCATGTAATTTTATGCTAGATGGAGGTTATCTTTGAGAGTGTGAAGGATAATTGCATGTGTGTGGAATGTGGCATCAACTATTTGTATCTTGGAGTTGTTTGGAAAGTATGTCTAAAGAGATGGTGGTGGTTGACCGTACATGGCATCATATGAGGTCATATTGGTGGCATTGTGGTATGTAGAGTTGTATCACCATTCAACAAGTGGTAACCATTTGACCCAATGAGTCTATTGATCATAGGCAAAAAAACACAGATAGGTCTCTAAACATTTGTTGACAATTTGCGTTTGATCACCAATTTGTGGATGGTAGGCAAAACTCATTTTAAGTTGGGGTGCCATAGTTGTGGAAAATTTCCTTCCAGAAGTGACTAATAAAAGTGGAATCATGGTCACACACAATTGAGGTAGGTAGCTGATGGAGATCACAAATTTGATCGAGAAAGGTTTGAGCAACAATGGAGGTAGTAGAAGGATCGCTCAAGGTACAAAAATGGGCAAATATGGAGTGTCAATCCACCACCATGACAATTATTGATTTCCCAATTGACTTGGGTTGTCTCTCAACAAAGTCCATGGAAATATTTGACCATACGTGGAAGGGATAAACAAGGGTTGGAGCACGACTAGGGTGGTGACGATTTCCCCTTTGTTGCATTGGCATGTTTCATATTCTGCCAAAAACTATTTGATGTCCTATTTAATGCCTTTCCATAAAAAATTTAGGTAGATCCTTTAATATTTTATTAAAAACTTTAAGTGGTTCGCTGATGGAGATGCATGCAATTCTAATAGAATTATTTGTTTGAGTGC
This sequence comes from Torreya grandis, assembly GCA_037957365.1. Taxonomy (NCBI): domain Eukaryota; kingdom Viridiplantae; phylum Streptophyta; class Pinopsida; order Cupressales; family Taxaceae; genus Torreya; species Torreya grandis. The sequence goes on from JARHVA010000384.1 coordinate 3,264,787, forward strand.
TGATTTTGGTGCCAATACTAGACGTCCTTTTTAAAAAAAAAAAAAATGACCATCCCAAGAGTTATTCGATCGAGAGGCAGGGTTAATGATCACTTCTTGAATGAGTTTTTGAATTTTAGTGTCATGGGACCATTCTTGTTGTGCATGATGTACCCAATCTAGCATGGGAAAGGATAGTGCACACGAGTTTATCTGTTCTTCATACTTGCGAGACAATGAATATGTGACAACATTGTCTTTACCCTTTTTATTGATAAGTTCATAGTCATAGCCCATGAATTCATTACCCACTTCTTTTGCTCAGGTGAAGAGACACTTTACTCCAAGAAGTACTTTATGTTATGGTGATCAATTTTGATGCAGAAGTGCCTCTCTATTAGGTATGGGTGTCATTTGTTGATGACATGAAGTATAGCTAGCATTTTTGTCTCATACATGGAATGAGCAAAGTTTTTCGTAGTGAATACTAGAGGTCAACCTTCCTGCATTAGAACAACTCCAATGCCACTTCCTAAGGCATCACTTTCATTGTTAAATGGTTTAGAGAAGTAGGGTACACCTAGAACAAGTCTAGTGCACATTTCATGCTTGAGTAGTTTGAAGGCTTTTTCTACTCCCTTAGACCATTGGAACACATATTTTATTAACATGGTTATAATGAAGTGACAATTTCCCCATAGTCTTGGACAAAAAAATTATAATACCAAGTTAGGTCCAAAACCCCTCAAAGGTTCTTGAATGATTTGGGTTCAGGCCAATTTTTCATAGCCTCAATTTTTTTAAGATCCCCTTTTGACACCTTATTTAGAGTTGATGTGTCCAAGATACACAAATTTCCTTTTGGCCAAAGGCACACTTGGACTGTTTGACACATAAGTGGTTTTCAACAAGGAGTTGGAAGGTGTGGTCGACATGTATCAGATGCTCCTCCTAGGTATGGCTATAGGCAAGGATGCCATCAAAGAACACTAGGATGAATCTACATAGAAATAGTCATAAGATCTTGTTCATTAAGCCCTGAAAGGTTGATGGAGCATTGGTGAGGCCTAAGGGCATGAAGAGAAACTCATTATGGTCATCATGAGTGATGGGGAATCAAGAACAACAAACAGCTCTGATCCCACTTGTCAGGATCTTGCTCCTCAATAAGAGCACAATATGATTACCTTGTATAAGCAACTAAACATGCAAAATTAACCAGAAGCAATAAGTAACTAGAATTCACAAATGACATAGAATATGAGAGACAACACAGTATGTATTAATACTCATCCAGAAAAGAATACAATGAAGAGACGCCACACTCTTCCACACCTTTCAGGCTTCCCACACCAAGTGTACAGTAATTCTTCTCAAGAGTTCACTCTCCTACCAAAAACGGTCCCAACACACAACTCAAACACAGAATTGGTGTTCACCTCCAACCAGTCAGTAATAACCCTGCCAGTACACAAGTACTCATTACTTCAAGTAGATCTCCCATAAGCTTGCAACAACTTGCAACTCAAATGATCTTACTTACACATGTAGAACTTCTCCTTGATCTTGAAACAACCTGCAGATCACCCTGTTCTTACAATTGGAAGGAACTTCCTTGCCTTCCTCTATTGCTCTTCTGTGGAACTAGAAGGAGCTACACTTGCTCAACTCTAACTAGCACACTGGCTATCTAGCACACATTACAATACATGCCAATGGGTCTATAAATAGATCCCACACTAAACAATAACTTAGACTTCTAATTTACAATAATTAGACTCGCAACTCAAGACCAAAAATAGCCTTTACATGCAAACACTCGGTTCAACAAACTAACTGTTCCTACAATGAACAGTTCTGGAACCGCACAGGTGACCGACGTCGGTCCCAGTCTAACTGGAGGTGACCGACGTCGGCCGATTCTTGTCGATGTCGGTTGCCTTCTGCACTGTCGATGACCGACGTCGGTTACACTGTCGACGCCGGTATCCCTGGAACTCAACAACCTCCTCCATGTCTGCATAGTTGAAGCTTTTAGCTCCACAACCTAACAATGAGTTCAAAATGATGTGTTGGGAATATCATCTTCCTTGATGCACATCTTGGGTTTGCTATTCACAAGTTGAGATTTGAGAAGAAGTGAGCTCCATGCAATTCACTAGTAGCTCATCAATCATTGAAATGAGAAACTTGTCTTGATAGTGAGTTTGTTGAGTCCGCAAAAGTAAATGCATATATGCTAAGACCCATATTTTTTTTGTACCAATAATTTAAGAGAAAAGTAATGACTGATGTTGGATTTGATGACTCCAGAGTACAATAATTCTTGCACCATTTTTCTATTTGATTCTTCGAAAGATATGGGTACCAGTAAGGGTGAATGTTTAGAAATACACTACCTAGAATCAACTAAATTGCATGATCTTTGTGTTGTTGTGGGGGTAACCGTTTAGGTTTATCAAAAATAATTGTATGTTTCAACAAGAGTTCTTGTAATTTTGGTGAGTGGTTGGAATCAAATGATTCATTGAATTGGATGGTGCAAAGCTGCATAAAAATCCCATGAGATTCCCATTATAGAAACTTTTCCATGTGGTGAGAGCTAATGATACTTGTAGAGCTTGATGTGAGACCTCTTAATGTGTTTTTGGTCCTTATAAGTGAATTGCATCCATAGCTCTGAAAAGTCTCATAGGACAGGGCCTAATGTTTGAAGTCATTGTGCTCCTAAAACTGTTACAACCTCATAGAAGGAGAACAAACATGTTTAATTTCTAATTATAGTCCCCGTCGTAATGCATATATTATGGCATTTGCCCTTGCAAGGTAAGGTTCCTCCATTGGCGATCATGAATTCTAAACTTGAGCAAGGATAAACATATCAATCAGCTTGTTTGGCTAACTTAGGATCAATGAGGTTATGTGTACTTCTAGAGTCAATGAGAATAGTGAACAAATGTTTCTTAAATTGCCCCTTTACTCTCAAAGTTTGAGGAATGGTTATGCCAACCAAGGCATGCACCAAAATTTTGGGGTGTGACTCCATGGTGCTAGGTTTTTCAAATCAATGTTGTTCATTGTGGGAATATTGAGCATCTTCCCAGACATCAACTTCTGGTGGAGGCTCGACATCCAATAAATACAACTTCTATTCTGTGCACTTGTGTTTTGGATTTTTTTTGTCTAGTTGTAACATAGCACTTTTTTGTGACGAGCACACATTTCTACCTCTGTAAGGCATTTAATGGAAGTGTTTCATGGAGGAGGGTTTGTGACTAGCCATGGTGTTGTGATGTCTTGAAAGAACCAAAAATGGAAGATTGACACTAAAAGGTGATCTTATCTTCCACAAGTTCGGCCAATCTTAATGCTTTCGTCATGTTCTCTAGTTTAAACATATTGATCTCCACGTTAGAGCCCACTAATAAAATAACTCTTGAAAAATTCATCATTTAACCCTTTGATTTGGTTGGCTAAATTTTTAAATTTAGCTTGATACTTGTGAACCATTTTAGTTTGCCTTAGTTTGGTTAGAGCTTTAAGGAAATTATCATAAACAATAAGACTAAAGTGAACCAACAAAAGTTTGAAAAATCATCTCAAATGGGTTCTATATGAGATTTTTTATACCATTGGAACCAGTGGGCAACTTCCTTTTCTAAGTGAAATGATGGGATGGATACTTTGTTTACCCTTAATGCATTGTGTAAGATGAAATATTGTTTGACATGGTAAATATAGCTTGTTAGTTTTGGACCAACAAAATTTGAAAAAGTCCAATTAGGACCACACAACGTGGTTTGGGATAGAAATCCACCTTAAGAATGTCAGTCACCATTAAGTCTATTGGAGAGCATGGTATTATGTGCATTGATGCCATGTAGTTGCTTGTTCAATTCAGTGATTTAGGAGTCAAAATGAGATTGAAATTCAACTCAAAGTTCCTTAACGTTTTGTGCCATGGCTTGTCTATCCGTATGATTGAAAACCATTGACTAGAGAGGTTTGGGTATGTCAAAAAAAGTTGACTAAAGTTATATGTTAAAATGACTGGCTCGATGAGATGAACATAATGACATAATTTTCACAAGGGTGAAAAAACATTTTCGAGGCTACAGGTGAAAAATAATTTTGTATGGAAATTGTCCCTAAAAAATTGAAATACTCATTAAAATGATTGTCTCGACAAGAAAATCACAATGATGTATTCACCATATGGGAAATTTTTTTGTCCCTTTTTTTGCTTTTCAAACAACTAGTTATTGTAATGAGTTCTGGTCACCATTCTAAAATAATATGACCCTTATGACTACTACAATGAAATTAGGTAACCATTTTGACTCACCTAGCTACTGTAGTTATTGTGTATTTGTCAACTGATAGAATATGATATTATTTTTCTAATTTTTGGTTGCTACCATGGTTTTCAAGAATTTAAAATCAGATTTGTGAATATAGGAATTCCAAGGTTATAAGAAATAATACTATATGGTGTGTTTGATCTGTGAGCTTTAAAATATTATAATCTTGTTTGTAACATAGTGTCAACTCAATATTTTAGTGCGATAATTACAACAAATAACCATTCCTTGGCCCATCATCCCATCTTTGAGATATGGTGCAAGTAATTTCGTAGGGCTAATCATTTATTGGTGCATCACATAAACAAATGATCGAAGTCTTCCTAAGACCAGGTCACGAAAACAACTAGGGGTATTCCTATATACCCGAAGGTGAGTGGAATCACAAGTCCAAATTTAATGGCTTTCATATTGGGGCATAACTTCTCACTTCACAAAATCAGGGAAACAGTAACTGCTTACCCTGAAATGATGACTTTCTGTTAGTTTTAAAACTTATGGAATATAGTTTATAACCTAAAGAAATAAGAGAGGAGATTTTTTTTTTGAAGAAGCTTAGTGCTACCACTCTATTACCACTTTATGATCACCAAGATCCAAATTGAATGAGGTGAGAGCACATGATAGACAAAATTAGAGAACTCTAAATAACTGAAAACTACTGCAAAAAAATGGCTCTAGAAAGAGCTCTGATACTAGATTTAGGAATCTACTTGTAAATAAATTAATATAATAACAAAAATATAACCAATATGCATTGAATGGAAAAAGAATAAAAATAATGTATTGAAATGATATAACCTCACTAAAAAATATCATGGGCCTCTTTGAGGAGGTGACCTCCTTTGAGCATGACTCAATACAACATATTCAATAGATAGGTCTTTCCTCTTACATAAGTTCTTTATTTAAATTATTATACTCAAGACAACTACTACTTCCCATACATATAAGATAGTTATATCTAACAAATAAATTGACTTACAAAACATACGAGTATGATATTTTATTAATAATATTAATAAAAATTAGAAAAGTTAAATCGAAAGGATCCTGGCAAAATTATAATTATAAGAAAATTATATTATTACTGAATAATGATAAATTGAATTAATAATTGGGATAGAGGATAAAATTAGTTTGTAATTACAAAAATTAATAATTATAATCTATAAAATCAAAAGTTATGTTAGAAAGAATAATTAAAATTAATGAATGCACTTATTGAAAACAATTTAAGTAGCCATGTCCTCCTTTAAATTGGGTGAATTTGTGTAGCTTTGAGTTTTTTAATTTTAATTTTTTTAATTTATATTTAAATTTAAAAAGTTGAATTAGTTATTATCATATGCATTATGTATAATTTTTTAGTTTTAGTTAGGAAATTTATGATTTTTAAATTTTAAATAGATATTTATTTTCAATTGGAATTTTTATGATATTTTATTTTTTAATTTTTTATTGAAAACATTTTATATTAATAATATATATTATATATCATTAGTGATAAAAAATGAAGGGTATGATACCACGCTCTAATGTATAAAATAAATTTAAATAATTTAATCAATAAAACTAATTTAACTTAAATAAAGTAAAAAAGTTTGAACATATCCCCAAAATTCATGATAGATAACCCTATAGACACCAAGACAACAAGGCATAATAACTAAGAAATGAGAGCAATCAACGAACCTAATGGAGGTGAAGGATCATTTGGCTTGTCACCCCATCTATAATCACTACCAACAAGTGGATCTGTTGTATCATGTGAAAGCTTGCACTCATTATTATTGTATTTATTTTCATCATCTATTGTCTCTTGTCTGGACAGGTAAATGGCTTAGGCCAATTGAGAAAAATTTCCTTACTCTATGCCCTCCATCCAACTCTGTTTTGGAATACAAAATTTCCCCCACAAAGAGAGTTGTGTGCTAGCAAGGGATGCAATCGATGTGGGAAAACCTATACAACGAGCCCCAAAGCTACAACCCTTACAAGGTGATTGTTGATGGGGAGAATCTATAGGGCCCTAAATAAATATACAAGGAGAACTTCCCCAATGATTCAATAAAGTTTGGAGGTGCTCCACCTTTAACTATACCTTCTTCGCTTACACTTGAATTTGTAGCTTTACAGTTGAGATCACTTGCGCTTTCTTAGTAATGCAAAAACAACCATCCAAAGATAATTGATTAACTATTATGTTTTCCTTTTTATAGTTGAAAAATAATTTCAGAATGAAAAATATGCCATATTTGGTTATACAATGTATAAACATTATTGATTCCCCTAAGAGCACCATTTTGTAGGAAAACAACTCTAAATTTAAAGGTTGAAAAAGGATATGAATCCACCTTTAGGTTAATAGACCATGCTTGAAAAACCAAAAAAGATACTTGAGAGACTTAGGGTGTTGGCAAGTCAGACAAGGGATTAATCACTCTTAGATGGACAAGTCAATTATCAACAGGTAGGCCTTGGTGCAATATGCACTGAGGAATTGCATCCTTTTGGGCTCAATAATTGCTTTCCATACTTTGGAAAACCTTCATCTCCAGGTATATACAAAAGAATTAACTTTCTAGCGAGCATTTAAAGTATCCACATGAATGTGTTTAAGGGAGAGCAACTGATAACAATGTTCGGGTTTGTATTGGTGGAAATAGGTTTAAATAGATGGCTTTGAGTTAGTCTACCATTTGACAGGGGGCTGAACTCCACTTTTCTGGAGATGTTCATCTAGGAAAGCTTTTTTAACCTAAAAAATTGAGGGCGATAAATCATTGTAAGCTAATACTTATCATAGAGGATAGGCTAAGGCACTATTTTCAAAACATGTCTAAAATAACCTTAATCCCTTTCTTGAAAAGTTTGAGACTCTTAAACTAGGTGCATAGTAAAAGGGTTGCCATAGTATGAAATCCCTGCCAGAGTGAGAGTTCAGAGAGAGCCTTGTTCTAAAACCATCTTGATCCCATACTAAGTGAGGATTGGTCAATTTCCATGTTTTCCAAATAATTTGAGCCACAAAAGGACCCTACAATCTTGATAGGTACATGAGCAAGCAATAATAATTGAATACCAAGACCTTTCCATGTCTTCCTCCCAAAAGGGTTGCCTTGAGCAATGCAATGGCGTAGAAAAATCTTCTGAATCTTCTCTCTTCAAGGGAACGAATGATCCACTTGACATAGAAGATAATACCTTGGAGTTTCATATCAATAAGACCAAGGTATCCCATTCCTTTAGATCCATGACAAATATCCAATGCAAATTTTTGAAAACCCTTAGAGCCTTCAAAATTGGCCCAAATAAATTCTTTGAGAAAATGTTCAAGTTTAGCATATGCATTCGAGTTTAGCATATGCAACCTTGGATGACACCCAACAAGAAGAGTGATAGACATGGGTTGTCGCAAGAACTTTAAAATAAACCTGAAACTTACTAGTTAAAAAGAGAGGTTTAGTGATTTAGAAAGCAATTTTATTCTCCACCCTATGAACCACATAGTTACATAACTCTGAGGGGGATGCTTGGAGTGAAAAGTGTATGCTTAGGAATTTGAATTGTTCTCCAGATTGAATCCAATGCCACTTATACCTTTACAACCAAACCAACAAGGGACTTCCAAACTATATATAACGGAGTTTTCTTTGATTAAATAGAAGATCAAGAAGCTAAAAAAAAATATCCAAACATTCCATGGCATTGGTGACATATGTTTCCTTTTCAACAAGAGTGAGAAAGGAATCATCAGAACAGTATCCATTTACCATCTCATTTTGAGATCGAGGGGGGGAAATACCTTTAACCAAACCTATAAAGGTGTAATCAACAAGAAGTGAATTAAACCCTTCAATTCCAAGAACATAAATGGAGGGGGCTAAAGGGAAAATTATCCTAATGGATATGAACAAACCAAAAAATTTAGTTTGAACTCTGTTAACTTGAAATAACATACTAGTTTGCACAAATATTCCCCCAAACCCTAAATTTAGAAGCATATCTAAGATAAAATGGACATTTAATTCTACTGTAAGCATTCTAAAAATCAATATTCATGAATAAGGATTTCTACTATGAGGAGTGAGCCCATTCAATCCCTTCCTAGACTGTAATAAAAATATACAAGATGTATCTTTTATGAAAGAAACCATTTTTCTCTTGATAGATAACAAGAGACCACAAGTACCTCACCCTTAGAGCAAGAGATTTAGCAATTATCTTGTAACATGCATTCAAAAAAGTAATCAAACATTAGTTGGTAATGAGCTATGGGTACATAGTCTTAGGAATGAGCTTGATGTTGCTTTGATTGAATGATTTCCTAACGGAATAAGATTGCACAACCTCAAGTTTAACTTTTTTCAAGTCTTGACCTATAGTATCACCTAAAACATTGTAAAATTCATGATGGCAAACGTAATTTATAAAGACTTTGTTAAGAACCATGCATCGTGTAGCTTCATAAAATTCATCAATTGACAATAATCGCTCACGCATCAATCATTAGCTCTAAAATAATTTATTAGAAATTACTTGCAGACATTTTATAAAAACCTCATCATGAATTAAAGTAGACAACCAAGCTACAAAAAGTCTATAATAATAAGAAACAAAAGTTCTCAAAATATCAAAAAGTTATGTCACTTTTTAATTAGCCATATAAACTGCCTTCACTCTATGAATTACCTACTAAATATTCTTATGTAACTATAAAACTAAGTATATCAGTGGATAATTTAATTTTTTACATTAATAAGAGTTCAAAAACAAATTTAATACTATGCTTTTTTTATATTTTAACTTAATATTTGGAAGATAAGGGAAAATAATAGTTTAAAATAAATATATACACTAGTAGATTATGCATAAATTGTGACATTAATTGCCTTAGAATTGCATTAAAAAATAATCTGAAAAAAAAGTCACTTTTTTTCTTCTTTAGAATTGTATTAAAAAATAATTTGAAAAAAAAAGTCCCTTTTTTTCTTCTTTAGCCCAAATAGTGCTGGGTTTTGGAACTTTTTGATGTGATAAGCCAATAAAATACGTGCCCATGTTGGCATTGGGGTTTTTCTTTAAAAAAAAGAGACCAATGATCATTTTTATATATTAATTGGTTTTTTTATATATTAAAAAAATAAAAATAAATATTTTTCATCACAAAACAAAATAATTGTTGTACGATGATAAAATAATGTAATTGAAAAAATTAGTAGATAATATAAATAATCAAAGTATTATAAAATTATTTAGAACCAAAAAAATATTAGTTGAAATAACTTAAAAGAATTTAAAATATGCTTATTATCTTCATGAAATAATAGTATATAAAGTATTATGATATACAAATATAAATATATAAATAAATTAACGTATTTATCCACCACCGCCATTGGCAATAGCATCTTTATCGTCTTTAATGTAGAATAATTAAGCTTATTGTTTAATATTGTAAATAATTTGTTGATACATCAAACCAAGTATTGTTGATTTGGTTATATTGTTGGTTTGTTATTATTCAGGTCAATTCTATTTATAGATTCTTGTTTAATTGTTGTTAGGCCTACCTTCCTCCATTGTATGAGATGTAATGGGATTTATATGAGAGCCTAAATAATTCAATATACATATTATTGCTTCTCCATCTATGTGAAATTTTTTATGGTAATCAGATCTTAAGGTTTGACTAGGGAGGAATGTTGTGAGGTAGAGAAATTGTTTGAGGTAATTGTGTGTGAGACGGAGGAAGCGTGTGGAAAGCCTACACACCCTGAGACTTGCATACATTATTTTTCATTAGACAAGTGAGAGCCTTTCTTGGAGAATCTTGATTGAGGTGTAGCAGTCTTAAGTAGAGTTTTGTCTTCATTAGAGTGGCATAACAAGAGTGTGTGTGGTGTCCCAAGTTAAGCTAGGTGGAAGGTGCAACCCAAGGAAAGCGTGATAAATTGCAAAGAGGTGGAGAGGCATGATAGATGTGTGTGGAAGTCTCAGAAGAGGTATGCAATGTCTGATATGCCTCTCATATGTGACAAGGCATTTTGTTTAATGTTATACACCATTCTGTTGTTTTTGTTACTAAAAGAAGGTGCAACTCTTTCCATTATTGGAAATGAAATGCCTTGATCTGAGGTAGAAGCTAGTACAATAATGTAAAAAATGGTTGAAAGGAGATAAACCCTAGTGAAGGAAGCATTGACAAGTAGCCAAAGCACCATATGCAGAAGTTGAAGTAGAACACATTTCTTTATAGCTACATAGGTCTTTGTTGATTGGATAAGAAAATAATGTATTTTTAAATCTAAATTTTATAAATTTTAATACAAATTTAGGGCAAAGATAAATATTTTCTAAGCTTATTAATTTTTTTTTTTTTTTTTTTTTTTTTTTTTTTTAAATTTTAAATTTTGCTTTAGTAACTTGTATTTGCCTAAAAAATTGCATTGTTAACTCCATTGCTAAAAAGAGCATAACTCCAAAACACTTGAATTTTTTTCACATTGTTTGTTTTGATGTCCTTTTCTTCACGCAAATTTTTTTTTGTAAAAGAGTGTAAAACTTGAAATTTAATTGTTTCCATGTTTTTAAGGTAATTTTACAAAAACTAGTTAGTTAAATTTATCATAAACTATACATATTTGTTTGCTAAAAACTGACAGCATTGTACAATTTTAAGATAAAATCCACGTATAAAAGGGTTTTTTTAAAAATATATTATAGTTTTTCTTATTTAATTGTTTTAGTGAAAAACTAAGACAAAATGACTAGTTTACAACACCTGTTATTGTCAAATTCAGAAAAACTAATAGGGAAAAACTTTAGTTTATGGAGTCATAAGATACTTACAATATGTGAGGATCAAAATCTTTATCTAATTATACTTGATAAATAAAATAGACCATAGGTTTATCCTAATGACTATGATAAATGTCATCGACAAGCCTTGATGTTGTTAAAACTTTTAGTAATTGATAATTTGATACTAGAAGTTAGAAATGTGACCATTACATCAGATTTATGGAAACATCTCAGGAAAAATATTAGGCTTCTAAAGCTGGCATGGTGTTTTATTTAAATAATTTATTATTTTCTACTAAAATGCATGGATGTGGGTTCATTTCTGAGTTTTTATTGTAGTTGAAAGACATATTTGATTAGTTAAAAGTGGTGGAAAAGCCCGTGGATGAACAAAAGTTAATTTCTCTTATCATGCAAAATTTGTCATCGTCATAATATTCCTTTGTGGAGTCATTGCATATGATAACAGAGACATAAATTATATTTTGAATAGTTTTCAACACTTCTTATGTAGAAGGAAAGATGACAAGAACATTCAATTGTTTTAATATCAACATTTACATAAATTACATTTTTGGCACGATCAAAATGCAAGGGAAAACAATGGTCTGCAAACAAGGACTCTTCAAAAACCAATGTAAGTATATCAAAGAAAACCAAATAGAAATGTTTTTATTGTAAGCAACTAGGACATTTTAAGAAATATTTTCAAAAGTGATAAGAAGATATGGATAATGCAAACAAGAAGTTTAGACATGTTAATGCTTCAGAAGAAGCAGAAGGGGAAACATCTACTGAATTTGCCTTTGCAGTGTCACATGACCAATCCAGTGAGTCTCGCACTTGATATTTTGACTCAAGAGCATCACAACACTACAAGTCATCAAGATTGGTATGTAAACTTCATTGAGGATACTGGCAGTGATGCAACTCTTTCCTTAGGTGATGGATGTAAACATGATATTAAAGGATTTGGTGATGTACAAATCATATTGAATAATGAGTACAAATATATATTTTATAATGTTAGGTATGTACCTGATTTGAATAATAATATTTTATCCATCATTGAAATCACCAAAAATAAATAATTGGTAGTCAAGTTTGAAGGAAACAAATGTAAAGTAACTACACTCAATGATGAAATAGTTGCTATTGGTATAACAGAAAAGGGGTATGTATAAACTTTTAGATCCTAAAATAGTAGAACAATATGATTTAGCAATAGTTAAGAAGACTAGTACCCTTTGGCATGAAAGATATGGTCATCTTAGTTACCAGTATTTGAATATCTTGAGTAAGAATAAAATGGTTAATAGAATTCCATCCATTCAAGATAATCAAGATCTTTGTGTAATATGTCAGATGGATAAAAAAATCAGGCAACCTTTTCTTATCGGTAAAGCATGGAGAGTAGACAATGTGTTAGATTTGGTACATGCAAATATTCATGGTCCTATGAAAACTAATATTGTATATGGAACTCTTTATTTCTTGTTGATAGTAGATGACTGTTCTTGAAAAATGTGGGTGTATTTTTTATAGAAAAATTCAGAATGTTTTACTAACTTTGTTGCATGGAAAACACTGGTTGAGAATCAAACATGTAAAAATGTCAAAGCCTTTAGATCTAATAATGGTGGAGAATTTGTCTCCAAATATTTTAATGCATACTGCACACATGAAATTTTACACATGCAGTATATAACTACTTACACTCTACAACAAAATGGAGTAGTGGAAAGGAGAAATATGACTATCATGGATATGACATGTTGTATGGTGCAAAGTAGAAATGTACCTTTTCGGTAATTGGTAGGAGATGTCAATACTACAATGTTCATCTTAAACATGAGTCCATGTAAATATATGTAAAATATTACTCTAGAAGAAGCATGGTCAAGAAGAAAACTTGATGCAAGTGATTTTCTTATTTTTGGTTGTGCTGCTTTTATATTAATTCATAAAGAAAAAAGAAGTGGCTTAGATACAAAGAGTATGAAGTACATGTTTGTTGGCTACATTGAAAATTATAAATTATATAGGTTACTATATATCTTTACAAATAAAGTAATAATACATATATATGTCAAAATAGATGAGAAAATTCCATATTTATCAAAGGATAGTAAACCTAACGATAATAGTAATCTTTGGATTCCAAATGATGAATGTGAATCAAGTTATAGTACTGAAGTGTAACATGAGTTAAAAAGATAAACACCAAGGAAGTCAAGCTCTATGGAAGGATCTAGTGAAACACACAATGATTCAACTAGTTAGCATAAAAGGCCAAAGTGGTACTATAACACATTATAGGATGTTCAACAAAAAGAAATTCCAATATCATTAGAAGGTAGACCCACCAAATCTAGAAAACAAGTGGTACATAATCATGAGAAGGTAACATATGATTTCAATTCAATAGTTTCACAATTTTTGTGCCAAATACTTATGTAGATGCTAAAGAAAAGCTTGAATGAGAATTTGCCATGAAGGTGGAGTATGATGCATTAATAAAAAATAGAACTTGGGTTTTGTCTAATCTAACTCAAGGTAAGAATTCCATTAGTTGTAAATATATTTATAAAGTAAATGTAAGTCAGATGGTTCTTTAGATAAGTATAAAGCTTGTCTTGTTGCTAAAGGATATGCATAGGAAGGAGTAGATTATGAAGAAACATTTATCCCTAAAATAAAAATGGTAATATTCAAAATGGTTATTTCGATTATTGATCAGTTTAGTTGGTAGGTGTAAATGATATTTATGGATTATATAACACTTCAGTCTTGTATACTTGGCAAACTCAAACCTTGGTTTTTCCTCTTAGTTTTGTAACTTTCTCGCTTCCACAAGTCTTGCATCTACTCTACCTTGTGCCCCTTGGCCTATATTTCTTAGTCCAACTAGTCTTATGTTGATGATTCAAGTCTTCTATCTTGCCAAAAATGCTTAAAATGTACTTAAATTCCATCTCTACAAGTTTTTAGCTTGTACCTAATTTCTTGCTCCTTAGACACTAACATTTGGGATAGATGCTAGCATCGACATTAGTGTCTTAAACTGACATAAGTGTTCAATTCCATAAATTCATCTAACTTTCAAATTGAACATATCCTAATGGGAAACCTAAGTGCTTTAATGCAAGTTATTATTCCAAAGGGATTGATATAAATACAAAATCAACCCTAATTCATTCCTCACCTAGCAAAAGACCAATGAGACCAAGACAACTTATCAAAAGTACTTTATCAAGCATTAAAATGAACAAAAAATTCATATTTCCATTCCAGTCATAGGTACAACACATCTATAGGTCTAAAGTACTAAAAGGAGTAACCCAAGAGCCCAATTTACCAAGTTACAAGTTAAGTCATTATTGTATTTGCTTTCTACATATTACATGATTCACACACAAACCAACATGTAGGGGAGAAATACATGAGCTTGAGGCCCTTTTCTAAAGTATTAGATATGTAGACAATGCCCACTAATAGTAGGGTCTTTGGGGTAAACTTAGCATTATGTGCCCTCTAACCCATTTTCCCCAAGGTCACCATGATGATGAACTAGAGTTTTTAAAATTCACGAGGAGCAATGGTCCATGACCAAGATTTGAATGCACTAGAGCAAAGACAAAGTCAAACCTAGAAGAATCTAGTTGGTCACATCTCTTTTAAACAAGTATTTCATACAAGACACTTGTGTCGAATTGAGACAATAACATCGACATAATTGTCCCAAGCTAACATTAGTGTCTAAAGTTCTAGAAGTGTTAGATCCAAAATATAAAGACTATTACAAAACTATCACCCTGCTTATTTACTCCATGTTCCATATCTAGCACTATGTTAGCATCATAACCAAGTATATTAATTATTTTCCATTTTCATGTATAGCTTAGTTTTACTTTCTATATTTAGCCTATACCCAACATAATAAATTTAGGGTATGCTTATATATGAGTTTAACATTTAATTAGCCTATTTTAGATATAATTATCAGCTTGTGCATTATCATTTACATATTATTAACCCTAGTATACCAAAAAGGATAGGATAATCCCCCTTATCCAATTTAGGGTTAAACAACAGGTATATTATGTGGATGTGAAGAGTAATTTTCTAAATGAACATTTAGAGGAAGAGGTGTACATGGTAAAACCATATTATTTTACATTCTTGGAAAAGAACATCCAATTTATAGGTTAGTTAAGCCCTTGTATGGACTTAAGTAGGCTCCTCGAACCTGGTATTTCAAAATTGATAAATATCTTAGAGAATATAGTCTTAAAAGATGTGATGCATAATCTATTCTCTATGATAAATTATTGGTGATGACATAGTGATTCTAGTTGTATATGTTGATGATCTTGCCCTCACTAGAAACAATATTGATTTGATTAAATAGATGAAAGCCAACATATGTTCTATGTTTAAAATGATTGATCTAGACTTGCTTCAATATTATCTAGGTTAGGTTATAAATTTTTTGTATCCCAAACAAAATATGTCAAATCCTTATTGGACAAATTCAAAATATGTGATTGTAATCCAATAGCCACACCTATGGAAGTTGGGATAAAAATCTCAATTAACACTAATTCACCACTGGTCAATGAAATAATGTATCAATAACTAGTAGTTAGTTTAGTTTATCTTACTATTATTAGACTAGATTTATGTTTTGCAGTAAGTTATATTTATCACTTCATGGATAAACCACATGGAGAACATTGTCAAGCTATAAAATGGGTTAATAGATATGTCAAAGGCACTCTTGAATTTGGCATTTTATATAAACAAATTATTGCTTTTGAGCTAACATGGTATATTGATTCAGATTAGGCTGGATCAATTGATTCTATAAAATCTACAATAGATTATGTTTTCACTCTTGGTTCAAGAGCAGTTTCATGGCAAAGTAAGCTTCAAAATATAATTTCATTGCTCTCTACTGAATCAGAGTAAAAAGTAGTTATTAGTGAAGGTCGATAATTGATGTGGATTCAAGTTTAGTATTAGAGGATCTTTAACTTGATTCATCAGCACCCACACCTATCTTCTATGATAATTGGAGTGTACGAAAGTTGGTGAAGAATCTAGTTTTCAATGCCAGGACTCAGCGCATTGAAGTTCATCACCACTACATCTAAAAATTGATTAATAATTAAGACATATGTCTTTATTATTTCCCTACCTTTGAACAACCAGATGATATAATGATTACACCTTTGTATAAAGATAAATTTGTAAAATTACAAAATAATCTTGGAGTTGTTTTCGATTTAGTCATTAAGGGAGGGTATTAGAATAATTAAACTTATTGGTTAATATTTTAAATAATTTGTTGATATGTTAAACAAATCATTATTGATTTAGTTATATTTTCAATTTTTTGTTATTTGGGTCAAGCCTATTTGTAACTTCCCATTTAATTATTGTTATGCCTACCTTCTTCCATTGTAGGAGATCTAACAAGATTTATAAGCAAGCCTTTAAAATAATGAAATGTGAAGATTATTGAATGTCAATTTACGTGAAAACTTTTATAAAAAACATAGTAATATTATAACTCAAGTTTGAAATTGAAAATATTATAATTGAAATAAAATATTAAAAAAATTAGTATTATGAGAATATAATTAAACACAAATACACACACACACAATGCGAGATCTACTACAAGAGGCACTCAATGTTCCCTAAATGATAAAAAAATAATAATAATTAAGCCACAAGTCAAGCAGATAACCTAATGCCAAATTTATGAACACTTAATATCCATAAAATCTAAAATTATAATTATAAAAGGAGTATTCAATTGATTGAAAGATTAACCCTTACTTGGATGCCTTTAGTGACATGGATATTTCTTAGGTGTATTGTCCAACCTTCGTCCATTGCCACTTGGTTGTGATCATTAAGTGGTGGGATTTGAAGTCTAGCTTCTTGGAAAAAAAATTACAATTATGAAAAAAAAACTAACTATGAATAAACTATGATAATAATCAACTTGCATATGTCAAAGCAACATATTTTCGAATTTTTTTTCCCAAATATTGAACGTCCTTTTCGATGGGTCTTTATTCAAATACCTTATATTGAAAAATATAAAAATTTATTATTTATGTAACTTTAATAAGAAAATATAATATGGAAAATAAACACTAAAAATATCAAATAAGTTATTCAAAAGAAAGAGAAAAGATCAATAAACTTTTAAGGCCTTTTTAGCTTGTGTAATAATTAATAAGGTTGGTTTGAACCCACTTCTCTCTTGCCTTTGGATAACAATATTTTTACTTTTAACTATGATCCTCTTCTCATTACCCTCTCATTTTTCATTTATATTAAAAAAATGAAAAAAATTATAGGTCACATTCTTGGAACTTTTGAGAGCATCACTTATGTACTGCCATGTCCTCTTTTAGGTCAGATTATTCCCATATTTTTATTTCAGCAAACCAAAGGTACATTCTTTGTTGTCCTCTAGGAATTCAGGCCAATCAAGGTGGGTTAAGACTTTGTGAATATCAAAATCCCTAATCACATGTTGAAGACGAGTAAACAATAATTCTCTATTTATATCTTTATGAACCTACCATTTCTGAAGAAACCATAAAGTTGTGCTAGCCATGCCAGTTGTGAATAGGTGGCATTAGAGGGAATGGTGGTGGGTTTTTCAAGTATGGATGGAGGAACATTGAAGGATGAAAGAGGTATGCCATAATCAACATCAATATCTTTGACATCCCTTTCCCTTATGCTTTTGAGACCATATGGATTGGAAACATTGCTTAATTTTTTTTTCCCAGTCTTAATAATAGAAAACCTTCTCTAAAATTTGAAATAATTTGTAATAAAAAATAATAGAGAAGATACCAATTATTCTTAAAACTTATTTTAGTTTAAAAAATAAGAAAACAAAACAAAAAATTATCATATTTTGTTCTTTTCGAGAAGAAGTTTCACCAATTGATAAGATATGTAATTTGTACCACTACTAAAATTCACTACATAGTAACACTTTTTCATTTTTTTGGCAACACTTCTTCATTTTTTTCCCTTTTCCTCTATTAGGGTGAGACTTTAGTACAAAAATAATACAAAAAGCTATTATGTTTGGTATAGATTCACATTAAAATGTTTTATTAAAAAAAAATGTTATATATATATAAACAACTTAACTCCTTGATTAAGGGAGTGTAACCTTCTCATGTACAACAACACACATCCTTATAATTATTTCATACCTACAATCACTCTATCACAAAATCTTTATTTTATAGTCTATATATGAATTATTTCAATAACTCACTCAATATAATATTCTAATAGCTAATTTTACTTATTTGAGTCATGAGAACAATTCACACATTATTACTATTGATATTATGACTAATGGCTCACCACAATATGAGTACTAACCAATATTTTCTTAATGTTCTTCCTCTTAATACGAAAATGGGAAAAGAACCAAATTATTCAAAAAGTTTCTTTTTGAAAATATTTCTTAGACCAGGTAAAACTCCATCAAGTTGTCTCGTAACCCTTATAAATGTGTAGTTCCCAGACCCCTTATCCTAAATTCCCGAATTCTAAATTTATAAGATTCACAAAATCTCAAACTATCTAAACTATAATTTATGTTGAGTTTACCCTAAAATATTCTCCTAGCTTAAAAAAATGAGATTCTTTTACAATATGAGTTTTTCAAACACGTCGATAAAAGGAGAGATTTATTTTAGCATAACACAAAAAAAAGGCAAACAAAGATGCCACTGCATTACAGTGTGACCCTATCATTAGTGGCTGACGAGAGGTGCTATATAGCTTCCAACCTCCATTGCCTTTGACATTTGCTATGTTGTTGCTTACTCAACAAGTTCAGCTTTGAGGTTGAATTGTATGTCATTTTTAATATAAAAATCTCCACTTATATTTTTTACTCATTTATTTGAATGTCAATTTCAATTGAAAATATGTCCGTTACAGAGATGAGTTTTTCAAATTTGACTCTTATAACATACATGCTTAATTGAACTAATAACAACCTATTAACAATAGAGAGTTTTTAATTTGAATCAAACTAACAATTTTGTAAACAATACTAAACATTATACTAAAATATTAAACATCGAACACTTATTACCACATGTTATAAAAAAAACACAAACTTACAGGGATTAATATATTAAAAATACAATTAAAATTTACCTAAAGTGACGAGTCTGAAGTGGATCTGATAGAGGAGTCTGAATGAAAAGAGTTGCAGTGGAAAGATTGATGCACACGTGATCACACTAATTAGTATCATATCCATGGCCAAATGATAAGCTACAATATGTAGGCATGGCATGTTAGAGCTGACAAGGACTACAGATAAAGCATTAATGCCTTCTGTATGACTCTCTGCAACATGCAAGAATACCTAAATAACAATGAATCTAAGATTACTTTAAATTCTATGAAACCCTAATGGAAATAAAAAATCTATGTTTAAAACCTACGAAACCCTAATGGAAATAAAAAATCTCTGTTACAAAATGTTCCATATATGATTCTTCTCATATATGTTACAACTACGAAACTTCAGTGGAAAAAAATCCTTTTTACAAAATTTATTGATAATAATTAATTTAAAAAAAAAACTTTGTTACAAAATATTTCATATATAATTCTTCTCTCATCTATAATTACAAAAAAAAAATTAAAAAAAAAAATCTATTACAAAATTTTCTATACATGATTCTTCTCTTATCACAATTACGAAACTTTAATGAAAAAAATCTTCATTACAAAATGTTCTATACATAATTCTTCTCTCATTGATTAAGGCATCCAAGAATTATTAAAAAATAATTTTGATCGTACTATTTCTAAGTTTTCATAATTACTCAAAGAATTATTACACACAAAAAATATTGAAAGACTCTAAAACCTAAAACCTAAACTCTCTTTGATACCAAATTTTATTTTTGGTATATATTTAGACATTAAAATGTTTTGTTAAAAAAATTCATTACATATACATATATATAAATAGGCAACTTAACTCCTTGATTTGGGTAGTGAAGCCTTATCATATAAAACAATAAACATACCAACAATTATCTCATCCTTACAATCACTCTCTCACACAATCTCAAATTTTTATCATATATGTGAATTGTTATCAATAACTTAATATAACATTATAATAGTCAATTCTACTAATGTGAGTCGCTAAAACAATTCATTCATTATGACAATTAATATTATGACTAAGTCTTATCACAATGTGAACACTAACTAATATTTTCTTAACAAAAGGTAGATTTGGCAGTGTTGGGAATAGAAAATTTGAAAGAAAACTATTGAATTGAACATTTTTGAGCTGTGTAATATTCACTCTATTAGGATACAATGAAATATTTGATAGTGTTGGGAATGTTGAAGAAAGTGAATGTAGTTGCACCCTAATTTTTTTCTATCCATTTCATGTCATTTTCTTAGTAGTGTAAGATAAAATGATTGTTTTTCTCCCCTTTTCACTTAATGACATTATTTTTTGGTTTTACCTATTGGAGTTTTATCGATCAACATGGTTGTCCTAATGGCTTGCTTTTACTTTGCCCTTGCCTAGCAAGCGAGGGGGTTGTGAGGGTTGGTGTCATATTTTTACCTATTATTTTATTGTGTAACCTCAAATTTATTATTTTTGATAATAAATTCATCTGAAGTGTTCCAATAATAAATCTTGTTTTTGGTATAGATTTACACAATAAAATGTTTTGTTAAAAAATTTCATTACATATACATACATATAAATAGGCAACTTAACACTTGATTCAGGGAATGTAGCCTTATCATGATCTCATCTCTACAATCACTCTTTCACACAATCTTTATTTTCTATTATATATGTGAGTTGTTCTCAACAATTAAATGTATTCACACATTATTACAATTAATATTATTACTAATACCTCACTGTAATACGAGCACTAACTAATCTTTTCTTAACAAAAGATAGATTTGGCAGTGTTAGGAATGGAAGATTTGAAATAGACTTACTCAACACAACATTTTCCAGCTTTGTAGTGTTCACTCTATCAAGATAGAGTGAAAGATTTGATAGTGTTAGGAATATTGAAGAAAGTGAATGTAGATGGGTCCTAATTTTTTTAAATCCATTTCATGTCATTTTCTTAGTAGTGTAGGATAAAAGGAGGAGGAGGAGGAGGATGAGGAAAATAGTGAAAATGTTAATAATATTTTAATTGAGATGAAATATGAAGGGATTGTGAAGGAAGATGGTGTAGATATTAATCTAAATCCTAGGTGCACAATTGTTTATACCAACCAAGTATAAGGCCACCTTTCATTAAAACCCCTTTGATCAAACCCCATAGTTGGACCAATTATGCAAGAGGAGGTTGGGGATAGTTTTGAAGATATATATATATATATATATATATATATATATATATATATATATATATATATATATATATATATATATATATATATATATATATATATATATCAATTTCATA
Organism: Torreya grandis; assembly: GCA_037957365.1. Classification (NCBI taxonomy): domain Eukaryota; kingdom Viridiplantae; phylum Streptophyta; class Pinopsida; order Cupressales; family Taxaceae; genus Torreya; species Torreya grandis. The sequence continues at coordinate 3,286,475 of JARHVA010000384.1, forward strand.
TATTAAAATTTTTAAAATTTGTTCTAGGTTATGTTATGTGGCAAAAAGATGTTTATTATTCAAAATGTCCATTTTATGTAATTTCGATTATTGATAAATTATACAATCCATTTAAAATTATTTGAAGCAATTTATATTTTTAAAACTAGGCAATGATGTATAAAAACCCTTTATATTTTAGTTGTTAATTAGGGCCAATAAAGATAAATTAGGGGCAATTGGTAGCAATTAACCCAAAATCAATCATTTTTCTCTAAAAAGTGATAATTAGGACCAATATGTCAACGAAGGGTGTAATTAGAAACATATTCACCAATGAAAGCCAAATAGGTGAAATTGATATCAATTACAACAAATAATTATCAATAATCACCAATTAAAGTCAATGAAGGGTGATATTAGCCCAAAATTGATCAATTTTCTAAAGAGGTTTAAATGGTGTACTAGTGTGCACGTAAAAAAAACATACTTCACATATATGGATATGAAGTCATAACTGAGTTTCTTGTAGTCACCTTGCAGAATCACCCAAATTGATGTATGTTACTAGACATCTAATACATAATCCATTGATCTTTCTATGATTTTTACATAGATATTTGTGAAGGATAATATCTATTATTTATAAATATCTAAGTAGAATTTATATTATAAACACAGCTTCTAAAGTTATAAAATTCACCAGTTATAAATGCCACAAAGGATGAGTTTGGGTAGAGAGAGGAGGGAGGATGAGGTATAGTTTTAAAACCTAGAATAAGTTATGTAGGAGAATAGAAACTAGTTAGGACCCATTTGTACTAACTCTTTCTTTATACTCTTTATTTATAATTATTGTCTTTAATAAAAGCTATAACACATATGATTTGTAAGTCATCGCTTGAGATAATTTTAACAATATCAAATTCATGAAAAGGGGTAGTTAGCTAGGATATAATTAATATAAATAAGTCTAGACTAGTGGAAAGACATCCATGAATTATATTATATTGAGCTTGCTCAAATGAGGTTGTCCTCTCAAAGAGGCTAGCAATATTGTAATGCAACTTTACTCTATTTTTTATGTAATACATTGTTTTTCCATTCATTTTAATATTCTTTATTTATTTTCACTTTTATTATAATCTTTTATAAGAATGGTCATAAACTCTGGTATAAAATCTCTTTCTAGGGCCATTTTTATAATAATTTTAGTGTTTTAGAGTTGTCTAATTATGTCCACTGTATGCTCTCACCTTGCCCAATTGATATCTTGGTGATCAAAAAGTAGTAATAGGGTGGTGGCACTAATATTCTTGCCCAATTTTTTTATTCTTCTATCTTATTTTACTTGGGTTATAAAATGTGTTCTAGAAATTTTAAAACTAACATAAAGCTATCATTTTAGGCTATGTAGTTATTAGTTTTCCTTGTTTTCTTGGAGTGAGGAGTTATGACCTAATGTAAATGCCATTAGAAAATTATACACACCAACTTGTGCCTCCACATAATTCAGGTAGATAGGAATACCCTCTAGTTGTTTTCATAGCCTATCCATAGGAAGCCTTCAACCATTTGGTTTTGTGATACACCATTAAATGGTTAGCCCTAGGAATTTAATTATGCCATACCTTAGAGATTAGATAGTGGGATATAAGATGGTTATCTGTCATAGTTATAGCTCTAAAATATTGAGCTAACACTATTTTAAAAATAATATTAGTATACTTACAAGCTCACATACAAACACACCCAATATTAACCTTCCTTATAACCCTAACATTCCTATAGTCACACATTCAAAATTTATCTCTTGGAAACATAGTAAAAAAATAATTATAAAATAGTTGCATATTCTTCCAGTCGAAAGAAACATAATAATTGCAACAACTAGAATTGTTAAACTATTCTGATATCTTTACTTGAACTCAATGTAGTAGGCAGTCAATAGAAAATAAAAAAAGTATACATTTTTTGGGCCATAGGATGACTAAACCATTGTGATTTTCTTATCAAAATGATCATTTAAATAGGTATTCCAATTTTTCAAAAATTATTTTCTATACACAATTATTTTTCACTTCTAAAAACTCTTTTTTCCCTTGTGAAAATTATACCTGATTGTCTCATCGAGCTGATCATTTTAATATATAACTTTAGTAAACATTTTTAGCACCTATATACCCCTCCATTATTTTTTTTCCACTCATTCAGAAAACCAAGACATGGCCTATAACATTAATTAACTTCAAGTTGAATTAAAATCTCAACTCAAATCTTAACTCACTGAGTTGAATGAGCGACTACACAACACTAATATCTAAGATATCACAGTCTCCAATAAACTAAATGGCATTAGACATTTAACAATATTTTTTTATCCCCAACCATGTCACATGGACAAAAACTAGTCTTTCCAAAATTTTATAGAACAAAACCAACCAACCAGATTTATTATGCTAAACAATATTTTACCTTGCATAATACATTGGTGGTAGACAAGGTACCCATTGCATCATTTCACTTAGATAAGGAAGGTTTATAGTAGTACCAATGCTATAAAATATAATATAGATGATTTATCAAGATTTTTTTGGCTTGCTTTGGTCCCAATGCTTATGATTATTTCATCAAAGCCCTGACCAAACCATGACCAACTGGAATGGTTCATGAGTATCAAGGTGAATTTGAAAAATTGTCCAACCAAACCAAAGGGCTAAATGATTATTTTTAAAGAGTTGTTTCATTAGTGGGATCAAACATATAATTCTTGGGGAGGTCTAAACGTTTAGACTAAAAAATATGATCGAAGTATTAGGATTAGCGAATATTGTGGAAGATAAGATCACCTCCTAGTACCCATCTTCCAATTTTGGAATTTGTTAGGCTTGTGAAACACCATGATTAGTCACAAACCCTAATCCAAAATTCAACCTATTAAATTCCTTATGAATAAAAAATGAATGCTCATTATGAAATAGGGCCATGTTACAACTGTGATGAAAAAACCACTACATGACATAAGTGCATTGAACATAAATTTTATTTACTAGATAATGAGTCACCACAATATGCTCAAGAATAGGAAGATGTTAAATATTACCATGATGAAGAAGCTAATGCCCAAGAACCCAACACCATAAATCCACACCACAAAATTTTAATGCATGCCTTCAATGGGGTAAAAATTATTTAGACTATGAAAGTAATGCGGTATTTTTAGAAACACCCCCTCACTGTTCTTATTAAATGTAGTAGCACACATAATTTAATTGACCCTCATCTGGCCAAATAAGCTAAATATTTTTTGCACCCTTGTTATAATTTTGAAGTGATGATTACCAATGGAAGAGCATTGATGTGTAAATGAAAATTTTGTAATGTTAATTTTTATGTGGGGGAATATACCCTAAAGACAAACATGTTTTCATTATCCTTAGTTGAGTGTCATTTGGTTCTTTGAGCCTAATGCTTGTGCACTTTTGGACCTATCTTTTAGGGTTTTTTAAAACTTTGGATGTATTTCTTTCATCCACTAATATCATCAATTCCCACTAGGATCCACTAGTGTCATCAATTACCAACATGATGAGTCCACACTATGACTCATTATAACCATAATATATCATCCTTCACATCCATTAATATTCCATTTAGTTTTAACATTGCATGTAGTCTTAGGACTTAAAACTAGTCTAAGGTAGAAGATGAATGTTTTTGTCTCTTTAAACTTATGTAAGTCTGAGTTAGCATTCTTTACATAATGTTCTAATTCTTTGCATGTTTAGTCCTCCATTTTTGATATGTACATGTATTATAGCATCTAAAGAAGAGTATTGATATGATCCTATGAAGACAAGGAAGGGCCTTAGCCACCAAACTATCTTTCTATCAAAGCTCTGAACTTTTTTAGGCATTCTACGGACCTTGGCAGATAGTTGTTGATTTTCATAGTTGAGTTATGTATGTTGACAATCGAGCTAAAAATTTTGATATCCAAACTATGGATTTTGACAGTCGATCTATAGACTTCCACAACACATTATAAACTAATATAAAACATGTTTCTAAGGCATTCTAAAGGTTCCTTCAACCATTCCATGATGATCCAGACTCCTCTAGTTATCTTTTAGATACTTTATATTTTTTCATATATCTATATATAGACTTTTATCTATATGTAGCTTTCCATTTATAGAAGCTAGTAGATACAAGTTGAAACTTTGCACAAGATGATATGAATACATTGTATATGAGATTTGGTAACCAAATAAGGTTGGAAGAAGTAGTTGTAAATCACAAGAGTATCTCCTCAATTGCATGTGGATATTTTTTGTAATGTTCCTCATTATTTTGGCCATATAAACTAATCTTTATGAATATTCTCTTGTTTAGCTAGTTAAGTTGTTACCTAGTATCTAGGGATAGTTTGTTTCCTTTGTATTTAATAAAAGGTAGATCCCTACTTGATCTGTGAGTGTGTGAAACATTTTAAGAATTGTCATTTTGAATATAGAATACAAGAAGATTTTGTGGCAAAGAATACTCTTTCATATCTATGTGTTAGTCAATATTGCTTCCTAAAGACTGAATTATTTTGATCCTGAATCCAAGAGTGAGTAAGGGCCCACTCCCCAAGGAGATAGGATGTGTGTAATTTTTGTATTTACAATTTGTTTCTTATTTTTTTAAATTTAAATTAATACAAATATTTTATTTGATTGGATTAATAATCTGCAAGTCAAATAGACTATTAATATGTATGTGTGTGCTTTATGATTCAAACAAACACATTTCTTTAATTTGAATAATCTTAATTATGTAACTTAGCTTAAGTGTGGATTTGATATTCAATTTTAGTGTGTTTAATTTTAAAAAAACATTATGTGATTTATTTCAAACATTTCATTCAGTTTGGTGTGTTTACCTTTTGAGCAAGTGTGTTTCTTTTAGCACTTAGTTAAAACTTTCGGAAGTAGAAACTTAAGATATATCAACTCCAAAAACTCCCCAACCAACATTGTTAGATGATCTGGCCATGGTAAGTAATGACACCAACATAGATTGGTTAAATGAAGGGATGACAATGACACTCATCACAACACATGGAGAAGATCCTAAAAAAAGTCTCAGATGGAATCATTTCTCATTCACTTATATTCAAATCAACACATCCCCTATTCTTGCTAGCCTACTTATTTAAAAAATGTTTTATTCAAATATGAATGAATATTCAAGGAATTAAAAGACTTGACACTTAATCAAGTAGAAGACCATTACATTTCATTCATTCTGGGTTGTGTAGTTTAAAAATTAGCCATATTTTTATCATTTTTGATAGAAAGCCAAAATTGAGAATATGATTCATGAAATCCTTAAGGTAGGAGTCATTCATCTCAGCACAAACTCATACTTAGTTTTAATAGTCCAAAAAAAAAAACTTGGTAGCTTTGCATTGATTTTAATGAGCTAAACAAGCTTATTATTAAGGATAAATTTCCTATCCCAGAGATAGATGAACTTCATGGTGCCCACTTATTCTCCAAATTAGATATATGATCTAGCTATCATTAGATTTGCCTCCAGGATGAAGATATTAAAAAAATGATTTCTACACACATAATGACCACTATGAATTCATGGGCATACCCGTAGGGCTTATCGATTCCCCTTCCACCTTCCAAGGTTTGATGAATAAAATATTTTACCCTTTTTTTTTTAAATTCATTTTGGTCTTTTTTGATGATATTAATTTATAACAAAACTTGGGAAGAACATATCCAATACCTTGAAACAACTTTACAACTTATTATAGACCACTAAGTCTATGCAAAAAGGTCCAAATGTTTATTTGGTCAAGAGGAGGTGGGGTAGCTAGGCCACATTATCTTAGCAAAAGGCATTCAGGTCAACCCAACAAAAATTGAGGCCATGAAAAATTGGCATAATCCTAGGACACTCAAAATACTTCATGGATTTCTTGGCCTCATTAATTACTAAAAAGAATTTTTAGAGATTATGATATTTTTAGGCCCCATTAAACACCATAGTTTAAAAATATTCCTTATTGTGGGCCACCGTAGTTGAAAAATATTTTAGGGTACTCAAGTAGGGTATGTGTACTATAACTATTTTGGTCATGCTAATTTTTTTGAAGACATTTGTCATCAAAAGTGATGCATGTGGAAAAAATAATGGTGTTATCATCATGTAAGAGGCTTGTTCCATCACCTTCACTATTAAATCCCTTAGTGGGGAAATTTGGCACAATCAACATTTGAGAATGGAATGATGGTTATCCTTCATGCTATCAATAAGTGGAAACCATACTTGATGGGTAAAAATTTTTACATCAAAACCAATCATCCAAGCCATTCTTGGAGAAATAAGTCTCTTCCTCAATTCAATAAAGGTGGGTTTTTAAATCAACAACATATGAATATGATATCAATTTTAAGCAGGGTAAGGAAAATATAGCTATTGATGTAATTTCCCACTAGTATGAAGAATAAACATAGATGTTTTCTTTTCCATCCCCATTATAGAATGGGTGCATGATATATGATAAGAGTGGAAATAATGTATTCACATGCATCAATCATTAGCCAATTATATATGGACTCTAATTCCAAACCCAACTATACTTGGAATGGCCAATCATTACAATACAAAGGATGTATTTTTTTGATATAGAAATCTAGCTTATGACATAATATTTTACACAAGTTACATGCCTCACCTTTTTAGGTTATTATTTAAAAAAATTATGAATGTATTATTTGTAGTTTATTTTGGCTAGGCATCAAGAAATATAAAAAGACATTTATTGAGGAATGTGTAATATATCAATGTCACAAGGTAGAGACATTGGTAGTTCCAAAATTACTCCAACCCCTAATTATTCTACAATGTATTTGGATAGACATTTCCATAGATCTTATATAAGGCTTACCAAAATTTGATAGAAATTCAATCATTATGGTGGTGGTAGATTGCTTCTCTAAATATGTGTTAAATCCCAAATTTGCACCCTAGAGAAGTCAACTAGACATTTGTAAATTTTTTATAATAAGGAACTATCTCTAAGTATATGCAAATTTCTAAAAGAGATATATCTCTAGATTATGGGCTAACTCCCTTAATCTATCTTTTAGGCTCACACACTACACTAGATTGATCACTTATTGGAGGTGAAAAGGTAATAAGGAAACATAAAAGTAACCTATACTAATGGAGGTGATACACCAATAATATATCCACAAACATACTTGAAACTTACACTATGAAGGCAAATTGGTAAAAGTGATCTCAACTCAAGGCTCTTCTAGCATAAGTGTTTCTACATGTAGGTAGATTGCTATGCATTTTTAATGGTAGATGAATAATAGTTCTAATATTAGACACTACTAATCTCTCTTCACACTTCAAAGACACCTAACAAATAATTACACTTCATGAGACCTATTAGAATAAGTATTACTCATAAAATACATACACAATTCAAAATTAAAGCAAGGAGAAACAATCATAACTTGTCATCCAAATAGACTGCTTGACATACGTAAACAAGAAATTAAGAGACTAAACTAGCTTGAGAAAAGTTTATTCAAAGGAAAAACAAGATGTCAAACCAGAAGGGCTTTGCCATACCAATTATGGATTCTTTACAATGCCAAAATGCCTTCAATATATAGAATATAGGAGATGAGAGTGAAAGAGGGACATTAAAGATTCACCATTATAAGTGTCAAGTATTGAAGACCACTTACAATGCAAGAGGAGTTATATAACAAGTCATGAAGTTTTCTTGAACATTTGCTAATTTGAAACATGGCATCTTCTTGAAGTTGGTGTAGGGACACTTCATTGTCATAAGTTTCTATCTAATTTTCATTTTTTCCTAAGGGACACTTCATTGTCATGGATTGAGGTGTGAGAGGTTGTTTAAGGAATGCTCATGAAGTTTTAGGTCCTGAGGCAAAATGGTGTTTGAAAGTCTCTCAAGCTCATAAAATAAGGTATCCAAGCCCAATAAGGTTTCTATTATACTCATTGGCATGTGTAAAATCTTCATGGTATCCTAATCCTTTGAGGAGAGATTGGGAAGGGTCTTAGATAATATCTCCAGTAATTAGTATGAAATTTGAGGGGCAATATTGTATAAACAATCATTAACATTAAAATAGGTCTAAAACCCTCATAATGACCTAATAAGGAAAATATTGTTGTAAATGGAGCATAATGGATTGGTAAGGATAGTTTGATTATTATAGTTGGTAGAGGAATCCCTCAGGCATCTCCAAGTGGTAGTGGTTTGTCAGGACAGTGAGTGAAACCTATAGGAAAATGCTTGTTTATGAAGAAGTTGATATAGAAGACAAAAGTTACATTAGACCAAGTATGAAAATGGGTGATGGAGAAGATAGAGACTCATTATTTATGTACATCATGTTATTTTGGAAATTTATAGCCTCAATGTCAACTATTTTGGTCACTCAAGTTGACCTATCGCTAAACTGGGATAATAGTGAAGACAATGAGAAAAACTAGTCATAGTGAGAATGTGTTTAGGGATGAGTTATAGTGGATTAGGAATGGATCCAATAACTTGAGTTTTTTATTAAATACCTATACCTCATATTAATATTGGTTATATTTTTTGTATTCATTTAAAATGGTGTTCATAAAATGACCTATTTGAGTGAGTTAGAATTGTGAAAGAGTAGCTTAAAAAATTGGTTTATAAGACCAATGATTGACACTAGAAACAATGATATATATATATATATTAGATGATTTTATATATATCACAAAGTAAATATTAATTTTAATTATACTATTTTAAATTTCCTTATAGGAGTTATAAATAACATTCATTATGACTGTGTTGACAGGCTTATTGGTAATTCTGTGTAGTCATCTAGCAGAGATGTGTTTAGAGTGTTTTGTATAGATTTGAAGAATAAATTGCTTGTGAATATTTTATTTAGGTATAAAATTTTAATTTTAATTTAATTTTATTCATGAGAAATCCCTATGCAAGTGTGGAGAGTCAATTATTTATGACTGGGTTTTGGAGAAGTCAAACAGTTTTGAGTGGTCATGTTGCAAGAGTGTGTTAAAGGATTTAATCCTTGAGTTTAAGTGTTTAAAGAAGATGGTGATGACCCTAATGTAATTAATAATCTATAAATGTGATTTAAGGGTATGTTTTTTTCATCACATTGACTGTATGCTTCATTTATGTAAGATAGACTTTTTGATTGTGAGAAGGGCTAATGGAGAATAGACCTAATGTCATGGTTCAAGGATTTAAATAAGATAAATGGTGTTATGAACCTATATGGATGTTATTATGGGTATATTTAAGGTATATTTTAAGTTTTTAATGTTTATTTAAGACTAAAAATGTTTCAAGGTTGTCTAAGTGTAATCTGTGCCTTGAGAAGACCTAATTGCATTAGGTCTCTATTAGGCCTAATGGGGTTTTGGCCTTTATGAGTAATGAATGACCTATGTCGTGAGTTTTTCACTTATAAAACATTTTTATTTACCTATTCCAAGGGTTATACAATTATATAAATGTGTTTTCATAACCAAGGTGGTTGAGAGCAAGAGTTAAGTATAAATACAAGGCATAATAGGCCTATTTGGGCTAGTTAAGAGTATAAGAGTGCAAGTGAGTAAAATGGTACCTTGAGGAGAAGAAAGAGGTAATGGAGACCATAATATGGGAGTAAAGGATCAATAATGAATATACAAGAGAAGTTATGATGCTGAATATCAAGGTCACATGACCTAATCAAACCACATGAGGGTTGTTTGAGTGAAGTAGAAGAAGGACAAATTTGCTTGTTTGAAGAGACAATTGAGAGTGTTAAAGAAGTGATATTGTGTTAATTGAGAGACCATCATATTTTAATTAAATATGTGTTATTTATGTATGATAGTGGATAGAGTAGATAATATTTGAATAAGAGGACCCATCTGTTGTTAGAATAATAAGGTGTTGTGAAGGTGATCAAGCTTATCTTGGTTGAGTTGGTGCTTAGTCAAGAGGGAGTGGGAGTTACATTTTAGGTTCGATATTTTATAAGTTTACTTGAATTTTTTGGGTTATTTACAAGTCCATTAGGGTGTTTAATCATCCTTTTAAGTTTGATTTTTCTAAATGACTAGTTGAGTTGGCGCTTGACTAGTGAGGTGTTGGTGTTCCTTGTGGGGTTGGTGCCTCACTAAATATTGATCCATTAATTATATGATAGTATTAAAAGTGGTGTTTCAGTGGGTTTTATTAACCATGAGGGTTTCCCATATATTTCTTGTGTTCATGTGCTGATATATTGCTTCTTGTCTATGTGATTACTTCTCGATGCATTGCTTGATCACTCTTTTGGTTTGAAAGGTTAATGAATGAAGTATGGATTTGAAAAGAAAGTTTGCACACTAATTAAAACCCCCTCTTAGTGGTTATTATTGTAATAATTAGTATTATATTAAGTCCTATGGAAGAGGCTTGACAACTTGAAGGTGATCCTATAAGCACAAGATGGCTAAGCTTGTGAAGGTCATGATTGAGGTTTGCACAGAAGAATGCATGATGGTAATGAAAAGATTGACTAAGAAGAGGAAGGATTATGTAGAAGCTAAGTCAAAGATAAAACCTAATTTGATAGTTTATAAGGACTCTAAAGATCATGTTTGACCTTGTGTTTCCATGAAGATGATATGAAGTGATATATGCCATGACATATGATCATGTGATCTATATCTATAAAGGTAGAGGTTTGCAAGTGAAGAATGAGTTGATCATAAAAATTAGAGGAGATGAGTTGAGTCTATGAAGTTGTATAGATAAGCAAGGTATGTTATAAGCTTGAATATGTTGATGAGACCTATTGGTGATGTGAGATCTAATTGAGCCTTCATGAGGTATAAAGGTATGATCATATATCCTTGTTTGTATTTGTATGGTAGTTGAACATATATGCATTGAGGTAAAAAGACCCAATGGAGGAGTTCATTGGAATAATGAGTGTACATGTTGTTTAAATACCTAAGAAGATGATTTTATCCTATGGGCATGTTCAATAGTGGATATGGTAATTTAAGGTGATGATGAAGGTATTTGAAGCATATGACATGACTAACATGAATAAGGTTTTGAAGACTTCATAGGATAGTGAAACCATGAAAAGACAATAAGTGTAAGATGACTAGAGATGATTGATTTGAGTCTTTTCCATATGAAGTCATGTGATCTTAATGAATGTCAAATTGATATTAAGATCATATAATGCATGTGAATAATGTTTGATAGAGGTATACAATAAAGAATGAGGTCTCATAGACCTAGCTAGTAATTTTCCATGTAGAAGTTGTTATGAGCTAGTCAGAACCATGATGACTTGAAATATATAAAGAGGAATTCAAATTGATCATAAGTTCCAAGAGTACATATGAGTCATATATTAGTCTACAAGACCAATGAGATTGTGAATACCATTTGAAGTGTGATTAATAAAGTTGGAAGTGTGCTTCAATAGATGTCAAGGTGAGGTATCTTAGTGAGTATTTTGAGTGTAATAAATTGGTTTTAATCATGTCAATGACAAAGAGAGAAATTGTGTTTTCTAAGTTCATCTAAAAGTGGTATGCATGATCTTAGGGGGAGCATGTGTCTAAGATGCTTCTTAAGTTTTCTTATTCTTGTGTGTTTAGTTTTTGGTTGTTGAAGATAGTTGAGCTACTCATGTGGGTTAAGTTCATGTTTGGATTGATTAAAGGAAGAATAATCTTGTTTTGTGAGAAAAGGTGTGCTTTTTAGTCCATATATTGATAGTGTGCACATAGTATGAGTTCAAAAGGGGAGACCCTAACCTTTTTTGTAAGAAGTTTAAGTCAAGAAACATTTGGTATTGCCATGTGTTCAAGTTAGATAAGGGTAGATGTTGAGGATCTGTGGGTGATCAAGAAGAGTTCTGTGAGGTTCATGTTTACTCAAAGTCTAGGGTTTATGATGAGCATCAAGACAAGGGAAGATCATGTATTGATTTTGGAAATCTTTGAGCAGGTAGTCATCAAGTTCAAGTCCAAGGATCAGGTGGAAGGGTATGAAGGATCTTTTGCCAATAATTTTCATGTGAGAGAAAATTATAGCTTTGAAGAACAAATCAGATGTAGAAATGAATGGATTCAAGTAAGATCAACAGTAGATGATGAGATAAAAGGAAGGTTTATGGAGTCATGACAGACAGATGTCAAGTTGTTAAATCATAGAGGCAAGTTGAGAGATAGAAATACAATCATTCTAAGGTAAGCTTTTGGTTAGTTTTCTCTATTAGCATTATTGAGTTAGAGTGAAAAGACAAGCTAGTAGTTTTAGGTACCCTTTGTAATTAATTTCAAAAGGGGAGAGAGATTATATTTGATGGAGAAGTTATTTTTTGAAAATATATTTAGGCTTGAAGTGTGTTTTCCATCATTAAGTTTGTCTATCAATGATAAAAGGGGATAATGTTGTAAGTTGTCATTGATGTCATGTGGTTGAACCTGTCATTGATGTCAAAATAAGTGTGAGGTATGTTGAAATATGTGGATATAGGCATATGAAGTTGTTTAAATCAATACTAGTTTCATATCTTTGATGAAGATCTTCGGATCTTCATGAGAGAGAGAGAGATTGTTTTCATGTCTTATGTGTTTAAAGGAGGTTAGATCAGTCTTAAGTAGTGACCTATATGGTCTAAGAAGACTTTGTCAAAGGAAAATTATTGGAGATGATTTGGATCCTTTATCAAATATCTAGAGGTGATTAGTGAGCTATAATAGGTGTTTTGAAGATATCAAAATGGTATGATGTATAGTAGGTCTATTTGATGGCCTGGTTCCTAAGCATAGAAATGGTTTGTATAGGCATGGTGATGATGACATGGATGTGTATGAGATTGAAGGTGTATAATGAGTGTTAGATAAAGTGAGAAATATATTGAGTCAATCACTTGACTCTTAGAGTGAGCCAAAGGGGTATGTTCTTCATTGGTGGTCTTCTCATAAACCTTACCTTAAGACCCTAGGTAGTAGAATGAGGTGTCATGATCAGTTTTATAGGATTTTAAGATAATTTAATCATGGATTGAGGTTTTAGAGGTTTTTAAAATAATTTTCATGAATTTTTAGGTCTTAAGGTGAAGGAAAAAACATGAAATAGTGTTTTGAAAGTCTCTTGAGCTCATAAAATAAGGTCTCTAAGCCCGAGAAGGTTTTTCGTATACTCATTGGCAAGTGTAAACTCTACATGGTATATTGAGACTTTTAGGATAGATGGGTAATGGTCTTATCTAATATCTCTAGACATTATTTTAACATTTGAGGGGTAATAATGTATGAACAATCGTTAACACCAAAATAGGTCTAAAACCCTCATTAAACCCTCATAATGACTTAATAAGTAAAATATTATTGGAAAGGGACTAGAATGGATTATTAAGGATATTTTTATGACTGGATGTGGTATATAACTCCCTCAGGCATCTCCAAGTGGTAGTGGTTTATTAGGATAATGAGTGAAACCTAAAGGAAAATGCTTGTTTTTGAAGAAGTTGATATATAAGATAAAAGTTACATTAGACCAAGTATGAAAATGGATGAATGGATAACATAGAGAATAATTATTTATGTACATGGTGTTATTCATTCAATTTATATCTTCTATGTCAACTATTTTAGTCACTGAAGTTGATGTATCGCTAAACTGGGCTAATAGTGAAGATAGTGAGAAAAATGAGCTAGAGTGAGAATGTGTTTAGGGATGAGTTTTAGTGGATTAGGAATGGATAAAATTGCTTGAGGTTATTTTTAAATACCTATAACTCATATTAATATTGGTTATATGTTTTTGATTTCATTGAATTTTTTTAAAATGGTGCTCATAAAATGACCTATCTGAGCGAGTTAGAACTGTAAAAGAGTAACTTAACAAATTGGTCTATAAGACCAATGATTGACACTAGAACCAATGATATAATTATTGGATGATGATATAGAGATAAAAAAATAAGTATTGTGTGTGAGATTATTGTAAGTGTCCTTACAATATTTACAAATAACATTCATTATGACTATGTTGACAGGCTTATTGGCAGTTTTGTGTAGTCATCTAACAAAGATGTGTTTGGAGTGTTTTGTCTAGATTTTAAAAATGCATTGCTTGTGAAGATTTTATGGAGGTATCAAAGGTTAATGTTAATGTTAATTTTATTTTTTATAATTCCCTGTGCAATTTTGGAGAGTCAATTGTTTATGACTAGGTTTTGGAGCAGTTAGACATATCTGAGTTGTCATGTTGCAATAGTGTGTTAGAGGCTTTAAGCCCTAAGTGGTAATGTTTAAATAACATGGTGATGATCCTAAGATAATTAATATTATATCCATGTGATTTAAATATATGTTTTTTTTATCACATTGACTATATGCTTCAATTATGTAAGACAAACTTTCTGACAATGAGAAGGGCTAATGGAGAATATACCTAATGGCGTGCTTCAAGGAGTCAGATAATCCAAATGGTTTTATGGACCTATATTGATGTTAATATGGGTATATTTAAGGTATATTTTAAGTGTTTCATGCTTTAGTGGAGACTCAAAATGTTCCAAGGTGGTTTAAGTGTAATGTGTGCCTTGAGAAGACCTAATTGCATTAGGTCTCTATTAGGCCTAATGGGGTTTTGGCCTTAACGAGTAATGACCGGATATGTAGTGAGTGTTTAAATTATGAAACATGTGTATTGACCTATTCCAAGGGTGATACAAGTCTATAAAGATATTTTTCCGACCAATGTCAGTGAGGGTAAGAGTCAAGTATAAATACAAGGCATAATAGACCTATTTGGGATAGTTAAGAGTAGAAGAGTGCAAGCTAGTAAAAGAGAGCCTTGAGGAGTATAAGGAGGTCATGGAGACCATAATAGGGAAGCAAATTATTATTTATTAATATCAAAGAGAAGTTTTGAAGCTGAATATCAAGGTCACATGACTTAATTAAGCCACATGAGGGCTATTTGAGTGAAGTAGAAGAAGCACATATTTGCTTGTTTAAAGAGGTAGTTTGAGAGTGTTGAAGGAGTGATATTGTGTTGATTGAAATACCATAAAATTTACATCAGATATGTTTTCCTAATGTATTATAGTGGATATAACATATAAGAGATAATGAAGAGGTCGCCATCTATTATTTGAGCAACAAGGTGTTGTGAAGGTGATTAAGCTTGTCTTGGATGAGTTGGTGCTCAGTCAAGAGGGAGTGAGATATACGTTGAAGGTTGGATATTTTAGAAGTTTCATTTAATTTTATGGGTTGGTTCTACATCACTTAGGGGTTTTGAACCTCCTTTAAAATTGGAGCTTGCTAAAGGACTAGTTGAGTTGGTGCTTGACTAGTGAGGGGTTGGTGCTCTTTATAGGGTTGATGCTCAATAAATGTTTATCCATTGATTATAAGATAGTAGTCCAAGTATTATTTTAGTGGTTTTTTTTACCTATGATGGTTTCACACATATTTATTATGTTCATGTGTTGATATCTTGATTCTTGTCTATGTGATTACTTCTATATGCATTGCTTAATCACTCTTTTGGTTTGAAAGGTTAATGAATGAAGTATGGATTTGAAAATAAAGTTTGTAAAATGATTCACCACCCCACCACCCCCTCCCCCCCCAAAAATGGGTTATGATTATAAAAACCTAGACCTCATAACATTTTACCTTGATATGACAATGTATGGAGCATGATCCTTTTCAAATAAGTTAAGGTAAACACCCATTTTGTAACTTTTCTTCAACTCTGCACTGACTATAGGGAATGGCCTTATAGACCTTCAAAAAATATTCAAATATTACAATGGTCATATTTCATTTTGAGAGTGTAGAAGCATTTATCAATGCCTTCTAACCTCTATATCTCCATTATACACTACTATCTAAGGCAAATATTTCTCATAATAGCTGTAAGTGGTATTAGGGTAGTGGACTGTATATAAGAGCTTCATAAATTTCTCAATCCTTTCTCAACAAATCTCCAAGTTATTAAATGGATAATATGACCAACCATGATATGAGGGGTTGAAAACCAATGTATTATCCCTGACCTGAATCCACTCTCAAGAAGACAAACTCTGTAAATGTGAAAACACTGCTCTCATCTTTCAATGATGTTCACTTCTAGCACAAGAGAGTGATCTTGCCTATCCTGCATGGTAATACATTCCAAACAAATTGAATTCAACATGAAAAGGATCTATAATTCTACATATACCACTTGATTCACATAGACCAATTTATAAGATGCAGACATATGAAAAAAACTAAGCCATTGGGATTGCACAGGTAGTTTGGAGGTACTAAAAATATTAATGATTGTTCATACAATAAATACCATAAATATTAAAACCATGACCATGAAATGGAAGGTCATAAGGACTAATAACATATACCAAGTGAACTCACTCAAAATCCTCTTCTCCTATCCATACTAAATGAAAATCGTTAACCCTTTTAAACCTCTCTAAGAGAGTGATAGGAGAGAGAAACTAGTTTTATATAATTTTGGATTTTTTGAAGCCACCTAAGCTTGGAAATGACCTGACGGGATCTCAAAACACATTACTAAAGCATTCACATGTGCCAGATGAGCCATCCAGTTCATAAAACTACTTGAAATTGACCTTTTTCAAATGATCTTCTTTATATGTTGAACCTAAAATGTTTTAATTTCAAGACCTTCCTATGAAATTCTCTAACATGTAGTACATTAACCTACTCTTTAATTTTTTTTTCTTTTGATGCTATTTTTGTACAACTCCTTAAAATGACCAAAAGGTGGCATAAAAAGACATTGATAAAAATAGACAAATGTGACAAAGGATAAAACATATTAGGTGACCCTAAAAATATGTCTTGATGTCACTTAGGACCTTGGTGACCATTTTCAAACCTAGGGGACCTTATGAAAAGTTTGAATATGCATGGGGATTGACTTAATTTGACCTAGGGTAAAATTTGGTCAACAATATGCTCATTTATGTTCCTTGGAGCATACTTATAGTGTTTCCACCATCACCCAAACATTCCTTGTTTAAATATTTCAACTTCATGGATTTTGAGCTTATATTGTATTTGATCATGACCTAACATTTACAATTTAATTTTAAAATGAAATATTCATAGCATAGGTACCCAATTAATAATGAGCTTGAATTACCACCATGAGACAGATGGACACACTAAAATTATCAATAAATTTCAAAAATCATATATTTCAATTTATTTATCTCTGATCAACAACATCAATGGGTAAAATGGTTACCACTTTAAAAATGTTGGTAAAACATAACCTATCACACAACCACCAACATGAATCCTAATGAAGCAATTTTAGGTTAGAATCCCCCATCTCTTCTTGATTATATGATTAATGGATATAATATGTATGCAATGGACACTAACCTAAACACTTGAGACAATATTATTCACCTTCTCAAGGATAATATCCACATGGTGAAAATTTTCTTGGGGAAATAGGTGGATCAACATCATTCTGAACACACTATCCAACATGGAGATTTGGTTTTCCTCCAGCTACAACCTTATAAGTTGTCCTATCTCAAGCTAAAGAAACATCATAAACTTGATCCCAAGGTCCATAGACCTTATAAGGTTATTCAATATATTGGTCCTATCATATGTATGCTATAATTTCCACCCTCTTCATGAGTCCATCTTATTTTACATGTCTCATGTTTGAGGAAAGTTCTCTACCATAATTTCACAACTTAGATATTACTTTCTGAGCTTGATGTATAAGGTATAAGGATATCTCCCTATTTAATGTGAAGCTATTATGGAGAGGTACTCCCATAATTTTTAGGGAAGGAAATTTTTTATATCTAGATGAATTGGATGTCATTCTATTTATCATAAGTTCCACATTATCCATAAATTGGAGGAAATGGTGAACCATATACTTTGGGTTTTCATATTTTTTTGTCTGCAATTTTCATGTGTTTTAAAATGGGGAACATGATTTATTTTTCAATATATATGATTTAAATTATGTAAGGAAAATGATCAAATTGACTTATTACTTATATTCATAATATGAATATATCATGGAAATTTAAGGATACATATGCTTGAGTCATATAATGGATTAAAATTTAGTAATAAAATATTAAGTTTTTGTGTAATTGAATTTTTTTTTTAGAAGTTCATTTTATTAAAGGAAAACAATAAGTGATCCCTGTGTACATGAAATCCTAAGGTTAGGTTTAAATAGTTGTAGATGGAGGAAGGAATAGGGATAAATCATGGGTTAAGATTAGGAAAATGGGGTTGATGGGAAAATTTGGGTCGATTTGGTGATTAGGTCTTTGGTGGATTCTGGGATGAACATGTATGCATTGTATGGGAAAAGGCTAATGAAAAATGGGCTTGTTGATCCTAGTAATCCTATGCTACTTATAAATTATAATTAAGGTATCCAATTAGAGAATAATTTAATAGGGAAAATGGGTAGTAATAAAAAAAGGTTCATGAGGTCTTAATCAACATCCAATTGGATAGAAATGTCATGGTTGGGTACAACTACTCAGGGACATGAGCCTATTGTAGATATCCAAATTTGGTACAAGAATTGTTTTCACAATGATTTTATGTGAATTTATATATATAGATGCTTAGTTGTGAATATGAAACCTATTGGTGCACTCTTATTGGTATCTTTTTATCTTATTAAGTATATTTGAGAATGTAGTACTTTTTTAAATTTTTTTTGACTTCATTTATTGTGTCATAGGGTCCTTGGTCTTGTTTTACTTCGATTTTGGATGAATCTTAAATTTATGGATGTTATCATCATTTGTAGACATCTAAAAATTATAGAAACATCTTGAAGCCTTTTTTAAAATTATTTTGGGAATTTTCCTTTTCAACCATTTCTTTTTACATGTGCCACTAGTTTTCCAGTTCAAATTTTATAGCTATATATATGTGTGTGTGTGTGTGTATACATACACACATATGTAAGTGTGTATATACATATATACATACATACATACATACATATATATATATATATATATATATATATATATATATATATATATATATATATATATATATATATATATATATATATATACACACACACATATGTGTGTGTGTGTGTGTGCATGTACATTCACACACAAAAATATATATCCCCTTTGAAGGCATCTAGGGACAAATATTAATTATTTAAAAGTTACATGCAATGTGCAAACTAATATTATATCCCTAGATGCCTTCAAGGGGGTGCACGCATGCGCACGCACACACACACACACGCGCACGCGCACGCGCGCTCGCACACACACACACACACACACACACACACACACACATCCCCTTGAAGGTATCTAAGGACAAGTATTAATTATTGAAAAGTTACATAGAATGTGCAAACTAATATTAACTCATTGTTCATTGAAAAATATGAAGTTTATAATGTCAATTTTTATTCTACATGTTTGCATCAATAGAGGGTCTAGGAAAAATAACATCTAGACTTGCATCCACATGACTTGGCCAACACTCATATGAAATGGAAAAATACATGCACTTTGATCCCTCTTCAAAGTATTAGAAATATAGGTAACACTTAATTGGTTGATAGGGTTTGGCTGAGGTCATTCCAAACCAAAATACCAACCCTTTTTTAAGGTTATCTAATCAAAAGTACAAGAGTCAAGGTTTTGAAAAAGAAGAAAGAATATAAGATTATTTGTGAAGGTTGAAAGGTGATCGAACACATAAAACAAATTCATAGATGTAGGCACATAATCTTGAGTGAAATTTTTTTGACTTTGATTTCCCAGACACATTCATCAAATCCAAATACAAAGTTCCGTAGGCACCTTAGAATTTAATTTTTTAAGATAATAGATCATGTAATCCTTGTTACACAGGATTTTAATCTTCAAAAGTATACAATAATGCTATTTTTACATAAGTAATTTGAAGTTAAATAGAATAGTATCTTCAAAATTCTATGCTAACATAAAGTGGAAATAACTAGTTTTAACTTTGATTTTAGTATGAATAGCCCATGAAGCTTCAAAAATTTAAATGTGCCAATTCTTTTTATTATCACAAACAATTTTTTCATGATTGAAATTAGATTTTTGTTAGTTGACTTGGCTTGTCTATTACCTTTAGGATAATATTTAGATGAGTGAATATAAATTATTGAATAACATCATATAACTTTTAAGTACTTGTTTGAATTAAACAAAGGATAAATATTAGAAATAATTTTATAAGGAACTAAAAAACTTGTGAAAATATGATTTAAAAAAAATGCATTGACCTCTAAAGTGACTGAATGTTTAAGAGAAAAAACTTCAAGCAATTATGTGAAATAATAAGTGATGGTCAAAAAATTTCCATGTCAAGCAGAAGTCAAAAGATGAATATCTTAAATGAAATCTATAACCCATTTCATAAAAGGTTTTCCAAGAATGATTGGGTTGAGAGGCATAGTTGATAAACTATATTTACTTGTAAACAATCAACAAGCCATACATGATATAATTAAATGAAAAACATCCTTAAAGAGTGATGACCAATAATATCTAACACATAATATATATATATATATATGTTGTAGTTTTTTTAGAAAAAATTGCACCATAAACACCTTCATGATAACTTCTAAGGACATTTGGTCATGGTTAAGAAATCTCAATAATATGTCACCTCTATTCCTATAAAATAAGAAATTTTATAATAAGATAAATTTCAAATATTATAATCTAAGAGCCCTATATTGATGTTTATCTAATGAATTTGGACAAGCTTGATTTTGAAAATAATAGAATAAATTATGATACCAAACATCATGCAAACATAGGCATTCCCATTCTTTTGTTTCAAAACCCATTTTAAATTTTTTGTGTAAGTTCTGAAATTTTCATGGTTTTCAAAATTATTTTGACTTACATATGATCATTAGTAGCCAAAATAAGAACATTAAAGTGAGAAGTTTCATTCTCAACAAGGTGTTAAGTTAGATAATTACCTTTTATTTTTCTTGATGTTTCAAATTCAAAATAATACTTTTGAATTTTAAAAATCCATTTGGATAACCTATCATCAATCATGGGATGCATTATAAGGTAAGACAAAACATGTACATTTGAGTGTATTATCTCTTTGTTTCTTATTAATAGATACTTAAATTTACATAATGATGATATTAATGAAAGAACAACAATTTTAGTTATACCTAATTTCAATTTTTTTTAGCACTTAGCTCACATATCCAATGGGGTTTTATTCATTATTTTGATCATATTGGGTAATAACAACACGTATTACCTTTTTGGTAGCATTGACACACATAATGGAAGGTTCATTCATGTTTAGTTTTGAAAGTACAAAAGCACTTGTTACTAAATTTTTGATCACATTAAATGTTATATCAGATCTTGCATCCCATAAATAATTTTGATTCTTTTAAAGGAATATTTGTAATGGATTAGCCTTATCAACAAAATCAAAAATAAATTTACATACAAAGTTTATTTTACCGAAAAAGGATCTTAAACTAGATTGATATTTTGTAGGAGGTGACTCTTTAATAGTGTTATTATTATTATTTGGGTCTATAGAAATTTCATCTAATATTACCAAGAAGTTTACATTTAGTTACACCAAAAACTAATTTCTTTGGATTTAAAGAAATAACATATCACCTACATCGAAAAACAATTTCACATAAGTGATCTAAGTGTTTTTTTCCTTTTCTTAAAGTGAAAATTTAGATCATTTAGATAAAATTGTATAATAATTCTAATTAACTCACCAAATTTCATTTGCATTTATCTTTGAAAATTAAGACCTACATTTATTACTTTGAATGGCATCTTATTGAATGTAAAAGTGCCTCCACCTATAGTGAAAGTTGTCTTATGCCCATCTTTTAAATTTACAAAAAAATTAATATATTATGAAAATATCTCTAAAAGAGACATTATTTTACAAACAATTACTTGATGTAAAATCTAATCAATACTAGGTAAAGGAGAATTATTCTTAATGCTTGCATGATTTAAATATATAAATTCAATGTAAAGATAGATTTCACTAGTTTTATTACATATAGGGAAAATATTAGTTACCCAATCAGAGTACCTAACTAGATAAATGCCACCACCATCTAACATTTTATCAATCTCCTTATCAATTGTGTCTTCTATGAAAGGGCTTACTCTACTATGTTTTTACTAAACAAGTTTCATATCAGGTTTGATTGGTATATCTTGTATAATTATGGAATTATCATAACTGCTTAGATATTTATAGGACCAAGCAAAGAGGCCAATTAATTATTTAAATAAATTATCAAATAATACTTTTTCTTGGGTTATGTATTGTATGCCCAAATAAACATATATGGGGTCATATTCCATTCCCAAGTTGATTGGAATTATTTCACTAATGATTCTCATTAAAGATTCTTCAGTTATGGAGGTTTTAGGTGTATCACAAGGAGAAAAAATTAATCCTAATATTACCAAACTAGGAGGTAACTTGTTATTTCTAAGATACAAGTAATCACCATAACTCAAAAAAATGTTATGATTGAAATAATTACCTTATGTAAAACTAGCTGTTGTTTGGTCTAAGATCTCATTCTCCCAAATGCATCTATCGAATTATATGCATTGAGAAAGTTTGGGGAATAATAAGGGACTTTCATCCTCTCATTTTAGGATTGATGTTGAGACAATCCATGGGACAAGGTTGAGGTATTGGTCTCTATTAAGTAGCTTGTTTGGAATAGATCTCCAAGTTATGTAATGCTAGCACTAGAGGTCTAATTCCTATTTTCACATTGATATAAAGCTTCTTTACCAATAACTATACCAATTGTAAAAAATTTCACTATTTGAGCACTAATTTACTTCATTTAAACATTTCTAAATAAATGGGAAAGACCACTTGATTATAAACAAACTAGAATAAAGTGAAAAGAATAAATGAAATTAAATAGGATAGTGGAAAACTCATCCTAATTAATGCATACACTTTGCAAAAAAATAAAGATTATAGTTTTTAGCATTAGTATCTATGCGTTAAAGTAGAATGAATTTGGAATACATCCATGGAAACCAAACACATTTGAATAGAAAAAAAAAAATTAACATTAATCTAAAGGTGTTTGTTTACAATATAGTTGACCCATATAATTTACTACACAACAATATTTATAAGAGATGGGACTTGCCTCCTAGTAGAACGAGGTTTCATACTTGACCATCATAGCCTAAAATGGTTATAATATAATTATATAAAAATATTCCCATTCCCAAAATAAACAAAACATAATTCCCAATGCCCACTAAGAGAGAATCAAGAAGAGCTCAGAGGTGGGCCACTTCCCAACTGATTTGGCAAACCCTACTAAGCTTCCAGTGATTGATCAATGAGGCTAACTTCTCAGTTGAGATTATATAGGTTAACATGTGGATTCTAAAAGAGTAATTACACTTAAGAAATAATATCCCATGAGATTTTAGTGGGGTCTCTAAGGAAGCTTTCACCTTGTAGACCTGACTGATGTTTGTTATAGAATACATGGCTAATTCTAAAATAGCCTTAGCTCTAGCCCTGTTGGCCTTAGCCACCTTTTTCTTCCTAATTTTGATGAAGTGTTCCAAGTGGACCTCAAACTCAACCCTTTCTAATAAAGTGTCATCGAGGTAAAATAACACCAAGATGTTGACCTCTTTGAAGTAAGCAAGGATCTAACCATTAATTTTCTCTAATGGCTCAATGGTTGTATGGGTGGTGTTAAAACAATTTTCAATGGATGTCCTCATATTCCCCATAAAAGTCTGATATACATTTAAATCCATGAGGGGCAAAAATTTTAACTTTAAGGACATCCCTTTGTTAATAATAACCACCAAATTCTTTCACTTATTATCCATTCATATAATCCTCTCTTGGTATGCTTACATTCTTTAGAGGATATCCTTACCCTTAGAGAGGGATTTGGTCAACTCTTTGAGGATGGTGAATAAATATGTGAGGGTTTCTTCCACTTTTCCAATTAAACTTGTATGGAAAGTGCTCTTTACTTGAGATTCCAACACTCTCATTGGCTGCTTCATGTCTTCTATCAACATTTCTATGAGGTCATTAGTGGCCAAGAGCACTGAGACTAGATCCTCTGTGGATATCTCTTCCCCAATGGTAGTTATCACCTTAGTGAGTGAGAACAAATCTTGATTGGTCTTCTAGATGACTAAGTCACCTTATTATGTGAAGGTTTGAGTTAGGACTCTCTTCATGCTCTTAGATTCCCTGTCAAATTACTACTAGATGTCTAGGTCCCCATGATAAACCATCTTTGGTCTAAGTGTACTTGATATTCAATGAGCCCAATCCATCCTTTCCTAGTTATAGTTCCCAAAGTGATAGAAATAAGAATAGGAGGGTTGGATGCAACTGAAGTGGAATATGGAGAAAAGGCTAAAGGATGAAAGGGGGGAGGAGGGACAAGAAATGGGATGGAAGATGGAGAGGGAATTGGAAAGAAGGAAGGAGGGGATCACATAGGGGAAAAGGTAGGAACCCCATGATAACATTAAAGTAAAACCACCAAATGAAATTTACTATATGGTAATATTGTGTCTACAGTAAGTAGATCACAATCATTTTATTATTTAAAAATATTCAATAAAATAAGGGTGCATATAAACCGTTAACCCAAAATGACCAAGATAAGACATGTATAAATTTACTACGATAATGATAAAATAACCAATTAGGTAATAACTAAAAACCTAACTCTATATGAGATTTTCCCTTGTAGAATAACATTGTAACTTTATTATAATACAATTAACAAAATGTATAAATTGGGTGTTTTAAATAAGAAGCATGCCCCTTTAATTTATTACTAACACATTAATCTAAACTATTGATAAATACTTGGAAAAATTCATAACAAACCCCACTATGACCTAATCTCAAATATTTGGACACATTCCAAGCATTTTTCTAAAATTTTCAAATTTAATTTTGTCAAGGGTTTTTTGAAAATATTAGCTATCTGATCTACAGTTGGGCAATATATTGGTTTCAGTGCTTTCTTCGATACCATCATTTACAAATAATGATATTTGACATTTATATGTTTGATTTTGGCATGAAATATTAGATTTTTGGACATTTTGATTGCAATTTGATTATCAATGCATAATTGTTTAGGATCAATCCAAGAAATCTAAAGGTCTTCAAGGATGTGATGTAAATAAAGAATATCTCTAGAATCATCCCATGTTGTAATGTAATCCAATTTTGCTGATAAATTTTCCATAGTATCCTACTTCTTACAACACCATGTAATGGCCACTGAACCCATATGCATAGTGTACCCTATTATGCACACTCCATCATCCATACATCCACCAAAATCTACATCATAATATCCAAAAAGTTTGAAGTTCTTATTGTGGTAGTACTCAAGGCCATATGTTTTTATTCCTTAAAGGAAACGAAGTACTCTTTTTTTTGCATACCAATGAACTTATCTATGCTCATGCATAAAGCTATGAAAAATCCCACTACAAAATATATATCAAGCTTGGTAGTCATCAAGTATATTAAACTTCCTACTAATTTCTTATATTTAGTGCCATCACAAAATACACTACCATCATATTTAGACAATTTTGAGTTATTCTCCATTGGAGTGAGGGCAGGTTTGCAATCATTCATACTAAACCCATTTAATAACTTAAGAATATACTTAGTTCGATAAATGAAAATGATTTTATCCTTTTGAGTGACTTATATTCTAAGAAAATAGTAAAGAAATCAAAGATCTGTTATATCAAAACCATCTTTTACTTCCTTCTCATGGACTTGTTATGGTATTCATAATTTCTTATGATAAATAATTCATCAACATAAAGAATGAGAATTACCAAATTATTTCCCTGCACTCAAATATAGAGAGTATCATGAGAGTAACTACGTATAATGTTAATTTTATACAAGTAGGAATCCATTATTTCATACTAAGCATTAGGTGCTTATTTGAGACCATAAAGAGATTTGATTAATTTATGCACCTCTTACTCTTCACCCATATGTTTAAAACCTCAGGGTTGTGTCACATAAAATTCCTTGTATAAATCGACATTCAAAAAATCACTTTTGACATCCATTTGATGTGTTTTATAATTATTTTGTCCTATTAAGGTAAGAACCATATGAATAGTGTGCCATTTGGTAGTCATTGCAAACATTTACTCATAATTAATTCCTTCTTGTTGTGCATAACTTTCATAACAAGCCTTGTATTATGTTTATTAATGGAGACATCTAATTTATGCTTTACCCTGTAAACCCATTTTCATCTGATGGGTTGAACGTGTATATGAGGATTAACCAAAACCTGAGTATTATTATTAAGAATGGCATCATACTCATTCTACATTGCATTTTGCCTATCCTATTTGGTAGAAGCTTCATAAAAAGTGGATGACTCAGTGGAAGTAATAACAACCATTGTATAATTTACCTATTTACTATAAATCTTTGATTTTTTTTTTACCAACTTCATCTGATTTCAGGTCTGAAAAAGTATTTTGAGCCCATTTTGGATACTTGTGTAAATTGTCAAGATCTAGAGTAATAAAATTCTCTTCATGTGCATCATTTAGAGGAAGACTTAGAGAATTTTAAACATTTTCTAAGTCATGATGTCCTAAATTACTTGAATAAGTATAATAAATGGAAGGGATACTTGTCTCATACCACACTCTATGAGAGTTAGCTTCATTATACAATGCTTTAACACATTTATAAATTTTCCTCTCTAACTTTTCAAATTGGGAGTCTACCTCTACAATGTTCATATTACCAAATTCATTAGATATCACATCCTTTCTCATTATGAATTTTCCTGTATCTTGTGCAAGAAAACAATACCCCTTTTTGGTTTTTGAATACCCAAGAAAAATGCATTTTCTAATTCGAGGTTCTTGCTTAGTTTTGAGTTCAATAGGAACTAAAGCAAATCAAGTACATCAAAATTTTTTCAAGTGTTTAACTTTTGTCTTAAACCCATGCCATGCTTCATATGGAGTTTTACCCAAAAGTACAGTTATGGGGGATATGCTCTAAAAATAAACTACAATACCATGGCTTCTT
The DNA here is from genome assembly GCA_037957365.1 of Torreya grandis. Classification (NCBI taxonomy): domain Eukaryota; kingdom Viridiplantae; phylum Streptophyta; class Pinopsida; order Cupressales; family Taxaceae; genus Torreya; species Torreya grandis. Next base: position 3,313,721 of record JARHVA010000384.1, read on the forward strand.
CCCAAAATTTATCATTTAGCTATTTATAGTGCAACATAGCTCAAGTTATGCCCTCTAAAGTTATGTTCATTCATTTAGAAAATCCATTATGTTGTGGATTATAAGGATTAATATATTGTCATTTGATTCCATGTTCTTGATAATCATTTGAAAAACTCATTTGAAGTATACTGACCACCATCATTTGAATGAAGAGTAGATAATTTTGAACTTGTTTATATTATAAACTAACTTTAACCATTTAAAAAACTTAGTGAAAACCTCTGATTTGTTTTTCATAAAAATCACCTAAGTCATCTTAGAAAAATCATCAATAAATAACACAAAATATTTTCACCCTCCAATAGATGATTTTTTTCATATAAAAAACATCACTATGAATTAGCTATAAACATCTGTTAGCTCATTATTTAACCTTAAATTGGATATGGATCCTAATGGTGATAGATAGGTTTAAGAATATAGAAATGAATAAGCACAAGGATGATAAATAGATCTATAGTAGGCCAAATAATTACAAAACTCAGATAGACCATATACTAAATTTATTATGTTGAGATATGATACAAATAAGAAACATAAATATGCTATATATTGTAATGATAATGAAAATAAAACATTTAGTTGGCTCTAATGCATATATATATCTGGATCTAGAATAGGAAGGAAGTGGATTGGATCTAGATTTATAAAAAACTACCTAATTCTAGATTAAGTGCCTCTATGGTCTTAGACACATTTATTAGCTTGAGACGGTTCACATCAGGTTCACCAAATGTTTAACCCTAAATTGGATATGGATCTTAGCTAGTTGTGATTCTAATACAAATCTAAATTTAGAATAGGCAGAAAGTGGATTGGGTTTAGATTTAGAAATAATCACTTGATTCTATATTAAGTGCCTTTGTGGCCTTCGATACATATGTTAGCTTGGGACTGTTATGTTGATACTAATTTATAGATTTGACATAGGTGTCTCATACAAAATGCCTATTAAAACTAGATGTGACCACTTAGATGTTTCTATGTTTTGTGTCACCCTCATTTTGGTATATTTAGATTTGGGCCATGGATTGTCGCTCTTTGTCAAATGATAAAACCCTAGATATTCATCTTCATAATGACCTTGGGAAAATAGGTTAGTGGGCTCATGATTTTGAGCTACCCCAAAGACCCCTCTATCAATGAACACTACCTATATAGCCAATACTTTGAAGAGGGCCTCAAACTTATGTAGTTCTTCCCTACATATTAGCTTGTGTGTGAATCATGCAATGTGTGATAAACAAGTACAATATTTATCTAGCTTGTAACTAGGAAAATGTGGTTCATGGAGTGTTCCTTAAATAATTCATACCTGTATATGTGTTATCCTTATGGATAATATGAAAACAAGAGAAAATAGGGAATATTTGCTCACTTGAGTGCTTAATAAAATGCTTTTGGTAAGTTGCCTTGGTATCTTTAGGTATTTTCTAGGTCTATGCTAGGTGAGGAATGAATAAAGTTTGATATTATATTTATACCAATCCTATTGGAGAATATATCACATTTAAATTACTTAGGCCAATCTTTTTGGATACATTTTATTTGTAAATTAGATGACTTTAGGGCACTGAACATTTACATCGAGTAAGGACACTTATGTCGACATAAACATATGACTGGGACACAAGTTTATAGGAATTAAAAAATTAAGTACATGTCCAAAACTTGTAAGGGTGGAAGATAAGCAAGTTTACAATATTCTAGGCAAGATATAAGGCTTGAGTCATCATAATGATACCGATCAGACTAAGAGATAGTTAATATAGAAAGAGATAGTAGATGTGAGACTTAAAAAAGTGGGAAAGGTCTAGAAGTACAAGGAACAACCAAAGTCTGTGTTTTCCAAGTGTACAAGAGTGAGGTGCTACATAATTCATAAATATCATCTACACTTGTTAAGAAGAATCCTTAGGAAAATTTTACCTATTTTGTTTGCCTAAAACACATGATTCAAAAAGAATTCTATCTTTGAGAAAAGTGGGAAAACCATTCACCATTCTATGTCTCTATAATTCCACCAAAGAGTGAACATTCAAATTTCCATAACGTAGATGCCATAAATGAGACATTGTACATGTACCCTTTTTAACTACTGCTACAAGTTCCATTGTAGGAGAAGTAATTTACACTGTAAACAAACCAAGTTCCCATCCTCATAACCTATATACATTATTTTGTGTCCTTATTTGATAGTGTTAATGTAAATAAGTCCAATTCAAGAACAATTTGATAACCTTCTTACAAATAGTTACCAATGAAATACAATGTTTTTTGCAATGTGGGAACATAATAAACATTCTCTAAGTATTTGATATAACCATTAGGAAGAAGAATATGAATAGATATAAATCCCTATGTAATATGAATATATTTATCTTCCAAGGAGACTGGAGTGAGATATGCTTTGTTGAAATACAAAAGAAGTCTCGTTTGAATGTCATGTGCTTGGTTGGTCCTGTATCTAAAACCCAAACATCTATGAACTCATCTATAGCCTTATTACATACAAGCAATGTTACCTAATCTTGTGAATGCAGAATCATGAGAAACATTTCCTGATTCATCATATTCATGTTCTACATATTGATCAAAGTTAGATTTAGTTACTTTTTTGTCCTTTAATTCTTTTCAAATAGAATCCTAAACTGTGAAGTAATGTGACCAATTTTTCCACATATATGACATTGAATGTCTGATTTACCTTTGCCTCTACCTATATATGATTTGGGACCATATCCTCCATCACTCATATCATTTGAATGAGAATGGATATATTGTTTATTAGAATAGTTGTTCTGATGATATCCTCTACCTCTATTTTGAAACCTTTCTCCTGTATAACCTCTACCCCATCTATAACTTTTCCTTCTATAGTTATGTTGACTAGAAGATTAAGAACTAGGATTAGACTCCATAACATGGGATTTCTCTATTTTCTTGGATTTATTAGGTAGAGATAAGCCATGATGAATAATCAATTCAACTATTTAATCAAAAGTTATGCCTATGATCTAATTAGAAACATAAAGCAATTCTACAAAGTTTCTATAAGACCTAGGTAACCCTTTCAATGTAGTAGTTACAATGAGATCACCATCAAGTTTACCAAACCCAACCATAATATATTCAATATCAATGTTATTCAACTTAGACATGTACTCTCCCATATCACCATCTTATTATAAGGACAAAGTAAACAACTACGTATGTATATCTATCTTTTTATGCTTGATATTTTTATCATAAAAATTAGACAAAGTCTTCCATGTAGTTTAACTATGGAGAGAGTTTTCAATATGAATGTGTCTCTAGTGAAACAAAACTTGATTAAAGATAAATCTTGAGAATCACACATATTAAACCATTAAGTTTGTCTTGTATTGTGGATCACACATGATTTTCATTCTTCACAAAATCCCATATTTCATTAAATACTAACGATACTTTCATTAATTATTTATAATTAATGTAATTATAAATCATTAAATGATCAATATCAGAAAGCAAATTCTAAATTTTAGACATTTTGAAATGAAAGTAAATGTTAAAAATGAAAATGGAACACACTCATAATAACACTTGGCACAAATAATGCTTCTATGGGGTTTTTAACTTAACCTCCATGTAGATCATGTGAAATATGTTTGATGGGTTTTGCATTTAACCACACCACAAAGATCAAATTACACCCTTTTTCCTTTGAAAATCCAACCTTATTTCACCAAAATTACACCCTTATCACAAAAGATTACACCCCTGTCATTAATTTACATCCACTTGTGACATCACATTTGTCACTCTTTTACAAGCTTATTCACTTTATGACAAATTTAAAAAAAGAAAAACGTGTATCAAAAATACCTCCAAAAGGAATATTTTAAAAATAAAAGCATATACCAATAACTTTGATCAAAAATAATTTTGACCAAAAAAGTGTTCTTAAGGATTTGAACCCTGGACCTCTCCAAATTCCAAGGGTCTTACAAAAGTAACACTACCAACTAATCTACATGCATTTAAAAGATATAAATATAATGTTTTCTATTTAAACTTGATTTTATTATGTGGGAAGCTAAAAAAAATGTTTTTCCATGTAATAATGTTTCACCCATGAAAATGTTTTGGTAAAAGGGCTACTCCTTTAAATTTATGTGGATCCTATAAACCCCAATATTTTCCAAAATATATCAAACTTTTACTTAATAAAAAATATTAATGTTCTTCTCATCTCATGCCATGCTCATACCAGGGATGCCATTTCATTGATATCCACTCCAAAAGTCTACAAAAATATGTGCAACCCTCATAGAGAAACCAAAGGCTATACAAGGCTATACTATTGAATATTTTTATAGGTTTCAACTTACTAAAAACAACGAAAAATGTATAGATCTGATTTTTGACCAGGGAAATGCCATTATAGGTTTAGGAGGCTGTACAAGTGGATTTACATGTAAAATTAAAAAAAGGATTCTAAAATATTTCAAGTTAGATTAGATGGGATTTTAGGCATGTAAAAGATTTAAAAACCATGTCAAAACACCATGGATCTACTAGAAAACTTTAGGAGGTCATACCATGCTCAAATAGAGGGTTTTCAACTTTAAAAACCATATTATTATTTGATTTGGTATTTTAGACAAAGATTCAGGTGTTATAAGTAACGCCATGCTTCTACAAGATTTGAATGCATTTAAATGGAGTATAACTATTTTTTCATTAATTTTCCAGGCAAATAACTATACATCTAAGTTTTTAGGACCTTTTTAAAATTATTTTAAAGCCCTATATATTTAAATAAATGAATTGAAAAATGAAATTATTCAATGTTTTGTTCATGGAAAAAGAAGTAAATTTCAAACTTACATACCCATATTTCATTTTCACAGGCTTGTCCTTCTTTACCTTATTCAAATTTGATTCCACACTAAATTTTACGTGAATATCCTATTTCACCTAACTTCACCATGCTCTCTTTCACCAATAGTTTTTACCAACACAACCAACCTTTAGCTCTAATACCACTAATAACATTGGAGTAAAACCACCAAATGAAATTTATCGTAGGGTAATCCTATGTCTATAATAGGTAGATCACATGCATTTTATGAATTCAATAGATTAAAGTACATAAGGGTGCCTATAAGTCATTAACCATGAATTACCAAGATAAAACATATTTATAACTTTACCAAGAGATTGATAAAAAACCAACTACATAATAATTAAAAACCTAATTATAAACGAGATTGTTTACATGTAAAATAACCTTAAAACTTTATAATAATCTAACTTAATAAAATGTATAAAGGGGGTGTCTTAAATAAGAAGTGTGCCCCTTTAATTTATTACAAACACATTAACCTGAATTATTGATAAGATTTTGGAAAAAGTCCTAACACCACAAACAAGGAGGCCCAAGGAAACATATGAGATTACCATTGTTCTAGAGTCATAGAGACATGTAGACCAATGGTGCCTACGAGCTAGATATTCATGATAAGGGAATAAATTGGTTATTTAAATCCAAGTCCTTGGGGGACCATAGTGATGGATAGAGGGGTATATAAGGGGGATATAGGTGATATTAAAGGATGCACAAGTTTATTAGGAGCAACCACCTTTTGTTTAATATTTGGTTTCTTACTTGGGTTTATCTATGTTATGGGTATGAAGGTAGTAGAAATATAAGTAATCCCAAATAAAGCTCATGTAGGTTGAATGGATATTATCAGGCTTGATGGCATAATAGGAGCTGTGAAAAACATAACACTAGAAGTAACATGATCAACCAGGATTGCTGGTAGCCTTGGAGAGATCACCACCATAGTGGAAATTAAACTTGTCAAGGCCACTAAGAACATGTGAGCACTGGGAATTTAATCTCTACCAGGGGTTGAACTAACCTAAGAGGTTGGGAGGAGAGTCATGGAGGGTAAAAACCATGATAGTGGGGTGGATGTTGGCCACACTTGGGTTGTGGGCTTGACCATGGGAATTTGGGTACTTAGGATGCCGAGAAAGGTTGAATCTAAAGGAGTAAAAATGAATTGGGAACATGAGACCACTTGAGTAGGGGTATGTATAAAAAGGGTAGGATGTGCTAGGATGGAGAAACCTAGGGGAGTTGATAAGTATTGCATGGGAGTGCCAAGAATTAGGGTGTATGCTCTTAGGATAGCCTAAGTTTGGTCCTTAGTTGGGCTACTTAAGGTTTGCTTACTTGAGGAGGGATAGGTCTCTCTTCAAGAGCTAATTGAGCAAGATATTAGGACTTCATGTAGCAAGTGACCTCAATATTCATCACCACCTACACATCATCAGTAGGATTTACGTGTATCTCATCATTAGATAGGGCTCATAGTAGTAGGTGATGTTATTCTTTTCCTAATTCTTTGACACATGGGTTCACATAATGCTACTAGGATCTCATTGCCTATTATCTACTTTGCCCAAGTTATAGGAGTCCTTTTGAATAGCTATATATTATATTGGGGGTATATTTATTTACTCATGGTGCCATATGATCATGGTTAATTATGTATATGGCTTATATTTCTAGCCAAGGTAATGGTTAACCACACTGTGAAAGAGATAGTAAGTAATCTCCTACTTTGTGAGGTAGTCTATGACTGTGTATGGTAACTATTGACCATTTTTACAAGTCAAAATGGGTCGACCCCCTATAGTTAGGATCTCATATAGGGGATTTTTTTAATGTCATAGGGTATGATTGTAGTTCATTTGATGCCATTTCATATGCCATTCTAGCTTTGGTCATAGTTTAGCTTAGTCCTTATGTCATTTGTTGTCTTAGTGGTCATTTTAGAGCCATATATACAAGGGGTAAGTTTTCAAGGATCAAAATAGGTATTCATGGAGATCAATGCAATTCAAGATCAGGGACAAGTCTACATATACCTCAAAAAATCATTTAGAGCTACAAAAATTTAAGAACAATCTTTTTGAAGCTAGACCATCATTAGGGTATCACATGGAAACTAGAATGGAATAGATTTCTTGTGTATTTTTTAAATATGAATAAAAATCCTGATATAACCATCAGACCATGAAAAATACATGTCCTTAGTGCCAAGATCATGCTCTAGAAGTTTCATATCTTGATGAGACTTTTATCTCAAGATCTAAACTTTCAAAGTTTAGCTTGCTGAGTCTAAAGAGCCAGGCCATCTAGGACGTCATCCAAAAAATAATAAATTAGATCTTTTGTGAAATTTTTATCTTACTCAAGAAGCTCCCATGATCCATCAGATCATGCACAATTATAATTATACACTTTAGGATCATCCTCTAAAATTTTCATGTACGTACGAGCTTTCTAGCTCAAGTTACAAGCTTTCAAAGTTGAACCTACATAGTAAGATGTTCATAATAACATCAATTTTAAGATTGATCAAAATAAATCCTTTTGATATTAAATTTTATGGTCATGTGAATGTCAATGATGGTCATGTGAGCATCTTTTGATAGGAACATGAAAATTAAATTTAAATTTATGAAGTAGCTATTGGATTTAAAATAGTGGGCTCTAGTAGATATAACGATCCTCATTCAATCATACATCTTGATCCAATGGTGCAACACAAGTCAAAAAATCAAGGAGATTGAGAGATTGACATGTGGCATAAGCGTGTGGGGCTAGTAAACTAAAAATAGATCTTGAAATCAAATATGGGGTTGCCACATAGTGTAAGCTTGGATAGAATTGACAAGTCAAGGGGTAATATCTATAGCTAATGCTTGATCATATAGATCAGATCAATAGAGTAAGCATAGGTCAAAATGTCAACAAGCTAAGTCATATATTGATGGCCAATTAAAATAAAGGTGAGCCTAATAATTCTGATGGGAGTCAAACCAAGAGCCATTTTTGACCAAAATAATCAAGTATTGTAGACATAATTTAGAACATAATGAGTAATGTGAAAAGAGAGTGCCACTTAGACAACTATGTAGGATCAAGCATTCAATAGTAGATCAAGCTCTTCAAACTCATATGTTACCATGAAAGCCTAGTCAAGGTTTGAGATGAATAATGATTGCAGATGTAAAAATGAGGTCCAAAAAGGCAATGAATGATTGTACACAGTGAATAAAAGTGTCTAAAATATAGTTATCAGCTTGGAAACTATCTATGACTATCATAACATATTTTTCAACTCCCATGACCTAGTTTTAAGTGCTTGAGAAATGATCCATCATGAAAATAGTTTCATGAAAGCTAGCTGAAGAATTGCATTGTTTTGGAGAGTTTCTCATGATTTATATGGACATTTATCTTAATAGGTATTCATGGTCTATTTTATACTCATTTTCACTTGCAATGTAACCGGTTCTCATGCCCTGATATACGTTCTAGTGACTCTTGAACTTCTTTCTTTTATCCTCTCTCTAAAGTTCTATAAGTAGCTACCATTTTGGCCCTTATAAGATAATACCACCCCATGTACGGTGAAGCCCTACTAGTTTTGACATTTTACTTTACCTTAGAATAATAAATGCAATATGGTTTGAGTTCGTATATCAGCTTGTCAAAGTATGTAAAGAGATATATAGTGAATGGTCAAGAGATATTCATATATCCTTGCTTTATCTTAGTCATTCCATGTTTGATGCAAGTGATTCTAACCTAGAAACTCATATGAAGTGTTGTTAAGTGTATGGATCTATCTTTAGGTGTACAATAAACCTTAGTATCTACAACTAATCTATGGTTTCACTTACCTTGGATAGTCTTCATGTATGTCACCTTCATATCAAAACACTAATGTTAGTGTATTTAGGACTCTTAAGACTAGTGTTGTATGCCTTGTCTCTTTATGATAGAGTATGATAGTCTTGTGGAAAACATCTTGGTACATCACCTTCCTTTAGAGTAGGTTCAATTCTTGTAATATCTAACCTTTTTCCCATAAGTAATTAGTTAGCATATATAAGAGCATTTTAAGATACATTTAGGGAGATAGCCCTTGAATCCAGAGGCTCATTTAAAATATAGGTACACCCACATACTTGGAAATTTTCCCACGTTTCCAAAATATAGAATAAGCTCAAATAACTTCTTCTAGGATGCAAGATTTGGTGAGAACATTAACAAAAGAGGAGCCCTCAAATGCCTTCTACTCAAGTTATAGTGTTATCCATTTAGTACCATTAGGTACCAATGGGATGAAATTAAGCTTGTATCTCATTTGAAATCCTTGACATATGCTTCTTATTAATGGCCTAATACATGACTGGGTATAAGTACTTACATATGTCATAAATGTTGCTCCAAAAGTGGTGGATGTAGAACTTGTATAACACCAAATGCACCATTGATACCATTGGTGTCCATATAGAAAATGATAATAACTTGAAGCCCAAGGTGGCATAGATGGTGTTGACTCTATACGACATCATGTATAAATTTATACCTACGTAAGCCTCATTCACATTCTTGATAAGGTCTAACGTGATGAGATTGCCTAAATCTAAGACCTCATCCTCCTTCAAGATGAAAATGAGAAGGGGACCTAGAAAGTGCTGAGGTTATATCACTCACCCTATATAGGAAGTTGATCAAGAGCATGCTCATGTACATAACTTCTTAGAAGGTTTTTATTATATAAGAATCATGATCTTCTTTGTTGACCTAGAGATTCTAATCCTCTACCTAGTCTTTGAGGACATCATAAATGTTATAGGTATATATCAAAGTGTCTAAAAAATCCTTGTCATAGGTCATGATGTACTCCAAGATATTATAATATTATTTTAAATCTAGCCCAGATATGTTTGTGATTCAAAACCCAGTGATGGATGACCTCACAATATATTGATTATACTTGGAAGAGAGTAACAAGTTTTAGAATAGGTTAATACATGGGAAGACCTCTAGTTTGGTTACAATTATATAGATCCCCAATGCTCTAATGGAAATGATCTCATTCACGTATTCGATCTCATCATCATCAACCTCATTATCAATGTTTTATTTTTGAATATTCTCAATTGTTTTGAATATTATTTTAGTGTTTGAATTAAGTTATGTTGTGTAGGAAGGTGGTGTCTATATACTCTAGCTATGGTCTAGGATTTGAGGATGAGCATGCCATTGTGAAACTTCATGAGTTTGATATAAAAAAACTTTAGCATAGGGTATTATATAAGATCTAAGGTGCATTTGATGTAAAGGGATCAAAATAATTTGGGTGTATAAATAATTGGTAATGATAAAGCTGATCCAATGGAACCTTATAGAGCTCTAAGATATCTCCCATTAAAATGGCATCAATGGGCTCACTTCATGAAAACTAAGCTCTGAGTTGATGGCCCAAATCTAGATTATTCAGTTTCTAATTTGGTATTAATTTAAACATTTCCATTTAGAATTAGTTGATGGTGATGGGACTCCTTGATCCATAAAATTACAATCCTCCCTTGGTCAAATTAATAAATTTAATAAGTATGGGGAACATGCACCCATGTATCCATCATGGCTTTGTGATTAACTTAAGGGCTATACACATGTCAATATATGATAAGTAGGCATGATGATTACCACATCACTTTGATGTAAGAAGGTGTATTGTGTTTTGATAGCTCTACGTACTTGATTGACCACTTAGATGAAACATTTATGCATGGAATCTCTTTATTATTTTTGGGAGTCTTGATCCATACTTTTTTCTAACCTTCCTAGGGCATTCTGGGACCTTATACGAATTGAGTGTATGGAGGAAAACATGGCACTTTTCTATTCACTTAGGTTCCTACTTTGATGCAATGAGACCTCCTAGGGATATTACAATTCTAACATTATAGGGGTGTGACTAGGCATGTGGTGCCTCCTCATTGGTTATAGGATATTATGGGTTTAATGCCTCTAACACTACATGACCTCTAAAGGATCTGATAAGCCTAACACTTTGGGGGTATTAGTGAACACATGTTACATCCTCATTGGTTCTAGGATGTGATAGGTCTGACATTTTTGACATTATGGGATCTCTCAAGGATTTGATAAGCAAACACATAACACCTTCTCATTATTTTTAGGATATGATGGGTTTGAAACTTTTGATGATGCAGGACCTCTTAGGGATCTAACAAGTGTGACACTATGGGGATGTCAACAAACATGTGGTACCTCCTCATTAGTTCTAGGATCTAACAAGTCTGACACCTCTAAAGATGTAGGACCTCTCAAGGATCTGACAAGTCTAACACCATAGGGGTGTCAATGAACATGTGGTGCCTCCTCATTAGTTTTGATATCTAATGGGTATTATTCCTTTGACAGCATGATAACTCCCAAGGATCTAACAAGTTTGGCACCATGGGGTTGTTAAAAAACATGAGATGTTTCCTCACTGGTTCTAAAATCTAATAGGTCTAATGCCTCTAACAATGTGAGAACTACCAAGCTCTAAAAATTTTGACACCTTGGGGTTGTTAGTGAACACATGGCTCCTCCTCATTATTTATAGGATATGATGGGTATGATGCCTCTTATGGTGTAGACATCCTAGTGTTCTTACAAGTTTAACACTATGGGGTGTCAACAAAAATGTGGTGCCTCCTCATTGGTTTCGAGATTTAAAAAATATAGGAAAGAACTAAGTCATAAAAAATGCCCTGTAATAAATGAGATGCTTACCTATTAGCCCAAAAGGATTTTGGGAGAGTGTCAGCTTAGACTCTAATACTATGGATCTAATCAAATCTTGCACATTATATTTTTTGTCAAAAAAACATAATTAGTTCAAAAAATGACTATTAAAATATTTTAAGAGTGTAGTGGGATAAATTATAATTTATATATGTAGTATAGTGAGGAACTCTTTGATGTGATAAGTAGCTAATGGTGACACTGTTAGAGTATCCTTTGAATAATATTAAGTAGACATTGGGATTTTTATGTGAGAAAAAGGGTCAATTAGGACTTGATTAAGGCCCTTATTTTTTTGGATTTTTTCAAATACAAAGGTCCCATTTTATTTTGTGAAAAGGGATGTGTTGGTCATAATAAATGACAACTATGTGGGTAAAACACTACTAATGATTATAACCCAGACCATAGACATCCATTATTGAACCATTAGACAAGTGGTCAAAACCTATTTTGATTGAACAAGAAGAGAAAGAAATACTTAAGTATACTTTGGCACCCAAAATAATGGACTCTAATTCATTCAAAAGATCACTTTTGTGAAGAGTGATATATTATTTTATTTTCCCTTTGAACCTATGATCACCTTTAGAGGTGCCTCAAGTGTACATAACTCCTAAAAAGGTTCTTGTTATTTTGCATAGATTGGTTGAGGAAAGGAATGATTGGGCATTTCTCTACTACTAGTTGGGTGTCTATAGGCTAGATAAAGATACCTTTGATCTCACTCTAAGCCTTTATCCATTACTATCTAGGCCATAAATCCTACGATGGAGATTTCCCAAATCACCTTTTATTAAGAAGAGAATTTGATATTCTCTTGACTTTCACACTTCCTTTAATTATGGTGTCTTATTTATTTATGATCCATGAGGGTTGGGTACCAATGCAACCAAGGTGATTAGTTGATTTTATGATTTATTCAACACTAAAGGGGAAATTTTACTTATTAAATGAATTCTCAATCATTTTTTAATGTTATTTTAAGTGTTGTGATGGTCTCTTTGCGATAATTTTAACTTTTATTAATTGATATGATCCATTTTAAATCAATGGATTCCTTCCTATTGGATTATGTGAAAGGAATTGCTCCACCTATTAGATAATTCAATAATGGATACCCACTTTCTATTTTTTCTTTTCTGAATTGTGTCTTTGAGGTATGGATTACTTATGAAAGGACCAAACTCAAGGATATAAAGACCAATGCTCAACTTTCATTCATATCATTTTATATCCTAATGTGTACTTCATCATGTGAGGGGAAATGGGATTCACTTTTGGGATAAAGATGTTACTGTGGGATTGATAGCAAAAAATGGAAAAAATAAGAAGGTCAAAGAAAAAATAACCAAGGCAAACTCAAGAACAAGCACACAACACAAGAAAACTAAGCTAAAATAATCTTATATTTACATTACCAAATTTTTCTTAGAGGGCTATTCTAAGATTTCATTGGATGGGGTAGATGAGATGTAATGCTTCAAGAACTTTCCATTCATAGGTAGTGGTAGATTATTTCCTTGGAGATCCTTCAATCTAAAAGCATTCTTCTCAAGTAACTCAAACATTTGGTAAGGACTTACCCAAAGTGGGTCTAATTTGGAATGTTTCCCTTTATCCTCATGAGATTTATCCCACAATAAGACTATGTTTGATATCTAGAAGGACTTTACCCTTGCCTTCTTATCAAACCATCTCTTGACAATATCTTGATGTCTATTAAAGTTATGAAAATATTCTTCCCATATGTTTTCCATAAGAGTGATGTCCAAAAGTATCGAGTCCACCTTCCATTTATCCTCCATGTATTATTACATGAAATTTTATGTTAATAGTTTAAGGTTTATCAGGAAGATGGGATCCAAACTATATGCCAGTAAGAAAGTTAAATTCTTGAGAGCTTTATTATTCCTAGTGTAGGCAGGCCAAAGAGCATATTTCAATAACAAATTCCAATCTATAGGTCTCTTTTCTATGGACTTATTACATCGATCAAGTTATTATTAGTTGACTTAGATAGACCATTCACCTATAGGTAATAGTTGGATGAGAACCTTAATGTAAGACCATTTTCATAAGCTCATTCAGTGCGATCTATTGACTGGAATGCCTAGTCATTTTCATAGACTAAGGAAACTAGAGTGCCAAACTATGTATTTATGTTATCCTCAAGGAATTTTATGACCTCATTAACTATGTTATTCTTAGTTGCTACTTATTATATCTATATTGTGTAATATTTAGTGGATGTAAGTATGAACTTATGGCCAGTTGATGAATTTGGGTTTATGACCCCTATGAAGTCAAGTCCCTATTGAGAAAACGGGTATCACATACTAGAGGGACATCATTGCATGAAATTACTTCATAAAAAAGGTCTAAGATTCATGGTAGGCATGGACACGGGCATGGGCATCCTTGAAGATAACAATCCAATAATATCCTACCTATAGAATTATGTGAGAAATTATAGTTCCCAAAGGGTGACCATTTCCAAATTTCTCATGGAAGATAGGCATGAATTATGGAGGAGGATTCCCATAAAGGATGATAGTGTATAATTGGGTCATACCAAACCTAATGGAACATTTTTGTTTGGTCCAATTATACCATAATGGTCTTGGGTTCAGTCTCAATAATTAGTTGAGTGAGACCTTGAACTCATAATAGCTTGATAGGTTTTATCTCAAGGTCATATTCGTGTAGCTTGGTCCCCCATTGAACTTTGTGTTCACCCAACTTATTAAGTCCCAACATGAGATTTATGGATGGATTTAGGACAATATCATGCACCTTATTTTTGAAGATGTAATTTTATAACTTATTCACTGCTTTGACTAGGACATAGGCATGCTTGTCCAAGGTGGAGTACTTAGGTTCAAAATTATTCAAGTTTGTACTCATGAAGGCTATTGGATGCTCATCCCCATAGATTTTAGGAGCACCACACCTATGGTGTGCTTCAAATAAAAATAGTATAGGTAGAAGTATTTCATGTAATCTAGGTTGATCAAAATTGGTGCCTAAATGATGTCATCCTTGATGTATTGCATTGATTTATGAGATACAAGGGTCCATTCCACCTTCATTTCCTATTTTAACATTGTTTTTAGTGGCTTAATAATCTTAGCAAAACTAGATATAAACTTGGGTACAAATTTAATCTTATCAAAGAAAGATTTTGATTCTTTTTTACTATTAGGAAGGGGTATTTTATAAATTATATCGACATATTGAGGGTTGATATAAATGCCTTCCTTGGTGATAACATGACCAAGGAACTTACCCTTTATGATGCCAAAGATGTTTTTCTTTGGGTTAAGAGAGATACCATACCTTCAACACAGTTTGGATATCTTTTGTGAGGGATATGATCAGACCTACACTTTAATAAAATAGTCAATTCATCCATATAAATAAATATACATTTACTAATAGGACCGTAAAAATCAAAGTCCATAAGTCTTTGAAAGTTGGATCTTGTGTTCATGAGACCAGAAGGCATTAATTTATAAGTGAAGGTGCCCCACTTAGTCGAGAATGGAGTCTATATTATATCTTTTAGGTTTACCAAAAATTGATTATATCTTGAAAATATGTACAAAAAGGACATTATCTAGGATCCAATCACTATTTAGATCACCTTATCTAGGGAAGACAAAGTGTAATTTTCCTTATCAAAGGCCATGTTTAGATTCTAGAAATCAACACACAGTTAAATTTCTCCATTATTATTATGAATGGGTACCAAGTTGGTAACCCACAAAGAGGGAGATGAGGGGATGCGATTTTAATCATTAGTTGCATATCTTGTGATGGACTGGGAAAATGATCCCAACTAAGAGGAGTTTATGAAACTCCTTGTGAATAAGGGTTTATAGAATGGGGGTCATGGGTCATTACCTCTATCTAAAAAACTTTTGGTTTGATTTGAATGGGATGGTATGAGTTATTAAAATTGGGTCAAAGACTTTAAGGTATATATAATGCCAAGAAATAACATCTTAATAACATTTTGAGTTATTCAATCTCAACAGGAGTGTAATTTGGGCCAAAGTTAACAACTTGGGATTATTTAGTTGATCCCATATTGATAGTTCTTAATTGTTGGTTTAAACATACTAGTATTTTTGGTATGTGTACATGGCCATCAAGGTCAAACACTCTTTTAAGGGAAATCATGCCTTTAGCAAGCCCATTTTATTTTAGATTCATAATGCCATCTTGATCATAATCCTCATCTTGTAAACCATTTTTGTTGGCCTCATCTATAACCTAAGCATCAAAGATCCATGAATTGTTAAGGAATTATAATATGTGGTAGTAATCTTTAAAGACTTGGAAGGTTTTTACATTATTTGGGAATGACAAGCATGGGATAAGTTCTACTAAGAAATTATGTATACCTAAGTCATTTAAGGGTGTTACATTTGTAGTTGAGGTTGTTAATGAATCAACCGCTTGGTTTTCCTCTCTTAAAATGGGTATAATGTTAAAAAAATTGAAAATTTCTATCAAATACCACACCCAGTGCTTGTATTTACTTAGATAAGACAACTTGTATGTAAATTTCCTCTTGAATTGGTTTATTACTAGCTTAAAATCCCTAAACAGTCTTATTTTCATGACTCTATGTTTTAAGGTGAGTTGTAGTCCTATAATCAAATCTTCATATTCTACAAGGTTGTTGGTATAAGGGAGCTATAGCCTATAAAAAACTATTTTTCACTTTACTTGTAGATCAACAAGTAGAAATATGACTCTAAAACATTACTTAAAATCATCCCCATAAAAGTACAGGGGCCATAAACCTGGTGACACAGGTCCACCATAGGTTTTTATCTTATCACTCTCTATAGATGGAGTGTAAATGCCTATGTTAGAGGATAATAGGTTTAATATTTCATTGACTACATTGTATTCTATGGACATATGTTTCAACTTAGGTTCTCTATCAATATATATTTGATTGGCCACACCTCTCCAAGGCAAATACATATGGAATAATACCAAATCCATGTACCCATTACAAGTTTTGGACCAGTCCCTACTAGGAAACATCATGTATGCCTCTAGGATATCCACCACTTGGATGTCTATAAACTATGATACCTTGGGCACAAATTCCAATTACATATGCACATTCAAGATATTACCCAATACATTAACCTCAAACTTATCTATTTGAACCACTATTTTATTTGATTTAATAATATTTGACCCTAATTTTTGACAAATTCTCATGGGAATTACATTTTTTGAGGCCTCTGAATTGACTAGGAAGTTATGTAAGTTTTATCCAAATAACCTGAATATGAGGGGGAAAGGTGGGACCTCAACCTTATTCTAATGTATGAGCATGTTAGTGTTTTAGGCTTATGTTTGGGTTGAGTTTGTTTTTAATTATGAATTGAAAATGAGATCTATTTAATTAATGATTTGATCCATTTCAACAAGTTTTGGACCAGTCCCTACTAGGAAACATCATGTATGCCTCTAGGATATCCACCACTTGGATGTCTATAAACTATGATACCTTGGGCACAAATTCCAATTACATATGCACATTCAAGATATTACCCAATACATTAACCTCAAACTTATCTATTTGAACCACTATTTTATTTGATTTAATAAGATTTGACCCTAATTTTTGACAAATTCTCATGGGAATTACATTTTTTGAGGCCTCTGAATTGACTAGGAAGTTATGTAAGTTTTATCCAAATAACCTGACTATGAGGGGGAAAGGTGGGACCTCAACCTTATTCTAATGTATGAGCATGTTAGTGTTTTAGGCTTATGTTTGGGTTGAGTTGGTTTTTAATTATGACTTGAAAATGAGATCTATTTACTTAATTATTTGATCTATTTCATGTAACCTAATGTTTGATTTGATCTTCTTCATGTATTATATTATATCTAGTCTTGCTAGAAATAGGTTGTATATTCAGGGAGCTTAAACTATTATATTTTATTGGTGAAGGATCATGTCTTTCCTTAGGATTAGGAGGGTTCATACCATTGCGAGGGGTGGATATGGTAAGAGGCTATTGCTTTGTTTAATTCTTAAGAGAATAGTTACTCTTTTGGAATTCCTGAAAAATTCACCTCTTGGTGGCTTCTTCTGGCTCATTATACTCTTGGATAGCTAACTCTAAGGTCTCTAAAATCATACAATACTTTGGGGTCATTAGGATCCTAGAAATTTACCCTTATTAGTATCATTGGGGTCATTTAGGACCAACTCATACTCTTCCATTTATCTTTGGAATATGTCAAATGAACTAAAAATTTTGATATAATCAAGCTCCCCATACTAGGTTTGTAGATACTAAATCTGACTACTATAACACCTCAGTATTTTATAATTAGTAAGTACTTCTCATGGCTATACCCTTCAGTTATAAGACCTTACTACTACCGAAAGGCTCACATTCACTATCTATTATGCCTATTTTTTATATCTTAGTCCAAACATATGTTATTTTAATGACTAGGCCTTATATATTGTGAAAAATGATTTAAACATAATTATTATCATCCTCTACAAGTTTGGACTTGTACTTGTTTTCTAGTTCCCTGGACACTTGCATCCCAATCAGATGCCTATGTCAACACTAGTGTTTTATGCCAACGAAGTGTCTAGTGCCTTAAAGTCATGAATTATGCAAATAAAACATATTTATATGTCGACCTAAGGGATTTAATGCAAGATATTTTGAAAAGGGATTGGTATATATATAAGATCAACCCTTATTCATTCCTCACCTATCATAGACCTAGAAACTCACAAGTCAACCTACCGCAATCATTTAATCAAAATTTTAAGTGAGCAAAGATTCCTTATTATTTCCTATTTTAATATTAGTCATAGGGAAAATCCATATACAAGTCTAATATACAAAAGGAGCACTCAATGAGTGATATTTACCATGTTAAAAGATAGTTCACTCTATGTACATGATTATTACATGTTTCATCTTGATTCATACATAAGCCAACACATAGGGATAAATACATAAGTTTGAGTCCCTCTTCAAAGTATTGGCTATGTAGGCAATGCCCATTGATAGAGGGTTCCTTGGGGTAGCTTGACACCATATCCCCACTAACCCATTTTTCTCACAATCACTCCAAGGGTGAGGAATCTAGGGTTTGATCATTTGACAAAGAGTAACATCCTATGCCTAATATTTTAACACACCAAAGTAAATGTGATAAAAACCCAAAAGGTTCTTGGTGGTCACACCTAGATATAGATTATTTTCTATATTAGACACTTGCATCCAAGTCAAATAGTAACATCAACACAACTGTATAGATTTGATACAAGTATTTGAGGCCACATAATGAAATATTACATAATATAATGTTTGATCCAAAATGTAAATCCATTCCATTTCCAACCTGTTTTAGCCTAGATTTGCATACACACAATAAACTAGCTTAGTACTTTTGTTTCTAATTTATTTAAATATCAATCAATAACTATAATTTATATTTTTAGCATATATTTGCATATAAATTTAGAATATTTTTTAATTTAAGTTTAAAAATTAATTATCTTGCTATAGACCTATTTAGATCCATTCCATTTCCAACTTGTTTTAGCCTAGATTTGCATACACACAATAAACTAGCTTAGTACTCTTGTTTCTAATTTATTTAAATATCAATAAATAATTATAATTTCTATTTTTAGCATATATTTGCATATAAATTTATAATATTTTCTAATTTAAGTTTAAAAATTAATTGGCTTGCTATAGACCTATTTATCACCCTTGTGCTTATTCATTTCTATATTCTTAACCCTATACCATATTGACCCATCTCAATTTAGAGTAAAACAAGGATCATAGGTCACATCCATTAAAGTGAATGTGAATAGTCTATATGCAATGTCCTCATGTTCTACATTCAACAACTTGAGAGTGGTTTTATATGAGGTCACATGTTCCTGAACGGTACACACTGTAGACACCCCATTCTAGCCACAACTGGCTTCCAACTGGTCTTCAGATTAATTTCTACCAAATATTAAAAATTAAGCATAGAAATCATTGAATGTCACAATTTCATCCACACATAAGACATTAATGCTCATAATCATGTCAAATTAAATGGAAGTTTGGCCTTTGGACCCATTAAACAGGGCATTTGATCAATTCCTAAAGCACTAAAATGTTAAGCATAATGAATTAATAAATCAAACCAAATTATATGCTTAAGTGAAATTTTCATGTGTAATTAGTGAAAACAAATTTTGTAAAAAAGAAAATTCAATAAAAATGAGATCGTGTGACATAATCATCCTCAAAGTGAAGGAATTGAAATATCTCCCTAAAAGAAATAAATTGAAAAATAGAAAGCCATGCTTAATAAATGGGATCTCTATACCAAATATTAATTACATGTACCCTTCTTAACTCAATTAGGGTTAGCCTTAAATCAAATAAGGTTATTTTGAACTTAAACATGATTAACTCTAACCTAATTATACTTGGGTTAGAGTTAGTTTTGGAGGCTATAAATACAAGGCATCACCTATTGATCCATAATATTTTTATGTGCAATGTTATTATGTCAAAATACCTTCAAAAAACTTGATTAGTATAGTTTTACCTTGCGCATTTGTTAATCCAAGCCAAGCCAAGCCAAGCCAAAGCCAAAATCAACATTACCAAGGTGACAAGGAGAGGTGGTGCAAGAAGCTCCATTTTCAAAGAATCTTTGATCACACAACCGATTACATCAAATCATTGAAAACTCTCAACACTTGCTCGTATGGAAGGTAAACTTACTTATTTTGGTTTAATTTGTTAGTTACTTATGTAGTTCACTAGCTCTTTGAGCGTCTAGGCTAGAGGTTTATGCTTCTTAGTGTGTTTTGTTTGATTTTATTTCATACTAAAATAATACGAATATCCCCTCTACGTATTCCTTGATCACATAATGGCATGCTTGGTGGGATGTGCACTCCATAAAGCTCTTCATATGGCCTTTTAGAACCTCTTCCCAACATTTTTCATGCTAAATTTGTGATTTAATGACCAAAAAAGTGAAAAATTGAAGATCATGGACATTACATAGAGATATGCATTTTTGCACCTGTGAGAGGCGATATTGCCCTATAGAGATGTGATATTGCAAGTGTGTTATTGCACAAGACATGAAGTTTTACACTGTAAAAGTGCAATTTTGTGTTGTTAGATTTTGATTTCCTTGATAAATGTAGTTTTGCATTTGATATATGTATTATTTCACTCATAACATGCGTTATTGCATTTACAATATGCATTTTTTCACTAACCAAGTTTGTTTTACAGGGTAAAATGCAGTTTTGACTAGGACATGTGGTTCTGCACTCATAATATGTTGTATTACTATGTAGATGTAGTTTTATTTTAATAATTTATTTTGCCTAGTAAAGTTCAATTTTTAAGGGTAAATATGTTATTGTACTTGTAATATATGGTATTGTTAGAAATATTGTCATTGATGTCAAAGGTCTAACATTATTGGTGATAAAGGCCCCATAGCATTAAATGGTGTTTTTAATGTTCATATCTTGGCTAATGTGTGTTAATATTTATTTAATATTAACAAATATATTTTTGGTTGCATAAAGTCAAAAGAAGGCCCATGAAGAAGTCAAAGAGTCACGAAGAAAAGATAAAAGAGGGAAATGACGCATTTTCTCATAAAGGGTCATCTTGAGGAATTCTAAGAGTCACCAAGTGAAGAAAAAAGAGGAAGGGTGCATTTTTTAATGAAGGGACACTTTGAAGAATTCAAAACGTCACCAAGATAAAGGCAAAAATGGAAAGGATACATTTGCTCATGAAGGGTCACCATGTGACTTTCAAATGCAAGGATTCGAAGGGTCATGCAAGTTTGGTGCCATTTTCTATGAGGAGTGAAGGGTCACAAAGGGTGAATGCCAAAGGTCATTTGGAAAGCATTGTAAAGGATTGAGAAGCCATTTGTAAGATGTGGAAGAGAGCATGGTTTGTAATTTTCATATCTAGCTTAGAAGAGCAAAGGAGAGAAAAGAAAGAGATATTGTAATGTGCTATCATTTGTTAAGAAAGTAACATTGAGAGATAGTTGTGTGGTATACACAATAAGGGTTGGTGCTCCTGTGGGTTGGTACTCATGAATTAGTTATTGTGTTGGTACTCAACAAATGGGTTGGTGTTCCTACAAGTTGGTGCTTGAAAATATTGTAGTTTGAGTTGGTGCTCATTCATATAATTGAGATTGTTCTCCATGGTTTTTCCCACATTGGGTTTCCACATTAAAATTTGGTGTCTCTTTCTCTTGTGTGGTGTTTATTGTTTTAATTTAATTGCATATCTTGAATGTATGATTAACTAGAATTTTATTAAGTAAAATTTTATAAGATATATGATATATTGATTCACCCCCTAGTATATCCCATGCTTAACAAGTATTAGACTGTGTAAATGTGATTTTACACGAATGGTCTATTTTATAGGTAAAGTGCAATTTTGCACTATGTAAGTGTGGTTTTATAGGGAGATATAGTATTTTACTATGGATTAGTATTATTGCACATGTGAAAAAGATAAAAAAACCTGATAGCTAAAATTTATTTATTATTTGATCACTTGATTTTTGGATTCTAAGAAAGAAAACCCACTAACACTTTTTGCAGTACCCAAAGGTTAAGAATGGAGGGTTTTAGCACTTTAAATATTCAAATCACATTTACATTTGGTGTTTAAAAATCATTTTAGTCACTATTTTTATTTTTAAAAGTTCAAAAATGTAAACAAGGCTAAGGGGCTAAATTTCACATCACACTTCACTTGGTGATTTAAAACGAACACAAACATAGGCTAAGTGCTCTTAAGATATTTCTTGTTTATCAATTTTTATTTATTATTTTGTAAACCAAACTTAGTGTGCATGCTCTCCCCCCATCCCCTTTAGGGAACTCGAGTGACCAAAATCACTTTATTCATTGATTTTGTCACTTAGTCTAAGCGTAGAAGGAATGTCACAAAGGTACTCCCTAAGAGCTGAGTGACTTGGGTGATCCTAAAATAACCTTTAAAGTCATTTTATATTTATTTCTTGCATCTTGGCTTATGGGAAGGATTTCATCACCTCCCCATAAGGTTTTTAGGGAAGTGTTGACCCGATAATTAATCTCTCAGCATCATTTCAACCCCACTCCATTGTGGGGTATACAAATTAAGCTAGTGAATCACTAGGATGTTAGTTTGAGAAGTTAAACTAATTTTTTAATGACTATTGTCCTCAAAATAATGGCCTAATCTAGACATTTTACTACACTAATAAATCTAATAGATCTAGAGGTTATAAAAAGGACAATACCTTCTACAACAAACTGATTAATTTAGATCTAAATGTTGTATTGTGCCCTAGTTTTAACCACACATATAGGACCATTTATAAATGTGAAAAAATTATAGTTTTTAGATATACCCCACTTGCCATGAAAATATTATCAATGCAGGGTGAGTATCCCAAAGTTTCATGTCACTGTATGAATTCTTGAGAGAAGAGGGGGCCTAAAAACCCTACTTTTCATGCACATCTAAATTTATTGGATTAAAAAATCATTTCCTCTCAAGAAGGAGTATATAGACATAATTTGAAAATATGAAGCAACCATGTCAGTTTTTAAGAATATGATGATACACATAGGTGTTTTTGTGTCTTTTCCTTTTACTTGCATTGTTTTGAGTGTAAAACTATATTTTTTTCAAAATCACATCAAAAAAAGGTCATATACCAATCACATATTTGTGCACACTTTTTGCCTACATAGGTGTTAAGTTGTCCATTTGATGCCACACTTTGCCTTAGTCATTTTTCAAAACATTTATGTGTGTGTGTGGATTATTTGAAGGGGGTGTCATTACACTGCCCATTTTATCGCAAGTCTTTGCCTTAGAGTTTTGAAATAAAATAATTGTCATACATTTTGAGTGAGATAACATCATTACATAGCTCATATTATTTCAAAACTTTTACTGTATGTCAGAATCAAGTTTGAAACCACATATGCCTAATTTGAGTCCAATTGTTTTAATCTGTTAGATTAATTGCCTTGCGAGTTTTACCTAGATTTTGTTGTTTTAAAGTCTATCTTTGTGTTGTGTTTCCAAATACCTAGCATTTTACCTTTCAATTTTAGACTTATTATATTTCAAGTCTAGATTTTTGTCATGTTTCCAAAGGCCTAGAATTCACCTTAGTTCATGTCGTTTTGATCCTAATTTTGTGCCTTGTTCCCAAATCTCTAGCAATGTTTTCTATTTTTAGACCTAGATTAGAGTTGTTTGAAACACTTTTACCAAAAACAAAATTTGAATTTATATTTCAAAAGTGACCATTTATGTGCAAGACATTAGACCTTGAAGACATTTTAGATCGAGTTTATCATTGACAATTTTAGAGAACATATCCATTCCTAGGCCAAGTTTTGATTGAAATTGAATTTTAGACCATGTTTCCAGACATACTAAGTTTGGACCATTTACCATTTAGATCACATTTTTAAGAGTTTGTAGAAATCTAAACCCTTTTCTTCATGAAATGTTAGTTGTTAATCTGGATGTGCCTCACTACACTCATAATAGAACCATAAATAATCCATATTATGATAACGTGGTAATGAATGATAACTTTATTCAATACCCATATGGCAATGATGTAGTTTGAGAGATAGATCCTTATCCCCATTACATTGCTCAATATTTGGAATAAATCCAAGATCTATTAGCACATAAATTGGTTAATGCACCTCCTTATTTATGGAAAGATAAGAATAAACAACACAATATTTAGCTAGTGTGCTATCAGTTGTTGAATAAGTTAAGTAACAACCGTACTATGTCACCATATCATCGACATATGACCCATACTTTTTTGATTATCACTTTCTTGAAAACAAGGATGAAGTTTTAGTTAGATCCATAGAGTTAGGGGATACTTTTCTAGTATAATTCCCCCATAAAAACCTACCTAGTCTCTACCTAGTCTAGTTAGAGTGCCAGGAAATGTACCTTACACCCAAACTATCAAATAGACCTCTACTAGTTATCCTCAAGAGCTCATATTAGTTTCATACCAAGATCCAAATATGTTTTCAAGAGGAAAGGGCCCCATGGAGGATCAATTTACATAAATGAAACAAGCATATCAAACTTATCTAAACCTAACACAAATTTTCAATGCCATGGCCATATCAAATGTTCCTTTAATAGAGCCAACTCATTCAATAGAATAACTATTATGGATTCAACAGGTCAAGCTAATATGGTTATAAACCCATTATCCAAAAGTAGTTTAATAGGTGACATGTTTAATATACATTTCATTGAGGAAGTGATTGTGGCCTATACTCAAGATAATGTTTCAAATACAATGGATAACACACAAGTGTCATCTAATTTAGGCCAAAGTGAGACAAATGCACCAACAAATAATTTGTAATCACAAGTACCTCTAGTCAATACCATAAATGCTTCATAATAATAAGGGGAAATAATGCCTACTTCCAAACCAAAATAGGTTAATCCCAATCCTCAACCATGTAATTCTTCAGGCACACAACAATATTGGATAAGTAATCAGGTGCCAACCAATGTTTTACCTCAAAAATAAGTAACGAATGTTATTTGACCTCAACAAGTGATGACTAAAATTCCATGATATTAGACACAATCTAGTTTACCTCCATAAAAGAGTAAAAACACTATGACACCTCAATAAGTGATAATAAATGTTCCACCTCAATAGGTAATGACAAACATACCTCAATAGTCATAGACCAATGTGCCTCTATAATCGTAAACATTGTCTAATCAACATATTTCTATTGGTCAAAAATAGATACCAAATACCCAACAAGGATAAATTTCACAATAATAGGTGTTTTCATAACAAACAGGTAATAATTTATAATAAATACCTATTAGGCAACCATTGCCTTTCACTCAGCAAGTGTTGTAGATTCAAAGACAAGGCATTGGTCAATAACAAGTTCCTTTTATTTAGCTAGGTTCGAATAGTCGATAGTAAGTCCCTAATCAACCTCAATAGGCATATTATATTCCATAAAGCCATATACTTCCATTGTAATCCTAATTCCCTAAGATCCAAAGCCATATACCAAATATGCACTAGAATATATATTAACAATGAATATAATATCAATAATTGCATCCCAATTTATGGATGCATATTCCTAATTGATTCACCCATCAAACTAACATTCCCCAACACTCCATACCTACATTATACATTGCTAAAGGTAATTTACCTTTGATCATCTAGACACAACCAAATGTACCATCAAATTTCTTGGATAAAAAATTAAAATAAAGGAAGGATGTGATTACCGTTGTTCAAATAGGAAAGTAGACCAAGAAATTCAAATTAGATGACATGTGTTCATACCATTTTAACATGAAGTATCTTTAGATACCATTTCTTCTAAGTTATGAACACCAAAATTTGATAATTACAAGGGTAAATGAAACCCTAAGTACATCTAATATATTTATTTGTTGTGATGGTAACTTCAATGTATAACGTGTCCTCATAGATAATGGATCATGACTAAACATTGTGTCTTTAAAGCTCATCAAGCATCTGGGATATACAACATATAATCTATTGCCAAATACTATAATTATCAAGGCATAAAAAAATGAACAATGGGAATCATAAGGGACCATATGTTTTCTTGATTTGAGTAATATTTTAGGTGATAATTCAGGTGATGGTTCTACCCCACTTGGTGGCAAAACTTTTGGGAGCCATAACTTTTGCATCATAGCTCTGTTTGACTCCCCATTTAAACCGTTGGAAATATAATAATGAGTGGAACATCATGAGATGATAATAATATCTGATTAGTGGGTTTTGACCCCTAAAAACTAAATGTAAATGCCCTAAATTTTAAATTTAGTAGTGCAGTCTAAAAATAGTAATTCCTCAAATTTTGTATTGTTTTAAATCATAGAAGTCAAAAAACTTAATCTCCATAAATATTAGTGACTTTACACATTATCCTCCTACTTTAAAAATGTGTATAAATGAATATGTAACCCAAAATTTAAATTAGACATCTCTTCCCAGAGATATGCATATGTTGTATCTACAATTTTGAGCAATAAAACATTACTTCTCAGAGATGGCATTATTACAATTATGTTGTTCTTGTTTCTTGAATTATATTTCAACCAAAGATTATAAGATTTGGATTAGTGGTATCAGAAACTTCATAGCCTAGTACCCATTATTTTCACACCAGTCACTAGCTAAGAAGAGGACCCATTGGCCAATGATGATTCTTGGTTATATAATGACAAATTGGCTAATTACTACCATAGTCCAAAATATCTCATCCCTAAAAGGATCATGGATAACCAAGCCTATGAAGGAGGAGGCCTGGGGACAAATCAACAGGGTACTCTTGAGCCCATTTTTATGATTAGGTATAAAGGAACTCATGGTCTCAGATTTAAACCACCTGGGGGTGACCCCATATATCTTATTCAGTTTAACACCAATGACTAGTGACGATGATGTCGATAGTGAAACATAATTTGATCATAGAATTTATGAAGACCTTTCCAGTACCAAGTTATTTGACCTCTATATCATTTATACCATTACCTTAGTAATATGACATTCCATGATTCCCCTTTATCATCCTCAACTTATAGACTAGGACCAGAAAGAATCCATAGTACCTATAGATAAGTTTGAGAATGATGAGGCCTTTTATGATTTTATAGGCCTAAGAGACAATGTTCCATTGGGAGACCATAAACAAGGGTTCTTTATCAAACTAGATCTTGCAACCTATTTTGGAGAATAGGTGAACACCCTTAGCCAAAAAAAAAAAAAAACATTGAGGTCTCAAAGTGAAAACCTTTTTGAGATGATTTTAGACATGGGTAAAAGTAAAGAGAAAGGCTAGTCTTTTGGTGAAAACTTGTTTTAGGTGCCACTAGATGGGGGTGTTCACATTTCCTCAAATGAAGCTCAGAAGACCACCAACGATGAACTTGTCTTTAGGTATGAGTTTAGCACAGAGGAACAAAATACCTTTGATAAAATTATCTGAGAATGTCTTATAGAATTTTTTACATGGCCATTATTACTATTAGGAGATTCATATTCATCCATATGACTTTGCTATTATAAACCAATTTACATCCTTGCCAAGCATTCTAGAATATCACTTGACTCTCCTAGTAAAGGATACTATGGAATTCAACATCAAGACTCTAGATGACCTAAAGTGGATCAAATTAGGTGCGTCCCTCACTGAGGAATAATGAGAAAATTTTTAAACTCTTTTGAGGGAGTTTATTGACATTTTTTCATGGGCCTATTCAAACATGCAAGGTTTGGACCCCGCCTTGGTTATACACAACCTTGTTGTGCATCCTGATGCCAAGCCTATGAAACAAAAATTACATAAGATGCATCCTTGTATTTTTGTATTAGTAAAGAAAGATTTGGAAAAACTCTTAGAAGTGAGATGCATTTGACTGATTAACCATTCAGAGTGGATCTCAAACATTGTGCCTGTTAGTAAAAACCTAGAATTGATCAAAATCTACACTAATTTAAGAGACATCAACAAGGCCTACCCAAATGATGACTTTCCTCTATTAAATATCAACATGATAGTTGAATCCATAGCTGAGTATGAAATGTTATCCCTCGTGGATGGATTTTTAGGATACAATCATATTAAGATTTCACTAAAAACCAACACAAGTAACATTCACCACTCCTTGATAAACATTTTGCTATCAGGTTATGCCATTCAACCTCAAGAATGTTGGATCCACATATCATAGAGCTATGACCATTATATTTCATGATATGAAGCATGATATTGTTAAAGACTATGTCAATGACATATTGGGTAAATAAAAGACCCATGCAGATCATCCAACCATGATACAAAGAATATTCAATCCCAAGAAGTGCATATTTGGTGTCAATTTAGGCAAATTTTTAGGATTCACTGTCTCTCATTGAGGCATTGAAGTTGATCTTGCCAAGGTACAATCCATTATTGAGTTGCTACCACCTTCCACTTTGAAGTAGCTCCATAATTTATAGGGTGAAATCAAATCTATTAGATGCTTCATTTTGTAGTTGGCCAATAAATGCCATCCTTTCACTCACTTATTAAAAAAGGGTGTTACATTTATTTAGTATGAATAATATTAGAAAGTTTTAGCCCAACATGACGAAAATGAGAAAGAGAATGTTGTGTACTATTTAAGACATACAATAGTCATGTATGAATTTAAATATATACCAATATAAAAGGCTTATTTAGATATGGTCTTTACATCCTAGAATTTGCATCAATACTAACAACAAGACCATAGTCATTGATAAAGTAGATTCGCTCAAGTATCTACTATTAAAAATAGCTTTACAAGTTGCATGACTAAATGGATCATGCTACTGAGTGAGTTCAAGATTATGTCAATCAAAAATCCATAAAGGGATAAGTCCTTACTAACCACCTTATTGAATTTCCCCTTTAGATACCACACCACTCACTTTTGTATTCCCAGATGAGTCCATCATAGAAACACCTCTTAAGGAACAACACTATAAGTTGTATTTTGATGGGTCATTCACATCTCATGGATCTAGGGTAGACCTATTATTTGTTACACACACGGGGATCTTGTTCCTAAATCATTATGTATAAGCTTTCCTTATACTAATAACATGGATCACTCATTATCAGACTTCATAAAGTAGTATAATGGAACATTTAACATCTCATGATTTATGATGATTCTCAGTTAATCGTTAATCAAGTTACAGACCAGTTTCAGACCAAAGATGATAAGTTGGTATAATATAAGGCAATGGTGTACAGTATCAAATAATAAATTACCCATATATAGTTTGAACACATACTTCAAGCTAGTAATAGGATAACAGATGTAATGGATGCCACTAGTTATTTTATATATAACATAGACAAGGAAAAAGACTATCAGTTCCTCATTGAACATCTTCTAGTACCTGTGCATGAACCTTTAACCATTGCAATGATATGTTATATTATTGGTCCCAGTTTTATTTAGTATTTATACATATATAAATACCTTCAAAATTATGTCCCTCCACTAGACCTATCACATAAAAAATAATTTGTCTTTACACACCAAGCCTTTTATAACCTACTTAGTGCAACCCTCTATTTCAAAAGCTTTGACGGAACTTTGCTTCATTATTTAACTTTGATAAAAGCTAAATTAACATCGAGGGAAGTTCATGAAGGAGTATATAGAACTCGCACTAGTGGGGTTATCCTTGCCAAAAATATTTTACATACTGCTTACTATTGGCCAACAATGGAAGAAGATGCAACTATTTATGTCAAAAAGTGAAAAAAATGTCAAAGGCATGCCAATTTGATTCATGCTCTAGCTAGAACACTCAAAAAAATGCTTATACCATGGCCATTTTCAACATTAGAATTCAATCTCATTGGAAATATTAACCCTACCTCATCTGATGGACATAAACACATCCTTAATTCTATCAAGTATTTCACTAAGTGGGTTGAATCTATACTCCTCATTTACAAGACTGGGAAATTTTTTTCCAAATTCATCTTCAACCATCTCATATGCCATTATGATATCCCATCTAACATTATATCTGATAATGGTAGATCATTTAAAAACAAGGATATCAAATCCCTTTGTAGTCAGTATAACATCACCCAACACTTTTCCACTACATATTACCCCCAAGGTAATTACTAAGCAAAGGCATATAAAAAAACCATTATCAACATTCTTAAGAATATTTTCAATGATGTTGGCCTCGATTGGCACCTATAGATATTTTTTTCCCTTTGGGCCTATTTTACAAGTTACCATACTCAAACATAAGCCACATCATATTCCCTAGTCTATGGCACTA
Organism: Torreya grandis; assembly: GCA_037957365.1. Lineage (NCBI taxonomy): Eukaryota > Viridiplantae > Streptophyta > Pinopsida > Cupressales > Taxaceae > Torreya > Torreya grandis. The sequence continues at coordinate 3,344,439 of JARHVA010000384.1, forward strand.
AAGCCATTCTTCCCATTGAGGTTGAGTTATCTTTTCTGCATATCTCATTGAAACATATCTTGAATGATGAAGATTATAGAGTAGCTCACCTTCACAAGTTTGAGTTACTAGATGAAAAGTGCATGAATTTTATAAACAACCTTTAAGCATATCATAATTGGTTGCATGGTTAATACAATTGGAGGGTCAAACATAGAGAGTTCGAGTTGGTGATCTTGTTCTCAAATAAAACTAAAAGAGCACCATGATCTAAAAAAAGAAGAAAGACAAGTTTAATCTTGATTGGATAGGCCCTTATGTAATTATTTCAAATTATGGATCTGGAGCATATAAGTTCACTACACCATCCAAAAATGAACTTGATGAGCCCATGAACATAATACTCCTTAAGCATTATCTCACTTAAGAAACTTGAGGTGTTATCTATGAGGATTGATTACATCCTATCATTATCTCATCTTCCTTATATCATACCATATATCATTCTTACAACTAACTGAAGTTATTCTACCCTCCCAACCCACCCTTTTTGACCTTGGTTATGATCCATTGATTTTTTGGGCACCTTTAGTGAGGGGATATAGATAAAGTTTTAGTGATTGATTCAGTATTTAAGATAGAGGTAGTATCTTTGACCAATATGATAATGGTTTGTAAATTACATTATTCATTGTTGTCACGTTCTACCTCATTTTCAATGCTACTAATTATAACTTCCTTTAAGCAAATTATTATCATTGAGCTATCTTGTTATTTCCTAATTATAAACACCTATGAGAAAATTAGGAACACCACCTTTACCATGCCTTGTTACATCACCTTGCCATTTTTATGCTATACTGTGTCATTTTCTTAATTTATGAACTTGTTAATACCTAGTTAGATTCCTTCATTATAGGGTAGAACTAAAATGACTTGAGGTCCATCAAGACTATGTAGGCAATGTTTGATTTACATTGAGGCTAGCTTAGTCGCCCCTTTTCCCATTTTCTCACTATTTTGTGAGAAACCTAAGACACGCTCTCACAATTTTATGAGAAACTTAAGCCACACTTTTATCATTTTGTGAGTTGAACTTTTTGGTATCTCATCATTTTCATTTGAGTTGAGACACTTAAATTTTTTCAAAAACATTTGTAAACGATCTAGAAAATATTGAAAAATAAAAAAATAATAAAATCTGGACCACCTTGGTATTTTTTCCCCATTTATGGGAGAAGTACATTGGCCTGAGGTCTGCATGGACTATGTAGGTAGAACTTGGATACATGGGGTATCTTGGGTTAGCTTGACTGCATCGTCCTTTATTTTTTGATCACTTTATTCCTTTAAGGGTTTTGGGACTCCTATCTCACAAGTAACCAGTTGTCATTTATTTTCCCCATACTTATTGGCCTTAGTCATACGTTCTCACCATTTTTTAATTTCCCATTATGAGCATTAAGTAATCAAATTTGATACGCTAATGAACACTTGGATTTTCTTATGCTCTCACCATTTTGCAAGTCATTTTTTTTTGAACAGTCTTGTCATTTTTCAAACATCTTCATCTTACATAGTCATAATTTTATGAGATCATTACCATATTCCTCTACAAGTCAATCATGTTTCCTTATCATCATTATCATCTATCCCATATCCTAGGAGAACTATATTTGGCCTAAAGTTCATGTTAGATCTTGCATCCATAGAACTATGTGGCAATGTCCACTTACCTAGTTTATCTAGAATCAACTCAACTACCCCTTCTTTTTCTTCTATTCCCTCCCATTTTGTTTGTTTTATTTCATTATCTCCTATGGCCTAGGGGTAATGTTTAGCATATTATTTTTGTGTCATTATTCCCTATTACCTAGGAGCAACATTATTCACCAATTATTTGTACATTGTTATACCTGCATCATTATTATCTAGCTTAGGGGTCACCTTGTTGCCAAGAGTAACATCTCTATTACACATGTATGAATAATTTATTTTCTGTTTACATTAACATTTTGATTAACCTTTAATTGTGTTTGTTTGATTTTATTTTTATTTTTTTGCTCACTTTTTGTTTATTGGTATTTTATTATGTTTTTGTTTATTGGTGTTTTATTTTATTTTGTTAATTTTTTGTTTGTTTTCCTGTTTATTTGCTTTCATTATTGTGCTTGGAGTTAGTATGTATGCATTCATTGGGTGATTCCTTGAACATGATACTTAAGTCCATCCATATTCATATGTCAACATTTTTATCATGGTTTTTATTATTAGTTCATTTTTTAAAATTATTTATTAGAACATGTGTCAGTTTTTTACATCTTATTACTAGGTTATCATGGTGTTTTATATCATGGTGCATACCATCATGTGCTATACCAAAAATCAATTTGGTTGATTTTACAAGTAATGGTGTCATGGTACTTCTCCTTATTCACTTGACAAATATCCTACTTATCAAAATTGTAGATAATTTTTAAGTACAATATGGATTTAGCTATGTAAATTCAAACCCAAATATCAAACTACTTAGTTATAGTCTAGAGCCATTAGATCCTAAATGTGATTAGATGAATAAACTATTCAATCCTATACTTAAATCCTAAAACTAATGCTCTAAACCAAGATCAAATGAAATAAAAATATAAGATGATGAGATTGCTTACCTTGACTTAAAAATTTTACATAGTGATGACATGATTATGGATTGTTGATGAAGGATGTAATGATTATTTTGGCATTGAGACTCTATGAATTTCCAAGATTACTAATTGGACATGGATATGGCATGAGAATTCAAGTTAGCTCCAATGGAGGGATGGGTTGGTTTAAATAGAAAGCGGAGGGAAAGATCAATGGTGGATACTTAAACTTGGAAGAAGGAGATCAAGGGTTGAGGATTAAAAGGAATTTTAAATTCTTTGGAAGCCTTTAGATTTAGAGGCTTCTATAGAGGAAGGGTGAGAATAGAGAGGATTATAGAATATTATAATTATAGAATATTTTTAGGGATTAATTAGGCTTAGGGATGGATTAGATACTAATTAGGTGGGTGATTAAGGACTAGGGGTGTAAGAGAGCCTATGAATAGGCTAGTAGGTAAGTTGGGTTAGATTAAGATAAAGAGATGATTAGGTGAATTAATGATGAAGTGGGATAGAATAAAGTTAGTATATGAATAAATATTAAGGGGGAACATTATATTAATGATTATAAAGGGGGATAAATTAGTAGAATAACTTAGAATAAATAGGATGAGTGGAATTAGTGTCAACTAATAGTAATATTAGTGATGATAATGTAGGCGAAAAGATTTAGATGCATAATTTTTTTTCCTCTTTGAAAGGGCATTGTGAGTATATGAGAGGAGTAATGGTCTTTCAAATAAAAACCATTTTATAGATGTATGAATGTTAGTGGATGATGTTAGTGTATATGATGTAGGGAAGAATGAGATGGATGGATACTCAAAAAAAGAAATGAGGGGTCGAATGTGATGGAGAGATAAAGGGATGGGATGCTAAATGTGAGATAGAAGATGAATTTAACTTGAGACATGAGCTATAGATGGATGATGATACCCTTGGTAAGGATACCTGCACAAGGAGTAGAGATGATTATGTCATGATTGTTGACACATCCCAATGGGGAATCAACCATAACATGATGATGATGATAAGATTAAATTTTGAAAGCTTTAGACGTATCCCAAGTAAGGAAACATATAAGGGAGAGATATAGGCTAGGATAAGATGATGATTTGATGAGATTAATGATGGCTATAGCTCAAAGATAAAACTGATTGATATGATGAAAGAGATGATAGAAACAAATTAATATGATTGGGTGAGCAACAGTCACGGGAAAAGAATTGGATGGCATTGAATCAAATCAATGAGTCCTAATGTGATTAATGATGATACCCTTAGTAAGGACACATACAAGGGAGTGATAGAGGAAATAGTGGCCAAGTGCTACCTACATAGTCTAAAAAGACCTCAAGATGATGTAGTTATAACTCGGGGATAGAAGATGATAATGATGGAGATGATTAATGATAAAAGGGTCATGTTAGTGATGAATGGATATGACTCAAATGATGAAATGAGGATTAGAATATTGGATGTTAGTAAGATGGATTGAGAGGGTTAAATTAGTGATGGTAATAAGGATGATTGGTGATCAAGACGTTATAACTGTCATAAGGCTCATCATAGTCTAAGCAATATGATTAAATATGGCACTTGGTAGTATGTACCATGATATAAGGATGACTAAGAGGACATTGTACTAAAGTGCAAAAAAGGGGGAAAATAGTGAAATCTACATCATCGAGGGCATTGATATCTTTGATGACCTCATAAAATCTTCATTCATTTCCCAATAGAAAAAAGAGACAAAGACACTCAAATATTTACATGATAAAAACATGCAAACAAGATAAACAAAACAAACAAGTAACACACATAAGCATATACATGCAATGTCATAATATCCTATCAAATGATGGGATGATGATTGGGTGATGGACTAAACCAAGATGATTATGATGTGATTGTGGATAGGATTATCATGATTATGATTATGACTTAGGTAAGGATATGGATATAAATTAGGATTAGACTAATGAATTAGATGAGGATATAGATTTGGGGATCTAGATGAGGATGTGGATAAGAAGATGACCAAAGATTACCAAAAGACAAAACCTTGAAAGAGTCCAATCTAGTAAAATACTAGGAGATGATGAGATTAAATACCTTCTATACTAGTATAATAGTGATTAGATGGGTGCTAGGTATGGAGAGGCATTGATAGAGAGGTGATGGGATCATATACCTTTCATACTAGTAAATAGGGATTGGATGGGTGCTAGGTATGAAAAGGAAATGATAAATAAGTGTTGAGTACTAGACTAAATTCTTTGACAAGTTGTGTATTTTGATAAGACCTTTGTTAAAAAGGATGAGGATAAAGATATGGATGGGTGATCACTAGGAGTGGGTTCCAAGATGAAATAATGGATGGGATATTAGACATCATTTGGTATGGGGATATGGATAATGGGATAGATGGGATGAGTATTGTATGTGGTTTAGAATGATGTGATGGAGATGGATGCGACATAAGACAAGACACAATGGACTATTTTTGTATTTTTTAAGTTTTATGATTTTTAGAGTTTTTGTAATATTTCACCTTTTTAGAGATTTTTGGAATATATATATATATATATATATACATATATATATATATATATATATATATATATATATATATATATATATATATATATATATATATGGGGTAACTAGTAAAGGGAATACCAAGCCTAGAAATTAGGATATGGATGGATGAAATTATGGATAAGATGACCAAAGGGTGATGATGATGTGGAAAAGGGGATGAGGACCAAGGAAGAATGGATGAGGGATTGATAATGACCTCATCATGAAGGAATAAGATGTTTATTTGCCTAAATATTCATTAGAGGATATGCCAATATGGTTTGAGAACATGTCTCAAGACACCTTGTACTTCTTTGTGAAGGTCAAGGTAGGAAGGAATGTGATATGTTGATAGATGATGGGTTAGACCAAGGGATAAGTTAGACATGGATGAGTGATATAGATAAGGTTTATGAGGGATGAGACCAATATATATGGATTGACAAAGGATATAAAATGGATGGAGTTTTACCCCAAGTGTTTGAGGTACAATGTAGATAATTGATTATTTTACCATGATGCTAGAAATTGGTTTTCATCATGGTACTTACCCAAAGCACCAAAAGACTAGTTGTCACTAATGGACGAATGATTTTTTTTTACTTTTTTAATTTTTATTGGGCATATAAATTTATTAGAGAAGGGAGAGATGCTATATGAATACAATGTGGTGATCTTCAACCAATACCTATTCTGGGGATATATGATGCTCAAATCATGTCTTGGTGGCTTTTATTGATTCTTGATTTAACATCCTCTAAACATTTGAACCAAGTGTCTTTGTGATACCTATGAGGGATAATATTACCTAGGTATTAGAGAAATGGTAGAGATGGGAAGATGTCATGATTATGATGATGGGATATGGTATGTGAAGGAGGGATATAATGATGAGATGGGTAGTGGAAATGGGGCTCAACAGTTGCATACACCATCAGATATGGTGGAGGGGAATATCTATATTGGTGCCATGAGATTAAGGGATCCATGATCTTTTGACTTACTACTTCTTTGATCCAAGTTTTAAGAGGATGGTTGGCAATGTGATTATTAATTATACCACTCTTTTGATTTTTTGAGTGGGTTTGACTGCCCCTTGGTGATAGATTTTGGGCTTCACTAGGGGAGATTAATTTTTGACTTAATATATAATGATTATTGTGACTTTGATGGTCCCTTAGTGCTTGATATTGGGCTTCACTAGGGGAAGACATTTTTGGATTAGGCCAATGATTTGAATTTTATTTACTTTGAATTATGAGATCAAGGATGATTTGATCATGATTTATGACTTTTAGAATATGGTCTTGGAAATTTGTATTTGTGGCACATAATGTTGATTGCAGAGGGGAATCCAATGATGCAAGTCCCTATTTATTCCCTTCATAGGGTGGTATATAGGAATTATGGAGATGAGGTGGACGATTGATGTTATATGATGGATTAAGGGAATAATTGGAATCATAATCCTCATAAATATCACTAGGATCCATAGCCTCAATGTCAGAGAAAGTGTCATCAGGAATCTCAAAAGGAAAACTAAGACTAGCAGTAGTATATATATCCAAAATATCGGATTCACTTTGACTATCTTCAACAGATAAAGCTTGTAAAAACTTGGTTATGACTTCATCATCTAGATTTATATCAAAATATATTCCTGGTGACTAGTTAGCATTCAAATTATGGGTATCTTTAAAATAGCAAGCATTATCATCATCTACTACAATATTGATAAGGGATGATGTTTTTGATGAGGAATTTGATTTGGCTATTGGTGTTGAACATGATCCTGATGTAGATAAAACTTATGTTGGCTATGATGCTGATTATAATGCATAATACATGATTATTCTAGAGTGATTTTATACAATTTTGATCCGAGCAACATTTCAGGCAACAATTCAGGTGATGGTTCTACCCCAATTGGTGGCAGAACTTTTGGGAGCCATAACTTTTGTACCGTAGCTCCGTTTGACTCCCTGTTTGAACCGTTAGAAAGATAAGAATGAGGAGGAAATTTTGAGATGTCATGGAGATATTCTATATGGATTTTTACCCTATAAACCCAATGGAATTTACCTAAATTTTAATTTTAGTAGTGCAGTCTAAAAATAGTAATTCCTCAAATTTTATATTGTTGTAAATCATGAAAGTTGAACCACTTAATCTCCCTTGAGATTGGTGACCTTCCACATCCTCATCCTACCTTAAAAAAAATATAAATGAATATTTAACCCTAAATATAAATTAGACATCTCTTCTCAGAGATAGGAATACGTTTGGGTTTGCATATTTAATGAATAAAACATCTCTTCTTAGAGATAACATTATTGTTATTATGTTGTTCTTCTTTATTGAATTATATTTCAACCAAATATTTTAAGTTTTGGATAAAATTGTCCTTTAAATATGGGATATTGGATATTATGGGTGAGAGGGAGATGATGGAGGAAAAATGGATTGAGCAAAGAGAGAGCCATGGAAGGATTCATGAGATATAGGGGGACTAGGTGTATGGAAAATAGAATTATGGTTGATGGAGGATTGGTTAATGATTGGGTATTATGGAAGAGGGATAGGATGTTTTGACCTTGGATTTTAAGGGGAAGGGCTTGATCATGATCAAGAATGGAATCTTGGCATTCTTCTTCTTGTTCATCCAGGGATTTAAATTCATTTGATTCATCCTCGATTATTATGTCACCATTGTTGATGAGGTATTGGACACAATCTCAAAAGTTTTGACATCATTTAATGGTATTACCCTCAGTTTAATGAAATAAATAGTATCAATTTGATTTATACCAGGAGGGCTTAAGCTTAATGGGATCAAGATGTTGTATAAGTGGATAAACCATCATGTTAGCAGTGACAAGCTTGTTGAAGAGGGCTTTTAATGACATAGGAAGGGAGTATAAGTAAAAATTTCACTAAGTGACTTAGATGTTGATGCATTGGAATTATGATAATATGATTTTTAACATGATTGGGTAGGTGAATTGGTAGCAGATGAAGTGCCCAAGATAGGATTCCCTTTGCTAGTATAGAAAGGAGGAGATGACTGACTATAACTAGTAGATGGGGTATTGGAAGGAGACTTACATGGATGGGTTTGGACTAAGGGTAAGGTGAATTTAATGGGATTAATATCATAAATAAATTGGGCACCCATATCAAGGAGCCATAATAAAACTATCTGTGGGTTTTTATCAAGATATTTATAAAATAAGGAAATTTATGAATTGGAGAGGCCATGGCAAGGATGAGGACTAGTTGAGGGTGGAAAGGAATGGGATGGGGATGAGGAGTGAGGAAGTACTTGTTTAGGATATGTATTTAGGATTTTGGTATTAACACCATTAGGAAGGAGGGCATCCATATTTAGTACCCATAGGAGGAATTCATCTTTATTTTCCATGATGTATTGATTAATTAGGGTGACCACATCAAGGAATGCATGGATTAATTTTGATGGGATAGAGGGTTATAGATGAGGAAGGATGAGGGATTTTAGTTTGGGGTGAATGGGATAAAGGTCCAAAGGTAGGTGAGTACCCATTTCTAGAACTTGCAAAATAATGTCATCCTTATTGGCTAAGATGTATTGGTCTACATGAACTAGGTATGAATCCTTGAGCATAGACAAAGATGGATGATGAATGGGGTTGATGCTAGGGTAGACTAAGAATTAGATATGAATTCATGAAAAACTTAGATCCAAGGGCCCAAGCTAGTATGATAGATGATGATGGAGTTGAGATAGATGAATGGATTACAAACTACGATCAGATTTCAGACTGAGAGTACAATAGGTTCTAAAAATAATGCTTAATTATCAAGTTAGCAAAATGGATTAGGGATTTGATGGGTGCCTAGATTCAAAACTAGCAAGAGGATGATATGATGGGTGATAATTATGAATAGGCAAGGATGATAGAGATGAGAGTGATGATGATGGGTTTGCTAGATTGAAATTGACAAAGTGACAAGATGCTAGCATGATATTGAATAGGCATGAGATTTGACCAAGGAATGAGTGATAGTAAATAAGAATGATATGATAATGTAGATTATAAAAGGAATAGCTCAAAATATCAGACTAATTTGCTCAAGATGGGATGGGGTGGGATTATTGTGATGAAGGTGTTTAAGATAATGGGATAAAAACAAGTATGATGATACGTGATGATGAAATGATTAAGGATAATGTGGGATGGAGATGATTTATACCCATATGTGACCTAGAGAGCCAACTAGGACAAGGATGGACTATATGGGTGATGAATATAAGGTCAAGATAAATGATTGGGTATGGACTTTAGGATAAGATGTGGATGACAAGATATGATTAGGATATGTAGGTAATGGGGGTATGATCGATGACATGTGATGACTAGGATGGGATATGACTAAAAGGATATACAAAAAAGTAAAAGGTATATATAAGAGGGAAAGACAAGTATATACAAGATTATGGTTAGGCAAGGATATACAAGATGATGGGGTGATGGCTAAAGATAGGTGAATATAGTGAGACTAGGATGGGATAATGGGATAAAGACAAGGATGTACAATATGATGGTGATGAGATGAGAGATTTGTTAAAGTAAGAATATATAAGGTAGATATGTACAAAATGATGGTATTATGTACAAGATGGGTTATGCAACGGACTTAGATAGGCATGTCAATTTGGGTGAAGGTTAACTCAGCTAAAAAAAAAAATAGTATAGCATGACACACACCTAAGCAAACAAACCACATAACCTATGATTAGTAAACTCAAGGGTGTATAACCCGATGCTTGCACCATAAAATGCATTTGTGGGTGAGGTTTTAGGCTAGTGACACATTAAAAAATCAACCAAACTGTAGACACCTAAATCTAGCCACCAATAACCTCTAATCAGGCTTTTGACCAATTTCTACCAAAGTGCACAATTCAGCCTAAAAATACTAAAACATGATAAATGATGTGAAACTGACATATTAAAGTACTAATTTTAGCTAGAGTATCATTAAATGGGGAAATATAATTTATAGGCCAACTAACTTTGATCAAATCATTCTGAGTCAAATTGCTAATTTTGCACTAAGGTGCTCTGGATTGCTCTTTTTTTATCAAATCTCTTACACAAGACATGTGCCTTTGTTATTTGGTGTTGGTAAAATCCTAAATAAGATAAAGGATCCAACACATCTGACATTGAATTCTAATTCTAATTTAATCAAATTTTAGACTAATAACAGGGCATTCTGATCAATTTGAGTGATTTGTGCACAAAGTGCTTAATCATGCTTAAGAGCTAGTTAAACCAAATTAGAACCTAATTAAGAATTCCATAGAAACTTGTTGAATACTTGTTTTTAGAAATGAATATTGAATATCTACATCATAAAGTGACATCATTTCTTGAGAAGACATCTCTAGGCCATAAATACCATAAATATTAAGATTCATGCCTCCCATGCCTCATCAATGCCCTCCATGCCTCTTAATTGCTCCTTTGTCCTAAATATTGATGAGCCTATTTATGAATTTTAATTGCAAAGTTGGATTAATTCTTTACCAAACATCTCAATCTTGAGATGGATGGTTTAGGTTGATTCTACCCATTTGTAAAAATCTATAAATAGGAGGCCTCACCACATGAATTTGAAGTTATTTTGGTGTAAAGTTATTATACTCAAATATATTCAAAAGTCTTGATAATGCAAAGTTATAATGCACAAATGATTCTAAAAGATATTGCAATTAGTGTTACCATGCCAAACTGATTCCAATCCAAGCCAAAGCCAAAGATGCCAAGAATAGGTGGAGGATAGTCAAGCTCCATTACAACAAACTTCATGAGCACAAGTTGAGCAAGCCACTACAAAAGCATTTGGAGCATCTAAGAAAGGTGAAAGATTCTCATTTTTCCTTAATTTTTAGTTGTATTTGTAATTTTTTTTTGTTATTAAGCTCACCCTAGTAACTAGCCATGAAGGTGTTATTTTAGTGTGTTGTTTGTCAATTTGCTTTGTTCATTTTGTCACTAACACAATACTAATCTCCCCTTTGTAGTCAAATTTCTAGTTCACATAATGGCACACTCGGTGGGACTGAATAACTTCACAAAAATGATCATAAATATATTTCAAGCAACCTACTAATTATTTCCTTATATAATCTTGAAGTAAGAATCTAAAAAGAGTGAAAATTTGAGTAAAAACACATTTTTCTAGAAGTCACGATTTTGTTCTGACATAGTCATGATATTGTTGCTCTGAGTCATAGGATTGTCCTATAACTCACGTTATTTTGCGTAACTATTGTTATTTTGGACTAACTTTATGTTTCTATGTAGGTTTAATAATACCACTACTATCTTAGTAGTGGGATTGTTCTGCAACTCACAGGGTTGCTAAACCAAGTCATGGTATTGTCTAACCACTAGCAGGTTAAGTGACAATACCACTAATTTTAAAGTGGTGGGATTGTCCTACAACTCATGATATTATCACTGTGAGTCATGGTTTTGTAGTGTGTAGAACATGCCATTTTTTAGACCTTCATTTGGGGTCATTTGGACTCTATTTTCAATGATTTTTTTTTAAACCATGTGTTTTTTCCTAAATTTTCATAATATGCCATTAGTGTAGCCTGAATTTATATAATTTTTTCAAAAAATCTCATTTTACCCCAAGTATAAAGATTTGTTTTGCAATACCGTAGCTCTTAAAGTTGTGGGATTATCCTGTAACTAGCAGGATTGTCAAGCAGAGTCATAGTATTGTGACTAAACCACCTGCAGTTAAGTTACAATACTGTAGCTTTTAAAGTTGCAGGATTGTCCTAAAACTCATGGTATTGCTATATGGAGTAGTGGGATTGAACTATGCAAAAAAATCGAGACTTCATTTTTTAAAGTTCATTATTTCAAACTAAATTTAGCTTCAAGGCTGAAGGGAATACTAACTTTTTTTTGTAGGACCAGCTTGAAAAATTACTAAACATGTTTAGATCATCTTTTGCATGCTTTAAAATGAACTAATAACATTATTTTGGTGCTTAATTTAACATTTAGGCGCTAAATTAATTTTTTTTTTAAGCATTAGTTTTCAAAGTTCACAATCTTAAGACCAATGGGTCAAAAGAACTCCACCACACCTTTCGATTTGGGGCGTAAAAATGAACTCATCTTTCAAAGGTTTTATGTTCACTACTTGTTTCAATTAGCACTTTGTTTTTGCAAAATACAAGGATGTTGCATGTATGCTCTCCCATTTGTCCCCTTTAGGGAACCCTTGGAATCAAAAACACTTTCCTTATTTTCAAATTGCCTAGCCCAAAGCATAGAAAGAATTCCATCTAAAGCACTCCCCAAAGACTCATCAAAGTTTGGGTGACCTTTAAAATGACCCTAAAGTATTTCTATTTTAGCCTTTTATTTCATGTAAACTTGGCTTGTGAGGGGGACGTCATTACCTCCCATGAGTTCTTTAGGGAAGCTTTGACTCAGGGTTTCATTTCCTAGCATTGAATTCAATTACTCCTTCTGAGTTGCATACAAGACGTATCTGCATTTGGACATGGCACTACAATGAGTGAACAACATGATGTAGTGGTTATAAAAAGGACTAGACCTTTTTACAACTAGCTAATGCCATGGTCACCCAATTTATATGGTTATCTTTTACATCATTTGACATGAAATTCATTATGTAATTAGTTCCCCTAGAAACATTTGAAAACTTGCTAGTTTAGTCAACCCCACATTGCCATACCCTTGCTAGGATTTGGATGATTATACTTAGTGTATTTTGGTCATTTTTGTTGGTATGTTTTGAGACTAAAACTTATTTATTTGTTCATAATCCATGTAAAATAATATATTTGAGTTAAGGAGGGTAGTGTTATGCTTCCCAAATCATGTCAAAACATTCTGATCTTTTTGAGTCTTTGAAACATAACATAGATCACATCATTCAAGCATGCTTATGCCATTAGGCTACTCAATTTGTTTCAAGACTAGTTTACCTTGTATTAGAAACCATTGTTTCAAACCATGTTATGTATACCATTTATACCTTTATCTTGTGTTGTCATGTTGTCCAATCTTGTTTAGCTTGTTTGGTCAAATCCTAGTTTTAAACGTTGAGTTTTCAATTAGCCTTGTCAAGTTTATATGAAAGCATTGATTGATTTATATTTAGGCATTAATTGATGGGGTTGATACATAGATATTTCTCTTTTGGGTTGCATAACTTCAGTTAATTAGTTACCCAAATTTGAAAACTATTGATGGTTTTTTTGTTCAGTACCTATCCTTATCATTATTTGTGTCTTTATTTGGAAAAACATAGTCTTTCTTCAAAAAGACTTTTGTCTTATGCCTTATGCCAACTAATCATGTTTATGTTTGATTTTGTATGTCAAGTCTATGATAAAGTTGTTTCCAAACTTGTTAGATTAAATCAAATCACATCAGCCTTTATTTCAAGTCTAGATTTTGATGCCGTTTGGCCAAAAGTCCTAGCACATGCCTATTTGTTTGAGCCTAGCTTTTGACTTTGCATTTGGACAAAAGACCTAGTAACTCAACTTTTCCCTTTCCTAGTTTAGACCTCATTTAGAACACTTTGACCTAGACGTTTGACATGCCAATTTTTATTCAGATGCTTGACCTTTTGTGCATATGATATTTGACATTAGACATTTGATGTTAGACTATTTTATGCCAAGTCATATCACAAACTATTTTAGAGATACAACTCCATTTTCAGACCACATTGAAGATATAGCTCCACTTTTGACCAAGTTAGACCAAGTTTGAACCATTTGTCCTTCGAACATAGTTTTTTTGGAGTTTGTAGAACTCTAAGCCTTTTTTGTTTTCAGAGCTTTCATCATTTATGTGTATATGTCTAGCTACACCTATGGTAGAGTCACATATAATCCAACTTATGATAGAATGGCTGCACAAAATGACTTTTATGGCTTTAGTCAAGACCTCAATGATGATAATATGATTTGTGAGATAAATTTATATCCACCTCATAATAATCATTCATGGGAACAAAGTCATGGACCAGCTCATGATCCAACTCGAGACCTTGATTGGTATGAAGAGGCTTGTGAGGAGGAATTTGAAGACCCAACTATAGATAATGTTATTTTGGATATGGATCCATACCCTCTTTATTTTTATCTCTACATGAAACATAGTCAAGAACTAGCTTATGAGCCAACTCACAATTGGGATGATATGGTTTAGAGAGAGACTTGGATTCTTTGGCTTATGAAAGTAATAAGGCTCCACCACATCATACCATTTTTATTTTAGGACCACAATGTTGCACCATTACCATATCAAGACCTCATCCTTTGGTTTGTGAGAGCAATCAAGCTCCATAATGCCAAACCATTTCTATACCAAGACCTCATCCTTTGGTTTGTGCTAGCAATCAGGGTCCACAATTCCAAACTATTTCTATACCAAGACCTCATCCTTTGGCTTACACTATCAATCAAGCTCCATAATTCCCCTTCATCATTCCAAGACCTAGTCCTTTGGCTTATGCAAGTAATCAAGCCCCACAATGCTCTATCGTTACCATTTTAGGACTTCATCTATTAGCTCATGAGATCAATCATACTCCCTAATGCCCTACCATTATCCAACCATAAGCCATTCCTAATCTAGAACTAATCCCATCCAAACCTCAATCGATCCAATCCTTCAAAGACCAAGCTATGTTCAAAACTAGTATTTTCTAACTCATTAGAAACCAAGGCCAAGAGAACCAACCAATCTGAGATGTTTCTATTGAATCAACCATTTGTGATAAGTCAACCTATGATGAATTTCCTATTGATCCTATACTATTTATCAAGGAGTCTCACTCTGATGAGCTAGTCTTTATTGAATCACTTCTTAATGATTATAACTACCTTTGGGAAAATCATTACCTCAACAATGTGCTTATTTTTAAAGATCCTCTTATTGACAAGCTAGTCTTTGAGGAGTTGCCTCTTGACCTTTTTCCCATCTTAGAGGAGTCCCACTTTGACAAACCAATTTTTATGAAGCCCATTATACCATCATGGGCTATTATTTGTCCAAAACCAAATATTCAACAAGACATCATTATAAAAGAGTACCCATTAGATGAAGAATTAGAGTTAGAGTTAGGTTGTATTCTTAAACTGACATTAAATTTACCATTAGAATTTGAATCAACATCAGTCTCAACATCGAATTCAGAGTCCCTTGAGTTAGAATCAGATTCAAAAGAAGAATATGTTTGTGGCTATTACAACATTGGTTACACATTTCTTGCAGATCAATTTAAATAAATTTGTGATCTTTATATGGATTTTGAAGATGAGTACTTTAGATTTGACACAAATTATCCTAGTATCTTCTACAAGGATTGTGTAGCCTCTCCCCATTCCATTATCATTCCACAGGCCATTACCATCAACTAAAATAGCCATATTATTGATATTCCACCTTTGACAAGTGTCAATTGGGATAAAAAAATCACACTTTGTTGAACTGCATCCATGGTGACATAGCAGTTGGAGAAGAGCAAAGAGGATAAGACCACATTCATATAACAGAGGCATTAGGGGACAATCAAATTTCAAACTCAGCATTTTCTAGTGAAACTTTTTTAGAAGTGCTAGAATAAAATCTAAGTCAAAATCCAATGTTCATTAGTGAAACCTTCTTGAAAGTGCTATGGGACAATCAAGACAAATTTATTAGTGAAAACCTCTTTGAGGCACCAATAGTTGAGCACAAAATTTCTTCACTATTGGATGAAGATAAAATCAAAGATCAAATCAAAATAGCTTCCTATCTACAACCTAATCAGATGGTAACTACTCTCAAGCCCAAACAAAAAAAATATATGATGGTCCTTATGAGAGAACACATCTTTGGCCCTACCAAAACCAAAGTCATGTTGAATCTAGCATCAACAACATTACGTGTGATTGCAAGTCTTGATCTTCATTTGTTTCCCCACCACAACACATTCCATTATCCTCCATCATTCTATTTCAAAATTAAACCTACCATCTATTATTTGTCCTTATTTACCATCCATGGTCACACTTTCCTTTGTATAGGCTACAAAGATACCTTATCTCAATGTTTGAAGGAATTAGAATCAATGACCAATGAAGATCACAAAAGAATTCTTGACAATGAAATCTACAAATAATTATTGACAGAGCAATTACTCAGATGAGGTGTGGGATAACAATTAACATGATTGAATATTTTGTTTGTATCATTTGTTATTAATATGTGCATCTCCATCTCAACAAGAAAAATAGAATCATATGCCATTTACCACACCTAGGCCAAAAACATGTACCATACCATTTCAAATTACCATGCCATTGCCATTGTTACATATCCATTTTCCATTGTCGTATATTCCTGATATTCACCCTATCACTTGGGGAAACCCCTCTTACTATTTTATCCATCCTATCATTCCATTCCTATCTAGACCAAAGCCTCTTTTTAGTCATCTTACCTTATCCTATTTTTATCTTGGTTCCTTTGGTTCTTCTTGCACATTTTGTGAGAGGATTCCAATAAAGTTTCAATAATCAATCCAATCTATGTTTACAGTGATAGTCTATGAAAGTAGTGTGAAAGTTGATCTAGAAAGATATCTTTCATTTTCCATCTTGTATTAATCTTGTTTATGTGAGCTTGATTATAACCACCTATGGGCAAATCAGTGTTTCACCAATCTTGCTAATAATTATAACTACCTATGGACAAATTAGTATCATTGACCTATGCCATTGTATCCTAGTTATAACTACCTATGGGAAAACTAGGGGCAACACTTATTTACCATGCACTGCCACATCACCTTACCATCATTATTTTCATTTGATTGGCCATTTACTAGATTTAAGAACTTGTTGGGACCTAGTTGGTTTTTCCCTACCTTTTGTGTGGATTGAATTATTTTAATTTGAAGTCATTTTAGGACTAAGTAGGTTGTGATTAATTCATGTTGAGGTCACCTTAGTCCCCCTCTCCATATACTCTCACCATTTTTTGAGCAGGTATCTTGTCATTCTCTAATAAGTTAAGATACCTAAAAAATATAAAAAACATTCATAACATTTCAAAAATCCAAAAACATTTGTCTTACCTAAGCTTGGTCAGTTATCCTTGATCTACCTTACTAGGGCATGGTCATTGCTAAGATGCTTTCTTTTGATTTTATTTTAAAGATTTTTATTTGTTTGTTTATTTCAAGTTGTTTGTTTTTTTATTTTATTTTTCTATTTGTTTGTTTGTTTATTCATTCATTTGTTTGTTTGTTTGCTTTCATCACTATTGCCTTGACTCAGTCTATATGCATTCATGGGTGATTCCTTGAACACATTATTCTTGAGTCTATCCATATTCATACACCAATATTATCATCATGGTTTTTATCATTGGTGTATTATTTTTGAGTGTTTATTGGATCGAGAGTCAATCCTTATGTATATTTTGGGATAGTCTTCATGGTGTTCTATCATGAAGTAGACCATCACATGCTATAGCAAAAATTAGCTTTAGGAAGGTATAAAATTAATGGCACTATAGAAGTTTCTCCTTGGCACCTTGGTGAATCCTTCCATCCCATCCTTGATCAAATTAACCCATTGGCCATTCTAGTTGTATCATTACTATTAAGGATGAGCATCTCCTCATTGATAGGTACAACTAAATCATTTATAATGATCAATCATATTCCTCTATTCATCACTTTGCACCCACTCATAGTTAATCTATATTCCAGGTTATATCCTTGAGTTATGCTTGTTAATCATCCCTAACTAGGGCACCATCAGTTTTAGCCAATTTGGGTCCACTTAATGATTATAACCACCCATGGGCAAATCATTATTTTGACTTTTATTCTTAATTATAACCACCTTTGAGCAAATCAACATCCTTTTTACATCAATGTATGCAAGCATTTTATTATTTGGATTAATCTCAAGCACGGGTTAATTCCACCTTTCTTCTTATTTCTTTTCGAGGGACCACCCATCAACAAATGTGATGACCACTCCCTCAAGGGGGCATCATCATAGGCTTCCCAAAACCATATGGAGATTTTTTATTTAATCATCATCTTATTTTTGGCATACATGCCATCTCTCATTATTTGTGAAGGCATTGATGTAATTATAGATTGTAATACCTTCCCAAACAGGGGCAAACTATAGGCACCTAAATTTGGCCACCAATAACCTCCAATCAAGCTTTTGACCAATTTCCACCAAAGAGCGCAATTTGATCTAAAAACACTAAAACATGTTAAATGATGTGAAAATGACATATTCAAGTGCTGATTTTGGCTAGAGTATCATTAAATGGGGCAATGCAATTTATGGGCTAGCTAGCTTTGATCAGATCATTCTGAGTCAAATTGCTAATTTTGCACCTAAGTGATCTAGATCGCTCTTTTCTATCAAATCTCTTGCATGAGACACGTGCCTTTGTTATTTGGTGTTGGTAACATCCTAAATGGGATAATGGATCCAATGCATCTAACATTGACTTCCAATTCTAATCTAGTCAAATTTTGGATCAATAATAGGGCATTCTGATTAATTTGAGTAATTTGTGCACAAAATGCTTAATCATGATTAAGAGCTAGTTAAACCAAATTAGAGCCTAATTAAGAATTCCATGGAAAATTGTTGAATAATTTTTTTTATAAATGAATATTAAATATTTTCATCATCAAGTGACATCATTTCTTGGGAAGACATCCCTAAGGCACAATTGCCATAAATTTCAAGATTCATGCCTCCCATGCCTCATCAATGCCCTCCATGCCTCTTAATTACTTCTCTGTCCCAAATATTGATGAGCCTATTTATGAATTTTAATTTCAAATTTGGATTAATCCTTAACCACACATGTCAATCTTGAGTTGGACAGTTTAGGTTGATTCTATCCATTTACAAAAATCTAAAAATAGGAGGCCTTGCCACATGAATTTGAAGCTATTTTGGTGCAAAGTTATTATGCTCAAATACCTTCAAAAAGTCTTGATAATCCAAATTTATAATGCACAAATGATTCCAAAATCTATTTCAATTAGTGTTACCATGCCAAATTGATTCCAAGCCAAGCCAAGCCAAAGCCAAAGGTGCCAAGAAGAGGTGGAGGGTAGTCAATATCCATTGCAACAGACTTCATGAGCACAAGCTGAGCAAGCCACTACAAAATCATTTGGAGCATCCAAGGAAGGTGAAGTATTCTTGTTTTTCTTTACTTTTTAGTTGTGTTTGTCATTTGTTTTTGTTATTAAGTTCACCCTAGTAACTAGGCATGAAGGTGTTAGTTTAGTGTGTTGTTTGTCAATTTGCTTTATTCATTTTGTCACAACATGATACTAATGTCCCCTTCTTAGTCATATTCCTAATTCACATCAACCAAACCCTCTCGACCTTATTTGCACATGATAGTTACTTAAGAGCTGATACTAATTTTGATAGTGAGATGCCTGTTATGGACGAAGGATCCTATGATACGTTTGCATAGGATCTCTAGGTGTATCCCTTGTATACATAAAGGTATAGTGGGACCCAAATATATATATATGATGTTGTATGACCACCCTTCATATTGGATTTTAACTACCCCTTACTCCATAGAACCCTCTATGAGGAATTCTACTTAAGCATGTAATGACATATCTTCTAATTTTTAGACTCCATTGAAACATGGAGTTTGGTTAGTGAGTGGTAATGAATTCCATGTCACCAGCCCATATTTTTTAAGACCATAAATGGGGATGAATTCCACATCACGTGCTATCCTAGAATCAATGTGGGGATAACACATAGGAAAACACATGATTAATTTACTGATTAATTATTCTATGTGAGGAAACATAAGTATATATAATCACACATAATAAAATAAAATCACCCACAAAATAAGCAAGTATATACAATAAAACTAAAATAATATACTATTAATACCCCTTCTTGCAAGCACAAGTGTTGGAAAACAAAATGGGGTATCTTCGGTCTTGAAGGGGGCCTACACAAAAGGGTTAGTATTGTTAGCTTGAAATGATCAGACCTACAATCACACATAAAATCAATCAAAATCAGATGGATAATTAAAAATGATGTTTATATTTGATTTCAAAGCAGGTCAACTTGTAAAAAAAATGATCAATAGTTTTTAATATTCAGCCAATCATTTTTTAGGAGCCTATAAGGTAACCAGTAAGGAAATTGTGTTAGTAATTTGAACAAATTGGATTCTTTTGATGTTTGTGAATACCTAGAAATGATAAGATGATACTTAAAATAAATACATAATTTTATTTAATCAATTCCCTAGAATGATAATTAAAAAGCAAAAGTTTTGACTATTAGTTTAAAAAGTTATAAAAATGTGGCTTATGACTATTACTTTACTACAATATGAAAAAATTAAATTTTGTAAACCTTAATAAAGTATTTAATACTGATAACAACAATATCCATAGTTAAGACTAAACAATGAGAAGAACAATGAATGACTCGATAACATTCTAAATAAAATCTTGGATTATATTTACAATGAACATTCTACCCAACCATTTAAGCAAAATTCTCAACAGATTATTAACTTAAATAGTCACAAATATGTTACACTACCCGAATATAAAGCTAGACTTCTAAACTTTAAGACTTAATATTGACCACAATATCCAAACTTGAGAAAAATAATAAATGACTCGATGACATAGCTATTAGAGGATAGTCAAAATTAAACCTTGACCATTTAATCAAACCATCATTAAAAAATGAAATTTATTCTAGATAAGGCAAATGAGTAGTTGAAAGATTTGAAAAATGTTATGATTGCTTTTGACTTGACATGTCTAAAAGCATATCTTCAAAATAGGAATTTTCTCAAGGTTGTGTGGTTTCTAGTGCCCTTGGTGGATAAGTAAGAAGAGCAAGGACATATGACCCATAACAAGATTATCATTAAATCCACATAGGCTATAAGGCTCAATCTAGATATAGACTTCGTTGGATCTAAGAATTGTAAACTATGTTGAAATGACTACATTGCATGGATGGGATTTGATCTGGAGGATATTTTTATCAACAAAGAAGCATATTAAGGAAAGATCACCATATATCAAACTCTACATATTCATCATTTCCAAGTTATTCCTATCCAAATGTAGAAAGAAGGTAAGACTTATAAATAAAAAGGTTGATAGGAGATGTGGCCAGGTGTCAAACGATAACAACCACAAAACCCATCACACTCATTGTTTTATAAACTTATAGAAGCTTATGCCTTCACATTATAGCTTAAATCCCTATACTTACTCAAATTTGCAAAAATAAAATCACTGCCACAACTAAATTCCTCTAAAAAATTATAGTTAATAATTATGAAATTCTAATAAAATGCTTTTTCCCCTACAAGAAATTTCTCATTAACTTTTTACTATAAAATCAGGAATGACAACTAGCATAGAGGGTAAACATGTGTTAAAATAAAGCGAATGATTTGAAGCAGCTAGAAGCAGGACTGGTAGGTAAAGTAAAAATAAAAAATATTACACCTGGACCATAATAATTTGAGCCTAAAAGTGTGAAGACAAAGCTTGATGGGTGTTTTACCCCCTGATTTAAGATTTCAATATTTCATTTCTTGACAGCTAGACCCACTACATACTCTTAAAATTTGAGGTTTTCACAAATGCTAAGGTTTAAGGACTCTTTAGGCAAGATTAATTTGAGTGAACTTTCATTTGGGACACGTGCCACTTCCCAATCTTAGGAATACAGTCTATAATAATGGCTAAATTTGGTGATCAAAATAGTCAAACTTCTATACAACAAACTTACAAGGTCTAGGGATTGGGAGAGATTATATATTGTAAGAATGTGGTTTAGATATGTAAGGTAAAATCACACATTTACCAAGAAGTCTACCATACCTGGTGATGCCAATATAGATAAGATTTATGTGTATGGGAGGGTCTATTTTTATGTCAAAGGTATGGAGGATGGAAAGTGACACTGTGTTTATCAATTTATGTAGCGGTTGGGAGGAATCATGCATTAAGGAGCTGGTTAAATAACAACATAAGCATAGGAAAAAGAAAAGGTCGTGCATGGAGGTAAAACCCATCAATCTACATTCAAGGATAAATGGTGAATCTTCTATGGTTTTGAAGGTAGAATTAGATTTGGAATGTTTGGGCTTGGGATGGTGGATCAAATGTTGCAGGATTCAAGTGAAAGTTTGGCCTAACTTGATATGGATGGTGAGCTTGGATCAACATCTTGAGTAGGGATTTTAGAAAGAAAAGACCACCAATCACAACTACAACTAACAAATAATAAATCAAATAAAAAGATCTAATAACCTGATAAAAACACATCAAGAGTTATGTATATTTGAATTTTTGTTCATTCGCTTCAAATTTAACAAAGTAGAGTAGATAGAGTAGATAATAAATGCATAGGGCAAATCAACACAATAAAAATAATAATGAACTATTAGGTAATGAGCTTAAACCAAAAGACCTAATTTAATCTGAAACCAAAACATAGTATCTACAATATACATGAACAAAAAATCCAATTTCATTTAAAATTATGGATTATTATAAAGGTTTATTATTGAGATTACTGACAATAAAGAGAATTGCAAACTCTGACTTTGTCCTAAATTTTTCCTACAAGTATCATTATCACACTTCACACACAAGATTAATCTGAAAGGAGAAAATCTCACCATCATCATCAAAATGTAGATGATTTTTGGGCACAATATGGATTTAGCCATGTAAATTCAAACCCAAATATCAAACCACTTAGTTATAGTCTAGAGCCATTAGAACCTAAATGTGATTAGATGAATAAACTATTCAATCCTATAATTAAATCCTAAA
Source organism: Torreya grandis (assembly GCA_037957365.1). Classification (NCBI taxonomy): domain Eukaryota; kingdom Viridiplantae; phylum Streptophyta; class Pinopsida; order Cupressales; family Taxaceae; genus Torreya; species Torreya grandis. The sequence goes on from JARHVA010000384.1 coordinate 3,367,601, forward strand.
GCTAAATACTCTAAACCAAGATCAAATGAAATAAAAAGACAAGATGATGAGATTGCTTACATTGACTTAGAAATTTGACAAAATGATGACATGATTATGGATTGTTGATGAAGGATGTAAAGATTGTTTTGGCATGAAGACTCTATGAATTTACAAGATTTCTAATTGCACATGGATATGGCATGAGAATTCAAGTTAGCTCTAATGGAGGGATGGGTTGGTTTAAATAGAAAGAGGAGGGAAAGATCAATGGTGGAGATTTAAACTTGGATGAAGGAGATCAATGGTTGAGGATTAAAAGGAATTTAAAATTCCTTGGAAGCCTCTAGATTTAGAGGCTTCTAGAGAGGAGGGTGAGAATAGAGAGGATTTTAGAATCCTATAATTTTAGAATCCTCTTAGGGATTAATTAGGCTTAGGGATGGATTATATAGGGATTAGGGAATAGGGGTATAGGAGAGCCTATGAATAGGCTAGTATGTGGGTAGGTGGGTCATGGGAATTTGAAATTCCTAAATAATAGGTAAGTGGGGTTAGATTAAGATAAAGAGATGATTAGATGAATTATTAATGAAGTGGGATAGAATAAGGTTAGTAGATGAAGAAATATTGAGGGGGAGCATTAGATTTATGATTAAAAATGATGATAAATTAATGAAATAAATTAGAATAAATGGGATGAATAGAATTAGTGTCGACTAATAGTAATATTAGTAATGATAATATGGGTGAGCGAATTTAGATGCATACAAAAATATTACCCAAATGTAGAGTAATTAAATCACGAATGAATTGTAAATTCTTGCTAGTTAGGATGTTCATCTCCATACTAGCAGGTAGCTTGAATTCACACCTATCCTTTGTACTAGTTTCTTATTACTCCACGAGTATGGATTTAGTACATAAGCTTCCTATTTTGATTTACCATATTATGCCAATGATTCTAAACACCTTTGGGAAAATCATTATGTTTTGATCTCTCTGTATGTTAATGATTATAATCACCTTTAGGCAAATCATTATCTATATCTTCCCTAATAGGGAATTTATTTATTATGTTAATGATTATAACTGCCTTTGATAAAATCATTATTTTCACCTCACTATGCCGATGATTATAACTACCTTTAGGCAAATCATCCTTTTTATCTACCCTTTTGGGGCATCTCACTATGTAACTGATTATAACCACCTTTGGTCAAATCATTATTTTCCACCCCCTTTACCTTTAGGTCCCATCCTTTCCTTATTTTTGAGGGAATGGTTATTGACCTTATTTACCCCTTACTCCCTCGAGGGGGCATCCAGGGCTCATCCATCACCTTCTAGGGCATTAAGCATTAATGGATTTTTAGTTATTTGAGAAGACGTTACTATTATTATACTTGCAATGCCTTCCCAAATAAGGGCAAACTGTAGACACCCCATTCTAAACACAACTAGTTTCCAATTGGACTTCATATTGATTTCTACTAAATTGTGCAAATTAAATTCAAGGAATCACTAAATGTGCCAATTTCATCTGCACATAAAATATTAGTGATCAAAATAGTGTTGAGGCATCCCTATTTAGGGTATTATTTTGTACACAATAATAAAATCTTATTAATTCATCTCTAGTCACCTTTGACCTATCAACGATAGTTTGGCCTTTGGACCCATTAAGTGGGGCACTTGAGTAATTCCTAAAGTGTTAGAATGCTAAGTAGAATGAATTAAAAAATAGAATCAAATTAAATGCTTAAGTGAAATTTCCATGTGAAATTAGTGAAAATAATTTTTTTAAAAGGAAAATTCAATAAAAATGAGTTCATGATGACATCATCATCCTCAGAGTCAAGAAATTAAAAATATCTCCCTAAATGCAATAAATTTAAAAATGGAGAACCATGCCTAATAAATGGGATATCCATCCTAAATATTAATTACATGCCCACTCCTTAATTAAACTAAGATTAACCTTAACTCAACTAAGGTTAGTTTGAACTCAACCATGGTTAACTCTAACCTAACTACACTTGGGTTAGAGTTAGTTTTTAAGGCTATAAATACAAGGCCTCACCTATTGATCTATAATATTTTCATGTGAAATGTTATTATATAAAAATACCTCAAAAAATATTGAATAAATTAGTGTTACCATGCCTATTTGCTAAGCCAAGCCAAGCCAAAGCCAAACTCAACATTACCAAGGTGACAAAGATAGGTGGTGTAAGAAGCTCCATTGCCAAAGAATATTTGATCACACAACTAAGAACATCAAATCATTTCCAACTCACAACATTTGCTCTCATAGATGGTAAACTTACTTGTTTTGCTTTCATTTGTTAGTTACTTGTGTAGTTCACTAGCTCCTTGAGTGTCTAGGCTAGAGGTGTAATATTTTTAGTATGTTTTTTTTAATTTTATTTCATACTAACACAATACTAATCTCCCCTCTACATATTCCTTGATCACACACACCACTCCTAGTGTGAATCATGGGAACTAGCTCATAGGGTTTTTGGGTTAGTCATGAATGGCTCCATGAATGTTAATAGTAGACCCTATAAAACCATGGCATGGGGGAAGCCATGGGTAAAGTCCTGTTAGGGGAAAACTGAGAGGATGAAATAGTTGGGGTAACTATAGGTCTTTATCTTCCTCAAGAAGACTTGGTTCTCCTATGAATTTTTTAGGGTGAGATTATCAGTCACCTGGGACCAACTCAAGATCTATTAATCTGTATAGTAGGCTTTAGATTATCCTCAGGTTTGCTAATAATGTCTTCCTTCTAGTGTAAACTATTGTTTATTCTAAGACCTCTTTCTTCCAAATGCATCTATTGAGTTACATGCACTAATCAAGTTTGGGGAGAAATAAGGTACTTTAATCCTCTCATTTTAGGATTGATGTTGATACAATCTAGGGGAGTTATAATACTAGGATCCATTAATTAACCTGCTTAGAATAGATCTATAAGAGATGCAGTACTACCACCATAGGTATAATTCCAATTTTCTTAATGACATAGATATTTTTTACTAATAACTAGACCAATTACAATAAATTTCAACAACAGAGCACTAATTTACTTTATTTCACCATTTCTATATAAAGGTGAAGGGTCATTTGATATCAACCAAACATAAAAAAGGGGGAGATATAGAGTAGGTAAAAATGAGTCCCTATAAATAAATGGCAACACAAATGCTTTAAGGAACCATAATCATGCCCAGTTAAAATTATACCATTGTATACTACATTTCACAAGGTTTAGGCTCCAATCACATAGGGAAGGGGTCTAAGGAGAAGGGTGAATATTTACTTTAGGGATCCCTTTTTTTGTGAACAAGTGCATACATACCTATAAATAATTAAACTTAGGTCCTCAAAATGTATAAATAAAGTGAAAAGAATCAAATAAATTAACTAGAATAACACAAATCTCATTCTAATTAATGCATACACTTTGCATAAAATCAGAGATTATAGTTTCTTAGCATTATTATTTATCCATTAAAGAAGATAGAGTGTGAAAGACATCCATGGAAATTGAAATTTTTTGAAAAAAACTAAATTAGTATTAATCTAAAAGTGTTTATTTACAATTAATTCAAACCATAAAAAATACTACACAACATTATTTATAATAAAAAGATGGGACCCACCTCCTAGTACCCTGAGGTCTCATCTTTGACCATCATGTCTTGAAATGGTTACAATATAATTATATCAAAACATTCCCCATCCAAAAACAAACATAATAAAATTCCCAAGGTTTACTAAGAAAGAGTCAAGAAGATATTAGAGGTGGGCCACTTCTCAAATGCTTTGGTAGACCCTATTGAGCTACCAATAATTGATCAATGAGGCCAACTTCTCAGTCAAGCTTCTACAAGTTGACAGGTGGATCCTAAAAGAGTACTTCTACCTAAGTCAATAGTCTCTCATGAGCTTTGAGTGGGACCTTCAAGGATACTTTCACCTCTTGGACCTAATTAATGCATGTTGTAAACTACATGGACAATTCTAGAATAGCCTTAGCTCTATCCCTATTGGCCTTAGCCACCTTTCTCTTCATGATTTCACTGAATTGTTCCAAGTTGACCCAAAAATCATCCATTTATAGTATAGTGTCTTTAGGGTGAAATAACATCGAGATGCTTACCTCTTTGAATTATGGATTTGACCCTTACTTTTCTCTAATGGATTATTGGTTTCTTGAATGGTGTTCAACCAGTATTCAATGGATGTCCTTTTGGTCCCTATAAAATTCTGATATAGATTTAGATCCATAAGGGGAATACATTTTAACTATGGTAACATCCCTTTGTTAATAACAAATTCCAACTTATTGCACTTATGATCCATTCAAATAATATTCTCTGGTATGCCTACATTCTTTCGAGGAGATATTTCCTCTTAGATAGGGATCTGGTCACCTCTCTAAGGATAGTGAAAATCTACTTGAGCACTGCATCCCCTTTGACAATTAAACCCATAGGGAAAGTGATATTTACCTAAAACTCCAACAACTTAACTTGTTCCTTCATGTCCTCCAATAGCTTCTCTATGAGTTCATTATTTTCCTAGAGCATTGAGATTGGATCCTTTATGACTCTCTTTTACCTAATGATAGTTCCCACCTTAGTTAGTGAGAAAAGATCCTTCTTAGTCCTCTAGATGATTGGGTCACTTGATTATGTGAAGGTTTGAGTTAAAACTCTCTTCATGCTCCCGAATTCATTGTCAAATTGCCACTAGACATATGGGTCCCTATGATAAACCATATATGGTATGTGAGCACTTGAAGATTCAATGGGATTGGTCCATCCTTGACGAATTTGAGTTATCAACATGGTGCAAGGTGGAATAAGAGGGGTGGATGCAGTTGAAGCAGAAGGTGGAGGAAAGGCCAAAAGAGACAAGAGGGGACAAGGCACAAAATGTGGGATGGAAGATGGAGAAGGAAGTGTAAATAAGGATAAAGGGGGTGACATGGGGGAAAATAGAGGAACCAAAAATGAGGAGGCTTAAGGGAACATATGATACTACCATTATTTCAAAGTCATAAAGATATGTAAACCAATGACGCCCAAGAGATGGGTATTCATGATAAAGGAGGAAATTAGATGGTTAAATCCAAGTACTTAGCGGTCCAGAGTGATGGATAGATGGGTCTAATAAGGTGATGTAGGTGATACTGAATGATTAAAAGGCTATTTAGGATAAACTACCTTTTATTTCTTATTTATTCTCTTGCTTGGGTTTGTCTATGTTGTGGGCACAAAGGTAGTAGTAAAAAAAGCAGTCCCAATTAAATATTATGGAGGTTGAATAGATATTGTTGAGATTGATGACATAGCAAGACTTATGAAAAAAAAAACTAGAAGTACTAAGAACCACTAGGATTGATAGTATGCTTAGATATATCACCATCATAGTGGTAATTAAACTTGTTAGGGCCACTAAGAATGTGGGAGCACTAGGAATTTGAGCTCTTCAATGGGCCATACTAACCTATAGGGTTGGGAAAAGAGCCATAGAGGGCATAAACCATGCTAGTGGGGTAGATTATGACCAAAATTGGGTTGTGGGATTAACTAAGGTAATTTGGGTTCTTGGGATTCTGATTAATGTCATAGCTAGAGGATCAAAAGGGAATCAAGCACTTGATACCACCCGAGTAGGGGGAAGCATAGTAGGGGTAGGTTATGATAGATAAAAAAAACCCAAGAGAGATACTAAAGATCATGCAAGGGTACCAATAATTGGGGTAGATGCTCTTATGATAGTCTCATATTGGTCCCTAATCAGGCTAGACTTGGGACTACTATCAAAATGTAAAGCACGAGCTACCTGAGGTTGGATTACCTTAGGAGGTGACACAAGTGTGATCTATGTTAGGGTTGGTGGAGTGGAAAATTTAGGGACTCTATATAAAATTTAATTAAATATCCCATTCACATTCATTTGAACCCCAACAGTTGGCTACATGGTCTCTTATTATGGAGGGATAAGTCTTTCCTCAAGATATAATTGAGTAAGAGATTAGGACTTTTGATAGTGATCAACCTCAATCTTCATGACCACCTCTAAATCATAATTATGGTTGAGGTGGAGCTCATCATCAGGTTGGGGCTCATAGTGGTAGGCGATGCTAAAATTTTCCAAGTCTTTGAGACATGGGCTTGCATGACATTGATTAGATCTTATTGAATATTATATGCCTTACTTAAGCTATATGAGTCCATGTGTTATGACATAACTTATAGTGGGGATATATTTCTATAATTTTGGTGTTATATGATCACAAATAATGATGGATAGGGCTTCAATTTTTGGCAAAGGTAGTGGTTAACCACACCATGAATGAGCTAGTAGGCGATCTCCTACTCTACAAGGTAGCCTAGGATCATGTAGGGTAAAAATGAGAAGCCCCTCAAATTCATTAGACTCATATTATAATGATATCCTTGTAGTACCAATAGGCACCAATGGGCCAAAATTAATTGCATATCTCATCTAAAAGCCTTGACATGTGATTATCATTAATGGATTGATACATTAACAAGTAAAAGTACTTGTATATATCTTGAATATTACTCTAGAAATGGTGGATCTAGAGCTTCAAGAATACCATATGAACTAATGATCCCATTGGTGTCCATATAGAAAATGTTGAGCACTTGAAGTCTAAGGTGGCATAAATGGCATCAACTATATATGACATCATGTAAAAATTTAAACCTGGATGAGCCTTATGCACCTATCTAGTAAGGTTGAATGTGATAAGACTGCCTAAATATGAGAATTCATCCCCATTCACTATGAAATCATAAGGGGAACCCAAAAAGTGTTGATGTGTATTATATCATTCAAACCATACAAGTAATTGAACAAGAGCATACTTGTGCACACACCTTCTCAAAAGGTTTTGATTGCATAAGAATAAATATCTTCTTTATTGATCCAATGAACCAAATCCTCTACCCAATATTTAATAACATCATAGATGTTTTAGGTCTATGGCCAAGCATCCATGAAATCATTATCATAGGTCATGGTGTACTCTAAGAGCTTATAATATTGTTTGAATGATGTCCTAGAGATGTTTTTAATTCTAATCTCAATGTTGGGTGACCTCATAATATCCTTATTGGACTTAGAAGAGAGAGAAAAGTTATAGAATACATTAACACATGGGAAGACCTATGGTTTTTATGTAGTTTAATTGATCCCCATTGCTCTAATGGTGATGAGTTAATCAGTGTATTTGATCTCATCATCATCAACCTCATCATCCATGCTCAGTTTCTAAACATCCTCTATCATTTTTAATACTTATTTGGAGTGTTTCAATCAAGTTATTCCCTGTAAGAAGGTTGTTTCTCTACAATCTAACTTTGGTTTAGGATTTGAGGATGAGTATGTTATTATTGAAATTTATGATCTTGATGTACAAAATCTTTATCATAGGGTATTCTCTAGGCTATGGGGTGAATTTAATGCAAAGGACATGAAATGATTTGAGTTCATAGACAACTAGTAATGGTAAAGCTAATCCAATGATACCTTATAGAGCTATGTGATATATCCCACAATAATGGTGTTAGTGGTCTCACATCATGTGAATTAAACTCTAAGTTGATGGAATGAGTCTAGGTTAGCCATTTCTTAGTTTGGTATTAATTCAAATAGTGTCATTTAGATTAACTTGATGGTAGTGGCACTCCTTGAGCTATCATATTAGAATCTTACCTTAGTCAAATTAATACATGCAATAAGCATTGGGAACATGCACCTATCTAGTTATTGTGGAATTTTGAATAAATTAGGGGTTATCCACATATTGATCTTTGATAGGTGGGCTGGATGAGTATTACATTACTTGGATGTATCAAGGTGCCTTGTGTTTTGATAGATCTATGTACTTGATCGACCAATTAGATGTTTCATATAGATGTGCAATATATTTATTAGTTTTGTGAGTCTTGATCTATACTCTATTATGACATTCTTAGAGCATTTTGATACCTTTTACACTTGAGTGTATGGAGGGACATGTATCACTTTTATATTTTCTTGATCGCCCACTCTGACACCACATGACATCTTAGGGATATGATAAATCTAACACCATGAAGGTGTCAGTATAAATGTGTTTCTTCTTCATTGGTTTCAAGATATGATGAGTCTAATGATTTTGATGATGTGAGACCTCTCGAGGCTCTAAAAAGTCTGACACCATGGGGGTGTTATTAAACACATAACACATCCTCATTATTTATAAGATTTAACTAGTCTAATGACTCTAAAGATGCAAAACCTCATAGGGTTTTAATAATTTTGACATTATAGGAGTATCAGAGAACACGTGATGCCTCCTCATTAGTTTTGAGATTGGATGGGTCTAACATTTAATAAAATGTGGAACCTCCCAGTGTTTGGATAAGACTGACAATGGGGGTATTTTTGAACATGTGGTGCCTCCTCATTGATTCTATGATATGACAAGTCTGATTCCTCTAATGACATGGGATCTCTTAGGGCTATGACAAGTTTGACACTCTAGGGGTGTCAATGAACACGTGGCACCTCTTCATTGGTTTTGGGATATGATAGGTCTAATATCTCTAATAATATAGGACATCCCAAGGGTCTAAAAATTATGATAATGAGTGGGTGTCAGTGAGAACATGGTACCTTCTCATTGGTTTTGCGATTTGATGGGTTTGACACCTCTAAAAATGCATGACCTCCTTAGTCTCTAACAAGTCTAACACCTTGGGGGTGTCGGTGAACACATGGTGCCTCCTTATTGGTTCGAAGATATGTAAAATATAAGAAAGTGCTAAGTCATTAAAAGTGTCCCATAAGTAATGATATTCTTACTTGTTAGTCCAAAATGATTTTGAGAGAGTGCCAACTTGGACTCTAGAATTATGACTCTAAGAAAATCCTATACACTATAATTTCTATAAAAAAATTAGTTATCTTGAAAAATGACTATGAAATTATTTTAAGAGTGCAACAAGTTAAACTATCATTTAAATATGTAACACAATGATGAGCTCTTTGATATGATAAATAGCTAATGGTAACACTACTAGAGACTCCTCTAATAAGGATTAAGCAGACATTGGGATTTTCATGTGTGAAAAAAGGTCAATTAGGACCAGATTAAGGTGTTATTTTTTTTTAATTTTCCAAATATAGAGGTCCCCTTTTCTTCTAAGAAAATGGATGTGTTGGTCACAACACTATCAATACTCTCATCACATGTGAAAACAAGACAACTATTCTTTAAATCTGTAATCTTGGGTCTGAAAGCTTTAGAAAAATTATAATCCACAAAAGGTTAGATTTGAAGCATAATTGAATGCTCTATGGATATGTTAAAAATTAAATGTTCTAAAACTTTATATAAATAACAATACTTTTTGAGTATATTTATCAAATGTGATTGATTAATATTATAAAATTTTCTAACTTATTTTATGACTAATTTAGAATCTCAAAAAACTTCTGAGTATTTAATATTCAATTCAATAACTTTTCAACACCAAGACATAATGCTTCAAATTCAACAATATATTTCTTTATTTTTAATAGATAATTGATAAGAATACATGAGTATTTTTCCTATAGGTGAGATAAAATGGCATGCACCATCAAATAATAAACACCAAATTATTAATCTACAAACTATACTTGCATGTTGCTCGTCTGGTTCATCTAAGGTGATTCATAAACTAGGTGGATATTCCACTATAAGTTTAACAACATAAACCTTTTAAGTCAAGGTGTTCCTCTCAAGTTATATGCCATATAAAAACACCTAAAATGTTGTTTTAAAATGTATTCTAGATATTATGAAAGTCATATACAACATACAAAAGAATATGCAACCCTTCACATGTAATCTCCACATGATACATTGCATATATTACTTCACACTTTAAACATGACACTAATCCATACATGAATACAATTAAAGTGCTTGTATAGAGGTAAAATACCAAATGTGAAGATATTTAATCTTGAGAGATAATTCTTGAGCTCTCTTAAATGTATATTTATTAGCGTCATTGCAAGGAATGTAAAAAATACATGTAAATAAAATGAACACATCAACCATAAAGAGAGATAATGTTGGGAGTAGAACAAGGATACCAAAATCATAGAGATTAATTGATGAATATGTGTGTAATTTATGCTATTTTGTCTCTTGTATACATTTTTGTATGTACTCGACCCTTGTAAGCATAGCAATAGGCTTCAAAATGTGAAGTCTTTCTTATGGATGTAGTGAAAGGTTGGAATATGAAGTGATGTCACTTTGTAAAACTCTAAATATAACACTAAATTGTATTATGAAATGGTTATGATATGATAGAGATTAATATATAGTTTCGTAATGGTTTCCCTTACTTATCTTTTATGGTTGTTCTATTTACAATAATGCTCTATTTTATAAATATTATCGAATGTTTTGTATTTAATAAACATACATTTTTTTATTTTTTATTCCTATTTTAGTTAATTAATGGATAAGATAAATCTGATCTATAGTCTATTTTATTCTTTTCTCATGTATCACACTAGCTATCACTGTATTAACATGTTATTATCGGTTTTCTAGGAAACTCTGATAAGAATGGTGCAGTGAGCATGGAACTTTTGGGAGAAACATGTTGAGATGGTTTCCAAGGTAAAAATATTTTTAAAGTTGGCTAGATGAAAGAGTCTAAAAATTTATAGAATAAGGATAAAAAAGAATCAGGAAGACTACAAAAGAAGTTATTCAAGAGAATGTATATGGAAAAAGTTATGAATTCTTTTGGTGCAAATTTCTAGATTATTAGTTGTGTGTTTATATAGATTGGATTACTATTGTTTTCAACCAATAAGGATAGAATTTATAGTCTAGATGGAAGAAAAGTTAGATAAAAAATGAACTCTAGATATTGAATAGAATTATGCAATAGATCATTGGGCCAAGACTATCATCAAAGGTTACATCACTAATTTTTTTGTTCAAGGCTATTTGTCTTTTGAAGATACAAAGGATTCGTTTGTGAGAGGAATCCAAGGAAAGTTCCTTCAATGACTACCTACTTTGATTAAAATGTTGGTTGTTGAAAGGGCCATGGTGCTTATCCCTACCAACATGGAGTAGTCACTTTAGGTTTTATGGTGGTGCATGTGATATAGGATGGAATAATATAGAGTTGAGCATAAGAACTTGATCTTGAATCCAAAATATGAAAATAATATAGATCCAAAGTGAGAAGAAAATGTTGGGATTTGAAAGAGAACTATGACAACAAAGAATCTGGAATAAATTAGATAATCCATATTTAACTATGAATAGGAGTAAAAATAAATTAGAGGATGTTGAAGAGAGGGGAGCCTATAAAGAGGATACACAAATTATAGAAATTGGATAATGTAGATATTATGTATAACAAGGAATGGAAGTGCCCAAGAAGGAAGAAGACATAAATTGGCAAAGAGAGGATATGGATCAAAGTGAAGAGAAAAAGGAAAGTAGGATAGCAATAAACTAGTTAGAAGATAAGATTAGATGATAGTTATAAGGAAGAATATTATTTGGACCAAAGAAGGACTATTCTCTAGAGGAAGTTATGAATAATTATGGAAGTATCATAGGTTAATATTGAAAATAAAATAATTTTAAGACAGATAATTAATTTCAAGAATACGCATCCCTTGAGCCCAATTTATCATTATAAATAAGAAATAAAAGTGTAGAGTAAGGGACATAAATAAATTGGTTTGAATTGTATATAGATAATTTTTTAAAACTTAGTGTAAAATAAAAGAAATTAATAGAGAAGAAGAGTTTAGAATAAGCCGGATTCACTTTAAAAACTAGTTTTAAGACACCAATAAAAATTAGTGCACATAAGCTGATAGTCACAATTGCTAATACACCAAGTATGGCATTCAATTCAAGAATATTTATTATTTTAAATCCATATGATGGGTTTTTTGACCCTGAACAATATTTATTAACCTGTGAAATGGCAAGTTAAGGGAGTGACTGCTAAAGATGTGAAGAAGTGAAAACTCATGGTAACTTTAATAATTCAAGTCATGGAGTTAATTTATAAAAGGGATGTTAATTAGCTAAGTCTTAAATAATTTAAGTATAATTTAAGATGAAGTGTTTGATTTAGACCATTGAAGATCTTAAAAAGATTAGGTAGTAAAGCAGAGAATCATTATGGGACTATGATTGCATATTTTCAGATGTAATGAATAAGATTGATTTTATCATGGAAGATAAAGATAAAGTTGCTTGGTTTATAGAATGGGTGTGATAAATAATTAGATTTTCCATTGTGTATTCCCAATTTTTTACCAAGGTTGATGCTTGAGCAACTATTCTTCGAATATAAATGATTGAAGATGGACATGCTCCATTAGCCAATTCTAAAATTAAGATGAAGATATATGCTTTTATTAGAAATATGGATGAGATTCATGAGAATAATAAGACTATGTTAGGTCTATGGTGTATGGATTATGGTAAGGAAGGATAGGAATGATTATCCTAGAATCAAAATTGAATTCTATGACATATGTAGAGTAGTAGGACATGCAACTTCAAAGTGCCATTTACTACAATAGTATATTTGAAAACTATAGAGGTTTTATTATAATTTATATAAGTCAACTAACCATGAGGAGAAAATTTGCCTTGATCTATAGGAACTAAAGTAAGATACCACCAAGAATGTCTTCTTATTCATAACACACCAAATACCTAATATGAAGTATAGAATTCTAGGCTTGAAGGTGAAAATTACTATTGTGAGACAAGATGGTCTGGGGTGAATGCCTTCATCACTTCAATATCTAACTATGGTATGGATGGATGGACACCATCATCTCCATAGTATCAGTATCAATCCTCATGGAACACTATGATTCCTCAAAATCAACAATAAAATTAGGCTTCAACATCACCTTGAAAATAGTATGGTAGATATGATGCAAAATAAAAAAAATCAAGGGGATTTTATGGATAATAGTTGAAAAGTTGGATTTAAAAAAAAATGAGGATGATACAGGGGAGGATATCAGGGAGTTTGAAGTAACAAAAACTAGTAAGCACATTAAACAATCTAGTATTATCTATGTGGTGAATATAACCACTTCACATGAAACTACCCAACTAATCCACAAAGGTAAATATAATTCATATATTGTAGAGTTTTAGGACAACACCATATGGAATATTGTCTAGTTTTGTAAAATTAAAGGAAATAAAATCCAGTGTGAAATGTAAATATGAAAATTTTCAACCTAAGGAGAATGTATTCATACAAGCAATTACCAAGTAACAATATGCAGGGTAAAGATTTCCATTATTAAATATACCACTTGATAAAATAATAAGGAATGTCTAACAAGATAAATATCCTAATCTTGAAAGAGAAAAAGGCTTGATGTATCAAGCAGATCAAGTCCTACAGAACATATAGTAAGAGAATGCATCAGAAAGTAATGCTATAAATATTGATGCATAGATGTAGGGTAGTATAAAAAATATTATACATAATTTACTCGATTGTGAAAAATGAAGATAAAATTTTACCAACAAGGTTGTTTGGTATGTAAAAACTAAAAAGCCGTGGGATGTTGATTCTTAAATAGAAATTAAACTTGTAGGGTATGAGGTACCTAATGTTGTTTTTGACTTTCTAAGAATAATAAACGTGATACCAATTTATACATGGGAGGCTATTGGTCAACCATCACTGAGTTATAGTTTGGTTATTCTCAGTCTCATAGATTATGGGAGAGTAGAACTAATTGGTGGGCTTGAAGAGAAAAATTAAGGTTACTGATTTAAGTTTACAAGGATATTTTAATGTAGATGATATGAAAATAGATGATACTCATTATCATTATTTGATTGGTAAGAAATGGTATTATGATGGATAAGTGATTATAAATATAGTGCAAAACTAATTGGAGGCACACTAAGTAGATAAAATGATTAGGATTATTTTGAATAAGTCTGAGCATAATCTATATGTCACTCATATAGAATCATAGTCACCTTATGTTTATGGAGACAATAGTTGGTTTAATGTTAATGCATATAACAAATATAATGTTATTAGAGATGACAAATATCAATTCCCCAAGACATAGCTAGGGTGTCAAAAATAGTTGTAGTCAATTGAACAACTTGTGTACAGGCTAGTTGTAACAATGTCACTAACACTCCAATTTTAGATTGAAGAATGTAGGTTGCCATCTATGTGATCTCCAACTATATTAGAGGTATATTTTTAATATAATATAAGTGTAAATTCTATGGGTTAGATAGAGCCTACTCAGAAGGTATCTTACCTTAGGAAGCATCATCTTCAGTAAGTGGCAACTAAGATACACATATGTTGAATTAGGTTTGGGGGGATCACGAGGTGTGCCTATTTCCAATGGTATTCACTATTGAATGTCAACCACCAAAATAATTTTCAACTAAGAATCTCAATCAATTTATTTTATGATTATAGTAACATGTAATTAGTGGGAACAAAGATTCAATGCACTTAATTATGCATTAAATAGAACTATTATGACATGGTGGGCAGTTAATAGATAAATTAGTTACCATGGGATGAAGTGTGTTAATTTATACGAGCATGGTTTCAACTACCAAGCATTATTATTATTAAATATTAGCCATTATTTAAATAAAGACAATATCTAGAGTTACATATACACCAATGCATAGACATATGATCTATGTAGGGTGTCAAACCTAGGTACAGGTGCATGTGTTTACATACACTTTGGAAACACTTCTAACTACTTGTTATATGCATCAAGAACACATGTGAGAAATAAAGAATTAATAATAAGTTTAACAAGACCTTTCCAAATGTTTCTGTTTGAAGATGAAAATATTATAGTGAATGATGCTTTACAAAAATTGAAAATGTTTCTATATCATGGGTGAGTGGAAGACCTGAGTACTTTAACAGACTCATCATCACATCAAGAAGCAACTTGTGATTTGAATGTAGCTATAAAAAACTATAAGGTTATTAAAAATAAGGAATAATTTCTTATACAACCTTATAATAGGATCCAAGATGAGTTTATAGTGTCTAGTGATATTGATTAGGATATGGACTGGAGTGGATTCTTTGAACTATAACGAGAAGTTGAGCCACCAAAAGTTCAAATCATAGAACAAAATGAAGAAGAGAAGCTACAAAATTTCAATATTTTAGAATAATAATGATATAGAAATCTAAAATAATCCATTTATAGTGACTCTAATAGGATATACTAGGAACCATTGAAGAAAATTATTGATAATATTAGAATAGAGTCTATGCCAAAACTTGTGACTTTGAGAGATTACTAGAAGTATAATGAAATTTTAGAAGGTTTGAAATTATTGAGGGGATATCAAGATGTTTTTTCCTACTAAATTAATAGAGGTGAAATGGTTAGATCCATAATTTTGGGAGATGTATATTGAACTCAAAGAGTGCACATGACCTGTCAAGAAGTACCCTTATAGATTGAATACCAACATGAAGTTAAAGGTGAAGGCTAAACTAGATCACATGTAAGAAGCATGTATTATTTACCTAATTGAAAATATGGATTGGGTTATTCCTATGGTTATACAACCTAAAATTTAGGTAAGATCAGGGTATGTGGAGATTATCATGTGCTAAATGATTCTTGTATCAGTGACCCATTTTTGATACCTTTCATTGATGAGGTTCTGAAATCGATTTTAAGACATGAATTATATTATTTTAAAAATGGATTCAGTGTTTATTATCAAATTCATTTGTAGAAGAGGATCATGCCAATATAACATTTGCTTTGAGTGGGGATATTTTGCATAAAAGATAATTATATTTGGTCTAAAGAATGGTTTAACTATATTTTCTAGGGTTATAGTGACTACTTTTAAGAATTTCATTCATGGTTTCTTAGAAGTTTATCTAGATGATTAGGTTTTATTTCCTTTATTTAAAGACCACATGTCCAGATTATGGCTAATGTTAGAGCATTACAAATCTCTATGAATTATATTAAATTTGAAAATATACTTGTTTTTCACACCATTTGGTTTTTTTAGGCCATGTCATTTGTAGTATAAGAATTTTGGTTGATCAAGCCAAAATCATAGTCATAGTAGGAATGCCTTCTCCAAATAGTTCTACATAAGTGCGAGTATTTTTGGGTCATAATGTTAGAATAATTAATTAATCCTACCTTTTTAATAAATGTCTCAAGGTGATTTACACCTTTGATTAACATAGGTTAGTTAGGTGGGGTATTTCCTAGGTGTGATTAGTTGTAAGCTCCTACAAATTAGGAGATATAATCTCATTTAGTATTGTATAAATAAGTACCTCTTATAGTGTTTTTATCAATTAAATTAATGTAATTTATTTTGGATTTCATTTGGTATCAGAGCAAAAAATTCCTGAGGAGTTTTTTCAAAGCATTGGAGAATCGATGGAGATCGAGAGCAAGATTTGTGCAATCATTGGATGCATCACACTACTTAAATTTCAGCCATCCCAAGCCAAAATGCTATCAAAATTTCTAGCCATTTTTGCAAAATCAGAATAGTTGTCTTGCAGGCAATTTTTTTTGTTTCACAAAATTTTCACCATATTTGTATTAAACTGGGCTAAAACTATTCTTTTTTAAAGAGGGTTTTGATGGTACAATTAAAGATATGAGATCAAATATATAAAATCTATTTAGATCTAAATATATCAATTATTTTATATCAAAATCTTCGTATAATATTTATTTTTAGATCTGTTAGACTTTTTCTGGTTTAGATCTACAAGGGGTGTCTTTCTCATTGATATGCATTGTTCTAAATACTTTTGCATCTCCAAAAGTCTAAATACCATACAAATTTCATTAGGTATCTATAGTAGTCATTCTGATGTCTAAACTACTTCAACTCTAGGTCTAATATAAATTGTTTCTATGTCAACCTAGGTTTCACTTGGCTTTAAGATCATATCAACATTGACCTACATCCAAATCCCTCAAAGATGTCAACTCTACAAATCTTGATTTGGCATTGGCATTGAATTTTTAGACATTGAAGAGATAGATAATATAAATCTAAGATCAGAGGGATCTGCTAATGTGTCGACCAATTTGCATTATTTTTTGCCTTAGCATTAGAATTTAGACTGTTGCATAGGAAAGAGAAGTCTAAAATTAGCACTTTGTATCTGCTAGCAAACCACTAACTATGGCATCAGATCCAGATTTGGATTACTTTATTTTTATCATATGTTTTAGATATGGTGTTAAATTCTTCTTGAAAACAAATATCTAAGGTGTCAATAGGTTGTTACCTTGTCATGTTTCTTTTTTCTTTTTTCATCTATTATGGTGTATTTGACTGGGAGAGGAGAGACATTGAAAGAGGTAAGATGTGCCTTGTAAAAAATTATTAGCACTCCTCTCAGCCAAAGACAAACAATACTCACCAATTTCTCCTTTTTACACACTAGTTTGTTCATAGCTGTATTTTCTTTAAAAGAGGAAGTCAAAATCCATTGCATGCATACTGAGGTAATTGACAAGATTAATTTTCACTTTCATTGGTTTTTCTAAGTCCATGGAAAAATTATAGTTCCAACAAGTGGTTTAATGAATATATTATTTTTTGTTTTGGCCTCAAAAATTAATTTGCAGTGTTTTTTAATTGATTTGACATATTTTTATGAAAAATTGAAATGCTTATAACTTTTGATTCGTAACTCAAATTTGAGTTCTGATTATTTCAAAAGTGCATAATTTTCAATTCTATATCTATTGGTGTCATTAATTTATAAAAATTCCATAGAAAAATTATAACCTCATTTGCTCCTCGGATGCATTTTTGGTTGAAACTGACATCTAATTGTCCATTGCTTATTTGGACGTATTTTCGATAGAGTCTGATGTCCATTATGTGATTGTGCACAATTTTTCATCTTTGTGTATGCATTTTTGCATTTTCTTTACATTTTTCAAATGCACATTTCATTTCCACACTTAAACAGACTTGTATTTCATTATCATTTGCAACTTTTAAAATGTTTGGTTTATGACCATGTTTTGTGCTCTCCGACACACAATTGCTCAAAAGTACAAACACATCTCGAGTTTCAAGATATTTGGTTAGTAGTTGAAGTCACATGGGTCAAACATGTAACAAATGTTGATCAAAAACAAAAATATAACAAGGCTAATAAGAAGGCTAAGTTGATAATCATGTTTGGTGTTTCGGATGAGGTACAACCTCATATTCATAGTGCTATAACTGTAAAAGATGCATGGGATAAGCTTAAAACAATATATGAAGATAAGAATAAAAATCAAATCTTACATCTTCAAAGCCAATTACACACTCTTAATCTCAAATTAGATGAAAAAGTAGAAGCATTCCTTAGAAGAGTTGCAACTTTGTGGGATTTACTTCAATATTTGGGTGAACTGGTGACAGATGACTCTTTGGTCCCTATAGTCCTTAGAGCATTTCCCCCTACATATAGGATCCTTATGACCACATTGAATGTCATAGGACAAAAACCAACCTTTGAGGTGTTGGTTAATTTGTTACAATAAGAGGAAGTTATTCATAATTTAGAGGAAGTAGATGATGAGCATGCACTCGCATCATATCAGAAGGGGAAAAAACCATGAAGGGTCAAAAGCAATCTCCAAAGTAGAATAAACAAAAAAACCAAGGGAATAATTCATATTATCTTAAAGTAAGTCAAATTTGTGGAAAACATAGACATGACTTGAAACATTGTTGGTACAACACATTTCAATAGGGATCATCAAGCAAACAACCCTCTTTCAACAAGTCACCACAAACAAACAAGAATCAACCACAACAATAAAATAGGTGGAAACAAAGAAATTCCAAGCCTAAACAACATGGAAATATTGCTAAAGACAATGATTCTTTAAATGAGGAGTATGGTTTAGCTTCTAAAACACATGAGTCTACTAATCATCCAAGTGTAGTTTGGTATGTTGATTCAGGGGTAACCAGACACATGATAGGTAGAAAAGATTGGTTTTTTACTTTGACAAAATCAGAATCAAAGGGAAATGTTTCACTTGGATATGATACCTTATATATATTTCAAGGTAGTGGTGACATCAAACTTCAACTTGGAAATATAAATTGCAACATTTCAAATGTTTTATATGTTCCAAATCTTACAAAAAAATTCTTGTTTGTTAATCAATTTTTGGACCACAACCTCATGGTTGAATTTGATCAACAAAATGGTCAAAATTTTTGCCACATCAAAGATAATTATAGGCATTTCAAAGTGATTTCTAGGGCTTTCAACATTGGCAAAATGTTTTAGCTTGATTTTGTTCAAAATGATCATTAAACACTCGTGGTCAAAGATACAAAATTAGGTAATTTGTAGCATAGAAGATATGGTCACTTGAGTTATGGTTATTTGGTTCAATTAAGCAAACAATAAATGGTTCATGGTATTACCAAACTCAAGTAATATTTTGATATATGTACTAGTTTCTTAACATGAAAATAATGAAGAGCTCCCTTTGGAAAGACTAAGTATTAGTCACTTAGTAAGTTGGACTTGGTGCACACTAATCTTTGTGGACATTTTTCTCCTAGTCTTAGAGGGTATAAATATTTACATCTTTTTGTTGATGATTACTCACAAAAAAATTGGGTATATTTATTGAATACTAAGGATCAATATTTTCAAGTCTAAAAAACATTGAAGACCATAATTGAAAATGAAAATGATAGGATAATCAATACCCTCCACTTAGATCATGGGGGGGATACACCAGTAAAGAATTCTTAGCCTATCTCAGTGTAAATGGAATCAATTGACAATTGATATCTCCATATTCACCTCAGTAGAATGGAGTTATAGGATGATGTAAAAAATTCATTGTGGAAATGTTTCACAACATGGTTGAGGATGCAAAATCTCCTAATATATATTGGGCATAATCTTATCACACTGCAGTTTAATTTTTGAATAGGTCACCCACCAAAGCTCTTGATGGAATCACACCACATGAAGCTTAGACAGGGAATAAACCAAAGGTAATTCACCTTTGAGTTTTTAGTTCCAAGGCATATATGCATGTTCCTAAGAATAAAAGAAAGAAGTTGTATAAGAAAATAAAAGAATGTATTATTATGGGATATAATGCACCATCAAGGGCATACAAAGCTCCTTGATTTATAAATAAATAAGATATTAATCAACAGAGATGTAGTGTTTTATGAAAAGAGTGGCAATCCACCTTCTACATAGGTAAATGATACAAGTAAAAGCCTTGTAATATTATTAGATAGTGATGGTGAAAGTGAATAAGAAGATAGTCAAATAGGACCTCTAGCACCACTACCTATAGTTCAATGTATGACCAAGTGGTATACAAGTACTTTATGCGATGATAACTTGAATGGATTACTAGATACATCCAATTTAAGATTAAGGACTCAAATGATGGCTCAAGAAGAGGTTAATATGGCCCTTATGAGAATTATGCAAGAAACATATGAGCCCTCAACAGTAATATAAGCCCTAAAGTTTAGACCTTGGAAATATGCCATGGATGTAGAGTATCAATCACTGATAAAGAATAACACTTAGAAACTTATTGATCTTCCACTAGGAAAGAATCCCATTGGATGCAAATGGGTCTTTAAGAACAAGTACAAAGTAGATGGAAATATTGGTAAGTATAAGTCAAGGCTTGTTGTAAAGGGGTATGCTTAGAAAGAAGGAATTGACTATGATGAAACTTTTTCTCTCATAGCTAAGATAAAGACTATCTAAATGGTTTTTGCTATGGCTAGATAGTTTGGATGGAAAGTCCATAAAATGGACATAAAAAGTGCCTTTCTCAATGTATATTTGAAAGAGGAAGTCTACATGAATTAACCTAAAGGATTTGTTACACCTAATTAGGAACAAAAAGTGTGTAAGCTTATCAAGTCTCTCTATGGGTTAAAATAGGTTCCCCGAACCTAGTACATCAAGATTGATGAGCATCTCCTACAACATGGATTGAATAGGAGTTTATATGATCCTAATCTCTACCTCAAATAGTATGGGGGAGGTTGTTATAGTGATTATTTATGTTGACAATCTAGTCATCACTGACACACATTAAATATGATTGATACAACTAAGAATGATCTCAAGTGATTGTTTAACATGATAAATCTTGAGCTACTACACTATTGTCTTAGTTTGGAGGTATGACAGAAGGAACATTATATTTTTGTTTCATAGATGAAGTATACCAAGACATTACTTGAGAAATTTAGGATGATGGACTGAAATCCTATTACAACACCTATGAAGACAAGACTTTAGTTATCTCATACAAATCCATCACCAGATGTAAATGCAACTCTCTATCAGTAGTTGATTGGGAGTCTCATTTAATTGACATATACTAGGATAGATATTAGTGATGTTGTCAACTATCTTTCTCAAAATACATAGGAACCAAAGGTGGCACATTAGAAAGTAGCAAAGTAAGTATTGAGATACATCAAAGGTACAATTAAGTATGGCCTAAAGTACAAGAAGAATGACAAGTTCTTCTTGACAGGATACACAGATGCAGATCATGTAGCTTTTATTGATGACAAGAAATCCACTTTTGGATTTGTGTTCTTTCTAAGATCTAGTCTAATTTCATGGGAAAGTAAGAAGTAGAATTATGTTTCTAGATCTTCTACAGAGGCAAAATATCATGCCATAGTAGGAGATATCTATGAAGCAATATGGATACGTAGCCTTCTTTTAGGACTTGGAGTTTCATAAACTTAGCCTAAAATTTTGATTTGTGACAATCAGGGCATTATACATCTTGTTCACAATCTAGTGTTTCATGAGATAACCGAGCACATAGAGGTTCAAATTCATTTCATACATGAACATGTTTAACAACACAACATATAACTCTAATATTGCCCCACTTAGGATCAGTGTGCAAATGTAATCATGAAGTCACTTGCACATGATAAGTTTGAGGCATTTAGGAATTCTCTCTCTTCTTCTCTTCAAGATATGATCAATTAAGGGGGGAATGTTAGAATAACTAATTAATCCTAGCTTTTTAATAAATGTCTCAAGGTGATTTACACCTTTGATTGACATAGGTTAATTAGGTGGTTTATTTACTAAGTGTGATTAGTTGTAATATCCTATAGATTAGGATATCTAATCTCATTTAGTATTGTATAAATAAGCACCTCTTGTAGTGTTTTTCTCAATTTAGTTAATGCAATTTATTTTGAATTTCACATACAAGGTTCTATAGAAAGTTTATCAAAGGATGCATAGCTATATCTATGCCCTTGTAAAAATGATTATGCAAATAGGTGAGGTTCAAATAGATACAATAATATTAACCAAAATTTGTTGAAATAAATCAAAGGTTAGTTACAACTCCCATACTGGTCTTTCGTTGCTGGATTAATCCATTTCATATTTATGTAGATGCTTCAAGTATTACAATGGGCACTATGTTAGCACAATTAGGAGATGGTGGATTGGACCATCCCATCCACTTCACAAGTGTAAAAATATTAGTTTTAGAAAAAAATTATACTACAATAGAACAAGAAGTAATAGCAATGGTGTTTTCACTATATAAGTTCAGGGGTTATCTTTTTATGATGCCCTTTGAATTCTTTACTAATCATTAGGCCTTACAATACTTGTTTAACAAACTTATGTTGGGTGGAAGGATTTATAGGTGGTTAATGTTATTCAAAGAATTTCATTTAAATTTAAATGTTAAACCTAGATGAGAGAATGTGGGACCTAACCATTTGATAGGGATATGAAATGGATAAGAACCTAAAGAGTTGTAAGATGAATCACAAATGCTCATCTATTCAGAATATTTTTGATCCATGAGAATATGGAGGATATAGACAAGTTTATAGAAAAAAAATCTTTATAGTACACTACGTGGAGCAAGACAAAAATTAATTGATAATATTAGCTATTCCTTAACTATCATAAATGGATTTTTGTATAAGATGGGAAAAGATGAGGTGTTATGTAGAATGGATTTGGAGCATGAGTGATTCCAACTTCTTGAAGAGGCACATCAAGGAATCATAGGAGGGAATTTTATAGGTGAATCCATTAAAGGAAATATATTTATAATTTTTCTATGGTGGCCTAATTTATTCTAAGATGCACATCAAGTTACAAAACACTGTGATGTTTACCAAAGGATGGGCAAACCTAACCTGAGGGATGAGATGGATTTGAACCCAGTGCTCATAGAATAACCTTTTAAAGAATGGGGTATTGATTTTATGGGGCCTATAATGCCACAAAGTAAGAATAGGCATGAAAGGTATATCATCAATGTGATAGATTAATTTAAAAATGGGTTGAAGCTACTGTGACACTAAGTTGCAGTGCCAAGGATGGAACCAAGTTTTTGTATGTAAATATCATTACATGATATCAGTGTCCAATAAAATTGGTTAGTGATTAGGGAACACATTTTATGAATAATACATTAAAAAATCTCATATAATAATTTATGATATCACACAATAAAATTAATATGTATCCCTTGTAGGAAAATGGACAAGTTAAAGGTTCAAATAAAACTAGGAAAAATGTTAACAAAGATATGCAATGTTCAACATGATAATTGGGAAGATAGTATTCCTATGATTCTCTAGGAATATAAAACAAATTACAAGCATACTATAATATTTAATGCATTTCAATTGGTCTATGAATTTAGGTAGTGATTCCTATGGAATATGTAGTTCCTAGCTTGTGCATTGCTACGATAATGAGACTTAAGGAGCAAGATTCTCTAAGACACATTTGATAGATTTAACCAAAATGGAAGAAAATAGGAAAAGAGTACAGTGGATGTAGATAATTAAAAATCTCAGTTAGAGTGGCATGATCATAACCTATGATCTAAACAATTATATCCAAAATAAGTAATCTTACTATACGATAATAGATTTAAAGCATTTCTTGGCAAGCTACACATTAGATGAAAAGGACCTTATATCATTCATGATGTTTCACAATAGGGAATAATTATCCTCAAATATTTTTATGGAACCATGTTTTCAAGATGTGTCAATGGTTGTAGGTTTAAGCCTTACCATCAATAATCTCTATCATTTTTTGCAACAAATATGAGAGGGTGTTGAGTAGTACCATGCGGATTAAGGTTTTTTGTTTAAAATTTTGTTTTCCTATTTTATTTTAGGTTTTATTTGTGTTTGTATGGTGTGATTTATATCACAAGACATCATAATTATAGTGTTTTTATCAAAGTCATAGAGTGAGATCTATTAACAATTTCTACTTGAAGGAAAGACAACTTACAATGGGTACATAGGGTTCGTCAGTTAAGTCCAAGAATGAGGTACGAAAAATTAAAGTATGGATAAAAGACCATCAATAGTCATTTAAAACCATTAATGATAATACACTTGAAATATTTCATCTTTCCCAAAGTATATCATATGTTAAAATGACAAGATCTATAATAAAGAAAAGTGGGTAGTTGGGAAGATGACACATCACATCAAATATCTATGATCAGATGGATCAATGTTTTTAGATGAATAATGGTAACCATCACATTGATATCAATTGGTTGACATTAATTCTTGAGGTAAATCATTTGTAACTAGTTCAACACATTTAAACATGTTAGATAGATAGATTTTAGAGGTAAATATTATAGAACAAAGGGCATGAAGAACACAAAGACATTATACAGTTTTACGAATAGGAGAGATCTTTAATTTGTATTTAATTAAATTAATTGTGTTTAAAATTCTTAACAACACCATTATAGCTTAAGATTTTTTTCCATTTATCTACACTCTTAAACATGGCTCATGCAAAACTTTTAATTCTACTCACTGATGCACAAAATGAATAAATAAGAATTATCCTAGCACTCAAGAAAACTAGGTACCATCATCATGGATCATTTTTATTTCATTAATGGTACAAAAGCCACTCTTTTTAGCCTTGATTAATCAAAATAAGCACAAGTAGGAGATATGCCTCTTTAACACCCCTTGTAAGGTTATGATGTAGAGAAAATTATTAGGATACCTACTTTTAGGTAATTGGACAAGGCAATGATTACATTTATGATTAGATATAATGAGTGTGTTATTCATCTTTCTCAATATGTTACAATATTTATCAACCTTGTGACCATGGCAAGGGCAACAAGACTTATAGCTTGAAAACATTTTTTTCCTTATAAATATAAGGCTCCAACCATCCACTTAAACATTAGGGAAAATATATAAGGTTAGATAGGGGAAATACCATTACATTTGGGGAAGATAATTTGGTGCACATTCTCTCTAAATGTATCTTCAAATGGTTTTGGTAGATCACCAAAAGTGTCAGTCAAACAACCAAAGGTATTGTGGACATTATGTATCACATGATATAGACGCATGAAGATTTTAATTTGCCAAAGTTTTTGACCTTAAAACTAAAAATAAACATCGAGAAGGTTCTCATTGACACATTGTAGGCATTTGAATATAAATCCTTAGTTTTGACTTATTTTTTTACACAGTGGAAATTAGTAGAGGGACTAGTGAATTCAGAATAAGACTTTTGGCCAACAAATGCATTCACTAACATAATTTGGACCAAGATAGGGTAGTATTAAAAATAGTTAGGTTAATTTAATGTATGGTAGGTAGAGATCTAAGTGATGATCATATCACACTCTTGAGTACCCAAGGAAGTTAAAAGTAACTAAGGCAACATGTGATAGTGATAAAATTGCATAATGGCATTCAAATCAAAGTTCATGAGTTTTCCAAAGTAATCACAACTCTACCTCCCATTTTCATAATTATGTTGGATGCATAGGTGGAATTTCTATGTTAAAAATCCCTAGCTTTTACGTCGGTATAAACTCTATAATCCATACCTCTAGGTGAAAAGCAACCTATGCCTACATAGGCACAAGATCAATTATAGGCACCACCAAAAATAGAAGTGACTCTATCATAGGTTGATAAAATTAAAAGGAAGGCCCCAGTTTGATGAGCCTCACAATCATCTAAGAAGAGGATAAACCATACAAAGTCATGGCTAGATAATAATCACGTTCTAAAAATAGTTGCTAAGTGTGACCTGATAGAGTTAGGATTTGAGGAGTAGGAAGTTTTGTAGTCTATGCTCACAAACATTAGTAATGATGTGTATAAGCAATAATATGAAATTGAATTCTTCTTTTGGAAGGTATTTCACATCTACTAGGTGTAAAATTAGGTAAGAAAATATTTTTAGGTGGATATAACTCAACTTCCTACATACATTATTATAGATAATGTTGGACAAGAAGTAGTGCACCAATAGTTTTAAGTATAAATTTTCCAATTGGATCCAATTATAGAATCCTCTATTGCACATGAAATGTATTTTTTGACATAAGAAAGTCCACCTCAAACCCTAGTGCATAAGCTAAGGACCCATGTTATGCCTAGAATCTTTCCATTAATTAAAGAAAGGATGGTGTCCTTTTCAAGGAAACATCAAAGGTTAGATATCAATAATAAAAAGGATCCCAACAATAAACTTATGTCTATATTTTGAAGAGGTCAAATAAGACCCTCACTCTCCCTCCATCTATAAAAATGAAGACTATCACATGAATAAGTACTATTGTGGAATCATCCTCTTTAGAAGATTCATAATTAGTTATAATTTTTGACTCACCAACTCTCATGGAGGATCTTGAAGAGACAATTTTTTGATAGCCTAAGTAACAAGCTGATAAAATAGATATCACAACACAACAAGTTTCATAGGATCAAGAGGAATGAGAAAAATCACATAAGGAGGCTAAGAAGATGTTGAAGGAAGAAAATAAAAAAATAAAAAAAGAGGAAAACCACAAGGCTATAGATGAAGAAGAGGAAAAACAATAGGCTAAATATAAGGAGTGCAAGTAAAATTCTAAGGAAGGAGAGGCTAAAAATAAAAGAGTCAAATAAGTGGAGGCAAAGAAGATAGAAGAAGAAGCAACAAAGAATTAATAAGAGAAAGAAAACCAAGAAGATTAGGCTATATATAAAAAAGATGAAGCAATGACACTTACAAAGGCTCAAGAGGATTAAAATACCAAATAATATTTATGTACCCAAGAGGAAAAAGCTAAGTGGTAAGCTGAAGAGAAGAAAGCTGAAGCTAATGGTAAGGCTGAAGCAGAAGCCAAAGCCAAGGCTGAGAAAGAGGCCAAGGCCAACGCTAAAGTGGATGCCAAAGCTAAGGCTAAGGCTGAATTAGAGGCCAAATCCAAGGCTAAGGTAGAAGTAAAATACAAGGAAGATGTAAAGAGTGTAGCATAATAGAAATTTATAACACAACAAGCATCGACAACCACCAAGATGGTGTAAACAACTGAGACCTAAGAAACACTGCCCAAACCTTGATGTTTGGAAACTACTCAAGGAGATGTGTCGGAGAAGGCCTATCAACTAAGGCCTAAAATAACTAGCTAATGGATATATGATGTCCCTACACACACAAATTTTATCTTCCCATGGTACAAATTAAGAAGGCACCTATCCTAGTTGTAACTTCCACCATGGATTTGGCTACAATAACACATGAAACATCTCTAGATGTTTTTTAACTTCCAATAAATAAAGAAATTAAAGTTACAATTTATTTTTAGGAATAATTAACATAGAAGGATTTGACCTTGGAACAAGAAGTCTTGCAACTATGGGAAGACAACGTAGACCTATACCTCCATTTCTCTAATGTGTACTAGCTCATCACTAATACTTACCCTATATTGGTCACTCAAGTCCTAGGTGACCAAGTCATGTCAAAATAAAAGTAGTTCTCAACTCCCTTATCCCAGGTAACAATGGACTAAACTACTATGTATAAGTTGTAATCCCTTTTTAGTCAAGGGAATAACATCAAAGCAAAAATAAAGGTAATTTGTGAGCTCTTGGAATAATATAATCAATTATTGGATACAACTATAGTTCAAGCTAAGCACATCACCCAAAGAATGCTTAATTGGAAGTAAGATCTCACCAATTCATTATCTAGAGCCAAGCTAGATTTTAGTAGGGAAAAAAAATCCAAAGTTGTAATGGAAGATCATTCAACTACCTCTGCGTCAATGGACACTACACTCAAGTAGTTGCTTGATTCATGGGATAATGTCATGTAAGAGATATAGACTTGGAAACATGAGATTATGTGCAACACATTTATTGGCATTCAAATGTAGAGGCATGCAGATCATTTGGATGATCTCTCCCAAGATATTAAGCTCAAAATATCAAATTCCAAGGCACTCATCAGTATCAAAAAGATGAATATATTCAAAATTTGATGGTGACCTAAGTTATATTGTGCACATTGCTCACTATGGTGTAGGAAGTGCTTAATGACTATAAAATGTTGAATCAAGATTTTCCAAAACTTGATAGCTCTATTATATAACTCATTGATAAGCCTCAATTTATTCCTCCTCATCAGCTTTAATATGTAATCTAATAGATAAAAACATCTGCTATGTCTCAGCCATAAATGTAATGAGAACCATAGCCTATAGCAACATATTATGTAGCACTAATTTTACCTTCTGAATCTGAAGTAGAATTAACATCACAATAACTATAGGTGAAACCAACTCAGAGCATACCATCACCTACTCACTAGGTATTACACTTCAATTTGTTCATTTTTCACAAAAAAATCCACACATTAGTAGGATGGCCTTAAGTTTTAGGATCGGGACTAGGCTGGTTGAAAATTTGTAAAGGGAAGCCACTTGAATAAGTTAGTCTATTGAAAACTTATGAGAATAGTAGGATAGCATTGATATTTAGTTAAAAACCTGAAAGGGAGGCTAAGTAGTGTGTAAAGGGTGAAAACTAGTAAACAAAACTTAGAATGATAAATGCAACTCTTTTTTCTAGTTTAGTTCCTCAACACACTCAAAGTTTTCAAGCTTCAGCTCAGGATACCTTTACTATGACTTTGTCTCAAGATGTATTGAAAGGATTGAATATTAATCAAAAGCGCTTTGTAAAAATCTATATATATCACTTAATTGTATTATGAAATGGTTATGATGTGATAGAGATTAATATATAGTTATACAATGGTTTCCCTTATATTTTATAGTTATTTTATGCATAATAATGTTTTGTTTTCTAAATCTACTAGTCATATAAATCTTATCAAATGTTTTGTATCTAATAATCCTATGTTTTCTACTTTTAAATTCTATTTTTTGGTTAATTAGTGAAAAATTTAAGTCTAATCTAAAGTTTGTTATATTAGTTTATCATGTATTACATTAGCTGTTGTGAAGTATTTTGACATTCCAAATTAGTCAGAACTTGTTAGGCTCTTCCTCTCCTAAAAGGAGATTGAGCAAATATATCTCCCCAAGGTCACAGTTACTAGGTCTTGGTACTTAGGGTAAACCAATCAACTAATTATGACTATACCATATCAAGTGTGTATTTCAGACATAGCAATATGTATTAAAAATAAAGATCTCATGCCTAAGGAACTAGAAAAATGATCTAACTATGAATATGAATATTTGATTCAAAATGAAAATTTTTATTGCTTATAAGATCAATTATACATAAATGAGCTATAGATAAGACCATGAAATTAATATAAACATTAAACTAAAAATGTAACTTTGAAACTAAACTAATTAAAACTAACAAATTGATAAAAAAAAGGAAAAAGAGATAAGGGTAGGGAGAAATATAAAATGAGAACCCATTTTTTAATGTCAGTTGTCCTAGTTTAGTTGAGAATATAGATCTTTGAGTAACTAGTCCTTAGTTGAGCCAGACCTAGCAAAACTCTAATTAAGGATGGTTTAAGAGTTTGTGAAACAAAGTAATAAAGCCAAAGACAAAAATAGTCACCAGATACATGCACAAACCAAGTCTATCAAATGGAAAAGATATAAGATAAATATATTTCTATTAATTATCATTTGGTATTCATCAAATGCTTAGTGAGCTATAGCTTCGACTTCCAAACATTTGTTGACATTTTGGCCTTCTAGGCCAAAATTCCACCCCTACCATCCAAAACTTGACTATTGCATGGATTTTCCTTTATAATAAGGTCTAATGTATGCAATTTAGTAGAGTTTAAGGTAACTTTGGGGATGTTAAGTTTGTTTTGGATAAATTAAGGTATTCACTTGTTTTAGTCTTATTACATGTTCAAATGTTTAAAAATGATTTGATATGAAATATCAAGTGTGAAGGTCTAAAACCATGCATTTAATTCAAAAAAATGTATTTTTGGGTCTTGTGACACTTGTTGAAGAGCATATTATATCTCCCTTACTCATACACCTTGGTCAAGGTGTTACAATATTCCTTTTCCAACATTAAATCATATTAAAAACCACCTTACTCATCATTATAATGTACAAACATAGTATAATGAAGATATGGTAGGTAAAATAAGATGAAAATATACTTATACATTACATGTCCACTATACAAGCTAAGAGGAATCCATGGGCACCTGGTTCACAACTCTAATAGGGTATTTTGGCAGGATAAGCAAGTTTTATTTATGAAAAGGGCATATGAAGGTCTCATGGAAAGGGTTTAAAACTAAATATAATCTTATAATATTTTCCAAGGCCTTCTCAGCCTGCTCAAGCTCAATACCATGAAAATACAAAAGTTGTAATTCCAAGAAAGATAAAATCCTATTTAACTTCTCCATCAGGTCATTGGCAAACATAGAAAGTTCATTTTCATGAGGTCATTTCATAAATGTTGAGAGGAATCAGGACAAATTATATTATGGTATATTTACCATACTTATGCCCATTAAATCCATGTCAATAGTTTTGGGATTAGAAGGTAGAGCTTTATGAATCATTATTAAGAACTTAAACCTCTCTAAAACCATCTTAAACCTTATTATCATAGTTTTCCTATTGAAATGATAATTATGTGCTTGGTGAATACATTAAAATGGTTTATAATTATATATTTAAGGTTCAATAAGTTTTGAAACATCAAAATCAACCCAAACTTTCAATGATCATGTTGGTATTAGTAAGAAATGTCATTGTTATGTTATTCTGGGCATGATAGATAGGGTGGTTCAAGGTTATGAAGTGTTTCCAGATTGAAAATGTTTGAATGCATCTGTAAATGATGTTTCTAGATTAAAATATTCCTAATAATCTCTCATACACCACCCTAAATCAAATATTCAATATAAATAATGGTGAGATGTCTAGGTACAAGTTTGTAAGGTTTGAGAATACATAGTTTTATGGTTGTTTGATATTGTTAAGGGGTTTTTGGGATTATTAAAGAATACAAAGCAAATTATATACACTTATAAAAACTCATCACACCCCTTTCCATGTTTCTCCAAGACCAAATCCATATCTAAAGTGATCTTCTAGTACTGATCCAAGCATGCAGTCCTCAAGTGAGAGAGATATAGTCATGTAGACAAGCATATTTGATGTTTGATAAGTAATCCATTTGGAATTAATATTGATACACATAAAGGGATTTTTTTAAGAAATTTTAATATCATATAAATATTTTATAAATCTCCAATATCATCCTTGATAATAAGTTACAGGTGGAAGGTTTAAAGGGCGTTGATTTAGTGTCCTTAAACAAGTTTCAAGAGTAAAGAAAATAAGTGATAGATATATAATTAAGGTAACATTAATAATATATTATTGGGGTGTATATATTATTTATAAACCTAAATCAAATCTCAAAACTTCTTCATGATCATGCATGATCAAAATTACAAAGGATGAATGTATTCATATACCTACAGGTGGATGGTGTAAGTCTGTAGGAAGGGTTAAGAGGTTCTTGACAAGTTATATGTAGTTTCTCATTTGAAAAAGTCTAAAAATATGCCAAATTTAATCCAAATTAACCCAAATATAATTTATTATCATAATAGGTAGAGGGGTCAATTCAAAAGGTAGGTTTACAATTGGTTTTAGGTATGGAGTGCACACCTAAAGGCCTACCTACAAGAATCTAGAAAAAGAGTATATTTTTGTGCTAAAAAGAGTTTTTAAAGGCCATATAAGATGTGTAAAAAATTTATGAAGGTTTATATAGTGATTATACCATTTAAATTAATGGAAACATAATGTGAAATTTAAGATCACTTGAGAGAAGGTCTAGTAGGCCTGTAGAGACCTAAAAGGACAATTCTGCCTTTGAGATTTTAAATATAAGAAACAATTAGAGGGAATGGTTTTTAATTGTTTTAGGTGATGTATAATACCTCATTAAAATTTTAAAAATTTTAAAACCCTAAATTAACCTCCTTAAAAATATTGTAAGCAAGTAAGGTTCAAGTCAAGATCAATTCTATAAGCCTACACACAAAGATATGAAGAGAACATGAAATTTTTGAGTTGAGACTGAAGTTTGAAGGTCCATGATAGCTATCAGGGACCATGAAAAATGTTTATAAAGTTATTTTAACATTTTTAATGGTAAAAACACCAAAATATTATAGTTAGGGTCAAAACAACTAAATTGTCATAAAACCTCAATCATGGCTAAAACAGGTCTAAAGACTATTGAGAGGTCAAATGACCTAGAAACCTATATGCAGACCTCATGAGACATTAACCAAGACTATATTAAGCATCATAAGACAAAAAAAAATCATAAAAGATGTTTTTTTCTCAAGAAATTCAGCTCGAGTAGGCACCTACAGGCTCACAAGGCTTGAATAGGTCATCTTACTCATGTGAGAAGTTATATAAGGAAGTGCATGGGGGAAAATGCCATTAGGGGAGGTTAAATAGGTTAGTATACTCCAATTTATAGGTATTTATTAGCCAATCAAAGGCCTATACTTTATGAATAATTTTTAAGAAGATAAATAGGTCTAAAACCCTTGTAAAGCCATCAAAGAAGCTTGATGAATCTAAACACTTCCCAAGTAATTATAATTCACATGATTGGTTTTGAAAAAATCTAAATGATATCTATAGGTATCATTATCATATTTTAGAGTCATATTCTTGGAACATATGGAGTAAGAGCATAATAAACTGGCCTAGAAATTTCCTTTTCAGGCCTATTTACATGTGTTTGAATGAGTGTGGTCTTCTTGACTAGTTAATGAGAATTATCAATCCTGGATAGAGGTCTAATGACCTTACTCAATCTATTCTATAAAATTTTAAGGTGATAGGATAGTTTTCAAATATTCAAACTAAGCCAACATGAAGATTGTCTTTGCTTGCATGGAGAGTGTGAAATTTTAAACCTTATTAAAGGTTATCAAGAGCACAAGAGGATTCATGTTACCCATATAGGTATATAATGACATATTTATAAGGATATAAAGGTGATATGCAACCCATTTTTAATGATGATATACATGTTGAGATCTCCAATGCACAATCACTTTGTCCACTTCATGATATTGAGAGAACACAAAGATGAATTCAGTCCTTTAATAGTCTTTCAAACCAATTTTAAGGTATTTACACTATGTATAAAGATTTTATATGTAGTAAGGAATAAGGTGGCCTAGAGAGAGGTATAAGAGGTTATTTTTTAGATAGGTACCATCAAGAGACCTAGTGACAATTGAATATGTTCTTAATGGATGCCTATATCCCTTTTTAAACTCCTTATTAGTAAGATATGAATACCTAATAGATAGATAATCAACTTAAGATGGCCTATAAAATTGAACATGGATCATATGGTCTTGTACAATAAATTCATGAAGTTGACAAGTTATTGTAGTAATCTACAAACAAAAATTAGACCTTACATCAGTCATAGGTCTACCCTCATTACCTTCTTTTGGATCAAGCCAAATTTGACATGGATTTATAAGCTATAGTGATAGAGGTAATAGTTTTAGGATATTTAGGCCTCAAGTATGGCTCTCACCAAGGTGAAACATGCATTTCAAGAGCCAAGGATGGTGTAAAAAGAAGCCAAAAAGGTTAGGTAGGCCATGTGTTAAGATACAAACTTATAACTCCTCCAACCAACAAAAGGAAGTTTCAATAGAGAAAGGATGAGCCAAAGGAGGTGAATATCCACTTCTATGCCACCTCTCATGAGATCATCATCAAGACAAGCTAACACATTTTGAAGACACATGATAGGACTATTTCTTTAGCTTATTTTGGTATTATAGATAGTTTTGTTATAAATAACAGTCATGAAATACTTCTTATACATCTATCATCTCTATTTATTCTTATTTATTCTATAAATACTCCTAAAAAGTATATTATAAAGGATCCTCCACATGAGTATGGCAAAGCCCTTCTCCTTTTTTAATATTTTAAATCAATAGACGACTTATTTTTTCCTTTTTCTATGATTGTATTTAGTGTGTACTTATGAATGATTGATCTGATCATGTGATAATTTAGTTATCCTTTATTCATTATCTTATTTCCTCACCTTCATGTAGTTTGAAGTCACTTTTTTATGTTTTATTTATTGTCATATCCGATTCATACATTGCTTACTAGTGGAGATTTTCCTCCCTCTTAGTTGTGTGTTGAATCTCTAGCCTCTCTATAAAATACTGATCTAAGAGGATCAGATTAGGAGTTGTGTAGTGTTAAATCACTCTAGTTGTTCATTGTGAACCTATAAATGAGTGGTAGTGTTTAATACATTTATTTCATCACCTCCTTTAATTTCATGATACTTATTTCTCTCTCTTTTCCTTGTAGTTGAGTAGGTGTAGTGTTAGTCTCAGGTTTAGCATCAAGAGAACCAACCCTCTCTGGAGATTCACTCCATCATTTAGGTCACCCACAACCTAGGAGTTTCCATTGTGTTAATTGGGTGAGGAGACTTGAAACACATCCTCAAATGGTGCAACTTAAAGGGACAACAATTTTTAGCATGCTCAATGGGATAAACAATCTAAGTAATTCATATATTAAAGGATTATTGGTGTTGTCCTTAAATACATCAACCTTTTGATGCATATCTAAAAGCATAAATGGTGACTCAAAGTTCATTCATCTGGTTGTATCAGCCCAAGTATTCTTTCCAATCAATTATCCTTTATTCTTGATTTCCACATGAAGTTTCATGGCTGATTTTGATGTTGATTTCCACTTGAATCAAGTTATTGGTCCATACCAACCCTATGAAGAGCCATATAAGTACTATAATTATCCCACTTTCCCCTCATATGGATCTAATCAACCTTCATACCAACCTTTAAAAGCATGCCATCAGTCTTATATACCCCTTTTTACTCCAAGTCAGCCTTCTCTCGATCTTAACATATCCCAAATTAAGATTGATATTAAGGCCAAACTTGCATCAATTGATCAAGAAGATAAATTTTTTGGAAACTCACTTCCTTAAATTATTGAAACTCCTTAACCAAGAAATTTTTTAAGCTTCTCACCCATTTATCATGTGCCAATCCAAAAGTAAGAGAGGGATAAAGTTTTATAAGCCAAACCAAGAAAGTTTCCAATTTTTTGAGCCCCTCATCTAATCATCAAGTTGAAATTATTCAAAAAGATGAAGGTATATTAGAATTTGATAGGAGTATTAATAAATGGAAAGAAGAGAATAAATAAACTTTAACACAATCCTTTTTTCCTTTTCCCCAAGAGTGCCTAAATGAGTCCATTATCCTGAAGTTTCTAAGTTGGAAGAGTACTCCTTCAAACCCTAAATCAACTCATGAAAATACTCATTCCACTCTACCAAATGAACCATATTATTCTCCCACCATCTCCCTTATTGAAAAAGGACCAGTTATATGGAAGGTAATTGAAGGAAAACCCTCAATGAATCACTTCCCTTGTGACAATGAATATTATACCCTTACTCCACTAGTTGGACCCTCTTTCCCTCCCACAATCTCCCTTTACATTGGAGGACATGTTATGTGGAGAGAATATGAAGAGCATTCAAGTGAACTTGATTAAAATATTTAATTTTTAGTTGTAGATATAAATGAGCCTCAAGAAGGTTATGATGAAGATGTTCAAGTGATGACTATAGTAGAGGTTCAATTGAACACTCCTTAATATATATCAAGTGTCCAAGAAGAGAAGGAACCTCCAAATGAAGATAATTCAATCCTTCTTAGTAAATAATTCATTCAAGGGTATGAACAAGGTCTTAGTTGGACAAAAGAGATTCCTTTCAACATGAGAGAAGAATAAAATTAGGTCAATTGTCATGAGTCTGATCCTAAATAATAATAAGATAAGTTTTCACTCAAAAGCATTGATTCTCATAATCAAGAAGAGGAGGTTAAAGTAGTTGTCTTGAGTAGTGAACATGGGGAAGGTGTGAGTGAAGACGTTTAGGATACCCTTGTATAATATGATGAGGATCATATCATCTCAAACCATGACATTTTTTAAGGTATCTATGAAGAGGGCAAAGAAGAAATGATAATTGATCAACTTACATTAAGGCACGAAGGATACTCCAATGACATATGGTAGTTTTATTTGGACATTTAAAAATAATTCGAGGATCATAACAGACATATAGTTCATAAGAAGAAAAATTAGGGTGTCATAAAGGTTGTTTCCCTCCTAAATGGATAAGAAGGCAACCCTAACAAGTTAGGAAAGTAGAACTATGATTCCATGGAAAAATTGGAGGCCCTTAATGGACTTACGTCTCTTAGAAGATATAATTAAGACACTAATAAAGTTATAGAGGTTAAATTATAGAAATAGCCTCCTCAAGTAGCCATAAATAGTCATAAATAATTTTTTTGTGAAGTAGAATTTGAAGTGTTGATGGTAGACAAGTAGACTTAGGCAAGCTATGAGAGTCTTCTTGATATCCATGATCATGTAACTATTAGAGGTATAATCACTGAGAGGGGGGGATGAATTAGTGAGCCCAAAGAATCCAATTTCAATTTCAAATCTTTCAAAACTCTTAATCAATTACCACAAGCATTCATGAAGCATACACATCATTCATAGCAATGAAAAAGAAAGGTAATGCAAGATCAAGTATATAACACATGACATATGTGTGAAACCCTCTTGGGGGATAAAACCCACTATAACCTATAATTGGACTATTGTCCTATAATAACAAGAACCAATTTAAACCAACTACAACTGATCAAGGAACTACCA
The DNA here is from genome assembly GCA_037957365.1 of Torreya grandis. Taxonomy (NCBI): domain Eukaryota; kingdom Viridiplantae; phylum Streptophyta; class Pinopsida; order Cupressales; family Taxaceae; genus Torreya; species Torreya grandis. The sequence continues at coordinate 3,404,837 of JARHVA010000384.1, forward strand.
TCGCTTATTTAGTGAGACTACAATCCCACAAGGTGCTACAACACCTATCTAGCTGAACAACCACAACAAATCAAATTTGATCAAGATTCACCTCACAAGTAGGATAAAACTCCCTATATGTTTAGAAGCCACAACAACACCTATGAACACAACATCTCCTGAACACTGATTGATTGCCAAATTAATGGAGATATAAACTATATCATCTCTCTTCAACTCTGCACACTCAAAGCATCCAAAACATCCTTTTGTATCATCCTAGACCTCTTCACTCATCCTCAAATTGAAATATCACTATTATAACATCAGAAACATGTCCCATAGGTCATACACTTATTCCTCAAACTTGTCTACTCATTAATCCATCCATTGGGCATACACCCTCTCTTCTTTCCTTTGTACCAATGTTATCTATGCTCATCAAATCCTCTCAAAAGTCAAGAAACCATCACATTTGGTTTTAATATTTATAGATAATTCATGAATTATCAAGTCCACAATCTTATTTGTCAGCCACAACACATGCATTCACCCTTAAGGCATCTAACATGGGTCATACTTAAGCACAACTCTCACTTAGTATGCCTAAGTCACTTTTATGTCCTATGGAGACCCATTCAACTCTTTGAAAGTTCTTTGAGAAAACTAAAAAATATATGAAAATAACACATGTACCCATGCCACATGATATATAGGTCCCCTTTAAGTGATAACAAACTTCACAACACCCTTCTGCTAAAGCTAAATTTACTCAAACAACATTCTATGAACACATTCACCATGAACAAATACATAGTTGACTTATAAATGTTTATTCATACTACATGCAATTATTCAAAGCTTCAAAGGAGTATACAACATTATCTAATATCTAATTCATCATGAGACATATAAATAACACCAAAATAAACTTGAACATCCTTCTCAGGTCACTTGTAGAACATAGTCAAACACAAAGTCAACTTTGGAACTTCATAAATTTGAATGTACACACTTTAAAATATTAATATATATATTTTTATATGCACCTTGACTTACTCTAAAAATTCACTTTTTACACTATGAGCAAATTCTCCCTTTATCAAAAGATATGGCCCAAAAACCAGACACATCTTTCTTTTGTTAAATTCAAATATTTGAATTCAAACAATCACAGTTAAACTTTAGACACTATGCTATCATCTCATGTACTTGATTCTTATATAAATCATGCATCATCAATTTTATTTAAACTTTAACTCATAGTGTACCACTACCCAAAACCTCAAACAGTTGACCTCATCTCGTGTAATCTTGTAACATTGATTCAACACGCACTGTCGATCTCTTATACGTAGCTCAGTATTTATCTATGTTAAACATTGGACACCTTGAAAACATCTCACTCAAATGCACCATTGATATGTATATGTAAGAACATCCTCTCATTTTTGGATCTTTGAAGAAGCCCTCTACTCAACATTAAACTTCAAACACTTATCCTCATCTGGTCGCTTCCTAACACCTTGGAACAAACACACTCCATTGATACTTTTGTAAGGAGATCAATATTTAACTGTGTTAACCAATGAAAATTTTGATTCATTCAAATCAACACACACCATAGATATTGATTTCTATGAATAATCATGAGCCATTGGATCTCCATTTGGTCCTGGTCTTTACCCTTCACAAATTTGGCTAAGGGACCATTGAAATACACCTAGAAGGCCAACTTTTAACAATCATAAATTTTGCCTTGATCAATCTCATGTCCTAAAATTTTCACCATATATTCTTCAATCAAAGAGGAAATCATCCATATATTTAATATATCTTTGAACCTTCATGCATGCGAGATATGCCATTACAAAAATGCTCACGTAACTCATTCTTGACTTAGACAAGTAAATAAGTTGAGCTCAGATGCATTTTATGTCATCGATCTTTGATGAAATGAAATATAGACCATTAGATCTGCCTTTTTAAACTAAATAAGTTTTGGAACTTAGTGCACTTTTTTCTAAGGGACTAACTTTACACCTTAATAACTTTGGCTATGTATAGTCACATGATATAAAACTTAAACCATGTGATCTACTCACATAGGAGAATCCATCCATATATTGAGTAGCTCTTGGAACCCTCACATGTGTGAGATATGACATCATCAATATTCATCCTTAGATTTATCTATCATAAATCCAACTATGCCTAGATAAACATAATGAAGAACTGGATGAATTCCACTCATGCACACAAGCACTCTAATTATTATTGACCTATGATATAACTCCTTGCACATCTTCAACTCACCATACTCATCCCTGAACATCTCTAACCATGCAAAAATTGAAGATAAACCAAGCCTCCTTCAAGCATACTAGGACAAGCACATTGCACACTTTTTAATTATCACTTAGACTATCAAGGCCCTTCATCCACTTACCTAAACACCTTCATGGCATCACGATGACATCATTGAAAACTCTCTAATAATCTCCCCCTTTGTCATTGATGTCAATAACCATCATATATCAATATACATCTCACCTTCCTTCTCTATTTTTAAGCACTCCCTCAATAGGAACTTTCTCCCCCTTTGACACAATGATAAAGTGGGCATCAAATGATCTCAAAGACCTGAAAATACTACCAATAGGAGAAGACCATCTTAAGAAGATAGTAAAAGCTCCCCCTTACCTTGAGCCTACTTCTTCTTTCCTTTATATCTTCTTTTTGCTACATGCCAAAACTCTTCTTCAACCAAGCCCAAGAAACATCTGAGAGGGACTCCCCCTAATATCTTTGAGCCATTACACCTCTTGAGCATCTTTAGACATCTATACACCATGAAGAACCATCACACAAGCTTACTAGCCTTCTCTCTCTAAATACTTCCATGACTACCAAATCAACATCTGTACTGAAGCTTCTTTATAAACCTCTAGAGTAATCTCATGAACTTGTTTCTCCCCCTTAACCAAAGACCTTTTATTGATTCACAAAGAAAGAAATGACACCCAAGCTTTGTCTTAAATACTCAAATGTAGCTTTTGACAATGGTTTGGTCATAATATCTATAAGTTGCTCTTTTATAGGCACATGCTCCAACTTAACACTTTGATTAATAAATTTATCTCTCAATAAATGGTATCTAATAGGAATGTGCTTAGTTTTTGAGTGCATAACATGATTCTTTGATATAATAATTGCACTAATATTATCACATTAAATAAGACAAGGTCCATTTTATCTTATCTTATAATCCTCCAAAGTTTTTTTCATCCACATGACTTGAGTGCAACAAGAAGTAACTAATATATACTCAGATTTTGCATTTGATAGAGACAATGAGGCTTCATTCTTGCTTATCCAAGATACCAATCAATCCCCCATGAAGAAGACCCCACCACTAGTACTCCTCTTATCATCCACACATCTCACCTAATTTGTATAAGTATATGATTTCAAAGAGAATTATTTATACTTGGGACACCATAAACCATAATCTATGGTGCCTTTGAGATAACTCAAATTCATGTTGACTACTTTCAATTGATATTCTCTAGGGTCAACTTGAAACCTTCTTACAAGACCCACTACTTACATGATATCAGGCCTAGAAGCAATAGAGTACAAATTACTTCCAATCTTGGATCTATACAAAGTTTGATCAAGTTTTAGTGAGTCATCTAGTTTACTTAACTTTCATCTTGTGATCATTAGAGTACCCATTGACTTAAAATCCATCATGTCAAACTTTCTTAGCATATCCTTGATGTATTTATCTTGTGAAATGAATGTCCCTATATCAAGCTAGTTAATTTGTAATCCTAAGAAGAAAGAAAGTTCTCCCAACATTGTCATTTCAAACTTAGTCTTCATAGTATCTACAAATTCTCTACTCATTTTATCATTATCAGATCCAAAAACTATGTCATCAACATACACAACCACTATCAATTGATGATTTTCTTATGTCTTAATATACAAATTACTATCAACTACCCCCATTTTAAAACCTTGACTCAAAATATACTAATCTAACCTATCATACCAAGCTCTAGGATCTCGTTTAAGACCATAAAGAGCCTTCTTTAGTTTACACACAAAATATTGATTACTCAACATGAAGTATCCTTTAGGTAACTCAATATAGACTTATTCTTCCAAATTACTATTCAAGAATGCAGATTTCACATCCATTTGATATACTTTAAAACCTTTGAAATTAGCATATGCCAAGAAAAGTCTAATTTATTCTATTCTTGCCACAAGATCAAAAGTCTCATAAAAATATATTCATTCAACTTGAGCATATCCTTTACACACCAATCTATCGTTATTCCTTGTGACTTCTCCTTTTTCATTCATCTTGTTTTTGAAAATCCACTTAGTGCCTATCACATTTTTATCTTTTAGCCTAGGAACTAAGTCCTATGTTTCATTATTTTATATTTGATCAATTTCTTCATCCATTGCATCATTATAAATTTCATCTTTCCTAGATTCCATGAATGTTTTGGGTTCAATCATGGATAATAGAGCCAAGTCTTATTAATTTTGATTGATCAACATTCTCCTTCTAGTCTGCAACCTTGCACCAACATTTATAATAATTTGAGAGATTGGATGATCTTTCTAAATTCTTCTAGATGGAGCTATAGAATCTTGTATTTCTTCCTCCTCTTCATCTTCATCATTTGTTTGAATAGAGAAGTCATCATTGTTTGTAATATAATTCTAAATTGAGCCACTTATCTACAATTTTGGATTCTTGACTTTACTTGTCTCATCTACCCTTACATTTAAACTTTCAATAATCTTGTCAAATCTCTTGTTGAAGCACATATAGGTAGTATTGATAGAAGAGTAACTTAAGAAGATGCCCTCATTAGACCTTGAATCAAATTTGTCAAGATTCTCTTCATTTCTTTTAATGAAGCACCTACTCCCAAACACTCTAAAATGTTTGACATTAGGCACTCTATTCTTTCATAACTCATAAGGAGTCTTATCATCATTTATTTTGATTTGAAACCTATTTAGGATGTAAATTGAAGTGTTGTTTGCCTTTTCCCAATAACCATCTAATAATTTGTAATCTTGAATCATTGTTCTACTCATATCTTAAACAGTCCTATTCTTCCTTTTAACAACACCATTCTATTAGGGTGTTCTAGTAGAAGAATATTGTCTTCTTATACCTTGTTCTTCATAGAAGTCATCAAATTTATGAGACTAAAACTCACCTCCTCTGTCTGATCTTACACACTTGATCTTTGAACCTTTCTCATTTTCCATAAGAGATTTGAATGCTAAAAATATTCTAAAATCTTCTAATTTTTCTTTAAGAAAGAATATCCAAGTCATCTTAGTAAAATCATCAATGAGAAGCATGAAGTAGCTATTACCTTGAATACATTGCATTCTCATAGGTCCACATAGATTAGTGTGAATCAACTCCAATGGTTATGTAGTGGAGAATTCCTTCAACTTGTACCTTCACTTGGTTTGCTTCCCATGAAGACATGCCTTGCATAGAGAATGAAGAATCTTAGAAATCCTGGGCATATGCCTTACTAATCTCTTTGAACTTATCTTTACCATATTATTAAAATTTATATGTCCAAGCCTTCTATGCCAATGTTATATTTCCTCTAATTAACTATTGAAGCATTCCTCTTTCTTGGACTCATGAAGCACATAAATATTGTTATCTATTTTACAAACATTTGTAACTAATTTTATAGATTTTAATTTTCTCACTTCACATACATCATGAAAAGTTACAACATTTACTTGCTTACACATTTGGCTTACACTCAAAATATTATGTTTTAAACCTTTTATATATAAGACATTCTAAGTTTTAGTATGGCCATCCTCCAAACTCATAGTACCTTTACCAATAATGTTGGCTTATTTATTGTCACTAAATCTCACTGATCTTAGGTTGGTCTCCTTGAGGGAAATAAATTTGATCTTATATTCTATCATATAATTTGAGCAACCACTATCTATGAACCATCTCTTATTCCCATCTTCTTGAGTATGTAAGGCTACTTGAACAAATATTTACTCTTATTTCGATAGACTAATTGAATTTTACTTCTTTTCTTCATCTTTAGACTGAGTCTTCTTGAACCATTTGATGGTGTCAATGACTTGTATATCCTTTTTCCAAAAGGATCTATTATAGTTTTTAGATATGTGACCTTTTTGGTTAAAATTATAGCATATGATATCCCTTCTGATCTTTGGAGAGAGAGCACAATCCTCATATTTATGACTAAATTAATTGTAGGAGAATCAATACCCTTTGAAGACATTGTTCATGTTTTACCCTCTTTTATCTTGACCATTAAGATCAATGGATTTTCATTCTTGATCCTTTTTTTGGAGATGAAATCCTTTTCGTCCTTGGATAAGAGCACATCTAAGTAATTCATGACTTTATTATCACATGGTTCCATCCTTTAATTGAGACCTTTATTCACCATGACTTGCATATTCTTGAATTTTTTCTCTAGATCTTCCACTTGCGTTTTCACATCATCCATGCTTGAACTAACATTTGATAAATCACATGCTAGTTTTTCTTGAATATATGCCACAATGTCTTTGTCATCCATTGTACCTTTGATCACCTTTAAGTGGTTAAACTTGAAAAAAGGACCTACTCTAATACCAATTATTAGAAGTACAATAAATGAGAGGGGGGGGGGGTGGATTAGTGAGCTCAGATAATCCAATTTCAATTTCAAACCTTTAAAAACTCTTAATCAATTACCATAATCATTCATGAAGCATACACATCATTCATATCAATGAATAAGAGATATAATACAAGATCAAGCATATAACACATGACATATATGGGAAACCCTCTTGGGGGAGAAAACCCACTAGAACCTTAAATTGGAATACTATCCTATAATAAAAAGAAATTATTTAGACCATCTACAATTGATCAAGGAACTACCATCCCTTATTTAGTGGGACTACAATCCCACAAGGTGTTACAATACCTATCTAGCTAAGTGACCAAAATAACTAGACTTTTATCAAGATTTACCTTGTAAGGAGGCTATAACCCCTAAATGTTGATTACACACAAAAATACCTATGAATAAAACATCTTAAACATTGATTTCCTACCAATCTGATGAATATACGAAGTATATTAGCTCTCTTCAACTCTACACACTCAAAGCATCCAAAACATCCTTTTGGATTACCTTAGACATCTTCACTCATCCTAAACCTCCAAGATCACTATTATGACATTATAAATATGACCCATAGGTCATACACTTATTCCTCAAATTGATCTTCTCATTAATCCATCCATTGGGCACACACCCTCTCCTCTTTCCTTTGTACCAATGCCATTTATACTCACCAAAGCCTCTCACAAGTCAAGAAACCATCATATTTGGTTTCACCATTTATATATAATTCATGAATTATGAAGTCCGATTTTTTTTTTTTGGGTCCAAAACACATGCCTTCACCCTTAAGTCATCTAACATGTGTCACACTTAAGCCCAACTCTCACTCAATAGGCCTAAGTCACTTTTAGGTCATATGGAGACCCATTCATCTCTTTGACTATTCTTTGAGAAAACTAAAAAAATATGAACACAACACATATACCCATTACACATGATACATATGTCCCCCTTAAGTGATAAAAAACATCATAACACCCTTCTTCTAAAGCTAAATTCACTCAAACAACATTCTATGCACACAGTCACCATCAATGAATACACAGTCAACTTCTAAACCTTTTTTCATATTGTATGGGATTGGTAAAAAATTCATAATGTAAATATATGGTATTAATGGATTATAATTCATGATCCAATAGCTAATTCATCATGAGACATCCAAACAACAACAAAACAAGCTCAAACATCCTTCTCGGGTCACCTGCAGAACACAGTCAAACACATAGTCAACTTTGTACCTTCATAAATTTGATTGTACACACTTTCAGACATTTAAATATATATTTATATATTAAACTTGAAGTCCTATACAAATTTCATTTTTACACCATGAACAAATTATTCTTATATCAAAAGATATGGCCCAAAAACTAGACACTGGTCTTTCCTTTATTAAATTCAAATATTTGAATTCAAATGGTCATAGTTAAACTTCAGACACTCTAATATCATATTGTGTCCTTGATACTTAGATAAATCATACACCATTTATCTTATTCAAACTTTAATTCATAGTGCACCACTGTCTTAATGTTAAACCTCAAACAGTTGACCTCATCTCATGTAATCTTTTATTATTGACTCAACATGCACCATCAATCTCTTGTATGTAGCTCGGTCTTTATCTATGTTAAACATTGGACACCTTTAAATCATCTCACTCAATATGCATAATTTATATGCCTATGTCTGAACATCTAATCACCATTAAATATTAGAAGAAGCTTGATCTTTACCTCTACTCAATGTTGAAATTCAAACACTTATCCTCATCTTGTTGCTTCCTAACACCTTAAAATAAACATGATCCATTGATCCTTTTTTAAGGAGATCAATATTTAACTTCATTAAAAAATGAACACTTTGAATTATTCAACTCAACACACACCATAGATCTTGATATTTATGAACTCTTATGGGTCATTGGATCTCCATTTGGTCCTGGTCTTTACCCTTCGCAAATTTGGCTAAGGGACCATTGAAATACGCCTAGAAGGCCAACTTTGCATATTCATATCTTTTGCATAAATCAATCTCATGTCCCATAATTTTGACCATATGTTCTTTGATAAAAGAGGAAATAATCCATATATTAATCAACTCCTAAAATCTTCACATGTATAAGATATTCCATTACAAAACTATTCACTCGACTCATTATTGAAATTAGACAAATAACTAAGTTGAGCTCGAATTCATTTTGTGTCATCGATCTTCGATGTGATGAAATTCAGACTATTAGATATACCTTTGTAAATTTACTAAGTGTTGGAACTCAGTGAACTTTTTTTTGAGGGACCAACCTTGCATCTTAATAACTTTTTTTTATGCTTAGTCACATGATCTAAAATCTCATCACAAAGGAGAATCCATCCATATGTCAAGCATATCTTATAATGCTCACATATGTGACATATGATTTCATTAATATGCCTCAAATTTATCTATCACAAAGCTAACTATGCCTAGATGAACATAATTAAGAATCAAATTGATTCCACACATACACACAAGCACTTTAATCATCCTTGACCTCTAATAGAACCCCTTGCACATCTTCAACTCACCATACTCATCCCTAAACATATCTAACCATGCCAAAATAACTATTCACTCGACTCATTATTGAAATTAGACAAATAACTAAGTTGAGCTCAAATTCATTTTGTGTCATCAATCTTCGATGTGATGAAATTCAGACTATTAGATATACCTTTGTAAATTTACTAAGTGTTGGAACTCAGTGCACTTTTTTTTGAGGGACCAACTTTGCATCTTAATAAAAAAAATTTACGTTTAGTCACATGATCTAAAATATCATCACAAAGGAGAATCCATCCATATTTCAAGCATATCTTATAATTCTCACATATGTGACATATGATTTCATTAATATGCCTCAAATTTATCTATCACAAAGCTAACTATGCCTAGATGAACATAATTAAGAATCAAATGAATTACACACATACACACAAGCACTTTAATCATCCTTGACCTTGAATATAACCCCTTGCACATATTCAACTCACCATACTCATCCCTAAACATATCTAACCATGCCAAAATTGAAGATCAACCAAGCCTCCTTCAAGCATACTAGGGAAAGCACATTGTACACTTTATCATTGTCACTTAGATTATCAAGGCACTTCATCCACTTATCTAGACACCTCCATGGCATCACCATGACATCATTTAAAACTCTCCAATAGTAACATATAAAGAAATGAAGGAGATGGGCTTGATTTTAAATCAATAATATCATGAACATGCCAACACATTTAGAGGTAAGGTATACCTCTCACTTCACAATCAAGCTTCTAGTGGACTCCATTTATCAAGTGCCAATTTTCTCATATGGAGTCAATAAGGTTCTAATTTTTTTCCTTTTGATCAAGGTGGAGTAGATTTTTGAGGTCTTATACATAGTATATTCGTTTTGCTTCTTATAAGTGTTTCTAGCATAATGTTTGTCTAGTTGTTAGTTATTTGTTTTCCATAAATGCCTCTTAGCATAGTGTGGTGTCTTCTTGTTGTTTGTTTCCTATTTTTATGTGTTTGGGAAGGTATTTTCAACCGTCTCAATTATTCTATGGGATTTCAATTAGTTTACAAGGTATAAATTAGGTTTTTTGTTGAGTGATAGATGTGTTGAAGGTACAATCACTATGAGGGGAGGGGTGAATCAGTGATGCAAGATATTTCAAACTTCAAATTTAATCCTTTCAAACTCTTAATCAATTACCATAAGCATTCACAAAGCATACAAGATGTTCATAACAATGAATAAGAAAGATGATGCAAGATCACACACATAACACAAGATCTACGTGGGAAACCCTATTGGGGAATAAAACCCACTCTCAAGCCTACAAAAACATGGACTATTTATCCTATAAGATGATCACAAACATAAGACATTTTAGTGAAGCACCCACCCCTAAATATTAATAAACACCCACTTTTTCTATATGTTGAGCACCCACAAAAAACCTAGGAAATCAACAAATCCATAACTCTGATTGCATTTCAATTTAATTGGAGAAACAATGTATAACACCTCTCTTTCAATTCTTCACACACACACAAACTTGCTTATATAATCAATGCATCTAAAGATCCCTTTTGGATCACTCTAGGATTCTTCACTCTTCCTCAATTTTCTCTATACTTTAGTCCATCTAATGATCAAACAATCTCTGATCTCTTTCCTTCATCTCTATCTTCTACTCTCTCAAGACTTCCACATTCAATTCTAGAAACCATTACCTTGGTCTTCACTCTTTATAGAGTCTTCATGAATATCAAATTCTAGGTCAGCCATAATACTTGTCTTAACCCTTAAGAAATCTATCATGCTAACACAAAGCTCAATATCATCCTCATAGGTCAAACATAGCATCCATGGGTCACACTTAAGTATCTACGTCTTTCAATTAGGCCTTAGTAACCCTTATAGGTCTCATGGAGACCTATTCACCCATTTAGCACTTCATTGATCAAATTAAGAACATAAGATCACTTTCAAATACATGGGTCCACTCCATATAACCCTTATGACATCTTTAGTTGAATACTTCCACTAAAAAAATCTTCTACTAAAGCACAATTTATCAAACAATAGTCTTGTACACAATAACACTATGAATAAACAAATAGTCAAATTTTAAGCTCTATATCTACACCTTTACAAACATTCAAACCTTCTAATAAACTTTATTGTATGTGCCATGAAGTCCTCTTCAAATTTTATTTTTACACCACCATAAAATTTGTCTTGGATCAAAATATATAGCTCAAAAAATACATAATGGTTTTCCTTCATTAATTTGAATATTCAAATTCCAAATGTCACTGTGTATTTCAAAAACATTAACCATGTGTCTACATCTCATTTCTCCTAATAACTAGATCAAATGTGCTCCATCAATATCCTAGGGAGTAGCCTGGTCTTTACCTTAAAATGCTCACCATTAATCTTTGATCCTTACTTCTGGGATCATACCACTTGGCATCTCTACGTGCCTTCTACACATTTGACTATTTGACTTGACTTGCACCTGTTAGGACTTGTTCCAAAGTCTTAACGTTAGGTTATATTTTTGGTAGGAAATAAAGAATTATTGTAAATGGGGCATGCATCTTTTATAAATACACCCCCATAAAATAAACTTAGTTTAATTATTAGGTAGTTTTTATGTTTTATGTTTATTAATTAGAATTACTTTATGGGTTGTTTTCCTGTATTTAGTTGGTTATAGGATTAGTTGTTTTTACTAGTCATTGGTAAAAACTATTTAAATCATGTTTGCATTGTAAAAGTGTTAACGGAGTAAAGGCACCCTTATGTACTTGATTTTTTGAATTATTAATAAAATACTTGTGCACTTGCACTAAGCGGGGACAAGGTTCAACCTATTTTGATTATGGAGTTATTAGTGGTATCAGAGCATGGTTATTTTGGGAGCATGGTGAATTCGAAGGAGCAAGGTGAAAAATCAATTTCACGTGATATTTTTTGGCATGAAATAAGGTATGCCATAAAGTCTTGCTTTAAATATTTTGAAAAATTATTAAATTATTTTAATTTTTCAAATATTATTTATATTTAAACTTGTATATTTCCATATACCATAGTCTGATCTTTTTTTTATCATTCATACTCCATTTTCCTCTGTTAAACCTTCTCATTTGGCATAAAAAATGAATTTTTAGCATTTAATGTTATTGATGCAGGAGCATCTACAATAGTTGTCCTTGGGCTGATCACTCACAAGGCTTACTTGTCCTTTACCTCTTATCTCTTATTTTCTTAGCTTGTCTTCACATAAACCAACTTCTTCATCAATATACTCATCAAATACAATTGAAGCACTCTTACCTTGTGTTTCCTTGCTTTCTTCAATCTCTACTTGAAGCTATCTTGTTTGTTCTGCTGTATACTTTCTCCTTTCCTCATCATCCATCCATTTGGAATTCTCTCCTTGCTGCATATTAGTCCTTACAACCACTTTCCATCTTTCATTTCTTATAAAAAGATCAAAAACATCATCATAAACAATTTGTTTACCTTTCATCTCTTCATCCTCATACTCTACCTCTAGAAACAATGATGTGAAAGATGAAGCTATGAAGTTATGCTACATGTGATATTATAAGTGATAGAGAAGTGTGCTTTGCTTGGTTTTGCTTGTGATTATGTGATTGTGTTCATTGCAAACCTTTCTCATATGGCTGAGTCATTTGTATGTCAGTATTCAATGTTTAGACTTTTCAGCAATATTACAACGTATAGACAATTGATGTTTTGAATTAAGGCATAGCTAAGCCAGGAGAGACATACTACACCTACAGTTTAGCCCTGTTTGTAGAATGATGGTCAGCCTTACATCAATTCCTTGCATCAGTTATTAAATTCATTATTTTTGGGCCAAAATCAGATTTGTACGGCCTATTTTCTGTTGAAAACATCTGAATATTTTCATTCATGGCTGCCATTGTGATTTGCATTCATTTTAGCTCTTTTTAAATCCAAAACATCTGCAAATCCTGATCAAATGGCATTAAAACCTCCGTTTTTGCATTTTTAATTGAAAATCTAGAAAAATCTGAGTTGTACAGCCTGTTGTACGGCTTTCCAACGCCCAAGCTTCATTTTCCACTCATTCCCTGCATAAAATACTTTGAAAATTTACCAAAACTCAGTCAAAATCTATTTTAGCATGCCTGTACAGATTTGTGCGGCCTGTAGGTGAGAGAACAGGTGAAAAGAAATTTCTAGCAACAGCCATGGCGTCCCAGGCAAGCATGGCGCAGGTATAATACAGAAAATTATTTTTTTGGCTAATTCTAAAGTTTTGTTTCAAATATTTGCTGTTGGGTCCCACGGGAGAAGATTGAAAGAGAGGCTATAAACAAAGGGAAAAATTTAAATACATTTACTCATATGTAATTTTTTTAAATTTTCCCTCATACACAAAAATCTGGTATAAGTATAAATTTCTGAGTGTAGTGTTCTTTCTGTAAATGCTATTAGAGCAATTAGTTAAGCTTATTTTGTTAGAAGCTTATAAAGGAGGAGGTCAAGGGTTCAAATCCCTTCTTTTTGGAGAAAGTTTTTTTTTTGCTTTGGAATATACTTTTTTGAAAAAGGAATATTCCCTTTTAAATCAGAATATTGTAAAACACATACTTATTGTATTGTGTTATTTATTTTTTTCGAAAAAGGGACAGAATTCAATCATATTTTTTTTTGAGTTGTTGTGGTGAGATAAGGGTGTAATTGGTGGAATAAGGTTGTAATTTGGCGAAATAAGGGTGTAATCACTGATTTTTGGTGTGGTTAAGTGCAAAACCCATCAAAAATACTTGTTTTTTTCTTTTACGCTCTATGCGGAGGTTAAGTGCAAAACCCCATAGAAGCAGTGTCTTGTGCAGTGAGTGTGATATTTGTTTCATTTCTTTTGCATTTTGTCGCACATTTCTCTACTGCACTTACTTTCATTTCAAAATGCCAAAAATTCAAAATTTGCTTTCAGATGGTGATAGATTAACAATTTCCAATTATTCAGATTGGAAACGATTGATGGAGGCTTCACTAGTGTTTAATGAGTTATGGGATATTGTTAAGAATGAAAATCCCACATTGCCAACAGAGCAGGCTAAATTAGATATTTTCAATTTGCATGATTCTAAGGCCTTAGCTCTCATTAAATGTTTTTGTACTCGTGATACGTATGTTCATATTGAAAATTCTCCTCATAGTTATACTGCATGGAAAACATTGTCAGATTTGTATGATAAGAAACCTAAGCATAAGAATATAGATATTCATATGCAGTTGTTTAATTTGTCATTAGATGAAGATGGGGGTATGGGAGAATATATGTCTAAGTTGAAAAATATCACTACTGAGTACACTAAGGCTAGTTTTGGAAAACTAGATGATGACCTCATAGTTATTGCTGCTTTGAAAGGACTACCAGGGTCCTATAGGAATTTTGTTGAAATGTTGCATGTATCTGACAAGATCACAGGCATCACCTTTGATAAGTTGGCTGAGTTGCTCATCCAACATGACCTCTCTCTACCCAAGAAATCCAATAAAACCAAAAAATCCCATGTTTTAGAGTCAAAGCCTAGTTCATCTTCATCTGGGTAGCAAAACAATAGAGGAAACAATTATAGAGGGGGTTGAGGTTACAGAAGAGGCAGATATCAAAATAGAGGTAGGGGTCATTCAAATATTCAACAATCTAATCAATCACATTCACATGAAACAAGTGATCGAGGACATGGTCACAATTCATATAGGGGTAGAGGTCGAGGTAGATCAGACATATAGTGTCATAGATGTGGAAAATTTGGTCACATTTCCTCACAATGTAGGATCCTTTTGATAAAATTCAGAGGCCACAAAAAATGACTAAGACTAACTCTGCTCAGTATGTCGATCATGACTATGATGAATCTAGTAATGTTGCCCATGAATTTGCATTCACTACTTTGGGGCACATTGATTATATTGAATATGAGGCTAGAGATGAGCTCACAGATGTATGGGTTTTAGACACAAGAGCAACCAAACACATGACATTTAGGAGAGATTTCTTTTGGTCTTGTAAGGAAGCTTCTCTCTCTCCCGTTGCCTTAGTAGATAAGTCTATGCATACACCACTAGGACTTGGTTCTATTCGAATGCTTCTTCCTAATGGGTCTATAAAATACTTGGAGGATGTTTGGTATGTTCCCACATTGAATAAACACTTACTTTCTTTGGTAACTATTCGAAAGAAAGGTTATCAAATTGTGCTTGAAAATGGGCTCATTTACATCAATTCAGTGAAGGATAATTATACAAACATGTATACAGGATATGAAGATGGAAACTTGGTTAGATTGCATTGTAAGGTGCTTCCTCTCAATATAGAACTTGCAGTAGTTGTTGACACAGGTACAGGTACTATGTCTACACATCGGTTATGGCATTTCTGCTATGGACATTTGAATATCCACTCTTTAGTGGATTTGTAGAGATATGGTATGGTGAATGGGTTGCCCACTTTTCGCAAAGATAGTATTCTTTGTGAGTCATGTGTTTTCGGCAAACAAAATTGGCAAAAAAATTCTAAACAGTCATCTTAGAGAGCTAACAGATGTTTACAGTTAGTTCATAGTGATGTATGTGACATGAAAAAGTCATCCATTGGTGGGTGTAGATACTTTGTCTTGTTTATTGATGACTTTTCTAGGATGACTTGGGTATTCTTTATGAAAAATAAATCTGAAGTTTTCGCTAAGTTTTTTGATTGGTTACACTTAGTTGAAAAAGAAATAGGTTCACATTTGGCCACTCTTCATTCAGATAATGGAGGTGAGTATACCTTTAATGAATTTTTAGACTATTGTCGAGAACATGGAATTCATCGACAATATAGTAATGCTTATACTCCACAACAAAATATGAATGAATGAATAGAACTTTAGAGGGCACAACATGTGCCATGTTGCACTATAAACAACTTGATGATAAATTTTGGGCCGAAGCTATTGGTACTGTAGTGTATTTGAGAAATAGGTCCCCCACAGTTGCACTTTTGGGACAAACTCCATATGAGGCATGGTATGGGTTTAAACCCAAAGTTAAACACTTGAAAGTGTTTGGATGTGTATGTTTTGCTTTGGTTCCTATTAAACATATAACTAAGTTGGAACCATGAAGTCAAAAATGCATCTTTCTTGGTTATTCTGAAGATAAAAATGGGTTTCATTTACTTGCACAGGATTCAGGCAAATTCATAGTGAGTCGAGATGTAATATTTGATGAGTTTGGGACTATGAACATTGCAGAGATTGATTCTCAACTTGATATATTAGAGAGGAAAAATGCAAAAAGAGATAAGGGTTTGAATAATGGGGATAACTCTTCAAAGTTATGGTATGAGACTCAAATTCCTTCACTTTCCTCTCCTTCATCTACAAGTTCAAAGGTTGATGACTTAGAAATTGTTGAAAATTCTCTAAGTCCCCCATCAAATAATGCACCTAATGAGAATTCTGGAGTACCTCATTTGAATAATTTGTCTAAGTATCCAAAATGGGCTCAAAGTACTTTTTTTTGACTTGATAGCAGATGAAGTTGGTTTAACAGGGCCCAGGAATTCTTGAAAATAGGTGAACTATGCTATGGTTGTTACTACTTCCACTAAGCCATCCACTTTTGAGGAGGCATCTACTGAACATGTTTGGCAACAGGCAATGAAATGTGAGTATGATTCCATACTTAACAATAATACATGGGTTTTAGTTGATCCTCCTCCACATGTTAAACCTGTTTCTACGCAAAATTGCTTTCTACATTCAAAGAAGAAATAAGAAACTAAAAGAAATGGTCAAGGCTAGAAGATACCTGATTGTAGTCATGCGCACCGAAATTAGATGTTAGAAGGTACTCCTCTTTGGCTGTGGAGGAATGACACCTGTGAAGAAAAGAGACTAAATACGAAAAACGTCAGTCAAGGATATGGTGGGCTGTCAGGCAAATGCCTAATCCTGAAAGTACGAAGACTTCCTAGAAGGATATCAACCCACTAGTATAAAACAGAAATATTTGACAGAAATAGAAATAATGAAAAGACATAATGAAAGTAAATAAAAAGATGAAAACACAAATGCGTACCTGATATTCAGCGAACTGTTCTGCACAGTCGCCGATGTCGGTCTATGTGCTGACGTCGGTCAGGGAAGGTGCCGACATCGGTTAAGGTGCCGGCATCGGTCGGGGTAATGACCGGCGTCGATCGGGGCAACAATTCTAGACAGAGTTTGGGCGAGTCTAGTTGGGTCTGGTCGAGTTGAGATAGGGTCTGGTCTAGTCTGGACAGGGTCTGGGGGTTTGCAGAAGGTCTGTTGTTTTGTTTGGGGTTTGGTAGTGAAGTTTAAGTAGAGCTATAGACTGTGTTTTTAGGGATGGTGGACAAAAGTGTAAAGGGAAGGAGTAAGGTCTCGGGTCTGTAGTCTGAATAGAGTGATAGTAGTAATAAATAAATGATAACTAGAGAGAAACAAACACACAGAGCAAGATACTTACCTGTTATACGCTTGAAGATGAAGTGGGAGACGTGATTGTCATTGTCACTGTGCTACCAAATGATCGAAGTAGAGTTCCTATATGCAGAAGATCGATTGCAGATTGGTTGAATGTTGGAGTTGATTGATCGCAAGAGTTTTGTTGAATGAAAAATGAACTGGTGGGTGGAATAATGAATCTCGTCGATCGAAAATGAAGAAGTTTCGGATGAAGGCAAAGGATAGTTCGATAACTGATTGGGAAACTGATTGGGAACTGAATGGATAACGGATAACGGAATAGCGGTTCCTGCGTTCAGATTGAGAATGCAGTGCTAAGGATAACCGACGTCGGCAGGACCGTCGACGTCGACCGATAAGTGACCGACGTCAGCGACGTCGGTCGGGTGGCAACTGTGGTTGGCAGGTGTAAAATGGGGGCAGAGACTAACTTTAGTCTTTTGCTCATTTTGACAAGCTGCTAGGGTCAAGGCTAATGGGAAAAATGGTCGACAGGGGTTAAATAGGTGAGGGAGAATAAAACGGGGGATGACCAGGGGAGTCGACACGATTTCGGTGTCTACATTTGCCCCTTTTTGTCTTGTTGGTTGTTCTGGATGAACTGCAAGACAAAAATAGGAGTAATTGCCCCAAGTGAGGGATAAGGTTGATTTCGTCTTGTTGGTTTTTCGAATGAACTGCAAGACAAAAATAGGAGGCAAATTGCCCTGATTATGGATGAGGTATTCCCCCTCAAAGTAGGAGTCGAGGGAAGGGAATTGGGAATCGGGTGCTGATTTGACAAAGAGTGGATGAAAAAGGGGTGAGGGTGAACGCTGCAAAAGGCGTGATTGCTCGCATACCACTGCACGAGATGGTTAGGTCAAAGTGTCGCAGGTCAAAGATTGAGGAGTGCCAAAATTGAAATAATCGGGCCCCAGCATTTAGTCATCTGCTAATTGGGTTATTCAATCTAAGCTGAAGCTCCAATGGGTCATCGCGTTCAAGGTATCCCAGGCTCAGGAAGTGCTCCTAGAAACACGAAAAAGTCACAAGTAGTGCGGATCAACCGGCTTGCGATCCTATACTTGTGAGGGTCTAAAAAGGTCTGTGCACAAATCTGCTAACCAGTCATGAGATAGCATACATGCAAAAACAACCAAGGCAACATTGTCTTGGAAGTAGTCAAGGTCGAAGGAGATAGGCATGATCTCCAATGGTCATTGGTCGTGGGGGAGGAATGGATGAAAGGATGTGGCCGAGCTAACCTCAGATGACCCCATGTCAACTGAGTGCTGCCTACATAGCCCCTGTGGAAGGGCCTCAGGCCAATGTAGTTCTCCCTAGAAGGGAGGAAGGGTCAAAGGGATGGCATTGGTCATGGTCAAGGGCAAGGTTATGGTTAAAAGAAGGAAGAAGGTTTGTCCATCAGAGAGACAAACAAACGAGGATGGTCAAGCTAACCCCAGAGGACAGTCATGTCATCTAAGTGTTACCTACATAGCCCCGGTTATAGGGCCTCAGACCAATGTAGTTCAGACAAAGGGTCCGAGTAGTAGACAGGTGGTCAAAATGGTCGATAGATTGGTCTTGGTTATGATGAAATGATGAGGAGAAGAGATGATGTTGTAGCCTTTTCCATATTGTGTGATGGTGTATTCTGCAACATTGGTTGAGAGGTCTTTCATGCCTAGCAATATTCCATATTCGTGATGGATGTATGCTAAAAATGAATTGAGGTCTATTTATGCTTCAACAAGTATTGGTTTATGCTTAACATAAATTGCGGCTGGTCGATAGTTGCCATGTGTATTGGTGTCCATAGAAACTAGGGTGAATAGGCTATGGGAGTGGTCTGAAAAGAGAGTTGAGTTGGGTTGATTGATAAGTGATGAAGGTGAATGTAACCAAAGTGCAGAAGAAGTGAAAAGCATATTGCTCTTTCATTGACAAGGACCAAAAAGATAGTATAGATAGGGGTTAGTAGAATCAAGAGCCCCATTCATGCGTGACGTCGTTGACCATAGTTATGTTAGAGCGGTAATCGAATCACTTTGACATTAAAGTGAGCTCGAAGTCCCTTGAGCAGGTGATAGGAGGAGGAAAAAAAAGGGTAACCCGTTTTAAGAGCAGAGATAACTTTGTCCCTTTTTATAAGAGACCCTAAGACAACTACAAGTCAAGTCCATGACTCATTTTTTTTTTTTTTTGAGGTGCAGACTGATCAATGCGGGAAGCTTCTAAAATAGTGTTGTTTATTGCCAGATTAGTCATAGCCATCCTTCGAGGGAGTGGTCTAGATTTTTGTTTAATATAAGGGTTTTTGAATAGCTGTCCTTCGAGGGAGCAGTCTATTAATTACAGCAATGATAGTACAGCTATCCTTCGAGGGAGCAGTCGACCTTTTGATTTGATATTGATATAGTGACCATAGATATTGTGACATCTTGATTTGTTTTTATAGAAATGTGAGTCATGGACAGGACTATAGAAGGTCAAGGGCTCCCTTTCATTAGGACAAAGCATCCATACAGCATAAAAGGGTTATAGGAATTGTTAAGAGGAATAAGGGTTGAAAGGAATTAGGATTAAGAGGACAGAGATTGCTCAAGGGACGAGCTCAAGTTAAGTGTCAAGTGGATGAGTACTCGACTAGCAGTAAAATGGTCGCAGATGCAACGCATTAAGAGGCTCAGGTTCTGGTCGTCCATCAAGAGAGGACAGACGATAAGTCCCTGATCCATACTTGTGCGTGATAATAAAAGGCCCGAGCTAATTAAGAGCAAACTTGCCTCATTTACTTCGCTCCATATTGGTCACGTGTTGATTCTCTTTGAGGACGAGGTCTCCGATGTTGAAATCTCGTTCTCACAGATTTTTGTCATAGGCTCGCTTGATGCGATGTTGATAGACATGGAGATGATTAAGGGCAGCAAGATGGCGTTTGTTAAGTAACTCAAGTTGAGCTAAGCGATCTTGATGAAAGTCATTGTTGGAAAGGATATCATGTAGATAAATGCGGAGAGATGGGATCTGTACTTCAAGAGGTAGGATAGCCTCTATTCCATACACGAGAGAAAAAGGGGTAGCACCCATAGAGGTTCGGATGCTAGTGCGGTAGGCCCACAAAGCGAAGGGAATGTGAATGTGCCAGTCCCTTCCTGTGTCACTGACCACCTTCATGAGAATTTTGGTGAGAATTTTGTTGGAAACCTCGGCCTGCCCATTTGCTTTTGGGTAGTAAGGCGAAGAGAAATTGAGCTTGATGCCGAATGAGTCGCATAGCTTTTGGACAGTCTTTTTTTTGAAGGACTTGCCATTATCAGTGATGATTTTATGAGGGACACCGAAATGACAGATGATATGGGTGTTGATGAAGTCGACGATCTTGTCGGCTTTTGTGGAGATGAGAGGAATGGCTTCCACCCACTTGGTGAAATATTCAGTGGCTGTGATGATGGATTGATGACGAAGAGACGAATGAGGGTTAATCTCACCGATGAGATCTAAACCCCACTGAGAAAAAGGCCAGAAATCCTGAGCGATTTGCAAGGCGTGACTAGGAAGATGAAGCAAGTTAGAGTGCTGCTGACACTTGATGCAACACCGAACATAATCGCTACAGTCTTGATGAAGGGTAGGCCAATAATAGCCCAGACGAAGGATGCACTTGGCAACTGA
Organism: Torreya grandis; assembly: GCA_037957365.1. NCBI lineage: Eukaryota > Viridiplantae > Streptophyta > Pinopsida > Cupressales > Taxaceae > Torreya > Torreya grandis. Next base: position 3,426,307 of record JARHVA010000384.1, read on the forward strand.
ATTCCCACTGAAATGTCCACCACAAATCCCGTCGTGGACTTGCTGAATGGCTTGATATGCTTCAATGGAGGTGAGACAGCGAAGAAGGAGGCCATCAAAGCCTCGCTTATAGAGAAGACCCCCTAGCATGGTATAACGAGCGATACGCTTGATAAAAGCTCATCGTGCATTCTAGAGAGGTTGGGAGGAATGACAGAAAGAGACAAGTAGTCCACAAGTTGCTTATACCAAGCATCTCGTGGGCTAGGGTCTATAGTGTTGACATGATGAATGTGAGGAAAGATATATGAAGGCAACAGTACACAACGCACCATGACAAAAAGTCTGGATGCAGATGAGGAAGATGGGATATGCGAAGCGAGAGAAGCCATGGTGTCAGCAAACTTATTCGTGGATCGAGGAACAGTCTGTAGGAGGAAATGGTCGAAAGATGCAAGGAGAATGTCAGCACAGTTTTTGTACCTTTGCAAAATTTCATTTTTATAGAGGTATGAACTGTTGACCTGATTGACGATGAGCTGTGAGTTGTCGAAGATGTTGATGGACTTGATGCTGAGAGAGAGGGCTATCTGAAGTCCCAAAATTAAGGCCTCGTATTCGGCCATATTATTGGTACAATCAAAGCCGAGTTTAAAAGATAGAGGCATGGGCTCCCCTTCGAGTGGGATGAGAATGACCCCAGCACCCCCACCTAATTGACATTTGGAGTCGTCAAAGAACATGGTCATCTGATAGATGGAGTCGTCGGAGGAAAGTGCAGCAATAGATTCGTCAAGAAACTCACACTGCGAAGGTTGATTGTCAGGAAGAGGGGCATCTGCTAGTTGATCAGCGATAGTTTTCCCCTTGATAGATTTCTACTGGATGAATTTGAGATCGAACTCAGCAAGCAGCATGAGCCACCGAGCCATACGTTGATTCTGATATGGCTTGGAGTGCATATACTCGAGAGGGTCAGTGTGGGTGATGACAAAGGTCTTGTGATTAAGAAGATAGTGATGGAGCTTGGTAGCGGCAAAGACTAATGCCAAACAGAGTTTCTTGATATGGGTATACCGAGTTTCATAGTCGACCAGTGTTCGACTGATATAATAGACCGCTTTCTCATGGTGATGCTCGTCTCGGTGCGCGATCATGGCACCTAACGAATGGTTAGTGGCTGAGATATAAAGGTAGAAGGGTTGGTCATCTTTAGGTGGAATGAGAACAGGTGGAGAGACTAGATAGCATTTTAGGGCTTCAAAAGCCTCTTGATAGTCCTTATCCCATGTAAAGGAGACGTCCTTCTTAAGGAGATGATGAAAAGGTTGGCAGCGGTCAGAAAGCTGCGAGATGAAACGATGAATGGACTGGAGCTTGCCTTGCAAACTGCGAAGCTGCTTGAGATTGGCCGGGGGCGGCATTTCGAGTATAGCGCGAATCTTGGCGGGATCTATCTCGATGCCACGAAAATAAATGATGAAGCTGAGAAGCTTGCCAGAGAGGACCCCAAAGACACATTTCTTGGGGTTAAGATGAACATTGTACTGAAGAAGATGATTTTGAGAATGGTCAGATGGTCACGGCAAAGCTTAGACTTGCCGAGCAGGTCATCCACATAGTCCTCCATGATTTTGTGAAGGAGATCATGGAAAATGTAGGTCATGGCACGCTGATAAGTGGCACCTGCATTTTTCAAGCTGAAAGGCATGACTCAATAGCAGAAAGACCCCCATGGGGTAATAAAAGTGGTCTTGTGCTGATCTTCCAAAGCGATCAGGATTTGATTGTATCCTGAAAACCCATCCATAAGAGATAGCATCTCATGGCCGGCCGTGAGATCAACAAGCTGGTCAATGTTAGGAAGAGGAAAGTCGTCTTTGGGACAGGCTAAGTTAAGGTTGCGATAGTCCATGCAGATTCGGATCCCCCCAGTTGCCTTGGTGACTGGGACAATGTTAGAGACCCACTGTGGATAATCGATGGGCTGGATGAAGGAGACAAAAAGGAGACGTTGAAGCTCCTCTTTGACAAGGAGGGCAATCTGAGGATGCATCTTCTGAAGCTTTTGCCTGACAGGCTTAGCCTCTGGTTTGGTGACAATGTTATGGGTAACGATGGTGGGGTCGATGCCAGGCATATCACTGTAAGTCCAGGCAAAGGCCTTGCTATGGTCGGAGAGGAACTGGGTATAGTCAAGCTGCTCCTGAGCGTCTAAAGATTGGCCAATCTTTAAGACATAAGGAACATCAGAAGAAGGAAGGTTGATGTCAATGGTTGATTCATTTAACATAACTTGGGTCTCAGAAGGGAGGGAGCGTTAGATGAAAGAATCGTCAGCGCCCATGTAAGAAAGAATGGCATCGTCGTCAACGCAGTGGACAGTGTGAATGGTTGCCGACTCATCTTCGATCATGCTGGGAAAAATGAGAGGGAGAGACTTGGACACCCCATTGAGCTAATAAGTCAAGGGTTCCAGGCGGATGGTGTTTATGCAAAAAAAAAAAACTAGGAGGAATGGAAACCACTGACTCCGTAGGTGAAGGGGGCGGAATAGGCGAGTGTGGAGGAGATTGGTCAACGATTGGTTCGAGACAAAGGTCTACAGGGTCTTGAGTGGGGTCATGATATCCCAAGCCATACCGTTTCTTGGCATCATCATCATTGAGCGGTTGGATAGGCTGATGGGAGCCTTGCTCATAGCGTTCGAAACCAAAACCCTTCCATGCACACCTGTAAAGGTAAGTGTGTGCAAAGGTGGGGTTGCCAAGAAATGAAAAGTCTGATGTGAAAGGTTGAGGTGAAGAAAGAAGATTACCATCAGTAGGAGCTTGATTGAGCCCCCCATAGATGAGGTTGGTGCGGAGGTGAGGAGGACCATAAGGTATGATCATCCCGATCCGATGGTCGTAGCTGGGGCTGTGATGAAGGCGTCCATACTCTTGTGGAGTTTAGAACATGTCTAAGGTCAGCAAGCGATACTCACCCAATGAAAGTCTTTGGAAGACATCTTCCATGGGGTCTGTGGTCGTCGCTTGAAGGGGAGGTGTAAGGGCGATCGCCTGTTGCGAACTGGTCGAAGCTTTCACGGATGGAGGTGGTGCAGGGGTTGATGGCTTGATAGGGATGAGGACGTCATTTGGATGGTAGGTGGTGTTTCAAGTTTTGAAGGGCGAAGGGTCAGTGGGAATGGTGTGGACTTGTCCATCATGCTCAAATTTCACACAACGATGCAGGGTGGAGGGGACACAGGCCATGGCACGGATCCAGGGTCGGCCCAGCAAGATGTTGTATTGAAACTCTCCTTCGATGATGTAGAAGAGCTCTGGGACTGTGCGTGGGCCAACATGAATATGAAGGACAACTGTGCCAATGGTCGTGGCAGTAGTGTCATTAAAAGAGCGCAAGATCATGTCAGTTTTAGAGACGCAATTTTTGGGAAGAGCCAACTGATCAAAGGCATGGGTGGAGATGATGTTGATGCTAGTGCCTCCATCGATCATAATGCGTTTAATGCGTGTTCGATCGATATAGGTAGTGATGAAGAGGGCGGCGTCCTGATCTTCCATATTGGATGTGGGAATATCAGAATCCCTGAATGTGATGGAGGCAATAGGGGCTAAGGAGTGGACAAGGGCAGCAAGTGGTTGGGGGTCCTCGGGTTTGACCTCCACTGCTTGTAGGGCTTGGATGAGGGCCTGACGATGCTGGGGTGAGGTTTGGATGAGGTCATAGAGGGACATCTTCACAGGCGTCTGGTGAAGCTGTTTCAACATGGAGTCGTGGATTGGTCCGAAAGAAGAAGAAGAAGAGGAGGGTTGAGGTGCACCAAGAATAGAAATCTTAGGCTTAGGCGGTTGAGGTGGATTGACAAAAGGGTAGGTCCAAGGAATGGCAGCTTTTTCTTTCGCCTTATCCTTTTGTGACCTAGTGGTGATATGAATGGCATTGATTTCAAAGATGGGAGGTGAAGGTGATAAAGGGGTTGTAACCGGTTGATGAGATGTTGATGGGTTTGACGAGGTTGAAGGGTTATGAGAAGGAGTTAGGGGTCAGTCGAAAGTGTCCTCAAAGAGAAGAGTGTCTTTCTCCAGATAGCGGCGAATGATAGCCTTGAGGGCACAGCAAGTCTCGGTATCGTGTCCTAGTGTACGATGATATAAACAAATCTTCATGTCATCTAACTAGGAGGGTTTAGATCCGAGAGGTTGGAAGGGCTTGATGGGTGGAAGAGTTATGTTGGAAGTTTGCAAAAGTCGTTGCAAGATTAAAGAGTATGAGCCCACTAAAGGGTCCGTGCTCATCGGTGTATGTAATGCCGGTGACTTTTGCTTGGGCGATGTTAGAGGAGGCTTTCGTACCACCTTCTAGGTTGATGATGCAGTGACAGGCGAAGGTAGTACATTCTTCATAAGAGGTACCGCCCTTTTGGGAGAGGGTAGGCTAGCAGTAGGCAAAGGAAGCAAAGGAGGCAACCGGTTTTGATTAGAGGTTGAAGTGGGAAGGACTCTGGTTAGGGTTGAAGGATGGGGGCCCAAAATGGAGGGCAATGGTGACGGAAGAGGAGGCGTTTGCCTCTGTGGTTTGGTAGTCTTTTGTGATTTGGATTGAAGATTACTATTGGTTGAAGTCTGGTTTAAGTCCACCTTCACTTGTGGATGAGTGAGGTTGGAGACGAGGCGAACGCCAAGTGACTTAATTGGTTTAGACAAGGTAGATGAGGGTTTTGGTTTTGATGAGGTTGATGGAGATGTAGATGGTCTAGAGGTGGAAATCTGATTTTTGTTGATAGTCTTGGGAGGTTCTGCCATGGGAGGATTAGCATCATGAGATGAGAGGGCACGGGCTTGTTGAAGAGCTGTGAGATGGTCCCACAATCCCTGATGCTCCACTTTCTTAGAAGGGAGAAGTTCGAGTCTCTCCACTAGTCAGGAAAATGGCTGAGAAGATGTGGGATGAGGTTTAGGCTCTAGAGAAGATGTCGATGGTTGTGGAACTGAAGGTATGGTAGTTTTGGCCCCAAGGCATGATGAAGTTGTGACAGGTTCGTCCTTGGTTGGAGACGAAGGAGAGATAGGTTCTTCCCTAGGTGGAAAAGAAACTGGAGAATGAAGCTCCTCAAGCCGGTAAAGGGCAGGGATGATAGTGCCCTCCACTTGCGATCGAGGAGTAGGGAAGGTTGGGTCCTCCATGGGCAGCAAGAAGGAAGATGGTGAAACCGGTGGTGCTGGCAAGGTTGAGGCATCCTCCAAGATGAGAGAAGTTGACGGAGAACTAACCGGAGAAAGAGGTTCGTCCACATGTGATGGACTGATGGATGAACCCACCTCTTGAGGTTGGTTAGAAATGAAGGGCGAGACCGTATTGACTGTTCGGATGTTGTGTTCATGAGAGTTGTCAATCAAGGTCTGGACATTGTTTTGAGTTGGTGGATGATTGGGGAACAGTTGTTTGAAGATGTTGATACCCTGATTAGGAGGGGCATTGGGATTGTCGAGGATGAGGTCACCCTTTTCCAGCATGTCTTGGATTATGTTTTTAAGGGTTTTACAGTTGCCTGTGTCATGACCTTTAACACGGTGGTAGTGGCAGAAGTCATTTTCCCTATACCATGCAGGGATGGCACGTGAGGGATCAAATTGTGGTGGTGGTCGGATCTGAGGGAGATTGAGGGCCCCTTGTTTGATGAGTTTTTCTAGCACATATGCATATGATTCTCTGAGTGGAGTAAACTGTCTTTGTATGTATCTCTACTGAAATTGGCGAGTGGCACTCATGGATGTGGATGGTTCAGGTTGATTAGTTGAAGGCGAAGAGGAAGAAGATTTAACAACCACATCGTTTGTTGAAGCTTTAGATTTAGGATTGGATGAGGAAGGCTTAGAAGAGGGGTCATTGGTTTTGGAGTTGGGATTCTTGCTCCGCAACTTGACTTTATTCTCCTCGACGACACGTAACTCAAGTTTACGAGCCATCGTGAAGGCTTCGTCAAAAGTGTGGAAGGTCTGAACCCTCAAGGTGGAAGAAATATGTTTAGCATAGGCTTGAGAGAAAATTTCAATAAGCTCAGGCTGGGGTAAGGAAAATGAGAGTTGATTGATAAGGCCCCTCCACCGAGCGACGAAATCAGCAATGGATTCATCTTTAAATTGGTAGATAGAATAGAGGTCTGTGATGGAGACCTTCTTGGTGATATTGATAGAGAAATGATCGAGGAAGAGCTGGGCCAACTGAGTGAACGTGAAGATGGAATGGCTGGCAAGGGAGCTGTACCAGTCAAGCGCAGCACCCGAGAGAGACATGGGAAACGTGCATAAGAGCAATGCATCGTCGTGAGCGATAAGGTAACAGGCATGTCTGAATGCCCATAAGTGTTGTTGTGGGTCTTCCTTGCTTTGAAAATGAGAAAAATTAGGAAGTTCCCACTGGCTGGGATATGGTCTGATAGGGACAGAAGGATGGATGGGCTCGTTGCAAATTTGTTCATACGAGAGAGTGTTGCGTGAGCCAGAAACAGAGGTCTCTAGGTTGGACATTTTATCCATCAGCATCTTGATAATATCTACTGACGGATTGGCGGGTGGAGCACCTCTTAGATTGTAAGGCGCTTGAAAGAGGCTGGAAGAGGTATACGACGTAGTCGGTTGTACCAATAAGGGCGCAACGTACGGATGACTAGTCGTAGGGACAGAAGAGGTGACTAAGGATGGTTGGGTAAAAGGCATGGCTAGGTTTGATGTTGTCATGGGAGGTTGGTTAGAGGTAACATGGGCCAATGGATAGGTAGCCACCCTAGTGTTGATAGGAGCAAGGGTAGGTGGAATAGAGACGACCAAATTTTGAAAGGGGGTAGAAAGTGGTTGAGTGGGCTGAGATTGATAGGGGGCCAAAACCACAGTGGAAGTGGGCCCAGCGATGGAGGGAGAGGCCACACTTGGATGGTTGGTAAAAGGTTGGTCATTGGTTGAGGCAATAGCCTGGGTGTATAAGGGTTGAACTACGGACGCCGTTGATACGGCCGCAGTCTCGAGAAAAGAGGTCGACATTTCATAAATTGGATTACCCAAGGGGTCTCGCGTTCGGCTATTCGCGAGATAGTGTTGTAAGGCTTTTACGTTGAGGTCCAAGAATCGTGCGAAATCTTGGTCCCCTTCTGGGACAATAGGCGTTTGGGTCGGAGATGGTCTAGTAGGAGTTCTTTCAGTTTTCGAGTTAAACTCCATTATAGGGCTGGTTATAGGCAGGGTAGACGGAAGAGGATGATGCCTCACGTGATCGACTAGAGCTTTGGCTTGGCTACGAGTCAGAACCATTCAAGGCAAGGAAGAACGTCCTCACAAGCTCAAACAAGCAGATAAGAACGAAAAAGATGAAGAACACAAGCAGATCCTAAAACCCTAGAAGTAGATTATTAGGATTATAGTGGCTTATGCCTTAGAATGTGTGTAGAGGAAGATTGGCTTTTGAGTCGGGTCCTAGAAGAAGCAGTCTATGGATGGTTTTGGGTTTTGTTATGGTGCTCAAGAAGTCTATGTTAGGTTTCGTACAAGGCCTGGTGCTAAGGAGCAAGCTTCCCTCACTTCACGATTCCAGTGGTTAGCTGGTTTCGCTTAGCCAAAATATACTTCCCCTAGAGATTAGGCTCCGCCAAAGAACGGAGTGGGATTTCTCCTTGGTGATGAAATCCAAGTAAGATCGCTAGGACGGGTAAGATATCCGCTGGGGGATGAAATCCCAATCGGGCCTTGTCTCAAGTAAGTTAAAATGTTTGTTTTGTGCAAGTGGTTTGGTCGTGTAACATCAAGTGATCTAGATTAATTCAATATGTGGTTTAATTACTATGTGTGGTCTAAGAGATGCAAGCAAACAGAAATGAATGCAAAGTGTTTTAATGCCCAAGTCAAAATGTTTGTTCGTATGAAGACGAATGGAGAAAGAGTCGAAGAATATGAGTTTTGACTAGTCTAGAAGTGCAAGAAAGAAAAGAAAAGTTCTTTTTAGTCCTGCTTATGATGTTGTTTAAGAAGAGACGAAAGGAGGCGAAAAGGAAGGAACCTAATGCACCTATATGAACGAAAGAAAGAAAGAACCCAAGGAAGGCCCTAGGGTCCCACCGGGCGTGCCAAAATGTTTCTACGCAAAATTGCTTTCTACATTCAAAGAAGAAATAAGAAACTAAAAGAAATGGTCAAGGCTAGAAGATACCTGATTGTAGTCGTGCGCACCGAAATCAGACGTTAGAAGGTACTCCTCTTTGGCTGTGGAGGAATGACACCTGCGAAAAAAAAGAGACTAAATACGAAAAATGTCAGTCAAGGATATGGTGGGCTATCAGGCAAATGCCTAATCCCAGAAGTACGAAGACTTCCTAGAAGGATATCAACCCACTAGTATAAAATATAAATAATCGACAGAAATGGAAATAATGAAAAGACAGAATGAAAGTAAATAAAAAGATGAAAACACAAATGCGTACCTGATATTCAGCGAACTGTTCTGCATAGTCGCCAATGTCGGTCTATGTGCCGGCGTCGGTCAGGGGAAGGTGCCGATGTCGGTTAAGGTGCCGGCGTCGGTCGGGGTAATGACCGGCGTCGGTCGGGGCAACAGTTCTAGACAGAGTTTGGGCGAGTCTGGTTGGGTCTGGTCGAGTCGGGACAGGGTCTGGTCTAGTCTAGACAGGGTCTGGGGGTTTGCAGAAGGTCTGTTGTTTTGTTTGGGGTTAGGGAGTGAAGTTTAAGTAGAGCTATAGACTGTGTTTTCAGGGATTGTGGACATAAGTGTAAAGGGAAGGAGTAAGGTCTCGGGTCTGTAGTCTGAATAGAGTGATAGTAGTAATAAACAAATGATAACCAGAGAAACAAACACACAGAGCAAGATACTTACCTGTTATAAGCTTGAAGATGAAGTGGGAGACGTGATTGTCGTTGTCGCTGTGCTGCCAAATGACTGAAGTAGAGTTCCTGTACGCAGAAGATTGATTGCAAATTGGTTGAATGCCAGAGTTGATTGATCGCAAGAGTTTTGTTGAATGAAAAATGAACTGGTGGGTGGAATAATGAATCTCGTCGATCGAAAATGAAGAAGTTTCGGATGAAGGCAAATGACGGTTTGATAACCAATCGGGAAACTGATTGGGAACCGAATGGATAATGGATAACGGAATAATGGTTCCTGCGTTCGGATTGAGAACACAGTGCTAAGGATAACCGACGTCGGCAGGACCGCCGACATCGGCCGATAAGTGACCGACGTCGGTGATGTCGGTTGGGTCGCAACCGTGGTCGGCAGGTGTAAAATGGGGGCATAGACTAACTTTAGTCTTTTGCTCATTTTGACAAGCTGCCAGGGTCAAGGCTAATGGGAAAAATGGTCGACAGGGGTTAAATAGGCGAGGGAGAATAAAACGGGGGATGACCAGGGGAGTCGACACGATTTCAGTGTCTACAAAACCCATCGGATGTAAATGGGTTTATAGGACTAAGTATAAATCAGATGGCTCCATTGATAAACATAAGGCACGACTTGTTGCAAAAGGATATGCACAACAAGAAGGTATTGACTATGAGGAAACATTTGCACCAACTGCCAAATGGCACACTATTCGTATGGTACTTGCCTTAGCAGCACAAAATGGTTGGAAAGTACATCAATTAAATGTTAAAAGTGCTTTTTTAAATGGTGATTTATAGGAAGAAGTCTATATGAAACAAACTCAGGGTTTTGAATAGGTGGGTGCTGAACACAAAGTGTGTAAATTGACAAAATCTTTGTATGGGCTCAAACAGGCACCCAAGGCTTGGTATGAGAAAATGGATTCATACTTGAAATATATTGGTTTTCATCATAGTGAATCAGATGATACTCTCTATTTTTGAGTGCAGGGTAAGAAAATGGTGATACTAGTTCTCTATGTTGATGACTTGTTTATTACAGGTAATGATGAAAATCATAACAAGTCTATGAAGAAGGAATTAAAAGATGGGTTTGAGATGATAGATCTTGGACTTCTTCACTACTATCTAGGCATAGAGGTAACTCAGAAAGAGCATAGTATTTTTATTTCACAAACTAAGTATATTTCTGAGTTATTAGAGAGGTTTGGCATGAGTGATTGCAAAGCTGCCCTCACTCCCATGGAAAGTAACTTGAAATTGTCTAAGGATGATAGCAGTGCCTTTTTTGATGGCACCACATATAGACAATTGGTGGGAGGTTTGATATACTTGATGACTACCAAGCTCAATATTTCATTTTCAGTTGGAATTTTATCTAGGTTTATGCATGAGCCTAGAGAAATTCATTGGCATGCAGCAAAACAAGTACTTCGTTACCTTCAGGGAACGAAAACATATGGCCTTGAATACCGCTGCAACAAGAACTTCAAACTTGTTGGATATTGTGATGCAGATTTTGGTGGATGTGTGGATGACAGAGTGTCAACCACATGATACACTATGCATATGGGTTCAAATGCCATTGCTTAGTGTTGTAAGAAGCAGGATATAGTGGAAAATTCATCAGCAAAATTAGAGTATATTGCAGCATGGGATGCTTCCAGAGAAATTGTTTACCTTCATCGTATTCTTGAAGATCTTCAAGTTTCTCAGTTTGCTCCTACACAGTTATACATTGATAATCAGAGTGCAATCAAGATGTCCAAGAATCCAGTGTTTCATGCCAAAACAAAACATATGGATGTCAAATACCATTATCTGCGAATGCTGGTGGCAAAGAAAACTCTTGATCCAATATATTGCCCAACTGCCGATTAGACAAATGATATATTCACAAAACCCCTTGACAGAATCAAATTTTAAAAATTCAAAAAAATGCTTGGTATGTGTCCAAAGACCTGACTTTGGATCATAGGGGGGTTTGTTAGGACTTGTTCCACAGTCTTAACATTAGGTTAGATTTTTGGTAGGAAATAAAGAATTATTGTAAATGGGGCATGCATCTTTTATAAAGACACCCCCATAAAATAAACTTAGTTTAATTATTAGGTAGTTTTTATGTTTTATGTTTATTAATTATAATTACTTTACGAGTTGTTTTCTCGTATTTAGTTGGTTATGGGATTAGTTGTTTTTACCGGTCATTGGTAAAAACTATTTAAATCATGTTTGCATTGTAAAAGTGTTAACAGAGTAAAGGTACCCTTATGTACTTGATTTTTTGAATTATTAATAAAATACTTGTGCACTCGCACTAAGCGGGGACAAGGTTCAACCTATTTTGATTCTGGAGTTATCAACACCATTGATCTCCATTTGCATGAACACCTGCATACCATTGATCTTTTGTCAAATCAATGGGATTAAGACACATGTCACTAGCACATTCAATCTCTGGAAGCTTTGACATATTGACTTCATGTGCACCATTGGATCACGATATAGATGATGAATGATCACCATTAGATTTACTTGAATATTTGACCCTATACTTTAATGTAGTTAAACTTGACGGTCTCTGGCACATCACAGTTTGTAAGAGAAACTTTGAAGGTTTATAACTTGAGCTAGAAAATAATTTAAGAGTCTAAATCTTTTAGGCACCTTCTTGGCACTATAGACAACATCTCCATAAAAACCTTTAATCATAGTTAACATTCTAAGTACCTATACAAACTTTCTAGATCACTCATATCTGCATGATGTGTAATGATGATCTGGCTTCTCTTAAGATAAAATATGCATGTTTATCTTTCCAAATGATTAAGTGACACACCAAAAATTCACCAAGACATCTATGGATGACTCACAACTTCTTCTTTGTCCTTATAGACCTAAAATTTTTCCATATCTCTCCAAGATATCAAACACAACTTCTTTGTCATTCATGCACTAGAACCATATGATCTCTTTGACATCAATGACCATGCTCAACAATCTCTCCCTTTGTCATTGATGGTAAAACACCCTCATAATGACTTTTTACTCATTTAAACTTCTTTATTCTGATCTTTCTCCCCCTTTCAAAATTAATGACAAAGGGTCTCTTCCTCAACATGCCAATAATCATTCTTTAACATCATGTAAGCTTTCAAATATTATTTAAGATGCCCAGGATACTTAAATACTTATATGAATCAATTGCTCCCCATTTGATATGCACAAATCTAAACTTAAACTTATATGATCCTTGGACCTAAAAAACTGCTCAAAGATCTTAAAAATCTCACCCTAAATCCATGATCTATTTGAAAAATATCATCTTCAATAAGTCTTCTCAATGAAATAGGTTTGCCAGCAATACTTCAAATATTGTCCACACACAGTCACTATTCTTATGAAACTACCAAAAGATCTCATATCTTTATTAGGTCGACTTAAAAATCTAAAGTAGACATGAATAACTCTCATATGGATCTTATATCAATAAAAAAAATTCCCTTTATCCTTTACAATCCATCATGGTTTTAAACCTTTTCAAAGCACTCTCATGGAACCATCTCATCTTCAGAACACTGTGAACTCCATGACATACACAACTTGTCATATATATAATTTTGAGACCTTCTTCATCATATAAATAATATTACAACACATTATCCTCCTACTCAAATGACCTTTTAATGATTCATAGACAAGGAGATGACTCCCAAGCTTTATCTTAGATACTCAAATGTGGCTTTTGTTAATGGTTTAGTCATAATGTCTGCAAGTTGTTCTTTTGTAGACACATATTATAATTTAAAAATTTGATTACTTACTTGTTCTCTTAATAAATGATATCTAATAGGAATGAGCTTAGTTTTTTATTGCATAACATAATTCTTAGAGATACAAATTGCACTAGTATTGTCATAATAGATAGGATAAGGTCCATTTTGTCTTACCTTATAATCTTCCAAGGTTTGTTTCATCCACATTACCTAAGTATAATAATAAAAAACAACTATATACTTAGCTTCTATAATTTATAGAGATATAGAGGCTTTCTTATTTCTTAGCCAAGACACCAAGCATTTACCCATGAAGAAGACACCACCACTAGTACTCCTCCTAGCATCTACACATCCTACCTAATATGCATTAGTGTATGTCTTTAGAGTAAATTATTTACTCCTAGGGTACCATAAACCATACTATATTATTCTCTTGGGATATCTTAAGATCCTTTTGACGAATTTCAAGTGAGATTATTTAGAATCAGCTTGAAGCCTTCATGTAAGGCCCATTACTTACATGATATCCAGCCTATAATCAGTAGAGTATAGGTACTTCCAATCATGGATCTATATAAATTTTGATCAACTTTTAGCGAGTCATCTTGTTTACTTAACTTGTATCTAGTGATCATTGGAGTACTCATTGGCTTACAATCCAACATGTCAAACTTTCTTAGCATATCTTCAATGTATTTTTCTTGTGAAATGAATATCCCTTCACTAAGTTGGTTAATTTGTAATCCTAAGAAGAAATAAAGTTCTTCCAGTATTGACATTTTAAACTCAGTCTTTATATCATCTACAAACTCTCTTCTCATGTTATCATTATTGGAACCAAATATATTATTGTAAATATTGTCATTGATGTCAAAGGTCTAGCATTATTGGTGACAAAGGCCCCATTGCATTTAATGATGTTTTTAATAGTAATATATTGGCTAATGTGTGTTAATATTTATTTAATATTAACAAATATATTTTTGGCTGCATAAATTCAAAAGAAGGGCCCGTGGAGAAGTCAAAGAGTCATGGGGTAAAGACAAAAGAAGAATGGGATACATTTTCCCATGAAGAGTCATATTGAGGAATTCTAAGAGTCACCAAGTGAAGACAAAAGAGGAAGGGTACAATTTCTCATGAAGGGACACTTTGAAGAATATGAAAAGTCACCAAGATAAAGACAAAAGAGGAAAGGATGTTTTTACTTATGAAGGGTCACCATATGACTTTTCAAATGCAAGCATATGAAGGGTCATGCAAGTTTGGCACCATTTTCCATGAAGATTGAAGGGTCATAAAGGGTGAATGCCAAAGGTCATTTTAAAGGCTATAAATAAAGGCTTGAGAAGCCATTTTTATTATTGGAGAGAGATTATGATTTGTAATTTTTATATCTAGCTTAAAAGATCATAAGAGAGAGAGGAAAGAGATATTGTAATGAGCTATCATTTGTTGAGATAACAACATTGAGAGAAAGTTATGTGGTATACATAAAAGGGGTTGGTGCTCCTGTGGGTTGGTGCTCATGAATAGTTGCTATGTTGGTGCTCAGAAAAGGGTTTAGTGCTCCTGTGGGTTGGTTTTTACAAATAGTTATTGTGTTAGTGCTCAACAAAGGGGTTGGTGCTCCTATGGGTTGGTGCTCATGAATAGTTGCTGTGTTAGTGCTCAGCAAAGGGGTTGGTGCTCCTACAAGTTGGTGCTTGTGAATATTGTAGTTTTATTTGGTGATCATTCTTATACTTGAGATTATTCTTCATGGTTTTTCCCACATTGGGTTTCCACGTTAAATATGGTGTCTCTCTCTATCTTGTGTGGTGTTTATTATTTCAATTTTATTGCATATCTTGAATGTATGGTTAAGTAGAATTTGATTAAGGGAAAGTTTATAAGATTTATGATATACTGATTCACCCCCCCCTTAGTATATCCTGTGCTTAACATATATGTCATCAACATATATTAATACTAGCAATTAATGAGTGTCATCTATCTTGATATATAAATTACTATCAACTATCCCTCTTTTGAAGCTTTGAATTAATAGATACTTGTCTAATCTATCATACCAAGCTCTAGGATCTTGTTTAAGACCATATAAAGCCTTCTTTAGTTTGTAAACATAGTCCTAATTAATTTTCATTAGAAAACCTTTAGGTGGCTCAATATAATCTACTTCATCTAATTTACCATTCAAAAATGTAGATTTCACATCAATTTGGTAAACTTTGAAACCTTTGAAGCTTGCATATGATAGAAAGAGTCTAATTGCTTCCATTCTTGCTACAAGAGAAAATATATCATCAAAATCTATCCCTTCAACTTGAGAATATCCTTTAAAACCAATCTAGCCTTATTTATTGTGACCTCTCCTTTCTCATTCATCTTGTTTCTAAAAACCCACTTAGTTCCTATCACATTTTTATCTTTGGCCTAGGAACCAAACCCATGTTTCATTTTTGACTATTTGATCAAATTCCTCCTCTATGGAAAATGTCCAATTGTCATATTTTCTAGCTTCTAAGAAAGTTTTAGGTTCAATATTGGATAATAAAGTTGTGTCTTGTTGATTCTGATTGATCAACCTTTTCTTCCTAGTCTGAAAACTAGCATTCACATCTCCAATGACTTTGGAAACTGGATGGTCCTTTTGTATTTTCCTAGAAGGGGATTTAGTATCTTATCTTACCTCTTCCTCTTCATCATCTGATTGATTAGGTATGCTTTCATTATTTTAAATAACATCCTCAGTAGTGTTAATTTTTTGTAAGATGGGCTTCTTGATGTCACCTGCCTCTTCAAATCTCACATTAGAGATTTCAATAACTTTGTGGAGTCTCTTATTAAAACATCTATAATTAGAACTTATGGAGGAATAACCCAAAAAGATTCCCTCATTAAATCTTGAGTCAAATTCTCCAATATTTTCTTCATTCCTCTTGATAAAACACTTGATCCCAAGCACTATAAGTATTTGACATTAGCTACCCTATTTTTACATAGCTCATATGGAGTCTTATCACCATTTTATCTAACTTCACATCTATTTAAGATATAAATAGAAGTATTGAAAGCCTCTTCCCAAAAGCCATCTAAAAGTTTGGAATCTTAAAGCATGGTTCTATTCATCTCTTGGATAGCTCTATTTTTCCTCTCAACTACCCCATTTTGTTAGGGTATCCTAGTAGTAGAGTATTGTCTTTTAATTCATCAAAATCATCAGAATCATAAGACCAAAATTCATCTCCTCTATCTAATCTTACACACTTGATTCTTAATCCTTTTTCATTTTCAACAAGAGCTTTGAATGCTTTAAATTTTCTAAAAGCTTTTGATTTCTCTTTAAGAAAAAATATCCAAGTCATTCTAGTGAAGTCATCAATTAATAATATAAATTATCTATTCCCTTGAATGCCTTGATTTCTTATAGGTCCACAAAGGTTTGTGTGGATCAACTCCAATGGTATTGTAGTAAAATGCTCCTTAGATTCATATCTTCTTTTAACTTGGTTTCTATGAAGGTATGCCTTGTAGAGAGTATGAGGAATCTCAGTGATTTTAGGCATATGCCTCACTAGTCCTTTTAAATTGGTCCTTACTAAATTATCAATGTTCAGATGTCTAAGTCTTCTATGCTAAATCTAACTTTCCTATAATTGATTCATGAAGCACTTTATTTATTGGATTCATGAAACACATACAAGTTATTATCTTCTTTGTGAATGTTTGTAACTAATTTTCCAAACTTGAAACTCACTTCACACCCTTTGTCATGAAAATTCACAACATTTCCTTGTTTACACATTTGGCTAACACTTAGAAGATTGTGTTTCAAACCTTTTACATATAGAACATTTTCAATTCTAGTTTGACCATTATCCAAACTTATAGAGCCTTTCCCAATTATGTTAGTAGATTTATTATCACCAATTGTTATTGAGCATGAATTGTGTTTCTTTAGAGAAATAAACTTACTCTTATCTCTTGTCATATGACTTGAGCATCCACTGTCTATGTACCATTTCTTGCTTTCATCCTCTTGAGTATGTAAGGTAGTTTGTACAAACATGGATTCTTCCTTTGAGTCCTACTCCTTCTTTCTTTAAATCTTGGTTTTGTCTTTCTTTAACCATTTTATGGTGTCAAAAACTTTAAATTCCTTTTTCCAAAAGTCCCTTTTGCAATACTTGGCTATATGTCCCTATTGATTTTAGTTATAGAAAAGAACCTCATTTCTTCTCCTTGGAAAGTAAGTATAGTCCTTATATTTGTGACAATATTCATTACAAGTATAACAGTGTCCATTGAAAACATAACTATAGTTTTTCATGTTTATTATCCCTTTTGTTTGATCATCAATACCCTAAGACATATCATCCACAAATTCTTTTGTAGAGATAGATTCCTACTTATATTTAGATAAAAGTGCATCAATATAAGTCATAAATTTGCCTTCCAATTGATCCATTCTTTGATTCTAATTTGTATCAACCACAACCTGCAAAGTTTTGAATATTGCTTTTAGTATTCTTATTTGTGTCTTCACACTATCAATTCTTATAATTAAATCATGACATATAGAGGAAGCTAGGTCTAAATTTTTACTCCCTTATATGTTATTCATTTTTTAAAACTTTTATTTTAGACATTCATTTTATTCTTTTAAAAAATTTGAGTTATGATAAAGCACATATTAGCTCACCTTGAAGAAAAATCTCAGCCTTTTTATCTTTCATTGTACCTATGATCACCTTCAAGCAGTTAAACTTTCAATGAAGGTCATGTTCTATTACCAATTATTGGAGGTACAATCACTGAGAGTGGAGGGGTGAATTAGTGATGCAAGATATATCAAACTTAAAATGTAATCTTTTCAAACTCTTAATCAATGACCACAAACATTCATAAATCATACAAGATGTTCATAACAATGAATAATAAAGATGATACAAGTTCACATACATAATACAAGATCTCCGTGGGAAACCCTCTTGGGGAATAAAACCCACTCTCAAGCTTACAAACACATGGACTACTTTTCGTATAAGATGATCACAAACATAAGACATTTTAGTGAAGTACCCACTTCACAAGGAGCACACACCCACTTGTTCTAGATGTTGTTCACCCACACAACACCTATCAAATCAATAACTCTAGAACTTTGATTGCATTTCAATCTTACTAGAGAAATAATGTATAACACCTATCTTTTGATTCTTCACACATATACAAAATTGATTATACAAGTAATACATCCAAACACCCCATTTAGATCAATATAAGATTCTTCACTCATCCTCAATCTATTCTTTACTTTAGTCCATCCACTAAGCACACTATCTCTAATCTCTTTCCTTTGTCTATATCTTATTCTCTCTCAATACTTCCACATTCAAGTTTAGAAACCATTACCTTGGTCTTCTCTCTTTATAGAGTCTTCATGAATATCAACTTTTAGGTCAGCCATAAAACTTACCTTAACCTTTAAGACATATATCATGATAACATAAAGCTCAATACCATCCTCACAGGTTGGCCATAACATCCATGGGTCTCACTTAAGAAACTATGCCTTTTAATTAGGCCTTAGGAGCCCTTATAGGTCTCATGGAGACCTATTCACCCATTTAACACTTCATTGAGTAAATTAAGAACATAATATAAATTTCAAATACCTAGGTCTACTCCATATAACACTTATGACATCTTCAAGTTAATACATCCACTAAAACACTCTTCTGTTAAGGCACAATTTACTCAAACAATAGTCTTGTACTTAGTAACATTATGAATGAATAAATAGTCAACTTTTAAGCTCCATATATACACCTTTAAAAACATTTAGACCTTTTAATAAACTTTGTTGGATGTTCCATAAAATTCTCTTCAACTTTTCTTTTAACACCACCATGAAATTCATCCTAGATCAAAAGATATAGATCAAAAACTATAGATTAATTTTCCTTCATTAATTTAAATATTCAAATTCCAATGGTCATTGTGTATTATAAAAACATCAGCCACATGTTTACATCTCATTTCTCTTTGCAGCTAAATCAAATGTGCTCCATCGATATCCTAGGGAGTAGCCTAGTATTTACCTTACAATACTCACCATTGATCTTAAATCCTTGATTTTGAGATCATGCCACTTGGCATCTTTGCATGCATTCTACACATTTGACTATTTGACTTGACCCACCATCAATATCCATCTACATGAACACTCGTATACTATTGATCTTCTATCAAATTGATAAGATTGAGACACATGTCACTAGCACATTCAATCTTAGAAACCTTTGACATTTTGACTTCACACATGCCATTGGATGACAATCTGGATGATAAATGCTCATTATTAGATCTACTTGACTATTTGACCCCAAAATTTAATGTAGTTAAACTTGATAGTCTATGGCACATCACAAGTCTATAAGAGGAACTTTTAAGATTTATAACTTTATCTAGAAAACACTTAAAGAATATAAATATTTAGGGTAACTTTTTGGAACTATAGAAAACATCTCCATAAAAACCTTTGACCATAATTAACTTTTTGAGTACCTACATAAAATACACAAACTTGTTGGATCACTCATATCTGCATGATGTGCAGTGATAGTCTCACTTCTCTTAAGCTATAATATGCATGTTTCTCTTTCCAAATGATCAAGTGACACACCAAAAATTCACCAAGACATCTATGGATGCCTCACACCTTCTTCTTTGTCCTTACAGAATTGCAAATGTGTCATATCTCTCCAAGCTATCAAACACAACTTCTTTGTCATTCATGCACTAGAATCATATGCTCTCTTTGACATCAATGACCATGTTAAACAAGGTGAATCCAAGATTAATATATTCATAATGCTAATGATCCAATTATTTAGCAAGCTAATCAACCCATATGAGTCACCAAAAATGTTGGCATGTTGGCCTCCTAGGCCAAAATGCCACCCATATCATCCAAAACTTGACTATTGCATCAACTTCCATTTCTAATGAGGTATTTTCTAAGAAATTTAGTAGAGTTTAAGGTAAATTTAGGGATGTTAAGGTTGTTTTGGAGAAATTAAGGCATTCACTTATTTTAGTCTTATTGCATGTTCTAATGTTGTAAAGTGACTTGCTATGAAATATCAAGTGTGAAGGTCTATAACCATGCATAGAATTTAAAAGCAAAGTCTTTTAGGTCATGTGACACTTGTTGAAGAGAATATTATACATTTTTTTCCCACACACCTTGGTCAAGGTGTTACAATATTCCTTTTTTAAAGTTAAATCACATTTAAAACTATTGTACTCATCATTATATTATCTAAAAATAGTAAAATGAAGACATGGAAGGGAAAATAATATGAAAATATTTTAGTATGTTACATCACCACCTTACAAGCTAAGAGGAGTTCCATGGGCACATGCTTCACAACTCTAACTAGGTATTTTGGCAAGATAAGTAATTTTTCTTGATGAAGAAGGGACTATGAAGGTCTCATGGAAAGGGTTTTAAAATCAATATCAACTTATAAGCCTTTAAAAGGCATTATTAAACATCCTCAAGCTTAAAACCATGAAAATGTAGAAGTTTTAGGTCTAAGAAAGACCAAAGCCTATTCAACTTCTCCATTGGGTCATTAGTAAGAAAAAAAGGTCATTTTCATGAGATTATTTCATAAAGGCAGAGAGGAATCAGTATAAATGATATTATGGGATATTGACCACCCCTATGACCCCCAATCCATGGCAACAATTTTAGGATTAGAGGATAGAGCTTCATGAATCATTGTTAAGAAGTTAAACCTCTTTAAAATTCTCCTAAACTCCATTGTCATGGTTTTCCTCTTGAAATGACAAGTATGTTCCTAGTGAATTCATGTAAATGGTTGAGAAGTATCTATTTAAGGTCCATTCACCTCTAAAACATCAAACTCAACTACAAATTTCAATGATCATGTTGGAATTAGCAAGAAATGTAATTGTTTTATTGTTTTGGGCATGACAAGTAGGGTGGTAAAAGGTTGTGAAGTGTTTCCAACTTGAATATTATTAAAGGTAGGTGTAAATTATGTTTCCATATTAATATATTCTTAATAATCACTCTTACACCACCCTCAATGAAATATTCAATACAAAGAATGGTGAAATGTCTAGGTACATGTGTGTAAGGTTTGAGAATGCATAGTTTTGTAGTTATTTCATATTGTTGAGGGGTTTTTTGGATTATGAAATAATGCATATAACATTATAGAAACTTTTACCAAGTCATAACACCCATTTACATGTTTTTTCAATATCACATCCATCTCTAAAGTGATCTTCTAGTACTGATCCAAGTATGTTGTCCTTAAGTGAGAGAGACAATCTTATAAACAAGTGTATTTGATGTTTGATGACTAATACATTTTAAATTAGGTTTGATAAACCTAAATTTAAGTGTGTAATATATTTTAACAAAATTAAATCTTTTTATAAATATAAAAAATCATTCTCAATAAGAAGTTGTAGGTGGTAGGTTTAAAGAATGGTGATTTAGTGTCATTAAACAAGTTTCAAGAGTGAAGAAAGTAAGTGATAGATTTAAAATTAAGGTAAAATTATTTATGTATTATTTAGGTTTATATATTAATTATAAACAAATAAAATCCCTAAATTCATTCATAATTATGCATGATTAAAATGACAAAGGAGGAATGTAGTCATGCACTTATAGGTGGATTGTGTAAGTCTACAAGAAGGGTCGAGAGGTTCTTGACAAGTTATATGTAATTTATCATTTGAAAAAGTATAAAAATATGATAAATGGAATAAAAAATAACCCAAATATCATTAAAAATCATAATATGAAGAGGGGTCAATTCAAAAGGCAAGTTTACAATGGATTTTAGGCATAGAATGCACACCTACAGGACTGCACATAGGAATCTAGAAAGAAAGTATATTTTTATACTAAAAAAGAGTTTTGAAAGGTCATGTAAGACATATAAAATGTTTATGAAGGTTTATAGAGTGATTATACCCTTTACATGAAGTTAAATCATCAGGTGAAAGACAAAATCACTTTAGAGAAGGTCTAGCATGTCTATAAAGACCTAAAAAGATAATTCTACCTTTGAGATTCAATCTATAAGAAACCAATAGAGGGATTGATTTATCATTATTTTAGGTGATATATAATACCTCAGGAAATAATTTAATTTTTTTTATAATAATAAATTAACCTCCTCCACGATATATTGAATTCAAGTAAGGTTCAAGTCAAGATCAATGTTATAGGCCTACACAGGGATATGAAGAGAACATGAAAATTTTGAGATGAGATTTAAGTTTTAAGGTTTATGATAGGTATAAGGGACCATGAAGAAATTTTATATAGTGATTAGAACATTTGGAATGAGGAAAGCACACCAAAAGATGACAGTTAGGGTCAAAACCCTTAAACTATCATGGAACCTCAATCATGGCTAAAATAGGTCTCAAAAATATTTAAAGGTTCAATTAATTTCAAAACCTATATGAAAACCTCATGAGACATGAAAAAATCCTAGAGGAAACATTTCAAGCCAAAATAGATCATAAAAGAGGTTTGTTTCTCAAAGCAGTCAGATCAAGTAGGCACCTACAGGGTAATAAGGCTCGAGAAGGTCATCTTTCTCACGTGGAAATTTACATGAGGAAGTGAATGGGGGAAAATGAAATTAGGGGAGGTTAAATATGTCTATATAATTCAATTTTTTATTATTTTTCAGCCAATCAAAGGCATGTTCTTTATGAACCATTGTTAAGAAGATAAATGAGTCTAAAACCCTTGCAAAGCCCTCAAAGAAACCCAATGAAGATAAACACTTACAAAGTGATTATAATACACATGATTGGTCTTGAAAACATATTAATGACATATATATCTCTCATGAGAATTTTTTTGGGTCATATTCTTGGCACATGTTGAGTAAGAGCACAAGAAATTAGCCTAGAAACTCCCTTTCCAAGCTTATTTGCATTTATTTGAATGAGTGAGGTATTATCAACCAATTGGAGATAATTATCAACAATGGGTAGAGGTATAATGACATTCCAAAAGATATTCCATATAATTTCAATGTGATAGGATAGGTTTCAAGAATCCAAACTAAGCTAAGATGAAGATTGTCTTTGCTTACATGGAGAGTGTGAAATTATCAACCTTCTTAAAGGTCATCAAGAGAAAAAGAGGCTTCATGATAACCATATATGTATCTAATGACATATTTGGAAGGATTTAAAGGTGATATGCAACCCATTTTTAATGAATACAAGCAGGTTGAGAGTACACAAGCACCTTATCCACAAGCACCACACAAGCACCTTATCCAATTCATGATATTAAGAGAACAAAAAGATGAATGCAGTCCTTTGGTAGTCTTTAAATATTTTTTCAAGGTATTTTCACTATGTACCAAGATTTTATAGGTAGTAAGTAATAGGGTAGCTTGGAGAGAGGTCTTAAAGGATGTTTTTCATAAAGTACCATCAAAAGACTTAGTGACAATTGAATATGTTCTTAATGGATACCTACAACCCTATTTAAACTTATTTTTAGTGGGCTATGAAGGCATGATAGATGGTTAATCAGTTAAATATTGCCTATAATCTTGAATATGTGTCACATGGTCTTCTACAACACATTCATGAAATTAACAAGTTGTAGTAGTCTACAAACAAAGACTAGACCTTACATGAGTGATAGGTCTGACCTCATTTCCTTCTGTTGGATCAAGCCAACTTTGCCATGAATATATAGGTTTGAATGATATAAGTAATAGTTTTAGGATATTTATGCCTTAAGTATCACTCTTACCAATGTGAAATATGCATTTTAAGAGCCAAGGATGGCGTAGAAATATGCTAAAAGGGTCAAGTAGGCCATGTGTCAAGATAATAACTTACAACTCCTCTAACCAAGAAAGTGAAGTTTCAAGAGAGAAATGATGAGTCATATGAAGTGAAGATCCAAATCAATCCAAGCTAATACGTGTTAAATACAAATGATAAGACTATTTCTCCACCTTTTGTTTCCATTATAACTAGTTTTATGATAGATAACGATTATGATACATATAGCCTCTCTATTTATTTTTATTTATTCCATAAATAATCCTAAAAAATACATTTTAAATGATAATCCACATGATAATGATGAATCCTTACTCTTTTTTTAAACCTTTGAATCAATAGATGACTAATTATTTCCTTCTTCTATGACTGTATTTAGTGTGTACTTATGAATGGTTGATCTAATCATGTGATGATTCAATTATTATTGATTTTATATCCCATTTGATCACCTTAATGAATTTTTAAGTCACTTTAAAAATTTTAGTTTGTTCCATATCTGATTCATCCATTGATTACTAGTAGAGATCTTCCTTCCTCTTATTTATGTGTTGAATCCTAGCCTCTCTAAAAAATACTGATGCAAGAGGATCAAATTAGGAGTTGTGTAGTGTTAAATCAGTATGGTTGTTCATTCTTCACCTAAAAATGAGTGGTAGTATTCAATACATTTGGTGATACACCTCCTTTACTTTCATGATAAGTCTTTCTCTTTCTTTTCCTTATAGTTGAGTAGGTGTAGTGTTAGTCTTAGGTGTAGCATCAAAGGAAACATCCCTATCTATAGATTCACTCCATCATTTAGGTCACCACAACCTAGGAGTGTTTCTATTATGTCAATTGGGTGAGGAGATATTAAATACCCCATCAAAGGGTGCAAATCAAAGTGATAATAATAGCCTCAACTCAAATAATTAATCTATAAGGTAGGGAAATACATGAAAGGAAATGACTAATCCTCTACTCTAAGTTTAAATCTAAAAGGAGCCAGCCAGACATAGTCTCCCCTAATCCTAAAATAATAGCCTAAATATGATCTTATTAGTCCTAAAAAATACCATCCCTTATTACATCTACAAATTGATATTATATAGATATGCAGGCTTAAGGAGTTTGAATATAATTTCAAATTTAAATTAACCCACTAATGGGGTAGTTGCAACAACATTCAATATGGTTGAATAGGTAGATTGAAATCTATGACAAATTTAAGGCATGCCTATAATTTTTGAAATCAAACCATGCTTCAATTTAATTATGGTAGCTAAAAATAGTTGGTATTGCATCGAGACTACCATTCGCCCATACTTCTCCACAATCAATTACCATGCCTCTTTAAGGCTAAGTTTATATTTTATGGTTTGTGCTTCATTCCACTATACATGCCATGTTAATTATTCTTTCCTTATTCATGATTAAATTAGACTATGATTTGATTATGTAAATCAAATTAAATGTGCAGTCTATTCTTGATCTCTAGATAATTTTGACGACTAGATGGGCTATCAAATTTAGGTTCATTCCTTGTTGGTTGCATAGCCAATATGTCCTTTGATCTAACAAGTTACTACCACATGGATTCTTCTTGGATTTCCTTTTGCTTTTCCTTCACTACACGATTGGTTTTGCTTCTATGGGTCCCATTTTGACACTTGGCAGCTCATCATCATCTATGGGTTTTGGATTTTCATAACTTATTTTTATCAACTTTATGGCCACATAGCCTCTATATGTTCTCCTCAACATTTAAGATTTTGGCCTTTCACTACCAATGCCACTCCATTAGCTCTCTAAACTTTAGGATGATGGTCAATGCCTCTAAACTTCCATGTTTTTGGGCCCTATAAAGAGCCACCATGTAGTTTTTTCCTTGGGGCCTCTATCTTTACAAGTTTCATTTAGCTTTTAGCATTTGTGTCATTTGCTATCTTCACATTCTTTATCGAAGAATTATCACACAAAATATGTGATGAAAATTATTTCAAAAGGGATAGTATTTCCTTTTTTATTCATGATTTCTATAAGACCTCTGACTCACTCATTTTGAATACCCAACTCTTCATATATTATGTTGTCATGATTTGTGTTTGGGATTTGACCTTAGGAACTTTTGTTTATACCAAAAGTTTTGATATAATTATCTTAAAAGTTTGTATGAGCCCATTCTTCTCTTCTTAATAAATTTGCTTCTTTATGAATTTATTATTGTGACATTTTCTTAAGACCTAAGTCTTTGTAAATTTTTATCATCAGAACTTTTGCTCTAAACTTCATCTTCACAAGTTTTATCTTTGAGCCCTCATGTAAAAGTTTTGGCTTTTGTTCTTGTCTTTTCAAATTTTTTCCTTAGCCTTTGAAAATTTTATTATTACAATTTATGTCCATTCATTGGTCTTTGGAACCTTTTTTGCAATAAAAGTTCTAAATAGCCTTTTCAACACTTTTTTCAAAAATCAAAACACTTAAAAAAATTATGAAGTGTTTTAGGCTCTCTTACTTCTTTGTGAATTTTGTTTGGAAATTTTGTTCTAAAAGTCCAATCCTTTTCAATTCCATCCATTAGAAATTTATATTGAAAAAGTTCTGACAAAATTGTAACACTTTTTTTGAAGACCTAATACTTGAACAACTTTTGTGAAGTCTTCAAAACTTTTATATTCTTTGAAACTTTTGTCTTTGAGACTTCACACACAAGTTCCTTCTCATTTTTGATATTTTTCATGAATATTAAAAGACTTAGAAAATTCTCATGAATTCTTAGGGCCTTTTTAAGACTCTCCTTCATGTAAAAATCATGACTACTCTTTTACCAAAAAGTACGAAGGCCAACTTTTTTGGGTACCTATGGGTATAATATAAAATGCAAAGTCAGGACTTTGGTTTTAAAAAATAATGGCTAAGAATTAAAAAATAAATGGATAAGTATTTAAAAAAAATGATTAACTATTTTAAAATAAACAAATAACTATTTTAAAATAAATGGCTACAACTGAAAAGTGACTAATTATAAACTAGAAACTGCATAATGACCTATTCATTTGCTTGAATCTAAATCTAGTTTCATCAACTTTTATGAGAAGAGACTAAGTTAAAAATTAAAACCTTACAAATATTTAGTCATTCGGATTGAAATTAAATCATAAATGGATGAAAAATATTTAGGAAAAGAGATAGAAAACTCTAGAACAGTCAAATTATTTGCACAAACCTAAGGTGAAATAGTCTAAGAGGAAACTATAAAATATGTGTCAAAACACATGTATATAAATATACCAAGACTTAATATATATATATATATATATATATATATATATATATATATATATATATATATATGCAATGTAGATAATAAAATCAAATAAATTTTAGATAAAATCTTGGATTGAACTGAAGAAATACAAAGACATCAAACTAAACCCATTCGATCACTTATAACTAATAATCTAGTAGATTTACAAGAAAATTGATTTAAACCAAAAAGTATAATCAACTCCTAAAATTTATAATATCAAACTCTAAATCAAAATGAGGGTCCCCATTTTTAGTTTGAAATTGGGGCTTGTCATGCAAGTAACAAAAAATGACAACTCTTGCTAGGAAATACTCCTGAGTATTTCAAAAATCTAGAATCTTTGATTTTAGAAGAAGAAAAAGCATTAGATACAAGCTATCACTTAGAACAAACTATAATTTAAAGACACTAAATTTTATAATAATGAGTGACATACTGAGCTATAATCCTACCAAATCCATCTATATGTGATTAAGTGATTTATTCATTTTCTTTGTATTCACATGCAATAATTCAGATTTGCATAAGGCCAGAACTACTGAAGGATAATAGATTTTACAAGTTATCTTGGGGGGAAGTGGTTTGGTCATTAATATATTTATAAATATGTATTTATAATCCTTGAGATACCTATGGTCCCTTCTAAAGGCATTGTTCTATTGCCAACTAGGATGGAAAGCCTATGGTGGAGGTTGGCAAGATCACCCTTTCAAGGAGAATTTTAGATTTTACATTTTAACTCAATTATTTTGAAAGGATATTTTTCATTTACATTCATTGAGTTTTGGGTACAAAGCCATGGGTAAAAGGAAACCAACAAGTCCATGATGACTCAATACCAATTAGAATTGAAGCAATGCAACATGTTTCTTTAGATATATCTTTAAGTGCATTAAATGAATTCAAACAAGAAAATATTTGTTCTAAAATTCACAAGTTATATTAAGAATCATTAAAATTTAGAATTCAAAAAATGAACAAAGAAACAATAAAAGTTTGCACAAGATTTTTGAGTAAAATTATAATTAGGTTCTTTGAGTGTTATCTCTATTACCTTTGTAACAACCATTCATTTAATTTATTTAATTAATATGGGAACCACAAGGGAAAATTAGTTAGGATAAACCCAATAATGAAATTATAAAACAAACAAAGCAAACCCATTCTAACAACAAGGGATATGAAGGAAAGAAAAATAAAGCAAAATAGGGAAGGGAAAAGAAAACTATTCACAAGAAATGTTCAAGCAAATGCATGCCTGAACTAGTTAGACATATATTTATTTAGGATTTTGAGAAGGGAAAAATAAAAATCTAATAACATCTATGTTGTCCTTTATGTTATAAAACACTATCCCATAAATATTTATCAATGTTCTTTTCATGCAACTTAAGCAAATTAGGATTGTAAAATTATACATTAGGTTTATCTCTAGATTATAGAAAGCATGAGAGATGGGGTTTAGAAAATACCTTAGCCCATACATTATATTATAGTGAAGGATAGGGCTGGGTATTCATACATAACAAACTAATTGGAATATCCAACCTAGAAGTGACATGTTTGTGATGGTATCTATTAGATGAGTCACTTGTAGGTTACTCTTTGATACAAATGGATGCCTATGTAATATATTATACATTGTCCTCCATCCTTAACACACAAAAAGAATGGGATTAGTTTAAAATTATTCTTATATTAGAGACCTTATGAATTTGTCATCAATGGCTAAAGTATGTGGAGAGCTGGGTTGAATTAGGTAATTTTCAGTTTGAACCTCCATTGGTATAGATTCTTCATTTAGGCCACAATGCTCATGAATTCCTATTTTGATTGCATCTACTCTTGAGAAGGACATTTGGGTACTATAAATTGCTTTAGAGGTGAGGTTGAATTGAGGAGAGAGATCATAAATTTTGAATTCTTCTGGTTTGTTATTCTCAAATGGATAACCTCTCTCTTCTTGGTTTACCTCTTCTACTTCATTTCCTATTGATGATGTAGGGAAAGTCTCACTACCACCAAAGAGTTGTTGACCATATTGGATCAGTTCATTAAAAATAGAAGTAGTAACTAAGGGTAAAAATGCTTCAAATTTATAACATGGATATTCCTCACCCAATGGCTCCAAATCCTCTAATTTTTCTTTTGGTAGATCACAAGAGATGTTAGTTTGTTCATTTTGTGTAGATGACTCTTAATCAATTTACTTCTCAGCCATTAGGATGAATTTTACAAATGTTGATTCTTCATCTTTAGAATCATCATAATTACTATTTTAACCTTCAAAGAATCGATCACACTTATAAGATGGGATGTCCTTAGTGTGTATGATTGACTATGTTTTAATAGTGTAGCTAGATTCATAGACTCTAGATGGTCTATTAAGGTATGCAGAGTCACAACTTAGATTGCACATTGCCTCCTACTTGAGTCCTAAAACAAGTGGTATTTGATTAATAACAACATCTAAATATACCAAATCACTAACATTATAAGAAGTATCTTGTTTATTGTACATAGAATTAACTAAGTTACATGCATTAAATAAACAAGTAGGACTCTCATTTGTCACTGGTAGGTTTGGATAGATAAATGCTTGGGGCAACACTTCATGGTAAGGTGAATATAATTCCATGGGCTAAATTTTGGGCATGATACTTAAAGGACTTTGGGCACAAGTATCTTGAGTCATTAACTATTACTCAACATCGACAACCTCTTGGTAGATCGATGCTAATGAGGCAACAATAGAGGGGTTTATCTTAATGAACATGGTAGTTAGAGGATCCAAGGTTTGGAGATATAACCCAATTACTACATCCTCTATTTGCATTAAAAAATCCCTCTATCTAATGTATAGTTGATGAAGTCTATGGTTGAATACACTAGTTGGCTCATTAGGCCCTTTACAAACTATGGTAAATTGGTAGAACAAGACATAAGTTTCAATAGGCACACTAAAATGGTTAAATAATAGGTTCATGAACCCTTATGGTAGATCAAGGTACCAAGAATAAGTGGTTTGATCTAATGAAAAGGGGAATAAATGACAGGACACATCCTCATATTAAATCTACTTTATAATAAGGGTTTCCCTAAAATCCTAAATGTGTTCTTCAATAGTTGAACTCCCAACATGTATATAATTTGCACAAAAATTGTGGGGGTTATTGGGCCAATCATGGGAAGGTCTTGGAATGTTCACATGACAACTACATCTTCCTAGCCAAGCTAAAACCATTGTAAGATTCAGATCAGAAAATTCCATTTTAAGAACTTGGAAAATAACTAGGTAACTCTTTAAAACATAAAATAAGTCTGAAATACATTAGTTTAATCCTCCTTCTAGCACCAATCTATTGTGAGTTATTTTGACATGCCAACTTAGGCAGGGGTTGTTATGCCCTTCCTCTCCTAAAAGGAGACTTGAAAAAATATCCCCAAGGTCTTAGTTACCATGATTTGGTATGTAGGGTAGCCTAGTCATCTTGTTGTGACCATACCATAATACGGCTCTTTGGTGTGTATTTCAAATAGATCAATATGCATCAAATAAAAAAAGATCTCATGTCTAAGAAACCAAAAAAATGATCTAACTATGAATATAAAGAACTAATCCAAAATAAAAATATTTATTTCTTATAAGTTCAATGATATATAAATGAGAAATAGATAAGAGCATGCAATCAAGATAAACAATAAAGTCATACTGCAACTCAAAAACTAAACTAATCAAAACTAACAGACTGATAAAAAATGAAAAAGAGAGAAAGGAAGGGAGAAAGAGAAAATGAAAACCCTCTTTCTAATGTTGGTCATCCTAGTTCTGTTGAGTATATAAATCTTTGAGTAACTCATCCTTAATTGAACTAGACCTAACACAACTCCAACTAAGGATGGTGTAAGAGTCTATGAAATGAAGTAAAAAATCCAAAGAGGAAAACAAAGTCACCATATACATGTATATACCAAGTCTATCAAATGAAGAAGATTTTAGATAAATATGTTTCTATTAAGGATCACTTGGGATTCATCAAATGCTTAGTGAGCTATAGACTCAGCTTTTAAACAACCTTGACATAGAAAATTAATCTAAAATCATAAAAATACATGAAAGGAAATGACTGGTCCACTACTCTAAGCTCTAATCTATAAGGAGATAACTAAGCATAGTCTCCCCTAACCCTAAAAGAATAACCTAAGCATAATCCTCTTAGTCCTAAAAATACCAACCCTTATTACATCAATGAGTTGATCTTATTTAGGCATGCAGGTCTGAAGAATTTGAACATAAATTTAAATTCATATTCAAATTCACCCACTAATGGGGTAGTTACAGTAATCATCAATGTAGTTGAGGGAGTGTGGTTGAGCAGGTGGCTCAAAATTTCTGATAGATTTAAAATGTGCCCAA
Source organism: Torreya grandis (assembly GCA_037957365.1). NCBI lineage: Eukaryota > Viridiplantae > Streptophyta > Pinopsida > Cupressales > Taxaceae > Torreya > Torreya grandis. The sequence continues at coordinate 3,457,549 of JARHVA010000384.1, forward strand.
AATTTATGCAATCAAACCATGCCTCAGTTAAATTATTGTATTTAAAGGTAGTTAGGATTGAATCAAGACTCCCAACCACCCATGCTTCTACACAATCAATTGTCATGCTTTTTTAAGGTTGAGTTTATATTTTATGTTATGTGCTTGATTCCATAGTGCATGCCATGCTAATTATTCCTACCTTATTCATGTTTTAGTTAGATTGTGATTTGATTCTATAAATAAAATTAGATGCATAATTCAATCTTGGTCTCTTAATGGTTTTGATAGCCAGATGGGCCATTAAATTTAGGTTTATACCTTACTAAATATGCAACCAATGTGTCCTTTACTTTGATGGTTTATTACCACATGGATTTTTCTTGCCTTACCTTCTAATTTTACTTCACTACACAATTGGTTTTACTTATGTGGGTCCCATTTTAACCCTTGGTAGCTCATCATCATCTGTGGGTTTTGGCCTTTTCTAGCTTGATTTTATCAACTTTATGGCCATGCGATCTCTATAAGTTCTCCCAAGCACTTAAGATTTTAGCATTTTACTACCATGTATCATTCCCTTGACTCTCTACACTTTAGGATAATGGTCAATGTCTCTAATATTTCATGATTTTGGGCCCTTTGAAGAGTCTCCATGTGGCTTTTTCCTCAAGGCCTCTATCTTTGTGAGCTTCATTCAACTTTCAGCCTTTGAAAATTTTATTATCCTCACCTTCTTTGTTAAAGACTTATCATACAAATATGTGATGACAATTCTTGTGAAATGGATATACTTTCCTTTATTATTCACAATTTTTGCAAGACCTTTGACTCACTCATTCTGAAGACCCAAGTCTTTGGATCTTGTGTTGTCATGATTTGTGTTTGAGATTTGAACTTCACAACTTTTGTTCATACCAAAAGTTCCAATCCAATTCTCACAAAATTTTTCATGAGCCTTTTTTTCTCTTCTTTTTTACTTTACTTCATAACTTTGTTGTTGTGACATTTTATCAAACCCCAGGTCTTTGCAAGTTTTATCATCAAGTCTTTTTTTCTAAAATTTATCTTTGCAAGTTTTGTCTTTGAGCCCTCACATAAATTTTTTGACTTTTGTTCTTATCTTTTCCTACTTTTTTCTTAGCCTTAATAAAACTATTTATCACAACTTCTATTTGGGCATTGGTATTTATAACTTTTATTTGCAATAAAAGTTCTGACTAGTCTTTGTAGCACTTTTTCCAAAGATCAAAACACTTAGAAAATTCTCACAAAATTCTTTAGGATCTCTTCCTTCTTTGTGAATTTTATTCAGAATTTTTTTTTGGAACTTTTATTTTGAATGTCCAAGCATTTTTAATTTTATCCATCTAAATTTTTGTTTTTAAAAGTTCTGAAAAAATAATAACACTTTTTCGGAAAACTTAATACTTGAACAATTTTTGCAAAGTCTTCAAAACTTTTGTCTTCTTCATGAATTTTATTGTTGAGACTTCACATAAAAAATTTAGCTTATTCTTGACATCTTTAATAAAGAGTATAAGACTTAGACAATTCTCATGAAGTCTTCAACCCTTTTGTACACTTTCCTTTGTTCAAAACTCTTGACTACTCTTTTACCAAAAAACATGAAGGGCAACTTCTTTGGGTACCTATGGGCACAAGATGAAATACATAGTCAATGACTTTGGTTTTAAAAAATAACAATTAAGCATTCAAAAATAAATGGCTAAGTATTTTAAAATAAAAAGTTAACTATTTGAAAATAAATGGTTAACTATTTGAAAACAAATGACTATAACTGAAAAAAATAAAGTATAAACCAGAAATTGTGCAATAACTTAGTCATTTGCTTGTTTCCAAAGCCAATTTCATCTATTTTTATGAGAAGAAAATAAGTTAAAAATTAAAACCTTATAAACATTTAGTTATTTAGATTGAAATTAAAGTAGAAATGGATGAAAATTATTTAGGAAAAGAGGTAGAAAACTCTGGAACTATCAGTTAATTTATAGAAACTTAAGGCAAAATATTCTAAAAAGAAGCTATAAAATGTGTTTAAAAACACAAGAAAAAAATTAAAATAAGACTTAATATATCTATGCAAATTTAGATATTAAAATAGATAAAATCTTGGACTTAACTGAATAAATGTAAAGACATCAAAGTAAACTCATTCAATCACTTATAACTAAAAATATAGTAGATTGCCAAGAAGGATGATTTGAACCAACAACCATAATGAACTCCTGAAAGGTACAAAATCAAACTCCAAAGTAAAAAGTGGGTCCCTATTTTCAATTTTAAAATGGGGTGTGTTGTGCAAGAAACAACACTATTTATCCCTGTATTAACATGTTCTGGTCGATTTTCAAAGAACCTATACTAACAGATAAAATAAGACATACCCTAGAGTAAATCATTGTGAGAAAAATCTAGTAAGAGTGAATATATGCTTACTCATATCCACATTTTTCTATAGTTTACAATATTTTTGCCTCTTGGGCTTACAATAAAAGCCAATATTATGGATCCCATACTCATAATGATCTTTGCAATATTTAGTGGAAGATTTGCCTCTCAATAAAGGAAAAATTACTAAGTCTTTTTCAGCTATGTAGTCTTCAAAACAATCACCTAAAACTAATAAATAGTGAGAAAAAAAAACAAATACTCAAAATTGCACATATGCAATGTGAATATAATTTCCATACATCTCACTATGTTTGCTACTATTTTTTTATCTCTCTTGATTGTCTTATCCCCTTGAATGAATTCTATATATTCATATTTAAACATAAAACTACCTCTTTGATGCATTCAAGAAGTCTAAGATTTGGAAATTGAATCCAAAATACTTCATAAACTTTTATCTTATTGTGCATCTTCCATGATTCTCTCTACCTTTCCAAGACTCATGTTTGTGCTTTCTCATCCTTATAAACCACCAAGTACTAAACTGAACTACCAAATAAAGTGGAAACATAAAAAATGGTCCAATACATGTAGCTTTGGAGGTCAAAAGTTAGGCCTAGGAGATGAATAGTGACATCTCTAGAGGTCACTAGTTGTAGCTTTAGAGGTCATCGGTAGCTCCTAAGATCGACTAGAAATAAAGTCTGCCAACTTTTAAAGGCCATGACTTTTTCTTACAACCTCAAAGTGACATGCTATTTTTAAAAACTTATCCAATTTTTAAATAGAAATTAAAATAGATAATTAAAAATTAATTTTGATGCCAAAAATATTATATTAGTCCATATAACAAAAACTAACATTTATAGGTCTCAACATTTTATAGATTACTCATATTTGATAGTTGATTGTTTTAACAAGTGAGGTGGATGATATACATAATCAAATTTATGATCACAATGTAAAAATTACATATGTTCCAATTCTAGTTTCAATAAAATCAATGCTATTTGAAATGGGTTTGATGGGATAACCATTCCAATTTTATCTATGTATGAATGCAATTTCATTGCCAATATGGACCTAAGTAGTATCTTTTCCAACATAATAACCTATGGTTTTGGATCAATCCCTTCTGATAAGCATAATGTAATTAGAAGGAATAGCTAAAAACTACACATTACTAATACATTTGATTCTTTCATCTTGTGTAATTTTTATGACTATATCATAGAAATCACCACATGTTTTAGTTTAATGCAAGTTAAAATAGTAAGTATACAATTGTATAGTTCATAAGGGATGCCTAATTGATTAGTAATGAACTTAGGCATAATAGTTTTATATGTGCCTGTGTCAATAATATAATTATGGATGATCTTATCATTTTTTTTATAGACACATAAAAAGGATGAATATAACTAGAAGGTGGATCACTGTATTGGGAAAACACATATTTAGTTTTTTCATCATCCATCTCTTATTTTAAACCTATGATCTTTTTTTTATCAATATTTTTAACAACTTCATTTATATTTTCAAGTTGGTTAGGCAAAGTAGTAGCTTGAAGTAAATAAAAAACTAGTTTTAATATTAGATAAATCATTAATAATGTTATAGGATACAACATTAGCATTAATTTTAGGATACATTATAGGATGTTTGGTAATTTTTTTTAATAAAAAAATTGGATTAATATGATGAATTAACCTTATTGCAGATAAATTGAATAGGATACAAAAAAATGATGGAAATTGACTTTCAATAAGTGAAATGAATTTAAAAATAATAATTCCATAAAGTGAAAAAGATCAAAATAAGACTAACTATGAAATGAAAAATACTTAATTATTTCAATAAATTCATCTTCATCCTCCTATTCATATTTATTCTCCTATTTATAATCTTTCTCTTATGATCTTCCTCCTCATATTTGTCTTCCTCTTCTTTTGTATTAGGCTTGTTGCCACCTGATTTTTCAACCTCTTCTTCTTATTCTTTATTTTTTCCTCCTCACTTTTTCATTTTATTTATTTTTTCACAACCATGATTTAGTAATGAGATAAGATGTGCAAAATAATTAATAATTTTACATTATATGATAAGTGGTAAAGTTTATTACTTTGGAGTAATTTAAATATAAAATTTATACATAAATATATAAGTGTGCTTCACATATCCTATTATGTAGTCATTATAACTTTATTATAATCAATTGAAGACATATCCTTAACATAATTAGTTAATCATTCTATGACTTATACATAAATACTTGCAAAGGATAAGATCTATCGGTCTCAATTTACTTGAGTGCACCTAGAAAATACACTTCCCATATTTGGCTATGAAAATATAATTCATTTTCTTGCAGGTTCCTCATAGACATATCCATATTGATATAAATTTATAAACATATAACACATAATCAATTTGTCATTCTCATATATTTTCATAGATACTTGCGAGGAACAATGCATATTTGTCCCAATCCACTTGAGTGCATTGAAAATTGCACTTCAATGTTTGGCTATACAATATTCTTATTTTAACCTTACAGACACACCTATATGGATGGAAATTACTAGACATATGATACATAATTAGTTGATAATTCTTTTTATTCTATAGAAAGTTTTTTTAAGGACAAGATATATCCATCTCAACACACTTGAGTACACCTAGAAATTATACTTCCCATATATGGATATATTCATACTTGATATTATTAAGTTACCTTATATATGTACCCATATTGATGGAAATTACTATAGATTTGGTATACAATCCATTGGTATTTATCATATATTTTCATAAATACTTATGAAGGAATTTTTTATTAGTCCTAATGTTGACTATTCAAGTCATATTTTCCTCTTGATACCTAATTTGATTGGGACAAATAATTTTCTACCAAAATCAACTGAGTATAGTCTTTGAAACACTTGAATGATTACTATATTATCCCAAACATAGGTATGTTAAAGCTATTGAGGTTCCTTGAATAATTTTTCTCCACTATGGGATATTTAACATCATTTGTTGAGGTCATGGGTTGGCATTGGTTTTGTAGGGTTCCTATTGGAGTGATTTTTAACATGAATGTGTGTCAAAAGTATTATATAATGTCTTTTTGATCTTGTTAAATCTCATTTTCATGTCTAAAATCACTCAAACTACCCCTGAATTGAAAATCTTACCAAAAGTCCTAATAAGCATTATTAAGTCCTAGGGTCCAATTAGCCTAATGAAAACCTATTTAATAATCAGAAACATGAAATTATTTTCAAGGGTAAAATGCATAAAAAGATTCCTAAATTCATTAATTAGTGTCGTTTTCATGTTGTAAAGGTCTCTTCATTTACTTTTTAGTGTGAAATAGAGAAAAGGGTCTTAAAAAAGCACTCATATGGTTTAAAAGTTTCATAAAGGTCATTTGTAAGTTTTCAAACTCTTCACAAGCCCTTTAAATCCATAAATATGGTCTACAAGTGAATTTTACTAAGTTTTTCCCTTTTCTTTCTCTCCTTGAGGACTATTTCAAACATTCCAACATGGGAGGAGTGCATTCAAGCAATGACCACATTGTTACCTATCTTCAAGCTCTTATCTAATGCAATCTTCATTGTTTGAAGAGGTTGTAGTCATATTTGGAGGTTTCACGAGGTTTCAATGGTGAAAAAATCATGGTTTCAATGAGGTTGTAGTCTCAAAACCAGGTTTCAAGACCACCAATGTAGAAGAAACTCCTTCATGAGAAGAACAACATGTTTTTATGAAATATCACCAGTCTAAAAGCTTTGAAAATAAATTAAGAACATAGAATATTTTAGGTATTCAAGGGTATGTAATAATTTAAATAGAAAAAGGTAGAGATGACAGTATTCTTGGAGATCAATCATATACTATCCATGTCCTTTAGGTTTTCAATAACGAAACCTCCATTGTCAAGGCCAAAACAACACAGGTTGTAGGCTTTTAATGAATTTGTGGGGTATTTTAAGATAATATCAAAGCATATTAAGATTATATAATAGAAAGGAGACAATTTATGATCAAGTGATTACTCTTAAGTGGAGAACATTAGGCTAAAACCACAAGGTATATCCAAAAGCCATGACTACAAGTTTGTTTGTAAGAAACCAAGTTTCTTCATCACATCTTAGTCTTATTCTACAAGTTCATGGTTATTGAAGAGTTTGGGAAGGTATTTTGAGGTTATTAAGGAACTTCATCATGGTTTTAGATGTATTAAGTACCAAAAAATTATGTGAACTCAACCTAAAGGCTTATAGACCTAAGGGCATGAAATTTGTAGGGTTTTCAAGAAAACAACCTTATCATTTTCATGTTCTATTCATGCATGGTTTTTTTAAGATTTTGGTAAATATTTGACATGTATTGAATCATATTTTTGTGTTCCCTATTAGCTATGATAAGATTGGAATCACATGCATTTACTTGATAGAACTTGAAAAACAACTAAACCCTATCTTAAACCCTAAGCCCATGAGTACACATCTTGGTGATTTTATAGAATTATAAGGCCCAAAAACAATCATAAAAAAAATTCCCTTACATAAAAAATTACCTATCATGGAATTTACATGTAGATTTTTAAGATTTCAAATTTGGAGGCTTATAAATTTGATAGCTAGTTGGAGGATGCAGTGCAAAACATGTGCTAGTTGGTCGATAGCCAACTAACTCCTAGATAATTATGACATTGATGAAGATCTAAAGATAGATGACAAGTAGAGCATGGTAATAATGGGATAATGGAGCCAGTGATTATGATGGAATAACTCCATCTCAACACTGACATGTAGCCTTTGCCCTAGCAAAGATGCTCCTGAAGGCCTATATAAAGAGCTTGAGCAAGAAAAAGAGGTAGACACTGATAATTACAGTGAAGCTCTGGTGGAATGGTTTTGGAAGAATGCCCTATAGAGTTTTCTCTAGTAGACATTAAGGCTTAGATATATAATGGAGGCCACCTTGGTTCTAATTGTATGTGTCAAAGCTCACAAGTGAGCTTTTGGGCTGTAGGTAGTATGGTTTTGGATTTAAACTCTTATTTTAGACTTTGAAAAATTATAAATGGTGTTGCTTTTAAATACATTTGGGTTTGTGTTATGTCACAATTTGGTTAATTATGTTGATCTAAATTTCATGTGTTTCATTGGTTTTCACATTTTAATGAAGTCTATATTTTCATGGCATAAACATCATTCTACATGAAAAATGGGTATAGATCTACACCCATAAACCCAACCTTTGTTTAATATATATGTTAAGTATGGAGGATAACTTGAATAAAATTAGTCTTGTAACCCACTCAGAGCCTGTATGATGTCGGGCTTAACCCAAAATAGGTTTGCGCCTATGGGTCTACCCCTCAGCTAAGTTAACATTGCATTGCTTGAACCCCCCTTTGAATCCTTGAACCATGGCAAAACTATCCCAACGTGGGCCCTAGTTCCTTCTTAGTTGCACTTTGGGTGAGCACATAGGGCCTGTGCCTTATGTGAATTGATGTTGATGCAACTGAATAGTTAAATTTTGAGAGTAAAATAAGTTATTCTATGCTTGAGATTATTTGTAGATTACCCCTACTAGACCCCAGCAATTATATACTTTATATTACAAAACTTTAATATCAAGCATAATGATAAGTATATAGCCAAAGTATATTTTAGTTTACCTTGATTTATACTATGAAAATAATATATTCACATACACTTGAACCTAGTTACCTATAGTTGGGTAAGTCTATACATAAGACTATGCATTTCAGGGATTAGACTTTCCTTCTTATAGAAATTTGCATACTTTAAGACTTGGATGAGTTATTTTTAAGTCTGTGTAAAACTTGGTTATGCCAATTAGAGGCTATGGGTTATAAGGATATAAAATATAGTTATGTTTCTATACTTATCATTGCTTATAATTTGAAGGAGTTTGATATAATGAATAATTCTAAATGATACATTATTTTTGATACTCTGGTTCATGGAAAGAAAGTATGTCTAATTAAAGTATAATGTATACTACGCTTATTATACTTACGGTTAACTTATTTAGTTAGATACATAGCTGAGTTATTGGTAGTTATATAGATATATGGAATACATTATATTTATTGATATCAGTAAAAATATAACATATGCATACTATATAAATACACACTCAGTTAATGAACATTGCATGATAAAACAAATATATATGGGTGTATTTAATTATCATGTTTGAGTTTTGAATGTGTTTTATTGTTTTGTTGAAACATTTAAATATGAGGTATTTTGGATTGAATACATGTCATTTTAATGTTGTTGTATTAAAATGAACTTATTAATGATTTAGTATGTGATTATTAAGCTATGAATTAATGTTTTTTGATGGATGAAACAACATTTATAATTAAATTGTTGATATTTTATAACTAGATGTCTAGATATGTTTCTTACATGGATGGTATGTTACTATTGAGGATTGTTTATAAAATATATTTATTAATCCATAATAAATTAGATGATTTGAGATTCATTGCATTAAATTTGATGGACTAAATGTATGTATTTATATTTTCATGTTTAACATATTTTAAATTTGCTATTAGGGAAATAATCTATTTGAATGTGATGGTTTTTTAATATTATTATATATATAGACCAAGTCTCACATTAATGACCCTAACTAAGCAGTGTGATAGATTCCACTCATTTAATTAGCATCATTAATGCAAGATGAGGTAGAATCTGATTGAGTGGTGTGTATGTAATTGACTGATCCTAGAGATCAATAACTACATGAAAACTTTAGATAAAGTATTGTTTATAGTTAAACATTATCATTTTATACAATATTATCTTAGAATAGATTTCTTTATGGTATACATCATGCATTAATTATCTTACAACACATAGGTTCTATTTTGTCATTCTGGATTCATGCAACATCATTATCTACCCATCCATGGAGGGTCATTCCCTTGTTGAAAGATAGTATGGGGGATCGATGGTCTATGGTTGGTGTGGAAAAGTGCTCCAAAAAAGCTCTCCTTCTCTGCAATAGTACTACATTAGAAACTACACTTAAGATTACTAATGGATAATTCAAGTTCATTAAGACTCATTCTCTTTGGAGATTTGAATTATTGTATTATTATTATTGAGACATTATTATTACTGAAACTATACTTTTAATTCATATGTACATTTGAAGCAGTGGTTGTAATGTTATATTAGTCATGACTAAATTTATAATACTACTTCTATGAAATAAATTCAATCTTCATTTGTATATTCAACATTGTACTTGTTCTTGATATATTATTGTTATGGTGATCATTATCTAAATGGATTAGTTATAGACCTTTAATAAGGTTAACTAAAAGTAATACATTTAGTTAAAGATCACTTTTGTAAGTTTTATTGGGATGAGATCTATTGGATGAATTTATGAAATTAATTTTTAAAAAATAATCTATTCTATTAAAACCCATTGGGTTTGTTATATTATGGTATCAGAGCTAAGGTTCAAACTCTAGGATTTAATATGTCTACTAATGCAAACTTATTCTCCTATTAATCAAAAAGAAGAATGGTGTGTGCTAGACTAAGAGGTGAGGGTGCCTCAAATACTAATCCTACTATATATCTAATAAGTTCATCATTGAACAAGTTATGAAGTTTGATTAGATCCTCAAAACCATGCAAGAAACTAGGGACCAAATCATGACCCTAGAGAAGTAAGTGCATGGTCATGTTGAGAAGAACATTCAAGAAGACCCTGAAGAGCATCCTGATGAGTAGGAAAATACTCAAGATTAGAGGCATGTGGAAGTGACATAAGATGAAAGAGCTCGAGTAGCTATAAAGTTGGCATGAGATATGAAAAAGGTAAATCTACCCAAGTTTGATGTAACTATTTTGGGAGATGAAACTGAAGCATGGCTGACAGAGATGGAGAAATATTTTGAGATTCAAAATTATTCTAAATTCACCAAAGTGGTCTATTGAGCATATCAACTTGTTGGTGAAGTAAAAACTTGATGGATAAATAAGAAGCTTGAGATGAACCTTGACTCTACCACCACCACTTGAGAGCAATTTGTGACATTGTTTAGGTCATGATGGCTTCCATAACTATATTTCGATCAAAAGATGACAAATTTTTAGAATCTTAAGCAAGAAAAAAAATTTATGAATGAATACTAAGAGTAATTCACCAAGATTTTAAAGTATGTACCTTAATATCAGGTGGATGAGAGGTTCAGGATCAAGAAATTCATTATGGGATTAAACCCCCATATTAGTTTTAAGTTGGATGTGCATGGGTCATCTCCCATGGATAAGGTCTTTGAGAAGACAATCAAGCAAGAGTAAAAACTAAAATATCTTATCCAAGTCAGAGATAAGTTCAATAAAAAGTTTGGAAGTTTTAAATTGACTTTCAAAAAGAAAAACTAGAAGCAAAGGAGTGGAGACTCCAAAAGTTAGTTCAAGAACCAAAATGTTAAGTTCAATAGTGTATCAAGGAATAAGAAACATGGTAATCATTTCAAGGGAAGTTTTAAGGGAAACCAACAGTCTCATAGGAACTGACCACTTAGGGGTTGATTAATTTGTATAAGTGACCATTATGCTCAAGAGTGTACATAAGATACATCAAAGAACAAGGGTATTGCTTCTTAATAGGGAACATTTTATTAATAGATTCATACAGTTGTTGACAATCATCAGGATAAGTTTTAAGCTTCACCTATTGAATCGTCAGGTATTTTTTTAATCATCTAGTTTATAAATTAATTGAAATGAGGGATAAAAAATGTTTTATTGCTCCTGTAATGCTTAGTAAGTTATTTATAAAAGCTGAAGCTATGGAAAATACATAGTTATTATAGTATGAGAATGACTCAAAGGTCAAGGTTGATAAGTGTTTAGTAAAAGTTGAGATTAGGTTGCCTAAATTCACTACAGTAGTGGATATCAATGCTACATCATTAGGGTCATATGATTTGATCCTAGGAGACAATTGGCTTGTGAATCACAAAGCTAAAGTTGATTGTTATCTAAAGAACGTTGAATGTCAAGATGATTTTGTAAATCAGACACAACTTCAAGGTGAGAAAAGAGAGTTGAATCTTAGGTAGATTTTTGTAATTCAACTTAAGAAAGCTCAGAAGAAGGGATGCCAAGCATTTATTTTTAAAATAAATGAGATGGAGGAATCTAAGGAACCATCCATCAAGGATTATCCTTTTCTAATAACTTTCAAGATGTTTTTTTAGATGAATTACCTAGATTACCACCCAAATGTGATTTTGATTTCTTGATTGACATCATACCCATATCAAAACTATAGTTTAAGGCACCATACAAGATGATAACTACCGAATTGGTTGAGTTGAAATCTCAACTTCAATAGTTGTTATCAAAAGGGTTGAATAAACTAAGTGTGTCACCATGGGGTGCACTAGTAGTCTTCATCAAGAAGAAGGATGGTACTCTTCATCTATGTATTAATTATAAAATGTTGAATAAGATGACAATCAAGAAAAAACATCTTCTACCTCACATTGATGATCCCTTTGATCAAATGTGAGGGGAAATAGTCTTTTCTAATATTGATCTTAGAGCAGGGTATCATCAGCTAAAAATTTGAGATGAGGATATTCCAAAAATTGTGTTCAGAACTCGATATAGACACTACAAGTTCACAGTGTTACTTTTAGGTTGACAAATGCTCTAGCAACATTTATGAATCTCATGAACAATGTTAAGGTGTGGAGTCTAAAAGCTTCACCAAGGAGCGCATTACCAAAGTTGCAGGTTTACACAGTCATCGGCGTCGGTCAGGAGTGACCGACGTCGGTCAGGAGCAGTTGAAGAGACGCCAACGTCAGCAGAGGATCGGCCAACGATGGTCACAGGCAAGCAGGCAGGAACCGGCGTCGATTACCTGTGCATCCAGAATGCTATTTTCGAGGACAGAACCGAGTGTTTGCATGATGAGTTTAACTCTTAGTCTTAAGTTCGCATTTCTATTATTAGTAAGATTGTTTTTAGATCCCTTGTTCAAGAGGCTTAACTGTTGGTTGTAAGTTCATGCTCAAGTTTCCTAATTCTATATGTATGAAAGATCTTCTTAGCTTATTGGAAGTAGTAGAACATTGTGAATATTGAAGAACAGTACAGAGTTGTATCAATCCAGGTTGTTAGAGTTGATTGTACTTGAGAGAGAGAGCTCTTGAGGGATAGAGATCTAGAGAGAGATCTTGTGCATCTGAGAGAGGTGTGGAAGAAAGAAGTTTCTTCAATTGTATTCCTTTTGTAAAGAGTTTAATACAAGTTTTCAGAGTGGTTTCTTGTATCTCTTGTTCTTTGTTATTTATCATTCTAGTTACTTATCTATCTGATTTAATTCCATGGTTTATTGCTTTCACAAGTGTAATCATATTGTTGGTTGATCCCCAACAAGTGGAATCAGAGCCAGGTTCACTAACAGGTGGTTCAGATCTGTGTAGTGTGTATTGATTACAGGTTGCTCACAGGGGTTTTTGCAAGGATTTCTGTTTGAGTGGGAGAAGCAATGGCAGAAGAAAGTAAATTGAGAATGGATAAGTTTAATGGCAAGAACTATCAACATTGGAGAATGCAGATAGAGGACTATCTGTATCAAAAAGATCTATACTTACCGTTAGGTGGGATTGCAAAGAAGCCCAAAGACATGGAGGATGAAGAATGGGAAGTTCTTGATAGAAAGGCTCTGGGGTCTATAAGACTGAGTCTAGCATCTACTGTGATATCTAATTTATCACAGGGAAAAACAACGGTAGAGTTGATGACTACTTTAGCAAATTTGTATGAAAAACCTTCAGCTTCTAATAAGGTATATCTTATGAAGCAGTTATTTAATTTGCATATGCAAGAAGGTGGATCTGTATCTAATCACCTGAATGATTTCCATGGAATTGTTAATCAATTAAGTTTAGTAAATATTGTGTTTGATGATGAAATAAAAGCTCTTTTAATATTATGTTCTTTGCCTAAAAGTTGGCATGGCTTGGTAATGGCAGTTTCTAATACTGCGTCTGCTTCGAATATTTTAAAAGTAGAGGATGTTGTTAGTGTTATCTCGAATGAAGAAATTCACAGGAAAAGCACAGAGGAAACATCAGGGAACGCTTTAAATCTTGAGAGCAGGGGAAGGCAAAAAGAGAAGAGCAAGAGGAGATCAAGATCTAAGTCTAAGGTGAGAGGTAGATCCAAATCTAGAAATGGCAGGAGGCCACAATGCTGGAATTGTGGAAAGATGGGGCACATAAGCAAAGATTGCTGGTCAAAGCCTAAGGAGGAAAATCAACACGAAAGAAAGGAAGAGGTAAAGGTTGCAGGTATTGCACAAGATGCTTTAATATTATCTTTGCATAATAATATAGAATCTTGGGTATTAGATTCTGGTGCATCTTTTCATGCTACCCCCAATAGAGAATACTTTAGTGACTATATCCATGGAGATTTTGGAATAGTGTATCTAGGGGATGATGAGCCTTGTAAAATTATTGGCAAAGGTAAAGTGCAGCTAAAGATGCAGAATGGCAACACATGGGTGTTGAGAGATATGATGCATGTTCCTAGCTTGAAGAGAAATTTGATTTCTGTAGGAAAGTTAGGGGATGAGGGTTGTACAGTAACTCTCACAGCAAAATCTTGGAAGGTGACCAAGGGTGCACTTGTTATGGCCAGAGGTAAGAGAGTAGGTACTCTCTATTTATGTAATTGTGTTGCTAATATTTCTCCTTCTGTATTATCTACTTCAGATGTGGATGCTAAATTGTGGCACTCAAGGCTTGGCCACATAAGTGAGAAGGGGATGTCAATTCTTAAGTCTAAAGGTAAGCTTTCAGATTTGAAAAGCATGGATCTAGAATTTTGTGAGCACTGTGTATTTGGAAAATAGAAGAGGGTTAGTTTTCTCAAGACTGGGTCTACAAAGAAGAGGCATAAGTTGCAGCTTGTTCACACAGACATGTGGGGACCGGCTCAGGTAGCTTCTATTGGAGGATCATAGTACTATGTTATGTTCATAGATGATGTTACAAGAAAGGTATGGATCTATTGTATTAAGAAGAAATATGATGTATTTGAGACTTTTAAGATTTGGAAAGCTATGGTTGAGAATGAAACAGGCAGAAGATTGAAGTGCCTGAGATCTGACAATGGTGGTGAGTTCTGCAGCTTTAAGTTCAACTGGTATTGTTATATGCATGGAATTCGTAGGCAAAGGACGGTTCCAAGGACACCTTAGTAGAATGGTATTGCTGAAAGGATGAACAGAACAATAATGGAGCGTGCAAGGTGTATGAGATTGCATGCTGGGTTGCCCTTAGAGTTTTGGGCAGAAGCTGTTGACACTGCAGTGTACCTGATTAACAGAGGACCCTTTACAGCTCTAGATGGTGGAATTCCAGAAGAGGCATGGACAGGTAAAAAGGTAGATCTCTCATATCTCAAAGTTTTTGATTGTGAAGCCTTTGTGCACGTAGATAAGGAAAATAGAAAGAAGCTTGATGGTAAGTCTATGAGGTGCACATTTATTGGCTATGGCTCAGATGATTTTGGTTTCAGATTTTGGAATCTAAGAACTAACAAGGTAATTAGGAGCTGTGATGTTGTTTTCAATGAAAAAGTGATGTATAGTGATCAGCTGAAGAAGCTGAATCAATTTGGGCAGAGCAATGGAGAATTGGATGAGGTGACGGTCCAAAATGAGCTCGCAAGAAAAAGAAATAATCACTTGCAGGAAAACACAGAGACCGACATCGATAGGGTAGGAACCGACATCGGTAGAATAGAAATCAATGTCGGTCATACAGAGACCGACATTGGCAGAACAGGAATCGATGTCGGTCAGGAAGAATCGGCGTCGGCCAGTAACAGGTCTGGAGGTGACCGAGGTTGGTCACTGTCAGAGAATTTGGGTGGACAGTGTGTTATGAACGAGTCTCAGACGCCCATCAGGAGGTCAGAAAGGGTAAGTAAGCCTCCAATTAGATATTTTCCTTCATTATTCTATTTATTGCTAACTGATGGTGAAGAACCAGAGAGTTTTGAAGAAGCATTACAGGTGGAGTCCAAGAGCCAGTGGGAGTGTGGCATGGTTGAGGAGATGGAGTCCTTGAGAGAGAACCAAACATGGGATTTGGTTGAGTTGCCAGCTGGTAAGAGGACACTGAAGAACAGATGGACCTACAAGTTGAAGGAAGGTGAGAATGGACAGATGAGATATAAGGATAGGTTGGTAGTGAAAGGATTTGCACAAAATCCAGGTATTGATTTTGGTGAGATTTTTTCTCCTATTGTTAAAATGACTTCTATACGGGTTGTATTGTCTTTGGTTGCTATTGAGGATTTGCATCTTGAGCAGCTAGATGTTAAGACAACATTTCTTCATGGAGATTTGGATGAGGAAATATACATGGAACAGCTAGAAGGATTTGAGGTCAAGGGTAAGGAGAAGTTGGTGTGCAGATTGAAGAAAAGCTTGTAAGGCCTCAAGCAAGCTCCTAGACAGTGGTATTTAAAATTTGATAGGTTTATGACTGAACATGGCTACAGTAGGTGTCAATCTGACCATTGTGTGTATTTTAAGAGATTGGATAATGGTAGATATATTATTCTGTTGTTGTATGTAGATGATATGCTGGTTGCAAGATCACACATGTAGGATATCTCTAAGCTTAAGATGAAATTAGCTCAAATGTTTGCCATGAAGGATTTGGGAGCAGCAAAGAAAATCCTTGGCATGAACATTAAGAGAGACAGGAAAAATCACAAGTTGATTTTGTCTCAAGAGGATTATGTGGACAAAGGTGTTGAAACGGTTCAATATGCAGGATGTTAAATCGGTAAGCACACCTTTGGCTGGACATTTTAAGTTGAGTAAAGAACAATGTCCTAATTCACATGATGAGGTAGAGTACATGAGTAAGGTTCCATATTCTTCCGCAGTAGGGAGTTTGATGTATGCAATGGTGTGTACTAGACCGGATATTGCCCAAGCAGTGGGAGTTGTAAGTAAGTATATGGCCAATCTAGGGAAGGAACACTGGAAAGCAGTTCAGTGGATCTTTAGATATCTAAGAGGAACCAGCAGTAGACACTTGTGCTATGGAGGTTCAAATACTTCTCTACATGGTTATGTAGATTTAGATATGGTAGGTGATTTGGATGGCAGGAGGAGCACCACAGGATATGTTTTCACTGTTGGTGGAACAACGGTTAGCTAGATATCAAAGTTGTAAAAAGTTGTTGCCTTGTCAACTACAGAAGCAAAGTATATTGCAGCCACAAAAGCTAGCAAAGAGATGATATGGATGACACGGTTCATGGAAGAGCTTGGAAGGGAGCATGGGAGTTGCAGATTGTATAGTGATAGTCAGAGTGCAATCCATTTGGCTAAGAATTCAGCCTTTCATTCAAGAACCAAGCACATACAGCTAAGGTACCACTTCATACGACAGGTATTGGGGGATGGTGAGTTGAAGCTGGAGAAGATCCATATAGACAAGAATCCTATTGATATGTTAACCAAGCTGGTTACAAAGGAGAAGTTGAATCTTCATTCAACTTTTGTTGGTCTTCATGATTGAGTTGAAGATGAAAGAGCTAGAAGATGTTGCTGTACAGGTACTGGTGCAACTGTTTATCTCCAAGTGGGAGATTGTTAAGGTGTGGAGTCTAAAAGCTTCACCAAGGAGCGCATTACCAAAGTTGCAGGTTTACACAGTCACTGGCATTGGTCAGGAGCGACCAACGTCAGTCAGGAGCAGTTGAAGAGACACCGGTGTCGATAGAGGATCGATCGATGACGGTCACAGGAAAGCAGGCAGGAACCGGCGTCGGTTACCTGTGCGTCCAGAATGCTATTTCTGAGGACAGAACCGAGTGTTTGCATGATGAGTTTAAGTCTTAGTCTTAAGTTCACATTTCTATTATTAGTAAGATTGTTTTTAGAGCTCTTGTTCAAGAGGCTTAACTATTGGTTGTAAGTGCATGCTCAAGTTTCCTAATTCTATATGTAGGAAAGATCTTCTGAGCTTATTGGAAGTAGTAGAACATTGTGAATGTTGAAGAACAGTACAGAGTTGTATCAATCTAGGTTGTTGGAGTTGATTGTACTTGAGAGAGAGAGCTCTTGAGGGATAGAGATCTAGAGAGAGATCTTGTGCATCTGAGAGAGGTGTGGAAGAAAGAAGTTTCTTCAATTGTATTCCTTTTGTAAAGATTTTAATACAAGTTTTCAGAGTGGTTTCTTGTATCTCTTGTTCTTTGTTATTTATCATTCTAGTTACTTATCTATCTGATTTAATTCCGTGGTTTATTGCTTTCACAAGTGTAATCATATTGTTGGTTGATCCCCAACAAACAATGTGTTTAGGGATTATCTAGACCATTTATGTTGGTTTTTATAGATGGCATCATCATTTATTCCAAGGATGAGGAATAACATCTTCAACATCTAAAAATGGTTTTGTAGCATTTGTAGACACATGGGATGTACAACAAGTTGTCCAAGTGTGCATTTTTCCCAAATAAAGTGCAATATTTGGGACATATTATCTCTACATATGGAATTTTAATGGATCTAACAAAGATAAGAGACATAATATAATGTTTAGTGCCTAAGAATATGCATGAGGTAAGGAGTTTCATGGGATTAATAGGTTATTATAAGAAATTTATTATAAATTTCAATCCAATTACCTCTCTTTAGTGGAAGAATGAGAGTTTTGTCTGATCAGACAAGTGTGAGAAAGCCTTTCAGGAGTTGAAAAGGAGGCTTACTTTGACACCAGTGCTAAGAGATCCCAATCTTAATGGTTAATTTTTAGTGATCACAAATTCATTTAGGGATGGACTTAGAGGAGTTCTTATATAGGATAGTTTAGTTGTAGCATATGAGTCCAAGAAATGGAAGCCTTATGAGGTAAATTATACCCCTCATGATATGAAACTTACTATAATAATGCATGCCTTAAAAGTTTGAAAACATTATCTATTGGGGAAACCATTTGAGCTCAAGATTGAAAAATTGGGACTTAAGTACATCTTCACCCAACCAAACTTGAATACACATTAGAGGCAATGGTTAGAATTCTTATCTAATTACAATTTTGATATTAACTATATCAAGATAAAGGAAAATAATGTTATTGATGCTCTAAGCCATAGGAGGTACATAGTAGTCATGGATACTATCAAGAGTAATTTTTGTGATCAAGTAATCAAATTCTTTCTAAGAGATGAATTCTATAATTAGATCAAGAAAGCATTGCCAAAAAATACTCAAAATCCTAGGTATAAAAGATTCAAGTTAGAGAGTGATGGTTTTTTGAGGTACAATAGTAGGATGTATGTGCTTAATAGAGATAATATGAGGAACTCGATGCTAAATAAACTACACAATGCCCCATATTCAGGACATTTAGGTGTAACCAAACTCATGGTTGAGCTAAGACCTCTCTATTTCTGGAAAGGGATCAAGAAAGATGTAGTGGATTTTGTGTCTCATTGTTTGGAGTGTCAACATGTGAAAGTTGAACATGTGCATCTGATATGATTTTTATATCCACATGATATACCAAAATGGAAATGGTAGGTGATTAACATAGAATTTGTTTAAGGGTTACCATTATCATGTAACTAACATGAGATGATCTTGGTTTTAGTTGACAAATTGACCAAGATAGATCACTTCATACTAGGCAAATTGATAGATGATGTGTTGTTCCCAAAATCTATCACTCATTTTTGAGACAACATATGAAATATTTTGGTCCTACAGGACAAAATTATCTCTTCCCTTCTCAAAAATTGTTCTGAGCATTCAAATTTTTCATTATTCAATCTTTTTCAGCTAAGGGACTCGCAGGTTTAATAGGTTCAATGACTTCAACAGGTGAGCTCTCACAAAGAAACAAGTTCCCAACACTTAGGCAATTTAAAGGTTGGTTCAATGCCGAGGTTCATCCAAAAGGTCCATCAGAAAGCTTCAAACAAATGATTGAACCATTGAACCATTGAACCCTGCTTCCAAAGGTTCAATGACATCAACAAGCTTAAAGAATTAAACACTTCGGCAAAAGTTCAAAGTTCAACTGCTTCAGTAAGTTCAACGACTTCAAAGGACTTAAAAAAAAGAAGAAAGATTTAACCCATTGAACCTTAAACCAAAATAGTTCATAGGTTCAATGTTTAACGATTTTAATCAAAGTTTAAAGAGTTGTTCCAATCAGTTGGTTCAAATGAATGGTTCAAAGTAGTTGGTTCAACCAGTCAATTGAATGAACGGAACACAGTATTGAACCATTGAACCGTTGAACCATGGTTGGTTCAATCGATTGGTTCAATCAGAAGGTTCAAAGGCATCCCCCAAAACCCAAAGGGAAAGTGCCCTTGTGGAGGGCAGTGAACAAAAGGGAACAAAAATATATCTTTTAGAAAGATTTTCTATGGAAAAATTTTACAAGTGAAATCCTTCGGACAAATTGTTTGAAGGAATTCCTTCAGACTTTTTGTCTGAAGGAATGTTCAAAGGCCCGACGGAAAGTGAAAAAACAAAGGAAAGATTTCCTTCAAATAAAATGTTTGAAGGAATTCCTTCAGACATTTTGTCTGAAGGATTTGAAGAAGAAGGCCACCCAAAGGACCCCAAAGGGCAGGTACCCTTGCGGGGGGCTCTCGGTGACTAGGAAATGGACCTTTCTCAAGGCCCAAAGGGACACCTTCCCTTTGGGGGGTTCCAAAGATATAAATCTGAAGGAATGATCAAGGGCCTGCAGGCCTATTTCTACAGACTCTATAGCCTTGATTCTATGGACTCTATAGGTTGGTTTCTACAGACTCTATAGGCTTGATTCTATGGAATCTGTAGGTTGGTTTCTATGGAATATATAGGCCTATTTCTATGGACTCCATAGGCTTGATTCTATGGACTCCATAAGATTTGAAGAAGAAAGCTGCTCAAAGGACCTCGAAGGGTAGGTACCCTTGTGGGGGGGCTCTCAGCGACCAGGAAATGGACCTTTATCAAGGCCCGAAGGGACACCTTCCCTTCAGGGGGTTCCAAAGATATAAAGCTGAAGGAATTTCAAAGCTTTGAAAGACTTAAAAAAATAAAGGATTCTAAGAAAGAGAATGAACTGTTGAACCTTGAACCAAAAAGGCTCAAAGGTTCAACAGTTCAAAGAAAGCTTTGAGCAAAGGAAAGAAGTGGAAGATTCCAGAGACCAATTCAAAGAGATGGTTCAAGTGAATGAACCAAAGAAGCAATGGAACCAAGGAGCCAAGAAGGCCACCTGAACTGTTGAACCAGTGAACCAATGATGTCCCTGTAGATGTCAAATTTAAAGTAATGAAGTATCCATTGATTTTCAAATGTGGCACGGAACCTGAAAACAAACTCAATGACCAACTGAAGAGGGAGCCAAAAGAGACAGTAGAAAGGGAAAAGATATCTCAAGAGCTCAAATTTTAATAGGAAAGAGGGAAAGACTAGAAATATCTATGTAGGAGTTATTTCCAGTAGGTGGAACAGTCCACCAAGTAGACATCTGAGCTCGCAAGCATTAAAAGGTGCAGCCTATTTTTCTCCCTTGGAATAAAAGGGAGGGGATAGCCATGTATATATTCAGAGAAAGATCATATGACCCATGCTAAGGAGAAGATATTTGGGATGAATTGACACACTATAGTTAAGGTAGATGCCCTATTCTAGCATGGCTTCTTTGACTGAATTGAAAATGCATTCAAGGCATTGAATGTAGCATGGGCCGTTCCATGAAACAAGGAGCCAAGCTTTTCTTGGTTGTGATATATTGTAATCTCATATTTTATGTAGAGGAGATATTTTTTGGGTTATAGAAGCAAAACCCTACCAAAATCGTGAGGCGCTTACTGAGACTTTGAGCTCAGATTATTAATCATATTTCTTTGTTTGAATGAGAAAGTAGGTTACTTTCAGACTTTGTGTTGTAATAGCTTGTGTCATTTAGGAGATTGTTCTTATGTCTATTTCTTGAATGCATTCTTGTCCATTTAATGAAATAAGCAGAATTAGTAGAAGTAATCAGGAAGGTGTCCTGAAGCCAACTATCAAAAGACTTTGTGTTACCATAATTATCTTTAGTGTGTGTGTTTTTAGTTTATTTCTGTGTAAAAGATCTTGGGACAAATTTGTGCCCCCATTATCCTTCGTATTTCACTCTTGGGAATTTGAGGTGAAAACTTTGTGCTACACCTTTTTCTACTGGTTACTACGTCCCCTATTACCAGTTACTTATTACCCATCAGAAAGAACTCCTACTATTTGTTGTAAGACCACTTCTGAAAGAAGAGAAGTGCCTTTAGTGTTTTCACCTAGATTTCTCCTTTGTTTGTGAGCATCATCTTTGAAAGAAGAAAGATGGATTGTGTTGTCCTACCCTTGAGTGTTATTTTATGCATATATATATAGTATATAGCTCCTCATAGTTACAGGGAACCTCCCCTTGATGAGAGGAGAGATTTGTCCCCTTTTGATGTGGTAAACTTGAACACTTGGCCGACCAATCTCCTTATTCTATGGTTAAAACTACCTATTTTTTTCATCAGTTAGCTGGTGACAAAATATTCATCCAATAGTTTTTTGGTGAATCTGTTGGGGAAGAATAAGCAGTTTGAAGCATCAAGCTTCAAGCTGAAGCAGGGCCAATTCTTTTCCATTTTTATTCTACAATCTGGCAACTCCATGCTATACTAGAAGCCAGAGAGCCCAAGGTGTTGTTGACCCTATTTCTGAGTTAGTGTAGTAGGGAAATTTTGATTTGTTTCCTCCACAACATCAAGTTCAATAAACTAAGAGTCTTCCTCCTACCAATACCAGGTCACCACTACAAGGCAGAGCTTCTTTTTATGCTATTAGTAGAGCTTTGCCTATACATACTCCACCTAGATTTGTTATCCCCACTTTCTATAATCTAATCATGGTAGTTTAAAGCCCCTGGGGTAACTCTTTTGTCCCACTAAATTTAACTCCACCTCTCCATGACCTACATGTAGTTCAAAGAATAATTTCCCCAAATTCTTTGGTGATGGGAGATTTCATCCTGATGAACACATTGTAACTTTCAGTATATCCTGCGATGTGATAGGCATGAAGTATGAGGACGTAAAAGTCAGGTTGTTTGTGGAAATATTGCAAGGTGCTACTGCAAACTAGTTATATCATCTATAGGCCCAAATTGTGACTAACTGGAACACTCTCAAAGCTAATTTTGAAGCAAGGTTCAAGCCTGCAGAAGATGTGTATGCCCTGCTGGCCCAACTCACACAAATGAAGAAAGAACCTCATGAAAATATGAGGGACTTCATTTCCAAATTTGATAAGCTGAAGAATAGGATTCCTATAATTGCTCAACCAACACCTAATAACTTTAAATGTTTCTTCATCAACTCACAATTGCCTAAAGTGAGTTTCCTGTTGAGACGGGTTGGCCACATAGACCTTGTTATTGCTCAAGATTTGGCCACTGAGGTGGAAGATGACCTTATCTTGGTAGGAAAGATAAGGAGAGATCCTAATAGATGTAAAATCTTTTTCATCTTTTGAATATCTATCTACAAGCACCACTGATCCAATGGTGCAAAAGCTGGAAACTGAGTTACTTGCTCTTAGAAAGAAAATGGTGCAAGGGATGTCATTTTCTTCTTCATACAGAGATATACCAAGGAGGACATTCCCTAATCAGTCATATCAAGGCAATGTTGCTAGGAATCAAGGGAAGCCAAATCACCTTCCTCCCCCTCAAGGGAAATTGGCCATTGAAGCACCTCTAACCAATTTAGTAGTTGGATATCTTGAAGCAGAATTAGATTTCTCCTTTCAGCTTGACTTGAACCCAAAAGATGACGCTAATCTCTTCACAGAGGGAGAAGAAGAATTAGCTGGCAACTCCAACATTGGTTTCCTAAATTAACAGGATGAACCCAGAAGTGAAGGTAAAGTAGTTGTGGGATCATACACTATGTTTACCTGGTCTAAAAATTAGTCAGCCCAACAAGCTGATAAAGAAAAAATAGAGGAGCGAGCTCAGCCTGCAATTTCAATTGCCAAATGAGGAACTCCTCTGCCTTTCCAGCCAAAGGACCCAGTGAATAATAAAAAAGTAAGTACTTCAAGTGTGCCTTCACCTTCAACTTCAATTTTATAGATCAATCCTCCCTCCCTAAAAACCAAAAGGATGAACTGCCTTTCCTTGTTCTTAATTCATTTCAGACATTTGACATAGTAGACCATGTCAAGAAAACTAAAATTCAAATGTATAAATTTGAATTTCTACAATCCAACCCCGAGCAGTTGGATAAGTTGGTTCAATATGTGAAGAACCAAACTGTCCCTATAGGACAAAATGTTAGAAAGGTAATTTGTGATCCCCTAAGGAACATGTCCACCCCAAACAATCTTGTCATTACTCCTCCTGCTGCTCCTGGGAAGACAGAACCATTTTATGTCTCCCTATTGATAAATGGACATCAACTGAATAATTACATCATAGACTCAGGTGCATCTGACAATGTCATGCCTACCAAAGTGATAGAATCTCTTGGTCTCACACTAACCAAGACATTTGGGAGATGTTTCTCCATAGAGAAAAAACAAGTGCCACTACTGGGATAAATCAAGGATGCCTAATTTGCATTTGTGGCATTCCCAGACAAGAGAATCAAGATGACAGTCTTGGTGGCCAATGTCCCAGCCTCATACGGCATCCTTCTTGGGTGAAATTTTTGTAAGGATGTTGGTGGAAAGTTGAGCATGGACTTGTTTGAAGCAAGGATCCCAGTCAAGGGCATCATGTAGAAATTGCTCCCTGAGAAGGAGGCAAAATACGTGGTCACTCAAACATCAGCCCCTAAAGCTCAAATTTGATTTGAGTCTTTAGGCATGGGTAATTACTTCCTGACTATAGAGGATGCTCATGTCTTAGCTAATGAAACTTTTGAAAATGACATCTAAAAATTGGTTCATACAAAACAATAAAAGACATGATAGAGCGCAGTACAAATGTAGAAGAATCCTCCCCTCCAAATGAAAAAAAATCTAAGGTAAGGTTAGCTTTTGATGAGGTATGGATACTAGAATTTGATGGCAGTTGTTTCTCTACCAGTTCTAGAGTCAGGATTGTGTTGGTATCTCCTAAAGGAGATATTTTTCTTTCTTCATACAAGTTTTAGTTCAACAACACCAATAACACTACCGAGTATGAATCACTGATACTTGGATTGAAGGCCACTTAAGACAGGGGCATCAAACTCCTTCACGCCAAAGGAGATGTTGAGTTAGTGGTTTGTCAAGTGAGAAACCTATACCAAACCAAAAATGAGAGATTGCATCATTATCACAATCTGGTTTAGGATCAAATTAAAAGCTTTGATGCTTTCAGAATCTCTACAGTGCCCAGGGAATTCAATGATCAAGTTAATGCATTAGCTATTTCTGCAACTCTTTTAATTCCTCACCTAGATTTTAAAGGAGACAAGTACACTATCAAACTAGTCTTTTGACCAAGTGTGCCTAACAATGCCAATAATTGGCAAGTGTTCAATGGTGACAACCAAATAATTGTCTTTCTAAAATAAAAAGACAGCTTTGAACAGCTTCACTTCGAAGGCAGTGAGCCCCAGAAGCTTGAACCAACCCTTGAATCAAGTTCAAACGCAGGTGAAGAATTCTTATAGCTAAAAGGAAATAAAATCTCAAAGGGCCTGGTTTCCCTTGAAAAACTATTTGACAAGCACAACAGGTTCATCAAATAGAAACAAATGGATTCAAGCTCCTCTCAGGAGTTTGATCAGATAAATTTGGGTACTAAGGAAAATCCTAAGATGGCAAACATTGGGAAGTGCTGCACTCAAGAAAAAAAGTTCAAGTTCACTGCTTTGCTCTGCTAGTACATAGATGTTTTGGCGTGCTCCTATGATGATCTGAAGTCACTTAGGCCTAAAGAAATCTGCCATGAAATTCCTCTCAAAAGTGATTCGGTGCCTTACAAGCAAAAATCTAGGCACTTCAATCCAAAGATATCAGGTACTATTCTATCCAAAATACAGAAAATGTTGAATGCTAGAATAATTTTCCCAATCCATCATTCCACATGGATTTCAAACATAGTTCCTGTGAGGAAGAATGGAAAAATTTGCATCTGCGTGGACTTTAAAAATTTGAATCAGTCATCCTTAAAGGATAACTATCCTCTACCCATCATGGACCAAGTTCTTTAAAGAGTGACCAGTTCAGAGATGTCATCAATGTTAGATGGATTTTTTGGATACAATCAAGTTGAAGTTGGTGAAGTAGACCAGCATAAGACTGCCTTCACCACACCTTGGGGCACCTTTCAATATCGAAGAGTGCAATTTGGCCTGATAAATGCTGGTGTCATTTTTCAGAGAGCAATGGACCTTACTTTCAAAGATGAAATAGGTAAGTTCATTATGGTGTACCTTGATGATTTAATAGTCTTTTCCAAGAATCATCCTGATCATGTGTGCTATTTGTAACAAGTGCTGAAATGATGTCGCCAAAATGGCATTTCTCTAAATCCTAAGAAGCCTATTTTTGGAGTAACAGAAGGAAATTTTTTTGAACACATTGTATCCTAAGAAGGCATAAATATTGACTCAGAAAGAGTCAAATCCATCTAGGAACTTACCCTACCCACAAGTAAGATTAAAATTCACTCTTTCTTCGAAAAAGTGAATTTTTTTACAAAGGTTCATCCCTGAATTTGCTGAGAAGACTCACCACATTGTGAACATGATGAAGGGAAAGGCCACTTTTAGCTAAAATGAAGAAGGCCGATTGGCATTTCAAGACATCAAGACAGCTATTGCCCATGCTCCAATTCTGGTTTGTCCATATTATACCAAGGATTTCATAGTGTATAGTTATGCTTTTGAGCACACCCTTTCAACAATTCTAGTTCAATAGAATGAAGAAGGTGTGGAATCTCCCATATCCATAATGAGTTGTCATCTCAAAGCTCATGAACTGAAGTATTCAAACATGGAGAAGCATGATTATGTAGTGGTAAAGGCAGTAAAGCACTTCCATTTTTACATCATGAATTCACAAGTTACTGCCCTGGTTCTTGATACCACAATTAAATCCATATTAACTCAGCAGGAGTTTAGAACCAAAAGGGGAAATTAGATTACTAAAATCCAAGAGTTTGATCTCATTATCAAACCAATGAATCTTGTACGAGGAAGGGGCCTCTGCCAATTGATTGCTGACAATAGACCCAAAGAAGCAGGGCATGAAGAAATAGAAGTGGAAGACATGCCAATAGCCCTCTTTGTCTCCACCACGAATGAGTGGTATTCAAATATTGCTCATTTCCTTACCTATGGTGAGTGTTTTGCTCACTGACCTTGTAAAGAAATGAGGACTGTTAAATTGAAAGCTACCAATTTTTTCCTCTGGGACAACAGCCTGTATAAGAGGAGCCTTGATAGAGTGTTCCTTCACTATGTGGATAAAGAGTAGCAGAACCAACTTTTGAAGTCCTTCCATAATCTGGCCTGTGGAGGACATTTTTTTGTGCCTGTGACTGCCCATAAGATTCTGTGAGCCAGGTATTACTTATCTACTTTGTTTCAAGATGCATACAAATGGGTACAAAGGTGTGAATTGTGCCAATAGTTCGTTGGAAGACCCAAGTTAGTTGCTTTACCTCTCAAGCCAGTGGTAATAGAAGAGCCATTTTAGCAATGGGGAATCGATTTCATTAGTGCTATAAACCCATATTTAAGTGCTGGACATGATTATGTCCTCATAGCCACATATTACTTCACCAAATGGGTGGAAACAATTCCAACCAAGCATGCTACTTCAGAAGTAGTATGCAATTTCTTCAAGGAAAACATCATTTCCAGGTTTGAGGTCCCAACCAAGATTGTCACAGATAATACAACATGTTTCTCTTCTCATGAGATCACTCAGTTTTATTTTTATTATGGGATTACCCTCTCCCACTCCTCTGATTATTTTCCACAAGGGAATGGCCAAGTAGAATCAAGCAACAAGAACCTGGTGATCATCATCATGAAGCTGGTGGATGACAACCAATGAACCTAGCATAAAGCATTAGTTGATGCTTTATGGGCAGATAGAATTACACCCAAAAAGGTGATAGGTATGTCACCATTCTAACTCTTGTATAGTCTCAATGCAGAGATACCAATCACCCTGAAATTACCAGCACTAAAATTGGCAAAGGCGGTCGAAGATCAGACATATGAAAGCTCTATTGACAAAAGGATCATGTGCTTGATTGAGCTGGATGAGCAACAAACTATGGTAGTGACCGAATTTTTGTGCATCAAAGTCTAGTGAAGAAGCTCTTTGACCATAAAACAAAACTTGTGATTTCTAGATTGGAGATCAATTTCTATTATGGGACAAGAGGAGAGAATCAAAGGGAATGCATGGGAAATTTGATTCCCTATGGAGAGGCCCATTTACTATCCATCAGCTCAATGGTGAAAATAGTTTCCTATTGAAGTATCAAGATGGTACACCCTTTTCTCTACCTCATAATGGGTAGCATCTGAATTTCTTCAATTCTTGAAGTATTAGATAAGATCATCTGTACATATGTATATTTGTATAGTCTTTAGTTCCATTTTGTACTTTTCATTTTCATTTTTGGCACCTTTATTTTTGTTTAACATGACTCTGTAGCCCAATGGCATACTTAAAGGCACTAGAGATTCTAGTTTTTACTCCCCTCAGCTATTTCAAAATTTTGACTGAAGGAAGTTCCCTAACTGGAGCTAGCTATTGTTCTCAAAATTTGTCACTCATTTTTAGGACAACATATGAACTATTTTGGTCTTACAGGCCAAAATTCTCTCTTTCCTTCTCAAAAATTGTTTTGAGTATTCAAATTCTTCATTATTCAAGTTTTTTTAGCTAAGGGACTCATAGGTTCAACGACTTCAACAGGTGAGCTCTCATAAAGAAACAAGTTCCCAACACTTAGGCAATTTCAAGGTTGGTTCAATGCTGAGGTTCAACCAAAAGGTCCATCAGCAAGCTTCAAACAAAGGATTGAACCATTGAACCCCACTTCTAAAGGTTCAATGGTTCAATGGGTTCAAAGGTTTAATGACATTGGTAAGCTTAAAGAGTTAAGCGCTTCGGTAAAAGTTCAAAGTTCAACCACTTCGGCAAGTTCAACGGCTTCAAAGGACTTGAAGAAAAGATGAAAGATTTAACCCATTGAATCGTTGAACCTTGAACTAAAATGGTTCACAGGTTCAAGGTTCAATGAGTTCAATCAAATTTTGAAGAGTTGTTCTAATCAGTTGGTTCAAATGAATGGTTCAAAACGGTTGGTTCAACCGATCAATTGAATGAATGGAATACAGTATTGAACCATTGAACCATTGAACCATGGTTGGTTCAATCAGAAGGTTCAAAGGAGTCCCCCAAAACCCAAAGGGCAAGTGCCCTTATGGAGGGCAGTGAACAAAAGGGAACAAAAAGATATTTTTCGAAAAGATTTTCCGTGGTAAAATTTTACAAGTGAAATCCTTCAGACAAATTTTTCAAAAGAATTCCTTTGGACTTTTTATCTGAAGGAATGTTCAAAGGCCTGAAGGAAAGTGGAAAAAACAAAAGAAAGATTTCCTTTAGACAAAATGTCTGAAGGAATTCCTTCAGACATTTTGTCTGAAGGATTTGAAGAAGAAGGCCGCCTGAAGGACCTTGAAGGGCATGTACCCTTTTGGGGGGCTCTCAATGATCAAAAAATAGACCTTTATCAAGGCCTAAAGGGACACCTTCCCTTCAGGGGGTTCTAAAGATATAAAGCTGAAGGAATGATCAAGGGCCTGCAAGCCTGTTTCTACAGACTCTGCAGCTTTGATTCTACGGACTCTACAAGCTAATTTCTATGGACTCTGTAGGCCTATTTCTACGGACTCCATAGGCTTGATTCTATGGACTCTGTAGGCTAGTTTTTATAGACTCTACCGGCTAATTTTTATGGACTCTGTAGGCTTGATTCTATGGACTCTATAGGCTGGTTTCTACGGACTCTGTAGGCCTATTTATATGGACTCTACAAGCTTGATTCTACGGACTCCATAGGATTTGAAGAAGGCCGCCTGAAGGACCTCGAAGGGTAGGTACCCTTGTGGGGGGGCTCTCAGTGGCCAAGAAATGGACCTTTCTCAAGGCCTAAAGGGACATCTTCCCTTCGGGGGGTTCCAAAGATATAAAGCTGAAGGAATTTCAAAGCTTCGAAAGAATTTTAAAAAAAAAAGATTTTTAGAAAGAGAACAAACCATTGAACCTTGAACCAAAAAGGTTCAAAGGTTCAAAGGTTAAATGGTTCAAAGAAAGATCTGAGCAAAGGAAAGAAGCAGAAGATTCTAGAGACTAGTTCAAAGAGATGGTTCAAGCAAATGAACCAAAGAAGTGATGGAACCAAGGAGCTGAGAAGGCCACCCAAACCATTAAACCAGTGAACCAATGACGTCCCTATAGACATCAAATTTAGGGTAATGAAATATCTATTGATTTTCAAGTGTGGCATGGAACCTAAAAACAAACTCAGAGACCAACTGAAGAGGGAGCCAAAAGAGCCAGTAGAAAGGGAAAAGATAGCCTGAGAGCTCAAATTGCAATAGGAAAGAGGGAAAGACCAAAAATATCTACGTAAGAGTTATTTCTAGTAGGTGGAACAGTCCACCAAGTAGACATCTGAGCTTGCAAGCATTAAAAGGTACAACCTATTTTTCTCTCTTAGAATAAAAGGGAGGGGACAGCTGTGTACATATTCAGAGAAAGATCAGATGACCCATGCTAAAGAGAATATATTTGGGATGAATTGACATGCCACAGTTAAGGCAGACACCCTATTTTATCATGGTCTCTTTGACTGAACTAAAAATGCATTCAAGGCATTGAATGCGGCATGGGCCATTCCATAAAACAAAGTGCCAAGCATTTCTTGGCTGTGATATATTGTAATCTCCTATTTTACGTAGAGGAGATCTTTTTTGGGTTATAGAAGCAAAACTTTGCCAAAATTATGAGGTGATCATTGAGACTTTGAGCTCAGATTGTTAATCATATTTCTTTGTTTGAATGAGAAAGTAGGTTACTTTCAGACTTTGTGTTGTAATAGCTTGTGTCATTTAGGAGATTGTTCTTATGTCTATCTCCTAAATGCGTTCTTGTCTATTTAATGAAATAAGCAGAATTAGTAGAAGTAATCAGGAAGGTGTCCTAAAGCCAACTGTGGGAAGACTTTGTGATGCCATAATTGTCTTTAGTGTGTATGTTTTTAGTTTATTTTTGTGTAAAGGATCTTGGAATGACTTTGTGCCTCCATTATCCTTCATATTTCACTCTTGGGCAGTTGAGGTGCAGACTTTGTGCTACACCTTTTTTTTCTGGTTACTACGTCCCCTATTACCAGTTACTTGTTACCCATTAGAAAGAACTCATGTTGTTTGATGCAAGACCACTTATGAAAGAAGAGAAGTGCTTTCAGTGTTTTCACTTGGATTTCTCCTTTGTTTGTGAACATCATCTCTAAAATAAGAGAGATGGATGGTGTTGTCCTACCCCTGAGTGTTATTTTCTGCATATATATATAGTATATAGCTCCTCATAGTTACAGGGAACCTCCCCTTGATGAGAGGAGAGATTTGTCCCCTTTTGATGTGGTAAACTCGCACACTTGGCTGACCAATCTCCTTATGCTGTGGTTGAAACTACCTATTTTGTTCATCAGTTATTTGATGACAAAATATTCACCTAACATGATGCACCTATGCTTGTGAAGAGATTCATGAAAGAGGTGTACCAATTGCATATATTTCTATAAAAGATAATTTTATATTGAGATCTAAGAATGACTTCTAGATTTTGGCTAACTTTGAATTCAATTCTAGGTATGCAGTTAAATTTTAGCACTACTTATCACCTAAAAACAAATGGATAGATAGAGAGAGTTAATAAGGTTTTATAAGATATCCTTTACATTTATTGAATGGATCAAAAATATAAATGGGAAGAGTACCTTGCATTAGTTAATTTTGCTTACAACTCATACCAATCATTATTAAAGATCGTTCTATTTGAGGCATTATACAGGAGGTGTAGAACACCAATCAGTTGGGATAGGTTAGTAGATAGGGTTGTCTTTAGACTTGAGATGCTTGTGGAAATAGAAGAATAAGTCAAGATAATCAGGCAGAGGTTGGTCAAGGCCAATGATAGATAAAAAAAGTTATGTTGATCTAAAAGGAACAACAAGGTAGTTTTTTGTAGGTGATAAAGTATTTATGTGGGTTAAGCCTTATAAAAGCTTGATTAAATTTAGGAAGTCAACAAAACTTTTACCTAGATATGTGGGACCCTTGAAAGTTTTTGATTAGTATATCCTGTAGCATATAGGATTGCATTTACAATAGTTATAACTCTTTTATAAAATGTGTTTCATGTGTCTTATCTTAAAAAGTATGTTGTTGATCTTTCACATGTGTTGGACTGGAATGTTTTGTAGGTTCTAGATCTCAAGGTGGTCATGGTATAACCAATTAGAATAATTGGTACGTGTAAACTTAATTTGCATAATAGAAAAGTGTCATAGTGCAAGGTCTAGTGGGACCAATATTCTAAAGATAGTGCCACTTGAGAGGATTATGATGAGTTTTACATGTTGTTTCCACATTTATTTACTTGATATGTTGTTGTATATTATTTATTTTTTATTGAATAATGTTTTGAATATAGAACTTATGTTTGAATAAGTGTCATTGGGATGATGGATATCTTTAAGGGGGAAGGATATCACATCTTGATTTCTCTTTAAGCCTAATAACCTATAGATTCATGGATTTTTATGGTTATTATATGATTAATTACTATTTTGATTAAAATTGATTTCATATGCTGATTATAGGTTATTATATGTTGCTTAAATTACATGATTGATTTAACTATGGATTTAGATGTACTTTTATATTTTGTACATGATGATCATGATTGTTAGTTATTACAATAGTATATTATGGATTATATATGTTTCACGCTAACTACCTTCATTATTTTGAGGTGGATGCATGATAGATCCATCCCTCAGAGTGTAAATGAGGGAGGGTATCATCAAAGAGGGAAAGACTAGAAACCTGCGCACACACCATGATAGTTTAACATACTTTATATTCATTATTTGATTTAGATAAGTTTTAATATGTCTTTGATTGCTAGTATACTTCTATTGTGATCTTGATTTATATTTGATTATTATGTTGATTTAATTGTGTGATTTCACTTATGATTGTCTTAAGTATTCTATCTTGATTATGATGTTGTTTTAACAAATAAGTGAATCTAATTATGTTTTAACATTACTTGGTGTTGTCTATGGATGTATACGAGTGTCTTAGAAAATGTATTAATATATTGTTAATGGGTAGGATGGACTTTATTGCCTAATTTGATTTGTGTGTTGAAATTGAATTTTATATATCATGCTTCAAAGTTATTATTATTGTTTAAAATAGTTGAATAACCTAGTATTGAATCATTAATGAATTGGATTTTCTTTTTTAATGATTAATAATGACATTAGTTTGGCATGGCCATTATGATGATTTACTAATTATTATTATAAAAACTTCATGTTTAGGCAATGTTCATACTCCTATGCTAAGTCAATATCAATAGTTTCATTGTTAAATGAATTTGGAAGTTTCATTATTTAGTGATTATTGTTAACCTCATTATGTTGATTAATGTTAATGGTTGGATGAATTTTGTTAAGTCGATATAGAAGGGTCTAACTCACTTATATTAAATATAGTTTAGAGGGTTCAAAGAAGTCACGTTATCATGCATAAAGTTTGAGGGATTATTTTATTTTTAATTATGAGAAGGTTAGAGATATTAGGGTTTCTATTGGTGTTGACTTGCTTTAACAAGTAATTAGCAAAACCATCATTCTATTTAAGGTTTTTTGCATGAATAAATTAAGGTGGACTATTAGTTCTGTTAGTTATTTCTTTACATGCATTGACTTGGTCATTATTGGGGTCGAGAAGTTGGGGGTTCTGTTAAGATGGAAGAGAATAAAAGGAGAAGAAGAGAGGCCTGAATGGGACACAGATATGACACAATAAGCAGAAAGGAGAAGAGTTATTTGAGCTACAGAGCGAAGCAATTCAAATTTTTGGCATATCAGACTTCTCTTATCATACTGGTGTTGTTTTATAATTCATATTTTGTCGAATTTTTGGTAAATTCTAGGAAATGTTATAAAGAGTTTTTAATTAGTTTCAATTTAATGATATTAGAAAATGGGCTAAATGTTCGACCCTATGGATGGCTTGGCCATCCACAGAACCAAACATATATCCCAGAAACCCTAGGAATGAATGGGTTTGGATTTTATTCTTTGACAAAAAAATATTAAACACTGAATTTTAGTGAATAAATTTTTGTGTTTAATTTAGAACCTTGGGAAAATTATAGCAGGGTTTAACTAGTTCATTAATGGTGTGTATTTACTTAGAGCTGGTAGAATCTTTGCTCAGCATTTTTATATTAAACCATTTTGACCAATATGAACATAAATACACATATTTAATCTTAAACCCAATTAGGGTACGACGATATAATTGGGAGTTTTACCTCAGAATTATTAAGATAGTTTATAAGCCATTTTTATTAAGAATGGCTTTGGATTTACTAAATATTATTTTTGGGTAAGATATTATGCCTGGTTAGGACACATACATGTATTTCTAAACCTTAAAATTATGTATTAATTTTTTTAAAAACCTTTTACGAGAAAATATAAATATGTAGGTTTTATTTCATTTATAAAACTTATTTGGGAAAATATACATATACATGGATATGTATATAAAATGTATAGGACTTTATTGATCCGTGACATATATACATATCATGTGTGTGTGTGAGAGAGAGAGAGAGTATTAAATTAAATATATGATGTCTATTATATATGACTGTAAATCGATTTAAGGTTGAATCATAATTTGAGTAGTCGACTCATCATTTGTTAAGTGAATGAAATATAAATGATCCTATTTATATATTAAGATCCTAGAATGACTCAAACTGCCTGTAGGATCTTCTTGGAATAAATACAACATCATAATTAGAGACCTGGTTAAAAATTTATATAACTATAATTATGTAAGTCTGTATAACTTTCATATGTATATATCAATTACATAAAAAAAACACATGTTTATTCCTTCAGTTGGGTAGTTTTATGACTGTGAGTTTATGGAGTTTGATCAGATTGTGAATTGAATAAACCATATTTGTCAATTAAATACGACTGAGCTTGATTATATGATTGTATAATTTGTATTATAAAACTTGAATACTGAGCATAATGCTAAGTATATAGCCAAATTATTTTAGTTTATCTTGCTTTATACTATGAAAACAATATATTCACATACGCTTGAACTTAGCTACCTATAGTTGGGTATGTTTCTTACCTGGATGGTATGTTACTATTGAGGTATGTTTATGAAAATTTGTTTATTACTCTATAATAAATTAGATGATTTAATATTTATTGCATTAGATTTGATGGAATAAATGTATGTATTTGATATTTCTATGTTTAGCACATTTTATTTTTGTTATTAGGGAAACAATTTGTTTGAATATGATGGTTTTTTATATTATTATATATAGACCAAGTCTCATATTAATGATCCTAACTAAGCTTTGTGGTGGATTCCACTCACTTAATTAGTACCATTAGTGTAAGATGAGGTGTGATGCAGGATCATCAACCCACCTATGTATATTATGTAAATGAAATATGATGTAAGTCAATAAGCCTCGACTGTGAAGGTAAAATGCATGTAAAAAGGGTCATTATTATAATAAGGGGCTTGAAATTTTCTCAATGATCATGAACATGATAAGTAATTTATTAGGTTTAAATATAGGTTCCCTACAAATAGAATTCTAAGTCAAATAAATGAGGGTAAACTGTAATATTCAATATATCTCCTTGTCAAGTCATTATGGTGAAAAACAACGTAGATAGTCAAAAATAGTAAGTTAACATGAAGTTGAGAGTTTATAGGAATATGAAATTCATGTTTAGAATATTGTTGAAATAGATAACTTTCTCATCCATGAGAGGAGTAGTTAATAAAGTAAGTAAATAAAGTTAAATATGATAGCTTGCAAATGATACGTAAGATTTGGTAGATAAAGGATTTGAGAAGGCCATGAGGCATGTGATTGTAAATAAAAATTGTATTTTAAGATTAATAAAGCAAGTATTGGTAGGTAAGTTTTGTAAGATAAATCAGTCATAGGTATTCCATATTCTCGTGATGAGTCTAGATAAACTGGCTAAAGCAGATACTGGATTGGAATGTTTGTTCTCTCAGTATTAAGAATATGAGGTATGTAATTATGATTATTGATAATATTGATGAATATTATGATATTCATAAGGTCTATAGATTTTGTCAATAGGAAATATAATTCCATGCGGATTATGAAGTCAAGTTTTTAAATAATTTAATAGAAACTCATTGATCATTATTAAGATTCAATATTGATTTGCATCAAATCACAATTGCCAATCGAGATTTTGAATAAGAAGTCATTTGATTCTCATGTGTCTAAATTTGCAAAAGTTTGCATAACTTTGAATGGTTAATTTTTTCAAAGTTGTATCTAAAATTGAAAAAGACTATATAAGTCATAGCTATATTTGTTTGAGCTCGACACTTGAGTTTGATTAAGTCTTTAAGTCAAGCATGTTTTATTCCTAAAAATATGCAAGATCTAAAGTCTAATCAAAATATGCCTTCTTAAAGCTAATATTTTTGAAGATTCTATTTAGTGTCATCTAGTCTATGAGAAATGTGTTAGATCTGTAATAAAATGGTCTATCAGAAATTATACAGCTAACTGCACCTTAACAAGGATTGTTTTTATAATAAGATTATTAATAAATAGCATGAATGTTGGATATCTGATGGTATTTGTACAGAATTGAATGTAAAAGTTTACAAGATTTGTTATTTCTATTATAAATGTAGAGGATATAATTCTAATAAATATCTTTAGAAGATATTCTCAAGATTGATATTCGAGATTGTTGAGCTTTTGATAGCTTGTTTGGTGAGGCATTAAGTTAGTCCCAATAATAATAAGTGGTGAAATAGAATTCTAATTAGTGTTTGTGATCAAATGATTTTATTTTATGAAATGCTAACCAGTCCTTGATTATCCTTTATTCTATATTCAATATAGTTTGTAGAACACATTGGAGTCCAAGTTGTAAATACCTTTGTATTATTCTACATTCAATGAGGTCGATGGCATAGTTGTTAACATCGATAAATCCTATGTAATGTCAAATGGTATCATGATGTTAGAAAGCATGGAAAATGATTATTTAAACCATACAGGTTCATTTTATGTGTGAGGATTGTATTAGTTGGTAACTGGCATAATAAGATTTGAACATGTCTTTGATATGCTTTGAATTGTTTAGATCGACTGGGATTAAAGAGAAATATTCATATGAGAAGATACATGAAAACAAGTGCTTATGGGTGGTTTTAGGAAGCCTATGGATTTCTAAAATGAAAGTAATGTTTGGGTCAGATTGGTCTCTTAGGAATGTCACAAGAGAATTAGAAGGTTTTACAAGGTCAAGATGCATAAGGTTTAATAAATTGTTTTTCATAGGCCTATATATAATCCTACAATAGAGTTTTGGAATTTAATGTATAAATTAAGAAGTTTTCAATAGAAGAATGGATATCTTTCGTGGTGGTCATTTGTATAAACCTCATCAGATAGTTTAGTGTCTTTGGTTGATATCTTAAATTAGAATTTTCTAAGGACTGAGTCAAGAATTTTGAGTATTTAATGACCCGAGTAAATGATTGAGACTTGAAAAAATATAGTAAGGCTTAAGTAGAACAAGGATGATGCTTGTGAGGTAATATGGGATATCATGTGAGTGTATGAATCCTTTATTGATAAATGGAATGACATCAAGGTTTCTGTGAGAGTAATTGCTATACTAGATCAGATAAGATAGAACTAATAAACTCAAAATTAAGCTTGGGTTATGAGATTGCCATCACTTTTTGGTATCAGAGCTTTTGGGGAAAAAGAATTTCTGTGTTTTTATAGTCAGTTTTGATAGTAATTAAGAGCTTTTAAAGATTGACAAGTTGTAGGTTGAAGCAATCAAGCTTGAAAGAGAGAAAGAGGTAACAAGAAGTTGTAAAATTTATTTAGATCTTTAAGGACTAATTTATATTTAAGTGATTCGGTTGTAGAATATTATAGAGGTTTGAGGTATTCAAAGCCAAGATAGGCTTGAGAAAAAGATAAAGAGCTAGGAGAAGCTCAAGAGAAAGAGCTTAGTGAATGCTCTTATATGAAGATCCAAGAAGAAGTCTTGGATAGTTTACCAAAAGATTGAGGTGAAATAGACTTAGGTGAGGTAGAAGATGAAGTTTGAATAATTGAGAAAAGTGATTGAGGAGTTGCCTAAGGTAAAGGATAAGCTTAAGAAGCAAAAAGAAAGAGAATTGAAAAGAAAACAAAAAGAGGAAAACTCCCAAAGGGAAATGAAAGATTTGAAGCAGAGAATATCACTAGTGAAGCTCATGGTTGAGAGCATGAAGAACCTAGGGTATGAATGGGTAATGAATAAGATGGTAAAATGGCCAATGAAAGTGATGTCAGAGAGATGAAAGAAGAAAAATAATTTGTTATGTAAGCAACTCAAGAGTGAGCTAAATAATCTCAAGAAGAATATGTAGATGGAATAAGATACTCAAGAATTTGGCCTCAAATTTTTATTTCTAAATTTTCTTTTGATGTTTTGAGTGCAGATACACAAGTGGTGGAGGAACATAAAGTCTTTAATTCAATACATAGGCTCATAACTAAAGAATATGATGGAGATAAGGATAAATGCATAGACTTAACACTTGAAGAAGATCTCTTGAAAGAGATAGAAAACCTTGAACAACAAAGTGATGAAGAATTGCTAGTTGAGAAACAAGACAAAATATTTCTCTACGAAGGTGAAAAACAACTACAGAAGAGATGGCAGCCCTAGAGCATGCCATAAACCATGAAGAGGAGGACAAAACTTATCCTCAAATAGAAAGTGAGGAGGTAGACCATTGGTGTAAGGCAGAGATGAAGACAAAATAAGAATAAATCATACTTGAGTAACAAGTATGGTCTCAAAAATTTGGAGAGACCCAACGTTCTCAAATTTTTGTTTCTAATATTTCATTTGATTGTGTATATACAGGTTTGATTGATAAGGAAATGAAGTACATTGAGAAGATATCTCTAGTAAGAGCTCAAAAGAAGAAAATAAAATTTGATATCCTCATTCAAGGGGGTAAACATGCAAAGAGGAAGATTGAAGAGAGGATGAGGCAGCAAACCATAGCATGGGGAGAGAAGACAACAAGCAAGAAAAGACACAAGTGTGGCAACAAAGAACATGCACACTTGTATGAGAGATTAAACAAAGAAGACTGTTTGTAAAATATTTTAAATTGTTTTTGGGCATATAAACAAAAGTTCATGAGTAAGAGGTCATGGAAGATTTTAAGCCCAGGAGTTTAATGCAAGAGCATCAACCCACCTATGTATATTATGTAAATGAAATTTGATGTAACTCAATAAGCCTCAACTGTGAAGGTAAAAATGCATGTAAAAAGGGTCATGTGCTGTAATAAGGGGCTTAAAAATGCCTCAATGATCATGATCATGCTAATTAATTTGTTAGGTTTGAATATAAGTTCCCTCCAAATAGAAGTCTAAGTCAAATAAATGAGGGTAAACTACAATATTCAATATATCTCCTTGTCAAGTCATTATGGTGAAAACTAACACAGATAGTCAAAACTAGTAAGTTGGTAAGAAGTTGAGAGTTTATAGGAATATGAAAGTCATATTTAGAATATTTTTGAAATAGATAACTCTCTCAACCATGAGAAGAGGATTTAAATAAAGTAAGCAAATAAATTTAAATATGATAGCTTGCAAAATCATACGTAGGATTTGGTAGATGAAGGATTCGAGAA
This sequence comes from Torreya grandis, assembly GCA_037957365.1. NCBI lineage: Eukaryota > Viridiplantae > Streptophyta > Pinopsida > Cupressales > Taxaceae > Torreya > Torreya grandis. The sequence continues at coordinate 3,497,154 of JARHVA010000384.1, forward strand.
GGCCGTAAGGCCTGTGATTATAAATAAAAATTATATTTTAGGATTAATAAAGCAAGTATTGGTAGGTAAGTTTTGTAAGATAACTCAATCATATGTATTCCATATTCTCGTGATGAGTCTAGATAAATTGGCTAATGCAGAGACTAGATTAGAATGTTCATTCTCTCAATATTAAGAATATGAGGTATGTAAATATGATTATTGATAATATTGAATAATATTATGATATTAATAATTTCTATATATTTTTTCAAGAGGAAATATAATTCCATGTGGAATATGAAGTAGAGTTTTCAAATAATTGAATAGAAACTTGTTGATCATTATTAAGATTCGACATTGATTTGCATCAAATCACAATTGTCAATTAGGATTTTGAATAAGAAGTTGTTTGATTCTAATGTGTCTAAATTTACAAAAGTTTCCATAACTTTGAGTGGTTAATTTGTTCAAATTTATATTTAAAATTGAAAAAGATTGTATAAGTTGTAGCTACAGTATTAAGAATATGAGGTATGTAAATATGATTATTGATAATATTGAATAATATTATGATATTCATAATTTATATAGATTTTTTCAAGAGGAAATATAATTCCATGTGGAATATGAAGTAGAGTTTTCAAATAATTGAATAGAAACTTGTTGATCATTATTAAGATTCGACATTGATTTGCATCAAATCACAATTGTCAATTAGGATTTTGAATAAGAAGTTGTTTGATTCTAATGTGTCTAAATTTACAAAAGTTTCCATAACTTTGAATGGTTAATTTGTTCAAATTTATATTTAAAATTGAAAAAGATTGTATAAGTCATAGCTATAGTATTAAGAATATGAGGTATGTAAATATGATTATTGATAATATTGAATAATATTATGATATTCATAATTTTTATAGATTTTTTCAAGAGGAAATATAATTCCATGTGGAATATGAAGTAGAGTTTTCAAATAATTGAATAGAAGCTTGTTGATCATTATTAAGATTCGACATTGATTTGCATCAAATCACAATTGTCAATTAGGATTTTGAATAAGAAGTTGTTTGATTCTAATGTGTCTAAATTTACAAAAGTTTCCATAACTTTGAATGGTTAATTTGTTCAAAGTTATATTTAAAATTGAAAAAGATTGTATAAGTCATAGCTATATTTTTTTGAGCTCGGCACTTGAATTTGATTAAGTCTTTAAGTCAATCATGTTTTATTCCTAAAAATATGCAAGATCTGGAGTCTAATCAGAATACACCTTCTTAAAGCCAATATTTTTATAGATTCCATTTAGTGTTGACCAGTCTATGAGAAATGTGTTAGATCTTTTATTAAATGGTCTGTCAAAAATTGCATAGCCAACTACACCTTAACAAGGATTATTTTTATAATAAGATTATTGATAAATAACATGAATGTTAGTCGGATATCTGATGGTATTTACATAAAAGTGAATGTATAAGTCTAAAAGATTCATTATTTCTATTATAAATGGAGAGGATATAATTCTAATTAATATTTTTAGAAGAGATTCTCGTGATTAATATTCCAGATTGTCAAGCTTTTGATAGCTTGTTTGGTGAGTCATTAAGATAGTCCCAATAATAATAAGTGGTGAAATGGAGTTTTAATTAGTGTTTGTGATCAAATGAGTTTCTATTATGAAATGTTGATCGGTCCTTGATTATTCTTTATTCTATATAGTTGGTGGAACATGTTGGATTATAAGTTATAAATACCTTTGTATTATTCTATATTCAATGAGTTTGATGGAATCTATGTTAACATCGATAAATCCTATGCAATGTCAAATAGTATCATGATGTTAAAAAGAATGGAGAATGATTATTTAAACTATCTAGGTTCAGTTTATGTGTGAGGATTGTATTACTTGGTAACTGATATTATAAGATTTGAACATATCTTTGATATGCTTTGAATTATTTAGCTCGACTGGGATTAAAGAGAAATATTCATATGAGAAGATATGTGAAAACAAGTGCATGCGTGTGGTTTTAGGAAGCCTACTGAAGTCATATAGAATGCAAAATTGGATGACTTAGGCATGGCTAATAGCACCCAACCTATAGGTCCTATTTCTTGCTCATATAACCCTTCTCGATTAGTCTTTCATTGATTCCCAATCATCCATACCTTTCTAGACTAAGATCTTTGAGACCCAAGTAGCCCTCTCAACCCCAAATCTATCCCCCTAGGTCTCAACCCCTTAGGATAACAATGCCCAACTTGGATAGGAGTGATGAAACCCAGGGTGTCCTAATTTTGGCACTATTGTCCAAGTTCAAAATTGTTCCTAACGATTAGATTCTTTTGAATCCTTATCCTTTTCCTTGTCAGCCTAACATGAATTAATTTAACCCAAAATCATTAATTTATCTATATAAATCCATTAAAAGTCCATTTAGAAGGGTTGGCACTCATTTTAGGAAAGAAGCAAGAATACAAGAAAGTACACTCAAGCACTCTTCCTTATTCTCTGCATATAGCCTTCCAAAATCATTTCAAGCCTATTCAAACACTCATACCAGTCCTTGGTCATCCAAAGTACATCTAGTTTTGCATCTAGCTACATACATCACACATTATTGCACCAAACTCTTCAATGGGATAACTACATTAACTTGCTCTCTCTTTAGAGTATGGTATGTAGGCAACGTGCCCACACATAGGGTGTGAAGTGCATCCAACATATCCTTTACACACTAACCCCTTCTCTTCTTGCAATAAGTTTTAATTCAAGATCAAGTACCAGGAACTCTTAAGGGTTTCAAATATTGAATCAGACACATAGTGAGCTTTGCAGGCTTCTAAGCCTCAAAATTTCATAGACAGGGTAAAACAAACCTATCAATAAAACCCAAAAAACTTTCAGCCTTATAACAACATCACTAGAATAGGACTATAGCACCACACAATAGGGTGTCCACTTTTGGCACTCTTGTCCAACTCAAAAACAAAGTTTAGGAACATGTTCCAATCTATTTTCTAGTCCTACTCCTCTGGTATTAGACTTTGTCTTAGTTTAGATCAGCTGGAATAAGCTAAGTTCTAATTTCTTTCACATGCTGCTATATTTAGAAAAAGACAAAATAATGTCTGTTTACACAAAGAAGTAGGTTAATTAAAGCATATCTATTTACTAATTTACATTTCTCAGACCCTTTATTTACTTAGGAATTAAGCACCTAATTTCCTAAAAAGAATAAAACATTTGGTGAACCTGACTTACTTCAAATTTTTGCATAAAAACCCTAGGAACCCTAGGGATTATTATTTATGATTTTTTTCCATATTTTCTTAAATTTTTCTAAATTTAAAAATTATAAATCTATCAATTAATTTCAAAAATATCACATATTTTTTTCAAACTCTAGTTTTCACATACTAGGTCCTTTTTGCATCCAAACACATTCAAAACACTAGGAAAAATATACTACTAATTTTAGAAATATTTTTAGATTTTTCCTAATTTTTTCAAGATTAACTCTACAAATTTTCTCTATTTTTTTCAAATTACTACACTAATTTTGAAAAAAATCATTCAAAACCATAGTTGCATCAAATACATTCTTAGTTATTGTCCATTACTTTTCACATCATTTTCTAAAAATTTAGTTGCATATCAAATTTAGAAGATTAATTCAAAAATCAAACATTCATAGTATTTTGCACAAGTATTTATGAAAAATCCTTAGTTGCACATACTAGCTCCTCCTTTGCTTTTTGCGGTATCACCTTACACTTATACACAAATTCCAAAAATGATGTTTTTTTATCTATAAACCTTTCTTACATTTCTTACAAATAATAAAGATTCCATCATAGGTCCTCTCATGTACATGAATGATGAAGTTTATCATATATTAGTACAAAGTTTCATTCTGTGCATTTCATGCTTAATTTTCATATTAAGGGATGATAGTATAGCATTTATTGCTTAAATTACACAAGATTTCCATATGCCTTTTGCATATTCTCTATCTCTCCTATGGAATAACTTCAAGTTTATTATGTTCAGCATATTAGCAATATTATGTTAAAAATCAAAGATCTTTATACATTTAGACATAAAATCATGCTTTCTATCCTTTACTTTCTATTTTTCATATGGGAAAGTCTCCAGATTTATTATGTTCAAAAAATAAAAAAATGTTATGTTGCATATCAAAAATTGATATGCATTCATATACAATGTCACATTTTCTATCTCTTACTTTTTATCTTGCCTGTGGCATATTCTTTATAAGTATATCTTTGCACAAATAATCACCCAAATTACATGTATTTCACTCCACAATCATGATTTTAGCCTCAATACATATAATTCATTGTCTATTTTTGAGTACCTTCTTATCATTACTAGATGCCAGCAAACACTAGTGGTTATATCCATCCCTCCCTCCTTTGAACTTGGTACATCTAGCTCTTATCCCACACCTACTACCAGCTTTATGCCTATAGAAGATCATATAGTCCATGTTATCACCCAAGTTTATGAAGATAGGTAGGTTTATTTTACCCAAGGCCATATCTTTACCACTCAGGCTAGTTCTCCTTCAGATACAGTTTTTGTTCTTGAGCTCCTTTAGGGATCAGATGTTTACAAAGATTTATTGTATGTAGCCCTTTGTAATGCTAGAATCCCTATTTTCATTGAACTAGTCTATGTTACATCCATACTCAACACAATGTAATGGATTGAAGAGCATATCTCCTTTGAAAAAGAGAATTTACCCTTGCAACACATCATTGAACAACATCTACCTTTGTATATTCAATTACAATTTAATAATGTTGGGGTCAAAAGAGTACTAGTGGATAATGGTTCAGGCCTTAACTTTTACAACATCTCATTTATTAAACGTCTTAACATACAACCTCATGATCTAGACCATTTTGATATGAACATCAGAGGGTTTAACAATATTCCATGGAAAGTAATGGGTCAAATAACACTCAATATTACCCTAGGGCCCAAGACACTACCAACCACCTACCAAGTCATTCCAAATGACTTTAATTATAATTTATTACTTGGTCAGCCCTAGATTCATGATATGCATGTAATTCCTTCCACACTCCATGCTTTCCTAAAATTTAGTCACAAAGGTTATATATATACATACCCCATAGACCATGAACCTTTTAAATATTGTCAAGCAATTGAATCTCCACATAATTATATTTTTCACTTTAATGTAGGTAGTATATCTACACAACCAGTCACTCTTGACGCACCCCACAAAATTAGATAATTCCAAATTTTATCATAACACCAACACAAGATCACCAATTCACTTCACCCTTCACTCTCAAATATCTTACTAAGATGGGTTATCAAGGCAAAGGACTTGGAAAACATGAATAAGTAATATTCAATCCTATTGAAGCATCCATATAACATAAGTTATAGGGGATAGGTTACCAATTTTACCTTAACCATAATAAATCCTCTCCCACCCTTTTGTAACACATAAAATTATGTTTGCCAGTTGTATGTATTGATAATACAGTCAATCATACTTCCACATTGTCATTGATCTACCCTGATCTTATTAACAACATAGTTTTACCCAACCTATTTTCATTAGATGAATTCTCTAATGATGAATCCCTCTTACAATTTCTTGATGCATATGAAGATCTCACATCTTGTTACCATAAAAATAGATTTCCAAACCACATAAGTGCCCATGCATACTTTGGATAAAGTATAGACTCCTCTCCTAATATGTCAGTTGACTCAAATGATACCATCCCTAAAACTCCATACACACTCGATCATTCCACATTACTTAATGAAGAAACAATAAATTTAAATTTTAGAGCAGACAAGGATCCCCACATTGTCTTATTAGCCACTACCCTAAAAAAGGAAGAGGGTGCTAATATTCATCAAGCTTTAACAAATTTTCCATAACTCTTTGTGTGGTCATATTCTAATATGCCAAGAATTGATACATCTATAAAATTCCATCAGATTCCTTTATACCCTAACACTTAACCAGTTAAACAAAAAAATCATAAAATACATCCTAAGGTGGCTCTTCTAGTCAAATATGAAATCCAATGCCTCTTAGATGCTAGTTTCATTCACCCAATAACACATCTTGAATGGATTTAAAATATAGTTCCCATAGTCAAATATAATAGATAAATTTGATGTTGTTTCAATTCAAGATATTTAAATAAACATACCCCAAAGATGATTTCCCTTTACCAAATACCAACATGATCATAGAATCCACAGCTGGATATGAAATGCTATCATTTATGGATAGTTTTATCAATTATAATCAAATAAAAATTATTGAAGAATATCAAGAAAAAACATATTATAAAACACCATGGGGCACATTTTTTTACATTGTTATGCCTTTCAAATTACAAAATGTCAAAGCCACATATCAGTGTACTATGCTACACATCTTTCTTGATTTAATTCACCATATTGTGAAGGATTACGTTGATGATATACTAGTTAAATCCAAACAATGACAACATCATATTATTGATCTACAAAATATTTTTACATGACTCAGACATTACAATGTTTGATTAAACCCAAAGAAATGTGTGTTCGGAGTTACATTAGGAAAACTCCTAGGTTTCATTTTATCTTAGCATGGCATAAATTTGATCCTAAGAAAGTCAAATTTATTATTGATATGCCACCTCCTACCAACCTAAAACAACTCCAATCCTTATAAATTAAGATCCAAGCAATCCATCATTTCGTAGCTTAGCTTGTTGATAAAACTCATTTCTTTATGCAATTACTAAAGAAAGATATAAAGTTTATTTGGGACCAAGCCTATCAAAATAGTTTTAACACAATCAAGCAATATCTCTTTAATCCACCTATTTAGTCTCACCTATCCCAGACAAGCCTTTCTTACTTTATATCTCCACAATAGATCATGCATTAGGATCACTCTTAGCACAACATGATGATCAAAATACCGAATGTGTAGTTTATTACATTAGTCACACATTGATCAATTATGAAAAAAATTATTCCCCAATAGAAAAATTATGTCTAGCATTAGTTTTTGCCACACAAAAAATCTAACATTACATGGTCAATAATGAGACTCAAGTCATCATAAAATCAAACCCTTTAAATTTCCTACTAGAAAAACCACATCTTTCTATCCACATCAAAAAATGGGTTATGTTATTGACAGAATTTGATTTAAAAATAGTCCTCTAAAAAATGATAAAGGGTTAAATCATTATAGACCATTTGGTAGAAAACCCACTATTAGATACCAACCCTTTAAGTGACACATTCAGAGATGATTTCACTACATATTCTACTCATTTGGATACCTAGACCATGTTATTTGATGGCTTTCAATGTGCATTTGGTACAGGGGCAAGCATTGTATTTACCGATCCCTCTGGTCAAATAATTCATATAGCATACCGATTAAGTTTCTCATGCACCAATAATACAGTGGAATATGAAGCACTTATCTTAGGACTATTTGCTACACAATCCCTCCAAATCAAATTTATTTAAGTATTCGATGATTCTCAAATTGTGGTCAATCAAGTCAATGATGTTTATCAAACAAAATAAGAACACCTTATCCTATACCATAATATGGTACAGTGTCTATCCTTGCAATTCAATTATTTATTTATTAAGAGCATTCCCCAAAAAAATAACAAACACAGATGTAATGGCCAGTATGACATCTCTAATTCTTATTGATATCAATGATGATCAAGAAATTTTTATAATTAAACACTTACAATCACCATTAATATCTAATGCAAATTTGATCACTCTTTATATGCTAGCTACTACACAAAGCTCTACAACCCAACATGGTTTACTGACATTTACAACTTTCTCAACAAATCTATTACACTAGACACTTTCTCCCAAAATGACAAATGCAAGTTATAAAATCAAGCACTCTGTTATGTAATCATTGGCAGAGACCTTTTCAAATGATCCTTCGATGAACACTTACTATGGTGCTTAACCTTAGTAGAAGCCAAAATTACTTTAACTCAAATACACGACAATGAATGTGGTGGTCATTTTAGTGGAAAAGCCATGTCACACAAACTTCTTCGACAAGGGTACTACTAGCCTGCCATGGAAGATGAATGTCTAAAAAATGCAAAGCTATGTGATAAATGTCAATGACATAGTAATCTACAACATGCACCATCATAACAATTAAAACCTATAGTCTCTCCAAGGCCATTCATGTTATGGGGATTTGATCTAATTATAAAAATCAACCTCAAGTTTGTCGATGGACATAAGTTCATAATCATAGCCACATAATACTTTACCAAATCGGTGGAAGCAGTTCTACTTCAATCTACAATAGGCAAAGGCATTTGTAGTTTTATCATGACCCATATTATTTCATGCTTCATCATACCTAATGTTATAACTTCAGATAATGAAACATCATTCAAGAACAAAACTATCAATTTTTTTGTACCAAATATAAAATTAAACACACATTCTCCACTCCATACTACCACAAGGAAATGATCAAGTAGAAGCCACTAACAAAATAATTAGCAACATTTTAAGCAAAATAGTAACCAAATTTGGTGATGATTGGCATAATCAACTAGTTTGCTCACTATGGGCCTATCACACAAGTATTCATACACCCACGAGGGCTACTCCCTATTCACTCATTTATGGCACATAAGCAGTTCTACCATTAGAATTAGAAATTCCATCCCTTCATGTCTCCCTAAATGTTATTCTCAATAATGATCAGTACTAAGAAAAGCATCTATACCAGCTCAAATAGTTAGACCATACACACATTCAAGCTATAGAACACCTCAAAATAAATCAACAATGTATAAAATGAACCTATAATAAGCACATTCACATTAGAGAATTTGAAGTTAATGATCTTGTTCTTAAAGAAAACCTTCACAACGTTAATGCCAAAGAATAAACTAAAAGAAAATTCAAACCAAATTGGCTAGGTTCCTATATCATTACTGAAAAGCTTATCCCTAAAGTGTACCATCTAGCCCCACTTGAAGGAAAAAAACTCAAAAATCTAATGAACATTATGCATCTATGCAAATTCCATGTATAATATGTTATTTATACACATTGATTGTACATAATTTCTTTACACTGACTATACATAACTTATATCAAAATACAAAAACATTCAAAACATAACATTTATTGTTTCATGTTATTGTATGTTGATTTTCTACATTACCATGATTTACATGATCTTCTTTGAATGTGTACAGTGACATCCAGATACTTGATTGCTTCAGTCTACCCATATATGGGGCACTCCTACTTTTACATTTGAGATAAACATTATTATACACACCCATTGGGGGAATATTCTACATGACTACACCATCTAGGTTATGTCATTCCTACACCACACACTCTAAGTTATCATGATGATGTACATTACTTTATAGCTCACATAGAATACTATATCAACTTTGCAATAGTATCTATCACTTGTGTATCTCTTAACATTTATCTAGTATTGTACTAAACATGTTTTACATACTCTCATATTTGCTTTGATTAGTTAGATGTGCTTGTATCTTTCTAGTTATTACATGTTTTCTCTGCTTTCTTAGCATAGCTTATGTGATTGTATTTTCAATTCCATCTTGTCTCCTACTTGTGCCTTAGGACATTGGTCAATATCTTTTGCTTCTATTCATGTGTGTGCCTTAGGACATTTACCAATGTCCTTTATTTGCACTCTGTTATGTGCCTATGTCCTGTGTGCCAACTTGTTCACTTGTATGTGTATGCAATATTTAAACATGCCTTCCATGTTTGTCTTCCATTTTGAGTGACATGTGCCCATGTCCCTTGTTTGTAGGGACACTTGGCCATCCTTGTATGCTTCGTTCTTGATTACTCATTAGCTTCTCATTGTGTGCAATGCCATGATCCATATCATGCATTTACCTTGCTTTCTTGGATGCCATGATAAACATCATGCTTCATCCCTTCAACTAACATCTAACATTTCTAGTTCTACACTTTGCACATGCTTTCACAGTGTTATATATATCTAAGCATACTCCTATTGATCTAACAATTTCATAATATAAACAATGCTATATCTTAAAACATTTGTTAAAATATCAAATGTTATATCATATATATATATATATATATATATATATATATATATATATATATATATTCATCTTAACACACTTACAGGACTCTTTTCTTCTGAGGGCAATCATTTTAGGTTCATCATTCCTACCCTTAGAAGAGGGGGCCTCAAATAGGGGTTTTTTCATAGAGACCAAAACTCCTAATAGTCAAAATAATAACATTCAGACCATTCGATATAAAATCTAGAGGTCAAACCAATCAAAATAAAATAGAGAAATAGTGATAGTTTCATATCAATAGTCAGTTTTCACACTAGAAAAAAGTGTTATAAATGGATAGTATCACCAAACATATGGGTTCCCACATTTTGGTGCTTCTATCTAGGTATAAAAACACTCAGGGTTTCTGAAAATAGGCAAAAAGTTTAGTTTAAAGATAGTTTTTTCACTTTCAGATCAGTCAAATTTAATAGTTTCAGCATAGTTTCCTCAGATATAAGGGGTTATCATGCACGACGTGATGGTTCTCACTTAAAATTTAGATTAGGTAGTTGGCATAACTTCCAAATCAGAATCCATGTTCCAAACATCAGTGATAGGGGGCAATTTGCATGACACATTGATCTTCTTTTATTTTTGAGTTTTAGTTTATTCCAGACATTCTCAATAGTTGCATGCCTTACCCCATCTTCAAGTGGTTGGCATCACATTCAAGTTACAATTTAATATAAGTTTATCTTTCTATGTATTTGAGTTCCTAGGTTGGATTTCATATAAGCCTAGTACATTAGTTTTGGAGTGGTTTTCATACAAGCCTAATCTTCATCTTTCAAAATGGCCACTATTGGCTTAGTTTTCAGCATACATTCGGCTATCCATGCCACATTGTTAGATTTTTAGCACATTCATGGGATCCATGATCCATATCATATGACATATATTTTATACCAATATCACTTCATAGCTTCACTTCATGAGGCAATGATGGAGCCAAAGGGCCAACTTTTGTATTCTTGAGCCACTTATTTAGAGGGAGTGGACACATAGTCTAGACATCGATTAACACATGCATGATTCATTAACTTCACTTAGTTGGTGATGATGGAGCCAAAGGGCCAACCTTTGAATTCTTGAGCCATATTCTATGGAAATGATCACTCAGCTCTGTTCATGATATTACTCTTGATTCAACACATACTCAACATAATCCATCATCACAACAAGTTTTTGTATTGGTTCACATACCCAATGATGTGCATTCATTATTTTATCTTCCTCTTACTTAGCTTTGTACATTCATATTTTAGATACAACATATATAGTAAGAACTGATCTACTTTATGTTTTCATTTGCATATTCACACTTCATAGCATGCTCTCTCTATGCACATCTAGCATCACACAACTTCATGAGATTCTCCCTTATAGGTAAGTTCAGGTAGGATTTTTATTTTTCTTTTATCCTAGTATTTCACTTTGTTGAATCACTAAAATAAAGGGGGACAAATATAGTCATATAAAATGCAAAATTGGATGACTTAGGCATGGCTAATAGCACCCAACCTATAGGTCCTCTTTCTTTCTCACACAACCCTTCTCAGTTAGTCTTTCACTAATTCCCAATCATCCATAGCTTTCTAGACTAAGCTCTTTGAGACCTGGGTAACCCTCTCAGACCCAGATCTATTCCCCTAGGTCTCATCCCCTTAGGATAATAGCACCCAACTTAGATAGGAGTGTTGAAACCCAAGGTATCTTGATTTTGGTGTTATTATCCAATTTCAAAATTTCTCCTAATGGTTAGATTATTTTGGATCCTTATTCTTTTCCTTAATATCTTAATGCAAATTAATTTAACCGATGATCATTAATTACCCTATAAAATCCATTTAAAGTCCATTTCTAAGGGTTGGCACTCATTTTAGGAAATAAGCAAGTACACTCAAGCACTCTTCCCTATTCTCTACATACAAACTTCCAAGATCATTTCAAGCCTATTCAAGTACTCATTCTAGTCCCTGGTTATCCAAAGTATATCTAGTTTCACATCTAGTTGTATACATCACACATTATTGAACCAAACATTTCAATAGGAAAACTACATTATCTTGATCCCTCTTCAGAGTATTGGTATGTAGGCAGTGTGCCCACACATGGGGTGTGAAGTGCATCCAATGTATCTTTTAGACACTAACCCCTTCTCTTCTTTCCCTAAGTTTTAATTCAAGGACAAGCACCAGGAGCTCCTAAGGGTTTCAAAAATTGAATCAGACACACAGTGAGCTCTATAAGCTTTTAGGCCTCAAAATTTCATAGATAGGGTAACACAGATCTATCAAATAGAACCCAAAAATATTTCAACCTCAAGACAATAGCATTATAATAGGACTATAACACTATACAATAGGGTGTCCATTTTTGGCACTCCTAACCAACTCAAAAACAAAGTTTAGGAACCTGTTCCAGTCTATTTTCCAATCTTGCTCCTCTAATATCAGACTCTATCTCAACTAGATCAATTGGAATAAGCTAAGTTCTAATTTCTTTCACATACTACTATATTTAGAAAAATATAAAATGCTATCTATTTACACAAATCAATAGGTTAATTAAAGCATATCTATTTACTAATTTACATTGCTCAGACCCTTTATTTACTTAGGAAGTAAACACTTAATTTCCTAAAAATAATAAAACACCTACATATTTATAAAATAAAAGTAATGTTTGGGTCATATTGGTCTCTTAGGAATGTCACAAGAGAATTAGAAGGCTTTACAAGGTCAAGATGCATAAGGTTTAATAAATTGTTTTCCATAGGCCTGTATATAATCCTACAACAGAGTTTTGGAATTTAATGTAAAATTTAAGAAGTATTTAATAGAAGAATGGATATATTTCATGGTGGTAATCTATATAAACCTCATCAAATAGTTGAGTGTCTTTCGCTGATATCTTAAACTAGAATTTTCTAAGGACCTAGTCAAGACTTTTGAGTATTTAATGACTTGAGTAAATGATTGAAACTTGAACAACTATAGTAAGGTTTAAGTGGAACAAGGATGATGCTTATGAGGTAATATGGGATATCATGTGAGTGTATGAATCCTTTATATTGATTTATAAATGGAATGACACCAAGGTTTTTGTGAGAGTAATTTCAAGACTAGATTCGACAAGATAGAACTAATAAACTCAGAATTAATCTCGGGTTATGAAATTGCCATCAAGGTGTAATCTGATTGAGTGGTGTGTATGAAATTGACTGATCCTAGATATCAATAACTATATAAAAATTTTGGTTAGAGTTATGTTTATAGTTAAACATTATCATTTCATGTGTTTGATATAGTTTACATATTTGTATGATATCATGTTAGAATGGATTTCTTTATGGTATACATCATGTATTAGTTATCTTAAAGCACATGGGTTATATTTTGTCACTATGGATTCTTGCACCATCTTTATATACCCATCCATGAAGGTAAGGACATTTCCTTGTTGGGAGATAGTGTGAGGGATCAATGGTCTATGGTTGGTGTGTAAAATCACTCGAATGATGCTCTCCCTTCTCATAGTAGTACTACATTAGAGACTACACTTAAGATTACTAATGGATACTTCGATTTTATTGAGACTCATGCTTCGTAGAGCTTTGCTTCATTATATTATTATTATTAAGACATTTTTATTAATGAAACTATACTTTTTATTCATATGTACATTTGTAGAACTGGTTGTAATGTTGTATCATTTGTGGTTGAATTTGTAATACCATTTATATGAAATAAATGCAGTCTTTATTTGTATATTTAGCATTTTACCTATTCTTGATATATTATTGTTATGGTGATCATTAGCTAAATTGTTTAGCTATATACCTTTAATAGGGTTAACTAAAAGTAATACATTTAGTTAAACATCACTTTTTTAGGTTTCATCGGGATGAGATCTATTGGATGAATTTGTTTAATTAATTTAAAAAAAAACCCTATTCTAGTAAAACCCAGTGGGGTTGTTATAATATTAATCTAATTCCTAAGGCATACATTATTTTATGCCAACCAAGTATAAGGCCACCTCTCAATCAAACCCCCTATAATAGACCTTATATAAATAATAACCCCATAGCTGGACTGATTGTGTCAAAGGAGGTTACAGATAGTTTTAAGAATAATTTGTAATATTTAAAATTATTTGAAGATGTTATTTTCAAAAAAACTATACAATGAAGTATAAAAATATTTTTTATTTTAGCTATTAATTAGGGCCAATAAAGATCAATTAGGGCCAATTGGTAGCAATTAATCCCAAATCAATCAATTTTGTCTAAGAATCAAGAATTAGGACCACTATGTCAATGAAGGGTGTAATTAGAAACATATCCACCAATGAAATCCAAATAGGTGAAATTGATATCAATGACAATAAATAATTACCAATTAAAGTAAGTGAAGGGTTATATTAGCTCTAAATTGACTAATTTTCTAACGAGGTTGAAATGGTGTACTAGAGTGAAACTACAAAGTATACTTCCTATATATGGATATGAAGTCATAATCAGTTTCTTTTAGTCATCTTGTTAAAATATATAAACACCCATATTGATGCAAGTCACTAGACATATAATGCATAATCCATTGATCATTCTCTTATTTTTGTAATAAACATTTGTGAAGGATAATATCTAGTATTTGCAAATATCTATGTAGAATTTATATTTTAAACATAGTTTCCAAAGTTATAAACTTCACCACCTAAAAATTACACTAAAGATGAGATTTGGTAGAGAGAGGAGGGAGGGTGAGGTATAATTTTTGAAAAACAGAATAACTAATGTAGCAGAAGAGAAACTTATTAGGACCCATTTATCTTAACTTTTTATTTATAATTATTATTTTTAATGAAAGATATAGATGCATATGATTTGTAAGTCATACTTAGAGCTAATTTTAATAATCCTAAATGCATGTAAGGGGGGTTGTTATCTATTATAGAATTAGTATAAATAAGAGTCTAGACTAGTGGAAAGGCATCCATGAATTATATTTTATTGAGCTTGCTCAGATGAGATTTCCCCCTCAAAGAGGATTGAAATAGTTTTTATTTGATAGGGTAAAAACTAGGTTTTATAGGGATCAAAGAACTACCAAAGTATAGTATAGAAAGTATAAATAGGCCAATAAAAGGTCGAACAACCAAAACATCAAAAATCCACTAAACTATACTGAAAGCAAGGAAACCAGAAAACCAAAAACAAAATTTAGGAGGGAATTCCCTCCGGTGGGTCTTTAACATATTTAGGATTCTTCACGGGGATATCTTGTTTTACCTTTAAAATCTTGGCCTGTGTACGGTTCTCAGGTCCTTCAATAACTTCACTAGGAAAGATCATACATGGTCACTTCTATCTTTTAACCTATAAGGGAGACTATTTAGGGGGGATCCCCTTGGGGTAACCTTGAAGGGGGAATTTCAAGATCTTAGGCAACTAAATGATAGGGGTCTGGGTAGATTGGGTAGACTGAATGAAAGAATGTACAGTGGAGTTGTCCTATCTATGCAAATTATTCTAGTCTTGAATGAGTTTGGCAAGGCTATCCCTACTTGTTGAACCTTGGATTTGAATTTCTCCATTTGTAGTTTGTTCCTTTCCATCTCATCAGATAGAATGGATTTCCATTTTTGGGTAGTCTTCATAGGGTACCCACATTGAATGAGATTAGCTTAAATTTAGGAATGAACAAATTGACGGGGAGGTCATCAGGAGGGGATTTGGAAGGGATATCTGAGGGGGTGCACTTAGAGGTTTGGTACAACCCTAAGGTGGGATCCTCTATTAGGGAGTCCTCCCTAGAGGAAGAACCCCCTAGGGGGAGCTCTCGATTATGGAAGGCTTGGTTGTGCTTGAAAATGAGAAGGATTAACTCTTAGTAGAGGATAGGGTTAGTGTCATTCACTCGATGAAGCAAAATAGTGCTTTTGAAGGACATATGCAAAAAGAAAGGCAAGCTAATTTTATATCCAATAAAGTGATTCAATAGAATAAAGTGGTGGGAAAATATAAAGTGTATTTACCTTTAAGAGTCATATAGTAAATTATTTGAATATAAATATCAATCCAGTAGTGAGGGAGATCTGCCCATGGGAAGCCTTTCTTATCAGTCCTCACAAAGTCATTCATCTGGAAGAATCATTATAGTAGCTCCTATTTCTTTGTTTGGTATTTGAATGCCTTGGTGCCTTCACAGGACATACCAGTTGCTTCCTTAATGTATTCCTCCAAAATAATTATTCTTATTCCATGAATTGTCACCTTGAATTTGTTCCAAGTCACAATAAAGTCATGGGCCACTTCTGTATTATGCTCCATGACTCTCTTCATGAACTCGGTGAGGTCCCCGCATATGATTTTCTTCCAAACTTTTTTTTGGACACGAGCTTCCTTGCAAGATATGGGTTCCAACATTTCCCTTTCATCTCCCATCGAATTAGTGTCTATAGAGCAGAGGTGAGCAGGAGGAAGGTTCTGGATGGAGCAAATTTGGAAAATGTGAATGGAGTTTGGGAAGCCCATCAATGACATGCTATAGCAATTATGATCCCTCCTATAGACATAATTATGGATCAACTTAATTAACGTCCATCCCTTTGAATAGATATTATACACGTGTGGTGATATGATGCTTCTATCACACATTGGTACTTTCAACCTATAAGGCATTGAGAACATTATTAGGAACATTGCTTGCTTCGTGATGTAATGTAATGTAATTTTTCTCTTTTTTATATATGTAATATAGTATTTTTTCTATTAAATTTTAGTGTCATTTATTGTAATTACACTATTTTTATAATCTATTATAAGAAAGGTCATAACATCTGGTATCAAATCTCTTTTTAGGGCCATTTTTATGCAATAATCTTAGTGGTTTAAGGTTATTTACTTCTATCCACCGTATGCTCTCACCTTTCCTAATAAATATCTTGGTGATTAAAAAGTAGTAACAAAGTGGTGGCACTAATCTACTTGCTAAATTTTTTCCTTATATACTATTTTAGGTTATAAATTATGTTCTGGAAAATTTAAACTAATAGAAAGCTATCATTTTAGGCTATGTAGTTATTAGTTTTCATCGATTTCATGGAGTGAGGGGTTATGCCCTAATATACAAGACATTAGAAAATTATACGCATGAAATTTTGCTTCCACATAACTTTGGGTATATAGGAATACCATCTAGTTGTATTAAAAAGCATAGTGATAAGGAGCATTTGATCATTTGGTTTTATGATGCACCATTAAATGGTTAGCCTCGAGAAGTTAATTGCACCATATTTCAAGGATGGGATAGTAGGATATAAAATGGTTATCAACCATATTTATAAATCTAAAATATTGAGCTAACACCATTTTACAAATAATATTATTATATTTTTACGCTCATAGGCCAAACCCACCTTATCTTAACCTTCCATGTACACCTGACATTCCTATACTCACATATTAAAATTTGATTTCTTGGAAACAAAGTAACATCTAAAAGATAAAAAAAGAGTAGTATATTATGTTAGTTTAAAGAAAAATGATAAATAAAACAACCAGAAGGGTTTAATTATTCAAAAATATTCTCTCGAACTTAGTGTAATAGTCACTAATAGAAAAAATATATAAGAGTACATTTTTTTTGGGCTATAGGTAAACTACACCATTGTGATTGTCTCGTCAAGATGATCATCTTAAAAAGTATTTAAAAATTTTAGAAATTATATTTTATTCAAATTTATGTTTCACTTGCAGAACTAAAAACACTTTTTATTCCTTGTGAAAATTATACCTGATTGTCTTATTGAGCTAATCATTTTAACATATAAAATCCTTTTTCTCCACACCCATACCACTCAAGTCAATGTTTGTCACTCATGCATGAAGATAAGCCATGGCCTAGAGCATTGATGAAATTAATTTTGAATTATAATCTCATATATACTCATAACTCACTAAGTTGAACAAGTGATTGCATAACACCAATACATAAAATACCATGCTCTCCAACTGACTAAATGGAAACATGCATTCTAAATTTAATTTTTTGTCTCTAATCATGTCATGTGGACATAAACTGTACTTTGTAAAATTTTATAGTACAAAACCATCTAGCTAGATTTATTGTGCTAAAACATATTTTATCTTGCATAATACATTAGTGGTAGACAAGGTACCCATTGCATCATTTCAAATAGAAAATGAATCTATCTAGTGGTAATAATGGTATAAAAAAAATTATAGAAAACCCTCTATGATGGTTTTTTCAAGATTTTTTGGTTGTCTTTGGTGCCAATGCTTATGATAATTTCACCAAAACCCTGACCAAACTACAACAAACTAGAATGAATCATGAGTATCAAGGGTAATTTGAAAAATTAGAAAACCAAATCAAAGGTTTAAATGATTTTTTTTTAAAGATTTACTTCATTAGTGGGATCAAAGATATAATTCATGCAGAGGTCACTATGTTTAGACCACAAAATATGATGGACTAGTGTCAATCTTATAATTTTTGTTCTTTCAAGACATATAGAACACTATGAATAGTAAAAAAACCTCCTCCAAAATTCACCCTATTAATGTCTTATAAAAACAAAAATGCATGATCTTCATGAAAAAGGGCCATGTTACAACTATGATGAAAAAATATTTAGAGGACACAACTGCATTGAACCAAAAAAAAATTTAATGGATGACGAGTCACCAAAGATGCTAAAGAATGGGAAGATGATCAATATTTCCATGATGAAAAAGATCATTTGCAAGAACCTAGGACCATAAAGTCACACACTGAAATTTTGGTGCATGCCTTGACTGGCATAAAATTTACTCAAACTATGAGAGTAAAAATTCCTTAGACTATGAGAGTAAAAAGATTTTTAAAAACACCCCCTCATTATTCTAATTTACTCCATTAGTACAAATAATTTCATTGATCCTCAATTGGGAAAACAAGTTGACTATTTCATGTACCCTTTTTATAAGTTTTAAGTGACAATTACTAATGGAGGAACATCGATATATAAAGGAAATTGTGGTAATTTTGTATTTTTTGGGGGGAATATACCTAAATATAAACACATTTTCATTTCTCTTAGGTGGGGTGATGTGGTTCTTGGATCCCAATGGCTGCACACTCTTGGACATATCTTGTAGGGCTTCTCAAAACTTTGGATGTAGTTATTTGATCTACTAGTGTCATTAATTCCTAGTAGGATTTGTTAGTGTCATTAATTTCCACTACATGGAGAAGATCCTCAAAAAGGCTTAGATGGAATCATTTCTCACTCTCCTCTATGCAACTTAACACATCACCTAATTCCCATTAGCTTATTTACAATGTTCTATTCAAACATGCATCAATTTTCAAGGAACCAAAAGGCTTTCCACCTCATTGACTAGAAGACCATTGTATTCCACTCATTTTGGGTAGTGTACCCAAAAAAATCATCCATACTACTATTCTTTTTGATACAAATCTTTAAAGTAGGAATAATTCATCTAAGTACAAACCCATACTCCTACTTAGTTTTAATAGTCCATAAAATATGGATCTTTGTGGATCTACATTTATTTTAACAAGCCAAAAAATCACTATATAAATATTTATTTTCATATCCTAGAGATATATGAACTTATTGATGGACTTCATGGTCCCCACTCATTATCCAAATTGGATCTATGGTTTGGCCATCATCAGATCTACCTCTGGGATGAATATATTAAAAATAATGCTTTTCACATAGATAATGGCCACTATGAATTCATGGTCATGCCCTTTGGGCTTACCAATGCCTTTTCCACCTTCCAAGGTTTGATGAATAAAATATTTCAACCCATTTTATGGAAATTTATCACAGTCTTATTAGATGATATCCTAATTTATAACAAAACTCAATAAAAACATATCCAACACTTTGAAATGACTTTAAAACTTCTTATAGACCACTAGTACTTTGAAAAAAGTTTAAATGTTGTTTTGGTTATTAGGAGGTGGAGTATCTAGGCCATATTATCTCAGAAATAGGCATTTATGTTGACAAAAAAAAAAATCAAGGCCATGAAAAAATTAGAATAAACCTAGGACTTTCAAAAGCCTTTGTGTATTTCTTGGCCTCACTAGGTGCTACTTATAGATTATGAGAAACTTCTTCCCCATTGAATGTGATGCTTAACAAATACTTTGTTTTGTGGTCTACCATAACTAAACAAGCTTTTGGGGTACTCAAATAGGCTATGTGTACTACACCCATTTTGGCCATGACAAATTTATTGAATACATTTGTCCTTGAAAGTGATGCATGTGGAAAAATATTGTTGTTTTCCTAATGCAAGTGGGATGTTTCATCACCTTTACTAGTAAATCCTTTGGTGGGTGAAATTTGTCACAGTCAACATATGAAAAATAAATGATGGCTATCCTCCATGTTGTTAGTACATGGTGACTATATCTATTGGGTCAAAAATTTGCATCGAAATTGATCACCCAAGTCTCAAATACTTCTTGGAACAGTGAGTGTTTTCCTTCGTTCAACAAAAGTGGGTTTCCTAATTAATGGCATATGATTATGATATCACTTTTAATAAGGGTAAGGAAAATCTAGTTGTTGATGTAATATCCCTCTAGTATGAATAACATACACAAATTTTTGGTTTATCCATCCCCATTTTATAATAATTGCATGACATCCAACAAGAGTAAAAATAAGATAATCATATGCAACAAATCATTTGACAATTATCTATGGACTTAGATTCTAAACTATATAAATTGATACAAGGTCACTCCATCTTATAACATCCTTCCACACTACTAAAAAACTCAAGCATGTAGATGCATGAATTGATTGAATCAATGTAATGCCAAAATGAGCTTATAAAGTGGGTATTTATGGAAAATACCAATCACTTACCATTCATAGTATTTCGATAAATGTCATGATCATATGAGGTGAGATACTAGTCAAAAACCCTAAGTAAACTAAACTTGAATAAGTGTGAATGAAACCCAAGAATGGAACCGATTAGGAAAACAACCCTAGTCACACTTAACAATAGAACTAGATAGGGAAATAATCATGTTTAAACTAATAACCCCCCTTAAATTTAGGGGGAAAAATGCAAATATGTAAAAAATAATGGGTCTAGGAAATAAGGCCTACTAAGGTACCCATGTACAAAATGATCCCCTAAAAATAAAATGGAAGGAGAAAACCCATAGGAAACCCCTCCCCCCTATGAAAGGATGATTAAAGAAGTTCATGTGACCCCCTTAAAGCAATGCCCCACATCCCCATGATAGCTCCATTTGAAGGCAAGTGTCCCTATAGAAGCTAATCCATCTTGTTGAAATACATAGACAAGTCATTGTAACTGCCAAGTCAAAGTAGGAGTTGGTGTTAAATATGAGGATCACTCAAAAAAACATTGATATCCAAAAGACTATGCAAAATAAGGATCCTGAGGAAGCATTAATTAAACACCCCTTCAATGATGAACTAAGAGAAGATGGTAATGGATGTCTTTACTGAAGAAGTTGTATGAAATGGTGACAAGGGATCACAAATACTGGTGGGAACTCCAACTAGTGTCACTAAAAAAAAGTCACCGAATCTGAGATTAAGTATACTCTAATAAATAATGGCTCCATAATGTGTCTGTAGAAACTATTTCACAAACCTAATCTTCATGAGTGGTCATAAAGATCCACTAATCACCATCAGAACATAACTTACACTGGATGCACTAGAAAATCTCCTAAGGAGACTATTGTAAAGTGTCAAAAATATAAAAAACGTACACCATAAAATCATATGAATCGATGAATCTAACTCAAAAAATAGCTAAAAAGTACACGACTCCAAGAACTATTTGAGTGGTCTTAGCCACTACTCTATCATCACCTTGTGAATACTAGAATCCACCATAATATCTAAAAAACTATCAAAGACTGTCAACATACCATAAGGATGTCGAATATACAATCGAGGATAAAAAAATGAAATAGTGGAAAATGTGCCCAGAAGAGAGCACACACACACAAAGTAATAGTGAATGCTAGAGTGTATGGCACTATGTCAGTGTAACTCAAAAAATTCCAATGAAATGAGATAAATAATAGTCATCAGATAGGTTTTAATAAATAAAGTGCCTAAAAAGATACTCATGCATAATACAAATTCTATAAAACTCAAAAATGAGATTTTGGCACTTTATAAAATAGTGTAATGACAAAATACTACCCCTAAACTACTTATAATGTTGCACTTTACAAAATATTTCACCCAATTAAAATTTGATTTGAAAAAGAGAAATAGAAAAAAATTGTTTTTGTAAAATATGACACAAATTAAATTAAAAATATGTATTTTAAATGAAAAACATGCACTTTTAAAGGAATTACACCTAAAGAGGTGTTTAAAGTGCAAAGAAAATTACCTAGAAATCTTTGCAACATTTGAATACCAAGAAGACCTTTGTAAAGCTGAAAATTTGTCAAAATTCTTTGTTTATTAATAAATAACTGAATATGTTATGTAGAAGAGATCGAAACTAGGTTCACAACACAACCACAATTGTTTCCTAACTCTAAAGGATGTTAATGATACAAGTGAAAAGGCATGGGTGTGTTTAGAAAAGCTTGCAACATAGGGGGTTCAAAAAAATGTGATTATGTTATTATGATGCCCATAAAACACTAGATTTACATGCATATGAAGCAAAAGGAACTGGTTTAGAAAAAGGTTTTATATAGGGGGTCTTATGACTTAGCAGACTGAGCCCCACTCACTAGTCTTTATTAAATGGAAAAAGCCTTTGTAGAAGTCTCCTTAGTGATTGTGGTTAAAAAATAAGGCTTTACCCCAATGCCTTCAAAAAAATAAATTTTCCAATAAACCCACCAATGAATTAAAATATTAAATTTTTAAAAATCAAATTTGTTTAACAAAAAAGGTATAAATTTTCAAAAATGGCATCTTGAAATGGGTGGATAAAAAGTACACAATGGTGTAGTTTTGAGTGGTGACTATAGTTGTTGGAGGTTGGCCACATTTATTGAATTATTATTCAATGTAATCATGATAATAATCTCTATCTATGCAAGGAAGACTAGTTGAGCCATGGAAGAGGTAGTATGGTTAGAAAGGTTTTAGGGAATCGAGAGAGCAATGAGAGGATGAAAAGTAGCCTTGTAGGGAGAAAAGGTCGTGGGAAGATTGAATGGTGAATGGAAGATGGGTGGTGGGAGGAGGAATGGGTTAGGAAGTGGAAGGCCATAGGGTGGGCATAACAAAGGATGTGGGGGCAATTGGGAGAGGATGGCGGCTAGATAATAAGACTGGCCACCAAACTATGTTTTTTATTTTAAATTTTGAATATGTGGTATATCAATTTCACCAGGGTCACCCTGAACTATAACATCCTTATACACTAATGAAATACTCAAGTATGCAAATGAATGAATTAATTGAATCAATGGAATACAAAAATGAGCTTAAAAAAGGGGTATTTATTGAAAATACCACTCACCTACCATTCATAGGATTATGACAAGTGTCATGATCATATGAGGTGAGATAATAATAAAAAACCCTAAGTAAAAGTAACTTGACTAAGTGTGAATAGAACCCAAGAGTGTAACTAGCTAGGGAAACAATTATGTTCACACCTAATAGTGGAACTAGATAGGGAAATAATCATGTTCACACCAACACAAACCCCAACTATAATTGGGATGGCCAATCCTTATGATGCAAAGGCTATATTGTCTTTATATTCAGATCTAGATTTTGACACAATATTTTACACAAGTTACTATCTCACATTTTGTATTCAATCATTTTTTTAACCTATGAATTTGTTTTATGTAGTTTATTTTGGCTAGGCATCAATTAATTAATCAATAAATTTATTAAGGAATGTGTAATATGTCAATGTCACAAGGGAGAGACACTGGTAGTTCCCAACTTATTCTAACCCTTGATTATTCCACAAATCATTTGGATATACATTTCTATGGATCTTATAGAAGCTTTATCAAAATATAGTGGAAAGTTAGTCATTTTAGTAGTGGTATATAAATTATCTAAATATGTTCATTTATCTTACTTGGCCCATCCTTACACTACTTCCACCATCACCCAAACATTCCTTGTTCAAATCTTCTACCCTGATGGAATCCCTACTTCTATTGTATTTGATCATGACTCAAATTTTATAAGTTAGTTTTATCATGAACTATTCAAGATCATAGGTAGCCAACTAATAATGATCCCAATTTACCACCATTAGACAAATGGACAGACTAAAATTGTCAATAAATTTCTAGAATCATATCTTCAGTTTATTTATATCTGATCAAAAAATCAATGGTTCAAATGGTTACCACTTTAAAAATGATGGTAAAACCAACCTATCACAAAACCACCATGATGACTTATTATGAAGATGTTTATGGTTAAAATCCACCATCTCTTCTTGATTATACTCTTAACATTTCTAATGTGCTAGAATCAGACACTGCCTTCAACACTTAGGATAATATTTTTCTCCTTCTCAAAGATAATATCCACATAGCATAAAATCACATGATGTAATAGGTGGACCAACGTTACTCTGAACACACCTTCCAACATGGAGATATGGTTTTCCTCCATATAAAACCTTATAAGCATTCCTATCTCAAGTTAAAGAGACATCATAAAATTTCTCCCTAGTTCCATGGACCTTATAAGGTTCTTATAGATATTGATCCTATTATATATATGATGAAACTTCCATTCTCTTCATGTGTCCTTCTAGTTTTACTTGTCTCATGTTTGAAGAAAGTTTGTTTCCATCATTTCATAACTCTAGTAATACTTCATGAATTCAATGTATAAGGTTTTCTCCCTATTGAATGTGAAGTTATTAAGGATAGGTGTTCCCCTCCTTTTTAGGGAATGAAAATGTTTGGATTTAGATGAGTGGGATGTAATTATTTTTAGCATAATTTCCATATTATCCAAAGATTGAATGAAATGGTGGACCATATACTTTGGGTTTTCATATTTTTGGTGTTTTCACTCTTCATGTGTCTAAAAATAGGGAATATGAGTTGTTGACAATACATCTGATTTAAAATATGCAAGGAAAATGATCAAATAGAATTCATAGTTATATTAATAACATGAAGAGATCATAGAAATTTAAGGATACATGTGCTTGAGTCATGTCATGGAGAAAAAATCATTAATAAAATGATAATGTTTGTGTAATTTAATTTTTATACATATTCATTTTATGTAGAAAAATAACATATGATCCCCATGCACATGACTTCCTAAGGTTGGGTTGAGATAGTTGGAAATGGAAGAAGGAATAGGGATAAATGATGGGTTAGAATTAGGCAATTAGGGTTGATGGGAAAATTTGGGTCAATTGGGTGACATGGGTTGATTGGGTCTTTGAATAATTTAGGGCTAAACATGTATGCATTGAATGTAAAAAGGCTTACTAACAATGGGTATGAGATTAACAGCTAAATGAATTTGACCAACTTGATCCTATTAATCCTAGACTACTTCCAAATGATAATCTAAGGTATCCAATTGGGGAATAATTTAATGGGGCAAAGGGGTATTAACAAAAAAGGTTTGTGAGCTCCTGGTTAACATATAAATAGATAGAAATGTTGAGGTTGGGTATAACCACTCAAGAAAAGTAATTTATTATAGATACCCAAATTTGGTACAATAATTATTTACATAATGATTTTATGTGACTTTACACACACACACACACACACACACACACACACACTTAAAGGCATCTACGACAAGCATTAATTATTGAAAAGTTACATACAATGTGTAAACTAATCTTAACTCATTGTTCATTGCAAAATCTGAAGTTTTCAACATCAATTTTTATTCTACATGTTTGCATCAATGGAGGGTCTAGGAAAAATAACATATAGACTTGCATCCACATGTCTTGGCCAATAATCATATTTAAGGGAGAAATACATATGGTTTGATCCCTCTTAAGAGTATTAGAAATGTAGGTAATGATAAATTTTTTGATGGGGATTGGTTGAGTCATTCCAAACTAAATTAATAACCCTTTTTCATGGTTATCTAATCAAAAGTGTAAGAAATAGGGTTTGGAAAAATAAAAAGAATGTAATATTATCTACGAAGGTCTAAAAGTGATACAAAACATATAAATATTTATAAATTTAAGCACACAGTCTTGACCAAAATGTTTTTAACTTTGATTCTTTAGACACATTCATCAAAACCAAATGGCATCCAATTTCCTTAGGAACCTTATAATTTGATTTCTAAGGTTGACAAATCATTCAATCATAGCTATATGGGATTTGGATATTTATAAGTATATAGTAATGTTGTTTTTGCATAATTAATTTCAAGTTCAATAGGAATATTAGCTTTAAAACCATAGGCTAACATAAAAGGGGAATAACCAATTATGACTTTGATTTTTGTATGATTAGCCCATAACATTTTATTTTTTTTGTTATGTACCATTTCATTTTATTATCAAAAACAATTTTATTCATGATCAAAAATTAGATTTTTTTTAGCTGACTCAACTTGTCCATTACCTAGAGGATAATATTTATATGAGTGATGATAAATTATTGAATAATGTCCTATCAATTCTAAGGAATTGCTTGAAACAAACTAATGATTGTTATCAAAAATAATTTCATAAGGAACTACAAAACATGAGAAAATATGATTTTTAAAAAATGCAATGACTTATAAAGGGACTAAAACTTTAAGGGAAATAGCTTAAGGCCATTTTGTTAAATAATAAGTGGTGGTAAAAATGTATTTGTGTCAAGCAAAATACAAAGGATGAATATCTTAAATGAAATCTATACCTCATTTCATAAAAGGTTTTTCAAGAATGATTGGGTTGAGAGGCATAACGAAAAACCTATCTTTACCTATAAACAATAGACAAGGCATGTATATATTATTAAACAAAAATCATCCTTAAGGAGTGTTAGCCAATAATATACAACACATAATATTTTATGTGTTGTAGTTTTTGTAGCAAAATTTTCACCACAAACACCTTCATGACAAATTCTAAGGACTTTTTTTAGTTTGGTAATGGGTAAGAAATCTCAATAATATACCATCTCTATTCCTATAAAGTAATAAATTTTATAATAAGATTAATTTCAAAACTTGTAACATAAGAGCCCTAATTTGATGTTTATCTAATAAATTTGGACAAGCTTGATTTTTAAAATAATAGAAAAGATTATGATACCAGATATCATGCAAATATAGGCAGTCCCATTCTTACATTTCAAAACCAATTTTAAATTTATGTGTAAGGTCTAAAATTTTCATGATTTTCAAAACAAAATTATCATACATATGATCATGAATATCCAAAACAATAAAATTAATATCAAAAGTTTTTTTTTAGCGAGGTGTTTGGCCAGATCACTACCTTTTATTATTCTAAATGTTTTAAATTCAATATCATATTTTTGAATTTTACAATCCATTGCACTAACCTATCATCAATCATGGGATGCATTATAAGGTAAGACAAAACATGCACATTCGATCATATCATTAATTTATTTCCCATTAATATATATTTGTAATGCTGATACTAATGAAAGAACAAACTTTTCAATTATACCTAATTTTCAATATTTTTGAGCACTTGGCCCCTATATAAAATAGGGGTTTCTTCATGATTCTAATCATAATGGGTAAAAAAAACACCTATTTCTTTGTCCATCACATTGAAATATAGAATGAAAGGTTCATTCATGTTTGGTTTCACAAGTATAGGAGCACTTGTTATCACATTTTTTATCACATAAAATGTTGTATTAGATCCTACATCCTATAAATAATGTTGATATTTTTAAAGAAATATCTATAACAGAATAGACTTATCAACAAAATAAAAAATAAATTTGCATACAAAGTTTCTTTACTAAAAAATGATCTTAAACTAGTAGATTGATATTTTGGATAAGTCAATTATTTAATAGTGTTAATACAATCTGGGTGTAGAAAAATTTGATCCTTAGAAATAATATGACCTATAAGTTTGTCTTTAGTTACACCAAAAATTGATTTATTTGGATTTAAATAAATAACATATCACTTGCATCGAAGAAAAAGTTCCCATAAGTGATCTAAGTACTTTTTCCATTTCTTGGAGTGTAAAGTTAGATTATTTAGGTAAAATTGAAAAATAATTCCAATTAAGTTACCAAATGCCATGTATATAGCTATTTTAAAATTAGCACCTAAATTTATTAATATGAATGGCATCCTATTAAATGCAAAAGTGTTTGTGTGTGTAGTGAATGTTGACTTATGCCTATCTTTTAAATTTATAAAAAAATTGATTATATTATGAAAACATATCTAAAAGATACATCATTAGGTAATAGACAATTCTCCTTAATGCTTACATGATTCAAATCTATAAATTCAACGTAAATATGGATATCACCAGTTTTATTATGAATAGGGACAAGATTAACTACTAAATTAGAGTACCTAACTAGGTAAATGACACCACCAATTAACATTTTATCAAGTTATTTATTTGATGGTATCTTACAACAAGGGACTTACTCTATGAGGTTTTTTCCAAATATATTTTATATCAAATTTGATTGGTATATCATATCTAATGATGGAATTAACATAAATTAATTATATCTTTATAGGACTAAGAAAATATGTCAATGATTTATTTAAAAAAATTAACAAATAATATATTTTCTTGGGCTATGGATTGTATGCCCAAATAAACATATATGGAGTCATCTTCTATTCCTAAGTTGTTTATAATTGTTTTACCAATAGTTATCATTGAAGATTCTTCAGTTATGGAGGTTTTAGTCATATCATAAGGAGACAACATTAATTTTAGGATTATCAAACCTGGAGGTAGCTTGTTATTTCCAAGCTGCAAGTAATCACCACAATTCAAAACATAAACATTATGATTGAATTAATTACCTTGTATAAAACTATTGATATTCTCATCCTAATTGAAAACAAGCCAACTATTCTCTAAATTTGTAATCTTGGGCCCGAAAGCTTTAGAAAAAGTATAATCTGTATAAGGTTGGATTTTAAGCATAAACAACAAGTTTATCAACATGAATATTGAATTTTATATAGATATGTGAAAATTAAATGTTTTATAACTTTCTATAAATAACCAAAAATTTTGAGTATATTTATCCAAATGTGATTGATTAGTATTATACATTTTTATAACTTGTTTTATGACTAATTTAGAATTTAAAAAAAAATTCCTAGTGTTTAAAATTCAATTCAATAGTTTTTCAAGACCAAGACATAAAGCTTCAAATTTAGTAGTATTTTTTGGTATTTTTAAATATAATTGATAAGCATATGTAAATATTTTTCCTAAAATAAAGATAAAAATGACACCATCACCATTACCATGTTGAGAACAAGCACCATCAAATAATAAAGTCCAAATTATTTCCCTAAAAACTATTCTTGGGTGTTACTCATCTGGTTCATCTAAGTTAAAAATTCCATATGTTTTAATTCTAATTTCAGCAAAAATAATGTTATTTGGAATGGGTTGATGGGAGTACCATTCTAATTTTATCTAACATGAGAATTTTATATAGCTCATTATATCTCACATAAATTGTCCATAAGTGTTGCCTCTTGGTTATATATTGCATTGCATTTAATAGTTAAGGTCTCATCTAAGTAGGAAATGAGTACAATTATATTTTTTCCATATGTGATACATTGTTGATTTTTTATCTTGTTATATATGTCTAACTTGGATGATAAGCATAGTTTTGTATATAGAGATACATCCCTATGGTGGGATCATTTTGAGAAGTCATCAATAATTTTGGCAACACCTTTTTTACAACAATTTTGAAGACTCGACGAAGAACACATTGAATTCTAAAGATCCTTAATCGAGATCTGAAGATCTGCAGCTCTAAAGATGCTCTGAAGATCTATCCAGTCATGCTTTGAAGATGCCCAATTGTATCTTACAAATCAAAATAGTAACTCTAAAGATATATATTGTATATATATAGATTTTCCTTCTTTAGATATCTTCTTTTAGACATTACTATTCATAGTGATGGTCTAAAATAATCCAGATATAAATATATTTCTATTTTATAAATCTAGATATAATCTCTTTGAATATATATTAGTTATGCTCGATCTATTTTTAGTTGAATCAGTTCCAATACCTCCTTATAAGCATGGGATCTAATTCTTAGATATTCTATTTTGAATAAGCAAATTTGGTTGTTTACTTCACTAGATTTCATATTTTGAGAATAATTGTTGAGATGTACTTTAAATACATGTCTCCTTCTCATTCCAGGGTAGTAGATAATGAATCAATCAGATAATAGAGAATAGAGAGAAGAAACATTCAATTGTAATTTCACATATATGTATATGTTCCTTTTGATAATGAAATAAAGTTCAACATTTCTTTTCATTACTAAGTAAAAGTTAATCTTGTTATGAGAAAGGAACAAGGGCCCACTTCTCTCAGAAGATCAGGACAATTAGTATTTTTAGTTTATAGTTTAAAAGTGTGTTTTATTTTGATTCAAGTATATTTAATTTAAATGTAAGTGTGAATTATTTTTTAACACAAGTGTGGTTTCCCTTTTGACACAAGTGTGCTTTTATTAAATGTTAGATTTGTTTCAATTCAATACAAGTGAATTTTCTTATTGCAAAGCATGTCTTTTAAATTTCATAAGAGGCAAAGTTTGTTAACTCATATCCATGTTTATAAATTATTAGGAAGCAGTCTAGGTGACAATAGGCAATCAGTATTCTCACATTCTAAAATATAACACTATCTTAGACCCATCTAGGCAAGTTGAGTGAGGACATTGTAGTGTCTTATGCCAGATGTCTAAGCCCTAGATGTTAATGGTGTAAACTAAAGAATCCTTTTAATAAGGAATGTCAAAGGAGATATTTCATTAGTGAAACTTTCTATATTTATTTTTTTACAATATAGAATTAGAATCTTGTTTGTTGTCCTTAGGATTTAGATATCAACAATAGATTAAACTCCCCAAATAATGAATTGTAAACTCAAATATCAAATATCTCATTGCATATAGCCTTGGAAACTAGCCTTGGTAGAAAATGGCACCAATCCATTGATTGGTTAAATGAGAGGTGTAATGCCAATTTATCATTTTTGGCACTGTTGTTAGGGAGTATTAATCAATAAGTGTTTGTGAGATCCTATATTAGAGTTATATAGGGAAAATTTAAAAACATTCATATACTCCACAAACACAAAAATAATTCAAAATTTATTATATTTATGAACTTCTCAAGAGATTCTCAAGGATGATTTATCTCTAAAGGATCCTAAATA
Source organism: Torreya grandis (assembly GCA_037957365.1). NCBI lineage: Eukaryota > Viridiplantae > Streptophyta > Pinopsida > Cupressales > Taxaceae > Torreya > Torreya grandis. The sequence continues at coordinate 3,528,757 of JARHVA010000384.1, forward strand.
AAACAAGAACAAGAGAGGATCCTATCCTTGCTAGAAAGATTAGGAAGTGAAAGAAAGATAATTGAAATCCAAATACAAAATTTTTATGATTCCTATCCTAAAAAATATTCATCCTCATAAATAGATACTACAAGAATAATTCTATTCAATACATCTTCTCCTATAAGAAGAATTGATCCTAAGAATCCCCTTTTTAGAACAGTTAGATTTGATCCACAAGTTTTACAAGAAGAAGATATAATCACGAATGAAGATTCTCATTTTGAGCTATAATATAGGTTGAAAAACCAATAAGAAAATTTAGATTTTATTGATAACAAAATTTGGGAAGAAAATATAAGAGACAAACATGTATATGTAGAAAACCTTGATCAACAGTCTCAACAAAATATAACTTTTTCCTATCCAATCATCTTAGATCTTGATGACAAAAACTCCATGAAAAATATCTCACCATATATTTTACCCACTTTTAGAGGTGAATCATCAAAGGATCCAAATAAGTTCCTCTTTGAATTTCAAGTTCTCTGTTAAACATACGACTATGTCACAAAAATCAAAAGTTGAAGTTATTCCCATCTACACTTAAGGATGTAGCTATGAGATGGTTCATGGGCCTTGAGGGTAATTCTATAAGTACTTGAGAAGAAATGGATATTTTATTTCTTGGTAAATATCAATATTATTATAGAGTCAGAGAATGAAAAAAAGATTTTTTTAAAATCAAACAAAATGAAGATGAAACCTGAGAAGATTACCTTGATAGGTTTATATTTGCCCATAAACGGAGTAGTTACCAATTCACTGAGGAGGTCATCAAGACAGCCTTTCTTAAAGGCCTATATGATGATACACATGATGATTTGAACCTAATGGGAAATCCTGACATTAAAAAGTTAACCTTTTATCATATTTCAGCATTATGTACTAACTAATCCAATATAAGACCTAACATAAGGAAATCATGATTAGGAAAATCACCTAAATTCGGCTAATTAATGGAATAATTTGATAATTTTAAAATAGATATTCTAGTAAAATTGACATCCACATTAGATGGCCTCAAATCAAAAGCCAATACCACCAATACTAAATAGTTATCAATATATTATCCTAGATGTAGACTCAAACATGTGGTAAAAGATTGTCCTTTAGATAAAATAGATGTATGTGGTATTTGTGTCCTAGATCATGATAAAAAGAATTGAAAACATCTTCTTACCATGAGAAACTAGGTAAAATAATTAGTACATGTAGTTTAAGAAGTGAACTTTATCCAATGATAAGGAAACTAGTACTCCCAACCTTAAAATCAATTTAATTCAAGATTTCCCCTCAATCCATGGATGACACCATGGGTTGGACAAGTCACACCACTAATTTGGGGACCACCACCATAACCACAACCATGGGGTACTCAATAATGGATTCTTTAGATCTAGGGAATGCCTCAAAATCCTTCACAACCATAGGCACAGTAGCAAAACCAACAACCACATTCAATACAACAATCACCACCTCAATGGCCAAATCAACAATATCAAACATAAAGAAGGTTTCCTCTATAACAAGCTTTGATTCCTTCAAAACTTTAGCCACCACCAATTGATTATTAGGTTAACCAACCATAGTTACCTATCTAACCAGTGGTAAATTCTAAGAATAGGAAAAATACTCCTATTTATGGAGTTGATCAATAAAGTAGTGTTAAAAATGGTTCAAATAAGTGTAAAAATGTTCATCTCAGGTCAGGAAAAAGAGTAAAATATTCACCCATTATCATAAATAAAATTACTAATGATGAAAACACTCATGAGTCACTTGTAGTCCAAGAATTAAAAGATGACAAGGTTAACGCCACCATAACTCCAATCACACCAACCATAATTCAAGATCACCCTATTACTCCATTTAATGAGAGACTTAAGGAAGAAAAACCTAGGGTGGATTATGAATTTATACATAGATTAAGAGAGTTAAAGATATAAATTCCACTATTAAGATCTATTAAGGATATTCTTGAGTTGAATCAAATCATTAAAGGATTGTACATAAAAACACTAGATAGAAAGAAATAATATCTTAAAACAATTTAGGTAACTGACAAAATTATTGATTTACTAGCATGAAACATAATTTTTTCCCAAATATGGATACCTAGTAATCCCATAATGACTATGATAATTGGAAACAGGACCATACCAAATGTGCTTGTAGATCTAGGTGCTGCCATCAACATAATGAATATCAAAATAGTATAGTATTTATCCCTCACAGGGCTTCATCCTACCACTACAATTTTATAAATGGTAGATCAATCCACTATTGTGCTCGAAGGAACCATATAAAATGTTCCAGTCACCATAGAACCTTGGAAATACCCTATGGATTTCTGATCCTTCAACATAAACCCATGAAGGTAAGGTATCCCATTATTCTTGGAAAAGACCTTAGTTAACTAAATTCATAGCATGAATTGAGTGTAGATCAGGTAATATGACCATTTCCAATAGAATTAATGCTAAATAAATCTCCTTTTATCCACCTACTAGACCTTCACTAGATCTTTTTGAATAGATTTGGGTGGATCAGCCTAAACAAAATTAGAATAGTGTGTCTTCCTTATCCATGGTTACCATAAAAAAACATGTCCAAAATTTTGAGGAATGGATAATAGAACATTTGGACCAAGACAACCTAGATTTGAAGTCTGATAGCCTAGCTCCAAATTTTGAAAGCCTAGTTCCAAAGACTAATAGCTTAACTCCGAAGACTAAGAGCTTAGCTCTAAAGACAATAGATTAGCTTTGAAGATGAATAATCATGAATGGGAGGAATTAAACTCCACTGATAAGAATCAAGATAATGTCATAAGTTTCCCAAATATGTTATTTGGTTCAATAAGATATCCAGTAAGCCATAATTACTTAGGCTCAAAATAGGGAGAATTCATTTTTAAATGATTTTCATTGCCCATTGACCAATATGCTCTCCACAAGTGAAACATTTTACAAGGATGTGGATAAATTTCATGTGCTACTACCACATATATGTCCATTGAATCCTTTGATGAGTGAACATAAATATTTAAATTCCATTGTTCGAAGTACTAAACAAATTGTAATCCATCTTGGTAAACTATTAAATATTAATAGTTGGTTAAGTAACTTGCAATAAAGTAAAGTGTTTGATATATTAGTACAATACATAAAAGCTTTTTCTTGGGATTAAACTGATATGAAAGTAATACATCTTAGTGTCTGTACCCATCACATCTATATCGAAGATGTTAGACTAGTCAGATAACCACAATAGAGAATTAACCCAACCTCAAAATAAATTATAAAGAAAAAGATAGAAAAACTTTTGGAAGTTGGGTTCATTCACCCCATATATGATATTCAATGGGTTTCACCTCTGATCATTTTACCTAATAAGAATGGAAAATGGAGAGTCTGCATAGATTACAGAGAACTAAATAAAGCCACTATGAGAGATTACTTTCCTTTGCCTTTTATTGGTCAAGTTTTTGATAACTTGGTAGGAAATTAGTAGTTTTCTTTCTTAGATGGGTTTAATAGATATAATCAAATTAAAATAGCCCCTAAAGATCAAGATAAAACCACATTTACCTACCCTTGGGAAAAAATTGCTTATATAGTCCTTCCTTTTGGATTGTGCAATGCACTTGTTACCTTTCAAAGAGCAGTGTTAGCTATAATTTTTGATCTTACAAATGATTGTGTATAAGTATACATAGATGATTTCATCATCCATGGCACTATATTTGGTGAAGCATTGAGAAATTTGGATAAATTACTCACCAAATGTGAAGAACAATAATTATCTTTGAGTCATGAGAAGTGTATCATAATGGTTGATGAAGGGATAGTCTTGGGACATCATATCTCTTATCAAAGAATAAAAGTGGATCCCAAGAATATTGAGGTAATTTCTAGTCTTCCCATTCCTCAAACACAAATAGATGTCAAAAAATTTCTCGGTCATGCAGGATATTACAAAATATTTATTGAAGATTTTAGCAAAATAGTTGCACCTATGTTTTCCTTCCAAACAAAAGACAATGATTTTTTATGAAATGAAAAGTGTCAAGAAGCTTTTGAGACATTGAAAAACAAACTCATGACTACTCTAGTTTTGAAAGGACCTAATTGGTAAAAGCCTTTTCATATTTATATTGATACTTCCAATAATGCACTAGGGTAGTTTTAGGATAAAGAGATAAGGGAGGGAAAATGTATGTCATTTATTATATCAACAAGAATCTTACTTCCACAGAGAAAACCTACCACAAAAAAATAATTTATTGTTGTTTTTTATGTCATAAATTAATTTAGGCATTACATTACTGGTTATCATGTATTTATCTATATAGATCATTTAACTATTAAGTACTTAATGTATAAACCAGTAGTAGCTGGGAGAATTATTAGATGGCTATTATTGTTGTAATAATTTGACATCACCATTATAGATAAACCTGGGAAGTATAATGTTGATGACTTTTTTGTATAAATTGATCACTATAGGTGAATATGAACTTGTGGAGGATTAGTTTCCAGATGAACAACTAATTTCTATATCTACACACTCCCCATGGTTTGCATACATGGAAAATTACTTGAAAATAGGGAAGTTTCCTCATTCTTTTACTTCTAAAGAAATGAAACATTTGATTAGATTTAGTTATCATTTCAAATGGTTTAAGGGCATGTTATTTAAAACTAGACCTAATCATGTACTTCATAGGTGTGTCAGAGAAAATAAAATATTTGATATCATAAGATCATGCCATAATGAACCTGAAGGAGAATATTACTCAGTAAAAAGGACCATTCATAAGATTATTGGTATAGGTTATTATTGTCCATCTCTTTACAAGACTGTAAAAAATTTTGTATGGCAATGTGGTCCTTACCAAAGGATGGGTAATCCAACTCTATCCTCAAAAAATCCTCTCCATCTTCGAATAAGTTTAGAACCATTTTAGAAATAAGGTTTGGATTTTGTTAGACCAATCAACCCACCATCTCAAAGAAAAGAGTATTTACTAGTACGTACTAATTATGTTACTAAATGGGTTAAAGTGTAGACACGTACCTTTGCTAAGGATGAAATGGTTGTTGATTTCCTATATCATAGGATCATGTTGAGATTTAGAGCTCCTAGATCTATTGTTTATGATCAAAAGCCACAATTCATGTCTAATATGATCAAGACTTTTATAAAACTATATCAGATCAATCACTGAAAATCCTTACCATATCACCCCCAAGCTAATGGGCAAGTGGAAGTCACCAACCAAAAACTTGAAAACATTTTGATCAAAATAATGAACAATAGCAAAAAATATTGGGTAGATAGCGCACCTAAAGCAGTTTAGGCATATAATACAACATGGAAGACTATCAAAGGATTATCTCCATATGAACTTGTGTTTAGAATGAAACCTTTGTTTCCAATAGATTTTAAACTATAGACACTAAAGAATATATTCGATATGTGAATTAATCTTGATGAAGCATAAAAGAAAAGAATCGTGCATCTAAATGGGTTGGATGAATTTAAAATGGATGCACTCACTCAAACTAGCATGATCCAAAAGTAGTAAAAATAGTGGCATGATACATCAGAGAAAATTAGTTTCAATAAATTGATTGGGTGTTTTTATTTGATTATAAATTCTAGCATTTCAAAGCTAAGCTTAAGAAAATATGGTTTGATCCATACCTGATCAAAACTATTAATAGAAATGACTTTGTCTAACTTCAATCAATTCATGGTGACCAAAGAACACTTTTAGTCAATGGTCATAGGCTTAAAATGTATAGAAGACCTCTCAGTAGGGAAGAATTCATTGATTAGAATCAAGACCAATTTAACCTTATGGAAGAACTTGGTTCTTCCACTAAGACTAAATAATCTTTGTAGTAGACATCTAATAAGGAGTGCTAAAAACTAGAAAATGGCAGTTCTCCTCCCTTCAATAATTCAAAAAAAAAAAAAAAAAATTATAAAAATTATAAAAATAAAAATAAAAAATACCAAAAAGTGAAAACCATAAATGGCACTTTTTAGAAAAAACTTTTGCAATAAACATGAACTGTTGTCTTGTCAGCTAACTTATCTTCTCAAAATTGTTTATCCTTTTAGGACACATGACAACTTTATGAGATAACTGTGGATCCTTATAGTATAATTACAGTTGTACTTCCTTCCCAATAGGTTAGACATTTTTTATTTTATGCTCTACATGTATCACCGTTAGGCGAACAACACTTTTCATTATGGATAAGTTATTTTGATTTTATGTGGATATGATTGAAGTCGGTACCATCTCTGCATTTCAATATTGATGCAAAGTTATTCTAAAATATATTTTTAACAAGATATAAACTCTTGTGAAAATCATTATGAATATTATTTCAAATGCCACCAAGTATGATCCCTCATACCACATCATTGATATTGACCCTAAAAAATACTTTCTCATTAAAACTTTGTATGCTCTGAAGTGCTTAGCCATAATTTCTTCTATAATTTCATGATACCCCTTTATTTTATATTCATTTATACATCACATCCCAATTTCCTTACCTTTCTCAATACTCTATGCAACTTTGAGCTTATCTTTTCATTCTATAAACAGGTTTTTGAGAATACTGTGAATAGCTCCAACGATGGGTGGTAAGAAGAAAAGAGAACCAGAGTCAGTAGAACCCTTGTTACAAGATGAATCTTTCAAGTTTATTTTTAAAATAATGGGATAGCTTAATTTTTTGAAAACATTTCAAGGGTTTTAGGAAAATATTGTCCAAAAATTTCTAGAAAATTTTGATAAGGATCATTTTGTAGTCTAAGGTGAGCATATTCCCATTGATTCCTCTATGATCAATGAACTTTTAGGGATTCTTAAAGAATGCATGGTTGTCTTTAAAAAATTAAGTTTTGTCAATCTAATTCAAATGTTCATTGATGGTAATGAACCCCATCTCAAGTTGGATAAAATCCCATAAGGCATGGTTAGAGGAATAATTTGAGATAGTCTTCCATTGTCATGGCATAATATCAGTTATTAGGTCATGAAATATCTCACTTGTGATGGCCAATTCACTTTGGTTGGTGGTGACACCATGAATCTTCTTATTCATTTTAGCAAAGAAACCACCAGACCTAAATGACAAGTAAATCTACCATCTTTTCTTCACCATGCTATAATTAATGTAGTTCAAAAATTAAAAAGGGGAACTAGATCAGTCAAACATCATAGTTTGATTCATCTCATCTATCAACATAATTTTCTAAAAATACCTAAAGGTGAGAAAGCTTAGTCCTCATTTCTATGAAAATCACTCCAAATTTTTGGTAAGAAATCATAACATCCTATTTCTCCTCCTCCTAAAACAACAAGAATAGAGGAAGGTCCATCTTCGATATTTGTATCTCCAAAGATGTTGTGCCAAAGGTCAAAAATAAAAATGATGATTTCATCATAAAATCCTACTCCATCAGTCAAACCCAAATTAATTCATCATCTGATCCTCTAGGAAGAAGAAGAAATTAATGTGCAGGTAGCTAAAATTTTGGGAAGTTTAAGCTCTCTGATAGAAGTTATGGATGCTAAACAAATAGCTAAAGAAATCCCTGCATAAGAGACTATAGATAAAGAATAAGAAAGACTCTTACCCTCTATATTTGACAAAGGTAAAGCTCCAATCATATAATAATCATCATCTTCTCTTCATCCTATTTATGAAGATGAAGAGTTGTAGAATGCTCTGACCCTATCATGGCATGAAGAAACCATTTAACAACAATAAGCAAAGTTGAATTTTCTCTAATTGACACTAAAAGGTAAGAACCAAACCATTTCTAGTTTTGAAAGAAGATATGAAGATTTTGTTTCTCAAGTTCAAGCACAAGAAGTAATCATCACAGTAATTAATACTAAACAAACTAGAATTCATAATCAATTATTTTCTCAATCTCATAAGTTTAGCACCTTACAGAATTTCCTTACAAATAAGGATGCTCAAATTGATAGTCTAAAAATATATATTGTTAGTAATTATGGTCAGATTAATAATTTAAAACACTCTATTGCTGGTAAAAATGCATTGCTTGGTCAAAAAAATACTCACATACAGAAGCTAACAACTCAGAATGTTGAGTTGAAAACTTCCATACAATCTATGTAGTGAAAAATAAGAGAAATGGTTGTACAAAATGAAGGAACCACAAGGGATACTCCTTATTTCCCTCTACCACTTCATTAGATTATTTTCATTTCAAATAAAGTGAAGAACAAGAAAATGGAAGAATAAAATGTTAGGATCAAAGTAGAATCCCAACAATAGTTGCAGAAGGCCCAGACTTCTATTCAAAATATTTGTGAAACTGCTAAAAGTTTGTTATCTTGTAGAAAAAAATCTTATTTTTCTGTTTTATTTCTTCATGGAAATTTTTATAAGTGGCAGATGTAATTGATTTATCTTGTTTTTCCTCTTGCTATTGAAGATGAACATATGTTCATGGATGTCTTTCTTAAAAGTACCCTAGAAAGATAAGATCAAATTTATGAATTCTATCTTTGTAACATGTTGTTGGATTATCAATCTAGATTTTTGATTAATTTTTTTGTGGGGGAAACATAATTACATGCTTCCTTTCCACCATGAGAAATCAAACGGTTTGGGAGTAAGCACACAATCAATTTCTTGAACTGTAGAATACTACAGGTCTATGTATGAAACCTCAATTATTAGAAGCTCGTAAAATTCTTGTTGCCTTTCATCCTATATACCATATGTACATAAAAAAATTATATCATGAGTTGTTAAGATAAAATGTTGAATCCTTTCAAGATTTTGTGAGCCAACATTCTTTTAGCTCCATCAATGCAAGTATGGATAGATGGGATACTTTACCTATTACCTTGAAATGATGGGAAGTTATGAGTCCCACTACCATTATTTGGAGTCTTCAGAGAGCTAGGGTGGTTGCTTAGATCATTACTCAGTTTCTAGATTAATAAGGGTAAGATGTGTGGATTGGCATGAGATTTAGGCTACCCATTCTTCTTTACCCTATGTCTACTTGGCAAAATTAGCACAATCGGACAGAAATAGAATTTTAGGCATGGTTACATATAGTGGTAAGAGATTTGGGATTTATGCCAATAAATCATTGTGATTGGGGCCATCATTTTTTTGGGCATTTATTCCAATTAATAGTTAAGGTCTCATCTAAGTAATAAATGAGTGCAATTTGTTTTGCTCATATGTGATACATTGTTGATTTTCTATCTTGTTATTTGTGTCTAACGTAGATGAAATAAGCATAATTTTGTATAAAAAGATACATCCATATGGTGAGATAATTTTGAGAAGTCATCAATAGTTTTGGCAACACCTTTTTTACAACAGTTTTGAAGACTTGACAAAGAACACATTGATTTTTGAAGATCCTTAGTCGAGCTTTAAAATTTTATAGCTCTGAGATGCTCTAAAGATCTATCCAACCATACTCCAAATATGCCTAGATATGCTCTGAAGATGCCTAGTTGTATCCTACAAATCAAGATAATAACTCCAAAGATATCTAATTTATATATGTAGATTTTCCTTCTTTAGATATCTTTTTTTAGATGTTACTATTCATAGTGATGGTCTAAAATGATCTAGATATAAATGTATTTCTATTTTATAAATCTGGATATAATCTCTTCAGATATATATTAGTTATGTTTTATCTATTTTTAGTTAAATTAGTTCCAATGCCTCCTTATAAGCATGGGATCCAATTCCTAGATCTTCTATTTTGAATAAGTAGATTTAGCTATTTAGATCACTAGATTTTATATTCTGAGAATAGTCATTCATATGTGCTTTAAATACATGTTTCCTTCTCATTCCAGGATAGTAGATAATCAATCTCTCAGATAATATAGAACATAAGAAGAGACATTCAAGTTTAATTTTGTGCATATGTATATGTTCTTTTTGATAATGACATAAAGTTTAGCAAACCTTTTTATTACTGAGTAAAAGTTTATCTTATTATGTGAAAGGAGCAAGGGCCGACTTCTCTCTAAAGATCAGGATACTTGATATTTTTAGTTTAAAAGTGTATTTTCTTTTGATTCAGGTATATTTCATTTTAATGCAAGTGTGATTTCCATTTTAATGAAAGTGTGATTTTCTTTTCAATGCAAAGTGTGATTTTCATTTTGATGCAAGTATGATTTTATTAAATGCAAGGTTTATTTCAATTCAATGCAAGTGAGTTTTTTTCCTGTAAAATATGCCTTTTAAATTTCATAAGAGGGAAAGTTTGTTAACTCATATCCATATTTTAAAAAAATTATGAAGTAGTCTAGGTGATAATAGTCAATCACTGTTCTCACATTCTGAAATACAACACTGTCCTGCCTAGCTAGGCAAGTCAAGTGAGGACATTATAGTGTCTTATGCCAGATGTCTAAGTCTTAGATGTTGATGGTGTGAACCAAAGAATCCTTTAGTAAAAAATCTCAAAGGAGATATTTAGTTAGCAAAACTTTCTAAATTTACTTTTCTACAACATAAAATTAGAATCTTGTTTATTATCCTTAGGATTTAGATATCAACAGTAGAGTAAACCCCCCAAACAATGAACTATAAACTCAAATATCAAAAATCTCATTGCATATAGCCTTGGACACTGGCCCTGGTAGAAAATGACACTAACCCATTGATTATTTAAATGAGAGGTATAATGACACCTTATCAATCTATGCATGAATACAATTTTATTATCAACATAGACCTAATTAGTATCTTTTCCAACATAAGTCTATGTGAATTTAGATTAGCCGTCCTTACAAGCATAACATAATTAGCAAGGATATCTAAAAACTACACATTATTAATACATCTGATTCTTCCATCCTGTAAAAATTTGATGACTATATCATATAACTTACTGTAGGTTTTAGTTTAATGTGAGTTAAAATTAAATTCTATGATTGTCTAGCTCATAAGGGATGCCTAATTGATTAGAAATAAACTTAGGTATAATATTTTAAGATGCATATATGTCAAGAATACAATTATGGATGATCTTGTCAAAAATAATTATAGACATCAAAAAAGAAAGAATATAATCAAAAGGTGGATGATTGTATTGGGAAAATACATATTTAGTTTTTCCATCATCCATCTCTTTTTTTAAACATATAGTATTTTTATGATCTAGGGTTTTAAAAACTTAATTGATCTTTTCAAGTTGTTCAGGTGAAACAATAGATTGAAGTAAATAAAAATTATTTTTTATAAATTATATTTGATTTAATCTATACTTGAAGCTATATATCAACCAATTTATTATAAATTTAATAGTTGTTAATCGAGTAGTGTTGTAAGTGTGATTGATTAAAAATATGTTAAAATAACTTCAAATTAGAAAATATATGATTTTTGGTATTCCTTACTAAACACCTATAATAAAATTAAAGATTAACACATGCAAAAAGGTTTTCAAATAGGAACTATTGTGCCAATATTCTTGTGCACAATATTTTAATAATGATAAAGGTTAAAACAAGCTTATTACAAGAAACTTGCATGACAAGAAAAAATATAAATTAAAATATAAATTAAGACATTTAATTAACAAATACATAAACTAAAAATAGAATCTAAGATAACTTAAATTAGACAAAGAAAATAAGGTTGGCTTATTGATAATATAAGGTCAACATTCAAGAAACCTTTCTTGACAACTAAGCAACTCATGCACATTAGATAATTTAGGTGCTCAAAATCCATACAAAATGGGAAATTAACTATAATAACTTTAATTTTAGCTAACTAAGCTATAAAAAAATTGTGATTCACCTCTTTGGGATGAATGCATAAGTGTTTGAGCTCAGTTAAGTACACATTCAGTTAACTTCATTCTAACTCGTACTTCTATCTATTTTTAAGGAAATTCCTAAAAAGTATCTAAAATTAACAAAAAAAATATAGGACATAAATGAATTAAATAACATTCATAAATTAATAAAATAATAAATAAAATAAATATAACATCAATGATAAAATTTCTATATTGATATCATACTCAACATTATCCCCTTTCATGCAAAGAGGACAGATGCTTATCATGTCTTAAGTCTTCCATGAATCTGTTTATGTAATCCCTTGATGAGAATATTAGTAAATTAATCTTAAATTATCAAATAATGAAAAAAAAATTATCATTGATCAAGAATCTGACAAAATGATGTTTGAGTTCAATATGTTTGGTTCTAGCATAGAAAACTAGATTCTTGGACAATTATATTGCCCCATTGTTATAAAAAAAATCTATGTTAGATCAAGTGTAGCCTCACTAAAATTAGCTAAGATTATTTTCAATCATAATCATTGTGTGAAAGTTGATTTAAGGGTTGTATATTTAGCTTTAGTAGAATATAATGTAATTGTAGTTTATTTCTTTGAAGACCATGAAACCAATAACTTTCTAGTGCAAAACAATAACTTAAAATTAATTTTGTATCATCAATATATCCTCGCCAGTATGAGTTTATGTATCCAATAAGATAATATTCTTTCTGATTTGAAATTAATATCATGATTAATGAGATTATTTCCAGAGTTCTTTGATTTGCTAGAGAGTTTCTGGATAAAATCGTGTATTAATTTTTGACTGACATTTCAGTTCATACTCCATAAACCATCATCAAGGTGTGAGAATGAATTGGTAGTTTTGTAGACTAAACTCTTCCTTTATAGATATAATAATGAAGCCCAGTGATGTCATTGTGAATCAATTGAAAAAAAAGAAAAAAAATAAGTTACCTATTATGAATATATAAATTATAAGCACATACTTGTAAGTCATAAATTGTAAAAAATAGAATTATCAATAGTAAATTATGAAAGATAAATTAAATATAAAATTAAATTTCTAATATATATTAATTATCAATTATAATTTTTTATTTTTTATTGTAAAGTTGTAAATAACCAATTGTTGAAATTATCAATTGTCAATTACAAATTGAAAATTATCAATTATAAATTCATAATATTAAGAGCTATCATTTAAAAATTATACATTTTGAATTGTCAATTATAAATTATGAGTTATAAAATATAAATAATACAATATAATTATAAATAATAAATTATAAATTTTAAGATATGAAAATTAAAATAGAAGATAAAATTACAAAGGATGAATTAACAAGGTAGAATAAGAATAACCATTAATTGTAAATTCCAAATTTTAACTAAAAATAAGGAATAAGCATTAAGTTAAAAATTAAATTAAATTAAATAATAAAATAAATTGATTGATGATAATAAAACAAAATAATATAAAATAATCAAGAGGGACTAGGGGCTGAGTAGGTAAATAAAAATATGAGTTGGGTAAAGAGAAAGGGGGTTGGTAATAGTCAGACAAAATAGAAACAAGAACAAGGAAAGGCAGAGAGTAAAAGAGAAAAAGGGGGATAATTAGAGCCATAGGTCAAAAACCAAAAGGAGAACATTTGATAGAGGACCCACCCAAGGCAGGTGGGATGGTTAGAGCTAAGCCAAAATGCTAATGGGAAAAAATTCAATGAGGTTTGAGCAAGTTGATGATAGGTCTCCAGTTTTGGTTCAACTCGAGACCACTATTTCTATTGAGGTTGTTACCATACTTGAAAATTTTGATTGCTTCCCTAACATGATATTTGTAGTAATTATTTCCTATGGCAATAATCATAGTTTTTGGGTGTAAATATGATGGCAAGTTTTGAAGGAGTTTTCTGCCAAGGTAGACATGATCAACCTTTCTTTGTTAATATCTGCCACATGTATATTGATCCTAATCTTGATGGAATGTCTTGTCTCACCAATATACATCACACCACAAGAGCAATCAATTTTATATACTCCACTTATTATACTAGGTTTCGGTTTGTCTTTTGATGATTTAATCATATATCTTAGCTTTTTGAGGGGGATAAAAGTTGTCAAGATGTTGTTTTTTAAAATCTTAGCAATTTTATTAGAAATCCCTTCAACATAAGGAAAGAAAGCAATAGGTTGGCTCACATCATCCTTCAGGATATTAGGTCTTGCAAGGGAATTCTTGGTAGATTTGAATTCCCTAACAATTTGTTTACCTTTATACCCATTCAACTTAAACACTTAGATTAAGTGTATGATCTCATCTTCCAAGTTTTATTCATCACAAATTCTTAACACTCTCATGGAAAGGGAATTTAGGACCCCTAATTTATTAAAGGGATGGTGGTGGGAATCTGCGTGGAGATAAAGACCTGTGTGGGTAGATTTATGATAGACCTTGTAAGAGAAAGAACCATCCAAATTTATAGAGAGAAGGACAATTAAGAAGGGAAGGCTACCTCAAGATTTTAATTCCTTACTAAAATTGAATGTAGCCTTCCCTTCTTAGATGTCTTCCTCTTTATAAATTGGGATGGTTCTTTCTCTCATAAGGTATATCATAAATCTACCCACATAGATCTCTATCTCCATGTTGATTCCCACCACCATGCCTCTTAGAAATTAGGGGTCCTGAAAACCCTTGCCATAAGAGCATTAAAAATTTGTGATGAAGGGTACTTAGAGGATGAAATCCTACACTTAACCTAAGTGTTTAAGTTGAATGGGTACAAAGTTAAAAAAAATTATAAGGCCTTAAAATCTACTAAGAATTCCCTTGTGAGACCTAACATCTTAAAGGATAATGTGAGTCAACCTATTGTTTTCTTTCCTTACGTTTAAGGGATATCCAATAAAATTACTAAGATTTTAAAAAACAACAACCTGACCACTTTTATCCCCCTCAAAAAGTTGAGATGTATGATCAAATCATCAAAAAAAAGACTGGAACCTACTATAAGAAGTGGAGTATATAAAATTGATTGTTCTTGTGATGTGTCGTGCATTTATGAGATATGACATTCCATCAAGACCAATATCAATGAACATATGGAAAATATTAAAAAATAAATGTTGATCAAATCTGCCTTGGTAGAACAATCTTCTAAAATTCACCATCATATTTGCACGAAAGAAACTATAGTTCTTGCCACTAAAAATAATTACTATAAACATCATCTAGAGAAAGCATTCAAAATTTAATAGAATGGTAACAAACTCAATAGAGATAGGGGTCTCGATTTAAACCAAACCTAGATACCTATCATAAAATTTCTCAAACCTCATTGACTTTTTTCCCATCAGCCTTTTGGCTTAGCTCTAACCCTCCCTGTAAACCCCCTGCCCCCCCCCACCACCCCCACACTTGGGTGGGTCCTCTATCAAATGTCCTCTCTTGGTTTTTGACCTATGGCTATAATTATCCCCCTTTCTCTCTTTTTCCCTCTCCCTCTCCTCGTTATTACCCCTATTTTGTATAACTATTACCAACCCCCTTTCTCTTTACCCAACTCATATTTCTCTTTACCTACCTGGCCCCTAGTCCCTCTTGATTATTTTATATTATTTTATTTTATTATCATCCATAAATTTATTTTCTTATTTAATTCAATTTATTTTTATTTTCATTTTTAACTTAATTTTTATTCATTATTTTTAGTTAAATTTGGGATTTAGAATTAATGATTATTCTTATTCTACATTTTTAATTCATCCTTTATAGTTTTATCTTCT
Source organism: Torreya grandis (assembly GCA_037957365.1). Lineage (NCBI taxonomy): Eukaryota > Viridiplantae > Streptophyta > Pinopsida > Cupressales > Taxaceae > Torreya > Torreya grandis. The sequence goes on from JARHVA010000384.1 coordinate 3,544,455, forward strand.
ATTTTTATTTTTATTTTTCCCTAGAAAAAAATTGTAGATTTATATTAATTAAAATGTGAAATTACATACCATAGATGAAACAACATTCCAATATTAAAAAAAAAACAAGAAAGAGAAAATACAACAAATCCCCATACCTATAAAGGGTGAAGAAAATAACCAAAGTAAGAGATTGGTCCAAAACAAGTTCAAGAGTGCATAACACAACATCCCGCATAAGGCAAGGAAAAAACAAACCACAAAAAAAAAATGACATCCAATGGTCCCAAAGGCACCCAATGCCAAGACAAAGAACTAAGTCCCACAAAAGAGACATGAAAGCATCCTCAATGTAAGGAAGGGAAGAAAAAGTGAAAGAAAAAATGTGACAAAACACAATAGAGTAAACAAAGAACCGCTAGCAATGAGGGAATACCAATGCATTCCCCATTATCAAATTGGTGACAAAAACTAAGAGCATTTAGTGAACTACATAGCATCAATTGATAGCTAAGCACTAATCCTAAGAAGGAGACACCAACAGATGAATTGGGAACTGATCAATGTGTAGAAATCCAATGCCAAAATAGAAAAAAAACAAAAAGAGATAAGTCCTCCAACCAACCCAATGAAGATGAGGAGAAGGAGCCCATAGAAAATAAATTCCCCATCCTCAAACATTCCCTAGAGAGTAGTACCAAAATGAGGACCAACAAATAAATAAAAAAGACAACACGTGTGCCTTAATCTGCTAGAACTAATAGGGAAATAGTTTGTAGACAAACATTTTCATTAAATTCATTTTGACCTAAAGTTTAGGTTCCAAGCTCAGACCCTCTTTATAACGTGTATCAACTCCTATATTTAGTTCCCTATAGACATGCTTGAAAGAGATAATATCAAAGGTAAGAGACGTCTGATAGGTAGAATTGAAAATGGGAATTAAGCTCCATTTTTCCATTTTAAAGTCCCCCTTAACATAGTTGAGAATCACCATAGAGTCCCCAAATATCTTCAAAGCTAATATTATACTCATCCTCACAAGTTTAAGGAATAGCTTCAAAGCCAATAACTTATAAAAATTAGTAGTGCCTAGAATTTAGATAAAGGACTCCACTAGCACCATAAACAAAAGTAGCACCTTGATAAACCCCATCAAAGTATCCCCAAAAAGTGAAGTAATCAATAGGTGGATGAATAAGAAGCATTATTTTTGAACTCTTGACAAGATTTTGAAGTGCCCAAAAATAAGTTGAATCTGAGAGATACATTGAAATGTAAGGATATTTTATCCTTGAAATATAGAAGCATTCCTCACAAGCCAGATACCCCAAGAAACAATTAGATGTAATGCCTTATATAATTTTAGTTCAGGTTGATTAAACTAGTTCATAAAATAATCAGCAATCATGTGACCTTACAAATAATTTTTCACCCCAATAAAGTTTCCAACTCAGCCCAAATATTGACAGCATATGGACAAGTGACAAGGATATGGGTCATAGATTCTAAATCAAGAAATCAAGGGTTGTATCTCCCTAGACCATGCCAATTCCTTATTTTAAGAACTTCCCAAGTGAGATCCTTATTACTTAAGGCAAACCACATGAAAATTTTGGTTTTATGTCGTGCCTTTATCTACCATATTTTCTTCCACCACCACAATCTCTCATCAAGGATTGTATAGAGAAAATTATAATGATAACCAAGGTGGACAAAGTATTCCCTTAGTTTAGGGTTTAAGGACCAAGCCAACTCATCATCCTTAGTAGATAGTCTAATATGACTCTAATTTAATCAATGTACATAAGCATCCCATCTCATTCTATCCTCCCCTATAATGCCCATCATGTGATCAATTTTCTAGCCTTGACACCAATGATTAGTGAGATTTAGATCTTCTACTTGGTTTAAGAAAGTGATACCCAGCCCCTCTAATATCAACATCAAGTCTACAAGTAATAGGTAATTTATACAATAATTAACCCATGGGTCAATCCCCACTCTAACTTTGGTATCGATCCCACCTTCCATATAATCCATTTACCAATGATAGGGAAGGATTGAATAGAATATTTCCAAGTAATAGATGCATTGTGACAATTTTTGTTGGGGATGCAAATGCACTTGTCCATATATAGTGGTTTGATGTACTTTTGATATTTGATTCCATAATCCATCCTTGGTGAAAATCCTCTAAAGATGTTTGGAATCAAGATCCTTACCAAAAACATCTATATATTTAATTATCCAACACCTGATGTCCTTGGGAGTAGCAACAGTCTACCATTTGACAATGGCAATTCCATCCTTGGCTTTCCTACCCATCCAAATAAATCTTAAGCTTTTTTTGTGAACCTTTTCAATGACAGCTTTGGGTATATGGGCTAAATTAAGCCAATAGACTAGAATAGCCTTCGACACAAATTTTATTAGTGTAATTTTACATCCAATAAAGAGCCAATGATTACACCAAATACATTAGGTTGAACTGAAAATCCATAGATTGGAAAGGAAAATTTTCATATATCCAATGAATTTGTTGATCCCCTAATCCATTGAAAGTGATGTTGGACTTTTGCACATTAACAATCATATATGTGGCCACACTGAAGAGGTCCAAGGAATCCTTAAGAAGAGTGGTGTCCTTGTGAGAGACATCACAAAATAACATCACATCATCCATAAACAACAAGTGTGTGAGGTAAATGTCCCTACTAACCTTAATCCCCCTAAGAGATCTAACCTTAATCCCTGCTAACCTTAATCCCCCTAGGAGGAGATGACTCAGCGCTTTAACAATAAGTAGAAAAAGTAGAGGGAAGAGTAGACATCCCTATCTAAGCCTACGTGAAGGTCTAAAAAAGGTAGAGGTGGAACCATTAATGAGAAGGGAAAAAGAGATAGAATAAAGAAACCCATAATCCAATTAACCATTTGGAGTTGAAACCCAATATTTATTAGAATTAATCTCAAATAAATCTAATTCACTTTATCAAAGGCCTTGGAGAGGTCTAATTTCATAATAACCACCAGCGAATTCTTAATCTTAATGGAATGTAGTAATTATTATGCATCCTTTATAGCATTATGTGTCTGATGCCCATGTAAGAAACCAAATTGTTCCTTTGATATGGAATCAGATAATAGTCCTTTGATCTAAATGGAAATTACTTTAACAATGATTTTTTAAATACATTTACATAATGAAATAGGTTTAAATTCATCAAAATATTCTGGATTATCCTTGTTGGGGATAAGAACTATGAAGGTGGAATTGAAAGTCCCATGAATCTTACCCATATGTCTAATCTCCTCAATGACCCTTATTAGGTCCTCTCCAACCAAATCAAAAAAACCATTAAAGAATTCAATGGACTAACCATCCAGCCCAAGACTCTTATCTTTTTAAAAAGTAGCAATGTCCAACAATAACTCCTCTTTGGAATAATAGACCTCGACCTCTCATTATCAGTGTCAGTGATAAAACTAGGAAAGAGGGTAGCTATCTTAACAATTTTTGCAATGTTCACATGAGTTGGGTCCTGATATAACTAGTGAAAATGAAATACACCAAGTTTAACTATATCATGGAAATTATGCACAATAAAGCCATCAAATTTGGGTATTTCCCAAATAGTGTTCTTATTTTTACAATTCTTAGCAAAGTTTTGGAAGTATTTTGTATTTTCATCACCATTCTCTAGCCAAAGTGCCCTGATTTTGAGTCTCCACTATGCTTCAATATTGGCAAGTTTTTGTCTTAGCTTCGACTCCAAAGTTTTGAGCCTATCTTTGGAAAACTCATCAAATTATTATTTAAAAACCTAACCATATATATCACCTATCTAATTTTCAACAATAAAATTTCTAATTCAACTTCCTATCATTTCTTGATAGCCCATGAAGCAACTCCTTGTTTCACTCTTTTAAGGTTAGAGGTAAATTATATGATATCTAAATCAGATGATTAAAGATCAAAGACAACCCACTCCTATTAAACCAAATTAGAAAAAATCTAATCCTTCAGCCAACATGGATTGAATTTAAATGGACTTGGTGGCTTTTTATCAACTCTTTCAATCTGCATCAAAATTGGTAAATGATAAAAATAACTACCATTAGTAACCCAAGATATGATATTGTTAGAGCCCATCAAAATTGGATGTGAGATGAGGAATCTGTCAAGTCACTTAGCCACACTATGTATCCTAGTTCTCATATTCCTCCAAGTAAGAACCAATTTAACTAGTTCGAAGTCCACTAGGTTTGTATCCTCAAATTTTTGTAAGAAGTAATCAACCAATGGATCTAATATCATAGCTTCCCCCCACACCTCTATAGTTTGGTGGTGAGATTTAGATCACCCACAACAATAATATTCATTATTTTCAAAAAATATTGATTAAAAAAATCATTTCAGTAAGCTAATCTCTCCTCGTAGGGGTCATAGATATTCAAGACAAAGAAAGATTTTCCAATATCCATAGAGTATATTTCCATCCCAATACTAGAATGAAATAAAAATAAAATTTTCAATCTCAGGGTCATAGTCCTCCAACCCAAAATCAACCCCCCATCACTACCAATGGAGTCAATTTCTAAAAAGGACTAGTTCTTTAAAAATTTAGATATGCCTTCAATAACTTTACTTCCTTCTTCTTTGGTCTCCTATAATAAAATCATATCTAGTTTGTGCAAATACATCAGACACTTCAATGCCATTTTTTTGTGGGACTGCCCAACTCTCTAATATTAAGAGATAAAATAATCATATTAACCATTAATTGGGGTTGTCCCCATTCTAAGGGACACTGTGAGTAAGTAAGGCTCTTGAGAATCCCTAAACCACCATCAATAATATCTACATTATAGGTTTCATCATCCTTATGCGATCTCAAATAATAATGTGAGTGGCTAGAGGTAGAGAGGGACTCCACTAGGATCAAATTGGAAGAAATATTCTTGTGTTGACATTTCTTATTTGTCTTGACTGATTGAGTAAACTCACCAAGAATAGAAATTTACCCCAACTGTTTGTGTGGACTCTCTAGCTCACCCATGTGAGATGGTAATGGCCCAAAAAGTTTAGTATCACTCACTAATATAGATTGTTATAAATGTGTCATTGTGCTCTTCTTAGATGACTCCAAATCAAGAGTTTCAATTACCACCATCAATGTAGTCAATGTCCTATTAGATAAAACCTAAAAATGAGGGTGTTTAGTATTACTTGGATCTAGTAGTATTGCATCCCAATGATCATCCATTGGTGACATGTCCAAACCCACTCCCAAGAGTGTGGGCCACTATGAATCATTGAGATTTTCTCACCTATAGGAGATTTAAATAGACCTCTCATAGTATGGTATTGAGTGGTCAAGAGGTATTCATCCATCCCCTTAGTCAAAGAAAGATTCTTATTTTCAACATGTTGTAGAAGTGCCAATGTCCCATTGTTGCTAGCATATTTCTCCCATTCTGACTAATAATTTGGATAGTGATTCTTGATCTAATCTTTGGGAGAGAAACCATGAGAACAATCATTGGCCAGATGACCATAAGCATGGAATATAACACATCTAAATGGCACTCCCACATAATCTAGTGTTTGAATATGTATAAAATAGCCAAATTCTAGAACAATAATCTTCTCTAAAACATCCATCAAATTAATGCCAACCAATAATTTGGCCACCATTCTAGAGGATTTTTTGATATATCTATTATCTACCTTGAGAAAAGTTCCAATGTTATCCAAATATCTTTAAAAACTTACTGATTCCAAAATTATAGTGGCAGTCTTGGTAATTTTACCATACTATTTATGTTGTGGATTTCTCCACTCGAGGATCAAAAATTAGTATCCACCTCTTAATAGTAAGTGGTGTTATTCTCAAAAACCATATTTGAGTTAATATGAGAGTAATGTCTTCTATGGAGTTGAAGAAAATCGCCATCCATCTTCTTACTAGAATATGGGATATGGGAGATTATCTTAGTATGGGTGTCTAGTATTGGTTAATCCATCGATCTAAATTATAAGCTGAGATTCTCCACTTGAAAAACCACCTACTTAGAATAGTATTTGTCATCTCAATAACTTATTCTATAATGGCATCTTCACCAAGTATCAGTCAGACTAGTTTCCCCCTTAGTTTAATGCATCTTTTACCTTTCCTACCAAACGACTTCAATGAAGTATCTTGATTCTTATCCATCTACGGGGTATGTCTAGAGTGCCTTGCATTGTGACAAATTTGTGATTTTTGGTATAAAACCCCTCCAAATAAATAATACTTCTAATGACGTCTGTAGAGAAACCAAGTTTCTCAAGTTCCTAAGTAAGCATATCTCTTTTGTCTAAGGAAAATATCATACAAAGATTACAATTAGTGAAACCCCCTCCTGATCCTAGATTCCAAGGAGATTCAGTTACTTTAAGAATAGAAGTGTAGTTTATGTGATAAGTCTAATCCTCACTCCCTAACTCCCTAGTAGAGTCAATAATTCTAGGTGCATTCCCCTAGGTAGTCAAAATGCTAGCTGCAATGATGCCCACTAAGTTAGTCAGGAGTGAAATAAGATCTTAAAGATGTATGAGATCCCCTCTTATTCTAATGGGTGAGATAGATCCAATCCTATATGGCATAATGTTTCCCCAAATATCATCAGAGAAGATGGACCTCCCAACAAGTGGATCTATCGAATAGTCCACAAGTTCTTCCTTTTTGTCAATAGTGTCTTGGTCAAAAATGCATCATTTTTTACTTCAGATATTGTGGATGCCATTAATAGACTAATGTAATATTAGGAAACCAATCAAACTAATAGCAATAATAATCTATCCCTAAATCTAATCTTAATAGTCTTCCTAGTGCAAATCTACTAAGTGTCAACCCCTCTACTCCCTATAGAACCTAAGAAGATGTTGGAAAAGTTATTATGGTTTTCCACTAATAAAACTTTACCCTAAGAGAAAAGACCTAAAGATGATCACACCGACCCACTCCAAAGCTCCTCTATGCCATAAAAAAACACTCACACTTGAAAGGTTACCTGCAAACACCCACTCTAATGTACACTGAAAATTGATCATGAAATAATCAATCAAAAATCTACAACACAACCTATAATATTGAAATCGATGTGAGGAAAAAGGTCCAAAAATGAATGGGAGTGGATTTTCCAAAATAGTGTGTGGTTTATAGACATATTTTGTCAAGCAATTGACATGCATTCCAAAAGACACTGAAAATCTAATGGAGTCTATTATCCAACATCTAATCCCCAACTGGTTGTGCATATGTCCTACCCTCCACACATCTCAGATGGGAGTCTTCTATTTTTATTTTCATATCTTACAATTTATTATTTATAAATTTATTGTATTATTTATATTTATAACTCATAATTTGTGATTGGTAATTCATAATGTATAATTTTTAAATGCTAACTCTTAATATTGTGAATTTATAATCGATAATTTATGATTTTCAATTTATAATTTCAATTCTTTTTACAATTGGTTATTTAAAACTTTATAATTAAAAATTAAAATTATAAATTATAAATTACAACTGATAATTAATTTATATTAGAAATTTGATTTTATATTTAATTTATCTTTCATAATTTACTATTGATAGTTCTATTTTTTACAAATTATGACTTACAAGTGTGTGTTTATAGTTTATATATTCATAATAGGTAACTTATAAAAAAAATCAATTTTGTCAGTTGACTCACAATGACATCATTGGGCATCATTGTTATATCTATAAAGGAAGAGCTTAGTCTACAAAGCTACCCATTCATTCTCACACCCTGATGATGTTTCATGGAGTATGAACCAAAATATTGGTCAAAAAACTAATGTCATGATTATAAATACATCTTACATACCTAAAAATTATCTTCACTACTTACAAATACTTGAGTAATAGTTTGCCCATAGATTTAAAAACTAATGAAATCCCATAACTGATATCAGGTCTTGCCATAATGAGATACATCAAACCTCCCACCATATTCATAAAATTATTTTCATTAGATGAAAGACTCTCATCCTCTCTCATTAGTTTCTATGCACATGTAATTGGAGTGTCTATTATTTTAGAATCATGAAGATTTTACTTCTTTAACATGTTTTGGGCATAATTGGCTTGAAAAATGAATACTCATTCTTTTTTTTTAATAGAATTTTATGCCAATAAAATACTTCATAAATATAAGATCAGTCATTTTAAAATTATAATTTCATAATTTGCTTAAATCTTTTCAACATCTCCATAGAGCTTACATGTAAAGATCAAGTCATATACATAGAGACAAACATATAAAATATTAGAACCCAATGCTTGTATGTAAAGAGTTGATTCATTTTGAATTCTTAAATTGTTTTGATCCAATAACTAGCTATAAATTCTTAAGTACCAAGATCTTAGAGTTTATTTCAGTCCATAAAGAGCGTTCTTCAACTTATATACCCAAAACTCTTTATCTTTTACCTCAAAACCTTGTGTTTGCTCTACATATAATTATTCTTCAATAATTTCATTTAAGAATGCAATTTTAATTTTATTTACAAGACGTCCTTATCAATGTGCATCCAATTCTATGGTTATTATCTCTAATCCAAATTTTAACATGAAATAGTGCAATAAATATTTTGAAATAGAGAGTATTTTTAAAATTTGTATGAGTATATCAGAGTAAATCTCACAAGTCTAGTAAACCTATTCATCCCAAATAGAACTTAATTTAATCACAATACATACCTTAACTCCATAAAATCTAGTACTTTTAGAATAAATTATTGTGAAAACCAATTGTGTTCCCTTATATATTGTACCCTTGTTTTTCTATTTCCAACATAGAAAATTGAAGTATTTGTTCTATAATTTTAAAAAAACTAACCTAGAAAACATAAAAACTAATCTATTGAAAGTAAAAACTATATAAAGTAGGAAAGACTACTTAAAAATAAGAAATTGTTATAGAAAGTAGAAAATATAATCTAGAAAGTAATAAATCTACTCTAATCTTACATCTATGACTTTAACTTACAGTCATCATAAGGCATCTCCAATCAGAAAAACTATAAAATAGTGCTTCAAAAACTATCCATTGATTGAAAAGACAAAATCATTACCTTGGAGGTCTTTCAGCTGTTAAAATATTTAATGTCTAAGTGGTGAAATTATGAGATCCTTGGTATATTATATAATTAAATAATAATGATTTATTATTTATTAACATAGGTTAACAACCTCACGCAAATAAATAATAAAACATAAATTATTTATTAATTATTGATAAAAATAAAACATATTTATTTATTATTATTGGTAATTTAAAATGTTCTCGGGATCATTAGACCTGTTATTTATAATGGTCGCATCCCTTATCTTTTCACTATAAATAGGGTTTTACCCCTATTGTGAAATATAACATGAGTGTGTGAAAAAATTATTATGAATAAAAAAATTTGTGAAGGGTATTGAAGAAGTGAGAAGGAGTTTATGTATTGGGGTGATTTGGCTTCTCAAATATATGAATATTACAATGGTGGGTTTTTTAACCTTTTTGAGGTTTTCTCATGGTAAATACTTGTGTACTGTGTCAATCGGTCTATGTTCATTTATATTCTTTGCTTATCAAATTCACTCTAGATCTATCATGTGTATGTACATTGCTTTATCAAATTTGACATCGAATCATAGCTTGTGGGTTAGATGTGATAGATAAAAAAATTTGAATTATTTTATTTAGATTGGAAGATATATTTACAAATTTATTTCCTCTTGAAACTCACTATATGGCCTTGGTACAACATTGGAAGGAAGTTACCAAAATGTGGAGTATATGGTTACATATCTCAAGTTTTTTTAGCAAGCACTTATCCATACATTCATTCTAAGCAACGAAAAAATAAATAGAAAAGTTAAAATTGATCAAAAATCCTCCTTAGCATCCTTGTATGGCCATGTACAACACTATGACATTAAAAATAAATAAAAAATCATGTTTTTGGCATGAAAATTTATTTTTGAAGGTTCTATATTTTTATATTTTTAAGGCCTCTTTCAAAATTTTAAATCCTAAGAAGCACTTGTTCAATGTATTCAATTTTTCACTCCTCCATAGTTGCACTTTTACAACCTAATAAAACATAATAGCAAATTTTGAATCAAAAATAAAATTCTAAAGTTGTATTATGCTTTCTTGGAAGGATTCAGGGAAAATTACAAAGTTTCATGAAGTTTGGTGGCTTATAGATGTTGTTATAAGCTCCTTGCTTCCCTTGAGATATCATTACTAGCTACAAGTATGAACGTTAGTTGAATATAGTTTTTTGAATGTATTTTATTTTATTTTTTTTAAAATTATTTAGTTCTCTTTATTCCATAAATTTGGGCTCCGCCTTGTTCAAAACTTTCAATTTACATGCACGTTTAAAAAGCTACAATCTTTTTTTACTTTGATAATTACATGCAAAATATTTATAATTGTTTTTTATTTATTTATTTATTTATTTATTTAAATAAAAATTAGATAACAAAGGTTTAAATATTGTTTCATGCATATAATCACTTAATTAGTCTCTTAGATGAGTTGGTAAACTTTATTTTGCTAGAGCTTGTAACTAGAGAGGTATTGTGTTCAAAACCTCCTAAAAACAATCTTTTTTGATTTGGTCAAATCAATTTTTTAATTTAATTTAAATCAAGAATCTTTTTAATTTACATACTAACTTTTTTACTTGCAAATCCCTCTATTGTCAACCTCTTTTATGACATTTGACCTAGTTAAAATCTTATAAATCATAGTCGTGTAACCAATTGATTTATAAGTTTCGACACTTTTTGGATGAATCTACGTAGTCCATTTTATGTTTTAAAATCTCATATTATAGTGTTTACACATTTTTAAATAATAGTGTGTATATGGTTCTTCTAAGTGTGACTCTTTCGACACCTAGTTTAGTGCAATTTTATTTTTTTATTTTTCATTATTTTATATCTAATTAGATATTTAATTCAATGTGCACTTGTGATTTGTTTTATTTAAAAATAATAATATAAAAACTCATTAAAATATTATTTTTTAAATTTTTCTTACATTAGTATATTTTTATGATATTTTTGACCCCTTATTTTATCAAAATCTTTTACTAATTTCTTATTTTGTTTAGCATTAAATTGAATAATTATTGTGTGTTTACACTTGTAATCTATTTTTTACTTTCAAATAAATTTAAATTCACATTAAAGGGATTTTTTTAAGTATTTGTTTACTGTCATTTTTAAATGGAAGTTATGACTTTGCCTAAATTTATTTTAGATAAATCTTAAATGCTTAATAAAAATAAATATAATATTTAGAAAATTTAGATTAAAGTAAAATTCATGCCCTAAAAGTTATGGAATATTTTTGTTGAGACAGAAAATTCTCCATTAGGATGACATGTCACCCCTAAACTTTCAAAGATGTTTCAATACAAATCACAAGAAGTCATATTGATTAACTTATAAAGTGTTAAGGATGAATTCCTACTTCATATTAGTAATCAGGAGTCTCCTAGTGATGCTCAGAAACTCCTTGAGTCTATGCATAAAGGAACTCATCTTATGAAGATTATTAAATCGATTCTTGAACTATTGACTACACCTATAAAACATGATGAAAAGGTTTACTAAAATTAAAAATATTAAATATCAATTAGATGGTTGTAACTATAATTTGATTTGAGATCAATTACTTTATTTTATTGTTCAGCTTAAAATTCATCAAAAAACTTATAATTTTATTTTTATTCTGAATTCTAAGTATCAAACTGATCAAGATATCATTGACCTTACCACTATGTCAAATCTTTTGATTCAAGAAGATTAAGTTATATCTAATTTTTTTATAAAGAGAATGTCACTCGGACACTTCTCACTCTTAACCTTATTTTTAACAAAAAAGCAACTAAAAATCTAACCTTAATTTTTTTAAAGGAAAAAAAGGGAACAAAAGATCTGATAATAAGAATCATAAACTTAAGTTTAATAGGAATTGCACTCTGTGTGATAAATTTGATTATATAAGAGAAACATGTTATAAAAATATAGATAGATTTAATAATCAATCTTGTAAAAATAACAAAGGAAATAAATCTAATTAAAACAAATAGAAGAATCAAAACTTTAATCAAAATAATAATAAAAATAAAAATTTAATTATTTTATATACTACTTTATTTGTTTCAAATGAAAATGAGTGGATTATAGATAGTGGTGCATCACACCATATGACTTATTTATCTAATATTTCATGTGATTCTATAGATAACTTTGAAAAAATTTACTTAAGAGATAATTCATTTTTAGAAGTAGCTAAGGAAATACAAAACTTTAAAATGTTGTTATTAATGATATTTTCTATGTACCTAAGCTTAAAAAAAAATCTTATTCATAACTTATTAATGATAATTTTATTGTAACATTACTTAAAGATAGTTGGTCCATTAGAAACCAATCTGGGTCCATGATTGTTGAAGGGGTTCAAAAGAATAGTTTATATATTTTCTCTCTTTCTTTTGCATGTTTTATTTCATCACATAATATGAATGAATTTTAATTATGGCATAAAATATTAAGACATGTTAATTTTAAAAATTTACATGATATATCTGCTTAGAATATTTTTGTTGGACTTCTTTTTATACCTTCTCATCATGAAACTTGTGAGGGTTGTTTATGTGGTAAGCAACATAATAACCCTTTTCACAAGAATCATGATGCAAATTTCTTTAATCCTTTAAAATTAATTCATAGTGATGTTGTAAGACCTATTAAAATTGTATCTCTTAATGGTTATTTGTATACTATTATTTTATTGATTATTTCACTAAAATGATCTGGTCATATGTCATTAAAAAAATTAATGTATTATATAAATTTAAAAAATTTAAAACCTTTGTTGAAAATGCATCTAATTTTTTTATTAAGATATTAAAAACTGATAATAGTGGTGAATATGTTAGTAAAGAGTTTGATTCTTTTTACATTAGTTGTGGTATTCAAGGGGAACTAACAACTATGTATTTTCTTTAGTAAAATAGTATTATTGAAAGGAAAAACAACACCATTATAGAAATGGTTAGAATAATGTTACATTCTAAAATATTCTTATATTTTTATGGGTCAAAACCATGAATATTATTGTGCATATTCTAAAAATAGTCCCTACCAAATCTTTCTACTCTTTTAGAAATGTGATTTAAAAATAAATCTAGTGTGGCTCATCTTAAGATCTTCGGTAACCCTGCTTCCATCTTTGTTCCTAAAGTATTATATATATATACATACATACATACATACATATATATATATATATATATATATATATATATATATATATATATATATATATATATATATATATATATATATATAAAAACTTGATCATACCTCTTATTCTTATATTTTTGTAGGTTATGGAGGTAAGACTAAAGTATTAAGAGTATATGATCTATCTAAAAGATAGGTCATTATGAATATAAATGTTCTTATTTTTAAAAAATATTTTTGTGAGCCCTCTATGAAACCTCCTCAATATTATTCTTTTAATAAACTTGGCTCTCATGTTTCTTCTTATGAAAAAATAGATGTCCTAGAGGAAGTAGATCTATATTTGAATAACTTAGAGTCTGCAGAACACCCTAAGTTTCATGTTCAATCTAAAAGACCTAAATGGGTAGAATCCATAATTTAATCTTATAGCATTAATAATATTAATAAATTAACTAGAAGTCAACATTCTTATCATGCTTCAATGACTATGTATGAATTTGAACCTTAATCTTTTAAGGAAGCCATTCAGTATGATAGATGGTATGTTATTATGCAAGTTGAGTTTAATGCTTTAATTAAAAATTAGACTTGAGATCTTGTCCTATCTCTACCAAAAATACTTATTTTAGTTGTAAGTGAATTTATTAGATTAAATATAATTCAATTGATAAAATTGATAAGTATAAATCTAGATTAGTTAATCACAAATTTACTCAAAAACTTGAGATTGACTATGTAGAAACTTATGCTCTTGTAGTAAAAATGAGTATTGTTAGATTAGTTATTTCTCTTGTAATTCAAAATGGTTGGGGCATCTAGTAAATGTATGTCAAGAATACTTTTATATATACATGACTTAACTAAAAGTTTCATTGACCCTAATAGAAAACATTATGTGTGTAAGTTAAAGAAATTTTTTTCTAGCCTAAAATAAGCTCTTCGAGCTTGGTATTTTAAAATTACTTATTTTTTCAAAAAATTAAATTTTTATAATTGTTACTTTGATAATTATTTCTTTGTTAAAGTTAAAAATGGTCATTTAATCTTAATTGTTTTATATGTTGATGATCTTTTGATTATTGGCAATCTAACTAGTTTAATTCATAAATATAAAGATAAGCTATTTCAAATACTTGAAATGAATGATTTAGAAATTATTCATCATTTTTTTAGGAATAATTATATTTTATGATAAAAATTTAATTGATGTCTCACAATTTTAGTATACACAATCTTTTTATTAAGTTTAACATGTTTGATTGTAAATCTTCTTGTTAAGTTCAACATGCTTGATTGTAAATCTTCTTTTATTCTTATTGAAGTTCGTATTAAACTTGGTCCAAAACTTACATGTGAAAAACTTAACTCTACTTTATATAGATTTTTGGTAATTTAATTATCTAACCATTATTAGGTCAAATATTTCATATGTTATTGGTGTTACTTTTAGATTTATGTAGGATCCATATTTGGATCATTGAAAATTAGAAAAAAAAAATAGGTATATCAAAGGAACTGTAAACTATGATTTATTTTATTCTTCTATTAAAAATATTAATTTATATAGTTATTGTGAAACTGACCATGCTGGTGATACTATAATTCATAAATCTATTTATGTATATGTGTTTAAGTTTAGTGCAAGTGTTATCACTTAGAATAACAAGAAGTACCTTATTGTTTCTATCTCTTCTATAGAAACAGAGTTTAGAAGCACTATGGAAGCTGATAAAGAAGCCACATAGATATGAAGGTTATTTGATGAATTTTATTTGAATGTTTCTTATAATATTATCCTTCATTAGATAACCAAAGTTGTATAGCTCTGACAAAAAATACGGTGTAACACTAAATAACTACATATTGAAGTTCATGTGCATTCTATTTAAGAAAGTCCTTAATGATGATATTGATCTACAGTTGTATCATATGGATGAACAAGTGGTAGATATCTTCACAAAACCACTTGGTGTTACCAAAAAATTTAATTTCATGTAATGTTGAGCATCGCATAGTTGTTATTGAGGGGGAGTGTACATGACAATACCACTTCTTAATGTCTATGTATTTCTTATCATTCTATATGCCTCTTATTATTGTAAAACATTATAAAATTCATGTGAAAGTTATATAATTTAATTAAAAATTTTATGAAAATTTTAATTTTATACCCCAATACATTAAAAATATAATTCGTAATAGAGGTCCTTATATTATAAAAGGCTCTTACAAAATAAGTGATTATTTTTCGAGAAACTGTGAGATGTAGTCTCACAATCATACTAGCATAAACTTACTTTCAAGTAGTTTATGGATTATAATTTCTTTAGTTTTAAAAGGTGATATTTGGCATGATGAAAGTTTTTAAATCCTTCAATTTTATATATAATATAATTCCTTTTATGATGACTATGACATTTATCACCACTTAGCATTAAGGAGTGTTAAAACATTTAATGTATAAATCATGAAATTATAATACCCTTATTATATTTTAAGTAGTTAAATAATAATTATTTCTTATTTATTAACATTGGTTAATAACCTCGTGTAAATAAATAATAAAATGAAAATTATTTATTAATTTTTGATAAAAATAAAACATATTTGTTTATCATTACCGGTAATTTAAAATTTCATCAGGATGGTTGGACTCATTATTTACAATGATCACATCTTTTATCATTTCACTATAAATAGTCTTATCCCTATTATGAAAAACAACACGAGTTATGAAAATATTATTGTGAATCATGAATTATGTATGAACAAAGGTTTTTGTGAAGTCTATTAAAGAAGTGAGAAGGAGGAATTTATGTATTGGGGTGATTTGGTTTTTCAAATATATGAATATCACATTGGTGGGTTGTTTACCTTTTTGATATTTTCTCATGATAAATACTTGTGTACTATGTCAATTGATTTTTATTAATTTATATGTTTTATTTATTAAATTCAATCTAAATCTATCATGTTTAGGTACATTATTTTATCCAATTTAACATCAACTAGAAGGCATTCTTATCTAGGATCTCTGATATATGATATGGTTCAATCCATAAAAGAGTGAAATTATCATGTTGTCCTTTATTATCATGTGATTTATCCCATAGAAACACCAAGTTAGAGATCTTGAAGGCCTTAATCTTGGATCTTTTTTCAACCCTTCTTTAACACTATCTTAATGTTTATTGAAATTGTGTAGTGCTTCAATTTTTGTGTCCTCCATCTAAACTATGTTTAATAGTCTAGATTATACTCTTTCATCTTCTCCTATGTACTTTTGCATGAATTAGTATGTTAGTATCTTGATATTAATAGAAAATATTTGTTATTTTCCATACACCAGCAAAAATGATGAAGCATGTAGGGCTTGTTTTTGCTTGGTTCTATTTGCCCATAATGCATACTGCAATAAGAGATGTCATTCTCTTAGTTTGTCTTGTGACAAATTCTTAATGGTATTTATTAGACTCTTATTTATGAATTTATCTACTCTATTTCCTTATGGATAGTAGTTTGAATAAAAAATAATTTTGATTTGATTGTCATAGGCCCATTCTATAAATTCAGAAGATTGAAAATTTGGATTGTTATCACAAACTAAGGAAATGGGAGTGTCAAACCTAATCAATATATTTTATTTCATTAACTTGATGAATTCAATTACTCTATAATTATTTATTTTTATTGTTTTAGTCCACCTGGTACAATATTCAAAAATTATGAGGATAAATTTGTGTACTATCAAAGAGTTTGGGTTTATCACCCCAATAAAATTAATCCCCCATTGGGTAAAGGGACATCCCTCGATGACTGGTTGTAAAGGTATGACAATATTTACTTCTTTCTTCCTAAATGACTAAAAATCATTATAGGTCCTGATATGATTGTGGGCATCCTTAAATATTATAGGCTAATAATATCCCATCCTTAGATTTCTATGAGTTATTTTATTTTCTAAGGGATGCCCATTGTCTATCTTTTGATGTAGATTGTTTAAGATGTTTGCAGCCTTTTCTTTTGAAATATATCTCATATAAACACATTCATAGTTATTTTTGTATAAGACTCCTTTCTTGATCATGTAAATAATTAATTTGATTCTGAGTACTCATCTCTGCTCTCTATTTAATTTAGGAAGACACAAACCTATGAACATGCAATGGATGATTTGAGTGTACCACTCATCACCAGTTACCTAAGTCTCATTAATATGTTTAATATTTATTTTTGAATTAGTCTCGATCATTGATTGGGTGATCCCTTAGCCTCTTACCATCTTGGCTATCCTGATCTCAAGGTTAAACTCCTAAAGTTTAGCCATCTATTTGCTTTTTTTTTGCCTGGTTCATTCTAGCCAAGTGTGAGCTTGACATTAGGATCATGCACAGCGACATACATTTTGTTTTATAATATATAGTGCCTAAAAATTTTGACAACTTTAATCAGGGTATAAATCTACTTATCTATCATAGAGTATTTTAGTTCAACATCCTTCAAATTAGTACTCATGAAGGTAATAGGATATTCATTATCTTTTACCTTTTGGGTAAGCAAGACAACCACAATATGTTATGAAGTAAATGAGTAGAGATAGAAATCCTTACTGAAATCTAAACTAATTAGAATTGGAGCTTCAGTAATGGTATTTTTTGTCTTATAAATCTCTATAGGCTTCTATCGTCCACTCTATCTTAGCATATTTATTCAACGTAATCTTTGTAAATCTAGAAATGAATTTTTGCATAGAGTTTATCTTACCAAAGAAGGACTTTAGTTCCTTATTATTGTTGGGAGGTGTTAACTTGGATATGGCATACACTTGATCTAAATCAATGGAGAACCCATCTTTGATGATTATGTGGACTAATAGTTACCCTTAAATAACTTCAAAGATACTTTTCTATGTTGTTAGTGACATTTCATATTTTTTACATCTATCAAACACCATTCAAAGATGGTCTACGTGATCAAATCTATTTTTGGACAATACAGTGAGGTAATCTATGTATATGATGATGCACTTACCAACCAACCCTTAGAAATCAAATTTTATAGCTCTATAAAATTTTATTCCTACATTAATTTGGATAAGAACATCCTCTTATATGCAAAAAATATCTACTTTTTTGTGATGGTAGTCTTCATCTGATCATCTATCTCTACCATTACATGATTATAGCAAGATAATCCATCCAAAGACATTGTCTCTAATCTACTTACCATTTCAATTACCTCATATAGTGAGGGCATGAGGTAATTATCTTTACCTGATGATCTATTCATATTCTTAAAATCAACACAGAGTTTGATTTCTCTACTCTTTTTCCATAGGTACCAAATTAACTACCCAAGTAGAATGCCTAATTGGGAAATAAATTCTAGCCTCTAGTAACTTTTGTACTTCTATTTGAATTAGAATTTATCAAATTAGATTTATTGGCCTCTATCTCTACCTAAATGGCTTATGATCTGGATTCAATGGGATAGTGTGAATAATGATTATAGGATCAAAGACTTTCAAGTTTTCATATGTATAAGCTATCACATCTTTGTATTCTACCAGTAGGGGTTTCAAATTTTATTTCTTAAATTGAGTGCAACTTAGGCCTACATTCACCTACTAGTGGTGTTGGTTAGTACCCAAATTTTTTTGGTAAAAGCTTATTTAGTTGCTCGTGGTGGTTTTTGTTTTTGATCTTGGGGGTCTAGATCAAAACATCACTCTAAGGAGACCATGCCCAGATGGATGTGGTTCTCTTTTAATTTTAAAACACCATCTTCTCCTATGTCTTCACCATGCATGGGTTTGACATCCTTTTCATAAATTATCTGAGCTTTGAAAGATCTATATTTATTCATGAATTGTACTTTTTATTGGCCATCCTCAAACACTTGGAAGTTTTCCATTTTATTTTGGACTAAGGGTCAAGAAACCAACTCTACTAATAACTTATGCATTTTCGACTCCTAGAGTAGTGCAAAATTAGTAGTTGAGTGATGAGTCCATAAAATAACTCATTATTACTATAGTTTATGACTTTAAATATGTCAAATGGTTAAGCATTGTATATAATCTTGATATTTAGAACTTGCATAAAGAAGGAAATAGATGCTTATATATATATAAACTCATGTAAATCTTAAGTCTATATTATTTGCACTTTGTTCTGAAATTTGCATGTTTTAAGCTTCACATTTTGACATGTACAAGCAATAGTAGTATTAATATGAGTTTTGGTAAGATTTCGTGAAGAGGAGGATCTAAGACAAAGAATGAATCATATAAGATACAACTATGAATTTTGAAGCTTGCTATGGATTTTGATAGTTAGCTATGGATTTTGACAATAAGTTATAGATTTTGATAGTTAGTTATGAATTTTGATAATCAACTATGAATTTCCATAAAAAACTAAGGATTGTAGTAGTTTTGTTATAGATTGACCCAATTTTATCTAAAATTGATCATAGTACATTCTAAAGGGTTCAGATAGTTTCTCCAAATTCTTCATGATAATCTAAAAGACTCTTTTTAACATTTCTATTTTTGTGCATGTATATAAATATCTATCTATTTCTGCTTAGTCTTCTATTTTTTAGAGATGTTACTCTAGGTTACAACAATGAAGATAGAAGATATGAGTATCAATATATGTAAATATTTGGTCGATATAGTTAGGCATAAAAATTATTATCTATGGATTCTTTGACTCCTTAAAGATCTCATTGCAATGACTTTCTATTATAACTATATCACCCAATCTATCTAGAATATCTTCCTATTTCAAATCAGTTAAGTTGTTATCTGGGATGTACGAATAAACATTTTTTTAGTATAGAATAAATAGATAGATCCATGATTAGATCTATAAATTTTTACACCTACATATAGAGATATTGTAATTTTGATTATTTTTTGAAATACAAATTATTGTAGTAGTTTCCTTTCTCAATCTATGTGTTGAAGAAATACCTTAGAACTGAGTTGATTTGAACCTAGATCTAAGGGTGAGAAAGGACTCACTCCCCAAGAAAACAAGATATTTATTTGGTATTTATAAATTAATTTTGTATTTATTTCAATTAAAGATTGATATAGATATATATTTGTATAATTAAGATTGAAAACCTGTAGGATAGATTGAATAGTTAATTTGTTATTTCCAACATAAGCATTTGTTTCATTCTTACAAACTTTGTAAATATAGATTTATGATTGCTTTTATTCAGTGAGGATTTGACATTCTTTTAATTTTTTAAGAGTGATTTGAATAGGTTTGTTTTTCAATTGTGTGAAGCATTTTTAGATTCTATAAATTAGATTAGATTGAGTTATTTATGTTTTTTGCAAAGAGTGTTTCTTTCCAAATAGTAGCTTAGAAGTTAGAAGTAAATATAGATTAGCATAACATCCAAAAAACCCAAAAAATAAATATTGTCAACCTAAAATCAATAAATTACTTTACTATAAATAGCTTTAGGCACCATCTTGGTGAGAATAGACACTAACATAAGTTGGTTAAATAAATGGGTAATAATGACACCTATCATTTTTGGTGTTGTTACCAAGGACCCTTTCAGGTTTCAGTAAGGTAAAAAATTAGGCTAACAATCTATAAAATAAAAAATATATAAAAATAGAATAAAATCACTCTATCATCAATATCAAGTATATGATTAAGCCACGGGATTCATAGGGTAGATTTGTTCTAAAATATTCTGATCTTTTATAGGAAAGAATCAAGATAGTCATAGACAAAAATGATAGCTTGCAAAAAGAGTTAAGAGTATCTTTCAAAAATATCTCTAGAGGGCTAGAAGAATCATCTACTATAATAGCTAAAATTATAGATACTGAACAACCAAAACTCCCTCCTCTCAATAGAATTTTATTTGACATGGGAAAAAATGTAGACAAGGTGGAGAACACTTATATAAATGCTCCTGAAAGGACCTTCTCTTATCCTATTGTCTTTAAAGATGATGAATGAAAAATAAAAAATATGTCTCCAGTAAATTTGCTTACATTTAGAGGTCTATCCACCAAAGACCCAAATCAATTTCTTTTTGAGTTTAAGGTTCTCTTTCAGACTTATGATTACACCTTAGATAGACAAAAGATGAAACTTTTTCCTTCTACTTTGAAGGAAGGAGCAATGAGGTGGTTCATGGGGCTAGAAAGGAACTCTATTCACACTTAGAGAGAAATGAAAACATCATTCTTGGATAAATATCAAGACTATTGTGGGGTCAAATATAATAATGAAGTTTTTTTTCAAAATCAAACAAAATGAAGATAAGAACCTTAAGGATTACTTAGATAGATTTGCCTTTGCTCTCAATAGATGTGGTTATGAGTTACCTAAAGAAGTGATCAAAACTATTTTCCTTAAGGTATTGGATAACTCTTCTAGGGATTCTTTGAATTTTATGGGGAAAGGAGATATTACTAAACTAGATTTCTAATGAATCACATGGTTATGCACAAACTACTCTACAATAAAACCTAAAAGTAGAAGAGGAAAATTTGGAAAATCTAGTGATGTACGCTAGTTGATGGAAGAACTAGCAAACTTTAAAATAGACATACTAGTACAGTTGAATTCAACATTGGATGGATTGTAGGCAAAGGACAAATCTAATATTGAGCCATTAGAGATCTATTACCCAAAATATAGATTGAAACATGCACTTAGAGACTATCTTTTAGATAAAACTAAAATTTATGGAATATGTGATGCTAAAGATCATGACACAAATAATTGTAGTCACTTCTCTAGTCTCAAGAATCAGTTCAAAAAAAATGCACAAACTATAAAAAAAATCAATTATGTTCAAAAACAAGGAAATACCTTTAAAAAAAATCAATAGTTTGGCTCAAGAATTATTTATCAATAATGGCATGCACCTCCATAAATATGGGTTGTACCACCATGGGGCACCCAAAAATGGATAGCACAATAGTGGATGATGCCCCAGCCTTTTTAATAAACATGTATGCCACAAGGCATCAACAACCATAGACAAATCAACACCAGAATTCTGGTCCAAACTATAATCAACAACAAAAAACATTAATGAATCCCCAAGGAGATCAAGCAACCCCTTTAGAACAAGTAAACCAACCTCAACTAGATATTCAACTAGTGGCAAATTGAAAAAATAGATAGGTTTTTGTAAATAAATAGGGTGAAACAATGGGGGTAGGAGCTATTGAATGTGCAGACATTCTTCTCAAATCAAGAATAATAGTGCAATAACCTTAGATCATCATCATAGAAGTACCACAAGAAAAAACAAATCCATAAATTCAACCAAAAAAAGAAAAGTCTAAAGAAAAAATTGAAAAAATAAAGGAAGTTATCATAACACCTCCATCTGTGCTTTTTCCAAAACTATTCAATTAGAAAACAAAAAGAAATCTAAATTGATCCAAGAATTCAAAAAATTAAACATGGAGATTATATTTTTGCAAGCCATCAGAGACATCCCAAAAGTAAATTAGGTGATAAAAAATCTATGTATCAAGACACTTGGTAGAAAAATACAATATCCTAAGACTATATAGGTTTATGGTAAGCTTGTTGATTTATTATCAAGAAATTTGCTTTTGCTTAAATATGGAGACCCAAGAAGTCTTGTCATTTTTGTAAATATTAGATAGCAGAAGATACCAAATGTATTAGTAGACTTAGGAGTTGTTATTAATGTGATGATTACGTACACCATGAAAAAAAATTCTTTGAAGGACATGCAACCAACCACCACAATCCTACAAATGTTAGATCATTCAACTACCAAACCAGAAGGTGTCATTGAAGACATAATGTTGACTATAGAATCATGGGAGTATCCTTTTAACTTTATTATCCTCTAACCTAAAAATAAATAGATTGGATACCTAATAATTCTGGGAGACCTTGGTTCGCAACTGTAGCAGCATTGATTGATTATAGATCAAGAGACATGACCATCTCAAATGGTCTTAAATCAAAATGCATTTTTTTATATCCCCCTGCTCAACCATCAATCAATATTGTCAAATAGTTATGGGTTGACCAACCTGATGAAAAATGTGACAACATATCTTCTCTATCTATGGTTACAATAATTGATCATGTAGAGGAAGTGAAGGAATGAGCAGGAGATACACAGGATCCACAGGATCAATCCAGGAGAGAGAACCCACAACAAATAACCTGCAAATATTTCTAGAGAATAAATAAATTTGTCACACCTAAAAAATACGTGATAATCCACAAATTTCTCTGTATATTCTCAATAATCTCTCATTAATTTCTCATATAATGCAAAGTATTTATAATACAAATAGTTTGTTTCATGTTAACAAACTATTTGTAATGATTACAAAATAGAGAAAACAAACTATTTGTTTTCTCATACTACGAACAAATATATTGTTGAGAAATTCTCAACAATAAAATAAATTAACCAAGGTAAATAAATTTTACCCTCGGTAATAAATAACTTACCCTATTAACCCTAGGTAAGCTTAAATATGCATTATTCCAACACCCTCCCTTAAGCGAAACATAGGGAGAATGACAAACAAGGATGGGTCCCGGCTACTAGGCCTGATAAGGTACCCATGTACAAACCAATCAAAAATATATGAAAAATAAAGGAAGGAAGGACTTCATGGGAAATCCCCCCCAAGGACAACTTCCTTCACCCCAAGCATCGCTCGCAACTGAAGATAACGAGGAGAAGCCAAAGGTTTAGTGAAGATGTCTGCAATCTGCTCAGCTGTAGGCACAAACTCCAAAGAAAGAACTCCATCTTGAATAAGATGTTGAATGAAGTGCATGTGAATCTCAATGTGTTTTGTCCGTTGATGCTCAACAGGATTGCGTGAAATAGAAATTGCACTTTGGTTATCACACCAAAGAGTAGTAGGACCCTGCTATGTGAAGCTAAACTCTCCAAGCAACTATCGAAGCCAAAGTATCTCCTGAATAGCTTTGACAGCACCTTGATACTCAACCTCAGTAGAAGACAATGCAATAGCAGTCTGCTTTTTGCATGCCCAAGCAACTGGACCTGAACCAAGTGTGAAAGCAAATCTACAAGTGGACTTGCGAGTGTCAACATCACCAGCCCAATCAGAGTCAGTGTATCCAACAAGCTGTGTAGATCTCTGTGGTGTGTAATGTATACCAAAGTGAGTGGTGCCCCGAATGTAGTGCAAAATACACTTGGCTGCTTGCCAATGACTCTCATGAGGCTCATGTGAGAACTGAGAGACAAGGTTCACAGCAAATGTGATGTCGGGACGGGTATGAGTCAGGTATAAAAGACTACCTACAAGTTGCCGATACAAAGTGGAATCAACAAGAGGAGTCATACAAGTGGCAGACAACACAATACCTGACTGATATGGAGTGGGTGTGGGCTTACAATCAGTCATGCCAAATCGATGAAGAAGATCTGTCGCATACTTCTGCTGTCCAATAGAAATGCCCTCAGAAGACTGAAAAACTTGAAGACCAAGAAAATAATGTAGAATTCCCAGATCTGTCATATCAAACCTATCTGCCAACTTGTCCTTGATGTCATGTATCAAGGAATCTGAACTGCCAGTGAGGATGAGATCATCAACATACAAAACCAAAATGACAAGCTCCTCACTTTGCTTCAGGATGTATACATTGTGATCTGACTCACAACGAATAAAACCAGAACTCAAAAGAAAACTATCCATCTTCTCATACCAAGCTCTAGGAGCTTGTTTGAGGCCATAAAGAGAACGACGGAGTCTAAAAACCAATGATGAGTCCTACACAAATCTTGGAGGCTGCTCCATATAGATCTCCTCATGGAGATCACCATGTAAGAAAGCACTTTTCACATCCATCTAAAAAATAGACCAAGAATGTGAAGTAGCAAGAGAGAGTACAAGCCGAATAGAATCCATCTTAGCTACAGGGGCAAAGGTCTCAGAGTAATCAACCCCTTCAACCTGTGAAAAACCCTTAGCTACTAATCTATCTTTGTACTTATCTACTGATCCATCTGCAGCATATTTGGTCCTATAGACCCATTTACATTTTACAAGTTTTCTTCCCTTAGGAAGAGGGACAAGATCCCAAGTATCATTCTTCATCAATGAAGAATACTCATCATACATAGCAACATCCCACTCGGGTATACCATTAGCCTCGAAAAACAACACTAGATCATCTGTGCAAGCTTGTCCCAAAAGAGCAACACTAGATGTCTGTGAGCGAGTGTGACGAGAATCAGATGGATCACCAACAAAAGAACCAGCTACTTGTAGAGTGCTCTTTGCCCACATAGGCAAAGGTGGTGAAGAAGATGGTTGTGGTGGCTGAATAAGTGCAACATCATCATCATCAACAATAGAAAGCAAATCCTCACTATCCTCAGTAGGAGGGGGAGAAGAAGAACTAGATGTACACTCCTGTGGAGTGGGTAACTCATCAACCTGAACATCTCGTCGAAAAAACACATCATGTGTGACAGGATCAAAAAGACGGTAGGCTTTTATATCTTCACAATAACCAACAAAAATGAGTGGTTGGCTTTTCTTCTCCAATGCTTTACGTTTGTCATCAGGAATGAATGCCCATGCTTGACTCCCAAAGATGCGAAAATCTGAAATATCAGGCTTGCTCCCAAACCAAGCTTCTTTTGGTGTCATATTTTGCACATCTTTGTGAGGCATACGGTTTTGAATGTAGTTTGCACAATTTACAGCTTCAGCCCAATATTGTGGACCCAAATTTTTAGAGTGAATCATACAATTAGCCATCTCTTTCAATGTTCGATTCTTCCTCTCTGCTACACCATTTTGTTGAGGAGTGTGTGGTACAGTGAACTGATGTTGTATCCCATGCTCAATACAAAAATCATAGAAAGCATTACTGTCATATTCCCCCCCATTGTCAGTGCGTATCTTCTTAAGAGGAAGAGATGATTGTTTTTCAACAAAGGCTTTGAAAGCCTTAAAAGTTTCAAAAACTTCACTTTTCAACTTGAGAAAATATACCCAAGTTTTACGAGTGAAATCATCAATGAATGTGAGTGCATATTTAGCCCCTGAAAAAGAACGAGTTGGAAAAGTCATCAAATCACTATGAACCAACTCTAAGGGTGCATTTGCACGTGTGGCCTTACCAACTGGAAATGGATCCTGGTGCTGTTTACCAACTAGACAACCAGGACACACCCCATCAATACAAGAGACCTTAGGAAGGCCTTTTACAAGATGTTTTGTACTCATTTGTTGCATATATCCATAACTCAAATGTCCCAATCTCTCATGCCACAATTTGCTGAGATTATTACCATGTGTTATAAGTGAAGAACCAGAAGACACAAAAGACTCAAACTTATCAAAAGTATAGAGTCTTACAGTATGGTCTGCTGTACCTGTAGCAACTATCTCACTAGGATCATTACATTATCTTATTACAACATTATGTGAAGTAAACTCCACAATTTTACCAGTACCAGAATTACATATTTGATATATAGAGAGAAGATTAGAAGAGATCTGAGGTACAAGCAATACATTGTTAAAACATCCATCTTGTTTATCAACAGTACCTGATCCCAAAACTTCAATCTGTGAGGAGTTACCCATAACAATATGTGATGTACTGCAATCTGTAAGGGATGACAATAGATCCTTAGAATGTGTGAGATTGTGAGAAGCCCCTGAGTCAAAAATCCACTGATCCTGACATGAAGATATGGCCCTGGCTGAAAGTGCTTTCCCTTTTCCTATAGAAGTAGAAGGAGATGGAGACGGAATAGAAATTTTGTGTTGTCTGACCGCTGCCTCTAATGCTTCCATCTTCTTAAAACATCTACTTTCATCATGATTAGGACCACCACAAAAATTACATGGACCAAATGTTTTCTTCTTTTGCTTAAAGGACTTTTTGGTCTTAGTAGATTTAGAATGATGAGGTGATTGGGTGGTGGACTCTGGAGGGTTATTTGAAGGTGCTTGCTTTTTAGACTTAGGTGAAGGTTTTCCTTTAGAAGAATTAGCAACTAGAGCATGACTAGGTCCAGGTAGAGCATCTAAGGCCATTAATTTTGTTTGCTCCCTAGTCAATCTTTCACAAAAAACTTCAAAGGAAGGCCATTTGAATTCATCACCTAATGTATCCATCATAGTATAAAAAGCAGAGGAAAAAACACTATATGGTCCTTTCAACTTTGACAAAATCATGAAAATGCACTCCTGATCACTTTTATCCTTGTCACCAGCTTTCAATTATGACCTTATAAATTTGAATTTTGCTAAGAATTCATCTATTGCAGGGAAATCTGATGGAGAGAGAGTACTCAATTCTGCATCTAATTGCAAAATTTTAAACTCATTAACTTTGCCAAATAGGTTTTTAAATTTTTCCCATACCTCTTTTGGTGTAGTAGCATCTGCAATATGAAATTGAATATTATCTGAGACGTTGAGGCAAATCAATCCAAGAGCCTCATCCTGCTTACAACCATATGCATATTTGTCTTTTTCAGTGGTGAATGCTGCAGGTATCATTTCAGAAAAAATTATCCATAAGCCCTTTGATTGAAGGAGTTGTTGCATTTTCGGCTTCCAAACATGTTAATTTATAGAATTTAGAGGTTCAAACAATCGAGATTCCATTCCCGAGGAAGATGATGAAGTTGACAAGAACAATCTAGACATTTTTTTTTCCTCAAAAAAACACCCCTAAGCGTTACAATTTAACGTCTCCCGATGAAAAAAAAAATTTAGCCTTGGCTTATACAAAATTAAAAAATGGATTTATGCAAAAAAATGTAGGGGGATTTGACCCCAAGACCTCCTCCCTACAAATTTTTAACAAAATATCTCTAGCCGCTTTAGCAAAGTCAAATTTGAACTTTCAAAGCTAGAGACTTGCATTTAAACCACTAAAAATTAAACTAATTAATTAAAAAAAAGCCAAAAATGACTCACACATGTGATATATCAGCTTAATAATCTTTGGCTTTATCAAAAATAAACTCTTTTTCCAGCAAGGCGTGGTTGTCAGAGAAATATTTGAGACAAATTGTAAACACAGTTCAGGAAAAAACACTTTTTAGCAATGCAGAATGGCTCCACTGGATCTGCCAAAAGGACTGTACGGCCTGCTCCAAATCCGTCCTTATCAGCATGAAATGAAATATTTTGATGTCTTCTATCACATGGAATTTAAAAATTTGGATTTTATGCAGCATAAGGCGTCCAAAAAAGATAAATCCGTACGGCTATACAGCAGGCAAAAAATAGTTTTTAATTTCCTGTTGTTGGCTTCCAAAACATTGTACGGCCTGATCCAAATTCATCAAAATTTATATGGATAGAAATATATAAGAGTCATATTTCATTAACAGGTCTCATATTTGAAAAAAATCCACCGTACGATCTGCCACATCAGAAAAACGGACAGGTACTGCAGTCTGCCAACAGTCTGCCAACAGGGACCAGTCTGCAATTATTTAAATGAAAGAGCTGTACGTCCAGCATTAAATTCAAAAATTAAAATTTTAATGGATTCCTGACTTGATTTCCTACGTCCTCATGAAAAAAAATCTGATTTTTGCAATCTGTACGGTCATTTAATGAGCATAAAGTACAGAATTTTTCAAAAAAAAACTAGTAAATAAGAACCAGAATTTGAGAGAATTAAAAATATCTGTAACACATCAATAAAATAATATTTTTGAATGTGTTAAAAGATGAAAAATTTCAGGGAAGAGGATCTTCAACTGGAACTCTAAGCTCTGATACCATGAAGGAATGAGCAGGAGATACACAGGATCCACAGGATCAATCCAGGAGAGAGAACCCACAACAAATAACCTGCAAATATTTCCAGAGAATAAATAAATTTGTCACACCTAAAAAATAGGTGATAATCCACAAATTTCTCTATATATTCTCAATAATCTCTCATTAATTTCTCATATAATGCAAAGTATTTATAATACAAATAGTTTGTTTCATGTTAACAAACTATTTGTAATGATTACAAAATAGAGAAAACTAACTATTTGTTTTCTCATACTACGAACAAATATATTGTTGAGAAATTCTCAACAATAAAATAAATTAACCAAGGTAAATAAATTTTACCCTCGGTAATAAATAACTTACCCTATTAACCCTAGGTAAGCTTAAATATGCATTATTCCAATAGGAAGTATATGATGAGTTATTAATAAGTATTGAAACTGATATGGATCTTGACAATATAGCTATGGATCTTGATAGTCCATCTACAGATCTTGATAGTCCATCTATAGATTGCAATAAACTAGCTACGAATTACAATAGACTAGCTATAGATTTGAATAGAAGACCCTTTCAAAGTAACACTTCATATTATTATAATTATTCATCCTCATCCACCTATTAAAATACATTATATGATCATAAGGACATTTAAAATAGCAAGATACAATGGGCATATGAAGGCCAAAACTCATTTCTTATAGCCTTCCATTGTCTTTTAGTTGGATTCATTCTTACAAGAGAAAATTTTGTTAAAGATGTTATTACATTTCATGCATTAATCTCACATCTTTTTCCTCTCAACTCATTTATGAGTGAATTCAAATAAATATACTTTTCTCATCTAGGCACTAAATAAATCATAGTGGCACCAAGGAAGACACTCAACATAAATAGTTGGTTGACAAATTATCAGAAAATAAATTTTTTTGATATACTCAGAGATTACATTCAAGCTTTTACATGGGAATATCAAGATATGAAATGAATTAATCCAATCATATGTATACACCAAATTTTACATAAAAAACATTAAGCCAGTAAGGCAGCCTCAAAGAAGAATTAATCCTACCTTAAGAGACATTATGAAAATTGAAATTGAGAAGCTATTAGAAATAGGATTTATTTATCCCATTTATGATATCCAATAGATCTCTCCCTTGGTCATTGTTCCCAATAAAAATGTTAAATAGAGAATATGTGTGGATTATAGAGAGCTAAACAAAGCAACAATGAGAGACTACTTCCCTCTACCCTTCATTGATCAAGTACTTGACAATTGGGCTGGAAAAAGATACTTTTTTTATAGATGGCTTTAGTGGATACAACCAAATACAAGTGGCACCTAAGGATCAAGAGAAAACAACATTCACCTACCCATGGGGGACATTTTCTTATAGGGTCTTTCCCTTTGGTTTATGCAATGCACCTGCCACTTTCCAATGAGCTATTCTAGCCATATTTTTAGACTTGACCAATGACTATGTAGAAGTTTATATGGATGATTTTATTATTCATGAAGAATATTTTGATGAAATTTTAAGCAATATTGAAAAATTATTACAAAGATGTGAGTACCACCATTTGTCTCTAAGTCATGAGAAATGTTTGATTATGGCAGAAGAAAGCATAGTTTTAGGACATCAGATTTATGTAAAATGAATCCAAGTAGATCCAAAAAAAATTGAAATCATTTCAAACTTACATATTCTTCAAAATCAGATTGACATTAAGAGTTTTCTAGGACATGTAGGGTATTACAAAAGATTCATAGAAGATTTCAACAAGATTGTTGCTCCAATGTTTGCTCTACTTACAAAATAAAGTGAATTTGTTTGAAATCTATCATATCAACAAACATTTGAAACCATAAGAAAAAAGCTCAATATTGCACCAGTCTTAAAAGGACCTAATTGATCATATCCCTTTCATATTTATAATGATGCATCTAATCATGTTATGGGAGTTGTTTTGGGATAGAAAGATGAAAATAAACATATGTATGTCATATATTACATAAGCAAGAACTTAACCTCAATTGAAATAAATTATATAACTACTAAGAAGGAATTCCTTGTGATTTATGCCATAAAAAAATTTAGACACCATATTACTAGCTATAAAATCTTTGTATATATTGATCATTCATCTATTTGGTGTTTGATGAATAAGCCACTAGTAGGAGGAAGAGTTATTAGATGGTTTTTGTTGCTTCAAGAATTTGACATAACAATTGTTGATAAACCAAAAAAATTCAATGTGGTTGCTAATTTTTTTTCCAGATTGTGTAATGAAGATGAAGAAGAACCTATAAAAGACAAATTTTTGGATGAACAATTATTTATTGTGTCAGCTCAAACACCTTGTATTGTGGATATAGCAAATTTTCTAGCTACAGGGAAGTTTCTTTTTTAATGTACCAAAAAGGAGAAAAAACATTTAATTAGAATGACTTCTTCTTCGACCTTATTTTATCCAATGTGGAGATGAAAGAAAGGGGAAATCAAGAGGAGATGACACATGAAAAAAATTGAATTGCTTTAAATCACAAAAATGTGATAAAGGGAAAAAAGGGATACAATGACAACAAAGGTGTGATTCCTTATCATAAGACTGAGGGAAATGGAGGAAAACATGCTAACATAGATTGATTGCATAAATTCCATCTAGAAAAAGAAGCAAAAGCTAAAGTCTAAGAACAAGGATCACAAATATGGAAATATGGCAATTTTATGAGGAAGGTTGAGTCCTATCCACAGTATTACCTGGCAACTCATAAAATAAAGACCCATGAGGGTGCTCATAAGAAAAAATAAAGCAAAGTGAGGAATCCTTTTTATAAAGCACCTCACAAAATAAAAACCCAAAGGATGCCAAAATAGCAATGGCAAAAAATAACAAGAGAAGGAAAATAATTAAAAATATGGTAATTGTGTGAGGGGTGTCAAGTCCTATCCACGGTCTTACGAATCAAATCACAAAAGATAAACCCACGAGGATGTCAAAATAAAAAGAATACTATGGTACATCAAGAGGAAAATTCTAAATAAAGGGGCAAAAAAGATCATGAAGCTACTAAGCCAAAGAATGTTAGAAAAAGACAAAATATAAGAGAGAGATATATAAGGGCAAAAATGAAAGCAAATGCCAAATGTGATGTGTAAGAAAACTAAAGAACATAAAGGAAAATAATGATGATAGTAAAGTGAAACTAAAAGAAGAAATATGCATAAAAACAAAGAAACATGAGACAAAAAGAATAAGTATAATTTATGTTAACATTTGTATCAAAGATGAGCATGTGAGAGACAAGTTTATATGTATCGAAAGGTTTCTTGAAGCTGGATTTATTTTTTATTATGCATTAGAGAATAAGAGTGGGCATCACAAGATGCCCCAAAAGGTAAGTGGATGTAGGGATGGGCATTGGAAGATGCCCCAAAGTCTAAAGTGACATGTGGATGGGCATCGCAAGATGCCCCAACATGTGAAGGGACATGAGGTGATATTAAACCATTAGAATATTTTACATTGGGTTGGTAAGTGCATTTAGATTTAGGTAAATTTGTTGGTTTTTTATATTTTAAGGAGGTTGAATGTGACATATGATGTTTATGAGAGCTATGAAGAGGTAAAAGAGGTAAAAGAGGTAAAGGAGGATAATGGATGATATGTTTTGGAGTAGGCATTTGAACTAGGTACTCTTTTGGTTCATGTGACTTAAGAGTTTTAGGTTCAATGGATGCCACAATATGTTTAAAGTTGTTCATGTTATTTATCCTTTCCTTATTGGTGTAGGAATAAGGATCACTTTTTCTTTGAACAAAATTAGCAAATGAGGTATAAGTATGGGATGATTTTTTTTGTTCATTGGGTAGTTGATGTTGATGTGATTGTGGTTCTTGAGATTCAATTTGAGAAACTTGAAGATAATCTTGATAACATTTTTTTATGAGAGTATCAAGATTGAAATGTGGACCAAGCAAGGAAGAAATAAGAAAATGGTGAAGATCACGACAAGACTCATAAGAATAACTTATATTAACATGCCACCAACAAAAAATTTCCAAATTGTACCATTTTGGAGGAGGTTTGGAAGGATCAAAGTTCATGGGTTTAGAGGGTGGAAATTTTTCCTTAAGTTGTTCTAGACTCAAGGTAGGGTGGTTTGGGTTAAAATTGGTTGAATTGGATGCTCCATGTTGAGGTTGGGGAGACTTGGATGAATCAATGGTATGAAAAGAAGATTTGAAAGATGCTTTAGTAGTTGTTTAAAGTGGTTCAAATTGAGTCATAAGAAATTATTTCATTTTTTCTTGGTCTAAGGCTTCTTCTAAACCTTTTGGTGAAAAAATTCAAACTTTGTATTGAAGAGAAGGTTTAAGAGTAGTGACAAATAGTTTTATAAGAGCGTCATCATTCATGTTATGGTCCACTTTATGATCAAGAGACTTCCATCACTTGATGAAAGTATGAGAAAATTCATTAGGAAGTTTGGCATTGATAAAATGTCTAAGGTAATTTTCAGGAAGGTCATCATGTTTTAATTTATTCACTAGAGCATTGACTAAATCCTTTAGTTGTGAGATGGAATGTCTACGAAGTTGGTTGTACCATTCAAGTGCATCACCAACAAAGGCTCTGGCTAAGAGCTTGGTGGTAGCAAAGGTATTAATTTGGACCCATTCCTTATAGATATTACCAAAAGACTTAAAAAATATATTTGGATCCTTAGTCCCATTATATGTGATATTTGGAGAAATGTTTCCAATATCTATAGATGCAATAAATGGGGATAAAGGTTCATTTTGAAGATGTTGAAGCATTTTGTTATTCATTAGAGGTTGAGGTATGATATTCCCATTGTCATATCTAAGAGGAAGAGGGATAAAATTTGGATTTAGTTGAGACATGATGACTTGAGATGGTTGACTAATCATGTTGCATAAATTTTATTGCATGTTCATCATTTGAGATTGATTGGTTGTTTGTATGATGTTCATTTGTTATATGACTTGTGCAATAAATTGAGTTATATCAATAAGTGGATTTGAAGGTAGGGTATTAGTGTTGATAGGAAGAATATTATTAGTGTTGGTGGGAGGAATATTCTTTGTAGGTGGAGGATTCCCAATATTAGTGTTAATTGTCTTAAGTGTGGTAGAAGAAGAGGGAGCTTGGTAAGGTCACCATTCTTGTGAGGAGTGTAGATAGTATTATCATCAAGGTTTTTATATATTTGTAAATCATCTAGATTATAAATTTGAGTGGTATAATGTGATGAATAACTATCAACATTGGTATTAGGATTAGGAGTATGATGAAAGATCTCAACTACATTGCATTGTGTAGTGAGTGGTTTAGGCTTAGAAGAAGGGGAAGGAAGAAATTGGATAGTTTCATCAAAAGTAATGAAACAAGTGAGGTTATTATCCAAGTCCTTAATAATATAATGATCTATATTAATATAAGGCTAAAAATATGTCATCATGATGAAATAAGATTATATAACCACACAAGGAGAATAAAAAGTGATAGAAAATAGTACTAGGTCAACCTGGTCAATTTAGTGCAAAAATAAGGACTGTAACATTGTATAGGGTCAACTAAGTCGATCTAGTATAGTGTACAGAGATATATAATTAAGATAAAATGGGTTTCAAATAGTTACAGGTTGATCAGGTTGGCCTAGTACAGTGCACAGGGGCTAAAAAAGATAATAGGTCGATAGGGTCAACCTAGTACAGTAGACAGGGGTTAATTTCTTGTTTTGCCTATATCTTTAGTATACTTATCCATTTTTAAAAATTTAAAATGTGTTGGATTCTAGATGATTTAGTTAATATGATAAATTTGATAATAAGTTATAAAATAACATAGAACTAGGTTGACTAGGTCAACCTAATTGGCTATGCTAAACAGTTTTAAAGACTACAAACTATGAAAGGAAAGTACAGAAATAGAAAGGTAAAGAGAAGTAAAAACTACTTTGAGTGGTTTAGAGATGGAAATGATAATATTATTGATCAAAAACCTTTAAAAAATTTGTCAAAATCTACAAACTGGGCTGATCTAGTCAATCAAGCTATACAGGAACCTGCTGAAAAAGTACTGAAAATGCACTAGGTTGAACTAGTCGACCTAGTATTCTAGAAACTTGAAAACCTACATAGAGATAAATAGTTGGGTCGATAGAATAGATATATTAGGTCAAAATATATGATAAAAATAATGAAATAAGTGAAAAAAAACAAATCTTACAAGGGTTTGTTTCACGTCGGGTTCACTAGAATGTCTACAATTAGAATTACATGATGTGCATGAATTAATCCTGGATCGGATAAGATTTTAAACTTATAATTGGGGATGCACTTGTTAATCAGTAGCATGACCAATATGAGGATCTGTTAGACCCAATTAGGGGATCACTTATATCACTTATCACAACACATCATGCTAGGAAGGATTCCAAAGCCTATAGTCTAACACAATCATAAAATAACCTTAAAAGAGTCTTATGATTTGATGTTCACTTATGTAATAATAAAAAAGTAAATTATTCTAATAAAAATAAAAGTAAACTAATCTAGTGCTCACCAAATCTTGTAGCACAAAGTGGGGGTTAGAAAAAACCAAATAAACAACAACTAAACTAAGCATGCATAGGATACATATACTTACATTAGTGTATACAAAATCCTAATACATGGAAGAGAAGAATACATCTACATTATCTATCTACTCTTACAAAGGAGAAATAAAGTTAGGAATACTTACCTTCGAAGATGAACCTGTCGAGCCTCAATCTCTCCGTTGGCCAAGGTGCTTCATAAGAGATTATTATGGTTGTAAGGATAACCAAGATAAATCATCTCTAGGCTACACGACCTACCTAAACATCCAAAAGACTTCTCCAAAAGACAAGATCAAAGCTCCAAAGAAAATATTTAACCCTAAATCTGTATTCCTCAAGTAGAATGGCCAATAAGTAGATGTTCATTCACACTTCTTCGCTTAATTTTTTTATTCTTATAAAATGGTGGTAAATGACCTTGTATATATAGTGGTAACTTGTCTAAAAACTTTTGAATATGTCAGTTGTACTAGGTTGACTAGGTTGACCTAGTACATTTTTAGGCTAATGCTTAAAGTCAATGCTAGGTTGGTCAGTATGGTAATAAACCAAAAGAGATAAAGTGTCTCTAGAATACACTAGGTCAATCAAGTTGACCTAGTGTACTGAATAGGTTAAAAGGGTAACAAGGCAAGAAATAAGGGAATAAAGCATGATAATGACTATAATAGATGGGAAAGAGAAGAATAAGCTCAAAGTTTAAGGTTTTAGGAGGTAAAAGTGTAGATGGTAAGTGTCAAAAGGAATAACAATCTTACAATGCATCGATGGTTTGTCCACCCCTTTCCCAATATACCCCTTAAAGAGTACACTTAGAGAGATTGAGACTTGACAGGTTCCTGCAAGATACAAAGTGTCAATAATCAATAAAAGTTTAAAAATAATGTGTATACACATTCCTCCTAGGATCTATTCAGGTTTTAGCCATGAGGTATGTAAAAAAACCCTCTGCTATATGCCATCATGGGTTAATTCAACTCATTATTCAACATCACTTTTTATAACAATAAAATGGAATGGAATCTTGGGTTGTCTTTCATGAAGGAAAGATAAAGAAAACCCCTAAACTTGTTAAACAAATACTTACATACATGCATGCTTCCAGTTCAAAAACCCCACCAAAAATTTATTCTAAATAAATTGCCTCTAAATTCACCTATAGCACAAGATCCATAGATAATATTGTTCCATTGCAAACCTTACGTCCTCCTTATATAGTCTCTCCTCCTGAGCCAATGATTAAAAAATTAAGACTTTGATCCTTTATTAGAAGCTAGTAGTATGTTTTTCAAGATACTCATGTCCAAAAACCCATTTAGATTATTGAAGAAGAGTCTTCTATAAACCCTACCTCCCAATTAAAAACTCATGAAACCCTGCATATAGAATCTTTTCCCCCTCTTAAGAGAAGAAGAAGATTGATCCTAGTATTTGATAGTGATGAGACCATTACTATAGATACTAGATAGCTTGAGACAAAACCCCATAGCCACTACTAGTGAAGCTTAGAATAGAGAAGAGGAAGAAAAAATTTTTCCAAATGAAGATTTAGTTGATGACTTTATTGAGACAAAGGAAAAAGGAAAATCTCCCATGAATGAAGAGGAGGGATAACCTTCAAAGGAATCAGATGATGTAGAACTCCAACATGCTCTAGACTTATCCCAATTAGAAGCCACTGTTAAACAAAATGTAGAAGATATAACTGAACTAATTATTGCATCTCAAAATAAATATTTTGTGATTGTTCATTTAATGAAACAAATTAAAATTTTGGAAATGCAATCCCTAAAGAAAGTGGATGAAGCAGAAGATGAAATCATTGATGTATGGAGCGATACCAGATCACTTGAAAAAGAGAACATTTATTTAAGGAGGAATCTTCTAAAAACTAAAATGAAAAAGGCTAGGCTAAGAACCCAAATAGGTTCTAGCTCTTCTAATGTTCCTCCTATTTTAGAAGTAAAAAATCAATGGGAACAAGTCTACTCAGAACTTTAAGAAATGAAGAGATAGAATCATTTTAAGAAGTCAAATCATCTTCTTAATAAATACAAACAACAAATGTAGGAAGAAATAACTCAAGTTCAATAGAAAGAAGAATAGGTTAAACAAACTCTTTAGTTTACCTGTCAGTCAAGTGAAAAGTTGTTATCCTGCTTAATTCCTTCTTCGGCATATAGCCTATTTTTACATGAACATTTATTCAGATAGAAATTATTATAGATATCTTGTGATTTACCACATGAGATAAATATCAATTATGAATTCATGATAGAATTCAAAAATACTACTCCTGATAGGCAAGATCTACTTTGTGAGTTTTATTTGTGTGACATTATTCTAGGTAATACAAATGATTTCTTGGTAAATGTATTTTTGGGAGAACTTCAGATGAAATATTTTTTTTCTACATATAGAAATCATATTAATTAATAAGAGAGATATAATGATCACATTAATATTCCACAAGATGTTGGCTTATGCATTAGGCCTCAATTTGGTAATATACAATATATATTAGAAAAATTTCATAGGTTTTACTAACAGCCAAGAGTTCATGATCATTATCTTTCTACCTTACAAGATGGCCTTCTTAACTTTGAGTTATTTGTTCAGCATAATTTTGATGATGTAGTGGTGGCTTATAGATAATGCTAGCATATGCTACTAGTTCCATTAAAACAAAGACAAGTATTGTTACCCACTATTATTCAGTGATCTTTAAGAAGAGCTAAAGTCATTATGCAAATAATTTTAGATGTTTTACAAAGGGATGGAATAAATTCATGGATAGGAATGAGGTTCAGACCTCCCTTAATACTTTATCCTATGTCCTCATGTCAGAATACAAGACCTCAGTTTAATGAATAGTTTGATATTTAGCTTCACTTTATGCAAAGGGATATGGGTTTCACTCCTCATCATCAAAAGATACTTCAAAGAGATATGTATTCCATTTATGATTTGAGTCTTAAGATGTAACAGATAATTCATAACTATGGAGACTGAGGATATAATTTATAAAATAGACTTACAAAAGGTAAGGTGTGGGGGAGATGATGAGTCCATAAAATGACTCATTATTACTATAGTTTATGGCCTTAAATATGTCAAATGGTTGAGCATTTTATGTAATATTAATATTTAGAACTTGCATAAGGAAGGAAATAGATGCTTTTATCTATATAAACTCATGTAAAGTCTAAGTCTATCTTCTTTGCACTTTGTTCTAACATTTGCATGTTTTACGTTCCACATTTTGACATATACAGGCAATAGTAGTATTAATATAAGTTTTGGCAAGATTTTGTGAAGACAAGGAGGATCTAAGATAAAGAATGAACAATCTAAGACCCAGATACATATTCTAAAGCTTGTTATGGATTTTGATAGTTATCTAGAGATTTTGATAGTCAACTAAAAATTTTGATAGTCAACTACAAATTTTGATAGTCAATTGTAGATTTTAATAGTCAACTACGAATTTTGATAACAAGCTACAGATTGTACCAGTTTTGATATAGATTGACCCATTTTGATCTAGAATTGATCATAGTACATTTTAAAGGGTTCAAATAACTTCTCCAACTTCTTCATGATAATTTGGAAGACTCTTTTCAACATTTCCATTTATGTGCATGTATATAAATAGTTATCTATTTTTTTTAGTCTTCTATTTTTGGGAGTTGCTACTCTAGGTTGTAACAATGAAGATAAAAGATATGAGTATCAATATATGTAAATATTTGGTCGATATAGTTATGTGTGGAAATTTTTATCTATGGATTCTTTGACTTCTTAAAGATCTCATCACAATGACTTTCTATTCTAACTATATCACTCAATTTGTCTATAATATCTTCATGTTTCAAATTAGTTAAGTTATTACCTAGGATGTATGGATAAACAGTTTCTTGGTATAGAATAAATAGATAGATCCATGATTAGATTTATAAATTTTTACACTTACATAGAGAGATATTGTAATTTTGGTTATTTTATAAAATATAAAGTATTGTTGTAGTTTCCTTTCTCAGTCTATGTGTTGAAGAAATATCTTAGAGCTGAGTTGATTTGAACCTAGAACTGAGGGTCAATAAGGGCCCACTCCCCAAGGAGATAGGATATTTATTTTGTATTTATAAGTTGATTTCATATTTATTTCAACTAAATATTGATATAGATATATGTTTGTATAATTAAGATTGAAAACCTGTAGGATAGATTGAATAGTCAATTTTTTATTTCCAGCATAAGTATTTGTTTCATTATTACAGATTCTAAAAATATATATTTATGATTGATTTTAGTCAGTAAGTGAGGATTTGATATTATTTTAATTCTACAAAAGTGATTTGAGTAGGTTTGTTTTGAAGTTGTGTGAAGCATTTCTAGATTCTACAAATTAGATTAGATTTAGTTATTTATGTTTTCTACAAAGAGTGTTTCTTTCCAAGTAGTAGATTAGAAGTTATAAGTATATATAGATTAGTATAATATCCAAAAAACCCCAAAAACAAGTACTATTAACCTAAAATCAATAAAGTGCCTTACTATAAATAGCTTTAGGCACTATCCTGGTAAGAATAGATACCACATAAATTGGTTACATAAAGGGGTAATAATAACACCCATCATTGAGGTTGTTAGAGAATCAATTTTTTTTGTTTCTTATATTTAGGAATGTATTTGATGTTGAATCCTTTAAATAACTCAATCAGGTCCCAAAATTTGTGCTTGTACTTCTTCATATAAGTGACCTTACATTAATACTATTTTTTTATCTGATTGACCACTGGTTTAGAGTTGCCAAAGATCTGTATCAGTTTAACATCATGTTTGAGTGTAAATCATAATCTGAAGATGAGAGTGTTATATTATGGTTTTTTATTGGTGCAAGAGAACTATAACCTAAAAATAGTAATGTACTTCTTGTCATTCAGATCTATCAGGGCTATGCCCACACCATAACCTTATTTTAACTTGGATCCATTGAAATGAAGACTCCACAACTAAGATGGATCTTCAAATTCTTTTTCGTGAAATACATGTTCTTGTTTAGTGGTAAACATGTATATGCTTGCATGTGAAGAGACAAAGTCTACCTTTCCATTCATGTTGTTTTGTTTAGTGATCAGGTGTCTCATCTTAGATTCATGGTCCACTTATGCATGAGAAGTGGTGTACATGTATCCATTCGATGTCTTAGACCAATCATGGCTCATTGATATATTGTAGGGTTCTATAATGTAATTGATTAAGATATTGATGGTCTACTACACATGTGGTTCAAATGCCAACTTGATGTGCACATTGGTTAATTATCTGACATATGGGACTAAAGACTTGTTAAATTATAAGACCAATCTATTTGAATTTTCAAGGGTTAAGCCTAACTTATATCATGTGCACACACACACACACACACACACACACACACACACACACACACACACACACACACACACACACACACACACACACACACACACACACACACACACATATTGACATCGCATTGGTTGAGGTGCCTGAGTCAACTAAGTAGTTGTGCACATTTTTTTTAAACATTTAGACAATTAGGAGAAATATTTTTACTTCAATTTTATCTTTAGATACCATCATATTGGTATGCACGTATTTGGATTTGTCATATGTAGAGGAATGATTTGAACCAATTCATGTAGGGTGATATTGGCCTTAATTTTCTTCATGTCTTTGATAATGTTTTATCCAACCTGCTTTGAGTTTATGTACTCTACAACTGATCATCTCTCCTATAAGGAGGTGGGTT
The DNA here is from genome assembly GCA_037957365.1 of Torreya grandis. Lineage (NCBI taxonomy): Eukaryota > Viridiplantae > Streptophyta > Pinopsida > Cupressales > Taxaceae > Torreya > Torreya grandis. Next base: position 3,586,007 of record JARHVA010000384.1, read on the forward strand.
GTTATTGACCTAAGAATCTTAGGAGTAGTAGCATTATTTTTTGGACATGTTGAAGTGGTAATTGGATACTTTCTCCTTAAATTATAGTTGTTCCTCTAGTATTATTGGATATATAAATCTCATTTGCATTTTACTCTTGTTCATTATCATCATCTTCTATAAATGGAAGTTCATAGGTCTCAAAGACTATTTTTTATGTTGGAGTGTCTGGGATCAGTAGAGGAATAAGGTTATATTTGATGTGTATATCTTTCTTGCCTATCCATATCCTTTTGAAAGATATCAAAGCCTGTGTATAATTTGATGCAGTCAAGCTCACCATGTTGCATAATATTATGAACCATGCACCAATTAGGAAAGGTTGTTTATATAATTTTGATTTTTTGCATCCTATTGGATGGGACCTATTATTCTTAATAATTTACAAGAATATTGAAAGGTCTAATATTTCTTTAGAATCGGAAGCTTTGATTGGTGTTTTGGCCTCTAGTGTGACCCATGCATTTATACATGTTCAAACACTCATTGGTCAATTTTTGGAACATCCTATGGATTGATTCGAATTATATTTTTATGTAATCATAATTGGTTGCATGTGTTTTAAGAATATTAATTGGTATCAATGATTGATTTAGGATTTACTATTTAGGTGTATAATTATTTAGGAATCCAAGATGCTAATTAGGTAGAGCCTGGGTTAAGGGAAACTAATTATGAACCAAGTTCTAGTTTTAGGCCATAATGTGTTTATTTGTATTCAAAATTGGACTAAAATATATAAAAATAGGTCCAAGAATGAGTGGGCCTAAAGACTACATTTGAGGATTTAATTATATGTCTACATTGATATCTTTAGCATAAGCTAAATGTAATGTATCAATACCAACAACTCTGCATAGAGAGACAGTGATCATAAAGTCCAAAGAATTTTTGTACATATCTAAGTCCAACTCCTCATTAGGTATGTAAGCAGTCTAAAATCTACTATACATGTTCTAAAATCTAGCATTGAAGGCTCATATTGGCTCATTTAGCTATCTCCTCATCCTTTCAAAGTATTGACAAAAAATATTTGCACTAGTGACTTGACCAAATTATGACAAAAAAGTGTTTGGAAAATATTCCCAAGAGGTGATTGATTCTTATATGATATTGATAAATTAGTCATAAGCTATATTTTTTAATGTGAATGGAAATAGTTTACATGCCATGTCTTTATGGGTTATATTTAAAATTCCCCAAGTGGTTTTGAACTCCTTGATGTGTTCCTTTGCAATCCTTCCTCCTGAGGGAGAAAAGGAAGGAAGATATTTATGAGTATTCTTGGGTAAGTCATGGATAGTTATTGAAACATTAATATTATAACCAATCATCCAAGTTAGAGCCTAAACTAGAGCTTTGATATGAGGGTGTGGATGGACCATCGGGAGTAATGGAAGCTGGGGTTATCTATCTAGAGAGAATGATTGAGCTTTAGGTTCTCTCCTAACTCTTTTATTAGGCCTATCATTTATATAGATTTTCAAAGGTGGAAATAATAATTTAATGGCTGAGGTTGACCTTATAAGTCTTTTGGGTGCTTCCAATGTAACTCAAGTGATTCTTCTCAAATAAAATAGAGTTGGAAGTTCAAGCCCTCCTTCTAGTACCATATTAATTTATCTATTGATGTGGGTTTTATTCACACCACACAAACTTTTACGAGATGTCCTTTAATGTTTTAGGATCAGTAAAATGTATTCACTCCAAGGCACAAGCTATGGGGCATTAGATTTTATAAACAACCTATTGGTGGAATAGTAGTGAGTGAGGTAGATTATTTACCATAGATGAGTTGGATATGGGTGAATATAAACCTACTCTAAATGGGTGGAATAATGATGACTCAAACTAAGGTGGGTAGTACTTCAAATCAAACTCAAAAGGGAGAGAATTTTAGGGTAGAAAAGGATGCTTATGGACCACATTAGATGAAACCTTTCAAGACCCATACTTGAACTTAATTTGGACAAGATATCATAGACCAATGTTTTTTACAAGATATTGTACCACAGCAACAATAAAACATGGTTAGGAGTCAAAGAGAACCAAAGTACAACATACTTAAACACATGAAATCAAAGGTTGTCACATTTGTTAGACTGCAATGGCATATCTATAAGGACAATTATGATTTATATGCAAAAGGCATTCATATCAGTTATAACTTAATATGAATGATTATAAATAAAAGATAATTCATACACAACCAAATACTAATAAAACATAATAATATCACTTCTTGCACAATATAAAAGTTGGAGAAGAATCAAGATTTGTACATCAAGATTAAAATTATAGAACTTCTCAGAATTTCTTATTAATCTTAATAGCCAAAATTGTCCTCTATGTGTAATAGGAGGATATAAGTATAAATAATCTTGGGATGGAGAAGGCCTCATCTATCAAATGAAGTCTAAAAATACAAGTCTAAAAATAGCATTGTACGATAATATCTTGCAAAGCATACATGTACAACATTGATCACTTATAATAGAATTATTCATCTAAAACACAATACATTTATGTTAAATAAATTTGGAACTAGCCATTCTAACTTAATTAGACCATGCAATACATATATAATTAGATGGTGTTGATATATCACTACTAGAAGAATTTAAACTATGATAAAGTTGATATAGAAGTTAAAGTGGATGAAATTGGAGTTTCAACTAAGACAAGTACTAGAACTAGAAATGAGCTTGAAGTAAATGTATGAGTCAGTAGAATTGAATTTTAACCTTATGCTACACCTAGAAAGACATTTTAATTATAGATGAACTCGATGTAGTTGTTGTTAGTGGGACATAGGATAGCCCAGTCTAGGTATGCACCAATGTGTATTTGGGAAGCTGAGTACTCTAAGGTGGGGTTGGCATGACCCTTACTTTTGCAGTTGCTTGTTTAGGTGCCTCCATATAAAGATAAAGAGCATGACTCACTTGAAATTCAATCTCCATGGTCTCAAAATCAAGTAAAAATCTTTTGAATAATTGAGAAAGTTTATCCATCAATTTGTTGTGAGTACCCAATGTAACTGTACCTCAACATGCAATGACTAAATCACTATAATTGTATCTCTTATAAAATTTACCAATTACATTACCTCGTCACTGGTTTTATAAATAGTCCCCTTAATCTCTGCTTTGAAGTTGTCTAATGATGCTTGCAAAAGATTCTCAAAAATGGGCCTAGGGACGAATTGCCCCTATGGAGTGCTTACTTGTATGACTCTTAAGTCAGTGAGGATAGAAATATCCCCCCTCTCCTAGTTTAAAAAGTATTAAACCAAAGTCCACATATTTTTATACCATTCAATTATAATATCCCTTTTTACAGTAATATATTTTATGCCCAGGAACCTTTTTTACCCATAATGAATATATTTATGCATCCCCAAGCATTTTAGGGTCGGCCTAGACTCATTTCATGTTTCAAAAAGCACCATAATACTATATAAATAAAAATATCATTCATTTCTCTATTAGATGGTAAATAGATGTAATTCTCATAAATAAATTCAAAAATAGTTGTGCAAATTAAGGTCATTGATCCCTATTATGCCTTACTTATGCATACACCCATCTAAAAAAATATATAGCTGATATTATCGATGTTTCCAATATCAATACACACTCAAATAATTTGAATTAGAATTCATACTAGCATTCACTTTCACTTGCACCACCACTTAGATTAGGAGAACTACATCATGCTTGATCTCCTTTCAAGGTATTTGTATGTAGGCAATGCTCAACACATGGGGTGTTGAGGTCACATCTAGCCTACCTTAGTAATTCCACTCTACTTCTACTTGTGTTCCTAAAAAACATAACAAACATGGAGGATTAGGGTTTTACGTTGAGATCAGTCGAAACACAAAATAGACAGTGATTCAATATTTGATCATATAGACATGGGATTATCAAAATAAGATGAACACCCTCCCAAAAACTCACTACTCCATCTAATCAAGGTCATTAGTGCAACACAAGAGGATACTAACATAATTCACTATTGTAAAAAAGACCACACTACTGTCCAGAGAGGATGCTAACAAATGTTCCTTATTCATGACACCTACACTATTTCTGTACCAATTTATAACTTGTCACTTGTTTGTCTCAATCATTTTTCCAACTAAGTATCTCCTTTGTAATTCATTGTTATTTATAAGCTAAGAAAATAAATCAATTATTGTAAAAATTAGTGGTTGTTGATATTACTATATTTATTCCCTGATTTATATACTCAGCACTTTATCTACTTAGTGTTTTATATTCCATAATTCTTAAAATAGTTAAATCATTTGGTGAACGGTTAGTATGTTTTCACAATTTACTTATACATAGTTTCTTTTACCTTGTTCCTTGTATATAGTTTCATTTTCATCATTGCTTGTACATAAATTATACTCAAAAATCATAAAAATAATATAATATGTTTAAAAAAACAAAAACATTCAAATATTGCTAAAAAATACAAATTTTAAATTGTATGCATTTACATGTTTACATTCTTTCTATTTTCTAGGTATTGCATATGTTATATATGCTATTATAGTCAATTTTATCATACACACATGATTCACTTATTTCTTTCAAGTGTTCATAGATTACTATATGACTCAGGTCCTCTACACAGATCTAGATTTTCTACTATCTACCCATTGGGGGCACATACACATATACACAAATTTAGAATTTTTATCTTATCCCATTGGGGTCATCATACACACAATTTCTAGTTTATCAGGTTATATCTTTTTGTACTCCACATCATAGATTTAACATTGATTATATCTTGATATTCATCATCTTATACTACACTGATTTTTTTACTGACTATTACTATTATAGACTCAAATTATATACATATTTTCTCTTATATGGATTTGTACCACATACTTATGTATATTTTCATTTCTAGATTTACTAGTTCAGATTTGATTGTCTTTTTGCTTCTACATCTACTAGAGGACATTTGAATATGTCACTATTATATGGATCTAAGCTAATTATTTTAATTGTGTGTATACTTTTGACATGTGCCCATGTCTTTATGTGTGTTTATTGATTGTGTATACAAACATTTGAACATGTCCTTCCAGGTGGCTCTAATCCAACCTTGATTTCTCTTTATCTATGTGAACATTTGAACATGTCCTTGTATGTGTGCTCTTTTTTTAGACTTAGTGACATATTCCCATGTCCCTTATCTTGTGACCCCTTGGCATACTTTGTGTGCCTCATGTGTTTGTATGTATGATTTCATGTATGTGTTATGTTCATAACACTTATCTCTTGCTTGTTACATTCACATCTAGTTTGAAATGCCATGAGGGACCTCATGCATCTCCTTTTCCTCCTTGGGTTCCTTGATGGACATCATGCCCCATACCCCTAGGTAGTTTACTTAGATTATATTTAGATTTGTTTTTCACATATATGCTTACATTATTACATCTATCTTGACAACCTTGTGAATTTTATCTTTAATAGATATCATACATTACCAACTTATGCTTAGATTATTTTACATTTTGATGTCATGTATACACATTATATTGGTTTATCATGAATATACCATATGTTCTTAGTATAACACACATGATGCATAGGTTTTATTTTAAGGATAGTTATTATAGAGTTTCTTCAACTCCCTTCAAAATAGGGAGCATTCATAGGGGTTTGTCACAAATATCAGGCCATCCTACACTCAAAACATAATTTTCATCACGTAGATATAGAATACAAATCTCAAACTCAAGAAAATACAGTGAAACATAGACACAAGAATCAGTCTCAATTACCCTCAGAAATAACACATTTGGTTAATAACATAGTATAATGGTCTATAACATAGTGCATTATTGGCAAAGGGGGCCACACTACTATCTAGTATCCTCAAACATAAAATATTTTAGAATCATTAGAAAGGTACAATAGTTACATTTCAAATTTGCATAATCTTAGTCATATATTATCATATAGGTTTAGAATATACTCAACTTTTACATCGATTACATAGGTTTACTTATATTGGGAGCATCATGTGTAGCATGATCACTACTATTTTAGTTTCAAATATACATAGACACAAAGTATTATGATAATTTCTAGAATCCACATACATAGATATCAGAGTTGGGGGAATGTGCATGATGCATTATTACCATATATTCAGTTTGGAACCAGTTATCTTAGATCAAATGACAACTCCATTTCATTCTCCATGTTGTATACTCCGGACACCATATGCACCAATTTTTTATCAAGTTTACACCATATTGATGCCTCATTCTATTTGCAGTGGTTGGCAATCCTGAATAGACTAGAGTCATTTTTACATTTCAGAGTTTCCATGTGGCCCAAAGCCATCTTACATAGTTTCAAATTACATCACATAGTTTTATATTTAGATGCATCTAATACACATGGGTAGAAAATGATGAATTTATAGCATACTTGAATTCTTGATCCACCTACATGAGAGGGTTACATAACTCATCATTCCAATCCAAGTTATTCACAAATTATGATCTACCAAGTAAGGGTGGGCAATGATGGAGTCAAGGTCAACTTGAGTTATTGAGCCACCCAAACATGGGGATTGGGTAAGCCTTTAGCTTAGTCTAAGTTATTCACTATTAGATCACCATCTACACATACACATAGTATGTCACTAGGTTTTTGCATTGGTTCGCATACCCAATGAGGTGTATTCATTCCTTTCCTCTGTCATCTCTTTACTCAGTTTTATATTTGCTTTTGATATTTTCTTAACTAGGGATTGATTCATACATGTTTCATTCTTAGGACACATGATGAAGCACAATTCATAGACTTAGATCCACATTCATGGGCTTCACCTCTTAGGTAAGTATAAGAATGTCTCTCTTTCCTTTATCCTAGTCATTTTAATTTGTTGTATTTATAGAAGAAAGTGGGGGAAAATGTAGTCATCTAAAATGTCATTTTAATGCAATGAGTGTCACTTCATACCACTTTATCCTTAATTTATCTCTATACCTATCTTAGGGACTCTTTTGATCCTTTTCTAGCTTATGTGTGCACTCATCCCATGCCTAGATATACCAAAATCCACATTAGGCCATCTCATAAGCATCCAAGACTCCTTTGCACTCATTCCAACCACCTAGACAATAGTTTCATCTTTTGGTTTATAGTGGGTAGAGCTATTGAATCTCGACCTTATTTACCCCTAAAAAATATATTTCCACTTCTTAAAGCATTTTATGGTTGACCTAGACTCATTTCATGTCTTGAAAAGAACCAAAACATTATATAAAGACCACTCTTGTTCATTTATCCCCTAGATGGTAAATACATGCAATTCTCATAAATAAACTCATACACAGTTGTGTAAATCAAGGTCACTGATCCCTTTTCTACCCTAATTTTGCATACACGTATATACATCAACCCAAAGCTCAAATGACTTAGTTTTCCAATCTCAATACACACTCAAAGCATCTAAACTGATATTTATACTATTAATCATATGCACTTGTACAAGCACTTAGATTAGAATAACTACATAGGGCTTGATCCCCTTTTGAGGTATTGGTATGTAGGCAACACTCAACACATGGGGTATTGAAGCCATGCCCAATATACCTTACTAATTCTATTATAATTCTAATTATGTTCCTAAAATACCTAATAAGCATGGAGGCATAGGATTTCACATCAAGATTAGTCAAAATGCAAAATAGATAGTGATTCAGGATTTGGTCATACAAACACAGGCTTATTAGAACAAGGTGAAAACTATCCTAGAAACTCATTATTCCATCTACTCAAGGTCATTAGCATAGCATAGGAGGACACCAGTGTAGTGTGTTATTAGCAAAGGGATCATAATAATGTCTGGAGGGGATGATGGCACATGTTCCCTATTGATGACACCCTACACTATTCCTATACCAATTTCTAGCCAACCAGTTATCCGTCTCAGTCATTTTTCTAGCTAAGTATCTCCTTTGTAATTCATTACTTTTTATAGGCTAAGACAAAAAATCAATTATTATATAAATTAGTGTATGTTGATATTTTTATATTTATTCCCTAATTTATATACTCAGCTCTTTATCTATTTAGATTTTTACATTCCATTATTCCTAAAATAGTTAAATCACAATAAAAATGGAATTTAACTGTAGGTTGCTTAGTTATCACCAAGCCCTATATTCCATTTTTTTCTTTCTATCATAGTTGCCTAATCTATGAAAGAATATTTAGGGAAACTTATTGCTATGTTTGTTCTATTTTCCCTATAGGTGATGTTTGTTGAATTTGTTATGCTTGTTGAGCTGGATGATCTCCTTGAGTGTTTGAAGGGGATAACCCTAGAGGTAGCATGGCCTTTATAGAGGATGTCCTTTTTATAGGAAAATGAGGAATGGCCTTCTTCCAACAAGTAACCTACTTCCATACTAGTGTATCTATGATGTATTTGTCATTCCCCTTTGCTTTGTGCATCAAAATTATATGTGTCTTCATCATGTGTGGCTTGGAAAATAGTCATTTCTATTTGTGTAGATGGCTTGGGAGGGGTAATTTATGCAACAAAAATAGAGACATATATTGAGTTTTCAAAATGTACCCCTTATCTTGGCTTAGGGGACTGAGGATTGGTCCTACTAAAAAATGAATAGGTCACTAGGGTGTTTACTAAATTTTACAAAAAGTTAGTAATAGAAGTATAAATGACCCAAACATTCATAGAGGTAATGACCATAGGATCCATAACAGTAGGTTAGGCTATGTTGGGTAAAATTGGTAAGGTACTAATAGCCTAGGATTTAGTTATTTGGATTAAAGAACCCAAAGAATGTAAATAATGTGTTACACTAATTTTTGAAATTGAGGAAGTTGCCACATAATGTGGACTTGGAGAAATTAGAACTAAAAGAGGAATAGCTGGAGTATTGGATACTAGGTTGACACTACTATGTTCTAAGGTGGAGAGCTTGGAGAGGTATTTAGGGATGGCCCCTATACTATATATTATATTTATGAGGTTACCTCTCCTATTACATCTCCCTCTATCTGACAATAGTTTAGTAACTATTGAGTTATCATCTTTTTAGTTGACCTCTTCAGATCCTTCTATCAAGTATATTCTCCCTGATTGGGTGCTTTCTTCAGGCAGATATTCATCCTTTAGATCTGATTCTATGGTCTCATTGATAGACTGTGACTCTTCAATTTCTATCTTAGAGAACCAATCTTATTCATTTTCCATTCTTTTCTCTTCCTCTTCATTGTCATAGACTATGATAGGGTCTAATCTTTGTGTACCCCTTCTTTAATCCTCCCTCTATTTAGGGACTTATGTTGGTTATCTTTCAAGTCCACCTTTTGAGGATAAATAGGTGGGATCTTAGGCTTCCTTGTATATGTATGTATTATTTTGGTAGTAGTACAGTCTACCCAGTTAAGGTGGAATGGGAGATAGAGGGACTGTAGTGGTGGAAAATGGTGATGGAGTGGGAAGGGCAGTCACTACTAAAATAATGATAGATGGTGAATTTATCTATCCATTAGGTTGGGGTAATGTTATCAATGGTGACAAAGAAGGATGAGTAATATGTACTTGAAACATGAATGAAGTGTTACCTATTATGAAATGGTAAGTGGAGGCAGAGATAACATAGAAAATATATTAGTTATTCCACTTGGACTTGCAGTCCTTTCTTCTTCAATTATGTGTTGTGTGGAAATAGCAACAACTATGTGTGTAAGAGATGTTGGAGGACTCCCTACTCTCCTTTCATAATGACTTGCCCTAGATGGGCTAGCTTCTTCTTTTGTCCTTGGTTCTACTTGAGGAAGTGGTTTATGAATGGGTTTTGAAATCCATTACTTCTTCTCAATCCTTTTATTATCTTCTCTAATGATAGTAGGATCATATTGGATCCTCTATGCCACAATTATGGACATGTTGGCTTTGTGCATCCTTTTGTCCACTTAAAAATCATCTTCAACTTTTATAAATGTGTTATAATGGTCATAGGCCTAATTCCCATAGTTGATCCTAATTTTATTTCATATTTCTTAAGGTGTGCCCTAAAATTCCCTATAAGATCCTAGTGTTTGTAGGGTGCCCATGTGAACCCATAATGTGTCCTAATTTTCTCAATAATTTATAGGTGATCCCACCTTGTGTATTGAATTCTATCAATACTGAGAGGAGTGGGATGGATGGTTGCCTAATTTTTCTTCCTTAAATCAATGTCTAAAATATCTACCAAGTGAGCATCAATTTCCTATTTATAAACCTTATCAAGAACAATCCTTGGTAGGTATAAAGGGTGTGCCCTAGTACCTTTTATTTTGATTATTATGCACTCTAGGTATATCGATTAGTCACCCATTTTTTAAATAGTATTATTTATTTGATCAGATATCTTGGGCACATTATTTTCATAAATCTCCTAATAAATCATATGGTAAAAGGTTTCAGTCAATGTCTTCATGTTCTTCCTAAACTTGTGCACATGAAAAATGTTTAATTCATTGCATATCCTATTCTAAGGATAGTTTGTGGATGGTTTTTAGGGTTATTTAAATGTTAAGTGGACCATCATAGTTATATCATCCAATACATATGACATCATATAGAAGTTGTGATCCAAAAAACTTCCAGAATTATTAATTTTAAGAATTATGTTGGATTTGATGATTTCTACAATTGTTATGACTTTTTTGGAGTCAAAATCATGTCCAGCAAAGGGACCCATATCTAATTGACATAGGAAATGATAAAAAAATTATATATCCTATTTGAAAGGTCCATAAAAATTCTTACCCCTAGCCTGAAGACATTGATAAGAATGGCAGAGATGGGACCCTAGAATATGAAGTTGCTTGGGTTACCATCCCATTCCTATAGCTTACTACTAACATTATTATTGAGAAACCATGTGTTTACCATATATTTCATGTACATCATCTCAATAACTAAAAATCTATAATACTTCTTGATGGCATTACCACTAATGTATGTAGCTAGAATTTTAATTATCCTAAAGTGTAGTATTTTTACAAAAAAAATTCAATTCATAAATAAATCAAGCAAGAGGTCTATATATGGAATTACATCAAAATTAGATGCTGTGTTGTGGATACACATGGACTTTATGGCCATTAGGTCATCTTTTTATCCTTACATGAATAAGGACAATTGATTTTCTATTATGTAGTGATGGGCCACCTTGACTACATAACAAATCGTAGAATTATGCTTGAATTCATAGTTTAGATCTGCCACATCAAATGTTGTATTAGTATATTTAATTGAACCTAAAATAGAGTATGTAGAGGGAACTAGAAGGATCTTTTTGGCTAATATTGAATCTCTAGTTTGAAAATCCTTTGATCTTTTAAAAGTTAGAAATTTCTTCATTATAAGAGATCTCTAGATTTGAAGTATGCACTTCAAACATTTGAATGCAATGTGATTAAAATTGGATTTGTTAATTAAAAATATATTATTTTAGTCACATATAATTTAATAATTAAATGCATCTATTCATTGATTCATGTTAATTAATGGTTGTAATGGCTTTCACCACTTTTTTGTGCTTAGTCTTTTCATTTGAAATTCATAAAATTGACTTTTGTGGCTTTTTAATACCATGTGGCTTCTTCTAAATGTTCTTGGATGATTAGTTATTTTAATGTGACAAATGTCTCTTTTCTACTCTTTAAAAATTAAAAATGTTATCTTTAATTTTTGCTTATGGACACGTGTCTATATGTCATTATTTTTCTAATGGCTGAGCTATGATCTATTTTACTTTACTCTTTAGGTCATGGGTTAGCAGGATGATGACAAGTAGATAACTCTAGATGGTTTATTTTCCTTGAAGTATTTGTATAAGTGTCCTTGAATATGTCACCTCTATGTTATTGGGATGATGACATGTGGATGGCTCTTAGTGATCTGCTTGCCTGAGATCATCCATACAAAAGGTTCAAGATGATGTCACCCTTAAGAGGCTAGGATGGTGACATGTGGATGGCTCTCAGTGATCCAATTTCTCAATATCAAGTGTATTAAATGCTATGTTGACATCACCTCCATAAGGTTGGGATGGTGAAACATGGATGGCTCTTAGGGATCCTATTACCTAGGATCATCCATACAAAAGTTTTATGTTGATGTCACCTCTAAGAGGCTGGGATAACTTATGCTTTTTAGCTAGGTGATTTATATGAGAAGAATGATGATGCATGGTAAGAATGAACTTTGGGATGGTCTAGGAAATTCCCAAGTATGAAATGTCCTATTAAAAATGCAACAAAGGTAAATAACCCATTAAATAGCATAAGACATCCTCATGATTAGCCATATAGATCATAAATCAGAGTATGTACATAAGCACTCAAAGAAAATCAAAGATAAAAAGTAAAACATATAGTATAGTTTAGACATAACTTTGATTCCTTTTAGCTTTGAAAACACCTAGTAAATAATGAGATGAAATATATGGATTGTGTGAATAAAACAACTAGAAACCAAGATAGTAAAATAGATTTTTAAAGCATCAGATAAATTCATTGAACTCATGATTTTCAAACTCCTATATCATAGACTTCTACTTCAAAAATTTGCAAAAATATGTTTAAATAATATTGGGTCCCTATTTGAAAATTTTTAAATGGGGTATGTGTGTTATGTCACAATAGATATTATTTATGATATCCTCCATCATTAACATTTTAAACATATTATAAAGTAATCCACAAATGTTTTAATTTGTAATCAACTATGATAATTAGCAACCTCTTATCAGTAAGCCATGGATCGGTGTTGCAAGTCCTCTTTGTTAGCGGTAAAGATATCCAAGTAGGTGCCTTCCACTTATATAGAACTAGTTGAGCTTTTGGGCCTCCCTAAATGTGTAGTGTTTATTTTTTTATGGCTGGACATATGCCTCTAAATGTGTTTGTGGTAGTGGTTACTCTACTATCAATAGTATCGATCATAGTGGTTATATTGACCATGAAACTAAGGCCTTTTACTTTGTGACTTCTATTATAGCCATATAAATATCAATTAAAAATGGTAGGGTAAGAAAAAATGGTTTGTTGAGCTCATGGATCCAAATTTAGACCCCATTATGAATTTTTTAACCATGGTGAAGGGTCCTAGATATTATATGGCATCACTAGGGAATCGAGGGTGTTAGGTGATAAATTATTTAATCTAATTCCACCATTGATTGAACCTTCTTAATTTTTCATAGTGTTGGCCATCTTGTGGCCATAATAGGTTAGATAAAGTGTTTGTTGTGTAATAATACACATCTAGTGTGAGTTAACCTTTTGGAGACTACCATTGTATGAAGTAGAGAAGTAGTACCAAGAATTGGTACTATAAATATTGTGATGTTAAGGAAATGATCTTCTCTATATTTGTGATGAGATCTATTACAAGGAACTATGACCAATTTAAGTCTTCCCCAATCCTAATCATCAAATATGTGATGTCAATTACATATTTTATCACTTATTTGGCACTCTTGATAGTTTGCCAGTACATATTCATTATGTATTATATCAAAAATCACACAAGTGCATTAATAACTTGATAAATTTGAAATCCATTTGATGTGTGTGCTTAAACCTATTTGATGTTAGAATGGATTGGAAGGATCTTTATTTCATAAAGTGTCAATGAATTCCTTTGCAGTGGTAATCTAGTGGCCTACACCATTGTGTTAGCATTGATGTATATGGTGATGTACTTTGAAATTTGAATGAATTATTCATAATAAAAACTCAATAGATTCATCATCACCTTTATCATGATGGCTAAATATGGGGAGCCATACTATTCACTTTTCATCTGGTCCTTGTAGTGTATCAGGTAGATCAAGGGCTCTAGTCTATGAAGTAGTTATTTGTGCTTGTGGGTACCACTCAATGTCTATTATATATACAAAATTTAATGGTTCTAGATCAAGCCATATAGTTTTCTAAAGGGTTATCTTGATACCCATCTCTTCCTTATGTGAATTAGGTTGTGGCATAAGAATTCTATGAATTTCCATTGCTATGGTGGATCCATGTAAAAATTTATGCTTAATTGGACAAGCAAAGCTTATATTTATAGAAGGCTTATGTTCTTTCTAGAATACAAGTGTGTTTTCCATGTTTTCCATGCCCTTTTTATATTTGTATCCACTGAATATTCTCCATTTGTTTGTATTTACTCACTAATCTGACTTTTGTGCCAATGTCTATTTTAATTTAATTTAAATGGTGTTTTGATGTGACCTTTGGATTGATGGTGATATATGCAATATTTCCTTTAATGGAATTAGGTGATATGACACACCTTCTTACTAAACAATTATATTGATTTTTCCCTCCATTCATGTCATTAAATCTATATTTTCCAAGATTGTTGTTATATTCTTTATGTTCCAAAATTAACAACCTTGATAGTTTACCATTTTTGTACCACTCCACCATACATTTTATTCACCACATCATTCATAGACTTATTATTTTGAGCAATCCTTTATCTGACCTGTGCTAATTCAATCTATATTATTTACTTTTCTTGTTCTAAGACATGACTATGACACATGATTTGAATATCTACATTAAATAGATATCATCATGTACATATATTGCAACTACCTATAAAACACAAAAACTATAAAATTAAAAATCTTAACTACAGTGTGTGACTAAACACTGGTTATTTTTTTGTATGTTTTATATAGAGATCATTGGTGACATAAACTAATCTTGATGTCATTTACTCACCCCAATAGAATGGTTGTTTAAAGGTATATAAGTACTATAGTGCCTTGTTGTGACACTCCATGAGTAATGTATAAACATTTCCATTGAATTCATAGTTTCCTTGGGTGTCTCTAAATCTACTATCACATAACAAAACTTCTTGGTCTAATTTAAATTCCTTAGATCATAGGTTACAATCATTCCACACTATTGGGTTATATTTTTTGACTTTTTGTGTCTAACTTGTCCTTTGTCTAATGTCCTATATACTAGTTAAATAAATCAACCATGACTGAAGTGACCCTTGGTTTCCTAGTGGCGTAATTAATGAGACTTTCAAGCTTGGAAATATGTATTACATATGCATCACTACTTCCATGCCATATACCAACTAAAAATGAGTGAATCATGTCATAGGATTGTAGTTGGTTCTATAGACTCATAGGATTGTAGGTATGTGATCTTCCCAATCGTCCCTTTGAACATTTAATCATTTTGTGAGCATATTTTCAAGAACCTCATTTGATTAATTTTCCTAGTCGTTTTCTTTGGGATGATAAGTAGTGATTTAATGGTATGAAATAATGAATTACTCTATTAAGGAGTTTATGTTATTATTCAAAAAATGTGTTCCTTTATCACTGATTAACTTCAATGAACACTTAAACTTTGTCATGATATTTTCATATATGAACCAAGATGTATATCTCACACTACAACTTGGTGCCACAATAGATTATACACATTTTTATAATAAGCAATCACAATAATTATATATGGAATTATTCTATTGTGAAGGATTATTATTGGGTCCTAAAAAATCAATTTCCCATTATTTAAAAATTTACACAACTAGTACCAAATTTAAAGGCATTTCATTTTAGTGATGCAGTATACCTACTCTTTAACATGTGTCATATTGTTTTGATACTATGTGTGCATATTGAAACAAAATAGGCCATAATAGTATGATTTTTAATATTTTTATTACAATATATTCTCCTACAAAATTCTTGCTTGTAACTATTTGGTGTTCTTCTTCTAGAAACTGTGGTCTTTCATGATCCAAAGCTACTCTTCGCATAAAACCATATTTATCCATCTTATAAAAGAATCCATTGATAATGTTGAATGATAAATCTCATGTGACTATCTAATTTGTATTCTTTTCTACATAGTGTTGAGGGAAAACACCCTACTCTAGAAAGTTTTTATGTCCTCCATATTTTATGTGATCATAGCCACTCGAAATAAGTGAAAGTCTAGAGACTCCTCTTGTAAATCCTATAGCTCTTTTCCATTTTGTATACTAATTAAATGATTGGGTCCCACAATTCTCTACGTGTATTCACATTAATTTTAAATTGAAATTTATAGAACAAATTCAACCACATGGATAGTCACCCTCCTAGCATTGGCTTATTCACCAAGTATCACAGTGCTTGGTGATTTTTGATGAAATAAAATGGCATAACCAATAGATAATGTCTAATTTTTTGGATTTCAAACACCATAACTAAAGCTTCTCATTATGTGGTGGTGTAATTATTTTTTATCTATGAAATCTATGACTTGCAAAGTGGATGGGGTGTTCAAGACCCACATACCTGAGTTGGGATAGCATAATTCTCAATAGTATTCTTGATGCATCAACATGAACATGAAATGAATTATTATAATTAGGGAATACCAAGATCAAAGGTGTGATTAATCTCTACTTCAAATCAATGAATTTTAATTGACATTCATAATTCCACTCAAAATTTGCATCCTTTTTTAGGAGCTTCTCCAATGGTTCTAATATGGCTTTCTATCCTTGAATAAACATAAAATAATAACTGGTGTGTCCTAGGAATTGTCACACTTCAAAATAGTTCATTGGAGGTTGTAGTCTCATAATTACTGTGATCTTTTCTTGATCTACTAGAATACCATCACTATAAATAACCTGACTTGAAAGGACCCCAAAGGTGTGAAAAACAATTATTTTTTTCTCAATAATTCATTGCTTTTAAATATGTTCCTTGAAAAATGAGAACACAACTAAGTCATCTAGATATACATCCAAGAAATCATCAGTGAAATCCTTAAAGGTAATGACCACAACTCTAGAAAATATAGTAGGAACATTTTTATGACCAAAAGGCATTACCTTGTATGAAAAATATCCTAATTATGTCACAAAGGTGGACATTATTTGATCTTATAATAAGATAGGAATTTAATTATATCCATTCAAACCATCTGTGAAGGAGTAGACTTCATGTCCTGTGACTGTAATCCAAAACTTCACCAGTGAATGGAATTTGGGAAGGATTATTCACACATACATTAGTTAGTGTTTTATAGTCAACATAAACTTATATTTCTCCTTATTTATTAGGTTTCACCACCATAGGACCTACTTAGTTGGATTTATCGACCTAATATATGATTCATGTGTCTTGCATCTGGTCGATATTTGCCTTGACTTCCATCTTCATATTAGGGCTTAGTTTTGTATGGGTGCGTCTTAATGGTCCTAATACACTCCTTCATCTTGATATAGGGTAAATTTTAGTGGTGAATGTTTTGTTAATTCATGAATATATTAGTTTATAAATTAGTGTTTGGAAATTTTTTGGGGTAGTGAATAGTATCGATTCACCTAAATTATCTAGATACAAGTTAGTTTTTTGGGTTGGCTCACCTATTATTAAAATTAAATTTCATAATTATAAATGTATTTAACCACTAAGTTGAAAGTGAATATGAGCACATTAACAACTATATGTACTATATAATCCTTTGATGAATTAACTTATGAAGCATATTTACATTGATGTATCATGTCAACACTAGTTTTGTATGCCAACATAGCTATTTTCTGACTCTAATTGTATCACCCGCAAGCATCCATGGTGGCTACTAGCATTAACATCACTCAATAAATCATATTTCATTCAAAAAAATCCATGCATAATTTATTTATGTTCTAAATCATTAGTATAATTCAAGAAGTCACTATGTGCATTGAAGAACTAAAGCAGATAGGTTGTGGGCTAAAGGAAAAAGAGCATAAAATACTTACCTAAACCTTAATATGATTGCACATTTGGATTCCCCTTGAAGAATTATAAAATTTTAAAAATAAATCATCTCATTCCAAGTATGTATGTAAAATATATGTCCTCTATAAGTTGGTAGAAATTACTTAGTAACAATTGACGGATAATAGCTTATTATTGTTAGATGACGGTAACATCTTATCATCCATTATTATTGTAAAGTAAGTTCTGTCAACTTTTAAAGACCATAGATTTTGCATACGAACTCAGATTGAGATGATTTTTTAAAAAAAATTATAAATATTTGAGGGAAATCCAAATATTCTATCATCATCCAGCAACTTTTTTTCACCTAATAGTTGTTGGGTGAATATTTTGTCGTCAACTAACTGATGGCAAAATGGGTATATCAACCACAGCATAGGGAGATTTACACCATGAAAAGTGTGGGTTTACCAGATCTGGATGAGGTAAATCTCTCCTCTCATCAAGGGGAGGTTCCCTATAAATATTTAAGCATTGGATATATGTATATAATTAAGCATAAAATAACACATGGGGTGGTATAACAGCATCTACCTCTCTTTTTCCAGAGGTAATGTATAAAGAGCAAGAGAGAGAAATCTTGGTAGTAGGCTAATGACATTCCTCTTCTTTCAGGAATGGTATCCAACCTAGAACAGGAAATCACCTAAAGTAAATAACAAAAGTTCACAAAGAAACTCACGTAAGCTCAAAGTCTTTTGTAGCCTCCTTCACCGATTCGGAACAAGCATAACCGTAGAGTGAAACGAAACACAAAGTCTTCACCTAAAACTACAAAAGATAACTGAATCTCAAAGATAAAATTAGCTCAAAGTCTATCCTCTACCTTTTAGAAGTGCTCTCAGATAATATTAACACACCCACTTTGCTTATTAAATCAGATAAACAAGAGATTATCAGGAAAGAGAACATAAGAAATTGTTTCCTAGACAACACAGATAACTTCAACACAAAGTCTGAAATAAACCTGCTTCTCATTCATTTAACAAAATATGATTTACAAGTTTGAGCATAAAGTCTCATAAATTGCTTCAATTTCAGCAGAGTGTTTGCTCTCAAATTTTCCAAGATCCATTTACAAAAGAGGTCTCCACTATATATAGGGAGAAATCCTCAAAATTAGAAAATATTAAAATATCTAAGTCAAAGATGAGTCATCTTTGAATTTTTGAGATATTTTTCAGTAATTTTTACATGTAATTACATATTACAAAACTGCATGTGAAAATGTCCCAAAACAATTACAAAGTGCATTTTGAATAAAGCACGAAAGAATAGCTTCAATCTTCATTTTCAGTCTTCTTCATGGTCTTCGACTTCTTCAGATCAGTGATCTGCAAAAAACTTTTGTTGAAAAGACATCGATGAAGAGGGATCCTTTAGAGAAATTGTAGTGAGAATCGTGATTGTGCAATCAGGGGAAAAAATAGCAATCTGGGAAAACTGCACATTTGATAATCATGATTAGGGAAATGCACTTGAAAGGGATGAGGCGTGAGCAAGTCAAAAAGTGGAAGAAAAAGGGGAGTGGGCACGGAAAATAGGAAAAATGAAAATTTCTCGAAGTTAAGAAAATTGGGGAAAATGTATGTAGGGGCGGCAAAAATTGCCGCCCTTGCACCAGGAGGAGAGGAAACAGAGATGCATGGGTGGCAAAAATTGCCGCTCTTGCATAGAAGGATGCAAGGGAGGCAAAAATTGCTGCTCCTGCATAGAAGGAACCAAAAGATGTATGGGTGGCAAAAATTTCTGCTCTTACATGATGGAGCACAGTGTCTTTTTCTAGCTGTGTCTTCCTGCTACGTTTTGAGCTATCAGGATGCATTCCCAGCCAGTCGCTTGGTTCTTCACGTTCCTTCTCTCAATGGTTCTTCTCTTTGGCTTTTTTGACAAGTGGAAAGTTTCATTGTTATGAAACTCATCAGAAACTTATGAAAAATAGAGTCCATGACATGTTTTGCTTGAGCAACTCAAAAGGGGAACACGGGCGTAAACACTTGTCACGTTCGCTGCACTATGCCTTTTTCCATCGGGTTATCTTTCTTTTGCATTGAACTGCCCCTTTGAACTTTGAACCATGTCTTTGAAACAAAATGTCAAAACAAAAGGGAATGAACTACCCAAGTGAAATAAAGCGTTGAATTGCTTGGTTGAATCGAGCCATTGAACTATTGACATTGAAACAAAGGATGAACCAAATGTCGAACCTGCTGTTGATGCTTGCCGATGGAAATTCATATTTGAACCAAGGTGATGAACCAATTTCAAAAATAACCAAATGTTAGAAACCAATTCTTTTGATTGTACCCACCTGCAGAAGCTTTTTAACCTATTGAATCTGCTAACCTCAAGCATGTTAAGTCTGCAGAAACATATCTGCAGAGTCTGTAGTTTTCTCTAACCTTGAGAGAGTCCGTAGATTGTAATCTATAAAATCCCATTGAACTTGACCTGATGAGTTTGTATATTTTTGAAAAGCTTGAAAAATGAGGAACCAAAATGCTCAGAACAATTTTTGAAAGGGGAAGAGAGGATTTTAATTTGTAGGTTGTCCCATTTATGAGTGGCATTTTTCGGGGACAGCAGCTGGCTCCAGTTGGGGAACTTCCTTCTATTGCAAAAATTGATTGAAGGGAGTAGAATCCAGAATCTCCAGTGCCTTGAAGTGTGCCATTGGGCTATGGAGTCATGCTACCCAAAAAGAAAGGCTCCAAAAAAGAAAATGAAATGAACAAAACAAAGCTAAATACTATACAAATATATAGGTGAATTTATTTGGTACTTCAAGAATTGAAGCACCTCAGATGCTGCCCCTTTAGAGGTAGTGACGATGATGCTTTGTCCTGATAAACTAGCAAGAGGCCATTTTCTCCCCATAATTGATGATGTGTGAATGGAACTCTCCACCAGGAAAATAATTTCCTGTGCCTTCCCTTTTGTTTTCTCCTCTTGCCCCACAACAAGACTTGTCTTTTGATCTGAAAACCATGAATCTTTGTTTTCTTGGAGAAGAGCTCCTTTTCCTGATCATGATGCACAACAGCATGGTCAACTACCATAATTGGTTGCTCTTCTGGTTCAATCTAGCACCTGATTTGATTGTCCTCATTTGAGACCTGCCACTGATTGGCACTATCAGGTCCACTTGTCGTTGTTTCATCTGAACCAATTTTTTGGTTGGCATTCTCAAGGGATTTAGCAGGTTCTTTATGAACCTCTTCTGTGGTCAAAAAATAATTACCCCTGCCTGAGGACTCAAACAGAATTTGAGCCACAGGGGCTGACGTTTGGGTGACCACGTACTTTGCCTCTCCCTCAGAAAGCAACTTCTGCATCACACCTTTCATAGGGATTCTTGCCTGGGACAAGTCCATGCTCAATTCTCCGCCGACATCCTTGCAAAAGTTCTGTCCAAGCAGAATGCCATATGAGGCTGGGACATCAGCTACCAGAACTGTCATCTTGATCCTCTTGTCAAGGAACGCTGTAAATGCAAATTGGGCATCTTTGATTTGCCCCAATAGTTGTACTTGTTTGTTCTCCATGGAGAAACATCTTCCAAAAGTTTTAGTCAATGTGAGACCAAGAGATTCTGCCACTTTAGTAGGCATGACATTGTCAGATGCACCAGAATCAATGATGCAGTTGCTCAGCTTGCGACCGTTTATTAACAGGGAAACATAGAAGGTTCTATTTTCCCATGAGCAACTGGAGGAGTCATGACAAAATTATTCCAGGTGGATACATTATTTGGGGGATCATGAGTTACCCTCAAAATTTCTTGTCCTGCAGGGATGGCTGTACCTTTCACACATTCCACCAACCTGTTCAACTGTTTAGGATGGGCTTATAGAAATTCAAATTCAGACATTTGAATTTTAGTCTTTTTGACATGCTCAATTATGTCAAATGTCTGAATTGGACTAGGGACAGAGGATGGGAGTTCACTCTTTTGGTTTTTGGGATGGGGAGGGCTGGTTTGTGAAGTTGAAAAAGAGGGTGCAGAGATGCTTGGGGTATGTACCTTTTCAACAGTCATCGAGTCCTTTAGTTGGAAGGGCAGAGTGGTTCCCCACTTGGCAATTAAAACTATTGGCTGAGGTTGCTCCTCTGTCTTCTCTTTATCAGCTTGTCGGGCTGACTATTTCTGGGACCAGGTGAATACGACATATGATCCCTCAGCTGCATTCCCCTCACTTCTGAGTTCATCTTGATAATTCAGGTAACCAATGATAGAGTCACCAGCTAATTCTTCTTCCTTCTCTTCAAAGATATTAGCATCATATTGTTGGTCCAACTCAGGTTGGAAAGGGGAAGCGTGTTCTATTTCCAGATATCCAACCGCTGAGTTGGTTGGAGGGGCTTCAAGGGCGAGGTTCCTCTGTGGGGGAGGAAGACGATTTGGTTGCCCTTGATTCCTAGTAGCATTGCCTTGGTACGTTTGATTCTAAAATGTCCTCCTTGGCATATCCTGATTAGGAGAAGCAAACATAACTTGGGCCATTTGTCTCTTCAAAGTTATCAATTCATTTGTCAATTTTTGCACCATAGGATCTATAGTGCCTGTAGAAGAGCTTTCAGCAGATGAAGAGAATCTATTTTTACCAGGGTCTTTTCTGATCTTACCTGCCAGGATGAGATCATCCTCAATTTCAATAGCAAATTTTGAGCCAATGCTAAATTCATAGGGCCAGCTCGCCTCAATAGGAAACTTACTTTGGGAAGCTGCGAGTTGATGAAAAAGCATTTGAGATTCTCTGGTGTGCGCTGAGCAACAGTTGGGATCCGGTTTCTCAACTTATTGAATTTAGCTATGAAATCCCTCATAGGTTCCTGAGATTCTTTTTTCATTTGTGTTAGCTGAGCTAACAAAGCATGTGCATCTTCAGCAGGTTTAAACCTAGCTTCGAATTTAGATTTGAGCATATCCCAATCAGTTATTGACCTGACCTGCAAGTGATAGAACCAATCCGTGACAGCTCCTTGCAGGGTTTCTACAAAAAGTCTTACTGCTACATCCTCAAATTCCACATCGATTACACCGAATGCTATGGAGAAAGTGGTAATATGCTCGTCGGGATGAACCTTCCCGTCACCAAAATACTTAGGAAAATTTTTCCTAGAACTACGAGATAGTTCATGCAAAGGTGCAGTCAAATTAAGAGGACCAAAGTAATTTCCCCATGGACCTTGAGCCATTATGATAAGATGATTAAATGGTGGGATAACAAACCTTGGCAGGGTATTTATAGGTAGGGCACGATTAACAGCAGGAAAAGAAGCTCTACCTTGTGTTGGTGACCCGATCAGGTTAGGAGGAAGACTCCTAGATCGTTGGAGGAAAGGCGGTGGAGGAAATAGATCAAAATTGCTCTGCTGCACCAACTCAAACACGGGGTCAAAAACACCCTTAGATCTCTAGCTTCTTGTATAGCATGGAGTTGCCAGGTTTCAAATGAAAAAGGGACTGAAACTGCTTTAAGTTGAAGCTTGAGGCTTCAAAATGCATGTTCGTAATCCCCAGCGATTTTGGTTTTGCAGACCAGATAATATAACAAAGATGGACGAAGATGGTAAAGCTATAATGATAATGGGTAAGACATGGAACAGAGTCGCCAGACTATGTAATGGATAAGGGTTATAATGATAGTGGGTAAGACATAGGTGATGTTTCAATCTGAAACATGAGGTTCCAAATTGCACAAAATAACTGTGTCCCCAGCGGAGTCGCCAAAAAACTGTTGGGTGAATATTTTGTTGTCAACTAACTGATGGCAAAATGGGTATATCAACCATAGCATAGGGAGATTTACACCATGAAAAGTGTGGGTTTACCAGATCTGGATGAGGTAAATCTCTCCTCTCATCAAGGGGAGGTTCCCTATAAATATTTAAGCATTGGATATATGTATATAATTAAGCAGAAAATAACACATGGGGTGGTATAACAACATCTACCTCTCTTTTTTCAGAGGTAATGTATAAAGAGTAAGAGAGAGAAATCCTGGTAGTAGGCTAATAACATTCCTCTTTTTTTAGGAACGGTATCCAACCTATAATAGGAAATCACCTAAAGTAAATAACAAAAGTTTACAAAGAAACTCACGTAAGCTCAAAGTCTTTCGTAGCCTCCTTCACCGATTCGGAACAAGCGTAATTGTAGAGTGAAATGAAGCACAAAGTCTTCACCTGAAACTATAAAAGATAACTGAATCTCAAAGATAAAAGTAGCTCAAAGTCTATCCTCTACCTTTTAGAAGTGCTCTCAGATAATATTAACACACCCACTTTGCTTATTAAATCAGATAAACAAGAGATTATCAGGAAAGAGAACATAAGAAACTGTTTCCTAGACAACATAGATAAATTCAACACAAAGTCTAAAATAAACCTACTTCTCATTCATTTAACAAAATATGATTTACAAGTTTGAGCACAAAGTCTCAGAAATTACTTCAATTTCAACAGAGTGTTTGCTCTCAAATTTTCCAAGATCCATTTACAAAAGAGGTCTCCACTATATATAGGGAGAAATCCTCAAAATTAGAAAATATTAAAATATCTAAGTCAAAGATGAGTCATCTTTGACTTTTTGAGATATTTTTTCATAATTTTTACATGTAATTACATATTACAAATTGCATGTGAAAATGTCCCAAGACAATTACAAAGTGCATTTTGAATAAAGCACGGAAGAACAGCTTCAGTCTTCATTTTCAGTCTTCTTCATGGTCTTCGACTTCTTCAGAGAAACTTCAGTGATTTGGAAAAACTTTTGTTGAAAAGACGTCCATGAAGAGGCATCCTTTAGAGAAATTATAGTGAAAATCGTGATTGTGCAATCAGGGTAAAAAATAGCAATCTGGGAAAACTGCACATTTGATAATCACGATTAGGGAAATGCGCTTGAAAGGGATGAGGCGTGAGCAGGTCGAAAAGTGGAAGAAAAAGGGGAGCGGGCACGGAAAATAGGAAAAATGAAAATTTCTCAGAGTTAATAAAATCGGGGAGAAGGTATGTAGGGGCGGCAAAAATTGCCTCCCTTGCACCTGGAGGAGAGGAAACGGAGATGCATGGGCGGAAAAAATTGCCGCTCCTGCATAGAAGGATGCAAGGGCGGAAAAAATTGCCGCTCCTACATAGAAGGAACCAAAAGATGTATGGGAAGAAAAAATTTCTGCTCTTACATGATGGATGCACAGTGTCTTTTTCCAGCTGTCTCTTCCTGCTACGTTTTGAGCTATCGGGCTGCATTCCCAGCCAGTCGCTTGGTTCTTCACGTTCCTTCTCTCAGTGGTTCTTCTCTTTGGCTTTTTTGACAAGTGGCAAGTTCCGCTGTTATGAAACTCATCAGAAACTTATGAAAAATAGAGTCCACGACATGTTTTGCTTGAGCAACTCAAAAGGGGAACACGGGTGTAAACACTTGTCACGTTCGCTGCACTATGCCTTTTTCCATCGGGCTATCTTTCTTTTGCATTGAACCGCCCCTTTGAACTTTGAACCATGTCTTTGAAACAAAACGTCGAAACAAAAGGGAATGAACTACCCAAGTGAAATAAAGCATTGAATTTCTTGGTTGAATCGAGCCATTGAACTATTGACATTGAAACAAACGATGAACCAAATGTCGAACCTATTGTTGATGCTTGCCAATGGAAATTCCTATTCGAACCAAGGTGATGAACCAATTTTGAAAATAACCAAATGTTAGAAACCAATTCTTTTGATTGTGCCCACCTGTGGAAGCTTTTTAACCTGTTGAATCTGCTAACCTCAAGCATGTTGAGTCTGCAGAAACATATTTGCAGAGTCTGTTGTTTTCTCTAACCTTGAGAGAGTTTGTAGATTGCAATCTGTAAAATCCCATTGAACTTGACCTGTTGAGTCTGTAGATTTTTGAAAAGCTTGAAAAATGAGGAACCGAAATGCTCAGAACAATTTTTGAAAGGGGAAGAGAGGATTTTGATCTCTAGGTTGTCCCATTTATGAGTGGCATTTTCCAGGGACAACAATAGTAATATGTTGTTGTCTATCAGTAGTTACAATGTAAGTTTTGTTAACTTCTAGAGGCCATAACTTTTTCATATGGACTTATATTAAGATGATTTTTTTTTGAAATTGCATAAATATTTGAGGTAAATCCAAATATGTTGTCATTTTTTATCTAATTACTATATTATTATAGTAACATGGTGTCATCTAATAGCAACATGTTGTCATCCACTAGCTATTGCAATGTAAGTTCTGCCAACTTCCGAAGGCCATAACTTTTGCATACATACTCAAACTGAGATGATTATTTTTTTTAAATTACATAAATATTCAAGGGTAATCCAAAATGTAATAAAATTTATGTTTAGGTTTCTTTATTCCATTAATAAATGGTGTTTTCTAGTAACAACTAGCATTAGGTAGCGACAAAATGTCAATAAGTGTTCATACAGATGCACATCAGTGTTTACAAAGACATATATCACCAATTCACCTGTGAAGATGCATATCAAAATATCTTCCATGCCTCACCCTATTATTACTTTAGATTCACCAATTCACCTTAAAAACTTTCATTTATGTTTTCCATACATTTGAAACCCATTCTTAGAGTTTCACCAAAAAAATCCAAGTTCATTTCTATATAGGCCACTAAAATTTACCTTGGATTGATATGATATCACCTAATGAAGGGCATACACCATTTAATTATAAAATATTTGTGTTTAATACATACTCATAATATTTTAATAATTTTATTATCTCTAAAATATGTTTTTCATCTAGTAATCTCCAATGGTCACAAGTTTTGGTACAAAGTGTGTACCAATGTTTTCAAATTCCTTTCTCACTAGTTCCTATTTTATTATTAGGTCCATGTGGAATGGAGCCTCTCATTTTCATCTTCCATTCCTTCTCCTAAATATTTAGGTTTCATATTTATGTATCTTCTATTTTATTTTTGATGTTTATTTTAGGCTCATCTATCTCTCGCTCTAGATCAAGGAATACCTTAAGGTATAAATCATGTCCACTCTCACTAGATCCTGCCTTCTCTATGTTGTTCATAATTATGTTATAGTATTTTAAAATAAATTCCTCACTCTATTTATTATCTTAGTACATCTTGGTGGGTTTTTTCAATTCAATAGTTGTTTCTTTTAGTGAACTTTGGTTATGTGTAGTGAGCATGTCCTCCTCAAGTCCATGATAGAGAAATATTTTTAGATTTTGTAGAGATTTATGCACCATTGGGTTCTCATCCTCAAACAAAAGTGTTTGTATAAAATCACATTGGATCTATGCTCAATTTTTGGTTTCACTTCTATGTTACTAATGCATATACTATGTGTTTAGCATAAGTGCTAAGGTATGCTAGAATACACACACCTAAAATCTTGGTTTTAAATCATGAAATGTACATATATCTACACATATATGGATATGAAACTCATGAAACTATCCTTATTTGAAGAATAGCCACTGCTCTAAAAATTTAAGTACCACCTGGAATCAATCTCACATAATTTCGTAGGCCTCTTCTCGAAGTAATTTATTTGATCAATGAATTGCCCACCATGTCATACCAACTTCTTTTAGAGCATAGTTTAGTGCACTGATTCATAGATCTATATTAGTGAATTGATGTTCTAACCTGGAAATGAATTATGATAAATCCTTAGTTTTAAAATATTATAGAAATTGTATATCATTAGTGTAAACCATTCTCATAGGCCTTACCTCATTCTTTCCTCGTGCCTAATTCAGCATATGTGTATTTGAGTCACAACTTACAAAAGATGTATCTTCACATCATAAATTAACCTAATTTTTAGGTTATATGTAATCCATGTTTGTAGTAGTAACTTGATATAAAATATCCACTTATGACCTACCTATATATCGCACTGATGGAGACTTACATTACTCCATGTAGAGTTGTAAAACTAGATCAAGCATATTGATAGGATGATATGAAAATTGTTCTATTTTATATAATGTAGGAATTGTTGTGGATGTTTTGTAAGTTTATTAAGATCCTTACTTTACAAGGCTTGATAATTCAATTCTATGCCAAATTTGAACCAATTATCTCCCCTATAAGTGTATGGTGAGGTAGGTTCTTTGGAGATGATGTGAGGCTTGAATTCAACCTTATTTAGTAATGATATTGATATTATCTCCCTAATGTTATTCTAGTTGATTATTTATTATATGGATGGTCATCTAATCATCATACACCCACTTATTCTTGATTAATGTTGGGTAGTGTGTTTTTCTCAATTTTCATATCAATAACTTCAAAGTATCCTCATAGACTTAGATCAGCTAAGTTTACCTCCACATCTTCCAATCTCCCAATGGGTTCCACTCAACCATAGTTATCAAGACTCAATGTGACAAGGTTGTAGCTGAGGGTTGGCCTTCTAACGGCCACCTAAGTAGACCTAGTAATCACATTCATTATAATCTCCAAGTCAAATCCAACATTAGTAACTTCATATAATATGAGTTATATGTCCATTCTAGAATCAACATCCAAGGTATTTTTGGTCTTTACATACCAGACTACCTTTTCAGCTCGTTGTGTCCCTTTTTTGCATAACCCAACAAATTATGTAATAATTTTGTGATATATCTTCATTAAATAGAATACATACCATATTGAGAAGATTTATCAAGGATTTAACCACTCCCTCTTGCCTTAGGATATGAACAATCTGGACATACATCTATGCATCCACTATTACAACATCTCCCCTAATAGCATTCTTAAATTTTATGGACTGGATTAACTGAGTTGCTTTAGTTAGTAGGATTTTTTATCTAATAGGATCTAGATATTTATCCTACCAAACCTTTCTAATAATATTCTATTGTGGTATCTCTATCGTTGGTAGTCTTTATTATTTATATTGATTCTTAGTAAAGGCTTGTATCAATGTTAGATCTTTAGGGTGGGATTTCACCATGTTGACATTCCACACAACCATTTCTTTTCTTTGATTTTATAAGACAAGACAATATCCAATATTGTGTTTATCTCTATTAGTTTTAGTGATAAATGCATGAGATATGATTGGCCTCTCTGCATAGGTAACAAATTTTTAGACCTCTAATATATTTATCTCCTTGCCTAAAATTTAGGTATCCTCCTTGGTATCAACCTTGGTAACCTCCCCACCTTTGTGATTATCCCCATCCTTGTTTTTTACCCTTATTTCACCCAAAATGTCTCTATGGTGAAGGAGGTGCCCATCCTAATTGATGTTGTGGAGCTTGTTGGTATTATGGAAATCAAAGTGTCCATTATGCCTAATACTGTAGAGATTGTGATGTCTAACATGCTTGTCCCTATGACAATTATGGAGTCCATCTAGGGTTAGTATTATAACTATTTAGATTTCCATCCAGTGATATGTGATGTTGTTAGTATACACCAACTACCTTATGTTTCCATCTCAAAATATGGACTCGACACACCTAATTTCACAAATGGAGCCTTCTACATGACTACTATGAAGAAATTTTAGGTGATGTTTTCCTTTAACTCTTGTAGAGATTGGTAGTTCTTCTCATCATGATTGTGTTATTTTCAAAAAAAATAGAACATACTGTGATGTTATATATAATATTTTAATACATGAAGTTTTATAGTTGGATCACTATGCAAAAAATTTCACATAATTATGCATTGACATGTGGACATTCATTCTAGTAATGTCCCTCTATTGCACTTAGTGCACCATAGAGCTAATCTAGGTTTATTTAATTCACATAGTTCCTCTATGTTGAAAAATAAATTCTCTATTTTGGCATTTTTTTATAGTAGAAGGAGGACATTTTACACAATATTATATTTATTCGACCCAGGTCATAGTTTATCTTATGTCAGCTTTATTAGTGAATTGGGATTTCATAATGGCAAACCTACTTAAGTCATAGACCTTCCACAAACTAGGTAGCCTTGTTCGTATCCTAAAATTGAAAAAATTATTTTGTTCATCACATCAGATGACCTATGATCATAGCCCCAAATTTATTTTCCCATTTTTTATCGAATCTCCTTCAAGTCTTGAATAGTTTGACTTGTGCATTTTTACATCTTGAACTCCCCAATCAGTTTATATTTGAATTATTACAAAGTAAATTTTTTTAAGTTATTTTTTAACGTAAACTCTATACATCTGCTTGTAAAATCTCTTATGAGCTCACTCCTTTTAGCATCATCAATTTTAAATCTTTTAGCCTATCATTTCATATTATAAGCCAATAGATACCGCTTTGGGTTAGATGACTCATCATATGGTTTCTGAGTGATAAAATCTCCCGTATTAAGAGCTATTTTTCCTACACTTCCACTTTAAACAAATGAGTCTTAAGTATTTGATTTAATAATTGTCTAAAAATTCATTATGATTATCTTTAGAACACTTATACTTTTTTGTGAAACTTCTGAGTATCCACATTAGGCTTCCTAAATTTATTTGATAAATATTCAAACCACTTATACACTTTATTTTATCTTATAATTTTTCCAACTAACCAATAAGGCAAAGGGGATGCATTCTCTTGGAGTGAATGAACCTAAACTAGGGTAACTTCCCCTCTCAATATTGAACTTGACTTAAGCTTGTGATTCAACATGACTTCTTCAAAATATTTCATTTCATCATAAAAAATATCTTACTCATAAACTCTTTCTACTATCTAGTTTCTCTATTGGAATCTCTATGGCTTCTCTTCGACAAATTTAGTCTTTGTCTTTCTTAGGGATGATTCATAAATATTGCATGGTCTCTATTATCTCTATGATCTCTATGACACCTTTGGTTCATAGTCTCTAAATTCTCTTGGAGGTCTAGTTCCTCCCATAGTATTTTTAATATCTATTATACTCCTAATCAAAGTTACTTTTGGCTATTTTTCTTCTATACTACTCTATTTATTCCATCTATTTAGTTTCCAAAAGTCTCTTTGAAGTCATAGAATTACCTTGTCACTCTACTTTTGTACGTCATCCATTTTCTCAATCTAGGTTTAGGTTTATTACTTAGTATTTATTCATTCAACTCCTATTAGTTTGCATCCCATAGTTCCCTAAACAACTGCTCTAGACCTACTGGAATTTGTACCATGTCCCATTCCACAACCAACACTTTCAAAAAACTAGGAAGTTATTGTAATAATTTGACCTAGATTCCTCTATAAAATAAGTCACACACAACTTTAAATGCAATATATCCTTGAAAAACAAAGTCACTGATGTATTTCTTGATTGTATTATTTAGCTACTGATAAATCTCATGGGTCCAATCAGTATCCATGTTGTATAGATTTTAAATATTTTTTCTATTTCAAATAAAGTGGCTTATTTCTCTATTCCTGAAGCAGTATGACTCAATCCTCGACAACCAAGTAGTTATCATTTTAGGGAAAATCACACCAAAAAATATAATAAATCTCTCCATGAATGTGTTAAGTTATAATTTATTATTTTTTGAACTTATCTATTATTTCATCTAACTAGTATTCAATATCTCTGTAAATAGGTAATAATATCAACATAGTTCATTTTCATGCTTAGTGCACCATTATTAGTAAAGGTTCATGGAAAATCCTCATTGGAACATGATAATGTTTGAATTATATGAATGTGATTACAAGTTAGGAATAATTTAAGTGACTTTATTAGTTTCCATGGCATTAAGATAAGTTTAATTCATTCTTAATTAAGATAAAATCAATTAGAGTTAACTTAATTATTTAGATCAGACATCTTTGCTATGAAAGATACATAGATTTAAATAAGCATGAAAATTTATATGCACAAAATAACACAGGACACTTACAAGTGAACCATAAAATGATATATATACCATTATCTTTCACAAATTGGAGCTAATTTTCCTTTACAATAAAAATTATTTATAGAGTTTTGATGAGGTTATATTGCTTCACATTCATGACCTTCCAATTCTAGTACTGAAGGAGGTATTTCATCTTCTATAGACTTTTGATATTCAATCAAGACCCACACTTTATAAATAATAGTCCTGGTCAAACACTTGTCAGTTATACATTAGTTGTGTGATTTTAGAATCCATAGTTAACTACCAATAGACATTGAATGTGGATTATCATCATTTAGATCCACAAATATTTCCACCCATTTGTTACATTATTTTGATATATTGGCATGTGTGAATGATCTGTTTTGGTATTCTACTTATAGCCTAATCTATAGAGAGAAAGATGATCATTACATTAATCATATTAGTATTCATATAAGACCCAATGAAAATATGGCCCAAGAATATGATTTCCCCAACTAAGAATTTTGCTAGGTATGGTCATAATGAAGCCACTAATAATATTTAAATCCATGATCATGTATAATGTGCATCCTACATCCATATCACAAGATATCATGAGAATAGCATACTTGATAATGGATATATAAACATATATCATATGTATATAATTATGATATATATCAATGTATATGTATGTAGATGATAAAATATAAAGAAAAACCATTGATTTTTTTTCCATGTTTTTGAATTTTTGTAATTTACTATAAGAATGGACCACACAAAGAGGATTTTAATTTGCACAAGTTAGATGAATAAAGGAGAGATCAAGAAATAAATAAATAATCCAAAGGGAAAAATGAATGGAAGCAAAGAGAAATCCATTGGGATAATTTGAGAAGGAGAAAGAAGATGAGGATTCATACTAGCATGAAATATCACTGAAGAAAATAATGCATGATATGGAAAAAGGGCTTGATGTGTGTGTGTGTGTGTGTGTGTGTGTGTGTGTGTGTGTGTGTGTGTGTGTGTGTGTGTGTGTGTGTGTGTGTGTGTGTGTGTGTGTGTGTGTGTGTGTGTGTGTGTGTGTGTGTGTGTGTGTGTGTGTGTGTGTGTGTTTGTGTGTGTGTGTGTGTGTGTGTGTGTGTGTGTGTGTGTGTGTGTGTGTGTGTGTGTGTGTGTGTGTGTGTGTGTGTGTGTGTGTGTGTGTGTGTGTGTGTGTGTGTGTGTGCGCGCGTGTGTGCACATCTATACACACACATACATACATATGTATGTGTGTGTGTGTGTATGTATATGTATATGTTTATGTATATTATATGTATATATATGTATATGTATGTGTGTGTGTATGTATGTACACACACATACATGTATGTATATGTAAATCTCTACATGTGTGTGTGTGTACACACACACATCCTTGTGAATTCCACATATGTTTGTAAGTAACAATAAAAATGGGATAGTGCCACATCAATAAAACAAGAAACATACACCAAAGGGATAAAATTATATCATTGCAAATATAGGAAAGAACATATATCTAATGTTGAGATGAAGCATGAGCATGGAGAAACTTAAGGGAGGAATAAAATTAAAATATATATGAATCATGTTGCACCCAGATGTGAAAAATTACTCCATAAGAAGGAACATCAAATTATTGACATAGAAAAAATTAGCTTGAGAACTGAGATGCAGATTATTTCAAGATCTGAGATTGACTGATTGAATATGTTGGTTGAGTACGGAGCCAAAATAAGAGATGACAAGGTTCTTAGACAATAACACTATAATTAAATAGTAGTGGGGTGATATTACCTAAATATGGCATCCTTATCTACTAAATAATAGAGCTTTGTAATTTTTGAGTTATGTTCATCTTCACCTATTTATTCTATAGATTCTATGGGATATTTTTATCTAATGTGGGGATCATTGTATAACTTTGTTTCCACTTAAAACCCTAGATAAATATATAAGAAGACAAAATATAATTAGAGATTAAAAAGGGTCAATAGTTGAATTTATGCTTGACCTCAAAACCCACTGTACTGAGTGATAACTATTGACCAATTTTTGCCCCCAAGACAAAAGGTCAACCCCTATAGTTTAAAAATAGACTTGTCATACCTCCTAGCCTTTTTGATAGCCATCTTATGACTTTTGAGGTCTTCAAATGGTCACTTCAAGCCTTGTTTAGCATTGTTTAAGGTTTAACTTCTCTTAAGTGTCTTAGAGCCCTCAAAGCCAACTTAAAGAATCATAAGCTTATGTTATGATGTGTCAAGATGAAAAATAGTTTCTCTCAAGTCATCCCACCATTTGACCACCTTGAATGAACATTATAAACATGTTTTTAAGATGTTAAGGTTGTTTTGTAAAGTTTAAGGTAAATGTCATGCAAATGAAGGGTGCATATGGTCAAGTCTAACGTATGTCTAGGTTTGTCAAGTCAATGTGAGAGCTAAAAAGGATGAAAGGTGCATGAAATAAAAATTTTAAATCTTATGAAAGATATTTATAAGATGTATAATGTTAGGAATTAGTTAGAGATAGGTCATAACCATGATTTCCTGCAATTTCAATGTACAACAGAGAGTGAATCACTCTAAAAAGGTAGTTTTAGTCATGTGTATAGGCATGAAGGGTCCATATTCAGATGTAAATGCACATCTGGGTGTCTATTCACCTCCATCAGATAAATTTCATGCTTATAAATCCTACATAGGTCCAAAAAATGTAGTAAATACATCAAAACCTTTATTGATCTTTTTGGCAGACCTCCAAAGGCGGTTTTATTTTGCTCATTCTATATAGAGCAAAGAGAATGGTAACCTAAAATATTAGCAAGATTATGGGGTCCTAATTTCCTTCATATCCTTGGAATTTGTTTTCATATTGAATCATATATCTCTATGAACAATCTTTAAGAGATTGAGAAGTCAAAAAGTGACTCAAATCCCCACTGCCTTGGTTTTGTCCTCATGTTTTCACTTGTGAACTTGATGGGAGAAGGTAAACCATGAAATATTTATATTAGGGTGTGTGTGTGTGTGTGTGTGTGTGTGTGTGTGTGTGTGTGTGTGTGTGTGTGTGTGTGTGTGTGTGTGTGTGTGTGTGTGTGTGTGTGTGTGTGTGTGTGTGTCTATATATATATATATATATATATATATATATATATATATATATATATATATATATATATATATATATATATCCATTTCATTCAAATCCATCAACTACATCAAGCATATGCATGCATTAGCACAAATGAGACTCCTTCTCACTGTTTGCATGAGATAGACTAATTTATGAGGTTTATGATGGGTTCTCCATATAATTTAGGTGATAATTAAGTGAAATAATTTTAAAACAATCCATGACCATTTATAAATAATTTATGATCCATAAATCATATGTATGAAGTTATACTAGGCCCAAGTACAGTGAAGAAGATCTTAATTCATTATTAGCTCAAGGTGAGCCCTAATGTTGATTGTTTAGTGAAAGGGGTGGTCTCTAGTATATCCCCAAGAGGTTATCATAACTTATAAACTCCAATTAAACCTCTAAAAAACCTCTTTATCATGGATGATCAATATATCATTTGATGGAGAGATCATCATGCACCTACAACTCACATGAAGACCTATAAGACTGAATGGGCAAAGATGGGTGCTAAAGGCATTCTTATATGTCTTAAAGAGAGTTTAAAATTTAATCACATGTATGGGGGTGTGTGATACATCCATGTAGTTGTATAAACTCAGGAAACATGCTATCAATAGCCTAATTAAAATCAAATGTGGACCTATAGGTTTGCGACTCTCTAGGTCCACATTCTTAACTAAAGATCAAAATCTTGTATGAAGGGGAGTGCCTTGAGTTTCCTATAGAATTAATGAATTAACACAAGTTTTAATGAGTATCATAAACCATTTGAAATACCCATATACAATGACAAAATATCTCACAAGGTGACTAATGGCATTAAAGAGGACATAAGGTCTAATTAGGCCTAATAGTCTTAAATGTTCATACACAGACCTGTGTATGAAAGCAAAAAGAACATGGAATATTTTGGAGATGGGTTTTTTATAATATATTAGGGTGTATTGAATCCATGAAAATCCTAATAATATAATGAATAAGATAAGATAATTGTGAAAAGATAATTAATCTTAAAGCATGCAGTCATATAGTCTTAAGCACCTGCAGACCTAATGGGGAATATTCAAATCTATTTTCAAATGTGTGAGTAAATTATGAAATATTTAATTTAATTTGTGTTTTTAATATCTAAATTAATATATAGGATCATTATGAATGTGGTTATAACTATTGGAGCCTTGAAAAGTTGAAAATAAACTCCAAACTAGGCCATTAGGGTCATATTGACCTAATGGCCTACAAACCCTTAAGATGTGAAAAACAAGTTGTAAAACTTTTAAGAGTTAAATTATAGATTTAAAAACACATTAATACCTTGTAAATTTTTTTACATAACTAAATAAACCATCTAAAACTTGGACCAAACACCAAGATATCCTTTTTAATCCAAAACTCTCTCTTGAGCTCACTAAACACAATCTACCTAGCACAAGAGGCATCTTATCTTGATCAAAATTATACAGATGAGTTTCATGGGAGCCCAAGATAATATGGATCTAATTTTACATTGTGTCATTATTTTATTAATTATTTCCCTAGGCTTTATGAATCATCATTAAGATGATAAACAAGTCTCAAGTTGCCAATGAGATTATAAATGACCCAATGGGAGGAATACAGCCTATAAGTGCCTTAAATGGGATATTTTAACCTTATAATTAATTTAATAGTCACCATACATCTCTTGGATATTTTATTAATCATACCTATATCACATGTGAAGGGTATAGTGTATGGAATAAGCCTAAAAGCTTAATTGCATGTCTATTTATGAGTGCACAAGGTGGTGGTAAGATCTCAAATCAAGTAGAGTGGATTTATAATCCTTGGAAGAGGTTATATATTCCTCTACACACTTTTTATGTCTCTTAATATGGTACATGAGCTTTCATGTCACTAATTTGGACCCAAGAGGTGACTGTACCACTATTATTGTTCAAGAAGCCTAGGTGAAAACCTGTGGGGAATCTTGGAGAGCCTGAGAGTCCCTTGAACACTAATAAGAATGATTTTTGAGGTTTCTAGAGCCTAATTTTATTATGAAAATTTTCCTTTAAAACATTCATGTCCATCTAAATGGTAATTATCAAGCAACTAGGCCTAGTTGGATAATAGGCCTATAGGACTAACAAGGAGGAATCTTCATGAGATGCAAGGAGTGTGAGTGGCAAATGTCAAAGTGAAACATCAATTCAAGAGGTGCATGATGACTCAAATATGCTTAACCCATACCTTTAATGTTAGTTTGGAGGTTTCAATAACTTCCAAGATAGTTTCAAGTGGTTGGTAAGTCCCAAGCAAGAAAGATCAGTTTCAAGTGAAGAAGTGAGGTGTTCCCCTATGCCAACTCTAGAATATTATCATGTCCTCAAGCATACACTTGTGGTGAAGAGTCTTATGTATTATTTTATACCTTTCTCTTCTTATTTTTAACTAGTTTTATAACAATGACACTTGTTAATAACTCTCTTCTATGCCATTTTTCGTCTCCTCTCATTCTCTCTATATGTATAGCCTTGTTTGGCTTTGTAATGGATACTCCACCTGAGTATGGAGAATCCATGCTCATTTGTATGCCTTTGCTCAATTAAGACTATTATTTTTACCTCCTAATATGATTGTAATTAGTGTGTGTGCATGGATAGTTGATCTTTTTAAGTGATTTGCTTAGTCTTCCTTGGTGAGTTGTCATATTCTAACACCTATATGCAGTTTGAAAGCTTCTTTTGTAGGTCATGTAAAGTGTTCAAGTGAGTGTCAGGTTTGAGTGATTTTGTATATTTATTAGTGTTTTTTTGGACCTCTTTTCTATTCTTCCTATCCTAAACATCTTTCACAACCTTCACATGAAGTGTTCATGTAGGAGATGTAGATTAAGAGTAGTGTATGTTCAGACTAGTCTCATGGTTGATGTGCACATATAGCTAGTTGGTAATGGTCAATTAGTTTTGGTGTATCACCTCCTTAGTTATGTTTCTTTCATGTTATTCCTCTCCCTTTTCCTTTGAAAGGTAGTTGTGTAGTGTTTGTGAGCCTAATTGATACATCAAGGGGAGCTAGCCTTAAAATCTAGAGATTCAATCCACCTATTAGACCACCCACAGCCTAGGATTGTCTCCATGTTACCCCAAATTGAGAAGGTTTGAACAACCTTCTAAGGGTGAAAATTTGGGTGATAACACTACTTAAATACCAATAGTTTAAAGAGGGATCAAAATCCATGTAATTATCCCATGATATGGTGGTGTGTGTGAAATCAATGTAAAATGTTAGATGCTAGTGTAATCCTAGTGTGAATAAGTGATTTGACCATGACTTGTGACCTTGGAGGTATATTTTGAGTTTATCTCAGGGATATTATGGTTGTATGTAATTATAATTGAAAAAATATGGAATTTTATATCAATGTACAATTAGAATTTTGGTTCTTTCTAGTGTGGAAGCCTTTTATGTGCAAAATGTTTTGAAATGTGCTTCTATAGTGGTATTTTTGGAATTCTTTATGATGGGGCTTGTTAAAATTTTTGTCTAACCCTTATATCACTTTTAAATTTTGTCAAATAGCCATTAATTGGTGGGAGGAAACTACTATCAAGGTGGATAATAGTGGGGTGCGCTTATGTCCAAATAGGGAACTATTATCCTAAGGGCGAGACTTACTAAGCTAAAGGTATGTTTCAATATGATAATGAGCTTGATTTATTGAGTGATATAGATAGAGATATTATGGAGTGATTTTTGGGGTACTTGAAGGAATGAGTCATCGCACAAAAAGTGAAGGAAAGTGATCAAAAGGCCTTATGATAGGTCATGAGCTAGGTGTGTCAAAAGAATGGTCATAAGTTCATTATTTTACCTTAAATTTTAAATTATGTGTCTACATTTTCCTCCTTTTTATTATAGTAATGCAACAAAGTGAAATTAATAGAGTAAAAAGAACTATGCATACCTAAACTTACTTGTGAATTGTAATCTTGAATGTATGCTACAACATTGAACTGTGCTTCATGTGAATTTGAAAATGAAACATGTACAAAATCAATCCTTACTTTAAGATGGAAATGAAGAAGTAAAGATAAGAGAAATTATAGATCTACATAATAAGGAATGAATGCCCTTGATTGGGTACATAAACCATTGTGTTTTCCTAGTGAAAAATTAGTGACTATAGAGGGTAGGATCTTTGGATATTTCATTTGCACTAAAAAACTTGGATTGGATTGTGCATGCCCCAATCTTCTTCAATAGGTGAGTGTGATTAAAAAAACAAGGTTTTCTTGACTCCATCATTTCATAACCTAAGTATTGAAGTATTTTACAATCCTTGTATGAATCCCAATAGATTGTTATATTGTAAAAATTGGTGCATAAAGGTGAGCCAACCACTACAGATGGAATAAGGCTCATCTTTGGTACAAAAATAGTGTAAAGCCAGTGTAAAAAGTTAGTATGATCTAGGTCTAGTGTATATAGCATGGAGGATGGAAAGAATTTCCATTCTATATATGAAATTGGTGAGAAACATGAATGATGAGGAAGTCATATGTTGTGCACAGGACACTAATATGATATCTGGTGTATATGGATTATGAGACTAAGTAATAAAAACAATAATTTTGAGAAAAAATTGTGTTAACCCAAAACACATGCCATGCGAGCATCCACACACCCACTAGGGCTACACCATATTCTTTGGTTTATGAAATATAATAGTTCTCACATTAAAGTTGGAAAGTCCATATTTACGTATATCCCTCAAAGGGCTCATTAAAAATGAAAAATTAAGAGAAAAATGCTTACATGAGTTAGATAAATTAGATCATACCCACATATAAGTATCCAAACATCTTCGAGTATATCAGAAATGTGTTTATAAATATTACAAAAATGAAATCACAACATAGAATTTGAGGTTGGTGACTTGATTCTAAAAAATAATCCAAGGAACGTCAATGCAAAAAGAGGAAATAAAA
This sequence comes from Torreya grandis, assembly GCA_037957365.1. Lineage (NCBI taxonomy): Eukaryota > Viridiplantae > Streptophyta > Pinopsida > Cupressales > Taxaceae > Torreya > Torreya grandis. The sequence continues at coordinate 3,625,888 of JARHVA010000384.1, forward strand.
GGCAAGTTCAAGCCTAATTGGTTGGGCCATATGTGATTATAGAAGCACAAAAGTTTATCATCTAGCTTCACTTGAAGGCAAAGCAATCAATAACCTAATGAACATTATACATCTATGGTGTTTCTATACTTAAAAGTTTTCTAACTTACCATACATGTATTTTTCAGTTCATATATTCAAAAAAATACAAAAAGATCATATATTTTAGAAAAATATAAAATCAGAACCTATGCATGCTTATGTTTAGTTCATTTACATCAATCTTTTTGTGCAAAGTTATTCAGTACTTATTTTTATTTATTTTCATATCATATATGCTTCACAAGTATACATGAGTGAGTGAAGAACATACAGGTTGCCATCACTAGACTCAATTATAAGTTACTTCATTATATCAAATACAAAAACCACATTCATATAGTAACGCCCTATATGGATAGTAGTGCACCTGCTATTTTCCACTTGCCCCACTATTGTCCTAGTGAACACATGCTTTCATTTCTAATATTTGTACTACGCACATGCCTTTGACAACTTGTATGCACATCAACAAGCTCACTATTGGCATATCATACGCATATTTTATCTTTATTTGGCTATCCCTTATTTATCATAGCTCAGTCATTTACATACATTACATCTATCAATATTTTTCACTTACTAACACATTGATATCTTGTTGGTTACCTAAGTCACCAGATCTACTAGTGTTACTAATTACTCATGTTGGTCAATTACATATGCAATACATGCTTTTCATGTATGTTTTCCTACTCCATGTCTTGTGTGTATTATTTTTTTGGCTTGATGACATTTGAACATGTCCTTGTGTGTTCCTATAAGCATTAATTCTGTCTCTATAGATGTGAGGACATTTGAACATGTCCTTGTGGGTGTTACTATGCGTGTGATGACATTTGAACATGTTTTTGTGTGTGATTATAAGCCTTTATTTTATATTTCTATGCATGTGAGGACATTTAAACATGTCCTTGTGTTTGGCTCTAAGCCTTTATTCTATGTTTATATGTGTGTGAGCGATAATTTAACTTGTCCCTTGTATGTGGCCCATTGGCCTTATATTGTGTGCTTAATGTGTTTTGTGTGTACTTTTTATTTGTGTGCATCATGGCCATGACACTTGCTTACTTATTTTCTTAGCTTTTGATGCCATGATGGACATCATGCATCCTCCTAGTTTTGGATGCCATGATGGATATCATGCATTCTTCCCCAATTAGTTCCATTCATCTTTAGATATTCAATTTTGATCACTTATCTATGTACATAATTTATCACATTTATCTTGACATTATCACCATGAATGCTTGTTCACAGTCTATCAAAGTCTCAAGTAATTCAATATAGTTCACAACAGGTTCACAAATTTAGTTTCCAAAAAATAGTTAGATCTTGTCTCAGATTTGCTTGGTTTGTGGGCATCATGTGTTTCAAGTTAACACAAAGGTTTTTGCTCAAAATTAAATTTGTTATTACTCACTCTCAAAATCCATATACACTAGATATCAGATTAGGTGCATGTGTGGGGAATATGACTTCCTCCTTACTCAAATTTTGCACTAATTTCACAAATAAAATGACAATACTTGCCATTTTCCATGCTTTATACACTAGACCTAGATCATACTAACTTTTTACACTAGTTTTGTGCTAGTTTTGCCCCTAAAATGAGCCTTTTTCTATTTATAATGGTTGGTTCACCTTTTTGCACTAATTTTTGCACTAGAGTAATCTATTGTGATTCATATAGAGATTCCAAACTACTTCACTAATTTGGGTATGCAATGATGAAATCAAGCACACCTTAAGTTATTAATAATACTCGCCTATAGATAGTGATTGGTGAGTTATCTTGTCTCTTTACTTATTAATTTCCATCTTAAAGTAAGGACTGATTTTATACATGTTTCATTTGCAAATTTATGTGAAACATAGTTCAATGTTGTGGCCTACATTCAAGACTACACTTCATAGGTAAGTTTAGGTATACACTTTTCCTTTTAATCTAATGCTTTTAGTTTGTTGCATTACTATAATAAAAAGGAGGAATGTAGACACATAAATTAACATTTAATCTAAAACAATGCACTTGTGACCATTTTTTGACACACCTAACTCATGACCTATCCTAGGGCCTTTTGATCACTTTCCTTCACTTTCTACATGATGACTCAAATTCTTTAAAGTAACCCAAATCACTCCAAAATGTCTCTACCTAGACCACTCAGTATCTCAAGCTCACTATCAGACTAAACCATACCTTCAGCTTAAAAAATAGTGCCCTTAGGATAATAATGCTCTATTTGGATAGGATGCACCCCATTATTGTCCACCTTGCTAGCAATATCCTCCTACCAATTAATGACTATTTTCCAAAATTTAAAAGTTGTAGAAGGGTCGACCCATAAGTTTAGCAAGCCCTATCCAAAGGAATTCCAAAAATACCACTATAAAATCATATTTCAAACCAATTTTTACACAAGAGGCTTTCACACTAAAAAAACATCAAAATTGTAATTGCACATTGAGAGCAAATTCTCTATTTCTTCCAATTCTAATTACATACAACCCTAGTAGCCTTGAGCTAAATTTGAATATACCTCCAAGGTCACAAGTCATGGTTGAGCATTTAATCACACCAATATTACACCAATATCTAACATTTTACATCAATTTCACACACACCATTGTAGCATAGGAGAACTACATGGATTTTGATCCCTCTTCAAAATATTGGTATGTAGGCAACATTCAACACAAGGGATGTTGAGGTTAAGCATAACTTCAACCATTGAACCCTTTTTACATTGTGATTGTATTTTATCTTCTTGTCTATTGAGCTAGAGTTTTAAGTGGAAACATAGTTATACATTAGTCCCTACATCAGATCCCGCATAGTTCACAGAGTAAACAAGTGAAGGTGAACATAACCTAGAAATATCAGAGCCTTATTACCTATTGTACAATGTTGCACTATTCATACAATAAATCCCCCCACTATTGTCTAGTTGCAGTGTTATTGTCTAGAAAGCTTGTCAGCTCCTATTTTGGGTACACACTCAAATAACATAGTCAACCTCAGATCCAAAAATAGTTTGCATCTCAGTTTTCTAGCTAAGTTTATATTTCTTTTTTTTCACTTTCCATGTTTAGCATATTTCCAGATTTAACAAGTTTCAAATCAATTTGTAGTATTTATGGCATATATGTAGCAATCTGATTTTACACAACAATTTCTCATATTAGGTAATCGATTTCTCTATTTTGCCAAAGTTTTATAAAACATTTCTCATCTAAATGATTTTTGTTAAAAATATTGAAATCACTAGTGGCTAATGTCTTTGAGACCCCTTCTATTTGAATTGGATGATGGTGAGAAGAGGTTTCAAGGTAGAAATTATGTGTTCCCTTCCTATAAACTTGAAGACCTAGCGAACCATCATCTTTTCTTTTAAGGAGGACATCTAAAAAGTGGAGACAACCATTTATATCCAATTCTTTAGTGAATTTTATACCCATGTAAACTTTGTTTATAATGAATAGTTAAATAATTAAAATAGAGAACAAATTGAAGTTACCTAATTAATAACTTACTCAATTTTATATGAACTTTATTTAAATTTTACCTAGTTGTATTTTGGGAGTTTTAGGAATGAAATAATTGATTAAACAATTAGTTATCTCAACATCTCCTTTTAACATCTGAAATGTTCTTTGAAGAATCATCTTTACAAAGCATACTAGGTTGGTAACACCACTTATTTTTTATTTTGATGATGAATCACATTGGGTGATTTAAAATGTCGATATGGTAACATTATTATATATGGCTTTCCAAAAGCTTGGTTCTAAGTATTTATAGTTCGTGGAAGCTTAAGAATTCTAATTACTTTAAATATTTTTGAAAGACTCCTCAAACTTTTTTTTTTTCATCTTGTAACCTTACTTCCAACAACATTATTATGGAATCTCAATATAGTTCCATGTTTAGTAGTATGCATTGTCAAGCATCTTTCATTGAGTAAAAAATGTTGGTTGAACTCTTGATTGAGTTTGATTTAGTTCTCTCCCTAATGGTAGGTTGAGCACCTTAAGTTTGAGGACTTATCTCATATTCGATAAAAAAACAAAGTTCATTTAGTCTTCGATCAATCTCCTTTACATATATGATTGGCTATGTTGATTGAGTGCTCTTCTTGATAGTAAGTTAAACACCTTATGGTTGAGGGCATGTGTTTGGTTGAGTGTTTGAGGACTTGACTCCTATCAAAAAAGTAAGTTATGTTTGGTTGAGTGTTCTTCCTTATGATAAGTTTTGTATCTTAAGATTGAAGACTTCAATTTAATTAAGTTATCGAGAATTGAAATTAATTAAGAAAGTTATCTTAAATAAATTTTTCTTATATTATAAAATTATCCATGTAAATTTTAATATTTATAATAAAAATTAAAAATCAATAAAATAAAATAATATAAAAAATTAAACTCAAATAAATTAATATAAATTTATACCCAAAAAAAACCTAATCAACATTTTAAAAATTATACATAAATCTTCACTAAAATATTTATTTTCTTAATATAAAAAAATACAAATATCATTATGAAAAATGCATAAATGACCAAAAACCCTCTCCTAACAAATCAAACCAAAATATTTATTTTCTTAATATAAAAAAATACAAATACCATTATGAAAGAGGCATAAATGACTAAGACCCTTTCCTAACAAACCAAACCCAAAAACAAAGAAAAAAGGTCTTTCAATAGGGCTAACATGAATCTTTGTGACCATTTGGCACATATAGCATAACCAATATCTTAATGGACTAGTAGATTCGTTTGATTCATTCCAAACATGATTCCATACATCCACCTTTCAATGGCTTCTTTATATTATAAAAGCTTTCTTTTGTGGTTCTTTTGTCAAATCTCCACCATTGGCATCAAATCAAATCATCACACTTCATGATTAAACAATGGCATCATTAAAAAAGTAACATTAGAAGGTTACATTGTGCTTAAAAGAGATTCTTAATTATCTCCATGTTCTCTATGTGGGAGACACACATCATTGTTTCAACAACTTTTCTTGAGCCTCAATCCTTAATAAAAAAAAGGTTGCCTTAATAGATTATGAGTTTTGAATATGTACTCAAAGACTTTTCATTGCCACTCAAATTTGTTTACACCCTCCTCACGGTCTCATTTGGGTCCCTCACAAATTCTATGCATATTCTCCTATTCTTTTACTTGGCCATACTTGTTTATTGATTTCTCATGGCTATGTGCTCCTCCTCCTGGTTTCTAGTGGGTCCATGTACATCCTTGTTTTGAGTCTTTTTACACATTTGCTCTCAAGTCATACTCTTGTTGGGCTGTCAATCAATTTTTACAAGGTATTGGAGTCTTCTTTTGATTGTTTTGTTGGTTCTATGTGAAAAGCTGTGCATATATGCATAGATACATGTATCCTAGATTTGGATACAAGATATGAGAATAAGTCCACTTGTAAATCAAAAATCTAGACTCGAGATTTCCTGTTTGTACATGTAAATAGGAGACAAGATCCTTGTGCTCTTGAGCCTTGAGCCTTACGAAATCAAAATCAAATTGGGATTAATTTGACTGGGAAAAGATCTAGAAGGGGATGATGTTCCCTGGCTACTGTTCTAAGTTGGATTTTGTGCAAGGGCAGATTCACTGCCCTAAGGTTGGACTAGATTTTGGGTTAGACACAGATTAGATGTTAGGGTTTTTTTAATTATTCTCTCTCCCTATATAATATTTTAAGGTGTGTGTGGGGTTCTTCAAGGTTACTGTTCAGAGTTGGATATTGTGAAGGGCAGATTCGATGTTCTAAGGGGAGAATATATCTTCGGTTAGATTAAATTTTAGGTATTCTTATTGGTTGAGATTTTATTTTCTAAATGATTTAAGCGAGCGTGGTTCATGAATGGTACACAGTACGTAACAGAGTGGAAAGGAGACGAAACAAAGGTGTTTTCTTGTTTTGCCAATATGGGTATGTAATAAATTCGCAAAATGATGTGTCTCCTCATGTGGGTACTTGTGGGATTAGTTTAATTGAGAGAATTAAGGTTTGAAAACTTGAAATATTGTTGTGGGTCAAGCTGATATCTTGAGTTTTTTCTTCTTCTTCTTCGTTGTTGAAGAATGATGCAACTGATAACCTCTTGGCAAGCTATGGATTATTCATCAGGAAATTCAATCTTTAGAGATGTTAATGGTTTTTACAGCACCTTGACTCAAGGGTTAGACAATCTGGAGCAGGCTATATCCTCACAGAGTTTTATGTCGACAGACTGGCTTCAACATATTGTTCAATTGTTAAGGTCACTGCACACTGAAATCATCCATCTGGTGCAGAAACTACAGCTTCCTGTTGGGGACAAGTGGCTTGATGAGTACATGGATGAGAGCTCAAAGCTGTGGGATGTGTGCCATGTGGTGAAATGTGGGATCACAGGCCTAGAGCAATACCAGAATGCAGTGGAGAGTGTCACTGTGGCATTGGGTGCCAATAGCAGCCCAACAGCTCAGCAGTGCAGGCAGGTGATGAGGAGCATCTCAGGGTGTTGGAGGGAGGCTATCAGTCTAGACGAAGAAAACAAGGTCTTGATTGAGACCAAGATTGAAGTAGAGGGTGGTAATAAGTTGTTTTTGCAATTGGATGACAAACTCGTTGAGGCGAATTTTGCAAAGTGGAATGGATTCAGTGGCTTCAGAGGAGTGATGTATGCAATGAAAAACATAAGCTCATTGCTGCTCATGTTGCTGCTCTGGGGATTGGTGTATTGCTCCACTGAGAGTTTAAGTGCAGTTGAAAATTTCTCTTTGAGATCTTCTTCCTTCTTTGCTGCTTCCTCTCGCTTGCAACAGAGAGTTGATGCAGAGATAAACAAGGTAAGGTCCTCGATCAAGTCTTCCCTGTATAGTAGGCCTTCCATGTTTTTACATGAGTTTGGAAAAGCACAGTCTTTGATGGGGGAGCTATGGACCCAACTGGACCTTAGGTGCAGAAGCTCTTCCCACAACAATGCCCAGCAAGACCCTGATACCCTGACTGACAAAATTCAGCAGTTGAAGCATTATTTTGGATTGCTGAAATCTGGGCTGGAGAACATTGATAGCCAGCTAGATGACTTCTTTGATGAGATTGTTGATGGCAGGAAGAAGCTTCTGGACATTTGCAGTAGAAAGTAATCTAATTTGCATTTGTATAGAAGGGGAGAATGTCCTTAGGGAGAGAAACCCTAGACACATTTGTAGGATTGTTTAAGAGTGAGAAATTACTGTAAACATTACAGAGTTAAAGCATACTTTTACTGTTTTCTTTGGATTCATTGTGGAAAGTTTTAGCTTTTGAGTGAAGAGAATTTGAAGTAGTAGTTTAATTTTACCGCGGTTGTCAATTGATAAAGGAAACCCGACCTTGATCATTTTCCAGAATAGGGTCTTGGAAAGAACCTGATTCAGTGGTTGGGTATATGCCTCTAGCACAGTAGGGTTGCAAATTAGCTCTGGGAATTTAATCAGCGATCTCAATGTGGCAAATCACCTGTGGAACCTACTAGAAATAAGGAAAGGAAAGGCCTTTTTAAAGTCCACAATGCCGGGCACCTTGTCTAGGTCTGCATGATAGCTTATAGCATATGAGACCACCTCGTACTCCCAGATCACCTTCTTTTTTTTTTTTTTTGTTTGGGCTAGAATGAAGTAGGCTTCAGATGATATTGGTTCATAGAGCAGAATGATTTGTGAGTTGTAAGCTGTCAATGATATAAACTTGTATGGAGATATTCTGATATGTTCACCATCATGAGGCAGAATAGCAGGGTGATAATGGATGAGATCTTCTGCTATTTTCTCTTCACAAGTCTCAGGTTTTCTGAACTTGGTGGGATGATAATTTATCAATGTATAACAATGAACAAATACCATTTAGATGATGTCTCCTCTTCCTAGTTTTCTTATCCTGCAATATTTATCATAAGCATTGTTATTTTTTCTGAGCAATTGATGATAACAAAGGGGCCATGCACATTTAGTGAGGATGTCCACGTTGTATACTTCCTTTGAAAGTTTTTCTTTTTAAATATCTTCGATGAGTCCCTTTGAGTTGATTCAGATGCATTGATGATAAAAGGTCAAAGATCATGGTCAGTTTTTTAGGTCACGGCCTAGCCAGCAAGCCTTACTGGCAGATTAGGCCTTCCAAGTGGGAACGAGAGACTTTTTCAGTTTATATTGTTCAAATTTTGTATCATTTAGGTTTTGACCTCGTGACGAAGTTCAGGATTTAAGGGAGCCCAATCCAATTCTGGGAATAAAGAAGCGTCTTTAAGAAAAATGTTAACTCGGTAAATTTCAGAAAGTAGGGTGGAGTCAGAGTGAGCAGTTTCATATCTATTTTTTTTTGTTATATATTTCTTTGTTATAGTTTTTTTTCTGGTTGGAGAACTAACCAGCCAGCCTGTTGGGCTATGGAAGTAAACAGCCGGTGCGTTCACGTTGAATGCTGTTGAACACACCTGGCTTAACAACACACACACACAGAAAATGTGTTAAACTGCCTGTGCGTTAATGCTAGTCTAGTATTAGAAAGGGTTGGATGGTATGTCACAATTGTTATGCCATCCGCCTTTATTTTAGTTTTTAAGTCTATTATAGTTAAACTTTTCATGGAAGTAAGAGTATTTATATTTTTAAAGATACAGGTAGCTATAATCAGCCATTGGCCTACTTTGGTTACTACCAGACATTAATACAAGTCCGTTTTTCTATTTTTTTCTCTATCTCTGAACTTGTAAGTGTTTGCTATTGTCTTAACATGACTGTATTGCGTTCTCTAAGGTTCATTGTTGGAGAAAAGATATCTGTTATTATATATTGGCTTCCAGTCAATGTTAAAGTCCTCTAACATTGGTTATTTTTAGTAGAATAAGTTAAGAAAATTTCAGTTTTTTTTTTCATGCATTGGGCTGAAGTTTGTGTGTACAAAGAGTAAGCCTAAAAGAGTTTACTTTTCTCAAAGCATTACAGTTGTTCCCTGCCCAGCTTCTAATTTCAAGGATGTTGATAGTATGAAGAACTTACAAAGATTAATTACTAAAAGGAAATGATTGTTGACCTATTCATTACAGGAATTCTCAAGTGTGATGTATCGGATCAAATTTATTCTTACAATTGATTATCATAATCTTAAGCTTCCTTTCTGTATAGTTCTGCAGGGAGAAAGTTTTTGAAACTTAACATGAACAATCCTGCTATTATTAAGTCTATTTTTTGTTGCAGCCTCATCCTTTTTATTTCAGATATCTTTATGGCTTTCTACCTTGTTGGATTATATAACAAATGTGATACACCATTTCTTTTAATGAAATAGAGCCATATTGCTTTAAGAAAAAATATTATAGACTATTAAAAGAAAAAGTGGGCGACATGGAATCATGCCTCAAAGTCGATCACACTAGGCCTAAAACAAAAAGGCCTAGGGAAGTAGCATAAAACTAAGCATTAGCAGTCCACATTACCAATTGTAAGTTCAACAAAACATTATAAAAACAAGAAATCAAGTAGCCATAACAAAGAGCCTAGTAGTAGGGGGACTATCCAACTCATCTAGTTTGCCCCAACCAACATCTGGTAGGGCATCACCCTCAGGGAAGGGCTGCCAACCGGTGTTTGCATTGTTAGCTCCATTCATTGCATACATGTTTTCTTTGTTAATTGCTTGAGTGCCATCTGGAGTGGCTTTGGGAGGCAAAATAATTAGAGCCAAGTGTAGAAACTTGTCGGAGTGAGGAACAAACTAATTGCAATAGAGTCAAAGAAGGTGAGTGCCTTCGAGGCGAAGCCCAACGATACTAACTGTGTGAGTGTCGACAAGAGCGACTTCTTCAGTAGGCCCCCCACAGATCCCTTAGAGGTGGAGAAGGAGGCACTCGGGCAATGGTGTGGGGTACATTTCTCCAATGATCCAGCAAGGTCTAGAGATGGGCTAGCTCCAACATCATCTTGCTAGCTTGTACTTGTATCTACATAAACAAATTTGAAATCACTATAGCTTTGTTATATGTAGAAAATTGAGTATAAACTCTAAAGGTAGTAAAAACAACGTTTCTTTATTCCAGATAAAAATATATATTTTTCACTTGAAAAGTATGATAGATTTGTGTGAATTTTGTAGGGTGCATAGGCCAATCCCCAAGGAGAATCTTCTATCAGATGAAAGGCTCTAGTCAAAAAGGTTCGAAAATATCATGGATCCATGTCCAAGCCAATTGACCTTTATTGAAGAACGAAAACAAATGCTTGATGGTTTCAGATTGGTCATAGAAAGGACACTTGCATTACAAAATGCCTAAATGCACAATGTGACACCCCAAGGGTAATCCCTAATAAAGTAAGCACCATACAAAATGTGCAAGTTTGGGCTCAAGAATGGAGCATTGAACACTTTGAAATTATTGGCTTTTGAATGTAAGCAACTGATTTATCATAGTTTTTTCTTTAGAGTAATACCATAAACTAAATAAGGTGAAACTATTGCTCTACGGAGATCTATTTATATAACAATGTAAAACAATACTTCATATCTACATTAGTGGCTAAAATGAGTGTAACAAGCTAGTTTGATAATTTGAAACAAACAAATGGGAAATATGAAAAATCTTATTAAAACATGCACACTTTAGTGTTTTCTAAATTTTTGATAGTGGCTCTGGACTATGTAGGTTTGTATCTATTTTTGTGAAAAAATTGAGTTTCTCATTGTGCAGGGATGGGATCGACTCTTGTGGTGATCGTGCCTTGGGCGAGATTGTTGGGCAACCAATTTGATTGTTGTATCTATCCTTCTACGTCGATCGTGTCTTGTGCTACTTTTTGGACTTTAAATACCTTTTTACATGTGTGTAATTAGATGTTGTAACTTCATGTCCCTGTGCTTAACCAAATTGGTGAACTATCTAATTTTCTCCTTCAATGCCTTTGATTTAGCTTGCCAAAATATGTTAGAGAGAAAAAGAAGGAAATACGTAGTTGGGTTAGGCAACCACCAAGGTGGGGTTGCAAATACATATCTTGCATGCCATAATCGGACCCTTGTAGGTCATATGCATTGTTAATGGAGATTTTGAGAAAAGATTATCTGCTTTCTCCCCCAAAATGTGAAATGTAACTACATGCACATTTGCCTATATCAATTTTGGTACAAGATGCAAGCCTTTGAGTAGAGATAAATCAATGTAGAGCGTACTTGTATGAATCAAAAATTTACACAACATGATACGTTTGATACAAATTCGATGATGAGACAATGATCTCTTGTTTTGTGTTCCATAGGGAACTCTCTAGCTCTTTCCACCCCCCTCGACCTTCCTACTCTTCGCCTACCCCCTTTTGTCTCCTTGACTTTAGCATTCATAGTTTCATTCACCTTGTTTTAAAAACTAACCATGTGACAAAATCACTGTTCCAGGTGACACAACCGACCCCCTCTGTTACAAAATTGCCCCTTCTGTTATGCAACTGTCGCAACAGTTTTGAAACCATGAGATGGTTGTGTATTAAAACAATGGCGGTTTCATAATATATAAAGGCGGTTTTGTTATTCTGAATGACGGTTCTATAATTGCCCCTTTCATAAGGTGTTGGTTCTATTATAGTTCAAGTGTCTTCTAAAATCAACTCCTATGACATCAATTTTGATACATTTTGCATAACTAGTGTCGTGTTTCTTATTTTTATCATTTTATGTTCACCTCCAATCAAGCCCAATTCACTCTATTTTCTATTTTTGATCCTCTTTAGTTTCTCTCAAGTTGAACTCTCCCATGCAAGCTCCCAACGCTTTTGATAAGAAGACTAATTTTGCCCTGATTTTAGATCAAAAAATTACTATTAGAAGTTGATACTGTGAAGATTTTGCAGCCACAGTTCTAATACAATTCCTTAAAGATTCAGTGTCTATTATTTTCGAGTTGATTACATTGTTACAAGTAAAGAAGTGTTCGTGTAAGCAACTCAGAGTTTGCAAGCCGGGACATTAGCCATCCTCAGTTCAATTGGTCTCCATTTGCGGTTGCCTTCTCTTTTCTCCATCTTGTTCCAGAGTTAGTACATCCTCCAGCTAGAGAGTTTTCAAAATTTAAACAAGAACATAAAGAATTAACATATTGAGGATTCTCTTATCAAATATATCACATGCACTTCAGCTGATCTATGTTTTGGTCAGGTTAGAATTCTCTTTGATTTTTAGTATTTTTTTTTATTAGATTAGATTTAATGTAGTTATTGTGATAGATTAGTTTTTATACTCATTAAAAGAGCAAATTTGATAGGGAAGATATCTGTGTATTTTCATTTGTATTTGTTATAAAAAGATAATTTACTCTGATTTGTATTTGCATTCCAGTGGATCAATTTTTTCTAATTAGCAATACATTTTTATTAATTATTTTAGGAAAGATCTTAGTACATATCCAAGTTATTTCTAGCCAAGACAACTTTCCCTTTCCAAGATCTAAACAAATTTATTGCATTCCAAACAATTATCTAGACACTAATAAAAACTTAGACAATCATAGGTGCATACACAAGGGTAGTATATTGTTGATTTTATTTATTTTTTGAAGAGTTAAAAGTATTGTCATTCTCTTCTTTAAAAAATAAAATTAATACTTGCATTTCTTGTTTCTATCTTAACAATCCATTCCAAAAATCTTGCTCATAACAAATTAGAGAAATTGAAAAACTAGTCTAGTTTGTTAATTTGTTAGTGAACAAAGAAAATTCAAAGAAAGTGTTGTGTTGTTTTTGTTTTAGATCATATTTTTTATTACATTATTTGCACATTTAGATTTAATTTACATACTTAATCCACCTCACACAAAACAAATAAAAAAATAAACAAAAAATCATCATTTAGCTTGCATACAAACAAAGCTAAGATAATTTTTGCATCTTGCACGATAATATAGTTCCCTCTCCTTTGCATGCATTATAAACCTTGAAAAATTATTTTTTTAAAAGAGAGTTTTGCTTTCATTTATTATCAACGTTGTCAATCTTTTACTTTGATTATTTCATTTTCAATAAGCAAAGCATTTATTTTCATAGAACCAAGAAAAGCTAAAAATAATAAAACTTAACAAAAATAGTGTCAAAAAACCTTGCCAACATGTGCAAGCAATTGCATTCCACCTAAGCTTTGTTCATTCGTAAAAACATCATATACAAAGCCTTGTCCATCTGTACATGTATACCTTACAAAACCTTAATTCAACATTTCAACAAGCATACATAACAATGTTGGGAGGATGTACACCGGAAGCACACAATTTGATTACCAAACCAAGCAACTTAATATGCGGAAATTAACCAGATTCACCAAGTAACTAGAATTCAGAATAACACATGATATGAGAGACAATACCAAATTGTATTAACACTTTATACAGAAAAGAATACAATAAAGAAGATGCCACTTCTTCTCCACCACCTTACAGAGGTTTTCCACACCTCAAGTGAACAGTAATTCTTCTCCCCAAAGCTCTCCCTCTCACAGGTCCCAACACCCAACTCAAATACAGAGTTGGTGTTCACCTCCCCGTGCTTCACGCACACCACAAGTGCTCCACGCACTCCACAAGTACTCAAGGTACTTCAAGTAGATCTCCCATGAATCTGCAACAACCTGCAATTCAACAGACCATACTTATGGAAAGAACTCCCTTGCCTTCCTCTTGCTCTATCCAAGTACACACCTGTACTCCAAGTAGATCCTGCCTGATACTGCTCCCTGTAGTGTTGCTGTCTGTATGACCTTGCACACCTGCAAATCAAGCAATGGTTCTAATCACCTGTGAACTTCGACCTTGCACACACATACACCTGCAGATCAACGATCTTACTTACCATGTAGATCTCCTATATAGGCCATGCAACTGTGACCAAGATCCTACACTCCTGAAGAACCCAGCTGGCTCTCCAATCCAGCACCAACAAACCTGGTACTGTGGCACTAGGGGGAACGCACCATAGCTCTACCTCACACACAGAAGGAGCTTATAATTATGCTCTCTTACTCCCTAGCACACTTTTCCAATACAACCATGAGTCTATTATATAGATCTCATCCAAACAATGATTAGACATCTAATTACCATAATTAGATCCGCAGCTATGAGTCTAAAATTAGCACTCATCATGCAAACTCTTGCTTCGTTAGCTCACTGCCCGTAATTAACTCGCAGTCGAACTACACAGGCGACCGACGTCGGTCCCTGTCTGCCTGGGGTCGCCGACGCCGGCCGATATATGACCGACATCGGTTGCCTTCCTGTCTTACCCTGCCGACGCCGGTTGGCCAGACCAACGCCAAACACTTCTGACACTCAGCAACTCATTCTGCAACCTCCTCCATGTCTGCATCAGTGAAGCTTTTAGCTCCACAATCCTAACAATCTCCCACTTGGAGATAAACAGCTGCACTGTACCTGTACCTGTACCCTGTCTAATCTGTTTCCTGGTTTGTATCCCTCTTCAAGCTCCCACCTGAAGACAACCCACCACACATTCCGTGGTGTACCACCTGTCATCCGAGTAACCTGCCACATCCGAACCTACAACACCTGTAGTGAAGTCCTGACCCTGCATAGCAACACCTGCTGCCGGTCCCTCTCAGAAAACCTGAGAATCCACTTCCCCGAATTGGCTCCTAACTCTCTGACAGCTCCCACTGCATGGGAATACTCAGGTCTATACCAGACCTCATGTGATTTCGGACACTGTACCTGTCCAGCCCTTAGTGTGCTCCGGCTCTGTATCCCGAACCTCGCCAACACCTGATTCACATCAGCTCCCACTTGAGACAAAATCACCTTGTGATCTCCATGCCTCCCATGTCAAAGAACTCCGCTGCTCCAAACTCCTCCTGACATGCCACTGAACTAATCTTACCCTTAGCTCAGCAAAACCCTGTATGTACACCCCTGCTAGCTAGCATACTATCCACATACAGCAACAGAATGATGTCATGACTCATCATCCCCCTGGTAAGACAAAACCACAGTAGTTACCTGACACTGACTGAAGCCATGCTTCGTCCTCCACCTGTCAAACCTGGTACCACTGTCCTGCAGCTCCACAAGACCATATACCTGGTCTTCCGTCTCATGTATCCGTTCTCTCCATTCTTCTACTAAGGAATCCATTCGTCTCTGTGCTTTTATACCTGCTGGCATCTCTACCAAGACACACATGTCTGGTTCTCCTCCAAGGAATCACATCCTCATCCATGCCAAGCTCACACCTGTTTCCTGGATCCTTCCTGCTCTACAATCAGCAACATGTATAAAGAAGAGAAACAACGAATTTGAGGGCCTACTTACGCCTTCAGTCCTCCGTATGGGTGTTTTGAGACTCCTTGACAGCTTGCTGTCCACCCAAAATTCGTTACAGTGACCGACCTCGGTCACCCCACAGTCTGCATCCGACCGACGTCGGTTCCATGCGTCTGTACCTGACTACCAACCTGCCTGCGCTGGTGTCCCTGCTGCCGACGTCGGTTCTTCTAACCGACATCGGTCTTACATGATGCCGACGTCGGTCCCATGACCGACATCGGTCTTACCTTGCCCGACATCGCCGGCGTCGGTCTGCACATGACCGACATCGGCATCTGTCTGTTCGACGCCGGTTCCTCCTGACCGACATCGGTATCTGTGTTCGCCTGTGAGTGATGACTTTTTACCCGCGAGCTCCTTTGAATCAAAATCCATGTCCAAACTGCCCTGCTCAGAAGTATCCAGCCACATCCACTGGGTTCTGTCTGCCATCTCCTCCATAAACACCAAGGCTTTCCAGTTCTTAAGCCTGTCAAATATATCTGTCTTCCGCTTAAGAACATGCATCTCCTTCCTGCTCATGTGACCAAGCCTACGAAGCCACGTCTCCGCAACAAAAGAAGAATCAGTAATATAAACAAGTAGATAAAGGATACCTGTTTTCTTACCACCAGCTAATTCAAGTGCATCCGCTGTGAGAGTTCTTGTGCATCTCTCATCACCCAATCTTTCTGAAGAAATTAGCCATATCTCCAAACCTGGGACCTGCATGACCTTCATCAACACCTGTGTGTTGGCCGCCTGCAATTTCAGCTTCACTTTGCCTTTGCCAACAATCTGACAAGGCTTACCAGCTCCTCTACCTGGAACTGCATGGAAAGAGGCAACCGAATCTTTTATCCAAGATTCCACTTTATCCAAGAAACCTGCAAACACATCCTGTGCAACAACACCTGTTACATCTGTATCTTCAGTTTCTTCATGCTGATCTGTTACCAACCAACAATAATCTTTTACCTGCTCTTTCTTTCCATAGGACCGTGAGTGACCATCTGTGCTTTTCAACTCCTCCATTCTTAGCTTACTTTGATCTGCAGTTGCTCTACTCCCACTCGATCAGAAACCCCTAAGAGTGCCCTGTAACCAAACACAAAACCTGCTTCCTCCAACCTCAGCTCAGATACCACTTGTTGGTATCAAGCTCAAGAACCTACAACCAAGGCTCTGATACCACTTGTTGGGAGGATGTACACCGGAAGCACACAATTTGATTACCAAACCAAGCAACTTAATATGCGGAAATTAACCAGATTCACCAAGTAACTAGAATTCAGAATAACACATGATATGAGAGACAATACCAAATTGTATTAACACTTTATACAGAAAAGAATACAATAAAGAAGATGCCACTTCTTCTCCACCACCTTACAGAGGTTTCCCACACCTCAAGTGAACAGTAATTCTTCTCCCCAAAGCTCTCCCTCTCACAGGTCCCAACACCCAACTCAAATACAGAGTTGGTGTTCACCTCCCCGTGCTTCACGCACACCACAAGTGCTCCACGCACTCCACAAGTACTCAAGGTACTTCAAGTAGATCTCCCATGAATCTGCAACAACCTGCAATTCAACAGACCATACTTATGGAAGGAACTCCCTTGCCTTCCTCTTGCTCTATCCGAGTACACACCTATACTCCAAGTAGATCCTGCCTGATACTGCTCCCTGTAGTGTTGCTGTCTGTATGACCTTGCACACCTGCAAATCAAGCAATGGTTCTAATCACCTGTGAACCTCGACCTTGCACACACATACACCTGCAGATCAACGATCTTACTTACCATGTAGATCTCCTATATAGGCCATGCAACTGTGACCAAGATCCTACACTCCTGAAGAACCCAGCTGGCTCTCCAATCCAGCACCAACACACCTGGTACTGTGGCACTAGGGGGAACACACCATAGCTCTACCTCACACACAGAAGGAGCTTATAATTATGCTCTCTTACTCCCTAGCACACTTTTCTAATACAACCATGAGTCTATTATATAGATCTCATCCAAACAATGATTAGACATCTAATTCCCATAATTAGATCCGCAGCTATGAGTCTAAAATTAGCACTCATCATGCAAACTCTTGCTTCGTTAGCTCACTGCCCGTAATTAACTCGCAGTCGAACTACACAGGCGACCGACGTCGGTCCCTGTCCGCTTGGGGTCGCCGACGCCAGCCGATATATGACCGACGTCGGTTGCCTTCCTGTCTTACCCTGCCGACGCCGGTTGGCCAGACCAACGCCAAACACTTCTGACACTCAGCAAATCATTCTGCAACCTCCTCCATGTCTGCATCAGTGAAGCTTTTAGCTCCACAATCCTAACAAACAAGTCATTCCCTGAACAAGCTCATATGCTTTTCTTGGGCTTCTGCCTAGCCTCCTTCAGATGACCCTTCCCAAGACACCAGGTCTTGTCTAGCATGGTCTATTCCCTAAAGTTAGATCACCTGGTCCTACCATTGTTCTACAATCTGATATTAGCACTGAGCTAAGATGTGAAGTCTTTCGTTCCACTCTCATTCATCATCTCATCATAGACTCCTTAACTACCTTAGAAGAACAAGAATGAATTTTCAACCCACCTATCATTGTCCTCCCATAGAACAAAGAACATCCTTAAAACATCATCTAATCCTAGTTTCTCATTCACATCTCATTTTTCTCTTCAGGTCTAGCCTTGTCCTATATCATTCACACCCAATGGATGACATTGATCGCGCAGAGTTAACCCAACAGAGTAGACCTTTTTCCACAAGTCATCCAACCCGATCTTTCTCATTTCCCCAATCCTAGTAGTGACTAGGAGCTTTGCCTTCTTCTGATGTTAGAGATTGAAGGACCTTGAAGCTCTATTTCAACATAACTTGACGCTCTCAACAAGCATTGAGACGTTGCTAAAATCTTTTGGTTTCATCACAAGAATGCATTGCTAACACCTATCCCAAATCCCATTCCACTAAATAACCAACCAATCTCCTATCCCATCCATTATGTCAGTTGTTTCGACTAGACCTCAGGGAGTCGGGTGCATAATTGAGTGTGTGTTATTCACGTGCATACAAATTTGTGAACTTAACATGGACTTCATCTTTTGTGTTTCCCTTTCTTCTTTATCTCCTTTCCCTTCTCCACTTTCCCTCCTGCAATTTATTTCATGGGTATTCATATACCCCCAAAATATGTCTGGCCAGGACATTGGTGCATCTCTTGGCCTAGAGGGTTGTAAGAGAAGGTAGCCCGGTTCTAGTGAGCCTTTGTTGATGAGTTGGAATAACTGAACCTTCAACATTAACATAGATTACCAATCTTACGGTTACTCTCTTCCTAACACACAAACAAGGAGAGAGGTGGTTATTCAAGAGATACGTGACGGATTTGAAATCGTAAGCAACCACCCTAACTCCAACACCGTGAACCTTAAAAATGGAGGTACACTCACTCCTTGTATGACCACTAGGCCATCCATCATCTTGCAGAGCCTAGACATAAAGCATTTTCAAATACAATCACTACATAGAATGAGCTGCCACTTAGAGGATGAAGTCAATCGTATGCAAGCTACAACACATCCTCCTAGTAGGAGTCAAGATGCCTCCAACCCACCACCATCAACCACAAAAACTACCCCTGAGACACTCTTCTTGAATCAACCTTTGCATACTACCCAATCTCATGCATCTACCCCTCCTACATTTGAGACCCATGGGCCTAAAACCAACACCAGCTTGAACCAACTCATTAGCACCCTAGTAGGTTGTATCTATGACCTAGAGAATATTTAACAAGTTCTAGTTCAATGGATGGGCCCAAACCCTCTTACATCAACTCATCCCTCTTCCTCTCCCATTCAAATGATAACTTACCCAACATCATAACAACAAACCTACGTGCTTCCACCACTGTAGGAGCATATATCACCACATAACGATGTCTCTCACCAACCACTTGGAGGTATCCTCACTTATGGGGTCCCTAACCCTAACACCTCCAAAACCCATTTGTCTTATCAAGTAGCCATTCAAACTCTAGTAGGGAGTGTATACACATACACTCCACTATTACAAAACAATGTGGTGGCAAATAATTCGTTATTCTTTACACCTCCAGGCCATGTGTCTCCCACATACAATCCCCCTCTATAAATAGGGTATGTCCCAGCCTATGTAGTGTCAGGTTATACACAAACTAAACATAGCCCACCATATAAAATCTCTACGCCGCCTACTTCTAACAATTTCCCTATGTACTTTCACATGTATTCCAAGTCTACTCACGTGAACAATAATTTTTCAATTTACTCTGCTTCATCTTATCAAGGGTCTGATTTTCCCTCTAGCAGTTACCAAAATAACCCCTATGCGACCCCCCTTTCATCCTAGTCCTATTACGATGAAGACATACTTTAACATGGGACCTATACTCAATATCTCAAAGAACCTCTCAACACTAATATGCGGGGGGTTCTTCTCATGTGTCCCCTACCAGAGCTTCCCAAATTCAAAGGGGAAAGGTATCCCAATACACACATAAAAACCTATGCTACCACTGTTAGGGAACTCCTACCTTGGGATGGGGTTATCGTAAAGATCTTTTCCAAGACCTTGGAAGGGATAACACTTTCTTGGTACTATTGCCTCTCCAAAGGGTCTATGTACTCTTTCTGTCAGATTATGGCTAAGTTCATCAAAACTTTATATTGATAGTGAAAAATGTCACGTTAACGAATCAATCCGTTCGCCTATTGCGAAGATCAAGATAGAATCGTACAAGTTTAATCGTAATGGATCTATGGCTGAAAATCAGTACTAAGATGTCTAAAAAAGGTATTTTAAAGTTTTGAGGATTTAATATGTTCAATAATAAATCCAAATCAAGCTTACAAACATTCACTAAGTCGATCAAACATAACATGAAAATCAACTATGTCAAGAAGATTACTCATAAACAATGCTTTGATCTAAGAAGCTAATTATTTCTTTAATATCATATAATTCAATCTCAAGTTTGTTATAACTGTCATCTGACCTATCTAACATAATAAAGTCTATGAATTAGACGATCTCTTGAAGGATAGAAAATTAGATTACTGAAAGGTGTATCTTATGTTCATGCTTACAACACAGGTGAAAGTAATCAATGGTAACCAAAAAGGCAGACAAATTCTAAACAACTAACAACTACTAGCAAGAGAAAACTAAAATAACAACTAATTAAGAAAATCTAATCTAAACTAAGAAAATAAAATAATCTAATACTAATACAAACTAAAGAAAGAAAATAAACTAACATTAACATAAAGAAAGAAAACAAAAATAAACAAAAATTATCAAAGAAAGTAAACTAAAGTTAATGAAAATTAAACTCAAATAAATAATATACATAATAAAATAAAAAAATTGCAACTCTGAATAAATAAGAGTCGTCTTAGCAAATCAGAGTGATTTTATCTAAGAAATCAATATCTTTCATACAAAATATCTTTAAAAGATAACTTTTACAAACAATTAGATCAACAATTTATCATAAAAGCGATGTTTTCATTAATATTTGGCTTGAATACTTGGATTCTACATATAGAACTGCAAGCTACAATCATTAAAATACAGTAAACTTGATAATCTCTAAATAATCAATTATAAATGACAATATAAAATTGGGACACCTGTGTTGTTTAAACAACATACTGAACCGCCAAAGAAAGTCCCATTGATCTATCTGTAAAAATCATGTTATCTCAAAAAAATTGCATAGAAGAGAGAGATAAATGATTGACTTTACAAGTATATAAGTTCTCAATACCTATGTTATCCATTTTCTTTCAAAATGAATCTTTGGTCTCCTTTTAAACCTCCAAAACTGGTTAAAAAAAAAGTTTTAACTAATTTTAGTTAGTTATTTGTCAACTTTATTAATTAACTTTAAAAGTTAATTAATTTGGTAGTTACAAATTAAAAATTATTTAAAAAATTTAAACAGTCTTAAGAGATCAAATATTTAAATTTAGACCAGAGATTTGTAACGGGTGGGGACCCCTTTTAGCCAACTAGGAATATTTAGAATATCCATTAATCAATAAATAATCAAGTAGCATATCATATTAAATAAAATTTATCTTTACATTAATTCTATTTTGCATTCTAATTTACTCGATAGCATATATATATACTGTATATATAATCAAACCATTGTCAAATTATGTCAAATCTCTAAAAATTTACTTCAATGGCCATTGTGCAATATCATGCTTTTGAGAACAAATTATTTTGTAAAATACCTTGACAGTAAATATTTTGACTATATCACTGAAAGATGAACCCAAACTCTCCATGAAACAACTTTCATTTTGGTAAAAATAACAATTTTATTGTGTTTTCAACCAGCGTAAATTTGATGTTCAAATGATCGTCAAATTACATAATTTTTTATTTATGGTGATGGTCATTTGACCGTCAAATTTAACTAGTAAAAATTTATGTAGATGATTATTTTGCAAATTTTGTACAATAGAAATAAATTCAACAAATTTTTAAAATCAAATGAAAACCTATTGTTAAACTCCCATTTACTATCATGATTCAACACCCTGAATAACTAGAAAAATTATAATGGTTGAATAAAATTAAATTATTCATAATTTTATTCAATATATTCTGTCATATTTATTTAAATTTTGATTTTGAAATACCATCACAATATTTCATTTAATTAAAACTGCGGAATCCAAGAGCCGAAGCACAAACGTGAGAAAATATTCATTATTCTAAAAAAGTATATTGTATCCATCTAAAATCTCTGTAAAAGCTTCTCTTAAAACCCAGAAACTAAGAAAACTATAACAAAAACTAAATCTGCATGCTTGAACCAACACCATCTCTTCAGGATAGACTAGTAACCATTCAAGTTTTCTAGATATTCGAAGAATAAACAAAGTTACACTTATAGAAAACCCGACAAAACCTTATTACTCAAATTTCTAAACAACAAAACTGCGGCAACCCAAATCTTCAAACAAGCCTCTAAAACCAAAATATTTTCAAAATATCGATATAATACATATATTTCTCGCAGAAACTAGACCACTTTGTTTGCTTGAACAGAAAAGAAAGAACTAAGTATTCAAGAAAATCATGCCCAAAACTGATTGATAACCTTATATTCATTCTCATATTCTACCAAGAACATACCATAAAAAGAGAAGCCATTTCTTATGTAAAGGAAAGATATATTTAACTTTCAAGCATGCATGTACAGACTTATCCACAAAACTTATCCATGCAAACCAGAGTTCATGTTTTTTTATGCAATTGAGAATTGTTTTATGCAACTATAAATCTAGTTTAAATCACCATGAATAATTCTCAAATTCATTCATAACATACCTAGATGTGTTTTTATAATTTTTTCATCCAAAATCCCGTCTAAAAATCCATTTGCAACTCCAAGAATTAAACCAACAGAGCTTCATTTCCACAAACAAGCTTCAAGAATGACCAAATTAATGAGAATAAAAATTATTTGTATTCCCAACCTCCTCATAACTACCCTGGCTATGCGTCCACTTTTCATTGGCTTGTCTAAATCAAAGATGAATTTAATAGTTTCACTAACTTAATTATCAACATAATCAAATTTAGCAATGACTAATCCTCCTCCTAACTTCTTACCAAAATTTGTCTTTCAAGGCACGCACTTCCTACATTGAATTCTTAGACCAACAAAATCTCTATTATGATCTCGAAGCATCGAAATATGCCCTTGCATTAACTCTTTGCCAACTCAACGTGTTTTGATAGATTATCGAATGGATTGTCGATTCGAATGCCAACTCACCAAGTAGACATCCCATGTCAAGAAAATTTGTGACTTGGCACAAAATCATACATATCACCTTTACAATCACCAACCATATATCTTCTGAAATGTATGCCATTAATATATTCACTTAGGTAAAAACATTTGAAACCACTATGTTCCAAGTTGTAATATTTCAAACTTTAGAAGCAATGGTCTTAGGTAAGGATCCTTGAAACCTTAATTCTCGAGACCATTAGGGTCTTTGAAAACATAGTCATATTACCTTAGAACTTAGGCTAGAGAATGCTTGAATTAGGAACCTTAGTCAAATAAAGACTTAAATCACTTAGAATTTAAGATCCCTTTATATAATGAAATATGTAGAACTAAATTTAGAACCCCTTAGGAATTAACTTAGGTTATAAATAAACCTTATAATTTCAACCTTGATTTTTTCACAAGCTCATGTATTGGACATAATAATGTGATCAAATTATCATAACACCTTTAAAACACCAATGCAATCAAATCTTCACAATTGAATTATTTAATATTTGATAAATATGAATATTTTAAACAACTTGAAAATTAACTTTATGATAATCAATATTTTAAGTATTTTTGAACTGAAAAGTCAATTTGTGATATGTTAAATTTTGACTGTCAATTCATCCGTAATTGAAACTGTAACATTCATTTTAATTGAAACTGTAAGATTTATTTGATTATATATGTCAATTTTACTCATTGATTCATAAATTCTTTTCAAAACCACTATAATGCAAACATGAATTCATAAATATGATAATTATCAAATTATTAAATTGAAATTATGAATATTCATAAATAACACTAATTGACTTGGAGTCCCTGATTGCAGTTTTAAATTTTATGACTGGGTCATCATTATGACAGAAAAAATATTAATTTTAAAAAAATTAGGGGGGGTGGTGTGAAAATTAAGCGTAACACTGTCGACCTTGCTAACCAGTTTCAAGTATGTAATTGGATAGTAATCAAATTGCATATTATATGAACATTAACTTGAGAGTGTGATCCAAGTAAATCATTTTTCAAGTAATTATGCGTGACCCTATTTAATAATAAATTTTGATAAGAGATGAGTTGTTCGACTAACGTGGCATGAAGAAAGAGAATGATATAGTAAGGAAGTTCAGGTTAAATGCACACATGGATGCAAATACCTCAAATATAAAATCTGAAAATAAAATATTGCTTGCAACCATTATAACTCAATATATATTAATCAAATATAAAAAAAATTGAATTTATAAAGAGTAATATTTGAAAATAATTAACACTTACAGTCGAATTACAACATCTTTACATTCTCCCTCATAACATGAAAATTTTGTCCATTTAAAACACTTGTTGATCTTTTAAAAAATAAAAGTCAAACAAAAATAGGAAAACAAATAAACAATAAGAAAATAAAAGAACACAAACTAAAGGGACAAAGAAAAAGCAAAATACCAAATAAAAAATGATAAAATATTTACAGAGCAAAAAAAAATTATTAACTGACATAAAAAATCATCTATTGTGAGATAAAACGAAGGATACACCATAACTGAAAACTAACAAAAACAAAGAAATAAATCTTAATGAATGAAGGAAGTATAAGAATAAATGATAAAAAATCTCCTCCAATATAATGTAAGGCATTATTTTCAGCATGCAAATATTCATAATAAGTCAAGCTATGTGATTTAAAAGCAACAAGATATCATGATAAACACATTAAATAACCTTGAATAAACATAATTAAATCATGATTATGTATACTTTTAGTCATTTCTTGGTTTTGTATTGTATATAAAATATTACCTATCTAATTTAGAATGAGATAAAAAAAATTTAAGGTTAGAATAAATAAAATCTTAATCAATAAGTAGATTTATCTGTTTAGAGATCTTTAAACAAATTTAAATCTCTTCTGTTTTAACATATTTAATAGAATTTATTGTTTCAAACTCTAAAGAGTCATAAAATTTGAAACATTCATAGTCAATGTTATTAAGCAAGTCTTCTGATTTAAATTTTGTAGAAGAAACCTTATAAGAAAAATCATGTTCACTTATTAATTTGATATTATGATCTGAATAATTTAGCAAATCAAATCTTTCATACTCGGCGTCAGTCAATTGATTGCTCATCTTAGTGTCTGCAACATCACAAACATATTTTTCTGTTGTTGTAGCACTAAATCCAGAGTAAAAAAATCAAAATTTTTGTTATTAGGATGATATTTTGAATCAAAGGTAATAAGACAGTTATCAGAAAGATTAGAATTAAATTTGATATTGTTATAGACAATAATAAAATTATAAGCAGATGAGTAATTTTAGTTTGAAAATTAATCATATTCAAAATCCAAAAAAAAATTCACGTCAAAATCAAGAGTTTTTAATTTAGGTTTTTTCAAAATATCATCTTTTTCATTAGATATGTTTAAAAGAAAATTAAGAGTAACTTTATTTGATAAAGAGTTATTACTAAAAAATAAATCACAATTAAGAAAAAATATGTTATCAGATGATTGATCGGATTGACTAAACGAATTAAATTACTCTAATTATGAATTTGATGAAAAATCTAAATCAAAACATCTTTATGAACTATCTGAATTATAACTTAATTATTGAGAAGTATTTTCAGTATACCATGTCGTGATTTGATCACAGACAAAAAATATATAATTTTTTTAAAAAAAATCATGTTTGAAATTTAGCATTAGAGTAGAAAATATTTTGCATTTGAATATATCATGATTAAGTGAACAAAGCTTACAAAAAGCTTGATTTTGATTTTGAATATGAGAAAACTTCAAAGCTAAGCGAAAATCAACAATATCAATTTTTTGAATAATTTAAATATAATTCTCGGGTAAGTTATTCTTCCAACAAAAGAAGAAAATATCACCATTTGATCGAAAAAAATAAGAATTTCATTTAATTTTGAAAGAAAACGTAACAAATATTCTCTTATAGACTCTTTTTCTTTCAAATAAAACGTGAACCAAGCTATTAGACATTGATCTACTTGATTTTTAATTAAGCTTTTGATGTAAATCTATTCTTAAGTGAGCTCATCCAAAGTTTTCATAACTGAGTAAGAAACAGTCACTAAACTAGAATCAAAATTTGGATGATCAATTATGATAATTATAAACTGAAAATTGGTGACTAGTTATGGTAATGTGAATCATTAAAGACAAGAATGAATAAATAAAAATACTTAATTTGAACTTTTCCCAGCGGAGTCACCAAATTTATTGACGGAGAAAAATGTGATGCCGATGAATCAACCCGTTCATCTATTGTAAAGGTCAAGACGGAATCGTACCAATTTAATCGTAAGGGACCTATGATTAAAAATCAGTTCTAAAGCATGCAAAAAAAATCTTTTAAATTTTGAAGATTTAATATGTTTAATAATAAATCTGAATCAAGCTTACAAACATTCACTAAGTCGATCAAATACAACATGAAAATCAACTACGTCAAGAAGATTACTTATAAACAATGCTTTGATCCAAAAAGCTAATTATTTTTTTAATATCATATAATTCAATCTCAAGTATGTTATAATTGTCATCTAACCTATCCAATAGAGTAAAGTCTATGAATTACATAATCTCTTGAAGAACAAAATATTATATCACTGAAAAATATATCTTATGTTCATGCTCACAACACAAAGGTGAAAGTAATCAATAACAACCAAGAAGGCAGACAAACTCTAAACAACTAACAACTACTAATAAGAGAGAACTAAACTAACAACTAATTAAGAAAATATAATCTAAAATAAGAAAATAAAATAATCTATTACTAATATAAACTAAAGAAAGAAAATAAACTAACATTAGCACAAAGAAAGAAAACAAAAACAAACAAAAACTATCGAAGAAAGTAAACTAAAGTTAATGAAAATTAAACTAGAAATCAAACTCAAATAAATAATATACATAATAAAACAAAAAATTTGTGAGTCTTAATAAATAAGAGTCGTCTTAGTAAATCAGATTGATTTTATCTGAGAAATCAATATGTTTCATACAAAATATCTTCAAAAGATAACTTTTACAATCAATTAGATCAACAATCTATCGCAAAAATGATATTTTTATCATTATTCGGGCTGAATACTCAGATTCTACTCATAAGACTATGAGTTATAATCATGAAAAGATATTAAACATGACAATCTCCAGATAATCAATTATAAATAATAATATACAATTGGATATACCTATGTTGTCTAAGCAACATACTCAATCGTCAGAGAAAGTAACATTGATCTATTTACAAAAGTCATGATATCTCGAAAAAATTGCATAGAAGAAAGAGAGATAAATGATTGACTTTACAAGTGTATAAGTCCTCAGTATCTATGTTGTTCTTTCTTCTTCAAAATGAATCTTTGCTTCTTTTAAACCTCTAAAGTTGGTTAAAAAAAAAAGTTTTAACTAACTTTAATTAGTGGTTTGTCAATTTTATTAACTAACTTTAAAAGTTAATTAATTTGACAGTTACAAATTAAAAATTATTTAAGACTTTTAAAAAGTCTCAAGAGATCAAATGTTTGAATTTAGCCCAGATATTTTTAATGGGTGGGGACCCCTTTTTAGCCAATTAAAAATATTTAGAATATCAAATAATCAATAAAGAATCAAGTAGCATATCATATTAAATAAAATTCATCTTTAAATTAATGATATTTTGCATTTTAATTTACCCAATAGCATATATATATAACCATTGCTAAATTATACCAAATGTTCAAAAACTTACTTCAATAGTAATTGTGTAATACCATGCTTCTGAAAATAAATTATTTTTTAAAATATATTGATAGTAAAAATATTTTGACTATATCACGTGAAAGATGAACCCAAACTCTCCAGGAAATAAATTTCATTTTGTTAAAAATAACAATTTTATTGTGTTTTCAATCAAATTAAATTTGACGTTCCAATGATCGTCAAATTGCATAGTTTTTTTATTTATGGTCACGGTCATTTGGCCATCAAATTTAACATCGTAAAAAATTTTGTAGATGATTATTTTATAAATTTTGTACAATAGAAAGAAATTCAACAAATTTTCAAAATTATATGAAAACCCATTGTTAAACTCCCCTTTACAATCATGATTCAACATTCTGAATAACTATTATAATGATTGAATAAAATTAAATTCTTCATAATTTTATTCAACATATTTTGTCATAATTCTTTAAACTTTGATTTTGAAATGCCATCACAATATTTTATTTAATTAAAACCATCAAATCCTAGATCTAAAACACAAATGTGAGAAAATCTCCATTATTATGAAAAAGTATATTGTATCCATCTAAAATCTCTGTAAAAGCTTACATCAAAACCCAGAAACTAAGAAAACTATAATAAAAATTAAATCTGCGTGTTTGAACCAACACCATCTCTTCAAAATAGACTAATAACCGTTCAAGTTTTCTACATATTTGAAGAATAGACAAACAAAGTTACACTAATAGAAAACTCTACGAAACTTTATTACTCAAATTTCTAAACAACAAAACTGTTGCAACCTAAATCTTCAAACAAGCCTCTAAAACTATAATATTTTCAAAATATCGATATAATACATATATTTCTCGCAGAGACTAGACCACTTTGCTTGTTTGAACAGAAAAGAAAGAACTGCTAAGTATTCAAGAAAATCATGCCCAAAACCAATTGATAACCTTGTATTCATTCTCATCTTCTACCAAGAACTTACCGCAAAAAGAGAAGCCATTTCTTAAGCAAAGAAAAGATATATTTAACTTTCAAGCATGTATGTATAAACTTATCAACAAAACTTACCCATGCAAACCAGAGTTCATGATTTTTATGCAATTGAGAATTGTATTAGGCAATTGTAAATCTACTTTAAATCGCCATGAATAATTCTCAAACTCATTCATAACATACCTAGATGCGTTTCTGTAAGTTTTCCATCCAAAATCCCATCTAAAATTATGTCTACAACTCCAAGAATCAAACCAACAGAGCTTTGTTTTTACAGACAAGCTTCAAGAATGATCAAATCAATGAAAATAGAAACTATTTGTATTCATCAGCCTCTGTCGTAACTACCCTGGCTATGCATCCACTTTTCATTGGCTCATCTAAATAAAGGATGAATTTAGTAGTTCCATTAACTTAATTATCAACATGATCAAATTTAGAAATGACTAATCCTCCTACTAACTTCTTACCAACTTCTGCCTTTCGAGGCACGTACTTTCTACATTGAATTCTTAGACCACCAAAATCTCTATTATGATCTTGACGCATTAGAATATGCCCTTGCTTTAACTATTTGCCAACTCAACGTGATTTGATAAATTATTGAATGGACTGTCAATTCAAATGTCATCTCACCAAGTAGACATCCCACATCAATCAAATTCATGACTTGGCACAAAATCATACATATCACCTTTACAATCACCAACCCTATATCTTCTGAAATGTGTGCCATTAATAAATTGACTTAGGTAAAAACATTCAAAACCACTATGTTCCAAGTTGTATTATTTCAAAATTTAAAAACAATGATCTTAGGTAAGGATCCTTGAAACCTTAATTCTCAAGACCATTAAGCTCTTTGAAAACATATAGTCATATTACCTTAGAACTTGGGCTAGAGAATTCTTAAATTAAGAACCTTAGTCAAATAAAGACTTAAATCACATAAAATTTAGGATTCCTTTATATAATGAAATATGTAGAACTAAATTTAGAACCCCTTAGGAATTAACTTAGGTTATAAATAAACCTTATAATTTCAACCTTGATTTTTTCATAAACTCATGTATAGCACTTAATGTGACCAAATTACCATAACACCTTTAAAACCACTAATGTAATCAAATATTTACAATTTGATTATTTAATAGTTGATCCATTTGAATATTTTAAATAAATTGGAAATCAACATTATGATAATTAATAATCTGTGTATTTTTAAACTAAAAATTAAACTTGTGACATGTTAAAATTTGACTGTCGATTCATTTGTAATTAAAACTGTAACATTTATTTGATCATATATATACCAATTTTACTCATTGATCCACAAATGATTTTTAAAACCATTATAATTCAAACATGAATTCATAAATATGATAATTACCAAATTATTAAATTGAAATCATGAATATTCATAAATAACACTAATTGACTTAGGGCCCTTGATTATCGTTTTAAATTTTATGACTGGGTCATCACTATGGAAGAAAAAGTATTAATTTTGGAAAAATTGTGGGGGAGAGGGAGGTGAAAATTAGGCATAACACCTTCGACATGAACAAACTTTTAAAGATTGATATACATGAGTTCTTGCACATCAAGCAAGAATACGAGTCAGTTGCCATTTTCATCACGAGGTGGCATGAGGTCATGTACACCTATGTTAGTGCACTGAACATGGATGAACGAGAGTTATGCAATATTTTACTTTGTTCCCTTAACAAGGAAATGAGGGAAGACATTCAAAAATTTTCATATCAAACATTTGAATAAGCTCTCAAGAGCACCCTACATATTGACTACGTAACCATTGATAGTGGTCAGTGGACTTGTAGGACCAATGGGCACATCGTTACCCCTAGTAAAAATAATGGGAAATCTCAAAACAAAAGCCCATACAATGCAAACAACCAAGATTCTAAAATCCCTAATTGTAATAAAAATGCTACCATTGATGGTGTTACCCATGAAATCAAGAAATAAAACCCCATAAACAATAATTAATATCAACTTACAAATAATACCACTAACACTTCTAACAACGTAGGAGTCAGGAACCAAAAACCTCCCCTACTATTCATGTGATCAATTTAAACTGGCCCCCACCCCGTAACATGCAATATCAAAACTATAACCAAAATCAATATCAACTATATGAACAATACTCTTAGTTCTAAAACCAAAACTATTACCTACAAAACAACCAATAGAGGTTCAAGTAGCAAGGACAAAACATGAGACCTAGGGATTACGACCCTAATATTTATTGCCTCTTCCACATGGTCATGGATCATGACACTCAGAGTTGTAGAGAGTATAAAAAACTCATACAAATACTCCCAGAGGACCAAAGGCAAACATTTGTGGACATGTTCTTAAGAGACACTAATATGAACACAAATCTCTTCAAATGGTCATGTTGCCCCCCAGAACCAGAACCTATAGATTTATCACAATCTATTCCTTAACCACCAACCACACCTTAATCAAAATCAATAATAGGGTAACCCATAGGATCACCCCATTTAACATAGCCAACCCACAATGATAAGTACTCATGATATTGAGGCTTCCACCTTGAGAACCATAAACCATAATGTGGTTCCTCAACTGGGAGTGCAAGGCAAACCTAGGATGATAGGAATCATAGAATTAGAAGTAGAAGAGGAAGCAAATATTATTACTCACACTAGAGAGTATCAACATATGACTTTATACCCCTCAAAGAACTTGGAGACAGAGTCAATTCCTAAATAAGTGGGAAACTATGATTTAATATCTGTTTTGACCAAATCATTCTCCCACATTTCACTCCTAGACCTGCTCAAGAACTCTCATGTTCATTGGTTGGCCTTACTCGATGCCCTCAAATTGGGACACTTATCTAATGTCACCCCTCCTTTAAAATCTTAGATTAACCACATTGATTTTGATATGTTCCCACCTGGTTAGGAATCATAGGATGCTAGTTATTTATTCGATCTATGAAGCCCTCCCCCATGACTCTGAAATGAAAATAAGGGGGATCCAACATTATTTTTACAATTATGGATTTACAAAAATTATGGAAAGAGAACCATGGTTTATGATGGAATGACTGTCAACATTGTATCCTTTTCCTTCTTACAAAAACTTGGTTACAGGGAAAACCAATTGTTTTACAATATGCAACACACTGCTAGGCTATGATAGTCTCAATATGACTTCCATAGGGAGTATCATACTCTCGATCACCTTGGGTCATAAGAGGGTACTAATATAGTTCTATGTCATAGACAAGGACACTAATTAAACTATTAAGTTGGGAAGACACTGGATGAACCGAATGAAGGCCATCCCTTTCACCTTGTTCTAATAAGTTTGATTCTTAGACCTGTGAAAGGATTTCATATCCAAAGGGGATCCTAAACAATTAGATATGTTACAAACTACCATGAAAAAACTTCTTGAGTTACACATCAATTACCACCTACCTATCAATGGTATTATGAAACCTCCACAATTGGTTGATGTCATTAGATCCTCAAAACCCAAAGCAGTCATCTTAGAGAAAGGGATGGAAATACCCCATGCCCTGTTAGATGATAAACCAAAATAAAAAGACATAATGATTGCTAAAAATACCCCTGATTCAGAACCAATTGTCAATGCAGTGGCTTCCACTATGTTTACTATTTAAATCATCAATCTCTTGGATAAGGACACTCCCCTAGTCCTCCCATTCAATCTGGGAGGAGTAGGTACCTATGGTTTCTCTAATCCTCAAGGCTATCAACCCTAAGAAGGGTTAGATATCCTACCAGATCTTTGCATGGTATAAGTTTATAGGAACGAGGGAGTTCTCTGCAATGATTATCTTAATGGTTATCATTGTGGCCAACCAAAGGTAAACCATACAAAAATAAGTCATAATTTGCAAGACACCCTCATCATTTCTAAGCCACTTCAGAGTATGTCATATACCATACTATGACAAGGTCTTACCAATTTTCAAGGGTCCCTAACTTTTTATGTTTGGTCCCTCCTACAATGTTAGTCATTCTCCTTTGGCTTACACCTGGTTTTGTTTCTCACCATGTTCAAAGTTTGCCAATAGTCAACCATGTCATTCCTTCTCCCTAGGTCACTTCAGTGCTTAGGGAGGGGATTTTCACTGTGGCCATAGGTAGGATATAAATCAACATTGGAAATCATGACTACCCATAGATACCTAAGAAAGGACCTCTCTTTCCCATCACAAAGGAAGAGGGTCCCAAGAAGTCACTCACTGGGTTCATGCAAGCCTTATCGCACATAATGATAGAATAAACATTCCTACCCATGTCTTACCCATAATATTTCAATCTACATAACTACCCATGTATGCTTCCTCCACTGAGACAAGATCATAATTACATTGGCATACTCCCTACACCTAAACAAAACCCTAACTATGGTGACATAATTCCCATGCAAGATAAAAAACCAAACAATTAATCTTTCTATTTTTTGAAGATTCTTACCTACCTCGACTCAGATCTTAGAGAAAAACCTTTAGGTTCCTGGAAGTTCTTCCATTCAGTTATCCATAGCACAATATTGAGTCATCCATACCTTCATAAGACCTTATGTTTGCCTGACAAAGGAGATGAATTCATTGTCTTCCTGAGCATCAAAACTAGGGACCCTGAAGGGATTACCTGACATTTTCAGTATTCATATGCTTGAAATTTTGGAAGACCAAAAAAACTTACCTGATTACTTCCCTCTTACACATAATCAGTGGTTCCTAAACTATGATGGGGCTAAGTGTCATCTAAGTGCTAGGGTAGGAGTCATCCATATTTCTCTCAAAGGGCAGGACATGCCTTTTGGATTCAAGTTAATATTCAAGTGTACAAACAATGGAGTTGAGTATGAGGCTCTATTGCTTGGCATGTTCATCAAGAAACTTATAGGTGTCCAAAACTTAAGGATCTAGGGTGATTCGTAACTAGCTGAAAACCAAGTTTATGAAGTCTATCAAACCAAGGCCAAGCACCTTCAATTGTACAAGATTGTGATCCATGAGGTCACTAAGGAATTTGACTTCATCTCTATAAAAGTAGTTCTTAGATAAAAAACCAACTTGTTGAATCTATGGATGCCTAATCTTCATGTTTCTTTCCCTATATGATGATACCATAATTTGGTTTCATAGTCTCAGTCAAGATGAAACCTCTTGTATGTAAGACTTATAATGATCAAACTTTCATACATGTCAGAAAAGATAAAGAACCTTTGGTCCTATATCTAATCAATAATGATGAGGCCATCCTTTAATTTTGATAATTTTATGATGACCTCCCATCATTTCACCATAATAGGGGCTTCTCGCTTTCTTGTTATGTTAACTAAGTCATCATCGCTAAGTTTCACAAGTCTTGCTGCCATGTGGAAGATTATTTCTCTTCCAATGATGAGCATAATTTCTTCAACACTGAAGGTGAAGACCCTAATATTACCCTAGATCCCAACATATTCGAAGAAGGAAATGTGTCCCTCGTTGAGGAAACTATTGACATTAATATTAGAATGAAGCAGAAACCTAGACTCCTCAAGTTGGGGTCTTCCCTCTCTGAGCAAGAGGTGGAAGACCATAGGCAACTCCTCATGGAGCTTTCAAAATCCTTTGATTTCTTCTACACCGACATGATAGGCATAAATCCCAACATAGTTTTCCACAACCTAGTTACAACACTTGATGTGAAACCTATAAAGCAAAAGCTTAGGCCCATCAAACCTAAGGTCGCATTAGTGGTAGAGGAAGTCATCATTATCTTAAATTTTGGCTTCATTAATCCCATTGATCACTCTAATGGATGTCTAACATTGTCCTCATTCTCAAAAATTATGGTAAAATCAAAGTATGCATAGAATTTAGAGACATCAACAAGGCATGTCCAAAGGATGACTTCCCCCTCCTATCTACTGATGTCATTATCGACATTACTACAGGGTACAAACTGTTATCACTTATGGATGGATTCTTAGGATACAACTAGATTTATATTTATAAAAAATACCAAAGAAATACTTCATTCACTACGTCTTGGGGAACCTTTTACTAGGTTGTAATGACCTTCGATCTAAAAAACTCAGGGGCATCATATCAAAGTGCCATGACCCATATTTTTCATGATCTCATCTACAAAATAGTAGAAGTCTACATGGATGACCTTATTATAAAATAAAGGTGACATGAAGACTATTTAAGAGTGTTATGCATCATCCTCACACATCTGATTGAATATAGAGTTACTTTAAATCTAGAGAAATGCTTGTTCGGAGTCACCAGCAAAAAACTTCTAGGATATATCATCTTCTAATGTGAAATCAATATTAACCATGCTAATATTTGAGCAATCCTAAAAATGAACCCTCCCATAGATGAATTAGGTATTGGGGTGTTTTTAGAAAATCTAATATCCATACGATGATTCATCTTTGACTTTTCCTATGTTGTTCATCCCATCATTAACCTATTCAAAAAATAAGCAATCTAACTTGGACAAGCGATTATCAAGAAGTATTTGAGGTATTAAAATGATTTTTTATGTCTCCTCCTACCCTCATGGTGCCTAAACTAGATAATCCTTTGATACTTTATATAAGATCGACTGAGGTGTCTCTCACTTTTATGTTGGCTTAGGAAGATGACACCAATAAGGAATGTGCAACCTATTTCATTAGTTGAACCCTTATTGATTACAATATGAAAGACACTGAAGCATAAGGAATGTGTAACATATTTATTTAGTTGAACCCTTATTGATTACAAAATGAAATACCCTCAAGCAAAAAAATAATGCCTATCAATAGTGTTTGCAACCAAGTGACTGCAACACTATATGCTTAATCAAAAAACAAAATTTATCATAAGATCTCAAGTCCTACAGACTTTCCTAACCCAACAAACTCTATCACAAAAGGGTGGATGCTTCATTACACTCCTGAGTGAGTTCGAGTTAACTTACATCAACAAAAGTTCATCAAGCGATAAATCATCATTGATTGGTTAGTTGATTCACCCTTGGAATATAACTATCTTGTCAATATCGATTTCCCTAATGAGTTGTTATGTTATATATAAAAGTTTATAATTAGTTCCTTTCCTTGGTACACATACATCATCAATTAGTTGGTTGACCACACCTATCTTAAAGGTGCTAATTCATAATATAAAAGGCATATTCATATCATCATATCCAAGTACACTATATTAGACACGATCCTTTACTATAATACATTTGAAAGCATGTTGCTCTGATGTGTTGACTAAGAAGAGTAAGAAAGAATCCTATTTCATTGTCACAATGGCATGTATGGTGGGTGCTTCAGTGGTCATGTAATTATTCAAAAAATCCATAGGATGGGATATTTATAGCTCACTCTAGACCATGATGCTATCAATTATGCACAAAAATGTGAGAAGTGTCATAATTTATCACATAAAATACACATTCTCACTAGGGCATTACAACCCATCGTCACTCCATGGCCTTTTTCCACTTGGGGCCTAGATTTAGTGGGAAAAATTTCCCCTGATTATTTGGATGGTCACCATTTCATTATCATGGCAACCAAATATTTCACTAAATGGGTAGTGGTGATGTCTCTTTTAGCTCCAAAAATTTTAATGGAACCACCAATGTTTGGCAGGGTGCTAAAGCAAACCACTAAGAAGTTAGAAGGTTCAAGACTTTTATGAGATATAAGAGGTCTATAGTGGCTATTTGGTTTGCTAGCTTGCATCAAGCTATAGATAGACTTGTAAACTAGGTTAGAGTTAGTACGAACAAGTGCACAAAGTACACAGTCACCTCTAGTGGATCCAACCACAGTAAATCAAGTAGCTAAGACTAGGCTATTGATTGCATAAATAAAGCAAAAACAATAATACCAAATGGAGAGAGATAACAAATGAAATGTAAATCTAGAAGCTAAGGCACTTTGAGGCCAAATGAAAGACATTTTAAGCAATAAAGATATTTTCAAGAAAGGGTTCAAGAGCATGCCTATTCTAGATTTGAGTTATCTTTCCAAATCAATACTACTATTTTCTAGCAATGCAATGTTCTAGTTTAGCAAGAGAGAGAGAATGTTTAAAAAACAAATCTAGTTTGTCTTGAGCATGTATATCTCTACTATGAAATGAGGAATGTTTCCAAAGAGATCAATGATATGTAATAAAGGAATATTTCAAGCAATGAAAGTATTCTTTAACCATATACAAATGCATGAAACTTCAGAAACTACTTTAAGCAATGCACAAAATAACTATTTTCACTAAAACAAATCAAACCCTAGCATATACACTACACAAAACAATGGAGTTTAAATATTAATATCAAAGTGCCCTTAGATCAATCTCAAATAATATTTGTAATGTTCCACCAACCAAGAATCTAAGATAGGAAGCAATGTAAAAGGAAGACCAAGCTATGTGCAAGTTGAAGTCCAAACCAAAAGCCAAGACCAAAGGACGAAGTGAAGTGAGAACTTGAAATGGTGTAAGAGATCCAACCAAGTGCACAAATTAGGTGCAATTCTAAATGTAGAATCTAGAATAAATCCACAAAGAAGAAAGAATAACTAAGAGTAACAATGGAGTCTCCAAGCAAATGTGTAGTAGCATATGGGATCCTCTATCACCAATCAAGCTCAAAAGTGCTAAGAATGAATCAAGAGAGATTCAATAAGGCATGAGAGTCAAGAGAGGGAAGAATAATAAAGAGAGAGTGTGGAGAGATAATATAGAGGCTTAAATGAATGAGAATGAGGCATATATCCCAATCCCAATCTGCCAAAAGACCTAAAACTAGAAATTTTTTACTATTTGAGCCCAAATAGATACTTTTGGGCACATTCTGCCTAGGTCATAGCCTAGGCTACGACTTTATTGAAGTAAATATGCAGCTTAGGCTATGGGTTTCCTTCACACAAACTATGGCCTAGGTCAAACAAGGGCTTAGGCTAGTCAATAGGCTTTTGAAAGGCCCCGAGAGGGTCTCTAGAAGGCATGTCTTGCATGCAAAAGGGCCAATATGGACTAAGGATGTATGGGGATTAAAATATGATGTGAGATAGGTACAAGTAGGTGGAATATGCATCAAAGTGGGATGACCAGGTTCAGTATTCTACATGTGAGAAAATGTGTAATCATGAGGAGTAGTGTCATGAGAAGTATGATTACATATGCCCCTGAGGTATAAACAGTCAGTGTTAAAATAAACAAAGAGTGTTATACAATACCTAGAATCCACACCAAAGCAAAGGAAGTCAATAAATGAAAAGATAATAGGAAACATTACATGTACTTATTGAATAAGGATGGTGGCAGAAAAAATTGACAGCGTGATCCATGGGTAAGAGTGCAAATGTTGTATAATCCAAAAATCAACTTCAATTGTAGCACCAACTTATAAAAATAAGGGACATAAGTGATATCAAATCAAATCATATTATCCAAAATGACATTTACTAGGGCATCAACCCTAGTATTCTCTTTGTGATGGATAGGGGTGAATTAGGCGTCCTCAAAGAAAGAGAGCAAATCACACACCACCTTGAAGATGGGGAATAACTCAGAGATAAGGATGGCATAAACACCAGTGAGCTAAAACATGAATAAGAGTGAGTCAGAGAATAACTGCACATAGTACATGCCTAACTCATGGGCATCAATCAAGGAACCAAAGATTGTGTGATACTCGATGACATTATTCATCTCACTGGTAAGAAAAAAACCAGCCACAACAAGCTCATGTCCCCATAGATAATCGATAACCTAAGTTTTAGCTACTAGTCTTGAGTTTCCCTAACTATGACTATCTATGTGAATTACCACTGAGAGGTGCACCATGATGAGGGTCGAGAACACAAGACTAATAACTATTGAAAGGTGATCTCAAAGCAAAGCGATGTAAGCGAGTTGCATGAGGGAAACAAATAATGGATCAAAGCCACAATCACAGTGGTTGACCAACACTATCCATGGTGAGAGGTAACAATGAAAAGTGGGGGGAAGTTCAGAGAAGATGAAGACTAGAGAAAGTCTCGAACCACTGTAGCTAGCTGACAACCCTACCTACAATCATGACAAACAAGAGAGATAGAGGGAATTAAAATGGATCAACTATGAAAAAGTTGATAAATGACTAACTAAAAGAAGCATAGTAAGTAACTTCTATCCCTAGGTGTCCACGAGATGGGACATGAGCCTAGGAGGTCAATGGGGATATAGAAGGGGTCTCAAGAACCAAAATGAGGCCAGAGTGGGCCCAAAGAAGCCTCAAATTAAAAAATAAAGGCTGCTAATGCACTTAGAATGTGCCAAAACCTTTAATATGGAGGTTTCATGGTCTAAAATGTAAAAATGGGTAAAACACCCAAAAAGAGCCCATAAAAAGCAAGAAAAAGGAACTAAAAAGAGGAAAAAAGAGAGAAAAGAGGTCATTTTCACTCTGAGAGAGCTAAAGGACAACCCATATGAAACCAAAGCCCAAGTAGAGCACATGAGGATATGGGAGAATGTTAGAGATGCACATGATGGTCTGGGTAAGCTCTATGATCATTTTTTGCAAATTTATTCATTTTTGTGGGGTATGGGAGGCCCTAGACACATTTTGAATCATTATGGACAATTTAGTAAATGAATCAAATGAAAAAAGGACTCAAAACAATGGGCTAGGAGATTTGGAGAGAACAAGATGAATGGGGGCTCAAACTGTGGCCCATGGAACAAGAGACGGGAAACCTAGGGCTCCCTAGGGTGTCTCAATGTAGGTCATGACTTTACCCAAAAAACCATAGCCTAAGATAAGGAAAACCTAGAATAGGCCACGGGGTCAGAACATAAAGGGAGAGAGAGAAATAAGATGGATAAAAAACATTATTTTTTACTTGCTCTTACTCATTTTTCAGCTTGTAGATTAATCAATTTGCCTATTCACTTACTTGTGCATATATACAGAGGAGTTATCATACCAGAGTAGGGAGGGCCTTCATAGGTGAAATAGTGGCCAACACATCGATATGGTCCATGTGAGGTGACCAACCAAAAGAGAGTCCCAACATGGTTGGTTGAAGAGGTAGACACTCTACTTGTGATAGACCAAGACCACTTATGGAGTGCAAGACTTTGGAGACTAGTACACGTGCCCTCATTATGTTATTCAAGAGACCTGGTGAATGTGTTGGTGATTACATGGTTACCAAAGAGGCATGTGTTCTAGTTATGGCTCAAGCTAGAGCATATCCTCAATATTGAGGATATCTACCAACTCTACAGGGTAGAGCTGATGGGGAAAGAGATAGAGCTACCACCAGTGTAGGAAATAATAGTAATAGAGGTCTACTTGGTGGGACCCCACCCACAACAAAATAACCATAGAGTGTAGATCACATATTTATCACTGGGGGTACCCACTTTCAGGATAGTGATAGTAGGGACTATGGTCAGGAGGCTCTCTACATTGGCCAGAGTACAGGGTAACTACCACTTTCATGGATAGGAGTTGTCCAATGCATGAAAGGAGGATAGAGATATGATTAGGGCCAATATATCCTAGGTGAATTTTTTAGACACCTAAATCTAGCCACCAATAACCTCCAACCAGGATTTTGACCAATTTCCACCCAAAATGGACAATTTGGCCTAAAAACACTGAAACATGCTAAATAATGTGAAACTGACATATTCAAGTGTTGATTTTAGCCAGGGTATCCCTAAATGGAAAAATGTAATTCGTGGGCCAACTAACTTTGATCAGATCATTTTGAGTCAAAATGCCAATTTTGCATCTAGGTGTTCTAGATTGCTCTTTTTTATCAAATTTATTGCACGAGACACATGCCTTTGTTATTTTTTGTTGGTAACATCCTAAATGGGAATACAGATCCAACACATCTAACATTGCCTTCCAATTTCAATCTAGTCAAATTTTGGACTAATAACAAGGCATTCTGATCAATTTGAGTAATTTGTGCATAAAGTGCTTAATCATGCTTAAGAGCTTATTAAACCAAATTAGAGCCTAATTAAGAATTCCATGGAAACTTGTTGAATACTTATTTTTGAAAATGAATATTGAATATCTGCATCATTATGTGACTTCATTTTTTAGAAAGACATCCCTAGGCCATAAATGCCACAAATATTAGGATTCATGCCCTCCACGTCTCATCAATGCCTTCTATGATGCTATCCATGCCTCTTAATTGCCTCTTCTTCCAATGTCATGATGAGGATAATTATAAACTTAATTCCAAAAATTGAATTAATCCTCAACCACAAATCTCAATCTCAAGATGGATGGTTTAGGTTGATTTTAGACATTCTCAAAAATCTATAAATAGAGAGGCCACGAACATCATTTCTAAGCTATTTTGGTGCAAATTTATTATGCTCAAATATCTTCAAATCTATTTTGGTAAAAATTTATTATGCTCAAATATTTTCAAAGGTTGAATATTACAAAGTTATAATGCACAAATGATTCCAAAATCCATTGCAATTAGTGTTACCATGCCAAATTGATTCCAAGCCAAGCCAAAGCCAAAGGTGCCAAGGAGAGATGGAGGTAGCAGAGCTTCCATTTCCAAGAACTTCATGAGCACAAGCTGAGCAAGCCACTACAATAAGCATTTTGGAGCATCCAAAGAAGGTAAAGGAAAGTTTTTTTTTTCATTTTAGTTATGTGCTTCATTCACGTTTGTTAACTGAGTTGTCCCTAGTGTCTAGGCCTAGAGATGTTATGCTAGTTAGTGTGTTTCTTTCATTTTTTTTTCATTTTGGAACTAACACCATACTAACCATCCTCTCTTGATTCAAATTCTTGGATTCACATATGACACACCCAGTGGACTAGACACATCCCACATATGAAAAAGATCATTTTATATCTTTAAAATCTTCATTTGGATCTTTAAAACTCTTGAAAATTCATTTTCTAACTTGGTTTTACATTTTTTTTGCCATAAGTTTACACAGTAATCGATGTTGGTTATTAAAATCGACATCAGTTGGATAGTTTTCATCGATCACATTGGTATAATCAATGTCAATTAGATAATCATCATCGGTTAGTAAATGTAATCATCGTTAGTTATATAACTAATGTTGGTCACTGTGTTTTTCTTAAAACACAAACCTGAGATCTCTTTTTCTAAAGTTCATTGTTTCAAACCCAAAAGAGCTTCAAGGCTAAAGGATATGCTAACATTTTTGTTGCAAGACCAAGCTTGACATTTGCTAAAAACATGTTTAGATCACCTTTTGCATGCTTAAAATGAATTAAGAATGTTATTTTGGGTGCTTAAAGTAATATTTAGGTGCTTAAATAAGTGTTTTCAACATTATTTTTCAAAGTTACAACTAAGACCAAGGGGTCAAATGAACACCACCTCATTTTCCATGTGGGCTTAAATATGAACTCACCTTTCCAAGTTTTTATATTTACTTAGTTGTTTAAGTTAAATCTTTGTTTGGAAAGAAGAGAGATATTGTGTGTATGCTCTTACATTTGTCCCCTTTAGGGAACCCTTGGAATGAAAAGCACCATTCCTATTGCAAATAGCCTAGTCCAAGGTTTAGAAAGAAAGTCATCTAAAACACTCCTCAAAAACTCGTCAAAGTTTGGGTGACCTTGAAAATGACCCTAAAGTCTTTCTATTTCATATTTTATTTATTTTTATGCATCTTGGCTTGTGAGGGGGACATCATTACCTCCCAAAAGTTCTTTAGGGAAGCTTTGACCCAAGATTTCATCACCTAAAATTGACTTTACTTACTCCTTTTGAGTTGCACATGGGACATAATGGCACTTTGGACATCGCACTATACTAAGTGAACAACAAGATGTAGTGGTTGTAAAAAGGACTAGACATTTTTGCAATAATCCAAGTGATACATACCTAAAATCCATGCTTTTCTTTTGCATTGTTTGGTGTGAAAGTAATTGTGCAATTGATTCCCCTAGAATGTTCAAAAACTTGTTAGATCTAAGACAAATCTGCACTTACCATGGAAGTATTATTGGTGCAAGGTGCGCCTCAAGGTCCATGTCACAATACTATCATTTGAGAGGAGGGGGGTGTAAAAAACCTATATATAATGTGTATTTAATTTTGGATGAACACTTAAGATCCTCTCAAATGATGTATATTGATGGATTCCAACAATACCATACAACCTTGTCAGTTTAGGATCTAAGAGCAATTAATTAGTTTGTATTGTCTTAGATTAAAGTATTGTTTTAAGTCAAAACTTGGTGTAAACAAACACTTCATACCAAAACACATGGTCTTCATTTTTCTTTAAACAAAGAGGCATTATGATACCCACATGAGATCATCAATTTGCCTTGTTCAAAAGTTCATCAAAATCTTGGGAGTCATATCATCCACTTTGGCACAATTATGCTACCTAATTGAGTCTAGACCTTTACCAAAGTTGTTTAAGTCCTTCACTTGTAATATAAATTCGGAATTGCACCTTTATAAGTTCATAGGGTTGATGTGTTAAGTGTATTCACCAATTTCACTAAACTTGAGGGAACTTAGGTTCAATTTCCCATTTTGGTTGAGGGTCGTTTAAGACTCATAATCATTATCATCACTTGATAGACTTAAGCCATTTTGTGCTAAACACTTTCACTTTGAGTCTATGCACCATAACATTTTAAGTCAAGAAAAGTAATGCTATGCTGTCAAAATTTTGGGAAACTATCTTTTCCTTAGAGAGTTTTTGAAACAAATTTTTTGTCACAACTTTTGGGTAGTGTAACATCGTTAAGCTACCCAAAACATTTCAAATATTATTTCATAGACGCTCTTGCATGGAGTTCAAATTTATTCCTACATTTTCAGACCAATTTAAGTGTACTTTTATGATCTTTTGTCTTAAATAGTTATATCATTCACTTTTATCTAGCTTATTTGTCAAAAAAACCATGTTTTATACCATTATTTATGAGAAAATAAACTATCTCCAAAGTGCCTTTTGTTTCATACCTTATACCTAGTTGATCAAGTTCATGTCCAGGAATCAAATGCTTAGTGTTTGTTAGAAGCGTTTCAAATCCATTAAATTAAAATTTTCATCTATTTCAAAGTCTAGCTTTTGACACCATTTGGCCAAGAGTCTTAGCGCATGCCTTGTTTGAGCTTAGATTTTGACGCCATGTTTGGCCAAAAGAGCTAGCAACTTTTAAATTTTTAAATTAGAATGATTTGAAACACTTCAACCTTAGATTTTGACATTTTGAGTTTTGGTCCATTTACTTTCTTATCTTTGTGTGAACAATGAAACATTAGATACTTCATGCTAGCTTGTTTCTTCACAAATCTTTGCATAAAACTTTCAATCCTTTTGATGAATCTAGACCAAGTTGGAACATCATTTGTTT
Organism: Torreya grandis; assembly: GCA_037957365.1. Taxonomy (NCBI): domain Eukaryota; kingdom Viridiplantae; phylum Streptophyta; class Pinopsida; order Cupressales; family Taxaceae; genus Torreya; species Torreya grandis. The sequence goes on from JARHVA010000384.1 coordinate 3,670,377, forward strand.
TATATTTTATCCTTTTTAGAGTTTGTAGAAATCTTTGACCTTTTATCGTAAAGAATTGATATGGATCCTAACCTGTATTCCTACACTCGTAGTGGACTCATGTACGATCCAAGGATTAGTAATGTAGTTACACAAGAACAAATGGTGCAAGACCCCTACGTGGATAATATTGCTTATGATATGGATTCTTATCCCTCTTATAATACTCAATCAGGGGCACAAAACCAAGATCCCTTAGCTAACTATTTGGTTAACACACCACCTTATTCAAAACAAGACCAAGAACAAACCACACAATACCTAGCTATAATACCCATAGTGGACGAGCCAGTTCTTTAACCATCATATTCTACTAATACAACTTCCACGTATGATCCATTTTTGTTTGAGTGACATTTGTTAGAGAACAGAAATGAGATTTTGGTTAGAGCCATAGAGGTAGGGGCCAATTTCCCAGCAAATTTCCCCCATGAAAATTTACCAAATATAGTAAGAGTTCCCCCCAATATCATTTATGATCAACAAGCTTCTTCTAGCAATCCTATGGCTCTAGTCCAAACAACATATCAAGACCACAATATATCTAATCGAGACAAAAACATCATGGAATATCACTTTAACTATATGCAGATAGCATATCAAACCTACCAGTATCTAACAAATAATTTCAATCAAATGAACATGGTGATTAATCTTCTTATTGACCTAGTTCCTTCAACAAGAGTGTTGATAGAGTTAACTAGACAAGAGAATTTGAGTTCTAACCCATTCGTACAAACTGCTTTGATAGATAACTTGCATATGCCCATTATTGAAGAAGTGTCTTCGACCTCTACAGAGAATAGTGAGCCAAATGTAGTGGATAATGTGAAAATAACATCCAATCTTGATCAAAGTGGTACTAATGCATAAACAACTAGCCAACAACATGTGCATGTAATTAATACCATGAGTAGATCATCATAATAGGGAATAAGAGTTTATACATCCCAACTTCAACCAGTTGCTTCCTTAAGTGTACAACCTATGAGATTAGGTAATCAAGCAATGACCAATGTCACACCTCAACAATAGAATGTGACGAATCCTACTCCTCCTCAACAAGTAACGAGTAGTATTCCATAGTAGCAAGTACAATCTAGTGTATCAATGTAATAAAGGACAAAAACATTGCCACCTCAATCATGGGCAACTAATGTTCTACCTCGCTAGGTAATGACAAACATACCTCTTCAGTCATAGACTAATATGCCAATCCAAAACCAAGCAATGAATAGTCAACAACATGTAAATATTGGTCAATAACAAATGCTAAATATGCAACCTATTTTCACTTCCCTACAAGGATTCATGCAACAAGGAGGTCCCCACATTTCTCAAGTACCTACTAGACAACTATTACTTCAAAATGTGCCACAAATTTAGAGACAGGGTCTTGGTCCACAAGTTCCCACTCAATAGCAAGGTTTGATTAGTTGACATGTCCCTTTTCAACCACAACAGACACAATATAGTTATATCCCTCCATCCCAACCAAAAAACCCTCCAAGTCAAACCTTTATCACTAACCCAAACTAGAATATCATATAACCAAATGTGCAATTTCAAATACATCTTAATCCACTTATGCATATTCCTGGTCCATTCCTTAACCAAACCAATATACCTCAATAGGTATTTCCATCATACCCTAGTCAAAGTGTCCCACTTGTGACCTCCTAACCACCTACCCAAACCAATGTTCCTTCCAGTTTTCTATCCCAAGAATTGCAACAGATGAAGGATGCAATTGCTGCCATTCAAGCTAGAAAATAGACTAAAAAATTCAAATTGGATAACGTGTGTTCTTATCCATTCAACATGGAGTATTTGTAGATACTATTTTCTCTAGGATATGAACCACCGAAATTTGATAAATATAAAGGAAAAGGTGACCCTAAGGCCCATTTAACTAAATTCTTTGTCACATGTCAACCAGTGACATATAGTGACATATACCTTTTGTTGTTGTTTCTAAAGAGCTTGGATGGACAAGCCTTGGAGTGGTTTTTAAAGTTGCCTAAAAATTTAGTAACAAATTTTGATGATCTTCCTAATAAGTTTATGCAACACTTTTCCTATAATCTCGAGCATGAGATTTCATTAGTGGACTTAACACAAGCAAAGAAAAAGGTTGGGGAGAGCTTTGCAAGTTATCTATAGTGATGGAGAGCCCTTAAAAGCTGTTTCACCCATAGTTTACTAGATAAAAAATTAGCCATTATGTTTACCAAAAATTTGCATAGTGAGATAACTTATCATCTGGAACTATAATGTGCACATACTTTCAAAGAGATTATTGATAAAGGTTTGTTGATTGAGTGAGCGCTTATCAATAAATGAGTCATCAAGCTTAATTCAAATAATCAAAATCAAGGTACCAATCAAGGAAATGGCCAACATCAACATCTCATTCAATCACAAGCATCACAACTAACACAGGCCAATAACTAAGAAAGACCGAAACAATTCAACCACAATAGGAATGTTATGGGAAATGGAGTAATCGAATCCCATCATGTCCAAATGGTGAAAACATCATCTGCACCACCATTTTAGCATCATCCTACCCAAAAACCTATCCAACCAATGTTGTAATCACAACAACCAAGACCTTCACAAAAAATATAATAGCCTTTACCATTGCAAACCCCTCCTCCGAAGAGAACTGTGCTTGCATGTCATGTCTTTAGTGACCTAGGAGAACTTATTGAGTCTATATTTTTTAAGCTTACTGCTACTAATATGATTAGTTGGCCTATACCAAAGCATTAATTTCAAGGCATTCTTTATCTTGATTGGTATCATGAAAATGAATTATGTGACTATCATCAGGTCAATGGGCATAATCTATGAAGATGTGTCCAAATCAAGCATTTAATTGAGATTATGTTAGATAGGGGGGAGATAACATTGGATAATGGTGCTTCCACTTCTAATAAAACTCTTAGGATTTATCAAAACCCCTTTCCTCAAAATAATAATCAACAGTAGCAAAATAATCAGCAACAACAACAATGGCCAGTGCAACAACAAAATCAATAATATCAAAATCAAAGGTCGAACCAACAGAATCAATAAAATCAATAGCAAAACCCATAATGATAGAATAATTGACAAAACCAAGGTTAGAATGGTAATGACCAAAAAACCTATCATGCAATTGCACATGACTAAAATAGGGGTGTAGGTCATATTGTCAGGGGTAGTGTTAATACCATCTCCATTAATCCTACACTAAGCACTAATCAACCTAGACCATTGCTAAACAACAACATTTAGCCAAATTACATGGATAATCCTTATTTGACCTGGGAGTGCATACAAGTAAACCAAAAAATTAGGACTTCCCCTTTTAGACCTTATATCAATAACCCATCCTTGCCATGTGACCACATACGAGTTCACTGGCAATTGAGACTTGTCATATCTAGTCCCACACCATTCCAAACATTGGTTAGCAATAATTGTCTAGTATTTAATCTTGATTGTGTAATCAAAACTCAGAGGTTGAAGATTACTATCCTAGGCCCACAACCATTCACCACTCTGTCTATCATCCAACCAACTGTTCAGCCTCAGAATAAACCATTCACTCCTGACCAAGATAAGAAGTTTGATATTATGGAACAATTGTAGAAGACACCAGCACAAATTTATATTTTAGATTTTTTGAGAATGTCAATAATCCATAAGAACATCTTGAGTGAGTTTTTGAACAAATCCACTGTTGTTAGTGACATATCCCCTGATAAATTTCAAACTTTGATTGGACACCTAGCTCCAGCCCAACAAGTCACATTCAACCAAAGTGATATGTCTTCTCTTGGCTCACTCCATAATAACCTATTGTACATAGAAGTTTATATAAAGTGACATAAATTGAAACGTGTCCTTATAGACAATGGATCAAGCCTCAACATAGTATCTCTATAGCTCATCAAGATTCTTGGGTATACAATGGTAGATCTTCTGCTAGAAACAATAACCATCAAAGCCTATGATAATCAAGAAAGAGAATCACAAGGCACCATTAGTTTGCTACTTATCATTGGGCCTTTTACCCATGATACACTTTACCATGTGCTTGATCTTGAGTTATCATATAATATGATTCTAAGCAGGCCTTGGTTTCATGAGATTTGTGCAGTCCCGTCAACGTTGCACCAATGTATCAAGTTTTCCCACTCAAGGATGGAAGTGAATATTCTAAGATATTTACACCCATATGAATACTACAAACATCTTGAGGCCAAATTTTAAATCGATAATTATCAGTACGACATGAATTCAAGTTCTAAGTAGGATAAAAGAAAGGCTATACTTATTGATCCTTCACCAAATAATTGCATAGATCATAATACCTTGGATTCCCTTTCACATATGCCACCTCCTGAAGCTTATAATCATTTCACCATTTTATATAATGGATCGGGAGAGTATGTGACCCACGATACATTTCATATTGCCAATATTCCTTAAAATATGAAAACCTTTGGGTAACCTAAAGTCACTCCACATATGCATTGGCAACCAAAGAACAAAGATAAGGGACCTGTCACATTTGTACCAGTATCTACCTTAGAACCTGATCCACTTGAAGGGTATAAATCATGGTTATATAATGAAAACCAAGTAGATTTTTATAAAAGTGCCAAGTATCCTATTCCCAATAGGATCATGGAGCATCACAAATATGAAGGAAGAGGCCTCAGACCGAATCAACAAGGAACCATCAAGCCAATTTTTATGACTAATTATGAAAGACCTTATGGACTTCGATTTAAACCACCTAGGGGTGACCCCACATATCCTATTCAAACTCCATCACCAATGACTAGTGATGATGACGTCGATAGTGAAGCAAATTTTGATCATAACCTCACCTTTGATGATCTATCTAAAACCAATTTGTTTGATAACAATGCCATTTGTACCCTTACCCTGGCTTTTCATCACAACCCATTACCATTATATTATCCCCAATTGATAGATTGGAACCAACAAGAATCCAGTCTATTGATTGATGAGGCTTAGAATGATGAGGCATTTTGTGACTTCTTAGGCCTTAGAGATAATGTTCCATTGGGATATCACAAGTTAGGATTCTCAATTACATTGCATCCTGTAGCCTATTTTGGAAAGCAAGTGAACACCCTTAGCCAAAAGCAAATAAGTAAAAAATTGAGGTCCCAAAGTAAAAACCTCCTTGAAGCACATTTTAACCAAGAAAAAAGTAAAGATAAAGGCCAGTCTAGTGGTGAAAACCTATTTCAAGAACCATTAGATGGGGGTGTTCATTCTTCTTCAAATTTAGACCAGGAAACCGCCAATGATGAACTTGCTTGTGGATCCAAGTTTAGCTTTGAGAAACAACAAATATTTGATCAAATTCTTTAAGAAATTTTGACTATTTTTGTCACATGGCTAGATCTCCCATTAGGGTACTCAAATTCATCATGCCTAGGAGAATTTGAAGAGCAAGTCCTAATGGAGGACCCTAACATAATCCAATAGTTCAAGTCGTTGCCTACTATCCTAGAAGATGGTCTGAACCTTCTAGTCAAAGATACAATAGAGGTAAATATTAGGACTCCATCAGACCTAAAATGGATAAAATTAGGCATGTCCCTCACTGAGGAGGAACATTAAGTTTTTACAGCTCTGTTGAGAGAATTTGTAGATATCTTTGCATGGGCCTATTCTGACATGCCAGGTCTGGATCTAGCCTTAGTTCTACACCACTTTGTGGGTAATCCTGATGCGAAATTAGTAAAATAAAAGTTAAAAAATATGCATCCTTGCATTGTTGTATTGGTAAATAAAGAGTTGGAAAAAATCTTAAAATTAGGATGTATTTAACCCATTGACTACTCAAAATGGATCTCTAATATCGTACATGTTAGTAAAATGCTTAAAGAGATCATACTCTATACTAATTTTTGAGACATCAACAAAGCTTGTCCTAAAGATGATTTTCCATTACCTAATATCAAAATGATCATTGACTTCATGGTAGGTTATGAAATGCTTTCACTCATGGATGGCTTTTTAGGATAAAACTAGATCAAAATAGCATCAAAAGACCAACATAAAACAACGTTCACCACTCCATAGGGAACATTTTTTTATCGAGTGATGCCATTTGGCCTTAAGAATGTTGGAGCTACATATCAAATATCCATAACTATCATATTATATGATATGATGCGTGATATTGTTGAAGACTATGTCAATGACATATTAGTAAAATCCAAAACCAGGGCTGACCATCTAGTAATGCTACATAAGATATTTGAAAAATTATGGGAGTACAAAGTCAGTCTCAATCCAAAGAAATGTGTGTTCGATGTAAATTTAGGCAAATTACTTAGCTTTATCATGTCTCATATAGGTATTAAAGTTGATCTAGCTAGAATCCATGCTACAACCAAGATGCCACCACCAACCAATTTAAAGCAACTTCATAGTTTATAGGGTAAGATCCAATCAATCTGATGCTTCATCTCTCAATTAACAGACAAGTGCCATCCATTTCCACACCTTTTGAAGAAAGTAGTGTCATTTTATTGGGATGATCACTATTGTTGACGCAATGGATTGTACCCTTGACAGGAGATTGAGCTCTTGTCTTTCATGCATCACAATGGAAACTCTTCTCTTGCCTGTGGGTCTAGCAAAACTGAGGGGAGAGTCTCTAGATAAGGGATAGCTCCCTTTGATGTATCTCTGAGGTCCTATATTTCCTACTGCTAACAATTGGGGGGGCTAAAAAGGGAGAAGGATGCTAAAAATAGAACCTAATCTAAATGGTGATACACTAAAAAAGTTTGATCTACTTAGCTTGAACCTACACTTTCCACCAAGAACAAGCTGGCATACACTTCATTTGATATGAGAAACTCTTCTACATCAGTGAGCTAGGGGTCCTCTAGAGATACAGGGAGGAAGAACTACCAGAGGTGTTCTAAGACACACTATGGCAGCCTGTTCACATGCGCCTATACTCTATTGTAGACACTTCTAGCAGACCTGCAAAAGAAGAAACTCACAATATACTAGATGTGCTGGAATCATTCTATGAAAGCATAAGGTAAAATGACATAAAACAAAACAAATCCATAGACATATGCAAAAGTACAAGCTCAAATGGAGGTAAAAAATCTATGTCTTTGATTCAAGGTAAATTTCAGCAGGGCTCTGCCTTACAAGCTGAGAGATCCCTTCTCAAATGAGAGATTACAATATATATAGAGAAAGAGGAAAAGACTTTGGCACTTTATAGAGAATAAAGGACCCATGCTACATTGAAAACCTTGGGAAGAGGAAGTCATTATTTGTTGATATCATCCTTCTGTAAAAGGCCTGCTAGAACCATGTTGTGTAATCGTCAGTCTTGACTTTAGTGCTTAAAATATATTAAACACTACTGCAAAAGCGTGAGTCACCTAATTATTTTAATGACAAGGCTGACCCCTTTGTCTACAAACAAGACCACTTCTTAAAGAGATTCATGTAGTTTTTCTACTTATCAATGCAAAGTGGAAAAAACAGGTTGCATCGTTCACTATTTGTGCTCCTCGATGACCACTTGGCGGACACTATTTCAACTATAGGAATAACTCACCTCCCCTTTGCCACCTGGGTTGTTTTGTCCATATTCATGATTTTGTCCCTTCCTGGCTTTGTCTTTTCTGGCTCCTTCGGCCCTCGAGGGCTATCTTCTACTACTTATTTAGCTCTTTGGGCTCTTTCATCAGTAGGTCGTTGAGTTCATTCTTAACTTTTGTCTTTTCCCAGCTTCATCTTTTCTAGTTTCATCTCTTCCTTTTGGCCTTAAGGCCTTTGAATTCCCTCAGGTCCACACCTTTTATTAAAAAACCAACGGTTATTTCATTTTTGTAAAGTTGACGTCTGCGCGCTCGTCGCCATTTGAAAGCCAATGGCTAGTCTATTGCACTGATTTTGACATCTTCAGGGACGTCATCTAACGTCTAAATTTCAACGGCTAGTTCTTGGTGTCTAGTTTGACGTCTACAGGCCCATCACCCCTTGGTCAATTCCTTCAACTTTTCCTTTCCTTCAGCTTTTTGTCTTTGGAACCTCCCGAAGGGAAGGTGTCCCTTCGGGCCTTGAGAAAGGTCCTTCTTTCGGCAGCCGAGAGACCCCCGCAAAGGCACTTGCTCTTCAGGGTCCTTCAGGCTCCTTGGTCCTCAAATCCTTTGGACAAAATGTTTGAAGGAATTCCTTCAGACATTTTGTTTGAAGGATATCTTCCTTTGAATTCCTTACTTATTCCCTCGAGCTTTTTTTCTTTCGGGCGAATTCTTTCGGACAAAAGTCTGAAGGAATTCCTTTAGAATTATTGTCTGAAAGATTTTGTCTTGTCTTTTGCTACAGGATTTTCCTCTGAAAATATTTCTTTGAACAAAATGTCCGAAGGAATTCCTTTGGACATTTTGTCTGAAGAAATTCGGCCTTTGCCTTTTCTTCTTGCCTTTACTTTAAAAAAATTTCCTTGGTCTTCCTTCCAAAGGGCAAGTCCCTTTTGGGCCTTTTGACCAGCAACCCTCCACAATGGTAAAACAAACCCAAAGTTACCCTTCAGAGTTTTCTTGAATAGTCCTATTCGGCACCTTCCTGCCCTCTGCAAGGATACTTGACTTTGGAATGCCCCTTTGAACCTTTCGACTCGAACCAATTCTTAAACCATCCCTTTGAACCAACCCGTTGAACCAAACTGATCTGAACCAACTGCTTGAACCAGCTGATTGAACCAACTAAACTGGTTCCTCTGTTGTGATGACTTGTGCAAAATAAAATTTGAACTGGCTCAAAACAGCAAGGGGAAGGAGGAGACCAATTTTGGCCTACAAGGCCAAAATGGTCAACAACTGCCAAACAACTTTCAACAACTCAAAGACTATCTTGTTAATCCACCTATTTTATTACTTCTTATGCCAAGAAAGCCATTCTTATTATACATATCAGCTACTGATCATGCTCTAGGGGTACTCTTGGCCCAACATGATGACAATGGAAAATAGCATGCCATATACTACCTAAGTTGTACCTTGGTTAGTTATGAACATGACTATCCACCTATTAAAAAATCTTGTCTAGTCATGGTCTTCATAGCTCAAAAACTATGCCATTACATGTTGAATAATAAGACCACGGTCATTTCAAAACTAGATCTGCTCAAGTATATACTATCTAAAATAGATTTGCAAGGAAAAATGGTTAAATGGATCATGCTTTTCAGTGAGTTTGACATAGAGTATGTCAATTAGAAGGCAATCAAGGGACAAGTTCTAGCAGATCAACTTGCTGAAGTACCACTCATAGACACACAACCACTCACATTTCAATTTCTTGATGAATCCATAATGACCGTCATTGACACAACCCTTGAGGAACAACCCTGGAAGATGTATTTTGATGGTTCATTTTCTATACATGGATCAAGAGTAGGCCTACTGTTTATTATGCCATAAGGGGATCTAGTCCTTAAATCATTCAAAATCAGCTTTTCTTGTATAAATAACATGGCTAAGTATGAAGCACTTGTTACAAGACATCAAAAAGTAGTGCATTGGAACATATCTCATCTCCAAGTTTATGGTGATTCTCAGTTAATCATCAATCTGGTCACAAATCATTTTCAGACCAAATATGATACGTTGGTTCCATATAAAGCCATGGTCTACACTCTTAAGCAATAAATTACCAACATTCAGTTTGAGCACATACCAAGGGCTAGTAACAAAAATACAGATGTCATGGCTACTATTGGCTCTCTGATTTGATAAATAGATAAAGCTAGAGAGTATCAGTTCCTCATCAAAAATTTGCAGCACCAACTCATGAACCTTCAGCTATTGCAATGATTTGTGATATTGTTGGTCCTAATTCTATCTGGTACTCAAACCTTTACAACTACCTTCATGACCAAGTTCTACCACCTAACCTATTTTAAAAACAAACCAAATCCTTCATTCATCATTCCACTCTTTATACTTTACTTAGATCTACCCTTTATCGTCACAGTTTTGATGAAACTCTGCTTCATTGTTTAACTTTAGTAGAGTCTACACTAGCATTAAGAGAAGTTCAAGAAGGAGTATGTGGTGCTCATTCTAGTGGGGCAGTCTTATCTAAAAATATCTTACATACTGGTTATTATTGGCCCATAATGGATGCAGATGCCATTGGATATGTAAAAAAGTGTGACAAATGTCAATTGCATGTTAATCTAATTTATGCTCCAGCCAAAACTCTAAAACTAATGTTGACATCATGGCCATTTTCTACGTGGGGAATTGACCTCATTGGGAAGATCAATCCCACTTCATCTGATGGCCATAAATATATCATTACCACCACTAAATATTTCACTAAGTGGGTTGAAGCTATACCCCTCACTTACGTGACTAGAAAGCAAATTTCTAAATTCATCTTCAACCATCTCATTTTTTGCTATGGTATCCCCTCTAACATTATATCCGATAATGAAGGATCATTCAAGAACAAGGATGTAGACCAGTTATGTATTGAATATAACATTAAATAACATATTTCTACAACATATTACCCTCAAGGTAATGGCCAAACTGAAACATAAAAAAAAACCATTGTCAATATTCTCAAAAAGATTGTCAATGATGCTGATCATAATTGGCACCTCCAGATATTTCCTACCCTTTGGGTATACCATACCAATTATCATACCCCCATAGGAGCCACTCCATACTCACTTGTTTATGGTACTGAAGCCATCCTTCCCATTGAGTTCAAATTGCCTTCACTGTGCATCTCTTTCAAGCATGTCCTAGATGATCATGACTATCGAGTAGCTCACCTGCAAGAGCTAGACCTACTTGATGAGAAATGCATAGCCATGCTTAACAATCTTTAAGCATATCAGAATTGAATCAAAGGCCACTATAATCGGCATGCTAATTATCAAACATTTGAACTTGGTGATCTTGTTCTTAAAGAAAACCAAAATAATACCATGGCTAAGAAGAAGCATAAAAAGAAATTCAAACTAAACTAGATAGGGCCTTTCATCATTACTATATATTATGGATCAGGAGCATACAAGCTTTCCACACCAAATGGAGATGAACTTCCTGAGCCAATGAATATTATTCATCTCAATCGGTACTATGCTTGGTCACTAAGGTGTATTGTCTATAAGGACCATTTTAGTTCTACCATTTTATCACTATTCTTCTTTGTACAAAAATCATCCTTATTTGTCCTCTTATCTATATCCACTTTCTGCTTCTAACCTATCAACCTAGTGTGTTCTAAATCCTAGCCCATTTGACTTTGGTTTTTCCCATTCATTACACTTTTTCAGCATCAAGGTATCTAATCAGTTTCACCAGTTGGTTCAGGTACTTTAGATAGAGATTGTATTTTGAAACAGTGTGATAGAAGTTCTAACAGTTTAATCCTTTGTTTTTTATTCCTTTCTTACCATCAGTCTTACTACTAATTATAACCATCTTTGGGAAAATTAATACCATTAATCTATGATGTTGTGTCCTAGTTACAATTGCCTATGGGAAAACTAGGGGAAACATTAAGCCTTGACATACCAGCTTGCCACTTCCTATGTTGTACTATGATTTTTTACCAACTATGCATGTTTTGTTTAAATTGACTGCTACACTAGTCAAATTCTTCCACTGTAAGGGCAAAACTATAGTGAGTTGAGGCCCTACTCTAGGACTATGTAGGCAACACTCAATACTTGTTAAGGTCAGCTTAGTTACCCTTTCCACCACACTCTCACCATTTTGCAAGCAATCTAAGCCACACTCTCACCATTTTATGAGTTTGAACCATTTAGTGTCTTGTCATTCTTGATTGAGTTGAGATACTCCAAAGCAATTCTAAAAACATTTGAAAAATCGTTAGAAAAAAATGAAAACATTGACCACTTCTTTGCCTTAAGGATTATGGGAATCCTTACTAAGTTACAAGCAAATCACTTATCATTTAGTTTCCCCATCCTTTTTGGCCTTTTCTCTCATGCACTTGCCATTTTTTAAGACTATTCTTATATCACATCCATTCTATTTATTTTCATCAGTTATCACATTCTTCCCATTCCCTAAGAGAACTACATTTGGCCTGAAGTTTTTTATTGGATATTACATCCATGGAACTATGTAGCTAGTGTCCACTTGCCTAGTGCATATAGAGATAGCTCAACCACCCCCTTCCTTTTCTTTTATTTCCCCTATTTTGTTCATTTGTTAAAGGTTTTCACCTATTTTCTAGGGGAACTATTCATATGGTTTCTATTACATTGTTTGTTTATTTATTTCTGCTTATTTTGTTTGTTTGTCTGCCTGTTTGTTTACTTTCAGCACTATTGCCTTGATTCAATTTATGTGTGTTCATTTGGTGATTCCTTTCCCATACTTACACTTGAATCCATCCATATTAATATGTTTACATTGTCATCATGGTTTCTATCATTAGTGCATTGTTTTATTTTGAGTAATGGCTTACAAGAGTTAGTCCTCATGCATATTTCAGCCAAGTCCTCATGATGTTATACCATGATGCCTATAGACACGTGATACAACAAACATCAGCTTCAAGAAGTCTATTCAACAATGGTGGCATCTCCTCAGCACTGACGTCCTGATTCCATCTTAATCATATCCCAAATAAAGTAATTAAACATGAAATAATTTCAACCTTTATTAGTTTGGATGAGCATCTCCCTACTAGTAGGTTGTTCCTATTCATCATTACCCTATGTGTTAAGTTATCATCGTCGTCAACCAAATTTATCATGTTTACCATAATCAGGGTCCAATGACTATAACCACCTATGGAAAAATCATTTCACACCATCCCAACCGTATTTCTCAATGATTATAACCGCCTTTGGGTAAATCATTATGTTATCACCACTTCTTTTTTTTGCCCATACAAGGGCATATTGTTATCTTGTTTGTCTATATTAATTGGGGCAGCTCCATCTTCTAAATGCTTATAATCACCTTTGGGAAAATCATTGTGTTATCATACCATATTACCACTATCAGGGTACAATGCTTATAACAATTGCCTTTGGGAAAACCATTATACATCATCCCACTTGCATTCTCAATGATTTTGACTAATTTTTCAATATCATTATTTTTTCACCCCATCATCTTTCCTTTCTTTGGTCCCCTCATTTTGCTTCTTTCTTTTCGAGGGACTATTTTCCAACTTACTTGTGACAACCATTCCCATGAGGGGGCATCATATAGTTAGTTTATCATTATTACAATTGTAGGCATATATGACCTTTTCATTATTTGATAAGATGTTATTATGCTTATAGCTTTCAATGCCTTCCCAAACAGTGGAAAACTATAGACACCTAAATCTGGCCACCGATAACCTCCAACGAGGCTTTTGACCAATTTCCACCCAAAATGCACAATTTGGCCTAAAAACACTAAAACATGCTAAATGATGTGAAACTGACATATTCAAGTGCTAATTTTTTCTAGGGTATCCCTAAATGTGGCAATGCAATTTTTGGGCCAACTAAATTTGATGAGATCATTTCAAATCAAAATGCCAATTTTGCACTTAGGTGCTATGGATTGCTCTTTTCTATCAAATTTTTTGCACGAGACATGTGCCTTTGTTATTTTCTATTGGTAACATCCTAAATGGGAATATGGATCCAACACATCTGACATTGCCTTCTAATTCCAATCCAATCAAATTTTGGACCAATAACAAGGCATTCTGATCAATTTGAGTAATTTGTGCATAAGGTGCTTAATCATGCTTAAGATCTTGTTAAACCAAATTAGAGCCTAATTAAGAATTATATGGAAACTTGTTGAATACTTATTTTTGGAAATGAATATTGAATATTTGCATCATCAGGTGACCTCATTTCTTGAGAAGACATCCCTAGGCCATAAATGCCACAAATATCAGGATTCATGCCCTCCATACCTCATTAATGCCTTCCATGATTCCCTCCATGCCTCTTAATTTCCCCTTATTCCAATATCATAATGAGGATAATTATAAACTTAATTCTAAAAATTGAATTAATCTTTAACCACACATTTCAATCTCAAGATAGACAGTTTAGGTTGATTCTAGACATTCTCAAAAATTTATAAATAGAAAGGCCATGAACATCATTTATAATCTATTTTGGTGAAAAGTTATTATGCTCAAATATCTTCAAATATATTTTGGTGAAAAGTTATTATGCTCAAATATATTCAAATATTGAATATTGAAAATTTATAATGCACAAATGATTCTAAAATCCATTGCAATTAGTGTTACCATGCCAAATTGATTCCAAGCCAAGCCAAAGCCAAAGGTACCAAGGAGAGATGGAGACATCCAAGCTTCCATTGCCAATAACTACATGAGCACAAGCTGAGTAAGCCACTACAACAAGCATTTTGGAGCATCCAAGGAAGGTAAAAGAAGGTTTCTTTTGCATTTTAGTTGTGTGTTACATTCATGTTTTTAAACTAAGATCTTCTTAGTGTCTCAGCCTAGAGATGTTATGCTAGTTAATGTGTTTCTTTCATTTTATTTTTATTTTGGAATTAACACCATACTAACTATCCTCTCTTGAGTCAAATTCCTAGATTCACAAATTGTACCAACAACTAGATCACATCCAGCACACAAGATTAGGTAGATTGACATAGCCCAGCTTACTAATGTCCTAGTCTTATGAGAGGCTCTCATTGACATGATCAAGGATACCATATGGAAATGATGTGTACCTTACACTAGAGGAAGGTATGGCATGGGTTGCATGGTTTATAGATTTGGCTAGGCTCATACAAACCACCTTAGATCTAGATGTAGTGGGTAGCTACATCTAGAATCCCTACATGTCTATAACATGGCCAAAGGATGTCGAGGTAGATCCCTACTTGGGATGGGAGGAAATTTGAGGTCCATAAGAGTTGTACCATCATCCAGGTAGATAAGATCTAGTAAGGTGAGAGAGATGACCATAGGCTAGGCTAGTTATGACTGAGCTTGGCAAGTAGTCAAGATAGAGTGAGGCGGAGGTGGTGGAGAGAGGAATTACTAGGTAAGATAAGTGTATTTACTAGATATCACTTAATATTTGTACTCATCCTTTGTGAGAGTAGATGTGTGACTAACACATATACTCTATATGTGTGTGTACGAGACCAGCCTAGATGGACTATACCCCAATTGAACTTAATATTGAGGGAGCTATTCCCTGATGTGGTAATGATATCATTGATAGAGCAAGTGTTGCATCTACTAGTAAGGGTAGAGATACATAATTAGTTCTAGTGGGTGGGTGCACAAGTCTCACTTGAGTTGGCAAGGGTAAAACATAGGATTTCACAGTTAGAGGTCAAGTCAGCATGGCATAAGGCATATCTAGTAAACTAGAGTGTGTCTATAACAAAGGTCAAGGCACGACTAGATAGAGCAAAGGCCAAAATTGATCAGTTGTGTGCTAAGCTAGACCAAGAGTAGACCAGAGGAATTGACGCACTAAGAGTAAGGGCATACCAATTGGCTACACTGGAGGAGATTGTAGCTCAACTAGTTGAGAGACAAAGATTGAGATCTCTACTTGAAGCATGACTATCATAGATATCATCCAGTCATAGGCTGATTAGGGTATGTATATATATCCATGTATGTGGTAGATTTTGGGGACTACAAGCCTAGGCTAAAAACAAGCCATGTGATGTACCTAGAGAAAAATATGTATTTTTTATGATATATATAGTGGTTTTCTCATTATTAGCACATGTATGTATATGATTTTATGTGTGATGTCTATGATTCATCAGACATAGACTAATAAATACATGTGATTAGATAGTAGGAATTGTTAATAAGGAACCCACGTACACACACATATACCAATGGCACAAAGGTTAGTGGTGATAGAAGAGAGGAAAGGATTACCTTACCACCATAGACAAATTTTTTGGAGGGTTATGTAGGCCTTAGACATGAAATATCTTGAGGTAGAACCTATTGATCGGGTGTTGTAGGGGTTCACCTTCAAGGGTCGAGAGATGAAAAGCCCTATTCTCTAGAGAGGCAATGATAATAAAAGGTCCAAAACACTTGTGTGTGATTTTTCCCTTATTACAGTGCTTCTTATCAAAAACAAGGAGCGTATCATCTACCTTGAATTGATGAGGGTGCACCAACTTCTCAAATTGGTGGCATTAATGTTACTAGTAAGCACAATTGTGTTCAAAAGTAGTCAGGTGTTGCTTATATAATTGATCAAGCTTAGTGAGGTGAGTAGCACATTCTTCCTCATCATAAATATAATAAAATGTCTTAACCCCCAATGAATGGATTAATACCTCTAAAGGAAGAACAACCTCAGACACATATATGAGAGAGTATGGGGTTGCCCCCATGACCATTCAAATGCTAGTTTGATAAGCCAAAAAGGTAAGATAGAGCACGAGATTCCAGTAAAGTTTGGATTGGGTGATGATATGGGGAATAATCTACTTCAAATCTTTATTTTAATACTCTCCTTTCCCATTTATATAGGGGTAATGGGTAGAGGAGAAGCGGAGCTTGAACCCAAAGCATTCAGCAAGCTCACACATATTGAGGATTTGGATGCTTGGGCCATTATTGACCATAATCATAGTAGGAACCTTGAACCTAAAAATAAATTATTGTAGGACAAACTTAGCGATGGTCTTCCCACACATGTCACTAAGAGGCATGGCCTCAACCCACTTCAAAAAATAGTTAGTGGTGGTGATGAACTAGTGATGGCCATCGAAAGAGGTAGGTTTAAACTCACTAACGAAGTTGAGATCCCAAAACAATAAAGGCCAAGGGATAGAAATAAAGTGTAAGAAGTTATTAAGGGCATTAATGTCACCCTGAATGATTTGTTATATCTTACACATCTTGGTGTATTAGATTGCATCCTTAACAAGAGTAGGCCAATAGTAACCCATCCTGATAATACATTGAGTGATGGCTTGCCCTCTCAGGTGGCCACCACAAACACTCCTATGATACTCCTCCAATGTGAGAGGGATATCTTTGAGTGAAAGGCACAACATTAACACACCATCAAGACCCCTCTTGAATAAGATGTCACCAATGATGACATAATAGACAACTAGCTTATAGATCTGATAGTGTTCTTATGAAAAAGTGATGAGGGGATAAGATTAGTCCTCAATATAATGGACAATGTCCCGATACCAATCACACTTGAAGACTTCAACACAGTCGATTGAGTAGACCATCTCATTAGTAAAG
The DNA here is from genome assembly GCA_037957365.1 of Torreya grandis. Taxonomy (NCBI): domain Eukaryota; kingdom Viridiplantae; phylum Streptophyta; class Pinopsida; order Cupressales; family Taxaceae; genus Torreya; species Torreya grandis. The sequence continues at coordinate 3,687,729 of JARHVA010000384.1, forward strand.
GCATCGTCAACTAGTTTTGCATTAGGGTTAGGTAGTGGTCACTCAGTAAGTTGGATAGCTATAACTAAGTCCTTGGTGGAATTTTGGTTAATGATGTAGAGGTTGAAATATTGAAGAATCATGATCTACCTTGAAATATTTCCATCAAGATGTGTCTTGTTGAGTAAGTAGTGAATTAGATCAGACTGGACAATCACATTAGTAGTCTAGCCCAACATTTAATGTCTCAACTTGTTTGTAGTGAAGATGAGGGAGAGACACTGATGCTCAACCAGAGAATAGGTTAGTTTAGGGCCAATTAGTGTGGGAGATATGTAGTAAATAGCTCTCTCCTTGTTGATGTCATCCTTTTGGCACAATATACCCCCAATATAAATATCATTCATACATAAAATGAACTCACACCCCTCAATGGGTGCCATCAGGATGGGAGGATTATGAATCATATGCTTCAATTCATCAAAATCCACTTAGACTTTAGCATACCATAATAATGGAGTGTCCTTGCATAAAAGACATGTGAGGGGTATGTAGTTTTGAGCATACTCCTCAAGGAAACATCTGAGAAAGTTAAGTCTTCCTACAAAGGACTACAAATGGATAAGGTTACATGGGGGAGGCATCTTACTGATAACTTTTATCTTGTTAGGATCCACTTTAATGCCCCTTTATAAAATAAGGAAGTTGGGAAGCTTTCTAGTTGAAATACTAAAAACATACTTTTTAAGGTTAAGACTGATGTGATACTCTTAGAGATGCTCAAAGATGATCTTTAGGTCTCTCACATGTTTATCCCACTTATGGGATTTTCTAAGGATATCATCAACATAACACTCAACAATATTATGGATAAGGTCATGTAAAATGTGTGTCATGGTACATTGATACATGGCCCTAGTGTTATTCAAACCAAAAGTCATGATGGCATAGCATAAGGTACCCCATGAGGTAGTGAATATCATCATGTACTGGTCTTTAGGTATAATTTGGATTTGGTTGTACCCAAAGAAACTGTCCATGAGGGACATGATCTCAAAACTAGTGGTGGAATCAACAATCTGGTCTATCAAAGGAGTAGGAAAGTTATCATTTGGGCAAGTCATATTGAGATCTCAAAAATCAATGCAAATCTAAATAGCTCCATTCTTCTTGAGAATGGGAACAATGTTGTAAATCCATTGAGGGTAGTCAACAAATTAGATAAAGCTAACTCATATGAGTTTCTCAATCTCTATTTTGACTAAGTAGGAGATTTTAAGAGCCATTGGTTGTTGCTTTTTGTGAATAATTTGGGTCCCATTATCCATAACAATATTATGGACAACTATGTTAGGATTCATGCCCTTCATATCAATGTATTCCTAAGTGAATACATCTAAAAATTTTCATAAGAAGGTAATTAAAACATCTCATTCCTTTAGAGCAAGGCTAATGCTGATCTTGATGATCTTAGGCCTTGTTGAAGTTCTAAGGTTGACATCAATAGATCCTTCAACATCCATAGCGTTTCCTTCCTCAAAACACTTAGGTACAGGAAAGAGTGACTCATTTAACACTTCAAGTTTAATCGCTAGGACATTTATTATAGGAAGGTCTAGGATTGGTCCATCTATGAGATAAATCTCCAAACCAAGATGATCAAGGGGATAATGAAACTTATGATAAGCTCGCATGATCTTGGTGTAATATTTTTTCTCCTTGAATCGGTTATGTGCTATAACATGAATAAAATAACACTCAAGATAAGACTCGGTCACTCTAGTGGACTCCATGGGAGATGTATGGAGAGAGTCTATACTCTGATGGGCAAAGTGCAATGCAAGGGGGAGTTCAACATCCAAGGAAACATCTTGGAAGAGATCTCCAAAAAGAGATGGGTTACCCTAATATTGTAAAGTGAAAGAGGGAGTCAGGTGATACATGATGAAATCTGAAGGAATGAATGCTAATCAATACTCAACTACATCAAAACATTTGTCCTTTAAGAAATGAGACTAAAAAAAAGAGGGTGTATGAGAATCTACATACCCCCATGAGGAGACATCCAAAGCCTTTCTTTAGGGCTTTATCTTTATGTACAATAATGCTTAGGGATCTACGTTAGCCTTCATGGTGTGAACCTCACCTTCAAGCATAAAATGCACCATGAGAAATGTGGTCGACGTGATGGCTTGCATGGCAATGGTCCAAGGATGGCCAAGAATCATGTTGTATGAAAGATCATGGTCTAATACACAAAAATCAATTCTAACTATCTTGGGTCCAAACTTGACATGGAGCTTCATGTTCCCCACTAACATAATTGTGTCATTGTTGAAACTAACATAGTTATGGAAAGAATTAGAGAGCTTATTTTGATTTATCTCAATCTTGTTGAACACACATAGGGGCATGATATTTAGTTCAACTCCTTCATCAATGATGTACTATTTAATGCAAAAATCATCAACATAAGTCTCGATATAGAGAGGGAATTGATCCCTCTTTATAAAAACCAAAACATCTGACAAAGAAGTTGGGTCAAAAGATAAAATGGGAAGATGAGGGTGCTCTTGTACATTAGATTTGAATAACACTTTGACATCATCACATAATGGACCATTATGAGACATACCAAGTTCATCGAAGATGAGGTCCCTTTGCTCAGGGCAAAGGTGAAGAAGGTCCCAGATGGAGATCCTAGCTAAGAGGCCCTCCAACTCCTCTATGATGGAGTAAGGACATTGTCTAGTGTGGGGAGGCATGTTATGCCTAAATTCAAATATAATCTTAGAATTACCTACCCTTATGGGCTAGACAAGGGTCCCAACACTACTAGTCTCTCCAACAGGATCAGTGACCCGATCATAGTGCATGTTGACAAATCACTCAAACTTAGTAGAGGCTATGTCAATAGAAGAAACAACCTTACTACTTTCATGCTTGGCATTCCCTCTCAGGTCCACTTGAGAAGAGGAGTTAGAAGAGGTGGAAGAGGAAGAAGGAGAATCTGGGGCCTTAGCCTCTGATTTCTTTTTTTTATTTTTCTTCTTCTCCTTATTATGGTTAAGCAGAGACTCCTTGAAAACATTCAACTTGTAGTTGGGTTTCGCAAGTGGAGAACTCTGTGATGGAGATGAGGCTAACCCACTAAACTTTTGGGTGGCATAATTGGCATCATCATGCCCCCTCATCCGATGGAAGTTCAAAAATTTGGTATGGTCATAAGGAAACATCATCCATTGTTTTACTATGCCTGATTCAAAAGCCTTCTGTCTAGTTGGCTTCTTAATCAAGGCATTCACCTCATGATTTTCCTTGTTTTCCTTTTTCTTTGGGGGAGAATTAGTAATACCATCTTTGATCACATTATGGTTGTGATTATGTAAAGAGGATGAGTTTTAGGAAGGTACAAGCTGCATGACCGCATGTAACTCAAACACTTCAATTTTAAAACACTCATTAACAGCTTCATCATAAGAGGTAGGTTCATACTTGAGGACCTTAAGGTAAATGTCCTGCCTCAATGCTCGTATAAACATATCATAAAGCTAGTCATCTGAGAACCTAGTCCTATATGTATGAACAACTGAATGTCATATACGCATAAAATCAATGTTTGACTCACCCTTTCCCTACACCATGGAGGTGAGTGACTAGATTTTGAGGTTAAAGGGTCTAGAAATATCAAAATATTGGAAGAAGTTATCCATAATGATCTAAAAACTAGAGAAAGAATTTGGAGGTAGATTATGAAACTAGACAAGAGCTTCAACTTATAGAGAACGAGTGAAGATCTTCAACATCATGCCTTCATTATGTTACCAATCCATAAACTTCATCATGAATTTCATAATATTCTCCATGAGACTAGAATATAGCATCCTATTGAACTTAGGTGTTTAAGGATAGGAGTAGGAAGGGGAATAACACACACCTACGAGGTTAGAGGATTTTGATGGAGATCCTAATAAGCACAATTGATAGCAGGATGGAAAAAAACTCTAAGAGGGGGCTCATGATGGTGATGATGTTGTCTATGCCCATAAGAATCACAATGACCATGACTATGGAAAGGATGATATCGGGGTAGATCTTGATAGGGAGGATTCTCGTGATGGAAATAATCTCTACCATGCGGTAGAGAATAGCCACAGGAAGTGTGATGATCCCCATGAGGATGATGGGAATATGTGGAATTATAAAAGAAATAATCATGATGACCAAAATATCCATGACACTAGTCATGTGCCATCAGATGGGGGTTAACCGATGGCCATTGATGCTCTCGGTATGCATCCCACATATATCTACTCTATAAGTGGTGATCAAAATTAGCATGCTCATCAGAAACTCTAAAAGGACTAAGAGAGTGGGAGGAACCCCCTAGAGGGGGATACCTTTCTGATTTAGAATACTTATGACCCAAAGCATGGATGTGAGGACATTCTTTCTCTAGAGTCTCCAACTGAGAAAGAGGTGGGGAAATCATGCAAAAACTAGTTGAGGCACTCAAAACTAAGTATGGGCCCTATTTATAGAGGAAGCAAGTTGTCAACTCCTAGGTCGAGAAAGATGCACTTCATTCACCTAAATATGGCTATGACAATCATCAATGATCACTCGTAACTCATCAGGTCCTAGCTATGTAAGGGGATCCTCATCACCTCAAACGAGTGAATGAGGCACGACATGAGGTTGAGATAAAACATTCTCAGATGAATGACTCTTAAATTGGTAAAAAAAAGACTGAGTCCATTGGTTATAATCCTAACAATCTTGTTCTTTTTTGAATGTGAGAGGGTATAGAATACCATACTAGGTATAAGGAAGCTTTTGGATCCTATAGTGTCTATGGCATTCTATTTCAAATGTAGCTTGCTCATTAGTGAGCTCAGGAATGAGACCCTAAATCCACCAAGATTGGTTTTCCAAGGATGGGAGATTGGCTATGGATGCAATGAAGCATGAGCAACATGAAAGACAATAGAAAAGGCAAACTGATGGAGAACCAAAAGGGATAATGACACAAAATGAAAGTAACAGAAAAATAACCAAGGTGAGAATCGAAACATAACTGAAAGCAAAGCCTAATAGCTAACAGAGGGGAGTTAGCTAAGAGAGCTCTAAATGAGATAGAAATAATGTGAAACTATATGTGAGGTCCCATCAGGCATGTCATAATGTAGTTATAATAATCTAAATGGAACCACTATAATTTGGTAAGGTGTTAAAACAAACCACTAAGAGGCTAAAAGGCTCAAGGATTTTACGATCTACAAGATGTCTATAGTGGCTATTCAGTTTGTTGACTTGCACCAGGCTATAGACAGACTTGTAAACTAGGTTAGGGATAGTATGAACAAGTACACAAAGTATGCAGGCACCTCTAGTGGATCTAACCATAGTAAATTAAGTAGCTAAGACTAGGCTATTGATTACATAAACAAAGTGAAAATAACACTATCAAATGGAGAGAGATAATAAATGAAATGTAAACTAGAAGCTTATACACTTTGAGGGAAAATGAAAGACGTTTCAAAAAATTAAGACATTTCCAAGAAATGGTTCAAGAGCATGCCTATTTTATATTTGAGCTATCTTTTCAAATCAATACTACTATTTTCTAACAATTTAATGTTCTAGTTTAGCAAGAGAGAGAGAATGTTTAAGCAAGTTTTCTAGTTTGCCTTGAGCATGTATATCTCTACTATGCAATGAGGAATGTTTCCAAAGAGAAAAATGATATGTAATAAATAAATATTTCAACCAATGAAAGTATTATTTAACCATATACAAATGCAAGAAACTTTAGAAACTACTCTAAGCAATGCAAAAAACAACTATTTTCACTAAAATAAATCAAACCCTAACATATACACCACAAAAAATAATGGAGTTTCAATTTTTATAGCAAATCACCCTCAGATCAATCTCAAAGAAGATGTTCAGATGTTCTACCAACTAGGAATTCAAGTTAGGAAGCAATGTAAGAGGAATACCAAGCTATGTGCAAGTTGAAGTCCAAACCAAAGGCCAAGAGCAAAGGAGGAGGTGAAGTGAGAACTTACAATGGTGTAAGAGCTCTAACCAAGTGAAAAAATTAGATGTAATTCTAAATGTAGAATCTAGAAGCAAGTCACAAAGAAGAAGCAACAACTAAGAGCAGCAATGAGGTCTCCAAGCAAATATGTAGCAGCATATGGGATCTTTTGTCACCAATCAAGCCCAAGAATGCCAAGAATGAATCAAGAGAGATTCAAGAAGGCATGAGAGTCAAGAGAGGGAAGAAGAATCAAGAGAGAGTATGGAGAGAGAAGAGAAATGATTAAATGAATAAGAATGAGGCATATATCCCACCTTAATCTACCAAAAAACCTAAAACTAGCCATTTTTTACCATTTGGGCCCAAACAAACACTTTTGGGTACGTTCTACCTAGGTCAAAACTTTGGTAAAGGAAATGTATGGCCTAGGCCATGGTTTTACGTCACACAATCCATGACCTAGGTCAAACAAGGGCCTAGGCTGGTCAACAAGCTCCCAAAAGGCCCCAGGGGGGTCTCTAGAAGGCATGTCTTGCATGCAAAAGGGCCAATATAGACTAAGGATGTATGGAAGGTAAGAATATGATGTAAGAGAGGTACAATAAGGTGGTGTATGTCTCAAAGTGGGATGACTAGGGTCATTAAATTTCATGTGATCTAATGTGTAATCATAGGTAGGAGTAGGGTCATGGGAAGTATGATTATACCTCTGACAATTATCAGTGGATCGGTCATTGAAAAGTTTATCCTAAATTAAATCATTTGTCAATTTGGGGTCCTATAGGTCATTATTAATGATAATGGGTCCACTTTCAAGAATCCTAAAGTTTGTGAGTTGTGAAATAAATTAAGTATATCTCACCACTCAGCCTCTCTCTACTATCCACAAGCTGACCATGTTGAAGCTACCAACAAAACCTTGAAGTTGATTCTAATCAAGATTATCAGAGACTCAAAATGGGATTGGCTTCTATAGCTTTATCCAACACTATGGGCTTATAGAACCACTATCAAAACACCCAGAGGCAACCCCATACTCACTCATGTTTGGATCTAAATCCATTTTTCACTTAGAGGTGTAAATACCCAACCTTCGTGTATCCCTCCAAGGCCTCTTTGATCAATAATAATATAGATAGGGGAAACTATTTGAATTACAACTCTTAGATGAACATCATATCACTATTACAAAAAATCACATTGTTTATGCTGACCGTATGTGTAGACAATACAATCAAAATGTTAGTCTATTTATTAAACATTGTAGGGTAGTCTGTATGACATAATCTCCTTTTAGTAATGATAGTGTCACTACCTCACGGTGGTTACGCTAACACTATGATAGTTTCATAATCACCACCTTGTAAAGGGTAGTAGTTTCATAATGTGAGAGATGGTTCTGTTTGCCACTCACATGCTCTCCTAAATCTCTCAAAACCCCATAAAAAATCACTCAAAACCAAAAAAATTTCAAATCCATAATATATCCCCTAGCAAGAGCTACAACTTGATTTTTTTTTAAATTCATTGGAATTTAATTAAGTTTTGATCAAAATTATAAATATAGAACAAAAATGAAAAAGTTAGCAAAATTGACATTTTCATGCCCGACAACTCTTCCCAATGGTACATTCATCACCCTCTCCTCATCCTAATCATGTTGACTACTTTCAATCTTGAAATGGTCACAAATAATCTAGATCTCAAAAATCTCTCAAGGCAAATGGCACAAATGAATTGATTTTGGCAAGTTTTTTAATATATTAGACTCTAAACTAGCCATTTTAGTTCAAAAACTTCCCAATTTTGGTACATCTTATATTTTATACTTTTTATCCTATTTATATGTTATATTTATCATAGATTTCACAATTAACATTTCAAAACTAATATTTTAATATCTTTATTATTTGTAGCAAGTGTTTATGGTTTTTCCAATACGTGACGACTTGGCACTAAGTTCAATCCTTTAATGGGATGATTTAGGTAGTATTATCTTCCCTGTATGTATCGTATATATTATTTATATGTTTCAATTACATAATTTGTTTTCCAATTTTCATTAAAATCTCAACTTGAATCTCATCTTCTGTCTACAGTTTTCATAGAGTCTCAACTTGGCTTCACTCTGCCATTTAGATAAGTAAGATAAGTATTAATAACTTCTTATTTCCTTTTTGCATGCCTTGCTCAGGACTACACCTTGCCAACTCATGATAAGGCACCTTCCCAAGGGGAAATATATATGCACCAAAAATTTATACAGTGCAACAATTATGATATGAATTTGATGATGATGTAGTGATATCTTATTTTTTACTCCACATGGAACTCTTTAGCTATTTCTCCCCTCTCTACCTTCTTAATCTTCCCTTGACCCCATTTTGTCCTCTTGGATTTAGTTTTCATAGCTTCATTCACTTTATCTTAAAAAATTACCATGTGTGACAAAACTACCACTCCAAGTGACACAACCACCACTCTCTATTACAAAACCACCCCTTCTATTACGCAACCGTTGTAATGATTTTGTAACTTAAGCGATAGTTTCAAAACCAAGTGATGGTTGTGTATTAAAACTACGATAGTTTCATAATCTATAAATGTGGTTTCATTATTTTGAGTGAAATTTTTGTAATTTCCCCTACATAAAGTGATAGTTTCATCACAATTCAAGCATCTTCCAAAATTATCTCCATGACTCCAATTTTGACATGTTTTGTATGACTAGTATCGAATTTCTTATATTTTTATCAACTAGTGCTTACCTCCAATTAGGCCCATCTCACTCCCTCTTCTATTTTTGATCATCTTCGATTCTTCTTAAGTTTTACTCCTCATTGGACTTAATTTAACTCCCCCATGCAAGCTCTCATCTCTTTCTACAAGAAGGATAATTTTAGTTTGATTTCAGATCTAAAAATTACCATTAAAAGTTATTGGTTATTGTTGTGAAGATTTTGTAACATCCTGGTAAAATTACCTCAAAATTCAACATCTATTATTTTCGAGTCAACTACATTACTACAAGTGAAGAAATTTTATTGATGTAAGCAACTCAAACTTTATAATCCTGGACATTGTCCAACCTTAGTTAAACTACTCTCTATTTGTGGTTTTGTCTTCTCTTTTCCCCATCTTGTTCTAGAGTTTTGACATCTTCCAACTAGAGAGTTTTTATAATTTATACAATATCATAAGAAGTTAACATACTAAGGATTATTTTAATAAATACATCACATGCACTTTAGTTGATTTATGCCTTGGTCAGGTTGGAGTTCTCTTTGATTTCAAACATTTATTTCTTCATTAAATTATGTAATGAAATTACTTAAATAATTTGTAACAATATAATTATATATCATAAAATTAAGAACATAATAATCATATCTACAATAATAATTAGTGAAATAATAGAATACTTGATTATTATAACTGAGCCACTTCGAGGGAGTAACCTTCACAATAATGAAATAATAACATAATTCACAATATGATGATAAAATACTAATCACTATCTCCTATATATACTCTACTTAGCCATGATTATTCCATAAGCCGACCGTATGAAGACATTGATAAATGTAACAATATAATATAAAATTGTGTAAGTTACAAGTCAATCACACATATCCATAGATGCACTATAGAATAAGGGAATAACATTCTCTTCCCCTTAAAAATAATTTTGTCCTCAACATTGAATCAAAAGAGGATGTTACTTCATGAATGTTTCATCCTCCCATATTGCATCTTTAGAATGCAGGTTCTATCATTTGATCAAATAATCCTTAATGGCTCTAGTTTGTAGTTACTTAGTGTGCATGTGAATGATCTCTTTAGGATCTAGAATGAATTGGCCTTCTTCATCCAATTAAAGTAACTTAGTTTGAGTAGAAACTTTGTGTGCAATTACCTTTTTATGCAAGATACATGGAACACCAGATGTATGCTAGTGGATGGGGGTAATTCCATCGTGTAAGCCACACTACCAATTTTATGCAAGATCTGATAAGAGCCATAATACTTAGGTGACAACTTGTTATCCTTTATCTATTAATTTAGATACATATTATTATATGGCTATAATGCACAAATACCCAATCACCTATGTTAAAATGTTACTCAATGCGGTGTTGATCTACTTATTATTTCATTCTATTTTATGCCATTGCTAAATTCTATTGGAAATTGACTACTACCTCCTATTGATGGTGAATGTTTTCCTCAATATCTCAAACCTTAGGATGCACCATCAAATATGAAGTGATAGATGGGGAGTGATACCCATACAATGCCACAAACGGAGGCATCTTGGAAAAAGTGTGAAAAAAATTCTTGTACCACCATTCATCAAGTGGCAGCCAGTGAATCCATTTGTCCTATTTGTCAGAAACAAAATAATGAAGATACTCTTATAGACATTTGTTGACTACCTCTATTTTTCCATCAGATTAAGGAAAATAGGACAAGTTATGAGACAACTAGGTGCTCAAACATGTAAATAATTTAGTCCAAAAATTACTAGTGATTATGGGATCTTAGTCACTTATAATGATCTTTGGAATACCATGTAATTTTTGAATTGTATCGAAAAAATTAGAAGCTACTCTACTAGAAACAAATGGTTGGATTAAGAAATAAAAATGAGCATACTTGGTGAATCAATACACAACTACCATGATAGAATTTTTACGCTCAGACCTTGGTAACCTTACAATGAATCCATGGAAACCTCCTCCCATTGTTGACTAAGGATGGATAAAGGCTGTAAAATACTTGGGGTATTAATAGTTCCATCTTTGTTTTGTTGGCATACCATATATTCAACTACATATTTTTGGACATTCCCCTTGATTCCTTCCCAAAATAAATTTTCCTTGATTCTATGATATATTTTCAAAAATCTAGAGTGATAACTAAGTGGAGAGGTATGAAGTTCTCGAATAAATTTATGTTTGAGGAGAGAATGATTATAGAGGTGTAATTTATATTTATATCATAATTTGTTCCCCTTTCATGTAAAATTTTTAGATTAATTATAACCCTGATAAATATTTTGAATTAAATCCTTGGTAGCATTGTCATTCTCCCATTCAAATCTTGCTTCCTCTAGTCAATTTGCTTGCCACATCGTCATGGCGCATAACAATGCCTCAATTGATTCATCCTATCAGGAGAAGGCATCTACCACTACATTATTTTTTTTTCTTATACACTATTTCAAAATCATAGCCTAACATTTTATTCACCCATTTCTATTATTATTTAGATGACAATCATTGTTCTAAAAAATATTTGAGTCGTCATGATCAATTTTTACTTGAAAGTGATGACCCATAATATTTTTTTCCCTTCAGTTGATAGCTCTCAAATGCCAATGGTTTGCCTTCTTGCATGAGTATAACCCCTATGTCATATATCGATGCATCACACTCCACAACAAAAGTTTGTGAAAAATTAGGAGTATCCAAAACTAGAGTTGTACATATAGCCATTTTCAATTGTTCAAATGCCTTGGTAGCTGAATCAATCCATTAGAAAGAGTCTTTATTCAACAAAGAGGTGAGTAAGGATATGATTATACCATAATTATTTGACAAACCTATGATAATAACTAGTTAAGCCTAGTAATCCTCAAAGGTTCTTGAGGGTCTTCGGAGCCTACCACTCCATCATTTTTTAGATTTTTTAAGGGTCAACTTTCATAATTCATGTGAAAAAATATGACCCAATTAATTTACCTCTTGGACACCAAAAGCATATTTGGAAGGTTTGGCATAAAGTTGATGTTGTTTCAAAATTGAAAGTACTTGTTTCACATAATTCAAATGGTGTTCCAAATTTTTATTGTGTAGGATGATATCACCAAAAAATACTAATACAAACTTTCTTAAAAAAAGGCCTAAAAATAGTATTCATCAAACTCTGAAATGTAGATGGTGCATTTTTTGAGGCCAAAAGGCATGACCATAAATTCATAATGGATTTTATGAGTTCTAAAAATTGTTTTAGGTATATCCTCATAGATGTGAATCTTATGATACCTAAAGTGAAAGTCTAACTTGGTAAAATAAATAGCACCATGCAATTAATCTAGCAAATCATTAATTACTAGAATAGGAAACTTATCTTTGATGGTGTACTTGTTGAGTTCTTTATAGTCTAGTACATCCTCTAACTATCATCCTTCTTCCACACTATGACCATTGAGGAGGAATATTCACTTTGACTATGTTAGATGATTCTTGCCTCCAACATTTTGTGTACCATGTTCTCAATTTAACTCTTCTAGGCATAGGGATACTTGTAGGGTCTAATGTTGGCTGGTGTACTTTATATAATGAACCTAATGGAATGAGCATGTGCACAACTTGGAGGACTTCCTTTTGGCATGTCACCAAAAACAACATAATGGTCATCCAACACCCTTTGTAAATCAAGATGTGTATACTCCTTGGTTAATTGAACTTCTATGGAAAATAATGTTGGGATAAATAACGGAAGCACACAATTGATTACCAAGCAACTTACATGCGGAAATTAACCAGAATACACAAGTAACTAGAATTCAGAAATAACACAGAATATGAGAGACAATACACAACTTGTATTAATACTCATACAGAAAAGAATACAATAAAGAAGATGCCACTTCTTCTCCACCACCTCTTTAGAGGCTTCCCACACCTCAAGTGAACATTAATTCTCTCTTCAAAGCTCTCTCTCTTAGGTCCCAACACACAACTCAAACACAGAGTTGGTGTTCACCTCCAACTAGCCAGTATCCACTACTGCCAGTTCTCTAGTGCTCCACACACACCACAAGTGCTCCACACACTCCACAAGTACACAAATGTACTTCAAGTAGATATCCCCTAAACCTGAAATAACCTGCACCTAAAATGATCTTACTTATGGAAGAAACTTCCTTGCCTTCCTCTTTGCTCTCTTTTTGAGTACACACTGTACTCCAAGTAGATCATGCCTGATCTTGCTCCCTATTGTGTTGCTGTCTTCTCTGATCTTGCACACCTGTAAATCAATCTGGTTCTACACACTTGTGAACCTTGACCTTGCACACACACACACACACACTCGTAGATCAATGATCTTACTTACCATGTAGATCTCCTAAAGTAGCCATGCTCACATGATGACCAAGATCCTACACACCTGAAGAATCCTGCTGACTCTCCAAAACCAGCACCCACCTTGGTACTGCTATGGAACTAGGAGGAACACCCTTGCTCACCTCACACACAGAAGGAGCTAACTTTTCTCAACTCAAACTAGAACACCTTACAATACAACTAATGAGTCTCTTAAATAGATCTCATGCAAACAATAATTAGACATCTAATTACAATAATTAGATCCGCAGCTTCCAGTCTAAATTTGGCTCTTGACATGCAAACACTTGGTTCATTAGCTAACTGCCCATAACATTCACAATCCAAACCACACAGGTGATCGACATCGGTCCCTGTCTACCTGGGGGGTGCCGACGCTGACCGACTTCTAACCGACGTCGGTTGCCTTCTTGTCTGATCCTGTCGACGTCAGTTGGACTAACTGACGCTGGCATCTGTAACACTCAGCAACCTTCTCCAACAACCTCCTCCATGTCTGCATTAGTGAAGCTTTTAGCTCCACAACCTAACAATCTCCCACTTGGAGATAAACAGTTGCACTGTACTTGTACCTATACTCCATCTAATCTGTTTCCTGGCTTGTATCCCTCTTCAAGCTCAATCCTGAAGACAACCCACCATACAGCTTGTGGTGCACCTCCTATCATCTAAGTACCCTGCCAAATCTGAACCTACAAACCCATGTAGTGAAGTCCTGACCCTGCATGTATACCTGCTGCTGGTCCCTCTCAAATACCTGAGAACCCACTTCGCCGAATTGGCTCCTAACTCTCTGATAGCTCCCACTGCTTGGGAAAAAACTCAGGTCTACACTAGACCTCATGTGATTTCAGACACTGAACTATCCAGCCCTTAGTGTGCTCTGGCTCTGCATCCTGAACCTCACCAACACCTGATTCACATCAGCTCCCACTGGAGACAAAATCAACCTGTGATCTCCATGTCTCCCATGCCAAAGAATTTCACTACTCCAAATTCTTCATAGCAAACCACTAAACTAATATTACCCTTAGCTTAGCAAAACCCTGTATATACAAACCTGCTAGCTAGCATACCATCCACATACAGCAACAAAATGATGTCACGACTCATCATCCACCTAGTAAGACAAACCACAGTAGTTACCCTGACATTGACTAAAGCCATGCTTCATCCTCCACCTGTCAAACATGTACCATTGTCCTGCAGCTTCTCAAGACCATATGACCTGGTCTTCTGTCTCATGTGTCCATTCACTCTATTCTTCAACTAAGGTATCCATTCATCTCTGTGCTTTCATACCTGTTGGCAACCCTACCAAGTCTCTGCTTGGTTCTGCATCATATTCCTGCCATGCTCATACTGTTTCCTAGATCCTTCCTACTCTGCAGTCAGCAACTATTATAAAGAAGAGGAACAACAAATTTGAGGCTTACTTACCACCTTCAGTCCTCCATATGGGCATTTGAGACTCCTTGACAGCTTGTTATCCTCCCAAAATCTGTTACAGTGACTGACCTCGGTCACCACACAGTCTGCATCCAATCGACGTCGATTCCATGCGCCTATCCTGACTACCGACCCTACCGACATCGGTGTCTCCTATTGCTGACGTCAGTCATCCTGCTGACATCGGTCTTACACTATTTCCGATGTTGGTCCTCCTGACCAATGTCGGTCTTACCTTGCCTGACATCATCGACTTTGGTCTGCACATGACCGACATCGGAACCTATCTGTTCGACGCCGGTTCCTCCTGACCGATGCTGGTACCTATGTTTTCTTATGAGTGATGACTTTTTTACCCGCGAGCTCCTTTGAATCAAAACCCATGTCCAAACTGCCCTACTCAGAAGTATCTAGCACCATCCACTGGTCTCTGTCCGTCATCTCCTCCAAGAACACCAAGGCTTTCCAATTCTTAAGCCTATCAAATATATCTGTCTTCTGCTTAAGAACATGCATCTCCTTCTTGCTCATGTGACCAAGCCTACAAAGCCACGTCTTTGCAAAAGAACAAGAATCAGTAATATAAGCAAGTAGATAAAGAGTACCTGCTTTCTTACCACTAGCTAATTCAAGTGCAACCGCTGTAAGAGTTCTTGTGCATCTCTCATCACCCAACTTTTTTAAAGAAATTAGCCACATCTCCAAGCCTGGGACCTACATGACCTCCTTCAACACCCATGTGTTGGCCGCCTGCAATTTCAGCTTCACTTCCCTTTTGCCAATTCTTTGGCAAGGCTCACCAGCTCCTCTACCTGGGGCTGCATGGAAAGAGGCAACAGAATCTATTGTCCAAGATTCAACTTTATCCAAGAAACCTCCCAGAGCATCCTATGCAACAACACTTGCAACATCTGCATCTTTAGTTCCTTCATGTTGATCTGCTACCAACCAACAATATTCTTTTTCCTACTCTTTCTTTCCATAGGACCGTAAGTGACCATCTGTGCTTTTCAACTCCTCCATTCTTAGCTTACTTTCATCTGCCATTGCTCTACTCCCACTCAATCAGAAACCCTTGAGAGTGCCCTATAACCAAACACAAAACCTGCTCCCTGCAACCTTAGCTCTGATACCACTTGTTGGGATAAATAACGGAAGCACACAATTGATTACCAAGCAACTTACATGTAGAAATTAACCAAAATACACAAGTAACTAGAATTCAAAAATAACATAGAATATGAGAGACAATACACAACTTGTATTAATACTCATACAGAAAAGAATACAATAAAGAAGATGCCACTTCTTCTCCACCACCTCTTCAGAGGCTTCCCACACCTCAAGTGAACAGTAATTCTCTCCTCAAAGCTCTCTCTCTTAGGTCCCAACACACAACTCAAACACAGAGTTGGTGTTCACCTCCAACCAGCCAGTATCCACTACTGCCAGTTCTCTAGTGCTCCACGCATTCCACAAGTACACAAACGTACTTCAAGTAGATCTCCCTTGAACTTGTAACAACCTGCACCTCAAATGATCTTACTTATGGAAGGAACTTTCTTGCCTTCCTCTTTGCTCTCTTTTTGAGTACACACTGTACTCTAAGTAGATCCTGCCTGATCCTGCTCCCTGTTGTGTTGTTGTCCTCTCTGATCTTGCACACCTACAAATCAATCTAGTTCTGCACACCTGTGAACCTTGACCTTGTACTCACACACACACACACACACACACACACACACACACACACACACACCTGCAGATCAATGATCTTACTTACCATGTAGATCTCCTAAAGTAGCCATGCTCACCTGATGACCAAGATCCTACACACCTGAAGAATCTTGCTGACTCTCCAAAACCAGCACCCACCTTGGTACTGTTGTGGAACTAAGAGGAACACCCTTGCTCACCTCACACACAGAAGGAGATAACTTTGCTCAACTCAAACTAGAACACCTTACAATACAACCAATGAGTCTCTTAAATAGATCTCATGCAAACAGTAATTAGACATCTAATTACAATAATTAAATCCATAGCTTCCAGTCTAAATTTGGCTCTTGACATGCAAACACTTGGTTCATTAGCTAACTACCGTAACATTCACAGTCTGAACCACACAGGTGATCGATGTCGGTCCCTGTCTGCCTGGGGGTGCCGACGTCAGTTGCCTTCTTGTCTGATCCTGCTGACGTTGGTTGGTCTGACCGACGCCGGTGTCTATAACACTCAGTAACCTTCTCCAGTAACCTCCTCCATGTCTGCATCAGTGAAGCTTTTAGCTCCACAACCTGACAAATAAGTGTGTTATAAATCCTTTTGCACCTTTTTTGAGAATATTCATCATCTGGTGGGAACTAACTATTTATAAAGATTTAACCTGTAACCCACATAGTTTGAAGGTCCTAACTTGTGAATGAAACCTCAAGAATGGTTCTTGGAAATTCATCTCAATAGTGCCCAAAGTGGTGTACCACTGCACTCTCAAAACAATGTCAGTGCCTCCCATGAGGATAGAAAACATAGGCGAATATAGCAAGTAGTTGCCCATAACAAGTTTAATGCTTTGGAAATTTTTAGAATAGTTGATTGTACCACCATATGTAATCATGGCGTACAATTATGGAGCTGGGTAATTGAAATAGTTCAAATAAGTATTCAACTTACTATAGATGAAGTTATGTGTACTCCTAGAGTCAACTAACACAGTCACCTTCTATTTCATCAAAAAACCCACCATCTTAAGAGTTTTAGGAGTACTAATTCCTGAAAATGCATGACAATAATAGGTTGAGAAGATTAAATTCATCCTTGGGTTCTTCCAAACTTGCCTCTGAAGCTTTAACATCTTCTTCCTCTTCATTAGCACCTTCAATGTAAAATAACTTATTTTTAGCACATCAATGCCCTTTTTCTGCATTTGCTATCACATCTAAAACACAAACCTTTTGCATGATTTTCTTCAACTTGATGAGGTGTTAATCTGGTAGGTTATAAAAATTATGGTGTGTAGAAGGTACATTCATGCACATTAGTGAAAATTCTTTGTCTAGTCAACTCTTTTTCCTTAGCCATACATGCCCTTAATATGGATTCATATACATTACATGAATGAAATATGTGAACCTCTAATTAGATGCTATCTTTTAGGCCACCCAAAAATAGGTTAGTCATATTTTCTTCAATAATGTCCACAACATGTAGTGAGAGATTATGAAATTAATGAATGCAATCCTTTAAGTCTCGATCTAACACAACATAACTAGCTGACTGAAGTAGTTTATAGAGACATTATTATGATCGTGGAGTTGTAACTCCTCAAAATACATTGACTATGAAACTAAGACACCCTTATTTTTTTTTATCACACAACCAACAATACCAGATGCATGGCTCAGGTTCTAGATATAGAGATTTCATAACCACATTTTTTAAACATGAAGTCTGATGTAGATCAAATAAAATTTTAATTTGAGTGAGTCAGGTGAGTGGATCATATTGAAACTTGGATTCACACCCTTGAGGAGATGTTTAGCTCTCCTCATCCAAGTGGTAAAATGGAGTCATCTCTCTCATTGTGGGTGACAATTTGGGTGAGATGAATCTCTAGATAAGGGGATAGCTCCCCTTGATGCACCTTTAAAGCTCTCTCTCTAACATAAATGTTGGATATTAAAATGGATTAATAAACATGAATAATAAACCAAATGGTGATGTACCAATGTATAATGTCCTTTCAATTGACTGAAACTACTACTTAAAGACAAACAAAGTGTTTCTCACATAAAACTCATAACTCAAGATTTCCTGTTAAATCAATGTTTCATATGAATGATTCCAAAGAGGGATACAATCATGGACCAATTATAGGATATCTCTACACTTAAAAAATAATACTAGCAAAGACCTTCAATAATCTCCTTTTTGCAAATGGTAGACCATCAAGATTACAAGCTAGAAAAGACAATCTTTCACTAGACTAGACCAAAAAGATTCAAGTCATTACTCAATATTGCAGAATATGAGTGGAAACAAAACATGTTTATTTCTTATAGATTTATTCAAGTACAAATCTGGCTAGAGTTTTCCCAATAACTAGTGGAAGCTACTCAAACAAGCCAAAAGAATGCATATATATATATATATATATATATATTTATTTATTTATTTTTTTTTTTTGAGAGCGAAGTCAAGCCAAGGAAGTTCAAGAGTCACTTGGACATGTGTCCATATGTGAGAATAAGTTACAATTACATGTGAAAGAGGAGTGAGGTGATTCATGCCATGTCAAGAGGTCTACTTGTCAGAAATAAGTCATAAGAATGGTGAAAAGTGGCATAAAACCCTTAGAATTGGCACATGAAACTACTTCTATTGATGATCATCCATGAGCATTTGAAACTAAAAACATGAGAGTTGACACATAACACTACTCGATAGAAAAGGAACTCATGGTGACAGTTAAAAAGTGCTCCTTCTAAAATACCTTCTTTGTGACTTATTCAAACCATTAGGACAATCACCATTTTAGAGGAAACTAATGATGTCTTGTGTCCAACTTTGAATTAGTATGTGACCAGCTGGTTGGGGATAAGCTTGATTGACCAAGACCTCTTCCCTTGGACCTTAAATATCTGAAGCTATATGTTCACACAACCCCTTTCCTCTTACCAAGTTTTTTACCTTGATATCAACATCATACTCCATTACCTTTGTGATCCACCCAAATATCTTCTCATTGAGGTCTTTGCTTGGGAGGAACTCTTTGGTGCTAGGATGAGAGACCATGACATGTATCTTGTTATTTGAAACCATGTGCCTAAAAAAATTTAAACCTCTTATCATAGCTAGAGCCTGCTTCTCAACAAATGTGTACTTGACCTCATAATCTTCCAATCCTTGACTAAAGAATACAATGAGTTATTCAATTTCTTCATCATTTTTTTGCATAAGCATAGATGAGATTGTGTCAAGGTTAGAAAAATTATAGAGTATGAAATCCTTGGAAAATTTTGGGTTCAAGAGAGTAGGAGATTGGGTAAATGTTTGCTTCATTTCCTCAAAAATATTCTTACTTTCCTTTGTCCAAGCAAAATCTTAGTTCTTCTTGAGCATGGTTGTGATAGGCTTCACCAAAGTATAAAATCTTGGAATAAACCTTCTTACAAAGTTGATTTTTCCTAAGAAACTTTTCAAACCTTTCTTGTGTAGAGGCAAAGACACTCCTAGAATGGCTCCAATCTTTTCAGGATCAATAGACAAGCCTTATTTTGACACAATGTGACCCAATAACTTGCCTTCATGAACCACAAAGATAATTTTTTTTAGATTAAAAGAAAATCCAAAATATTTACACTTATCAAATACATGCCTTAGATGTTTCATGTGGTCATTAACATACTTGGAAAAAATAGTTATATCATCAAGGAATACAAGTAAAAACTCATTGATCAAACCTTTAAAGGTCATGTCCATTGCTCTTTGGAAGGTAGCTCAAGCATTAGACAAACAAAAAGGCATATTTCTATATGTAAATGTTCCCCATTTTATGGTGAATGTTGTCTTTAATTGATCCTCTTCATTCACCAATATTTGGTTATAGCTTGAATAGTCATCAAGTAGTAAAAACATTGAGAACCTGAAACCACTTAAAAAATCTACTCCATAGAAGGTAGTGAATAATGGTCTTTGAGTGAAACTTTATTCAGATCCCTAAATTCCACACAAATTATGATCAATCCACTCTTCTTTCGAATGGGTACAAGGTTAGCTACCCAATTTAAGTGTTTGATAGGAAAAATACTCCTAGACTCAATCAATTTGGTGAGCTCTTTTTTTATTAGTTCCTCTATCTTGGGATTGATAGGCCTTTACTTTTGTCTAACTGGTTTAGATCCATGTTCTAACTCAATGGTGTGATGGGTTGGACTTGGATCAAACCCTTTCAAATCCTTATATTCCCAAGCAAATATATCATGAAATTCTTTACACATTTTAATGAAGGCTTGCCTTTCAAAAAGAGAACATAGCTTACCAATTTTAAGAAGTTTGTCCTTAAATATCAAGATTCTTTCATAGTTCTCTTCCTTTGTAGACATTCTTACCCTTTCCTTCCTTCTTTGATCATCTTAATTGAACACACTCTCCAAAGTAACTAGCCCCTTTGGTATCTTGTTTGCCTTCAGCTGAATAAATTATTCTTCATATTGATTGTGAAGTTTATTTTGGTTCTTTGAAGAAAATTTTGCTTCATTTTGTATGAAGTGTACAATTTTTTTATCACTCTCAAACACATGACAAGACACTTCATTATCTGGAATATAAGGTCTCATAATGACCTTGATGTGAGGTTAGTCCTTCTCTTTAATTACATCAGTAACTATATCAAAGTGTGCTCCAATCACAGCCAACCTATCAGCATGTTTATTTGAGTCTCTATAGGTTGGATATTGAAAGCATCAAAGTCCTCAATTAGATCCCACACACTATGATTGTAGGACTTAAGCAAAGGGTTATTGGCTATAGCTTGGTTTTTCACTTGATGTATAATAAATTCACTATCTCCATATACCTTCAAATTCTTGATTCCCTTTTTCTTTGCCCATTAGAGACCATGAACCAAGCCTTCATACTTTGCCACATTGAAAGTACAACTAAAATTTAATCTATATAAAGATTAATATTGGTTCTTTGAGGTAGAAACCAACATGACACTAGCTCCTACCCCTACCTTGCTTCTAGAGCCATCAAAAAACATTTCCCATATCCCTTCAAGTTCATGATCCTCATTAGTGAGTGATGGTATATTAATGTTCTTCTCATGCATACAATATAACCCTAATTCAGTTTATTATATGAATGCATAGGGGTCATGCTCATAAGTTCCAGTATCGTACTCATCAAGAAAGAGGTTAGAAATACCTTTAATGGGAAAGGATGTTTCACCACCAATGGCACCTTCTTCTTGCTCACTAATCATACAATTTTGTTTTGAATTTGTCTCTACATATGGTTCAATGTGGAACCTTGACAAGGGTTATGTTATTATAGTTACTTTAGCTCCATATCTTGTTCTAAAATATATAAAAGATCAATTAGCTACAAGGTACCCTCCAATCTTATCCGTGAAGTCTCTTGAAAACCAAATAGAAAAATGAGTTGGAAGATCAACCACCACAATGTCTTGTAGGATGGGGAAACTTGGACAATCATGTAAGAAAACTTTCAAACCTTTAAGTAACCCCACCATCTTGTCTAGAGTTTCATAAAGTAGAAACACACCCTTACTATGATGCTCATACTTTAGTCTCAACTTCTCAGCAACCACCTTAGGCATAACTGTGGTACTGGCTCTACTATCCACAATGTAATTGTGAACCAATTTGTCTCCCACAATGAGTGTGAGGTAGAAAGGTGGAGGAGTTTTAGATTTTATGGATGGTTCTAGGACATAATTAGGTGTGTTGTTAAGGGCTAAACCATTGTGTCTTGGAACTTGAGGGGCTACATGAATGTTTGAGAGTTGTTCTTGTAGAAGTTCCTTTTGACTAGGCATATGCAATACTTCCCAAAGAGAAATGCTTTTCTTGGTATTCTTAAAATAATCAATAATGTTTAGATATGAATTATTCACCTTATCTTTCATTCTTGAAGGAAATGAGGGATCTTGAACTTGTTTTATTGGAAGTTTGGCAACCTTGCTCACATTCTAACTTTGAGGAGTAGTGTGACTAGTAGGATTTATTACATTGGTACTTACAATTTGTGACCTTGGAGAGGCACTACTTGGAGTCACTTGTGCTACTGGAGTATATATTAAAGCCCTCTTTTTAGCCCTTGTGTTGGTTGCAACTAATGTATTTTGACTCAACACATAATTGTCTTCTACTTGGAAGTTCATAAAACCAGTACTTTGGCTGCTACCTTCTCCTTGAACATCACTTTGCATGAGATTCACTTATTCTGATGTAACATAAGGAGTAGCTCCTTCTTGAGGTACCAAAGCTTGATTACCTTCTCCACCATTATGCATAAACTAACCTTGAGATTGCCCCCAATGATCCAACTGTTCCTATACTTGAACTAGATTGGTGTGCATTGGAACAATAGCCTTTGTGGATGGAGTGGAATTAGGATTATAGGCATTGGGCCGCCTATTGAAACCTTGTTCACTATGTCCTCTTCCTTGGTTAGTGTATTGGGGTGGAGGTCTATATCCTTGTTATGGATAGTATTGAGGATTGGGTGGAGTACTTGCATACATTTTTGCTTGCTTGAGATGGAATTTCAAAGATTGAATCATTTCATCCTTATCTATAGCATCATCCACCTTCTTAGGAGTGTTTTTAGGTTTGAGATTGGTATTGGGAACTTGTTTTATGCTTGGGGCTTCAACTAAATTAAAAGACAACAAAGGCATGGAAACTCTTAGAGGTAATTTCCTAGCTTATATAAAACTATTATTAGCTTGAATGGATCTCTCATATGCCTTGGGTAAAGTAAATCCTCCCATTTATTGCAACATTACTACCACATCAATGTCAATAGCCTTGAGATAGGTGGGGAATACAAAGCTTGGAGGAGGCCTCATAATAGGTGGCAATGTATGCCATGTCCTTTAAAACCTTTCATTGAAATCTCCCATTGACTCATTAGGACTTCTCTTTATCACATTCAGCTAGTGAATTAGTGAGGTATGGTCACTCTTATTCTCAAACCTATTCGCCAACATCTCTCCAAAGTCATCCCAATTAGTAATATAACCACTTCCAAATTTCTATACCAATCAAGTGACTTACCCTTTAGAGACATGGTAAGTAATCTAATAGCTATGTTAGCTTGGGTGATATTGTGGAAGTTTTAAAAGTTTGAAATGTCCCTAATGTGTTTGGATGGGGTAATAAGACCTTCTCAATTGAAATTAGGGAGACTTTTGGTAGCATTGGGAGGAATAGGATTGTATAGAGGAAGGTTAATTAGATTTTAGGTGTTGAAGGCTACTAAAGGATGTCTTCTAGACATCTCTTCTTCCTCTTCTTGATCCCCTTGATCTTCTATTTCCTCAACTTCGTCCTCTTCAAAACCTTCCTATTCTTGATCTCTAAATGCTAAAAATAGTTGAGGATGTTTTTCTTCAAGTGGAGTTTCAAGTAGAGGGACTTGATTGAAGGCTATACTATAAGATGATATAGAGAATACCATGAAGTATAATGTGAATAAATTAATCTACAACCATAAATTATCACCTTTTGGAGTCACCAAATGATGGATTAAGAACACTTCTGCAACCTTGGACTTGATAGGGCCAATATTCACCTTAACATGGAAATAATTAGGACCAGTTGTCCTAATGGGCATGCTAGAATGTTGACACTTGGATTCATACCCTTGAGAAGATGTTCATCTCTCCTCATTCACATGGAAAATTGGAGTCATATCTCTTGTTTTGGGTGACAATTTTGGTAAGATGAATCTCTAGATAAGGGGCTAGCTCCCCTTGATGCAACTTTAAAGCTCTCTCTCTAACTTAACAATTGGATATGAAAAGGGATTAAGAAAAATGAGTGAGAAACTAGAAGGTGATGCACCAATGTATAATGTCATCCCAATTGACTGAAACTACTACTTAATGATAAACAAAGTGTTTCTCACACAAAACTCACAACTCAGGATTTGTTGTTACATCAATGTTTCATATGCTAGATTCAAGAAGGTATATGATTATTATGAAGGGAATGAATGATTCCAAAGAGGGATATAATCATGGACCACTTATAGGATATCTCTATACTTATAAATGAATACTAAAATAGACCTGCAATAATCCCCTTTCTTCAAATGGTAGACCATCAAGAGTACAAGCTAGAAAAGACAATATTTCATTAAACTAGACCAACAAGATTCAAGTCATTACTCAATATTACAGCACATGAGTGGCAAAAACACTTGTATATTTCTTCAAGAGTTCTTCGAGTACAAATCTGGCTAGATTTTTCCCAATAGCCAATGGAGGCTACTCAAACAAGCCAAAAGAATGCATATATATATATATATATATATATATATATATATATATATATATATCTTTTGAGAGAGATGTCAATCCAAAGAAGTTTAAGAGTCACTTGGACATGTGTTCATATGTGATAATTAATTGCAATTGCATGTGAAAGAAGAATGAGGCAAATCATGCCATGTCAAGAGGTCTAATTATATAAAACAAGTCACAATAATGGTGAAAAGTGGCATAAAACCCTCAAACTTGGCACAAGAAACTACTATCAAAGATCATCCATGAACATTTGAAACTAAAAATAGGAGAGTCGACACATAGCACTGCTCAATAGAAAAGGAACTCATGGCAACAGTTAGAAAGTGCTCCTTCTAACTGTTAGTTATCCTCTAGACAACTATGATTATTGACTTCATGGAAGATCTTTGATTTGGTCAACTGCCAGTAATGACTTAAACGGTCAAACTATCCATTTTGATTTCTTTGTCTACACCAGATGCTCAAGATTCAACCATTTGTTATCTCCACATTTGCTCTCATATTCCTACCAAGCCTTTTTTGACTCTAATGGCTAGTTTCCATAGTTTTAAATTTACTTTTGTTGGGCCATCATCATTTGGGTATTTTCTTTGAACTTTTATTTCCCTCAGACTACTTTGTCTTGACACTTTTCTCGAAAGAATTCATTTACACTTTTTCTTGGTAATTTCTACAGGAAATTTTCTTGAACAATCTTTCAAACCTTTTATTATGTCTAAAATAATTAGGCTTTGACACTCTTTTTGATGTAGACAAGTTTTTTGAAAGAATTTCTCAAACAATCTTTTCAAAAGAATTCCTTCAGAATTTCTATTTGGCCCTTTAGACTTTTGTCTTTTTCCCCTTCCATTGAAATAAATGGTCCTTCAGCAATCTGTAAATGACCCTTCAACACTTGGAAATGTCCCTTCAAAAAGTTGAAGATGACTTTTGGAACTTCTATTTGGTCCACCTTCCTATGAAAATACCCTTCAGATTTTTTGCAAAGTACATTTCAACTTTCTAAAAATGTCCCTTTGGAAAAGTTGAAGTGACCCCTTC
The DNA here is from genome assembly GCA_037957365.1 of Torreya grandis. Lineage (NCBI taxonomy): Eukaryota > Viridiplantae > Streptophyta > Pinopsida > Cupressales > Taxaceae > Torreya > Torreya grandis. The sequence continues at coordinate 3,713,434 of JARHVA010000384.1, forward strand.
AAAAAAGTTGAAAATCACCTTTTCAGAAAGATGGAGGTGCCATTAAAAAAAGTTAAAGTGCCCTTCAGAAAAGTTGAAGTGCCCTTTTTAGAAAAGTTGAAAATGATCCCTTAGCCTAAAAAGGTCCTTCGAAGAAATTGTGCGAACAATTTTCTCAAAGAAATTAGTCTTCATCTTCAAAAAATCTATCTCAAATAAACTATTTGGAAGAATTTAATACTTGGTCAAATGAAAAATTTGAAATAAATAATCACTTAGTCAAAAATAAAAGACCCAAAACAAAACCTCCAAAGGAAATAACACTTGGCCAAAAGATAAAAATAAAGTCTCTAAATGAAATAACACTTGGTATTTTTGTTGTGGCTCAGTGAGAAATACTCCTTCTGAAGAAATTTTTTGAATATTGTATTTGACCAAATTTGAAATATGCAAACTTGGGAGTGAAATTTGACCAACATTCTTGGTGATTCCTAGATATGGCATGCCTGCTATGCCTAAGACCAGTGCCTAAATCCTTCCATTGGGTATGGATTCATGCATATAGGCACCCAAAATGACTTGAATAGACCCTTGGCTCAACAGACACAAGCTGGTTGATCCACATGCATAAAGGCAAAGACACACACCAAACAAAAGGAAGGAAACACACTTGTGCTACAAATCACTTAAGGAACACAATAACAAGCTAAAAGAAAAATGCATGTGTTCAAATATAACACTCAGGGAACACAATAGCCAAAACAAAAATAGACTAAACACACACACCTATGCTACTATTTACAAAATAGACTTGCAAGGACTAATAGTATAAATTTAGATGTATCCCATTCGCAAGGATAGGCAATTCTTCTCCATTCATCTTAGTTAGCTGAAAGGAGTTACTTTGCTTGCACTTTCTAATGATGTAAGGGCCACTCCACAAAGCATCAAACTTTTTATGTCTACCCAGTTTTGCTCTGTCTTCATCCCATTTCAAAACCAAGGCACCTTCTTTGAACACTCTTGTACTTGCTCTTTTATCAAAGGACTTCTTCATGAGTACTTGGTGGTGTTCCATGGTCTTATTTGCATTGTCCTTTGCTTCTTGTAGTTGTAGTATTTGTATCAATCTAACTTCCATTGGAGTATTTTCAAGCAGTTTTAGCTAATGTACAAGTCCTAAAGCGGGGAGCTCTTGAGATATGGACAACCTAGCTTCTCTTCCATAAACAAGCATAAAGGGAGAATTACCAATTAATATCTTAGGAGCAATCCTATCAACCCATAAGTGTGTCTTCAACTTGGTGTACCATGCTCTTTGATTGTTCTCCAATGTCCTCTTGATGATCTTGATGAGATTCTTGTTAGTATACTCAACCAATCCATTACCTTAAGGGTAATATTTGGATGAGGTACTCAAGTAAACTCCATTCCTATTTTTCCACTCAAAATTTTTAGCACCCATGAAATCAAGTGTATTATCAAAAATGATATTATAGGGAAGCCCAAATCTTGTTGTGGTACTCTCTTAAAACTCCAAGATTGTATTTTTATTTGCCTCCTTCAATGCAACAACCTCTACCCAACTTGTGAAGTAGTCAGTAGTAGTCAATATCCATTTGTGTCTAGCACTTGATGGAGGGTTGATCACATCAATGAAATCAAGCCTCATTGTATGAAAGGCTAGTCTACTTGGATAGGATTCAATGGAAGGGCTGAAAGTTTCTATATGCCTACAAAGAAGGCACATTGAGGACACCTCCTAACCTAAGAGTAGAAATCCTTGAAAAGGCTAGGCTAATAATACCTAGCCCTCATTATCTTTGCATCTATTATTTTTGGGGAGAAATGACCTCCATCTACACCATTGAGAAATTTTTCCAGCAAGATTCCAAACTGATAATTGTCAACACACCTTAGTAGCACACCATTCACATCCTTTCAAAAGAGAATGCCATCTACAAGATAATAAGGAATGGTTTACAATCTAAAATACCTTATATGTGACTTATTCAAACCATTAGGATAATCACCATTTTATAGGAAACTAATGATGCCTTATGTCCAACTTTGCATTGGTATGTGACCAACTAGTTGGGGATGAGCTTGATTGACCAATAATTTTTCCTTTGGCCCTTGAAGATTTGAAGTTAGATGTTCACACAACCCCTCTCCTCTTGCCAATTTTGTTACCTTGATATCAACATCATACTCCATTACCTTTGTGATCCACCTAGCTCTTTTTTCATTAAGGTCTTTGCTTAGGAGGAACTCTTTGGTGCTAAGATGAGAGACCATGACATGTATCTTATTATTTGAAACCATGTGCCTAAATTTTTTTAAACCTCTTATCACATTTAGAGCCTGGTTCTCAACAAATGTCTACTTGAACTCATAATCTTCCAATCCTTGACTAAATAATGCAATGGGTTATTCACTTTCTTCGTCATTATTTTGCATAAGTATAGCTGAGATTGTGTCAAGGTTAGAAAAAGTATAGAGTATGAAATCCTTGGAAATTTTTGGGTTCAAGAGAGTACGATATTGGGTAATTTCTTTTTTTATTGCCTCAAAACTATTCTTACCTTCCTTTTTCTAGGCAAAAGTTTGGTTCTTCTTGACCATGGTTGTGATATGATTCACCAAAGTAACAAATCCTAGAATAAACCTTCTTAAAAAGTTGACTTTGCATAAGAAACTTTGAAAACCTTTCTTGTGTAGAGGCAAAGACAATCCCAGAATGGCTTCAATCCTTTTAGGATCAATAGACAAGCCTTCTTTTGACACAATGTGACCCAATAACTTGCCTCCATGAACTAAAAAGATACATTTTTTTGGATTAAGAGAAACTCCAAACTCTCTACACTTCTTAAAGACTTGCCTTATATGTTTCATGTGGTCATTAACATCCTTTGAAAAAATAGTTATATCATCAAGGTATACAAGCAAAAACTCATTGATCAAACCTTTAAAGGCCATGTCCATCACTCTTTGGAAGGTAGCAACAACATTAGAAAAAATAAAATGCATCTTTCTATATGAAAATGTTCCCCATTTTATGGTGAATGTTGTCTTGACTTGATCCTTTTCATTCACTGATATTTGGTTATAACTTGAATAGCCATCAAGTAGTGAACAACATTAAGAACTTGAAACCACTTACAAAATATACTCCATAGAAGGTAGTCGATAATGGTCTTTGAGTGAAACTCTATTCATATCCCTAAATTCCACATAAATTCTGATAGATCCACTCTTATTTCAAACAGGTAAAAGGTTAGCTACCCAATTTGAGTGTTTGATAGGAAACATAATCCTAGACTCAATCAATTTGGTGATCTCTTTTTTTATTAGTTCCTCTATCTTGGGATTGATAGGCCTTTACTTTTGCCTAACTAGTTTAGCTCCATGTTCTAACTCAATGGTGTGATGAGTTAGACTTAGATCAAATCCTTGTATTCCCAAGCTAATATATCATGAAATTCTTTACACAATTCAATGAAGGCTTGCCTTTCAAAAAGAGAACATATCTTACCAATTTTAAGAAGTTTATCCTTAAATATCAAGATTCTTTCATAGTTCTCTTCCTTTGTAGACATCCTTACCCTTTCCTTCCTTCTTTGATCATCTTAATTGAATACACTCTCCAAATTAACTATCCCCTTTGGTATCTTTTTTGTCTTTCGCTGAATAACTTGTTCTTTATATTGATTGTGAAGTTTCTTTTGGTTCTTTGAAGAAAATTTTGCTTCATTTTGTATGAAGTGTACAATGTTTTTATCACTCTCAAACACTTGCCAAGACACTTCATTAAATATCATATAAGGTCTCACAATGACATTGATGTGAGGTTGGTCTTTCTCTTTACTTACATCAGTAACTATATCAAAGTGTGCTCCAATCACAACCAACCTATCAACATGTTTATTTGAGTCTCTTGGTATAGGTTGGATATTGAAAGCATCAAAGTCCTCAATTAGATCCCATACCCTATGTTTATAGGACTTAAGCAAAGGGTTATTGGCTATAGCTTGGTTTTTCACTTGATGTATAATAAATTCACTATCTCCATATACCTTCAAATTCTTGATTCCCTCTTTCTTTGCCCTTGGAGACCATGAACCAAGCCTTCATATTTTTCTACATTGAAAGTACAACTAAAATGGAATCTATATGAAGATTAATATTAGTTATTTGAGGGAGAAACCAACATGGCACTAGTTCCTACCCCTACCTTTCTTCTAGAGTCATTAAAAAACATTTCCCATATCCCTTCAAGTTCATGATCCTCATTAGTGAGTGATGGTATATGAATGTTCTTCTCATGCATAAAATATACCCCTAATTTAGTTTATTATATGAATGCAGAGGGGTCATTCTCATAATTTTCAGTACCGTACTCATCAAGAAATAGGTTAGAAATACCTTCAATTGGAAAGGATGTTTCACCACCAATGGCACCTTCTTCTTGCTCACTAATCATACAATTTTGTTTTGAATTTGTCTCCACATACGGTTCAATGTGGAACCTTGAAAAGGGATGTGTTATTATAGTTACTTTAGCTCCATATCTTGTTCTAAAATATATAAAATATCAATTGGCTACAAGGTACCCTCCAATCTTAGCCTTGAAGTCTCTTGAAAACCAAATAGCAAAATGAGCTGGAAGATCAACCACCACAATGTCTTGTAGGATGGGGAAACTTGTAAAATCATGTAAGAAAAATTTCAAACCTTTAAGTAACCCCACCATCTTGTATAGAGTTTCATTAAGTAGCAACACAACCTTACTATGATGCTCATACTTCAGTCCCAACTTCTCAGCAACCACCTTAGGCATAACTGTGGTACTGGCTCTACTATCCACAATGCAATTGTGAACTAATTTGTCTCCCATAATGAGTGTGAGGTAGAAAGGTGGAGGATTTTTAGATTTTGTGGATGGTTCTAGGACATAATTAGGTGTGTTGGTAAGGGCTACACCATTGTGTCTTGGAACTTGAGGGGCTACATGAATGTTTAAGAGTTGTTCTTGTAGAAGTTCCTTTTGACTAGGCATATGCAATACTTCCCAAAGAGAAATGATTTTATTGGTATTCTTAAAATAGTCAATAATGTTTAGAGAGGAATTATTCACCTTGTCTTAGATTCTTGAAAGAAATGAGGGATCTTAAACTAGTTATATTGGAGGTTCGGCAACCTTTCTCACATTCTAACTTTGAGGAGTAGTGTGACTAGTAGGATATATTACATTGGTACTTGCACTTTGTGACCTTGGAGAGGCACTACTTGGAGTTACTTTTGCTACTGGAGTATATATTAAAGCCCTCTTTTTATCCCTTATGTTGATTGAGACTAATGTATTTTGATTCAACACATAATTATCTTCTACTTGGAAGTTCATAAAACTAGTACTTTGGCTGCTACCTTCTCCTTGAACATCACTTTGCATGAGATTCACTTCTTCTAATGTAATATAAGGAGTAGCTCCTTCTTGAGGTACCAAATCTTGATTACCTTCTCCACCATTATGCATAAATTGACCTTGAGATTACCCCCAATGATCCAAATGTTCCTATCCTTGAACTAGATTGGTGTGTACTGGAACAATAGCCTTTATGGATGGAGTGGAATTAGGATTATAGGCATTAGGCTACCTATTGAAACCTTGTTGACCTTGTCCTCTTCCTTTGTTAGTGTATTGGGGTGGAGGTCTATAGCCTTGTTGTGGATAGTATTGAGGATTGGGTGGAATACTTGTATACATTTTTGCTTGCTTGAGATGGAATTTTAAAGATCAAATCATTTTATCCTTATCTATAGCATCATCCACCTTCTTGGGAGTGGTTTTAGGGTTGACATTGGTATTGGGAACTTGTGTTATGCTTGGGGCTTCAACTGAATTATGAGACAACAAAGGCATGGAAACTCTTGGAGGTAATTTCTTAGCTTATATCAAGCTATTCTCAGCTTCAATGGCTATTTCATATGCCTCATTTAAATTAAATCCTCCCATTGATTACAACATTACTACCACATCAGTGCATATAGACTTAAGATAGGTGGGGAATACAAAGCTTGGAGGAGGCCTCATAATAGGTGGTAATCTATGCCTTGTCCTTTGAAACCTTTCATTGAAATCTCCCATGGACTCATTAGGACCTCTCTTTATCACATTCATCTAGTGAATTAGTGAGGTATAGTCACTCTTATTCTCAAATCTATTCACCAACATCTCTCCAAAGTTATCCCAATTAGCAACGCAACCACCTTCCAAATTTTTATACCAATCAAGTGCCTTACCCTTTAGAGACATGGCAAGTAATCTAATAGATATGTTAGCTTGGGTGATATTATGGAAGTTTTAAATGTTTTAAATGTCCCTAATGTGTTTGGATGGGGTAATAAGACCTTCTCCATTGAAATTAGTGAGACTTTTTGTAGCATTGGGAGGAATAGGATCATATGCAGGAAGGTTAATTGGATTTTGGGTGTTGACAGTTGGGCAAGGATGTCTTATGGTCATTTCTTCTTCCTCTTCTTGATCCCATTGATCTTCTATTTCCTTAACTTATTATTATTCCTCTTCAAAACCTTCTTGTTCTAGATCCTTAAATGCTAAAAATGGTTCAAGATGTTGTTTTTCGAGAGGAGTTTCAGGTAGAGGGACTTGATTAAGGGCTCTACTATAAGATGATCTAGTTTAGACCAAAAAGTATAATGTGAATAAATTAATCTACAACCATAAAGTCTCACCTTTTGGAGTTGCCAAATGCTATATTAAGAACACTTCTACAACCTTAGACATGTCAAGGCTAGCATTCACCTTGACATGGAAACAATTAGGATTAGTTGTCCCACTGGGCCTATCAAAATGTTGACACTTAGATTCACACCCTTGGGGAGATTTTTATCTCTCCTCATCCAAGTGGAAAAATGGAGTCATCTCTCTTGTTGTGGGTGACAATATCGGTGAGATGAATCTCTAGATAAGGGGCTAGTTCCCCTTGATGCACCTTTAAAGCTCTCTCTCTAACTTAATAATTGGATATGAAAAGGGATTAATAAAAATGACCAAGAAAAAAAATGGTGATGCACCAATGTATAATGTCCTCCCAATTGACTAAAACTACTACTTAAAGACAAATAAAGTGTTTCTCACATAAAATTCATAACTCAGGATTCCTTATTACATCAATGTTTCATATTCTAGATTCAAGAAGGTATATGATTCTTTGGAAGAGAATGAATGATTCCAAAGAGGGATACAATCATAGACCACTTATAGGATATCTCTACACTTAAAAAAGAATACTAGCAAAGACTTGCAATAATCTCCTTTCTGTAAATGGTAGACAATCAAGAGTACAAGCTAGAAAAGATAATTTTTCACTAGACTAGACCAACAAGATTCAAGTCATTACTCAATATTGTAGCATATGAGTGGCAGAAACACTTATATATTTATTCAAGAGTTCTTTGAGTACAAATCTGGCCAAAGTTTTCCCAATAAATAGTAGAGGCTACTCAAAAAATCCAAAAGAATGCATATATATATATATATATATATATATATATATATATATATATATATATATATATATATATATATATATATATATATATATTGAGAGAGAGGTCGAGCCAAGGAATTTCAAGAGTCACTTGGACATGTGTCCATATGTGATAATTAGTTAAAATTGCATGTGAAAGAGGAATAAGGTGATTCATTCCATGTTAGGAGGTCTACTTATCTGAAATAAGTCATAAGAATGGTGAAAAGTGGCATAAAACCTTCAAAATTGGCACAGGAAACTACTTTTATCGAATATCATCCATGAGTGTTTGAAACTAAAAATAGTAGAGTCAACACATAACACTACTCAATGGAAAAGGAACTCATGGTGATAGTTAGAAATTACTCCTTCAAGCTACTAGCTATCATCCAGACACCTATGTTTTTTTATTTTGTGGAAGGTCTTTGATTTGGCCTGCTGCTAGCAATGAATTGAACCATCAAACTATCTATTTTGCTTGCTTTGTCTACACTAGATGCTCAGGATTCAACCATTTATTACCTCCACATTTACTCTTAGGTTCCTACCAAGTGTTAGGTTGTGGAGCTAAAAGCTTCACCAGGATGCAAACAGGGGAAGTTACGGAGGTTGCGGAGGTTGCAGAGAGTTGCAGAATGAGTTGCAGGGCAATCGACGTCAGTTTGATCAACTGACGTCGGTCAGATAGCAGTGCAAAAGCAACTGACATCAGTTACAAGTCGGCCGACATCGGTTAGGAGGAGCTGACGTCGGTGACCTGTGTGTGAGCATGTAGTTTGCATGCGTATTCCAGAGAGTCTATTTTTGGACTATCAATTTGCATGTTAAAGGCTAATTATAGTCTTGAGTTGCGTGTCTAATTATTGTAATTAAGATAGTCTAATTATTGTAAGTATGAGATCTATATAATAGACTCATGGGCTGTATTGTAAACTTATGCTAGAGAGTAAGAGATCTAAATAAGCTCCTTCAGAGAGAAGAGAGCAATGGGGTGTTCCTCTTAGTTCCATAGTACCAAGTGTGGGTGCTGGTTTGGAGAATCAGAAGGGTTCTTCGTATATGTATGATCTTGGTCAGCAGGTGTGCATGGCTTCTTTACGAGATCTACAATGGTGAGTAAGGTCTAGTGATTTGCAGGTAACAACAGAGAGTAGGAGATCTACTTGGAGTACGGTTGTGTGCTTGGTGTACTGGCAGCATGTTACTGACTGGTGGAGGTGAACATTAATTCTATATTGGAGTTGATTGTTGGGACTGAGAGAGAGAGGGAAGAAGGTCTTGAGGTGTGGCGAGCCTTTGAGGTGGAAGAAGAAGTGGCATCTTATTTATTTTATATTCTTCTGAGTGATTATTAATACAATTGTGTATTGTCTCTCATATTCCTGTGTTATTTCATATTTCTAGTTACTTGTTACTTCTGGTTAAATTTCGTGTTTAGTTGCTAATACAAGAAGTAATCATGTGTGCTCTCATTGGTGGAGCAAGATCCTGACAAGTGGTATCAGAGCCTGGTTGTAGGTTCAAGAGCTGATACCATCAAGTGGTATCAGAGCTTTCAGTTGGGTTACTAACAGGTGGTTTTAGATCTAGTAGTGTTTTTGATTACAAGTCACTCACAGGGGTTTTAGATTGAGTGGGAGTATAGCAATGGCAGAAGAAAGTAAGCTATGAATGGAGAAACTGAATAGCATGAATGGTCTAAATGATGGAAAGAAAGAGTAGGTAAAAGGAGATTGTTGGTCGGCAGAAGATCAGCGTGTAAAAGCATATGTTGTAGGTGATGTTGCACAGGATGTTCTGGATAAAGTAGAATCTTGGTTTATAGATTCTTTTGCCTCTTTCCATGCAGCCTGAAATAGAGCATATTTTCATGGGTATGTCTTTGGAGACTTTGGAGAGATTTGTTTAGGGGTTGGTGAGCCTTTTCAAATTATTGACGAAGGGGAAGTGAAGCTGAAATTGCAGATGGATAACACACAGGTGTTGAAGGAGGTCATGCAGGGACCAGTCTTGGAGATGAGTCTAATTTCTTCAAGATATTTAGGTGATGAGAGATGCATAGTACCTCTCACGGTGGATGCACTTGAATTAGATGGTGGTAAGAAAGTAAGTATCCTTTATCTATCTACTTATATTGCTGATTCACCTTCTGTTGCAGAGATGTGGCTTTGTAGGCTTAGTCACATATGTAGGAGGGGAATGCAAGTTTTTAAGCGGAGGTCAGATATCTTTGACAAGTTTAAGAACTGGAAAGCCTTGGTGTTTATGGAGGATATGGCAGACAAAGATCAGCTGAGGGGACTGAATTATTCTGAGCAAGGTAGTATGGACAAGGGTTTGATCCAAAAGGAGCTCGCAGGTAAAAAGTCATCACTCACAGGCAAACACAGGTACCGGCATCAGTCACATAGTAACCGACATCGACAACAGGAAGACTGATGTCGGTCATAAAATAACTGATGTCGGTAGAAGGGATACCGGTGTCAGCCAGGGAAACGATGTCGACAGTCATGGTCAATGCAGGGAACTGACATCGGTCGGATGCAGACTGGGAGATGGCCAAGATCGGTCACTGGAACGGATGGTGGGTGGACAGCAAGCTGTCAACAAGTCTCAAATGCCCGTATGGAGGTCAGAAAGGGTAAGTGAACCTCATATTTGTTGTTCACCTTCTTTATATTGCTTACTGATGGTCAAGAACTAGGAAGATGTGAAGAGGCAATGCAGGTAGAATCCAGAAATAGTAGGAGCTTGGCATAGATGAGGAGTGTGAGTCCTTGAAGAAGAACCAAACAGGTATTTGTTGGTGGAGTTGTCAGTTGGAAGAAAGCACTGAGAGACGGATGGATTCCCAAGTTAAAGAAGAGAGTGGATGGATACATGAGACAGAAGACCAAGGTACAAGGTCTTGAGGAAGTTGTAGGATAGTGGTATAGGTTTGACAGGTGTATGACTAAGCATGGCTTTAGTCAATGTCAGTGTAACTATTGTGTTTGACTTACCAGGTGGATGATGGTCGCAACATTATCTTGTTACTGTATGTGGGTGATTTGCTAGCAAGTTTGTACATACAGGGTTTTGCTGAGCTAAAGGTAAGGTTAGTTTAGTGGCATGTCATGAGGAATTTGGAGCAGCGAAATTATTTGGCATAAGAGACATGGAAGATCACAAGTTGATCTCTAGTGGGAGCTGATGTGAAGACGGTGTTGGCAGGGTTCAATATGCAGGATGCAAAATCAGAAAGCACACCAAAGGGCTGGACAGTTCAATTTGAGCTTAGAACAGGGTTCGAAATCACATGAGGTCGAGTGTAGACCTGAGTTTTCCCAAGCAGTGGGAGTTGTCAGAAAGTTTGGAGCCAATTCGGGGAAGGAGTACTGAAGGGCAGTTCAGTGGATTCTCAGGTATCTGAGAGGGACTAGCAGCAGGGATTCTTGTTATGCAGGGTCAAGGACTTCACTACATGGATTTGTAGGTTCGGATGTGGCAAGTTACTTGGATGACAGGTGTAGCATCACAGGTTGTGTGGTGGTTAGTCTTCAGGGTTGAGCTTGAAGAGGGATACAAGCCAGGGTATAATTTAGATGGTGTATAGGTACAGGTACAGGTGCAGTTGTTTATCTCCAAGTGGGAGATTATTAGGTTGTGGAGCTAAAAGCTTCACCAGGATGGAAAAAGGGGAAGTTAAGGAGGTTGTGGAGGTTGCAGAGAGTTGCAGGGCAACCGACGTCGGTCAGATAGCAGTGCAAAAGCAACCGATGTTGATTACAAGTTGGCTGACATCGGTCAGGAGGAGCCAACGTCGGCAACCTATGTGTGAGCATGCAGTTTGCATGCGTATTCCAGAGAGTCTATTTTTGGACTATCAGTTTGCATGTTAAAGGCTAATTATAGTCTTGAGTTGCATTTTTAATTATTGTAATTAAGATAGTCTAATTATTGTAAGTATGAGATCTATATAATAGACTCATGGGCTGTATTGTAAACTTGTGATAGAGAGTAAGAGAGCTAAATAAGCTCCTTCAGAGAGAAGAGAGCAATGGGGTGTTCCTCTTAATTCCACAGTACCAAGTGTGGGTGCTGGTTTGGAGAATCAGAAGGGTTCTTCTTATATGTATGATTTTGGTCAGCAGGTGTGCATGGCTTCTTTATGAGATCTACAATGGTGAGTAAGGTCTAGTGATTTGCAGGTAGTAGCAGAGAGCAGGAGATCTACTTGGAGTATGGTTGTGTGCTTGGTGTACTGGCAGCGTGTTACTGACTGGTGGAGGTGAACATCAATTCTATATTGGAGTTGATTGTTGGGACTGAGAGAGAGAGGGAAGAAGGTCTTGAGGTGTGGCCAGCCTTTGAGGTGGAAGAAGAAGTGGCATCTTCTTTATTGTATATTATTCTAAGTGATTATTAATACAATTGTGTATTGTCTCTCATATTCCTGTGTTGTTTCATATTTCTAGTTACTTGTTACTTCTAGTTAAATTTCGTGTTTAGTTGCTAATACAAGAAGTAATCATATGTGCTCTTATTGGTGGAGCAAGATCCTGACACCAAGCCTTTTTTGACTCCAATGACTAGTTTCCATAGTTTGAAATTGACTTTTTACAGGCCATCATGCTTTAGGTATTTTCTTTGGAATTTTATTTCCCTCGAACTACTTTATCTTGGCACTTTTCTTGAAAGAATTCATTTAGGATTTTTCTTGGTAATTTATGTGATCAATTTTCCCAAACAATATTTTAGGCCTTTTATTTCCTTTGTATCAGACAAAATGTCTGAAATAATTAGGCTTTGAAACTCTTTTCGATGCGAACAAGTTTTTTGAAATAATTCTTCAGATAATCTTTCCAAAATAATTCCTTTGGACTTTCTGTTTGGCCCTTCATTTTTTTGTCTTTTTGCCCTTCATTTAAAATAAATGGTCTTTCGACAATCTTTAAATGACCCTTCGGAACTTGGAAATGTCCCTTTAAAAATTTAAATATGATTTTCAAAATTTTTGTTTGGTCCACCTTCCTATGAATATACCTTTCAAATTTTTTGTAAAGTACCTTTCGGCTTTCTGAAAATGTCCCTTCGAAAAAGTTGAAAATGACCTTTTAAAAAAGATGGAGGTGCCCTTCAAAAAATTTGAAGTGCCATTTTCCAAAAATTTGGAAATGATCCCTTAGCCTGAAAAGGTCCTTCAAGGAAATTGTGCGGATAATTTTCTTAAAGGAATTAGTCTTTGTCTTCGAGAAATCTATCTCAAATAAATTGTTTGAAAGAATTTGGCACTTGGCTGAATGAAAAGTTTGAAATAAATAATCACTTAGTCAAAAACAAGACCTAAAATAAAACCTCAAAAGGAAATAACACCCAGCGAAAAGACTAAAACAATGTTTTCAAATGAAATAACACTTGGTATTTTTGTTGTGGCTCAATGAGAAATAGTCTTTCCAAAGAAAATTTCCAAAGACTGTACTTGGCCAAATTTGAAAGATGCAAACTTGGGAGTGAAATTTGACCAATAGATCATTACCATCAAACTTGGTTAGGTCAAATTTTGGCAACATCGACATGGGGCCAATATTGTGGAGGAGGAAAATCAAACTAAAGTGATGAAGGGTTATTTTACATTGGTTGAGCTGACAAGTTGGCCAATTTTCTAGTTATTTGTTGCAATTGATCCAACACACCATTCAGGTCTCCTCTCAACCCCATGATGTCCCATTTAACTATATCAAAATCATATTTTTTCATCATATTTTAAATCTTTGATTTAAGTTGATGAACTACCTCTAAAATACATGGATCAGAAGTTTCAGACTCCAATCATTCTTATGAGGAGTTTTTAGAGTTTCTTGCCTTTTTCCACATCCATAAGTGTTTAGATCATCCATGCACAAACCTTAGGAGGGTTTTAACCCCCAAAAAAGTGTACTAATAGAACACACCATTATGAATGTCTTATTAAAATGAATCTAATGACTACTAATGTGCACAAGGGTGAAAAACTTTAGCTCAAAAATTGTACTGGTAGAATATACCATTGCGATTATCTCACAAAGATGAATCCAACAAATACTAATTCACACAAAGGTAAAAAATTCTAGACTTTTTTTACTTGTATTTTTTTTTGTAAAAAATCTTGAACAAAACTATGGTGGTGAAAAATTTAATTCATCCCAAATCACAAGTTATGTGTATTTGGCCTTCTATTGCTCAGGCCACTAGATCCGATAAATTAAATTATGATTGAAGCTTTGATATCATTTGTAATGAAATTACTTAGATGATTCATAATAATAAAATTATATATCACATAATTAAGAACAAAATAAGTAGATCTATAATAATAATTTTCAAAAGAGTAGAATACTTAAATATTGTGATTGATCTACTTCAAGGGAAAAACCTCACAATAATACAATAAGGATAGAATTCATAATATGATGATAAAATACTAACCATTCCTATATATACTCTACTTAACCATGGTTATTCCATAGGCCAACCATACTAAGAACATTGAGAAATATAACAAGATAATATGAAGTTATATAAATCACAAGTCAGTCACACATATCCCTAGATGCACTATAGTTTTAGGGCATAGTAATTATATTTAGTGTAGTTATTATTGTGATAGATTAGTTTATATATTAAAAAAAGAATAAATTTGATAGGGAAAGAGATCTATTTCTTTTAATTTATCATTGCTACAAAAATATAATTAGCTTTGATTTGTGTTTGCATTCTAGTAGATTAGTTTTATTTCAATTAACAATACATTTTTATCAATAACTTTAAGAAATATCTTAGTAAATATCCAAGTGAAAAGTTTTTTTTTGATCAATTCTTTTTCCTTGACCATGCATGCCCTTAATATGGCTTCAGATACATTACTTGAATGAAACATGCAAACCTTCAATTGGATGCTATCATTTAGGCCACCCAAAAATAGATTATTTATATTTGCTTCAGTAATGTCCACCACATGTAAGGAGAGATTCTAAAATTAATGAATGCAATCCTTTAAATCCCAATCTAACACAGCTTAACTAGCTGACTGACGTATTTTTTAGAGACATTATTGTGATAGTGCAGTTGTAACTCCTCAAAATGTATTGACTATAACATAGGGAAACCCTTCTTTTTATTTTGATCACACAACCAACAATACCAAATGAATGGCTCAGGTCCTAGATATATAGAGACCATGACCACTTTTTGTGAACATGGAGTCTGATGTAGATCAAATAAATTTTTAATTTGAGTGATTCAGGTGAGTGTATCATTACCATCAAACTTGGGTAAGTCCACTTTTAGCAACATCGACATGGGGCTAGGATTGGTGTTGTGATTATTTGGAGGAAGAGAATCAAACTAAAGTGAAGGGTTATTTTGCATTTGCTAAGCTGACAAGTTAGCCAATTGCCTAGTTATTTGTTACAATTGATCCAACACACCATTCAAGTCTCTTCTCAACCCCATGATGTCCCATTTAACTGTATCAAAATCATATTTTTTCATCATGTTCTATAACTCTAACTTGATTTGTTGAACTACCACTAAAATACATGGATCAGAAGTTTCAGACTCCAATAATTCTTGTGAGGAGTTTTCAGAGTTTTTTGCCCTTTTCCACATCCACAAGTGTTTGGATCAACCATGCAAAAACCCTAGGAGGGTTTCAACCCCCAAAAAAGTGTATTGATATAATACACCATTGTAAACATCTTGTTGAGATGAATCCAATGACTACTAATGTGTATAAGGGTGAAAAACATTGTTTAAAAAAATTATATCAGTAGAATATACCATTATGATCATCTCACAAAGATAAATATAACAACTTCTAATTCACAAAAAGGTAAAAAAATCCTTTTTTTTACTCAATTTTTTTTCTATTTTATAAAAAAAATTAAAAAAAATTACGATGATGAAATTTTTTAATTCATCCTAGATCACAAGTTATGTTTTTACCCTGATAAAAAATTACTCTGATAAAAACTTATGATAACAAAAAAATTACAATTTAAGCTCTAATATCACTTATAATTAAATTAATTAGATGATTCGTAATAATAGAATTACATATTGCATAATTAAGAACAGAATACGTAGATCCACAATAATAATTGGCAAAAAAGTAGTACACTTAAATATTATGATTGGTCTACTTCAAGGGGGAACCTCACAATAATGTAATAAGGATAAAATTCATAATATGATGATAAAATACTAACCACTACCTCCTATATGTACTCTACTTAGCCATGGTTATTTCGTAGGCCAACCTTACTAAGAACATTGAGAAATACAACAAGATAATATGAAGTTATATAAATCATAAGTCGGTCACACATATCCCTAGATGCACTATAGTTTTAGGGCATAGTAGATTATATTTAGTATAGTTATTATTGTGATAGATTAGTTTCTATATTCAAAAAAAGAATAAATTTGATAGGGAAAGAGATCTGTTTCTTTTCATTTGTCATTGTTACTAAAAGATAATTATCTTTGATTTGTGTTTGCATTCTAGTAGATTAGTTTTTTTTCAATTAGTAATACATTTTTATTAATAATTTTAATAAATATCTTAGTAAATATCCAATTTATTTCAAGCCAGGATAACTTTCTCTTTCCAAAATCTAAAAAAAATCTTACATTCTAAACAATCATCTAGACAATCATAGAAACTTAGACAATCATAGGTACATACACAAGAATATTATATTATTGATTTTATTTAAATTTTTGAGAGTTAAAATTATTGTCATTATCTTATTTAAAATATAAAATCAATACTTGCATTTATTGTTTCTATCTTAGCAATCTATCAAAAAAAATTACTTGTACCAAATTAGAGAAGTTAAAAAACTAGTCTAGTTCATTAGTGAAAAAAATAAAATCTAAAGAAAGTGTTGTGTTGTTTTTATTTTAGATCAGATTTATTGTTAGATTATTTGTACATATAGATTGAATTTACATGCTTAATCCATCTCATACAAAACAAACAAAACTAGGAAAAATTTTGCATCTTGCTCAATAGTATAGTTCTCATATCTCCTTCTCTGCATGCATTATAAACCTTGGAAAAATATTTTAAAAAAAAGAGATTTGCTCTCATACACTTTCATATTTTTTACTCTTAATTTTAGCACTTCATTTTCAGAAAACAAAGCATTTATTTCCATAAAATTAAGAAAATCCAAAAATAATAAAAACTTACCAAAAATAGTGTCAAAATACATTGCCAACATGTGCAAGCAACCACATACCACCCAAACTTTGTCCATTTGTAAAAACATCCTGTACAATTCCTTATCCATCCATACAATCATGCCTTATAAATCCTTGCTTCAACATTCTATCAAGCACATATTATAATGCATTATTCGAACAAGCTCATATGTTTTTCCTTAGCTTCTACCTAGCCTCCTTCAGATCACCCTTCTTAAGACACTAAGTCTTGTCTAGTACGGTTTATTCCCTAGAGTTATATCACTTGGCTCGAGTACTATTTCAAAATATGATGTTATTACTGAGTTAAGACATTAAGTCTTCCTCTCCACTCCCATTCCTCATCTCATCATAGACTCCTTATCTACCTTAAAAGAACAAGAACATATTTTTGATCCACCTATCATTGTCCTTCCACATAATATAAGACGTTAGTACAATGTCATCCAAACCTATTTTCCCATCTATATGTCCTTTTTTTCCTTAGGTCTATCCTCATCCTATATCATTCACACCTATTAGATGACATTAACTAGACATAGTCAACCCAATAAAGTATACATATTTACACGAGTCATCTAACCTATTTTTTCTCATTTCCCCAGTCCTAGTATTAATTAGGAGTTTCACCTTCTTGTGATATTAGAGACTAAATGACCTTGAAGCTTTATTTTGACAAGCTTAATTCTCTCAACAAGTATGGAGACATTGTTGAGGTATTTTTATTTCATCACAAGAATCCATTTCCACCATCTATCTGTAATCAAATTCCATTGAATAACTAGCCATACCCCTAGCCCGTCCATTAGTTCAGCTACCTTATCCAAATATCAAGGAGTCAAGTGCATAGTTTAGCATGTAAATACAGTGCTTAAACTCGAAAATGAATAAATAGATTAAAAACTACTATTAAACCTTAATTATACTTATTTTGTATACATTATGGTGGATACTTCTAAGATGGATTGGGAGATGCTTACAATGCTCATATATATATATAATGGTTTGAATCAAATAAATATTGATGCACAAAATAAACAAATGAAAACTAACAATTGTATCTAAACATCGACAAGACAGCCATAGGATTAAGCCCCATAAAAACATGGTTGTTGATCTCACCTAGGGTAGGATCTGTAAATCATCTTACATGTACTAGAGGAAGAAACAAACACATGCATAGATAGGAGAGATAACATAGGCTTATGAGCATAAAAATACAATAAATAAAATTAAATAATGCCATATTATTGCACAAATAAGAATAAAAAAGACAAAAAAGCATTAACGAGTCCTTAATTAAAGGTGATGACTTATATTCATAAAATAATGCTAAAAATATTGCAATAAGAATACATGTACCAAAATTGAGTCTCTACATAATTCCCCTACTTTGATGTGTATATGTGAGTCTTAAAAAAGTAATACATAATTGAAGTGGAGACGAGGTGAAAGGTTTTATGTCATTAATCCATCTACACCTTTTGTCAATTAACAAACTTTAGAATCCATCTCAACAATGCCCAATTTCCAACAAGTAAACAATGCCATATCATATTCATGATAAATATTGGATAAATTTAAATTTAAATTTAAAATAAGAGCATAGGAATGATTAACCTAGTTTTTTTTTTCCCCAAATGTTTCAATAAAACTTCTTCCAGTCTAAAATTTCAACAAGTACAGAAACATAGCCAACACTTTTTTGGGAATTTCTAGGAACCCAATCCCCTTATTGATCAAGGAAGTACATAAATTTACTCTTCAAAGAGTCCAAACTATTTCTTAACAAGATAACCATTTTGGAAGACTAAAAAATACTCATGTGTGACTTTCTCCTAGGAAGAAAGTACTCAAAAAACTACTCGGGTAAATTTTTGTTCTGTACTTTTTGTTCAAAACTTTTGCTCAATATTTTTTTAAAATGCTTTGATATATGCTCCCCTTTTTAAAATGAGGGATTTAATATCATGTAATTTCAATCACTCACCTCAAAAAATAGATTTACAAGCACCATGTATAACAATATTGTATATCATCGACACTATTTTAAATTTGTATAAAAATGTGTAACTATCATAAAACATTACATGCAAAGTCCCATAATATGTTAGATGTAAACAACTAGTCATGCCACAAGTGTTGTGTAAATATAGATAAGGTCCATATATAGATCAATGTCAAATGTGTAACTCTAAGGAGTATAAGTGTCATATGGTGTAAGAAAGATAACCTCATGTAAATCTTAACAAAAAATATGATACTCTAGTGAGTATCAATGTCATACAAAGATGCCCTCATGTATGGCTCAATATATGTGATTCATCCTTTATGAGTGTAACATATTATTACAAAGATAATGTTAGAGTCTATTATTAGTGGATTAAACCAAAATAATCAATGACAACTAAAATTATAAATCTAAGTATTAGGGTGAGCAATGACAACAAAATAAAAATCCATCTTGTGAATCCATCTTGTGACAACATTTACCTTCCTAGAGTGACTCCATCTTGTGATCAGTGTGAGAGAAGGATTGAACTCATTATTGTGAAAAAATGGTATTTAACGATGTCAATGCTTTGTGGTCAGCACCTCCCCTTGTCACCTTAGCAATTGGCTCTTAGCTTGTGTTGGTCATGAAGCTTTCTAGTAATAATTTGGCATTATATGTTTGCACACAAAATCTTGGTTAATAATGGTCATGAAACTTGTATTTATAGGTTTTTAACTAACTCTAACCCTTGTGTAGTTATTTTAGGGTTAACTTTGGGAGTCCAAATGCAATTAATGATAGTTTTAATTATGCATTTATGGAATCAAGGCTCAACATTTATGACTTTTATGGTATTTATGTTGATATTTTATAATTCTTGACTTTGAGGATGTTGAAATAAACATAACCTCATATTTTTTTGTAAAAATCTTTTTAGAAACTACATTTTCATCAATTCAACATGGATTTTTCACTTAAGCATTTAATTTGATTTACTTGGTTAATTAATTCTACTTAGTCTTTTAGTCATTTTAAAAACTGGGTTAAGTGCCCCGCTTAATTGGTCAAAAACATTAGTTTGATTGGTCACAAACTAATTGAGGATGAATCCATGAGAGGTTATCATTTAATATAAGGTAATACCCTAAATAGGTATGCCTTGATGCAATTTTGGGAACTTACATCCAATGTGTGGATGAATTTGGGATGCTCAATGATTTCTAGGCTTAATTTACATAGGTTGTTAGAAATTAGTATGAAGTCCATTTAAAGACATAAGTGGTCGAAAAAGAGTGTCTACATTTTGCCTATGTTTGAGTAGGATTTATAAGACACAATCACAATAACATCTTCTCAAAAAATTAAAAATTCATCATGTGAAAATTCTAATGTTTAAAAAGTGATGTGTTGACAACCATAGGTTGTTAGAAGCCAATAGTCACGTGTTGATGTCCTAGACAAAAATTGATGAGCCCTAGATGCCCCTCAAGGGAGTAGGTTGTTAATCATGGAATATATTGAGAGAGGGGGGGTGAATCAGTATATCATATATCTTATAAAACTTTCCCTTAATCAAATTCCACTTAATCAAACATTCAAGATATGCAATAAAACTAAAACAATAAACACCACAAAAGAGAGAGACACCAGATATAACATGGAAACCCAATGTGGGAAAAACCATGGAGAACAATCTCAAGTATATGAATGAGCACCAACCCAAATAATATTCACAAGCACCAACTTGCAGGAGCACCAACTCCTTTGCTGAACACCAACCCAGCAACTATTCATGAGCACCAACCCACAGGAGCACCAACCCTTTTACCGAGCACCAACCTAGCAATAATTCGTGATCACCAACCCACAGGAGCACCAAACCCTTTGTGTAAACCACACAACTATCTCTCAATGTTGCTATCTCAACAAATGATAGTTCATTACAACATCTCTTTCCTCTCTCTCACCTTTGCTCTTCTAAGCTAGATATAACAAATACAAATCATCCTCTATATTCCATATTACAAATGACTTCTCAAGCCTTTATTTATAGCTTTCCAAATGACCTTTGGCCTTCCCCCTTTGTGACGCTTCAATCCTCATGGAAAATGGTGCCAAACTTGTATGACCCTTCATATCCTTGCCTTTGAAAAGTCATGTGGTGACCCTTCATGAGCAAAAATGTCCTTCCCTCTTTTGTCTTTACTTTGGTGACTTTTCGTATTCCTTAAAGTGTCCCTTCATGAGAAATTGTGCCCTTCCTCTTTTGTCTTCACTTGGTGACTCTTGGAATTCCCCAAGATGACTCTTCATGGGAAAATGTGTCCCATCCTTCTTTTGTCTTTACCCCGTGACTCTTTGACTTCTCCATGGGCCCTCTTTTGTCTCATATGTAACCAAAAATATATTCGTTAATATTAAATAAATATTAACTCACATTAGCCAAGATATATCTATTACAAACAATATTAAATGCAATGGGGCCTTTATCACCAATAATGCTAGACCTTTGACATCAATGACAATATTTCCAACAATCTCCCCCTTTGTCATTAATGGCAACCTCAATCCTAAAACTGCCACATCCTGTCACCTGAAAACATATAGTAACTCCCCCTTACTATAGCAACCTGTACTTATTTATACACCTGTACCTATACCTGTTATTATACCCCTTTGACATCAATGGCAAAGGTCCTACCTAGAGCTAACACTTAGCTCCCCCTCAACTGATGATGAACCTCAATGGCAGGA
This sequence comes from Torreya grandis, assembly GCA_037957365.1. Lineage (NCBI taxonomy): Eukaryota > Viridiplantae > Streptophyta > Pinopsida > Cupressales > Taxaceae > Torreya > Torreya grandis. Next base: position 3,734,947 of record JARHVA010000384.1, read on the forward strand.
AGTAAAGGGAATCACTCCCAACTTCTCTCGCAGATACTCAAATGTGTCTTTTGGTAGTGCCTTTGTTAAAATATCTGCAATCTGCTCTGTAGTGCTAATATATTCCATCTTAACCTATTTATCTACAACTTGCTCTCTCAAGAAGTGATATCTAATGGGAATATGTTTTGTTCTTGAATGCATTACTAGATTTTTTGAAATATTTATAGCACTTGTGTTATCACAAAAAATGGAAATAGGTTCACCATACTTTACCTTGATATCTTCCAAAGTTTGCTTCATCCAAAGTAATTGAGTACAACACAATACTTCTGCAATATATTCTACTTCAGCTGTAGAAAGTGATATTGAGTTCTACTTCTTGATTAGCCATGATACTAAGCTATCACCAAGGAAGAAAGCTCCTCCACTTGTACTCTTTCTGTCATCTAAGCACCCTGCCCAATCTGAATCTGTATAAGCAACTAAAGTGAAATCTTTACCTGTGGGATACCATAATCCATAATCTAATGTCCCTTTGATATATTTGAATATTATTTTCACCAACTAAACATGACTATCTCTTGGAGATGACTAATATCTTGCAACCATACCTATTGCATGCATGATATCTGGTCTCAATGCTATCAAATATAAAAGACTACCAATCATAGATCTATAAAAATATTGATCTATAACGGGTAAATCTTCATCCTTGCTCACCTTATTTCCTGTACACATAGGTGTGCCAATTGGTGCACAATCCTCAAAACCAAACTTCTTCAACATTTCCTTGGCATATTTACTTTGAGATATGAAAATTCCTTTATTTGATTGAAATATTTACAACCCTAAGAAAAATGATAATTCTCCAAGCATAGACATCTCAGATTATTTTTGCATTCTATCAAAAAATTCTTTTGTCATCTTTTCAATATTTCCTATAAAAATGATATCATAAACATATACCACAATAATCAATTGATGCTCACCTTCTATTTTGATGTAAAGATTACTATCAGCAAATCCTCTCTTGAATCTTTGATCTTGAAGGTACTTATCAAGTCTTGAATATCAAGCTCTGAGAGCTTATTTTAATCCATATAATGCTTTCTTCAATCTGCATACATGGTTACTAATATTCGAGAGAATAAACCCCTCAGGCTGCTCAATGTAGACCTCTTTTTCAAGATTCCCTTTTAGGAAGGCAAATTTGACATCCATCTAAAACACTTTGAAATTTTTAAATACTTCATATGCAAGAAACATTCTAATAGCCTCTAACCTTTCCACTGATGCAAAATTTTCTTCAAAATCTATTCCCTCAATCTGAGCATATCCTTTACATACTAATCTTGCTTTATTTCTGGTCACTTCTCCATTTTCATTCAACTTATTTCTACAAACCCATTTTGTGCCTATCACATTGTGATCTTTTGGTCAAGGCACTAATTCTCAAGTATCATTCTTTTCTATTTGATCTAATTCTTCATCCATAGCCTTAACCCAATTCTCATCATGTCTAGCTTCTAAAAAATTTCTATGCTGAATTTTAGATAACAAAGAGAAATTAACTTGTTCAAATTCACTTACCATCATTCTTCTGGTGTGAATTCCTTCTTTTATATCCCTGATGATGTCACTTTCATTATGATTTTTCTGAACGTATTTGGATGGAGTCTTGGTGCCCTTTTTATCCTTCTCCTTTTCCTCATCTTCATCTAATTCTTCAAAACCTTCCTCTTCAATGATTTCAGGAATGTCTACTGGATCACTGATTCTTTGTGTTCCATCTTCTTTTATCCTGACACTTGCACTTTCAACAATTTTCTTGGTTCTTTTTTTATAACATTTATAAGCTTTAATTTTGAAAGAATAACCAAGAAATATACCTTCATTTGCTCTGGATTCAAACTTACCAAGTTTTTCATCGATTCTCTTTATGAAGCATTTGCTACCAAAAACTCTAAAATAATCAACTGTTGCTGGTCTGTCTTTCCATAGCTCATAAAGAGTCTTGTCACTGTTGACTCTTAATAAATCTCTATTCTAAATATTCACTATTGTACCAACCACCTCTCTCCAATATTTATTTACTATCTTGGATTCATTTAGCATTGTCCTCGCCATCTCCTGAACTGTTCTATTTTTCCGTTCAACTACTCCATTTTGTTGTGGAGTTATGGCTGTTGAGTACTGTCTCTTTATTCCATGATCTTCACAAAACTCAATAAATTGATCTAACATGAATTCTCCTCCTTGATTTGATCTTAGACACTTAATCTTTAGATTGGTTTCATTTTCAACTAATGCTTTGAATGCTTTGCACTGTCTAAAAGCTTCTAATTTTTTCTTTAAAAACATTATCCAAGTCATACGTGAAAAATCATCAATAAGCAACATGAAATATTTATCACCTTGAGTACTTTGAGTCCTCATAGGTCCACATAGATCAATGTGAACAAGCTCTAGCATCTGAGTGGTCGAGTACTCTTTTGTTTTGAACCGCCTTCTAGCCTACTTCCCATGCTGACAAGGTCCACAAAGTGTGTTAGATGGCTTTGTGATCTTTGAAAGATTCTTGACTTCTTGATTTTTGTATATTTTGAAAATATTTTCAAAATTTATGTGCACCATTCTCCTGTGCCATAGCCAACTTTCTTCAATTTGACTCAAATAACATTTTTGACCTTTGATGTCTGATAGCATATATAAGTTATTACCTATTCTCTGAGCATCTGCAACCAATACATCTGAATCTTTTCTTCTAATTTCACAACCTTCTGCATATAACTTTAGTGTGTGCCCTTGATCACACATTTGACTTACACTCAAAATATTATGCTTAAGACCTTCTACATATAAAACATTTTCAGTTTTAGTTCTACCATTATCTAAACTTAGAGTACCTTTTCTGGTAATTCTAGCAATAGTATTGTCCCCAAATTTCACTGTGCCACCATTAATCTTCTTCAAGGTTATGAAATTTCTCTTATCTCTTGTCATGTGCCTCAAACATCCACTATCAATAAACCATGGATTTTCTTCATTTGTTACATGCAAAGCTATCTGGACCAACATAGAACCTTCAGGTTGTTTCTTCTGCCATGTCTAAACCTTTTTTTTGATGAATGGAGCCCTGAAACTCTGGTCCTTCTTGACTGACTCTAACACACTTCTATAATACCGAGCTATGTGTCTGAAGTTGTTATAGTTGTAACAAATTATGGTCTTTTCATCAAAGCTTGATAGAGGAGCAAAAGAGTTATAGCTTCTGTTTGACTCTACATGACCTTCCTTTTCCTTATTTTTGATATTGTTAGCTCTTTTTTTACATTCTAATTTCTTATGACCATATCCATTACAATAAAAATAGTAGCCATAAAAATAGGACCTGTTTTTGAATCTCTGACCTGATTGTCTTTTATAGCTTTGTTCCTTCTAGCCTTCTTTGTCCTCTGTATTCTTCACTTCTTCCCTTCTTTTTTCCTCATTTGTAAGAGCTTCAGCATAAATTTTCTTCTTTTCAAAACCGATACCTGTCTTATCTGATATTGCCTTTTGGCTTTCTAATATCTATTCAGCATATTAGTGTTATTCTCAAATTTTGAATCATTGACTATTTTATTATTGACTGCTTTCTCAATCTCTTCTTTTAAAGAGGCAATTTCAGTAACATACCTTTCACATTCTTTTCTTGTTATTTCCAACTGTGCTGTTAGATATTATTCATTCTTCTTGGCTTCTTCAAAGTGTGCTTGTAGATCTTCAATTATCTCCTTTGACTCCTTTTCATTTTTCTCGATCTGGTGCTTACATCTTCAATTTTTATTTTAAACAACTTTCAACGCTTCTAAGGAACACATGAGTTCTCCTTCCATATTCACTTCAGCTTCATCCTCTTCTTCTTCTTGATCAACTATTCTTTTGCTTGCAGAGGCACCTTTATGTATGGCTATCTTGTGCTTTCCTGATCTACCTTCAAGCTGTAAAAGTTTTTCAAAAAGGAACCTGCTCTAATACCAATTGTTAAGCACAAAATATACTGAGAGGGGGGGTGAATCAGTATATCATATATCTTATAAAACTTTCCCTTAATCAAATTCCACTTAATCAAACATTCAAGATATGCAATAAAACTAAAACAATAAACACCACACAAGAGAGAGACACCAAATATAACATGGAAACCCAATGTGGGAAAAACCATGGATAACAATCTCAAGTATATGAATGAGCAGCAACCCAAACAATATTCACAAGAAACAACTTGCAAGAGCACCAACCCCTTTGCTGAGCACCAACCCGGCAACTATTCATGAGCACCAACCCCTTTGTCGAGCACCAACCCAGCAACAATTCATGAGCACCAACCCATAGGAGCACCAACCCCTTTGTGTAAACCACACAACTATCTCTCAATGTTGTTATCTCAACAAATGATAGTTCATTACGACATCTCTTTCCTCTCTCTCACCTTTGCTCTTCTAAGCTAGATATAACAAATACAAATCATCCTCTATATTTCATATTACAAATGGCTTCTCAAGCCTTTATTTATAGCTTTCCAAATGACCTTTGGCCTTCCCCCTTTGTGACCCTTCAATCCTCATGGAAAATAGCACCAAACTTGTATGACCCTTCATATCCTTGCCTTTGAAAAGTCATGTGGTGACCCTTCATGAGCAAAAACATCCTTCCCTCTTTTGTCTTTACTTTGGTGACTTTTCGTATTCCTCAAAGTGTCCCTTCATGAGAAATTGTGCCCTTCCTCTTTTGTCTTCACTTGGTGACTCTTGGAATTCCCCAAGATGACTCTTCATGAGAAAATGCATCCCATCCTTCTTTTGTCTTTACCCCGTGACTCTTTGACTTCTCCATGGGCCCTCTTTTGTCTCATATGCAATCAAAAATATATTCATTAATATTAAAAAAATATTAACTTACATTAGCCAAGATATATCTATTACAAAAAATATTAAATGCAATGGGGCCTTTATCACCAATAATGCTAGACCTTTGACATCAATGACAATATTTCCAATATAGGCAAAAAATTATGTCATCAAATGAGCCCTTGAAAAGAGGAAAATGACATGATCTAATGGTCTAAATAAGGATTTTCACTAAAAAGGTGGTTTTAATCTTTGACACAGTTAGATTACCCCAGTAATGTGGATTTAAGCATGATAAAATCAATTTTATTCCCCAGTAAGGCAGTTGGGATTAGTGATCGGTCCAACTAACTTTCACCATTATGAAAATTGGCAAAGGGAGATCATGAAATAAATTTGTGACACGGATTAATGGTGAGATGGTGTAATGGAATGGTATGCATTTGGGCTACCTGATAGTATGAATATACAAATCTTAACTAGAAATGATTAATATTTATTAATGACTTGATTACTATGTGTTTGGTTGTTGTTTGGGTGAGTCTAGGTAGGCTTGTGCAAGGTATGATCTTTTCATCCTTGGTCTAAAATTAGTCTATAACCTAATTGATGATAATATGGTAATCTTCATAAACTAAATAGTGTTGGATATTATATTATATTGTTATATGAAGCTTTGCAATGAGTGATTCGTATTCAACCATGTTATCAGTATAAGGAAATCTGATGTAAAAGAACTTGGGAATGAGATCCCCTTGAGCTATGATAAACAAAAGTCTTGCTTCTGATCCAAATGATGTGAAAGAACCATCAAAATAAAGTTTTCACTACAACTCTTTAGGAGGTGCTTCTGCTATGATCATGATGGAATAATTTGGAAACCCAAAGGTGAGTGGTTGAAGGTTGGAAAAGGGATTTTTGACAAGTTGGTCTGCAAGTACATGTCCCTTGATAGCCTTTTTATTAACATACTCAAACTAAAACTCACTTAGAAGCATTATGTATTTATCCATGCGGCCCTTTAAATCTATTTTTGAAAGTAGATACTTGAGAAGATTTACTTTGGCTATGATGATGGTCTTATTTTTAAACATGTAGTGATGCAAATTTTGGGCTACAAAGACCATGGATCAATAAGTTTTCTCTATTAGCATATAATTATTCTCATACACAATGAATGTACATCTTAGGTCGTATACAACATGTTCTTTTCCTTGTTCATCATGCTAGGCTAAAAGTGCCCCTAGAGCATTTTTAATTATAGAGAAGTAGAGTAATAATGAATTTTCTAGCATAGGTGGTAATAGAATAGGTGGATTGGCCAAGTATTATTTGAAGTGGTCAAAGGATTTCTGGAAATAGACATTTCATGAAAAAATAGTGCCCTTTTGAAGTAAGTGAATGGATGGCATTTGTTATCCAGTTGAAAGTTTGAAATGCTTGATAGATTGTATCTTACCCTACAAACTATGGATCTACTTGAAAATAGATGGAGGTGGAATTTTAGTAATGGCCTTAATCTTATATAGATCAATTTCAATTCCCCTGAAAGGGATAATGAAGCCTAGTAATTTACCTAAATTGATGCTAAATATTCACTTTTTAGGGTTAAGCCTTACTTTGTACTCATAGAGGCTTTCAAATATTTTACACAACAACTTTGGATGTCCTACTCTGGTCTTGGATTTTCCCAAGATGTCATCAAAATAATCCTCAATAATATAATGCACCATGTCATGAAAAATGATAATAAATACACATTGGTATGTGGCATCAATATTCTTGAAGCTAAAAGTTATTAATTGATAACAAAATGTTCCCCAAAGAGTGTTGAATGATGTCTTGTGTTGGTCTTCTAGTGTGACCTTGATCTGATTGTACCCTAAGAAACCATCCATGAGATAAAGTATCTCATACCCGACCATAGATTCCACAATGTCAATATTTGGTAGAAGAAATTTGTCATTTAGGTAGGACTTATTGATGTTATGAAATTTGGTACATAGTCTGATACCTTTTGATTTCTTACCTACTAGCATAATATTGAAGATCTTCTCTGAATAGTTGATGAGATGAATACATCCTACTTTGAGGATTTTTTCTAGTTCTTTCTTGATTAAGACAACAATATGAGGATGCATTTTACTCAACTTCTCTTTAATTGGCTCAGTATCAAAATGTATCATAAGATGATACATAACCAACAAAGGACTCAGACCTGGCATATCATAATAGACCAATGTAAAAATTTCAATGAACTCCCTAAGGAGAGTAGTAAACACTTCACATTCCTCCTCAATGAGAGACACGCCTAATTTTATCCACTTTGGATCATATAATGTTCTAATATTGACCTCAAAAGTGTCCTCCATAAAGAGTGTATAACCATCTTAAAAGAGAGTCAGCAAAGATTTAAAATAATTGGCAATATCAAATTCCTCTAGTCAGACTAGCTCGTCAATTTCACCTAGATATGATGAATTAAGATCACCAAATGGTGGCAAAGGCCATGTAACAAACACTTTTGGACACTCTTGGACAATTTGTTTAAAAACTTGCTATTTTACAATGATATCCAACCCAAATATGATCATGGTATTCGTGGCATCATGAGCTTCATTCAAGGAAGGGTGAACATCCCCATATAATGTCAAGTGAAATAGGTTTTCACTAAGAGATCGACCTTTTTATTTACTATTACCCTAGTCTGAAAGCACCTCAAAGAGGTTTTTACTGTGGGACCTCGATGTTTATTTTGGCTAAATAATTTCACCCACTTTCTAAAATAGATATTAGGATCTAATGTGATAGAAAACCCTTGCTCGTGATCTCCTAAAGGAATATGGTCTCCTAGCCCTAGAAAGTTGCAAATAGCCTCATCATTTCCAAACTCATCAAGTGATACTATGGATTCTTATTGGTCTCAGTCGATGAGTCTAGGGTGATGAATAAAAAGTGGGTAAGGATAGATAATAGGTGTAATGTTACATATGTAATGAGTTTTAAATAGGTTAGTATTGGCTAATTTAATGTATACACTATAATCAGACTCTATGTCATTATTATCATCATCATCACTAGTCATTAGTGTAGGAATATAGATAAGATATGTAGGGTCACCCTCATGTGGTTTAAATCCAATACCATAAGTCCCTTTGTGTTTGGTCATAGAGATAGGCTCAAGAATGCTTTATTTATTTTCCTCTATGCCTCTACCTTCATAAGATTGATTATCCATGATCTAGTTAGGAATGGGATACTTTTTGCTTTGGTAACAATCAACTAGGTCATCATTATAAATCCATTATTCATCTTCATCAAGTGGGTATTGTTCTTGGATAGTGGTTGGTGTGAAAATAATAAGATCTTAGGCATTAAATTTTATTTTTTGTCACCAGTCCATGCAAATATATTTGGCTTTGGGTCTTCCATAAGATTTAGGGTCTTGTGGAAGCTTGGCTATGTGGAATGCATTGTGCGTGAGATATTCACCTGGACCTTTGTTAGAGATGGTAAAATGATTGGATATATTAGGAGGGGGTACAAATTAAGTAGAGGCAAGTCTATCTAGATTAATATAATTAGAAAATTCATTTCTAGGGTCATCTCTTTCTGCTTAATCTATAACTTGGGTCTCAAATATCCCTGAGTTAAGAAATTATAAAATGTGGTGATCATCTTCAAAGACGTAGAATTTATTCACATTATTTGGTACTAAGGGACTTGGGATGAGTTCCACTGATAAGTTTTGTATCCTCTTATCATCTAGGGGTGTCAGGTTTGTAGCAGTAGTTTCCAATGGTAGTAGTTTCCAATGAATAATTTATCTAATTTTTTTCTAGGGATAGGGATGACATTGAAATCATTGAACATTTCTATAAAATCCTGTGTCTTTTATTTTTAATTTCTTAAATAAGATAACTTACATTGGAACTTGATCCTGACTTGGTTCATTATTAGTTTAGAATCTCCAAACACTCTCAGCTCTTTGACCCTATGCTTCAACATAAACTGTAATCCTAAGATCAAGGTCTCATATTTTGTCAAGTTATTAGTACAAGGTGACTAAATCCTATAGGAAATCAGATGGTGTTTCCTTAATGGGTCAATGAGAATAATTCCTACTCTATAACCTTGTTTAGAATGGGCCCCAACAAAATACAAAGATCATAGACCTGGTAATTTAGGGGATTTATCATCTTGGTTTTTTGTACATTTTGTAGGGAAAGTATAAACACCTATGTCAGAGGATACTAAGTTCACTCTTTCATTAATTGCATTATATTATATGATCATGTGTTTCATTTTGGGATCTCTATCAACATGGATCTAATTTGGTACACTTCATATGGTAAAAGTCCCTAGCCATATACTCGTTAAAGGTTTTAGACCAATCTCTACTAATAAATATCCCATAAGCCTCCAGGATCTCCACTACTTGAATATCCATAAATTTTTAGACCTTGGGCTCAGATTCCAGTTGCATATGGACATTCAATATCTTGACCACTACCTTAACTTCAAACTTATCCAACTAGACCATTATTTTCTATGACTTAATAGGCGTTAGTCCCAATTTTTTACAAATTTTGGTAGACATGACATTTGAAAAAACTCTTAAATTAACTAGATAATTATGAATATCTTCCCAAAAAGTTTAACTATAAGGAGGAAAGGTGAGACCTCAACCTTATTCTTGTGTATCAGCATGTTAGTGTGTGTAGGATTGGGTTTATGCTAAACTAGCTTGTCTATGAGGGGCTTTAAGAGGAGATCTCTTTACTCAATGATCTGAGAAAGCTCATGCAAAGTGATATTTGCCTTGATCTTCTTCATGTACTTTACTATGTGGTATCTTATCTTACTAGTGGTAGGCTAGGTATCTTTATTTGGCTTAAGATTATTTACTTTTGGTGAGAGAGGTTAGGGGGTCATTCTTTTCTCTTGGATCGAAAGGAGTGGCACTATTTTTAGGATGGGTTGACATGGTAAGGGGTTATTATTATTTCTAGTTCCTAAGATCATAGTTACTCTTTTAAAATTGTTGGAAATCCTGCACCTAATTAGTGTCATCTTCTAGTTCATTGTCTCCATAGATGGGGAAGTCTAATGTCTCTAGTACCATGGTAATGCTTAGATATCTTGGAGTGTTAGAGGCCTCATCCTAATTGGTATCCTTGGGGTGGTTTGGGACTACCTCATACTCTTCCATCTCTTTATAGAATATGTTGAATACATTACATAATTCAATGTAATTGAGTTCCATATGTTGGGTTGTATTTTTCACATAACACAAATTAGGTAAGGTCAACTCATAGATGTTGATCTCAGGGAGTTTATTAGGTGATGGCTCTAGTTGGTTGCTACAATGGTTATAAGGATGATTTTACCACTAATAAGTGAAGTTCAAGTTGGAAATTTCACCACCATTATTTCCAATCTATCTCTAGAGGCCCAAGAAGTCATTACTGATCTTTTATATCATGTGTTGTATAACATCCAACACATTCTTGGTGGACTCCTGGGACACATTTTATACATTATTTATAGTGGGGACTAGTGTTTGATTGTGAGCTTAAGGTCCTACTTCATTATTGATTAGGATAAGGAATCTTGTGGGTTGATTAGGAGTATCATGTCTCAAATTAAGTTGGTTTGTCATTGGCACAAGTCATGGCATGGGTATATTTTGGTTAGTGGTAAAGAGGGGGTTCAAATCAGGCATATTTGGTAGTGTATTCAGGATGGTTGGAGCTAATAAGCATTGAATATTTAGTTGTATGTCTACTTTGATAGCTTCATCGTAAGATATAATTAAGTATTCCACTAACGGGTCTTTGTGTAGGAACATAATAGTCCAAGGATCTTGTACATTTTTTTACAATTCAAGGGCTAGCTAGGTGTTATCACTTAGATCTTAAACCTCCTCATTCAATCAACTAATATAATGGTAATAATGAGATCATCCCCAAAGTGTAGTGCCTTGGCTCTTTGGAGATGAACCTATGGAGAGGACTAGCTCCTTCCTAAACTAGATGCACCTGATTTAAGATCAGTTACAGGCCTAAAACTATGCTAAAAATACATATTTATAACTAAGACTAAAAATTTTGGTCATGGAAAAAGGACAAGGATAAACTAATACTATAAAATAAGATGCACTAAAATCCAGGGATCTCCTCCACTTGCTTAGAACAACATAAGAGAACCTATAAGGACTAAAACATCTCATACATAATATTCAAACTGAACCTCTCTTGCATAAGTGTTTTGTATATAGGTATGAGACTTAGGACATAACTAGGAGGGTCATCGTCTACCTTGAAAAAGGTTAGAATGATGAACTTACACTACTAGTTCATGCATAAGTCTAATGATACACAATATACAACCTACAAAAGATAATATTCTTGCATAAAGGTGAAGAGAATTGGAAAATTCAAGAGAAAAACAACTTTATTCAAGAATAGATCAACAATTCATGAAACACACATAGTATGAAAGTATTTAAACAAGGCTAATTAATTATTTTATTGATTCTAAGGCATTAAGCCAGCATTTCAAGTCTCCAAAAGATTATATTATCATCATACCCAAGAAGAGGGATCATGAATAAGGCATTTTCAACCCTGTATATAAGAAAATTATCTAAGAGAGAAGAAGAAATCACTAAAAGACTGCATAAATGTTTTTACATCACTAATCTAACCCATGCAAGCAAAGAAAAGAGATATGGAAAATATGAGCATTAAGGTCTCCCCAACGCATTAGGTTTGCCATCATGTTGGTCTCCATGGAAAGTGTGCATATTAGTGGAGGTGAAGGCCCCACTTTTGCTCTCCTTGACCTTTGAAAGTCTTTTGCATACATGGTTTACTCCATCAAGGTTATTCCAATGCTTGGAAAACATGGATCTTTTTTACTAATGGCATTAACTCGCCCATCTCCACCTCTCATGCATGTTGGATTTTTGACTTGAAAAAGGATCTCATACACCTATTTAGATTTGTGTTTGACTTTCCATGACCACCACTCTATGAAGGGGGTTACACACCTCAAGGGGGTAGTTTTCCAATGCCTCATACCTCTTTCATGCTCTCAATGGCCATTTAATTCACCTATGGTCATGATTGATAGTATATATAAACATAAGCTAACCTAAATTCACCTTGAAATTCATGTGAGGGTCTCTAGGAGAGGTAGATAAGCTGATGTAGCATCTTATTTTCTCATGATAACTCCTTGAGAGACCAAGAAACATGCACTTTCATGCTTGACATCTTCATCTTGTCTTATATTTTACCTTGCCAACCTATAATAAACCCTTTACAATCTCAATCTCTTTAATTTTTAGGCCTCATACATGGTTTATAGGCTTTGACATCCTCATACATCCCTCCAAAACTTACCAAGAACCTTGAAACTTATTCACCTTATCAGTTGGGCCTACAAGTGAGTGTGGAGGAGCTTTGAGAACATTGTTAAGATTTGATCACTTAAGGAAACCTTCTACAACTTTAGAATTTTACTCAATCCTTTTAATTTGGTTATAATGACCTAAGATATTGAGATACATTTTTAGGCTCTTTGATCTTTTTAAGCATGTATAAGTTTCTTCATAGGCTCCATAATTGAGATCTTTTGAAACTTGAAAACTAGACTTGAAAAGCCTTTTTAATGTTTGTAAGTTTGAAACTGAGTTTGGAAGATCCTTGAATCCTATCTCTTTGTCTTTGAGTCCTGTATATATACTAAAAAACCATTATCTTCTCTTTTAACATCATGAAAATCTTTTGACACGCCTGCAAGCCTGCAATTTTCTATGATAGAGCATTTTGTCTTCCTAGTGGTCAAGCGTATGGATAAATGTTTGGATCATATTGTGGCTATGACAACACAACATCATGTTTTCATAACCATGTATACTCCTCTACAACTTATTTTAAAGTCTTAAGACCATGGATCTCTCAAAGGAAGATCAACCTGTAACTTGCTTGAGAGAGACATATAGGCCTACAAGCCTTCTTGACTACAAAATTTAATGAAAAAATGAGTCTTTATACCATGTAAATATTTATCACACACATATAATTTTTTCCCAGCTTATCATAATTATCATTATATCTAACCAACCTTGATCATGCAAGAAAACACAAAATAGGAGTTTTCTAGGCTTAAAACTAGGTCTATAGACTGAGTTTTAAGCATACCTTTATTTCTAGCTCTCAGATCACTTTATAACCACTTGTGACACTTTGATAACATGTTCATACACATTCATACCAATTTTAATCAATTTTTTAGGGTTATTTTTTGTTTTATGAGTTTTTATCCCCAAACACTAGTGGGCCTACAAGTACGCTGAGAGCCTTCAAAATCAGAATTTGAGTTTTCAACATTACTTTGGCACCATTCCACTTGGAAAAGTTTTGACCCATAATATTCCTCCCTTATAATTTTTTTAATAACCTTTTTTTAACCTTAAAACATGGATAAATAAGCCTTTTTTATTGTTTTTTACACTTTTCTTGACATTGTAAAACTAATGGACCTATAAGTGTGTTGTTTAGCTCAATAGAAACTTGATCTAAGGTTCAAAGACTAAATAAGCATCTTCAAAACATTTATGAACATATTTAAACTCATTCTATCCACTAGCATGATTTAAATTATTCATACTTATTTGTGAAAGCTTCAAATGAGAGTTTTGAGACCTTGCAAGATGAGGTGCAAACATGCAAGTTGGTTATTTGAAGTTTTAAAACCTTGAATCTTGGGTTTAGGTCATAATATTTGTTTCATTTCAATTAAGAGCTCTCAACTATAAATAGATGACTGTAAATTATTTTGTGCGTTTGTTTTCATACCTCTTAATCCTATAGACCTACTCACAGACCTATAGTTATCTTGAAAGAGCCTATTACCTCATGTTTATTTATCATATAGGACTGAAACATGCTTTAAAAAAATTACTTGGTCTTTTTCATTAAGCCCTACAACTTACTAAATAAGATTTTTAAACGTGTCTATGGGCTTGCTAGCAGCCTAGACTTGTAACAATGCACTTATAGACCTATAGGAGGGTCTTTAGAGCTTTGATCATCCTTTAACATGGAAAATTTTAGTTTTTATTTATAGTCAACTAGCTATAATTAGGTTTTCTTATTTTTAAAATGGCTATTTTTTCCAATATACATAGGTTGAATTGCCAAAATTTTATACAATTTTATAGTTTGAGACATAGATTCACCTTATAAATTATAGTCGATCCTATTTCAGGACATAGACTCATCATAATTACTATACATATATAGGTTTGATTCACCAAAAATTTATATGAGACATGTATAGGTTAGTATAGAATTGCCAAGTATATATGTATATGTATATAAGGACCACCTAAGACTATTATGTGAAAATGTTTTGAATATTCTTTGGTGCCACATTCTATTGCTTCTATATGGTTTCAATAACTAAAAAACTTAACAAATATTTTTCAAAACTAATGTTTATTTTATTTTTAGCATTGAATGTGGTGCAGGTGGAATTAAATCTACAGGTATTGAGGTTTAGATCTTGCCCTATTTTTTAGTGAATTGACACTAGCATATTGAGGGGCCTAAGGAAAAATTTAATGTTGGTCTAACACGTCACACATGGGATTAATGGAATTTGGTCAAATACATATGTGATAGTTTCTTAAATTTTCTTATCATTTATGCAAGCTCTTGGTAGAAGTGAAGCTCTGGTAGTCAAAACATTGGGATGAGAGGTTAGAAACAATAGTGCAGATAATTTTTAAGTTAGTTTCTTTATGATTACAACTGCAAAGTATGGATTTGTGTTTTTTTTTTATTCTAAATACTAAGAGCAATTGTTTACATGCACAGTCATGTGTCGTGAAATGAATAAATATAATGATAAGTTATTTGAAAAGCATTTATTTAAAGATTTTTGATGATGATTTCTCATTTTTTCTAGTCATTAATGCAAGCTATTCGTAGAAGCAAAGCTCTGACAGTCAAAATATTGGGATGAGAGGTTGGAAACAAAGGTGTAGACAATTTCTAAGGTAGTCTCCTTGTGATTGCAACTGCAAGGTATGAATTTTTATTTCTTTATTCTGAAAAATGAGAGTAGTTGTTTGCATGCAAATTCATATATCTTGAAAGGAAAAAATATAATGGTAAGTTACCTTAAAAGCATTTCTTTAAAGATTTTTTCTAACATTTTTTTAATTTTTCTAGTCATTGATGCAAGCTATTGGCAGAAGTGAAGCTCTGGTAGTCAAAAGATTGGGATGAGGTGTAGATAATTTCTAAGCTCATTTCCTTGTGATTACAACTAAAAGTTATGGATTTTTGTTTTTTTTTCTCTAAAGAATGAGATAAGTTATTTGTATCCATAGTCATCTATCTTAAAATGAATAAATATAATGATAAGTTCCTTGAAAAGCATTTCTTTAAAGATATTTTCTCAAAACACTATGCATGTTGGTTTTCTTGAAAATTTTGTGTATATCTGCAAATATTTTCCTTAAACTCAAAATATGTGAAATGGGTATTTTTGGGTTAGTTAAAAACATGGTTAAAATGATCACGAGTCTTTATTGTGTTTATTCATTTTGTTCTTTGTGCTTTGTTTAAAATAAGAATCTTGTATGCTATTATTTTTCAAATGAAATCAATTTCTTGTTTATTTAAAAGGGTTTAAAGTTTCTCAGAGGAAACCAATTTATTATTTACTTAAAAGAAGTATGTGGTAAAGACCAACCAAATAATATAATAAATTGAGTATAGCTAGAATTGTGAAAAAAATTAGAGTATAGAGAGTAAATAATAAACCAACTATATGTCCATAAGACAAGACAACTATGAAAAGAGAGGATGGCATAACTAAAAAAAATGAGCACATATGGTAAGATCATGTTCAGTACTTATTATAAATTGAGTACAGACCTCTGTAAGTCTCTTAAAATACTAATCTACGATTGACCATTAAATTATGATATTTGACATTGAATTATGAGAATGTTAGTTTGTTGTTTTAGTTTCTCTTAATTATGATAATGATTATATTTTTATTTTCATTGTTCTATTTTCATTGATAAAACACTTTTATAAAATTAGAAATCTTTCCTTCAAGATATTGCCTCCTTTATAAGCGTTACTCTATTGGATAGATTAGATTATATTATTTGAAATCTAATTAATATATATATATGATAATTGAAATATTTAATTAGTGCATCAATCATTATTATTCTCAAAATTTATATGTGTGTGTGTGTGTGTGTGTGTGTGTGTGTGTGTGTGTGTGTGTGTGTGTGTGTGTGTGTGATAATTGAGATATTTAATTAGTGCATCATTCATTATTATTCTCAAAATTTATAAAAACTCTTATGCACATCTCAGAAACATTTATTGCTTTATAGAATCATTTTTATTTTACAACCATAAAAATAAAGATCTAAAGTGCAACAAAACAGTTACTAAGAAATTGTAGCATGTCCTTATAAATTTATGTTGGCCCCTATTTCCATGTTTTGAATTTTCAAGTGAGTTGTGGTTTGGTTCAAGTTTTAATTTATAGATTGTGCAAATTTATATTTTGTCTATGATATCATTTTCATATTGATATTTTGGTACTTCATTTTTTAGCTTTTTATAAACAAATGTGTTGGTATCATTGCTTATTTTTAGGTGCCATCTTTCAAACTGACAAAGCAAAAGTTATTCAGGAAGTGAAATGGTGATTTCATCCTTAAAAAGAGTGTTTTACATTAGTAATTTATAAAGTTAGCATTTAAAGTATTTTGATTTTAAAAATGTATACTCCTATTTTGAGTGTTAGGAAATTAATTGGGGGTTCGTCAAAGGGAAATACCTTGTTATCATATTTTGATAGACATCAACAAGAAAAACCATTAAAAATAAATACTGGCTTAGAAAATTAACTAGAAATGAACATTATTTTTCATGATCAAGATCATGTTCAATAGGATTCTTATCACTTTCAATCAATAGATATAAGTAACAATGTCAATGATTATGACATAGTTGGTTTAAGATAATATGGTTCTAAAAGTGTTGATGATTCAACCTCACAAGTGATAGGACCTAGGCTCACAAAGCTCTAATACCAACTGTCAGGATCCACTGCCCACTAAGGGCACACTTGATTACCTTTGTATTAGCAACTAAACATGGAATTTAACCAGAATGATAAGTAACTAGAAATATGAAACAACACAGAATATGAGAGACAATACCCAATTGTATTAATACTTATCCAGAAGGAAATACAATAAAGAAGATGCCACACTTCTTCTTCCCACACCTCTAGAGCTCCCACACTTTTAGGGCTCACCAGTAATTCTCCTTCAACAGTTCACTCTCTCAATTACGGTCACAATAATCAACTCAAACACAGAGTTGTTGTTCACCTCCACCAGTCAGTAACAACGCTGCCAGTACACCAAGTACACAACCGTACTCCAAGTAGATCTCCCTGCTCTTACAACAACCTACAAATCATCAAACCTTACTTACCACATAGATATCTCTACACCCTGAAGAACCCTTGTCCTTGCCTCACCAAGTCCTTATGATTATTCAACCATTACCCCGGTGGATCTTCTACCATAAATTTGCACACCCTAAAACTCTACCTGATCATACACGCTCAGCACCCCTTTAGAACTAGGAGGAGCTACTCTTGCTCTCTCTACAAGCATAATGGATATCGAGCACTCTTGCTCTCTCTCTTCTAGTACAATTTTATAATACAGCCCATGAGTCTATTATATAGATCTCATGCATACAATAATTAGACATTCTTAATTACAATAATTAGAAACACAGCTCCAAAACTAAAATAAGTCTTTACATGCAAATTGACTGTCCAAAAATAGACCAGTTCTTGACCCGCATGCAAATGCATGCACACACAGGTTGTCGATGTCGGCTCATTCCTGACCAATGTCAGCCAACTCAATACCGATGTCGGTTGCTTCTGCACTATAATATGACTAACATCGGTTGATCAGACCGATGTCGGTTGCCCTGCAACTTGTTCTGCAACTCATCAACCTCCGTAACTCCTCCTGTTCGCATCTTGGTGAAGCTTTTAGCTCCACAACCTAAAAATCTCCCACTTAGAGATAAATAGCTGCACCTGTACCTATACACCATCTAATTTGTTTCCTAGCTTGTATCCCTCTTCAAGCTCAATCATGAAGACCAACCACCACACAACCTATGGTGTACCTCTTGTCATCCAAGTAACCTCCCACATTCGAACCTACAAATCCATGTAGTGAAGTCCCTGACCCTGCATAGCATGAATCCCTACTGCTGGCCCCTCTCAAATACTTGAGAACCCACTGAAACGCTTTCCAATGCTTCTTCCCTGAATTGGCTCCAAACTCTCTGACAACTCCCACTGCTTGGGAAAACTCAGGTCTACACCAGACCTCATGTGATTTCTGACACTGTTATATGCTCAGCTTAAACTGTCCAGCCCTTGGTGTGCTTACCGGTTATGCATCCTACGTATTGAACCCCGCCAACACCTTCTTCACATCAGCTCCTGGAGACAAAATCAACCTATGATCTTCCATGTCTCTTATGCCAAAGAATTTCGCTGCTCCCAAATTCTTCATGACATACCTCTGAACTAACTTTACCTTTAGCTTAGAAACTCCTTGCATGTGTGACCAAGCAACAAGCAACCACACCATATACAAAAACAAGATAATGTTGTGACCATTATCCAACTTGGTAAAGAAAACACAACGGTTACATTGACCTTGACCAAAGCCATGCTTTGTCATACACCTGTCAAACTTGTACCACTGTCCTACAGCCTGCTCAAGACCATATACCCTGGCCTTCTATCTCACGTGTCCATCCACTCTCTTCTCTAACCTAAGAATCCATTCATCTGTCAGTGCTTTTATCCCAGTTGGAAACTCTACCAAAACTCCTACTTGGTTCTCTTCCAAAGAATTCATGCCATGCTCCCACTATTTCCTAGATTCTACCTGCATTGCCTCTTCACATCTTCCTGGTTCTTGACCATCAGTGAGCAACAAGTAATATAAAGAAGGTGAACCACAAATATGAGGTTCACTTACCCTTTCAGTCCTCCACATGGGCATTTGAGACTCCTTGGCAGTGTGTTGTCCACCCAACATCCATTCTAGTGACTGATCTCGGCCATCTCCCAATCTGTAATCGATTGACGTCGGTTCCCTGCGATTGACCCTAACTGCCAATGTTGGTTTCCCCTGACCGACATCAGTTTGCACCTGCTCGACACCACCAACTCTGCTATTCTACACATGATCGACGTTGGTACCTATCTATTTGATGTCAGTTTCTCCTAACCGATGCCGGTAACTGTGTTCTCCTATGAGTCATGACTTTTTACCCGCGAGCTCACCTTGGATCAAAACCTTGTCTAAATCAACACAGCCTTGCTCAGAATAATTTAGTCCCCCTAGCTGATCTATGTCCATCATCTCCTCCATGAACACCAAGGCTTTCCAGTTCTTAAGTTTGTCAAAAACATTTGTCTTCCACTTAAGAACATGCATTCCTTTCTTACACATGTGACCAAGCCTACAAAGTGACATCTCTGCAATAGAAGGTGAATCAATAATATAATTAGATAGATAAAGGATACCTACATTCTTACCATTGTCTAATTCAAGTGCATCCACTGTGAGAGTTACTGTGCATCTCTCATCACCCAACTTTTTTGAAGAAATTAGACTCATCTTCAACACTGGGACCTGCATGACATCCTCCAACACCCATGTGTTACCCGTCTGCAATTTTAGCTTCACTTCCCCTTTGCCAATAATCTGACAAGGCTCACCAGCCCCTAAATAAATCTCTCCAAAGTCTCCCTGGACATACTCATGAAAATATGCTCTATTTCGGGATGCATGGAAAGAGGCAACAGAATCTATAAACTAAGATTCTACTTTATCTAGAGTATCATGTGCAACAACACCTGCAACATCTGCTTCTTCATTTCCTTCATGCTGATCTTCTACCAACCAACAATATTTCTTTACCTGCTCTTTCTTTCCATCAATCGGTAATGGACCATTCGTGATATTCAGTTTCTCCATTCGTAGCTTACTTTCTTCTGCCATTGCTATACTCCCACCCAATCAGAAACCCCTGTGAGTGACCTGTAATCAACAAAACACTTAACACGCTCTAACCACCTATTAGTGTACCTAACCACACTTTGATGAACCTGTAACCTCACTCTGATACCACTTGATAGGACCTAGGCTCACAAAGCTCTGATACCAACTGTCAGGATCCACTGCCCACTAAGGGCACACTTGATTACCTTTGTATTAGCAACTAAACACAGAATTTAACTGGAATGATAAGTAATTAAAAATATGAAACAACACAGAATATGAGAGACAATACCCAATTGTATTAATACTTATCCATAAAGAAATACAATAAAGAAGATGCCACACTTCTTCTTCCCACACCTCTAGAGCTCCCACACTTCTAGGGCTCACCAGTAATTCTCCTTCAATAGTTCACTCTCTCAATTACGGTCACAACAATCAACTCAAACATAGAGTTGTTGTTCACCTCCACCAGTCAGTAACAACACTACCAGTACACCAAGTACACAACCGTATTCCAAGTAGATCTCCCTGCTCTTGCAACAACTTGCAAATCACCAAACCTTACTTACCACATAGATATCTCTACACCCTGAAGAACCCTTGTCCTTGCCTCACCAAGTCCTTATGATTCTTCAACCAGTACCCCGGTGGAACTAGGAGGAGCTACTCTTGCTCTCTCTACAAGCACAATGGCTATCTAGCACTCTTGCTCTCTCTCTTCTGAAGGAGCTAATCTTTGATCTCTCTCTTCTAGTACAATTTTAAAATACAGCCCATGAGTCTATTATATAGATCTCATGCATACAATAATTAGACATTCTTAATTATAATAATTAAAAACGCAGCTCCAAAATTAAAATAAGTCTATACATGCAAACTGATTGTCCAAAAATAGACTAGTTCTCGACCCGCATGCACACACAGGTTGCCGACGTCGGCTCCTTCCTGATCGATGTCAGTCGACTCATAACTAACGTCAGTTGCTTCTGCACTATAATATGACCAACGTCAGTTGATCAGACCGACGTCGGTTTCCTTGCAACTTGTTCTGAAACTCATCAACCTCCGCAACTCCTCCTGTTCGCATCCTGGTGAAGCTTTTAGCTCCACAACCTAACAATCTCCCACTTGGAGATAAATAGCTACACCTGTACTTGTACACCATCTAATTTTTTTCCTAGCTTGTATCCCTCTTCAAGCTCAATCATGAAGACCAACCACCACACAATCTGTGGTGCACCTCCTGTCATCCAAGTAACCTACCACATCCAAACCTACAAACCCATGTAGTGAAGTCCCTGACCCTGCATAGCATGAATCCCTACTGCTGGTCCCTCTCAAATACCTGAGAACCCACTGAAATGCTTTCCAATGCTTCTTCCCCAAATTGGCTCTGAACTCTTTGAAAACTCCCACTGCTTGGGAAAACTCAGGTCTACACCAGACCTCATGTGATTTCTGACACTATTTTATGCTCAGCTTGAACTGTCCAGCCCTTGGTGTGCTTATCAGTTTTGCATCCTACATATTGAACCCCGCCAACACCTTCTTCACATCAGATCCTAGAGACAAAATCAACCTATGATCTTCTATGTCTCTTATGCCAAAGAATTTTGTTGCTCCCAAATTCTTCATGACATACCTCTGAACTAACTTTACCTTTAGCTCAGAAAATCCTTGCATGTGTGACCCTGCAACAAGCAACCACACAATATACAAAAACAAGATAATGTTGTGACCATTATCCAACCTAGTAAAGAAAACACAACGGTTACATTGACCTTGACCAAAGCCATGCTTTGTCATACACCTGTCAAACCTGTACCACTGTCCTGCAGCCTGCTCAAGACCATATACCCTGGCCTTCTATCTCAAGTGTCCATCCACTCTCTTCTCTAACCTGGGAATCCATTCATCTGTCAGTGATTTTATCCCAGTTGGAAACTCTACCAAAACTCCTGCTTGGTTCTCTTCCAAAGAATTCATGCCATGCTCCCACTGTTTCCTAGATTCTACCTACATTACCTCTTCACATCTTCCTGGTTCTTGACCATCAGTGAGCAACAAGTAATATAAAGAAGGTGAACAAGTAATATGAGGTTCACTTACCCTTTCAGTCCTCCACATGGTGTTTGAGACTCCTTGACAGCTTGTTATCCACCCAACATCTGTTCTAGTGACCGATCTCAGCCATCTCCCAATCTGTAACTGATCGACGTCGATTCCCTGCGACTGACCCTAATTGTCGACGTCAGTTTCCCCTGATCAACGTCGGTCTGCACCTACCCGACACCACCAACTCTGCTATTTTGCACATGACTGATGTTGGTACCTGTCTGTTCGATATCAGTTTCTCTTGATCGATGCTAGTAACTGTGTTCTCCTGTGAGTGATGACTTTTTACCCGTGAGCTCACCTTGGATCAAAACCCTGTCCAAATCAACACAGTCCTACTCAGAATAATTCAGTCCCCTCAACTGATCTCTATCCGTCATCTCCTCCATGAACACTAAGGCTTTCCAGTTCTTAAGTTTGTCAAAAACATCTATCTTCCGCTTAAGAACATGCATTCCTTTCTTACTCATGTGACCAAGCCTACAAAGCCACATATCTGCAATAAAAGGTAAATCAATAATATAAGTAGATAGATAAAGGATACCTAATTTCTTACCACCATCTAATTCAAGTGCATCTGTTGTGAGAGTTATTGTGCATCTCTCATCACCCAACTTTTCTGAAGAAATTAGACTCATCTTCAACACTGGGACCTGCATGACATCCTCCAACACCTGTGTGTTACCCGTCTGCAATTTTAGCTTCACTTCCTCTTTGCCAATAATCTGAAAAGGCCCACCAGCCCCTAACAAAATCTCTCCAAAGTCTCCCTGGACATACTCATGAAAAGATGCTCTATTTCAAGCTGCATGGAAAGAGGCAACAGAATCTATAAACTGAGATTCTACTTTATCTAGAGCATCATGTGCAACAACACCTGCAACATCTGCTTCTTCATTTCTTTCTTGTTGATCTTCTACCAACCAACAATCTTTCTTTACCTGCTCTTTCTTTCCATCAATCAGTAATGGACCATTCGTGCTATTTTATTTCTCCATTCGTAGCTTACTTTCTTTTGCTAGTGCTATACTCCCACTCAATCAGAAACCCTTGTGAGTGACCTGTAATCAACAAAACACTTAACACGCTCTAACCACCTGTTAGTGTACCTAACCATGATTTGATGAACCTGCAACCTCACTCTGATACCACTTGATAGGACCTAGGCTCACAAAGCTTTGATACCAACTGTCAGGATCCACTACCCACTAAGGGCACACTTGATTACCTTTGTATTAGCAACTAAACATAGAATTTAACCAGAATGATAAGTAACTAGAAATATGAAACAACACAGAATATGAGAGACAATACCCAATTGTATTAATACTTATCCAGAAGGAAATACAATAAAGAAGATGCCACACTTCTTCTTCCCACACCTCTAGAGCTCCCACACTTCTAGGGCTCACCAGTAATTCTCCTTCAATAGTTCACTCTCTCAATTACGGTCACAATAATCAACTCAAACACAGAGTTGTTGTTCACCTCCACCAGTCAGTAACAACGCTGCCAGTACACCAAGTACACAACCATACTCTAAGTAGATCTCTCTGCTCTTGCAACAACCTGCAAATCACCAGACCTTACTTACCACATAGATATCTCTACACCCTGAAGAACCCTTGTCCTTGCCTCACCAAGTCCTTATGATTCTTCAACCAGTACCCTGGTGGATCTTCTACCATAAATTTGTACACCCTAAAACTCTCCCTGATCATACACACTCAGCACCCATTTGGAACTAGGAGGAGCTACTCTTGCTCTCTCTCTTCTGAAGGAGCTAATCTTTGCTCTCTCTCTTCTAGTACAATTTTACAATACAGCCCATGAGTCTATTATATAGATCTCATGCATACAATAATTAGACATTCTTAATTACAATAATTAGAAATGCAGCTCCAAAACTAAAATAAGTCTTCACATGCAAATTGACTGTCCAAAAATAGACCAGTTCTTGACCCGCATGCAAACGCATGCACACACAAATTATCGACGTCGGTTGCCCTATAACTTGTTTTGCAACTCAGCAACCTCCGCAACTCCTCCTGTTCACATCCTGGTGAAGCTTTTAGCTCCACAACCTAACAACAAGTTCATGAAATTTGTCACAACTCCAAAAAATGAAGTCAAGAGAATGGGAAATTTTAAGGATTTTTCAAGGTGAATGGATTTATAAATATCCTTTCATTGATCATGTTTTGAATGAAGACACTAATGATCCACCAAAAAAGTGTAGATGCAAGATATGTAGTTATAAATTGGGGAGGGATAAATGCTTACAGTTAAAACTAGATACCATTGAGAAACATGTGGGGAAAGTGTATAAAAAAAATTATAAATGGAGAGGATAAATTAGTGATACAATGGAGAACAAAATAAGAGTCTCTTCATGTTAGGTATGCAATTGAATATGATGAATACCTAGCAAAATCTTCATGCAAGGGGAAGAAACATTGTAACTCTATTTAGAAAAATGATGGGAATCAACCAAAAGTAAAAAACTATATAACTTTGTTTATTTTTCACATTTTAAAGAAATGTTTACCAAAGACCGATTATCTAGGATATAAGTACATACTACAATTTATTAGCATCCTAAACTTTCCAAATACTCATTAGTCAGTTACTAGTGGTTGGGAATGAGATAATTGTCTTATTGAAGTAGAAAAGGAGGATCTTTAATAGAAGATAAGACTTTTAAGATACATAGCATTGTCATTGGATGAAGTTACAGCCATTAATAACACTTCTTTGGTGTGTATGCATGTTTACACTATTGTAAATCATGTTCATCATCCTCATTTTCTTTCCATTCATAAAATGAAAGAAAATGAAACTTCTCAAAACTTTTTAGAACTAGTCAAGAATAATTTGAAAGAGGTTGGTGGCATGGATGATTTCTAAATTGCAAGAAATATTGTTTGTGTAGGGGTAGATGGATCATTGGTTATGCAATGTCAAATAAGTGGTCTTCGTGTAAGGCTAAAAAAAAATTGTACACCATATATGATTAATATTCATTGCATGGCACATAGAATGAATTTAGCATTCAAAATTGTGAGCAAGTTTACATTAGTCTCAAAATTTTAAGATCTTATTCGTGAAATCCATTCATGCTTTTGTATAAGTCCAAAAATATTTTTACAATTTTAAAATTTCGTTGAAGGTTTAATGCAAGGAAACAAGATACTTAAGGATGTTGATACTCGATGGATTTTCTTTTGTGGGCTAGCACATAGAGTATATATGTAGAATATCAGTCATTGATGGGAATAATGGAGGAACATTGCCACACAATAAATAAAGCTCTAAATATTTTATTTTGGTTAACTGATATAGAGACATTATTGACCTTATGCGGCCTTTCACCCATGTTGGATGAAATGAATTTAATTATAAACAAATCTCAAGAAATAACAATGTACATATAGGAATATTCTATGTTGAAAAAATAATATGCCTTGCCCTTGATAATTTATATTTAACACAAGATTCATTTACAAGGGAAAAGTTCACAAGCTGGATCTTGATGACAAATATTGAACATAGTGGTAACTATTTCTAGTTTAATGAAGATGGATATTTATGTATAGAAGTGTGAAAATATAAAATACCCCTACACACTTTTGACACAGTTGGTCAATCTAATAAACTCAAAGAATTTCTTGTTAAAAGGGATTGATTCCTTGAGGTTATATCATATATAAGGTCCACATTGA
Source organism: Torreya grandis (assembly GCA_037957365.1). Taxonomy (NCBI): domain Eukaryota; kingdom Viridiplantae; phylum Streptophyta; class Pinopsida; order Cupressales; family Taxaceae; genus Torreya; species Torreya grandis. The sequence goes on from JARHVA010000384.1 coordinate 3,760,827, forward strand.
AGTAAATTGTAAAATATCTATCTTCAGAGATTAGAGATCATTTTCTTCAATATGAGCTACTAGAATCCATCACTGTGGTGTACCCTCAATATTGGAAAAATGCTAGCTCATCAGATTTTTAGAATAAAATCAAAATCTTATCCCAACACTTCTGCAAGAGTGTAGAATTTAATGGTGAACAAATTGAAGTCATTTTAGATTTTTCAAAGCTAGGTGAGCAGTCTATTTGATTTACCACAATAATATTAGAACAAGTTATACTTGTGGATAATTGTTTTGAAAATGACTCAATTACTAGACTATGGACTACTTTAAGTTTGAGTGAAATATTACATGATGATACCTCAAAACATTTTAGTCTTGCTAATTTATACCAAACAATGATTTTGGGCTCAATGGAAGACAACAAAAATTTTAGTGCATTGTCATTTTTAAATTCAAAGTTAATAAACAAACTTGATAATAATTTGGAGGCTTACTTGAGGCTCTATACAACTAGATATAGTGTCTTCAATTTTCTATTTGATAGAGCTCTATCAATTTGGTAGTCTACATCTAAAAGAAGAGGATTAACTAATAATTCTTCAAACATACTAAAAGATTTCTACAATTTTGGATCCGATTCCAACAACTTTTGAAGAGAATGCATGTAACAATTGTCAAGAACAAAATGAAGAAAATTGGCATGTTGAAATTTTAGAATTAGGCATCTAAAATCCAAGGTCGATTGAGGAAGGACAATAGATTTTGTGATCCCAAATAATTTTCCATGGATTCATATAGCTAGATTGAATTTTGATAATTAATACTGGGTGACTTTAATTTTGATGGAAAAGTGTTAATACTTGATTAGAAAAACATGTATTTTTGTGTTCTGTTTGATTAAGAGAACTTGTCTGTAACAGTTGTAAACTCTATTATAAAGATGCATAAGTATATTGTGGTGTTTCCTTATTATTTTATAATAATTAGGTATATTTTTGTTTTTTTTTTATTAAGAGAACATGTCTATAACAATTGTAAACTCTATTAGAAAAATGCATAAGTATATTGTGTCATCCCCTTGTTATTTTATACCAAGCAGGTGTATTTGTGTGTTATGTTTGATTAAGAGAACATGTCTATAATAGTTGTAAACTTTTTTATAGAGAAGTATATTATGGTGTTCCATTGTTATTTAATACCAAACAAGTTTATTTTTTGTGTTCTATTTGATTAAGAGAACATGTCTATAACAATTATAAACTCTATTATAGAGATGCATAAGTATATTGTGGTGTTATCTTGTTATGTTATACCAAGTAGGTGTATTTGTGTGTTCTATTTGATTAAGAGAATATGTCTATAACAGTTTTAAACTCTATTATAGAGATGCATAAGTATATTATGTCGTTTCCTTGATATTTTATACCAAGTAGGTGTATTTTTGTGTTTTGTTTGATGAAGAGAACATGTCTATAATAGTTATAAACTCTATTATAAATTTATGCATAAGTATATTATGGTGTTTTCTTATTGTTTTATACCAAACTTATTTGAGGTATCAATATTTTAATGAACTGTAAGTATCTATATTGGACTAACAACCTCACTTTTGCTAATAGCTTGCATAAATGACTAGAAGAGAAAACCATCACATATGTATTCGAGTAACTTTCATTAATCCCATGGGTGATGTGTTGGACCGACATTAAATTTTGCCTTGTCCCTTCAATATGTTGGCACTAATTCATTAAAAAATGGGGCAAGATCTCAACATAAAGGTAATAATTATATTTTAGTTGGCATAGTTTTTTAATTAAAATAAAAATATATTTAAAAGTCCATTATTGATTATGGACATGGTTAAGACATTTTGGCACACCTTATAATTATTGATTATAAATATGGTTAATACATGTGAAAGACAATGTTTTGAGAAACTATCTTTAAATAAATGCTTTTTAGGGAACTTATTATTATATTTATTAATTTCAAGATAGATGATTGTGCATGCAAATAACTATTCTCAGTATTTAGAACAAAAAAAAACACAAATCCATACCTTGTAGTTATAATCACAAGGAAACTAGCTTAGAAATTGTTTGCACCTTTGTTTCCAACCTATCATCCTAATATTTTGACTATCAGAGCTTTGCTTCTGCCAATAGCTTGCATCAATGAATAGAAAAATTGAGAAACCATCACATATGTATTTAAGAAACTTACTTATGCTTGAATACATATGCATCTCTATAATAGAGTTTACAACTATTATATACATGTTCTCTTAATAAAGTAGAAGACTGAGAGTAGTTGTTTGCATGCAAAGTCATCTATCTTGATTCTTAAAATGAATAATTATAATGATAAATTCCCTAAAAAACATTTATTTTAAGTTATTTGCTTTCCATCCTCACTTTTCATATTTGTCTTGCATTATAGTCCCATAGTTTATTATTTATACTCTATACTCTTGTTTTTTGCCATAATTTTTGCTATACTCTATTTATTATATTATTTGGTTAGTCTTTACCACTGATTTCCTCTCAGCTTTTGAGAAATAATGGCATGCAAGATACTTATTTTAAACAATGCACAAATAATAAAATGAATTATATTGTGGTTGGTCTTTACCACATACTTATTTTAAATAAGAAAATCATTTATTTTGAGAAATAATGGCATGCAAGATACTTATTTTAAGCAATGCACAAAACAAAATGAATTATGTTATGTGGTTGGTCTTTACCACATATTTTAAACAAACAAAAAACTCATTTCCTATTGAGAAATAATGGTATGTAAAATACTTATTTTAAACAAAATGAATAAACACAATAGAGCCTCATGATCATTTCAACCATATTTCTGACTAACATAAAAATACCCATTTCATAGATTTTATTTTTAAGAAAAATATTTTTAGATATACATGAAATATTTAAGAAAACTAGCATGCACAATATTTTTATCAAATATATTTAAACAAATATTTTTTATGGAAATCAGTTCCTTGTTTATTTAAAATAAGTATGTGGTAAAGACAAACCAAATAATATATTAAACTGAGTATAGCAAAAACTGTGACAAAAAATTAGGGCATAAATTATAAATAATAAACTGACTATGGGGTCATAGAGCAAGATTGTGTGTGTGTGTGTACCCTAATTTATTGTCACAATTTTTTACTTATTTTAATATATTATTTGGTTGTTATTTAGTTTTACCACCCTAAACCCTAAAGAAACAAGAAATTGATTTCCTCTGAGAAATAATGGCATCGAAGATACTTCTTTTAAGCAATGCATAAAGAACAAAATGAATTAAATTAAACAATCCATAAACAATAAAATGAATTATATTATGTGATTGGTTTTTACTATATACTTCTTTTAAACAAATAAGACACTGATTTCCTCTAAAAATAATAGCATGCAAGATACTTCTTTTAAACAATGCACAACGAACAAAATCAATTATATTATGTAGTTGGTTTTTACCACATACTTGTTTTAAACAAATAAGAAACTTAGTTCCTCTAAGAATTAAATGCATGAAATATAATTATTTTATATAAAATGAATAAATGCAATAGAGCCTCGTGATCCTTTTAACCATATTTTTGACTAACCTGAAAATACTCATTTCATAGATTTTGTCAAAATATCAACATGCAACAAGTAAAAATCAGTGTAATGAATAAAGATATTGATAAGTTCCCTAAAAATTATTTATTTAAAGATATTTTCTTTCCATCCTCACTTTTCATATTTGTCTTTCCTTATGGACCCATAGTCAGTTTATACTCTATACTCTATTTTTTTGTCATAATTTTTTCTATACTCAGTTTACTATATTATCTGGTTGGTCTTTACCATATACTTATTTTAAATAAATAAGAAATTGTTTTCCTCTGAGAAATAATGATGTGAGAGATACTTATTTTAAATAATACGCAAATAACAAACTGAATAAATGCATCAAATCCTCATGATTGTAATGTATTTTATTTTTAAATGTGAAAGGTAATAATTATATTCCAATTGGCATCGTTTGTTAATTGAAATAAAATATATATTTTAAAAGCTAATATGGATATGGTTAATACATTTTTCTAGACCTTAGCATATAGTTTATAATTTTAAAATAATGAAAATGTTTTGGATATTTTTGCAGTTATGTCATCCTCTCTTTTCATAGTTGTCTTACCCTATGGCCCCATAGTTGGTTTATACTCTATACTCTTATTTTTTATCACTATTTTTTCTATACTCGATTTATTATATTATTTGGTTTGTATTTACTACATACTTATTATAAACAAACAAGAAATTTATTGCCTCTAATAAATAATGACATGCAAGATACTTCTTTTAAACAATGCACAAAGAACAAACTGAATAAACGTAATAGAGCTTCATGATCATATTGTATTTTATTTTTAAATATTTAAGATAATAATTATATTCTAGTTGGCATGGTTTGTTAATTGAAATAAAAATTATTTTAAAGGATAATATAGATGTTGCTAAGAAATTTTGACAAAGTGAGCGACAGTTGCAAGAGAAGGCCAAGGAGGAGTCTAAGCAGCCAATAATGATGTACAATCTAAGAAAGAAATGCAAGCCCTACATGTCGTGAGAATCATGAAATGAGTGACAATTTAAAGAGGAGGGTAAGTAGGAGTCTAAGTAGCTAATAATGAAGTACAATCCAATTAAGAAATAAAAGCCATATATATCTACAAAAAAAATTACACTTTTAATGAATTTTGCTTATCTTTTAAGGGATTCAAACTATTGCCATGTTATTTACCTCGTGACTGTGTTTAGGGAAAGGAGTTTAACTTTGATTTTTTTCCATTATTTCTTGATTTAAATATGATGCTTGATTCACTAGTTATTTATATGTTTTTTGAAAGAGTTAATATAAATTGCTAGTTAATTTATACTTGTGTGGCAATTTTGCCAAAAATTCACCAATAGAATTATACCTAAAATCTAAGATTTACCAGGATTTTATAGTAAGATTTTAGGGGTCCCTTATTAAAATTATGCCTATGATTTAGATGACATGGTAACATTAACTAATAAATTCAGCCATATTGTAAAGGCATATCAATGCCCTTGATAGCTTTTAAAACTTGGTGGATGTGCTCCTTACTTACAAGACCTTTAAGAAATACTACAATCTTATCAAAACCTTAAAGCTCTTATAACCTGATCTTTATGGTCAAAACATATCAATATTACAGTCTTGATTCTTCTTGGATAACCATATCAGTATTGTGCTAGGCTTTGAGAGGTCAAGAGGACATGTTCATGCTTGAATGTATTTACAAACATGTAATCATGACACTTACATCCATAAAGGCTCCTTGGAAACATGTTGAACTTTTGGAGAATATAACATTTCCACTTGAAGACATCATAAAGGCCTAATTATTTTAAAGGATCCTACAATAAAATTTGAGTTAATTTTTTTTATAAAACATAAATTCTATTTGGTAGACCTACAATAATGTTTTGGAAATCTTGAGAAAGCTTTGTACACATGCCTGTAACTTTTGTAGCTCTTAGAGAATCTTGAGGGTTTACAGGGACATTAACCTTGATCACTACATCAAAAAACTATTAAACCTAATAATATAGGTGTTTATATCACTCGTAGATATCTAACCACCATGTTTGATGCCTTTACAAACCTCAAAATATCAAAAATATGTATTCATGGGCTTTTAGGGTTTATGCAGGGTTTTAAGACTTGCCATCTTTTGGTAGAATAACTTGATTATCTATTTATTTATTACTTTGAACACCATTTATGGGATCTTTAAAACCTTGATAACACTTCTTGATACTTTATTTATCCCATGCATTAGTAGGATGAAGATAAGACGCGATTGATTCAAGATAAAAACCTTGTAATTTCTCCTATAACTCAGGTCTATGGACTGATTGCATGTGATTTGTTGATCATATAGGATTTTGAAGATCATCAAGAGGTGTTTTAGGACCCTTAAAAACACCCACTAGACTTGTATTATGCCATGCACCTCATTATGCTTTAGGATCTTTGGCAGGCCCTACATTTACATTAAAACCTACAACCTTTATCTTTTTTGTAGCTTGTAGAACATCAACTCTTCATTGGGAAGCTAAAGAATGTGATTGGATCTTCAAAGAGACCTTTTTTTCTCTACATTTTTTCTCTTAAAAGGTACTTTCAGACTTTTAGAAGCCTAAAATCATGTTCTTTTTTCCTTAAAATTTGCAAGCTCTTGATGTTATGTTGTGGAACTTATTTCTAAATTACAATGTATTTCAAATACTGTACATTTAAAATATATTGTACACTCTTTATGTATTCTCACTGGGATTCAAAAAAATTTGGACCCCCCTTAATAGGGAACCACTTTGGGTTGACTTTGCCCATGGTTTTGGTACTCATTGTTTTGTAAAACCATTATGTTGATGTAATATGTATAGATGGATATTCAATAGGTAATATATCATGGGAACAAGGGTTTGAGAAGGAAGAATAGAGTGTGTGAATTCAGGTGCAAATTCAAGAGGGTTTGTTGAGTGTAGCTTCAAACAATATTTTATGCATTATAATTGAGAGAAGACTGATCTGAGAGTAGATTATACTCTTGTGGCTTGTAATAAAATCTGAGCAAGTGTTTCTTGGTGGATGTAGCCCACATTGGATGAACCACATTAAATATGGTCTTCTTGTTATGCATTTTATTTTTATTTTTTTATGAATCTATATTCATATCTCTTATTATTATGATTCTATGAAATTATTTTTGTATTAATTTCTGATTTGTTCCTAATAACCAATATCAGAGCTTCAGATTGTATTTGTTGAAGTGTTGAATTGTAGGAAGGGTTATTAGCTTAAGTGGGAGCTATGGCTAATAAAAATAGATCAAAGTTTAAAAATTTTAAAGGACAAAACTTTGTTCTATGGATTATGAATATGAAGGATTACCTCTATCAAAAGGGCCTCCATGCTCCATTGGGAGGAAAAGTAAAGCAACCAGTGAGTGATAAATGAGGCTTAGGAGCTACTTGATAGGAAAGCACTTGGGGCCATTAGGTTATGCCTTCCATATTTGGTCATGTTTAATATATCATAGGATAAGACCATGGAAGGTCTCATGAATACATTAGGGAAGTTATATGAGAAACCCTCTATTTCTAATAAAATATTTTTAATGAAAAAGTTATTTAATATGAAGATGTCTAAAAATGGTTCAGTTGCTAATCATCTAAATGAATTTAATATAGTTGTGAGTATGTTGAACTCTATAAAAATTTATTTTGATAATGAAGTTAGGGATTTACTTATTTTGTATTCCTTACCAGAGAGTTAGAATAGCCTGATAATAGTTGTGAGCAACTCAATCTCTAATAATACCAAATTGAAGTTTGAGGATGTCATAAGAGTAATCCTTAGCGAGGACATATGATGGAAAAGCTCTGGGGAGATTTATACTTTAGGTGATGCTTTGGTGGTAGAGAGTAGAGGGAGACAAAATTTTAGAGGAAAAAGAAAGCGTGGAAAATCAAATGGTCCAAGAAGGTTAAAATCAAAGGGCAAGATGGTATGTTGGCACTATGGAAAGACTGGGCATGCAAAGAAGGATAGTTGGTCTCTTCAGAATAATAAAAAAAATCAAGAAGACACTAAGGATGTGAATGTAGAAATAGATAATGTTTTTTGGGATTCATTAATTCTCTCCATTGATAATATTGTTGAGTCTTGGGTTTTAGATTCAAGGGCTTCTTTGCATGCTACACCATATAGGCATTATTTTATTGAATATGTTCAAGGAAATTTTGTACATGTTTATCTTGGTGATGATGAGCTTTGAATCATAGTAGGAAAAGGAAGTGTTTAAATCAAGATGTAGAATGGGTAAACTTAGCTACTAAAGGATGTCAATCATGTGTCTAAGTTGAGATGGAATTTGGTATTTGTAGGATAGCGAGGCAGTGATGGATGTATGGTAACATTTACTTTAGATTCTTGGAAGGTGACCAAGGGTACTCTTGTGGTATAAAGAGATAAGAAGGTTAGTATCATGTATTTATCAATTAGTGTTGACTATTGTAATTTAGTTGTTGTAGATGTAGATGCAACTTTATGGCACAACAAACTCGGTCACATGAGCCAAAAGGGTATGCAAATTTTAAATATCAGTTGCTCGAATCGAAAGGGTCTAACTTAGATTTTTGTGATGACTATGTGTACATAAAATACAAAAGGGTAAAGTTTCTCAAAGTTGGACCTACAAGGAAGGAGAATAAGCTGGATTTGGTTCATTCAGATGTATGGGGGCTAGCTCAAGTATTTTCTATTGGTGGGTCATCTTATTATGTCACTTTTATTGATGATACAACTAGGAAATTTTGGGTGTATGGCATTAGAATAAAATATGATGTGTTTGATACATTTAAAATATGGAAAGCCTTGGTTGAGAATGAAATAGGTCTTAAGTTAAAATGTCTTAGGTCAGATAAAGGTGGGGAATATTACAAAAATGATTTTTTTATTATTGTTTAAGGAATGGAATTCACAGATAGAGGATGGTTCCAAGAAATTCATAGTAGAATGGAGTTTCAGAAAGGATGAACATGACTATCATGGAGCGTGCTTGGAGTATGAGGTTGCATGAAAGAATACATCTTCATTTTTAGGTAGAAGAAATAAACATGGTTGTATATCTGATAAATAGAAGACCTTCATCTTCTTTGGATGGAGGCATACTTGTGGAAGCTTGGTCTAGTAAGAAGGTTGATTATTCATTTCTTAGAATATTTGGTTGTGAATCCTTCACTCGTATTGATAAGGATGATAAGACCAAGTTAGAGGCTAAGTCTAAAAAATGCACCTTTATTGGTTATGGTGAGGATGACTTTGGTTTCTGGATTTGGAATCTTAAGGACAATAAAATATTTTGGTCTAGGGATGTTGTCTTTAACAAAAAATTCATATATAAAAATTAGTCTTAGGTTCAGAAAGAGGATTCTAAAAAAGGGTACATAGTGTTGGAGGACATTGCAAATGATAAAGTGTTCAAGAAACTAGTTCAGGCACCTACTCCACAAGAACCCCAAACTCCTATGGTGAGAAGGTCTTCTAGGGTAAGAAGGGACCTGAAGTTTTTCTCCATATCTTAATTATTTATTACTCACTAAATATGGATATCTAGAATGCTTTGAATAAGTAATGTAGGTAGATATTAGGAAGAAGTGAGATCAACTAATGGATGAGGAGAATTAGTCTCTCATGTAAAATTAGACTTGGGATTTGGTAAACCCACCTAAAGGTAAGAGAGTATTGTAGAACAAGTGGCTATATAGAATTAAAGAATAGGATGGAGGCAATAAAAGGTACAAGGCTTGATTGGTGGTAAAGTATTTTTTACATAATAAGGGAATTGATTTTGATGAGATTTTTTCTTTAGTGGTAAAGATGACTTCTATTAGGATTGTTCTTGGGATAGTGGCAATAGAAGACTTTCACTTAGAGTAGTTGGATGTGAAGACTAAGTTCCTTCATGGTGATTTGGAAGAGGACTTATATATGGAGAATCCACAGGGATATGAGGTCACAGGGAAGAATAACATGGTGTGCAAACTGAAAAGAGATTGTATGGCCTGAAATAAGCTTCATGATAGTAGTACAAGAAATTTGATAGTTTTATGATGGAGTAGGGATACTCCAGGTGTCATTTAGACTATTACATATATATTAAGAAGTTTGATGATGGTGATTACATTGTCATATGTCTCTATGTGGATGACATGTTGGTTACAGGTAAGACCATGCAAGAAATAAAGTTACTCAAGGAATAACTTAGTAATCCCTTTGCTATGAAGGATTTGGGAGAAATAAAACAAATCCTTCGTATGAGAATAACTTGGCATAGAAAGGAACAAAATCTCAATTTATCCTAGGAAGAGTACATTAAAAAAGTCTTAGAGAGGTTTAGTATATAGGATGTTAAACTGGTTGGGACTCCTTGATAGGCCATTTAAAGTTATCAAAGGAGTAGTGTCCCAAGATAGAGGAGGAAAGAATCCAGATGTCACATGTACCTTACTCATCAGTAGTTGGTATCTTGATGTATGTCATGGTGTGCACTAATTAAGATATTTCCCATACAGTGGTAGCAATAAGTAGGTACATGATATATCTAGGTAGAGAACATTGGAAGTCAATGAAAAGGATCCTTCAGTATTTAAGAGAGACTATGGGGATAGTTTTAAGCTATGGTGGATTGGACACCACTTTGTATGGTTATGGTTATTTAGACATGGCTAGAGATTTGGATAGCCGGAGGAGTATAACAAGATATGTATTTAATATAGGTGACACAAAGGTGAGCTAGATTTCATGACTATAGAAACTTGTGGCTTTGTCAACCACAGAGGCTGAGTATGTTGTTGCCATAGAGGCAAGCAAAGAAATGATTTGGTTACAGCAGTTGCTTGAAGATTTGGGGCATAAGTAAGAGGAAGGGAATCTATACAGTGATAGTTAGAGTGTTATAAATCTTGCAAAAAACTCCACTTTCCACTCTAGGATGAAACATATACAGTTGAAGTACCATTTCATCAGGATAAATTTGGAGGAAGAGAAGTTGAAGCTGGAGAAAGTTCATACTAGTCAAATTCTTATATACATGATGACCAAGGTGGTCACAAAGGAGAAACTGAAGTTATGTTCAGTTTTTGTTGGAATTCATAGTTGATAGTGAAGGGTTGAGAAACCTACTCAGAGGAAATCAGTCTCCAAGTGGATATTGTTATGTTCTAGAGCCTATTTCTAAATTACAATGTATTTCAAATACTATGCATTTAAAATCTATTGTACACTCTTTATTTATTCTCATCGGGGTTCAAAAAAATTTGGACCCCCCTTAATGGGGAACCATTTTGGGTTGGCTTTGCCCATGGTTTTGGTAGCCATTATTTTTTAAAACCACTATGTTGATGTATTATGTATAGATGGATATTCAGTAGGTAATATATCATGAGAATAAGGGTTTGAGAATGAAGAATAGAGTGTGTGAATTCATGTGTGAATTCAAGAGGGTTTGTTGAGTATATCTCCAAATAATAATTTATGCATTGTAATTGGGAGAACTTTGATTTGAGAGTGGATTGTACTCTTATGGTGTGTAATAAAATCTAAGTGTTTCTTCGTGGATCTAGCCTGCATTGGGTGAACCATGTTAAATTTGGTCTTCTTGTTGTGCATTTTTTTATTTTTGTTCTTTATGAATCTCTATTAATATCTCTTATTATTGTGATTATATGAAATTATTTCCACATTAATTTCTAATTTATTCCTAACACTTGATCGTGTATCATGCAGGATCATTACATGAGACTTGTAGACCTACAAAATGCTCTTAAAACTATGATATTCTCCTCACGACAACATTAAGGAGCCTTCAAATCATGCCTAAAAGGATAGGAGTGATCGATAATACCATGGATTAATGCTTGAAGATAGGAAATGGTCTAGTTATGGATTAAATACACACTTCCCACATTGAGAGAATGAAAATGTCCATTATGAGGTAGGAATAAAGGGAAAGCCACCAAGTCAAATGCACTCTTTGACCATTTATACAAATTATATATATTATAAGGATTTTTCAAATATCAAAAATGACTTTATAAGACCTTTATATAATGTTTCCATTCTTTTGTGACCTAAAGACTTCAAATAGGGCCTTTTGATGACTTGCTTTATTTTACATTGGAAAGTGATGGAATAGGTCTATATAAGGCTATCATGGTACTAATGAACCAATTTTAGGACTCTTTAGATGAATTTACCCTTGAAACTCATTTCATGTCTGTAGCTTCTAAATAGGCTTCATTAGGCCATCATGACCTTATGATTGAATTATTAGGCCCTCTAACAAGATCTTGCATTGGGGAGCAAGTTGAATGCTTTTAGACATTAAATGGGGCCTAAAAAGGTTAACAAGATCTTAGACACACATTTTTGTATTGAAAGGTCCTCTAATATGTCTTCTATAGGTCTTATGCAAATCATAACCTTAAAAAATGACTATTAAGCCTTATCCAATGAATTAAGAGGCTCAAGTAACATCAATGATCTCAACATACTTGTTCTCAGGGTAACATAGTCATCGTGAAGGTGATTATAAGGATAATAATTAGCTAGTTTTGGCAAAGAGTGTCCCTCTCTAACCATGTCAAGTATCAAGAGACCAAGGCTGACTAAAATAGCCAACACTAGACATATGGTCTATACAGCATAGTGATTTGACTATACATATTCTAGAACCTAGAAATGAAATTTCTTATGGGCTCATTGGTTTCTTTTTTTATGCAGGTGAACTATTGGTATAACACACTTGGATCGATAACCTACCCAAAATGGGAAAATAATGTGTTATCGAATTGGTCCCAACTTGTGACAGAGCCTTTGAACAAGTTCAGGAACCAAGCATACACCACATCCTTCAAAGTTAATGGGAAAAACTTGTAATCAACATCCTTATGTTCCACATTCAAAATCCTAAGATTAGTTTTGTATGAGATTATATGTTCCTTAATAGTACACCCCACACCTAGTGTGAATCTCAAGAGATGAATTTTTGGATTCCTAGGTAAATCATGGACAACTCCATGAATTTCAATACCAAACCCATCCAACCATGCCATAGGTGTGGCCATACGTGGAGGCTAGTTAGGGACAAACTAAGAGGATAAGTTAGTAGGTATAACCATAGGTATTGGTCTCCCTATATAAATTTTAGTTCTCCTAATGAATTGTAATGGGAATATTATTAGTCATTGAGGATAATCTCAGGATCTAGTGATCCACACAGTAGGCTCCAAGTTGCTCTTAAGTAGGATGGTAGCTTAACACTTTGTTAGATAGTGAGAAAGGGTGCCCTCCTTCTAGCACCAATTGTTGTTCTACATTTAATCATATAACAAGATAGGAAATCATAAAGTATGGGCAATAATATTCATTTCAGTGGCTCTCCTTCTAGCTCTAACTATTATTTGGTCTAATATCTTCATCTCAGTTACACCTATGAGGCTAGATACACTGAGTGAACTTGAAGAATAATTAAGAGACTTGAGTCCTCTTATTTTAGGATTATTATTATGATAATACATGGTATGAGCTACATGTATAGGGATACATTATATATCCTACTTAGAATATATCTCTAATATATACAATCCTACCACCAGAGGTCCAATATTGATTCTCTCATTGACTTACTAAACTTCTACACTTTTAGCTAGACCTATTACAACATATTAAATTTTAGAGATCTACTTTACTTCATTTCATTATTTCTAAAGAAATAGAAAGATCACTTGTTCAAAAATAAACATCAAAAGATAATTAGGGTAAGTTAGAAAGTGTAGATACTATTTTATTATTATATAGCACCTTAGTATTGTACACTTGGAAAACTTAGACCTTGGTTATTCATGTCAGTTCTAGACTTTTCAAACTTCCATAAGTCTCATATTTACTCTATCTAGTACCCCTTGGCCTATGTCTTATTCTAACCAATATTATGTTGATGACATAGACCTTTTATCTTTCCTAGAATGCTTACAATGTACTTATCTTCCACCTCTACAAGTTATGAGCTTGTAGCTATTTCCATGCTCCTTTGACACTAACATCTAGGACAAAAACTAGCATCAATGCTAGTATCCTACCCTAATGCAAGTGTCTAGTGCCCTAAAATTCATTAGATTTGTAAATGAAATGTATCCTAATGGTTGACCTAAGTTATTTAATGTAAGTTATTACTGAAAAGGGATTGATATAAATACAAGATCAACCCTCACTCATTCCTAACCTAGAAAATACCAAGACAACTTATCAAAAGCACTATATCAAATATTAAATTAAGTATAGTTTCCTTATTCTCTCCTATTTTTATATGAGTCATAGTGACAACACATCTATATGTCTAAATTATTAAAGGAGTATGCCAAAATCCTGATTTGCTAAGTTATAAGCTAGGTCACTATAGTACTTATTTTATACATATTGTATGTTTGCACACAAGCCAACAGGTAGGGGAGAGATATAATAGTATGAGTCCCTCTTCTAGAGTATTATATATGTAGTAAGTGCCCACTAATAGTGGTTAATATGGGGTTAGTTCAACACCATATGCCCACAAACCCATTTTTCTCCAAGGTCACTATGAAGATGGAGAACTAGGGTTTTATCATTTCACAAGGAGTGATAGTCCATGGCCTAGATCTAAATGCACTAGAGAAAAGGTGAAGCCAAACCTAGAAGAATTTAGGTGGTCACATATTTTTATATTATATATTATGTACAAGGCACTTACATCAAAACTAGATACTAGCATCGATGTAATTATCTAACCTTGACATTAGTGTCCACAACTTCAGAAGTTAAATTTCTAGAATCAAATGATTATTCTAAAATCACCATCCAAATTTATTTATACTTGTTCTAGATATAGAACTACTATAGCATCAAAACCAACTAAGTACCTTGTTTTATATGTCATTTCCATATTTATCATAGTTATACTTTCCATATTTAGACTATCTCAATTTTATGAATTAAACATATGCTTATATCTGAGTTTAGCATCTAATTATCCTATTATAGATCTGATTATCACCCTTGTTCATATCATTTTTGTATACCCCTTTTAATCAAATATTAATGTGATAAATTTTATGCAGGTTTATTTTCATTAAAAACTCTTGAGGTCTCAAAATCCTAGAGTCTCAGTCTCTCAGAATGTCAGAATCTCAGAGTCTTATATGGTACCTTATGAAATCTAGTTAATGGCCAAGTGAATGTTTTATTCCTCACGTGTCTTTTCATTTTAATTTTTTTTTCATGTATTTTCATAGGAGGAACAATCAAATGAAAATAATCCACGTGGATAGTTATCAACATAGTTAGGTACTATAAGAACTTAGCTAATCATGGCACCTCAATGTTATATGTGTCAGTCTCCTAGACTTGATAGAGATTTTAGATTTTGAATAAATTAGATAGTACTATATGGCCCATAAGCATGGCATGTTAGAGTTTATCCAATCAAGGTGACCCAAATTTAGAATGGCCAGTCTCTTAGATCCATAAAATATGTCAAATTTTAAGAGATCTTGACCAAGGGAGAGGACAGCACATGGCCAAGAAGTCAAAGTTGCCAAGATCCAACCAATGATATCACCCTACTATTAAAATTTTTAGTCTCCCAACACTAAAAAAGATGTCAGACCCTAGGAGAGCCCAATCGAATATAAAATCACCACATTCCCCATTTTCAAACTTATTAGTCTCTTTGACCTGATAAAGATATCAGGGTCTAAGAGAGCCTAAACTTTCACATCAGGCCACATGGAATTTTGTACAATAATGGAAGGGATATCCCAACATACCCTAGGATGGTCATAATGAGGTACACTCAAATTCATAGGGCTAATCAAAATATTCCACACATCTTCTAGTAAAGAAAAGGCACTAGCTCGCACCCAGGTGTCAACCATTATAACATGAACTAATGAACAAAAGACACATGGCATAAATTATTAACCACTTAAGAAACCTAAAAGATGATATGGTTGTGTGCCTACCACACTCCAAGCATTAGTTGAATGGGAAACTGAACCTTGATTAGAAAATCTAAAACATCATGTCATAATCACCAAATCTAACAGGTGGCATATAATTCAAATCTCTAAATTTGATTCTAGAATAGGAAATAAATGGGAGGATTGAGCCACCAACTCAAATTTGAATTCACACCAAGTGAGCCATCATATGCCATCAATGTAGGAAATGTATGTGGATCCCTATAAGTACCTTGGGACAAACTCATTAAGCATTATTTCTCTTAGTTTCCCAAAACTCACTCCTTGCATTTTTTTCCAACTAGTGCCCTTTATGTCTTCCCCCTTTTCTTAGTTTTCTATATAACCAGAAGCCCTCCTAGCTATAATGTTCACCTCATCCTCGAACCCTAAGGCCAATCCAAATTACCAAGACACTACATTCCCATATGGATTGACACATTTCAAGCACTATAATAAAATATTCAAGGCCATTGATTTGGTACCCAAGTATTTTGATAATGATGAGTATGAGGCCAAATTTTAAGATTCCCTTTAGACCTATGAGAAATGCGGGATACATAGAGTTTTAGCTAGACCTAAGGTCTTTCCCTATGCTAAATTATTCAAAAACTTATTGTGCACAATGAAGTGGTAAAAATATGGCATCCATGACATGGTCTAATCAAAAAACAACTAAAAACATATCACCAACATCTCAATAACTACCTTAAAGGCTTACTATAACCTCCCAAAGTACACCTTATCTTATAATTTGACCATTGTGACCACCTAGACTAGCACTCACTAGATTCATGATGTCTAGAAGGATTGGTCCAAAAACATTAATGCAAGGTGGGTTAACAAGATAAACATGAATACGTATACTATCTACACTTTCAAAGAGGTAATCCACATTAGAATGATCCTGCTCAACCAACTATTTAGGGAGAGTGACTATCTACACATCAACCTCCTATAGATTCCCCTACTTCACATAATCCTCTAAGGTGAGCAAGTCCCCAACCTAGGAGGGATAATAAACTTCAACATGATCAAGGAGATAGGTGATGCCCAGGGAGGTGATAATTTATATATGATGAGCTACCTAGTGGATGTAATTTGTGAGACACTCACATTTAAGCCATCAAATTTTCTTGCATGGGTTCTTAGAGGATTGGTGGTCTATATAGTCTTCTATAAGCTAAATAGACACCATTATAAGAATAATATCAAGGATATTTATGAGTCATTATACTTGGTGGTTTATAACACCATGAATAAAGAACATATGCCTTGGTTATCAAAATAAATCAAGGACTCTCTCACCTCCATTGGTGATTACTAGTACTATCAATAAGATACCATCATTTGGATGGTAAGAATTCTTGAAGATCCCCTCTACTTACCCTACCAGGTCTTAGACCACCTAGAAGAGCAAAAAATTACATATCAACTGGTGGAAGGCATGTTTGGGCATTGCATCAATCATTAGTAGAAGGCATGCCCACCCCTCCTGATCATAATTAGGAGCCACGTGTATATGGCCTCCCCTCCTTTACATCAAATGGAAATCGAGAGGGACTCTTTGGCCTTAGGAAGAGTTGAAAACTGGGATTAGGACCTTCACAACATCATTAAGACCCACTTATATAAGTACTCAACCCATCTTAAAATTCATTATAAACACTAGTCTAAGGATGATGATGCACTCTACTTGAATTCAGCCAATGATCAAGAGGTGTTCACTTAGATTGAGCCCCATGAGAAACTTCTAAGAAAGAGAAGAAGGTTTAGCCTGAGACATCTATTACCTCCTCTAAGATGAATTAGCATGTAGAGTACATCGAGGTAACTCCCCTAGATTTCCATAAGCATTATACAAGGATTCTTTGTAGTTTCTCCTCCTAGAGCTCTTACTATACCTAGAATCTCAGCTCTTCCACCACCTCCTCTATTTCAATCAACTCAACACCAACAAGTCAAAACCCATGAATCTCAGCCCCAAGTGACTCAAGTTCAAGTGAATCAACCTCAAGCTACACATGCCCTAAGGTTTGATATTAGTAGTAGATTGAAGACTAGTATGTAATTGGACCAACAATCAACACCAACACAAATCCCTTTCTCCACCTCCTCCACTCTCTAGTAACCTCTCATGGCACCACCTAGTTTCCCAACTCCCTTACCATCCACTCAAGTGATATCTCTCCTATTCCCCATTTCACCACCTCCATAATTCACCCAAGTGCTTTTGGCCTCAAGCATATATAACATCCTTACATGTTTTTTTCCTTATGCATCATCCATTCCACATACTAGGACCTCCTTAGTGCCCTTGTTGGCCATTCCTTAGATCCAAGTGCCCATGGTTTCCCTATCTCTATCTAGTGTGGTTTTAACTACCATAATAAGTGTACTCATGTACACAACTGAAGTGGCCTAGGTTATTCTAGTGACACCCTTTATGGTCCATCACCTTCCTCAATTAGGCCCCACAACCTCTACCACCTATGCTTACTCAACTAAAATAGTCAAATTTGACCTAAAAAAGGCTAAAAAATAAGTAAAAGGAAATACATCCTTAGCCTTCTATTTAGGTACCAATTTCTCCCACTCGACCTCCTTCATAGATTCCCATTGTTCCTCCTGCACTACCCTTGATGGTTCCTAATTTCATTTTCCATCATATCAAGTACCCAAGGATTTAGATTTAACCATCCAATCTCATCATTTATGTTGAATTTCCCTCTCCCTAGAGTCATAACCCCATAAGTGAACTTGACTCAAGATTAGTGGTAGACGTAGATATTTCCTTGGGCCTCCCCATTTATCTTGCCTCTCTACATCCCTATACCTCCTCCTCCTCACCTAAATTCTTAACTCATCCATTTTTCTTCGTCCATGACCCTTCTACCTCATTATCCACCTATTTCCACCATATCCATCACCCCACCAACACTTCCTCCCACCCTAGGAATGGATATGGTGTCACGGTCACCTGAGATGATAATGCAGGGTGACCTTGATGTGCAATGGGACTTTGATCGCACCAAATGAAATATTTGGTAGATCCTCACTCAAAAATTCATGTAATAGGGGAACCCTATGTTCTAGCAAACTCAACAAGATATTTTCTCCCTCACCAAGGTGAGGACTTCCATGGGAAAGGAAAAGGTATTCGAAGACCTAATCTTAGTCCTCTAAGCCACCCATGACATGTCAAAGAAACTAATGGAGGATGTGCAAGAGTAGTTCCAAGCCCTCAAAGAAAAACTAAAAATTCCCTTCTCTATGGGGCTAATTATATAAGTCAAGGATGCCCTCTTATAAATATTTTTAGTACTAAGAAGAGTGGTGGAGACTCTAGCAGGTAGTAGAGTGCATATTCAAATGACCCAGACTTATTTGGAAAATATTTCTCTAGTAGAGAGAAAATGTAGAAATCTAGTGGTTATAGTGAACAAGGGAATGTTATTAGAGCCAAATATTATGCCCAATTCAAACATAAGCCTATACCAAAATATGCTAGGAACATGAGGATTATAATTGAGGAATGGTATGACCTCATATAGAGTGTGGTGAATCCATTGGAAGAAAAAAAAAATAATATATTATCCTACTTCAAAGATGTTAATATCTCAATGTTATTCCAACCATACAACACTCTATTAGATATGTCAAATTTAGATTCCACCTTAGTCACTTTGACTAGGTTATACAAAAGAAGGTGACTAAGGCAAACAAGGTTGAAGCCTAGGTTGTGCTCAAACTGTCAACCCAATCCACCAAGAGCATTAACCAAGTGTCATAAGTCAAAGTGGATATGGAAGACCCACTCTAATTATATAAAAGGTTGGTGGCCTAGTTAGAGGTAATATTTTAAGAGCCACCATTGAATCTGGCCAAACTAGACTAGGAGTTTGACTTAGTGGTAGATACACGGGTAGCTAAGGGAGTAAAGTCTAGGTAATTGGGAGGTAGTTTATCTGTAGCTTCTCCACGTATCATTTAGGTGGGCCCTTAGGATATTTTGAAGTGAGTTAGGGGGATTTTAATATTTTTTTTAAATTGATACAATTATAACAACCTAGAGTGGCCATCATGGCCCAGGATGGGAATTTCATGCTACTAAGAGGTGAGCCCCATCCTCATCTATAAATGTATAACTATATTATATTTTGAATTTTAGTAATTCTTGGTCCTAAAACACTAATAGAATTAAGTCAGGATTTCACCTGCTTCTTCCTTCACCTTTTTGGATTGTGAAAGTCTAGTATGATCGAAAAAATTATAAATAAACTCATTTTAATGAATGCAATATTTCACTTTATGCAAAATTAATGGTTTAATTGTCAAAAAAATTCAATCATTTAAGTTCTTGAATGAATGTTAGTGCTAATAAAATTGAACTAATGCTTTGTTACTTAATGATTGTAGTGGTTATAAAATGATTTGTTATTCTAACCCATTTATAAACCCTTTCATTTACCTTACAATATTTTTAATATGTAGGTTATCTTTGAAGAGTCTAGGTTTTATTTACTATGGGCTTTTGAATATCGATATTTAGTAATAGGTTTATAAATCAAACATTCTTTAATGTTTCCTCAGACCATTCCCATCATGTAATAATGAGTCAAAACCTTAATTAAAGCTTGGCACATAGTGGTGTAATTGTGTCAAGGCCTTTAGCTCAGTTATTGAAGCATTAACACCTTTCAAGCCTAGAAACACTCTTTCCTACCCTAATTTACCCTCTTTTTTATGTTTATTTCAAAACCCAAATACTCTCCCCTTATTTATAAATCTATGAAGGGTATCACAAACAACAAGAAAAAAATAGAAGCTCTCTTAGATAGCAAATCATCCAAGGGAAATTTCACATATATTGAACCCCTAGTAGTAACAATCGTTGTTCTTTGAGTAACAAAGGTCAACCTACTTGGTCCTTGGATAGAACTAGCATCAATCCTAATATTAACAAGGGGATATTTTATCCCATGCATTATCTCCCACTTTCCTCTTCAAAATACTCAATCCCATGAGTGGCATTTAGAGGCTTAAAGAATCTTAGGAATGACAATATTTGGTGCTAGAAAGAGGGCCCTTTTCATACATGTTTGATATTCTATTGGTTTATGTTAGTTATTCTTGCTAATGGTAATGTTTTAAATATTGTTTGTATGTGAAACACCTTAGATCTTATTAAACCTATCACAAGAATGAGGTCCCATCATGGTAGAATAATTATCTCACCTTTGTATTTCCATAGGAGGCCTAGACTTGTTATACCTAGACCTAGACTTGTAGTTGTTCTAACTAGATCATCTTCTCAGTCTCCCCCAAATAGACCATCCAGAATGGCTCTCCTTGTAGCTTGGTTATCTAGGTTAGCCATTAACATCCTTAGAGTTATCCATAACTTTACCAAAAATCTATAATTGTATCTTATATGATTTACTCTTGGTGTAGGGAAAATTATAGAAGAGCACGTGATCTCTTATAAGATTGCCTTAAGGATTTTGAATGTGGAACATGAGGATGTAGCATGTAGGCTATTCCCCTTAACATTGACGGATTCATCCTATGACTAGTTCTTTAACCTCCCTATGAACTCAATCACTAGCTAGAACCATTTTACTATCGCCATCCTACTTGGGCAAGTTATTGACCCTAGTGTCATATTCCAATAGTTTACCTTCATCAAATGGGAACTTAATGAGTCCATCAAAAATTTTAATGCTAGGATTTACAATATGTATAACAAGGTCATTGTGTTATACTAATCTAACACCCACTTGGCACTATAAATGTACAAAAATTCCTTAGACCCATAAATTGATATTTTTCTATGAGACCCAGTAATAGTAGAGCTACCCCTGGTTTATGCCAAATTCATAAAAGTCAATAGGAAGTTAAACCCCATGGTCAAATTATGGCTCCTATTCCAAATGTATATATATATATATATATATATATATATATATATATATATATATATATATATATATATATATATATATATATATTCCTTGAATTTTTTGCCCAATACTAACCAGAATATTCCTATGCTTCAGTTGTTACCCATAAAAAACTAGCTCTCTCTGAGTCATGTTGTACCAAACTAACACCTAGACTTTCTCAACCCAGTAAACCATGAAATGCACCATTAGTTACAACACTAAGTAACATTCGTAGTGGCTAATAACACCCCAACTGTACCTTAGGAATCTACTAAAAATGAGTTGAATGTCATCCAATAAATCATCTGAAAACTAAATAATGACTTCTTGGATCTACAAAGACAAATGGGCAAATCCAATGTTGAAATCTCAAATAATAAATTATCCTACCAAAAATAAAAATTATAGTCACCCCCATAATTGATCAGATCCCTCCCCTAATAGGCTTCCTAAATTTAACATATGTGAGATAGTTCTATCTAATTATTTCCAAGTTCACAACATAATTGGACATGGGGAGTTGGATTATATAGAGTTTTGTAGCACCTTTGAGATCTTATAGAGATATGGATGAGTATAAGGTGGTTCTAAATCACCTGAAATCATCAAACTCAAATAGTCCCCCTAGTATGGCCATGGTGTTTTAAACTATGGAGTTTCCTAGCTGGGAATGAAATAACCCATAGGAGAGTATTAGTGAGGTCCATGCATTCCAATAGTTCTAAAGGAGTAATTATGCCGTAAGGAACTGACAACCATAATAACCTCTTAATACCTCAACACCCCCAAACAATGGTGCAACCCCACTAGATCAAAATTCTAGGAATGGCCCTCTACCTCTAAAACACTCTAAACCAAAAACTCTTGTAGAGGACATGAAGAAAATTATATAAAACATCACCCTTTATGAAATTTCTCAAATCACCGAGCAAGGTGATCTCTTGCTAAAATCCCTAACTAAAAATTTGATATAGCCTATCCAAACTAAGTAGAAGACAACCCACACCAATGTTATCATTCATAAAAATAATATGGAGGTCACGCCTTTCCTCCTAAGCATCAGGTTATTTATAAAAAACCTACACAATTGCTTAGTGGGCTTGGGAGCCTCAATAAATGTAATGTCAATTTCTATTTGTGAGAAGTTAAGGTTAGTTCTTATCAAATTAGATAAGGTGGTGGTTCAAATAGAGAAGTTAGAGGTTAAAGTGGTGGGTTAACTTTTGAATGTCTACATGCAACTAGAATCTGAACCTAAGATTCAATAATTCATAGACATCAAAGTGGTAGAGATTCCCAAACCCTATGACATAATCCTTAGTATAGATTGGTCTAAAACATTAAACGGGTATATGGGCACTAAATTTTCCGATATGTGGTTACCCTAGAGAGGTGTAGCCAATCAGATCCATCTAGATAGATAACCCTAAATGAAACATATGATAATTAAATATAATGCAATCAATGAGAAAGTGAATCTAGTATCCTCAAACTTGGGTATTTATACGTTAATCAAAAAACCTATTAAGAACAAATTTGATAATAAACCAAACCTGCTAGGCTTATGGTCCCTATATGTAGATGGGACTCATTTTAAATAGGGTATTAGAGTAAGTGTTTTGCTAATAGATCCCTAAGGAAAGAGATACATAGATTTGTATATATTATAGCTCCTATGTATAAATAATCTAGTAGAGTATGAGGCATTAACACTAGGGTTATAATTTGTGTTGAAGCATACAACCCAAGAATTGAGGGTGTTTAGTTATTCTCAGCTAGTGGTTAACCAAGTTAAGATCAAATTTTAGTTCAATTTATTTTACCTTAGGAGGTATAAACATAGGTCTTGGGACTTGATCTAAATGTTTAGCACATTCAATGTCATCCCTATCCCTAGTGATGAAAACTAAGTTGCCAACTCATTGGCATCCATAACAACAAATTTAAATCCCATAGATGAAAATTAGTTCTAAGAGTTCCCTATGGAACTAGTCCCTTGCTCATCTGTCCCAAACAATGAGATGAATTTCTAAGTCTTTAAGGATTATTAGTAGATTATCTAATTTTTAAATAATATTGGAATATTTTAGGCCATGGTAATCAATGAAATATATAGAGATAACCCTAGAACTAAACTTGATAAGGATGGGATCCTCAACATTCATGGGAACCAAATCTAGAAAGGGATGATTGCCTTAAAAGGTCATTTGATACCCTGATCCCTACACCCCAAACTAAGAAACCTAATTTTGAGGACCAAAAATGTTAAATCATCAATATTGAATCTTTGGAAAAACCTCAAACCATTAATGTGGGTCCTAATTAGATGGAATTAAAACTTGAACAACTTCAAAATTTACTACTAAGATATAATTTTGTGATCACTTGGGCTTATGGAGACCTTAAAGTCTATGACCCGAGGGTGATTACTCACACCATACCACTCAAACCCGGCCAAAAACCATTTAGGTAGAGATAAAAACCTATGAACCCAATCATGGAACCATGAATAAACAAAGAGGTCCATAAGTTACTCTTTGTATGGATAGTCTTCCCAATTCACCACTCTACATAGTTAGCCAAACTAGTACCCATGTAGAAGAAGAATGGGGAAATATGTTTATGCATAGACTTGTGAAACCTGAACTGAGCATTAGACAAAGATAATCATCCATTACCTTTCATTGATGAAGTAATCCAAATATTTGGTGGATCCCAAATGATGTCCTTCCTAGATGGATTCTTAGGATATAACTATGCAATGAGAAATGCAAAAAATTCTACATATCAATCCTCGCTCAGATAAGATAGATTCTACTCACACTTTTGATAGAGGATACATTATATAATCAAGGTCATGACCAACATGAAACCTCTATACCTATCCAAGGGATCTCTTACCATAACAATATCACTATAGAGGGTTCCAAAGCCTCTAATCAGGAAAAATTATGCAATAATCATAACTAGGTCCTATGTTTTCATATTTACTATACTAATAACAAGTTAAGTAAAAATATAATCTAGTGTTCAAAAAAGCTTATGGCACAAAGTGGGGATCAGTAAACATGCATAATAAAATCCTAATTAGACTATGTATAGGTAAAACCCCAATGCATGGACAGAGGGATATTATTCAAAAGCCATTACTTATGCTACTTTAATCTACTAAAGAGAGGAGTAAAGTTAGAAATACTTACCTAGAAGATGAACTCATCGAGACTCAATCTCTCCCTTGGCCAAAGGTTCTTCACAAGAGGTTGTTGTGGTTTATAAGGATCACTAACAAAATCCAAAGCATCCAAGACTTCTCCATAAGACTAGATTCTTCTCCAAAGAAACCTTAAGTTAAGACTCCTCAAGTAGAATGGTGGAAGAGCAGATTGTAAAGAAGTGTAAATGAATAATAACTCTTGTTAACTCTCTAAGAATGGTGAAATGGATGTGTTTCTATAGGTATATCTAACCTTAAACCCTTCCAAAAGTTTCGACCAACAAGGTCAACCTAGTCGACCTAGTATTGTAATTGACAAAAAACTAACTAGATAATGAACTATGTCAGCCATGGCCAACATAATTCTTAGTAAGATCTATAAATAACAATACAAGGTCTATGTGGTTGACATAGTCATGTAAATTGACAAAAATGGGTTTATGTTAGGGTAAAGGATAATGAAAGTGGTAAATGACTAGAGGAAGGTGAAAAAGAGGAGTCAAATCTTAGGGGAATGGTTTTTAGAAGACGAATTTATGGATGACAAGTGTCAAAAGGGACAACAATCCTATGAAGCACCAATGATCTGCTCACCCCTTTCCTAGTATACCCATTAGTGTGTGCACTTAGAGAGATTAAGACTCAATGGGTTCTTGTAAGATAGAAATCATCAGTAATTGATCAAGTTTGAAAATATTATGTGTATACATATGTCCCACTCAAATCTCATCATGTGTCACTCAGGTGCAATAGGGGATAGTGCTTGATAGATAACATAGTAACATATAACAATAAGGATTAAAAAATTTGTAGTATTTTAAAGTATAAAATAACTAAAATTAAATGATTGAAAGGGAAATAATTGAAAAAGTAAATGTAATGCATACCTTAAATTACCTTTATCATTAGATGGTTGTTTATTGTGTTTGTAGTTTTGATCGTGGAGGACATAGAGACTATTTTTGATAAACCTAAGGATACAAAACTAAAGATAAAAAATAAACAAATGTAGGAAAGCAAAGATAATTGGTGTTATATGGATGGGACGTACTTAGAAATTTGGAAAACTAGGGTGACAAGGGCTATATTAGACCAAATGACCAAGTCAAAATTTAGAGCAAATCAAGTAACCAAAAATCTGAGGCTATTAAAGATCAAAAAACTCAAATAGATAAACCTTAAGTAAGAAATTCAAACTCACCAAATCAAACCAAGGATACATGTCAAAAAGATGGTAATCAAACATCAATGTAAAATTAGTAACAACCCTTAAATAAAGATGGGCAATCAAAATGGTAAAATAACATTGATGAGTGAGCAGTAAAAATTTGTACTCAATCATCAATGAAAAAAGGTGCATAAAATGGAAAATAATATTGGTGAGTGAGAAGTAACAATCCAACCTCACTCAATAATGAAAAAAGTACATAAAAGTAGAAATGGACTCAGTTGTCTACAAAAAGGGTGGTACAACAATGATAAATGGTAAAAATAAATCAAGGAATATCTATAAATGTAAAGCCATTGTGTAAAGAAATAAATCCATAGTCACTCAAGCATATTATTTTGTTCTAAGGGTAGATAAAAATGAAACAAAGTAGTGCTAGCATGTTTTTAAGATGTGAAGAAGAAGGAAGTAGAGAAGAGGGAAAACATATTTAGATTCATAATTTGCCTATCAATGCAAAAATGAAATGGGTGAAGGTGAGATTAAAGGAAACTCTAAGCTAGAGGAGCTCTTTATCAAAGTCAAAATACTTAAATTAGGTTTGTCAAAATAAAAGGACTATCGACATTAAGGACTGTGAAGAACTTCACTTAGCCATACAAGTCTTATGTCAATAAATAAAGTATGTAGATCATCTGATTAAGGCTATAAGCATGAAAATTAAAATAGTCTTACCTTCCCACAATGTGTTCCCCATTGCTTAGGACCCCTTATAGATCCATTGGTCTACTACAAAGATTGGGTACTTATGTGAGAAAGTAGGTAGCACCATAAAGTTTGTTAAATTATCTTATTCCAATCTACTGGCCTACCACACCCCAATGGACCTCAGATGTATTGTGAGTCTAACTGTGGATTTTGATCTTCGATTAGAGATAAGATATGTGCTTGTAATCATGTATTTTCATGTGATTTTGAATTTTAATATTTGTATGTTGCCTTTTGTATATCATTATATTTTGTTTCAAATGACTTAGCTTTTAACTTTTTTGATGGATTTTCTATTCTTCCTCTATATGAATTTATAAAACCAAACAAGGGTTCTAAAGATGAATTTAATTTGAATAATTGGGACTTGGTTGCTAAGAGATAGAACTCAGAGATCATGGCGTCTAAGAGTCTCACAAAGTCAGGTGAAATAAAAGTCCTATCTTGACTTCAACTTTGTTTCATCTAATGTGGAGTGAAAGGAAAGGAAATTAAGAGGAATGAAACACAACAATTTGAATTACTTCAAATCACAAAAAATGTGATTAAAGATGAAAAAAAAGGGATACAATGATAGTGAAATGTGATTCCTTACCATAAGAATGAGGGGAACGTAGGAAAACATGTTAGCACAAATTGTTTGTGCAAATTATATTTACAAAAGAAGCAAAATCTAAAGCTGAGAATCAAGGATCAAAAACTCATAACCATTGAAAAACACATTCTAGAAAAGGAATGACAAGATGGTGATTTTATGAGGAAGGCCAGGTCTTATCCATGGTCTTACACTAAAACTCATAAAAGAGAAAATCATGAGGGTGACAAAAATTATTTGAAAAATAAATGGGATAAGAAAAGGATGGTATTTATGAGGAAGGCCAGGTCCTATCCATGGTCTTACAATGTAACTCATAAAAGAGAAACCCAAGGGGTGTCAAAAAGTGTGTAAAATGTATGAAAACAAAGAGGATAAAAGTGCATCACGAGGAATTGTGCATTGGTGGGTTATTTGAAGATATGACCTTCATTGGTTTGAAGGTGATATGTGCTTGGACAAAGAATATCTTTGACTAAGGACCCCACCATTTTTAGTCATATTTGTCTTCTTTGTCATGATTTTAGTCTAATTTAAGGATAAGATAACTAACATTAAACATGCAAACTTTAAGTCAGTTATTATGTTATTTGGCAATACAATCCTTGTATTGGTGATTGTGTTGTAAATCAAAAAGGTGATTTTCATTAAGGAGATCAAGAGCATGAAGGTGAGTTTCATGTAATTCTTTATCAAGTATGATATTATGAAGAGATATACAGAGAGAGGTAATATAAAATTAAATGGAAGGATTGATTCAAATCCATAGACTAGATAGAATGATGTTACCCTAGTGGTAGTGTGTATGCTAGTGCAATAGGCCCAAAGAGTAGGATAAAGATGAAGCTGTCAATCTATTCGGTTTTCACAAATTGTCTTTTGGAGAATTTTATTAATAATTTTTTGGTGGCCTAGGCTTGGCCATTACATTATGGATGATAGGGTGTAGAGAATTTGTGACTGATTTTAAATTTAATACAAAGATATTTGACATCTTTGTTTTTGAAATTAACTATTATCTAAAATGATAGTATAAGGGACACCAAAGTAGGAAATAATTTAATTGAGAATAAATTTGGAGATGATGATACCAGTGATGTTAATGAGGGGCATTACCTTAACCCATTTGGTAAAATATTTCATTGCTATTATTACAAAGACAAGCCCATCTTGAGATCGAGGTAATTTGCCTATGGGATCTAATCCCCACATGGAGAATGGCCAGGGAGATTCTAAAGTTTGAAGCTTGAATGGAGGTGAATTAATTAAATCATCATGAAGCTGGTAAGGAGTACACTTTTTAACAAATTCAATGGTATCTTTTTTAAGGATGGGCCAAAATTATCCCATAGGTAAGCATTTATGAGTTGTAGTATGTCCGTTATAGTGGTCATTAAAAATGCCCCAATGTGATCATTCAAGAAGAGGAAGAGACTCATCTTGCATAACATAGAAGATCAAGGTACCTTTAACATTATGATAACATATGAATCTATCTATAAATACATATTTAAAAGCTTCTTTATGAATGCAAGTCTTTTTGCAAGAATCTAGGTTAGGAGGATAAGTTTGGTGTTCTAAAAATTAAATGATGTCTTTGTACCATGGGCTTTGTTGAATGATGATGGCCTCAATGTGGCAAATAAGTGAATCATGTGGTGGATTATAATATGGATATTTTCTTATTTGGATAATAAAATTGGGATTGATAATAACTTGGTGTGGATGAAAAAGAGATAATGAAGAAGAAAGGGAATCAACAATAGAATTTTGATCTCGAGGGATAGGCTCAATGGTGAAGGAAATGAAATATTTGGCAAGAGTAGTTTCAATTTGATGATAACAAATTATATTCTCACTTTTGCATTGGTAATCACCACTGAATTGGTGGAAAATGAGTTGGGAATCACCTAAAGCATGAAGGTATTGGATATCTAAATCAAGGGTAGCTCTCATTCCTAATATTAAATCTTTATACTCTGTCATGTTGTTAGTGATGTCAAATGTTAAGAAAAAAGTTAAAGGGATGATTTTAACAAGAGGGCTCGTAATAATACAACCTACCCCATCTCCTTGAAGGTATTTAGTGCCATCAAAATCAAGGGTCTAAGTATCATTATGTAAATCAATATTAATTTCAATAAGTTCTTAGATAACTAATTTTGGTTTAGTAGTATTGAGGAGGGTAGTAGATTCACCAAGATTACTTACTTCAAGATTGGTGGTGAAGTTATAGAAGTAATATTTAAGGGATATACCTTGGTTGAGACCTTAAATATAGAGAATATTGTCATCAAGAATATTATCTTAAAGGTGGTCGGTAGCGAGCATAAGAGCTATGACAAGTTGATTAACAATGATTTATCCTTTGACAAATTTTTGAGAAATAATTCAGAGATCAAATTTCATGAGAATGACCATCCACTTGCCAATTCTATCTCCAAAAAGAAAGGCATTGGAGAATAAGTGACGAAGGAGATCAGAATAGATGATAACATAAGTACTCTGATAAAGTATATAATATCAAAGTTTTTTAGCTACAAAATATATGGTGAGGAAATCACATTCTAATTTTGTGTAACATTTCTCATAATTAATGAGGCCTCAGTTGATATAGTAAATGACATATTCTCTTCACGGGAGAGATATTATTTCCCCCTTTTACCCGCAAACAATTCCAGATGCTTGAGCTTGGAAAGAAATGAGAAATGGATGAAGGAAACCATGTTTCCTCTTTAAATGTGAGATCAATTATTGCATGGAACTTTATTTTTGCCATGGATTTCTAAATTTTGGATGGAACCCGAGTTAAACTGCCATCCCAAGCGGGGCTTCCAGCCCCAGTTTGGTTGCGAAAGAAATAGTGAACTCATGGGGGAAACCATTTTTCCTCTTTCATGCGAGATAGAATGTTGGGTGGAAGCATGTTTTTGCGTCTGATTTTTGTATTGCGTTTGGAACTCGAGTTGCACAACCAACCAAAATTTTGTGTTTTGTGCATCGTAAAAAATGAACTTGAAAATCAAATGGGATCCTTATGAGAATCATCCCGTGGATTTTAACTTATTACTACTGTGGGGGGAGGGTGTTCTTCGAACGCCCTTGCGGGAAAGCAAAGTGAAAACACGGGAGAGATATTGTTCCCCCCTTTTACTCGCAAACAATTTCAGATACTCCAGTCGGGAAAGCATTGCCCCAACTGATATGGGTGTGGAAGAGATATATAGGATCAAAGGTCAATCATTTGAAGGGGATGAAGAGTAGGTGGGTGAAGCAATGATTCTTTCATATTATCAAATATTTTTTGTAGGGATCTGTCCATTCTATAGCACTACCTTTTTTAAGAATATAATTGATAAAGTGGATATGATAAGCCATTTTAGGGATGAATCATCTAATTTCTCTAAGTTTACCAAGATAAGTGTGAATGTATAGAATGGATCGAGGGATGGGCATATTTATGATATCATTAATCTTGGTAGGGTTAACATTTATGTCATGAAGAGAAATTAACAATCCTAATAGTTTACTAGATGTGACACCAAAAACACATTTTTAAGGATTTTATCTAACATTGTATTTAAGAAGGTGGTCGAAGATAATGGTGTTTCTATGCAAAATTGCTTTCTACATTCAAAAGAAGAATAAAGAAACTAAAAGAAATGGTCAAGGCTAGAAGTACCTGATAAGTTGAGCGCACCAAAATCAGACGTTGGAAGATTCTCCTCTTTGGCTGTGGAGGAATGACACCTGTGAAGAAAAGGCTAAAACACGGAAAAACGTTAGTCAAAGATATGGTGGGCTGTCAGGCGAACGCCCGATCCTGGAAGTACGAAGACTTCCTAGAAGGATATCAACCCACTGATAAAAAAAAATAGAATATTGGATGAAAGTAGATAATAATGATAGAAATAAATGACAGAAAATAAAGTGCGTACCTGATATGCAGCACTGTTCTGCACAGTCACTGGCGTCGGTCTCTGTGGTGCCGGCGTCGGTCAAAGAAGGTGCCGACGTCGGTTTAGGTGCCGTCATCGGTCGGGGTAGTGACCGGCGTCGATAAGGGCAGGTTCTGGACAGAGTCTAAACAGGGTCGGGACAGGGTCTGAGAGAGTCAGGACAGGTTCTGGGCAGAGTCGGGATAGGGTCTGATAAAAGACAAGGTCTGAGAGAGTCGGGATAGGGTCTGGGCAGAGTCGGGATAGGGTCTGATAAAAGACAAGGTCTGAGAGAGTCGGGACAGGGTCTGGGCAAGGTCTGAGAGAGTCGGGACAGGGTCTGGGCAAGGTAAGGTCGGGTTTGGACAGAGTCTGGGGGTTTTAGTCTGGACAGAGGCAGGGATATAAATGAGAGATGCTGGGTCTATGGTTTTGAAGAATCAGGATGACAGAACTGATAAACAAAGAATAACCAAGAAAAAATAAAACAAACAGAGTAAATACTTACCTGCCAGAAGACGTGATGAAAGCCATAGTTGAAGTTGTCTGTGCAGTGCCGGATTGAATGCAGATTGGTTGATGCCGAGAGTGGGTTGATGCCGAGAGTGTTGATCGCGAGAGTGTTGATGTCGGAGTTTGCAGGTTGATTGAATGATTGCCCGGGTTTCGATTGATCAGCCTTTCAAATGGTTGGCGGAGGCTGATGAAGGCGAGGGACGGTTCCAGAGACGATTCGTCAACCGTTTCAGGAAACCGAATGATAACTGATAACGGATAACGGCAAGGTGACCGACATCGGTGACATCGACCGGGTAAAGACCATCGTCGGCAGATGCATAATGAGGATAGAGTCTAGCTTTAGCTCTGTGCTCATTTTTACATGCTGCCAGGGTCAAGGTTGGTGAAACAAGTGATCGACAAGGGTTAAATAGGCGAAGAAGAATAAGACGGGGAATGACCAGGGGAGTCGACACGATTTCGGTGTCTACATTTGCCCCTTTTTGTCTTGTTGGTTGTTCTAGACGAACTGCAAGATAAAAATAGGAGTGATTGCCCCAGGTGAGGGATAAGGTATTCCCCCTCAAAGCAGGAGTCGAGGGAAGGGAACCGAGAATTGGGTGCTGATTTGACAAAGAGTGGATGAAAAAGGGGTGAGGGTGAATGTTGCAAAGGTCGTGATTGCGCGCATACCACTGCACGAGATGGTCAGGCCAAAGTGTCGTAGGTCAAGGGTCGAGGAGTGCCAAAATTGAAGTAACCGGGCCCCAGCATTTAGTCGTCTGCTGATCGGGTTACTCAATCTAAGCTGAAGCTCCAAATGGTCATCGTGTTCCAGGTATCCCGGGCTCAGGAAGTGCTCCTAGAAACACGAAAAAGTCACAAGTAGTGTGGATCAACTGGCGTGCGATCCTATACTTGTGAGGGTCCAAAAGGTCTGCACACAATTCTGCTAACCAGTCATGAGGTAGCATACATGCAAAAACAACCAAGGCAACAACGTCTTGGAAGTGGTTGAGGTCGGAGGAGATAGGCATGATCTCCAATGGTTGGTGGTTGATGGATGCATGAATGGACGAAAGGATGCGGCCGAGCTAACCCCAGAAGACCCCATGTCAACTGAGTGCTGCCTACATAGCCCTGGTAAGAGGGCCTCAGACCAATGTAGTTCAGACAAAGGGTCCAAGTGGTAGACAGGTGGTTAAAATGGTTGATATATTGGTCATGGTTATGATGAAATGATGAGGAAAAAAGATGTTGCAGCCTTTTCCAAATGGTGTATTCTGCAACATTGGTTGATGGGTTTTTCATCCCTAGCAATATTCCATATTCGTGATGGGTGTATGCTAAAAATGAATTGAGGTCTATTTATGCTTCAGCAAGTATTGGTTTATGCTGAACATAAATTGCGGCGGGTCGATAGTTTCCATGTGTATTGGTGTCCATAGAAACTAGGGTGAATAGGCAATGGGAGTGGTTTAAAGAGAGAGTTGAGCTAAGTCGATTGACAAGTGATGAAGGTGAATGTGACCGAAGTGCAGAAGAAGTGAAAAGCATATTGCGCTTTCATTGACAAGGACCAAAAAGATAGCATAGATAGGGGTTATGAGAACCAAGAGCCCCATTCATGCGTGACGTCGTTGACCATAGTTATGTTAGAGCGGTAATCCAATCACTTAGACAGTAAAGTGAGCTTGAAGTCCCTTGAGCAGGTGATAGGAGGAGGAAATAAGGTAACCCATTTTAAGAGCAGAGATAACTTTGCCCCTTTTTATAGGAGACCCTGAGACAACTATAAGTCAAGTCCATGACTTTTTTTTTTTTTTTTTTTTTTTTTTGACGGTGAACTGATCGATGCGGGAAGTCCACAGAGAGATGTCATTTGCTTGGTGGTCAGTTTGTGAAGCTGATCAATGCGGGAAGCTTCTAAAATAGTGTTGTTTATTGCCAGATTAGTCATAGCCATCCTTCGAGGGAGTGGTCTAGATTTTTATTTAATATAAAGGCTTTTGAGTAGCTGTCCTTCGAGGGAGCAGTCTATTTATTACAGCAATGATAGTACAGCTGTCCTTCGAGGGAGCAGTCTGCTTTTTGATTTGATATTGATATAGTGACCATGGATATGTTTTGACATCTTGATTTGTTTTTATAGAAGTTGAGTCATGGACAAGACTGTAGAAGTTCAAGGGCTCCCTTTTATTAGGACAAAGCATCCATACATCATAAAAGGGTTATAGGAATTGTTAAGAGGAATAGGGTTGAAAGGAAGTAGGATTAAAGAGGATGGGGATTGCTCAAGGGACGAGCTCAAGTTAAGTGTCAAGTGGACGAATACTCGACTAGCAGGAGAACGGTCGCAGATGCAACGCATTAAGAGGCTCAGGTTCTGGGCGTCCATCAAGAGAAGACAGACGGTAAGTCCCTGATCCATACTTGTGCATGATAATAAAAGGTCTAAGCCAATTAGGAGCAAACTTGCCTCGTTTACTGCGCTCCATATTGGTCACGTGTTGATTCTCTTTGAGGACGAGGTCTCCGATGTTGAAATCTCGTTCTCACAGATTTTTGTCATAGGCGTGCTTGATGCGATGTTGATAGACATGGAGATGATTAAGGGCAGCAAGACGGCATTCGTCAAGTAACTCAAGTTGAGCTAAGCGATCTTGACGAAAGTCATCGTTGGAAAGGATATCATGTAGAGAAATGCAGAGAGACGGGATCTGTACTTTGAGAGGTAAGACAGCCTCTATTCCGTACACGAGAGAAAAAGGGGTAGCACCCGTAGAGGTTCAGATGCTAGTGCGGTAAGCCCACAAAGCAAAGGGAATGTGAATGTGCCAATCCCTGCCTGTGTCACTGACCACTTTCATGAGAATTTTGGTGAGAATTTTGTTGGAAGCCTCGGCCTGCCCATTTGCTTGTGGGTAGTAAGGCGAAGAGAAATTGAGTTTGATGCCGAAGGAGTCACATAGCTTTTGGACAGTTTTATTTTTGAAGGACTTGCCGTTATCAGTGATAATTTTATGAGGGACACCGAAACGACATATGATATGGGTGTTGATGAAGTCGACGATCTTGTCGGCTTTTGTGGAGACGAGAGGAATGGCTTCCACCCACTTGGTGAAATATTCAGTGGCTGTGATGATGGATTGATGACGAAGAGATGAATGAGGGTTAATCTCACCGATGAGATCTAAACCCCACTGAGAAAAAGGCCAGAAATCCTGAGCAATTTGTAAGGCGTGACTGGGGAGATGAAGCAAGTTAGAGTGCTGCTGACACTTGATGCAACGCCGAACATAATCGCTACAGTCTTGATGAAGGGTAGGCCAATAATAGCCCAGACGAAGGATGCGCTTGGCAACCGAATTCCCACTGAAATGTCTGCCACAAATCCCATCGTGGACTTGCTGAATGGCTTGAGATGCTTCAGTGGAGGTGAGACAGCGAAGAAGGAGGCCGTCGAAGCCTCGCTTATAGAGAAGACCCCCTAGCATGGTATAGCGAGCAGTACGCTTGATAAAAGCTCGTCGTGCATTACTAGAGAGGTTGGAAGGAATGATAGAGAGAGATAAGAAGTCCACAAGTTGCTTATACCAAGCATCTTGTGGGCTAGGGTCCATAGTGTTGACATGATGAATGTGAGGAGAGATATATGAAGGCAACGGCACACGACGCACCGTGACAAAAAGTCTGGATGCAGATGAGGAAGATGGGATATGGGAAGCGAGAGAAGCCATGGTGTCAGCAAACTTATTCGTGGATCGAGGAACAGTCTGCAGGAGGAAATGATCGAAAGATGCAAGGAAAATGTCAGCACGGTTTTTGTACCTTTACAAAATTTCATTTTTACAGAGGTATGAACCGTTGACCTGATTGACGACGAGCTGCGAGTCGCCGAAGATGTTGATGGACTTGATGCTGAGAGAGAGGGCGGTCTGAAGTCCCAAAATTAAGGCCTCGTATTCGGCCATATTATTGGTACAATCAAAGTCGAGTTTAAAAGACAAAGGCATGGGCTCCCCTTCGAGTGGGATGAGAATGACCCCAGCACCTCCACCTAGTTGACATTTGGATCCGTCAAAGAACATAGTCATCTGATAGGTGGTGTCGTCAGAGGAAAGCACAGCGATAGACTCGTCAGGGAACTCACACTGTGAAGGTTGATTGTCAAGAAGAGGGGCATCTGCTAGTTGATCAGCGATGGTTTGCCCCTTGATAAATTTCTGCTGGATGAATTCGAAATCGAACTCAGCAAGCATCATGAGCCACCGAGCCATACGTTGATTCTGATATGGCTTGGAGTGCATATACTTGAGAGGGTCGGTGTGAGTGATGACAAAGGTTTTGTGACTGAGAAGATAGTGGCGAAGCTTAGTAGTAGCAAAGACTAATGCCAAACAGAGTTTCTCGATATGGGTATACCGAGTTTCATAGTCGACCAGTGTTCGGCTGATATAATAAACAGCTTGCTCACGGTGATGCTCGTCTCGATGCGCGATCATGGCACCTAACGAATGGTGAGTGGCTGAGATATAAAGGTAGAAGGGTTGGTCATCTTTAGGTGGAATGAGAACTGGTGGAGAGACCAGATAGCGTTTTAAGGCTTCAAAAGCCTCTTGACAGTCCTTATCCCATGTAAAAATGACGTCCTTCTTAAGGAGATGATGAAAAGGTTGGCAACGGTCAGAAAGCTGCGAGATGAAGCGACGAATGGACTGGAGCTTGCCTTGCAAACTGCGAAGCTGCTTGAGATTGGTCAGGGGAGGCATTTCGAGGATAGCACGAATCTTGGCGGGATCTATCTCGATGCCACGGAAGGAAACGATGAAGCCGAGAAGCTTGCCAGAGAGGACCCCAAAGACACATTTCTTGGGGTTAAGACGGACATTGTACTGAAGAAGACGAGAAAAGATGATTTTGAGAATGGTCAGATGGTCACGGCGAAGTTTGGACTTGCCGAGCAGGTCATCCACATAGTCCTCCATGATTTTGTGGAGGAGATCATGGAAAATGTAGGTCATGGCACGCTGATAAGTGGCGCCTGCGTTCTTCAAGCTGAAAGGCATGACTCGATAACAGAAAGTCCCCCATGGGGTGATGAAAGTAGTCTTGTGCTGATCTTCTGGAGCAATCAGGATTTGATTGTATCCTGAAAACTCATCCATAAGAGATAGCATCTCATGGCCGGCCGTAAGATCAACAAGCTGGTCAATGTTAGGAAGAGGAAAGTCATCTTTAGGACAGGCTAGATTAAGGTCGCGATAGTCTGTGCAGATCTGAATCCCTCCAGTTGCCTTGGTGACTGGGACGATGTTAGAGACCCACTGTGGATAATCGATGGGCTGGATGAAGGAGACAGAAAGAAGGCGCTGAAGCTCCTCCTTGACAAGGAGGGCAACGCGAGGATGCATCTTTCAAAGCTTTTGCCTGACAGGCTTAGCCTCTGGTTTGGTGACAATGTTATGGGTAACGATGGTGGGGTCGATGCCAGGCATATCACTGTAAGTCCAGGCAAAGGCCTTACTATGGTCGGAGAGGAACTGGGTATAGTCAAGCTGCTCCTGAGCGTCTAAAGATTGGCCAATCTTTAAGACATGAGGAACATCAGAAGAAGGAAGGTTGATGTCAATGGTTGATTCATTTAACATAACCTGGGTCTCAGAAGGGAGGGAGCACTGGATGAAAGAATCATCAGCGCCCATGTAGGAAAGAATGGCGTCATCGTCAACGCAGTGAATAGTGTGAATGGTTGCCGACTCATCTTCGATCATGCTGGGAAGAATGAGAGGGAGAGACTTGGATACCTCATTGAGCTGATAAGTCAAGGGGTCCAGGCGGATGGTGTTTATGGAAAAAAAAAACTAGGAGGAATGGAAACCACTGACTCCGTAGGTGAAGGTGGCGAAATAGGCGAGTGTGGAGGAGATTGGTCAAGGATTGGTTCAGGATAAAGGTCTACAGGGTCTTGAGTGGGGTCGTGATATCCCAGACCATACCGTTTCTTGGCGTCGTCATCATTGAGCGGTTGGATAGGCTGATGGGAGCCCTGCTCATAGCGTCCAAAACCAAAACCCTTCCATGCACACCTGTAAAGGTAAGTATGTGCAAAGGCGGGGTTGCCAAGAAATGAGAAATTTGATGTGAAAGGTTGGGGTGAAGAAAGAGGATTACCGTCAGTAGGAGCTTGATTAAGCCTCCCATAGATGAGGTTGGTGCAGAGGTGAGGGGGACCATAAGGTATGATCATCCCTATCCGATGGTCGTAGCTGGGGCTGTGATGAAGGCGTCCATACTCTTGCGGAGTTTGGAACATGTCTAAAGCCAGCAAGTGATACTCTCCCAATGAAAGTCTTTGGATGACGTCTTCCATGGGGTCTGTGGTTGTCGCTTGAAGGGGAGGTGTAAGGGCGACCACCTGTTGCGAACTGGTCGAAGCTTCCGCGGATGGAGGCGGTGCCGGGGTTGATGGCTTGATAGGAATGAGGACATCGTTTGGACGGTAGGTGGTATTGCATGTTTTGAAAGGCGAAGGGTCAGCGGGAATGGTGTGGACTTGTCTGTCATGCTCAAACTTCACACAACGGTGCAGGGTGGAGGGGACACAGGCCATGGCGCGGATCCAGGGTCGGCCCAGCAAGATGTTGTATTGGAACTCTCTTTCGATGATGTAGAAGAGCTCCGGGACTGTGCGTGGACCAACGCGAATATGAAGGATGACTGTGCCAATGGTCGTGGCAGTAGTGTCATTAAAAGAGCGCAAGATCGCGTCAGTTTTGGAGACGCAATTCTTGGGAAGAGCCAACTGATCAAAGGCATGGGTGGAGATGATGTTGATGCTAGCGCCCCCATCGATCATAACGTGTTTAATGCGTGTCCGATCGATATAGGCAGTGATGAAGAGGGCGGCGTCCTGATCTTCCCTGTTGGATGTGGGAATTTCAGAATCGTTGAATGTTATGGAGGTAACAGGGGCTAAGGAGTGGACAAGGGCAGCAAGTGGTTGGGGGTCCTCGGGTTGGACCTCCGCTGCCTGCAGGGCTTGGATGAGGGCCTGACGATGTTGGGGTGAGGTTTGGATGAGATCGTAGAGGGACATCTTCACAGGCGTCTGGTGAAGTTGTTTCAACATGGAGTCGTGAATTGGTCCGGAAGAAGAAGAAGAAGAAGAAGAGGGTTGAGGCGCGCCAAGGATAGAAATCTTAGGCTTAGGCGGTTGAGGTGGATTAACAAAAGGGTAGGTCCAAGGAATGGCGGCTTTTTCTTTCGCCTTGTCCTTTTGTGACCTAGTGGTGATGTGAATGGCATTGATTTCAAAGATGGGAGGTGAAGATGATGAAGGGGTTGTAACCGGTTGATGAGATGTGGATGGGTTTAAAGAGGTTGAAGGGTTATGAGAAGGAGTCGGGGGGCGGTCGAAAGTGTCCTCAAAGAGAAGAGTGTCTTTCTCCAGATAACGGCGAATGACAGCCTTGAGGGCATAGCAAGTCTCGGTGTCATGTCCTGGTGTACGATGATATAAACAAATCTTCGTGTCATCGAACCAGGAAGGTTTAGACCCGAGAGGTTGAAAGGGCTTGATGGGTGGAAGAGTTATGCTAGAAGTTTGCAAAAGTCGTTGCAAGATCAAAGAGTATGAGCCCACTAAAGGGTCCATGCTCATCGATGTATGCGATGTCGGTGACTTTTGCTTGGGCGAAATGGGAGGGGGTTTTCGTACCACCTTCTGGGTTGATGGTGCGATGACAGGCGGAGACGGTACACTCTTCATGAGAGGTATCGCCCTTTTGGGAGAGGGTAGGCTAGCGGTAGGTAAAGGAAGCAAAGGAGGCAACCGGTTTTGATTAGAGGTTGAAGCGGGAAGGACTCTGGTTAAGGTTGAAGGATGCGGGCCCAAAATGGAAGGCAATGGTGACGGAAGAGGAGGCGTTCGCCTCTGTGGTTTGGCAGTCTTTTGTGATTTAGGTTGAAGACTATTATTAGTTGAAGTTTGGGTTAAGTCCACCTTCACTTGTGGATGAGTGAGGTTGGAGACGGGGCGAACGCCAAGTGATTTGATAGGTTTAGGCGGAGTAGATGAGGGTTTTGGTTTTGATGAAGTTGATGAAGATGTAGACGGTTTAGAAGTGGAGATCTGATTTTTGTTGATAGTCTTAAGAGGTTCTGCCATGGGAGGATTAGCAGCATGAGATGAAAGGGCTCGGGCTTGTTGAAGAGCTATGAGACGGTCCCACAATCCCTGATGTTCCACTTTCCTAGAAGGGAGAAGTTTGAGTCTCTCCACTAGTTGGGAAAATGGCTGAGAAGATGCGGGATGAGGTTTAGGCTCTTGAGAAGATGCCGATGGTTGTGGGAGTGAAGGTGAGACGGGTGTAGTAGTCTCGGGCCCAAGGCATGGTGAAGTCGTGACAGGTTCATGTTTGGTTGGAGATGAAGGAGAAATAGGTTCTTCCCTGGGTGGAGAAGAAACTAGAGAATGAAGCTCCTCAAGCGGGTAAAGGGCAGGGATGATAGTGCCCTCCACTTGTGGTCGAGGAGTAGGAAAGGTTGGGTCCTCCATGGGAAGCAAGAAGGAAGATGGTGAAACTGGCGGTGCTGGTAAGGTCGAGGCGTCCTCCAAAATGAGAGAAGTTGAGGGAGAACTAGCCGGAGAAAGAGGTTCGTCCACATGTGATGGACTGATGGATGAACTCACCTCTTGGGGTTGGTTAGAAATGAGGGGCGAGACCGTATTGACTGTTCAAATATTATGTTCGTGGGTATTGTCAGTCAAGGTCTGGACGTTGTTTTGGGTTGGTGGATGATTAGGGAATGGTTGTTTGAAGATATCGATACCCTGATTAGGAGGGGCGTTAGGATTGTCGAGGATGAGGTCACCCTTTTCCAACATGTCTTGGACTATGTTTTTAAGGGTTTTACAGTTGCCCGTGTCATGACCTTTAACACGGTGGTAGTGGCAGAAGTCATTCTCCCTATACCACGCAAGGATGGCACGTGAGGGATCAAATTTTGGTAGAGGTCGGATCTGAGGGAGATTGATGGCCCCTTGTTTGACGAGTTTTTCCAGCACAGACGCGTATGATTCTCCAAGTGGAGTAAACTGTCGCTGTATGTATCTCTGCTGAAATTGGCGTGTGGCGCTCATAGATGTGGATGGTTCAGGTTGATTAGTTGAAGGTGAAGAAGAGGAAGATCTAACAACCACAGCATTTGCTGAAGCTTTAGATTTAGGATTGGATGAGGAGGGCTTAGAAGAAGGGTCATTGGTTTTGGAGTTGGGATTCTTACTCCGCAACTTGACTTTATTCTCCTCAACGGCACGTAACTCAAGTTTATGAGCCATCGTGAAGGCTTCGTCAAAAGTGCGGAAGGTTTGAACCCTCAAGGTAGAAGAAATATGTTTAGCGCAGGCTTGAGAGAAAAGTTCAATAAGCTCAGGCTGAGGTAAGGAAAATGAAAGTTGATTGATAAGGCTCCTCCACCGAGTGACGAAATCAGCAATAGACTCATCCTCGAACTGGCGAATAGAATAGAGGTCTGTGATAGAGACCTTCTTGGTGATATTGATGGAGAAATGATCGAGGAAGAGTTGGGCCAGCTGAGTGAACGTGAGGATGGAATGGCTAGGAAGAGAGCTGTACCAGTCAAGTGCAGCACCCGAGAGAGACATGGGAAACGTGCATAAGAGCAACACATCATCGTGGGCGATAAGGTAACAGGCGTGTCTGAATGCCCGTAAATGTTGTTGTGGGTCTTCCTTGCTCTGGAAATGAGAAAACTTAGGAAGTTCCCACTGGCTGGGATATGGTCTGATGGGGACAGAAGGATGGATGGGCTCGTTACAGATTTGTTCATACGAGAGAGTGTTGCGTGAGCCGGTAATGGAGGTCTCTAGGTTGGACATTTTATCCATCAGCATCTTGATAATATCTACTGACGGATTGGCGGGTGGAACGCCTCCTAAATTGTAAGGCG
Source organism: Torreya grandis (assembly GCA_037957365.1). Classification (NCBI taxonomy): domain Eukaryota; kingdom Viridiplantae; phylum Streptophyta; class Pinopsida; order Cupressales; family Taxaceae; genus Torreya; species Torreya grandis. The sequence goes on from JARHVA010000384.1 coordinate 3,802,572, forward strand.
CTTGAAAGAGGCTGGAAGAGGTATACGACGTAGTCGGTTGTACCAATAAGGGCGCAACGTACGGATGACTAGTCGTAGGGACAGAAGAAGTGACTAAGGATGGTTGGATGGAAGGCATGGCTAGGTTTGATGTTGTCATGGGAAGTTGGTTAGAGGTAACATGGGCTAATGGATGGGTAGCCACCCTAGTGTTGATAGGAGTAAGGGTGGGCGGAATAGAGACGACCAGGTTTTGAAAGGGGGTAGAAAGTGGTTGAGTGGACTGAGATTGATTGGGGGCCGAAACCCCAGTGGAAGTGGGCCCAACGATGGAAGGAGAGGCCACACTTGGATGGTTGGTGAAAGGTTGGTCATTGGTTGAGGCAACAGCCTGGGTGTCTAAGGGTTGGACTACGGATGTCGTTGATACAACCGTAGTCTCGAGGAAAGAGGTCGGCATTCCATAAATTGGATTGCCCAAGGAGTCTCGCGTTTGGCTATTCGCGAGATAGTGTTGCAAGGCTTTGGTATTGAGGTCCAAGAATCGTGCGAAGTCTTGGTCCCCTTCTGGGATAATAGGCGTTTGGGTCGGAGATGGTCTGGTAGGAGTTCTTTCAGTTTCTGAGTTGAACTCCATTATAGGGTTGGTTGTAGGTGGGGTAGATGGAAGAGGATGATGCCTCGCGTGATCGACTAGAGCCTTGGCTTGGCTACGAGTCAGAACCATTCAAGGCAAGGAAGAACGTCCTCACAAGCTCAAACAAGCAGATAAGAACCAAAAAGATGAAGACACAAGCAGATCCTAAGACCTTAGAAGTAAATTTTTAGGATTATAGTGGCTTATGCCTTAGAATATGTGTGTAGAGGAAGATTGGATTTGTGAGTCGGGTCCTAGAAGAAGCAGTCTATGGATGGTTTCGGGTTTTGTTATGGTGCTCAAGAAATCTGTGTTAGCTTCCGTACAGGCCTGGTGCTAAGGAGCAAGCTCCCCTCACTTCACGATTCCAGTGGTTAGCTGGTTTCGCTTAGCCAAAATATACTTCCACTAGAGTTTATCCTCTGCTAGAGAACGGAGTGGGCTTCCCCCTTGGTGATGAAATCCAAGTAGAGTCACCGGGACGGGTAAGGTATCCGCTGGGAGATGAAATCCCAGTCGGGCCTTGTCTCAGGTAAGTTAAAATGTTTATTTTGTGCAGGTGGTTTGGTCGTGTAACATCAAGTGATCTAGATTAATTCAATATGTGTTTTAATTACTATGTGTGGTCTAAAAGATGCAGGCAAATAGAAATGAATGCAAAGTGTTTTAATGCCCAAGTCGAAATGTTTGTTCGTATGAAGGCGAATGGAGAAAGAGTCAAAGAATATGAGTTTTAGCTAGTCTAGAAGTGCAAGAAAGAAAGAAATGTTCGTTTTAGTCCTGCTTATGATGTCGTTTAAGAAGAGACGAAAGGAGGCGAAAAGGAAGAAACCTAATGCACCTAAATGAATGAAAGAAAGAAAGAACCCAAGGAGGACCTAGGGTCCCACCGGGCGTGCCAGAATGTTTCTATGCAAAATTGCTTTCTACATTCAAAAGAAGAATAAAGAAACTAAAAGAAATGGTCAAGGCTAGAAGTACCTGATAAGTTGAGCGCACCGAAATCAGACGTTGGAAGATTCTCCTCTTTCGCTGTGGAGGAATGACACCTGCAAAGAAAAGGCTAAAACACGGAAAAACGTTAGTCAAAGATATGGTGGGCTGTCAGGCGAACGCTCGATCCCAGAAGTACGAAGACTTCCTAGAAGGATATCAACCCACTGATAAAAAAAAATAGAATATTAGACGAAAGTAGATAATAATGACAAAAATAAATGACAGAAAATAAAGTGCGTACCTGATATGCAGCACTGTTCTGCACAGTCACCGGCGTCGGTCTCTGTGGTGCAGGGGTCGGTCAGGGAAGGTGCCGACGTCAGTTTAGGTGCCGTCGTCGGTCGGGGTAGTGACCGGCGTCGATAAGGGCAGGTTCTGGACAGAGTCTGAACAGGGTCGGGACAGGGTCTGAGAGAGTCGGGACAGATTCTGGGCAGAGTCGGGACAGGGTCTGATAAAAGACAAGGTCTGAGAGAGTCGGGACAGGGTCTGGGCAGAGTCAGGACAGGGTCTGATAAAAGACAAGGTCTGAGAGAGTCAGGACAGGGTCTGGGCAAGGTCTGAGAGAGTCGGGACAGGGTCTGGGCAAGGTAAGGTCGGGTTTGGACAGAGTCTGGGGGTTTTAGTCTGGACAGAGGCAGGGATATAAATGAGAGATGCTGGGTCTGTGGTTTTGAAGAATCGGGATGATAGAACTGATAAACAAAGAATAACCAAGAAGAAATAAAACAAACAGAGTAAATACTTACCTGCCAGAAGACGCGATGAAAGCCATAGTTGAAGTTGTCTGTGCAGTGCCGGATTGAATGCATATTGGTTGATGCCGAGAGTGGGTTGATGCCGAGAGTGTTGATCGCGAGAGTGTTGATGTCGGAGTTCGCAGGTTGATTGAATGATTGCCTGGGTTTCGATTGATCAGCCTTTCGAATGGTTGGCGGAGGCTGATGAAGGCGAGGGACGGTTCCAGAGACGGTTCATCAACCGTTTCGGGAAACCGAATGATAACTGATAACGGATAACGGCAAGGTGACCGACGTCGGCAGGATTGCCGACGTCGGCCGATAAGTGACCGACGTCAGTGACATCGGCCGGGTAAAGACCGTCGTCGACAGATGCATAATGGGGATAGAGTCTAGCTTTAGCTCTGTGCTCATTTTTACATGCTGCCAGGGTCAAGGTTGGTGAAACAAGTGATCGACAAGGGTTAAATAGGCGAAGAAGAATAAGACGGGGAATGACCAGGGGAGTCGACACGATTTCGGTGTCTACAAATGGCAAGATCAAAAAGATGAGTCTTACAACATTTATAATTAGTAATGAGGTCATCCACATAGGTTTCTACAATTTTATGAATAAGATCATGAAAGATATGAGTCATTGCCTATTGCTATGTAGCTCTGACAATTTTTAGTTTACAAGGCATTTAACATAATAATAGGTGGCCCCATTTTTTGGTGAAAGTTTTCTTATGTTGGTCTTTGGGGTCAATGTGAATTTGGTTATAGCCCAAAAAACCATTCATAAGAGACAAAATTTCATAACCAACTGTGGAATCGACAATGGCATCTATTGAAGCTATAGGTAAATTATCCTTGGAACAAGTAAGATTAAGATTATAGAAGTCAATGAAAATGTGAATGACCATAGTGACCTTTTTTAGAATGGGGACTATGTTAGAAACCCATTTATAATAGTCCATTGGTTTGATAAACTTAGTATCAAGAAGTTTGATAATTTCTTTATGGCATAAGGTGCAAACTTTGGGTGGAAATTTCCATTACTTTTGGTGCACAAGTTTGGCATCGAGATAAGTGATGATATTATTCACCACAATGTTAGGTTCAATACCAAGCATTTTCTCATAGGACCAAGAAAATATCTCATGATATTTATCAAAAAATAAGTTAAATTTATTATGTTTGGTGGGTGTGAGTTTATGAGAAACTGTAATAGGTTGAGGGCATGATGGAATACCATATTCAATGTAAGTAGTTTCTTCTATAAGTATATCATTTCCATCTTGGAAGTGATATGGTGTATTTAGTAAAGAATAAATTAGATTAAATTTAGGATCGATGCTAGTGATGAAATTATTGAAACAAGGGGATTTGTTTTTCAAATTTTTGAGTTTGTGATATTGTCGAGTAAGTTGAGGTTCTTAGGCATGAAGTAATTTAAGGATAGATTCATCATTAGGAAAAGTGGGACGAGGGTCATAATACTCAACATCTACTTCTAGATTGAGAATTTTATTACCATGGTAATCATATTCCAAATGTATCTTATGGACATCTATGGCCTTGGTATCTAATGTAATCTTGGGAGTAAGAGGATTAGATTGATCAGATGAGATTGGTGTATCATTAGTTTATTTAATAGGTAAATAATTATATGTAGTGATGGGATATATAGGTGGTAGAGAAAATACGAGAATTTTTGGAGGTTCAGAAGGTAGATTTGTTCTACCACCCAAGGAGTATCAAGAAGGAGAGAATTAATAGGAGGTACATAAACTTTGGGAGTTAATTTAAAATCTATGAAAATAGTGTGAACATCCCAGTTAAAATCATGTTGTACATCCAAGTCTTGAGTTTGAGCTTAAGACATGGTGTAGTTATCATCATAGGTTGGAGAAATGGTACATGCTTGACATTTTGGGGGAGATTCAAAAGGTGAAATTTCAAGGTCACTAAATTTTCATGGAGACATGATTAGAGGATCTTGGAATAATTTGGATACTCTATAATCTTATCATGTGAATGTGTCTTCTAGGTAAGAAGTTTCATGAGTATTGCATAGAGGGGGGGAATCAGTGACCTCATCAAGAAGAGGAATAATGTGATCACAATGTAATAAAGGAGGAAGCCACTCTGAGATGTAAGGAGGTAGCTTACTAGTATTGTAAGTTTGTTACAAGTCATTAGATTCATCATAATCTAAATCAACAAGAGTGACCTGTAAGTCTGGATTGATGTTGATTAATTCAGGTTAGGGAGCAATATTGATGGTAGGGATAGTAGGAATGCAATATTGAGATTTTGGATTTAAAAGTTGAATGCTCCAATGCTTGGGATCGACCTCATGTTTATATCATTTATCATTATGCATGAATTTGATGAATTGGATATTAGAAGAAGTGATGGCCCTCATTTTATGTGTTTTAGGTTGATCGAGAAGTATGTTATAAGATAGGTGAAAATAAAGGACCATAATTTTAGTTCAAACGGTCTTAGGTATGATTGTTAGGGGAATCTAAAGACAACCAAGTGGATTTTGGTTAGTTTTATCAAATCCATGATAGGTGAGGTGGGTTTTCTTGAGATGATCCCTATTATAAGTAAATTATTGGTTAAGCTACAGAGATTTCACATTAATACCAGACCCTTCATCCACTAAGACTTTACAAATAAGGGTAGTATTAAAGGCTATTTTAATGAATAGTGGTGGATCATCAGTGCAAAAAAGGATTTCATCATTAATCATGTCCTCTTCAATAAATTCAATAGAAGGCATGGAATAAGAATAAATCAATTCAATGGTGTGCACGTTGGTCGATTGAGGCTCAATAGAGGGTGGTTATTTATCTCTAGGAGATGGATCTTCAATTTCTTGTAAATTTTGCATAAGGAACTTGCAATGATAAGGGGAAGTAAAAATTAACTCCATAAGTGGAATCTTGTAAGGCATAAAGATAAGTTCTTCAATAAAGTTCCAATGGGATTTAGAAGAAGAACCAGTGCAAGTTTTATAAGGCAAGGTATATTTTGAAGGAATGGAAGTTGTTGGGGGTTCGAAAGAAGGAAGTGGTTCCTCATGGGCTTCTAAAGAAAAATAAGTGGTTGTAGTATCTTTGAGAAAACTTTCCTCCAAAGATGGTTTATTAGGTTTTGTGACATGATCTTTATGAGCCAAATTATAATGATAGTTGACCTTAGCAACATTAAGATATTGAGAATTATTATAATATTGGTCATAGTTGGCATCAATAGTACAAATATCCTTGGTATTTTATTGATGATTAGATGTGTAAAAATATTTTTGGTTATTAGAAAAATAATCTTTAAGAACTTTTCATTTTTAAGAAGCAATGTTTTACTCTTGATGACGGAGTTAGATCAGGGCTTCGGGATTGAAGGAATCACCAAGCATGTAAGAGACAAAATATATAGTAAGCCCTCGAAAAGTTTCATGGGAATAACTAATGTCAATGTGGAACCAAAAAAATTGATTAGGATCATACCATTTAGGAGTATTATTAGATTAAGTAAAGGGTTTAAAGGGTGGCAAGAATTATTTCATTTGTTGCACAGTTAGTGCTATGTGACAAGATAGGGAATTGTTAGCCTTGGTAGCTGCTAGTTTGGTTTGAAGAGTATTTTTGATGATGGCATTAGTATAATTTTGAAAATATCCTTTAAGGAATTTATTATTAGGTTTAAATTTCTTCATGAGAAAGTATTGACATTTAGCTTGGTCAAGGGCTTCATTAAGCATTTGAGGAGCAAAATTTCAAACCTTATATTGAAGCAAAGGAGTTAAGGCAATTATAAAGAGTTTGAACAAATTGTCATCAGTCATGTTATGGTCAACCTTATGGGCTAGATATTTCCATAATTTGATAAAATCATGAGTTGATTTGATGGGATATTGTTTAGCAATGATGAAATAGTTAAGGTAATTTTTAGGAAGGTCATTATGTTGAAACTATTTAACTAGAGGATTGAATAAATCCTCAAGTTGCCAAATGAAATTTTTGGGAAGTTGGTTGTACCATTCCAATACATCTCCAGTTAAGGTTTTAACTAGAAGTTTAGTTATGGAAAAATTATTAGTTTGGATCAACTCTTTATAAAGATTATCAAATGCTTTAAGAAAGGATGTGGGGTCCTTTGTCCTATCACACTTGATAGTTGGAGATATATTACTAATATAAATGGACACAATGAAAAGAGTTAAAGGGTCATTTTGGATGTTTTGAAGCATTTTGTAATTCATAATAGGTTGAGGAATAATGTTTCATGAGGCATCTCTAAGAGGTGGGAGAATAAAATTGGTGTTCTCTTGAGGATCAAGAATCGGTGGTTGATTAGTCATATTGATCAAATAATGTTGTAATCGCATCATTTGAGAGGTTTTATAATTTTTCATTATGTTCATTTGTTGTATGACTTATGCAAGAAGTTTAGCATATCAATTGGTGTGTTGGTTTTTGTAGGAGAACTCCCTGAATTGGTATTGAGGGAGGGTTGTTGGAAGGTGGAATACCAGTGGGATTATTAGATAGACTTGTGTCAATTGCTCCCACATTATGTTGAAAATTTTGAAGATGAGAATTGTCTTGATAGGTATAAAAAGGATCAGATCCACCTACTTCAAATTGGGGTGTGATTTGAACCATGTTACAATCCACAAATGAAGGAGGGGAAGAGGTAATCCAAGAGTGAGGATTACCTTGAGAGGAAAAAAGAGGGAAAAATGAATATCCCATATAGTGTCTAAATGGATTCAAGTGATCCAAGAATATTTTAATAGGGGACTTCATGATTATATGAGGAAATGAATATAATTCTAAGGAATGAGAAACACAAAATGAAGTCATCGAAATAAGAGAGCAGGATCTATAATAAGAGTATAGAGTCGACTAGGTTAACTATGTATTGCTAAAAAGGGAGTGGATAAGAGTACAGAGTCAAATGGATTGACTTAGTACTATAAACAAGGAAAAAGAGAGCCTAATAAGGATATAGAGATGACTAGGTCGACTCAATACTATAACTTTATTGGTAGAAAAGAGTATTGGGTCGATCAGGTCGACTTAATACTATAGGCAAGGAAAATATAGTCTATAAAAAATTGTATCAAATAGAATGACAATGTGCTAAAAATAGGAAAATATTTTACAATGTAATTGAAGCAAGAAATGGAAGCAAACATAAAAACAATTGGATCAATGAGAATGATCCAATTAGCACACAACATAAAATCTTTCACCAGTGTTGCCCAATGTAAGTTTTTACAATACCACATATAATGATCAAAGAGCAAGCAGTCAACTGAAAAGTAAATGCTAACCAAGTGGTCATCTAGAGTGTTATTAGATTATTATAAAGTGTTATTTAAGTGTGATAGGGAAGTCAGTTGAAAATGGGGAACTAAAAATCAATCTATGGATGGTTTCAAGATGTTTAGGTTGAAAGAAATCTGTGTTGGCAATGGAACTGGATTGGTATTGGGGCCTACCCCCTCACTTCACAATCTTGTAGTGATAAGGGTGTTAGATGATTTTCCAATATATACTATTAACCATGTGTTTATACTTGGCCATAAAACCAAGTCATATTTCTCTGTGGTGATGAAATCCAAGTAGGTAGGCCTTGGGAAGACAAATGTTAAAATGCATTTTGAAATTTGTGTGATTTGGTAGTATATGCAAAAAGAGAAAAATAGTGTAACTAAATGGTATTTTGAAAAACCACCTAATTAGACTATGTGAGCTTCTCTAGGCATGCAAATAGCTAAAAATGAAAGTGTGAATTAATTACTAGCATATAGTTGTTAATTCCCAAATTAAGAATGGTACAGAGTCAGTTTAGATGACAATGTATACAAATAGTACAAAATAAAGTCGACTAGGTCACTATTGTTCTATTAAAAGAAAGAGTATTTTAAGAACTAAGTTGGCTAAGTCAACTTAGTATTTTAGAAAAAAGACAAGCTATAGAACTAATTCGACCAGGTTGACTTACTTTATTGTAGGATTGTAATTTTGAAGACTGCAAACTTGTAAAAAATAGAACTATAATGAATTACTGAATTGAAAGAGAGAGAAAGAGAGGAACCTTGGTGGGTTATAAGATTCTAAGGATTGAAAATTTTATATTGAAGTGTCTTGAATGTTACTTGTAAGTATGCTAAGTTGATAGGGTTGACCTAGTTCTGTGAAACCTTGTTTGTTGAAGTCTGTTAAGATGACTATGTCAACCTGATCGACTCAATTTGTTATCTGGATGTTGAATATAAGACTAAGTCAACCTGTACAACTTAGTTTTCTATCTAGGATTGAATAAGAGTAATGTATCAACCTATGATCTAGTAACTTGTATCTGATGAATACCTCCATAGAAAGAATAGAGTCATTTTAATGTGACTTTATGTTAAACCTACACACAAAAGTTAGAACTATACCAGCCTAGTTGACCTAGTATCATAAATATATAAAAATAATAAAATGTTATAAATAAAAATATTGAAAGAGGACTTGTAAATTTTAAATCCATGTTGATTTTACCAGAATGTATGCAATGGGAAATGCAATAGATTTTAAAAATCAATCCTAACTTGAAGAAGATAGATCCTACTTACACTTTTGATTGGGGATACATTAGATAATCAGGGTCATGACCAATATAGATCTGCTAGACGTATCCAAGCAATCTCTTACCACAATAATATCTCTAGGGAGGGTTATAAAGCCTCCAAAAAAGTAAAACTATGCAATAACCCTAACTAGGTCCTATGTTTTCATATTCACTATATTAATAACAAGTAAAAAAAAAAATCTAGTGTGTACCAAAGCTTGTGGCACAAGTTGGGGGTTAGTAAACATAAAAATTAAACATGCATAATAAAATCATAATTAGGATATGTATAGGTAAAAACCTAATACATGGAGAGAGAGAGAGATATTATTCAAAATCCATTACTTCTGTTACTTCTATCTACTAAAGAGAGGAGAAAAGTTAGAGATACTTACCCAGAAGATGAACCCATCAAGACTCAATCTCTCCCTTAGAAAAAGGTACTTTGTAAGAGGTTTTTGTGGTTTGTAAATATTGCTAATAAAGGCCAAATCATCCAATACTTCTCCATAAGACTATATTCTTCTCCAAGTAGAAACCATAAGATAAGACTCCTCAAGTAGAATGGTGGAAGAGAAGATTATAAAGAAGCACAAATGAATAATAACTCTTTCTATCTCTATAATAATGGTGAAATGGATGTGTTTATATAGGTGGATCTAACCATAAACCCTTCTAAAAGTTTTGACTATCAAGGTCGACCTGATTGACCTAGTATTGTAATTGACAAAAAACTAACTAGATAATAAACTATGTCGGCCATGGCTAACTTAGTTCTTAGTAAGCTTTGTAAATAACAATACAAGGTTGATGTGGTCGACATATTCATGTAAACTAAAAAAAAGGGTTTTAGGTTAAGGAAATGGCTAATGATGGTGGTAAATGACTGGAAAAGGGTGCAAAAGAGGAGTTAAAGCTTAGTGGAAAGGTTTTTGGAATACAATGTGTAGATGAAAAGTGGTAAAAGGGACAACACTCATGAAAAGCACCAATGGTCTACCCACCCCTTTCCAAGTGTAACCCTTACGGCATGTACTCAGAGACATTGAGACTCGATGGATTGCTGCAAGATTGAAAGAATCAGTAATTGATAAAGTTTGAAAATATTATGTGTATACAATAACCTAGTCTTGGTCAATTTGGAAGACTGATTCAAAATGGCATTCACCACCGAGTGGGGTACATTCACCTATAAATGAATGTCATTTAGATTAATCAATGTGGGAGCAGCATTTTAGAGGGTGATGGATTTTGATTTTGAAGGTTTAATTGACAAGTGCATAATAATTTATATAGATGACTTGATTGTGTTTTCAAAATATAGGTTAGATCACATACTCCACTTACATAATATATTTTAAAGATGCAGGAGGTATGAAATTTCTCTAAATCTAAATAAAATTGTGTTTAGTGTTACTGAAGGTAGGCTTCTTGATCATATCACCACACAGAAGGTATTGTTATTGATCCATAAAAGGCTAAAGTGATTTCTAAATTTCCTCTACTTAATAGAAAGAAATAATTAAAATCCTTCTTTGGTAAAATTAACTTTGTTCGTAAGTTTATTTATGGATTTTCCAAAATTGTAAAACCTATAAATATTATGTTGAAACATGATGCAAAATTAGAATTGCATGTTGAATCAAGGAAGGCTTTCTAGGACATAAAATATGCTATCATATAAGCCCCAATGTTGATCATCCTAGACAACATGTAGGATTTCTAAATTTACCCTTTTACTTTCGAGCACGCCATAGTTGTTTGATTCACATAAATATTGGATGGAGAGGAATATCTTATTGGCTTTATGAGCACCAATCTCAAGGATGTATAACTGAGATATTCCACTCTCAACAAACACACCTATACATTGGTGAAGGTTTTGAATAAATTTAGACACTATATCCTTAGAAATAAGGTGCATATAATCATCTTAGACATGGCCATCAAGTAAATTTTGGGATAGAATGAACTAGGCAAGAGCAGAGGTAGATAAATGACAAAGTTATAGGAATATGATTTAAAAATCAAACCTACCAAGTTGGTTATAGAAGAGAGCATTACTCAACTAATTATTGAAATTGATCCAAGGATCACTATGCATGAAGTGGATTAGGAGATATTACCATAATCAAATTGGTACACCTTAATCATACACTATCTTATCCAAGGGAACACACCCCCTAGGTTGAATCAAACATATAAAAGAGCCCTCAAATTAAAAATAACATGGTATATGCTTAATAAAGGAGTTTTCTTCAGTAATAATCATGGAGTCTACTTTCAATGTTTATAAAAAAAAGAGGCCAAGGAGATAATGGCCAACTTCTATGAGAATATGGGATCCAGTCACCCTAAAATGAATGCAATAGCACATAAGATACTTCATGTAGGCTAATACTAGACTACATTATTCAAAGATGTCTGTGCCCATGGCCAGATATGCCATCAGTGTTAGACCTTTGCCAAAATTTAAATCCACCTAGTAATGTCATTATATCTAGTTATAAAAACAACACCATTTACCTAATGGGGATATATTTCATGGATATTATTAACCTAATTATTTAGTATGCCATAAGTTTATTCTTATGGCTATAGATTATTGCAAAGGTGGACCGAAGTAGTGGCTATAAATAAAATAACAACTATTGAAGTCATTAAGTTCATGGATAAAAACATAATCACCCAATTTGGGACCCCCATCTCATTAGTATGTGGAAATGGCCCTGCATTTCAATATTTAGAGTTCACCAAATGGGCATATGACAAAGGAATCCATTGAGATTCTCATCCAATCACTACCTGTAAGGGAATGGGTTGGTATAATTAACTAAAAATAATATAATATACACCATCAAGAAGTTTTTAAGAGAGAAACCTTATGAATGGCATTCATTCCTTAAATTCACTCTATAAACTGATCACACTAGGCATAAATAACCACTCAGGAGATTGTCATTCCTACTAGTCTATGAACTTGAGCTATTTTTTCCAATTATGCTCAGGTTACCTATATACGCATTCATGTAGTATTATATTGAGCAAGATGATAAAGTGAACTCTAGGCTCTTGGACATTTCCCAGCTAGATAAAGCCCAAGATGAAGACTTACTCAATTGCAATAAACATCAAGGCACTATCAAATGATGGTTTGACAAAAGCACAAGGTTAAATATTTTAAGGTTTCTAATATGGTACTACTATGGGATAAAGCTCATGAAAATAAAGGCCAACATGCCTAATTTTATCCTCTCTAGATTGGCCCCTACCAGATAACTAAGTTACTTGACCAGAATGTTTTTCATCATAAAGACCTTGAAGGTAGAGGCATCCCACTGCCAATGAATGGATAGTTCCTGAAGCATTACTTCTTAGTTGACCCTTCCAATTTAATCTAAGAATAACTTGTACAAGGGTGGTAATGTATATATTAGGCTAATTATCTTTGGTTGTGTGTTTGTTTCTAATGTGTGTTTGATTTTATTATTTGTTTGTTTCCATTACATGTTTAATTTTATTGTGTTTTCTTTTTTTAAGTGTTGTTTTGTTCCTATAGTTTTCACCTCTTGTATAACTTTGCCCCTAATATGGCCTTCAATTGAAATCAAGGGAATAAGCCCAGCCAAAATGATCCTCTAAAGAACTTGAGGTAAGTAACCACTTTGAATAGTGATGAAATCTCGAGAGGTACAATTAAATGTTAAAACACCAAAGGTGAGATTTCATTTTAATTAATCCAAAGGTTATAAGAGATTATTTTACATTTTATATCTTAGAGGCTAGTGACTCTTAATTGAATAAGTGAATTTTAAAACATCCCCATGTCTTAACAAAAGCCATCAAAGTTGCACTTAATAATAAAATCTTTAAAAGTGAGATCACCAAACCAATCTAAGATCATTTGGGTATTTAGAGATTTCCAAACATCCCATCACTATTGGCTTGGTCCCAAACCCTCAATGGATATAAATGCCAAATATCTTCATAAGAAAACCTTAAAAGATGGTTGTAATAACATGTAAAATCTAAATTATGAGTATTCTTCAAAAGGGTTATTCAAGTAACCTACATCACAGGTTTTTTGACCTAGTTATCATTGGAATAAGCCCTTGAATGAGACTATAGGTATCTCTATTAGGGACATTAATGCATGGTTGGCAATATAGCAATGACCATACCATTCCCCTCCAAGTCATATAACCAATAATGCCCCCTTTGGGAGATCTAATGCCCAGCTTGACTTGGACTCATTTAAGTGAGATCTAAAGTGAATCAATTGAAGAAGTATCACTTCACACACATTGATGGTTTTCTATGGGAAGAATACTTAGTATGTCACTTATTATGCATGACTTTAGTGCTTTCTTTTTTTTGTGTCTAAAGATTTATTTGTAGTCTATGTTGTGTGCAAGAATGGAGGTTAACAACTTGGGTTCTTAGTGTTTAAACACCACATTACCCATAGAATTCACCAATTATTGTGGCCAACATACCCCCTTTTTATGGAAAAAATGGGGGACCCCTCTTTAAATTGATAATTCAAAGCTCCCAAACCTTCTATCTTGCTCTGACCAACTCTATTAGGAGAGAATCCTTGAATTCTCATTCTACCCTAGTCTCCTTGAGCGTGTGGCTTGTTTGTAATGGCCAATTGATCCATATTGGGAGCCAATGTGACCTATGAAGCTAATGTAGTTGATTCAAGGTGACATCTCAAAATAAACTAGGTTCTTCCATACTTAGAGGGTTTAATGCACTAACTTATCTATCAAGTTATTTTCATTAAAAACTCTTGGGATCTCAAAATCCTAGAGTCTCAATCTTCCATAATGTTATCCACTCGAAGTCCTACGTGGTACCTCATAAAATCTAGTTGGAATCTAGGTGAGCATTTTATTCATCACATTCTTTTCATTTTACTTAGTCTCCTTTTTTGGATTTTTGTGGGAGGAATGGTCAAATGAAAATAATCCACATATATAAATGTCAGTGTAGATAGGGCTTGTCAAAGATTAGACAATTAATATGCATCAATGTTATACATGTCAATTTCCTAGACCTGATAGAGATGTCAAAGCTTAGGAGATCTTGACCAAATCATATAGTGTCATGTGGCCTACATTAGGGCATGTCAGAGCTTAGCCAATCAAGGTGCCCTAAAGTTAGAGTAGTCAATCGCTTGGATCCATCAGAGATGTCAGAGTCCACGAGAACTTGATCAAAGGAGAGGGTGTTACATGTTTAGAAGTTAGAGTTACTAGGATTTGACTACTAATCTCACCTTAGTGTCAAAATGGTCAGTCTCCCATATCAGGAGAGCTTGATCAAATGGAAAATGGTCATGTGCCTCATTTCCAAACTTGTTAGTCTCTCAAACCTGATAGAGATGCCAGGGTCTGAGAGAGCCTAACTTATCACATCAAGACACATGGAATTTCCATACAAAATTGATAGGGATATCCCAATAGACCCTAGAATGGTCACAATAAGGAATAGTCAAAGTCAAAGGGATAATTAAAGGATTCCATGCATCTTCCATTTAGCATTCTCTTTCTCCCAATCACATAAAGATAAGGCACTAGACCATGCCTAGGTGTTGACCATTGCAACATGAACCAATAAATTTAAGACACATGGTACAAATCAAGAAAAACCTTGGAATCCTCAAAAATGATATGGCCATGTGCCTACCATGCTTTGGGCATTAATTGAATGGGAAAATGGGCCCTGATTGGATAATCTAAAACATTGTGTCACAATTTCCAAATCTAGAAAGTGGTGTATAATTGATATCTCTAAGTTTAATTTCATATTAGGAAATAAATCGGAGGATTGAGCCACAAAATCAAATTTGAATTCACACCAAGTGAGCCAAAAAATTCCATCAATGTAGGAGATGTATGCATATCCCTATAAGTTCCTCAAGACAAACTCATTAACTGTTATTGCTCCCAGTTTCCCAAAACTCACTCCTTGTTTTTTGCTCTAACCAGTGCCCTATGTGTCTTCCCCCTTTACTCAGTTTCATTTATAACTAGAAGCCTTCATAGTTGTAATGGTCACCTTATCCTTGAATCCCAAATCCAAACTAGATTATTGAAACACTAGATTCCCAAATGACTTGACACATTTTAGGTACTACAATAAAATATTCAAGGCCATTGATCTGGTACCCAAGTCTTATGGTAGTAAAAATGAAGATGAGGTTAAATTTAAAAGATTCCCTTTAGGCCTATGATAATTATAGGCTACATAGAGTTGTGGCTAAACCTAAGGTCTTTCCCTGCACCAACTTGTTCAATAAATTGTTATGCATAGTGAAGTGGGCAAAGATGGCATCCACAACTTGGTCTACTTGATGAACAACTAGTGTCAAATCATTGACATCTTAGGATTTTCCCTAAATACTAACTACAACCTCCCTAAGTACACCTCATTTTATGATTAAGTCATCATGAACACCTAGACTAGCACTCACCAAATTCATGACATCCTAAAGGACTAGGTCAAAAACCCTAATGCAAGGTGGGTTAATAAGATGGACATGAATATGTATATCATCCATGGTTTCAAAGAGGGAGTCCACATTGGAATGATCCTACTTGACTGACTATTTGGGGATAGTGACTATCACACATCAACTTCTTATGGAATTCCCTTCTCCACATAATCCTCCAAGGTGAGTAGGTCCCTGACCTAGGAGGGATAATCAAATTCAACATGTTCAAGGTGATAGGTGATGCCTACAAAGGTGATGATTTATATATGATGACCTACCTAGTGGTTGTAGTCAATTGGACACTCACATTCAATCCATCTACCTTTCCTACATGGATTCTTAGTGGCTAGATGGTCTATGTAGTATTTTATAAGCTATATGGCCACCATTATCAAAATAATATCAAGGAGATTTATGAATCATTCTACCCATTGGTTTATAATTCCATTAATGAGGCACCCATTCCTCAACTATCAAAACAAATCATTGACTCCCTCACCTCCATTGGTGATTATTAGTATTATTAGGAAGATACCATCATTTGGGTGGTAGGAATTCTTAAATATCCCCTCTACTTACCCTACCATGTCCTGAATGGCCTATCAGAGCAAGAAATTATGTATCAACTGCTAGAAGGTATCTTTGGGCATTACATCAATCATCATTAGAAGTTCTGCCCACCCCTCCTGATCATTATCAGGCACATCATGTATAGGTCCTTCTCTCCTTTACATAAAATGGTAGCCAAGAATGACTCTTTGGCCCTAGTAAGATTTGAGAACTAGGATTGGGACCATACAGCACCATCAAGGCCCACTTAGAGAATAACTCAACCTATCTCAACCTCCACTATGGCCACCAGCATGAGGATTGTGATGAGCTCTACTTGAATTAGGTTCATGATCAAGAGGTGATCACTTGAATTGAGGCCCATAAGAATAATAAAGGGAAAAAGGTCCATTCTTGGCCATCTATTGCTTCCTATATGATGTCTCAGCATGTAAAAGACATCAAAGTAACCCCCCCTAAGATTTATAAAAATATTATACAAGGAGTCCTAATAGATTCTCCTTTTAGATCTCCTCCTACACTTTGGCCATTGGCTCCTCCACCACCTCCTCCAATTCAAGTAGTTTAACCCCAACAAATCCATACCCATATACCCTAGCCCAAATTAGCTCAAGTTTAAGTGACTCAAAATAAGGCCACATAGTCCCTAAAGTTTGATATCAATAGAATCTCATAGAGTAGTCCACATTAGAACTAAAAATTGACACTAGGATAAAAAATTTCCCCATTCCCTCAACTCTCCAAAAACCTCTCATGGCACCACCTAGTTTCACAACTCCCCTACCATCCACTCAGGTGATTCCTCCCTTGTTCCCCATTTCACCCCTTTCATCTTTCACCTAAGTACCTATGTACTCATCCATGTACAACATCCTTACATCCTCTTTCCCTTCTACATCATCCATTCCACACCCTGAGACATCTTTGGTGCCGCTACCAATCATTTTAGATATCTAAGTACCTAAGGTCACCCCACCTATAGCTAGTGTGACTAAAGCTCCCATAATAAGTGCACCCATGTGCATATCTCAAGTATCCTAAGATATTATAGTGACACCCTATGTGGTCTAGTAGTTTCCTCAGTTATCCATATAACCTTTACCACCTCTGCTCCCTAAATTACAGTAGTTAAATCTGACCAAAGTAAGAGGCTAAGAAAGAAGCAAAGGGTAGTGCATCCTCAACCTTCTATTTAAGTATCAATTATTCCCACTTAGCCTCCTCCATAGGTTCCCATTGTTCTTCCTATACCACCCTTGATGGCTCCCTACATCATTTCCTGGCCTCACTTTTCCCTCATCCTAAGTACCCAGGGATTTAGCTTTAGCCAACCAATTTCCTCTTATCTATTAAATTCCCTTCTCCCTAGAGTTATAGCCCCAAAGGTGAACCTAACTCAAGATTAGTGGCAAGCACATATTTTTCCTTCGGCCTCCCCATTCATATTGCCTTCCTAGGCCCCCATGCCTCATCCTGCTCCCATCTTTTATTCATGCATCCCTTATGCTTCTTTCATGCCCCCTCCAACTCATCTTCCACCTATTGTCACCATCTTTGTCACCCCATTAACACCTCCTCCTACCCTATGAATGGATATGATGTCACAAAAACCTAATATGACAATGCAAGGTGACCCCAATGTGCAGTGGGACTTTGACCACACCATTAGAAATATGCATATGATCCTCACTAAGAAATTCTTACAAAAGGGGAACCCTGTGATCTGACAGACTCAACATAATATTTTCTCCCTCACCAAGGTGAGGACTTCCATGGGAGAGGAAAAGGTGGCTAAAGACCCAATCTTAGTCCTTTGAGCCACCCATGGCATGTTAGAAAAACTAATGGAGGATATGTATGAGGAGGTTTGAGCCCTTGAATCTTGTGAAAATTCCATTCCATATGGGGATAATTGGATAATTCAAGGATGCCTTCTTACAACTTTTCTTAGTATTGGGAAGAATGGTTAAGACTCTTATTTACATTAAGGTGCTTATTTAGAGGACCCAGGTTTATTTGGAAAGGATTGATCTACTAGAAAGAAGATATACAATGCTCATAATTATAGTGAACAAGGGCATATTACCAAGAATTAAGCTTATACCCACTTCAGACCTAAGCTTGTACCAAACATATGTTGTGATCATGAGGGATAAAATTGAGGTAAGGCCAAGCTTGTCACAGGCTGTGGTGAATCCCATCGAAGAAGGCAAGAAGAAGATATTTTCCTACTTCAAGGAAGTCAACATATTAGTATTATTCCACCTAGATGGCACTTTTTTGGATAGGGTAAAATTTGGAGTCCACTTGGGTCACTTCAACTAGGTTATGTAGAAGAAGGTGACTAAGGAAAATAAGGATAAAGCCCAAGTTATGCTCAAACTCTCGACCTAATCCATTGTGAGCATTATCCAAGTGTTAAAAGTTAAAGTGGTTATAGAGGCTCCACTCCAAGTCTATCAAAGGTTGGTGGCCTAGTAATAGGTTATATTCTAAGATCCACCAATGAATATGGCCAAAGTAGACTAGGAATTTAACTTAGTGGCAGTTGTGTTGACCGATAGGGGAGTAGAGTCTAGGCAATTAGGAGGCAATTCATCCACAAATCCTCTATGTATCAGTTAGGGGCCCTTGGGATCTTTTAAATTGATTTGAGGATATTTTATTCTTTGTTTAAAATTGATACAATTGTAACAACCTAAAATGGTCATAATGGCCCAGGATAGGAATATCATGTTACTAAGAGGTGATCCCCATCATCATCTATAAATGTATAACTATATTCTATTTTGAAGGTTAAAATTTCTTGATCCCAAAATTTTGTTGGAATTAAGTCAAGATTTCACCTGCTTTTTGCTTCACCTTTTTAGATTATGAGTGTTTGCAATGATCAATATTTTGTAAACAAACTCATTTTAATGAATGCAATATTTCACTTTCTATAAAATTGATGGTTTATTTGTCAAAAGTTGTCAATCATTTCCAATTCTTCAATAAATTTTAATGCTAATAAAATTGAATAATGTTTTATCACTTAATGATTATAGTGGTTATAATGTGCTTTGTTGTCCTAACCCATTTATGAACCCTTTTCATTTCCCTTACACTATTTTTAATTTATGTGTTAATCTACAGGTTATCTTTGAAGAGTCCAAGTATTATTTACTATGGGATTTTTAATATTGATATCTAATGGGGTTTATAAATCAAACATTATTTCATGTTTCCTTATATCTTTCCCATCATGTAATACCAAGTTAGAACCTTCAGTGAAGCTTGACACATAGTGATACAACTGTGGCAGGGCCCTTAGCTCAGTTCTTAAAGTATTAAAACCTTCCAGGCCTAGAAACACCCTTTTCTACTCTACTTTACCCTCTTTTTATGTTTATTTAAAAACCCAAACACTCTCCCTTGCTTTATAAATCTATGAATGGTGGCTCAAACAACAAACAAAAAATAGATGCTCTCTCAGATAACAAATCGCCCAAGGTGCAATTTCACATATCTTGAACCCCCAGTAGTAATACTCATGACTCTTTGAGTAATAAAGGTTAACCTACTCAATCCTTGGATTGAACCAACATCAATCCTAAAATTAATGAGGGGGATATTTTATCCCATGCATTATCTCCCATTTTCCTCTTGGAAACACTCAATCCCATGAGTGCCTTTGGAGGCATAAAGGATATTGGGCATGATAATTGTACTTATCTTCTACCTCTACAAGTTATAAGCTTTTACCTATTTCTCTACTCCCTAGACACTAATGTTCAAGATAGACACTAGCATCAATGTTAGTGTCCTGCCTCGACATACATGTCTACTGCCCTAAAAGTCATTTAATTTTTAAATTAAATATATCATAATGGTTGGCCTAAGTGCTTTAAGGTGATTTATTACTCCAAAGAGATTGATATGAATACAATATTAACCCTCACTCATTCCTAACTTATAAAATACCAAACTAGACCAAGGTAACTTATCAAAATCACTCTGTCAAGCATTCAATTGAGAAAAGTCTACCTATTCTCTCTATTTATATATCAATCATAGGGATAACACATATACAAGTCTGAAGTTCTAAAGGAGTAACCTAAGATCCCAATTTTTTAAGTTATAATCTAGGTTATTATTGTACTTAATTTATACATATTGCATGATTCATATACAATCCAACACGTAGGGGAGAATTACATCAATTTGAGGCTTTCTTCAATAGTAATTACTATGTAGGTAGCACCCACTAGTAGTAAGGTCTTTTGGGTTAGCTTGACATCATGTGCCCACTAACACATTTTTCCCTAAGGTCACTTAAAGATGCATAACTAGGGTTTTACCATTTCATAAGGAATGATAGTCTATGACCCATATCTAAATGCACTAGTGTGAATTTTAATCCAAACCCAAAAGCATCCAAGTGATCACACTATTTTCCATCAGGTATTTCATACATGACATTTGCATCAAACCTAGATAGTAGCATCGACGTAACCATTCCACCCTGATGCTAGTGTCTGCAGTTTTAAAGGTCAAATTTTTAGAATCAAATGATTTTTCTAGAATCACCATCTAACCTCATTTTTGCTTATTCTATAACTATAATTGTTATAGCATCAAAACTAGCTAAGTACCTTATATTCAGTCATTTCCATATTTAGCATAGTTTTACTTTCCATATTTAGACTATCTCAATTTTATGGATTCAACATATGCTTATATCTGAGTTTAGAATCCAATTGGTCTGCTTTAAATCTAATTATCACCCTTAAGAATTTCATTTATATACCATTTTAATAAAATATAGGGCTAACACCAAGTTCCTTAGATCTCATTTTAGTGTTAAACAAAAATAAATCCTTGTGATTAAATGGGTAACATAAATACTTTGAGGACCAAAACATTCCTACCTACAGTTACACCATTGTATGCTAAGTTTCATAATGGATCAATATTCAATCACATAGGGAGATAATATGGGGAGAGAGGGAAAATTATTAATTTTAAGACTCCTTTAATGAATGATATGTAAATTGGTATGTATTTAATTACACATAGATATTTATAGAGTGAGAATAAAGTGAAAGGAATCAAAGAACAAAGCACATCCTAGTTAATGCATAAACTCTATAAAAAATCATAATTTATAGTCCTATAACATTAGTTTTATTACATTTAAATATAAATAGAGTGGAAGACCTACAAGGCAACTAGATGAATTTACACAAAAATTAATTTTGCGTTATTTTGACAGTGTTTGTTTGTAAATAGAGTCGACCCTTATGACATACTAGGTAGTAGTATATATAAAAGGGAGAGATAGATCTTGCCTCTAAGAGGCACGCGATACCACTCTTGGCCATCATGGACTAAAATGGAAAAATAAATTTATGTTAGAATATTCCTCATTTTATAACAGATAAGATAGAATAGAATTTCATACCTCATTAAGAAGCCTTGAGGAGTGGTTTGATGTGGACTACATCTTAACGGTTACAGTAGGTTTCACTAAGTTTTCAATTATTATTCAATGAGTTTAAACCTATTTAACTCAACAAAAGACTCATAGAGGAGTGTTTTTATTGGAGCTACTATGTGTATGAAATGTGGGGATCACACACCTCTTTTGTCTTTGTGTTAATATGAATGACTGAGGGATTGGCCACATGGTGCTTTGTCAATATCTTTGATTGATTAGCCCCTTTCAAAAAATGACAAATGATTATATATAATGCATTGGGGTCCACCTTCTTGTCTTTTAATTATGCACTAAATTTGAAATAAGTGTCCCAATAGAACTCCTTAGGATTGTCACACTTGTCCATTTGTCACTCAATCAGGACCTATAGACCTATTCTTTAGCTCATAGATTGAAATTGATTTATATGTCAAGTCATCCTTAAAATGAAATATATATATTTATAGTTTTCCTAAAACCCATATTTGTGTCTTTACTCAATTTTTTTCCCATGTCTGATTTGTTCAAATATTGACATTTGGCATATCCTCATTCTTCTATTGGGTTTACACTCAGCACTTAACACCCTAGGCCCAAACAAGTACCTAGGTTTTCTTAACCCAGTGAACAGTGACGTAGTTCCCCACTTGTAACACCAAATGAAATTGGAAATTTATAACAATGTTCAAAGCATACCCCAAGAGTCTACTAAGAATGAGTTGGATGTTATCTAATATATGGTGCATAGGTTGAGCAATGACCTCTTGGGTCTCTAGATATAAATGAGACACACTAGTGGTGAGAGATCCAATATAAAATTAACCTACAAAAGGCACAATATATCCTACAATCACCCCAATAATAAACCTAAGCCATCGCCTAACAAGCTACCCAAGATTAACATTTGTGAGATATCCCTCCCAAATTACTATCGAGTGCACAACACGACCTAGCATGAGAAATTCAATTGCATAGAGTTTTGTAATGCCTTAACTATTTTCAAATGAGAGATAGAGGAATATGAAGTGGTCTTGAACCACTCAAAATCCTCTAACACTACTATACCCTCAAACACAATGATGGTATTGGATACTATAGAGTTCCCCAGTGAATAATAAAATGAATTGGAAGATAGTACAAGTGAGGTCAATGTGTTTCAATAGTTCCAAAAGAGAACTTATGCCTTCAAGAAATGGATGAAAGAAATAACCATTCACCACTTCTTATTCTCCAAATAATGGTTCCACCCTCCTAATCATGAAGCTAAAAATGGCCCATCACCTTCAAAACATAATGAGTCAAAGGCTCCTACACAGACTCAACTAGTCCAAAACAATGTAGGGTATGACATAGTAGAGGACATGAGGAAAATAAAAGCCAATATAATTATTCATGAGCTCACCCAAATCACTAAACAATAAGGCCTTTTATTGAAGTCACTTACAAAGAAGCCAGCCCATCTGAAAAAAAAGGCTACCCAAACCAATGTGTTCATCCACAATAATAAAGATGAAGTCCTTCCCTTACTTCTAACTATTAGACTGTTTGGGAATAACCTCCATAACTACTCAATCAACTCATGAGCTTTAGCTAATATGATGCATGTGGGAATTTATGAGAAGTTAGGGTTTGTCCCTATCAAATCAAACAAGTTGGTGTTCCAAATAAATAAATCATAGGTTAAGGTAGTTGATGATATTTTAAACATCCATATACAACTAGAGTTTGAACTTAGGAACCAAAAATTCATAGACATCAAGTGGTATATTTTATTGAGGCCTATGAAATGCTTCTTACTAGGGACTAGTCTAAAACCTTAAATGGGTACATGGATACTAATTTTCTCATAAATGGATACTTTGGAGGGGCATGTCTAATCAAATTAGAGTACAAAGAGAACCTAGGATGAAACATATGATCATAGAACATAATATCATGAATAAAAAGGTTAATTTGGTGTCCTCAGACCTAGGAATCTACACCCTATCTATAAAACTAGATAAACACAAAGTAATTATCCTTAGATACTAGGCTTGTGGTCCTATTATTTGATGAGACCTATTCTAAACAAGGTTATGGGGTAGGAGTCTTCCTGATCAAATCATAGGTAAAGTGACTCATATATATTTATTTACTTCATTTCCCCTATACCAAAAACCTAGAGAGTACAAAGCCTTAATTTTTGGGTTGTAGTTGGCCTTCAAACATAGAGTCAAGGAACTCAAAGTGTTTGGGGAATTTGAGTTGGTGATAAACCAAGTCAGGAGCAAGTTCCAGTTAAAAATTTCCTATCTTAGGAAATATAAACATAGGGTATAGGATTTAATGGAAATGTTTAATGACTTTAACATTATTCCCATTCACTAAAAGGAAAAGTGAGTTTTCAATTCACTGGTAATTTATCTTGTGAATCTAACAGCTCTAGATGACACAAGATTATAGGATTTCTCTATCAAGTTAATCCCTTGTTGCTCTATCTTAGATAATGTTAAAAACTTTAAGGTCTTTTAAGATGACTACCATATCCCATAATTTCTCAACAATACCAGGTTATTTAAATCCCACATCATTATTGAGAAGGAAAGAAATGACCCCACACACGTGGACTATAACGAGGTCAGCATCATGAACCTTAGAGAAAATTTATTCCCAAAATTAATGATCTCCTTGGAATGAGTGTTTAACCTGGATAAGTTTAAACACCCAACTAGGAATCCAAGTTACAAAAACATGAAGTTAAAAACCATTGACATTGGGTCCCTTGACTATCCCTAGACTATTAACATTAGCTTGATTATACATCAAAGGATATTGAACAACTCATATGGTTATTTCTAAGATATAGACACGTAATTACCTAGGCCTATGGAGACCTTAATATATTCAACCCAAGTGTGATAACCCATATTATCCCCCTTAAACTAAACCAAAAGCCTTTCAAACAAAGGCAGAGACCTATGAACCCAATTCTAGAATTTATCATACATAAAAAGGTTCATAAGATCCTTTCATCACGAATCATCATTTCATTCTACCACTCCACTTAGGTAACCAATCTGGTACCCATTTTTAAGAATAATGGAGAGATTCAGCTCTATGTGGACTTATAAAATTTAAACTAATCATCTGATAAAGATAATATCCTCTTACCCTCCTTGGATTAATTAGTTCATATAGTGATAGAATCCCAAATGATATCTTTTTTGGATGAATTCTTGGGATATAACCAAGTTGTCATCAACCTAGAAGATAGGACCAATAATGCATTCACAATGAAGTGGGGCACTTTTTTATTACAAATGAATGCCATTTGGTTTGATTAATATTGGAGACACTTTTTAGAGAGCCATAGATTTTACCTTCAAATATTTGATATGGAAATGCATTCTTATATATATGCATGATTTGACTATCTTCTCCAAATATAGGTCAGATCGCATTCATCACCTGCAAAGGATATCAAAGAAATGCATAAGGTATGGAATATCCTTAAACCCAAAGAAAAGGGTGTTTAGTGTTACCAAATGTAAGCTTCTTGGTCACATTATTATGATGGAAAACGTCTCTATTGACCCTGAGCCTTCTAATATTATTTATAAGATACCTTTTTTGATAGTAAAAAAGGAACTAAAGGCTTTCTTTGGGAAAATTAATTTCGTGCACAAATTTATTTCTAGATTTTTTGAGATTTTTAAACCTCTAATTTCCATGCTAAATTAGAAATCTAAAGTGGAGTGGAACATTGAATCTAAGAAGGCCTTCTAGAATATCAAATAGGCCATCATGCAGGCACCATTTCTAATAATTTTGGACTACACCAAGGATTTCTACCTCTACTCTTTTACTTCTAAGCACATCATTGTCATCTTTCTCACTCAGAATAAAAATCGAGAAGAACACACAATCACTTTCATGAGAATAAACCTTAAGGACAAAAATCTCAATTATTCTATCCTTGATAAATATGCTTATGCCCTGGTCAAAGTGGTGAATAAATTCTAGCATTACATCCTTAGGAATATGGTGCATGTCATGATCCTGGACCATGTGATAAATAATATGCTTGGGAAAAATGAAATGGAAAAGTGTAAAGGTTGATGGATGGCCAAGGTAAAAAAATATGATCTAGACATCAAAATTACCAAGTTTATCTAAGGCCAATGTCTCGTTCAGTTGATCATAGAGATGGATATGCAAATCACACTGCATCATGTGGACTAAGTATAAGTACTTCCTCAAGATTGGTATGCTTTAATTACCCACTACCTTCTCTATGGAAGTCTGCCCCTGACTAAATCAGACTCAAAAAAGGGAACTTGGACTAAAATCAACTCATTACATGCTAAAAAAATGGGTCATTTATAGAAATAATTATGAAATCATCTATCTCAAGTCTACTTGAGGAAGTAGCCAAAAATGTAAAGAATAGTTTCCATGAGAAGCTAGGTAGTGGCCATCCTTCAAGGAATGCTATAGCACACTATCCTACAATCAGGCTATTACTAGCCCACTATTTTTAGATATTTTCATGCTCATGTACGCTCATGTCACCAATTTGAATATTCATTCAAATGGGAGGTTCATCTTGTAATGTCATTGTAGCTTGTTATTGAAGGAAAATCATTTTTGCAGTGGGGACTTGACTTCATTAGAGTTATCAATCCATGTTAGATTTAATAAAAGAGATGAAGAAATCAATTAACAAGTGTAGTAAATAATACATTAGGATCATATTAAATAGGCACAAAAGAACCACCCAAGAATATAGGAGGTGGGTGAAATAGCAATCATCGGGTAGCATACAATAGTTAGGCCCATCAAACCAACTAACCTACTTACCCAAGTGGTTAAAACCACTATAACCAATGCATAGGTAATATATCTTATTGATAAACCTAAGGTATTTATAATAATATGCTAACACCCTCCCTTAATGACTAAATTATAAACAAGACCAAGTTTATCCCTGAATTTTATGAACATATATGAACCAAGCAATTTGGTTGTTATATCAGTTGGTTGCTCTATAGTGGGACAATAGAAGAGAATGATGTCTTCATTTGTAACCAACTATCAAATGTAATGATCGTGAACCTCAATGTGTTTGGTCCTAGTATGGAATACTAGATTCTTCACCATATTTTGAACACTCTAGTTGTCATAGAAAATTGGAGTAGACTTTGATGACTCAAATTGAAGATCCTCCAAGATTTTCTTTATCCATATAGTTTCACAACCTGCACTGACCACAGCTTTATACTCTAATTTTATTGAATATAATGCCACTATAGTTTGAAGTTTGCTCTACCATGATAAAATTCATAAACCAAGAGTGAATACATAGCTTATTTTATATTTTTTTGAATCTATTGATCCTGCCCAATCAGAGTCAGAATATCTTGAAAGCTGAAAATCTACAGACTTCTTATATAGTATGCCAAAGTTAAGAGTATATTTGGCATATCTTAATACCCATTTTGTAGCTAACCAATGTACTTCCTATGTTTTAGACATGAAACAAAATATAAAACATATCGTAAAACAAATATCTAATCTAGTGGTAGTAAGATGTATAAGACTACCCACTAGCTACTGATACACTATTTCATTGATCGATGGTGAGCAATGTCTAATGAAAGTTTAACTCCAACTTCCATAGGTGTGTGATTTGGATTACAATCCATCATTCTAAACCTTTAAATCAATGATTTGGCATACTTATTTTGTGACATGAATATATCATAATTACCTCGCCAAAACTCTACACCTAAATAATATTTTAGTAGTCCTAAGTCTGTCATGTCAAAAGTACAAAAAATATTAGCTTTCATCTATTGATTGAGACTAAAACTACTCCCAGTGATGTCTATATCATAAACATATATAATTAGAATCAACATATCATCACAAAAAACCCTTATATAGAAAATTGGTTTAGAATTATACCTTTTGAAACTAGACTCCTTAAGGTAAGAATCTATTTTCATATACCAGGCTCGAGGAGCCTACTTATGCCCATACAAGGACTTAATCAGCTTGCAAAAAATATGTTCCTTACCAAGTACTTAAAACCCCTATGGCCATGACATGTAGACCTCCTCCTGTATATCACCATTCAAGAAGGCACACTTGACATCCATTTGGTGCAACTACCATCTAAACTGAGTAGCAATAGCAACAATCAAATGAAAATTTACCATCTTAGTAGTAGGAGCAAAAGTGTCCTCATAGTCAACCCCTTCCTCTTGTGCATAACCTTTTGCAATAATTATGGATTTATATTTTTCTAAGTAACCATCTGCCTTACACTTTACCTTATAATTCCATTTACAACCAATGGATTTCTTTCCTGGTGGAAGCTCTATTAGCTCCCAAGTCTTGTTTTCATCAAGGAATCATATTCCAACTACATGGTTTATTTCCACTCAGGCTTCCCTTTGGCCTCAAAAAATGAATTAGGATTAAATTCCTATGAAACCATAGTTGTTAAATCAAAATTAACATGCTCACCTCTATTACCAAGTTACTTTCTTGATCTCAATCTTCTTACTTCCTCACCTTGTGACAAGTCTTCCTCCTTTAGTGTGTCTATTGTGGTGGAGTACCACTTTTGTCAGGATGTGAAACACCGGAAGCACACAATTGATTACCAAACCAAGCAACTTAATATGCGGAAATTAACCAGAATCACAAGTAACTAGAATTCAGAATAACACAAAATATGAGAGACAATACACAACTTGTATTAATAACTCTTACAGAAAAGAATACAATAAAGAAGATGCCACTTCTTCTCCACCACCTCTTCAGAGGTTTCTCACACCTCAAGTAAACAGTAATTCTCTCCTCAAAGCTCTCTCTCCTAGGTCCCAACACCCAACTCAAACACAGAGTTGGTGTTCACCTCCAGTGCTCCACGCACACCACAAGTGCTCCACGCACTCCACAAGTACTCAATGTACTTCACAAGTACTCAACGTACTTCAAGTAGATCTCCCATGAACCTACAACAACCTAAAATTCAACAGACCATACTTATGGAAGGAACTGCCTTGCCTTCCTCTTAGCTCTCCATGTACTCCACGTACATACCAATGAGTACACACCGTACTCCAAGTAGATCCTGCCTGATCCTGCTCCTTATTGTGTTGCTGTCCTATCTGATCTCCAACCTATAGATCAATACTGGCTCTGCACACCTGTGAACCTTGACCTTGCACACACACACACCTGCAGATCAACGATCTTACTTACCATGTAGATCTCTTATAAGGGCCATGCTCACCTGATGACCAAGATCATACATACCTGAAGAATCCAACTGACTCTCCAATCCAGCACCCACACACCTGGTACTGTGGCACTAGGAGGAACGCACCATTGTTCTACCTCTCTCTGAAGGAGCTGTTTGCTCTCTTACTCCCTAGCACAAATTTACAATACAACCATGAGTCTATTATATAGATCTCATCCAAACAATAATTAGACACCAAGTACAATAATTAGATCCATAACTCTCAGTCTATAATTAGCACTAAGTATGCCAACACTTGGTTCGTCAACCAACTACCCGTAATATACTCGCAGTCGAACCACACAGGAGACTGACGCCGGTCCTTGTCTGCCTGGGGGTCACCGACGCCGGCCGATCTATGACCGACATCGGTTGCTCTCCTGCCTTGTTCTGCTGACATCGATTGGCCTGACCGACACCAGTGTCTGTGACACTCAGCAACCCTTTTGCACCCTCCTCCATGTCTGCATCAGTGAAGCTTTTAGCTCCATAACTTAACAATCTCCCACTTGGAGATAAACAGTTGCACTGTACCTATACCTGTACCCTGTCTAATCTATTTCCTGGTTTGTATCCCTCTTCAAGCTCCCACTTGAAGACTAACCACCACACATCCTGTGGTGCACCTCCTGTCATTCGAGTATCTTGCCACATCCAAACCTACAAACACGTGTAGTGAAGTCCTGACCCTGCATGTATACCTACTGCTGGTCCCTCTCAAATCCCTGAGAACCCACTTCCCTGAATTGGCTCCTAACTCTCTGACAGCTCCCACTGCATGGGAAAACTCAGGTCTATACCAGACCTCATGTGATTTCAGACATTGAACCTGTCCAGCCCTTAGTGTGCTCTGACTCTGCATCCTGTGTAATGAACCTCGCCAACACCTGATTCACATCAGCTCTACTGGAGACAAAATCAACCTATGATCTCCATGTCTCCCATGTCAAAGAATTTTGCTGTTCCAAACTCCTCATGACATGCCACTGAACTAATCTTACCCTTAGCTCAACAAAACCCCTGTATGTACAAACCTGTTAGCTAGCATACCATCCACATACAGCAATAGAATGATGTTGCAATCACCATCCCCCTAGTAAGTCAAACCACAGTAGTTACACTGACATTGACTGAAGCCATGCTTCATCCTCCACCTGTCAAAACTTGTACCACTGTCCTATAGCTTCCTCAAGACCATATGCCTAGTCTTCCGTCTCACGTATCCATTCTCTCCATTCTTCAACTAAGGAATCCATTCGTCTCTGTGCTTTTGCACTAGTTGGCAACCCTACCAAAACTCTCGTTTGGTTCTGCATCATATCCCTGCCATGCTCCCACCTATTTCCTAGATCCTTCTTGCTCTACAATTAGCAACGAGTATAAAGAAGAGGAACAACAAATTTGAGGGCCTACTTATGTCTTCAGTCCTCTGTATGGGTGTTTAAGACTCCTTGACAGCATGTTGTCCACCCAAAATCTGTTACAGTGACCGACCTCGGTCACTCCACAGTCTGCATCCGACCGACGTCAGTTCCCATGCATCTGTCCCTGACTACCAACCTGCCAACGTCATTGTCCCTATTGCCAACATCAGTTCTCCTGACTGACGTTGGTCTTACCTACTGCTGATGTCAATCTTACTCTGCCTGACATCACTGGCTTTGGTCTGCACATGACCGACATCGGAACCTATTTGTTCGACGCCGGTTCCTACTAACCGACGTCGGTATCTGTGTTCACCTGTGAGTGATGACTTTTTACCCGCGAGCTCCTTTGAATCAAAACCCATGTCCAAACTGCTCTGCTCAGAAGTATCCAGCACCATCCACTGGTTTCTATCCGCCATCTCCTCCTAGAACACCAAGGCTTTCCAATTCTTAAGCCTGTCAAATATATCTGTCTTTCGCTTAAGAACATGCATCTCCTTCCTGCTCATGTGACCAAGCCTATGAAACCACGTCTCTGTAATAGAAGAAGAATCAGTAATATAAACAAGTAGATAAAGAGTACTTGTTTTCTTACCACCAGCTAATTCAAGTGTATCCGCTGTGAGAGTTCTTGTGCATCTCTCATCACCCAATCTTTTTGAAGAAATTAGCCATATCTCCAAACTTGGGACCTGCATGACCTTCATCAACACCTGTGTGTTGGCCGCCTGCAATTTCAGCTTCACTTCCCCTTTGCCAATTCTTTGGCAAGGCTCACCAGCTCCTCTACCTGGGGCTGCATGGAAAGAGGCAACCGAATCTATTATCCAAGATTCAACTTTATCCAAGAAACTCCCAGAGCATCCTGTGCCACATCACCTGCAACATCTTCTTCTTCAGTTTCTTCATGCTGATCTTCCACAGACCAACAATATTCTTTTACCTACTCTTTCTTTCCATGGGACCTTAAGTGACCATCTATGCTTTTCAACTCCTCCATTCTTAGCTTACTTTCATCTACCATTGCTCTGCTCCCACTCAATCAGAAACCCCTGAGAGTGACTTATAACCAAACACAAAACCTGCTTCCTGTAACCTTAGCTCTGATACCACTTGTCAGGATGCGAAACACCGGAAGCACACAATTGATTACCAAACCAAGCAACTTAATATGCAAAAATTAACCAGAATCACAAGTAACTAGAATTCAGAATAACACAGAATATGAGAGACAATACACAACTTGTATTAATAACTCTTACAAAAAAGAATACAATAAATAAGATGCCACTTCTTCTCCACCACCTCTTTAGAGGTTTCCCACACCTCAAGTGAACAGTAATTCTCTCCTCAAAGCTCTCTCTCCTAGGTCCCAACACCCAACTCAAACACAGAGTTGGTGTTCACCTCCAGTGCTCCACGCACACCATAAGTGTTCCACGCACTCTACAAGTACTCAACGTACTTCACAAGTACTCAATGTACTTCAAGTAGATCTCCCATGAACTTGCAACAACCTGCAATTCAACAGACCATACTTATGGAAGGAACTGCCTTGCCTTCCTCTTAGCTCTCCATGTACTCCACGTACATACCAATGAGTACACACCGTACTCCAAGTAGATCCTGCCTGATCCTGCTCCCTGTTGTGTTGCTATCCTATCTGATCTCTAACCTACATATCAATACTAGCTCTGCACACCTGTGAACCTTGACCTTGCACACACACACACCTGCAGATCAACAATCTTACTTACTATGTAGATCTCCTATAAGGGCCATGCTCACCTGATGACCAAGATCATACACACCTGAAGAATCCAACTGACTCTCCAATCTAGCACCCACACACCTGGTACTGTGGCACTAGGAGGAATGCACCATTGCTCTACCTCTCTCTGAAGGAGCTATTTGCTCTCTTACTCCCTAGCACAAATTTACAATACAACCATGAGTCTATTATATAGATCTCATCCAAACAATAATTAGACACCTAGTACAATAATTAGATCCGTAGCTCTCAGTCTATAATTAGCACTAAGCATGCAAACACTTGGTTCATCAACCAACTGCCCGTAATATACTCGCAGTCGAACCACACAGGAGACCGACGTCGGTCCCTATCCGCCTGGAGGTCGCCGACGCCGGCCGATCTATGACCAACGTCAGTTGCTCTCTGGCCTTGTTCTGTCGACGTCGATTGGCCTGACCGACGCCGGTGTCTGTGACACTCAGCAACCCTTCTACACCCTCCTCCATGTCTGCATCAGTGAAGCTTTTAGCTCCACAACTTAACAACTTTGGCTTCTTTGGTTGTTCTACTAGAACCTCAAAATGACCTATAGTAATTCCCTCCCTGGAATGTGATTCCTTTGATGAACTAGAATCTTTCTCAACTTTCACATCACAACTTATAATAGAATCATTAAAAGGAAAAAATGATTCAATATCTGAAATTGTACAGCTACTATAAAGTATGGCATTTGTTCATTTACTACAACATCTCTATTTACCATCATTTTTTAGTGGATTTTTTGGGCCTTGAATTTCTCACTATATCCAACAAACATGTATGTTGTGCTCTTTGCATCCAAGTTACTTCTCTTTTGACTAGGAATAACTGTAAAATCTACACAACCAAAAATTCTAAAATCACTTACATCCAGAGTTCAACCTGACCAAGCCTCCTCTGGAGTCATATTCTTCAATGATTTTGTAGGATTTATATTGAATATGTACACTATTATATTCATTTATTCTACCCAATACTTATATGAGACATTTCTTCTTTGAACCATAAAGTGATCCATGTCTATCACCATCCTATTCCTCCTTTCCATAACTTTGTTTTGTTATGGAGTGTAAGGGGTAGTATACTATTTGCGTATGCCTTTAGTGTCACAAAAATCCTTGAACCATTTTGAGGTAAACTCACCCCCATTATCTATTTGAATATATTTCTTTAGTCATCCCACCTATTTTTAAACCACAACTTTCCAAGAAGTGAAGTTAGAAAAGCAATCAGATTTCTTCACTAAAAAGTATACCCACTTTTTCCTTGAGAAATCATCGACTAGTAACATAAAATAATGGGTTATAGTAGGATTAGGTATCTACATTGGACCATGAAAATCTACATGTACCAGATCCAATACTCCCTTAGCTCTCCAAGCTTTAATAGCATCAAATGAATGTCTAACTTGCTTCCCCAACTGATATCTAGTACATACATGATGACTATCCTGAATAGAAGGAATCACCTTAACCATCTTATTCTTGCTCAATGTATTCAATTACTGGAAATTTAAATTCCTATACCTTTCATGCCTTAGTGAAATGTGCTATCAACCATTGTAAGTGCACTTTTCTCTACCTTGTGTGGATCTGCGAGCTTATACAAACCTTTCTCAACAATCCCAACTGTAATAATCTTGTTATCTTTGCTAGTGACTAAACATTGTTGTCCTTAAAACTTAACAACAAAATCAGATTTTAAAGTAATCTCACTAATTAAAAGTAGATTTTTGTTCATATCAGGCACATACCCAACATTCTAAAATGTATATCATATAGTACCATTAAAATGATCTGAATAACCATACCCTTTCACAAAGTAAGTTCTACCATCTCCCAAAGATACATATTTATTACTACTGTTATTTTTTAAAAAAATCCACATACCAGTCCTTGTGGCATGTATAATGGCAAGATGCCCTTGAATTAAAGTACCAAGCTTGATCCACCACAAAATTACCACTGGAGACCATGAATGCAAAATCAAGAGATGTTTCCTCTCCTTCGCCTTCATCTATATTCGTATGACGAGCTTTCTTTTTGGGGTTAGCCATATCCTATTACCTTTTCTTGAAATATTTATTAAGGTGACCAAGTTGCTTATAATAAAAACATTTCCACTTAGATATCTTATTGGAACCACTTGTGAAATTTCTATAGAACTTGTGGATCGTAATCCACATTTTGAAGTTTTGGAACAATTTACTTTTTCATCACATGCATCCTTGGTAAGTTTGGTAGTTGTTTCAGCCTCCTCTTTTTCTTGGGTATTTTTTTCTATTTTTGGTTAAGTCTCAACTTCCTTTCATGAATACTACATGATATCTCGATGCTCATTTATCACAAAAGAACTCTTGGTTTGCCCAGGAGAAGCATGAACCCACCATGTGGTGACTTAGTGCTTTTCCAAGGTCAGTTCCTTTTAGCCAAAGCTTTAAGCAACATGATTTGCCAATGGAATAATGGGTGGGGCCCATGGTATAGTTATAAAGAAGAATGCATAATTTACATGTGGTTCCCTTAGGTTCAATTTTATGAATAAGTACTTGACTCCCCTAGGATAAGCACTATCCTGACATGTGGCAACCAAGCGCTTATTAAAGGGAGGTTTATTTTTATCAAGGCTCAGGGTTGCACCATTGGATAGTGGAGTTAGAAGGGGGATCCACCATATAGTTATATAATGAGGAAGTAAACCTTCCACCTAGTGGTATGATGCTTGTCTAAGGCAAGCCTCTTTCATCAAAACCAGGACTTGTGTCAATGGTCAAAGAAAATGGGCCATTGTTTCCAATGGCATTTCAAAGGTGGTTTTGGAGATAGACACGTTGTGTCATGGCACTTCTTCTAAGCATCATGGGTATCATATGGGCATCACTATTTTAGCATATCCAAGATTCCATAGACTGGTTGCATTCATGAGATAGATCTCCTTAGTTAGTTGTAATGGCCTCATCATGGGCATGAGTGCTTGGTTCTAGGTGTTATTTCCTCAAGGGGGCATTGTGCCTATATAATCTAAGCTCTATTATTTTATAAAATGCTGGTAGATAGAAAATATTTTTTGTTATTATTAGAGAGCAACCATTTTTATTATTTGAGTTTTA
This sequence comes from Torreya grandis, assembly GCA_037957365.1. Classification (NCBI taxonomy): domain Eukaryota; kingdom Viridiplantae; phylum Streptophyta; class Pinopsida; order Cupressales; family Taxaceae; genus Torreya; species Torreya grandis. The sequence goes on from JARHVA010000384.1 coordinate 3,837,694, forward strand.
GAATAAAAATAGCTAGCAATCATTTTGTCTTTCATTCTATGACCTTAACAGGTGCCCCTCACGGGTAAGATTGAATATTGTATACTAGGCCCTTGAGGCCTTTTGTATTTTGTTCTCCACCTAATAATGAAGAGGATGTGGTGTTTTGTGTCAAACTAAGTAAAAACTTATTACTATTTTTTTATTTCCATTCTCTGCTTCTATAGTATTGGTTCTTGTTTACATTATAGGCTTTAATTCATGCATGTGTTCCTTTAATAGTTTGTAACTTTCAAATATTCAAGATATTTTATGTAATTGTATGTTAATACTTTTAAATATCTCAGTGCATCACCTTAGTTAGTCTTTATTTTAAGTTTTATGTGTATTTATTCCTTACCCTTTTCCCAAACCAATTCAAAGAGTCAGCTTTTAAAACCCAAGAGGTCCCTTTATAGATTGCACCAAAGTCTCACTTCTATAAAGCTTCTTATACAAGGCTATTTACCTAGAGTGAGAGTTTTAAGCATCAACAGTTTATTATTTTCTTGGAATGCCTAATGGAACCTGAACCCTAGTCTATCTGACTAGACACCAAATTTTATGATACATAGGCCCATTACAAGGTCACAAATAGTAAAGAATCCAAGCTTGCTAACACCACCTCTGGTAGCCCCAACTCACCAAAGAACTATGGATCTAGTGTGACACAATAACAGATGGCAATTCTGGGGACACCAAGGAAATTTATAGCATGGAATAGTGGTATCCCACTCATCCCTCAAATATCCCTATCTACATGGGATCCTATTCCTATGATGCCTTAAAATCACTCCCTAAATCCCTAAAGGAATACTTCAAAAGCATAGCAAAACATCTCCAAGATGTTGTGAATATATGCATTGTGTACTATGTCACATAGCAGAACATAGTTTTAAGGCTACTAGCCACCTCATTCAAAGGACAATCTCTCAACTAGTACCAGTCTTTGCCACCTAAATCCATGACCACCGAGGATGACTTGGGTAATAGGTTCTTTGAGGAATTTAATGAGAAGGTAGACTGGTCATTCCTTTTACAATAACTAATAACAATTAAGAGAGCCCCACAAGAGGATATTATTGATTTTAATATCAAGTTTGATAAGACCTAGAAAAGAATCCCAATAGCATTTCGATTTCCCGTAGGCATGACCATCATATTTTACCTTGAGACCTTAAAATTAGATATATCTATCATGATCCAATCCCTTGGAGGCTAGATGTTGTCAGATGCATATGACATAGCCATCAGGGTAGAGAACAAATTAATAGATGCTAAAAATTTTCTTCTTCGATTGTCAATGCTAATATTCATTGAGATATCAATACCACTACAAGAAGTCTTGAACACCTCACAAGCATCACCTTCCATGTATGTATATCCACCTACTCAAGTGAAGATGTCCTCTTCAACCTCACTTGCTACAAAGATGATCAACATGAAGAGTATCTTGAGAAACTTCTCCAATGAGATAATAGACCTCAAAAGGTAGTAGGCCATGCCCCCAAAACCTTCTTTTCAAAATTACCAAGAAAGGAGAGTGTCATATCAACAAAACCAATACCAACAAAGGCAGAGGCTAAATCACCAAGTACCAAACCATCAAGTGCCCAATCACCAGATGTGACCCATAAACTAAATTATCTTGGTCCCTGATCCTTTGTAAAAAGTCTCATCAAGTTCAAATACAGAATTGGTTACTGGCCAAAATAATTTGGTGGATGATTTATATGCATGGTGCTTCCTAAGTAATGATGTGCATACACCCCAAAATTGCCTAAGAGGTAATCTATAATAGAAGGTTGCCAAATAATAAGGGTAAGGGAATATACCTGATTCATCTTCCTATGGATACTGATCCCTGGGGGTTGAGAATGTTATCTTAATGGCACAGATGTAGGGGATGTCCTTAGATTAATAATAATAAATAACCCCAAAGCATGCACTTTTTTCTTGAGTAGAAGGTGAAGATGTCATTTATGCAAGCAAAATTTTGGTGCTAAAAACCCCATGAGTTCAATTAGACTATTTCAACTTATCCAAGAAGAGATCATTCAAGACTTAAGAAGCCTTTTCTAGGCCTAAGGTGACTTTCAAAAAGGGCCCAAACCCCAATTTTAACCTTCGACATATCAAAAATTAATCAAGATAGCATAGAACAAGCCAAAGGATCTTGAGGTCCAACCATAAGGGTCATACAATGTAGTAGAATAGATAAAGAAGGCCCCTACTAACATTTCCCTATGGAATGTCTTTTTTATTCTAGAGAAGAAATCTTTGTTGCAAAAAACATTGCAAAACTAGGAGAACCTGTGCAAACTATCTTGACTGTAGAGCCAATTCAAGATAAAGGAAAGAAGGGTAGTAGCAGTGTGCAACCTCACGTGCCATACACATTCATCAACTCTCAGGGAGGGTTAAGTGAGATGAAACCTACCCCATTTTATTTGAATCTCATTATGGGAAAGAAGCTACTGCATAAATCCATGATCGATTATGGTGTTAGGACCATGGTAATACCCAAGGAGATTATGAATGCATTACAACCATAGTATGAACCCTTAGACAAAGGGTTAATGTAATTACATGAGAAGAAGGTTCAGACCATTAGTGTCATCAAAGCTCTTCCCCTAACCCTATACTCTTGTCCAAACATAATAGTTCCCAAAGAGGTTATGGTGATTGATGTCCCACCAATATTTTGACTATGTATATCAAGATATTTCACTACCAAGATAGGTGAATACTTGTCTTTGATTTGGTCCCATTTGATTCTAAGGACCAAATATGGATCAAATTTTAAAGTATTGTCCAAGCCTCTATATCTCAAACACATAGCTAATGAGGCTATGGTAAATTTTGAAGCAATACACACTTTTTTCTCTAAGAAAGAGATGCATTACATAGAAATGCTTGAAGAATAAGGAGTGGCTGATAACAAGAGCCTGGAGGAAGAGGTCCTCATCAATGAATCCATTAAAAATGATCCTTTCACAAATTTTGACACCATCAACCTAGGGACTTATGTGATCCATAATGAATACTAGGTCATCCCTGAGGTGATGAAGAAAAGGGAGGATTAAACCAAATAACCAGAGAGTGAATCCAATCTTTGGACTCTATATTTCAATAGTAAAAAATGCAAAACTAACTCCAAAGCTAACATCCAATTAGTGTCCCCATCTAGAAAAAAAACCCCTACAAGCCTTTCAATTCTATTTTACTTGTACAAACAATGAATCCAAATATGAAGCACCAATCCATGGCCTCAGCGTCATTGAGTGTATGGGTGTAAAGCACCTAAAAGTGTTTAGTGATTCCAAATTAGTGGTAAGACAAGTAAGAGGGGTCTTAGCTGAAAAAATGTTTGCATGAGATCCTACCACCATCGAATACAATATTTGATTGAATAATTTGAAGTATTCAATAATTAGATCACTCCTAGATCCATAAATTTGGAAGTAGATAGAATGGCAATAATTGGCTCCTAGTTTGATCTGATGATCGATGTATTCACCAAAAAATAAGTAGTGCACATGATCATTAGGCCCACCATTCTAGACAATAACTAGAACTGGTAAGTGTTTGAAAGTGATGACCAAATCATTATATTTCTCTAGTAGTCAAGCAAATTTATGAAGCCATTTCAACTGAAGATTGAAGAAGCCTATAAGGATCAGATCATACAACTAAAGTCCAACATCCAACAAGATGCTGAAGTGGTTGATCACCTTGGAGAATATATTCAACTTTGATGATGCTAGGAATGATAAATGAAACTTTATCATAGATAATGGTGACTATTCTAAGCTTGATATCATAAGTGGAAGAAGTTTGAAAGTGGGAAAAGAAGTTTCCCAAAATGATAAGGAGTGATTGATTTCATTCTAAAAGTATGAAGGGGTGATGGTTTGGAACTATAATGATTTGAAGGGTTATGACTATGAGGTCATCCAATACACCATATATTTGGTCAAAGGGGCCAAGCCTATACAGTAAAAGCAAAGACTAGTAAACCCAAAAATTGAGTCTCTCATGGCTCAAGAGTTGAGAAAATTGATCAGCTCATGAGTCATATACCCAATCAAACATTCAACTTTGGTATCTAACTTGGTTCTAGTAAGGAATAAGAATGGATAAATTTGGCTATACATGGACTTATAGGATTTGAATAAAGCATCTCTAAAGAATCATTATCCCCTTTATTCTATGGAATAAATCCTTTAGATAGTAGCTAGTGCAAAAATGTTTTCCCTACTGGATCGATTCTCTGGCTACAACTAAATATGGGTAAATGAAGATGATCATCAAAATACCACCTTCACCATGAGGTGGGGAACCTTCGCATATGCAAAGATGTCTTTCAGTCTCTTAAATATAGGGGCCACTTTCTAATGGGCTATGGGTGTAGTTTTTAAAGTCTTGATCAACAAGATCATCCTCATTTACCTGGATGACCTCATCATGTTCTCTAAAAATAAGGAATACCATTTCTATCACCTAGAGAAGATATTCTAAAAGTGCAAGAATTTAGGGTGTCTCTCAACCCTAAAAAATGTGTTTTTGGAGTCTCTTAAGGCAAACTACTTGGATACATCATATACAAAGAATGAATCTCTATTGATCCCAATAGATTAAATGCCATCAAGGATTTGACCTTGTCAATTAATAAAAAGGGGGTCCAATCTTTCTTGAGAAAAATCAATTTCATCAATAGGTTAATATCCGATTTCATGGGATTGGTAAGGCCAATCACATTAATGTTGAGGAATGACCAAACCTTCAAATAAATCATGAAAGGGAGAGCATCATTTGATAAGATTAAAGAAGCAATATTAACTACCCCTATGTTATTCAATCCTAACTTCTCTAAATATTTCATCATGTATGTCTATGAGAGCAAGCATAGCCTAGTGGTTATGTTAACTCAAAAGAAGAAGAGGGGATAAGTGAGCACCTAGTCACTTTGTATTTGAAAAGCTTACGCAGGTATGAGGTTAAGTATAATTTCATCTAGAAATAGGATTTTTCCATCATCAAGGGTCTTAAGAAGTTTGGACACTTGCTGGCAGGGAGCAAGATAATGGTATGCATGGTGCATTATAGCATCAAAGAATATATAATGGAAGGAGAGATCATAGAAAAGAGGGCCAATTGGATCACTAAGATCCTAGAATATGACATTAAATTTAGGTCACCTAAAGTCATCTAAGGGAGAGGGCTCTATAAATACTTAGCCCAATGTACAGGTGTCGTGACAGAAGAATAGGACACATCAGAAGTGGTTATACTAAATTAATATGAAACTGATGGGTCTTGGATTGCTGATAAAACCCATTTCATCTAAACTAATTGATATCCTAATAATCTCCCCATACATAAAAGGTGATTCTATAGGTTTCAAGTGGAGAGATACACATTGGTCCAGCGAGTCTTGTTCAAAAGAAACTTTGATAAGGAGCTACTCTAATGTGTGGATAACTACCAAGCTAAGAAAATTCTACAAGGTATGCACTTCACTCCTATGGATGGACATTTATCTATAAATACCACCATAATCAATATCATGCATGCAGGATATTATTATCCAACCATATTTGTAGATTATCATCAAGCAGTCAAAAAATTCCAACAATGTTAATTCTTCATGGGGAAGTGAAAGAGTTCAGCCATGCTACTGAATCTGATCAAGATCAAAGAACCTTTCAGATAATGGGGCCTAGAAATCACTAGGATGATCAATCCTATCTAAGCGCAGGCCATAAATAGATACTTACAACCACTATTACTTCACAAGGTAGATAAAAATAACCCCAATGAAGAAGGCAACTAAAAATATGGTCCTCAACTTCTTGGAAGAGCCAATAGCAAGGTTCGATCCACCCAAGATAATCATTTTAAATAATGCAAAATCATTCCTCAGCTCTAAGATTTTAGAATTCACACTTTAAAATGGTATTTTCTTGAAGACTTCATCTAACTACTACCCAAGAGGGAATGGGTTCATTGAATTAATGATTAAGAACCTCATTAGATTAATCAAAATAATAGGCACCAAAAAATAAAGGGAGTGGCACATGCATGTGAAAATGGCCCTGTGGGCTGATCAAATTACTCCCAAGTAAATCCTTAAGACATCACCGTATGAACAATATGAGAAGGAGGTGACCATGCCTATTTCAACAAAGATTCCTACCTTGTAACTATTAAAGTCTATTGATATCATAAAAAATGGAGTGATGGAGGTTAGGCTGGTAGAATTACTCAACTTCCAAGAAGCAAGATATCAAGTGAGTGACATGAAGGTTACCTGATAATAAATAACCAAGTGATGGTTCGATAAGAAATCATCAGACCTAGGCTTCAATCTAGGAGACTTGGTCCTCAAATATGACCAAAGGTTCATAAAGCCAAGCCAAAATGTAAATTTCAATTCCCTATGGAGGGGGGCATTTTTCATCATTGGTGATAAGCAGGGTAATGCATTCCAATTAGAGGATGAAGAAGCCAATGCATTAGGGATTCTGATCAACAGAATTGACTTGAAACACTTCAAATAACTTACTGGTCCTCCCCTTGTATATAGTTTTTTAGTTTCCTTTCTTTGTTTTTATTTCCCTTTGCTCGTTCATTTTCTCTTTTTTTTGTTGTTTCCTTTTGAATAAGTGTCATTGGCACAAGTGGTTGGTCTGGCTACCAAGTGTATGCACCCTAACTCCCCTTATTTTTGAAACTTTCTCCAAAAGACCATTATCTACCCACTCCTCTTGCCATTAATGATAGGAACTTCATATTTCACAATCCCCCGTGAGAATCACCATAAATCTCTTGAAAGACATTCTTCAAGCATGTGTGTCACCCTTGACATTTATGGGGCACCCCTAATTCAAAATTCTCATGATGGTCATGTTAAGAGGAATGGCTTATAAATACCTCCTCCCTAATCAATCCCAACACTTAAACACCTAAAGAATTTCAAGAACATTGAGCAATTGAGCAAAATGTCTTAAGTAGAGAGAATTGAGCTCAAGATTGTAAGAGTTGTGAATAGAAGTTGTTATCTAATGTTTTTATTATTATAGAGAAAGCATTCAAGAAGAGTTTGTGATATGGAGACTTCCACATCCTCATCTAGTAGTGGAAGACATCTAAAAAAATAGAGAACTCATAGGTCAGGTGGTTATGGTGACCTTCCCCCATAGTATGTGGTCAGTAAATCATATGCTTCTACTTTCACTTGGAAAATGCCTAAAGTGTCAAATATCAAAACTATCACCAAGGGGCATTGTAGGGACCCTTTACTAGTCCTGGATTACATGTTAGGGTATGGAGCTAAAAGCTTCAACTGTTGCAGACATGAAGAGGTTGCTGAGTTTCAAAAGTACTAGCGTCGGCAGTATGACCGACGTCGGTCAGATATAGTGCAGAAGGCAACCGATGTCAGCAGGTAGTCAGTCGACGTCGGTCAGCACCAAACAGATAGGGACCGACGTCGGTCACCTGTGGCAGTTCCAGAACTGTTGTTGACGAACAGTCAGTTAAGTGAAGTGAGTGTTTGCATGTTAAAGGGCTAATTATAGTCACGAGCTGCGTGTCTAATTATTTTAATTAGAAGTCTATTTTTGTATGCATGGGATCCTATTTAAAGACCCATGAGGCATGTATTGTAAGTTAAGTAGGCAAGTAAAAGTATTGAAGCAAGTAAGGTCAAGGAGATCAGCTGAAGCATTCAAGGAGGGGATAATAACTCAAGCTGTAGAGTTGTGTTGAGCAAGAGAGAGAGGGAAGAAGGTCTTGAGGTGTGGCAAGCCTTTGAGGTGGAGGAAGAAGTGGCATCTTCCTTATTGTATTTTCTTCTAGTAATATTTAATACAAGAGTGTGTATTGTCTCTCAAATTCTTTGTTGTCTCAAGTTTCTAGTTACTTAATCATTCTAGTATAATTTCGTGTTTAATTGCTTATAAGAAAGTAATCAATTGTGCTTCTGTTGGATAAGGGGTCCCTAATAGTTGGTATCAGAGCTACGGTTTGTAGGAAGCAGGGTATTGTTTGATTACAGGTCATTCACAAGGTTTTCTGATTGAGTGGGAGTTCAGCAATGGCAGAAGAAAGTAAGCTACGAATGAAGAAGTTTAATGGCAAGAATTATCAACATTGGTGGATGCAAATAGAGGACTATCTGTATCAGAAGGATTTGTACTTACCATTGGGTGGGGTTGCATGCAAGCCCACAGATATGAAGGATGAAGAATGGAACGTTCTTGATCGAAAGGCTCTAGGTTCCATAAGGTTGAGCCTTGCATCGTCTGTGATTTCCCACTTATCGCAGTGCAAGACAACAGAAGAGTTGATAAAGTCCTTGGTAAATTTATACGAAAAGCCCTCAGCTTCTAATAAGGTATTTCTTATGAAGCAGCTATTTACTTTGCAAATGTAGGAAGGTGGATCGGTACATACTCATCTTAGTGATTTCCATGGTTTGGTAAACCAATTAGCTTCAATCAATATTGTTTTTGATGATGAAGTAAAGGCTCTCTTGATATTATGCTCTTTACCTAAAAGTTGGGATAGTTTGGTTATGACAGTAAGTAATTCTGCATCTGCTTCTAAAATCTTAAAAGTTGATGATGTTGTGAGTGTGATCTTGAATGAAGAAATACGCAGGAAAAGCACAGGTGAATCATCAGGGAATGCTCTAAGTGCAGAAAGTAGGGGAAGGCAAAGAGAGAAAGTGGAGCAAGGGAGATCAAGGTCAGGAAGGAGATCCGAATCCAAAGGTATTACCTGTTGGTTTTGTGGAAAGAAAGGACACACAAAGAAGGACTGTTGGTTGAGAGATAAAGAAAAATCAACATGAAGGTAATGAAGAAGCAAAGGATGCAAATATTATGGTACATGACGCTCTCATACTTTCTTTGGATAGTCAGGTAGGATCATGGATTTTAGATTCCGGTTCTTCTTTTCATGCATCCCCAAACAGAGATTTGTTCCATGAGTATGTCCAGGGAGACTTTGGAGTGCTTTATTTAGGGGATGGTACGCCTTGTTAAATAGTTGGCAAAGGGAAAGTGTAGTTGAGATTGCAGATGGACAACACATGAGTGTTGAAAGAGGTCATGCATGTCCCAATTCTGAAGTAGAGTTTGGTTTCTCTAGGAAGGTTGGGTGATGAGGGATGCACAATAACCCTCATAGCAGATTCTTGGAAGGTTACCAAGGGTGCACTTGTTCTAGCAAGAGGTAAGAAAGTAGGTACTCTTTATCTATCTACTTGTATTACTGATTCTACTTCTCGTTTATCTACTTCAGTTGTAGATTTGAATATGTGGCTTAATAGGCTTGGTCACATGAATAAGAAGGGAATGGACGTTCTTGACTCAAAAGGTATGTGTTTAGATTCGGAAAGCATAGATAGAGTTCATTGCAGGAAAAGGAAATTTGATGCTTTTGACAGGAACAAAGAAGCCTTGGTGTTTACGGAGGAGATGATGGACAGAGATCAGTCACAGGGGCTGAATAAATCTGAGCAGGGTAGTATGGACAGGGTTATGATCCAAGATGAGCTCAAAGATAAAGAAATCATCACTTACAAGAAAACATAGGTACTGACGTCGGTGCTCCTATGGCACCGACGTCGGCCAGACAGGAACTGACATCGGTCATGTGTAGACCAGCAGGGTCGGTAGAGTCGGCAAGAGAAGACCGACATCGATTAGGCAGGAACCGACATTGGCAGAGGGGACACTAGTGTCAGCCAGGGAAATGATGTTGGCAGTTAGGGTCAGTGCAGGGGACTGACATCGATCGGGAGTAGACTGGGAGATGGCCGAGATCGGTCACTGGAACAGATGTTAGGCAGACAGCAAGTTGTCAAGGAGTCTCAAATGCCCATATGGAGGTTAGAAAGGGTAAGTGAACCTCATATTCATTGTTCACCTTCTTTATATTGCTTACTGATGGTCAAGAACTAGGAAGATGGAAGAAGCAATGCAGGTAGAATCTAGAAACAGTGGGAGCTTGGCACTAGATAAGGGATGGATTCCCAAATTAGAGAAGAGAGTGGATGGACACATGAGACAGAAGGCTATGGTATATGGTCTTGATTAGGCTGCAAGACAATGAAGGTTTGACCATTGTATTTTTTCTTTACCAGGTTGGATAATATTAGCTAAATTATCATGTTACTGTATTGTGGTGCTTGTTGCAGGGTTTCACATACAGGGAGTTTTCTGAGCTAAGGATAGAGTTGGTTCAGAAGTTTGTCATGAAGAATTTGGAAGCAGCAAAATTCTTTTGGCATAAGTGACAGGTATAGCATCACAGGTCCTGTGGTGGTTGGTCTTCAAGAGTGACTTTGAAGAGGGATACAGAGCCAAGGGAACAAAGTATATGGTGTACAGGTACAGGTACAGTTGCAGCTATTTATCTCTAAGTGGGAGATTGTTAGGGTATGGAGCTAAAAGCTTCAACTATTGCAAACATGAAGAGGTTGTTGAGTTTTAGAAGTACTGGCATCAGTAGTATGACCGACATCGGTCAGATACAGTGCAGAAGGCAACCGACGTCGGCAGGTAGTCAGCTGACGTCTGTCAGCACCAAACAGACAGGGACCGATGTCGGTCGCCTGTGGCAATTCCAGAATTGCTGTTGATGAACAGTCAGTTAAGTGAAGCGAGTGTTTACATGTTAAAGGGCTAATTATAGTCACGAGCTGCGTGTCTAATTATTGTAATTAGAAGTCTATTTTTATATGAATGGGATCCTATTTAAAGACCCATGAGGCATGTATTATAAGTTAAGCAGGCAAGTAAAAGCATTGAAGCAAGTAAGGTCAAGGAGATCTACAAGTAAGTAAGGTCAAGGAGATCAGCTAAAGCATTCAAGGAGGGGATAATAACTTAGGCTATAGAGTTGTTGTGTTGAGCAAGAGAGAGAGGGAAGAAGGTCTTGAGGTGTGGCAAGCCTTTGAGGTGGAGGAAGAAGTGGCATCTTCCTTATTGTATTTTCTTCTAGTAATATTTAATACAAGAGTGTGTATTGTCTCTCAAATTCTTTGTTGTCTCAAGTTTCTAGTTACTTAATCATTCTAGTATAATTTCGTGTTTAATTGCTTATAAGAAAGTAATCAATTGTGCTTCTGTTGGATAAGGGGTCCCTAATAGTTGGTATCAGAGCTACGGTTTGTAGGAAGCAGGGTATTGTTTGATTACAGGTCATTCACAAGGTTTTCTGATTGAGTGGGAGTTCAGCAATGGCAGAAGAAAGTAAGCTACGAATGAAGAAGTTTAATGGCAAGAATTATCAACATTGGTGGATGCAAATAGAGGACTATCTGTATCAGAAGGATTTGTACTTACCATTGGGTGGGGTTGCATGCAAGCCCACAGACATGAAGGATGAAGAATGGAACGTTCTTGATCAAAAGGCTCTAGGTTCCATAAGGTTGAGCCTTGCATCGTCTGTGATTTCCCACTTATCACAGTGCAAGACAACAGAAGAGTTGATAAAGTCCTTGGTAAATTTATACGAAAAGCCCTCAACTTCTAATAAGGTATTTCTTATGAAGCAGCTATTTACTTTGCAAATGTAGGAAGGTGGATCGGTACATCCTCATCTTAGTGATTTCCATGGTTTGGTAAACCAATTAGCTTCAATCAATATTGTTTTTGATGATGAAGTAAAGGCTCTCTTGATATTATGCTCTTTACCTGAAAGTTGGGATAGTTTGGTTATGGCAGTAAGTAATTATGCATCTGCTTCTAAAATCTTAAAATTTGATGATGTTGTGAGTGTGATTTTGAATGAAGAAATATGCAAGAAAAGCACAGGTGAATCATCAGGGAATGCTCTAAGTGTAGAAAGCAGGGGAAGGCAAAGAGAGAAAGTGGAGCAAGGGAAATCAAGGTCGGGAAGGAGATCCGAATCCAAAGGTATTACCTATTGGTTTTGTGGAAAGAAAGGACACACAAAGAAGGACTGTTGGTTGAGAGATAAAGAGAATCAACATGAAGGTAATGAAGAAGCAAAGGATGTAAATATTATGGTACAGGATGCTCTCATACTTTCTTTGGATAGTCAGGTAGGATCATGGATTTTAGATTATGGTTCTTCTTTTCATGCATCCCCAAACAGAGATTTGTTCCATGAGTATGTCCAGGGAGACTTTGGAGTGCTTTATTTAGGGGATGGTACGCCTTGTTAAATAGTTGGCAAAGGGAAAGTGTAGTTGAGATTGCAGATGGACAACACATGAGTGTTGAAAGAGGTCATGCATGTCCCAATTCTGAAGTAGAGTTTGGTTTCTCTAGGAAGGTTGGGTGATGAGGGATGCACAATAACCCTCATAGCAGATTCTTGGAAGGTTACCAAGGGTGCACTTGTTCTAGCAAGAGGTAAGAAAGTAGGTACTCTTTATCTATCTACTTGTATTACTGATTCTACTTCTCGTTTATCTACTTCAGTTGTAGATTTGAATATGTGGCTTAATAGGCTTGGTCACATGAATAAGAAGGGAATGGATGTTCTTGATTCAAAAGGTATGTGTTCAAATTTGGAAAGTATAGATAGAGTTCATTGCAGGAAAAGTAAATTTGATGCTTTTGACAGGAACAAAGAAGCCTTGGTGTTTACAGAGGAGATGATGGACAGAGATCAGTCACAGGGGCTGAATAAATCTGAGCAGGGTAGTATGGATAGGGTTATGATCCAAGATGAGCTCACGGATAAAGAAATCATCACCTACAGGAAAACATAGGTACCGACATCGGTGCTCCCATGGCACTGACATCGGCCAGACAGGGACCGACATCGGTCATGTGCAGACCAGCAGGGTCGGTAGAGTCGACAGGAGAAGACCGACATTGGTTAGGCAGGAACCGACGTCGGCAGAGGGGACACCGGTGTTGGCCAGGGAAACGATGTCGTCAGTCAGGGTCAGTGCAGGGGACCGACATCGGTCGGAAGCAGACTGGGAGATGGCTAAGATCGGTCACTGGAACAGATGTTGGGCAGATAGCAAGCTGTCAAAGAGTCTCAAACGCCCATATGGAGGTCAAAAAGGGTAAGTGAACCTCATATTCATTGTTCACCTTCTTTATATTGCTTACTAATGGTCAAGAACTAGGAAGATGGAAGAAGCAATGCAGGTAGAATCCAGAAACAGTGGGAGCTTGGCACTGGATAAGGGATGGATTCCCAAATTAGAGAAGAGAGTGGATGGACACATGAGATAGAAGGCTATGGTATATGGTCTTGATTAGGCTGCAGGACAATGGAGGTTTGACCATTGTATTTTTTCTTTACCAAGTTGGATAATATTAGCTACATTATCATGTTACTGTATTGTGGTGCTTGTTGCAGGGTTTCATATACAGGGAGTTTTTTGAGCTAAGGGTAGAGTTGGTTCAGAAGTTTGTCATGAAGAATTTGGGAGCAGCAAAATTCTTTTGGCATAAGTGACAGGTATAGCATCACAGGTCCTGTGGTGGTTGGTCTTCAAGAGTGACTTCAAAGAGGGATACAAAGCCAAGGGAACAAAGTAGATGGTGTACAGGTATAGGTACAGTTGCAGCTGTTTATCTCCAAGTGAGAGATTGTTAGGGTATGGAGCTAAAAGCTTCAACTATTGTAGACATGAAGAGGCTGCTGAGTTTTAGAAGTACCAGCATCAGCAGTATGACCAACGTCGGTCAGATACAGTGCATAAGGCAACCAACATCGACAGGTAGTCGGCCGACGTCAGTCAGCACCAGACAGACAGGGACTGATGTCGCTCGCCTATGGCGGTTCCAAAACTGCTGTTGACGAACAGTCAGTTAAGTGAAGTGAGTGTTTGCATGTTAAAGGGCTAATTATATTCACGAGATACGTGTCTAATTTTTGTAATTATAAGTCTATTTTTGTATGCATGGGATCCTATTTAAAGACCCATGAGGCATGTATTGTAAGTTAAGCAGGCAAGTAAAAGCATTGAAGCAAGTAAGGTCAAGGAGATCTACAAGCAAGTAAGGTCAAGGAGATCAGCTGAAGCATTCAAGGAGGGGATAATAACTCAGGTTGTAGAGTTGTTGTGTTGAGCAAGAGAGAGAGGGAAGAAGGTATTGAGGTGTGGCAAGCCTTTGAGGTGGAGGAAGAAGTGGCATCTTCCTTATTGTATTTTCTTCTAGTAATATTTAATACAAGAGTGTGTATTGTCTCTCAAATTCTTTACTGTCTCAAGTTTCTAGTTACTTAATCATTCTGGTATAATTCCATGTTTAATTACTTATAAGAAAGTAATCAATTGTGCTTCCGTTGGATAAGGGGTCCCTAACATTACATAGATGGGATACTCAATCCCAAATTGGCAAAGAACTGAAAGAGCCTGAGGGAGGGCACCCACGCTCGAATGATTCAAAAGGTTCAGAGTAATGACTACGAGTCATTCAGGTATATAATGTGGATTTCCACACTATCCCAATACATGGTGCCTATTGTGCACCCATACCCAGAGTTTATTTCATCTTGTTTAGATAGATATGATGCCAACACTAGCATTATCATAGGCAACAACCACCTAAAAGTGGATGTTAGTACCAATGCCATAAGGGAGATGATCTGAATCTCAAGTGACCCCAATGCCACTATATGCATTATGGAGAGCCTATAAAATATGTGGGACACCCAAGGCCATAAGATAGAATTCATCAATTCACTCCTATAGAGTAAATACACTAAAGTGCCTCCTCTACCCATCACCCTCATAAGATTTGTGATGCAGGACATGAAATATGCCCTTTCTATGTGGGCATTTATTTTTGGGATGGACTTGGACACTCACATCATTGAATTATAATTGGGGTAAGTCTTCATTTTGAGGATGGTGAGAAATGAGAAGGCCTATAGGATGGACTTTGTGGATGTCATCACCATTGCCATACAGAATGAGTTATCAAACTTATCAACACATAATACCTTTTAGTATTCCACCTTCTTCAATCACCTGATCCTATATTATCACTCATGCTTCTTCTCTTCATACTTCATCTTAAACTCCATTGAGATGATCACTCATCCCACCATGGTGATCCTCATCATTGTATAGACACATATCCTATCAACCACATGGAATTACTATGAGTTTTTTAAATCCTTACTATCTTCGATCCTCATCAATCTTAATCAAGAGGCCATCTCTTTCAAGATGATCAACCACCAAATATCATGGCTCACTGATGGTCAAATTCCATTTGATTGGTTCTTCAGGCCCACCTCACATTCATCTAAGTCCATGTATTTAAATACAATCTATTCAGAATCCTACGTCTACTCACAAATAGAACCCTAGCCTTGAAGTTGACTTGTTATCTCAATGTGATCAACTTAGTATATGGTTTGGACTATAAGAAGAAGGTCTTGTATGATGCAACCTTCTCAAGAGGAGGCATCACAGTGATAACAAGTTCATATGAGTGTTTTCTTATGTTTAAGCTTATAGAGCTTGGCCTTGACCAGATTGATGACAAATGGAACTATGACATAGCCAGTCATATAGTTGCCTTAAAGACCATCACCCTATTCCATCATGAACCATTACAAAACCTCAAATAGTGAAGGTTTCCATTTGAGGATGATATCAAGTATTATGTGGATCTATCTAAGATCTTGTCAAACACCTACAAGCCATGGGATTCCTTTTATGATATAATCTGATAGTACGACCCCATGAAGAAAATAATAAAGGGTATAAGGGCACAACTTGTCTAGAGGGACTGGAGCCAAGAAAAGATAGATTCCTATTAGAAATATAAGAAAGAGATTAGCCTATAAGAGTGTAATTTTGATGGTTTGAACACTGATGAATAGTTAAAAGCCTCTGGGATGAACACCATGAGGTGGAAGCTCTAGCAAAAGGATAATTCTCTATCGAAGAAGAAGAAGATGAAGATACTCTAGGTGAAGAAGAGGAGGACACCACTTTAGAGGAGTAATAAGTTGTGGTGATCTAGAGGCCCACAAACTAGCCACCCCCTTTATACCCATATCCCA
Organism: Torreya grandis; assembly: GCA_037957365.1. Lineage (NCBI taxonomy): Eukaryota > Viridiplantae > Streptophyta > Pinopsida > Cupressales > Taxaceae > Torreya > Torreya grandis. The sequence goes on from JARHVA010000384.1 coordinate 3,853,741, forward strand.
CCACCCCACAATAACAGTAGGTCGCTTTGTAGCATCTCATAGTAGGGTCATCTTAGATTGGATGGGCTGAAGTATAAGTTTCCATTCCTTCCCTTGGGCCCCCATAAAATAAGGTATGTTTTTCTTAGCCCCTTCTTTCCACATCTACTTAATTATTTAACCCCTCTTCACCCTCCACTATTTATACCAAGATTGCACCACTTTCCACTAACCAACCCATCACCTCACAATATCCTCATACCCCTATCTATGACCTCCCACCTCTCTCTCATTCTACCCTAACCCTTCACCCACTCACCCCCAGAATAATAGAATCAATTGTTCAATGGCAGAAAGTGACCATTCCCTTCAGAGGAACCCCCTTCATGAGGAAAATATTCATTTATGGGAGCAATTTCATCAATAGTTAGAGACTTTCAGAAAATCTTAAGAGACCCAGGTAGAGAAAAGAAGAGGGAAACAAGCCAAGTCCCTTGTGATGCCTCACATGTGATCATTATTTAACTTAGTATAGCAATCTCTGATGATTGCACACATGATTCCTCAAGTAGTCAAGCCCCATGAATAGATGCAGTCAAGGGATTACTCAATACATGCCATCAGCCTCAACCTTAGCCAAGCTAGGCCCACTAATAAGGTCAAATTAATGGAGGAAACATAGAATTCTATCACGATGGACTATATAAAAATAAGTCATCAATTAGATAAGACAAAGCTAAAACTGATGAGGGTGAAAGCTATTATCAACCACCTCAATATTGAGGCCAAAGAAAAATATGTGAAGCTCAAAAAAATAAGGTTCAACTTTTAGAACTACGTCACCATCGAGACCTCCTAGGTGGAGGCTTGTTAGAGGGCCCAACTATGGATTCAAGTAACTAAATTAAAAATTGAGATAGATGATCTAAAGAAAGAAAAGGTAGTTACAGAAGCTAAGCTGTAAGAAACGGAGCTAGAGGTTATACAAGCCTATCAGAGTTTCTCAGACTCTAATAGAGCATATCAAAAATTATAGTAATAAACATATTAGGAGTCCTCAACCAAGGACTAAGAGATCCTATAATTTAAGAATGACCTTTCTACCCCCTCCTAGGCCATAGGGATCCTCCCCATGGTCCAACAGTTATATATATCTTACTGGGAGAGAATAAAGAATATGGCTACTAACTTGAAGCCAGTACTCAGGGTCATTATAGACTCATAGTGATTGATATCCTAGGTAAGTACATTTATAAACCAAGTCCTTTCCTTCATGTCCCCTAAGTTTCAGGACTCATAGCTCCTTATCCAAAATCTTTATAGTGTAATATATGGGACACTACAAGTAGAGAGGTGATTGACTGAAGGTAGGTGGCAGTGGAAGTTAATGAATTCTTGAGCTAAAACAAGGTAGATACAAAGTGAAATGCATTTCTAGATGCCTTGGAAAATGTAGTTTGGGATATGAATGGTTATATCAAACAATTAATCTAATTGGGACTCCCCTCCCCATTCTTTGCAAATAACACCATCCTCCTAGAGGACAAAAAAAAGAGCTACTAAAGAACAAATAGTTTGACCAGACCATCTTCATTGATCTTGGTCAAGTGCCAAGTGTCTTTGAGGTGGAGACCATATTGCATCCTCTCATTTAGCTAGAATTTCAAAATTTTTCAGTAGTTTAGAGCTTGAGCAGCATCTCCTTTAAGGATATCATCAATTTGGACAAGGCTTTTGAGGTTCTAAGGAAGAAAACTCAGTCGAAGGAGGAAGAGTAGATGCCTTTGAAGGTGAATCTTCAAAAATTATAAGTTCAACAAGCCTCACTCCTTTTTTTAAATTTTACCTCAACTGATCTACAAAACTAAAATTTTGGGTTCTTCCATCTACAGGTGGATTCCCCTTCAAGTCACCAAAAACTGTGGATCATAATCGACATTTTAAAGCTTTGAAATAGTTTATTTTTCATCACGAGCATCCTTGGCAAGTTTGGTAGTTATTTTGGCCTCATATTTTTCTTGATTCTATTTTCTACTTTTGGATAAGTTTCAGCTTCCTTTCATGACCACCATGTGTCCATTTATCATAAAAGAACTCTTTGTTTGCCTAGGAGAACTGCAAACCCACCATGTGGTGACCCAGTGCTTTTCCAAGGCCAATTCTTTTTGGTTAGAGATTTAAGTAGTGTAATTGGCCAATAGAGTAATGGGTAGGGCCTATGGTATAGTTACAAAGAGGAACATAGACTTTACACATGGCACCCCCATGCTCAATTTTACAAATAAGTGTTCAACTTCCCCAAGAGAAGTGTCATCCTGACACAAGGTGATTAAGCACTTATTCAAGGGAGTTTTATTTTTATCAAGGCTTAAGGTTGCACCATTGGCTAGAAAAGTTAGAAGGGGGACCCACCATGCAGTTGTATAATGAGGAAGCAAACCTTTCATGTGGCAGTGCAATGCTTGTTTTGGGTGAGCCTCTTTTATTAGAACCAGGAGTTGTGCCATTGGTTGAAACAAATGGGCCCTTATTTATAACAACATTTCAAAGGTAATTTTGGAGATAGACACATGGAATCATGGTGCTTCTTATAAACATTATGGGCATCATATGGGTTTTTTTATTACATCATATTCAAGATTTTACAGACTAATTACATTCATGAGTTGAAGCTCCCCAGTGAATTGTAATGGCCTCATCATGGGCATGAGTGCCTAGTTTCAGGTGTCATTTCCTTAATGGGCCATTGTGCTTGTATAATCTAGGCTCTTTTCTTTTGTAAAGGGATGGTAGATAGAGAATTATTTTTGTTATTATCAGAGAGCAGCTATTTGTAGTAGTCAAGTTTTAGAATACAAGTAGATAGCATTCATTTTGTATTTTATTCTATGACCTTAATAGGTGCCCCTCACAGGTAGGATTGAATACTATATACTGTGCCCTTGAGGTCTTTTATATTTTGTTCTCCATCTAACAATGAAGAGGATGTGGTGTTATGTGTCAAACTAAGTAAAGATTTATTATTTTTTTGTTATTTCCATTCTTTGCTTCTATAGTATTGGTTCTTGTTTACATTATAGCCTTTAATTTGTGTATGTGCTCCTTTAATGGTTTGTAATGTTCTAAGATTCAATCTATTTTATATAATTATAGGTTAATACTTTTAAAGATCTCAGCACATCACCTTAGTTAGTCTTTATTTTTAGTTTTATTTGCATTTCTTCCTTACCCTTTTCCTAAACCAATTCGAAGAGCCAACTTCTAAAACCTTGAAGGTTGCTTTACAGATCACACTTAAGTCTCACTTTTATAAAGCTTCCCATAGAAGTTTGTTTGCCTAGGGTGAGAGTTTTAGGCGTCAACAGAACTGTTAAATTTACCATTCTACTTACCCTTTCTCTTGATGAATAATGTGCTCTCTATAGAAGTAGATGTAGACAAATTTACCTATTTATGCTATGTCTCCTTTCGCAATAGCAATGTGGAACACTTTTCAAAGTCCAAAGTCTACATTTCAGAAATCATGTGTAAGGACTCCACAAATGACTCAAATGAAGGTGGAAGATTATGCATAACCAGAGCAATAAAATCTTACTCATCAATAGGCTTTTGCATAGCCTTCAATTGATCACTGATGTCCTTGATCTATAATAAAAACTCAAAAATAGAGTCACCTTCCTGCATCTTAGTGAAAAATAACAAATTATTCAAATACAATATCCTATCGACTTCAGAAGCCTGATATTCAGAAGTAAGATTAGTCCATAGGGTTGATGCATCGATCACATTTTTGACCTCTTCAATTAGATTTTCTGCTACTAATAGTTTTAATAAATAAGAGCCTCTCGATGATGTTTATCATAGTCACCAGCATTAGTGGCAAGATTTTGTTCTTTATCAAGCACTATTTAATCAATATTCTTATATTCAATTATAATCAAAACCTTGTGACTCCACAAATTAAAATTCTTGCCTATTAATTTTTATGAATCTAGCAACAAGAGGTGTTGTAAACTAGCCATTTTGACCTACTTTTTCCAAAAAATGAATGTACCAAAAAAACTATAATAACTTTACACAAAATTCATTCTATCCATGAAATCAAATCACAATCTAGATTATGCCTCTAATTTTTAGCAAAAACTCAACATCGTTTGGGAAAATTTAAACTTTTCATCTTTAAAAACACCAAAAAATGGAAAAAACAATTAAATCAGGAGATACAACTCCAATTTCAAAAATTCCTTCTTCATCAACATCTAGATAAAAAAACCAAAAAATGGTGAAATTTTCAAGCAAATTGGCTTTACGGTTTGCTCCCAACACAATTAATTTTGTTCCTCCAGGCAAATATTTATGAAAAATCAATTTTACTAAAGTTTAAAAAAGAAATTGATTTTTCCAATTTTTAATTTAAATGAAATGCACCTTATCTCTAATCGGTTATATTAAACATAAGATAAATACTTGTATGAAATAAATCCACCAATATAAAAACACCTATGCATTTGCAGAGAAATGGCCTATCTGTAAAACTTTGGAGGCTGATTTTGGATGCAATTCTCAATGAAATTGAATGTCATCAGATCCATGAAGATTCTTATGACTAACATAAAATTATAGCAACAATAAATAGGATAAATAGTCAACAAATAAATTTTTGGCTTCTCCTGTGGTGCCTTCTAATGATGTACAACATGTGGGGGCAGGGAAACAATAAAAATAGGCCTTAAAGCCTCTCCTTTGACTTCCTCTCCCTCTGTCTTGGTCTTAATAGGCATTCTCCTTCTTTTATCTACTTGTTTGGCTTTCTATATGGTCATAAAAAATTTTGATTTTCTTCTTTTCACATCTCTCCACTAGGTGTTTCACGCTCCTCCCTGACAAGTCCATCATCTCTCACTCCACAGGGTCCCTCCCAAGCTTCTTATACCGCAAGCTTTAAGAGCATATTAGATTTATCAATAGAGATGAATAAATCAATTAACTATCATACTAAACAATACATTAGGATCATATTAAATAGGTATAAAAGAACCACTTGAGAATATAGGAGGGGGGTGAAACAAAAATCATTGGGTAGTGTACAATAACTAGGCCTGTCAAACCAACTAACTTATTTACCCAAGTGGTTAAAACCACTATAACCAATGCACAGGTAATATACCTTAATCATAAACCTAAGGTATTTATAATAATATGCTAATAGTCCAAACTCCTTAACTATTCACAAATTTGTGCTTATAGCCATTAACTTCTACACAAGTTGGACGGATGTAGTAGCCACCAAGAACAATATTTCCAAAGAGGTGATCAAATTTATAGAAGAAAACATAATCACTCAATTCGATACACCTATGTGATTGGTATGTGATGATGGACCTGCATTCTAATTTTTTAGAGTTTACTAAGTGGGCATATGAACATGGGGTCACATTGATATTCTCATCCAACTACTACCCATAAGGGAATGGTCTGGAAAAATCTATAAATAAGAACTTGATTGAATAAATTAATAAATCTATTGAGTAGAAGCCCCAAGAATGGCACTCAATTCTAAAGTACACCCATTGGGTTGATCGTACTCGATACAAATAAGCTCTCAAATGTTCATCATTCCTACTAGTATATGGGTTAGATCTTATCTTACTAATTACTCTTAGATTGTCTACCTATAATTTTATGAAATATTACATGGAAAGTATCGATAAGGTAGACTTGAGACTATTAGACATCATCTAATTGGAAGATGCTTGAGAAGAGACTCTATATAATTTTAGTAAGCACCAAGGTTTAGTCAAAATATGGTTTGACAAAAGAGAAAAATTGAATTCCTTTAGGATTTTTAACTTAGTGCCACTATGGGATAAATCCCATGAGAAGAAAGGTTAACATTCCAATTTTGAACTAATATGGATTGGCCCATATCAGATCTAAGATTTACTTGGAAAGAATGCATTCGGACTTGAAGGCCTTGAAGGTAATGACCTCTTGTTGCCTATGAATAGAAAATTCTTGAAGCACTACTTCTCAATTTTACCTTGGGATATAATCTCATAATGACATATGCACAAGGGTGGTAATGTATATATTAGATTAGGCTTAGATTGGTTTGTTTTCATTGTGTGTTTTCTTTTGTTGTGCATTTGCTTCTACGATGTTTTTTTTTTTTTTTTGTTTTATGTGTCTTTTTATTGACCTCCAAATAATTTTACTCCCAATTATCCCCTCCTAATATGGTAGCCTCACCCTAATGATTCATGAAGAAGAACTGAGTTCAGAGAAAATGATGAATACTCCAAAGGATAATTAAACAGTGAAAACTAGTACCAGAATTGGGAAATAAAAGTCTAACCTCCAATATTGAACATAGTGATAAGCAAGGTAAGTCTCCAAGAAGCAATTGGGGATTTTAAAGCCACTGATTCAACATTGAGCAAGTGAATTGAGAAAATCTCTATTCTAGTTAGGGCCATCACTAGCACTTCAAAAGAAAAGAATAAGTATATTATAAATAGTTGAGTAAGTGAAAGGTTTTATGGATATTAGAATCCTACTGAGGCGACCATCAACCTTGGATACAATAGTCTCTAACCCTCATAAATCAAATATCAATTATCAAATCAAACAAAGTATGAGTTAAAAAAAAAACATATACCAGGTTTCTTCTTTAGAAAGGGTGATTTTGGCAATATCCATTACAGGATTTCTTTCTTGGCTAGCAATGGAGCAAGGGTAGGAGTGAAATTAAAAGTATCTCTATTAGGGATATAGATGCCTGGTTGGAATTAGATCAATGCTCAATCCCTCCCCCTTAGCCAAAATTTTATGAAATATATACCCCTTAAGAAATATTTCAAAATTCTAGACGTACCTAAGCTTACTGAAGTAATCCATCAAATAAAAAGAATCCATCATTAAAGCACTGATTGGCCTTGAAAAGGACTAGAACCCAGTATGTTACTTGCTAGAATATACTTGAGCACTTTTTATACTCAAAGTGTCTCAAATAGAGTTTGGCATGCTTATCTCTGTGTTCAATATCGGATGATCTTGATCTGGGTTCTAAATGTTAGGGTAGGGTTTTCATTGCAAAGTTACTATTTATTGTGGCCAACACAACCCGTCTTCTTTAGAATAATGGGGGACCACTTTGAAAGTGCTCAACCTAGAGATCTCATAGAGTTTTAATCCATCTCCATTCACCCTTTAACCTTGAGAGTCCCTAAACTCTTATTCTAACTTGGTCTCTCAAACGTTTAAAATGTTTGAAGTGAAGAGTTGGTCATTGTTAAATATCCCTATAGTGTTTTAAGCTCAAACATAATCGAGTCATTAGTACGTTCTAAAATAATAAAGCATTTTCATACTTAGAATATTTTATTATGTCAACTACATTCTTTGTAGATTTAGACTCACATCAGTTTCCCGAAAGAATCTATGTCCTTAAATCCTACTCAGTGTTTTATAAAGTTGGATGGTAGAAAGGTGAGATTTTTAATTAATTATATGGCTTTCTTTTAAAATTAGCTACTTTTCATAAAATCTTGTAAGATATCCTGATCAAATGAGGAAGCACCACATGGATCCTGTTAGATCCATTAGTCTCTCAAACCTATCAAAGATGTTAGAGCCCAAGAGAGCTTGACAGAATGAGGAAGCACTACATAGATCTTGTCAAATGCATTAATCTCTTAGACTTTTTAGAGATGTCAAATCTCAAAAGAGCCTGACCAAATGAGGAATCATTATGCAGATATTATTAAATTCATTAGTCTCCTAGATCTGTTAGAGATGTCATATCCTAGGAAAGCCTGACTAAATTAGGATGTACCAAATAGATCTTTTCAGATGCATCAGTCTCCTAGACCTGTCAGATATGTTAGATCCTAGGAGAGCCTGAACTATCAAACCACTCCATGTGGTACTTTTGTACAAATTGGTATAAAATGCCCAGGACACTTTGAGGTGCTTAGAATGAGGTACATTCAAATTTAGAAGCTAATCATAGGATGCCACATATCACCTCACTACTCTAACTAGCCAATTTTATCTCTCATACAAGTAAAATTGACTCACTCAGTCATGCTTAGGTGGCATTAGTCACAAACAAGACCAACTAGAAAAAGACAAATGGCATGAGCTAAATCCACTCAAGATGATACAAGGGTAAGATAATCATGTACATACCATACTGCTTACATTAACTAAATGGGAAATTGGACCCTAGTTATACAATTTAAAATACCATGTCACATCCACCAAATATAAACAGGGAGCATCTTATTTCAAATTCCTGAGTTAATTTTAAATTGAGGAATGAATAGGTGTATTGTGCCACGAAATCAAAATTGACCCTGTGTTGGGTGAGTTGATAAATGTCATTAATGCAGGAGATATTTATGGATCCCTATAAGTGTCTAAAGATGAATTGAGTTATCATTATTACTCCCAATTTTTTGGAGTTTGCCTTCTTATTTTTAGCTCATTCATGTTTTCTTCTTGCCCTCCTTGCTCAAAATTCATTGCCATCAAAATTTCCCACTTTTCTATCATGGCTACATCATCCTTCAACCCTAAGTATTAGCCTAAATATAGAGACGCCACCTTCATAGCATACTTAACCAATTTCAAGCACTATAATATAATATTTAAAGTAATTGAAGTTGTGTCCAAGTCTCCCTCCAATAATGATGAAGATGAGGTCAAGTTCCTAGATGCCCTCAGGGCAAATGAAAGATGCAGGTTGCACAAGGATGCAGCCAACCTAGAGGTTTTCTTCATGTTGACATCTTTGTCAATATGCTCCTCACCTCTAAATGGGTGCAGGATGGTGCCCAAGACATGGTGTACTCTACAAGATCTAGCCACAAGATTGTAGACATTTTGAGAATTGCATTCAAGGTATATATACATAATATTTTTAAACTTTATTAGTTATTCATACTTTCTATCTTACAAAAACCAGACAAAATTCAATCTCTTTGAGTGCACATTTTAAAAGGTTCACTGAAAAAGGTTTTGATAGACCTTTGGTGCGTCACAGGATTGATGGCCCCTATACCACCACTTAAAACCAATACAAGTTACTCCTATCCATTTCCCTAAGCTTTAAAACCCCATTTATACACTTCCTTAAGAAGCTCACCACCTAAAATAGCCCAAAACTAAACAAACGCTACTTTTAACCATTTTTCCTACTACATTAATTAGTTTGACCCCATTTTAGGTTTAGCACACATTATAGAACTATATATCAGCCTAAGTTAACATAGTTTGAGACCTAATGACTCTAATTCCCTCCTAACAAGGTCGACTAGGTTGACTATGTCAACTAAATTCTCAAGAGGGTTCAGGGTCAATACATGGCTATATGTTTCCCTTTTATTTTCATCTCTAATAGAGAATCACTCAATTCTATACCATTATTGTTCAAAAATCTAATTAAAAACAATTAATAGGAGGTTTCATTACTTAGGTTTTTGCCTTGGAGAAGTAACATTTATCTTGTAAACGTCTTAAATGCATAAGAAGAGTCTTATAGCCTAGATATGATTTGTCATTTTGATCCTTAAAATCCCAAAAAAACCCTTTGCAAAGCACGATTGGCCAAGGGAGAGATTGAGGCATGATGGGTTCACTTCAACAAGGTAAGTATATTCCTAGCCCTTCATATTTTGATAAGTAGATGTTGTAGATTTAATATATATTGAATTGTATCTTTCTTTACTTAGATCATTTATATTTTATAGATAGATTTGTCTTTACATGTTTACTATCTTCCCCATTTGTGCCATAATATTTGGTGGGCAGTATATTAGCATGCATATACACTTACTAGATTATATTGCATAGTTGTTTAGTAGATTAGTTTGCTTAATATTATTTACAATCATAAGACTTAGCTAGGATTATGACAAAATGGAATTTGACTAGAGGCCTTATAAACCTCTCTTTTGACATTGTGTGATAAGAGATCCCTTGGTTTAATTTTAATGGATCCATTATTGGTCATGACCCTGATTTAAACATATTTATAAATGTAATTGTTAGTTGATTACCTTATTCGAACTTGAATATTATTGAATAGGATAAGTTATAGAATTATCTAGTTTCACTTGCATACATTCTAGTGAACCTAACGTGAATGCCACCCTTGTATATTTCTATCTATAGATAATTAGATCGATCCTGTCAACCCAATTCAACACTCTGTGTAGGTTTTTATACTCAATTGACCCTATTGACTTAGTTTGACACTTTATGCAAGTTTTTATAGTTTTGTTGACCCGATCGACCTAGTTAGGACATCTTTTTTATAATATCTAACTAAATCAAGACTGTCAATTTTGTTCAGCTTTATTGCATGAAATTTCCAATATCATAAAACTAGATCGATCCAATCAATATAGTTTATTTTCTCATTTTTATACATTTAACTGAATCAATTTGTTCGATTCTTTTATTTTCTACTTTTTCCATTTTAATAATTAGGTCAATTTGATCAACATAGTTTTGTTTGTTATATCATTTACCAATTTTATTTATACTTAGTCAACTATCTTGACTCCATATAAATACTCTATTTCTTACCTCTACATGTTCAAAATTCTATCTGGACAATATAGTTTAAAATAGAAACTCAACATCTTCAAGAAAACTACTGCATCAACCTGGTCGACTCTATATTATTTTCCAAGTTCACTCTAACCAAATCAATAATTTATTTTTTTTAAATTTTAAGTAATTTAATTTTCCTACTATTTTTCAAAATTTGAATTTCAGTATCATTTTTACCGGTCTTTTAGTTATATAAAATTGTACATTTATAGTAAACTAAGTCAACTAGCTCAACTTAGTTCTATATCTACTTTCTATCCATAAAATTAAGTTGAATAGCTCGACTATGTTCCTTTTGGATTGTCTTTCAACAGACTGAGTTGATCAAATCAACACCTTTTTATTCTATTTGTACAACTAAGTCAACCAGTATGACATTGTTTTGTTTATTTTCCTCCTAGTTGAAGAAAAGGGAATTAACCTATATTTATAGTAATTAAACTCACGTTACTTTTTAGTTGGTTGCCTATTTATTTACTTTTTAAAAACCACAAATTAGTTTTTGAAATTTTGATTTTTGCTTTTATTTTTCACTTTGTTTGGTTTTCTCTAGAAACTGTATGTCGACAGTTTTTAAACTACTTAGTTATTTTTACAAAAGTATACTCGATACTCTATTTATGGTCCTTATTTATCATTTATAGATATTGTGGTGTGACGGTCTTGTCCTAACATTCATAGCCATAGTACATATCTCAACACGGTCTTTAGTTTCTACCTACCTCATAGTATTTTGGAAATGCTTAGGATTTCTCTCTTTATTAAACCTTAAGAATCCAGTCATCCATTTGTTTATGTGGTGCATTGGTTAGTGATTAGCATCGATAAGGTACTTCCATCTTACCCTTGAAATTGAATTTAGTGGGATATGGGAATGGTACTTCCTTCATAGTTGATGCTCTAAAATATTAGGTCAACACTATCCAATGGACAAGTAAGTATCTTTGAAAGCCTACACTTTCAATCAAAACTTTTAGTATAACTTCCTAATCTTCTTTTCAAGTAATTAATTTTACTTGTCAATTTCACTATTATTTCTTGTTTCTTTTTATTCTAGGTTGTACTTCAAACTTGTATTATCTAGCATTGATACAAGGTTTATGTTGTGTGTTGTAACTAGATAGACTAGTTCAATGTAGTTGCCTATGTGTTTAGTTCTCTTTTCTATAATTAAAACAAAGTCATCTAGACTCAGAGAATTTTTTATTTTCCTTCCTACATAACTAAGTCAACCTGCTCAACCCAATATTTTATAAACTGCTCTATTTTCCTTCTTTCATAAATAAGTCAACAAGTTTGACCCAGTCTTTTACACACTGTTATATTTTCCTTCTTATAAAACTAAGTCAACCTGCTTGACCCAGTCTTTTATAGACTTCTCTATTTTCTTTCCTATATAACTAAGTCTACATGATCAACCCAGTATTTTATAGATTGTTCTTTAAATAATTAAGTCAACTAGTCGATCTAATCTTTTATAGATTATTCCATTTTCTTTCCTATAGAATTAAGTTGACTTGTTTAACCCAATATTTTACAAACTATTATATTTTCCTTATTATATAATTAAATTAACCTATTGGACCTAGTATTTTCTTTTCCTTCTAACTACAGTGACCTATTCGACACAGTAATACCTGGCAGATCTAGTCTACTAATTGTCCTATCAATCAGGTATTGACCTATCTAACTATGTATTACTTGGCCAACATAGCTCTTAGAATTATTGAAACTCAACTAGCAAATATCTTATATTATCTAGTCAACTTCATCTTATTCCCATAATTTCATCCTTAAACACAATTTGCACTTTCTTATTACCTTGGTTAAACATCATGAAGTCACTTTTTCAAATATTTATTGATAACCTTAACCCATTTAGACAATACATGGATTATTCATTTTTACCTAATTTAGCTACCCAAGAGGATAAACACTCTTGGTGTACTTTTTCACATACTTCATCTATTGCTTGCAAAATGGTTTAAATCACCCGAGCTGATGATGTGGATAAATCTAATCCATTTCACACTTCTCAAGATACTATCTTATCCAATCTACCTTACTACACTATGAAGATAATTGATACAGGTTTAATGAATAATCATACAGGGAATCCTCTAATAGGAAACATCCCTACCCCTAATAATGGGAGTGTTCCTCCTACCAACACTAGCATTTCTCCTTTTAACAATCTTAATATTCCACCTTTAAATACTAATAATCAAAATACACAAATTGACACTACTAAAATCCTTTAACAAATAGTCCAACAAATTAATGTTATGAAAACATAAAACACCTCTCAAATGATGCAAATGAAACATCATTTATTACAAGTTACTAATAAACCTCCTCTCATAATGCCTCAAAATAATCAAAAAGTTATCCCTCCTCCTCTTAGAGATGCAAATGGGAATATCATTTTGCAACCCCTTATGCATAATAAGATACATCAAAATATCTAAAGTTAACCTGTAGCTCCTTTCATTGTCTCCATTGATATTCCAAAAATTTCTCTAACTATTAAATATGATGGCACTAATTAAATATGATGGCACTAAAGACACTGCATCTTTTTTTAACACATTTGGTAATCTCTTTAAGGAATGGATCTAAACAAATACATTTGTTACTACTAAATTATTAGTTAAAATATTTAAAGGTGATGTTTTAGAATGGTATAATCAATTACCTCAACATTATATTACACACTTAGAATATTTGGTTAATGCTCTAATCAAATAAATTCAACAAAATGATCTTCTAGAAAATTGTCTTAGTCATTTTATCAATGTTAAGGAAATAACATTAGAATAAGCTCATGATTTCATCAAACACTAGAAATTATTAGCTCATAAAGTAGATCATAACATTGATGATGATTATCTCTCCAAATTATTTATTATTTCTTTAACACCTTCCCTTGAGTATAAGGTCTAAACTTTTTCTCCACAAACTTAAATGATTCATTTGATCAAGCCAAAAGGCAAGATTTCCTTATGAAATAATTTGAACCGAGTCATAGGTCAACCAAGGAATCTTTCCAAACCTCAACTAACCCAATTACAAGTATTACTCCTCAAACAAAAGTAGGATTAGTCAAATTAGATAATCAACTTGCTTCGCACCCACCATTAATAGTCCCACAAATAAAGCAGTTAGTATCTCCATCTAAACCCTTCACCTATAATAATGTTATACCATCATGGTATGACCCTAAAAAAAATTTGGTTTCATGTTGATGTGGTTCAATCTCATGAAAAATGTTGTGGGATTATCAAATTTGTTATTTATTTTATGTTAGGAGACACATTTTATCATGATGTTATAATCAAAATATGTCATCATGATTATGTCAAATCATACTAAAAGAAATAGGTTACCAAGACCATATCTTTTAAACCTCAACAAGATTCTTCTACCCATAACGTACAACATTAAAATGACAATATTTGTGTAATTTATGCTGATTATGATCAATATTATACTAATTCTCAATATGTCAATGCAACAAAAGTAAATTATAGATGAAAACATACTCACAAAGATCTTGTCACTAAACCTAAGAAACCCTCCATCGAATAACAATTACTTAAATATACTACAACTATTGCACCCACATCTTATGAATCAAATGAAGAAATACTTCCACAACCAGAACCCCAACCTAGTTCTCCTTTTTTTTTTTTAAATATTGTACCTCATAAACATCATGTTGGTTCTTCATCATCTAAATCACATTCAAATTTTTAGAAGAACTTAATTCAATGCCTTGTAAAATTCCCTTCGTGGATTTAGTTCATATTTATTGATATCATCACAAATTCCTTATGCAACAATTACAAGATATTGAAGAACCAGCATCAATTGATTCAGAAATCCCTTCTAATGATCCTTCACTTAAAAAAGTGCATATAATTAAAATAATTTCCATATCCTCTAAACCATACATATAATTTCTTGAAAAGGATATGATTAATGATGAAATAATTTTTTGAGTTGATTATCCACCCCTCTTTATCAAAATTATGATCAATAATACCCTTATTTGAAATTGATTTGTAGATGAAGGATCAGGTATTAATGTTACCTCTCTTTGGTTAATACAACATTCTGGATACACCAAATAAAACCTTGAACAAACATGTCTCACGTGTAGATTATTTAATAAAACAAAAAAACCACTTGGTTGTATTTGTCTCCCACTTACAATTGGACCTAAGATAATTTGTACTAAGTTTATGGTTATTGATTTACCACTATCTTAAAACATAGTCCTTCATCATCCATAGACACATCATATGCAGGCCATTACCTCTTCAGGTAGTCAATGTATCAAATTCATTTATAATGGCAAACATTATAAACATGAAGTTGATCCTAATCCATGGAGTATACAACTACCAAATCCTAAATCTCAATATCAAATTCCAATAGTTTTACACATTAATAGTGCACCTCTCCCTGAATTTATTAACATGAATCCTGATTTACATGTTACTCTGACTAATTCAAATGATGATGAACCTAATGAATTACAAAACACTTGTAATTCCACTAGACTATCTCTTATATTGCGATATAACTTCTTTCTTTTTTACTTGCATGTGATCACACCATTCATCTAATTGATGATATTATTGAGACTCCCCTTCCATGCAATGCATATGAAGTTTTTTACATAGAAGATGACTTTACATGTGATGAATATGGAGTGGCCAAATTGTTTCAAGATCCTTTAAATATGTATCCTCAAAAAATTAACAATTTATATGCTACAACTACTAATTCTCCTATGAAAACATAAGCATGCACTATTTCTCACACTTTGATGATAATTATATCATGGCCCAAGCCCAATCACAAGATTTAGATGTACAACAATATCAAAAGACATTAGCAAAAACATATGCCTTCAACCACAATGTCCATGTCATTCATATATGATCTGATATTGAATAATAACCTGAAGGTTATGTACCTCCCATTAATCCTCTATTATTAGATACCCCATGGGTAATTGAAGAAATCATCACTTAACAATTATCTTAACTTTATATATAATACAACCTATTCCTCCTTATTATGATCACACCAATACCACTAAAGTTATATAACTCAATACAAATAAAACTTTATTTATTGAACAAACTAAAACAAACATTACCAATCTGGTTAACTCTGCTCAACCAAATATCTCCAATATGGAATCTATAACCACTATTACACCAAAAACTACCTTAGACAGTAAATTCACTGAGGTTAGACAAATATATTATGAATATGATAGCATCAATAATAAAATCATTGATCTGGAAGTAGATGTCGAATAATGTGGACCCTTACCTATTATTCCTAGTGATGAAGCTATACTTGAGCTACTTCATGTTACAGAACCTCAGCGTCCATGCCAACATCATAAACTTGGTAGCTCTAAGCAAAAATTTCCTTGTTTTAATAATTGCATTGCTAGTGTGGACCCTAAAACACATCCTATTTGTTCCCTTCCTCCTTTTCCATACCATTTCCAATATGGAAATGCTATGCTAATTGAGTAAACTATAAAAATAGGATATGGTACACCAATATATCCTTGACCTATTACTGTTTCTAAAGAGCTCACTCCTTAGGAGCATGATAACTTTAATTTAATTATTTGACAAATATAATGAATCATTCACTTGGTCATATGAAGATATGTTAAGAATTGATCTTAGCATCATTATTCATAACATCATCACTTATCGGATGCTAAACCTATTAAACAAAAGCAATGAAAGTTCCCACCTAAAATTTATACCTTATATCACAAAGAAATCATTAAATTTTTTGATGCTAAATTCATTAAATCCATAGAATACTTAGAATGGGTAATCTAAATTTAGCATGTCCAAAAGATAACTTTCCCTTACGATTTGAGGTAACTAGATCGTTTCATGTTAATTATCCTTATCTCCCCTATTTTCATTCCACTTTAGTCACACCACGGTCGCTTTAAAGATATAATTCTTATTTAACATGCAAGTACAAGACTCATACATAACATGCTCTCTAAGTTCTTATCTTTAGTTGCCAAGTCTAAGTTTTCTAGTGATAATCATTTTTAACACCCATAATGGTTTTCCAAATCAGTATGGAGGAGGAATAAAAAAAGACATAAAATTTTTAAAGCCAAATAATTTAAAATAAAATGCAATGATAAAAAGGTAATTATAAATCAAAAGTCAAGATTGCACTGAAAGACATGATTATCAAGCACACCTTCTATTCTAAGTCAAAGCTCAAATTCCACAGTTAACCTCATGATAGAGTCAAGGTATATTAAGGTGCATTAGGCCACTAGACTGTAATATAAGAATAAAAATTATATATAGTGATACCTACTTTTTCACACAAGTACCAAATCTTCACATTAGATCGATCACTCTGTAAGGGGTCCTAAGAAATGGGGAACATGTTGTGGGAAGGTAGGTCCATTTTACTAAGTCCTCTTATTTTGCCAACTTAATTTGAGTATTTTGATTCTGATAAAGGTTTTATACCTTGGTATTGCCTATATTTCTCCCACCACCCATTTCATTTCCCCCCTTGACAGGCAAATTTAATTCAAAATCTATTTCTTAACTTCTTTATTCCATCTTCTGCACATATTCTTAAAACATGCTACTAATAGTTTTGTTTTGGTTATGTTTATCTTAAGAATAAAATTTTATTTTTGAGTAACTATGCATTACTTCCTTACACCATTGCTTTATCCTTCTTGGATTTCCTTGGTTTATTTTAAAACTTATAAATATTTTTTATCAATCTTTTTACGGATCATCTTATTTTATTTCTATATTTTACTTTTTCCATTTTTGAGTGAGTTTGGATTGTTACTTCTCACATATCAATGTTGTCTTACTTTATGCTCCTTTCCCATATTTGTTTAAGTTTGGTTTGTTACTTATTTTATATTGATGTTAGATTTATCATTGTACTTACACATTTCCTTGGTTTGATATGGTTTGTTACTTTTCTTACTTAAGGTACATTTTGTTTGAGTTTTCTGGTCATTTAGTAGCCTTGGCTTTTTTGGTTACCCAATTTAGTCTCATTTTCCCTTGGTCCTTTTGTTTCCAACTTATCACTTATCACCCTATCTTACCAATTGACCAAGTGATTTCCTTCAATTCTACAACGTTCAATTATGTTGATTTCTATATGCTTGTTCCTTATTTTTCTTTAATTTTGCATCCTTAAAGTTTATCCAAAGAAATTAATGCACCCTCCATGATCAAGATTACAAATATAATAAACAATGATTTAGTGATAAAGGTAAGTCAAAGTATGTATATGATACTTTTACATTAATTCTTTTATTTCCATATTATCATTTTAATTTATGCTTCATACTGCAATTTATTAGCTCAACATTGTGGGTTGTTATGTTCTTTTCTCGAACCACCATCCCATGTTACAACTGCATGACATGTGAAAAGATTTGAGTAAGGTATATGTATACATACAATATTTTTAAACTTTATCAGTTAATGATACTTTCTCTCTAACAGGAATATTAGGAAATTTTAGTATGAACTGTGTTAATAATATTAATATATGTGATGAATAAATAATACTCTCATAAGATATCTCATAGAAGAGAGTTTTAAGGAGAAGTTGAGAGATTCTGAGAGAGGTTGAGAGATATGAGGGATGAGGATAATGTTGACTTCTCATTTTGAGGATCACTCTCTCCTATTTATTTTACTCTTGTATGATGAATTTTATATAAAAAATGAAATATATGTTATGGTGTTTTCTAAAAATATGGATTAGTTGTGCAAAATCTTTGATTGATCTCATTTTCTGGTATCAAAGCCATTTATGGTCTTGACCTTGTGAACAATGAGAGATTATTTTTCCTAAATTCATGCATTCTTTGGGCCATGCCTCCATCAATAGCATCATCTATGATTTATGTTTTGTCATACACTTTTGTGCTAAAAAAATTGAAGATTTTTACATGAAGATCGTCGATTCAGATCAGATATATTATGGTTTGGTCTATCGTATGTCTATTTAACTATCTTCTATGCATTGAGATTTATTGTTTTTTTCCATGTAATAGTTTGCTCAGTGCCCATTCTCTTAGTCTTTCAACATCACTCTCCACACCAACATAAATTAATCTCTTATGACTCAAAGTCTGAAAAGTTTGCACTCAGCGTCACCTTCTCAAATGTCATTTGCATACACCTTTGTGCACTCTCCATGCAACATATATTTTGTGTGGAGTATTAGAAAGTTTTGGGAGGCATTTATGCATTTGAATTCCATGGCAATGGACCATAACAGCTGAAGCCTACTCCAACACTATTTTGACATGTCTTCTTATCAAATCAAGTTTTGCACAATGAGTTTTGCATTAGAATCTAGATCGACCTTCAAAACCTGACATTAGTTTTAGTTTATTTTATCTAGGAAAATCAATTTCATAGTAGCTTAAACCATTTAAATCATCATATCCCTTTCATTCAACTAGGAAACTTATTCAAATAACAGTCCATGCATCATAAAGCTGAACAATTAAAATGAACCAGAAGGAGATCGATCACCAAAATCTCAAGTTCAGACACCTGTCATCTGGTACCTTGATCAGCATACAAATCTAATTCAAAAAAATTGGGTTTTTGGTATAAATTCAAAGTTTTAGGTTTTAATCTTATTTATTATTCAAAGTCAATAGTGAATATTGAGTCTTTTTACTTTAATCGAGTTGTTTTAGTTTATTGTTGTTTATTTTTTAAGTAATTTTAGTCTTTAAAATCATCTCTAAAAAGTATTTTATTAAGTTTTTAATATCGTAATAAAGTCAATGAAAAAACTTTTGAGTTATTATAGTTAATTATTTGAGGTGTTTAGATTATTAAAGGTATAATTTTAAAAGTAAATCTAGTGTGTTGCTAGTCTAAAGTTTCATCTCTTTTCAAGACTATTGTCATTGTAAAAATTAAGAGTTTAGTTAAATAAAAATAATCTTTTATTATCTCATAAAAAATATGTCCATCAAAAGTTTTCAAAGTGTCCATTGTTACTATAGAGTTGTGATCTAAAGTATCAAAAGTAATTAAATATTAATTTTTGATATCTTTATTGTCTTGTCATGTTGTCCAAATATAGTCATTTTGTGTTGTCAAAAAGTGTCAAAAGTAAAATTCTAAAAAATATTATTTTTATAACTAGATGCATTATTGCTTGTATGCAACATCCACATTATGGGGAGAATTTATCCTTTAACATGCATTTGAGCTTCACGATCCATCTAGCTATCTGAACTAAGTATACTGGAGGCTAGAGGAAAAAAAAGATGGAGAACACTTGTACCTCTCATTAGCCACTAATGACGGGGTACCATTTATCAGTAGTGACACTTCATATTTTTTGAATGTTTTCTATAGTGTGAAATAAGAACAGAAGTGTATTCTTGTTCATATAATTTCTAAATATAATCCCCAAAAAGTGTGATAGTATAGGAGATTGGACCATCAGTACTAAAGCAGGAGATGTTCTTGATAAAAGTAGTTGGTAGGAGTGTTCCCACTACTTTTTGATTGGTTCGGTTAATGTTCTCATATTTAGTTGATATAGTTCCCTTTGCATGGTTGGTGGTTGATACATGTTCCCACCTTGGAGGATGTTCCCATGATTGGATTATAGTGTTCCCATTTATTGGTTGATTAGCTCCCATAATCAAAGTGCAAGGAAATAGAAATGAGGAAGATCAAGACATGTGTATGTTGTTTAGACAGAGGATAGTTTTTCTCCCCTTGTTCATACTAAGGGGGGAATATTAAAAAAAATTACTATGAACTGTGTTAATAATATTAATATATGTGATGAATAAATAATACTCTCATAAGATATATCATAGAAGAGAGTCTTAAAGAGAATTTGAGAGGTTCCTAAAGAGGTTAAGAGATATGAGGAATGAGGATAATGTGGACTCCTCATTTTGAGGATCACTCTCTCCTATTTATTATACTCATGTATGATGAATTATATATAAAAAATGAAATATATTTTATGGTGTTTTCTGTAAATATGGGTTAGCTGTGTAAAATCTTTGATTAATCTCATTAAGGAACCTATCAAATCTTAATCTATCTGAGTGCATGCCTTAAAGGGTCCATCGATAAAGGAGTTGGAAGACCTTTAGTGTTTCACATGATTTTTGGCCTCTATATCCATTTCCCTAAGCTTTGAAACCTTGATTATACACTTTCCTAAGCAGATCATCACCCAAAATAACCCCTACCTAAGCAAAAACCCTTTTTTTACCATTTTTCCTACTATGTCAACTAGGTCAACCCTGTTTTAGGTTTAAGACATGTTACAAAACTCTGTCAGCCTAAACTAGCATATTTTAAGACCAAACAACTCTATTTCTCACCTAAAGAGGTCGATCGGACTGACTGCATTAGCTAAATTCTTGAGAGGGTTTAGGGTCAATCCATGGCTATATATACCCCATTTAATTTATTTATAATATAATATCATTCAATTTTGCATCATTATTTCTCATAGATCTACTTATATAATCAATAAGAGGTTTTATTGCTTAGGTTTTTGCCTTGGAGAAGTAGCACTTGGCTTGTATAGGTCTTAGATGCATAGGAGTCTTATATCCTAGAGTTGATTTGTCCTTGTGATCCTTACAATCCCACAACAACCTCTTGAAAATAACCATTGGCCAAAGGAGAGATTGAGGTACGATTGGTTCACTTCAATAAGGTAAGTATATTCCTATTTCTTCATATTTTGATAAGTAGATGTTGTAGATTTAATATATATTAAATTATATTTCTCCTTGCTTATATCATTTTTATGTTATAAATAGATTTATATTTGCATGTTTGTTATCTTCCCCATTTGTGCCACAAGCTTTGGTGAGCACTAGATTAGCTTGCATATGCATTTACTAGATTAGCTTGCTTAGGTGTTTAGTATATTAGCTTACTTAATATTATTTATAATCATAAGACCTAGCTAAGGTTATCACAAAATGATATTTGACTAGAGACTTTGAAAACCTCTCATTTTTCATTATGTAATAAGAGATCCTTTAGTGTAGGTTTAACAGATCTATTATTGGTCATAACCCTGAGTTTAATGTATTACCAAGCATACTTGCTGGTTGATTACCTTCTTTGAGCTTGAATATCATTGTGTAGGATAAGTTATAGAACTGTCTAGTTTTGTTTACATACACAAAACATATTACAATCTCTTAGAATAAGCATTCACCTATGACAAGGCCATCGTGGGATGATCTTCCTTAATCTCTTATTTGGAGAAAGTGACTCAGTACACGTTGATATGCTCTGGTACCCCTGCTTAGCATCATCATTAAGGGAGAGGAAACTCCAGACTTCAAGAGCACTATCAAATGTTGGCTAGTGCACCATGTCAAGGAGGCTTAGGATAGCGATAAATTTTACATGATTAGTTACCTGGTGGGCATCATATATGTTATTATTGTTTAAACCTTTTATTTCCTATCATAAGTTCCTAGGGATGTTATGGTGCATGTAGTGTTCTACAAACTATATGGCCACCACTACCAGAATCACATCTAGGAAATCTATGAATCATTCTACTTAGTGGTCTACATGGCCATTAATGAGGTAGCCATTCCTTAACTCTCCAATGAGATTAGGAAATATCTCACCCTAATCAATGATTATTGGTACTATCAATATGACACCATTATGCGAGTGGTAGGCATCTGTAAGGCCCCTCCCTACTTGCTTTATCAGGTTCTAAACTAGTCAGCCAAGAGGGAAATTTCTTATCAACTAATAAAGGGAATTTTCATCTTTTGCCTCAGCCATTAGTAGAAGGCTTGTTCAACATTCCCCATTATCATCCATCAGCATATATACAAGATTTTTCCTTAATTATAAAATATGGTAGTAGGCAGGGATTCTTATGCCCTAAGAGAGTGGAGAAGAGAGAATGGGACCCTCATGGCATCATCAAGACCCATGTGTTAAAATACCAATCTCACCTCTGTAGAGTAGGATTATGAAGTAAATTAGTTCATGCATTAGTAATGAAAAATGATAATAATCATAGAGAACCTAACATGTTAATCCCACTCCCTCAAGGGTCGGTGTCAATGAAATCAAAAAACTAATGAGGAAATCAATACAATCAATACCCTCAAAAAGTGGTTCTCCTTCAAAGACTGTCCATAAACATGTTTGTGCCTAAATTCAGTGCTCTGACTCTTTGTCAATGTGGCTGGGTAAGTGCCTCCATCATCTATTCTAGTACCAATGGATTTAGCTCTTTGATTGGTCAATTTGGAGGAATTAGTGAACCTCTTATAGAAATATTTATGCATAGGTTATTTACACTAAAAATCTTGGTGGTTGGTCTATGGTGGCTCATGTATTTATACTTTTCTAGAAATATTGAAAATCAAGCATGACCATCCCTCTTGACATCAAGATGTCTATCCAAGGATTAATTTAATTTTGGAGGATAATGCAATTAATATTTTGGAATAAAGGAGCATTAATAAGGCATGGGTGGTTTTAAATCAGATATTTTTCTCCATTAATGCCTGATGTTTGACACCCTTTTGATGATGTCATGGGTAATGTCATGGCCTAGATATTTTGAATTATGATTTTCCAATAATAGATATTCAATAAATTTCCATAGATTTTCCACTTAAGCTCTTTATTTGATTTGATTTATTTAATGACTTTACTTAGTTTTTTGCAATTTTTGCAAATTAATCACACATTTAATCAAAATGGTCAAAAATGTCAATTTACTTGGTCATAATTTGACTGGAGTTGAATCAGAAGATGATAATAGTTGAAAATGGTGTTTTGTCCCATTTAGGAACATATAAACACAAATCAGCACTTACATGTGATGTGTGCAAATAAACTAAATCATTTAAATGATCCAGAATGATAATGTTTTTGGTCACAAACTTGACACAGAGTGAACTGAAAGAAGATAACGATTGCATAAAATGTATTACCACACTCAAAGATACATGATCATAAATCAACAGTTGTACGTGATGTGTGTGGACAAATTAGATTATTTTAGTGATTTTGGTTCAAATTCTACATTATTGCATAAATCATTTAGAATTACAATTTTGGCATAATAGTGATAATAATTGGATGTCTACATTTTACCCCTATTTGAGAAGGCATGGTGAGACATTTGGTCAAATTAATGACTTTTTCAATAATAAAAAGTTTGCTTAGAATGATCATAATTAGAAGAAATAAATTCATTCCCATTTTTCACTAAACTTTGCATGAGTCACAAAGAAACGGGGTTATGAAAATGCCCCAAATAGTGTTTGGGCAGCCCATGATGCCGCTCGAGTGGAGGATGTAAAAATTAAATATTCGATAGGTTGGCCCTTGATCAGAAGAAAAATATTCACATAATTTAGCAAACAAGGCCAAAAAATAGAGCAATTAGAAAAAACTAGTTTGAAAATTTGATAAACAAGGCAAAAATGAGCACCTTGGGAAGATAAATAGGGGAAAAATAAGTCTAAGGGGAAATTTTAAAAAAATTATAATACATATACCCCTGGGGAGTAAAAATCATTCATTTTCACCCTCCACTATTGCAATCCATAGCTCTAAAAATTATGCACGAGCAAGCTAGGGAAAATGGCTAATATCCCATACCATTGACACCTTAGGGAGCGTATGTGAGAGTATCAATGACCACTGGGGAGTAGAGCATACCTTTTTAGATTTTTAATTTTTGCATTTAATTCATTTATGACTAGGTACAAGTAGGAATTTAGGCAATCTCACTATTTGTAGGATTTTGCAAACAACACGGTTACCATCAAAAATGGTGATTTTTTCATTAAAAATAGTGATGTCACTAGCTCTTTACTAGGGTCACAGGTCAAAATAGTAAGGTCATGCCTAAACTGGTAACCTCACTAATTTTGAAGGTCCAGTCAAATGGCAGGATTACCAAGTCAAATGGCAAAATCATTAAAAATAGTGAGGTCGCCCTACCAAATGGTGATAAGGCCCTATAAAACAATTGTGATCTACGAATTTGACTCAAGAGAGGATGGTTAGTATGGTGTTAGTTTTAAACTGAAAACAAAATGAAAGAAACACACTAACTAGCATAACATCTCTAGGTTTAGACACTAGGGAGACCTTAGTTAAAAAACATGAATAAAACACACAACTAAAATGCAAAAGAAATCCTCTTTTACCTTCCTTGGATGCTCCAAAATGCTTGTTGTAGTGGCTTTCTCGGTTTGTGCTCATGAAGTCCTCATTGATGGAAGCTTGGCTACCTCCATCTCTCCTTGGCACCTTTGGCTTGTGGTTTGCTTGGATTGGAATCAATTTGTCATGGTAACACTAATTACAATGGCTTCTTGAAGATATTTGTGCATTATAACTTTGCACCAAAATAGCTTAGAAATGATGAGGTAAGGCCTCCTATTTATAGATTTTTTCAAATGTCTAGAATCAACCTAAACTGTCCATCTCAGGATTGAGATGTGTGGCTAAGGATTAATCTAATTATGCAATTAAATTTGATAAATAGGTTCATCAATATTTAGGATAGATGAGCAATTAAGAGGCATGAAGGGCAACATGGAAGGCATTGATGAGACATGGGAGGCATGAATCCTGATATTTATGGTATTTCTGGCCTAGGGATGTCTTTCCAAGAAATGAGGTCACCTGATGATGCAGATATTCAATTTTCATTTATAAAAACAAGTTTTTAACAAGTTTCCATGGATTTATTTATTAGGCTCTAATTTGATTTAATTATCTCTTAAGCATCATTAAGCACTTTGTGCATAAATTACCCAAATTGATCAGAATGCCTTGTTATTGGTCCAAAATTTGACTAGATTAGAATTGGAAGGCAATGTTAGATGTGTTGGAATCATTATCCCATTTAGGATGTTACCAACAACAAATAATGAAGGCACATGTCTTGTGTAAGAGATTTGATAGGAAAGATCAATCTAGAGAACCTAGGTGAAAAATTGGCATTTTGACTTAGAGTGATCTGATCAAAGTTAGCTAGTCCATAAATTGCATTACCCCATTTAGTGATACATTGGCCAAAATTAGCACTTGAATATGTCAGTTTCACATCATTTAGCATGTTTTAGTGTTTTTAGGCCAAATTGTGCATTTTAAGTGGAAATTGGCCAAAACCCTGATTAGAAGTTATTGATGGCCAGATTTAGGTGTCTACAACAGTGAGGTTACAAACCAATGAAGAAAAATAGTGGGGTCAATCTATGAAATGGTGAAATTACCAATAAAATATCAAGTTCACCAGAAAGACCAAATGAGGTAGAGAAAGATAAAATGGGTCCAAGAGAAGATTAGTTTAGGCTCAAAATTAGAATAAATTAGGTAGACTTGATTAATTAGAATAAAAATGAATAAATGACTTGGTTCTTTGTGTTTGGACTTGTAGGAGTGAGTCAGGGTAATTATGGCACATGAGCAATAATCCTGAGTGATGTGTTGATAGGGCATATATATAAAGGAGATCATGGGCCTACTAAAGGTAGTAGAGTTATATCATATGGCTCAACTACCAGTGATTCACGTAGTTTGAAATTATTTGTCAGTGTTTATAGAGAGGTGGCACTTTGAGACATCAAATTTATATTATCCAACTAGGGAGGCCATAATAAATTTAGAGGATGTTCAAAGGATATGACGAGTGCCTATGTAGGACTAGAGGATCACCTAGATGTCAATAGGCTGACTAGTTGTGCTAGAGGTTCTGATTGGTGTGATTGACCTATAGGTAGTTGAGGAGATCATAGATATATAGTATGGGAGGACTTGTCTTGCCTCTAGACCTTGGAGTAGGAGTGGAAATAGCATGAGATCTTATCATGGCACTAGTACTAGTGCAAGAGATAGTTTTCTCAGAGGTTGTGATTTTGATGGTTCTTGTTAGTGGCCTTCTGTTGTCGAACAAGAGCAGAAAGTTCTTTTAGATTAGGCTGATTAGAATGGTATAGGATATGTATGATCACTCTATATGATTTTCATGGGGAGCATCATTCTGGCCTAGCTTTATTGAGACTTATATATGATATCATATCGTAGTGGGTGCAAATTGGGCACAATACATTGTTTAAGGTCTAGGCTTGGGAGCACATAGTGGTTGAGCAGCCAATGAGGCTAAGATATTAGTGGGGACCTGAGGATCCAATAGAATTTGGGTGGTACCTCATAGGCCCAGGCCTATAAGGCCACCTTGGGGACCTGTATTTTTATCGTCATGACATAAATGAGATTGTTGATGGTGATTTTATCTGGAGACCGTACTTGGTGACACCATTTTACTGGATTGATGACCTATTTTTCATTGGGTTCATGATTACACATTACTATATCATAAGGCACCATGACTTTGTGGTAGAGAGATATAGACAAGATCGAGTGCAGAGACATATTAGTTTATTGTTGACCAAATTTTGGCCCTTCATGCCAAAATTGGGCACCCCTTTTTTTTAAAAAAATGTCTGAGTCTATACCTTTGTCCAAGTCCAGTATGCAACTTTCATTCGAAAGAAGTGTTTTTATACAATACACAAAAAAACTAAGCATTTTCCTTTTGAAAGCTTTTTAGTCTTTTGGCTAAGTCCTTTGCAATAAATTCTTTCGGGTTTTTGTTCTAAGCCTTTGTCGAATTCTTTCAGACTTTTTATCTGAGGCTTTCTTCCTTAAGTGTATTTCTTTCAAACTTTTCATTCAGTGAAATTATTTTGGGAAAATTATCGAAATAACTTTTTCAAAGGGTATGTTGTAACTGTTTTGAAAGACTTTTTCAGGCTAAGTGGACAATTTAAACTTTCTGGAAGGGTATCTTTCTTGCAAGAAATGGTCCACTTCACTTTCCTAAAGGGTACATTTGCAACTTTCCCGAAGGGCATTTTCTTTGGAAAGTGGACACTTGTAATTTTCCCGAAGGGTAGGTGACAACTTTTTTGAAGGATTTTTTTCAAGCTAAAGGACATTTTCAATTCTTCTAAAAGGTCACTTTCATTTTTTCCAAAAGAACACTTGCCTTTCCAAAGGGTACTTCACAAAAAGTCCGAAGGGCATTTCAATTTTCTTGAAGGGACCTTTTCAAAAAGTTCAAAGGATTGTTTCAGATAAAAGGTGGACCATTTCAAAAAATTGGAAGGGTTATTTCAAAGTTCTAAAAGGTCCACTTGCATTTTCAAAGGATCATTTTCAATCTTCTGAACGGTATGTGACCACTTTTTCGAAGGGTATCCGCAGGAAGGCCAAAGAGAAAGAGATAGAAAAGTCGAAGGGTTCATCTCCAAAAAAAGTCTGAAAGATTGTTTTCACAATAAAGTGGACCTTTTTAGGAAGTTTTAAGGGTCACTTAAATTTTTATAAAGGGATATTTTCAACAAGCCGAAGGGCACTTTTATTTTTGCGGAAGGCACTTAGCAAAAAATCCAAAGGAATTCCTTCAAACAATTTGTCTAAAGGAAATGAGAAATTTTTCCTTGAAAAAAGGCTGAGAGGAAAGGAAGAAGAGCCTAAAATAATTATTTTAGACAAATTGTCTGAAAGAATGCCGAAGACAAGAAGTTTGAAGAAATACCCAAAAGGTGACAGCCCATAGAATGTCAATTTCAAGCTGCAAAGAATAACTATTGGAGTTATAAAAATAAAAGTGCAAGAACCTGAAGATGAATGTGGAAGTGACACACAGTATAATTCTAAACATCTGATGCATAGCAAGTAGAAATAGGTAAGTTGATGATTTGAGTTGTTATATCATTTCACAGCTCGACAAGCTAGCAAAGAGCAGCTAACGTCAAAACAAATTTTCAACAGATGGACTCATCTATAGCAAAATAAAATTCAAAATATCTTGATTATGTTGATGTAATCATGGGAAAAGCATCTTAAAAAAGTAATGTAACTATTTCTTTTCTTAAGGTGACACATGTCCAAGTGACCCTTGAACTCCCTTGGCTCGACCTCTCTCTCAAAGGCTATATATATGCATTCTCTTGGCTCATTTTTTCAGCCTTCATTGGTTATTGGAAAAACTCTAGCTAGATTTGTACTTACAGAACTCTTGAAGAAATATACAAGTGATTTTTCCATTCACGCATTATACTATTGAGTATAGGTTTGAATCTTGTTGATAATGACTAGCGAAAAGTTAATTTTCTAGTATGTCAATCCATGGTCACTTGTCAATGTGCAAAAGGGATGTTGTTATAGGTCTCAGTTAGTATTCTTTACTAAGTGTATAAGAGTCTTAGAAGTGGTATATGTTTATTCCTTTTGTGGAATCATTCGTCACCCTCCTAAGTGTCAAATACCTTCCTGAATCTAACTTATGAAATATTAATGCAGTAATGTCTTTTTGTTGTGAATTTGAGTGAAACATCCTTGTTTACCTTTAATTAGTGGATTTTTACTGAAATAGGAGGATAATACATATTGGTACATCATTTTTTTGTTTCCTTAGCAATTTTTTCTTAACCATTTTCATATACAGTTGATAGATTAGAGAGAGCTTTAAAGGTGCATCAAGGGGAGCTATCCCTTAATATAGAGATTCATCTCAATGAAATTGTCACCCACAACAAGAGAGATGATTCCATTTTACCACTTGGATGAAGAGAATTGAGCATCTCTTCAAGGGTGCAAATCTAAGCACCAATAGTTTTAGCACACCCGGTGGGACCATTTGTCCAAGGAGTTAAAGAATTCTTGGTGTGTTCTTCAACCAATCAACCTTTTGAAGGCATTTCAATCAACATCAATAGAGACTATGAGTTGAATCATTTGGTCAAGTAGCCCTAGTATATCAAGAAATCATATTTGGTATGTATAATCCCATTTTTGAGTAGTATGGATCTTGTGTTCTTTCATATAGTTTTGATCAAGCTCATGTTGTTTATGGAATCACCTCAAGCAGCCCTCCTAATTGTCCTTCTCCAAGCAAATCCAAGAGTTTTAGGGAGATAATGTTGGAGTTTAAGAATCAAATGTTGGAAATAGATAGGTTAAATGAGTGAAACTGATATCAACAAGAGCTTATGTACAAGGAGGAATGCTTGTTTAAGCAAGCTCAAATCATGCAAT
Source organism: Torreya grandis (assembly GCA_037957365.1). Lineage (NCBI taxonomy): Eukaryota > Viridiplantae > Streptophyta > Pinopsida > Cupressales > Taxaceae > Torreya > Torreya grandis. Next base: position 3,883,515 of record JARHVA010000384.1, read on the forward strand.
CCATGGAGGAGAAATTGGTAATGTGGATAAGTCAATCCACTCAAGTTAGTCAGCCTTATACTTCTTCTTCCATCCCAAAATAGCCTCCTCTTATACAAAATAAACCCTTTCCCTATACACCAAATCCTTTTTATCAAATAGCACTTTCTCACCAAAATAAAATGAGCCAACCTTCTAACCCATTTAATGCATTCACTACTCTTGTTGTTAATCCTTTGCACCTAGAAATCCAACACCAAAGGACATTAGAGTAACCTTCTATGGAAACTAATTATTTCAATTCCTTAGATTGTGAGCCCTCCTTTGAAAAAAATCATTCTATTTCCTTTGGAAAACAATACATTCATCCTCAAGCAACTCTTCTGAGGCATGTGCAAATTTTTCCTAGTCTCCCTCAACCTCCTCAAGTCCTTCAACATGATGTCAAGATCCCAAGTTTGAGAAATGTCTATCATGAACCAGCTGAAGACCTCAAGAAAGATGAATTTACTGCCTGTTCTAAGTAAGAGAGTTCTGATCCTAAGATCATGAGTTGGAATGAAATAGTGGAATCGTGGGGTAAGAAAGAAGAGAAGAATATTGTTCAAGAGTGTGAAGTGGAAAATAAAGCTAATCCTACGCAAGTCCCTCCCACCCTTCCTCAAGAAACCTCTTATTTTCCATGTCAAACCTCTCATACTCCTCATCATGATGATGCATATGATCTCCAAGAAAGACTCTTCCAAGAGAATCTAGCCAAGCAGATTGAAGAATTAGAGTCAAGAATGAGGTTGCTTAGTCAAGGTGTAATGGAAGGCTTAGACCCAATAGAAGATCCCATATCTAAACACACCCCATCTACACCCCTTCAAGAGATTTATCAAGCTACATCTGATGTGGATGAAATGTTGGTCAAGTGGAAGGAAGATAATCAATTGATTTTAGCCCAAGGTTTACTTCCTCTTCCTCATGAGCTTCTCAAAGAAAACCCTTCTCATTCCCAATCTGATTTTGAGCTCACTAGTGCTTGCCTTTTTCAAGGTCCATTCCTAAGTCCTCTCCTTCATCCCATATTCCATTTTCACTTCCTTCACCGTCCATTACCTTCATACTCCAACTCTTGCATTTTAGTTTCATGAACCTATCCATTCACCCTTCATTCATTCCATCCTAAAGAGGAACATGTTTTAAGGGAGGCAAGTGAGTAAGAGAAAATGCAATTCTTAGCTGATCAAGAGGCTATCATGAGTGAGAATGAAAATGAGATCATCATAAGTACTCCATATGAACATAATCATGGTGATTTCCATCATGATTACGAAGTGGAAAGCATTATCAAAGATGAAGAACATGGTCAAATCATATCTCAAGAGGTGGTTGATCTACGAAGGTCTCATGAGACTAAGGTTGAAAAAGTGACTCTTGAAACTAGCATGTTTCAAGGAGAAGATATAGGTCATACTTACATGTAAATGTTCCAAAATATGAAGATGAGATTGACAAACTTCACTTGTCAAAATTAGATGATGAGGAATGTAAGCATGGTGAGCTCTCTCCCCCTTTGTTTGATGAACCTTTTTGTTGTTTTGATGAAGATAATGACCAAGCCATGGGACTTGACTGGAACGAGGTTCAAGAGCATGTTTTAGAGCAGCTAAAGACTCTTGTTTCTAAACAAGAAGTAGAGGAATCAAATTGGTTTTATAGAGGCACTGAAGGAGTTCTTGAGAAAGAAAATGATGGGTTTTGGAATGAGCTAGAAAAAAATTGTCTCAGCTCAAACATCACACCAACCACCCTTCTTCAAAAAAGCCATGATGAAGTAAGAGATTAATTTGAAAAACTTCTCAAAGAGATAGAAAATAATGTGTTGTTCCATGATGCATACCAAGAGGGCCATGAGCCAAATGCACCCTATGATGATGAGATAGCAGCCATTGATCCAATGATGGAATACACTAGCATGAAGGACCAGCATGAGACATGTTTTAAAGAGCAAGATGAGTACATGTATGTTGGAGAGATGTCTAAACCTGATCCACTTGGATATATGACAATCAAGGTGGCAAGCAAGAAGGATGAGTCACCAAGATCCTACTCCAACCAAGCACTTGTCTAGCATCATGAGGTTTCTTGCCATGGAAGAGACCTAACAAGTTTTCCCTTTGATCCAGGAGGAGGAAAAATGTATCAGGTTAGATGTACATATTAGTTTTCTTTTTGTTGTGTCTTGTCTTTTTTGAAGTGCTAAGTAGCACATGTGTGTTTGCTTTGGTTTTTGTTGTGTGTCTCTTTCCTTTGTGTGTTGGAGGTAGTCAATGATTGTCTTGTTGAATCATGGTCAAGGTTTTGGGTTTATTTCAGTCCTTAATTGACTCTATGCCCAATGGACTATTTAGGCTATTGGTTTAGTTAGTATAGCAAGCATACTACCTCTACAAGTCACCAATTTTTTGACCAAAGTTTGGCCCTTCAGGCCAAAATTGGGCACCCCATTTTGTAAAAAAGAGTCTAAATCTATACCTTTGTCCAAGTCCAGTATGCAGGTTTCATTTGGAAGAAGTCTTTTTATACAATACATAAAAAACCCAAGTGTTTTCCTTTTGAAATATTTATTCTTTAGTCTTTTGGCTAAGTCCTTTGCAAATAATTCTTTTGGGTTTTTATTCTACGCCTTTGCCGAATTCTTTCAAACTTTTTGTCTAAGGCTATTTTCCTTAAGTGTATTTCTTTCAGACTTTTCATTCGGCAAAATTCTTTCGAGAAATTATCGAGACAACTTTTCTGAAGGGTATGTTGCAACTTTTTTGAAGGACTTTTTCAGGCTAAGTGGACACTTTCAACTTTCCCAAAGGGTATCTTTCTCGCAAGAAATGGTCCACTTCACTTTATTGAAGGGTACATTTGCAATTTTCTCAAAGGGCATTTTCTTTGGAAGGTGGACACTTGCAATTTTCTCAAAGGGTATGTGACAACTTTTTCGAAGGATTTTTTTCAAGCCAAAGGACATTTTCAATTCTTCTAGAACGTCACTTTCATTTTTTTGAAAGAACACTTGCCTTTTTAAAGGGTACTTCGTAGAAAATCTGAAGGGCATTTCAATTTTCCCAAAGGGACCTTGTCAAAAAGTCCAAAGGATTATTTCAGAGAAAAAGTGGACCATTTCAAAAAAATTGAAGGGTTATTTCAAAGTTCTGAAAGGTCCACTTACATTTTCAAAGGATCATTTTCAATCTTCCAAAGGGTATGTGACCAATTTTCTGAAGGGTATCCACAAGAAGGCCAAAGAGAAAGAGACAGAAAAGCCGAAGGGTTCATCTCCAAAAAAAGTTTGAAAGATTATTTTCACAAGAAAGTGGACCTTTTCAGGGAGTCTAAAGGGTCACTTGCATTTTTTCAAAGGTATGTTTTCAACAACCAAAGGGCACTTAGCAAAAAATCCAAAGGAATTCCTTCAGACAATTCGTCTAAAGGAAATGAGAAATTGTTCCTTGCAAAAAGGCTGAGAGGAAAGGAAGAAAATCTCAAAATAATTCTTTCAGACAAATTGTCCAAAAGAATGTTGAAGATAAGAAGTCTAAATAAATACCTAAAAGGTGATGGCCCACAGAATGTCAATTTCAAACTGTAAAGAATAATCATTGGAGTTAAAAAAACAAAAGTGTAGGACACTGAAGATGAATGTGGAAGTGACACATGGCATAATTCTAAATGTTTGATGCAAAGCAAGTGGAAATAGGCAAGTCAACGATTCAAGTTTTTACACCGTTTCACAACTCTACAAGCCAGCAAAGAGCAACTAACGTCAAAACAAATTTTCAATAGATGGACTCATCTAGAGCAAAATATCTTCATTCTGTTGATGTAATCATGGTAAAAACATCTTATAGAATGTAATGTAACTGTTTCTTTTCTTGAGGTGACACATGTTCAAGTGACCCTTGAACTCCCTTGGCTCAACCTCTCTCTCAAAGGCTATATATCTCGATTCTCTTGGCTCATTTTAGCAGTGTCCGCTGGTTATTGGAAAAACTCTAGCCAGATTTGTACTTGCAAAACTCTTGAAGAAATATACAAGTGATTTCGCCATTCACACATTGTAATATTGAGTATAGGTTTGAATCTTGTTGATAATGACTAATGAAAAGTTACTTTTTTTACATGTCAATCCATGGTCACTTACCAATGTGCAAAAGGGATGTTGTTGCAGGTCTCTGTTAGTATTCTTTACTATGTGTATAAGAGTCTTAGAAGTGGTATATGTTTATTCCTTTTGTGGAATCATTCGTCACCCTCCTAAGTGTCAAATACCTTCCTGAATCTAACTTATGAAATACTGATGTAGCAATGTCTTTTTGTTGTGAATTTATGTGAAACATCCTTGTTTACCTTTAAGTAGTGGATTTTTAATCAAATAAGAGGATAATAGATATTGGTGCATCACCGTTTTGTTTCCTTAGATATTTTTTCTTAACCCTTTTCATATACAGTTGATAGGTTAGAGATATCTTTAAAGGTGCATCAAGGGGGGCTAGCCCTTAATCTAGAGATTCATCTCAATGAAATTGTCACCCATAGCAAGAGAGATGATTCAATTTTATCGCTTGGATGAAGAGAACTGAGCATCTCTTAAAGGGTGCAAATCCAAGCACCAAAATTTATAGCATGATATTCCTAAGGGTCCACACTTCTTTTCCCATGTAACCCATGACATCAGAGAGTGGGGGCCACCAGTGCCCTAAGACCAAGTTATGATAGATTTTGGTAGAGTCCATCACACACTATGAGATTATACATATGGGGTAGTAAATCCTAACATGATGGATGCCTATGCAACATGGTGGGTTGGTACCCAACCTATTTGATTGACTAGACAATAGCCTTAGTAGTTAGTCCTGCATTAGAGATGGGTTAGACAGAGGAGAGATGGGGGTCAGGCCCCAGTATATGGATAGGTTCAGGTGTCGATTTAGCTAGTGATACCACAGGCTATCCCATTATAAGTTGTTCATGCTCAAGTGTAGAAGGATCTGCTAGGGGATACAAAGATGGCTAAGGTACATACAAGATGGGCTAGGACCTCTGATACAAGGATAGGGAAGGTTGGGACCTCTGGTATAGAGACAGGTATAGGTACAAGGGAGGCAGGGCACTCCAACATAGGTAGGTTCATAGAGGACCAAGACTTTATTGATAGGCTATAGCACAAAATCACGGCATGATTATCATAGATCATAGGTCTACAAAGTAATATATTTGAATTACATGTAGAGTTATCCATTACATAGGGTGAGACTAACCAACTATAGGGACTTATCATAGCCAGGGACATTGATATTATAACATTGAGAGGATAGGTGGCCTAGTTAACAGGTGTACAGGCTCATTTGCCTAACCAAGATGCAGAGATTATGATAGTTATTGGCAAGAAAGAAAGAGCTCGAGGTGATCAGGTGTGGTTAGTCGCATAGGTAGAGAGGTTGATTGGAGATCTATATGAGGCTTGATGATCTGGTACAGATGGTGGTTCATCCAGAGCTTTGTTCGATGTGATTGTGGCCAAGGATGATGACTTACATGTGATGGATGATGTCCTAAATTCTAAATATGAGATATCCTACTATTGTGGGCTATATGATGTTGTAGTCCCTGTAGAGATGCGAGTGTCATCATTCAGAGATTATTCTAGATCATAGTGGACTAGTAGGACCTCTAGGTCTAGGCATATGATAGAGTTAGAGCTTTTAATTGCACATCCAGCCTCACTTTGGGTAGTGATAGGTCTAACACCACCACATCCACCACCATAACCAGCATCAAGCATGGGTCAAATTTTTCAATAGAATCCCCCGAGGGATGATCTAGATCATATCTAGCATTTACAGCTTTATATTGTATATGAGATGTATAAATATTTTCTCGATGTATAAAACATGATTTTGAGATATATATATATATATATATATATATATATATATATGAAATTATTTTATAGCTCATGGCTACTTGTATATGGACTGTTAATATTATTTGTGTTGCATGATGATTACATTCATTTTGCTCTTGTTAGGATATGACAGTATATGCTAGTGTTAGGATATGCACTTCCTTAGTTAGCATGTGGATGTCGATTTATCTATTGCTCTGTTTGATGTATGATCAGATGCTAGCGGATAGTTTAAGAGATGCACATCTTAAACCAATCATAGAAATGACCATTATGACTTAATGTGTATGTCAAGAGATGCACATCTTGCATAGAGAGTCTTGTTTATTTCCAATGTTTGGCCTTTGTTGTGTTTATGATATTCTAGTTATGCCTCGAAAATAAGGGATAGTGTTTTCAAAGATGTTTTTGTGCCATAATTGACATTTGGACTAGGAGCACTTGGTGTTTACTTTGGCAAATGAAATTATGTATCATAAGTATCAATAACCTATAATAACATTGTATTTTGATTGCGAATAGATCAGTTCAAATGTGAATATTTACAACTAAAGACAATAAAAATACAAAACTAAAGTTGAAAGCATTTATGTTTGAACAAAAAACAAAACACAAAAAAAGATAAAAAGATACGTCAAATACAAAATGTAATGAACTTAAAATCAAGATATGAATCATCAAGACTTAAGTAGGAACAAGAATGTACCAAAAAAAATTTAAATTTTCAAATACAAACGTAAAAAATTCAAGCCCAAGTTAAGGCCAAAATCAAAAGGTTTACAAAATGTATTCAAACACAACACTCAAAACCAGCTAACAATCTAATAAGCAAAACACACAAAAACACAAAACAGTAAGATAAAATGATAATTAATCAGTATGCATGCCTACTAAGCTAAAAAACTAGTAATAAATAAAATAATGGTTAATCACAATGTTAGTACAAATAAAAAACAAACTATTTGTGCATGTTTAATAGACATGTTACACTTGATGACAGGGTGACCCCTAAGCTAGGTGATAAGACACCAGTATAACAACACAAGGACAATGGGTACAAGGTTTCACCCTGGCTATATGAAAACAATGATACAAACAAGATAACAAAACATTTCCCCTAGGATGTAGGAGATAACGAAACAAACAAATAAAATGGATGGAATAGAAGAAAATGAAGGGGTAGTTGAGATGACTCCAGATGCATCAGCCAAGTGGATGTTGCCTACATAGTTCTATGGATGTAAGATCTAATGTGAAAATCAAGCCAAATTTAGTTCTCCTAATATATGGGATAGAATAAAATTGATGATAAGGAAACATGAGGGATGTGTAGAGGAAAATGGGAGTGGTCTCACAAAAAGATGAGAGCATTCAAAATGAGAATTGCTCGTAAAATGATGAGAGTGTAAGTAAAGTAAAGGGTGAAATAATACATATATTTCAAATAAAAAATGCACACAATGGTGACTTTCAATATGGAAAAAGCATACGGCTAAGGCCCATAAGAATGGGGAAAACTAAATGACAAGCAGTTATTCATGAAATAGTTAGGAGTCTTAGATCCTTAAGGTAAAGAAGTGGTCAAAAAAGAAAGGAAGGTGAAACTGAGCTAACCTAAGATACCCCATGTATTCAAGTGTTGCCTACATAGTCTGTGTAGACCTCAAGTTGATGTAGTTCTCCTATAAATGGGAGGAAAAAGACTAAGGTGGTCTAAAAATAAACTAAATAAATAAAATGGCCCATCTTAAAAAATTTGAACAGTTTTATATCTCGTGAGGAAATTCTATGCCAATTTTCATGATTTTGTGATTTTTAGGATTTTCCAGGTCTTTTACAAAGATTTTTGGATTTTTCTAAATAAATAAAATGGCCCATCTTAAAAAATTTGAACAGTTTTATATCTCGTGAGGAAATTCTAAGCCAATTTTCATGATTTTGTGATTTTTAGGATTTTCTAGGTCTTTTACAAAGATTTTTGGATTTTTCTAAGTGTCTCAACTCGATTGAGAATTACGAGAGACTAAACGGTCTAAATCACAAAATGATGAGAATGTGGCTTAGGTTGCTCGCAAAAAGATGAGAGCGTTCAAACAAAAATAGCTTGCAATAAAAAAACAAAATCAATGATCAGAATAAAATTGAAACCCACCTAGAAGATGACATGACTTTATAACTCCCATGGAGATTTTAAACCTATCTTCACGAACTAGCAATGTTTTTGGTCTTTTGTTTTATCATTTACTAATGTTTTTGCATTTTTGAGATAAGCAATGGAAACACAATATGGACAAACGTATAGGGAATTACTTAGTTGAGGAGATGGGCTTCCATAGGTAAGAATTCAAATGACAGCTAAACTAGCTATAATAAGTGTGTCACCGATGATATTAAGGCATCAATAAATACCAAGTAGTATAAAAATAAGAATCAAATAATTCACAGTGTAAAATAAGTCCCAAAGAACCATCTAGTAGGAAAAAACCATGTGTTGACATATTTTAGTACACTTGTCTGTAAAAAAAGTTGTGGGTAATGATCAAGCAAAACTACCTCATAGAATGCTTCTTGAATGTGTACAGAATGCTAGTGAATCATAATCAGGATCACAATTGGTGAGGGGTGAAATGGTCCAAGTTATAATTATGATGGAAAAATAAGTAATTTTGGCACAGAGTACCCCTAAGTAAGGGCTCTTATAAACAATAGTTCTAAAGGTTGTCAAGTGTAGAAACACTTGAGATGTACAATGTTCATAGGTTCTAGGAGATCTTTGTCATCTAGAGTAGCCAATCTACATGCCCCCGAACCATCATTTATCATAACTACATAAGGGCCCAGTGAATTGGGCTAAAACTTACCCTTCTTCTTGCATTTAGCATTGGTGTTCTTTTGATTCTCTTTTAAAACCAAGTCACCAACTTCAAACTGCCAAGGGAGAGTACATTTTATATAGCTACGATGAAACCTATTCTAATATCCTCTTAAATTGTTTAGGGTAGCTAAACGCTTGCCATCAATAAGTTCTGGCTCTTGTAACCTATAAATTCTATAGTCTTTGTCATCAACAGTATGATATAAAGATACTCACAATGAGGGTAGCTCGATCTCAATCGCCATAATAGCCTCTATACCAAACACCAGGGAATACGAGGTGGCTCTTATAGAGGTACAATGACTAGTACGGTAGGCCTAGAGGGCAAAAAATATTTACAAGTGCCAATTATGGCTAGTGTTATTGACAATCTTTTTAACAATTACGATAATAGTTTTGTTGGATGCCTCAACTTGACCTTTACCTTGTGGGTTTTATGGTGTGGATTTATTGTGTTTGATTTTGAACAAGATACAAAGGGATTTAACATATTTATTCAAAAATGAACCACCATTATCGGATATGATTTGTGTGGGGATATTATAACGACAAATGATATGGTAATGGATAAACTTTGTGATTTGCTTCTTGGTTACGTAAATGAAAGGAATTGCCTCAATCCACTTAGGAAAATACTCTGTAGCAGTAAGAATGTGTTTGTGACCATCAAAATATGTTGGGTTTATTTTTAGGATGAGATCGAGACCCCATGTATAAAATGGCCCTGGTTGGTTGTAGAGGAAAAGAAGGTGTGTGTATCAAATTACCATGTTGTTGGCAGGCAACACACTTCTTGATGTATTTGCAAGCATTTGTATCCATCTTAGTCTAGTAGTATCATGTTCTGAAGATTTTCTTAGTAAGGACTATGTCACTAGTGTGGGCCTCACACATTCCTTTGTGGACCTCCTTAAGTGCTAATGTTGATTCTTCTAAAGATAAATAATGAAGAAGCATTCCATCATAGCCCTTATAATAAAGTGTGTTTCCAACGAGGGTATAATGGGCTAGGTGATGAAATAAAATTGTATGGTGATTGTGTGAAAGGTCAGGTGGAAGAGCATGATCATGAAAATAGTTATAAATATCTTGGTACCAAGGAGGTTCATTTGGGAGATTAGGACCAGTAATAGTACTAACCCTTTCTGAATTTGGTAATATATAAGTAGGATTCAGAAGGTTCTTAATGAGAAACTGATACTCTTCAACATCATTGGTGACTTGTACCATGAACCAATTATTTCCATTATATTAGTTGATCATTTATTAACCTTTGGTACCTGTTCAAATTATAGTAACCTGAAATGTGACTTGAGATTATCCACAATATGTTTGTAGGGTACAAGGTTTTCATCCCTAGTCTTATACTAGTTTGTAGTCTGATTAATGATTAACAGAGAGTCCACATAAACTATTAACTATTGGATAAAGAATTGTATTATAAGATGAAGTCCTGTAATAAGGGCTTCATATTCAGCCATGTTGTTGGTGTAGTCGAATATGATATGGAATGCTTTAGGGATGAGGTCCCCTTGTGGTGTAACTAGTAAAATGTTGGCTCTAGATCCATGGCATGTGAATGAGCCAACCAAATATAATTTCTAATGTTCAAATTCATGGGCCACTTCCTCTATCATCATGATAGATCCATCTATAAAATCAAATGTGATTGGTTGAGTATCTATGATAGGAGCTTCAGCAAGTTGATCTGTAATGACTTGCCCCATAATATCTTTTTGATTCTGGTACTCAACATCAAATTCACTCCCATTTATCCATGTGGCATATAAGAGTTGCCTTAGAAAATAATTACTTGAGAGGATCCACCTTAGCAATGATAATAGTCTTATTGTTCAACATGTAGTGTTGTAACTTTTGGGAAGTGAACACCATTACCAAACAAATTTTCTCAATAGGTGAATAGTTATGCTCATATGTTATGAGTGTCTAGGTCAGATAATATATTACATGTTCTTTACCTTGGTCATCATGTTGGGCCAAGAGTGACCCCAATGCATGTTTTGTTTCTGATATATAAGGAAGCAATGGTCGGATAGGAGTTGGTAGTCTCAATACTAGCAGGTTGGCTAAGTATATCTTTAGTTTTGTAAATGCTTCTTCGCATTCAATATCCCACTAAAATATGACACCTTTCTTTAAGATGTGTGTAAAAGGATGCAACTTGTCTGGTAGGTGTGATATGAACCTATGAATAGATTGGATTTTGCCTTAAAGGCTATGGAGTTGTTTTAGATTAGAAGGTGGAGGAATTTTCATGATGACCTTGACCTTAGCAGGATCCACTTCAATCCCTCACTATGATAAAATGACTCCTAGCAGTTTTCCTGAAGTAACTCCAAAGACACACTTCTTAGGATTAAGATGAACATTGTATTCATGAAGTCTTTCAAAGATCTTTCACAGAACGTCAAGATGTCTAACACGGATTCTTGATTTTGCTAAGATGTCATCAACATAATCCTCAACTATATTATGCATCATGTCATGGAATATGACAGTCACGGCAAGTTGATAAGTGGCACTAGCATTCTTCAAGCCAAAAGGCATGACTTGGTAACAAAATGTTCCCCATGGCATGGTGATCGCAGTCTTGTGCTGGTCCTTTGGGGCTATCTTGATCTGGTTATATCCGAAGAAGCCATCCATGAGGAACAATATTTGGTACCTTACAGTTGAGTTGATAATTATGTCAATGTTTGGTAGATGGAAATCATCCTTAGGACACTTTGTTTATGTGTCTAAAATCAATACACAAACATATGCCCTATGGCTTTTTGCTAATAGGAACTATATTTGACATCCATTCAGAGTAGTCTGGTGGTCTTATGAAGCCAACTCTTAATAATTTATTTAGCTCCTTTTTCATTAAGATGGCAATGTGTGGGTGCATCTTTTGTAATTTTTACTTGATTGGCTTAGAATTTCAATGTACTACAAGTCAATGCACAACCAAAGCAGGGTCTAGGCCTGGCATGTTTAAGTAAGCCCATGTGAATATCTCAATAAAATCCCTCATAATAGTGACAATGTAATCACATACTTTGTTGGTGAGAGACATGCCTAGATAAACAATTTCAGGATCTTCATAGGTTCCAAGATTTACCTCAGTTGTATTCTCTATAATAAGTGTGGATCCATCTTCTAAAATAGTAGGGAATGTTTGATACAAATCCTCTTCTTCATTTGTTGGTTGTGAGTCTTAAGGTTCATTCATAGAGTAGGAAGAATCTAAGTCTGTCTGTTTTGGTAATGTCCAATTGACAAATATCTCAAGAAAGTTGAGAGAAAAACACTCAAAAAAATTATGTTGTTCAGAAGTAATACTAGAACCGACTGTAAAACTAGGACTTGGTGAACACTACACTTCTTATGGAGGTGAGAAAACTTCCCCATCCAAAATCACCTAAAACATGTTTTCACTCAAGGGTTTGTCTTTGACTTTACTATTTTCCTGACCAACGAACGCCTCAAAAAAATTTCACCTGAAGATCTCGATTTTTTTTATTATAATACCAAGAAAGTTTGTTTGCTCTCCAAAGTAGGTGGCAGGGTCCAATGAGAAGTTGAAGCCTTGTTTGTGATCTCCCAATGGCAATCCATCTCTAAGGCCCATATACTCTATAATATATTTCTTGTTATAAAACTCATCTAGAGGTATAATAGAATTTTGTTTGTCCCAATCGATTAGGTCAGGATGGTAAAGGGTAAGTGGGTAATGGGTTATGATGGTCATAATGGAATTAGAATCAAATAGGTCGATTCAACTAGCTCATCCTAGGCACTATAATATGACATCATGTCACTGTTGAGAGTTTCTTCACCAATCGAGAAAGAGGAATCACTTTCAAAATACATGAGGTCACCCCCAGGCAGTATAAATTTGAGGCCTTGGTTCATAATATGTTTGCCAACAGATAGAGGTTCAAGAATACCTTACCCCCGTGGCCTTAGGCCTTTACCTGTATAGTCCAAAATATCCATAATTCAATTAGGGATAGGGTAGTTAGTATTTTGAAAATAATTGGCGAGGTCGTCAGCATATAACCAATTTCTTTCAATAATTGCTTTTCGATCCTGATTGGGTGAAATGTTTGGTACAAATACCATTAGATGCCTCTGTTGAGGTATGTTCTTCTTTTGCCAAATCATGTTAGGTATGTTAGGACCTTTGAAAGGTTTCGATCATCCATAGGACTTACGAGATTTGTGAAATTTTCCTATATTAAAAGCATCTTTCAGACAATGTGTAAAAATGTTGGTGTCCTCGATGGTAAAATGGTTTGTAATGGCTACAGGAAAAAGATCGACCGAAGTGGAAGCAAGATAACTAGGGTCAATATAAATGAATTTGTTCTTCTTGGATCTAAATTCAAAACCAGGGCAATAGTATAATTCATGTATACAGCCTCCAAGTGCTTAAAATATTGGTATGGCTACATATCAGCATAAATAGTGACCTCAATTCTAGAATGGAGGAACTTGAGGCATTAATGCAAGGTAGAAGGGACATCTCGTACTTCATGTATCCAAGGACGACTAAGAAGTACATTATAAGGCAATTCTATGTCTATGACATGGCACAAGGTATCATGGGTTACAAGCCCAAAAATAATTGGCAAATAAATAGTGCCTGAAGACTCTCAGCATTGTCATAGGCTTTGATCGTGATTTTTTTTGGCTACGTGTCTTTGGTGGTATATCCCAACCATTGTATCAATTTAGCAACACTATATTCAGCCATGAACCATTATCTATAAGAACCCACTTGATCTTGTGATGTGCTATAATGACCTCGATATACAAGGGATTATTATGGCTAGGACCAAGGGAAGACATATCTCATTGATCAAAGGTAAGTTGTTGGCTTGGAAATAAATGTCCCACGAGTGTTTGGAATTGGCTAGGGTTAATGTCCTCAGGAATAGTGGACTATTATAGGAAGTCATTTAGTATGGTCTTGTAAACTTTTGGCGTACACAAGAGATATAGGATATAAATGTGCATAGATGTTTTGCTTAGTTGTTCACAAATACTAAATGGTTTTTCAATAGTAAGGTGAAAAGGTTTGGCCTTAACAAGGTACAGGGTTTGTTTTAGGATTGAAAGGCACAAGGTTCAAATTTGGCTCAGTGTTGGAAGAAGGCAAAGGGCCTTAAAGGGTATCTCGCGAGCATCTAGTTGTGACTGCATAATTTCAAGTCAATAAGGAGTTATCATAATTATAAGAATTAGGTGGTGGCTCAAGAATAATAACCCACAAAAACCTAAGCGTAATAGAATTGCTTGAACTTGGTACGACTTTACTTGAGGAAGAGGGTGACGACCCTAAAATAGAGCTACCAATGCTTCGAGAAGATTCAGATGGTACATGGGGTTTGACTATAATGGTGGTGATGTGATTACCAGAAATATGCCCTATGGTGTTATTATAATCATACGGCATAGTATTGTAGCCTAAGTTATTAGCTTGGGTATTATGATCTTGATTATGAAGATGTTGATTTTGTTTCTGACCTTGTCCTTACTGACATTGGCCTTGTCCATGGTTCAGATTATTCTATTGTTGTTGGTTGTGATTGGAAAATGGGTCTTTCTAAATTCCCATAGCTTGATTGGTGATATGTGTTGCTTGTTTTACTGCAATCTCTCCACTCTCAATCAAGTCTTCAATGAGATGACTCAATTGCACACATTGATAAATGACATGGCCAATAACATGATGGAAATCGTAGAACTCATCTTCACGATACCATTCAAGTTTGGGTTGATCTTTAGGAAATGGTTTTGGCACAGGCCATATGATTAAATTGGCTACAACTAGTTTTTGGAATACTGCCTCAACAAGTTCTCCTAGCTTCTTGAATAGTATATATTTGTTGAATCCTTTGTGTGGAAGAGATCTCTACAAAGTGGTTGGTTGATTAGGTTATGCATTTTGAGCCAACAGAGCTTGCACTATTTGCACATGTCATGATTCTATTACTCCATTACCCATCAGTTTCTTGTTCTTATTAAAAGTTTTAGGTTTCTCCGTAGTAAGGAAGCCAAGATTACAAAACAGGTTAGTTCATGCATTAGTAAAGAAAACTAATAATAAGCATAGAGAACCTACAATGTTAAGCCCACTCCCTCAAAGGGCAGTGTCAATGAAATCAAGAAACTAATGAGGAAAGCAAGACAATCAATACCCTCCCAAAGTGGTTCTCCTTCAAAGATGGTCCATAAACATGTTTGTGCCCTGATTTGGTGCTTCAAGTCTTTGTTAATGTGGTTGGGCAAGTGCCTCCGTCATCTCTTCTATCACCAATGGTTTTGGCTCCTTGATTGATCAATTTAGAGGAATTAATGAAGTTCTTCTAGCAATATTTTTGCATAAGTTGTTCGCACTAAAAAGCTTGGTGGTTGGTCTATGGTGCCTCATTTATTTATGCTTTTCCATATATGTTGAGAATCAACCGTGACCATCCATCTTGAGATCAAGATGTGTGGCCAACGATTAATTCAATTTTTGAGGACAAAACAATTAATTTTTTGGAATAAGGGGGTATTAATAAGGCATGAGTGGTCTTAAACCTGATGTTTATCTCCATTAATGTCTAGTTTTTGACACCCTTTCAATGATGTCATGGCCCAAATATTTTGAATTATGAATTTTCAATAATAGATATTCAATAACTTTCCATGGATTTGCCACTTAAGCTCTTAATCTGATTTGATTTGCTTAATGACTTTACTTAGTATTTTACAATTCTTGCAAATTGGTCACACATTTAATCAAAATGGTCAAAAATGTCAATTTACTTGGTCGTAATTTGACTGTAGTCAAATTAGAAGATGATAATAGTTACGAATGATGCATTACCCCATTCAGGGACACATAGGCACAAATCGACACTTGCACGTGACATGTGCAAAAAAAATTAGAGCATTTAAATGGTCTAAAATGATAATTTTCATGGTCACAAACTTGACATGGTGTGAATTGGAAGAAGATAATGATTGCATAAAATGTATTACACCATTTAGGGAACAAGAACGTAAATCGACACTTGCACGTGATGTGTGTGGATGAATTAGAGTATTTTAGTGATTTTGGTCCAAATTGTGCGTTGTTGTGGAATGTCATTCAAATTTGCAATTTCATCACAATAGTGATAAGAATTGGATGTCGACAGCCTCAACATCAATTGTAGCCATGATCCCCACACAGATGACGAGGTCCACCTCATCCATGTTGATGACAAGGAGGTGTTGGCAAGGCTCAAGGCAAAGAAAAGGAAGGGAAATTGGGTTCAACCTGGGCCATCCACCTAGAGTGGCCCTGTTTCACCTATGCCAACTTAGGCTAAGAGAGACGTTCAGGTGACTATGATCCAAATTTCATGGAAGATCATTTAGGGGGTCCCAACTCCCTCTCCTCCATGAATCTCACCTCCTCCAGTCTCGACTCCAGATCCACCACCTCTTGTAGTTTAGGGTTTTCAACCAATGGTTGCATAAGCACTACAATTTGACATCATCAGTAGCCCAGAATCAACCCTGAAGCATGACCAGTAACAAGCATCTATGGAGATCTTATCCCAAACTTCCTCCATCCCAAGACAACCCAGTGGGGCACCCCTTGGTTTCCCTATCCCCACTAGACTCACTCAGGTGGTGCCTCCCTAATTTCCTTCCATTCAACCCATTCCATTCGTAAGGATCCCTACTGCACTCCTATGGTCTTTAATAGCTACAATTGCCTAGCCCTTGGCACTCTTAATGATCAAAGCACAATAAGTGGCTACAACTAGACCCATGCTAGCTCAAATCCCAACGACCCCAATAATGACTGCACTTGTGTGCATAATTTAGGTAGTTATGGCCACCTCAACAGTACCTACAGTCACTTTGCACACTCCCCAACTAAATCCTACCACCATTACCACCTCAGCCCCTTCTACTACTGTAGCACAAACTAATCCAACAAAAGGCCTAAGAAGAAATAAAAGGTAACTCTCTCTCAGCATTCTACTTAGTTCCTTATTGCTCCTCTTGTCCCTCCCAGGTCTCCCTTTTCTATCATCTCAAGTTCCCAAGGATTTGGTTTTAACCAGCCAATTCCCTCATTCCTACTGAATACCTCTCCCATGTGTCATTAACCCATAAGTCAATTTGACCCAAAGCCAATGGCATGCCCAGATGTTCTCGTGGGCTTCCCCATTCATCCTTCCCCCTTTCCCTTGCATGCCTCCTCCTCCATTACTCTCTTCCTTCCTTCCCTCTGCTTCACCCATTCCTCCTTCCACCTCTATCTCTACCACCCTACCTTCACCCTCTTCTACCCTAGGGATTGCCACAGGATCACAAAGACCCGAGATGATCTTGCAGGGTGATCCAAAGATCCAATGGGAGTTTGTCAAGGAGTTTGGGAATATGAGGAGGATTCTCACACAAAGATTCACTCAAGAGGGTAACGCATTGGTGTGGCAGACCAAACAAGACCTCTTCTCCCTCACTAAATTGAGGACATCCAACGGAGAAGAGAAGATCATTGAGGATCTGATCTTTGTGCTTCAAGCTACTCATGACATGTTCGAAAAACTTATGGAGGACATGAAAGAGCAGGTTCAGGTGCTCGAGGCACAGGTGAAGAGCACCTTTCCTTTAAAATTGATTGGCCAGGTCAAAGAGGCCCTCGTGCAACTCTTCACAGCTCTCAGGGAAGTGATTAAAACACTGACCACAAGTAAGGAACACCTCCAACGAGCACAAGTAGTGTAACCCTTACCTTGTTTACACCTCAAGTTACCTTGTTCATTCCTATGGTCTCTTCTTTAGTGAACTTTTCTCTTGCTCATGACCAAAATACTAGTTGGGTCACTAATGTTCTTATTGGTGACTATCTTTTATATATGAATCTTTCTATAGACTACAAAACCCACATTTAATCAAATAGTCCTCTTCTCATGATCTAACCTCTTGTAGGTATTCCATACATTTTAACATACCTATACAGACCCATTCAAATCAATCATTCCTTTGTTGGAAAACTTAAAACTCTTCATTTACCTGTTAGTTGTGATATCCTCCTTGTAGCCCTATTTCCTCTATATATGGGCCATAATTCTCTATAGGTTAGCTCAATCATGAATGTAAAAACACTTCTAGATACCCATTAAGCCCTTCTATAACATACGTAAGATTCAAATAGGCTTCTTTTGATAGATTAGCACTTCGTTCTTTAGGCCTTGCTCCAATTAGCCCTCCTTTTATGCAAACCTCCTTGTCTTGAGCAAAGTACGGACTTTCTTATCAAAACAAGCATAATTCAAGATACCCATTACCTCCTTACAAGTGAATCAAACATTTTTTAGTGCACTTCTTTGGATAAAACCACTTTTCCAATATCACCCTACTCTCTTTTGCTTGCATGCAACTAAGACTCAATTTCAAATGATGTTTTCCGTATGTATCCATACTCCACAAGTATGAAACCACCTTCAACAGTTTAGGAACATATCTAAGGTCAATATTCCAAAGTTTCATGGGTTTTCAATGGATGAAAATATTTTTAGAGGTCAAACCCTAGGTCTAGGGTTTCTAAGGGCCTGCACAGGCCGAGAGCTTACAAAATGCAACTGGGAGTGTTTGACAGTGTTTCAAGGGCTCAAAATTAGTGATTAAGGTCTGCCTAAATTTCATTCCACTATTTCATTCATTAAGCTTGCCAAATCAATCCTTTATGCATCTTAACACAAGATAATTTGATTGTGTTTTCATGACAGTCAACAGGGGTTTGAGGATTTCCTTGAGAAATTCTGGTCCTACAGACCTTCCAATCACTCCACCAACACTCTAGCACCTTAGACAACATAAACACATTCTCATCCTCTTGATCTCATACAAAAATCAATCCATTTAGTTCTCCAACCATGCAAAATTTTGTGCACTTATCTGTCCCTATCACCTACAGAGCCAAGGGCAGAGTTTTTAGAGTCTCAATGTGTTTTAGAGGTTTACAAAGCTTAGTTTCTCTTTGTTTAGATCTTCCCTTACCTCACAGACTAAACTCTATGTCTTTATCATCCCATGCAAACATTTTTTTACGTAGATCCAACCTCCTTTGACAGTGAACTGTATATGGGTTTTAGATACTCTGTCAATACCCTGTCTTTTACTCTTTACACATTCAAAGCATTCTAAATGTTCTCAAACTTATCATGGGTTACCAAATTGCTCTCTACACAATGCTTAGAGACTCCTCACATGTAATTTGTATCATAATGAGTTTATTGTTTCCTTAAGCTCTCAAAGGAATACACATACATACACAGGTTTGTTCACTGTCTAGGCCAAAACTTTACAAAGGGAAACAACTGTTGCATATCATTGACATTAAGACCACCATCATTCTTTCTTAACCAAATAAGAATACTTACAATTCATTGCATGGCTCAATATCACTGCTCTATGGCTTTCAAGCCTTAATTGCATATTCATACCTTCTCGTCTTCACATGCCAATCTCTTTCTTTTGACTCTGACATCTTCTTGAATGAGGTCCTCCCTTATTGTTTCTCTTCTCTTTACATTCCTCTTTCTTTGAATGAGAGGTCCTCCCTCTCTCTTTCCTCTTATTATTTTCTCACCTTCCTCTCCTGAGTGAGCTATCTTACATTCCTCTCTTTTTTTCATGAGCTCTCCCATGAATGATTACAAAATGCTCTTTTTGAAGGGTTTCCCCTCTCTCACTTCTACGCCCAACTTGGGCTCAAGACAAACTAACAAGATTTTCTAAAACTAATATGCTAAGTTGAGAAGATATTCTAACAAATTTTTTATGGTTGAAAGATTTCAACCATTTCCCCCTTATTTGCTCAACAAGCCTCCAACGTGGGGATTCCTCTTAACAAACTTTTACTCTTTTTCACTCTTTCACTTTTCACTTTTTTTTTTAACATTTACATTTACTCACAAGACAACTTTTGGAGGGAAAATACAATAGTTTGAATTCAAACCCATACTAAGACATGACTTAAACTTTGCATGCTTGATGGTTTCCATTGTTGACCATGTCCTCATGAAGATGTTTTGAGATGCTCCTGCATCAATAGGTATACTTAGAGAAGATTACTCGCACTAACAGTAAATGCAAAAGGCTCGTTGTGGTCTCAACAAGGGGGTGTTCCCGAAACTCAAGCTCATGCCTCTCTTAGATCTAAACATGTATCAAATATATGTTGGGAGCATGAGAGCCTCAATTGAAGAGTGGTTGGCAGTGGCGTAGACAGTTGTGGAACCTTTGGAAGAGGGCAAGGAACGGGTGTTGACTTACATTAAGGAAGTCAACATCGCGGTGTTATTCCATCCATATGGCACCTTACTTGACAGAGGAGAATTTGAGGTCCACCTGGGTCATTTCAATCAAGTCATGAGGAGAAAGGTGGCAAAGGCCAATAAGGCTAAAGCCAAGGTAATTATGGAGCTCTCAACCCAATCCACTGTATCACCCAGGTGTCAAAGGTGAAATTTTCCCTTGTGGCCCCACTCCAAGTGCACCAATGACTCCTAGCCCATTATGAGGTGATCTTTAGAGCCTCCCATGAACTTGGCTAAGCTAGACAAAGAATTCAACTTAGTGGCAGTTGTGTTGGCAACTGAAGAGGCGCAACCTAAACAGCTGAGGGGTGGTTCTTCAGTGCCTTAAGCACATCACTCGAGTGGGCCCTAGGCATCTTTTACAAAGTGGAGAATCTTCCCCTTTTTTGAATCATTGCAGTTATAACAACATTGGGTGGCCATCATGGCCAAGGATGGGAATCTCGTGTTATCTGGAGGCGAGCTCCATCTTTCTCTATATATTGCAAATTGTTTTCCCTTGTAATGGTCGACATTTTATGTAAAGAAACTATTAAAATGAATGCACATTTCATGCTTTCTGTCAAACTAGTTTGTTTATCTATGAATGTGGTCCATCATTTTCAACTTTTAAATGAATGCTAGTGCTAAAGAAATTGTTTTGTTACTAATAATAAATGCAATAGTTAGAATGTGTTTTGCTATTATAATTCATTTATGATTTTTTCTCATTTCCTTTGCAACACTCGTAATTTGTGTGCTTGAAGCTACAAATCAATTATAGAGACCCTATGTGTAGTTTACTACAAGGCTTTTTGTGTGTTTATATTTAGTTGAAGATTCATGAATTAAGCATTTCCTTTTGTTCTTCCTTAGACTTTTGCTCCATGTGATGATGAGTTCAAGCCCCTGGTGAAACTCAACACATAGTGGTGTAATTGTGGTTGGGTACACAACTTGATTCTTAAAACCATTAACACCCTTCCAAGCCTAGAAACATCATTTTTTGCCCTACCTTACTGCCCCTTTTGTGTTTGTTTTATGAATCTGAACAAGTCCATCCCCTTCATTAAGAAACTAGTAAAGTGAAAACCCAATAGCGTTCATGATTAAAATTGGTTGAACAAGGTGAAGGTTAGAATTTCTCTGTCAAATTGGTATTGGACCCCGAGTGGTAACACTGCATCTCTTAGAGACTAATTTCAAACAAGCTATGTTATGAAACCCAATACCTACAATCTTTGCCCTAAATTGAACTAATTTCAATCCTAAAATAGAGGACAAAAGTCCCTTATTGTCCCAAGGTTCATCGTGAACACTTAATCTCACAAGTGTCTTGGGACCAAATTTTGGACCATACAACAAAACCATAAACTAAATTCGATGAACATCATAGTATAGAAAGCCATACAAATGTATAAAATATATTTAATGAACATGTCTATTTCAACCTTTAGACTCAAATATCAATCAAATTACTAGATTAATTGTGAGAGCACTCGATCAATTTAGAATCAAATCATTTCATTCTAAATTAAAAAACTCAAAAGACAATGACTTACAATTTAGACTTTGACTGATTCATTTTACAAGCCTTGAATATGAAATTTTTTAACCAAAAGAAAACCCTTATTTGAAAATGGAACATGTTGGTCACAACAAAGATAATGCAATTATAAATATAAATAATAATAGAGAACATATTTCATCCCAAAAAAAATGCATGTATAAACAATATTGATATTTAATAAATTTAAAAATCTTAACAATTATTAAAAAATTTGATTATGTAATGGACTTGGATCAAAAATGATGAAGTTATTGCAGTATGCAAGTGATTTGATTCAAAAATGATCTATCATTGCTTGAATGATGTCTCGTGTGCTACTTTGAACATTGTGTGAACTGTAGATTTGTTTTGTCCATAGGATTCACCCACATTATGGTTTGATTTTACTTTATTAAAAATAGACTCAAAATATTATTTGTAAGCTCTTTTTAAACCAGTTTTGTCTAATAATATCATAAGACTAGTTGATATGCATGCTTCCACCACTTCAATCTATGGGTGTCCTTCATGGGATTCACCCACATTACGTTATGATCTTACTTAATTAAAAATTGACTTTACATATTATTTCTAAGCTCTTTTTAAACAAATCTCGTATAATAATATCATAAGACTAATTATTACATATGTTTCCACCATTTCAATCATTAAGTTTATGTTGTCCATGGGATTCACCCACATTATGGTGTGATTTTATTTTATTAAACATTGACTCTATATATCATTTCTAAGCCCTTTTTAAAACTGATTTTGTATGATACTATCATAAGACTAATTAAGACTTTAAGGTTTTAATTTTTTTGGGGATTTATTTTTTGGACAATGTATGTTACATGGCTCTCTTTTCCAAGTAAAACTCAACTCCTTGCATACTTTTCAACATTTGAGAAGTGAATCTAATCTATTCTAGTACAAATATCTTCAATATAGTTGAAAAATGAGGATAAATCAATCTCAAGGTGTATCTTGAATTTGTCATATATCATACTAGTTAATGACTTTATTACTTTCTACATAAATTTCACTTACAAACAACGCACAGATTCAATCTAGTTACACCACTATATTGGACTCCAAAAAAACTTCCTAAAAAAAGGGGCTCCAAACTTCACCAAATGCCCAAAGTTATCACAATCTTTCAATTGCCTTCCTCATGCGACAATCAAATAAACATCAAATTTAAACTCATGACTACCCTATGATAATCATAGGGGCACAAAATTTAAGGTCAGTCATTTTCATTGACATCCCTCACCATTACAGTCCACCCTCACCCACAGCTGCTTATTGTAGATCGGTGTAATTAGATCTAAATGGAAGAATACTGATAGAATTTCATAAACTTGGTTGGTTATGCTTTAGTGCACCACCATATTAATAAAAGAAACCATCCAGATGAAACACAAAAATAACTTTTATCTATCCCTTACCTTCAAATAAATGGATGCACTAGATTACATAGGAATATACTGCATCTGGTCTGATACTGAGAGAGAACCCAACTTTACAACATTGATATGAACATGGGCTGTAGGCTAACAAACAAAATTCAAGCATTGACTTCATTCCTTTAACCTCTGAAGACGGTCCTATAATGGGATCCAAAACATCAGACAAAACTAATTTTATGCAGATGAATTTCAAAATTCACAATGTCCATTTCCAAGAAAAAATACAAAAAAGGCTCTTGTTACAACACCAAAGCTATGAACTCCATGCATATCAGTAAATAACCAACCATGGCCATAATGAAGGCCATGTTTGAGAATTGAATGTAGCAATATTTTCTTAAATCAGTTCACACCAAGACAAGCTTTAACTGTAGCACATTTCTAAGACTATTCTAGCAATCCATGTCTTGAGTTTACAATCCCATGCCATATGCAATACATAATAAGAATACACTGCATCCATTGCACAAAGCAAGATGTCTATACGTACACATTACAACTGCTGCAGACACATGCAAAATTTGGGCTATTACATACTACCTTTACATCCAAAGCTTTGAAGACACCAGCTACAAACAGAAAGGATGATGTCAACTAAAAGGTACACAACTAATGCCTTGCAAAGAAAATAATATTAACAAGATGAAAGCATTTAAGACTACAGTGTCAAACATTCACCAAAAATCCAACACTGTCACACCACACCCCATATTAGAAGCAATGGACATTATAAATCTGTCCTTGCAGGAGCGAAATATAGAGGCTTCCACAAAGCCAGAGTTCTAGAGCTCATCCTAGTAGCTCACTTCTGCTTGCGTTTTGATTTGCTCTTGGTCTGCTTCTGAGCATCCATCTTCTGACGTGTAGCTTCAAACTCTTCTTCTGTTGGTTCTTCAGGTTGGTCACTAGAGCCCCCATATTTAGCTACAAGTGATGAGAACATTGAATCCATTTTCTGTTTCCTGTCAGTCTGACGTTGGGATATGAGTGCCATGAGGTCTGGTTCAGCAGCTCCTTTTCTTTTCCTTGCATAAACATTGTCACAATCAATGAAGCCCTGTATCAAAGTTTACAAGAGAGCAAAGACATATTGACTAGCTATGCCTATAGAACAAGTAGAATAAAAGGGGTCAGAAAGTACTTAGAAGGACGTTTGAGAGGGCTGCGAGATGCCTGTGTTTTGTCCACTTCAGCACCCCATTGACGATATGCTTTCCATTCCTTTATTTCTCCTGCAAAGTTCATATAACCGTTTACAATGAGTAATTGTTTACAAGGTAAATTCAATAATACATAAATATTCTCATTGGCAATTCAAAGATATCAAAAGGATATTTTTGCAGAAAGAGGAAAAACAGTAATCCCATGCTTGTTGCTTTTTACACAGCAACAGATTATGCCAAACAAAACTACAAACAAGTAGATAGATCAGATATCATTCAATATACAACGCAAAATTTAGTGTCATAAAGTAGCAGTTGCGGGAATTTGGGTCAGGAATTGCGTATCCCATTGTTCTAGCATCTTGGGACACTAGCTGGTGGTAACAATTACTCCAAATAGGCCCCCAAGGGCTAGCTCAAATAGATGGGATCAACAACTTGGGTCACCTAGATCTCAAGTTCGATCCTTGGTTTACCCACAATGTGTGGAGTGGGACATTTGCACACAACTTACACTTTGAAGTGACCATGTCAACACCTTGAGGTAGGGGTCAAACTTTCCATGTGAACCAAGCAGAACACACACTCAAACATTACACACCCAGGCCCAACCCCATGTGCATTTTGAAATATATGTCTAAATTTCATATAGTAAATAATATCTAACTAAATAAAACAGAGGTAAGGATGGCAACAAGAGAGGTCAACGGCAAATGGCAGATCAGCAAAGGAGGGAAGCTCAGCAGTGAAATACTCAACAGCAAGCAACTTTTTGAGGGCAGCAAGACAAAAGACAAAAGGCAGCCCTGGAAAATTGGCTTATCTAAGCAAATCGTTTCCAACTCGCAGGAGTAAAACATAAACACCCTGTTCACTTCTCCAAGATACAAAAATTCAGCCAATCCATATCATTCCTGCAATGATTACCGTCATTCCTTGATCAATTCTGCTCCCAAATTGGTTGTGCTTCCACCACACCCCAATTTTTGCCCTAGATCAAATGATGGGTTTTACAGTGCAGATAAGGTTGGGTTTTGCAGGTGGCTTATGCAGCCAAACAAGAACAAAAACAAGTGGTTCTAGAGAAGGCGCAAGCTGCAAGGAATATTAGTACATGACATATTATTTGGTGTGTGCAAATGTAAAAATAGTTGTGATAACAAATGTTCCTATAAAATAGGGATTGTGTAGTTATTTTTTATCGAGGCTAACTACACAAAAATGGGAGATCACTAGCCTATATATGTAAGCATCTTATTGTTGAATAAAAAATGAATTATGTATTTACAACAGTTGGTATCAGAGCAGGTTATTCTTCAATATGTCTCATTAGTTTGTGAAGGGGCAGCCCTCAATTGCCCCATGAGATGACTATCTCATTTGAGAAATTAGTTGTGGATTGTTTTGCATTAGTTAAGATTCATGTGTTGCAATCTTGATAGTGGCATTCAACTGTAGCTAATCTACATTCACCTGGTCAAACACCACTGCATTTTTTATCCTTCTGTCCATCAAATCGACTCCAATCCAACAGTGCATAAGTTACAATACATCCTTGCACTCAAAGACTATTTGGTAGAGAAGAGTTGCACATTCAATGTTGTCTGACTTGTGAGCATCCAAATTCCACATTGACATTTCATTTGCCTGCACCATTGTCACACTTTCATGCACAATTGTGTGAACAACAAATCTTGTTTGTCTCCAAATGTGCCCACCCTTTGTGTATCTGTCAAAGTATTCCAACTTCCACACCTGCCATCACCATATCTCTGCGAGTCTGCATCCATATTCCAGCTATCATTGTAGCTCCAACCTTTGCTATTTTTTGAAAAGATCTCATCACCTTGCAGTCTAATTATCCACATTTTGATCAGTTCTCTGAATCTCCACCATATATTTTTCATCTCCCCAGCACTTCACTTGACATCCACCGATCAACACCCTTCACCGTCGTGCAAGCTCATTGGCTCCTCATTCAGAGGCATGCGATTTTGTTTATTGTTATCTATTGCCATGCATCATTTTTGAGTTGCCATGAATAAGAAGTTCAAACAAGGTCATGTAAGCTTGTCCCCATAGTTTGTTTATGATAGTTTTGCTTTTTAATTGTTTTTAATAGTTAAAATAATATCCTTGTATAGTTTGTCAGTAGATTTGCAATTAGTTTTCATTACAATTATAGCTTGTAAAGTCTATTATGAGTATGTGTATATGCTTTTAAATGTTTTAATTTGTCACATACTAGATTTTAAATAGAGTCAAGTCTATAGATTAATTAATGCTTTGTTTAAGGATATAGTCTAGTGCATATTTTACAAATAAGTGATAGATACCACACTAGTAGTGTTTTTCTCAGACCAAATAAAGCATATCTGTATCATAATTGTCATAGTCAATTAAAAGTCCTCTTATAATAAGCACATTTTTTTTAGCAAACCCAACACCCAATGGGTGTGTCAATATTGTGGCGGAACGGGGGCAGAGGAGAATTTTACTATCAACTACAGCATTCATTGTGACCTGGCCGTGTGAGCTGAGTCAAGCTGGACGAAGGAGCTCCATCAACAAACTCGAATTTGCCACTAACTCAAAGGCTACATGCTACAGTTATGGCAAAACATCTACACCAAATCAACTAATATTGAGAACAATGATCAATGCAATGGCTACTGTTTACATTGTTCATGATCAAGTGGCAACAATCAAGCATAGAGACTACAATACAAAATTCACTGAGAAGCCCAACACTCACTAAAAAAAGTGAGAACCCATTCTTCAAATCTTTATTTTGTTTTTGTTTGTGTGACAATGAGAAGCCTAGCACTCACTGTAGTCAGATAAGTATATATATGTTTGCATATGTGATATGTCAATAAGAAGCCCAGCACTTTGTAGACATATATGTATATACATATTTGCATATGATGTGTCAATGAGAAGCCCAATACTTACTAGAAGTGAGCGTGAACATATGAATGTGTTCTTATATGTGTCAATGAGAAGCCCAACATTCAATAAAAGTTAAAATGGGAACAGATAAGTGTCTTTCTTTATATATGTGTCAATGAGGAGCCCAACACTCACTAAAAGATAAGTATAAACAAACCTATTCACGCAAGTCATCACTAATAGCAAAGTGGATGTTTCTAATGTGTTTCTAAGCATGTGTATTTGTTGATGTACATGTTTATTTCTAGTACATGTGATGTGGTTCCTTTCCCTATGTCCATACTAGTGGGGGAATGCTAAGAATATTAGCACATGACATTATTTGGTTTGTGCACAAATGTATAATGAGTTATGATAACAACTCATCCCTATAAAGTAAGGAATATGTAGTTTTTTATAAAGCTTAACTCCACAAGTAAATCACTACCTTATATATTGTTGAATAAAATTTGAATCACGTATTTACAACACAAGAAAGTGTCCTTAATTTCTTTTCCCCCACATATTTCTGCCACAAGGGAGCCTAATCCCTTGGACAAAACCTTGAATTGTTCAAACCATTTCAATGCAATGAGCCCCTTTCATAATTGTAGGGGTTTTGCAAACAAAAAATCTTCCAAAACAAATCAAATTCAAAAGGCAAGATTATTTTTAGATGATATCAGACTACAAATGGCAAAAGAAGTGGAGTTGTGCCTCCCAAAGGATTGTTTGGATTACAAAGGATATGGAGAGTTGCTCTCTTGTGGACAGATTTTGGGGTAAGCAACCATTGTTTGCAAAAGCTTGTAGCTGGATGGAAAGCACTTGGAGGGGCATCAACTGCCCTATTTTGACTACCCTTCAAAACAAGTTCTTTATTTTCAAGTTCCAATCAAAAGATGGAAATTTTGTTTGGTATAAAAGCCCATGGTTTTGTGGGAGATCTAAGCTGATTTTGTGCCCTTGGAAGCTTTTATCCGACACTTTCACAAAGACTTTTGACAAGATCTCCATTTGGATTCAACTTTATCATCTACCTTTGATGCTAAAAAACCTATCTTCTATCAAATTGCTAGCTAAAAAGCTACTCTTTTGGCAAGAGTGATTTGGAAGTAGAGATGGAAATCAAACAAATTGTGCTAAGGTATGCATACTTTTAGACTCTTCATGATGCAAGAGCATCCATGGCAAACAAAGATATCTTGCATCCCTCAAAAACAAAGTGGCGTGTTTTTGTGTTTTTCTTTGTTTGTTGTTTCGACATGGAGTGGTTGTTTGGAGCTCAATTTTTTAAGTCTTTATTTTCTTTCAATTTTTGCACTAATGGATAGACCAGGTTGATGCAACCAATTTTGTTTATAAGATCTCTAAGCACATTTGCAATGTTGATCAAAATTCAAAACCCAACAAGGTCTTGGAAGGTGAGCAACATGCCCACAATGTTCATTAAGGCCCAAAGCCTAATTGGGTCTATGAAGAACCCAACCGACATGTTGTTGTTTGCACAACATGCCCTGATTTCATCATGAAAACATTGAACCTCTTTTTGCTTTGGAGTCTAGTCTTGTCCCTTAGTAGAATTGGTATATGATCTATTGATATGATTTGAAAAAAGTCCTTGGGATGTTTTCTCTTTTAGGCCAATCTTAGATCTAAGCAAATTATCTAACTATTTTTTCAAAGTTCTTACATCTTTTCCTTAACAATTTGGCCTATTATTGCTTCCTTTTGAAGTTAATTGACTAAGTGTTTATGTTATTTCATTTATAAACTTAGTCACTTTATTTATAACTAGGTTAAATTAGCTAAGAGTTAGTAAAAAAGACCATTTTTCTTCACTGAATTTGGTCCAATTTTGCTTTATTTCAAGTTAAAATGGCTAAGTCTTTATATCGCTTTATCTTTAGACCTAGTCACTTTCTAAATTTTAGATCGATTTGGCTAAGAATTTGGTTTAGAAACCTCCTTATTTTTGCTAAATTTGTGTATCTTTTGCCTTTTTTTAAGCTTTTAACTTAATGGTTTTCGCTCAAATCCAAGGTGCTAACATTCACTTCTTTTTTCTCGCAAGCACCCTTCTATTCGAAATTGCCACACAACAATCACTTGCGACACTTGGAAATCCAAACTTACCACGAATGACACTTAAGACTTAGTTGTTTTTCTAAAAGCAAAAGACCCCAAGTAAACAAAAAGCTACCAAGTGTCGCATTTTTACTTCCCCATAATTTTAAGATAGTCATTTCTTCACAACCTCCCAAGCCCTTGACTTTATGAGATGGCAACACCTTCGCTACCCTACAACACTTTGACAAATCGATCTTCAAGCCAAGCTTCTAGACTCTTGAGCAAGCAAGATGTTACCACTTGTCACAATTTTGTTCTTTTGCAACATCCTAGCAAAAAGATTCAAACCAAGTTCTCCAAGCCCCCGACTTAGCAAGATGATGCCACATGGTGAAATCCCACTTCTCCCCTAGAGTAGATAGTACAATTTGGGCTTGCAAAATATCAAGTAAATGAGCAAAATGATGCCATGTAACCAAATCTTGCTTCACCACAACTCAAAGATGGTCAGTACAATCAAGGCAAGCAAAAGGTCAAGCAAGTGAACAAGATGACACCACATGGCAAAATCCCACTTCATTGCAACCCTGAATGGTCATTGCACAATGATCAAAGCAACATAGCCCCAACTACTCGAGATTATGCTGCATGTTAAGATCTTGGGTCCTCAAACCAATTCATGTAGTTGAAAACACACAACAAAGCCCCAAATGAGCAAGATCACACCACATGGCAAAATCTCGTCTCATCAAAGCCAAAGAATAGTCAAAAACATGGGCCCATCCAACCAAGAAATAGATGAACAAAGGGCCGCCACAACACAACCTTGACAAATGGAAAACATGTTAACATCCCTAAGCAATAAGAAACATCCACATGGCACAACCTTCTCGAGGAGGATTCTTGGACCTCCATAGCAATAGTTCAAACTTGGATTTGATGGGCATCCCAACCCATCAAGACCATCATCATCTAAAAATCGGATCGTGGGTCCAATCGAATCTTTGCAATCAAGGTAGTTGCTTGTCTTCTAAAGGCAAAAGGACCATAGAGTGTGGAATTCAAGTAGTAGTATTGACCAAATAGTAGCATGCACTTTGAGATCAAGCAAAGACCACAAAAGACAAAATTTTCCTAAAAGAGGCATGGTCTCCAATTATATAAGACAGCCAACTAGCAATCCTAGGAAGATTCTAACAACATTCCTCTACACAAATTTGAAATGAGATTCAATCAATGTGGCCCCCAGTACATTGATCGTGGATTGAGAATACCTATATAAGATCAATTCCTCATAATAAGGACTAGTTCATTTAGAATTAGATGCTAGAATATTTTAGAGGTTATTTGGATGCATATGTAAACCATCGATCATGTCGTTGCCTTTTTTCAAATACCCAAGACCGAATATTTGGGAAGTGTTGAAGAATTACTTTATTATTTGTGGGCAATTACACTAGATAAATGCATTCAAGGTGTTTTTGTTTTTATTTAATAAAAACAAAAAAGATACACAAAAAAAAAAAAACTTTTTGGATACCAAAGGTTATAGAGAGCTTGATAGAATCCAAGATCCAGAAGACGCTTAAAGATCCAAACCCTCTACCACCTATCAAAAACTACAAGTGCTCCAAATAGGCTTTCCAATTACCAAAAAAACAACCTTTCGATTTTTCAAGCTCACACTCCCAAAAGTAGTCAAACTCACAACTTTTAAACAAGTGTGCTAACCGTTATTCCATATTGTTACATATGATCGATATCAAATGGGGGAAGCCAAGAGGGCAAAATCAATCAACTATTTTGGACCAAATTGCAAATCCACAACTTCCTTTTTGGAAGATTAACACAATGACAAACTTTCATAGAGAGAATTAAAATGCATGCCATGTAGGTCACTCACTTAACACAAGTAACTCTTATATAAGGGGCATTTTTTGCCATCCATGCAAGAATACCTTGACCTAAGTCATCAAGAGAGGCCTAAATTCCTTTAGGATAGTACAATCCTTAATCTCCCTTCCAAGAGCTTAAACCTTTGTTGTTTTTATAGGTTTTCTATAGCACTGAAATTTTAACTACTAATTGTGTCTATAAATCTCATTGTCTTATTAAAAATTGTAGCAATGTTTACTAAACAAGGCCACTAGTAATCCCTAAGTGATTTTAACAAAAAGGATTCTTTTTGTTTGTTGTATCTAATGGAAAGTTCAAATGCTTCAAACATTAAAACACACTAATAAAAAGTAACAACATACTGAAACTAATGTAGATATCTTGAATACCTATCTAAAACATATCAAGAGATATCAAACTCGAGGTTTTTTACTTGCATTTTTTTCACATACCATATTGATTAATACTTTCATTACCTTCTCCCTTGATTTTGACCTCCCTCGATTTTGACCTCCCTAGTCACAAATGGCACCAATCTAGCTACACCACTTTGTCAAGCTCATAAAAAACTTTTTGGGAAAATAAAGGGACTCCAAACTCTATTGTATTTTTGGTTGACTTCTCCAAGCAAAAAAGAAAAATAACTTTTGATGTCAAATTTAACATAGAAATTGCCTTGGGACAATCAAATGGATGTCAGATTTAAAATTTGACATAATTGTGAAAAAACTCACTCGTTCACACTCCCTTACTACCATTGTAGAACACCTATTGGTGTAATTAATGCCCCTATAGACCCCTAAAAGAAAGAAAGTTATTAATCTCCAAAACAAAAAAGCATAAACTTTAAAGTTATGGTTACATAACAATTCTAAAGAATTTGCTGCCTTGATAGTCAATGATATCAAACAATCCAACTCTCAAGAAAAGTATTACTAATGCAAGCACAAAAAGGGTGACCAATTAAGGTCAGCCTTTAACTCTATTTTGCTTGGATAAACACTCTCCCATGGACACACTAAAGCACCTTACTTAACTTGGACTTGACACATTTCAAAACATTGTCATCATTGAATTCATCAACATGTACAAAGAACTAAATGCACATTGTCACACATTCCTATATAGGCTTAATACATTACGGCAAACAACTATGCATGATGAAATGAAATTCAAGAATTGGATTTCCATAATTGGCATTTTGTTTATTTTTGGTTTTTACATTTCATATAGATATTGTAAATTAAAAAATGCACAATTATTTAGACACCTAATGGAGAATTTTTTTTTTTAAGTACTCAAATATGAAGTGTTGGTACAATTCTAACAATTACATACTTCCAACTGTCAAAACACATTTTGTTACGAGGCATAAAAAACCAATCCATACCAATAATTAAGTTTTCATTAACACAATAAAAGGTTAAACCAACCTGAAAACATAATAAAGCATGACCAATATGTAGCCAATTCTTTTTGAAGAGCAAAAGTTCAGTGTGTAAAAAGAAAATCAGACCTGCTGCTATTGCTGCATCAATTATATCCTTGAAGCGATGGTTATCCAACTTTGGTTCGCAACACATCATCCAATCAAAGACTCTACAAAATTTAACTCTTGATCAACCATTTGCCTAAATTATATAGATCTTTCTTATTAGAAAATCATGTACACTAGGAGCAAAATTTTATTTACAAAAACACTGATAATGAAAAGGAGAGGATCAGAGCTAATACCTGTCCATTTTGCCTTTGAACTTTGTATAAAGATCTAGAAGATCTTTTTTTTCCTCCTGTGATCCTCTATATTTGCCTTCAAAGTCCAAGATGTCTTGCTCAGTAACCTACAACAAATCACTAAGATTCATGTTTATTATAAAAAAACAAAATACAAAAAGATAAATACATTCACAACTGAAGAAGATTAAACCTGAGAAAGCACAACTTTGAAGATCATGACGACTCATGCAGATTTTAAGATAACTAAAACCATAATTATTCTCTAGAGTTCAAAATGCAGCAAGCATCATCTTTACCTCTTTATACAATGTCCTGAGAAAAACACATAGATTTTGAACTGCATCCCCAGCAAGGTCCTGAAAAAATAAAAAATAGTCAAACATGGAACAAAACACATAAACTTACAGGCATTAAAATAAAGCACATTGAATAATAGTTTACCTGGTCATCAATGCAACCCGTCTCATCATAGAGTTTTCTCTTCTCTGGATCTCCAAGTATTGACATTACTTTTTGCAATTTCTGGAACTTTTCATTGGCATTCTACAATTCCAAAATTAAGACTAGCAATAGTCAACCAAACATATAGCAGCAATGACAAGTATCTCCAATAACTAGAAATTTAATACCTCCTCAAAGTTCCCTTCAACATAGAGATGCAAAACACATATACCTCATCATTTCGATTTTTGTCAGGGTGCATCTGTAATGCCAATCTGTGGTAAGCCTTTTTAATTTCTTGTTGAGATGCAGTCTGCTCAACTCCAAGCACCTGCCATTTCCAGTGAATGCAATCAATCACACATGGCAAAGACCCGCCATTTCAAAGAGGTGAAAAAACATTGCAAGATTAACTTCAGCAAGAAAAATGTAATTCTAAAACAATCGCCACCATATCAAAAAGCAAACATTAACTATGGAAAGAAGAAGATGCCCTAAAAACAAACTTTTCAGACACAAACATTCTATTAGTACTTCAGTGATGTTTGCCAAAAATATATGGTGATACAAAGAGTCAATATCCACTGCTATACTAACATGTCACTCCCCAAGCACCCATTATAGAAAACCCAAAAGGTTGCAATTTTTCAAAAAAAGGCTGGCACAAAAATGAGATAGAAATGTGCTCTGCTAGGGTTTCAAGATTTTGACAATTTCCACCACCATACTAACATGTCACTTCCAAAGCACCCATTATAGAAAACCCAAAAGGTTGCAATTTTTCAAAAAAAGGCCAGCACAAAAATGAGAAAGAAAATGTGTTCTGCTAGGGTTTTGAGATTTTGATGATACAGGTGTTTTTTTATGTGATTCCCTTCCAAGAAGGAAGATCTGGTAACAGATTGAAATGATTAGAGGAAGGGGGGATCCATCCCCCACCCCAAACTTTACCTTCAGGCAAATGGTGGTTGGATCCAAGGTGACAGCCTCAAAGGAGGAGGTAATCGCAATAATGGCAGCTGCTGGAAAGAAAAAATGTATCATGAGGTCAAAAATTAAAACCTATGCATGTCAGCAATGGCCACAATAATGGCAGCTGCTGGGAAGAAAAAATGTATCAGGAGGTCAAAAATAAAAACCTATGCATGTCAGCAATAGAGGAAAATCCAATCATTTGTCTGAATGTTGAGGAGATCAGAAGGAATATTTCAACTCTTCATGGAAGGAGCTTCATAGGAAGATTTTTGGGGGCCCAACTTCCTCTAGAGGAATAGCATGCATGGGCACGTAGGAATTGCAAGACGAATGGGGAATATGAAGTGAGAACCTGTGCAAAAGAATACTTCATAGCAATCTTTGCCAATGAAACTGATAGAGAGGAGGTCCCTGCTGCTTCAGGAATGTGGATCTTTTCATGAAACATTGGCATCTGGCATTCAAACCAACAGAGGAACTGCCATGGACTTCACCAATTTTGATCATAATGTATGCTCTCCCCTCGAGAGTTCTTGTCAGAATATATCTTTGATACAATAGCCAACTCCCTAGGGAAGACCAGGGAGACCTCAAGACCTAACCACAGGAAGGGCCTTTCAAAGTATGCCAAAACATGTGGAACTTGATCTCACCAAATCTTTGCCAAGGTACATCACTTTGAAGCCTGGAAACATCAGTTGGACTCAGGATATGGACTATGAAAGTATTCCATTCAGATGCAGAGGATGTCTTGAATATGGGCATCTGATCAGAGAATGTCCAGTTATCCAAATGAACGTTGAGCAAAACAGAAGATGGAAGTGGAAAAGGATAATGAGCCATTCATTAAACCCATAAGAAAGTATGTCATAAGAAAAAAAGGAAAGAATGCATAAGAATAAGGATCCAAGAGAATCAGGGAGAAAGGAGGAAATAGTGACCATTAGAAAGATAGCATGGATACAGTTCCAGAAACTCAGTTCACCACAAATAAGCAGATTGAGAAAAATGAGGACACAACAGTAAAGTCCAGCTTCAAGAAAGATATAGAAAAGCTCATAGATGACCCAGTAATGGGGAACTTGTATCCGTAGATGATTTAGTGATTTAGGTAAACCAAGAAGGATTATCTTCAAACAAAGAAAAGGAAATGAACAAGGAAAACTGGGACAGTCAAGGGTTTATAGAGGAATCAGATTCTGATTTGGAGGAAACTAGCTCAGACATGCATCAGACTAAGGATAGTAATAAAATAGAAGACCGGGGGCATAACATAAGAGGCAGATTGAGCTTGAAAGAAAAAAGAAAAAATGAAACTATAGGGTAGAGGTCATGGCTGGCAGCCAAAGTCTTGTAGACATGTTGGTGAGCACCAAGAGGGCTAAATCCACTCAATGAAGGTTTATCTCTTAGAATATTAGGGGCCTTAATATGCCCTCCAAAAAGAAAACTGTGAGAAGAATGTTGGAAAAACACTCCTGATGTGTTGATTTTTTGGGCAGATGCCTGACTCAAGGAATACCCCCCACACCAAGATCAAGACTTCAAAGTTCAGACACATCCAATTGGAAGCCCGACATGCCTGGGGCAACAAAGTCAAGGGCTATTGGATTGAGAAAGTAAAGGAAGGCTGGATCACATCCTAATCACACTGAGG
Organism: Torreya grandis; assembly: GCA_037957365.1. Classification (NCBI taxonomy): domain Eukaryota; kingdom Viridiplantae; phylum Streptophyta; class Pinopsida; order Cupressales; family Taxaceae; genus Torreya; species Torreya grandis. The sequence continues at coordinate 3,919,567 of JARHVA010000384.1, forward strand.
ATGAGGATCATAAGAAATTGAATAACCTTCTATTGAGTTTTTGCATTCCTTGGAACAATGAAGAGGATATAATTAGAAATGAATCATAAAGGTTTGGGAGAGTATTTTGATAAATAGGGTAATGAGATTCAGACTTCTATGCAGCATCAATTGCCTATCCTCTTTCCACAGCAAAAAGTTTGGAACTCAAATGACTGGCCTAAAGCCAAGGTTTTCCTCTGGTTGGCAAATTATGGTACGATTCTTATTGGAGAGCAGTTAAAGACAAATGGTTTTGTTGGTTACTGTAGATGCCCAATGCATTTTGCAAGTAAGGAGGAAGCTAATCACGTTCTTTTTCAATGTGAATTTGCCAAGGAAATCTAAAAAAGATTCCTGGCTAAGTTCAATACTCCTTGCGTCCTAAATAATGCCTTAGTTACATATCTACCAGACTGGATCTGTCCAATTACTATAGGTATTCTTAAGCTGTTATGCAATATGGGGCTACTGGAACGATCATGTGGAAGTTATGGCTTGAAAGAAATGAGAGGATTCTCAACTATGACAGGCTAGTCAAAAACTGAAATAAAATCTAGGAGAAGATCAAAAGTTATTTTTGTGAGCTTTCTAAGATGTGTTTCAAAAGTTTGTGTTGTGTCGTGTCTTAACCACCACTGCAGCTTGGCTTTTCTGCTCTTTCAAGGTTGGCTGGAAGTACATTTTAGATAGTTGGTGCCTTTCTATCCTTGTTCAGAGCAGTGCTTCTCAATTCTTCTTTAAGCAACGGTTGTCCCATTTGCATTCTGTTGTAAACTCGAATGAGGCATTGTTTTTGTGGGATAAATTTCAGTTAACAGCTTCCTCTTATACCTGTTGTGATCCCTTGGCTATCAGAGTGCTTATTGAAGTAACTTCTTTGTTGGGTTTCTTTCCCTTCATGCAGTTGTCCAACATTGAAAGATCCATTTACAATTGTTCTTCTCAAGTTGGCTGGGATCTTTCCTTTATTGGCACGGCTGTGCCTGTTCTTGCTCTTATCTATTGGCTGGCATCTACCTTTTATGGACAAGGGGAACACTTATTTCCAACATCTACCTACAATCTCCCTCACTCTTATATACAATTTCATCCTCTATCAAAAAAAACACAATCTAAGCCTGGTTATTGCTTTTGTTTCAACTTTTTTTTTTAAATGGTTTCCAAGATATTATTCCATTTGTGTTCTCATTGTGCTTCAGCATGAACAACCAGCACTGGAGTATTAATAATGCCAAACTACCCATGGGAGTAAGACAATACAATGGACAGAGCAATAGAAGACATCCAGATAGGACGGGGGGCAGACAGGTTAACTTTCCACATGAACCTATCATTGTTGAGAGCCACAATGAAGAATCCAATGATCATGAGCTGAGAAGAGACATGGCTACTCCTCTCATGGCTAAACATGTCAGGCAAGAGAAGAATGACAGCAGCAATGATGGTTCTCCAGCCAACAGGATTAAGAGGTTCACTCTTCTAAGCTCAACATGAATACCTTCAACAATGATGTTGACAAGACAATTTACCCACAAGCTCGGAAAGATTTGGAAGGATCCAACAATAGTGATCAGCATATTGATGGTAAGACTCATTTTCATGTCCATAAGATTAATGGTAGAAAGATCTTTTCCCAAGATCCAAATGTTAACTCTAGGCTGAAGGATATGAATTGGGAAGCCACAAAATGAAGCATGATGTCATCTTGGATGGTGAAGACAGCCCAATTGAAGCAGATGTTGTAAATTCCAATGTAATATAACCGTATAAGTAACCATAAGCACTAGTGACTTTTCATGTCAAGTATCAATGACCAATTCCGTTTGCAATTCAAATTTTCTCCATTAAAAGAATTCCAATTTCCAATAATGTTCTCAACATATTTTGTTTTATCCCCACCAGATTTTCCATCAAATTTCAGAGATGTTGGAGATGACTGGGAACAGTTCAGGCTTTGAAATATGTCCAAAACATTGTACAAAAACTCAGTAATATGAGTCCACTCTAAGATAAGAAGTTTCATATAACCAATCAACCTACTTTCTTGCCCTCTATCAGAAACTTATTTTCTAATAACACTCTAAAAACATATTTTGCTTTCTGAAAAACAGCATATTATCCACCAGTAATCTAAAATAATTTCTCAGATAGATGTCAAAAAATTCCATTTAATAGTTTATGCTTTCAGAACAGTCGCAAGACATGTTCCAAAGTGTTCAATCAGAGGCTAATCATTGCATGCATTATGTCTTACATTTCTCTGATAAATATCTAAAAAATCTAGTGAACAGCTTATGCTTTCAGAACAGCCCCAAGAATTTTTATAAAATTTCAGTCAGAACACAATCACTGTCTCACATTTCTTATTGGTTTTCTTTCCATAACCAGAAAAAACTTTAGGCTATAAAAAGCTTATACAGGTAAGTTGTAGCTAGTAAAATTTCACATTTCATAAATAAGAAACATTGATATGATGCATTGAAATCCAATGCAGAGGGCATAGAAATCACCATTCAAAGCAAATTTAACAGGCATAAAATTGAGCAATCCAGCCATAACAGTCAACTTTGGGAATTACACACGTAAGTTTTCCATAACTAGAGAAAACTTTAGGCTATATAAAACATATACAGGTAAGTTATAGTTAATAAAATTTCACATTTCATAAATAAGAAACATTACTATGATGCATTGATATTCAAGCAAACAACATAGAAATTACTATTCAAGGCAAATTTCACAAGCAGAAAATTGAACATTCCAGCCATAACAGTAAGATATTAATTCCAAAAGTTGCACAAATTCTGCTCATCTTCAAAACAAGAGATTGACCAGGAATAAATTTTTCAAAAAAATCACAAGCAGCATTCCTGCGATGCTGCTCAGATCATGATCACAATGAAAATCAGATATTTACCAGGTGCTACATTTTCAAAACTTAACAAAACCCATGCAATCAATCTAAAGAAACTAGAGAGAACTTGCAATTTTTTATCATTATACTCGTTTGAGATGATACTGATTTTTATTGATTTCGAGCTGGTGAGACTTGGGACTAAGGATGGCCAAGTTCAATGCTTAGTTGTGTGGATTGTTTTCCAGAAAGGTACATAGACAAGGACAAATATCTTAAATACATCTATCTGAAAAACACCAATAGATATTAATCTCAGAGTGCCTGCCTTAGATTTGTCACATACAACATTAAATAACAATTCTTTTACCTTCTCTATAAATTTCCTGCTGAGTGGTGACAGATTGCTGCAATCTAGCTGCACAAATGTGCCAGTCTCAAAAATACCTTTCCAGAAAAAAAAGGGCTCCAAACTCCACCATATGCCCAAGATGTTGCAGTTTTTGTTATCAGTTTCTAAGTAAGAAGAAAAAGCTTACATATGACAATCAAATGGACATCAAATTTAAGGTCTAAACTGTCCTATGACAGTCAATTGAACTTCATACTTCAGGTGGCCATAAATTGTTAACATCTTGTAGACATTACAGCCCCCCACCATCCCCCCAGGCTGCCATTGTAGAACATCTATCAACATAAAAAGCCACCAGATGCTAGATGATCATCTTAACCTGGGAATTACACTAATGGCAGGAAGAGTCACTCTAGCCCTATAAACACCCAAATAAACTGGTGGAAGAACATATAACATATGGCTACTCAGTACTTCTAAACAACCTTAACTCACATAATCCAACCCACTATATTTAACAGGGATGATCCATGGATAACTACACACGGGATCACCACAAATTCCAAATCTTAGAAGTGCATGTCCATTGAAGTGGTCAATAGTTGAAAATCCTTTAGCTACCACTGACCTACATTACCGTGCTGATTTAGGTAGGGAAAAACCTTTTTTTAGACAAATTGAGTTTGATACTGTTGTACCTTTATCATTCACAAGGTGGAGTATTTGGTAAGTCTCAGTTTTTTCTGCTTGGTCATGAATTCAAAGTCCAAAGGGTTCAAGATTTGAACACATAAAAAGCTCTCTTGTCCCTACAAGAGGACCATTTGCCCAAGAAGCATGCTGGCTAGTCTGGGACATAAAGATCACCTTCTCTTTTTTATTCAAACTATAACGTGTAGATCTCAGATCACCACAATTTCCTTGAAGGTGACCAGAGCACAACCCTTGTGGAGATTCTTTCTGCAACTGATCATTGGACGTTGACATCTAATAAGCATAGGTTAGAATTTTTTCAAACACATTGGGAAAAAAAATGTTTAACTGTACAACTCAAACAAAATTGAAGAAGCTCATTTTCCCCTAACATACCCACTATGTAATGATATAAGACATGCTTATGCCAATATCTGCAATCATAACTTGGTCTGTCAACTCCTAGATATGGAACAGCCAAACCAAGATAGATGATTTCATATTGAATCTAAACACCCAACAAGTAAAAATGGTCACTGTCCAGAGTTTCTTTTGAAAATTAGAGTGTTTAAAAACATTTCTCTCAAATTTGTCTCAATTTGGGTTTAATTATTTTATTATCTTAACTTTTTCCTAATTACTTATTTCTTTTCCTAGGCACTACAAGTGGGAAGAGTCCAAGGGTTGCTAAGGCACTTCAGTTGGGAAGAGACCAAAAGCTGTGAAGGTTGGAGCCAACAAAGACACTACAACTCACATTTTCAGAGAGGATTCAAAGAAAAATTGCATTTTCTACGCACTTTGTTGGGCCCTACAGGCCAATTTGGTCTAAAGGACTTCATAAGTCATCATTATTTGATTCCTATGCCTCACCAACACAACCAAAAAAACAGCATATAATTGTATTACAAGACCCAAGACTCAAACTCTGCTAGGCTTTATGTAGTCATTTTTGGTGGTATATACAATGGCCATTTTTTCTACCAAATAATAACTTTGTTGCCCTCATTTGGTAGATGTCTTTGGATATAAAAACACAGAACAACCTGAAAATCCAACTCTGTTCTGCTGTATATAGTAATTTGGAAGGCCCATACACCATGCTATACATAAAAATTTTCAATTTGATGCACCCCAATTTCAAATCACATGTAATTGGGAATGGATAAGGAGGATCTATGTTAAAATAAAAAAATAGAATTAAATAAACATGCACTGATGGGTGTTGATAATAAACGTGATCTGGACCCAACTACTGGGAGAAGAATTCACAAGTACATCAACAAAAGGAAATTAAAAATTTAACAAACAAAAAACATTGATGGGTGTTGGAAGCAAATGTGACCTAAACACAGTAACCCAGAGAAGGCATATGTATTCATTAATTAATCAAGTATGCCAAAAAATTAAATTTAAATTAAAAAATAAACAGGTGACAAGTTGATGGGTGTTGGGATTGAATCTAACCTGGATCCAATGAAGGCATACAATCATCAAATATGACAACAAATGAAAAATTCAAAGCAAAAAACAGATTGACAGGTGTTGGGAATAAATCTATCCTGGACACAACTATTGCACGGATTTATTATTTATGTATATAAATGAAATTTAAATACAAAACAGAATGGTGGTCAATGGGAATGACTCTAACCAGAACCCAACTATTGGAAGATGACATGTACTCATTAATTATCATTAAATATAAAAATAACAAAGCAAATTGATGTGTTGAGAATGAATCTAACATGGACCCAACCACGGACAATATTCATTAAGCATGTCAAACTAAATGAAAATGAAAAAAAGTTTCATGGATGTTGAGAATGAATCCGACCTGGACCAGACCACATGGATAAAAAAACACATGCATCAAGTATATCACAAAATGAAACTTTAAAAACAGATTGGTGGGTTTTGGGAATTAATATAACATGTACAAGCTACACAGAAAAGGCATATGGTCATTAAGTGCCTCACAAAAAAGAAAAATAGTTTTATGGGTGTCGCAGATGAATCTAACCTGGACCCAGCAATCAAGAAGTATAATCATTAAGTATCCCAAAAGAAAAAAAACAGATAGATGTGTGATGTTAATGAATATTAACATGGACCCAGCTATTCAAGAGGGCATATATTATTTATGTATACCAAAAAAAAAAAAAAAATTGAAAGAAAAAAATGGTAAATGGGTGCTGCAAAAGAATCTGAACTGTAAAAAACAGATAAATGAGTGCTGGGAAAGAATCTGAGGGCATATATTAATTAAGTCTCCATGCAGTCAGGTCCAGGTCAGATTCATTCACAACATCCATGAAACTTCACATTAACTTTTTTTGGAAAATTATGTGCTAGTTTTCCAGGAAAAGTCTTTAATGCAAATATCATGAACTATGAAAGCATAAAATATCTAATCCACGAAACTGTTTTTCATTTTCATTTAGCTTGACATTTTTCATGAATATTGTCCTTGGTTGGGTCCAGGTTAGATTCATTCCCAAAGCTGGAACTAACAATCCAGAAAAAACGCACATTTGTTATCTCAAATGAATGAAAAATATATATAAAAAAACAGAAAAACAGGTGTTTGGAATGAATCTAAATTGAACCCAACTACCCAGAAACAGCATATATTCATTATCTACCAAAAAAATCAAAAATATATAAATATTTATGGGTTCATAATTTAAAAATTATGTATAAATAGGTGTTCACGATGATTCTGATATGAAGCCAACTCTCCAGGGATGGCAGACATTTATTAAGTATCTCTATGGTTTAAAAAAACAAATTTACGGGTGTGGGGAATGAATATAGCCTAAACCCAACTACCCGGATAAGGCATATACTCATTGAGTATATCCAAAAACAATAATTCATAAAAAAATAGAGTAATGTGCATTTGAAAAAAAAAATCTGAAGAATCTGACCTGGACCTAGCAATCCAGAAAAAGGCACACATTTTCTATCTCAAATAAATAAAAAGTTACATTAATAAAACAGATAAGTGGGTGTTTGCAATGAATCTAACCGAAACACAGCTACTCAGAGACGTCATATATTGATTAAGTATCTCCAAAAAAAATAACAAACGGATTTTATGAGAGTTGACAATGAATATACGGAAAGAAAAATAAATAAATAAAGGGAAAATTGGGTGTTCTTTATGACTCTAACCTGAATCCAATATCCCGAGATGGCATATATTCAAATATGGGTGTTGGGAATGAACATAACCTAAACCCAGCTTAACCAGAAGGCATATACTCGTTAAGTATATAAAAAAATCATAAAAAAATTGAATGGGTATTGGAAAAAAAATCTGAATCTAACCTCGTAAAGGCTGCCCTGTGCAGTATTAGGGGCGATATTTTCAGCCTGTGAGCCATTTCCCTCTTCCCCTGCGGCCGCCCTAGTCTCCTTGCTATTCTTCTTTGGCTTTGCCATCCTGTGTATATGACAATAAAATGCTGAGCAGGCTACAGAAAATAGAAATACCCACCGATCAAAATGGAACGGAATTTGAGCACAAATCCTTACATGGCTCCCTCTATATACTAAAACTCCACAATTCTTCCCGCCTTTTTGAGGGAGATTGATCCTCTTCAACCTTCCTTATATGAATTATAAATAACTTTTATCTGATTATATTTTTTGGTTCCCTCCAAACAATTTAAAGTTGGCGATGGAGGGTTTTGCATCCTAGGAAAATGGGTTTAAAATTGTTTGAAAAGGTTGTAGTGTGATTTGTGAAGATGATAGTTGCTCATATTCATCCACCAAGGTACAAATCTTTTTAGGTATCCAACACGAAGAGTCAAACGATTAAGTCCAAGGTCGTATCTTAGGTGACTTTGACAGCGTAGATGCCCCTTACTCGTGGCTGCTTAGCCAAAGGAGCTTACTAATTTAGATGTATGCTTACTCGTCATTGTAATTTGCTATATATTAATTTTCAAAATATGAGTTGAAATACCAACATTATATGTTATTTAGTGATTCCATGTGAATGTTCCCTGTTGAGGCACGCACCCAAAAAAAAAATGTTTGTAATGTATATTTAGGTCTTGTGTACATAATTAAGAACATTTCATTTGATGGTTTTTCTTAACTAAATTATAAGAGGTTATCAAACGAGTTATAGTTCAATTAGTGTAGATAATGGATTATTATGCCATCCACTAAGGTATGAATTGTGAGAGATACCCCTTGATTTTAGGCCATTAGGTTAAGTGTAGAGGTTGAGATGACCATCGTAATTAGTCATTACATTGATGATATTTTTCTTCGTATGCGTTAGTAACAATTACAATGCCAAGGAACCACTTAAGGAAGTTTTTCTCGTGTATGTTGGTAATAATTACAATGCAAGTGACCATTTAGTACACAAGCACCTTTTAAGTACTTGTTTGTCGGGGGAAGGGGACCACTTAACATGCAAGCACCTTTAAACATGTGTTAGTAGGGGAGGAACCCCTCTAGCTTCTTTCTCTAGTAGCCAAACTTCTTGAGCATGTAGTGCTTTATAAATATCTCTTGTCTCACGATTCTTTTTAATGTGAGATTAACCCAATTACAACTCAATTACTTAACACAAATATGTGATTGTTTGTAATTGGGTTACTTTGACATTGGTGAGAATTGTGAGGCAAGGGTGATTTATATGGTACTACAAGCTCCAAAAGCTTTACCAATAGAGAAAGTGGCTAGAGGGTGAAAATCTCAAAATGGTGGATTACATTTATTATCCCCCCTACTAACAAACACTTAAAAGTGTGTGTTGTTCTGTTAGGTTGTGGAGCTAAAAGCTTCACTGATGCAAACAGAGGAGGAGGTTTCAGGAAGTTTGTTGAGTGTCACAGACACTGGCGTCGGTCAGGCCAACCGACGTCGGCAGGATTAGACAGAGATAGCAACCGACGTCGGTCAGGGATCGGCCGACATCGGTCACCTCCAGGCAGACAGGGACCGACGTCGGTCGCCTATGTGGTTCAAACTGCGAGTGTTACGGGCAATTAGTTAACGAACCAAGTGTTTGCATGTCAAGAGCCAAATTTAGACTAGAAGCTGCGGATCTAATTATTGTAATTAGGTGTCTAATTATTGTTTGCATGAGATCTATTTAAGAGACTCATTGGTTGTATTGTAAAGTGTTCTAGTTTGAGTTGAGCAAAGTTTGCTTCTTCTGTGTGTGAGGTGAGCAAGGGTGTTCCTCCTAGTTCCACAGCAGTACCAAGGTGGGTGCTAGATTGGAGAATCAGCAGGGTTCTTCATGTATATATGATCTTGGTCATCAGGTGAGCATGGCTACTTTAGGAGATCTACATGGTAAGTAAGATCGTTGATCTGCAGGTGTATGTGTGTGCAAGGTCTAAGGTTCACAGGTGTGCAGAACCAGATTGATTTGCAGGTGTGCAAGATTAGATAGGACAGCAACACAACAGGGAGCAGGATCAGGTGGGATCTACTTGGAGTACAGCGTGTACTCAAAAAGAGAGCAAAGAGGAAGGCAAGGAAGATCCTTCCATAAGTAAGATCAGATTGGGTTGCAGGTTGTTGCAGTTCAGGGGAGATCTACTTGAAGTACATTGAGTACTTGTGGAGTGCGTGGAGCACTTGTGGTGTGCGTGGAGCACTGGAGTACTGGCAGTAGTGGATACTGGCTAGTTGGAGGTGAACACCAACTCTGTGTTTGAGTTGTGTGTTGGGACCTAAGAGAGAGAGCTTTGAGGGAAGATTTATTGTTTATGCCCTAGAGGTGTGGGAGCCCTAGAGGTGTGTAAGGAAGAAGAACTGTGGCAGCCTTCTTTGTTGTATTTCCTTATGGAAGAGTTTTAATACAAGTTGTGTATTGTCTCTCATATTCTGTGTTATTTCTGAATTCTAGTTACTTGTGTATTCTGGTTAATTTTCGCATGTTAAGTTGCTTGGTAATCAATTGTGTGCTTCCGTTATTTCTCAACAAGTTCAATAAATAGATTAAAACTTTATTGCAACACAAATACCCATTTATTAAGAAGTGGGACAAAGACATGTGGTTTAGAAGTGTATCTTGAATATTGTGAAATGTGGTGATAGTTGACAGGATTGTATCACATAAATGTACGCCCAACAATAACAGTGACTTTTCCACAACCTCTCTTATAAAATTATTAATGATCATAGATGATTGTATGAAGCATGAGTAACATTCATGGCAAGTATGGAGCATGAGTAACATTCCTCACAAATGACAAGCAACCCATAAATGATTTTATAACTTTCTCACAGTCTTGATCTTTAAGTCCTTTGCTTTGTTTTTACATTGTGACACCTATAACGTGCAAAATAAAAGTCTTCTCCTTGCCTTATATTGATAAAAACATTTAAAACTTAAGGAAAACAATAAGTGTTTAGGGCCCTTTGTTAAGGGTTGGTTGGGATTTTAAAGTGTTGTCTGATTATCTGAATATCAATCTCCTAAATAATGAACCATATCAAAACAATATGTAAATTACATGATTGAAGACAGTTATAGTGATATAAAAACCTGGGTCATGCTACAAAAGTGCTCCACATAAAATACTAACTTCAGACAATGATGAATACTATAAAGCATTTATCATATTTTCAGATTAATGTGAATCACAAATAAACTAAACTTGTATAATGTAAACACATGAATTAACACTTATTGCTAAAATAATGTGTTTGTGACCATTCTTTATATGCACTTAGCTCATGCCTCATTCCACGGTCCTTGACCGCCATTCCTTCACTCCTATTGCAGATGACTCATTCCCATCATCAACTAATGATCTCAAAATAGATCTATTTAACATTCTAAGTAACCTAAACCCGCTTTGGGACTGATCCCCACTTTTAGTTTTGTTATCCTTGCCCCTTAGACAAGATCACCTATTAGGACAATCATGTTCCCTGATAGTGTCTAGTTTCACCAGTCACATCCTCCTACCAAATAACATCTAGTTGCTCAAATTTGAATTCATGTAACAGGTCATTCTGCAAGTTTAGCGAACCCCATTCGAAAGAATTCCTAAAACATCACTATAAAGCCACATTTCAAACCATTTTGCACACAAGAGACTCATACATGAAAAAATATTAGGACATATAACTACACATTGAGAGGGAGACACCTATTATTCTCAATTCAAAGTCCACACAACCCAAAGTAGCCCTCAACTAAGTCTACATACACCTCCAAGGTCACAAGTCATTGTTGAAGCACTTAATCACACTAGAATTGCACCAATATTTAACATTTTGCACCAATTTTATAACACACCACCGTAGCATGGGACAACTACATGGAGTTTGATCCCTTTTCAAAGTATTGGTATGTAGGTAGTGCTCAACACATGTGATGTTGAGGTCAAGCACAACTTCAATTGCTAGCCCCCTTTTACCCCATGATTACATTTGTCATATTGGTTATTGAGTTAGGGTTTTGGTGAAGAAGGCATACAATGGTTTCATAATGGATCGAAGGCTCCCACCCAATCAAATAGAACACATAGACAAAAGGGAACCTGTTACAATAGTCTTAGAAATATAACACCTAGAAGACGTCAATGCTCCCTAAGGACACTAATGTACTATGCCTCTTTATATATCTAAAGGCCTTGTCTACAAATCCCCGAAAACTCTGTTTTGGATCCATAGTCAGTCAAAACAACCACACAGTTAGCTTCAATCTTAGTCATGGTCCTGCATTATAGTTTTCTATGTAAGTTGTATTTCTTTGGTACTTTCCATTTTTTAAATGTTTCTAAATTTAACAAGTTCCAAATTAGTTTGTGTCATTTATTGCATATATGTAACATTCTAGTTTTACCTATCATTTTGTCTAATTAAGATTTTGCATTTTCTAAGTTTCCCAAATTTGATAAAACATATAATTATTTTTTATTATAATATATGCCAATCAAGCCTAAACCTGAATGTAACTGATTGAGACAGATCTCACAATACAATTTATTATATTTGGAAAGTATTAAGGAAATCAAGATACTTAGTTTTTACTATTTGACTGATTGATTATGATTACGTTCTTACATAAAAACAAATTGGAAACAGGATGTGATTTATTCGGATCCATAATTGATTGTCTATGTGCACTGGCTTGCTAACATTAGGCCTAAGGTAAATTTGTTAAACACATGTCACCTAAGGCTAATGTTACTATCGTGAAATATTTTTCTTGTCTATGATAGTATAGTGTGTATGGTTGATATGTCTTTGTATGTACGATATTGGACCCTTAATTATATGCACAACTCCAAAAATCATCTTCCTTCTTTATGAAACCCTAAGTCTACTTAAGAAGGATGAAAATTTGTAAAAAAGTGAGGAAGTGTAATTGGGTTGAGCTAACCCCAATAACGTCCACTAATGATTAACCACTACCTACATATCATATACTTTGAAGAGGAAATTTAAGCCACACATAGTTCTTCTCCTTAGTGTGTGTTGACCCCCAAATTTAGTTAAGTACAACCAATACTAAAAACACGTGCGTGCATGGCAGACAATCATAGAAATGAGCACCAAAGGTCCTAAGGAATAGAGAGTGGCTTGTGCAGACCTGATCATCCTAATTGCACATGCCCAACTGGGATTTCCACCAAGGTAGGTACAAGCTAACAAAGATCATGTCCACATGCATAAATGACAAAATAATAGGATCAAGACAAGCAAAACTACATGTATCTAGAATCGCAATGAAGATCACAGGGATAAACAATAGGAGTTATGACAAATGATTGATCTTGATAGGTAGCTGAGAAATGATGGTGAATGGTGAGGTAGATGACCTTGGATAAAAGTACAAAATAAATACCAAGTGGACATCCGATGCAATAACTTTTAAGTGTTGACAATTGAGCTACTAAGTGACGCTCAAGGCCCTTTGGAAGCCTATAAAAGGCAAACACCTGAGAAGGAAAAGGATTTAATCCCTAAGATAGATGTTGTTAGATGGCAATTAGAATGCCATATGAACCATAGGGATAATATTAATTAGAGATAGGGATATTGATCATATTTTGTAGCATTGTAAGTACCTTAAATGCTTGATAATATTGTAATACTAAGTTATAAACATTAATACAAGTGTCAAACATCAGTGTTGTTATTGTCATGAACTATCTTTATTTATGTGTATGCCAATTTTACTGACATTTTGATGAATGGTTGCATATGATAGTGTTTTTATGTTGTTGTTTATATGGATTTGCACTTATTATCACAATGCTAGTAGAATCATTTAGGATATTGTCTAAGTACTTGAGTGCAAGCAAGGATGCAAATGATGACTGGAGCTAGTACCATTATCAACTAACCCTGACCAAGTATGGTTGCCCTCTTTATGCCTCAGGTGAGCATGCAAGGAAACTTTTGTATTGGGATGTGCGTAAGGACTAGCACTTGGGTGACCCCTAGACTATACCAATATTTTGGTTTCATTGCCAAGACATGGTTGATTATTTTTGTTGCAATGGTGAGTGGAGGTGATAAAGATAACATGTCAATGGTTGGTTAAGTTCCTGTGTATGAACAGTGCAAAGGGTATAAGGTGGAATGGGCATGGTTTATGAGGAATAACAAGGGAAAATTTAACATAGATAAACCAAATAAGCATGAGCTCAAAAGGCACAAGTATAATAAGACTTTGTATAAGGTGATGGCCAAAAAGGACCCTAGGGAAAGGGGCAGTTTGACTTAAGAAATACTGTGAGGACCCACACAAAATGAGAATGGCATGAGGAGAACTCTTGTGCAAGGGGTGTGCACTTCATTAATGAATAAGTACACACTATGGAGTTAGAGTGAAGTTTGGATGAAGAAATTGAAGCTCCCAAAGAAGAAGTATGGGAGGAGACTTCCAAAGGAATGCATGGGTCCCTTTTATCTTAAGCACGTACTTGTGCGCTTCTCATATAAATAGAATAAAACCAAGACATAGTTGAGTTAAATAATGCAAATAAATTTGTAACATGGGAAGAAGGTCCACTATAACAGATAATTCCTTCCCAACCATTCACGCCAGTGGTCACACAACTTGCATGAACTTTGGGATAATGCAATTTAGTATGCCACTAGTGGGATGGGGTCCAACCACTCAAATGAGTAGTTTAACCCATAGTGGAGTGGTAAGGGTTAGAGGATCATTGGTGGCCCAACAATACCTTCAAGCGACTAGAGGAGTAATAGTACAACTGATTGCAAGAGGTGGTGGATCCATACCACAAGTAGGAGGAATAGGAGGTACCCCAGCAAGAAGTTAGAGTTCAAGTGCACCCTCAATCAAAGCACTAATATAATAGGTGTCGTAAGCACCTGTTGCACCTATACCTATTCCCCAAGTCTTTTATGATATGTCTTTGAGTTTACTTGACTATCGAGGAGTGGATAATGTCATGGAACATGTCCACAAGTGTGAGCTCACATGATACACCAAAGGATTTATGCATCCAAAATGCAAATCAAGTCAATTTACCACAAATGTACTAGACCACTCCCACACTTAGTACTAGAAGCTTGACCCAAATCAAGCCATTGTGGACCATGACCTTTTAGAGGTAGCCTTCCTAAGGGAATTTGATATTGTTGAGTTCAAGCAATAGAGCATTGTTGTACTAAAATAATTAAATCAAGACTTGATAGATAGTGTTCACACTTATGATGCTAGATTCAAAACTCTAGTCTCTAGACTCTCGTATGAGCTTCATTTAATATAACATGCATAATGGTTTATTTAGGGGTTGTTTATGCCCTTATGACACACCCTATCAATGATGACATTCACTGAGCCACACGAGGCTCTAGAGGTGACGTTAAGAGTTAAAGTTGTTAGGTTGTGGAGCTAAAAGCTTCACTGATGCAGACATGGAGAAGGCCATTGGAGGAGTTGCTGGAGTGTCACAGACACCGGCGTCGGTCAGGCCAACCGACATCGGCAAGATAAGGCAGGAGAGCAATCGACGTCGGTCAGAGATCGACTGGCGTCGGCGACCCCTAGGCGGACAGGGACCGACGTCAGTCGCCTGTGTGGTTCGAATGCGAGTATATTACGGGCAGTTAGTTCACGAACCAAGTGTTTGCATGATGAGAGCTAATTATAGACTGAGAGCTGCAGATCTAATTATTGTACTAGGTGTCTAATTATTGTTTGGATGAGTTCTATATATTAGACTCATGGTTGTATTGTAAACTTGTGCTAGGGAGTAAGAGAGCATTATTATAAGCTCCTTCTGTGTGTGTGAGGTGAGCAATGGTGTGTTCCTCCTAGTGCCACAGTACCAAGGTGGGTACTGGTTTGGAGAATCAGCAGGGTTCTTCAGGAGTGTATGATCTTGGTCATCAGGTGAGCATGGGTACGATAGGAGATCTACATGGTAAGTAAGATCATTGATATGCAGGTGTGTGTGTGTGCAAGGTCAAGGTTCACAGGTGTGTAGAACTAGCTTGATCTGTAGGTGGAAGATCAGATAGGACAACAACACAACAGGGAGCAGTATCAGGAGAGATCTACTTGGAGTACAGGTGTGTACTCAGAGCAAAGAGGAAGGCAAGGAAGATCCTTCCATAAGTAAGGTCTATTGAGGTGCAGGTTGATGCAGGTTCAGGGGAGATCTACTTGAAGTACGTTTGTGTACTTGTAGAGTGCGTGGAGCACTTGTGGAGTGCGTGGAGCACAGGTATAAGGTGAACACCAACTCAGTGTGTGAGTTGGGTGTTGGGACCTAAGAGAGAGAGCTTTGAGGAGAGAGTTATTGTTCACTTGAGGTGTGGGAAGCCTCTGAAGAGGTGGTGGATAAGAAGTGGCATCTTCTTTATTGTATTCTTTTCTGTATGAGTATTAATACAAGTTGTGTATTGTCTCTCATATCTTGTGTTATTTCTGGATTCTAGTTACTTGTTGATTCTGGTTATTTCCGCATATTAAGTTGCTTGGTTTGGTAATCAATTCTGTGCTTCCGGTGTTTCGTATCCCCAACACGTGGTATCAGAGCATGTTTGTTGTTCTAGGTGCCTGACAAAAGTTGTGAGAGGAAAAGATCGTGAAATTAACCCATTCATAGAGGTGCAAATTGCCTCAATGGCTTCATAGCTTCATAAGTTGGTAGCTAATAGCACCCACAACACTAGGAGTGGGTTATGGTGCATAAATAGTGAGGTGGAAGGATATAACAAGATTAAATTCCCCAAGGCATAATATGCATGCCTTATTAACCTCAAATGAGATTTGCCATGAGGCCCATGACCCTTGCAATTGCCCTCTTATACAATGCATAATCCATAAAAGGTGTCCCTATATTGTAATGTTTGTGACGCCTCCACCCATAACACTGAAGAATGCAAGGTGATTTATGATCTCCATGAGGTGCGAGAGTGAGGCACAAGACAGGTCACTGCAAGACCATCCATCCAAGGACCATCAAACTAAGATTATGGTGGGCCACATAACCAAGATTATGGTGACTATGGGTAGTAACATGGTTACAAAGGTCACGTTGGAGGACACAAAGGTAGAAAGTTCCCATTGCACTCTTGTTATAAGTTTGGGTCACCTAATCACTACCAACTAGCACGATAACCCCCAATATCTTACTTGTGGGTATTATTGTGTCATGCACAAGGTCAATGAATACCCAAACCTATATAAAAGCTCATGCACAAGGGCAAACATAAAAAGGGTGCAAGGAATTATAAGATGTACATGTAACTTGAACCAATGGGTCTTGAAGGCCAAAAATAAGAAGAATACAGGCCCAAAGGTGCATGTGATCATTCAAAGTGGCTTAGTTCTGCACCCTACAAACCCCCCCCCCCCAAAAAAAAAAAAGGTTTGAGTGAGATGTGAGCCAAGAAGACCTAAAAGTAGGGTGACAAGCCCAAAATCCTCAATAACACCTTTTCCAGACAACTCACACCGAAATGAGGTGTTGTGCAAAGAGATGGATGTGGTTCAAAACTTGTAGGGAGAACTTCAAATTGAATGAGATTTAGAGGAGAAAACTCATATAGATAACTCCATATGTATGAAGAGTAGGTTAGTGATATTGCCAACATATTATCTCTCGTGCGTTGCAAGGGAATTATTCCCATGTTGAAGAATCTCTTGGTCGAGTATGAAGAAAAGTATTTGATTGATGTACCTATACCAAATATAGCATGAGGGTAAAGAGGAAGAGCACCCAATACATAAGCTATGATCAAGAACTGCTTGTGGATGCCAATATCAATAGATGGTCGGTATGTGACATCCTCATGGACATAAGTGATGAGGTCAATATACTCATAGGATATGCTTGGTACAAAATGAACAACCCCATGATACAACCCTCACCTCATGTATTGTTCATGGCAAACAAGACCCGAGTGTAATCCATGGGTATTCTACCCAATGTTGACATCGAGATAATAGACATAAATTTTTGCATGAAATTTGAGGTTATTGAGTTGGTTGAAGCTAACAATTACCCTATGTTACTAAAAAAAACCATAGTGTTGTACCAATAATGTATACATCTACTTCAAGCAATGCTACATGAGCTTTAAGAATGAAAGTGAGTATGCGGTGATTCCATAGACAACTAATCAAATCCCCCCCTATTTTGAAAGTGTTGAGTTGGTGGACTAATTCAAAAAAACATCAACATTACAATGCACGACATGGATAACTAGGACTAAATGGGGAAAACATCCTAAGCTAGGATGACACCCAATATACCTTTGATACCATGAGTATTGCTTATGACCAACGGGTTTAGGAATCATACGAGGTCACTAAAAGAATGTGTGGTACGGTGTGCTTCAACCCCATGTTTGAAAATGCACACAAAGCCACACACACCAATGATAAACCTTCTTACAAAATGATCGGTTGAATATGTGGCATGGTACAATCAAGACCCCAACTCCAGAGTGCATAAAAGGGTCCACGTGCTAGAATCAAGCCTTCCTCAAATGGCAAGGTATTTATTATACATGCCACACTAAAGGCAAGATCGAAGGAATTCATTCCATTAGTATGAGTCACGCACATGGGTTGAAACATTCCCACATGTGCCCAGGTTACACACCCCTCAATTGAAAATAATGTCTGGATGTCACACACATCTACTACATCTAAAATAAAGAGTGTGTTTTGTATCAACAAGGATAAACACACTATGTTGCATAGATATGATGACTCCACAGATGTTGTGTGTTCTAAAATTGAACATAACAGTCATTACCAAGGACTATAAGGATATAAATTACGCACTTGCATTGGTGAAATGCTCCATGGACATTTCAAGAGTTGTCATCTCAAGTTGTCTTTGGCCCAATGGTGTTTGAGCCATGATATAATAATGTTTATGTCATTTAATTTCTAGACTTTGGGTTTGGTTGCTTAAAGTAACTTAGATTAGCTTATGTGTATAATAGT
Source organism: Torreya grandis (assembly GCA_037957365.1). NCBI lineage: Eukaryota > Viridiplantae > Streptophyta > Pinopsida > Cupressales > Taxaceae > Torreya > Torreya grandis. The sequence goes on from JARHVA010000384.1 coordinate 3,937,927, forward strand.
TTTATGTTATCATTGTAATAATACATGCACGCCTCATAAGTCCAGTTAGACGAGTTGAGCAAGGGATTTCATTTGGAAGGCTTATGTCAAACATCTATGTTTTTGGGTGAGGATCATTGTGCCTTTTGTCGTAAATCCCTCTTGAATATGTTGAAAAGGTGCTTTATGCCAATAAAAAATATTGATATTTGTGTAAGCATGACCTCAAGTGGCCCAATATAAAGGTTCATTGTGTTCAAGAACCAAACACAAAATTTCATCTGGGGTGAGGGTGCCTAGAAAATAGGAAGAAGGACATAAGCATGAGAAGGATAACACTCACGAGGATTTGGTGAGCTTAGGAAGGTCAAAGGGAAGAAAATGCCAAGTTCCTAAGAACCAATAAGAGAAGGAGCATAAGGTGGTAGGCATGGGGCTCAAGAATAGAAAATGACAAATGACCAGTTTTAAAGCTAACAATTAGCACAGGCTAATGAAGACAACAAATCTAAAAGGATTTAAATTGATTGTTGACATAGTTAAATGTCTTGAGGTATGACTTGGGGATGTAATTCAAGCTCAAGCATTTGAAATGGTTGAAAAAACTACTAGAAGGACAACTACCAACTTACAAACTGGACAAGTTGGTAAACAACCTCCACAATTATAAATAGGGGCATTCAACCTAAACCAAGTGTTGCTATTGAAGGGGGTTAAGATGATCATGAGCCAGCCATTGTAGGAAAAATTCAAGAGGCTCAAAGAGAGGGTAAAAACTTAAGGGTTGAACCCTGTATAATATAGGCAAAAAGGGAGAGTGACACATTGACATGAGAACTCTATAAAGGAGCTAAGGAACCCCTTCTATACAACCAAAGGGGAAAAAACATATAAAATTTGCTACAAAAAAATAGATATATATATATATATATATATATATAAAACTTATCCATTGTACCTATTGTGTGTGTGTGTGATGAACAAAGGTTGCGAAGTCCAGCCTACAAGTGATGGAGTAGAAGAGTGATGTAACAAGAGTAAGAAGAGCGATTGAGAAGGGGTGAAAAGATGACAAGAACACTGACCAATAGAGAAATCGTGCATAGAATGTCTTCCAAATAAATTGTCAGATAGAATATGTTGAGAGGTACCCTCCATCAAGTGTAGATGGGTACAGGGCATAGAACACAAGAGATGACTCAATAGGGAGTCAAAGTATTCCATCAAGCGCTAATGGGTATAGGATGGAAAACATACAGAGCAGACTTAGATAAGAAGAGGAAGTGGGTCAAGGATGGCGAGAGTCGTTTCACACCAAAGAGTATTGAAGACTATGTAGGAAAAGAGAGCATGCAATGGAGGATGTGGAGTAGTGCATCCATGGGTTGGTAAGATTTTGAGGATAAGAGGAGGTGGTGGGCTAAGGAAAGAAAACAAATGGTCTTTGCACTATTGTACCAAGTAGTGCATGCATAAACCACCTCAAGTCGAGTGGGAGTATCTAGAGCACCTCGGTTAGAGGAGGATACCATGAGGCATGCCGAGAGAGTAACAAAACCAACCTTGAAAAGAGGACCAAGGGTAAGTGGCAGGATAACACCAAAGGTATAGGGTGCATAGATGAGAACTATGCAAGGAGAGTGCACAAGTAGGAGTAGAGAGGATAAACACAAGTGTTTTTTTGTGTGGCGTGGAGTATGCACTAAAAGATAGTTGCTAAGAAAGAAACTAAGAGCTATTGAGCACAGTAATAAGAAGGGGAAATGTTTTCACCATGGGAAGAGGAATTGAAGTCAATGCATAAGAATGCAAGATGAAAAAAGATGATACTTGAGAAGAAAGTAAAGAGGGAGCTACATAAGCTCTTTCAGAGGTCAACTAGAAGTTGAAGCTAGAATACACAATGATAAAGGGTGTGTAAGGGAGAGAATTCAATGTAGATAAATCGACTAACTCAAAAGTGTACCAATGAATTTGAGAAAAGGCCATGAAAGAAGGTGCAATTTTTACTTGTTTTAATAAAAAAGGAAGGTGCTTAGGAGGACAATGAGGTGTAAATCACATAAGTCAATCCGAGTGGTTGTAAAAGAAGAGTTGAATGGGTTGTCAAAGGATGGACAACTAGGTTAATTTGGGGTGATATTGACCCCAAATTCAAACAAGTAAAACCAATCCTAAGAGTAGATGCACGTGTGAAGGATGAATACAAAAATGAATACCATAGGTCCCAAGGATCAGAGAGTGGTGCATGTAGACCTAATCATCCCAATCACACACACCCAGTTAGGGTTGCTAGCAAGGCAAACATGAGCTGACCAAGCTAAAGTCCACGTGTGTAGATGACAAAATAACATGATCAAGACAAATAAAACCACATGTATGTAGGAATCATAGTGGAGATTATAGGGGGTAAATGATGGGTGTTATGATTGACAATTGATCCTGATAGGCAGTTGGGAAGCAGTGATAAATAGTGAGGTAGATGACCTTAAATAAAATAACATAATAATTTCCAAGTGGACATTCGAAACAGTAACTACTAAGTGGTTGTAGTTGAGCTACCAAGCGATACTTAGGGCCCTTTGGAAGCCTATAAAAGGCAAGCACCTAAGAAGGAGAAGGAGTTGATCCTTATGAGAAATGACGTTGGATTATGTTCAAAGTGCCAAATGAACTAGAGGGATAATAATAAGTAGAGTTAGGGATAGTAATTATATCTTGTAGCATTGTAAGCAACTCAAGTGCTATATAATCTTAGGGATAGTAATTATAGCTTGTAGCATTGTAAGCAACTCAAGTGCTATATAATCTTGTAATAATAAGTTATAAACATTAATACGAGTGTTGAACATTAGTTTTATTACTGCCATGAGCTAGCTTTATTTTTGTTTATGTGTGTTTTGTTGACATTTTGATTGATGCTTTGATATGATAGTGTAATTATGTTGTTTTATATATGGATAAGCATTTATTGTCACACTGAGAGTCGAATCATCTAGGATACCCTTTAATTATTTGAGCATGAGTAAGTACATGTGCATGATGATGATTAAAGCCAACATCATTGCTAACTAACCTTGACCAAGCTTGGTTCCCCACTCTATGCCTCGGGTGAGCGTGTAAGGAAACTTGCGTGATATGACAACGGATAAAGTAGTAAAGATTATGATGGGATGCATGTAAGGTCTAACACACTGGTAATCCCTGGATTGATCCAACATTATGATCATGTAATTGCATTTTTTTTCCTTTATGGATGCCCCTAAATTTTTAGCTTTGATCTTAACAATGTTGAAACTTGACCTAGATTGGTGTGCTTTAGACTTAGTTGATGATTTTTCCTAGTGATTGATTTATAATTTAGGAATAATAGGGAATATTTACTTGATGTATAATATTATACTTGATAGGTAATTGTTAATGTCATATGGATAATAAGATGGAACTTGATTTGTATTTATATGCACTCAATTAGGTAACCTCCCAACACCACTGACACACTAGTGTTTTAGTTTAAGTTATATTAATGGTGTTAAGATTAATTTAAATAAGATGAAACTTTAAAATAGGATTTAGATCAATAAATACATCATTCAAGCACACATGTGAATGTAAATGATTGACAATTGATTCTTATGATTTAATAAGGGCATGTGCTAACTATGAAAATTATTAAAGAGATCATGATACTTAGCTTTTTTGGTTGATTGTTTGACTGTAATTTTATTCTAGAGGTGGAAATCAAGGACAAGCATGCTTGTAGTTTGTTCAATTCAAGAACTTATTTGTTGCTTGTGTTGGGTTGGTTCTATAGGATCACATCAACATTGTCAATCGATACCGACCTGCTAGTTGGAACTACCTATGTGAAACTGCAGCATGGTGTATGCCCACACTTGTTCTTGTTCATAGGTCTATGCACTACACTCATGCTCACTCACAGCTTTGTGCATTCCATCACACTATTCATGTGCTTTCTCACCAAACATGTGCACCATTGCTACACTTATTCTTGCTCAAAGGTCTGTGCACTATATTCGTGATCCCTCACAGCTTTGCACTATTTTCGTGCCTACTCACTAAACACATGCATGACTTCCAATGCATCCACATATTAGCTTTCTTCAAATGCATGGCTTGCAAAGTGGCACTTTTCAGCCTGGAACCTGTCAGATATTTAGTTGGGTAGTTAGCCATCACATACTAGGTAGTTCAACCAATGTCTAATGAGGAAGATGAAGTGACTTATAGCCATCTTCTTTGTAATAGCATGGCAATTATAATTATTTATATACATACATGTTTATATGTAATATATGGATTCTTTCTCGTGACATCATACAAACATGAGAATCAGACATCAGGTACATCAAAGGACGTGTTACCCCTTCTGATCACACAGTTGTAACATTGATAGCTTGCCTTGCATATCTAATCGATATGCATGCACTCTTGCCATTGTATCTCTCTCTTGCATTACACATACATAACATAGTTAGCTTGCCCCCGAGCATCTACTCTATATACATGCACTGTCACACTCTCTAGTCTAGGAAAATTAGAGGATGTGTTACCCCTTATGATCATAAGATCCTGCTCTCCAAGCCTTGTTGAATCTTTATACACCTTGTAGCATTTCCCTATTCTTTACATTTGAATATAAGCGGCATTTTATACAAATCAATCTTTTACTCCATTGAATGTGTTATGTTTGTTCTAGTTAAATATTGCACTACGCATTTACTCTGCACAACCATAACTCGGTTATCCCCTATAAGTTTGGTCTTGGGCCTCGTGGTGTAGATCAATAACTTATAAAAGTGGTCTAATACTCTGAGAAGTACTACAAACTTATTGAAATAAAATTAATCATATCGCATATCACCAAAACACTTAGATAATTCAATGCACTACTTATTCATATCAACCTACTTATGTTTTTACTCGATGCAAGATTACTTATGAACTTAGATATCCTTCCATAAATTATTTTGGTTGTATAAATGCAACACTCCATACTAAAACCATGCACCGCTCACTTTAAAATATTTTTACATAAGAAATGCACACTAAATTTCTGCACATAAATACAATTGTGTCATCTTTATTCCAAGAAAATATCAGCTCAAAAAATACCTTGCTCAAGTTAAATGCGAAATTGAATATATCAATGTCAGGATAAATATGTAAATATATTGATTTATAGTTTAGTTTTTTATTTATTTAAAAAATCATTCACATCCCATATTATTTGTGGCTATACAATGATTTGCATGATGATACATTCTTTTGAATGTTAAAGTTAATAAAGCATAAATTAGTTTACATGAGAGTTACCCATGTAATTATGCTCACCAAAACATTGTGTGGTTGTTTTATAAAGTAGTTGATTTTAATTTAAAACATCAAAGTGTATTGTGACAATGTAATTCTTAGTTTATTTAATAAAACACTAATCTAAAGATAGGTGTACTCTTTTTAATAATTTTTTTAATAGATTAAAGTAATAAATGTATTCGATTTGTAAATTAAATTGTATAAAAATTAAAGATGTAATAAGTTAGTGAATGTGAGTGGTTCATTTTACACACACACACACACACACACACACACACACACCTTATATTGAGCATTGTAAAACATGTAAAATATAGTAAACAATGTCTAATTTACTACTTAATCAAACATAGAAGAAGATAGAGAGCTCTGGTTTAATCTTAAATTGAGATGGGTCAATAAAGTATAGGGTTAAGAATATAGAAATAAATAAATGAATAGACACAAGGGTGATAAACATATTTATAACAAGACAATTAATTTTTAAACTCAAATAAATAATATTTTAAATTTAAATGCTGAGATATGCTAAAAATAGTAAGTACAACTATCGATTGATATTGCAATAAATAGAAAATAAGAGGACTTAGTTGGTTTGTTGTGTGCATGCAGATCTATTTTGGAACATGTTGGAAAAAACTAGATCTGGATTCTAGATCAGTCATCAAATTCTAAAAATTTGACCTCTATAGCCTCAAACACTTGCATCAAACTTAGACGGTTGCGTCAACTTTTTTCTCTGACTTGGACACAGGTGTCCAGTATGGAATACCTTCTGGATCTGGATTCCACTACCTGGAATATTTTGGGTTATGTGTCACCTTGACTTTGGTGCATTTAGATATAGATCATTGGCTGTCACTATTGTCAAATCATCAAAACCCTAGCTCTTCATCTTCATGGTGAACTTAAAAATGGCTTAGTGGGTTCACAATGTCGAGCTAACTCAAAATACCCATCTGTCAGTGCGTCTTACCTACATAGCCACTACTCCAAAGAGGGCCTCAGACTGATGCAGTTATTTCTTAATGTGTTGGCTTGTGTGTGCACAAGGGTGCAATATGCAGCAAGCAAGTACATAAATGACCTAGCTTGTAACTTGGCAAATATGACCCATGGGCTATCCCTATGACTACTATTGAAATAGGAAAGAATATGGAAGCTTTGCTCACTTGAATGCTTGATTGAGTGCTTTTGGTAAGCTGCCTTGTGAGTTATTAGGTTTGTGTTAGGTGGTCAATGAATGAGGATTCATCATGCATATTTACCAATCCTTTAGGGAAATATCACACATTAAAGCACTTAAACTGATCATAGGGACACTTTATAATTTGTAAATTTGATGAATTTAGGGCAATGGACACCTGCATCAGCATAGACAGTTGCATCGACGTATGTGTTTTAACTGGGATACAGGTGTCTACAAAGTTAAAAAACATGCACATATCCCAAACTTACAGAGACATAAGATAAGCATGTTTTAGCACTCTGAGCATGATGGAAGGCTCATGTCATTAGAATAACACTAGTTAGACTAAGAGATATGTAATTTGGCACATAAAAATAGTGTATGCGAGGTTTTTTATAATAAGAAGGTTTAATAATTGACGGGAATAACCATGATAGGTATTTACCAAGTGTACAAGACCAAGGTGTTATATAATTCAAATTTAGTATCTGCAATGCTTAACATTTTAGGATTATTTTTGTAAAATATTTTTATTCCTTTATAGCATTATCACCTCAATCTGAACCTTCTCATATAAATTGCATGTAAACCATGCCTAATTAACTGCTTAATCAAACATGTAAATAGATAGAAGACTTTTAGATTTTTTGATGACCTTCACAAGGGATTTCAAGTCATTTGAAAGCTTGTCACCTCAATTTGAACCTGCTCGTGCAAATTTGAAATTGTTTGACTTGTCATCCCTTGGATATGGATCTCAGAGTGTGACATAGCCAATGCCATAAGGCAATACTGGGAAGATGTTTGGACCATATTGATGGTCATGGTCAACTTATATGGTCTTGGTTAGGGCTTGCAAATCAAACCATGACTATCCAATCAAGCATATCATTACCTATGTGTTATATGGGGCGCAATCTATCTATTGCACAATACAAAAAACCATGAAAAGGTGCAACAACTTAAAAAACACGACCCTCTCGATAATTTATCTTCGCACGAAAATCAAGGAATTTTCCTTCTCTAACCACGGGTATTACTAATTTTCATGATATTTTTTGTTTATTTCAATATAGATCATGCTTTTATTCATTCAATGTTTACCCAAGTATTTTAGAAGTGCGAGGGTTCACTTATATTATGAATTTGATCCTTTTCTCACTTTTAAATTACCATCGATCATTTGTAATTGACGTGTTTAATGTCTTTTGAAGTTTTGTTGCACTGTAAATGACAACTTGTTATTTTGTTGTATTTTACATGTTTTGTGACGCTCAATTTGAGGCACAAACATGTTCTTCATACATTTACAAATAGACTCAATGTTAAGAAAAATAAAAAATCCTTGATATACCTCTCTTGCATCCGATTTCCCTGTAAAAATGTACCATACTAAAATATGAAATTTATCTTCCTAATATATTAAAATGATCGATGATTAAACATCATACATATTTAACACTTTTACATGTATTTATATGTTAAACATAAAAATATCGACCAAAATACGCTATTTGATGCTTCGACTCGACGACAACTTAATGTAAAGGATTGTACAGATAAAAATCTAACCTTCATGCATGTATAATACCATAACTTTTGGTAGTTGGGGGTAGATTGACATGGTCCTACACATTCCTAACAACCCATATTTTATATGTGGTTGGGACCATTCAAGTCCCATCGTTGCCCATCTAAAAAGAAACCGTGTAGGGTGGCAATTCCGCGTTGATTAGATCTTATGCTTCAATTTTTTTTATATTTTGTTTTTTTTGTTGGGGGTATCTCATTATCAACTATCATTTTCAACTCAATTATTTAGATTTTATTACATATTAAAAAAAGCACCACATTTTTTCTAGGTTTAATTATTTAGTTTTTAGCATTTACCACCAACCAAAAACAATCAAATGTACTTTAAAATCTTGTTTTATAGTGTGACGCATAATAGATATTTGAAAAAGATAAAAATGTTGATAAGAAGCAATGATGCTTTAAGATAAGATAAAATAACGTGTTTTATATATATTTTTAATAGATAGTTTTTACATGGAATTATTTGTCGGTATCTAATTTATATTTTGGGAATAAATATTTAATGGATTATAATGATGAGTAAGTATACATCTAAATTAATGAATTTATTTGACTAAATAATTACGAGTAAAGGGTATTTACGTTATCAAATTTATCCAGGGCATGATCTTAACTTTAACTGTAAATATGGTATTCGTGGTAGTAATTGATCACTTGGAGATCTGGGTCCTTCTTATATCCCAAACCAATTCGTAACTTTAGTCAAAAGCGATTACCATATACGCATATGTATGTATGTAAACTATTTTTTTTAATTTTAATAAATCTCTAAAAAAAAAGTCTTGTACATTGATAATTTAGCATAACATTCCTTTATGTTAAATATATATAAATAAAAGGAAATAATATGTGATAGGATGGATAAAAATTAGGCGATGTTTTTGTCGCTCCGAAATCAATTACCTATTTTATAATATTAAGACCCTTTAAGTGATATAAATTCAGAGGTAATAATAGTAATATAAATATTTTAGATATTTTTATTTAAAATATATTTAGATAGCTCAATTTTAAGGCTCTTATCAAGTAATCTTTTTTACAAATTTAAAGTTGCAATTATTTAGTTAACTCACTTCATATATATACAAAAAGAAAGGTTGCATATACTCCTCCGCATGTTCCTTAAAATTTAGATTATAAAATTTAAATTAATTATATGTGTGTGTGCACGCGCGCGCATTTATATAATTTAAGGAGGTTTTTGAGAGGGGCCCTTTCCTATTACAAAAAGTACTGAAAAATAGACAAAGATAATCAAATAAGTGACAATTGGTTAACAAATAGTTCAAACAGACAAAATACTCTCAACAAATAACAAACTAACAACATAAAGGAGTCACACAACAACAAACCAAAAGGAACAACACTTTCACAACAACAAAGTTAGTTTTCCATAATAGCCATAATTCCTGTCTAGTTATCTTCCATGTTTGCAATGAGTTTTTCCAATTCCACAAATCTAGAAGATTCAACGTCCAACTTCCTTGCCTTAGCGTGGTTTTTAATCTTTTAGTTGGTCTTAAACCGATACTTTTCTCTTTTCTAACAAGGGATTCCTTAAGGACTGTGGTGTTCTCAAAACATTTTCTAATGGACTCCTTGCTTATTTAGATCAAATGAATAAGACTCGATTGATCTTTTCCTTCTCCATTCCCAATTGATTAACCTTGCTCCCCATCTGAGCCATTCGATTAGTGAGGTTTCGAGCATCAGAGTTCTATTTGTTATCCTTAAGGGTGTTCTTACCATGACTGGGCTAATCCTCTAGTGGTTTTTAATTGTAACTGACATAATTTTTTATATTATCATTTTATTTCATAAACCAATTCATTGGGGTTTTATGCAACTCCACGTTCTTAGCAAGGAAATCAAATCTATTCTGGAAATTGTCCTCCACATTATAAAAAACTCACTTCATACCTTTAAGGTCCACTAAATACTGGGTTCCTTCCTAATCCTCAAGAGACATGTCCTCTTTGTTGCTACATTTTTAGGGACTGGCGGAGTTATCCTTTCTATTAATGCTCTGGGTATCAACTTTCTACTCCAGAGATTCTGAAGAGCTCAATATTTCCATAGAGTCAACACTCAATGATACTATAAACAATATATTAAATTAACTTAAATTTTTTAAGTATAGTCTTCCAAAAATAAAAAAAAATACATTGATAATTTAGCGTTACGTTACCTTTTATCTTAAATATTGAGAAATATAAGGGAAAAGGATGCGATATGAAGGTTAAACGTAAGGGATATTTTTTTTTGCGTTTCTAATTCAATTCCCCGTCTTATAAGGAGTTACAATAGGCCCTTCATGAGTATAAATTGAGAGGTAGTCATATTAATACAAATATCTTAAATATATTTCTCTGAAATATGTTGACATATATCAATCTTAAAGTGTTTATCTTATATTTTTTACATATCAAATTATTAATACTTGTCCATTACAAATGACATCAATTTAGCTGTATTATTGTGTTGGGCTTAAAAACTCTTTTTGAACAAAAAAAGTTTCCAAATTCTAACTTATGATCAAGACGCTACGATTTTTTGATTGACTTCTTCAAACATTTTTTAAAAAGTGACGATCAAATAAATACCAGATTTAATGTTATAATTACTTTTTGAAAATTAAACAAGGCATCAAATTTAAGATCAAGAATAATCACAAACAACCCACTACATTAATATTAAGTTGAAGGCAATCAGGTTCTTATTGCTTTGCTGAGCAATTGGGTGGGATCTTTCATCAAATTGGAGGATAATTATAGGGGAAGCAACACAACTAGAGTTTGTGCTTTGATTGTTTTGTCCAAACCCTTGTTCTTCTCAGTTAAGGTTGAATCTTCTCAGGGATCTCGGCTTCAATTCATCAACTATGATGGATTGTCTTTCAGATATTTTTGCTGCAATTGAGTTAGGCATCAAGCGAACTCTTATTCTTTTCTAAAGTCTTGTGGATGCTAAAGAGTTTGGAAGATAAAAGACGGGCCATCTGATGTTGACTCTGTATAGTGTAATCACAAAGTTTTTTATTCTAGACACTCTTTCTCCATTCCTTCCCTAGCTACTAATTCTACGATAGTTAAGGAGGCAACATACGAGATGTGGCTCTTGAGGAGGACCCAGGGTTTGATGTTGTTAGATCTTTGTCTAGAGACCATGTTCGCGAATAGGGGCAACTGATGCTTTTCCATTCTCTCCCACCTTCTCTGAAAGGGAGAAAACCCAATATTGATGTTGGTGCCTCAATCAAATGAAGAGGTCATAGAAATGAAGCAGAAGCACTGAGAATGGAGGTAGAAGAAATGATTAAAGATGGATCTTTGAGATCAATTGAAGAATTCCTTGGAGAAGAAATTTCTTCACGAGGTTTATTTTGTTCCTTTGGGTTCGAGTTTGGGAACCGGTGCTTCTTTCTTCGTTGGGTTTCTTCGCTTTTTGCAACCTAATTACTGTATTTTTGTGGTGAGCCTCCTTCTTTGTTGTTGTTTTCTTGCTGTTCTGTTGTTGTTTTTCTCTTGTTTGGTCTTTCTTTCCTTTGCTAGTGTGTTGTTTCACTTGTTTTGTTGGCTATGGTTTCTCATTGTGTCTTCCCAAGGTTGTGTTTGCCTTTATTGTTAGTCTAGGGGATTTGGGCCCCCTAATCATGTCCTATATTGATTAGCGAACTCCAATTAAAAACTTATTTGTCTTTGATTCATAACTCCGATCTCTGTAAAAATATTATCCAATTCATAACTTCAACTTACAATTTTTAATTGAATATTATTTTTTGTGATATTTTTTAATCATTTGTTACATTTAAATATGTGATTTACATTATTACTCTTCCTCCTTACTAATACATATTTACAATGACTATGATAGAATGAATCTCATTATTTTATAATTATCATCAAATAATTTATAATATATTAAAAATAAAAAAAATTAATCATTAACAAAATTAATATAAATTTTAAAAATATATAAATAATTTGAAAAATACATTTATAAAATAATAAAATATTAACTTATAAATACACGTCTATACCAAAACACCAAACCCTTAAAAATAATAATAAGTTTACCAAACATTATCAAACTCCACATTACCAAAAACAAAAATCTAAATTTCTTTGCCTGGTCGGTGGGTTAAGTTTAAAAACCCTTGAAGGAAAGTTATTTAATTTCAGTAATTTGACCTTTTTCCGAGCTTTCTCACCTTGATGTTACAGCAATGATGATGCTAAGAATTGACCCCGTGAACTGAATGGGTGGTGGAGCTTTTAGACAGCAATACATTTCCTCTTTTAAGATGCTGGTATGGAATCTGAATTTTAGGTGAGATTTAAAAGAACCTACAACAATCCAGGAAATCCATTTGGGTCTTGAGAGCACCCCAAAAATCAAATGTGGGTGGTCTAATTCTGCAAAACAATCCGTCTGGGTATTGCAAAATTCAGTCTAGGTGGACTAATTTTCTCAGAATATTCGACTGGGTATTGGTTAAACAGTGTGGGTGGTTTAATTTTGGAAAATCAATTGACTGGGTATTGCAAAATCTAATGTGGGTGGTTTAATTTTGTAAAAATATCCAGCTGGGTATTGCATAATCGGTGCATTTGGCGATTAAAGAGTGGCGGATTTGGAATTTTTGTTTTGTTTTTTTCTGCATTGCGATTAGACTAAGATAACCCACCTGGCTACCATGGGGGAATCTAGTTATCTGGACATTGAAAGAAGAGGGTCAATTGATAACAACAGAAGAGGTAGTAAAATGGTTCACCCAATGCATGATTCGGCAATGAGGGCTGCGGCTGTTCCATACTTTGATGACAGGTTTAACAGGAGGAAAAGGGTTTCATGGATCATCACTCTCTTTGTGATATTGAATATTGCAGTTTTCGTTGTGGCAATGTTCATCAATGATTGTCCAAAGGATCCAGGGGACAATTGTACCCTCAGGTTTCTGGGAAGGTTCTCATTCCAGCCTCTCAAGGAAAATCCTCTCTTTGGCCCTTCATCCTCCACGTATGTATTTTAATCCATCCTTGAATCCTCTTTTAATAATTCTTTTCAAGTTTTTTCTAGGTCTGTTTATGTGTTTTGTTTCTAAGATTCTTAGATTTTTCTTTTTAAACTTTTTAAAAGACTTTTCATATGTTTCTTAGATTTTTCTTCTAAAGCTTTTGCAGGCTTTTCATGTACTTTGTTTGTGACATCCTTAGATTCTTCTCATGTCTTATAATTCTTAGATTTTTCTTTTAAAGCTTTTGCAGGTCTTTTCATGTATTTTGTTTGTGACATCCCTAGATTTTTCTCATGTCTTTTCATGTGTGTGGCTTCGCTTTTTTTGAGATTTTGTAGCAGTCTGTTCATGTAGGTGTGTATATTAGGTGTTGGGATGCTAAGCTGTTAAGATGAGTATATACTATTTTAACTTTTAACTATGTCTTGCATGGCCTTTGAATTGGATGTTTTTATTTGTTTTATTTTAGGGTAACTTCTGAAGGATCTATGTTTGATTGGAAGAATTACCAATGGTCTGATTTTATAGACTCAATCATCCACAAGGATCGAACTCAAATATGGCTTCCTAGCTATCTTGGGGTATCTATTCTGCCGAATTCACTCATGACTTGCACTGGTCCTAACAATACAAGTGCCTCAGAGTCGGGGAAGAGATGGAAATGGCCTAACATGCCATTGACTTTATTTGAAATGAAGCAAATTCTGAAGCAAATATATGAAAATACATTTGTGAATATTGAAAGGAAGATCTGTTTCATCAGATCTGATAATACTGTTATGTTTCTAACAAGAACCTGCTATCATAGCTAGGAAAACTTTACACCTAAAATCTGAAATAAAATAAAAAAATGTGAAACCTGCAGTTCTGATACCGGCATTTTGTTTATGTTCCTAACAAGATCCTGCTGTTATAGCTGGGAAAACCCTGCACCTTAAATTTGAAATTAAATAAAAAATTCTGCTACCTGCCGCTCTCATACCACTTTTAGTGAAATTTATCGGGCTCATTACATTACTGTGTAACTGCCACGGCATTTGGTGGCTTTGCATTCTTGCTTTATTCTTGGTCTGAGTTTAAGATTAGCATCAACACATTGTGGTATGACAGCAATTTAGGATTAGCATCAACACATTGTGGTGTATTCCTCACAAATAAGAGGCTTTGTTAATCCTAGAGAAGATGGATGCCTACATAATCTAGAAAGAAAGAAATTATATAAATGCCCATGAACAACCAAGGCAGGTAATGGGACTCAAAAGTACTAAAAGTAACAATAGCTAAGCAGGACCACTATAAGGAACACCAAATTAAGTTTTGTTTTAGGCCTTTTTATATATATTTTTTGTGATAAAGGTCAAAAGTATTGTGTTACTATTTAGTATTAAATAATAAAAAATGTTTTAAAAAATTACAATATCAAAATTTGAACATCAACAATAGCGATGTCCAGATATTAGTTTGAAGGGTGTTACAAGAAAGTTTTCAGCTTCTACGTTTGAGCAAATTCACAAAAACACTCGACCAGAAAATAAAGAAACTACTAAGCATCTAAATTTATTAGTTTCAATGTGGCACCAGCTTGTAGAGTGTAATGGTCTTTGGTAGTGACCGTTTTAGAGCTATCGGCAAGGGCACTCCCCAATGGTCTGCAAGCGCTTTTCTTTTGAACCCATTTTTACCCCTATGTGATCTATCCTCTCTGAGCTTCCTAGTGCTTTCTCCGGGGATTTTTTTTGGCGAGTTTTTGGTGTTGGCTTTCGTTTTTTAACAGACTGCTTGGGCTGGAGAATCAAGGCGTCAAATATGGGCCGAGCCTTTTGCTTTCCTTGGAATTTCCAGCTTTAGTTATTGTTTTTGAGGATTTAGATATGGCTGTTAACAGCTGAATTCTTCTGCATGCGGCAGTGTGGGGGTGCTATTTATAGATGTTCAATTGGGAAATCCAAACCAGTTGTAGTGCAAGTTTTTCCCTCTAACAACGAGGGAGGGATATAGAATGATCACCTTTAAGTGTTCAAAAGGTTATGCATTTCATCATTCATCCCATCTGGGGGGAAAAGCTAAAAATTACCTCGAATTAAGTTTGTAACTGAAGCTCATGACGAGTTTGCATAGTTGTACTTGTCAAAAGTACAGCAGCTTTTATTTGAATAACTTGTGAAGTTTCTGAAGGGTTTTCACCTTATTAAAGACTGTCACCTTCCTGTTTGGCAGCCCATGGAAAATGGAACTACCTGTGCAATACTTATTGGCTCTCTATGCACAATTTATATTTTCTTATGAAAATGTTCTGGGTTGTAAAGGCAATATTATCAGAGCATAAGTCAATATGCAATTCAATGAATTGCAAAAATCAGAGTCAGTGGGAAACAACATTAGATGGACGTGAATGTGGTACCCACATTTTCTGGTGATTATTTTATATATAATACTCATGCCCTTATTCATTTACTCATGTACCCTGATTTGAATGGCTTCCCCAGCCAGTACCAGTACCTCTACCCCCATGTCTCCGGGTGACTATGGTAGAAAGTCTAGTATCTTGGAACCACATATATTTGAAAGATCAATCAAACAAAATGCGAGGCGTAGCTGCAGCCAACACTGACCACAAGCTAAAATCATACTAAAATATCCTTTCTGATACACCTTGAAGGAGAACAAAGACAGTTCCGAGCGTATATTTATTTCAAGTGTATTTTTTTGGGACTTCTTAGTTATTTCCAATGCAGTGTAATTTGCATACTGCCAGACAGCTCATATCTTGGTTCGAATATTAGATGTTAAAAATCTGTTTGTGTTAATCATGGCACTAAATTACATTAAATCTGTTACTAAATGTAGTGGCTGGTAATTGACACGATAATTTCTCAGTAAAACAGGTCTTTTAAATAGGCTTGAACCTCAGTTATAAATATGTCAGAGCAATGGATGTTTTGTAATTTGTATTAATAATTTAATTAGGCTAAACAACTTGGGAAAATTAGTGAAAATACTATAGTTTATATAAGATCTGAGTTTGTGTGATTGTGTTCATGATGCCACTGGAGCTGAACTTTGATATACATGCAATATTTTCCTTTTCTCATTAGTTCATTTTTTTGCAGTCTGGAGAAAATGGGAGGCCTTGTGTGGAATAAAGTGGTCAAGCAGCACCAAGGATGGCGCCTTATCACATGCATTTGGCTGCATGCTGGAGTGGTTCATCTGCTTGCCAACATGTTGAGTCTCTTGTTTATAGGGATTCGCCTTGAGCAGGAGTTTGGTTTTGGTGAGTTTTATAAGATTTTATGTGCTTTGAGACTATACTCTAGTAGTCATATTTCTTTAGAATCTTTTGTAGATATTCAGTTGTAACTTTTTCCAGTTATATTTGGTTGGTTGAAACTGCATGTTGTGTTGTTTCTGCTCCCTTAGACATCTTTTGCATTATGCTAGTCTTTTATTCAAAAGAGCATAATCACTTGGGAGGGGCTGGATGTCCACGTATTGAGGTTCTCAATAGACTGCTAGTATGAATGACCAATGTGAAAGCACTAAACTATTAGATTTATTTCTGTAAAGAGATAAGCAAGCTTGTTTGTTGTCTTTTATCTGGATATAGTGGGAATTTCTACAGGACCAGGGAAGATAACGTGACCTTTTCTAGAGAGCCTGAAGCTAGGCATGTTTAAGAATAGTTAGTTTGTTTGTCATTGGACGATTCTGTTCTATGATGTCATAGTAATTCCTGCATTCTTGAAGCTGCTGCTTCCAAGAATATGGGACACACACACAGACATACAAACACATATGCACACGCGCACACACACACGTGCACGCACACACACGCACGCACATGCATGCACACACACACGCACACGTACACACATGTGCACAGACACATTTTTCAGAGTAAAGTTTATTGAAGCAATCATTTAATGCTATACTTCAGTGTTTGATTAATGGTACTAAGCCTAGTCTCATGGAGCTATAGTTAAAACATAAAGCTAAGTTTAAAAGATGACTAGTTACTGACCATGTTGAGATAAATCCATGATTCCATGTTACTCATGTGGCCTTGTGCTAGAATGAACATTTATAGAGCGTTTGAGCTAGCGTATAACACGTCATAAGGAAACTATAGAAAATTGTATATAGATAGCATAGAATTTTAAGATTATAACTGAGCAAAGCTTCAAACGGGTTTGTTTTAATTATGTCTTGAAATTTGGATTGTCATTTGTGCACAATTGCAAGATATTAGCAAAAGCTTCAAACGGGTTTGAATAAATTATGTCTCGAAATTTTGATTGTCATTTATGCACAGTTTCAAGATATATGATGCTTTGCGTAGCAACAAAATATGTCTATAAGATTCAACACATGTATGACAACTTCAAAATGTGGAAATCATACAATTTTGTAAAAGGTAGATAGAAGTATAATAAGATAGCTTACAAAGATTAGAAGTATAGAAAAACATAGACAATTATTCATCAATACTAGATAGCATATAAAATAGGGTATTACAGAAACTGAATAAGGCTTTAAATGGGTTTTTGTTTTATCATTCCTAAGAATTGTGATTTCGATGTAAAACCTATTTTTAAGACGTATAACAGTCACAAACTATGGTAATAATACCCTTTTTTCTGTAGACAGATAAGATTATGTACAGATGGCATTTCCATTAAATGCAAATAGAATTTCCTTTTTCTTTTCCAAAATGGGAACACAATGGAAATATTTTCTGAATTGTTTGTCTGGGAAATCTTTTCCCGGTGCTTCCTACAAAATGTTGGGGGAAACATATAATTCATTTCCTGGCCATTTAGAAGTGGGCCACATCCTGGGGACCTCACCATAGTTCACCTGTTATGTTCCAAGGAAAAATCCCTGCTGCATCAGATTTTTTTTCCCCCAAAGCAGACATTTAAATCAAAATTTGGTATGCACTTAAAAATCAGAACTTAGGTCTGTATAAAAAGATTTTAGCTCAGCCTGGCATTTATTCTTTAAATCAGTTTATAAAGTTAAAAAAAAAAAAATAAATCTGGTGACACATAGTGTTTCTCTGTTTCCAAAATTTTGGTTTTTGGGAAACTTGTGCCATACTTCCACTCTTTGGTTAACTCAAAGATAGCTTATGCATCAAAACATCAGTCTGATTAGGTTGCTGAATTGAATAAGATTAACATACAATCACCTACTGCTGTACCCTTGTGAATTGCTTTCCTTGTTTAACACTTGTCTTCACACTACTTATTTACTCTGTCAATGCTAATCTCACCCCCATTAGACAAGAAGACAGCATAGATGTGTGCGAGATGCTTTCAAGTTGCATGCACACATGAAAAATCTCATCATCAAATTAATAAGGTTTAACTTGGTATCAATGCTAAATGCGATTAAAATGATGCTCACCACATGTCAATAAAAAGGAAGTACATTTTATATAATGGTTTCAGGCTGCTGATTTTTTTTGTTAAATGCAGAGTTTTCATGAAAAAAGCTATTGAGTTCTGACTAACGTATTATTTTATTTTCAATATTTTGTTTCTGAGGCATGATGCCTCTGTTTGTATAACATCTTGGCAAGCAAGCATATTCTCTGTTTGGTTTAGCTGTATATTTCCAACATGCGTGTACGCAGAATCATGGATTCAAATACTCCGTACTTATCTGAATTTATTGTTTGTGCAAATGCTATATTGACTGCAATGCATTCGCGTTAGTTAAAGCACAGTTTCAATTTTATTCTATTCGTGTGTTTAGTCATTTAATTGATTACATGCCTTGCTGACTTTGTTGAATGAAACACATCCAAATACAAAATGGTATCTATAATTTGAGGTTTGTGGTTTGCAGTGAGGATTGGAATAGTCTATCTACTCTCTGCTTTTGGTGGTAGTGTGATGTCAGCCCTTTTTATCCAGAATGGTGTATCAGTTGGAGCATCTGGTGCATTATTTGGGTTGTTAGGAGCTATGCTTTCAGAGCTTATTACAAATTGGACAATCTATGCTAATAAGGTTAGTAGCAGTTTCCATTGCCCCTTTTCTAAAATAATTAGAGATTAAATCTTAAAAAGTTACTATTTGGTTCTTGCAGTTTAAATATGAATGGAATTTCTATTACTTTGTATCTAAAGCTTATGATTTGTCTCTCTAGTTTGCAGCACTACTTACGCTAATACTCATCATCGCCATCAACTTGGCTTTTGGGTTACTACCTCATGTAGATAACTTTGCCCATCTTGGAGGGTTTATATCTGGATTTCTTCTTGGATTTGTGTTTCTGGTTCGGCCTCAATTTGGATGGGTAAACCTTAGAGATGTACCCCCTGGATATGACACGAATTCTGTTGCCAAATCTAAGCACATGACATATCAATATATCTTGGGGCTGTTGGCTCTTATTCTTCTAATTATTGGGTGAGTTTTTCTTCCACTTCATTTTGTTTCTGTTACATTATTGTACATGATAATAAACAAGAGCATGAATACTGTAATATTTTGATGTCTCTCCAACCACAACCTACATACCCACAAATCTAAAAACATGGCTTTCTAGGACAAGGTTTATGCATGGAAGTGAAAAAGTGGAAGGTTCTACGAATAGCTTAGTTGTTGTTCAGGGTTAGATAATCCTGGTTGAGAT
Source organism: Torreya grandis (assembly GCA_037957365.1). Lineage (NCBI taxonomy): Eukaryota > Viridiplantae > Streptophyta > Pinopsida > Cupressales > Taxaceae > Torreya > Torreya grandis. The sequence continues at coordinate 3,957,690 of JARHVA010000384.1, forward strand.
GGGAATGAGGGGGATCTCTTTTACATTGTCTGCTTATTGGGATTTGTGGGTGAGGCTATTCCAAATGCCATACCTGTTGTAGTAGCTCAACAATGTGTAGGCATTGGCGTGAGGCATATTCCATCTGGGAACAAAAGGCATTTTGGAAAACATATTTGACTTTGCTTGGAAGTTTTGATAGGTCCGAGACCTAGTTTAGCAGTTTTTCAAGAGAAGTTATACTTTGGTTAAAAACTTAGATGGGATTGTAATTGGTAGTTAATACTTTTTTACACGGGGAAAATATGAAATTCAAATTGAATCATGGAATAAGAGTTGCACCATTGGAAATGGCCTTTCATGAGTTTTCCAGTGATTTATAATATGCCCATATTTAATCAAATCATGGATAGATTTTAGACACAATACTTACAAAAGGATGTCTAAAAGCTCATGTACAGGGCTGGCATTCAGACGTTAGATGAACAGCCAAGGAGTGAGCTTTGGAAAGGGTAGAGCAATTATTTGAGAACAATGAGGAAATCCACCAAACAAGCATACACAGTGAAATAAAGAAAGGTGCAATGATTAAGTCTCTGCCATGTTTGTTCTTTCCCGAGGAGAAGTCCATGTCTAATGCAGTGAGTTATTGTTTATTGTTACAACCCACTTCTAGAGAGGATTCACCTGTCATTTTGGAGATTTCACCTCCTACATATCTATCAAGTTAATGCATTGCCCCAACGACTTGTTGCGGTCCATGAATGGTGTAGGGTCCATTACTGCTGTGTTTCTCAACATTGAAGTGCAGCAAGTTTTCTCCGTAATGCTTATATAAAATAATAGAAAAACAAGGTAATTATTCACCCTTGTTAGCTAGAATTGCTTGTTTTCTAAGCCGTCTATAATGGCTGAAATTGGATTGTTTAATATTTGCATAAAATAGATGAATTTGGCATAATCATCATTTATGATTCTATTTCAGCTTTTATGGATAGCTTTCATAGCTTAGGATTTTAGACATAGAAAGGTCATTGTAAAATCCCTGGCATGGATTTAGAACTAGGGCGGTGTATGAAAATTCATGGTAGTAAACCTCTCCAAAGTACTCGTGCTTATTTGCTTCCACTCCAATATTTTCTGCTTTTGATTCCTATACAAATTTTCCTTCAACAAATTTTTTTAATCAAAATATTGCTTTTGCAACTATAATCATATTAAACTACTCCATCATTAATGTTTTCCCTGACTCATATAGCCTGTTGGTTTTCCGAATGCTCATGATCTGCTTCTATTTAAAAATATTCTTTGCCTGATTGTTAGGTGATGAAGAGAATCCTTTATGGCACGTCTAGAAAGCCTTTCTGAATGCATGCTATTGCTGAGTATTCTGTGACCTACACTCTTTATGGTTTATGAGATTGGGTTGTGTGCCGGGAAATTCTCTCTATTTGTTTGCAAATAAATTAATGAATATTTTGGTCCATATGCCTTCTTTTTGAAGGACTAGTAGTCTAAGACATTGCCATATAATGATGCATACAACGTTTACAATGCTTTATAGCCATTGGCCTCAGGCACAGATATTATCCTGTGATATGCACCGTACACAATTTTAATTATACATGATTGATAGGGTGCATCAAAATGGTACATTACAGATTCATTTGACAAGTATTTCTCTTTTTTTTAGCCAAGAAGTACCTTTTTTAAATCTTCAAAATATTTGTGCTAATGTAACCACTGCCTACATATCTGTTGTTATCCATGCCTTTTAGAACAGACTGCAATAAGTAAGATAGTAATCAAGACAATATGATAATCTACACATGAAGTATGTAGCACTCTTCTTTTGTGACCTCCGAGCATGCTGCATACTGCTGGAATGTTCTCTATTCCATAGGAGAGGTGTGGAGAATTAAGAGAACTTGGCTGGTTAAGAGTAAATCAAATTTAGGTCATATGCTCAAGCTCATCCTAGTTGCTTTGTTTTCCAGGTATACTGTTGGCTTGGTAATGCTCTTTCGTGGAGTGAATGCAAACAAGCATTGCAGCTGGTGCCATTATCTAGATTGTGTGAGAACAAGCAGGTGGAGTTGTAATGACAGAACTATTTCTTGCCAGGTATTGAGGCCATAAGCAAATTCAACATAGGAACAGAGAAGAGCTTGAAGTTCCTTTCAATGGCCAATATTGTCAGTTTGATCATAATTTATATCAGCTATGTTCTTTTGCTAATCAACCTTGCCTCGACTTTGTTGCAGGAAATTGATAGCGACAATTCATTTACATTGACATGTAATGATGGCAAGACTAAAATATATCCGTTCTCAAATGTATCTGCAGCTAGAAAAAGACAGCTTTGTATTCAACAATGCTCTTAGATTAAACTCTATATGTGCGCTGTTTATTCATAGTATAAAAGGTGAAGGGCATGACTCGGTGACGGTTTTCTTCTGACCAAATTCTTTACTGCTTGTAAATTTAATAAGTGATAATAACTCGTTGCCATGTTGTAAAGTTATTGCTATTCTTTATTGGCAATTAGTAGTCAGATATTGATATAGGGTTGAATTTACTCCTTATTAAGTTTTATTCAATATGTTTTAGTATACACGGGCCAGCCCCATCTAGTAATGAAATGCCTTGACACAATTCAGTTAGTATGAATTTCGGATATATACGTAAACTCAAATCGATCGGGAAGAATTAATTTTCAATTATGGTAGGAAACCTGAATATGAGCTGGATGTACAATATTTGTTGGGTGTTATGTCAGATAGGGTAGTTGTCTTATGCATTGGATTTTCAAGAACAATCTTTGAATGCAATTCTGGTACTATGCTCTACTCTTATAATTGGTAAATAACATGCTTCATGTGAAAGAGTGGTTACGCATTTGCAGATGTAGCTATTGTAAGCCCTATAGTTTGCCACTCTGCTGAATAATCTAAATGTTGGTATTATTAGTAGTTGGATATTGTCTGCTATTTAAAATTGAAGGGGATCTTTTTTTTGACTCTCATAGCTTTGAATGGTACCTAATAATTGGAAAAAGCATGCGTGGTATCTTGATTTGGTGCTGTAAAACAGCTTTTAATCTGTGATTCCTTTGGCATCAAGAACTGGCGTCGTGCATATCTCACATAACGTAATTTATTTTGTTAAATAAAGAGTATTATATTATATTGTGGTCGGAGAAGAAAATATGCATAGCTTATATTGGCCATTTGCATTGATCTGCTCGAACATGTACAATTGATATTGTTAAACTGCTTAATATAATTCAAAATACTAACATACAGAATGCCCCAGACATGAATGTGAATGGATTATTCACGGATTGTACATCTATAGGACAAAACATTATACGAATCCTTGCACGAAGATTGCATATAAAAACTGAAGACATGCTCGTGTGTGACCAAATGCTATGGAAGAGCAAACTTGATGACCAACATGGTTCTTGCAGTGTACTGATTTTATGAATGTCAACGGGAAACATCAAAAATTACCCACAAATTGATTTCAGTAAGTTTGATTAATATCATGTATTAATTATAGGAATTCTGTAGATCCAAAAGTCCAGTCAAATGATATAATGTAAAGTGAAGGCATAGTCTTAGACCTAACAATCTCAACCACCTAGTTGAGATTGTTGATTCAGGTCACTTGGCAAGATGCACATCTATGTATGAATTTGTGCATTTGGTAAGATGCATAAGATAAACTGATACTGATCTGCATGCCTTCATAAATAATGATACAATCTTTCTGGGTCAGAACAACCAATATTTAGAATTGCGTAAAAGCTAAGAATGTGATTCATTGTAGCATATGATTAACAATTTCTTGGCATGGATTGGATTGCTTGGCATGCTCAAAGGATTTGTGGCATATGCATTCATACATGGATTGACGATGAGAAAATAGTACCACATTTGACACACATGGAGTTCATAGAAATTCAATTCAAGCAGTGGTATAAATGACAAGCTTTCTCAAACTAGATTACCCATTATATAGTAATGATAAAAACTTATTTATTCAACTAGGATGAGATTTGGAAAAAATGAACTTTGTAGAAAAATCATGTAATATATTTGTATATGTTCACAAGAGACCTTGTAGGATTTAAATTAGATGGAGTACAAAAAGTTTGATTCGTGTGGTGCCGAGGAGGTTGTATGATGGACAATATTGCAACTATTTAAACTTAATGGATTTGTTCAAAGTTGCGGATTGTAGAACACGCAATAGAATTTAATACAAAATGTAGAAACAATCATTACACATTACAATGCATGAGATTAGCATAACAATGACACTTTCTTTGAAATTTAAGAAGAGGGAAAAGTACATATGCATACAATGTGTAGTAAGGTTAGGAGATCATAGTCTTATGATTGGAAGGGGAATGTGCCTTGCTAATTTCTGTAGATTGCGAGTGACCAAAAAGACGAGGAGAACAAGCTCGTGTGATCAAGGAGAGGGATGGGACATCCTAATTAATTTGTCTCAACTAGAAGATGATCATTTAGATGTTAGATACACAAAGCATTCTAACATGTGGGAGAGATCACTGATTGATACAAGATACTCAAGGCATGCAAGCCGATTGGAAAGGGGACCATGATTGCCCTTTTCCTATTGGATGAGCTACAATATAACATTCTTTTAAATTGGTTACAACTGATGATGGTTATAAAGAACAGTTATAACAATGGTCCATCCTCTGCTCTAGTGATAGTTGAACTACCTGTAGATGTGATGTTTGAACTTCCAGTATGTGTCACGTTGACATTGGGTTTTGACATGGGGCAAGCATAGAGAGTGTCCCCTCGGGTGTCATGTGGCATCGGGATGTTGACAAGTGGACACAGATTGTAGAGGCTCTATGCAAAATTACAAAGGACGTGGTATATTGAAAAGCAAAATGCACGTGTGAGGAAGTGTTGTGAGATTGCAAGGATGTTGTGCAACATTATGCAGTAGTACACGGCATTAAAGAGTCTGAATAATGCACATGATATTGCATAAGTTGTGAATACTGAATAGTGATTGATGCAAGGTTGCAGGAGCGACGAATGCTATGTTGTGAGATGCATAAGATACAGAGGTTGTGAGTGTTGTGAAGTGTTTGTGTGGGACTGCAAAAGCTGTGAACTAAGAGTGCTACATTACAAAAATTGCAAATGTTATAAAATGCATGCGATGTTATGCGGTACTGTGAGTTCTATAATGTAGATGCATCTTGGCACTTCAAAAGCACGTAATGCTGCAAACAATCTCTATGGATGCTATAAATGTTTGTAGGCTATGAGGGATGCATGAAAACGCATGGCATTGGGCATGCAAACCTTAACTTAGAGCTTTGCACCAACGTGAGGTGAACTAGTCACGCTAAGCAATGCACAAGGAGGTGGTTCCAACGTTGGACTGATGGCACATAGGTTGGTGTGAAGATCAACTTGTGGAAGTCCTTGGTGTTGTGTGTTACCTTGAGGTATGCCAATTAAGGGGAGTGTTGAACAAGGGACGTTGACTTCGATGCTGGCAATCTGGGGCGAGCCAATCAGATCGTGCAAGCCATCTTCCAGTGCATATAACTTTTTCAAGTATGTTCTGATAGTGGACTATAATATGTTTCCGGAAGGGCCAACTTGCGATTTAGAAGTTCACTAGCTATTTAGCTAAGTTCACTAGCTATTTAGCTAAGTTATTGATCCTCTGAAAGCTCCAAAAACACTTACGGAGGTTTCTAAAAATTCCATCTAAGCTATGAAGTTGTGCCAGTGCCATGCAAAGAAGTATTTACACTGCTCTACATCTCTATGCATATATCAAAGTTACAATAAAATTTAACATGTTTTTCTACAACAAACCTTAATTTTGATTTATCTCCATCCTTTTTAAGTTTGCAAACTCAACAACTTATTTATAACAACAATCTCTTATTATTTTTCCATTTCCATGGGGGCATACAAGTTGAGAATGAACGTCCTTCCCTTGTGCTTAAAAATATATGTTTAGATAAAGATAATTCTATTTCATACATTTTAAAATGATATGGAGGGGACAGACCTACCCATTGACTTAAAACTTGCTTGCATGATGCTAATGGTCAATTTAAAAATATTTGGCATCAAAACAACTTTTTTTTTTTTGGGCGGTTGGTACATGCACCAAAATTTACGAGTAAAGAAAGATGTAACCAAAGTGTTAGTGAGAAAGGTAGGGTAGAGTTTCTATGTTGGATAGTTTTTAGTTTTTAGTTTTTTTTTAAAAAGAATGTGGAAACAAATTAGGTGGAATTAGATGCTTTCAAAATCTAAAATTTGATAGTGAGGTGGGTTGTCACTTGAATGATTGAGTGATAATTTATGATTTTATTAAAGTATTTAATTTATAGAGGTAAATATAAGATATGTTTATAATAATAAGATAGATGGTGATTTCATGGTCTATGAAATAAAGAAGATGATTTTTGGTTAAACTATGTAAGATGTTTTTAGATCAATGTTTTGGATTATATTCGGTGAACGAATGAGGTGGAATTAGATATTTATAAAATCTAATATACTTGATGGTGAGGTGGGTTGTGGGTTGAATGATTGACTGACAACTTATCAAAGCATGTAATTTATAGCGACAAACATAAGATATATATATCATCAACATTTTAGATCACATTTTATAAACCAATATCAAGATGAGCAAATAAGAGAATGGTAAGATTAAATAGTAAACCCAAGTTTCAATTTATAAACGTTAACAATAAAATGTTGTATTATTGACAAAAATGAAAAAATAAAAAATAAATGAAATAACTTCAATAAATATGTTAATTAAGAAGAAGAAAATAAATAATAATTAATTTTAGTTTGTTATTGTTAAAAAAGTAAAAGTTAATACTTCTAAGAACATTGGAAATAAAAGTTAGATTTTAAATTGGGGAATTCTATAAAAAATTTAAAAGTTGAAAAATTTATATTTTTGTGATTTGTTGATACAATAGATAATAACATCTAAGTTAATTGATAAAAGAAAAGTGTATATATATTTTAATTTGAATAAAGAGTAAGGAAAGAAGTAGGTAAAGAGAAAAAAATTAACATGCAAAGAGACATAAGCAAAAGGAAATGGAAAGGAAACAAAAAGGGATTTGATCTAAGACGACCTAAGAACCAAGAAGACAACAAACCATTAGGGAATAGGATGGATAACACAGGAAGATAAGCTTTTATTTAGATCATTTTTATATAAATTAATGGTTGGTCCTAAGATTGGTTTAATTCCAGACCTCCATCACTATTTAAATTGTTATCATACCTACGAATTTTTATTGCTTCTCTTAGACAACGTTTGAAATAGTGGTCATTTATGGCCAACACCTTGGTATTATTAAAGCAAATATGATGACAAATTTTGAAGGAATGTTCAGCTAAAGCTAAATTAACCACTTTTTCCTTGTTAATATCTACAACATGTTTGTTTACCCTTGTGTTGATGGAGCGACATGTCTCCCCAATATATGACACCCCACAAGAACAATCAATTTTATACACTCCACTTCTAAGAGTTGGTTCTAAATTGTCTTTGCATGACTTGATCAATCTTCTAGGTTTTTTGTGATGGAGAAAGGTAGTATGAATGTTCTCACTATTTAATTTTTTGCCATTTTTCTATAAATTCCTTCAAAAAGTGGGAGGAAAGTAGTAGGTCTATTAGGGATGTCAACCAAAATTTTTGGTATATCAAGAGTATTCATAGTTGATTTGAAGGCTCTAGCATTCTATTTCTTTTTGTAACAATTATTCTTAAAACATTTAGTCAAATGTTTGATCTCATCCTCTAAGTGATCACCATTGTAAATTCTAAAAACTCTCACTACAAAGGTTTTAAGAAGCCCCATTGTTTGAGAAGAATTATGGTGGGAATTCATGTGTAGATAGAGATAAGTATGGGTAGATTTTCTGTAAACTTGTCATGAGAAAGATCCATTAGGTTTCCTAGAGAGGAGGACGTCTAGGAAGGGAAGTTTCCCTTCAGATTCTAGTTCCTTAGTGAACTTGATGGTATTGATAACTTTGTTTAAGTGGGTATGGAAGTATTCTAATCTCATTAAATCGTGAGGTTAATGTTATATCCTATTTGGGTAGTCTTTGAATATCGTGTCACTGTACTTCTGTAACTAGACATTTGTTGTTTATGAGATTTGGCATGTGTTTGGCACTACATTTATCTTATGAGCTTCATATTTTAGTATTTTAGTTTATACTATAATTGATTATATTACATTTAGTTATGATTTTTATGATTATCATTGGAGTCGGTATTGTTGATGTCACTATGTGATTGCAAGATTGAGCTAGGTCTAGGTTTGAAAGAACCACCAAACTATCGCACCAACATCTTATAGGTAAATGAGAATAAGGTTAATAACTGAGATTGATTCAATTATCCACCATATCCTTTGTGATGTCTCATATTGTATTAACCTAATGTTTGCACGATCTGTTTCTATTTTTTAGAAAGTGTCATTGGCTTCTAAATAATTATGCTTGATATGTTTATTTGAATTCTATTATCTATCATGACCATTCGAGTCAGTTGTTTGAGTAATAAGAGCTTGCAATTGTTTTTGGAGGAATTACTTTAAAAAACCTTTGAGCTTTTGTGATGCTTTAACATGTTTTGCTAATGTAGCATAACATTAGCACCTTGGAGCATAAATGTCATTTAGAATATATTTGGGGGCTTAATGGTTATTAGTCATCATGTCTTATTTACATGACTTTCTTGCTTGTAAATATGGCCCTTTTGACCCATGATGAGGCTCTAGACATCCACTTCTAAGGTTTGGCATTTGACTTGGTGTTGGATAAAATAACCACTAAATAATGATTAGGGTTTTCATTGGATGGGAAAATAGATGGAATAGTAACTAATTTGCATTGTTGACTTCGATGGAGGCAATGAGTGTAAAAAGTGAAAAGGAGGACCTAGGGTTTTGTATACACCTAAAAATTACATGATACGACATTTCGATACAAATCTAATGGTGATGCAATGACCTCTTATTTTGTGCTCCATAGGGAACTCTCTAGCTTTAAACCCCTCCATGCTTTCACGTTCCTCTTTTGACCCCTTTCGGTCCACTTGATCATGACCTTCCTAGTCATTTCCACATTGTTTTAAAAACTGGATATGAGTGATAAAACTGCCACCCCATGTGACATAACCTCTCCCCTCAGTTATGAAACCACCCCTTAGTTTCCATAACCATTGCAACAATTTTAAAACCTAAGAGGCGGTTCTACCATATACGGGTTGTTATGCAATAAAAAAGTGGTGGTTTAGTTATATTATAGGGTAGTTTTGATAAGATAAATGATAGTTCTGAAACTGCCCCTGCATAAATGACAGTTCTATCATAGTGGAAATGCCTTCCAAAGTTAGCTCTTATGACACCCATTTTCACATATTTTTTTACAATTAGCTTCACATTTCTTATTCTTATCACTTGTGTTCGCTTCCAATTATGCCCATCTCACTCACTCTCCTAATTTTAGCCTTCTTCAATTCATCTCAAGTTGAACTCACCATCACACTTAGTTAAACTCTCCCATGCAAACTCCATTCTCTTCCTCCTAGGACAATTTTGAACTAATTTTAGATCCAAAAATTACCATTAGAGATTGTTATCGAGAAGCTTTTACAACCACAACCTTGCTATAATTACTAAAATATTTAGCTCCTAGTATTTTTGAGTCAACCCCATAGTTGCAAATGAAGAAGTGTCATTGGTAAGAGCAACACAAACCTTGCAAGCCAAGATATTAGCCAACTTCAATTCAACTACTATTTTTTTTTATGGATTGTGTGTTCTCCCCTTTTCTATCTTGTTCTAGAGTTTGTGCATCTCCAGCTAGAGAGTTTTTTGAATCTACATAAGAGCATACAGAGCCAACATGCTGAGGATCCTTCTATCAACACACTACTTGCACTTCAGTGGATTTATTCTATAATCATGTTAGAGTTATTTTGATTTCTAATAGTTGTTCTTTGTTAGATTATATTTAATATAACTTGTTATTGTGATTAAATTAGTTTTCCGTTTAAAAGAGAAAAAAACAAATTTGATGGTGAAATAGATCAATCTCTTTCATTTGTTTTTGCTACAAAAACACAATTAATTTTGATTTATGCTTGCATTCAATAGATTAGTTTCATTTCAAGTTAATAATACATCTTGTCAATCAATATAAAAATATATATTAACAAATATTCAATTCATTTCCAACCAAGACAACCTTTCTTTTAGTCAAGATCTAGACAAACTTCTTGCATCTTAAATAATCACCTAGGCAAACATAAAAACATAGACAACCATAGGTGAATGTCTGAAGGTAGTAGATTGATAATCTTATTGGTTTTAAAAGGTTTAAAACATTGTCATTTATCTCTTTCAAAACATAAAATCATAATTTATATCTTTTATTTTCATCCTATCCATTCATTAAAAAAAGATTGTTTGTAGCAAGTTAGAAAGGTTGAAAAGCTAGCCTAGTTTGCTTACAAGGAAAAATCATAAGAAGTGATTCATTGCTTTTGTTTTAGATAAGATTTATTCTCATATTTCTTATGCACAATAGATTCAATTCATGGATTTAGTTCATTTCAAGTAAACCAATTAAAATAAATGAAAACATTTAATCTAGTTTGCATATATATAGATCTATGAAAAACCAACATCTTGCATAACAATATAAGTTTCTTCCCTCTCCCATTGCATGCATTCCAAACATTGAAAAGGATAAAAAAGAGTTTTGCTTTCAATTATTTTCAATATGGATATTCTTTACTTTCAACACTTTGTCTTTAGTAAGCAAGTATTCATTGGTTAAAAACCTAGAAAATCCCAAAAATAATCAACAATAAAAACCTTACCATCTGTGAAAGTAACCACATCATATCAAAAGCCTTGCCATCTGTGCAAGAAACCACATCACATCAAAATATGCAAGCAACCACATCATATCAAAATCCTTGCCATTGATTCAAGGAAGCATATAATACATAAGCCTTGTCCATTAGTACAAGTAATACATATCAAAACCTCACTTTAACATTATAGAAAACACAATTTATAAGATATTTATTGAATAAGATCGTATACTTTAACCCTATATTTTTCCTAGTCTCTTTTGGATGACCCATCCTGAGATACTAGGTCTTATTCGACATGATCTATTCCATAGAGTTAGAGCACCTGGTCCCACCGTTGTCACACAGCCTGACGTTAGTGCTGAGTTGAGATGTGAGGTCTTTCAATCCACTCCAATTTTCCACCTCACTGAAGAGTCCTTAGCTGCTTTATAAGAATAAGAACACATCACCGATCTACCTATCATTATTCTCTCATAAAATAGGGGATGTCAATATAACTTTATCTAAGCTTAGTCACCCATTCATCCCATCTCCTCCTCCTTGAGTCTAGCCTAATATTAAATCATTCACACTTAGTGGATGACATTGGCTAGGCAAAGTCAACCCAATAGAGTAGATCTTCTCTCGCAAGTCATTCAACACAATCTCTCTCATTTCCTTGAGCCTAGCATTAACCAAGAACTCTACCTTCTTATGATATCAGAGACTGAAGGGATTTAGATCTCTATCTCCATGTAGCTTGACACTTTCAATGAGCATCAAGACATTATTGAGGTATTTTGGTTCCATCGCAAGAACCCATTTCCACCACCTATCCCAAATACCATTCCATTCAACAACTAGCCAAACCCCTAGCCCATCCATTACGTTAGATGCCTCGATCAGACCTCAAGGAGTTGAGTGTATAGGTTAGCATATGCTAATTTGTGTGCATAAAAATTAGTGAACCCAATGCGAATGACTTCATCCTTTGAATACCCATTTATTCTTCTTATCGTTTCCTTTCTCCATATTCTCTCCTTTGATGTATTTTTTGGGTATCTATATACCCCCAAAATATGTCTGGATAGGACATCAGTGCATCTCTTGGCCTAGAGGGCTACTGGAGAGGCCATTTTATCTTTAGTGAACCATCATTGATGAGTTGGAACAACCAAGATTCGACACTAATGTAGAACACTAATCCTAAAAATACTCCCTTCTTGACATTCAAGCAAGGACTGGGGTTATCATTCAAGAGATATGTGACGTAGCAGAAACCATAAGAAACTAACCTGACTCCAACACCATGAATCTTATAGGTGGAGGCTTGATCAATCCTCACATGGCCATAAGGCCATCTATTAGCTTGAAAATCCTAGATAAAAAAAGTGTTTCCAAATATTATCACTATTTAGGAAGGATTCATCACTTAGAAGATGATGTTAATCATATGCAAGTTGTTACGTATCATTCCATTAGGAATTAAGATGCCTCCAACCCACTAGTGACCACTAATAATGCTATTCTCAAGGCTCTTACCCCAAATCAACCCCCTCATATAGCCTCATCTCAAGCATCTACCTTCCCCACATTGGAGACCTATGACCCCAATACTAACATTGGTCCAAATCAACTCATTAACACCCTAATGGGTCATATCCATGCCCTAATGGGTAGTATCCATGACCTAGAAAACAATCAAAAAGATTTGATCCAAGGGATAGGCCAAAACCCCCTTTCACCAACTCATCCCTCTTCTTACCTCATTCCAAAAATAACATAGCCCACATCATAACAACATACCTACATGCTTCTACCATTGCAAGAGTAAGTACCACAATAGAACCACGTCTCTCATCAACCTCTTGGAGACATTCTCACCCATGAGGTCCCCAACCCTGATGTCTCAAAAACTTATTCATCTTACCAACCACCCATTCAAACTCCAGTAGGGAGTGTATACATGTTTGCTCCACCAATACCAAACAATGCAGTAACAAATAATCCATCATTCCCTACACCTCCAAGTCACACATCTCCCACATATAATCATCCTCCACAGATGGAATATGTCCCACCCCATATCTCACTATGCTACACATAGATGACCCATAAACCACCATAACAAACTTTGTACCCTTTTCCACAACAAGTCACAATGTCTTTCGCATCCCCTAGTGTTCCTTCATACTTCTACATGTATTTGAAGTCTACTTAGTTAGAAAATTATTCCTTTGCCTACTCCATGCCACCCTATTAATTTTCATCCACACCTCCTAGTAGCTATCAGGCCAACCCATACACTACCCCACCTCCTCATACTAGCATCACCATAATGTCAATAAATTTTAACAACATGGGAACCTAAGCCAAATACCTTAAAGAACCCTTCGACATAAACATACAGGGAGTCCTTCTCCCACATCCCATACTAGATCTTACCAAATTCAAAGGGGAAGGGGATCCCAATGCACATGTGAAGGTATATGCCACTAATTTCAAGGAGCTCATACTTTTGGATGGGGTTGTATCAAAGATATTCCCTAAGACACTCGAAGGGATAGCCCTTGACTAGTACTATCACCTCCCTGAAGGGTCCATACACTCCTTCTGCCAATTTATGGCTGAGTTTGTCAAAGTTTTTGACATGCACAAACTCTTAAAGACTGAAATTTGAGAGTTATTTCATATCAAATAAGAATACAATGAATCAACTACCCATTTCATCACCATATGGTGGCAGGTCCTATATTCCTCTGTTAGTGCACCCAATATGGACCAACAAGAGTTATGCAATATTTTCCTCCATTCTCTTAACAAATAAATGAGAGAAGACATACAAAAGTTCCCATATCGATTATATAATGAGTCCCTCAAAAGTGCACTATGCATTGTCTAAGCAACCATTGATAATGGATGGGGAACTTATGAAACCAATGGGCACATCATCAACCCCATTTAAAATAATGGGGTATTTCATGTTATGAACCAAATCCAAAATAACATGAATAACCAAGGTCCCAATATCTTGAATCAAAATAGGAATGCTACTATTGATGGTGTCACCGATCAAGCCAATAAACAAAACCTTACAAATAATGGTTAATACCCACCTACAAATAACACCACCAACACCAACAATGCAAGGGGTAGGAATCAAAGTCCTCCTCTTGCCATTAATGTGGTTGATTTTAACCAACCACTACCTTGTAATGCATAATATCAATACCATAATCAAAATTAGTATCAATCAAATGAACAATACCCCAGTTCCAAAACCAAAACTATTACCCACACAACAACCAATAAAGGTTCAGGTAGTAAGGACAGAACATGAGACCTAGGGATTATGATCCTAACGTCTATTATCTCTTACACAAAGTCATAGGTCCTGACACTTGGGATTCTTGAGAATATAACAAGTTTATAAAAAGGCTCCCATAAGAGAAAAGGCAAATGTTTATGGATATGTTCCTAAGAGGTGCGTACGTAAACACCTAGACCCTTCCAATGGTCCTATCACTCCCCAAAACCAGAACCTAAAAAATTATGACAACCCTTTCCCTAACCACCAAGCACACTTTGCTCAAGGTTAAAAACAAAATAATCCATCAGGTCACCTTGATAAACATAATCAATCCATGATAATAGGCAATCATGATACTGAAGTCTCCACTTTCAGGGTGCCAAACACTGATGTGGCTCCTTAGTTTCAAATTCAAGGCAAAACTCAAATGATAGGAGTCATAGATTTAGAAGTCAAGGAGGAAGTAAACACCATTAATCACATTAGGGAGTACCAACCCATGACCATATATCCATCAAATATCCTAGAAACTGAATCCATTCCTAAACTCATAGGTAGCTACGACTTGATCTCTAACCTAACTAAAACATTCTCTCATATATCTTTTTTAGATCTACTCAAGAACTCACCTGGTCACTAGTCGGCCTAGTTTTATGCCCTAGGATTGGGGCATTTATCTAGTGTCACTCCCCCTCTGCGAGCCCAAATCAACCTTGTTGATATGGACATGTTCTCACCTAGTCAAGGATTACACGAAGCTAACTACTTCTTTGACTTATGAAGCCTACCAACTAACTCTGAATTAGCTAGGAGGGGAAATCCAACTTTATTTATACAAGTATGGATCTAAAATAACTATGTAAAAAGAGCCATGGTCAATGATGGAGCATTGATCAATATTGTCCCCTTCTCTTTATTACAAAAACTTGGTTATAGGGAAACCGATTTATCTACTACACGTAATATCCTTCACAACTACGATAGCCTCAAGTCCACTTCCATAGGAACCATTGCATTCCAAATCACTCTGGGCCCCAAGACAGTCTTGATTTAATTTTACATCATAAATAAGGACATTAATTACAATATGATCTTGGGGTACCCTTGGATACACTGAATGAAGGCTATTCCTTCCACCCTATGTCAACAAATTTGATTTCTACACCTAAAGAAGCTTTTCATTGCTCAAGGGGATCCTAAACCCTTTGATATGTTACAAGCCAACATGCACAAACAAATAGGGTTGCACATCAATTATCACTTACCCACCAATGGGGTTATGAAACATCCATAGTTAGTCAGTGTCACTGAAATCTCAAAGCTTAAAGTGGTCATCCTGAAGAAAGGGGAGGAGGTCCCCCAAGCTATGTTAAAATATAATTTAGGTGAAAAAGACATAACAATGACCAAAATGATCCCCAACTTGGATCCAACCACTAATGCCACTATTTCCTCCCTATCTACCACATAAATTATCAATGTAATGGAGAAAGACACACCTCTAGTTCTTCCCTTTGATCTATGAGGGGTAGGAACCTACAACTTCTATGGACCTTAGGGCTAACAATCCTAAAGGGGGTTGGCTTGCCTACTTGAGATTTACACGATGGAGGTATCCAAAGATAAATAAACCCCTCCACTTAGAAACCATCCTATCAACTTTTAACATGGCTGCCCGACATTCAACCACATGATGACATGGCCCAATCTAGATTCTACCCTCATCACTGCCGAACCACTTCAGAGTATGCTTGTCGATTACATTATGACAAGCCCCTACCAATTATTTAGAGTCTTTGACCCATTGAGGTTCCTCCCCCTAAAGATGTCAGTCTTCTTACATCAACCCACACTCGGTCCTATTTCTCATCACGCTTTGAACCCATTGACAATTGGTCAAACCACTCCCTCCCTCCACTCATCCCTATACGTAAAGAGAGGGTCTACAATGTGATAGTGGTTAAATTAGAAATCAACATCGAAACTCATAGTTACCCATATGTCCCCAAAGAAGGACCCCTCATCCCCATCATATAGAAAAAAGGCCTTGACAAATCACTCACTAAATTCTTATAAGCTTTCCCACACATAATGATGGGGAAAATAGTGTTGCCCATTCCCTATCCACAATATTATAAATTGCACAGCTATACCCCTGCACCTCTTCTCTCAAAACAAGACCTTAATTACACTTGAATACTCTCCATACCTAAGCAAGACCCCAATATGTCGGTATTCTTCTAACTCTGAAAAGGAAGTCAAGTAAATGATCTTTAAAATTTATGGAAGCTCTCACCAACCTCGATCTAGAGCTTAGGAGACAATCTTTTAGATTCCTAGGATTTCTTCCCTTTCTTCTCTCACTGTACGAGACTAAGACACCCACACATACACAAACCCTCCTATTCACCCTACATAAGTGGCATGCTCACCAACTTCTTGATTCCAAGGCTAGGAGCCTTGAGGAGGGTAACTTGACATCTTCGACATTCACATAGTAGAGATATTGGAGAATGATGAAAATTTGCTTAACTCCTGTCACTACCATCAAGGACACTTGATAATTCATCACATGGAGTGAAATAACCACTTGAGTTGCCCCATTGATCTTAGATCACTTGTACAAAACCTTTGTCTTCCCTCGATTAGGCCTATACCCAAGGAGAGGATTTGTACCTTAATGATAGGAACCCCCAAAACCAACATTGATCTTCATGATTTCTTGAATGTTCTCAAAATCAAACACCCTCCCATACCACATGAGCAACCAATCCAAGAGCACATATTGATAAGCCATCACATGTGTACTTTAACCCAATATTAGTAGACATGAAATCAATCGTGTTCTATCACCAGTTATGTAAACTATAGGACTATCTTAGGATGTTTTTTTCAACAAAAAGGGGTCATGATGAATGGGTGTTTGAGTTCACAGAGGAGCTTGCTTGCACATAACCAGACGCCAAGATCAGGCAACCAAAGTTGTTTATGCCTCACCAACAGTATTATGAGTTTCATAATTATGCCCACAAGTACCCAATTTATGTTGGAGACCTTATCCTTATACTTGACAGTCAGATCAATAAAAAAAAGTAGAGGGTCAAATATTTAGACCTAATTGGCCAGGCCCCTATCTAATAACATAAGATTTCAATAATGAAGCCTATTAATTATGTACTTTAGAGGGCCAAAGAGTTTGGTGTGTCTGTAAAATCTTTGCATATTAAATGTTTATATATCTAGTTCTCATGTACCACCCCATTTTCATGTGCATTGCATTTCCATATGTCACATGTCCACAACATGGTAGAAGTATTGTTTTTTGGTTATTTAGTTGGTTGGTTTGCATAATACAATTTTTTTAGAATTATAGCACATAACATTCACCTTATTATCACATTTATTCACCACCTCAATTTGAACATGTTACATTGGTCTTTGTCCCAATTATTACGAGTAGAGTACACCTCTTTCCTTACATCTCCTTGTGCATCTTAGAAAAATGCTGGCCTACATTGAACTCTAGAAACTTACTTATGATAAGTGTCCCCCTTTATGATGCCTTTGAAAAATAAAACAATAGAATGCTCAAATGTAAGTGACTTTGCTTGCCTACCTTAGCCCTCGATGATGAGCCCTTATATCATACTAGTTGCATGGGACCAAGGTTTGAGGGTAGGATCCTTAAAAAAAAAGAAAAAGAAAAAAATTGAAAGTTAAAAGATTATGCAAATACAAAAGTCAAAATCATGCGTCTCTCACCCTTTGTTAACCTTCAATGTTGAGCCCTCACATCTTACTAGTTATGTGGGTTTGACATTAGGGGGAGATGCCCTTACTAACCTACATCTAGCCTTTGTTGATGAGCCCATGTGTCTTCTTGGTCACATGAGACTAGGTTTAGGGGGTCACACAGAGAAATAGAAGACAAATGCAAAATCAATGTTAAATAAAAAAATAGTGTCTAAAAAGAAAGTTCTTTAGAAAGGTTTGTCTATGTGTTTGTGTTCAAAGAAGGTAATCTTTTCCCACTCACCATCTCTATCAAAGTAGGTTCCCTTTAGATGAAGCCCATAAATTCAATATTCTATAAGTTTTACAAGAAGTATACATCTTCCTTTGCCCATAAGGATGAGGTCATATTCCTTTGTCTTATGAAATTTTGAGTCATGATTCACCTCCCATCTATTCTATTCCCCACTTTACATCCCTTGATAAAACTTAGAAGTAACTTATTGTGTGAACAAATTAATTAAGTAATCTCTTGTAAAAACAAATATTAACATAGTTGTAGGCACATATGAACATCTATCACAGTTAAAATGTTTGCATACATTTTGTTTCCACATATACATAAGCATTTCCCCATAGAAACATATCAAAAATGAAATAAAATACACATATCCATACATCATCACATGTCTAGTCCTCTAGAGTGTATAAAATGAAAATCTAATATAAAAATAAAGAAATCACATCTCATAATGATCAATAAAATATACGCCAAAACATCCATATATATGTGCCACATAGGTTGTGAGTTTATATAATAAAAAAACTAATACAAGCACCTCTGTAGAGGGCCAACATGCCTCAAGGCATCTCAAAAATAATCAAATATACATCAATGTGACTAAAACTTCTATAAAAAAGTCTTTTAATTTTGTCCTCCTTTGGAGGGGTCTTAAAGCAGTACAATGACCAGGGCTATCACTCCAACAATGTCTTCTACTTGTCTCTCCTCCTATTTCCCCTCCACTCTTTGTTAGTAGGTGGATGGGAGGGCGAGTCCTACTTGATCTTCCCTCTGATGCTATCTTCCCAGTCCTGTGACTAGAGGCTTCGATGCCTCCTCTCCTCACCATAGTGTCCACCATGGCCTTTGCTCTCCTCGCCCTAGATAACAGAGTGTTATTCTCTATCCTCAATCTCATTAGCATATTCAAGGCATGATATGTTGGAGAAAACACATTTACATGACACTCAATCCCTGTAGGAAGCCTAAGATCTACCAATAATTAGTATCATGTCTGGCCAGAGCTCAACTGAAACATATTGATCATGGTATCCCTGATCCTCCTCCTCTATGCACCCATAATAACTGTAATCACAAATCACATAGTATGAATTAGATCTAGATGACATACTAAAATAAAATATATGTAAAATTAGCTAAATAACTAAGAGAAATCAAAACATTAGCTATCAATCATAAATTAACAAAATCAATAATTTACCTAGATCTCCCTCCTGCCACTCAAGATTAGAGTCATCATCTAAAACCTCCTCCTCATCTATGTCCATATCCTCATCTAAATTAGTGTAACACTAGACCTCAGCCTCACCATCACCATCTCCTATATATTGATACTGTGTAGGTGCTTGTAGTGGTGGTGGTAGTGGCAACAATGGTGGACCCATTTATTGCTGCTATCTCACTCTAATCTATCCTCCTCCTACTCTAGATGCTTGTCATGCTGGTTTGGTGATAGGTACCCCTATCACTAGCAGGTGCCATGCTAGTCACCCCAACCTCACAACTCTCACCTTATGGGTCCCTCTATACACAACTCCAGGGATGAGGAGGTTGCTTGCATAGGGAATACCAAACTATCAAGGCACCCAATCCACCAAGTGCACTTTGACCTATAACAATTTATCTTGAAATTACATAGCCCCTGTAGATTCCATAAGATAAACTCCCTCATTAGCCTAGTGTCAAATAATGTCCTCTCATAAACGTAACCCATAATGATAGTCAGGTGGGTGATGGAGAGAGCTCCCAGGCAATCCACTTGGTATAAGTCCTTATAGGTTTGTGTCATCATCTCCTAGATCTAAGCATAATGAACCCCTCTATCCATTATACGTCGAATGATTGATGACCAACTATATAAAAACCTATTAGTACCTTTGTCCCCCACTAACCGAGAGGAAAGAATACCAATGATGACCTTCTTTAGGCTGGGGATCATTGATTCATCCCCTTGAGAAATCCTCACACTGTACTTTGCATCCACATTAGGTATGTCAACATCTCCAAAATACTTTGCTTAGCTACAGGCCTCATGGTGACTGTTGACATCATGAATGGACATCAAATGCCTAGTTGTAAGAAGACTAATAATCCAGTATACGTCCATGAGAGTGATCACACACTCTCCTAGGTCTTGAAGAAACATAAAAGTGTTTTGATTAAGGTCCCAATATGTCAACAGGTCACACAAAAATTGACTAGAGGAATGGTTGATCCCTGCTTGCACAATATAAAGAATCCCTACTCGGTAAAGCAAGGCCAACTCATCATTCATTAGAAGTGATAAGACATGAGGGATCCATTCTTGTTCCTCAGATTTGCTCCACTAAATATAGGCCCCTTGAAACAATAAAATAGACCATACAATAGACAATCAGTCAAGAAAACCAATCTCACAATTTAAATAAGTCAAAAATAGCCACTTTCTTCTACAATTGTAAAATTGCCTTTATTTTTAGGTGATAATTATGAAACTACCCTATGACGGTTATGAAACTACCCAAAGGCAAAAATTTAATCATCTTGGGTGGTTATGTAACTTCCCAATGGAGGTAACACCGTAACTGCCCTAAAGTAGTTACAAACCCATCGTGATGGTTATGAAACCACCCCTGCAATAGGTGGTAGTTTTGTAACCTGAGTAATAGTTCTACCAATTGTTTGTGGGTTCACTAAAATCCCCTTAAAAACCACCAAAACTCAACTAAATGTTATAAAATGTGACAAAATTTTAATCTACCCTTCCCCACGGTGATCACAAAGTAATTTTTTTGAAAATTGGATAAATTTTAGCTACATTTTGATTAAATTTCTAAAATTAGGGCAAAAATGAAAAGTTAACAAAAATCAACCTAATATGGCCCAACTTTGCCTCTTGTTGGAACATTCACCATCCTCAAATTCTCCTCTTTTTGATGGCTACTTCCGTACTCAAAATGGTCACTGATAAACCAGAGCTCAAACATCGCCTTCAATGCAAATGACACAAATAAATTGTTTTTGGTAAGTTTTTAAATATATTAGGCCCCAAACTGGCCATTTTATTTCAAAAGTTTTCCATTTTGGCATATAATTTCATATTTGAATTTATTCTTACATGTGTATGTGTTATTTTTTGGAGTATTTAGAAACAATGTTTTTTTGCTGACATTTTAATGACATTTCTATATTTTGTAGCACATTTCTACAGTTTTGTAGGTATGCATGGTTCTGCACTAGATTTAGTTCCCTGATGGGACAATCTAGGTAGTAAGATTTTTCCCACACATATGGTACATATTCCCTCCTTTTTATAATTACATACCCTACGTCCATTCTTATTTAAAAATTGCACTTGAATCTCACCTTCTATTTATAGATTGCACAAAATCCTGACAGGTTTCGTTCCTCTATATAGGTAAGTATTTTTTAACTCCCATTTCATTTCAATAAGCCTTTCACATAACTACACCTTGTCAATCCATGACAAGGTGCCCTATCGAGAGGGCAATATGCATTCACTTAAAAATTACATGGTGTAACATTTTTGAGACAAATTCTGATAATGATGCAATGACCTCTTGTTTTATGCTCCACAAATAAATCTCTAGCTCTAAACCCCCCAATGCTTCCACATTTCTCTTTTGACCCCTTTCGGTCCCCTTGATCATAAAATTCCTATCCATTTCCATAATGTTTT
This sequence comes from Torreya grandis, assembly GCA_037957365.1. Taxonomy (NCBI): domain Eukaryota; kingdom Viridiplantae; phylum Streptophyta; class Pinopsida; order Cupressales; family Taxaceae; genus Torreya; species Torreya grandis. The sequence continues at coordinate 3,979,626 of JARHVA010000384.1, forward strand.
AAAAATTGGCCACGAGTGACAAAACTACCACAGATGATAGAACTAGCCCCATTAGTTATGAAACTGCCCTTTAGTTTCCATAATTGTCATGATGGTTTTGAAACCTAACATGAAATTATACTATATAAGGGTAGCTGCACATTAAAATAGTGGAAATTTAGTTATATTATAGGGAAATTTTGACAAGATAAGTGGCAGTTCTGCAACTGTCCCTATAGAAAGCAATGGTTCCATCATAGTGGAAACACCTTCTTAAATTAGCTCTCGTGACTCCCATTTTCATGCATTTTTCATAATTAGCTTCATGTTTCTTATTATTATCACTTGTGATCACTTTAAATCATGCCCATCTTACTCACTCTCCTAATTTTAGCCTTCTTTAGTTCATCTCAATTTGAACTCACCATCACACTTAGTTGAACTCTCCTATGCAAACTCCATTCTCTTTCTATAAGAAGGCCAATTTTGCCTTGATTTCAGATCTAAAAATTACCATTAGACATTTTTATCAAGAATATTTTTTAGCCACAACCTTGATAAAATTGATAGAAGTTTTGAACCCTAGTATTTTCGAATCGACTACATAGTTGCAAATGGAGAAGTGACATTTGTGAGAGCATCATAGACCTTGCAAGCCAAAACATTAACTAACCTCAATTTGAATACTCTTATTTTTATGGATTGTGTCTTCTCACATTTTTTATCTTGTTGTAGAGTTTGTACATCCTCTAGCTAGAAAGTTTTCTAAATCTACATAAAAACATATAGATCTGGCATGATGAGGATCCTTTTATCAACACACTACTTGTACTTCAACTAATTTATTCCAGAATTAGGTTGGATTTATTTTAATTATTAGTATTTGTTATTTTTTATATTATATTTAATATATATTTTTATTTTGATTAAATTAGTTTCCCATTCAAAATATAAAAGAAGCAAATTTGATAGTGAAATAGATCTATCTCTTTCATTTGTCTTTGCTACAAAAACACAATTAGTTTTGATTTATGCTTCCATTCAATAGATTAGTTTCCTTTCAAGTTAATAATACATCTTGTAAATCATTTTAAAAATATATCTTATCAAATCTTCAATTCATTTATAGCCAAGACAATTTCTTTTTCAGTCAAGATCTAGACAAACTTCTTACATCTTAAACAATCACCTAGGCAAACATAGAAACATAAGCAACCGTAGGTGAAGGTATGAAGGTAGTATATTGCCTGTCCTATTGATTTTAAAGAGTTAAAATCATTATAATTTCTATATTTCAAAACATAAAATCAGAACTTATATCTTTTATTTTCAACCTATCAATTCATTAGAAAAATATTGTTTGTAGCATGTTAGAAAGCTTGAAAAGCTAGCGTAGTTTACTTATAAGGAAAATTCATAAAAAGTGTTTCTTGTTGCTATTTTGGATCAGATATATTTTCATATTACTTGTGCATAATAGATTCAATTCTTTACTTTAGTTCATTTCACATAAACCAATTAAAACAAACAAAAACATTTCATCTAGTTCGCATACAAATAGATTTAGGAGAAATCAACATCTTATATAACAATATAAGTTTCTTCCCTCTCCTATTGCATGCATTCTAAATATTGAAAATGATAAAAAAATATTTTTGATTTCAATTGTTTTTAGTTTTGATATTCTTTACTTTCAACACTTTATTTTCAATAAGTAAGTATTCATTGGTTAAAAACCTAGAAAAACCCCAAAATAATCAACAACAAAAGCCTTGCCATCCATGCAAGCAACCACATCATATCAAAAGACTTACCATACATGAAAGAAATCACATCAATCAAAACCCTTTACATATGCACAAGCAACCACATCATATCAAAAACCTTGGCATCTATGTAAGCAATCACATCATATCAAAATCCTTGCCATCCTTGCAAGCAACCACATCATATGAAAAGCCTTGCCATCTGTATAAGCAACCAAATCATATAAAAAACCTTGCCCATCCATGTAATCAAACATATAATACATAATACTTGTCTATCCATATAATCAATACATATCAAATCCTTACTTCAACATTCCAACAAGCACACTTTTCAAGCCATTGACTGAATAAGCTCATTCACTTTTCCCTGGCTTCTACCTAGTCTCTTTTCGATGACATTTACCGAGACACTAGGTATTGTTTGGTATGGTCTATTACCTATAATTGGAGAACTGGTCCCACCATTTTCACATTGTCTAACATTAGTATTGAGTTGAGAAGTGAGGTATTTCAATCAACTCCAATTCCCCATCTCATCGTAGAGTCCTTAACCATTTTATAAGAACAAGAATGCATCCTTGATCTACCTATCATTGTTATCCCATAGAATAGGGGATGTAAATACAATATTATCTAAGCTTAGTCACCCATTCATCCCATATTCTTCTTTTCAAGTCTAGCCTCATCTTATATCATTCACACTTAGTGGATGACATTGGTTGAGCAAAGTCAACCCAACATAATAGATCTTCTCTTATGAGTCATTCAACCCAATCTCCCTCATTTCCCTAAGCCTAACATTGACCAAAAACTCTAAATTATTATGATATCAAAGACTAAAGTGCCTTGGATCTCTATCTCCATGCATCTCAACACTCTCAATGAGCATCAAGATGCTACTGAGGTCTTTTAGTTCCATCAAGAGAACCCATTCCCACCACCTATCCCAAATCCTATTCCACTTAACAACTAGCCAAACCCCTAGCCCATCCATTATGTCAGTTACCTCAACTAGACCTTAGGTATTTGAGTGCATAAGTTAGCATATGCTAATTTGCATGCATACATGTTCCTCTCGTAGACCTACGTATCAACTATTGCCATGGTGGTTGGTATAGCTATTTTTTGAAACCTCAGTGCATGGGCATTAATATTCTTGGCATCCATAGAATCTGGTCAAGGAAAGTTAAAAATATATATATATATACAAAGATAAAGGAGCACAGTGGTGGGATATTAAAAAACAAAAAGAAAGAAAGGGAGGTATTAACTGCTGAATCTATATGGGGTTGCTTATCAACTAGAGTACATATCGGATGGTTGGCTTTATTTGAGATGTTGAGAAGGCTTTATGATATTTTTATAATAATGCCAATGAACTATAAAGCACCCAGCTTAATGTCATTTCCTCCTAAGAAATATTCTTAATGAATTTAATATGATGGAATCCTTTTTAACTATTAGTGTATTGACAATCAATTTGGATATTGGATCCAAGCTCCTCTACTTGTTGACTATTTTATGATATAATATGTATGGATAATTGTTGTGACTATTCTTGATATTGAGTTGTAATTTTGAGTTATAGTTTTGATATTAAATATTGTTAGTGCTTTTGTATTTGGTTGAAAGTGGATAGTATGAAGTTATTTTTTTGGTTTATAGAGTTATAAATCTGTGTAACATTAATCTTTGTGTTACAAAGTAATCTCAAACCTAATGCTTTGCTAATGTCATATTTTTACTATATTGTCTGAGTCAAATTTTATTTTTAATTGGTATGGAAGCATGAGGTTCTGTGCTCATTCTTAAATATATTGAAAAACACTTAATTTTGGATGTGGAATTCATATTCTTAATCATCCCAACCAAGATTTATTATGGCTTTAACATGCACTCATAAATATAATTTTATATGCTTCACTATTCTAGTTCTATTGACCGAGTCGATATCCTTCAAAGTATATTAAGGTTCATGGTCTTTTGAGATTAATCAATTTATGTTTTATTGTATAGTTATACCCATGTTAGCTACATTGTTGGAAGAAACTATAATGTTTTACTTCACTATGTTGTATGACCTTGGTTCATTAGTATGATTTCTTATTATAAATTGTAGTAATCTCATGTAGTATGTTAATATTATAATGAGTTTTAAGTGGTACTGAAACGTGAAATTGTGGTAAATAATATCTTTCACCATTTAACTAATTATAGAAGTCTAAATGTCTTCCATTATGAAACTTAATGATATGTGGTTGGTGTTGGGTGAATATTTTGTCACCAGCTAACTAATGAAAAAATAGGTATATCAACCTCAGCATAAGGAGATTTGATCGGCAAAATGTGTAGGTTTACCATAGCATAATGAGATAAATCTCTCCTCTCATCAAGGGGAGTTTCCCTATAAACTACTATATACTAATATAAACTGAAAATGGACTCAGGTGAGATAACACCATCCATCTCTCTTTTTTGAGAGATGTTCACAGAGTAAAGGAAAATTCCTAGGTAATTGCTGAAGGTATTTCTCTTCTTTCAAAAATGATGTTCAGAAAACCAGAGGAAGACTTCTTGGGTAGTGATTGTAACCACAAGAAACCCATGAAAACATAAAGTCTTTCGTTGCTTCTCCTACTGAAACAGGATGCAGTAACACAGTAGAATGAAGTGTAGCACAAAGTCTCCACCTCAACTACAACAAGATAAAAGGTTACAAAGGATAATAGGAGCTCAAAATCTCTCCAATATCCTTTTCACTAAAATATAAAACACAGATTAAAGACAATTGTGGTAGCACAAAGTCTCCCACAGTCGGCTTCAAGACACCTTTCAGATTATTTCCACTAATTATGTTTATTTGATTAAATGGACAAGACTGTATTTAGGAAACAGACATAAGAACAATTTCCTAGATAACACAAGCTATTTCAACACAAAGTCAAAAAGGTCACTTGCTTTCTCATTCATTTGATAAAATATGATTAACAATCTTAGCTCAAAGTCTCAGGAATGCCTTTCAATTTGGGCAGAGTTTTGCTTCTGATAACTGAGAGATCTCCCTTGCATAAAATGAGAGATTACAATATATAACAGCCAAAAGAAAGACTTTGGTGCTTGTTTCTAAGAAATGGCCCATGCTGCATTCAATGCCTTGAATGCATTTAAAATTATGTGAAGGGGCCATGCTGGAATAGGTCATCGGCCTTAAATTTGGCATTCTAATTCATCTCAAATGTCTCCTCCAAAGTATGGGCCACTTGGTCCTCTTCAAGATATTTACACAGCTATCTATTCACTTTTACTCGAAGGGAGAAAAACAAGCTGCACCATTGAATGCTCATGCTCTCTAATGTCCACCTGATGGACTGCTCCACCTACTAGAATAACTCTTTACAGATATTTCTAGCTTCTCTATATAGTTCTTTTTTTCCTTGCTATATTTTGTCTCTTCCTGGTGATTTGAGCTCTCGGGCTATCTTCTCACTTTTTGCTGGCTCTTTCGGCTCTTTCCTCAGTTGGTTATTGAGTTTATTCTCAGGTCTGTGCCATATTTAAAAATTAACCATTATTTCATAACCCTGAATTTGACGTCCGTGGGGACATCACTGGTCGCTTGAACCACTTTGAACCTTGAACCTTTTGGAGTGCACCGGTTCAATGGTTCAATAGTTCAGGTGGTTCAATCAGTTTGTCAGTTCAATATTTCTTTCAAAGAGCCGCATTCACTTAGTCTATTTTGGGAGTTCAACGTATCGTTGAACCAATTGTTTGAACCTTTGAACCACTTTGAACTCTTTGGGAGTTCAATGGTTCATCAGGTCATTGGTTCAAAGGTTCATTCCATATTATTTGAACTCTTTTGAACTTTCACTCGAACCTTTCGCTTGAACTTCTTCTAGAATCTTCCGCTTGAACTTTGAACTTTGTGAAGCTTTCAAAGTCATTGAACCTTTGGGAGTCGTTGAACCCATTGAACCCTTTGAACTTTGAACTTATTTGAACATTTCAGAGTTCAATGGTTCAATGGTTCATTCCAACTCATTGAACCACGCTGATGAACCTTTTGATCGAACCTCAGTGTTGAACCATCCTTGTAATGTTTAGGAAATGCCTAAGTGTTTGGAACTTTCTTTGTGAAAGCCCACCTGTTGAACTTGTGATTTACTTAGCTGAAAAGGCTTGATTAACTAAAAAACTTGACTGCTCAGAACATTTTTTGAGAAAGTAAGAGATCATTTTGGCCTGTAGGACCAAAATGGTTGACATGTCCACAAAAATAAGTGACAGATTTTGGGAACAATAACTATCTCTAGTTGGGGAACTTCCATCAATTGTAAAAATGATCGAAAGGAGTAGATACTGGACTCTTAGTGCCTTTATCTATGCCATTGGGCTACGGAGTCATGCCACCCAAAAATAAAAATGCCAAAAAATGAAAACGAACAACACAAAATAAAACTAAAGACTATACAAGTATACAACTGATCTTATCTGATACTTTAATTATTGAAGTGATTCAGATGCTGCCCACTATGAGGCAATGAAAATGGTGTGCCATCTTGATACTTTAGCAAGAAACTATTCTCACCATTTACTTAGTGAATGGAAAATGGACCTCTCCATAGGGAATCCAATTTTCCATACATCCTTTTTGGTTCTCTCCTCTTGTCCCATAACAAGACTTGATCTCCAATCTAAAAATCATGAATCCTTGCTCTCTGGTCGAAGAGCTTCTTTACCAGACTTTGATGTGTAGCAATACGATCCATCACCATAGTTCATTGCTCATTTAGTTCAGTCAAGCACATGATCCTCTTGTCAATGGAATCTTCAAATGTTTGATTTTTGACAGCCTTCAGCAACTTCAGTGTTGGTAGTTCCAGGGTGATTGGTATCTCTGCATTCAAACCATACAAAATTTGAAATGGTGACATACCTATTTCCCTCTTGGGTGTAATCCTATTTGCCCATAAAGTATCAAACAATGCTTTATGCCAGGTTCTCTGATTGTCATCTACCAGCTTCCTGATAATGGTCACCAGGTTCTTGTTGCTTGACCATTTCCTTGTGGATAATAGTTAGAGGAGTGGGAGAGGGTAATCCCATAATTGTAGCAAAAATGGGTAATCTCATGAGAAGAGAAATAGGTTTCATTATCTGTTACAATCTTGGTTGGGACCCCAAACTGAGAAATAATATTTTCTTTGAAAAAATTACATACCACCTCTGAAGTAGCATGATTGGTTGGAATGGCTTCCACCCACTTGGTAAAGTAGTCTATGGCTGTGAGAACATAGTCATGTCTAGCACTTGAGGATGGGTTTACAGCGCCAATGAAATCAATACCTCATTGTTGAAATGGCTCTTTGATCACCACCGACTTGAGAGGCAATGCGGCCAACTTAGGTCTCTCAACAAACTATTGACACAGCTCACATCTATGCACCCAGGTGTCTATATCTTTAAATAGAGTAGGCTAATAATACCTGGCTTATAGAATCTTATGAGTAGTCATAGGTGCAAAAAATTTTCCATCATAGGCTAGATTGTGGAAAGACTCTAAAAGTTTGGACTGCTGCACTTTGTCCACACAACGAAGGAATACCCCATCAAGGCTCCTCTTGTACAAACTGTTGTCCCATAGGACATAGTTAATAGCCTTCAATTTAACAGTTCTCTTTTATTTATGAGACAGGTGGGTAGGACATTCACCATAGGTAATAAAATGAGTGATATTGGAATACCACTTGTCCATAGTAGTGATAAAGAGAACTGTAGGCATGCCTTCAATCTTTGTTTCTTTATGCCCTGTTTCCTCTGGTATGTTATCAACAATTAATTGGCAGAGGATCTTCGTCACACAAGCTTTGTAGGTTTGATAACAAGATCAAACTCTTAGATTTTAGCAATCCAATTGCCCCTTCTGGTACCAAACTCTTGTTGAGTTAAAATGGACTTTACCAGTGGTATCATGTACTAGAGCAATAGTGTGTGAGTTCAAGATGTAGAAATGGAAGTGTTTCACCGCCTTAACCACAACATAAGCAAGCTTTTCCATGTTTGAATATTTAAATTCTTGAACTTTAAGAGGACAACTCATGAATGAAATTGGAGATTCCACACCTTTGTTATGCTGAACCAGAATGGCTGAAAGCATGTGTTCGAAAGCATAACTATACACTATGAAGTCTTTGGCGTAATCTGGGCAAACCAAGACTGGGGCATGGGAGATAGCTTTCTTGATATCTTGAAATATTGACTTGCCTTCTTCAGTCTAGTGAAAAGTAGCTTTTCCCTTCATCATGTCAACGATGTGGCGAGTCTTTTCTACAAACTCAAGAATGAATCTTCATAGAAAATTCACTTTTTTGATGAAAGAATGAACTGCAGTCTTACTAGTAGGTAGAGTAAGTTTTTTGATGGATTTGACTCTGTCTGAGTCAATTTTTATGCCTTCTTAGGATACGGTGTGACTGAGAAGTTTCCCTTCTGTAACCCCAAAAATTTATTTTTTAAGATTAAGGGAAATGCCATTCTGTCGACATCGTTCCAACACTTATTGTAGATAGTGCACATGATCAAGACGATATTTGGAAAAGATAGTCAGGTCATCAAGATATACCATAATGAACTTCCCCATTTCATTCTTGAAGGCAATATCCATGGCTCTCTGGAAGGCGGCACCAGCATTGATCAAACCAAAAGGCATTCTGTGATATGCAAAGGTGCCCCAAGGTGTAGTTAAAGTGGTCTTATGTTGGTCTGCTTCACCAACTTCCACTTGATTGTACTCTGAAAAACCATCTAACATTGATAACATCTCTGAACCAGTCATTGTTTGCAGGACTTGATCCATGATGGGCAGGGGGTAGTTGTCCTTTAGAGAGGATTGATTCAAGTTTCTGAAATCAACACAAAGGCAAATTTTCCCATTCTTTTTTCTCACAGGGACTATGTTAGCAATCCAGGTGGAATGATGGATTGGAAAAATTATCCTTGCATTTAACATTTTTTGAATCTCAGATAGAATAGTACCTGATATCTTGGGGTTATACTATCTTGATTTCTGCTTGTGAGGTAATGAACCAATTTTGAGAGGAATTTCATGCTAAATTTTTTCAAGCTTGAGAGACTTCAGATCATCATAGGAGTATGCCAAAACATCAATGTAATGGTGAAGCAGAGTAATGAATTTGAATTTTTCATTAGGAGAGCAATACTTCCCAATGTTGACCATCTTGGGATTTTCTTCAGTACTCAAATTTATTTGATCAAACTCCTGGGAGGAACTTGAATCCATTTATTACTGCTTGATGAACTTGTCATGTTTATCAAACAATTTGTCAAGGGAAACCAATCCTTTTGGGATTTTATTCCCTTTGAGCTTAAGGAATTCTTCACTAGTGTTTGAATTTATTTCATGAGATGATTCCGATGGTGGAGACTTACTGCCTTCAAAATAAAGCTCCTAAAAGCTATCCATTTGTTACATAAAGGTAATGATTTGGTTATCACCATTAAATACCTGCCAATGGTTGGCATTATCAGGCACACTTGGTTGAAAGACCAGTTTGATAGTGTACCTATTCCCTTTGAAATTAGGGTGAGGAACCATGAGGGTCATAGAAATAGCCATTGAATATGCTCAATCATTAAACTCTTTAGGCATGACAGAGATACTGAAAGCATCAAATCTTTCAATGTAGTCCCATATCAGACTACGGTAATGGTGTAATATTTCATTCTTGGTTTGATACAGGTTCCTCACCTAACAAACCACTATTTCAACATCTCCTTTGGCATGAAGAAGTTTAACACCTTTATCTTGAACTGCCTTTAACCTGAGTAACAAAGATTCATACTTGGCAGTGTTGTTGGTGTTACTGAACTGCAACTTGTATGAATAGGGGAAAATATGTCATTGAAGAGATATCAAAATAATTTTTGCCCTAGAACTGGTAGAAGAACAACTGCCATCAAACTCTAGAATCTAAACATCATCAAAAACTGATCTTTTCTCATATTTCTCTTTGTTAGGGAGGGAGGATTCTTTTGCACCTAAAATGTGCTCTATCAATTCTTTTAGTTTTCTATCTAAAATTTTTGGATTGTCACCTACAAGACTTTCATTTAATGACACAGGAACATCCTCTATGGATAGGAAGTAATTATCCATTCCTAAAGATTCAAATAGAATTTGAGCTTTAGGGGCTGATGTTTGGGTGACAATGTACTTTGACTACTTCTCAAGAAGCAACTTTTGCATGATGCCTTTCACAGGTATCCTCACCTCAGATAGGTCCATGCTCAAATTACCACCAACATCCTTGTAGAAATTTTATCCTAGCAGAATTCCATAGTAAGCTGGAACATCAGCCACTAGGACTGTCATTTTAATCCTTTTTTCTAGAAAAGCTGCAAATGTGAATTGAGCATCTTTGATCTAACCCAACAGAGGCACTTTTTTGTTTTCCATGGAGAAACATCTCCCAAAAGTTTTAGTCAGAGTGAGGCTAAGAGATTCTACCACCTGGTAGGCATGACATTGTCTAAAGCTCCTAAGTCAATTATGTAGTGCTTAGCTTGTGTCCATTTGTAAATAGAGAAACATAGAAAGGTTCTATTTTCCAAGGGGCAACATGAGGAGTAATGACAAGGTCATTTTGGGTGGATGTGGGAGTCACCTTTGGAACATCTGGTCCTACAGGGATGGCTTTATTCTTCACATATTCAACCAACTTATCCAATTGCTCAAGGTTAGCTTAGGTTAGCTTGTAAATATTCAAACTCAGTCATTTGAGTTTTGGTCTTCCTAGTATGGTCAATTATATCAAATGACTGAGATGGACTAGGAATAGAGGAAGGAAGTCCATCATTTTGGTTTTTAGGGGGTGTGGTACTGGTCTAAAAAATTAAATCAGAAGGTACAAGAATATTTGAGGTACTTACTTTTTTAGCGATCATCGGGTCTTTTGATTGGAAAGGTAGAGAAGTCCCTCGTTTAGCAATTGAAATTGCTAGTTTAGATTCTTTCCCTATTTTCTCTTTATCAGCCTGTTGAGTTGACTGGTTTTTGGACTTGGTAAATACAATGTATGATCCATCAAACATTTCTCCCTTGCTTCAAGCTTCATCCTGGTAATTTAGGAAACCAATTTTGGAGTTGCCAACTAATTCTTCTTCTCTTTTTATGAAGAGATTAACATCATATTCTTGATCAAACTCAGGTTGGAAAGAGGAATCATGTTTAGATTCATGATAGCCAACTACTGAGTTAGCTGGTGCTACTTCAATGGCAAGCTTCCCTTGTGGGGGAGGAAGATGATTTGGTTGCCTTTGATTCCTTGCAGCGTTACCTTGATATGACTAGTTGGAAAATGTCCTCCTTGGTATATCCCAATAAGAAGGAGGAGCAGACATCCCTTGTGCCATTTACTTTTTCAGAGCTAGCAATTTATTTTCTAGCTTTTGCACCATAGGATCAGTGGTGCTTGCAAAACAAAATTCGAAGAAGATTTATTTATGTTAGGATCTCTTCTTATCTTTCTTACTAGAATAAGATCATCTAAAACCTTAGTAGCCAAATCCTGAGCTACAGTAAGGTCTATGTGGCTAGCCCACCTCAACAAGAAACTCACTTCAGGAAGCTGAGAATTTATGAAGAAGCATTTAAGATTTTTAGGTGTTGGTTGAGCAATTGTAGGAATCCTATTCCTCAACTTGTCAAATTTTGCAATGAAGTCTCGCATAGGCTCATGAGGCTCCTTCTTCATTTGTGTAAGCTGAGCTAACAGGGCATGTGCATCTTCTTCAAGTTTGAATCTAACTTCAAACTTGGTCTTGAGAGTGTTCCAGTCAGTTACAGTCTACGCTTGCAGATGATAGAACTAGTCTGCAACATCACCTTGTAATGTTTCTATAAATAGTATGACTGCTATGTCTTCATATTCTATGCCTATCACACCATAGGCTATGCAAAAGGATGCAATATGCTCATTAGGATGAAGTCTCCCATCACCAAAAAACTTGGGGAAATTCTTCCTTGAACTGTGAGATAGTTTGTGTAAGGGTGGAGTTAGATTCAGGGGACCAAAGGTGTTACCCCAGGGGCCTTGAGCTGCCATGATATGATAATGGAAAGGAGGGATAACAAATATTGGTGGGGTATGTATAGACAAAGCTCTGATAGCAAAGGAAAGAGAAGCTTTGCCTGGTATTGGAGACCTGACGTTGGTAGGAGGAAAACTCCTAGTTTGCTAAAGGTGAGTTTGTGGAGGGGAAAGATCAAAGTTATTTTTTTGCAAAAACTCAAATACAGGGTCAAAAATACCTTGAGCTCTCTAGCTTTGTGTATACCCTGGATCTGCTAGAGTGTAAAATGGAAATGGAAAAGAACTGAAACTGCTTCAATTTGAATTTTGAGGCTTCAAACTGCGCATTCTTCCCCAGCAGAGTCACCAAAAACTATTGGGTGAATATTTTGTCACCAACTAACTCATGAAAAAATAGGTATATCAACCTCAGCATAAGGAGATTTGATCAGCAAAATGTGTAGGTTTACCACAACATAATGAGATAAATCTCTCCTCTCATCAAGGGGAGGTTCCCTATAAACTACTATATACTAATATAAACTAAAAATAGAATCAGCTCAGATAACACCATCCATCTCTCTTTTTTTAGAGATGATGTTCACAGAGTAAAGAAAAATTCTTGGGTAATTGCTAAAGGTAGTTCTCTTCTTTCAAAAATGATGTTCAAAAAACTAGAGGAAGACTTCTTGGGTAGTAATTGTAACCACAAGAAACCCATAAAATCACAAAGTCTTTCATTGCTTCTCCTACTAAAACAGGATGTAGTAACACAATAGAATGAATTGTATCATAAAGTCTCCACCTCAACTACAACAAGATAAAAGGTTATGAAGGATAATGGGAGGTCAAAGTCTCTCCAATATCCTTTTCACTGAAACATAAAACACAAATTAAAGACAATTGTGGCAGCACAAAGTCTCCCATAGTTGGCTTCAGGACACCTTTCAGATTATTTCTACTAATTCTGCTTATTTGATTAAATGGACAAGACTGTATTTAGGAAATAGACATAAGAACAATTTTCTAGATAACACAAGCTATTTCAACACAAATTTTGAAAGGTCATTTGCTTTCTCATTCATTTGATAAAATATGATTAACAATTTGAGCTCAAAGTCTCAAGAATGCCTTTCAATTTGGGCAGAGTTTTGCTTCTGATAACTAAGAGATCTCCCTTGCATAAAATGAGAGATTACAATATATAACAGTCAAAAGAAAGACTTTGGTGCTTGTTTCCAAGAAATGGCCCATGCTTCATTCAATGCCTTGAATGCATTTGAAATTTTGTGAAGGGGCCATGCTGGAACAGGTCATCGACCTTAACTTTGGCATTCTAATTCATCTCAAATGTCTCCTCCAAAGTATGTGCCACCTGGTCCTCTTCAAAATATTTACACGACTGTCCATTCGCTTTTACTCAAAGGGAGAAAAATAGGCTGTGCCATTGAATGCTCGCGCTCTCTAATGTCCACCTGGTGGACTGCTCCACCTACTGAAATAACTCTTTGCAAATATTTCTAGCTTCTCTATATAGTTCCCTCTTTCCTTGCTATATTTTATCTCTTCCTAATGATTTGAGCTCTCGGGCTATCTTCTCACTTTCTATTGGCTCTTTCAGCTCTTTCCTCAGTTGGTCACTGAGTTTGTTCTCAGGGCTGTGCCATATTTAAAAATCAACAGTTATTTCATAACCCTAAATTTGATGTCTATAGGGACATCACCAATCACTGGTCACTTGAACCACTTTGAACCTTGAACCTTGAACCTTTTGGAGTGCACCGGTTTAATAGTTTAGGCGGTTTAATCGGCTTGTCAGTTCAATATTTCTTTCAAAGAGCCACGTTCAGTTAGTTTATTTTGGGATTTTAACGTATCATTGAACCAATTGTTTGAACCTTTGAACCACTTTGAACTCTTTAGGAGTTCAATGGTTCATTGGTTCAAAGGTTCGTTCCATATTATTTGAACTCTTTTGAACTTTCGCTTGAACTTCTTCTAGAATCTTCTGCTTGAACTTTGAACTTTGAACTCTGTGAAGATTTCAGAGTCGTTGAACCTTTGGGAGTCGTTGAACCCATTGAACCCTTTGAACTTGTTTGAACATTTCGAAGTTCAATGGTTCAACAGTTCAACGGTTCAGTCCAACTCTTTGAACCACGCCAATGAACCTTTTGATCAAACCTTGGTATTGAACCATCCTTGTAATGTTTAGGAAACGCCTAAGTGTTTGGAACTTTTTTTGTGAAAGCCCGCCTATTGAACCTGCGATTTCCTTAGCTGAAAAGGCTTGATTAACTAAAAAACTTGACTACTTAGAACATTTTTTAAGAAAGGAAGAGATCATTTTGGCCTACAAGACCAAAATGGTCGACATGTTGTCCACAAAAACAAGTGATGAATTTCGGGAACAATAGTTGGCATACTTGTTTTGATTATATACACAAATAGTAATATTTAATGATCATCCATGACTAGAATGGGTTGGAAACAAGTGTAAAACATGCACATCATGCTTAGTCTAAAAGACCACAAGTGAATGGGATTGCTATTTAAGATAATTAGCTTTATCCCTTCCCTTGTAATCTGGATATCTTAGTAAATGAGAAACCTATGAATGGGTAATTAAAACATCCCCATTTCATTATAACACAGCCTAATTTTCCTCGAATTATGTTAAAGCAATTACTTAAATTCATATTGTAGTGGCATTTTTTGAATCAGTGTGTGATGTCTTCTGATTTAGTAATTGCAATATTCTTTTTGTATAAATATTGATTTAGGCATGCATTAATTTCATGCTTAAATTGTATCAAATCAATATCAATTATCACACTTATAACTGGATAATCTTGACCTAAATTCAAATGGATTGAAGTTTAAAAAGGGGTTTGATGATTTTAAGCAAACAAAGAAACATGTCTGTCTCATTTTGATTAAAAGGTTTAATGTTATTATTGTTTCTTGTGATACTCGATCAATTAACCAAGTGGAAATTGTATTATGCTTTGGATTTTCATTGAAATTATCTACTTTATGATTAATAATTAAAACAATGTATGATAGCATTAGTTATACAACATAATCGTATTTCTATAAGGAATATCATGGTCATTTAGCAATTGGTCATTTAGCCATTGCTTACCTTCTTGGTCACTTAGTTTCTAAACAAATTATTAGTAATAGTATTTGAAAGGATAATATTGAAGATATTATTTCTCTTACATACAAAGTAATACAAGTCTTCGTAGTTGTTGGTAGCAAATCAATATTATTTAAGAATTAAATTTGTATATGGATTTACTTGGATCTCATTTATTAGACTGTACCACTAAGGTCACATATCATTTAGTTAGAAGCACTTAACTCAAAAACCTCATGCACATAATTTATCGTGCAAGTCAATTATTGGAACTTTTCAGAGTACATTATTAAATTCTTTGACTAACCTCTATACTATAAAAAATCTTAGTGATGATTTTTCATATTAAGAAACATATAATTTTCCTTGAATTTGAATGTTGGCACTTATTACTACCTTATGATTATTCTTTGTTAGAACCTAATTAAAATAACATATGAGGATGAATAAGAACCACTGCTTTTAAAGTTTTAAATAAGATGATTAACTATTTGATAAATATGTCTCACCACTTGATCTAGTAGGTCCTAGTGAATTATACTGCAATGCCATAATAAATAGGCAAGTTCAATCATGTGCCTAAGTTCATAAAACTATTTTAAAACAAGCACATATTCATGATTGATTGTTAGAATTAGAGGTTCATAACCCTAAAAAATCTAAAATTTTGTAGGATGGTTTTTGGGGATTGTGATAGTGATATCAGAATCTAGTTCTTACATTAGGGGTCTCTAGTAAAAATTTAGCTAGATTTGTGTTGATGTTTCGCAGGATGGCGATGACACAAACCAACAAAGACAATGTTGGCAACAATGCTTGCATTGGTAATATCAATAGACATGAAGGCAACAACAATGCTGATAACAATGTTGAAAATAATGATGATAATGTCAATGTTGGAAATAATGACAGTGGTGGAAACAATGGCAATGCCCATGCTAGAAATGAGCACATCAATAATATTATCAACAATAATGATGATGTTGATAATAATGATAATGTTGGAAATAATGACAATGCTAGTGGTGATACCAACATGTATCATGATAATAACCATGCAAGGTAGATGATATCCTAAATAAAATTTTGGGTGTATTTCATAACATCCAAATTTGAATGTCAGCAAACACCCAAAAATTGATAAATATAGAGAATATACATGAAGGAAATGGATATGAGGAAGTGTAGGGGGGTAAAAAAATGGGTGAGAACCTTAGGCAACATTATGTGGTGGATACCATCATTAAAGAGCTTCTTGCTACCTATTCCAATGGTGAAACTAGAGATGTTGTTAAGGCATGGTTGGTGAACCTATAGAAATATTTCACCATGCATAATATGGGATCCAATATCAAGGCCCATATAGGAGCCTACTATTTTTTGGGTGACGTTGCATTTTAGTGGAACCATTTATGTGGTCTTAAGGGTTATGGACCACTGATCCTATCTTAGGAGACCTTTGAGAGGCAATTCAAGAAAAAATACCTGAATGGGAACTACAAGGAATAAAATATTACTAAGTTTTAGTTTCTAAAATAAGGAACTATGACTGTTATAGAGTATGCAAACAAGTTTCTCAGCCTCTTATGTTCTTTAAATTACATGCATGATGAAGAGACCAAAGTGATTAAATTAAAGTTAGGCTTGTGTGAGGTGTTGATGCATGATGTCAACATGACAAATATTTGCACTTTGACTGCTGTAGTTAAACTTGCACATTAGGCAGAGGAAAAAGAAAAGTCTTACCTGAAGGAAAGACAAGAGTATTAAAATAACAAGCTACCATCTAAGCCTAAGGCATAATCCATCCTTCATGTGAGCAATAATTTTAAGAAAATTTAATAGTAAAATAACTTTGCAAAAAAAAAAAAACAATTTTAGAATATTCTAATATATAAATAAAGGTTCTAAACCTCAAAATGTTTTAAGTCATCATGATAGAAATTGTAACCAATAACTACGTAACTTCCATGGCCTAGCCACAAGAGCTAATATAGTTCATCTATCTCCATGAATAATTATGGAATGTTGGGAATGTGGTGATAATAATTACATGAAGGATTTTCCCTAGTTGAAGGGAAATCGACCTGCAAATCATCGAATAAATGTTATTGTTGATAACATAAATGTTGACTTATAGTCTACTTATATAAAGACTAAAGGTATAATTTATAGGTTTTATTTAGATATTTTAATTGATTTTTATGCAACTAATAGTTTCATTTCACCTTCATTTGATTTTAGGTGTAAACTAAAACTTATAGGTTAAGAGAAGGATGTGAGGTAGAGTTTGGAATTAGGAAAAGAGAGGATGTTTTAGAAGGTTTGAAATAAACTAAATTAGATATGAGAGTCTTTAAGACTCAATTAAACCTATTTTTAGCACCCTAAGTGTCTTAGTACCTAATTTTAGACATAGAATGACTACAACAACACTAAATGAAGCTTGAATGTTTCGTCAAAAAGATGAAATGTCTCAATGATGTTAGCAATCATGTGGAGTTCTAGGGCATCATGAGGCATGTAGCTAGAAATAGTATTTCAATCTTGTAGCTAAAAAGTTCAGTAAGGGATGTAAAATTTATATTATATAATAAAATAAAGTCTCTAAATAAAGAAAACCTACTCTATAATATTATCCCATCTTGAGAGAATTCAAGGATGTATTCCCTGAAGAACTTATAGGTTTGCCTCTTAAAAGGGAATTATATTTTTTTATTGATATAGTATTGGGATATAAACCCACATCCAATGCCTTATACAAGATGAACATAGAAGATTTATGTGAGTTCAAAGTATAACTATAAGAGCTGATGGAAAAAGAGTTTATTAGGCTAAGTGTATCAACTTAGGGAACCCTTGTTATCTTCATCAATAATAAGGATGTACCTTGAGATTTTGCATTGGTTATAAAGTATTTAACATGGTCACTATCAAGAATAAATATTTTCTTCCTAGAATTGATGATCTTTTTGATCAAATGAAATGGGCATATATGTTTTCCAAGATTGATATTTGATTGAGGTATCACCAACTTTGCATCAAAGATGAAGATGTACATAAAATAAATTTTAGAATAAGGCATGGCCACTATGAGTTTACTATCATGCCATTTAGATTAACTAATGCACCTGCTACCCAACCATCAAAAGGTGTTGAAAAGGGGAAACATGGATAGGAAAGGGAGAACATGGATTCTTTTTGATTTAGAGGATGTTAACAATAAAAAAGTATTGGAAAGGGAGAACATAGATACCCCTGATAATAAAATAGATTCAGGGAAAAGGAAGATAAGAGAGGGTCCCAAGGAGAAAGATAAGGATTATTCAAGTAAGCAACCCTAGGATGTGAATGAAAATTTGAATATTTTGGTTGTCTCTTTGAAAGGTAAATAAATCATAGATATATGGAAGAAGAACTTGATTTATAAAAGTCTATTATGAGATGGTTCATGAGGGAGATGATTGATCTTAAAGGGAACATAAAAAATATGTAGCAAGAAAAAAAAGATTGGCACAATATAACCTTGATAAGGATCTCAATTGTCAAATCTAAGATCTTCAAGAGAGGGTTAGTATGATTGAAAATGAAAATGAAAAACTCAAAAACAACATTAGCTTCTTGGTGAACTATATCAAGGCAACTATGCACGAGGGGATCCAAAATGTGGAAAACATAAAAACTCATTTTGGAGACCTATTTGATTATAAGACACTGACTTAAGGCAAAGGTAAAAAAATCCACTGTAGTGAGTGTCACAAATATGTTGATAAGGAAAATCTTCTCTTTCATATTGATTCTAATTTTAAAATAATGAAGAGCTATCAGGAAGATGTATCAGGCAATTTGGACATGGAGTAGGTTTTGGGTTTCTTTTTAGTTGTTTTCTACTTTTGGAATATCTTTTGATATTTTTGAGATGTATTTGGGCAATTTTATAGGTGATTCTAGTTCTATTTTATTCTGTCTCTTTTGAGGACTTATGCAATCATTTGGTCTCTTTTTTATTGTACTTCTCTTAGGGTTTGGGGACCCTAGTAAAAAAATTCCCCCCTTTTAACCTTAATAAAAAAACTAATGCCCCTGCTACTTTTATGAACTTGATGAATAATGTATTCAAGGATTTACTTGATTATTTTGTGCTAATTTTTATGGATGACATTATGGTTTACCCTATAAATGAAATAGAGCATGAACAACACTTATGCTTGGTCTTGCCAATACTAAGGGAACATAAATTATTTGGTAATATTTATAATAAATCATTTTACTAAATCAAGATTCCATAACAAGGGCATATTATCTCTAAGGAAAGTCTTTTAGTAGACCTTGATAAGATTAAATCCATTAGAGAGTGGCCAAACCCTAAGAATGTCCATGAAGTGCGTAGCTTTATGGGTTTAACATGATATTATAGGAGGTTTTTTGAATACTTTCAAAGAATTGACAACCTTATCACTTTTTTCAAAATAAAGGGAAATACTTGTATGGACTCCTTAATGTGGGGAATATTTTTAGAAGTTGAAGACACTATTAACTATAATCTTCTTGAAGTGCACCCTAGCAAGTCCTGAGACCTACTTCAAGAGACATAATGGAAATACCCCTAGGTTTTGGGTGACCTTTGATAGGGGTAAATAACTAGAGAAGGAAAACTCTTTTCAAATCACAATGCAATTGATTTAATATTAGATTGTAGCCTTTTAACCCACAATAGTAAATCCTAATATAAGCTACCACTATGTTTTGGTGTGAAAAAAGAGAATAAAGAGACTAAAAATTGAAAATAAGGTGATGCAATAGATTTGAATATCTCCTCCACTTGATTGTAATAGCAAAATAGAAGTAAATAAGGACCAAATTTCTCTTACACACTCTCCAAATCATGCTTTTCATGCATTAGTATTTCATATGGAGGTCATGATCTATGCTTAGAACTTGAAGGGATAGTTGAAAAGCCCCACACAAGACACAATTAACTAATCTCCACAATAAATCACTAGCATAATCAAATTCAACACAACATATGACCTACAAAATACCACCTCACTTGTAGCAAGGTGAAGGGAAATGTACATACACAATGGAGAATGACTTCTACAACAAATGTAGATCAACAAACACTAAAATCACATAATATATTAATTTGAAGAAGGTAAAATTTAGTCTTTATTTGATTCAAAGGATTAAATCCAGTAGTACAAGTCCTCAAATGAGCAGAGTCTTATCAGACCCAGGAGGAGGGATACAAATAAGGCATTTCCAACAAATATATAAAAAATAGATGCAAGAGAGAGGAGAAAACACTACTCAACTACATAAATGTAGTTGTTACAACATAAATCAACCTATTCAAGAGGGAAAATAAGTATAGAATAGGGCCATTAGGGCCTCCTCAATGCATTAGCATACCATATTGATAATCTTCAATGATAAATGGGTGTAGGAGTGGAAGAAAAGGCCTTAATTTCTATTAATTTTATATTTTTATGGCCTAAGATGGTGCATATATGCCTATAGGTCTACTCCACTCCAAAACTCCTGCATTGATTTACCCAACTTGCCTCTCTCTTCACTCCTGCATGTTAAAGTTTGCTACATGGTTGACTTAGAAATGGCCTCATATACCTATTTTTATCCTTGAGAGTTGACTTGCCTTGATGATCATTTCATGGGGCATTTACATGCTTGTAGGATCATATTTAAATTGCCTTAGGTCTCCATTATGGACTTAATGACTTTCAACCTCAACCATGATCATGTTTAACAAGCCTCATAACTTGAGAAATTTGAAACCTACATTTTAAAGCTTTGTTAACTCCATTCTACCTTTTTATATTCTATACAAAACTATAACAAGATCCTTCACCACTTCAATAGATTATTCAAGACCTATTACATATTAGAACTTGGTATTGAGGGCATTCTTAAGCTTGAGACCTTCATTTTTAGCTTAAATCATCATTCCAAGAACTGCCTACAATTTTTATGGCTTTCTTCTCATCTTGCCTTATGGTATTGACTATTGTGAGGGTTTGTAGACAAGTGGTAGAAAGTGTACTTGAACTTTTAGGCATACTAAGAAGGTTATTTATCAATGCTTATGACCTAATTTTTTTACAAATCTACCTAGAACCTGAAGGTATAAAGAGTTTTGACTATGTTTCAGCCTTCTAGGACTTCTAAAAATTGCTTTCCTTAAGTGGTTATCCACTTCACCAAGAAATCTATGGCTTATTCAACATACTTTCTAGATCTTCAACTTTCACTCTTCATAATGGAGTTGTGGATTATCTTAAGATTTTGTTGACTAATTTGATCCCTTGGTCAAATAAGTCAACCCCATGTAAGTTCAAAACTTTTCATGAGGTCTCGTAGGTCATAAATGTCCACCACGGTTATAACTAAGGTCACAAAATATGTCTTAACCTTAGTCACATTTGTCTAAGTTTACCCTATATCATTTTATGTCCTTTTTGGCCAATTTAATGAATTATATGGTTTCCTCAAGGGGACACATGTGTTAAAGTGTAAGTGAATATCCCACATGTCAATAAGGTGTTAGTTGTCAATTTTGTAACTAAATTGTATAGGTTCAAACATTGGAAGTAAGAAAATCAATTGAAAAAGGAGAGTTTCTATAGTTGTACAAATTGTAGGACAATTTTGGCATGTGTGAAAGCTTCAATAGTGTTACTTTAAATCTCCATAAGTCATATAGTCATTCAAATTTCTTTGACATGTCTAAAAATGGTGAAAATCAATTTGTATTTCTCTTTACTCCCTTTGGCAGGTCAAACAAGTCCACTGGTTTACAGTTGGTATGGACATGAGAGATAAAGTTAAGAAGAATTAATTTGGGGAATGAAAGTAGTCTTTATGAGATTCCATTCCATGGAAATGGTTTTTATATTGGTGGACTATGCTTTATAAACCATCCCTAAGAATGATAGTGACTCCAAGTTGACTGCACATTCCTAACACCATCAAGTTTCCTCATTTGTTGCAGTAGTTTGTGTGAACTAAAGAGTGGAGGTAGTCGTTCAAAGCAAGATCATCCTTCTTAGGTGGTTTTCAGACTATTTTTCACATGTGATCATGAAAATGTGAACAATATCACTCTCATTGTGCTAATAAATGCATCATCACCATTGGTCTACAAAATATTATTTTACATTTACAGTGTTTATCTTCTGTGAGTAGCTTCAAATCAAGGTAATGTGTCTGTATTTCACCTCCCAAACCATAGAAGTCAATTTCTCCATGGCAAGTTTGTATTGAAATACTTGGAAGTTGATTGAGGTGGGTTTATCAAGACCATGAGCAAAGACTGAATAGATTTTTAACATAAACAGTCACCTACAGTCTCTTGTAGGCATGTACAAAATATAGAGGAGCCATCTAAAACTTAAGACATAGGCGATCTTCAATTTCATGACTTGAATTATTTTCTCAAGTCATAAAAGATTCATGGTGTTGATATTAGAGATATCACATAGTCTATAGTTATTTAGAGTTGGAAAAGTTTCTAATGAGATTGATTACCTTATTTTCTTTGAATAAGGTTTCTACCGGATATAATATCTTCTATTGGTGGGATCTAATGAGGCTTGCGTAATCCTTAATTCTCTATTATGGTAGCCTAAGCCTAGATGTTACTCTTCAACATGAGAGGAAGTTGTCTGGCTAAGAAATAAGGTGGTTTGGTTACTCCCAAGTCAAGCTAGTTTTCACTATAGATATTTAGTGAAACATAGTGCTCTTGAAGCTAGATAGACCTACAACTTACAATGCAACAATGGTGCTAGTATGTTGGTGATATAGAGATGAGATAATTCAAGTGTGAAATGGTCTTAGTGACCTTAAGTGAGACCAAATGCATAAAGTAAAATTTTCAAACCTATATTAACACTTACAAGAAACTTTCAAACTCCTCCCCTAATGATCACCTATAAATGACATCTACATTCTAATTGTAGGTCTATAGTACATTAATGATTATAAAATTCTCATGGAAAAGTAAGTTCAACCAATTATGAAATAGTATTGATAAAATCAAAGAAAATTAGAGGGGTGAAACACAATGTTCATGTATGAATGATCACCCACAGGAATTTTTTGAACTATTCCTCATTGTCACCTACAGGTGACACAATCAAACATATATAGCAGACCAATCAGAGCAACAAAGATACAAGTTGCTTGGTAAAGATATGTATGGAGGATGATAAAATAAATTTCTTAGTGATGATAAACATTTCCATAAAACCCTCAGTGGCATGAAATGTAAAATAAATTGATCTAAATTGAGTTCCAAATTCATACTCGACCAAACCGAGTTCTACTCGTAGTCTGCAGACCCAAGACTAGTCTTGAGGAGTGTGAGGTGTAGAAGGCTTAAATAGCATGAAAAATCTTTGATAATTTGTTTAGATGGTAAAAATGACCTAAAATATATCTTCATAGTATTCTTAATTTCATAGGAATAGGGGATATGCCATATGTTTTATCTCAAACATAAAGCACTCCATAAGAAACATAGTCTATAGATTTAAGAGGTGAATGCTGAAGGGATGAGATGGAGAGTTTGAATGAATTTTTGGAGGGTATATGTAGATGGAATGAATGTAAGAAAAGTGTCGATAAACACTTATAACCTTTATAATCACTTAAAGGTGATCCTATATGTAGATACACAGTTAGGTCTGTTAGGCCTAAAACTAGGCCAAAGCCCTCAAGGGCCTAAACTCATTCATATGACTAAATGAACCTCCTAAGCACTTTGATATATTTAATGGGAGAGTAAAAGGTTGGAATGAACCATTGGTTTGTAGAAAAAATCCCAAAATTGGTCATTTTGACCAAACCTCTCTTAGGGGTACTCATATTGCATAGAAGAGCTCAAGAGACCAACTTTATGTGCTCATATCAATATAGAGGGATTGTATGGTGACTCAAGGAGATATTAATAGTTGAGTAAGGTCCTTATATTTTCCTTAGTGGAATTAGTTTGGAATTTTATCACCTAGTTTTTATGAACCATTGTTAATAGTCCAAATCACCCAAAACTGTCCTAAAACCCTCTTTTAAACCTGATGGAGAAAAGACGAATGGAGGTGCATATAAAATTGGTCAAATGACTTGGGAATTATTTTGAACTAGTTTTTGAATCTCTTAGGGCCCTCATCATCCACTTTTTTTGTACTATCACTTGTACAGATAGACCTAATTTTGAGTTTTCTACAAGTTTTGATGTTTTATATAGGTACAAAGGAGAATTATTGAATGACAATATTAAAAAGACGTCTTTAGAGACTTATTCTAACTCCTTACACTCATATTTCACCTTATTTGTGTATTAAAGGCTCTTTTTTGATTTGATCACTACAAATAGTCCATATTTAAAGGTCTATATAATTGACCAAAGGACAAAATAGTATTAGAAATGTGTCTAACACCTCTTCCATGTATGTCCTTGAGAAATAGTAAGTCATTCTGATGACAAGTGGTACATGCGAGACTATTAATTGAAGAGTATATGAGGGATGTTAAAACCTTGTTACCACCTTCTCATGAAAGTGAAAATGTGTCAAGGATATATATGTTAGTTTCAATCAGTCAAGTGGACTCATTACCAAGTAAGGTAGTTTCAAGAAGAGCCATGGAGTGCCTCTACGCCAACCTGAAAGATGTGTCATGTTTGTGATGGACACCTATCTAGGAGGAATTCCTAACTACTTTTCCACTTAATTCCCTTACATTTTAATTGGATTTCAAGTCTTGACACTTGGACTTGTGACCCTTCCACTTCTCTTCTTCTCTTTCTTCTCTTATGCTCTATAAATGCAAGCTATTTTGGTAATTATATCTAGTACACACCTAGTATGGTGAAGCCCTTTTGGGTTGGAACCATATTTTGATTTTGAATAAGACATATGAAGTGGATTTGATCTCTAAAATATCTTTCCTAAGTGTGTTAAGTGGTTTACTTAGATTTTAAGTGATGAATATGTTCTCCTTGCTTCCATGCTACCCTTGCATGTTTTGTGTGATGGATATCTCTTCTAACAGGTCTCATAAAGTATATGTGTTTGTTGAGTGTATCTTAAAGTGTGAAAGTGAATATCAATGTCTAGTATCAGACCTTATCTTCACTTACCTCTAAATGTGCATATAAATCTACCTTTATGAGAAATACTTATTCTAGAAAGATAATAAGTTAAGGTTAGTTTTGGTAGTCTTCATTTTTAGTATATATGCTAGTGTGTTTATGGACTAGTATTTGGTGTATCACCTCCATTAGTATAGGTTAAATTATATTTCCTTCTTCCTTTTCATCCCCAAGTGACTAGTCTAGTGTAGTGTGTGATATTAAGAGATAAATCAAGGGAGCTAGCCCTTTAACCTAGAGGTTTACCTTTGCTATAGGCAACCCATAGGCCTAGAGGTAATCCCATGTTGTCCAAATATGGGAGAAGCTTGAACACCCTATTCGAGGGTACAATATTTGGCTACAATATATTTCTAAAAATGACCCAAACCTTGTCAAGACCCTATTTGACAAGCTTATTGGCCTATATATAAGATCATGGCTTGAGGAGACCTATTTTTAAGCTAATTTTTTATGTAATTTCCATGAGAACTTTGAAAGACTTGTCTATAAACCCACCATGGAGGCTTGGAATCCATAATATTAATGTTGCAAGCCTCGTATTCTTGAACATATCAAGAGACCTTCAAGCTTTGTTATTTCACTTGGTGAGACTAATAAGCTTGGCCAATTGCCTGCAACTAATATTGAGATCTTGGTCATGATTCCATATACTTGAAATCATTAACACTCTACATGGAAACCTTGCTTCATGGATTTTTTTTAAGCTTGCAAATGATTTCAAACATGTAACTTTTCTTGAAACCCTCTTGAGTCCTCTTTCATCAACACTTAAAGACCTTATACAGGTTGGTTTCATCTTATCAACATTAGGTTTGATTCATGATCCCATTTGATAATATTTGAGGCTAATGTTCCAATATTTATATAGTGAGAAGAATTATTGGAGCCTACATCTTCTTGAAGGCTAATAAACCTCTTTCAACTTACATTGGTAGGTCTGCATCTTTCACAAGGAGCTTGTAGTTATCTCTCTCTAACCTTAGCATCATGAATATCACCTCTATTCTCATGGATCTTGGATTTATTTATCTCATCATGTTTTCAATTCATTAGTATTTCACCTCTACATTACCTTCTCATCCTTGAATGAAACAAAACTCAGGTTTAACAGGGTTTGGACTGTGTTTTTGGGTCTATAGACCTTGAAACTCACATAAATTTATTTGTAATCACCTTATAAACTTAAAATCACCTCAAACACCTAGAATATGATATATTATAACTCTCTCTCCAATTTCATCAAATTTTACTTAATAAAACAAAAGATATGGGGTTTTCTTGGTTCCTAAAACCCTAGGTAGATAATGCACCTAAGCATAGACACAAGAGCAATGTTTATTGAATACATCCCCTTTTGTACACTATTGTGGGGGTTTGATGATGATATGTGGATTTAAACATGCCTATCCCACTCTTACAACCATTTTACCACTTGAATAATCCTTAATGATCGATTAAAGCCCTTATTTTGCTTGGCATGATACCACTCCAAAACTTAGACCTACAACTCCAAAAACTTTGCTAACCTTGTCTTTTTATTGTAAAAAACCATGATTTGGAACCCTCCACTACCTAATTTTATTTTTTTTCATCCCCATCTAGAATTTAAAACTCTAAACTAACATTACTTGGCATGATTGACAACTCCTTCGAGGTCATTGGGAATTGGACATGCTCTTGAGGAGCTTGAAAAACATGATCTTGATTTTAGAAGCTCCTTTTAGGCATGTAACCCTCTTTTTGCATTGTGAAACATATTGAATTATGTTTACACTCCCTATAATTTTTTTAACTTTACCTCTTATAATTCTACTTTTCAAGAAACATTGACTGCCATGAAATTCTATAGGTAGCCTTGAGCCTTGCAATAACTTTATCATTTCCTTTATTTGTATGGGTTTATAACTTATTGATGTTTAAATGCATTATTGAGATCAATTGTAGTTAACCTTGTTTGAATTTAAATCACTACTATATCCTGCACATGGATGCCTTAAAGGTTTCCTAAATCTTAGTATTACTTTACACGTGCACTGAACCTTGAAGGTGGAAGTCATATAGTACATCCTCATCCTTGCAAAGATTGAGCCTTCATCAACATTTTGAGAGAAGTCATTAAAATTATATACCTTACTTTGGATGACATGAGGGGTAAGAGGAGTGACATTGGTTTGTTCATGATCCTTTATTCAAGTGGAGAATACCTCAAACATGTTGGACCTTGCACCTTCTTGCAGGCATGTGAAGTCTCTTTTCAACTTGAACCCTTTATTAAAACTTGAGAGGGGATTTCATGAGTCTACACATTACTTGGAAGGAAAGATGAGTAAGAGAGGGATTTATAGGCCTATTTATAGTGTTATTATTGAGGGATAAAACATTTTGAGATAATCTGAGGACCCATTCCTTTGTTACAGACTGCATGTCTTCCTTCATATTGAAAATTCCTTCAAAACATTACAACTTAGATTATCATGGGTCAACATATGGATTTGGTTGACCTCAGATTCAAGGGGAAGATTCATAACTTGCTTGAGTACCTTCCACTTCAATGAGAACAATAAAAAATTCATTGAAGCCTCATTTTTGGGTTTGCAGGCTTGTGTGCCTTTTTTCCAAGCTTGAGACACATTAAAACCTTGGCAATTGGAACTCTTGAGGACCTGCATACATGTGTGAATGGTCTTGAATACAACGAGAAGGAGGTTACTGAGCTTGATGTTAGAACATTTAATATCTAGGTGGGCTAATTTAGACCCTTAACATACTTTGGTTTATTATTAAAAAATAATAATTTATTATTTATTAAACACAAGATGAAATCCTTGAATAAATAAATAATAAAATATTATGATTTATTATTAATCAATTAATTAAAATTATTCTTGAGAAGGTGGACCCATTGGTTACAATTGTCACCTCCCCTCACATTTTATTATAAATAGGGTCTTACCTCTATTATATTATTCACTAGAAATACACTCAGTAAATTTAATATTTACGTGTGGTAAATATTTATAAAAGTTTTGTGAAGACTTATGTGAAGAAGTGAGAAGGGAAGGATACATTTTGGGGTGCAAAGTTTCTCAATTATTAAATATCATCTTCGTGGGTTTTTTACCTCTTGGAGGTTTTCTCACTTTAAATTCTTGTGTACTGTTTCAATTCTGTGTACTCTTTGCCATCATTTAATCATTTAGATCCAATCTATATTGCAAATATATTTTATATTCTAGTTATTTTATCATGGAATCAGAGCCATGAGATGATTGGGTGTTTGGCAAGATTTTTTGTTGGAAGATTCAAAGCTTTTTCAATCAAATTTTTTATTTTTTGAGGCATCATAACTAGCCTAAAAATCTCAAAAAATTGATTTTTTTTGTCAAAATTCAAATTTTATAATTCTTTCATTATTAATTTTTTTTTAGAAGATTGGAATAAATTTTAAGATTTTTGAGTGTCTGTACAAGTTTTTGGGCTCTTCCAAGCATTTATAAGGGTTCCATACTTTAGCTAGGGCAATTCAAAATATTGAATTCTTCATTAAACATTTCATTTTGAGTGTCTAATTGTGTTTATCAAACAAAAATAGGAGGGTTGCTAAATTTTCAAGCAATATAAGACTTGTACAAGGAGATCTGAGCTCTTAAAATTTTACAAGGGATCCATGAAGTTACATGTATTTTTTTAAATTCATATAGTTTTGACAAAGTATTTAAAAAATAAACTATTTATTAATTAATTTTTTTCAAACCCTAGGTCCTACCTTGAAAAAAGTAAGAATTATTAAAAAGTTAAAAAAAATTATTTTTTTCACTTATGTTACTTACATGCACATAATATATTAAAAAGAAATCATAAAATAAAAGGTCTAAATATAGATTAGTGCATGTATTATTTTGAAAAGACTTTAGAAGGGTTGGTGATGGTATTTTTGTTAAAAACTTGAAACTAAGGAGGTCCCAAGTTCAAAAACCCATAAATTCAATATTTTTTGACTTGTTCAAAATAATTTTTCAAATTTATTTTAATTTGAAATCCATTTTTTAGTTCACATGCCAATTTTGTTAAACCCCTAACCTATCATCTAGTTCTTCAACTTTCAACCTAGTGAATAATATTTTGACAAACATATTTGTATAACCAATCAATCTTTAGGTTTTGGCATGTTTTGGATGCATTGGAGTGGTCAAGTTTTTGTTTCAAAGCCTCCTATTGAAGTTTTTACACATTTTTTAATAATAGTGTTTAAGTGGTCATTTTCAGTGCAACTTTTTTGACACCTATATTAGTGCAAATTTAATTCAATTTTTTGTATTGTTTGGTATATAAATTGTGTAATTAGGCATAGTTACATGTGAAATTCAATTTATTTTGAAAATAGCTCAAAAATTAATTTAAAATAGTTTCTTTTTAAGCATTTGTTTATTGTCTTGTTTAAAGAGAAGCTATGGCTTTGCCTCATTTTTTCTTAGATAAATCTCAAATGATGAATGAAAATAACTATAATATATGGAAAATTAATGTTAAATCCAAATTTATGGCCTATAAATTGTGGAATGTTGTCATAGGGATTGAAAAAGCCCCTTCTAGATGACATGTGATCCCTGAGCTTACCAATGCATTTCAACAAAAATCGTAGAAAGCTATGTCCATTATTTTATGGAGTGTTAAAGATGAATTCCTTTACCACATTGGTAATTAGGAGTCTCCTAGCGATGCTTGGAAACTCCTTGAATCTATGCATGAGGGCACTCATTTCTCAAAGATTATTAAGTTAATCCTTGAATTGATAACTATACCTATAAAAGGTGATGATAAAATTGTAAATTTTCTCGCTAAAATTAAAAATATTAAAGCTCAGTTAGATGGATGTAATTGTAATTTGATTAAGGATCAATTAATTTATTTTATCATTTAGTTAAATACTCATGAAAAATTTAAAAAATTTATTTCAATTTTTAGATCTAAATATCAAACTGAGCAAGATATCCTTGATCTTACCACTTTGTTTGCTCTCCTAATTTAAGAAGAGCAAGTTATGACCAATTTTGAGTGTTAAAAAAATGCCACTTAGAGACTTGTCACTTTAAATAATGTTTCTGATAATACTAACAGTAAAAAATGTAACCTTAATTTTGCTAAAAGCAAATATGAGAATAAGAAATATGGTAATAAGAATCATACACCTAAGTTTAATAGAAATTACAATTTATGTGGTAAATTTTGTCATAGAAGGGAAACATGTTATAAAAATAAAGATATAAATAATAATCAAGCTTATAAAAATAACAAAGGGAAGACTTTAAATCAAAACAAGTAGAATAATCAAAACCCTAACTAGAATAACAATTAGGATTCAAATGTTATTGCTTTATATGCTACTTTATATGCTTAAAATGAAAATGAATAGATTTTAGATTGCATTGCATCACACCATATGACATGCTTATCTGATATTTTATATGATTCTAGAGTTATCTTTGAAAGAATTTATTTGGGAGATAATTCTTTTTTAGAATCAACTAAACAAAGAAAAACAATGTTTTCAAATGTTACTATAAATGCCATTTTCTATGTACCTAAGCTTAAAAAGAATTTGCTATCTTGTTCTCAATTTACAAATGATAATTTTATTGTAACTTTACTTAAAGATAGTTGATCCATTATAAATCAATCTAGTTCCTTGATTGGTGAAGGTGTTCAAAAGAATGGTTTATAGATCTTTTCTTCTTCTATATGTTTACTTTCATCACATAATAATAATGAATCTTAGTTATGACATGAAAGATTAGGACATGTTAATTTTAGATGTTTACATGATATGTCTACAAATAATATTGTTGTTGAATTTATTTCTATCCCCTCTCATCATGAAACTTGTGAGGGTTGCTTATGTGGTAGGCAACATACTAATCCCTTGAATAATAATCATGATGTACATTTTGTAGACACCAAAATAGTGTCAAACCCCCCCTTGGTTCCTTTCTAACTTCAACATGCCTAACCTATACTTTATTAATTTAAAATACTTATTTTAAATTAATCATCCCCCCTAGACACCTCACCTTGGATTCCTAGCTCTTAGACCATTTATCACCTATGACTAATCATAATTACCTAAGACCTATTTCAACTCCCCCACTAATTCTCACACCTATTAAACCCACCTTTGGACCGTTCAACAATGACAACTGAACTTGGCAGATGGAAGAACGGGCAAAAGGCTAAAAATAGCCTTTTTACCCATTCTCTAGTCACCGACGTCGGTCAACCATCGGCCGATGCCGGCGGTATCACCAACATCGGTTGCTTAAAACTAAATTCTAACCTCGGCTCTTGCCCCTGAATGTGAATTCTCTTGCCCCGAACGCTAATTCTCTTACTCCTCGAATCTGGATTCTCTTGCTCCTCGACTCTTTGCATATCAAAGGCAGGCTTTTGGGATGAGGCATCGGCATTCTATCATCACTCTCGAGGCTAAGAAACTCTACAAAATTCACTCCACACTGGGTTGAAACATTACACGAGGTCTTCGGCATCAGCCATAACGTGAACAAGTCTTCTACACTTCTGGTTCTCCACCAAGAGCTAAGTATTCTTCTGGTTTATATTTCAGTATTTTTAAAATGCATTGGTAATTAGTCCATTGGCTATTTCTGAGTACTATTGAGACCAAATCTAGCTTTCTTCTTGGAGAGGCTAAAAAGCCTTCCTCTTATCCTGACCCTCATCTCACACATACCATCTACCTCTGTCCCTCTTAAGATTCTATTGACTTCCCTGCAACCTTACACGGACCTCCAAACTCCTACAGATCTCTCAGACCATTCTGTTGACCACAGACATACCCTAAAACCCATCCAAGGCCCATTGCCCCTATCGACATTGGCATCAAGGCCCATTTCCCCCACCGACGTCGGCAGCCTAACTGACGTCGGCAAAATTTACCAACTGATGACGACAGACTAACCAACGTCGGTGACTGTGAGACGATGGCAGACTAACTGATGTCAGTGACTGTCAGAGGTAGATTGCAGGAATTAGGTACTCGTTATCTATTCATCTTCTTTAGCCTTTCATTATTTCTCTTTTTAGCAACACTCTTTTGTCAAATAAGTGGACTGTCATCCCTCAAGGAAGTCTTTGCACTTCTAGGACCGAGCTTTGCTTGACAGTCCACCATATATCTATCTAACATTTTCTTTGTTTAAGTCTTTCTTATCTATAGGTGTCATCCTCCACAGCCAAAGAGGAGCTCCTTCAACGTCTGGATAATGGTGCGCAACTTCATTTGGGTATCATCTAACCCTTGACCATTATCTTTAGTTTCTTCCTTCTTCTGAATGTAAAAAGCAAAAATGAGTAGAAACATTCTGGCACACCCGGTGGGACCCTAGAGTTTTTCTTGGGTTCATTTCTTCTAAAAGGCAAACTTTCATATAGGTGCATTAGGAAATTTTCTCTTCATATCCTCCTTCTATCTCTTTATTTCGAAAAGAAATCATAAAAAAAACCTCTTTCTTTTTCTTCTTGTCACCTTTTTCCTGCATCTTAGAGTAGTGAAATTCATACTCTTAACCTTTTCCCCACTTGTTTGCATCTGAACAAAACATTTCAATTTGGGTTAAAAATATATTGCATCTCATTCCTGCTTGAATGCATTTTTAGCTCATCTAGTAATTAAAAGCGCATTATGAATAAATCGTAGTGCACATATTTTACACTACCAAACCACAAGCACATCAAATTAAACATCTAAACATACCTGAGACAAGGCCTGACTAGGATTTCATCACCTAGCAGATACCTTACCCTTCTTGGTGATCCCACTTGGACTTCACTACCAAGGGGAGAACCCACTCTGTTCTTTGGCAGAGTATAAACTCTAGGGGAAGTATATATTGGCTAAGTGACCCAGCATGGCTCTAGGCTCGTGAAGTGAGGGGAGCAAGCTCCTAGCACCAGGCCACGTATGAAACCTAATACAAATTTTGAGCACCAAAACTTAACCCGAAACTAATCTTAGACTACTTCTTTTAGTACCTATTTTAAAAGCCTAATTCCCAAACATATTCTTCTAAGGCATAAGCCAACACAACTCTAAAATTTATTCTTAGGAATTTAACATTTAGAGGCTGCTTGCCTTCATCTAATTTTCTATTTTTATCTAGTTTTTTGAGTTGGTAGGGATGCATTATTCTGAGCTCCAAAAATAACTCAGAACTTTCTTCTTTCTTCCAAAAACTTTTAGTTTTTTGAGTTTTTGGAAATACACAGTAATCGACATCAGTTTTTCCACCGACGTCGGCAACTGATAATCACCGACATCGGCTATCTGACCGACATCGACAACTTACTTCACCGACATCATTTTTTCTACCGACTTCGATCATTGTCACAAAATTTTCTTCTCAAACAACAAGCTAAAAATCTGACCTTTTTGCTGTTAAAAAATAAATTCTAGTTTTCTGAGGCTGAAACATACAGTTTTTAGAAACTAAATCTATTTTGCCTTGGATGGTTTTGACATGTATTCAAACCAAAACTCTTGTTGACCACGCAAGGCAAGAACCACTCCTACCTTCGCCTTCTATATCAAGTCCCCAAATGGAGTATAATTCAGAAACTAAACGTACTCCTATCCAACCAACCCCAACTCAACCCTCTATTGTTCCCAAAGGGGACCAAGACTTTGAAAGGTTCCTTGACCTCAATGTCAAGGCTCTTCAGCACTATCTTGTGAGATCCTTCAGGCAACCCAGTTTATGGGATGCCAACTTCCTTAGTTGAAATGACAATCATATCAACAGCCTCTGTAACCCAACCCATGGTCACCCAGGTCATTGCCTCAACTAACAACCCGACCATGATCAATCTTCAAAGTGTGGCATCTCCTTCTGTTTCTAGACCTACCTCCTTTGGGGTTTTTGTACCCCCTTAACCACAAACCATTCAACAAAGTTTTACACCATTCCAGAACTTAATTGTCTCCATCCCACCTACTCTTGCACCCATAAATACAAGAGTGACTACTTATCCTTCGGCTAGTGTTGCCACCATCCAACCACCTTTGGCAACATCAAGTCAAGTTGTGCTCTCTAGCTTTATGACACAACCACCCTTGACTTCAACATTAGTCCCCATGACTAGTTACCAATATGTTGCGCCTATACAAGCACAACAAACTATGTCATATGCTCCATCTAACACCTTCCAAATGCCTTACAACCTAAGGGGTGCCCCACCTGCAAAGCCATCAACCGATCTAATCAATATGTTGATGGATAAGATGTCTAATCTTGAGACATCTGTTTCGGGTTCAAGAAATGTTCTCTCATATGAACAAATCTGTAATGAACCTATTCATCCTTTGGTCTCAATCCGACCATATCCTAGTCAGTGGAAACTTCCCAAGTTTACTCGCTTTCAGAGTAAAGAGGACCCACATCAACATCTACGAGTATTTAGACACGCTTGTTACCTTATAGCACATGATGATGCGTTATTACTATGCACATTTCCATGTCGATTTCTGGTGCTACCCTCGATTGATATAGTTCTATTACCAGTCACTCTCTATTTACCTTCACTCAACTAGCTCAACTATTCCTTGACCACTTTTCAATCAACATCACTGAAAAGGTCTCCATTACAGACGTATATTCTATTAGACAATTCGATGACGAGTCAATAGCTGACTTCGTTGCCCATTGGAGAAGTTTAATCAACCAACTCTCCTTTTCTTTACCTCAACCTGAGCTCATTAAACTCTTTTCACGAGCATGTGCCAAGCACATCTCATCTACTTTGTGGATTCAAACATTCCACACATTTGACGAAGCTTTTACTATGGCCATAAAGCTTGAACTCCATGTTGTTGAAGAAGATAAGGTCAAATTATATAGTAATGCAAAATCTAATGACCCTTCATCTTCCAAACCTTCTTCTTCCCACTCCAAGTCTAAAGGAGCAGCAAATGCTGTGGTCCTTAGACCATCATCTTCAACAACAACCAACCAATCTCAACTTTCCACATCAGAATACATCACTCGATAATTCCAACAATGATACGTACAACGTCAATACACTCCAATAAGAGAGTCATACGCTTCCGTGTTAGATAAACTCGTCAAGAAGGGGGTCCTCAATCTCCCTCAAATCTGACCACCTGAATTTGACCCCTCAAAATCCATCCCTACATGGTATAGGGAAAATGACTTTTACAACTATCATCGTGTCAAAGGTCATGACACAGACAGTTGTAAAACCTTCAAAAACATTGTCCAAGACATGCTAGACAAAGGGGATCTTGTTTTGGATAACCCAAATGTGTCAGCTAACCAAAACACGGATGTCTTTAGACAACCATTCCCTAACCATCCCCTAAGTCAAAATAACATTCAGACCATAGTCGATGACCTTCAAGAGCGTAATATACTCACGGTTGACATGGTTTCTAACCAACCTCTCCCAAAGTCTGAAGAGGTTAATCAACCCATTTGTCCACCACAGGTAGAAGAATCTTCTTCTCCTATTTGTCCACCACGGGTAGAAGAGCCTTTTTCTTCTATTTGTCCTCCACAGATGGAGGATAATCCTCTATCCACCCCTCTTTCACATGTAGGAGAGGCTATTTTGACCTCTCCCATATTGGCAGATGCCTTGACGATTCCAACACTGGCTGTCTCACCTTCATCCTTCTTATCAACAATGGGAGATCATACTTTTCTCGCTCCTCGACCACATGCAAAAGCCATGACCATTCCTGCACTCTATCCAAGTGAAGAGCCAAAATCTCCAATCCCTTCTCCGTTGAGAGAGGAACATGCAACCTCATCCAAATCCTCACAGGTGTTTACTATACCGAAATAGATTAAATCTCTCGGTGTTCACCCTATATCAAACCTCACTTACCCACAAGTGAAGGTAGACTTGAACCTCACCTCGCATAATAGTGGTTCTCACATTAAACCAAAGAAGGCTACTAAACCACGTCGGAGAACTCCTCTCCCACCTTCATCATTGCCCTCTATTTTGGGTCCACATCTTTCTACCTTAATAGGAGTGCTCCCTCATCCAACACCTCTCACCACAAAAGTGTCATCTACATGTGTGGCCACACCACCCACAAAAAAGGTGATACGACAAAATCTCCAAACAACTCCTAAAAAGAAGTTGTCAACCTCTACTGCAACAAAAAGTGCAGACCCATTAAAGGGTTGCTATGCATCACTGTTACGCCAATTATTGCAGTCTTCTAGCATCACCCTCTCGCCTATTAGGCCATACCAACCTCATGGATCAAAACCAACCTGGTTTGATGACACTAAAATTTGTGCGTATCATCGCACACCTAGACATGATACCGAGCATTGCTGTGCCCTTAAGGTTGTCATTCGTTATCACCTGAAAAAGGGCACCCTTCCAATTAAGGACCCCTTTGACAAACTACTAACATCATCCCATGCCTCCCAAACCTTCTCACCTTCACACTCATCAACTCTCAGATCAAAACCATCTTGGTTTGATGACACTAAATTTTGTGCGTATCATCGCACACCTGGACATGACACTGAGCGTTGTTGTGCTCTTAAGGCTATCATTCGTCAACACTTGAAAAAGGACACCCCTCACATTGAGGACTCTCTTGACCATTTTTTTGATAAATCACTGACACCATCCCAAATCTCTTCACCTAAATCAGGATCCCCATACAAGACTATGGTCCCTTTACCACCTTCCACTCCTTTATTTGAAATCAACACTGTTCATGTGGCCACTAGGCCCCAAACCGTGAAGAATAAAGGAAAAGACCAGACTTTTACACCTTTGACATATCCATTATTCATCAAGACCTCTCAACTAACACAACCCAAGATTTCTATCTTGGACATGTCTTGACCAACATCACTGGGGGAAATTCCTCCTAACCTCTCTAGTCCACATGACGTTTGGTATAAATGATTTGTTGACTATTTGACATATTCTATCATCCCTCCCAAACTCTCTAGCAATAGACGGTGAGCTTTTATCAAGAACACTGCTCGCTACACCATGTTAGGGGGACTTCTCTACAAACGAGGTCTAGATGGCCTCCTTATCCAATGCCTAACAACCACTGAGACTTCCCATGTCATCAAACAAGTCCATGATGGGATTTGTGGGGAACATTTCAGCAGTAACTCGGTTGCCAAGCGCATCCACCACCTAGGCTATTATTGGCCCATTCTTAACCAAGACTGCAACAACTATGTTCAGTGTTGTATAAAATGCCAACAACCTACTAACCGACTTCACGTCCAACATCGATCAAACCATGTCCACAACAATAATATGAAAGAGCGAGATTTCAAAATTGGAGATCTCATCCCTACAGAAGACCAACATGTGACCAATTTGGAAAGAATCAAATGGGGCAAGTTTGCTCCTAATTAACTCAGACCTTACACAAGCATGGATCAGGGACTTATCGTCTGTCTTCTCTCGAAGGCCGATCAAAACCTGAGCTCTTTAATGCCTTACATCTACATCCATTCTACTGTTAGTCAAGTAATCATTCACTTGACATTTAACTTGAGCTTATCCCTTGAGCAACCCCTGTCATCCTCATTCCTATTCCCTTTTTTTCCTACAAACATTAGTTAATCTTTTTTGCATTAATGCTTTGTCCTACTAAAAGGGGAAAACCTTAAACCTCTATAGTCTAGTCCATGACTAAAACTTCAGTCCACAAAAACCTGGGATGCCTAACAAAAGGTCATAAAACT
The DNA here is from genome assembly GCA_037957365.1 of Torreya grandis. Classification (NCBI taxonomy): domain Eukaryota; kingdom Viridiplantae; phylum Streptophyta; class Pinopsida; order Cupressales; family Taxaceae; genus Torreya; species Torreya grandis. Next base: position 4,017,554 of record JARHVA010000384.1, read on the forward strand.
ATAAATGTAGACTGCTCCCTTGAAGGACAGCTGCATAATTGTTGTAATTGATAGACTGCTCCCTTGAAGGATAGCTATTCAAAGACATTCAACCATACAAAGCAGAATATAGACCACTCCCTCAAAGGATGGCTATGCCCAAATTTTGTTACAAACAACACTCTCTCAGAAGCTTCTCGCATCGATCAGCTTCACATATGACCACAAAACAAAACAACATCCCCACGTAGATTTCTCGCATTGATCAGTCTATCAAAAAAAAAAAAAGAAATTGATTGACAAACTATTAAGTCATGGACTTGCCTATAGTCATTCTCAGGGTCACCTATAAAAGGGGCAAAGGATCCTTGCTAAAAAGGGTTACGCTATCCTCACATCTCACATCATCAAACCTATCACCCCAACATACTCAAGGGATTTTGAGCTCACTTAATGTCAAGTGATTCGAATACTTCTCTAACACCAACCAATCATCTATGACGTAATGCATGAATGGGGCTTTTGTTTGCAAAAACCTTATCTATGCTGTCATTATAGTCCTTGTCAATGAAAGACCAATGCACCTTTCACTTCTTTTTTACATCTTCATCACATACAACCAAACCCAACCAAACCAATTCAAACCAAAACAAACCAATAACATGACATCATAAATCATCATAGCCCATTCACACTAGTTTCTATGGAAAACAATACACATGAAAACTATCGACCAAACTCAATTTATGTCAAGCATATACCATCACCAATATAAGAACGTGTTGAAACATAAATATACTCATTTCATTTTTAGCATACCTCCATCACCAATATGGAAAATTATTAGGAATGAAAAACCACACAACCAATGTTATAAAATACACCATCACATAATATGGAAAAGGCTGTAACATCATCATACCCCTCATCATTTCAAGCATGTATCATCAGACATATGGGAAGTGCTAAACCATTAACATGACCAAGCCAACTATCGACCTCTTTAACTCCTTCTTCCCTTTTGGGGAGAACTACATTGGCCTGAGGCCCTAAAAATAGGGGCTATGTAGGCAGCACTCAGATGACATAGAGTCTTCTGAGGTTATCTCGGCCATCCATTCCCCTGTTCGTCTCCCTAATGATGTCGGCCATCTATTCGTTTATTCATCTACCTGATGGACAAACCATATAACCTTTAGCCATGACTTAACCTAGTCAAAAACCCAGTCCATAGCCTACCCTCTTCTTCCCTTTTGGGGAGAACTACATTGGCTTGAGGCCCTTCAAACAGGGGCTATGTAGGCAACACTTAGTTGACATGGGGTCTTCTAAGGTTAGCTCGGCCATTCCTTCATCCATCCATCTAATGGACTAACTATCTATACCAACCCAAAATCATGACCAAAACAATCAGCCCTAACACTGAATGAGTTACCTAAAATTCTCATGGGGCACATTAGAGATCACATACATCTCCCTGACCACAACACACGCCACTTGAGATCATACCATAACTCAACCCGACTCGACCAATGACCTTAGAGATCGCGACTATCTCCTCAGACCATGACCACTTTTGAGACAACTTTGCCTTGGTTATTTTAATTGCATATACTACCTCACAAATAGTTAGCAAATTGTCCACGACCCTCACAAGTATTGGATCACACTCCAGTTGATCCCCACTACTTATGACATTTTCATGTTTTCCAAGAGAACTTATTAAGCCCAAGATACTTGGAACACAACGACCATTGGAGCTACAGCTTGAATCGAATAACCCAATCAGCTACAACTAAAAGCTGGGGCCTGGTTACTTTGATTTTAGCACTCCTCAACCTTGCCTGTGACAGTTTGACCTACTTATCACATGAAGTGGTATATGCGCAATCTCAATTATTGCAACATTCACACTCCAACTTCACCATACACATCCACTACCTATCAAATCAACACCTGATATCAGGTTACCTTCCCTCGACTCCTGCTTTGAGGGAAAATACCTCATCCCATACTTGGGGCAATAACTCTTATTTTTGTCTTGCAGCTCATTAGAACAACGAACAAGACAAAAATGACCTCGTCCCACATCTGGGGCAACTTACTCCTATTTTTGTCTTGTAGTTCATCAGAACAACCAACAGGACAAAAATGACCTTATCCCATACCTGGGGCAACTTACTCCTATTTTTGTCTTGCAGTTCATCAGAACAACCAACAAGACAAAAATGACCTCGTCCCACATATGGGGCAACTTACTCCTATTTTTGTCTTGCAGTTCATCGAACAACCAACAAGACAAAAAATGACCTTATCCCATACCTGGGGCAACTTACTCCTGTTTTTGTCTTGCAGTTCGTCAAGAACAACCAAAAAGACAAAAAGGGGCAAATGTAGACACCAAAATAGTGTCAAACCCCCTTGGTCCCTTTCTAACTTCAACATGCCTAACCTATACTTTATTAATTTAAAATACTTATTTTAAATTAATCATCCCCCCTAGACACCTCACCTTGAATTCCTAGCTCTTAGACCATTTATCACCTATGACTAATCATAATTACCTAAGACCTATTTCAACTCCCCCACTAATTCTTGCACCTATTAAACCCACCTTTAGATCATTCAATAAGGACAACCGAACTTGGTAGATGGAAGAATGGGCAAAAGGCTAAAAATAGCCTTTTTACCCATTCTCTAACTACCGATGTCGGTCAAATGTTGGCCGACGCCGGTGGTATCGCCAACGTCAGTTGCTTAAAACTAAATTCTAACCTCAGCTCTTGCCCCTGAATGTGAATTATCTTGCCTCGAATGCTAATTCTCTTGCTCCTTAGATCCGGATTCTCTTGCTCCTCGACTCTTTGCATATCAAAGGCAGGCTTTTAGGATGAGGCATCGGCATTCTATCATCACTCTCGAGGCTAAGAAACTCTACAAAATTCACTCCACACGAGATTGAAATGTTGCATGAGGTCTTCGGCATCAGCCATAACGTGAACAAGTCTTCTACACTTCTGATTCTCCACCAAGAGCTAAGTATTCTTCTAGTTTATATTTTAGTATTTTTAAAATGCATTGGTAATTAGTCCATTGGCTATTTCTGAGTACTATTGAGACCAAATCTGGCTTTCTTCTTGGAGAGGCTAAAAATCCTTCTTCTTATCCTGACCCTCATCTCACACATACCATCTACCTCTGTCCCTCTTAAAATTCTATTGACTTCCCTGCAACCTAAGTTGTGTGAGTGTGCTCACTTTTAATTAAGAACCCACATGATAAAAATAGAAATAGAAATAAAACTATGATATAATCAATGTTAAAAAAATAAAATTTATAAATAAAAATAAAATACATCAAATTAATCAAAAAAAATTATAAAGAAGGACATCGAGGACAACAGGGGAAATAAAAAGCACAGAGAATTCAAAAAATTAAATGGAGAATTCAAAAAAACAAAGCAACATGAAAGAAAACAAATAACATCAAGGCAAGGGTTGACAAGAAAGCTGCAAACTATCAACAACTAGTCTACAAAAGATCCACGAAGAATTCAACCGGTACCAAGCAACAACATCCATATATCAAGAGTGAAGGTGAAGGGAGTCACCCGCATGCTGAGATCAACCTCCCCTTAGAAGGGAAGTCTTCCAAATTCCACATAGACTCATTTCCAATAAGATCTTCCACTTCTTGCAACTGTGTTTCAACCTTAGATCTACGACTTCTATGCTTAGACGAAGTGCCCAAGTTAGCCTTAGAAAGACCAAGAGTGGTTTGAGCCATGAAGAATGAACTCGAGGAAGTAGAACAATCGTCAGAAGCATGAGCGTCCAAGATTCCTCCAATAGAGTCCAAAAGATCAACAGAAGGGATGAGCTCCTCTCCCAACTGAGTAAGGCATGCCTCTGTTATCTTCTTCTCAAGAGGAGCATCCAAAGGAGTCACTGAGTGAAAAGGAGAGAGGAGAGCTTTCTAAGCATAAAAAACTCCTTTATGAATATTATCATTATAAATTTAATTTTAATTTTTATTACTATTTAAAATTTTACGTGTATAGGTCAATGAGTTGTAGGTGAGTTGGTTAAGTGGTTTGGTTGTTTCAGACCTCACCCAAGTTCAAATTTCTAAAAAGGTATATGAGTCGATTTTGGTCATTAGTTGTATCCTCGGAATTGTTAATCGTTGTTGGTTATTCTTGAGACCGATGACAACCGTTATGGTATACATGTGGTATTATCTGAAGCTCTCGACCCTCAAATTATATCCCACATCAGTTCACACTCAGGGCAAAAGTTGTCATCTAGCAAAATAAAAATAAAAATGTATAAATAACCTACACTAAATAAACACCAGTCAAAATTCGTCATCTAACAAAATAAAAATAAAAATATATAACTAACTTACACTAAATAAACTTTGTTAAAAATAGTAAAAATATGTATTAGTCTAACCTACATTAATATTTAATTCTTTCACACTAATATTTAATTCTTTCAAATTTTGATAAGCAAACATTTTCAATATTATTTTTTATGTAACATTTTTTTTTTCAATATTAAAATAATTTAATATAAATAAAATGTTTATTATAATTGCATTATATTTAGAGTTCATATTAATAAAAATTATTTATCTTTTCTAATACAACTTAATGAAGGGTATATAATAATTATTAAAAAATTAAATCTTTTTATAATTAATTTGTTAATTGATGGGTTTCATATTTTTTTAGGGTTGAAAATATTGGTTGCTTATTTAAAATCTATACTAATTAGATATAAATTAATAACTACAAATCAGTACAGACTAAAGTTTACTACGTAGAGATTAGAGTTAGAAGTGTGGCCGACAATATAAACGGAAACAAAAAAATATATTATATGCTTTATTATAGTCAAACGTGGCGCATTGCTCATGTATTCAAGCTAGACTATTGGAAATGTTTTGTTTTTTTTAATCATTTATTCTTTTAATGTCTTACATTACGGCTGCTTGAGGTGACATGTATGTTTGTTTGTTTTTTTCCATTAAAAGTATGTTATATATTTTATTAGATAAAATCTAATACATAAAAGATGAGGATTTGAAAATATATCTCGAATAAAAAGTATAATAGAATTTTGAATAAAAAATATAATAGATAATATATATCATTTTGAATTAAACAATTGGAGCAATGCACATTAGTAAAGAAGGTGGTAGATTATACGGTTTCCCCCTCCAAGCTCCCAACGACTTCCAACAAGGAGGTCTACCATATCAGGGATGGGCTTCCAACTATCATTATCTCTTTTTTTAAATTTTTGTCCTAAAGAACCTCTTCCCTGGAGGGAGAAACGGAAAGTACCGAGGAAACTTTCCTTGTGAGGGTGTTGACCGCCTAAAACCACCAACAGTAGGAGCACTCACAGAGAGTGTTGAAAAACTTCATTGAGGGGAGCCACTACATCATCTATTATGGGAGTAGGGTCCCTCATGTTGTCTTACTCCACGGTCCTATGGAGGTGATTGGTGGCAAGGAGAGTCAAGAGGAACCCAACTAACAGTGCACGTGACACTCCCCCAATGATCCAGTAAAGTTTGGTGGTGTTCCACCTCCGAATGAACTTTCTTTGCTTGAACTTGTATCTGAAGCATTACATTAGATATAGAATTAACCCTGTTAGAAGTAGGGAAATATAATTCAAGATAAGCATGAGAAAAAATAGGATCATTATTATTTTTCCATAATTTAAAAAGAATTTGAGTTCAAAAAATATGCCAAATCTGTGTGAATTGTGTAGGAATCACGATTGAGTCCCCTAAAAACACCATTTTTCATGTAAACAATTATGGATGGAGAGCTCTAAAAAGGGAGTGAATCCAAAGCCATGCTGACTAGGCATGTCTACATACTCAAAAAACATGCTTTAGAGATTTTGGGTGGTTACAAACTAAGAAAACGGGGTGGGCCATTCCCATGTGAGCCAATCGGGTGTCAATTGGAACCCTATGGTGTAGAATACACTAGAGGAAGTGTGCTTGTTTGGGCTCAATAATGGTAGCCCCACACATGTTCAAATCTTCTTGGAAGTTGCTAATGGGAAAAGACTTGATAACCTAACCAAGGTTGGTACCAAAGGAATGGAATCTCAACAGGTCATTTCCAAACAATCCATCATCTGAAGGGATATTGAACAACAATTTTGTGAAGATGCACCTCAAGTAGAAAGTTATAAATTTACAAGATAAAATTTTGGTCACTAGCCTACAAATTAAACTAAATCTAGAGAACTTGCCAAGGAACCTAGTCCCTAGTTTGCTTGCAAAAGAGGTCAAAAATGACTTTGATGCCTTTTCTGAACAACTAAAGGATTTGATCTAGGGCACAAGAGCGAATGACACTTCATAAAATTTAAGAACAAGAGACCACCATAAGGAGTGTGAATTGAGAGAGATCCCAAACTTGAAACCATCTCCATCCCAATGCAAATGCCTTTCAAGAAGCTCCCATGCCTTCTAAATACTAATAGCAACAAACTTGCCAACAATGGTAACAAATATCTGAGTGATAAGAAGATTTTGAAGATTTAAACCTTTCCAAGTTTATTTTCACATAGTGGTACCATATGTGATGCAGTTCCTAAAGAGAATTTTCCATTATTAATCCCCTCCCAAAGCATGAAAAGTCCATTTGGCACATAAAATGTGCCCTAATATTTTGATGTCTAAGAGACCAAGCCCTCTAAGGGCTCTTAGCCTGTAGCAGGTATCCCAAGAAACTTAGTGAAATATTTTAATGCCTTTAAAGTTGACCCACAAGAAATCCCTCAAGTTTCTCTCAAGTTTGGCATAGGTAGGTTTAGAAGGAGCCCAACAAAAGGAATAATAAACATGAGTAACAACAAACACCTTAGAAAAAATATGGAACTATCCTACTAAAGATAGAGGGATGGAAACTAGAAACCAACTTGTTTTTTAACCCTTTGAACCACATATCCCTTGAGATCCAGGGAATGGCTTGAAAAGCATAGTGGATACCCAAGAATTTAAACTATTCACCTAGTTGAATCCATAGCCACCTATATTGGAGAAGTCAGATAGGTAGGGGTGATAGATTACCTATAACATTGGGTGTTTTTTTCCATTGGATGGAATAACTAGAAGCTAAGCAAAAAATATCTAGACATTCCCTGGCATATGAAATATAAGTCCTCTCTTTTGCTAAGGTGAGGAAGGAGTCATTTACAAAATTCTCATTGACCATTTTATTGTGAGAATGGGAAAGAGAGATGTCCTTAGCCAAACCTCTATAAGTGTAGTCTGCAAGAAGATAATTTATCCCCTCATTAGCCAACACATATAGAGAATGGGCTAGAGGGCACCCTCGACCAATAAACTAAAAGAGGCCAAATTGCTCAAACTAGACACTGTTAATGGTGAGACATGAACTCACATCTTGGAAAAGTATTTTAACCATATTTACAAACTTAGAACCAAAGCCAAGAGCTTGAAGCATGGCCAAGAAGAAAGGCCATTCAATTATATCATAAGATTTTTCAAAGCCAATCTTGATGAATAAATCCTTCTGATGAGATTTTTTGGTCCATTCCATTCCCTCCCAAAATAAAAATATTGTTCTTGAGGATATATTTGTTCCGAATAGAACCAGTTTTCTTGGGGTGAATTATGATGGATAGCAAATATATAAACCTAAGATCAAGGGCCTTAAGAATAATATTTTAGGATACATTGAGAAGGGTAGTGGGACACCAATTGGTGATGAGCTCGAGATTCCCAACTTTAGATATGAATTTAATATTACCTTGTGCAGTGTAGATGATATTTTATGATTATATAGCACCTTAGTCTTGTACACTTGGAAAACTTAGACCTTGGCTATTCCTCTCAGTTTTTTACCTTTCTTGCTTTCGTAAGTCTTGCATCTGCTCTATCTTTGTGCCCCTTGGCCTATATCTCTTGTTCTAACCAGTCTTATATTGATGAGCCAAGCCTTCTATCTTTCCTAGAATGCTTAAAATGTACTTATCTTCCATCTCTACGAGTTCTAATCCTATATTTGTTTTTCTACTCCCTAGACACTAACTTCTGGGTCAGATAATAACATCGACATTATTGTCCTATTCTGAAACAAGTGTACAGTGCCCTGGATTCATCTAATTTGCAAATGAAACATATCCTAATTGTTGGCCTAAGTGTTTTAATGCAAGTTATTACTCTAAAAAGATTGATATAAATACAAGATCAACCCTCATTCATTACTCACCTAGCTACACCTATGAATACCTAGCAAAAGACCAAAGAGAATTTAAAAATCATTCAATGGATCAAAATCTTCCCCTATTTATTCCAATTTTCATACAAGTCATAGGGACTGCACATCTGTAGGTATGAAGTACTAAAAGAGCAACCCAAGAGCCTGATTTTTTAAGTTACAAGCAAGGTCACTGTTGCACTTACTTTCCACACATTGTATGATTCACACACAAGCTAACACATAGGGGATAACTACATTAGTATGATGCCCTGTTTAGATTATTATTTGAGAAAATGACCTTTGACAGAGAGTCATTTGGGTCAGCTCGACGTCATGTGCCCACTAGCCCATTTTTTCCCAAGGTCACATTGAAGATGGAAATCTAGGGTTTTGCCATTTTATGAGTGATAGTCCATGAACTAGATATGAATGCACTAGAGTGAAGGTGAAGCAAAACCCATAAGCATCTAGGTGGTTGTGTCCTATTTGACCATACATTTTATACAGGACACTAGCATCAAACCTAGACAGATGTATCGATGTAACTGTCCCACGTTGATGTTATTGTCTAGAGAGTCAAAAACATCAGATCCAAAATCTGACGATTATTTTAGAATTTCTTTCTAGCATGCTTTCAACTTGTTCTAAATCTAGAGCTACATTAGCATCAGAACAAGCTAAGTACTTCACTTCTTTGTCATTTTTATGTCTAGCATAGTTTTAATTTTCATATTTATACTATCTCAACATAATAAATTTAGTGTATGTTTATATCTAAGTTTAGCATCTAATTGGCCTATTGTAGATCTTATTATCACCCTTGTGCCATTTCATTTCTATATGCCCCTTTAATCAATCTAGATAACACAAATCTAAATTTCATTTTAGGGTTAAACATTTGGTGAACTTGATCCATGTGAATACAATTTTTTTATTCCTAAGATTTTAAACTAGTTAAAGTTTTAGATTGTTGTACTTTTTAATTTCTTACTTTTACTATTTTGCATGCAACTTAGATGTAGCCCTAGATTGGGAGGTGTGCCTATGGAACATATTAAGCTTCCCCTCCACCTATCTAAGATGTCTCAAACCAATGAAGGATATCATACCTTGGATCATGATGATACACATGTTGATAATGAAAAAAATATTGATAGGGTTATCATAGAATAAGATTTTGATAATGAAAACCCCAAAAAAAATGAAAAAGAACAAATAGACCATGATCAAGTGCATACAATTATATTGTTTCATGAGTGCATTTACCAAAAGCCTAAAGATCTTGATGAAATCTAAAAAACTATACTCGAAGCAACAAATTCTAAAACTATAGTGGAAACATCACTCCCCTTGAACACATTATAATTAAATACATCTAGTGGGGACACATTTATGTGTTTAAACCTTTGTTCCCTGAAACTACTATTGATACATCTATCATGGAATTACCTATTGTTTCAACAAAAATACTAGTTTCAATGCCTATTACTATTCAAAACATGTTTTCATCCCCTTTGGTGACTACTCAAATTGCTAATCTAAATCCCATTGGGCCTATGGTTCAATCATTCCTTCAAGTTATAAAGATCTTAGAAGACAATATTACAAACACTGAACAAAATGCTTTAAAATCCCCTCATGCCATATATTCACAAGGTGTGTTGCATATTCCTCTTGCACTTGAAATCTCTTTACACCTATTGCCAACTAAATTTGTTTCACCTAAGTTCACATTTTAAGATGGCAAGGGTGATCCTGAACAACATCTTCGAACATTTTATGTGACATGCCTTGACTATGCTTCCAATGATAAACTTTTAACCAAATTATTTTCACGAAGCCTTAAGGACTATGTTTCTATGATTTACCTCTCCAATCCATCAAATCATTCAAACCTCTCTTAGACCAACTCTTAGCATACTTTTACATTAACATTTTCAAAAAGGTTTCCTATGTCCAAATTGTAAAAATCAAAAAAGGAACTAATAAACCTATTAATGAATATGTCTTTAGATATTAGACAACACTGGCCAAAATGACTAATCTTAAGGCAAACAAAGAGTTGAAAAATATATTCAAGAAAATTTTTATTGCTTATTTACATAAATCCAATGTTTTTAATAAGTTCAAATCTTTCAATGACTTATGTTATGTTGTACGGGACCGTGAAATGAAGCCTATGCCATTAAATAAGCTCAAGTATGTAGCAAACATACCAGCTACATCTACATCTAGTACTAAATTCACAATTAAACCAAATTATAAGGTAAAACCTCCTGAGCCTAAAAATAAAACAAACACCATGATTTACACAATTTCACAACATACTAATCAGTGTGTCTTATCCAATGCACCAAGGAGACAATTTACACGTTTACCTAAGTCCCCAGCTTCATTACTCCCACAGTTACTATATTGTCAGCTTATATATCTCCCTCATCCTATAGAAGTTGATATGAGTTGACCTCTAACCAAAAGATATGATGTGAATGCTTATTTTGATTATCATAAAGGACTAGGACATTCTACAATTATATGATTTACCTTGAAACACAAGATCCAAGATCTTATCAATTATGAAAAACTTATATTTGAGGATCCTCCAAAGGAATTAGGTTCATAACCTGGTGATCACCATAAACATAAAATATTTAGCAAGATTTTGTCAAACCATTCTAAGAAGGAATCAGAAGTCCAAATGGTACATAATGCACATCCTCCTCCACATTATGGACACCCAATATATGGGGTTATTGGTACTTACACATGACATATACCTCTTGTGGTTCAAAGACCTTCTATTACTATTGATGATAGTGAAATCAAGGATGATGACTCTGATCTTAATTCTCTATTCATTTGAGCATACCTTGATAAACACTTCATATGTAGTGTTATGATTGGTAATTGTGCAAGCGATAATATTTGTACCATGACATTACTTATGCATTTGGGTTATACTCATTATTATTTACACCCATCTCCTAGATCAATTAGAGCATTTGATGGGGCCTCCCAGAAGGTTCTTGGTGAGACTGACCTACCTTTACAGTTCGGTCCCGCACATGTGGTTACTACCTTTTCCATTATCCCTTCCACATGAGTATTTGATATGTTATTCTAAAGACCTCAGATACACACTCTTCAAGCAATACCTTCTATAGTGCATGAATGTGTTAAATACATTCATGTTATTCAAGGAATTACAATTTCTAGAATTTTATATGAGCATCTTATTGAATAAAATAAACTTATACCTAGACAACTAGCTATCAAACCTACTAAGGCTAATTCACTACAAAAGATTAAGCAACAATCAATCCCCTTTACTAGGTGGATAGTACTTGAGAGACCATTACATCAGAGACATACAATGGTTTTCATAAAATCTCCATCTTCTACTACACACCATGATCAAATATCTAGAGCACCTCAAAATGCACATTTTACTGAAATGTCAAAGAAACCATATAACACTCAATAATGGGTTCTAAAAACCCCTACTCCTATTATGTCTACTATTACTTCACAACCATAGAGTCTTATTTTAATTATGTAGACCACCATTAATACCACAGTGATAGATATTACACCTATGCATACTACTCAGTAGCATAACTCAAGTATAACAACATATTCATGGTGGGGATATAGCTATGGCCATCCATTATATGGCATCATAAGATGATATTTCATATCAAAAAATCTAAAAATACAAAAAAAAATAAAAACATACAAATTTTCAAAAACACTTTTAGCACATACATGTTCTATTGGCTCCTTGGCATCCATATGTTACTTCCATATTGATGGATATACTCAGTAACTCCTACATACACATATGTGTCACACTTCTAATTAAGTGTGATACAAGCATACACAAATACATGATACATTCTTATTTCGGATGTTGGGATTTCCCTCTACTCATGTCATATGGACATTGGGGACATCCACTTCTTTGGTCTTGATACACATAGGTCATATGATTTGATGATCACTCTAAGTAGTTTGAGATCACATATGTACTTAAACATGCATATTATCCATGATTATATCTTACATAGTGTACTTCATATGTCATACACTTGACATACTTTTCATAACACATTGGATCAATGGGATACTATGACATGTTTATGTTGGTTGCTTATGCTTTATTTTATGCACTTCATTGAGTGTCTTGCATTCATTTTTTTAGCATTTGAATATGCTCATTTAATTGTGGATCCCGTGCCTATAAATGATTTCATTGACATTTACGTATGCCATTATTTATTTTATGAAAATTTGAATATGTCATTCTTTCCTTTATGGACATTTGACTAAGTCATGTTCCTTTAATTGTGCAACATTGAAACATGCCCCTTGTTTGAGGTCTCTTTGGACCATTGCCTTTTGATTTGATTTTGAGTATTCTTGTATGTGTGCTTGTTTGCTTGTTGAGCTTGTATTTTTATTTTCTATATATTGCCATGATATTTATCATGCACCTCAGACCTATAAGTGATCACATTGGTCCTATGCACTTCAATGCTATATCTACCTAGACATTTTCCTTCTATATGTTACATGGTTATAATCATAGAGTATACAATTATCTTATCTTTTTGATGTAAGGTAACGACCAATTCCTATCTTTACCTCACCTCAAAGTGAGGGCATATTAATGGAGGCATGTCATAGAGGCATTTTATCCACACTTAGCACAATTTTTAGATTTAGTTGGGGCATGCTTTAGAAGCATGCTCTCCACTCATTTAGTACATGGTACTTATATTAGTTTTTAGATTCATTTGGGGAATACTTTGGAAGCACGTTATCCACACCTATTTAGTATTCAATATCTCCATTTTATAGTCGGGACATGTTTTAGAAACATGTGCTCCACATTGGAACTTATATCAGTTTTTAAACTATTATATATATATATATATATAGTGAGGGTATGCTTTGGAAGCATGTCCTCCACACTTGCACAGTTATCCAAATTGGCTTAAACATACAGTTATATGATTCAGATTCATAGTTGTGGCTGAATTCTATGTATTGGTACTATTGTTATACATAATTTTAGCATGAGACATATCTAACGTTCATATACTATGCAACATCTGCCTAATATTATAAAATTCAAATCAGTTTCAAATTCTAGAACTCTTTTATGGACTATTACCATATCACAAACTTTTTTATATTGATACCTCGTGAACTTTTATAGACTTTATTGAGATAATCTACTACATTAGCTGATTAATTTTTTGTTATGGTTGAGGTGATCAAATCACTCAATATTGCCAAATTTTTAGGTTGGACTTGATCATCTAGCCTCACCAGGTTATAAGTATCAATGGGTTTCACGGTTGAGCTAATCTCAACTACCAAGTGACAACTCACATTTGCTCCAAAGATAGGGGCATGTGCTTCTCTCTCTGTCTCTTTCTATATATATATATATATATATATTGGCAAGTTGTTTTGAAAAAGACACACACACACACATATATATATATATCCTAACCTTAGTTTCATAGCCTTACAATGATACATCTTTTTCAAAATAACTTGCATATATATATATATATATAGGCAAGTTATTTTGAAAAAGATGTATCATTGTAAGGCTATGAAACTAAGGTTAGGATATATATATATATATATATATATATATATATATATATATATATATATATATATATATATATATATATATATATATATATATCCTAACCTTAGTTTCATAGCCTTACAATGATACATCTTTTTCAAAATAACTTGCCAATATATATATATATATATATATATATATATATATATATATATATATATATATATATATATATATATAAACCTTTGTTTCATAGCCTTACAATGACACATCTTTTTCAAAACAACTTGCCAATAGGCAAGGTGGTTACATCAACACACTTATGTACTCTTAAAACCTTGTTTTTTTAATTTCAATCTATTTTAAGTACTTTCAACCCAAATTATATGCACTTATTTTATATTGTAACATGTTTTTGGTCGTAGGTCAATCACCAACAAAGAACTGAAGTTGGGCACATGTAAAGACAATGTGTGCATACACACCCATGTATGCATTTTTTTTTTTAAACTAGCAAATTCATTACTAGATTAAGGGGGGCTGTAGATTATATTTTATGATTATATAGCAACTTAGTCTTGTACACTTGGCAAAATCAGACCTTAGTTGTTCCTCTCAATTCTTTGTCTTTATTGCTTCTGTAAGTCTCTTATATGTTCTATCTTTGTCCCTCTTGTCTTATATCTCTTGGTCTGACCAGTCTTATATTGATGACCCAATCTTCTATCTTGACCAAAATTATTAAAATGTACTTATCTTCCATTTTTTTAAGTTATGAACATGTACCTATTATTCTACTCCTCGAACACTAACATTTGGGTCAAATAGTACCATCAACACTACTATAATGTCCCGATGCAAGTCTTCAATGCCCTAAAGTCATCTGATTTACAAATAAAACATATTTTAGGGGTTAGATTAAGTGTTTTAATATGATTTATTACTCCAAAGGGATTAATATAAATAAAAGATCAACCCTCATTCATTCCTAAACTAGCTACACCTATGAATACCTAGCAAAATACTAAAGAGCATTGAATTGATCAAAAATTTCCCTATTGATTCCTATTTCCATACCAGTTATAGGGACTGCACATCTACATATTTGAAGTACTAAATGAGTAGCCCAAGATCATGATTTTCTAAGATATAAGTTAGGTCACTATTGTACTTACTTTGCACACATTATATGATTCACACACAAACCAACACATAGGGGAGAACTACAATAGTCTAAGGCCCTCTTCAATGTATTATCTTTGTAGCAAGCATCCTTTGACAAAGGGGTCATCAGGGTCAGATCAACACCATGTGCCCACTAACCCATTTCCCCCCAAGGTCACAATGAAGATAGAAACCAAGATTTTTATCATTTCACAAGGAGCGACAGTCCATGACCTAGATTTAAATGCATATGAGTAAAGGCGAATAAAAAACAAAAAGCATCTAGGTGGTCAAATCCTATTTTAATAGATATTTCATATAAGACACTAGTATTGAACCTACACAATAGCATCAACACAACCGTCCCAGGATGATGTTACTATCTAGAAAGCTAAAATCTGACAACTATTCTAGAATCTCCTTCCATCCTATTTTTATCATGTTCTACATCTAGAACTGTATTAGCATCAAAACAACCGAAGTACTTCACTTATTTGTCATTTCTATATCTAACATAGTTATACTTTCCATATTTATACTATCTTAGTATAATAAATTTAGTGTATGTTTATATCTGAGTTTAGAGTTTAATTGGCTTACTATAAATTTGATTATCACCCTTGAGCCATTTCATTTCTATATACTCCTTTAATAAATCTATATAACATCAATACATATTCCATTTTAAGGTGAAACATGTAGATACTATTTTTTTATTATATAACACCTCAATCTTGTACACTTAGTAAATACATATCATGGATGTACCTTCATTTTTTAGACCTTTACCACTACCAAAAAGATCCCATACACTATATATTTATGCCTCATTGCTTATATTTTAGTTTGACTAATGTTATTCTGATGACTCAAACTAGCTATCTTGTCCAAAATGTTATAAACTTGTTTATCTTCCATCTTTGCAAGTTTTAGACCTGCGCCTACTTTTCAACTACCTAAACACTTCTATCCTAGTTAGACACTTGCGTCAATGCAAGTGTCCTATCCAAATGCAAGTGTATAGTTCCTTAAAGTCATTTAATTTTCAAATTAAATGTATTCCTATGGTTGACCTAAGTGTTTTAATGTGAGATATTCTCTAAAGGGATTGGTATAAAAATAAGATCAACTCTCATTTATTCCTCACCTAAAAAAAACCTAGAGAGACAAAGACAACTTACCAAAAGTATTATATCAAGCACTCAAGTGAGAAAAAATTCTTTATTTTTTCTTATTTCCATATCAGTCATAGGAGCAACACACATATACAAGTCTGAAGTACTGAAGGAATAGTGCAAGAACTATATTTTCTAAGTTACAAGTTTGGTCACTATTGTACTTGATTATCACACATTACATGATTCACACACAAGGCAACACACATGGGAAAACTATGTAATTTTGAGGCCCTCTTTGGAGTATTTTATATGTAGGCAACACTCATTGACATAGGGTTTTTTGAGGTAACTTGACACTGTGTGTCCACTAACCCATTTTTTCTACAACTAATATGAATATGAAGAATTAGAGTTTTCACTATTTGACAAGGAGTGATATTATATGACTTAGATCTGAATACATCAAAGTGAAGGTGACATAGAACCTAAAATCATCCAAGTGATTGAATCATGTTTCAATACATATTATGTATTAGATACATGCATCCAAGTCAATTAGTGGTGTTGACACAACCATCCCAGGTCAACACAAGTGTCTAAGATTATAGAGGCACAATTTAAAAAATTAGGTGATTGTTCAAGAATCTAGATCCAATCCAAGTTATGATTATTCTAGATCCATATCCTTATTAGCATCAAAACTAACTAAATATCATTTTTTCATTGTTATTGTAATATCTTGCATAGTTGTACTTTCTATGTTTAGCATCTCAACATAATAAATTTAGTATATATTCTATCTAAGATTTATAAATAATTGGTCTACTTTAGAGATAGTCTATCATCCTTGTGACCTAGGCTATCTCTATCCATTTAACCTTTGATTTTCATATATTTAGATTTTAGAGTTAAACATTTCGTAAACCCAACCTCTATGTCTTTGTGTGAAAACCCTAGTTGGCGTAGGGTTTCTTATTTTTTTAATTTTTAAATACAAAAATTATTTAGTTCTAATTTTTATTATCATGATTGATTACTCCTTATCATTTATATGTCTTTATTATATGACTCTCATATCAATTTTTAGAACATTTATGATGGATACAAAGGAACCTCTTCCTCCTCATAACCCTAACCCTAAGGAGGGTGATATCTCACATCCCTCTAACCAAGTCCAAGATATCACTTGTCCAATGGGTAAGGTGGCCCATACTATAGTTTTAAATGAAGGTAATCAATATGAAATACCTAGGGTTTTTGCTTATAAATGCCTAAAAGATCAAATCACTAGTATGAATAGGTTAATAAAAAACTTACAAAAGTAGATTACATACATGCAAAATCCAACACATGGTAGTGTTAATTATGTGTTTGCATCCTCATATACCAATGTTGTGCCAAACAAAGTTTCACATCCAAATGAAAATCTAAAACCAAAAACATCCAAAACAAGTGATTCCAAAAGTGACCAAAAGGCTACTAAGAGACCAAGAAAGACCTTAAGAGATATGTTTCAAAACAAAGTGATTCAATTACCTCCTCCACATCTTATAAAGAGATCCAAATATTATTTTGCATATCATAAAATGCATGGGCATCATACATATTATTGTTTTGCATTAAAAAAACTTAATACAAAGTCACAAATCTAGTGGTGATCATATCATTGGTACATCAACCAAAAAAATCACTCATATTATGAGTACTTCTCTTAAAATACATTTGCTAATACAACAAATATGGTTACCAAAAGATAATTTAAATCAAGAGAAGGGTCAAAAGAATAAATAAATAGATAAAATACCATTAACAACAGAGCCAATAATATTCAAACCACCATAATCTAAACCATGTGAGATCCATTTGTTGATCAATATTGAACAACAAAAGGGCACGATTCGAAATGATTATGATAGTGGTGATACTATTTCTAATACCAATATGGCAGATGAACAATTGAGCAAACTTCATCTTGATCTAATCGATACCTTACCACATGATCTATTTATAATTATATGATCTTGTACATATTGGTCGAATCCATCTCTAAAAAGTATAGAACCAAATACAGATAAAGGCAAGGTAAATCATATAACTCAAGATGTTCATAAGATATTAACATCTAAGGTGCACATGGATACAAATAATGGCATACCAAAAATTTCAAAACCATAGTTTTGCATAGTTCCTTACTCATATATAGATACTTCAGAACCAATAATAGAAGCAAAAACCAATATTTTCATTTCCACCTGATCATTACATTCAATCTTTCTTATTTCCAGCTAGGTTTTATTATATATGGTAATTACTTTATTACCACTAAATTTCAAATTTTATTAAATTAAAATTTTTATACTATGCACCATATTTAGATATATAGAGCACATACACATGTTCCTATTACTATCATTCCAAACAAACCACAAAGCACTCAATGATGGGTTCCATAAACCCCTACTCCTACTATTGGTGCTTCATAACCACAAAGTCTTTTTTTACATATGCAGAGTATCACATATACTACAATGATAGATATTAAACCTATACATGATCCTCGATAGCATCACCAATTTATTACACCTATACATGAACCTCGATAGCATCACCAATTTATTACACTAGGTTCACGGTGGGGATATATCTATGAGCATCATTTAGATGCGATCTAAGGATAGTCTTTTCCTTTCACATATGCCAAAAATACCAAAAAAATAAAAAAACCATCAAAAATCCAAAAATATGTTCAACATGTTGAGTTGTGGAGCTAAAAGCTTCACTGATGAGCTCATGTGGTGGTTGTTGGGCTTAACCAGTAACCGGCATCGGTCAGAACCAACCAACATCAGTTAGGGGTCGACCGGCATTGACAGACATCGATAAAAACCAATCGACATCGGTTAGGGGTCAACCGGCATTGGCAGGCATCGGTCAAAACCAATCGACATCGATTAGGGGTCGGCCGACATCGGTCATCTACAGACTGACACCGACTTCTGTGCTTTTCTATTTTTAGTTGAGCTAATTTTAGCTGAACTATCTTTAGATGAACAGATTTGAGCCTTTGATTAAGAGGTGGATCTAACGGTGACGAATGCATGGCTCATGTAACCCTAGTGTTTTAGTATACTATATAATAGGGTTAGATCCTCATAGCATGTACATCAATTCAGTAATTGAGTTGCTTGTCAAGGTAAGGGGGACAACTCAGTTATTGAGTTGGTTGTAATTGATTGAGAGAGAGAACTCTTGAGGGAGAATTACTATACATCTGAGAGGTGTGAGGAGAAAGAGATTTCTTCATTGTATTTCCTTCTGGAAGAGTTTAATACAGATTGTATTGTTTCTCATATCTCCTATTCTTTGTTGTTTCTGATTTCTAGTTACTTATTACTTCTGGTTTAATTTCGTGTTTAGTTGCTTATAAAAAAGTAATCAATTGTACTCATAGATCCTAACAAGTGGTATCAGAGCTATGTGTATACACTAACAAGTGGTATCAGAGCATGTTAGTGTTTGTTGATTACAGGATTCACTCACAGGGGTTTCTGATTGAGTGGGAGCAAAGCAATGGCAGAAGAAAGTAAACTAAGAATGGAGAAATTTAATGGCAAGAATTATCAATTATGGAGGATGCAGATAGAATATTATCTGTATCAGAAAGATCTATATTTACCGTTGGGTGGGGTTTCAAGTAAGCCCACATATATGAAAGATGAAGAATGGAATGTTCTTTATCGAAAGGCTCTTGGATATATAAGGTTGAACCTGGTAGCTTCTGTGATTTTCAACTTATCACAGACAAAGACAATGGTAGAGTTAATGGATACTTTGGCAAATTTATATGAAAAACCATCAGCTTCTAATAAGGTATATCTTATGAAGCAATTATTTAATTTGCAAATGCAGGAAGGTGGATCGGTATCTAGTCATTTTAATGATTTCCATACAATTGTAAATCAGTTAAATTCAGTCAAAATAATTTTTTATGATGAAATTAAGGCTCTCTTAATCTTATGCTCTTTACCTGAAAGTTGGCATAGTTTGGTAATGGCAGTTAGTAATACCGCATCTGCTTCAAATATCTTGAAAGTTGATATTGTTAGTGTAATCTTGAATGAAGAAATTTGCAGGAAAAGCATAGGGGAAACATCAGGTAATGCTTTAAGTGTTGAAAGCAGAGGATGGCAAAGAGAGAAGGGCAAGCAAGGGAAATCAAGGTCAAAGATGGGAAGTAGATCCAAATCCAGAAATGGAAGTATAACCTGCTGGAATTGTGGAAAGAAAGGGCATGCAAAGAAAGATTGTTGGTTAAAAGAAAATCAGCATGAAGGTAATTAAGAAGCAAATGATGCAAGTATTGTTGCACATGATGCTCTTATATTTTCCTTGGATAAAGTAGAATCATGGGTTTTAGATTATGTTGCCTCTTTCCATGCAACCCCAAATAGATATTTTTTCAATGATTATGTCCATGGAGACTTTGGAAAATTTTATTTAGGGGATGATGAGCCTTGTCAAATTGTTGGCAAAGGAAAAGTGTAGTTGAAATTGCAGAATGACAACACATGGGTGTTGAAGGATGTCATGCATGTACCCATCCTGAAGAGGAATCTAATTTCTGTAGGAAATTTGGGTGATGAGGGTTGCACAGTAACTCTCACAGTTGAATCTTAGAAAGTTTCCAAGGGTGCACTTGTATTAGCTAGAGGTAAGAGAGTAGGTACACTTTATCTATCTACTTGTATTACTGATTATTCTCCTTCTATTTTATCTACCTCAGATGTAGATGTAAAGTTGTGGCACTATAGGCTTGGTCACGTGAGTGAGAAGGGAATGAATGTTCTTAAGTCAAAAGGTAAGCTTTTAGATTTGAAAAGCATAGATCTAGATTTCTGTGAGCATTGTATTTTTGGGAAACAGAAAAAAGTGAGGTTTCTCAAAATTGGGTCAACAAAGAAGAAGCACAAGTTGGAGCTTGTTCACACAGACGTGTGGGAACTAGCTCAGGTAGCTTCTATTGGAGAATCATAGTATTATGTTTCTTTCATTGATGATGCTACAAGAAAGGTATGGGTTTATTACATAAAGAGGAAATCTGATGTTTTTGACACATTTAAGAAATGAAAAACCTTGGTTTTTAATGAGAAGGTGATGTACAGTGATCAACTCAAGAGGCTGAATAATTTTGAGCAGGGCAATCTTGATTTGGAAGAGGTTATGTTCCAAAATGAGCTCACGGGTAAAAATCATCACTCACAGAAAAACACAGAGACTAACGTCAGTTAGGTGGAAACCGACGTCGGTCAGGTAGAAACTGATGTCAGTTAGGTGGAAACTGATGTTGATCAGGAGGAATCGACATCAGTCAGGTGCAGACTGACGTCGGTCAGAGATGACCGGGATCGGTCACTGTCAGAAGGAAATTTGGGCAGACAACAAGCTGTCAATGAGTCTCAAATGCCCATGAGGAGGTCTAAAAGGGTAAGTAAACCTCCAATTCGTTATTCCCCTTATTTATACTACTTGTTGCTCACTGATGGTAGAGAACCAAAAAGTTTTGATGAGGCAATGCAGGTAAAATCCAGGAAACAATGGGAGCATGGCATGAATGAAGAAATTGATTCCTTGGAAGAGAACCATACATGGGATTTGGTTGAGTTGCCAGCCGAAAAGAAAGCACTAAAAAACAAATGGGTTTACAAGTTAAAAGAAGGAGAGAATGGACATATGAGACATAAGGTCAGGTTGGTATGTACTAGACCTGATATTGCCCAAGCAGTGGGAGTTGTCAGCAAGTTTATGGCCAATCCAGGAAAGGAACACTGGAAAGCAGTTCAGTAGATTCTCAGATATCTGAGAGGGACCAACAGTAGGCATTTATGCTATGGAGGGTCAAACACTTCTCTACATGGGTATGTAGATTTAGATATGGCAGGTGACTTGGATGGCAGGAGAAACACCACAGGATGTGTTCACTATTGGTGGAACGGCGGTTAGCTAGATTTCAAAGTTGCAGAAGGTTGTTTCCTTGTCTACTACAGAGGTAGAATACATTGTAGTCATAGAGGCTAGCAAGGAAATGATTTGGATGACTCGGTTCATGGAAGAGTTGAGAAAGGAAAAAAAGAGTTGTAGATTGTACAATGATAGTCAAAGTGCAATTCATTTGGCAAAGAATTCAGCGTTTCATTCAATGACCAAATATATACAGCTTAGGTACCACTTCATTAGACATGTATTGGAGGATGGACAGTTGAAGCTGGAAATGATCCATATGGATAAGAACCCTACTGATATGTTAACAAAGCTGGTAACAAAGGAGAAGTTGAATCTTCATTCAACTTTTGTTGGTCTTCAAGATTGAATTTGAAGATGGAGAAACAAGCCAGAAATGTTTTAGAGGATGTTGTTGTATAGGTACAGGTGCAGCTGTTTATCTCCAAGTGGGAGATTATTGAGTTGTGGAGCTAAAAGCTTCACTGATGAGCTCATGTGGTGGTTGATGGGCTTAACCAGTAACTGGCATCGGTCATACAGTTGCCGGCATTGGTTAGAACCAACTGACATCGGTTAGGGGTCGACCGGCATCGGCAGACATCGGTCAGAACCAACCGACATCGGTTAGGGGTCGATCGGCATCAGCAGGCATCGATCAAAACCAACCGACATCGGTTAGGGGTCGGTTGACATCGGTCATCTACAGACCAACACCGACTTCTGTGTTTTTCTATTTTTAGTCGAGCTAATTTTAGCTGAACTATCTTTAGACGAACAGATTTGAGCCTTTAATTAAGAGGTGGATCTAACGGTGGCAAATGCATGGCTCATGTAACCCTAGTGCTGTAGTATACTATATAATAGGGTTAGATCCTCATAGCATGTACATCAATTCATTAATTGAGTTGATTGTCAAGGTAAGGGGGACAACTAAGTTATTGAGTTGGTTGTAATTGATTGAGAGAGAGAACTCTTGAGGGATAATTATTGTACATCTGAGAGGTGTGAGGAGAAAGAGATTTCTTCATTGCATTTCCTTCTTGAAGAGTTTAATACAGATTGTATTGTTTCTCGTATCTCTTATTCTTTGATGTTTCTGATTTCTAGTTACTTATTACTTCTGGTTTAATTCTGTGTTTAGTTGCTTATACAAAAGTAATCAATTGTACTCGTAGATCCTAACACAACATTTACATATGCTATTATATCCTTGGCATATATGTTATTGGTTCCATGTTGATAGATGGCATATTAGTATTTCCTATATACATATGTTTCACACATCTTTTGAGTGTGATTTAGGTATACAAAGATACATGATCTATGCACTTTTTTATGTTGGACTTTCCCTCAACTCACGTCACCAGGACTTTGATGGCATCCACCTTGTTGAACATGATACATACAGGTTTTATCATTTTATGTTCACTTTACATTATCATGTTTGAGCTCATATATGTACTTACACATGTCTTTATCCATGCTTATATCTTATGTAGTGTACTTGATATGCTATGTACTTTACTTTTTTTGCCAACACATATATCTGAGGACTAATATGTAATGTTTAAGCTAGTTTCTTATGATTTCATGTATGCACTTCTTTGAGTGTCTTGGCTTGTTATTTTATTGCTTGTTTGAGCATTTGAATATGCTCCATTATTTGTGGGCCCTATGCCTTTGTTTGCCTCTTTGACATTTGAATATGTTATTGCTTGTTATATGTTGACATTTGAATATGTCATTTCTTACTTTTTGAACATTCAACTAAAGTCATGTCCCTTCAATTTTTCAGCATTTGAATATGTCCCTTATTTGCAGTCTTCTTAGTTTTTGTCTCTTGATTTGATTTTTGAGTGCTCTTGTGTGTGTGCTTGATTGTTTGTTGAGCTTGTAATGTTACTATCTAGATGTTGCCATGATCTACATCATGCATCTTAGGACTTGGTGTGATCACATTTTTCATGCTTCAATGATACATTTACCTATAAATGTTCCCTCTATATGCTACATGGTACTTTCATAGTGTTGGGCCCATAATTTTGACTAAGTGTTGTCCCATTTTGGGGAGGAACTAGCACAACATGAGAGAAATATGGTGCGAGAGGATCATGGCAGGAAAGGATCATGGAACATATCTTATAGGCATAAAAACATCATGACACGGAACCCAGGGGTGCAATAGGACAACAAAGTGAAGGAACCAGTGTGAGAGGACCTAGTTAGAAGAGAATGAGTCACAAAGAACTTGAGGATGTAGGATTTGGAACAAAAGTGGAAGACTAGGGGAGTGCATGGGAAAAAGGAGCAGTTAGAAGAATGGTTCAAACAGGACACTCTGACCTTATTGATAAGAGGTTTTGCATTAACCCACAATGAGATAAACACATGGTAGCAAAGATATAACATAGAATGAGGATATAGGGGGCATAAAGGCCCAAATATTTAGGAAAAACTGATTGTTAAGCACCATGAATCTCAGTTTGTTGAGAGTTTTTAATCCACCTCTACATGCTATTAATGACTATAAACACTTGGTCAGGGCAAAACAAGTATAAATACCCTTGTTGTAAAGCATGACGGTGATGATAGACAAACGAACAAATTTTATAGTGTTATAATGCCAAATCTTTAAGCTTAATATATGACATGTTGTATCAATATTTGTTACTATGAGTGATGGTAGGAACTATGTTTAAACTCTTTATGTGAAAGAAACCTGATTTCTTTTCTAAGCACTTAATGCTAAATAGAAGATGATTATAATATGCATGATGATATTAATCAAACCTAGAACTTATAGGATTAAAGTAGTCTAGTTGTGCTTTTATATAATCTCATTTATTTGATATAAAGAGAAGAATATGAACAAGTCATCCAAATTGTACAACAAAACCTTTGGGAACCGATCCTTTATCACGTGCTTCAAGTGAGTGCACAAGACCCAAATCTTATGTGAAAGGGCTAGTGTACTAGCACGTTGGGCTAGACTTCAGTGTTGGAGCTGGACTTAACTAAAATAACTCAACACATAGTTTACATGGTTATTTTATCATTTAGAGGTAAGGTAACTACCAGTTTTTACTTCCCTCACCTAAAAGGGGGGCATATCAGTGGGGACATGCCATGGAAGCATGAATTCCACATTTTTTCATAGTTGCAAATTCATTGGGGGGCATGTTTTGGAAACATGTTATCCACACTTATTCACTATTCAACATACCCATATTATAGTGGGGACATGTTTTGGAAACATGTCCTCCACATTGACACTTACACTAGTTCTCAGATTCAGATTTCAGTGGAGGTATGTTTTGGAAACATGTTATCCACATTGGAACTTATATCACTTTTCATATGTATCCATATATAGTGAGGGCATGTTTTGGAAACATGTTCTCCATGCTTACACATTTTTCAAATTGGCCAAATTGTAAAGTTATATGATTCATATACATATTTATGGCATAATTATATATATTAGTACAATTGTTATACATAATTTCAACATGAGACATATATAAGGTGCATGTGTTATTTAATGTGTGCCTAATATTGTAAAATCAAATCAATTCTATATTTCAAACACTTTCAGAGACTATCACCACCCACTAGGTTGGATTATTACAGACTATATTGAGCCAATCTACTACAGTAGTCGGTTCATTTTTTGGTATGGTTGAGGTGATTAAGTCACTCAATCTTGCCAAGTTTATAGTTTGGACTTGATTGCATCTTCCAACCTCACTAGTTTTATAGTGTGACTTTACTTGGTTCACTCACACTCACCAGGTTATAAGTATGATTGGGTTGCATGGTTGAGCTAATCTCAACTGTCGGATGACAACTCATCTTTTCTCCAAGGCTGGGGGCATGTGCCCTTCAATATCTCTATGTATCTCTTTATATATATGCACTTTACAGATTTATATTTATCCTAATAACAATTTTAGTGATTTATAATGATACATATTTCAAATCAAATTACCAAAAGGCAAGATGGTTGCACTCATATACATGTGTACTACTACACCTTGCTCTCTTTCAATTTCAATCATTTCAATGATTTTAATTTTAGATTATATACATTAATTATATATTGTAACATGCTCTTAGTTGCAGGTCAATCACCAACAAAACACTCAAGTTGGACTCAAGCAAAGGCAAAATGTGTTATACACACCCAGGTATGCATTCATTTTCCTTTAAACTAGAAATTTCATTACTAGTTAAAGGGGGGAAATATAGACACTATTTCTGAAGTATATATCACCTCAGTATTATGCACTTGAAAAATACATATCATGGATGTACCTTCAGTTTTTAGGCCTTTCCCAATACTAAAAATCTCACATACACTATCTCTTTGTGCCTCATTACTTATCTCTTAGTCTGACCAATGTTATTCTTATGGCTTAGACCTACTATCTTGTCCATAATGTTATAAACTTTCTTATCTTCCATCTCTACAAGTTCTAGATTTGCACATATTTTTTAATTATCTAGACACTTGCATCCTAGAAAGATGCCTATGTCAACATAAGTGTCCTATCCCAATGTAAGTGTCCAGTGCCCTAAAGTCATCCAAATTACAAATAAAACATATTACTATGGTCAGTTTAAATTCTTTAATGTGAGATATTATCCAAATGAATTGGAATAAAGATAAGATCAACCCTCATACATTCTTGACCTCAAAAATATCTAGAGAGACTAAGGAAACTTACCAAAAGCATTCTATCAATCGCTCAAGTGAGCAAAGCTTCATATTTTCTCTTATTTCCATATCAGTCATAGGGACATCACATCTATAGGTTTGAATTACTGAAGGAGCAACCCAAGAACTATATTTACCAAGTTACAAGCTAGGTCAATGTTGTACTTGATCATCACACATTACATGATTCACACACAAACCAACACATAGGGGAGAACTACATAAGTTTGAGGCCTTATTCGGAGTAAGAGACTTATGTAGGCCTTCTGAGGTCACTAGAGAACCCATTTTTTCCATAGCTAATATGAAGATGAAAAACTAGGGTTTTGTTATTTGATAAAGAGTGACAGTCTATGATCCATATTTGAATGAACTAGAGTGAAGGTGACATAGAATCCAAAAACATCTAGGTGGTCACATCCTATTTCATTAGGCATTCCATACAGGACACCTACATCCAAGTCAGAGCATAGCATCGAGGTAACCATCCTAGGTCGATGCAAGTGTTTGAGGCTATAGAGGCATAATTTTTAGACTTGAGCGACTATTCTAAAATACATATCCATATCACTTTCTATTTGTTCTAGATCCATATCTGCATTAGCATCAAAACCAACTAAGTATCTTATTTTCACTATTATTAAAATGGATTATAGTTATACTTTCTTTAGCATCTCAACATAATAAATACAGTATATGCTCTATTTGAGTTTCACAAAAAATTGGCTTACTTTAGAGATAGTCTACCATCCTTGTGCCCTAGGCTATCTCTACCCATTTAACCCTATATTTCTCCATATCTAGATTTTAGGGTAAAGCACCTTGATTGATAAGTTTTCTAAGGGAGTTGGTTTGGATAACTTCCAAGTAGACTTTGTTTAAATTAGGACCCACTATATCCCATAGATCTTGGTAGAACTCTTAGTTAAATTTGTCAATGTCAAGGGCTTTATCAATGGCCATTTGCATTACGGCCTCCTATAACTCCTTAATAGATAAAATTCTATCACATTCCACTCTTTGCACTCAGTGAGTTTGCAAGGCACAACCTAGAGGCATTGGAGTAGAACATGTTCATGTTTTAGCAAGGAAGGTTGAGTTGCAATAACCTTATGGTAGTGAGAAATGAAAACATTCAAAATAGTAGGAAGATGTGTAAGGCAAGAGCCAACATCCTTGATAACTTTGATGCACTCAA
Source organism: Torreya grandis (assembly GCA_037957365.1). Lineage (NCBI taxonomy): Eukaryota > Viridiplantae > Streptophyta > Pinopsida > Cupressales > Taxaceae > Torreya > Torreya grandis. Next base: position 4,045,598 of record JARHVA010000384.1, read on the forward strand.
TCGCTTACTTAGATTGGAGGAGAGCAAAGAACTCTTTACAAGTTTTATCTTTAATTTTCAACCAATGTATTCGTGCCTAAATCTGAGCTCCTTTAGCTTGATAATGATCTTCAAATTTGAGTTTGTGTCTCCACATGGTAACTTACTTTTGTAGATCCTCATTGAAGGAGAAATCTCCAACACTTGTAAACTCTAAAGGACTTCACGATGTGAAGCGTCATGGGCAATGTGATGGAAAAAAGTTACTTTTCTACCATAGATGCAAAGAAATGCATCAATTCGAGTAATGCCCCTTTGCCACTATTTGATCCATCCAAAATATCCAGGGGGTGAGTTACAATATTCCAGATTCTAACGATGTGATTTTTGGTCCATGAGTGAGAAAGATGAGTAGTGTTAAGGTAATATTACATCTTGGTAACCCTTGGATGGGGTGAGACCCACTCAATTTCAAACTTGATGGGAAGGTGATATGAAAGCAAAGCATCCAAAATGGTCCAACTATAGAGCAATCAAAATTATTGGAAAATGAAAATATGTTTTAGTCTGATTTTACTCTAATAGCATGGCTCTATCAAGCCTCTTGGCAACCCATTCATGCCCTTGCCAGATATTGGACCATGTGAACCACATCAAGGTGGTAGGAAGGTGATAGTGGTGGTTAGGATTGAAAAGTGCGAGTCTCTTATGCATCTAAAACCACACCTCTTTGTGTCTAGTGCACCAATGCATTGGGAGTAACCCCTCTTTGTCTTCACAAGATTTAATCATGTTGAAATATCTGCATAGAAACCAATTAGCACCAAGGAGAGAGCCAGCCTATTCTACCGCATCAATGGAAGCATAAACATAGAAATTTTTTGGTTCTAACCCTATGAAATGCCATAAGGGTTTGATCAATTGATACACAAAATTCCACAGGGGCAAGGGGAGGCTGGGAAGCTCGACCTACATAGGGATTTTGAGCTTAGCATGCTCAAAGATGACAAACCCTCGAGTCTAATGGCAAAACACAACCAATGTGTTTCGAATGAACCAAAGCCCATGAGCTATAATAATGCGACAATGGCTCGTGTTATTGAACTTAAACAAAAAGAAACCCTTGGTCATATTTTAAACACCCTTAATTTTAACACCATGAGGGGCCGTATAAGTACTTTGAACCCAAATTTCAGGGTACTTTTAGTGGGGACACGACCAACAAAATAAGCTAAAAGAGTAAATTGCTTAAAACAATTGCATACTTTGTTAAATTCAAGGCAATCCAAAACAACATAATAAAGGCTTTTACGGGCATAAACAATACCTCATAGAAGACCTTGGGGAAAAATTTATGTGCTTGCTTTGGCATCATTTTTCTTCACATCTCCGTCGAAAACATTTCTAACAAATACTATAAAACCTAAGGAGAAAAACATTTAAAGGAAGACTACACCACCCAAAAAATGATGCTGGGTTAAGTACAACGTAATTATTACACGATCTTATCAAAAAAAATATCAAATTCTTATGAAAAAATATTAATGACAATATAACACTAACACATACTAACAAAACCTAACCAAACTCACAACCCCTCTTTTCCTCACATATCACCTTAATTTTCAATTCCACGTAAATTTAACATAATAAATACCCATCAATCTTTATTACTAAACTAAAAACAAATTTTATGATTAGTGCACTGAAATCATTCATATCCTTTAATCTTTAAAAAATCTAATAATTATCATTCACACAATATTCCAGTAGGTAAGTGTTCATACACCAACCTAAAAAGATTTATTGAGATTTGTCACGTTGAAAATAAGAATGAGGAAGGTTCAACATATATACATAAAATATTCACTTTAAATGCTAGTGTTTGTACTTGAATCGATCTTTTCCAATGATTGCTATTATGAATGTTTGTACTTTTCCACCGCTAGAATGTGTATTGCAATTTGTTGAGATGGACATAGAATAGATGAATCGCTCATTTATTAAAAGTTTATTGAAAAAGAGAAAAGATTTTAATTTATTTATTAAAAGTTTATTTAAAAAAAGAAGAGGTTGTAATTTTATTGGGGAGTATAATGGTTTTCAATATCATTTACATAGGTACATTTAGTGGAATGAGATCTATTTAAATGTTTTTTTAATTAGATGTGCTTAATGTTTTTTATTAGCGTTTTGAATTGGTATTGAGATATAAAAAAGGGTTGAGTATCTGAAAACATGAAGATGCGAAAGTGATAAAGAAATAAAAAACTTTCGAAGATGATCAATTTTTTTTTCAAAGAGAACAGAGACTACCAGAGAAAACTAGACAAGCCAATAGGGCGCCCAACTGCTAGGAATAGGCCTTAGCAAACCTACAAAAAAAAACAAAAACCTTCAGTGAGACTTCAACAAATCTGATGCGAAGAAGTACAGAAGACTAGAGCATAAGCGTAAGTCAACTGAAAGAAGTCCAAATTGGGGCATCGTAGCCCTCAGTGATAGGCGAGGGCCTGTCTTCTCTCACGTCTAGAAAGAAGGTCCTTCATTGTCAATTGGGATCCCTCTCTAATCAATTCTTCCGCTTCTCACTGTAGCCTTTCTACCTCGAAACATCTACCTTTCTTCTTTACAGTGAAACCAACATCAATTTTGAGTTTTCCAATATACTTAAACAGAGAGATTTCGATCGAAAAAAAAGATGAAACAAGTGAGAGAAAGGGCAATGAAAAAAAAACACAAAGAAAAAAAGAAGGATCAAAACGCTGGACATAAAAGGCAAAAAGGGAGATTGGGAAGCAGGGAAAGAAGATGAGATGGACATCTATTTAAATGTAAGGATATTATATTTACTTAATTTTAAAAAATTGGAAAAATTTGTTTTGAAATATTAAAATGTTAATTTATGGTAGCACCTTGCTAATATTTTGTGGTGGAAAATAACCTCATTTATTGTGATCTATGAATGACTTTGAACTTATCATAGATTCCAAATTGAATAAAGATGAAGCCACATGAAGGGACTTCTCTGAGTCTAATCACTCTTATTTTCATTGGTGGCATATTACAAGACTCCCACCACAATAATTTCATCAAAGATTATGTATGTGTTTTTCAAAATTATAAATAGTATGAGGAGGAAGGTCCTCATAAGTTCACAGGATAATGATGTATGTCACTTTAGTGTTAGGTTCACTTAATTAAGACAAAAAAAATATCTATTGTATATAGATATGAAAAGAAATGGATATATATACATGTTATTTTATTTGTAAATAAAAATGTATACTAAAAAAAATATATAAATTTTTTAATTTGTACATATTAACTTTATATATTTATAGAAAAATAAATAATTACATATATTTATTATAATATTTTATAAAACTAAAAAAAATTATATTATTTATAATAATTTTAAATTAAAAATTTAGAAAAAAATTATATATATATATATATATATATATTTGTAAATAAATTTGTTTCTAATTTTTTTTTTAAATTGATAGTTCAATTCTTGATCTTTTATGAGATACATAAAAATAAATGCATATTGTCTTTATCTTTAATGAAGACAAGATAACAAACATGGCACCAATCAAAAACAAAACTACAAAAGACTACCAAATAAAACAAATTTTGTTAATCAAATTTTGTCTACAAAGTTCCAAATATGTACAAAATTAATTTAAAGTATGTTTCAAATTTTAAAACCAACCATTTAAAACTCTCTTTCTTTGTGTTTGTGTATTTTAATAGGCATCATTCACATAGAATCATTGAATTAAGCAATTACGAGTAAGGGGTATTCACGCTATCAAAATCATCCAGGATACGAACCTGACTTTAATTGTTTGATCTTCTGTATCAATACCTAGAAGAATTTGTAATTTGATAAATAGATATAAACAACCATCATCCTCACCACTCAAACTACAACCCTTTCAATTTATCTTTCTGTTCATTAAAAATAAATAACGAGATAATTTTTTTTCAAAAAAATATAAACTTCTATTAATCATTATATTTAAATATAATATTAATATACTTTTATGTAAAAGTGAAATGTTTTGTTTTAAAATGATTGGTAGTTATATCCCATATCTAAATTAAAATTAAAATAACTAATAATTAATTCTATCTACCCAATATTTATTATAGATATAAACAACAAGCCTCTCTCTCACATATAATTAGAGGCTAATAACAATTCTATTAATAATTCATTCAACATAATTATTACTCAATTATTCAATATGTTATGGTATCCCATCCACTTATGATTATAGATGTAGACAATATCAATGTGTGTTTTATGTAATTAGAAGATACTAATAACAATTCTAGTAATAATTTATTCAGTATAACATTAACTAATTAGTGAATGTGTTCTATGCCTATATTTATGAGAGAGGAGTGATTATATTTAAATACAATATAATTGCATTTTTATATAAATTGTTTTTAAATAATTAATTGTAATAGTCAATCTTTAAATAACAAGGAAGTTTACGATTGAAATGAAATATGTCTTTCTACTCTATTTAAATTATGGTATTTAATAATTATTTCCATCAATTAAGTTGATGAACGAAAATTTCATCAATTTTTTAGTGAATTAGATTAGTTCTTTTGTGTGTATTAATGTTTCTCCTTGGAATTTCAATGTTGTTAGAGTATATGTTATCATTGACTTCTCTAAATTGCTCTTTCATTCGGTGAATCTATTCTCCTCATGTGGTTCATGGACTCAATTTCTAAACTATAAAGGTCTCCCCTTCTACTGTTTTCATTACAATCTTTGTGGTCACCAGATCACTAGGTGTCCTACCAAGTCAAGAGGTCCCTCTGCTCCCCTGTGCATTCAAGTTTGGAAGAAGAAAGCTGGGATCCCTGATCGAGAATTCATGCAATGCAATCACGACAAATTATTTCTTCCTCCTTACTCTAGGGAGGTTCTTGTGAAGAACTCTCTGAAGGAGGGGTCTTCTCCCTATTTGCAGTCGACTCTTGTGCAGGTGCCTTCATCCTCCCCTCTCGGGCCCATTCCTTCAGTTGCGAAAGACACTTCTTTCAAACCCAATTGTGGTTCGACTATCAAGCGGTTAAGCATTGTTGTTGAGCAGTTGTCCTTCCCACCTCCTTTCCCCTCCCCCTCTCTCCTCCCGCCAAGTCCATCATACATTCTTCCCCTCCCAGGGTTGCCCCCTTCATGCTACTTCGCCCCCCCCCTCCACCCCCCTCCCCTCTCATACGTCTTCCCCCTATCCTACTACGGTATTTCCACTTAAGTGTGATGGGAAACTTAAATATGATGTTGGATCCACTGCAAAGAATAAACACAGACGCTCTGAGGTGGAAACACTGAGATCTAAGGCAAAATCACTGGTGAGAGAGGTATTCCAATGGACAATGAAGGATCTTCTTCCAAGATGTGAAAGAAGACAAGCCCTTGCTTGTCGTTGAACTGTGCCACCCTAGTTTGAGCTTGTTTTGGATGGCTTCCACTTTCACATTGGATTGGTTGAAGTTTTTCTGAAGGCTTTCTCTTTTGGGTTGATTATGGAGTATTAACTGGGGTCTGTTGTCTTGTTGTTTTTGTCTTGATTTCCTCAGACTTGACTTTTATTCTCATGGGAAGTGTTTTGTCATCTATGTTGATCATTTTTTCCTTTTGTTGTCTTCACGTCTTCTTGTTGTCGGAGACTGGGCCTCCTTTTGTATCCTAAACCCAATTCATAGCTCCGATCAAAAGCGTTTTACCCTATTAAATAAAAAATCACTCCCATCAATCTATGAAAAAACTGAATATATTTTTCTACTCCATTTAAATTATAACATCTAATAATTAATTCCATCTACCCACTATAATTATAAACCTAAATAATAAGATTAACTTTTTATAATCCAAAATATGTTAATATGTTAATAATAATTTATTCGGTGTAAATATTAACTAATCACCTAATATATTTTTATACTGATATCTCTTAATGATCATATTTAAATGTAAATATACCCTTATTCAAACCTTTATATAAATTATAGTGCCCAGTAACTAGACAGTATGTGAAAGAAATGGAAGATGTCTTACCACACATAAAACACTTAAATTATGGATCTAATAATTGTTTTCATCCACATAGGGCTGACTATAAACACAAACAACAATACTATCTCTCTCATGGAGCCTCGGTGTCAGTTAACATGTGCTCTCCTACTATGGTGAGGCTCTTTGGCTTTTTTGTCCATGATAGGGGCCTCCTCATGCAAGATATAGCAACATTTGGTCCACTCAAAGACACCCATTTATTTTCAGTTGCCCATGTTTGCACTAACTCTCATGATGATTACTGTCAGCAGATCAACCTAATAAAAGTAAAATAAAAAAACTTTTAAGGTCTTTCCTTCTCAACTCATCCAAGCAACTACTAATCCTCCAAAGCATAAGACAATGGACCCACTTTTTGGATTGGTATGGGAACTGTTCCTGAGGTACTTTAACAGCCACAGTACTCATGCTACGTCTGCTGCAATTTTTTGGTTCATATTCGCAAGTGGGTCCTTGTTATACAATTGACGTCTTGTGGAAGCAAAATTGAAAATACCCATTAGTCATTTCAAACCTAAAAACAAACAATCAAATACATATATACATAAATACACGTACTCAGCTATGATTCCACTCTTCATTATGGCCTCATGTCTATAAAACAGTATCCTGGACCTGCTTTCCATTCATACAATTTTCTAGAGTTGGTGCATCTGTGATTCTTCCTTATATGAAGGTCCTTTTAGCTTCTTCTGTATTATGAGTATTTCAACCCCTGAAGTATTTAACCTGTGCTTTTTCTTGGTTCTCAGTTAGACAACCTTGTTATTCCACTTGCCTGCAATTCTTGGAAGCAATACCCATTTGGTTTCCATAAATTGTTGTTGTGACAATAATAGATTTTAGGTGTTTAGAGTCAGAATTAGAATCAGATTTGTGCCACAATTTGAATGTAAAAGCTGAAAAGAAAATCACCAATTAAGTTTCAGTGAGGCTAGCATCACAATGTCTGAATAAAAATGTTTATAGATGCCAATTTGTAGGCTTCGTCTCACTTGAATTGTGCAGGGCTGTGATGTGTTTATGGAGTAGTGCAGATTGTGGAAGTGCCAGTCATGAATATGCTCATCCTGATCTACATGGTATATTTCTAGTTCAAGACACAGCTTTTTTGGCATCTGAGAAGAAAATATCTCTAGTGAACAGTGGGACATTTGGATAAGATTTGTAGCATAGGTAGATCAATAATCGCAGTTCCAAATTGATAATGAACTATGATCTTATTTGAATATAGATGGATTATTTGGGGCTGATTAATAGTATAGTTTAGCTAACTTCTCCTCTTTTTTAATATTATAATTTTAAATAATCTATCTGGATTGAACTGTGTTGTATCTATTTTTCCCAGCGTTTGGAGTCTAGCTTCTGAACCCTTCTTGAAGGATGGATATTATAACTAAAGAAAATATCCTTATCTATATATAATTCATAATGTCATATAGGCCTACAGAAACATAGACATGTAACTGTTAATGTACATGTTTGTGTGTTTTGTAGCACTGTTCAATGACATAACATTTTCGGATTGGCAGGAATAATTAGCCCTGGACACACGTGTGGTTTAATAGGGACTGCAATATTCTCTTAACGAATGACTCAAGTTTGTAGGAGAGGTCATTGAGATGATACCTACTGAAACTCATTGCGTAAATTTTGGCTCTGATTCTGAATTTTATAAAGAAAAAGAGCAGAGAGATCATGCCTCTGACCACAACTTTTCTAAGATATTATTGCCTCCTCTTGGAGCAAGAGGCCACATTCAGACTCATTTAAGAAAATATGTTATTTCTCCATATGACACTACTTACAGGTGGGGTACAAGCTATATGGTATTTGTGCATTTACATATGTTTGTATATGGTTTATTGGTGTGCAGTAATGCATGCTATGTATATATATATATAACTAAGGGGAGGGCTTTTGTGTGATGTCAGGTGGTGGGAGACATTTTTGATAATTTTAGTTGCATACTGTGCATGGGTATATCCATTTCAGATTGGATTTATTGACGTACGAAGATGGGGAGCACTGTGCATTGCTGACACTGTTGTGGATATATTTTTTGCCATTGATATTGTTGTTACTTTCTTTGTGGCCTACATTGATGAGAGGTCACAGCTTATAGTTGACAATCCCAAGCATATAGCTCTCAGGTAATTAAGCTTAGTGAAATTCTTGTGCTCATGGTTTCTTTTTTGTCCATATGATGTACAATTCCATTAAGCTATAATATACTTGCAGATGAGTTCGTACTAGCTTGAGTATTATCTTTGCAGGTATATTTCCACATGGTTCATATTTGATATCTCTTCTACAATTCCATTTGAGGCCTTTAGCTACCTCTTTACAGGGAAGATTGGTTCTGGCCTTGCATTTAGCTTGCTTAACATGCTCCGCCTGTGGCGTTTGAGGAGAGTGAAAGCTCTTTTCACAAGGTAAATAATATACATGAAAATATATTGTGGGTATGCACACATACGTTTGGTGGTTGTGTATATATACTTATAATGTGTATATGTTTCCTGCAGGCTTGAGAAAGATATAAGGTTCGACTACTTTTGGATTAGATGTGTAAGGCTAATTGGTGTAAGTACCATCTTAATGAATTAATGGATGGATAGACTTCTCTCAATTTTCATATCATCCTTTTTTTTTTGGGCGGGGGGAGGTGTGTTGGTTAAGGGACGTGGATAGATTTGTTTACATTTAAACACTAAGGGTTGCTACAAAAATGTTCAGAACACTTGTGATTGTTACAGGGATACCGGTATTTTTATAGATGCAGAATTTGTGAAAAAAAACTATCCCACTAAACCATTTTTCGTTTTGTCTGTTTTTTTGTTGTTGCAGGTGACACTATTCGCTGTACACTGTGCTGGGTGTGTGAATTATCTGCTTGCAGACCGCTACCCTAATCCCAACAAAACGTGGATAGGTTCTGTTATCCCCGACTTTAGGAAGAAGAGCTTCTGGGTCCGCTACATATCTTCCATTTATTGGTCCATTACAACATTAACTACAGTTGGATATGGAGATCTCCATGCAGTGAATTCAAGAGAAATGATATTTGACATATTTTACATGCTCTTCAATCTAGGCCTCACAGCCTACTTAATTGGCAACATGACCAATCTGGTGGTGGAGGGTAGTAGCCGTACAATGCATTTTGTAAGTGCTGATGGATAACTTTTTATGTATAATACACTGTTCATTACCTACTTCATACGGAGTGGATGAACCATTTTATGTACAATATATTCCGTAAGGCTTAATGGCCGGTACAATGTATTTTATGTTTTGTAAGTCCTGATTTTTTTTTTTTTTATTTTGTTGCAGAGAAACAGCATCCAAGCAGCTTCAAACTTTGTTGATAGAAACCACCTCCCACCGAGACTTAAGGATCAGATCCTGTCTTATATGTGCCTTAAATACAGAACAGAGGGCTTGAGACAGCAAGAAATTATAGAGGAACTTCCAAAGGCCATCAGGACAAGCATTGCGCAGTGCCTATTTCTACCAACCGTAGAATCTGTGTATTTGTTCCGAGGCATTTCTCAAGAGTTGCTCCTCAAGTTGGTGAGTTTTTGTTTAGCATGCAGCCATTGCAGCTTAATGATTGGTAGGAAGACAAATACGTAAATACTAAAAGACATGAGGTTTTCACAGTCCATAACATTAGGGAATGAACTTTTGGATGTAACTGTGTTGCAGATTTTGAATCAACATCTCAGATCACACTTTGTGATCCATCACGAAAGAACAATGTTTTTGACTGATCACGAATTATGATCCAAAGCATTGATTTTTCGCCTAGTGTAAATCATCAAGTGTGATCTGAAACATTGATTCAAATCCTGCTATACAGTTCTATCCAAAAGGTTATTCTGTTGTGTATTTACTCCTGAGTTTCATACATATTTAAAAACACATGTTTTTCTTTTATATATATATATATATATATATATATATCAGGCGTGTAATACATGCATATTTGTCTTATTGATGGATGTATGTGCAAAATTGCAAATGAGTGTGTGGTTGTCGAAGACTTAGATATATATGCGGCTTGAATATGTGAACATGGTTTGAAAGTTATACTTGACTTGAAGATTCAATATTAATTTCTGTTCTTGTGAATTAAGGTCACTGAGCTGAAACCAGAATACTTTCCTCCAAAAGAGGACATTGTACTTCAAAACGATGCACCTAATGACATATACATCTTGGTATCAGGGGAAGTGGTAGGTAGATTCATTGTAACTCCGAATTTGTTTGATCCTTGGTGCGATACTCGTCATAGTCATCTTCATTTACTTTACATGTTAGCACGTGCAACCAGACAATCCAGATGCTCTTCTGAAATTGTTTTTTGTTCTGTTTTGTAGGATGTGCTTACTTTCAGGAATGGAAATGAAGAGGTAATCTTCAATCAGTTCTCTTGTTTCATGTTTTCTTAAATCATCCAATTTATGATAGTATGATTACACAGCTATTCTGGTTACGATAATGGCTGCAAGAAAATTAAAATTTTGACTATATGAAACTATTTTACATTTATAATCATGTTGAAATCTGTAATTGGAGCAGATCACGATGAAAAGTTATCAACTTCTGGATGAAAAATGGAAACTAGAATGAGAGCAGTAAACTAGCCACCACTATTTAGGATGATGATTTGTTTTGTTCTTATCATCTATTAAACTACCAATTTACAATCCTTTTCTGCTCTGCTTTATGATCTAACATTTTTGTTACATTTCTCATGAACACAGATCATAGGATCTCTTAGAGAAGGAGAAATCTTTGGAGAAATTTCTGTCCTCTGCAACAGCCCGCAACCTTTTACTGTTAGAACAAGCAAACTCTCTCAACTCTTGCGGTTGAATCGAAATGCATTGTTGGACACGGTCCAAAACAAGACAAATGATGGAATGATAATGCTGAAGAACTTTCTTCAGGTATTTTGGTCCGTCATTACCTAAAGTATATTATTCCCTTTATGACATAAATTTAATGAAGCAGTTTTCCATGTCATCTGCAAAACAAAGGAGAAACACAACCACTGTAAAACTTTACTTTAATACAAGACATACTCCCATCTTGGAAGTGAGAAGTTATATCTTTTTGTTTTTGAGTAACAATTCGCAGTGAGAAACATTTTGAGAGTCTTCTGGATACAACTGCATAGAAATATTTGGATCTGATGTTCAGGGTCTCTCTACAGGACCCATCATCAGGAAAAGGAGATTCTTCTGGATACAACTGCATAGAAATATTTAGGTCTGAAAATATTTCTACCCAATTGTATTCAGAAGATTCTGCTTTCCCTGATGAGTCCTGTACAAGGACGTGAATTGTCGGACCTAAATATTTCCACGCAGTTCTATCCAGAAGGCTCACGCAAAATTATACCGTTACAAGAACTCTTGAAAAAACAAAGAATTTTTCTTGAGTGCTCAGACAATTTGAATTCCAGTCTTCACCATGCATATAGTGTCCCCGCTTATGGAAAACACATAAGTTTTATTGATGGTTGTAAGCATATATTGTTCCCATTGTAGCTTTTACTGAGGATGACAACCATGGTCATAAAATGTTTCATATCGTAAATTCTTTTGGAGAATTGTGCTGTCCAATTGTTCGATATCTTCCAAATAAGATAGCTAGCTGAATGTTTTCATAGATTATGTTTGATAATTTGATCAGATCCTAACATTGGAAAATTAGAGGAGATTATCCTCATAAACTTTTTGATATATACTGCAAATAATAAATCATGTGATTTAAATAGCCAATGTTTTTGAACCACAACTGAAACGATTCAGTAAGTTCTGTACAGTCATATTGACAAGAGCCTTCTGGGTACAAATGCGTAGTGATTGGATTTTCCAAGAGACCCAATATCAGGGATACAATCATATTGAAAAAACAATCATTCATAGAAGTTTTCTGTACCCATTCCCAAATAATATCCCATAATTTAACTTCAAAAGTTTCATTTTTACAGTAATAAATTACGTCAAAAAAATTGGGCATGCATGATATCTATAATTAGTCTTACAGGACAAAAAAATTTGTGTACTACTTGTTAACTCAATTTGAAGATCCTAATGACCAATCAGTTAACTAACAGTTAGCCATGTTATTCTTGTATTGGCAGCACTTGAAGGATTCAAAAGATCCAAGCTTTGAAGACCTTGTATTTGAAATGGAAAATACGTTTTCACATGAAAATCCGGATATGCCTTCAAATCTCTGTTTTCTTTCTTCCAGAGGACACAGTCAACTAATGGAAGAGTTACTGAACATGGGGATGGATCCAAATGTAGGAGATTCTAAAGGACGTGCTCCTCTGGTAAATAATACTTCTTGTTCCAACTGACTATTGAATGTACCTGATATTTAATTTAGACTGTTCATAAATGCTCATGCAATGGATGGGAGAATCTAATGGTTGGTATTGTGTATCTACAGCACATGGCTGCTGCCATGGGTTCCAGACAGTGTGTGCTGCTTCTATTGAAGTTTGGAGCAGATGTTAACAAAAAAGGTATATTTAATTAGTCCATTTTCCAAAATCCTGATTATCTAGTTAAAATCCACAATAAGGCACTGCTTACATTCTTAAGGTATCACTTCAAGAATTACTTTAATGTGGGTCTCATATACTAAAGATTGACAAAGGCAGAGAGAAGTAATTTGATTAACTAAGATTAACACAAACATCAAAAATATGTAATCTGGAAATCAGACCTGCAGTGTGGTAAAGACCTTAAAACATTGCATTTTAGAAAGAAATAAATGTGTTAATGTCGCAAAGTACAACTAGCTTAGAATAGATAGGAGGAGCGATCTAATTGTCTCCAAAGAGCTAAAAGGAAATTTTGAAAAATAAAACCTTCACCCATAGCATGGGAGAGCATGTGAGATAATAGCTTAAAATACAATCCACCTTTGACCATCTTGCATCCCCATCAAAAGTATTTATTCTCTGTCAATTTGAGAGACATTTCCGAGACGGAGTCTAAGAAATGCATTTAGAGAATGGTTTGGGATGCGGAGGCAGAGATGTTATCCTTGGAGGTCAGATATAATTATGTGCTCTCTTGTCTGTCCTCCTAACACCCAGAGTTGTCAAACCATTAGTAAAGCTAATGAAGAGGGTAGTTCAGGTCTGGTGGGAATATATGGATCTCAAATGTCCATGGGAAATCTTCACTCTGCGCTGATGATTGTCTTGTAATGTGTTGGTAGACCTCATAGAATTAAGGCGAGAAGTGCATTTCCAAACTATCCTGGTTGAACCTCCATCTATAGAAGAATTTGTTTGTTGCTTTGTACCACTGGCATTAGAGAAAAGTTGAAAGAAGGAAATTATCAAATGGATCATTCTACATGGTCCTTGAAGATTTTTCCGTCTAACACAGCCAACCATGTCTGGTCAGGATAATAAAAAAAAATATAGGTAAGTTACCCTACCTTGAATCTCATAGTAGATAGGATAACCAAAAAAATAAGATGTTCCTCATTTTGAACCTCATGGAGTGTACGTAGCCTACAAATCCAATCCTTTCGGGGGTTGTGATGATCAGCCTCAATCCTGGGTTGGTGAGACTGAACCCTCAATTGACACAATGAGATTCTTAAGTTATGAGACCAATGTTGCTGTAGGTACCTTGATCGAACAATACTGCCATCATCTGAAATTTTGACAAAGGTCTCAGCATAAAATACTAACTCGGGATTGAGTGGTTGGAAAGGAGACATTCACTTAAAATGGATGAATTTATTGTAGAAATATTGCTTGGAATATGCTATCTTATTTGAAGGGAAATTGGTATCGGCATTATAGTAAAATTCCTTCTGATAATAACTGAGATGGATTCCTAAACATGAAACTAGGATGTAAAAATTTCCTTGCAACTCCTATCATCAAAGGTTTTTAATCTATCTCTGATTGAACATTTTGAATTGTAGTCTGTGCCACTTCAATCTCTCAAAAACCTGTGTTGCTTCCCTGTGTCTCATTTTATTTTCCTGTTTGAAATGTTTTGGATTAGCGGATGTCTTACTTTCCATTTTGTTTTTGCTCTTTTCTAGATATGTTTGGTAGATATGTTTGGTTTGGATGAATGGAAGGTCTGGATTCTATATAAGCATGGTATCATAAGGATAATCACTCCATTGGTGGCTATATAAACCATCAAATTCCAAGCCCAAAAACTAGAAGATTAATGGTAACAATATTTTTTTTTCTCATCCTGATGATGGATCAAACGTCAAACGCTTGTCTCTTTATATTTTGTTTGTCTGTCAAAATTATACGTTACTTTCCTACTATAAGTCTTGTATTTTTCAATAAGCATAAGTTGTAATGGCAAAGTAGAGCAAACACAAACTGCAGCGGGTGGTAGTTGATTCTGGGACAGCTACAATTATAATTCTCTCGGAGTCCTCTGTATTGCACTGACAAAAAGTGGTGTCTCAATGACCGCTCTTGGCGATGGTGCTTAGATTATACATTCACTAAGTGGTGAATTTATTAGTCTGTTATGCTGTGGTGTAGTTATAAGTTGGAGCATTATATTATAGTGGTAAGTTGAGCACTTATTGCCATGATGGCCCATGTTTAAACCTGATGGGCTTTGTCCTGTGATAATTCAGAGATATAAACTACAATCTGTAAACAAAATATATTCCATTTGTTCCTTCTCCATACAAGTATAGACGTGCCTTGTCTAAGTTATGCAATGTATATAAGGGTGTTTTCTGTAAATGAATAAAATGTTAGGAAGTACAATCTGTAAGCGTTCCCTTCAAAGAGAGTACTTCTGAAAAAATACAATGTGGAATGGTTATCAATCAATGTTTCGAATCACAATCTGTGATCTGAAACATTGATTGATAAAATTTCAATATAATTTTTTCCATAGGTGTTCTATCTAATCATCTGAACCATGAAAACATTATATTTTTTATAAATGTAATCTGTGATCGGAAACATTGATTGATAAAATTTCCATGCAGTTTTTCCCAGAAGTGTTCTCTCTGATCATATGGACTGTGAAAACATTATATCTTTTATAAATGTTCCAACTCAATACAATGTATAAAAGGGTGCTCTCCAAAGGTATGCAATGTATAGAAGGGTGCTTTCCACAAATGAATAAAATGTAAAAAACCTTATGTATTATAAGGGCTCCAAGTGACCCTAATAGGAAAGCTTGTTTTGGTTCTGATATTAGATTTTGTATTGATCTTTACACAGATGAGTATGGGAATACTCCACTATGGGAAGCAATTGCAGGGAAGCACAGATCAATAGCGAGATTACTACATGAAAGTGGTGCAAGATTTGATCCAGAGAGTGCAGGAAACTTCTTGTGCTTGGCAACTCAGAGAAAAGATTTTGATGCAGTCATGGAGTTGCTGAACTATGGAGTGGATATCAATACTACTAACCATGAAGGCTTAACAGCTCTCCATGTAGCCATAACAAAGGAATGTCCTGAAACTGTGAACTTCCTCCTTCAAAATGGTGCAAGCATTGACAAACCTGACTCAAAAGGCCAAACTCCAAGAGCCCTTATACAAGGTCAAGAACACCTCTTTGCAGCAGCGAAGGATCCATCTAATACTTCAGAATTGGATCAGAGGATTCAAATCCTAGAGACCCATTTAAGAAGCAGCAGGTCTCAATCACAGGGAGATCACCAATATTGCAGGGCATGTTCTGCTGGAAGAATTTGCAGCCCAACTCTGAGTTCTTCCACATCAAGAAATACGCATTTAAGTAGATCAAGGGGCAGCTATGACAGTAATGATGTCATGGGAACAGAACTTAAAGAAAAGGGCACCTGTTCTAGATTAAGATCAAGGGGAGGTTTCAAGTTTAATCCTTCAAGAGTTGTTATTCACAGCCACCACCCTACCAAATACAGCTTACCTTTCATAAATAGAGGAAAGTTAGTTGTCTTACCTAACTCAATGGAAGAGCTCCTCATGGTGGCAGGTAAGTTTATATATATATATGATATGATTTTTGGGGTTTATTTGTTTAGATTAGTTTTTCATGAGTATTTGTTTCTTATGAGAGTTTATATGGGTGAAGTATGGAGACTGGGTCAACCATCACAGGGACTGGGGCGTTTAACCAAGAAGTTTCCGCACAATTACACCCACTTAGCTTTCTATCCCATTTGTTTAGATTTTTTTTCTTCCTTTTTAAACTTTTTTGGGACCTGATTATTCCTGGAATTTTTTTCTTCTTCTTTTTTGATAGATTTTGGGGAGGTTGTGTTACATGAAGCAACATAAGTTATATATGTAAAGATAAGCTGCCTTCATTTTTTTTTCAAATATGGTTAAACCACAATTTTATTATACGTCGAATGAAATTATTCATTTTCAAAAATAAAGTGGATCACTTTCAAAATTATAATCAAATGTCATTTAAAGTCTTTACTAATCCAATTAAAATTGACTTCGATCTTCTAGTAAATTTGATAAAACGAAACTTTCAGTACTTAATACTAAACTGAAGACTTATCAAAAAATTAACAACAGAAAAAACGTCAACTGAAATCATAATATCTTACTGAAGGGAAATACACTACACAATAACATGCCTATTGGAATTACAGTAGCCTTATTGGAGTGAGTAAAAGTATGTCACCTTCAAATCTATCGCAGAATCATTATTATATGGCACAAATAAACATTCGTCATATTCAATTGTATGTCATAATCATTACCAACAACCTTCTCACATGCCCACTAAAGTCAGAGCAACTTGATGAAATTTCCTATTATGAATATTCTCCATTACCATTGCACCAAAACACCTTTGAATTATCTGTTTAATTTTTTTGAACTAGCCATTGACTTTAATATGTAATATGGATCGAGTGGATATGAAATGACAATGGTGGATATGTGCAGGGATGAAATTTGGATATCATCCAACCAAAGTGTTGAGCAAAGATGGTGTTGAGATTGATGATGTGGATGCCATAAGAGACAATGATCACCTCTTTCTTGTGGAGGATGAATATATTTTTGATGAAGATTCATCAACCATGCATGTCTTGTCTTAGGTGGCAATATGCTGATATGTGGGTGCTTTGGGCAATGAGGACAGAAGGATGGAGTGGCATCATGGCATGTCATTAACCCCATGTATATTAAAAAATATCAATAGTTGTTCATATAAATAATCTCAATCGTGTATCAGTTTCAAGATGGTTTTTTTTTCTTGGTCTCATAAAACTCATGGAGTGGGCCACTCAAAAGTGGGTTAGGCCAAGTTCAACTAGAGTCCATTCTCACATAAGGACACATTTCATCATTCAACTCACAAAGAAGTGATAGATGGGCTTTCCAAATACATCATGGAAGAAATAATTTAAGGCATATATTTTTGTTGGAAATTTATCGTTATAATTATTAATTATAAATATAAATAAAGTATAAGGATGGTTCATAATAAAAAGTTGGTTGATATTTACATATTTAAAATTGGTCTCAAAATATATATATCAAGTTAAAATATGATACAAAAATTTATAGCATAGTTTAAGTACAATCAACCCCAAAAAAAGGAAGAGGTGGATCGTCTCAAAGAGGGAGATAGGTTCAAGTGGAGGTCTTCTTTATTTGTGGCTCTGTTACCACTTAGCTATCATGTCTATCATTAATAGTGAAATGAATAAGCATTCCTTACTCAGTCCGAGGAGAAATCATATTAGCATGTACTACAACGGACATCGGGGACACTTGTCGAGAAGGCCCAACAACGGTCTTACCATAAGTAGGTGGACTCTAACCACCCTATTAAGGAGAGGGATAGAGAAGCGACTGTGATAGTTTTGTTGTCACGATAGATGGAAGGAAACCTTATAGGATGTCTAACAGGATTCTAGTCGTAGTACAAGGAGTATTCCCCCAATGATTAAGTAGGTTGTATAAATGTCAAAACTCCAAAGCAACTTCCTCGACTTGTGCTTAGATTTGAAAAAAAATATAAGTGAACACATAATTTTTTTGGTTAGTTTACAAGGGATGTGAAATAATCTTGTTGTTAAAGATACTAGAGTTCCAAAACTTCTAGAGTTGAAAAAGAATAATAGCTTTAAAAATTTTCAAGTGAAAGCAAAATAACTTGGCCACTAGGCATATTCTCTAAATAAAGCAATCCTCCAAGAGATGGGTTCAAGATGGAAAGGCAAAAGCAAGCTTTGAATCTATTTCCAAGTACATTGGGCACGAGGAAAAGTCCACAACAAATGCTTGAAGGTCTCTAGTCTATTATAGGCATGACACTTGAGGTAAGCAATCCACATGTGGTGAATTCATCACCCAACGAAAACCCTTAATAAACTAAATGCCATAGAAAATGTGCTAACTTTGACTCTAGCTTGGCCTTCCAAATATGGTTGATGTAAAAAAACCAGGTTTTGGGCAAAGAATTCAAACCCCACAGGTTATTCAACTTGTTAAGAGTCAAAGAAAAGGGGTTAATAATTTTGTAAAGAAACATTGGGAATAATTTATGAAAGGTATATCAAAATTACAATGTTACTCCATCCACTATGTAGTAGGTGGTTGAAGATCCAACTTGTGCATCATAACATCAGACATCAACTCTTGAACATGCATGGTGGAAGAAAAATCAAAGGAAACAAACTTGTATTTCTTCTAAAAATTGGGTAATGGAATCTAATGTCACAAAGAAATAAGATCACAAACAATATGTATGTCTTTCTTGAAGAGTTTTATAGCTTTGATTCCTAGAGTTTGTACAAGCAACATGTTGCTACTAATGATGATGGGAGACCACCAAAGATTATGGTAATTAAAAGAGAGGCCAAATATAAACCTATCCCCAACCCAATTGAAAAATGGTTTGATTGATTCAAAGGGTTTCCAAAATTTTCAATCAACAAATGAGCCTTTGAATTTAACTAAGATAGTGGCAATGAGAAGAGTATGAAATCTTAGACCCTTCTATACTTTTTACGATATGGTGACCTTGTAAAAATGCAATGTCTAATAAGAATTTTCCATGCATTTGAGCCTTCAATAGCTTGAAAACCTCACTTAACACATAAGACAATATGTTATAATAGGTTTCTAGAAAACCCATCGGAACAAGTTAATACATGGATAGCTAGTGCAATACATGACGAAAGAATACAACTATCTGTGCATCAGATTTAGCTTATTCATGAATTAACAAAACATGAATAAAGAAGCAAAAAAAATGGGCTTATTAGATGTTAAACATTCAAAAACATCTATATGATTAACGGATTTAGGAAACAAAGCATCACTGCGCATAGAATAACCATAAAATATAAGTAAAGGGAAACCATTGCAAAACATATTTATTAATCTCTATCACATTGGAACCATTTCAAATTATAATTGCGTGCTATATATAGAGTTTAAAGAGCATTGTCACTTCATATTCTATCTTTTCGCTACAAAATTAAGAAAGAATCTTAGCATTTTGAAGCCTATTGTAATTGATGGAGTCGCATAACTATCCATCAATTACACTCTATGATTTTGGTTGCTCTATTCTACTCCCATCACTTTCCTAGACTTAAGCACGTCATGAGATAAAGTCATAGAAAGGAGTCCTGAGCTAAAGCTTGAAAATTTGGCTGTGTTGAGAAACTAAGCCAGAAATAAGAGTTATAGTAATCGCTCCAGATGTTATTTAATGATTTTCACACTTTGCATAATACCTATCCACCATTTCGAATTTTCAACGAAGTAGCATACTAGTCTACTACCCTTGAAGGTTTTCAATAGACTAACTTAACCAGGTGGCTGCCCTTTATAGGTTTTCAACCAACCTGGTCCCACTCCTAATTATTAAGGCCATCTTAATGGAGAGTAGATGATTAGCCTATTATGCGACCCTCGTAGGCTAATGAGGTGGATAGAGGGTCTTGATGGAGCTGGGCTTGGCTTTCGTTTGGGCACTTTCGGGCATGAATTAAGGGAGATATTAATATTTGATTGATTTAATCAAATATTAATTATTTGAACTAATTTTAATTAATTATTAATTAATAATTAATTATTAATTAATTATTAATTATTAATGATTTGGTCTAATTTGAGGATGCAAATTCTAAATTAAGACTTGGTCTAATTTTAAGACCCTAGTTCTAATTTAAGGAAGTCTAATTTAAGGGAGTCTAATTTTAGCAAGCACACCTTTGGAGGTGTATAAGAATCTCTCATGGAAGAGAGTTTGTAACCATGCTTATTATTGATATTGATTCTTGTTAAGAAATTCTTCTGTGAAGACTGAGCCAAGGGTTCCAGGATTCCAATTGCAGTGAAGAACGTCAACTCTTCATTGTGTGCGATTCAGAGGTTGTGAAAGATCAGCCGATCTATTGCCGAATTGAGAGATAACTTCACACAGAAGTTATCATAGTATTACAGGGATTTGAGAGATAACTTCACTCAGAAGCTATCACAAGGGTTTACAGGTATTTTCTTTATTTTGGGTTTTGATTCAAGAATTATCCAGATATAGATCTTTTGTGTCAGCCCATAATTCTACAGATCAGGATCAGGCATACAGGGTGTGTTATATCAGCGGCCGTACGACTTCCGTACAGATCAGCGAAAAATCCGTACGCATCTACAGAAAGTTCAGGTACCGACATCGGCGAACAGGAACTTACGGAGACCGACATCGGTCGACTCATCACCGACGTCGGCAAGGGGACTACTACAGGTCGACCGACGACGGCTGTATAACCGACGTCGGCGACTGTGTTTTTTACACAGCAGGCCGAGACGTGCCAGATTCAACCCAGTTCGCGAAATATACAGGCTATAAGGCCGAACTTTCGATATTCTTTGTATACCTGACAGAGGATCTCAAATTGTAAGCTTATGAGCAAATAATAAGAAATTATACTGTGATTTATTCATCTATTTGAAGATATTTTGCAGAAATTCAGATAAGCTATTTGGAGCTTTGTTTTGATATTCGAAGGGATATTACAGTGGTATCAGAGCTTTGGTCTTTGGTATCAGAGTTTTTGTGCAGATAAGAGAGGCCCTAAGTAAGGGACATTACAGTGGTATCAGAGCTAAATCCTGCCATCCTGAGGGTTTAGAAATTTTATGCAGCGACAAGAGTTGCGACCACACGGGTATTTCACACACAGTAAAGCTTTGCTTGAAGGTACTCAAGTTCTAGAACAACCGCCGGAAGACATGGGTGATGATATTGGCAGGGCCCGTATTCCTCACCATCCGAGAGACCAAGATGATCCAGAGGTTTTACTTACTCTTAGAGAACTACGAGAAGGGCAAAGGCAGAATAACCAGGTATTACAGCAGTTGGCAGCAGCACTGCCAAGATTGGGTTCTCCGAGGGGACATTCCCCACACCGTGAAGATGTCAGGAGTGTTGCAGGATCACAGCGAGGCCATGGGACTATTTCTCGTACAGCGAATAGGCCTACTAGGCCTATCTTTGTGAGACAGGAAGCAGAAGAGGTTATAGCAGGTGAAGAGCATGAGGAGGAATTTATAGACACATTCAGGGCAGTGACTGATGAGTGGGAGTCATTACCACCTGTGGTCAGGGAGATGATTACTTTTGACCGATTCCTCACACAAAGGAAAGAACATTATCGAGGTCGACAGAATGGGAGACCAAGGCCCCAGAACAATGATCTGAAGCAGGCTACGAGTAGGCTCACACTAGCAACATTTGACGGTAGTGGTAAGGTGACAGCACAGGCCTGGGTTAGTAAGCTGGATACATTTCTCACATTGCGACCGATGGGTGAGGAAGATGCTATCAGATATGCGACACTACATCTTGAGGGAGTAGCTCACGATTGGTGGCACCATGGGATGGTGACACTCCATCATGATCGGATCACTTCTTATCAGGAGTTTGTGGACAGGCTGGTGGAGCGTTTTGACAGGAGGGATCCAGAGTCCTATTTCCGAGAGTTGGCACAGTTGCGCCAAAGTGGCAGTCTAGAGTCATACATTGGTGACTTCCAGAAGTTATCAGTTATGGTTCCTGACATTTCAGAGAGGCGACTAGTAGTACTCTTCATGGAGGGCTTGACAGAACCATTGAGAGGTTGGATCAAAGGCTTTGATCCTCCTTCATTACAGGAAGCTATGAGGAAGGCGCGCAGTATGGAGATGGCAACCCCATCAAGTAGATCTAACTCCAGAGGTACTTCTTCATCGAGAGACCATAAGCACTCCAACGGGGATACAGAGAGACCGGATTTTAACATAGATAAATCCGGGGTTAAAAATGATTCGAAGGCCAATCCAGCAGCACCACCTTTGGATCGTGAGGCACTTAATGATCTACGCAGGAAGAAGCTTTGCTTCTACTGCAAAGGTCCATATGATATCCATCACGATTGCCCTTTGAGGCCTAAGGGCAAAGCAAATCGTGTGATGTGGGCGTATTATGAGGATGCGGAATCAGAAGATTCCGAACAACAGGGTAGTTCTGAGGAGGCAGAGGCTTCAGAGCCTAAGGCAGAGGCAGATTTAGAGCTTCATATACAGGAGGCACGCCTATCCAGCATTCAGTCGGATGAGTCATTCAGACTCCGTGGAGTTTTGGCAGGGCAGAAGGTTACCATCCTTCTTGATACAGGAGCTACACATAATTTCATAGATGCCAGATTGGTGGAGGAGCGTGGACTCACTACCGAAGATTTTGAGGGGATTAGAGTTAAGGTCGCCGATGGTCACACTCTTAAGTGTGAGCGCATGATTAGAGATCTCCCATTGCGCTTGAACAACTATGAGTTCAAGGCTAATTATTTTGTAGTGAACATGGGGGACATAGAATTAGTCTTGGGTATGAAGTGGCTTCATTCATTTGAGGAAGTTACTCTTCATCTCAAAGATATGGAGGTTCGTTTTCAGGTTGATGGAAAAACACATATTCTTAAGGCAATACGGGGCAGCAGCTTCAAGCATATGTTTTTTCATCGGATGGAGATGCCTATACGACATGATATGATAGAGTGCGATGATGAGGGCACATTGGCACCAACACAGGAGAGATATGAGGACGAGCTTTGTCTTGAGGTGAGTTCAGTTCAAGAGTCAGCACATGTGGTAGAGGCTCAGCTTTCTTTTACAGGGGGGTCACATGTTGATGACGATATGCGTACAGGAGACAGAGGTGATGTGACGCCATTGGATGAGAGTGGTGATGGACAGGGCCTGGAGTTTGTGTTGGTTGACAGCACTGTAGATCGAGACTTCATTTGGGATCTCGGTATTCAGCGATTGCTTGAGGGCAAGCAATTTCAGGAGGGGCGGATTGTCATGTCCCCTTTTTAGTCGACATGTACAGAGTAGATGATTAGCCTATTATGCGACCCTCGTAGGCTAATGAGGTGGATAGAGGGTCTTGATGGAGCTGGGCTTGGCTTTCGTTTGGGCACTTTCGGGCATGAATTAAGGGAGATATTAATATTTGATTGATTTAATCAAATATTAATTATTTGAACTAATTTTAATTAATTATTAATTAATAATTAATTATTAATTAATTATTAATTATTAATGATTTGGTCTAATTTGAGGATGCAAATTCTAAATTAAGACTTGGTCTAATTTTAAGACCCTAGTTCTAATTTAAGGAAGTCTAATTTAAGGGAGTCTAATTTTAGCAAGCACACCTTTGGAGGTGTATAAGAATCTCTCATGGAAGAGAGTTTGTAACCATGCTTATTATTGATATTGATTCTTGTTAAGAAATTCTTCTGTGAAGACTGAGCCAAGGGTTCCAGGATTCCAATTGCAGTGAAGAACGTCAACTCTTCATTGTGTGCGATTCAGAGGTTGTGAAAGATCAGCCGATCTATTGCCGAATTGAGAGATAACTTCACACAGAAGTTATCATAGTATTACAGGGATTTGAGAGATAACTTCACTCAGAAGCTATCACAAGGGTTTACAGGTATTTTCTTTATTTTGGGTTTTGATTCAAGAATTATCCAGATATAGATCTTTTGTGTCAGCCCATAATTCTACAGATCAGGATCAGGCATACAGGGTGTGTTATATCAGCGGCCGTACGACTTCCGTACAGATCAGCAAAAAATCCGTACGCATCTACAGAAAGTTCAGGTACCGACATCGGCGAACAGGAACTTACAGAGACCGACATCGGTCGACTCATCACCGACGTCGGCAAGGGGACTACTACAGGTCGACCGACGACGGCTGTATAACCGACGTCGGCGACTGTGTTTTTTACACAGCAGGCCGAGACGTGCCAGATTCAACCCAGTTCGCGAAATATACAGGCTATAAGGCCGAACTTTCGATATTCTTTGTATACCTGACAGAGGATCTCAAATTGTAAGCTTATGAGCAAATAATAAGAAATTATACTGTGATTTATTCATCTATTTGAAGATATTTTGCAGAAATTCAGATAAGCTATTTGGAGCTTTGTTTTGATATTCGAAGGGATATTACAGTGGTATCAGAGCTTTGGTCTTTGGTATCAGAGTTTTTGTGCAGATAAGAGAGGCCCTAAGTAAGGGACATTACAGTTTTCAATAGACTAACTTAACCAGGTGGCTGCCCTTTATAGGTTTTCAACCAACCTGGTCCCACTCCTAATTATTAAGGCCATCTTAATGGAGTGTACAAATTTTTTTGAAAATTACAAAATTTAAATGCTATGTAGTACCTACTAAGCAAGTGGTGGCATACTCTGAGTCAACTATGCAGAAGGTTGTTGCGATGATAGTTCTACAAAATCTATTGGAAGAATTTTTTAGGTCATTAGTTATGTAGTTGCGGTAGTCTTCTTCTACTGGGGAACTTGTTAAAGCTATTAAGGAGGAATGAATTGAGGCTCATCAATAAGTTGTGCAATGGAGTGATCAAGCTAGGACAAATCTTGCTTAAGTATTTTCTAGTAGGTAAGCACTTCCCGCACCATAGTGAGTAATGTGCATAATGGGACTTGAATCACCATTAGATTATGAATATCCTAATCTTTTGTGATGGTGAAAAGTGCCTTGGAATTTTATACCTTGACCTAGATGTCTTAGGAGAGATCCTCCAACTTATTTGCATGTCTTTGTGTTTGAATGCCAGCTGATACAATACATGACGAAAGAATACAACTATCTGTGCATCAGATTTAGCTTATTCATGAATTAACAAAACATGAATAAAGAAGCAAAAAAAATGGGCTTATTAGATGTTAAACATTCAAAAACATCTATATGATTAACGGATTTAGGAAACAAAGCATCACTGCGCATAGAATAACCATAAAATATAAGTAAAGGGAAACCATTGCAAAACATATTTATTAATCTCTATCACATTGGAACCATTTCAAATTATAATTGTGTGCTATATATAGAGTTTAAAGAGCATTGTCACTTCATATTCTATCTTTTCGCTACAAAATTAAGAAAGAATCTTAGCATTTTGAAGCCTATTGTAATTGATGGAGTCGCATAACTATCCATCAATTACACTCTATGATTTTGGTTGCTCTATTCTACTCCCATCACTTTCCTAGACTTAAGCACGTCATGAGATAAAGTCATAGAAAGGAGTCCTGAGCTAAAGCTTGAAAATTTGGCTGTGTTGAGAAACTAAGCCAGAAATAAGAGTTATAGTAATCGCTCCAGATGTTATTTAATGATTTTCACACTTTGCATAATACCTATCCACCATTTCGAATTTTCAACGAAGTAGCATACTAGTCTACTACCCTTGAAGGTTTTCAATAGACTAACTTAACCAGGTGGCTGCCCTTTATAGGTTTTCAACCAACCTGGTCCCACTCCTAATTATTAAGGCCATCTTAATGGAGTGTACAAAATTTTGTGAAAATTACAAAATTTAAATGCTATGTAGTACCTACTAAGCAAGTGGTGGCATACTCTGAGTCAACTATGCAGAAGGTTGTTGCGATGATAGTTCTACAAAATCTATTGGAAGAATTTTTTAGGTCATTAGTTATGTAGTTGCGGTAGTCTTCTTCTACTGGGGAACTTGTTAAAGCTATTAAGGAGGAATGAATTGAGGCTCATCAATAAGTTGTGAAATGGAGTGATCAAGCTAGGACAAATCTTGCTTAAGTATTTTCTAGTAGGTAAGCACTTCCCGCACCATAGTGAGTAATGTGCATAATGGGACTTGAATCACCATTAGATTATGAATATCCTAATCTTTTGTGATGGTGAAAAGTGCCTTGGAATTTTATACCTTGACCTAGATGTCTTAGGAGAGATCCTCCAACTTATTTGCATGTCTTTGTGTTTGAATGCCAGCTGATACCTTGACCATAGACAACTTTATAATATATTCCTTGTAGTGGATTATCTTGAAAAATGCCCTCTTCCGTTCCTTGATGTGCTTCTTCAAGAAGTTAGGGTTACTCATGCTCCCAAGGTACTATGCGTAGCACTTAATCTTTACCCATCTTATACAAAATCCATTTATGATGATATATGAAATAGCTCATGTTATCAATTGCTTTTTATCTCACTCCATATAGTGCACTAAAAAGATCCCATGTTCTATAAAGTTAGCTATGTCTTCAATGTTCTTAGGGATCGCAAAGATTTTGAATAGATGAGCGTTTGAAGATTCATCTTGTAACTCTTCAGGTTCTTCCCCATTCTGTATCCTACTCAAATGGTCGGGTCCCACATTATCTCATCTAGGTTTAACATTGACCTTGAACTAAAATTCTTGGAATAACATTAACCATCGAGAGATCCTCCACCCAACAAAATTTTGTTAACCAAGTAGTGCAAGGCTTGATGATTAACAAATAATTCAAAGGGCGTTGCAAGAAGATAATACATGGACTTCTATAGTGTGAACACCATTGCTAACGCTTCCCTTTTTGTTATAGTATAATTTTTCTCTATAGTTAAGAGTTTTCTGCTTGCAAATTGGATAGGATGATCCAATCCACTATCTCCTAGTTGCGCTAATACAACTCCCACCACAATACCTAATAATCTACATGAACATGAAAGGGCTTAGTCCAGTTGGGGAAAACTAGTATGGGTACTGTAACTAACCTTAGCTTTAATTTTATAAATGTTGTTTGACACTCTTATGTCCATTCAAACCTTGAATCATTATGCAACAATTTCTCTAAAGGCATAGATATAGCCACATAACCTTTAATAAACTTTTCATAATATCATGTATGTCCCAAAAATGCTCGCACTTCTGTATAACTATTCAGAGGTGGCATTCCTACTATGACTAGAATTTTAGATTGATCAACCAAAATTCCTTCATTACAAACTATGTGGCCCAATAAAACATTGAATAGTATGAAAAATAAGCAAATTTTTAAGTTCAAAGAAATGCACAGAGCTCTGTAACATTCTAACATTAGTCGTAGCTTGGACAAGTGATCTTTGACCAAAGAAAATACAACCCATTCATCTAGATAAACTTCTAAGAAATCATTAATAAATTCTTTGAAAGCATTCACTACAACCCTAGAGAATACAATTGGAGCATTCTTTAGCCCAAATGGCATTACCTTATACACAAAAGACCCCCATTTAGTTAAAAATGTTGTCTTGGCTTGATCCTTTTCTACAATAGGAATCCCAATGATAGCCACTGTATACATCTATACAATAATATACTTCATGTCCTACAACTAATTCCAGAACTTCATCAATGAAAGATATCAAAATAGATCATTGATGCAAACATCATTCAACACATAATGACCTCCACATACCCTGATCTCGCTTAACTTTTTAGGTTGTACAACTATAAGACTAACCCAATCTACCTTTTCGATAGGGTAGATGATACATGTTTCCCACATGTGATCTAGCTCAGCCTTCACCTTTATCTTCATGTTGGGATTCAATCTATATGGGTGATTATTTATAGATCATGCACACTCTTTGAGTTCAATGTTCATCTCTCCCAATGATGGATCTACCTCTTTCACTTTTACAAATTTAGTGAGAAACACATCTTGATAGTTTCTAAGTAGTTGCAACCTATTTAACCCTAAATTGGATAAGGAATCTCCTTTTTGCTTGGGTAGATAGGGTTAATAATATAGAAATGACAATGTACAACGGTAATGATTAGATCTATAGTAGGCCAATTGGGTGCTAAACTCAGATATAAACATACATCAAATTTCTTAACTAATATATGTTAAAATTGTAAACACAACTATGCTAAGTATAGAAATAACAAAGAACTAATGTACTAAGCTTGTTTTGATGTTAATGCAATATTAGATCGAGAATAGGTTGAAATCAAACTAGAATATGATCCTAAAATAGTCGCCAGATTCTAGATTTGTTGTTTCTAGAGCCATAAACACTAACGTTAACCTTGGATGATTGTGTTGTCACTACTATATTACCTCGATGTAAGTTTCTTATATGGAATACATATTGGAAAATGATGCGACTGACAGGATGCTTCTAGGTTTGTCTTTACCTTCGCTCTTATGCATTCAAATCTGGTTCATGGATTATCACTCCTCATGAATTTATAAAACCCTAGTTCTTCATCTTTATGACAACCTTAAAAAAAAGGGTTAGTGGGCATGCAATGTTGAGCCCAAAGACCCATCAGTCAATGGTGTTGCATACATAACCAATGTTTTACAGAGGAACTTAGACTAATGTAGTTCTCCCCTACATGTTGGCTTCTGTGTGAATCATGCAATATGTGCAAAGAAAGTACAACAATGACCTAGCTTTTAAATTGGAAAATATAGCTCTTGCACTGCTCCTTCAATACTTTAGACTTGTGTATGTGTTTTTCTTATGATTGATATGAAAATATGAGAAAATAAGAAAAATTTAATTTATTAAGTGCTTGATTGAATATTTTTGATAAGTTACCTTGGTATATGCTAGGTTTTGTAGGTTATGAATGAATGAGGGTTGATATTGTATTTATATCAATCCCTTTGGATAGTTAACTTGCATTAAATCACTTAGGCTGACCATTAGGATACATTTAATTTATAAATTAGATGACTTTATGTCACTTGGTTCAGGATACTAGTGTTGACACAAGTGTTTATCCTGGATTTAATGTCCAGGGAGTAGTAAATTAGGTACATACTCAAAACTTGTAGAGGTTTAATATAAGGAGGTTTTAAGCATTCTAGGCAAGATAGGAGGTATGGGTCATCAACATAAGATTGGGCGAACTAAGAGATAGGTCAAAGGGCACAAGATAAAGTAGATGTGGGAATTTAAAATATGAGAAAGGTCCATAGCTAAGAGAATAGTAAAGGTCTAAGTTTGCCAAGTGTATAAGACTAAGGTGTTATATAATTCATAAATAGTGTCTACATTTTCCCCTCCTTTAATATAGTATTGAAATTTCTAGTTTAAAGGAAAGAAATGCATACCTAGGTGTGTATAACGCACCTTGTCTTTTTTTGATCCCAACTTGAATGCTTTGCTGGTGACTGACTTGCAACTAAGAGCATGTTATAGTACATAATCAGTGCATATAATATGAAATTGAAAGTATTTTTTAAAAATTGAAATTAAAATAGCAAGGTTTAGGAGTACACCTATATATTGATGTAACCGCCTTGACTATTGGTAAGTTTATTTGAAAGATGTATCATTGTAATGCTTTGAAACTAAGATTAGGATATGTGTGTGTGTGTGTGTGTGTACATACATACATACATACATACATACATACATACATACATACATATATATATATATATATATATATATATATATATATATATATATATATATATAAAGTGCATATATCTAAAGAGATAGAGAGAGATTAGAAGGCACGTGCCCCCAATCTTATAGAAAAGGTGAGTTTCCACTTGACCATAGATTAGTTCAGCGATACAACTCAATCATACTTGTAACCTAGTGAGCATGAGTAAATAAAGTTAACCCATATTGTCAAATTAGTAAAGATAGATGATACAATCAAGTCCAACCTGAAAACTTGGAAAGATTGAGTGATTTGATCACCTCAACCATACCAAAAGTGAACCAACTACTACAACAGATTGGCTCAATATAATCCATAAAAGTACCTGCTAGTGGGTGATGATAGTATCTGAGAGTGTTTTGAAATCTAAAATTGATTTGAATTTTGTAATATTAGATACACATTACATAACATATGCACCTTAGATATGTCTCATGTTGAAACTGTGTCAGGGAAGTCTAAGAACAAACACACCTCTGTTCTGATTCCTCTTGTTGGATCTTGCTCCTCAGAAAGAGCACAGTATGATTACCAAATATAAGCAATTAAATATGCAAAAATAACCAGAAGCACAAGTAACTAGAATTCACCAATAGCACAGAATATGAGAGACAATACACTATCTTGTATTAACACTTTACAGAAAATAATACAACAAAGAGCCGCCACACTCTTTCACCTTACAGAGATTTGCCACACCTCAAGTGTACAGTAATTCTTCTCACACAACACTCTCCTACACAAAAACAGACCCAACAACCAACTCACAAACAGAATTGGTGTTCACCTCTCCAACTAGTCAGTAATAACCCTGCAAGTTCACCAAGCACTCAATAGTACTTCAAGTTGATCTCCCATGAACCTGCAACCTGCAATTCAATAGACCATACTCACATGTAGATCTCTTATGAGCTTGCAACAACCTGCAACTCAATGATCTTACAAATGGAAGCAACTTACTTGCCTTCCTTTCTATCTCATGCTCAATTACAATACATGCCAATGGGTCTATAAATAGATCCCTAACTCAAACAATAACTTAGACTCTTAATTTAGACAATTATCCTCGCAGCCAAGGACTCTAACTGGCCTTTACATGCAAACACTTCGTTCACTTAACTAACTGTCCGTGTAACGAGCAGTTCTGGAACACACAGGCGACCGACGTCGGTCCCTGCTAGTCTGGTTCTGCCGACGTCAGCCGACTTCCTGCCATCGCCGGTGGCCTTTTGCACTG
Organism: Torreya grandis; assembly: GCA_037957365.1. Lineage (NCBI taxonomy): Eukaryota > Viridiplantae > Streptophyta > Pinopsida > Cupressales > Taxaceae > Torreya > Torreya grandis. The sequence continues at coordinate 4,076,704 of JARHVA010000384.1, forward strand.
GGTCATGACTGACGTCGGTCCTGCTGTCGACGCCGATTCTCCTGGAACTCAGCAACCTCCATGTTCCTTCTGTTTGCATAGAGTTGAAGCTTTTAGCTCCACAACTCAACAATCTCCCACTTGGAGATAAACAGCTGCAACCTGTACATGTACCTATACTTCGTCTAGTTTGTTCCCTTGGCTTGTATCCCTCTTCAAGATCACTCTTAAAGACCAACCACCACAAACCTGTAGTGCAAAACCTGTCATCCAAATCACCTGCAACATCCGCATCTACAACCATGTAGAAAACTAACCTGAACCTGCATAGCATGTGCACCTGCTGCTAGTCCCTGTAAGAACCCACTGAACTGTCCTCCAATGGTTCTCTCCCGGATTGGCTCTAACTTGTGACAACTCCCACTGCTTGGGAAAACTCAGGTTTAGTACATACCATGCACTCAACCTCATTATGTGAATCAAGACACATGTTCATAGAACTGTCCAACCATCGGTGTGCTAACCGGTTTCACACAATCATCCTGAAACAAAGTCAACATGTGACCTACCAAGTCTCTAGAACACACTCATGCCAAAGAATCTTGTTGCTCCTAGATTCTCCATGACAAACACCTGAACTAGCTTTACCTTTAGTTCAGCAATACCTGTATATGTAACCCTGCAACAAGCACATCATACAAAAATAGGATAGTGTAGCTAATACTATCCAACCTGGTAAAGAGAAATACAATGATTAAACCTCCATTGCCCTGCAGCTAATACAAGACCATTTACCCTGATCTTCCATCTCACGTATCAATTTCCACTCTTCTTTATTCTGAACATCCATTCGTCTTTCAGTGCTTACTTCCAGCTGGCCACTCTACCCAAAACACTTGTTTGGTTCTCCTCCAAGGAATCACATCCTCATCCATGCCTAGCTCCCACTGTTTCTTGGATCTACCTGTTCTGCTTCTTCAACAACTTCCTGGTCCTATGCCATAAGTGAGCAACAAGTAGTGTAAATAAGGGAAATGATGAATTTAAGAACTTACATACACCTTCAGTCCTCCATATGGGTGCTTGAGATTCCATGACAGCTTACTGTCCACCCAAAGTTCGTCTCAGTAACCGATGCCGGTCACATCTCAGTCTGCAGACGATCGAAGTCGGTTTCCTGCGACTGCCACCTCGCCGACGTCGGTTTTCCCTGGCCGATGCCGGTCGATATCTGCCCTGAGTCACCGACATCGGTCTGCACATAGTCGACGTCGGTCCCTGTCTGGACGCCGACGCCAGTTTTCCTGCTGACATCGGTCTCTGTGTTTTTCTTGTGAGACCTGACTTTTTCCCGCGAGCTCTTTTTGGATCAAATTCTTGTCCAAATCACCCTTGCTCTGCTCAAAATTTTTCTGCATCTTGTGCTGAACTCTGTCTGTCACCTTCTCCTTGAAAACCAAGGCTTTCCTGTTCTTGTCACTAACATCAGATTCCTCAAGAAACGTTACCTTCTTCTGCATACAGAAACCACGATCCATACCTTCCAAATCTGAAAGCATATCTTTTGACTCAAGAACAAGCATCTCCTTCTTATCTATGTGACCAAGTCTATCAGGCCACATCTCTGAATCTACAGCTGAAGTAGAAAACCCAGAAAGAGAATCAGTAGTACAAGTAGATAGATAAAGCGTACCTACTTTCTTACCTCTAGCTACAACAAGTGTACCCTTGGTAACCTTCCAAGAGTCCGCTGTGAGAGTTACTGTACAACCCTCATCACCCAAACTTCTAACAGAAATCAAATTCTGCTCCAGAACTGGGACGTGCATGACCTCTTTTAACACCCATGTGTTACATGTCTGCAGTTTCAGCTTCACTTTCCCTTTGCCAACAATCTGACAAGGCTTACCATCCCCTACATAAATTTCTCCAAAATCTCCCTGGACATACTCATGAAAAAATTTCCTATGTGGGGATGCATGAAAAGAGGCACCAGAATCTAAAACCCAAGATTCTACTTTATCCAAAGAACATACCAGAGCATTCTGTGCAGCATAATCTGCAACATCTGCTTCTTCTTCATGTTCTTCACGCTGATCTGTACCCGATCTGCAATCTCTCTTTAAGTGCCCTTGCTTTCCACACTTTCAGCAGGTTATTCTGCCATATCTGGACTTGGATCTCTTGCCTTTGATCTCCCATGCTCTATCTTTTCTCTTTGCCTTCCTCTGCCTTCAACACTCAAAGCATTTCCTGATGATTCACCTATGCTATTCCTGCATATCTCTTCATTCAAGATCACACTTACAACATCATCCACTTTTAAGACTTTTGAAGGAGACACAGTATTAGAAACTGCCATTACCAAACCTTCTCAACTTTCAGGTAATGAACACAAGATTAAGAGAGCTCTAATTTCATCATCAAATACAATATTGACTGAACTTAATTGGTTTACTAAACCATGGAAATCACTAAGATGGCTATGAACAGATCCACCTTCCAACATTTGCAAATTAAATAAACGCTTCATAAGAAATACCTTATTAGAAGCTGAGGGTTTTTCATATAAATTTGCCAAAGATTCCATCAACTCCACCGTTGTCTTACACTGTGATAAGCTGAAAATCACAGATGATGCAAGACTCAATCTAATAGATTCCAGAGCCTTCCGATCAAGAACCTCCCATTCTTCATCTTTCATATCCAAGGGTTTGCAATTAACCCCTCCCAATGGTAAGTACAAATCTTTTTGATACAGATAATCCTCAATCTGCATCCTCCACAATTGGTAGTTCTTGCCATTAAACTTTTCCATCCGTAGCTTATTGTCTTCTGTCATTGCTCAACTCCCACTCAAACAGAAACCCTGTGAGTAACCTGTAATCAAAACACACTAACCAGATCTAATCTAATCTGTTAGTATCCCAACCTGGCTCTGATACCACTTGTCAGGGAAGTCCAAGAACAAACACACCTCTGTTCTGATTCCTCTTGTTGGATCTTGCTCCTCAGAAAGAGCATAGTATGATTACCAAATATAAGCAATTAAATATGCAAAAATAACCAGAAGCACAAGTAACTAGAATTCACCAATAGCATAGAATATGAGAGACAATACACTATCTTGTATTAACACTTTACAGAAAATAATACAACAAAGAGCCGCCACACTCTTTCACCTTACAGAGGTTTGCCACACCTCAAGTGTACAGTAATTCCTCTCACACAACACTCTCCTACACAAAAATGGTCCCAACAACCAACTCACAAACAGAATTGGTGTTCACCTCTCCAACTAGTCAGTAATAACCCTGCCAGTTCACCAAGCACTCAATAGTACTTCAAGTTGATCTCCCATGAACCTGCAACCTGCAATTCAATAGACCATACTCACATGTAGATCTCCTGTGAGCTTGCAACAACCTGCAACTCAATGATCTTACAAATGGAAGCAACTTACTTGCCTTCCTTTCTATCTCATGCTCAATTACAATACATGCCAATGGGTCTATAAATAGATCCCTAACTCAGACAATAACTTAGACTCTTAATTTAGACAATTATCCTCGCAGCCAAGGACTCTAACTGGCCTTTACATGCAAACACTTCATTCACTTAACTAACTGTCCGTGTAACGAGCAGTTCTGGAACACACAAGCGACCGACGTCGGTTCCTGCTAGTCTGGTTCTGCCGACGTCGGCCGACTTCCTGCCGTCGTCGGTGGCCTTCTGCACTGGGTCACGACCGACGTCGGTCCTTCTGCCGACGCCGGTTCTCCTGGAACTCAGCAACCTCCCTGTTCCTTCTGTTTGCATAGATTTGAAGCTTTTAGCTCCACAACTCAACAAACTGTGTATAACAATGGTACCAATGTATAGAATTCTACCATAACCATGAATCTGAATAATATAATTATGTGCTTTGGCCAATATAGATAATTGTGTAACCCCACTATAAATGGATAAATCTAAAAAATGGAATAAGTACCAATGTGGAGGACATGTTTCTGAAACATTCCCCCACTGTAATCTAGAGATGTTGAATACTGAATAAGTGTGGATAACATGTTTCTAGATCATGCCCCCACTAAATCTAAAATTATGAATGTGTGGAAGCCATGTCTATATGACATGCCCCCACTAAATCTTAAAACTAATATAAGTACCAAATACTGAATAATTATGGAGAATATGATTCCAAATCATGCCCCCACTAAATTTGAAACTGTGATTGTGTAGAATCCATGCCTATATTACATGCCCCAACTGAATCTAGAAACTGATATAAGTACCAAATGCTAAATAAGTGTGAAGAACATGCTTCCAAAACATGCCCCCATTGAATCTAAAAACTATGTCAAATGTGGAGAACATGTCTATATGACATGCCCCCAATGATATGTCTCCCCTTTGAGGTGAGGGAATAATAGAACCATTATTTACCTCACCTCAAAAGGATAAGATAATTATATAATTTATGAGTGGGAAAATGTAGAATATAAAAGGAACATGTCTAGGTAGGTATAACATTTGAAGTGCATCGAACAATGTGATCACATGAAGGCATAATATGCATGATAAGGATCATGGAAATATCTATATAGTAATAGTACAAGCTCAATAAGAAAATCAAGCACACACACAAGATCACTCAAAATCAAGTCAAAAGACAATGGTTCAAGGAAACCATAAATAAGGGGCATATTCAAATGTCGCACAATCAAAGGGACATGACTTAGTCAAATGTTCATAAAAGTAAGGATGACATATTAAAATATCCATACAACAATCAATGATATGTGGCAATATACACCATCAATATTTGCAGTAATAGTTAAATATTTGTGTTTTGATCATTTTGAAAGACAGTTCTTTTTTAAAAAATATGAATGATTTTGTCTTTTTCTCCTATCAAACATAATGTGTATTCCAAAAATAAGGGAGCATATTCAAATGCTCAAATAAGCAAGACAATAACAAGATAAGACACTCAAGGAAGCGCATAAAGGAAAGCATAAGAAATCAACATAAACATATCATAGTATCTCATGGATCAAATGTGTTAGCAAACAATGTCAAGTACATAACATATCAAGTACCCTATTCAAGATATAATCATAGATAATGGCATATGTAAGTACATATATGAGCTCAAAACATGATAATGTAGAGTGACCATAGAATGATATACCATGTGTATATCATGATTATAGAGGTGGATACCCCCAATGTCCATAGGACATGAGTAGAGGAAAGGCCCAACATCTGAAATAGGAATAAATCATGTATCTTTGTATGACTTTATCACACTCACATAGAAGCATGAAACACCTATATGTAAGAGTAAATAATATGCCATCCATCAACATGGAATTAACACATAGATGCCAAAGAGACAATAGAACATGTTTTATGCTAAAAGCATTTTTGTACTTTTGAATGTTTTTGATTTTTTTGGTATTTTTGGAATATGAAGATGCATAATCAAGGAAGTCCTCATCGTCAAAAGGTGTAGGACCACCTAGAAAATTTCTCAAGCTTTGTTTATATTGTTGTATTGCCACCACTTCAATGTTTTTGTTTAATGTTTTACCTGAAGGCAATGGTGCAAGCAAATAATCATGCCCATCATGCCACATGCAAATATCTATATCCATATCAAGAAAAATAATACACATGTTTGTAGTATCTAGCTTATCATTCCACTCAACTATCCAATTTCATCCAAACTTTAGTTTCAAATTTGGTTCATGGTTTAATATCCATATGGTGGAATATTCCACACATGAGCTAGAGGCTATAGGTAACCAAATGTATCCTTGATATTTTGGCATTAATGGGGAGTATATTAGTTCATCTGTAGTATGTCCTAATTGTGCAAGAAATGTGGTGCCACAAATTGTATCCCACGTGTTAATATCAAACTATAGATGGTGGCAATATACACCATCAATATTTGCAGTAATAGTTAAATATTTGTGTTTTGATCATTTTAAAAGACAATTCTTTTTTGAAAGATATGAATGATTTTGCCTTTTTCTCCTATCAAACATAATGTGTATGTGTCCTCCGTTCTTATATTTCTAAATTAGTTCCTTCAATGCTTGACATTGATTGGTATTATGGTTGATGAATCGATGATATTTATAATATGGTATCTTATCTTATGTAGGTAGAATTCTATTGCCCGATCTATTTGGTGGAAGGTAAAGAAATTATTTTATGTTCAAGTAACAAAGATAATATGGTATTTATAGTATATTGTTGTGTTATGATTTGTATCATCTAGTGTGAAGCCTTTTGAGAAGATTGCACATTCTTCACATGATATACTTGTATTTGACCCTTGTATGGCTGACTCAATGTTTTTAACCAAGAGGGATGTATGGAGTAACAAGCATTTACATGCTTGTTTGCTAGTTTTGTTTTGACCTTATCTTGATTTAGTTTTATATTTTTTTTAATTGGATTTAGTTTATATGTTCCAGGACCCATAGGTTCAAATAGGTTGAGCGACAAGTGATAAAGTGGATCAAATTTTAAATTTCACTTTTTTCTCATCTTTCATATCATAAGCAATGTCATCACTACTATCATAGTAATTTGAAACATGGTCATCTTTTTGCTCGGTATTGACCAATAAAAGAAGCTCAAATGGTGGGTGCTCTTGTGATTCTATTTTCTCCTTTATTAATGGTTCTTACTCTTGATATGCATTGATGTGTACCTCAATATTTAGTTCCTTATTGATATTTGGAGACAAAATAACCATTGTAATTGACTCACCTATTTCATATGTGTGTATGTGTTCAATAGTAATGCATTGTTTAAGTGGTACCACTATATGAATGCCTTCAATTTTAGAATGTATCATTTTGAAAACATCATCAATAGGCATGGATAATAAGGTCCCATCATGTATAAATTTTACATATTGGTAAAGTGTAGATGGTATCCAAGTTCTACCCAAAAGTAAATTATAATTTAATGATTGATACATTGCCTGAAAAGTGGTTGAAACTATTTTTTGTCCCAATGTTACATCTAATGTGATTTGACCAACCAAAGGGCTATGTGAATTATCAAACCCTTTTATATGCATAACCATTTTTTGAAGAATATTGGTGCTAATACCCATGGTGGTTAGGAATTTTATAATACAAATATTTAGGCCTGATTCATTATCAATGAGCACCCTTTTGATGCCTTTAGTTTGCATGGTTACTTGTATGAATAAAGGCAAATTTTGGTCATTAATATCTTTAGATGGTAAATCTATTGGATCAAAGGTAATGAGCTTGGCATTGTTATTGAAATCTTTCATGATATCTGCAAAATGAGAAGCCTCAACATCAATTGAAACTTGTGTCTCACACAATACTTTGTATGAGATATCTTTATAAACATTAAATTGCTTTAGGAGTTCAAGGATTGTAATTTTAACATATGTATTGCTCAATTTGTCAATAGTGTCATATCCCTTGGATTTTATTACAAGCTTAGGTTTAGGAGGCACTTTTTGTACATTAATAGGGGGTAGGATGGGTCGAGCAACCTTACCTCTTCAAGTAATGGCAATATAGACTACATAATCCAATATAATCTATGGGAAAATAATGGGTGCGGGATGGTAGTTGTCATTCGAATAAGACTTAGATAGAATAAATAGTTGAGAGCATGCATGTTGGCATCTAGATACTAACTCTATAACATTGAAAAATTAACTTTGAAGAGAGATCAAGTGTTCTTTACACTTTAAAACCCTCTGATTATTGGCACAAATTCGCTTAATAGATTTGACAAGATAACTAATGTAGCAAACCATAGTAAATATAAGGTATTAAACCATGAAAAAACTAATAGATATATCCATAGAAAACATTATGGGCTCACCTCATCACCAACTTGGATGACTCTAGAGGGATAATCAACAAATTTAGGAAGAAATTAGAATAAGTGACCATAAAAATGAAGAATTTTTACAATACAATTGACAATCAAGCTACATTAAACAACATCACTGAATTAGTCCAGGAGAATATTTTATTTAAAAAAATCAAAAAGGGAAAATGGATACCTAACCAAATGGAAATTATTTGAGACTATATTTACTACCAAGTATCTCCAATTTTTATAGACCAATCAAATTTATTAGGTTCCATAATTCTTCATTGTTGGTTATAACAAGGATGATGTTGTCATGATTATTCAATGGAGTATTGAACATACAAGTAAACCATGGAATCTTATGATGATACCACAATACCAACACTATAGGTGCCATTCATGGTATCGATTTTAATTCACAAAGATGACCATAAATGTATAGCAATTAAGAAAAAATACATTGGTTGATATTTTATATTGTATTTAGTATTAACAATGGATTGTATGGAGATGGTCCCAGTGTATTATACTCAACATGATATAGGCATATGTACTTGTGCTTCATGTATTAATGAGAATTGAATCACATGTCATTATTTATATTGTGTGTTATCGATGTTATGTTTATCCATTCTTAATTTATGAAATGTATGTTAATATAAATTAACACTTCCCATGTACGATGCCAGTTGAGTCATGTTGGTAGGAATATTGGTTGGAGTTTTGAATAAATCAAAAAGTGATACAAATATATAGGTACAAAGAGAAATGATGGATCAAATAAAAAACATTCAACCAAGGTCAGAAAGAGAAAAATAGTAAAGGAAAATATTGAGGTGGTAAAATTTTCTAACTTGAGAACTTAATGGGATAAAATGTACATTCTAGCTAAGCAAACTATTAAAAAAACATTATTTACAATAAATTTGGCCAGACTATGCATCATGTATGCATTTAAAAATAAATATGAAGAGCAATAGGAATAAATTTATATAAATAAGCAATCATCCCTCTTCTTAATTTACATAAAATATTAAAGTACCTAAACTCTATCAAAATCATTCTGCGACATAGAAATTATCAACAGTCTAAACATAATAAGTGACAACACTAACACCACAAATCATTGATCAAAGGAAGCTGTTGATTCTAAAAGTTAAGCATGTTCTAGAGAAGGGCCTCACACTAGACCCTACATGAGATTTTTCACTCATCCTATATAAATTAGGGCACTTGGATGATACATTTTATTATATTCATGTAAATATCACAAAAAATGATCACATATGGATGGACACATAGCGTGTTGAGCTAATTCAACAAGTACCATAAATGAATTGAATGGAATGGATTACCAAGGCCAAATCCATTCAAAAAATGAAATTGGTTGCCTGGGTGAAATCACCATTCTTTTATCTATGTGCAATAGTGTGATCAGATTCCTACTAAACTACCTCCACAGTGGGATCTTGTTCTTGGAAAAACCTCATAAAATCACTTAGTAGATATTTTGTGCAAGATGATGTTGATGAAAAAATGCCAAAATATCCATAAATATACTAAGAAAGATTCCACCAAAGGAAAAGATACCGCAAAGTACTTACAGATTATTGACCCCAAAAATTGGCTAACTCCCAAAGTTAACTCATGTAGGTGAAAAATAGGTGAATAGAGATGATAAACACAAACTAAGGAAAGCCATGTACAATCCAAACTAATAACCTAAATGTGCACCCAAAAGATACTATCAACCTAGTAGTTGCAAGCTATCAGAAATCATTTTGGCATGTGTTATACAAAAAATCAACATGATCTAAATAATAAATCATGTGGACCCAAGAATGGTAGAAATATTTATAGGGTAAGATAACGTAAGTAAGGTATAACATCATATATTGTTATAAAGTTATGAAGAAATAGAGGACTACAATGAGGTAGATGGCATTGAGAAACACAATGCATTTTAACTCCCAGATGGGTAGAATAGTGCATTAACTATAATTAGGTTTATCCACCAGAAAGAAAGGCTATTGGGAGTTTTTAAAATTTAGACACCCAAAAGAAAAGTGGTTTGGTTGGAAATGGTTAGCTAACTAGTTGATTAGAAGGTTGGATAGTTAATCTAGTATTGTAGACTAGCAAACTATATATAAATAGTGTTATGTCATTAACTTATGCTAAGATTTACGATTGAACTTGAGAGAAATGGTATTGTAAGAACCAAAACACCTTGTAGATAATGAATCATTTTGTAATATTGAGAACCTAATCAATAAATCCACATGATTAATTATGTAAAAAATATCTAAGTCTAGAATGACATTAATGTGATTGTGAAGCATTCTTACTAGGTCATGGTTTACAAATTATTATCATAATTTATATCATATAGGTATTCATAGACTAATATTAATCATGACAAGAAGGTGTATACATATAATTCCTACCACTATTGTGTTGAAAATATCAATCTTACTTGAAATTTGTGAAAATGCATAATTTGGGCCAAAATCACTTAAACATGTTAAATGGTTCAAACTTGTTGTATAGAAGTGCTGATTTAGGATAATATATCCCTAAATGGGCAATGAATTTTATGTTATTATTAAATTTGATCAAATCATTTTGAATCAAAATGACAAAAAACATTTTGGTGCTTTAGATCACTCTTTTCTTCTAAATCAGAAGTTCACGACACGTGCATGTGTTATTTTGTGTCAACAACATCCTAAATGGAGTATTGGTCCATACGTAACTAACATCAACCTATAATTCATTTCCATTAAAATTAAAATCTAATAATATGATATTCTGACCAATTTGATTAATGAAGTGCAACCAATTTCAAAAGAATTGTATAAAAATTGATTAATCTCACTTAGGAAAATTAATCCAAATCAAAAGCCCAAGTGGAAAATCCATGGAAGTCATTGAGTATATTTTACTTGAAAATTGATTCCTGTTATTTTCATCATCAAATAACATCATTTGTGGGGTGGCATCCATAAGCCATAAATGCAATAAATATCAGGTTTAAGGTCTCCCATGCCTCTTTAATGCCTCTTCCTTTCAAATATTTATGAGGGTATTTATGGATTAATTATACAAAATTGGATTAATTCATGGCCACGCATCTTGATCTTAAGATGGATGATCATGGTTGATCCTAATCAATTTTAAAAATCTATAAATAGGAGGGCCAATACCATCATTTTTAAGCTTCATTTGTGTAAACTTATTATGCAAAATTCTCTCCATAAGCCATTTGTGTGTGGTGTTTAGTATGCTTAATTTGCAATATGATAGCTTCATTGATAGGCATACATTTGATTTCATATCATGAGCCTAGTTTCATTGGTGAGCAAGAGATGGTGGAAGAGATTTGCCTTGCATCATTGATGAAGACTTGAGCACCAAATCAAGGGAAAATCACATTTTAATCTGCATTTGGGTGATGAGATGCTCTTGAGAAGGTATTGTCTATGTGCTTTCTTTCATTTGCTCTTAGTTGTCATTTTCCAAACCCCATTGAAAGAATTAGATAAGCTTGTTAAGTTATTATGCATTTTTATTGAGTTTTCATGACTAATGCTTGATCTAACCATCTTTGTAATTCATCTCTACATATTGGCATGCCTTGTGGGACCACGTATCCCATTCAAGCAAAGAGGACACTTTGGCATTTTTAGAAAATCTAAAAATTCCTTAAATATCCCTAAAATCAATTTTTTATCATTGTTTTCCCATGTGTTTGATGTTTTTTATTGATACACAGGTCACACAGTGATCGACGTCAGTTCTGTGTAATCGGCATCAAAACTGGCTAACTGGCATTGGTTTTGGTGCAGGGTAAAACACGATGGAAAAATTAAATTTTAGTGCTTTATTCAAATTTGTAGGGTGTCATTTTGAGTTTTTAAGTCTCTATCTGAACAAATATTTGTATGATCCAGAGCTTTACTGGAGATTTTATCATAACTTAGACTAACAAGCATTTTTTGTGAAAAATATTTTTTTGCCTAAGGGTTCACAAGTGATTGATATCAAAATTTATCAATTGACATCAGTTCATTTACGACCAGCATCAGTCTTGTTACAACCAATATCTATCACTGTTGATCGACATTGATCTCTATGTTTTAAAAATAGAGAACTCAAAAGCAAGTTTCCAAAACTTGCTTGATTCATTATCAATTGTGCTTCAAAGCAGGGGGAAACTCTCTAATGTTTGTAGGATCCATGTGGAAAAGTGACAAATTTGAGCATGATTAAGTCTTGAACCTTCCCTTTGATGTTTAAAATGAACTTAAATGGTTTGTTTAATTTTTTTGTGAAGTTTTTCAATTTTTTTGCAAGTCTAAGGCCAAGGGGCCAAGAACTTTATCAAACACTTCACTTTGGTGCTTAAAACTAACGCTCACTTAAATTGCAAATCTTTCAAAAGTGTGTTATTTTATGCAAAAGCATTTATTACATGTATGATTTTTCTATAAAATGAAGAGTGCATGTATGCCTCTCCCCCCATCCCCTTTAGGGAACTTGGGCAACCAAAAGTGCCTTTTTATTATGATTATGCCTTTGTGTAAGACATGAAAAGAAAGTTGTCTAGGCTCTTCTCAAAACTCATATGGTTTGGGTGATCTAAAATCAACCTCTAAAGTGTTTTCATTTAGTTTTATTTTTATGCAATTTGGCTTTTGGAGGGGAGTTCATAGCTTCTTCACGAGTTCTTTGGGAAGCTTTGACTTGGGGTTTCATCTCCCAGCATTGTTTCAATCCCACTCTATGGTGGGGTATATAAATTAGGGTACACATATTGTGAGAGTTAGGGGTTGAGTGGCTAACCTCTCCTTTTATAATGAAAACTCAAGTCAGGTTTGATTAACCAAGGGATTCCACTAAATAGTACATAGATAGAATCACTATGTAAAGGAATAGACCCTTTCATAGTAAGTTAATCAATATGAAATCAATTGATGTGAGGCATATCTAGTGTTAATCACACTTAGGACTATCTAGATGGTCAAATTTTAAGTTTTAAAACAACCCCACTTACCGTGGACATATTTTTTATGCAGGGCGAGTAGCCTAAAGGTCCATATCATCATACAATCTCTTAGGAGAAGGGGGGTGTAAAAACCCTACTAATTCATGCACTTTTATTTTTGGATTAACACTTAAAATTTTTCAAGAGTACGTATATAGATGAATTTCAACAATATGAAGCAACCTTGTCAGTTTAGGGCTTAGGACAATTTACATAGTTGTATTTGTCTTTTCCTTTACTTGTTTGGTCTTGATTTGAGTCTAAATTTTTTTTGAAAAAAACATGTCATAAGCAAACACATTTATTGTCCACCATTATTTGAACAAGGAGGTGTTACGTTGGTCAAATCCAAATCATCTTTTGCCTTGTTCAAATTCTCATTTGAAACATTTGTGTTTGTATTTATTTAAACAATGTTGTTATGCTACCCATTTGAGTCTAAACCACTTTGAAAAAATATCCAAGTTCTTCACTTTTTAATTCAAATTTAGAATCTCATCTTTCTAAGTTCTGGGCCAAGGTGTTAAATTGGTTTACCATTTGAACTTGATTTGAGTTAACTTGGGTACGATTTCCTGTTTGGGTTGAAGGTCATTTATAGACTCATCATCGTATGATTATTGTGAACTTAGGTTATCTTGCATGTCGCTTATGCCCTAAGTTATAGAATGCATTTTATTCTACCTCTTATTACCATGTGATGACATTGTGTTGCCTATTTGGTCTTAGTTTTATACTTAAGAATTCTTGCATGTTTTCACATCTTGAGATTATTAGTTCACATTGTAACCTTCCTAATCTGAAGGGCTTTCTTCTAATTTTATAGTAGCAACTCGTCAAAGTTGAACTAGCTTTTACAATATTGATGTAACTCTAAACCTAAATTTGGTGTATTAATTTACACTTGGGTTTTTGAGTTATCATACCATCTTCTAATTTAACGATTTCAACCCACCAAGGTTGAGTAATTTTGTGAACCATTTGTTCTAATTATGTGATGATTTTGTAATTTTGTGAACCTTGTTACTTTTTTGGAGGAAATCATAACACACCTTGTTAATGTTTGCAAAAAATTCCAAATCTTAAAAAATGTAGAGAACAACCTTCTAGACATGACATAAATGTACACTCATAGTGAGGTCTCTAATGGACCTAGTTACGAGGAGGAGCATTATTATGACAGGTCATCATGTTTGAGTATGCCACCCTTTTTGGGCCTATTTGTTAAAAAAACCAATTCAATCCATACTAATTTTTGTACATCATCCCCATCCTTCCCCTTCAACTTGCACGATGTGCTCAAAGGTTACCATTTTAGGTTATCCCCCTTCAGCTTGTGTGAGTGATCAAGCTCCACAACATGAAAAGGTTACCATTTTATTCTATTCCCTTAGGCTTGTGTAAGTGATCAAGCTCCACAATGCATGAAGGTTACCATTTTAGGATATCTTCCTTTAGCTTGTGCGAGCAATCAAGCTCTACAACATGTGAAGGTTACCATTTTAGGCTACCCTTTGGCTTGTGTGAGTGATCAAGATCCACAATGCATGAAGGTTACCATTTTAGCTTGTCCTCCTTCAGCTTGTGTGAGCAATCAATCTCCACAACACACAAAGGTTACCATTTTAGGACCATCACCTGTATTTATTGACCCTATTATTGAGGAATGTCATTTTGATAAACCAGTCTTTATTGATCACTTCTTCAATAGTCTAATTTTTGGTGATCCCATTATTGAACCACGAACCATTTTTCATCATGAACCAATTATTCTCCACTTTATAAATTTTATGTAGATATTTGAGCCTCAACAACAACCATTTCCTCTTCAAGAACCATCTTGTGAGGACCAAAATGTGTTAAAAGTTGATATTTTGTGACCAATTATAAACCAAGATCACAATGTTATTTCTAAAACACCCATTTGTATGAGTTAACCTGTGATGAATCACCTATTCACATTTTAACTCTTTTTAAAGAGCCCCATCCCTTTGATAATCCAATCTCAGAGGACTTGTATCTTGATCTTTTTCCACTCGTATAGGAGTCTCCTTTTGACATACTAGTTTTTATCGAATCATCCCTCGAGTGGTTCCCTCTCTTTGAGGGGCTTCACCTAGATGAGTCAGTGTATGTTGAACCCTTCCTAGATGAATCAATTTTTATAAATCCCATTATGACATCATAAGTCATTATTTGTCTGACATTTAACATTTAACAAAACATCATTATAAAAACAACCACATCAGATGAAGAATTAGCATTAGAGTCAAGTTCTATTGAAATGACATTAGATTTAGCATCGAAAGCATAATCAATATCAATCTCAACATCAGATTTAGAGTCCCTTGACTCAGATTCAGCTTCAAAATCATATTTCAACATTGGTCACACTTGCCTTGTGGATCAATGTGAGCATGTTTGTGATCCTTCTATGGTTTTTTAGGATGATTACTTCAGTATCGACACAAATTTTCCTAGTATCTTCTATGAGGATTGTGCTACATTTTATCATCCCATTATCCCTATCCAACATAGACATTATATTGACATTTCACCTCCCACATGAGTCAATTGAGACTGACAGAATCACACTTTGAGGAACTGCATCCTTGTGACATATCAGGGGCAAAATATCAAGGGGACCAAGAACACATTCATGTAGAAGAATAAAAATCTCCTAGTGAAACCTTTTTGGAGGAGCTAAGGGATGATCAAAGTTCAAACTCAAAATATTTTAGTGAAACCTTATTGAAGGTGATATAAGACAATCAAAGTCAAATGTTAACATCCCCATTCATGAAACCTTCTTGGAGGCACTATGAGATAATCAGGACAAATTCATTTGTGAAAACCTCTTCGAGGCACCAACAACTGAGTACAATTTTTTTTCACCATTGATGAAGGCATTAACAAAGATCAAATCAGTAAATATTCTAATCTACAGTATAATTAGATTGCAGCTACTCTCAAGATCAAACAATAGAATAATCTAGTGGTCTTATCAAGAGCAGTCTTCAGCCCTGCCATAACCAAAATTATGTCAAATCTAAAATCAAGAACATTGTGTGTGCCTAAAATTTTTGATCTTCATTTGTTTCCCAACCATTATACACTCCATTATCATCCATCTATCTATTACCAAATTATACCATTTATCATGTGCCTAAAGTTATTTACCATCTCTAGCTACACTTTTCTTTATAGAGGCTACAAAGATATCTTGTCTCAATGTTTGAAGTAAACAAAATCAATCACTAACGAGGATCGTAACAACATTATTGAAGTCCATATCTATACTAGATTCTTGATAGAGTAGCTATTCATATGAGCTATTGGGTAACAATTTTTATAAATATTCTAGTTGTCTCATATGTTGACTAGGACATGCATCTCCACGTCAGCCAGAGCAATAGAATCATTTACCATTGTGTTTCATTGTTTGAACTATATTAACTTGAGGTCCTTCGAGACTATGTAGGCAACACTCAGTTCCACTTGAGGTTAGATCAATCACATCCCATGCTCTTGCCATTTTATAGGCATTGATTTCAATGCTCTCGCCATTTTGAAAGCAACCTAAGCCATGCTCTCACCATTTTACGAGTAAACTAAGCCATGCTCTCACCATTTTGAGAGCAATTTTTAAGTTTGAATGCTCTCATCATTTTGTGAGTAATTTTTAAGTTTGAATGTTCTCTCCATTTCATAAGTAATTTTTAAGTTTGAATGCTCTCACCATTTTTTAGTCAACCTAAGCCATGCTCTCATTGTTTTACGAGCAATCTAAGACACACTCTCACCATTTTACAAGAAAATTTTAAGTTTGAATTCTCTTTCCATTTTGCAATAATTGATTTCAATGCTCTTTCCATTTTGTGAGCACGCTAAGCCACACTCTCACCATTTTGTGAGCTAATTATCACTTGAGAGCAACCCTGTTTCTATTATAGCCAAGTGTTATCTTATCATTTTATTCATACCATGCCTTCTACCATTTTATTATAACATGTCTTTACTATTGACCAAAACATGTTTTTAGTTACCCTACCGAACCCCTTTTTGATATTAGTTCCTTTGATTCATCTTGCACTTTATACAGGGGGATTACAATCTAGTTTCAATAGTTTTTAGAATTATGTGTTTAAATGATGATTTATGGAAGTAGTGTGATAGTGGATGTGGCAAGTTATATTTTATTTACATTTGATCTAGTGCCACTGATTATAACTAGCTATGGGCAAATCAATATTTTATTTGGTGCCACTAATTATAACCACCTTTGGGCAAATCAGTATTAGAATGTTATTTCCTAATTATAACTGTTTATGAGTAAACTAGGAACAAAACATTTTTATCATGCATTTATGCATCACTTTGTCATTACTTTTATCATTTGTTTTCTCATTTGGCCTAAATTTGTGAAATTATTGTGACCTAGTCATTATTTCACTGCCTTTTATGTTAGCAAAATCATTGTGACTTAAGGTCCTAATGGGATTATGTAGACCATGCTCAATTCACATTGAGGTCAACTCAGTACCCCTTATCCCATACGCTTGTTATTTTGCAAGACCATTCTCATTTATACACTCTCACCGTTTTACAAGCCCATTTTTCCTTATTTCCTCTATGACATCAATCATGTTTCCATATCATCGCTTTTCTTCTATCCCATTTCCTGAGTGAACTACATTTGGCCTGAAGTTCATGTTGGATCTCACATCCATGGAACTATGTATGTAGTTCCCACTTGTCTTGTACATCTAGATTCAGCTCAACCACCTCCTTCTTTTTCTTCTTTTTACCTCATTTTTATTGTGTTGTTTCTCTATCACTTGGAGGTAACTTTTTGTCCTTGTTATTGTTAATGTTATTGTATAAATTAATGCCTCTACTACACATGCTCAAATAATTTTTTTCAGACTACACTAACATTTATGACTAACTCTTGTTTGTGTGAATTTATTTGATTTTTATTGGTGTTTTGTTGTGATTTCTTGTCTATTATTGTATTCCTTCCTTTTCCTTTATTGTTTCTTCATGTTTCTTTTAGGTCTTTTGAGTTTATGTTTGGTCTTGTTCCTTTTTTTTGTTTTCAAGTACTACTTAATACAAATGGATCTTGATTATTCATATTTTTTTTTCATGTTATGTATTCAGTTATTCTTGATGTGCTTTTGTACATTCTTGTTCCTAATTAAATATTGATTGTTTATATCTTGATTTTAAGTTCAATTCATTTATGTATTCTTTTTGTTTTTATTTGTCTTTACTTGGTTTTTGTTTAAATGTAAATAGGTGTAACTCTGATATTGTTAGTTCTTATCATTATCTTTAGTTATAAGTATTCACATTTGAATCGACTCAATGCAATTAAAATCTAATGTCATTATAAGTTACTCATACCTATGATGCATAATTTCATTTTGTTATAGATCCAAGTCTTAAAAGCAATACAGATTCAAAGATCAACTCTCAAGTTTACTAATGAAACTAGGTACCAATGGGTTATCTCACACCCGACTCTATGCAAGACGTGTATCTATTGGCATACATTATGAGTCTAATCAAATAATGGTCTATTTCTCTTATATTCTTCATTCCTCATTCCATATTATCTTATTGTTGGGTGAGCTACATTGGATTGAGGTCCATCTGAACTATGTAAGAAGTGTTTAGATACATGATGTATCTTGGGTCAACTTGGCCATCTTTATTCTTATTTTCATCACTTTGTGCATCCTCATATGCCTAGTTGTTTATGACTGTTTTAGTCATTAGACCATAACATCTACATTTGTGCTTGCTCATCTTTAATCTATGCATTAAATTATATCTTTGAGCTATGCTTACCAATTTTTCCTATTGGCGCACAACATTTGAACCAATCACAAATCTAAATCAACCTTATTAGGGCATAATTAATTATTAATGATCAAAATCAGTCCTACTAAGGCAAAATTACTTTATCCACTAATCAAATTTTCTCTACTAGAGCACTGTTATTATTTTCTCTCTTTATAACAATGTTCTCTTGTTTATTCTAATTCCAATCTCTATAGATTTTTTCCCTTGTTCTAGCAAAATTTTAGTGTGAAACTTGTCTCAGGATCGATCATTCCATAAGCGCATAGCTTACACCCTATCTTTGGGTGTGTTCAAAGTATGTCGCTTATATTTTTGGACTGCATCCTTCCCCTTACCCCCATCCTTGGGGCCCATTTTACTCTAATTATACTTTATCATTGATGGAATCAATGCATGCAAGCGTTAGCTCATCAAGATTTAATCTATTCCATGGGTTATTCTCACTTTCTAACTCTTTCCAGAGTACATCCTTCTCTTTCATCCATGTGCGTCCTCTCAAGGGGGTATCATGGGTCATTTCCTCCTAACTTCTTGACAACTATTTTCTTTGAAAAGATGTTGATTCATCTGAATGTCTCACTATGCGTTCTCAAATAGGGAAAAAATATAGACATCCAATTTTTAACACCATTGTGTTGTCAATCTTACTCAGAAATTTTTAAAATGCATAATTTGGGCCAAAATCATTTAAACATGCTAAATGATTCGAGCTTGTCATATACAAGTGCCGATCTAGGTTAACGTATCCCTAAATAGCATTGCATTCTATGTGATTATTAATTTTGTCAAATCATTTTGATTTAAAATAATGAAAATGCATTTTGGTGCTCTAGATCACTCTTTTCTTCTAAATCGGAAGCACACAACACATGGATGTGTTATTTTATGTTGATAACATGCTAAATGGGGTATTAGTCTGTATGCAACTAACATCACCTTTTAATTCTTCTCTAGTCAAATTATGACTCAGTAATATGACATTCTAACCAGTTTGATTAATGAAGTGCAACCAATTTTCAAGGAATTGCATAAAAATTGATTAATCTCACTTAGGCAAATTAATCCAAATCAAATGCTTAAGTGAAAAATCTATGAAATTTATTGAATATCTTTTAATTGGAAATTGATTCCTATTATCTACATCATAAAATGACATCATTTATGGGGTGACATCCATGACATCCATAAGCCATAAATACAACAAATGGTAGGTTTAAGGCCTTTCATGCCTCTTTAATGCCCATTCCTTCTAAATATTTATGAGGGCATTTATGGATTAATTATACAAAATTAAATTAATTTATGGCTTCACATTTTGATCTCAAGATGGATGGTCATGGTTGATCCTGATCAATGTGAAAAATATATAAATAGGAGGGCTAAGACCACCATTTTAAAGCTTCATTTGTATAAACGTATTATGCAAAATTCCCTCCAAAAGTCATTTGTGTGTGGTATTTATTATGCTTAATTTGCAATAGGATAACTTCATTTAAAGAACATACATTTGAATTCATATCATGAGCCTAGTTTCATTGGTGAGCAAGAGATGGTGGAGGAGCTTTACCTTGCATCATTGATGAAGACTTGAGCACCAAATCAAGGAGAAAATCACATTTTGAGCTATATTTGGATGATGGGATGCTCTAGGGAAGGTATTGTATATGTGTTTTCTTTCATTTGATCTTAATTATTATTTACCAAACTCCATTAAAATATTTGGCTTAGATTGTTATGTTCTTAAGCATTTTTATTGAGTTTTCATGAATAATGTTTGATCTAACAATCTTTGTAATCCATCTCTACAGAAGGCAGTGCCATGTGTAAAGGAGCCATAATACTAGTCAAATTAGAGACTAACCCACTCATTGTTACACATAATTAACCCTGATCTACCCTGTTTAAACACTTCATTTTAACCATTTTCATGTCTAAACTAAAATCAAGAGTCACCTTTTGTAATTTCATGTTAGTTTATTTAGAAATCACCATTGGACCTAATTTACCCATACAACTACCATTTTAACCCAAAATTACAATGGCACATCCTTGGTTGGGACAATGAATTTTATTGTATCATTAATGTTATCTAGTATATCCTAAATTAAATCAACTCTTTGCAAGTGTCTTTACAAAACAATTAAGTGAATACTTGATTGATAAATAGAAATATTGTAAAAATCCACCAATCTTTTAATTATTGATTAATACCACTAAATCAAGCCTAATCATTCCTCTAATAAAAAATTCCATGAATTTAAAGTTATCCATTTTCCTAAAATTGAAATTGAATTATTGCCTCATATAAGTGATTTCACTCAAGAAGTCAATGGGAAGAGAAGAATTGCAAGCAAGCTCTTACACCCCTCTTACACACTTTTATTTTTACACCTTTCTTACAAACTTCAAGAGGACCAATGACTACAATATTCTTCCAACATGCCTTCCACACTCCAAAAGGCCTTAAATGACATATCTTACACACTCCATGTGTGTGGTCATGAGTTTTAGGACTCATCCTCCACCATTGATCTTGATATCAAATCAATGGTTCAAAAACATACAAAAAGTCTATAAATAAAAGGGCCAAAGGCTTTTGGCCATTATAGACAAGATTCTTCATAAAATCTTAGTTTACCAAATTATACAAGGAGTCTTAACCAATTCTCATGCCAAATTCAAGCCAAGCCAAGAATCAAGTATAGACAAGAAGCGGTGCTTCCCACATGCAGAATCAAGCATTGTTAAATATTCCATAGCCTACAAGTTGAGCTCAACCTCTAAAGACTGGTTCTCAATCAAATATTCTAAGGAGGTATAAGTGCTTGTTTTTATCTTCTAATATGTAATTTGTGCTTTTTTTCCACATCTCAATCTAGAGATTAGGATTGAGATGCTATTTCTTCAAATTCATTTTGATTTTATTCACTTACGAATTGACTAACATCTCTTGGATTTATAATATACATAATGGCATACCTAGTAGGACCTAAAGGATTCAACGCACCCTACAAGTTATTTTAGATGATTGGCCTTCTTCAAATTATCAAAATTAACCTAATAACTTGATTAATTCACCTCTTTTTCTTCAAAAAGTTGTTAATTTCTTATTCAAGTGAAATTGGTGAATTCAACTTGCTAAACAATGAATTCATCCCTAAAAATAATGAATTTTCCTTGCATATAAATTAATTCAATCTGATAATCAATGAATTCACCTTTTCACAACTTTATATTATATTTTATTCCTAGGTTCTAGAATCAGTGAAATTGCTCCAAAATCGATGAACTCTACCTAGTAATTAGTAAATTCACTCTTTTATACTTTCTATTTGTTCCGTGTGTAGGTTTTGGAATCAATGAAATTGTTCTAGAATCGACAAATTAAAATTTTTAATTGATGAATTTTCTCTTTTATAATTTCTATCTATTTTGTGTGCAAGTTTTAGAATCAGTGAAATTACTCTAGAATCAAAAAAAATGCTCTGTAATTGATGAATTTGACCTATTAATCGGTGAATTCAATATTTATACTATTTATTTTTATGTAAAAGTTCTATAATTGACAAAATTAATCTAAAATCAATGAAATGGATCTATAATTAGTAAATTCAACTTGTTAATCGATGAATTCACCCCTTCGTATTTATGTTTTATTTTATTTTTACAATGGTGAAATTACATTGTAATTAGTGAAATCAATTTGGAATCATCAAAATCACTCTCTACCTACATATCAATGAAATTACTTTCTGATAAAAACTTGAGACATCAAAAAATCCAAATTTATTGCTCATCTTAAACTTCTAACCATTTGTTTAGCAGGACCAGTGGGTTTTAAATTCTAAGCAAAGCACATTTATTTTCTACACATCTTGATTTGGGCTTAAAACAAATTCATATTTACATTTGGGTTATAAGAAAAAATTGTTTATTTTCCAAAGTTCTTTCATTTTCTACAAGATTTTGCTTCTTGCTTGAGTGTCTTGTGGGGTTATTTTACGTGTATGTTGTCTCCTTTTTGGGTGACTCAAAATGTTAATTTTCTATTTTCTTTTTACCCTTATTTTTATTTTGGCTACATGGAGTGGATTTCATCACCTTTCCATAAGTCCTAGGGGTGTGTTGACTAAGAAGTCACATCCTAACATCGTACCAACCCTGTTATCTAATGGGATATCAAATTGAGGCTATACCAATGGTATCTTAGCTAGAATGTCCCTTGAAATTTGGCTTAATTGGTAACACTTCACTAAAACCCCTATGGCTTAAGTGGTCACAAAGGGACTAGACCCTTTGGTGAATGGCTTGTTGAATCTCAATGTCTAATTGATAGATATTTTTGTGCCCATGTACTACAAAGTATATCAAGAGCATCTAAAAATCCAAGTAAAAACTTTAAGACCATATTTTGTCGTGTAACATCTATTGATATAGGTGTATAAAGGTAATAGCCCACAAATATTGCCTTGCTATAAAACTTTTGAGAGGAGGGTGGAATTAAAAAAATCATTGATAATGGTAATAATTTCTTTAATAAATCTTAAATTTTATAATACTCTCTCAAGATAAGTATATTGAAGGTTCGAATTGATGTGATGCAAACCCGTTCAGGTATTAGAATTACCTTGTAATGTTTGTGTGTTGTTGCTTTATTATTGAGTCAAAACCTTGTTTATACTTAAAATCAACTCAAACAAGCCAAATCCAAATCTAAACTTTTTTATACACTTATAACAAGGTGTTACTTTGCCAAAATTATGGATCAAATAAAAATAACATGTCAAACTTGGTTTAAAAACCTACCTTCCTTGTATAAACCATGTCTTTAAGCTACCTAAGTCAAAATCAAAGCCTTGTCCTAAACCAAATTGCCGATTTCAAACCAATTATAATATCAAAGTTCCAAATTCTTGTCCAAATTATGTCATTATTCCATCCTTTTTATTTCAAACCTAAGCCAAATTCCATGTCTAGTTCTGATTCCAAGTCTAATTCTAATTTGGAGTCTCGTTCTAATTCCAAAGTCAATTTTCAATTCTGAGGTCAAATAATTTTGAAGATAAATCCCAACTATTGTTCAAAGTTGTGTCATTATGCCATTAGTCTTTCGTGATGCTAGTCAGACAAATTCCTTTTCTAAGATCAAGTTCTAATTCTAATTAAAACTTCAACCAAAATTAGTTATTTTTCCAAATCCCAAGTCAAACTTGTTATAAGGTCAACAAATAAGCCAACACCTTTTATTATTCAAAGGTCTAAGTCTATTTCAAATTTGATTTGATATTGTATGCAATCACCTTTATTCGAACATTGAACACAATTCCAAATTCCAATTATAGTTCCAATTCTAAATTTGAGTTTTAATTCTGAGGTCAAAAAAATCAAATCCAAATCCCACCTACTATTCAAAATTATGCCAGTATGTCGTTAGTCTTATTCTAATTCTAGTCAAACCAATTCTTATTTTAAGGTCAAGATCCAATTCTAGTCAAAATTGTTTCAAAATCAACCAAAGTCGGTTCTTTTCCAAAGTTAAAGTCAAAATTGTTCTAAGGTCAACAAATAGGTCAATCCCTTTTATGAGTCAAAGGGTCTAAGTCTAGTTCAAACTTGATTTGATATTGTATACAACCACCTTTTTTCCAATGTTCTACACAATTCCAAATTCTAAAGTTCTAAAATCCTAAGTCAAGTTGCCAAGACCAAAGCCTTTTTTATTATACCAAGTTCAAACACTTCTAATTTTCCAAGTACTAAACATTTTCATTTGAAACCATTGTGCGCAAAGCTTGCGTGCACCTTTTGGTAAGCACATTTAGTTTACATAACCTTTCTTTGTTGAAACCATTTACATTGGCATACCCTTCAATTGGTGCATTCTAATTCCACATTTAACTTGACATAAGCAAGATGTCTTCCTTCAAAACATTCTTAAGTGTTATCCCAAGGAAGATATCATACCAAATCAAGACAAGCTCTAGGTATCCAAATCTCTTTCAACAAAAAGATTAGAAACCTAAACATGCTTAATTACACATGTATTGGGGGCATCTACAAATCGTCCTTTGATGAATAAGTAGTGTACAACTTATTGTGCCCTAACACACACACCTCATTTTAAAAAAATTAAATAGGGACCCAATATTAAATGAACATCCTTTTGTGGTTTTTTTAATTAAAAGCCTATAATATAAAAGTTTGAAAAGCATAAATTCAAGGAACTTATCTGATGTTTTATAAATTCACTTAACTATCATGATTTCTATTTGTTTTCTTAATGCAATCCATAAGATTTATCTCATTGTTTGCAGGTGTAGATGATATTTTATGATTATGTAACACTTCAATCTTGTACACTTGGCAAACTTAGACCTTGGTTATTCCTCTTAGTTATATACATGTCTTTCTTTTACAAGCCTTGCATCTACTTTATCTTGTGCCCCTATCTCTTAGTCCAACCAGTCTTATATTGATGACACATACATCATATCTTATCCCAAATGCTTAAAATGTACTTATATTACACCTCTACAAGTTTTGAACCTATACCTATTTTGTTACTCTTTAGACACTAATATCTGGGACAAATAATAGCGTGGAGTTATTGTCCTCCCCTGACATAAGTGTTTAGTTTCCTAAAGTCATCCAATTTGCAAATGAAACATATTCTAATGGTTAGCCTAAGTGTTTCAATATGAATCATCTCTCGATAGGATTATTATAAATACAATATCAACCCCCATTCATTCCTCACCTAGAGTTCATATCAAAGATACCAATGCACTTATCAAAAACACTCTATCAAGCATTCAATTAAACAAATATCCCTTATTTATATATCAATCATAGGTACAACACATCTACAAGTCTAAAGTATTAAAGGAATAGTCATAAGGTCTTATTTTCTAAGTTATAAGTTATGTCATTATTGTACTTTCTTTACACATTTCATGATTCACACACAAGCTAATATACAAGGGAGAACTACATGAGTTTGAGGCCCCCTTCTAGAGTATTGGTTACGTAGGTAGTGCCCTTTGATATAGGGATCATTGGGGTTAGATCAACACTGTGTGCCCACTAATCCATTTTTTCCAAAGTCACATTGAAGATGTAAATTTAAAGTTTTACCATTTCACAAAGAGTGATAGTCCATGGCTTAGATATGAATGCACCAAAGTGAAAGTGAATCTAAACCCAAAAACAACTATGTGGTCACATCATATTTCACTAGATATCCAAAAAAGACACTAGCATATAACCTAGATAATAACATCGATGTAACCATCCAAAGCTAACATTACTATCTAAAAAGCTAGAAGCACTAGATCTAGAATCTAGCAACTATTTTAGAACTATCTTCCCACCTATTTTGAGTCTGTTCCAGATTCAAAACTTCTTTAACATCAAAATAAGCTAAGTACATCACCTCTTTGTCATTTTTATATCAATCATATTTGTACTTTTCATTAATAGTTTATCTTAGTTTAATAAGTTTAGTATATGGTATATCTAAGTTTAACATTTAATTGGTATGTTGTAGATCTAATATTCACCTTTGTGCCCTATCATTTCTATATTCTTGACCCTTTCTACCGAAGATTATCCACATCCAAAATTAGGTTTAAACATTTATAATTTCACCTATCAAACCTATATATTTGACCACTTTATGCAAAATGATAAATGAAAATTACAATGTAAAGTACTTCATTATGTCATTATTGGGAATGATTTGTTCAAATGAAGTTTTGATGGGTAGTTACTATGATGCTTAACAAAGATAGACACACGACACTCTTAAAAATCCATGATAGAGAATGTGGTGGTTATTTTGATGGATGGGCCATGTCCTAAAAACTATTACATTGGGGTTATTATTCATCTACCAGGGAACAAGAATACATCAAACATGTAAAATTCTATTTACAATGCCAAAAACATAGCAATTTGAATCATGCACCGTCACATGAGTTACAACCATTTGGTTCACCATGGCCCTTTTCCTTATAAAGTTTTGATTTGATTGTAAAAATTAATCAATATCCACTGGTGGACATAAATTCATCATTCCAGCTATAAAATATTTTACAAAATGGGTAGAAGTTATTTCCCTTGAGTTTATCATAGGGGATGACATATGCAAGTTTTTTATGACCAATGTTATTTATTATTTTGGCTTTCCTTCATATATTATTTCTAATAATAGATCATCCTTTAAAAACAAAATTGTCAAATGATTTAGTAGTAAATACAAAATTAAACATACCTTTTGTACATCTTATTACTCGTAAGGTAATGGGCAGGTAGAGGCAACAAATAAAACCATTGTCAAGATACTTAGCAAGACTATTGAATTCTATATTAATGATTGACACCAATAGATGGTATATGCTTTGTTGGCATACCACACTAGTGTTCACCCACCCACCCAGGATACACATTATTCCTTGGTATATGGTACAAAGGTAGTTTTACCGATTGAGCTTGAAATACCTTCTTTACGTGTTTCTCTCAAAGACATCATCAAAGATGAGGAATATCATGAAAATATATTACATGAATTAGAATAATTAAGTGATAAACACATACAAGATTTTGATTACCTCTGTGTCTACCAAGATCTTGTTAAGCGAGCATATAAAAAAAATGTTCGGTCATGTGACTTTGATGTGGGTGACCTAGTACTAAAAGATAATCAAAAGAACACCAATGCAGAAAAAGATAAGGAAAGTTCAAACCAATTTGGATAGGACCATTCACAACTATAGAAAAATTGGAAAAAAATGTATATCTCCTTGCTACACTTGAAGGAAAACCTGTAAAAAATCTAATGAATATTATGCCCTTGCGTACATATGTTACGTGAGATATTTCAAATATTTTAAAAATACTAAAAAAATCAAAAACATTCAAAAATCCTAAACATTTTCAGCACCTACATGTTTTATTGGCTCCTTGACATCTATGTGTTGGTTCAATACTGAGGGATAGCATCTCATTTACTTCTACATACACATATACAAAGCATACAGAGATACACTATTCTATGCACTTATGGGTTTTGGGCTCTCCCTCTACTCATGTCACCAAGATGTTGGAGGCATCCATCTTCTATGATCTTGATACTTCTAGGTTATATCATTATATGGTCACATTAAATTATCATGATTGGGCTCTTATGTACTTACACATGCCTTATCCATGCTTATATCTTACACATGGTACTTGATATGTTATACACTTGATGTTTTTTGCTAGCACATTTGATCCATAAGTTGCTATGATATGTTTATGTCGATTGTTTATGCTTTTCCTTTATACACTTCCTTTAGTGTTTTGCCTTATTATCTTGTTTGAGCATTTGAATATGCTCTATTTTTTGCATCCCCTGTGCCTATGTTTGCCTTATTTGACATTCAAATATATCATGTATTGTGTTATGAACATTTTAATATGTCATTCCTTACTTTGTTGACATTTTACTAAGTCATATCCATTCGATTTTGTGGCATTTGAACATGCCCCTTATTTGTGGTATCTATTATAACCAAATTTTGCACCCTAGATAAGCTTGTTCAAACCTCTCCAAATTTGGTTAACATGGGATTACCCTTAGACCTGTGGGTTGTCTATAGTAGGGGTAAACCTTTAGATGAGGGGCTAGCTCCCCTTGATGAATCACTTAGGCTCACTTTCACTACTAAATCACTTTAAAAAGGGAATAAAGAACTGAAATCAACATAACTACAATGGTGATGCACCAAAATTTAAACCACTACCAAACATTTAACAATAAACTAAGACTAACAAGACAACATAAACCTACACACATCCTAAAATGAACCTATTGCATCAATATTTTGTAGAAGGGTAAGGCATGTTAAGGCTAAGAGGGAAGAAAAATTACACTTAAAAACCCAAAAAAATCCCTAATGACACCAACTACAACCTGCAATAGCGAAATAATCCACATGAGGCAAGATAAATAGGATACAAACAAGGTGATATACATTTACACTTGATAAGATCAACCATTTAGATCTTTATCACTACATGTAGTCATATAAAAGGGTAAAAAATCATTTGTTTTATTGATCATAGGTAGAATAAATGAGCAGGTATTTTCCATACCCAGGTAGAGGATACATTTCAAAGAAAAAATGGCTCAATATATAGCACAAGTGTGAGAGGAAAGAAGAAGTGTTTACGCAGGTAGTTTTGTCATCAAGACTATGTGTATATGATTGGGTATGTACCCCTGTTTGGTCTCTCATCTACTCTTTTCCTAGAAGCTCTTTTATTAACAATGACTTGAGAAGTTAAATCTCATTTTTATCCTTCAAATCATACACAAACACCACTGTGTCAAGCTTGAGAGGATCTTTGAGTCACCCAAATGGACCTACAAGTGATTGTACTACTATACATAGGCATTTGGAACTAGGTCTATAGTCTTAGTGTTTCTAGGAGCCTTGTCTTGAGCATTAAATCTTTTCAAGCCTTTATCACTTCTAGACTGACTGAGAACTCTTTCTCGACACCATAAATTTCTATGGTTAATCATCACCACTTCCCTAAGACAACTTCAACTAGGTTGTAGGTGACAATAGGGCAATTGACTGTGCGTTAGCTTCTTAGGATCCTATTATCATTCTTAAAACATATTTATGGATATGTTCTATTACTATTGAGGTTTTCAAGACACTTTCAAATTCCTAAAGTGTTCAAATCTTACACATATTTATTATCTAAGGTGCACTTCAATCCTAGCTAATTGTAGGTAACAACATGAGAGTTTTGAGCATGTATATGGTTTACTAGGTTTTGAAGGTCTTCAAAATAGTCTCAAAATATTTCTAAAACTCTAATCTATTACGACTAATAACTCAAAACCTTTTCAAACTCCCTAAAGACTATAAACTTCATGAACATGACTGTTCAAAGCCCATTTCAACAATGAATGGTTATAGGTGGTATTAGGCAGTATGACTGCATATGAAATGGTCTTGAGATGAATTTTTTAAACCTTCATTACCATATTATAGTGTTCAAATCTCATCAATGGGAATTCTCATCTCATTTAAATTTTAGTAGCCTCTTCAAGGCATCTCAAACTATATATTCACTGTTCATACAAACACAGTCTTATAGAATGCAATGAGACATTAGTTTGTCATCACCAAGCTTTAAGATAATTGGAGTCTTTAGGATCCTAAAATTTCTATTATATTGGACTATCACCATAATTATAGTGATTTCATGCCTCAACAACCTCCATTGACAACATGGAATTTCTTTAAATTGCATACCTACAAGCCTGAAGGAGGTGAAGATTGCAAGTTATGGTTATAGGCTTGAACATTGCAACATGGATGTTAGGAATGCAAGGAAATGTTTTGTAATTAGATCAAAACATTTTAAAAACAATAAAAACTCTAAAATACCTTTTTAAATACATATCCAAACCACTCAAAACCTCTCTAATATATATAACATACAATACAGTCCCAAGAGTGAATGAAAAAATGACCATATTTGAGACTTGTATGGAGTATCCAACTGGTTAGGGAACCATGAATTAATTTAGAGGGAATTATAGGATAATAGATAAACATTAAAATGCACAAAACAAATGAAGAACTCATAAACTCAAAAACATGACCATCACTTGCAAACTGCTCACAAAAACCATTTTACTTGACAAAGGACATCCACATGTGCCACCAAGATGAGTGGATGTATGTGAGGCATCTATAGACATATTAAAAGCTTTTCCAACTAGTTTCAATCATCCATGATTTCACAATTTGCACTGAAGTTACTCCAAACTTAGCTTGTGGGGTTTTAAGCCTTTAAAAAGTAGTTTGCCACATAGTATTTTCAAACTTTTATCAATTACTAACACTTTGTATCTTACATGAACCCATTGAGTCTTAATATCTTTGAGTGTACACCTTAAGGGGTTCATCAAGAAAGGGGTGGGAAAACCATTGGTATTTCATAGGATTATTGTCCCTTTTACCACTTATTATCTACACACTTGTCTCCTAAAACCATTTACCCTAAGCTTTCTCTTCTCTATTATACCCATTCCAGGAATTTCTTACATTTTATCCTCCTATTCCTCACCTAAATCCTTTTTTTTAAGTCAATTTTACTACGTTGACTGGGTCGACCCTATACAATTTAGGAGTATTTTTCACTTAGAATCTAGTTGACATTTGACTGACCTAGCTCATGATCTAGTGAATTATTGTCTGGAATTGTACTGGGTCGATTGGGTCTACCCTATTGATTGACATTTTCATAAGGCTTCATGGAAAGATCCACCTATATATACAAGTTCATTTCCACCAATTATCAATGAGAAGTGAAATAAGAAGTAAGAGCAAATGAACATCTGCTTATTGACCATTCTACATGAGAAGTAAAGCTTAGGGTTCCATACTTTCTTTGGAGATATAGATCTTGTCTTATGGAGAAGTCTTTTAGATGCATCAATAGATTGTGCAGCCTAGAGATGTTTTGTCTTTGTCATCCTTACATACCACAACAACCTCTTGCGAAGCACCCTAGCCAAGGGAGAGATTGAGGCTCGATAGGTTCATCTTTAAAGGTAAGTATTCCTAATTTTATTTCTCCTTTGTAAGAGTAGATAGATAATAAATTTGTTATTCTCTTATATGTATTATGATTTTGTATACATTGACGTGAGTATATGTTTTCTATGCATGTTTAATTTTATTGTTTCTAACCCCCACTTTGAGCCACAAGCTTTGGTGAGCACTAGATTAGATTTAATTTTTTTGTTATTAGATTAGGTTAAATATCAAAACCTAAGACCCCCTTAGGGTTATTACATGATTATGTTAGATTAGGTGCTTTGTAACCTTCCTTATTATAGTGTATTGTGATAAGAGATTCACTAATCGGGTCTAGAGGATCCCCATATTGGTTATGCTCTCTCTTAATAAATATATTTTCAATCGAAAGTGTAGGTATGCTCTATATTCTCCGAGTTAAGATTGATTTATAGACATGATGCATTTATGATTGCATAAATTCAAGTGAACTAACCCTTTCAATATTATTCACTTATTTTATCATTATTTTTATCATATATTTACCATACTAGATCAACTGCATCGACACAGTTCTAAATTTTATGCACAGGTTTAACACACAGTCCCCTCCAAATGACTCTATTCTTTATATACAAGCTCTTTTCTAGGTATAGTATATTGTATCAACCCAATCAACCCAATATAATTTTATAGACTTTTAGACATCTAGTCTAGACTACTAGGTTGACCCAGTCGACCCACTACATTTCAACACTCAGCAATAGGCTTCTATAAAGCTAAATCAACCTAGTTGACCCTGTTAGCAAGATTTGTAGGCATTTATGAAGGCTCATTGACAACAATATAATTTATTTTCATATTCAAACTCACCAAGGTTCCTTTCTATTTTTTTCTCTTTTCTTATAGTCTTTCCTTTCACAGTTTGTAGTTTTTAAAACTATCCCTATATAGTCAACTAGATCGACCCTATTGACCTAGTTCTATATTCTGACTGTTATCTAGATAGCTAGGTCGACTCTATCAACCCTGTTCATTTTTAAAACTTTGATTTCACAGTACA
Organism: Torreya grandis; assembly: GCA_037957365.1. Lineage (NCBI taxonomy): Eukaryota > Viridiplantae > Streptophyta > Pinopsida > Cupressales > Taxaceae > Torreya > Torreya grandis. The sequence goes on from JARHVA010000384.1 coordinate 4,109,141, forward strand.
TAGGTGACACTATCGACCTTATTCTATATTATGTGCATACATTATCAACTACATTGACATTGTACTATGTTTCAAAGTCAAAATTAAACTTTATATGCTAGTAATTAGCTCACACTTTCATTTCTTATTACTTTCATGTTTAGAATAGATCACATAGTCTAATTAGGTAGTTTTTAATTTACCATTTAGTTTCACTATTCTTTATTTTATGCACACACGACCAAATCAAAAAATCTTAAATAAGCATTTTAACAATTGACTACCCAAGGCCAACCTACTTGGATTTCATCACCAAGGGGGAAGCTAACTTGGTTTTCTAGTCAAGTATAAATACGTGGTTAATGGTATATTATGTATAAGTATCCAACACCCTTATCATGGAGGTGTGTGAAGTGAAGGGGCATGCACCAATACTAAGCTTGTATCATTACCAATACAAATCCCTTTCATCCCAAATGCCCTAAAACTATCCTTAGATTGATTTTCATTTCCTTGCTTACAACTAACTTACCATCACATTTAAAATTATATTCTAGTAATCTAAAAACATTCAAGTTGACCCTCTAGTGAGCTTTTACTTTTCAAGTTGATTACTTGATCTTTGCTCAATTGTATTTTGTATTACAAAAAATTATATTAGTCAATCTTGGTACAAGGTTTTATGTTGTGTGCCTCAATTGGATCACTCTCATTGATCCAATTAATTGTTTGTTTCTCTTTAGTTCTTATTTTTTAAAATACTTGTAAAATTATTTTTGTCTTAGTACACGATAATTTCAGTTGACATAATCTGTTATAGGTTGTATAATTTTCCCTTTTTTTTGTACTAGATCAACCGAATTAACCCTATACACTTTTTTAGCCTCTACTTGTTGTACTGGATTGACCCAGTCAACCCTATACTATTTACAAGCTCTATTTTCTATGCTAGATTGACCCAATTGACCCTATACTATTTTTATTACTTCATGTTTCCTTGATTTTACATTTCTCTTACCTAGTTTTTAATCTTCTTATTTCATCATGAATTTTTTGTTTGAAGACAACATTGAGTTGAATTCAACAAACATGATGAGCTTTACCAACCCTCATAAGGTCTCCCATATGTAGAGTAGGGATCCTCTCTTGGATGTAAGTAATGTTCACATAGCCACTCACACTACAAACTATAGTACACTTCCTAATACCTCTTCACAGTGTAATCTTATCTTCTCCCTAAAAGACCAACCTGAATTAGAGTATACCCTCAAAATTCTCTTCTTTATCTCTAAATTTTCTCAACATCGAGGAAAGGATCCCTCTACCATTTACCATCTTATGATTAGCGGTCAATCTAAAGAGCCTTATTCACCTACTCCCACATTCTCAAATGGATTTGGGGGTACCACTTTATTTGACTCTCATCTTCTTCCCTTGATTATGACCCCTTCTCATACCATGACTTCTTCTTCCTCAACTTATTCCACCTCCATGCCTAGTATCTCCACTAACATGGTAGGCTCTACATTTAGTGGGCCTCTCATATGATCCACTATCCTTAATCTTTCTACTATTGCATCATTTTCTACCAAAGGTAACCACGCTTCGAGTGCTTCCTCTTCTCATCCACTCACTAGTCCATCTTTTGCTTCACAAGCAAACTTTTCCACTAGTGCCTCTCATTCCCATAATTCCTCTCAAGCTCCTATCAATACCAATAGTGGTACCCAAGCCACTAATACCAACTCTAATGCTTCAAATAATGTTAATAATGTTGATCAAACCCACCAACTCATGTTACGAACACTCAATCAAATGAATACCTTTCAAGCTCATAACATAAATCAAATTATGAGAATGCAAAATCACCTTCTCCATCTTCAAACTCATCCTCAACCAATGACTTGGGGCACACATAATCAAAATGTTCTCCTGCTTTTTAATATTCCCAAGGCAATCTCATTCCTTAATTTCTTTTGGTCAATAAAACCATTAAGCCTCTTCAAAATGAGCCTCTTACCACTCAAATTGCTAATATTGATATAAGAGGTATCACCCTTACAATTTATTATAATGGATCAACTGATCTTACTCTTCATCTCAAAACATTTGTAAATCTTTATAAGGATTGGGTTAAATTAAACACCTTTTCTGCTACCAAGCTGCTAACCAAAACCCTCATGGGTGATGCCTTAGATTGTATAGTCAACTAAAAACTCATTCTATTGCTAGTTTTGAAGATTTAGTAAATGCTTTAGTTCAAGAGTTCCAAACTAGTGATCTTCCCAAAAATAGTTTGGCCCACTTCATAAACTGTAAACAACCTGAAAATGAAACTACCCAAGCTTTTGTTAAAAGGTGGAAAACTTTGTCAAATAAGTGTGAACATAACATGGTTGATGATAACCTTTTCCATCTCTTCACTAATGCTCTTTTTCCCAAGTTACAATATCAGGTCCAGACTCTCTCTCCACATACTTTGGAGGAAGCTATTGACCAAGGCAAATGTCAAGATTCCTTATGCGTCAATTTGATCAACCCCAACCTCTTATGGGTCCTCGTCTCTTACTCAAGAAGAAAAATCATAATGCTACCAATTATGGTGTCACAGACTCTTATGACACCATTCACACCATTCAAGATATTGTTCCTAACCAAACTTTAGAACTATATCCACCTTCTCAATAATATAACAATCCTCATTTATCTTCACCAAATACTATCAACGTTCACAAACCCTTATCCTTCACTGAATTACTTAAAATTCTACCTAGGCCTCTACCATGAGAACTTGACCCTACTCATCCCATGAAATCCTAGTATGATCCTAACAAGTTTTGTTGGTTTCACATTAGTTGGGGTCATTCTCATGAGACATATAGGCAAAGCCGTAATCTAGCTATGGATTTTTTTCTTGGTCTTAATTTTGATCATGATTCTATCATTCAAAAGCATCAACAAGCCTATAATATTGATTTTAAGGATCATGAATCACATATTAAATCTCAAGCCTTAAATCAATCCAATGTTCATTTATCCATCTACAAATACCCTCTTTCTAATCATTAACTTAATCAAGATACTCAAGACAAGCCCACCCCTTCCACCAATAAGGTAGAAAGTCTTTTTGACCCCACTTCTAAAGAGAATGTGGTTAACATGACTAATATACGAAGGGTTGTTTCTTTTATTGATTCCCAACTTATCTATACTCCTCCATTATCTATAACACTATGTGTTATCTAGGATTCTTCCCTAAATTATTTAAATGATTTGGGGCAAGATGACCTTATAATTTTTGACGATCTAATTCCAAATTCTTCCTTAGATAACACTTCCCATTCTATTTCTACCATTCCTCCATCTTCCAACAATAATGATAATCAAGTTTCTACCAACTCTCAACCTACACCTAAACCAACTGCTTCATCTTTACAACATAATTCACAACCTTGTTTTAAACCTTCTCCTTCATATCAACACAAATTCCAATGCACTTTATTTCTTCCTTCTGAGGATCTTCTTAATATTTATGCACCTATTTCTAATAAATTTCTTATGGGTTATGATGAGTTGGTTCCCATTATAGATCTCTCTAATTTCCCATCCCAAATTCTATTCCTTGAGCTTATGAGGACCTCTCCAAGTCATAGAAACCATCTTATGTAACTCTCATTCAAAATAAACATCCCTCATCCCCCCTTATTAGGATGTGAAGAAATCTTATCTGGATATGAAGATAGCATATTCTAATAATGTGAAGAGATGTCCATCCACGTTGATAAAATAATAGATGCTTCTCTTTCTTTAAAATTCCCTATCACTTCTATGATTCTTGATGATATTTTGTTTCATGTGGATGGTCCTCTTTTATTCATTAGTTTCTAAATAGGTGATATCCAATTCAATCATGCATTGATTAACTAGGGTTCGGTCACTTGCATTGCCTCCCTTGATTTTATCAAAACCCTTGGATATTATAAATATAATCTCAAATCCACATGCAACACATGCTAAGGATATGATTGAAGGCAAATTCCTCTATTAGGTTGTGTGTAGCTTCCCATTATTGTCCTACCTATCACCGTTCATGTGAAGGTGACAATATTTAACTTTCCTCTTTCTTATAACATCTTGTTTGGTAGGCCTTAGACTCGTCGTATGAGAGAAGTTACTTCTTCCACCTATAAATACATTAAATTCCCTCTTAATGAAGCCATTTATAGGATTTAAGGTGATACTAACCCTTATAATTTTGAACAATTCCAAAATCATGGTGTCTTCAAGATTCTTACTCTTGAACCTTTACCCAGTGTTCCATTTCATGAGTCTCAATGCTTCAATTTTCTCATTAATTCAACTCAAGGTTACAATGGTCATCTTGAACTCATTGGGAATATTCTTCCTAACCTATTAGATTCTGATGATGATGAGCCTAATGAGATTAACCTAAATATTAAAACTTATAATCTCTCACCTCATCTCATCTTGTAGTTTTTAGCTTCTTTATAGCCTCATTCTTGAAAACCTCCTTACGATGATATTCCTATCATTTTGACTAAGACTTGACATTTTATTCACCACACTTTGTTGAATGATAAAGTCATCCCTACTTACATCATTGATCTTCACACACCTAACTATGATAATGGTGATTCCTTAGATGATCCATTCTTAGGTGGTCTTGTTCAAGCTTGTGAGCTAAGATTATCCATTATCATTCTTCTTTGTTTGAGTATTTTTGTGTATCTTCCCATTTTCCCTAGTTTATAATTCCCAATTTTAGTATTTTTCCTCTTTATCATAGGGTAGATATGGCACTGACACCTTCAATTTTTGAGGAACCTCATAGTAGTATGCTCATAGATCATGTTATGATTGGTCCTTATTATTTTACTAGGAACCCTAACCCCTATAGCCTACTTATCCCTAAGATGTGTGCTTACCTTCTTCAGCCTTTTGTAGATCTTAGGCCTGACTTAGTGGAACCTGCATTAGATTCCATTCCTATTCCTACTATAGTTTATCCCATTCTTATTCCCACTATAAGTGAGCCTAGTCCTAATTCCACTATTACTAATCTTATCCCTAATTCTGATCTAATTGATCCTTCTATTAAGCTTTGTTTTGTTCCTTCCCCATCACCACCTTCCCTTGGTGATGGTTTGCTTCCTTTACCTTAGATGGCTCTATTTCCCACCAAATGGGCCAACAAGCCTTCCCAACCTCCTTCCATTCCTATTATACCTCCTCTTGTGAGTGTTTCTACTAAGACCACTCACAAGCGTATTTGTTACTTCCATATCACAGATAATCACTCATCCACCCATTATCTCAAGATGTGATAATATATTGATACTTTGTGTCCTTATATCCCTTTATCCTCAAAGAAATCCATGTCTCCCATAAAGGTTCTACTAGAATATATGCCTAAGTATGGTGAGGTATATTGTGTATGACACCCATGTGTCACTCATCACATTGATCATTATTGCATCCTTCAGCAAAACCTTAAGGATCTCCTTATAGCTATTCTTGGAACTTATCCCATTCCTCCAATAGGTCATTACTACAAGAAGGCTCCTCCTTGTCCCATGGCTCTACCTCTTGTGGTTCCATTCCCTCTTGTGGTCCCTTCATCTCACCTTTTGTGCCTCAACCTATGATTCCTTCACATGTGGACCTTCCATCACCTATAGATCTTTCTTCACATGTGAGTCCCTCACCTATGGATCCTTCTCCACTGGTGATTCCTACATCTCTCATAGATCCTGATCCCATATATTCTCTTGAGCATCCCTTTCCTAATTTCCCTCCTCAACATGATCCATCAAACATTCTTACTTTTTTATTGAGGAGATTAGATGATAAGTATTTTCCCAATTTTCATTGAAGATAGATGAGACATTAGTAGTAGTTCATATTCAACTTCATAGAGATCTATTCGATGTTCTAAATAATGTGTGTGGGAATATTTGTCAGTATTTATGAGCACATGCATGGAGAAAATATATTTACATTTGGATTAGACATGTGCTATGATCTTATCTTTATCTATTTTTTATATCATTTGACATTGTCTCAAATACATGGTGACTTTACTTTTTGCAACCTATATTACTTATATTGTCCTTTATGTTTACTTATGCACGTTTTTCTTTATCATTGCTTTCTATTTTCTTCTTATTTTTTTTTTATTATTCCTTTCTTCTGTCTTTATGATTGTTTGCTTTCTTATTTATCTTTTTCATGGCTAATTGTCATTGTGACTTGGTTATATAAACTTGGTTCCCTTTAGTCATTCCCTATTACCATGTGATCAATTAGCAAACAATTTATCTCATTATATACTCCTTTTACCAGTCTACTTTGGATCTCCTTTTCCCTTTTATTTCCTTTTTCACAAACTAAGCATATATATGGTTGAGACTTGAGATAACATGTTGGTTCATTAGTAAGCCTAAGTGTCCTAGTCAGTCTTATCTTTGGTTACTTAGATTTTTTTAGCTTGAGCCTACAGCTCATTCATGTGTATCACTTTATCTCTCATGATTGGTCATTCCAAGTCTATATAGAGGAGGAATTATAAAATCCATAAAACTATGCAAAAGCCAAATCATTAAATAAAAGACAATGATACAAAAGGCAAAAACATTGAAAATTCTTAAAAATTAAATCACACTAAAAGATGTGCTTCAAAGCACATATACTTTTTTTAATTGAATCTCAAACTCCACATTTGGCCTCATGGTATAACCGAGGTCCATTGGGGTGTGGTAGGCTAGTAAATTAAAAAAGGAAAATAAAAAAAAAATTTAGTGCTACTTACTTTCTCATGCAAGTACTCAATCTTCGTAATAGACTGACAGCTTTGTAAGGGGTCTTGAGGAATGGGGAACACATCATGGGAAGTTTGGTCCATTTTACTTTTTTTGTACCAATATACTTTCATGAGTTGATCTTGGTAGCACACTTATTTACCTATACAGCTTTATGTCTATAGCAAATAGGTTTATTTTATACATTAATGGTTACTAGTCACTTACTATCTTCTCATGTCCTTAGCATGCTTCCTACCTCCTAAGGTCTTCTCATAAGATGCCTCAGTTATGCTTTTTACATTCCCTTTTTCACTCCCTAAATTCCTCATATTTCCTCTTGATAAATATTATTTTATTCACTGATCACTACCCTTGGGATTCCATTTGTGAGTTGTATTGTAAGACCATGGATAAGACTTGGCATTCCTTTACCAACATTTTATCTTTATATTACCGACATCATTTCTTACCATTTTCACATTTATTCTACCTCATTAGTGTTCCATTTGTGAGTTGCAGTGTAAGACCATGGATAGGACCTAGCCTTTTCTAATAATACAAGTCACAATCAAAATTACATGTGTCAAATATGAGATAAAATGTGATTGATCATGAAGTTATACATCATTGATAGGATTCCCAACTTGATTTAGTATGTTTTATGCTTACTTCATTTCTCTTTCACTTTTATTGTCTTATTTTTCAAGTGCATTTAAGAATATAACCATTTATTGAATTTTCATACTTCCCAGCTTAAATTAGTGTGATAAATTTAAGAACAAATTTTACTAATTTTGTTTTTTTCTTATACTTCCCAACATGATCTAGTATGATTGATTGACTTAATTGATTTATTTTTATACCATTTGTTCTCTTTACATACCTTCTATTTTATTACATTATTTTCATACTTCCCAACGTGATTTAGTGTGATTGTACTTTTTTTTAATTTGGTGCCAATATTTTGTTTGGTTTAAAAACAAATTCCTTTCTACCACCCTTTGGTTATTTATACTTAATCATTTTCTTGTTATTACACATTTTCCAACTTGAAATAGTGTGTAGTACATTTTTGATTGATTATATTTTACCAAGTCCTTTTTACCTATTTCTTTTTAACCATGCATGTGTCTTACATAATGTTAGAAAATAAACCACACCTCATATATTTCTTATATCATATACAACAATAGATAAAAACATGTGCTAGAAATAAATATATCCAAAGCATCAACAACCACAACCATAATTATAACACATACAACCAATATCCAACCAAAATGGTAAAATGATATATATATATATATATATATATATATCATGAGTTTTTAGTACAACAAATACAATCATAGACAATGATCTAGCTTTATGGTTGGTTGGGCCCCATCTTACCTATCTTATGGCCTAGCCATGTTGCCTATAGATGCCTCAATCTGACCCCTCTAAATAGAATGTTATAACGAGGTTGTCTAAGATCTCAATCTTGACACCTATCCCTGTAAATGAGTTACCTGAGCCTGCACCTATGCCAATTGGGTCAGTATCACCAAATGTGTTGTTTTCTCTTACTCTTATACCTATATCATATGGGTCAAGGTCATTACATGTGTCATTCTTTCATGTTCCTATACCTATGTCATATGGGTCAGGATTGCTACTTATATCACTCTATCCTAGGCATGTGTCTATGCCATCTATGTCACTATAGCTAGATGTGTAACTCTATCCTCATCCAAGGCCTACCATACCCATGTCTCTCCTACACCCATCTCTACTAATGGTTGCATCCTCTCTCTATATGTTTGTATCTACTTTTCTACCTCTCCAACTAGTTTAAACTAGCTTGCCTAAGCTAGGGAAAATGGTACCCTGGGATCCCTCAGTGTAGTGGAGTCATACAGCATCAGTGCCTCATTTAGGACATCATGGAGTGCTCCCCTCACTAGGGACCCCCATTTGATCTCCTCTTCTTTTACTACACCTACAAAAACACATACCAGATAGATATTAGATCATTGTTATATCATAAAATATATTTATCTTTAGTATATTTCAAATAAACTTAAGCAGCAATTTAATCATCTTGTATTACCTACTATTGTGTCAGCCACCACTATCTTGCCATCTGCATGACCATTAAGCATAATCTCCCCATTTATGTGGCTTCCTATAAATCCCTCTATCGTTATGTCCTAAAAACAAATCTTATAATCATCACTCTAGTCCATCTCAACTTACACCTAAGTTGCCTCTCTATATTCCAAATCCACTCCAGCCCACCTGTTGGGTCATCTGAAATATCCATGATCTTTATTATCTCCTATTCTTCTTACCTTTATAGATGCCATATCATTAGTGATCACTACTCATCCTAATATGGAGTTGGTAGTGGTACCTCCGGTGCTCCTACCTTTGCACCCATCTCCTCTTGCTCCACTATCTATCATGTTCAACCAATCCATGGTCTCTCATGACATGGCTTGAGCATCGGTCTCACCACTGGTGGCCCTAGTCCTCCTCTCCCTCATGACTCTCTAACATGGTGAGACCAAAATATGGGAACTATTATTGATGCCATTGGGTGAGGTAAGCCCATATGCCCTAGTACTCATACCACCATATGTGGCTCTATCCACTAGGTATAATGCCCTATCACCTTCATCTATGTTAAAGTTCATACAACTATGTCCTAGTTAGGCCATGTAGTAATAATGTGAACATATTATTGTCATACTATATCTACCCATCTCATTATCCATAGTATTGGCATGTGGGGCACAACCTACACTACCTGGTCCTATCTCCATCTTAGTACTTGAGGCAACCTATCATCGATCGTATGGAGTAATCCAACTAGCCAGTACATGGGTAACCTTTCATAGACCTACGCCATTAGTAAAACAATCGATCTAATAGAATGTTATCCTTTGAAAAACAATCCATACATATCATGCATGAGTTATACCCAAATGACAGATCCTAAATGATATATCACTATCTCCTCTAGTATCATCTGGCTCAAGGCTATTAGGGAAAGTGGTACCTTGCCATCTGACTTATGATGCATCAATCATGCTATCATAACCTTTCAGATATATGGAACTTATGAGGTATACACATCAAACATACTCGCTCTCTAACTTGAGTATATCATCTATGAGCCTATAGCCATACAACTAAGGCTCTCTTCTTATCCTCACTATCAGGTATCCTAGTAGTCATAGGTGTCCTTACTATCAATAATCCTAAGATGGCATTTACATCCTCTAGGGTGATGCCCACCTCTATCATATCCCCCTCCCCTTCCCACCTAAAGGTGTTAGTCAATCATTCCCAGCATCCTAGGAACATGACTAATAAATTTGAACTCAAAGGTATCCTACACATCTTTGTTATACTACCTAGGCCTACAGAGATAAGTCTCACCCTATCCTTTATTATCAAGCGCTCTAATAGATCTGGTAACCATGACACATCTACCAAATGATAGAATTTGGGTTGCTCCTTTAATCAAGAAACAATAAAAGATGTATTAGATCTTTCATGTCATTTATAGTCAAAATATGCTCTTTTTAAATTTTAGTAAAAAACAAGCCTAAACCACTTTAATTTATTCATTTAAATCTATTTTTAGCCTACTCGCCCCTTTTATCCCTTAGTTGGTCATTCTAGCACTCTTTTGGCCACTTGCATGCATTTTTATACTATTTTGTTTCTTTGGTCAAACTAGTTTGTCCAAAATTTCCTTATTTTTGACCTAATTAACTTCAAAATCTAAGTCAACCATCTTATTTTCCCCCTAGTAATCCATTGGCATACTGAAATATTCTACTTAGTCAACAAATTATACTAGGTTGGCAGTCTACAAAATATACAGGGTTTACACATACCTACTAGGTTGGCAGTGTGGATTTTGCCAAATTTCAACCTACTAGGTTGACCCAATTATTTTTCCCAATCGACCCCTTACATTCTATAAAAAAATTGTCTTCTGACAGTTTTCTCCCCAAATCCTTCAAATCCATTTCCCTAAATGGTTTTTCCTACCTATAGCATCTGATTTGGTTTTATTTTGAGATCTAGAAATGCTTAAAATTACAAATTTCTAAAAATACACTTAAATCACTAAAATATTCAAAAACTGGCTTAAGATTCTCAGTTGCCTATCTATAGTGCACTTGCTATCACCTCTAGGAGTCCCTCTTATCTAGCCTGTTGTCTCCTTGCCATCCTAGCTCATTTGGTCTCTCAAAGTTCTCTTTCTCTCCTTCACAAGTCAAAAATAACAAATGACTTTCATTTCACCCTATTTAAAATCACTTTTCACAATTCAAATCTTTCAATTATTTTCCAGCAGATTCCTTGTTTTGCCTCTATCTTTATTTTTACTCATCCATTTTTCAAACCATAAAATGTTATGGATTCATGATGACGTAGATAATATTTTCCACTATCATATGACTATTTTCCAAAAAAAAATGATTTTAGCTATTTTTTGTACTAACTTCTACAAGTTTACCTAGTGTTCTTCACATTGGACACCTTTACCTTTTTTGCAATCTACTTCTTTATCTAAAGCACTAAGGTAAGTAAAGGTATGTGTTTTCAATTATTTCTTTAGATTTATATTATTTATCACTTATTAGACTTTACTTAGCATCGACATTATGTGTTATCATGTTTTATTTCCCGAAGCACCATCCCCTTAGCACCTTATGACACATGATGAGATTCAAGTGGGGCATATGTATACACATAATATTTTTAAAATTTTATCGATTACTGACACTTTGTATCTTATAGAAACCCATCGATTGTCAATCTCTCTGAATGCACACTTTAAGGGGTGCATTAAGAAAGAGGTGGGTAGACCATTAGTGCTTCATAGGATTATTGCCCCTTTTGCCATTTGTTATCTACACACTTATCTCCTAAATCCATTTAATCTAAGCTTTTTATTCTCTATTATACACATTCTAGGCATTTTCTACATTTTATCATCTTATTCTTAACCTAAATCCCTTTTTATCAGTCTATTATACCAGGTCAACCCTGTACAGTTTCAAGGTATTTTTCACTTAGGAGCTAGTTGACCTTTGGTCGACCTAGCTCGTGACCTAGTGAATTATTATCCCAAATTATAATAGGTTGATTGGGTCGACCTTATCAATCGATATTTTTTTAAGGGTTTAGGGAAAAATTCACCTCTATACACAAGTTCATTTCCATCAATTATCAATGAGAAGTGACACAAGAAGTAAGAGTGAATAAAAATCTACTTATTGACCATTCTACTTGAGAAGTAAAGCTTAGGGTTTCATACTTTCTTTGGAGATATGACTCGTGTCTTATGGATAAGTCTTTTAGATGCATCGATAGGTTGTGTATCCTAGATCTAATTTGTCTTTGTCATCCTTACATACCATAACCTCTTGTGAAGCACTAGCCAAGGGAGAGATTGAGGCTCAATGGGTTTGTCTTCAAAGGTAAGTATGTAAGAGTAGATAGATAATACATTTGTGTTTCTCTTCCATGTATTATGATTCCATATACATTGATGTGATTATCTATTTTTTATTCATGTTTAATTTTATTTTTTCTAACCCCCACTTTGTGCCACAAGCTTTGGTGACCACTAGATTATATTTACTTTTCTTGTTATTAGATTAGGTGAAATATTAAAACCTAGGACCCCCTCAGGGTTATTTTGTGATTGTGTTAGATTGGAGGCTTGGGAACCCTCCTTAGCATAGTGTATTGTGATAAGAGATCCCCTAATTAGGTCTAGTGGATCCCCATATTGGTCATGCTCTCACTCAACAAATGTATTTCCAATTGAAAGTATAGGTATGATCTATCTTCTCTAAGTTAGCATTGATTTATAGACATGATAAATTTTTGATTTTATACACCTTCTTAGTGATTGTTCATAAATATAAGAGAATAAATCCAATGATCAATGCCAAAAATTGGAATCCAATAGAGTTTCTAAACTTTAGACAAAATTTTATCCCCAAACTCTACCTGTATGACGTGGACTATCTACTTGAAGTTGGCTTTCACTAGTTTGTGCAGTGATCAATGGAGGAGAGAAGTGATTTTATGCAACTTTTAGATTTTCAACTTCCTTCAAAGCTTTGTTCTAACCTATGGAAGTTGAAAGGACACATATGAAAGATTTTCACTTGCACATAAATTCAACAAGAACTCCTCAAACTAGCATTAAAGTGCAAGATTTTGAATTTTTATGACAAGTTGATAGGTGTGATAGTTGAATAATTACTCCAAGATCTTTGTAATAGGTCTTGTCTGAATTGAATTTAGGTAATTTTGATAAACACAAATATTAGCCAAAATCACCCTTTTGTGCATATTCAACACCTTAGAGTTAGCAAATGGTCTTAAAACTTTACAAAACTTCAAAAAATGTTATGAAAAGATGTGTAGGACATAAAATAATATTAATAAACCCCTAATCACCTGTGACACAACTTGAATATGACTTATCTCCTCATGACATGTCTAAACCACTATGTGACCAAAATATGACTTTACCTTAATCTTTCCAAACTTATCTTAATAAATTCAAATAAGGTATTTTGGACTCAACTAGGACCTCGTATATCACCCAAGGTTCAAGTTTTTGACTATAGGGATTCTATTTTGACCTGGGAGGTCAAAATTGGATAATAAATTGGTGACTCATAAGGATAGCATGCATGATATGCTGACTAGACCAGTAGCCTTATCCTTCCATTGGGATATAGAGTCAATTACACTCTGAGACAACAAGATCAGACCTTGACACTTAACCAACAAGACAAATGGATTACCTCAACAACAACAAAAATGAATACATACACAAAAGCAAATAAAATAAGACACAAACATTTACTAACAAACACTTAGGGAATGCAACAAAACTTAAACTAACTAGACTATATACAAACTAACCTGAAACAAATTTTCTCCTCCTAAATTAAAGGGAAAACTTGTACCATCCTTTGCTCCATGAGATGAAGGAGTGCATGAATCAAGTTTCCTTTTAAACTTTAGTTTTGAGGTCTTCAACTCCTTTATACTTTCCAATCTCTTTGGCATGATCTCGAGTGAAGTAATAATAGCTACAAACATGTCACCTATGAAGGTAAACTCTTCTTGCACTTTCACAGCCCTCTCATGGTATTCTTTAGTTGTAACTTGACTCAATTATGCTTCATCAAAGCATTTTTATTTGATCTCAATGACATCTTGAATAACATTAAATTTCTTATCAGCTACAAGCTTGTCAAGCTCTTAAAATCTTTGCATACTTTGTCCCATATTCATCACTGTCTTCAACAATGTCTTCAACTTGAATAGTAGTAAGTGTAGGATTTTGAAAGCCCTCAAATTCTCCACATATCTAATTTAATTTTTTCCATAAGTCATCTTGTTCCATGGAGTCATCAACAACTTCTTCTTCTATTATATTTTCATATTCAAGCTCTTGCTCATACACATGAGTCTCACCTAATTCAACTGATGTGATGTCCTTTTCAAACACCTTATTTTATCGATTAAGCTATTTGTGAATAGATGCAACATGTTATAGATATTCTATTTCTTCACTCAATAAGTTTGAATTATGTTTGTCTTCACCAAGTCATAGACACTTGAGTTATCTTCTTGATCAACTGTGAATTTAGCTTGATCTTCTTTACTTATCTCCCATAGAATGGTTTCTCCTTTAATAAGGGATGAGGTGGGAGTGTGGTGAATAATTTTATAGGTTAGAGAGGGATTATGAGGTGTGGTGGATTTTTCATGAATGGGCATGGGGGTGGAAGGAGAACTCTTGAAATTTGAATATCGGAAAATGGGAGATTCTTGAAGTAATTTTTGAACGGAAAGCATGTTTAATTAAGCTATAGACATTTCATTTTATTTAATAGTCACTTCACCTTTCTCATAACCTTATCGAGGCTCTTCAATAGCTGCAACTCTATTTTCCACCTTCTCAACTAAGGCCTCTTTATTACATTGAAAAACTCCTTGGATAGACCTCTAAGATGGACAAGCTATAGATTCTTGGGAAAAAGGCAATGGGGATTGAAAAAACATAAGGTTTTATTTCTTGACATCAACTTCTTGGTCCTCACTATCTTCATCTTTCTTTCCCTAAGACTTCACTAATTGGTTCCAAGTTAGAACTTTGAAGCTATGAGGCTCTTTTGAGGATTACATTGGCTCTCTTGGAGGCTCCTCTTTAGGATAGTGACTAGTTTTATGAGGATAAGGGGCACAAGAAAACTGATATGAAATGCAAGAAGGTTCTTGGAGAGGGGAGGGAGAGAATTTCATAGGTTAAAATTCTTACACAAGAGTTGGCATGGTATAATTAGGAATCATAGTCAAAAAAGGCCTCTAAGATGATGAAATATTGATTTCTTGAGGGATAGGTATAGCTTGAGGAACACTGCCTCCAAGAAGCTACCTCTTAAGAGATTAGATTTCTTCTTCAAGTTTCATAATCACATATTATTATTCTTCATAGCCTTATTCATATACTTCTTCATAAGGCTACTCAATAACATCATGATCATATGGAAAGGGAATAGGTTGACCATAGGGCTGTTATAGCTCATAGGGCTGATAACAATCTTGATAGGGCTATTAAGGAACATATTATGGGTCATGACAAGGTTGATAGGGAGGTGTATATATCAACTCTCATCATATCCATCCATAACAACTTAATTACTCAAATGAAACATAAGATTTTTGATAAATTCTTTTACAATAAGTACTTAGGTTGTTTATAACTAGTTGATTGCATTCAAAGTCTCCATTGGTGTTTGCTTCAATACCTCCAAAGGCTAATAGGTAAAATAACACACCAACAATATTTCCACTCTTTTGGACCTTAAGTCCCACTGGGCATGCTAGAACTGTTATAACCAAAATTTTCACCCTAGAGAAGGTTATTCAGACCTCTCCAAATTAGGTTAAACATGGGATTACCTCTAGACCTGTGGGTTGTCTATAGTAGGGATAAAACTCTAGATGAGGGGATAGCTCCCCTTGATGAATTTCTTAGGATCAATTTCACTACTTTCTCATTTGGAAAAGGGAAGAAAGAACTGAAATAAACCTAACTATAGTGGTTTCTATTGACCACTACCACACATTGCATAATAACACTAAGACCTACAAGACAACATGAACAGATATACATCCTAAAATGAACCTATTGAATCTATGTTTTATAGAAGAGTAAGGAATTTTTCCACTTAAAAACCCACAAGATACCCCTAATGACACCAACTACAACCTACAATATAGAAACAATCCACATGAGGCAAGATAAATAGGACACAAACAAGGTGATATACATCTACACTTGATAAGATCAATCATTTAGAGCTTTATCACTACATGTAGTCATATAATAAGGTAATAAATGATTTGTTTTATTGATCAGAGGTAGAAAAAATGAGTAGGTATTTTCCATACCTAGGTGGAGAATAAATTTCAAAGACAAAATGGCTCAATATATAGCACAAGTGTGAGAGAAGAGAAGAAGTGTGTAGGAAAAAGAAGGCAGACAAGTGTCATATAAGTTAAAATAATAATCAGAGTTAGGGAACAACTTAACAAAATTTAGTATGCCATGTTTTTCTCTTCTTCAAATGATCCAGCTCTCGAAGTGGCATGGGAGGTTGAAATGCATGTTTGTCACCTTAACTAGCTCTTATAAACTTCCCTTCTTCTTGACATGTTGAAGGACAAGGGGAATTATTAGTGATCATATAATTTTATTATATATATTTCATATTATATTAACACCTCTCAAATCAATCCAATAGGTTCTCTTTGACACATCACCTTTTTCTCTTGCAAGGTGTCTAAAAGGCTCTTCATCTCCTTAAGCCTATTTCGCACACAAGTGTCAAAAATTAGTTTCATTTACTATAGATCATCAAAAATTCATGGATGGTTTATTGGAATCATATAGTACCTGAAACAATATATTTTGAGGTCTCAAACTATCCCCAACTAGTCGTTGTCTAACAAAAGCCTCAATTAGGCCTCATTCCTTATAGTCTTTTTTTCCTATTTTTCTCCTTGTGTGGTAGTTGTATGGATTTCATTTAAAACATAAAGGCATGATTTAGGACCCCATATGGACTTATATCTCCATACTAAATTTCATATTTAAACTCTGAGAGGAAACCCATTTTTCTACCCTTCTCTTTTGCCAATTAAGCCTAATTAGGCCTCTAGGCCTAGAAAGTGGATTTTGGCTCTAAACACCTTCTGAACTTGTGAAACCTTTAATAAATGTGTGATTCACTTTACCCATGACAAAAAAAATAGCCATGAAAATTTTGGGTTTATATAACATTGTGCTTATAGCCAAACCATGAAATGGCCAAAAATAAGCTCTTCACAAGCCTATTTGGACTGCCTTGCAAAATGGAATTTGTTTAGTCACTTCCAAAGGTTCTTGAGAAAATATATTGATTTTAGGAGATGAAATAAGTATTATGGTACCTCTTCCAATGTTTTTAAAGTTTATATCTCTCTAAAATCCCTGTAAAACACTAAAAACACACACAAAATAGTACATTTATGGTAATTCATACAGTATTTTGTACAAATCAAGTACATGGGATGATTCTAAGGAGAGTTATGAATATTTAATAGGTTATATGGAAGTCCATCTCATCCATATAGAGGCATAAAAGTTGATTTCTCTCTCACTTGGTCATTATGGCTCTCCTTAACAGCCTGAAAGTGGTTTAGGTTCTTAAGGATTATTCATAAAGATGGACGTATAAATCCTCCAACCAATTAAAAAAACTTGAATTAAATTAGGGTGGAAAACTTTCCCTAGGATATCAGGGTCCCATGCAACATTTTTGATCTATACCAAGAGAAATAAATTAGCCTCTCAGGTTGGAACTGGGCATTATGGTAGGTTGAGCAAGTTTTAAGTATATAAGTAGTTTCAATGAGTCTAGTTTGAGTTTCCAATGACCTCAATAGGTTCATGATAGCTCCCCTTTACCTTTACCAATGTCCATATTACTACCTTTCATCATCAAACTCTACTACACTCTTAATGTTATAGGCTTAGGGTTCACAATCCTAACTGAATGTGTGACGTTAGTTACCATTTTTCATCCTTTTCTCTTTATAATAGGGTATAACCTATTCATGAAATGTTTATATAGGTTATTCTTCATCCTCTTAGTTATTCAATGTCTCATCTTCACTCCATTTGACTTCACTGTCATCTCCTCTTAGGGCTGACTGCTCAAACTAGTCTATGTATGTACTTAAGACTATACAGGGTCTAAATAGGGTTACCATTCTTTGTTGAGGTCTCTAAGTCCATATCATCATCTGATATGAGTTTCAAGATCATTACCATGAGACTCTCATCAAAAACTCTCTACAGTCATTTCAAATAACAACTTCAACAGTCTAGGTAGGCAATTTTGTCATCAAGGCTATGTGTATGTGATTGAGTATGTACCCATGTTTGGTCTCTCATTTATTATTTGACTATAAGCTATTTTTATCTTATGGAATTTAGAAGTTAAATCTCATTTTAATCTTTCAAATCTTACATAAACACCACTGTGTCAAGCTTGAGAGGGTCCTTGAGTCAACCAAATGGACCTATAGGTGCATGTACTACTGTACATAGGCATTTGGAATTATGTCTATAATCTTTGTTTTTTTAGGAGCCTTATCTTGAGAATTGAATATTTTCAATACTTTATCACTTTTATAGTAATCGATAACTCTTTTTCAACACATTGAAGTTTTGTGTTTTATCATCACCACTACCCCAAGACAATTTTAACTAGGTTGTAGGTGATGTTAGGGTAATTGATTATGTGTTAGCTTCTTAGGATCCTCTTATCATTATTAAAAAATATTGATGGCTCTATCCTAATTATATTTATGTTTTAAAGACACTTTCAAAGTCTTGAAGTGTCCAAACCTTACACACATTTATTATCTAAGGTGTGCTTCAATACTAGTTGATTGTAGGTGACAACATGAGAGTTCTAAGCATGTATACAGTTTTTTAGGTTTTCAAGATCTTAAAAATAGTTTCCAAATGTTTATATAACTCTACTCTACTATTAAAGATATCTCAAAACCTTTTCAAATCCACTGAAGACTATAAACTTCATGAACATGACAGTTCAAAGCTCATTTCAATAACGAATGACTATAGGTGGTGTTAAGCAGTCTGACTATGTATGAAATGGTCTTGATATGACTTATTCAAACCTACCCTGCCATATTAAAATGTTAAAGTATCATTAAGGGGATTCTCATCTCATTTCAAGTTTAGTAGCCTCTTCAAGGCATCTCAAACTCTATACTCACTATTCATACAAACATAGTCCTATATAATGCAATGAGCCATGAATTTGTCATCACCTAGATTTAAGATACTTGAAGTCTTAAATATCCTATAATTCCTTCTCAACTTGGACTATTACCATACTTAAATGATTTCATGCCTCAAAAACCTCCATTGACACCATTGATAACATGTAATTTCCTGAATTTACAGACCTACAGGGTTGTAAGAGGTGAAGATTGTAAGTTGTGCTTAGAGGATTAAACAATGCAACCTAGAAAAACATTTGAAAAACAAGTAAAAATCTCAAATCCCTTTTGAAATGTGTATCCAAACCACTCAAAACATCTTTGATATACATAACACAAAATATATTTCCAAGAGTGAATGAAGAAATGACCATCTTTATGACTCGTATAGAGTATCTAGTTGGTCAGTTAG
Organism: Torreya grandis; assembly: GCA_037957365.1. Classification (NCBI taxonomy): domain Eukaryota; kingdom Viridiplantae; phylum Streptophyta; class Pinopsida; order Cupressales; family Taxaceae; genus Torreya; species Torreya grandis. The sequence goes on from JARHVA010000384.1 coordinate 4,128,752, forward strand.
CCATGAATGAATTGAGAGGTAGTTATAATACAATGAAGAACATTATAATGCACCCAAACACTTCAAGAACTTAGAAACTCAGAAACATGAACATCACTTGCAAACTACTCATAAGAACCATTTTTCTTGCCAAAGGACATCCACATGTGCCACCAAGATGAGTGAATATATGTGAGGAATCTAAAAACATATTAGAAGTTTTTCCAACTAGCTTCAAGTATCCATTATTTCATAATTTTCACTGAAGTTACTCCAAACTCAGTCTGTGAGGTTTTAGGCTTCAAAAATTAGTCTTCCTTCTTAGCAATTGTTCATAAAGATACGATCATAAATCTAAAAACCAATGCCAGAAATTTGAATCCCATATATGTCTCAAACTATATCCAAAATTTCATCCCCAAAATCTACTTGTACGACCTGTACCATCTGCTTTAAGTTGGCCTTCACTAGCTTGTGAAGGGAATGATGGAGGAGGAAAATGATTTTCTACAACTTTTAGATCTAAAACTTCCTTCCACTAATTTTTATAACTTGTGAGAGATGAAAGGACACCTTTGAAATGTTTTCACTTTCACATGACTTCAACAAGTCCGTATAACTTCCTTTAACTCCTCAAACTAGCATTAGAGTGCAAGATTATGATTTTATCTAACAAGTTGATAGGTGTGGAAGTTGATTAAATACTCCAATATTTTTTTAATTTGTCTTGTATAAATTTTAAAGTTATGAAACTTTTAAAAACACAAATATTAGCCAAAATCAGCTTTTTTATGCATATTCAACACCAAAGAGTTAGTAAATGGTCTTTAAACTCTAATAAACTTCATGAAATGTTGTGAAAAAAAAATTAGGACATAAAATGACAGTAATCGATGCTTAGTAACCTATGACACAACTTTACCATGACTTATCTCCTCATGACATACTTAAACCACTATGTGACCAAAATATGACTTTACTTTAATCTTTCCAAACTTACATTAATAAATGCCAATAAGGTATTTTGGATTCAACTAAGAATTTCTATATCACCTAAGGTTAAATTTTTTGACTATAAGGATCTTATTTTGGCCTAGAGGGTCAAAATTAGATAACAGTATCCTAAGACGTTTGTTTGTTGACTTGCTTTTGAGTACTCTTATATGTGTGCTTATTTGTTTGTTGAGCTTGTAATGTTACTATCTAGATTTTTCCATGATCTTAATCATGCATCTTAGGCCTAGATGTTATCACATTATTTCTATGTGCTTCAATGATACATTTACCTATGCACATTTTTATACATGTTACATGGTTTAGTCATAGAATATATTAGTACATGGTCATCTTATTCCTTTGAGGTGAGGTAACTACTAGGTACTATATTTGCCTCACCTCGAAAGGGGGAATATCATTGGGAGCATGTTTTGGAAGAATTTTCTCCACACTCATTCAATATTTGATACTTATATCAATTTGCAGATTCAGTGGGTGCATGTCATATGGACATGGCTTCCACATATTCACAATTTTTAGATTTAGTGGGGGCATGCTTTGGAAGCATGTTCTCCACACTCATTCATTATATGGTACTTATATTATTTCACAAATTTAGTGGGGGCATGGTTTGGAAACATGCCTCCAAACCTATTCAATATTCAACATCTCAAGTTTATAGTGAGGGCATGTTTTAGAAATATGTCCTCCACATTGGTTTTTATATTAGTTTTCATGTTTCTCCATATATAGTGGGGGCATGCTTTGGACTCATGTCTTCCACACTTACATAGTTATGTGAATCCAAAAAACATAATTATATGATTCAAATTCACAGTTTTGGCTAAATTCTATACATTGGTACAATTTTTATACACAACTTCAGCATGAGAGATATCTAAGGTGCATATGTTATGAAACATACACCTAATACTGAAAAATCCAAATTAGTTTTAGATTTCAAAACTATTGCATGTATTGATACCCCATGAAATTTTACAAACTTTATCAAACCAATAAACTATAGTATTTGGTTCACTTTTTGGTATGGTTAAGGTGATCAAATCATTTAATCTTGCCAATTTTTTAGGTTAAATTTGATTGTATTAACCAACCTCACCAGGTTATAAGTATCATTAGATTTCACAGTTGAGATAATCTTAAATACTAGGTGGCAACTCAATTTTTCTCTAAAGTTTAGGTCATGTGCCTTCTAATCTCTCTCTCTCTCTCTCTCTCTCTCTCTCTCTCTCTCTCTCTCTCTCTCTCTCTCTCTCTCTCTCTCTCTGTGGATATATGCACTTTAAATATTTTATCTGTATTTATCCTAATCTTAATTTTAGAGCCTTAAAATGATATATCTTTCGTAAAACAACTTGCCAATAGGCAAGGTGGTTACATCAACACATAGGTGTACTCCTAAACCTTGCTCTTTTAATTTCAATCTATTTCAAGTACTTTTAACTCATATTATATGCACTGATTTTACATTGCAACATGCTCTTGGTTACAAGTTAGTCACTAGGAAAGCACTCAAATTCAAATCAATCAAAGACAAGGTGTGTATACACACATAGGCACTTATTTTTTTCATTTAAACTATAAATTTAATTACTAGATAAAGGGGGGGGGAATGTAGATGATATTTTATGATTATGTATCAGCTTGATCTTATACACTTGGAAAACTCAGACCGTAGTTGTCCCTCTTAGTTCTATACATGCCTTGCTTCTACAAGCTTTGTATTTACTCCATCTTATGCCCATTGGCCTATCTCTTAATCCAACCAATCTTATATTGATAACATAGACATTCTATCTTGCCTAAAATGTTTAAAATGTACTTATCTTACACCTCTATAAGTTATGAGCCTATATGTGTTTTGCTACTCCCTAGACACTAATATTTAAACAAACAATAGCATTAATGTTACTATCCTGCCCCAATACAAGTGTTGAGTGCCCTAAAGTCATCTAATTTTCAAATGAAACATATTTTAATGGCCATCCTAAGTGATTTAATGTGATTTATCTCATGATAGGATTGGTATAAATACAATATCAAACCTCATTCATTTATCACCTAACAATCAGACCAAAGAGACCAAGACACTTATCAAAAGCACTCTATCAAGCATTCAATTGAACAAATCTTCTCTATTTATATACCAATCATAGGTACAACACATCTATAGGTATGAAGTACTAAATGAGTAGTCATAAGATCTTATTTTCCAAGTTATAATCTAGGTCATTATTGTACTTGATTTACACATATTACATGATTCACACACAAAACAACACATCAGGGAGAACTACATGAGTCTAAGGCCCTTTTTAGAGTCTTGTTTATGTAGGCAGTGCCTTTTGATAGTGAGGACATTGGGGTCAATTATACACCATGTTCCCACTAATGCATTTTTCTCCAAGGTCACATTGAAGATGGAAACTTATGGTTTTACCACTTCATAAGGAGTAATAGTCCATGACCCAAATATGAATGCACTAGAGTGAAGGCAAATCCAAATCCAAAAACATCCAGATGGTCACATATTATTTCATTAGATATTCCATATAGGACACTATCAAGGAACCTAGATAGTAGCATTGATGTAATCATCCAAAGTTGATGTTACTATCTAAAGAGTAAGAGGGACCAGATCTAGAATTTGATGACTATTTTAGAACTATTTTTCTTGTTTGCTTTTAGCTTGTTCTAGATCTAGAACTACTTTAGCATCAGAAAAAGATAAGTACACCACCTTTTTATCATTTCTATATCTATCATAGTTTTACTTTTCATTAATAACTTATCTTAGTTTAATAAATTTAATATATGTTATATCTAAGTTTAATACTTAATTGGCTTGTTGTAGATCTAATATTCACCCTCGTGCCCTATAATTTCTATATTCTTAACCTATCTACTTAGTAGGATCCACTTCAAAAATTAAGGTTAAACAACATGGTGTTTTCAAAATTAAAAGGAATTAAAGTTGTGTCTAATCCTTGATATATGATTTATTATTTTCCTTCAATTTTCTTTAGGTGCTTATGTACATAGTCTGATTTATGATTTATATGGCTAACTAAGCTAACATTTTATTTGGTTTAGTGGATTTTTTTATGTATGTTGTATCTTTTAAACATAATATATTACACTTGGGAATTTCCCAAACCATCTCAAAGTTCATTCTTACTAAGCCTCAGCATTCCACTCATTTGGAACACCAAGCAAAAAGGGTATAAGTCATCTGGTAGTGCTATAGTGATGTCAGTAAAGTATTTTGTAAAAATGATCTTGAGCAAGCAGATCATTCAGATCCTTATACATGTCATCATACCATTAGTCCATTAGTGACATCATCATAGACCTTTATACAGAATATATCGGGTGCCAAGAGTCATCCACATGTCATCATCCCACTCACTAGATAGCTCGATGGTGATGTCAATAAATAATTTTACACAAATGATCCTAGGAAATTATATCATCAATATCCATCTATGTGTTATCATCCTGCTCACTCGGTATCCTAGTGGTGACATTAGTAAAGCATTTTGTACAGATGATCCCAAGAAAGTAGATTGTCAAGATTCATCCACATGTCATCATCTTGCTCACCTAATACCCTAATAGTGACATCATTGTAGACCCTTGTATAGATACTTATAGGTAATCATATCACTAAGATTCATCCACTTGTCATCATCCCACTAACCCACAACCCAAATATCAAAGTATAATAGATCACATCTCAATGATTAGAAGAACGATGACATGTAGACACTTGTCCTTTGAAGACACATGAACAAACATTAAAGACACCATTGCTAAGTCTGAAAGATCATAAAAGAGACATTTTTCATATTAAGATGATTCATAAGCATCCAAGAATATGTAAAAGAATCCACATGGCATTAAAAAGTTGCAAAAAGTCAGTTTTATGAATTTCAAATAAAAAGACTAGGGAGGGAAAATCAACAAAAGTTGTTACAGCTATTAATTCACACAAAGTAATGAATTGATGTATTGAATTCTCAAAGTAGATGCAACTAAATCCATATATTTTGAATTTCCAAATCTAGTTATTGACATTAATTTTAAAAATTAAAGTACACACTACAAATACATATCTCTCTTATGATGAATAAATTTATGACTTTTCATAGAGCAAAGGATTTTCAAACCAGAGATTCAATGGCAGCTATAACTCACACTCTAGTTCCCTCTACATACACTATTATAAGGTCAATTAAGTTTACAAATACAAACTTTGATTCAACAGCCCTAAACCCTGAATTTAAGCATTATTCTACTATTTGGGATGTGGTAAAGATAGCCAAGCCTTATAAAGTTGGGGGTTAGATATCTATCTTCACATAAAGGTACATTGATGACCTACTGGCCATCAAAGCAATGGGTCTCCACATCTCAATGACCAAGCTAGAGGTAATACCATGCATAGAGGTCTTGTTTGATTCATTTAAGAATGGTAAAATTTATGAAAAAATATTGCACTTTAGGTTAAGCAAAATTCTAGTTGCATATATAAGTAGAAATGCTTTTGAGAAGTATTATAGACTTCCAATACCTGAGATGACATATAGGCAATATATTTTAAACACATGGTTTCTAAATAATAATGTTAGCAATAAGTTATGAGAATGGGTTGGTAATCTAAGCAATTTTTTAATCTAGGGCCCCACAACTGCCATTCCAATTGTTATCTTCAAGCTAGGGGTAAGAATTGTTATGGCCCTTTTGAATAGAATATATGGTTTTTTGATAATTGCCTCTGTTAATGAGATACGAGTCCCTCTGTTGGACATGATTCTAACATCCAAAATGGTCATAATAATTGGATAAATAATTAAATCTAACTTAATTCTTAAAATCAACAATCCTTGAAGTTTGTTAGATGGCAACTTCTATATGATGTCATATATAGTTGATGATATAACTATAAAGGTCCATTCACCATTTTAGGAACCTTGGAAACTATCCACATAGTACCCTTAGAATAGGATATGTAATGAATTTAACATTCTCAATATCGACTAGTTTAGGAAGAACATGAGGAGGTTGACAAAAACCTTTTACCCTATGATTTATCAAGTTATTTATGAAAATAATGTGCCTAGATATCTAATCAAATAAAGAATGCTATTCAAAAAAATGGGTGATTATTGGTTATACATAAAATGCACAATAATCATAATAGAAGGTATTAGGGCACACCCTTTTTACCTACCAAGGATCATGCCTAATAAGGTTACTAAATAGGAATTAATGGCTTAATTGGTAAAGAGTGTTGGCATCAAGCTAAGGAAAGTAACACAGGCAATTGTCCACCCCACCCCTCTTAGTATTGGAAGAATGAAATACACAAGGTGAGAGCACCTAAAAATCCTTGGGAAATTAGGACACATTATGGATTCACATGGGCACCCTATAGATAATGGGATCATAGAGAGAATATTAGATCACATCTCAATAAATATGAAATAAAATCAGGATGAACTATGGGCACGAGGGCTATGACCATGACAATATTTTTATGAATGATAAATATGACTCTAAATTTTCTATTAGGATGTGTAGAGACAAAATGTCTCTAATTTTGGTGTAGAGGATCCAATATGATCCTACTATCACCAAAGAATATTCTAAAAGGATTAAAAAATAACAATAGGTTTCAAAACCCATTCACAAACCTCTTCCTCAAGTACAATCAAGAGTACAAGAAGAAGGTATCCCATTTAGGGTAGCTCATGTTAAAGAGGGAGTGAAGAGTCCTCTAACTTTCCTTTTACACATAGTTGTTGTTGTCTCACATAGTATAAAGTTGAATAAGAAAGGCATGTAAGTCCAAGTGGAGAAACTAATATATTTTTTATGTTTCCCTTGCCTCTACTAACCATTGCATAGCAGGTAACTCTTCCTTCATTATTTTCTCAAGTACATAATACTCATTATTTTTTGCCACCATCAACATTATCTCAACCTACTAGATACATAGATTCATCATCCATCAGTCTTTTAGTAGTGACTACACTTCCTAGTCCATCACCATTTATCAACACTATAGTACCTCCATCTCCCATTCAAACTTCAACTGGGCCAACCTCTACTGTCACTAAACCAATACTTACCTATATAAGAAGCCCAAGAATTCACCTTTTCTCCACAAAAGGTGTAAGTGAAGGAGTAACAAAGTTGAAGTACCTAAAGAGAGAGAATACAAGAAGAGGCACATGAATATCAGACCCTATCATGGTCTATGATAGTGAAAAGGAAAGAGAAATATGGCCAATGAAGGAGACTGGGTCTCTAAGATAGAAACTAAAGAGTCATGGTCCATCAATGAGACCACAAAATTAGACCTAGAGGATGAATGGCTAAGGCAACTGCCCAATTAAGGGGAATAGAGCTGATAGCAAGATCTAGAGAGGTCAATCAAAAGGACACTAGTCTGGTAGCTATTGAATTATTATTGTATAGAGAAGGAGATGCAATGGGAGAGGCAGAGTCACAATTACAATCTACAATATATGGGCCATCTGCAATAACATCTCCAAGATATCCACCTTAGATCACAATAATGTCACCCATAGTAGCTAGCATTCCAGCTATTCATATTTTGGTTGGAAGTTCTCTAGGTTCACATTCTTTAATAACTTCCTTAATTTCTATAATTACAACTAGTGTGATAGATTTTTTGCATTCTTTACATTCTTTTGCTCAAGTAATCCAACCTAGGGTTGTTACTACACTACCAATTTTGACCACCAAAGTCTAGCCTATTATTATGGATCCTATAACCAATCTTGATATGAATGTTAGGGTTGCATATACTTCCATTATTGATTATTTTCAAAATCTAGTAAGCACCCCAATGACCTATTCCATATTTAGTGGAACTAACCCTCAATACCCTAGTCCAAGACAAGGGGTACATTTTGAAAACCTAATGTCTACCTCTATTTTTGCTACATAGGTCACCCCTCCCAGGCCATATACATAGATATAAATGCCCATTGGTTGAGTTACATAGATGGAGACAACTACATTTTTGGTACACAAAGTAGAGGGGAAAGCTAAGTACATCATAGACACGCCAGTCCAGAAGTAGGTTATTGGTTTAGTGAATGTTATTCCTCCTTTTCATGTAGTAGGGACATTCTCCCCAAAGGATATGCTACCTTCAAGGTCATCCCTTTCAATTGATTAACAAGCACAACTAGCTTAACAAACTCATCTATAGGACAAGAATAACAAACATGATAACAAGTTGCCCTAAATATTCCTTCATGGATTAGGTAATTATAACAACAAGAAGAAATTGCAAGACAGGACTTGGTGATGACTGAGAAGCCTATGGTTAAATTCAATTTTGATAGGCATATAATCACTTTGAAAAAGTCAAGAGGAAAATTGTGATGGCTAAAGACTAACGGATAGAGTTAGAATAGAGACAATATATGTTTTCTCTAACTAAGATAAGGAAGGTGAATCCTTCAGACCCATATAGGATCAATTAAGATCCTTATAATTTTGTGGATGCAATATGAGGGGTGAACAAATAAATGTTTAGAATTTTTAATCAATCTATGTAGAAGCAACCAGAGGTAAGCACCATCTAGGCCCCAAAATAAATAGTGGATAATCTACAAGGAATAATGAGGAAGCTTTTTGACACCTTTAATTCAATAAGGTCTGCCAAGGCCACCTCCCAACCCAAATGAGGATACATTATTTGATTATTTAGTAAAATAAAAGATATTGGTGGAAATTTGTGATTCATAAGCTAGGCCACAATAAATAAGGCTTATGCCCACCTCAATCTAATGACAACATCTAAGATTGCTTGGGCACAGAATTACATTGTTACAAATAGAGATAGTATACTTGAATGACATCAAAAGATGTGGAACTTGGTCCAATAAATTTCCAACTAGGAGAGGGAGGTTACTTCTATCCTAATAGAATTAATATTTGTTTAAATAAACACTCCATAAGAGTAATTGGTGCCCAAGCCCATTTTTGAGAATCTTCTGCAAGCAACATTTGATAAATTCAAAGAAAATATTGAAGGGACTATTATGGAACCAATGATGAGCTAATGCATCTGCTCAAATTTTTAAGAGATAATATTATTGGGATTGAGTCACTAGATGTTGGGGTTATATCTACATTAGATATACACAATAAACCAATGGACAAGCTTCCTCAGTTATTCAAAATAGATCTGCTCAATGTTGAGACCACAGATAATGAATTCTAGGTGATTCATGAATTTTATCTTCTAATAGAGGTAGCTAAACAAGTAATTGCAATAGCAGAGGTCATGACAACCCTACCTCAAATTACTCAACTTCCTAAATGTCCCACTTATAACATCTGCTTTTGGCTCATCACCAGTTACAATACCTATCTCAGTTGTAACTCTAGGTACAAATCTAGTTCCATCCACATCAACTTCCACTTTGGATTTATTATAGTGTAAATTATTCTAGTGATGCCACATCAACACTGTCTAATTATACATATGTACTTACATGGTTTAGTTGAGATAGAAATTTTAGTTCTAAATTTATTTAACATGTATATATTATATTTTTAGATGAATAATTATATTCTGAGCGAGCAATTTTGTACATGCTTTTTTCGCATGAGATTATTATACATATTTATTTTTATAATTATATTATTAGAATTTGCTTGAAAGATGAGGCCTTACCTATCCCAAACTTATATCTTCCTATTTCACATGGAGGATAATTTTGGTTGTTGAGATTAATAGGAAAATTTGAAGAAGTTTTGCAATTTTAGGCTTGATGTGAAAATATTGATTCTTCTCCAAATTGTGGAGTTATCTTTTATTTACATTCATTCATATTAAGCTATAGATGATATGAATACCTTTTACATATAAATCATAATTCGCCCTTGCAGATATGTTATTTTAGTCTAACAAATGTGAGAACCTTTGATTTAATGTGTTTAAGTATGTTGTATTTTATTTTCTTTTGACTCCTAACCATGTTTGATTGTTGGTGTGCTACAAGATTTTTTATAAAATATTAGTTTGTGATCTCTTGTCCAACCTAAGTTCAAGTACTGGTCTTGAAAGGTTTCATCTAGTGTGTTCAACAAGCCTCCTTTTTTCCCTACCTTTCACTCCTTTTTGAGTTTCTTGTGAAGTCCTACCCACTTTAGTTAGAACCATCATCAGTCCATCCATCTCAAGTATATCTAGGCTCACCCATCTTCAATTCACCCATGATAAATAATCTACCTTGCACACTGTTATTCCACCAACATGTTGTTTATAAAACCTAATACCCTACAACTCATGCCTTAGAGTGAATACATTTTCATTGATCCTAAAATATTAGAGGCCACCTTGTAAAAGTTTCTATGGTGTGCATAAAATCCACAGCAGATAAAAAAAAGTTGGTGCTAGAAGGAGGATTGCTACCTCCACCTCTATTTTTTTTTAAAAGAACCACTTGAGTTTCACTAGAAGCACCCAAAAGACTTACAAGTTCAACCTCAGACACTAAATTATTGTTACCACCTTTGGAAATCCATAAAAAGGTTAGGTCTAATAAAGGATTTAGGAGAGACCCCCAAGCTCAATCATTCTCTCTAGGCAAACAAACATGTCTTCTATTACTCTCAATGGCTCAACCCATAACTCTAGTTCAAGATCCAACCTAGTTGACTGGTTCCACTATCAATGTTACAGGAGATGTCTATGATGTACCCAAAAAATTAGATAAATATATGCCTTCCTTTTATCCCTTGGGAGGAATGACTACAAAATAACACATCAAAGCCTTCAAAACTATGTTGAAAATATTGAATGTAACCCAAGAATACATGGCATACAAGCTATTTCCATTCATATCTTAATATGTGGCCTATGATTAGTTTCTCAATGTCCCATAAGGTTCTATTACATCTTGGACTTATTTCCAAAATACCTTATTGGCACAATTTGACCAAGTCACTAGTGCAAGTATTGTTGATCAACACTTTACAAGTATGAAGAGAGAGCCAAATGAGCTAATTTGAACATTTAATTCTTTATTTAATAATATGTATAATAGACTTGAGATTTCTTACACACCCAATGAGGAGTTGACCCTAGAGATGTACAAGAATGCTTTGGACCTTGTGGCTATTGTCTTTTTACATAGAGTTGTTGGTATTGATACATTGCCTTTAGCTTATGCCTAAGCTATCAATGTAGACAAATAATTAAACCCTTACATGTAAACTTTGGCCCCACTCACCCTTGATCCTATTTTTATATCCTTTAGTCTAATTCCAAATATGAATCAAAACATTATAGCCCAAAACTAGAACCTAGTTTATAATCAGTTGCCCTTAACCCGGGCTCTACCCAATCAACATCGTGTCTTCTTGAATAAATCTATGCCTAACTAGTAAAGCCTAAATTAATCATTGATACAAGTTAATAATGATACAACACATGTAACCAATTTTGAGTCCACCAAAAAATAATTGGAATCAATCTAGAGGATGGTCCAAAAATTGATCAATAAGTTTTTGAATATATAGAAATACATGGGTAACACTAGAGACCAGAACACCTATCAAAGCTTTGAATTCTAGAGATACAACAGACCTTTTAACATGTCTATAAATAATCAAGAACAACAAGTCCCATCGAATAGGATGCTAGATATCAATATTATGGAATTATCTCTTCCTAATTGGTGCAGAGTTCATAACACTACACAATATGGGAAGCTTGACTGCATTGAGTTCTACATAGCCTTCAAGATATTCTATAAGGATATGGATAGGCAAGAAGTCTCTACACATCAAACAAAACCTTCTTCCTTTGCTAATATTGGGAACTTCAATATAGAAATGGTCTTTGAGACCTATGATATCCCATTTCTAGAAGAGGATGATATTGAACTAGAGGATAAAATAGATGAGATTTATACATTATAGCAATTCTAGGGGAACAACTATAATTTGAGGAGAAATAAACCAATTATTACTTCAACACCTCCAAACAATAATGATACTACTCCACCAGATTCTTGAGCTAACAACAACCCACATCCCCTAGGAGAGATGAGTAGTTGCAGAGCACAGAACAACAAATCAAGGTAGGGTACAACATTATTGAAGACATGAATAAGATTAAGGCTAATATCACCCTACATGAATTGGCTCATATCACCAAACAAAGAGAATTATTAATCAAGTCCCTAATTGAGAGATATTCTACATTAGACAAATCTAAATCTATATATACTAATGTGATGGTATTTAAAGATAAACCTAAAGTACCAATGTTTCTCCTAACTATCTGAATGTTCCAAAAGAATTTACATAATTGTTTGGTTGTCTCAGGTACCTCAGCCAATGTGATGTTGATAGCTATATACCATAGGTTAAGCTTGACCCCTAACAAGTTAAAGAGAGTGGTCTTATAATTGGACAAGTCTTTGGTCCCATGTATTGTAGAATTAATGAGCATGTGCATTCAGTTGACATCTGAGCAATGAGTGCAATAGACCATTGACATCTTGGTCATTAACATTCTATAAGCCTACAATTTTTTTTTGAGACATGATTAATCCAAGACATTAAATAGGTATATGGCCACCAAATTATCACACATATGGTTTACCTATAAGCGGGTAGCCAACTAGATTTAAGTGGACCGTGAATTAAAAAGGAGACATCTGATCATTGATTACAATGTTATGAATTAAAAGGTAGACTATGTATCTTCACATGCAAGCTTATACACATTTACCATTAGATAATATCATGCATTGCATGAACAAGAATTTGAAGATCCATCTCAGTTATGGAATCTTCATTTTGATAGAGCTTGATCAAATCAAGGTTTTAGTGTTAGTGTGGCCCTAATAGATCCAAATGGAAAGAAGTACCTATCCACTTACAAGTTGTAGTTTCCCTACACCAATAACTAAGTAGAATATAAATATATGATCCTTGACTTGCAATTTGCACTCAAGCACAATGTTAAACTACTACATATCTTTGGCAACTCTAAACTAATGGTTAATTAGACAAGGAATAAGTATCGATGTCAACTCACTTACCTAAATAAGTACAAGCACAAAAGAAAAATAAGATGCATCTTTACTACATTTTAGTAAGCATTAAGAGGCTATCAAACATTGGTTTGACATACGAACCAAAGAGAAGGCCTTACAAATATTTAATATGGATGGTCCTCTTATGGGACAAGGCTCACAAAATGAAGGGACTACATGGAAAAATTGATGGTTTATGTCTCGATTCATACCAACTCTCTAAAATCTTGGGTGAGAATGTTTGACGCCTAAGGTGTCTTATTAATGAGGATGTTCCATTTCCAGTCAATAGACAATTCTTTAAGCACTATTTCTAGGCCTAATGGACTTGGAAGACCTCTATAAATAATTCCTCTTTTTTTTTACTTTGTTTTGTTATTTTATTTTGGTTTGGGTTTGCTACATTTTTTTATGTTTGTTTTATTGTTTTGATGCTCAATTTATCCTTGTTACATCTCTTTTTGAGCTAAACCTATTGTTTTAGTCTAAAGGTTTCCGTAGTTCATTAAGGAAGGTGAATGGGTGGCTTGTTACTCATGTTTCATTAAACAAGGTGAATGGGTGGCTTGTTTGAGAGTAAGATTAATGACATTTCTATGCATAAAAGTGTTTAAAGTTCTATTCAATTTTTTTAAGTGAACTATTAATTTTTCATTGTATGGTTAGAATGTTTATGGCCTATGGTTTATAATAGACATATGCATTTATAAAGGCTTTATTTCTTGTTCTAGATGCTAACAAACGCACATAACAAAAAATATGAAGCATGATGCAACTTTGGATTTTTCAGATTTGCTTTAATTTAGTATGCACTTGTTGGCTATCACTCAACTTATGGCTTTGTCCCCCAACCCTCAATGGATAAAAAATCTTAAAATATCCTTACAAAAGAATTGATCTAAAATGTAAAATTTAAATTTTCTCCTCAAAAGGGTGATCTTGGTAACCTTTGCCACAATATTTTTGACCTAATTAGTAGTGGATCAAGGCCTTAGGAAGGGAACAAAGGTATATTTATTAGGGATATAAACTTCTGGTTGGTAGTAAAGCAATGCCCATGCGATTTCCCCCCTTAGCCAAATTTTAAAATCATTTTTCCTTTCAATAGTGCCCATCAATTTGATAAATTTGATTTACTTGTGTGCACTTGCTAAATAATTGAATCAATCATATAAACTCACACACTGATGGTATTTAGGTAGAATTAAAGTTTAGAAAGTATATGTTGGAGAAAATTTTTGTGCATTTAGGATTTGGATTTATTTTTTAAAAAATTATGCAACTAATGTTTATAATTGAATAAGAACTAGAGATTCTGGATTCTTGAGATACTCTAGAGTATCTCCCAATAGGAGTCACCATTTCTTGTTACTTGTACAACACACCCATTTTAAACTAAAATGGGGACCCTTACTTATTTCCTAATCATTTTATTTGGAGGTTTTAATGGTTTGCCTATTTTTGACCCTTCTCCAAGTGGCCATCTTCTAGATGATGAGTTTCAAGAGATTGGATGTATTTATTTTCAATGCTTTTCATGATAAAATACCTAACTAAGGATCTGCATCTAGAACTGTTAAGGTAAGTGCTTGAATTTTATTTGGACTGTAAAGTTTCAATCATGGAAAATCACATTTTAAATATGCCTAAAAAATCCCCTTTTTGATCCATTTTTTCTTCAAATTTGCTTTAAATTGACTAAAATTTTCTTATGTTTACTTTTAACTTAGCCAGTTTCATTTAAATGATTGAAAGTTGATTTTAAAATAGTTGTATTTTCATTTAAAATAGATTGCTTTCACTAATTTTATGTGCCATTTTGTTTCATTTTGAAGGAATTAGTTGTTTTATATTTAAATTACTTAGTTGTTTTAAATTTTAAATTCCTTAACTGTTGCCTTTTGAATTTTAGACATGTTGACTATGTCTTTTCTTTTTGTGCCCATAGGTACCTAAATTAAACTCAACACCACATGGTGATCTCTCACAGCTCTCAAAAACCTTATCCTATCCAAAGAGGCTTTCAACACTTAGTTTATTTTTCAAAATTTTCCCATACCATGTGTCAAATTCCTGCTTTAAGGGACTTAGTCAATTTCTTCAAAGTTTACCCAGAGCCACGTGGCATACTTTTACCACTCCATAGGACTTGTTATCAATGCAAACTTGTACCCTTATGAATTTTGTTCAAGCCTTCATAGTTTAGAGTAACATGGAGATAATCCTAGGTAGGTGGATTGAATCTCTTATAGGGCTAGCTCCCCTTGATGTATCAGTTAGACTCTCTACACTACACTATTAGCTTGCAAGGGAAAAGAGAGTAAGATAACATGAAAGAAAATATACCTAGTCTCCTTAACCTACCTAATATGCACTAAGAAGCTGAATTATGACATGAACCTGATTGCAATACTCAAATATAGGGTCTCCAAACATAAATATCACATAGAGGATATTAGCTTGATGCATGATTTAAGGTAGCTAATCAATAAGTCTCTCAAGGACACTAATGAAAGATCACACTTGCCATACATAATAGGTTATTAAATCACATTATGTAACCTATAAGGATGATTAACCACAAGTAAATAGGTAAATAGGAAAGAATAAATGTAAGCATTCACCATCACTAACATTCATCTACTAACCATAAGCATACACTAGTCACAAGCATTGAGGAGGCTAAAATTCAGTCTTATTAAATTCAAATATCCAAGTAAGAGTGTTTTCATGAGCATGGATTTGCCACAACTCAAGTTAAGGATTCATACAAATGCCAAAAATAGGCATACTTAAAGAGAAAATGAGAAATGTGAAAGAGAGAGAGTGAGAGACAAAAGCCTAAAAACTAGGGATATGTCATCGACCTAGTCCTCCTTTAACTCTTACGTAGTACATGATAAGTATCTCTTTCTTCTCTTTTAAAATGGCATAGGAGGTAAATTTAATATTATTGAATGTTTTAAAAATTCTTAAGCTTATTTATTGGGGTTTGAACCATTCATGTGCCTATATCCTTGCTTGCATATCCTATATTCTTGATGAAAAAGTCAACCTCCTTGAGAATAGGCCTTTAAGTCACATTAGAGTCCTCAATTGAATCCTTCAATCTTCTCATTATGTCTCTCTACTTTTTGGGGGTTTTTATAAGGCTCTTGAAGCCTCTTTGACTTTGTCTTTATGACTTGGCATAGGAGAGAGGAAAGGTCTCCTTAAGGTTGTTGAGACTCCTTCAACCAATTGAATCCTTCTTAAAAATAGACCCTAACTTATTTTTTCTCTCCAAGTGTATTTTAACATAAGTGGTTACCTTGATAAATATTATTGAATAGCTTTTATGCATTGATTTGGTTGATTGACTACTTAAACTCCTCATTCTCCAACATGGCATAGAAAGGTGAAAATTTGGTTTTACCTTTAAGAAAGAATTTTTATCCATGGATGGCCTCTATAAATAATATTATGTCTAAAAAAAGTCACTTGAATCCATCAAACACTCTAAAAGATATTGTTTTGCACTTTTAGCTTGTATTTCTCTCAATTCTTTATAGCCCTCAAAATAGGTAAAACTCCTTGTGTTGAAGAATGTATAGATGGTAATGGATAAATAAAGACATTTTTGAGGATCCAGTATCTCCTTACAACTTCATTCCAAATTTTACCATATGAAACCAAGTTTAAGTATACTATTAGCTCATTTTCTCTCTCCAATTAGGGTTTCATTAGTCTTTTAGGCCTAGAAACTAAGTTTTTGCTCCATAATTATCCCACACATGTGAAACCTATAGGAAATGTTTGAATCACTATTAATACCATGTGACCATAATTCAAACCAAATTTGGGATTTTTTAACCTTATGTAGGTATGCAAACCAAGAAATGGCCAAAAAACTAGCCATTTCTCAATCTTGTTTCAGATTACCTTGAAAAACCATATTTGTTTGAGAAATTCTAGGGTTGCCTATATAATATTTTTTAATTTTAGAGATATAATAAAACCCAATACATAATTTCCAATAATTTTCATTCATTCATCTACTCAATAACCTTGTTTTGAGCCCAAAAGTTCACAAAAGTACATCATGTATTGAATCTGTACAAGTACAAGTACAATAAAATGTCATGATAAGGAGATAATTGGATTTAATTATTATTTTTAGGTGGTTTCAATTTCATTTCATCTCATTTTATGTTCTTAAGGGATCAATTTCTCCAAACTGGTCAAAACTAGCCTCTAGGCAACCAAAAACACACTTATCATCTTAACAATGATTCATAAAGTATATGCCCTTAAGTTGAGAACTAATGCCTAAATTTTTTAGGGAATATACCCTGACAATTTCCCTTAAGATAATTGGAAACCATGCATCTTCTCATGAAATATTTGAGCAAAATTTTGAGCCTCTCTGGTGGCTGAATATGCATTCTATGAGGTCTAGAAGAATGTAGGCTTGAAAGTGCAATTTTCAATGTTTGGTTTGAGCTATAAATACATTTTAAATGTTTGAAACATTAATATTTACCCTTTAAAATGGTTTTATTACCATTTTACTTTATTATACCTCATGTAACATCTCTTGGATCATGCATAGGGTTTATAGGTGTATTAATGTGATTGACCTTAAGACTGTATTTCCTCCCTTTTTGCCCTATTAGAGGGCTTAAGAACCTAATAACATATTCAAATGGAGTATATATCACCTTAATTGAGTATTAATTATATCATATCACCCTTAACTACAACCTTTCTTCATCAATCCCATACATAGGTTTCAAGACACTTAGGCCTGAGAATTCTGCATGTAAGTCCTCATTAGGGTCTAGTTATTTTTTAAGCCTAAGAATGGCTTTGACTAAGGAATATTTTATCCTTAAAATGTTTCTAACTCACTATAAAAATACTTATTATGACATCTAAGGTTTTATACAACCTTCAAACTTGAAAAACTTTTCAATGTCATTTGTCTTAACATTGGGAAAGTACCAAGACCTCATAAATGTATTATTGAAATCTTCACCATTTTTAAGCACCTTATGTTTGCATTCATCCAAAAGTAATAAAAATTTCTTCATCATCTTGCACATGGGCCTATGTGACTATAGGCTTCTACTAGGACACTCATGGATGTAGGTAAGTATTTGAGTTATAGATTGTATATTTTTAATGAGAGCCTCTTCAATAGGGTCTCTAGTACCTTTTAAATAATCATCAAACCTCAATTCAACTCAGAATTTCAAGCTTCCTTTGAAGATACACACAGTCCTAATTGTAGTCTTTGCTAGACCACTTGACTGAGTTCATGAGAATCCCCTATTTTCAATGGTTTTAAATTTATAACATTTGTGTTTACTTATTTAAACTCTCTTAAGGGCATCATGAAGTCTCCTAATATTTAACCAAACAACTCTCATTCATTCATTGCCTTTAAAAAACAACAGTTCTTACCGGAAATTATATGCATAGGCTTCAAATCACTTTTAGACCAATCTACATGTAGGTCTTCATTGGTTGTAGATGAGCATTAGGAGTTAAATTTTACCTCTAGGATGAGAGTCGTTTCAATATAGTTCTTTAAACTTTATTGATATTCCTAATAATTATGAAGTGCCATTAAACTTGAATACCTACTTTGTTCTTTTGAAACTCTAAACCACTACTCTATTAACCCTTTATTTTTCTTAGGTTTAGGATGAACCTGTAGATGGTCATTTAGCTTGAGACAAAGTATAAATATGTTCTAAATTTGGTGAGTGTTTAAAATTTTTTAGGTTCTTATAACTTCCATCTGACTCTCTATACACCCATTCATGTCATATCCAATACATACCTTACATCATTTTCTCAAGTTTGGAAACTACTTTAGTTATTCAAACCATCTTATAGGTAGTCATTCAAGTGTTTGTTGACATTTGGACTTTATGACCTTAGTACAAATATCTAAGGATTGCAATGTTCTTTGTCATAAATTTGAGAACTCATCTATCCTCTTTTGAAACCATGTAACTTTTCAAGACTATGCATACACACAATCATATACCTTCCATCTATTTAAACTTGGCTATAGGTGACTGCAAGGGTTGAAGTGTATTGTTTTGATCATCCTCTCAGGTTAGTTTTAATCTTAAATGACTATTTGCACCTTTCTTATTCACCTAACTTCAACACCAATGCATAACATATTGCCTTCTCCTCAACAACTTAAAGATGATTTTGAATTTCAAGTAGGTCTATAGATAGCTTGGCTAAGTTTTAAACTTATCCAAGTGTCTCTTTTATTTTGTGCAAACTTCTACCAACATTATACACACTTAAACATCATTTTCACCCTTCTTATAGCCCTCAAATCCTAGTTATAATACAATAATTATTACATTTCATGTGGAAAGGAGACCTACAGGTCTGCCTTTTGACATTTTAGGTTCTTTGAATCTCACTTGGGACCATTTTAAGATCTATAACAAACCTCTAGTACCCATACCCTATTTCATGAGGGTGTGTTCTTCTTAGATGTTCATAATGTTTGTATAACATTGGTAACAAGAGAGAGGACACAAGATCATGATGTAAACAACCATATACATTTTCAATGCTTGAAAAGCCTTCATTCATGACTACATATTCTCATCCAAAGGCTTGCTCATTATGTTAGTCAAGAAGGATATTTTAGAGGTGATATCAAGTTAAGAAGATATAGCAAAGACAAAATAAGCATGAAAAAAATAATGTTAAAGATCATCAACTCATTCAAACAACCTTCCCTGCCTCATAATGACCTCAAAATAGGTTATATTCTTTTCTGCAACCTTGTTATAATCTATAATCTTGGCCCAATTATAGTATTTATTTACTTTTATTTGTTTTTTAGTGATCATAGAGAGCTCACTCATAATGATTATGATTAAAAGTTGCTTTTGTTAGTTTCTCAACATCCCATTCTACATCATAAACATGTCCCTTTCCCTTTTCTACCTGTAATAGGCGGATGCACATCTAGTAGAGAACCTAAACAATATTTTATATGAGCACTCTAGACTAAGAAGTTTTTAAAAGGCAATAAGGATCATGTTATGATATTTGACTCACCAGTGAGGGGGCTTCTTTAAATTATATATCTACTTATATTTTCCTCATAAATTATTTACAATATCATAACTGTGCCCCTTCCCTATGTTTATACATCTATAACTTATGAATAATATAATGCTTGTGAAGGGTCCTAAACCTTGATAGTATGGATTAAATCATTTAGTGACATTAAAGATAATTGGGGAGGCATGGAGGTGTTGTGCTAGCTTTTTCAACCTACTTTTATTAGTTTAAAACCTTGAAATCATTCAAAATCCATTGCCACCATCTTGTAAATTGATCAAACTAAAGTTTTCTTGTCCTTTAATGGCTCACACGTGCTAAGTGGGGATTGGATAAAAATTTGAGATGATTTCATATACCTTAAACATACCCCTCAATTTCCCTTATGCATTAAACTTGTTTCAAACTTCCATTTCAAAGAATAAAAGTGAGCCCATAAGGTTTGTAGGTAGTTTTGGAGTACTCTAGAGTCTTAAAAATTGTTCATAAAGTAAATGGAATGGATTTAAAAACTAATTCCATAAATTTTAATCTTAATAGGACCCCCTACTCTATAAAAAATATCATACCCTGACTCTCTCTCTACCGGTTGTACCATCCACATGAAAACTACCTTTGCAAACTTACCAATGGAGCGATGGAGAGAAGGAAGCATTTTTTCATTTTTAAGACCTTTGAAAGCTTGAAACTCATGGATATTATGTTTAGAAGACCAATAGAAAATTTTAATGTGTTTTCACCTACAAGTGAATATCCCAAGTCTATACAAACTCCTAAAACTGCCTTTTTTAGAATAAAAATTAAACTATTATGACATGTAGATTGTTATTTTGACTTCCTTATGACATTAGTACATTTTCAAAATCAGTTTAAATCTTTGATAAGTGTAATGGTATATTTATTCCATCTTGACCATCTTGGAAATCGATTTAAATCCTGTAAAATCATTTTCAAGTGCAAAGAAAGCTAGTGTATATTAGATGATCTCATGTAGAGAAAATATATCAATCCAAGACCTTATAGGACTTAAAATGACCTATTTAACATTTTATTTAATGTTCCATTCAATTATAGTGCCTTGATAAATTTTGACTTGGCCACACTGTAAATTTAGGTTTTTCTAAAAATCTTAAACTTTGTTAAATTACCTTAATTTCCTTAAACAAGTTTAACAGACTTTAGACCAAGTGACCAAGTGAAAGGACTTGACTTAATAGAATATACACGATCTTAAAATGTCATAGCATACCCCTAGGACCCACTATACTGACTTTGATGGCATAGGAAATCTTGGCAAAGATATTACCTTAAACAATGCTAACAAGACCTTACAAAGACCACTTAAAGACTATCAAAGCATGACAAAACTATGAACAAGGTTATATAAGCATGGCAAACAAAGTTTCAAATTATAGGGGTGATATTTTGACCTAAGAGGTTAAACTTTTCAACAAGACTTAAACATTTCCAAAGGCCTTCGTGCAAGTGGATTAGTGAGATGATGCCATTTGGTACCATTTCAACGTACAAAGCATGAACCTACCAATAAGCAAGTTAAAAGGGTGATACCACATGGAAACATATTAATACTCTATAGGTTTGGGGTGGTTTATACAATTCTAGCAGATCTTAGATCTCTATATGAGTGAGATGATGCCACATGGGTAAATCTCACCTCACTACAGTAAAGGAACATTCAGCATGCATGAAGCCCAAGTCAAGCAATAGAAGTGTGTGGGGTAGCCATGTGGAATGACCCTGATAGAAAAGGACACATTAGTAATGATATCATCAAGGTAGTAGCTTAAATTTTATGGCCCACCTGGATGTGAAAACTATCAAGGCCTGAAAAAGAATTATGTATTAGGTCTGCACAGTGTGGACAGATGCAATTAGTTTCTCACCAAACTAAGGATGCAAAAATAATAGATCTCAAGGTATACAAAATGGAAAATTAATTCAAGGGACCTTAAAGTCAATATAGGGATGGTAATTTCATTACATCCCATCTACTAATTCAATTCTTTCTCTACATAAGTCATGGTGATCGACAACCTCAAATTCAATTCTAAATGCAGTTGGCATGGGCTCTTTTGTGTGACACATAAACACCTATATGAATTCAAAAAAATTGAGCCCTTTTAAATTAAATCAAAGGGAATAAAATTAAATTTAGACATAGGGACTTAATTCAGAATTGGTAGATTAAATTATAAACCATTTTGATGCATGTATTGGTCATGGCATGAGAATTAGTAAGACAAGAAAAGATAAAATATCTACCTTTAAGAAGATGTAGTTTTAACTTTAGAGAGGCACTAAGGACACAACTGCCATGAATAGGATAATTATCTACTATGAGGATGGTATAGGCAAGGCCTAAGTGGAAATCCTAATGCATGTTCAATCACTTCTTGTAACTACACTTGGTGAAAGAAATTCACTCCCATGTTCACAGTAGCAGGTGTCCTACAGAAGTTCTCAACTACATTTTTGAATCCACATTGAATTCTCAAGATACATCTATAAAGGAGATGAATTTCCTTCTTTTTTAGAAATTAGAATTTTGATTCTCTCTCTATTCCTATTTATAGGACTTTGAAATCCTTCTTCAAGGCTATCATTTTTTAGGATTAGAGGATGTTGTGTATGTCTAGCTCTTTGTAAATTATAAAAAAGATATAGGAAACCAGACACTTTTTATGATTCTTTACAACTTTATAAATTAGCTTTGTTTTTTTCTCTTCCTTTTGGACTATTGAGGTGAAGTCTATATCTAGATGATTATATGATTTCTAAACTTTGTTAATCAAAAAGGAAAATCTTGATACTTGAACACTATTGAGATTGTGTGGTCATTTATTACGTATGGTGTATGGTGGTCATGCTTTTATTTCTTGTAGTCAATCTCCCATGATCTTGCATCATCTTTAGTTAGAGTTGTGTTAAGTCTAGCTCAACTAAATATTGGTTTGGTGTAACTTATTCAATCATGTACTTCAGATTAATTTTCACAACTATAAACTCTATTTTATCTCTTTATCCCTACTCTTTTGTATTTTATTTATGATCGGGTTAGTCTAAGAAAAAAAGGCAAACTAAATTTAAATGTTTATCTTGATTTTTATTTCATGTTATGTTTATCACCAGTATAGCATTGTTGCACCTATGAACATGGTAAGTCAGTAGAGAAATCAATTATTTTCCTTCTATATTAATATTTAGGAAGTTTGATTTCTATCAGAGATTGAACCCTAAAAAGGTATGAAACCTCTCAATAATTTCCTCAACCAAAGCAAAT
This sequence comes from Torreya grandis, assembly GCA_037957365.1. NCBI lineage: Eukaryota > Viridiplantae > Streptophyta > Pinopsida > Cupressales > Taxaceae > Torreya > Torreya grandis. The sequence continues at coordinate 4,152,236 of JARHVA010000384.1, forward strand.
TACATCTCATATGTTATAATAGGACCCATAAAATGAATGGTCCATATCAACCAACTTAGTAAAGACCAACATACCAAGACCTGGTACATTTAGACCTTGAGGAAGTATTCTCCTCGAGGAGTCTTCTTCCTTTTAGGAGAGGCTACAACTAAAAAACCCTACCCATTATTGGTCATGTCAAAACAACCACCACCAAAATAGAGAAGACATGAAAACACATTTGATAAAATCTACTCACATATTCAAAAATCAGGTTTGGGTACCAAAATTGACATGTACATATACAAATCAGATCAATACATGTGATATGTTTATAGATACACTAGTTATAATGATAGAAACAAAATAAGAAGTTCCATTACCAAATGATCATTATTGTCAATATTTCTTATTTCCAATGAGATTTCATGGCATAGAGTGATTGCCTCATTATTACTATATTACCAAATTAATGCATTATTATTTAACCCTAAAATAATTATAGAGTGGGTTATCTAGCGTTAAAGGGGTAGAGATAACCTAGGGCACAAGGATGGTATAATATATCTAAAGTAAGCTAATTAGATGCTAAAAATTAGATATAAACATATGTTGAATTCATTAAAATGAGATAGGCTAAAAATAGTAAGTATAACTATGCTAGATATGAAAATGACAAAGAAACAAAGTACTTAACTAGTCTTGATGTTAATGCAATTATGGATTTAGAACATGCAGGAAGTAGAATAGAAGAAGATTTTATAACAATCACCAAATTCTAGATTGAGTGCCTCTAGAGCTGCAGACACTAACATCATCCTAGGATGGTTGCATTGAGATAACTGTCTAAACCTAATGTAGGTGTCATGTATAGAATAGCTACTAGAAAAAGATGTGATCACCTGAATGTTTTTGGGTTTATCTTCACCTTCATTTTGGTGCATCTAGATCTATTTCATACATTGTCACTCCTCGTGAAATTTTAAAACCCTATATCTTCATCTTCATAGTAATCTTGGGGGAAGAATGGGTTAGTGGGCACACCGTTTTGAGCTAACCCAAAAGACTCCTTTATTAATGAGTGTTTCCTACATAGCCAATACTCTGAAGAGGGTCTCATACTGATGTAATTCTCCCCTACATGTTGGCTTATGTGTGAATTATGTAATATGTGTAAATTAAGTACAATAGTGACCTAGTTTGTAACTTGAAGAATATATATCTTGGACTAATCCTTTGGTACTTCAAATATGTGTATGTTTTGTCCCTATGACTGATATGAAAATAAGATAAAATAGGGAATCTTTTCTTTATCAAGTGCTTGATTGAGTGCTTTAATAAGTTACTTTAGGTATTTTTTTAGTGTATGCTAAGTGAGGAATGAATGAGTGTTGTTCTTATATTTACATAAATCCCTTTAGAGAATTAACCTTCATTAACGCACTTAGGTTGACCATTAAGATATGTTTCATTTGTAAATTGGATGAATTCAGTACACTAGACACTTACATCAGCGTAGGACACCTACATCGATGCAGGTGTTTGTCTAGGACACTAGTGTTCAGGGAACATGAAATTAGGTATAGACTCATAACTTGTAGAGGTGGAAGATAAGCAAGTTTTAAGCATTCTAGATAAGATAAAAGGTATAGTTCATCAACATAAGACTGGTCAAACCATGAGATTGGCTAAGGGGCAAAATATATATTATATGAGACTTTAGAAAGTGGGAAAGGTCTATAAATAATAGGAACAACCAAGGATCGAGTTTTACAAGTGTATAATATTGAGGTGTTGTATAATCCATAACTATCATCTACATTCCCCCCTTTAATTTAGTAATGGAATGACTAGTTTAAAGGAAATGAGTGCATACTTAGGTGTGTATAATGCACCTTGTCTTTGTGTGAGTCCAACTTGAGTGATTTGTTGGTGACTGACCTACAACTAAGATCATGTTATTATACATAATCAATGCATATAATCTAAAATTAAAATTATTGAAATTAAAAGAGCAAGGTGTAGGATTACACTTGTGTATCGATGTAACTACCTTGCCTATTGGCAAGTTGATTTTAAATATGTATCATTATAAGTATTTGAAACTGAGATTAGAAAAATTGTGTATAAGTATGGAAACTACATATATCTGAGGAGATACAGAGAGAGATTGGAAGGCACATGCCCCCAACATTGGAGAAAATGTGAGTTGCCACCCAATAGTTGAGATTAGATCAACCGTGAAACCAATTACCCTGGTGACCATGAGTGAACAAAGTCAAATCATACTATCAAATTAGTAAGGTTGGATGGTACAATCAAGTACAACTTGAAAAATTGGTAATATTGAGTGATTGAATCACCTCGACCATACCAAAATTGAACCAACTATTATAGTATATTGGCTTAATACAGTCCATAAAATTATATCCTAGTGGGTGATGAAAGTTCCTAAGTGTGTTTTGAAATCTGAAATTGATTTGGATTTTTTAATATTAGGTGCACATTTCATAGCATATGCACCTTAGAGATGTCTCATGTTGAAACTATGTATAACAATGGTATCGATGTATAAAATTCTACCACAACTATGAATCTAAATTACATAACTGTGTGTTTTGGCCAATTCATAAACTATGTAAGTGTGGAGAACATGCTTCTAAAACATGCCCCCACTATACATGGTGAAATATAAAAAATTGAAATAAATACCAATGTGGAGGATATGTTTCTGAAACACACCCCTACTGTAATTTGGAGATGTTGAATACTAAATAAGTGTGGAGAACATGATTCCAAAGCATGTTCCCACTGAATCTTAAAACTATGAATATGTGGAAGCCATGCCTATATGACATGCTCCCATTGAATTTAAAAAATTATATAAGTACTAAATATTGAGTAAGTGTGGAGAACATGCTTCTAAATCATGCCCCCACTGAATCTAAAAACTGATATAAATATGATATACTAAATAAGTGTGAAGAATATGTTTTCAAAGCATGCCCCCACTAAATCTGAGACTACATCAAATTTTGAGAACATGTTTCTATGACATGCCCCCACTAATATTCTACCTTTGAGGTGAATGATTAATAGGAACTAGTAGTTACCTCACTTCAAAAGGATAAGACAACTTAATAATTTATGAATGTAACCATGTAGCATATAGAAGAACATGCCTACGTAAATGTAGCATTGAATCACATAGAATAATGTGATCAAATGAAGGCCTAATATGCATGACAAATATTATGGAAACATCTAGATAGTAATAATATAATCTCAGCAAACAAATCAAGCACACACATAAGAGCACTCAAAAAGCAAGTCAACATACAATGATCCTAAGAGACTACAAACAAGGGGCATGTTCAAATGTTTCATAATCAAAGGGAAATTATTTATTAAAATGTCCACAAAATCAAATATGACATACTAAAATCTCCATACAATAATCAATTACATGTTAAATTTTCAAATTTATCACACAGGCACAGGGGGCGTAAACAAAGGAGCATATTCAAATTCTTGAATAAATAAGATAATAACAATGAAAGGCACTCAAGTAAATGCATATAAGAAAGCATAAGAAACCAACATAAACATATCATAGTATCCCATGGATCAAATGTGTTATTAAAATCCATTAGGTGCATAATATATCAAGTACCCTCTAAAATATATAATCATGGATAAATGCATATATAAGTACATATATGAGCTCAAATCATGATAATGTAGAGTTACCATAGAATGATATAACCTATAAGTATCATGATCATAAAGGTGTATTCCCCCAATGTCCATCTGACATAAGTAGAAGAAAGGCCCAACATCTTAAATAGGAATAGATCATGTATCTATGTATGCCTTTATCACACTCAAGTAGAAGCATGACACACATGTGGATGTAGGAGTAACTGATATGTCATCCATTACCATGGAACTAAGATATGGATTCAAAGGATCCAACAAAATATGTAGATGCCAAAAATATTTTTGAATTTTTTATTTTTTTGGTATTTTGGAATATATGAATCGAAAGGGTGGTCATAAATATCTCCCCATTGTGAACTTGGTGTAATAAGTTGGTGATGACTATTGAGGAGCATGTATGGGTGAAATTTATATCACTATAGTATTTATGATGTTATTTGTATGAAAAATAAGACTCTATGGTCTTGTAAAAATAATAGATTGCTAGGAGTATGGATTTGTGAAACCCATCATTGAGTGTTTTATGGTTTCTTTGGAATAGCAGTAATAGGAAAATGTGTAGGTACTCTGGATATCTGATTATGGTGTGTATTAGATGGAGATTCTATAGAATCTACTAAATTTATCTAATGTAATGGTCTCTCAAATACTACCTACCTAGTAAAATGGATTGCCTTTTACTTACCCTTTTATGGTATATGAACCTTAGTAGGTTGGATAGTTAGTTTCCTGGGTTCTCTTGTTCAATAGGAGGTTTATATGGGATTTTAGAAACTATAATTACCCAATTATAATGAACATATTTAACATAGCCATGTACTATAGAAGGTACTAATCTAAGTGTATAGTTTCAAGGTCTTACCAATAACATATCAAATATTCATGCGGAAGGTATAACTAAAAAGGTGGTAATCACATGTGCGGGATTGACCTATAAAGGTAGGTCAATATCGTTAAGAACCTTATGAGAGGTCCCATTAAATTCTCTAACTGATCTAGTAGATAGATGTAAATTATGATGATTATAACCTAGATGCATAAGTAATATCATGATGCAAATATTTTCACTTGCACCATTATCAATCATAACACTATGTATAGGTTGATGATCAAGGAATGCTTGAACGAATAAAGAATGAAAATTATATTTATCATCCTTTAACTCAGTGTCATCTAATTTAATAGAATATATCTAAACCATATGAGGTATATTTCATGTATAAGTATCAATAATCACATCTAATGAGTGCCCATAATGTGATGGATGAAGGTGTGCATTATATGCCATTTGCACTTATAGTTCCTTATAAGAATGATCTTGCAAAATATTGTTAAATATTTTATGTTGATGAGTAGAACTAAGATGCTTAAGTAATTTCATGGTGAAAACATTTTCACTCACATCATTATCAATCATAACATTATGTATAGGTTGGTGATCAAAGAATGTTTGAATGAATAATGAATGAAGATCAGAGTCATCATCTTTGAACTCAGTATCATCAAAATTAATAGGTCTCTGAACAATAAGAGGTATACATCATATATAATTATCAATAATCCCATATATTCCCATAATGTGATGGAGGAGGGTGTGCATTATATGCCAATTGCATTTTCAATTCCTTCTGAGTATAGTCTTGTAAAGGATTGTTAAATATTTTATGTTTGTGGTGATCACCAAGTTGTGACCCTGATTCCTTGAGAGGATCATCAAATGTAATCTTTTGATCATTTATTAGGTCCTAGATCTTATACTTTAAGGTAAAACATATGTCTGTATAATGTCTTGGTATTTGGTGATAATCATAATAAGCATTTACATAATATATTTTAGGTAGATGTTTATTCATATCAACCTCTATAGGATGAGGGAGAGATATAAGATGACTCTCTACTAGTTGTGGGAGTAATGAAGTAGGAGACTCGGGTAATCATGCAAATTATCTCTTTGGTGCATTAGATAAGACAAGTTGATTAGGTTGTTATGAAATTGTGTTAACCATGGTGGTTGTTTCCTTTTAAATCTCATGAGGTTTTACCTTATAGCTAGGTTTGATTGTAAATTTATCATTGGATGTAGATGTAGCTACTATGTTCGCTACATACTATAGCTTATTCATTGAAATAATCTTCATTTCATGATCCTGTACAACATGGCATAAGTCGTAAAAAGATTTAAACTTCTTCAAATTAATGGACTCATTTAAAGGAGCAAGCAAACTTTATTTGAATATGTCTTGCAACTCTTTATCTACCATAGGATTGGTCATTTTAGCTATCATTATCTTATACCTCAAGACATATTCATTAATAGGTTCATTTGCTCCTTGTTTAATTTTGGCAATTAGAGCATATAAAACCTTTTCATAAATATTAATAGAAAATTGTGTTAAAATTTGATCTACAATAGGTTTAAATGTTTTCACGGATTAGAGAGGTAAATCATAACTTCAACTTAAAGCATGGTCATTGAGGATTCTTGGGAATAATTTGGTCAAAATTTTATCATTGGAGGCATTGTCAAGGCATGCCTCTTAAAAGGTTTGAAGATATTGTTCAAGATCATCCTTATCATCATAAAATTTTAAATTAGGTGTAATGAAACCAGTTAGCAAAGGGTGTAAATATATCTCAAGTACAAGTTGGTTATGTAACACGTCTTGGGAATCAATAGCAAGAGGAGACTTTAAAGTATTTTTTTCAATGTTAGTAACCTTGTCCTCCAAGGTATTTATAACTTTAAGGAGTTTTTTAAGTTTGGACCCATTGGGATTTAGATTAACATGTTGAGTATTCACCAAAGGGGATGTAATCATGGTTTTAATAGGCATAGAAATCGATATTTGAGTTGAAACATTTGCTAGCCCATGGAAGATGTAGTAATAGTAGTTTCAGGAAATAAAGGTTGAAAAACATTATTTATGCCTCTAATATATGTAGGTAGATTGATTGGTATAGAATTAATTTTAGTACATTCTAAGGACTCACTATCACTAGGTGAAGAAGTCTTAGTTTTATCATGTTTACTTATTTCATCCCTTGTAACATACAAAAATGCATCCATTAAGCTCTTATTATTATTGAGATGAGTAATCAATGTTTTTTTATCTTCCATTTGGAATCAGGTTTTTGCATTAAATTTTCTATTGCTTCACAAATGAAAATTTTAATATTTGCAACAAAGTACAGTAATCAAGAAAAATAAAAAACCCTAATTTTCCTAGGGTTTAATGTTCAAAGATAGAGTTCACTAAATTTTTAACCCTAAAATGATTCTAGATTAGCTTATTTAGGATTAAAGGGGTAGAGATAGCTTAGGGCACAAAGATGGTAGATTATCTATAAAGCAATCCAATTAGATGCTAAAACTTAGATATAAACATATGTTGAATTCATTAGACTAATATAGGCTAAAAATAGTAAGTATAACTATGATAGATATGGAAATGACAAAGAAACAAAGTATTTAGCTAGTTATGATGCTAATACAGTTCTGGGTCTAGAACAGGCACGAAGTAGACTAGAAGATGAGTCTAGAACAGTCAGTAAATTTTGGATTGAGTGCCTTTGGAGCTATAGACACTAGTATTAACCTGGGATAATTGTGTTGACACTAATGTCTAAACCTGATGTAGGTGTCTTGTATGGAATACATGTTAGAAAAGGATGTGACCACCTAGATGTTTCTAGGTTTGTCTTCACCTTCATTTTGGTGCATTCATATCTAGGTCATGAACTATCACTCTTCATAAAATTAGAAAACCCTAGTTCTTCATCTTCTTAGTGCCCTAGGGAAAAATGGGTTAGTGGGTATATGGTGTCGAGATAACTCCAAAGGCCCCTCTGTCAATAAGTGTTGTCCACATAGACAATACTTTGAATATGGCCTCAAACTGATGTAGTTATCCTCTACATGTTGGCTTGTGTGTGAACTATGCAATATGTGCAAAGCAAGTACAATAGTGACCTATCTTGTAACTTAGAAAATATAGCTTTTGGGTTGCTCTTTTAGTTCTTCAAACTTGTATGTGTTGTCCCTATGAGTGATATGCAAGTATGAGAAAATAGGGAAGCTTTGCTTTATCAAGTGTTTGATTGAGTGCTTTGATAAGTTCCCTTAGGTCTTTTTTTGAATGTATGTTAGGTGAGGAATGAATGAGGGTTGATATTGTATTTATATCAATTCCTTTGGAAAAGTAACTCACATTAAAGAACTTAGGCTAACCATTAAGATACATTTCATTTGTAAATTAGATGAATTTATGGTATTGACACTTATGACAGATTAGGACACTTGTGTCAATGCAAGTGTCTATCCAGGATGATAGTGTCTAGGGAACAATAAAGTAGGTACATACTTAGAACTTGTAGGTGTAGAAGATAAGTAGGTTTTAAGCATTATAAGAAATATATAAGGTTTAGGTCATCAATATAAGATTGATCAAACTAAGATATAGGCCAAGGGACACAAGATAGAGTAGATGTGAGACTTTAGAAAGTGGGAAAGGTCTAGAACTAAGAGGAACGACCAAGGTCTAAGTTTTCCAAGTGTACATTACTAAGGTGCTATATAATCTATAAATATTATCTATAATTCTCATACTACCATATAAACTTGTCATACTCAAATAATTATTATACAAACAAATGTAAGCAAAAGCATTTTCAAATAAGAGCACACATCCATTTAAATCCAAATATCCTAAGCAAACATTCACATATATATATATTTATATATATAATCGGTGCCAAGTTTATTAAATATAAAACATCAGTCATATGTAGGGGCATATCCCTGGGTGTATACTCATCATCACTATCTACATCAATAACTCTAACATTTCTTGATGTGGATGCTCCTGGGTACTTCCTAGACCTACATGACCATGATAGCTCTCGTATTATGTCCTCAAATGATCCCAACTGATGTAATGTTTTAACATGATCCCAAAGTAGGGCATCATATCAATATATCATTACCTACATGATCTCTATAACACTCCACTCAGGGGTACTTTTTCACTCAACCTCTACATATAAGTATCTTGCTTGATGGAAACTTTGTGATAAGCTACCACCACCCTATCTAATAGATCAAAAATGGCAGCATGGGCACTCATGATTTCCATTAATATCTCAATAAAGCCTTAAATGGCTATATCCATAGTCACACTTTGAGTGAGGGCCCATACCACATGATAAACCATGGTGACCTACTCCTAATTACCAATAACCAATAAAACCAATTACAAATCAACCAAATTTATTATCTCAAATGTTATAAGTCAATCAAATACAAAATCTAATAAGGTTCTTACATGTGGATTTAATGGTTGACCCATATCTAGGTTGTGTTCCCATGGTCACTCCAATATTACCATCATCTCTTCCACTTCTCTATATTATAGGTACAACACCTGGTGGAACAAATATAACTAGAGATATAATAGCCAATGTACCTTTCCCACCACTACATATAAACATTTATGCATCCTACATCATCTCATGTAGCTAAGGGTATGATGGGATATCTCTCATCACCTGGTTGAGGGGACAGGTCAATAGGTGTTAGATCTAGTCTATTATTGGGCCTATGCCCACTCTTGACTGTCTAAAGCCACAAATATGGAGCTGATGGCACCCCCTGATCTATACCAAGTTGTCAAAGAACATGATCATACTGAAATAGCTCATAAACACCAATAAATTGATCCACTAACCATATACTCACCTAAGTCCTTTGTAGTTCATGCCCATCCTCAGGGCACACAATAAATGTCTTATACGGATGCCATGTGATTTTATCAATTGTAATAATATATAAAATAGTAAGGTACTCCATCATAGTATGTAATCTACCACAAGGGAGTACCCATCACTTTATAAATACTTGAGGATGAGCCTACCTTACTGAGGTTCCACTAACTAGTTACACTACTACAATATGCTCATATGCCCAAACATGAAATAAGGTATTGGCTCCATTATCACCACCAAAACTCTCCAATTTATTTATAAAAATGGGTCAATATTATATGAACCCATGAATATCTCATACCTTCCTCCTCAATAATCTACACAGTCTAAGATGTGCGATATGAAATCATAACATTTCTACCCTCTACTACCATAAACAAAGCCAATAATACATATATAAATTTATATAGCTATGGAACTTCACCTATAATAATATCTAACTAAATTATGATAATTAACTCTACATCTATGGATACCTAGCCTATTTAATAAATATGGGACCACTAAATGTAACCATGGCTACCATTCTCGATAACCTGTGATCTCTCACCCCTGATGGGTAGGTAGAAAATGTGATAAACATCCTCCAAAGTGACTATCATTTCCCCTGTAAGGATCCAAAAAGTACAAGCATCTAGATTCTACCTCTCAATTAATGTTTTAATAAGATGGATATCATATAGAATTTATCCCATTCAGGCCACATAGCCCAACCTAACATGATCAATAATAACCTAGTTGATCACATCTAGACCTAACTCTACAACGGTGGAAAAATTCATCCCATGCTAAAACTCCCATATATGTATATCCTTATGCACATAAAAATGACCAAAACCAAGTGTTATTCAATACATTCCAATGAGAAAAACATATTTCCAATTGAGAATTCAAAAATATATTTTGATGTTTGTGTTGGATGCTAACATTGAGTTGGACGATGCTTCCTTCCAAAATTGGGATACTAACGTCTATAGAACAATGTTATTATCTAAGATGCCAACAAAAATGTCCATCAGCTTATAAAAATAATTTTTTTTTCTAAAGTTAATAAAATTTAAAAAATTCAAAATTACCACATAACTCGTAAACAAGTATGCCTAACAACTCACTAATATCCTGGTCAGCTAGGGTTGTCTGAAGCAAGTCAAATCATAATAGTCATGGAGCTCTCTCGTATGACATTATAAAATTATCTCCAAAGTTAAAATTATAAAAGGTTTAAAATATAAATGAAATGGAAATTTGCTTTAAAACCAAAGATATAGCCCACAAAACTTTAATGATTAACACTTCAATCACCCATATCTCGAGATCTAGTTGTCCAAATTCAAAACCACAAGTTGCGTTGGGATCTAGACAATGACCTCCTTCACATTGCACTAATTTTGATAATTTTTGGTGATAAATTAAAATTTTCCTACATTATTTTATTATACCTAGGCACCATTCAAATTCATGGATATTACTACATCCATATCATATTCCCCTCTTATAAAATTACTAAAGCATATCACCAATACACAATCAAATCTTACACACTTGATCTATATACATCATAGCCACTTCATCCTTTTATGATGCAGTGACTACCAGATTCTATCCCCCTCACCTCAAAATGGGGACATGTCATAGAGGCATGACTTCCTCATTGTCATAGTTTCAAACTACAGTAGGGGCATACCAAAAAGGCATGATCTCAACACTTACACCAGTTCTCAAATTCTCCATATTATAGTGGGTAGATGTTATGGAAACTTGTTCTCCACATTACACTAGTTCTTAGATTCTCTATATTTAGTGGGGTCATGTCATAGAAACATGTCCTCCACACTTAACCGATTTTGATTTTCTCTAGATTTTCTTCACAATATATGTTTTAAATATATATATATATATTTGGGGAAGTATTCTATACCTTGGTACTATCACTATACTAAATTACATGATAGTGGTTCATATGATAATTAAAATGCACCAATCTATGCATAGTACATTATCTTACACCAGATCTGATAGGGGACATGAATAAGGGTTCAATGATTCTATTCATCTAGACATTGAATTATCTTCCAAATTCACTATATTACTATGGACTATTATGATACCTAGGATGGAATGTTATAGATTGTTATCGAGCTAATTTGTTTTCAATAATTGATTCACTTTTATAGGTTGTATTTGATTAAATCATCCAACCTCACCAGATCTATAAGTTGGGTTTGATTAAACCCATCAACTTCACTAGATTTATAGGTGAGCTTGATTAAATCCCTCAACCTCACTAGATTATGATATACATGATGAGTTTGATAAAATTACTCACCCTACATTATATCATATATATGTTCATATTTGAGTTGTGTTGGTTGAGACATAGAACTCTCAACAGTTGTATAATCACTCTTCTTATATCAAGTTGGGGGCATAATCACCTTCCAACTCCCCCTATTCTAGATTTAGCACCTTTAGGGTGTAACCCAATTGACCACTTGTGAACTCATTCATTTTCTTATCTAGAAGATGGATGAGGTCTCAAATCTCTTTCTACTTCTCTAGTCTTTATGGTGGAGCTAGCAATATTCTAGAATCATCCCTATACAACATATACACAAGTGTCCTCTATCCATATTCTTTATTTATTTTTATGTTTTCTAGTATTTCTCATTTAAATACTATATGTGTTGATTAATTTGTGACATGCTTGTGGTTTTAGGGAACATTCAAAAAAAAGGGAGAAAATAAAGTTTAATCAAAGATAAGGTGTGTTGTACAACTAAGGTATGCATTTTATTTTTCTTTAAACTAGTAATTTTAGTTTCATGTATTACTATATTAAATAATGGGGAAATGTAGATACCCATATTTAGTACAAGCACAATTTCCTAGTATGTTTTCATAGCTTTTTGCATGCACAAGCCTCTTGACATAGAGTTAGGCATCTACTGGCATGGTCTTACATGGACATATTTGGTCATGTGTTATTTTACTTGTTTTATTTACCCTTTTTGGCATGTATGTTGTCTAAATTGCCTTTTATTCAATGTATGTCAAAGATCCCCACATGTGCTTCTCTTATCTATGTTTTTATCCTTTGGACACATGCATCTGGGTTAGACACCAATGTAAACATAGGTGTCAACCATGACATAGGTGTCTAAACTTATCTTTTGATCACTTTTTATATTTTTCACCTTGTGACCATTAGTTTAGCCCCTTTTATTTATTCTATTGTCATCTTTTTGTGCACCACTAGGTCCTAATTAAAAATCAAGAGATCCCTATATATACAAGGCTATGGTATAGCTCATATCATGAATAATTATCAAACAAGAACCTCAATTAGCATATAATTTACCTTATTTAAAAGCTATTGAACTACACTACATATTAAATTGCTATAACTAAAAGTTTGAAGCATTTATATAAATCAATTTGCACTTGCATTGATTGTACTATGGGTTTCAATAGGAGAAAGAGCATATAGTTGTATGATCACCATTACACACACATACCTAAGAGGGAGAATTACATATGAATCTGAGGCCCTCTTTAGAGTATACGGCTATGTAGGCAACACTTGACAATAATATGGGTTGTTATGGTTAGCTTGAATCATGTGCTAACCCATTTTTACAAAGTTAAATGAGGCCAAGGGAAATAGATATATGGTTTTACTTATTATATGGATTTTTTGCACATTATAACACATGCCAATGGATAAAACAAACTTACAAGTGATAGCATCACTTTATTGAATATTTAGTTTCATTACTGTACTTATTCTAGACTGGACACATGTGGTGAATCTAGACACCTACATCAATGTTAATATCAAGAACCTGACACAAGCATCCAAGACATTTAAAATGAAAAGAACACAGAGCCTGATCACTAGCCTAAGATAATTTTAAATCATTGTCATAATCCAACATAGAATGTGCAATAAGATACACTTTATTTACCCCTTGATTTTATAACATTTTATTGTATTTATTACACATGGTTAAATAGGTAAATTCTCATTATTTGTTACATAATGTTGAATTTTGAATATTGTCATATTGCATTCAAACAGTTTTATTTGCTTAGTGTGTTTTATCTATTGAACCCATTTAGCATAAAACACTTACCCTTCTTTCTATTGTCCATTTATTCTCGCTAACAATCCTCTTCTCTTTCTGAATTTATCTAATTCTCTCCAAATCTAATAACAATCATTCTTCAATCATTATTTTCATCACTTTAGGGCATCCTTGTGTACCTAGTCTTTTTACATCATATTCATTATATGGAAATTCATTCTACCATATGTACATACATTTTCATACACCTATCAAGTTCATGTCATCCATTAATGTGATCATATTATCATTAATTAATGTAATAGGTTCAATCCTTGATCTATTCTTACTAATAAATCAACCAATTTAATCAAATCAATGAATTCACTCTATTTGGGGTAATTGAATCATTTAGTCCAAACTCATAGCTTTCACCATTTTTGGGGTAAGTTAGAGCATACATCTCATTATCGAGATAGGTCATTCCCTAGTGTACCCTACTTGGGGCAAGTTAAGCTCACTACATTCACCCAGTTTGGGTCAAGTCAAAGTGTGCAACTTATTTTGAGATGCATCCTTCCCAAAATCCACCCTTCTTAGGGCAAATCAATTCTCCATCATTGGAAAATAAATCATGCAAGCATTAACTCAAGTGGGTTAATATTATCTGCAGGATAATTTCATCCTTCATCATTACATCCTATATTCTAACCCTCTTTCTTCATTGTCATCCCATCCTCTCTTTTTCGAGAGCCCATTCATGTCTTTCATTCTTGCATGCCCTCTCAAAGGGGCATCATCCATTACATTATTTCATCATCATTATCTTTTTTTTCCACCCTTTTTTGGCTTCTTATTTATTTGAAAAAATTTTACTCTATTCATCATGTCTTGCAATGCCTTCTCAAAGAGGGGCAAAATGTAGACACCTAAAATCGATCACTTTTTATCAATTTTAACTATCCACTAACATCATCCTAAATCATCTAATCAAGTCATCTATCCATCTAACATTCTTAATCCATTCGCTATTTCCCCCTGATTAATTAATATTTTCTTCTATTGTCACATCTTATCCCACCAAATCACATCACTTCCTATTAGTTAATTAATCTCAATTAATTGGCAAATCTTCTTCTAATGGAAAAATCCATGGAATTTGAAATATCCCTATTTTTCTAAAAAAATTAATCTTATTTTTGATCTCAAGTTCATGACATCATCTACCATGGTATCATATTCCTCTTTCCCAAGGTAATTGAATGGAGTTGGATAGTGTGTAAGCAAGGTCTATGAGAAGCTCTTACTTCCCTCTTACATACTCAATCCAAATTCTTCCACACTCCAAACTTTCATGAGTGAGATTATTACACACTCAACCTCTCTCATTTATGAGGTGTAGGACTTCTTATCAACCATTGATCTTGGCCTTCATCCAATGGTCGACATTCATCATCAAAGTTTATAAATGGAGGAACTATTCTCCATTGTAGACAAGCTTTTTGTGTTAAACTTATGCTGCCAAATATCTAATAAAAGCTTTGTTAATTAATTCAATTTCTCAATAAATCATGCTTAGTGCAAGGGAGATATTGTCCAAGTGACATCACAACATTACTAAAGACCTCAAACACCATATCCAGGCCAATCTAAACTTTAATTTTGGCTATAATGAGACATCCATGAGGAAGTTATAATTGTTTGATTTTATCTTCAATTTATTTGTTTGTCACTTCTTAGACCTTGCCCAATCCGAGGACATGCACATAGGATATTAGTTTTGCATGGTTTTGGTTTGATTTTCATGCTAATAAGAAACTAACCTCTTTTCCAATCATGTGATCACACAAATATTTAAAAAATAAAAATAAAAAATATCAATTAATTCAAAAAACTAAGAATTTGATTGTACATAGCTTTTAGATTGTTGCATCATGTTCTCCTATTTATTTGCATGTCCGATCATTTGATCAATTATTCCACACCCTTGGCTTTTGTTTATTTTCTATAATATTGACCCTATTATTCTACTTTCCATATCTAAATAGCTCAAAATAGTGATATATTTTATTACAATAGTCCATTTATCTCTCTACTTGCATAGTTTATGCTAAAATCTTATCATTTTTCCCACAAGACAGAATCACCCAAAACATGACGTAACCATTTCCCATTACTATCCTAGTTGGTTGATAATGTCCTCTATATTTTTATACCCAAAACCACATTATAGAACATAGTGCCTTAATTCTATCAATTTTCATATTACTCACTTAGTTTTATTATGAAAATCACTATCATATATGTAAAAATCACTCTTTTTTCAAGTTTTATTATTTATACATGTGACATATTTTGACACATGTACATTTGAAACAATAAGAATGTACAATCAATATTTTGCATACTATTCTTATTCATGCATACTTCGCAATATTCCAATGGGGGCATCTTATTCATGTGACCATATTGTTGACCAATTTTTGGTCCTACAGGCCAAAGTTGGGCACCCCCTCCTTTTTCTTTACAAAGAGTCTTTCACATCCATGATTTGGCTAAGTCATCCCTCAACTTCCTTGTGCAAAATACCCCCTGTCAAACCTATTCCATGAAAAAGCCAAGTGTTTTGTCTTTTTGCTTAGCCAAGTGCATTATGGGTTTGTCAAGTGCAATTACTCCACCTATAGCAGTGCATTTTGGGTTTTACAAATAACTTAACTTATGAAATTTTAATAAGCTAAGTCACTTTAAAAACCTGATTTGGTCCTTGTAATGTTATTTGGACTTTTTAAGTGTCTTTACTTATAAAGGTTTATAACTAAATTCACTTACAAAACCCGATTTGGTCTTAACAGACCAAATCGAGTTTTTTAAGTGTCTTTACTTATTTGCCTTATTAGCTAAAGTCGATGTGAAACCCAAAGTAGAATCTCCTGGGAAGTCTAAAATGTTATATCAATAAGGAATCAAGTTTTAAAAGTGATTTTACTTGAAAGCTTCATGAGTTGTTTACATTGAAGAACCCAGTTTGGTCTAACATGCTAACCAAGGCAACTTTGGACTCAAAGTGTCCTTGTGAAGGGCACCTTGGTCGGTGGCAGGACCAAATCAAAAGTTTTAAAGGGGAATTTCACGACACAAAGTGCCATTGTAGAAGGCACCTTGAGAAAGATGAAGACCATTTCAAAAATCCTAAGGAGCACTTTTGGATGAAAGAAACCCTTGTAGAGGGCACCTGGGTAGGAAAAGAAACCATTACAATTTCCCTAAAGGGTAATTTCGGAAGCTAAGTACCCTTGCAGAGGGAACCAAGAGGAAGTGAAGAACAAAGATAAAAGGCCCAAAGGGCATGTGCCCTTTGAGAAAAGAAGAAATCAAAAGAAATAATTCGTTCAGAAATTTTGTCTAAAGGAAAGCGTGGCAAAAAGCTTGGAATAAAAGAGTAGAGACTGCCAAGAACCTGAAGGCTTCATAAGTCAAAAACAAACCAAGAAAAAGCTAAGGTAAAGGAGAAGGCAAGGAAGAGACAAAACATAGGCAAATTAAAGAGTGAAAAAAGATAAAGTGAAGAATAGTTTCAGTAGCCGACAAGGTCAAAAGGTAAAATCAATGACCACTCAAACCAAGACAAGTGGCATAGACAACTCAGCTAGGAGAATTAATACATTTGGTGAAATATATCTACCAAAAACCAATAAAATAGATTGGTTTTCAAACTATAGAGGAGATCAGTCCATGTTTTCACACTTCACCATTAATGCACAGTCAATTGCACCCAACATTGAAGAGAGCATGGTCCAACCACAACAACTAGGGGATGGCTTTGTTAGTTTCTAGGAGTATCTCATGCTTTTGCAGGCCCAGGACAGCAAGGGAGATGGCTCTTCTATTCATAGTTTGAAGAATACGGTAGCATCATCATCATTTATTATGACCAAGTGTTTAACTCTAGTATGGGTCTCCATTCCTAAGAATTTGTCAGCATCTTATTTCTAGCTCTCTCTATATTTGTAACTTCTCATTTGAGAAGATATCTCTCAACTTGTATGGTGAAGCCTAGTAGGAATTTACCTTGAGTCAGAAAGAGCATTTTACCTCTATGTGAGCTTACACTTTTGTATATGTCTATGGTTTTATCTTGTGTTAAGTCATTTTATTTTCATGATTTCATAAGTTTATTCCAGCATATCTAGTGCATAGTGATTTTCTTCTCTTGTAAGTCACTAGAAGTGTCTGAAGAAGTATAAGAAATTGAATAGGCTATGCAGTAGTGTGTCTCAGAACACCTCTTGTAATAGTTTCTTCCTCCCTGTATCTTCATAGGACCCCCTATTGAAATATTGATGTAAGGAATTTGTTCTCACTCGAATGAAGTGTATGCTTACTGTCCATGGTTCAAAGTGTATGCCAAAGCTGAGTAGACCAATTATTTTGGTGCATCACCTCTTAGCTTAGGTCCTATTTTTAGTATTTTCTCTCCCTTTTCATCCCCTCTATTGTTAGTAGTAAGAGATCTAGAACATCAGGGTGCATTAAGGAGAGCTAGCCTTTAATCTAGAGATTCATCCCTCACGTTTGCCACCCACAACAAGAGGGATGTCTCCATTGTGTCACGTGGATGAAGAGAGTTGAGCCTCCCTTGAGAGGGTGCAATCCACTACATCAACATATACAAACCTTTTCTAGTGGATATATATTGTTAACCCTTCTTGTAAATTGTTCAAATATTTCTCCCTCCTTTAATTTTAGTTTCTACTATTATTGGTTTCCATATTGTAAAAATACAAAAAAAATCATAGATTTCAAAAATACATAAACATTAAAATATTCTAAAAATCTAAAATCAGGCCTTAAACATGATTAGAAATCAATTTTATACCTTTGAAATATGTCATTTATCTCATGATTAGTAGAAAGCATATTATTTATATATCACACTTGTATTTCATCGGTATACATGAGTGTTGTATATGACATATATTTTTTCTAAGGACTAATATGTTGGAATTCCTTTACCCATTGCCCTTGCTAATTTGAGGGAATCTTATTTGTGGGTGATATTATATAGGTGTTATTATTCTATAACCCCTATACTGTTGAGAATTTATCTAATTACAAATATCCTCCTAAACATTTTTATATTACATAGTGTACATCAATATGCTATATGCTAGGATATGATCACATTACATATACATAGTTTAGACTAGATTTCTAATTATTTGTTCCATTGATGTTATTTACTTGTATATATTAGATCACATGATGCTTATCTATTGTGCTGGCCCTTGGCCCTTATGTGTAAAACTTGATTGGTGCATCTCTATGAGATCTTTTGTGTGTGAGAGACATTTGACCATGTCATTTGATTTTAGCCCTTGGCCCTATGTGTGTGAAACATTTAAACATGTCCCTTGTTTATGACATTATTCATGTTTATGCATGATATTCATGACTTTTGAACATGTCCTTGATTTTGGCCCTTGGCCATTCTATTTTGATTTTTTATATCTTTGTGTTTGTTGTGTTTGTGTTCATTGAGCTTGATGGAGTTTGATAAGTTCCATTATCAATAGAATGCACTCTTAACATAATATATTGATTATAATTCTAATTCTATGAGATTCATTGATATACTCTATAGGTCTTGCCTCTTAAGTTCTAAGCAAAATTCAAACATCTTACCATGCTAACACACTTTTTTCCATATGTTACAATTTTCAATGATGACATATATACTACACATATTTTAAGTTAATGTTTCTTTTGAGATGAGTGACTTTTAGAATAAATTCCCTTGCCTCAAAATGGGGGGAATTTCAAAGGGATTATCATGCATGAGATAAGCCTTTTTTAAAGAGAAAAAATCAGTTTTTGCACAAATACAATTTCAAAAGTTGCAAAAGGTTACAAAATAGTTATTGACATCTATTATGGGAGCATATGCATGCCTATTTTTAGTTTCAAAGAGAAAAGTCATAAATTTTCAAAGTTCAAATAGAAATTGTAATGATCATTTACATATAGTTTCAAATTCTACAAGTACAATGGGGACATGATACAAGTTTATACCACATTCTTCATTCTATTTTGCTAGCTACATGGTAGCAACACAGGTGTACTCCATTCTCTTATGACCATGCATTCAGGTATAAAGTTATAATTGAATCTATAAGACATCTTCAGTGGTTGACTCAATTTAAGTACATAGTCCATGAATTGGAGTTCATTATTCACTTCAACATTATGCATGCAAATCCATTTGGATTTTAACCTATTTCACATATTGGGGCTAAAAATACTAGATGAGATAAATTAAGGTTTTAACATCCCTAAATGGGTGTTATTTTCATTCTAAAATTGAAAATTTGAGTTGGGGTTTGATCAACACCAATCTTCTCCAATGGTTTAGCTAAGGAATCATCTTCTCCAAGTGTTTCATGGGAGGCATTAATCCTCCAATGCTTCAAAGAAGAATTATCACCAAGAAAATTCATAAAGATCAGCATTGATTTTACACATGCAGGTGTATTCATTCCATATTCTCATTTCATTTTTTAAATTGTTAAAGTTCAAGAAATTTTTAAATTTATTAAAGTTCATTTTAATTTGCAAATTGTCAAATTTCAAACCAAATTTCAAAATTTTCAAATTTCAATTTTTAAAAGAATGAAAAAATACTAGGGATAATAGTGTTAAATGTTATTATCCCTATCTATCATTCCTATCTTTTTCCCACCAATTTTTCATTTTCAATCAAACCCTCCCTTATGTCATCCTCCATGTTTTTAGGCTTCCTAGAGTGTGGTCATCTCATTTTAATTGCTAATAAGGCACACTCAAGTCACTCATTTGACAACTTGGAAATTTCAAATCAAGGGCCTAGTTACATAAGTGCACACTGAGCAAAATTTCCCTATTCTACTCAGTTTAAGTTCTAAACACCTCAAATAATTCTTAGCCAAATCTCAAATCAAATTTATGCAGTCCAAATCTTGGATTATCAAGTATTCAAGCTAATTGTAGATGCATTCATATAGTCAAAGCAACACAATTGCATGAAGCACTTAGGTAGGAAAACTACATCGGGCTTGACTTCCCTCCTTGGAGTATTGGATATGTAGGCAATATTTAGTCATCATGGGGTGACTAAGGTCAGCTCAACCAACTACACTTATCTTTTTCATACTTGCAAATCATTTAATCATTGCATGCCTATTAAGGTTTTAACTTCAAGAATCTATCTACATATTTTTCATGCATCTTCGAAGACAAAACTAGTGCACATAGGCCCATTTTTTACTATCACATGCGATTTCCCCTAAATTCCTAATTTTTACAAAAATATAAAATCAATAAACAGGGACAACATAAACCAACAATCATGTCCCTATGCAACATTCCTATATTTTCATGAACTTGGATCTAAATTATGGTAAGATTATGGTTTCAATCTTGTTTTCCTATTTCTATATTATTTCAATCAAACATATGAATCAAAAAACTAAGTTCATCCTTCAACTGCATAGTTTAGTTATGTTTGGAATCATTCTGTTTTGTTTATTTTAGTAATTTAACTTTAGTGTACTATTTATA
This sequence comes from Torreya grandis, assembly GCA_037957365.1. Taxonomy (NCBI): domain Eukaryota; kingdom Viridiplantae; phylum Streptophyta; class Pinopsida; order Cupressales; family Taxaceae; genus Torreya; species Torreya grandis. Next base: position 4,173,355 of record JARHVA010000384.1, read on the forward strand.
AGTGCATTTACAACAACCTACATTATTAAATTCTATGTATTATAATTAGGATTAATTACCACATTAATTTAATTCAAGATAAAACAATATGGATTTTTTCCCCATCATCTAGTTTTTGGCATGACCATGGTAATTCTAACTAAGAGTAAAAAAAAGGTTACTAAAGAAATAAATTGTTGTGATTGACTCTTCAAGATGAATCAATTGATTATTACATTGTGCAAGGGTGCCATAAACATGAATTCCAAAAAATATCCAAAATTTAGAGATACTAGAGACCTATACTATTTTGGTCATCTTCCCGAGACAAATCCAATGACTATTATTTCTAAAGGGTGTTAAAAAATGATTACATATTATTTCTTAACCTAGATGTCTAGTGTAAATAAAACCATAAATTCCCCTTAGATAAAACATTTTCTACTTTGGCCTCCATAACATAATGTAGTTAATTCCACCCTGAATAAAACTAGATCTAGAAAAAAAATTACAATAAAAGATAATAGATTTACTAAACAAATTTCTTTTTGTTCCCCTATGCTGCCCCAAATGCATAACAAAATTAACCTAAATTAAATAACTTATACCACTTGTAATAAACTTACTAGATTTTAAAATTAGAATAATAGAGACATAATAACATCATTCACTGGTATAAAAGAATAAATACATACAATATAAATCAAATGATAGCATAATACTTGAAAATAGAACTAAATTACATCAAGGGGGAAACCTAGAAAGTCCTTGTAATAAGAATAATCCTCAATATATGATCATAATATCCTAGCATTACCTACCATATATATCCTAATTAGGCTATAGGAAATTGTTTTATTTGGAATTAGATTAATCAAGTAAATTAACCCTAATTCTAATAAATAGAATAGAATAAGTCAAGGTGTTGTAAATTTAATTTTAAACATCATATTTAAAATTAATTATTGAAATAGACAAAATTAAATGATTTCAAACAAGGCTAACTATGCAAATGAAAGATAAACTTAATTATATTTGCTCATTTGATTTACTGTGTTGACTGATAGAATGCAAAAATGGAAAAATAAGAATAAACCCATAAATTGGATCTAAGGTTGTGCAAGGAAATTAATTATGAGTAAGGACATGAATGATTAAAAATATTTACCTTGTTGAGTGATTTTATCCTTTTGTAAAAAAGCTAGAAATTAGGTTATGATCGCATGTGATAGTTGGAATAAGGTATGTGTGCATTGATTTTACCTTCAAAAGTGTGAAGAAGACTTGAGGATAGCTTTTTCAAGTTGTAAACCATAATATGGCATGTGATGATTGAAAGACTTATAAATAAGATAAGGAGGAGTGTAGTTGGGTTGAGTTGACCTTAATCACCCCCACAATGACTAAACATTACCTACATATCCTATACTCCAAGGAGGGAAATGAAGCCCAATAATTATACTCCTTTGACTATATGAATCCATCTAGAATCAAATTGAATACTTGATCATGATTTTTTTAGGGATAAATAAAATAATCTTGTGACTTGGCTAAGGATTGCTCGATATGTTTAGAATTTGAATTGAAAAGAATAGATAACTTTTACTTAGTGTGCACTTGTGTAAATAAGCCTATGTATTGATAATGCCAAGTGAAGTAATAAGTGAATTGAGTGTGTTTTGTATCAATTCAAAAGGGATGACCACATGCTAGGAAGCCTAAAAACATGGAATATGACCTGAGGGAGGGTTTGATTTGAAAATTTGACCATTGGTGGGAGAAGGAAAAAAATGTTACATAGGGACAATAATACTTACCATTATTGACCCCTAGGTAAAAGTGCCAAGTTTTAGATATGGATTAGATCATGCATAGGCATAATGGTGTTTTTATCAATTAGAACATTTATGTATGTAATGAATGATGATTTTAAGATAACAATAAATATTGTCTTGTGCTTAGGATAGGGTAAATGGGCAAAATAGGTATTAATTAAGTACACAAGTTAATTAAATAGTAAGAGGGATAAAACTAACATGATCAAATAGTCATGACCAAAATTAGGTTACTACATTTTTCCCCTCTTTATTATATCAATGAAATTTATAGATTAAAGGAAAGTTATATCTTAGTGTGTAAGACATACTTTATCTTTGAGCCAGTACTTCAATCATGTAAGGGGTCATATTATTTAACAAACCCTAAAAACCAAATTAAGTAGAATTTGTTATTTTAAACATATAAATTTGAAAAGCTTGAATTTGAACTTTTAAAATTACTTGAAATTTTAAAATTTTGAAAATTGTTTGAACTTTTCAATTTTGAAAATTGCTTGAACTTTTAAAATCCTGAAAATTACTTAAAATTTTTACATTTGAAATGAGAATATGTAAGTAATATGCATGTATATGTAAATCCAATTTTGTTCTTTGTGGATTTGCTTTGTAATGATGCTTCCTTGAAGCATTGGAGGATTAGTGCCTATTCATGAAGCACTTAGATAAAATGATTCCTTAGCTAAACCATTGAATAAGATAGGGGTGATCAAACCCCAAATTGAATTTACACTTGTAGGATAAAAATAGCACCCATTGAGGGACATTGAAACCTCAATTTACCTTTTCTAGTATTCATATCCCAAGACATGAAATAAGTTTAAATAAAAAATAAATTTGCACACATAATGTTAGAGTGCACAATAATATCCAAGTTATGCATTACACACCTAAATTGAATCAACCACTGTAGATGGCTTGTAGATTAAATTACAAATTTATTCATGAATATATGATCAAAATGAAATGGAGTAAAACGATGCTCCTACCATACCTTTAACTAGTAAAATAGAACTTAAAAATGTGGCATGAGTCTATAGCATGCCCACATTGGAACCATAGAATTTGAAACTATATGTTGACGTTCATTGTAAATTTTGATTGGAAGTTTGAAATTATGTGAATTTAAACTTTTATCCTTAAATATGAGTGTATATGAATGGAATATACCTCCATGATATATTCCAATACTAAATTTTGAAATGTTTTATAACTTTTGAAACTGCACTTGTGCCAAAACTATTTTTTGCTCTTTGAAAAAGGCTTATCTCATGCATGAGAAACTCATTAAAATGCCTCACTTTTGAGGTTATTTAATTTATCTTTAAATTCACTCATCTAAAAATTAAATTTAACTTAAAATTTGTAGTAAATATATCATCGTTAAAAAATATAGCATTTGTAAAAAGTATGATAGCATTGTAAGATTTTTGAATTTTGTACATAACTCGTGAGTCAAGTCCTATAGAATATATCAATAAAGCTCATAAAATTAAAATGCATAATTAATAAATTATGTTAGTAGTGCATGATATGTATCATGTCACTTATCAAACTCAATAATCACACACATGACAAGCACAATGATAGCAATATTGAACAAAAAGCCCAACGATCACATACAAGGAACATGAAAAAACAGAAAATTACACATATAATAAACATGAATAATGTCACAAATAAGGAACATGTTCAAATGTCACACAAAACATAAGGCCAAGGGCCAAAATCAATGGAAATGTTTAAATGTTTTGTACAACACATAAAATATCATAGAGATGCATCGGTCAAGATTTTACACACAAGGTCTAAGGGTCAATAGAATAAATAAGAAAAATTAAATTGTTGATATATAAGCAAATAACATAAATGGAACATATAATTTTAAATGTAATTTAAACTATGCATATGCAATGTGATCATATCCTAGTAAATAGCATATTCATGTACAGTGTGTAAGATAGAGATGTTAGCAAGACATTTGTATATAATATAAAACTTAATAGGGTAAGGATCATAAAATGATAACACCTACATATTATCACATGTGGATAAGATACCCCCAGTTTAACAAGTTTAGTGGATAGAGGCAAGTCCAACATCTTAGTCTTAAAAAAAATTATATGTCCTACAGAGCACTCACATACTAGTGAAATGCATGTATGGTATAGAAGAGTATGTTATCTACTAATCATGAGATAAATAACATATTGAAAAGATGTAAACTAGATTTCTAATCATGCTCATATTTTATTTTTATATTTTTTATAATATTTTAGATATTTTTGAATACATATTTCACCCTTGTAGACAAACAAGCCAACATGTAAGGGAGAACTACATACTTTTTAAGGCCCTCTTTAGAGTATTAGATATGTAGGCAATGCCCATTAATAGAAGGGTCCTTGGGAAGAGTGACAACCTGTGATATATATATATATATATATATATATATATATATATATATATATATATATATATATATATATATATATATATATATATATTAAAGATGATAGAAACCTATAAGGCTGCAGTTGGTCACATATAGATCTAGTTAGTATTTTGTACTGGACACCTATGTCAAAATGAGACACCTACATTGACGTAATTATCTAGATTCTATGTAAGCAGCCGAGGACACAACATGTAAAATTCGAAGATCTAATGACTATTTTAGGATCTTGATCCAGTTTACTTTGAATGTGTTTCAGCCCATATCTACATGCATACATTAAACCGACTAATTAATCTTGTTTTTAATTTATTTCAATATCAATCAATTATTATACTTTATATTTTTTTGGCATACCTCAGTATTTGAATTCAGAGTATTGTTTATTTGAGTTTACAAATCAATTGGCATGATATAGATTTGTGTATCACCCTTGTGCATAATCACTTTTATATTATTAATCCTATTTACCCTTGTAATATCAATATAGAGTTAAACATTTGGTAAACTTTATAGGAGTGTGTTTTAGGGTTTTTTTATGATTTTTTTGATCTCTCAATTGTTACAATTTATTTCAAAAATCTAAATTTATTTTCTTAAAATCATGTTTATTATCGATAAAAAAGAACTTTTTCCTCCTCTTAACCCTAATGAGGGAGATAACTACCATCCTTCTAACCAATTCCATGCCATCACTCCTTTAAGGGGTAAGGTTGATGGTATGTGTATGCATGTTCAATCCAAACCACCTAAGACTTCTGCTTATGAATCCCTAAAAGATCAAAACATCATTATGAGCAAGTTAATGGAAGAGTTACAAAATCAAAATTAGTATTTCAATTCAAACACCACATCCTTGGAAAATTAGATTACACACTTAAAAAATTCAAAATATACTATTGTTAATCATGTGTTTTCATCTTCCTCTAGCAATTTTATACCCAACAAGGTTTCACGTCTAAATGAAAAGCTACAACATAATACATATACAACAAGTAATTAAAAAAGTGAAAAAATCCAAATAAGAGTCCAAGTGAAATTTTTGGAGAAATGCTTTGAAACAAAGTGATTCAAATACCTCCTCTACATCCTATGTGGAGTTAAAAATACTATTATGTATATAATAAATGTATGGGGATCATACAGATTGTTTTTTTGTATTAAATAACAAAATGCATAGTCAAAAATATAGTGGTGATTCTATCATAGATATATCAACCAAGAAACCCACTCATATTACAATTACCTCTCCTAAAGGACAAGTTCTAAAACAAAAAATATGGGTACCAAAAGATAATTTAGGACAAAAACACTTAGAGCAAGAAAAGATTCAAAGTGAAATTTCACAAAAAGAGAAGAATAGAAGTTTTAAAATTAAACTCAAGATAAGCAAATGAGCATTATAAAAATAGGGTTTCTAAAAAATTAATTTTCAAAGTAAGACATGCCTAAAAATTTAAATGATACAAATATGGTTGCTAAGGATCCAAAAATAATATCTACTTCATACATAGAGAAACAAACTATTAAGTACACTACTACAAAGTCTAACTTTCATCCTCAATTAAAGAGGTCAGGGCACAACTTACATCTTTCCATAGTGTGTAAAAAAATATACATGACTCTTATTTATCTCACAATGAGATGCTAAATTTTGACAATGATGAACATACTCAAGAAAAAAAAAATAAGAAAGAAACTCCAATATATAGTGCAGCTTATTTTTCATACAAAGATGCTCAAAATGATATCTCACAAATTCAAGAACAACATAATAAGTTTCATCTTTCCTATACTACTAACATATAAGATTGGTATGATCGTAATGCCATAAAATATTGGTATGACCCTAATGGTACTCATTACATAGCACATGAATTTGATACACATGATACAAAACCTTCACATAAGCATTTCCTTGATGAGTGTATTGGCTTCTAGTAGTACTTTACCTTGTACATGTATTTTTTGCTTACCCTTCCAAATATTGCAAAAACATTCAGAAAAATCATAATTACCAAGAAAAATCAGCATGTTTCTAGTTGTACTATTTCTTATACATGTGTTGTTTACTTCATGATAGTAGATAACATATCATTATTTTCCTATATACATGTGTTTCATGCTTAGTTTGAGTTGGATACATGCATACTTAGATACATGATATTTGTATGTATATATGTTGAGACTTCTTCCACTCACATCCCAAGTACATTGAGGGCATCTACTTCTTTGATCATAATACACCCAGGTTACATTATTCTATGATCACTTTCCATTATCATATTTGGGTTTATATATACTTACACATACCTATATCGATACTTATACCTTTCACAATGTACTTGATATGCTATGTACTTAATATTTTTTCCTAACACATATATCTAGAGACTATTATGATATGTTTATGCTAGTTTTTTATTATTCCATAATTTCATTTTTCAACTTCCTTGATTATCTTGCTTTGCTTGCTCTTGTGTTGTTTATTTGAGCATTTGAATATGCTCCATTGTTTATATCCCCCATGCCTTTGTTTGCCTATTTTCACATTTGAACATCATAATTTTTTGTATATGGACATTTGAATATGTTATTATATGCTTTGTGGACATTTAATTAAGTCATATCATTTTGATTGTGCAAAATTTGAACATGCCCCTTATATGACGTCTCTTTGGATCATTTTTTTTTGTTTTAATTTTGATTACTCTTGGATGTGTGCTTGATTGATTTATGAGCTTTTATTGTTACTCTCTAGGCATTGCCATGATATATATCATGCATTTTAGGACTTGATGTGATCACATTTTGTGTGCTTCAATGATATATTTACCTAGACATGTTCTTCCTATATGTTACATGATGTATTCACATCTTATGTAGTTATCGTATCCTTTTGAGGTAAGGTAACTACCATTTTATACTCCCTAACCTCAAAATGGGGGGCATGTCATAAAGACATGATCTCCACATTTTTCACAGTTTCAAATTATATTAGGGGTATTTTATGGAGACATGTTCTCCACACACAATTTCTCAAATTCTCCAGTTTTAGTGGTGACATGTTATGGAAACATGTCCTCCACACTTGCACAATATTTCAAATTGGCCAAATTTCATAGTTATGTTAGGAATAAATTAGAAATTGATGCAGAATAATTTTACAGAATCAAAAATAATAATAGATATGAATAGAGATGCATAAAGAATAGAAATAAGCATGCACAATAATAAGACCAGATTTAACATGGTTCACCCAATGTGAGATACATCCACTAAGAAACACTTACTCAGATTTTATTACAAGCCACAAGAGTACAATCCACTCTCAGATCTGTCTTCTAACAATTACAATGCATAAATATTGTTTGGAGTTACACTCAACAAACCCTCCTGAATTTGCACCTAAATTCAAAGACTCTATTCTTACTTCTCAAACCCTTGTTCTCTTAATGTATTACCTATTGAATATTCATATATACATAATACATCGACATAGCGATTTTATAAAATAATGGGGGCCAAAACCATAAGCAAAGTCAACCTAAAACGGTTCTGCATTAAGGGGGTCTAAATTTTTTTAGATGTATAGTATTTGAAATACATTATAATTTATAAATAGGCTCCACAACACAACAATATCCCACTTAGAGATTTTATTTCATCTAAGTAGGCTTCTTAATCCTTCACTATCAACTATGAAGGCCAACCGAAACTAAGCATAGCTTTAATTTATACCTTGTGACCACTTTGGTCATCATGTCTATAGGATTCTAATAGATATGAATCTTTTCTAACTTCAAATTATCTTCCTCCAAAGATATCCTAATGAAATGGTACCTCAACTGTATATGTTTCATCCTAGAGTGGAAAATGAAGTTCTCTTCTAGATGTATAACACTATAACTATCACTATATAGCTTCCCTTCCTCCTGCTTATACCCTAACTATTCAAGCAACTATTGTAACCAAATCATTTCTTTGTTTGTCTCTGTCGTAGTAACATACTCAACCTTTGTGGTTGAAAAAGCTATAATTTTTTGTAGTCATGATATCCAGCTCATCACTATATCACCTATAATAAATACATATCTTGTTCTACTCCTACTATATAAATCTCTATCTATGTTTGAATCTACATAACCACGCAAAGTGGTGTCTAATCCATCATAGCTTAAAACTATCCCCATGGTCCCTCTTAAATACCAAAGGATCCACTTCACTATCTTCCAATTTTCTCTACCTGAATCACTCATGTACCTACTTACTGCTTCCACTACATGGGCAATATCTAGCCTAGTGCACACCATGGCATACATCAACCTACCAACTGTTGATGAGTAAGGTACATGTGACATCTAGATTTTTTCTTCCTCTATCTTGGGATATTACTCCTTTGATAACTTGAAATGACCTGCCAAAGGAGTCCCAACTGATTTAACATCCTGCATACTAAACATTTCCAAGATCTTTTTAATGTACTCTTTTAGGGATAAATTTAGATTTTATTTATTCCTATCCTAAGTTATTTTCATACCAAGGATTTGTTTTGCTACTCCCGAATCCTTCATAGTCAAGGAATTACCAAGTTGTTCCTTGAGTACCACTATTTCCTGCATGTTCTTACTTGCAACCAACATGCAATCCACATACTAGACATAGAATAATGTAATTACCATCATCAAACTTCTTGATATATATGCAATGGTCTGAATGACACATGGAGTACCCTTGCTCCATCATAAAACTATGAAATTTTTTGTACCACTTTCATGGAGCTTATTTTAGTCCATATAAGCTCTTTTTCAATTTTCACACCATGTTCTTCTTCCCTATGACCTCATATACCTATGGCTACTCCATATATAAGTCTTTTTCCAAATCACCATGAAGGAATGTAGACTTCACATCTAGCTGCTCTAAGTGCAAGTCTTTCGCTGCCACTATCCTAAGAACAATCCTAATAGAAATCATCTTTACCACGGGAGAAAAAATCTCATCGAAACCAATTCCCTTATTCTGTGCAAACCCCTTTACCATCAACTGGGCCTTGTCATTTTTCTTGCCTCCATCATCTTCTTTAATTTTGTACACCCACTATTTTTTCAATACTCTCTTACTTTTAAGAGGATTTACCAAATCCCAAGTCTAATTTTTCATGAGAGACTGATGTTCCTCATTCATTGCTTATTCCCACTTCTTCCTAACATCTACCTGCATTGAGTATTGAAAGAACTCTAGCTCTCCATTATCAGTGAGTAATAAATAATTAAGAGACGGATAAAAATGTTTAGGTTTCCTTTTTACCCTAGAAGACCTTCTCACCACAGGAGTTTGGGGTTATTGTGGAGTATGTGCCTAAACTATTTGCTTAGACACTTTATCATATACAATGTCCTCCAACACTGTGTAATATTTTTTGGAATCCTCTTTCTGGTCCTACAATTATTGTTTATACACAAATTTCTCATTAAAGACAACATCCCTAGACCAAAATAATGTCTTATCCTTAAGACTCCAAATTCAGAAACCAAAGTCATCCTCACCATAATCAATAGAGGTGAATTTTTCAGACTTAGCCTCTAACTTGGTCCTATCATCCTTATCAATATGAATGAATGTTTCACAACCAAATATTCTAAGAAATGAATAATCAACCTTCTTATTAGACCAAGCTTCCTCAGGTATGCCTCCATCCAACGCAGATGAAGGTCCTCTATTTATCAAATATATAGTCATGTTTACTACTTCTACCCAAAATTGAAGAGGTAGTCCTACATGCAACCTCAAGCTCCTAGCATGATCCCTGATAGTCATGTTCATCATTTCTGACACTCCATTCTATTATGGAGTTATTATAACCATCCTCTATCAAAGAATTCTATTTTTTGAACAGTAATCAAAAAATTCATTATTGCAATATTCCCCACTATTATCAAACTTGAGAGATTTTAACTTGAGACTTGTTTCATTCTCAATCAAAGCTTTCCATATTTTAAATTTATTAAACACATCAATTTTTTTCTAATGTGATACACCCAAACTTTCCTAGTTGTATCATCAATAAAAGTTACATAATAAGATGACCCGTCAATAGAGGATACTTGAGTTATCCCCCATACATCTAAATAAACCAAATCTAACTTATTCTCCTTCCTTTTAGGTCCAACCTTGATAAACTTTACCCTTTTCTATTTTTCATACACACAGTCTTCATAGAAATCTAAATTAGACCCTTTCAATTCAGGCAACTGATCTTTCAAAATTTGTATACCCTTTTGGCTAATGTGACTGAGATTGTTATGCCACAAAGTTACATCTACATCTGTAGTAACTAAATTACAATATTTAGTACTACTTGATAAATACAAGGTACCAACCTTCTTACCTCTTGCTATCGCAAGAGCACCATTGATCACCTTCCAAAATTTTATTGTAAATGTTACCATACAACCTTCACTGTCTAGTTGTCCTATGGATACCAAATTTTGTCTCAACTTAGGCACATGATTGACATCCTTTAGTATCCAAGTGTTCCCATTATACATCTTGATCTAAACACTTCCTTTTCCTAATATGTCATAAGGCTCATCATCACAAAGATAAACATGCCCAAAATCCCCCTGAATATAATCAATAAAATAATGTCTATAAAGTGCAGCATGAAAAGAAGCCCCTAAATCTAAAACCCAAGACTCTGAAATACTGTCAATAGATAGAATTAATGCATCCTAAAAAATATTACCTATTGTCACATTCACCTCTTTGGTGTCTTCCTAATTTTTATTCTTATTCTAAAGAGACCAACAATCCTTCTTCGCAAGCCCGATCTTTCCACAATGCCAGCATATCATTCTGCCCTTTGATTTTGACCTTCCTAGACCATTTAACTTTCCTCACTTTCCTTTTCCTCTAAACTTTTGTCTCCCTCTACTCTCTACCACTAAAGCATCACCTAAAGTAGAAGTCTCTTTAGATATTTTCCATCGCATTTCCTCGTTAAGGATTACTCATATGACATCCTTAAACTTCAACTTGGGATTATTAGAGACCAAGTTGCTCATAGCCATTACCAAGTTATTCCAACTCTCTAGTAAGGAACACAAAATAAGTAAAGCTCTAACTTCATCATCAAAATAAATTTTTACAGAGTTCAACATACTCACAACCATATTAAATTCATTCAAATGATCAGCAACTAAAGCATTTTTAGACATATTCATATTAAATAACTTTTTCATTAAAAATATTTTATTAAAAGTAGAGGGTTTCTCATATAACTTCCATAATGCATTCATGAGACCTTTTATGGTCTTCTCTTATGATATATTAAATGCAATCGAAGATGTCAGGCAAAACCTGATGGCTCTAAGTGCCTTCTTGTCAAACAACTCCCAAGCCTCATCTGTCATATTCATAGGTTGCTTTATTTTTCCTCCCAGTGGAGCATGGAGGTCTTTCTGATAGAGGTAATCTTCTATCTACAAATTCTATGATAATCTTCCATTGTACAATAGTATTCCCACACGTCTAATTTTTTTGAAGAGTAGTTCACTGCATGTCATTGATTATCACATATTATACCTTCATAAACACACAAGCCAACACATAAGAGATAACTACATAAGTCTAAGGCCTTCTTAAAATTATTGTATTTGTAGTAAGTACCCATTAACAAACGGGTCCTTGGGGCAGTTCAACACTGTGATCCCACTAACCCACTTTTCACACAGTCACTCCAAAGATGAAAAACTAAGGTTTGGTCATTTGATAAAGAGTAATAGCCTATGTGTGTGATATGTATACATCATAATAAAGATAACAAAAAACTTAGAAGGCTCCATTTGGTTACATCTAGATACAGTTAGTATTTTTTGGCATCCCAACTAGGATCCACTTCAAAATACATAACTTTTTTTAAATTTAAACAACGTATTCTTCTATTAGATTTTACCATGAGAATCTAATTAGTGATCTAGATAAAATATTCTAAATGAACCAACTTTAAAATAAGCATGTGACATATGTCTATCACTTATCACTATCATCATGTGAAACACATCATAACTGAATATAGGAAGTAATTACAGATATCCAACTATGGCTAGTACAAAACATATAGCCACTGCTATCAATGCATAATAAGTAAATAATTATATCTCATCAGGGATAATGTCTCAATAATAATAAATACAATAAAAATATACATTACAAGGTTCCACGGAGTATGAGTTCCCTAAACTCTAGTATTTATGGTAATCTCAAGTGTCATCTCCATAAAAGTACTATTGTGGAGAAGGAGACCATCATCTGAATACTTTTTTACACCAACCATGGACCATCTATCTCCTACACAATCCCCCATCAGATAATGGCCCTCCTTTCATGGATGAGTAGATAGTGATGGTGAAAGAATTCAGAGAGACAAGCTAGTCCCTGTGTGTTGTATGATTCCTAATAACATACAGTGTACCATAAAGAAATTCATTGTAACATGATATTAAACAAACATGTAAATCATATATTAAATGGCAATGTCTAATTAACATTACTTTGGTCAAAGTTTTCAATAGTTATTAATACCTAGGATCAGTCAATTTCAAACACATCACTTGATCGGATTACTTTCATCTGAAATTAGTGATACTAGTAAGCTAGTGAAGTCCATCTTACTAGTTATTTTTAGATCAGTGCTTAGGGTTGAGGGGTCCCTGTCCCATTTACTCTTGATTGGAGCTCCAACTAGTCAGGGGCATAATAGGGGGCCTAAATCCTTAAGAAAATACCAATGGATGACCATAACTGGCCTAAGAATACCATCAATAACCATAATTAGCCCAAGAATACTAATGATCGATCATAATTGGCCCAAGAATACCAATGATCGACCATAACTGGCCCATAAATATTTAATGATCAGCCACATCCAACTTTTGATACCAAACTAAGATTTGAATCTGGGTGGTGCTTGAAACAACTAAGACACTTTACCAACTCACCCATATCTCATCGGTAAATCTGTCTCGCTACTTACTCAGTACTAGTGATGTGAGATTTGGTTAATATATATATAACCAACAGATTTATACATATTACTTCTTACTAGTAGTCATAAAACATGTTAAACATAAAAATAATCAAAATACATACATTTAGTTTATCAAATATATGAATGAATCACCATTATATTATTTACCACATAATAATAAGCAATAAATATAGTTTATACCAACTAGGTATAATCCATGCTCAGACTACACACTACTAATTTATGTAAGTAGATTTAAATACAGTACAATCTATGATAAATACCAATATCATAGTCCATCTTTTTATGTACACACTACTCAATTTTATACAATCAATCATAATTCTCATGAGAACATAATCTTTCATTTAAATAACTTATGTTTTTAGGAGACTGTATTCATATAAATATAGTTTTCAGTCCCTTGAAAACTTTATGACTTATTTTAACCATCCATTTAGCTATAAGTATAATCATATGCCCCAATACACCTATATATGTAATATTTTTATATGGCTACTTAAATCCATGTATAAATATGTTCTTATATACGAATAATTGTACAACATAATATATATCGTATATAAGTACGCAAATGATAAATAAATACTATATCAACTGTCATTTATTTTTTCAATCAAGAACTTCATATGATTTATACAATCATTATAACTTTCTTGTTCACAAAATATATTGATGATCTTAATAAGATAAGAGATTCGACAATGAAATACTCCATAGTTTTTATCCCTAACTAAATAGATTCCATCTTGACATATTCAAAGCATATATAACTATGTATATAAGTTCTCAAGACAACATATTCTTTCATATTATGGTTCGTAAATAAGTATTTGACAATACACAAATTGTTCTTATATGATACACAAAAAATTTATCAAATAGATAGATATACATGGCAAGATATCAAATTGATTATAGGCATGCATCCTAATGTATGTGTGTGTGTGTGTGTGTGTGTGTGTGTGTGTGTGTGTGTGTGTGTGTGTGTGTGTGTCTATATATATATATATATATATATATATGCCCTGATAAATATTAGTACACTCATGATACGTATCGTAGACAAGTTTACAATAGAACAATATACAATACGCTAGCCAATAATTCTCAATAAGTATAAGTGGACTATGTTACATATACTCATCATTAACATTATACATAGCTTGTAAATAACTAACCATTATGAAATAATCATGGCTTATAACAAACATTAGCCACCAGATCAATATTTAGTAATACATTGAGAGTTACATTATCTAGCAATACAAGTATACTTCTAAATGAAGAGTTTTATATTTAGCATATCAAGTTCAGAGGGCACAATCAATATGATATTTAATATAGTCCTCGTACCAAATGATCCCATACCTATATATAGTAGATCAGTTATAGCACATATGACATTATTATCGGTTATAGTATTTTAATTATATTGAGTTTACATTTCTCACACATATATCATCGCTATATATATTATCTAGTCATATGTGAAGATAACCTAGTTAGCTATCAAGATAATATATTTAACCTTATAATATTAACCGTTATAAGCTATCGATATGTTAACATTATATTCCTTATAATAGATTTATAACCAAATAAAGGATATTTTATTTATACTTTAGGTGGTAATAAAATTCTTATACTTAGAATACACCTATAAGATTATTAACATAATACGGACTTAGTGTCAGTAATTCATAATACACCTATAATGTTAATGCTAAGTATGATGTGTATTCCATAATGCATCGACATATTGATATAATACTCATCATACACTTATAATGTCATCATGATTATTCTTAACTTTACTCAACTAAGCAAGATCATCACTTATGGATTAAACTAAGAAAATGTACAGTGATATAGATATATAATGCATCACCACTTAACATATGCATCATACCACTATAAGTCCATTATATATATCATAATGCCACTATATATTATCACACAATCATATATATTCTATTATACACTTATATTCTTAGTATTAAGATCACCACTTATACACTTCTGGCTTTATACATTCCATGGCTATATATTACCATTATTATATATGTAGTTACCATTATAAAATCATTGCATGTATTTAATATAAAAATTGTTTATATCTTTGTAGATCGCTATATATTGAATATGTAATTCATTACTTTTTTCAGATCAATACAAATCATCCTATGTTATACAGGTTTGCTATTTAAAACTATTGCACTATTTTTTTTAAATGTTAGTATGTGTGTGTGTGTGTGTGTGTGTGTGTGTGTACACATTGCTATATACCAATCAAATCTTAGTTTTAAAGGATATATATATATATATATATATATATATATATATATATATATATATATATATATATATATTGTGTGTGTGCTTTTTATGTCTATTATGTATACCCTGAGCCATTGCATAATTCAAAAACTTATATTGTTTAATACTCTCTATATTTTTTTGATACTCATTGTATATTATTCAATATTCTGAGTAAAGCTTAGATTATATAATAGATCGCTATAACAATATAATATTCAATATTTTGAGTAAAAACTATTTTTAACATGATAAGTAACAAATATTGAGTCATATCACTTTATACGTGATAATAAATACAATTTAACATGATAACAATAGATCTTCACATATTGGGTCATATCATTGTATAAGTAGATACTTGTTGTATAATACTTAGCTATATGTATTTATCCTTTTATAAATATTTATTCTCATAGATTGCCATATTTTACTTAAGGCCATTGTGTCTTACCTAAATATAAGTTCGTTATATAAATATAGGTAAATCTTGATAGTCTCTACCTAAATCACTGCATGCATATCTATTTCTTTGCTCAGATCGAGGTGTATATAGCTAAGGATAACTATAAGAGAAATTTGTGTATAGTTGTTCCCAAATAAAATAATAACCTACTAACCTATAATACCCGCTACCTATATTGACATACTTATGTAATCTAGTTCCTAGCGATATATTGTATAATCCAAAATCTTTGCAATCTGATATAATTAACATGCTAATTGATCTGAATAATATTGTATAATCTGAATAACATGAAAATATATTTTTTAAATGTGGATAAGCACATACCCGTGATTCTCAAATTCGTGCTCTCTTTTTCCTTCTCTCTTCTTCACCTCCACGTCATGCCTCTTCTCTTTGCACTCCTCCCTTCTTATCTCCTTCATCTCCCATTTATTGTGCCTCTCTCCATTCTTTTATTCTTTGTATGATTTTATTTATTTTTGTTTTTCGTAAAACTTATAATTTGCTACACTTCCTTTTTTTTTCCCTTTCTTATGAATATCTCTTTCCTTTAAATCTTTCCCCCTTTTTTGTGTTTCATTTATTTATTTATTTATTTTTCTTTTTCTTTTTCTAATTATATATTTTCATAAATATATAATTATTATTTTATTCATTTGTATTTCTTTTATGAGGCTTTGCACATTTTTTTTTCTAATTACATAATAATAATGTCTTAATAATAGATAATCAATAATAATCATAATGACTTACTTAGCAATACAACTAACAAATGGTCAGTAATATTTTTTAATCCAAAAAGGGTAAATCATATTACGTAAACTATCTATATCTTTTCAACAATAATTGACATTCTCAAAGTATCATAAAAATAGTTAGCTTATGTTCCAAAATATTCTAGAGTCATGAGAGTTCGTTTACATATATGTTCACATAATTTTACACTTCCAAAAATATGAACACATTAGCACAACATAAACATAATCATACAAGATTAATTTCACATAAGCATAAACTACAATAACACATAACTAACCATGCATAAATGATTATCTAAATGCAAACAGTATCAAAAATACATTGACGCTAATCATTCAGCTATGTATATAACGAATGCTATTTAACATGGTGTGTGCAGGCTTCTAGTTGTCCCTGAATCATCCCCAAGCAACTCCATCTATATCACCCTCTTTGATAATGTTATCCCTCCATCATACTTTAAGGGATGAATCTCTCTTGCATCCAACTCATGATAAGCAAGTAGTTAGTCCATAACACCATGACATGTATATCATAAAATACAGTTAAAAAGCAAGTCAACATGATCATATTATAAAGAATATATAATATAACTAACTCATAGCAATGTCATCATGAAATCAAAGCAATATACAACTTCCCCATAACAACATATGACTTATAGCTTAATCAAATAGTAATCAAATCAAATCACCAATTATATATATCCATGAATAATCTTAGTGAAGAATCAGGATGTAACATCTTTGCCCCCTAAAATTGGTCATTATCCCGATGACACTTATTCAAACATAAGTTTTAAATTAAAAATATTATTCAACAAAAAATTAACATAGTATGAAGTATTAAATCAAGCAAATAAATATAAAAATATCTTATAGAACTCATCATAGTCCTCTGAAGTAGCATTATCCTCAAAGTATTGGTCCCATAAGACCTTACACTATGACATTTCTCTATTACACAAACAAAGTTTGTGAATGTCAATTAATCTGATTGGTTCTTCCATGACCACCTCGAGGTCCAAAACCTGCAAAGTATTATAACCCAACACATGTGAGGGATCAACTATATACTTTTTAAGATAAGCAATATGAAATATATTATGCAATAAATTAAGGTTTAGTGGCAATGTAAGCGTATATGCTACAATATTGACCACTTCTAACACCTTGAAGGGTCCCACATATCTTAGTAATAATTTCACTAACTTTCCAAATTTAATATTCATCCATAACCACATGAAATCATCATAAAATCCAAAAATAAATAGCCAAGGAGAGTTTCACAAATCCTCCCAGCCCTTTTGCACATCTCTCTAATCTAGAGTGTTTTTTCTCATTCCTGAGAAAAGTGTTTAAAAAACTTGAAAATAATGATGTATATAAGTCAATACCATCATTACTCCACATATCTCATAATAAGTATGACATGTCAATATTATCACTACTTCACATAGTTCCTGAAAAATATGATGATGAATCAAAATTGGAAATAATACATTTTCAATGTATACAAAATTAAGGAGTAAACATTTATCGATATATAAGTGTATAATAATATGATTGAATTTGACAAGTCTCCCTTGCCTAATTCTATATTATAAAAACTCTCCTTATCAAATTCAAACCCAGTAACTACCAAGTCAATGTGAGACTAACTAGGATCCACTCCCATCTCTTAGTACTCACGTTCTTAATTCACCACTCATCCCTTAGGTTCCCACAACCTAATGATCTCCAAAATGTGTACATAGTTCAATGAATCATAAATCTATCACAAGAAAAATCATACAAACATTTCATAATTGCATTAAATTGATATTAGTCTAACATAACTAGTATCAAACTTCACAGCTTAACCCATATCTGTTATATTCATAGTTAAGAGGAATTAATGTTAAAATTAACATAATAAAAAAAGGACAAAGATCACACCATCCTTACAACCTTACAAAAGGAACAAACGATGCAATGCCTTCTTACTTGCTTGGCTAGCTATACAATAAGTTAAAAGCTTATCCCAACCCTTAGACTAAGATGTTCCACACATCCTATTCCATACTTGTTCTAGGCAAAAGGTAAATAAATGACTTATCAAAACAACATGTTTTAAGAAATATGAGAATAATACCACTCTAATCAAGGGTAAATCATCACATATTAATTATAATCAACTTATAATTTTTAATCTAGAACCAATTTAAATTCAAGGTTTGCCACTCCACATGGTCAAATTTCACTAGTTAAGATAAAGTAGCATTGGAAAGTGTGACTCTTAAAAATCTACAATTGGAAAATAGTGAACTAACATTTCAACAATAAAACTCTTAAATATCCTCACATGGTATGAAAAAACACTGTAACCTAGGTTGTCAAAAAAAATCACTACACCCTTACCAAATCTGTAAGTGTTGTATCATAACTTGTTTCCATAATTGAAAGGAAAAATATTAACCACATAGATGCATCAATGCATTCCATTCCTATAAATTATCTATCAACAAGAATTAGAAGACACTATCCCACAAACTCTAGGGAATATTGTCAAAACAACACTTCAGAAACAAGTTTTCAATTACGGAAACACTTAATCAACATCATGAAAAATGAATCCACTTTGTAGGCTTATAATGATGTCATAGGAGAGTAAGAGAGAGTAAAAATTCTCCTTTATACTAGTTATGTGAGATGACACCTCTTCCCAACTCACATAAACATATAGGGTGCCAATCTATGAGTAAACTCCTAACACATAAGAATCCTCAACAAAGATAACTACACTCTAATATAAGGAGAAATCCCACTTCACTAGGTGATGTCAATCCCTAATTGGTCTTTTAAGATTCCCTCCCCTAGGATTAATGTACATAAGACACAACACTCTATCTAAAATGCACATATTCTTAAGTGAGAAGCATCCCATGATTTGTTAATACTCACAGTACAAAACACAAATGGGAAAGGTGACTTGATTACCAAGTAAAGATGTAATCATTCTTAAGGTGTTTGATCTAAGTGATCAAAATTATTGTAGGAATTTCTTGTTCATGACTCATGAACTATGCTATGCACTCACATATTCAAACCTCGTATACAACCATCACCATTGAGACATTTGATAAGCCAACCTTTTAATAATTCTAAGATGGTACGAGTGATCCTAAGGGTACATACTCAATGTTCCACACAACATTTCATAGATGTCTATTATCTACAATAGTCATCAAGCCATACATGAGGATCTATTGAGTCTCAAAACTCCAATCATGACGTAACATGATTCTGCACTTAGGCACTACAAGTCCAAAATACACATCACTTAACTAGTACCATACTACCCATGCTCTTGCATCTCGAGGATTTTCCTTCTTAGCAAGATGCTCTTTAGGTTTATCCTTTTCCTCTTCGTGGTCATAAAATTCCTACTTCAGGGCTAAAATTTGATCCCTGGTTTCATTTATGGTTGAGATAATTAGATATAAATTTGTTGCTTGCTCAGCAGTAAATCAAATAGGATCAAATGGAGGATTTTCATTGACATTTAAAGGACCCTCTCTAGATACTCTAGCTTTCACCATTCTCTTTTTTGGTAAATAGAAGGATACAAAAATTCGAATGGAATTATTAAGTCTTAGAGTTCAAACCGTAGCTCTGATACCACATGTAACATCCCCACTGAGATCCACTATGAAATACATGATTTTTTTAATTCAAAAATGTATTTTTTATTAAATTTCACCACGAGAATCTAATTAGTGATCCAAATAAAACATTCTAAATAACTCAACTATAAAATAAGCATGTGACATCTATCTATCATTGATCACTATCATCATGTGAAACACATCATAATTGAATATAAAAAGTAATTACAGTTATCCAACCATGACTAGTATAAAATATATAACCACTCCTATCAATGTACAATAAGTAAATAATTACATCTCATCAAGAATAATGTCTCAATAATAATAAATACAATATAAGATATAAGATACAAGGCTTCATAGATTATGAGTTCCCTAAACTTCAGTATTTATGGCAATCTTAAGTGTTATCTCCAAAGAAGTACTATTGTGGAGAGGGAAAGTATCATCCGAGTGCTTTTCCACACCAACTATAAAATATCGATCCCCCAAAAAAATCTTCCATTAAGGAATGGCTCTCACTTCACGGATGAGTAGATAGTGATAGTGCATGAATCTAGAGAGACAAGCTAGTACCCGTGTGTTGTATGATTCTTAATAAGATGTAGTGTACCATAAAAAAATGTATTCTAACATGATATTGCATAAACATTTAAATCATACATATGAAATGACAATGTCTAACTAACATTACTTTGGCCAAAGTTTTCAATAATTATTGATCTCTAGGATCAATAAATTTCAAACACACCTCTTGATCGAATTACTTTCATATAGTATGGTGATACTAGTAAGCTAGTGAAGTTCATCTTACTACTTGATCAGTACCAACGATGTGATATTTGATTAATATAAATATAACCAATAGATTCATATAGATTACTTTCTAATAACAGTAATAAAACATGTTAAATATAGGAATAATCAAAATGCATATATTTAGTCCATCAAATATATGAATGAATCACCACTATAATACTTACCATATAATAATAAGCAACAAATACAGTTTACACCAATTGGGTATAATCCATGCTTGGACTACATACTACTAATTTATGTAATTAGATTCAAATACAATATAATCTATGACAAATACCAACACCATATTCCATACTTAATTTTAAATAGTCAGTCATAATTCTCACGAAAACATAATCTTTCATTTAAATAACTTATTATGTTTTTAAGAGATTGTATTAATATGGTTATAGTTTTCAGTCCCTCAAAAATTTTATGACTTATTTTAACCATCCATTTAGCTATAAGTATAGGCATATGACCCAATACACCTATATATGTAATATTTTTATATGGTTACTTAAGTCCATGTATAAATATGTTTTCTATATATGAATAATTATATTATATAATATGTACTGTATATAAGTACACAAATTATATATAAATACTATATCAATGGTCATTTATATTTCTCAATCAAGAACTTCATATGATTTCTACAATCATTATAACTTTACTATTCACAAAATATATTGACAATCTCAATAAGATAAGGGTTTCAACAATGTAATATTCCATAGTGTTTATCTTTAATTAAATAGATTTTCATCCTAAAATATTCAAAGGTATGTAACTCCATACACAAGTTCTCAAGATAACATATTATTTCATATTGTAGTTTGCATATAAGTATTCGTCAATACACAAATTGCTCTTATATGATACATAAAAGTTTCATCAAATACATAGATATACAAATAATTAAAGCCATGATAATAAACTAGCTAGAATATATGCTTATAGGCATGCATCTCAATGTATATATATACATAATTTATATATATATATATATATATATATATATATATATATATATATATACACACACACCTTTTTACATATTAGTATGCTCATGGTACGTATCATACACAAGTTTACAATGAAATAATATATAATATGCTAGCCAATAATTCTCAATAAGTATAAGTAGACTACATTACAGTATACTCATCATTAACATTACACATAGCTCATAAATATACTAACCATTAATAGAACAATCATGGCATATACCAACTACTAGCCACCAGATCAACATTTAGTAATACATTAAGAGTTACATTATCTAGTAATACAAGTATACTTTTGAATTAAGAGTTTTATATTCAGCATATCAATCTAAGAGGCTACAATTAATATGATATTTAATATAGTCCTTGTACCAAATGATACCATACCTATATATAGTAGATCATTTATAGCACATATGACATTATTACCGATTATATTACTTTAAGTATACTAAGTTAACATTGCTCAGACATATATCATCGCTAGATATATTATCTAGTTATATGTGAAGATAATCTAGTTAGCTATTAAGATAATCTAGTTAACCCTGTGACATTAACCAATATAATAATATGTTAACATAATATTCCTTATAACCAGTCTATAACCAAATAAATGATATCTTATTTATACTTTAGGTGGTAATAAGATTTATATACTTAGCATACACCTATAAGATTATTAACATAATATGGACTTAGCATCGGTATTCCATAATACACCTATAATTTCAATGCTAAGTATGATGTGTATTCCATAATGCATCGACATATCGATATAATACTCAGTATACACTTATAATGTCATCCTAATTATTCTTGACTTTACTTGGCTAAGCGAAATCATCACTTATGGATTAAATTAAGAATATATATATATATATAATGTTATAGATATATAATGCATCGCCACTTAACATATACATGATACCACTATAAGTCCATTATATATATCATAATGCCACTATATATTATCACATAATCATATATATTCCATTGTACACTGATATTCTTAGTATTAAGATTGCTACTTATATACACTTATGACTTTATACCGTCCATTTCTATATATTACCATTATTATATATGTAGTTACCATTATAAAATTGATGCATAGATTTAATATAAATATTGTTTGTATCTTTGTAGATTACTATATATTGAATATACAATTCACTACTTTTTTTAGATCAATACAAATCGCCCTATGTTATACAAGTTTGCTATTTAAAACTACTACATTTATTTAAAATATGCTATATATATGCACATCGATATATACCAGTTAGATATTAATTTTAAAGTATGGATATATACATTGTTTATTTCTATTATGTATATCCTGAGTTGTTACATAATTGGAAAACTTATATTGTTTAATACTCTCTGTAAAAAAAATTAATACTCGTATATTATTCAATATTCTGAATAAAGGTTGTATTATATAGTAGATCACTATAACAGTATATTATTCAATATTCTGATTAAAATTTGTATTTAACATGATAAACAACAAATACTGGATCATATTGCTTTATATGTGATAACAAATACATATTAACATGATAATAGTATATCATCATATACTAGGTCATATCACCTTCTAAATAGATACTCATTGCATAATACTTAGCTATATATATTCAGCCTTTTCTAAATATGTATTCCTATAGATTTCTATATTTTACTTAAGTCCATTGCACCTTACATAAGTATAAGTTCATTATATATAGGTAAGACTTGATAGTCTCTACCTAAATCACTGCATCCATATTTATTTCTTTGCTCAAATCGAGTTGTATATAGATATGGCTAACTATAGGAATGATTTGTTCATAGTTGTTCCCAAATAAAACAACCTACTAACCTATGATACCTGCTACATATATCACCATACTTATCTAATCTAATTTCTAGCAATATATTGTATAATCCAAAGTATTTGTAATATGATGTAATTAACATGTTAATCGATCCGAATAATATTTTATAATCTAAATAACATGAAAATCTTTATAAAAAGTGTGGATAAGAACATACCCATGACTCTCAAATTTGTGCTCTCTTTTTCCTTCTCTCATCTTTGCCTCCACTTCGTGCTCCGCTTCATGCCTCTCCTCTTTGTGCTCCTCCCTTCTTATCTCCTTCATCTCCCATATATTACGCATCTCTCCATTCTTTTCTTCTTTGTATGATTTTCTTTCTTTTTGTTTTTCCTAAAACTTCTAATTTTTTACGCTTTCTTTTCTTTCTTCCTTTCTTACAAATATCTTTTTCTTTTAAAGCTTGCCCCCTTTTTGTGTTTTTTTTTCTTTTTCTTTTTCTAATTATATATTTTCCTAAATATATAATTATTCTTTTATTCATTTTTATTTCCTTTATGAGGCTTTGTACATTATTTTTTAATTACATAATAATAATATATCTTAATAATATATAATCAATAATAATCATAATGACATACTTAGCAATACGACTAACAAATGGTCAATAATATTCTTTTATCCAAAAATCGTAAATCGCATAGTGTAGACTATCTATATCTTTTCAATAGTAATTGACATTTTTGAAGTGCCAAAACATAAATATGGGAACCAAAAGATAATTTGGGATAAAAACACTTAGAGCAAGAAAATATTCAAAAGTAAATATTACAAAAAATAGTAAGAACAAAAGTTATAAAATCAAACTCAAGATAAGCAAACAAGCATTCTAAAATGAGGGTTTCTAACAAAGGAATTTTCAAATAAATGCATGCCTACAAAATCAAATGATACAAATATGGTTGTTAAGGATCCAAATGCCATGTCTACTTTATGCATAGAGGAAAAAACAATTAAGTGGAATATAAAATATATGCTTTAATCCTCAAATAAAGAGGTCAAGGCACAACTTACATCTTTTCTTAGTGTGAAAGCAAGCAAATATGCATGACTCTTTTCCATCCCATAATGAGATATCAATCATATGATAAATATTCCCATAGGTCTAAAGCAATCAAAGAGCAATTCATGAGCCATATTTCCAAGTTACAAGTTAGGTCATTATAAGTCATTGCTTATCACATATTGCACCCTTGTGTACATATAATTCAACACGTATGGGAGAATAACATAAGTCTGAGGCCTTTTTTAAAGCATTGGATATGTAGGCAGTGCCTATTGATAAATGGGTGATCTTTGGGGTAGCTTGACACCATGAGCCCACTAACTTATTTTTATCATAGTCACTACAAAGATGAAGAGCTAGGGTTTAATTATTTGATGAATAACAACAATGTGTACATGTGATATGTATACATTAGAAGAAAGGTGATAGAAAAACCAAAAAGCTCAAGTTGATTGCATCCGAATCTAATCAGTATTATGTACTATATACTTGAATTAAAATCAAACACCTACATTGTCATAATTTTCTAGATCTGACACAAGCATTCGAGGTCACATAATCTAAAAGTATAGGATCTGGTGACTATTATAGGGTCTTGATATAGTCCACTTTAAACTTAGATCTACATGCACACAATAAACCAAGTACTCTGGTTTTTTATTTATTGTAATATTAATAAAATTTTGTACTTTATATTTTTTGGTATATATGTTTAACTCTAAAATATAGATTAGGGAATCTATGGTTAAGGGGGTAGATATAATCTAGGGCACAAGGATGGTAGGCTATCTCTAAAATAGGCCAATTAATTTATAGACTCAGATAAACAATATTCTAAATAATATATTAAGATATGTTAAAAATATAAAGTATAACTATGTTAAATATTATAATGATAATGAAAATAAGATAGTTGGTTCTAATGTAAATGCGGACTTGAATCTAGAATAATAAGGAAATATAATAGATCTAGATCTTGGATCGGCCATCTATTTCTAGAAATTATACCTTAGACACTTGCATCGGCCTGGGATGGTTGCATCGACACTTATATCTAACTTGGATACTAAGTGTCTAGTTTAAAATACCTACTATATATAAATACAACCACCTAGGTTATTCAAGGTTCTATGTCACCTTCACTTTGGCATGCTAAGACATGGATCATGGGTTGTCTCTCCTTGTCAAATAACAAAACCCTAGTTTTTCATCTTCATAGTGGTTGTAGTAAAAATGGGTTAGTGGGCACATAATATCAAGCTAACCCCAAATACCCCTCTATTAGAGAGTGTTGCCTACAGAGCCACAAGAGGGTCTCAAACTCATTTAGTTATCCCCTATGTGTGGGCTTATGTGTGCACAAACAAGGATGAAATGTATGATAGACCAGTGCATAGAGTGACCTAGCTTGTAACTTAAAAAATATATCTCATGAAATGTTCCTCTAGTAATTAAGACTTGTAGATGTGTTATCCCTATGATCGATATGGAAATAGGAGAAAATAAGAAAGTTTTGCTCATTTGAATGCTTGATTGAATGTTTATGGTATTTTTCCTTATGAGTTGTTTGGTTTGTGTTATGTGTAGAATGAATGAGGATTGATCATGCATATATACCAATCCTTTGGGAAAATATCTTTCATTAAAGAACTTAGGTTGGCCATAGGAATACTTTTTATTTTTAAATTGGATGACTTTATGGCACTAGACACTTGCATCACCATGGGCATTTGATTGGAATGCAAGTGTTTGGGTAGCTAAAAAATAGGGATAGATCTAGAACTTACAAAAATAGAAAATAGGTAGGTTTATAACATTATAAGCATGATAAAAGGTCTAAGTCATCATAATAACATTGTTCAAACTAAGAGATACATAATTTAGCACAAAGAGATTGTGTATGTGATCTTTTTGGTACCAATAAGGGTCTAGAAGTTGAACATACATCCATGATATGTATTTGTTAAGCTACAAGTTTGAGTTGCTATATAATTCAAAAATAGTGTTTACATTTGTCCCCCTTTAATCTAGTAATGAAATTGTTAGTTTAAAGGGGGGGGAAATGTGTACTTGCGTGTGTATAACATACCTTGCCTTTACGTGAGTCCAACTTGAGTGTTTTGAAATTAAATGAGTTGTAACTAAGAGCATGTAATAGGTATATAATCTAAAATTGAAAGCATTTAAATGATAGCAATTGAAAGAAAGCAAGGTTTAGGAGTACATCCATGTATTGATGCAATCGCCTTACCTTTTGGCAATTTGATTTGAAAATATTTATCATTAATAAACATTAGAGATGATATTAGGAAAAATAAAAATTTGGAAAATTTATAAATATAGAATCATTGTAGAACACATGACCCCAACCATGGAGAAAAAATGATTTGCCACCTGACAATTTAGATTAGCTAAACCATATAACCCAATCATACTTATCAAATGGTGAGTGGAAGTGAACCAAGTCAACTCACACTATAAATCTAATGAGATTAGATTATGTAATCAAGTCTAACCTATAAACTTGGTAAGATTGAGTGATTTAATCACCTTAACCATACCAAAAATTAAATCAACTACTATAGTGAATTGGCTCAATAGAGTTCATAATAATCCAACCTGGTGAGCTAAAATCCATAGAAGTGTTTGAAATCTAAAAATTAATTTTATTTTTCAATTTATATTCCCTTTGCATAGAATATGCACCTTATGTATGTCTCATATTGAAACTTGGGTATAACAATGATACTAATTTATATAATTTTGTTATAACTGTGTATTTGAATCATATAACTATGAATTTTGATCAATTTAAAAACTATGCAATTGTGGAAAATATGTGTATGCACCTAAATCTACTCACTCTAACTATTCATATTAATCTTGCTAATTTATCTTATAACCATAATCCTAACTAATTAATCAAATCCTATTTCCTATCAAATATTTCCTACTTCCTGCTAACATTTCTACACCCCATGACAAATTAATCATCTCATTATCCTACTAACATCCCATTTAAGTATCAAGCCCACCTCATTAACTAACCACCTACCCACTTGCCAATTAAAAATTCATATTTATTCCAACTACCACCCTAACTATCTACCCCCTAGCCTCTCGTACATATCTAGTCCCTAATCGCCTATATAACCATATACTAATCGTGTCTATCCTCTTAATGGATTCTATAATTCTCCAATTCTAGAATCCTCTCTATCTCAGTCTTCCTCTCTAGAAGCCTCTATTTCTAGAGGCTTCCAAAAAAAAATTAATTCCTTTTTAACCATCCTTCCATTGCCTATTTAAACACCACCTCCCTCCATTAATAAACTAACCAAAGAATGTGTAATAAATCCATGTCCAAGAATGAGCAAATCAAATCTATGAGATTCCATGCAATCATCCAAGTCATTGATCAAGCCAACATCATGGTGTCCATGATCTGAGTCTATTGGTAAGCAAATCCATAAAAGGTTAATATCAACCTGACACTACATGGTGCAAATACAAATTGTTGTTCTTTTTACATACTAGATTATTGAGCATCTTATTTTGATGAAGTGGATATTATTTTAAACCATAGTGCAAATAAAGGAGGTTTCTATAATTGAAAACATATTAGTAAACTAGCAAAGCAGTCCAAAGTGTTCAGATAAAATTTGAATGTATGCACTTGGTTTCACACAAACAAAGAAGAGAGAGAGAGAGAGAGAGAGAGAGAGAGAGAGAGAGAGAGAGAGAGAGAGAGAGAGCCAATAATAATCTGGTTTTATTTTATTAATTTTTAAAACCTTTTATTTGAATATTGGTTTCACTTCGTAGTTTAGATTAAATTTTATAATGTAATATGACAATTTTTCTTTTAATAAGTTAAGTTTTTGGTCTTTCTATGAGTTCCATTTATGGTAATCATAATATATAATAAGACTTAGTAAATATGTCAATTAAATATTTATTATTAATTTTTTTGTCATGACAATAATAAAGATATATAAAAAAAATAACAAGGTCCCTCCTTATATAATATAGTTCTATCTTTTAATAACATTTAGAGGTCTTTTATCATACAAATAGGGGAAAACTTTTTTGTCTAACTTGAAGGAACAACGCCGTCAAAGACAAAAACTTTCTAATTACTTAGAACATAATCCAAAACTACTAACACCATAATTTTAGGTTTGCTTATAAAAAAAAAGGGAGTCAAAACTACTAATGTTATAGGTCATCTCTGAAGTTGCCAATATCAAACTACTAATCACTTGCTTTGCAGGATGTTTGTCAAAGATTTTGGAATTTTTTAAAATATCTTGTATATATATTTGTATATATCACATCTAAATTGATCAATCAATTATTTTATGTATTTTTTTGTACTCGAGGGCTAGAGTGGTGTATGCTCTCCTCCTTGCATTTTAGCAGTGAGTCTCAGAAGATCAAAAGCCATTAATAAAGCCTCTCATTTTTCTTTTTAGGGGAAACATGACATGTAAGTGCACCCACACACTTTCCATAGTATTAGGGGGATAGTGACAATGGATTTCACCACCACACACTAATCCACACTCTGTGTTTTAGTAGAGTATAAATATTAGGGATAGTTGTCATTAAGCTAAGCGGTTAACCCCATACAGGTCTTCCATGAAGGGAAAGAGTTATTTTTTTAAACCAAACATTAGTTAACACCTTGTATAGACTTAGGCCCAATTATACCTAACATATATCAAGGACTACCTTAGAGATTTTGTATAGCCTAGCTTGGGACCTATCAACTATAATAAGCAACTTGCTTCTAGAGTCAGTATCATCTCCTAAGTGACCATCATGTGCATGGGGTTTAGAAGGTTCAGGGGATTATATGATAGTTTGCCAACCTACAACCTCACCCATGAAGAAATTGGATGGTGCAGTCATCAAGTTATACTCCTGTATTAGTTTACTAATCTTAGGTTTGTGGTTTAATTGATTTGTTGTGTGTTGTGACAGACCAGTGTTATTTGTGATCCAAGTTAGATTTTACCCAAACCTATACATGGCTATCTAGATCTTTTAACATCATCATCTTGTATATCCTTAATTATCTTGTACATTCTAGCCATATCCCAATCTTCTACATTCTTAGTCTTCTTATACATCCTTATCTACTATACCCATCATCATATCTTGTATACCTTTACCTACTTTCTCCTTCATCATACCTTGTAATCTTATCTCTGACATAGTCTAATCTAGTCATTATCTTTCATCCTCATCTAGTCTCACCTCATCTAGACAAAGTCCCATATTACTTTGTTGGATTTTAGGACATACACTTATTCAAACCATATTCACCCTAATCCTAATCATCATTACATCATCACCCTTATATACTTATCCTAATCTCAATCCCATCATCCTTGATCCCTCCATTTAATCACATTATCTTATATCCAACCCACCTTGAAAAAATCAGTTTGAGACTTGAGCTAGTCCTTTTTCATGTTACTCTAAGTCCATTATCATTTTTCTATCACTTGTCACTTTATAAGATTTCATACTTAGTCAATGCCCTATTAACAACCTGTCACTTTGTTAGTTTTAATCTAGCATCTAATCATCATCAATCCAGTCATTTCTAAATCTAGTCATCTTTCCTACTCATAATTGGCACCCATCTAATCGTCATCTTATTGGTTTGAATCTAGGCATTAGTCACATCCCCAATCCTTTTGCTAGCTTGAAAATTAGGCATTATCAATCGATCATTAGCACTTATTGTATTATCAGTTTGAAGTCTAATCATAGTCTTATATCATAATCCATTTAGTCTATCTCATCTTCATCATCACCTATCATACTAAATCAATTGTTCAAACCTACTTTGTCCAAGAACCATATTTTTATCCAAGACCTAATATGCCTACACATCAAACCCCTTTTATCCACCTTTCATCCATTACCTATTTATCATCTACCCACATGGAATTGGACCCAGTTCTTGTAGAATAATACCTATTTGCCAACAAGTGTGAGATCCTTTTGTAGGCCCTAGAAATGGGTGGTCACCTACCTTCTGACCTCGATCCCATCAATCTTAAACCAATGTCCCATGTTCATCCTCATCAACAATTCCCATATACACCTAGACCACATGTTAACCCACCACGGTCAACCCCATTGTACATTCAGTATAACCATAATCAATAACAAGTGATAAGGTTGCCCTATTTAATGAATATATCTTGGCTAACAAGGATAACTGTATGTTATGGCTATCAGAGATGGGTGCCCACCTTCCCAATGATTTCAAATCCCTAAGCCTAAATTAACCTGGCAAACAAGTCCCTCATCAATGCTTATCCCCATCTAATTATTTTGAAACCAATCCCATTTGAATCCCTCATCCACTAATCCTAGTCCTAGTCCTAGTCATGACCTTTCTAGTTCAAAACTTGCCTTTTTAATAACTATATTATTGAAGACAATGATGTAGTCCTCTTGTGGCTCCTTAAGATGGATTCCCAACTTCCCAAAGGTCTTGACTCATTCAGCTAACCTTATCTCTAATTCATACCCATCCATAGTTAAATCCTCCATCTACCAATCATAGTCCATCATAAATATCCCATCTTACTAGCAAAGGGAAGCATGTCTTATCAACCTTATCTAATTCATGTTCACATCCTAAGCAATCTCACACTCCACTGTCTCCTTATTGTTATCATTTGAAACATGCACCCATGGATGGTCTACAACATAGGAGGTTTTGTGGTGGGGTGCAGAGCTTGAATGCCTTGTGTAGGGTTCAAAAGTATTCAGTGTTGGGCATTGGGTGTTATTTCTCACTTGATTATGTAGAACATCAGTTGTCTCATCATAATAATGGTAATGTCCCTAAGGTGTGGGATGCTTTTACTCTTTGGAATGAGCCTCCAGAGTAAGCTAGATTTCTTCTATTCTAAGGGCACCTAGTTTAGGACCAACGTGCATACCTAAAAAACAAAAATGGAAATCTACTGCTAATCTAAACCTAATAATTTTGCGGGAAAATGGAAGGAGAACGTAAGAATTTGTTAAAAAATAAAAGGGTGATACACCAAAAATAGAGTGAGCACTCCTACTACCGTGGACACACTAAAAATATTTGAGAACAAGACATTATCACATAGACTCCATCAAGGACACTCTAAATGTATAATTATTACATGTAAAGGCATGGGATTGTATCACAACACTGAGAGAGATGATAAATAATCCACAGACAATGTTTACACAGACTCGTATGCAGACAAAACATGACTTACAAGTGAGTTTTAAGTTATACACAAAGGTGTTCGGAATGGATGGTGATGAGAGGGGTGGACATTACCCATAGACAAAGATAAATAAACACAAATAACACATAGAATGTAATAATAATAGAGGGAGGTGAATTTAATTCTCATTAACATGCAAGGTTCAACCAATAGAAGTGCTTTAGAGGGCAAATTTTGGTGGCTTGAGGTTACCAAAAATATCTTGATCCTTATTACAATGAATAAAATTATTTTATAAGGGAGTGATCCATTTTACAACTAATACATCACTTGAGGTGGTAGACACAATACTTTAATTTTATTGTGGCACCATATCCATACTTTTTCAATTCTGCCTAGTGATCTGGATTTGGGAGTTGGTGGCAGGATTCCTCTGGGTACATGTGTGTGTCTGAGAATGGAAGATCTTTGGAATAGTCAAAGGGGTGGTGTGTGATCATGATTTGATGTCTAACAGTTGATTTTATATTTACTCATCTTAACAAGGCCTTAAACATTGCTCAACTACTTTTCTAACTACCTCTTTATACTTTGTTGCCACTTGTCAATCACTGCACGAGTCTCCCTTGAATTTCCACATCATTGTTATGTGTATCCTTGGGAAATATTACCTTATGCCTTTTTGGGACATCTTCACACTAAGGGCTACATAATTAGACTGCATAATGAGTTATGAGTAGGTGAAGGGCACAGATGTAAAAGCCTTCTATGAGGGTGCATTAACTTTAACCCTTTTATGCCAAGTTCCCTTTAAATACTCTTCTCAAGTCTTTGCTTTATACCAGGGTCCACATTAGTCTATGAAGTAGCATGTACATAGCATAGATCATAGTCTATGATTTATGAGAACATAGAAATGGGAATTTGTAATTTGGACCTGCATACCATTTGTGCTTATGTGATGGAGAATTCTTGCATGGGGCATTAGAAACTATTTGTAAATGTAATTAGACACTTAGTCAATTCATGGATATACACTGTTTAATTTGGGCATAGGTACAGATAGGGGGCATCTACTCATAGATTGATTTTAAATAACTCAATACTTGCGAGCATAAAAACCTTCTATAGGATTTTTATGACTACACAAGTTGGAGGTGACTTACAAAGTTAACACTTTTAGAGTGACCTTTGTAGTTTGTTTGCCTTTTAAGCATAAATCTAGTAGCCTTTGAAGCAATCCATTGAGCACGACGTTATTAAAACTTGTGATCTTCTCATTCATGAGTGCACTGGCTATATATTCCTTGATTTGTAATGAATTGAGATCCTTCGAGAAAAAACAAAGAATTGTGCCAAAAGCACTTAGAGGAAATATATCTAAACCAAGATAAACACTATGCACAAGTGCTTAGAGGAAATAAGACTATCCTTAAACAATGTACACAAGACACTTAGGGAAATGAAAAACATCTAATCTACTTATTTACAAACTTTACAAGGATTAGTGGAGATAGTACTTGAGATGGATCCCATTGACTACGATTGGTAGTTCTTCTCCATTCATTTTAGAGAGTTAAAAAGCATTAGCTTGCTTGCAGTTGGTGATAATATATGGGCCACTCCATATCACATCAAATTTAGTATGCCTTCCAGCTTTTATTCCATCTGCATCCCATTTGAGCACTAAATATCCTTCTTGAAAACTTATGTCAACAACCCTTTTATCAAAAGTCCTCTTCACATGACCCTGTTGGAGTTCCATAGTGTTTGCAGCCTACGCTCTAGTCTCTTTGAGTTCTATTAGCTCATATAATCTTATTGTGAGGGATCACTTTTGAGCAACTCTAATTGATGGTCAAGTTCAAATCAAGGCAACTCTAGAGATGTGGGTAATCTGGCCTCCCTTCCATAAACTAATATGAATAGTGAATTTCCCAACACTCTTTTGGGCATGACTCAATCAACCCAAAGGGCAATCCTGAGCTTAGTATGCCAAGCCTACTAATTATCTTCCATGGTCCTCTTTATAATATAAATCAAATTCTTATTCATGGAATCAACTAGACCATTACCTTGAGGGTAATAATTTGATGAGGTACTCAGATGGATGTTATGTTTGATGACCCACTCAATGATCATGGTTCTAAGGATAGTCAATGTATTATTATAGATAATGGTAGCTAAAATACCAAATCTTGTTACAATGCCTTTGTAGAAGCTTAGGATGGATGTCTCATTAGCCTCTTTAAGTGTTATTGCTTTCGTCCATCTCATGAAATAGTTTATGGTCATGAGGATCAATTTATGTTCATCACTTGATGGAAGGTTAATCATGCCTATGAAATCAAGACCCCATTGTGCAAAGGGATGATCAGCTTGTATTGGATATTATGATAAGGCCATCAGCCTTTGTTTATCTATGAAAAAGGCACATCTCTTAAAAATTCACACATATGCATGTACATCTTTGAATAGAGTTGGTCAAAACTAACCAGCTCGCATGATTTTTGTAGTAGTGGTCTTGGGTGAATAATGGCCTCCTACAAGGTCATTGTGGAATTCTTAAATAATTTTACTCACCTGGTCTAATTCTATGCACCTCAAGATGACTCTATTGATGTCTCTTATAAACAACACACCATTGATTAACACATAAGGAGTAGCCTGCAACCTGAAATTCCTACACTTAGCTTTATTCAATCTAGGGGGATATGAGCCAATTTGAAGGAAAGTCATCATATTCTACATCTAGTCTATTACAGCTTTTTGGCATATGGATTCCTTCTCTCATGACACTAAGATAGTTGTCTTCAAACTTTTCCACCTTAGCCAATTGTTCACAGAGTCCTTTTCATCACACTATCTTAGTTATCTAGATGTCTACGTCATACTCCATCACCTGTGATCTAACTAATTCTCTTCTCATTGATGTCCTTACTAATTAAAAACTCTTTGACACCTATGTGTACAACCATGATTCAAAATTTGTTATTGGAGAGTATATTCTTGAACCTCAAGTGCTCTCATAACTATAAGGATGTGTTTCTCCATGAAGCTATAACGTAGCTCATATATTTCAACGTCTATCTAAAGAAGGAAATTAGCTACTCCAAATGATAATTGTTTTGTTGTGTAATAATAAATGAGATACCTTTAACCCCATCAAATTCATAAAGGATAAAATCATTATTATAATCTGGGTTGATCAAGGTCGGAGCCTGTGCGATGGCATGCTTAATGGATTCAAAATTATCATTTCTTATATGATTCCAACTCAACACAACATTCTTCTTAAGCATCGTAGTGAGGGGTTTAGTTAGGGTAGTGAAATCAGGCATGAATCTATTGGAAAAAGTGTTGTCATTGATTTCAAAGGTAATTACAAAGTGGTGATTGATGAAAGATGATATCATGAAGTGACGTAAAGGCCTTGTGTGCTTAATAAGTGATCCATGTGGTTTGAGTTGTCTCGATTAATGGAGAATGATATGACAAGCTTAAAAGATACTCTCAAGTGTAGTGAGATTATTTGTGAGCTATAGTATTAGTCTTGTAGAAGCTTAAGATAGTTTGATAACAAGAAGGCTTTGAGCATGTAATGTCTATTCTGGTACAAGAAGGAACAAGCTTGGTGGCTTGTTGAGGCAAGTAGCATGTGACCTATGTGAACATGGAGGGAGTATTAAGAGCAAGGAATGAGTGCATATTACAT
Source organism: Torreya grandis (assembly GCA_037957365.1). Lineage (NCBI taxonomy): Eukaryota > Viridiplantae > Streptophyta > Pinopsida > Cupressales > Taxaceae > Torreya > Torreya grandis. The sequence continues at coordinate 4,209,525 of JARHVA010000384.1, forward strand.
GTTAATAATTATTTGATATTATTACAATAAGGTTTCAAGTGCATTCAATATCCAAATTTGACTAATGGTTCTAGACCTAATGTGCATAAAGACCTAATGAGGTCCAAATGAAGGGTCAAAGTGAATTGTCAAGATATTAGAGAATATATAATAATTAAATGATGTTTGAATATGTGGGTCAAATTTTTTGACCAAGTTTTAAGTCCTGAGGAAGAAGAGAAAGCAAGATATCACATTGAAAGGTTTCTTATGCATGCAGAATGAAGGTTTCCAAGCCCGAGAAGGAAGTTGAGATGCTCATTGGCACATGTAGATTTTTCATGGTGACTTGAGACTTTTGGAGTATTTTGGGAAGTGTCCTAAGAATATTTTAGAATAATTTTATATAGAAACCAAGCCTTCAACTTTATGAACAAATGTTAAGAAGAGAAGGAGGTTTTTATGCTTACAAACCCTTGAAATGGAGTGATTGTAAAGTTGTGAAAGGTTAGTGCCTATAATGGATTTGGAAATTCAATTTTTATTATTTGATGTTGTATATGACTCTTTCAATCATCTCCAAGTGGTAGTGGTGTGTCAAGGTAGTGAGTAGAAGGTACATAAAAGTGTTTGTTTTTAAAGAATTTCATGCTACAGGGAGAGTTGACCAGGTTAACACATGAAAGTTATTAGAGGTTTAAGCACAAGACTTATTAATAAGACCCATGGATTTATTTTTATGACTTATATTCATTGTGTCAATCATTTTTATCAATCAAGTTGTCTTATTACTAAATATGCAAAGAGTGAAATCAGTGAAAGAAACCAGGCAGAGTGAAAAAGAGATTAGGGAAGAGTTACAAGTGACTAGGGATGGATAAAATGATTTGTGGTATTTTTTAAATACATATTCCTCATTTTTCCTTGGTTGGTAAGTGTTTTTAGTGCTCATAGACAAGCTAAAAGATGCTCACAAAGTGACTTATCTATGTAAGTCAAGATAGTAAAGGTGTGTCTCTCACAGAATGATCTATATGTTCTTTATATGATATTATACCCCCATAAATTTGTGATTAAATTTTATCTTAAGGTTTATAATTATATCATTAATAAATTTTTCTTCCAAGTGACTCTACAGGTTTTAGGAGTCATGTTCACTATGACTATGTTTTTGAGATAAAATGATAGTTTCAGGTGTACTAGAGTAAGTGATGTGTTTGAGTTCGTATGGCCTATTTCGAGGTAAACAAATATTTTTTTGATATTTTGGAATACTTATATATCATTTTTATGATTTTTTCTCATTGAAATTACTTTTCAATATGCTAGAAAGTCATGATTACATGACTAGTTTTCTAGAGTCATTGGCAGTCTTGAGAGACTTCGTGGTAAAGGTGTTTCTGATGCATTATGTCTTAATTAATGATGATTCAAGTGAATTAATATGTTAAATATATATATTAATACCATATTTATTTATTTTAGATCATGTTTGTACCCATATTGTTTTGGAGAAGTCAAAGTTTGTTGACTGGGTGTTAGCATTATTTGGTGGCTCTCAGTGAGCTTCTTACAAAGAAGGTTTAGTGGTTTCAAAGGTTGAGTTGAAGACTATAATGAGATTTATGATTAACCTGAGATCATAATGTGTTTATAAATTTGATTTATTTCCATATTTTATTGGAAAAAAATTGTGTTTGTGCTTCAATGTTCATGACTGTATTTTGGTATACGCTTGCAGCTTTGAGTGGCAAAGTTGTACAAGAGTTATTGAGGCCTATTAGTCTATGTGATAATGTAAAATGGATTGGTGATGTTACTTAGGTCATGTATTATATATTAATTTATTTATTTTATTGGTTTTTTTGATAAAATGAACTGTGTGTTTCAGTTTCTCAAGACATATTTTATGTGTAAGAAGGCCTAAAAGGTGTGAAGAATTAATTGATAGGTTCAAGGTATAAAATGGAGTTTCAGGTGGCATGGAACTATGAGATAGTTATAAATGGTATATTTTAGGTATTTTCTATTTGTTTCATTCATTTTTTAATGCAAAAGGTGGTTAAAGTAGTATGAGTGTAATGTGTGGGTGTGAGGGCCTAATTTCTTTAGGTTTCAATTAGGCCTAATAGTGAAATTGGTCTCTATGGACTATGACTGACCTATGGAGAGGTTTTATCACTCATGTAACATTTATGAGGAACTATTTTAATTTTAAAACAAGTGTGGTAAATATCTTGGTTGAAAAAGATGGGTTAGATGAAGATTGTGGTATAAAGGCAAGGCCTAATTGGCCTATTTGGGCTAGTTGTGAGAGTGTGGACTTAAGCGAAGGAATGACCTCAATAAAGGAGTAGATGTAGGTAATTTAGGATAATAATAGGGTAAATAATATCATTCATTTATATCTTATGAATTTTATGTTGGTGGATCCATAGGTGATTGGACATAATGAGCCTAAAAGAGGTGTATTGAGTGAGTGAGCCCTAGATGTTGTTTGAGTGAGTATGAAGGTGAAAGAGTGAAAATAAAAGAGGTCATCATCAGTTGAATATTCATAAATAGGTGTTAAATATGATCAAATATTCAAGGTATCTAATTTTTTGATTGGTTCCTCCTTATGAGTTGGAGCTTACAGAAGACTAGTTGGGTGGGTACTCAACTAGGTAGGGGTTGGTGCTCCTTGTGAAGTGGGTGATTCACTAAATGTTGAATCTTGTCATTATAGGATAGTATTTCATGTTCATGTTTCAATGGGTTTTATTCCCCTATAGGGTTTCCCACATAATCTCTTATGTTATATGTGATGTACTTGTGTGATTATTTGCTTATGCATTGATCTCTTACGTATGCTTCATGGAATGGTGTTTAGAATTGAATATGCATTGTTGTGCAATTGATTCACACCCACCCCCTCAATAGTTACTTCTAATATAATCTCCTAAAAATTTTGATTCTTCTTAAGAAGCTTTGGAGACACTTCTTGTGACTCAAAAGAGGTAAAGATGAAATAACCTTAACTCACTTTGGATTGATCATGAGTCCCTCTTTGGAAACAATGTGCCCTAGTAGAGCACCTTCATGAACTACAAATATACACTTTTTAGGGTGTTTAGAGATATTCTAAACTCCCAACAACTTTTGAAAACTTGCTCTAGAATGGCCTAAGTGATCTTTTGCATGCTTAGAGAAAATGGTTATGTCATTAAGGTAGACCAAGATGATCTCATTGATGAGCTCCTTAAATTCCATATTCATGGCTCTTTGGAAGGTTATCCTTATGTTTTTTAAACCAAATGCATTTATTGGTATGTGAATATTCCCCACTTAGTGGTTAATATTGTTTTATAATGATCGCACTATTACACAAGAATCTGGTTGTAGCTTGTGCAACCATCTAGTAATGAGAATCTCTCTATGCCTACAACCGTTTGTAGGATCTTCTCCATTGCTGGGATGGGATAGTGATCTTTGATGAAAGCTTTATTTAGGTCTATGAAGTCTACACATATATGTATTTGCCCATTCTTCTTCAGCACTGGGACTAAGTTGGACACCCATGAAGAGTGTTTAATTGGAAGTATTATGCTAGCTTGAATGAGCTTTGAGAGTTCCTTTCTCATCAAAGGCTCAAGATTTAGGTTAACAGGCCTCTACTTTTGGCAGATTGGTTGCATGTCAAGGCTAGGCTCAATTGTTTTTTCACTAAGCCTAGATCCAAGCCTCTCAAGTCCTTATATTTCCATGTAAGTATATCATTATATATTCTACTAAGTTCAATAAAGATCTTACTTTCTAGTAGAAAGCATATCTTGACATCTTTTAGGACCTTTCTTTCCAAAATGGTTACTTACATAGAGACCTTCTCTTTTGTTGTCATGCTTCACCTTTCTCTTTTAAGCTGGTGATCAAAATTGAATATGCTTTCTAGGGTAACCCCCCCTTTTGGTAGCTTGTTTCCCTTCAATGGGATGACTTATACTTCATATTGGGCTTGCAACTACACTTGGTTCTTGGCACATAAATCTGACTCATCTTGTAAGAAAGTGATAATCTGCTCATCACTTTCAAATACCTACTAATTATATGTGTTGTTAGGGACAGCCAATATTATTATGAGATTTCCAAGATGCTTAGACTCCATTATATTTCATGGAATGTCATAGTATGTACCTATGGTTATGAGTCTATCCATGTTCGTATTTTATGATCTTGGTATGGAACTAATATTGAATGCATCAAAACCTGCAATCATATCCCACACTCTATGTTTTTAGGCCTTCATCAGGCCATTTTTGGTCATGATTCATGTTCTAACCTAGTTAACAATTGGTTCAATATCACCCAATGCCTTTAATGTCTTGGTTCCTTTATTTTGAGCAAGCTAGAGACCTTGGATCAATGCCTCATATTTTGCAACATTGTTTGTGCAAATGAACGACAAACTAAAGGCATGGAAATATTTCTCATTTTGAGGAGATACTAGCATCACACTAGCTCCAGTTCCATTTTTACTTTAGGAACCATGAAAGTATAATTACCATATACCCTTAGGGTTATCTTATGCCTTTACAAGCTCCGGTAGCATGGAATCCTCATTTAGGATGTAGTACATACCTAACCCTGTCTCCTATGCATTTTCATATAGATTACACTCAAAATGTTTACATTCCCATTCATCCATTAAATCATCTAGGATATTTTCAAATGATGTCATTAGTTCATAGAGAACCAAATTCTCCTCATGATCAAACATTGTGTAGTTTAATTCAATTGGGTTGGAAGAGTATGGTTCAACATGGCTTTTGAGGATAGGTTCATCTCTAATGGTCACCTTAGTCTTGTATCTATTTATGAGTAACATATACAACTAATCTAAAGATAAATATCCACCCATCTTTTATGTGAAGTCTTAGGAGAGGTAGATGGTTAAGTAGGGAGGTGAGTTGATGATTATGATGTCCTACACAATCGAGAGGTTTGGGAATACATGCAATGTAAGATTCAAATCTTTGATTATTCTTATGGTTTTAATTATCATGCCATCCGATTAGACCACTCCTTTTGAAATAGGGGAATATGTACTTTTGAGCATATCTATGATTTTATTTGACATCACTGAGTTAATCATACCTGAGTTGATCATGCAATTGTGCACTAGGTATTGGTCGATAATCAAGGAGATATATAACAAGGGTGACTTAGTGATACTGTGCATTTATGTTTCTTACACTTTGCATTGGTATAGACTCGTAGAAGTGGAAGGCATAAGTTGTATGGTCTTACATTTATGAAATCTTTTCAGAGAACCTTGTAGCAAATTCCTTTGAGATGAAATAACAAGAGTGTCCCACATGGTTACATTGAGCCTCATCTTACTCATTTGTTCTACTATGTCAAAGGGAATTTGAGATCCCTTTAGTTATGATTTTTTTAATAACAACCTCTCCTCATATTTGTGTACTGGTATGAGGTAGTTTTTCTCTTTGTATACCATATTATGTGTGCACTAAAGGTTGCATAAGTACCTTGGTTTGTGTACTTTTGCATGTGATCTAGGGTGTTGAAGGTGAGGGTACTAAAGTTGGTAATGCCTCCTCTATCTCTTTCCTTTTTAATCTTGTATTGAAATAAACTAGGGTGTTTTATCCACTTGATACACCACTTTGATTTGCATAGTTTAAGTCATCCTCCTACCAATTAATAAGAGTAGACCCATCTTGTTCTTGCACTAGTATTTGAATTTTTCCTTCATGCAGAGCTATGGTATTCATCTACTCCTGAGGTTAACAAAAACTTTGCATCATGAGTGCTTATTTTATTAATCCATTCATAAATATAGCTTGATTATGTGGTTGACCAAATGAGAAGCACCATTTGGGATCATGCACAAGATTGTTTTGCATAGGTACTAGGGATTTAGAGGTGCCAACGGCATCAAATTTTTGCACATAAGGTGCTCTATTGTATGTGAGCTAATTTTGTGTTTGTGTACCACCTTGGTAAGGAGGTATGCTTGACTGGTATTATTGAGTGAAGGGTTAATGAGGTTTAGGGTATTGTGCTTACTACCTTTTGAGGGTGACAAGCTCATTTCCAAAGCTTTGTAATAGCATTTTAACCTTGTGAAATTCATTAAGGGAAACAATAGATAAAGTTGGTGAGCTCACTATGGTGGGGATAAGAGCTAATATAGGTTGTGTTATTGGTTGGCTAGGTGGAGTTTCTATGAATAAAGACATAGGGGGTCTAGGCACAATTTTCTTTGCTTGGATCAAATAATTATTTGTTCACACAACAACCTCATAAGCATCTGGTAGTATTGTGCCTCGCATAAATTGAATCATCACAGCTATATCACTATTAAGAGATTATAAAAAATATAAAAATGCAGTATTTGGAGATAGATTACACAAAGGTGGGATCCTATCCCAGACTCTTTGGAATCTAAAGTTAAAATCAATCGTTATCTTGTATGGGGCTTACTTTATAGTTGTGAGTTGTTCTATCAAGGATAAGTGGTCACTCTGATCCTTGAATTGCTTACATAGTTCCTCCTTGAGCTTGTCCTAGTTCTGAATAAAATTCTTCCTCAAGCCTCAATACCATTGAAGTGTTTTAATTTTGAAATAAGGGTCAAGTAGCCTAATTATGACAATGTCTTCGGTGACATGATGCATTGAGAAGATATTTGTGATATCTTGAATATGTTCCATAAGAGAATCCACATTCTTGTTAGAAAAGTAAGATAAAATTTTGAGGGATACAACTAGAATGTCATCATATTGGGCAAAAATCAATGTATTGTCTCCATTGAAAGGTATAAACTATTAATTCCTCTATGCAACCATGAATCTGATAGGGAATAATCTCCCTCTAAGTGTAGGGAATCTCCCAAATGAAGGTGTATACTGATCTCTAGGGGATGACTTTTTTGACCCACTCCTCTTGATAAGGGATAGATATGTTCTTACTCTTCTTCTTCTACAGGGTGTTAAAAGCTCAATAAAATGGAAATCAATAACCTTTGTAGATGATCTCATTTATCTTGGCATGTAGATAGGGGATTGATCTTTATGAACTAGAAATGTTCATAGTCATTAGGTTCTCTTAATAAGTGTCTACAACACTTGTTAGTTAGGGGTATCATATATTCCTTAGCTTTTTCTTCAAGCTGGACCCACCAGGCATGCTAAAAACTATTTTCATTCGAAATGTGTACCCATGGATGGTCTATGACATAGGAGGTTTTATGGTGGGGAACATAGCATGAATGCCTTGCATAGGGCACAAAAGTGTTCAATGTTGGGTGTTATCACTCACCTACTTGCATAGAGAATCATTTATCTCATCATAACAATGGAAATGTCCCCAAGGTTTGGGACCCTTGCACTCCTTGGGATGAGACTCTGGAGTAGGCCAGATTCCTTCTAATCTAAGAACCTATATTAGGACTAGCACAAAGACCTAAAGATCATAAATGGAAATCTATCGCTAATATAAACTTGAGATTTTTTAGGGAAAAGGGAGGGAGAAGGTAATAATTTGCTAAAAAATAAAAGGGCAATAACCAAGAATATAGTGAGTGTTCCTACTACCATGGACACACTAAAAATATTTGAGAATAAGAAGTTATCACATGGACTCCATCAAGGACACTCTAAATGCATAAGTATTTCATGTAGAGGAATGGTAATGTAGCACAACACTAAGAGGGATGACAAATAATCCATAGACAATGTCTACACAGACTCGTATGAACATAGAACATGACATCAAAGTGAGTTTTAAGTTCCACACAAAGGTGCTAGGTATGGATTGCAATGAGATGGGAGAAAATTACCCACATACAAATATCAACAAACACAAACAACACATAAAATGTAATAAGAACAAAAGGAGGTGAACTTAATTCTCATTTACATGTAAGGTTCAACCAATAGAAGTGCTTTTAGAGGGCAAATTTTGACAAGTGAGGTTGTCAAGAATATGTCGACCCTTCTTACAAAGAATAACAAGCTTTTATATGGGAGTGATCCCTTTTATAATTAATGCATCACTTGGTATTGTAGACATAATCCTTTAATTTTGTTGTGGTGTTACGTCCATGTCTTTATAATTCTGCTTGGTGATCTAAATTTGGGAGTTGGTGGCAGGATTATTTTGGGTACACAAGTGTGTCTAAAAATGGAAGATCTTTGGAATAGTTAGAAGGGTGGAATGTGATCATATTCTGATGTATGATAGCCACTTTTGTATTTACTCATCTTGACAAGACCTTGAATGTTTCTCAACTACTTTTTTAACTACCCCTTTATATTTTGCTACCACTTGTCAGTCACTATACGGGTCTCCCTTGAATTGCCACATAATTTTTACATATCTCTTTAGGAAATATTACCTTATGCCTTTTCAGGACATCTGCACACTGAGGGCTACATAGTTAGACTGCATAGTGAGCCTCGAGTAGGTTAAGGGCACAAATGTAGAAGCTTTTTTGTTGGCATGCATGAACTTTAACCCTTTTACACCAAGTTCCCATTAAATAGTCTTCTCAATTCTTTGATTTATACCAGGGTCCATATTAGTCTACGGAGTAGCATGTGTGTAGCATAAATTTTAGTCTATGATTAATGAGAGCATAGAAGTAGGACTCTGCAATTTGGACCTATGTTCCATTTATGCTTGTGTGATGGATAATTCCTACATGGGACATGCATTAGACACTCTTTATAAATGAAATTTGATAACTAGTTGATTTGTGGATCTGCATTGTCTATTTTGGGTTTAGGCACATATGGGGGCCATGTGCACTTGGATTAATTTTAAAGAACTCGATACTTATGGGAATGCAAACCTTATGTGGGATTTTTTTAAGTTCTGCACAAGCTAGGGGGTTTATAAAGTCAACACTTGTTACATCATGACATCACCATCCCACTCTTCCATCCCTAAATCCAACACCATAGACAAATAATATACCCCTCTACTAATATCCATGGAATCCCTATTTTGGAAACTGAGGGCCATAGGCATGATTATCCTTGAAAACAAGACCTCTAGCTTTATCTAAACATATGCCCACATGGTATCAAGCAAAATAATTTTGTATATATCATAAAATCCTCAAGCATTTTGTTAATAGATGTCACCCTTTTAGAGATTATATCCAAACCTTAATTTATAATGGAAATATTAAAATAGAAGGTTAATCCAATGCATACACGTCTAGGAGTATGCAAAATGGGGTATGCCAAGAATTACTTCCTAAATATGATCAAGATTTTTTCCTTCTCCATCAAGGTCATGAATTTAATCCTCTCCATACCACAACCATCCCTACTCAAACCATCCCTATATATTATTCACCTCAAATCCCCCATTTTCACAAATCCATTAAGCTTAAATCACCCACTCACAAACCCAAGGTGAAGAAGGTACATGCAAATAATGATGTTATCCAAAAGGCCCTATCTATGGTTACTACCAAATGATCATTTATAAACAACATCACCTCAACAACAACCCTATCATAATGAACATCAGAATGATTAGGATCATGTTCGACATCAGTCTTTGAGTCAGAATCCATGTCAAAATCATTGTCCCTTTTAGATAATGAAAGTCATACAGACACTAACCTCTTTGAGGATTCCTCTAATTCAAATATTGACTGGTCAGAAGGCATGAGGCTTGATATGTATCAGGATGATGAAATAATAACATAATTCTTAGATGCATTATAAGTTGAAGATCATCTAGTTGGGTATGAATCAACTTTAGATGTTAATTTTACAAAGAGTCTTGGCGATCCTTTCAAAATTATTGAAGACACTTTCTCTAACATTAAGGTTAGGTCTCCTAATAAATTTTATGATGACTATGTTACCCATCATCCCCTTCATTTACCCATTCCATCACACATCCCTAATCATCCACCTCTTATTCTCAATCCCTCCATCCCACTCCTCAAAAGGGACAAACAGGAACATGCATCATTAGATTCCCCTCATAATGCAATATCATGTGTCGAATATCAAAGGATACAAGCTAATAATCAATTAATCAAGCCAAAAATCATTAATCAAATTCAATAAGAGTTTTATAATTGTCTAAGTTAAAAGTCATCATCCCCTAGTATACATTTCTTTGAGGTGATAGAGGACCATCAAAATCAAAATAATCATCCTCTATCAAGTCACAAATAAAATCCCTCTAGTGAATCCTAGTTATAGGCACTATGGGGCCATCCAAAGCCAATTCAAATATCAACAAGTCAAAAATTATCACAAAAATAATATCAATATGGCCAAGAATCCTTCTAATATTTGGATCAGAGAGCAAGAAAGTTAAAATATCTTGGATCCCTTAATCTCATGGCACTAATAAAAAATGTCCCCCCCCACCATATATTTTGGTGTATACAACTATTGAACCCCATTTTTTCTCCCCTTCCAATCACATTATCCATCATAATCATATCACTCATCCACATCCTATACCCTACCATCAAAATCTAGACCTAATCTCATCTATACCATATATCACATTCCTAGGTAACATCATCTCTTGTAAGGTTTATGAAGACACTTGTGGTTGAGATGTTTGGAGGATGTTAAATCAAGATTTGACAAATATAACAAATACATTCATGAATCCAACATCAAAAACATGGTCCTAATGTCACACATCTCTAGAATAGGTGTCAGTTGAAAAATCATGGAAGTGTTAGCATTCCTGCATCTTGCACCCATATCCAATAAATCGAGATGATCAGAATCTAAAAAATAAATTAAAAAATAAAATTAAAAAATAAAATAAAATGATGAAATAAAAATCATTCTTCCAATGGTGACAACTAGTCTTCTAGCACCTTTGGCAAGTACCATGATGAAAATCAATTTTTGACATCATGGTAAAAGAATCTGTTGTCTGAAAATACCTCAATACTTGGGGTAAAAATCCATCCCTTGACAATCCCCTCCATGTTATCCTTATTCATTTGATCTCTATGTCCATTATCTTTACCCATTATATCCTAGCATATCTTATATCCCATTATATCCATCCTTTCTTCTAGTCCTGATCTTTGTAAGGGAGTAGAACATGTCTTGAAAAATGTTCTATAATCATCTAGGTATATCCTCTAATGGACACTCGAGAAACTAGATATATGATTCTTTCATGATGTGATCATTGGCAATCCCTAGTCCATTCTTCCTTTGTCCTCATCCCCTTTTCTAAATCACCCTCATCCTTTTATTATCCCATCCATTATTTCATCCATCCTTATCCTAGTTGATAGGCTTGGTGTTCCCTTTACTAGTGACCCCATTTACATAGTGTACATACATATCCCAAAAGACCTAAAAATTGAAATATTCCAAAAACCCTAAAAATCATAAAATCTATAAAAAGTCAAAAATATTCCAAGATGTCTTGTCTTACGCCTATTCTCCCATTGGCATCCATCTCCATGTCCTTCATCCTCCATAACCCAAATCATAGTCATCCATCCCACTCTTGTCTTTCATCCCCTATTCTAAATAAGGGCAAATATAGTCTATAATTGAGATATCATTGACCTAGTCTCACTTTAGCCTGATAAGTCATAAGTCTCTCATCTAAGATCATGACATGGTCAATACTCAAGTCTAACTCATCTAAACTACACCAAATCTATACTCCTATCTAAACCCATATCCTTAATCCACTTTCACTTTCATGGCCAACCTAGTCTAACTCATCACCTAATCAATCATCCCATCAACACTCATCTGGACAATTAGATAAGACACAATGGCATTACATGTAGATAATTGTGTGTGTTATATGGCATGGCTCAAGTGGTCAAGGGCTTATCCTTTTAGATGAGAGGTCCTGGGTTCAAGGCATCAACCTTCCTTTTAGGGTGCTTTACTCTTATCTTTTATCTCACATTTGGGAGTTTGTAACTGTTTGAATGCCTTTTAAAGCTTTGCGGCCCCCAAAATGAATGCCAACGTCCCTTTTTGGAGGGAGACTTAGGCACAAAGGTTTATCTTGATGCCTATCTTAGGCCTACATTGGAAAGTGTGTCATCACTTGGTCTTAGCGTGGGAACACATGGTCTTGGTGTGACATTGAGTGGCAAGGTATGGTCTTGGCATGACATTGCATGGCATGGTATGGCGTGGCAGGTTTGAAAAGCCTTATTTCAAAATGGAAAACAATTATCCCACATTGGTGGGGTTTGAGTAGTCTTTGAAACTTAAATACTATGTTGTTAACAATAACACATGAAGTATAAGAGGCTAAGGCACCCCTCTACAAGAGTGTGTCGACCCTCACTAAGGGCCCCCAGTGAGCAAATAGAAGGGCCCACAGAGCCTCATATGATAGCATATAGAAGACCGGAGGCTAAAAACAAACACCACACCAATTTTTTTACACCAATTCACATTACTGCATGTCAAATTGTTATTGGACCACTTGGCATATTACACAGTGCCACGTCACTTTTCAACACCTATTAATCACCTGTCACAAGAATACTTCAGCAAGCTTTATCTCGAGCATCCAGACTCCATTTTTCATTACGAAAGAAGCATCAAAAATCTCTCGACAAACTCTATGATGTGAAAATCGTTCGACCAAAATTTGAAGACTTTAAAAAATGGAATGGTACATGGATTCACCTGGATCACTCCTCCCCATTAGGAACTTTTGGACCTCTGAAAGTTGAAATTAATTGGTAATGAGGTGAGGGTATTTCTCCCTCACCCTTCTGGCTTCCATCCATTTGGCCTTGTTTGGGTGCATCCCTTTTAGACCAACATGAAGATATTCAACATCACCTCTTCGTGAAGTCTGCACATTCCTGTCAAGAATAGTATCTTCCTGCAATTTTGTTATATATTCAGGAGCAAAATCATCAATAGAAGGAATGGATACACTTTCATCATGATCAATTATCATTGGAGGCTCATATAATTTCAGATTTTCCACATTTACAACTGAATAAATCTGCATTTAAGATGGTAAATCTAACCGAAAAGCATTTGTACCACTTTTTTTCGTAATCTAAAAAGGACCATACCATATTGGTTTCAACTTTTTACCTTCACCTGTCAATCTTTCCTTACTGATGTGAAGCCATACCATATCACCTACAACAAATTGGTGATCAACACAATGTTTGTCATGTTTAACTTTATACTTGGCTTGTCTTTTCTCCAATGGAGTACGAACAGTCTGATGTATGAGCTATATTTGTTCAATGAACTTCTTAGCTCGAATGGTTTCTTTTGGTTCACCAACAGATGTATCATGTCCATAGCAAACATCTAGAGGAGATTTAGGCAAGTATCCATAACAAACTTCAAATGGAGATTTCATAGTATAAGAATGAAGTGCCCAGTTATATGCATGTTGTATGTAACACAATTGTTCATCTCATAACTTTGGATGTTTATTACTATAACCCCTAAGCAAATGTACCACAGTTCGGTTCACAACGTCTGTTTGCCCATCGGTTTGCAGATGAAATGTAGTGCTCTTTTTTAATTTAGTGTCTATTAGACCCCACAAAGTTGACCAAAACTCCCCAATAAATTGAGAATCCCGATCTGAAATGATTGAAGTAGGCAAACCAAAATGAACCCATACATGTTTAAAGAACAAGTGTTCAGTGCCTTCCCCAGTAATTTGCTTAGTGCAAGGAATCAAAACACACATCTTGCTAAATCTATCTACAACCACATATAAATAGTCATGTTTTCTTTGTGTCATAGGCAGACCCCCCACAAAATCCATGGAGATACTTTCCCATGGGCGAGTAGGAACAAGTAGAGGAGTGTAAAGTCCTAGTTTCCTGTTACTAGGTTTGCTTGTGGCACAAAGAGTACATCCCTTAATATATTTGGCAATAGTTTCCTGCATACGGTTTTTAGTAACAATACATTTTCAAATGTGCAACCGTTTTAGCAACTCCAAAATGACCGGAAATAAGAGAAGTATGTGCTTCTCTAATCATGTGCACCCTCTCATTTTGAGGTATACAAAGTTTACCCAAATGATACAAAAGATCATTGTGTACATGATAGTCCAATTCTTCTACTTGCATACTACTCATCAAGTCTTTATAGACATCCTGAAAATCAAAATCATTAACATATTATTCTTTATAACTCTCATGAGACAAAGAACCATGTTGTAAAAGAATAGATGCAACAACCATAGGAGGCCTAGATATCATATCTGCAACCTTATTCTGAATACCTTTTTCATACTTCATCACAAGATGAAATTGTTGTAAGAAACCCATTCAACAAAAATGTCTAGACTGTTGTAACTTAGTTTATGATTGGAGATACTGTAAGGGCTGATGATCTGTATGTATTATTGTTTTTTTTCCCATTAAGTAATGTTTCCATTTTTTAACACTTTAAACCAAGGCACATAATTCCTTATCATAAGTGGAATATTTTCTTACTGCACTTTTGAAAGTTTTAGAATGATAGCAAACTAGTTTCTTACCTTGCATTAAAATGGCTCCCATAGCATACTCACTTGCATCCGTCTCGATCTCAAATGGTTGTTGTATATCAGGAAGTGCCAAGACCGGAGTAGTACTTATCTTTTCTTTCAAAGTGTTGAAGGCTTTTTGATGTTTGCCTCCCCACTAAAAGACCTGTTTCACACTTGTCAAAGAATGCAAAGGTGATGCAATATATGAAAATTGAGCAATAAACTTTCTCCAAAATTGTACTGCACTAAGAAAACTTCTAACCTCAGTTGTATTAGTGGGTGTAGGCCAGTTAAGAATGGTTGCTAGTTTTGCAGGATCAATTTTCAATTCACCATGTCCTCCAATGTAACCCAAGTATATCAAAGAGGTCTTGCCAAATTCACATTTTGACATTTTTAAATAAAATTTTTCCCTTCATAATGCATCCATGAATTTCTTAATGTGGATCACATGCTCTTCCTAAGATTTGCTGAAAATCAATATATCATCTAAGTAGACTATAAATAAATCATCAAGAAACTGTCTAAAAACATCATTCATCAATCTCATGAATGTAGCTGGGGCATTACACAACCCGAAAGGCATAACAAGCCATTCAAACAATCCCTATTTTGTTTTGAAGGCGGTTTTCCACACATCACCTTCACTAATTCTTACTTGATGATATCCACTTCTCAAATCTAACTTAGTGAAATAGATAGCATGTTTTAATTGATCCAATAAATCATCAATACGAGGAAGAGGGTAACAATTCTTAATAGTAATATTGTTTAAGGCATGAAAATCAACACACA
This sequence comes from Torreya grandis, assembly GCA_037957365.1. Lineage (NCBI taxonomy): Eukaryota > Viridiplantae > Streptophyta > Pinopsida > Cupressales > Taxaceae > Torreya > Torreya grandis. The sequence goes on from JARHVA010000384.1 coordinate 4,224,807, forward strand.
TTCACCAAGTGCCATCTTTCTTTGGCACCAAAATAATGGGCGAACCAATAGGAGATGAACTTAGATGAATAATACCTCTATCTAATAAATCCATTACCTATTTTTTGATTTCCTCATTTTCCACCACTGATAACCTGTACATACCAATGTTAGGGAGAGGAGAATCCTACAATAGCTGAATTTCATGTTGAACTCCCCTTTTAGGGGGCAAACCCTTAGGACCCTGAAATACATCATCATAAGTAGAAATGATTTCAACCAATTCATTCTTGTGTTTAGGATCACAATTTTCCAAATCTTGAGAATATTCTTTTTCCTTAGATTTAATCAACATGAGACAAAAAGTCTTGCTTGAATTAACTAGTCTTTTCATTTGCCCTGTTGTAACCAAGGAAAGACTTGTTTTAATGTGATGTGCTCTTACTATATATTCAATTCCATCCTTAACAAGAAAGTACTTATTCTCCTCTCTATAAAAGATTACTTTTCTATCATAAAGATATGGGCTTCCCAAAACAATCCCACATATGTCCAATGGGACAACATCCAACTCAACCTCATCTACGAACTTGGATGTGATGGCAAACCTCAGTCTACAAGTTTGTGAGACTTGTAGCTTCACATTGTCACACACCCAACCTAGTGGATAAGGTTTCGAATGGGGATTGGTTTGTAAGACTAACTTCTTAACAACCTCTTCAGAAATTAAATTTGCTTGTGAACCACTATCAAATAGAGTGTCAATCTTAGTATGTTTTGAAACAACTCTAATGTGGAACAATTCATTTCTTTTCTTATCAACATGCACAGAATTCTGTTTAGAAGAAGATGCATCATTTGATGACTTAGTGCTAGAAACTGAAAGATAAGAATCATTATGCAATCCCATAGCTATGTTCTTAGTTTCATCACCTAAATCTGAACCTGAGTCCTTAACCATAGCATTAGTCTTCTTTTCTTTCTTTTGAAACCTTTTAGGCCTTAACTCAGGGTGTAGTTTTCAACACTTAGACTCATCATGATTTTTCTTGCAATGATTACAAAATGGTATTCCTTCTTCTTTTTTAACAATAAAAGTGGATTTCTGTTTACCCTTTTCTGATGAACTTTCCCCTTTGGATTGTTTAACATTAGATTGCTTACTTTTAACTTTAGGAAGAGATTCTTTTGATTATTTTCCTCTAGCCTCTAAATGAGTGGCTTGTACACATACTGCATCTAAATTAGTGGGATTGAACATAAGAATCATATGTCTTAAGTAACTATGTAGCCCACCTATATATTTTAGCAGTGTTTCTTGTGTGTAAAGAGGAACATTCAAAAGTAAAGCTTTTTTCCTAAATTCCTGTGTATATTTTTGAACATTTTGGCCTTTTCCTTGTCTAAAACGTTGCCAATCCATCATGGCTTGTTGCATATAGCCTAAAGGATAAAATTGTTTTCTGAGTTCTTCAACAAATTCATTCCAAGTAGAAATCGAGTTACCTTTTTGAAGCTCAGTTTCCTTCAACTTACTCTCCCACCAAATGAGAGTTGTGCCTCCCATACGAAGAGTAGCCAAATGAATTTTTGATTCATCCCCTGCAATCTTTTGGACCCTGCAATAAACATCTATCTGCTTGACCCAATTATCCAACTTTTTAGCATTAACTTCACCATTAAACATTGGTACTTCAAACTTAATATCCAATTTAAGTGAAGGGAGAGATTCCACAGTTTTTTTACCATCATTTGATGAAGAAGGTTTTTCGGTTTCCTTACCTTTCAATTCTTGTGAATCACCTTTCTAATTCTCGGATTTATTTTGTTTGTCATGGTATAATTCCTCAACCATGCTTCTCATCTCCATAAAAGCTCAGTGGAAATCTTGTTCAGATTCCATCTCTTCTTCAGCCATCCTTGAAGCATGCCTTGAGCCAATCTCTGGATTATATTCAATGAGTTTTCCTTCACCCTTTTGGGATTTAGACCTTGTCAACATACACTAGCAATCACTGTTAAATAACAACTGCTCTGATACCAAAAATCTGATCTAAAAATTGAAAATGCAAGTGTAGCAAATTTAAATAACACACTTTTGCATTTACAAGATCTTTATAATTCCTGACTTTTTCTTTAAATTTTGCATAAATACATTAAAACTATAATTAAAATGAAGATCAATTTATTAAATAGTAGAGGAAAATTAGAATAAATCACCAGCAAATTGATAACGGAGTTCGGCTTCAATAGCCTACGTCTCTGGGTCCGTTCAAAGTGAGGATCATTTCCATTAATTTGTGCATCAAAATGGCTTACAAATTAAATTCAAGTCTGCAATTCACCTTCTCTAGTCTCTGCTTGCCTGTATAATTATCTCTCAGACCTGAAAATAAAGGCCCAAGGCCGTACAAAGCAAAAATTAATCTCTGACCTTCTTAATTCTTTACACATAGTCGGTTGTCTAATGCCTTTCAAGTGGAAATTCGCCCCTCTTATATCACTTCCAAGCCCGTGGCTCAAGCGGTCAACGGCTTATCCTTTTGGATGAGAGGTCCCAAGTTCAAGGCGTCAGCCTTCCTTTTGGGGCACTTTACTCTTATCTTTTATCCCACATTTGGGAGTTTGTAACTGCTTGAATGCCTTTTAAGGCTTGGCGGCCCCCAAAATGAATGCCAACATCCCTTTTTGGAGGGAGACTTAGGCGCAAAGGTTTATCTTGACGCCTATCTTAGGCTTGCATTGGAAAGTGTGTCATCACTTGGTCTTGGCATGGGAACAAATGGTCTTGGCATGACATTGAGTGGTAAGGTATGGTCTTAACATGACATTGCACGGCATGGTATGGCGTGGCAGGTTTGAAAAGCCTTATTTCAAAATGGAAAACAATTATCCCACATTGGTGGGGTTTGAGTAGTCTTTGAAACTTAAATACTATGTTGTTAACAATAACACATGAAGTATAAGAGGCCAAGGCACCCCTCTACAAGAGTGTGTTGACCCTGGCTGAGGGCCCCCAGCAAGCAAATAGCAAGGCCCACGGATCCTCATATGACCGCATGTTGAAGACCAGAGGCTAAAAACAAACACCAAACCAATTTTTTAAAACCAATTCACATTGCCACATGTCAAATGGTTATTGGACCACTTGGCATATTACACAGTGCCACGTCACTTTTCGACACCTATTAATCACCTGTCACAAGAATACTTTAGCAAGCTTTATCTCGAGCATTTGGACTCCATTTTGCGTTCTAGAAGAAGCGTCAGAAAGCTCTTGATGAACTCTACGATGTGCAAATGGTTCAACCAAAATTTTAAGACTTTCAAAAATAGAATGGTACATGGATCCACCTGGATCAGTAGCTGAAGATATACTTCTTTTTTTGGAAAAGAATGCAAGTTTGCCTTGATGATCAAATGATATGCAACTATTCTTTCTACCAACCATTTCTCCTATTGATTGTAACCATGATTTTTCAAGAAAAATATTGTAAGCATTTGGACTATAAATAACCTAAAAAGTAGCTAAACATTCTTTTGAAGTAAATTTAACTCTTAACTGAATTGATCCTATACTTGTTATAATTGCATTAGTTTTATCTACATGTTGAAACTTATTTTCAAGAGAACTAAGAAATGACATAGAATAATTTTTTTTATCTTAATAGTCCATAACCTTGATATTTGTAAATTGTTTGCCCTCTATATGAGTAGTGATAGTAAAGGGGTCTTGATATGAGTAAAATATTGTAATTTCCCCCTTTGTAATTAGATTTATAACTTTAAATTTTTCATCATGATCTTTTTGTAACATCGCTTGCTCTAGATTTGCCTTTTTAATCTTTTTTTGCTCTAATTATTACATTTATAAGTATTTTTATTCTAAATTATCCTTTGGTATCCATATTTTTTATTTTGGTACTTGTGCATTATAAGAGATACTCATAATGTGAGTTGTTTACTTAAGTGATGTATTGATTATAGGATCACCACTATCTTTTTGACTTGGTATTTTTCTCTTTAATGTAAAGTAATAATTTGTATGATGCCCATGCATTCTATGGTATGCAAAATAATATTCGGATCTCCTTATAGGATGTAGAGGAGGTAATTGAATCATTTTATTTCAAATCATACATGTTAGGGTTTCACTTGGACTCTTAATGACTTTTTGGTCACTTTTTGAATCACTTGTTATAGATGTATTTTGTTTTAATTTTTTATTTAGATATGAAACATTGCTAGATGAAAATGTAAACACATGATTAACACTATCATATTTTAGATTTTTCATATATGTAATATAATTTTGTAACTCTTTTATCAACCAGCTCATAGTGGTGATTTGAACTTTTATGGCTTCATAAGCACAAACCCTAAGTACTTTGAATTGAATATACATACATGTACCATCTACCATACCCCTTAAAGTAATGATAACATGAACCTAGTTAGAGGGATGTTAGGTATCACCCTCCTTATGGTTAGGATAAAAAATAACTTCTTTTTTATCCATATTAAACATGAGTTTAAGAAAAAAAATCTAATTTTTTAAATAAATTGTAACAATTAAGAGATCAAAAAATCAAAAATAAACTAAAGCACACTAGGAATTGCATGGAAAGATATAGAGTTTAGGTTCATTAGATGTTTAACCCTAAAATATAGATTAAATAATCTAAGATTAAATGGGTATGAATATCCTATGGCGCAAAGTTGGTAAACTATCTCTAAAGTAGGCCAATCAATTTTTAAACTCAAATAAACAATATTCTAAATTTATTTACTAAGATATGCTAAAAATATAAAGTACAACTATGTTAGGTATTGTAATGATAATGAAAATAAGATACTTAACTAATTCCTGATGTTAATATAGATCTAGATCTAGAACAAAAAGGAAATAGACTAAATCTAGATATTGGATCAGTTACATGTTTTTAGAAATTATACCTTTGTGGCCTCAGACACTTACATCAACCTAGGATGATTGCATTGATCCTTATGTCTAACTTGGACACATGTGTCTAGTATAGAATACTTATTGGATATAGATGTGACTGCCTAGTTTATTATGGGTTTTATGTTGCCTTCGCTCTAGTGTACTCAGATCTGGAACATGGGTTGTCACTCCTTATCAAATAACAAAACCCTAGTTCATCTTCATAGCGGTTGTGGAAAAAATTGGTTAGCTAGCACATGATGTCAAGCTAACCCCAAATACCCCTCTATCATTGGGTGTTACCTGCATATCCATTACTCTAAAGAGGGACTTGGACTCTTGTAGTTCTCCCTTACATGTGGGATTGTGTGTGCATAAGGATGTAATGTGTGATAGGTAAGTAAATAGAGTGACCTAACTTATAACTTGGAAAACATGACTCATGGAATTATCCTTCAGAACTTAATACCTATATACGTCATGTCCCTATGAATGATATAGAAATAAGAGAAAATAGGGAAGCTTTACTCACTTGAATGCATTTGGTATTTTTCCTCATGAGTTGTTTGGTTTGTGTTAGGTGTAGAATAAATGAGGATCGATCATGCATATATACCAATTCTTTTAGATAATATCTTATATTAAAGCACTTAGATCAACTATAATAATATGTTTCATTTTTAAATTGGATGACTTTAGGGTACTGGACACTTACATTAGGTTAGGACACTTGCATTGATGTAGGTGTCTGATTAGGATGCAAGTGTTCAAGCAACTAAAAAATAGGCATAGGTCTAGAACTTAAAAAATAAAAGATATGCAATTTTATAACATTTGATCATGATATAAGATCTGAATCATCAAAATAATATTGGTTGGATTAAGAGATAAGCAATTTGGCATAGAAAGATAGTGTATGTGAGCCTTTCGACAGTGAGAAAGGTCTAAAAGTTGAAGGTACATCCATGATATGTATTTGTCAAGTGTACAAAATTGAGGTTCTATATAATTAAAAAATAATCTATACAATATATCAATATTTAAAATTAAAATATTGTTTAACCAAGTTTGTAGTTTAATTAGTCTGTTATAGATCTGTTTATCACCCTTGTGCTTAATCATTTCTATACTCTTAATCCTATTTACCCTTGTATCATCAATTTAGAGTTAAATAGAGGCCAAAAAATCAAATAAAGTAAATCTTTTCAAACAAAATTTACTTTTAAGAATTAATCAATCGATCACATATGCAAGCAAATAGAAGAATACAATGCAATAGTCTAGAAGCGATGTATAATCATTTTTTTACTTTTTTAAATTATTTGAATGTTTTTGAAATTTTTAGAATATTTTAAAATGCAACAAGCTACCCAATGATCATGTCAAGGTAAGAATCAAAGCAATATGTTTTTATGGGTGAATGTCTTACCTTCTTTGAATGAAATGTCTTAGATGTGTATATATTAGAATCATAACCTGTATCATATTTACCAACAAAACTATCTAGATTACTACTTGTGTAATCTTGTGTAGGAGGAGTATGTTTAGGAGATTCAAGATGATGTGAAATCCTATGAAGGTAGATAAAATATTATGTCAATTATTTAACCTTTTGAGGTACATGTTGATTTTTATGAATTACCATTTTATGAGGTATTGCAAGAGATTGTGCTTGTGTAGTAGTAAATACATTTATCCTATAAACTTGTTTTTGCATTGTTTGATTTTAAAAAAATTGCATATCTTTCACAATTGGTTGATTATATAACTTTTTCTCAAGTTCAATAATTGTAAATATGCTTTGGTTTTGTATAAATGTAACATTGAATTGTTGTGGTGGATGGGAAGTAGGAGGTATTGTGTATTGCATAAAGTACTCATACTTGATTCCAAAAATTTTAACAACTTGATTACAATAATTGTAATTTAGGTATCTATGTACCATATAAGGTAAAAAACAGAGATTTTACAACCATGTACATCACAATATCATGTTAATGGACCCATTTTATGATAAAACTATAAAATGAGTAGATAGTATAGCATTGCCCACTTGAAGATGTAACCTATTATCTCCAAAAGTGGCTTTTTGTTTGCCTTTGAATGTCTTGACACTTTTAATAGTTGTTTGTAAATCTTTTTGTGTGTAACCCAATGAATGAAGTAATGTTATTATGTGTGCATTTTCACTTGACCCATTATCAACTAACACACTAAGAATAAGTTGTTGATCAATGAAAGCTCTTATACATAGAGCATAAAAATCAAAATCATCATCCACTATCTCACTATCTTAAAAATTAATCATAGGATGTGTGTGAATATTTTGATTAATTATACCAATAATTCAATCCAAAGGATGATCATATTATTTAGGAGGTGGATAAGCATTGTAAGTATGATGCATTGCTAAAGTGTCTTTGTTAGTATCATGATTACGAAATTGTTCACTGAAAATATTCAATTTAGCATTTTCATTTTGTTGAGGCTTATTTTCATCTACAAGAGTGCCTAGCTCAATAACATTATTGTCAAAAATATCTTGGATAAGATGATTGAGCTTGAAACATTTGTCAGTAGAATGACCATTGCATATATGGTAAACACAATATGCATTGTTATCAAAATATTTGCTTTGTGCTTTGTCCATATCAAGTTAAAATGGAGGATGAAAAGTGATTAACTTGCATTCAATTAAATTTTTTAACAATTTATAAGGTAGTTATAATAATATATAAAATTGCCTTCTTGGTTGATCAGCTAAAACAATCTTGTTAACAAGTTAAGAAATAACATTGACTGTTATCTTTGCATCTTATTTATCATATGTTATCTTAGATTTTTAATATGGTTTACTTTGAAACTTTGTTATAGATGTCAAAGTAGATGTATTTGTATACTTAAGCTTGTTCAAATAAAGAATATTGACTTCTCTTTCTCTTATTGTATGACAAAGCTCTTCAAATGAACTAGATTTTTTGAATATAATTGACTCATGTAATGCTGCAAGCAAATTTTCTTTTAAAATATCTCATAGCTCATTATTTGCCAATGTATTAGCTATTTTGAAAAGTGTGGTCTTATAATGAGGCACATAATCACTAATAGGTTCATTAGTTCTTAGTTTAAGCTCTATAATTTGTGCGTAATAAAGTTGTTCATCAATGTTAATAGCATAATGTTTGAGAAATATATCTGCTAATGGATTGAAAACTTTTAAATATTGAATAGGTAAATTGTAAAACCAATGCAAAGCATGATCCTTTAAGTTTATTAGAAAAAAATTAGTTAACAATTTGTGATTAGAGGCATAATCTAAGCATGTTACATGAAAAGATCTAAGATGTTATTTTGGATCTCTTTTACCTTCATATAGTGGAAGATTAGGAGCTACAAATCTTGTTGGTAAAGGATATGATGCAACATCATGTGTTAAAGGATTATGAATTAAAGCTTGAGAATCCAACAATTGGATAGATTTAGGGACACCTTGCTCTAATTGTAACACCTTAGCTTGTAGAAATGCATGTTTTTGCTCAAAATATTAAGCATTATGCGAGGTATGTGATGTAGTATGTGTAGATATCAAAGAATCTAAATGAATCACTTAGTTAGGCACAGGTATAGAATTTTATTGTAAACCATGTGATCCCCCAAGCCTAAAGATGTGGATGGGATATCGATACGAATAATAATAGTAACAACACTTGTTTTAGGGTTTACATTGTGAAAATGTGGTTCTTGATTTGCATTAAGAGTATAAATTTTGGATTTTTGTGCATTTTTAGAAGCTAAAAGGACCTCAATTAATTTAGGTATGTCTTATAGAATTTTACAAAGTCCTATTATAAATAGGAATAAATGTTGGAATTGTTTTGGATCTACTCCATTGAGTTCATCAAGATGAATCTTATTTGAACGTTCATGGGTATCTTGTGCATTAAGATAATTTTGATTAGCTTGTTCATTTATTTATTTATCAGTTTATTCATTGAAAGAGGAACTGATATGTGCATTAGTAGAATCCATTCCAACACTTGTGAAAGGAATTTGAAAATGCTCAATAGAAATCTTACTTATCCTAACACTTCACCTTAAAGGAGTATTCGAAGCAATTTTATTAGGTGGCATAGAAGAATAACATGGAAAATAAATTGCACACAATAAGAGCAATTTCAATGCTAGAAACAAAGGGTATTTTTGTAAACCTTAAGATAAAAATCTTGAAACCCTGAGGAAGACTCAAGTTTTGACAAAGTTTAATAAATAAATTGGTTCACTAAGTGTTTTTATCTAGAATTTGATTAAATGTGTGAATTAACCCTAATTGTGATAACTAGATTAGAAAAAATCAAGGTGTTGTAAATGTAATTTTAAACAACAAATGAAAGTAAATGACTGAAATAGATGAAATGAAATAATTACAAAGAAGGATAACAATGCAAATGAAAGATAAAATTAGTTGTATTTTTACATTTGATTGATTGTACGATAAAATTAGTTGTATTTTTTCATCTGATTGACTGTGTTGACTGCTAGAATGCATATGTGACAAAACATGAACAAACCCAAAAACTACTCAAAAGCTATATTTGAGGTTGTGCAAGGACAAGACCATTGAGTAAGGATAGGGACGCTTAATAATATTAACCATGTTGAATGATTTTATCATTTTATATAAAACTATAAATTAGAGCATAATCATATGGGAAAGCTAGAATAGGTTTGTATGTGTTAAAAGTATGCAAAAGACCTACACATATCTTCTTCAAGTTGTAAACCCCAATAGGGCATGCAATTATTGAAAGACCTACAAATAAAATGAGTTTATTTGGGTTGATTTGAACCTAATCACCCCCAAGATGACTGAATGATGCCTACATATCGAATACTCCAAGATGGGAAATCAAGCCCAATGTAGTTCTCCCACCTAAATGTTTTGTGCAATTGTGTTCCTTTGATTATATGAATGCATCTATAATTAGATTGAATACTTGATCATGCTTTATTCCAGGCTTAATAAAATAAGCTTGTGACTTAGTTGAAGATTACTTAAGATGCTTAGAATATAAATTGGACATAATAGGGAATTTTTGCTATGTGCACTTATGTAAATAAGCCTTTGTATCGAGATTGCCAAGTCAAGTAATAAGTGATACAAGTGTGCCTTTATAGAAAATTAACATGGATGACCACATGATAGGAAGCCTAAAAACACAAAAGACAACCTAAAAATGGGTTTAATTTAAAAAACTAACCATTGATGAGAGAAAGACATTAACATTACATAGAGATAAAAATGCTTACCATTATTGACCCTATTGGGTATTACAGTACCCTTGGGAAAAGTGTTGAGTTTTAGATATGGGTTAGAGCATATAGATACATAATGGTTTTTTTAGTAATTAAGACATTTATATATGACATATGACACTTTTAAGATAAAATAGGTCTTCTCTTGTGCTTAGGATAGGGTGAAGTGGTAAAATAGGTACTAATTAAATGCAAAAGTTAAAAATAAAAAGGGGTAAAACTAACTTGATAAATTATTCATGGCTATATTTAGCATACTACAAAAATTCCTAAATCCATATAGGTTGTAAATTCTTACTAATAATCAACCTAGATATTAATGAATGATTAATTCAAAGGTGATGCATGCCATATATCAACTATGCATATCCGAATACAAACCACATTTTAAGGGCACAACATTCCACTATGATTTGATGGATGCACATATAGTTGCATGAAATCATATAAATATTATGTAAGGTATAAAACTTATAATGTAGTCTTAGTTACAAAATGTGGTAGAGTAGAGAAGGGGATTGAATTGTTTGAAAAACTGCAACATTTATATGTTATTGCATTGAGAATGTTCAGAAAAATAACTCCTACAATGCAAGTAAAAATGTGGAATAAAACAAACAACAAAATAAGAGACAAAAGGGAGAACACATTACATATATATTACATGGAAAACTCTTACAAACAAGCAAGGAAAAAAAAATACAAGCAAAATGGTAGCTTCCATACTTCATATTAACACATCATTAATCTCTTCTTCTACAAAAACCAATAGCTCAATGATTACACGTGACGCATTCAGGGTATGAACCAAGCATAACAATGCCTCTAGGATCCAACTTTCAATCATGCAAGCTCAAGCTTGTATGGATCCTATAACAAAATGAATTACAAAGAGAGCTTCATACTTATTAATAACATTTACAATATAGAGAGAATAAGAAGAGAGAGGAGAAAATGTGCCACCCTCCATGTGGCCTCACTATTCATCAATAATGAAAGTTGTCTCTCACATGTGCAAGGTCCAACATCACATGACATCTTCATGATGCACTTTGACCTTCTTCATGTGCTCCAAAATGGTACACCCCACTTTGCATGTGACCTTAACCTAGAATAGTATACATGTTCCCCACTTTCCCATGTGCATCCACATGAGTCAAAAGATTCCTCAACTTTTGACTTCACATACACATGCTTGAGGAAAATGATGAAACTCACTTTCCTTTTGTCTCCCACATGCTTCCACAAGCCAACCCATGTGACTAAGTGGAGAAATGTATCCCATTTCTCTCTCCTCTTCTTTTAAACATCAAAGATGCTCCATGGGCCATACCACCCACTATGGGTCATGCCACATCACCAACTAGCCACATCACTAACCATCCACATCACCAATATGACACATCATCATGAATAGTGGACATTAATAGTGCTTATGAATAGTGATTCATGAATAATGACTATGAATAGTGACTTCACACCTAACATAATCTCATTTGAAGTCAATATCCATAGGATTTTACCACATATGAGTATTCTACAACTAGTTGTCCATCTATGCCATCTACTGCCCTAACACAAACCTAGTAAAAGTTTTCTTACACTAATAAAGCTTCTCTACCCTAACTAGCTTTATCAACATCTACTCCTTCATAGTATATTACAACACATGAAGTGACTCTCACTTCTCCAAAACATAGACCAATCATCTTATCAAAATTCTACCATGAACTGCTCATAACTCTCACTACTTGAAAGTATCAAGTTTAGTGCTCACCATGGCATCGTGAGGCTTCCTACTCCTAATGAATCTAATACACAGGACACATTCCTTCTCCTCTATTATAGGATGCTCTTGGGAAGATAACTTAATAATGTAAGAAGTGGGTTACTTCTTTGCTCTCACATTATTATCCATCTCCATCCTTGGTTTGCTCCTCATACCACCTTCATCACATTCTTGTCACTTGAGCCATCGCAATAGTGACCATGTGGGGGCCTGCATCTAACATGGCATCAACACATAGTAACAACATATGCTAAACACTTTGGCTCTCCATAAATGTACTAAATACCCTGTATTACACATGTGGTACCTACACCAACATGTACATTGATGACTTCAACATGCAAACTAGCAACACCTTTGCCTTATCCTTTATATTCTCCCTAAGAAAAATCACCATGTAGGAATCACATTGATCCAACTCCTTGAGAAAAAACAAGTGCACATAGAAATCTTAATAGTAGTGAGGAAAGAAGATCTCATAGAAGTCAAAACCAGACTTCTCCACATAGCCACCAGGCTATCAACATGGCACAAGTTCATTGGACCAATCATAGTTTCTAGATGTGGACAAGGGATACATAGAGGGGAGGTTAGTCTTGTGTTAGTTAAAGAAATAAAACTCAAATAAACACACTAAAATCCTAACACCTCTAGCTTAGACACTAGGGAGAGTATAGGTGACAAAACTACATATGAAAACACAACTAAAACATAAAAGAACACCTTCTTTTACCTTATTTGAAACTTCCCATGGCTTGTTGAATGGCTTCCTTAGCTTGTGCATTAAGAAATCTTCATCAATGGAGCTTTGTTGGCTTTTCCTTTCCTTGACACATTGGCTTTAACTACTTAGCTTCAGATTTAGGCATGGTAATATTACTTGCATGAGGCTTATGGAGGAAATCCTACATAATAACTCTACAATATCCAAACTTGTTGAAGATATTTGTACATAATAAATATGCACCAAAATAGCTTAGAAACCAATAGGCATGGCCTTGTATTTATAGCCTCGAGAATTAATTCTCACCCAAGATGAGTTTAGGCTAAGTTTAGGCTTGGAATGGGTTCAAAATAACCTTAGGTGAGTTGAGCCTAACTCTAGTTGAGTTAATAGTTGTCATGTAATTATGATTTTCAATTACTAGGCATGGCTCTCAAATTAGATATTTTAGGATATTTTCAAAGAGCTTGACAACTCATAAAGGCAATGATGAAAGGCTTTGATATTTTGATTTATGGAATTTTTCATTTTTAGATATTCATTAATTTCAAATGGATAATTTAACTAGGCAGTTAATCCAATTTAATTAGATGATACATTTTCATTAGCATTTTAGCTCTTTCAATATTTGATCAAGTGCCTCATTTAATAGGTCTATAGACCAAATTGATAGTTATTATACCACAAGGTGATTAAGGATGAATCTATGAGAGGTCATTGTTGCATATAAGATAGTACCCCAAATAGGGATACCTCAACATGATTTTGACCATTGATGAATAATGCATGAACAAATTTGGGATGTTTAATGATTCTTAGGCTTAATTTACAATGTTTGGTAGGAATTAGTCTAAACTCTAGACAAAATTAGGTGTCTACATTTTCCCCCTATTTTGGAAGGCATTACAAGGTATAGGCACAATAACATATTCTCAAAGAATGAAAAAGCCCATTAAAAAGGAAAAGAAGATAATGATTGAAGAAGCTCCAAACAATGTTTGGGGAGCCTATAATGATGCCCCTGGAGGGAGTGGCCAACACATACGATTGATGTATGGTCCCTAAATAAGAAGCAAGAGAAAGAATGAAATTAACCCATGGGTGAGATTAATCCAAAAGAGATAATGCTTGCACACATTGATGTAAAAAGTACTAATTTTCCCAAATGTGGCTATAATCAGGAACATAGGTTGAGACATTGATTTTCCAAAGGAAATTATAATCAGTGGCATAGGCAAATGCCCCAATAGGGAAAACGAGTCAAAATAATGATTTGTCCATAGGCAGTTATAATCATTAAGATGACTTGGATTCAATAATGATGTTTGATTGTGCTCTAGTAGGGCAAATTGGTAAACATAATTCAAGGATATAACCTGTCATACATATTAAAGATGAGTGGGTGCAAATGTAGATGTGATGGTCTAATGACTGAAGAAGCCAAAAAAAACTAGGCACATGAGGATGCACAAAGTGATGAAAGAGTTGATTGGAAAAATAAAGGTAATCATGTTGACCCAAGATAAATCATGTATCCAAGCACTGCCTACATAGTTTATATAGACCTTAGGCTAATTTAATTCACCCAAATATGAGAGAAACTGAAATTAAGAATAGAAGAATAAGAATTGATCAATGTGAATGATTCGGTTGTACCTAATAATGAAGAGATGCTCATCCTTATTAACATTGATACAACCAAAATGGTCAATGGATTGATTTGATCAAAGAGGGTGGGAGAATTTACCAAGGTTATGAAGGAGAAGCTTCTACAACATCATTGCTTGTAATAGTTTCCACGCATATTTTTAATGTAGCATGTGATGGTAAGCATTATCATATAAAACACTGTGATAACTTAGTCATATGGTTCATAAGGACTAATTCTTGATCCAATAAACAATAAAAAATAATATATCAATGATAAAAACCATGGTGATAATGTTGATGCATGAATATAGATAGACTCAAGAATAATGTACAAGGAATCACCCAATGAACGCATATGTACTGAGTCGAGGCATAACAATGAAAACAAACAAATAGGCCAACAAAGAAATGAATGACAAAGCAAATAAGTACACAAAAAAATTTAAAGTAAAAGCAAAAGAAAGAATCATGTCGTCAACCAAGTCAATACCTACGTGTGAAGGCTCAATAGTATCCCCAAACAAGGATACATGCAAATGGAAGGTCACATGTCCAATGGAAGTGGAATGATTTTAGAAAGAATAATGGATTTACCCCAGTATGGCAGATTGAGGATCATTGATTAAGTTTAGATAGGACAAGTGTTTTTAGATTTTGAGGTTTAATATCTCTCTAGGAGATAGTAAGCCAATTTTATAATATTTTTAGGGTATCTTGACTTGTTAGATATTGGCAAGATACCACTTGTAAAATGATGAGAGCATTGGCTTAAGTAGCTCACAAAATTATAAGAGCATTGGCCTAGGTAGCTCACAAAATAATGAGAGTGTTGGATTTAGTTACTCATAAAATGGCGAGAGCATTGGAAAAGGGAACTGAGCTAACCTCAACATGAATTGAGCACTACCTACATAGTCCCATTAGGATCTTAAGTCACAGTAGTTATGCCCACATAAAAGGTGATGAGATCCAACCAGGTAACAATAAGTTTGAGAATTTAGGCAAATGATAATAGTAAGGGTAAGGTGATATGATAATACATGGTAAAGGTGTTGTTCCTAATTTTACCATAGGTGGTTATAATTAGGAAACAATGACATAGGTTAGTGATACTAATTTTCCCACAGACAATTATAATTAGTAACACAAGGTAGAATATTGATTTGCCCAAAGGTGGTTATAATTAATAACACTAGTCAAGCATAAATAAAATATGTAATTACTAGATCCACTATCATACTACTTTTATATACTACCATTGGAACTCATAATTCTGAAATTGCTGAAATTGGATCAAAATCCCCTCATGAAAGGTGTCCAAAAAACTAACAAAACCAAGGTCAAAAGGGTTAGGTAGGGCAGGTCAAAACCAATTTTGTCAAATGGGATAGTATAAGAAGATGATATGGGGTACAACATAAATAAGATGACAGGAGGGAAATTGGATATAATGGTAATAGGTTTGCCCCCAAGTGATAAGGTAAATGGCAAGGTATGAAACAATGGCAAGGTCAAGGCAAGGTGAACGGAAAATGAAAATGACAAGGTAAATAAAAAGGCAAAGGTATGGTTTTGGCAAGGTAAATGTTTATGTTGTTCCTGTTGATGTAGAGATGCACGTCCTGATTAGCATATGATACAACTAAAATAATTAATCATGTAAATTTCTATCCCATACCTCTTCTGAATAGATGTTCTATCAAGAATCTACTATAGAGTTAGACTCCAATAATGTTGTTGTGATCTTCATTAGTCATTGATTCTATTTCCTTCAAATATCGAGACAAGATGTCCTCATAGCTTTTGTAAAGGAAAGTGTGGCCAGGTATGGTAAACATGGATAAATATTGGATGATAGGTCTAATTTGGTAATGTAAAGGTGAACAATAATCATGCGCAATGTTGTTGATTTTGGATTCAACATAATTTTGGTTATGATAGGGATGAAGACTTCTAAATATGCTTTTGATAAGACCATCAAAAAAATTTATTGTTTGGGCTTAAGAGTAGCTACCATTTGATTATGTTGTAGAAGTAGAATGGAATATGTAATAATTTTATATTCGATAATATATCATCAAGTAGTGAAGAACTGTTATGCTCAGCTATTGGTACCTTAAAGAGGTTTTCACCAATAAAGTTATCTTGATTGTCCCATAACACCTCCAAGAAGGTTTCACTAATAAACGCTAAATTTTGACTTTGATTATCTTCTAGTGCCTCAAACAAGGTTTTCGCTAGAAGATGTTGAGTTTAGAATTTGATTGCCCCCTAGCACCTCCAAGAAGGTTTCACTAGGACATTATTCTTCTTTAGCACGAATGTGGTCTTGGTCCCCCTGGTATTCTTTAACTGATATGTTTCCATGGATGTAGTTCAACAAGGTATGATTTTTTCAGTCCTAATCAACACATGTGGGAGGTGAAAGGTCAATATAATGGCTAGGTTGGTTGGTATTAATGACATGTGGAATGGTAATAGAATGAGAAGAGGCAGCACAATATTTGTATAAGATACTAGGAGAAATTATGTCGATGTTGAATTATTCATCCTCAAAAATTATGGAAGGATCAAAAATATATTCAAATTGATATGCAAGGCATGTGTAATCAATATTTTTGATTATGAAGTTGATTCTAACTCAAGGGACTCTAAATCCGATGTTGAGACTGACGTTGATTTTGCTTTTGATGATAAATTTGATGTCAATTCAAGAATAGAACATTGAATATTGATTATTAATCTGATGTGGATTTGGCTACAATGATGTCTTATTGAATATTTGGTATTGGACAAGTAATGGCCTATGATGGCACAATGGTATATTCAGAAATAGGATTAACTAAAAAAGACTTCACAAAGACTAGCTTGTTAAAGTGACACTCCTTAATAATGGGAAAGAGGTCAAGAGACAAATCCATAGAGATTGGCTTGTGCAAAGGAGGCTCTTTAAAAATAGGATAATGGTCAAGATAATGATTTTCCCAAAGGCAGTTATAATTATTAAAAAGTGACTCGACAAAGACTGGCTTGTCAGAGTGAAACTCCTCAACAATAGGGATAATATCAAAAGGTAATTTCATCTTAGGTTAGCTTGTCACAAATATGTGTTTAAACAAAAACATTATTGATTAGTTGGTTTTCTTGGCCTTGGTTTACAAGTAGTTGTAAAAATATCAATTTTGAACATATCTTGGTCTTCAAAAGATTGGCTTTGTTGAAGAGGTAATGATTGACTCTATTGTGGCTTAAAGAATGGCATGTGTTTTTCAAAGTGAGGATTGGTTGGAAATGGATGGAGAATGGTCGATGATTGGGTATTGATCTCTTTGTAAATAAGCTCATTTAAGATCAGTTTAACAAAGACTGGTTGCCAGTCTAGGACAGTAACTGTGACCCATCTAGTCTTACTTGTATAACCTTGTTGGGACAATGAGCTACCATACATGGAAGAGCATGGAATGGTAATGGTAGGGCATTATGAAGTTTGGTTACTCACACAAGCCAAAGGACAAGGTCCTAAAATGGTAATGGTAGGGTATTATGAAGCTTGGTTATTGTCATGAGCTAAAGGATGAAGTCCTAAAATGGTAATGGTAGGGTATTGCAAAGCTTGGTTACTATCATGAGCTAAAATATAAGGTCTTAGAATGGTAATGGCGGGGTGTTATGAAGCTTGGTTACTATTACAATCCAAAGTATGATTAATGGTATAGGTAGGGGATTAGGTACCATTAGCATTGAAAGGGCGAACTTGGTATGTTAATCAGCCCAAAAATGGTATCACCACATATTACACTCGAAGATATTAGCTTTATTCTCCAAATTAAGTGTTATAAGGGGGATAAAGATCTATCTCAAAAACTACATCATCACCATACGGGTATTGAATAAAGTAATCATGTGCGACTACATTATCATAACTTGGATTGTACATGGCTCTATTATGAGTGTAATGAGACATACCCAAAACAATGATGAACATTTCACAAAAAGGCCTAGAGTTATACAAACTCTAAAAAATAAGGTCCAAAGGACAAATGGTCCAAACATAGTCTAACTTGGTCTAAGGAATGGATTTGTATCTCCAAAATGGGCCCGTGCTAAAACTTGGTAAAAAGAGTCTAACGTTAAATGTCTTAAACAAAAGGTCAAGTGGACAAATAAAAACCAAAATGCCAAACTCAGGTATAAATTGCTTCAAATAATTCTAAACTAGGTCTAAAGAAACAAATGTTGCTAGGTCTTTTGGAAAACAAGGAATAAAATCTAGGCTCGAATTAAGCATTGCTAGGTCTTTTGGAAAAGGCACAAAAGCTAGAATTTAAACAAAACAAGGCAAGAGATTTAATCTAAAAAATCTAAAACACTTTGGTATAAAATAGGCATATGGTTTTAAACACAAACTTGGTCATTTTGGCATAATATACAGAACACTAGGCATATGGAAGATAGACTACTTCCCCAAATTTAGGCACAAACATAGTTTTCAAATTAAATAAAGAATTAATCTAAGTTACACAACCCAAAAGTGAAAGATTGATCTCTAGGCCAAAATTACACAAGGCATAGGTATAAATCAATCAATGTTTGGGTTTGAACTTGTAAATACTAATTTTGAATTTGACTTAGAAAATTAGGCTTCTTTAAAATAAACAACAAGCTAGACAAAAATGAACAACATAACGACACTAGGTATAGATTGAAAGGGCACTCATGGCTTTGTTTTTAAAATTAAAATTTGGACACATGTCTTTGAAATGATTTGAGTAGCATAATGATGCTATCATTCTTTAAAGATGTGACAAATGGTTTATTTCAAGACTCAAAGGCACAAAATGAATTGGGTAGCGTAATGACACCCTTTCTAATCAAATGACACACACAAAGGTTTTGATGAAAGACTAAAGCAAAGGTGTGATATCAAATAAACAGTGTAACACCTTGTCAAACAAAGGATTAATGGAAAAACAAGACTCATTTTTGATGTGGTATGATAAACAAACAAGTTAGACTCAATACCATGGAAGTAAAAAGGACCAAAATGACAAAAACACCTAAGCATAATGTCCAAAATCCTAAAATTGACAAGGTTGCATCATACTATCAAATTCCATCAATATAATCTCTCTTGAGAGGATTTTAAATTGTTAATCCAAAAATTAAAATCACATGAAAATTAGAGTTTTTATGCCCCCTCTTCTCTCAAGAGTTTTTATTGTGATATGGAACTTCAGGCTACTCACCTTACATCAACAGTATGTCTGTGGCAAGTAGGGTTGTCTAAACTATCAATTTTTGCTTATTTCTAAATGGTCCCATGTGTGGATAACACTAGAAATACAATCACATCATTTGGATCCATATAAATTGGCTTGTTGTGAAAAGGTCTTATCCTTTTCACAACCACTACATCTGTCGTTTACTCAATGTAGTGTGATGTTCGAGTTGCCCCTACATTCTGAGAATGAGTACCACTAACAAAGCTTGTTTTAACCACTCAAAATAAGCATCCTAGTAGGTCAGCCTCAATTTATATACCCCATCATAGAGTGGAGTTGAAATGATGCTGGGAGATGAATTCTCAGGTCAATGCTTCCCTAGAGAACTCATGGAGAGGCGATGAACTCTTACCCACAAACCTAAATGTATGAAATAAAGATACATGAAAATACTTTATGGTCATTTTGGGGTCACCAAAATCATATGGATTTGGGGAGGGCCTAAGCGACTTTCTTTCCATGATTTTAGACCAAATTTTGAAAGGCAAAGAGTGAGCATTTTTTGTCACCTGAGTTCCCTAAAGGGGGTAGGGGGAGAGAATACATGCATCACTCATCTTTTTTAAACAAAAACTTTCAACAAATAAGCATAAAACAAAAAATTCTTATGAGTATGTAACTAATGTGAGAGTTTAGTTTTATAACATCAAAATGAAGCATGTTGTGAAGTTTGAGCCCCTTGGCATTTGTTGTTGATAACTTTGAAAAATGAAAATGACTTAAGCAAAAAAGATTTTAAAAAAACCAATTCTAAATGTGAAATTTATAACTTTAAAGTGTTTTAAATGTCTCTTTTTGGCCTTTGGGTCTTGCAAACACATTAGGGGGTCCTTATGCTTAGGAGTAAAGCACGAGTGAATAAAAGACTTTCCAATTCCTACTCTCGAATTTCTAATTTTTTACACAAAGTGCAAAACCACAGAAACACAGAGCAATATCACAACTTTTTTTGCAAAACCACAATGGTTAGCACAATATCGAAACTTGCATGAAAAATAAAGTATTAGTGCAATATCACTAGTCTAAGAATAAAAGCAATATCACTACTATCAAAATCATGATATCACAACATAACCCTATAATATGAAATGATTATCAAGACCATTAGCGATTTAAGTAATATTGCTAAAATTATGGTGATATCACGATTTCTAAATTCATAATATTATAATATTGTGAATTTTATGGCAATATTGCGATTGCTAGAGTCAAAATATTGTAATATCATGGATTTCCCTATAAACACAAATAGTCAGTCTGAAAACCATAGCAGTCAGTATAATACCATGATAGTTATGACAATACTACCACTCTAAAGTAGTGATATTGTGCAATATCATGATTCCAAAGAGCAAAATTGTGACTGCACAGAGCAACTTCACAACTTCCAAAAAAAGGTCCTTTAGCCTTCAATTTTCACCTATTTTGATCAACAACCTCAATTTTTTACATGAAAAATATTAAGAGAATACTCTAAAAGGCCTTGGGAGCAACTTTGTGGGATGAAAGTCCCACTAGGCATGCCAACATGTGGACAAGGAATATGGAGAGGGGAGGTTAGTCTTGTGTTAGTCCAAAAAATAAAACTCAAATAAACACACTAAAATTATAACGCCTCTAGCCTATAAACTAAAGAGAGAATAGGTAACAAAACTACATATGAAAACACAATTAAAACATAAATGAACACATTCTTTTACCTTCCTTGGAGCTTCAAATAACTTGTTGAATGGATTACTCAGCTTGTGCATCAATAAATCTTCATCAATGGAGCTTTGTTGGCTTCACCTTTCCTTGGCACTTTGGATTTGGTTGTTTGGATTAATATTTAGGCATGGTAATATTACTTGCACAAGATTTATGGAGGAAATCCTGCATAATAACTTTAAAATATCCAAGCTTGTTAAATATATTTGTGCATAATAACTTTGCACAAAAATAGCTTAGAAATAAATAGGCATGGCCTTGTATTAATAGCCTCAAGAATTAATTCTCAACAAAGGTGAGTTAAACTAAGTTTAAACTTGGAATGAGTTCAAACTAACCCTAGGTGAGTTGAGCCTAACTCCAGTTGAGTTAATAGTTGTCATGTAATTATGGTTTATAATTACTAGGTAGGGCTCTCAAATTAGATATTTTAAGATATTTTCAAAGAGCTTGACAACTCATAAAGGCAATGATGAAAGGCTTTGATATTTTAATTTATGAAATTTTTCATTTTTAGATATTCATTAATTTTAAATGGATAATTTAACTAGGCATTTAATCCTATTTAATTAGATGATTGATTTTGATTAGCAGTTTAGCTCTTTCAAGATTTGATCAAGTGCCCCGTTTAATAGGTCCATAGGCCAAATTGATAGTTGTTATATCGCAAGGTGATTAGGGATGAATCCATGAGAGGTTATTATTACATACGAGATAGTACCCCAAATAAGGATACCTCAACATGATTCTGAGCATTGATGAATGATGCATGACCAAATTTGAGATGTCTAATGATTCTTAGACTTAATTTGTAATGGTTGGTAGGAATTAGTTAAAAGTTTGGTCAAAAGTCAATTGTGGCTAGAATTAGGTGTCTACACTGGGAAGTCATCACGCTACTTGGTGCATCACTACACCTATCAATTTTTCAAGTCTGCATTCAAAAAGCATCCTGCTCTATTGAATGTTGTTAAAACACCAACTCATGTGCCTTCAATGTTACTCCATGCATCAATCTACCTGGCCAACACCACAACCATATGCATAACACTCTAGCACCTTAAGTTATAGGTCAACACTGGCCTTCTCCTTCTGGGAACACTAGGTCTTAGTTATTCTTTTGCATGTAGCCTTCTGCTACCAACTGTGCCAAACATGACACAAATAGACTAATCAAGTCTCTATGGAAGTCATCACACTACTCAGTGCACCAATACACCTACTGAGTTTTCAAGCCTGAAAAATGCATCACTACTCTATCATATGTCCAAACACATGACCTTATCCTTCTAGGAAAACTAGGTCTCACTTGTTCATCTGCATCTTCATATTCCTCATCCTCAACTACTTTAAAATAGGTTTTTCTATACCTCCTTCCTTTGTATGAATTTTTTTCTTCAACATTTCGACTAACATGTGGTCGGTAAAATACCACATCATACACCTCTTCTTGTTTGTTGCCAAGAACCACCACAAGGTCATCACCTTGTTTTCAAACTCCTCCAAAGGATAATAACTTCTTCCTTAAGCTGTACAACTACTTCATCATCAATAGGAACATTATGTAGGCTGCTAACTTGTTTGGCAAAGCTTTTTTAGCTTCTCCACTCATCTAAGATCTTCTCCTCAGAAACATGAAGAGAACATGATAGTCACCATGAGATCCTCCACCTTGATCCACATAGAGAATCGCCTACCATAAAACTTGTTTTACATCTTCAACTTGGTCTCTTCTCTTGTCACAGTAGCTTCCACTTACATAAACCAGCTAATGATAGAAAACACTCATACATGAAGTTTTTCACCATGGTTCTTACACCATATGTTAGTAAAAATAGCTTTTATAGTGCAAGTAAAAATGTAGAATAAAACAAACTACAAAATAAGAGACAAAAAGGAGAACACATGCACCAAAATTACATGGAAAACCCTTACAAACAAGCAAGGAAAAAAACCACATGCAAAATGGTAGCTTTCTGACTTCATATTAACACAACATCAATATCTTCTTCTATAACAACTCCTCCAACAACTCAATGCTTACACCTGAAGCATTTAGGTTGCAAACCAAGCATTACAATGCCTCTAAGATCCAACTTCTAAGCATGCAAGCTCAAGTTTACATGGATCCTCTAACAGGATGAATTACAAAGAGAACTTCATGCTTATTAATACCATTTACAATATAAAAAGAATAAGAAGAGAGATGAGAAATTGTGTAACCCTCCATGTGGCCTCACTACTCATCAATAGTGAAAGTTACCTCTCACATGTGCAAGGTCCAACATCACATGGCATCATCATGATGCACTTTGACCTTCTCCATGTGCTCCAAAATGGTATGACCCAATTTGCATGTGACCTCAATTTAGAATAGTATACATGTTCCCCACTTTTCCATATGCATCCATATAAGTTAAAATATTCTTCAACTTTTGACTTCACATGCACATGCTTGAGGACAATGATGAGACTCAGTTACCTTTTGTCTCCCACATGCTTCCACAAGCCAACCCATGTGACTAGTGGATAAATTCACCCCATTTCTCTCTCCTCCTCTTTTCAACATCAAAGATGCTCCGTGGGCCATACCACCTATCATGGGTCATGCCACATCACCACAACCATATCACTAACCATCCACATCACCAACGTGCCACATCATCATGAATATTGGCCATGAATAGTACATGTGAATAGTGATTCATGAATAGTGACTTCACACCTAATAGAGAGCAACATCTACAACACATTAAACCTTTAAAAAAAATTATAGTTTCATCTCAAACAACTATTGAGTATGCCATAATGCTACAATCTCAAACATATGATGCCATAATTATAAGATCCATTCCTATTCAAAAAACACAATTTAATGTACTAATTCCCTTGTTATAGTCCATGCAAGCACATTTGTTATAGATAATTTTCCTAATAGTTCACATAATTTATGCATGTTGCCACATTTTACAACAAGTTACTTGTAACTATAACATTTAATGGAAAACATTTGCTTTATATTACACTTTCATGGATGTACATGCAATCCTCGTGTATCAACCTTGAAATATTATGTAGTATACAAACTTTATAATGTAATATCAATTAAAATCTACAACATCATAGAGAATGGACATGATTTGTTTGATAAACTACAACATTCATATGTCATTGCATTGAGAACAACATCTAAAACACTTCAAACCTTTTTAAAAATAGCTATAGTTACATTTCAAGCAACCATCAAGTATGTCATAATGTTGCAGTGAGTAACATATCAAGGTATAATACCAAGATCCCCACCTATTCACAAAAAACAAGTAAATTCCCTAAGTCCCTAATTACATTCCACTTATCCACATTTATTTTAAACATGGCATCGAACAATTCACCTACCTTGTGTATGTTGCCATATTTTGTAACAAGTTGTTTGCAATTGTAACATACAATGACATAATGTTCAATTTCAATTATGATTTAATAGATGCATATACCCTTATGTAGAAACCTATAAAATATTATTTAAGGTATATACTCTATAATACAATCTTAGTTGCAAATGTGGTAGCATAGAGGAGGAACATGATTTTATTGAAAAAATAAAACATTAAAATGTTACTACATTGATTGCAACCTACACAACACATAAAACCTTAACACAAAACAAATAAAGTCACATCTCACACAACTATGCTATATTCCATAATGTTGTGCATTCACTATCATTTTAAGACACATGCATATTCACATAACACAAGTAAATGCCTTAAGCCCCTCATCATAATACATGTGACCAATTTTCTTTCATACATGGTGTATAATAGTTCATTTACCTTATGTGTGATGCCACATTTTATAATTAAGTTATTTGTAACTACAATAAATAATTAAAAAATGTTTGCTTTCCATTTATTTTTAATGGATGTATATATCTTCATGTAGCAACTCTTCAACTATTATGTAAGGTGCATACCCTATATTGTAATCTCAATCATAAAATGTGGTAAACTAGAGAAGGGACGTGGAATTTTTGACAAACTTAGCTCACTACATTACAAGAGAAACATATATAACACATAAAACCTTAAAAAGAGAGAGTTATAATTACATCTCAAACATATATCAAGTATGCCCATTCAAGGTTCAAGTTATTTTACAATTTTATAAACTGTAACAAAAGTATGATCCTTGCCATAATGCAAAATTCACTAACATATCAAATCATAATGAGAAGATCTTTGCCTAGTCACTAAACATAATTAAATTTCCCAAGTCCCTCATTGCAATCCATTTGACCGTATTTATTTTTGGCATTATTCATCTACAGACCTATTTGCAAAATGTGGTAACATGTATGAAACATATGATATGACGATTGGATAAAATTAGATGAAGAAATAGAGTTATGAGATTGAATGATTACCAAAGTCTGATTTGGGTTACTTGTCACCCTTATGGTGATATATGTGTATGAGGTGTGGGCCAATAGCATTTTGGATTTGCAATGGAGCAACATAGATAGGATTTCAAAGTGATTAATTACAAACAAATTCAACATCATGACTTCAATTTCTTATAAAACACTCCTGGTATAAACATGTAATTTTCATTAGAGGCAATCACTATGATCAAGTTATCATGATAATTTAAAAAAACAAAAAATATGGAGGTTGACAAGTGGCTTGTAAGGGAAGAAGTGTTAGACCGAAGAAAGATCACATTGATGAAATATAATCATAAATGGATGAATAGATGGGATATTAGCTTAAATGAATTCTCAAACCTTAACAAAAAAATACAAAGCTATGTGAATAACAAATTTAGAATATTTAGGCAAAAAAAGAAAGTAGGCAGGGAATGACAACACTATTTTATAAAATTTAACTTATCCTACAAGCATCATGAAAATACATACATAGGGATTAAAATCAAATGGAGGAGATGACACTCACAACTTAAATAATGACTAATTTCCATAGGCTTAGATGTGACATAGGGAGGTGGGCGACCCCCAAGGAAGAATGAGAGGAGTGGATATGTGGATTTTGCAATAGAGGTATAGTATAAACAAAGAAGCATTGCATCTTTATATGCCCAAATTATGAGAGTATTCAAGTAAACTACACATAAATGTTGAGAGTTGATTTCCATGTTGAAACTATATGTAGAGACAAGGATAAAAGTGGTAGGGAAGCTACAAACCCAAACAAGTAGGAAAAGAATTTATAGTAGTAGTAGTAGTAATAATAATAATGGCGGTATTGTCTATGAAAGGTCAAAATTAGCTCACGAGATTGAAAAAGTACAATGTAAAATAAGAAAGTAGGAAATAAGTAGAAGGAAAATATAATTATAATAATAATGATGATGATTTCATCTACAAAAGGCCAGAATTAACCCATTGGTGTGAAAAAGTATAATATGAAATAAATAATAGAAAGTAAAACTCAACTCTAACAAACCCAAAAGAAAATAAAAAATTAAAAAAATAGTTTTATTTAAGAAACAACTTAACCTTCAATAATGAACATCTTTAAGTAATTTAGATAGTTGTAACAATTTATAGTCCTATAAAGTGTTAGTTCTTGGAGTCATGATTAAAACTATTTCATTTCATATAATAAATATAAACATAAATTAAATAATTATTATTTTTTATAAAATTTTATTTGTGTGTTTACATAATCTCAAAATGATTTGATTCTTCATCTTCAATTTTAGAAGGTAAACGTACCCACTACTCTATTTGTTGTTCTACTTGTCAACACCTAAAACTGGTCACAATTGGCCTTTGAACAGACTTCAAATCGATTCCTACCAACCATTGCAAATTAAGCCTAGAAATAATTGAATGTCTCAAATTTACTTGTGCATCATTCATCAATGCTTAAAAACATGTCGAAGCATCCCTAAATGGGTTATTTTACCGTATGCAATGATAACCTCTCATGGATTCATTCATGATCATCTTACGACATCACAATAGTCAATTTAGTCTATTGACGTATCGAGTGTGGCATTTGCACACTTAAATCAAATCTTGGAAATGTTAAAAGGCTAATCAGAATTAATTAACAAGCTAAACCAAATTAAATGCCTAGTTGAATTATCCATGTGCAATTAATGAATAACTAAAAAAGAAAATTCAAAAATTTAAAATATCCTAACCTATCATCATTGCCTTTATGAGTTGTCAAGCTCTTTAAAAATATCCTAAAATATCTATTTTGGAGACCCATGCCTAGTAATTGCAAATCATAATTACTTGACAACTATTAACTCTACCGGGGTTATATTTGACTTGCCTAGGTTAGGTTTGAACCCATCCCAAGCCTTAACTCCACCCTAACTCACCTTGGGTAGGAGTTAAATCCTTAGGCTATAAATACAGTGCCATGCCTCTTCATTTTTAAGCTTTTATAAGCTAAAGTTATAATGCAAATTTGAAGAGAGACAAGCCATTTGATTTAGTGTTATAATGCCAAAATTGCCTTGCAAGTAGTGTTATAATGCCAAAATCTTGAGCCAAGCAACATCAAACCACATCAAATCCCTATGGTGCCAAGGAGAGAATGAGCCAACAAACTTCATTTGCCAAAGACTCTTTGATGCACCAACTGAGTAAGCCACTCAACAAAACATTTGGAACTCCCAAAGAAGGTAAAGGATTTATATCTTTTATATTTTATTTGTGCTTTCATTTGTCTTTTGTTACTAAGCTCTCCCCAAGTTCTAGGATTCTTATGATCACACTACTTAATAGTCACTAGTTGTCAAGAGAAAAATCTATATTTTATATTTTATCTCATTTTAATCTTGCATATTTTTAAATAGCTATTTCTGGAGTCAACGTTTTGGATCCTCTTTTGTGATCTTTAATCAGGGGATAAGAATAATGTGGAATAATAGGTCCCAACAATTCTTAAAAGTATAAAGAAATAGCCATCTCCACATAAAAGATCATAAAAGAAGATTTGAAACATTAAACATCAAATTTTCATACAATTGTTCTAAAAAATAACTATATAATATTAAAGACTATAAAAACATAAAATCTTTCGCCCGTTCAAGGGTCAATAGTTGATAAGAAAAATGTGAAAAATAGAAAGGAAGCAAGTTGGATTCCTTTGAAAGCCAGATGGTTTAAATTGAATTTCGATGGATCTTGTAGAGGCAAACTAGGTGCTTTAGGGGCAGGGTGTGTGATAAAAGATTGTAGTGGATCATTAATAAGAGCCTTCTCTCTTAAGCTTCCTGATTTTACTAATAATAAAGCCGAAGCTTAAGCTCTAGCAGTTTGAATCGTGGAATCTCCTTCCTATAAATTGAAGGAGATTTGCAGGTGATTATAATAGCTTTGTCTAGTATGAGGGCAAAATATTGGAAGATTGTAAATATTTTAGATGTTATATGGCCTAAACTGGAAGTGTTTGAAGGATGGAGTTGTAAACACTATTTTAGAGAGAGTAGTAAAGTTGTGGATTTTTTGGCTAATGTAACAATTGATCAGTGTGAAGAGAAAAGGTTGGATAATGTTAGTAATAGATGGACAGATTGCAGTTTTTTCAAGCAGATTGAATTTTAATTAGATATATTAATATTTAAAATGCTTTAAAAAAAGCATTTTATAATGTTGATAGATTTGGTTGGTTTTGGTTTTTTATTTTTGTTCTCTCCTACATTATATTTTTTAAAACAAATTTGTCATGATTTTATTAAAAGAAAAGAAAATTTGAAAATGTAAATCATTATCAAATATTTTAAATGTTTTGAGATTGCAAGGACGGTAAGATAGTTGAGTTACAGTGTCCTTCAGGTGTGATGGATGATGTCGAGCGGAGTTAGTGGGATGATGTTTTAACGACATTGCCAACTTGGGTATTTAGTGATTAGATAGGCCGCTCCCTATAATGATAGCTTTTTTCTTTTTGCAGCATGGTAAATTTATGGTAAGCATCATCAAATGAGTGACATTCTAGCTGGGTGGTTGTATTGGCTTTCCTATTTGGTAGAGTTTTTACAGTTGGATTTTTGGTGGGATGGATCGGTTCAGCTTGGAATCGGCTAGATGGCCTTTGGCCTTTGGATGAGCCAAGCGTTGTGAAATGGGTTTCGTCAGGTCTATGTCAAAAACATGCTTGCCAAATATCTTTTGTGTTCCTTTTTCAGAGGTGAGGAAAGTAGTAAAAAAAGTGATGGGTGTGGATTTTCTAGCACATAGTAGGAGAGTCAAAGTTAACTCAGACCTAGCCTCTCTATTTGAAACAAATTTGTGTTTGATAATGTCAAATGGGAATCAAGTGTTAGCAATGATTGAGTTTTTCATTTGGTTTGAGTATAGATTGGAGTTAGCAGAGGAATTGGAAGCTATTCCATTAGGGCCTTTCCCGATGTTGCTTTTTTTAGCTAGAGATTTATTGGGTTTCATCCCTTTGGCTATGTTTCGAGAATTGGAGCTTTGTTTCTTGGCACTAGTGGATTTTATGAAGGATGTGGAAGTAGCTTGCGAGGTGTAGATGAATGTTACAAAGAAACAAGGAGTTAGACTTTCTTTAAAATATTATAGGGATTGAAGAATGGAGGGCAATCAGGTGTTCTTCAAATAGGTTCAAATCTATTAAATTGTTCGGCAAAGGTGTGGCAAGAGGTTCTTTTAAAGCACCTCTATGGTGTAAGGGTAAGCAGTAGCAGAATTGGGATGTTTCAAGGTGAATTTAGGAAAGGTTGGTTTTTTATACCTTCAAGCAGTCTAAAGGTGAATTGGCAAGCAGGAAGTTAGTGAAGTTGGGAAGAATGAAGGATTGTAAGACTCAGGTAGTCTTGGTTGATAGTGCAGGTGGGTCAGGGCAGGCGACTGTGAAGGAGAAGAAGTGGCCTAGTCAAGGGAAAATGATAGCGCTGATAATTTTAGAATAATATGCTAATAGTCAATTTAAGGTTTATTCTAATCATATTTAATATGTTTATAGTTGGTGATGTATTAAATTGTTTGTCTTTGAGTATGGTTTTGGTTTAGAACCTGTTTTGTATGTCTAGTTTTATGCCTTTGCATGAATATATGCTTAGCCAGACTATATCTTTTTTTTTTAAAAAAAAATTGGATAGGTTAAAACAGGTTGAAGGGACCTGGACCTAATACATAAGAGAGCAGAATGAAAAGTTAGGGACAACAAACAAAAAACCAAATGGGATAAGGGTAAACACCCTGAAAACTAGCCTAACTTTCGCTAAACATCAACCAAAAACCAACTAAGAGCACAAAAAAGACCCAACCCAAACAACCGAGATGAACTAGAGTTTTTATGACTCAGAGTAGGTGACCAGTTGTTTGGTCACTGCGTTAGCTTTCTCATGACATTTTCCTTTGGTGTGACTGATGATGAATTGCTCCTCCTCATTTTTTGGCTTCTTCTTTTTGAGGTCTACACGAAGAGATTCTTTTATGATATCCTCAGCAATCTGGGCATCCTCCTCCCCAATGTCCTTCTAGAAAGAGTCCTCACCAGAGTTGTGGGTCTCAAGGGTCCTACCATCATGCATAAAAAACTTGTTAAAACCAAGAAAATTACTTAACACCTCTAATTCCTCCGAAATTTCTCTATAGAGGAGATTTTAGATAGTGATTTTAGTATGGAGTTTCAAAAGTGAGTCTTCAACACCCTTGTTGCCATCAGCCCCTAGTGCAACTTTTCCTTTAGAGGCAAAAGAGGGGCTTCCAAGATCAAATTTATTATTCTAAACCTAGGCGCTAAAATCCCCCAACTACTTTCCTTGATTCACCTCTTCAGAAGTTGCAGATTGAGTACCCTCCACCTCCAACTCCTCCTTGTCGTTGTTAATATCAATAGGCTCAAAAATATTATTGAACCAGACCAGTTCCCCCCTTTTTATCAGTAAAAAAAGAGGCCCTAGTGGATAAGATCCATGACAAAGTTCTTGAAATTTAAAATAGAAACCTTCAATGATTGCAATAGAAAGAAGGGGATATTGATGAGAGGCCCCTTGAAATGGTTCAAAAGCAGGAAGTGATGTGAGTAGAGAATGGTGTGTTTATCTTCTAAAGTGATGTATCACATTATTTGGAGACATACCTTTGACCATTTCCTTGGCAAATCAGTGCGCATGTAGCCTTTGTTGGATAAAGGTTTCGGTTTGTATTTCTCCTTCTCTTTCCTGAAGAAAATTTGCATGAATTCTTCCTTACAACACTTATCTTTGAATGCCTTCACTTCATGGAATTCCATTCTTATTGTCTCCCCAATCAACTCCTCTGTTATTTGAATATTTAGCCCATGCATTCTCACCTCACGATCATTTCAACCATGGGCAAAATCCCTTGAGAGTGATGTGTTGTGCCCCACCAGCCTTTCCATGAATGGGGCCAGCCCCCCTTTAACCATTTTTTGCCATACATGATCATTTTTATTTATGTCAAAATAGGAAATTAGTTCGAAGTGATCTTTATCACCATCCATTTTCACTTTAACTTTGTTGTTATTTTTGTAGGTGTTATGAGAAGCACTAGGTGATATTAAAAAATAGAAGCATACAGAACAGTGATTAGTCATGAGATGGGTAAAAGGGCATGATGATTGGCTCTTGTGCCACACCTTGAAAAGGATGGATTTGTATGTGTGGAAATCCATTTGCATAACCTATAATCTAAACTTAAAAAAATTTAACATCATGACATTAAATGGCAAGACCCTTTTCCTTCTTGACAATTTAGATGATGTCATTCAGAAATTCGCCATCATGCTAGGTGACATAATCACTTCTATGGACCCCTATATTTGTAAGGCAATAGACACACCTATTTCCTTCTCTGTAAACATGATCAATAACAACTCCTTTGAATCGGTTGAGAAGGGATTTAGCATCGCTGATGATTCTTGAAATGTTCCAAGAAGATGGGGATAGGCCCTTAAGGCAATTAATGATATTCATTAAGTCCCCTTCTATATGAATGAACTGAGAACCCAGTTTAACCACCTCTTCAATACCCCACAAGGCTATCAAATCTTTTGCAACATGGTTGGTTTGAATACCAAGAGGCCCTGCATAAGCTGCTTTGATATTTCCTGAAGAATACCTGATCAAAGCACCCACCCCAGCTGGGCTAAGATTCCCCTTTGCTGCCCCATTAAAATTTAATGACCCACTGAGGAATGGGGGGAGACTATTTGATGAGAGATCTATCCACCCATTTAGCCTGGGCTTTACCTGTGATGACCAAATTTAGATGTTTCAAAGTTAAGGAAGAAAGTGGGGATATTCGTTGGTCGAAGGTGTGTGTAGAGATTGACCAGTTTTATTGCATGAAGGCCTTGATCCTTTTGTGAAAGTAGAGTCAAGATGAGATTGAATGCCCTCAAATATGTAAGCATTCTTGGATTTCTAGATGCCCCAACATATATAGGGTAGGGCCAAATTCCATCAGTGAGTTAATGACGGTTCCTCCCAGGGGGGTTTCTATTGGGTTATTAAATCCATAATATATCCTAGAAAAACCCATGAAATGTTGGATACATTGAAGAGTGGATGAAAAATAGTCAATCCAAATGGGCAAGAAAAGAAAAGATGTTCTACTATTTTCGTTGTTTGTTTGCAAAGATAGCATCTGTTGGGGATGGTTAAACCTCTTTTAATTAGATTGTCCACTGTTAAGATCTTATTTTAAGTAGCCAACTAGTAGAAGACATTGATTTTGGGGATGAGGTTTTTTATCTAAAGATTTTTCAATTGAAATCCTCCTAATCCAAATTCCACAAAGATAAGAATCCTGATTTCATCGAGTAAATCTTTTTGGGATTATGTTTTCAGACAAGTTTGTCTTCTCTAGGTGCTTGATTGATATGAATGTGTTGAATGGATTCATTCAGAGTTTAGAGCAAAAGGGTTTGATGCTTATCCAGGTTTGGCTAAATTTTTCCAACACTTTCACCCATTTCTAATTTCCCAATAATCCCTTACTTTTAGCCCATAGTATTTTTGAAGAAAGCTATCAATTTGAGGTCTTGAACAGTGGATTTCAATGAGGTCGAGATCCACAAATCACTCAAAAAATACAACCTATTGCCTCTTCCAACATTTTATTTGAGCCCATTATTAAGGAGGTTCTTACCCATCTACAACACTTTCCAGAAGGCAGAGCCATTAATAAGACCTGGATCCGCTAAAAAATGAAAGCCTTCACTTGAGGAAAGGTATTTGGCCCTGATCATTTTGGTCCATTGGTTTTCCTCTGTAAGCACTCTCCAGCCTTGCTTCACTAGAAAAAAACCTCTGGGTACCCCATTAACTAAAATCGATAATAAAGGGTTGCGAATACAGGTGATAATTAATTTTTTAACTTGAGAGCTGAACCCAATTTTGCTCAGAATGTTGTCAAGAAAAGACCAGGAAACCCAATCATAGGCTTTGTTCATATCGAGTTTTAGAAAGATGCCTTGCTGATCTGAATGAAAAACTGAGTGGATGGTTTCATGAACAATAATGATCCTATTAGAAATCTATCTATCGAAGACAAAAACACCTTGCTACTCTGCGATTATTTTGTTGAGAATAAGCTAGATTTTAAGGGCAAGATTTTTGGAACAAATTTTATAGAAAGTGGAACACAAGCTGTGGGTCTAAAATCTGATGCCTTAGATGCACCTTGTTTCTTGGGAATTAGGACAATAAAAGTTTTGTTGAAATCCTGGAGCATGGATCCTGTTTTGAAAAATTTGGTAATAGCCAAACAAACGTCATGACTAATAGTGTCCCAAAAAACTTGGAAAAAGAAAGGAGGGAAACCATTAGGCCTGGGGCCTTGTCCCCTTCTAGGGAGAAAATGATAGCCTTCATATCTTCTTTCGAAGGGGGTTTGAGGATTGAAACATTATCTTCTTGTGTAAGGACCTTGCTAAAAAGGTTGACCATTTGATCTTCAAGCCCAAAATCCTGAGAAGAGGAATGGGAGAGCAGAGATTTGAAAAAAAATACTAAATATTGAGTCATTTCATCCTCCTTCCTGAACCAAGTTCCATCTTCGCCTTGAATTTCCATGATGAGATTTCATTGTCAGTTTTTAGACGTAGAGGTATGGAAAAATTTGGTGTTTCTATCTCCTTCTTTAAGCCACAACTTTCTAGATCTTTGTCACCAATACATTTCTTCTTTGGCCTCCAGACTGTGAAATCTACTAAGAAGATCATTTTCCTTCATGTGGAGTTCATTAGAATAGCATGCATCCAAAATTTCCAGCCCAACCTTGTGAATTTCTTCTTCAATAAATTTTTTTTTGAATAAAAATATTCCCAAACACGTTCTTATTCCATATTTTAAGCATATTTTTGACATGTCTCGGTTTCATTGCCGGGATGAACATGGCCGATCTTTGAAAGATGGTACTCCACCACTCCTTAATATGGTCTTCTAGAGTATGATTGGATAGCCACTTTTTTTTACATCTAAAAGGAATGGCCTTATTTTTAAAGACTCTGTCACTTTGGAACAAAAGGGGATTATGGTTAGAACCAATCCTCGGGAGGGCCAAGATAAAAGGGGAGTAAGAATGTATCCAATTTAGAGGAATTAGGAATCTATCCATTCTTATTTAGATATGATTGTCGCCAAGCCTTCTGTTTGACCAAGTAAACTGGTTTCTTTTGAGTTCAACATCAAGAATATTAGCACTAGAGATGAGATCATGCAATTCTACCATACTGGCATGGTTGAAATGGATTCCTCCTTTTTTTACCCTTGGGGATAAAGGTTAGTTGAAATCTCCTGCAACCATCCAATTCAAGTTATTGAATTGTTTCTTAATATCAATCAAATCATCCCACAGCTTCTTCCTTTCAGATTTTTAATTTGAGGTGTACACGTTTGTGATAATCCAAAATATCTTCTCTTGCACATCAATAAAGAAAATAGAGATATGGTTATCCTTATTGAGAAGATGAACTGCCTTCAAGGCAATAGGGTCCCAGAAAACTGACAGGCCCCCCAATGCACCTCTAGCACTGTTGTGACTATAAAAGATACTTTCCCAGATCTTAGACTTAACCTTCCTGAGTTTCTCATCAGACATCTTGGTTTCTTGTAGTAAAAAAATGTCCGATTTATGTTTCAAAATGAGATTTCGAGCCAGTCTTTGTTTAGCAGGATTATTTAATCTCCTTATGTTCCAGGAGAGAACTTTCATTTCTTACTATTAGAATAGTGGTGTAAGGTCATCTGTGTGCCCTTGGCCACCTGTCTGTTTGTCTCCTCTCTGTGAGAGTTCTGAGAAGTGGGTCTACCTTTTGATTTATGTTTGCTCCCTACTTCTGCTTTCTTCTTACCCCTCTTATTGTGCACTTGAACCCATTTTTTCTCATCCTGGGGAAGACTATCCCTTTTCCTCAAAGAAGTCATAAAACTTTAACCTTATGAGAAATTGAGACATCTTGGTTCACATCCAGAACCCTGAGGAGGAGGGCAAGGACCTCTAGAGGGACCATATCATCGTTAAGCAAAGATGAAACACAAGGCAAGGGGCAAGAGGAGATGGGGGAAAGAGGAACCATAGAGGGGCAATGGAGAGGAGGGGAAATCCCCAGAAATGCAAAAGCAGCTTCGAGTAAAATATCTTTCAAAGAGGGAGTGGGGTGGGGTGAAGGAGGGGAGAACAGGGGAGGAGGTGAAGGCTGAAGACAACAAGGAGGACTTTGGATCTTGAGCACATGGGGGCCTCATGACGACTTCCCTTTGCTGGTGAGTTCTACAAACAAAGGAGGAAGGACGAAAGGAGGGGGGCAAACAAGAGGGGAAGGACGGGGGAGGAGGGAGGAAGGGAAGAGGAGGGAGGACTCAAGAGGGAGGAGGGGGGATGAGAGGAAGGGGAGGACTGGGAGGGGGAGAAAGGAAGGATGGGTGGAATAGAGGAAGGGAGGGATGAGGGGAGGGGGAGAAAGGAAGGATGGGCGAAACAGAGGAAGGGAGGGATGAGGGGAGGGGGAGAAGACCCCGAGAAGGGAAAACAATGGGGGAAGAGGGCGGTGAAGAAGGAGACGGGGGTTGATGGGAGGGGAGGAAGGAGGATGAGGGGGGCTTCTTAACCCAGGTGGGGAATGGGGTAGCAGAGGCTTCTTGAGGCAAGGACAAACTTTGGAAGGATGGTTGAGGATGTTATAGGTTTGACAAATATCTGAGGCCCTGTCAAAAAGGATCTTCTAGGTCCATGAGCCATATTTGGATTTGAGAGTGATGGAATGGATCAAAGGTTTATCAGCAGGAATGAAGACATAAACCCTGGCCGCTAGTAGGCACCTTTTGAGGTGAGTGGTCGGGTCAATAGAGATAGGCTGATCGAGGGCCCTTACTATGCCGAGAATAACTTGCGGAGCCCAAAATTATAGTGGAAGTTTTGGGAGACTGATCCAAATTGAAAGATTTTAAAAAATAGAGCAATTAAGATTAAGGCCTGCCTTCCATTTGTGAAGACAGACAACAGATTTGCCCATAAACCACAGGCCACACGTTAGGGTCTTAAGAGTGTCTTCAGGGAAGGAGAAATTGATCAAGAAAAAATTTCGAGGCATAGCAATAATGTTCATCTGGCCTTTGGGTTTCCATTTGAGAATAGCCCAGTTCTAGAAAGCGTTGAACTTGGCTAAAAGGGAATTTGAAAGAGATGAGTTGATATTATCAATACTACTATTCGAGACCTCTAAACTTACCTCATTGCAATCCCCTGTGGGCAAAAGAATAGATTCGAAATAAGTAGGGTACTATCGATCTCCCACAACCAGATCCACCCACGAGACTTGTTGTTTTCCAATATTGGGATGGAGAACCGATTTCGAAGGGCCCCGACTAGACTCCTTATCTATTGACTTCTGATTCTTCGAAGCTTCGACTGAGGCAGTTGTCTTCCCCAGACTCTGTGGTAGAGAAGCATCTGTACATAGATCCCCCGACTCCCGCCCATCACTATCGTTCAAATTTTCCACTGCTCCACTATTCCCGCCCATCCTCCTTTACAATTTTTGTTTTGTAACACAATTTTGAATCTTTTTTGTTAGAGGACTTGGACCCTTAAAACTCCCAAATACCAATCAAAAAAAAAAAAAAACACATAAAATCTTTGATGACATATTTTTATTTAAAATATACTTTAGGGTCCAAAAAAGTTATTATTGAACATTAATAATATATTCTCTTCTATTCCTATGTAAACCGCTTAACGTGAGGGTAAATTATCACAAAACAAGATTTCAAAATAAAACTTCCCCACAGGGTGAGCGCCTTGTTTACATGCCCAAAAAATTTGGGGGTGACGAAGTCAATGAAATATTGTCAGTCATTTTCAAATAAATAGTAGTTAGAGTCGACTGCATCATTTCCCTTCCTTTCCAAACTACTCATAGAATCCTCAAACACATCAAAGGAAGCGAGGGTTTGAATTAATCAAGGCGATGGCAACTCCTCGATTTTTCTTGCTTTTACTCATCTCCCTTCTGTTCCGTAAGTTTATCTTTCAGCTTCTATTTCCGGTTCTTAAAATTTGATTTGTGCAAAACAATCTGTTTCATTTATTTATATTTTTGCTGAATTAGTCGTTGAAACTTCGCGATCTTTAAGTTGTTCGGTTATGTCAGATATTTCCTGCAATTACCTAGTCAAACCTGCACACAATTAAAAAAACGCTGCGCAATTGAAAAATTTAACAGAACGGAAAAATCTTTATAAGGTCCACCATATATAGTACCCAGCCTATAATCTGCAGGGTAGCTTATAGTATATGAAACTAGCTAGTACTTTTTATAAGAAAAAGAAAGAAAAAGAAAATTTATTGTATGTTAAAAGACCATCCGATACTTCATATAACAGAAAGCGAAAGAAAAATAGGAAAACAAAATTTAAATGCTATAATTCATTTTTTTCTGTTGGCCAGTCCATTTGTATTGGGGTGGCACACAAATAATCAGACTTCTTTAGCTTGGTGCCAAGGTCGTAAGGGGTATCCATTATGTCAAATTTGTTGGGATTTGAACTCAACTTTATCCATTTTATTGGTGTTGGATGGCACACGAATAATTAGACTCCTCCTGCTTAGTGCCAAGGTAATGGGGGTATCTATTATGCCAAATTTGTTTGGGACAAGATCTCAGCCTCATCATTTTTTATTTCAGGTATCTGTGGGGTTTTGTACCTTGATGGATGGCATAACAATTATGAAATACCATCATTTGCACCATTTGGACTACAACCCTTTTGATAATGTTATAATTATTTGAATGACATAAATTTTCTTGTTTTATCAGTTTGAAACTCGAGCAATTGAAAAACACTTACACTTTGGCCACATTTAAGTGTCTTGCTACTAGTCTTTGAATTGAATGTTAGTGTAGGTATTTATTTTCTCAGATTTATTTATTTAAGAATAGTATATTTGCTCACATGGAGTTTTCCAAAATTTGGGGGATATGCTTGCTTTAGCGGAGTTAGTGTGTCACAGGGTTGATCGGAAGACTAGGATATAACTCCTTTGAATACTTTTTGTGGAGGAGTTACTCAACACTCTTATATGTACTCTTCACTTGATGAGCTTTATCATTTAATGAAATATTGGTTCTACTCTATTTCGGTCTCGTGCAATAGTCTCGCCTTGTGATTTTATCTTGCTTTAGCTTCATTGTGGTGTGCACTAGCTTTGTCTCATGTGATCATTTGACCATAGCATTCACATTATTTGGACATGGCAACAACTCTGATATGGTATCGGAGCCACCCCAATAATGTGTGTTGGGTTATTTGCTGTAAGCTTTGTTTTTGAAATCTAGAGTTTATTGTACTGTGAAACAATTTTTCGAGGGTTTGCAAAAAAATTTTTGGGTGTTTTTTGAAATCTCAAAAATCTCAAAAACCTTGGGATTTGTTACTGAAAAAATTGTAGGGGGCTTTTTTTCTTAAAAATATAGGGGTATCACTGTTTGGTGGTTGCATTGTAGTTTTGTTGTGTAAACAGGATTCTTATGGCCTCTTAGTTCAAGGACCTGCTTCTGGTCATTTGGTCTGCACTTTGATTTGTTGAGTTGTATTCAAAACCACCTCTTGGCGGCCGAAAAACACCTCCACGTCACCATTAAAGCATTCAAATACCTGGTTTGACCATTTCAAATCTGCCATCTCCTTTTTTGGCTTGACGTCTTTATGCTGGCAGCATTCTCCTAATCACAACAACGTTCCCCTATTCATGGCAGCGTTTTCCTATTCAAGTAAGGCATCTGATTTTGGATTACACTATGTCATTTGAACTTCATCTCGTGACCACGACTTCCACCATTAGTGTCACACTTAGTCTACAGTCCTGATCACGATCTCTCCATCGCCATTACAATGCTTCCTCGACTGGTCAAAAGCTTTATGTGCATGCAATGAATCAGGTTTTTTTGACTTAAAAATTGCCTTTTCTCTCAATTCATGGTTTTGCAATTCTCAAACATGGTTTTGTATATTCTTTCAAACTGTTGCCTCCTTTTTTTAAGTCAAACTCCATTTAAATTTGATAAAAAATCCAACATACTTTATTGAATGCTATTCAAAGTAAATTATATTGAGAAAGTTAAAATTTTTTAAAAAGGGGGGAAACTTTTTTTGAAAGCTTATGTTATAAATGTCAAATATAACCTTAATGTTGACATTTTCAAACTATTTTTGTGGAAGGGAGATTTTATATTGAGGGCATAAGCTTTAAAGATTATTTTTGATTGTTTTTTAACAAAAACAACATATTGTGAGCCCTTGCTTAAAGACGGAATTTTTTTTTTTTTTGTAAAAACTTTTCATATTTTCGCTAGACGAAGACCGGAGGGTGAGGTTCGGTTTGGCAGGTGGCCAAACCCCCTTGCATTCAAAACATTTATTTTTTCTTCTTGCTTACTTTGTATACTGCCTTTGAACGCATTTTTGGCTAAGCCCGATGTCCTTTTTTTGTTTGCAAATCTCGTCTTTTCAGACACTTGCATTGATTTCTTAAGACGCACTCTCGATTGTGCCCGACGTCTTTTGAGCGTGCATTGTTTGCAACATTCGGGAGGGTTCACCATTTCATAGTTTTGGGGGGGTGTACTTTTTTTTGGGTTACTCTTTCTTTTTGCTTGCACTTTCATTTTTGCAACAACTTGCACTACTACTACAACTCAACTCAACACTAAAATAGATTCAAGTTCAATCAACCCACTAACTCCCTTTAACTATCACGAATGGAAATTCAAGGTGATAATCATTCTAAGGAGTAAGGTTTTGTATAGGATAACCATGGGTGGTGAAACTGAACCTAACATAAATGCAGAGAAAGTTAAGTGGTATAACCGTAGTGATGAAGCCTATGTGCCATTATGTCTTTTTGTAGCACTTGATCTCCTATTTCACTTAGAGTCTGCCAAATCATCCAGTAATGTATGGACCATTATGGGAAAGCTATTTGGGGAGCAAGATGTGATGAGAGGTCATGAACTTGAGAATGAACTCATTAGACTAAGTCTTAGCAACTTTGACACCCTTCAGGATTTCTTCACTAAGTTCAAGTCCTTGAGATTGCATTTGAAAGAATGTGGGATAAAGAAAGAAGATGACCAACTTATTCTTTTTATACTTTTTAAACTAGGTCTTGACTATTGAGTCTTTGTCTCTACTTTTTATGCCACTAAAAGTGTGATGTCCCTTACTTAGGGGCTCCTTTTTCTCTTACAAAGCTCTGAACAACTGTAATATCCCCTTCAAACAGGGAATATAGAAACACAAACAGTTCTGAACGAAGATACAATCTTGCAGAATAAATTCAGATAAACAATAAACCACAGTAAATTTCTTAACTGCCAATCAAAGATCTTATTATTCGTCCAGATGATTACAATAGTTGTCCTCTGTCATGCATATACAGAATATGAAAATACAGTCTTGAAACCCTGATTCCTCTAGCAAACTGGAAATAACCCTGGGTCTGTGCTTGTCTCGGCCTGCTGTGTCGAAAACACAGTCGCCATCGTCGGTCGATATACTGCCGACGTCGGTCACTGTGGGTCCTTCTCTGCCGACGTCGGTCTTCAGTCGGCCGATGTCGGTCACTGGGATGCCGATGTCGGTCTATGTGGATCTCTTCCTGCCGATGTCGGTCTCTGTGCGAATCTGTACTGATCTGTACGGACTTCGTACGGTCGCCAATAAAGTACAACACACCCTGATAGCTGAACAACCTGATCTCAAGATATGACTCTAATACAGAATATCTCTATCTGTATAATTTATTGAATCAAAACTAAATAAAAAAATACCTGAAATACTGTGATAACTTCTGTGTGAAGTTATCTCTCAAATCATCTGTAATACTGTGATAACTTCTGTGTGAAGTTATCTCTCAAACCTGTAAATCTCTGTGATAACTTCGGTATGAAGCTATCTCTCAAATTGGCAATAAATCAGCTGATATTTCACAGCCTCTAAATCGCACACAATGAAGAGTTGACGTTCTCCACTGCAGATGGAATCCTGGAGCCCTTGGCTCAGTCTTCTCAGGGAAAACCCTTAGCAAAATTTGTCTTCAAATCAATAATCAATTCATACATACAAACTCTCCCCCATGAGAAACCCTTATACCCTCCAAAGGTGTGCTTGCTAAAATTAGATTTCCTCAAATTAGAACTTGGGGTTCTTAAATTAGAATTCCTCAAATTAGAACTTGGGCTTCTTAAATTAGAATCGGGGTCTTAAAATTAGACCAAATAATTAATAATTAATTAATATCTAATTTAAAATTAGACCAAATAATTAATTAATTAATAATTAATTAATATCTAATTTAAAATTAGACCAAATAATTAATATTTGATTAAATCAATCAAATATTAATATCTCCCTCAATACATGTCGGATCCTCGAACCGTCTGAAGCTGGTGAACCAGGGAGTTATTCTGCACATGACCATATCAAAACAAGGGTGCTCCGCTGCATGTTAAATATCCCTAAATAATAGGAGCTCAGGCAAATATGTCTGAAAGACCCTGAATGAAAGCCAACTGTAGAGATTCTGCTAATCGAAGCCATGCCAAGCTCCATCAAGACCCTCTATCCATCCTCTCAGCCTACGAGGGTTGCATAATAGGCTGATCATCAAGTCTGACGATGTCCACTAAAAAAGGGGACATGACAATCCGCCCCTCCTGAAATTGCTTGTCCCCAAGCAATCTCGGAACAATGAACCACTCGATCCACCTGGATCCCAAATGTAGTTATGCTCTACATAGCTGTAAATCAATGCAAGTACCTGCATCATCATCAGAAGTAGAACAAAGAGGAACCCATAATCAAATTGGTGAATGCAACTCAAGCAACCTCTAAGATCACAAATATCATATACACCTCCCACCATGCTATGCGGAAGGCACGCTCCAACTCTGTAACAACTCCCAAATGGAACTATGCCAAGTATGGAGAATCCACCCACTGTACCTCTACTGTGGTCAACATATCTGATCGACTTCTGCTCTAAGTCATGCACCGACAAACTGTCAATCCCATCTACAAAAGATGGTGCCAATCCATCCCATAATTGATCTCTCTGTAAAGGCAACACAACCAACTGTACCACACTGTCATCTGTATGAGAAGAATCAATCTGGAGACTCGACTCCACTGGTATGCCAAACTCATTAGGACCAAGAACTCCCAAATGTTGAACATGTGTGTCAGTACCAACAACATGTTCCTCAGCTATAACTGTAGGAATATACTCACAATCAACATTCAATGTACTAACCTCTAAGTATACCTCCACACTTTGAATGCTAGAATCGGACTCATCCTCATCTAACTCTGAAGAAGCTGCTGCTGAAACTATCTCAACGTCACAATCTCTCGCTCCCTCGTCCTCTGCAACTAATTGAGAGTCCAAATCCTCATGACTAAGCTCGACCACATGTCTGTCAAAATCTTGGTGAGTCACCTTCATTGCCTCTGCCTTTGACTCCTCGGAACTATCATGATGTTCGAAATCTTTGGATTTCGAATCCTCATAATACTCCCATATTATACGATATGCTTTGCCCTTAGGCCTCAAATGACAATTGTGATTGGCATCATATGGATCTTTGCAGTATAAGCAAAGCTTCCTCCGGCGTAGACCGTTAAGAGCCTCTCGATCCAAAGGTGGTGATGCTGGGTTGGCCTTTGAATCATTCTTAACAAACGTAGGCCGTGTAGGCCTATCAACGATCCTGGAATAGGTCAGTTGTGGTCTCCGATTAACAGTAGCACCCCTGTTATCTCCTTGCTCCCC
Organism: Torreya grandis; assembly: GCA_037957365.1. Lineage (NCBI taxonomy): Eukaryota > Viridiplantae > Streptophyta > Pinopsida > Cupressales > Taxaceae > Torreya > Torreya grandis. The sequence goes on from JARHVA010000384.1 coordinate 4,268,502, forward strand.
ATTCTGTCGAACAGATGTGTTCATCCTCTCTACCAGAGTAGTGAGTGCCTGTAGTGCCTGTCTCATCTGCTGCTGGCCTGTAACCATAGCTCGGTAGAATTCTTTGGTGTCCTGATCACCATTATGTCTGTCACTCATGGTGACTTCGCTGATTCAATCTACCCACCTACCCAACAAGATGGCAGGACATTGGCTCTGATTTGCCCAAACTATCCAACAGGATGGCAGGAATTTGGCTTTGATACCACTGTGATGTCCCTTACTTAGGGGCTCCTTTTTCTCTTACAAAGCTCTGAACAACTGTAATATCCCCTTCAAACAGGGAATATAGAAACACAAACAGTTCTGAACGAAGATACAATCTTGCAGAATAAATTCAGATAAACAATAAACCACAGTAAATTTCTTAACTGCCAATCAAAGATCTTATTATTCGTCCAGATGATTACAATAGTTGTCCTCTGTCATGCATATACAGAATATGAAAATACAGTCTTGAAACCCTGATTCCTCTAGCAAACTGGAAATAACCCTGGGTCTGTGCTTGTCTCGGCCTGCTGTGTCGAAAACACAGTCGCCATCGTCGGTCGATATACTGCCGACGTCGGTCACTGTGGGTCCTTCTCTGCCGACGTCGGTCTTCAGTCGGCCGATGTCGGTCACTGGGATGCCGATGTCGGTCTATGTGGATCTCTTCCTGCCGATGTCGGTCTCTGTGCGAATCTGTACTGATCTGTACGGACTTCGTACGGTCGCCAATAAAGTACAACACACCCTGATAGCTGAACAACCTGATCTCAAGATATGACTCTAATACAGAATATCTCTATCTGTATAATTTATTGAATCAAAACTAAATAAAAAAATACCTGAAATACTGTGATAACTTCTGTGTGAAGTTATCTCTCAAATCATCTGTAATACTGTGATAACTTCTGTGTGAAGTTATCTCTCAAACCTGTAAATCTCTGTGATAACTTCGGTATGAAGCTATCTCTCAAATTGGCAATAAATCAGCTGATATTTCACAGCCTCTAAATCGCACACAATGAAGAGTTGACGTTCTCCACTGCAGATGGAATCCTGGAGCCCTTGGCTCAGTCTTCTCAGGGAAAACCCTTAGCAAAATTTGTCTTCAAATCAATAATCAATTCATACATACAAACTCTCCCCCATGAGAAACCCTTATACCCTCCAAAGGTGTGCTTGCTAAAATTAGATTTCCTCAAATTAGAACTTGGGGTTCTTAAATTAGAATTCCTCAAATTAGAACTTGGGCTTCTTAAATTAGAATCGGGGTCTTAAAATTAGACCAAATAATTAATAATTAATTAATATCTAATTTAAAATTAGACCAAATAATTAATTAATTAATAATTAATTAATATCTAATTTAAAATTAGACCAAATAATTAATATTTGATTAAATCAATCAAATATTAATATCTCCCTCAATACATGTCGGATCCTCGAACCGTCTGAAGCTGGTGAACCAGGGAGTTATTCTGCACATGACCATATCAAAACAAGGGTGCTCCGCTGCATGTTAAATATCCCTAAATAATAGGAGCTCAGGCAAATATGTCTGAAAGACCCTGAATGAAAGCCAACTGTAGAGATTCTGCTAATCGAAGCCATGCCAAGCTCCATCAAGACCCTCTATCCATCCTCTCAGCCTACGAGGGTTGCATAATAGGCTGATCATCAAGTCTGACGATGTCCACTAAAAAAGGGGACATGACAATCCGCCCCTCCTGAAATTGCTTGTCCCCAAGCAATCTCGGAACAATGAACCACTCGATCCACCTGGATCCCAAATGTAGTTATGCTCTACATAGCTGTAAATCAATGCAAGTACCTGCATCATCATCAGAAGTAGAACAAAGAGGAACCCATAATCAAATTGGTGAATGCAACTCAAGCAACCTCTAAGATCACAAATATCATATACACCTCCCACCATGCTATGCGGAAGGCACGCTCCAACTCTGTAACAACTCCCAAATGGAACTATGCCAAGTATGGAGAATCCACCCACTGTACCTCTACTGTGGTCAACATATCTGATCGACTTCTGCTCTAAGTCATGCACCGACAAACTGTCAATCCCATCTACAAAAGATGGTGCCAATCCATCCCATAATTGATCTCTCTGTAAAGGCAACACAACCAACTGTACCACACTGTCATCTGTATGAGAAGAATCAATCGGGAGACTCGACTCCACTGGTATGCCAAACTCATTAGGACCAAGAACTCCCAAATGTTGAACATGTGTGTCAGTACCAACAACATGTTCCTCAGCTATAACTGTAGGAATATACTCACAATCAACATTCAATGTACTAACCTCTAAGTATACCTCCACACTTTGAATGCTAGAATCGGACTCATCCTCATCTAACTCTGAAGAAGCTGCTGCTGAAACTATCTCAACGTCACAATCTCTCGCTCCCTCGTCCTCTGCAACTAATTGAGAGTCCAAATCCTCATGACTAAGCTCGACCACATGTCTGTCAAAATCTTGGTGAGTCACCTTCATTGCCTCTGCCTTTGACTCCTCGGAACTATCATGATGTTCGAAATCTTTGGATTTCGAATCCTCATAATACTCCCATATTATACGATATGCTTTGCCCTTAGGCCTCAAATGACAATTGTGATTGGCATCATATGGATCTTTGCAGTATAAGCAAAGCTTCCTCCGGCGTAGACCGTTAAGAGCCTCTCGATCCAAAGGTGGTGATGCTGGGTTGGCCTTTGAATCATTCTTAACAAACGTAGGCCGTGTAGGCCTATCAACGATCCTGGAATAGGTCAGTTGTGGTCTCCGATTAACAGTAGCACCCCTGTTATCTCCTTGCTCCCCATTCTGTCGAACAGATGTGTTCATCCTCTCTACCAGAGTAGTGAGTGCCTGTAGTGCCTGTCTCATCTGCTGCTGGCCTGTAACCATAGCTCGGTAGAATTCTTTGGTGTCCTGATCACCATTATGTCTGTCACTCATGGTGACTTCGCTGATTCAATCTACCCACCTACCCAACAAGATGGCAGGACATTGGCTCTGATTTGCCCAAACTATCCAACAGGATGGCAGGAATTTGGCTCTGATACCACTGTGATGTCCCTTACTTAGGGGCTCCTTTTTCTCTTACAAAGCTCTGAACAACTGTAATATCCCCTTCAAACAGGGAATATAGAAACACAAACAGTTCTGAACGAAGATACAATCTTGCAGAATAAATTCAGATAAACAATAAACCACAGTAAATTTCTTAACTGCCAATCAAAGATCTTATTATTCGTCCAGATGATTACAATAGTTGTCCTCTGTCATGCATATACAGAATATGAAAATACAGTCTTGAAACCCTGATTCCTCTAGCAAACTGGAAATAACCCTGGGTCTGTGCTTGTCTCGGCCTGCTGTGTCGAAAACACAGTCGCCATCGTCGGTCGATATACTGCCGACGTCGGTCACTGTGGGTCCTTCTCTGCCGACGTCGGTCTTCAGTCGGCCGATGTCGGTCACTGGGATGCCGATGTCGGTCTATGTGGATCTCTTCCTGCCGATGTCGGTCTCTGTGCGAATCTGTACTGATCTGTACGGACTTCGTACGGTCGCCAATAAAGTACAACACACCCTGATAGCTGAACAACCTGATCTCAAGATATGACTCTAATACAGAATATCTCTATCTGTATAATTTATTGAATCAAAACTAAATAAAAAAATACCTGAAATACTGTGATAACTTCTGTGTGAAGTTATCTCTCAAATCATCTGTAATACTGTGATAACTTCTGTGTGAAGTTATCTCTCAAACCTGTAAATCTCTGTGATAACTTCGGTATGAAGCTATCTCTCAAATTGGCAATAAATCAGCTGATATTTCACAGCCTCTAAATCGCACACAATGAAGAGTTGACGTTCTCCACTGCAGATGGAATCCTGGAGCCCTTGGCTCAGTCTTCTCAGGGGAAAACCCTTAGCAAAATTTGTCTTCAAATCAATAATCAATTCATACATACAAACTCTCCCCCATGAGAAACCCTTATACCCTCCAAAGGTGTGCTTGCTAAAATTAGATTTCCTCAAATTAGAACTTGGGGTTCTTAAATTAGAATTCCTCAAATTAGAACTTGGGCTTCTTAAATTAGAATCGGGGTCTTAAAATTAGACCAAATAATTAATAATTAATTAATATCTAATTTAAAATTAGACCAAATAATTAATTAATTAATAATTAATTAATATCTAATTTAAAATTAGACCAAATAATTAATATTTGATTAAATCAATCAAATATTAATATCTCCCTCAATACATGTCGGATCCTCGAACCGTCTGAAGCTGGTGAACCAGGGAGTTATTCTGCACATGACCATATCAAAACAAGGGTGCTCCGCTGCATGTTAAATATCCCTAAATAATAGGAGCTCAGGCAAATATGTCTGAAAGACCCTGAATGAAAGCCAACTGTAGAGATTCTGCTAATCGAAGCCATGCCAAGCTCCATCAAGACCCTCTATCCATCCTCTCAGCCTACGAGGGTTGCATAATAGGCTGATCATCAAGTCTGACGATGTCCACTAAAAAAGGGGACATGACAATCCGCCCCTCCTGAAATTGCTTGTCCCCAAGCAATCTCGGAACAATGAACCACTCGATCCACCTGGATCCCAAATGTAGTTATGCTCTACATAGCTGTAAATCAATGCAAGTACCTGCATCATCATCAGAAGTAGAACAAAGAGGAACCCATAATCAAATTGGTGAATGCAACTCAAGCAACCTCTAAGATCACAAATATCATATACACCTCCCACCATGCTATGCGGAAGGCACGCTCCAACTCTGTAACAACTCCCAAATGGAACTATGCCAAGTATGGAGAATCCACCCACTGTACCTCTACTGTGGTCAACATATCTGATCGACTTCTGCTCTAAGTCATGCACCGACAAACTGTCAATCCCATCTACAAAAGATGGTGCCAATCCATCCCATAATTGATCTCTCTGTAAAGGCAACACAACCAACTGTACCACACTGTCATCTGTATGAGAAGAATCAATCTGGAGACTCGACTCCACTGGTATGCCAAACTCATTAGGACCAAGAACTCCCAAATGTTGAACATGTGTGTCAGTACCAACAACATGTTCCTCAGCTATAACTGTAGGAATATACTCACAATCAACATTCAATGTACTAACCTCTAAGTATACCTCCACACTTTGAATGCTAGAATCGGACTCATCCTCATCTAACTCTGAAGAAGCTGCTGCTGAAACTATCTCAACGTCACAATCTCTCGCTCCCTCGTCCTCTGCAACTAATTGAGAGTCCAAATCCTCATGACTAAGCTCGACCACATGTCTGTCAAAATCTTGGTGAGTCACCTTCATTGCCTCTGCCTTTGACTCCTCGGAACTATCATGATGTTCGAAATCTTTGGATTTCGAATCCTCATAATACTCCCATATTATACGATATGCTTTGCCCTTAGGCCTCAAATGACAATTGTGATTGGCATCATATGGATCTTTGCAGTATAAGCAAAGCTTCCTCCGGCGTAGACCGTTAAGAGCCTCTCGATCCAAAGGTGGTGATGCTGGGTTGGCCTTTGAATCATTCTTAACAAACGTAGGCCGTGTAGGCCTATCAACGATCCTGGAATAGGTCAGTTGTGGTCTCCGATTAACAGTAGCACCCCTGTTATCTCCTTGCTCCCCATTCTGTCGAACAGATGTGTTCATCCTCTCTACCAGAGTAGTGAGTGCCTGTAGTGCCTGTCTCATCTGCTGCTGGCCTGTAACCATAGCTCGGTAGAATTCTTTGGTGTCCTGATCACCATTATGTCTGTCACTCATGGTGACTTCGCTGATTCAATCTACCCACCTACCCAACAAGATGGCAGGACATTGGCTCTGATTTGCCCAAACTATCCAACAGGATGGCAGGAATTTGGCTCTGATACCACTGTGATGTCCCTTACTTAGGGGCTCCTTTTTCTCTTACAAAGCTCTGAACAACTGTAATATCCCCTTCAAACAGGGAATATAGAAACACAAACAGTTCTGAACGAAGATACAATCTTGCAGAATAAATTCAGATAAACAATAAACCACAGTAAATTTCTTAACTGCCAATCAAAGATCTTATTATTCGTCCAGATGATTACAATAGTTGTCCTCTGTCATGCATATACAGAATATGAAAATACAGTCTTGAAACCCTGATTCCTCTAGCAAACTGGAAATAACCCTGGGTCTGTGCTTGTCTCGGCCTGCTGTGTCGAAAACACAGTCGCCATCGTCGGTCGATATACTGCCGACGTCGGTCACTGTGGGTCCTTCTCTGCCGACGTCGGTCTTCAGTCGGCCGATGTCGGTCACTGGGATGCCGATGTCGGTCTATGTGGATCTCTTCCTGTCGATGTCGGTCTCTGTGCGAATCTGTACTGATCTGTACGGACTTCGTACGGTCGCCAATAAAGTACAACACACCCTGATAGCTGAACAACCTGATCTCAAGATATGACTCTAATACAGAATATCTCTATCTGTATAATTTATTGAATCAAAACTAAATAAAAAAATACCTGAAATACTGTGATAACTTCTGTGTGAAGTTATCTCTCAAATCATCTGTAATACTGTGATAACTTCTGTGTGAAGTTATCTCTCAAACCTGTAAATCTCTGTGATAACTTCGGTATGAAGCTATCTCTCAAATTGGCAATAAATCAGCTGATATTTCACAGCCTCTAAATCGCACACAATGAAGAGTTGACGTTCTCCACTGCAGATGGAATCCTGGAGCCCTTGGCTCAGTCTTCTCAGGGAAAACCCTTAGCAAAATTTGTCTTCAAATCAATAATCAATTCATACATACAAACTCTCCCCCATGAGAAACCCTTATACCCTCCAAAGGTGTGCTTGCTAAAATTAGATTTCCTCAAATTAGAACTTGGGGTTCTTAAATTAGAATTCCTCAAATTAGAACTTGGGCTTCTTAAATTAGAATCGGGGTCTTAAAATTAGACCAAATAATTAATAATTAATTAATATCTAATTTAAAATTAGACCAAATAATTAATTAATTAATAATTAATTAATATCTAATTTAAAATTAGACCAAATAATTAATATTTGATTAAATCAATCAAATATTAATATCTCCCTCAATACATGTCGGATCCTCGAACCGTCTGAAGCTGGTGAACCAGGGAGTTATTCTGCACATGACCATATCAAAACAAGGGTGCTCCGCTGCATGTTAAATATCCCTAAATAATAGGAGCTCAGGCAAATATGTCTGAAAGACCCTGAATGAAAGCCAACTGTAGAGATTCTGCTAATCGAAGCCATGCCAAGCTCCATCAAGACCCTCTATCCATCCTCTCAGCCTACGAGGGTTGCATAATAGGCTGATCATCAAGTCTGACGATGTCCACTAAAAAAGGGGACATGACAAAAAGTGCTTTGGATGCTACATGGAAAATGCCCTTTTTAGATGCTTTCATTGCCGACTTAACCATGGAGCAAGACAAGTTAATACAGATGGGAACATTGAAGCCCACAAAAACTCAATCCCTATTTGTTGGGAATGGGAAATCAAAGACTTCAAACAAAGATAAGAAGAAGAAGAATAAGGATCAAGAGAAGAAGAAAGAATCAACCTCTGTCAAAACCACTACTGAAACCTCGTCCAATGGCAAACCTAAGAAAGAGAAGGTTAAGTGTGTCTACTAAATGGGCATGATGAACACAAGCACATGAAGAAATAGATAGATCACCTAACTCATCTCGCAACATAAGTGTTCTCAAATTTGTTAAGCAGAATTCATCAACCCAAGATTCTACCAAGGCAAAGGGCAAAGGGAAAGAGAATAATAAGGGCAAGGCTCTTGTAGCAGTTGTAGCTTCAACATCTTCATGGGTTATTGACTCAGGTGCTTCTCACCACTTGGGCTCTTCATTAGTTGAGTTTTCTTCCTTAGAGCCTTGTAGCATTTCCTCTATCAGTTAGGGTGATGACACTTTTGCACCAGTTGTAAGGAGAGGGTCTTTTGAAATGGAAGGAGGATTATTGAATAATGGTCTAAGTGTTTCTTTTCTTTCAATCAATCTCCTATCAGTGTATCAAATCACTCATATCAACAAAGGCATGAGGGTAGAGTTTTCACTAGATTTAGTCATAATCAGAGAGTTGCATAGCGATTCTACAGTGGTAGTAGGTAGCACAGATCACCAAGCTAGGTTATACACTTTTTCACATTTTGCACTTTATGCTTCTCCGACTGCATTGTTGACTCATATAGATGAAATTAACAAACTTTGGGATTAGCGGTATGGCCACCTCAACTACCGCTACCTAGAACAACTCAATAAAAATGACATGGTCACAGGCTTGCCTTTAGTCCAATTCTCTAAGGGACATTGTGAGGGTTGCTCTCTTGAAAAGCATCCCGAAGAAAAAATTGACAAAGACAAAGTTTGGAGGGCTTCACAAGCATTGGAGTTAGTACACAATGATGTATCTGGGCCTTTTCCAAGTCTATCTTTTACAAGGCCTAAGTATATTCTCACCTTTATTGATGAATTCTCAAGATACACATGGGTCTACTTCCTGAGACAAAAGTTTGAAGTGTTTGAATATTTTCAAGACTTCAAGGCACTTGTTGAAAAACAATCTGAGAAATCCATCAAGGTTCTTCGAACTGACAATGGAGGTGAATATGTCAGCAACAAATTTGAGCAGTTTTGCACCACAAAGGGAATTTATTTGTAGCGGACAATTACTTACCATCCTTCACATAATGGAGTTGCATAACGCAAAAATAGATCCTTGAAAGAGATGGCTAGTTGTATAATTCACTTTTGTTGGAATATTGTCATTGATGTCAAATGAACTATTGCCGAAAGTGAACGGAATTGATTGCCAGAAGTGAACAGAATTGATGGCCGTAAGTGAACGGAATTGTTGACGGAAGTGAACGGAATTGTTGCCGGAATTGAACGAAAATGTTGACGGAAGTGAACGGAATTGTTGCCGGAATTGAACGAAAATGTCGACGGAAGTGAACGGAATTGTTGACGGAAATGTCGACGGAAGTGAACGGAATTGTCGACGGAAATGTTGACGGAATTGTCAACCTTGGCCGACCTATTGGGAGGAGGTGTGACCGTTCGAAAGGACCTTTTCACTTGAAGAGTCACGACTTTAATTTGTGGCTTTCCGTGGGTTATAAATAAGTCCATAACGAATGGCAAAAGAGTAGATTCGAAAGTAGAAGATATATAAAAGAAGAGCAGAATTTTTAAAGGCAAATTTTTGTGAGAATATTGAAAAGAAAAAATCAGCAAGTATAAAAAAGAGTATAGCAGCGAAAACACTAAAGTGTAGATCGAATCTAAAGGAGATAAAGCAAGTGTTCTATCATCTGTTGTTTTGACAACAAATTTGAGATAGAAGAGTGATTTTTTCTGAGAAGGTTGGTGCCTTCGTTTTGAAGAGATTGGTGTCTCTTGCTGAGTTGGTGCTCAGTGAAAGGGGTTGGTGCTCCTGTAGGTTGGTGCCTACAAAATTGTTTTTGGGGTTGGTGCTCCAGTAGGTTGGTGCCTACGAATATTTATATTAAGAGAATTTCTCCGTGGTTTTCTCCCGAAAGGGTTTCCACGCAAATCTGTGTTTATTTGCATTGTGTGGTTTTGCATTTGATTGCTTTGAATATATTAATTGCGAAGTAATTTGAGGTTTTGAATTTAAGATTAATAGCCGAAAGTTAAAAATATCTTATACTGATTCACCCCCCCCTCTCAGTATAAGCTTGTGCTTAACAACTCTAAGTCCTTGGCACCTCAGTTTTGGGTCAAAGCCATCAATTGTGCTTGTTATATTCAAAATAGGGTTCCTCACAAAGCTCTGAAAGACAAAACTTCCTTTGAAGCTTGGCATAGAAGGAAACTTGCAGTTGAGCACTTTAGGGTTTTCGGATCCCCACCTATGACACACATACTAAAGAAGAAATGCAAAGCTATGGAACCTCAGTCCAAGCTTTGCATCTTTGTAGGTTATCCAGATGGTGTCAAGGGGTACCTCTTTCTTCATCCGACCACACATGAGTTCATGGAAAGAAGTGTTCACTTTTAGGAGAGTTCCAAAGACTCAACACTTGACACTTCTTTCATTGGATTCACTTAAACTTGATGATTCTTCTTCCGACTCGGATCATCTTGAGCAGGTTCCTGAGCCAAGGTCTTCTTCTTCTAGTTTTGACAGTGAGGGCAGTGATGGGGAGTCATCTGCATCCACCTCTAGTCATGTTTCAGAGGATGAGGAGTCAACCCCTGACTCACCCAGATATGGGGGCCCCTTTGGGCTAGGCAAACATTTTAGAGTGCAGGCACTTGGGCAGGGGATCCAGTAGATGACAAATGTACTCGGACAGATTATCAGAGTGGTCCACATGTTTTCTTTGCTTTAATTTCGGATCCACAGACATTTCGAGAGGCTTTAGGGTACCTGAGTGGGATAGTGCTACGCAGGAAGAATATTATTCCTTAATCAAAAATCACACTTGGGATTTGACTTTACTTCCTAAGGAAGAAACATGTTTCGATGTAGGTGGACATATCGGACTAAGTTTGTAGCAAATGGGTCGTTTGATAAGTACAAGGTGCAATTTGTCGCCAAGGGTTTTTCACAGGTAGTTGACTGTGACTACTCAAATACCTTTGCACCTGTTGCAAAGATGATTTTGATCTCATTGACACTAGCTATAGCCGCAACACATGGTTGGGATGTGCACCAAATGGATGTAAAAAGTGCCTTTCTTCATAGAGATCTTGAGGAGATCCACATGGAGTAGCCACTTGGGCTTGTTCACTATTTATCCTTAGTTTGCAGACTTAAGAAATCCATCTATGGCCTCAAATAGGCCCCTCGGGCTTGGAATGTCAAGATGGATTCCTTCTTCCTTGCTTCAGGTTTCACTAGGTGTCATTCAGACCCCAATGTATACTTATTGTGGTAGGATGTTTCTTTACCAATACTGGTCCTTTATGTTGATGATGTTTTGATCAGCGGGGTTCCTCATCGTCTATTGTAGTGGTGAAGACAACTCTATAGGATAGATTTGACATGACAGACTTGGGTCTTCTGCATTACTTCCTCATCATTGAGATTTCACAGTTTGATTTAGGGATTTTACTTGCACAACCCAAGTACGCTCTTGATCTTTTGGCTCGGTTTCACATCGCTATTATAAGCCATCTCCAACTCCCTTTTTATTAGGAGTCAAGCTTGAGGTTGACTGTTCTACACCTTTGATCAATGCCACTCGGTATCGACAGCTTGTTGGCAACCTCATTTATCTGACTCATACCAAGCCTAATATTTCATGTGCAGTAGGCATTGTTTCACAATTCATGCAGGAGTTCCATGAGCTACATTGGAAAGCAACCAAGCGGATACTCCATTACATTCAAGGCTCTTATAGATGCAGGATTCTGTATAGATTTGACATAGAGGTTGACTTTGTTGGATTTTTAGATTTAGATTGGGCTGACGATATTTAGAATTGCAAGGCCACTATAGGTTATAGTTTTTCTTTGGGTTCTAGTCCTATCAGTTGGTCTAGCAAGAAGCAAAATGCTATTGCTATATCATCCATAGAGGCAGAGTACAGGGGAGTTGTTAATGCAATTACTGAGGCTATTTGGCTTTAGAGGATTCTATCCGACTTTGGCATTTCTTTCAAACAACCCACCATCATCTATTGTGACAACCAAAGTACTATACAAATATGTAGGAATTTGGTTCAACATTAGTGGACCAAACACATTGAAATTCACATGCATTTATCCGGGAGCTTATTCATGGTCATGTCATTGACTTGAGATTTTGCTAGTCTTCAGAGTAGGTTGCAGATATCTTTACCAAACCTTTCACCGAGAGCAAGTTCATTCATCTATGAGCTCTTCTTGGGGTACGGTCTACATCAATAACATCATCTTCGGGGGGGGCTTCTAACCTCTTCTCCTTTTCTATGTCTCGCTTTTGGTGGAGAGTTTTTTCTTACAAGTTTTCTCTTTTTCTCTGTTTTATGAGATATTGCTTTGTACATGAGTACCTGATTAGACCTAGTTGTTGGGACCCATTTTTATCTCACACTGTCTATTTAAGTTGTGCTTATGGGGGGTGTTAGTGTAGGTATTTATTTTTCCAGATTTATTTATTTGGGAATAATATATTTGCTGACATAGAATTTTCCTACATTTGGGGGATATGCTTGCTTAGGTGGAGTTAGTGTGTCATAGGTTTGATCGAAAGATTAAGATGTAACTCCTTTGACCACCATTTGTGGAGGAGTTACTTAGCACTCTTATATGTATGCTTCACTTGATGAGCTTTCTCACTTAATGAAATATTCGTTTTGCTCCATTTTGGTCTCATGCAATAGTCTCGCTTTGTGATTTCATCTTGCTTTAGCTTCGTTGTGGTGTGCACTAGTTTTGTCCCGTGTGATCATTCGACCAACGCATTTGCATTATTCAGACCTGGTAACAACTATGATAGAATTGTCTACTGAGTCAACTTTGTTTTTTATGTATTGTGAGGCCCCAAAGCCTAGGAACATGTTTCATAATTTTTCTTAAATTGGAAATCTTTACTAATAACAATGCACTAGATGGTCAGTTGGACTGTGGTCTAGCGGGATTTTACCATTGCTAGCCCAGGTTCAAGTCTCTTGGGGTTCGTCCATCCCTGGCCAAGAAAGGGGGTTCAACTAACTAAAAATAAAACAATGTCCTAGGTGAATAATTTGCTGCATTGTTACTGAAATTTAGAAGTGTGGCAAAAGATGTTTTTATTTGGGTTTGGTTGATAACCGATGTGAAAATTATGCACTGATAGTCACATATGGACAAAAGAATATCAGATTTAAATTTTTCCCCTGCTGCTAGTTATCTTTTGTCCATTGCCATGTGCAACTGCTTATGGTGTCAAGGCTAACGTACTTCGACTACTGTCAGTGCTTGCAAGTTTACCATTTCAATCCATCGTCAAATAATTTTGTTTGCTAGATAAAATGTTGTTGAAGAGCATGGACTAACTAAGACTCAAACCTAGGACCTCCCATCGGTGTGCTGGGGTGCTCTAACATTGAGCTACTAACTCCTAGGTTCTATTTTTGCTCGAGTGTGGATTGGGTCATTCAAAAAATTGTAACACTCACTCGTATGCACTAAGAAGGGATCTCTTAGCATGTTGCTCTCAATTTGTTCAAAAGAGGGGCCTATTGAATATGCATGGCAAAGATCTAAACTTTATAAAGCAATCTGAAAGACGAAAATACAAAAGTTAAGGTTTAAGAAAGCGTTTTGGTTTCCCCTATTAATGGGTCAAGAACATTCTTGGAGAAGGGGAAATTAGCAAAATGGGTATCTTTGCCTCTTGGCTCTGTCAAACTCAACTTCAACGAAACTTCAAGAGGTAACCTAGGGTTGGCTAGAGCTGGCTGCTTCTTGTAGGATCACAATGGTTTATATTTGTGGGGCAGATCCTCTTTTATTCCAAAGGAAACAAACAATGAAGCCGAGGCCATTGCATTGGCAGAAGGCCTAAATTTGGCTTGGGAGAAAGGCTTGAGGAATCTAGTGGTGGAAGGGACTCCATGATAATGACTAATGCAATGAAAAAGGAAAAGACTCCCAATTGGAATATCGAAAGCATCCTTCATGAAGCTTGGGTAGTTGCTAAATCTTTCTCCTAAATTATGTTTGGTCACTGTTATAGAGAATGCAAGTGCCCCGCAAATCTAAGCGCAAATGGTGGGGCTAATCCAGACCTGATATTCTCAATGGAAAGTGCTCGTTTAGAAGATTGTGATGCGCTGGGCTAGGGGTCCCAGCTGAATGAATGACTCTACCTGTAAACGATACTTACTCAGGGTTTTAATTAGACCAAGTAGATGAATTATCATACCAGCATACATCCTTCTCATCATTTGAATGAATATCCTGCAAGGAAAGGAGACATTCGTCCTTCTGCATTCGGTGAACTGAGTGTGAATACACATGCTCGCTCTGCTGCTGCTCTGTCAGTGATCAATTATATCTTCTCAACGGTGCACAAATGAACATCACCTGACCCAGCTGTAAGGTATTTGTGATATAATCTCCTTCGGAGCCTTGGCTAATACCATTAGTGTCGATGTAAGTACAGACATCCCAATCGTCACACTTGGATTCAAGGTCCGCGGGATTTGATCCTAGCGGCAGACATTTCGAGGTTTTACAATTTACTAACCTAAAAGAGTCAGAATTGTTGGGTTCGTAGATGCCGAGCGTCACATTCAAACTACATCCCCTGCAAGGGCGGCACTGGATCTACGAGAGAGAGCCTAGGGTATCGATTCCCATCAATTGTTCAGCAGGCGGTGTCCCATTCCGAACCGTTACAGTATATTCTGGCCCCTGGATTTCATTTCCAGACTTAACAGGAACATTGAGTGCATCGCCTCCTGAGCTGTCCTTATTATTCTTCTGGATAATAGCAAGGATGTTGTTAACAAGACGCTTATCCCTTTCCAGCCCTTGGAACACCGTATCTTTCCAATTGGAATTGGAAGGTGGTTGCAGATAAGAGAGAGTCAGATCGCGGGCCTCTCCTCTTCCTTTATCTTGGAGTCTGGCATTCTCAACTAGACTCCTTGAGGCAGTAAAATCCCTCTCCTCTTCTCTACGTCCCACTGTCCTCTTGAATGAATTCTCCAACAGTTTCTTGCCTTTATGCAGGGCTGTATAATTCACGCCTCCTCCATACAGGGCTGTGTAATTAAAAACAAAAATAAATGAATCCTTTTCGCTCCCTCAAGGCTCGTCTTTCTCAAGATTCAGCAACCCAAGACTTGGCTTTCTGTCACCACGGATAAAACAGGATAATACAGGCCGAATGGCCTTCGTGACTCCTCTTCTCTCTCCAAAAGAGATCCTCCTCTTACGCCATCTAAGATAACAAATAGAAGAGATTTTCTCAACAGCTTCAACAGCCTCCGAAAGTGACTCAACAATATCCTTCAATCCGAAGAATCCTTCCACTAACAACTAATACACACTAATTATGTTTTGACTCGCCTTATTCCATATGGTGGTAAGGTGTCATGGCTTATTTTGCCCAAAATATCATTTTTTTGACAAATTACAATTTGAATTACAACTTTTTGTAGGAAAACTCATTCAATATACTTAAGACAAATGAAATAGACTATGCACCCGTAGATGCTCCTGCATCAGATTGGCAGGGCCTTTGCTCATTACTAATCCTAGATAGCATAGCTATCTAGGATTTAGCAATCTTTGGTTTCAAATTGGTGGCATGGCATGACCTTGAGTCCTCACTCTTTGGCCTTCAAATGTCCTCATGAAAAATTAAAATTCTTGCTGGATATTGGAGGATGCCAACCCACCCCCTGAATCATTGCGGCAATTGTGCTTGGAGATTGCCAATAAAAATAATGATGGCAAAGAGTGCATGGCTCAAGGATGGAGACGACATAAGAACGGAGGGGATGAAAGTGATGTAAGAGAGTTAATTTGAGGGGATTTTTGTTCGGTTTCACATGCTTTAACCCACTAACTCTTAATCCAATATTATCTCTTGCCACCATGATTCTTTCGTTGTCATTTTTTGTTTCTTCAACTATTAAAACTCTCTCTCGGCTCTATCACTTGAAATCGTCAATGGGAGAAGAGCTAGGATGTGATAGAGACTCTAGACAAGGGCAATCTCTAATAAGAGGCTCAAGAAAAGTTTCAAGGCGGATGAAGTAGATGCCATGGCAATGATTTGCAATGTCTCGGGCAGAGCCGGAGTGGGTAATACTAGAGAGTTTCGTTCACAGGCTACCATTGAAGATGATTTCCATGTGAAGTTGGGGGGAGTGATGTGCGACAAAAACCTTTATGATTGGATCATCAAGCATGTCCTACGAGGGAAGCATTTCCATTCATTGCAATTGGTGGTCGAGACAGGGGTAGCAAAGGAGCAACGGTCCACAAAAGAAGAGGTGGGTGCCCTATGAAAGGAAATCTAGGTGGTGCATAACAACTTGGAGGCCTTTGACCCTCACTACAAAGACTTCATCCAATATGCAAAAGATTTGAGGGTTGGGCATCGTGAGGATTTGTTGGCGGTCTCAAGTTCGATGCCTTCCCTCGCGAGAAAGCAATTGAAATCTATGCATGGATCTCCCAACAAGCACATTGTGAAGGAACCTGGGGTTTGCGTGGGCTTACCCTTGAGAGCTCCTCGTGAGGTGGTTGGCGGTGGATTTCAACAGTCTTACGCTCCTCTGCCTGATCCAAGTTGACAAGGAGTGCTCCAGCTAATCAAGATATTTTGGGGGTTGATACTACACCCACCTGGCTTGGTATAAAGAAGGATTCACCCCGGCCAATAAGAAAAACACAGCAGCCTTAAGGGCAGCAATCTAGTTATGGGGAAGCCTTGCCCTGTTCTCAGCTCTTTTTTTGGTTCCCTAAAGGTCAATGTAGATGGTGGATGTGATATGTAGTTTAAGTCTTGGATATGGGGATTAGCTCTTGCATAGAAAGCAAGACAGTTTTTAATGCCGTGCATATATGGAAGGATTAATGAATTCTGTGATGGAAGATTGTGGGGTGGTTTTGAGCAGGCCTTTGTATGCTATCTATCCATTGAAAAACCACATGTCATGTAGCCTTGTAGTGATAATGTACTTATCAATATACTGCATCTTGGTTTTTATATATATCTCTTTTTAGACCTGTTTGGCAGTTGAATCCAGCAACTGTAGATAATGAATATTACAGGTGGTTAGAGGAGAGTTGAATAAATATATTACTGGTATATTACTTTTGATTAGAGGAGAGTTGAATAAATATTTGGCACAAACAAAGGTATGTTAGAAGATGAAAATGTGAGAATTTTAACTCTGCATGATACCCTTCAAGGAAATTTAGTGAGATGGCGGACTATGCACAGTGAGACCCTCATTGTTTAGAAGGATCGGGAAAAGTGCATGTGCTACAAAGTTATCACGATTGACAAGCAACTGGAAATTCCTACTTTTGAAGTATGGGAAGACCCGGACATACACGTGTACAACTGAATTCAGGTTTGGGGGATCCAAATACAAGTTTGTGGCCTAACCATCACTATGCTTCTGTAGGAGCTATTCCTTGGAGTCAATATATTAATTATAAGCTAAGGTGCTAAATGAAAGATTGGTTAATTTTAAGACAAGATCTTGGTCATACTTTTGGAATTTATTAAGCAATCCTTGTATTAATCAGGTGCTACATAAGATTCAGTCCCTGTTTTTTCACGGTAAGGCTATTTTTCTGCCAAAGAAGATACAAAAGGGTATTTAGAAAATCTAGGAAGTTGAAATGGCATCAATGGAAGAAAGAAATGCACGCTTCTTGTTGAGGCGGTTACAAGATACTTGAAATAAGATAAACATTGAGGACATGTTTTACAGGCCTGAACAGGCGCAAACTACAAAGAGAAGCTAACTTGTGACTATAAAAACCTAACTGCACTAACTAGTGCCATGTCAGCCACATTAATTGCAAATAAACCAATATGACTATCGGTAATTAGTTCATCATGGGAGGATTAAATGCAATCAATATTAGCAAATAGGGTTGAGGCAGAACAAGGTAAATAATGCGAATTAAGCCTGTGACATAAATGACTAGCCTGGAGGTGTCAGCAAGGATCCATTGTGACCTTTGGCTACTGAGTTGACTATTTTGATCAAATGAATACTGTGTTGGCTGATTTATTGCTGAATTGACTTCTTGATTGTTGCATCGAACAAATTGACTTATGTTACATCAACACAAGGTACAATTGACCGCTATAGATGCATTGATTAGAATATTGTGTTGTTGATTGAGAAATCTGAAGATTGACTGTCTTTAACTGATTTTGAAGGTACAAGTGATTGCTATAGATGCGTTGACTAAAATTTTGTGTTGTCGATTGAGAAATTTGAATATTGACTATAATAAATGCTTATTATAATTTTTTGGAGCCATTGGTGCCATACATTTGGTGGTTGAATTATTGTTGCTGCACTTTTATGTCGGGAAATATCTCAACTTTGCATGGATATGCACAATGGTAGATGTTGTGCAAGGAGTTTGCATAGCACTGATTGTATAGGATGTTGTGCAGATTGATTGTGCAAGTAGAGATGGTTGCGCTGGCTTGCGTGGAGACTGCCTATGACAGTTGTGCAAGATTGTCAACATGTGGGAATGATGGTAAAGCTACGAGGGCCCTTTGCACAGTTTCATTATGGAAGATTACAAAATGGAGCATAGTGGTTGAGTTGATGTCAAGCAATGAAGGTTATCTTAAGGTGTTTTCATACACTTGTCTGATTGCATCTGTTAGTCTGAAGAAGTGCTAGCAACATCTTTGTGGTGATCTAACATGTGGTTGTTGAGGAGTGTTACATGTTGATCACTAGGTTCAATAGTTAGGGAGTTACAAAGTGGGTGCCAGATAAAGGCATGGTTCTTCTTAGTAAGATATGTGAAATGCTGAATACACATGTTCAAGTGTGTGCATTGTGATATACAGTAAAGTGCTGCATGGTGATATAAAGTGCTGCATTAAGTGTACCAATAACTTAACAACCCTTGATGATGAAGAAGAGACTGTAAATGAATCACACGGATCCACAAACTAAATATCCTCAAGAAAATAATAGTTGTCAACTCTCACAAGTTGTAGTCTTACTAGAAATAGTAGAGTCATCTAAAGTACCAAACATGATGGTTCTAAATAAGAAACATCTTTCAAAATAATTAAATTAGAATATAGAATGGGACATTTAATGTTTTGAAAAAACTTGTCATGTAGTGGTGGCTCAACAAAAGGAATAGAACTATCCACCATGGATATGTCATCATAGAAAGTAGTAGGAGGAGAGAGTACAACATTTTTTGAAGATATGCTACACGAAAGTCAAAAAATCTTGTGACTTTGGTG
Organism: Torreya grandis; assembly: GCA_037957365.1. Classification (NCBI taxonomy): domain Eukaryota; kingdom Viridiplantae; phylum Streptophyta; class Pinopsida; order Cupressales; family Taxaceae; genus Torreya; species Torreya grandis. The sequence goes on from JARHVA010000384.1 coordinate 4,287,562, forward strand.
TAGCATTGTAAAACAGTTCAGTTTATGTTATAATCAAGAAGGTTAATGTGATAGATTTTTTACCCACAAGGGTTTTCCCAAGTGACATCGTGATCATCTGTGTGCTTGTCCTTATCTTTGTATGTTCAAGGTTCGCATAGCATATCTCTTATGTATGTTAGTTTATCACGCATAGGCTTATTCACAATATTTGGTATTAGAGCTCGGTTGTAATTTTGTAAAAGTTGGAATAATCTTGTTATGTGGAAGAATCTTGTGCAAAGAAATGACTGGAAGCACTAGGACAAATATTGAAAAATTCAATGGTCAACATTTTGAGTGATGGAAACTCAAGATGGAAGATATCTTGGTAGACAATGATCAGTGGATTGCTGTAGCAGACGCAGCACCCACGGGAGTGAAACCGGAAGAATGGGAAAAAGTTAATAGGAAAGCTAGAAGCACTATTAGATTATGTTTGTCGGATTCAATGATATTAAATGTTTTGATTGAAAAGATTGTGAAGCTTCTTTGGGATAAGCTGGGAATGTTGTACCAAGGCAAGTCGCTGGTAAACAAACTATTCCTGTGAAATAAGTTGTATTTATTGTGAATGAATGATGGTGACTCAGTTGTAGAGCACTTGAACGCCTTCACCATTGTGCCAAGTTAGTTGTCGTCCATGGATGATGAAGAAAGGTGTATCATGTTGTGCTCTTTGCTAGACTTATGAGATAATCTAGTGATGGCAATCACTAGTATTACATTGGAGCTAAAAGTGGAAGATGTAGTTGCAGCTATGTTATTAGAGGAGACGAGGCACAAATCTGTGGAAAGCTATTAGATGAACGATGCCTTGTCTATGTGAGGTCGCTCGCAAAAAAGAGGCAAGTGGAAGATTTGGGATAAGCGCTCGAAGTCTAGAGGTAGATTTAAGATTTAAGATAGATCCTTGAAGAAGTGCTGGAATTGTGGCAAGATGGGGCATTTCAAGGAGGATTGTAAAGCGAGAAAGGTGGAAAAGGCCAAACCACCAAATGCTATGCAATGCTCAAGTGAGGTCTCTAGTGATGGAGATGGAGATGGAGATGTATATCTCGCAGCCTCAAGCATGCATGCATGCATTGATGCATGGATGATTGACTCTAAAGCCTCTTATCATATGACAATTGTGAGTGAGTGGTTTTGAAAATATGAAGAATATGATGTCTTTTTGGGAGACAACTCAACCTACAAGATTGTGGGGAGAGGAAGAGTGAAGATGAAGTTTTAGAGATGGGAGGAGCAAGACTCTCCTAGGTGTTTTGACAGTCTTGGCCTTGTGAGGGATCTAATCTCTATGTATAAAATGAATGATGTCAGTGTCTAGGTCTCATTTAGTATAGATGGGTGAAAAATGGTGAATGGATCCATGATGTTGGCAAGAGGCGTGTGCACGTGTATTCTATTTAAGATTGATATGACCGTGGTAAGCAACTATTGTAAGCAATGCATGTAACAATACTGTTGTCCTTGAGGCCAAGATTGAAAGAGGAACTTGTGCATTGCTTCTGGCGGAGAAGATAATGCTTTGGCATTAGAGGCTGGGCCATATTGGGAAAAAAGGTCTGTGCATGTTGAGGACTAAAGATATGGTGCAAGGGATGGAAAATTGCCCCGTCTACTTCAAATTTTGTGAACATTGCATCTACGACAAACAGAGTTGAGTGAAATTCGCTACAAAAGTTGTGCAGGCAAGTGGAATCCTGCAAATGATCCATAGTGATGTTTTCGGACTAGTAGATGTTCCATCACCGAACAAGTCTATCTTCTATGTGTCTTTCATGGACGACTACTTTCACAAGACTTTGATATACTTCATCTTGAAGAAATCTGAAGTTCTTAAGAAATTCAAAGAGTTCAAAGCCCTTGTGGAGAATCATACAGAGAAGAGGATCAAAGTGTCGTGCACGGACAATGGGTGTGAGTATTGCTCCAAAGAGTTTGATGAATTCTGTAGACATAGAGGTATTTTAAGGCAAAAGATAGCTCCATACACACCACAACAAAATGGAGTTATAGAGTGGATGAACAGGATGTTGGTGGACAAGGCCTAAAGTATGCTGAGTGGTGTGCATTTGGAGCAAAAGTTTTGGGTTGAAGCAGTGGCTACTAGTTGTTACCTTGTCAATAGATAACCCAGATCAACACTGGTTGACAAGACTTCGCAAGAAGCATGGATTGACAAGAAGCCATGCCTGTGACACCTATGAATATTTGGTTACGAAGCCTACTCTCCAATTCCAAAGGAAAAAAAGATCGGAACTTGACTTTAAGTTTGCAAAGTACATCTTTATTAGGTATGGGGGTGGTGTCAAAGGGTACAAGCTTTGGAATCGTGAGATAAAGAAGGAAGTCTATAGCCAGGATGTAGTCTTCAAGGAGGTGCGCAAGGTTGTTGCACAGTAAGAACCAAATAAACAACCAAAGGAAGAAACAAATAAGGTACAGGTTGACATAGATGCTGAAGATCTTTTATCGGAGTATGGTGCGATGGATGGAGAGTCGGAAGAATCACAAGAAGAGGAGCTTGCGACTCCTACTCTAAGGAGATTGGAATGGGTGTGCAGATGCCTAAAAGGTATAGCTCACCATATTTTCATTCTACATGCCTGTTATCAATGACTGATGGTGAAGACTCCAAGATGGTGAAAGAAGCTCTTGGTTGCGCAGAGAGCAAGTCTTGGAAGAAGGCAATGAGGGAGGAAATGGAATCTCTGGATGAAAATGAGACTTGGGACTTGGTACTCGGCGAAAACTTGTAGGTTGCAAGTGGCTTTTCAAGAAGAAGAAAAATGCGCAAGGGAAATTGGAAAGGTATAAAGGTTGCTCAGTAGCAAAGGGATTCTTGTAGGTAGAGGGAATTGATTTTGGTGAGACCTTCTCTCCTATTGCGAAACTGATTTCAATTAGGTTTCTTTTTGCTATTGTTGTTGCATTTGATCTTGAGATCGATCAAATGGATGTTAACACAATGTTTTTGCATGGAGAGCTTGAAGAAGAAATCTTCATGTTGTAGCTAGAAAGCTTCAAGGTGAAAGGGAAAGAGGACTTGGTCTATAGAATGAAGTTGTCCTTGTATGGCTTGAAGCAATCACCCAGAATGTGGAATCATAAGTTTGACAATTTTGTGGTTGGACTTGGGCTTGTGCACAATAATGTTGATCCTTGTGTTTATTAAAAGGAAGAGTGTGATTTCTTTGTCATTATGGTTCTCTATATGGATGACGTGTTGTTGATCAGAAATGACAAGTGCATGATCAAGGAGGTGAAGTCTCAATTGTCTGTGCAGTTCAACATGAAAATCTTGATGCTATAGGATTCATCTTCGGCATGGAAATCAAACGGGATTGTGCAAATAAGAAGCTCTTGATAGACTAGAGGAAGTATGTTGAAACAGTATCCGAAAGCTTCAAGATGCAAGACTGCAAACTTACATGTACACCTTTTCTAGTTGGTTAGAAGCTATCAACTGCACAATGTCCAAAGACACAAGGGGAGTTGGAAGACATGATTTAGGTTTCGTATGCAAGTGTGGTGGGAAGCCTAATGTATGCAATAGTTTGTACAAGACCTAACATTTCTCAAGCAGTGGGAGTAGTGAGTAGATTCATGTCCAATCCAAGGAGAATTGGGTGGCGGTGAAGAGGATCTTCAGGTATCTATGCAGGGCTTCTGACTATGCGATTTGCTATGAAGGCAAGCTTGGTGAAATTAAGACAATGAATCTATAGGGATTTGTGGATTTTGATTGGGTTGTGTTGATGGTTAAAATTGTTACGTCAACAAATCAACCCTTTCACCTATTGCGAAGGTTAAGATGGAATCGTATTAGTCTACTAGTTAGGGTCTAAAAGGTTTCAAAAGGATCTAAAAGATGAGCAAGGGGTTTTTATATATTCTAAATAACAAGTGTGTCAAAGATCAACAATACTTCATTATAATTTCAGAAACCAAATATCTTTTTGAATCAAAAGAAGGAAACAAATTATAAAAGAATAATCTAACCTATCTGACAGAGAAAACCTATAGATTAGATAGTCTCTTGAAGGAAAGATTTATGTTCCTTATAATATATCTTTGTTTAATCAAATTGTCTAAAATCTTATGATGTCCACGCTTCGCTCAAAATAGATCAAAAGAAAAGAAACAGAAAGAACCGAAAGATAAATAAAATAACTGACAACGAAAACCAAAGAATGAAATAGAAATAATAATTAGCATAGCTAAATTAACAACTACCTTAAAGAAAGATCACAATACATAAACAAAACACCTAATCAAATAAGAAAGAAGAATAACAATAAAGACAAAAGTAACTAAAGCAAACTAAACTAATACTAATCTAAGAAAGAAACATTAAATTGATACAGATCTAAGAAAGCTATTACCTCTAGACTTAAGCTATTAAATGAATATAAAACTAGATTATAAAATCAAATAAACAACTAAGAACTAAAGAAACTACAAATAATCTAACAACTAAAAGCTAGAGACTTAAATATTAATAAACAACAAATCAACTAAAAGAAATTAAAGCCCAACTAGATAAAGAAAAAGAATTAATTAATATAATCTAATTGACAAATAAAACTAAAACAAAATGCAAATTAAAATTAACTTAAACAAAATAATAAGGAAATGCAAGTCTTAAAGAAGAGTTGTCTTAGCAAAAGTAAATGATATGTTATTGAGAAATAATATTTCAGTACAAGTCTTTGATATAACAAATGCAGTCTGAATGGATCAACATGTCGCATGTAGTGAAGTATTCATCATTATTCGGGTCAAGTAGTTTGGATTCTGCTTATATGACTACAAATTTGCAATCATTATAAGATATTAAACCCAACAACTTTCAGATAATCAATTTATAAACTAAACAAGAGATTTGGATATACTTGTGTTGATTAAACATGTCATTTAACCGTTAGAGAATGTGTTATTGGTCTATCTACAAGAGTTGTACTATTTCAAATATGTTGCACATAAAAGAGTATGATGATGAACTTTGAAGCAGTTCAGAGTCTTCAGCAATACCTGTGTAATGTTCCTCGCTTTGATATGTCTCCTTGATCTTCTTATACAATCATCTCTTCAAGAGATAGTTGAATAATAAGTTATAACAAATTTTTGTTAGTTATTATTTAAGTCTAATTGACTTTATTATAGAATCATATCTTTAAGAGATAGCTGAATAATAAAGTTATAACTAACTTTAGTTAGTTATTAGTTAAGTCTAATTGACTTTTAAATAAAGTCAATTAATTTATAATTTAACTATATTTAAGACTTAAGTCTTTAAAAATCAAAATAGAATATTAATAGACCAAATAAGGACAAACTTTAAATGGGTGGGGGCCCTTAAACATTACGACCATTTAAGTAATCAAATTATGCTAAACATAAATATGCCATAAGCATTTTAAATAAAATTAAATACATCTAACACTAAGTCTGTATGCATTAATCCATTTTTAGTAATATATGATCAAAACCAAAATATATCTACTGCTGTAAAAGTTTTAACCACTATCAAATATAAAAAATGAGTATCATCAAGAACTGTAGCATGAAAAGTATTTGAAAGTATCAAAACAACACAACTATAATTCACCCAGCCATCCATTCATGTTCGGTATTGGATTACATCTCAATTAATGGATGTTCTTTATCTGTTTGATATGATGTATAGTTCATTGACGTGGCTGGAAACTTAACCAGTTTAGTACCACCTTTATTGTCTTCATCATCAACCTCCAATTTCACATTCTTAACCATTTTGATAATTGTAGGTGATGTTGTAGGACTGAGTTCTCGTCTCATAACTCCTAAAAGTCTGCTCTCCTCTGCTTAAGTAGATGGGAAGGAAAATTAGCAAGACTCAACTTTGAACAGCTTACAGGTGCATCTGCAGGTTCAGGTGATGGATTTTTAATATTTAACGGCACAAGGGCTTGAGAATGCAATTTGGCAGTCAACTGTAGATCATCTTGAGGTGTAGACTCTCAATGCTAAGGTAAATTGTGAGGAGTGAGATTTGGATTATATTACAAAGTTGTATGCATGTGTTGGGAAGAACTACTTGGAGTTTCTCATCTGTGAGAATGAGCTCTCCAAGAGGGTCTTCTCCAACCTTGGTTTCTACAGGATGAAAAGGCAAGGCATTCCAGAAAGTGGGGTCAGAGGCATCAAAATGAATCACATACGAGTGCCTTGGTTATAGGGTCGAGGAGCAGTTCTAATAGTTCTCCTACCCTTGAAATTTTGGCCTCTAGGAACAAATCTTTGTGGAGGTGGATCCTCCTTGTGCCAATCCTGATTATGCCCCCAATTATTATCATGAAAATTATTGGAGTGAGGAAACTTGACATTTTATTGAAAAACAAACCTTGATTACTATTTGCATTATATACCACATCTAAAATATCCATGCATAAATTTCAATAAAGAAGATTGAAATTTGATTATACAACTTATATCAACATTCAACACTGATCAAATGGACTTGTTCCATTTGACAGTTACAAACTAAAATATGATTTTGTCATATTATTTGAAAGTTTGACTGCATTCATATATTGTTCAACCACATCATCATCAAAAGAATTTACATAATTTCAAATATAAACATATTATATTCTGTCTGAGACCCAAAAGATTATGCCAATTACAAGAATATATCTATTCACTATACTTATTACTGTAGGCTGCCCCATAATGAATAAACATTTATTCTTAACCATTTCTGATAGGCAAAAATATTGTCTATAGATATTTGACTTAGATCTGAATCAAAATGTTGATTGCAAACCTTATAACCCTCAACAAAATCAAAGTGAAGCCATTAAAATATTCTACTAAAAAACAATCCAAACATGCTCAACAACTATGATAGGTATAATTTCAAACCCTCTAGACTTCTATTTGAAATTATAAAAACTTCAAATATTTGAAAACAAACATCTTTGTATAGCATATCAACAAATTGAGATCATACCACAACATCATACAACTGATTATCAAATTTCTGAACATGATATTCTTTTACTTTGCAAACTGTATTTTCATAATCTCTGAACGAACAAACAACACTTTGTTTCAAACTGAATCAACAATCTTTAATTTGGAGATCAAAACTGACATTGAATCTCAAACATTATACCGTTTTACCAAATATCATTCATATAATGAGAAAACCAAAATTGATGAATTTTGTCAAACCCAGAATACGTTTTAGGTTCAAGAACAAACACTATTTTTTCAATAAAACATTATCATCACAGAATAATAAAAATATATGACAGAGTTGATAAAGAAACCTTGAATAAAAGAGTCCATACTTGAATTGTATCCAAGACAAAACATTATAAAGACTGCAAATACTTCCAAAAGCATGAGTGAAAATACCAAACACTATTTAAAAAACAATTCAAACTTGCTCAACAACTTCGACAGGGATAATTTCAAACCCTTGAGACTTCTATTTGAAATTATAAAAACTTCAAATATTTGAAAACAAACATCTTTGTATAGCATATCAACAAACTGAGATCATATCACAACACCATACAATCGATTATCAAATTTCTGAACATGATATCCTTTTATTTTGCAAACTGTATTTTCATAACCTCTAAACAAACAAACAACACTTTGTTTCAAACTGAATCAACAATCTTTAATTTGTAGGTCAAAATTGACATTGAATCCCAAACATTATACCACTTTACCAAATGTCATTCATATAATGAGAAAACCGAAACTTATGAATTCTGTCAAACCTATAATACGTTTTAGGTTCAAGAACAAACACTATTTTTTCAATAAAACATTAGCATCATAGAATAATAAAAATATATGGCAGATATTTGATAAAGAAACCTTGAATAAATGAGTCCATACTTGATTCGCAACCAAGACAAAACATTATAAAGACTGCAAATACTTCCAAATTCATGAGTGAAAATACCAAACACTATCTCAAACTTAATAGAATCCACCAGAACCTAGAATATCTAACTATTTTGATGAAACATGAGCTATTCTGTGTGCAAAGTCTTTGCCAAAACATCAATCATCAACCCAAAACTATTCTACATAGAGAATTGATACCCACCTTGAAAATGTTTGTCAATACCATAACCATCCTTTTCATATTATTATAAAATCCTCTGATATCTCAGAAATTTGTCATGTAGACAAATAAACCCTTTTGAGCGAAGAAATAATTTAATAGACTTAAACAAAATCCAAAACGCATCGTACCCAATACACCAAAATATTATGCATGCATGAACTAGTAACAAATGCATTACTGAGAAAAGACCCATATAGGTGCAACTGAAAAAAAATAGACCAGAAATATAGCTTTGCCATCATATCTACTATATCCATATAGTCTAGAATGAAACCAAGTATCTAAAATATATCTACAAGAACAACTTAATTAATTTCAAATCTCAACTATAGACATGCGAATCAACTTCCAAATTAGAATTCATCAAGAGAGACAAATATTGAGCAATTCAAAACACATTCAAAGAAACTAAATGTGTCTAGCTGTGAAATATTATCATTATCAACTGTATTCTTGACATGCAACTCACATAACTCAAAAATTTCATATTGCATGTATATCAACAAACCTTAAATCCATTTATTCTTTAAAATGACAAAGATCTAAAACCTTACCTTGTCTGCAATTCCTAGTCTTTCTCTATTTTATCCAAGTTCCTTGCGTTCACAGTGTGTCGCTTCCTCTCGAAGCTTGTGAAGAATGACAAACTATTGAATGAATTTCGCCTTTTGTATTCTTTCCAGTCTCAATAACTGCTCAGTTGACATGTTCCATTCTAATTGGTTTCAAAGTCTGTTGATACCAATTTGGCGGCTTACCCAACTTCTTAATTGAATTGCCAACTTTATCTGCTACTAAAACTATCACCAAATACTGCGTTAAAAAACGCTTATCAATGCATGTACATCACATTCAATGTGATCAAATCTAAATTGTGTCAAACAAATCCCCAAAATCCTAGCCAAATCCCTTAACCCGAATCTCATTAAAACCAAATACAATCTGCCAGTTAACACATGCTTTGAACCCCAGTTTATTAACCAAGTCACAATTACGTATTCAATCACTATATTCTCGCCACCTTTAATATTTCATTGCCACAAATATTCGTAGGTCCAATAGACATTAGAACCCTAGATTTTAGGTTTAAGAAATATTTAATTTTAGATATAAGCAAACCTAAATTCAATTCTATAGCCATGTATTTGATTTTAACAAATCAAAACACCCTTGCCACCTTAATATTATACAATCTAAATCATGCCAATATCAATCTTTCAACATATAACCATTTGATCACAAATATCATTTCATCAATCAATTTATGCATCAAACCATTAATACCTTTGAAAATTAAGACCACTATGTAGTACCTCTTACGCTAACCAACAAATGATCAGAAAAAACACAATCGTAGGGTCAAATCAATTGTTCCAAGCAATATCACCCTTCATCCATATATACTTAATTCTTTCCGTTGCATTCACTTATGCTTCAAAACCACTTAATAATGCCAGAGTAAAACTCCATTAAACGCAACAATCATATTAATAGTCAACATAATAATGAATACTCAAATGAAGCGATAAACTAAGACCCCCACATTAGCAGTTTTAAATATTACGATGTGAGTTGTCAATATGACATAAGACCTTGGCTCATTTGAATTTTCCAGAAAAGAGAGGGGGTGTCGAAAATAGGCATAACAGGTTGGAGATCTTGATTGCCATAGGTCTACCAGTGCAGATGTGTTCAACTTGTTTGGTGGGGTTGCAAGTTGGATGAGCAAATGGTAGGTTAGTGTTATGATATCCACCATCAAAGCTGAATATATCTTAGCTACTCATGCAAGCAAGGAAGCGGTGTGGCTTCAAAGATTGTGTTTTATGGTTGGGTTCACATAGAAAGCTGTAAGGATAGACTGCGATAGTTAAATGCAATCTATCTAACAAAGAACCTTGAGTATCCTTCTTGGACAAAGCGCATTGATGCATGATATCACTTTGTAAGAGAAATGGTGGAAGAGAAAGACATATTTGGAGAAGGTGGAGACAAAGAAAAATGTTGTGGATTCATTGACCAAGACAATGAGTACTGAGAAGTTCTCTTGGTGCAAGAAGGAGATGGGCTTGGTTGCCTGGAGCTGCTGAAGGATGAACACGTGGTCCCTTATGCAAAGTGTTCAACAAGTGGGATATTGTTTGGACACGTCTCAACTTTGCATGGATCTATGCATTGGTAATTGTGTGCAAGGTAGATGTTGTACAAGTAGTTTGCACACGCGTTGATTGTGTAGGAAGTGTAGATTGATTGCGCAAGATTGTCATCGTGCGGGAATGATGGTCGAGTTACGCAAGGTCCTTTGTGCAGTTTCATTATGGAAGGTTGCGAAGTGGAGCATAATGGCTGATTCGCAATAAGGTGATACGAGGAGCCATGCAACATGTCAAGCAATGAACGTTATCTTAGGGCATTTTCATACAATGTTTTGATTGCATCTGTCAGACTGAAGAAGTGCTAGCAATGTCTTGGTTGGGCTTTGACATGGAGTTGTTAAGGAGCATTACACAATCACTTGGCTTAGTATTTGGTGAATGCAGATTGCCTTGTTGCATGGGCATTACAAAGTGGGTGCCAAATAAAGGCATGGTTCTTCTTTGGAGGATGTGTGATTAAAATGCTGAAGACATAATCAAGTATGCACGCTGTAATATATAGTAGAACATTGTATGAAGTTCACAAAACCTTGTGACTTGGTGTAGCATTGTAAAATAGTTCAGTTTATGTTATAATCAAGAAGGTTAATATGTTGGGTTTTTCACTCGAAAGGGTTTTTGCACGTGAAGTCGTGCATAGGTGTGTTTGTCCTTATCTTTGTATGTTTAAGGTTCGCATGGTATATCTCTCCTTTGTATTAGTTTATTGTGCAGTCTTATTCCCAACATTTTTTAAGGTTACATTGTTGCTTTTGGGGCTTTGAAAACTCACTAGAGTAAGTGCCTACATAAAAGTTTGTAAGGCAATCATTTATTGTTGTGAAGTTTGTGGTGTATATGGCCTGATCTAGTGAAGTATTTGAGGCCTTTTTGAGTGCAGTCCTTGAAACCCATGAGGCGTTGGGTATCCCATTAGGCATTAACTATTGTAGATTCCTTGACTCCACAAGGCATTGCAATTTTTAAAGTCTATGGCCCCCAAAGGCATATGGATAGTGAACTCCTTGAACTCCATGGGGCATATATTTGGGACATAGTAATTCTAAATAACCCTCAAAATATAGGCGAAGCTGTATCACTCGCTCTCAAAATAGAAAACTCTAAGCAACCATTCGATCAAGGAAACCAAACAAGAGGGATAATAACAAGTATAATTAACATAAAATAGAAAATGATTAATGTAAGAGCACAATCAAAGTAAAGACCTAAGACAATCTCAAAATGGAAGAAAGCCCCATTGTTCCAAATGTCACATATACCTTTTCAGAGATTGTTGGGATCCAATGAATGATACCAACTCACAACAAAGAACTAAAAGTACATGGTATGGTATGACAAGAACACAAAAGATGACAAACACCACAAAGTTAGTATGAAACCTTTTGAGAAGTTTCACTGAGCCAAAATGTTCCTTATTAGAGCTAAAGCAAATGACATGGAAACTTGAATCTTGGTAGTTCCAAGATGCATACACAAGGCTATCCTTCAATGATAATCTGAACTCCCAGCTATAAAAGTTGATTACATTTATGAAATAGAACTAGCAGATGGTGAAGGTATCCAAAAGTGGGATATCTCCTGTAACTTTTATTTGAATGAGGAACAATGTATTTTATCCCTATTTAGGAAAATCCATGATTGCCTTCCTCGATGACATATTAACTTCCAATAAGAATGACGAACATAAAAAGCATGTAGAAATAGTACTAAATCTCTTTAGAGAACTTAAGTCGCATGTTGAGCTCTTTAAGTGCAACTTTTTCAATTAGGAAATTGAATATTTAGGATGCGTAGTTTTGGATAAGGGAATTTTAGTTCATCCTAAGAAAATCAAAAACATTTGTGATTGGAGAACACAAACTAGTGTCCATGAAACAAGAAGTTTCTTATGTCACATGATTCTATAGAAGATTTGTGCGTGAATTTCTAAAATAACATAACTTTTTGAACGAAGAGATTTGTGTGGACGAACAAAGATCAACAAGCTTTGGACACTCTTAAGGAAATATTAACAAAATCCCTTCTCAATCACAACCCAACTAAAGCATTTACATTTCATGCCCAATTAATAATTGATGATGCTAAGCATACATACCCAATTTCTGATTAATAATTGATGTTAGTAGTATATACAATCAAGATTTGGGAACATTATTTTAATAGTGTATAAATTTGAAAACCTCTATTGTATTTTCCCTTGAAAGGAGAATTCACAAGTGATAGAAAATATATATGGTCCCTAGTTTTTGATAAACAAAAATAAAATCTTATAAACTTCAAAGGACAACATGGTAGCCATTATTTTGTCTAGAGTATACTCAATATTATTAGTCCAAAGGAAACTAATAATGAAATCAAAAGTCTGCAGGCTGCTTCTTAGATATTAGTCTGAAATCTGCAGCCCTCTGATGTTTTACTGCTGTTCAATTTATGAGCTTTGGTGGAGACAAAAGTCGAGAATGATCACAAACAACACCACATTGATTTGGTCATGTGGACATAAGGTATATCAAGCTATTCACCAATGCTCTGTAGAGTGATTCATCGAACTTGTGATGAGTCATCATTTGATGATAACTTCAGCCCGACCTCCATAGTTTTGATTCCAGAATTTTGGAGATTCTAATCAAACAAAATATACCAAGCTCTTGGAGCCTACTTAAGTCCGTATAGGGACTTAAACAACCTGCAAACTAGACGATCACATGGAAAATCTTTAGGGTACACCATGCAAACATAAAAAACTTTATGCACAATGTAAACCTCCTTGTCCAAATCTCCATTCAAGAAACCAAACCGAGTTGCTATGGAGAGAAGCAACCGAAACGTAACTATCTTTGCAGTATGATCAAAATCACAAGTCTCCTCATTGCTATACCCTCTTGTTGTGACAATCCTTTTGCAACAAGACACACCTTGTACTTGTCCAAAGTACTATCAGCTTTGCTTTTGACTTCATCCACCCATTTGCATCCAATGGGTTGTATAACTAGCGGTTTAGGTACCATAAAAAGGTCTGAAGCGAAAGCAAAATGACCATGCTTTGCTGGATTAACAACCTTGGGTCCTGGTCCTCCGACCTAGTGCCTTTGATTGAGACATTTCAGCCTCCCGCACAACTAACTGTGCATTTGATTGAGGCATTTCAGCCTCCCGCACATTTTGTATGATGAAGCCTCTCTCCACGTGCATTTAAGTTGACTATAGTAGAGTCAACAAGCCTATACAAGCCACCTTTCCCAATGCCCAAGGCAATTACTTTGTCTTGTTTCACATTAGACACAATACACTGCTTTCTAGAGAAATTTACGACAATGTTGGGATTTTTTGTTAACTAACTAACAAACAAGAGGTTTTTATTCATGCTAGGAACATAACTAACATTCCTTACTGTGATTTTTTTATCATTATTCAACATTATGTGACGATCTCCTATCCCCTCTAGTGCAAGTGACTCCCCATCAACCTATAAAATTGAATCATAAATATTTGTATTTTTAGTAAATTCTACATACTAGTCCTTACAACACGTAAAATGTCTGGATGTGTTGGAATCAATGAACCAACAATTGGTAGTACTATAATTCGATTACGATGCCACGAGGCCATACTTTTCCTCACAATCTCGTTCATGGTCAACTGCTGCCACATTTGCTTGACTGCTTTGTTGGGAAAGAACATATTGTTAATTCCAGCAATTCTTTTTGACATGATCGACCTTATGATGGTAAAAGCACTTCATTTGGTACTTGGAAGATGAATCACTAGAGATACATTTCCACTTCCCCTTTGACTGAGCAACAAATGCACTCTCAATTTGTCCACCACTAGACTCATTTACCTATGTTCCTTCTATAGCAAATAGGAACCGGCCCGATCAATTGTTAGGGTTTGCATTTTTGCCGTTAAGTGTAAAGCCTCCATAAAAAATTCATATGAGGGTATCAAGCTATTCATAACAATAGCAACCACATCATCATCATCCATTGTTTTGTTTATGGCAGTTTGCTGGTCTCAAAGATCTTTCATTTGAAGAAGATGTTGTGACATGGACCCATCCTTAGTCATCTTTGTGGAAAACAACATATTCTTCAAAAATAGAACCCTTCTTTTTTTGGAAGTTTGATATTTGTTTTGGAGATTGGTCCAAAGCACACTTGCAATAGTGGCAATTCAAACCTTAGTAATTAAATCATTTGAAACAAATAACTTCAATAGCAAAAGAGCCTCCTTATGAAGTTTGTCATAGTCGACAAAATTCGCAACAGGGCTTGAATGCTTGTCGAGAATAATTTTATTACAATTGTGATATTCCGCAATTGTTAAAATTTTATGTCTCTAGACATTATAATTTTGACCAACTTGCAGAACCAAGTTTCAAATATTGGCAATTGTTCACATGGGTGTTGACCTCTAACTCATAAATCAACACAAAAAGAAATGTAGAGTCTATACAACTTGCAAATCTATAAATCAAATCACACTACGAGTTAAAATTCACTAGGAAGTTGCTTTTGCAAGTCACCGATAGTTTGCAGTTTTGTTTTTCATAGAAAATTTGATATGAACCTTCCTACAAACAAATTAAACCAATATCAAATACAAATAAAATATATTGCAAATGAAATGAAAGATAACTATATTGCATTAGAAGAAGAGCATAATTGTATTACAGTATTGCTGGCCTCTTTGAGGGGCAACATCTTTTAAGCAAGCTCAATACAATATAATTCGTGAATGCCTTTAGATTAGTTTATGTTCTTAATTTATATTAATTTTATGCTAGCCAACTACTACTGTCCATGTATGTGGGATTATCCTAAATAGCTCAAGGGATGACTTACAAAGCATATGTGTTCATAGATTTTATTAATACTGATGATTAAAAAGAAAAGAGTTAGGATTATAGGGTCCTAACATGCCCTCTTTTAAAAGCTTTGCCCTTAAAGGTGAAGATTAGGAAACCAATGGTGAATTTGGAGAAGGGGCTTGCAAGTTGCATACCTTGCCATTGGACAAGAATCTCATTGATGGACCAGTTGCAAAGTTGGCATGAGCACTTATCCAAGATAGCTTCAGGCTTGAGGGTGATAGATCCTTTGGCATCAAGCTCAGGAAGTACTATTTGAACTGACATGTTGTCTTCAGACAAGAGACATGAAAAACAAGATGGACTCAAGAAGGTGGAAGTTCCAGCTTGTAGGCTACAAAGTCAATTTGTTGAAAAACCTTACAGCGCCCACAAAACTTTGGATCTAGTTTCTGGCAACCCTTCATTTTCAAAGAGGACTGCCTATAAGGCTGTAATCTGAGGAAAACCATATCGCCTAGTTGGAAGGTACATTCTGAGTGATGCTGATCAACCTGTTGTTTCATGCGATTCTAAGCCAGGGTGAGATTTTTCCTAAGGACTCGAAGAAAATTCTTTCGTGCATCGAGGGTGATGTCAATTGCTTGCACATGAGAACTATCTAGAAGATAAGAGAGGAGAGGTGGCAGCCTTTGACTAAAGATTGCTTTGTAAAGGGACATTTTGGTGCTTGTGTGATATGTGGTGTTGTACCACAATTCAACAATTGGTAACCACTTGACCTAATGATGTTGTTGGTCAAAGGCGAAACATCGAAGATATGTTTTAAAGCATTTGTTGACAATTTCAGTTTGGCCATCTGTTTGTAGGTGATATCCAGAGCTCATTTTCAGTTGTGGTCTCGTTCTTTTTAATAATTTTTGCCATTAATGATTGGTAAAAGCCAAGTCCCAATTAGAGCAATAACAACAAGAATGCCATGTCGGTGGAAAATTTGGTGAAGGAAGGTTTGGGTGATGGTCGAAGAGGTGTATGGATGGGCCAAGGCACAAAAATGGGCCTATTCGGAGAGGTGATCCACTACCACTGGTATGACTGATTTGCCCCTAGATTTTGGAAAGCTCTCAATTAAATCCATGGAAATATCAGTCCAGAGCCAAATAGGAATGGGTAGTCGCTGTAGCAAGCTTGGAGTTGCCACTATTTTGCCCTTGTGACATTGGCATGGATCACATTCTTGGATATCACATTCTTTGACAAATCTCTTAATGTCTTGCTTAATTCTCGACCAAAATAAATTATGATGACCCCTTTCATAGGTTTTTAGAAAACCCGAATGACCAGCTAAGGATGATGCATGCAATTCGAGTAGAATTTTGTTTCGTAGTCTTGACTTGAGAATTAAAACAATGCGGCCTTTGTACTGTAAGCATTGTCTATCCTAAGCATAGTTAGGTTTGAAGGTAGGGTTGGTGGACAATTGTTGAATGTGTTGTGTGTGAGTGTCCTGGTGCCAGTCTTGCTGGATGTCATGCATCCATTCTGGATTGGGTACAGATAATGCACATAGTGTTTCTTGTTCCTCGTATTTGCAGGAGAGTGCATTTGTGACCAATTCTTCTTTCCCTTCTAATAGGTGATTTTGTAATTATACCCGATTAGTTTGGTGACCCATTTTTGCTGATCCGATGATCTAGGAGGATACCCAAAACCGATCCAATCAGATGGTCTCAAATTTTGCTACAAATGTCCACACATCGAAGAGCTCGTTGAAAGCTTTCCAATGCAATTTGAATGGAGTCAATCTAACACCATATGCAAAAGTTATGCCTTGTTGAAGCTTAAAGCCAAATAGCTAAAAAATGTGGACAGGGTACAGTGCTGATGTCATTCTACTGATTGGCCCTGTACAAGGGGAACAATCACGTCTTGACACGTGGATCAATCATGGAGTGACAGGGGGTAGAGAGGAAAATGGGTTTGTTTGGTTTTTGGTGTCCGGTCTTTGACAATGTCCTTGTTTAGTGTGGGGCCCATGCTATTTGCTAATTGGGGGCCCATCAACTAGTTGGGGTCCATTTTGTATGGAGGGGGACCCTGTCGCCAACTTCATACTACAATGCAAACGTTTTTGCATATAAACCGTTTTGAAGGCTTCTCCATAGTGAATGTCGGACTAAATTCCCAATGTATTTTAAAACATGGTGCCTAAGCCACCAACATGGCATCTCCTCCAAGCCAAGACCAAGTTCAATGCATGGGATGGTCCTAAGACCTCTTCAAAGGGCGCAATGCTTCTATTTAAACCCATTTTTATGCCATTCCCAACGAATGTGGGATAAATGGTTGAGTATGGCGTGAGAAAAGGGAGGCATGGTGCATGGGATTCAACCGCAACACCTCCCATGACCCATTTTTGGGTCTTAATCATTGTGCCATGCCTAAGTTTGGCAAACACATTCAAGGATTTGCTTGATATCCTTTATTTTCAGGATGTTTAAGCCTAAAGGAAGGCATAGGAAGGGGGATTTGAACCCCTATTTCAATGCTAAAAGGGATAAGCCTTGACTAATGAACCACGAGCTTGTGAAACATTATAAAAAGGATGAGCTCCTATTTGTTTGGTAATGAAAAAGCCCTTTTGTAAGGAGAAGACAAACAAATAGAATATTTTGAAGCGAGAAGGCTCTTGGAGGATTAAATCAAAGGCATCTCGAGACTTTTTAGAGGTAGAGGCAAATATTATTTGTAGATTGAAGTTGTTATTTTGATGTCAAGATTGTACAAAAAGTGTATTTTGCATCATTAATAGATTGGTTCGAGTGCTTTATGGACCCGAAGACGTAGCCCAACAAGGGGTGAACTCTGTTATCAACTTGGGTTTGCTTATATCTCTATTTTATTATTTGCTTCTTGTTTATTATCAGTTTTAAATCTGATTTTAATTACTTAAGCCAATTTTTTAATGTAAAGATGGGAAATTGAGAAAAAATGATTAAGTATTCGAAAATAGATAATTTGATTAAGTTTGAATAAACAACCCATTTCGGATCATCTGGTGATGAGACTCTGTCACAAAAATTATTTTAGATTGTGATGATATGTTTTGATGCAAAACCTTGGTTTTATTAGGTATGGCTGCCACTTGCTGACCACTTGTAGTATGGCCATCATTTTCTTTTCATATGTAGAGTGTACTAGATTTTGCCTAGTGAGAGCCTTGCTGGTAAATGCGATGGGTTGTCCTCTTTGCATGGGGACGATGCCAAGTCCATTGCGACATGCATTGCTTTCAATGATGAATATCTTGGGGAAATTTGGCATTGCTAAAACAGGTGTCGTACACAACCTATTTCAATGCATCAAAACCCTGTTTTGTGGCCTCCGACCAAGAAAAAACATCCTTTTGGAGCATGGCGGTCAATGGGGTGGTGATTTTTCCATAGTCCTTGACAAACTTTATTAGTACCCGACGAGGCTCAAAAAATTGCAAAGGTTTCTGAGCGTCTTGGCTTTGGCCAATTTTTTATTGCTTCAATATTTGACTCTTATTCCTATTGCTGAAACTATATGCCCAATGTACGCAACTTCATGCTGACCAAAAGAGCACTTGGATTGTTTTGCACATAACTAGTGGTCAAAGAGAAGTTGTAATGCTATATTGAGTTGATGTAAATCATCTTCCAAAGCTTTGCTATAGATTAAGATATCATCAAAGAAGATCAAGATGAATTTCTGCAGGAAGGGCCGAAAGAGTTTATTCATCAATCCTTGAAATGTTGTCGGGGCGTTGGTAAGTCCAAAGGGCATGACCAAAAATTCATAGTGGTTGTCATGAGTACGGAAAGCTATTTTGGGAATATCTTCATCTTCTATGCGTATTTGGTGATGATTGTAAATCTAATTTGGAAAAGAGTTCGGCACTATGAAGCTCATCTAGGAGTTCATAAACCACCGGGACAGGGAATTTGTCCTTAGTAGTAAGTTTGTTTAATCCCTGACAATCGATGCATAGTCGCCAGCACCCATTCTTTTTTCGGACGAGCAAAATTAGAGAAGAGTATGGACTTGTGCTTGGGCGAATTACCCCTGCCTTTAGTAGCTCATGTACTGATTTTTCAATTTTTGTTTTTAAAGAGGGTAGTGCTATGGCCGAATATTTGGGGGTACACTCCTTGGAAGTTGCTGAATGGGACTGTCCTCAAGCCATTGAGGTGGTAATCCTTTTGGCTCGTTGAACATTGTTGAATGTTTGACTAAAATATTTTTCAAGTCATTGGGCTGGTTGGAATCAAGATACGTGCTAAGCTAAATTGAATAGAGTTGAGGATGATCCCATGAGAGCCATTCTTAAGGAGCTTTTCCATATGGTGTGAGCTTATGACACTGGTTGATCTCGACATGAGGCCCTTCAATGTGTATTGTTGTCCTTCTTTGGAGAATTGCATCTAGAGTTATAAGAAGTCCCACAAAATTGGTCCAAGGGTGCATAGCCATTGAGCCCCAAGAACTACATCACATCTTCCTAAGGACAAAACAAATATGTCCGATTTGAGGTTATAGTCTCCCACAGAGATTGTGGCATTTTCTTTACAAGCCAACGTTCACCCATTGGCAATCATAACTTCAAAGCTTGAACAGGGGCACACAAAATGGTTGGCTTGTTTGTCTAGCCTAGGGTTAATGAAATTATGCATGCTTCTTGAGTCAATGAGAATAGTGAGGGGGTTCTTCTTGAAATACCCTTCTAATTTCGTAGTTTGAGGAGTGGTTACCTCTGCCAAGGCATGCACTGCAATTTTTGGTTGGTGATCCATATGGCTGGGTTCTTTTGCTTCATTTTCCTTTGCTTGGGACTCTTGGGCATTTTCCCATTCATCCATATTAAGAGATGAATCGTCATCTAGTAAATACAACTTTTGTTCAACACATTTGTGGCCTCGTGTGAATATTTCATCACTATCTTCACACAACCCTTTTTCTTGACGAGCTCCCATTTCAGTCTCCGTAAGGCGTTTAATGGGGTTGTATTTGGAGGCAGGGTTGTTATATTGCCTTGTGATGTGGATGGGTTGAAAGGAAACAAATTTGAATAACAGTGTTGGGCTGTGAGCTTATCTTCAACTAACTTGGCCAACCCAAGAACTTCCATCATGTATTTAGGCTTGAACATTTTTATCTCGGTTGAACCGTATCTTTGAGGCTAATAATGAAGCAACTCTTGCAAAAATCGTCGAATAGCCCTTTAGTTTGATTTGCCAGTTTTTCAAATTCAGTTTCGTAGTCTCGAACTGTTCATGGTTGCCTAAATTTGGTAAGGGCTCCGATGAAATTGTCATAGGTGTTGGGACCAAATCGAACCACCAATAATTTTATAATATTGTCCCAAGTTGATTCATCATGAGATTTTTGATAACTAATACCATTGGACGACTTCCTTTTCCAAGTGGAAAGAGGCAATAGATACTTTGTTCACCTCCAATGTATTGTGTAGATTAAAATAGTGTTCTGCACAGTAAATCCAACTTGTAGGGTCAGTACCATCAAATTTAGGGAAGTTCAATTTTGGGCCGCACAACATAGTTTTTGATGAAAAATTGCTCTCAGAATGCGTCATATTTGAGCTTGCTTGAGAGTTCTAAAATTTGTGCATTGAAGCGATGTACCGTTTGTTGCAGATCAGTGACTATGGATCTTAGGTTGGCAACTTCTTGCTCCATGTTCTTGGTTTTGGATCGAGTTGTTACAACCAGCGCAAAAAAGGGTCTTGGGGCTCCGAAAAATGCTTACTGGAGTTACATGTCAAAACTATTAGCTCGACGAGGCGATTGCAAGATTATAATTATCCCCAAGACATAAAAAAAACTCTAGACTTGTATTTTTATCTTTTATTTCCTAAAAAGTTACCCTATGGGTTTTTTTTCTTTTTTTCTTTTTACTATAAAGTTACCCAATGGGCAAAAATTTGCTTGGAATTTTTTTCGTATTTTCTGTTTTACTAAAAAGTTACCTTATGGGTGAAAATTCGCTCGAAATTATCGTTCCTGAGACCGTTTCAAAAATAAATGGTCCAAAATATTCTCTCTGCTCTATAACCCCCATGTTATGACACTTTTGCAAATTGTTCTGATCTTTTGAATATTGTAACTCCTATTCGTATTATGTTTTTTGTTGTTACGTTTTTGGGAGAGATCAACTGGTGATGGGTTCTGCCAACTCCAAATTACCAGGGTTTAACATAGTTTGGTGAAAATGGGTAGAGCTTCTATAGGGTGTGTTTGGTTTGTGGGCTCACATTCAAACTTCTCCTGTTCGTAATTCGTGTTGGCCCAATGTTTCAGACTACTAACTACGGGGTGTAGACTATACACATAACCTATTATCCCATCTTTGAGGTCATTTATGAGTATCTTCTTGGGCTAACAACTTAATGGTGCACCATAAGTAACAAACAATCGAAGACTTTCTATGCCCAAGCTTCAAAAATAATTGTGCTCTTCCGACATACTCGAAGGTGCGTTGGAGCTCAATTTCGTGCACAACTGCTCTCAAGTGCATGTGGTGATGGGTCGAATTTCACCCCACTTCACAAATGAATATCATGTGTTTTAACAAAAAATAATGTTCTATGATATTTTAAAACCCTTGACACATGATTTCTAACCTAAAAAAGGAAAAAAACTATTTTAGAAAAAAATGGTTGGGTCGGGTGAGGAGGCTTAGTGCCACTACTTTTGGACCACTTTTTGATTACCAAGGTCCTACTTAGGATGAGGTGAGAGCATACAGTGGACAGTTGCAGAGAGCCCTAAATTGATAATGCTACTATGGAACACGACTGTGGAAAGAGCTCTGATACCGGATGATATGAATCTTCCTACTACCAAATTAAACCAATACCGAAATACAAAGAAAAAATAGTTCAAATGAAATAGAAGATAACTATATTGCATTAGAAGAGAGCAAAATTATATTATAATATCGTTGGTCTCTTTGAGGGGCCAACCTCCTTTGAGCAAGTTCAATACAATATAATTTGTGAATGCGTTTACACTAGTCTATGATCATAATTTATAAAAATTCTATTAGCCAACTACTACTGTCCACGCATATGAGATTATCCGAAATAGCTCAAGGGATGACTTACAAAGCATATGCATTCGTAGATGTTATTAATAACAATGATTAAAAGGAAAAGAGTCAGGACAACGGGGTCCTAACAAAATCTCTCGTCTACAATTAACGTTCCTTCTTCACTGTCATTTAGGTCACGTCTAGTCATGAAAATCGTAATTGTCTGGTTTGCGATTATGTCTTTTGTCTTCTCACGTTTTGCTATTCTCCTTTCATAGATCGTGCATTCCCTAGCGAAAAATCACTTGTGACTCTAGCTCCAAAAATCATATATGAATCAAAACGTCATGAATTGTCTCACAAAATTGTGAAAATCGTGCTTTTTTCTTACATCCCGATCAAATGGTGAAAAACACGTCATCTTCTTTGGAAATTCGGTGTCTGCTCCTACAGTGATGTCCCTCGAAATTGGAAATCATTCTGGTCTTGAACCAAATCATTTTTGTCCCAAACTTCACATTCTGGTCATGAATGTTCTTCCTATTTCGGCTTATCCTCACGATCTGCCTCTTCAAAACGTGACTAATCATGTTCACCCTCACATCTGCTCTATTTCGTGCCTTGACCTCCTTGCAGCATGGCTTCAAACGTCTACAAGTTGTTGTTCCTTTACGTGTCTTCTGTTTCGACCTCTTGTGCCCTAGCACGATGTTCTGAATCGTGCAACTCTTCAAATCTACAGTTTGTACCCCAATAATCTTCCTAGGGCTTCCCTAAACATCTGCTCTGATACCAATGTTGGAAATACTTGTGTGTGTCTATCTTTTATTAAGCATAAAGAAGTTATATCAGTTGAGGAGGTTGAGAACCAGACATTAGATAACATATAACTCATAGTTCATTAATAACTTTAATAGGTGTAAGCAAATAATCAAGGATGCCAAGATATCAACATCTTAAAGAAGAATGATTTTATTCTAGGATAGAGATTTAAACAGGATATTCTCTATAAGAAAAATGTAACAATTGTTCTGGAAAATGGTCCTGTTGAATATAAAATATTTTGTGGATTCTATGGCAATACTTAAAAACATATGTAGCAAGCAAAAAGTAAGTATACTAGAAAAATATGAGGAAAGACACAAATATGAATATTTGCAATAAGTATCAAGTCAATAAAGCCAAGAGGTTACCTTTGGCAAACTTTATGCCATAATTGGTACTTCACTATAAATGGGAAACTGTACATATAGATTTCTTTCCTCGTCAGTCCCACACCTTAAAACATAATGATCACATTTTGGTAGTAGTGGAAAATTAATTAAGATGGCCAAATTCTTCCCTTGTTGCATGATTCTTAAGGCTTTACAACGTTACACCTTTTTCTATAATTAACGCCAAAACATTTCTACCAAGTATGGACTAGGAAAAAATGTTGTTAGCTATAGAGACCTTAAGTTCATGAGAAATCTCGAATAAAGGCCTCTATTTGCATGGCATTTTCTTCCACGAAACCATATGCTATTGTCCATACAAAGCAGCCCTTATTCTATTTACAGAGGAGCATATCAGTGAAAAATCATTTGTTTGCACGTTTGCTAGTTTAGTGATAGCATTACAAACTTTTATTGTTGATCACGCTGAGAAGGATTCTATTGTTCTGTTTCAGCAACCAAATCATTACCAATTAGTTCTAAACCTTTGGTGTCCTAGTTTTGTACTCCTTTTGTGAATTATAATTTCACTGGAAATATCATTGATTGGTCTGTAGTGTTTGATCAATTGCTGTAGACAAAACAGTAGAACGGGAGTGATCGGAGTCTATCAATGTATCTGGGACAGGAAAGTGTACTAAGCATCTGATAATTCATTTGAAACAATGAAATGTGACTGCTTAATTTTATTTTACTTTCAATGGACATACAATCCTTTTTGGGTCTTGGTACTTGTAGTTTTGAGAGTTTGTAAACTTTGATCTTATGTACTATATCTGAGTTGACTTTTGTATGTATAGTCAATATATGGCAGGTGGTATCATCTGTTGAAGTAGAAGAGGCTGATGTCACAGATGAGGGAGGGGAGCTTGGGATTGTTGGAGATGGTGTCCAAGACTTTGGGGATCCAGTCCTTGGAACAGCGCCTGGAGTAGCTACAGTTTGTTTTTTCCCAAAGAACTCTGGCAAATGTACGCTGATTAATATATCTTTTAGGATACATAACGCTTTGTTTTAATTTATCAGTTGAATTAGAATTAATTGTTGCTACTTCATGCCCATAAAACGAACAGTCTTAAGATCCAAGTCTGTCCTGCAGCGATTCCAGCAGGAGAAGAAACAGAATTGCTTGTTGGAATTAATAATGATGGTAAGCTGACATCAAAAGTTGTGATTCTTTTTGGATTTAACATTGTTTTCTGAGTGACCAACTTAGATATCTTTTTTGTCTACCGTGTTTAGGTGTCTCTTGCTTTAACTTTTTTATTTTACTTGTATTTTCTTATAGTTCAGAAATTATCTATCTGACATTTGTGCTCCTTGATGCCTTTCTATTTTTAAAAATTTACTTAGAAGGAAGTGCCTTGGATATCATGTTAGGCATGCGGTTACAACATTACATATGCAGGATGCCTGCTCAGCTAGCCTGATTGCAGTGTTTATCAATTTTTTATATTTCTGTTTTATGGAGTTATTAAATTTAGCTTTCTATTTTTTGTTAAAAATCCAGGTGAAGTGCCTCTAAAGGTGCATTCCATAAAAGCTAGCCTTCATTGGCCATTTGACCACAAGCTATTTGTGCAGAACCTTACAATACAGGTAAATTCCTGTTCTTCTAGGCTACAATATATTTTGTATCATGTCTTACTGTATTTTTAAGTTCTGTCTTGCCATGTTTTGTCTGTAGTTTAATATGTACATTGGATATTCTTGATACAAATGAATGTTACTATGCAGAATACAATCCTTGTTATCACACTTTCATTGAAGCTTTAAGAAAGCAATTGAATTTTTATCTGGCTTTCATCCAATATTATAGAATGATGTGCTCTTAAGGGCGGGGAACGCATTTTACCATTCTTATAGGGACGAGGACATGGAGATGCGATGGAAATTCCCCCAATCTGTTCCCTTTTGCAGGAGATCATTGAGGATGTATTTCTTATCCTTCACTCATCCCTTGGGAATCTCTTCTCCTGCAGTTGATTCCAAGGGGACTTCTACTCATTTCCTATCCGTTCCTAACAAAAAATCTCAAAGAGGAGTTACATGAAAAGTTAGAAGGCATGTAGGCCTTGACAGTCCACCTTTGTAAGGAAGAAAGCACTTGCAAGCGATCAGGAAAGAGAGTATATTGATTTCCACAAAAGTGGTTAACGAGATCAGAAAATAGAAGAGGGCATTTGGAAAAAACTGTGTGAAGTGCTTTTAATCGACATTTTGGATTACACTCCACGATTTATCATTAGGATGAGAAATATTAAAGAACATGGATTGTGGATCAGATTATTAAATTTATGCAATCTTGTGGAACTGGAAGACCAAGAGAGTGCACATTTCCAATCCACTAATTTAAGTGTCTATCCTAATAAATGAAAATACAAAGCAAAGGAATTGTGAAGACGATATGTGGAAACATAGTTGTAGATCATTATAGAATCTACCCATTGTCATCAACTCTATAAGTTCATTTGAGACCTCCTAGGAAAAGGTATCACTTGTGCAATATTTGTCGATGAAGATAGCTGCTTGATAAGTAGAGGGAGTTAGCTGAAGTATTTGTGTCTTTTATTATTTAAGACAGACCTATTCGGTATAGACAGTTGCTAGGAGATGGGTACAAGGAGATTGTTATATATATATATATATATATATATATAGATGAAAAATTTAGAGAAAAATATACTATGCAATGGCCATGGCACTTTAAAAAATGTAAAATATATTAAAATACATTAAAAATACATTCCGACAAAAAATAAATAAATTAAATTAGTAATTATAATTTAAAATTTGTAAAAAAAATAATGTCCCAGTACCCAAGACACATCCTAGGAGGTGGGGGACGCATCTCCCTACAACGGTGTAATATTGTATCGATGGTTTTGTGGGCCTAGGGCTATTACTTCGATGCTCTCTCGGGTTTAATCCCGGTTTGTCTTTTTTTGTGCTTTTGTTTGGGTTGTGCTTTCATACCACCTGCATTTTTCATTGGGCATGTACTATGTTTTAGCTCTTCAGAAATATGAAGCATGCTTTCAATAAAAAAAATATATTTAATAGTTGTAATATTTGAACACCAAATCTAGGAATTCATGATCAAGCAACACATTGTATATAAATGCTAAACTTTGTATGTATGTAATATAAACCAGTCCATTTTTGAGTCTTCCTAGTCACAATTTCTTAATCTATCTATTTGTACTTGTTCAATCCTAAAAATCTAAATATGGGAAATCTAGGGTTAAGAATATAGAAATAAATAAGCACAAAGGTGATAAATAGATCTATAGCAAGTCAATTGATTGCAAAACTTAGAATACATACTAAATTTATTATATTTAGATATGTTAAAAATAGTAAGTACAACTATGCTAGATATTGCAATGATACTAAAAACAAGGTTCTTAGTTGATAATGATGCTCATACAGATCTGGATCTAGAAAAAGCAGGAAACAGACTGAAAGAGTATTTTGGAATAGTCACCAGATTTTGGATTTAGTCTCTATAGCTTCGAACACTTGCATCAACGTTGGACAGTTGCGTCGACATTAGTGTCTGTGTTGGACACTGATGTCTTGTACAGAATACCTGCTAGAATAGGAGGTGACCACCTAGATGCTTCTGGATTTTTCGTCGCCTTTCTCTGGTGTATTTAGATCTGGGTCATGGATTGTTGCTCCTTATCAAATAACAAAATCCTAGTTCTTTCTCAGTGGTTGTGAAAAAAATGGGTTAATGAGCACACGATGTTGAGCTGCTTCAAATACCTCTCTGTCAATGAGTGCTGCCTACATAGCCAATGCTTCGAAGAGGGCCTCAGAGTTATGTAGTTCTCTTCTATGTGTTGGTTTGTGTGTGAATCATGCAATATGTGGAAAGCAAATACAATAATAACCTACTTTGTAACTTGAAAAATTGAGCTCTTGGGCTGCTCTTTCAGTATTTCAGACTTGTGTATGTGTTGTTCCTATAATTGACATGAGAATAGGGGAAAATAATAAAGCTTTTTTTTATCAAGTGTTTAATTGAATGCTTTTGATAAGTTGCCTTAGTTTGTGCTAGGTGTAGGTGAGGAATGAATGAGGATTGATCTTGTATTTATACCAACCCCTTTGGAGAATAACTTTCATTAAAGCACTTAGGCCGACCATTATGATACATTTCATTTGCAAATTAGATGACTTTTAAGGCACTGGACAATTGCGTAAGAGCATGACACTTGCATTGACAGAGGTGTCTGTCTGGGATGCAAGTGTCCAGGGAGCTGAGAAGTAGGTACAGATCTAGAACTTGCAGAGGCATAAGATATACAAGTTTTAAGCATTATGGACAAGATAGAAGACCGAGGTCATCAGCATAAGATTGGTCGGACTAAGAGATAGGCCAAGGGGCACTAGAGAGAGCAAATGCGAGACTTGCGGAAGTGGAAAAAGTCTAGAATTGAGAAGAACGACCAAGGTCTGAGTTTACCAAGTGTACAAGACTGGGGTGCTATATAATTCAAAAGTAGTGTCTACATTTGCTCCCCTTTAATCTAATAATGAACTTGCTAGATTAAAGGAAAATGAATACGTACCTAGGTGTGTATAACACACTTCGTCTTTGCTTGAGTCCATTTTGAGTGCTTTGCTGGTGACTGACCTGTAACCAAGAGCATGTTACAATACATAATACTTGCATATACTTTAAAATTGAAAGCATTTGAAATGATCAAAATTGAAAGAGCAAGGTTTAAGAGTATACCTTTGTATCGATGCAACCATCTTGCCTATTGACAATTTGGTTTGAAAGATGTATCATTATGGATCACTAAAACTAAGATTATGACAAATATATAAATTTGGAAAGTGCATATATCTAAGGAGATAGAGAGAGAGAGGAGGGCCCATGCTCCCAACCTTGGAGCAAAGATGAATTGCCACCTGGCAGTTAAAACTAGCTAAACTGTGCAACCTAACACAACTTGGGGAGTGCGAGTGAACCAAGTCAACCCACACAATCAAATTGGTGTGGTTAGATGATACAATCAAGTCCAATCTTAAATCTTGGCAAGATTGAGTGATTTAATCATCTCAACCATGCCAAAAGGCGAACCAATTACTGCAGTAGATTGACTCAATATAGTTCGTAAAAGTCCAACCTGATGGGTGGTGATAGTACTTGAAGTATTCTGAATCTAAAACTGATTTGATTTTGCATTATTAGGCAAACATTGCATAGCATATGTATGTCTCATACTGAAATTGTGTAAAACAATGGTACCAATGTATAAAATTCTGTCACAAACGTGTATTTGAATCATATAACTGTGTGTTTTGGCCAATTCAAAAACTGTGCAAGTGTAGAGAACATGCTTCCAAAACATGCCCCCACTATATATAGAGAAATCAGAAAATTGATATAAGTGCAAATGTGGAGAACATATTTCCAAAACTTGCCCCCATTGTAATCTGAGTATGTTGAATATTGAATAAATGTGGAGAACATGTTTTCAAAACATGCCCCCACTGTATATTTGGAACTGTGAATGTGTGAAAGCCATGTCTCTATAACATGCCTCCACTTTTGAGGTGAGGGAAGAATAGAAATTCGTAGTTACCTCACCTCAAAGGGATAAGATAACTATTTAATTTGTGAATGAACCATGTAGCATATAGGAGAATATGTCTAAGTAAATGTATCATTGAAGCGCATAGAGTATGATCACATCAAGGCCTAAGATGCATGATGAAGCTCATGGCCACATCTAGATAGTAACAATACAAATAAATCAAGCACACACAAGAGCACTCAAAAACAAGTCAAAAAGCAATGGTTCAAGGAGACTACAAACAAAGGGCATGTTCAAATGCCGCACAATTGAATGGACATGACTTAGTCAAATGGCCATAAAAACAAAAATGACATATTAAAATGTCCATACAACAAGTAATGACATATTCAAATTTCAATGAAGCAAACAAAGGCATGAGGGCTGCCAACAATGAGGCATATTCAAATGCTCAATAAACAAAACTATAGCAAGGTAAGACACTCAAGGAAGTGCATAAAGAGAATCACAAGCAATTAACATAAACATATCATAGTAGCCCATGGATCCAATGTGTTAGCTGTATGCTTATAAAATTTGAGCTATGGATTTAATATACTATATATAGTAACTTAACTCAAAGCTTACAAAAATATCAAAGGGAGAGAATGTAGAAGCAATAAAAAATTATAAGAAGACTCTTACCATCATGTTGCTTCTCTTGTCTTCCCTCCAAGATTTTCAAACGGATTTTCCAAGGATTATTGTCTTGCTTGTTGGATTGTTTGGTAATGGCGGCTTCAAGATTTAGAATGGATGCAAGAGGGATCAATAGCTTCTTGGATGCAAGGATATATGGATGCAATGGGAGTACGAAGGCTTAAAGAGAGCTTGTATGTGATTTGATTCCAATTCCAATTTCAATTAGTCTAATCAAGCTCCATGCTTGGTTATTTATAGGGTGATGAGGAGGATTAAAAAATGAGTTTTAAATTCATAAGAACTCTCTAGTTTTAGAGAATGCTAGAGAATTAGAGAAGGCTCTAGATTGTAGAGGCTTCTAAATTTGATTAGGAGTTAATATTGATTAGTTTAGGGGTTTTAGGGAGGTTTAAGGTTTTAGGTGTGTAGAAGAGGCTATGGATAGGTTGGCTAGGGGGTAGGTAGAATATTTTCAATTTTAAATTGGCAAGTGGGGCAAGTGGTTAATAAATGAGGTGGGATTAGTGATTTAACGGGATGTTAGTGGGATAATCAAGGGATTGTTATAACATGGGTTGTGGAGGAAGGTTAGCATGATGTAGGAAATATATAATGAGAAATGAGATTTATTTATTTAATTAGGACCATGGTTACAAGATTAATGAAATAGTTAAGGCGAGCGGATTTAGATATATACATTAGCAAAAAATATCAAGTACATAGCATATCAAGTACACTGTGAGAGATATAAGCGTGCATAAAAGCATGTGTAAGTACATATTAGCTCAAAACATGATAATGTAAAGTGACCATAGAATGATATAACCTGGAAGTATCGTGATCATAGAGGTGGATGCTTTCAATGTCCTGGTGATGTGAGTAGAGGGAAAACCCAACATCGTTGTGTATGAATCATGTATTTGTGTATGCCTCTATCACACTCAAATAGAAGCGTGAAACATGTGTATGTAGAAGTAACTGATATGCTATCCATCAACATGGAACTAACATAGATGCCGATGAACCAACAAAATATGTAAATGTCAATATTTTGGTTTTTTTTGATATTTTTGGAATATTGGAATAGCTCGCAACCTTATGATGGATCATTTGCATTGACTGGATCATGATTTGATAAGTTGAACTGGTACGTAGTGATGCAGGAGCATTAGGATATGATCAAATGTAATTGTGTAAATATGTAAAGTTTGACTTTGATAGGTTTAGGAGGTTTAGAGGGTGTGTTCATGTAATTTCGAGTCCTCAAAACCCCATGATTTCCTCAAAGTCTTTAGTTTTCCATTTTCCCGTCAAAATAAAAAATTCAAAATTTTGAATAGTTTAAGAGGTTTTAGGATGTTCTATGAGGGTAAGTCCTTATGGAAGGGATCTTTAGGGTCAAATTACATAAGGTAATTATTTTTTCAACCATTATCGCAGCTGTAAATGTCTTTAACCATCTCTTAACCCATGTTAAGACATATGCAACGTAGAAGAAGGTCAAATTGGGCAAGTTTGAAGATAAGTCATAGAGATTGAGATATTCTTGTTGATAGAAACAAGAACAAACTAAATTTAGACAAGTGATAGTCTTATTGCTATGAAGAATAGGAGCCGATAAAAACAACGAGAATAAGGATAAAGGCATATTTTGCAAGTTTTTGGGGAGGTTAGTGATAGTCTGCAAGGTTTTGTATAATAGTTTTAAGTTTATATGAATAAAAAAAAGCTTGTTGAGATTTTGAATGCATTTTTAGACATTAAGAATGTGTAAGTTCATGTTTTTGATGATTCCTTAATCTTACTTTATGTTTCTTTGATATTTATGAGTATGTAGAGGTCTTAAAACATTGTTTTAATTGATACAGTCATAAAAGTACACCTACAGCCAAACCAAAATTGTCTTTTTAATCTATTAAGGATTGTTCAAGGTCTTTAAGTGATAAACAAAGAAGGATAATGGTGGGACAAACCACCTCCAAGCGTTAGATCAGAAAAAGCATAACAAAATCTCAATATATGCATTTTTTAGTGCTCTTGGCCTTGGTGCAGGCCTGCTAGGATTTTGGGAAGAAAAATCTCTATATCTTGAGATTTAGCCTCAAAAATTCATAAAACTTTGTAGAATGGTAGAAGAGATAGTTTGTGAAAGAATCCAAGTGGTTTCATCAGTTTAGGAGCCATACAAAGAAAAATATTGAGATTTTAGCACTGCAGACCTATAGGTCACGGTTAAAACCCTTGTGCAACAGTCCTAAAAAGGACATATCTTGAAAACCATTAAGCCAAAGTGTATGACACTTTGTAGATAAGTGAGAGATGATGTTTACGACCTGTAAAAGTTGATTTCAAGGTTTGGAGGCACCTGGTCAAGAAGTTATTGGCAAAACTCAGACTTGTAGTCGTAGAACGTCTAAAACCCTGTATTTTCAGCACTAAAACCTCCATATCTCAAAAACTACTCAACCAAATTTGATGAAACTTGATAAGCAGGTGTGTTAGGATGTTTATGAGATTTTGAAATTGATTTCAAGTGTTTTGAAGGTTTGTAGAAGAAGTTATGATAAAAACTCAGACCTGCAATCTTAAAGGTCTAAAACCCTGTTTGAGAGTTCTAAAGAAGAGTATCGCTCCAAAATGAACGAGTAAGCGGATTTGAAACCTGGTAAGAAGGTAAGGCAGACTGTTTGTGAAGTTTTTCAATGTGTTTTCAAGAGTTTATGACCTCTGTACCTCAATTTATAACCAATTGATCAGTTTATAGGTCTATGTACAAGACCTAAAAAAATAGAATTTTGTATTCTTGACAAACAATGATAGAGGAAGATTGAAGTTATATATTGAGTAAGAAAGCATTCTAAAATGTGAAGAACTTTGTTAAAGTCTTAAGCATTTGAGTTGGAGTCCAAGATCCAGGTGAGAAGATGACAAATTATTGTGTACACGGCCTATTTGATAAAGTTTATGGGACTGGTTTTCTATCTATTTGCAGCAATCACAAAGAGTGAGAATTATGAATAAGTACAAGGAAGTTACAAAGCCTCAAGGGGACCTAGAAGACCTAATGTAACAAACCTAGAAGAGGTTTACTTACATCACGTAGCATGTTCCACCTTACATTTTACATGTGTAGTAAAAGATCCGATGCTATCATTTGGAATATGTATTAATTTGTCTTCATGAGAAAAAGAAATACCTTGCTGATCTGGATCAATTTTAGCTTTCATTCGATATAACCAAAGAGTGCCTAGTGTAAATGCATATGGAGATGTGGTAGGCATAACCCAAACTCTTGTTTGAATTAGGTTCAGACCACACACAATTTGTAGTGTTATGTGGCCTAAGGAGTTTTCCCAACTGACCGTTATTTGCAAGTCTTGTAGATCAAAGCCAACCTGTTGAAATCATGTTATATTGCAAGTAGTTTTTGTTTGTGTAGGATCAATATGGTTATGCCAACAATAAGCAACACCCATGAATAAGTTGATTGTTAAATCCTATTGGCCTGGATGCTATTTGATTTGTTTACGTTGAAGCCCTTGTTGTGTATTGTATGTCGTTTGTAGTTCTAAATCCTTTTTTGAATGATTGTGCAAAGGAGTGTTAAATATTTTTTGTTTCTGGTGATCACCAGGTTTTGACCCTAATTCCTTTGGAGGATCATCAAATGTAATTTTTTGGTCATCGATAAAGTCTTGGATTTTATGCTTCAAGGTAAAACATTTGTTCGTAGAATGCCCTAGTCCTTGATGATAATCACAATAAGCATTCACATCATATCTATTGGATAGAGGTCTACTCATATCAACCTCTATAGATGGAGAGATATGAGCAAGCCGCACGAGTAGTGAAGTGGGAGACTCAGATAAACGTGTAAATTGTCTTCGTGGTGCATTGGATAAGACGACTTGCTTAGGTTTTTGTAATAGTGTATTAGTCGATGTGTTATTTGTATGAGAGATGGGATGAGCTATACCTTGCTCATGTTTTCCCAACCCTTGTCCCTTGTATCCATATTTTTGCAAATATCGAAGACCAAAATCAGGTTGATAGAATTGCAGCATAGGATCATTTGGTGGCTGGACCATTGCATGATGTTTGAAAGGATTAGTATTCATTGGATGTGTAAATGATTCCCTGATCGCTGAATTTTGAGTAGGCGTGCAAAGTAGATGGAACCACATACATTTCATGTATCCAAGGCCATCCCAACGATATATTATAGTTTGCGTCATTTGGCATAAATTGACACAAAGTAGGTAATGTACGGGGACCCACAATAATATTCAATGTTATTTGCCTCAATACTTGCTGTGAAATATTATCAAATCCCTTGATGTTCATATTAGATGGTTTCAAATTTGGAGGTCCAATGCCAATTAAGGAGAGAAAAGCGTTGCAAATGTTGAGCCCTGAACCGTTGTCCACAAGAATTCGTTTTACTATTTTATTAAAAACACACACTTGGATGTAGAGTGGCAAACAATTGTTTATAAGATGTTGAGGTGGTAAATCCTCCTTTTCAAGGGATATATTATGCCCAGTCCCTTTAATGGAGTTTTAACATGAAGGCCACGTGGTGATTCGACATTCCGTGACAAGGTTGTCGTAGGTAATGTTCTCACAAAAATAATCTTGTAAGGTGGTGACTTGTGTAACAAGTCTAATAATGATATTTTATTCATGGTTTCATCATGTCTTTGGGATTTTTGGCATATGCTCATGTTGGTTTTCTTGATTATGACAAGGAAATTGTGTTGCTGAAGGCGAGTCTTGATAAATGATATTCTTTGAGTACACCTCTTTACAACCAAAGGTAATAATGTTTGCATTGCATGTTGGATTTTGCATAATATCTACGAAAGCAGCCAATGTTATATCATTTGGTACTTGGGTATCATGTAAAGTCTCATACAAGATATATTTATAGGTAGTAGAGTGCTTTAGAAGTTCGAAGATTGGAATCTTGGGATACATGCCACCCAATTTATCAATAGGGCCATTTTTCAATAGTTTAGGTTGAGACGACATTTGCTCTATCTTATTCCTTTCACTAATAGATTTTGCCAAGCAATCTACATAGCAAACTGCCATATCAATTATAAATTGAACTCCAAAATGGGTGATAGATGTATCCATGGTGCACATATTGATAAAAAAAGAAATTTGAATCTTGGCAAATTTTAAATTTTCTTTTTGAAAAATTAGAAATCAAAATTTTGTTCAAAAAACAAGAAACCCTAAGGCAGCGAGGTTTTAGAGATCAAAGATCGGGTTCATTGAATGTTTAACCCCAAAAATCTAGATATGAGTTAAGAATATAAAAATGAATAAGCACAAGGGTGATAAATAGATCTATAGCAAGCCAATTAATTGCAAAACTTAGATATAACATATATTGAATTTATTACGTTAAGATATGCTAAAAATGGAAGGTATAGCTATTCTAGATGTTGCAATGATAATGAAAACAAGGTACTTAGTTGATTTTGATGCTAATATAGATCTAGATCTGGAACATGCAGGAAACAGACTGAAAGAGTATTCTGGAACAGTTGCCAAATTCTAGATTTAGTGTCTCTATAGCCTCGGACGCTTGCATCAGCGTTGGATGGTTGCGTTGACGCTAGTGTCTGGGTTGGAGGCAGGTGTCGTATACGAAATACCTGCTAGAACAAGATGCGATCGTTTGGATGCTTATGGGTTTTTCGTTGCCTTTGCTCCGGTGCATTTAGGTCTGGGTCATGGATTTTCACTCGTCAAACAACAAAAGTCTAGTTCTTCCTCATAGTTAGTGGTTGTGGGAAAAGTAATTTAGTGGGCACGCGGTGTTGAGTTGCCCAAAAGACTCCTCTGTCAATGAGCGTTGCTTACATAGCCAAATACTCTAAAGAGGGCCTCAAATTTATGTAGTTCTCTCCTACGTGTTGGCTTGTGTGTGAATCATGCAATATGTGGAAAGCAAGTACAATAGTGACCTAACTTATAACTTGGCATATCGGGTTCTTGGGCTGCTCTTTCAGTATTTCAAACCTATGTATGTGTTGTTTCTATAACTGATATGAGAATAGGATAAAATAGGAAAGCTTTGCTTTATCAAGTGCTTGATTGAATGCTTTTGATAAGTTGCCTTGGTCTGTGCTAGGCGTAGGTGAGAAATGTTGATCTTGTATTTATACCAACCCCTTTGGAGAATAACTTGCATTAAAGGACTTAGGCCAACCATTAGGATACGTTTCATTTGCAAATTAGATGACTTTTAGGGCACTGAACAATTGCATCGGAGCAGGTCATCTGTGTCGACGCAGATGTCTATTCGAGATGCAAGTGACCACTAAGCAGGAAAGTAGGTACAGGCTTAGAACTTGCAGAGGCATAAGGTAAATAGGTTTTAAGCATTCTGGACAAGATAGAAGACTTGGGTCATCAACATAGGATTGGTAGGACTAAGAGATAGGCCAAGGGGCACCAGAGAGCAAATGTGAGACTTGCAGAAGCGGGAAACATATAGAACTAAGAGGAACGACGAAGGTTTGAGTTTGCCAAATGTACAAGATTGAGGTGCTATATAATTCAGAAACAGTTTCTACAATACTGAATCTTTCTACTCACAATTTCTTCGTGGTTGGTGAGATCAGGGATTCTTGATTTTACTATGCTTTTCCTTTTCCAGTTTTTCATAGGCATAATTTTCAGGATTATGCATATTATCATAGCAGATTTATACTTATATGATTCCAAGACACTTCATTTGTTAAACCGCCATAAATTCCAATACACCTCAACTGTAAAACTGATGTGGTAGTTCCAACTTCCACCCATCCTTGTGCTTCTGACCATACATAGTCGAATGATGAATCAAAGTGTCATCCATTGTCAAGAAAATAAAACTAGGAAATATTTGTCTTGTTGTCAAAAGCATTTTTTCTTAATTTAAGGCTAGTTAGTCATAACCTTGTGTGTAAGATATTATTTTCTATGACACGCTTCATCATATTGGCAGATGACCACTTAGGCCATCATGCCATTCTCCTTAAAAGTATTGCACTATGGTAATAAGCAAACTGCATCAGATGGTAACTTCAATGCTCACATTATAAGTACAATAGATGCAATACAATGCTCAAGAATGTTGTTGAACAATGGAAGGAGGTTCTTAGAAAGTAACCAATTTGGAGGATGCCATAAAACTCTTATTGCATATTATGTTTTTTTGTAAAAAGAGACAATAGACTGATAAACTTATACAAGAAATTTCATGTCCCCTTTTTCCTTTTGTTTATAAAAGAGAATTTATATTAATTCAAGAGTAATACAAATTCTACCATGCCAGGAATTAAAACTATTAGTCCTATCCATGGCACAAGAAACATGTCTAATCATAACCTCCATAAAGAGGAAATCAATCAAGATCTAGAATCTTCTGGATATCTTCTTGTAGCTTAGGGGGCCACCATATAGGTGGTGAGCCACATCACACTAAATTATGATTATCCAAAGAGCAATTAGCTAAAGCATCCGCCACTTTATTCTGATGTTGAGGAACATAGGTGAAATATATCTCTTGAAAATTAATTCTCAACTGGTGAATTTTGTCCATCTCTCGAGATATTTGCCAATTTTTGGTCGTCTACAATGTCGAATTGGATAACATGTCAATAACTATTTGAGAATCAGATTCCACTTGAATCTTTTTCCAACTAACTTTAATAGCTTCTTGTAAACCTCTAAAAACTGCCTTAATTTCTGCCAGATTATTTGTTGTATAACCTAGTTTTTTAGAAAAGAGAAATGTCATTGATCCATCTGATAGTCTTGCCTATTCCACCCATGCTTGCTTGTCTTGGATTTCCTCTAGATGCTCCATCAGTATTCAACTTCCCATAGCTACATGGAGGGGTTATCCATTTACCTTCACTCTTAGATTTCCTCGTTTTAAAAGCACTCATTTGATGATTATCTAGGTTAACAAATAACCTTGTGACATGATTAATCCATTGAGCACACATGTTCTTTGGATATTTGATTTTGTACTTGACTGATTCAGCAATATTACTCTTGATTACTTCCCAAACAAAGGAGTCAGCCCTAATTTCTTGCTGAAAAATTCTTCCGTTTCTCTTCCACATTCCAAAGGAGTGTAATTCCATTCCATAGGACTGACTCCAATGTCCCCTTTTTCCTCTAAAGTGAAAAATAATAAAGATAATATTTTAGGTGGTTTAAGTGACTTTTTATTTTATTAAAAAGTGACAACATAATATTACTTTATTATTATTAGAAATAAAAGAAAAGGGAAAAGTAAAAATAAAAGTGTACTTTATTAAAGGTAAGAGGCCAACTTGGGAAGAAGGGACAAACAGTTATAAAAGAGGGCCTTGGGGGTCATTTGGGATATTGTTTATTACATCTATTTTGAGTTTAGACATTTGCTTCTAACTTCTACATTTGAGGACGGAAACCCTTTGTTGCATTCAGATCTAGAGGGCACAAACCCTCCAACTCCAACATTGGTGATTTCATATAGAGATCACATTTGGGTAGACAATCAAGTTATTTTCAGTATTTCGGTTGGCGGAAGGGTTTGACAATTTTCAGAATTAGGTGAGGGCTATTGGATCAACCAACCCCTGTTTCCTTCCGTGCAAGGACTATTGTACAAGGGAGCACTATGTAGGAGGCAAATCGCTTCCCATTGAGCTCGAACCAGACAATATATAAATAAAATAAACATTCAAGTATAAATTTACATTTAGATAGGGACATTTAGTTTCTTATACTTTGAGTTATATTTTATTTATATACTTTCAGGGTGGTTGAGAGTGGCTTCGGACCTTTAGGAGCTATAATGCAAATTCTAAGTTTTGGAGGATCCTGTCATATTTCAGACTTAGTTAGATTCCAGGTTTCAGGGTTTCATCCATAGCCATATTTCAGGGTTTCAGACTTAGCCATATTTCAAGGTTTCAAGATTTCAAGGGGAATCATAGGAGGTATGAAGGCTGCATGAAGGGACGTACGTATAATAGAATAGTATGAGAACATCTCTCACAAAGTGCCACAAGCCTATCCCAACCCATTCCTTGTGCACCCCTTAAGCCACACTCTGGGAGATTCAATGCATTGGCGAGCCCTTGCGAGAGAAAGCGTCAATAAATGATAAAGTTGAAAAATAGTGAGACTGGCATTTGTGATTTTGAGGGCAATCTAGATGATTTATTCTAGATTTGATTGTACATTTTTTCTTTGAAGTAATGGATGAATGAATACTATATATTTTTAAGTGTTTTATCTTTTATAGACAAATATTTTCATACTATTTATTTTCAAGTGTTTTACTAAAAAAATGAGTAATATGCATATTGTATAATAATAATAATAATAATAATAATAATAATAATAATAATAATAATAATAATGTACGAACATACCCACGATGCTTCCAAATCAAGGTTTTTGAAAAATGGCATTTCCACGTTTCCAAAACGTACCTATACTAGTACCAAAACAACATAGGATAGTATGAGAAAGGATGTGTGGGAAGTCTCACCAACAACACATGCACTAGCTAAAAATGTGATTGATCAGTGTGAAAGAAACTTGAGGCTATACATACCAACAAAAATGACAACTAAATAGACGAGAACTTATTCAAAAGCAACCTCAAAAAACTTTGCAACAGAAATTGAGAAAGTCAACTATTCCCTCCATTTTTGCATCAAAAATTGAGGAAGTTAACAGGGTTCATTGCACTATTAGGAAGCTGATTATAACTAAACTGCATGCTGATTTGATCACAAACAACCAATGTTTGAGACTGAAATGGCATGCATAGAGGCAATTAAAGAAATAGCCAAGACTTCAGAAGCATTAACTCTTAATGTAAACAACGATTTATATGAAGATCAAATCAGAGTAATGCAACAAAAGAGAATGAAGAGATCATTCTCCATGATGAAATGCTTTCAAGAAAGCTAGAAGTTGCAGATACAAATTTGGGCACAATTGAGAAAGTTTTACAGGGAATTGAAGATCAACAAACAAAGCAACTTCAGGTGTTCACATTTAGACATAAATTAGAAAGAATGATTTGGAATCCAGGTATTTGCAGGATGGTTCATGTATTGCTTATGGGCAAGCAATTTTTGGAAAGGGCGGACTGTCATGTCCCCTTTTTCCCATAAACTGTAAAATAATAAAGTTAATATTTTAAGTTTCTAAGTGACTTTTTATTTTATTAAAAAGTGGCAACTTTATATTACTTTATTATTATTAGGAATAAAAGAAAAGGGAAAAGTAAAAAATAGTGTACTTTAT
Organism: Torreya grandis; assembly: GCA_037957365.1. Classification (NCBI taxonomy): domain Eukaryota; kingdom Viridiplantae; phylum Streptophyta; class Pinopsida; order Cupressales; family Taxaceae; genus Torreya; species Torreya grandis. Next base: position 4,327,527 of record JARHVA010000384.1, read on the forward strand.
TAAAGTAAAGTAAGAGGCCAGCTTGGAAAAAAGGGACAAAATGTTATAAAAGAGGGTCTTGGGGATCATTTGGGATCATCTTGTTTATTATATCTATTTTGATTTTGGGCATTTGCTTCCAACTTCTATATTTGAGGACAAAAACCCTCCGTTGCATTCAGATCTAGAGGACGAAAGCCCTACATGTTTCTATTGGGGATTAGAGGATGGAAACCCTCCCATCCCATCATTGGTGATTTCATACAGAAATCACATTTGGGTAGACAATCAGATTATTTTCAATATTCCAGTTCGCTTGAAGGGTTTGACAATTCCCAGAATTATGTGAGGGTTATTGGATCAGCGAACACTTGTTTCCTTCCGTGCAAGGACTGCTGTACAAGGAAGCACCATGCAGGAGGCATATCGCCGCCCTTTGAGCAGCTGCGCATGACTTAGAGGCAGATTGCTGCCATTGGAGCAGCAATGCAGGTTTTTGGAGAGTTGTTTTGATAGCCAAAAATAAATCGTTTATTGATTCCAGTAGTTTATTGTTTCAACACTTATTTTTCCAATATTATTTATGTAATCAGCTAATTGAGATACAAATACAGTTGGGTTTTCAATATTCCATGTTGCATGTGTTATTTTGATATTTGAATATGAATTTCAGAATTAATTATAAAATCAGAATTCAGGCAATTTTAATAAGGGGACATTTCAAGAGAAACAATGCTAATAGAATCTTAAGCAATAATAGAAAGTAAAAATACTGCACACATACGATGCACGGTATTTTCACTTGAGAAAACCCTTTTGAGAAAAAATGCAGCACAACCGCCTTCTTTCCTATTGCATTAGCTCAGACGTTTATATCACAATAACGTACTTCAACGTTGTGATTTACTCTTAATGCATGTGCAAGTATACGTAGGCACATCAGTAGGTAACTGTCCAAGCAGTATTACAATACAATACTAAACCATTGGTCGTGAAACCACACATACATTACTGTGGGCAAAAAACCATGGGTCGTGAAACCACTCATATACATTATTGTGGGTAAAAAACCGTGGGTCATGACCCTACATTACTAGGGGTAAAAAACCATGGGCTGTCGAAAACACAAGTTATCTCAAAATTTCAAAATGTGCACTTGTTATTTAAAAAAAAATCAAGGGCTCCCGCCCCTAAACCCCTACATAAGGGGCCGTTGGCCCATCATACCTCCCAGCCAGGGTGATGCCCCGGACCCTATCTATATATGCCGGGCTATGCAGTAAGGGGTGTAAATCATGCAAAGTATACAACACATCCAACATCCCGGACCATAGAAAATTCTTTGGTAACCATATTATCTTAATCTCTCTAGTAAAGTCATTTATTTACTATTTGTGCTAGTAGTCAGATTAGCATAGACTACTGTTTTTAACATTAAATTAGGAGATCATTTTTAATTAGACTTCTTTGGGTGAAGCATAATGAATTATGGCTGTTGATCATGGTATTTAATTGCTACTGATTGAGATAGCATGGAAAATACACATTTTACAACTAAATTAGCTTTTTTATGTTAAGATTTCGTTTGAGTAAAAATTGGATCCTAGCCTTTGTGTTGTTTTTAAAGGGTCCAATAGTACTTTCAAAAACATGCAAAAAATACTTTTCTTAGAATTTGGAACATCCAATAGTCCTCTATCAAATACTGTAGATTCGTCAAATGCATATGCAATGTAAAGATTTGTCTATCCTTTATTTGTCTGTACTAATTGGTACCCTGGTACAGTCAACTGGAGACTTCAACCACTTGACGATCTCACATTGTCAACATTCTTTTACATGGCTTATGCATTTCTAATCTCACCTAATATTTTTTTCCTATGCCATTTAGTGTTGTTCATTGTTAATGACTGTAAGCATTGTCTGATTATCTTTTCTTAATTGATTTTTTATTCTTAACATTGTGACCGTACAACCATGTAACCTTCTTGTGAAAACACTGCCAGCCTTTTAATAGAAGACTACACCCGCTAATCCTTGGATTGCATTTTGCAGGAGTTTACAAATGATACTGTGCCTCAATCAGCACAAGCGACATTCCTGTATTCCTTTGCATTGAGAAAGTATTTGCAGGTTGTAGATGCCAATCATTTCGCTTTCCCAAACTCAAGTTCTGTCATCCCTATATGCAATTGGTTCAATTCGCTTAAATATGACTTGAGATGTATATATCAACCTTTATGGCTTTTGTAGAAAATAACTATTTTGTAGAAAAAATGCTGTTCTAAATGTTTCTTATTTCATCTAAATGCGTGTTTATTCAATGCTCATTACAGCCAGGCTCATATGACCTTGTTGGTAGCATCTCATATGACGTAGACGAACAGCTATTTCAGACTGTATTCTACAATGGCACTATTGAAGTTGTTGAGGCTAGTGGCATTATCAGCATTGAGACAGTATTTCTAATCACTCTTGGACTTGCTCTGATTGGTCTTTTTGGTGTATGGGTACATGGACAAATACAACGCATTTCTCAGGTATTTTACGATTCTCCTTCTCCCCTTGCCCTTGATTATGGTTCTTTTTGTTTTTTGATTGAGATAAGCTAAAGCTTGGTTTGCATTCGTAATAATTTTTCTGTATATATATGTATATGTATCTGTGCATTTGTATGTGTGCGTGTGTGTATGTATATAAATATAAATTTGTGTGTACTCCATAACATTATGACTAAAGATATATCTATGCTGCCCACCAAAATTTGAGGATAACATTGCATCATGTTTGCACAAAGAGCCAACTGCTTGATCTTTCTAAAATGGGTTGTCACCTGGCATTTTAGTAAGGCCAAAGAAATGAAAGAGATAGATAGATATGCAATTGTTTTCTTTGTTCATTGTATTTTCAACATTATTCTCAATTTCTTTTAACATTGCTGTTTGCTTGTCTTTTTGTAATGAGTATTATGGGGGAAGTGACAAACAAACATTCCAAGGAAAGGCTTGAGGGTATTATAGAGGCAAAGAAATTTGGTGGATATTCACAATGAGAATCTCTCTATGGACTGCTGTCTTTTTCAGATCATTCCTCTAGATACCAAATTAGGGAATTGCCACTATTTAGATGAATATCAAGAAGATGTTCACCTCTTGCAAGGTAACTAAATCATCATATTCAGTAAATCAATAAGGTCAAGAAGAGGCCACTTATTCCTCAGAGGTGCTTTATTTTGAGCTTCATAATCTACATGCATCCTCGTGGTGGTGTAATTTATAATGGTCTAGCCAAACTTGTTCTCCACAATGGAATGTAATCTTTAAGTAAATTGAGTTTTCTACGAAGATCACCAGTTTATGATTTCAATGATTACGTAACTTCTTTTTCTTTGCAGTTCAATGTCTATGGTAACTAAGAAATGGTTGTTGCTGCTACTTATATTTATTAATGTAATCCATATCCTCGACAAACTAGCAAACAGCTAAGTATTTTGTCTTGAAATACATCAATACATTCATTCAGTAGCCTCATTTTGTCATAGATTTCTCATTTCTTGCTTGATACCTGCTTTTATAGCTACAAAATTAGATTTACAAAATTCATTGTCAATTAATCACGTTCTTCTTTTCAAATGCAAGTAGATGATTACACATCCACGATCTGCAATCATCTCAATACGAATACTTGTATCTCATCATATTACATATTCCATGCTATATAAATCAAGCATGTCTTCATAACGCTGAATGGAAATGAGAACATGGGAAACATATTCATTCTTAACAGATCCATTTGTTTACAAGATAATCGTATTCTGTAATAGTTCATTTAAGTTGTACCTTTGGGCAAGCTTCCAAATGATTAAGTTCTAGGAGCATTTATGAGCCACCTAAACCTCTGTTACTTCATCTTTAATCTAGGTTCGATTACATGCTTTCATGGCAAAATTCCTTAAACACTCATGGCAGTTTTTTCTGGAATCAATTTGCTAGTTGCTTTATGATTTATTCCCACATATATTGTGGTTACCATTTCTTATCCTTTTATTTCCTAATTATGTTGTTAGGTTTATGCCTAACACTGAGGTTAATCTGGAAAAAGATGATCAGAATCCCTAAATGCATAATATTTTTCATTACTTATACACTTACGTTGGTGATGATTCCAGTAATCGTGCAAACACCATCTTTTACAAGAATATTTATGTTTTGAAAAAAATGGTCTACTTTTTATAATGGCTCATTTCTTGTGTATATATATGACATATTTCCAGTTGCCTATGAAGGGCCTCTTAATTTGTCATTGTTTCTTGAGTACCTTCCCCAGTTGAAAGCTCTTGTTAAAGGGTCTTCTCCATTAAGTTCAACTTCCACCTGATACAATTGTTGTCCTGATATTGTCCCTTTAGCAGAGTAGAATATCATGAACTCTATAGTTTATGGGAATTTCTAGCAAAATAGTCAGGAACCTGCTTGTTCTCCAATTACATTTCTTAAATGTAGTCTAGTTTCCTATACTTGATCAATGAATTTGTTCATATTGTTATGGGATGCATGCTTTTTTGCCACCATCAACTGTATTTATTTGTTGAAAATTTTTAGAAGCTCCAATTTTTTCACTAACATCATAATTCATTTCTACCAAAATTATATGGGCCCTGTGAGAGCACCTTGAGTGGGAAGAATTTGCTAGTACTGGATGTCTGAAATCAATATGTTTATAATGTGAACACGGTAGGTTAATTTTGCCCGTCTTTCAGATATCAAAGTTCTTATCATCCTCAATCATCAAAGGCAACTTCCATTTGGCTTTACCCTACCCTTATCCATGGTGTTGTGCTCATAATTACATGATTTCCAATGGCAATACATAAATGAAATACTAAATGCATATCCCTTTCTTGTTTTTTGTACACCTTTTCTTGTTTTGAGTCAACATTCTTGGTTTTTTTGCATCGTTGTCGGTCTTCAATTTTTGTACTTGAAGAGTCTTTGTTTTGTGATTGAGCTCTTATTGATCAAATTTCAATGAGCTCCTTGAGTTCCTCCAGTCTCTTTCTTCTGATTCCATGCTATTGCTTTGACTTCATGTAAACTCCTGTATCATTTGCGATAGAACAAAACCTGCCCATAGAAATTAAGCATCGTTACCTTTGAAGTCACATTCCATGCCATTGGGAGATATATGGATGTGAAAGCTTATTTTCCAATTGATCAGTCTAGGAATTGTGTCATTTGGTGGGTAAAACTCCCGAAGGCTATCCATAGATGTTCCATGGATATATATACATGACTGCTGTCAAATGCTTGTATTCCTTCTGTTGCACCCAATAATTATTTGTATGTAATTCATCTACATATAAATCACATATATATATATATGTGTTAATACAAGGCAAGACAACAGCTTGGAAAATCCGAAATTTCTTTAAGTCCATTGAATTTGAAATTGCCTATGGACTTATGTGCATGACTGCACTTACAGTTTGACCTGTTTAACCAATTATGTTATTTGATGTTTCCAATCCTTATGCCAATGGCACATACATCCCTGGCCGTCCCTGGCCATCCCTGTGCCAATGGTTTGCTGAATAGACAGTATGTATATAGCGATCCTTTGGGAACCTATGTGCTACAATTCAGAGTTTGTAGGTGAGATATATGATTCTGATCATATTGATTGGAGCAAAACTCTGATTATATTGATTGGAGCAAAACTAGTCTTGTATTAGTTACTTTCTTCACTAATATATTTGGTATGAATCAATTTTCGTTATTTCATGTATTGTACTTATCCATTATGCAATCCATTCATATATATTCACATACAGTAACCAGATAACTCAGTAATTTGTACTACATATCTTGGCTGGGCAGCAGATCTTATACTATTATTGGACAACCTATACATGATAAATTAACTCCCCATAAAAAGGATAGGTGTTTGTTACCTGATAAATTTTAATGTTTCTTTTAATAACCTGCGACCATCATGTTTTTAGTGATTGCTATACTATGGTTGAAGTTATTGTCCAAATAGATCTTCCATTATATTTATTTACCATTTATTTGATGACTCGAGGCTTTATCATATCACACATGAGTGATCATTTGACACTGATTTATTCCTGCAGAAAACCAAAAAGACAGCGAAAGTAGAAGTTGGGACCAAAAATTCTGACCTAACAAATGAGTGGTTAAAGGTATGCTTCCCTCAGTCTCAATGTTAAGAAAAAAGGAATGGTATTCTGAGATGAGGATTGTCACTGGTGTTTCAGTTTTGGTAATGACTAAGTGGGAATCGTTTCCCGTTCCTTGATTTTCCTCTAACTTCATTGAATGCTTACAGGGAACTTCATTTATACAAAAAGCTAAAAATGGTTCATCTACAACACGCAGGTCAAAGAAAAAGAAATAAATGCATATCACAATTAGTGGTTGGGTTAAAAGGGGCATTGATTAGCTTCTTGATTAGAAGTTAATCATTGAATGTACTTGTAACTATGGGCTTTAAAAAAGGTCTATTGAGCAGTTCACAGGGAATGTAGAAACTTAAAGCGAGGTATATGTTTAGAGCTATTACTTGCAGATGCAAAGCCCGCCACTTTTATTTGTTCTTTCAATGCGAATTTGGAAGTAAAGGATATCTCTTATGCTCACGCTGAAGTTTTCTGTGACGAGTTTTTTGTAAAGTTATGTGCTAATTTGGTACCAATGTTTTAAATTGATGTTGATTGCAAAATGCACCTATTTTTTTTGGATTTAATTATTATTGAATTGCTTTATAAAAATTTCAATTTTTTAAATTGACTATTCGCTGTAAGGGTACCTAATTTTTGATTTAGGAAACAGTAGCCAACTCAACTAGAGATACTGTTTAAATAGTCGAATCTTTGTCATGACCTTAGAATTTTTGAGGGAATTCATATCACAAACAGTCCTGATCATACTAGAATCGAAGTTACAATGAAATGTAAATTTCTAGCAACCAGATATGATTATCATCAACTACAATAAATTGGACGGACATGGGGAGAAAGATGGGAACTTACTGTGGAAAAGATTATTTGCTTCTGAATCCTGGTAACTATGTATCCAGGGATTACAGTTGGATAATTGCATATTACACGACTCTCTCTCTGATGTTTGCATGTCATCTGACTTCGGCAACTTCTTTCTTTTGAATCACTCAAAGCACCTACATGGATTTACTTGGGATGACCAGTCACTTGGGAATTAGCAAGATATGGCAAAGGCTGAGCTTTTGTTAAAATAGAAAATGCATAATTTTCTTATATATATATATATATAAAGAAATAAATAACAATCGCAGAGATCAAATTAAATAGTAAATAAGCAATTGTACCTCATGTTCAAACTCAGAGAGATATAATTAAAACCTTTATCATAGCAACTGCAGATTTTTCATTCTTTGACTAATGGACTTTATAGACACCAAAATATGCATAAGTTCATCTCAAATCAAGTAGTGTATTGTTGAGTGCATATTATATATCCAAGACTACAATGATCTTAAATGTTGTTCCTTCGCCTGTTCTCTGTATATTAACATTGTCAATTTATAACCTCAACTTCTTATTTTGTGTCATGAGATCTTGGCATAATTTTGTCTAATTAGTATTACATTATTTGTCTACCAATCCCTCATTGGGATGCTGAAGCAGAATTGAATTCGTGTAAGTTGTCAACCATGACATTTAGAGGTTTGGTGTTTCACATCACCCATACTTGTTTTCATCCAATCAAGAAGAAATCTATTGCCACTTCATGATTATTTTTAGTGAACTAATCAAAGAGATTCAGATTCAAATATAAAGCTAAGTTGATTTTTAAGGTTGCAAGCCTTGAATCTCAGTGTGATTCGGCCATGTGCCTCCCCCATGAAGTACATTAGCCTTCACGATTTGGCCCATTGTGCTTTCTATATAATGTGAAGATGATCTAATGAGAATCATTGATACTCCAACACTTCTGTAGCATCAAGCACATCATAAAAGAATTAGTTTCAAGAAGTTACATGATTACAAGTATGTTGGTTGAGTTTCTCAACTATCGGTACAATCCAGGAAGTCATTGTGTGTGTTGAAGGGTTAAAACAAATAGGTTGAGGCAAAATTAAAAAAGGGCATATTTTTTTCGTAAAATTGAATGTGATTTCATATTTGGATTCCTCTTGAAAAGTTATGCAACTTAAAAAAGAATCATCTCAATTTGAGTCCGTATGTAAAACTTATGGCCTTTGGAAGTTGACAGAATTTGCAATGTGATAAAACTGTCAGTCTGCATATAGGGGTGGTTTCGTTCGTATGGAATGTAAAAATAAAGTAAATGGCCCAAAACGATAACGTAAAGATCTTGAGTTTTTTGAATGGATAAGGTGAATAGACACTCCAAAAGTCAGAGAATATCTAAGAAGATTCAAAAATGCAAGGGTAAGGGCCAAGGAGAGCGATAGAGGAAGGCGGTTCCAAGAAGTTGGAAGAAGAGAGTTTGAGGCGTTGAGTCCTCCAAGAACAAAGCAGAGGGATGTTTCCATTCCAAAAGGGACTGTATGAGAGTTTGTATCTTCTTTATGTGTTGTAATAACACTGTAGAGGCAAGTGTGTGTGAGAGAGTGAGTGATTGTGCATTCAATTGTAATAGTTTGAAGATGATTTCAATGAAGATGTGTTGAAATGTGTCAAATTCAAGAGTGCTTAAGTGTGTCCATGGGAGAGTGTTTATCCAAACAACACATATTTAAAACACTGACCTTAATTGCTCACCCTTTCTATGCAAAAGAAAGGGCCAAGGAGAGAGATAAAAGGAGTTTCCAACTTGTTGGAAGGAGAGAGTTTGAGGGGTTGAGTCCTCCATGAATAGAGTAGAGGGATGTTTCAAGCCCGGAAGGGATTATGTGAGTCTTTGTATTTTCTTCATGTGTTGTAATAGCCCTGTAGAGGTAAGTGTGTGAGAGAGAGAGGTAAGTGTGAGAGAGAGAGTAAGTGCGAGAGAGAGAGTAAGTGTGCATTCAATTGTAATAGTTTGAAGACGAATTCAATGAAGATGATGTGTTGAAATGTGTCAAGTCGCAGAGTGTACTTAAGTGTTTATATGGGAGAGTGTTTATCTAAGCAACAAAAAGTTAAAAGACTGACCTTAATTGGTTACCCTTTCTATGCTTGCACCACTATATGAGAAGTTAGCTCCTTAGCTTTAGAAAAGGGCCAAGTGTAACTTCAACATCTAAAAAATAGATATAGTAGCTAGGTTGGCTGACTTATAAAGTTATAGAAGTTGAGTATCATAATAGAATGAAACCCTTAAGTCATGGGATATGCCACTTAATTTGTAAATTTTCTATAATTAGAAAGTTGTATTACATCACATGATATTAAACACAAGTTCGAGAAGACCCACAAGGCATGACTTGAAAACCACTTGCAATGTTAGTGGTTCAATAGTAGGATTCTAACACATCAATCAGGGGAGCTTAACCCTAAAACTCTAAATTTACCAAGCTTGTGGTACTCATTATCCACCTTTTTACCATAATTGTTATACATAAAATCAAGATATTCTAATTACTAATTAAAAAGAAACTGCATATATATATATATATATATATATATATAATATTGTAAACCAAAAAATTATAAATAAATGTTATTATAAGAAACTAAAAAGATCTAATCAGTTTGGGTATATCAATTTAAAAATGTTCTTTTATTGAAGATATTAATTTTGTTTCTACATTATTTGATTTTCAACATAAAAATGGTAACGGATTTACATCATTTTACACATTAAACAGAATTTTATCAGTGTTATGATTCTGAATAAGTCTTTACTTCATTATAAGGCCATTAAGTGCACAAATAGTAGACGATGGTCTAAGTTGAGAGCTACAAAGCATTTGAGCCTCTCAATAAAAGATAATCACATATTAATTCAATGGGAACATGTTTTTATTTGCCTTTGTCTTAGACGAGTATGACCCAATCTTTCTTTTTGACCTTTTTTGTGCCAATGTACTAACTTTATCGTCGTAGTCTATTTTAGCCCACTCGTTATCATATTAAATGTGTAGTTATAATCATCCATTATTAAAATCTTTCATTCATTCTAGTCTAATTGACCATCACTACCTTATTTGGAGAATTCTCATATCCCCATTTCAAATCTAAATACAAAAAGGGTAAACAATTTCTAAAATCAATAGACGGTGACAACATCTGAGCCAACAATCAGTATTGAATCTAAGGGGAAAATGATAACAATACTTTTGTCTTATAGAATTATATTTGATTAATACTTAATGCAATTTGGAAAAAGAAGTCGAAAACCCAGACAAAGTTAGTAGGAGCCCCAACTTATGGATTCCTAAATTAGCGCCCCCTGAAAATTACAAATTGTAAGTTGGGATTGGTGACGATCACTACTCATTCTAGAGGTATCATCTCTGTTATTCATTTATATTATATTTGTGGATGTACTTAAAGCTTGTGACCTTGTATTTCATTGTTGCCTACAGCCATTTGACAGTCCATTATAAAGGTGTATCCAATCAACTTTATTTTTTCCACACTCACACGTTGGCCAACAAATTCCAGACATTACAGACGATCAAAAGTCATGAAAAACCATATTGGATATCACGAACAAATGAGATAATACCATACAAACACAACTTCAAGATTAAACTATATAGGACAAACATTAAGAGCATTAGAAAAATACAAAGGCAGATTCAAATGTACAAACAAAAACTTTCCCACTTCTCTAGTCAAAGGATTCAAAAATTTTCAGTCTTATGAAGCGTTAAATATTTTCAAACAAAGAACAAGGTAATTTGCCAATGGTACAACCAGAAGAATCTTAACTTTATTAGATCTCTGATTCCATAATATTGGGTTTCGAATATTCCCAATTTGAAAAATCTGTTGTGTTATATTGCAAGAACACAGAACTAGCTCATAACGGTGCCATGAGAGTGCTGAGACATATTTAAATTCTAAAAAAAGTTGAAAGCTTTATTTATCGCAATACCAAAAAGCTGTCACCATTCGTTTTCTGAATGCTAGAATTTTTTTTCAAGATTGAAGCAAATGCCTACTTGTCCTGTATCACAGAAACAAAGAACAAACGTCAAATCTAATCATTCTGCAAAAGGCATACCAGATAGTCTGTGTTTTGACTAAAACTTTGGAATCGAAACAAACAGATTATTCAAATGCATACATAAATGCAGCTGTTTCAATTTTGCAAGAAATGCAATACAGTGATAAAGACATTATATTGGGGAATTAAAATGTGAGTTGAGTGCTATTTTTCTATTACTCTTTCAAAACTAACATTAGTTCACCATTGCTGTCTTGAAATATATAATACATACCTCTGGCACCTTAAGTCTAGGCTTAAATTTGGCTACAAGATCTTGGGTGGTGACTGGATCCATTTTCTGCAAAACAGTTATGATTTCCTCCTGTTACTTGTCCTTTCGCTTGTGCAACAGTGGTCTTGTTACACGCTGGAACTGCACTCTTTCCAAAAGGTGAAATATTTTTTGATGGTGGTGTACTTTCATCTTTTACAGTGGCTGCTATAGCTATAGCATATTTTGACTCCTATTGCAGAAAGAAGTTAAGACTTTCTGACCGGGGAATCCAACAAAAATATATGTATACACTAAGATTCATGGAAAGATATCAAAACAGTTCCAAAGACATTGAAACTAAGAATATTTGTTATTGATGTATCTTGGAAAAATGATCACTGACCTCTGTTTTTGCTTTGTTTGTCGATCCAAGTCTACTTGGTTTTACATTCTTATCTTCTGACTTCCTTTAGCATATATTGTTGCCACTGGTGTATTACGAGCAGATGCTGGAGCCTTTCTTCAGTGGGAGTGGTATCTTAAGGATCCTCTTTTGGAGCATCTTTTACTTGGGTGTTAATAATGGCAAAAGACTGATCTCATCATCTACGTGTTCTAAAAAATCTTGAATTGATGAGTAATGAAATATGTGGGATGTGAATAACATGTAAATGGAAGCAATAGCTTTGGACAGTCGTCATTGCAAAAATAAATCACAAAATCAAAGTTTTGAATGTCTAAATTTTTCAGTGTTACACAATTTAATTTCAGGCCATTCAACTCGCAAATTGGGTTGCTTGTAAGGCAATACAGCTTCTCAAATTGGGCTGCTCAAGCAAACAGAAGCAGAATACCCAAAGGCAAACACATACAACATGTGCTTAACTTATCCACAAAGACTTGGAACCTTCATCAAGCGAGACACAACAATGTGGTGCATGATTCCCTAAAGAGTAGCAATTGATTTCAAATGATTAAAAATAAAGCATAATCGCAAGAGGACTGAAGGATTCTGTGGCATAGAAATGTATATGTTTGCCTTATTTTCTGGATATTAAATTCTCTGCATACTCCTTATCTTATAGGTTTGGTCCAAGGTCAATCACCAATAATAATAATGTAATTGACATAAAATGATAATAAAGATACTAGACTGTCAATAAAAGTATACACAGAATAGTAATTGCATAACATACCATGGCAGAGCAGAGTATCCAAAAAGTAGTAGCTTTGTATTTATAAAAGATAAGTCCTGATACAATTCATACAGTACAGGGAGAACTTGTTACCAGTGCCCTTTCCCCAATGTATATCATTCTATTTATATGACAAGAACACCCAATGGGTTGTCAGCTAACACAACCATCAACAACCGAACATACACAGGAGAGTTATTACAAAAAAACCTAAGGCTGACAATACAATCATTAACCACATAACTCGTTGGCTACTAAAATAGGTTATGATAACCACGACAATACTAATGTTACGGTCTACATTATTCCTCCCTTAAACAAGTCGGAGTCTCTTCTGACACAATTCTTAGACTGAATGATATAAATTGGAAGGAAGAGGGAAGACAAGGAGGAAGTGTATCTGACGAGGTTCAGAAATAAGGACAACTTCCTTTTTCTAGTTCCCATCCTCATTGAGCTAGCCAGGTTAGATAAATAGGCTTGCGGATATCCACTGAAGAGAGGTGTGTAGAACTTGCTGGTGAAAGAGGACCATGTTGACGCTGTCTCCTTCATTAGTTTTCTCCCAGAAGATAAATTTTGCATTGCAAGGAAGCCTATTCTCTAGTTTGACAGGTGCGTTACCTGATATCTTTCAATCATAAACAAGAGAATTAAGTTGTAAGTACAGAATATTGACATCAATGTCCATGCTGAGCCAGACATATTGTTGTAACCCAGATTTTGGAAGACAAACAAATACTTCTGGGATTTCAAGCTGATTCAATAGAAACTATGAAACTGCTGCCCTGAACGGTTCTTAAGTTCCCTCTGATTGTATGGTTTGCGGAATGTGGGTTGGGTATACAGCCACTGTAAAAGGTCGAACATCTGTTAAAAATTGTGCGGTGGCGGTAGGGGTGCGAACTGTGCACCTGATGGTGGAAAATCGAACTTGTTAGCCACTCGTGGGTGGTCGAATGCTGGCTGAGGACGTAGCAGATCAAAAGGGTAGACATGCCGTACGGTGTTTGGGGGTGCTCGTTCGTTGCCCGGACTTGTCTTTTTGGGTTGTACGACCCTACTCCCTCTTGACCAGACGCATTTGTTGTTTTCTTCTGAACATATGGGCATGGAGGAGATTTGATGTTCACCCCTGCCTGTCACCCAAAAATTCAAAGACAGTCTAATGATATTTTAGACCTTCCAATAACGTTTAAAAAAAATATTTAATTACACTATATTTTTATAATCCCTTACAATAATATTCAGAGACAACATATAGGAATTCTTTCAATCATATATGTCAAGGTATTTTCGCAGAGAAAGAGTCCCTACAACATATGGAGACAACATACAATATTTCAATAATAATATGAGCATACATTAAAGTTCATGGTTAAATCATTAGGGCGTGAATCTCGTGAAGGGATGGTAGGTCAATCCATTTGCTTGACTTTTAAATACAAGTTCATATTTGTTTTTTGGATTTTTTTTTTTTTAGCAGCCTAGTTCGAATTCAACATCCTAATAGCCATCTCGGTATAGTTTGTGTAGGTATAGTGGTTGAGCCACAAACCAATTCCTGGAATTTGGATTGAGATCCCTTGAGTTTTGCTGATCCATGGAATTATTGTCCAATTTTTCTACTGGGGCAGTTATACGGCCATCAAATTTAACCCACTGGTCGCCAAATCATCAGCATCCTATTTTTATATGGTTAGATATGTAATATTCAACTACCAATTATAGAGCTAAAGAAAAATTGTGGGAAACAAACAAGTAGGTTAGTGTTAGAGCACTAGCAACTTATCTGGTTAAGGGAGTGGGGTTCTGCATTAGGCGGCCTCTCATTAACATAATAACTCTCCCTGTGAGCATATGAGCGGAAATTCCAATTCCTATTGGGAAACTTGGAGTTGTGGTACCTGTATGGTGCTTAAGATGCCATCAATGCAGAAATCAGACAAAAATACCTGAGGATATGAAGTGTAAGTCGGCATGACTATATTCATGCTAATCTCAGTCTCGGAATCCATGGACCCAGAAGAATGTGTATTTGTGGACATGTTTATTTTAAAAAAATGAAAATTGTACAGAGCTCCACATGATAAGACTACATTTTCCATCTACTGGTTAAGGTAACAAAACACTGCAAAATTCGTCAGTGTAACTGAGACAGCAATATGAACATAATCAAAACATGAAGTTGTATACCCTCTTGGAAAAGAAGAATCCTAGTATGTTTTTTTTTCTCCATTTCTCTAGGCCTACAAATTAACCTTATTTGCAACAAATCTTGCGAGATTATATTGAGCATTCTTTGAATATGGAAATATACTCAGCTACATCCCTTCAAATTAAATCCTTCTGTTTTCTATTGGTCCTGACAATGAGATCTGCCAACTGAGGAATATAGACCTGCTTGAAACTTCTCATTATGGGGCAACGCCTTTTTTTTCGCATTTCAGTTGAACTTCTCACATATATCAACTATGCAAATTGTTCAGGTGAGCCTAAGCTTCAATCAAAAACCTCACCTGCATAGCTTTCCCCTGTCAAATAAAGCTCTCTGGTTTTAAACTCGAAATACTTTTTAAACCAGCCCAGAAGAAATAGCAGGCTATCACTGGTTGTAAATCAATCAAAACATAAGAAAAATGAGGCCTAGAAGTATGATGGTAAGGTCATAATATTATTATGTATCTGAGCACTGTACTAGTTACCTGTTTAGTGGCATTCACACCTTCATAGAAGGTTGGATCGCTAGAATAAGAAAACCCAACTGCTGCAGGACTCTCCAAATACAACACATTTGCCTCTGCAGAGGTCAAATTTTAGCATTCAATTATGTTGTTAATGAGACATACAACTTTGTGAACTTGTTTAAATATTGCACATATTGCCATTTCAATGGGCAATAAATTCTTAAAAGTATGTCGGTAAAATTTTATGCTAGAATGATCCCATCATACCTCTGATCCAACTATAGCCATTTCTAACCAATTTTCTCCCTTTGGTTGAAATGGATCATTCTCAGAAAGTGCCCCAACACCAAATGATGTAAAACCAGGGCCTGTAATTTTTCAAGTTGTAGATCCAAACAGTGATGATAAGCATGAGGAAATCATTCAGAATAAGCAGACAAGTGCATAAGCAAAATATTATCCTTTTGTTGCGGATCAAATAGGAAAACTTTGAAGGAAGACTGAAATAATGTAATCTAGGCTCACGGTATTGCTTTCAATCTCCCAAAAAAAAAATGACATATCTGTCTTTTTCTCATTCTCAGATAGTAGCCAAATTTAAGAACTTAACGACAACCATTCACTAACCTCCGTTGAGCCAAAGAACCAAAGGCTTAAAATCTAGTTCTGTTTCTGCTTCAACAAAATAATAGAACAAAGCCCTGTGACTTCGTTGGTATACCGCCAGTCTGCGAGCACATTACATACAAATCAAATGAAATCAAATTTGTGCCGTCAGTTTGTGTGGCTCGATAACCCATCTGATTCGCAGGATTTGGCAGGAGACGAGTGTTTCAAACCAACAATAAATATGGTCTCGGCATTGATGGCTTTCATAGATACCGCAATGTCGACTTCAGATGACCTGGCCAGCACATCGGCAAGAATGAATGAATGAATGAAGGATTTTAATAACGTCCATGAGACCACAACAGTCTATGGGACCCATCAGTCGTGCACATCTTCTTCAAAACGAGACCATAGCCACAAAACGTTCCCTAAGTTGCCTGAACTTTCTTCTTGGGATCTTCCCTTCTGTTGTGCAGTTTGATCACGAGGTTCGCCGTACTACCCAGCTTTGTTGCTTCAAACAGGGTGTCCAGGTTGGCGATTTTCAAAGTTTCACCATAACTGTATCGGATGTCTTTGTATGCCTCGCACTCCAAGAGGAAGTGTCGTTCCGTCTCTACCACGTCTTTGTTGGAAAAGAGGCATATTCTCTCCTCCCAATCCTCTTTGGGAGTTAGCCATCTACCCGTTTCACACCTAAGATGATGAGAGCTCATCCTAAGTTGGGCAATCAACATTTTCGCTTTCCACTTAATGTCTGCTCCTATATAGTTTTTTTCTTCAAAATCCCCTGTGGGGTTGAATTCTTTGAGGTAGTATTCCTTTTTACGGCTCATTTGTTTTGTCCACATGATGCCCTTGAATTTTCTTCTCACATTTTTTTATTTCTTCATTAGTATTTGGGCACTCCTGCATGCTAATATCCCACCTCTTTACCCATTTGTCATTTTGCTTCCTCCAAGTGTTCTTTCTTCTAGTTAGCTCTTCCTCCATAATTAGTCTAGGCCACCTGTGCTTCTTCATGTTTTGAATCTTCTTGAGGTAGCTTAGTAACCGTATCATCGCCGATGCCTCTAGGGGGAAGGACCCCGTTTCAACAAGTAGGATCTCATATGGCACCGAATTCTTGACTTTGAGATTGCTTATGATGAAGTGTTTTTGGATTCTCTCTATCTGTTTCCATTTCTGATTTGACATACTGCTGCCCCAAATTTCACACCCGTAAAGAATCACCGGGATGACCAACAAACCGAAGAGTGTTCTCCTAGTCTTCCAATCCCATAACTCCACAGTCCTGCACCTATTTTGAAGAGAGTACAATGCTTTCCATCCTCGGATTCTTTTTGCTCTACACGTTTCCCAACTGAGTTTGTGATGAAAATCAAGCCCGAGGTACTTGTACTCTTCGACTATCTCTAACAGGCTGCTTTCAAAGGTAAAGGAATATGATGTGGGAATGGGATGTCCCCATAAGCAAAAATGATGTGCACATTATATTTGCAAACGTCTTTTTGATGAGCATCATTAAAAATTGACAGTCCTTGTTGACGGTTTAAAATAAAATATAGCTGTAAAATACATTAAAAAACCCGAAAAATGTTTGGGACGGGCGTCAAATCTTAGGGTTGGATATGGGTCTGTTGCGTCTATTTAGTCGTATGGTGAGTTTTGTTAAACAACAAATGGCAGAGGCACAAAGAGTAATGTACGGTCCAACAATTGACAAAGGCATACATGAAAAAGAAAGCAGTGTACGAGTGGAGTTGCAGATATGCATGTATAGATTTGCAGGGGTTGTACGGCTTTGCAACAATGTATACTAAAGGGTCCTTGTGATCCGTACTATGGTGTCGTTGGCCGTACGCTATTGTATGTTTTTTTTTCCGATATATAGCGGAATCGGTAATGTCTTTGATAAACCGGGCCAAGACCTTAATTTTGAAACCGTGCACCACCACTCTATCTTTAGCCTGCTGTGTAAATGCAAAAGTAACTGATCCCTTGGGAGCTGGGGGATTAGACAGTGGGTGGGTGCTGGCAAAGCACTTAGGGCCGCCGTTAGGCCACACCCTTGCACGCACGCTGATCGTATGTGACTCCTAGGTGTTGGCCATATGGTAACAACTAATTGTTGATCATATAGTTCTAGCTATACAATGAGAGTTGATCGTTGGGCGGATAGAGAATTCAAGGTGTATGGTCCTTTGCCTTCAGTTGCATGACTGTCACTTACTTTATTTTTTAATTTCTCTTGAACAACCATTATTTTTTCGGTCCATTCATAGTGTACTCTAGTGGGTCCCAATGACATGAACACTTTACCACCCACACATGGCTCAAGACTAATCATATGGATATTTTGACATACGCAATGGATCTAATTTTAATTAGTAATCAGTCATTGCATCTTTGTACCCCATACCATCCTAAGGTGCTAGTCGTATTGCCCAATGATTTGACATGCGAGGGATTTTAAATGGCAATGGCAAGTGTAATATAAATTTGCTCGGTTTTACGTCCCGCCGACCATTACTTTTTTATATAGCCACTTGGTTCTTAATTTTCATACCTCAAATATTGATCATCCTTTGCTTCCTTTGTTTTTTAAATACCACGACCCTTGATTGAAAAATCAGGTGCCTCAAGTACTGATCATGACAATGCTTCTTCTGCATCAACATAGCTCGCATCGTCCAATGTGTCATGACTCTATGTACATCGAAGCCAAGCACATCCTTTGTATCCGATCATACTTGAAAAATAGGTCTTACTTCACCTTCTATTAAATTTTAATTGCTATACTCCATGTAGAGGGCCATTGAGGTTGGCAACTTATCATTGAACTTTGCACCTAGGACGTATTCTCTAAACTCTAGGGGGTAAGCCAACTATGATGTTGATGGTTCAGAAGGACTTGGCATCACCAACATTTGCTTTTGATCATTGCACTACAAGCCTTGGCCTTCTTCAATCTCCATAATCTCAACGCTATGGCAATTAGGATGGAGCACTTTGTATGCTTCCATCTACCAATGGAACAAATTGTGGAGGGGGTTTGTCTCATCTTTGGAACATGATTGTAACTCCAAGCCACCTTGATCATCTATATCTGTTGATTTTTTGATTGGTTGGCTATATTGTAGATGGTAATGGATACAAATATTCTAATGCAAAGTCTTTAATACATTTTGTCATTACTATTACCATAATTTTCTTATTTTTGTGTCCTTTATTTGGGAAAACCTAGAGTGAATGAGATGTCATGGGAGTGGCCTTTGTACAACCTGCAAAAGTTTCACGATACTTTGTTCAAATGCTAGGTTATCGAGTTCTTTACCTAGACCCCTTCAAACCCATTTCCAGTTTGAACCAGGTCCTGATCATGGGCCGATATGTTCGGCCTAGGTTTTCCCTATGTATGGGGCCCTGCTTATGCTGTTTGTGGGGCGAATCCCAGGGTTCAATTTTTTTTTATTAAAAAAGTATTTTTTAGTTGAAAAA
The DNA here is from genome assembly GCA_037957365.1 of Torreya grandis. Taxonomy (NCBI): domain Eukaryota; kingdom Viridiplantae; phylum Streptophyta; class Pinopsida; order Cupressales; family Taxaceae; genus Torreya; species Torreya grandis. The sequence continues at coordinate 4,346,875 of JARHVA010000384.1, forward strand.
GATTAAACCTTGTGATTTATTTTCCTAGGACGGTGGCACCAAAAGAATCCAGATATAGAAGACATAGTTGTGGATGAGTTCGAGAAGTTCATAGCTTGCCAAGTCACAGCATTATCAGTTTTTGGGACAAGTTTAAGGAGGACACTTATATGTGATGGAACTTCTATGGCCAAGGATATGCCTAGCAATGGCCTAGATTTGCCGTATGTATGGGGCTCTGCCTAAACTGTTTGTAGGGCGAGTCCCAGGGTTCAAAAATTTAAAAATAAAGTAATTTTTAGTTGAAAAAATCTTAAACCTTCTGATTGATTTTCCCAAGACGGTGGTACCAGAAGGATCCAGATATAGAAGACACAGTTGTGGACGAGTTAGAGAAGTTCATAGCCTTGACAAGTCACAGCGTTATCACTCTTTGGGACAAGTTTAAGGAGGACACTCATATGTGATGAAACCTCTATGGCCAAGGATCTACATACTTGCAACCTCTTGCTATCAACCTTTTGTAACATTATTTTCTTTTTACTTTTAAATATTAATTAGAATTTAGAACTGAATTCATCTTTGAAAGATTAAAATTGATAACAATTTATTTTATGTTTTAACTTTTATCATGTGTATAAATTTATGATTAAAATTTGGCATTAACTTTGCCTCTATAGGTTGCAAGTTCCTCTTTGCTGAGGAGAACTAGAATACATACTCCTTTATCCACTCAGTTAAGCACCAAACAATTGATTACAAGAAAGGCGGAGGAACTGGTCTATATGCATTCCAACTTGCCTCCTATCACACCAGCAGCCCAACTACATGGCGATGCATTGAGATGTAAAACCATAGCATCCTGACTTGGATGCTTTAATTGCCCAGCTTTTATTACTTGATGAAGATGATCAAATCTTGTTGGAGATGGTCAAAGAACAAAAACAAAGATCCACTCATTGCAGAAACAGGAACTCTGAAGAAGAGTGTTTTTGTGCATTACTAAAAAAGGTGCCTTACATCAAATGCCATAGCGCCAGCTATTTCTGCACATAATGAGTTTGTTTGGCAATAGGAATGTGGATTCCCCATTTTTTGCTTTTCCTTGGACCAGAGATGAATGATATAAAAAGACTTGATGCACTGGAATTAGTGAAGATTAAAAGAATTTTCATAATTACTATGATATAGGTGCATTTTAATGTATTTAATAACAAAAGTTTAAGTTTCCTCATTGAACGTCAACTGTGGCAAACTATTTACAACTCTGACAAGGTGCCAGATACTAAGACTCGAAGCTATAGTGCGAGAAGCAAATTGTAATTTGTTTCTTAATGGTCAATCTTGCTGCTTCCATTGAAAAGAAAAGGGTCCATTTAGAAATAAATTTTTCAATCTTAATCAAACCAGAATTAGGCAAGTCCTCACCTATAAAGAAAATTGAAGGTAAACCTGCAGAAGAAAATTCCTATGAGGTGGGAGAAAAGAATTGTTGTGCTAACATCCATGGCTGACAAAGGCCGGTCAGTGGAAGTACAAAAGTACAGGCCATTAATAATACCACCATCAGGGAGTGTGTGAAAAATACTGCCTTAAAGGAAAAAGCATCAGTTGGAATACAAAATAATTAAAGTTTATAAAAAATGGTAAGCCCAATTTTTTTAGAATTGAGAACTAAGAAATTACAGCAGAATACAATCCAAGCTACAAAAGCCATCCCAAGGGATACCAGAAAATCACTAGTCATGAGTATCTATGGCAGCAACACAGTTTGTAGGATCCTCAAACGGTAAGCAGCACATTTTCCCATACAATTTCAAGAATTTTATATATTTATATAACAATATATTTACCAGAAGAGTCCCAAACTGTAACAGAAAATGACAGTTTTTAGAGTAGATATGACACTACACAGATTCACCACAATTAACTTCTCTCCTTGAACTGCATACAGAGCTGTGACTTGCAGGTAAATTGTTTAGTTTTAATCCAACAGCTACTGTGGTTGTCGATCCCTTGTCAGAGTATTTAGAATTTTTTCCATTTTCCTCCAGCATTTAAAAATATGTGATTTTCATCACAGTGACTGAAAATAACATAAAAAATTAATAGCCTCCAATGGGAGATTCATGTAGTCTAGTCCTGAAGCATCTCCAGCATCTGTGTTGGGGTTCTGAGAGGCCTAGCTTGTAGATGCTGCTTGTGCATTGGGCCCATAAACAGGAAATTCTCTTTTGTCTGCCGGAGTGGGAAACAATAAGTAGCACTCAATGCAAGGTTGAGAAATGCCGCCAAGGGACTGTGATACAAGAGCATCGCAGTTCACAAGCAATCTTGCATCATCCAAAAACATACTTAGGTTAGCAATAAGTAGTTTTTTGCAGCGCTTAAATATGTGTAACCCTGGAGAGTTGTTTTGCACAACCTTTGTGTGCACACTGAGGATTTTTGCAAACCCCTTTGTGTGCGTGCTGAGTTGTTTTGCACAACCCTTTGTGTACATGCAGAGTTGCTTTCGTGCATCCCTTTTGGTGTGTGCAGCCTGAAGAGTCCAAAGAGCAAAGACTTATGTTTTGTGCAACGAGCGAAGTCTTGCACAAGCTTTGTTTTGGAGATCTCTACAAAAGGAGTATGAAGTTTTGTGTAGTTCTGTGAAAGGGGAAGGCCTGCGTGACTGGGAGACTAGAACAACATTTCTTGTTCTATGGAGTTTTGTGAACCCTGTGATTAGTTGCGAGCTTGAAGATTCATGTGCAACATTATGTTGGCGAAGTCTTGCGCAATCCTTGGGTTCATCCAATCTACAAGGTTGCGAGGTAAATGTGAGAAAATAAGATGCTACGTTGAAGTGAAGTCCAAAGGTCACAAGTGATGGAGGACCCACGTGGTCTACCACAGCCTTCTCCATACTTCTCAAGCCAAAATCATGACAGGACAGGAGTTTATAGGTTCAAGACAAGGGAAAGGCAGTTCAACATCTTCATTGGGTCACAAGCTTGTGAAGAAGGGCAGATTTGTGATGGATGGTTCATGAAGGAGGAGGCACACCAGGACCGATGCTTTTAGGGGTTGGAGGGCACCCCTATGCCCTTCAAATTTGTAGCAAGATTTTAGAGATACAGGGCCATAGCTTTATGAATCATCCTTAAGAAGTTAAGCTGCCCTAAAACCCCTTCAAAACCCCAACATCTCGGTTTTAAGGAATTTGGCTGCATTTTTGAGTTTGTTGATGCAAATGGAAGGTGGTAAGAGTTCTTGCAGGGTCTAATGAGACCTCTCATGTCATCTCCAAGTAATATTCAAGTGTGATCAAGTGCCATGTTAGAGAATAGGTCTTCAAAGTGGAGAAAATGCAAATGTTGCAAGTCTAAAAAGGTGATTTTAGGAGGTTTAAGTGATTGATTGAAGGCATCCAGTGGTTGGAGGATAGAGGGGTATCTTGAAGGCCCAATGCAAAAATAATGAGGTCTTTAGACCTCATAAAACTCAAAATATGCTCATTTTTCTTTTCCTAGGTGCCATTGTTCTCAATTTCTGGATTTCACAGTCGTAAAAGGGTGTTTTTAAGTGAGTTTCTTGATAGACCATGACCAAAAAATGATTGGAATGGTGAGAGGGGTATCTCCAGGTCCCAATTCAAAAAGAATGAGGTCTTTAGACCTCATATAACTAGAGAAAATGCCAAAACATAGACCTACAGTCATGTAGAAATAAGAAAATCCCAGGTGAGGCAACACTAAAGAGGCCATAACTTGAGTTTTAGAGGTCCAAAACTCATGAAATTTTGACTGAAAGTTGGGTGCAACATTACAAAACTTTTTCAAATGGTTTCAGGTCCATACACCCCTTGAAGAGAGAGAAAATGGCAAAACACAGGTCTACACCATGAAGAAAATCAGGGTTGACTAGTTCGCTTATGGATGAAGTATGAGTTGGGTGTTTCAGACCTTTTGAAGGCCACCCAAGCTTATGGGATGATGTGTACATCATGTACAGACTTAAAGAAATGATCATCCACCTCAAAAAGAGACAAAATGAGCCCAAGTCATTTCAAACACATCTATGTCACCTACAGGGCAGCAAACATGCACTTCTAAAAGAATTTTTGTTTGAGAGTTTGATGAGGTATTTCTGAGATTTTCCAGCTCCTACAAGTCTGCTGCATTGAGACCTTTCCAATGAGTCCAAGGAGAGAGTTAAGTGAGGTTTAAAACTCATTTTTGATTCCCTAAGCCAATTCAGGGCTTCTTGAGGCCTAGAAAGACCAAATTGGACATTTTTGGGAGTTTCAGGTGGAATATTTGGCTAAAATTTTGCATGGATATCTGTGCCAACATGAAAATGATGTTCCAATGCTTATTAGGCCTCTTCTCCGCCCAAATCATGTAAAATCACCAAGTTGCAAGTTTTCACTATGCATTTGGCAAGCTTGGCAAGATGACAAAGTGAGCATATGAGATGTCAAACCTGTTGCATCAGTTTGAGGAGTTTCACATCATCTCATGAGGTGTCATGAAGAGCTAGCAACATGGTAGAGGAGGTTATGCAGGTTTGTAACCCCCCAATCAAGGAGGGTAGGGCAGTTTCAAGAGAGGTTTGATGAGTCATCAAGCACAACCAAGAAATCCTATGCCAACTTCATGTAGACCATCATCCAATCAAGCAACACATGTTGAGGGCAAATGAAAGGACTGTTCTCTTACCTTCCACTTGGCTTTGTAACTGATTGGTGATGGATGACATCTGTCATAGACTCTCTCCATGTACTATCTCTCTCTTTCTCCTTCTTTCTTCTATAAATGAAGACTTGAATGGCATTGTATGTATCCTCAATTGGAGTATGGCAAAGCCTTGCTCACATAAACACTTTTACTTTGCCTCTGAAGTGAATATATGCTGATATCTAGCCTTCTCAATGCTACAACTAGTGCATGTCCATGGTAGTTTGATGAATGTTAGTGATAGTGTCTGCAACTTCCTCTCGTTTGTCCTATCTCTTTACCTCTTTGTAGCTCGTTAATCATCTTAGCAGGTCATATGAAGTGTGTTACATGGTCCTACAATGGCTAAGTGTGGAGATTGATTCACTAGTGTCTCTTATGAGACTTCTTGTTCATCTCTCTTGGCTAATGTCTTGACCATAACCTTCATATTGAAACACTAATGCTTGGAGATTCATATTGAGTTGTGTAATCAGATTTCAGTCCTAGTTCATGTTCTTAATGCAATATAGGCAAGTGGAGGATACTAAGTTTGGTGCATCGCCTGTCATTTACTTGTTTTCAGTTATCTCTCTCCCTTTTCCTTGCAAGCAATAGGCTTAGTAGTAGTTTCAGGGGTTACATCAAAGGAAGTAGCTGTAATCTAGAGATTCACCTCAACAATTAGGCCACCCACAACGTAGAGGTTTCTCCATGCTATCATCTAAATAAGAAGGCTTGAACAATCTTCTTAAGGGTGCAATTTAGATTGATAACTGTAAGCTTGCAATCTCTAAAATCGGCATATCATGTCTAGTGCACAAAGTTCTTGTGAACTTATGTGATGCATGATCAATCCTGCACAATTGAGCAAGGATCCTTTTGTGCAACCAAGGTATACTAGATTTCATGTCATGCATAATGAGAGTTTGAAGTTAATCACATTTGCAAAGTGACTTAATAAAAACGTGTCAGCTAAACCTGTATCACACCTCAGTGCCAGGTTTCAACACACGATGGGATAATGTCCCTAACAGTTTATGGTGTGTAACTAATTGAAAAGCCAAAGACTCATGATAAAGGTGGCAGTTATCAGATGGATGGAAGGGGAACCGTTCCAACTTCTGTAATGGTTTCCTGTGCATCTATGTATGGATCGAGTGTCATTGGCCTAGGGGTTGGTTATTTTGAAAGAAAAAGGCTTAAGTTGGTGAGAATAGAAACGAAGTTTGCAAAGACTAAGTGTTAGCAAGATTTGTGAGGGGGAAAGCCAAACTAGAGAATCAAGTCTAGTTCAAGTAGAGATTAATGGTGCACCATAGATCTAAATAGAGAGATAGGGTATAACACATTCCTTGAGTGATTTTTGAAATACTGCAAGTAGCAAAGTCTGTAATCAGCTTGAAATAGTGTAATGTGTGTGCAATTGTAATTTCCCTAATAAAATTCAATAAAGATTATCTTGTTGTGTTATGTTCTGCATGCATACTATGTTTTTGCCTTTGTTGAGGGTTTAGATTTTAGGCTGCATGGTCTAAAGTGGTCCTTCGTTGGAACCTCTAACTGTGACTACACCAGACTGGCCTAGACTAGCAAGGGTTGGCACAAAGAAATTGAAATGTATATGTTGTATCAGTTACTATGAGATGATATTATGGTTACAACATATTTGGATGTCAGATATATAGACCTCATATTGAAATATATATGAAAATATTTATGTTGTATTAATTGCTATGAGATTATGTTATGGTTACAACATATTTGGATGTCAGATATATAAACCTCATATGGGCATGTGTCAAGAGACATCCTTTCATTGACAGATAATTATAAACATATAATTAAGTTTTATAACAAGTTCCCACCATGTGATATGCTTTGCTCTCAAAGCATAGGGAGAGAAGGGGGTTGGGGGATTAGACCGTGGGTGGGAGTTGGCAAAGCACTTAGGTCTGCCATTAGACCACACCCTTGCGCCACTCACTGATTGTATGTGACTACTAGGTGTTGTCCATATGGTAACAATTAACTGTTGATCATATAGTTCTAGCTATACAATGAGAGTTGACCGTTGGGTGGACAGAGAATTCAAGGTGTACGGTCCTTTGCCTTTGGTTGCAGAATTGTCCTTTCTTTTATTTCTTAATTTATCTTGAACAACCATTATTTTTTCGGTCCATTCATAGTGTTCTCTGGTGGGTCCCATGACATGAACACTTTACCGCCCACACATAGAGGCTCAAGACTAATCATATGAATATTTTGACATACGCATTGGATATAATTTTAACTGGGAATCAATTATTGCATCTCTGTACCCCATACCATCCTAAGGTGCTAGTCATATTGCCCAATGATTTGACATGCGAGGGATTTTAAATGGCAATGGCAAGAGTAATTTAAATTTGCCTGGTTGTATGTTCTGCCAACCATTACTTTTTTATATAGCCACCCGGTTCTTAATTTTCATACCTTAAATATTGATTGTCCTTTGCTTCCTCCGTTTTTTTAATACCACGACCCTTGATTGAAAAATCCAGTGCCTCAAGTACTGATCATGACCACTTCTTCTGCATCAACATAGCTCCCATCGTCCAATGTGTTAGGATTCTATGTACATCCAAGTCAAGCACATCCTTTGTATCCGATTGCACTTCAAAAATAGGTCTTATTTCACCTTCTATTAAATTTTAATTGCTACTCCACGTAGATGGCCATTGAGGTTGGCAACTTATCATTGAACTTTGCACCTAGGATGTATTCTCTAAACTCTAGTGGGTAAGCCAACTATGATGATGATGGTTCGGAAGGACTTGGCATCACCAACATTTGCTTTTGATCATTGCACTACAAGCCTTGGTCTTCTTCAATCTCCATAATCTCAATGCTATTGCAATTAGGATGGAGCACTTGTAGTGGGTTTGTCTCATCTTTGGAACATGATTGTAACTCCAAAACACCTTGATCATCTATATCTGTTGATTTTTTGATTGGTTGGCTATATTGTAGATAGTAATGGATACAAATATTCTAATACAAAGTCTTTAATACATTTTGTCATTACTATTGCCATAATTTTCTTATTTTTGTGTCCTTTATTTAGGAAAACCTAGAGGGAATGAGATGTCATGGGAGTGGCCTTTGTACAACCTGCAAAAGTTTCACGATACTTTGTTCAAATGCTAGGTTTTCAAGTTCTTTACCTTGACCCCTGCAGACCCATTTCGAGTGTGAACCAGGTCCCGATCTTGGGCCAATACGTGTGGCCTAGATTTTCCCTATGTATGGGGCCCTGCCTAGGCTATTTGTGGGGCGAATCCTAAGGTTCAATTTTTTTTTAAAGTATTTTTTAGTTGAAAAAAAATTAAACCTTGTGATTGATTTTCCCAGATGATGGCACCAAAAGGATCCAGATATAGAAGACACAGTTATGGATGAGTTCAAGAAGTTCATAGCTTGACAAGTCACATCCTTATCACTCTTTGGGACAAGTTTAAGGAGGGCACTCATATGTGATGGAACCTCTATGGCCAAGGATCTGCCTAGAAACGGCCTAGATTTGCCCTATGTATGGGGCCCTGCCCAAGCTGTTTGTAGGGCGAATCCCAAGGGTCAAAAATTTAAAAATAATGTATTTTTTAGTTGAAAAAATCTTAAACCTTGTGATTGATTTTCCCAGGATGGTGGTGCCAGAAGGATCCAGATATAGAAGACAGTTGTGGACGGAGAAGTTCATAGCCTTGACAAGTCACAGCCTTATCACTCTTTGGACAAGTTTAAGGAGGACACTCATATGTGATGAAACCTCTATGGCCAATTGCAACATCTTGCTATCAGCCTTTTGCAACATTATTTTCTTTTAACTTTTAAAAATTAATTAGAATTTAGAACTGAATTCATCTTTGAAAGATTAAAATTGATAACAATTTTAATTTAATGTTTTAACTTTTATCATGTGTGTTAATTTGTGATTAAAATTTGGCATTAACTTTGCCTCTATAAGCTGCAAGTTCCTCTTCTGCTGAGGGGAACTAGAATACATACTCCTTTATCCACTCAGTTAAGCACCAAACAATTGATTACAATAAAGGCGGAGGAACTGGTCTATATGCATTCCAACTTGCCTCCTATCACACCAGCAGCCCAACTACATGGCGATGTATTGAGATGTAAAGCCATAGCATCCTGACTTGGATGCTTTCATTGCCCAGCTTCTATTACTTGATGAAGATGATCAAATCTTGTTCGAGATGGTCATAGAACAAAAACAAAGATCCACTCATTGCAGAAGGAACTCTGAAAAAGAGTTTTTTTGGGCATTACTAAAAAAGGTGCCTTACACCAAATGCCACAGCGCCAGCTATTTCTGCACATGATGAGTTTGTTTGCCAATAGGAATGTGGATTCCCCATTTTTCGCTTTTCCTTGGACCAGAGATGAATGATATAAAAAGACTTGATGCACCGGAATTAGTGAAGATTCAAAGAACTTTCATAATTACTATGATATAGGTGAATTTTAATGTATTTAATAACAAAAGTTTAAGTTTCCTCATTGAACGTCAACTGTGGCAAACTATTTACAACTCTGACAAGGTGCCAGATACTAAGACTTGAAGCTATAGTGCGAGAAGCAGATTGTAATTTGTTTCTTAATGGTCAATCTTGGTGCTTCCATTGAAAAGAAAAGGGTCCATTCAGAAATAAATTGTTCAATCTTAATCGAACCAGAATTAGGCAAGTCCTCACCTATAAAGAAAATTGAAGGTAAACCTGCAGAAGAAAATTCCTATGAGGTGGGAGAAAAGACAAGAATTGTTGTGCTAACATCCATGGATGACAAAGGCCGGTCAGTGGAAGTACAGTACAGCCCATTAAAATAACACCATCAGGGAGTGTTTAAAAAATATCGCCTTAAAAGAAAAAGCAACAGTTGGAATACAAAATAACCAAAGCTTATAAAAATTGGTAAGCCCAAATTTTTTAAAACTGAGAACTAAGAAATTACAGCAGAATACAATCCAAGCTACACAAACCATCCCAAGAGATACCAGAAAACCACTAGTCATGAGTATCTATAGCAGCAATGCAGTTTGTAGGATCCTCAAACGGTAAGTAGCCCATTTTCCAATAAAAATTCAAGAACCTTATATATTTACCAAAAGAGTCCAAACGGTAACAGAAAATGACAATTTTTAGAGTAGATATGACACTACACAGATTCACCACAATTAACTTGTCTCCTTGAACTGCATACAGAGCTGTGACTCGCAGTAAAATTGTTTAGTTTTAATTTAACAGCTACTGTAGTCGTCAATCCCTTGTCAGAGTAGTTTGAATTTTTGCCATTTTCCTCCAGATTTTCAAAATATGGGATTTTCATCACAGTGAGTGCAAATAACATAAAAAATTAATAGCCTCCAACGGGAGATTTGTGTAGTCTAGAGCTGAAGCATCTCCAGCATCTCTGTTGGGGTTCTGCGAGGCCTAGCTTGTAGATGCTGCTTGTGCATTGGGCCCATAAACAGGAAATTCTCTTTTGTCTGCCTGAGTGGGAAACAATAAGTAGCACTCAATGCAAGGTTGAGAAATGCCACCAAGGGACTGTGATGCAATAGCATCCCAGTTCACAAGCAATCTTGCGTCATCCAAAAACATACTTGGGTTAGCAATAAGTAGTTTTTTGCAGTGCTTAAATATGTGTAACCCTGGAGAGTTGTTTTGCACAACCTTTGTGTGTGCACTGAGTTGTTTTGCAAACCCCTTTGTGTGTGTGCTGAGTTGTTTTGCACAACCCTTTGTGTACATGAAGAGTTGCTTTCATGCAGCCCTTTTGGTGTGTGCAGCCTGAAGAGTCCAAAGAGCAAAGACTTATGTTTTGTGCAACTAGCGAAGTCTTGCACAAGCTTTGTTTTGGAGATCTCGGCAAAAGGAGTATGAAGTTTTGCGTAGATCTGTGAAAGGGGAAGGCCTGCATGACTGGGAGACTTGAACAACATTTCTTGTTCTATGGAGTTCTGCGAATCCTACGATGAGTTGTGAGCTTGAAGATTCATGTGCAACATTATGTTGGAGAAGTCTTGCGCAAACCTTGCGATTCATCCAATCTACAAGGTTGCGAGGTAAGCTTGCAATCTCTAAGATCAGCATATCATCTCTGGTGCACAAAGTTCTTGTGAACTTCTGTGATGCATGATCAATCCTGCACAACTGAGCAAGGATCCTTTTGTGCAACGAAGGTATACTGGATCTCATGTCATGCGCAATGAGAGTTTGAAGGTAATCACATTTGCGAATTGACTCAATAAAAACGTGTCAGCCAAGCCTTTGTCATACCTCAGTGCCATGTGTCAATACATGATGGGATAATGTCCCTAACAGTTTATGGTGTGTAACTAATTGAAAAGCCAAAGAGTCATGATAAAGGTGGCAGTTATCTGATGGATGGAAGGCGAACTGTTCCAACTTCCATAACGGTTTCCTGTGCATATATGTATGGATCGAGTGTCATTGTCCTGGGGGTTGGCTATTTTGAAAGAAAAAGGCTTAAGTTGGTGAGAATAGAAACGAAGTTGCAAAGACTAAATTTTAGAAAGATATGTGAGGGGGAAAGCCAAACTAGAGAATCAAGTCTAGTTCAAGCAGAGATTAATGGTGAGCCATAGATCTAAATAGAGAGATAGGGTATAACACATTCCTTGAGCGAATTTTGTAATACTGCAAGTAGCAAGATCTGTAATCAGATTGAAATAGTATAATGTGTGCGCAGTTGTAATTTCCCTGATAAAATTCAATAAATAGTGTCTTGTTGCGTTATGTTCTGCATGCATACTGTGTTCATTGCCTTTGTTAAGGGTTTAGATTTTAGGCTGTGTGGTCTAAGGTGGTCCCTTCGTTGGAACCCCTAACCGTGACTGCATCAGACAGGCCTAGACTAGCAAGGGTTGGAACAAAGAAATTGAAATATATATGTTGTATTAATTGCTATGAGATGTACAGTTAATATTATGGTTACAACATATTTGGATGTCAGATATATATACCTCATACTGAAATGTCTATGTCGTATTAATTGCTATGAGATGTGCAGATGATATTATGGTTACAACATGTTTGGATGTCAGATATATAAACCTCATATGGGCATGTCTCAAGAGACATCCTTTCATTGATAGATAATTATAAACATATAATTAATTTTATAACAAGTTCCCATCATGTGATATGCTTTGCTCTCAATGCATAGGGAGAGAAGGATGCATAGCCATAGAAGATTGATTTTCTCACGATGCCTCTTCTCTTGGTAGATTATTCTCTCTATAATTCCTTTAACAGGGTAAATACTACATCAAGCCACAAATGCTGGCACCCCTTCCTTTAATAAGGTAACTACTAACATCAAGCCACAAATGCTGGTACCCCTTTTTAAATCATTCTGTCCATTTTATGGGATGATACCAACTTGGCTGGTGCTGGTTTGAATCCATGAAGTTTGTGTTGAGGTAAAAATACTTGGAGATTCATTAAATATGTATTGAATTCTTGTAACCAATCAACACCAGAACTATATCAACTCCAGCCAAAGGCAAAGTGTAGAGAGTTTCCTGCAGTGTATAATCCTGCATAATCAATGATTTTTGTATCATTATCACTTCTTGATTGATGCTCAGGATCATGAAAAAATAATTTTTTACAACTATTTTTTTGGTTGAAATTATCCATCTTTCCCATTGTAGTATGAACCAAAAGTAGTTTGGTGAAGCTGAGGTTCTCTATTCTCAACTAGAAGGCTCAGGTATAGATCCTATGTTGACACGATGTTCTTTGTTAAAATATACAAGCTTTATACATTGCATCTTGGATGGTTTGTGTCTCATGCCTATGCAACTCGTCCCTGATATCGAACCAAAAACCTCTAATATAGGTTTCTAACAACAGATATTTAGGAAAAATCTTCACAAAAGTTGGTAAGGTCTCTCAGTCTAAGGAATATCAACTAAATGATACGGTTAGGAAAAGTTGGTTGCATTGGCCAATTGAGATAACATTTATAGAGGTTCAAACTATTTTATAGAGAATAACCAACAAATCAGTTGCAAGTGATTCTGAATCTTTCACTGTTTATTATAGAAACTACACTACCAAAGGAACATCAATCATGGTATAGTAAATACATACCACAATGCAGCATGGAAGAATGTGAGAGTAATCACGGTTTGTGTTATATAGGTAGTGCTATTGTTTAGTGCACAGAGGACATGATAAAATCGTACATCATACTATTTATATGATAAGAAGACTCAACGGTTGTTAGTTAAACACAACCAGCCACAATCAAACATAATTAAAAAGAGTCATTTCAAAACTACTTAAAGCCAACAGTACAATCATTAATAACATAACAAGTCAGCTACTAAAATATATAATTAATAGTACATGGATAAGAATGACAATATTAACATGGTGTTCTATATTTAGAGTCAATATGAAAACAGTTTGAAATCAGGGAGCCTAAGTGAGCTTTTTGCCAAGTCTAGGCTTCACGATACAGCTGGTTTATTGATCAAGTTTCATAGTAGAAAATCTGATATTGAAAAAAACTTGAGAATGTCTTAATGTTCCGACTTTTGGTCCCTTAGACTAATTATTCTTTTGAACGTCATTAAAATCTTTCATTTCATTTCATCATTCAGTCTACATCATCCGGAGTCCAGACACAACCCATATACAACATGAGAAAAATAAGACTGACGAAAAAAAACAGAATTCCAAGCACCTGGAGTTGAAAATTTGAGACAAAAAGTCTGAATGTGCGAACAAGTGCTGAAAGCTGATCTTGTCCGCGCAGAACGATTGGCTGAAGATGAATTTGAAAATCCCATGAATCCGATAAACATTTCGTCTTTTATTTTATTTTTTTCATGTTGTTTTCATTTCCGTCAAATCCTCCGTGGTTGGGAAGGAAAAAGTTGTGTAGGAGAAAGTGTATGGAGATGAAAAATCCATGAACTAACAGAGAAGGGAGGGCTCATTAGGATCACACATGGACATAACGGGGCTTAACTGCAGACTGGACATACGATCTAATAGTTTGTGGGTTGTACATGGAGGATGGAGAGAAGGAGGTCCTTTTATGCTTTCACCCTTCTAATTATCAGTTAGATAATTTGTTATTTTGCCGTTCACTTTTAATTCCTCCTTTAACCTTTATATTATTTTTTAACATTCACCTTTATAATTATCTTGACTTTTGTATTTCTCCCCCAAGGTTATTTATACAGGTACTTTTAATTTTCTTCTCATTAATTTTCAACTCGCTAATATTTTATACTTTCAATTCTATCATTCCTTGCTTTGATTGTCTCGCTTCGAAGCCCACCTACTCGTTCACAACTTCTTCACACATCGTACCATCGAAATGTTACATTGCATTGCCTCGTTGTTCATTACTTCATAGACTTTAAGTGGCCCCAGCCTAAGCACTTTAATTATTAATTGCTTTGTTTTCTATCAACCAATATTTTTTAATATAAGTGCCCTTGGCTTGAATTTTGTATGCCTTTGCATATTTATCATTCTCGTGCTTCCTTCATCTTTTAACACAAGTACTCTTGAATTTTAATTCATGGATTGCAAGTATTTAATGTAACAACACTTTCTCTACCTCAACATTGCTTCAGTCGGCAAATGTGTCATGATTGTCAAGGAGAGCATAGTTGCATTCAACGATGCTTCCAAAACATGGCATACTTCAGGTGGGCATACTTTTTCCAGTGTAATTTTATTCTTAGACCCCAAGTGCATTCTTATTGTGTCGGCTATCCTTTCAAATTGGTGGGCCAAATTATCACCAAACTTTGCATCCCTAACGTATTTTGTGAACTTAAGAGGGCAAGTCAATGTTACGTTGACAATTCAAAAGGACTTAGCATCATTGACATCTACTTTTGGTCATCTCGTTGCAAGCCTTTATGTTCTTTTATCTCCATGACTTCAATGTTATTGCAACCCAGTTGTAATACTTCATAGTCATCCATTTACCAATGGAACAGAGGGTTGAGGGATTCCATCTCATCTTCGGAGCACAATTGTAACTCTAAGACCCCTTCATCGTTTGGCTCCATTGTACCGTAGTTCCAATCCACCAAATGTTCTTCTTTAGAGTTCAAATTCGATTAGTTTGATGAGGTTGCTTTGTCACTCACTACTTAATTCTTCAAATCTATGGGATATTTCTAGTCTTTGTTTTAAATGGAAATAATATTCTTTTTCTAGTTATGGTCAAAGTGGATTGCTATCAACCATCCTTGCCCTGATGGTGCATCATAGCCGTCTTTTTCAATTTGATGACTCCAAAATTTAGCACAAAGAGTTGGGTGCCAAAAATTAACTTTTGAGCCTTCAGAAATCCCACTGCCTTTACCATGCTAATTGGCTCTCATTAATTGGAAGGTTGACAACCAAATAGTGGGCTTTCCAAGACTCTTCCAAGTTTCCTCCAGAGTAACATTCACACCAAAAGCGTTGTTGGAAATAGTATTCGGAAAATTCCCTCCCAGGATTTCCATAAGCATGATTACTGGCTATAGGGTTGTGTTCATTGTCAAGAGCATAAGATCTATCACTTGATCAATCGATAGTGGGAGTTTGTCAATGGGTTATGTTGTCATATGAATCTTGCACCCGCTTGATCACTATTTGACTCAATGCAACAATGGGAACATCCCTAGGGTGTGGGACCTTGGCTCCTTGGGATGGACCTCTAGAGAAGGCCAACGCTTGCCTAAACTAAATGCCCTTGCTGTAAGATCAACGTGTAGGCCTAAAACACTACTAGAAAGACTTATTTACAGTTGTTGTTAAGCTTCTTGTCATGGAAAAGGGAATAGGATTTGTAGATGATATTTAGGGATTATATATCACTTCAGTCTTGTACACTTGGCAAACTCAGACCTTAGTTGTTCCTCTCAATTTTGGACCTTTCTCACTTTTTAAAGTCTTGCATTTGCTCTATCTTGTGTCCCTTGACTTATCTCTTGGTATGATCAGTGTTATGTTGATGACCTAGACCTTTTATCTTACCCAAAATGCTTAAAATATGCTTATCTTATGTCTCTACAAGTTTTGAGCCTATATCTATTTTCTAATTGCCACGACACAAGCGTCAGTCCCAAACCCTTGTGTTGATGATAGTGCCATACCCTAATGTAAGTGTATAGTTCCCTAAAATCATCCAATTTACAAATGAAACATATCGTAATGGTTGGCCTAAGTACTTTAATGCGAGTTATTTTTTGATAGGAGTGGTATATATTCACAATCACTCCTCATTCAAACCTCACCTTGAAACTTCTTACCTACTGACCAAGCAATTTACAAAAGGCTTGCAATCAAGCATTCATGTGAACAAAACTTTCCTATTTTCTCCTATTTTTATATCAGTCATACGGACAACACATCTATATGTCTGAAGTACTGAAGGAGCAACGCAATAGCTATATTTTTTAAGTTACAAGCTAGGCCATTATTGGACTTGCTTTCCACATATTGCATGATTCACACACAAGCCAACACATAGAGAATAACTACATCAGTCTGAGGCCCTCTTCGGAGTATTGACTATGTAGGAAGCGCTCATTGATAAAATGGTCTTTGGGATCAATTCAACACCGTGTGTCCACTAACCCATTTTTTCCAAGGTCACTATTATGAACTAGGATTTTATAATTTTACAAGGAGTGACAATTCATGACCTAAATTTGAATGCATCATAATGAAGGCGAAGACAAACCCAAAAGACATCCAAGTGGTTGCATTTTTTCTAGCAGGTATTCCGTATAGGAAACCTGTGTTCGGTTCATACAATAACGTCGATGCAACCATCCAATGTTGACACAAGTGTCCGCAGCTCTAGAGGCACTTAATCCATAATTTGGCTACTATTCTAGAATCCTCTTCCAGTCCACTTACAGCTTGTTCTAGATCCAAAATTGTGTTAACATCAGAACTAAGTACATTGTTTCTTTGTCATTTCCATATCTAGCATAGTTGTACTTACTATTTTAAACCTATCTCAATTTAATGAATTCAACGTATGTTAAGTATGAGTTTAGCATTTAATTGGTCTGCTGTAGATTTAATTATCACCCTTGTGCATTGTCATTTCTATATTTTTAACCCTATCTACCAAGTAAGATCCTTATCCAAATTTAGGGTTAAACATTTGGTGAACCCAATTCGTATGAATGCAAACATTTCTGATTCCTAGGGTTTTCAATCAACTAGGATTTTAGATTGTTGTACTTTTTCATTTTATGTTTATATTATTATACATGCAACCTAGGTGTAGCCATAGATTGGGAGATGTGCCTTTTGAACACTTTGAACTTCCCCTCCCACCACCTAAGATGTCTCAAACCAGTGAGGGACCTAATCCTATGGATCATGATGATACCAATGTTGAAAATGAAAAATATTACAACATAATACTTCTAATGGAGGCATAGATTATGTCTTCCAACCTTTGTTTCTTAAAACTACTATTGCTACATCTACCATGGGGCTAACAAATGTTTCAACTCAAATACCGGTTTCTATGCCTATTCAAATCATGATTACATCCCCTTTGGTGACTACTCAGCTTGTTAATATAAATCCCAATGGGTCCACAGTTCAAACACTCCAAGTTATAAAGACCTTGGAAGACAAAGTTACAAACATGAACAAAACACTTTAAAATCTCATGTTATTGATTCCTAAGATGTGTTGCATAATCCGCTTGCACTTGAGATATCTTTGCACTATTTGCCAGTTGGTTTTCATGCACCTAATTTCACATTTTATGATGGCAAGGGTGATTCTGAACATCTTTGATCTTTTTATGTGGCATGCTTTGACTATGCCTCCAATGATAAACTTTTGACCAAATTATTCCCAAAAAGCTTCAAGGACTATGCCTTGAGGTGGTTCTATGATTTACTTCTCCAATTTGTGAAAGAATTCAAATATTTTGCAAATCAATTTTTGGCACTTTTTTTCAGTAATATTTCCAAAAAGGTTTCATATGCTCAAATTGTCAAAATTAAACAAGGAACAAATGAACCCATTAATGAATGTGTCTTGAGGTACAAGACAATGTTAGCAAAAATGACTAATAATATGGTAGATAAAGAGTTGCAAGATATATTCAAGCAAAGTTTACTTGTTCCTTTAGATGAGTTCATTGTTTTCAATAAGCTCAAACCTTTTGATGACTTATGCCATGTATAGAATGGTGAAATGAAGTTTATTTTATTGAATAAGCTCAAGTATGTAGCAAACACACTAGTTGCATCTGCATCTAGTACCAAGTTTACAATCAAACCAAGTTATAAGGTAAAACTTCATGAGCCTAAAAAGGAAACAACCACCACGATTAAAACAATTTCATAGCAACCTAATTGACTTGTCTTATCTAATGTACCAAGTAGACAATTTACATGCTTATTTGAGTCTCCTGCTTCATTTCTCTCGTGACTAGTAGAGTGTCATCTTATATCTCTCCCTCATCCTATAAAGGTTGATATGAATAGACTTATACCCAAATGATATGATGCAAATGCTTATTGTGATTATCACCAGAGCCCAGGACATTCTACGAACAAATGTTTTACCTTGAAGCATAAGATCCAAGACCTCATCAAGGTATTTTTTAAGGATTGAAAAAAAAATATAGTGTGGAAAGGTAGGCAAATTCTCAAGCCATTATCAAACATAATAGAGGCAAATAATTATCAATTTCTAATAGAGAGCATATGAATTTGATGAATGTTTGATATTCAAGAAATTACCTAAGGCAAAAAATATATATAAAAAAATGTTGTGAAATGAATGATAATTATTATAATTAATATGTATGTACTTCAAAAAAATACTAATTATGCTAGCGTCTTGTGATTTTAATTCTAAATATTTTACCAACACATTGTGACCCTTAACTTCAAAAGTTTATTGGCTCCATGAGAACAAATAAATTATAAACTCCAATGGAAAGATGGTAAAATTTCACCATTTTTGGCTTCGTGAAAACTTATTAGACTAATCATACAAAAACACAAGTAGGCCAATGGAAATAATTAAAACTTTACTCCTTTCGAGTAAGATGTGTCTGAGCTAATATCAAAAGGAATGGATTTGATACAGAGACATTTACAATTTTTTTGAGATTTTTGTTTTAAGTTAACATTGAATATATTCATAGAGTCTACCCATAAATTTATTTAACAATGATCAAAATATTGAAAATTGAACAATAAAACTAGAGTTAATAGTACTTGATTGACCTTGATGGTGAAAGTGAAGGTGGTGCTTCAAGTTATTACCAAATGAGCCACCAAATTTGGTGTATGTGACCCCTTAGTTGAATCCTACAAGAGGTTTATGCTCATTATTTTACCCATTGGAGTTTTCCAAATCATAAAAAGTTGATTTTAGAAGCACACGCGAGCAAAAAGTATTGGCACCTATGCTTATTAACTTAAACATAGGCCTTGAGCTTAAATCTCCTTGTTTGATGGAAAACATAATACATAGGGTGTCCTAAATATTTTCTGGGAGATATTTTTGTTGGTTTGAGTATAATACCGGTTAAATCATTAATCATACAATATATATAAATCAAATACATGTAAAAAGATCTATGATTTATTATTTGAATGGCCTTACACACTGATATGTCCTGCACAATAACAAGTGTGTGAACTTACACTGGGAAGAAAATCCTAATACAATCCAGTTTCGTTACTAAAGCATAATCAAGTTTAACTTAGCAAATGTGAAACTATTTCTTCTAACTTGTTTTAATCTAAATACTCAACAAATGTAATCATGATACAATGAAAATTGAACTAATGCTCACATATTTAAGATTTAGAAACATCATGTTCAACCATTCTAAAGCGCAATACAACTACCGGGTAAGAGGATGTTCATTATTTATGGTAGAAGACTCGAAATCAAAGGCAGAAGATCAAATTGCTATTCATTTTAAATTCAGACAACCAGAATAGGAGGCGTTAAGGTAAAGAATAGCATCTCTAGAACAAAATCTACTTATGCGCAATCTCAAGGCATAAAATGACAAAATAACACAAGAAATACTAATTTCAGAACTAATAATTGTACAGTAGTGAAAGAAACACATTGTGCAGAGTAATTGTATAGACCAAGAACTAATAAAAGCTTTCTTCGTTACAATTTTGTTGAACTCTAAGTTACTAAAGCAAAAAGGAAACATTCTCAGTTACTAAATAAAAAAAAACCAAAGACATTATGGAATTAAAAAATCAAACTGAATTCAAATGAAAATAGCTTTTGCAGAAGAATTCAACCTTACCAAGCCAACGACAAGAAAACGGTAGATAAAAAAAAATGGAAGTGAGAACGTTAATGTTCAACAAGAATGTGGATTCAAGGTAGGATTTTCCATTTTTGTTTCCTTCTCTTAGTGAATTTAGCCACATTCACGTGAAAGGTTTTTGGCTATATGCGTAATTTTTATATTATATACCATGATTTTAGGGCGAACAATTAACAAACTATTCTTTAATAAAAATTTGCTTCACTCAATAAAATTGCCATAAATTTTGTCAATTGACAAAAATTCATCCCTAAAAAATACCCTGGACCTTATTGATGACCAAAAGATTACATTTGATGATCCTCTCAAGGAATCAAGTTCACAACTTGGTGATCACCATAAACATGAAATATTTAACAATTCCTTGCAAGACCATTCTAAGAAGGAACCAAAAATGTGAATGGCATATAATGCACATCTTCCTCCATCACATCATAGACACCCAATAGATGGGATTCTTGGTACTTATATATGACATTTACCTTTTATGATTTAGAGACCTATTACTTTTGATGATAGTGAGGATAATGATGATGACTCTTAACTTCATTCTTTATTCATTCGAGCATTCCTTGATGACCAACCTATACACAATGTTATGATTGATAATAGTATAAGTATAAATGTTTGCACCATGACATTACTTGTGCATCTGGGTTATACTCATCATGATTTACATCCTTCTACTAAATCAGTTAGAGCATTCAATGAGACCTCCTAGAAGGTTCTTGGTGAGATTGACCTACCTTTATAGGTTGATACCGCACATGTGATTACTACCTTTATAGGTTGATACCACACATGTGATAACTACCTTTTCAGTTATACCTTCTACAAGAATATTTGATATGTTATTGGGAAGACCTTGGATTCATACTCTTTGAGTGGTACCTTTTATAGTGCACGAGTGTGTTAAAGACATCCATGCCAATCAGATAATTACAGTTTATGGAGTTCCATATAAGCATCCTCTTTAACAAAATAAATTTATATCTAGATAGTTAATTATCAAGCCTACTAAGGCTAATCCACCGCAAAAGGGTAAGCAACAGGGAATCCCCTTTACTAGGTAGCCAATACTCGCGAGTCCATTACATTGAAGACATATAGTGGGTTTCACATAATTCTCATCTTCTATTACACAACGTATTCAAACATCCATAACACCTAAACATGTTTCTACTATTTGTATTCCAAATAAACCACATAGCACACAGAGATGGGTTCCATGAACCCCTATTCCTTATATTTCTACTTCATGACCTCAGAGTCTTATTAATACATACACAAAACATCACCAATATTACAGTGATAGATTTTGCACTTATACATTCTTCTTGCTAGTACCACAAATTCCTTGCACTAGGTTATGAGTGGGGAGATACTTATGACCATCCTTTGCCCATGAGATCATAGGATGATCTTTCCTCTTCATAATATTCCCAAAATACCAAAAAAATATTAAAAAAACTTCGAAACTCCAAAAATATTTCTGGCACCTACATACTCTATTGGCTCCTTGGCATATATGTGTTAGTTCCATGTTAATGGATGGCATACTAGTTACTCCTACATACACATGTTTATCTCGCTTATACTAGAGTGTGATACAAACATACACATATACATGATTTATTCCTATTTTAGATGTTGGGCCTTCCCTCTACTCGTGTCATATGGACATTTGGAGCATCCACCTCTATGATTTTGATATACACAGGGTATATCATTCTATGGTCACTTTACATTATCATTTTTTGAACTCATATATGTACTTACATATGTCTTTATCCGTGATTCTATCTTATACATGGTGCTTGATATGTTATGCACTTGAAATTTTGTGCTAACATTTTTGATCCATGGGCTATTATGATATGTTTATGTAGGTTGTTTATGTTTTTCTATATGCACTTCCTTGAGTGTCTTGCCTTGCTATTGTCTTGATTGTTCAAGCATTTGACTATGCTCCTTTGTTGCGACCCCCGTGCCTATGTGTGATTTCTTTGACATTTGAATATGTCATTGTTTATTATAGGGTCATTTGAATATGTCATCCTTATTTTTGTGGATATTTGACTAAGTTATGTCCCTTTGATTGTGTGACATTTGAACATGCCCCTTGTTTGTGGTCTACCCATTATATGTTGACTTACTTTTGAGTTATCTTGTGTGTGTACTTATTTATTTTTTGATCTTATCTTATTACTATCTAGACGTTATGATATTTATCATGTATCTTAAGACTTCATGTGATCACATTGTTCTATGTGCTTCAATGTTACATTTACCTAGACATGTTCTTCTATATGCTACATGGTTCCTGCTGTAGCGTAGGATAACACCCTTGTGGGAGAGTTTCTCAAGCTCTCTCACTCGTAGCTACAAACATTGGGACAACCTCAGGGTGTGGGTATCCTGTAGTGAGGTTGAACCTCTAGGCTAGTTCCTCAGATGCTTCACTTCAGCTTTTATTTTCCATGCTTAAATCTATTGTTGACTAAAGAAAAGGGATAGGAGCATAACATAAAAAAAAATGAGCTAAGAGAGGTGATGCACCAAATAGAGAGTGATCCACATAAGCACGAAATAAAAACTAATTTAGCATAAGATAATTCTTGCTCACACAATCTCACAACTAGTTAATTTGTAAAAGTGTTTCATAAAATAGGCTCACTAAACCATACATGAAGCAAAGAGGAATTTTAAAATCCACACCAAGCATCCATTAATGGTATAAAGAGCTTAAGTTTAGACCTGCAACTAACTTGAAAATAGCTAAAAATAGGTAAGAAAAAAGGACATTGGATATGGAAGAACACTTCTTCACAAGGCCATCATGCACAAGCTTGCTAAACATAATTTTCAGGTAAGAGATAGGTAAAAATTGATCTTTATTGCTTCAAAAGGTCTTTCTTACAAATTTTGACAGGGTTTCTCCTTGTCAAATGAGGATATATTTTGTATGGGGGAGCCAACAGAGATATATGAAAAAAGGGAAGAAAAAAAGAGAAGAGACAAGCAAACAAAATTTAATAAATGAGATCTAACTACCCTCCGTGAATTCTCACCCACATTTGGGTTAATTAGAACTAATCCTTTTTCAATAAATTAACCACCATTAGCTCCAATGGTATTCAAGCCCTCTCATTGGTTGATAAACACACTAGAAGACAAGGACTTGTTGAGGATGATGATGTCATGATCCACTAAAAAGAAAAAGTCTAGGAACATCTTTAATGCTCGAGTTACCTTTTTTAATCACATGATCTTCATCTTTCACTTCCACACCATCCTTCACTTGTCTTACACGTATAAGGACAAAATCTCCATAACTTTGAATCTGGATTGAGTCATGCTACCTCTGAATTGAGCATCTATTTTTTGGAGATAATGGCCATGTTGAAGGATGAGAGCCTCTCCATTAATTGTATACACCAGCTCCTACTTTGAAACCTGGGCCAAATCTTTTTCTATAGATGGAAAACCAATCTAAAGACATTGGTTTTTCGGTATCCATTTATGTCGATACAAGTCTATAAATTGTGTAGGTTTTTTTAATCTTTTTAAATTCCAATGACTACTTGCAGGGGTTTAGATTTTGACATTTGTGGGCTCGTCATCAATTCCTTTGGACAACTTGTTTCGGCCATTTTCTTTAGACAATTTGTTTAGACCCTTCTCACAGACAATTTATCTGAAGAAATTAATGTCTTTAGACTTTATGAAAATGCCCCTTTTCGAAACGGAGGTACCATTCAACTTTCTTGAAAGTGACCCCTTTTTTTATCCTTTGAAATTTTGAAAAAACACTTTGGAAGAATCGAAAATCACCCTTCAAAAGAATTGAGAATCACCCTTCAGCTTATCTATTTGGACCTTTCAGAAAGAAGACCCCTTCAAAAATTTGAAAAGACCCCTCCAACTTTGTGAAAATGATCTTTCAAAAAAAAAAATTGGCCCTTTGCGAAGGAAAAGTACCTTTCAAAAAAGTTGAAAAGGTCCATTGCGAAGGAAAAGTAACTTAGATTCCTTTGAGTGGACTATTGGAATTTGAAAATGCCTTCGACCTCTTTGAAATAGTCCTTCAGAAAAATTCAAAAGGGTCCCCTTTTCCCTGAGAAAAGACATCTTTCAAAACTTTGAAAATAACCATTTTTTCCTTTGGAAGTGTCCTTCAAAAAAATGCAAGAGCTTTAGTATGTGGGCCAAAAATGGCCAACATTTCTGGTGACTCACATGGAAGCATGCCTGCTATGCTTGAGAACCCAGACCACTTGCCTTGCCTAGTCTATTGGGCATACAGTCATTAGCCTCTACAACTGAGCTGGTCTAAAATTGGATACAAGGTTGACCCTCTCTGAAACTTTCTCTTGAAGCAACAAGGACAACAAGAACAAAATAAACACTGTGCCCAAGGCACTTAGGGAAGCGAAACACACAATTGAAAAGATGTGCACAAAGCACTTAGGAGAAAACAAGAAAAACTATATAGAATGTACAATATATACAATGGCTACAAACTCTTCTAATAGCAAGGATTTAGATGAATCCCATTGATTGGGATGGGTAGTACCTCTCCATCTAGATGGGCCAGTTGAAAAGTATTGTCATTTGCATCCGTGGATCAAATAAGGACCACTCCACAAGCTGTCAAATTTGGTATGGTTGCCTAGCTTGGCCTTATTTGAATCTCACTTGAGGACTAGGTCCCCTTCTTTTAAGTCCCTTGTTATGGATCTCTTGTCAAAGACTTTCTTGACCTGAGCTTGATGTGATTCTAGTGATTTCATTACAAGGTTTCTTATTTCTTCAAGCTCCATGAGTTCTGCCAGTCTCACATTCATGGGATCATCTTTTGTTAACACCAACTGATGGGTTAGCTCTAATGCAGACAACTCCATAGAAATGGGCAACTTGGCCTCCCTTTCATGTACTAAGACATATGGAGAATTGCCAATGGAAACTTTAGGAGTCACCTTGTCAACCCACAAGGCTATCTTTAGTTTGGTGTGTCATGCCCTCTAATTCTCTTCCATAATTCTCCTAATGATTTAAAAAAAAAAAATTATTTTTGGACTCAGCTAGTCTATTTTCTTGAAGATAATAATTGGAAGAGGTGCTAAGGTAGATGCTCATCTTGAGAGCCCATTCACTTGTTTTTAGACCATGGAATTCCAATGCATTATCAGAGATGTTAGTGGATGAAACACCAAACTTGGTCACAATGTTGTCATAAAAGTTTAAGACTGCACCTTCATTAGCTTATTTCAATGCAATAGCTTCCACCCACTTGGTAAAGTAGTCAATTGCAGTAAGCACCCATTTATGTCCTACACTTGATGGAGGGTTGATCATTCCTATGAAATCTAGCCCCCATTGCATGAAAGTTTGCTCTACCTAAATTGGGTTGAGAGGAAGGGTTGCTAATCTTTACTTACCCACAAAGAAAGAACACTTTTGACACTTTCTTACGCATGCATATGCATCTTTGAAAAGGTTTGGCCAATAATAACCAACCCTCATTATCTTTGCTACTATGGTTCTAGGTACAAAATGACCTCCTACAGGTCCATCATGGAATTTCTCCAAAAGCTTGGTCAGTTGGTCATTATCTATGCACCTTAGGAGCACTCCATTGAGGTCATTTTTAAATAAAACCCCATCAACCAATGCATAAGGTATGGATTGAAGTCTAAAATACCTTCTTTTTGCCCTATCTATACCCTGAGGGCACTCACTTATTATCAAGAAACGTGTCATATCCTGGAGCCAACTAGTGTGAGGTGGAGGTGCATTTGTTTGTGGGTTATCTTATGTTACCAAGATGACCTCTTTGTCTTCATGAAGGTCATCGACCATATGCCAACACAAGCCTTTACCTCTTACTAGCTTATTGACCTTGATCTCTACATCATACTCCATGACCTTGGTAATCCAACCAACTCTCTTTTCATTCAAGTCTTTGTTAAGAAGGAAGTCTTTCACTCTAGGATGAGACAACATAAGATAGATTTACTATTGGAGAGTATTGACCTAAATTTTTTAAGGCTTCTTAATGCTACAAGGACTTGTTTTTCTACAAAAATATACCTCACCTCATACCCCTGAAGCCCCTGACTAAAAAATGCTATTGGATGATCAAGTCCTTCACCATTATTTTGCATCAGCATCGTTGATATATTATCAATATTGACAAAAGCATACAATATGAAATCCCTTGAGAAATTAGGATTCATGAGTGTGGCTACTTGGGCAATGGCTTGTTTGATAGCCTCAAATGTTGATTTACCTTCATTTGACCAAGTGAACACTTGGTTCTTCTTCAACATAGCAGTGATGGGCTTGACCAAGTTTGCAAAACCAGGTATAAACCTTCTCACAAAGTTTATTTTCTCAAGGAAACTTTGGAGTCCCTTCTTATGCTTGGGTAAGGATAAGGTCAAGATGACACTTATCCTATCAGGATCAATAGCTAATCCTTGTTTTGAGACAATGTGTCCCAAGAGTTTGCCTTCATGAACAACAAACACACACTTCTTGGGATTCAAAGAGATCCCATACTCTCTACATCTCTCAAAGATCAATCTCATGTGGTCCATGTGTTCATTGGCATCCTTGGAGAGAACTATGATGTCATCCAAGTATACCAGCACCATTTGATTCAGTAGCCCTTAGAAAGCCATGTCCATTTCTATTTGAAAAGTAGACCCAGCATTTGATAGGCCAAAAGACATATTTTGGTATGCATACGTGCCCCATTTGGTGGTGAAGACAATCTTGTATTGATCTTCTTCCCTTACCAACACCTGATTGTATCTCAACTACCCATCCAAAAAGAAAAACATTTTAAACCTGCAACTATTTGAAGAAGTTGCTCCATGGATGGTAGAGGGTAATGGTCCTTCAAAGAGACCCTGTTCAGATCTCTAAAGTCAACACACAACCTAATCTCCCCACTCTTCTTCCTTATAGGCACCAAATTGGCTACCCATGATGAGTGTTTGATGGGAAAGATAATCTTGGATTCAATCAACTTGGTTAGCTCTTTTCTCATAAGCTCTTCTATTTTGAGGTTGATGGGCCTTTGCTTTTGCCTCATAGGCTTAGCATTAGCCTCCAACTCTATGGTATGATGGGCTAACTTTGGATCAAAACCTTTCAAGTCACTATATTCTCAAGCAAAGATATTTGAATATTCCTTACAGAGTTCAATGAAAGCATGCCTTTCTATCTCATTGCTTACCTTCCGAAGCTTGAGGAGCTTGTCTTTGAAAATAAGGACTCTTTCATAGTTCTCTTCATCAGTTGACATCACTACCTTGTCTTTCCTCATATGGTCTCCCTCATGGAAAAGACTTTCAAGGGTGATCAATGCTTTATGAAGCTTTTTAGATTTTAGTTGAACAATTTGATCCTCATACTGGTGTTGAAATTTACCTTGGTTGGCAGAGGAGAACTCTACTTCCTACTGTAAGAAACAAGTAATTTGTTTGTCATTCTCAAAGACCTAACAGTGAGCTTCATTATCTGGTACTGATGGCCTCACCACCACCTTGACATGCGGCTGAACCTTAGCCTCTTTTAGCTTACTTGGAATACCAAACTAGGCTCCCACAGTTGCCAACTTGTCAGCATATTGATTCTGGTTTCTTGACACAACTTGAATGTTAAAGGCTTTAAAATTTTCAATTAGGTCCCACACTATGTTTTTGTATAACCTCCTCAAAGGATTCTTCATAATGTTTAGGCCCTTGATTTGGTTCACTATAAGCTCACTATCTCCATATACTTGCAACTGCTTGATTCCCCTCTTACTAGCCTATTGGAGGCCATAGATTAGGCTTTCATATTTTGCTGCGCTGGAGGAGCAACTGAAATGGAACCTATAAGAAGATAAATACTTATCATCTGAAGGGGAAACCAACATTGCCCTTGCACCTACTCCATTTTTGCTCCTTGAACCATCAAAGAACAACTTCCACATACCATTGAGATCTTCTTTAGGTCTAATGAGGGAAGACATGAGTTGATTTTATTCATGTAACATATAGACACCCATGTCTCTTTTTTCAACACCTTCCAAAAGGTTGAGAAATTGATTATCCCCCCATAGCTCATCCAAGAATAAGTTTGGAATCTCCTCAGGGTAAGTATTCAATTCTTGACCAATTGTAAATTCAATCTTATCAATGATAGTAAAATTAAGGTTTATGCTATCTGGATGATGGGATTCAATGTGAAATTATGCCATGGGCTCAGCCTTGATTAATACCTTAGTCCCATACCTTATTTTGAATATTGTGTAGGACCAATCTCCTACTAGATAACCCCTAATTTTGGCTGTGAATTTTCTAGAGAGGCATATCACAAAGTGAGGAGTTACATCAAGGATCAATACATCCTACACCACTGAAACATTAGGACATGTATGTAGGGTCATATTCAAATCCTTGATGATACCAGATGGCTTTGTGGAAGAACTGTCAAGCTACAAAACTCCCTTGGTATGCAACTCATATTTGAGGTTTAACTGATTAGCTATAAACTTTGGCATTACTGAAGTGCTAGTTCTACTATCTACCAAACAATTATGTACCAAAGAATCACCAATGATTAATGAAATGTAGAATGGAGGAGGTTTTACCACCTTACTTGATCCTTCTCCCAAAAGACTCTTGG
This sequence comes from Torreya grandis, assembly GCA_037957365.1. Classification (NCBI taxonomy): domain Eukaryota; kingdom Viridiplantae; phylum Streptophyta; class Pinopsida; order Cupressales; family Taxaceae; genus Torreya; species Torreya grandis. The sequence goes on from JARHVA010000384.1 coordinate 4,375,635, forward strand.
TTGTGTTGTCCCCAAAAATGTCACTCATTTTTGGGACAATATATGAACTATTTTGGTCTTGCAAGATCAAAAAATTATCTCTTCCCTTTTCAAAATTTGTTTTGAGCATTCAAGTTCTCCATTATTCAAGCTTTTTAGAAATATATGAATTCTGCAGGCTTGAAACTACAGACTCTGCAGGCTTGAAACTAAGGACTCTGCAGACTTGAAACTACGGACTCTGCAGGCTCAAATCTATGGACTCCACAGGTTTCTACGGACTCTGCAGGGTCATTTCTATGGACTCCGCAAGTTAGATTTCTATGGACTCTTTCAAGGTTAGAGAAAACTACGGACTTGGTTTCTACGGACTCTACAGACAGGTTCATTTCTACGGACTCAAATTCTACGAACTTTGCTGGAAAGAAACAGGTTCAACACTTAGCCATTTTTTCAATCAGGAAGTTCAAAGGGGTCTTCCAAGAGCCTAAAGGACAAGTGCCCTTGTGGAGGGCACATAGGAGCCAAAATGGACCCTTGCAACTTTTCTGAAAGGCAACCTTGGAGGTCAGACAACCCTTGTAGAGGGCAGGTGGGGAGCAGGTGGACCGTTTCAAAGGCCGAGCGAGCAAAGGAATTCCTTCGAAAGGAAATCCCGTGGCAAAGTTTTAAGGATGTTTCCTTTGGACAAAAAGTCCAAAGGAATTCCTTCAGACTTTTTTGCGAAGGAATTAACCCGACGTAATGCAGAAGCAAGTGGGAAGAAACAACTAAGGAAAGGAATATTTCCTTCAGACTTTTGTCCGAAGGAAAAGCCCGTCGAAGGAATTGTCAAGGAAAGTGACGGGCCCACAGATGTTAAAGTTAAACACTATGAACTAGCTATTGGGATCCAAACATCCGGTGACATCCCCGCAGCTGTCAAATTCATGGAAATGAAATAGCCGTTGATCTTTGGAGGCTTGAGCACGGGCTCAAATGCATTTAAAGGTCAAAATGCCAAAGGGAAAAACCGCTAATGGAGGAGCCGAAAGAGCCAAAAAAGCTAAGAATATAGCCCCGAGGGCTCAATTTCCAAGAAAAGACAAAACAAAGAAGAGATAAAGAGGGAAATATCTACATAGAAGTTATTCCGATAGCTGGAACAGTCTGTAGAATAGATTTTCGAGCTTGCAAACATTGAAGGCGTGCCCTGTTAGTCTCCTTTGGAGTAAAGACAAAATGGACAGCTACGTAGACGTCAGATGGGATAGACCAGATGATCCAGACCCAAGAAAAAACATATTAGATGAATAGACACGCCATAGTTAAGGCAACACATTGTTCCAAGCATGGTCCCTCCAGACAAAACTGAAGGCGCATTGAAGGCGTTAACTGCAGCATGGGCCGTCCCATGGGAGAGAGCACCAAGCCTTGCTTGGTGGCTATATATTGTAATCTCTTTTATTATTTTAAAGAGATCTTCCTGTTAACAGAAGTAAAACTTTGCCCAAATTGAAAGGCGAATACTGAGACTTTGAGCTCAAATTATTGTTCATATTATTTTATCTGAATGAGAAAGCAAGTGACTTGTAGACTTTGTGATGTTATAGCTTGTATCATTTTAGGAGATTGTTTTTATGTTTGCCTTCTGAATGTGTTCTTGTTTAGTTGATCTAACAAGCAGAACTGGTGGAAGTAATCAGGAAGGTGTCCTGAAGCCAACTGTGGAAAGACTTTGTGCCCCCACAATTGCCTTTATTGTGTTTCTCTGTTTTCTATTCCTGTGTAAAGGATCTTGGGATGACTTTGTGCCCTCATTATCTTTTGTATTTTGTTTCTATGTAAAGGACCTTGGGATGACTTTGTGCCCTCATTGTCCTTCATATCTCACTCTTGGGCAGTCGAGGTGGAGACTTTGTGCTACATCTCAGGCTGTTGGTTATTACGCCCTTGGTTACCAGTTACTTGTTACTACCTGAAAGAACTCTTGCTGTTTCTTGCAAGAACACTTCTGAAAGAAGAGAAGTTCCATCAGTGTTTTCACTAAGATTTTCTCCTCTGTGTGTTAACATCATCTCTGAAAGAAGAGAGATAGATGGTGTATTCTTCTCGTGTGTTAATTTTTGCATATTTATATAGTATATAGCCCCTTTTTACCTATAGGGAACCTCCCCTTGATGAGAGGAGAGTTTTTTCCCCTTTGGATGTGATAAACCTACAACTTTGGATGACCAATCTCCCTTGCTGTGGATGATCAGACCTATTTTGCTCATCAGTACGCTGGTGACAAAATATTCACCCAATAGGTTGCATTAGTGAGGAGCTCATCTTTTTTGCTTGGTTGTTTACCTATAGTTATTGTAACACCTATCTTGGACAAACCTTATTGAAGGATATCCACTTGACCGGGCATGGAAAGCATGTCCCACATTGGTACACTCATGTTGGATTTCTTCATTTGTTCAACAATGTTGATTGGTGTATTAATAACCTTTGCTTGTGCTTTGGGAGCCACTACTGTTGTTTGTTGAATCTGTGAGCTTTATGGAGGTGTCAAGACCTTTGGAGTGACAACAAGATCATTATAATTAGACAATGAAGGAGTGGTGGTAGGAGGTTCCTTGAATGCTCCCTGGTTGTCACCCATATTCCTTCTTTTGAATCTTGTATTTGTTACCACTAGGATGTGAGCTTGATTAGAGCTGGCTTGCTGATTGGATGCATAACACTCTTCTTGTTCATTGATGACCATTGTAGCATTTGGCTGGTTTGGTACCTAATCCAATCCTTGTTCTTATGGAGATTGCTCTAGCTTTGTCATCATAGGGATCTTTGTGTTTTGAGCCATAAAAGCTTGATTGTATCCATAAGCAACAACTTTCTACCATTGGTCATTGAATGCCTGGTTAGAACCATTACTTGGGACAATGGATTTCCCAAAAGACTGATTCCAAGGCATTGTCCCTTCAGCCTCTTGAGCCATATTGTTTTGAACAGGAACCAAGGAATTGGAAGAGCCTGCAACATTTAGATTATAGCTGTTTTGTCTAGCATAGTTAGGTTGCCCCTATCCTTGGAAATTTTCTTCATAGGGTGGTCTATTTACTTGATAAAGATGATGTTGAGTCTGATATGGAGCTTGATAAAGTTTATTGAACTAAGCTTACCTTTTTAAATTTACTACATCATTTGTCAAGGATTGGAGCATGCTTTTAAGTTCTAGGTAGTTTTTTTACTCTTAGGAATCATTCAATCTGCTGGTGGAGTCCTTTTCTTGCTTAGGTGAAGGTATAACAATAATTTTTGGATTTGGAAGAATAACATCAAGTGGGGGAACAAATGTAGGAGGTGGTATGATCTTAGATAAAAAAGGCATTGGGAGCCTAGGAGTAAGCTTGCTAGCCTGAATAAGACAATTTTCAGCTTTGATAGCCACCTTGTAAGCGTCTAGTAATAAAAACTTCTTCCATGGATTGGATCATTAATGTTATGTCATTGTTTAGATCCTTCAAATAGTATAAGAATGCAAAGTTAGGGGATGGTCTAACAATAGTTAGAATTCTGTCCCAAGCTTTTTAGAATCTTGTGTTGAAGTCCTGCATAACTTCATGAGGAGCTCTCTTGATTGTGGTCAACTATTCTGCTAGTGACAAATGATCACTCTTGTCTACAAATCTCTTATATAAGGCTATTCCTAGTTGATCCCATGATTGAATAGAGTTAGGAGCTAAAACTTTGTACCAATCTAAATCCTTTCTCTTAAAGGATATAGCCAATAGTCTGATAGGTACATTTTCTACTGACATTATGGATATTGCAAAAATTGGCTATATCTACGATGTGCTCAATAAGAGTTATGACTTGGTCTCCTATGAAATATGGGATTCTTTTGAGGGTTACTACTGACATAGAATCATATTGTGGCAAATTCAAAGGACTTTGGCCACTGAAACCTACCAAATCTCTTTGGGGAATCATGGTAGCAAGAGGGGCTAACAAGGATCTTCTTATGAAGGTATACCTCACAACTGGTTTAGGAAAATAGTTTCCTACGTATAGATGAGTATGGGCGAACCTTAACCTTCTTGCTTAGTTTAAAGGTAATTCAATAAATTCAAGAAGAATACCTCTAGACGTTGATCTTGTAGTCACCTTTAGCATGAAAGATAGTTACTATTTTGCCATCAAATTGCTAAGTGTTCTTCAAAGTTGTCAAATACTAAAAGATGAAAGCTACAACCACTACACATTGATCAAACTAGCATCAAATGTGACCAATCTTCTTTAAAAGTCATCCCAATGGGCATGCCAAAAAATGTTGTAGCATAGAATAACACCCTTGTGGGAGAGTTTCTTAGGCTCTCTCACTCCTAGCTACAAGCATTGGGACAACCTCAAGTTGTGGGTATCCTATAGTGAGGTTGAACTTCTAGGCTTTTTATGAGGCTAGTTCCTTAAATGCTTCACTTCAGCTCTTATTTCCCACGCTAAAATCTACTGCTAACTAAGGAAAAGGGATATGAGGATAACATAAAAAGGAAATCTGAGCTAAGGGAGGTGATGCGCTAAATAGAGAGTGATCCACATAAGCATGAAATAAACACTAATTCAACATAAGATAATTCTTGCTCACACAACCTCAAAACTAATTAATTTGCATAAGTGTTTCATAAACTAAGCTCACTAAACCATTCATGAATCAAAGAGGAATTTACAAATCCACACCAAGCATCACTAATGGCATAAAGAGCTCAAGTTTAGACCCACAACTAACTTGAAAACACCTAAAAATAAGCAAGAAAGAAGGACAATGGACATGGAAGAACACTTATTCACAAGGCCATCATGCACAAGCTTGCTAAACACAATTTTCAGGCAAGAGATAGGTAAAAATTGATCTTTATTGCTTCAAAAAGTCTTTCTTACAAATTTTGATAGGGTTTCTCCTTGTCAAATGAGGATATCTTTTGTATGGGAGAGCCAATAGAGATATATGAAAAAAGGGAAGAAGAAAAAGAGAAGAGGCAAGTAAACAAAATTTAATAAATGAGATCCAACCACCCTCCATGAATTCTCTCACCCACATTTGGGTTAATTAGAACTAATCCTTCTTTAACAAATTAACCACCACTAGCTCCAATAATATTCAATCCCTTTCATTGTTTGAGAAACACACTAGAAGACAAGAACTTGTTGAGGATGATGATGTCATGATCCACTAAAAAGGAAAAGTCTAGGAACGTCTTTAATGCTCAAGCTACCTTTTCTAATCCCCTAATCTTCATCTTTCACTTCCATGCCATCCTTCACTTGTCTTACATGTATAAGGACAAAATCCACATAACTTTGAATCTGGACCAAGTCATGTTGCCTCTGAATTGAGCGGTTGTTTGTTGAAGATGATGGCCATGTCGAAGGATGAGAGCCTCTCCATTAATTGTATACACTAGCTCCTGCTTTAAAACCTGGGCCAAATCTTTTCTATAGATGGAAAACCAATCTAAGGACATTGGTTTTCCTATATCCAGTTATGTTGATACAAGTCTATAGATTGCATAGCTTCTTTTAATCTTTTTAAATGCCAATGGCTACTTGCAGGGGCTCAAATTTTGACATTTGTGGGCCCGTCATCAATTCCTTCAAACAACTTGTTTCTACCATTTTCTTCAGAGAATTTGTTTAGACCCTTCCCACAGACAATTTGTCTGAAGGAAGTCATGTCTTCAGACTTTATGAAAATGCCCCTTTCCAAAAGGGAGGTACCCTTCGACTGTCTTGAAAGTGACCCCCTTTTTTTATCCTTTGGAATTTTGAAAAATCCCTTCAAAATAATTGAAAATCACCCTTCGAAAGAATTGAAAAACACGCTTAGGCTTATCTGTATGGACCTTTTAGAAAGAAGACCCCTTCAAAAATTTGAAAATACCCCTCCAACTTTTTGAAAATGATCTTTCGAAAAAAGTCTTTCGGCCCTTTGCGAAAGAAAAGTACCTTTTCAAAAAAGTTGAAAAGGTCCATTGCAAAGGAAAAGTACCTTTTAGATTCCTTTGAATGGACCGTTGGAATTTGAAAATGCCTTTGACCTCTCTGAAATAGTCCTTCAAAAAATTTGAAAAGGGTCCCCTTTTCCTTGAGAAAAGATATCTTTTAAAACTTTGAAAAGAACCATTTTCCCTTTGGAAGTGCCCTTCGAAAAAATACAAGAACTTTAGTATGTGGGCCAAAAATGGCCAACAATTCCATTCACAGATTATTCAATTGTATTATCCTTTTGAGGTGAGGTAACTACAAGTTCCTATCTTCCCTCACCTCAAAGAGGGGGCATGTCATTGAGTCATGTTCTCTACATTTTACATAGTTTTCAGATTTAGTGGGGCATGCCATAGAGACATGGCTTCCACACATTTACAATTTCAGATTCAATGGGGGCATGTTTTAAAAAGATGTTCTCCATACCTATTCAGTATTTGACACAATTTTTAGATTCAATAGGAGCATGCTTTGGAAGCATGTTCTCCACACATATTCAGTATTTGACACAATTTTTAGATTCAAAGGGGGTATGTTTTAGAAACATGTCTTCCACATTGGCACTTATTTTAGTTTTCATATTCTTTCTATATATAGTGGGGGAGTGCTTTGGAAACATGTTCTCCACACTTACATAGTTTTTTAATTGGTCAAAGCACATAATTATTTAATTTAGATACACATTTGTGGTAAAATTTTATACATTGGTACCATTATCATACACAGTTTTAGCATGAGACATATCTAAGGTGCATATGCTATACAATGTGCACCTAATATTGTAAAATCCAAATCAGTTTTAGATTTTAAAACATTCTCAAGGACTGTCATCACCCACTAGTTGGAATTTTACGGACATTATTAAGCCAATCTACTGCAATAGTTGATTCACTTTTTAGTATGGTTGAGATGATGAAATCACTCAATCTTTCCAAATTTTTAGGTTGGACTTGATTGTATCATCCAACCTCACCAGTTTGATAGTATGAGTTGACTTTGTTCAGTCATGTTCACCAGGTTATAAGTATGATTGGGTTGCATAGTTGAATTAATCTCAATTGTCAGGTGGAAACTTGTCTTTTCTCTAAGGTTGGGGGCATGTGCCTTCCAATCCCTCTCTATCTCTCTCTATATATGTACTTTCTAGATTTATATATTTGTCCTAATCTTAGTTTTAATGATCCATAATGATATATCTTTCAAATCAAGTTGCCAATAGGAAATGTAGTTGCATCAATACATAGGTGTACTCCTAAACCTTGCTCTCTCAATTTCAATAATTTCAAATGCTTTCAATTTCATATTATATGCTTTGATTATATACTGTAACATGCTCTTGGGTGTAGTTCAATCACCAACAAAGCACTCATATTGGATTCATGTAAAGGCAAAATGTGTTATACACACCCAAGTACATATTTCTTCTCCTTTAAAATAGTAATTTCATTATTAGATTAAAGGGAGATAAATATAGATGATATTTATGGATTATATAGCACCTCAGTCTTGTACTCTTGGCAAACTTAGACCTTGGTTGTTCCTTTCAATTCTAGACCTTTTCCCTTTCAAAATTCTCACATTTTCTCTATTGTGCCCCTTCACTTATCTCTTGGTCCAACCAGTCTTATGTTGATGACCCATACCTTCTATCTGTTAGGTTGTGGAGCTAAAAGCTTCACAGGTATGCAAACATGGAGGAGGTTGCTGAGTGTCACAGTAATCAATGTCGGTCAGGCCAACCGACGTCGGTCAGAGGTAGACAGGAAGTTGTCGACATCGGTCATGGATCGGCCGATGTCAGTCATTTCTAGACAGACAGGAATCGACGTCAGTCACCTGTTCATTCTAGAACTGTTAGTTACACGAACGGTTAGTTTGTTAAATGGCCGGTTTGCATGTAAAGACTAATTTTAGTCTTGAGGTTGCATTTCTAATTATTGTAATTAGGAAGTCTAATTATTGTTTGTATTGGATCTATATAATAGACTCATGGGGCTGTATTGTAAGAGTGGAGAATCATAAGGACTTGGTGAGGCAAGGACAAGGGTTCTTCCCGAGTGTAAGATCTAGGTCTGCAAGTGTGCAAGACCAGGTTGATCTGTAGGTTGTGCAAGATCAGGTGAGATCTACATGGTAAGTAAGGTCAGTTGATCTGCAGGTGTGTGTGTGTGAGCAAGGTCAAAGGAGATCTACAGGGTAGCAAGGTCAAAGGAGATCTGAAACACAACAAGGAGCAAGATCAGGGAGATCTACTTGGAGTACATGGTGTACTCAGACTTGGAGTATGTGTGTGTACTCGGTGGTACTGGCAGTATTGTTACTGACTGGTTGAAACAACAACTTTGTGTTTGAGTTGATTGTTTGTAATTGAGAGAGAGAACTCTTGAGAGAGAATTACTAGTACGCCCAAGAGGTGTGGGAAGAGTGTAATTTCTTCATTGTATTTCCTTTTGGAAGAGTATTAATACAAGATTGTATTGTCTCTCATATTCTGTGCCATGTTTCTGAATTCTAGTTACATTTTACTTCTAGTTAAATTCTGTGTTTAGTTGCTTATACAAAGGTAATCAAGTGTGCTCTTTGGAGCAGGGATCCTGACACTATCTTGCCCAAAATGCTTAAAATATGCTTATCTTATGCCCTGCAAGTTCTGAGCATGTACCTATTTTTTAGCTACTAGGACACAATAATTAGTCTCAGACCCCTGTGTTGATGCTAGTGTCATAACCTGATGTAAGTGTCTAGTGTCATAAAGTCATCTAATTTAAAAATTAAATGTATCCTAATGGTCAACCTAAGTGCGTTAATGTGAGTTATTTCCTGATAGATGTGGTTTATATTCACAATCACTCTTCATTCATACCTCACCTATAAACTTCTTACCTACTCACTAGACAACTTAAAAAAGACATTTAATCAAGCACTCAAGTGAGAAAAACTTCCCTATTTTATATTATTTCTATATCAGTGATAATGACAACACATCTACAGGTCTGAATTAAATAGGAGCAGTCTAAGAGATATATTTGCCAAGTTACAAGCTAGGTCACTATTTTACTTGCTTTCCACATATTGCATGACTCACACACAATCCAACACATAAGGGAGAACTACATTAGTTTGAGTCCCTCTTCAGAGTATTGGTTATGTAGGTATTTTTCATTAACAGAGGGGTATTTGAGGTCAGATCAACATCATGTGCCCACTAACCCATTTTTTCCATAGCCACTATGAAGATGAAGAACTAGGGTTTTACAATTTCACAAAGAGAGATAATCTATGACCTAGATATAAATGCACCAAAGCAAAGGTGAAGACAAACCCAAAAGCATCTAGGGGGTCACATCATTTTATAGAAAGTATTCCATATATAACATGTGCATCGACATAATCATCCATGACTGATGCAAGTGTCTATATCTCTAAAGACAATCCAAAATTTGGTGACTATTTTAAAATTCTCTTCTAGTCTACTTCCTACCTGTTCTATATTTATCACTGTGTTAGAATTAGAACCAACTAAGTACATTATTTATTTTCCATTTCCATATATAGGATAGTTGTACTTACTATTTTTAACTTATCTCAATTTAATGAATTCAACATATGTTATATTTGAGTTTAACATTTAATTGCCCTGTTCTAGATCTAATTATTACCCTTGTGCATTTTCATTTCTATTTTCTTAATTTTATCTACCCAAGTAGGATCCTTATTCAAATTTAAGGTTAAACATGAGTGGACTAAAATACAATGTGGTGATGCACCAAATCTTAGATAACTCCTCAACTTGCTTCAAACAACACAAGATAACCTTACAGAACTAATAAATTATCTACACAATCATCAATTCATACTTTTCTCACATAAGTATTTTGTATGAAGGTAAGAAGCCTAATAAAACACTAGGAGGGATCACAAATCACCTTGAAAAAGGCTCAAATGAAGAGAATCTAGAACTATTTTTTGCATAAATTTGATTATACAGAACATACAACTTGTTAAAGAATATACTTATACATGAAGGTGAGAATGATTAGACAATAATACAAGGAAAGAATATATTTATACAAGCAAAGATCAACACTCTAAAGCTTACACACAAAATTCAAGAAATTTAAAGAAAGGTAATCTTAGTTCTTTATTGATTTCAACGCAGAAGCTAGTGTTACAATTTTCAAATGAATTGAATTTCTCTACACCAAAGAAGAGTGATCTTGAAAAAAGTCCCTTTTCAGTCATATATATATAGAAATACCAATAAGTGTGAGAAAAAAATTACTTCCCCACTACATTCATAAATTTAGGCATGTGTAGGAAGATAGACCAAGAAGTTGGAAACATTTAGCCCTTTCAATATTTTGGACTTGTTCCATGTAGACCTACTTGGATGTTTATCATAATATAGGGTAAGATACCCTATATTCACTCTAATTTTCTCCTCGATAAGGCTTGTTCATGATGGATTTGGTTAAAATATCATCCCGTGTTGTTATATTCTTGGCGTATACCTGGTCTTCCTACCTTAAAGAGTTTTGAACTCACCACTTTCTCTTGGGCATGTATGGTTGGAGAGAGGGCAGTTACTCTTGACTTATTCTCAATGTTTAGATCCCTTTCTAAGTCTCTTGCATAAAAATAGGCATAACTCACCACTCTATAGGTTTGTCACATGTTTTTCATCAATTCCAATCATCTTGAAGAGGTTGTACTTCTTTAGGAGCAAGTTTCTAGTTGTTACGGATGCTTGAGATGGTTTAAAGGCTTGCATTGTCTTATTGATGTGGTCTTGAGATCATGAAACCCTTAAAAATTTGATGCATAAGATGAGAAATATGATTGGAAACATGCTTCAAACCTTCTTGAAACTATCTTTAGTCCTAAATGATAGGTTTTAAAAACTCTAAAACCTATTTTGGTGTTATAAGGTCATGAAAACTTCAAAATCATTATTGTCTGCCATAGATGATGCTTAAAACCTCAATCCTTACCCTTGAAATCATCATATAAACCTTTAAAATTTAGTTAAAAACCTCTATTTTATCTTTATATTAGTGATCCATGCATGCCCCTTGTGCAGCTGAGTTTACTCCTTATTCTCTCTACTGCGTAGATTACTCACCTCTCACCCAAAATTATGCACTCCTTGATCAAAGTTTTATCTAAGTCAAATGCATAAGTCTTATGCTAGCTCACTAAATTTGGTGCATTGACCACTATGCACTGTATATTCTAAAATTATGCACCATAGCATGCATGCCTCACTAGCACACATAGTGCACTAGTTTTGTGAGTTCTTGCATGCCACACACCTCACAGTCCCATGCTAAGTCTTGATCCCACTTAATGACTATAGTGTAATAGATTTCTTGTGCATGTCTCATTCTATTTCCCATTTTCAACACAACTCTGCACACACCACCAACTTTGGCCCCCTAAAATGCCTCACAATTCTACTCCCTAGATGGAATCCACTCATGGACACATCGACTCGGTCAACTTGTACTAAGTGATATAACTACTATTACTACCAAAATGAGATCCTATATTCAAATTCAAACTATTGACAACTTGGACATTGATTGTTCTCACCGTTACCAACTATCACATCTAATAAGATCAACACACCACATATATCTTCTTTGGTAACCAGACAATACTTATTACTGATCTTGTATTCTTTGTATAAATATGTAACATTCACATCTCCTCAATAATTAGACACATAGAAATATCAAAGCCATTATAACAAAGTCGTAATATAGAGTTTGACCTGCACTTCTACTCTATACACATAGACTGTAGACATTGTACTTTTTATTCTTTTCCCTGTTCTTTTTTAATGAAAAAAAGTTGTATTTCCTACAAGTAAAGACTTTTGCTCCATTAGATGTGTTTTATTTTGTTCCATCTGAATACTACACCACACATTCACTTTGTATAACCATAGCTCAGTTGTCCCATATGCACCTCAGTATTGGGCCCCATGGCATGAATCAACTAGTATCAGAGCTACACTCTATTCCATTTATTATGCCTGTAACCACAAGAGTACAATGAGAGAGAGAAAATTTATTAGTTGATTTTGTTTAAGAGACTCCATCAGAATGCCATAGCAAAAATAAGATGCTTGATACCTTAAATCGATCTGAGGCAACCCAAGAAATCTGAAGGTTCATAATTGATGCTCTAGAGGCACAACACACCAAAATTTTTGGTCAATTTTATGAGTTAATGATATAGCTCAATCTGACGTCTTCTTCATCTCAAAAACACAATCCATAACTATTTCAGCAAAAAAACCCCTTCAAAGTATAGGTCAATATTGACATTCCTCTATTTATAGGTAAAATTAAAACCAAAGCATTGGATGCCTGGATTCATAACTCAAGGTGTACTTCTCTATCCATTCCTTAACTAATGATGAGAAGATAACTTTTGCAATATTTAAGATGTCCATTCTAGTTGTTCCTTGGTTGGGGAACTTCAGTGCACAACGCACACAAGAGTCCATTTTAGTAGAGTCCTAGAAATTTTTTATTAACACACTGAATGAGGAATTTTGCCCTATTTGATACTTTAAAGATAAATACATCAAGTTCCAATAACTACGTTAGTGCAAGGATTAGTCTGTGTAAGATTACACTAACATTTTACATGACTTCTCTATGTGCGTATAAGAGAACTTGAGTGAACACCATAGGGTGTTGAAGTACATTAGTGGACTCTCACCTTATATTCACATGAAGATGGAGTTCTTGAATTTTGACACATTGGGACAAGCATATCACAATACCACCAAGCTAGAATCCAAGGCAAAGATGAAGCAACGTGTAACTTCTTCATTCAACACAATATACAAGGCCCCACCACCACACAACTCCACATCACAACCTTCCATGAAGAAGCAACAACACCTTTTGCACAAGAGTGTGTAGCCTTAGAAGACTACGTAATACTCAAAGTCTCCAACACCTTCTACTTTAGATAAATACAAGAAGAAGTCTGATGACAAGTGGTGCCATCACCATCACTTGTCCACCTATGATGACTCTGAGTATCGTGTGTAGCAATCTCTACTTATGAAATATACATCAAGACCCATACTAATGGACTAAACTAATGCATATGCCTATTGTCTAAGTACTAGCTCCACTGCGATCAACATCTATGAAGAGCAAAAACATCTCTTCTAGACTTAGTTTTGGGTGAAGGGTCAGCCTCTACATGTCATCATTAATAGTGGTAGTCATAAGAACATCATTGTGAAATACATGACACAACGCCTTGGTCTCACCACTATTATACACTCGAAGACTTATTCTCTTGGGTGGTTACAACAAGGTAAAGATATCCAAGTATGATGGAAATACAATCTTCAGTACAAGGTCAAGCTGATGGAGGACAACATCACTTGTGACATCGCATCTCTGGAGGTCTATGACATTTTACTGGGAAGACTATATTTGTTTGATTGTGATGCTACATATCAAGCCAATTCATAATAGTCGGTTATCTGCATGTAATATCACTTCTATTTGAGTCAACACCCTCAACCAAAGTCACCTTGGTCTTGTCCAAATAATATCACAAGATCATATCACATGCATAAAAGTTCATGTTACTCATGGTCTACCATGTTACACTTGAAAATTTGAAATTGAATCACACCCTAATAATGCGCAACACTTACACATCATCGTATCAACAACTCGACAAGTTACTGGAATAATAAAGTGAAGTCTTCATAAAATCTAAAGGATTTTTAATACATTGTATAGTAAAACACTGCATTGATTTAGTACTTGGATCCCCTCTTACAAATATCCCCCCGTATCATAGATAAATTTGGGAGAATGATGAAGTTCAACACAAGATACAAGAGCTCCTCAATAAGGGCAAGGTCAAGCTTAGGTCTTCACCTTACAGAAGTATGATAGTTATAACACCCAAGAAGGATGGATCTTGATGACTCTGCATAGACTATCACATGCTCAACAAAATCATGGTAAAGAACCAATATCCACTACCATGCATTGATGACCTTCTGGACCAACTTTGAAGCACTCAATACTTCACCAATATTGACTTCAATTCAGGTTACCATTAGGTTCCAATTTATCCTAAAGATGTTTGGAAGATAACTTTCAAGACACGAGAAAGATTATATGAATGGTTGGTCATTCCTTTTAGCCTCACCAATGCACCAGCCACATTCATGCATTTGATGGATGATTTTATCAGACCCTTCTTAAACTCCTTTGTTATTTTCTACTTGAATGATGTCCTCATCTTCAACAAGATGTTGGAGGAGCACATGGAGCACATATTGTGCATCTTAGGCACTTTGCACCAACACAAGTTGAAATCCAAATTATCAAAGTGTACATTTAGTGTGGGTGCAAATTCAACATCTGGGCTACATCATTGACCACACTAGAATTAAAGTATACCCACAAAATATCAAATAAATCTAAGATTGGCCTACTCCACATAATCTCACAAAATTAAAGAGTTTTCTTGGACTTGTTAACTTCTACGATAGATTCATCCTTAGTTTCTCACACATCTCTTGGGATCTCACCTAGATAACATGTGTAAGAACCAAGTTCAATTGAACTCATGCATATCAACTTGATTTTGAGACACTCAAGCAATGCCTCTACACAACACCTATTCTCACAATGTCAGACATTGTGCAGACCTTTGTAATTCAAATTGATGTGTCTGACTATGCACTTGGTGCAATGCTCATGTAGTATGGACATGCATTTGTATACCACTTAGAGATATTCACCAACATAGTGTAAAGGTACTCCAACTATGAGAAGGAACTATATGCTATTGTGAAAACAATCATGCAATGATGACACTGCATTCTCGAGAAGGAAAAAATTATTCACCATAAACCACTTTAGTTTTCGCAGTCATAAAATAAATTAGAAAATGCATGCCATAAGAAATGGATGACTTATAGGTATTAGTTCCATCTCATGATCAAGCACAATAAAGGTAAGGATAACAAGGCTATGATTCACATGCTCATCATGGTATTGGACACATGTGGCCATAACTTCGTAGATTGGGTACCCCTTTACTCAATTGATCAAGACTTCAAATTGACTTACACCAGCCTTGGGCAAGGTAAACAAGTGCTAAAGCTCTACTTATTTGACCAACTTATCTACAAGATCATACATCTCTATATTCCCTTTGGCACACCTTACCAATGACTCATCTGGGAGGTGCACTATGCCAAGACTTGGGTACACTTCGACATGACAAAGACTCTAGATGCATTGTAGTCACACTTTTACCAGATGCACATGTGCATAGACGTGGAGCACCACATCAAGTCTTGTATCCCTTGTTGCATCACCAATCCCATGAATATGAAGCTATGACTTTACACACCTCTACCGGTTCTATCCAAGCTATGGGAATTTATCATCATGGATTTCATGACTAGGCTACCCACAATGAGACAATAACATGATGCTATGTTCATTTTAGTAGATAGATCCTCTAAGATGGCTATCATGATCACATGTAAAAAAGACATTGACACAATTGACACTTCATAAATATTATTCAACCATGTTTGGGTTCATTTTGGGCTACCAACATCCATCATTTTTTTACCATGATTTGCACTTTGTGAGTCACTTTTGGAAAGCATTATGGGATTTTATGGGTATGCAATTGGATCAATCGATGACTTTTCATCCTCAGACAGATGGGCAAACTGAAGTGGTTAATCACACACTTGTTTATCTTTTGTGAATATACAATTATGTGCATGCTCACACTTGGGATGATAATCTTTTGTGCATCCAAAATGCATACAAAAACACTCTCTGTAGCTCTATTGGCCATAATTCATTCAAAACATGTCTTGGGTTTCAACCTTTGACACCTCTAGACATCTCCTAATGCTCCTCATCAGGAATTGAGTTGCACGCATAGGAATGAGAAATGGATAAAGCTAAAAATTTCTTATATCATATCTAGTCTATTCACCAATAGGTTCAACAAATTATATCTCGCACCCAAGCCAAATGCAAGGAGCACCATGACACACAATACACATGTCATGCATTTCAAGTTGGCAATAAGGTCTAGTTGCAACCTCAAAAGGAACACTTCAAATGTCTAAAATTGAAGGACAAGCCTCTATGCTATGGTCCATACACCATTCTATGCACATTGGGCATGAACTCCTTCATTATTGATCTATCACATTACTTGGGCATGGACCTATTTTTCAATGTGGAGCTTCTCAATCCTTACACTCTACTACTTTTTGAGCCAATAGTGACACACCATCCTTCTAATTTGGATCTTGAAAACTTGTGCCCCACATATAAAGACTAAATCATCAAAGTGAATGACCCATGCCCCTACAATAACATACATCAAATTTTCAAAGTAGTCAAGGTTGATCAAGCTAAGTGGTACACTTTGTAGTAACTTTAAGTGTAGTTCCCCCAACTACGTAACGATGCAATGGAGACCATTGCTATTCAAGAAAAGGCAAATGATCCATGTGTACCCCTTAAATATTTGAGATTACTCCTTATTTTCTCTATTATATAGAGCATGTACCTCTCACCCAAAATTATGCACTCCTTACCTGAAGTTTGCTCTAAGCCAAATACGCAAGTCCCGCACTAGCTCATCAACTTTTGCACACTAACCATTATGCACTCTGTTAGGATCTAGGGGGCATGGCTCCTATTACAAACATGTCAACATATAAACCAAATCTCTAATACTACTTGTTAGGAAACTAAAACATAATCCTAAACATGTACAATAATTACATGAAAAAATTACAAGCTACAAAATAACAACACAACAGGAGAGAACACATTACACAAGATATACATAGAAACCCTGCTAAACTAGCTAGGGAAAAACCATGGGGCAAATGAATCATCTATACTTGAAATTCATCATCAATTCTCTCTACAATAACAACTCCTCTCAACAACTCCTTTTTAGTACTTACAAGCACTTAGGTGAGCAAAGCTTACAACCAAGCCTTCCATGGTCTAACATCCAAGATGCAACATGAAACTACATCCAATGCTAACACCATAACATTCAAGGTGAGCTCCAAAACATCAACCTCCATCTTCATGAACTGAGATAACAATCCTCCAAGCTCCACATCTTCATCCAGGTAAGCCAAGCTAACATAACCTTCTAGGATCTCCATGTTTCTAACAAACTAGGTGAGCCATGCTCTCATCTAAGACTTACAGGCTCTAACCACATAAGCATGAATGATGCTTACAACCCAAACATCTAGGTGAGCTAAGCTTACAAGCATTACAAGCTCTAACCTTCTACATGCAAGCCCAAGGCTTGCATGGATCCTCAAAGGGAATCCATAAGGATTACAAATGGATTACAAAACAAAGGAGAAAACATGATAATAAATAACATTTATTATGAGAGAGGGGGGAGATAGAAACCTTCATAGTGGCCCCAAAACATTCACCACATTTGAGTGGGTGTCATGTGATCTTAGTGGTGGTTTTTCTCATGTGCCAAAAATCATAAAAAATGACCCTCCACTAAAAAAGATCCAAGGCTACCATCATGTTACTCCAAAACATGCACCCTACTTTCACAAGTGAGTCTAAACAATCAATAGTGTTCATCTTGTATTCATATCTAATGTCAATAAAGTGGATGCTCCACTTTAGACAATATCCAAGCCACTTCCATGTGACTCCAAGAATTGCCCCCACTTCACATGTAAGTACAATCAACACTAATGCACATCTTATCTTCTTCGTCCATGTGACCACACAAGTCCAAAAGGTGTTGCAATCACCTTTGGACTATCTCCACACTCATAGGCCCCCTTATAAATTCACCCCATTCATGACCTCTTGTCTTTTACACCATGTGATAACCCACATGTGACTACTAAGGACAAAACCCATGTCCTCTAGTAGAGTGCTACTCCCCACACCTATCACATCATCTTGATCACTCTTGGGATCATTCATGGGCTATCTTGCCACATCACCTTCTTTCCACATCACTTGCATGCCATGCCACCTACATGCCAACTCATATACACACCCACATGCCACATCACCATAAATAGTGACCTATGAATAATGGCTTCACACCCTAACAATCTCCCACTTGAAGTCATATACATAGGGATTTACCACACCTGCATCTTCTACCAACCAACTACCATCTAGCTACCATCTATGTTGTCATCAATTCCCACTACTACTCACACACAAGCCTAGTAGAAGTTTTTTTCACTAATAAAACTTCTCTGTCCTGACCAAATTTGTCAACATATACTTATCCATAGAAAATTTTAAGTAACTTGAAGTGACTCCCACTTCACACAGACCCATCCTTAATCCAAGGATTCTACCATGAACCACTCATAACTCCCACTACTTAGAAATATCCAATTTAGTGCACACCATTGTTTACAAGAGGCTTTTATACTCTCAATGAATACAATACACATGAAAACCATGTATTCTCCTCCTTGTTCTAGGAAACTTCAGAAGACAACTCATAAAACCAAAAGAAGTGGAAAATTTGACTTTCTTGCTTTCATGTCCATTGTGCATCTCCATCCTTGGTTTGCTCCTTCATCTCATCCTAGTTACCTAAGCCATCATATCATTGATATCCATCATGTTGGGCCCTACAACCAACATACCATCAATCTATAACAACAAACTATGCTAAACCTTGGTCCATGAAGGTCCCATTGTACTCCATCCACATGTCTGCTTCAGCGCATACAATCTTTAATCTGCAAACTAGAAAGTCTTTGCCTCATCCACATATCCCTCTAGATACTCCATCTAATAACCAAACATGAAAAAAAACAAGTACACACCACACTCTGACAGTAGTTATCAATATGATCTCCATGCTTCTAACAAACTAGGTGAGCCATGCTCTCATCTATGCCTTATAGGTTCTAAACACCTATGCATGAATGATGCTTACAACCCAAGCATCTAGATGAGCTAAGCTTCCAAGAATTCCAAGCTTTAACCTCCTACATGCAATCCCAAGGCTTGCATAGATCCTCAAAGGGAATCCATAAGGATTACAAATTAATTACAAAATAAAGGAGAAAGCATGCTAATAAATATCATTTACAATGAGAGAGAGAGGGGATAGAGAAAACTTCATAGTGACCCCAAAAAATTTACCACATTTGAGTGGGTGTCATATGATCTTAGTGGTAGTTGTCCTCATATGCCAAAAATCATAAAAAATGACCCTCCACTAGACAAGATCCAAGGCCACCATCATGTGGCTCCAAAACAAAACATGCACCCCACTTTCACGAGTCCAAACACTCAATAGTGTTCCTCTTGCCTTCATCTCCAAGGGTCAACAAAGTGTATGCTCCACATTAGAAAAGATTCAAGCCACCTCCATGTGACTCCAATAATTTCCCCCCCACTTCACATGTGAGTAAAATTAACACTAATGCACAGCTTATCTTCTTCTTTCATGTGACAACATAAGTCTAAAAGGTGTTACAATCACCTTTGGACTATCTCCACAAATGGAAATCATGGGGACCCTTATAAATTTACCCCATTCATGACCTCTTGTCATTTTCACCATGTGACAACCCATACGTGACTACTAAGGACAAAACCCATGTCTTCTAGTGGAATTTTATGCCCCACATGTCTCACATCATCCTAATCACTCATAGGACCCTTCATGGACCATCTTGCCACATCACCTATGTGCCATGTCACGTGCATGCCAACTCATCTTTTCACCCACATGCCACATCATCAATATGGCATCTTAACATACCACATAACCATGAATAATAACTATGAATAGTGATCATGAATAGCGACTTGTGAATAGTGGCTTCACACCCTAACACACTCTTCACTATATATTGTATATTCTTTAGTTCCACGTCTACCTAGCAATTCCATGCCATAGCATGTATGCCTCACTAGTTTTCATAGTGCACTAAATCTGCACCAGCTCACTGACTCTTATGTACCACGTGCTTCACAATCCCATGCCAAGTCTTGCACCCACTTTCCAACTACAATGTGTTAGATTGATCACATGCCTCTCACTCCTATGCTTGTTCAAAACATAGTTTTATGTGCACCATCGAATTTGATGCCCCTACATGCATCATAATTCTACATGCCTAGTTGGCATCCACTCATGGACACATCAACTTAGACCATGTGCACCAAGTGATCCAACTACCATTGCTACCAAAAGGAGATTCCATATTTAAATTCAAATGGTTAAAAACCTAGACATTTATTATTCTAATCATTGCCAACTACCACATCTGATAAGATCAACACATCGTAGATATCTTCCTTGGTAACCAAATAATAATTATTTTTGCTCTTGTATTCTTTGTATAAAATACAGTACCCATATCTTCTTGATAGTTAGACACATAGAGAGATCGATGCCGTTATAGCATGTAGTCATAACAAAGAGATCTTGCCTTATGCTTCTACTTTGTACACATAGACTGTAGACATTATACTTTGTATTCTTTTCCCTATTCTTTAATAATGATTAGAAGTTGCATTTCCTAAAATTAAAGACTTTCACTCCATTGAATGTGTTTTTTTAATTCCATCTGAATGCTACACTATGCATTCGATCTGTATAGTCATAGCTCAGTTGTCCCTTGCGTACCTTGGTCCTTGGCCATGTGGCATGGATCAATCAGTCAAAAGACTTAAAAAACATGTTGAAAACTTGTTAGTGTCTTTAGATCATGCTAAACATCTTGTTTTTAACCTATAAATCTCAAACCCATCATATTTCCTTTGTTTTTGCTCTTGATCATAGGCCTGTAGACCTTATGGAACCTTGAAAACATGTTTTTTTCTTACTTGACAAACCCATTTATGCTCTTGATCCTCATGAAAACCCTCTAATAATTATGCAAGCCTTGTTATCACCATGGAAACCTTGGAAATATGCTTGGATACTTGTAGGGTCTTTTGAAACAACTTCAAAACCATGAAGTTTGCCTTATAGGCCTAGAATGTTTCATGAAGGTATGAAGACATGTAGGCACCTTTTGATGAGGTAATTAGATGTTATAGTGTTATTTATCATGCTCAAGAACATCTCTATAATCTTTGTCTTGACCTAACAACATCAAGAAATCCTTGGAAACATGTTGTAGGCCTATAGGTTAGGTTTTGAGATACATATTTTGTTGTAGACCTACTAGCTAGGTTTTAAGATCTTGAAATATCTTGAAATATGCCTTAAGATTCATATGAAGGTTTTGAAGTGCTTGGAACTTGTTAAAAATGCTTGACACATTTGATACAATCATGGACATATTGAAACTAACATCATAGTCTTGTTTGAAATCCATAAGAACATTTGATGATGCTTGGAAGAAGCATAAAACTTTGATTTATCTTCTTGATCTTGAAGGAAGCTTGAATCTCTACACAAAACCCTAATATAAAGCTTTAAAAACCTATAAAAAATCTACAACCTCTTATTTTTTAGCCCAATATCTTGGTCATGACCCTGTAGACATGTTTCTCTCCCTTAAAGACCATGCAACTTCTTGTTTTTGATATTAAAAAACTTTATAAAACCTTAAAACATGCCTTCAGGCTTACTGATTAGGTTTTGGATCTCAAAACTTTGTAATCTGCCTTCTAAACAATGTTGCAAGTTTGAAATCTTCTTAACAATGCTTATAATTTCTTAAGTCTTATTTGAATCACCTATTCTCATTTTTAGGATCGACATGAAGGTTTTGAAGTTCTTGGATCATACTCTACAACTTCAACCTTCATCTAGGAGCTCTAAAACTTGTATATTCTATTTTTATCATCATAAAAACTTTGAAATTGGATGCAGACTTGTAAATGTTAATATACATGCTTGAGAACACTGTCCTCTCACCCTACAGGTAATGGAATTCTTATATACTTATTTGTAGGCTTATTTTATGGGTTTGAGATCATAACAATCTCATCTTGACCCTGTCCTAACATTATATCCATTAAGAAACATTTGAATATTTATTAAAAAATTGTAGGTGCTATTAAGGATGCTATCTACTAGCCTATTGTCTTCTCTGCATCATTATTGAATCATACTTAATACCTTGCTCCAAGACCTAGTTGTATCTTTACATCATCATTTAAACTTGAAAACTCTATCCCTACCTTCCTGTGTCTTCTATGTATCACGTTTAGGATCTTATCGAGAACCCTCTATTTTGCATTGATACAATAAAGGAGACCTTGGAAACATGCTAAATACCGCCATGGAAATCTTGAAACTCTGATTCAGGACAATTAGTATTTCTAGAGGATGTTAAAAACCTTGTTTTAACATGGAAACATTAAGAAACCCTATCATGGAAGTTAGAAACATTGTTGCAGTCTTATGGATATGTTTTAGGAACTTGAAACCCTCTTGTAATTCTCTAAAATCTTGTAACATACTCAAAGATATTGTATTGTGCCTTGAGGATACCTAAAATCTTATGGAGAGGTCTACAACCTTTTTTTATGCCTTACAAACCTTGAAAACCATCAAAATGAACTATCACAAGTTTAAGGTTTTAATGGTCATTCTATATTGTCTACAAGGTTTTGAGTTTCTAAATATATCCATGTGATTTGTCAATGCTCAAAAAGTTTGAAGACCACTAAAGGTTGAACTAATGCCTATCATGACCTTTCAAATCTTTCCAAACACCGTGCATGAAGAGAACAAAGAAAGAATGTGACTGGTTTTCTCCTTGGCTTACCCTTGCAACTTGATTTTTGGTTTGATTAAAGAATTTCAACTTTGATGATGGTATTTTGGAATATTTTTGACATTTCACATACCTTGTATTATGCTCAAAATATTTATCATGAACCTGCATACTTCAAATGGATCTGCAAACTTCATTTATTTTTTGGTTTTGGCTCATAAGACATTTGGTTTCAATGCCACAAACCTAATGAGAACATTATATACAAGATTAAATACTCTAAAACCTCATGAAACCTTTCTCTTTAACTTCTCCAAGATCATTCAAATACATTTCATAATCATTCGATCTTGATATAGTTCTGTAGACTCTCACATGCATGTGGATTTTTATTTTTTCTGGTTTTTTGGCTTGTTATACACCTTGTAGGACTTTGTAACCTTGGAAACCTGCTTGGATCTTTATTTTTAACCTTCATACATCCTTAAAAACCTACAAATTTGAAAAAATGCTTGGATCATGGAGAAAATTTGTGATATTCTGCTTGTAAAAATCATGTTTATAGGTTTTTAGGCCATGAAAACCTTGAATCTATGCATTTAGTCTCATGGAACCTTGAATATTTTATAACTCTGCCTACAAAAATCATGTTTGAAGCTCAATATATTGAAGGACATTGGATCAAAATAAATACCTCTGCATTCTCTTTGTATTTGATAAGAATCTTTAAAATTATTCCTTGAACATGATAGTGGACTCATGTCCATGCTTGATTGAACTACAAACATTCTTGATGTGGCATTTTTGGATGTAAGAAGAAACAAAAGACTAAGAATCCTTGATGAAACCTATTCATGGTATTAAAGGAACATTTTCTATGTTGGTGGCTTGCAAGAATCCTTAAGGAGGCAAAAAAAGAAGGAAAATAAGGTCAAAGATACTCTTTTAACAAGATGTACGAACTTTAGGATTTTTAAAGAAGTTTCAAACCTTCTAAATGACCCTTATACCTCCTTTTGAAATGTTTGAATTATTTTAAGACCATTTTGATCTATTTTTGCATTGATAAACACCATTAGTCATCAAGTATGCCTCAATCAAGGGCTAATATGACCTTATGCCTTAATATGCTTATTGAATCTTTTTTGAAATATACAAAAGTACAAAACACCCTTAACTAATCATCAAATACATAGTTTTAATGTAAAAAGTTCCACATGAAGGTATGATAACTCTTACTCAGTTATTTTTGGCCTAAAGGTCATGCCTTTCTAGCATATGAAGTGATGAGAGATCAAGGTGACTTGAAAAGTCAATAGGATCATTATTATGCTTCATCTTCAAACATAAAAAGTTTTTGACTGCTGCATATACTCCCAGACTTTCATTTGAACATGAAACCTAGGTGCTTGATCTAATTATAGGGGTGGTCCAGCCATCAAACATCCACCAATAAGGTAAATAAACTTATGGTGCTTAAGTAACTTACGTGGAACATCCTATCTACTACCAACTATGCCACAAATTCATCCAACAAGATCATATTCTTTGTGAGCACAATGTTCACAGGCATTGCCAGTAGTGTCAGAAACGGATTGTATGTCTACCCACTGTAAGATACCATTTAAACTAAGATCAAGATGCTCATTTCCCTGAGTTGTGGCATTATAGATATGATTGAGATTCTCATTAACATTAACTAATTCAACAAAAATATGTCCTTGAGCATTGTCTAGTGGAATCATGATGCGTTGATCATCATTTTCAAAACTAATTTAGCATTGAAGCTCAAGCCAAAATTATTTGTATAGCACCATGGATGACCCAAAAGAGCCATACAATATTATCTTCAACCAACTCAATTACTTAAAAATTAGCATTGAAAGTGCACCCAAAATGTGAATGGTAGAATCCTTAAGAACTCTTATGGGTAATGCACGAGTCTTATAATCCATGAACAATACATGTGGAGAAGGATACAAAGGCGGGGTGGCCATATTTATCTAAGAATCCTTCGTTAGTAAATTTACCTCTATGCTAGTGTCAACTAGTATATCTTGAATGATCTAACCATCAATAATTGTGTTTACTAAGATTTCTTTATTTCATTTCATACAAGGTTAGACATGAGCCTCTTGTTATCATGCATGGTTTAATCGACTATCTTCTGTAGGCTTTGGTTCTTGATGACTCAACCAGTTCCTCAAAAGGGGGATGATGTCTAAATCAATAAGTAGTTTGTAAAATTCATGAAACTCATCACATACTGCGTCTTGGAGAACTAAATTTTTATGCATTTCAACATGCATAGTAGCATCTCTACCCTTAAGGAACTAAATTTCACCTTGTAGTTCTTGCACCAAAGTCATTGTGTCTTATCATACTTCTTTCTTCTACTAAGCATCTGAGTAGCAATTCACATGAGGCTCTTCTTGATGAACCTTATTAGTGGGTGGATTTCAAATAGATTGGAAAGGAACATCGATTCATGTAGTAATATTTACCATAGGACCAATAAGAGTGGTAGTGCACAGTCTTCATTGAGAAGTTTGAGTTTTTCAATCCTTATCATTCCAACACCCTTCTCATTCTGATCTTTGGTGATGGTAACATACAAGTCTGACATTCTTCTAGATGATGCTCATTCTTAAAAAAGGCACAAGTTGGGTTGACTGGACAGTCATATTGGTAATGCTCTTGAGATCTGCACTTGTATCAGGTTCTAGGTAGAAAATGACCACCTCCACTTCCATGATCGTGACCTCTATAGAATTAACCTCCACTATTATCTTTGTTGTTGGCTATATAGGTTTGGTAAGTACCTCATGCACGTGCCTCATGTATCTCACTAATAAGTTAACAATAATTTGTATCATGTGTATATGCATCACATTTTTAAAAATATGATGATACATTTGATTGAGTAGCACACTAAAACAAGGGTAAATATCACACACCATGTCAAATTGTGATCATAGTCAGTTGTCATTCCTTGTTGGAATCAATTTTTAACACCTGCACTATGATTTAACAAGTAATTGTGATCTGTCTACACCTTGTGATAATATGAGATTCATGGGCATGTTTGGAACACATTATTTTTATTGGTGTTGTCTTCATCATCATTTTGATTGTTTTGTTTCACATAAAAACCTATCACCTTATAAAAGACTGTGGTTTGCATTGTTGGTTTATTAACTTGGTATTGTTATTGGTCTTGTTTAATTTCAATGGACCTTAATCCATTGATTTTATTTTTTGATTATCATTTCTTTTATTTTTTAATGGCAATGTATCTAGGCCATCGTAAGCATGGCAGGGCATGGTAATGATTTGAATTGAAGGTAAGTTGACTTACGATTTATTTTTATTATTCACACTATTTTTGAAAAGATTGGTTTCTAGTGTCGTCCTTGGTTGCTCGATCATTGTGATTGTTATTTATTGAGTTTTGTCATAAACCCTAATAGTCACTACTTTTTGTTGGAAGCTTTCTTTTACCACTGGTATTCTCCTAGGTTCAATGGCTTGTTTTGGACTATTAAGGTGGACATTATTTAGTGGATATGTTGCATTTTTAATAGAAGAAAAGGAGAACATGGGGGAACAAGAATTTGATGTCTTCATCTTGTTGAACCATGACTTGAGTTATTTTATTTTTGATATAGACTTTGGATGGTTCTGGTTATGTTTAACCTGCTCATTTTTCCATAGGAGAGAGGGTGTGAAAAGCATGTAAAGATAATGAGAATATCTCATAGGGAAAAACAAGAAGGCAAATTGAGAACTTTCATCCAAGTATGTAAAATTTTGGTTTTTATTCATTTGTTTTTCATTGAGCTAAGAGGTATTGTAATAAATATGGATGGGAAAAATAACCTTGGGGTTCTGTTGATATTTTAAGATGGACTCTTCTGCCATAGTTCCATGCATATTTTTCACAATGTTGCTTGTGTTTGCTCCTATTGGTTTTTGCTCAAAGTGTTGCATTATGTTTTGGTTTTTATGGGTTATTTACTTTTGATCCAAACCATGTATGTTTGTATGTGAATGCTTTGTGTGTATGGATTATTCCCTGTTAGGTTTGTTTTATATGGTTTTTATAAACTTAGATCAATTTGTGGTTACACCACCACCATATATGTTAGGCTCCACCATCAAAATAATGGATGGGGTGACTAGGACCACCAATAGGAGGCTCGTAGGGTTGGACTAGGTGGGTCTTACCACTTTTCAAGTTAGTTTTATTTAGTTGTGTGTGATTTCAAATAGCATATTTAGTTTATGGAAACACTATTGGAATGGACCTATATTGGGTAGAGTTCGATGCTATGCCCAGTTGCATTGTTTATTTTTATTATTTATCTCTACTTTGGGATTCATGTCTTGTAAATCCTAAATCGATATATTTTGTACATTCATATATTATAATCATTGAACTTGAATAGAGATTGATTATATATTTATGAATCAAATATTTACAATTATGGATATTCAATTATTTGTAAACATACTTTGGCTAGTTGTTGAATGTATGTTGGGATCTTTTCCTTTAGTGTAACATGTATTTCCCTAGTTGTGCTCCTAAGAGAATAAGTGTTCTAATGAGCTAGCACACTGACACATCATGCAAGAAAAGGTTCTCATGTGCTCACCTAAAGCACATAGTTTAAGACCATTTCTCATTGGTTCATTGTGCAATAGTTTTTTCATTTAGTTTATTAAGCAAGGGTGATCGAATAGGAACTTAGGTCTAAATTCATACTTAGTTCTATGTCTAACTCTTAACTATCCATTCCCTACTTAAATAATCATAGAAAAATAAATTAGGTGCAGATTGAGAACAAAATAGTAATAATTTTATTATATTCATGATCGGATTACAAGTATTTCATCAACACATAGGCTTCCTCTCATTACATAAATATTTCATATCCAATATTACGATGGATCCAAGTTTAAAATTACCAACCAACACTAAGTAAAACTAGGGGGTATTTATACATGGGTCTACCTAGACCATTTAGTTACAAAATCATTACATAAAGATGATTTTCCAATGATCATTATGAGAAATGAGTCATGGGAATCCATTTACATTAAATTCCTAAGGACACGGGCCTAACTACCCCTATATATACTCTCTATGTTGGATCTTCATCATCGTGCACCTATCTTCTTGTGGATGGGTGCTAGATTTGTACTTGACTATTCTTATCTGACATTCAAACAAATTGTTCCTTAATCGTCTCCACTTCCCATGTCCTTACCCAAGTATTTTGTCATTTTCCAAGTCCTACGTTCTCAATTTATCTATGTTTCATGTTTTTTTTCTAAATGAATTTCCTCTTCCATGCCACAATCTTCCACTTTGTGTCTCTTCCATGTAATAGTCTTCTATGTCGTGTCTTCAAAAAGTACTTAATAAAAGTAGATATAAATTTGAGGGCCCAAAATCACCCCACATAAACCAATAGTCCATCCTAGACTATGCATTATCCTCAGGTTCCTCTGACATAAAAAACTCAGGTCCCGTGTGCTCAACCTGACACTTGACTTCCTCCTAATGATTCAACTTAGTTTTAATCTTGGAAGAGATTTATTTGGATTATTCCTTGAGCCACTTAATCTCCTTAAGTTTTTCCAAAAAGTCACCTGATTGAGTGGTCAAATTATTTAGTGATGCAGAAGCATTATTTTGAATGTCCTAAAGTGAAGTAACCTCTGTCAAAACATGTCCTTAGAGCACTACAAAATTGGTGTTCAACTCTTAACGTGAGAATTTATTTTATTTTAAATGGCCTCCATATATTGAAATGATTTGGTGTGCTAGGATATATTCTTTATTGTAAGCATGCTCTCATTTAATTACTAGCACTGTAGTTCTTTCGCTTGAAGCCTTACTTCCCAAATTTTAGAAGGATGCACTAGTTTGATAAAAACCCTATTCAAGACGGGAACCATATCACCAACTCTATTAAAAAATCTCTTACAAACTTCAATGACCTTAGTGAACTAATTCATTGCACAAGTATGCTCACATTGATGATTTGCTTAGTATTTACATATTTTCAATAAAAACTCCACCAGGGTCCCCAATTTATCAATAGCCTAGCTTTCAAGAGGAATGCCATCAACAAGGTCTGGCTCTTGATGCAAAATTGAATTATAGAGTATTAGAGTCTTCACTCTTGACATCGTTATTACTTCTAGTTAGAACTTGAGCTCTTATAACTCCTATTCAATCTTTATCTATTCTATACACTCATTATGATATAGAGAAATGACCTCTTGATGCTTCTGATTAAGTTGTTTCACATCAAAATCTTGTAAGGCATTCTGCCTTGTCACTTCATGAGTAAACTTCATAAGAGTTACACTTGACTAACATGATGTGCACTATTGGGGATCCACCTAAAATGTATCAAGGAACTCCGTCTCTCCTGGTGCCAAAATAATACTATCCAAAGGTAAATCAAAATGGTGCTCTTCATTATATATATCCATATAAAAATAAAGTTCTCGCTAAGTCTGATCAATCGAGTCCTCCTTGGGAAAATAATCCCACATAGACAAGTCCTTCTCTGGGACATTTTTATAGTATTGGGTGTGGATGGAAGGGATTGTACTGGTAGATGGTGGCCTCTATGGCATGGATTCATCAACAGGTTACTTCCGTCTCATGGTATCATGTTCAAGTATTTCAACATCCAACTTATCCTTTTGGTGATTTGTACTAGAATCAAGGTCACCATTGCCCAAAGATATGTCTATAACATCCCCCTCTTCACCAATGGGACTCCCAATGTCCACTTGTGTGTCATCAAGGGTGGTTTCTTCATGATGTGATAGATAAGGCTCCTTTTTTGGCTCTAGTGTGGCTTTCTTTTCCTTCTATTCCTTAAGGGAGGGTCCCCTTGATGGTGGTACCTCAAGAGTCACTAATATCCATTCATATTCATCATCTTTAGGGACTAAAATATATTATTCTAAAGGAATATATGTCTGCATGGAATAATAACAACATTATGGTGACCTATAGGTACTCTATCTCTTGGTGGTGAAGGGGCAATCCTTTGTCACTTTAGGTGTTTTGGTTAAGCATGCGTGTTGGCATCATGTCATGACCTCTTCTCCTTCTAATAATTTATAATCTCTGGTGGGGGTGGAATTTTTTATTTCCTAACCTCAATACTCCCCGATGTCTTCTTTTTCATCTTCAACATATAATACAATAAATAAATCTTGTCCTTGACAAGGGTTTTTTTGGCTTTGATATCGTTACTATCTGATTCTAATTTTTCTCTATAAGCCTTCTTATCAATATGTACATATAATTGGTGAAGGGTGTGAGTCTCAATTTCAATTTTATCTACATGAATGTTTACAAGGTGCACATCATATATTCTATTTATAGAGTTCATATAATACCTAGTAGTGAAAGCATAAGGCAGCTTAAGCCACTTAGACAAGTCATCTGCAAGTTTCATTCAAATGAATGCTAAAAAAAAGTGTTACTTAATCAAAAACTAGTCTTAATCCCCCATCTATGTAGGTAATTCCTTGGGGATACTCCACTCATTCCCAAAATCTTCTTTCATTCCATCAGATCAACCCTTCATTTCAAAATTGTGAGTGGGGGTTATAATGCCATGGCATGTGAATGGTTTGAACCACTCAGCCAGAGACTTATTTTTAGGTGGGTAGGCCCACTTTATCTCACTACTGATGTACTCTAACACACCAATCTCATCTAATACTAATAGTAAAAGAATTACACCTCAGGCAAACTTTTGATTAGGTAGGCAGTGGACTTTCTCTACATCTACAATAATTTACTTGGCCCAATTCTAGAAATAATTATACTTGAACCCTTGGGCCATCTAGTTGGATACATACAAGTGCACCATATCAAATTCCTTCCACCTATCCAAACCTAGAATCTTGGTCATGTCCAATCTTTCAACTACCTAAATAGTGGGATCCTAAAGACTAACTATGTATATAGTGTGGCCCTGATTTTTGTACTCAAGCACCACCACCATTTTATTAATTTTTTATTAGTCCTCTAGATCTCCATTAAGTTTAATGCCTAAACATTGTAAACCCATGAACTTGATAATTCTCTAGGGAGTGATACTCAATCTATGCACCATGAAGTAAAAGTAATCTTTATGAATGTGTAAGATAAGAAACCTCACGACCTTCACAAGATTTCCAAAATAAGGTAAATTGAATAACTAAAACACTCTAGCATCATTAAGACAATTGAAAATAGTAAGATCATAAATGAGCTAATTTCTAGTGTTCTGCTACTCAACATTATAGTCACATTGTAATTCTACTTCATTCTTAGGTTGGTGGTGATTATAATCTAATACTTGATAGGTTGACACATTGGACTCCTATTTCTCCACATGCAACACCAACTCATGATATTGTATTTATTCAATTAATATAGGGGGAGGGGGAGATGTTGTTATTTTCTTCTTTTCCTTATGTGCCATCTTGGATTCCTTAATGTGTGTTCCCTATGTCTGCTATGCCAGGATTTTATCTTACATGCCAAATTCATTAGGTACTTCTTCTCTTATCAAAACTAGTTATGCTTCTACACCCTTGACCTCTTCTTCTTCGTGGATCACAAGAAAGGGTTCACTTCTCTAGGCCTTCTTATTTGGTTGCATCACCCTCTAAGGAGCCTAAAGATTGAGTCATAGAATATGATCCTATGTTTTTATTATTCCCATATCCCTCAACTTTCCTGATTCAACGTCCTCCAATGACAAACATCAACACTTATAGCATGTAATTATTTAAACTACATTTATTTAATCATTACTTCACCAATCTCTCTATTCATGATGATCACCTTACTTCATAATTATAAATTGGTCACTGATACTTGATAAATACACCTTTTGATAGTTTGAAAACACTCTGCTTCGATTTGTAAATTCATGAATTTATAATAGTAAAATGTTAAAATGAAGACTAGTTAACCTTTTATAGCCTCGAGGGCTATCCCATATTTACTTATCCATGACATCATCCATAATTTCACTCATTAATTCCTCTAACAATATTTCCATGATGTCAGTTTGGCATGCTTGCCATTACACATTACTTTTATCGCATTTAAATAATCTGTCCCATCCCGTGCTTTTCTCAAAGTGTATGACACCTATAAAAGAATTTAATTTTTTTCTATTTCCAAAGTGAGAACCTACTTTTTTTTATCTTGATCCATTCATAATGGTTACATGATGCATCTTGTGTATCTTCTTATCCTTATGTGCTTCCACTTATGTGCAGCTTTTCCATGTGCATTTCCCACATTTCCTTCCATTGTTTCCTTTGCGATCTCTATCTTTACTTAATTCACACTTACCCAACACTCAAAGATGTATGTGGTCCTACATGAAATTACAAATAAAATAAGAAAAAACCAAATATTTATCTAAACCTAATAAAAAAGTGCACAAAAAATACCACACTTTATTGAAAAACAAGCCAAAATCCTAAACTTATCTAGTAGCATATGCCTTATTAAAAAAAGGGAAATATCACTTAGAATGGTAGGGTCAAATTTGACTACCATTGAAATGGTTTGGAAGGAATTGGATAGCTAACCACTTCAAATTTCATGTGTTTATGAGATGAATGTTATGAATGATGAATGGACCATCCTAATGGACATGAAGTTTACTAGAGTGGCACATGAACTTGGAGTCATAAACCAACACATGCATACTAGGATAAAAAGTCTTATTCTTAATATGTCTAGCTTGCCAAGATTTCTATTTTTATTTATCCACTCCCTTACTCCAATGTGTGAGGAAATGTGTTTCATCTAGATGTAGTAAAGCATCCAAGTTCACTTTTATATATTCCTCATCATCCAACCAACCAACATGCATAATACGTAAATAAGGTATAAGGAAATCAATTGGGAGAATGGCTTTAACACCAAAAATAAGGATAAAAGGAGTACTCTTGTTTAAATGTTTGTACATGGTTTGATATGCCCATAATATCATAAAAATGTGATCATCCTAGTCAGTATGACAAATATTGCAATTCTTCATCAATGTATGACCCAAGATTTTATTGAAAGCTTCAGCTATACCATCGGGCTAAGGGTGATATGGTGTATTCTTGTGGTGTATAATCATGAACTCATCCAAAAGGATGCATATTGTCTCATTAAGGAAATGAGTTCCATGGTCACTAGTCAAGCTTAAAGGACATCTATGCCTTGTAGTTACAGTAGCACAATCCCAAGTTGGTGTTGCATCAGCCTAATGAGTGAGGTAGTTAGTGGTGGTAAAGATATAGTGCACACCAGTATGCCTCACCATAGGAGTAATGGACCCAAAAAAATCAAAAACCATTTCTCAAAGGGTTTATGGGTAAGTATCTAGTGAAGGGGAATAACATCCCTTTGGTTTAATTTACCCACATGTTGATAGATATCACATTGGCTTGCGTAAGCTTTGACATCCTTAAATAAAGTGGACCACGATAACCCTACTAATAAAACCTTTCATGTTTTAGCATCACTAGCATAATTTCCTCTAATGAAACCTTCATGAACCTCTTAAAGAACTTTAGTGCACTC
This sequence comes from Torreya grandis, assembly GCA_037957365.1. Classification (NCBI taxonomy): domain Eukaryota; kingdom Viridiplantae; phylum Streptophyta; class Pinopsida; order Cupressales; family Taxaceae; genus Torreya; species Torreya grandis. The sequence continues at coordinate 4,409,003 of JARHVA010000384.1, forward strand.
GTGTTGAATTACGCATCATCTTAAAACTTCATCCCATCCAATTTTATAAATTTCACCTCTAATTAGCTAAAAAGGAACAACATGAATAACCAATTTCTTTTTCTCTTGAGTGTTGAGGAGGGCTAGTGTTAAACCTGTGTTAAGAAAAGTTGTGATATCTTCCAATTCATTAGGTACATGCATGACTTAAAAAATTTGCACATCAGGTAAGTCATCCTCAATGGTGCTCATCGATTCACTAGATTTAATCCACGATAAGTAATCTACTCCACAATTAGTCTTACCTAGTTTCACCATCATAAAAAATTTAAATTCCTAAAAGAGAACAATCCATTGACAAATGTGTCTATGTAACACTAGTTTTTTCATGAGGTATTTAAATTCTTCTTATTTGTAAATAAACTACATTGGTTGGATAACAAATACTAGTGAAACTTATGGAGTGCATATACCATGGAAAAGGCTTCATGTTGTATAGTTGAGTAATTTTGTTCAACTAGAGTGAACTTCCTATTGAAAAAGTAGATTGGATGATAAAGACTATATTCACTAGGTTGTGCAAGGATAATACCCACTGCTATACTTGAATCATCAACATGTACATGAAAGGGATTTGTCTAGTTTGGAAATTGGATAATTGGTGTAGTGATTAGTTTGTCCTTGAGTGCTACAAATGCCTACTGGTGAGCATTTATCCATAAGAATTGACTATTCTATTTAAGCAATTCCTCTAGTGGCATTACAATCTTAGCATATCCTTGAATGAATTTTTGATAATACCCCATGTGTCTTAAGAGGTGCAGACCTTACATTGGGTGGTTGGTGCTTAAAGGAGAATAATGATTACAATCGTAGTTGGATCCACCATTAGTCCATAAAAAAAAAAATGGTACCCAAAAAAAATTGCAAAAGGAGTAGTAAAGACACATTTATTCAAATTTAAATAAATTTGAAGTTGTCGGTAGCACTCAAGGATGAGATGAAAATTAACATACTTTTCATGCACTAAGCCATAAAAGGTCTAGTCATCTAAGTATACTGAAGGAACTTACGAAAAAAATTCTTTAAAGACTCTACCACAATATGTGAGAACACAACTAAAGCATTTTTCAATTTTAAAGGCATCACATTGTAAGTGAATGAACCCCATTTAGTTACAAATGTGGTCTTTAATTTATATTATTTTGTAATCTGTACCTGATGATAGTCAAAAAAATATCAGTGAAGGAATAAATCTCATACCTAGCAACTCCTAAAATTTTCTTAGTGAATTGCATTGGAAAAGGGTCAGTTAGGCAAGCAACATTGAGTACTTGATAGTCTATACAAATATGAATATGGCCATCCTTATTGATACTGATCTCCATGGGGCTCACCCATTCAGATTCATCAATTGGAGTGATAACTCCAGTGCATAACATACTATTAATCTCCTCTTTAACTTGAGCGTGAATATTACAATTCATTTGATAATGTCTTTTTATGAGTGGTTGAGCACCTTCAACTAAATTTATATGCATCTTGCCTAATGATAGATGCACTCCTTTCATCTCTATGTAATTATGTGGGAAAATGTCTTGATAATATTATAAGAGTTCAAAAATCTTGGTGATCTCAGTATCAGACCAAAAATTCCCCATAGTGGCTATCTTGGGTGCATCCTCCATTCCTATATTACACTAAACCATCTAGATTGGCTTAGAATATGGTTGTTGGTCAGTCTATATGGTGTCTCTAACATTGCACACCCCATATTCAATATATAAAGCTATGTGATCAAGGGACAGATCTTGTGGGTCAGAACTGGTACCTTTCTCAACTTCGTATATAACCTTTTGTTTTCCCTTCTGTATCTATTCCATTAGTGAATGGTTTGGTTAGGAGTCAATTTGTGAAGAATATAAGGCAAGATTATTATATTCTTAAAATATGAACAAGTAATCCTCACACGCACCATGTATATGTCATATGCGATCTTCAATCGATGTTGGATTGCCTATAATAGCTTGACAAATCACTTATAAGGACAAGTATAAATTCATGTGGGGGGATGAGTAAGATAATGCTAAAATCATATTAATTCTAATGTTACTCTAGGAATTTATGTCAAGGCATCGCTATTGATGAATATACCATGCTCTAGCCTTGGTGCATAGAGTACCATAAAATGCATGGACCCACAAATATTCAGGGAAAGATGTCTCATCCACATTCCAAAGGTTTTTGCAGGCATCAAGATGAGGTTCTAGAGCATTAACACCATCATGACTTAGAGTGGCATGAACGTGATTATCATGAAGGAAATGATAGTGCATGACAACATGTACTAAGTCCCAAGTGAGTAAATTGTGATGGTGATTTTCCCACCATCAATTAGTTATCCCTTTAAGAACATAAATAAGCAAGCACATCCATTAATATTCAAACACATAAAGAGTTTCCATTTATTGCATATACTCTCAAATTTCCATTTGACCATGAAACCTAGGTGATTGATCTAACTGTAGGGGAGGTCCAGCTATCAAAATTCCACTAATAAGGCGAACAAACTTATGGAGCAATAACTTTCATAGAACATCATCTTCGCTACCAACAGTGCCACAAATTCATCCAAGAAGATCATATTCTCTGTGAACCCAATGTTCATAGGCATTGTTGGTAGTTTTATAAATGAATTGTGTATCCACCCACTATAAGATAAAATCTAGACTAGGATCAAGATGCTCAATTCCTTGAGCTATGACATTATAGATATGATTGAGATCCTCATTGACATTAACTATTTAAACAAAATGAGGTCCTTGAGCATTGTCTAGGGGAATCATGATGTGTTGATCATCATTTTCAAATTTGATGTAATACTTTTTGAAGTTAAATTCAACATTGTTTGCATATAACCATAAATGACCCAAAAGAGCCAAAAAATCATCAGCTTCAACCAACTTAAGTACTTCAAAATTAGCCTTGAAATTGACACCCAAAATGTCAATGGTGGCATCCTTAAGAACTCATATTAGCAGTGCATGAGTTTTAATAACCATGAACAATACATGTGGAGAAGGTTGTAAAGGAGGGCTAGTTATTTTTATCCAAGCATCATTCATTAGTACATTTACCTCCGTTCTAGTGTTGACTAGTATATCCTAAATGATTCAACCATAAATAACCATGTTTACTAAGATTTATTTATCACGCTCCCTACAAGGTTGGACATGAGTCTCTTATGATTTGCATGGTTCAATTGATGATCTTCTGTAGGCTTTGGTGCTTGATGACTTAGCCATTTCTTCAAAAGGGGGATGATGTCTTTTCTAAGAATCCATTTTCAAAATTCATGAAACTCATCACACGCCACATCTTGGAGAACCAAGTATTTATGCATTTTAGCATGTGTAGTAAAATCTCTATCCTTAAGGAATTGAATTTCACCTTGTAGTTCCATCACCAAAGTCATTGAGTCTTGAAATACTTCTTTCTACTATTGAGCATTTGATTAGTGATTCACATGAGGCTCTTCCCATTGAAACTTGTCAATGGGTGAATTTGAAACAAACTGGGAAGGAACACCACTTTGTGTAGTAATATTTACCTTAAGACCATTCAGAGTGGTAGGGCATGGTCTCCATTAAGCAGTTGGAGTTTTTCAATCTGTATTATTCTATCACCCTTCTCATTCTACTCTTTGCTAATGACAACATACAAGTTTGTGAATTCTTATAGATGATGTTCATTCTTACAAAAGGCACAATTTGGGTAGCCTAGACAGTCACCCTGATAATGCTCCAGAGATATACACTTGTAGTAGGTTCTAGGTGGAAAATAACCACCTTCACATCCATGATCATAACCTCTATAATATTGGCCTCCACCATTATCCTAGTTGTTGGCTACATAGGTTTAGAAAGTACCTCTCGCGTGTACCTCATGAATCTCACTAATAATTCAACAATCATTTGTATCATGTGTATATGCATCACATATTTTACGATATGATGATACCTTTGATTGAGAAGAGCATTGAATCAAGGGGCAACCTTGCACATCATGTCACATTTTGATCATATTTGGTTGTCATTCCTTGTTCAAATCAAATTTTAACACCTATACAATGATTTGGAAAGTAATTACGATCTAGTCTGCACCTTGTGATAATATGATATTCATGGGAATGTTTGGAACACATTGTTTTCACTGGTCTTGTATTCATAATCATTTTGATTGTTTTGTTTCACATAAAAACATGTCACCTTATAAAGGACTGTGGTTTGCATTGTTGGTTGTCTTGACTTGACATTTTTATTGTTCTTGCTTAATTTAAATGGACCTTAATCCATTGACTTGCTTTATTGATTATGATTTCTATTAAATGTTTTTAATGACAATGTATCGAGACCATTGTATGCATGGTAGGGCATGGCAATGCTTTGAATTGAAGGCAAGTTGACTTAGGGTTTGTTTAGATTAATAACACTATTTTTTTAGAGATTGGTTTCTAGTGTCTTCCTTGGCCACTCGGTCATTGTGATTATTGTTTGTTGAGATAAACCCTAATAGTCACTACTATTTTTTTAGAAGATTTATTTTTCCACTGGTAATCTCTTACATTTGATGGCTTGTTTTATACTGTCGAGGTGGAGATTATTTATTGGATAGGCTACAATTTTACTAGAATAAATGGAGAACACAAGGGAATAAGAAGTTGATGTCTTCATCTTGTTGAACCATGACCTGAGTTATTTTGTTTTTGATATAGACTTTGGATGGTTCTGGTTATGTTTAATCTACTCATTTTTCCATGGGAGAAATCCTACGAAAATCACGTAAAAATAATGATAATCTCTCACATTGAAAAATAAAAAGGCAAACTGAGAACTTCCATCCAAGTAAGTTTAGTTTTGGTTTTTATTCACTTGTTTTTCATTGAGCTAAGAGGCATTATAACAAATGTGGATGGGAAAAATAACCCTTGGGTTCTATTGGAATTTTAATATGGACTCTTGTGCCATAGTTCCATGCACATTTTTCATAATGTCATTGGTATTTACTTGTATTAGTTTTTACTCAAAGTGTTGCATTATCATTTGGTTTTTTTGGTTTGTTTGATTTTGATTCGAACCATATATGTTTGGATGTGAATGCTTTGTGTGTATGGATTATTCCTTGTTAGGTTTGTTTGATGTGGTTTTTGGAAACTTAGATAACTTTGTGGTTACACCACCAATCTATATGTCAAGCTCCACCATCAAAATGATGGATGGGGTGGCTAGGGCCACTAATGGGAGGCTCATAGGGCTGGATTGGTTAGGTCTTAACACTTTTCAAGTTAGTTTTATTTAGTTATATGCGATTTGAAATAACATATTTGGTTCATGGAAACATTGTTATAATGGACCTATATTGGGTCAAGTTTAATGTTATGCCTGGTTACATTTTTTGTTTTTATTATTTATCTATATTTGGGATTCATGTATCTCAGAGCCTAAATAGAGATATTTTGTACATTCATTTATTAGAATCACTTAACTTGAATGGATATTGACTTCATATTCGTGAAACAAATATTTACAATTCTAGATATTCAATTATTTATAAACATACTTTGGCTAGTTGTTGACTAAATGTTGGGCTCTTTTTCCTTTAGTCTAGCATGTCTTTCCCTAGTTACATGCCTAAGAGAACAAGAGTTACAATAAGATAACACCGACACATCATGCAAGAAAAGGTTCTCATGTACTCACCTGAAGTACATAGCTAAAGACCGGTTCCCATTGGTTTCATCGTGCGATGGTGTACTCATTTATTTTATTAAGTGAGGGTGATCAAACATGAACTTATTTTTAAATTCATAATCAGTTCAATCTCTAACTCTTAACTATTCATTCCCTATTTAACTAATCACATAAAAAATAATTGGATGCAAATTGAGAATAAAACAATAATAATTCCATTATATTCATGATCAAATTACATAAGTATTTCATCAACACATAGGCTTCCTCTCATTACATATATATGTCATATCCAGGTTTATGACAAGTCCAAGATTACAATTACCAACCAACACACAGTAAAACTAAGGGGTTTTTATACATGGGTCTACCCTGACCATTCAGTTACATAAGTAATTACATAAAGATGATTCACCAATGATTATTATGATAAATGAGTTGTGGGAAGTTGTTTACATTAAATTTCTAAGAAGCCAGGCCTAACTACCCCTATATGCTCTCTCTATATTAGATCTTCATCATTGTGAACCTATCTTATCACAGACTGGTGTTGGATTTATGCTTGACTATTCTTATCTAATATTTGAGTGAATCATTCTCCAATTGTCTTCATTTTTCATGCCCTTGCCCAAGTCTTTCACTATTGTCTGAATCCTATGTTCTCAACTTCTCTGTGTTTCATGTTTCCTTATTCCATGTGACTTTCCTCTTCCATGCCATGATCTTTCATGCTGTGTTTTCAAAAAGCAATTAAGAAAATTAGATACAAAATTGAGGGCCCAATGCTATATATTCATGATTTGATTTTATATGAATTATTATTAAAATATGATTTCATAGGTGTAGATTGTCATGTTATCAAATGATTATGCTATGAATATGGATGTTTCTCTTCATATCTATTTTGAATAAAATCTTGTTATAGTTTCTCATTCAATTATTGATTTGATTTTTGGGAAACTTATACTACTTATAGCTGGTTTATATGGATTAAATAATGTTAAGTAGAAGTGTATAAGATTCATATAATGAATTGACTAAGAGGAAACAGAAGCCAAAGGGTTATAGTTTTTCTTATTGACTTTTAGCAGTGGTTGGGTTGGATGTTGCATGTTGTTTATTAGTGTGACCACATGATTTTAAATTAGTTTAGTTTATTGTTAACATGAAAAAAATCAAAAAAATACAAAACTAACACCAAGGCACATGTCCTTAGATTGGGAAAGGTCTACGAAGTGGGAAAGAAACAAATAGAAGAAAAAAGCAAATGATTATACCTTCTTCATGTATGTCTCCTTATAACTAGAATTCAAGTTTGGATTGGCCCGAATATAGTGATTGAGGTCTTTGGCAATGTCACAAATTCACTTGGACAACATCTCCCCTTGCACTATGCATGATTTGTTGAGTAATTAAATAAATTGATGAACCTTTTCTTAGAGATTTGGAAGCATAAGTTTAGCACAAAAAGTTTTTCTATAATAGAGAATGGCTCTTCCATTTATTGACTTAGTGAGTGACTATGGACCGTTGGATGAAGGCCAAGATCAATTGTTGAGAAGATGTCCTAGACCTCATAAATGAGAGAGGTTGTGTGTGTAATAAATCCACTCATGAAAGTTTGAAGTATGTAAAAAATTGGATTGAGTGTGTAAGAGGGATGTAATAACTTGTCACAGACCTTGGTTATAGACTAGCCAACTCCAATCAATTACCTTGAGAAAGAGGAAGATGATGTCATGGTAGATTATATCATGCACTTGAGATGAAAAATGAGATTAATTGATTTAGGAAAATATGGATATTTCAAATTCCAAGGATTTTCCTATTAGAATAAGATTAGATAATTAAGTGAGATTAATTAACTAATAAGAAATTATGTGAATTTGGTTGGATAGGATGTGATAATATAAGAAAATATTAATTGATCAAGGGGGATGAGTAGTGATAGACTAGGGATGTTAGTGTGAATAGAAGAATTGATTAGACAATTTACGATGATGTTAGTGAATAGTTAAAATCAACACAAGGTGTCTGATTTTAGGTGTCTACATTTTTCCCTTCTTTGAGAAGGTGTTGCAAGATAAAAGTGGAGTAACAAATTTTCAAATAAAGAAGAAGCCAAAAAAATGTGGATGAAAAAGTAGACGATGATGATGAAAGAATGTGATGGATGATGAGCTAAAAAAATGTGGACAAAAAATTAGACAATGATGAAGAAATAATGAGATGAATGATGCCCCCTCAAGAGGGCATCCGAGGATAAAGAATGCAAATGAGATCTAAAAAAAAATAGGAAGAAGATAGAATGGAAGAAACAATGGTTAGAGATGTAGGATGAAATTTAGGATTAACCCATTAGTGAGATTAACCCACTTGAGATTATGTTTGCATGATTTGATTTCCAATGATGATGGATTGATTTGATGCAAGCAAGGCAGATTTTGGGAAGGTTTCATCTCAATATAAACTACAAACTTTAACTTGCCCTAAGTAGGGTAGATGTGGGAAAAATATCTCAACAATGTCATAGACTTAACTTGCCCCAAGTAGGGTGGACTTGGGAATGACCTATCCTAATAATGAGTTAAACGATTGAATTACCCCAAATAGGGAGAAAGCTATGATCTTGGACTTGAAGGATGACTGATTGATTTAATTGCCCCAAGCATGGTGAATTGGTTGACTAAGTACTTGATTGATTTGAAAGCATAGATCAAGGATTTAACATATCACAATGATTAAGGATGAGATGATCAATTTGATGGATGACATGAAGTTTATTAGTAGATGTAAAAGTATGTGTAGATGGTATAATGACTTTTCAGAGAATGAAGAAGCCACAGAAAATTAGGTATACAAGGATGCCCCAAAGTGATAAATAATGATTGAATAATGATGTGATAATATTAAAGAATGATATGATAATGATTGAATAATGATGTGATTAGATTTTTAGAGAATCAAATAAATTAGGATGAGAAAAGCATTGTAAGTGAGAATAAATAGATGTTGGAAAGAAGGGTAAGAATGGTCAAGCTAGTGTAGTTCTCCTGAAAAGGGATAAATATGATGAAAGTTTTGAATATATATGATGATATGATGTTGGAAAATGTCAAAGAGAGATGAGATGATTTGATTTGAAAAGGGATAATTTTTCAAGGGGATAAACTGCCAGTGTAGCGTAATATTATATATAAGCCTCAAGCACTTGATGTTTAATTTTGCATATGACATTATGCATCATAATTATAAAATGAATCATGATAGCATTGTTGTCAATTTGAATAAGGACTAATTTAAATACAAATTTATAAAATAATAGATCAATACCTAAGTGTAAAACATAATGTATTAAACCAAGACAAATTCAATTAACTAAACATAGAAGCCAACAATCAATCAGTGCACACACACATACATACATTTTAAAGTAATAAAAAAATAATAGATCATGGTTGGAGTCATGTAGTAATAGGACATTCCTCATGTGTCTCTACTCCTAAGTCCAGGGAATGTCAGATAGAATAATGTGACAAACTTTGACAAAATGGAAATGGAAGAAGAAGGAAGAAGAGGCTGAGCTAACCCCAGATGCCCCACACAATTAGGCACTACCTACACAATCTATCGTGGACCTTAGGTCGATGTAGTTCTCCTAAGATAGGAGGAATGTGATGAGAAGTGACCATATGAAATTGATAGAGAATAAATATAGAATTGACTCTTAAAATATAGAGAATGTAGTAGAATTAGATCGTAAAACATTAAGAACATAGTATAATTGGCTCATAAAATGGTGAGAGAGTAGTATAATTGGCTTGAAAAATGGTGAGAGTGTAGTGGAATTGGCTCAAAAAATGATGAAAGAGTAGTATAATTGGATTGAAAAATGATGAGAGTGTAGTGGAATTGTCTTGTAAAATGGTAAGAGTGTATAATTTGGTAGTGACACATATCAAAGGGGGGGATGATGAAAATGGGAATGGTAGTGATAATGACTGAGCTGACCCCAAACACCCCATATATATAAGCACTATCTACATAGTCTATTTGGACCTCAAGTTGACGTATTTCTACCAAAGATGGGAGTGTAATGGAGAGATGAAGATGTTGATTAGAATGATCATGGTTAGACCAAAGGTACCCTTCCAAGACATAAGTAGACACCTAGGGAAGTTGGACAATCAGAATTGGAATGATGATAAGATTTGATTGAATTTGATGGAGAAGTCATGATTTTGATAAGAGGTGCCTACCCATGAAAATTTTGACTAAAAAGGTGGTTTATCCATGTCATACTCAAATAATTCCACATAAAACAAATCTAAGATAAAAAACCCACTGACAAACAAGATGATAAACTAGACAAAGATTTTGTAGCTTTATATCTCTCTTTGGGATTTTTCTAATTTCTTATTTTTTTGTATTTTTGGAATAAGATATATACATGGGTATTCTATAAGTAGAATATATAGGGGAATATAAAAAATATACAAGGAACCATCTACAAAGGGAAAACAACCTTGGGTATGGGTTCAACAACAAACCAAGATGCAAAGGGACTACCTTTCAACAACAAATCAAGATGCAAAATAAGTGATGTGAAATGGTGAAAAGGATAGGAAAGAGATAAAATAAACTATTTTAATAACTATCAAACATGAAAATCATGTTGAATCACATTGATATTCTACCTGCAAATATGCATTAGTGATGACCAAATCTAAACTACCTACTGAAGTGTTTGTTGAAGCCACCTATAGTACCTTTAGGTTGTAATCAATATCAAGATGGTGATAAGATGGAAGAACAAGATAAAAAGAGAATCAGTAATGGAAAATGGAATGAAGGTGAATTGAAAAGATACAAAAAGGGTGCCCCCAAGCAAGGGAGCTCATAGACAATGCTCAAACAAATCAATAATAAAAGTGCTTGAGATGTATAATGTTCATGGGATCATTTATCATGTCCCATATGTTGTAGCTAACTTGTATGCCCCAGAAACATAAATTTTTGTGATGAAAAATGACCAATCGATTAGGCTCAAACTTGCATTTATTTTCATGATCTGTGTTATTATTTTTAATTCTCTTTCATCACAAGATTTTTAACTTCAAATTCTATATAAATGATGCATTTGTTATAATTATGACATAGTTGAATTTGATATGACTTGAGATGGTTCAATGTGGCTAGTTGTTTCTCATCCAAGAGTTTTAGATATTATATATGAGATACTTTATACTCCTAATCATCAATGATATCCTTAATTGAATGTGCATGGAAGGTAACTTGATCTCAATGGGGAGAATGGCTTCAGAGCCAAAAGCTAAGGAATAGGGTGTGGCTCCTATAGGTGTATGAATATTGGTATGACAAGCCCAAAAGGTTGGGAATAATTGAAAATGCCAATCAAGACCAACACCATTGAAAATATTCTTAAGAATTTTGACAATGGTCTTATTAGATGCCTTAGCTTAGCCATTACCTTGAGGGTAATAGGGAGTTGGCCATTTGTGTTTGATATGGAATTGTACATAGAGGGATTTCACCTCCTTGTTCTTGAATGACTTGCCATTATCAAATATGATGGTAAAATGAATGCCATAATGATAAATGAGGTGATTTAGAATGAATTTAGATATATGCTTATCGGTTACATAAGTGAGATGGATTACCTTAACCATATTAGTAAAATACTCAATGACAATATGGATATGCTTATGGCCATATGAGGATGTGGGATTTATCTTCCCTATGAGATCGGGTCCCCACATTGAGAACAACCAAGGAGATGTTATAGACTGAAGTGATTGTGAATAAGCATGGATTAAATCACCACGTTTTTGACAAACAAGATACTTATTGACATAAGAACATGCTTTTGAGTCCATTATGGGCTAATAATATCCTGTTTGAAGGAGTTTCTTGGTGAGGACCATTTTACTAGTATGGGCCCCATAAATTCCTTCATGCATGTCTTTGAGTGATAATTCAGATTCACTTAAATTTAAATAATAAAGTAGCATACCATCATAAAGTCTATGATAGAGCATACCACTGAGTAAAGTGTAATAGGATGTGTTATGAATGAAGTATTTATGTTGATTACATGATAAGTCAATGGGAATAATGTGGTATTGAAGGTAAGTGTACACATCTTGGTATTAAGGGTAATCTAGACCAACAATATCACATACCATTTTTTATTTTGGATGACTATAAGCTAGTGTGAGAATATTTTCAATGAGAAACTGATATGCCTACACATTAGAAGACACTTATATCAATGAGCTAATAGTTTCCATGACATCAACTGATTGATTTTTGGATCTTGGTATTTGATCAAACAAGATACACTCAAAATTCTATTTTAGACTATCAACCATGCCTTTGTAGGGCACAAGATTCTTATCCTTTATTTTATTTTGATCCATAGTCTAAGTGATAATCAATTTTGAATCTCTATAAACAAACAACTACTAAATGTTCCATTACACTATGAGGCAAAGTTTGATATGAGTGCCTCATATTCTAAAATATTATTAGTGTGTGGAAAACTAATTTGAAATGCCTTAGGAATGAGATCCCATTGTGGCATAATGAATATAATGTCTGCCCCTAAACCATGAGATATGAAGGAACTATCAAAATATAGCTTCCATTATCATGATTCATCTAGAGTAAAGATAGACTAATCAAATAAATGGATGTTCGAAGGATGTATGTCAGACAAATGTGCCTCGGTAAGTTGGTTTAAAAGTACTTGCTCTTTGATTAATTTTTGATGCACATATTTGATGTTAAGCTTGCTAAGAAACATAATCCCTTTGGCCATGTAGCTAGTCAAAGCGATAGAAGATACTTGAGAGGATCAACTCTAGTAATTAAGACAGTCTTATTATTCAACATGGAATGAAGCAAATTCTAGAATGTGAAGATCAAAGCTAAACACATATTTTCAATGGGTGAATAATTATGTTCATAAGTGACAAGTGTCTTAATTAGATAATCTATTACACATTATTTTCCATGATCATTATGCTAGGCCAAAATTACCCTGAAGGCATGTTCAGTCATTAAAATGTAAAGCAATAGTGGCTTCCCTAGTGTTGGTGGGGCCATCACTGGTGGATTTTCTAAAAAAGTTTTCAAATGATGAAATGATTCTTGAAAATTGATGTTCCATTGAAAGGTGGTGCACTTATTCAAAAAGTGAGTAAAGGGATGGAATTAGCTATTAAGCTATAAAATGAATCTACAAATGGACCAAATTTTGCCTTACAAGATACAGAACTATTTCAAATTAGATAGGGGAAGAATTTTTGTGATGGCCTTAACGTTGGTAGGATTGACTACAATACCTCTATAGGAAATGATGAAGCCGAACGATTTTCCTAAAGTGACTCTAAATACATATTTATTTGGATTGAGGTGCACCTTATATTCATGAAGTTGCTTAAATATTTTCCATAGAACTACTGGGTATCCTACATGTGTTTTTGATTTGATAAGAATATCATCAACATAATCCTAAAAAATGATCATGCATCATGTCATGGAAGATGATAGTCATTGAATGGTGATACATAGCAGTATAATTTTTCAATCTGAATGGCATAACCTGATGACATAATATTCCCTATGTGTGGTGAATGTTATTTTATGTTGATCTTTTAGTACTATATTAATCTGATTGTACCCTAAAAAACAATCCATGAGGGATTAAAATTCATATATTATTGTTAAGTCTATGATCATATAAATGTTAGTGTAGACACTCAATTCTCATAACTTTCATGTTGAATTTGCAATCAAAATTACTTTTTGCAACAATATGTAAATCAAGTCAAAAATCACCAAAACACTGAAATTTGCTTGCACACTTGATGTGTATGTTATAAAACATATTGGGGCATCCCTAATTGGGGAAATGCACTGTAACCAACTATTAGATTCATTGAATTCACTCTTAGCCAAATTATTATATTGTAAGTGATGTGTTTGGGAAATTAAATGGAGCAAATAGTCAAATTTTGATATAACATAAATTACATGGAAGCTAATCTAGATTAATCAAGACTATATAATAAAATAAAATGGATAAACTTAAAATTCATATAAAGTGGCTAGATATGTTTTACCCTATTTTTTTATTTAACAATGTTAATATGTATAAAACAAGTACATCATCTTTGAGCCCCTGCTTGGATATATTTTCTTAATGATGAATCCATATAATAATATTTGTATACTAATATGGATTTAGTAACATACCATCATAATAATATATTCCCTTTTACATTGAGCAATCAAGCTTATTTTGGGGAAAGTATGCCCTTGCCTAGTGATGTAGAAACTACATTAGATAGTTTTAGTATATTACCCACCACCCATTATGTGGAGGAAAAACAACATTATTGAATGTAGACATGATTGATATTAATATAGCACTAGTAACATACAAAATATTTTTAGGTAAGGTACCTCATTAACCCTTTAAGATCAAAAGGTCTATATCAAGTTATTAAAATAATATTAAGGCATTTTTTTTGTGTATTTTTATGTTGATATGTTAGGTATTTGTACATATATTATGGTACATAAACTAGTTGTAAATCCTGATGTAAAACCTGTATGGTAAAATATCTAAGGTATTTTTGTTGGTTAATAATAAAATCTAAAAGTTATCGGATGTTAGTTTGATTATACCTATTGATTATTTTAATTAGTTTTCAAGCTGAATAGGGGCATTAGGATTTGCAATCAAGATTAATCCTAGTGACCAACAGAAAACAACATTTAACACTCCTTAAGGTACATTTTTTTATTTGGTCATGCCTTTTAGACTTTAAAACATAGAATCCACTTATCAAAGAGCTACAACAAATATATTCAAAGTTACATGCATGCCATACTAAAGGACTATGTTGATAGCATTTTGGGGAAATATAATAAAAGAGTAAACTATGTGCACAATTTGGGAAAAATATTTGAATGTTGAGATAATATGTGGTTAGGCTAAATCCTAAGAAATGTGTCTTTAATGTTACATCAAGAAAATTGTTTATTTTCATCATTTTCAAGAGAGGTATATAAGTGGATCCCAAGAAAATATAAGTTTATTCTTGAAATGCATCTTCCTAAGAGTCTTAAACAACTGAGAAGTTTACAAGGGAAAATTCAAGTTATTAGGTGATTTTTTCCGTAGTTAGCAAATAATCCCCATCTATTTATAATATTATTATGCAAATACATTGAGTATGAGTGTGATGGAAAATGTCAAAATGTTTTTTATGCAATCAAATAATATCTAGCTAATCCTCTAGTTATGATGCGACCCATCCCCAACCAACAATTATTATTATATCTTTATCAGATAACATGCATTTGGAAAATTTACTGCACAATGTGACAATGATACTAAAGAAAGATAAATTTATTACATTAGGCAAACTTTGGTATATTATAAGAGTAATTACAGTTTTGAGAAAAAATTATGTTTGGCTATTGTGTTTGCAATAGATAAAAATAAACATTAAATGCATAATAATGAATTATAAGTCATTAAAAACAATGATCGTCTGAGATATATGATGTCCAAACCTTATCTATCTAGCAGCATAGCCAAGTGGGTCATGCTACTTATGGATTTTGATATTAAATTTGTATCATAAAAAATGATTAAATAGAACAAACCATCTAGTTGAGGATCCCCTATTATACCAAATTTATATATATGACATTTCTAGAAGATTTTTGTATATATACCATTGAACATAATACTTTAGAAATTTGATTTAACTATAGGGGCTGGTATTGTATTGACTCTGACTAATGCTAAACTATGACATTAGTAGACTGATTGAGCTTTTCATGTAACAATAATATAGCAAAATATTAGGCATTGATTCTAGGATCCAATGCAACATGCACAATAAATATTGAATATATTAAAATGTATGGTGATTCACAGTTCATAGTTAATGAAGTAATGGGTACATATCAAATAAAATGAGATAAATTGATCCCCTATTGATATTTAGTGCTTATTTTGATCACCATATTTAATGAGTTTAAGACTAATAATATTCCTAGAAGAAATAATAAACATGTCAGTGTTATGGTCAGTATTATTTCCCTTATTCTTATAGACAACACCAATGATCATGTCATATTGACCATTACAAGATCTTAATAAATTACCAATGAGCTACATAAATTGGATGTCTTAGATGCATTTTATTTAAAACATGGTACAAAGAAATCAAAGTGGTAATATTTTATGTCATTTTTCTTTCTTTGTTAGTTTCAGTGACTTGCTTAACAGGAAATGATATAAACTTATAACATTGGAGAAATCACCATGGAAAGGGTGACTTTTCTCTGTGTTTGGGTGGGGTAGCTCCCTCTTTAGATATGGGTCTTTGTGTAATTTTTTGTGTACTTTTAACTAGAAAACATGAAAAGGAAATAAAAGGTAAAAAATAATGAAAGGAAGTAGAGGGAGATGGGAGGAGGAGGAAAAAGAGGAGAAACCAACAATAGATTAAATGTAGAGCATCGTTTGAGTAACCCATAAAAATGAATATAAAATGAAGAGGAACCCTTTATCTCAAATGAAAACATGAACACATATAATATATGCAAAGAGGATGAAGTTCATCTGGAAGCACAGAGTCAATCTTAAATTCAAATTGCATGCATATGGCACAAAATCCATCCATAAAGATTCACAACACCAAAGTTTTCATGATCAAAGGTTTACATACAATTAAGAACCATTGAAGCATTAATGAATCCCTCTAACTATGAACAACAAAACACATTTCATAACCAAAGAACATTAACACCTCTTCAAAGCAACATTCATCACACTTACTTGTATTCTCATATTCATAAATCTAGAAAAGTATATGTACACATAAAGTTACAACATCTTCTCACCCAAGCACTGAGATAAAATAAGAAAAACTCCTTTTTGAAAGGTTTGCATGTCTTCTATTTATATCTCAAAAGGTGGAAGCCTTCCCCCTTTGAATTAATAAAGCATTTTCGTAAATATAGAATTAGTTTCACTTTTTAAGGTAGAATTTGACCATTTCAAAGTGCACATGCTACATCTTAAAAAATACAAAAATACTCATACTAGAATGTAATTTTAAAATTTTAAAAGAGAACATGTTAAAAATCAGTTCTAAAAAGTACAAATCAAAGAGTCTCTTTTGTCACTTATTGATTTCTACCCTTCTCAAATATATTTATCATATATTTGACCTTACCTACATCCATACCATATAAATGCATGTATATAATCTCTCCTTCAACATGTTTGCACTGGAAATATATTTCCAATGCTGTAAATGAATCACGAATTGGAGTAATGGTTCATTCATTATGCCCAAAATACTCACACCCTATCAAGAGGCTATTAGGATCTAACCCCTATAATGTGTCCCAAGTTTATGTCAGTGACCTGGTCAATGTTGTAATCAATGTTGGAGGCAAGAGTAACCACTTTAAATTATTACTTCATCTCACTTGCCTTTTCTTTTCCTTTATTCTTGGGTGTTCTATACATTTATCGACTACAACAAGTTGAGAGAACATGGAGCAAGTAGGTAGAGTGTGAATAGGAATGAGAAAATGTTATAAGAGATACAAAGGGAGTGGAAAACTCCAATGTCAAGGGTTTGATACTACACTATAGGTGAAAATATCTGATGCAGGGGAAACAATAAACTTTGACATTGGGGGATTGAGTCTGCACTGTAGGTGGAAATATCTAATGTAAAGGAAGTAATAAAATACAAAATTAGGGGTTTGAGACTACACTATAGGTGAAAATATATGATGTAGGGGAAACATGAAACTTTGATGTTAGGGGTTTGAGACTGCACTGCGAGTGAAATATTTAATGTGGGGGAAGTAGGAAACTCTGATGTTAGGGGTTTAAGACTACATTATAGGCAAACATATATGATGGGGAGGGAGTTGAAAACTTTGATGTTGTGGGTTTGAAACTGCACTATAAGTGAAAAACTCTAATGCAAAGCAAGCTAGAAACTCTGACGTTAGGGGTTTAAGACTGCACTGTGGGTGAAAATATCCAATGTAAAGGTAGTGGAAAACTCCAATGTCAAGGGTTTGAGATTGTACTACAAGTGAAAATATATGATGCAGAGGGAGTGGAAAACTCTAACATCAATGGTTTGAGATTTCACTATAGGTGAAAATATTTGATGCAAGGGAAGAAAAAATCTGATGTTGAGGGTTTGAGACTACACTACAGGTAGAAATATTTGATTTGAGGGAAACAAAAAACTCTCATATTAGAGGTTTGAGACTATATAGATAAACTTCAAATAAACCAACACTAAACCCTAATATATTTTCTTTAGAAACTTTAAGGTCCAGAAGAAGTGCAAAAGGAGGTAGCTACAAAAGCAAGTCAAAGTTTTTGCAACTGTAAAATAGGGTCCAAGTTCCCCCTGTCCATAAATTTCACATCCAAACTTCATTTTGGCTCTCGTTCGATGCATTAGAAAGGTATTTTGATGAGGAAAAATAAGCACCATGACTCAATATATTCTAAAAAATATAAACTTGTAAGCTTGAATCTAATGAGTGGTGAATGTAATGAATGTTGGATGTAATGAACATGATGATCATTGATTCTTAAAAATTCATTATGCATAATTTCCCATGTAGATTATCTACGAGCATAATTATGAATGGGTTTGCCAAACCTTTTTCATTGGGCTATGAAGTAAATATATTTATTCTAATAAATTTTATTGTCCCTGTTTTTGGTTTACCTCCAATCACCTATAAGATCATGATTGGAGGTGTTATTGTGAAGTGTAAAAATTCATGACAACATTAGATATATTTAATTATTTATTAGAAGAAATCATTCCTCCTCACTTTCCAGTAAATGAAAAAATAAAGTACAAATATGTGTCATTATATATGTTATAATTGGATATGCCCTTTTCAAGTGATCCTTTGATGGAAATTTTCTTAGATGCCTTGGGCACAAAGAAGCTAAATTGATGTTACAATAAGTTCATGATAGTGAGTGTTTTAGACATTTTAGTGGAAAATCCATGTAATATAAATTGTTTAGAATGGGATATCATTGGCCTACAATGGAACATGATTTCTATGAATATGAAAAAATATATGAACAATTCTAAAGACAATATTATTAACTTTGCTCCATCACAATAATCAAAAACCATTGTTTCTCCATGGGCATTTTCTATGTGGGGCTTTGATATAGTTGGAAAGAAGAAGTTTACAAGTTTATCATCATTGTAACCAAATATTTTTTAAAGTGGGTTGAAGTTGCACTATTAAAATCAAACATGGGTGAAGATATTTGCATATTTTCAGGACACATTATATCCATATTTGGTTTATTGTCCCATATTATTATTGATAACATGGACAATAATTTTTTTGATAGATATAATATAAAACATACATTCTTAGCACCTTATTATATACAAGGGAATATCCAATTTGAATCAACTAATAAAACTATTATTATTATCCTATGCAATACATTAAACAACATGGAGAATATTGGCTTAATTAGATACGTTGTGTTTTATGGGCTTATATAAAAAGTGTAATAAACGCACAATGAAAACCCCTTAGTCATTGGTATATGGTACATAAGTAGTATTTATCTTAGAAGATGATATTCCTTCACTTATAGTGTAACTAAAAGGCATTATTGATGAAAATGGTTATAGAGAAAAGAGATTACATTAGTTGGAAATGTTGGATGAGATGTGTATTCATGCCATTGAGCATTTGAGTGTTTACAAAAATTGCATAAAGAAATATTATTAAAAAAAATATCAAATAAAAATAATTTAATGTGGGTGATAAGGTATTAAAATGAAATCAAGAAAATACAAACACAAATAAGGAGAAAAAATAGGTAAATTCAAGCCTAATTGGTTGGGTCCACTTGCTCTCATAGAGAAATTTGGTTCAGGGGCATATCACTTAAATAAATTAGAAGGTAAAATTCTGAATAATTTAATTAATATCATGCACCTGTGAATATTTAATACTTTATATTTTTCATTTTACTTCTTTTATACTTCTTGATTGTTCCTTTTTATATTCATCGGTCACTTTCCTTGTCTTAATGGTTTGCATGGCTTTTGTTTTCCATTTGGCTCTACTTATTTCATATGATTTTTCCTTTTCATCCTTAAACATATTATTTTCTTATTGTATTACAAAGGATCTTACTTTATTATGGTGTCGACACTTATCTCAAAGTTTTTTATCCACCATCATTCATATCAGATGAATGTTTTATTTTCTTTCCTAAATTTTGTAATCCATATCATGAATCCATTTTTGGAAAGGACACTTTTTTGTTCCCCTACATTGAATACATCTTTCCCATTAAAAGTCATACCTTACACTAGAGCTTCATTGATTATATATTGCCCATAAAATGGCATGATACTTATATAACTACATTGACTATATACACATGGCTCAAGTTGTTTACTGTATACATGCTTTTGTGATGACATCTTACTATGTTACATATCAATGCTTTATTTTTCCTATTTCACATGTGGTATGTATAATTTTTTTTTTAATAAAATATGTGATTCAAAAGTTCATTCCATGCCTCAAAATGGGGGTATATGATATGTCTATTTTAATTTCCCAATATTTCAATTCACATGGTGATACACAACATATTCCCCCTTTTCTTACCCTTAGAAGTAGGAACATGGTAGTGCATAGATAAGTCTCCCTAATTTCATATATGAAATTAATCACATGGTGGCATATAACATACTTCACTTGATATCCTCAATAAATCATCTACATACCCAAATACAACCTAGATTCTGAGACATGGATTTCACATAAATGACCTCATTGTTTCCACACAAAAAGTGTATTTTTCCTATATTTTCTACTTTAATTTTAGTATTACCTTGATGTTGGACTTATATAGACATTGATTCACTTTCGAGTATGTACTACATATTATAGGTACATAAGAATTCACATTCCAAACATAGGATGGTGGATGTTTACTTTAAGATGTTTGTTTCAGGATCTTTATGACTTTCCACTATGGAAATAAGCTAACCTCTATCTCCTTTTGAATTTTAGATCACTGTCATTCCTATTGACTTAGATAAATCTTATAATTTTTGGATACAACATCTTCTGTGAGCCCTTTAAGTACACTTTTTTTACTTTGATATGTATGCACACACACACTTCAAAGTGGGGCATTATGTAGACATCTAATTTTGGTATGAGGCAGTTTTAGATATTTATTTTTATCATTATAGGATACTTATATGTTTTTAAATTATCAATTCATATCATGATCTTATTTTCATGTGTTTTATTTGTGTTGGGCCCTATTTTCTTCCCATTCATGTTTTCCTCTCTCCATGATTTTATTTATCTTTTGTTACTTTTTATATTTTTTAGCTTTGGCTAAGAACATAGTGGTATGGTCTTGTTGAACATTGCATCTAAACTTAGCATCTGATGGTCTACATATTTGTGAAAATTCATTATTATTCTCAAAACCCTCTCTTTGAATATTTTAATTATTCTAAAATATTCATTACTGCAATTAGTTGTGATTTTACTATTTTATTTCAATAAATTATTTTAGATCTGCATTGTAACATTATATATGGGTAGGTGTGGTGCATCTTGATGTAAAAATACTTTCTCATATAACATAGATAAATACACTAATTTATTAGAACCATAAAAAATAACAAAGGTGTCAATAAGAAAAATTTGAGTTAAAAAATAACTTTAACAAGTGTTCCACAATAGAATCTAGCTAGAGAATGATAAGTTCTAGAGTGTGATTGATGATACTCAATTCCCAAAGGTACCTAATCATTTTCTATTTATATATGACTTGAATTCAATTTTTTTGAAATTTAGGCACATGCCAAATCCTAATGCCTATCGATGATAAATTCATAAATAGATAGATGGACCATCCAATGAAAAGGGAGGTGAAAACAATGAGACCTTAACTATACATATGGTCATAATAGGTTTCAATATCATGCAGATGGTCCCAACATGGGACATGTAAAACATAAAATAGATATAACGAGTTTCAGACCAAGGATCCAAGATAACAATTGAATAACACATAATATGTGTTTTGGAAAATAATACATAGGTAAATGGAAAATTCTACATAATAAATATGTTATAAAATCAATCAAGTTAGATTTACTTGTCATATGTAAGTTTTTATAATAAAACTCCATTATTTTCTTACAATACTCAACCACCTATAACTATCAACTACCTACTAAGTAATTAACTATTAGCATTAATTACTTTCTCATGCTAAGGTAAACCTAAATATAAATGGGGTGTCTCATAAAGAGATGCATGTCTCATACATATTTATTTTGATGCTAAATTATAGAACTATAAAATTTGGATCACATGACCTAAAAAATCTCCCCTTGATCCAAAGGGGACCAAAAGATGTATATAAGAGTGAATAATCATTATCTCTAATGAAACCACTGTAACCTAAAAAATAATTATAAATTTTACATTATATTGATCAATATGTATCGACATGCCCAATACAATCCATGTAGTATGACCTCATGTTCCATATTCCTATTACACTCCATGCAATCTCTTGACATGATGATGAATATCATCATGGGAATACTCATCCTTTTAAACATATGTACCTTTACTATTGTATAAGCACAATCATGGGAATGTTTAACTACATTGATCAAAATGTATCGTTGATAATTTAATGCCTCTTCATGTATAGCACATCTACCCTAATGTAAAATAAACCTTACCAATTTTCAAAAACTATTGGTGTTTACAACCCTTGTCATTATGTACAATCACCTCAAAGACTGATCTAAACATGTTCCCCCATATCAGACGAGTGGTGTAGTATTTGATCACCAATCAGATCCACATCACTAATATCAAATAACTCAAAAATAAAATTGGATATAAATGAAAACAAACTCCTATCATCTATCCAGAAATTTCACTAAATCACAACATGATCTTAGAGCTAGTAGCGAATTCAAGATGGGTGAGTCTTTGGCTCTGTCAACATGTGTGATCCTAAGGGACCTATAAACCATAAAACACAACATAGTTGTATATACAATCACTAGTGGTGGGAAACAATGTTAAACTCATGGTTTTCAAGCATGAACTTCCCATTAGAGCATTAGTAGGGTGTCAAATTCCACCATAAATACACATGTTATACATTTTGGCACACCTTATT
This sequence comes from Torreya grandis, assembly GCA_037957365.1. Taxonomy (NCBI): domain Eukaryota; kingdom Viridiplantae; phylum Streptophyta; class Pinopsida; order Cupressales; family Taxaceae; genus Torreya; species Torreya grandis. Next base: position 4,432,055 of record JARHVA010000384.1, read on the forward strand.
TATCCACTTTAATACATTTTTCATAAAAATTTGACAATGGGAGACCTCCAAATCAAAAATAAACTTTTATAGTGTATCAAAATGTTTCAAAACCTATGAAATGTAGTTACACCACTATTTTTTTATGGAAAAACAACAAATAGACAAAAAACCAAATAGGCATAGGCCAAATATACTAAAAATGACAAAAAATAGAAAGTTATATTTACACTTAGTGGGATTAGACCTCTTGACCTCCTACATGATTTAAATGTCTTGAAATCAACTCTTTTAGCAAGTATTCTATGCAACTACTAGTTTTATAATATTCACATACATGTGTATAGTTTATATTTGCATGTTAGTTCTTAGAATTGATGTATTAAATACAAAATGACAAGGGGAGTGATTTTAACTTGTGACTTCTATCTTTGTCAAGTTCATCATAAAACATTATTTTCCACTTGGTTTAATGAACATTCTAATGTTTTACAATGCAAACACTCTATATGTCATGTCGTATCAATCTATCTGATAGAAAAATAAAATGAATGCAATTTACTTTACCCAAGAAGATGAAGAACAATCAAGAAATATTATATGGGACCCACATTGTAGAAAAAAAAACATTTTCAATGCATTTTCTAGAATTATAACTCCACTTTGAACCCAAATTTAAGGCATTGGATACTCCAATAAAAATGTATATTTTCAACACTTTTCCAACAAATATTTGGCTCCACTCATGCTATTTTTGACATTTTTTATGACATTTTTTTTTAATGTTTATCAATGCCCAACGATAAAATAAACTCTAGCATTCTTCTTCCTATTTATGGATCCCTATAACCACACTTTCATACCAAAATTATATCATGCTTATTTCTTTCATAAATAAATATATGTATTCAAACTTATTTCTCTCTAAAAAAAACTTTGTAAATTTACCACAACTGTTATCAGACAACCATAAAATATTTATTAAATTACATATATACAGGTGTGTAAACAAATACATATGATCTAAACATTAAATATGGCTGATAGCAAAAATATATGTGACCATTGAATTATAGAAAAAAATCTTACTCTCATGAGCATTTCTTTAGAAAGTAAATTCACACTTCTCATGGGCCAACTCTTAAACATGCTCCATGGCTTTCATGAATAGTCTACATGATAATTTTTTATTCAAAGAAGATTTTATTCATATAGAATTAATCGGGTTACATTTAATTTCTATATGCAATTTGTTTATAATAAAACTCAAGCCCATTATTTTCTTATAGGACTTAACCACTTATAATTATCAACTACTAGCTAAGTAATTAACTATTAATATTAATTATTTTCTCGTGTTAAGACAGATGTAAATAAAAAGGGAATATCTCATAAAGAGATTCATGCCCTCTACATATTTATTTTAATGCTAAACTATAGAACTACAAACTTTAGATCACATGACTCAACAATTTGAACCAATCATCTATACATATAAAAATGTATTGAACATATATAAATAACACTAAATAAATGCCAATGTGACATTTTAAGGTGTCTAAAAGTACCAATGTTAGAAAAAATATTTTTCTAGGCATACATAAATTTTTAGGCATTAAAATAGGTATTAGACACCTGGAAATGGTAGTTTTAACCTAAATTCACCTTACATGACTTTTGTCTATACATATGGCTCTTATTTTCCATTTTATCACATCCACATTATTGATGTAGATTTTATACACACCCTCAAATTTTTTTATGAGGTTGCCTCTAATGTTTTAGGATCGATGAACATAATCACTTCAAGGCACAAGTTGCAGGGTATTCGATTTTATAATAAGCTATTGGTGAAATAGTGGTGGAACAACATATACTATTTACAATAGGTGAGATGGATATGGGTGAACCTAAATATAATTAGAGTGAGTGGAAGGATGATTATTTATAACTAAGGTGGACATGATTTTAAAAGAAACTGCAAAAAAGAGGGAAGAGTAAGGTAGGAAAGGAAGGTCTGTGAAAATCTAAGGATCAAGCCTTTCAAGACTAGCATTTGAGCTCAAGTGGGACAATATATATAGAAAAATACCTATTGAAAACTATTTTAGTACACAAACAATCAAATATAGTTAAAGAGTCAAAGGGAATAAGAACATAGTATACTCAAACATGCAAAAATCAAAGGTTGCCTAATTGCCAGATTATTATTACACATCTACAAGAGGATTATGATAAGCATGTAAAATATTTCCAAATAAATTACAGATAAAAATGAAAGACTATATTTAAAATAGATACCTCATACATAATTTTAAGCTAATATACCAGAATGATGGAACATCCAAGCAATCCATAGAATTGGATAAGAATAAAGATTTGCACATCATGACCAAGTCAAGCAAAACTTATTTGAATTTCCTATTTATCTTTATAGACAAAATTATCCTCCCTTTGTGACCAAGAGGTTACATGTATTCATAAGCTTTCGATGGGGAAAGCCTCATCTCTTCAAGCTTCACTGAATTTCACAATTCCAAAAATAGAACCTCTAGTTTAAAACTTATTCAAGGATGCATGTTACAATGATAACAATCAAAATAGACTTTTCAGCCAAAACTAAATTATTCATGTACAATAATATAAGGGGAACCAAAGTCCCACTTTGATTAAAATCATGTAAATACATAATTATTACAAAATTAGAATATTGACACCATGTCACTACTTGAATTAGCTAATGAAGACACTACAATTGCAACTGTGGTTTAGGTTGATAACTCTATGAAGCTGTGGGCACTAAATGCCAGTTCTATGCATTGTAGACCCATAAACTACCTTATTTACCTTTATCACTTCACCTAGTGCGTATGTTGTATCAAATTCTTTATCTATTACCTCAAAATTCAATAGTGAAGTCTAAACAATCTTGACTACTTCAATTATTAACTTATTTTGCTCTACCCACAAGTTTCTAAATTTAGCCACTAAGGATTCAAATATTATTACTCTATATTTTGAAAAACTCATAAAATATATCACTTATTCATTGGTTTTATATACTACACCTTCCACTTTTTATTTTAATTCTTTTATAGCTAAATGGAGAAGTTGGTCAAAATTGGGTCGATTCACCAGCTCCCGTGTCTAGGTGATCACCCTAGTTACTTGTATATCAACCCAAATTTGTAACGATTCATCCTCATGATTTACAAAAATACTAGTAGTTTCTTTATTGATCTATGCCAATTGAGGGAAACATCCCTTTTGACAATCACATAGTTTAAGTACCAAGAATCATCCATGTTGGTCATCAAATTCAGTTGATCAAAGGAACTGATTCTGAAACATTGGACTAGGAAGTTCAATCTCCTTTCTTTATCATTCATCTTGTTTCATAATATAACCATATCTACTCTATGCACCTGACTAGATGCCTTTGATATTATAATGTTGAGCAAGATGTTATATAGCTTTGCAACTGTAATCTGTACCTCAGCTATTACATCTTAAGGAACATGTATAATATTCATCTTCTTCCACCTCTTCAATGCTTCCTTAATGCTTTGGTGGATTTATTTTATTGCTAACCCAATAGAATCAACAAGATCATTGAAATACTCAATGTACTCCATAGGGTCATTGAGGTTCCTCTTGGGTCTTTTGGCCAGTGAAAACAAGTTCTCTCTTTGTTCAAATTTTATCTTTGTCTTTGTCTATGTATTTATCATTGTTCTCTTCCTCACTCTCTATATGGTCCCACTCTCTTTGTAAAACCTTGTATAAAATATGGGAAGCTCTGCCATAACTAGATTTTTCCTTTCATCTTGCACATTCTACATCTCCCTTACCCATTGAGGGACTATTAATTCACCTATTTCTTCTCCTTAGGTACATTCTAAAGATGTAGAGGGATGAGAGGTCATAGGAAGGGATGTGGTTATTATAAGAGATATGGCTAGCATTGAGGCACTTATTTTTATGATAATTAGGGTAAGGTTTTAGCTTATTACTTTCCATTGAGAGGCTTATTTCATGAGTGTCACCTTAGCCAAAATTTTGGTCAATCCTGGAGTTATTTCCATAGTCATGGATGCTTTTTGCAAAGCCAATAGCTGGGGCATGAGAAGATCTGATTGGGTTACCTTCCTTCTTGGGGTTAGTGGCTTATTAAAAAGGGAAACTTTAACCAAATTATCAAAATAGACCATTTTAAGAGTCCTTATTAAAAAAATGTTAGAATTTGTACTAGTAACAATAGATGTGGAAGATGTAACAATAGGTATTATTGTAGGCAGACTTATAATTAGATTTTGTGTACTAGGTACTGAAGAAATAATAGAATAAACTACCTCAAAAATCTTTTGAGTTTGCTCTAACGTGATCCTAACCAATGTATCTCCTTCTTCCTATATTCCTAGACTCAAAGATTTTACTTTCTCCATCTTAGCTTCATCATCTAAATGGGTTATCCCTACCTATTGGTATTTTTATTCTAATGTATAGTTAACTAATGATATTAATTTTTATGGTTCCTCCTCTTCTTCTAGTTCCATGGCATCCTGTGTGTCTTTCTCCTCTTCCTCGATAACTTATTCAATGATAGGGAGACCAAGAGATGGCCTTTCTTATAGCTTTCTACCTAGGGAAGGATCAAGGGAATACTTGTGCTTCATATGGCATGTGAATATAGGTGGAGTGGAGGGTGGATAAGATGTTGCAGAGGGTGTGAGAATAATTGTGGTAGGAGGTGGAGTGGAATGTGATGAAGTAAAAGGTGTAGAGATCATAGGGGTTGCCTAAGGAGACATAAGAGATTTATGAGAGCCAGGGGGAGTTTGAACTAAAGTAAAATATGGTTATAAGAACTTTGAAAAACTTATCTAAGTAAAAGAGGTGAGAGAAGGCAAAGGATTCATCACAAAACTACTCTTCCTTTGACTAATTGGGGTAATTATTGGATTCTCCATGGTTGTAGTTATCCCCAAGACTTGATCATATGAGGCTATGGAAGTGGAAGGAATTTGAGGAACATGAAGTCCTCTCAAAATTTCCTTCTTGAGCTGGGGATTTGACTCCCTTTGGCTTCTATATTTATCTTCTTCTCCTCATATGGCTTCTAATTCAAGGGATGGAGGCTGATTTGGTTATTGAGAACCTTGGAGTGGAGATGAAGGCCATTGTTGACTCCATGAATTCTGAGCTTCCTCCTCAATGGCTTTAAGATTATACTACAGAGCTTGTGTCAATATCATTGATATCTTCTTATCCTTCATCCTTATCCATACATGGGAGTCATCAAAGGCATTCAAGAAAACCTAATCATGGTCATAAGTTTGGTGACCATAAGAAACATTAACTTTCTTATTTTCCAAGATGGCCTTGAGGTAACCCCTTATCCTTTTCTTAGGATCCCATTCCCTAAATGGTTCTAGCTACAAATTATAGCTTATCCTGGGTTTTCCATCTGATATAAACTGTGACTTAGTCACATAATGGTGTTTCCCAATGTTGTAGGGTGTTTTGAAGTAATAGGCCAAGTGTTTCTCATTAAGTTCTTCATCAATGCCATTGAAAAATTGGTAAGCTATCTCTTGTTCTGTAATGTGATCAGGAACATGATGAGGTAACAATAAAGGCACAATCCTAGTACCCTCTACTTAGATGATAGTCACATCTAAGTAAAACCTATAATCACCCATTTTGGTGAGTGTCATTATTATGTTATCTAATAGTCTAGGCATTATTGGGCCCTACATAGCTTGGTATATATGAGGGTATACCTCATTGATTATTCTTTTAATATCATTTTTGTACATATGATTAAACATGAAAAATAAATATTCTCCAACCTTTTTCCCCAAATACTTTGTTGATGGTTGTCATTCTTGGCCATAGGGTTTGTATACAGTAGACATGACCATATCCAGTAAATAAGACATCATGTAAAAAATTCTATATTCAGGCCTTCTATTAGGGTAGAGTATTTATGCTTTCAGCCTTGCACTTATAATATCTCCCAAGGCTACCAATTTTTTAGTGGTCAAAAGTATGTCCATTAGTGGCACCTATTCAACCTGGACATAAGCAATACTCAGGAATCTATACAATCTACTCAATAGTGCCATTGTAATGGCAATTCTAGGTCTGAACTTAATAATGCAATTGGTGGAAATTGTCCCCTTAGGATTTAATCTTTCACTTTTTACAATCCATTGATTTAGTTTACCATCCATAATATTTTTCTCAAGCCACACATTGGTTGAGATTTGATTGTAGGCAGTTTTAGGGAGAGGAAGCCTAAGGTACCTTTCAAATGCCCTCCCTGAGATGTAGGCAGAGGCAGTTTGGACCTTCCTCACATGTAAAATGTTGCCTATAGTGGTTTTATTTATGAATAGAAACTTTAAGAGGTCAATACATGACATTACCTATGGTTTGGATGCAATATAGTGGAGTCCCTATTCCTTGATTAGGAGTAACTCATCAATTTATTATTTGGCCTCAAGGGAGAGTTCATCCTCTATGGAGTAGGACTGAATAGACTCAACCTCTTCTCAGAGTGCTGAATAGTGAGGGAACTTGAAATTCAAAGTGATTTTCTCAAATATTGTGTCCCTATAGTATGTTGTTCTCACAAATGAGAATGGGGATGGGACTAAGGGCTTACCTTGTTTTGATCAAGAAGCCATTATTATCATTTAGTCACTACAACTCCTAAGAGATTATGAATTGGTTCATTTGGCACTTGGTGACTAAAGAAAACTAGGGCTCATTAGACACTTTGGAAGCTCAAAAATAAGATTGTTTAATGTTCAAAGTAATAGCAAGGTGAATCCAATGTTCATAGATTTCATATATATCATTCACAAGACTGTGTATTGATTGTATTTATGCACCTTGAATGTTGATAATGAACTCTCGCCTTTAATGCATGTTTTGATTTAAATCTATCGATCAACTTTGGTGGATGACCTATTTTCCAAGTGGTGGTCTTTTGTTAATTCTTCATGTCTAGTCATCACTTTAAGATAGTTGTCCACCATTCATTAACTTGTTTCTTTACCATGCTTTCAAATATTCTTTATGATGTTTTGGCCTTACACTCCCTAAATAGTGCCACATGTCATGCTCTCATTAACCTAACCTTTTGAATTTATTATCTATGTTTGGGAGGTCCTATAGTGGTAATTTAATGTGATTAAGCCATGTGGCATGATCTCAGAGCACTAGAATCATGGAAGTTTAGGGCATTAGATTGGTATTCATTTTAGTTAAAAGCTTTCTATGGTCACATGATAACATGATTGAGACACATGGAGTGATCTCGAAAGCCCAGAGACTTAGGAGTTTGAAGCATTGGATGAGCAACCAAAAGATTGATTAACCTCTAACTACATGGATTAATACAAATATGCCATGTGTCAGTCACTCAAAACCCTAGAAGCTTGGGAGCTCAGAACATTAGGCTATAGAATGAAGAACCATTTAACCTTCCCATAATGGTGAGTTAACATGATCGAGACATGTGGAGTGATCTCAAAATCCAAGAGACTTGGAAACTTTTAAGCTTGGAGGTTCACAAGAATGCAAAATGATTAAGTTTTTTGATAAACAAGTGAAGTTATTGCAGTTCCATTTTAGTGTGAATATTCCACATGGCATGTTTATGGGGCTCGAGATACTTGAGGGACTCAAAAGACTTAACCTATTATAATCATCCAAAATTTTGAATGACACATGTCACAACTGCATGAAGTCTTTATTTTGGGCTTGATTGGAGGAAATTGATGGTCTTCAACTTTTAAGCCTATGATCAACATATACATACTAGGACAAGATAGATTAGATTCATTAGTTTACAAATCACATTAAAATAAAAATGATGGACAATTCAAGGTTCGAGATGACTTAAGATACCAATTTGAGCTTGGATTATTACAACTTTTAATTCAATAATATTATATTTTTTATAAATAATCCTTATGACTAATGCATGATACCCTAGTCATAGCTCTTTAGGTTTATAGTTCCATAAGTAGGGGATTTTCAATAATGGGTCCCTTTTTAAAAAAAATTAAAAATGGGGTGTGTGTGTGAGGGCACATCAAATGGTGACTCATAAGAGAAAATAATCCGAAATATTTTGAGAACCCATAATTTTAGAAACATATTATGATAGAACTTAAATGTCAATAATTTTTTTATAAGGAATCCAACTTCTAAAATAAAACTCTTACTTCTTAATGCAACATACTAACCTTCCTAGTCCTCAGATAGTGTGTGATCTTGTGAAATTAATTTCCCTTGGGTATGAATATTTTATCAAAGTCTCAAATAAAAATTATAGGTTTCATTTTGACTTTTGATTTTGCAATCAATGAAAAATAAATCCATGGGCATTGCTCTATTGCCAGCTAGGTGTCCATAGCCCCAATAGAGATGCCTTTGGCTTCACTCAAAGCTTTGCTCTACTACCAGCCAGATGTCCATATCCCCAGTAGAGTTTACTTGAATCACCTATCCTCTATCAATTTTATAATCTTTTTGATTCATAGATAGAGGAAGGTTAGGAACCACTTTTATCTAGATAAATAAAAAATTACTACTCAATATGTCCCTGTCAGTGTATATTTGGTCCTATGTTTATCATCTTATATCCTAATTTTAACTTATGAGAGTGGAGTGTATCTTTGGAAATGGAAATATTTAATTTAATTTGTATGAGTATATCATAACAATTATCTAAATCTGAGTAGGCTTATTTAATCTAAATAAAACTAAAATTTAGTCATAATACATACCTCAACTCCAGAAAGTCTAATACTGATAGAATAAAATTTCATGAGTACCAATTGTGCTCCCTTTCAATATTATCCCCCTTTTTTTGGTATATAATTTTGGATTCAATTCAAAAAAATGTTTGAGACAATTCTGTAACTTAATAAACTAAGCTATCAAAAGCCATAAAACTACTCTAAACAAAAATAAGTGTATAAAGTAGGAAATTTAATCTAGAAAGTAAGAAATCTAATCTATAAAGCAAAAAATCTAATCTATAAAGTAATAAATATAATCTACTCCACTCTAAATCTCTATTTATAGTTCACTCTAATGCATCTCTAGTTGGATCAACCATGAAGTAATGCTTCAAAAATTGTCCATTGATTAGAAAGGTGATGTTCTTACTTTGGAGGTCTTTTAACATAAAGGCATTAATTCTTAGGATTTCAGATGCCTGATATAGTACAATCCACACTAGAGTGAACTTGTCATGCTTCCCTTTATTTTTGTATGCTTTATCATAGAGGATCACTAGGTATGAAAGCCTAAAATCTTTGATCTTGGATATTTTTTCAAACCAGGGTTTGACAATATCCTAATGTTTATTGAAGCTATGCAGTGTTTTAATTCTTATGTCTTCTAATTGGACTATCTCAAGTAGTCTATAAGTTATCCTCTCATTTTCACCCATATATTTTAATATGAATTGGTAAGTCAATGGCTTGAGAGTGATGGGGAATACTAGATTGTGTCCATACACCAACAGAAAAGGTGAGTCCTTGAGAGCTTGCTTTTACTTAGTTCGGTTTGCCCATAGTGCATATTTCAATAAGAGATGCCATTCTCTTGGTTTATTCTGTGTAGATTTATTTATGGAATCCATCAAATTCTTATTAGTTGATTTAGTTACACCATTTCCTTATGGATAATAGTTTGAAGATAACTTGAGAGTGATCTGATTATGGTAAGCCCATTTTATGAATTTAGTAGATTGGAATGTTGGACCATTATCACAAACTAATGAAATGGGTGTGCTAAATTGAATGACTATATTTCCCTCCAAGAAATCAATGGCATCTATGGATCATGAATTCTTGGTGGAAATAGCCTCTATCTACATGGTATAATAATCAGTAACTATGAGGATGAACTTATGTCTTGTTGAAGAATTTAGATTTATTACCCCAACAAAGTCTAGTCCCAATTGGGTAAAAGAGTGTCTTTAAATGATTGGATGTAAAGGAATAACAGTGTTCACTTCTCTCTTTGAAAACACTTGGCACTCATGGTAGATTCTGATGTGGTTATGGGCATCCTTGAAGATTTTAGGTCAGTAGTAACCCATCCTTATAATCTTATGGGTTTTAATATTGCTAGAGGGGTGCCCGTTGTCAACCTTATGATGTAGGTTGTGTAGGATATCCTTAGTTTACTTTTTTGAAATGTACCTTAGTTATATGCCTTCATATTTATTTTTGTAAATGACCCCTTTCTTGATTATGAAGTGAGTTGATTTGATTTTGAGGGCTCACTTATATTTTCTACTCAATTCTAGGGGGCATGTCCTTGTAAGAAAGTAATGAATGATATGTGAGTATCATTCTCCTCCTATCACCTGGGCTTCATCGATTTATTCAATGTGGATGCATGGGTCTATTTGATCCATCAAATAGATGAGGTCGTATCCTCTTACCATTACAGTTGGTCTAATTTCTAGGTCAAACTCCTAAAGTTTATCCATCTATTTCCCTCTCCTTTCTTTTAATTCGTTCTTGTTAAGTGTGAATTTGATGGTTGGGTCAGGGACAATGGCATACATCTTATTTCTTAGAATATAATGTATAAATTTTTTTAGGCCTTGAAAAAGGCATATAACTTATTATCAATCATGGAGTACTTTAGTTTTGCATCTTTCAAGTTGGTAGTCATGAAGGCAATGGGATGCTCATTGTCTTCTACCTTTTTTGTCAATACCACAACAATGGTATGTTCTAAAGTGAATAAATAAATATAGAAATATTTATTAAAATTTGGGTTGATTAGGACTAGGGATTGAACAATCACCATTTTAATATCCTTGAATAATTTCTTGGATTCTATTGTCCACTCAATCTTGGTATCCTACTTTAGCATGGCATTTAATAGTTTGATGATTTCTATGAAATCAAAAATAAACTTTCTCATGAAGTTGATCTTGACAAATAAAAACTTTAGCTCTTTCTTGTTTTTGGATAGAATTAGCTCGGAGATGGCCTAGATGCGGTTTGGGTTGATGGAGATCCATTCTTTGTTGATAATATGACCCAATAGTTTTCCTTTAGTCACCCCAAAAATGTATTTCTTAGGGTCTAGGGAAAGTCCATACCTCCTACATTTGTCTAGGACCTTCTACATATGGTTACATGATCATCCCTATTCTTGGAAAATACTATAAGATTATTCATGTAGATGATGATACACTTCCCCACTAATCCTTGGAAGGTGAAATCCATCACTCTTTAAAAAGTGGCCCCTATATTGATTAAGCTGAATGACATATTTTTATACGCAAAGTTCCCCCATTTGGTGGCAAAAGTGGTCTTCATCCTATCTTCTACCTTAACCAAAACCTAGTTTTAGTCTAAGAATACATCCAAGAAAGACATCATCTCTAAACCACTTACCATCTATATTACTTCATCCAAAGAAGGAAGAAGATAATTATCCTTTTCTAAGGCTATGTTTAAGTTCCTAAAATCCATACATAGCCTGATTTCTCTATTTTTTTTCCTAACTAGTACTAGATTAGATACCTAGATCGATTGAATAATTTGGAAAATAATATTGGCATTTAGGAGATTCTATACCTCAATTTATATGAGAGGTTCCAATACTAGATTTATTGTCATTATCATCTTTCCCTGAAAAAGGGTAGTCATAAGTGTCAAAGACCATAGTTGTGTTAGGGTTGCTTGAAGAATTCGATGAAGATGGCTCTTGATAACTAGTATAATTTCCCTACCTTTTGGCCTCCTTCTAGAAAATTTTGAAATTAGTGAAGAACTCGATACAATCCATTTCCCCATGTTGCATAGTTTTATGGAGCCAACACCAGTTTGGAAGAGTTGTGTCCATAATATTAATCTCTGACATCCTATTAGATGGAACCTAATGTTCTTGATTATTCCTTGACATGTTGAAAGGTTTGTTGTACCTTTGGAACCCATAACCCTGATTGTCCTAAATAGAGTTATATCTACATGTATTACCCATACATTTATGCATGCTAAGGAATTCATTACTCAATTTTTGTACCATCCTATAGATGGATTCCATCTTGGTCCTGGTTGACGTGGGGGCATTGTCATGTGTGTAACTATCATTAATTGGTAAAGAAGTTTGACTCTAGCCTTGATGGTTAGAAGCAAAATTATTTAAGAAACTAGAATGTTAATTGTGGTTAACATTAGTTAATGGTAATTTATTATGGATCGAGGTCTGGTTTTATGCCACAACATTATGGGTTACATTAGGGAGTGGATTAAAAGTTGGGTAAATAGGTCCAAGACTGAGTGGAGACAATGATTGTAATTGAAGATATAATTATTTGTCTATATTACTTACCTTTGTGTAAGTCAGGGGTAAGGTATCAATACCGACAACCCTATGCAAAAATACAAGAATCATGGAATCTAGGGTGTTTTTATACATTTTTAGGGCCAATGGATCATTAGGCTGATAGAAAAACTCTAATCTGATATACATGTTTTGAAATCGAGAATTGAAAGTTTGAATTTGCTTGTTAGGCTCTCTTCTCATGATGTTAAAGTGTTGATATATGACACCTGCACAGGTAAATTGGCCAAACTGAGCTAAAAAGGTATATTGACATTTTTTCTAGGTTGTGATTGACCCTTCTAGAATATTTAGAAACTACTCATAGGCTACTTCTTGCAAGGTGAAAGGGAATGACCTACAAGCTATGTCTTTGTGAGTTACATTCAATAACCCTAAGGCAGTTTTGAAAGATTTTATATGTTCTTCCAAAGTCCTTCCTCTTGAAGGAGATGAGGGGAGATATTTCTCCAAGTTTATAAGAAAATTATGCACCACTCTTCAAACATTGACAGTCGATCTAGTCAACCAATTTAGGGCTTGAGGTGGATTCTAGGGATGGGCTATCAAAACTATTCCAAGATGAGTCTATCTTCTTGGAGATGAAGAAAGTACCTAGGGTATCCGAGAAATACCTTTATCATACCTAACCTTTCTATGGATCTCCAAAGGTGGTTATAATAAGTTACTATCTAAGGTCAACCCTTTTTTTCATCTAGGTACATCCAACATAACTCAAGTGATTTTACTCCTTAGGATAAAGATGGAGTATGAAGGCCCTCCTTCCAATGTCAATTTGAAAACTTCTATTGATATGGGTTTTATACACACCCATAGATTTTATTACGAGGTTGCCTCTAACATTTTAGGATTGGTAAACAAAATCACTCCAAAGCACAAGTTGCAGGGTATTTGATTTTATAATAACATAGTAGAATAGTGGTGGAGTGACACAAATTATTTACCATGGGTGAGATATCTATGGGTGAATCTAAATCTACTTGGAGTGATGAAAGGATGATGATTTCTAACTAAGGTAGCTAGTATTGTAAAATAAACTACAAAAAAGAGGGAAGAGTAAGAAAGGAAAGGAAGGTCTATGAAAATACAAGGATAAAGCCTTTCAAGAGTAGTCTTTGAGCTCAAGTAGAACATGATATCTAGACCAATACCTATTACGAGCTATTGTAGTAGACAAAAAATCAAATATAGTTAAAGAGTCAAAGAGAATAAGAACATAGTATACTCAAACATTTAAAAATCAAAGGTTGCCTAATAGCTAGATTTTTATTGCACATCTACAAGAGGATTATGATAAGCATGAAAAATATTTCCAAATTAGCTATAGCTAAAAATGAAAGATTGTATTTAAAATAGATGCCTCATACATAATTTTTAGCACTAATATACCATAATGATGGAATGTTCAAACAAACCATAGAATTGGATAAGAATAAAACTTTTCACGTCAAGACCAAGTCAAGCTGAACTCCTTTGAATTTATTATTAATATTAATAGTCAAAATTCTCCTCCCTTTTAAATGGGAGGTTACATGTATTTATAAGCTTGGGATGGGGAGGCCTCATCTCTTCAATCTTTACTTAATTTTATAAGTCCAAAAATAGAACCTCTAATAAAAAAACTCATGTAAGAATGCATGTTGCAATGATAATAGTCAAAATAAACTTTCCATCCAAAAATAAATTATGCATGTACATTAATAGATGGGGAACCAAAGTCCCACTTTGATGAAAATCATGCAAATTCATAATTATTCTAAAATTAAAATATTGATGCCATGCCACTACTTGAATTAGTTGATGAAGACACTGCAGTTACAACTATGGTGTAGGTTGAGAGCTTTGTGAAGTTGGGGGCACTAACTACCAGTTCTATGCATTCTAGACCCAAAAGTTGACTCCTTTGCCTTTAGCACTTCACTTGTTAGAGCATGTTTTACTCATGTTTGCTAGGTGCACTATTTAGCACTATTTGTGGTTTAGTCCCACTTTGGCTAGTTTAGCTTTCTTGTTGCTTTGTCTTGCCTATATAAGCAAGAGCTTTGCTTTGTAATATTCATGCTTTTATGTAATGCTTTGCATATATGATTTGTGTTAAAAATTGATCTTTTGTTCAATTGGTTTCTTCTTGTACAATGCATTAACATCAATGGTTGTGGTAATGAGCCATTGGAGAGATCTTGGTTAAGAGTTTTACAAACTCTGACATGGTATCAGAACTTTCTCTAATAGTCATTACTCAGCATGTCTAATTTCTCCCTTTGTTATAGATTATAGTCTTCAAAATATGTGTTTTTATTTAAGATTGGCATTTTGGTTGGTTGGATTTGTTTTTGTGTTGGTTGTACATTTTTTTGAGATATTTTTTGCATTGTTTGTCAAAACTCTCATTGTGCAGGCCATTCACCATACCTCTATTTATGCCTTTTGTCCAGAAAGATCAAAAATTGACTAAGCCTTTGTTGTGGCCTCCTCATCAAGATCTGAGTATTTTAGATCTATGTTTATTTAATAGATCTCAGTCAAAATTTTGATCTTATGTTTGCCTTTTTTATGGCTATATAGACTATTATTTTCTTGAGGCCCTATTTTTGCTTACAAGAATCTGTGTAGACTATGTTAAAAGTGGCATTTCATCTTCGAACTCCATATAGCATCTCTCTATCTCTATTATTCTACTACGTGGAGTTAGATCTACCTTTCTTTGTTTTTAGCATTGAAATATGTTACATTGGATCTGAGAAAAGGTGTTGAGTTTTAAGAGGGTATTCCATTATTTCTTCTAAGTTTTGGCTTGTCTAGTCCCTATCTAAGACAAAGCATGCATTCCATTTGTATGGCTCTTGAAGTGGAGGTGGCATGACATTTTAGCTTGAAAGAGAAAAGTGGTGTCATTCTTTATTAATGATTTTAGAACTACATGATTTCAGAATATTGTAGCATTGAAATACATCTTGGTGTCCTTCTTTTCCTCATTTTTCTCTGATATGGCATTTCAAATTTACTTTTAAAGATTTATCTGCTTGGTGTCATTTTTTTGGTCTTATTCTTGGCATTTTGGTGTGGCATTTTAGCCAAGTACTTCAATAGACTCAAAAATACTAATACGGGCAACACTTCAAGTGATAATTCGGGCGATGGTTCTACCCTAATTGGTGGCAGAACTTTTGGGAGTCATAAATTTTGAACCATAGCTCTATTTTACTCCCCGTTGGAACCATAGCTCTGTTTTACTCCCTGTTTGAACCATTGAAAAGCTAAGAATGTGGAGAACATGGTGAGATGGCATAGAGCTCTACTTGATGGGTTTTGACCCCTAAAAACCCAATGAAAGTGCCCCAAATTTTAATTTTAGTAGTGTAGTCTAAAAATAGTAAGTTTCTAAAAATAGTAATTTCTTGAATTTTGTGTTGTTGTAATTTGTGGAAGTCAAACCATTTCATCTCCCTCGAGATTGGTGGCCTTCAACATCCTCTTTCTACCTTCAAAATAGGTATAAATAAAGATATAGCCTGAAAAGGAAATTAAACATATCTTCCCAGAGATAGGTATATGTTGTATCTATAATTTTGAGCAATAAAACATCCCTTCTCAGAGATAGCATTATTATTTATGTGTTCTTGAAATATTATTCAACCAAGACTTCTAAGTTTGGATCAACTACCCTCTGTATTTTTCATCAAACTGTAAATATGCATTTTATCTCCATCTTTTTTAGGCATTTATTGATGGTTCCCAGAGTGGACCCTCCAAAAATCCTACCTAAGTTGCCTTTTTAGACCATTTTACACAAACATGGCTCCCTCCTTAGGCCTGTGTGGTAGTTGGCAGTGACTAGCGTTGGCGTGGAGAACCATTGAAGGGCGGAGCATTAGATTCTTTTTTTTGATAAAGTTTGGAGGGATTTGATCTATAGAATGAGGTGTAAGACTTTCACATCACCTCTACACCTGCATTTCCATCCATATTGCTCTCTTGGATTATGTTGGCCACACCAAATATTGGATTTGTCACCTTGACGTTTTCTTGCACTTGCCAACAGATGGATCTTGGTGAATCTTGACTATGAGAGGATTGTGTTATTTGGTACGAGACAAAATATATTTGGTGATGATTTTTGTTAATTTATGGCATTGGCTTTTGCTAGACAACTATAATCCATTTTCCTCCTCCTCTTAAGATAGCTGGAAATTTCTCTTTTTTCCTTATTAAGCTATATTTTTTCTTAAAGAGGGAGTCAAGTTCACGTGCATGCATATCAAGGGAATCAGGTTGAATTTTTTTAACCTCTATTGGCCTAGAGAGATTCTTGGTTCCATGTTGATTTTAAAGAGTGATTTGAAGGTTAGGTTTCCTTACTCGTGGTGTAATTTTTTAACTTTTAGTGCAATTTTTTATTAAATAGGCTTATTTTATGGGTAATCATTTGTTTAATTACTTTTGATCGATAGCTCAAATTTGAGTGTCATCTTTTTAAAAAGTTAATATTTTTAAATTTCCCATGCCTTGAGACTATTTATATTATAAAACACACTATTCTATAAAGTGCCACATTCTTGGGGGGGTCTTTTCACATTGGTTGTGCTTCCATGCACTTACAGTTTATGGTGACATATTTGCTATGTCTTGATCATTGTTGAGATGGATTATTATTTGTTTTTCATGTATCGTATCTCTTTCACTTGTCAAAAATTAGAGGGTGATGTCCAGTCTAGCAGGAGGTTAGACCCCCTCACATGCAACATAAACTTCCTTCTTGCTCATTTGAATTTTCATCATTTGTTGTACTCATGGATGCATTTTTAGCTGAGTTTGACGTCCTATTCTTTAGTGTACATAGTCACTACTATGGGGTTTTTCATGTTATGGTCCCTACATTGTACTTCATGTATGCATCTCAAATGCATTTTTGGCTAAGCTTGACATCCTTGCATGTGTTTTACACATTGTTTTTTGGCTGTTGATCATTCTCTGGTGTGTTTGCATATATCATGACTTTTTTCATCATTTTCCACTCTCATATCAGCCCACAACTTGCATTATTACATTGACACATTGGCATTTGTGTCATGTCTCCTCGAGGCCCCCTTCTTAGCACCTTACCTTCTTCAATGGAGACACCTATTCGCTCCCTTATTTTTGGACCACATCTCTCTTGATGGCATATTTGACAAGTTGACAGTCTCCTCATTTGGAGCTATTCTAGTGAATTCCAGTGTCTTCTTTCTCTCCATTTGGTGTTTTTGTGTATGGGTTATATTTTACTCACACTAATTTACAAAGTGCCATGGGGGGGTTTGCTCATTCAGCCTTGTCCACCTACATGCATTTGTATGCTCTATTTTGGGCACCTTTTCACTTTGTCAGTTGCTTGTATTTTCCATCATTATCATGAGCCATCATCTTTGAGAAAATTTTCTACATATTTGACACCATTTTTTGGTATTTGACAATCTCTCATAGCTTGATTGTAGCTATTCTGGTGAATCTCAGTGTTAGCATATTTTATTTGATAGTTCGATAGTCTAATTCAGCATACATGGAGCTATTCTGGTGTATATAATGTTAGTTTGGTGTTTGAGTAGTGGATTCAGACCACTCATGCAGACCTATTTTCTCCACTCCATCCATTCAGTGGTATGGGGGGGGATGTGATGTACATTTTGCTTCTTGGTGTTGACCGTTCTTTGCACTTACAATACTTTTTTGTATTTCTATCACCACTAACAGTCTTCTTGATTGAAGCTATTTTGGTGAAGCCCAGTGTCAGATGTTTTTTTGTGATTGAGTAGTGGATTCAAACCACTTGTGTAGATTGAGTTCTTTTGTAACTTGTGAGTACTTGGAGTGTGGACTTCTTCAGCATCATCTTTGTGGGGCTTTTAGCTCTCAATTTTTCTTTTCTCTCTTTTGGGGGGGAGTTTTTTCCTACGGGCTTTCTCTCTTTTCTTCACTTTTTGAGAGTTATGTTTTTGCATCTTTTGTGTGCATGTGTGCTTTCATGTTTTTAGCACAATAATAAGTTTAGATTCCTCCTTTGTACATGGGTATCTTATTCAAGCACTTTGTTTCCCGCAACCCATATGAGGATTATTACTTGACTTCATGGCCTTCTGGGTGAATTTTATAGTGACACTAGTGTGGTATCCCCACCAGTGATACCAATGTGACAGCCTCACCAGTCTTTGTGCTCACTTCACCATTGTGTTGGAGGGTGTTTAAGCAATGCTTCCTCAGGTTCATCATTCTACCTAGTACTTTAGAGTGTAGTGTTTGTGTTCAGTGATCCTCGTATTCAACACCATTCCTATTTTGACCTGGTGATTATAGTGACTTGACATCCATGTACTCTATCAGGATGGATTGGCATCCATAGGGACACATGACTTCACACTGCATCTTCTATTTTTTTCCCCTAGATTCACTTGAGGGGGGGTGTTAGAGTATGTTTTACTCATGTTTGCTAGGTGCACTATTTAGCACTATTTATGGTTTAGTCCCACATTTGATAGTTTAGCTTTCTTGTTGCTTTGTCTTGCCTATATAAACAAGAGATTTGATTTGTAATATTCATGCTTTTATGTAATGCTTTACATATATGATCTGTGTTAACAATTGATCTTGTGTTCAATTGATTTCCTCTTGTGTAATGCATTAGCATCAATGGCTGTGGTAATGAGCCATTAGAGATATCTTGGCTAAGAGTTTTACAAACTCTGACATCACCTAGTACATATGTTGTGTCAAATTATTTATTTATTACCTTAAAATTTAATAGTGAAGGCTTTAAAATCTTGATTACTTCAGTCATTAACCTATTTTGATTTGCCTCTAAGCTTCTAAATTTAGCCACTAAGGCTTCATCCCTTGTTACCCTATCTTTTGTAAAACTCACCAACTGTATCACTTCTTCGTTGGTTTTATATAATACACCTTCCACTTATTATTTGAATTATTTTGTATCTAAGTAGAGAAGGTGGTCAAAATTGGGTCGATTCACCAACACACCTATATGGGTGATCACCTTAGTTACCCGTATATCAACCAAATTTTGTAATGCTTCAGCCTCATGATTACAAAAAGACTCAGTATCTTCCTCATTTATTTATGCCAATTTAGGGAATCATCCTTTTTGGCAATCACATAGTTTAAGCACCAAGAAGTGTCCATGTTGGTCATCAAATTTAGTTGATCAAAGGCACTAGTTCTGAAACATTGGACTAGAAAGTTTAATCTCTTTTTTTTTCCTTCATCATGTTCTATAATGTAGCCATCTCTACTATATGGGCCTAACTGGCTACCTTGGATATTCTAATGTTAAGCAAGAATTTATACAGCTTTGTATCTACACTATGTACCTCAATTATTACCTCTTGGGGAGCCTGTATAATATTTATTGGCTTCCACCTCTTCAATGCATCCTTAGTGCTTTGGTGTATTTATTTTAGTGTTGACCTAGTAGAATCAACAAGAGTATTGAAATCCTCAATGTACTCCATAGGGTCATTGGGGTTCCTATTAGGTATTTTGGCTAATGAAAGTAAGTTCTCTCTATTCAAATTCTATCTCTGCCTTTGTTTGTGTATTTATCATTTTCCTCTTCCTCACTCTCTATATGGTCCCACTCTCTTTGTAAAACATTTTAGAAACTATGGGAATCTCTGCCATGACTAGATTTCACTTTTCATCTTGCACATTTTGCATCTCCCTTACCCATTGAGGGATTATTAATTCACATGTTTCTTCTCCTTGGGTAAGTTTTGGATATGTAAAGGGTTGAGAGATCATAGGAAGGGATGTGGTTATTGGAAGAGATATGGTTGGCATTGAGGGAATTATTTGTATGAGAACTTGGGGAAGATTTTGGCCTACTACTTGCCTTGGAGAGGCTTATTTCATTGGTGTCACCTTGGCCCATAATTTGGTCAACATTGGAGTTATTTCCATAGTCATGGTTACTTTTAGCAAAGCCAATGGCATGGCCATGTGAAGCTCTAACTGGGTTACCTTCCTTCTTGGGGTTGGTGGCTTATTAAAAATGGACATTGTAACCAAATTATCAAAATGGACCATTTTAGGACTCATTAAAAGAATGTCAGAATCTATACTAGTGATAATGGAAGTGGAAGATGTAACAGTAGGTATTATTATAGGAAGACTTACAATTAGAATTTATGTACTAGGTACTAAAGAAATAATGGAATAAACTACCTCAAAAATCTTTTGAGTTTGATTTGAGGTGAGCCCGACAAAGGTGTCTCCTTCTTCCTATGCTCTTAGACTCAAAGCTTTTTCTTTCTCCAGCTCATATTCTTCATCATCTGGCTAGGCTATCCCTATCTCTTGGTCTTCTTCTTCTTATGTATATTCAACCAAAGATATTAATTATTTTGGTTCCTCCTCTTATTTTATTTGCATGGCATCCTCTGTGCCTTTATCTTCTTCCTTAATAGCTTCTTCAATGATAGGTAGACCAAGAGATGGCATCTCTTCTATATTTATACCTAGCAAAAGATCAGTGGAATCATTGTGCTTCCTCTAGTATGTGAAGATAGAAGGAGTGGCGGGTGGATGAGATGGTGTAGGGGGTGTGAGATCAACTATGGTAGGAGGTGGAGTGGAATGTGATAAATTGGATGGTATGGAGAGCACAAGTGTTCCCTGAGGAGACCTAGAAAATTTAGGAGAGCTAGGGGAATTAGAACTTAAGCAAAAGATGATTGTAAGAAATCTATAATATTCACCTGATTAATTAAGGTGAAAGGAGGCAAATAAGTCATCACAAAGTTCTTCTTCTTTTGACTAGTTTGGGTAATTGTTGGCTTCTACATGGTTATAGTTGTACCCAAGACTTGCTCATATGAGGTTGTGGAAGTGGAAGGAATCTGAGGACTAGTAAGTCCTCTCAAAATTTCCTTCCTAAGCTATGGATTTGACTCCCTTTGGATTCTAGATTGATCTGTTTCTCCTCTTGTGGATTATGCTTCTGGGGATGAACGTTGATCTAGTTTTTGAGAGCCTTGCATTAGAGATGGAGGCAATTATTGACTCCATGAATTCTGACCTTCCTCCTCTATGGCCTCAATATTATTATATGACCCATGCCAATATCATTTATATCTTCTTATCTTTCATCCTTGTCCATACCTGAGAGTCATCTAAAGCATTCAATAAAACCTAATCATGGTCATAAGTTTGGTGACCATAATAAACATAAGATTTCTTCTTTTCTAGGATGGTCTTGAGGTAACCCCTTATCCTTTTCCTAGGATCCCATTCCCTGAATGGTTCCAAATGTAAATTGTAGGTTATCCCTGGTTTATCATTAGATACAAAATGTGACCTAGTCACATCATGGTGTTGCCTAATGTTGTAGGTGTTTTAAAGTAATAGGCCAAGTGTTTCTAGTCGAGTTCTTCATCAACATTGTTGAAAACTTGGTAAATTATCTCTTATTCTATAATGTGATCAAGAACATGATGAGGTATAAAAAATGGGTGGTCTTAGTACCCTGTACTCGGATAAAAGTCACATTCGAGTATAACCAGTAATCACCCATTTTGGTGAGTGTCCTTTTTATGTTCTCAAATAGTTTGGGCATTGTTGGGCCCTATATAGCTTGGTATATATAAGGTTATACCTCATTACTTATTATTTTAATATCATTTTTGTACTTGTGAATAAACATGAAGGATAAATATTCTCTAACCCGATTCCATAAATACTCTATTAATGGTCACCATTCTTAGCCATAGGGCTTGTATATAGTAGCCATGATAGCATCCATTAAATAATACATCATGTAAATATTTATATCTTTGGGCCCTCTATCAGGGTAAATTATTTATGATTTCATCCTTTCACTTATAATTTTTCCTAGGGATACCAAGTTGTTAGTGGTCAATAATATGTCCAGTAGTGGCACCCATTCAACCTAGACATAAACAATACTCAAGAATCCATATAATTTTTTCAATAGTTCCATTGCAGTCGAAATTATAGGGCTAAACTTAATAATTCCAGTAATGGAAATTTCCCCCTTGGGATTTAATGTTTGGCCTTTTTTAATCCACTACTTTAGTTTCCTATCCATAGTGTTGTTCTCAAGCCATACATTGGTTTAGAATTGATTGTAGGTAGTTTTGGGGAGAAGAATCCTAAGGTACCTTTCAAAAACCATCCCTGATATGTAGGTATATGGATTCTTGATCTTCCTCACATTTACAATGTCACTTATAGTGGTTTCATTTATGAATATAACCTTTTAGGAATGAATAGACTTGACCTCTTCTTAGAGTGTCAAATAGTGGGGGAACTTGAAAATTAAAGCACTTTTCTCAAATAATGTCTCCTTATATTCTGTTGATCTCACAAATGACAATGGGGATGGTACTAAGGGCTTACTTTATTTTGATGAAGAAGCCATTGTTATCATTTAGTAAATACAACTCCTATGAGGTTTAGGACTGGTTCATTTGATACTTTGTAACTAAAGAAAACTAGGGCTCACTAGACACTTTAGAAGCTAAAAAATACCATCATTTAATGATCAAAATAATAGTAAGGTGAATCTAATGTTCACATATTTCATAGATATCATTTGTGGGATTGTGTAGTGATTATATTCATGCACCTTAAATGCTGAAAATGAACTCTTATCTTTAATGTTCATTTTGATTTGAATCTTCCAGTTAGCTTTGGTAGGTGACCCTTATTTTCCAAGTGGTGGTCTTTCATTAATTCTTCATGTCTAGCCATCACTTTAATATATATGTTCACCATCTGTTAACTTGCTTCTTTAACATGTTTTTGAACATTATTTTTGATGTTTTAGCCTTACTCTCCTGGATAGTGCCATGTGTCATGCTCTCATTAACCTAGCCACTTGAATTTCTTCACTATGTTTGGGAGGTCCCGTAGTGGTGAGTTAATGTGATTAAACCATGTGGCATGATCCAAAATTAATAGAATCATGGAAGCTCAAGGTATTAAATAAGTATTCATTTCAATAAAAAAATTTCTATGGTCATGGGCCAACGTGATCGAGACACATAGATTGATCTCAAAAGCCTAGAGACTTAGGATCTCAAAGCATTATATAGGCAACCAAAAGATTGCTTAACCTATAACTATGTGGATTGACACAAATATGCCACATGTCAGTCACTTGAAACCTTAGAAGCTCGAGAGCTCAAGACATTAGGTTGTAGAATGAAGAACCATTTAACCTTTCCATAGTGGTGAGTTAATGTGATCAAGACACGTGGAGTGATCTCAGAATCCCAAAAACCCATAAACTCGGAAGCTCAGATACCAGTGAGAATGTAGAACTATTAATTTTATCAATAAACAAGTGAAGTTCTTGTAGTTCAATTTTAGCATGAATATGCCCCATGGCCTGTTTGCAAGGCTCGAGAGACTCAAAATACTTAAATTTTTATAATCATCCAAAATCTTGAATGACATGAGAGTGAAACATGTCACAACTACATGAAATCTTTATTACGGGCTCGATTAGAATAAATTGATGGTCTTCAAATTTTAATTTTGTGATCAACATATACCTATTAGGACAAGAAAGATTAGATTTGTTAGTCTGCAAATCACATTAAATTAAAAATGATGGACAATCCAAGGTTTTATATGACTTAAGATACCATTTTAAGCTTAGATTGTTACAACTTTTACTTGAGCAATGATGGATTTTATAGAAATAACCTTTATGAATAATGTGTGATACCTTAGTCATAGCTCTTTAGGCTTATAGTTCTCTGGATAGGGGTTTTTTAATAGTGAGTCCCTATTTTTTTTAAAATTAAAATTAGATGTGTGTGTGTTAGGGAACAACACACATCATTTCCATGGTTCTGAATTTATCGATTAGTTATTAATTGCTTATATGAATTCCTTATTTTATGTCTAACCTATTCAAAATCATACTCAAACTATCACCAGATCATCATATTAGTATTCATGTCTCTTGGATTAATCTATTAGATTTAGACCATTTTCATATTTTGAATTTATCTAACCCTAATGGAATCATCTTATGCCAAGCAACGATCACTTTCAAAAATTAAAATCATCTTCATGGGTTGACTCATGTGTTTCACATGTTAGTGGTGTGAGAATTTACTCAAAGAGTCTCATATAAATTCATAAAAGGTCTAATCTTATTCCTTATCTAGAAAGCATCTATCAATTATATAAAATCACTTGCATATTTAAATGTGTTACCCTAATATTTCCAATTTAATAGTCAGTCACAAGGATTGGGTCTTAGCCAAGTCTAAAGTACCTCAAATCCAAGCCAAATTTTTCATTTTATAAGTGTCAAAATATATACCATAGGTTGTATTATTTGAAGGAGCATTATTGCATACATACACCTAATAGCGAGAACTAAATTTAGTTTGACTTCTCTCTTAAGAGTAATGGATATATAGATAGCATTAAACCATTAATTAGGGAGTGTGTTGGGTCATTTTAACCCACCATTCTTTCTCTTTTTTAGGCCTAAACTTATTTTTGAAAGTGGACATATGGTTTCAAATATAATTACATAGGTTTTTAGAATTACACACATAGATAACTCTTAAAAATTGCACACAAAGACATTTACAAGTATACATAGTGACTTGTATGGAAATAGAGAAGTAAAATCAACTCAAATGAATCCATCAGGTTTCAGATGCTAGTGTCATTCAATACCATCTAGAGGCTAACGATTTTGTCCAGACACATCTAGAGACTCAGTTCTTGATCCAAGCAACTCTTGATCTAGTTTCCCATATTTTGTGCCACTTGCATTCAATAATAGACCTACATGTAATAGAAACATGCTAAGTTTGTTATTCCCTTATATATTTTTTACTCACAAGTACAATCATCAAAATAAAATTGTCATTTACATTTGGATTTGTGTTTATTGTTATACATCATATAATATGAATTAGTTCAAGTTTCTATCATATTAAGTTCATACTATAAAAAATAATGTAAAACACATTGGTGAACCCATTTATATACTAATCATCTCAAACATTAGGTCTTTCCTTAGAGTTCCTTTCCTTAATTTTATGGTTTCATATCTCTATATATATCTCATTTTTAGACTTGATTTCTGATTTTTCCTCATTCACAAATTACACATGGTTATAGTGGATGTCATAGTTTCTAATTTTTTACTCAAAATATGATCATAATCATTATATTATATTTTCATTTAATATGCAAAATATATAATAGTTATGTAATTCCATGGATCAAACCTTTGTGCACTAACAATGATGAAATTAACAATGAACAATCCTTAGCCTTCCTTAATTCATATTTTTGTAATATTCAATTTGAGTTGCTTCATGTTGCCACTAGGCATCAAAGCAAATGCATAACTCATTTTGTTCCCCCTCCTCTAGACCTCAATGTTGGACAAGCTACCCTTTCATTTTCATTATTCACCCAAGGCTTATATTAGATTTTGCAGTCCATATTGTCACTACTAGAAGACGTAGGGTGCCCCATCATGCATAACAAACTGAAAGTAGTTAACATGTTCCTCATCATCCCCTTCCACC
The DNA here is from genome assembly GCA_037957365.1 of Torreya grandis. NCBI lineage: Eukaryota > Viridiplantae > Streptophyta > Pinopsida > Cupressales > Taxaceae > Torreya > Torreya grandis. Next base: position 4,458,010 of record JARHVA010000384.1, read on the forward strand.
TCCCACAAGGCCATCATTTCAAACAAAAGGGTAAGATATCATTGATCAACTAAAAAATATCCATGTTAGGATTCTCATCCTCAAATTACTAAAGAGATCAACAAATTAAAAAGAATTTATTATGAGTCATTATGTGAGATAAATCTCCCAAATCATATAGACCCTGCATACTTTGATTCTATTTTGAATGCATTAAAAGATACATATGAAGTTATTTCCTTTGAAAATGAATATTTACCCACCAAACACACAATAGAGCAAATTTTTTGATTTTTTATTTAGTTATAAATTAAAAGTAAAGTAGTCAAACATGTGTTGATAGATAATGGATTAGAAATGAATACTTGTAATGTAGATTTCTTAAAAGAATTAGATGTCAATATGGATATTATTTAAAAATAATATGAAATCCTAGGAATGTTTGATAGAATTCTACGTCAGGTGTTTGGTGTAAACACCCCATTTTGACCATAAATGGGTTCCAACCAGACTTCAGATTGATTTCTATCAAACAGTGCAAATTAAGCCTAAAAATCACTGAACATCCTAATTTCATCTACATATTAGACATTAGTGATTAGAATCATGTTGAGACATCCATATTTAGGTTATTATCCTATATGTAATAGTAACCTCTCACAGGTTAATCTCTAGTCGCCTTACGACCTAATAACTGACAATTCGACCTTTGGACCCATTAAGCGAGACACTTGAATAATTCTTAAAGTGCTAAAATGCTAAGTAGAATGAATCAACTAATCAAACCAAATTAAATGCTTAAGTGAATTTTTTATATGAAATTATTGAAAACAAATTTTTCAAAAAGAAAAATTCAATAAATATGAGGTCATGATAACATCAATCCTCAAAGTCATTGAATTCAAAATATCTCCCTAAAATATAATAAATTCATAAATGGAGAGCCATGCTTAATAAATGGTATCTCTATCCCAAATATTAATTACATGTCCCCTCTTTAACTCAAATAAGGTTGGCCTTAATTCAACTAGGTGTTGGAGGCTTAGGTTGCACCCTAGCTAAGCAAAGGATTGTTTAGGTCCTCTACCTAAACCTAATCCAACATGGGAATGACCCTAGGTTGTGGGTTACCTAATGTCAGGTCAAACCTCTAGTATTTTTAATGAGGCTAACTCCTTTGATATGACAATATAGTTCTTCTCTTGAACCTATACTTATACTAAGGGAAAGGGAAAGGGAAGAAATCTAAAAGGAACAAAACCTAGTCTAAATGGTGATGCACCAAATGTTAAATGATCCACTCTTAGCTTAGACACTTTTATGACTACTAATGAAACTAATTAGGACAAGAAATGATCAAATTCTATGATAAGGTTGAAAACATGAGTATTTTATATGAAGGCTAAAAAGAGACCTACAACTTAAAGGATAGAAAGAGATAGGTTTAAGCAAAACACTATGGACTTATGACACTTCAAGGGAAACCTCACTAGTTAACACTTCACACAATCTGTAAGAAACCAATATACTTGAAGCAAGATACATGAAGGACATACATATGATGAATAGGAAACATACACTCTATAAATCAAACTTTAATAAAGCACACTTAGCATTCAAATATAATCTGAGATGTCTTATATTTATTCAAAAGAGTTTTACAAAGTGATTTTGGTAGAGCTTCACTATCTCAAGCCAAGAGATCTAAATCAAGAGTTTAAATCTACTATTTATAGGAAGAAGGAAAGTAAGAAAGAGAGAAATTGGCATTGAAAGGGTTATTAATGAGACCAATTCCACTTAGAATAACCACCACCCAAATCCTTCTCAAACCTTCCCCTACATTAATTTCACTGTATCATTTTTTGGCATGGAGAATGTGAAGATCAAGACCAGTTATAGGAAGTGATCCCCACCATTGCATAAATCCTTCTCAAGCTCCTTTGCATTAATTCCCTTCATTTTAAGGACAAAATACTCATATCCTTGGTCCTAAAAAATCCATGAATATGTTTTTTTTAAGCGGTTGTGAGTATTTGTTTGTTGAAGAAATGACTGAATCAAAAGATGAGACACTCCTTTCATTAATAACAAATCTGCCCCTATTTCAAAAGTGATCATAGGTTTACTATAGATGAAAAATAATCCCATTTATTGGCTTTCATATATCCATAATTTCAATGAAGATATGTAGGTTGTTTAATCTCATTTCAATAGCTAGTTATCCATGTTTGATCTCTATTAGGCCTAGAAAGACCTATTTTTGCCTCTGAGCATTTATAAAAGCCAAGAACTCATCATACACATGGATCACTTTCAAATATCATGAGGATAGTTGTAAAACATTAATTCAATCTTGGTCTACAAATTTTAAACCCTCACACTAGGTCTAAACTAAGCTTTAATGACAATCCATGATTCTACAAGGTTTGTTCCTACTCGTAACTTACCGCTACATTCATACTTTTATCTACCCAGGTGGTAAAACCTTTGATCCAATGTGTTACCTTTGTGGCATCCCTTTGATATGCTTACCTTGTTTGAAAACTTGATTGTCATTGCCTAGGACACGTGTCCTCATCCTATGTTGTCTAGAGATTTGATCAAGCCTGCTCCATTGATCTCCTCAGGAATTTTCTAGCTTTAACCTTTGTTATCGATCATTGATCTATGATCTACTGACTTATTGACCTGGCTTACACCATTAGATATTTATTACATGATTGAATGCACATAATTGATCTTTGTCCCAATATTTGTTGTGGACTATTGATCACATAGTTGAGCACATCATTCCATGGCCAATTCACAAAACTTGCTCTTATGGAAGGTAAAATCTCCTATTTTGTTTTTATTTTGTTAGTTATTTGTGTAGTTCTCTAGCTCCTTGAGTTATAAGACTAAATGTGTAAGTTTTTAGTGTGTTTTTTTTAATTTGATTTCTTTACTAACACAATACTAATCTCCCCTCTACATCAATTTCCTTTCTCATACTTAGATCGATATCATTGATGTGACAATAAAACCCAAGACATTGTCTACTATATTTCAAGTCATGTTTAATCATTATTAGACACTAAAAATTAATCAATAAATGTTTGACAATGTTTTTTATTAACACCTTTACTTGTTTTGGTCAATACTCCATTCCAATATCCCACAATCTTTAATAAAACCTTCAAAATCTTTCAATTACTATGTATATCTCCTAGACTTTCTTATTGTATCTCTATTTATGATTATTGAAACATTCAAAATACCATTCTATAAAATCACATCAAAGGTAACACTTGAACCTACCTACTACTCATTGAAAAAATCATATCTTTTATGATTTTAAAAACATCTATCTTTTAAGTAGAGACTGTTATTGTAATTTTGTTGCAATACCACATTCCTTGGTTAAATCTAACGTTGTTTTATTGTAAGTTAAGGGAATCATTTGTTAAACATTATAATCAAAAATTTATAAAATTATAATCAAAACTTTATATTTGCATTCATATGATCTTCCATAAAGGGATAAGTACATTATCCTAAGGCCTTTGGTCTCTGTAAGTAGTAGTCAAACAACAAGAGCTTTTCTAAGGATATCTCAGTCATTCCCACATCCCTCATTTTTTTTTATTTTTTGCATTTGATCTCCTTTATGTTCTTGTGTAGGACTAGGAAATTGATTTTACAGGTCTTTTTCAGGTCAAATCTAGCTCTACACAAAAACATGTCATATACAAACAAAGGCAACTATTAAATCTAGCACACAGTCTATCAGAACAAAGTTGTAGTAGTAGACAACAATGCACTTTTCCCTTTTCCACCTTATTCAACCTTGCCCCATTATATAACAAGTCACTATTTGTTTTGTACATTTATGTTTTCAATTTATTTAAAATAGTTACAACTTACATAAAGTTATCATAGTCTAAATTAATTTGTTTGTAAAAGAACATTCTCTAACACTAACCCTAATTTCTATTTTTAATAATTTATAACTTCTATAAATCTTGTATATCTTTGTATTTATTGTATTTTGTCATATATATCATCTTATATAAGATTTAAATATATTACATTTTCAATTAGAGTTAATTGTGATTCATAATTAATTCTAGAGTAAACATTTTGGTGAACTTGTATTATATTTTGAACACTTCTTGTTGCTTGTCATTTTTTAGATTAGAGTTTTAGTTTAATTTTGTAAATTCATCAAATTGAAAGAATACAAACCTCAACCTTGGATATTATCTATAGCATAACGATTTAAATTTTGCAACCTTCGAGTAATCCAACACTGAAAAGTTTATTTTATCACTTTGGATAAATACTGACACAGAGGCTTTTTATTTTGACTTTGAATTGAATTTTGTTATTTTCCTATTAAAAAATATTTATCTTTCATTTTTCACTTTATTTTTCATTGTTTTTATTATAGAAATTGTTTTTTCGTAATTTTGAAACTATTTAGCTACTATAATGAAGGGCTATGCAATGTCTTATTTATAGACATCATGGTGTGATGGGTTTTATTCCAATACTCATAGCCATAGTATAGATATAAAAATGGACTTTAATTTTCATGTGCTTTATGATATATCAGAAATTATTAGTATCCCTTGTTTACACAAATATGAATTTTTTTATTCATTTTTTTTATGGTGCACCTGAGAGCAACATATCACTCAGATAAGTTACTCTCAACTTACCCTCAAAACCAGAGTTAGTGGGCTACATGAATGGTTAAAACTATGTAGTTAGTGATCTGAAACATTGTACCACCACTTATTAATGAATGATCAAGTATATTTTAAATCCTATAAATATTCAAACCTTTCCCTTGATCACCCTTTATCCTTGATTTTTGCTTGGATCTATTTGTTTCATTTTCATATTTATCATGGGTGTAGCATATACATGTGTTTCGCATATATTACATAGAATCATGAAGTTTTTTGTAACATCTAACATTTATTTACAACATGATATTCATTATGTCTTTTCATGGGTTCTATATAAATTAATTAAAGAATATCCTTCTCATACTTTACCTCTCTCTTAATCCAAATGTTTGATTTACCTCATCTTGTCATCTGGTTGCCATTATTATTTTTGTTAAATCTTCAATGACTTGGGAGAAAGAGAAGGCCTATTTTATTCATTTATACTCACAATATGTCTCAGTACCCACCCCTCATCCTCTCAGCAGGCACATCATGGCCCTTATCTATGAGCTTGATACCCAAGCCAATCATACTAAAATTTGGGATTATGCTTGGGCACATCCAAAAAAAATTGATTCATTTTTATATATTCTTAGAGATGAATTTAAGAAATTATATTTTGTTAATATTTCAAATACACCTTTAGTCACCTCTACCCCTCCCACTACTACAACCAATGTTTCACTTAACCAAACCCTTCCTCTCTTGCAAGCTAAGCTATATATTATCAATCTAACCATTTCTCATGTTAGCCCTTCCTTAGATTCTGGTGCCTTATTTCATAACCCTTTGGCTCCTCAAATTGGATCCTATCATCTTCTAAATGGATTTGTGGCTCCTAAGCTCTCTATTTATGAAGGCAAAGGTGATCCTGAACATCATTTACATGCTTTCCATGCAGCTTGTCCATATTATAAGGATAATGATAGATTATTAACTAAGATCTTTCCTCAAAGTCTAATATTATATTCTTATATGATTCTATGGTATTATTATTCAATCAATTACACCTTTTAATCCTTTCAAAAATTAAATTTTGACATATTTTTCTATCAATATTGGTGAGAATTTATCCTATCTAAAATTTCAAATCTCAAACAATGTCCAAATAAGATACTTAATGAGTATGTTCTAAGATACATGACTATGCTTACCAAAATCACAAATCAAATAGATGATAATGAGCTTCAATATTTTTTCACTCAAAACTTTCTTATTCCTCTTCAAGAGTCTATTATGTTTGATAAGTTCAAATACTTTTATGAAGTATGTCATACATTTGAGGAATGTGAAGTCAAATTCATTACATTGAATAGGCTTAAATATAGCTCCAATACTCATCCTACTCAACTATAAAGTTTCAAGGCAATCCTAATTATAAGAGAAAATCTAATGAAATCTAAAAAGAGGCTAAAGTTATAGTTAATATTATATCACAACCACCACACAATGTTTAACTATAATAGCCTCCAACAAGGAGGCAATTCTCAAGGCTAACTACAGCATCTCATGTGATACTAAAAAAGCTTCTTGAATGTCATGCTAATACACTTCCTCTACCATTGTAAATATATCTATCTAGACTTTAATTTATAAGTTTAGATGGAAATATATTTTTTGATTATCATAGATGTGTTGGGCATTCCACTAATATATGTATGAATCTCAAGCACAAAACTCAATACCTCATTGATGAGAACATTATTGACATTGATTCACCTAACTAAGAGGATAAGACATAAGCAAATGAAAATTCAAAGCTCAAAATGTATAAAGATCTCTTTCTAATTTATGGAACAAAAGACAACAAGAAAAATTCTGAATTATAGTATGCATACAATGCTCATCCTCTTCCATATTCATATGGACATCCACTTGATAACATCATCAACACAGTTATAAGTAAGCTAACATCATAACCATTTATTACATTTGATGATTTTGAAATTATTGATGATTATTTTGATAGACATGCATTATTCATTAGAGAATATATTGGCATACAACCAATCCATAGTGTCATGATAGATAATGAATCAAGTAAAAATGTGTTCGCCATAACACTTATACATTCTCTTGGTTATAAATAAAAATATATACAACACACATCTAGAGTTATGAAAGCATTTGATGTCATACACAAGATACTCTTGGATATATTTTATTACATTTACAAGTGGGACCTCTCATATTTCCCACTCCTTTCTTAGTGTTACCAAGCATGGGTGTCTTTGATATGTTATTAGGGAGACATTGGTTACATAAAATTAGGGTGATTCCTTCTATAGTTCACAAATGCCTAAAGTATATTCATGATAATCAAGTGGTTAATCTTTCAAGTATTCAATATAAATATCTTGTAGAACCAATGGTACTTACTCCTATTCTACAATAGCTAGTTGGCATAGTTATTGAGCAAATTGGCAAAGAATTAGTTTATACAATTATTCAAGATCATGATTTACATTTAAAGAAACATATTTCAAAATCAATCTTTGCACCTACTTATAAGCATGAGCATATTTCAATTTTTTCACCTCGTTTTGATATGAAGATATTATATTTTATCCATCTACCCTTGAGCATAATATGATTACACATGAACATAATTACTTGGTTAGAAAAAGCAATATATCTACTCATAAGTAGGAAGTGACACATAGCACAAGGTCTTTATCTAATACAACATCATAGGTTATTTAGAAGGATCCTACATAGGTATAAGTCATTACATCATATCCTCCCATACATGAGGGTATGTGTTTAAACAGATATATGAGTAATTATTTAGAGGATTATTTTATAGTACATGGTTTTTTTTAGATTCAGAACCAACCTCACGGTTGGGCTAATGCCTATGATTAACTTTCTTGCATAATACCTAATTGTACATAGCTTCATTTTTCTTTAGTTTTATTGCTTATTACTCTACACCTAATCCATTTTATTCTAACTCTTGGCTCTATTTTGCATTTTGGGGCACTTGCCCCTTGTTTATATAAACCCAATTCAAACAACCCAAGATATTTATCTTACTAAGCTTTCAATTCACACTATTCATGAAAACTTATTTGCCCATTATTACACATATATACATGTTTTAGATCTTATTTGTACTTTCATGCTCACATCTATTTACTTTCACATGAGATTACATGGCCATGCCTACCATCTATGCTACATATACAACTACATTGGGGGTATTTCACTTATCTTCCTCCTTACCATACTTTGATTTAACATTTTGTTGAGGGTTTTTTGAGTCTCGCCCTCCTCCTTCCATTTCAAAAATTTGTTGCTTAGTGTGCTTTTTATAGGCCTTTTCAACTTTTGCTTATGCATATCTTTACTTTTCCAAATATAGAAATATACAAAAACATTCATAAATTCTCAAAAAATATAAAAAGATCTTAATATTTGTAAAAAGTTAAAACCCAAGACCTATATACATATTTTCATGTTGTTGGATCACATATTTGCATATGTCATCTATATTTATGTTCAGGACATACTGTATTTCATTACCATTTTAATATAAAATGATTCTCACAAGGTATTTTAGTGTGAAACATAACATATTTCTATAAAAACAATAAATATTCATACACAGAATAAGTTATCTTGATAAAAAAATCAAGCATTCAGCTAATCGAGATAAAATCACACTAGTCAAATAATAGCACATTATGCACCTATCCTATAATGCAGTCATATCCATGTGCATTTTAAATCTCTGATTCCAACTATAACACATTCACATGGACCTATTATATATATTTTCATCTCAGGTCAGAGAATGCACTTAGATATCAATCAAAATTCTAAACTAAGACATAATTTTACATGGTTTCGATTATGACATATCCTTCTACCCAATAACCTTGCTCAATTGGGGTCATCTCATTGTTATATATGAACACCCTTATAGGTTTTACTTATTCAAACCCTATTTTTCATGTTGATTTATAACAAAAATATGTCTCTTTTTCATTCATACTTTACGTATATCATAATGAATATGTTATTTGCTAACATGAACATAGATACATATGCTCAAAATATGATAGTTTTGTTTCTATAAACTTGTTTTATTACATCACATGATTTAACTTGTTTGTTTATTGTATGTGGTCATTGGACTTATGTATGTTTAACATACACCCTCTTTATTATATGACATCATGTCATGTATATGTGTCCCTTGGCCTCATATGATCATGATACATTCACATGTCCCTTGTATTGGGCATTTGGGCCTTATATGTGACATTTATGCAAGCTTTATAACTCTATGAGACATCTTACATGTCCCTTATATGTGGTATTGGTAATTTTTTGTGTGACATTATGTGACTTTGACTACATGTTCATTGCTTGTTATTATGGTGCCATGATGCATATCATGCACTACTACATATCTATTACACATATCTATGATTCCATGATACCTATCATGCACATACTAATTAAGTACTTCAAATGTCTAATCTATTAAATATTATGGTTATAATACATACATAAAACTTTCAAGTTATTTGCATGCTTCATAAACTTATTCAATTTTATATTCAATTATAATGATGCAATCAATATTTAAACTTTTCATATGCTTCAATATTACATCTCTTAAATTCCAATACAATTCAAAAAAAATTGAAATGCTATTATTTGATTACATCTTTCACAAATGCTTACTTTTTCTTTTGAGACAAGTGATTTGTAGTAAATTTCACTCATCTAAAAGGTGGGGAGATCATAATGGGCTTATCTTCAAGCTCTCATAAGCACTACATTTTGGATTTGAAAAATTTACAATGTAACTATTTTTAAATATGTGCATCTGTGCTCGAGTAGCTGTAAGAGTGGAGTGCATAAGTAAGTTGAATACCCCTAATATAACAATGTAACTATTTTTAAATATGTGCATCTGTGCTTGAGTAGCTGTAAGAGTGGAGTGCATAAGTAAGTTGAATACCCCTAATTAACACTTTATATAGTACAGGGGGCATGCTACGCACTCATGTCCAAGATACTATGCAAAATTTTAGATATCTTTTTTTCAAGTTTTAAGGTTTCAAGAATTTAAAATTCAAATCTAGATTTATCTGCAGTAGTGCGATTCATCTTTTACAAGTGGACCACATTTCAAGAGCTTAGTGACACTCCATGTCATGATTTAACTTTAGAGATCCATGTACTGGATCCCACCTCTTCTTTTAATTAATTTAGTGAGTCATGTTTGATCTTAGTGACACTCAACATCTTGGTTGCACTTTAATGAATCAATTTTTTGGTTCCCACCTCTTCAAAATTATTATAAAGTACATTATGATTATTGAAACATATACTATTTCTAACTTCAGCATCTTCATTGATTTTTCACTTGATCACTCTCAATTCACAAGTTTAGCACTTCTCCACATGCATCAACAAGGGGGCATACACATCTCCATGAAAAATATAATTTGTATATACACTAAGGTATTGCATTTTATTTACTCTAATAATATGATGTATCATTAGAATAAGGGGGGGATGCAAACACTAAAATTAAATCAATAAATTTTTACAATGTTTATTCTTAACACATTTATCTTTCTTAGTCAATTCATCATTCTGATAACCTAAAATCTCTAAAAAATCTTTTAAACTCTTACAATTACTGTGTATATAATCTAATCTTCCCTATTTTATATTTATTCATCCCTATTTATCATATACTTCACTATCACTTTGGTTTTAGAAACCTTTGTTCCTATAGGACAAGGTGATATAGAGGCCATCAATAAGTTGACTTTCATGAATAGATCACATGCACAATCACTTCCCTCTGCTACCTAGCTCTAATCTACAATCTCTTCCCAAACTATCTTCTTTAGGTTCAAGATTCACTAGTCATCTTTAAAGTATAAAATTCTTTAATTTTTTCAAACCTTCTCTCTCTCAAACTTACTTGAACATAAGTCATCTCCTTCTACTATCTAATCCATCTACCAATTCACACTTGTCATTGTCTATCAACTTCCACACTAGCTTTGCTCAATCATTGGCAAGGGTTCATTGATCATTTGGCTCCACTCCTGGTTTAGGTTTCCTTAGATTCTAGGATACCTCTTTTCACTGATATCCTATCCAAATAAGTCCTTAATTTTGTCTTAATATCCTCATTAAACCTCTAAACTCACCTATCCACCATCCACTATTTGCCTTCACTATGATAGGGTTTTCCTACTAGCCCTTTTTTCCCTTTATCCTCATGTACGGTCCTAGATGGATGATTTTTGATTAACTATTCACTTTTCCTGATACCCTCTATTGTGTTTCTTCTCTCCACAAATTTTTAGGCTCTGTCTCTACTAGGAAGTCATTATTTCTTCTCCATTTAGGTCTCAAATTAAGCCTATTAGGTCTTTCATTACCCTGTCTAACATATGGTCTCCAACAACCATACTATACTATATAGGTTCAACTTAAAAACTTCAAAATCCATTTCTATACCCTTTCCCCTATTAAAATACAAAGTATGGTGTATTTCCACTAGTTCAAAATTTAAATAATCCAAGTTTTGTTCTGAAACCCTAGAAATAGGGTTTACACAATCTTTTGAACTTGAGAAGGGTGAATTATCAATCTTAGATGGTTTAACAACTTTCATCCAATTATAATGAATGTTTTGCATCTATCTCATCTCTATTCATCTTTTATAAATGTTAATTTTCTTTTAAGAGTCTTTGTGGGCTAGTTTATTCAATGATTCACTTGACTATACAGACAGTTAACATATTGTTACAAGGTTTGAGAGTCTTTTCTTAGTAAACATGATTAAAATTAAGTTGAAATAATTTAATAACAATTAGTAATGTCAAACAAAACTCACCAATCAATAAAATACTCCTAGCTACCTTCCACAGTAACCTTGCATAAATATTTTTTTTGCTCAGTCCTTTTATCTCATCATATAGGACACACAGGGTTTACATTCAATTTCCTCAAAAAATACTTATCAAAGAATAGTGGAATATGTTTCAAATATCCTTCAAGACCTTCTATATTAACTTAACCATTACACATATACTTCAATAATCCTTTCCGTTCAAACTTTATTATACACAAAAAACATTACTTCTCATACAACTCAATGAACAAGAGACTGGGTCTGCAACATTGTCTCTTTACCAAAACATATATGGGTCATGCCTTAAATACCTTTAAAAATTATTATATTCACATACTAAGCATCATTACACTTCAAATTTCCTACCAACATAAACTGGTCATGAAATGCTTACTTTGTCTTAGTTCTCAGATAGGGAATGCAGGGTATCTACATAGTCATTTCCAGTCAAACCTTACATAGGACTGTAGAGAATTAAAAAAAAAATTAAAACATTCTTAATTATATATTCAACTTGATAATTTCACAAGGCATTACAAAAACATATCATAATTTTTCCTTTCTCTGTCACTCAGTCCTACATAGTCATTTATCTTTGTATATGCACAAGATATGGTCTACAAATTTTTTATTCAAGAACACATAATTTATTTATACATTTTCTTGAGGTTAATTTACATTCTCCCTTAGAATATAACCCCATAAACACACTCCAAAATACTCACCAGAACATATATATACATTTACAAGTAGTTGGAAAACTATAACTACCTTTGCCAATGGATACTTGTTCTAACTCAAGAATCATTAACAAGGCTAAACTCCCTATTCTTAACACACTTGTCACAATGACTTATTCAAGTGAATTAAAAATTTACTATCCCCTTTTTAAAACCTATTAACACTTAACCCCTAATTATTGCTGGACTATGCTCAAAATCCCACACAAACCAATTCTTAGAATTCAAATATTTTAATTCTAGTTTTGGTGGGAAAATCCATTTGGATCAACAATTCAAAAATCAAAGACCTCTAATACTTATAATCATGGAAAACACATTCTAATGACATATAATAACTAAGACAACTCAAAATGGAGACCTTTTTAGATTCCCCTGCATCATACTACCAAGGGGCAAAGAAAACTTTCCCTAAAAGTTATAAACATTCTTGCTTTGATGTGTTAACTTGTGATCATCATTGCTTGGCCTCCTAGATCCCAAGGTCTACTTGAGGATAGTAAACCTTCTTGTCTCTTATCTTCTTTTTCAACCAATATCTCTTACACATGTACATGCTCTCTTGAGCCACACTTGTATTCCTTTCTTCCTCTTGCCATCTTCCTCCATGTTATTCCTACAATCAATAAAGCTTTAACAAAATCATAGTTCTTCTTATGCCTTTGAGGCATTTTCCAACTCTCCTACTTGTTCACATCTTGATTTTTATGCCAATCTTCTTATTGTGTCATGTATGTTTCATCCTTTTTCTTTGCATCATCCATAAATGCACCTTGTTCTTCTCCTTGTATTAATTCTCCTTCATCTATAAGTTGATCTCCAACTTCAATAGTTGTAACTTCGTCATGTAGAGTGTTTTCATATGCTTGAATTTTCCTTATATTCATTAATGATCTTAACTTGGACACCATTATTGCATGCCATAAGTCTATATTCTCCTTGGCCACCTCCTTTACCATCTCTCTATAAATTTTATGAGGATCAAAGTCATATTTTTTCTTCAAAAATTCATACAAAGTAGAATATTCCTCATAACTTGGCTTATGTTCTTGCCCCAATACTTCTTTGTTTGCCTTTGAATCCTCATTAGTGAGGATCACTACTTGTTTCATACTACCTTATTTCTTAGATGACTAACCTACTTGATCTTCCTCCATCATCATGACTCTATCTTGAGCCTCTCCTTCATCTTGGTGCCTCTTGAACACCACTTGATAATATGCTTCTTCTTCTTGATTCTTGAGCCCATGCATTAGAAAAACTATGTCATTATCTTTCTCAATTATAAAACCTACATTCACATATATCAAAGCATTATTAGTTTAAAAATCATGAATCTTGATTGCCTCTTCCTTTATCATCTTAGTATGCTTGTTTAACTCTCTCAATGTATCTTCACTTTGCCCATCTCTTCTTGTCTTTTCTTCTTCTTCACAATGTCCTTGAGATTCCATCTCACTATTTTTCTAACTCCAACTAAAAATTTTGGTCTTAGAGCTTCTAAAGCTTTCTCTAAATCTACCAATTATGCCTTCAATTTAGTAATCTCTCTTTGTTTATCTTCCTCTTTCTTCACTTTTGTATGGCCATCTTCTTGTCTTAAGCCTTTCATCTTTATTTACTCTCTTTTCTTCACATTCTCTCTTTAGGTTTATCTCATAGACCTCTCTCTTTCTTATTCACAAGCCTTCCCACTTATCTTCTTTGAACTTCACTTGGTCTCTTTCTCTCACTTGACTCTCTCTCTTATAGCCTCTTTCTTCTTGTCCTCACTTTGGACTTCTATCTCTTTCTTAATCTCTCTTCTTGAGATTTCTTCTTGGAGCTATCACTAGCTCTCCGTTCTCACTCTTTCTAGGCCTCTTAGCTTAAGGGCTTCATCCATAAACTTCTTACCTTTTTGCCTCTCTCTCTTACACCTACAACCTTATTTAGCAGCCTTTTCAAACAACCTTCATCATACTTGCATGAACTAATCAAATACACAAATTAAAATAAAAAATAAATATGTACATTTTATTTATGCATGCCTTCTTCATATTCTACCCAATGAACTCCTCGCTCTGATACCAAATGATGTAGAGGTCATCAACAAGTTAACTTTCATGAATATATCACATGCACAATCACTTCCCTCTGTTACCTAGATCTGGTTTGCAATCTCTTCCCAAATTATCTTCTTTAGGTTCAAGATTCACTAGTCACCTTTAAAGTATCAAATTCCTCAATGTTTGCATACACTTCTCTCTCTCAAACTTACTTGAACATATGTCATCTCCTTCTACTGTCTAATCCATCTACCAATTCACACTTGTCATTGTCTATCAACTTCCACACTAGATTTTCTCATTCATTGGCAAGGGTTCATTGATCATTTGGCTCCACTCCTAGTTTAGGTTTCTTCAGATTCTAGGATACCTCTTCTCATTAATAATCCTATTTAAATAAGTCCTTTTTATTTTCTTAATCTCCTCGTTCAACCTCTAAACTCATTTATCCACCATCCACTGTTTGCCTTCATTGTGATAAGCTTTTCCTACTAGCCTTTTTTTGCCCTTTATCCTCATGTACGGTCCTATATAGAAATTTTTTTATTAACCATTCACTTTTCCTAATACCCTCTATTTTTTTTCTTATCTCCTTAAAATTTTAGGCTCTGTCTATAATGGGAAGTCATTCTTTGTTCTCTATTCAGGTCTTGGATTAGGCCTATTAGGTCTTTCATTACCATGTCTAATATACAGTCTCTAAAAAACATACCATACCATATGGGTTCAACTTAAAAAATCTAAAATCCATTTATATACCCTTTCCCCTATCAAAATCCAAAATATGGTGTATTGACACTAGTTAAAACTTTAAATAATCCAAGTTTTGTTCTAAAACCCTAGAAACATGGTTTACACAGTCTTTTGAACCCGATAAGGGTGAATTATCAATCTTGGATGGCTTAAAAACTTTCATAAAATTATAATGAATGGTTTGGGTTTGTCTCATCCCTATTCACCTTTACCAAATGTTAATTCTTCTTTTAATAGTCTTTATGGGCTAGTTTATACAATGATTCACTTGACTGTGTACACAGTCAACAAACTATTACAAGGTTTGAGAGTCTTTTTTTTAGTAAACATGCTTCAAAATAAGTTTAAATAATTTAATAACATTTAGGAACATAAAAAAAAACTCACCGGTCAATAAAATACTCCCACCTACCTTCCACAGGAACCTTGATTGCATATTTTGTTTGATCAATCCTTGTATCTCCTCACACAGGCCACACAAGGTTTACATTCAATTTCCTCAACAAATCCTTATCAAGGAATAGTGGAATATGTTTAAAATATCGTTTAAGACATTACTAATCAACTTAACCATTACACATACACTTCAACAATCCTTTCCATTCAAACTTTATTATACATAGAAAACATTACTTGTCATACAACTCAATGAATAGGAGACTGGGTCTACAACATTATCTCTTTACCAAAACATATATGGGTCATTCCTTAAATATATTTAAAGCTTACTATATTCACATACTAATCATCATTACACTTCAAATTGCCTACCAACACAAACTTGTCATGAAACACTTACTTTGTCTTAGTCCTCAAATAGGGAATGCAGGGTATCTACATAGTCATTGTCAGTCAAACCTTACACAAGGCTTGTAGATAATAACAAAAGATTTTAAAACATTATTAAGCATGTATTAAACTTGATAATTTCACAAGGCATTATAAAAACATATCATAGTTGTTCCTTTCTCTGTTACTCAGTCCTACATAATCATTTGTCTTTGTATATGCACAAGATATGGTCTGTAAATTTTCTTTTTAAGAACACAGAATTTATTTATACATTTTATTGGGGTTTAATTACATTATCCATTAAAATACAACCCCATAAACACACTCTAAAATACTCACCAAAACATATATATATATATATATATATATATATATATATATATATATATATATATATATATATATATATATATATATATATATATATATATATATATATAAGTAGTTAGAAAACTATAACTACCTTTACTAATGAATTCTTGTTCTCACTCAAGAATCATTGACAAGGCTAAACTACCTATTCCTAACACACTTATCACAATGAATTATTCAAGTGAATTAAACATGTACTAACCCATTTTTATAAGCTATTAACACTTAACCCCTAATTATTGCTTAACTATGCTCAAAATCCATACAAAACAATTCTTAGAATTTAAATATTTGAATTCTATTTTTGGTAGGAAAATCCTTTTGGATAAGAAATTCAAATCTCAAAGACCTCTAAGACTTTTAATCATGACAAACACATTCTAATTACTTATAAAAACTAAGAGAAATCAAAATGGAGACCTTGTATATGTCCCTTCATCACAAGGGTGCACTATACTCTTGTCCAGTAATACAACCTTGTCCCAAGCACTCTAACGGTCATATTTTCAAAATGGCATGTTTGATAATGGATTTTCTAGGTTAGTTATCAAAAACATTCAAAATATCTTTATATAAAAACACATTAAGGGTCACACTTGAACTTACCTCGCACTCACTAACAAAAACATATATTTTATGATTAAAAAACATTTATCTTCTGACTAAAGATTACTATTTTAATTTTGCCACAATACCATAGTCCTTGGCCAAGTCTAATGTTGTTTTATTGCATGTTAAGGGAATCATTTGTCAAGAATTCTAATAAAAAATTGCTATTTTTATTCATATGATCTTTCCTAAAGGGGGAACTACATCGGCCTAAGGTATTTAGTCTATGTAGACAACACTTAGTCAATAAGGGGTTTTTTAAGGATAGTTAGGCCATTCCCACATCCCCTTTTTTTTCCTCTTTTTGAATTTGACCTCCTTTGTGTGCTTGTGTAGGACTTAGACATAAATTTTATAAATATTATGCACTTTAAATTTAAATCCATGCAAAAACATGTCATATGCAAATAGAGGCAAACAAGCCTAGATTTTGACATCCAACACATAGTTTGTCATGACAAAGCTACATTAGCAAACAATAATGCACTATGCCCTGTCCACCTTTTGTATCCTTGTCCTAATAAACAAGAAGTTATTATTTTCTAATGCATCTATGTTTTTAGGTTATTTAAATTAATCACAACTTATAGAAGTTAATATAGTCTGAATTAATCTATTTACAAGGATAATTCTCTAATCCTAATCATAATTTATATTTTTATTAATTTACATCTATAAATTTTGTAGATATTTGTATTTATTGTATTCTATCGTATATGTCATCTTAGATTAGATTTCAATAGTTTATATTTTCAATTATAGTTATTTGTAAGTCATAATTAATTCTAAAGTAAATAATCATCTACATTAAAATATGCTTTTGGGTCAACCTTGGATCTATTATGAGGTGTTTTGACATGGCCAACAATAGGCAGGGTTTGTTAGGCTCCACCTCTCCTGAAAAGAAGAAGATATCGCGAGTAAAATGCTTCCTCAAAGTCTCAATGTACCAAGTATTAGTATGTTGATCTTCATTAAGTTAGCTGATGTGGACTATTCCTTTTAAGAGGCCTATTTTATCAAATTAAGATGCAATTTGTTTTGGTTAAGGCAGTCATTGAGAAGTTGCATACTTTGGCAGGATTTAACCTAAAAATAAAACTTCCTAAAATCCACATAGGAGGAAAGTGGTTGATTTCTCTATTGACTTATCACATTTATAGGTGAAATAATGTTATACTAATGATAAACATAACATGAAATAGAAATCAAGATAACCATTTAAATTCATATTACTTTGTGTTCTTAAACTAATTTTATTATAAATAAAATATAAAAGAGTAGGGATAAAAAGATGAAAAGCCAGTTACCAACACAAATGAATCTAAAATTATCTAACTGAATGAATCTCATAAAATCATTCTTTAGTTGAGCCAAACCTAGCCCAAATCTAACTAAATATGGTGCAAGAGTATAGGGAGGTCAACTATGAGAATAAAAGGCATCACCACAATAAATCATGTGCAAAAAATGACTACACAGCCTCGACAACCTTCAAATCATCAATATTTTTATTTTGATTAAAAATGTTTATAATTCATACAATCATCCAAGTGTAAGAAACATCTCTAAAACAATAAAATTAAAATAGGAGAGGGAGAAATTATCCTAAAAAGCAATGAAATACATACAAATATGTTTCGTTCTATATGTATCTATTATAATTCACAAAGAGCCAACTAGGCACAACATCCTCTAATCTTAAAAAATGATAGCCTTGAGCAAGACTTTCAAAATCCTATAAATAAGAACCAAGAGAGAGATTCAAAATTCAAAATGGGGTGACCTACGACTTCTATAGAAGTAGCTGAGAAGTCAATATGAATTCAAAAATGTAGTTAAACTTTAGTTATATGTCATGTTACTACAAACATGGGAGTAAATTTTGTAGGCCAAGTGTTGTTAGAAATTGTTGGGAATGCTCTGGGATCATCATATAGACTTTTCCCATACCTTCCTCATAGGAGAAAATATTTCTTTTCATGATCAATTTTTTCTTGACGCCTTTCTATCTTTTCCTCGAAGGTGCAAGCCATGTCCATATTTTATGTCATTGTCCATATTACCTCTAAATTTTGTCTTTCATGATCAATTTTGCCATTAGTATGCCCCTACGAGTTGATGTATACAAGTCAAATCAGACACATAATCCATTCTCAAGTTTTGACGATTAGATGGACTATTAAATTTAAGCTTATGTCTTATTAACGTAACTACCATCGTGTCTTTTGATTATTGGGTCAGTCCACATGGTTATCCCATGCTTTTCCATTATTCAATCAAGACCTCATGTATGTTGCCTACTCCTCTATTATAGTGAGGTGAGATTTTACCACATGGAATCATCTCACTCACCTGGAGATCTGATGCTCTATTGGACTACATGGACTACCTTGGGGATATAGAGTAGCATGTTATTTCCACATGGTAGTATCCCACTCAGCTGTTTGCCTAGGGGCATTCAGATTTGCAAAAAACTCTTTAGGATAGTAGATTGTTAGGATGGTGCCATGTGGCAGCATCTTGCTAACCCACTTACCTAGAGGCTTTTTTATTTATATGGATAGTTTTGACATAGTGGGTTGTCAGGATCTTGCCACATAGAAACATCCTACTAATCCACTTGCCTAGAATAATTATTGATTGTTTGAGTACCATAAAATGGCATAAATATGTCATATGGTTCTAGGCTAAATTTAATAAATTGACTAAGTTTCAAAAGACCTTTTGAATGGGTTAGATCCATCAAGAGCTACAAGAGATTTCCATGTGGCACCAGGTTTAACTTAGCCACCTACGGGTATAAAATGAAAAAACACAATCAACACTTTCAATTTTAAAATCCAATGGTTAAGAAATTTAATTTAAGATGTCTAAGTCATTCAAATTTAAAGCAACCAAGTCTTTGAAATGTAAACAAAAGGATGCAAAAACTTAGCAATAACAAACCATTTCAAATGAATATAAACCCATTTTTAAAGCAACTTTTGACCATTTTTATGACATTGACTAAGGTAAAGAAAAATGAGCATAAGTTAATTTTAGTCAATTTAAATCAATTTGAAGTAGAAATGGATCGAAAAAGGAGGGCTGAAATAGAGGAATAAAACAACTCTTTAAAATAATCCTTAGTAAGAGTTATCCCATTTTTGTAAAAGTGACTAAGTTAAAATTGAAACAAGCATAAATACTTAGCCAATTCATACCGAATCAAAGCAAAAATGGATTAGACTACTAAGATAAAACTACAAAAAATTCTATAGAAACTAAATAATTATGCAAGTATTTATCAAACTCTCCCCAAAAAGGGATATTAAGCACCTTAAAATTATGATTTTACATGATTAAAACTTTTCAATATAAGACATATCTAAGAAACTTATATTAACAACTCTAGATGCAAATTTTGGACTGAGTATTTTAACGTGAAAAAATATTAAAAATAAACACATCCAATCACTTGAAATTTATCATCTAGTAGATGGTTACTCGGAGAAGGGCTCAAATAGATAAACCATTAAACTCCCAAGGGAAAAAGATCAGGCAAGAAAAAAGGGTCCCTATTTTAGTTGCTAAATAGGACGTGTTGTGCGATCAATAATAAATGATAGATCCTATTGGGAGATACTCTTGAGTATCTCAAAAATCTAGAATATTAAGTTCTTATTCAAATACAAACATTAACTACAAGTAATATTATAAAATAAAGCCAAAACATGAAGGTACGAAATATAGCTCCAACATATGACATACTAAACTCTAATTTTGCCTAAAGACCATCGATGTATGATTTTATGTGATCAATTTAGTTATTTAGCAAACACACACAAATACATCAAATTTTTCTAATTGATAGGCACTGATAAAAGGTGAGAGGATTTTATAATTTAGCTTAGTGGGGAATGGTATGGGCATTACTATCCTATGAACTAGACATTTATAACCCCGACAGAGATACCTCGGTCCCTTCTTAAGGCCTTACTCCATTGCCAATTAAACTGAAAACCCTATGGTGGAGGTTACCAAGATCACCCTTTCAAGAAGAAAATTTAGATTTAATATTTTAGCTCAATTATTTTTAAAAGAGATTTTGCTTTGTTTTTATCCATTAAGGGTTGGGGACCAAGCCATGGGTTAATCGGTAATCAGCAAGTACATAATTAATTAAAGTAAAGCTAGAAACTTTAGAGTTGTATCACACTTCATATCTTTTTTTTATGTACATTTAATGATCTTTAAAACAAAAAAGTAGCCTTTCTAAATCCATATGTTATATTATAAATCATAAGCCTTCACCATTCTAACCATATGAGGAAAACATAGCAGTTCATGAAAACCATTGAAGTGATTTTAAGCCATTTTTCACATAGAAATTCTATTGATGTTACTCACAAATAAGCCACCCATTCACATTCTTTAGTCAAGCAAGGGAACCCTTAGGTGAAAACAACAAATTTATCTCAAAAAGAGACACAACGTGACTGAACCAAGCAAGGAAAAACAATAAAACAAACAAAAAATAAATGTAGCCAACCCACACTAAAATAAAACAACAAAGTAAAGAAAGCAAAAGAGAAATTATTTACAAGGGTATTCCAATTTTTTTTCTAATTATATGAGGTTCAAGAGTTAGGGTTATATTTGATCATCTATTTATAAGTAATCTCTTGTAAATAATAAGGTGAGGATTTTTAGATTGGTTGAAAATATATGATCTTGGCTATATACCAGATGATAAGTAGAGGTCCCTAAAGAATATTTGATCCTAATTCTATCAGTCCTATTTCTTCTCTATCATAATATGTTTGCTTGTCATCACTTTTATTCTATCTCATATCCCTAGGAGAACTACTTTATCCTGAATTCCATAGGACTATGTAGACAATGTCCTCTTACATTTGGGCATTTGGATTCAACTTGGCCACCTCCTTTTATTCCCTTGTTATTACAACCAATTCATTGTCCCCTTAGCCAAGGGGCAAAATATTCAAAGTGTAACACCTCATTTACACACACAATTTTTAATCGACTACATCGAGTTTTTCTATCTTACTTACATTGTATTTTGTGTGTTTCACTTATTTGATTTTATTGCATGTTTATTTTGAGTGTTATGTGTTTAAGTAAAATTATTTTATACTTGAGTCTTAACTCGACTTGGGTTTGAGTTGTTTACTCTTGTATTTAGATTTTTTTTATTTTCTTATGTCTAGTACATCTTGTTAACACTTGAATCTCAATTATTCATATCTTGATTTTAAGTGGTTTACAATTTGTGCTTGTGTTGTTTGCATTGTTTCTTTATTTTGTTTGTTTGTTTTTTTTATTTATGTTGTTATGTTTTTGTTTACTTTGTTTATTTGTGTGTTGTTTTATAGTGGTTTTTTTATTGATTTGATTATATTTAATACATTTTCACTTTGTATTTAACCTTTTTATTTTCTTGTTATGTATAAGTATAATTTGTTAAACACTTGAGTCTTATCTTTGTTTGGGCTTGAGTCGTTTAATTTTGTATTTAGTGTTAGGTGTGAAGTCACTATTGATGAATCACTATTCACATTCACTATTCATGGACATAGTGATGTGGCATGCTGGTGATTTATATGGTTAATGATGTGGTTGATTGGTGATGTGGTAAGGTCCCATAAAAGGTCTCACATTTGATCAAGTTGATGTAACGAGAGTGGGGTGTAGCACTCCACCAAGGCACATGGATTTTGTCCTTGGTAGTCACATAGGTTTGTCATGTGATGAAAAAGATAAAGATTTAGGTATGGGTCAAATTTATAAGGGATATAATGGTTTACATGTGTGGAGAAAGTCAAAAGGTGAATGCAACACCTTTTAGACTTTGGTCTGCACATAGAAGAAGAAGATGATTTTATTGTTGTTGATTGTCCTCACATGTGGAGTGAGAGACAATGTTTGGAGTCACATAAAATTGACTTGGATATTGTCTAAATTAGAGGATCCACTTTGTTGATCCTTACACATGCAAATAAATATTTTAATATTGATCACTAGTACCCACATATAATGTGGTAAATTTTTTGGGTCACCTATGATGTTACTCTCTCACTCTCTCTCTTATTGTAAATGTTATTAATAGCATGACTTCTCTCCTATATATCACATCTAGTTAGTGGATCCATGCAAGCTTGTGTTTGCATGTTTGGAGGTTGGATCTTGATGGATATATTATGCTTCATTCACAATCTAAATGCTTCAAGTGTACGCATCGAGTGATTAGTATGTTAGCACTTAGAGGATTTACTAGAGGAGTTTTTTTAAGGGAGGAGTTGTTGATGTTAATTGAAGTCTGGAAGCAGCCATTTACCCCATAGTTTTTTCTTTGCACATTGCAATTTTTCACGTACATCTTGTGTAATGTGTTCACTCTTATGTCATACTTTTTTAGTTTATTTTTTCATATTATTTACTTGCATAATAAGATATATCTTATTGATGTTATCATGTAGTATCAAAGCTATTGTATTCCTAACATTTAGTATCAGAGCTATTTTATTCCTAGAAATTGGTATCAAAGCCATGGTGAAAAACTCCATGTGTGAGTGTTTTTTTATTATTGGCTTGTTTGTTCAAGTTGAAGCTACTATGATAGGAGGAGAGACCAAGTTCAAGATTGGAAGAAGAAAAAAAGTTTTATTTTGGTAGGTATCTCTCTGTGGATCAAGGTAGAGGTTCTCTTAGTGAATATCATGTTCTCTTCATGTTGTTGAGGAGAATTCAGTAGATGACTAGAGGAGAAGCTAAAAAATATTTTCCACACAAGTTAGTAGTGTACATAGTGTTATTATAGATGATAAAGTAACGTACAACTTAAGTAGTAAGCTAGTATTCTTTGGAGGAGGTTGAGAGCAAGGCACAACCTTGTTGTAGTTCTTGGCAACAAACAAGAGAGGTGTATGATGTGGTATCCTACTAACCACATGTTGTTAGTCAAGATGCTAAAAAATCATCCATGTAAAGGAAGGAGGTATAGAGAAACCTGAATTTATACCTATTTTAAAGTAGTTAAGGATGAGGAAGATGAAGATGCAGATGAACAAGTGAGACTTAGTGTTCTTAGAAGGGGAAGGCCATGTGTTTGTATATGTGTTAGAGCAATGATGCATTTTGGATCCTTTTTTTAGGTTAAAAAACTTGGTAGGTGCATTAGTGCACTGAGTAGGATGACAAATTCCTTGGAGCTATTATTGGTCCACTTATGTTATGTTTGGCATGATTGGTAGTTGAAGGCTACATGCAAAATATAAATTGAGACTTGGTGTTCTTGGAAGGAAAAGGTTGTTGTTGACCATATAACTCAAGGTGTTGGAGTGTTGTACATACAATTGTGGTGTTGTCCATGTAGAATGATGCATGGAGTAAAATTGGAGGCACATGAGTTGGTGTTTTGCCAACATTTGGTAGAGTAGGATGCATTTTAGATGCAGGCTCAAAAACTTGATAGGTGTCAGGATACACCAAGTAGTGTGATGGCTTTGTAGAAGCTATGATTGGTCTAGTGAACTTGTGCCATGTTGAAAGTTTGGAAACTATGTGAAAAAATCTAGTTTTGACTTTTATGAGATCTTCTCTCCTCACTACTATCAAGAGTGTTAGAAATAAAATATTTGAAACTATATGATAAGAGTAATAAGTTATAACTATAGTGCAAGTAAATAATGTATAAAAACAAGCTACAAAAATAAGAGACAAAGAGGAAACACATTACACACTATATTACATGGAAAACCCTTGAAAACAAGTAAGGGAAAAAACCATGGGCAAAATGGCAGCTTTCAAACTTCATATTAATCACAAAATCAATCTCTTCTACACAACTCCTCTAGCAACACCTTCAGTTCTAACACACTAAGCACTCAATGCTTACACCAAAAACATTTAGGTTGTGAACCAATCATAACTTAGCCTCTAGGCTCTAACCTCCAAAAATGCAAGCATAATATTGCATGGATCCTCTAACAAGATGAATTAAAATATAGAGATCATGCATATTTATGCATTTACAATAAGATAGAGGAGAGAGAAAGAGAGTAACATCATAGGTGGCCCAACGAATTTTTCACATTCCATAAGGGCACTACTGATCAATAGTAAAATATTTATTTTCATGTGCAAGGGTCAACAAAGTGGATCATCCACTTTAGACAAGATCCAAGCCACTTCCATGTGATTCCAAACATTGTCTCCCACTCTACATGTGAGGACAATCAGCAACAGTAAACTCTTGTCTTCTTCTTCTTCCATGTGCACACCAAAGTCCAAAAGGTGTTGAAATCACATTTTGACTTTCTCCACACATGTGAACTATTAAGTCCCTTATAAATTTTACCCATACGTATCCCTTTGTATTTTTCACCAAATGACAAACCCATGTGATTACCAAGGATAAAACATATGTGTCTTGATGGAGTGATACATCCCACTCCCATCATATCAAATTGATCACATGTGAGAGACCCTCCATGGGCCCTGCCATATCACTAATCAGCTACATCACTATCATGCCATATCACCATGAATAATGATTTGTGAATAGTGACTTCACACCTAACATACTCCTACTTGAATTCAATATACATAGGATTTTACCACAACTGAGTATTCTTCCATCTGACTACTAATAATGCCCTTTGTTGTCTTGACATAAACCTGATAGAATTTTTCTTACACTACTAAAACTTCTCTACCTTGATCGACTTTATCAACATTTGCTCCTCCATAGCAAATTGTAGCACCTAAAATGAATCTCACTTCTCCACAACATAGATAATTCTTCCAATCATGATTCTTCCATGAACCACTCATAAATCCTACTGCTTAGGAATATTTGGTTTAGTGCACACCATGGATTTTCATGAGGCTTCTTACTCCTAATGAATCCAATACACAAGACAAAACATGTATTCTCCTCTATTATAGGATGTTTATGGGAAGACAACTTTCAATGAAAGAAGTGGGGTACTTCCTTGCTTTTCCATATTTTTACATCTCCATCCTTGGTTTGTTCCTTCTATCACCTTCATCACATCCTAATCGTTGATCCATCACACCAGTGATCATGTTGGAGCCTGCATCCAACATGTCAACAACACATAGTAGCAACCTCTACTAAACACTTTGGTTCCCTGTGAGGGTATTGAATATCATGTACTCCCTCAACACATCTATTGAAAACTCATACAATAACTTCCTCAATATGCAAACCAATAACTCTTTGCCTCATCCATCTATTTATCTCTCCCTAAGAGAGATCACCATGTAGGAATCAGATTAATCCAACTTATTGAACAATAATAAGTTCACATAACACTCTTGATAGTAGTGAGGAGAGATCTCATAGAAGTCAAAACCAAACTTCTCCACATAGCCACCAAGATATCAACATGGCATAAGTGCACTGGATCAATCACAGCTCCTAAGAAGTCTTCACACCACTCAATGCATCACTACACCTATCAAGTTTTTGATCATGTATCTAAAATGCATCGTGTTCTATCAAATGTTGTCAAAATGCCAACCCATTTTCCTCTAGTGTTACTCCATGCATTAGTCTATTTGGACAACACCACAATCATATGCATAATATTTCAACACCCTAAGTTATATGGTCAACACCAGCCTTCTCCTTCTTGGAACACTAGGTCTAAGTTGTTCTTATGCATGTAGTCATCAGCTACCAATCATGCCAAACATGATACAAGTGGACCAATCATAGATTCAAGGAAATCAGCATGCTACTCAGTACACTAATGCACCTACTGGGTTTTCAATCCTATAAAATACATCCAAAATTTATCACTACTTTTTCGCATGTCCAAACACATGGCCTTCTCCTTCTGGGAACACTAGGTCTCACTTGCTAATCTGAATCTTCATCTTCTTCATCCTCAACTACTTCAAAATAGGTACAAATTTAGGTTTATTTGTACTTTCTTTTTCATGGATTTTTTATCTTCAACATCTTGGCTAACAACATGTGGTCAGTAGGATACCACATCATACACCCCTTCATTTAATATAAAGAACCACAAAAAGGTCATACCTTGTCCTCAACCTCCACCTATGGATACAAACTTACTCCTCAAGCTATAAAGTTGCTTCATCTTCAATAGGAATATTGTGTAGGTTATTCACCTATCTAGAAAAGTTTTTTCAGCTTCTCCTCCACTCATCTTTGGACTTCTCAGTAACATGAAGAGAACAACATCTTCACCAAGAGATCCTACATATCTCCATAGACCTTCCAAAATAAGACTTTTTTTCTTCCACTCTTGAACTTGGTCTCTCTTTCTGTTACAATAAATTTCACTTGCAAAAAATAGCCAATAACAAAAAATACACACACATGGAGTTTTTCACCATGGCTTTGATACCAATTATTATAAATAAAAGCTTTAATGCTACATGGCAAGTAAATAATGCATAAAAACAAGATACAAAAATAAGAGATAAAGAAGGAACACATTACACAAGATATTATATGGAAAACCCTTGTAAATAAGTAAGGGAAAAAAACCATGGGAAAAATGGTAGCTTTCAGACTTCATAGTAATTATAGTATCAATATCTTATACATAGCTCCTTTAACAACTCCTTCAGTTCTAACACACTAAGCACTCAATGCTTACACCTAAAGCATTCAGGTTGTGAACCTTAACCTCTAGGCTCTAACCTCCAAGTATGCAATCACAAGCTTGCATGGATCCTCTAACAAGATGAATTACAATAAAGAGCTCATGTATATTTGTGAATTTAAAATAAGAGAGAGTAACATCATAGGTGGCCCAATAAATTTGCCACATTACATGAGGGCACTAGTGATTAATAGTAAAATGTTTATTTTCATGTGCAAGGGTTAACCAAGTGGACCATCCACTTTAAATAATATTCAATCCACTTCTATGTGACTCAAAACATTGTCTCCCACTCCACATGTGAGGACAATTAGTAACAATAAACTCTTGTCTTCTTCCATGTGCACACCAAAGTATAAAAGGTATTGCAATCACTTTTTGAATTTCTTCACACATGTGAACTAGTGGGTCCCTTACAAATTTAACTCATACCTAACCCTTTGTATTTTTCACCACATAACAAACCCATGTGACTACCAAGGACAAAACCTATGTGCCTTGGTGGAGTGTTACGCTCCATTCCCATTACATCAACCTGATCACATGTGAGAGACCCTTTATGGGCCTTGCCACATCACCAATCAGCCACATCACTAACCATCCATATCACCAACATGCCACATCACCATGAATAGTGGTTATAAATAGTGATTCATGAATAGTGATTGTGAATAGTGACTTCACTTCTAAAAAAGAGTGCTACGTGCACTTGTTTCTATTCAAGGATTTGGAGTATCATGATTCTTACATGGTGATCTCTCTTAGGGAGATATAGATAGAAGGATGAGGTAAAGATGATATAGGTTTGCATATTGAATAAATCACTATACAAATTTCTTATAGACGTGCTGAGGGAGTACAAGATATTTGGTACCTTCATAGAGAGCCAAAATGTTTAACAAAAGTTATTGCTATTTTTTTTTGACATGTTGGATGTAAGCCCCAACATAATCATTATTATGATGGCTCAGTGACTAGGATGTGATAATGGTGATAAGAGGAGCAAACCAAGGATGGAGATACGTAAAGATGGGAAAGCAAGGAAGTACCCCACTTCTTGCATTGAGATTTGTCTTCATAGGAGTGTTCTAAAAAAAATAAGACATGTTATGTCATGTGTATTGAATTCATCAAGAGTAAGAAGCCTTATGATGCCATGGTGAGCACTAAATTGAATATTCCCAACTAGTGGGAGTTATGAGCAAATTATGGTAGAATATCGATTGGAGGATTGGTTTGTGGAAAATTAAGAGTCACTTCAGATGATGTAATCTACTATGGAGGAGCAGATGTTGACAAAGTTGGTCAGGGCAGAGAATTTTTAGTAGTGCAACAAAACTTCTACTAGGTTTGTGTTATGGCAGTAGTGGGTATTGACGGATAGTTGGATTGAAGAATACTCAAGTGTGGTATCTATGTATATTGACTTCAAGTGGGAGTATCTTAGGTGTGAAGTCACTATTCATAGTCATTATTTATGAATTAATATTCATAGCACTCTTCATGGTGATGTGGCATGCTGGTGATGTGGATGGTTAGTGATGTGGATGATTGGTGATGTGGTAGGGGCCCATAAAAGGTCTCACATGTGATTAGGTTGATGTGATGGGATTGGTGCATAGCACTCCACCAAGGCACATGGATTTTTTCATTGGTAATCACATGGGTTTTTCATGTGGTGAAAAAGATAAAGGGTTAGGTATGGGTCGAATTTATAAGGGACCCAATGGTTCAGATATGTGGAAAAAGTTAAAACATGATTGCAACACATTTCAGATAATGGTGTGCACATGAAATAAAAAGAAAAGAGTTTATTTTTGTTGATTATCTTCACATGTGGAGTGGGAGACAATATTTAGAGTCATAAGGAAGTGGCTTGGATCTTGTCTAAAGTGGATGGTCCACTTTGTTAACCCTTGCACATGAAAATATACATTTTAATATTGATCACTAGTGCCCACATGGAATATGGTGAATTTTTTGGGCCACATATGATGTTAATCTCTCACTCTTTCTCTTGTTATAAATGTTATTAATAGCATGAGTTATCCCTTGTATTTCTCATCCAGTTAATGGATCCATGCAAGCTTGTGCTTGCATGTTTGGAGGTTGGATCCTGATAGCTATGTTATGCTTGGTTCACAACTTGAATGTTTCAAGTGTAAGCATTGAGTGTTTAGTATGTTACCACTAAAAGGAGTTGCTAAAGGAGTTTTTGTAAGGGAGGAGTTGCTGATGTTAATTAAAGTCTGGAAGCTGCCATTTTCTCCATGATTTTTTACTTCAACTTTGCAAGGTTTTCCATGTACATCTTGTGTAATGTGTTCCCTCTTGTCTCATATTTTTGTTACTTATTTTTACACATTATTTACTTTCAAAATAGGATATATATTATTGATATTTTCATGTAGTATTAGAGCTATTTTATTCCTAACATTTAGGCTATTTATATTATTTGAGTGTTTTTTGTTTATTTCATTTGTCTGTTTATATTGTTTATTTGTTTTCTTGATTGTGTGTGTTTGATTCAGTCTTATTTCCACTTAAGTATTGATTTTTCTTATCGTGATTTTAAGTTGGTTATAATTTATTTTTGAAATGTTTTTTTATTGTTGTTTGTTAGGTTTTGGTACATTTTTTTTTACACTTGCGTCTATATATTTAATATCTTGTATTTAAATGGCCTTATATCTTTTATTTTTTTGTTTTTTGTTTTTTGTTTTTTGTTTTTGGTTTTTGGTTTTTGGTTTTTTGTTTAGATGCGTTTTTGTTTTTAACTTAGGTTTTGATATTTTATCATTATCTTAAGTTGTAGATATTGACATTTGAACAAGTCCATGATCAATATGACATACACTGTTATTATAAGTTATTCATACTTATGATGCATAATTTCATTTGTGCAATTAAATAAAACCAAGTGCTCAAGATTGTACATAAAAAAAAAAAAACCTATCCAATACATGATCACACTAATATACCATATACATCATGCCTATTCTACCTAAGGATGTGTATCTCCTGAAGTAGTCATACTGCATATACATCCATGAGATAACAAAGTACAAAATCAACTAGCAATAAAAAAGACAACATAATCATGGCAAACAAATATACTCAATATCCATGTTATGATCAACATATAACATAACAATTGTACAAAATCAAAAAGTATCACAAAATAATATTAAGATTCCATATACAATGATCCATAAGCCAAAATGAATGTCATATATATCTCAAATTAAATAGGTTTATACATTGAGAGAATGTGTACATCTCATATACAAATGAAAAAATGAGGTACTGAAAGATGCAAAATCATATCTCGCTCACCCCATCTCTAGGGGTACTTTGATCAAACCTATGTCATGTACTATGTGTTGGTGATGGTGGTGGTGGCCCCATCACTACCCGTTATGAAGCTAGTTGTGCCATTGAACGCTCTAAAGTAGTGGTATGTCGAGACCTAAAGGTCATGTTAGTCTATTAGTTATGTGAATACTAATTGTAATTAGGTGCCCTCTATTCCACTAGGATTGTTGCCTCATAAAAACTATGATAATAAGTGATATCATCCTTCATATGTAGGACATCATTCTTCACGTGAAGGGCATTTGTAATTATATTGAATAATGCTCTAGATGTATCTCCACTTGATGCAAGATGTCGATCCCCAGCCATATCTCCATGGAGCCTCTATACATCTGCCCAAGCTCTATCTCGCTTGCTTATGACTAACAATAACTCTACATCCTATACTGTCAATTGTGACTAGACCCCATTCAACTGAAAATGTACACATGTTAGTTGAACCACCTGCCCTCTCAAAGTAATAATATTTGAATCTAGGGCTATGATAATACCCTATAACATGGTGGTCTCACCTTGGGTTATGGGTAACTCAGCTTGTAGCCCGAACATGTCTTATTATAGGCCTAAAATCTCACTCAATACCTATTGATAAGAGCCTAATCCTCCATGAATCTTCTTGAGTTGGAGGGCCCAGCCTCTCTTATACCTATGATAGAGGCTCCAACCTCTCTAGTCCATATAACATGGCCTGAGTTCCCACCTACCACCTCAGCCATATTTGTATCTATATAAGGACCATGTCTTCCCTCTCCATCTCCATCATGAGAACTAAGAGTGGTAGATCTTATTATACCAAATGTTGCAAAAGAACCTACATCACATTTTGTGTAGGCTAATATACCTAAGCTTAAATAATATATAAAGGGTTATCCTATGGTATCACTTATCATGCAGTAACC
Source organism: Torreya grandis (assembly GCA_037957365.1). NCBI lineage: Eukaryota > Viridiplantae > Streptophyta > Pinopsida > Cupressales > Taxaceae > Torreya > Torreya grandis. Next base: position 4,489,857 of record JARHVA010000384.1, read on the forward strand.
TATCCCTATGTTAAATCCCCATCCCTCCTCTGTCAGACTCTCATATGCTATTGTGGTTATTGGGGCTGAGGTCTATTCGATCTCAGAGGTCAGAATCCTACCTACCATGTTGCATATACATTTTTCATGTCATCATATAAAACCCCACCTATATAGGCCCACATTATAGTTTGTACCATGTTAAAATATATAATGGCATGGGCCCTAGGTAATGGAAGCCCCCAATCTTAAATCCCCTGTGTAACATGGACAAAAAATTGGGGTCTATTTGGCACATCTTGCTAGAAACTAAATTGTCATTACACATGATCTAACCTATATATCTCCATGATAAAGTCATGGCAATGCATGATGTATCAAAGCATTAGCTATACTAAAAAACAAAATCATCCTCTATCCACCCAAACTACATCACTAGGTATGGTCACCAAATAAATTCTCTATCCACCATCTCATCAATGGCATGCCTATAAAAGTATAAATCCCTTCACTAGACTCATACCCCCACTTTTGTCTAAACCCAACCATAGGCCATTGGATCCTCAACTAACTGTTGAAACAATTGTCCAATAGGCCACTCTATAGCGATATGTTGCCAAGCCCAGACCTTGAGGAGAGTACCATGCTTAATGTTGTGCCCTCTTTGATATGTAATCATGTGTAGGTATTTGTATAATTTCACCAATGTGATGGGGCCCCATGTAAAGTGTGTAATATAATCTAGCATATCTCAAACCACGCCTATCAATCCAATCTACAAGTATCAATCATTCTTATCAGGTAACAAGAAGCCATTGATAAGAGCCATCAAAATCAATACCTCTTAGGGTATTGTGTCATGTGGTGGAGGTGGCGGAACTCTTGGAACAATCACTAGAGGCTAAGCCAGGTCATCCAATACGTTGATATCAATGAACCCCTCATTAATAACTAGGTCTATGACTCCAATCAAATCCTCCAAAACTACAATTTAGTCCTCTGACATCCAATATATCCTTCAACCCTAAATTAGTACTCACAAAATATTATGAACTGTTGGGAGGGTGTACACCGGAAGCACACAATTTGATTACTAATACCAAGCAACTTAATATGCGGAAATTAACCAGATTCACCAAGTAACTAGAATTCAGAATAACACAGCATATGAGAGACAATACCAAATTGTATTAACACTTTATACAGAAAAGAATACAATAAAGAAGATGCCACTTCTTCTCCACCACCTTACAGAGGTTTCCCACGCCTCAAGTGAACAGTAATTCTTCTCCCCAAAGCTCTCCCTCTCACAGGTCCCAACACCCAACTCAAATACAGAGTTGGTGTTCACCTCCCCGTGCTCCACGCACAACACAAGTGCTCCACGCACTCCACAAGTACTCAAGGTACTTCAAGTAGATCTCCCATGAATCTGCAACAACCTGCAATTCAACAGACCATACTTATGGAAGGAACTCCCTTGCCTTCCTCTCGCTCTATCCGAGTACACACCTGTACTCCAAGTAGATCCTGCCTGATACTGCTCCCTGTAGTGTTGCTGTCTGTATGACCTTGCACACCTGCAAATCAAGCAATGGTTCCAATCACCTGTGAACCTCGACCTTGCACACACATACACCTGCAGATCAACGATCTTACTTATTGAAGAACCCAGCTGGCTCTCCAATCCAGCACCAACACACCTGGTACTGTGGCACTAGGAGGAACGCACCATAGCTCTACCTCACACACAGAAGGAGCTTATAATTATGCTCTCTTACTCCCTAGCACACTTTTCCAATACAACCATGAGTCTATTATATAGATCTCATCCAAACAATGATTAGACATCTAATTACAATAATTAGATCCGCAGCTATGAGTCTAAAATTAGCACTCATCATGCAAACTCTTGGTTCGTTAGCTAACTGCCCGTAAATAGCTCGCAGTCGAACCACACAGGCGACCGACGCCGGTCCCTGTCTGCCTGGAGGTGACCGACGTCGGCCGATATATGACCGACGTCGGTTTCTTCTCTGTGCTATCCCGCCGACGTCGGCTGATCAGACCGACCCCAACTTCTTCTGCAACTCAGCAACCTTCAGCAACCTCCTCTCCTGTTTGCATCAGTGAAGCTTTTAGCTCCACAATCCTAACAATCTCCCACTTGGAGATAAACAGCTGCACTGTACCTGTACCTGTACTCCGTCTAATCTATTTCCTGGTTTGTATCCCTCTTCAAGCTCCCACCTGAAGACAACCCACCACACATCCCGTGGTGTACCACCTGTCATCCGAGTACCCTGCCACATCCGAACCTACAAATACATGTAGTGAAGTCCTGACCCTGCATAGCAACACCTGCTGCCGGTCCCTCTCAGAAAACCTAAGAATCCACTTCCACGAATTGGCTCCTAACTCTCTGACAGCTCCCACTGCATGGGAATACTCAGGTCTATACCAGACCTCATGTGATTTCAGACACTGTACCTGTCCAGCCCTTGGTGTGCTCCCGGTTCTGTAATCCCGAACCTCGCCAACACCTGATTCACATCAGCTCCCACTCGAGACAAAATCAACCTGTGATCTCCATGCCTCCCATGTCAAAGAATTCCGCTGCTCCAAACTCCTCATGACATGCCACTGAACTAATCTTACCCTTAGCTCAGCAAAACCCTATATGTACACCCCTGCTAGCTAGCATACTATCCACATACAGCAACAGAATGATGTCATGACTCATCATCCCCCTGGTAAGACAAATCACAGTAGTTACCCTGACATTGACTGAAGCCATGCTCCGTCTTCCACCTGTCAAAACCTGTACCACTGTCCTGCAGCTCAACAAGACCATATACCTGGTCTTCCGTCTCACGTATCCGTTCTCTCTATTCTTCTACTAAGGTATCCATTCGTCTCTGTGCTCTCATACCTGCTGGAAACTCTACCAAAACACACCTGTTTGGTTCTCCTCCAAGGAATCACATCCTCATCCATGCCAAGCTCGCACCTGTTTCCTGGATCCTTCCTGCTCTACAATCAGCAACATGTATAAAGAAGAGGAACAACGAATTTGAGGGCCTACTTACGCCTTCAGTCCTCCATATGGGTGTTTGAGACTCCTTGACAACATGCTGTCCACCCAAAATTCGTTACAGTGACCGACCTCGGTCACTCCACAGTCTGCATCCGACCGACGTCGGTTCCATGCGTCTGTACCTGACTACCAACCTGCCTGCGCTGGTGTCCCTTCTGCCGACGTCGGTTCTGCTAACCGACATCGGTCTTACATACTGCCGACGTCGGTCCTATGACCGACATCGGTCTTACCCTGCCCGACATCGCCGGCTTCGGTCTGCACATGACCGACATCGGCACCTGTCTGTTCGACGCCGGTTCCTCCTGACCGACATCGGTGTCTGTGTTCGCCTGTGAGTGATGACTTTTTACCCGCGAGCTTCTTTGAATCAAGACCCATGTCCAAACTGCCCTGCTCAGAAATATCCAGCCACATCCACTGGGTTCTGTCCGCCATCTCCTCCATAAACACCAAGGCTTTCCAGTTCTTAAGCCTGTCAAATATATCTGTCTTCCGCTTAAGAACATGCATCTCCTTCCTGCTCATGTGACCAAGCCTACGAAGCCACGTCTCCGCAACAAAAGAAGAATCAGTAATATAAACAAGTAGATAAAGGATACCTGTTTTCTTACCACCAGCTAATTCAAGTGCATCCGCTGTGAGAGTTCTTGTGCATCTCTCATCACCCAATCTTTCTGAAGAAATTAGCCATATCTCCAAATCTGGGACCTGCATGACCTTCATCAACACCTGTGTGTTGGCCGCCTGCAATTTCAGCTTCACTTCCCCTTTGCCAATCCTTTGGCAAGGCTTACCAGCTCCTCTACCTGGAACTGCATGGAAAGAGGCAACCGAATCTTTTATCCAAGATTCAACTTTATCCAAGAAACCTGCAAACACATCCTGTGCAACAACACCTGCTACATCTGTATCTTCAGTTTCTTCATGCTGATCTGTTACCAACCAACAATAATCTTTTACCTGCTCTTTCTTTCCATAGGACCGTGAGTGACCATCTGTGCTTTTCAACTCCTCCATTCTTAGCTTACTTTGATCTGCAGTTGCTCTACTTCCACTCGATCAGAAACCCCTGAGAGTGCCCTGTAACCAAAAACAAAACCTGCTTCCTCCAACCTCAGCTTAGATACCACCTGTTGGTATCAAGCTCAAGAACCTACAACCAGGCTCTGATACCACTTTTTGGGAGGGTGTACACCGGAAGCACACAATTTGATTACTAATACCAAGCAACTTAATATGCGAAAATTAACCAGATTCACCAAGTAACTAGAATTCAGAATAACACAGCATATGAGAGACAATACCAAATTGTATTAACACTTTATACAGAAAAGAATACAATAAAGAAGATGCCACTTCTTCTCCACCACCTTACAGAGGTTTCCCACGCCTCAAGTGAACAGTAATTCTTCTCCCCAAAGCTCTCCCTCTCACAGGTCCCAACACCCAACTCAAATACAGAGTTGGTGTTCACCTCCCCGTGCTCCACGCACAACACAAGTGCTCCACGCACTCCACAAGTACTCAAGGTACTTCAAGTAGATCTCCCATGAATCTGCAACAACCTGCAATTCAACAGACCATACTTATGGAAGGAACTCCCTTGCCTTCCTCTCGCTCTATCCGAGTACACACCTGTACTCCAAGTAGATCCTGCCTGATACTGCTCCCTGTAGTGTTGCTGTCTGTATGACCTTGCACACCTGCAAATCAAGCAATGGTTCCAATCACCTGTGAACCTCGACCTTGCACACACATACACCTGCAGATCAACGATCTTACTTATTGAAGAACCCAGCTGGCTCTCCAATCCAGCACCAACACACCTGGTACTGTGGCACTAGGAGGAACGCACCATAGCTCTACCTCACACACAGAAGGAGCTTATAATTATGCTCTCTTACTCCCTAGCACACTTTTCCAATACAACCATGAGTCTATTATATAGATCTCATCCAAACAATGATTAGACATCTAATTACAATAATTAGATCCGCAGCTATGAGTCTAAAATTAGCACTCATCATGCAAACTCTTGGTTCGTTAGCTAACTGCCCGTAAATAGCTCGCAGTCGAACCACACAGGCGACCGACGCCGGTCCCTGTCTGCCTGGAGGTGACCGACGTCGGCCGATATATGACCGACGTCGGTTTCTTCTCTGTGCTATCCCGCCGACGTCGGCTGATCAGACCGACCCCAACTTCTTCTGCAACTCAGCAACCTTCAGCAACCTCCTCTCCTGTTTGCATCAGTGAAGCTTTTAGCTCCACAATCCTAACATGAACATCCTCGAGGGTCACAGTGACCTCTCTAGTAGGTAGATGAAAATTCTATGTCTCTGAATGCCAACTCTCCACTAGTGCTGATAGGTATGTGTAATCTATTCAAATCACTAAAATTTGGGCTATATGTCATTAATATACCACCTCTAGTAGTCCCATGATCTTGTATGTCATAATACTATGACAACGCAAGACCCACAACCATCGCTCATGTGCTATAACAAATCCTACATGTTCCTGCATAACACAAACTAAATAGAATCAAGTTAGATACTTGTCTATTTTTCTACTAGTTGATTAATCTATTATTTTATTCTAGTTTTGGACTTAGAAAATAATTCTTCTATCCTAATTTTTGATTTATCCTAGACTATTTTCCATTTATGGAAACCTCACCATTTTCCATGAATTCACTATTATGCAGAGCATCTTCATCATTTTATAGATCAAATTCATTGTTTTCCTCCTCCAGTTTGTGATATTATTATTACACAGGTCAATCCCACCATTCGGCAGAATGACCTCATTATTTCTAATGACTTCACCATTTTTCATACTATAAGTGTTTATTAGGTGACTTCATTGTTTGACTGGCAACTTCATCGTTTGATTGGTGATGCCACCATTTGACTCATGTTTTCATCATTTACATGATTTTCAATTATATACGTGATTTTGCCATTTTGGCATTTTTTAATCTATTTTGATAATCTCACCAATTTCCTTGTGAGATCATCGCTTACATGGCATTCTTGTCATTTGCGTTGTCAACTTTATCATTCTTCTCTCTTAGAGATTGAAAAAGTCATTTTCCCCTTATTTCTAGGGCCTCATAAATGTATGTGATGACTAAATTGAAAATTAAAAAAATGTACCTACTGATGCCCCACTCTTTAGTGGTTGATGGTACTCTTGAACATTCTCTCCAAAGTGTTGGTGGTAGGGGATATTGGCCATTTTATAACTTTCTCATGCGTAAAATTTATATCTTAGGATTGCAATATTAGAGGGTAAAAATGAATAGTTTTTACCCACTAAGGGTGAATATATAGTCAATATTTTGAATTTTTCCCCCTAACCTGTTTGTGATCCATTTTTCTTCTCAAGAGGCTCATTTTTGCCTTGTTTACCCATTTTTTGAGCCATTTTATTCTAACTACCCCATTTTTTTAACCTTGTATATTGAAACACATGTTTTTTTCTTCTACTCATGGGTCCACCTGTCAAAAATATTTTTTTTGCTCTTTCCATGAGATAATCTTGTGTATCTCCCTAGAAATGTTTGGGGCATTTTTTTGTTGGTTTTAGTGTGTTTCTTGAAGCAATTTGATTTTTCAATTTGTGTTTATGTGTTTCAATAAAGTGATGTTTGTTTCCCTTTTTTGTTGTTGTCACCTTGACTAATTTCACAGTGTTGACAAGGTCATCATCATGGTGCTTTCTGTTATGCCATTTCACTTGGGTCTATCTGTTGGTATATGTCAACATTCTCATCATGGTTTTTATCATTGGTGCAATGTTGTCACTTGTCTAGCGGATCGAGGGTCAGTATTTACACACAGTATGGGTTGGTCATCATGGTTTTTCATATCATGATGCATATTATATTGGTGTTATATCAAAAAAATTGATGTGGGAAGTATAAACAACAATGCTATAATAGAAATATCCTTGTCTACTACCCCCTAACCATTTATTCATAGGCCTAATCATCATTTATCTGAATGAAAATTTGCCTTACTAAGGGAAAGCCTTTTAGACTTATAAGCAATTAAATATGCCCTACTAAGGAAACTTTCTGACTCAAGTGATCAAATCTAACCTACTGGGGCACCTTATTCTCTATCAACCAGGACTGCCCTTTTTAGGACCAATTTATTTCTATTTCTTTCATCTCTTTTTGAGAGCCCGTACTGGTCTTTCATCCCTACCTACCCTCTTGAAGGGGCATCATGGGTCACTAATTATTTCTTTAGCCAAATTTTTAAAATTCTTCTTAATGAATATTTCATTCTTTAAAAAGACATTACTATGTATAATGTCTCGCAACACCTTCTCAAATAGGGGAAAATGTAAACATATAATTTTCATCACTATCATGTTGAAATTACAAGTCTAAACAACTTCTTACAATAACATACAAATTAGACCAAAACCATTGAAACACTCTAATTTATCTGCACACATCACATGTAATTTCTGATTCACATCAATATATTCATAATTGGGGTATTAGTGTGTATGCAATAATTACTTCATTCTAATTCATATTCAGTCAAAATACGACCTAGTAAATTGATGTTTTCGATCAATAATGCATGGAAACTAATCAAATTCTAATAATTACAAAAATCCTAATCAAATTCACTTAACTAATTAAATATAATTAAATTCTTAAGTGAAAAAATATATCAAATTAACTAATATCTAATTTTAGGAAATGAAATTTATATAAAAAGTGACATCATGACATAAGCAGTTACAAAGTCAAAATACAAGCCATGTCTAATCAATTCAAAAAATATCTGATATGTGCAAACCATGCTTATTAATTGCTCTATTCTTCCAAAAACTAATTGCAATATTTATTACAATTAGTCTCTATAGTCATTTAAAATGTCATTTTTATGCAATGAGTGTCACTTGAGACCATCTTATGCTTAGCCTAGCCCTAGACCTATCTTTGGGCCTCTTTTGATCCTTTTCTAGCTTCTATACACATCTAGCCCTTGTTCAGATATACCAAGAGCCTCATTAAGCCATCACCTAGGCAACTTCAATCCCTTTTCATGCATGCCATCCACCTAGATAATTGCATAACCCCATTACGCTAAGCACAATGCACTATTGGCAAAAGGGATAGTGTTATTGACCCTTAGCTTCCCTTTCCCTTAACAAATATATTTCCACTTCTTTAATCATCTTGGAGTTGGCCTAGACTTATTTCATGTCTTGATAAGCATCAGAACACTATATAAAGACAACTCTCATTCATTTATCAGATAGATGGAAATTCTCATGAACAAGCTCAAAAAATAGTTGTGCAAATTAAGGTTGTTGATCCCTATTTACCCCTATTTTTGCATACATCCATCTAAAATAGTCCAAATCTTAGTTATACTTAGGTTTTTAGCCTTAATTCACACTCAAAATGTTCAAATTGACATTCATACTTAAGCATACTAGCATCACTCTCATTTTCACCAGCACTTAGATTGGGAGAACTACGTTGAACTTGATCCCCTTTCAGGTAGTGCTCAACACATGGGGTGTTGAGGTCATGCCCAACCTACCCTACTAATGCACTCTCCTTCCACTTGTGTTCATAAATACCTTAGCAAGCATGGAGGCTTAGGTTTTCATAGTGAAATAAGTCATAGCGTAGAACAAGTGATGATCCAGACCTTGGTCACATAGATACAAGCTTCATAAAATAGAGCAAAGGTCTGTCCATAATTTCATTATTTCCCTTACACAAGGTCATTAGCATTGCATAGAAGGTCTATAGTGTAGTGTGGTACTAACAAATTGGGTCATGTTATTATTTGAAGAGGGTTCTGACACCTATTCTCCATTGATGACACTCTACCCTAATCCTGCATCACTTCCCAATCTGTCACTTGTCCATCTCAATCATATTTTATAGCTAAATGGACATTTTCTAATGCATTATTATTTATATAATATTTAAATAAATCAATTATTTAGTATTTGTTGATATTGTAGTATTTTATTCCCTAATTTATTACTCAACTCTTTATCAAGCTAGGGTTATATTTCATAATCTTAAAATAAATAAATAATTTGGTGAACCTGATGGGATTAAAAATCCATGTCATTCTCCACGTTGCATACTTCAGACACCATATGCACTAGGATTACACTAGATTAATGCTTTATTTCATTTGTAGTGGTTGGCATTCTTGAATTCCTAAGTTTATGAGTAGCCCCTGAGCCATTTTACATTACAAAGTTCTTGAGTGGCCCAAAGCCATCTTTTACAACTTCATGACACCACATAGTTTTAATTTTAGCTTCTTCTACTACACTTGGGTAGGCAATGATGGAGTCATGACCTACTTGAGTTCTTGAGCCACATACATAAGAGGTTTGAACAACTCATCAGTCCAATCCAAGTTATTCACAGATTATGATCCATTGAACAGAGGTGGGCAACGATGGACTCAAGGCCATCTTTACTTCTTGAGCCACCCACACATGAGGATTTGGCAAGCCATCAGCTCGATCCAAGATATTCACATTTTGATCACCATTCACACACATACACAAGATTTCACCAAGTTTATTACATTGGTTTACATACCCAGTGAGGTTTATTCATTACTTTCCTCTCTCTCATGTATATTTACATAGTTTTATCTTTGATTTTGATATTTCTTAAGTACGGACTAACTCATTTATGTTTCATTTGCAGGACATGCAATGGAACATAGGTCAAAAACTTAGACCCATATTCAGGGGCTTCATGTCATAGGTAAGTCCTGATACGTTTCAATTTCCTTTATCCTAGTAATTTTGCTTTTTTTCATTTCTAGAATAAAGGGGGGGTCAAATGTAGTCATATAAAATTTAATTTTAATGTAATGAGTGTCACTTGAGACCACCCTATCCTTAGCTTAGACCTAGATGTATCTTAAGGCCTCTTTTGATCTTTTTATAACTTCTATGTGCATCTATCCCTTGACCAGATATACCAAGAGTCATATTGAGCCATCACCTATGCATCCCTAATCATTTTTAACATGTGTCAGTCACCTAGACTATAGCACGACCCCATTAGTTTATAGTGTAGTGTGTTATTGGTAAAGGGGGAAGCACTATTGACCCTTAGCTTCCCTTGCCCTTAATGGATATCTTTCCACTTCCTGAAGCATCTTAGAATAATCCTAGACTCGTTTCATGTCTTGATAAGCATCACAACACTATATAAAGACCACTCTAATTCATTTATTAGATAGATGGCAATTCTCATGAACAAGTTCAGAAACAGTTGTGCAAATTAAGGTTATTGATCCATGTTTACCTCTAATTCTACATACATCCATTTATAGTAGCTCAGAGCTCAATTTTACTTAGATTTCCAATCTCAATTCACACTCAAAGCATTCAAATCGGTATTCATACTCAATCATATTATCATCACTCTCACTTGCACCAGCACTTAGATTGGGAGAACTACATAGAGATTGATCCCATTTCAAAGTATTGGTATGTAGGCACCACTTAGCACATAGATTATTGAAGTCCTACCAGCCTACCCTTTTAATGCCACTCTCATTCCACCTATGTTCATTACAACTCAAGCAAGCATGGAGGATTAGGGTTTTATAATGAAATTATTCAAAGTGCAAAATAGGCAATGATCTAGGTCTTAGTCACATAGATATAAGATTCCCAAAATAGAGCAAAGGTTTGCCTAGAATTTCACTACTTCACTTGCACATGGTTGTTAATGTTACACAAAAGGTTTATAGTGTAGTGCACTACTAGCAAAGAGGGTTGTGCTATTGTTTGAATAAGGTTATGACACTTGTTTTCCACTAACAACACTTTGCCCTACTCCTGCATTACTTCCCAGCCTACCATTTATCCTTCTTGATCATATTTTTCAGCTAAATACAACTTTTCTAATTCATTACTATTTATAAAATATTCAAATAAATCAATTATTATGCAAATCAGTGATTGTTGATACTGTAGTATTTTATTCCCTGATTTATTACTCAACTCTTTATCAACCTAGGGTTACATTCCATAATCCTTAGAAAGATAAATCAATCTCTAAAATTGAATTGATTTTAGACCACACATTTTGATCTTAAGATGGATGGTCCATATCATTTTAGTCAAGCATAAATACAAGGTCCATGACCATTTTCAATTAATCTTTCTAGTGCAAGGACATAATGTAGGATTTAGTCTAAAGCTTCAACCATTATTCCACTTTTGATCAACAAGAAAAGCCAAATGGTGCATGAAGAGATATTGGAGGCACTTGCCCAACCATAATACTGAAAACCTTGAGCTCCATATTTGTGCACAAACATGTTTGTGAATCATCCTTGGAGAGAAGTCACGTAGGGAAGGTATAACAATTTTTTATGCTTTCTTGTTGGTTTCTTCATTTCATTCACCTTGCCCACCCTAGGGAGTAGGCTCAATATGTTGGTTATTTATGCTTGTCATTTGATTTTATGTACAAACACATAAACTAACCTATTTTGAAATACTATTCTACAAATGCATTATGCCAATCCCTTGGGTTTATTTCTAAGATCCTCTTAATTATATTCCATAAATTCTTGTTTGTCAATTCAACTAACACATTACCTTGCGAATAATAATTTGAATAAAATTTAAGGGTTACATGATGATCATAAGTCCATTCAAGGAATTTTAGGGAGGATAAAGTAGGGCCATTATCATATACCAGTGTGGTAGGCATCCCAAACCTGTTAACAATGCACTCCTCCATAAAGTCAATCACTACATTAGTGGTGTAATTCTTGAATGGTTGAGCTTTAGCCTAATGAATACAATAATTTATCACCGTAAGGATGAAATTATGGCCTATGGAATAATTAGTGTTAATGGTTCTCATGGAGTCCAAACCTCATTTAACAAAGGGTTTGGCTTCGATGATCGATTGTAATGGTATAGCTAGGGTGCATTCATGGTGTACAATGACTTGGTAGGTGTGATAACTTTAAGCATGCAGATGTGCATCCTTGAAAACATGTGGCTAATAGTAACTAACTCATGGTATTTGATGAGTTGTATTACTCTATGAACCATGCCCAATTCCATATTTTCTATGGAAATGTCTAAGTACTTTAGTTATTTTTTATTTATTCAGGCATCTCAAATATAAGCCTTCATGGTGTCTTTTATAGTGTCACCTTTGATCATAAAATGGTTACTTTTCAGGCACAATGTTCTTCATTGTGTGGAATTCAAGTGTGTAGGACACTCTTTATTCAATAGATAGCCAACATACTTGTGTACCAGTCATCATTTGTGATGTCTTTCATTGAGTACTTTTGGCAAATGAATTGGGAATATACTTTCTCCATGGCCTTGCAGAGTCCCCGAGCTTGAACAATTTTCATCGATTGTAGCTCTAGGTTGAAATATTGGAGTATGGTCATCCATTTACCACATCACTCACCCAAATCATTTTACATTAGCAAGACCTTTATAGCTAAATCAGGTACTACAATAAACACTTTGTTGTGAAGGATGTAATGTCTAAACTTTTTAATAACTTTGATCAAATTAAAAGTTTACTTATTAATCATGAAATAACTGAGTTTGGCATTGGAGAGATTATGAATGAGATAGGTCTCTCATCTCCATCCTCTTTATTCTACATTAAAACAACAACACTCAAGTGTTCTAAGGTGATCGAATAAATTTAGAAGGGTTACGTATTGTCAGGACTGAGTTAGTACTGGCATATTTACAACCACTTTCTTGACCTAAGCAAAATCTAATTGTGCGTCAGTGATGTGTTCAACCTTAGAGTCCTTTAGTATGTTGTTTAGTGGTCATACTATCTCTAAAAATACCTAAATGAATTCCTTGATGAATTTGATCTTTTTGAAGAATAACTTTAGCGCTTTTCTACTACCAGGCAACAAAAAATTTAGAATGGCCTCTAGTCTTTCAGAGTTTATAGATATCCATCATTCTGAGATGATGTGACCAAGTAACTTATCCTTAATGACCCTAAAAATACACTTCTTTGGGTTTAGGGAGATTTCATGATATTTTCACCTCTATAAGATTGTTCTTAAGTCCTTCACATGGTATTATCTATTCTTTGAAAATATAGTTAAATCATCCATGTATATAACTATGCATTTGTCAATAACATCATTGAATGCAATATTCATATCACATTGAAAATTATCACCGACATTGATTAGGATAAATGACATCCTTTTGTATGTGAATGTACCCCACTTTGTTGCAAATTTTGTCTTGATCTGGTCTTCATAATTGACCACTATTTGATTATACCTTGAGTACCTGTCTAGGAATGGCATCATTTGAGAGTTGGTCACTATCTATAAGACTTCATCTAGTGAAAGCAGCTAGTAATTATCTTTCTCTAGGGCTTTGTTCAAGTTGCATAAGTCAACACAACCTTATCTCTCCACTTTTCTTTCTAACCAACACCAAATTAGCCACCATGTGCGGTGCCTAATAGGAAAGATTATCCTTGATTGGAGTAACTTCTGAATTTCTTTGAATATCAATGGTTTTAATAGCCGATTCACTAGCCTTTATCTTTGATGAAATGGTCAGACTCTTGGCCTAAGAGGGATGGTATGCATGAGAATATAAGTGTTGAACACTTTTAAATCCTCGTAGCTCCACACTATAACATTTTTGAAGTCATTCAAGGCTTGAACAAAATCTTGTTTCTCTTTTTTGGTGCATGTTGTGCCCAGGAGCAAATTATTTAATTCATTAGCATTGCTTAGATTGTAATGTTGGTGAAGAATACCTTTGGTAGGCATTGATTTTTATTTCTCACCCTAGTAATCCATGTCAAACAATCATTCTAATGAGACCATGCCCTTGGGTATACTGTTGGTTTTCAAATTTATCGCCCCTTCCTCATTTTTTTCAAACTCCTCTTTATCACTTTATCTATAATCTGAGTCTCAAATACATTCGTGTTTGTGATGAAGTTGATGATATATTGATCATCATTGAATACCTAAAAATTCTTGATAGTATTGGGAATGGAAGGAATAGAAACTAACTCCATGGAGAGCCTTCTCAATTTGGAGTCAATTATAGGTTCCAAAGTATTCACAATTGTTTACAATGCATCTATCATGTAATTTATTCTATAAGGAAATGTTTGAATGTTGAATTTATTAAAATCCTCTATTAAGTTTCATACTCGAATATGGTATTTGGATAAATGTTTGTCATTACAGGCATATTGTCTTCTTATCTATTTAACCACTAGTTCAAAATCACCTAATACCTTGAGGTTCTTGACTTCCTCCCTAAGTGTGAACAAGACACTATGAACTAGTGCCGCATACTCAAATATGTTATTCATGTATGCAAATTATAGGCAAAATGTAGTGAAATGTGACTTCCCTCTAGGATTGATGAGTTGTATATTGGCACCACATTCGCTCTTAGATTTAGAACTGACAAATTTTAATATCACATATGATTTTCAACTGGATGTGTGAGATTCTAATGAGTGGGTATTGCTACAACATTAATCTCTTCATTTATTTCTTCAACATCAAGTGAGCGCACCTCCTATTTCTCAATTGATAAATACCTTATGGTTGCCTTCAATGACATAATTGAGCATATGGTTTCCCAAAATAGTTATTTCCTCATCATGGGAGTTCAAAAATTCCCTATCTTCACTTGGAAAACTCACATTAATCTTGTTGATTTCTAACTCAACGATTCCCCATGTTGATAAGAGTTGTTGGCAACCTTGGTTTACACTTAGATCAACTAGTTCCACCTCCTCACATATTGTGGAAGTAATAGGAAATGAAGTTATATCAAGGGTAAAAAGGAAATCATCCTCATCTAGATGATCTATCTCCTCAAATTCCAAAGTTTATTTTACAGACAACATGTTGATAGAGAACTTATTATAATCTTATGCTTCTTTCTCAAGTACATAGACCCAAAACTTTGAGTTCTCATATAAGATCTCATTTGTTTTTTTATACTCTATGATCATATGGGTCATTTTTGGATCATGTTCAGTTATGATTTAATTGGGTATGCCTTGTCAATGGAACCACATATGTGAGAAATTGATTTCCATGCACCTGTTTAGTATTCTATACCAATCTCTACAAAAAAGCATACCATAAGCATCAGGTATATCCACTACCTAAATGTCAATAAATTATTGCACCATAGGATTAGAGGCCAACTACAAATCGATGTTGTTCAACTCACCAATGACCTTAACCTCTGACTTGTCCAATTAAACAACTTTCCTATCTGACTTTGTAGCTATCAAACCCAACTGCTAGTAGATAGCATAAAGCATCACGTTGCTAGAAGCACATGAATCCACCAAACAATTATGTAAGTTTTTACCAAAAATATGAATTGTTAGGAGGAAAGGATGAGCTTACGATTTCTATTTTCATATTTCCACATGAACATTAGCTGTTTTATTAGTTTATTTGCCTTTGGTAGCAGATAATTCTTTTAGCAATATATCCTTTTGGTTGGAAATATGGATCAACTCAAACATCATGTTATTGGCCTTAGTGTTCTTTAGGTTATCGACAATACTATACCCATATTTGTTTGGTTCAATAAAAAAATTTAGTTAGTGGGGAAGTATTATTGTTCTTAGGTTGATAAGACATTGGTTGCTTCTTGAGTTTTCATTAGGCAGAACCTAGATGTTGTTCAGGGGAATGGACATGGTTAACGGAGTTTGAAATTTTCTTCTCAATTGGTATTTATTTCCCATTTGGAATTTATTGAATATGTGGACCTCATATAAGTTTTCCTCATGCTTATCGTCACTCTCGAATAGAAACTCGTAAGTCTCCAAGACTAGATTTATACCATGGTTTCCTTGCCTTGGTTAGAGTTGTTATCAAGTGCATGGACTAGTTACAGGTTGTCCATCTCTTTCTAAAACATATTTAAGGCAAAAATAAACTTAACACAGTCCATCTCAGTGTGGTTAGATGTATTGTATATCCTGCATGAGGTGGGTCATGCCAAATTAGATAGGTTCACTACATTGGAAGCATTATTATTGTTTTGGTTGTTATTATCCAATGGGCTAGGTACACCTCTGTTAGTTGGTATCATGTTTCATTGCCTGTTGGGTCTTTAGAAGTTAAAATTTTTGTTTAGTGGTGGGTTATTTATTTTTTGGTTGGTATTTTGAGGCACTTGTCTATGCAAATTGGCCATGTCATTTGTCAAGCTCTAGACTATTTGCTACAAATTGGCTACTTCTAAGTTTACACTAGCATTTTGTGTATTCCTCATGAAGGTGTTAGTCACTAGTATATTAGCATTTATAAATTTAGGGACAACAAGGTATGCTTGATTAGGAGTGTTGTTAACATGGGTCTAGTTGTTTAGAAATGATGGGATAACCTATTAATTTCTAGTAAGAGCAACATAATCACTAGTGTTAGGCAGGGCAACAATGTTATTATATGCAATAGGAATAAATTTTTGATTGTTTTCTTATGACAAAACATGATTGGGAGGCACATAAGGCATACCATTAGATATGTAGTTCATTAGAGTTGGAGCATATGTTGGGCCAGGGGTGACATACATAGCACCTGGGATGGGATACATGATCGAGGTATTTTGTATAAAATACTAATTCAATATAAGGATCTAATTGTGTACCCTTAGTTATCCTAAATATGGTAAAGCGTGTGCATTATATCATTGTGGTACCATCTGGTGTTACATGTTCACACCCTTGTTATAATCCAATGATAGATAAACAAGTGTAGTTGGGTTACTTCTAAGTAACATTAACATCAAAAAATCTAGAGCCCTCAATTAAATCTTATTGGAAGCATAATCACTTAGAGGGGGGGTGAATCAGTGTCCTTAATCACTTTTACTTTCACTTCATCATTCATTCATTACCATTCATCAAGCAATATCAACCCAATGTACATAACCATTAAGAAATCATTAATAAACCAAAGAAATGCATAAACAACAATAACACATCATATAAGTGAGAAACCCTCATGAGGAATAAAACCCACTGAAAAAAATCTTAGACAAACAATCCTATAAAGTAATGAATCAATCTTTAGCTGAGCACCAACCCAACAAGGAGCACCAACCCCTAATTCACCAAGCACCCACTTGGATTTAGAAAGCACTAACTTGATAGGAGGCACCAACCCCTTGTTAATCAAACACCCACTCAATCAACACTATGATTACTCATCACCCACTCAGCCATCAATTTTAGTGAAACACCCACTTCACATGGACCACCAATCCCAACTAGCTAAGCACCAAGGTTTAGCAAGCACCAAATTTCAAGGAGGCACCAACCCCATATATGACTCAGCACCAATTCAGCCACCTAAAACACTTGATCACATTTAGAATACCTTGTTATTCATACAATAGATGATAATCTTCTTCCTCAGCTCTTTGCTCAACTGGCCCTCTTCTTGACTTGATTAGGTCATATAACCTTGATCCTCATATTCAAACCTTATGTTATAAATACATGACACCCATATGAAGGTCCACATGCCCTCCTTATTCTCCTCTTTTTTCTCTTTTATTTTATTTCACACATACTTCTCTTGTATGCTCAAATAGGCCTAAAACTGTCGTGTACTTATACAAGCCACTTAATCATATCCTTCTTAGTTGGCCAAAAATTATTAACTTTTTAGGTCAACCATCGAACAAATCTTAATAAATTTCAAATACATGGATCAAATGTGCTTTGAGTTCCTTTAGGTCTGACCTATTTTAATTAGGCCTTATCTCTCATTTAGGTCTCGTGGAAGCCTAATTCCATTAGGCCTACTTAACACACATTACCATTTGATATTCTTGGAGCATATTAAAACACATCACACAATATTAAAACATCATATACCACTCAAATATACCCCTTATAATCTTATTTGGGCTTCATAACACTTTTTATCTCAAACCACTACTTGGAGCACATCATTAGTATTATTCATATTAGGCATGTGCATACTCAAAAAAGTCTGTCTTAAACAATTGAATTAAAAACATAATTTTGGAAAACAACCATAAAAAAAATTACATATATATAAACTTTATGACCTTTGGGTCATCAAAAACTTCATTAGATGCATCAACTCAGGGTATACAGGCTCAAACTCTTCTCTGCAAGTAGCCCACTCAGAACTGCCAACTAACCTCAAAACACAATCAAAGAAACATGAAATTTGGATGTCTGATTAAAAATAATTAATATATTTAAATGAATTAACATTATCTTATAACAACCTCAAACAAATAGATCATAATATTTAATGGAAACTAGTGGTCTTGTAGACCAATATGTTGATTTTCTCTCTCACAGACTTCACTCAACCAGACAAGCCATTTTGGTTTCAATGTTCTAACCTATTACACTGACTTCCAAGATTATGAAAATCATGCATATATAATTCAATTCAAAAACAAAATCATTATGTGTATTATATATATAAACTAATGGCATAGAGTCTCAAACCCATCATTGCAACCCGCTTACCTAAAACTCCCAGTTGGCTTCAAGCATAGCCATGGTGATAATGACCTTCAACATCTGTGTAGTCACTTTTAGAGAATCCTAAATCATGTGGATGATCTTATGATATCATTATACTATTATTTAATATAAATATAACATGGTCACAAAGCAATATTGGTCTTACAAACCAATATTATATCCTTACACCTTCACTATCTCATCTGCACTAAACATGTCAACTTATGAGCAACATTCTCATCATATCCACTGACCTACAAAAATTATATAAAATATGAACATGTATTAAAGGTTTATAAAAACATCTCCATACACTTGGATTCATCTCCAATAAATGACAACAAATACCTAATCAACTTCTCACTTTAATCTAGTTTTCTCACTGTCTGCATCATTATGTCTATTAGCAATAGGTCAACTTGTATGACCAGTTTAGAATAATTCAGGTATATAACCTAATTATAAGCCACCATGGACATATAATACAAGTCTCAAGCTTCAACCTTCATCCATTTAGCAACTTTGACTTGGTCAACTCTGACTACTACAACAAATTTTCTAGAAATAAGCATTTTCTTGTAGGGTATGCTCCCTCACCTGAGAAACCAATCACACCTAGAGGTGCCTGAGAGAGTTTAATACAACTTCAAATCAATTTTATATCTATACCAAATCATTTTGGTCATTATCAATCAACTTTTTTCATATTGGGTCACTATTAGGGTTCTTTGAGGGCTTAAACCATCTTATAGTCTTAATGATCATTCACAAAGCTTATCCCCTCATTCTAGAAACCAATGATTGGTAATTTTATTTATCACCCTTCCCCATATACCATGAATATATTAGGTCCACATGTAAATACTGCGCGTGCCAATGAACACTTGAAAAACCTTCTCGGGTAGACAACTCTTCATCCTATGCACTCAAGAGACCTTAAAATACTTTTTCAAGCCTTTTATTGAAAACCATGATCTAAAAATTCATGAATATGATTATAAAAACTTGACTCATCTTTTTCAATGCTCACCTATTCACCCATGCCTTGGGAACGGATCTTGATACCCCATCTAGCCACCATCTCTCTCTTTGCTTTCAAAGCCTTTGACCTACAAGTCATAATAGGTCTTGAATCCGACCTTCTGACCACTATCCAAGATATCAACATCTCATAAAAAACATCTCTCATGTTCAAAAAAACTCATATAGCCTCTTATGCCTCTATGCATTCATCTCATCAGGCCACTAAGCTCATACTTTCTCACAAGGTTTCTTCATGCAATGACCAGTGTCATGACTAGACTTCTCAAACACTTGAAGCTTGAAAACTATCCTTGAAACACTCCTTAATGCTTATAAACCTTGTATTCAAAGGCTAGTACTTCAAAAAATGCTTACCTTGACCTGAAACTTGACATCAACCTTAGAAAAATTATCAAGGTGCCTTCAAATTATCTCTCAATAGAGAGACATTATCGGATCATTTTAGACTATTACTATGAATATTAATGTCTAAAAGAATATATCTAAAGATGGAAAATATATATATGTATAATAGATAGCTTTGGAGTTTCTATATTTGATTTGTAGAGTATAGTTGGGCATCTTTAGAGCATGGCTGGGCAGGTCTTCAAAGCTTCATTAGAACATCTTCAAAGCTTCCTGGTAGATATTTGAAGCTTCAACAAAACATCTTTGTATCTCGATGGAGCATCTTCGGAGCTCAAATAAGGATATTTATAACTCACTAAGCATACATGTTGTCTTCTTCATGTTGATCACAAGACATATTGTGCTTCTTAGGATCACCTTCAAGCTATTAGACTTGTCTTCAAAAGGACCAAGCTCTGATACCAATTGTTGGAAGCAAAAACATTGAGAGTGGGGGTGAATCAATTTCTTTAATCACTTTTACTTTCACTTCATCATTCATTCATTACTATTCATCAATCAATATCAACCCAATGTACATAAGCATGAAGAAAGCATTAATCAACCAAAGAAATGCATAAACAACCATAAAACATCATATAAGTGGGAAACCCTCATAGGGAATAAAACCCACTAAAATAAATCTTGTACAAATGGTTCTATAAAGTAATGAATCAATCTTTAGTTGAGCACCAACCCAACAAGGAACACCAACCCCATATTCACTAAGCACACACTTGGCTTTAACAAGTACCAACTTGATAGGAAGCACTAATCCCATTATTGATCAAGCACAAACTCAATAAAAAATATGATGAATCATCACCCACTCAACCATCAATTTTAGTAAATCGCCCACTTCACATGGAGCAATAACCCCAACTAGCTAAGCACCAACTCAACTAAGTTTTAGCAAGCACCAACTTACAAGGAGGCATCAACCCCCTAAATGACTCAACACCAACTCATCCACCTAAAAAACTTGATCACCTTTAAAATTATTTTTTGTTAATATAATAGATGATGATATTCTTCTTCAGCTCTTCACACACTTCTATCCCTCTCAAACTTGCCTCTAACCTTCCTCACTCAACTAGCCCTCTTC
This sequence comes from Torreya grandis, assembly GCA_037957365.1. Classification (NCBI taxonomy): domain Eukaryota; kingdom Viridiplantae; phylum Streptophyta; class Pinopsida; order Cupressales; family Taxaceae; genus Torreya; species Torreya grandis. The sequence continues at coordinate 4,511,037 of JARHVA010000384.1, forward strand.
TTGACTTTATTAGGCCATATGACCTTGATACTCATATTTAAAAAAAAATCTATATATACATGACACCCATATGGTGGTTCACATGACCTCATTCTAATCCTATTTTTTCTCTTTTATTTTCTTGCACACATACTTCTCTTACACACTCAAATAGGCCTAAAACTGCCTTGTACTTATATAAGTCACTTGATCTTATCCTTCGTAGTCGGCCAAACATTATTATCTTCTTAGGTCAGCCATTGAATGGATATTAAAACATTTCATATACATGAATAAAGTTTTCTTTGATTTCCTTTAGGTCTGACCTATTTTAATTAGGTCTTATCTCTCCTTTAGGTCTCATGGAGACCTAATTCCTTTAGGCCTATTTAGCACACATTACCCTTTGATATTCTTAGAGCATATTAAAACACATCACATGATAGGAACACATCATATTCCACAAAAATATACCATTTATAAGCTTATATGAGCTTCATATCACTTTTTAGCTCAAACTACTACTTCGAGCACATCATTAGTACTATTCATATTAGGCTTCTGCATACTCAGAAAGTCCATCTTGAACAACTAAAGTAAAAACATAATTATTTAAAAAAACCATGGAAAAAAATCACATATCCATAAATATCATGATCTTAGGGTCATTAAAAACTTCATCAGATGTTTCAACTTAGGGTATACAAGTTTAAACTCTTCTCTGCAAGTAGCCCACTCAGAACTACCAACTAACCTCAAAACATAGTCAAGGAAACATGAACTTATGACACTTGATTGGACATAATCAAGATATTTAAATGAATTAACATGATCTTATAACATACTTATAATAACCTCAAATAAATATATCATAAGATCTAATGGAAATTATTGGTCTTACAAACCAATATGCTGACTTTCTCTCTCACAGACTTCACTCAGCCAAACAAGTCATTTTGGATTCAATGTTACAACCTCTTACACTAAAATCAAATCTTATTAAAATCATGGATAGATCATTCAAGTCAAAAAAAAAATTATTATGTGTATTATATATATCAACTCATGGCATAGAGTCTCAAACCCATCGTTGCACCTACTTACCCAAAACTGTCAGTTTGCTTCAAACACAACCGTGGTGATAATGACCTTCAACACTTGTGTAGTCACTTTCAGAGAGTCCTAAATCATATGGATGATATTATGAGATAATTAGGCCATTTTAAAATATAAATATAACATGATCATAGATCAATATTGATCTTGTATACCAATCTCATATCCTTACACCTTTACTGTCTCATCTGCACTAGACATGTCAACTTATAATCAACATTATCATCATATCCACTAAGCTCTAAAAATTATATCCAAAATTAAAATATATTACAAGTCTTGAACAACATCTCCATGCACTTGGATTCATCCCTAATCCATGACAACACATCTCTAATCAACTTCTCACTTTTGCATGGTTTTCTCACTGTCTACACCATTAGGTCTGTTATCGATAGGTCAAATTATATAAATATTTTAACAAATAATTTATATAACCTACTCATAAACCACCATATAAATCAAATATGAGTCTCAATCTTCAACCTTCATCAATTTATCAACTTTGATTTGGTCAACTCTGACTGCTACAGTAAATTTCTTAAAAACAAACACTTTCTTGTAGGGTCTACTCACTCACCTGAGAAACCAATCACACTTGGAGGTGTCTAAGAGAGTTTAATACAACCTCAAATCACTTTTATATCCATACCAAATCATTTTTGGCACTATTGATCAAATTCTTTTATATTGGGTCACTATTAGGGTTCTTTGAGGGTTTAAACCATCATACAGTCTTAACGATCATTTATAAATATTAGCCCCTCATTACAAAAACCAATGATTATAAATTTGATCTAGTAACCTTCCCCATCTACCATGAATGACTTAGGTCCACATGAAAATGTTGCACGTGCCAACAAGCACTTTAAAAACCTTCTCGGGTAGACATCTCTTCATTGTATGCACTTGAGAGTCTATAAAACCCTTTTTCAAGCCTTTTCTTGAAAACCATGACTTGAAACTTCATTAATATGCTTAAAATAACATGAATAAACTTTTTTAATGCTCACCTAATCACTCCTACCTTGGAAATTGATCTTGATACTCCATCTAGCCACCATCTCTCTCTTTGCTCTCTAAGCCTTTGACCTATAAGTCATAATAGGTCTTGAGGATGACATTATAGACACTATCCAAGCTCCAAACACCTCATAAAAAACCTCACTCATGATCAAAAAACCTCATGCAACCTCTTATGCCTATGTGCATTCATCTCACCAAGCCACCAAACTCATATCTTCTCACAAGGTTTTTTCATGCAATGGCCAGTGTTATGACTAGACTTATGAAGCACTTAAAGTTTGAAAACTATCCTTGAAACACTCCTTGATGGTTATAAACCTTGTATTCAAATGATAGTAATTCAAAACATGCCTACCTTGACTTGAAACTTGACATCAATCTCAGAAGAATCATTAGGTTGCCTTCAAATTCTCTCTCAATAGAGAGACATTATCGGATCATTTCAAACTATTACTATGAATAGTAATGTCTAAAAGAAGATTTTTAAAGAGGAAAAATATATATATGTACAATATATATCTTTGGATTTGATATCTTTAATTTATAGAGTATGTCTAGGCATCTTCAGAGCACGACTGGACAGGTCTTCAGAGCTTCGTCAGAACATCTTTGAAGCTACCTAGCATATCTTCAAAGATTCAATAAAACATATTCATAGCTCGATGGAGCATCTTCAAAACTTGACTAAGGATATTTGTAGCTCACTATGTTCTGTGTCAAGTCTTCATATCAGGCATACAAGCTCATACCACACACACCATGCATCTTCACTAGATGCATTAAACATCAATGACAATATACTTTGACATTAATGACATTAGATTAACATCAATGATAACACTATGCCAACAGGTCTAGATGGTTGGACCTTCTACAAATATGTATGGTTCTTTTAGCCTCTAATATAGCTTATGAAACTGAGTATTGAACATGCTCATGGGTTCATTTGGATCTCTTTTATTAGCTATAAAATAATGATATGGGATGGAAAGGTCAATGGAAAACCTAAAATGGTTCATGAAGGTGGTACCCAGGTCATCCCAAGAAGTAATAGACCCATGGCGTAACCCTAAGTACCAAGCATACGTGATTTCTCCTAAGGAATATAGGGATAACCTATAGGCAACATCTCTGTGTTGAACCTATGCTTTGATTAGTGTGTCCTTAAAGGCTTGAATATGTTCCTCTTCTATTTGGACGTCTCTAACTATGAATTTGGTATAAAATTTGTCTAGATTTTTGGGTGGATCGTGAGCTATGTTTGGGATAGCCATAGGAAAATAACCTCCTTGCCCAAGCCACATCATGGGATTAGCCATTGGTATATATTGGGGAATCACTAATGGGCTAAAGAAAAGAGGGCTTGCAACAGTAGGTGAATTACCAGCTGACTGAATATGTATAGTCTTCTTTTTCCTTTTATTAGCTCTTCATTTTGGTACTCTATGATCTGTAAGTTTTAAGGGCTCAAAGTTATCCCCAGTAGACTTTGATCGATTGCTTATCTTCATATTTTATAGTTTGAGAGACAGTTTGATTCAATAGAATTGAAGGTTTCTAAAATGCCTTAGTTCAAATTTTAGCTGCAAACTCAACTCATGGCTCACAAGCCCTCCTAACACCAAAGATGTTGGGGGGTGTTTTGACATGGCCAATAATAGGTAGGGTATGTTAGGCTCCACCTCTCCTGAAAGGAAGATCCAATGAGGATAATGCTTCCCCAAGGTCTAAATGTACCATGTCTTGGTATGTTGGTCTTCACTAAATTGGATGGCATGGAGCATTCCTTTTAAGAGGCCTATTTTAATGAATTAAGATGCATTTTATTTTGGTTAAGGCACTCATTGAGAGGTTGCATACTTTGATAGGGTTCAACCTCTGATAGAAATCAAACTTTTTAAGATCCACATCAGAGGAAAACAATTGATTTCTCGACTAACTTTTCATGTTTATAGGTGTAATAATGTTAAACTAGTGATAAACATAACATGAAATAGCAATCAAGATAAATATTTAAATTCAGATTTTTTTTATTCCAATACTAACTTTATTATAAAAAATACAAAGGAGTAGGGATAAAAAGATGAAAATCCTACAGCCGACACAAATGAATCTAAAATTATCTGACTGAATGAATCTTGTGAAATCAATCTTTAGTTGACCCAAATCTAGCACAAATCTAACTAAAGACGGTGCAAGAATTTAAAGAGGTTAACTATGAGAAGAAAAGACAACCACCATAAAGCATGTGCAAGAAATGACTACACAGTCTCAACAACCTTCAAATCATCAAGATTTTTATTTTGATTAACAATGTTTAGAATTTAACAAGTCACCTATAGGATTTGCTCTCTACCATGGCCTCAAAACCTAATCATACCACTGCAGTGGCAATGACTAGTTTGGCAGTGACTATTTCAATAGAAATAGGTTCAGCTACGATGTTTGGTTCAATGCCATCTAGTTCAGTGGTGGTTGTACATTCAATGCCCCAAGATTTTGGTTCAAAGGGCAACCAATGCATTATGAATGACATTTCTCCAACCATTGTCATTGAGGTTATGACAGGGACCAATGAAATATAGGGTCTAATAGAAACAAGGGAGAAGATTAATGCAGCGGCAAAGGATAAGCATCCCTATTACACTAAGGCTGGGGTTTTGAAATAGAATATAGGGTATAAGCATCCTTCTTATGTTATGGCTACGACTAAGGAGAAGCAGAACAAGCCATTGGATCCTTCTAAATCAAACCCCACTATTTCATTTGAATGACAGCAACTTTAAACACTTCTGGATAGAGAACATGATCTATCAAATTTTGGGATGATCTGCCATTTTTCCAACTTATGGCCTTATCTTACAAACCTGAATGGCTGGATGAAGGAGAATTGGCTATCACTTATGGATGGTAACCCACGCATTTTTCCTTATGTAAAAGGAGATTTTGTTGTTCTCTTTGATTTAGAAGAGGATGATACTTTTCTATTTGAGCAGCCTATTTGGTCTTGGAACCATTCTGTTCTTGCTTGTAAGCCATGGTTTCCTTCATTCGACCCTCATTATGAGGTCTTCAATGTTAGACCAATTTGAGTAAGGCTGACCTTTTTACCCTTACAATTTTGGACTCCTTTCTGTTTCAAATCTATTGGTGATTCATTGGGTAAATTATTATATACAGATCCCAAGTCCATGCACCACACTATCGTTACTTGGATTTTAATTAATTTAGATGTTTCCATAGATCTTCATGGGTCCATTGATTTGAAGGTTCAAGATCAAACTTGGAAGCAATCTCTTTATTTTGAGACAGTATCTTTTTGATGTAGAAACAGCTTTCAAACAAGCCATCTTGCTTCTTCGTGTAAATTTTCTAAGTGTATGACTACGATCTCTTGGTGGAAGGATGCCCTCCATGAGCATTCCACAGTTCATAATGATAGCAAAAGTACTGATTCAAAGTGTGATTCAAATAAACCAGATGAAGAAATGATTTTAGCCTAAAATGAATTTGAAAAAGCATCAAATGTCCCTCCCCCTTTAGGGATGGAAAATAGAGATCACCAATTTGGAGGTGAGGATTGAAATAGGGATTCTTTGGTGTGGTTACTTTTGAAGAATTTAAAAACTTTACTTGAAATGTCCATTCCTATCCTTTTGGATGATGGAGGGGAATGGATGATTGTTGGTAACAAAAAAATTATTATAAATAAAGGCTTTGCTTCTCCTAACATGACCCTTAGATCATCAAAGAATAATAGTTTTAAAGGGTCCTAGTCTCATCTTTGTTTTGCACAGTTATTGCGATTTTACAGTCTTTTTGTTATTGTTGTAATGTTGGTTTTTCTTATGCTAGTTGTTTTTTACAAGCATAAATGTTCCTTTTGGTTTTGTAGACCATGTCTGTATGTTCTTGTATTGGGTAGGGATCCCTCCAAAACCCACTTTTACCATTAATAAAAACAATGTTTAGAATTCATACAATCATCCAAGTGCAAGAAACATCTCTGAAGTTGCAAAACTAAAAAAAAGAGGGAAAAGTTATCCTAGAAAGAAATAAATGCATGAAAATATGTCTGATTTTATATGTCTCTATTACAATTCACAAAGAGCCATCCAGGCACAACATCCTCTAATCCTAAAAAATATCAACCTTGAGCAAGGCTTTTGAAGTCCTATAAATAGAAACTAAGAGAGATTCAAAATAGGGTGACCTACACCTTCTACAGAAGTCATTGAGAATTCAATAAGAATTTAGAAATAAAGATGAGAGTTTTAGCTAGACGCCATGCTACTATGAACATGAGAGTAAATTATGTTAGCCAAGTGTAGTTGGAAGTTCTTGGGATTGCTTTGGGATGGCCATCTAGACTTTGCCCATACCATCCTCAAATCATAAAATATTTTTTTTCATGGAAGATTTATCCTTAACACCTTTCTATCTTTTCCTCAAAGGTGCACACCATTTCCATATTTAATGTCACCGCCTAAATTACCTCTGAATTTTGTCTTTCATGATCAATTTTTCCATTAAGGTGCCCTTACAAATTGGTGTTTTCAGGTCAAATCAAACACACAATCCATTCTTAAGTTTTGATAGCTTTGACAGCCAAATGGTCCGTCAAATTTAAGCTTGTATCTTGTTGACACCATTGTTAGTGTGTCATTTATTCATTAGGTCATTCCATGTGGCTACCCCACGCGTTTTCATTGTTCAATCAAGGCCTCATGTATGTTGATTGTTTCTCTATCATAGTGAGGTGATATTTCTCCACATGGCATCATCTCTCTCACCCAAAACTCTGATGCTCTATTGGACTACACATACTACCTTGGGGTTTCAAACTAGTAGGATGTTGTCATGTGGCAACATCCCACTAACCTTCTTAACCGCAGGCATTTGAATTTTCACATACCACTCTAGGATAGTGGGTCACTAGGATGGTGCCATGTGGCAACATCCTGCTCACCCACTTGCTCAGAGACTTTTTGATTTGTAGGAATAGTTTTGGGATAACGGGTTGCTAGGATCTTGCCATGTGGTATCATCTCGTTAATTTGCTTGTCCAAAATAATTATTGATTGTTTAAGTCTTGCAGAATAGAAAAAAAATGTCACATGGGTCTGAGCTGAATTTAAAAAATTAACTAAGTGTCGAAAGACTTTTTGAATGGGTTGGTGTTGCTAAGAGCTATGAGAGATTGACATGTGGCATCGAGATCAACTTAAAAAACTGTGAGCACAAAACAAAAATATATAGTCGGTGTTTTCAAATTTAAAAGCCAACGGTCAAGAAATTTAAATTAAGACATTTATGTCATTCGAATTTAAAATGGATAAGTCTTTAAAATGTAAATAAAAGGTCACATAAACTAAGCAATAGAAAACCATTTCGAATGAATATAGAACCATTTTTAAATCAACTTTTGACCATTTTTATGACATCGACTAAAGTAAATAAAAATGAGCATAAGTAAATTTTAGCCAATTTAAAGCAATTTGAAGCAAAAATGGATCGAAAAGGAGGGGCAAGTTAGTGGAATAAAGCAACATTTAGAATAATCCTTAGCAAGGGTTAGCCCATTTTTCTAAAAAAGACTAAGTTAAAATTGAAACAAGCATAAACACTTAGCCAATTCATATTGAATCAAAGCAAAAATGGGTTGGTTTGCTAAGATAAAACTCCAAAGAGCTCTATAGAAACCAAATAATTCCTGCAAGCATTTGTCAGGCTCTTTCCAAAAAGGGGATTTTAAGTGCCTTCAACATGTGATTTTACATGATTGAAATTTTTTAGTCTAAGACATATTCAAGCAACTTACCTTAACAACTCTAGATGCAAAACTTGGATTAGGTATTTTAACTGTAAAAAACATTGAAAAAAATACATCCAAACATTTGAAATTTATCTAGCAGATGACTACTTAGAGAATGGCTCAAACAGTCAAACCATTAAACTCCCAAGGAAAAAAAATCAGACAAGAAAAGAGGTCCCCATTTTAGTTGTTAAATGGAGCATGTTGTGCGAGCAACAACAGAACCCATGTTATGGAAACAATACCACCTACATTAAATATGTGTGTTAATTTCATGCATAATGGTTATTTATATACATTCCCTCTAGACAATGAGTCCTTCAAATATTGTAAAATGACAATCTAAGAATGAGTGTTATTCATAATCAGATTTTATGCATTATTCTATAGTGCATCCATCATAACCTATCCCACCAGATAAAATTCACACATATGAGGTTGGGAAATCAAGTACAGTAAATGATAAGACACCAATTATGAACATTAATGAAGAAATAAAGAAAGCACCACAAGCTAATGTATTAAAAAGAGACAATTACAGATCTTCCCTTGTTGGTCAATTAATAAAATCCAAACTGCATAGTCAAATATTATTATGATAATGATAAAGATGATAACGATATGTAAGAGAATATAGATGAGTATTCTCAGAAGCTAAATTTCAATCCTATTGATCTAGATGAGTGTTTGTCTCATAATATTTTTACACATATTGGTAGGAGAGTATTAGGATAATTCATATGTAAAGAACATTGATAATTCAAAAGTTCCTACTCGAAAAAACTATGGGGTGACAATAATTACATATAATCAACAGAATCAGAATGTAAACATTTATTACAATGTTACTTCACACTAACTCCCATATGCTTGAGGTTTCATCAAGGCAAATCTTTATAAAATCAACCATAACTTGGACACGAACAATCGTACATTTCACAAAATTTTGTAAATAATGTGGAGTTCTCAGAGACAAAACTATCTACTCATTACAATTAGTATGTATTCAAAATAAACCATCATCTTACAAAGATTACTTGATAACAACTTGATTCCATAGTGACTCTCAGACATAGAGCTATGAGATGTATATCACATTAGGAATGGAAATTATATTGTGATTCCCATAGAATATTGGGCATGAAGTAGATAATTGTATAGTATTGTAATATGACATTCAAAAGTACAAGAATGAAGGGATCATTAATGTCATCGAAATATATCAAGAACGAATCATTCGTAAGTTCTAACCAAGCTCAGTACACAAATACAACACGTAAAAGTCATAAGCACCCACGACAAGAAATTTTAACTATTATAGCATACATGGAGGGGGCTTATCAATGACATGTTTGTATCGATGAAGAAGAACACTACAATGTTTGTAACATTGCATTATTATGATAGTTGGGACATGACATTGATAAATTACAACACAATGTATAGTGGAAAGAAACACTTGAATATAACTTTACCATTTCCATGTGGACCAAAGGTCATTGATATATGCATATGGATGGTGCCCTCTACCACCTAGTTGATGTTTAAATTGGGATGTGAATGGTTATACCTAATGTAGGCTATAGTGGATTAAAAAAATCAGTACGTCACCTTCTTACATGAAGGACACACAATCAATATTCAACATGATGGTAACAATTAAAATCAAAAGGAAAAACCTTAAGAATAACTGCAAACACAGAACATGAACAATCATCCACAGTGGAAGAAAATGTATTGTGTTTACACAACCTTCGTAAAAGTGTAAAGGTAAAGAACAAGTAGATTGGCATAGACCCATTTGATGACTGTAATGAATTATAAGCATTTTTTCAAAATGTTTAAATAATAATAATTAAAACTTAAGCATTATATGTTTGTTAGTTTCCACTATTTATTTATGATTTTTAGATTACATATTCTTTTCATACATATGAATTTTGTAGAGTATGAGTGAAATACAAAAAATACAAGTTACACATGATATATGGATGGGAGATGCAAGACATTCCTATACCCAAGGGCCATGCCATTGGGAAGGGCATCTCATTTCATGGGTTACATTGTTACATGTTATATCTTTCTATGATCGTTCTATTTATTATGTTTCATTATATTTATTGCTTGTGTATGTCTTGCTCTTTCTTATAGTCTTTACAGTGCTACATTCCATGGATATGATACTTTACTATGTTGGGACATTGACATAGATTAATAATATAGACTAGCCTCTTTTGTTATATGTTGCATTGATGTTGTTTCATTTCTTCTAGCTTAATCATTGATTATGCTTGCTCGCTTGCATTAGTATATTACATTGTTTGAATTGAGTGTATCGTTGTAAGCCTCTTTCTTTGGCCCTTGGCCTTCTTTCATGATTTTGTTTGATTAATATTTTATTACATGACTCTTTCTTAGGCCCTTGATTTGTTTTACAACTATTGTTCATTGAGATTTTCATTATATGACTTATCTTTATATGGCCCTTGACTTGACGAATATTATGTGCAACCTTTAGCTTTGTGTGACATTGATTGTCATTGTGTATGCTTCTATTGTGTGCATCATGACCATGACATCGTGTGCTTGTAAGTGAATAAATCCAAGATTGTTTGTTAAGTTCATTGAGTTTGCTAAGTTTTTGGTGTCATGATCCATATCACGCAATTTTCTTCTTTTCTATGGTGTCATAATTCATATCATGCACTTCATATGTAGTTCATTATCCAATACTTATATAAGTGATGATTACTATTATATATATAATTGCTATATTTATCTTGACATGACACTTCTATGCCTTGCATTACATGTTTCATAAATGCTATAACAATCTATTCGTTACTATTATGACATATTTTTCGTATGTTAGCACATCTTTTTAAACGCTTTTATCTTTTTACATAACATGATGTCATTAATTCTTTTCTTTTAAGATGAGTAATTCGCAAACTACATCCCTCACTTTAAAATAGGGCATATTAGTGGGTTTGTCATAGATATTTAAGTCTTGTGATCAAAAAAATTAGATTTTATAATAGATTACAGAGTTCATAGTGGTTCAGATTATCAGTTCGGTTCAAAATATGGGACATATTACATTACAGTGTTTAGAGTGGTTCAGATTAAAAGTTTGATTCAGAATATGAGACATACATATACAAATTTAGATATATTTGGAGGCATATGCCATGCATATGCACACATTTATAGGAACATAAGTTATAGGTTTTTATATATTGACGTATTAAGAAAGATTTTTGGGGGCATATGCACATATTTCATAGGTATATGAGTCAGAGGTTTTCAAATTTTTTAAATTTGGGACAAAATAAGATATAAATGTATGACATTATATATCATGTTGGTACCGATTGAATCAAATTATGGGGCATGGATGTTGTTCATGCACATACACACTATTAAAGTTTTCTATTTTTTGCATCAATGGTAATTAGAAATGAGCACTTTGAATCTATCAATTTGTCTGTAGTGGTTGACTCAGTTAAATGAATAATGTGGTTGAAGTTTAACTCCCTCAACAGCATAAGCATTACTCTGCAAGCCCAATATATGGCTCTCACTTTTCATCTTGAGTTTTAAAATCAATTACATGAGTAGTGTGATTGGTATTTTGCATCCTCAACGGCCTAAGCACTAATCCCTCTTTAATGAGGGTTTAGGCATTTATCTTCCTAACCCCTGGCCTTGCATTAATACATAAATTTGGGGCATGACCACCCCTAAATTCTTCAAATGCTTTCACAAGAAATCATAACTCTCCAATGCTTCAACAAGGAAGCATCACCTCCAACAGCATGTTAGAGGGTAACATAGTTCACCCACTTACAAGTGTATTTCTTCCTTGCACTTTAAATTTCAAAAGTTTCAGTTTCATTTTAGATTTTAGATTTCATACAAGGGCATTGATTGTTGCATATTCATTGTAGGTTGCATGGAGCACATTGCATACTTGGATTATTCTCCCAAAAATAAAGTGTGTTTTACATACTCATGAACATCTCTTTATCCTTTTAATCTAGCATTGTATTCATTTCAATACTAAAATAAAAGGAGGGCATTGTTAGACACTAAAATATTGTATTAAACACTTAGCAATAGAAGTTTTGATCTACCTTCACTTTACATGACTCACATATGGCTCATATTCATCTTTATCTTACAACTACATGCTTTTTATGGGTCCAACCTTTCCAATTTATTATCAGTCACCTACAAGAATTCCCTAATATGTGTCTAACATGTTCAAAATCATATTCAAACTATCTTCAAATCATCAAATTATTATTCATGTCTCTTGAGCGTATCTGTCAAACTCATATTGTTTTAGAATATAAATTCATCCAAACCTCACAAACTTGTCTCATGCCAAGCAACGATCAATTTTCATATTCAAAATCATCTTCACGTGTCCACCGGTATGTTTTGCAAGTCAGTGGCATGAGAATGTACCTAAAGGGTCTCATATAAATTCACAATATGCCTAAGCTTATTCTCTATCTAACAAGCATCTATCACTCACATAAAATCACTTGCAGACTCAAAGGTACTGCCCTCTTTCTATTTTAGAAATCGGTCACAAGGAGTGGGTCTTAATCAAATCTGAAACACCTCAAAATCAAGCCAAAGTTTTCATTTGTTGAGTGTTAAAAGCTAGATCACATGTTGCATTCATTGAAAAAATAATATTGCACATATACCTAATAGAGAGAAATACATGTAGTTTTACTTCCCTCTTCAAAGTATTGGATATGTAATGTTTAGCCATTCATTGTAGATTATTTAGGCTCAACTCAACCCACCATTCTTCCTCTTTTGCAAGCCTAAATATAGTTTCGAAAATAGACTTAAGGTTTCAAAGAGAAGTAGAAAAGTTTTTCAAATAACGTACATAGATAACTCTTGAAAATCACACACATAGATGGTTTACAATAAGTGCAACACCCTGTATGAAAATAGAGAAGCAAAATCAACTCAGAGGAATCCATCAAATTTTAGATGCTAACATCAATTGATACTGTGTAGAGACTGACAATTTTATTAGTGTATCCAGAAACTCAAGTCTTGATCTAATTTTTTGTCTTCTCTACCTCTTATCTATTTATAACAAGTATAATTGTCAAAATCAAGTTTTGTCTTTTACATTGAGACTTGTGTTTATTACTATACATCATATAATCTGAATTAGTTCAAAAAAAATTCTTATTAGTTTCATATAATTAAAAAATAAGATAAAATAATTACCTACACCTCAGAATCTTGTTTTGGAGTTTTGTTATGAAAGTAGAAAACATTATGTTTTACAATACTATTGTTTTGAATTAATCAAAGGGATTGGTAAGTGAGAACACAAATTACAACTTATATATGTTGATCGAAACAAATATATTTATCATCAAAAGTTCTACTTAACTCTTTCCAGGGATTTAGATACAACATCCACAATAAATCTACTTTATTCACACTACATAGCAATTAACTAAGCCTTCATAGTAACATGCAATGATAGAATAAATAGAGAGATACGATATGATGTTACAAGGAGTGTACCAATTATCACTTTACCATATAGATAACAAATGGTGGTGGGCAATCTCTCCTATATACAACATAAATGCTTAAATTTGGAATAACTCTCTCGTAGGCCTATATTCAATATATCACACCTCAAAGTATGACCTAAATTGCAAAACTCAAAGTACATAAATGGTGTACCTAAAATGGATTTATTATAACAATACCCAAAGACTGCAACATATATATTAGTGCATTGTAGGGATAATAAATCCAAGTTTGAAATCAAAGGAGCCAGTTAGAAAAAACTACAATAAAGTGCAAATATACACTAATAGTGTTTGGATGATTTGAACATGTTTTTTTTTGGTGATACAATGTCAATTGGAATCCAACTTAATAAAAACCCCAATTACTGATTTTTGGACCTGAGTTCTTCAAACCTAGCAAATCAATGATCAACTCTTTTTCTCTAGAACAAGACAAACACTTAAGTGCAACATTAATGCTAGAGGAGTTTTATGGTATTATTATATGTAACAAAGATATTTCGCATTTAGAAACTGGGGCATTCCAAAAGCAAAGCATCAACATAAAGAGGTGGGCATGGAACTTGTATGAAAGACTAAAGCAATTGCTATTGATGACTACCCAACACTTTCAATAACTTCTATCCCTGACCTAACATGTTAGGTGTCTTTGAAGAATGGAAGGAGCTTTTTGACATGGAAAAACGAATTGACTAGTATTGATCAAAATTTCTCAATTTTAATTGCTCCCTTCAAAATTTCATCTAAAACATTTCATACATTCATAGACGTATTAAGAATGATTCCGCAAACATATGAAATGATTCAAATAAAATTTAGATGAAAGAATCAAAATTCAGAAATTTTTGTCAATACCAACCACTACATTTTTGCATCCCAAATAGCTCTTCCCTAAAGAACCAACAAAGATTGTTTGTCAACTTTGTTATTGATATACCTTGATGAATACAAGACTTTCCTTTGGTCTAGAATAATATGAATATGTTGTGTGTATTTTTTATTATTTGTTTTATGTCAAATGAGAGTTTTCCTTTCTCAATAAAAGGTGAACGTCTTCATCTCCCTGATGAATGTTTACATCTCACTTTCTCACCAATTCGTGTTTATTGGTTTATGTTTGTTGACCATTTTTCGCCCAATAGGCCAAAAATCGGTCCCCCTCTACCCCTGCTGTTCTAGGCCATTTTCATTTTTCGATTTTGCATGAATCTGTTCATTTATACAGACTCTACAGAATTTCTATGGACTCTGCAGGTCTAAATCTACGGACTCTGCAGGTTTTGGATTTCTACAGACTCTGCAAGTTTTAGATTTCTACAGACTCAGCAGGTTAGTCCTTTGGCGCATGAAGGATCAGTTCAGAGAGTTCCGGGTTTTATAAGGCTTCTTCGAGCTCTGGTCTGAAGAAAATCACAAGAAAAGTTGGCATGATTAAACCATTGAACCAGTTCAATGCTTTGGTTCAACGCCCAGTTCAATTGCATTGTTTCATCGCTCAAGTTCAACGCATCGGCAAGTTCGTCGGCTTGGTTCAACGGGCTCGGCGCGTAGCGTTGAACCGTTGAACTGGTTCATCGGCAAAGTTCAACGCACTGGTTCAACCATTGGTTCAATCATATGGTTCAATCGGGCTTAGTTCAAACGCAAGGTTCATCGTTGCAGTTCAATTCAGATGGTTCGACACCTGATTCAATCGGTTCA
Source organism: Torreya grandis (assembly GCA_037957365.1). Lineage (NCBI taxonomy): Eukaryota > Viridiplantae > Streptophyta > Pinopsida > Cupressales > Taxaceae > Torreya > Torreya grandis. The sequence continues at coordinate 4,526,259 of JARHVA010000384.1, forward strand.
AGTGCAGTCTGCCGGTTCATCGGCGCGCAGCTTTGAACCGTTGAACCGATTCAAAGGGTGGTTCAATGGCGTTGGTTCAACCACTTAGTTCAAGTGGCATCAGTTCAAAACGGCTTCCAGTTCAATCGGACGGATCAATGCCAAAGTTCAATGGGCTCAACGCGCTTTGTTGAACCGTTGAACTAGTTCAATGAATTGGTTCAATCGTTTGGTTCAACGCTTAAGTTCAACGTTTTGGTTCAATCACTACGGTTCAACAAGGAGGTTTAACGAATCGGTTCAAAAGCTAAGTTCAACGGGCTCGGCGCGCAGTGGTTGAACCGTCGAACCGATTGAACCGTTGAACCAAATTTGGTTCAATGGGTTGGTTCAACGGCGTGGTTCAAAGGTGTGCCCTATAGCCAAAGGGCAGCCCTGGGTCCAAAAGCCCTTGCAAAGGGCAATTCAAGGCGAGAAGCTCTTGCGGAGGGCAAAGAGCTTTCAAAAGGCAGCTAAAGGATTTTCAAAGCGCGAAGAAGACCAAAAAGCCGAAGGGCACAGCCGAAGGTCCGGAAGCCCTCGCGGAGGGCTGTTCAAGCCCAAAAATCCTTGCGGAGGGCAGAGAGAGTTTCAAAGAGCCCGAAGAAAAAGACAAAGAGCGGCCAATTCTTGCGGACTTTTGTCCACGGGAAAAAAGCTCGAAACAAAAGCCTGCGAAGTAGAAAAGCCACAAAAAAGGACCCGATGACTTTTGCCGAGGACGGTGACGTCTCGAAAGCCGTCAAATTTAAGCAAGTGAACTAGCCGTTGGGTGATGGCCGCGCAAACGTCAATTTTAACGCAGTGAAATATTCATGTGGTTTTGAATTGTTTGAGCGCCAAGCATGAAAGGAGCCCAAGGAACGCAATGACCCCCCAGAAGATCGCTCTCGAGGGCTGAAAGAGCAGTGAGAAGACAAGGAGCAGAAAAGACAAAGCATTCAAGTGGTGAAGGGAAGGCGAGTTATTGCAGATGAGCGACGCGACCTATTTTTCTGCAGTTGGCATTGATGAGAGGACAAACTGCAGTCTGTTTGTAGGAAAGAGGCACGGCCATGTCCTTACATTAATGCTCGAATGCCAAAGTCAATTTTGGCGATTGTACAACATGGTTCCAGTAGGCCTTTTCTGAGAAATGACATCAGTAGCGGTGATCTTCCTCTTCTCGATGTGTTTAGCGCACATGGGCCACTTGCATAAAAGAGTGCCAAAATCTTTCCCAAGAAGCGCCAAGTTGCTCTTCCTCTTCCTATATATTGTAAACTTCTCTTTTGAGAAAAGAATCCGCCCTCAGTGTTAAGGCAAAACTCTGCCCAAAAATCTCTCGAGCTTGTAAGGCAGAGCTCTGCGAGATTTTACCTTCAATCAGAACTTAGCATTTGTACCTCCATTCTGAGTTTTGCATCTTTAGTACGTGTCTATGCCTTGATTCTGTGTTAAGTCATTTTCTTAATGCTTTTGCAGAATGATTTCAGCATGTCTGGTGCATTTTGTGAGTTTTTTTTACAGGTCTGTCAGAAGTGTCCCTAGAGGAGTATAGGTGAAGTGGATAGGCTGCTGCAGTGTGTCTCAGAACGCCTCTAGTAGTTATTTCCTCCTTGTATCTCCACGGACCCTTGACCCACTGATGCAGAAGGTTCTCTCATGTCAGATGAAGTGTATAGGCGCTCTTTTTTGGTGAAAAGTGTATGTTCAGGCTGGGTGGGTCACATTTTTCTAGTGTATCACCTTTTACTTTTTTAGGCTTGGGTTCTGTTTTTAGCATCTCTCTTTCTTTTCATCCCCCCCCTTTTTTACATTTTTTGCTAGCAGTAGGAGAAACTAGGGCCTAAATGATACATCAGAGGGAGCTAGCCCTCATCTAGAGACTCTCCCCTCCAGCGTCGTCGGTCCCACAGGCGAGAGGGGAGTTTCCATTGTTGCGTGAAGAAGGCAGGAGCTCAGCCTCCTGCCAAAGGTGCAATCTTCTGCGTCAAAAGTTTCTGGCACACCCGATGGGACCAACTAAGACAAGTTGTGTCCAAAGAGTTGAAGAATTTTTGGTGTGTTCTTCAATCGACCAGCGTTTGGAGGCTTTTGCATCAACACCAATGGTGACTCCGAGGTGAATCTGCGGGTTATGCAGCCTGGTGCCATCAAAAATCACTTTTTGTATGTATAATTCCTTTGCACAAGATCATGGGTCTTGTTTTCCTTCATATGACTTCGATCAGACTCAAAATATTTATAGAATAGCCTCAAGCAGCTCTCCTAGTTACCCTTCAACGATAAGGGAAATGGCCTTGGAATTTGAGAAGCAAACGATAGAGATTGACAGACTAGAGGAGCAGTACGGATATCAACAATTGCTGATGTATAAAGAGGAGTGTTTGTTTAGGCAAGCACAGGACTTGCAATCCATGGAGGAGGAGGTAGCAAAATGGAGAAATCCATTTATTCAAGGCAGTCAGCCTTGTGTGCCCCCTCCTATTCTGAAGAAAGCCCCCTCTTATGCACCAAATCCTTTTTATCAGATAGCATTTGCTCACTCCAGAGCATCTGATGCATCTGCTCTCAATCCCGTGTGCCCGGCTTTCCAACATCAAAGGGCATCAGAGCAACCCCCCATGGAGATCAATCTTCTCAATTCCTTATATTGTGAATCTTCCATTGGGGGGAATACCACGACCCAGCACGTCCCTCTTCTAGAGACTCTTCCGGTGCATCAACAGTGTCTTCCTAGCATTCCTCAACCTCCCCAAGTTTTTCAACGTGATGTGCATTTTCCAAGTTGGAGGAAGGAATGCCAAGAACCAGAGCGGAGCCTTGAAGAGGATGATGCTGGTGACCTCCAAGAAAGACTCTTTTAGGATAATCTAGCCAAGCAAATTGAAGATTTAGAGGCTAGGATGAAACTGCTCCGTGAAAGAGAGATAGAACTTCCAGACCTCATGGAAGAGGCCCAGGACCTTAGAGAAAACAGAGTTGCTGCCTGTTCACAGGAGCAAAATTCCAATTCCGAGATCTTGAACTAGGGGAAAACAGTAGAATCATGGGGCAGGAAGGAGGAGAAGCAAGGTTTTTCTCAAAACCTTGAAGAAGATGAGGCTGCCCCTGTGCATGATGATGTTGGTGACCTTCAGGGAAGGCTTTTCCAAGAGGATCTAGCCAGGGGAATCGCAGAGTTGGAATCCAGAGAGAGATTCATCAGCCAGTGTGTGATAGACGGTTCAAACCCAACAACACATTCCATGTCTGAACACACCCCACCTACACATTTCCAAGAGAGATATCAAACCGCACCTGATATTGATGAAGTGATGGCCAAATGGAAGGAGGAGAATCATTTGATTCTAGCTCAAGGACTGCCTCCTCTTCCACATGGTTTTCCCACTTCACCCCTTCTCAAGGAAGACCCTGTTCGGCAAGAAGCGAGTGAGGAGCAGAAGATCCAAGCTGCAGTTTTCCAAGGGGCTATCATGAGCGACAACGAATGCGGAATCATCATTGATGTTTCTTGTGAAGACACCATCGGCAATGGAGAAGATGCAGGGCTTGCATATATGCAAATGTTCCAGCAATACAAGGAGGAACAAAAGCATGGTGAGCTCTCTCCCCCCTTGTTCGATGAACTTCCTTGTTGTTTCGATGAGGAGGATGACTACGCTGAGGAACCTGAGTTGGAGGAAGATCAGGAAGATATCTTTGAAAATCTAGAGACCCTGATCTTTGAGGAGGAAAAGGAGAGGTCTGTCTAACTGGAGGAAGGCCTTGAAGAAGAAAGCTTCGAACAAAGAGGCGATGTTCTGTGGGATGAGCAATCATTTTGCAAGTCCATTTCAGACATCATCACAGTCACCCTTCTTCAAGAAGGCCAAGAAGAAGCAGAGGACGAGTCTGACAGAGTCTTTAATGAAGCAGAAGGAAACAATTCAGACCATGATACATTGCGGAGGCGCTGTACAGATCAAAGGGCTTATGATGATGAGCTAGCAGCCATTGATTTCTTGGTGATAAGCACCAGTATGAAGGACCAACATTCAACAAGGCTCCAAGGACAAGAAGAATACATGTATGTTAAAGGCATGTTTGAATCTGATCCACTCAGACACCAGCGAACTCAGGGGACAGGCAAGAGGAGCAGGCCACCAACTCTCTTTTTCATTCAGCTACTTTCCTGGCACCATAAGTCTTCTTCCCAGGAAGGGGACTTAAAAAATTTTCCTTTTGATCCAGGAGGAAAGCAAGTATTCCTGGTTAGTTGTACATAGTAGTTTGCTTTCAGTTGTCTTTCATGTTTTCCTTAAGTGCAGTTTGCACAAGTAGTGTTTTTAGCATTGTGTTTCCCTTTGTGTGCGGGGTGAAAAGCTTCATGTTTTGATTCTCAGATCTTTTGGGGCTGTTGCTAACCTTTTTTCATAGTTGCATCTGACTCCGTGCCCAATGGACTGCAAGGCAACTGGGCTTTAAGCATAGCAGGCATGCTTCCCCTGAGAGTCGCCAATTTGTTGACCATTTTTCGCCCAAAAGGCCAAAAATCGGTCCCCCTTTGCCCCTGCTGTTCTAGGCCATTTTCATTTTTCAATTTTGCATGAATCTGTTCATTTCTACGGACTCTGCAGAATTTCTACGGACTCTGTAGGTTTTGGATTTCTACGGACTCTGCAGTTTTAGATTTCTACGGACTCTGGAGGTTAGTCCTTTGGCGCATGAAGGATCAGTTCAGAGAGTTCCGGGTTTTATAAGGCTTCTTCGAGCTCTGGTCTGAAGAAAAGCACAATAAAAGTTGGCATGGTTGAACCATTGAACCAGTGCAATGCTTTGGTTCAACGCACAGTTCAATCGCTTTGTTTCATCGCTCAAGTTCAATGCATCGACAAGTTCATCAGCTTGGTTCAACGGGCTCGGCGCGCAGCGTTGAACCGGTTCATCGGCAAAGTTCAACGCGCTGGTTCAACCATTGGTTCAATCATATGGTTCAATCGGGCTTTAGTTCAAACGCAGGGTTCATCGCTGCGGTTTAATTCAGATGCTTCAACGTTGGTTCGACGCTTGGTTCAATCAGTTCAAATGCAGTCTGCAAGTTCATCGGCGCGCAGCTTTGAACCGTTGAACCGGTTCAAAGGGTGGTTCAATGGCGTTGGTTCAACTACTTAGTTCAAGCGGCATCAGTTCAAAGCGGCTTCCAGTTCAATCAGACGGTTCAATGCCAAAGTTCAATGGGCTCGATGCGCTTCATTGAACCATTGAACTGGTTCAACGAATTGGTTCAATCGTTTGGTTCAATGCTTAAGTTCAACGTTTTGGTTCAATCGCTACCGTTCAACAAGGAGGTTCAGCGAATCGGTTCAAAGGCTAAGTTCAACGGGGTCGCCGCGCAATGGTTGAACCGTTGAACCGATTGAACCGTTGAACTGATTTTGGTTCAATGGGTTGGTTCAACGGCTTGGTTCAAGGGTGTGCCCTACAACCAAAGGGCAGCGCTGGGTCCAAAAGCCTTTGCGGAGGGCAGTTCAAGGCGAGAAGCCCTTGTGGAGGGCAAAGAGTTTTCAAAAGGCAGCCAAAGGATTTTCAAAGCGCGAAGAAGACCAAAAAGTTGAAGGGCACAGCGGAAGGTCCGAAAGCCCTTACAGAGGGCAGTTCAAGTCCAGAAGCCCTTGCAGAGGGCGGAGAGAGTTTCAAAGAGCCCGAAGAAAAGGACAAAGAGCGGCCAATTCCTACAGGGTTTTGTTCGCGAAAAAAAAGCCCGAAACAAAAGCCCACGAAGCAGAAAAGCCACAGAAAAGGACCCAATGACTTTTGTCGAGGACGGTGACGTCTCGAAAGCCGTCAAATTTAAGCAAGCAAACTAGCCGTTGGGTGATGGCCGCGCAAACGTCAATTTTAACGCAGCGAAATATTCGTTTGGTTTTGAACTGTTTGAGCGCCGAGCATAAAAAGAGCCCAAGGAACGCAGCGAACTGCCAGAGGATCGCCCTCGAGGGCTGAAAGAGCAGGAAGAAGACAAGGAGCAGAAAAAACAAAGCATTCAAGTGGTGAAGGGAAGGCAAGTTATTGCAGATGAGCGGCACGACCTGTTTTTTTGCAGTTGACATTGATGAAGGGACAAACTGTAGTGTGTTTGCAGGAAAGAGGCACGCCCATGTCCTTACATTAATGCTTGAATGCCAAAGTCAATTTTGGCGATTGTACAGCATGGTTCCAGCAGGGCTTTTCTGAGAAATGACATCTGCAGCAGTGATCTTCCTCTTCTCGATGTATTCAGCGCACATGGGCCACTTGCAAAAAAGAGCACCAAAATCTTTCCCAAGAAGCGCCAAAGTTACTCTTCCTCTTCCTATATATTATAAACTTCTCTTTTGAGAAAAGAATCCGCTCTCAGCCTTAAGGCAAAACTCTGCCCAAAAATCTGTGTTGTAAGACAGAGCTCTACCAAATTTTACCTTCAATCAGAGCTTAGCATTTTTACCTCCATTCTGAGTTTTGCATCTTTAGTACGTGTCTATGCTTTAATTCTGTGTTAAGTCATTTTCTTAATGCTTTTGCAAAATGATTTCAGCATGTCTAGTGCATTTTGTGAGTCTCCTTTTACATGTTTGTCAGAAGTGTCCCTAGAAGAGTATAAGTGAAGTGGATATGTCGCTGCAGTGTGTCTCAAAACGCCTCTAGTAGTTATTTCCTACATGTATCTCCACGGACCCCTGACCCACTGATGCAAAAAGTTCTCTCATGTTAGATGAAGTGTATAGATGCTTTTTTTGGTGAAAAGTGTATGTTTGAGTTGGGTGGGTCACATTTTTCTGGTGTATCACCTTTTACTTTTTTAGACTTAAATTTTGTTTTCAACATCTCTTTTTTCATCCCCCCCCTCCTTTTTTAACATTTTTTGCTAGCAGTAGAAAAAACCAAGGCCTAAATGATACATCAGAGAGAGCTAGCCCTCATCTAAAGACTCTCCCCTCTAGCTTCGTCGGTCCCACAGGCGAGAAGAGAGTTTCCATTGTTGCGTGAAGAAAGCAGGAGCTCGGCCTCTTGCCAAGGGTGCAATCTTCTACGTCAACAATGTCATAATACTGAAGTTCCATAAACTCATTTAGATTTTATACAATGAGTGACTCCCCAATGCATCATTATGTAATATTATCTTCAAGAATCAAACTATGATAATTTTAAGTCAATCTTTATGACCCAAATTTAGTTTGGTCTTTATGACCCAAATTTAGTTTGGTTGGTCTTATTTTTCTTGTTGCATATCTTTTACTGAAATTCTAGTTTAATTCATAATTTAAATAACAATATTCTATTAAATTTCTATGAGATTGTAATTCAAGATACCAATGTTGCCCCTTTTTCAAATTTTCCTCGTCACATACTTTGTTTAAATTCAGTGTGAAGATTGCCTTACATCTATGATAAAATGTGAAATTCCAATGATTTTAAGTATAGAAGTAGTTCAACAAACCAATTTGCTTTGGTTGTGTTTTCCTTTGCTGCATATCATCACCAAATCCCAAGATTTGCACCCATCATCGTTCATTTGGCAATAATTTACCACTTAAGCTCACACATTCTACATTGTTTTGGTTCATAATTGAAATTACTATAGTTCTATTAAAATTTAATAAATTTTAACTCCATATATCAATGATACATACTCTGCGATTGTTCGCAGGTCACAATATTCATTCGGATTGCCCATTATGCAATCCAAAATGGCTTCACAAATTTTTTAAATGGACGAATCAAATGAACCTGAGTGGTGAATAATTTGGAGAATAAAGGAAAATCAATCAAACCTTGAGGCCTCTTACAGAATTCCAGCACAACGTTCAGAGGAAATATCAATGGATTTCATTGTAAGTTACCAAACTCAAACAATTTGGATGTGATATAGGCAGTCATGGATAGACTGAAAAAAGTATGCACACTTCTGCAAACTCTCTCATCCATTTCAAGCATGTATGGTGGTAGAAGTCTTCATGTAAACGGTACATAAACTCAACATCATCCCCAAAGCCATTCATTCATTAGTTATAAATGTTTCTTTAGGATGACCTAATTGGCATTGTGAGGTCGCCCCTACCTAATTATGTCTATAAATAAGAGTAAATAGGCTATCCAAATCATCATATATTGTATACTCAGGTTCCTTTCATTATCATTCTGCTTTGTCGAGGTTGCCTCCTCAAATTCGAAAATATAATGCATTTAAGACTAGAGTCAAATCTGATCTGAAGTGCCCGTGGATCTTACCTTTAGGACTAGAGTCAAATCTGATCTGAAGTGCTCGTGGATCTTACCTTTAGGACTAGAGTCAAATCTGATCTGAAGTGCTCGTGGATCTTACCTTTAGGACTAGAGTCAGATCTGATCTAAAGTGCTTGTGAGTCTTACTTCTCAACAGCCATTTGTAAAAGGCTATTGCTGCCGCTAAGCCTTGGCCTGTCTTGAACTGCCTTGTGGCCTGCCATCCAAACTTCTTTCAAAAAAGGATTGGGCAATATTTTTTATAATTCTAAACAAGTATGCACTGCCCTGATTCAACTAAATGCGTTAAATTAGATACTCGGCATCCTTACTAGATACACACACTGATGAAATCTAAAACATAATGTAATCAAACTTATAATGATGACAAATCTCGTTCCACTAAAGTCCTCTGAATTAAATCACCATGATTTAGGGCAGCACTCGCTCCCAATATAAAGTGCTCTTGAACCTTGCTTCCCATTGTCAACTGTAAAAAGGGTACTATTGCAATCTTCAGAATCCCAACCATGACCTGTCTGGAGCTGCATTGTCTTGTCTTCTGCATTCTGTCATGCAAACATCTGAGTGTATTAACAATGTTTGGGCAATTTTGGGGGATTGTTTGAACAAGTATGCATACAATGCATTTGCTTTATGGTTTGAATGTTTTAAAAATTAAATATACAGGAACTAAGAGGCATTAGAAGGTAGTCGTACCTTATAAAGCTCAACTTTGAAAGGATAACTGTAGCGGCCAGAAGCACATGCTGTATCAACAAGTACATCCACTTCGCAGATATCTAATCATAAATGCATCCAACTGAGTGCAATAAAATTGCTGAATGGAATGAGATGCAGTTGGTGGTCTTTGCCAACAGAGTCAGCCTCTCTGGTACACAAACCTGAAATGTTGTAGACAGAACCAATGTGCTCAATTGTGCAAAGTAAAATCAACACCTTCCTACACACCAAAATAACTTTTTCCTGCCATCTATTACTAATCGTGTACCTTTATGTATGCTCACATGGCAGATACCCAGTTCTATATCCATACAACTCTGCAATTCAATTATTAGTGGGATGAGTTGCACTTGATGATATTTGCCAACAAACCCCTAACCTCTGATATCCCAACCCAAAATGTAGGACATAATCAATGTGCCTAAGTTGTGAGGCAAACAACTGGCATTTCGTTGAAAATCAGCACCATTCAACAAATCAACAATGGGTTTTCCCACCATCTAGTGCTATTCTATTTAAGCTTTCTTTATCTGCGAAGACAAAAAAATTGAGGTCTGCTTATTGGCAGCCACCAATGATTCTTCAACAAATCCATCAATGAAGCAGCAATAACTGACAATGTACATTGGAGACAAGTGAAACTGATTTGTGTTGAATGAAATAACAATTACTTGGACAAAAAGCTATGTCCACATAAGACAATGGGAATTTTCTTTACTTGAAAAATATTACTCCATGTACAAAGGCCATCTAATCTCTGGAATTTGCTAGAAGTAACAAAAATCCAAATGAAATAAAAGAACAAGAAGCAGTGTAATATACAAGACATTTATTTGGAAACACTTAAATCGCAGATCCCATACTTCTGCTAGCCCAATCTTGTTATCAAGGCACATAACAACAAGATGTCAATATGACGGTTGATTGTAATGATCTTACAAAACAAACGAATACCAATGAAACAACAGCATCAGCTCAATCTTCTCTTTGCACAATGATGATCTTATTTCATCTGCTTTTACTTTGGCAAAAACTTTTCTAATTTGAACAGACTTAGGGTTGCTATCAAATTAAATGGTTTTTAATACATCATGATGCCCATGACCAGCGCCATGACATTTTATTGCATCCAACATCCATAAACGGTTAAGGCAATCCCATAGAATACAACCAACAGATTTGCTTGGTGTGCCAGCCAAAAAAATTTCTAGTCAGATATTATCAACGTGGTCATGCTATCTATCAACTTACAGCCTCCAGGTATAAGGTATTGCCATCATATTGCCTTTGGCTGCGTTTGGCATTCCAAAACAGAAGTTGGATGCTATACAACATTGTCTTCTGCAAATACCATTGCACTTCCCATGAAACACATCATGTCCAAATTTTATATAATAAATTTAATCCCTGATTAAAACATGGATTAAGTTAAGAATAAATGGAAAACAATAATACAAAATTTAACCTATCTAGGACCTAAAAAATATAATCTTTGGAATCACAGCTACAACACATTGGGATTTCTGTAATGATGAAAACAACAGCAATCTCCAAGGCTGAAGTCTCAAACCACGAAAATTTTATTCCTTTACAATGTTTTCACCTTTGTGTGCATCACTTGTAATCACGTTTATATTCTAAAGGGCACTAAAAGACCAACATCGAGAAGTTCATATATTGGGTGGCATTGTTTTCTCAAACACGAAAACAAGCAATTCCAAGAAGATAAAGTGAACATTCTTCAGCCAACAATGTCAACATGCTCTTTAAAGAGTTACACTCTCTAACCAGATTGTAGCAAATGGCCCATCTAGAGCAACTCCACTAGACAGAAGTGCTGAGGAATATTGAAAATCCTATAAAGTTGTCTTTCTTCTAAAATACAAAAGAACCTCCTGAAGAAAATAGTGTGTATTTTAACCAATATCAAATGAGACTGCCTACAACCTATAGTGTTGAGTACATGCTGCTCTCAATCTTGGCCAATCCATTTATACAGAGTTGGCCAATGTTGCAGCTGTTTTTTAAAACTAAATATCCCCTATCTAACAAAATTCGGGTCTGCTGAAACAATTATAATTCAGACTAGGTTGCTAAAATCTTCGTTTGGTGAAACGAAAAAAAATTGGATATACACAGTTGCTTGCATGCATAAAACCTGATTGATAGAAACTTTAATATCATCTTCACCGAACTTTATGAGAATGGCAATATTTGACTCTTGTAATCTCTATTCTCCGCTTCCTTGCTTCAGCAGCTAAAGCAGACTTGTTCATTGAGAGAAGCATGTGGTCGCCAAAATCACCTTTAGTGGCATCAGACCAAGTTTCGCTGGGGTCATCTGGATTACCTACCTGGAAAACATCCTTTGTTGCTTCTAAATGCTCCTCTCCAGACCCAGAAGAAGACTCGGGATGATGTGGATCTATTGACATTCCATTGCTTTCAGTCTCATCACATGCTAGGCCTAAAGCTAAAGCATCAGCAATGACATAGGAACTGCCGTGCCCATCAAGTCTCAATATTTCATCAAAACACTTAGATGTTTCTGTTTTGTGCCCCACGTCTGAATCAGTTAATGTTGGCCACACGGTGGGGGTCAGTTGTGGCTCTTGTCTTCCACCAAGGTGCAATGCCAACTGCAAATCCACATCTTGGTAAAAATTTGCATGCCTGTTTTCTCTTATCTTGCAAATAAAATACAAAAAAATAGTTACAATGATGCAATCCTGAATAGAAAATGGCTTACCTCGTATTTCAAATGTTCATTCCTGGCTCGCAATTCTTGATAGGTTTTCAAAATCTGTTCTTTGTCCTGTTCCATGACACAGCTCATAAAAAATGTGCCCTTTAACCAAAAATCGTACGCATCTCGAGTGCATTGGCAGCATATTACAAACTGAAACATATTCAAGAAAACACAAAAAGGGGGCCCAAAAAAAAATTAGAAGCAAGTCAGTCTAGAAAAAGTTAAATTTCCAACCTTTTTCAATCTGTCCCTATCTGAAGATAGAGCATTCACCATCTCCTTCAGTTCACCGCAAGTCTGAAATCAGCATCAGCCCAAAATCAGTGACACAAGCAAAATATCATTAACTTCCATATCCACCCACATTCATCCACACATACCCACATAAACATAACAATAGAAAACCTATGAGAGATTACATTACCAAATTCCACTTTGCGAAATGATAAAAACAAACAAGTAGAACATAACCAAAAAACAGCGATATGAAAAATACCAATAATTTCCATGTATACTGTATACGCACATGCAGAGGACTAGAGAAAATGTACTGATGACAAGAATCCCAGTTTCAATTTGAAAAAAACATATGCATACCAATACTAACCATAAATCACTGATACAAGCAAAAAACACCAATAACTTCAATACATACCCACACTCAATCACATATCCACACTGACAGCACTGTAGATAATCTACAAAGCACTAGAAACCCAGCTCCAATTTGTGAAAAGCAGTATGAATACCAAAATTACCCGAAAATCAGTGAATACCACTCTCCAAGGAAGTTACCACTAACTCCCATATGTACCCACATCAATGTACACATAGCCACATGCAGAAAACTATAGAAAATCTACCAAAGACTAAAAACTAGTTCCAATTTGTGAAAAATAATATAAATACCAGCAATACTTCAAAATCACTGACACAAGTCAAATACCAATAATTTTACCATGCAACATTCATGCCGACATGCACAAGAGTTAAAACTATAGCATAGCTATGAAGGAATAGAAACCAGTTCCAATTCAAGAAAAGCATTACGAATACCAACATTACCCAAAATCAGTGACACAAGTAAATTAGGAATAAAATCAATATACACCCACATGCATTTACATATATCCACATGCATGAAACTATAGCAAAACTACTATGGACTAAAACAAGGTTCCAATTTCAGATAAAAAGCATACATACCTTTTTCTTGGAAGTTTTTCTGCCAAGTGCACTCCTCATTCTTCCACTCTGCACTCCAAACAGGAATGTACCTCAGACCCATCTCTCAAATTGAGAATAACAGACCAATCAAATCCTTACAATTCATTAAAAATGCAAAATCCAAAACTGACAATGACCCATGTGAAATCCAGCAAAAATAGGGACACCCAACAAAGTGAAGTTCACAAACAAACAAAAAAACACACCAATCCAATCCTTACGATTAAAATAAAAATGTAACATGTAAAACTGAAATGACCCATGTGCAATCAAGCAAAAAACAAAGAAATCCAACAAAGTGAAGTTTTAAAAAAGAAAACCAACTAATCCAATTCTTAAAATTCAAAATAAAGGGTCAAATGCAAAACTGACAATGGCCCGAATGCAATCCAGCAAAAATACAGAGACCGAACAAAGTGAAGTTCTCAAGAAAACAAAAAAACAGGCCAATCCAATCCTGAAAATTAGACAAAGGTGGGTAAAATACAAAACTGACAATTACCCATTTGCAATCAAGCACAGATACAGATACCTAACAAAGTGAAATTCTAAAGAAAAAACTCAATTAATCCAATCCTTAAAATTCAAGGAAAATTTTGTCAAATGCAAAACTGACAATGACCCATATGCAATACGGCAGAAATGCAGAGACCCAACAAAGTGAAGTTCTCAAACAGCAAACTTATTCAGTCCTTAAAATTCAGGAAAAAAAAGTGAGAAATGCAAAAAGACTATGACCCACATGCAATCAAGCGGTAATATAAAAACCCAACAAAGCGAAATTCTGAAAAATAAAAAATAAAACTAATACAATCCTTCAAATTAAAAAAAACAATGTCAAATGCAAAACTAACAATAACCCATATGCATTACAGCAGAAATGCAAAGACCCAACAAAGTGAAGTTCTCAAACAAACAGAAAAAACAAAAACAGACTAATGCAATCCTTAAAATTCAGGAAAAAAAGGTATAAAATGCAAAACTGACAAGACCTACATGGAATCCAGCAGAAAATCTGACACCCAACAAAGTGAAGTTATCCCAAACGAAAAAAAATCCTCTGACCTGTGGTGGAGGAGAAGGATTGGTTTGTCCATCATAGTCCTCTGTTTCACTCCACGAAAGTGAGAGTGGGGAGAAAGGGCTGTTTCTAATGGTGACTAGTTTAGAGGAGCAATTGGCCCCACCTCCAAAAATCTGGGATCTTCTCCTTTTAGCACCCCATTTGAGAAAAAGCGTGTCTCCAAAATGGCAGAAGCTTAGCAGAGTCTCTGCTGCCTCCAGTTCTTCAGCTGTAAACTCTGCACCAATCCTCCTCCTGGGCTTTCTTTTGCACTCCATGGCAGCCATTACTGCTAGTGCCTCTTAAGATCATATGAATAATCGGAGAATGGTATGAAGAGAATAGATGAGAAGGCAATAGAGAAATGGGCTTATTCTTTTAAATGTAATCCTCCTCGTCGTCTGTACAATAAAAATTAAGTGTGCTGAAGAGCCAAAATCCATTGGAAGTGGACTGCTTAGTAGGCTAGTGCCACGGGGCACCTTGCCTTTCACCCCTGTGAAATTTTAGGGTTGCATCTGTTGTTCACACCCTTCGCAAGGATGTAAAAGGGGGATTGCCAACCAATACGAACAAGAATGAATGAAAGATTGGTTTTAGGGTCCATACTACCATGCAACAACCCAAAATATTTTGATATTATAAAGCCCTTGCCACGTCTGTAGGTTCTGTTTGTAACCCCTGCTCTCACTAAGTTTGCTCCTTTCAAGAGGATCATCAATGTGCCCGGTAATTGGCCTTAATAAATAAGCTTTTATTAAAAAAAACTCCATGGATGCCATTCTATATCCTACATTTCAGGAGGAAATTGTGGGTTATATGTGTTTTTATTGAATGATATAACTGATTTTTTTGGGTTATTGGGAAAAGATAAATATAGACATAAGAAATTAATTTTGAAAAAAAATAATGTTTGAGCATTTTTTTATTGGAGTTATGAATCCGTATGAGATATAATTGAGGGTTCATTCTCCGTAATAGATGAGAAGAAAAAACGAAAAAATATCAAACACAAAGGACACCACTTCCCAAAGAAGAGTACACCAAGAAAGAGGAGATGCAAGAAACCAAAAAAAACCGAAAGAACGGAATAATATAGGAATTCTTAGCAGAAAACAAAAAAACCAACAAAGATTCATCGAAAAAACTCCAAAGACAGGTGCGAAATAATTCATCCCCCAAAGCCAAGAGCAGCGAACCACCCACCAAAAGGGTTTAACTACAAGTTAGAATTGCTCATCACCCACGCCTAGAAAGGAGATCTCCCAGGGTCCATTGAGAACCATTGCAAATAAGAGAGTGTGCTTCTGCCTTCAGCGATTTCGCCTTTGATCTACATCCTTTTTTTTCGAAGAGGCACCAACATTCGCATGGCGCTTAGAAGCCCTTGTAGGGTGAGCCCAAAAAGAATACTTTTGAAGAGAGATCGATCGGGAGGCCATAGTCTCCTATAAAAAGTCTTCCACAAAAAGAATGATACGAAGCGAGGAGGGGGGACCTTAACATGCTAGGGGGAGAGAGGAGAGAACGTTGGGAGCACAAACCTAGAACACCCCTTAACAACACCTATCTTCTCAACAAAATTAAAAAAAAAAGTAATAAAATTTATCATAATTATACCACTTAAAATTTGAATCAAATTCCTTTTATATAAATATATTTTAATATTAAAAATATAATAATTCAATTTCATTATATTTTTTTAAATTTTATTAACTTACAACTTTCTTGAAATTTTTATGGATACCAACAACATCCAACAATATCTTAACACTTACAAATACTTCTTACAAAGATTTTACTACATATCATTTGTTTATGTTGATATCTCAATTATGTAGTCTTCTATTTTTCATATCCCTTAAATCACCCTTGAAAATGATTCTAAACAATAGTATTCATGAACTGAATGTTTTCCCTAAGGTACATTTATGGAAAAGGAGTGTATGAATCAAATATAAGATACCAAATTCAGGGAAATGAAGAGACATTACATTCTTGTCCTTATTTTTCTTGTGCATTTGAAGTAGCAGAACCCACTCCTTGAAACAAGGTAAAACCCCCCATTAACAGAAAAATTGATAACAACATGTACAATTGATATGAATTTTAATTGCAATCAAGGGGACAACACAACAATTTGCATAAATACAATTAATTTTAAGAGTAATGAATCGAATTAAGGAATGGACACAACATATAGAAATAAATTATAATGTAGATGAAGATTATTGAAGCCAATAATAATATAAAATAAGGGTAACAATTTTTAAGAAGAGATGTGAAGTTACAATGGGTAGCAATTTATTAAGTGAGTTGACAATATTTTGATTTTTATATTCGAATATCAATTCTTTTATATCTATTTTTAGTAGAAAATGAACAATACAAAAATTGAAAAGGGAAGTGATTGAACTTGGAATCTAAAAATTTATGTATCAAGTGTTTCCCAAGTAGTTGAGAGGTTTTGTCATGATCCAAAACTCATAAAAATATAAAGAAACATATTTATTATTTTTAGGTATTTTTATATGTTTTTGTATTTTACATTTTTTAGGCCCTTTAGAGTAAAATTCAAAGGTTAAACTTGGGATGACTTTGCCAAACAAATTGCACCACATAGTACTCATTTGAAGCTTTACAATGGATATAAGAAGTTGATATTTGGAGTTATTATTGAGGAATTTTGGCCCTAGCAAGGTGTCATATTAGTGATATATTATTTTTTCTATATTATGTCCAAAAGAATGCCTTGAACTACCACCTGGATCGTTCACTTGCCTTTGAGAAGTAATGGACTACATTGATCCTATTCTCGATTTATGATGAACAAAGGAAACTCCGAGTGTAGAAGTGATCACCTTCCACTTGACTAGTGTGATGATGCACTGTCACCAGACTGCAAACAGGGTAAACTGCAATATTTACTAAATATTTTCTCAAAAAAATATCATCTGGATTCTTTAAAAATTTGGACAGTTTACTCACGTGATATAAGGCTAAAAACCCATTAAATCTTGGAGAAAACAAAATTGTAGATTTAAAGATAAAACCCGATCTTCAAACCCTCATATATGTGATCGGTGACAATATAAAGGATGTTGTTGTCTTAGCAAAATCGAATAACCTTAGCACATTCACGAGGAAGGAGCTCATCACCAACCCAAACAAGCAACTTCTCATTGGCTGGAATAGGAAGATCTGTCGACTTGTGAACACTGCCACTCTATCCTCAAAAGCCTCAACAGCAACAACACAACCCCTTTATGTATAGTGAGTCGACGCATCCAACGGCCATCATAACTGGGCAACTCGCCTAACTCAATAACCAATTGAAATGTATGCAGACTAGTACACGAAACTATGTGCTTTGTATAGGACTTTTAACATTTCATTGTGTTCATATACAAATGCTTGAAATAATTTGAACTTGCATACCTTTGATGTAGCTTCATAACTTTGTCATAGACAGAATTTCTCAGACTTTCATTATACAAACATACATACATATGCCAGGCCTACGTCTTTACGCACAGGCATTTCTCCAACAGTTTCTTGCCTTTGGCATACAGTTCTCGACCCCTCTATTGTGCAAGCTCCAATGCAACGCAAAATCCTCCTCCATACAAAAATAAATGAATCCTTTTCAAAAACTCGAATCTATAGAAAACGCAGTCATACCATCCGTATATTCATCTCGCTCCCTCAAGGCTCGGCTTTCTCAAGATTCAACAACCCAAGATTCAGCTTTAATTCTACAGTCTTTCGCATTCTTTTAGCTCTTTTTCCAATATGCATTATATTCCTAAGCTCCTCCTTCTACTTGTAACCTCATTCAATTTCTCTCTTTGGTAGACTCCATTCTCTTGATCTCGACTCTCTCCTCCTCTTACGCCAGCTAACTTGCAGTTAATTTGTTTTATGGTTGTGTCAGGATCTTGCTCCACCAATTAGAGCACATATGATTACTTCTTGTATTAGCAACTAAACACGGAATTTAACCAAAATGATAAGTAACTAGAAATATGAAACAACACAGGAATATGAGAGACAATACACAATTGTATTAATAATCACTCAGAAGAAAATACAATAAAGAAGATGCCACTTCTTCTTCCACCTCAAAGGCTCGCCACACCTCAAGACCTTCTTCCCTCTCTCTCTCGGTCCCAACAATCAACTCCAATACAGAATTGATGTTCACCTCCACCAGTCAGAAACAACGCTGCCAGTACACCAAGTACACAACCGTACTCCAAGTAGACCTCCTACTCTCTACTACTACCTGCAAATCACCAGACCTTACTCACCATTGTAGATCTCCAAAAGAAGCCATGCACACCTGCTGACCAAGATCATACAAACACGAACCCTTCTGATTCTCCAAACCAGCACCCACACTTGGTACTGTGGCACTAGGAGGAACACACCATTGCTCTCCTCTCTCTGAAGGAGCTTATTTGCTCTCTTACTCTCTAGCACACAGTTTACAATACAACCCATGAGTCTATTATATAGATCTCATGCATACAATAATTAGACTATCTTAATTACAATAATTAGACGGGCAACTCAAGACTATAATTAGCCTTTAACATGCAAACTAATAGTCCAAAAATAGACTCTCCAAAATCTGCATGCAAACTGCATGTTCACGCACACAGGCTACTAACGTCGGCTCCTCCCTGACCGATGTCGACCGACTGGTAACCGACGTCGATTGCTTCTTCACTGCTATCTGACCGACGTCGGTTGATCAGACCGACGTCGGTTGCCCTGCAACTCATTCTGCAACTCTCTGCAACCTCCGCAATCTCTGTAACTCCTCATGTTTGCATCTTGGTGAAGCTTTTAGCTCCATAACCTAACAATCTCCCACTTGGAGATAAATAGCTGCACCTGTACCTATATCTATACACCATCTAATTTATTCCCTGGCTTGTATCCCTCTTCAAGATCAATCCTGAAGACCAACCACCACACAACCTGTGATGCTACACCTGTCATCCAAGTAACCTACCATATCCAAACCTACAAATCCATGTAGTGAAGACCTTGACCCTGCATAACATGAATCCCTGCTGCTGGTCCCTCTCAGATACCTAAGAATCCACTAAACTGCCCTCTAGTACTCCTTCCCCGAATTGGCTCCATACTTTCTGACAACTCCCACTGCTTGGGAAAACTCAGGTCTACACTAGACCTCATGTGATTTTGAACCCTGTTCTAAGCTAAGCTTGAACTATCTAGCCCTTGGTGTGCTTACCGATTCTGCATCCTGCATCTTGAACCCCGCCAACACCGTCTTCACATCAGCTCCCACTGGAGACAAAATCTCTATGTCTCTTATGCCAAAGAATTTCATTGCTCCAAATTCTTCATGACATACCTCTGAACTAACTTTACCTTTAGCTCAGTAAAACCCTGTATGTACAAACCTGCTAGCAAATCACCCACATACGGTAACAGAATAATGTTGCAATCATTATCCACCTGGTAAGTCAAACACAATGGTTACACTGACATTGACTGAAGCCCTGCTTTGTCATCTACCTGTCAAAACCTGTACCATTGTCCTACAGCTTCATCAAGACCATATACCTTGGCCTTCCGTCTCACGTATCCATCCACTCTCTTCTTCAACTTGGAAATCCATCCGTCTTTCAGTGCTTTCTTCCAGCTGACAACTTCACCAACAAACACATGTTTGGTTCTTCTCCAAGGACTCACACTCCTCATCCATGCCAAGCTCCCACTGTTTCTGGATTCTACCTGCATTGCCTCTTCACGTCTTCCTTGTTCTTGACCATCAATAAGCAATATAAAGAAGGTGAACAATGAATATGAGGTCCACTTACCCTTTCAGTCCTCTATATGAGCGTTTGAGACCTTTTTGACAGCTTACTGTCCGCCCACCATCCGTTCCAGTGACCGATCTCGGCCATCTCCCAGTCTGCATCCGACCGATGTCGGTTCCCTGCACTGAGCCTGACTATCGACGTCATTCCCTGGCTGACACCGGTATCCCTTCTGCCAACGTCAGTTCCTGTCTGATCGACATCGGTCTTCCTGTTGCCAACATCGGTTAATGTCTGACTGATGTCGGTACCTGTGTTCGCCTGTGAGTGATAACTTTTTACCTGCGAGCTCCTTTTGGGTCAAAACCCTATTCAAATCAACACAACCCTGCTCAGAATAATTCAGTCTCCTCCGCTAATCTCTGTCTGCCATCTCCTCCATGAACACCAAGGCTTTCCAGTTCTTAAGTTTGTCAAAAACATCTGTCTTTTGCTTAAGAACATGCATTCCCCTCCTACATATGTGACGAAGCCTACAAAGCCACATCTCTGCAACAGAACGTGAATCAGTAATATAAGTAGATAGATAAAGGATACCTACTTTCTTACCACCATCTAATTCAAGTGCATCCACTGTGAGAGTTACAGTGCATCTCCCATCACCCAACTTTCCTGAAGAAATTAGACTCATCTCCAAGACTAAGCCCTACATGACCTCCTTCAACACCTGTGTGTTATCCGTCTGCAATTTCAGCTTCACTTCCCCTTCGTCAATAATCTGACAAGGCTCACCAACCCCTAAATAAATCTCTCCAAAGTCTCCAAAGACATACCTATGAAAAGATGCTCTATTTCGGGCTACATGGAAAGAGCCAAAAGAATCTGTAAACAAAGATTCTACTTTATCCAGAGCAACCTATGCAACAACACCTGCAACATCTGCTTCTACACGCTGATCTTCTACCGACCAACAATCTCCTTTTACCTACTCTTTCTTTCCATCAATCAGACCATTTGTGCTATTCAGTTTCTCCATTCGTAGCTTACTTTCTTCTGCCATTGCTATACTCCCACTCAATCTGAAACCCCTGAGAGTGCCCTGTAATAAAAAACACTACCAGATCTGAAACCACCTGTTAGTCAACCCAACCAAAAGCTCTGATACCACTTGTCAGGATTTTGCTCCACTAATTAGAGCACATATGATTACTTCTTGTATTAGCAACTAAACACAGAATTTAACCAGAATGATAAGTAACTAGAAATATGAAACAACACATGAATATGAGAGACAATACACAATTGTATTAATAATCACTCAGAAGAAAATACAATAAAGAAGATGCCACTTCTTCTTCCACCTCAAAGGCTCTCCACACCTCAAGACCTTCTTCCCTCTCTCTCTCAGTCCCAACAATCAACTCCAATACAGAATTGATGTTCACCTCCACCAGTCAGAAACAACGTTGCCAGTACACCAAGTACACAACGGTACTCCAAGTAGATCTCCTGCTCTCTGCTGCTACCTGCAAATCACTAGACCTTACTCACCATTGTAGATCTCCAAAAGAAGCCATGCACACCTGCTGACCAAGATCATACAAACACGAAGAACCCTTCTAATTCTCCAAACCAGCACCCACACTTGGTACTGTGGCACTAGGAGGAACACACCATTGCTCTCCTCTCTCTGAAGGAGCTTATTTGCTCTCTTACTCTCTAGCACATAGTTTACAATACAGCCCATGAGTCTATTATATAGATCTCATGCATATAATAATTAGACTATCTTAATTACAATAATTAGACACGCAACTCAAGACTATAATTAGCGTTTAACATGCAAACTAACAGTCCAAAAATAGACTCTCTAAAATCCGCATGCAAACTGCATGTTCACGCACACAGGCTACCGACGTCGGCTCCTCCCTGACCGATGTTGGCCGACTGGTAATCAACATCGGTTGCTTCTTCACTGCTATCTGACCGACGTCGGTTGATCAGACCGACGTCGGTTGCCCTGCAACTCATTCTGCAACTCTCCACAACCTCCGTAACTCCTATTTGCATCCTGGTGAAGCTTTTAGCTCCACAACCTAACAGGCTGGTCCAACGGATTTGATCAAAAAGGAAATCAAAATCCTTTTCAATCTCCTTGAATCGTGCATTATCCTATAAAGGCTCAACTACTCATCTAATAAGGGAATTCTTCAACTATGCTTGACTCCACGCCATTCGTGGATGATTACAACAATAATAGGATTATTGAAATCCTTTGACAACTAATAAATCCATACAAAACATATTTAGGCCTAATTTCTCCTCCACATGACAAGTATGAATATTTGAAAATATAACTTGGAGGAAAACTTGCTTAGGTTAATGCCTATCGAAGTCTTATTCAACTAGTCCTTGTTAGATGCTCCTGCATCATACTCTCCCTCTAGAAAGGATTCGAACCTTAGTTCAAATGAACTACTTCCTCCATGCATTAGTCTTCACTATATACCTAGATCCCAAGGTCTTGTTGTGAATGCCAATGCTGGTGTTTGTCTTTGATAGTCTTTGTCTTTCATCTTCTTGCTTTTCTTCCTTTTTTGGTATGTTCTTCTCCTCATCTCCTTTTCAGCTGTTATGTCCCATCTCCATGCTTCATTCTCATACATGTCTTTAAGATCTTCTTGATCTTCTTGGTTCAAAAATTTGTCCATTGAACTATGGACTTCATTCATCTCCACAACTTTAATACCTATATTCAAAACATCAAAGGCAATGTTAGAAGTAAAAACTTGAGACCATAAAGTCTATTGGTTGCCTCCACTCTTCTGCTCTTTGGCCAAAACTGCCTTTGCCTCTTTAGTGTGCTCTTTTCTTGCTTCACTCTCACCAGTGGTGTTCTCATCATGGTTTGTGCCTGTATGTAGCTCTCTTGAAGAACTAAAGAGCTCTTCCAACATTCTCATTTCTTCCTTTAGTGAGCTCTCATCTATCTCCCCATTCACTTCATCAAACTTGGGCTTGTCAACTTGAAAGATTGCTTGTCCTTTACTTGTCTTGTACCTCATTTCATTCTTTCTTGGCTTGTTTTCATACAAATCAAATCCTTCATTAATATACTCATCAAAAACAATTGGAGCAATATTACCTTGTGTCTCCTTGCTCTTTTCAATCTCTGCTTGAAGCCATCTTGTTTGTTCTTTATTTTCAATGAGGCATTGCTTTGCTGCATACTCTCCTCTTTCCTCATCATCCATCCATTTGGAACTCTCTCATTGCTGAATATTAGTCCTCATAGACAATTTCCATACCTCATTTTCCATAAAAAGATCATTAAATGATTCAAAAACATCATTATCCCATTCATTGCAAGCAATTGACTTACCTTTCATCTTTGTATCCTCATGCTCTACTTCATTATTCTTTAAGAAGTTTTCTTTCTCACCTTTAGCCATCCATACCTTCTTCATAGCTTTAGGATGACACTTGTTCAATTCACCAACCAATTTCTTCTCTTTGACATCTTCATGTTGTCTTGCTTGATAGCTGGCCTTGCTCACTTTGCATTCTACCTCTTCCTTCATGCTTTATATTTGCTTCTTGCTTGAGTCTTCATTTTGATTGAGCTTTATGTCCTTTATATTTGTCTTCTCAAACCATGTAGGCATCCTGCATCCAGGCTCTTGTACCAACACTTCCTGTTGCTTGGGAGTTTGCTTCTTCCACCATTTAGGCATCACATATCCATGGTTAATTGGAAACTTCACCTTTCTCTTTGCTTCTCTAACATGCATATCAATAGTTTCATGCTTATAAGAATAAGAAAAATCAATTTTGGAATTCACCTTTTCCTCCTTAATGGGCTGCTGCATTAGTTCTTTGACTTGCATAGCTTCTTGATTGTTTGTACTTTTTTCTTCCTTTATGCTTGACTGTTCTCTTGCCTCTTCTTGGATTTCAATGGCATCATGGAAGTCATCTTCATCTTCCATCCCTTCTCTTGCTTGTATGGGTTTCTCAACATCTCCCTCATGCATTAACCAATGCATCTCTTCTTCTTTATCATCAACAACAAACTCACTTCTCTTTCTTGCACATTCACTTGTGCACTTGGTGTCTCTTCTTGCACAAATCTCTTCATTCTTCAAGGCCTTTCTTTTGACCTTCACAAGGCTGCTCATACCTATGATTACCCATGCAAAGACAACATTAGATATAAAAATAAGAGACCACAAGGTCCTTATGAGTGCTCTCTTCACCAACACTCTCATCTTCTCAAGTGTTCTTCCTGACACTTTATCTTTTTTTTCTTCTCTTCTCTTGTTCTCCACAATGAGAACATTTTTCACAATCTCTTCCTCTTTTTGTTGCTCTCTTGGCAACCTTCTTATCTTCTTCGAGCCTCTATGGGCTTCTCTCTTCTTGGAAATCTCATTTTGCCTTCTTCTCCTCTTCATTAGGAGATCTATTGGCCACTTCAACCTCTTCCTCATTGGCCATACCCATGCTTGCTTGTCCATTTGCATCCAAGACTCATATCTGTCTGCAAACTTAGCTAAATCTCTTTTCAAACTATCAATCTCTTTATCAATTTGAATACTGGTCATACCTTTCTTCTTTTGGATGCTTGTTTTCTTCTTGTTACTCTCATGTACCTTGCTGCTCTGTAGTGTCTTCAACAATACTTCCATTTCTGAGATCTTCACCCAAGTCTTTTCCACCTTGGTCTCTTGATCCCTTCAGGTCTTCACCTAGGTCTTTTGCACCCTAGTCTTTTGGTCCACTTGTCTCACCCAAGCCTTTCTCCTTGACTGGTCTTTTGACAATTTCCTTGATCTCACCTAGGCCTTTTGCATCCTAGTCTTTTGATCCTCCTTAATGGCTTTATTGAGCTTCACACTGAGTTAATGGTCTGCAATATGACACTACTTTAACCAAATATCAATAATTTCACACATCCAAGCTTACCTTGCTTTGGATCTTTCTCTTGATCATTCACTTGCTCCCTTACTTTTGAGCTTTCCAAGCTTCTCTTCTCTCTTGTCAAGCCTCAATGGCTTTAAGACTTCCTTTTCACCTGTTTGCTTCTCAAACACAATAAACTCAAATCAAATATCAAAGGTTACTCATACCTTTCCTCCACAGGGTCTTCTAGTGCTTTGTCCTGTTGATCCTTTTTCCAAATCCTATAATAACTCTTTATTGATGAAACATCATTAACAAATGCAACCATTCCAAATATCTCTTTGGCTCTGATACCAAAATTGATGCACTGTCACCAGACTGCAAATAGGCTAAACTAAAATATTTACTAAATATTTTCTCAAAAAAATATCATCTGGATTCTTCAAAAATTTGGACAGTTTACTCACGTGATATAAGGCTAAAACCCCATTAAATCTTGGAGAAAACAAAATTGTAGATTTCAAGATAAAACCTGATCTTCAGACCCTCATATATGTGATCGGTGACAATATAAAGGATGTTCTCGCCTTATCAGAATCGAATAACCTTAGCACATTCACGAGGAAGGAGCTCATCACCAACCCAAACAAGCAACTTCTCATTGGCTGGAACAGGAAGATCTGTCAACTTGTGAACACTGCCACTCTATCCTCAAAAGCCTCAACAGCAACAACACAACCCCTTTATGTATAGTGATTCGACGCATCCAACGGCCATCATAACTGGGCAACTCGCCTAACTCAATAACCAATTGAAATGTATGCAGACTAGTACATGAAACTATGTGCTTTGTATAGGACTTTTAACATTTCATTGCATTCTTATACAAATGCTTGAAATAATTCAAACTTGCATACCTTTGATGTAGTTTCATAACTTTTTCATAGACAGACTTTCATTATACAGACATACATACATATGCCAGCCCTATGTCTTTACGCACAGGTATTTCTCTAACAGTTTCTTGCCTTTGGCATATAGTTCTCGACCCTCTATTGTGCAAGCTCCAATGCAACACAAAAGCCTCCTCCATACAAAAATAAATGAATCCTTTTCAAAAACTCGAATCTATAGAAAACGCAGTCATACCATCCGTATATTCATCTCGCTCCCTCAAGGCTCGGCTTTCTCAAGATTCAACAACCCAAGATTCGGCTTTAATTCTACAGTCTTTCGCATTCTTTTAGCTCTTTTTCCAATATGCATTATATACCTGAGCTCCTCCTACTTGTAACCTCGTTCAATTTCTCTCTTTGGTAGACTCCATTCTCTTGATCTCGACTCTCTCTTCCTCTTACGCTAGCTAACTTGCAGTTAATTTGTTTTATGGTTGGTCTAACGGATTTGATCAAAAAGGAAATCAAAATCCTTTTCAATCTCCTTGAATCGTGCATTATCTTATAAAGGCTCAACTACTCATCTAATAAGGGAATTCTTCAACTATGCTTGACTCCACGCCATCCGTGGATGATTACAACAATAATAGGATTATTGAAATCCTTTGACAACTAATAAATCCATACAAAACATATTTAGGCCTTATTTCTCCTCCACATGACAAGTATGAATATTTGAAAATATAACTTGGAGGGAAACTTGCTTAGGTTAATGCCTATCGAAGTCTTATTCAACTATTCCTTGCTAGATGCTCTTGCATCATGTGACCAACCCAAAACACATTTTTACTGATTCTACAAATTTTGGATATGTGGTGTCGTGAACCCGACATTTGCTTATGGTGAACTGCGAAATATGTCCTATGTACCCAAGACCAAAAATTTTGGGCCTCATTTTTGCCTTTATAGGTGTTTGAAATCCTTGACCATATCTACCAAGGCGTTGACCCGTGTATCCCATCTTTTTCAATATCTTCAAACCAATCCCCATGGTGTGTTTTTCAAAAAAATTAACTGAACCTAATGGATGATCACAAACACAAAAATTAGAAGGGTTTACCATGTACTCCAATGTTTTTCTCAAAGTATCTCTTGTTGTACTTTTCCTAGTTTGCAAATCCTTGCACTCTATTTTAAATTCAGTCAATGTTTCCTCCTTTGCAACCAATTCTTCATGAAGATTCTATGTGGTGTGCTTACATCTTTTATCTAATTGAAGCAATCCCTAAATAATCAGATCTCCTAAGAAAAGAAAATTATACTTCATATCAACAATTTGCTCCACAACAAGATTGAGGTGGTCATACAATTGTTGGTTCTAGTCCATTAGTTGTTGATTTTCACGAGGAGCAATTTGTGCTCATTGTGGGAGTTAGAAGGCACCTCTACATATTGGTGTTTGTCAAATATGACAACTTTCTTTGCAACAATCAAATATGTTTTGGTTGGATGGATTACCTCTGAAATTATTTAATACTACTTTCCCAAATTGATGATGACAACACGAGCTCTAGAGTGGTAAACACCATATCGACTCCACATGAAAGGTTGGCAAAAAACAACATCACACACTTTGAGGAATAACACATTGCAAAGCACTTCATCTCAAAATGGCATGAACATATACAAAAGCAGACATTGTCATCTAACATGTATGTCTCTACTCTGGTTCACCCAATGAAATATTATGAAAGAGGATGAGGTATCATTAGCTAATTGAGTTGTTTGATGACATCCTCTAAAATCAAGTTCTAACTTCCATTGTCTAGAATAAAATGTATAGATGTTCCATTCAACCAAAGTTGGTAGTGGAATAGATGTTTATGTGTCTTATAGCACTACATGTGGCACTCATGATGTGGCAATAAAAGAGTAAGGATCAACCATTATGATTATGTTTCCATTGTACTTTATAGTCGGTTGTGTCAACATTGATGGTAAAAATGGTATTTGATCCAAAACTCAGAAGTTCTGGTTGATAAATATTTCAATAGCATAGAAATAACACAGTAACAATGAATTCTCTGAGAAGAGATGTAGTATTACTCAAAATCGTAATACAAATATAGGCTTATCTCTGGGAAGAGATGAGAAGTTCTGGTTGATAAATTTTTCAATAGCATAGAAATAACACAGTAACAATGAATTCTCTGAGAAGAGATGTAGTATTACTCAAAATCGCAATACAAATATAGTCTTATCTATGGGAAGAGATGTCTGCCTTCCCATTTCGGGTTACAATGCATTTATACATATTTTGAAAGCATGGGGAGATTGAATCGCTCAAGGAATTAACGGGTGACGATTTAAGATTGAGTGGCTCGAGGAAATAACTGTCACTGACAATTTGACTTCCAAGAATTAAAACAATACAGTGCTCGAGGACATAACGGGTGAGGATTTAAAACAATACAAAATTTGAGGAATTAACTATCACCTGAATGGTCACCTAAATTGTTGCCCGGATCATTCCTCCCTCCTTGAAAAGCAATGGTCCCCATTGCATCAATATTCCCCGTCAGGTGGGGTAGTTGTGTCTTGATTTGATTCTCTGTGAGCCACTCACCTTAGTGGCTAAGTTGGCCTCTTCTGACCACTCAATACAACGAAATAGAGCGTCCTCTTGTTGTCTTCATCCAAGTACCCACAATCTGATCCTCCTCTACTAGAGCAAAACTCTGTGGATCAAGCTCATCAATGTCTAATTGTTATGCCACAACTGAAGTGTCCAATAGAGGTGGGTGATATGGTTTGAGGAGCTCCACATTGAATATTGGATGCAGACCAAGGTAGGCTAGTAGGTTCAACTCAAAAGCATTTTCTGCAACTTTTCTGGTGATGGTGTATGGACCATATTGTAGAGGCCAAATCTTTCTGTGTGGGCCTACAAGCCATTCCTTTTAAAGCCGTAACCAAACCTTGTCACCCACAGCAAAATGGTGTGCAATCTTATGTTTGTCATGGCATTTCTTATACTTCTGATTCATCTTCTCCAGGATGTCATGAACTTGTTGTTGGATGTGTTGCATTTGTTCAATAAAATTTGTTGCTTTTGCTGCCTCAAAACTTCCATGAGGTGTGTATTCCATGGTGGAAAATGGAACAGCTATATCAATTGGTGCCATGGGTTGGAACCCAAAACATACTTGGAATGGACTATGCTTGGTTGAGCTGTGCAATGCCCGATTGTATCCATGTTGTATGAAAGAAAGTCCCTCATCCCATGTGCGTGGATGTTTGGAGTGATACATCTGAATCATGTGAACAATAAAGTGGTTTACCACCTCTGTCTGACCATTAGTCTATGGATGGAAGACTGTGGACTTCTGTAATGATCTTGATATTCAATATATGCAAAAATACCCTTAAGGTAGGAAAACACCATATAATACTCTTTTAGGAAGGAATAAATCCACAATGTCTCTTCGAGGGGACAACCTCCAATATCCTCTTACAATAGAAGACTCAATGCTTACTTGATATATTTACCATGATATTCATCTTCTATATATATACATCTATCTAACCCATGGATGGGTAACCTCCTAATCCAATGTAGGCTGACCATTACCCAATGTAATATTTTCACAAGTTACTCTATTATCCTAATATATTGTACCCATATAACTAAGGGGATGTGTGCCACATGTTGGCATCTCCATTAGCCCATATATCATATCCCTAGGTACATAACATTCCTTCCCTCCTTGACATGTTTCGTCCCCAAAACATAGGAAGAAACCAAATAATGAGTGTGCTTCAAATCATTGCACACTTGTCTCCAATCTCGATCATCTAGCCATCCATATGTGATCTTGGCAGGTGATAGCTCTCCAAGCTTGTTTCCAAATTTTATTGTGCTCCTTTGATTTTGTTCATGATCATAATTATACTGCTTTGGTGTCCAAGCATAATTATTCCTCTTTTTATTCTATGTACCATATTCTGTTGCGCTACTCAGATTCCAACCATGACCATAGTAGGTATTCTTCCATGCATAGTCATAGTGTTTTCCCCATTCATTCCATGTGCCATAGTATTTTTTCTTTGGATTCCATGCATATCCATAATGATTGGAAATTTTATTTCCTGTATAGACAAAATGATTGTTGTTATGACACTTCCTTACCTGGTTCCATGATTGTTTCCTCTCATGATGATGTGGGTGTCTATATACCTCAACCTTTTCCAATACTTTGACCTGATCCACCTTTGCTTCTACCTCTTCCACCTTTTCCTTCTTTGTCTCTTGAGTAGATGAATTGTTCATTTGTAGTGTGTCTTTATCTATATCATCTGAATCTTCATCATGATCTTCATCACTTGTTTCAATCTCATCCTTATGATCTACCTAGATTATTATTGGTGCCTTTTTCACTATGATATCTTGTAAAGTGATCTTCTTTTTCTTATACCAAAACTTCATGAAATTTTTCTGAACATTGATATTCATTGTTCCCAAAGTCTCTAACCATAGATATCCAAGAACTATATCCATATCATCCATATCCAAAGCATAAAAATCTGAATGCAAAACATATTTTTCCATAATGAGCTTCAGATCTTCAAACATTGAAATATTCTTACCATCTACTTGAACCTCCTTGATATTCTTTGCTTGAACATGTAGATGTTTGGCCACATTTATGTTAATGAAGTTATACTTGCTGGTAGGGTTTGTGGACACAACCACCTTCTTCTTTTGAATGCATCCATGAAATTGAAAAATTGACTCAGATTTCTTTGGAGCCAAATTATTTGAACTCTTCTTTTCTTCTTCTTCTTTATATGCTTCTTCTACTTCTTCTTCTTATTGTTCTTCTACTGATTCTTCTATTTCTTCTTCTTCTTTTTCTGCTTCTTCTTCTTCTACTGCTTCTTCTTTTTCTACATCCTCTTTTTCGTTTATATCCCATCGATCTAGGAAGGTTTTCTCCATTGCTTCCAATGAAGAATATTGTTGTGCAAAGCTCAATTCATTAGTCCACCAATGTTTTGCAAGCCCAGACAAAGAAAAACATAATTCTATTTTCCATAAAATTTTCTTAGTATTCTTCTCCTTAAAATTGAGCCACCATTCTCTAGCATCAACATCATCTTCCCCTGAAAATTTTTGCAACTCCATGATTCACAAAAAAAAAATTAAGGTTCATGAAACCCTAAAATATCAAAACTGATCCATAAAATCACAACAAATCACTCCAAACAACTCGAAAAATTCTAAAATTTTGATTGTACTTCTCTTAAATCTGCTTACATCTCTAGTAAAAATTTTGAATAAAAATTCATTATATTTCGGAAGATATAACGAAATTATTATAAACCCTAAAATATCAATAACTCCCTCAAAACGAATCAAAAAATTCTAAAATTTTTACTACGCTTCTATTATATTTTCTTACATCTTTAGTAAAAATTTCAAATAAAAATTCCTTATATTTCAGAAGATATAGTGAAATTAGTGTTTCGCTCCACACAAATTGTCCAAATCGAAGCTCTAATACCACTTGTAATGATCTTGATATTCAATATATGCAGAAATATCCTTAAAGTAGGGAAACACCATATAATACTCCTTTAGGAAGGAATAACTCCACAAATGTCTCTTCAAGGGGACAACCTCCAATATCCTCTTACAATAGAAGACTCCATGCTTACTTGATATATTTACCATGATATTCATCTCCTATATATATACATCTATCTGACCCATGGATGGGTAACCTCCTAATCCAATGTAGGCTAACCATTACCCAATGTAATACTTCCACAAGTTACTCTATTATCCTAATATATTTTACCCATATAACTAAGGGGATGTGTGCCACATGTCGGCATCTCCATCAGCCCATATATCATATCCCTAGGTACATAACAACTTCATCAGCTTAGTATCCATCATCTTCCATAGAGTGGACCACAAGATGCTCAGGAACCTGCTATCTCGATCTGAGACAATGGACTTGGGGAGACCAAAATGGAGCCATACATGACTAAAATATAGTTGAGCAGTTTCCTCAGCAGATATATTTTTCTTACAAGCAAGCATGATAGCCATGCTTGAAAAATGATCAACTACCACAAAATACATTCCTTGCCATGCTTGGAAGTGGGCAAACCTAAGAGAAAATCCATTGAGATGGATTCCCAAGGACTGATTGGTTCTGGAAATGGCGTGTACAATCCTTGCTTCTTATTTGTTGGCTTGGCTATTGCACATGGGGTGCAAGATTTGAGATATCTTTCCACATCTTTCCGCATATGGGGCTAGTAGAAGTGTTTTTGAAGAACTGCCCATGTCTTTTCGATACCAAAGTGTCTAGCTATCCTACTGAAGTGTGCTTCCCATATCATCTTTTGTTGCTTTGCAATAAGAACACAGATGTGCCCCATATGGAAGAGGACATTATCTTGCAAATAGAAGTCAGAAACATGTTCACCATTTTGGAGCACTTGATATGTATCAGCAAAGGTAGGATCTGCTTCATACAGAGCACCCCAAGTGGCAGTCTCAAGTCTGCATAGGTCAAGAATTGTTGTGAGTGTAGTAATTTTTGGGCAGCTCAGACAACCTACAGCTGTATTTGAGCTCCCCTTTTTGTGTTTGATTATCAGGTGGAATTATTGAAGATATGTGGCCCACTTTTGGTGCCTCTCATTTCGTAGTTTGCTTTGTGTCTGGATGAATTCCAATGGTATGTGGTCAGTGTGGATGACCGTCTCTTTCCCCAAGATGTAGTGTTTCCAGTGTTTGCAGGCTTGCACAATGGTATAGAGCTCCTTATCATATGTTGGATATTTCCTAACTGTATCAGTGAAAGTTTCATTGTGGTATGCAATAGGATGGCCATGTTGCATGATGAAAACTCCCATGGCATATTCAAATGCATCTGTCATCAACTTGTTAGGGTGTGGAGCTAAAAGCTTCACCTAGGAGCACAGTTATCAGGTTTGGGTCTACACAGACACCGGCATCGGTTAGGAGCAACCGACGTCGGTCACAGGCAGTTGCAGAGATGCCGATGTCGGTAGAGGGTCGGCCGACGACGGTCACAGACAAGCAGCAGGAACCGACGTCGGTTACCTGCGTGTCCAGAAAGCTATTTCCGTGGATAGAAGCGAGTGTTTGCATGATAAGTTTGAGTTGAAGTCTCAAGCTCGCGTCTCTATTGTTAGCAATACTATTTTTAGAGCCCTTGTTCAAGTGGCTTAACTGCTTGTTGGTTGTACATGCTCAAGTCTCCTAATTCTATATGTAGAATTAGATCTTCCTAGCTTATTGTAGTTTTTGTAGTGGATTATTGTAGTTGGGTGAATTATTGTAATTCATTGTGTGTGAAGAACAATACAGAATTGAATCAATCCAGGCTTGTTGGAGTTGATTGTTCTTGAGAGAGAGAGCTCTTGAGGAATAGAGATCTATTGAGAGATCTATACATCTAGGAGAGGTGTGGAAGAAAGAATCTTTCTTCAATTGTATTCCTTTTGTAAAGAGTTTGTTAATACAAGTTTTCAGGGTGTTTTCTTGTATCTCTTGTTCTTGTTATTATCATTCTAATTACTTGTCAATCTGGTTTAATTCCACGTTTATTGCTGTCACAATTGTAATCTATTGTTGGATTGATCCCCCAATAAGTGGTATCAGAGCCTTGGTTACAGGTTCAGAGCTTGATAATTGGTATCAAAGTTCAGGTTCACTAACAGGTGGTTCAGATCTGTGTAGTGTGTATTGATTACAGGTTCTCACAGGAGTTTCTGTAGGGATTTCTGTTTGAGTGGGAGAAGCAATGGCAGATGAAAGTAAATTGAGAATGGAAAAGTTCAATGGCAAAAATTACCAACACTAGAGAATGAAGATAGAGGACTATCTGTATCAGAAAGATCTCTACTTACCGTTAGGAGGTGTTGCAAAGAAGCCCAAAGACATGGAGGATGAAGAATGGGAAGTTCTTGACAGAAAGGCTCTAGGGTCTATAAGACTGAGTCTAGCATCCACTATGATATCCAATTTATCACAGGCAAAGTCTACGATAGAGTTGATGACTACGTTAGCAAATTTGTATGAAAAACCCTCAGCTTCTAATAAGGTATATCTTATGAAGCAGTTATTTAATTTGCATATGAATGAAGGTGGATCTGTTTCTACTCATCTGAATGATTTCAATGGAATTGTGAATCAGTTAAGTTCAGTGAATATAGTGTTTGATGATGAAATAAAAGCTCTTTTGATATTATGTTATTTGCCTGAAAGCTGGCATGGCTTAGTAATGGCAGTAAGTAATATTGCATCTGCATCAAATATTTTGAAAGTAGAGGATGTTGTTAGTGTTATCTTGAATGAGGAAATACGCAGGAAAAGCACAGAAGAGGCATCTGGGAATGCTTTAAGTTTTGAGAGCAGGGGAAGGCAGAAAGAGAAGAGCAAGAAAGGCAGATCAAGATCCAAGTCAAAGGGGAAAGGCAGATCTAAATCCAGAAATGGCAGAAGGCCACAATGCTAGAATTGTGAAAAGATGGGGTACATAAGCAGAGATTGTTGGTCAAAGCCTAAAGAGGACAATCAGCATGAAGGAAAGGAAGAAGCCAAGATTGCAGGTATTGCACAGGATGCTTTAATTTTCTCTCTGCATAATAATATAGAATCTTGGGTATTAGATTCTGGTGCATCTTTTCATGCTACTCCTAACAGGGAATATTTCAGTGACTATATCCATGGAGATTTTGGAATAGTGTATCTAGGGGATGATGAGCCCTGTAAAATAATTGGCAAAGGTAAAGTGCAGCTAAAGATGCAGAATAGCAACACATGGGTGTTGAGAGTTGTGATGCATGTTCCTAGCTTGAAGAGAAATTTGATTTCTGTAGGAAAGTTAGGGGATGAGGGTTGTACAGTAACTCTCACAGCAAAATCTTGGAAGGTGACCAAGGGTGCACTTGTTATGGCCAGAGGTAAGAGAGAAGGTACTCTCTATTTGTGTAATTGTGTTACTAACAAATCTCCTTCTGTATTATCTACTTCAGATGTGGACGCTAAATTGTGGCACTCAAGGCTTGGCCACATGAGCGAGAAGGGGATGTCAATTCTTAAGTCCAAAGGTATGATTTTAGATTTAAAATGCATAGATCTAGAGTTTTGTGAGCACTGTGTATTTGGAAAACAGAAAAGGGTTAGTTTTCTCAAAACTGGGTCTACTAAGAAGAGGCACAAGTTGGAGCTTGTTCACACAGACGTGTGGGGACCAGCTCAGGTTGCTTCCATTAGAGGATCACAGTACTATGTATCTTTCATAGATGATGCTACAAGGAAGGTATGGATCTATTGTATTAGAAAGAAATCTGATGTATTTGAGACTTTTAAAGTTTGGAAAGCTATGGTTGAGAATGAAACTGGTAAAAGATTAAAGTGCCTGGTGGTGAGTTCTGCAGTCATAAGTTCAGAGATTATTGTTACATGCATGGAATCTGTAGGCAAAGGACGGTTCCAAGGACACCTCAGCAGAATGGAATTGCTGAAAGGATGAATAGGACAATAATGGAGCATGCAAGATGTATGAGATTGCATGCCGGTTTGCCCTTACAGTTTTGGGCACAAGCTGTTGACACTGCAGTATACCTGATTAACAGAGGACCCTCTACAGCTCTGGATGGTGGTATTCCAGAAGAGGCATGGACAGGTAAAAAGGTTAATCTCTCATATCTCAAAGTTTTTGGTTGTGAAGCCTTTGTGCATATAGATAAGAAAAATAGAAAGAAGCTTGATGCTAAGTCTATGAGATGCACGTTTATTGGCTATGGCTCAGATGATTTTGGTTACAGATTGTGGAATATAGAAACTAACAAGGTAATCAGGAGCCGTGATGTTGTTTTCAATGAAAGAGTGATGTATTGTGATCAGCTAAGGAAGTTGAATCAGTCTGAGCAGAGCAATGGTGAATTGGATGAGGTGAAAGTCCAAGATGAGCTCACGGGAAAAATAAATAATCACTTGCAGGAAAACACAGAGACCGACGTCGGCAGGTTAGGAACCGGCATCGACAGGACAGAAACCGGCGTCGGCCATACAGAGAGCGACGTCGGCCGTACAGGTACCGAGGTCGGTCAGGCAGAACCGATGTCGGCTAGTAACAGGTCTGCAGGTGACCGAGGTCGGTCACTATCAGAGAATTTAGGTGGACAACGTGTTGTGAACGAGTCTCAGACACCCATCAGGAGGTCAGAAAGGGTGAGTAAGCCTCCAATTAGATATTCTCCTTCTTTATTTTACTTATTGCTAACTGATGGTGGAAAACCAGAGAGTTTTGAAGAAGCAATACAGGTGGAGTCCAAGAGTGAGTGGGAGCATGGCATGGTTGAGGAGTTGGAGTCCTTAAGAGAGAACCAAACATGGGATTTGGTTGAATTGCCAGCTGGTAAGAGAACACTCAAGAACAGATGGACCTACAGGTTGAAAGAAGGTGAGAATGGACAGATGAGATACAAGGCTAGATTAGTGGTAAAAGGATTTTCACAAAAGCCAGGTATTGACTTTGGTGAGATTTTTTCTCCTGTTGTTAAAATGACTTCAATAAGGGTTGTATTGTCTTTGGTTGCTTTTGAGGATTTGCATCTTGAGCAGCTAGATGTTAAGACAACGTTTCTTCATGGAGATTTGGATGAGGAAATATATATGGAACAACCAGAAGGATTTGAGGTCAAGGGTAAGGAGAAGTTTGTGTGCAGGTTGAAGAAAAGCTTGTATGGCCTCAAGCAAGCTCCTAGGCAATGGTACTTAAAATTTGACAGGTTTATGACTGAGCATGGCTACAGTAGGTGTCAATCAGACCATTGTGTGTATTTCAAGAGATTTGATAATGGTAGATATATTATTCTATTGTTGTATGTAGATGATATGCTGGTTGCAGGATCTCACATGCAGGATATCTCAGAGCTTAAGGTAAAATTAGCTCAAACGTTTGCTATGAAGGATTTGGGAGCAGCAAAAAAAATCCTTGGCATGAGCATTAAGAGACATAGGAAAAATCACAGGTTGATATTGTCTCAAGAAGATTATGTGGACAAGGTGTTGAAACGGTTCAATATGCAGGATGTTAAACCGGTAAGTACACCTTTGGCTGGACATTTTAAGTTGAGTAAAGAACAATGTCCTAATTCATATGATGAGGTAGAGTACATGAGTAAGGTTCCATATTCTTCCGCAGTAGGGAGTTTGATGTATGTAATGGTGTGTACTAGACCGGATATTGCCCAAGCAGTGGGAGTGGTAAGTATATGGCCAATCCAGGTAAGGAACATTGGAAAGCAGTTCAGTGGATCCTTAGATATCTAAGAGGAACTAGAAGTAGGCACTTGTGCTATGGAGGTTCAGATACTTCTCTACATGGTTATGTAGATTCAGATATGGCAGGTGATTTGGATGGCAGGAGGAGCACTACAGGTTATGTTTTTACTGTAGGTGGAACGGCGGTTAGCTGGATATCTAAGTTGCAGAAGGTTGTTGCCTTGTCAACTACAAAAGCAGAGTATATTGCAGCCACAGAAGCTAGCAAAGAGATGATATGGATGACACGATTCATGAATGAGCTTGGTAGGGAGCATGAGAGTTGTAGATTGTATAGTGACAGTCAGAGTGCAATCCATTTGGCTAAGAATTCAGCCTTTCATTCAAGAACAAAGCACATACAGCTAAGGTATCACTTCATACGACAGGTATTGGAAGATGGTGAGTTGAAGCTGGAGAAGATCCATACAGATAGGAATCCTGCTGATATGTTAACCAAGCCAGTTACAAAGGAGAAGTTGAATCTTCATTCAACTTTTGTTGGTCTTCATGATTGAGTTGAAGATGGAGGAGCTAGAAGATGTTGCTGTACAGGTACTGGTGCAGCTGTTTATCTCCAAGTGGGAGATTGTTAGGGTGTGGAGCTAAAAGCTTCACCTAGGAGCACAATTATCAGGTTCGGGTGTACACAGACACCAGCGTCGGTCAGGAGCGATCGACGTCGGTCACAGGCAGTTGCAGAGACGCCGACGTCGCTAGAGGGTCGACCGACGGCGGTCACAGACAAGCAGCAGGAACCGACGTCGGTTACCTGCGTGTCCAGAAAGCTATTTTCGTGGACAGAAGCGAGTGTTTGCATGATAAGTTTGAGTTGAAGTCTCAAGCTCACGTCTCTATTGTTAGCAATACTATTTTTAGAGCCCTTGTTCAAGTGGCTTAATTTCTTGTTGGTTGTACATGCTCAAGTCTCCTAATTTTATATGTAGAATTAGATCTTCCTAGCTTATTGTAGTTTTTGTAGTGGATTATTGTAGTTGGGTGAATTATTGTAATTCATTGTGTGTGAAGAACAGTACAGAATTGAACCAATCCAGGCTTGTTGGAGTTGATTGTTCTTGAGAGAGAGCTCTTGAGGAATAGAGATCTATTGAGAGATCTATACATCTAGGAGAGGTGTGGAAGAAAGAAGCTTTCTTCAATTGTATTCCTTTTGTAAAGAGTTTGTTAATACAAGTTTTCAGGGTGTTTTCTTGTATCTCTTTTTCTTTTTATTATCATTCTAATTACTTGTCAATCTGGTTTAATTCCACGTTTATTGCTGTCACAATTGTAATCTATTGTTGGATTGATCCCCCAACACAACTCAAATGGTTGATGCAAATCTGGCAAGGTAAGAACAAGGGCTAAGTAGAGTCTATTCTTCAAATTCTCAAATGACCTTTGTTGTATTTCACCCCACTGAAATGTAGCTTTAGCTCCTCCTTTAGTCACTTGGGTTAGTGACCAAGCAACATGTGAAAATTCAAGAACAAACCTGCGGTAGAAATTTGCAAGACCCAAAAAGCTGCGAAGCTCTGTGAGGGTCCTTGGTGTGGGCCATTCTCAAATAACCTGAATCTTTTTTGGATCAACATGGACCCCTTCCTCATTCACAATGTACCCAAGGTACTGAATTGTTGTCATTCTGAATGTGCATTTGTCAAGATTTGCATACAACTTGTGCTCTCGAAGAGTTTGAAGCACCTTACGAACATGTTGCAAATGTTCTTCCCATGTTTTGCTATAGATGAATATGTCATTTAAGTAAAAAACCATGAATGAGTTGGTGAAGGGTCGTAGGATGTCATCCATCATCCTCATGAAGGTTGCAGGTGCGTTAGTTAGGCCAAAAGGCATAACCAACCATTCAAAGAGCCCCTCCTTAGATTTGAATGTAGTTTTCTAGACATTAGTGGCATCGATGGGAATTTGGTGATAACCAAATTTGAGATCAATTTTGGTGAAGAACTTTGCACCATGGAGCTGGTCCAGTAGGTCATCGATCCTAGGGAGAGGGTAGTGATTCCTCACAGAGATTTTATTCAGGGCTCGGTAGTCAATGCAAAGCCTCTATGTTCCATCTTTCTTCAGTACCAAGACAAATGAGCTATCACAAGGTGAAGAGCTTGGCCTGATGTGACCCCTTTGGATCAATTATTGAATTTATCTTTTTATTTCATCATTCTCCAAAATTGATATGTGATACACAAGACTGTTAGGCAAGGGTGATCCTGGGATCAAATCGATAGAATGTTTTACCTGGCAATGCAGTGGAACTCCTATGGGTGACTTGAATAAGTCATCATATTCTCCTGTGATTCATCTTATCTACTTTTATTGTTGTGTTGATTGTGTAGTCAAGACTACAACATCGGCCTCCTTGGATTTCTGTGGTTTGACCACCATGAGAATAATTTGCTTTGTCTTCTCCACCAATCTCTTGCATTGCTTAACACTAATCAGGGAGGCAGATGTGGGAGGTGGTACCTCTAGTACCCTATAGATTCATGTTCCAAGAGTGAGGGTGATCCTTCAGGTTCGTGATTCATAGATGCCATGTCACTCATACATGAACGACTGACCAAGGAGTACATCACAAACATCTAGATTGACCACATCACACAAGACTTCATCTTGGAATGGTTTTATAGCATATGAAAGAAGACACTAATGGGTGACACGAAGGTCTCTCCCTGGGCTCAACCATCCAATACTATAGGGCTTTGGATGAGGCTTCATGGCTAGATTTAGACTTTTCACAACTTTAGCAGAGATTAAATTCTTTTGACTCCCACTATAAAGAATGAAATGCAGAGGCTTACCTTTTACCCGTAATTTGGAGTGAAAAAAGCTTTCTTTGTCATCTGGTCTTTCCTCATGGGTCTGTGATGAAGCGACGATGGTGTCGGCTCAGCATCTACAATTTCTTCTTCATCCTCTTCGACTGTGGGTTGTGTATGAGGCAGAGTAGTAGACGTCGAGTATTGTGACTCAGAAGCAGTGACTTGATGGCTCGACATTCTTCTTTGGAGTGAGTTCCAATTTTGTGGTAATCACACCATTTTCTAGCCTTCCCCTTCTGGGATTTCTTATCTTGAAACTCCTTCTACTTCCAATTTTGGCCTCGTGTTTGACCTTCCTTGTCACTTTTCCATTTTGAGGGTTGACTCTTCACATTCTTTCTGCCATGCTTCTATTTAATTTTCACTGCAAATTTATATGCCTCATCGAGGGTTTCCAAATTGAAGAGTTCCATTTCCCTCCGTATGTACCATTGTAGTCCACCACGATATTTGAGAGTCTTATGTTTCTCATTGTCTTGAATGCCCAATCTTGCAGACAAAGAATGAAAGTGTCTGTGTAATCTTGAACAGATTGGTCCTTGCCTTAGCGAAGTTGTTGCCACTATATGTATAGATCATCATATGCTCTGATGGGATAGTATTCTTCTTTTACTGCTTCCATAAAATCATCCCAAGTAGGTTCCACCCTAAGGCCAATGATATTTGTACTGAACCTCTTTTTGTACACTTCCCACCAGTTTTTCACGAGCAATGATGATTTCAAAAGAGCAAAAGTGATCTTTTCTCCATCGGTGAACTTATTTACAGAGAAGTAGGAAGACAGTTGATCCAACCAATTTTCCACTACATCAGCATTGATTTTGCCTTCAAATATGGGAATGCCAAAATTTACCTGAACCTTGAAGGGTGTTGGGGCATTGAAAGGAAGTTCCCTAGATGAGGAGCCAGGATGTGTAGCTGTAGAGCTAGAATTTCCCATCAAAAGTGTCTGAAGAATTTGAGCAAATTGTTGCAGCATCTATGCTTGTTGCTGTTGGAGGGCTTCATTCACCATTTCCTTGAAAGGATCAGATGTCTCAATGTTGTTTGCCATTTGAAGTCATTTGGGGCGAACAGGTGGAAAGTTTGGAAGCTCTGTCGCTTCCCACCCAAGTTTCCTGTATCCTGACCTCATCCTCGAGATCATACACTCTCAAGACAAACCACTCTGATACCACTTATCCAAAACTCATAAGTTCTGGTTGATAAATATTTCAATAACATAGAAATAACACAGTAATAATGAATTCTCTGAGAAGAGATGTAGTATTACTCAAAATCACAATACAAATATAGGCTTATCTTTGGGAAGAGATGTCTGCCTTCCCATTTCGGGTTACAATGCATTTATACATATTTTGAAAGCATGGGGAGATTGAGTCGCTTGAGGAATTAACGAGTGACGAGTTAAGATTGAGTGGCTCGAGGAAATAATTGTCACCGACAATTTGACTTCCAAGAATTAAAACTATACAGTGCTCGAGGACATAACGGGTGAGGATTTAAAACAATACAAAATTCGAAGAATTAACTGTCACCTGAATGGTCACCTAAATTGTTGCCCGGATCAGTATTGGATTTGAATTAATTCACTAGCATGGATCATAACTCATATAATATAACTTTTCTAGCATAAAATTTTATATCTGAGTGTCACTTGATTTTATGAGTGTCACACTGATTCTCTATGTTATTATATGGGTGTTTATCTGATAAATCCTTTTTCAATTCCTACTTTGACTTATGGTTTGGGCTTGACTATTTACTATCAGGTGTTATTTATTTTTTGCCCTTCCATTTTTACTTCTCTTTAATCTTGACGATGTAATGGTAGGTGTCCTAAAAGTTTATAAATCTATAAACTCCAATTCTTATTGGATGTACAACCACAAACCACTAAAATATTTTATAATTCATTGCTTCTCATTGTCACTTACACCAAATTTTTCCAACAACTGATTTGTAAACTAAGTGGATATTTCACACTAGGTTTTACTAACATTGATCCTATACATTCATAACAATTCCTTGGTTGACTAGATCAATATTTGCTTATTAATTCACATAAAATAGTCATTAAATGTGCTTAGGATTGAATTGTAAGTACTGTATATTGAAAATGAATACTTGAACATGGAATATAGAGCAAGGAACTAGCAAAACAAAATTGAAAGAGTCACAAGATTACCTTGGAGGGAACTTAAATCGAGAAAACTCTACCAAAAGTGAAGGATCTCCTCCTTGTTCCACTATCTCGTGTTGCAATTACAAGCTTACTGCCTTATTGAGGCCTTCATGAACATACTTTGCATTACAATATGGTCAAACACTCACATGCTCTACAACTTGATCATTTCCTTCTCTCCTTTCCACACTCCAACTCAAAAACCAAATACAATCAATAAGAAATATTGCTAATAACATCTCCTATGCTTATAAAGACCCTTTCCATACATATATATACAACTAGGCACCAAAGGGTGATTGAAACAAAAACCCAAAAGATTTAGAAGATGAAGAGGAACTGTTTTTAGCCATTTCTTACATCGTTCTTTGTTGGGAGTAGAACAGGGCTACAAAACTCACAGAGTGTAATTAGTGGACACATGTGCGACTCATACTATTTTGTCTTTTGTATCTCTTTTTGTAAGTATTCAACACTTGAAATCACAACAATAGTCTTCAAAATGTGAAGAGTCTTTCCTTTGGAGGTAACGAAAGGGCTAGAATATGAACTGACAATGCTTTGTAAAAACTCTATATATAGCACTTAGTTGTATTGTAAAATAGTTCTGATGTGATAGAGATTAATATGAAGTTCCAAAATGATTTCTCTCAAGGTGGCTTTTATCATTGTTCAATGCGTAATGAATGTTCTATTTTTTTGAATTTGTTAATCATGTAGATAATTATGCCTATTATGTACCTCTTAAGTCTACGTTTCAAGCATAAATATATTTGATTTTACATTTGAATGGTTTGTTTTAGTCTGAGTTGTTGTTTTTTGTATACTTTCATCGCATTTCACATAGATATCCCTATATTGGAATGTTTTGATGGGTTTTCCAGGAACCTAT
This sequence comes from Torreya grandis, assembly GCA_037957365.1. NCBI lineage: Eukaryota > Viridiplantae > Streptophyta > Pinopsida > Cupressales > Taxaceae > Torreya > Torreya grandis. The sequence goes on from JARHVA010000384.1 coordinate 4,569,179, forward strand.
GCTAATAATGGTGTGGTGAGTGTGGATTGATTAAAACATGTTGTGATGGCTATTAGGGCATAGAGATGTAGAGAAATGGCTAGATGAAATAATTCACAACTTTGAGGACAAAGAAGCAAAAGGAATAGGAAAGACTATGAAATAAGTTATTCATGAGCATATACATAGAGATATATATGAAATCTTCTAGTGCAAGTTGCCTAGACTACTAGATGCATGGTTACCTAGATTGGAGTTTATTGTTTCAGCCTAGAAGGACAAAATTTATAGTCTAGATGGAATAAAAATTAGACAACTTATGAGCTTTAGATATTGACTAGACCCATGTGATAGATTGTTGGATAAAGACTACCATTGATGGTTACATCATAGAATTTACTATACAATGATATATGGCTTTTAAAGTTGCACAGGACCTGTTGGTGAGGGGCATTCAAGGAAATTTTCTCTAACAAATACTTACTCTTATCAAGATGTATGGTGCTTACCCCTAACAACATGGAGAAGTCACTTCAAAAGTTATGGGGGTGTGGGTGATGTAGGAGTGAATGATGTAAAGCTAAATAGAGGAACTTGAACCTGAACCTAGAATATGGAAGATGCAAAGAAGTAGAGTGAGAACACAAATTTAAATATGAATAGGATTAGGAGTAAAATAGAGGATGAAGAAGAGAGGGAGCCTAGACAGAGGTTACACAAGTTACATAAATTGGAGGTTTTAGAGAATATGGAGAGAAAGGAATGGAAGGGACTAAGAAAGAAGAAGACGGAGATTGGAATAGAGAGGATATGAAACAAAGTGAGGAGAAAGAGGAAAGTAGGTTAATGTAGACACCAATATTTGGTACAAGTATAATTTCATAACATATTGTTATAGCCTTTTTGTATATATGCATCTATTGATCAAGGATTAGATATCTAGTGACATGGCCTCTTATGGACCTCTTCGATTCCATCTTATTTCACTTGATTTACCTGTCTCTTATGCCTATATGTTATTTTATTAATTTTCATCCAATGTATGTCAGGGATCCCTACCTTTAGTTCTTGTTATTTGTGTGTTTTTATCCCCTGGATGCTTGCATCCATTTTGGACACTTACATATGCTAGTGTCCAACTATAATGTAGGTGTCCAGGCTTATCTTTTTCTTTTTTTGTTCATATTTTACTTTGTGACCATTTGTTTAAACCTCTTTGTCCATCCTATTGTCATATTTTTACGTGTCACTAGATCCTTATTCAAAATCAATAGGTCCCTATATATACAAAGGCTATAGTCTAATTACACTACCTAAATTTTTTGATTTAACAACTATCTAATTTGAAAGTACTATATATTTCAAGCTATTAAACTACACTACAACATTGAATCGAATATGTAAAACATTTAAAAGGTCAAATATACTATTGCATTACTTGTACCAAGGGTTACTAGGAGAAGGAGCATATAATTGTGCAATTACAATTCCTCACACATGCCTAGGAGGGATAACTATGACAAGTCTGAGGCCCTCTTTAGAGTGTTGGCTATGTGGGTGGTACTTAACAACAAATGGGGTTGTTATGGCTAGCTCAACTCACATGTTAACCCCTTTTAACCAAGTTATATGATATTTAATGTAAAAAAACTAGGGTTTTGTTCATTGGATTGATCTCACTCACATGAAGATATAACCTGAGACATACAATAGCTATACAAGTGATAACATAAGCCTAATACAAACTTGGATTTGTTAGGATGTGAAGTCACTATTCATAGTCACTATTCTTGAATCACTATTCACAATTGCTATTCATAGCCACTATTCATGATGATGTGGCATATTAGTGATGAGGATGGTTAGTGCTGTGGTTGGTTGGTGATTTGGCATGGCCCATGAAACATATTTCATGTGGAAAAGATGAGGAGAGAGAAATGGGGCACATTTTTCCACTTAGTCACATGGTTTCACTTAGGCATGTGTTGTGGGGCATAGTTTGTGTGTGGGATCTTGTTGAATGAGGTCAAAAGTTGGGAATCTTTTAAATCATGTGAAATCACATGGGAAAGTGGGGACAAGGATCACTATTATAGATTGAGGTCACATGTGGAGTGGGGCATAACACTTTGGAGTGCATATGGTGTAGTCAATGGGGCATCATGAGATGCCATTCAAGGCTTGACTTGGCACACGAGGGAGACATGGTTCCATATTGATGAATAGTGCACCCACTTATAGGATGGCACATTTTCTCCTCTCTCGTATTCTTCTCTCTATGTTGTAAATGCTATTAATAGCATAAGCTTCTCTATTGTGATTCATCCTATTAGAGGATCCATGCAAGATTATGCTTGCATGCTCAGAGGTTAGATCCTGGAGGCATTTTTATGCTTGGTTCATAACTTGAATGCTTCAAGTGTAAACATTGAGTTGTTGGAGGAGCTTTTGTAGAATAGTGTTGATGTTAATGCTAATATGAAGTCTGGAAGCTACCATTTGATCATGGTTTTTCCTTACACATTGCAAGGTTTCCACGTAATCTCTTTTGAAATGTGTTTTTTTTTCATCTCTTTATTTTGTAGCTTGTTATTCTACATTTTAATTACTTACATTGTAGGATATATCTCATTGATCTAACATGTAATATTAGAACATTTATTCCTAACAATTAGTATCAAATATTTGGTTGTGAAGTTAACATCTAGTATCATAGCCATGGTTTTTGGTTGGTTTTGTGCAAGTGGGAGCTATAGGTGGAGAGACTAAGATGTGAAACAAAAAAAAAATTGCATGGTAGGCATTTCTCTATTGGTGGAAGATGGAGAATGGAGGAGAAGCTAAAAAAGCTTTACCATATGGATCAACACCAACATAGTGTTCTTCATGAAGAAGTAGTTGTACAGCTTGAGCAACAAGCGGGTCTCCATTGGTGAAGATGGAGGGTGATGACAAGGCATGTATCTTGTTGTGGTTCCTAGATGGAGAAGGTGTATAAGTTGTGGGATCCTACTACCACAATGTGTTAGCCGAGATGATGTAGAAATTGCATGTAGAGGAGGAGGTGCAAGAAACTTGATATTGTACCTAGTGTTTGGAGTTATTGGATGTGAAAACACCATTCCTACATGGTGGTCTCATGATGAGATGGAGTAGCTAGAAGGCTATAAGGATGAGGCAAAGAGTTTTTGCTTTGTAAATTTGAAGACTATACATTTTCCAGTAGGCATGCTAATATGGTACAGGAATATCTTCATTGATAGCCAAGGTTTAGCAAAGGTTGATGCAATGTGTTGATGACATGTTGGATGTAAGCCCCAACATGATCATAGTTTTTATGGCTTTTTAGAGACACATGAAATGAAGGTGATAGGAGGATCAAACCAAGGATGGAGATGCAAAAGGATGGGAAAGCAAAGAAGTACCCCACTTCTTGAATTTTGAGTTCTCTTCTTTAGGAGTGTCCTAGAAGAGGATAAGACACGTTGTTGTCTTATGTATTGGATTCATAAGGAGTAATAAGCCTCATGATGCCATGGTAAACACTAAACTAGATATTCCCAAGCGTTGGGAGTTGTGAGATGGCTCATGGTAGAATCCCAATTGGAGGATTGGTCTGTGGAGAAGCGAGAGTCACTTAGGTGTTGCAATCTGCTATAGAGGAGTATATGTTGACAAAGCCATTTAGGGTAGAGAAGTTTTAGTAGTGCAAGAAAAATTCTATTGGATTTATGTTAGGGTAACAAAGGGCATTGATGAACAACTAATTGTAAAATACTTAGGTGTGGTAAAATCCTATGTTTATTGATTTCAAGTGGGAGTATGTTAGGATGTGAAGTCACTATTCATAATTACTATTCATGATGATGTGGCATGCTGGGGATGTGGATGGTTAGTGATACAGTTGGTTGGTGATTTGGCATGGCCCACAGTGGGTGGTATGGCCCATGGAGCATATTTCATGTGAAAATGATAAGAAGCTAGAAATGGGGCACATTTTTCCACTTAGTCACATGGGTTAGCTTTTGTGGATGCATGTGAGGACATGATGATAGTGGATTTCATAATTCCACTTAGGCATGTGTTATGGGGCACAATTTATCTATGGGCTCCTGTTAGATGAGGTCAAAAGTTGGGAATATTTTGACTCATGTGAAAGCACATGGGAAAGTGGGGGACAAGGATCACTATGCTAGATTGAGGTCACATGTGGACTAGGGCATAGCACTTTGGAGTACACATGGATTAGTCAAGGGAGCATCATGAGATGTCATTCAAAGCTGGACTTGGCACATGGGGGAAACATGGTTCCCTATTGATGAGTAGTGCATCCACTTCTAAGATGGCACATTTTCTCATGTCTCTTATTCTTCTCTCTATGTTGTAAATGTTATTAATAGCATAAGCTTCTCTATTGTAATTCATCCTATTTGAGGATCCACACAAACTTGTGCTTGCATGCTTAGAGGCTAGATCCTAGGGGAATTTTTATATTTGGTTCACAACCTGAATGTTTTAGGAATAAGCATTGAGTTACTGGAGGATCTGTTGTAGAAGAGAGTTGATGTTGATGTTAATATGAAGTCTGAAAGATGCCATTTTGTATGTGGTTTTTTCTTACACATTGCAGGGTTTCCATGTAATCTCTTGTGTAATGTGTTCCCTTTTATCTATTTATTTTGTATCTTATTATTCTACATTTTCATTACTTGCACTATAGGCTATAGCTCATTGATTTAGCGAGTAGTATAGGAGATTTTATTCTTAACAATTGGTATCAAAACTTTGATTGTGAAGCTAATAGGATCCATTCTTGCGTGTATCTTAGATTAGACACCTATGTTAGAAGCAGACACCTGTGTTAACAATACCATCGATATTCAACACAAGGATTTGGTAGAATAAAATAATCAAAATATGGAATGAATAAGGTTAAAACTTCTAATGTAGTCTTGATGTTGGCCCCAAAATTTTGACTAAGCGCTGTCCCATTTTGATGTGGAACTATCATGACATAGAAGGACCATGGTGCGGGAGGACCATGGCATGAGAGGACCATGGTAGGGAAAGACCATGGCATGAAATTGATAGGTGCATAAGCACCATGGTACAAGACCTACAGGGTGCAAGAGGACAATGCCATGAAAGAACCAATGCGAGAGGACCTAGTCAAAGGGGAATGAGTCATGAAGAACCTGAGGATGTAGGACTCAAAATAGTAGAGAAGGACTAGGGGAGTGCATGGGAAGCGAGAGAAGTTAGAAGAATAGTTCATATGGTTCACTCTTACCTTTTTGATAGGAAGTTTTATACTAACTCGTAAGGAGAGGAACACATGGTAGCAGAGATATAACATAGAGCAAGGATATAAGGGGTGTAGAGGCCCAGATATTTAAGAAGAATTGACTGTTAAGTGCCAAAACTCTCAGTCTATTGAGAGTTTTTTGTCCAAATCTTCATGACATTAATGATTGTAAACACTTGTCCAAGTGAAAACAAGTATAAATACCCCTATTTTAAAGCATTGCGTTGATGAACAGATAAACGAACAAATTCTAGAATGATATTATGATAGACCTTTACTTTAAGCTTAATATATGACATAACAGGTTGTATCAATTTGTGTTACTATGAGTGATTATACGAACTAAGTGTTTAGACTTTTATGTGAAAGATATCTTATCTTCTTTTCTTTTCTAGGCACTTAATACTAATAGAAGATGACTATAATTTGCGTGATGATATTAATCAAACCTATAACTCATAGGATCAAGGTAGTATGTTTATGTTTTTATATAATCTTTATTTAATTGATATAAAGAGAAGGATATGAACAATTTATCCAAACAATATGATAAAGCCTATGAGAACCAATCCTTTTCCATGTACTTCAGGTGAGCACGCAAGACCTAAATCTTGCATGAAAGGGCCAACATGCTAGTTCATTAGGCTAGACTTCAGCATCGGAGCTGAATTAACTAAAATAACCCAACACTTGTGATGAATCTTGATCACTATCATACCTTAGAACAAAAATATCAAGTAATATATGCTCTCTTTATCACTTAGGCACTTTGTACTTGTATTTATTACACATGCTAAATTAGGAAAATTTGTATCATTTACTGTATTTTAATGTAAATCTAAATATTGTCATTCCTTTTAAAATAGTTTATTTTCTTGTGTGTGTTTTTATGAAAACTCCAAAAAGCATTAAACATTTGGTGAACATGTCCACTATTATTTAGCCAAAACCCTAGTTTTCAAATAGGGTTTTTTCCTTCTTAAAAAAAAAATTCATTTCATATTTTTGTATTTTATTTCCAAACCTGATTTTTTTCTCCTACTTATATAGGCATAGTTTAGGAATTCTTAGTTAAATTATTGCTCTAGCCTTAGTGGTTGTATGCTTCATAATTTTATTCAAACTTAAAATCCCTATGGAGTCACCAATAGAAGGCCATGCAAGGAAGCCTCATCCTTTTGATCATTTGTTTAATGTGTCTAATGATCAATGTATTACACATGAAGATCTTATAGAATATCAAATATAGGATAAAGCCCCTTTTCCTTACAATTATGATAATGAAAGAACCAATGATGTAAATGAAATTATAAATGAGCAAGGTAATGATCATGATGTTTCTTCTTTTGGTTACGAGTCTGATGATATTTCTCTTGGCTATGTTGAACCTAGTTTTCCTATTCCTTTGCTTTCTAATGATGAAGGGTTTTAAGAGTTAACAAATATGCATTTTATTAAGCCTTTGAAAACGGATGATATAATAGATATGCAAAATTATATAATTCATAATGTTGAAAATCAAAATGTTGCATGCATACATTCTTTAGTTACTTAAAAAAGTGAGTGGACTTCTTCCCTTTCCAATGATGCAAATGTAGAAAAAGTTGAAGGTTCCTCCTCTATCTCTCATGATGTAAATGTTGATGGCATCAAAGGTGTGCCTTCTACTCCAAGTAATAGTCATGTTGAAAATTCTATTCCTTCTTTGGATGATTCAAATGAAAATAGTCAAATTTGTTCTCCCCCTCAAATTTATGGTGAGTAAAATGTATGTCTTATGTCTCCCCTCTTTGTGCTTGAAAAAAAATGAGAGTTCATATGAAAATCATAAGGAAATGACTACAAAAGATGCATTGTTTAGGGACACAAGTAAAGTCCCAATTATATTTGATGTATCTTTTTCAAATATCAAGTAATATAAGTCAAATAAAATCAAAACTCACATTGCATATTATCTCCCTCCTTTAAAGAGTAGAAGTGAAAGTGAAAGTTGCATTCTTCCATCTCATGATGATGTAAATAAAATAGCAAAGGTTTCTTTTCTTCCTTCCTCTACATTTTCTAATACAAAAGAGTAAATGTTTACAAGTGAAGGTTTTTCCTCTACTCCTGTTGCATGTCATGATATTTTAAATAACATAGCACCTTGTAATGACAATGGTATCAAACTTCATAATATCCAACATGATATACTTACCTCTTTAACCATGGGTGTAAAACCATGTGAGGAACCTCCTCTTGAAATTGGAAAAGATCCAATCATTCTTATGTTTTGTGTGCATGGTAATTTACAACCATTAACAAAAGCTTAAAACTCATCTTGTGATATGTTATCTATTATGACTATCATGGGAGATTTGCAACAACAAGTTAACACTCTTAAGCTAAAAGTTTCTTCTCATGAGGCTATTTTTTAGGAGAATATATTAAGAAAGCAACCTATTGCTAAGAATGTATTTGAACATCCTTATCCTTCAAACTTTATTATGCCTAAGTTCTCCTCCTTCTATGGTCAAGGGGATCTTGTTATTCATTTGCAATAATATATACACTCCTTTGAACATTGGTCCCAAAGTATAAGCTTGTTCTTAAAAGCTTTTCATTGAAAGTTAACCCAAGGGACTCTAGATAGTCTTCCAAATGGTTCTTTATCAACTTTTAAAAAAATCAAAAATGGATTTCTATCACATTTTCATCATTATACCTTACCTAAATTTCCATTGGTTGGGGACATTAAAGACTATTCATACCACATATATTGGACATTAGGAAAGAATGTTTCATCCATTTTAATTATGTATGGTTTGAATTTATACTATCAACTTGTTTGGCATGAAAATATGGAGTATGTATTTCTTATTGATGTTTTGAAGAACTTTAAATGATCTAGGCTAATTTACTTATAAAGAAAAATCATTTATGAAATGTTAACTGTAAGCTAAGATGATTGTGACTTGATCTCAAAAATCATTCTTTGGTATAAAATAATGTTTGAGAAATAATACAGGTCTTTGGCGATCGTTCATTGATTAATGTTTCTTTTTCTGAGTATTGTGATTTAAAGATAGATAGTAAGTGGGACATCTTTTTTGTTGAAATAATGGTTTGGAGGGTTGAGTTGTATTGATGCTTGTTTTGGTAAAGTCTTGTCGATTGGAATAGGTAATATTATTTTTTGCATGCTTATGTGGTAAGGTTATCAGAACATAAATTTTAAGTGATTCAATGTTTGTTTAGATATAGTAGAAGAATATTAAAACACCTTAAGTATTTAGGGGAAAATAAGGTTGGAACATGTGTACCTATTAGTAAACCTACACTTTTGATACATACATGGTATCTCAATTGGAGATTTTATAATCTAATAATATATTTATATGTTATAATGGCATTGGAAATTCAAATGTTCAAATTGTGTATTTCATTTGATATAGGGTTAGTATATAAATTTTGATTTACATATGAGTCAATAACTATATAAATAACCATATTCATATAAACAGTGGCTTATCACTAGACAAAACGAATTTGGTTTTAAGCAATTTGGTGATTATGGATTTAAGGATGATGAGTAAAGTGAATTATTATTATTCAATGTTTTTTCAATGCATTAAGAATATGAAAAATGTCATTTTATTGACCGAGTACTATCTTTAGATATTTTTAATATATTTCATTGAATAATTCTTGTATTGATTAAAAAATTCATAAGGGTTGTTTGTTATTTAATAATGAATGGGTGTTGCCAGTAACTACATGGTTTGTTCTTTAATGTTGTGAATAAATTACATTAATGAAAATATTGAGCACTTAAAGCAATTAGGAGATATTTTATTCTAAAATATAACAAGGATAGGTAGGGATCTTTGCACTCATTGGATAATGGAATGATTGTCTAAATGATTACATTCATCGATTTAAATTGACTTAAGAAAAATTTGAATGAGTATAACCATTAGGACTGTCTTAATATATAATAATTAATAATGGAGATAACACATTAACATGGAGATTATATTTGTTAAAGGATTTTTGGATAAGAAACTTAGCTTCGGTTTCAAAAGAGACACTTTAATCAATACAAAACCTATCATGGACATTTATGACATAACCTAATCCCTAGGTATAGTTATGAAGTGACCTTGGGTATTCTTTGTGGCTTTGCTTATGTTGTATTGGGAGAAGGTATTTTAAAGCCTAAGTATTTATTCTGAGATAAGTAAATAACTGTGAGGTTATTGTTGGAATTGTATATGACACTTAACTTGTTGGTTAATAAACTTTCCCACAATCACCATGGGAGGATAAAATCAATATCGTACATGACTTCATTAAGAGATGATGGAATCAGTTATGAAAAGATGTGAATTGATGTTGGAATAAGTGTATCATGACCTTAAAAATTTAACAAAAATTTGTGGGTTGAATTTTGGGGGTTCATGACATATATTTATATGACCTTCCATTTATCATGTTGAGCTAAATTGATTGATTACACATGCGTTTCCCTTGCTTATATTATTTATTTTTATACATTCCATGAATATGCTTATTTTTTATGTTGTGACGATGACATAGATTTATGGTGTAGACTATTTTAACTTGTTATATGCTTCATTATTGTTATATCAATTTTAAAGGCTAATCATTGATTATGCTTTATGTGGCTCTTGCCTTACTATATGACATCATTTGATTGAGTGTATCCTTGTATGCCTCTTTGTTCAGGCCTTTGTCTTCTTGTATGACAATGTTTGATTGATTTTTCATTGTATGACTCTTTCTTCAGGCCCTTTCTTTCTTCTTACTATTTTTTTCCTTGATTGAGTTTTCATTGTATGACTCTTTCTTTGGGACCTTGCCTTCTTCTATGAATTTTTATTTGTACGGTTCCTAACTTATGTGAAATCTAATTGTTCATTGAATGTGGTATTTTTCTTGTGTGACATTGAGTGTTATTGAATGTGATTTATTATGTGTGTCATGGCTATTGTTGTGACCAACATGTCCCTTTTTCATATAAGAAAGGAGGAGCCCATTTAAGGCCAAGAGATTTGTAAAAATCAATTATTGAGCCCATTTTATTCATATGTTAATTCTAAAATAATCAGGTCCATTCCCAATAAATGTTTATTTTAATCAGGTCTTAATCTTCTATTTACACAAAATCCTATATATTCCCCTTAGACTAATGCATTGTTTTTATCTCTTGTATGTCTCTTGTTACATTTAAAGTTGGATTTTTGTGATTTTAAAATTTCTATACTTAGTATTTTCATGCACTAAATTTTATTTGGAAAACATATCAATGACGTGGCATGTCCCAAATTCAAACTCCTAAAATTCCCATATTAAAACTCATAGAATATAGTTGGTAAAATACCAAAACCCATTCAAGACATGTTAGAAGTAAAACCACTAAGAAGGGGGGGGGGGGGGGTCAGGGGGTTGAATCAGTGTCTTCAAAACATTCATTAAATTCCACTTAATCATACATGAACCATTCATACAAACATGAACATCTAGCAAAGCATATGCAACCATACAAGATCATAAAACAAGATAACACATTACATATGTGGGAAAACTTCAACGGGAAGAAAAACTACTGATCTCTACAAATGGACTACAGTATTATAAGACAAAAACCAATCTTTAGTGAAGAACCAAATCCATATGGAGCACCGACCCCAACTAGTCAAGCACCCACTCAACCAAGCTTTATCAAGCACTAACTTGCAAGGAGGCACCAACCCCCTAGATGAATCAACACCAACTCAACCACCTAAAAATATTGATCACCTTTAGAAAAAAAAAATTCTCACACAATAAATGATGATCACCTTCTTTATCTCTTCTCATTCTTATCCCTCTCAAACTGCCTTCTAGGCCTCCTCACTCATATAGGTCTCTTCAAGACTGATTAAGTCATATGATATTGTTATTCATATTCAAACCTTATTTTAGATATTAATGATTATCCCTCTACTCCCTTTTTATGGTTTATAATACCTCCTTCCACTCAAGGATCTTATATTTCATGCACTCATGCATCCATACCATGCACTCTTCAATAGGCCTAATTATCCTTGTTCTTATACTAGTCTCTTGCTCTCACATGCCTTGGTCGAACATACACATTTTCACACTTGGATTGACCTTATTATAGGTATTATAACATTTTTAAAACATTAATCAAACAATAAATTAAGTCGGCCATAATTTAATAGACCAAATCCTCTTTTAGGCCTTAAGGAGACCTAATTCAAGTAGGCCTACTTTGGCAACACATTACCTCATGAGCCCTTGAAAAAAATACACTTCATTGATGAATAATATATTTTAAAAAATAAATAAAATAGACCTTATCCAACTTCAATTTAATTCCACAACATTTTAGGTCCAACCACCACTTGAACCCCTTCTCAAAACACTGTTCACAATAGGCCTTCATACACACAAAAAGTTTGTCTTGAACAATTGAAGCATAAACAAAATTTTGATAAATAAACATAAAAATAAATCAAATATTATTAAATATAATTACCTTAGGGTCATCACAAACTTCATTAGATACTTCAACTCAAGGTATATAGGCTCAAACTCTTCTCTGCAAAATTCTCACTTTGAACTACCAACTAGCCGTAAAACACAGTCATGGAAACTTGAACTTATGACACATAAAAGAACATAATAAATGATTTATAATTCATTAAAATGACCCTAAAAAATCCTAAAAACAAACTCAAACAAGAATATCATAATATCTAATGGCAACTATTGGTCTTGTAGACCAATTTGTTGACCTTCTCTCTCACAGACCTCACTCAACCAGACAAGCCATTTTGGCTTCAACATTTTCACTACTTTAAATGAATACCAAACCATATAAAAAGAATTAATAGGACATAAAATTATCAAAAAACATGTCCATGCACTTATATCCATCACTCTTTCATGAAATCACACCAAAAGCCACCTTTTCATACTACCTGGGTTTTGCACTAGTTTTTCTTCATTAGGCCTACTAGCGACTAGCTAGCTTGGATCATAAAATTTTCACACTTGAGGGATATAAATTGTCCAAAAACATTCATGGACACAAAATTCAATTCTAAAACTTCTTCCTCCATCCATTTAACAACTTTGAATGGGTCAACTTTGACTGCTACAATAAATTTCCAAGAAAAAAGGGCTTTCCTATAGGGTCCACTCACTCACCTAAAGACTAAATCACACATGGATATTCATAGGAGAGTTTAATACAACCTATAATCACTAAAATATACATACCAATCCATTTTGGGCACTTTGGAATAACTTCCTTCATATCGAGTTATTATTAGGGTTCTTCGAGGGTTTAAACCATCTTCCACTATTAGTAAATGTTCATAAAGCTTAGATCCTCATTTAAAAAACTAATCCCTATAAATTTAAGCTAGGAACCTTCCCCATATACCATGAATAGCTTTGGTCCTCATGTAGATGTTGCATGTGCCAACAAACACTTGAAAAACCTTCTTGTGTAGACAACTCTGCATCATATGCACTTGAGAGAACTTAAAACACTTTTTCAAGCCTAAACATTCAAACTTTGACCTCAAAATTTGTCAAAACACCTGATAAAATATATCACACCACTAAAAATTCTCACATGCTCATTCTTATCTTTAAATTTAGATCTCATACCTCATTTGGCCACCATCTCTCTCTTTTTTCTCTAGACCTTAACCTGCAAACCACATTAGTCCTTGAAACTAACATTTAAACCATTGTCTAAGCCCTCAAAACCTCATATACATGCCATAAAACCTCTTACCATTCTCATCCACTTACATACATCTTCTCACATGCCTAAGACCACTCATCTCACCAAGCAACCAAGCGCATGCCTACACATAAGGTCTCTTCATGCCATGACAAGACTCCTTAAGCTTTTGATACTTGAAACAATGATTGAATTATTAAGCACTTATGTCATCATAATAACATTCAACTATCCGCTGCAACACTCTCTTCAATAAACTCATACAAACCTCATCACAACACTCTTCTTTGCTAATAACTTGACAACTGACATTGATCATCCTTCAGTAGAGCAACATCAAAATTGATCATCTTTCACTAGAGTAACATAAAAATTAACATAAGCCTTCCAATAACAAATACAACACTAATAAACAACCTTGACCATTGATCACCTTTGAGAACCTCATGTTGATACCTCAACTATCCTTGCTTACGTAGACATTAACCTTCACTCATGTATACCTGAAAGACTACTCACCATGAATCTTCATCAGATGCATCTAGACATAAATGAAAACACACTTTTACATTAATGAAATTAGATTGACATTAATGATAAAAATATGCCAACAAACTCCCCCTTTGTCATTGATGGCAAAACACACTACATCAATCTCTTCTCCGCCAAAGTGGTCTTTCTCCCCCTTTGACATTAATGACAAAGGGTCTTCCACAAAAAACTATATGATCCTTGGACCTTAACTTCAAGAAAACACACAATTAAATGCTGAAAAAATACTCACCTTAGGCTTATACCAATTATTGTAGACAACTTATGGGATACTTGAGTTGCTCCTCAAGAAACCATGCCTCTTATGTCATCTACATCTTGACTGAATTGCATACAAAGCTCCATATCAACTTTTGATTGTTATTAATATCCTTAGATATTTGACATCAACCTCAAATATACCTTCATACTAAATTTAAATTTCACATATTTTCCTTGGTTCTTTAAGTCATAGAGCTAACAAGCTCCCCCTATGTCCATACTCTCTTTTTGAGTCACATAATCAATACCAATCTCTGTTAACCTCCTTCATGATTGATTGGACCTTCACCTTTATTCAAATCATAAATATTCTTGATATCATCCTCTTAGCTCCATAAAACATTTTTGATCCATCTACATCATGACAACCCTTCTTGTATTATTTAACTGCTCATTAGGTCTTTAAAACACCTGGTTCACTATCTGTTAGACTTTTATCTTGCTTGATCACCTTCATCTCACACAACCAGGGCATACCAAGCATATATACCTATGATACATGACCCAAAAATCATCTTCAAATTACTAGATCAATCACACTCAATGATTATGAATATAAAACATATTTATAATCAATGCTTATCCACCATGTCTATTAGGTATGTCTACAATCAAAGATATTATTCCAAGGGAACAATCTAGTCCTCCATGCTAGATAAAATATCACTTATTCCATGTCCATATGGTATCTCAAGGTTCTTATTGCATCAATATACCTCCTTCATGTCCACAAAACTCATCAGGACATCCTCCTTGCATCATTCTATTAACTAGGTATGTGCTTACATGTTTCACTATGACAAACCTTTGTCATAACTTGTCTTCTTCATGACATACAGATTGAGACTATACAACATGTGAATTTGTCCTCTATGATCTTAAGGTCATCTTTATGCAATTATAACACTCAACTCTTCATGGTAATACCCTAATGAACAACTTTGCAATCTTCTTTTATGATTATTGGTTTTTCATGATTTCACTATGTTCTGCATACTCAGATCTCTATGATAGTATCTCCTTCATGTCCTACACACTATGAAATTATCAATACATTAATAGTGTCTTAATGATACTGAGATTACTCTCAATTTACATTGAACATCCATATTTCATATTAAGGACCAAATGATAACACTGTCAGTCATCTTCACACTTACTAGCAATACCATGTCTAGTCTTATTAGACCTCTGAGCAAGAATATTTTGATAAGTCTTATACTTCACATATTTTTTCAATGACCTCATACACTATCCACATGCATCACATGATCCTAATATCATTATGATTCTCATAGATCAATTCATTCTTTTACTTCATGAAGGACTCTCTTAGGGTTTAATGATATATGAAGAAAAGAAACACTCATAGGTCTATCTTACCTTTGTCTTGCATGTTCTTATTCACACCCCATATACTGACCATGTAGAATACATAGTCACACACTACATTTCCTTAGGAACACCTTTATAGTTATAGATCTATTTCTCTTCAAGTTAAGAATCATTCAAAAAACTCTACAAGTAACCTTGTTATCCACTGTCAAAGACCTTCATGACACAATCAACTTTCATGATGTTTTCCATTCATAAAATACACTTCCAGATCTCACTTAATGCATGGAAAAGATCTACAAGGAACCAAGAACATCATGCAACATTCAAAACATCATTTCCAAGGCTTTATACAAAATTTTAATCACATTTCTCTCTACTAAGGTCTCTACAACTTTTCACAGTCTACAACTTTTGACTTTGACATGCATTTATTGTAATTGTATAGACAATCAAGAACTATTTCCACTTGGAAGATTTTATTCATGTTATCTATTTCATATTTTATTTTTACACCAACCTATTTTGATCAATATCATGGCTTCTATTCAATTTTCTATGTTCTTTCCTTAGCAGGCTGGTTCAAATTCAAATTCAATGGTCATATTTTTGAATTACAATGACTATTTCCTGAGGGTCAAACTTGATGGTCTCTAGCACGTCTCTTGTCTTCAAACCAACTTTTATGGCATATATCTTGAGTTAGAAGACCCCTCATGACACCAAATTTTTAGGACAACTTCTTGGGACATTTGGCATCATCTCTATGTAACCCTTTCAATTTTTAGGTGTATTTAATAAAATCACAAACTTTTTGGTCTTGGAGGATCTTCATGACGTTCAATGATGGTTTGAATTCTCTAAACTTGTGATATGCATTTCATTTTCTCCAAATGGCAATTGAGATCTGTAGAACCTCGCCAAAGCATTTATGAGACCCTCAAAATATCTTCTTAGCCATTAATGACCTCTCAACATGCCAAAAGACCACACTTCTAGCTTAGACTCAACAATCTTCAACATGTCTTCATACCTTCTTGACATACAACATATGTCAAAGCTTAGCAAGCATCCACCATGCTTCAACTTACTGATGAGTGTCTCTATGAAGCTTAATGGGGTCACCCCTTCCATAGGGTACTATAACAACATAAATTCAGGAGATTCCTAGATCTCCTTACTCTCACAAGATTGAATATTCGTAAGTGTCCTTCTAGGCTTGATTGCCAACTTAGGCTTGAACTTTGCCTTGGCCTCTTCATCATCCTTCTAAGCTGACAAATAATACTCTTGACACTATTTCAAATCTAACTTATGCTCTATGGTAACAAACAACCCACCTTATTTTATGAGTTTATCATGACTCACCTTGACTGCCTTTGGATTCCATACCTTGATTTATTTTTCTCCTTCACTCTAAGAGCTTCAAACTTCTTGATTTCACTAACATTCTCCTTAGATTGGGTAAAGCATTTGACTCATCCACCCTGTCATCCTTCTTATAAGTTAAATTTTCATCCTTTCTTCTTTGATAAACCACATGAGAACCAAGACCTCTCTTGTCTCCTAACATGTGTCTTGAGCAACCATTATCTATACTCTGAGCTTTCATAAAATCTTCTTCTTTAGTCTTCTACTCCTCCTTCATCTTATCCATAGAGTCTAACTTCTTGACCTATAACATAGCTTCTTTTCCTTTTGAACAACATCCATTATTAATTTCTATGAATAGACCTTCATTGCTATCATGATAAACACTATCATCATCACAATCCATGCTTATGCTTCTTAGGATCACCTTTAGGCTATTAGGTCTATCTCAAAGGACCAGATCTGATACCAATTATTGGAATCAAAATGATTTATAAGGGGGTGAATCAATATTTAAAACCTTTACTACAATTCCACTTAATCATTCATGAACATTCATTTAAACATGTAGATCAAACAATGACTAAGTAACCATCCACATATGCATGAAACATAAGAACACAAGATAACACATCATATATGTGGGAAATCCTCAAGGTGGAAGAAAAACCACTAATATATGAAAATGGACTATATTCCTATTAAATATTTATTGAATCATCAACTTCACATGGAGCACCAACCCTAACTAGCTAAGCACCATCTCATCTAGGCTTTAACAAACACCCACTTGAAAGGATGCACCACCCCCCTAAATGACTTAGCACCAACTCAGCTACCTAAAACTCTTGATCACCTTCATAAAAAAATATTTCTCACACAACATATTATGATCACCTTCTTTATCTCTTCTCATTCTTATCCCCCTCAAACTTCCTTCTAGGCCTCTTCACTCATCTAGGTCTCTTCAAGACTGATTAGGTCATATGAGCTTGATATTCATACTCATAAATTATATTATATATTCATGAATATCCCTTTACTCTCTTATAATTTTCATAATACCTCCTTACACTCAAGGATCTTTTATTTCATTTGTTCATGCATCCATACCATGCAATCTCTAATATGCCTAATTAACCTTGTTCTTATAGTAGTCTCTTGATCTCACACACCTTGGTCATCTATACAAATTGCACACTTGTATTAACCTTAAAATAGGTCTTGGAACATGTTTAAAACATTAATAAAAAAATACATTAGGTTGGCTACAACTTAATAGACCAAATCCTCTTTTAAGCCTTAAGGAGACCTAATTCAATTAGGCCTACTTTGGCAACACGTTAACTAATGACCCATTGAAACAAAATAAACTTCATTGAAAAATAATATCCTTTAAAAAATCAATAAAATAGACCTTATCCAACTTCACTTTACGTCCTAAACACCTTTTAGGTCCAACCCACCACTTGAACGCCTTCTCAAAACACTATTCACAATAGGCCTTCATACAAACAAAAAGTTTATCTTGAACAAATGAAGCATAAACACAATTTTGATAAATAACCATAAAAATAAATCACATATTCAAAAACCTCATGACCTCATGGTCATCACAAACTTAATTAGATACTTCAAATCAGGGTAAACAAGTTCAAACTCTTCTATACAAAATGCTTACTTTGAACTACCAACTAGCCTCAAAACATAGTCATAGAAACTTGAAATTATGAAACCTAAAATAACACAATAAAGGAATTCCAATGCATGAAAATGACCCTAAAACATCCTCAAACAAACTCCAACAAAAATATCATAAGCTCTAAAGGCAACTATTGGTCTTACAGACCAAGTTGTTGACCTTCTCTCTCACAGACCTCACTCAACCAGACAAGCCATTTTGGATCCAAAATTTTCACTACTTTCACTAAATACAAAACCTTATAAAAAGTATTAATAGGACATACAAGTCCCAAATAAAATATCCATGCACTTATATCTATCACTCTTTCATGAAATCACACCAAAAGCCACCTTTTCATATTGCCTGGGTTTTGTACTATATTTGTTCATTAGGCCTGTTAGTGATTGGCCAACTTGGATCACCAAATTTGCACACCTAAGGGATATAAATTATCCAAAAACATTCATGGACATAGACTAGAATTCTCAAACTTTGTCCTCCATCCATTTAATAACTTTGACTAGGTCAACTATGATTGCTACAATAAATCTCCAAGAAATAAGGCCTTTCTGGTAGGGTCCACTCACTCACCTAAATACTCAATCACACTTAGAGATGCCTAGGAGAGTCGAATACAACCTATAATCACTAAAATATCCATACCAATCATTCTGATCACTCTAGAACAACTTATTTCATGTCAAGTCACTATTAGGGTTCTTTGAGGGTTTAAACCATCTTCCACTGTTAGCTAATGTTCATAAAGCTTATCCCCTCATTCCAAAAACAAATGCCTTGAAATTTTATTTAAAACCCTTCCTCATATACCATTAATAACTTAGGTCCTCATGCAAATGTTGCACGTGCCAACGAACACTTGAAAAACCTTTTTAGGTAGACAACTCTTCTTCTTGTGCACTCAAGAGACCTTAAAACACTTTTTCAATCCTAAACCTTCAAACTTTGACCTTAGAATTGGTTAACACACCTAGGAAAATCTATCACACTAATTTCAATTCTCACATGATCATTCTTATCTTGAAATCTGAATCTCATACCTCATTTGGCCACCATCTTTCTCTTTGATCTCTAGACCTTGACCTGCAAACCACATTAGTCCTTAAAACAAACCTTCTAACCATTGTCTAAGATATCAACACCTCATATACATGTCATACAACCTCTTACCATGCTAAACCATTGTCATACATCTTCTCACATGCCTGATACCACTCATCTCACCAAACAACCAAGCCCATGCCTTCAAAAAAGGTCTCTTCATGCCATAACTAGGCCATGAAAAAACACCTTAAGCTCTTGATACTTGACACAATGATCTTCTTATTAAGGACTTATCTCATCACAATAACACTCAACTATCTACTGAAGCACTCTCTTCAATGAACTCATATAAACTTCATCACACACTCTTATTTGCTAATAACTTGACAACTGACCTTGATCAACCTTCACTAGAGCAACATCAACCTTAATCATCATTCACTAGAGTAACATCAAACTTGACATAAGCCTTCTAATAACAAAGATAACACTAAGCAACAACATTGACCATTGATCACCTTTGACAACATCATGTTGATACCTCAACTATCTTTGCTTACTTGGACATCAGCCTTAACTCATGCATACCTCAAAGACTACTCACCATACATCTTCATAAGATGCATCTAGACATCAATGACAACACACTTTGACATTAATGACATTAGATTGACATCAATGACAACACTATGCCAATAATGTAAGCATGTTTTTGTTATAAATATACTTTAAATGACTTGGTATTTTTGCATGTTTCATAGGTCCCAGAGCCTCTAAGAGGCATCATATATTTTTATGACATGGGAAGTGTCATCCAATGGTATTCCTCCACTTTTTATATCATAAACCTAGATACCAAGAGTCATACACCTAGATTCCTATGAGGTATCATAATATTATATGGATTCAAGACTCAATGGGCCAATCATAAAATGTTATATGGCACTGACAAGTTCCCATAGATTTCAAAAATGGTATGATGCATGCAAACTTATCTAATTAGTGTTTTCCATGTGTTATATGATACTGCTCAAGTTTAGCTTCATTCTATGACATTGCACCACTCTAGGACCCTTTAACAAACCATAAAATGCCATGTGGCATTGACATGTTCTTAGATATTTTAGAAATGGTAGGGTGAGGGAGCCCCATCTTCTTATAGCCTGCTCTGTGTCCCTTCTATACACCTAAATATTTGTACATCTAGAAGACAAACTATTCAAAATTAATGCAAGTACCCTTGAGGTCCATCTAGGTGTGAAAGTGACACTTGGCTAATATTGGGTACCCCTAGGGATAACATGAAATCAAATCATGGGCATGTGCGAGACACACTCTTTGGAATTCAATGGGACATCGTCAAGGCAATAAAGTAGGTTTGAGATCAACACCTAGACATGTCTCATTTTTGCAAAATTGCAAATATAAATTAAAGCTAAAAGTAGATTAAAATTAAAAAATGGATAATTTAATATATCGCCATCAAATCAAAGTTTAATTCATATATAGTGAGCTCTCATTGGCATTATTTAAAACTTAATTCAAAGGCCATAAAGACCTATCCAAGTTGATTCCATAGCTACCATTTCCACAAATTCAAAATATTAGAGCTCATAACATCGAGTAAAAAATAAATACCAAACCTTTACTTGCATAACCCATGTTAACACGATAATCCAATTTGCATAGTCTCTCAATTAGTGTCTACAATGGTAGCATCATCATCAAAACCTAAACTAGTTAAAAAATTTAGAGACACCACTTTCATACATGGAATTTTTAGGTAAATGCACTATAACGAGGTCTCCAAATTAGTAGAAGATGTGTAGAAGCTATGTAGTGACGATGACCCCACATAAGATGAAATTGAGTTCTTAGATGATATGTAAGCTATCAAGAAGTCAAGGATCCATAAGTCTAACACCAAATGTGAGGTATTCAATTATGGCAATATCTTATATAATCTTCTCATGTTTTATAAGTGCCACAATGATATTATCTAGTCCTAAGGTTTAAAAAACCAAATAAAAAATATCCCTAGAGCTCTTATAATGATTATTATCACCTCCCTAATTTTGATATCCCTTATACTAAGGATGTCATAGAGGAGTGGCTTAAGTCCCATGATGTTTTATAGGTACTAAAAGATTGGGACAAGGATCCAGACCATTGAGTGAACAAAGATGAGATTGATTCTTACACAATCAGAATCTTTAGATAAGGGATTAGGGTTGGTATGTTATTGTAAAATTGACTATTGGGAGCTAGTGACAACACTCATGTTAGAAAATTTTGGTTCCCCATATAGAGCATAATCCTTGAAGGGAAAAAGATCCCAAATCTAGGAAATCTCATCATGTTCAACATGTCCCAACAAGTGACCAAAGTTAGAGCTAGGGGAAAATTTTATATGATGTCATACTTGGTTGATGCATGTTGTGCCACAATGTCCTTTAATAGCACTATTTTCCCTCCATGGACACTTATTGGCTCCCCACTTCATGTGGTATTCTCTAAATTATATATTCACCACTTCATGGCTCACATAAAATACATACACAACCACGTTTACCCTCCATTGTATCTTAAAATAAATGATAAGCCCATGTCAATATTTACTAAAGAAATGAGATCTTCCATTACAATAATTGTTGTCTATTGGTATTACCAAAATTTCATAGTGATCTGGCTTGAGGGTGTTATTGGCCCACCTCTCAAGCTTCCCTATTATATTTGTGATAAATTGGTAGAATAATAAAATAACATATCAACTTACTAATGGATTGGCATGCTTCTATTATGATATGAGGCATAAAACATACCCATATCTACCCATTATCATCGAATGCCATGAGTACAAGAGCATGGCAGAGATATCAACAATAGAAATTATAGACATTATTTCTAAATTATAGAACCTTAGTATTGTACAATTAGAAAATACATATCATGGATGTAATTTTAGCTTTTAGACCTTTCCCACTACCAAAAGGCTTGCATACACTATCTCTCTATGCCAATTACTTATCTCTTAGTCCGACCAAGTTTATTATGATGACTTAAGACATATATAATGCCTAGAATGTTATAAACATGTTTAACTTCCATTTCTACAAGTTTTTGACATGCACCTATTTTCAAACTACTTGAATGCTTACGTCCCAGTCAGGTGCCTGTTGGCCATTTTTGGCCCACATGCCAAAAATTTTCCCAAGTGTGAGAACATGGACATTCAAGCAAAAGTGGCAAGTTTAGACACCTTCAGGTTCTTGGGAGGATAAGTCTTCAGGTTATCTCTCCCATAAGTCTTTGGGTTTCCCAAAGTAGAAGTCTTCTAGCTTTCAAAGTTATAAGACTTTGAGTTTCTGAGGGCATAATGTGAATCAGGTTTTCAATGATGCTTGACTTATAAATGTTTTATAATTAGAAGTAATCTGGGTTTATGAACCTGAATTACTCATGGATAGTGTAGATAGGATTCTCCAAGGTGAAAAACTTTAGGTTCTCTTAAGTGCACAACTTCAGGTTTTCAAATTTGAAAGACTTAAATTGCTTTATAAGTAGTCAGTAGTGAGAACTCTAAAGTAAGTAGTGGGGATTGGAAAACCTAATTTAGTCTTAGATAGTGTATTTTGGGTTCTCTTTCATAGAAGTCTTCAAGTTTTCCAAGGTGAATGGCTTAAAATGCTTTATAAGTAATCAACATTCCAAACCCCGAAGTAAAAAGCCAAGACAAGCCCAATTTGGTCTTGAACAATAGGCTTCGGGTTCTCCAAGGGACAAGTCTTCTCTAAGGGTATTTTTTGAAAGAAGGTGGTCTAGACATAAATCCCAAAGGACTCTTTCATAAACAAAAGTGGTCCTCTTCAAAAAACTTGAAGGACCTTTTGCATATTTTCGAAGGTCATTTTCAAATTCTCCGATGGACCACTTCTTCAATAATTTTTTTGAGGGACACTTTTCAAAAGCCCGGGGGGGCATTTCCTTTTTTCCTAAAGGAGAATCCAAATGTACTAATTCATAAGGCCGAAGGGACTTTTATTGGCTAAAACGGACAGTCAAAAAATATGAAGGGCTTTACATAAATTCTGAAGGGGTCAAATGCAATAAATCTGAAGGGCACCAACAAGCAATAAGGGCAAAAAACAAAACAGACCTAAGAAAATTGTCCAAAAATAAAAGTTGAAAAATATAAGTAATCCAAAGAAGCAAGTTGAGAGCAGTGATAAACCCAAGAAATGGGTTGTAAGTCATGATAAGTCAAGGGTAAGTTGCAAGGAGTGTGAAGCCATAATGAGTAAAATGGAAAGTTTTAAAAGGAAAATTATGGAAAATAGTCTGCAGAAAGTAAATGGCCATGGAACATTAAGGTCAATGGTCAGTAAATCCAAAGGGCCAATCAGTCAAGGACAAGTGGAACAAGTACATAAAATTCACTTTCAAAACATTCAAAGTGGTCAAACAATGATAGACACATCTAGGTGGTGTAGTGAACATGCAAATACCAACTGGGATAGTCCAGATTGTAAAGAACACACTAAGTTTTAAATGCAAAGGATGAAATCACTCATCCTTGGTCAGAACATGTAACTACCTTTGATATGGCTCCATCAATTTTAAAGAGGAAGAATTGAATGTATGAGGAGCTTGAGGATATGGGTGGCGATTCTAGATGGTTCATCTAGTGGTCAAAATAAGTTACACGCTTTGAATGCCAGGGAGCTCGAGTACAATAGTAGGGGTCTTGGTCATTGATGACCTCTTCTCTCATTTCTCCTTGCTCCCATGAGCCCTTTCTTTCTCTTTTCCTTTTCTATATATATCAGATGCTTTCCTTTTTGGAAGGGTTCCCAATTTTTAGACTTTTTCATCTTTATGGGAGATTGACATTCATTGAAATACTACAAAGTATGCTCCTCTTGATTAGAATCGACCCTGTCAAGTCTATTGTAAGAACTACCTCTTGATGTAATAAGATGATTTCTTTGCCTATCTCTTGTCATTGATCAGTGCCTTAGTATGTTTATGCTTGGTGGATTCATGAAGGAGATTCTTCCTAGTTTATCAACCTTTTGCTTACCTTTTTAATGTATTTTCAAGATCTTATAGGTCTGGATTAGTGTTCTACCTGAACCTCTTCCAGTGTGTTAACTTGATCTCAAGATTTTGTAAGCCATAGTTGTCTTATGACTGATTAGTGTGGGTTCAAGACTAGATGTGTGTTCATTTTAATTTGGTGCATCACATGGTTAGCTTTCTTAAGAGCCCTTATCCCCTTTCTAACCCTTTTTCTTGTGAATCATTAGTTTAGCTTTTAGTTTAGGTGAGCATCAAAGAGGAACCAACCTACTTCAAAGGTTCAACCTCACTACAGGATACCCATAGCCCGAGGTTGTCTTAGTGCTTGTAGCTAAGAGTGAGAGAGCCTAAGAAACTCTCCCATAAAGGGTACAATCTTGTGTTACAATAGTTTTTGCCACGCCCAATGGGACTAAGGTCCTGTTGACCAAATTTTGCCTGCAGGTAAAATTTTGGTCCCCTTCTTCCCTTACTGTTCATGCCAGTTATATTACAGGTTGTTCAAGTTTAACATTCTCCATTTCATGGTGCAAAGGTTCAATTTCGAGTTTGGTTTCTTGGTTCAAGTTCAAAGGGTTCACTATTCGGTTCAAGTATTTCAATGTAAACATGTTGAACCTTCGTGGAAGGGAAGTTCAAAGCAATAAAGGGACTTTCGGCCAAGTCCAAGGACTTTTCAAAGGGATAGTTGCTGGAGAATTTTCAAGACAGAAGAAGCGCCAAGAAGATGCCACGTGGACCCGATGACACTTTAGCAGGACCCAACGACGTCCCAATAGACTTCAAATTTAGCAAAACGTTTTAGCCATCAAATCTCAAGCGATGACGCTCAGGAAGCTATCAATTTTAGCAGGATGGAATGTTTGTTGTTTTTCAAACCCTGACGGCCAGTTGAGCGTCAAATCTAGCGAATAAAATAGCCTTGTTTCCAGCCAAGAAAGTATTGCCAAGGAGTCCAGAATGCAATGACCTGTCGAAAGTTCATTCCTGGGAGGCCGAACGAGTTGGAAAGAGACATAATTAAGACAAAATTAACAAAGGACACACATGGAATAAGCAAATAGTTAAGTCCAAGTGGCACCAATTTGAAGAAGAGACTCTGGCAGGTGAAATAGTGCCAGCGAATTGATCATGAGAAGACGCAGCAGCTAAGAAATGTAACCGGTTTCTTCATTTTTCATTTAATGGGTGGACAAACCACATTTTGCCATTTAAAAATGCAAACTTTAAAGTAGGCAGAGCAGATAGCTCATTAATACTTTGAGCGGCTTGTTTCTTTTCATGAATAGCCATTTGTAAAAAAGAGCGCCAAATGAGCCTCTTGGACTTTCATATATATTTGATACTTGTCATTTTGTAATTATCTTTTTTTTAATTTTGGTAAGGCGTAGCCCTATTGAAATTTCTACCTGAATCTATAAAGATTATTTTTTACCTCTTCTTGGTCAGATTTTCTGTGTATGTCTGAGTGTTTGAGTTGTGTCCAATCATTGTCTTTAATGCTCTCACAGTTCCAACACCAACACACTATTTATTCATAAGGCACCATTGTTTGCAGTTGACAAGAGGAGAGTTCCATTTTGGAGATACAGAGCAGAGGAAGTCATTTATAGTATGTATTCTGCAGCATCTTGGTGAGTCTCTGTTCTTGTGTTTTCATTAGAACCTCCCTGCCATTTTCTTGTAACCTAGTTTCCCTGCCGAGTCTGAGTGTATGTTTGTGGTCTTTGTTCGATTCTGAGATTAGGTGTGAGAAGATCACCTTTATTTTGGTGTATCACCTTCTTAGAGTAGTTTGTTTTCTTGCACTTTCTTCCCTTTTCACCCCCCCAGTTTATAGCTATATATATATATATATATATATATATATATATATGTATATGCCTGTATGTATTTTTTGCACTGCTTAAAACAAACAAGATACATCAGAGGGAACTAGCCCATATCTAGAGACTCTCCTCTCCTTCTTCACCATCCCATAGGTGAGAGAGGAGTTTCCATGTTGCAAGGAGAAGGCAAGAGCTAGGCCTCCTTGCCCTGGGTGCAATCTCCAGCGTCAACAGTTTTGGCACGCCCGGTGGGACCCAACTTTATAATGCAGTAAGATTTTAGGATTGATGCTAGTCCTGTCATAGCGATTTCAATATTTCCCAGCATCTGGTGACTCTAATGGTAAGAGCTTCATTTTCCATATTAAGACCAGTGTCTTAAATTTCTATGCCTAAAGTCACCACTAGGTCTGCTTCAAAAAGGATTCCTTTTGAATTCATTGAATTACATCTAAATTTTGCTAAAAGATTAAGGTTTAGGAAGACTCATCCTTATCCAACAAGTCACCATCCTAGACCTGTTATAAGAGACACAGTTATAGCAGAGCCTCAGTTATGCCCCATCCCAGCTATGGCTTTGCCATTTGCAGCCTTTCGTGGTGAGAGCCCCTTGAGCCTTCCACAGTATGACCCAATTCCAGGGGCAACTCTAAAAAATGTACCTTCTTTTGATGGATTGGGACCCATTACAGTCGTTGAGCACATCAAGAACGTTTCTAACCTCACCAATATTCATAATATCACGGAGGAAAATGTCACAGTCAGATTGTTGGCTCTATCTCTTAAGGGCAAGGCTCTTGACTGGTACAAGACCTTGCCCATGAATTCAATCCATTCTTGGAATGAACTAGGTATTTAGCTAACAGACCATTTTGGGGAAAAGAGCAATGACCTCTCGCTTACTGAGCAGCTGACGACCATACAGAGGGCTCCGCACGAATATATGCAAGACTTTAACATAAGGTTTGAGAAGACCTGGCAAAGGATTCCCATCTTGGTAAGGCCGACTCCTAGCTATGCTTTTTTATACTACTTGAAAGCATTAAACAATGATGTTGCAATCATGATACAATCTATGGGAGGGCATATATTGCCTGTTGCTTATGACATAGCCATAACAATAGAGAACTATTAAATATAGGCTGGGAAAATAGCCCCTAGACCCCACATGCCAATTTTCCCAGAAGTGCCACCTCCAATTCAGGCCCCTGCTCCCACATTGGCTCCTCTGCCTGCCATCGAAAAACCAATTGCTGTCCCATCAAGTGAATTTCATGAGGTTAAGAGTATGTTTTAGATAGTGACCAATGAACTTGTTGCCATTAAAAGGCAGCAAGCTCAAGGCAACAGACTAAACCAAGGGTACCAAAATTATGGTCAAGCCCCTAAACCCCCTTTCTAGAATTATAATCAAGGTCAGGGGCAGCTCACTACAACCAGGCCATTCCAAAATTACAACACCGATCCCTCTTCATCATCTAAGGCCATAGTGCTTATTTAGAATAATCTTATATAAGAGCAGTCTAGCTGTTCGACCATGGGATATGGCCAAGAGCAGGCTGTTTACACAAACGAGATGGTTAACTATTTTTAGAATATAGAAAATCAGGCTGCCACTCATTCCCAGTTTTTTGAGGCTCAAACTCAACCCAACATGAGTGGCAATCAGGCCCAGCTAGATTCTGCTCTTATGAATCACCTCGAGGGTGAGTTTTGTGCAATCAATCATGGGGGCACTACAAACAATCAGGCTGATTGTGTTGCAGCCAACACAAGATTTAAGAGAAGAGCAGTGGGAGAGGTGCAGGCCACTACTCAAGCAATGACAACACCTCCTCCATCACACTCTTTGCAAAGGACCCCAATTTTCAAACAGCCACTTGCACCTCCAGCGCCTCAGTCTACAGCTCCAGTTGGGATTAGCCTGAAAGAAAATGTGAAGGGAAGCAGTCCCCAAGTCAATATAGTGGACCAGATGAAGAAGTTGCATGTGAGCATCTCTTTATGGGACTCATTGTCTCTTCTAGGACAGAAGGATGTATTGAAGAAAGAATTGCATAAGCTGGATCAGCAAGCCATTCCAGCAAACATGGATAATGTCTTGATGACAAATGGGCATCTTGTCACCCCAGAACAGGTGAAGAAGGAAGAGAAAATTCCCCCTTTCTACGTATCCTTGATCATTGGGGACTTCTTGGTACACAAATGCATAATTGACTGTGGGGCCAGTACATCAGTAATGCCAAAATGCATTGCTGATAAGATGGGATTGAAGTATGAAGAAATGAAAAAGGGAGTCCTACAGCTAGATGGGACACCTGCAAAAATAGCTAGAATTCTAAAGGGTTTAGACCTGACATTGCATGCTTGCCCAACCTTCTCAATTCCCCATGATATTGTAGTAGCAGATGTTCCTCCATTTTTTGCAATGTGCCTGTCCAGGGACTTCATGTCCAAAATAGGTGGCTATTTAGTAGCAAATTGGTCATATCTAGTTTTCAGAACCAAGTATGGGACCAAGGTGAAAATAGAGTTTGAGCCACTCTAAAGGACCATCTAGAATCATACACTCCCAAGGCAGCAAATTTCAGTTACACAATCATCGACCTAGAAGAGTCCCAGACAGACCAAGCTCCATCCTCTGCTCTTGAAGGAGTCACAGACCTACTCTTGGATGAGTGGGGAAATGATAACTTCAAACATGATCCATACAAATTTATAGAGGAGATAGACCTTGGAGTCTATTACATGCACGAAGAGGGCGCTTTCATGCCGAATTTGATGAAGGCAGAACAAGCAGACCTTGGCCTATGGTAGTTGTATTTTGACAGATCCAGAAGTAAGCTAGGTGCTGGAGGTGGGGCAAGCTGGTCTCCCCTTCAAAGGAGAGGTACTTTTCAGCCTTCCAGTTCTATTTCTCTTGCACAAGTAATGTTGCAAAATATGAGTCTTTAATTCATGGGCTAGAATGGGCAAGAAGAAGAGGGATTAAAGAGTTGCAGGTCTTGGGGGACAGCGAGCTGATTGTGAATCAGGTGAAGGGCTAAAATCTAAAAAAAAACTCCTTGCTGAAGTCTTACAAGCATAGGGTCTGGGACCTGATGGAAGATTTCCTTGCCTTCAGCATTACCTCAATTTCCAGGGAGCAGAACAAACACGTGGACAGGCTGGCAGCAATTGGCACTCAGTTTGATGTTTCAAGAGGAATAAGCCAGGATTGTGGTTCACGCCACTTGAAGGTGGTAGTTTGACCCTCTGTCCTAGACAACATTACAGATTGGCAAGTTTTTGAAAGTGACCAGCAGATAGCTCTCTTCCTTTGGGAGGAAGCTGAGTTCGTAATACACAACCAGGTGAAATTGCAGCAGTAATATGGAGATCAGATTGTCTAGTTGAAGAATAATAAACTCCCTAAAGGTCTGGTCATGCTTGAAAGCATTTTCAACAGAGATGACCAACTGAGAAATGATAAAGCATGCATCACGACCATAGAGGAGAATTACAAAAAAGTTGAAATCTTCAAGGATAAGATGCTGGCACTTGGCAAGGTCTACACATTTCAAGAAAGGTGAGCTTTCATTCTACTGTGTCAAGAGTTCAATGATGTGTTTGCATGGGATTATAGCGATTTGAAGGGCTTTGACCCAAGACTTGCTCAGCACACCATCGAATTAGAAGGTGCCAAACCAGTCACACAAAAGCAAAGGCTTGTCAATCCTATAATTGAGCCCCTCATGCAAAGGGAATTGGCCAAATTGATTGAGTCTGGAATTATATTTCCAATCAAACATTCCTCATGGCTGGCCAACCTCGTTCCTGTTAGAAAGAAGAATGGGGAGATCAGGCTGTGTGTCAACTTTAGAGACCTTAATAAGGTCTCTTTAAAAGATCATTATCCCCTTCCAAGCATGGAGTGGATTCTTCAGAAGGTGACTGGCAGCGAGTGTTTCTCTCTCCTAGATGGCTATTCAGGTTATAATCAGATTCTGGTACAATGTTGTGATCATTATAAAATAGCCTTCACCACCAAATGGGGCACATTTGCCTACAAGAAGATGCCATTTGGGCTATCCAATGTTGGTGCTACCTTCCAACGAGCCATGGACATGACTTTTGAAGGCTTGATAAACAATAATGTGCTGGTCTACCTTGATGATATAACGGTATTCTCCAAGGAAGCAAGCTAGCACATAGAGCACCTCAGGGAAATTTTTGAAAGATGTAGGGAGTTTGACATCTCTCTTAATCCAAATAAATGCGTGTTTTTTGTTCATGAGGGGAAACTTCTTGGTCATATCGTGTCCAAGGAGGCTTGTCCATTGACCCTGAGAGAGTTCGCTCCATTCTGGAGATGCCCCTACCAAAGCACAAGAAAGGCTTGCAGAGCTTCTTTAGCAGGATAAATTTTATTCAGAGGTTCATTTTGAATTTTTCTGAGATAGTTAAGCCCTTGACCTCTATGTTGAGGAAAGGTGAAGAATTCAAGTGGACAGCGCAAAGAAAGGACAGCTTTAAAGTCGTCAAGCAGACTTTAGCCTAGGCACCTACTCTGATCAACCTTGACTTCAGTAAAGACTTCAACCTCTATACATTCAACAATGAAGAAGTGATATCCACCATGCTCACCCAAGCAAATGGCGAAGACCTCGAACAGCCACTCGCCTTCTTTAGCCAGAGATTAGAGGATTTCGAAGTCAGGTACATGTATGTAGAAAAGCAAGTCCTGGCAGTAGTGTGGAGCTTGAAGAAATTCAGTTATATGCTGTCTAACAGCAGGATCCACCTTATGGTCCCACATCCTGGCGTCAAGGATTTCTTGACCAATCGAGATTTGAATGAGAAAAGGGTGGGATGGATCACCAAAGTGATGGAGTACGATGTAGACATTAAAATCACCAAGCTGGTGAGGGGCAGAGGTCTGTGCAAAAAGTTGGCTGCAGGTTTCAAACAAGATAAAGGGGAGAACAACTTGCTAATCTATGATGCAGCCACTGCAGAAGAACTGGCTGTCATAAAGGATTGGACGCTGGACATGAAACATTTCCTTCTCACAGGTGAGTGTCCACAGGGTCTTGATAAGGTCAGAAGAAGGTATTTTAAACTTCAGTCCTTTCCTTATGTCCTGATTGATGAAGTATTATTTAGGAAGGATCTCTCTAGGGTTTTCCTAAGATGCATTGACCCCAATCAGGGTGATGGGATACTGGCTGAGTTTCATGATGGGCCAGCTGGTGGTCATTTCACTCCTAGAGCTACAACAACAAAGATAATGAGAGCCAGCTATTTTTGGCCTACTCTTTTCAAGGACACCCATGCATGGGTAAGAAAGTGCCAGAAGTGTGCACTTTTTGATGGAAAACAATGATTCACTGCCATGCCTCTACAGCCCATTCAAGTTGAGCAACCATTCATGCAATGGGGCCTAGATTTTATAGAGATGATTAATCCTCCCTCTAGTGCTGGGCACAAGTGGGTATTGACTGCCACGGATTATTTCACCAGGTGGGTAGAGGTAGTTGCTTTGAAGGAGGCAAATGAGAGCGCAATCCTAGAGTTTTATGAAGATCTGGTAACAAGATTTGGAGTCCCAACCACCATAATCTCAGATAACGCCTTGGCTTTTATGGTAATCAAAACTAGTGAATGGGCACTGAAGTATGGCATATACCTCAGCACTTCATCAAATTATTACCCACAGGGGAATGGGCTGGCTGAGTCCACCAACAAGAATTTGATCAGGATTATAAAGAGGACTATGGAAGAAAATCAGAGGACTTGGCATGCTAAGCTAAAGACAGCTCTATGGGCCGACCAAATTACTCTGAAGAGGGAAATCAGAAATTCTCCATATATGCTCGTATATGGAAGGGAAGCCAGGCTTCCCATTTCGCTTGAATTGCCAACATTAGATCTCTCCCACCAACTGCAACTAGAACAAGGAACTAGCATGGAGGTCAGGATGTGCGAGCTAATGGAGCTCCAAGAGGTGAAAGATCGGGCTATGGCTTCTCTGACAAGTTGCCAACAACAAGTAAAAAGGCACTTCGACAAGAAGTCCTTGTCAAGAGATTTTTCTGAAGGAGACATTGTCTTGAAATGGGACAAAGATCAAGCTAAGCCTGGAAAACATGCAAAATTTGATGCCCTATGGAGCGGTCCTTATGTGATTACTTAGTGCAAGTAGCACAATGCATTTCAACTTTCAAGGTTGGATGGCGAAGAACTACGTATCCTAGTTAATGGGATACATCTGAAACATTGCCACTGATCTTTTTGGGTTCGCTTGTACATATTTTCCCTTATTTTCTTTCCTATTTTTCCCTAAGTGATGTTGCACAAGTAGTAGTTTTCTTAGTCTTGCTCGTGTTTTCATTTCATGGAGGTAGATCTGCGTGGCTAGTTCTAATTTTTGACAGAGCTCTTGCTGGTTTTCAAAGTTATTATCTGACTCCATGCCCAATGGATTGCAAGGCAACTAGTCTCTAAGCATAGCAGACATGCTTCCCCTGGGAGTCACCAATTTGTTGACCAAATTTTGCCTGCAAGTAAAATTTTGGTCCCCTTCTTCCCTTACTATTCATGCTAGTTATATTGTAGGTTGTTCAGGTTCAACATTCTCCGTTTTATGGTGCAAAGGTTCAATTTCGAGTTCGGTTTCTTGGTTCAAGTTCAAAGCGTTCACTGTTCGGTTCAAGTATTTCAATGTAAACATGTTGAACCTTCGTGGAAGGGTAGTTCAAAGCAATAAAGGGACTTCCAGCTGAGTCCAAGGACTTTTCAAAAGGACAGTTGCTAGAGAATTTTCAAGATAGAAGAATCACCGAGAAGATGCCACGTGGACCCGATGACACTTTAGCAAGACCCGACGACATCCCAGCGGACGTCAAATTTAGCGGAACATTTTAGCCATTGGATCTCAAGTGATGACGCTTTGGAAGCTATCAATTTTAGTAGGATGGAATGTTCATTGTTTTTTAAACCCTGATGACCAGTTGAGCATCAAATCTAGCGAATAAAATAGCCTTATTTCTAGCCAAGAAAGTATTGCCAAGGAGTCCAGAATGCAGTGACCTACCAAAAGTTCATTCCTGGGAGGCCGAACGAGTTAGAAAGAGACAGAATTAAGACAAAATTGACAAAGGACATGCACGGAATAAGCAAACAGTTAAGTCCAAGCAGTGCCAATTTGAAGAAGAGACTCTGGCAAGTGAAATAGTGCAAGTGAATTGATCATGAGAAGATGCAACAGCTAAGAAATGTAACCAGTTTCTTCATTTTTCATTTAATGGGTGGACAAACCAAGTTTTGCCATTTAAAAATGGGAACTTTGAAGCAGGCAGAGTAGATAGCTCATTAATATTTTGAGCGGCTTGTTTCTTTTCATAAATAGCCATTTGTAAAAAAGAGCGCCAAATGAGCCTCTTGGACTTTCATATATATTTGATACTTGTCATTTTGTAATCATCTTTTTTGTAATTTTGGTAAGGCGCAGCCCTACTAAAATTTCTACCTGAATCTATAAAGACTATTTTTTACCTCTTCTTGGTCGGATTTTCTGTGTATGTCTGAGTGTTTGAGTTGTGTCCAGTCATTGTCTTTAATGCTCTCATAGTTCCAGCACCAACACACCAGTTATTCATAAGGCACCATTGTCTACAGTTGATAGGAGGAGAGTTCCATTTTGGAGATACAGAGTAGAGGAAGTCATTTACAGTATGTATTCCATAGCATCTTGGTGAGTCTCTATTCCTGTGTTTTCATAAGAACCTCCCTGCCATTTTCTTGTAGCCTGGTTTCCCTGCCGAGTCTGAGTGTATGTTTGTGGTCTTTGTTTGATTCTGAGATTAGGTGTGAGAAGATCACCTTTATTTTGGTGTATCACCTCCTTAGATTAGTTTGTTTTCTTGCACCTTCTTCCCTTTTCACCCCCCAGTTTATAGCTATATATATGTATATGCCTGTATGTATTTTTTGCACTGCCTAAAACAAACAAGATACATCAGAGGGAACTATCCCATATCTAGAGACTCTCCTCTCCTGCTTCACCATCCCATAGGTGAGAGAGGAGTTTCCATGTTGCGAGGAGAAGGCAGGAGCTAGGCCTCCTTGCCCCGGGTGCAATCTCCAACATCAACAGGTCCAAAGCAGTAGAAAGATTTTGGTGTTGTTCTTGTGTATATCAACCTTTAGAGGCATTCAACAGACATCAATGGTGACTCTGAGCATCTATCAGCTAGTTTAAATTAGTGTAAATTCCTAATCATCATTATCTAGTATGTACAACCAATCATATTTTGATCAAAATGATCATTCTCTACCTCAACATCCTTCATATCACGTTAGCAATGTTTATGGCTTTGCCTCAAGTGGTTCTCAAGATTCTTATGGATAACCTTCTCAATCTCAAAATATCCTTAGTTTTTCTCCAAACCAATCCATTTCATGTTGGAGGCAAATGCTCTTAGGGTATCAAAAGTATATGATGGAACTTAATACATAGA
The DNA here is from genome assembly GCA_037957365.1 of Torreya grandis. Taxonomy (NCBI): domain Eukaryota; kingdom Viridiplantae; phylum Streptophyta; class Pinopsida; order Cupressales; family Taxaceae; genus Torreya; species Torreya grandis. Next base: position 4,603,905 of record JARHVA010000384.1, read on the forward strand.
GGGAATATGGTCAAGATATCCCTGATCACATCATTCATGACATAAGAGCTGAATCGCAACAAATGAAAGAGAAATGGGCACTTATTGAAATGGCAAATTGGAACAACCTCTCAAATGAGATGTTGAATGTGAGTGGTTACATCCAAAGCATTGAGGATAAACTGAACAACCTTGAAGAATAGCAGGTCCAATTCTGTCAACCTTATCTATCTTCATATACACCACCTCAAACCTCATATATATCACACCCATTCTTCCCCAAAAGGCCACTCCAAGTGAAACCCCTTATGTTCCAAGTTATTTAAATGTCCCTCAAGCCTTCCCTTCATGGAATTCAATTCAAGAAAGCTTTCAAAGAAAGGAGGAAATTATTGTAGAGCAGCCTATCATTGAGATCTAAGACCTGACTTATCTTCCTCAAGAACCCTCATGTACATCATTTCAGCCCTCTTGTGTTCTTTATCTTCATAAGGCCCCTGACCAACTTAAAGAGAAGATTTTCAAAGAAAATATAGATAGGTAGATTAAAGAGTTGGAATTGAAGATGAAGAAAGAGGAAGAGAGTCAAAATCAAGAAAGGGAAATTGTTTCCCACATGTTCCCCTCATGAAAATCAGTCAGGGAAGGCAAAAAAAAGGGGAGGAGGTATCAGTGATGAAGGTCTAAGATCCAATTAAAAAAAAAGAGGCTACTCATAATAATTTTCCTTCATGGGAGCCAATCCAAAAAGGCTTTCAGAAGGAGGAGGTGTTAGTTGAGACAATTCAAGAAGTGGTTTTTGAAAAGGAGTTGGTCGTGCCAAATCAAGAAACCATAGCTCAGCTGAATGAGCTCAATTTATAAGAGTTTTGAGTCTCTCTCTCCTCTCAAGAACCACCAAAGAGACCATTCAAAGTCCTTAGTTGGAAGGATACTTTCCTAAACTGTAAGCAAGGTGAACTGTTCACCCTCCCACCATCTCCCTCTTGAAGGAAGAACATATTCTACAAGGGTTAGCGGAGGAGCTTGAAATAAAAGTTGAGTCTAAAGAAGACAACATAAGTGTCTATGATGAAGAGATCATGATAGGTAGCCCAATTCAGTCAGAGGGGGAAGAATCAGTTTTAGACCAATCTTCTTGGCATGGCTTCAATTTTAGTAAGCTAGATCTTAAAGAGGATATCCCTCAAGATGATAATGAGATAGACCTTGAATAAACTACTAAAATTCCATTCTACATATATGAATAAGAGGATGATTCATTTTAGGATGAATTAGAGCTAGAAAAAGGGAAATCGGACCTTGAGCAAGACAAAGATGTTCTTTTAGACCTTGAAAGTTCAAATCAACCCTCATTTGTAGTTAAGGAACAAGAAAAAATCTTGAGTGAGGTTGATGAAGAAGACATCTTGAGTGCTCAAGAAGTGCAACTTGAAGAACCACCACCCTATGTGATGAAGGAGAACCCTGAGGATAAACAAAGTTTTCAATATGAGTATGTCCTTTAAGGAAACTATGATTTAATTATGCCTAATAAGCATTATGATGAAGTATAAAAGAGCAAGAGCAAGGTAAAATTTGACTGCTCAATGTTTGTGTTGATAAAGGGATGTCTTATCAAGCACCTTGCTTGGTTGGGAGATGAAAAAGAGGATTCATCATAGGTTGTGCTCAATTTAGAGCACAAATTAGAGTGCCAATAAGAATAAGACCAACTTGCATATCCATTCCAAGATGGTGGCATAATAAATCAATCAGGATGGGTAAGCGAGTCTATTTTTATTCTTTTCCTTGGAGAAGTGTGTCATCAGCTTGTTAAAAATCTAGTACTTCTCCATATTTGTTTAGCAACTCTCAAACATGTAAAGTATACTATATTAGTGAGGAAGGGCAGCTATTTTATACAACTAGTTAATGGTTTTGTATAGTTTCCTTTCTTTTTGGTTGGATTAGGGTAGGATATATTTCCATGCTTTCCTCCAAGTTCCTTGTGCGCATTCCCTTTTTTGTTGTGTGTTTCCTTTCAATAATTGCCTTAGGCACTTTGTTTTGTTTTTCCTAGTTACTTCAAGAGGAGGTTCTAGAAAGGGTCAGCCTTGTCGAACCAAAGCAGAGACTCCATTCCCAATGGATTAGACAAGGCAACATGAGATACGTTCTCAAGAATAGTAGGCACGCTTCCTTACGAGTCACCAGAAATGTTGGCCATTTTTAGTCCACATACCAAAATTTTGCCCAAGTGTGAGAAGGTGGACATTCAAGAAAAATTAGAAAGTTCAGACAACTTCAAGTTCTTGGGAGGAGAATTCTTCAGGTTCTCTCTCTCAGAAGTCTTTAGGTTCTCCAAAGTAGAAGTCTTCAAGATTTCTAAGTCACAAGACTTCAGGTTTTTGAGGGCACAATGCAAATTGGGTTTCTAGCAGTGCTTGAATTCTAAATGTTTTATAAGTAGAAGTAATCTAGGTTTACAAACCTAAATTACTCATGGACAGTACAGATCAAATTTTCTAAGGTGAATGACTTCAGGTTCTCTTTAGTGCATGACTTCAAGTTTTCAAAGTTGAAAGACTTAAATTAATTTATAAGTAGTCAGTAGTGAGAACTCTGAAGTAAGTAGTGGGGCTTAGAAAACCTAATTCAGTCTTAGATAGTGTATTTTGGGTTCTCTTTAATAGAAGTCTTTAGGTTCTTCAAGGTGAATAGCTTAAAATGATTTATAAGTAATCAACATTCCAAACCCCAAAGCAAGAAGCTAGGACAAGCCTGATTTGGTCTTGAACAATAGTCTTTGGGTTCTCCAAGGGACAAGTCTTCTCCAAGGGTCATTTCTAAAAGAAGGTGGTCTAGACACAAATCTCAAAGGACTCTTTCATAAATAGAAGTGGTCCTAATCAAATAACTTGAAGGATCTTTTGCACATTTCTAAAGGTCATTTTCAAATTCTCTGACAGACCACTTCTTCAACAATATTTTTGAGGGGCACTTCCCAAAATCTCAGGATGGGGGGGGGGCATTTCCTTTTTCTTGAAGGAAAATCCAAAGGTACCAATTCATAAGGCTGAAGGGCCTTTTCTCAGCTAAAAGGGATGATCAAAAAATTTGAGGGGATTTACATAAATTTTGAAGGGGTCAAATGTAATAAATCCGAAGGGCACCAACAAGCAGTAGGGGAAAAAAACAAAAGAGACCCAGGAAAATTATCTAAAAACAAAAGCCCAAAAAAATAAGTAATCCACAAAATCAAGTTAAAGCAGTGATAAACTTGAGAAATGGGTTGCAAGTCATGAGAAGTCAAGGGTAAGTTGCAAGGAGTACAAAGCTTAAATGAGTAAAATGGAAAGTTTCAAAAGGAAAATTATGAAAAATAGTCCACAAAAAGCAAATGTTTGTGCAATATTAAGGTCAATGGTCAACAAATCCAAAGGGCCAATTAGTCAAGGACAAGTGGCACAAGTACATATAGTTCACTTCCAAAACATGCAAAGTGGTCAAACAAGGATTGGACACGTCTAAGTGGAGCAGTGAACATGCAAAGACCAATCAAGATAGTCCAAATTACAGTAAAGAACACACTAAGTTTTAAATGTAAAGGACCAAATTGCTCACACTTGGTGGGAACACGCATCTACCTTTGATATGGCTCCATTAGTTCTAAAGAGGAAGTGGTCAAAATAAGTTTCATTCTTTGAATGCAAGGGAGCTCGAGTATAACAGTAGGGGCCCCAATCATGGATGACCTCTTCTCTCAGTTCTCCTTGCTCCCACGAGCCCTTTCTTTCTCTTTTCCTTTTCTATATATATCGAATGCTTTCTTTTTTGGAAGGGTTCCCAATTTTTAGACTTTTTCATCTTTTTGGGAGATGGACATTCATTGAGATAGTTCAAAGTATGCTTTGCATGATTAGGCTCATCCCTGTCAAGTTTATTGTAATAACTACCTCTTGATGTAATAAGATGATTTCTTTGCCTATCTCTTGTCATTGATCAGTGCCTTAGTATGTTTGTGCTTGGTGGATTCATGAAGGAGATTATTCCTAGTCTATCAGCCTTCTACTTACCTCTTTAATGTATTTTCAAGCTCTTATAGGTCTGGATTAGTGTTCTGCCTGAACCTCTTTCAGTGTGTTAACCTGATCTCAAGATTTTGTAAGCCATAATTATCTTATGACTGATCTAGTGTGGGTTCAAGTATAGATGAGTGTTTATTTTAATTTGGTGCATTACTTGGTTAAATTTATTAGGAGCCCTTATCCCCTTTCTAACCCTTTTCCCTGTGAATCATTAGTTTAGCTTTTAGTTTAGGTGAGCATCAAAGAGGAACTGGCCTACTCCAGAGGTTCAACCTCACTACAAGATACCCACAGCCTGAAGTTATCTCAATGCTTGTAGCTAGGAGTGAGAGAACCTAAGAAACTCTCCCACAAAGGGTGTAATCCTATGCTATAATAATGCTTACACTGATGCAAGTGTCCTATTCTAACACAAGTGTCCATTGCCCTAAAGTCATCTAATTTATAAATGAAACATATTCCTATGGTTGGCCTAAGTGATTTAATGCAAGATATTCTCCAAAGGGATTGGTATAAATATAAGATCAAACCTCATTGGTTAAGACCCTAAATTTAGCACAGACCAAGGCAACTTACCAAAAACACTCAATCAAGCACTCAAGTGAGAAAAACTTCCTTATTTTCTCTTATTTATATCTCAATCATAGAGACAACATATATGTAGGTATGAAGTATTGAAGTAGTAACCAAAGAGATATATTTTCTAGGTTATAAGCTAGGTTACTATTTTACTTTTTTATCACACATTACTTGATTCACATACATGCCAAGACGTAGGGAAGAACTACATAAGTTTTAGGCCCTTTTTAGAGTATTGGATATATAGGCAATGCTCATTGATAGATTGATTTTTGGGGTGGATTGAGACCATGTGGCCTCTAACCCATTTTTTCCAAAACTAATATGAAGATGATGAATTTTCTATTTGACAAGAAGTGACGATCCATGACCCATATTTGAATGCACCAGAGCGAAGGTGACATAGAACCCATAAGCATCCAGGTGGTCACATATAGTTTTAGTAGGTATTCTAAACTATAAACTCATGTTTGAGTCAGATAGTAACATCGATGCAACCAGCTCAAGTTGATGCAAGTGTCCATAACTATAGATGCATTTTTTTTAAAATTAGGTGATTGTTTTATAATCTAGATCTAGTCTACTTTATTCAAATCAACTTACCAATAGGCAAGGCATTTACATAGACACATACGTGTACTCATAAACCTTTCTCTTTCAATTTCAATCAATTTCAAGTGTTTTCAATTCTATATTATATAGGTTGATTATGTATTGTAACATGATCTTGGTTATAGCTCAGTCACCAACAAAGCACTCAAGTTAGGTGTATGCAAAGACAAGGTGTGTTGTACACACCCAAGTGCACATTCCTTTCCTTTAAAATTGAAATTACATTTATAGATTAAAGAGGGGGGAACTAGATGATATATATGGATTATATATCACCTTAGTATTGTACACTTAGCAAACTTAGACTTGGTTATTCCTCTCAGTTTTGAACTATTTCCCACTTCTACAAGTCTCGCATTTGCTCTATATTATGCCCTTTTAATTATCTCTTATTTTGACCAATATTATTTTGATGAACTAGGCCTTATATCTTGCCTAGAATGATTAAAATGTACTTATTTTCCACTCCTACAAGTTCTAAGCGTGTACCTCCTTTCTTGCTCCTAGGACAATAACATCTGTGGCAAACACTAGAATCGATATTAGTATCATGACCAAACATAAGTGTCTAGTGCCTTGACTAAGTGCAAGTGTCTAGTGCCCTAAAGTCATCTATTTTATAAATGAAACATATCCTAATGGTAAGCCTAAGTGATTTAATGTGAGTTAATTCTCCAAAGGGATTGTTATAAATACAAGATCAACCTATTGTTCGCTCTAATTATCTCAATTATTGAAATACCCATGAGATTGGGTATTCCCAAAAAGGGAAAATGGGGACATCTACAAAATTTTGTCCTCCATTTTAGGATTGATCTAGAATTATCCCAGGGCATGGCTATGGGTATTTGAATTCACAAATGGAGTCTGCATGAATAGTCTCCCAGAGATGTACTATTACCATCAAAAGTTCAATATGAAGTTCACATACACAAGTCTAATTATCAAAGATTATTTTGGGATTTTGAATATTATGATTTTTTATTTCTAAACACAAGGGGAAAGGGTAGTTGAATCTTAGAAAACAAATACAAAAAGAGAGGGAAGAGTAAGGCAGAGAAGAGGGCCTCTAGATCTAGAATGAAATTAATGAATCAACCATCGAACCAAGTGCCCTTGCTACCGTTATACCACTATAGGCTAAATTTCACTAAGGTTCTACCTCTAAGAACACACAATGGGAAGAGTCTAAGGAAACAGGGGGGAATATTCTTCAAATATGAACCCTCACTAATAAGTACTAGGAGTTTATAACAAACTACACATAAACACCTACTGGTAATTTGTATATTAACATACAAATTAATAGTACTATAAAGGGGAAATGAGAGATCTCAAACAATGATTATAATAGTAAAGCATATCATAACTATCACAAATATATAGTATCAAATTATTAATCCAATTAATCTAGCATTGACATGCATTTAGAAATGGAGATGAAAGATAATTGAGACACAAAATAAACCCTTTGCAAAAAACATGAATTGTATTCATTAAAAGAAGTAAGTGTTGTTACAATGATCAATGTTGGCCAAATTTATAGTCTAGAGAGATGAAGGAAAAAATTAGGTGAAATCCTAGTTATAATTTAATAACACTTTTGAGCAAGTTTTGGTCGACCCCTATAGTACAATACAATTTTGCCTTATATAGATGAGGATGAGGCTCACCTCCAAATAGCGTGAGGATCCCATCTTGGGCCATGATGGCCACTCATGATAGTTATAACCATAATTCAAAATTCAAAACAAACTAATCCCTTTAAAGCTATAAAATATCTATGGGGGATCACTTGATATGTGGAGGTAGTTATGATGGCCCAACTCCCAACTAATTTGATCTAGCATATTTAGCCTCTGATGCAGGTGCCACTAGGTCAAACTCCTTATCCAACTAGGAAAGGTTCATCAGGGGCTCCTTGATTATCACCTTAGCTTGAGTTTCTAGCCTCTAGTAGACTTGGAAGCGTACTTCCATTGACACCTTGATTCTAGAGACTTGGTTGATGATTGTCATGGATTTATTTGATAGCTCTATCACTATTTGGGCCCCTTCTTGGTTTGATTTGATGACCTTCTCCATCATGACTTGGTCAAATTAACCTAGGTGGACTATAAATTCTCCTTGGTCTAATAGGGTGTCATCTAGGTGGAATAACATAGATATATTAACCTCCTTTTAGTAGGTCAATATATTCTTCCTGCCCTCTTCCAAGTGTCTAGTTACAGTACGATCCATGGCCAACCACTCCTTCATAGTTGCCTTCATGTTCTCAACATACATTTGATACAACACCAAGTCTAAGGTTGGAAATAGTTTCAAATTTTGAAGCATGCCTTTGTTAATCACCACCTGCAATTTCTTACACTTCTTGTCTATCTCCACAATCCTTTCCATGTAAGCTTGAGTCCATTGGATAAGCACATTGGTCTCAGCTAGAGTCTCCACTACCTTCCCAAGAACTAATAAGAGTAGTTAAAGGGTGTCATTGACCTACCTAATTAGTTTGAAAAGAAAATAGCTATTAACTTGGGCTTCTAAGGTCTAAACCTGGCTTTGCATGTCCTTGAAGAGCTTTTCTAACATATCATGAGTTGTTTGGAGAATGGAGAGTGGGTCGTCAACCATCCTTTCTTCCCTAGTAGAAGTCCTCACCTTAATGATGGAGAAAAAATCTTGATGGGTCTGCCAAATCATTGGGTTCCCTTCTTAGATGAACCTCTACATCAATGTCCTCTTCATGCTCTTTGAAGTTTGGTCGAAGCTTCATTGTACATCTAGGTTGCCTTGGGTAGTCATTTTCGATGCCTACAACTTTGGGATAATTCCCTAGGTTTTGGGAGGTATAGGAAGGGTGGATGAGATTATGGTGAAGGGTAGAGGATGAGGCGAAGGGGAAATGGAGGAAGTAGAGGGGGTGAACGAGGAAAGTAATGGAGGCAGAGGGGGCATGGGAGAAAAAAGAGGAAAAATAAAAGGGGAGGCCCACGGGAACATTTTTGCCCGCCACTGATCTTGGGTCATTTTCACTTGAGGGGGAATTGCCCATAGGAAAGGGTATTTGAATATAAGGGAAGAGATGGGTTGGTCAAAAACAAATCTGATATTGCCCTTGATAATGGAAAGAGGGGTTAAGGACTAATTCATTGAGGTGTTATGACTAGGGCTGAAGGAACTGTTAAGGTTAGTAGAGGAAGATAGATTAGAGCAAAAGGCCTTTAACTTAGAATCAAAGTGTGAGATGCCTTCTACTTCTTCTTAGGCCTCTTACCCAAGTCATCTCTAGATGTTTTACTGGAAGGATTGGTTGAGCTACAAGTAACTATAGGGGATGATGGTGGAGGAAATAGAACTACTGAGGAAGGCACTAAGATGACTGGAGGGGGAACTAGGATGGTTCTTACCATTGGTGGTATTTTCTTGATGGTTGTCGCCATGCTTTGTAGTGAAGATGCACCTAATGATACATGGACTAAAGACACACCCAAAGAAGGTATCAGGAGATTTCCAAGTTGTGAAATGGATGGGGCAAAGGGGAATGAAGAGGTAAGGATTCTCAAGAGGATAGAGGCTAAAATTACTTGGGAAAATGATGGAGGGGGTAAAATGGGGAAAATATGAGGCACCACATGGGGGGCTTGTGGGAATGGAGTGAAACTTGTGGGTGCTAGGACTGAAAGTTGGAAAGTGGTGGGAGTGAGGGGTGGAAGGGAGATGGAAGAAATGAGAGGTGTAATGGGTAAAACTTATGATGGTGACTGTTAGGAGCCTTGTTTCAAGCTCACCCTCAGACTACCAATCACATTGAACCTCATGGTCTATGTGGCCTAGGGTTGAGGTGTTAGTGGTTAAGTTGATTGTGCTTAGGTCATCTACCATCAAGTAAGATAGGTCTAGCTTGATCACATATAGACTATTGGAGCTATCAAAAGAGGTGAAGGTAGATTTGGGGCATAAAGAGTGACTAAAGGAGGCAAAGGTAGAGTCAAGACATGAGGAGTAGGATCTATCAAAGGAGGCATAATTAGAACTAGAGCAGCAAGAAGAGAAAGTGACAAAATGCCCTATAAAATCCTCTTAGAGATAGTAGGAGGATTCAGTGTTGGATCCTCCACAAAAGATCAAGAGCTGGATGGTGAGCAGATGGGCCTACCACCTTCTTTCCTTTCTTCTTCTTCTTCACCATGATCTGGGATAATACCTCCTAGTCATCAATGACATCCAAGTATAGTTCATTATCATTCCCAATTTTATGACTATAGTTGATATTGTGGTAGGCTGAATACCATGCCAAGTGAGCTCTAATCATCCCCTTGGGGTCCCAATTCTAGAACTCAGCTCTTATTAGGGAAAAGGAGTCACACCCAATTTCCATCTTCTAAATTAGAGGGAAGTATTTATACATGTGGTACCTGATGGTGATTAAGAGTGGTGGGCACACCTTCTACTAGCAACCTGTACAAAAGCCAAAGATACCCTTTACCAACTAGTGAGTGATCTCCTACTATACCAAAAAATCTAAGATAATATGATAATCAAAGGGGATACTTGAGGAAACCCACAATTCATATCATGGTGTCTTATTTATAAAGCCAATAGTCCCTAATGGTGGTGATGGAGTCCTAAATTGCTTATGATAGTCGGGCTATCAGGGCCTCATTGATCACTTGGTAGACCACTAGATAAAAGTACCCTTAGATGTCCCAAATTTAGTTATGTTACTAGTGGCCATATATTTTTTAGAATATCACATGGATCATCAAGCTCCTTGGAAACCATGTAGGAAAAGTTGGAGGTTTGAAGGAGAATGTCCTGTAAATTTCATTAACAAGGTAGCTCATCATATAGAAATTTCCCTTAGCACAGGCATCTATGATGACACTGACCAACTTGAAGTTGATCATTCCTCCCGTGTTCAGAACTTATGAGTGTGTGAGGATCATATGGATGAGGGGAAACCATAGTTCATTAATGTGTAAGCAGTCTTGGGCCTTAAACAATTGATTCAACATAATCATGCCTACCCAAACTTCCTCTTGAAAGGTGTAGACTGTGTATACATTTATGTCCTTCTTGCTAGCCATTTAGCATCTAGGTTCTCTCCCTAGTCTTGGAAGATGTTTTATATTTGGTAGGTTTCCATCTAGGCCTTCATCGATACTACATCATAAGAGAATTTATAATCCAAGAAGGAGTAATAGACCTTATAATCATTCCTAAGGATATTGGTAATTTGATGTCAAGATTTGGGAAAGTATACCCCATCATGGATCCTATATTTCATTTATATGGCAATGAGAAGGAGGTTATTGAATAAGTTGATACAGGTAAATGTCTTTGGCTTGGCCACAACTCTATGAAGTCTACATTTCTTTTAAGACCAAAGGGCATCTTTGAACTTTGAATATTGGTCATCATCAGAGTTTGAGTATCTGGGCACTTGTTTGACTACTTTGAACATGTTGTTGTAGTGCTTAAAATTGGTCAAGCTAGTTGGGAATATTGTATCCCAGTACTTAGACTCAATGTTTAGGCTTGAATAGGATATAACCATTGTATAAGGATGGAGGGGTAATAGGAAGGCTTTGAGCATATAAGGCAAGAAACACATGAGTAATCTATGAAAATTGGAAAACTAAGAGTTAGAGTGCTCTCAAAGGTATGTAGTGGTAATCGTTTGTGGGATTTCCTTAGACTTTTTTAAATACATGCACATAACCCTCTATATTAATGGTGTTTGATGGCTCACTTATTGTGAATTCAAATTTGAGTTGGTGGTTGTATTTTATCTCTTTATTTTTGAATCCATAGTTAAATTCAGAGCCCATGATATTTTGATGTTAACCAAATTTAGCAATGGTGATGGGATGTTTTAAATCTATCTAATCGAGCCTAGCTTTCTATTTTGTTAATGCCTACAACATGGTATACACATGGTTATGTCCTTTAGTGGTTTCTTGATTAAATCCCATTTTATGACACATGTCATCTATGCATTAACCCTCTTGTTAATGATCAACACCTAAGCATGGCTTCATACTCTATGTCATACCCTTAAGAAGGGTGAGGTGTCACTTAAGGATATGTGGTCCATCCTAATTAGTTATTTAGCTTCATCTGTACCCATTTTTAACCCTTTTAAACCCTTAAATGGTCACTAGTTCATTTTCATTACTAGGCAACATGACACCCTCTAATTAGGCTAGACTCTCCAAGGCTTTGACATATCTAATAGATTCAAGGACTGGACACTCTGATGACTTGGTGATGTGGGGCCTTTTGAATAGGCCAAGCTCTCCTAAGCTTTAATATCTTTGATAGGTATAGGGACTAGTTACTTTGAAAACTTGATGATGTATCACCCTCTCATTAGGCCCAACTTTATTGGGATCTGACATATCTAATAGATCTAAGGATTGATCACTCTGACAACTCGATAATGTGGTACCCTCTGATTAGGTCAGGCTCTCTTAGGCTCTGACATCTCTGACAGGTCTAGGGACTGGTTGCTTTGATAACTTGAAAATTTAGAATCTTATTAGGATGGACTATCCTAAGCTCTAACATCTCTAATATGACATTCAAAAAACTTGTCAACATGACACCTTTTGATTGGGCCAAGATCTCATAGGCTCTAACATATCTGATTGGGCCAGGATCTCATAGGCTCTAACATATCTGATAGGTCTAAGGTCTAGCCTCTATAACAACTCAATAATGTGGCACCTTTTGATTGGAATGGACTCTTCTAGGCTCAAACATCTCTATTAGGTTTGGGGATTGGCCACTCTGACAACTCGATGACATAGCACCTTCTGATTAGGCTAGGCTCTCTTGGGATTTAACATCTCTGACAGGTATGGGGACTAGCTACTCTAACAACTCAGTGATGCAGTGCCCTCTTATTAGGTTAGGATCTCTCAAGCTCTCTTGCAAGATCCACAAAAAGACTAAGAATTAAAAAGACATGCAAAAATTCAATACTTACTCATTTATCATTAAGATCTTGATTTACTGTGAAGGGAGATGGGTTTGTTGCTCTGAGAAAGGAACGAGACTTTGGGAACTTTTGTCAAAAGTGGACCTATAATGTTATCACCCTAATCTATAAAAGAATAAGTTTACCTTATTCATACAAGGAAATAAGGCTTGTTATTATTTGGGGAAAATAAGGCATTGTAATATTCTAAGGATTTTAGCTCAAGCAAAACTGACAAGAATAAAATAAAGGACCTTAAGCTCTAGTTCCTAGGATTTTTTATATGGGTCCCCCATTTCAAATTAAAAAAAGGGCATGCTGGCCACAATAAATGGCAACTTCTATGGGGAAAGTGATGAGAAACACTTATAACCCAACCAATTTAATTTCCTCTCGCATAAAACACAGATTATAAGATGGATATTTATTCACAACAACAAAGATGAGGCACTAAAGTATCACAATAACAAGTGGCATACTATACCGTATAGATGGCCACTAGTGTGTGTAAGAAATGATTTAATTTTCCATTCAATCTTAAATTTTATTTGAGCAACAAAGGTTGGGCTAGTTATCAGGCTTCATCTGGGGCATTGATGGTTTGATAGATTATAGGGGAGATGGTTGGGGCATTGCTCTGTTGCTAGATGAGCATTCATAACCCTGATAGAGAGATACCTCTAGTCCCATGTATGGCCTTTCTCCACTACCATCCAAGTGAGAAAGCTTGTAGTGGAGATTACCTATATAACCCTTTCGAGGTAGACTCATAATTTAGATTTTGCATGCTTTTCTTATCCTTTTCCAAGCTTCCCTATGAAAAGATTATCATTTATTATTATAGTCCATTGAGAGTTCAGGACCAAGATAAATTTGAATTGATGATGAGGAAGCTTTGAATGCCTGGTTAGTCTTTGATTTACTTGGATAATCTGATATTTTCTTGAGATGTTATATTAAGTACAACTTAGTGGCTCTTTTTAGGATGTGGGTTGTTCTAAAATCCACTTGTTTCTTTTAGAATAATTATTCTCTCAAATCTAAAGTGTCAAAATTTTCAATCACCATCTCTAACTTGCTTAGATTAAAGGTTTCAACTTGGGTTTTCCTACTTTTTAATAATCTTTTCAAGCTTTGGCCATCACCTAAAGCAATTACTAACAGGTCTGAGTGTTAGAGGAACATTATAAAATAAAAAGGGATCTAGAGGGGAAAAACACATGACAAAAGAAAACACATAGCAAAAACAAACACACAATTAAAAAAACCTATTTAATATATACATAAATACCCTTGTTCATATTATTTAGAGACTACACTAGAGGGGACAATCGAGAAATAGTGGTTTAAGAATTGGCCATTTATTAGAAGTGGTAGCTTGTTGCCCTCAATATCATTGAGACATAAGGCATTATAACCCAAGATTTTGGCTATTTGGTCTGGGCCAATCTAGAGGGGATCAAATTTTGAGTTTTGGCCTTTGTTCTCATGATCCTTATCCCACATTAGGACCAAGTTAGAGATTCTGAAGGTCTTGATTTTTTCCCTCTTATCGAACCACCTTTTGACTGTATTTTGATGTTTACTAAAGCTTAACAAAGCTTCATTTCATACTTCTTCTAGCTAAATTTTGTCCAAGACTCTATAATCCACCTTATCATCTGGCTCTATGAACTTATAAGTCAACAACCTAAACATAACCAACATGATTGGCTCCAGTCCATAAACTAGAAGGAAAGGAGAGCTTTTAAGGGCTTGTTTATACCTGGTGCAATTTGCCCATAGGGTGAAATTTATCAATGTGTTTCATTCTTTGGGATTTTCCCTAGTTAATTTCTTGATGGTTTCAATTAAATTATTGTTAGTAGACTCCACCAATCCATTCCCTTGTGGGTAGTGACTAGATGAGAACTTTAACATGATCTAATTATCATAGGCCCATTCTCTAAATTCTACGGATTGAAAGGCAATGCCATTATCACATCCAAAGAGATGGGGACCCCAAAACATGTGGTTATGGTGTTTTTGAGGAAATTGATGACTTCAACAATCGTGCTTCTCTTAGTTGTAACTACCTCGGACCACTTAGTGCAATAGTCTATGCTCATAAGAGCAAACTTATGTCTAGCTAATGAATTGGGGTTGATGACCCCATGAATTCCAATCCCCATTATGCAAAGGGTGTAGATTCCATAACGGGATACAGTGGCATTGTTCCATGTGTTTCTATTTTAGTAAAGGTCTAGCATTAATGGTAGAAGTGGAAATGGGTATGAATATCTTTAAATAGTCTGGGCCAGTATTAGCCTACCCAAATAACTTTGTGGGCTATTCCATTTTTTGTAGGTTGGCTGACTCTCAATTTTTCATATAAACTTTCCATTATTTCTTTGGCCTCTCCTTGTGATATGCATCGGATATAGATTTATTCATGGTTCCTTTTGAAGATAACTTCCTTATTTAGCATATATTATGCAACCTTAAATTAGAGGACCCTTCTCTATGTGTGGTTGAGTCCCAGAGGTGCATTTCCATAGAGTAGAAAGTGCATGATCAGGGTGTAATAGTCTAATTATAGTGCCCTTTCTTAATCTACTTGGTGTACTGTAATCCTTGGGTCTATCTCTGTTATTAACTAAGCAAGGCCTCATCCTCTAACTAGTTTGTCTGGCTTGATTTCTAAGCCATACTCTTGTATCTTTGTCATCTATCAACCTCTTCTTTTACCCGTCTCATTCTACCCCAACATCTATTTTATAGTTGGGTCTAAGATAATAGCATATACTCTATTTTAGAGGATGTAATTTATGAATTTATTCACCACCTTGACCAAGGCACAGACATTCTTGTCTAGGGTAGAATATTTGAGCTCGACATCCTTAAGGTTAGTGCTCATAAAAAAAATAGGGTGCTATTCTCCCTCTAATACTTGGGTAAGGCAAGTGGCAATGGTGTCCTTAGAATCAAAGAGATAGATATAGAAATATTGCATATAGCTTAGGCTGATGAGGATCAGGGCTTGCATAATAGTGTCATTATTATCTTTAAAAACCTTCTTTGATTCCATATGCCATTCCACTTTTGCATCTTATTTCATCATTGCATTCAAGGGTTTTACTATTTTATAAAATTCATAAATAAATTTACTCACAAAGTTTATTTTCCCAAAGAAGGACTTCATTTCCTTATTATTGTTAGGTAAAAGTAATTTAGAACTTACATTTGCCCTTTAGGGGTTGATAGCAATACCTTATTTTATGACAATGTGACTGAGAAGTTTACCTTCAGTGACACTAAACATGCTCTTCTTCAAGTTTAGGGAAATGCCATACTTTTTGCATCTTTCAAATACCCTTTCCAAGTGGTGCACATGATTCAACCTATATTTTTAAAACATGGTTAGGTCATCCATATATATTATTATACATTTAAACTATCAATCCTTCAAAAGTGAAGTCCATTACCCTCTATAAAGTGGCACTAGCATTGATTAACTTGAAGGGCATTAATTTCTAAGTTAATTATTCCCCACTTAGTGGTGAAAGTAGTCTTAGTTCTATCTTTGGGGTCGACCAAGACCTGGTTGTACTAGGAGAATCCATTCAAAAAAGACATCATTTGAGACACACTCACCATTTGGATCACCTCATCAAGGGAGGGAAATGGGTAATTATCTTTATTTGAGGCTCGATTCAAGTTTAAGAAGTCTACACATGGAGATTTCTTCATTTTTATTTTTACATAGGCACTAGGTTGGCCACCTAGGTAGAGTGGTGAACTGGGAAAATTATCCCTGCAATATGTAGATTATGGACTTCTTTATGTATCAAGGGCTCCAAGATTAGGTTTATCAACCTCTATATTTTCCTAAAGGGTTTTTAACTGGGTTTTAGGGGGATAGTATGAGTGATTACTCTTAGGTTGAAGACCTTAAGCTCCCCATAGGCCCAAGAAATCACATATTTATATCTTAGTAATAACCTTCAAAACTACTCCAATTTGTGGGCCATCTAGTCAGGGCCCACATTAACCATTTGGGGATTTTATGCCAGGATGAATTTGATGAGTCAACACTTTCAATCCTCGATCTTGGGTCTTCTTGCTTGGAAGTTGGGGTCTAAAGCATCAAATGTTATATCCAATGAGATCATCCCCTTCGTGATACAATTCTCATAAATATTTAGGATCCCATTTTTATCTAGCTCATTCTGAAGGTTGTCTCTATCTTTTTCATCTATAAATTAGGCCTCAAATATTCCCTTATTACTGAGGAATTGGATGATCTATTGGTCATCCTCGAAGACCTAGAAGTTTGTCACATTGTCTAGTAAAGAGGGACATGGGGAACTTTTTCAACTTAGTGTCATCTAAGGGGGTTAGGTTTGTTGCCATAGATGCTAGTGAGTCAAATACTTGGTTTTATTCTTTGGGGATAGGGATGACATTAAATGCATTAAACATATCAATTAGGTCAGAAGCCCTATGCTTATACCTTCTGAGGTATGATAGCTTACATTAAAATTTATTCTTAATCTAGTTAACCACTAGTTTAGAATAACTAAATACTCCCAATTCATTTCCATTATGCTTCAATGTGAATTATAATCCTAAGATTAGAGCTTCATAATTTACCAGGTTATTCATGTAGGGAAACTACAACCTATATGATTCTAAATGTTTCCTTCATAGGAGATCTATAAGTGTGATAAATAGGAATCCAAGAGGGGAGATTAGTATCGTGTTAGTATGATAAAAACCAAACAAAAACACACTAATAAAACTAACAGCTCTAGCTTAGACACTGAAAGAGCAAGATAATAATATAAGTAACTATCAATAGTAGACAAAACAAACATCATTTACCTTCCTTGATTGTAAGAGTTGTATGTTGGCCATGGATGGATGTAATCGGTTGTGTGATCAAATAATCTTTATAAATGGTGCTCCTTGCATCATCTCTCCTTGTCACCTTGGCAATGTTGGGCTCGGGTTTAACTTGGCTTGGTTCTCTCTCAACATATAAGCATCATAAAACTATAAAGATGGTCATTGAAGCTCTTTTGTACCATAAAATTACATCAAAAGGGCTTATTGAAGGTATTTTAGCATAATAACCTTACACAAAAAAATCTTGTTGAATAATGGGTGAAGCCTTGTATTTATAGCCTTACAAACTAACTCTAACCCAAGTATAGTTAGGTTAGAGTTAAGTATGATTAAGTTTGAACTAACCCTATTTAAGTTAAGGAGGGGACAACTAATTAATATTTGGGATAGAGATCCCATTTATTAAGCATGACTCTCCATTCTGAATTTAAGGCTTTATGGAAGATATTTTCAATTCCTTGACTTTGAGGATGATGACATCATCATGACGTCATTTTTATTAGAATTTCCTTTTTACAAAATTAATTTTCACTAATGGCATATGGAAATTTCACTTAAGCATTTAATTTGATTTGCTTAGTTAATTCATTTTGGTTATCATTTTTACACTTTAAGAATTATTTAAGTACCTCTCTTACTAGGTCCAAAGGCCATACTGTCAATTTGCTAAGTCATAAGTTAACTAGAGATGAATTCATGAGAGGTTATTATTGTGTACATTACAATACCCCAAATAAGGATGCCTCAATAGGATTTTAAGCACTAATGTTTGATGTGTAGATGAAATTGAGACATTCAGTGATTCTTAAGCTTAATTTAAATTATTTGGTATAAATCAATCTAAAGTCTAGTTGGAATATAGTTGTGGCCAAAATGAGGTGTCTATAGTTTTCCCCTATTTAGGAATTTTTTTTAATATACAAGCACAATAATATATTCTCAAAGAATGAAGAAGTTGTTAATGCTTTGGCCAATGCCCCAGAAGGTGATGAATGACCCCTGGATGCCCCCTCGAGGGAATGAGTAGTAAATAAGGTTGGTAAACATTCCTTTGAAAAGATGGAAATAATGCAACCTATAGGTAATATGGGTGAAAATACTGATTTGTCCAAAGGTAGTTATAATCATCATCATATTAAGGTTCCCCAGTAGGGTAAGTGAAACAAATGATTGGCCCAAAGGTGGTTATAATCATCATCATAGTGAGGTGCCCTAGTAGGGCAGGTAAAAATAATGATTTACAAAAAAGTAGTTATAATCATTAGCATAGTGAGGTGCCCCATTAGGGCAGGTAAAAATAATTATTTTCCAAAAGACAGTTATAATTATTGGCATAGTGAGGTGCCCTAGTAGGGCAGGTAAAAATAATGATTTTCCCAAAGGCAATTATAATCATCGACATAGTAAAAACATGCCCCAGTAGGGTGAAGGAGTGATAATGATTTGCCCAAAGTTAGTTATAATTATTGGCATAATGAAAATGCCCCTGTAGGGTGGATAGATTGAAACATAATGATTTGCCCAAAGGCAGTTATAATCATTGACACAGTGATTTGCCCCAGTAGGGAAAATCAGAAAAGGGGGTTTACGTACTGAATTCATACTCATAGATTAAAAATAAGTTGATACAGGGGATAAACATGAATTTGGGCTACATGCTAGTATGGAGATATATGTCATAACTAACATGGATTAAAATTTGTTTGTGATTTAATTACTGTGCAAGTGGGTAGTATTTAGATTAGGTCAAGGATTTTTCTAGGTGTAAACAAGGAGAAGTTTTTACAACACTATTGTTTGTAAGCTCCCCTGAATTGAGTTTTTTTGTAGATTTGGATATTATATATCATATTTATAAATAACTATAATAACAATATATATCCAAAGCATGGGAAACTCAATTTAAATGCAAGTAGAAATCACTTAGGTGTAAGATATGAAATTTAATTTATACTTCAGTTTTTTCATTGATATATCTATATGATGTTTATGAAAATTCTTTAATTTTTACTAATATCTCTTAATTACAATCATTGATAATGAAATTTTCATGATTAAACATATAATATAATTTTTGGAGTGGGATTTATAGTCATACATTCTTTAACATGTCTCTATTTGGTGGAAGGGGGAGTTTTTCCCACTGGTTTTCTCCTTTCACTCCATTTATGAGAGTTACATTCTACATGAGTACCTCATCAGTTCTTGTTTTTGGGACCCATATTTTATTTTCTACCAACATAAGCTATTATTAATAGGGTTATTGGTGTATGCTATTTATTATCCCATTTACATAATAAATGGATAAACCCTACACATTTAACTTTAGCTTACTTAGGTGTGATAAAAGGTTAAGTGGGTAAGAGGGTGAGTTTTATCTTGAGTTCCATATAGAGTTTGATTGAGCTCCACTCTGAGTTATCTTATGAGTTCCATAATGAGTTACACTCAATCTAACTATAAGTTATCCTCCCAATTAATTCCCCCTACTCCTTATTTATATTTTTCTTCACTAAGGTACTATAATAGAATAGAGAATTGGTAAGCAAGGCAATTTAATACATCAGACAATTATTGAACATGGGATATTTATTATTCTATTTAATTAATAAAAGGATAATTCCTACACATTTAGCTTCAACTTACTTAGGTGTCATAATATATTAAGTGTGCAAGTGGGTGAGTTCCACATGGAGTTTAACTGAGTATCATTGTGAGTTCTCTTATGAGTGCCGCAATGAGTAACAATTAGTCTAACTATGAGTTCTCATCTAAGTTAATGCCCCCTACTCATTTATATTTCTCTTCAACAAACTATTGTAATAAATAAGATAATTGGTAAGAAATGTATTTCAATACATCAAGAAATTGTTGCACATCTTCTTTTTTATTTTTTCAATACAAGCTGGATCATTGATTCATAGAATTATTTGTGTATTGACTCTATTAGAAGATCACCTACTGGACAATTATAACATGGTATCAGAGCTTTATGTTTTAGTAATAAGCACCATTTTATCTGTTTGATTTCTATTATAATATTCTGTTAAATTTATTAAGAGGAATTTATATATTGATTGTCATTGGCATTTGTATACTTTTGCATTAGTTGTTTGAAGGGTTTATTACAGATCTATTTGATGTGTTTAGATGAAAACTTTGTTTTTTACAAAATTCAATTACATTGAATATTTTTGGCTTGCATAAAACCCAATCATCTCATACCTTCCACCATTGGCAAAAAAAACACCAATAAACACACAATAAAACACCAATAAAAATAAATAAATGAACAACAAAACACTAAGAAATAAACATGGTCGCAAACCTAAAAAAAAAATGATCAAAATAAATAAATAGTTTGAAGCAAATAAAAGTGCAAGAAAAAAACTATTCTAAAGAAACAAAAGCAAAAGACAAATAATGGTTAAGTACAATGTTAGTAGAAACAAAAAACACATTATTTGTGCATTTGTAATAAATATGATACTCTTGGCGACAGGGTGACCCCTAAGCTAGATAACAATGATGTAGTTATAATTAAATAGGAACAAAAACACAAAGTTACCCCTAGGCTATAGGGAAACAATAACACAAACAAGATGACAAACATTTCTCCTATGTTAAAGGAGACAACAACACACAAAACAAACAAAATGAGGGGAATAAAAGAAAAGGAAGGGATAGCTAAGCTAACTCCAGATTCACTAGGCAAGTGGACATTGCCTACATAGTTCCATGGACATAAGATCCAATGTGAATTTTAGGCCAAATTTAGTTCTCCCAAGATATGGGATAAAATAAAATGGAGGAGAAGAAAATGTGATTAACGTGTATAAAAAGTAAGAATGGTCTCGTAAAATAATGAGTGCATGAGAAAAGAGGGGATGACATTTTAGAATCATGAAAACATCAACATAAACAAATTGAGCAAGTGTGATAACATGGTTTAGATTAAAACCACACTAGAAATCAAGAGACGAGTATTCACTAATGAATTGAAATAGTCTTTCATAGTGGCTACTACATCTAAGGTTAATAAAGAGAATAAGCTTGCAAAATGATGAGGGTGTTAGAGATGGTTGCTCACAAAATGGTGAGTGTTAGAAATTCCAAGTGGTCATTAGTGTATCAAATTCTAATATATAATGCTAATAATATAAATTCTAAAAACGATGAGATCATTGGAAATAGTTTCTCTCAAAATAGAGAGAGTGTAAGAAAATCCAATTGGTCATTAGTACATCAAAGTCGAATACACAATGATTACAACATGAACTCACAAAATGGTGAGAGCATATGGCTTGAGGCCAATAAGGATGGGGAAACTAAATGACAAGTGGTTACTCATGGAATAGTTAGGAGTCTCAATATCCTTAAGGCAAAGAAGTGGTTGAAAAATAAAGGAAGGTATGACTGAGCTAACCCAAGAGACTCCACATATCCAAATGCTAACTAAATAGTCCATGTGGATCGTAAGCTGATGTAATTATCCAAAAAAAAGGAGGGAAAAGACCAAGGTGGTCTAGAAATGAAACTGAATAGATAAGATGGCCCATCATATAAAAGTTTGATGACTTTATATCTCATGTGGAAATTCTAAGACAATTTTCACGATTTTGTGATTTTTATGATTTTAAAGATTTTTCAAATGTTTAGGGGCTTTTAAACTGGTACAAATATTTTTTGAATTTTTTAGGCATGTCAACTCAATCAAGAATTATAAGACACAGAATGGTTCAACTAGCAAAATGGCAAGAGCGTGGCTTAAACATGTTTGAAAAATGGTGAGAGCGTTGAAACTTAAATTGCTCATAAAATAGTGAGAGCATGATAAAGGGGTGACTAAGCTAACCTCAACGTGAATCGATCACTACCTACATAGTTTTGAATGAGATTTCAAATCACTAGAGTTCTACGTTATATCAAGGGATCTGATGAGGTAACATCAAGTTCATGAATTAGGTAAATGGCATAGTATAACAATAGTAATGTCAAGGTGATGTAGTAATGCATGGTAAAGGTATTATTCTTAATTTGTCCATAGACAATTATAATTAGGAAATAAAAACATGGGTCAATGATACTAATTTTATCAAAGGTGGTTATAATTAGTATCATCGAGAATAAGATAGAACGTGACAACAATGAAGAATACAATTACCAAACCCTTGTCATACTACTCTAAGATACTGCCTCTATGGGAAAATACTAAATCAACTACTAAAATATCATTTGAATCTAATTTTTGAAGGTGCTCAAAGAACCAAATGATGAGAACCAAGGTTAAAAATGCTAGGGTGGGAGGGTAAAACAACTTTAGTCAATAGGAAAGATATGGAAGGATGATAT
The DNA here is from genome assembly GCA_037957365.1 of Torreya grandis. NCBI lineage: Eukaryota > Viridiplantae > Streptophyta > Pinopsida > Cupressales > Taxaceae > Torreya > Torreya grandis. The sequence goes on from JARHVA010000384.1 coordinate 4,626,366, forward strand.
ACAATATAATACAAGGAAGGTGATATTACTGTATGGTGTAAACAATCCTCATATATAATACCTTAGGTCTCTCAAGTGAAATAATGCTTGAGATATATTATGTTCATAGGATCATCAAGTTCATATCCATTTAGTGTATCCAACTTGTAAGCTCTAGATCTATAATTAGCAACAATGACATAAGGGCCTATCCAATTAGGCTTGAACTTGCCTTTCTTCTTTTTCTCAGTAGTGGTTTTCTTCTAGTTTTATTTAAGGATAGTATCACCCAACTTGAACTCTCTATGCTTAACTCCCTGATTATACTGACCACTTAGTTGGTTCTGATATGATTGAAGGATACTTACAATAGCCATACATTTTTCATCTAGTAACTGTAGCCATTGCAAGCAATAAACTCTATAATCCTCATCATCTAGGTTGTGTTTCAATGGGATACGTAGAAAAGGTAACTTGACGTCGATGGAAAGGATAACCTCAGTTTCATAAATAAGGGAATATGGTGTGGCTCTTGTTGGAGTATGATAATTAGTATAGTAAGCCCAAAGGGTGCATAGGATATATGAGTGACAATCACGACCAACATCATTGGCAATATTCTTAAGAATATTGACAATGGTCTTCTTAGATTTCTTTGTTTGGCTATCACCTTATGGGTAATATGCAGTGGAAAAGTCTTTGGTAATGTTAAACTTAGCATAAAGTGATTTAACATCCTTATTTTTAAATGATCTACCATTATTAGATATAATTTTAGATGGGATACCATAGTAGTAAATGAGATGATTGAAGATGAATTTGGAAATTTATTTTCCAATCATGTAAGTGAGGGGTATAACTTTGACCTACTTAGTGAAATACTCAGTGGTGATAAGGATATGTTTACAACCATATAATGAGGTAGGGTTAATATTCTTAATGAGATTGAGTCCCCATGTTGAAAATTTCCATGGTGTAGTCATTGGTTTAAATGTTCTAGCTAGAGCATGAATCAAATTAACATGCCTCTGACATTTGCTAAATCTTTTTACATAAGCAATTGTATCTACTTCCATGGTTGGCCAATAGTAACTTGTGCATAGGAGAATTTTAGTAATGATAGCCCTGCTAGTGTGGACTCCATAAACTCCTTCATGAACTTCCCATAATGTTAATGTGGCTACTACCAAATTCAAATAATGAAGTAGAATTCCATCAAAGATTTTGTGGTAAAGGGTTAGGCCAAATAGGGTATATCGGGAGGCTTGGGGTGTAAAGACTTTTTATTGCTTAGGTGAAAGGTCTAGTGGAAGGACTTGGTCATGAAGGTAGTTATATAAGTCAAAATACCAAATAAAATTGAGACCAACAATATCATAGATCATTTCAACGGTCAAAGGTTCATGAACAGGCTCTATAAGATGTTCAATGAGGAATTGATAGTCTTTTGCCTTGTCTATGTTGTTGATCAAAGAACCAATGGTATTTATGGCATATGTTGTCTTGTTATTGGCCCTAGGTATGTGTTCAAATTAAACGTGATCAATCTGCTAATTGAGAGTGTCCACCATGGCCTTGTAGGGTACCGACTTATCATATTTGGTGTAGAACTAGTATGTAACTTGATTGATGATTAGCTGATAAGCACCATGAACCATGAGATATTGAATGTTTCATTGTATTTCTTGATGAAGCCTTACAACTAATTCTTTATATTAAACCATGTTATTAGTATAAGGAAATATGGTACAAAATAACTTGGAAATAAGATCCCATTGTGGCATAATAAATAGTAGGCCTACTCCTAATCCATGAGATGTGAATGGCCCATAAAAATATAGATTCCAATGCTGCTCTTCAAGAGGTGTTTTTATGATGGTCATGATGGACTCATTTGGGAGTGCAAAAGTGAGTGGTTTATTATCTGAAAGAGGAGCTTCAATAAGCTGATCTGCAAGTACTTATCCCATTATAGCCTTCTAATTGACATAATCAATCTCAAACTCACTTAGAAGCATGATCCACTTGGTCATGCAACCCTGTAAAGATATTTTTTATAGTAGATACTTGAGTGGATCTACTTTGGCAATGAATTTGGTCTTGTTATTGAGCATATAATGATGCAACTTCTAGGCTACAAATACCATAACTAAATAAGAATTTTTTTTGGCATATAGTTATGTTCATACGCTACTAGTGTATGACTTGGATAATACATGATGTATTCTTTCCCATTTTCATCATGTTGAGCTAAAAATGCCCCTAGGGCATTATCGGTGCAAGATAAATAGAATAGACATGGCCTCCTTAGCCTTGGTGGTAACAAAACTGGTGGATTGTCTAAGTATTCTTTAGGTGCTCAAAGGCTTTCTAACATTCTTCATCCCAAAAAAACATAATACCTTTCTTTAATAAATGAGTGAAAAGATGACATTTATCATCCAACTGTGAAATGAAGCATTTAATAGACTAGATTTTGTCTTGAAAACTATGGAGCTAATTCAAAGTGGAAGGTGGTGACATCTTGGTAATGGCTTGTACCTTGGCAAGATCAACTTTAATGCCTCGATGAGAGGCAATAAATCCTAACAATTTATCTGAAGTCACACTAAAGATACACTTCTTGGGATTAAGTAAAACTTTTTACTCATGAAGCCTTTCTAATATTATTTTTAGTATGGATGGATGGTCTAAATGAGTCTTAGATTTACCTAATATGTCATTGACATAGTCTTCGATAGTATCATGCATCATGTCATGAAATATCATGGTCATATCTCTCTGGTATGTTGCCCCTAAATTTTTTAGGTTGAACGTGACCTGATACCAAATGTTCCCCAAAAAGTGGTGAACGTTGCCTTATATTAGTCTTTTGGTGTAATCCTGATTTGATTATATCTCAAAAATCCATCCATGAGGGAAAACATTTCATATCTAGTTGTGGAGTCAACTATCATGTTGATATTAGACAAAGGAAAGTCATCCTTTAGGTAGGCCTTGTTGATGTCTCTAAAATTAATGCAAATTTTGATCCCTTATGGATTTTTATTGATAGACATAATGTTCAAGATCCACTCTGAATAGTCAATTGGTCTAATGCATCTCACTTCTAAGAGTTTTTCCAACTCTTTCTTAAATAATACAACAATATAATGATGCATATTATGTAGTTGCTGCTTCATGGGTTTGGCATTAGGATGTACACCAAGGTGGTGTACAACCAAGGTGGGGTCCAAACCTAGAATGTTTGAATATGCCCATGCAAAAATGTCCATAAACACCCTCAAAAGGGCTATAAAAACTTCATGTTCCTCCTTAGTGAGGAACACACCTAATTTATTCCTCTTCAGGTCTTCTAGAGTCCTAGTGTTGACTTTCATAGTATCTTCTACTAGGAGAGTCAAGCCACATTCTAGAATAGTTTATAAGGATGTGAATTGACCTGCAATGGCAAAGTCATTTGGTTAGACTAGTTATTCAAGCTTTCTGAAACATGATGAATTAGAATCACTTAATGGTGGCAAGGGCCATGTAACAAATATTGTATGACATTCTTAGACAATTCGATCAAAGGCATGTTGTTCCTTTGTATTGAACTTAGACCCAAAAGCAAGTTCATTATTGGTGGTGTCTAGAGCTTCATTTGAAGAAGGGTGAACATCACCGTCTAGTGGCACCTAAAATAGGTTTTCACCATGATATTGGCCTTTTTATTTACTTTTACCCTAGTCAAAAAGTGCCTCAAAGACGTTTTCACTTTAGGACCTCAATGTTTCATTCTTTTATTTTTGACTAAGGGTGTTTACCCACTCTCCAAAATAGGCTGCAGGATCCAGTTTGACATAGAAACCTTGTTTATGATCTCCCAACAAAATATTGTCTCTTAGGATCAGAAAATCATAAAATGCCTCATTATTCTCAAACTAATCTAAAAGTATTGTGGATTCTTGTTGGTCCTAGTCTATAAGTTGAGGATGGTAAAGGGGAAGAGAGGAATGATATATTACTGGCATAATGGTCCAAATGGTATATGGGTCGAATAAGTTGATACTATTAAGGTCTTTGTATATGCTATGATCAGACTCTGGTTTGCTACCAACATCATTGTCACTAATCATTAGTGTTGGATCATGAATAAGATACATGGGGTCACCCCTAGGTGGTTTAAATATGAGACCATGAATTCTTTTGTATTTGGTCATAGAAATGGGCTCAAGATTACCTTATTGATTTATCCTCAAGCCTCTACCTTCATACGCTTGGTTATCCATGATCTTGTTAGGGATGGCATGCTTTGCACTTCAGTAACAATCAGCCAATTTGGCATTGTATAACCAAGAATCATCATTGGCAAGCAGGACCTGTTCTTGGCCAGTGGTAGGTGTGAAAATAATAGGTGCTAGGCTATGAATCTTTAATTTTCCCTTTTGTCTCTATTCCATACAAATTGGCTTAGATTTGGGCCTTTCATAGGTCTTGGGGTTCTATAGAAGCTTGGATAGTTGAAATGTGTCATGGGTAAAATACTCTCCTAGAACATTATCCAAGATGGTAAAATGATTAGACATTTCAATGGGAGGCATATGTGAATATGAGGCAAGTCTATCAGGGTCTATGCAATTGGCTTTTGATAGTTTAACAAGTATCTCTTTATCTTTATCCTTCTTTGGTACCGAGATTAAACCAAAATGGTAATTTTAGCTTTCATATTTGGCCTCCAAATGTTTAAAGTTTTTATATGGTTGTAAATCTCCATGGATAGTTACTTCCATCCTTGAGTGAGGAAACTTGATACACTGGTGCAATGTTAGAGGAATTTCACGAATTTCATGTATCCATGGTGTACTTAAAAGTAAATTATATGACAAATCTAGGTTTAGCACATGGAAAAATGTATCATGGGTCAAAGTCTCAATGATCACTGACAAACTTAGTTCCATTTTATTCCCATTCTTCATCGTCATATGCCTTGATAGTAATAGTCTCTGGCTGAATGTCAATGGTTGTATATCTTAGATGTTTGATTAGCTTTAGAGACACAATATTAAGGCCTGATCCATTGTTTATAAGGACATGTTTGACTTTGTTCCATATGATGATAACTTCAATGTATAATGGGTTATTATGGATATGGCCAAGGGACAACATATCACTTTGGTCAAAGGTCAACTATTAGCCTGGGGCTAAGTGTCCAACCAAAGCTTGGAATTTGTTAGTTGTTGTGTCATTTAGTGCTTGGGATTGGACTAGGATTTCTATAAGGATATTCTTTTGGATGGAAGACATACACAACAAATCCAAAATGGATATTTGTGTGGTATCTTTTGGAGTTGTTCCACAATATAATACATCTTTTCCTTAACAGTGGCAATTGGCTTATTCCTAACTGGCATAATAGGTTGGATTGACTCATTGGTAGGGGTTATGGGCTTGGTATGGTGATTTTACACCTCCAAGTTGTGATTACACAATCTAAATTGAGTATAGGACTGTTGTACCTAGAAAATGATATGGGTTAAAGAGGATAATTTTTTATTATCGATGCACTTGGCTGCAGTCACAGGTCAAAGAAGGATTACTGATATTGGTAGGTTGATTGGAATTGTTAGATAATAGTCATAGACTATTAGAATTTGGTATAGGATTGATGGTAATGGTAGATACATAAGCTCCCATAATATGACCTACAACTTTATTATAGTCATGTGAAACTGCATGGTAAGTCTGCTGGTTGTTGAAGTCATTTTGGCCTTGGTTTCTTCCATTTTTTGGTTGATATTGTTGTGATTGAGGTATTTATTTTTATATTATTGATTGGTATTATTATGTTATGGAAAAGGATTTTGATAAATACCTAGGTTTTGATTAAAAGTGTATGCTCTATTATCTAATTGGATCTCTTCATTTTTCAACAAATTTTGAATTAGGTGCTCCAACTACACACAACGGCGTAAACAATGTCCATGAGCATGATACTATTCATATAACTCATACTCTTTGCACTAATTTGGATAAGGTATACCCTCAATAAAGTGTTTTGGAATTGACCAACTAATCATATTAATCATGACTAATTTGTGAAACACTACTTCAATAGGCTCACCAACTGAAGACTCTAGGAGTGGGTCTTCTTCTTAGAGGATGGGTTTACAAAGGTGGTGGTTGGAGCATTTGAGGAGATGGCTTAGGTAGAGACATACATTGCATTTATGGCATAGGCTGAGCATATGGTGTTTACATTGTTTTAACATGATGTGATTCAGCTACTCCATTAAAAACACCATTCTTGTTGTGGTTGTCTGGCTTGGGTTTTTCATAATTATTAGCTTGAATAGGTGCATACACTTGTGATTGGACTGGGCTAGGGTTTTGACTTGGGCCTAAGTTTTGGTTTTGGATCTAATTTTAATTTGAATAAGACAACTTGATAATCCCTTTGTTGATAAGGGCATTTTTGATCTATATGCCTTTCTCAATGATCTCCTTGAATGTGTGCACACACTGAAGCTCCAAGTGATAATATATTTTCTTATGCAAATTTTTTGTAAACATAGATACCAATTGATTATCTGGTAAGTTACGGGTAAAGTGACTAGCAAGTGCTCTCCATATTTATAAGTAGAATGCAAAGCTCTCACCAACTTTTTGCTTGGCCTAACTCAAATAAATTACTAAAATCTTGTGCTTGATATTGTAGGAGAAATGTTGTAAAAATTTATCTGATAGATCATCAAAGTTAGATACTGAGTTCTTTGTCAACTTAAGAATCCACTCTAAATCCTATCCAACTAGACTTCCTATAAAAAGAAGTAGGTAGATGTCACTATAGGCTACTGGTTGACAAGTGACAAAAAACTCTTTTAGATGTTCTCTAGGGTCTCCTTCACCCTTATATTTGTCAAATTTTGGTGGCTCATAACCTAGAGAAAATGGTATTTGAAGATACTCCATATTAAATGGGTATGAACACATGTCATTTAATTTGAACTTCTTGGTACGTTTTCCTATTTGAATGGATGCAATTGCATCCTTCATATATTGTAGTTCTTGGGACAAGAAACTTGAATGCACATTGGGTTGTGGTTGTGGCTAGGTGATCAAAGGTAGATTACCTTAACTTGGGTATAATAAAGGTATGAAGTATTATGGAATGTTGGTTTAATCGATTAATTGACCAAGAATATGCATCCATGCATTGGGATGAGGTTGTTGATATTACATGCATTATTAGTAAATATTTTGATTTAGATTCAAAATATGGCCTTTGGTATGAGGGAATTGAGGTTGTGATGGAAGTATGTGGCTTTGTGGAAGGTATTGTGCCTACTTAGTTTGAGTAGGGACTTGGTGCTAACTAGTCAAACCTAGATGTATAAAGGGGACTTGTTGTTGACTAAGGCCCTATCTTTGGATATGTGGCACATGCTACATAAAAGTCAACTATTGCCTAATAGGTACTTGTTAGACATTGTAACCTCTTTTTTAAACAAAAACCTATTGTGAACTGAATGTTTGTTGGGTGTTTGGCATTTATGTTTAACCAATGGTAATGTGTTGTTGATGAGACAATGTCTATGATTGTTGAGGTATATTCATTGCTACCTATTGACATACATTCATTGATACCTATTGAGGTAGAACATTTATTTCCCCTATTGGGGTGGCATAGTGTTCTACCTATATAGAGGTGGTAAATTGGTCTTTGTTTATGGCCACATGATATTAGCTATCACTTATTGAGGTGGGATAATATTCATCATTTATTGAAGCAAAACATTGGCTACAGCCTGGTTACTTATCCCTTGTTGTTGCATGCTTAAAGAAGCAATTGGTTGAGGAGTGGGAGTAACCTATCACCGTTGGGAACTAGGCATTCCTTCTCCTTGCTATTTCAAACCAATCATGGTATTGGTAATAGGTACTTATTTTTACAGATTATTTGGTGTTGCGTTTAACTCACCTTAGCCCGAATTGGAAGACATTTGTGTGTTATCCACTATATTTGACACATGGTCCTGAGTAGAGGCCATAGTCACTTCCTTAATGAATGGGACATTAAACACATCACCTATAGAATTAATTTGGGGAAATTGGTCCACACCTAGATTAGCATGACCTAAAAAATCAACTGGCACTCCTATTTAAGGAGTTAGTTCTATAAGTGGAGCATTTGGTATGGCTATGGCATTGAAATTTTGTGATAGATTAAGATAAGTATAATATGTTTGTTTCATTTGAATGAATTGGTCATCCATGGGGCCCTTTCACTTTACAATCATATTTGGATCTTGCTTTGACATCAACATGAACACTTGAGGGTAACTAGTAGAGGCATGTTCGATAGTTTGGGTATGAGCTATGTTTCTTGGCACTCTAACTAGACTAGGTAGCTTTCAATGGGGAAAGTCTTCCAAAAACTTGGCATCTACCTCTATGGTTCTAAGTTTATGGCATGGTAATATAGTAAGATTATTGTTGTACTTGATCAATAAAAGATGACACACTAACAAGGTATTGAGCTATTTATTCTTATTCCTATCCTGGATAAGGAGGTGTATTAACTAGGTAGTGTGTTAATGGATCTTAGTCTTATTCCCCATATTGATTAGTGTAAGGGGGATATGGATCCATCTCAAAAACTAAGTCATCACCATATGAGTCTTGAATAAAGGTATTATTCATGACTACATTTTTGTAATTCTGATTGTACATGATTCCACTACATGTGTAGCGAGGCATATTCGAATCCACAAATAATGTCTCATGAATAAAAGGTATATATTTCAAAAAAAAAATTGAAACATGGTCTAAAATAATTGGTCCATGTTGGGTATTCTTAGGAACTTGGTATAAATAGCAAATTCAGTCTATTATTGTAAATGGTTTAAACTTGGCTTGGAATGGAGCTCTTCTCCAAAATCATCAATGATAAGCTTGGTATCAAATATTTACAAGCTATAATGTAATACACATAATTGGTCAAATTAAATATAAGTTTGAATCCTACTTTTAGTTTTGGCAAAGTGTTACAAACAACTCTAATCTAGGTCTAAAAATAATAAATAGTGCTAGATCTTTGGAAATAAAGCACAAATGTAGACTCAAAAGACATGAACAAAATATAAATTAAAGTAAATGTTAGGTTTTTGGAAACAATGAAAAAATATACACTTAAAATGTATGAATTAAATCTAAAAACTAAGGAAAATGTTAGGTCTTTGGAAACAAGGCAAAAAACTAGACTTTGAAAAAACTAGGTTTGAAAACTGAAAAGCAATTGATCTAACTAAACACTTTGACTCAATCTCGACACATGGATTCAAAAAAAAACTTGAAATAATTATAAGACATTCACCCTAGGCACATGCATAAACTAATTGGTAAATTTGATCTCAAGTAAACAAATATAAGGGTGATGAGTAAAGCATTCAAGGCCAAGTAATAAGCAAGTCTCTAATGTAAATTAATTGTGCTTAAGGTTATACTTAAAAAAGGAGTTTTGACCTTAGTTCAAGGCAAAAAATAAACTCAAGGATCCAAATAGAGTTGAGTTAAGGAGGGGACAAGCAATTAATATATGGGATAGAGATCCCATTATTAAGCATGGTTCTCCATTTCTGAATTTAAGGCTTTAGGGGAGATATTTTCAATTCTTTGACTTTGAGGATGATAACATCATCATGACTTCATTTTTGTTATAATTTAATTTTTACAAAATTCATTTGCACTAATTTCACATGGAAATTTTAATTAAGCATTTAATTTGATTTTCTTAGTTACTTCATTTTGCTTAGCATTTTTGCACTTTAAGAATTATTTAAATGCCCCACATAATGGGTCCAAAGGCCAAACTATCAATTTGTAAAGTCACAAGTTGATTGGAGATGAATACAAGAGAGGATACTATTATATAAAATATAATACCCCAAATAAGGATGCCTCAACATGATTCTAAGCACTAATGTCTGATGTGTGGATGAAATTGAGATATTCAATGATTCTTAGGCTTAATTTGCATTGTTTGGTAGAAATCAATCTAAAGTCTAGTTGGAATAAAGTTGTAGCCAAAATGGAGTGTATATAAAAATCATAACTCTATCCCCACTACCTTATTTAGAATGATATCCATCTATATAAAGAGACCATAGGCCAAGCAAACATGGGTTGTGACGAGCTTTATCCTTAGGTGGTTTTGTGCTAAGTGTGTAGATGCCTAGGTCTGAGGAAACTAGGTTTACCTTCTCGATAATGGAATTATACTTGGTTATCATGTGTTTCATGTGAGGTTCTCTATCTACCCATATTTTTTGGCCACCCATCTCCATGGAAACCACATATGGCAAAAATCAGTGGTCATATAGCCTTTCAGGAATTTGGACCAATCCCTGCTAAGGAGCATGTCATAGGATTCAGGGATCTCCACTACTTGAATGTCTATGAAGTGTTGAATCTTAGGCTCATAATCCAACTGGATGTGGAAATTCATAAGTTCACCTATCACTTTTACTTATGACTTGTCTAGCTGGACCACTACCTTGTTTGACTTTATGGTGACTAATGTGAACTTCTCACGTATGCCTATTGGCATCACATTGGTTGAGGCTCCTAAATCTACTAATCAATTATGCATATTATTTCCAAACAACTAGATGGTTAAGAGGAAAGGGGGAACCTCCATATTATTTTTTTGAATGAGCACATTGGTGCGTGCTATTCTTGGTTTTAGTTGGGTTTGCAGGGTCAACTTTTGAGTCAAGGAATTTAGTAGGAGATCTCGTTGCTCTATGATTTCAACAAGCCCATGAAGGGTAATGTTGGTATTGATATTTTTCATATATTACACTATGTTATAACCTACTTTACTTTAGATAGGTGGGGTTTCCATGGGTTCCTTAGTTTCTTGAGGTCTTAGAGGTGGGGGATCATTTCTAGCATTTTGGTCTGGTGGGGTTGCACCATTATTAGGGGGAGTCAAAGTAATAAGGGTTTGTTGTTGTTGCCTCTTCCTGAGGACATAGTTGCTCCTTTGGAATTAATGAAATACTTAAACCTCACTAATACCTCCTCCAGCTAATTTTATTGTATCTAGGGAAAATCATGGTCTCTAACAACATAGCATTACTAGGGTCCATGCCCAAGTTGGAAGATTCATGATGATTGGGGAGAACCTCATATTATTCCATTTATTTCTAGAATATCTCAAAATCAGAACCAAAATCCATGTAGTTTAACTCCCCATGTGTTTTTGTCTTATGAACTCCACACCAATTAGGTAAGGCTATCTTAAAGATATTAATTTCAGGTAGCCTATTAGGTGAAGGTTTTGGGGGGTTGTGAACATGGTTATAGTTCCTGATTGGTCTTTGATATGTGAAGTTTTTATTAGAAATTTATGCATTAGAGATACTTACCTACCTCTTTATCCCTAAGAAGTCATTTTTTAGTTTTTATACTATTTGATGAATAACATCTAACTCATTCTTGGTGGACTTATGAGGTGTGGTTTGGGTATTGTTAGCCATGATCAACATAGATTGATGTTGATTCTGAGGGGTGATTTCATGCCCCTGGGGTTAAGGAAACCCATTTGTTGATTTGAAGTGGGATGACCCAATGAGATTTGATGCATTATAGGAAGTGACTAAAGCATTGGGGCATTCTGATTAATGTTGGGCAAGAAGTTCTATGCAAGCATCTGTGGTAGCACACTAGGAGTGGGTATCATCATGTGACCTTGAGGGTTTAGTTATTTATCTACTTTTATGACCTATGCATAACCTAAGGATAGGTTTTCTATAGCTACATCCCTCCTTAGGAACGTGGTTGTCTAAGGATCTAGTGCTAACTGAGGGTTAGATTGATAAAGCATGGTGACCCTGCTATACATCTTTTGAAACCTAACGTTGAAGTTCCTAATAGGTTCATTAAGATCCCTTTTGATACAATCAAACTATTGATATATAACATTGGGTTCTATCATTTGTCTAACTTAAGCAAGAAAAGTAGTAATAAAATGGTCCCAACTTAAGATAGAGTGTTCAAGAAGGTTGAGGAACCAATCATATATTGAGCCCATTAGTGTGAAGGTAAAAATCCTACACATGAAATCCTTTTGTTTTACATTTATAAGTCTCAGGGAAATTTTATAAGATGTTATGTGCACTTCTATAGTTCTTCCTACACTTAGGGTGAAATGGAGAAGATACCTCTCAGGGTTCCTAGGTAAATCATGGATGACTCTCAGGATGTTAATGGAAGAGCTAGTTAACTAGGCCATCTTAGGCTATGGATTTGGGAGAGGTTGTAGGGTTAAAATGATTGTAATTATGATAGGTATAGGTTAGTTGAGTCTGGGTTTTTTATAAAAAAGTGGGGGGAAATTATCAATAGACTATGATGGGACCTAGCCCTGGTAATAGGCGATTTCATCTCTAGGATGCTTCACAATCATATAGTGGTTAATACATTATTATCAATAAGAATAATCTATACATACTCATAAAACAAAATCTATGACAAGCATGAAGTATTCATATGCCCTCCTTTTAGAACCAGTTGTTGTTTGCTCTAATTATCTCAATTTATAAAATACCCATAATATTGGGTATTCCCAAAAAGGGAAAATGGGGATAACTACAAACTTTCATCCTCCATTTTAGGATTGATCTAGGATCAATATAAGGCATGGATGTAGGTATTTGAATTCACAAATAGAGTCTGCATGAATAGTCTCTAAGAGATGTACTATTACCACCAAAAGTTCAATATGAAGTTCATGCACACATGCCTAATTATCAAATATTATTATGGAAGTTTGAGTATTATGATTTTTATTTTTTAAACACAAGGGGAAAGGGTAGTGTAATCATAGAAAACAAACACAAAAAGAGAGGGAAGAGTAAGGCAAAGAAGAGGGTCTCCAGATCTAGAATAAACTTAATGCATCAACCATCAAAACAAGTTCCCTTGTTATAGTTATACCACTATAGGTTGAGTTTCACTAAGGTTATACCTTTAGGAACACACAATGGGAAGAGTCTAAGGAAACAGGGGGGAATATGCTTCAAATATGAACCCTCACTAAATATAAGTACTAGGAGTTTAAAGTAAATTACACATAAACACCCAATGGTAATCTATAGACTAAAACACAAATTAATAATACTGTAAAGGAGAATCGAGAGAGATCAAATAATGATTATAATAGTAAAGCACATCATAACTATCACACACATATAGTATCAGAGTATTAATCCAATTAGTCTAGGATTGACAAGCATTCAAATTTGGAGATGAAATATAATTTAAACATAAAACAAACTCTTGGAAGAAAATAAGAATTATATTCATTAAAAGAAGTAAGTGTTGTTATAATTATCAATCTTAGATAACTTTATAGTCTAGAGAGATGAAGGAAAAAAATAGGTGAAATCATTTTTATAATCTGACAACATTTTCAAGAAAGTTTTGGCTGACCCCTATATTATAATATAGATTTACCTTATATAGATGAGGATGGGGATCACCTCCAAATAGTGTGAGGATCCCATCTTGGGCCATGATGGAAACTCATGACAATTACAATTGTAATTCAAAATTAAAAACAAATAAATCCCTTTAAACCAAAAAAATATCTATAGGGACCCCTTATTTTATATGTGGTGGTATTTGTGAAGGTCCAGCTCCCAACTGCTTTGATCTGGTATCTTGAGCCTCCTATGTAGTCACCATGAGGTCAAACTCATTGTCCAGCTTGGAAAAGTTCATCGAGGGCTCCCTAATTATCGCCTTGGCTTGAGTTGCAATCCTTTGGTAGACTTAGATGGGTGTTTCCATTAACATCTAGACCCTAGAGACCTGGTTGATGCTTATCATGGATTGAGTCGATAGCTCTAGCACCACTCAGGCCCCTTCTTGGTTTGATTTGGTTACCATCTCCCTCATGACTTGGTCAAATTGACCCAAGTAGAATCCAAATTATCCTTAGTCCAATAGAGTTTCATTCAAGTGAATTAACATGAAGATATTGACCTCCTTGAATTAGGTCAATACCTTCTTCCTACCCTCTTCTAAGGATCTAATTATAGTACGAGCTAAGAATAATAAATCCTCCATAGTAGCCTTCATATTATTAACATATTTTTAATCCAACCCCAAGTCTAAGGTTGGCATTAGTTTCAACTTTGGGGACATGACTTTGCTAATCACCACCTACAAATTCCTACACTACCCATCTATCTGCACAATCCTATCCTTGTAAGCCTGAGTCCACTAAAGAAGCACATTGGTATAATCCAGTGTCTCCACTACCTTCCTAAGAACTAGGAAGAGTAGTCAAATGGCATCCTTGACCTACCTAATTAGTCTGATGGGAAAATAGCTCTTCACTTAGGATTCTAAGGTCTAAACCTAGCTTTGCATGTCTTCAAGGGGATTTTATATCATATCATGATTTTCCTAGAGCACATATAGTGGTTCCCTAGCCATCCTTTTCTTCCCTATTGGAAGTCTTTACCTTAGTGATGGAAAATAGATTTTGATGGCTTTGCCAAACACTAGGTTCTTATCTTGGATTAACCTCAGCATCAATGTCCTCTTCATGCTCCACAAAGTTTAGTCAAAGATCCACTATACATTTGGGTCACCCTGGGCAGTCATCTCCTCTAGTGCCTATAACCTTGGGACCATTCCCAATGTTGAGGGAGGTGTAAGAGGGGTGGCTGAGATGGTGGTGAAAGGTGGAGGTAAAATGGAGGAAGTAGAGGAGGTGAATGAAAAAAGTATTAGAGGTAGAGGGGGTATGGGAGAAAAAGGAGGAAGAACAAAAGGGGAGGCCCATGGGAATATTTTTTCCCAACAATGCTCCTAGTTAATGTTCATTTAAGTGGGAATTTCCACTGGGAAAGGGTCATTAAACATAAGGGAAGAAATGGGTTGGTTAAAGATAAATCCCATAGTGCCCAAAGGTAATGGAAAGAGGGGGTCAAAAAGCAATATATTGAGGTGCTATGGATAGGGCCAAAGGAACTATTGACATTGGTGGAGTAGGTTATATTGGAGTGGAAGGCCTTTGACTTATAGTCAAAGTGTGGGTTTCTTCCTACTTCTTCTTAGGCCTCTTACTTGGGTCAATATTGGATGTTGTAGTGGAAGTACTGGCTAGGATAACAAAAACTACAAGGGCCAATGGTGGAGGAATAATAACTACTAAGGGAAGCACCATGATGATTAGAGGGTAATTATGATGGTTCTTGGCATTGGTGGTATGCTCCCAATGGTTATATCCATGTTTGTTGATGAATATGCACTTGATGGTACTTGGACTGAAGGCACACCCAAAGAAGGCATCATGAGGGTTCTAAGTTGTGAAATGGATGGGGCAGAGGGGAATGAATAAGTAAATATGCTCAAGAGGACTGAGGCCAAAGGTATTTGGAAAAATGATGGAGAGGGTGCAATGGGGAAAAGAGGAGGCATCACTTGGGGGGCTTGTGGGAATGGAGTAGAACTTGTGGGTGTCGGGACTAGGCATTAAAAAGTAGCAAGAGTGAGGGGTGAAAGGGAGATGGAATAAATAAGAGGTGTAATGGGTGGAACCTATGCTGGTGTCTTTTAGGAGCCTTGTTTTGGGCTCTCACTTGGACTATTAGTCACATTAAACCTTAGGGTTTGTGCAACCTAGGGTTGAGGTGCCAGTGGTTGAGTTGGTTGTGTCTAGGTTGCATGCCACCAAGTAATGCATGTCTGGCTCAATCATGGATGGACTATTGGAGCTAATGGAAGAGGTGAAGGTGGATCCATGGTGTGAGGAGTGATTGGAGGAAGTGGAAGTGGATTTGGGACATGATTGCAAGATCCATTAGAGGACGTAGAGCTATAAATAGAGAATAAGGAGGAGAAGGTGGAAAAATGTCCTATAAAATCACTCTGGAGATAGTATGAGGAGTAAGTGTTAGATCCTCTATAGATTGAGCAAGTGATGGAGGGGGAAAGAATGGGACTATCACCTTATTTCCTTATTATTCTTCACCATGATCTGGGACAATACCTCATGTTTATCTATGTCATCCAAGTATAAATCATCATCTTTTGTTTGATATTAGTTGATATTAAGGTGAGAAAAATACCACACCAAGTGAGCTTTGATCATCCCCTTAGGGTCTAAATGTCAAATCTCAACTCTTGCTAGGGTGAAGGAGTCCTACCTAGCCTCCATCTTATAGATAAGATGAAATGCCTTGTATATATGGTGCCTAATGGTGATCAGGAGTGATGGGTATGCCTTCTATTGGTGACCTATAAAAAAGCCAAAGATGCCCTCCACCAGGTGGTAGGAGATCTCCTACTCTACCAAATGATTTAGGATGAATTATGGTAAGTAGAGGATCTGCTTGAGGAAACTCATAATTCAAATCATGGTGTCCTCTTTTTAGATCTAGTAGTTCCCAATGGTAGTGATGGAGTCCCAGATTCCTTGTGATAGCTAGGTCATTAGGACCTCATTGATCACTTGGTATACCACCAGATAAAATTACTCATAGATGCCCTAAATGTGGTTCTAGAACTAGTGGCCATATAGTTTGTAGAAGACCACATGGACCATCAAACCCCTACGAACCCATGCAAGAAAAGCCAAAGGTTTGAAGGAAAGCATCCTATAGACTACATCCACAAGGTAACTCATCATATATAAATTACCCCCAGCTTAGGCATCCATGATGACATTAACCAACTTGAATTTTGTTGTCCCCCAAAAATAGTTGTCATTTTTGGGACAACATTTGAATTATTTTGGTCTTACAGAACAAAATTGTCTCTTCCATTTCCAAAATTTGTCCTGGACATTCAAATTCCTCATTTTCCAAGCTTCTCAAAAAATCTATGGACTCTTCAGGCTTGAATCTATGGACTCAGTAGGAAGAAAAATCTACGGATTCAGTAGGAAGGAAAATCTACAGACTCTGTAGTTCAAGTTCAATGGGTTTTACATGTTGATTTATATGGACTTGGTTTCTACAGACTCTACAAGCAGGTTCATTTCTACAGGTTCAAAGGCTTTTGCAGGCAGTTTCAATCAAAAGAATCAGTTTTCAACACTTAGTCATTTTCCGGGATTGGTTCAGAGCATCAATTCAATCAAAAATCTCCATCGGCAAGCATCTGAGTGCAAAAAAGAGACTTGAATCACTAAAACCTTGAACCATTGAACCACTTTGGTTCAAAGGTTCAACAAGTTCAACGTCTTTGGCAAGAGTTAAGCGCTTCATTAAGGTTCAAAGTTCAATCGTTGCAATTGGTTCATTGGATTCTAAACACTTAACCAAATCAAGGCGGCTTGAACCGTTGAACCATTGAACCACTTTGGTTCAAAGGTTCAACAGGTTCAAGGTTCAATGGTGTGTTCAACCAAAGGAATAGTTCGATGGCTCAGTTCAACCAAGCGGTTCAATGCTTTATTTCACTCAGGTGGTTCATTCCCTTTCTTTTGGTTCAACCAAATAGTTCACTCAATTGGTTCATTCTTTTAGTTCATCCTTTGGTTCAATGTCTCAAGGTTCAATAACAGGTTCAAAGACATTTTCAAAGCTCTGTTTGAACCGTTGAACCAAAACTTGGTTCAACGTATTGGTTCAATGAAATGGTTCAACTGTTGGTTCAAAGGCAAGTTCATAATGTGTGGTTCAATGCTTAGTTCATCGGCTTGTTTCATCCAATTGAACCATCGGCTTGAACCATTTTTGGTTCAACAGATTGGTTCAACATCTTGGTTTAACAGAATGGTTCATCACCAAAGTTCAACGGGGTGGTTCAATGCAGAAGGAAACTTCTCGAAGGACAAGTGCCCTTACGGAGGACACTTAATCAATAAAAGCACCCTTCGGAAGGGTCACTTTTCAAGGAAGCCAAAAGGTAATTCTTTCAGATTTGTTTAAGGCATTTAAAAATTGGCTAAGACTTAATTCTTTCAATTTTTTGTCCAAAGGAATTCCTTTGGACAAAAAGTCTGAAAGAATTCTAAGTGGTCGTGGGCGCAAAAAATTTGAAGACCAGTCAAAGACTTTGCGGAACAAATTTCTGCAGACTTTTTGTTCGTGGGAATTTTCCCTGGACTTTTTGTCCGCGGGAATTTTCCCCAAAAAAATTGTTTGCGGGAATTTTAAATGGGATAAATGTCCGTAGAAATTACCCATGGGGAAAACACCTGAGAATTTGCCCGAAGGATAGTTTGTGGGAGACTCAAATTGAAAGGGCTGCCAAAGGACCCCAAAGGGCAGGTGCCCTTGCGGGGGACTCTCGGCGGCCAAAGTAAAGGGCTCTTTCCGACCCATTCAAGGATCATTTCTAAAGGCCCAAAAGGGCAAAGCTGAAAGTTGAAAGAGGACCAAGGGGTGACGCGCCCGAAGACGTCAAATTCAAGACAATGAACTAGCCGTTGAGAGCACATCGACGGGCATGTAAACGTCAATTTTAAAGCCCATGAAATAGCTGTTGATCTTTTGAATTTATAGACCTGAATGCATTCCCAAAATTCAAGACCAAAACCAACAAAAAGTGAGGAAAGACAGAACAACAAATGAATCCAGGACTCGATTCAATTAACCAAAAAAAGAGGAACGATGAAGACAAGATTAGACCGCCAGGTGGACATTGAAAGTTACAATCTTTCAATTACGTGGCTTGTTTATCTACATTGAGAAGATCAAATGGGTAAAATGCCCCAAAGTTCCAGCCTGTCTTCTTAATAGTTCCCAACACATCATGATGTATTACTGTTCCCAAGTCCTTATTGAAGTGGCTATATAAGGGACTTTCTTTCATTGTAAATGGATCTCTTTTTTGACAATCTGAATGAAACTCTGCCCAAATTGAGAGGCATCATTGAGACTTTGTGCTCAGTCTGTTAATCATATTTTGATACTGGAATAAGAAAGCAAGGGATTTTTTAAGACTTTGTGTTGTGATATCTTTGTTGTTGAGGAAACTGTTCTTATGTCTTTTTTCTTGATACATTTTCTGTTCCATTAATTTAACAAGTAGGATTAGTAAAATTAGTCAGGAAGGTGTCCTGAAGAATCAATTGTGGAGAGAATTTGTGCCCCCATAGCTACCTTTAGTGTGTTTTATTTTCATTGCTATGTAAAGGACTTTGAGAAGACTTTGTGCCCTCATTATCCTTCGTATATTACTCTTAAGCATTTTAGGTGGAGACTTTGTGCTGTATCTCGATTTGCTGGTTACTACACCCTCAATTATATTCTGCTTTTATTTCTAGGAGTATTCTTGTGGCTGGTTGAATAGTTCTTCTGAAAGAAGAGGAGTGTTGTCTATCATTTCCCTTGAGTTTTTTCTTTGTTTTACACACATCATCTCTGAAGAAAGAGAAATGGATGGCTTGTTCTACCCTTGAGTATTATTTTCTGTTTATACATATATATATAGCATATCCACAGGGAACCTCCCCTTGATGAGAGGAGAGAGCAGTCTCCTTCTGATGTGATAAACTTACACATTTGGACGACCAATCTTCCTGCTTTGGCTGATCAGACCTATTTTGTTTACCAGTACGCTGATAGACAAAATATTCAACCAACAATTTCTGGCAACTCCATTGGGGAATATACCCATTATCCATTTATAGCCTATCCATTCACCTCCACACTAATTGGGAAAGAATGCACAGTTTAAAGCCTCAAGCTTCAAACTAAAGAAAAGTCAATTCTTTTCCATTTTTTGTTTCACAATCTGGCAGATTCAAGGTATACATGAAGCTAAAGGGCTAAAAGTATCATTGATCCTGCGTTTGAGCTGGTACAACAAAGTGATTTTGATCTGTTTCCTTCACCATCTCATCTCTAACGAACTAAGAGCTTCCCTCCTACTAAAGCCAGGTCTCTATTACCAGACAAAGTATCTACTTCTATTGTTGATAAAGTTGTGCCTATAACTATCCCTTTGAGATTTGTTATCCCTCCTTTTTAGAATCCTATAATGGCAGTTTAAGGTCACTGGAGTAATGCTTTTGGTCCTCTCAATCTTACTCCTCCTCTACATGAGCTTCCACACAATTCTAGGAAGAATTTCCCTAAATTCTATGGTGATGGGAAAGTTCATCTTGATGAACACATTGCAGCATTCAGTATAGCTTGTGGAGTAATCAGAGTAGAATTTGATGTAGCAGTTAGGCTTTTTGTTGAAACACTACAAGGTGCTGCTGTAGATTGGTTTTACCATCTACAGGCTTGGTCTGTGACTGATTGGAATACTCTTAAAGCTAAGTTTGAAGCCAAATTCAAACTTGTAGAAGATGCACATACACTTTTGGCTCAATTTACACAAATGAAAAAAGAGCCTCATGAGCCTATGAGAGACTTCATAGCTAAATTTGACAAATTGAGAAATAGAAACCCTGTAAATGCTAGACTTACAGCTGAGAATCTCAAATGCTTTTTCATTAATTCTCAGCGACCTAAAGTCGGTTTTCTCTTGAAATGTGTTGGTCAAATAGATCTCACTGTAGCTCAACTTTTGGCCACTAAAGTAGAAGATGATCTCATCTTAGTAGGGAAAATAAGAAGAGATCCAAATAGAAATAGAGCTCCATCATCTTCTAAATATGCATCTACAGGCACCACAGATCCAATGGTGCAGAAATTAGCGAATGAATTGCTTGCTCTTAAGAACCAAATGGCTCAAGAAATGTCTTCTGCTCCTTCATATAGAAGGACATTCCCAAATCAGTCATATTAGGGCAATGTTTCTAGGAACCAAGGGCAACAAAATCATCTTCTTCCCGCACAAGGAAAACTTGCCCTGGAAGCTCCTCTAACCAATTCAGCAATGGGTTACCTTGAAGCAGAATCAGAGTTTTCTTTTCAGCCTGAGTTGAACCAAGAAAATGATGTTAATATCATTGAAGACAATTAAGAAGAATCAACTGGTGACTCCCACATTGGTTTCCTGAACTACTATGATGAACTTAGAAGCAAAAGAGAAGCTTCAGATGGATCATATGCAACGTTAACCAGATCCAAGAACCAATCAGTCCAGCAAGTTGATAAAGAAAAGATAGATGAATAACCTCAACCAACAATAACAATTGCTAAACGTGGAACTACTCTACCTTTTCAATCAAAAGATCCGGTCATCACCCAAAAGGTAAATACATCCGTTTCACCTTCACCTTCTACTCCCAATTCACAAACCAACCCACCTCCCATCCCTCCTAAAACTCAAGAAGTTGAAATACCTTTCTCTGTACCTAGCTCAATTTAACCATTTGACATAATTGATCATGTCAAAAAGACAAAAATACAGATGTCTAAATTTGAATACTTGCAGTCCAATCCTAATCAATTGAATAAGTTGGTTCAATATGTTAAAAATCAAACCGTCCCTGCAGGACAAAAGGCTAAAAAAATAACTCTTGATTCTCCAAAGAACACACCTATTCCAAATAATCTGATCATTACTCCTCCAGCTGCTCCTAGAAAAATAGAACCCTTATATATTTCTCTATTAATTAATGGTCACAAGCTGAGTAACTGTATAATAAACTTAGGCGCATCTGACAATGTCATGCTTGCTAAAGTAGCTGAGTCTCTTAGTTTCACACTGACCAAAACATTTGGGAGATGTTTTTTTATGGAGAATAAGCAAGTACCATTGCTGGGACAAATCAAAGATGCCCAATTTGCATTCGCAGCCTTTCCAGACAAGAGGATTGAGATGATTGTCCTGGTGGCTGACGTTCCAGCATCCTATGGCATTTTACTTGGATGAAATTTTTGTAAAAATGTAGGAGGGGAACTAAATATGGATCTATCTGAGGCAAGGATCCCTGTCCAAGGCGTGATGTAGAGATTACTCCCTGAAAAGGAAGCAAAGTATGTAGTCACACAGATGTCAACCCCTGAAGCTCAAATCCTTTTTGAATCCACAGGTATGGGTAACTACTTTCTATATACAAATGAAGAAGGGCCCTTCATCTCTAATGAAGGAAAGTCTGAAGAAAAGTTAGTGTCTGATGAAATTTGGACTCTAGAATTTGATGGTAGCTATTCCTCTACTGGTTCGAGAGCTGGGATTGTCTTGATATCTCCTCAAAGAGATATGTTTTCTTCATCCTATAAATTACAATTTAGCAACACTAAAAATACAACTAAATATGAATCTCTGTTACTGGGCATGAAGGCTGCTCAAGAAAGAGGCATCAAGTTTTCATGCCAAAGGGGATGTTGAATTAGTAGTTTGTCAAGTGAGAAATCTATATCAAACCAAGAATGAGAGGTTACGCCACTACCACAACCTGGTTTGGAATCAAATTGAAAGCTTTGATGCTTTCAACAGTTTTGCCATACCTAAAGAGTCTAATGACAGAGCTGATGCACTTGCTATTTCAGGAACTCTTTTAGTTCCTCATTTAGATTTCAAAGAAGACAAGTATACTATTGAGTTGGTCTATAGACCAAGTGTTCCTAAAAATGTTGATCATTGGCAAATATTCAATGATGATCATCAAATCATTGCCTTCTTGGAACGAAAAGACAATTTTGAACAACTATATTTTAAAGGTAGTGAATCTCAGAAGTCTGAATCTATATTTGAATCTAGTTCAAATATAAATGAAGAATTCCTACAGCTGAAAAGAAACAAAATTCCCAAAGGCCTGGTTTCTCTTGAGAAGCTATTTGATAAGCATGATAGATTCGTCAAACAACAATAAATAGATTCAATTTTCTCTCAGGGATTTGACCAAATAAATCTGACCAAAAAAGAAAATCCCAAGATGGTCAACATTGGTAAGTGTTGCACCCCTGAAGAAAGATTCAAGTTCACCTCTTTGCTCCATCAATACATTGATGTCTTAGCGTATTCTTATGAAGACCTGAAGTCTCTCAGACCTGATGAAATCTGCCATCACATTCCTCTCAAGGCTGATGCAATGCCCTACAAGCAAAAATCTAGACAATACAATCCAAAAATTTTAGGTACTATTATGTCTGAGATACAGAAAATATTAAA
The DNA here is from genome assembly GCA_037957365.1 of Torreya grandis. Classification (NCBI taxonomy): domain Eukaryota; kingdom Viridiplantae; phylum Streptophyta; class Pinopsida; order Cupressales; family Taxaceae; genus Torreya; species Torreya grandis. Next base: position 4,649,367 of record JARHVA010000384.1, read on the forward strand.
TGCTAGAATTATCTTCCCAATCCATCATTCTACATGGATTGCTAACATAGTGCCTGTAAGGAAAAAGAATGGCAAAATTTGCATTTGTGTAGATTTCAAGAATCTAAATTAGTCATCTCTGAAAGACAATTACCCTTTGCCAATCATGGACCAAGTGCTTCAAACAGTAACAGGGTTAGAGATGTTATCAATGCTGGATGGTTTCTCAAGTTATAATCAAGTTAAAGTTGGTGAAGCTGACCAATACAAGACTACATTCACCACACCTTAGGGTACATTTGCATATAAAAGAATGCCTTTTGGCTTAATAAATTCTAGTGCTACCTTTTAGAGAGCAATGGACATGTCTTTCAAAGATGAGATTGGCAAATTCATAGTGGTATATTTTGATGACTTAACTATTTTTTCAAAGCGTCGACTGATCATGTATGCCACTTACAACAAGTGCTAACGCGTTACTGCCAGAAAAGTATTTCCTTAAATCCTAAGAAGTCTATTTTTAGAGTAATAAAGGGGAAACTCCTTGCACACATTGTGTCTAAAGAAGGCATAAAGATTGACTCAGACAGAGTCAAGTCTATGCAAGAGCTGAATTTGCCTACAAGTAAAAATGTTGTTCACTCTTTCTTCAAAAAAGTGAATTTTTTATAGAGATTCATCCCTGAATTTGCTGAGAAGACAAGATACATTGTGAACATGATGAAAGGAAAGACTACCTTCAGTTGGACTAAAAAAGGCAAATCAGCATTTCAGGATATCAAGACTGCCATTGCTCATGCCCCTACCTTGGTTTGTCTAGATTACCATAAAGATTTCATTATATATAGCTATGTATCTGAGCACACTCTTTCAGTGATTCTTTTTCAATAGGACAAGGAAGGTATGGAATCCCCCATCTCTTTAATGAGTTACCCTCTCAAAACCCATGAAATGAAGTATTCAAATATAAAGAAGCACGCCTATGCATTGCTAAAAGTAGTCAAACATTTCCGCTTCTATATTTTGAATTCACACACTACTGCCTTAGTTCCTGACACTACAGTCAAGTCTATATTAACTCAGCAGGAGTTTGGCACAAAAAGAGATAATTGGATTGCAAAGATCTAAGAGTTTGATCTAGCTATCAAGCTGACAAAGCTGGTCAGGGGTAAAGGCCTATGCCAATTAATGGCTGACAATAAGCCAAAAGATACACAGCGTGAAGAAGCTAAAGTGGAAGATACGCCAATAGTCCTTTTTGTCTCCACTACCAATGAATGGTACTCAAGTATTGCCTATTTTCTGACTTATGGTGAATGTCTTGCTCATTTGTCTTACAAAGAAAGGAGGACTATCAAGTTGAAAGTTGCCAATTTTGTCCTTTGGGATAATGGCCTGTACAAGAGAAGCATAGATGGAGTATTCCTTCGCTATGTAGACAAAGAACAACAAACCCAGCTTTTGAAATCTTTTCATAATCTAGTCTGTGGAGGACATTTTTTTACTCCTGTGACTGCTCACAAAATTCTTTGAGCCAGGTATTACTGGCCAACTCTTTTCCAAGATACACATAAGTGGGTAAGGAAATTTGAACTTTGACAGTAATTTATTGGAAGACCCAAATTGGATGCCCTGCCTCTCAAGCCAGTAATCATAGAGGAACATTTTTAGCAATGGAGACTTGATTTTATTATGACAATAAACCCATCTTCAAGTTCTAGACATGATTATGTCCTTACATCAACTGATTATTTCACCAAGTGGGTAGAAGCAATCCCAACTAAGCATGCTACTTCAGAAGTTGTATGCAACTTCCTCAAAGAGAATATCATTTCCAGGTTTAGAGTTCCACTCAAAATTGTTACTAATAATATAGCTTGTTTCACCTCTCAAGAGATTACACAATTCTATTTTCGTTTTGGAATTACACTTTCTCATTCTTCTGATTATTTTCCACAAGGAAATGGACAAGTTGAGTCCAACAATAAGAATTTGGTAACTATTATCAAAAAGCTAGCAGATGATAATCAAAGGACATGGCATAATGCATTGGTTGATGCTCAATGGGTAGACATGATCACACCAAAGAGGGTAATTGGTATGTCTCCTTTTCAACTTCTTTACGATATTAATGTTGAGATACCAATCACCTTAGAGTTACCAGCCTTGAAATTAATGAAGGCTATTGAAGATCAGACATATGAGAGTTCTCTTGACAAAAGAATCATGTGTCTGACTCAGCTGGAGGAATGGAGAACCATGGTGGTGGACAAAATTGCTGCTCATCAAAGTCTGCTAAAGAAACTCTTTGATCAGAAGGCCAGAAATCATGATTTCCAAATTAGGGATCAAGTCCTGCTATGGGACAAAAGAAGAGAACCAAAGGGGATGCATGAAAAGTTTGACTCCCTTTGGAGAGGCCCATTTATAATTCATCAACACATTGGTGAAAATAGATTTCTATTGAAATACCAAAATGACACTCTTTTCTCTGCCCCACAATGGGCAGCATCTGAAACACTTCAACTCTTGAAGTATCAGATCGTTGCCTCTGTATATATGTATATTTGTACAATTTTAATTCTGTTTTGTTTATTTATTTTCTTTTTGATGCCTTTCATTTCTGGGTAGCATGACTCCAAAGTCCAATGGTACACATGAAGACATTGGAAATTCTAGATTCTACTCCTTTCAATTCATTTTACAATTGACAGAAGTTCTCCAGTTGGAGCCAGATGTTGTCCCCCAAAAATAGCTATCATTTTTGGGACAACATTTGAATTATTTTGGTCTTACAGACTAAAATTATCTCTTCCATTTCCAAAATTTGTCCTAGACATTCAAATTCCTCATTTTCCAAGCTTCTTATAAAATCTACGGACTTTGCAGGCTTGAATCTACAGACTCAGCAGGAAGAAAAATCTACGAATTCAGCAGGAAGGAAAATCTACGAACTCTATAGGTCAAGTTCAATGGGTTTTACATGTTGATTTCTATGGACTTGGTTTCTACAGACTTAATAGGTAGGTTCATTTATACAGGTTCAAAGGCTTCTGCAGGCAGTTTCAATCAAAAGAATCAGTTTTCAACACTTAGTCATTTTTCAGGATTGGTTCAGAGCCTCAATTCAATAAAAAATCTCCATTGGCAAGCATCTGATAAAAAAGAGACTTGAACCACTGAAATATTGAACCATTAAACCACTTTGGTTCAAAGGTTCAACGGGTTCAAGGTTCAACAAGTTCAACATCTTTGGCAAGAGTTAAGCGCTTCATCAAGGTTCAAAGTTCAATCGTCGCAATTGGTTCATCAGATTCCAAACACTTAACCAAATCAAGGCGGCTTGAACCGTTGAACCATTGAACCACTTTGGTTCAAACGTTCAATGGGTTCAAGGTTCAATGGTGTGTTCAACCAAAGGAATGGTTCAATGGCTTAGTTTAACCAAGTGGTTCAATGCTTTATTTCACTCAGGTGGTTCATTCCCTTTCTTTTGGTTCAACCAAATAGTTCACTCAGTTGGTTCATTCTTTCAGTTCATCCTTTGGTTCAACGTCTCAAGGTTCAACAGCAGGTTCAAAGACATTTTCAAAGCTTTGTTTGAACCATTGAAGCAAAACTTGGTTCAACGTATTGGTTCAACGAAATGGTTCAACGTATTGGTTCAACAAAATGGTTCAACTGTTGGTTCAAAGGCAAGTTCATAATGTTTGGTTCAATGCTTAGTTCATCGGCTTGTTTCATCCAATTGAACCATCGGCTTGAACCATTTTTAGTTCAATTGATTGGTTCAATGTCTTGGTTCAACAGAATGGTTCATCACAAAAGTTCAAAGGGGTGGTTCAATGCAGAAAGAAACTTCTCGAAGGACAAGTGCTCTTATGGAGGACACTTAATCAATAAAAGCACCCTTCGAAAGGGTCATTTTTCAAGAAAGCTGAAAGGTAATTCTTTCAGATTTGTTTAAGGCATTTAAAAATTGGCTAAGACTTAATTCTTTTAGATTTTTGTCTGAAGGAATTCCTTCAGAGAAAAAGTCTAAAATAATTATAAGTGGCCGCAGGCGCGAAAAATCTGAAGACCAATCAAAGACTTTGCAGAACACATTTTTGCAGACTTTTTGTCCGTGAGAATTTTCCCCAAAATTTTTGTCTGCGGGAATTTTCCCTAGACAAATTGTCCGCAGGAATTTTTCACAGGATAAATGTCTGCAAAAATTACCCGCGGGGGAAAACACCCGGGAATTTGCCCGAAGGATAGTTTGTGGGAGACTCAAATTGAAAGGGCTGTCGAAGGACCTCGAAGGGCAGGTGCCCTTGTGGGGGACTCTCGGAGGCCAAAGTAAAGGGCTCTTTTTGACCCATTCAAGGATCATTTCTTAAGGCCCAAAAGGGCAAAGCTGAAAGCCGAAAGAGGACCAAGGGGTGACACACTCGAAGATGTCAAATTCAAGACAGTGAACTAGCCATTGAGAGCACATCGACGGGCATGTAAATGTCAATTTTAAATCCCATGAAATAGCCATTGATCCTTTGAATTTATAGACCCAAATGCATTCCCAAAATTCAAGACCAAAACCAACAAAAAGCGAGGAAAGACAGAACAATGAATGAATCTAGGACCCAATTCAATTAACCAAAAAAAGAGGAACGATGAAGACAAGATCAGATCGCCAGGTGGACATTGAAAGTTGCAATCTTTCAATTGCGTGGCTTGTTTATCTGCATTGAGAAGATCAAATGGGTAAACTGCCCCAAAGTTTCAGCTTATCTTCCTAATAGTTCCCAATGCATCATGATGTATTACTGTTCCTAAGTCCTTCTTGAAGTGGCTATATAAGGGACTTTCTTTCATTGTAAATGGATCTCTTTTTTGATAATTTGAACGAAACTCTGCTCAAATTGAGAGGCATCATTGAGACTTTGTGCTCAGTCTGTTAATCATATTTTTATACTGGAATAAGAAAGCAAGGGACTTTTTCAGAGTTTGTGTTGTGATATATTTGTTGTTGAAGAAACTGTTCTTATGTCTTTTTCCTTAATATATTTTCTATTCCATTAATTTAACAACCAGGATTAGTAAAAATAGTCAGGAAGGTGTCTTGAAGAATCAACTGTGGAGAGACTTTGTGCCCCCATAGCTGCCTTCAGTGTGTTTTCTTTTCATTGCTGTGTAAAGGACTTTGAGAAGACTTTGTGCCCTCATTGTCCTTTGTATATTACTCTTAAGCATTTTAGGTGGAGACTTTGTGCTGTATCTCGATTTGTTGGTTACTACACCCTCAGTTACATTCTACTTTTATTTCAAGGAGTATTCTTGTGGCTAGCTGAATAGTTCTTCTGAAAGAAGAGGAGTGTTGTCTGTCATTTCCCTTGAGTTTTTCCTTTGTTTTACACACATCATCTCTGAAGAAAGAGAGATGGATGGCTTGTTCTACCCTTGAGTATTATTTTTTGTTTATACATATATATAACATATCTACAGGGAACCTCCCCTTGATGAGAGGAGAGAGCAATCTCCTTCTGATGTGAGAAACTTACACATTTGGATGACTAATCTTTCTACTTTGGTTGATCAGACCTATTTTGTGTACCAGTACGCGGATAGACAAAATATTTAACCAACAGTTTTTGGTGACTCTGCTGGGGAATATACCCATTATCTATTTATAGCCTATCCATTCACCTCCACACTAATTGGGAAAGAATGCACAGTTTAAAGCCTCAAGCTTCAAACTAAAGCAAAGTCAATTCTTTTCCATTTTTTGTTTCACAATATGGCAGATTCAAGGTATACACAAAGCCAAAGGGCTAAAGGTATCATTGATCCTATGTTCGAGCTGGTACAACAAAGTGATTTTGATCTTTTTCCTTCACCATCTCATCTCCAACGAACTAAGAGCTTCCCTCCTACTAAAGCCAGGTCTCCATTACCAGACAAAGTATCTACTTCTACTGTTGATAAAGTTGTGCCTATAATTACCCCTTTGAGATTTGTTATCCATCCTTTTCAAAATCCTATAATGGCAGTTCAAGGTCCCTTGGGTAATGCTTTTGGTCCTCTCAATCTTACTCCTTCTCTACATGAGCTTCCATGCAGTTCTAGAAAGAATTTGTCTAAATTATATGGTGATGGGAAAGTTCATCCTGATGAACACATTGCAGCATTCAGTATAGCTTATGGAGTAATTAGAGTAGAATTTGAAGATGTAGCAGTTAGGCTTTTTATTGAAACACTACAAGGTGCTGCTACAAATTGGCTTTACCATCTACAGGCTCAATCTATAACTGATTGGAATACTCTTAAAGCTAAGTTTGAAGCCAAATTCAAACCTGTAGAAGATGCACATACACTTCTGGCTCAACTTACACAGATGAAGAAAGAGCCTTATGAGCCTATGAGAGACTTCATAGCTACATTTGACAAATTGAGAAATAGAATCCCTGTAATTGCTAGACCTACAACTGAGAATCTCAAATACTTTTTCATTAATTCTCATCTACCTGAAGTCAGTTTTCTCTTGAGACATGCTGGTCAAATAGATCTCACTGCAGCTCAACTTTTGGCCACTGAAGTGGAAGATGATCTCATCTTAGCAAGGAAAATAAAAAGAGATCCAAATAGAAATAGAGCTCCATCATATTCTGAATATGCATCTACAGGCACCACGGATCCAATGGTGCAAAAATTAGCAAATGAATTGCTTGCTCTTAAGAACCAAATGGCTCAAGGAATGTCTTCTGCTCCTTCATATAGAAGGACATTCCCAAATCAGTCATATCAGGGCAATGTTGCTAGGAACCAAGGGCAACAAAATCGTCTTCTTCCCCCACAAGGAAAACTTGCCCTGGAAGCTCCTCCAACCAATTCAGCAATGGGATACCTTGAAGTAGAGTCAGAGTTTTTTTTCAGCCCGAATTGAACCAAGAAAATGATGCTAATATCATTGAAGACAATCAAGAAGAATTAGTTGGCGACTCCCACATTGGTTTCCTAATCTACCAAGATGAACTCGGAAGCAAAAGAGAAGCTTCAGATGGATCATATGCAGTGTTTATCAGATCCAAGAACCAATCATTCTAACAAGCTGATAAAAAAAAGATAGAAGAATAACCTTAACCAACAACACAATTGCTAAATGTAGAACTGCTCTGCCTTTTCAATCAAAGGATTTGATCATCACCCAAAAGGTAATTACATCCATTTCACCTTCACCTTTTACTCTCAATTTGCAAACCAACACACCTCCCATCCCTCCTAAAACTCAGAAAGTTAAAGTACCTTTCTCTGTACCTAGCTCAATTAAGCCATTTGACATAATTGATCATGTCAAAAAGACAAAAATATAGATGTTTGAATTTAAATACTTGTTATCTAATCCTGATCAATTGAATAAGTTCGTTCAATATATTAAAAATCAAACCATCCCTGTAGGATAAAAGGCTAAAAAAATAACTCCTGATTCTCCAAAGAACACACCTATTCCAAATAATCTGATCATTACTCCTCTAGCTGGTCTTGAAAAAATAGAACCCTTCTATGTTTCCTTGTTAATTAATGGTCACAAGCTGAGTAACTATATAATAGACTCAAGTGCATCTGACAATGTTATGCCTGCTAAAGTAGTTAATTCTCTTGGTCTCACATTGACCAAAACATTTGGGAGATATTTTTCTATAGAGAATAAGCAAATACCATTGCTATGGCAAATCAAAGATGCCCAATTTGCATTTGCAGCCTTTCCAGACAAGAGGATTAAGATGACTGTCCTGGTGGCTGACGTTCTAGTATCTTATGGCATTTTGCTTGGATGAAATTTCTATAAAGACGTAGGAGGGGAACTAAACATGGATCTATCTGAGGCAAGGATCCCTGTCTAAGGCGTGATGAAGAGATTACTCCCTAAAAAAGAAGCAAAGTATGTAGTTACCCAGATGTCAGCCCCTGAAGCTCAAATCCTTTTTGAATCTGCAGGTATGGGTAACTACTTTCTATATACATATGAAGAAGGGCCCTCCATCTCTGATGAAGGAAAGTCTAAAGAAAAGTCAATGTCTGATGAAATTTTGACTCTAAAATTTGATGGTAGTTATTCTTCTAATGGTTCGGGAGTTGGGATTGTCTTGATATCTCCTCAAAGAGATATGTTTCTTTCATCTTATAAATTATAATTCAGCAACACTAACGATACAACTGATTATGAATCTCTGTTGTTGGGTATGAAGGCTGCTCAAGAAAGAGGCATCAAGATTCTTCATGCTAAAAGGGATGCTGAATTAGTAGTTTGTCAAGTGAGAAATCTATATCAGACTAAGAATGAGAGGTTACGCCTCTACCGCAACTTGGTTTGGGATCAAATTGAAAGCTTTGATGCTTTCAAAATTTCTTCCATACCCAGAGAGTCTAATGATAGAGCTAATGCACTTGTTGTTTTAGGAACTCTTTTAGTTCCTCATTAAAATTTCAAAGAAGACAAGTATACCATTGAGCTGGTCTATAGACCAAGTGTTCTTGACAATGCTGATCATTGACAAATATTCAATGATGATCATCAAATCATTGCCTTCTTAGAACGAAAATACAATTTTGAATAGCTATATTTTGAAGGCAGTGAATCTCAGAAGTCTGAATCTATTTTTGAATTCAGTTCAGATATAAATGAAGAATTCTTATAGTTGAAAGGAAACAAAATTCCTTAAGGCCTGGTTTCTCTTGAGAAGCTGTTTGACAAGCATGATAGATTCGTCAAACAACAACAAATAGATTCAAGTTTCTCTTAGAGATTTGACCAAGTAAATCTAACCAACAAAAAAAATCTTAAGATGGTCAACATTGGTAAGTGCTACACCCCTGAAAAAAGATTCAAGTTCACCTCTTTTCTCTATCAATACATTGATGTCTTAGTGTATTCTTATGAAGACCTTAAGTCTCTCAGACCCGATGAAATCTGCCATCACATTCCTCTCAAGACTGACTCAACGCCCTACAAGCAGAAATCTAGACAATACAATCCAAAAATTTTAGGTACTATTATGTTTGAGATACAAAAAATATTAAATGCTAGAATTATCTTCCCAATCCATCATTCTACATGGATTACGAACATAGTGCCTGTAAGGAAGAAGAATGGCAAAATTTGTATTTGTGTAGATTTCAGGAATCTAAATCAGTCATCTCTGAAAGACAATTACCTTTTGCTAATCATGGACCAAGTGCTTCAAATAGTAACAGGGTCAGAGATGTTATCAATGCTAGATGGTTTTTCAGGTTATAATCAAGTTGAGGCTGGTGAAGCTAACCAACACAAGACTGCATTCACCACACCTTGGGGTACATTTGAATATAAAAGAATGCCTTTTGGCTTAATAAATGCTGGTGCTACCTTTCAGAGAGAAATGGACATGTCTTTCAAAGATAAGATTGGCAAATTTATGGTAGTATATCTTGATGACTTAACTATTTTTTCAAAGCGTCGATTTGATCATGTACGCCACTTAAAACAAGTGTTGGAGTGCTACCGCCAGAATGATATTTCCTTGAATCCTAAGAAGTCTATTTTTAGAGTAATAGAGGGGAAACTCCTTGCACACATTGTGTCCAAAGAAGGCATAAAAATTGATTCAGACAGAGTCAAGTATATTCAAGAGCTGAATTAGCCTACAAATAAAAATGTTGTTCACTCTTTCTTAAAAAAAGTGAATTTACTACAGAGATTCATCCCTGAATTTGCTGAGAAGACAAGATACATTGTGAACATGATAAAAGGGAAGACTACCTTCAGCTGGACTAAAAAAGGCAAATCAGCATTTCAAGATATCAAGATTGCCATTACTCACACCCTTACCTTGGTTTGTCTAGATTACCATGGATATTTCATTATATATAGCTATGCATCTGAGCACACTCTTTCAACGATTCATGTTCAACATGACAAGGAAGGTATGGAATACCCCATCTCTTTCATAAGTTGCCCTCTCAAAACCCATGAAATGAAGTATTCAAATATAGAGAAACACACCTATGCATTGGTAAAAGCAGTCAAACATTTCTGCTTCTATATTTTGAATTCACACACTACTGCCTTAGTTCTTGACACTACAGTCAAGTCTATATTAACTCAGCAAGAGTTTGGCATAAAAAGAGGTAATTAGATTGTGAATATCTAAGAGTTTGATCTAGATATCAAGCTAACAAAGCTAATCAAGGGTAAAGGCCTATGCCAATTAATCGCTGACAATAAGCCAGAAGATACACAGCATGAAGAAGCTGAAGTGGAAGATACGCCAACAGTCCTTTTTGTCTCCACTACCAATGAATGATACTCAGGTATTACCTATTTTCTGACTTATGGTGAATGTCTTGCTCATTTGTCTTACAAAAAAAATAGGACTATCAAGTTGAAAGCTGCCAATTTTATCCTTTGGGATAACGGCCTGTACAAGAGAAGCATAGATGGAGTATTCCTTCGATGTGTAGACAAAGAAAACCAAACCCAACTTTTGAAATCTTTCCATAATCTGGCCTATGGAGGACATTTTTTTGCTCCTGTGACTGCTCACAAAATTCTTTAAGCTAGGTATTACTGGCCAACTCTTTTCCAAGATGAACATAAGTGGGTAAGGAAATGTGAACTTTGTCAGTAATTTTTCAAAAGACCCAAGTTGGCTGCCCTGCCTCTCAAGCCAGTAATCATAGAGAAACCTTTCCAGCAATGGGGACTTGATTTTATTGGGACAATAAACCCATCTTCAAGCGTTGGACATGATTATGTCCTTACAACAATTGATTATTTCACCAAGTGGGTAGAAGCAATCCCAACTAAGCATGCTACTTCAAAAGTTGTATGTAACTTCCTCAAAGAGAATATCATTTCCAGGTTTGGAGTTCCACTCAAAAGTTTTACTGATAATGCAGCTTGTTTCACCTCTCAAGAGATTATGCAATTCTATTTTCATTTTGGAATTACACTCCTTCATTCTTCTGATTATTTTTCACAAGGGAATGGACAAGCTGAGTCCAGCAATAAGAATTTGGTAACTATTATCAAAAAGCTAGCAGATGATAATCAAAGGACATGGCATAAAACATTGGTTGATGCTCTATGGGTAGACATGATCACACCAAAGAGGGCAATTGGTATGTCTCCTTTTCAACTTCTTTACGGTATTAATGCTGAGATACCAATCACCTTAGATTTACTAGCCTTGAAATTAGCGAAGGCCATTGAAGATCAGACATATGAGAGTTATCTTGACAAAAGAATCATGTGCCTAACTCAGTTGGAGGAACAGAGAACCATGGTGGTGGACAAAATTGCTACTCATCAAAGTCTGGTAAAAAAACTCTTTGATCAGAAGGCCAGAAATTGTGATTTCCAGATTGGGGATCAAGCCTGCTATGGGACAAAAGAAGAGAACCAAAGGGGATGCATGGAAAGTTTGACTCCCTTTGGAAAGGCCTATTTATAATTCATCAACACATTGGTGAAAACAACTTTCTATTAAAATACAAAAATGGCACACTCTTTTCTCTGCCCCACAATGGGCAGCATCTGAAACACTTCAACTCTTGAAGTATCTGATCATTGCCTCTGTATATATGTATATTTGTATAGTTTTAATTTTGTTTTGTTTTGTTTATTTTCTTTTTGATGCCTTTCATTTTTGGGTAGCATGACTCTGAAGCCCAATGGTACACATGAAGACATTGGAAATTCTGGGTTCTACTCCTTTCAATTCATTTTGCAATTGACAAAAGTTTTCCAACTGGAGCCAGCTGTTTCTCCCAAAAATAGCTATCATTTTTGGGACAACATTTGAATTATTTTGGTCTTACAAACCAAAATTATCTCTTCCATTTCCAAAATTTGTCCTAGACATTCAAATTCCTCATTTTCCAAGCTTCTTAGAAAATCTATGGACTCTGCAGGCTTAAATCTACGGACTAAACAGGAAGAAAAATCTACAGATTCAGCAGGAAGGAAAATCTATGGACTCTGCAGGTCAAGTTCAATGGGTTTTACATGTTGATTTCTATGGACTTGGTTTTTACAGACTCTATAGGCAGGCTCATTTATATAGGGTCAAAGGCTTCTGCAGGTAGTTTCAGTCAAAAGAATCAGTTTTCAACACTTAGTCATTTTTTGAGATTGGTTCAGAGCCTTAGTTTAATAAAAAATCTCCATCAGCAAGCATCTGAGTGCAAAAAAGAGACTTGAACCACTGAAACATTGAACCATTAAACCACTTTGGTTCAGAGGTTCAACGGGTTCAAGGTTCAACAAGTTCAACGTCTTTGGCAAGAGTTAAGTGCTTCATCAAGGCTCAAAGTTCAATCATTGCAATTGGTTCATCGGATTCCAAACACTTAACCAAATCAAGGCGGCTTGAACCATTCAACCACTTTGGTTCAAAGGTTCAACGGGTTCAAGGTTCAACGGTGTATTCAACCAAAGGAATGGTTCAATGGCTCGGTTCAACCAAGCGGATCAATGCTTTATTTCACTTAGGTGGTCATTCCCTTTCTTTTAATTCAACCAAATAGTTCACTCAGTTGGTTCATTCTTTCAATTCATCCTTTGGTTCAACATCTCAAGGTTCAACAGTAGGTTTAAAGACATTTTCAAAGCTTTGTTTGAACCGTTGAACCAAAACTTGGTTCAATGAAATGGTTCAACTGTTGGTTCAAAGGCAAGTTCATAATGTTTGGTTCAATGCTTAGTTCATCGGCTTGTTTCATCGAATTGAACCATTGACTTGAACCATTTTTGGTTCAACCGATTGGTTCAATGTCTTGGTTCAACAGAATAGTTCATCGCCAAAGTTCAAAGGGGAGGTTCAATTCAGAAGGAAACTTCTCAAAGGACAAGTGCCCTTACGGAGGACACTTAATCAATAAAAGCACCCTTCAGAAGGGTCATTTTTCAAGGAAGCCAAAAGGAAATTCTTTCAAATTTGTTTAAGGCATTTAAAAATTGGATAAGACTTAATTCTTTCAGATTTTTGTTCGATGGAAATCCTTCAGACAAAAAGTCTGAAAGAATTCTAAGTGGACATGGGCACAAAAAATCTGAAGACCAGTCAAAGACTTTGTAGAGCAAATTTTCATAGACTTTTTATCCATGGGAATTTTCCCCAGACTTTTTGTCCATAGGAATTTTCCCTAGACAAATTGTTCACGAGAATTTTTTGCGGGATAAATGTCTGCAAAAATTACCTGCAGGGGAAAACACCTAGGAATTTGCCTGAAGGATAGTTTGCAGGAGACTCAAATTGAAAGGGCTACCGAAGGACCTCAAAGGGCAGGTGCCCTTGCGGGGGACTCTCGATGGCCAAAGTAAAGGGCTCTTTCTGACCCATTCAAGGATATTTCTAAAGGCCTAAAAGGGCAAAGCCGAAAGCTGAAAGAGGACCAAGGGGTGACACCCCTGAAGACGTCAAATTCAAGACAGTGAACTAGCCGTTAAGAGCACATCGACGGGCAAGTAAACGTTAATTTTAAAGCCCATGAAATAGCCGTTGATCCTTTGAATTTACAGACCCAAATGCATTCCTAGAATTCAAGACCAAAACCAACAGAAAGTGAGGAAAGATAGAACAACGAATGAATCCAGGACTCGATTCAATTAACCAAAAAAAGAGGAACAATGAAGACAAGATCAAACCGCCAGGTGGACATTGAAAGTTGCAATCTTTCAATTGCGTGGCTTGTTTATCTACATTGAGAAGATCAAATGGGTAAAATGCACCAAAGTTCTAGCCTGTCTTCCTAACAGTTCACAACGCATCATGATGTATTACTGTTCTCGAGTCCTTAAAGTGGCTATCTAAGGGACTTTCTTTCATTGTAAATGGATCTCTTTTTTGACAATCTGAATGAAACTCTACCCAAATTGAGAGGCATCATTGAGACTTTGTGCTGAGTTTGTTAATCATATTTTGTTACTGGAATAAGAAAGCAAGGGACTTTTTTAGACTTTATGCTATGATATCTTTGTTGTTGAGGAAACTATTCTTATGTCTTTTTCCTTGATATATTTTTTGTTCCATTAATTTAACAAGCAAGATTAGTAAAATTAGTCAGGAAGGTGTCTTGAAGAATCAACTGTGGAGAGACTTTGTGCCCCCATAGCTGCCTTTAGTGTGTTTTCTTTTCATTTCTATGTAAAGGACTTTGAGAAGACTTTGTGCCCTCATTGTCCTTCGTATATTACTCTTAAGCATTTCAGGTGGAGACTTTGTGCTGTATCTCGATTTGCTGGTTACTACACCCTTAGTTACATTCTGCTTTTATTTCCAAGAGTATTCTTGTGGCTAGCTGAATAGTTCTTCTGAAAGAAGAGAAGTGTTGTCTGTCATTTCCCTTGAGTTTTTCCTTTGTTTTACACATATCATCTCTGAAGAAAGAGAGATGGATGGATTGTTCTACCCTTCAGTATTATTTTCTATTTATACATATATATAGCATATCCATAGTGAAGCTCCACTTGATGAGAGGAGAGAGCAGTCTCCTTCTGATGTGATAAACTTACACATTTGGATGACTAATCTTCTTACTTTGGCTGATCAGACCTATTTTATTTACCATTATGCTAATAGACAAAATATTCAACCAACAAATTTGATCAGTCCTCCCATGTACAAATTTTTTTTTCATGTGAGGATCATATGGAGGAGGGGCACCCATATTTCATTAATGTGTAAGTAGTCTTGGGCCAACCAATGTTTTGTCTCAAGAAAAAGTGATAAATGCTATTCCACCTCAATAGGTAGAGACTAATATTACACAATAATAGGCAAAATCTAATTTACCACTGCAATAGAGGCCAAACATTATGCCACCTCAATGGGAGACAACAAATGTTCCACCTCAATGGGTAGTGATAAACATACATGAACAGTCACAGGCCAATATGTCTCCACAATCACAAACATTATCTAATAGACAACATATTTTTATTGGTCAAAGACAAATGCCAAACATCAAACAAGCATCTAGTTCACAACATGTGTTTACATAACAAAGATGTACCACTATCTAATAAGTATCAATTAGGTAACAATTACCTTTTACTCAGCACATGCCATAGATCCAAAGATAGGGCCTTGGTCCACAACAAGTTCCCTTTATTCAACCAAGTTCAGCTAGTTGACAGTAAGTCCCTACTCAACCTCAACAAGTAAAATATAGTTCACAAAGCCTTATCCTTCCATCTCAACAACAATTCCCTCAAAACCAAGGCCATATAACAAACCTAAACCAAAAATATCTATAAAAAAATGAGCGCAATTTCAACAACTGCATCCCAATCCTTAGATGCATATCCTTGGTCGGTTCACCCATCAAGCCAACATTATTCAATAAACCATACCTCCATTATAACCTGGTCAAGGTAATCCACCTTTGACCACCCAACTACTACCTCAGCCAAACGTACCATCTAGTTTCTCGGCCTAAGAACTGTAATAAATGAAGGATGCAATTATCACCATTTAATCAGGAATGTAGACCAAGAAATTCAAGTTAGATGACATGTGTTCATACCCTTTCAACATGGAGTATCTTCAAATACCTTTTTTGCTAGGTTATGAACCACTAAAATTTGACAAGTACAAGGGCAAACGAGACCTTAAGGCCCATTTTATATAATTCTTTATTGCTTTACAACTAGTGGCCCATAGCAACATTTACATTTATGTTTCCTCAAAGTCTAGTTAGATGGGCTTTGGAGTGGTTTTGCAAGTTGCCAAAAAATTTAGTATCTGATTTTGACAACCTCTCAAATAAATTTGTGTAACATTTCTCTTATAACCTCAAGCATGTTATTTCACTAGTATATATGACTAAGGCCAATCAAAAAGTTAGAGAGATATTTTAAATTTACCTAAAGAGATAGAGAGTGCTTGTTAGTCACTTCACCCATAACTTACCAGAAAAACAATTGGCCGTTGTATTTACTAAAAATTTGCACAGTGAGATATCCTATCATCTAGAGCTTCAATGTGTGCATACATTTAAATAGATAATTTAAAAAGGATTATATTTTGAAAGGGACCTCATTAACAAAGGGATTATCAATCTAAACTCAAATCAGAATCATAACTGAAACCAAGGCACAAGTCCAAGTCAAATCCCTGACTAAGTCTAAATGCAAGCATCTGCACTAGGTTAAACTAACAACTATGATAAATAAAACCAATAAAAATTCAATAAGAACATTATTGATAATGGAGTAACTGAATCTCATCAAGTCCAAATAGTGTAAACACTATCTGTTTAGCTTATGCTTCAAATGTAGCTTGTTCAAAATTAACATCCTAATTAATAAGCGTAGCCTATACAACCTAGACCAGATCCTAAAACACAACAACCACTACCCTTGTAAACCCCTCCTCTAATAAATAAAATCACTCCTATTGGAATAAAAATGACTGAGAGGGAGGGGGTGTGAAACAGTATACAAAACCTTTCTTATCAATTTAATTTAAATAATCATGAACCATTCAAATAAACACATATATCTAGCAAGCATAAACACCTATCTATATAAGCATGAAACAAATGAACACATCACCTACCCCCTAGATGAATCATCACCAAATAAACCACCTAATTGATTTTATCACCTTTAAAACACCTTGTTTTTCAACCAATTGATGATGGACACCTCTGTAGCTCTTCACACTCTCATCCCTCTCAAACTACCTTCCAGGCCTCTTCACTCAATTAGATCTCTTTCAAGACAAATTAGGTCATATAACCTTGATATTAATACATATAACCTATACAAATATTCATTACATATCCTCTAAAATACTTTTATGGTCTACAATACCTCCTTCTTTTCAACAATATGTTATTTGTTCTCTTACACTCTTCACTCCCAAATAGGCTTAAAACTACCTTATATATATACAAGCCTCTTGATCATACATCTCTTTGTAAAATATATAAACTTGCACACATGGATTAACATTAAAAAATTTATTATAAAGCATTTCATACATGAATTAAACATTCAATATGTTGATCACAACATAGAGGACCAAAACCTCTTTTAGGCCTTAAGGAGACCTAATTCAATTAGGCCTTCATTAGCACATGTTATGCTTTGATCTCCTTGGAACACTTTCAAACTCCAATTTCAGTAGGAATACTTAGTATTACACTATAATATACCTCTAATAATCTCATATTATTTCATTGACACTTTTGAGCTCCAACATCCACTTGAAGCACACCATTAGTACTGTTCATGATTAGGCATGTGAACCTATAGAAAGTATGTCTTGAACTACTAAAGATAAAACACAAATTAGATAAATACCATGGAAATAAATAATATATACAAAAAATAAATTATATTAGGGTAATCATCATATGATTTATACTTCACAACTTAGGGTAAAAGGACTCAAACACTTCTCTGCAAATAGCCCACTTAGAACTGCCAAAACACTCCAAAACCGAGTCATGAACAACCTAATCTTCAACACATTAAAGAAAAATTTCCATGACCACTAATACTTTATAAATATCCTTTTAAATCTCTATACCACCATAAAGTACAAAATTCACAAGGTTTAATTTCAAATATTAGTCTTGCAAACCAATCTTTTGACCTCTGTACACAGAGTCAAACCAGAACTAGTCAAGCCATTTTGACTTCAACATTTCAATCACTTTCACTATCTCTCAAATATTATATAAAAAATTTATAGGATATAAATGTCCCAAAAAACAAGACCATGTGTATTATACACTTTAAATTAGATCATAGAGTCTCAAACTTGTTATTGCAACTTGCTTACCCAGAACTACCAGTTTACCTTAAAGTATAGTCATGGTGAAAATGACCTTCAACACATATATGGCCATTTACAGAGACTTTTTATGTATTTATATGATCCTATTAGATCATTAGGACATTATTAGATATAAATATAATATGGTCAAATGGTAATATTGGACTTATAGACTAATCTCATAACCTTGTACCTCACTATCTCATCTGAATCAAACATGTCAACTTGTGAGCAACTTTTTCACTATAATAATTTTCCTCCAACACTTGCACCAAACATGAGAATGCATTAAAAGTGCTTAAAAATACCTCCATGCACTTTTTATAATCACTATTTCATGATAACACATCCCTAATTACCTTCTCACTGTTGTCTGGGTTTCTCATTGTTTTCACCATTAGGCCTGTTAGCGACTGACTAACTTGGATGACCAGTTTAGCACACATAAGGGATTTAATTTGTATATAAACCTTCATGGAAATGAAACATGAGTCTCAATATTCATCCTCCATCCATTTTATTTTCTTGACTTGGTCAACTCTGACTGCTACAATGAACCTTCAAGAAATGTGCACTTTCTTGTAGGGTCTACTCATACACATGACAACTCAATCACACCTGGAGGTAATTGAGAGAGTTAAATTCATGATATATTAGTTTTTATATCCCCTTGAGACCATTATTGGTTTTTTTAACAATATATTCAACATCAAGTCACTATTAGGGTTCTAAGAGGGTTTAAACACATTTTCACTATTAATGATTATTCATAAAACATAGCCCCTCATTTTAAAAAATAATGTTTTTAATTTTAAGATATGACCCTTACCCATATAACATGAATTTCTTAGGTTACCATGAAGATATTACACATGTCAGTGAAAACTTTAAAGTTCTTTTTGGATTTACATACCTTTATTATGTGTGCTTGAGAGACCTCAAAACCACTTTTCATGCCTTTTATTGTAAACCATGACTTCAAAATTTGTGAAAATTATTGAAAAAAAATATATAATACCTATTAAAATACTCACCTATCCATACTTACCTTGGAAATAGAACCTCTTACTCCATTAGGTCATACTTTCTCTCTTTGTTCTCTTAGAATTTGACCTGCAAACCATATTAAGCCTTGAAAATAATCTTAATGCCTCTTTCCATGTGATCTCCACATTAATCACATACTCAATAACAACCATACATACTTCATATTCCTTGAATAAATATCATGATGCCTCATTAGGTCAGGTAGGGTCTAGAATTAGTCTAGTTACAGACTTGATCTGTAGGTCTTACCCTTGTAAGATCACCATGATATTTTCATGAGTGATCCAATGCTTTACATACATGCTAAATTAACCTCATAAAATCACTCATACCTATGTGCACTCATCTCACCAAGCCATCATACTCATACCTTCTTACAAGGTCTCTTCATGTTATGACTAGTGCCATGATAAGGCTTATTAAGTACTTGAAACTTGACAACTGACCTTGAAACACTTTTGAAAGTATATACACTTCTATTTCATGATCATACAATTCCTAAAAACCTCTCACAATGTTGTGATTACTTACTTTACCAAACTTCACTATGCACACCTTCTTATAGGGTCTAGACTAGACTTCTCAAGTACTCAAGAACTAATACTCAAACATGATTTAATGCTCACTTGACCTGAACCTTGACATAAACCAAGAAAAGAATCATTAGGTTTCCTTAAAATTCTCTCTTAATAGAGAGACATTAAGTTTCCTTCAAATTCTCTCTTGTCACATGGCTTCCTTGTCACATCAAGCACACAAGCTTACACCTCAAATATCACTCACCATGCATCTTCACCAGATGTATCTTGACATTGATGACATTAAAATTGACATCAATGACATCAACATTGACATCAATGACAACACTTCTCAACAACTCATAGAGTCTTTAGTGACTTTGGTGAACCCATTAAAGCAGTGTTTTATAAGCTAGCCATGGCCAACATGGTTAGTTGGTCGATCCTAAAGCACTATCCTAAGGGCATACCATATCTAAACTAGTACAAAGAGTATGAGTTATTTTAATACTATCATGTTTATGGACATTCTATATGATATTGTGTGCAGTTGAAGAACCTCATCAAAAATATGTTGGAAAATGGGGAGATCAAATTAGATAATAAAGCACCTACATCCAATCAAAATTTGGGTATCTACCAAAACCCCTTTCCATAACACTAAAAATTAACAACAAAAACAACAGTGAAGACCACATTAATAATAGTATCATCAACAACAATAAAAATCAACAACAACAATAATAATGTCAACCAAATAGGAGAAACCAAGGCCAAAATGACCCCAATAACCAACAGACTTACCACACAGTTGCACATGACTATAATAAAGTTGTAGGTCATATTGTAATAGGTCACATTTTTACTATTACCATTAATCCTAAACCAAGTGTCAATAGACCAGGACCATTGCCTAACAATTCCAATTAACCTACCTATACCAGTAATCCTCCCTTATCTTGGGACCGCATCCAAGTGTAACAAAAACCAAGGATTAATATTTTAGGACATTATACTGATAACTTATCATTGCCCCATTACCATAAACAAGTGTACCAATCATCAAGAATTATCCTATCTATCCCATTTCCATCATCATTAAGTTATAACAGTCTTATATCTAATCTAGATTGTGCAACCACAACTTGATGATCTAAGATTACCATATCAAGCCCATATCCTCCTACCAATGACATTATCTAGCCAACTATGTTGGCTAAGAGTAATTCATTTACCACTATTAAGGAAAATCTATATGATATTTTGGAACAACTCTAGAAGACACCTGCACAAATCTCTATTTTAGATTTGTCGCATACATCTACTATCCATAAGAATATTTTAACAGAGCTCCTAGGCTAATCCCAAGTTCCAAATGACATAACCCCACACAAATTATAAGCTTTGGTTAGACACCTAGCCCTAGGACAATAATTAAACTTCAACCAAAGTAATATTTCATCCCTTCTCCCTCTCCATAACAATCCATTATTTACTAAATTTATCATCATGCAACACAAAGTTAAATGTGTCCTCATAGACAATGGCTTGGGCCTGAGTATTGTGTCTCTAAATCTCATCAAGAATTAGAGATATACAATGGATAATCTATAGCTAGAAACTATTATTATCAAATCCTATGATAATGAAGAGCAAGAATCATAAATAACTGTAAGGTTTTTAGTGATCATTGGGCCCTTGGCCCATGATACACTCTACCATGTTTTAGATCTAGATCTATCATATAATTTGCTTTTGTGCAATCCCTTAGACATTGTACCAATGTATCAAATTACCTCACTCAAGAATAGAGGTCAATATCCAAGGATATCTATTGCCATATGAACACTACAAACATTTAAAGGCTGAGTACAAAAGTTATAACTACCACTTTGGCCTAGACCCAGTACCCAACAAGGACAAAGAAAAAGAAATACTTTTCAAATTTCCAAAGGCTAATTGCATAGAACTAGATAGCCTTGCCTCATCTTCACATACTCTTCCTCTTAAAATATCCAATCATTTTACCATCTTAGATAATGGTCTAGGAGAGTATTTGACTCATGACACATTCCACATTACCAATATTCCACATAACCCCAAGTCCTATGGAAGACCTAAAACTCAAATATATTTCATGGAATGATAATGAAAGGGAAAAAGAAAAATTCATAGCTTAATATCTATTGTTTTCACACCAGCCATTTTCCAATAAAAATACCCACTTGCCAATGATGATTCCTGATTATACAATGACAAATTAGTTGATTGCTACAAAAATGCCAAATATCCCATCCCTAATAGGATCATGGATAACCAAACCTATGAAGGAAGAGGTCAGGGGGCAAACCAGTAAGGTACTCTTGAGCTTGTTTCTATGAATAGATATAAAGGAACTTATGTCTCAGATTTAAACTACCTGGGGTGACCCCACATATCTTATTCATGTTCTAACACTAATGACTAGTGACGATGATGCTAGTAATGAAGCAAAGTCTAATCATAAAATTTATGAATACCTTGCCAATTCCATCCTGTTTGACCCACATATCATTTGTATCATTACCCAAATAATCTAACATTCCATGCTTCCCATTTATCATCATCAAATTATAAACTGGGACTAATAAGAATCCATAGTGTCTATAG
The DNA here is from genome assembly GCA_037957365.1 of Torreya grandis. Taxonomy (NCBI): domain Eukaryota; kingdom Viridiplantae; phylum Streptophyta; class Pinopsida; order Cupressales; family Taxaceae; genus Torreya; species Torreya grandis. The sequence continues at coordinate 4,671,364 of JARHVA010000384.1, forward strand.
ATGAGTTTGAAAATGATGAGGCCTTTTGATATTTTCTAGGCCTAAGAGAAAATGTTTCATTTGGAGTTCACAAATAGGGGTTCTCTATCAACCTGGATCTTTTAGCCTATTCTGGAGAATAGGTGAACACCCTTAGCCAAAAATAAAAGAATAAAACATTGAGGTCCTAAAGTGAAAACCTCTTTGAGGTAATTTTGGACCGGGGTAAAATTAAATAGAAAGGCTAGTATTTTGGTGAAAACCTATTTCAGGAACCATTAGATGAGGGTGTTTACCTTTCCTTGAATGAAGCTTATGAGACCACCAATGATGAACTTGTTTTTGGGTCCGAGTTTAGTTTTGAAGAATAACATGCCTCTGATCTGATTGCCTAGGAATTTCCTACAGTATTTATGACATGGCCATCATTACCATTGGGAGAATCAGATTCATCTTGTTTAGGAGAGCTTGAATAACTTGTCCAACCAGAGGAATTTGTTGTTGTAGGCTAATTCACATCCTTACCAACCATTTTGGAGGATGGCTTGCCTCTCCTAGTAGAAGATACTATGAATGTCAATATCATGACTCCAAATGACCTAAAGTGGATCAAATTAGGCACATCCCTCACTAAGGAGGAGCATGAAGCTTTTAAAAATATTTTGAGGGAGTTTGTTGACATCTTTTCTTGGGCCTATTCAGACATGCTAGGTTTAAACCCCGCCTTGGTTATACAACACCTTTTTGTACATCTTAATGCCAAACCTATGAATAGAAACTATGTAAGATGCATCCTCATATTATTGTATTAGTAAAGAAAGATTTGGAAAAAATCTTAGAAGTGAGATGCATCTGACCAATTGACTATTCAGAGTGGATCTTAAATGTTTTGCCTATAAGTAAAAAACTAGAAGGAAGTTCAATTTGCATTGATTTCAAAGACATCAACAAGGCCTATTCTAAGGATGAATTTCCTTTGTTAAATATCGACATGATAGTTGACTCCAAAAATAGATATGAAATTATTTCCCTCTTGGATGGATTTTTAAGATATAATCAAATCAGGATTGTGCTAGAATATCAACACAAGAGATCATTCATCACTCCTTGGAAAACATTCTGCTATCAGGTTATGCCATTTGGCCTTAAGAATGTTAGGGCCAAATACTAGAGAGACATGACCATCATATTTCATGATATGATGCATGATATTATTGAATAATATGTTCAAGACATATTGGGTAAATCAAAGCCCTGGGCCAACCATTCAGTCATGCTATGAAGGATATGAAAGGCTTCATAAGTATAAGGTCTAACTGAATCCCAAGAAGTGCATCTTTGATGTCACTTAAGGAAAATTGTTAGGCTTCATTATCTCTCATCGGGGCATCAAAGTTGATCCTAATAAGGTAAAAACCATTATCAAGATGTCACCACCTTTCAATTTGAAGCAGATCCATAGTTTGTAGGGCAAAATCTAATCTATTAGATGCACTATTTTACACTTGGCTCATAAATGTCATCCTTTCACTCACTTGTTGAAGAAAATTGTTACATTTATTTGGGATGAAGAATGCTAGAAAGTATTTCAGTGCCTCAAGTAATATCTTTCCAATCTACCTATTCTATTACCACCAATTCTAGGGAGACCATTTTTGTTATACCTATCTTCCATCGATAATGCCCTAGGGGCACTTTTGGCTTAACATGATGATAATGGAAAAGAACATCCTGTATATTATCTAAGTTATACACTGGTTGCATATGAGCATAACTAAATGCCAATAGAAAAAGCATGTTTAGCTATGGTATTTGAAGCCCAAAAGCTACATCATTAAATGCTTAATAAAAAGACCATAGTCATTGTCAAAGTATATCCACTCAAGTATCAACTATCCAAAATAATTTTAAAAGGTCGCATGGTTAAATGGATCATGTTACTGAGTGAGTTCAATATTGATTGTGTCAACCAAAAGGCCATAAAGGGATAAATACTTACAGACCAGCTTGTTGAAGCTCCCCTAATAGATACCAACCAACTCACTTTTTAATTCCTAGATGAATCCATTATGACCATCATATAAACCCCTCCTAAGGAGCAACCCTAAAAGCTATATTTTGATAGGTCATTTACATCACATGGATCAGGGACAAGCATATTGTTTATTACACCATAGGGGGATATAATTCCCAAATCATTCTGTATCAGCTTTCCTTATACTAATAACATGGTTGAATACAAAACACTCATCATAGGAATTCATCAAGTAATACAATGGAATATTTAACATCTCATGGTTTATGGTGATTCTTAGTTAATCATCAATCAGGTTACATGCCATTTTTAGACCAAAGATGATAAGTTGGTGCCATATAAGGCCATGGTGGACTCTCTCAAACATCATATTATTGACTTACAATTTGAACACATACCTCAGTCCAATAACAAGATAGTGGATGTCATGTCCACTATTGGTTCTTTAATCTACAACATAAAAAAGACAAAATAATATCAGTTCTTCATTTAAAATATTGTAGTGCCTACTCATGAACCTTTGTTAATCATAATGATCTATGATATTATTAGTCCTAGCTCTATTTGGTACTCAGACCTATATAATTACCTTCACAATCACATCATACCACTAGACCTATCATGTAAACAAAAAAATACCTTTACCCACCAATCTTATTGCTAGACTTTACTTAGCCCAACCCTTTATGATAGAAGCTTTGATGGAAATTTACTTCATTATTTAACTTTGGTAAAAGCCACATTAGCATTATGGGAAGTTCATGAACGAATATGTGTAACCCATACCAGTGGGTCATCCTAGCCAAAAAGCTCCTACGAACTGGTTACTCTTGGCTAACTATGGAATAAATGTAGTTGTTTATGTCAAAAGATGTGATAAATGTCAAAGGCATGCCAATTTGATCCATGCCCTGACCAAAACACTCAAACCAATGATTACACCATGGCTATTTTCAATATGGGGACTCGATCTCGTTAGAAAGATTAATCCTACCTCATCTGATGGCCATAAACACATCCTTATCACTACCGAATATTTCACTAAGTGGGTTGAAGTTATACCCCTCATTTAAATGACTAAAAATAGATTTCCAAATTTATCTTTAACCATCTCATCTACCACTATGGTATCCCATTTGACATTATATCTGATAATGGTAGATCATTTAAGAACAAATATTTCACAACATTTTGTGTTGAGTACAACATCACCCAACATTTTTCCACCACATATTACCCCTAAGGTAATGGTCAAGCAGAGGCATCTATTAAGATGATTATCAATATTCTTAAGAAGATTTTCAATGATGTTGGCCATGATTGGCACTTGAAAATCTTCCATGCCTTCTAGGCATATCATACTAATTACCATACTCAAATAAGAGCCACTCCATATTCTCTAGTCTATGTCAGTGAGGCCATCCTTCCCATCAAGGTTGAGTTACTTCTATGTGTATCTCATTGAAACAAATCCTAGGTGATGAATATTATATAGTAGATCGCCTGTAAGAGCTAGAGTTATTGGACAAAAAGTACATAGCCACTGTAAATAACATTCAATCATACCAAAATTGACTACATGGCCAAGATAACCAATGATTCAAACATAGAGAGTTTGATCTTTGGGATCTTGTCCTCAAAGAAAACTAAAAGAAGACCATGGCTGAGAAGAAGAAAGGTAAGTTCAAGCCTAATTGGGTAGGCCTTTATGTCATTGTCATAAATTATGGCTCTAGAGCATACAGGCTCACTATACCAGATAGAGATGAACTTGATGAGCCTATGAACATCACACACCTCAAGAATTATTTCGCTCGAGATACTTGAAGCATTATCTATGAGACCTTCTTACATTGTACCATACTGACATTTTCCTTGTATCATACCTTATGCCATTTCTACCATACCATCAATATAGACCAATGTTATTTTTACCCTACCCCCCTTTGACCTTGGTTCTATTCCATTGGTTATTTAGGCACCTTCAATGATTGGATTAAAATGAAAATTTTAGTAGTTGATTCAGTATTATAGATAGAGGCAGTATCTTGGACTAGTATGAAAGTGGTTTGGTAGTTGTATCGTTCATTTGTTGTTTTGCTTCCTTAAGAGAGAAACTGATTCTAACCACCTTTGGGTATTTAGTATCCTTATCTTGTGTTTTTGTTTCCTAATTATAATTGCCTATGGGAAAATTTGGGGCAACACCTTTATCATACATTGCCGCATTACCTTACCATTCCTATGTTATCCTATGTCATTTGTCTAATTTAAGAGCTTGCTACTACCTAGTCAAATCCTCCTTTGTAAGGTAGAATTATAGTGAATCAAGGTCTCCTTCTAGGACTATGTAAGCAATGCTTGATTTATGTAAAAGTCAGCTTCATCACCCTTTTGCCCACACTCTCACTATTTTGTGAGCCTGCTTAAGCCACACTCTCATCATTTTGCAATTTGGACCATTTAGTATCTCGTCATTCTCAATTGAGTTTAGATACTTAAAAAATTCCAAAAATATTTATACAAAACCTAAAAAATCACAAAAATCACAAAATCATGAAAATTGGCTTAGAATATCCACATGAGATATTAATCCATCAAATTTTTTGGGATGGGCCATCTTGTTTATTCAGTTTATTTCATTAAAAATATTCTAGCGCATGCTTATAAACCTTCGGCTATCATAATGATTTGTGATAGTATTGTTCCTAGATATATTTGGTACTTACACCTATATAATTACCTTCAAAATCAAATCATACCACTAGACCTATCACATAAACAAAAAAAGGCCTTTACCCACCAATCCTCTTGCTATACCTTACTTAGCCCAACCCTTTATTGCAAAAGCTTTGATGGAAATATGCTTCATTGTTTAACTTTGGCAGAAACCATATTAGCATTATAAGAAGTTCATGAAGGATTAATTGGATCCCACACTAACAAGTTCATCTTAACCAAAAAGATCTTACAAACTAATTAATATTGGCCAACTATGAAAGCAAATGCAATTGCTTATGTAAAAAGATGCGACAAATGTGAAAGGCATGCCAACTTGATTCATGCACTGGCTAGAACACTCAAACTGATGCTTACACCATGGCTATTTTTAATTTGGGGTCTTGATCTCATTAGAAATTTAACCCTACCTCATCTGATGGCCATAAACACATCCTTACCACTACCAAATATTTCACTAAGTGGGTTGAAGTTATACCCCTCACTTACATGATTGGAATTTTTTTTCTAAATTCAACTTTAACCATCTCATTTTCTACTATGGTATCCCATCCGACACTATATATGATAATGATATATCATTTAAGAACAAGGATGTCACTGTTAGGATCTTACAACATAATTGATTACTTTTGTATAAACAACTAAACACAGAATTAAACTAGAAATAATAAGTAACTAGAAATCAGAAACAACAAAGAATAGGAGATACAAGAAACAACCAATCTTGTATTAACACTCTTCCAGAAGGAAATACAATGAAGAAATATCTCTCTCTTCTCACACCTCTCAGATGTACAGATCTCTTTCCCTCAAGAGTTCTCTCTCTTACTCAATTACAACCAATTCAATCCTTGAATTGTCTACACTTTTTCTCTTACAAGCTTACAATGCTATGAGGATCTAACCCTATTATATAATACTAGGACTCATGAGCTATGCATTCTCCACCATTAGATGCACCTCTTAATCAAAGTTTCAAATCTGTCCTACCAAAAATAGAAACGTGGACTCAAGACTAACAGTTAATCTTATCATGCAAATAATCTGTTCTCCCTCAAAAATAGACTTATGAAACGCACAGGTGATCGATGTCAGTCCCTATCTATTTGCATATGACCGATGTCAGCCGATCCCTAACCAACATCGGTAGCTTTCAGTCGATTCCTGACCGATGTCAGCGACTGTGTAACTCCAGTAACCTCTACATTTGCTCATCTGGTGAAGCTTTTAGCTCCACAACTCAACAATCTCCCACTTGGAGATAAACAACTGCACATATACCTGTACAACAACATCCTCTAGCTTGTTTCTCCATCTTCAAGTTCAATCTTGAAGACCAACAAAAGTTGAATGAAGATTCAACTTCTCCTTTGTTACTGGCTTTGTTAACATATCAACAGGGTTCTCATTCGTATGGATCTTTTCCAGCTTCAACTGTCCATCCTCCAATACCTGTCTAATGAAGTGGTACCTAAGCTGTATATGTTTGGTTCTTAAATGAAAGGCTGAATTCTTTGCCAAATGAATTGCACTTTGACTATCACTGTATAATCTACAATTCTTTTGCTCCTTTCCCAACTCTTCCATGAACCATGTCATCCAAATCATTTCCTTCCTAGCCTCTATGACTGCAATGTATTCTGCCTCTGTAGTAGACAAGGCAACAACCTTCTGCAACTTTGAAATCTAGCTAACCACCATTCCACCAACAGTGAAAATATATCCTGTGGTGCTTCTCCTACCATCCAAGTCACCTGCCATATCTGAATCTACATACCCATGTAGAGAAGTGTTTGACCCTCCATAGCATAAATGCCTACTACTGGTCCCTCTCAGATATCTGAGAATCCACTGAACTGCTCTCCAGTGTTCCTTTCCTGGATTGGCTATAAACTTGCTGACAACTCCCACTGCTTGGGCAATATCAGGTCTAGTACATACCATTGCATACATCAAGCTCCCAACTACTGAAGCATATGGAACTCTACTCATGTACTCAACCTCATCATGTGATTTAGGACACTGTTCTTTGCTCAACTTGAAGTGTCCAGCCATAGGTGTGCTTACCAGTTTTGCATCCGGGATTTTGAACCTCTCCAACACCTTGTTCACATAATCCTCTTGAGACAAAATTAAATTGTGATTTTTCCTGTCTCTCTTAATACTCATGCCGAAGATTTTCTTTACTGCTCCTAAATCCTTCATGGCAAATGTGTGAGCTAATTTTACCTTAAGCTCATTAATATCCTGTATGTGTGAACCTACAACAAGCATATCATCTACATATAGTAACATGATAATATAATTACCATTATCCAATATGTTAAAATAAACACAATGGTCAGATTGACATCTACTAAAGCCATGCTCTATCATAAACCTGTCAAATCTCAAATACCATTGTCTTGGAGCTTGCTTAAGACCATATAAGCTTTTCTTCAACCTGCACAGAAGTTTCTCCTTACCTTTGACCTCAAAACCTTTCAGCTGATCCATATATATCTCTTCATCCAAATCTCCATGAAGAAATGTTGTCTTAGCATCAAGCTGCTCAAGATGCAAATCCTCAATAGCAACTAAAGACAATACAGTCCGAATAGAAGTCATTTTTACTACAGGAGAATTTTTTTTACCAAAATCAATACCTGGTTTCTGTGCAAATCCATTTACTACCAACCTGGCCTTCTATTTCATTTGTCCATTCTCTTCTTCCTTTAACCTGTAAATCCGTTTATTTTTCAGTGCTTTCTTTCCGGCTGGTAACTCAACCAAATCCCACATTTGGTTCTCTTTCAAGGAATCAATTTCCTTATTCATGCCATGCTCCCACTATTTCTGAGATTCTACATGCATTGCCTCATCAAAATTTTTTGGTTCTCCACTATCAGTGAGCAACAAGTAGTATAAAGAAGCGGAATAATGAATTGGAGGTTTACTTACCCTTTCAGACCTCCTTATGGGCATTTGAGACTCATTCACAACTTGCTGTCTGCCCAAATTCCTTTCTGTCAGTGACCGATCTCAGTCATCTTTGGGTCTGTCCCTGACCGACATCAGTTCCACCTGATCGACGTCAGTTTTTGTATAACTGACATCGGTGTCTATGTTTTCCTGTGTGTGATTATTTTTACCCGCGAGCTCATTTTGGATCATAACCTCATCCAAATTGACATTGCCCTGCTCAGTATTATTTAGCCTCTTGAGCTGATCACTGTACATCACCTTCTCATTGAAAACTACATCATGGCTTCTAATAATTTTTTTAGTTCCTAAATTCCACAACCAGAATCCAAAATCTCCAGAGCCATAAACAATGAATGTGCACCTCATAGATTTAGCATCCAGCTTCTTTCTATTTTCTTTATCAATGTGCACAAAAACTTCAAAACCAAAAACTCTTTTTACCTATCCAAGCCTCTTTTAGAATTCCACCATCTAGTGCAGTAGAAGGTCCTCTATTAATTAGGTAAACTGCAGTATCTATAGGTTCTACCCAAAACTGTAAGGGCAAACTAGCATGCAACCTCATACTCCGTGCACGTTCCATTATTATTCTATTCATCCTTTCAGCAACTCCACTTTGATGAGGTGTCCTTGAAATCGTCCTTTCCCTGTGTATTCCACTCATAGAATAGTAACTATTGAATTTATTATTGTAGTACTCACCACCATTATCAGATCTAAGGCACTTCAATCTCAAACCTATTTCATTCACAACCAAAGCTTTCTTTTTCTTAAATGTGTCAAAAACATTAGATTTCCTCTTTATGCAATAAACCCATACCTTTCTTGTAGCATCATCAATGAAAGAAACATAATACCATGATCCTCCAATAGAAGCTACCTAAGTTGGTCCCCACACGTCTGTGTGAATAAGCTCCAACTTGTGCTTCTTCTTTGTTGACCCAGTTTTGAGAAACCTCACTTTCTTCTATTTTCTAAAAATACAATGCTCACAAAAATCTAAATCTATGATTTTCAAATTTGAAAGCTTACCTTTTGACTTAAGAACATTCATTCCCTTCTCACTCATGTGGACAAGCCTACAGTGCTACAAATTTACATCTACATCTGAAGTAGATAAAACAGAAGGAGAATGATCAGTAATACAAGTAGATAGATAAAGTGTATCTATTCTCTTACCTCTGGCTAATACAAGTGCACCCTTAGAAACTTTCCAAGATTCAACTGTGAGAGTTACTGTGCAACCCTCATCACCCAACTTTTCTATAGAAATTCGATTCCACTTCAGGACGGGTACATGCATGACATCCTTCAACACCCATGTGTTGCCATTCTGCAATTTCAGCTGCATTTTTCCTTTGCCAACAATTTGACAAAGTTCATCATCCCTTAAATAAAATTTTTCAAAATCTCCATGGACATAATCATTGAAAAATTCTCTATTTGGGGTTGCATGGAATGAGGCACCAAAATCTAAAACCCAAGATTCTACTTTATTATCCAAAGAAAATACAAGAGCATCCTATGCAACAATATCTATAACTTTTGCTTCTTCATTACCTTCATGCTGATTTTCTTCTTTAACTTTCAACCAACAGTCTTTCTTTGCATGCCCTTTCTTTCCACAATTCTAGCAGGTTATTCTTCTTCCATTTCTGGATTTGGATATACTTCTCATCTTTGACTTTGACCTTGATCTCCCTTGCTTTCCCTTCTCTCTTTGCCTTCTCCTGCTTTCAATACTTAAAGCATTACCTGATATTTCCCCTATGCTTTTCCTACGAGTTTCTTCATTCAAGATTACACTAACAACATCATCAACTTTCAAGATATTTGTAGCAGATGTAGTATTACTAACTGCCATTACCAAGCTATGCCAACTTTCAGGTAAAGATCATAAGATTAAGAGAGCCTTAATTTCATCATCAAAAACTATTTTGACTGAATTTAACTGATTTACTATTTCATGGAAATCATTAAGATGACTAGATACCGATCCACCTTCTTGCATTTGCAAATTAAATAATTGCTTCATAAGATATACCTTATTCAAAGCTGAGGGATTTTCATATAAATTTTCCAAAGTATCCATTAACTCTACCGTTGTCTTTGCCTGTGATAAGTTGGAAATCACAGAAGATGCCAGGCTCAACCTTATAGATCCAAGAGCCTTTATATCAAGAACATTCCATTCTTCATCTTGCATATCTGTGGGCTTGCATGCAACCCCACCCAACGGTAAGTACAGATCATTCTGATACAGATAATCTTCTATCTGCATCCTCTATAATTGATAATTTTTGCCATTGAATTTCTCCATTCTTAGTTTACTTTCTTTTGCCATTACTTCTCCCACTCAATCAGAAACCCCTGAGAGTGAACCTGTAATCAACAAACACTAACCCGCTCTGATGAACCTTGTTAGTGAACCAAGCTTTGATACCACTTGTTAGGATCTTACAGCACAATTGATTACTTTTGTATGATCAACTAAACACAGAATTAAACCATAAATAATAAGTAACTAGAAATCAGAAACAACAAAGAATAGGAGATACAAGAAACAACCAATCTTGTATTAACACTCTTTTAGAAGGAAATACAATGAAGAAATCTCTCTCTCTCCTCACACCTCTCAGATGTACATATCTCTTTCCCTCAAGAGTTCTCTCTCTTACTCAATTACAACCAATTCAATCCTTGAATTGTCTACACTTTTTCTTTTATAAGCTTATAATGCTATGAGAATCTAACCCTATTATATAATACTAAGATTCATGAGCTATGCATTCTCCACCGTTAGATGCACCTCTTAATCAAAGGTTCAAATATGTCTTGCCAAAAATAGAAATGCAGACTCAAGACTAACAGTTAATCTTATCATGCAAACAATTTGTTCTCCCTCGAAAATAGACTTATGAAATGCACAGGTGACTGACGTCGGTCCCTGTCTATCTGCATATGACCGATGTCAACCAATCCCTAACCAATGTCAGCAGCTTCCAGTCGATTCTTGACCGATGTCGGTGACTGTGTAACTCCAAAAACCTCTGCATTTGCTAATCTGGTGAAGCTTTTAGCTCCACAACTCAACAGTCACAACACTTTGTGTTAAGTACAACATCACCCAACATTTTTTCACTACATATTACCCCTAAGGTAATGGTCAAGTAGAGGCATCTAATAAGACCACTGTCATCATCCTTAAAAATATTATCAATGATGTTGGCCATGATTATCACTTATAAATATTTCAAGCCTCTAGGCATACCATACTAATTATCATACTCCAACAAGATCCACTCCATATTCCATAGTCTATAGCATTGAGGCATGTAGACATCTAATTCCTAACACCATTTATGTTAAAATTGTCAATCTTACTCGAATTGTACTCAAATGCACATTTTAGGTCAAAATCTATAAAATGTGCTAAATGGTTCAAACTTGTCATTTAAAAGTGCCAATTTTGGTCAAAGTATCCCTAAATAGGGCAATGCAATTTATGAGCTAGCTAACTTTGATCAATTCATTTCGAGTCAAAATGATGATTTAGCCTTTTGTGCTCTGGATCACTCTTTTATCCTAAATTTGTTGGTACACGTCACATACCTTTGTTATTTTGTGTTGGAAACATCCTAAATGGAAATACGGTTCCATTACATCTAACATCACTGTCTATTTCCTCTCCAATCAAATTACAACCCAGTAATATGACTTTCTAACTATTTTGATTAATTGAGGGCCAATTTTCAAATAAATGCACAAATGAAGGTTAATCAAGAACTTAAGTAGATTTTCCATGAGAGTTGTTGAATATTTCTTTTTGAAAATTGATTCTTATTATTTGCATCATCAAGTGACATCATTTCTAAGGAAGACATTCCTAGGCCATAAATGCCACAAATATCAAGATTATGGGTCACCCATGCCTAGTTAATGCCTCCCATGCCTCTTCAATGCCCCTTCTTCCAAAGTCATGATGAAGATAATTATGGTTTTAATTCTAAATATTAAGATTATCCATGGCCACACATCTCAATCTTGAGATGGATGGTCATGGTTGACCCTGACCAATCTCAAAAATCTATAAATAGAGAGGCCATGAACATCATTTCTAAGCTATTTTGGTGTAATATTATTATGCTCAAATATCTTCAAAAGCTTGAATATTTCAAATTTATAATGCTAAATTGTTTCCACAAGGCTTTGCATTTGATCATAGATTTTGCTTGCAAGCTTCATTGATAGGCTAGTTTAGTTATTTGGAATCAAGAGCCTAGGTTTTATGGAGTGTTCTTGAGGCATTGGAGGAACTTACCACCATTGTTCAAGGGAGAACATGTTTTTGAGCCACATGGGTATGGTGAATCCATTTGTGAAGTTAATATGATGTTTCTTTCTTTCATTTGTTTCTTGCTATCCTTTGTAATTCCCATAGGAATAAATAGGCTTGGTTAGTTAGTTTTTAATATGTTTCATTATTTATGGACTAATGATTGACTAACTTGCTTTCTAATTATATCTACTTCTTGGCATGCCCAGTGGGACTAGACGTATCTCACACCTAAAGAAGATCACTTTACAACTCTAAAACATCTATTTGGACCCTTAAAACTCATGCAAATTGATTTTCTAACTTTATTTTGCCATTTTTGTTTGCCACAATTTTACATAGTAGCTGACATCGGCAAGTGATACTGACATTGGTTACCTGGCTTAACCAACATCGATTAGCAAAATTGATATCAGTTAGGTCCTGATTAGACAAAGTAATTGTCATCGATTGTAATAACTGATGTCGATCACTATGTTTTTCCAAAAACACATACACGAGAGTTATTTTCCAAAGTTCATTATTTCAAGCTAAACAGAGATTCAATGCTAAAGGACATGCTAACATTTTTTCTACAGGACCAAACTTGAATATTTTCTCCAAACACATTTAAATCACCTTTGCATGCTTAAAAATAAATTAGGAACCTTATTTTTTGGTGTTTAAAAAAGAATTTAGATGTTTTGGTGAATGTTTTCAAAGTTTGCAACTAAGACCAAGGGGTCAAATAAATCATCACCAGCTCTTTCATTTTGGGTTTAAAATTGAACACACTTGTCAATTCTTATGTGTAATAGTTGTTTAATCAAATTTTGTTTAGAAAAAAGAGGAATGTTGCGTGTATGCTCTTCCATTTATCCCCTATAGGGAACCCTTGGAATCAAAAGTGCCATTCCTATTGCAAATAGCCTAGTACAAGGCTTAGATAGAATGTCATCTAAAGCACTCTCCAAAAACTCATCAAAGTTTGGGCGACCTTGAAAATGACCCTAAAGTCTTTCTATTAGTCTTTTATTTTCATGCAAACTTGGCCTATGAGGGGGACGTCATTACCTCCCATGAGTTATTTAGGGAAGCTTTGACCTGGGGTTTCACCTCCCAACATTGACTTCATTTGAGTCCTTTAGAGTTGCACATGGGACATATCTACATTTGGACATCACATTACACTGCGCAAATAGCAAGATGTAGTGGTTTTAAAAAGGACTAGACCTTTTTACAACTAGCTAATGTCGTGGTCACTCAAATATCATACTTATCTTTTACATCGTTTGACGTGAAAGTCATTGTGAAATTGATTCCCCTAGAATGATCAAAACCTTGCTAGTTTAGTAGACCCCACTTTGCCATACCTTATCAGTTTAGATTTAAGACGTTTGTTTTTTGTCATTAGCTTACTTGGTCTTGATTTGTGTCTGAAATTGCTTGTTAACTTAATGAACTTAACCAAAACACATTGTCCTCAATTTTCTTGAGAAAGGTAGGCGTTATGCTGTCCAAATGGAAAATTCATCATTTCCTTGTTCAAATTGTTATCAAAATCTTTATGTCATGTCATCCACTTTGGTACAGGCATGCTGCCCAATTGAGTCTAGATCTTTTACCCAATATGTTTAAATCCTTCATTTATAATCCACATTCAAAATTGAACCTTTCTAAGTTCTAAGGGTTAGTGTGTCAAAGTGGGTTATCCATTTGTGCACTAAGCTTGTTTTAACTTGGGTTCAATTTTCCATTTGGATTGAAGGTCATTTATTAAGACTCAAAATCACATTATCATCTTGGTGGACTCAAGTCATCTTGTGTATCGCTCACGCTTTGAGTCCTAGAACATATTTTATCTTACTAGAATCATGTGGTGACGTTGTGCTGCCCATTTGGTCCTAGCTTTATACTTAGTGATTCATATATGTTTTTACATCTTGATTTACTTAGTTCATTTGTCTTCTTCATAATCCAGAGAGCTTTCCTCTAAACTTTTAGGGTCAACTTGTCAAAGTTGAAGCTAGCTTTTACAGTGTGGGTGTATCACAAAGATATAGGCTTTGGTGTACTAGTTTTCACCTTGGGTCTTTGAGTTACCTTACTCTCTTTTGATCTATATGATTTCAACTTTACCAAAGGTTGAGTAAACTCGTGAATTGAATCTTCTAAATTATGCATGGTTTCAAACCACCCTCCCTTATAGTCTCATTGGTACACTGGTTATTTTTTTAAAAGATAGCCAAAACATACTTTTATTAGTTGTTAAAAATTGGTCTAAAGTTAGTCAATACATAGAGTAGCTCTTTTTATACATGACTCAAAGGTTCACTCGTAGTGGGACCTCTTATGGCCTTAGTTATGAAGATGAGCAATTTTAAAATGGTCAAGATAACCCCATTATTTTTGATGATATCCCCACAACAGTAAGATTCAAAGATGATTACAATGAATTTCAACCCCAAGAAGATCAAGATGAATCCCTTGTTAGATTGATAGAATCAAGTGCTAGACTACCTTATGACTTTTCTACAGAATAACTGCGTACCTTAGTTAGAGAAGGAGAACAATGATGTCAAGAGCAAGATTTTGTACAAATAGACATACCTTCTTCCTTTAACAAAGGAAAGGAAATACAAATAGATTCAAAACCCACAAATCTGAATCTTCTAGCTAAGATCAAGATAATAAGTCAATGATATGCAAATCAACTTATCACGGACTTAACTGAATCCCTAGTTGCCACTTCTATTCACAATAATGCTTCAAAATAACATAGAGATATGGTTGAAAGAACGTAATAAGTATTGGATGAGAACATTACCATAGTGGATCAAGGTAATCTAAATGAACAGTTAAAGTCACAAGAGACCTTATAATATGTTTCATTTGACATAGAACATGCGTTCTTCAATCATCAAGAACCTCTTGTTACTTTACAAACTCAAAAACCCAAACATTCAGTTTGAATTGAGGCCAAGACAATTTGGCTAGTTCTTTTCAACCAACCCAAAGATTGGTAAATAAACATAAGAATTTCCAAAATCAACAAAGTGCAAAACAACCAAATTCAAGGAATGTTTTACAATCCAAAAATCAACGACCTATGTTCTCAACTCAAGGAGTGAATCAAACCAAATCATAGATTGAAAGGTATACGCTCCCTATATATCCACATAAAACCAGGGGCACATTCCACCCCAATATCAACAAAACTAGGGGCACAATCCACCCCAACATCAACAAAACTAGGGGCACATTCCACCCCAACAACAATAAAACCAGGGGCACATTCCACCCCAATAGAATCTTATCCAATCCACAAATGCACCAAACATGAAAGAATGGAATTCTATGAAGGAAATTGTCCAAAGATTGGAGATAAATAATAGAGTCAAAAAGTATAAATTCGATGAGATATGCCCATATCCATTTGACTTATCTATTCTCCAAAACCCCTTTCCACCTCATTTTGAGGCACCCAATTTTGACAAGTACAAAGGAAAAGGAGATCCATGTTAACACATACAAACATTCTTTGTCTTGTGTCAAGAGGTTGCTTATAGTAGTGAGTACTTACTATGGCTATTAATGTGAAGTTTAGCGGGACAAGCTCTTGATTGGCTACTTAAACTACCCAAGGGATCAATTGTGGATTAGAACAACTTATCAAAAAAGTTCATTAACAATTTTTCATACAACATAGAACATGAATTAACCATCATTAACTTATGCAAAGCCAAGCAACGTGATGGTGAAAGTTTCACTGCATATTTACAAAGGTGGAGAGCATTGGTAGGCTACTTTCAACATAATTTACCAGATAAATAGTTGGCTGATATCTTTGCATAGAATTTACATCCTAAAGTTATGCATAATCTACAGTTAGCTTATGATAACTCATTTGAAGAAATTATTGACAAAAGAGTGCGGATTGAGAAGGCTCTTATTGCTAGATGCCTTGTCAAGATTTTTGTGTAAGGTTAAGCATCTAATCAGACTAAATCACTGGCTCAAATAGTTATGCAGGATAAACCTAAGGGCTTTAACAAAAATAATAACATGGTTGGAAATGGGGTGAAAAAAACAAGACATGTACAAATAGTACAGGCTATGCCTCCTTCCAATGTATAATTAACTCCCCCAAATCCACTAAATACTTTGCAAAGACAACCTCCATGAAGAACATTTCATAACAATTTTAAAGTCTTTAGCAAGTTAGGAGAATCAATTGAAATAGTGTTACAAAAGCTCATTGCATCTAATTTAATTATATGGTCGGTATCAAGGCCATTTCCTCAAGATCAATCAAAACCAAACTGGTACAAAGAGAATGAATGGTGTAACTTTCATCGTGTTGTTGGTCATGGTACATGTCATTGCATTCAATTGTGACATATTATTGAGGACTTTATTGAAAATGGTGAGCTAGAAATTAAGTTGGACCCTAATCAAGACACAAATTAGGATATGGGAATCTATAAAGACCCATTTTCTCGACATGATCCACCACCACTAAGAAACAATCAAAATGGTCACAATCAAGGACAAAGGCAGAATCAAAACCAACAACAAGGTCAGAATCATAACGAGCATAATGGAGATCATAATGCCCACACTAATAATGTGGCTTATAACAATGTACCTTATGATTATAATTATACTATGGGATGCATTTCTACAACCCAGGTTACCATTGTTACTATAAAATTATGTGGCCAATCTCATGTTCCTCGAAACATGAGACCCATCATTATAGGGTCAGTACCCTCTCCCTCTAGTAATACCATTACGAGTTCACATCATCATGTTGCTACTCCATTTTTATGGGTTACTAATCCTGAACAACAATATCATTCTTTTAATTATAAAGGCTCCTCATTGACCCAAAATTATAACAATATAGTTAGTCACCCACGAGTCACCATCTAAGGCCCTCTACCTCACTCTTCTAATTATAATGACTCCTTGCCACCTCTAGGTTGTGCAATTACAACTAGATGCCCATGAGTTACCGTCCAGGGCCCTTTGCCCACTTCTTTCTATAAACCCAATGAGAACATTATGCCAATAGTTCCAAAGTTGAATACTATCCCAACAAAGACTAAACTAGTTTAATCCATAGTTCAAAGGCCTTATAGTCTAATGAATCAATTAGATAAAAACCCTACACAAATTTTCATATTAGAACTCTTGCAGACATCTGATGTCTGTAGAACCATCTTCAACAAAATCTTACAAGAGTCTATTATGCCTAATGATATAAACCTTGATTAGTTCTAGAACCTAGTTGGACATTTATCTTCATTTTGGCAAATTGCATTTGATCAAAAGGACATGTCCACCCTTGGCCCAAACCACAACCCATTATATATTGAGATAATCATTGCGGATCACAAGATCAAGAAGGTTCTTATAGATAATGGTTCAGGTTTGAACATCACATCTCTTAAATTAGTATGATTATTGGGTTACATGGATAAAGACATTCAACCAGAAAATATTACAATCAAGGCTTATGACAATGTCGAGAGGGAGTCATCTAGTATAATTTGGTTGCCAGTGATGGTTGAGTCTATTTCTCATCACACATTATTCCATCTTGTGGATATTGAGCTTCCTTATAACATACTTTTTGCTCATCCTTGAATCCATGAAGTACAAATAGTTCCATCTACTCTTCACCAATGCCTTAAGTTTCCCCATGATGGGATCGAGGTTACTATTCATGTTGATCAATAGCCCTACCAATACTACAAACATCTTGAAGTAGAGTTTCATAATTATAATTATTGCCCAGGTTTAGAATTCATTGCAAAGAATAACAAATCCATCATTTTGCATCCATTACCATCTAATTATATAGACCCTAGTGATCTAGCTTCCACTTCAGCCGATCTATTTCTTATAGTTTTGGCCAAAAAGGTTATTATTAAAGACACAGGCATTTCTATGTACCATCTGAAGGACATCCTCCATATTGAAAAATTACTAAAATCCCCTAAAATATTTGGTAAACTTAAAACCTTCCAGACTCCTAACAAACCCAATCAAATTTGGCAACCAAAGAAGAAGCAACCAAAACCTCCTATGGTTTTTGTACCTGTAATTGCACCAAAGAAATATTGAGAGGCTTTTATCGAGGGAGATTGGTTATATTCTAAAGGCCTTGTAGATTGTTTTCAAAATATAAAGTATCATATTCCTAACAGGATAATGGATCATCTTGACTATAAAGGGAAAGGTCTTGGCCCATAGGCACAAGGAATTTTGGAACCCTTATCAACTAGAGTTATCAATTGGAATCATGGTCTCAGATTTAAACCACCAGAGGATGACCTCATGATATTTGATAGTGACTCTTCCAAAGTGACTAGTAATGAGAATCCTAGCAGCAACACAATGTCCCATTAGAGCCTTTTTGATGAGCTTACTAACTCAAATTTGTTTGATTTGTGTTGAAATTGTCAATCTTACTCGAATTGCACTCAAATGCAAATTTTAGGTCAAAATCCATAAAACACGCTAAATGGTTTGAACTTGTCTTTACAAGTGCTAATTTAGGTCAAAGTATCTCTAAATAGGGCAATGTAATTTATGAGCTAGCTAACTTTGATCAATTCATTTCGAGTCAAAATGATGATTTCACCTTTTATGTTCTGGATCACTCTTTTCTCCTAAATTGATTGGTACACACCACGTACTTTTGTCATTTTATGTTAGAAACATCCTAAATGGAAATACGGTTCTAACGCATCTAACATCACCTTCTAGTTCCTCTCTAGTCAAATTATGACCCAATAATATGATTTTTTGACCATTTTGATTAATTGAGGGCCAATTTTCAGATAAATGCACAAATATTGATTAACCTTGTTTAAAGCTAATCAAGAGCTTAAGTGGATTTTCCATGAGAGTTGTTGAATATTTATTTTTGAAAATTTATTCTTATTATCTATATCATCAAGTGACATCATTTCTTGGGAAGACATCCCTAGGTCATAAATATCAAAAATATCGAGATTATGGGTCACCCATGCCTAGTTAATGCCTCTCATGCCTCTTCAATGCCCTTTCTTCTAAGGTCATGATGAAGATAATTATGGATTTAATTCTAAATATTAGGACTATCCATGGCCACACATCTCAATCTTGAGATGAACGGTCATGGTTGATCCTAACCAATCTCAAAAATCTATAAATAGAGAGGTCATGAACATCATTTCTAAGTTATTTTGGTGTAAGTTTATTATGCTCAAATATCTTCAAAAGATTGAATATTTCAAATTTATAATGCTAAATTATTTCCATAAGGCTTTGCATTTGATCATATATTTTGCTTGCAAGCTTCATTAATAGGCTAGTTTAGTGATTTGGAATCAAGAGCCTAGGTTTTATAGAGTGTTCTTGAGGCATTAGTGAAGCTTACCACCATTGTTGACAAAGACAAGGATGCTTGATCAAGGGAGAACATGTTTTTGGGCCACATGGGTATGGTGAATCCATTTGGGAAGGTAATATGTTGTTGTTTTCTTTCATTTTTTTCTTTCTATCCTTTTTAATTCCCAAAAGAATAGATAGGCTTGGTTATTTAGTTCTTTATGCATGTTTCATTATTTATGGACTAATGCTTGACTCACTTGCGTGTAATCCTCTCTACAAGGCCATCCTTCCCATCGAGGTTGAGTTACATTATCTATGTATCTCATTGAAACACATTCTAATTGATGAAGATTACATAATAGGTCACCTGTAAGATGTAGATTTATTGGATGAAAAGTACATGGCTACTGTAAAAAGCCTTCAAGCATACCAAAATTGACTACGTGCCTAATATAATCAATGATTCAAACACAAAGAGTTTGAGCTTGGGGATCTTATCCTCAAAGAAAACAAAAAGAACATTTTGACTGATAAGAAGAAGAAAATAAAGTTCAAGCCCAATTGGGTAGACCCTTATGTCATTTTTGCAAATTATGGCTTTGGAACATACAGGCTAGCTACACCTGACAGAGATGAACTTGAGGAGCCCATGAAAATTATAAATCTCAAGTCTTATTTTGCTTAAGAGACTCAAAGTATTGTATATGAGGCTCATTTACATTATACCATCATATCATCTTCCTTGTACCATACCATATACTATTATGTCCATACCTTCCCTATCGGCTAAAGTTGTTTTGCCCTCACTTTCCCACCCCATTTAACCTTGGCTCTATTCCATTAGTTATTCGAGGATGTTCAAATATTGGATTCAAATAAAATTTTAAGCAGTTGATTTAGTATTATAAATAGAGGCAGTATCTTGGACTAGTATGTTAGTGATTTGGTAGTTGCATCCTTCATTTCTTTTTCTATTTCATATTGAGTGCTATTGATTTTAACTACCTTTAGGCAAATTAGTTTCTTACCTCATGATAATAATTATAACCACCTATGGTAAAACTAGTAATAATGACCCTTTGTCATTATTTCCTATTTTTAATTGCTTATGGGCAAGCTAGGGATAACACCTTTATCATGCATTACCACATCACCGTGCCATTCCTATGTTATACTATACCATTTACCTATTTTAAGAGATGGATAATACCTAGTCAAATCCTCTGTTGTAAGGTATAACTATAGTGACTCGAGGTCCTACAAGACTATGTAGGCAGTGCTCAATTTATGTTGAGCTCATATCAGTCACCCTTTGCCATGCTCTCATTATTTTGTGAGCATGTTTAAGCCACACTTTCACTATTTTACAAGCATGTTTAAGCCATGCTCTCACTATTTTATGAGCATGTTTATGCTATGATCTCATCATTTTGAAAGTTGGACCATTTAGTATCTTGTCATTATCAATTGAGTTGAGATACTTAGAAAATTCCAACACATTTTTACAAGACATAGAAAATCATAAAAATCATAAAATCATGAAAATTGGCTTAGAATATCCATATGAGATATAAAGCTATCAATTTTTTTGGGATGGAACATATTGTTTGTTTAGTTTATTTATAGACCACCTCGGTATCTTTTCCTCCTATTTTTATAAGAATTACATTAGCTTGAGGTTTGCATGAACTATGTAGGCAACACTTGGATACATGGGGTATCTCAGGTTAACTCGGTCTCACCTTCCTTTCTTTTTCATCCACTTCTTTGCCTTAAGGATTCTGGGAATCCTAGTTATTTCATGAGTAATCACTTATCATTTAATTTCCCCATCCTTCTTGACCTTTAACCATACACTCTCACTATTTTTTGAGTTCATATAGTGAGCATTATGTATTTGACTTTGATACACTAATGACCAGTTGGATTCATTTCACATTATCACCATTTTGCAAGCAATCATTTCCAACACTCTTGGCCATTTTATGAGTCATCATTTTGTGCATTTTTCATTTGAAGTAGATGCCTTATTGTACCCTTGGACTTTTCTTACGCTCTCACCATTTTATGAGCAACCATTTCTAACACTCTCATCATTTTGAGAGTTACCATTATGTGCATTGTTCATTTGAAGTTGATCCCTTATTACGCCCTTGGACTTTTCTTATGCTCTCACCATTTTACAAGACCATTCACATATTTTATCTACAACATAATAATATTTTCTTATCATCACTTTTCTTCTATCCCATATCCTAGGAGAACAACATTGGGCCTGACGTTCATATTGGATATTACGTTCACAAAATTATGTAGGCAGTGTTTACTTGCATTGTGCATCTAGAGTCAAATTGGCTACCCCTTCCTTTTATTTTAATCCCCCCATTTTTATTTCATTATCTCCTATAGCATAGTGGCAATGTTTGTCATCTTATTTGTGTCGTTGTTCCCTATATTCTAGTGGAAACCTTGTGCTAATTATCCTTGCATTTTTATACCTATGTCATTACTGTCTTGCTTAGGGGCCACCTTGTTGCCAAGAGTAACACCTCTATTACACATGCATGCATAATTTATTTTAAATTTTCATTAACATTGTGATTAACCATTATTTGTATTTGTTTGCTTTTGTTTTGATTGTTTTGTTCACTTTTTATTTCTTTATGTTTTGTTGTATTTTTGTTTATTGGTGTTTAATATTATTTATTTGTGTATTTGCCTATTTATTTGATTTAATTATTGTGCCTTGACTTAGTATATATGCATTAGTTGGGTGGTTACTTGTGAATTATACTTAAGTCCATCCATATTCATATGCCAACATTGTCATCATGGTTTTTATCATTGGTACATTATTTTCACTTAATTATTGGATCACGTGTCAGTCCTTATACATATTACGACTAAGTTATCATGGTGTTCTATATCATGGTGCATACAATCATTTGATATAAAAAAATTTAGTTTGGTTGATCTTATAAGTAATGATGTCGTGATACTTCTCCTTTATCACCTGACAACTTCCTAACACAATCCAAACATTACCCAACTGCAGAGTAATTAAATTATAAATGAATTTTAATCCCTACTAGTTAGGGCATACATCTCCATACTAGTAGGTAGCCAAAATTAATATATATACTTTGTACCCACTTTCTCTTACTCTGTGAGTATAGATTCAGTACAAAATCCCTCATTTCTAATTTATCATATTGTCCCAAACCGTATTGCCAATGATTATAACTGCCTTTGGGCAAATCATTATGTTTTGACTTATCTCAATGTTAATGATTATAACTACCTTTAGAAAAATCATTATCATTTTCCTATCATTTTAGGACATGTTTTCATTATGCTAATGCTTATAACCACCTTTAGGCAAATCATCTCTATCCACCCAACTGGGGAATTTTTCATTATGCTAATGATTATAACTACCTTTGGGAAAATCATTATTTTCCACCTTACTAAGTTGATGATTATAACTACCTTTAAGAAAATAATATTTTTTTATATTCCCTACTGGGGCATCTCACTGTGCCATTGATTATAACCACCTTTGGTAAAATTAGTCTTTTCCACCCCATTTACCTTTAGGTCCCATCTTTTTCTTTTTTTTGAGAGAATGATCACCTATCTTCTTTGCCACCTACTCCCTTAAGAGGGCATCCAGGGCTTATCCATCGATTGTTGGGGCATTAAGGGCCTTTTCATTATTTGAGAAGATGTTATTGTACCTATAGATTACAATGCCTTCCCAAATAGGGGAAAACTATAGACACCCCATTCTGGCCACAATTGGCTTCCAACCAGACTTCAAATTGATTTCTACCAAACAATGCAAGATAAGATTTAGAATCAATGAATGTCCCACTTTCATTCACACGTCAAACAATAGTACTAAGAATCATGTTGAGTTATCTCTATTTTAGATATTATCCTATATACAATAATAACCTCTCACAGATTCATCCCCAGTCACCTTGCAACCTAACAACTAGCAGTTTGGCCTTTAGACCAAATCAGAAGGGAGCTTGACCAATTCCTAAAATGTTAATAAAAATGAATCAAATAATTAAAAATAATTTTATGCTTATCTAAATAATCTATTTGTAATTAATGAATATAGAAAAATGGAAATTCAAAAATGTAAAATATCAGGGTTATTCATCATTGCTTTTGTGAGTTATCAAGCCACTTGTAAAATATCTATATTTGATGGAAGACATAATCATTTTGATCTATGTCTCTCACATGGCCCTCATGGTTAGCCTAAATCAACTCAGGGTTAGTTTGAAATCAATCATGGTTAACTTTAACCTAACCACACTTTAGATTTAGTTTTGAAGTCTATAAATACAAGGCCTCACCCATTGATCCATAAGCTTTTCTAGTGCAATGTTATTATGCCAAAATGCCTCCAAAAAGATTCATTGTAGTGTTACCATACCCATTTTCTAATCCAACCCAAGCCAAGCCAAGGTGAATGAAGGAGAGATGATGCAAGAGCACCATTGACGAAGACTCCATTGTCCAAAAATTGAGCAAGCCATTCATCCCAACAAGCAATTTGGAGTTACAAGGAGGATGAAAGGGAGTTTATCTTTTGTTTTCTAGTTGTGTTTTAATTGTGTTCTTGTTACTTATGCTCTCCCTTGTACAATGGTAAGAATTGTTAGTTTTCATTGAAGTTATTTTGATTGGATTTTATTCACTACAAATAAACTAATTATCTTCTTCATAATCCTATATTACACCTCTCATCCTCCTTGTATCTACAAATTTGCTAGTTTGATGAAGTTGGCTTGCTTGGCTATGTGCTCAAGAATTTTATATCAATGAAGCTCCATTGCTCCACCTCTCCTTGGCATCTTGGCTTGGCTTGGGTTGTCTTGTAAAATTGGCATGGTAACACTATAATGAAGATTTTTGGAGGTATTTTGGCATAATAACATTGCACTAGAAAATATTCTTGATCAATGGGTGAGGCCTTGTATTTATAGCCTCTAAAATGAACTTTAACCCAAGTGTTGTTAGGTTAGAGTTAACTGTGATTGAGTTCAAACTAAACCTAAGTTTAGTTAGGCTAACCATGAGGGCCATGTGAGAGACATAGGTCAAAATGATTATGTCTTCCACCCAATGTAGATATTTTTCAAGTGGCTTGACAACTCACAAAAGCAATGATGAATAACCTTAATATTTTGCATTTTTGATTTTCCATTTTTAGATATTTATTAATTATAAATAGAATATTTAACTATGCTCTTAATTTGATTTACTTATATAATTCATTATGATTAAAATTTTAGCACTTTAGGAATTGTTTAAGTGCCTTGTTTAATGGATTCAAAGGCCAAACTGCTAGTTGTTAGCTCATAAGGTGATTGAGGATGAATCCATGAGAGGTTATTATTGTGTACATGATAATACCCAAAATATGGATGCCTCAACATGATTTTAAACAATAATATCTGATTTGAAAATAAAATTAGAATGTTCAGTGATTCTTAGGTTTAATTTGCATTGTTTGGTATAAATTAATCTGAAATCCAATTGGAATCCAATTGTGGCAAGAGTGGGGTGTCTATAGTTTGCCTTTATTTGGGAAGGCATTGAAAGCTATAGGAATAATATGATATTCTCAAATAATGAAAATGTCCTTAATGTCTAATGCCCCATCATAAAATGGATAAGCCTTGAATGTACCTCAAGGGAGTGTTGACCAATTTTCACCTCAGTACAATTTATTCAACCATTTTCATGGAGAGCCGAATAGTAGTTTCAAGAATAGGGCATTTTAGAGGTCCAAAATTGCAAGTCAAGAAGGCTAAGGTGTTTTGGATCCATTATAGTGTATGTCAGGTTCTTCACAAGTCAAGTTTTGACCCCTCATAAACCCTAATTACATTATCAAGACCAGGTTAGGTTCTCTAAATGAATCGAATTATTAAAATTTCATGAGTAGAAGTAATTCAGGTTTACGAACCCAAATTAATCCTTCCAATGCTTTGCAGGTTTCCAACTATGCATGACTTTGTGTTTTCCAAGGAGCTTTGCTTATGACTTTTATAAGCAAAGGCAATTGGAAAACCTGAAATGGTCTTGATAATGTTTCCCCCAAGTGTCCCTTCAAACTTTTCGAAGGGCACTTTTATTTCTAAGTGACCCTTCAGACTTTTTTGAAGGGCACTTTTCTTCCAAGTGACCCTTCCAAAAAGTTTTGAAGGGAACTTTTTAGCTCAAGTGTCCCTTTAGACTTTTCCAAAGGGTACTTTATTGTCCAAGTGACCCTTCAAAAAAAATTTGAAGGGCACTTTTCTTCCCAAGTGACCCTTCGAACTTTTCTGAAGGGCACATTGTTATCCAAGTGAACCTTCAAAAAAGTTCCAAAGGGAACTTTTCTTCCCAAGTGACCCTTTAGACTTTTTTGAAGGGCACTTTGTCTTTACAAATGCCCTTCAAAAAAGTTTTGAAGGGCCATTTCCTTTGGAAATGCCCTTCAAATTTTTTTGAAGGGACCCTGTGCCTTCCCCAAGTGTCCTTCAAAACTTTTATAAAGGAAACTTTCCCAAGTGTCCTTCAGGAAGAGTTCTCAAAGGAACTAGCCATTGCCTTTTAGGAAAAATCCCCAAAAGAATCCCTTTAGATAAATTGTTTGAAGGAATTACTTTGGGAAAATTACTTGACACATAAACCCAATGGATCCCAATGATGTGCCATAGGATGTCAAATTTAGGGTGGCCAACTAGCCATTGGGATTCAACAGCATGACATGCCGTAGGATGTAAAATTTAGGGTGGCCAACTAGCTGTTGGGATTCAAAGGCATGACGTGCCACAAGACATCAAATTTAGGTTGGCCAACTAGCCATTGAGATTCAAAGATGACATGTTGTAGGATGTCAAATTCATACCTAAAGTATTCAAGCAAGAAGTAAAGCCATTTAGAGAACCCGACAGGGTCAAAAACAAGGATAGTGCAAGTTGGGTTTCCCAAAGATCTTACTTATGAATTTTACAAGTAAAAGTAATCGAGAAGCTTGAAAAAGAAGAGACAATGCAAATCAGGTTTCCCAAAGAGATTTACTTATGAATTTTACAAGTAAAAGTAATCAAGAAGCCTAAAAAGGAAGAGACAATGCAAATCAAGTTTCCCAAAGAGCTTTGCTTATGACTTTTACAAGTAAAAGCAATCAAAGAACCTGAATAAGCAAGTAGAAGTAAAATCACTTGGAAAACTTGAATGGGTCTGCAGTACAAAATGTGGGAGCTCTCAAGGAGAATCCATTGATTTTGTAGTGATCCAAGCCATTTCTTGTGGAGGGTCATTTCAAGAAGAGGGTGAATTAAAGAGAAGGACAAACTCTAATTGAATGAGAAAACAACTAGAATCGGTTTCACCAAGATGGTGACTACAAACCATTTTGGAGGCTTCTATTTTGGCACCCAAGAGCTTTCTCTTCTCTCCCTCTTTTGTTATAAGTAGGACCCTTGGGCTCTTGTTTTATCATCCATAGATAGTACGATGAAGCCCTGCTGGAATGTTTTTCCATTTTCTTGCCTTTGAGCAAAGAATCATAAGTCTATTTTCTTTCTAATTTCTAGACATTTGTCTAGGCATGTAAGAGACACAGAATGACAACAAGTGATGTTTTATCTTTTTTTTCTCTGTCCTTCATGTTTTTTAGCAAAGAGTTGATCCAACAGGTCATGGAGAGTGCATTCTAGCTGTATGAGATTTTGCACATGTGTAACCTTTTTATAGACTATATAGGTTGTCTTTTCTAGTTATTTACCTTATGTGATCTCATTCATTTTGTCTCTACATTGAAATACTTATGTTGAAATATTTTAGAGATTGAGTTATAGACTATATTCTACTATATTGTGCATAAGTATAGAGCATACATGTGGATACTAATTCTTGGTATATCACCATCTTAGACTAGGCTTTTTATTTATGCAAACTTCTGACTCTTTTTACTCATACAAATTAGTTTAGCAGTCTTATTACACAAAACCTAATGCAGGGAGCTATCCCTTTCAACCTATAGGTTCATTTCCACTTATAAACACACCCACAGGCTTGGAAATGTCCCAACATTGCCCAAATCTAGAGGAGGCCTAAACAACCCTCTTCTATGGTGCAAGATTTAGAGATAATAGTTTTATCACACCTGATGGGACATGAATTATTGGTAAGTCAAGGTGAATATTGGTCTTGATAGGCCTAAGAAGTAGAAATACCCCTAACCCAACATTTAGTGACTCTAAAAGGGTGTGAATCCCTGGTTCTAGACCAAGTTTTATACATTATCCTACATGGTCCTCACAAGGTCCTTAATATTTTTTGACCAAGCCCCTTCAGTTGAATCTTTTCCTAAAGAACAATTCCCTAAACCACTCCTAGCTCTATTAAATCCTTGGCAATGAGGTTTTGGGAAATAAGAAGAAGAAGAAGAAGAAGAAGAAGAAGAAGAAGAAGAAGAAATAGAGGATCATAGAGGAAGAAGAGAAATGGGGGAAAGGGGAGAGATAGATAAGCGTCAACCTTTCCCTAATTTTAATACCCAAAAACCAATGGAGATTCCTACATATGACCCGATCCCTTCAAATTCTACAAAAAATCTTCCTAGTTTCAATGGAGAGGGTCCTATTACCCTATTTGAACATATTAGAGACATCTCTAATTTTTGCAATTTCCACAATGTTATTAGGGCCAATATAGCCATTAGAATGCTTACTATGTTTTTAAAAGGCAAAGCATTTGACTGGTATAGAACGTTGGAAGGGGGTTGCATTACAAGTTGGCATGGTTTTGGAGACCTATTGGTGACAAGATTAAAAAATAAGAGTGATCATGCTTCGCTAATACATCAGCTAAATGTAATAAGAAGAGGTCCAAATGAATCCATAGGAGATTTCAATGAGAGATTTCAAAGAACATGGTATAGGCTGCCACCAATCATGAGACCTCCTCCTAGATTTGTGTTTCCAACATACCTCAAAGGGATTGGTACTGATGTTGCTATTATGTTGTAATAAATGGGAGGATTCACTCTTCCAAGTGCATATAAGCTAGCAATTGAGGCTGAGAATAACTTGATTCAGGCTGGAAGACTCCCTCCAATAGTTTCCATGCCTTTATTATCCCAAAATTTGGTTGAAGCTCCAAACATGTCTCAGGTTCCCAATGCTAATGTGAAGCCAAGAGCCTTTCCCAAGAAGGTGGATAACATTGTGGACAAGGATGAATAAATCAAATCATTGAGAGCTTAGCTCAAGCAAGATCAATATTAGGCAAGTGCTCCTCCTAATGCAAATATTATCCTCAACAAGGATATAGAGCTCCATCCCAATATAATTATCAAGGGAGAGGATAAAATCAACAATATTAAAATAGGAAACCCAATGCATATAATTCAAATTATACTCCTCCTGTAAAGGTCGTTGTTCTAGTTCATGTAAATCTAGTGCAAGGAGAAGATCATGTAGACCAATGGGGGCAACCTCAAGGTCAGTTTACATATGATGATGGAGGAACCAGCTACACTTTAACTACATAAGAAGAAGCTACTCCTTACATGATAGTAGAATAAGAATGTCCCAACCAAAGGGATAATCATGGAGAAGGTAGCAACCCAAGTGTGGGGATGATGAACTTTTAGGAGAAGGATGATTCTGTGTTGACTCAAGGCATGTCAATTGCAGATAATGTAAGGTCCAAGAAGAGAGCCTTAGAAGAAGGCCAAGATCCATGAATAGTTCCAAGAGCTACCTCTCCAAGGCCATAAAATGCCAATTAAAGTGCTATACCTTCTACAAGCCATGTTCCCCAATAGAATGAATGTGAATGTAGCTACCAAGATTGAAACACAATAGGATACAACTCCTTTATTACCATCAAAAATGCAAAAGAAAGTGAATAATCCATCTCTAAATATTTTGGATTCATTAAAGATCACTAAGACAAGCATATCCCTTTGGGAGGTTCTACATATACCTGGTCAAAAGGAGCTTTTGCAAGAGCAGTTAGCAAGCATGCAGGTGGCTCCTCAGTCTTCAAAGCATCATAGTGTGGCTCTCACAAATTCTCCAAATCAGCTTTTGGAGCCTTACACTAAAGTTGAAAAGCCTCCACCCATCTACCTCACACTCATTATAGGAGATATGTTGGTCCACAATTATATTGTGGATAGTGGAGCAAGCACTACTGTTATGCCTAAAGTAGTGGCTGATAAGTTGGGTTTGAACTATAAGCCACATAGTAAAGGCATGTTGCAGCTGGATGGAACTCCAACCAAGATGGTAAGATTTTTCAAAGGTATAAAATTGTTTTTACATGGCTACCCAAGTTTCCCTATCATGCAAAATATTATGGTGGTAGACCTTCGAGCACACTTTGCTATATGCTTGTCTAAAGAATTTATAACCAAGATAGGAGGATACCCTTCTACTGATTGGTCCTTTATAGATTTCAAGACAAGGTATGGAACTAAGGTAACTATAAGGACTCAGCCCTTAGCAAGGTTCCACATTGAGCCATGCTTGGAGGCAATGATAAACCAAAATTGTCTAATCAGTAAGGAGGAAGAGGTAGTCTTGAATAGTGAAAAATATTCTCCTCTTGAAGGTATTTTTGAGCTCTATCTTGACAGTGATCCTTACACTTTCATTAAAGAAACTAATTTGGGAGTTTAATACATGCATGAGAAAGAGGTTCCAATTCCTTCACTCACCAATGAAGATCATGAGCTTGATGGCATGTGAGAAATGTTCTTTGATGGTTCAAAGATCAAAGTAGGTGTAGGAGCTAGTTTCATGTTGGATTCCCCATCAAATAACCATTACTACTCTTATTATAAGTTTCACTTCAGCTGTGCTTACAATGTGGCAGAATATGAAGGCTTAGTTCATGGTCTCCAATGGGCAAAGAAGAGATAAATCAAGTTTTTAAAAGTCTATGGAGATAGTGATATGGTCATTCATCAAGTGAGAAGTTGAGATACATCCAAGAACCCCTTTCTCAAGTCCTAAAAGCATAGGGTATGGGATATACTTGAGGATTTTGATGCCTTCAACATCTAGCCCATACTAAGAGACTTGAACAAGCACGCTGATAGACTGGCTGCAATAGGAGCACATTTTGACTCAGTTGCTGACATTAAACAAGAGAAAGATCAATCTCATATAAAAATCATTGTGAGACATTCCATTATGGATAATGAAGTGTCATGGAAATTATTTGAAAGTGATGAACACATTGCACACTTCTTGAAAAATGAGGCACACTTCTCTTCAAGAAATCAAAAGAAGTTGCATGATCATTATGAAGAGTAGATTATATAGATGAAGACAAAAAATATACCCAAGGGGTTGAATACCTTGGATATTGTCTTCAATGAGGATGATTAAAATAAAAACCAAAGAATGAGCATGTCAAAAAAATAAGATAACTATGAGAGAGTTTTGATTTTCAAGGACAAACTTTTGAAGATTGGCAAGGCTTGTCCTCAGCTAGAAAGGCAATCTTTTATTGCATTATGCAAAGAGTTTCATGACATCTTTACCTAGGAATATAAGGACTTGAATGGCTTTGACCCAAGTCTATCTCATCACATCATTGAATTGGAGCATGGAGCTAAACTAGTAAGACAAAAGTAAAGGCCTATCAACCTCAAGGTAGAAGAACTCATGAAGAAAGAGCTAACCAAATTGATTGAGTCTAGAATTATCTTTCCTATCAAGCACTCAACTTGGGTAGCCAACCTTGTGTTGGTTTGAAATAAGAATGGAGAAATCAAACTTTGTGTGGATTTTTGTGATCTAAACAAAATGTCTCTCAAGGATCATTACCCACTCCCTTCCATGGAACAAATTATGCAAGTTGTTTTAGGTTCTCAATGTTTCTCACTTCTTGATGGTTATTCAGGTTATAATCAAATATTAGAAAATGAAGAGGATCAATTAAAGATAGCCTTCACCACCAAGTGGGGGACCTTTGCCTACAAGAAGATTTCATTTGGTTTATCCAATGTTGGAGCTACATTTCAAAGGGCAATGGACATGGATTTCAAAGGATTGATCAATAAGTTTTTACTTATTTACCTTGATGATATAACCATTTTTTCAAATGATGTTGCTGATCATATGGGACATCTATGTTAAGTGTTTGAGAAGTGTAGAGAGTACGACATATCCCTCAATCCAAAGAAGTGCATCTTCATTATCTATGAAGGTAAGCTTTTGGATCATGTTGTTTCAAAAGAAGGCTTATCTATTGACCCTAAAAGATTGAAGCTTTCCTAGGCTTGTTTTTGCATCAACATAAGAAAGGGATGAAAAGTTTCTTGGGAAAAATAAACTTTGTAAGGAGGTTTATCCCAAACTTTGCAACTGTGGTAAAGCCTATCACAACCATGCTAAAGAAGAACCAAGTTTTTACTTGGACAAAGGAAGGTAAAGGCAGCTTTGAGGCAATCAAACAAGAAATTACAGCCTCTCCCACTCTCTTAAATTTGAATTTTTATAAGGATTTAATTCTTTATACTTTTGCTAACTTGGACACAATCTCAACCATGCTTATGCAAAAGAATGATGAGGATGTTGAGCAGCGAATTACTTTCTTCAACCAAGACTTAAAAGACTATGAAGTGAGATATTTTTTTATTGAGAAATAGGATTTAACCATCATTAAAGGCTTGAAAAAGTTTAGGCATATGATCGCCAATAATAGGATCCATGTCATGGTCTCCCATCCTAGTATCAAGGAGTTTCTCCTAAGCAGGGATCTCAATGAGAAGAGAGATGGATAGATCACCAAGGTGATGGAATATGACATTAACATCAAGGTAACTAGCCTAATAAGAGTAAGAGGTTTATATGAGCACTTAGCATCTGAATTTCAAGAGCCAAAAGAGCAAGCCTTGGTGAATCAATTTCAAGACTAGCCAGATGATCAAATGCAGAATCCAAGTTGGACACAAGACATCATTAGTTTTCTTCAAAATGGTGAGTATTCTAATGGTTTGAACAAATCTCAAAGAAGGTATTTTAGGCTACAAGCTATTCCTTATTGTCTTATGGATGGCATTCTCTTTAAGAAATATGTGAGCAATGTGTTGCTAAGATGCATTAACAATGACCAATTTGATATGCTGCTAGAAAAATTCTATAATGGTGCAGATGGTGGTCACTTCTCTCCTAGAACAACAACTATAAAAATAATGAGAGCTAGTTACTATTGGCCTAGTCTTTTTAAAGACTATTATCATTGGGCTAAGGTTTGTCCTCAATGTGCTTTCTTTGTTGGCAAACAAAATCATGCTGCCCTTCCAGTAAATCCTATCCAAGTGGACCAGCCTTTCATGCAATGGGGCTTTGACTTCATTGGCATGATCAACCCTCCATCAAGTGCTATTATAGACTACTTCACAAGATGGGTAGAAGTTGTTACTTTGAAAGAAGCAAATGAAAATGCCATCTTAGAGTTGTATGACAACATTATAACAAGGTTTGGAGCTCCTCATGTCATCATCTTAGATAAGGCACTTGCTTTCATAAGTGCTAAAACTTTTGATTGGGAAACAAAGAGTGGAGTTCATTTGAGTACCTCCTCCAACTACTACCCTCAAGGTAATGGATTGGCTGAGTCTTCCAACAAGAAACTCATCAAGATCATCAAGAGGACATTGGAAACCAATCAAAGAGCATGGCATAATAAGCTAAATAAAGCCTTATGGGAAAACATAATCACTCCCAAGAAGTCAATTGGTAATTCTCCCTTTGTACTTGTCTATGGGAGAGAAGCTAAGTTGTCTATATCACAAGAGTTCCCTACCTTGGGACTTGCACAACAGATGGAATTACTTGAAAACACTCTCATGGAGGTCATATTAACAAAATCAATATAGTTGTAGGAGGCAAGAGATGATGCACACAAAGCTTTGAAACATTATCAAGTCCTCATGAATAAATCCTTTGACAAAAGGGCAAGGGTAAGAGTGTTCAAAGAAGGTGACTTGGTCTTGAAATGGGATGAAGATAGAGCAAAACTAGGCAAACATACAAAGTTTAATACCTTGTGGAGTGTTCCTTACTTCATCAGCAAGTGCAATAAAATAAACTCCTTTTAGCTATCCAAAATGGATAGAGAAGAGCTACCTATTATAATGAATGGAATCCATCTGAAGCCATGATTTTGACCCTTGCTAGCCATGTCTTGTATATACTTTGTTTTGATGTATTTCCTTTGTTGTGTTTGTTTTACCTAAGTGCCTTGTAGCACAGGTGTGTTTTCCTTCCACTTATTTGGTGTGCATCTCTGCATTATGTGTGTAATCAACCCAGTTAGTTTGTTTTTGAATCAAAGCTTGTTCAGTTCTCTTTGAAGTTCTTATATGCATGACTCCATGCCCAATGGAAGGATTTAGGTAGTTGGTCTTTGACATAGTAGGCATGCCTCCCCTCAGAATCGCCAAGAAAGTTGACCAATTTTCACCTTAGTACAATTTATTCAACCATTTTCATGGAGAGCCAAACAATATTTGCAAAAACATGGCATTTTAGAGATCCAAAATTGTAAGTCAAGAAAGTTAAGGTGTTTTGGCTCCATTATAGTGTATGTCAAGTTCTCTACAAGTCAAGTCTTGGCCCCTTGTAAACCCAAATTACATTATCAAGACCAAGTTAGGTTCTCTGAACGACTCAACTTGTTAAAATTTTATGAGTAGAAGTAGTCTAGGTTTATGAACCCAAATTACTCCTAATGCTTTATGGGTTTCCAAGTATGCATAACTTGGGGTTTTCCAAGGATCTTTTCTTATGAATTTTATAAGCAAAGTCAATCAAAAAACCTGAAATGGTCTTGATAATGTTTCCCCCCAAGTGTCCCTTCAGACTTTTTCAAAGGGCACTTTTCTTTCTAAGTGACCCTTCAGACTTTTCTAAAGGGCACTTTTTTTCCAAGTGACCCTTTAGAAAAGTTTTGAAGGGCACCTTTTAGCCCAAGTGTCCCTTCAAACTTTTTTGAAGGGCACTTTGTTGTCCAAGTGACCCTTCGAAAAAGTTTTGAAGGGCACTTTTCTTCCCAAGTGACCCTTTAGACTTTTTTGAAGGGCACTTTGTTGTCCAAGTGACCCTTTGAAAAAGTTCCAAAGGGCACTTTTATTCACAAATGACCCTTCAACTTTTTTTGAAGGGCACTTTGTCTTTGGAAATTCCCTTCAAAAAATTTTCAAATGGCCATTTCCTTTGGAAATGCCCTTCAAAAATTTTCAAAGGGACCCTGTGCCTTCCCCAAGTGTCCTTCAAAAACTCTTTCGAAGGACATTTTCCCAAGTGTCCTTCAAAACTTTTTTGAAGGACACTTTCCCATGTGTCCTTTAAAAAGAGTTCCCGAAGGAATTAGCCATTACCTTTCGGGCAAAATCCTCAAAATAATTCCTTCAAATAAATTGTCTAAAGGAATTACTTCGGGAAAATTACCCAAAACATAAACTCGATGGATCCCCATGCTGTGTCATAGGATGTCAAATTCAGGGTGGCCAACTAGTCATTGGGATTCAAAGGCATGACGTGTCACAAGATGTCAAATTTATGGTGGCCAATTAGCTATTGGGATTCAAAGGCATGACATGTCTTAGGATGTCAAATTTAGGGTGGCCAAATAGCCTTTGAGATTCAAATATGACATGTTGTAGGATGTCAAATTCATGCCTAAAGTCTTCAAGCAAGATGTAAAGCCATTCAGAGAATCCGATAGGGTCAAAAGCAAGGATAGTGAAAATTGGGTTTCTCAAAGAGCTTTGCTTATGACTTTTACAAGTAAAATCAATCAAAGAACTTGAAGAAGCAAGTAGAAGTAAAGTCCCTTGAAAAACTTGAATGGGTCCGCAGTACAAAACATGGGAGATCTCAAGAAGAATCCATTGATTTTTCAATGATCTGAGCCATTTATTATGGAGGGTCATCTCACCATTGATTTTGTAGTGATCTTGGTCATTTCAAGAGGGTGAATCAAAGAGAAGGACAAACTCTAATTGAATGACAGAACAACTGGAATTGGTTTCACTAAGATGGCGACTACAAATTATTTTGGAGGCTTCTATTTTGGCACCCAAGAGTTTTCTCTTCTCTCCCTCTTTTGCTATAAGTAGGACCCTTGGGCTCTTATTATATCATCCATAGATAGTATGATGAAGCCCTACTGGAATGTTTTACCATTTTATTGCCTTTGAGCAAAGAAGCATAAGTCTATTTTCTTTCTAAGTTCTAGACATTTTCTTGGGCATGCAAGAGACACAGAGTGACATCAAGTGATGTTTTATCCTTCTATTCTCTATCCTTCATGTTTTTGAGCAAAGAGTTTATCCAATAGGTCATTGAGAGTGCATTCTAGCTATATGAGATTTTGCACATGTGTAACCATTTTTTGGACTATATAAGTTGTCTTTTCTAGTTATTTACCTTATGTGATCTCATTCATTTTGTCTCTACATTGAAATACTTATGTTAGAATATTTTAGAGCTTGAGTTATAGACTATATTCTACTATATTATGCATAAGTATAGGGCATACACGTGGATACTAATTTTTGGTGTATCACCATCTTATACTAGGCTTTTCATTTATGCAAACTTCTAACTCTTTTCACTCATACAAACTGGTTCAACAGTCTTATTGCACAAAAGCTAATATAGGGAGCTAGCCCTTTCAACCTAAAGGTTCCTTTCCACTTATAGGCACACCCATAGGCCTATAAATATCCCAATGTTGCCCAAATTTGGAGGAGGCCTAAACAACCCTCTTCTAGGGTGCAAGATTTAGAGACAATAGGGAGCAGACGATAAATAAGATTGGCGATCATTTCCTCAAAAAGAAGAAAATGATGAGACCTAAAGGTAAAGGGGGTGGAAAATACTGATTTGCCCAAATGTGTTTATAATCAATGGCACAATGAGATACCCTATTAGGGAATATAAAAAAGGATGATTTGCCTAAAGGCGGTTATAATCACCGATATAGTAAGGTGGAAAATAATGATTTGCCCAAAGGTTATTATAATCATTAGTATAATGAAAAATGCCCCAGTAGGGTAGGAGAATGATAATGATTTACCCAAAGGTAGTTATAATCATTAACATCTAGATAAATTGAAACACAATGATTTATCTAAAGGTGGTTATAATCATTGGCACTAAGGTTTGGGACAATATGAAAAATTAGAAAAGGGGGATTTCTTAGTGAATCCATACTCACAAAGTAAGAAGAAGCTAGTACAAAGGAGAAATATTAATTTGGGCTACTTGCTAGTATGGAGATGTGTGTCCTAACTAGCAGGGATTAAAATTCATTCATGATTTAATTACTTTGTATTTAGGTAATGTTTGGATTATGTCAAGAAGTTTTTAGGTGACCAAAGATAAGTACGATGACATCATTGCTTGTAATATCAACTGAACTAATTTTTATTGTAGCACGTAATAGTATGCACCATGATATAAAGCACCATGATAACTTAGATGTAATATGCATAAAGACTGACAATCAATCCAATAAATAAGTGAAAATAAGCACCAATGATAAAAACCATGATGATAATATTGACATATGAATATGGATGGACTTAATTATAATGCACAAATAATCACCCAAGGAACACATATAGACTAAGTCACATCACAACAATAAAATAAATTAAAATAAACATGCAATAAATAAACAAAACACCAATAAACAAAAACACAACAAAACACAAAGAAACATAATAGTGAACAAACCAATCAAAACAAAATCAAATAAACACAAATAATGGTTAATCACAATGTTAGTGAAAACAAAAAACAAATTATTTTTGCATGTGTAAAAGAGGCATTACTCTAGGTGATAGGGTGGCCCCTAATTAAGATAATTATAACACAAATATAACAAGGCAAGGAAAATTGGCACAAGGTTGCCCCTAGTCGAGGGAAATAACAACACAAACAAGATGACAAACATTTCCCCTAGGGTATAGGGGACAATGAAATAAAAGATGACAAAAATTTCCCTTAGGCTATAAGAGACAACGAAACAAAAAGGGTGAAATAGAAGAAAAGGAAGGGGTAGTCGATCTGACTCCAAATGCACAAGGAAAGTGGATGTTACATACATAGTTCTATGGATGCAAGATCTAATATGAACTTCAAGCCCAATTT
Organism: Torreya grandis; assembly: GCA_037957365.1. Lineage (NCBI taxonomy): Eukaryota > Viridiplantae > Streptophyta > Pinopsida > Cupressales > Taxaceae > Torreya > Torreya grandis. The sequence continues at coordinate 4,708,985 of JARHVA010000384.1, forward strand.
AATTCTCCAATGATATGGAATACAAGAAAAAGATGATAAAGAAGTATAATTAATGTTAGAGAGAAATATGGGAATGGTCTCACAAAATGGTGAGAGTGTAAGAAAAGGACAAGGGTACAATAAAGAATCTACTTCAAATGAATAATCCACATAATGGTAATTCACAAAATAATGAGAGCGTTAGAAATGGTTGCTCACAAAATGATGAGAGCATAAGAAAAGGCCAAGGGTGAAATAAGGCATCTACTTCAAATGAACAATGCACATAATAACAACTCACAAAATAGTGAGAGCATTGGAAATGGTTTCTTGAAAAATGGAGAGAGTGTAAAATAAAGCCAATTGGTCATTAGTGTATCAAAGTTGAATACACAATGCTCACTAAATGAATTTGTAAAATTGTGAGAGAATACGGCTGAAGGCCAAGAAGGATGGGGAAACTAAATGACAAGTGGTTACTCATGAAATAGCTAGGAGGCCTAGAACCTTAATGCAAATAAATGGTTAAAAAATAAAGGAAGGTGTATTCGAGCTAACCTAAGATACCCCATGTATCCAAGTGATGCTTACATAATCTGTGTAAACCTCAAGCCAATGTAGTTCTCCCAAAAATGGGAGGAAAAGAGACCAAGGTGGTCTAGAAATAAACTAAACAAACAAGATGGCCCATCCCATAAATTTTGATGGCTTTATATCTTAGATGGAGATTTTAAGCCAATTTTCATGATTTTGTGATTTTAAGGATTTTTTAGGTCTTGTACAAATGTTTTTGGAATTTTCTAAGTATTTCAACTCAATTGAGAATGATGAGATACTAAATGGTCCAACTCGTAAAATGATGAGAGTGTGACTTAAGTAAGCTCACAAAATGGTGAAAGCATGGGAAAAAGGGTGATTTATCTACCCTCCACATAAATCAAGCATTGCCTATATAATCCTAGAAGGAGACCTCAAGTCACTGTAATTCCACCTTATAACAGAGGATTTGACTAGATAACATCAAGCTCTTAAATTAGGAAAATGGCATAGGATAACATAGGAATGGTAAGGTGATGTGGTAATGTATGATAAAGGTGTTTCCCCTAATTTTTCCGTAGGCAGTTATAATGAGGAAACAAATACACAAGGCAAGGATACTGATTTACCCAAAGGTGGTTAGAATCAGTAGCACTCTTAAGGAAGCTAAAAGACAAATGAAGGATGCAACTACCAAACCACTATCATACTGGTCCAAGATTCTACCTCTCTCTATAATACTGAATCAACTGCTAAAACTTTTATCTAAATCCAATTGTTGAAGGTGCCTAAAGAACCAATGGAATAGAACCAAGGTCAAAAGGGGGGGATGAAGGGTAAAAATAACATTGGTTGATAGTGATGGTATGGTAGAAATGGCATAAGATATGATACAAGGAAAATGCCAGTATGCTACAATGTAAGCAAGCCTCATAGATAATGTTTCAAGTCTCTCAAGTGAAATAATGATTGAGGTGTATGGTGTTCATAGGCTCATCAAGTTCCTCTTTGTCCAGTGTAGCAAGCCTATATGCTCAAGAGCCATAATTTGTGACAATGATGTAAGGTTCTACCCAATTGGGTTTGAACTTGCATTTCTTCTTCTTCTCGGCCATGGTGTTCTTTTGGTTTTATTTGAGGACAAGATCCCCAAGCTCAAACTCTCTATGTTTGAATCATCAATTATATTGGCCACATAGTCAATCTGGTATGTTTGAAGGTTATTTACAATGGCCATGCATTTTTTGTCCAATAACTCTAGCTCTTGCAAGTGAGCTACTTTATAATCTTCATCATTCAGGATGTGTTTTAATGAGATACACATAGAAGATAACTCAACCTCGATGGAAAGGATGGCCTCAATGCCATAGACTATGGAATATGGAGTGGATCCTATTGGAGTACGATATGCCCAGAGGGTGTGAAAGATTTGAAAGTGCCAATACCGGCCAACATCATTGATAATATTCTTAAGAGTATTGACAATGGTCTTATTAGATGCCTTTGCTTGACCATTACCTTGGGGTAATATGTGGTGGAAAAAAATGTTGTGATATAATTGTCCTTAAATGATCCACAATTATAAAATATAATGTCATATGGGATACCATAGTGGTAGATGAGATGGTTAAAGATGAATTTGAAAATATATTTTTCAGTCACATAAGTGAGGAGTATAGCTTCAACCTACTTATTAAAATATTTGGTAGTGCTAAGGATGTGTTGATGACCATCAGATGAGGTAGGGATAATCTTACCAATGAGATCACGTCCCCACATTGAAAATGGCCATGGTGTAAGCATTGGTTTGAGTTTTTTGGTCAGGGAATGAATCAAATTGACATGCCTTTGACATTTGTCACATCTTTTGACATAAGCAACTACATCTACTTCCATAATTGGCCAATAGTAATTGGTTCGTAGGAGTTTTTTGGCTAGGATGACCCACTAGTGTGGGCTCCACATAGTCTTTCATGAAATTATTGTAATGTTAATGTGTCTTTTATCAAATTTAAACAATGAAGTAGAGTTCCATCAAAGCTTCTGTAATAAAGGGTTGGGCCAAGTAAGATATAGCGAGAGGATTGGTGGCTAAAGGCATTTTGTTTTTTATGTGATAGTTCTGGTGGTATGATGTGATCATGAAGGTAATTATATAGGTCTGAGTACCAAATATAGTTGGGACCAATAGTATCACAAATCATTATGATGGTCAAGTGTTCATGAGCATGCACTAGAAATTTGTTAATGAAGAATTGATATTCTTTTGCCTTGTCTGTGTTGCAAATTAAAGAACCAATGGTGCTCATGGCATCCAATATCTTGTTACTATCCCAAGGTATGTGTTCAACTTGTATGTCAGCAACATGCTATTTGAGAGTGTCCACCATGGCCTTGTATGACATCCTCTTGTCATCTTTAGTCTGAAAGTATCATGTAACTTGATTGATGATTCACTAAGAATCACCATAAACCATGAGATGTTGAATATTCTATTTTAATGCCTAATGAAGTCCTAGAATGAGTGCTTCATATTCAACCATGTTGTTAGTACAAATAAATCTTATATAAAATGATTTGGGAATGAGCTCCCCCTGTGGTGTAATAAATAATAGGCCTGCCCCTTATCCATGTGATGTAAATGACCCATCAAAATATAGCTTTTAGTGCTACTCCTCAAGAGGTGTTTCTATGATGGTCATAATGGATTCATCTAGGAATTGAAAAGTGAGTGGTTTGGTATCTATAAGGGGAGCTTCAACAAGATAGTATACAAGTATTTGTCCCTTTATGGCCTTCTAGCTGACATATTTAATCTCAAACTTATTTAGTAGCATAATCCATTTAGCCATGTGACCCTAGTAAGTTATTTTGGATAGTAGATACTTGAGCGGATCTTTGGCAATGATTATGGTCTTGTTTTTAAGCATGTAATGATGCATCTTCTGGGATGTAAAGACCATAGCTAAAAAATATTTTTCTATTGGTGTATAGTTGTGCTCATATGTGACCAGTGTACAACTTAAATAGTACACAACATATTATTTTCCATTATCATCATGTTGAGCCAAAAGTGCCCCCATGGCATTGTTAGTGGAAGATAGGTATAGTAAAAATGGTCTCCCTGGCATTGGTGGTAACAAAATAGGTGGATTGACAAGATATTCCTTGAGGCATTGAAAGGCTTTTTGGCATTCTTCATCCCAAAGAAATGTAACACCTTTATTCAACAAGTGAGTGAAAGGATGGCATTTATCAGTGAACTATGAAATAAAACATCTGATAGATTGGATTTTGACCTGTAAAATACAGAGCTACTTCAAATTAGAAGGTGGTAACATCTTGGTAATGGATTGTACCTTAGCAAGATCAAATTTAGTGCCTCAATAAGAGACAATAAAGCCTAACAATTTACCTGAAGTGACACCGAAGATGAACTTCTTGGGATTCAATCAAACCTTGTACTCACAAAGCCTTTCACATATCCTTCATAACATGATTAGATTGATGGCTCAGGTCTTTGATTTATCCAATATGTCATCAACATAGTCTTCAATAATGGCATACATCATATAATGAAATATGACAGTCATGGCTCTCTAGTATGTGGCCCCAACATTCTCAAGGCTGAATGACATAACTTGATAATAGAACATTCCCCAAGGAGTGGTGAATGTTATCTTGTGTTGGTATTCTGGCATAATCCTGATTTGATTATATCCTGAAATTCCATCCATGAGGGAAAATATTTCATAGCTGGCTATGGATTCAACTATCATATTGATATTCGGTATAGGAAAGTCATCCTTGAGACAAACCTTGTTGATGTCTTTGAAATCAATATAGATTCTAATTCCTTTTGGTTTCTTATTGATAGGCACAACATTTGAGATCCACTCTGAATATTCGATCAGTTGGATGCATCTTGCTTCCAAGAATTTTTCCAACTCTTTCTTTACTAATCAAAAAATATGAGGATGCATCTTACACATTTTATGTTTCGTAGGTTTGGTATTAGGATGTACAATAATGTGGTGTACAACCAAGGTGGGGTCAAAAAATAGCATGTTTGAATAGGCCCAAGCAAAGATGTCAACAAACTCTCTCAAAAGGACTATAAAAACTTCACTTTCCTCCTTAATGAAGGATGTACCTAATTTGATCCAATTTGGGTTGTCTAGATTCCCGATGTTGAATTTCGTAATATATTTTACTAGGAGAGTCATGTCATCCTCCAAAATGCCTGACAAGGATGTGAATTGGCCTACAATGGAAAAGTCCTCTAGTTGGAATGATTCTTTGAGCTCTCCTAAGCAAGATGAATCTAAGTCTCCTAATGGTAATGATGGCCATGCCACAAATATTGTAAGAAATTCCTAGGCAATCCAATCAAAGGCATGTTGTTATATTGAATTGAAATCGAACCTAAAACCAAGTTCATCATTGGTGGTCTCCTAAGCTTCATTAGAAGAAAGGTGATTACCCCATCTAATGGTACTTGAAATAGGATTTTACCAAAAGACTGACCTCTCTCTTTAATTTTACCATGGTGCAAAATCACCTCAAAGAGGTTTTCACTTTGGGATCTCAATGCTTTATTCTTTTGTTTTTGGCTAAGGGTATTCACCCATTCTCCAAAATAGGCTACAGGACTCAATTTGATAGAGAACCCCTATTTGTGGTCTTCCAATGGAATATTGTCTCTTAGGCCTATAAAATTGTAAAAGACCTCATCATTCTCAAACTCATCTACATGCACTATTGATTCTTGTTGGTCTCAGTCTATAAGTTGAGGATGATAAAGGGGAAGCGTAGAATGTTAGATTATTGGGGTAATGGTACAAATGATATGTGGTTCAAACAAGTTGGTATTGGCAAGGTCTTCATAAAATCTATGATCAGACTCTATTTCATTGCCAACATCATCATCACTAGTCATTGGCATTAGAACACGAATAAGATACATGGGGTCACCCTTAGGTGGTTTGAATATGAGACCATAAGTTCCTTTGTATCTAGTCATAGAAATAGGCTCAAGAGTACCTTGTTAGTTTGCCCCCAGACCTTCTCCTTCATAGGCTTATTTATCCATGATCCTATTAGGGATGGGATATTTGGCATTTTTATAGCAATCAACCAATTTGTCATTATATAGCCAGGAATCATCATTGGCCAGTGGGTCCTTTTTTTGGAAAGTGGATGGTGTGAAAATAACAGGTATTGTACTATGAAGTTTACCTTTTCCCTTTCATTTCCATTCCATGCAAGATGATTGAGCTTTAGGTCTTTCCTAGGACTTGGGGTTTTATGGAAGGTTGACAATGTGGAATGTGTCATGATTCAAATACTCTCTTGGACCATTGTCTGAGATGGTAAAATGATTGGACATTTCAAGAGGAGGAGTATGTGAAGATGAGGCAAGGCTAATTGGGTCTATGCAATTGGCCTCTGTAAATTTGACAAGTATCTTTTCATCTTTGTCCTTCTTGGGTAATGGGTCTAAGCCAAAGCAGTAGTTGTAACTTTCATACTCAACCTCTAAATGTTTGTAGTGTTCATATGGTTGTTGATCTCCATGGATGGTGACATCTATCCCTAAGTGATGGAACTTGATACACTATTGTAATATAGAAGGGATTGCATGAATTTTATGTATCCATGGCCTACCCAAAAGTAAATTGTATTATAGATCTAGATCCAGAACATGACAAAGTGTATCATGGGTCAAGGGCCCAATAATCACTGACAAGATTATAGTTCCTTGTGATTCCCACTCTTCATTATCTAAGGCTTTGATAGTAATATTTTTTGGGTTTAGATTGGCCACTGTATATCCTAGATTTTTTATGAACTTTTGAGACACAATATTCAAGCATGTCCATTGTCTATGAGGAGACATTTGACTTTATGCCACATAATGACAAATTCAATGTATAATGGGTTGTTATGGAGAGGGCCAAGGAATGACATATCACTTTGGTTAAAGGTCAATTGTTAGCCTGAGGCTGGGTGTCCAAACAAATCTTGGAATTTGTTTAGGGTTATGTCATTTAGAACTTGGGATTGGCCTGAGTTTTATTAGGATATTACTGTGGATAGTATACACACATAATAAATCCAAAATGGAGATTTATGCAGGCATCTTCTAGAGTTATTCCATAATGTCATATGTCTTTTCCTTAACAGTGGTAAATTGCTTGCTCCTAGCCAACACAATAGGTTGGATAAAGTCATTGGAAGGAGGTTGTGAGCCCAATATGGTAATCTTAGACTGCTAAGTTGTGATTTCATAATCCAGATTGGATACAAGACCATTACAACTTGATGATGATGGAGATGGGCTAGACAAGATAAGTCTCAATTGTCAGTGCACTTGGTTATGGTCATGGGGTAATGACGAGTTATCAACATAAGGTCCTGAAATAATAATCCCTTGTTATTGTTACATTTGGTTGTGGTCCTAGGTCAAGGAAGGATTACTGGCATATGTAGGTTGATTGGTATGGTTAAGCAATAGTCTTGGTTTATTGGCGCTTGGTTTATGATTAATGATAATATTAGAAACATGACCTCCTGTAATATAACCTACAACTTTATTTTAGTCATGTGCAATTATGTGGTAAGTCTATTGGTTTTTGGGGTCATTTTGGCCTTGGTTCCTCCCATTCGGTTGACATTATTATTACTGATTATTTTATTATTATTATTGTTTTTGATACTATTGTTGTTATGGTCTTCATTATTTTTGTTACTAATTATTAGTTTTATTGTTAGGTTGTGGAAAAGGCTTTTGGTAGATACCTAAATTCTAATTTGATGTAAATGCTCTATTATATAATTGAATCTCCCCATTTTGTAGCATATTTTTGATGAGGTCATTCAATTTTACATAACAACATATAGAATGTCCATAAACATGATGGTATTCATAAAACTCATGCTCTCTATACTAGTATAGATATGGTATGCCCTCAAGATAATGCTTTGGGATTGGACAAATAATCATGTTGGCCACATCTAGCTTATGAAACACTACTTCAATGGGTTCACTAAGGTCGTTGAAGACTCTAGGAGTTGGTATCTTATTGGAGGAGGGGTTTACAAGGGTAGTGGTTGATGTGTTTGAGGAATTGGTCTAGGTTGTTGTGTAGGCTATGCTTGCTGATTAGGATATTGATTAGGAACAAGATGCATTTATGGCATAGGCTAAACATATGGTGTTTACACCATTTAGACATGACATGACTTAGTTACTCCATTACCAATAAAATTCTTGTTGTGGTTGTATGGCTTAGATTTTTCATAGTTGTTAGCTTGAGCTGGTGCTGATGCTTGCACTTGGACTTGGTTAGGGATTTGACTTCTAACTAAAGCCTTGGTTTTGGTTCTAATTTTGATTTGAGGAGCTCAACTTGATAATCCACTTGTTAATAAGGGCCCTTTCAATCTATAATTTGTTCTTAATAATCTCTTTAAATGTATGTGCACACTGAAGCTCCAAATGATAGGATATCTTAATGTGTAAATTTTTGGTAAACACAATGACCAATTATTTGTCCATTAAGTTATGGGTGAAGAAACTAACAAGCGCTCTCCATCTCTGTAAGTAGCTTGAAAATCTCTTACTATCTTTCTATTTGGCCTGAGTCAAATATATTAATGAAATCTCATGTTTGAGATTATAGAATAAGTGTTGCACAAACTTGTATAAGAGATCATCAAAATTAGATACTAATTTTTTTGACAACTTGGGGAACCACTCCAAATTCTATCCAACTAAACTTCAAGGGAATAAAAGGAGTAGGTAAATGTCACTATAGGCCATCGGTTGGCAAGTGACAAAGAACTATGTCAAATGGGCCTTATGGCCTCTTTTACCCTTGTACTTGTCAAATTTTAGTGGTTCGTACCATAGAGGAAATGGTATCTGAAGATATTCCATGTTGAAAGGGTATGAACACACATCTTCTAATTTGAATTTCTTGGTTTGATTTCTTGCTTGAATAGCGGCAATTACATCCTTCATTTGTTATAATTCTTGGGCCAAGAAACTTGATGGCACATTTGGTTGAGGTAGTGGTTGGGTGGTTAAAGGTGGATTACCTTGACCAAGGTATAATGGAGGAATGGTTTGTTTTGGAATGTTGGTTTAATGGGTGAACTGACTAGGAATATGCATCTACAGATTGGGATGCCATTGTTATAATTTCACATGCAATTGATAGATATTCTAGTCTAAATTCAGTATATGGCCTTGGTTTTGAGGGAATTATGGTTGAGATAGAATGATATGGATTTGTGAACTATATTGTGCCTACTGAGGTTGGGTAGGGACTTGTCGACTAGCTGAACTTGGCTAAATAAAGGGAACTTTTTGTGGACCAAGGCCTTATCTTTGAATTTGTGGCACATGCTAAGTAAAATATAATTATTGCCTAATTGGTACTTATTGGATAGTGGTACCTCTATGTTGTGAAAAAAACTTTTGTAAACTAGATGCTTGTTGGATGTCTGGAATTTGTCTTTGACCAATAAAAATATGTTGTTGAATAGAAAATGTTTATGATTGTAGAGGCATATTGGTCTATGACTATTGAGGTACGTTTGTCACTACCTATTAAGGTGGAACATTTGTTGCTACCTATTGAGGTGGTGTAAGGTTTTGATTATATTATGGTGGTAAACTATATTGTGCCTATTATCATGGAATATTAGTCACCTCATGTCGAGGTGGGATAACATTTGTCACTTGTTGTTGAGGTAAAGTATTAGTTGGTGCTTGGTTACTTATTCCCTATGGTTGCATACTTGAAGAAGCAACTGGTTAAGGATTAGAAGTAACTTTTTGTGGTTGGTAAGTAGGAGTTCCTAGCCCCTCTTAATATGAACCACTCATGGTATGGACTAAAGGCACTTATTGTTGTGAAGCACTTGTTGGTGCATTTAGCTCACCTTGGCCTAGATTGGAATACACTTGTTTGTTATATATAGTATTTGGCACATTGTCTTGTGTAGAGGCTACAAATACTTCTTCTATTAAAGGGACATTGAACATGTCACCTATCAAAGTACTTTGGGAAAATGGGTCTACACCCATATTAGCTTGACCTGTCAAACCGACTAGGACTCCTGTTGAAGGAGTTAACTGTATGAGTAGAGTATTCAACATGGCTATGGCATTGAAATTATGTGCTAGGTTAAGATATGTTTGATATGCTTGTTGCATTTGTGCAAATTGGTCCTCCATGGGGCCCTTTCCTCTTGCAAGCATATTTGGGTCTTGGTATAGAACTAACATGAGCACTTAAGGATAACTAATAGAGGCTTGTTCTATATTTTGGGTATAAGGCATGCTGAGAGGCATTCTGACTAGGATAATTAGGTTATCATGGGGCAAGTCTACTGGAAAATTGGCCCCTACTTTCATGAATTTGATTAAAACCTCATCCTTTTTTTCAATTAAGTGACAATCAAACAAATATGGGACATATGTCGATGGTATAATAACATAGTATGGTTGTTGTTGAACTTGTTCCATAACTGATGACACACTAAATAGATATTATGTTGTTTGATCTTGGTCTTGTTCTAAATATGGAGGTGTGTTAACCAAGTAATGCACTAATAGATCTCAAATTTGTTCTACATATTGAGTAGTGTAAGGAGGATATGGGTCCTTCTCAAAAACCTCATCATCACCATATAGGTCTTGAATAAAGTTATCATTCGTGACCACATTATTGTAACCTGAATATATACATAGCTCTACTATGAGTGTAACAAGACATATCAAAATTAATAATTAATGCTTCATGAATAAAAGGTCTAGAGTTTTACAAACTCTTTAAAATGTGGTCTAAATGGTAAATGCTCTAAAATCTTGGTTCAATCAGTCTAAACTTGAAATGGCTAGAAACTTTGTCTAAAAAGCAAACTTGGTCTGAAAACTTGGCCTATGAATGGATCTATTTTCCAAATTCATCAATGATAAACTCGGTCTAAAATTTCCTCAAGGTCTAATGTCACATGCCTCACACAAAAGGTCAAGTGAAAATACAAATATGACTGCCAATCTTGGTAAAAGTTTTTCAAATAATTCTAATCTAGGTCTAAAATAGAAAAGGTTGCCAGGTCTTTGGGAACAAGGCACAAAGCTAGGCTCAAAACAGATTAGGTCTAAAATAAGAGGTAAAATGCTAAGTCTTTTGGAAACATAAAACAAAATCCAGGCTTGGAAACAAAATTAGGTCTAAAAACAAATGGAAATTATTAGGTCTTTTAGATACACGACACAAAATCTAGACTTTGAAAACACAGTAAGTCTAAGATATAAAAAGGTAAAATGTTAGGTCTTTTGGAAACACAACACAAAAGATAGAATTGGAACACACTATGTCTAAAATACAAATAAGAATTTAATAGGTCTTTTGGAAACATGGCATAAAAGATAGACTCAAAACAAGTAGGTTTAAGAATGAAAGGGCAAAGTGCTAGATCTTTTGGAAAGACAACACAAAGCTAAACTTGGAACAAACTAGGTCTATAAGGCAAGATAATTAATCTAATAATTTTAAACACTTGGACTCAAACTAGGCATTCATATTTAAACACAAACTTGACCTTTGGCAAAAGACATCAGACTTTAGGCACACGAAAGATAGGCCACTTCCAAAATCTAGGCATAAAGATCACTAAAGCAAGCAAGGAATTAGTCCAAGTTACACAATCCAAAAGTGAGAGGTAAATATCTAAGCCAAAATTGCATAAGGCATAAGTCATAAACCAATCAACGCTTGAAACTGAACTTAAGAAGACCAATTTTGAACTTATTTTAAAATAATTGGTTCTCAAATAGACAACAAGCTAGACCAAAATAGATGGCATAATGGTATTAGGCATAGACCAAAAAGGTACACATTGTTTTGAAATTGATTGGACACAAGGCAAAAGTCTTTGAAATAATGCGAGAAATGTAACAATGTTATCTCACTCAAAAGGTATAATAAATGATTTATTTCAAAAACTCTAAGGTAAGGACTTGGAACAAAATGGGCAGCGTAACGACACCCCTTTTAAATAAGTGACACATACACACACAATTTTTTTGATAAATGACTAAGAAAAAGTATGGAATCAAACAGATAGCATAACACCTCTTTAAAAAAAGAGTGATGTGTAAACATGACTTGTTTTGGATGTGGTTTAAATAAACAAATAGTTTTGACTCAAAATAATGCAAGTAAAAATGAAAGACACAAAAACACCTTAGTGTATTATCCTAATCCTAAAAACTGACAAGGTGGCTTTGTACTATCAAATTACATCTATATGCTTGATCTTGAGAGGAAATAATGTTGTTAATCCAAAAATTTAAATGCACATGAAAAGTAGGGTTTTTAAGCCCCCTCTTCTCTCAAAAGTTCATACAGTGACATAGAACTTTGGGCTACTCACCCTGTATTGACAATATATCTGTGACAAGTAGGGGTTATCTAAAAACTATAATTTTTGCATGTTCTAAATGGTTCCATATGTGTGATTAACACTAGGGCACAACACATCATTTGGATCTGCATTAATTGACTTGTTTTGAAAAGGTTTTGTCTTTTTCACAACCACTACATCCATCAATTGCTCAGTGTAGTATGATGTCTGAGTTAAGCCTACGTTTCGAGGTAGTCTCTTACTAATAGAGATTGTTTAACTGCTCAATTAAACATCCTAGTAAGTTGACCTCAATTTATATACCCCTACCATGGAGTGGGGTTAAAGCGATGTTGAGAGATGAATTCCTGAGTTAATGCTTCCATAGAGAACTTATGGGGAGGCTATGAACTCCTACCCACAAGCCAAGATACAAGAAATAAAAAGATAAAAGGATTTTAGAGTCATTTTAGGGTAACCCAAGTCATTCAAATCTTTGGGAGTGCCTTAGTGACATTCCATCTATGCCTGGACTAAGTGATAAAAAGTAAAGGACAAAGCATTTTTGATCACCTGAGTTCGCTAAAGGGGACAAGGGAAGAACACACATGCTAAATCAATTTTATGAAAACAACACAACAAATAAGTAAAATGATAAATAAGAAATCTCTTAAGAGTGTTTAATTTAAGTTTGATTTTGTTTTTAGAGCACCAAGTGAAATATGATGTGAAGTTTAGCCCTTTGGCATTCGTTTGAATTGTGAACTTTGAAAAAATGAAAACAAAGCAAGTAAATGATTTTTAAACACCAAATGTAAATGTGATTTGATCTTAAAGTGTTAAAAACATCTTTCCTTGGTCTTTGGGTCATGAAAAAAGTGTTAGGGGGTCCTTGTACTTAGAAGCTAAAATCAAGTGAGTAAATGACAAATGAAATTTAGCTCTTAGTTTTCTTATGTTTTTTACACAATGCAATATGACAAATACATAGAGCAAAATTACCACTTTCCTAAAAAACCACAACTGGTTAGTCAAAATCAAATTTACCTGTAAAATAAATTGTGAGTGTAAAATCATAAGTGTAAAATCACAACTACACAATGCAAAACCGCATATTACAAGGTCAGTAATGTAATTGTTAAGGCAAAAATGCAAATAAGAATACGAAAATGCATATAGACATGCAAAAATGCAATTGAGCATGCAAAAATGTAATTGAGTATGCAAAAACATAATTGGGCATGTAAAAATGGAACTGGGCATGCAAAAACACAACTAGGCATGCAAAAAAGCAACTAAACATGTGAAAATGCAACTAGGGGTTGCAATAACATGTTTTGTAGGGTTAATACCACAATTCACTTGTAAAACACACTTAGTTAAGGCAATAACGTATATCTTAAGGAAATAACACATATATTAGTGTCAATATTGCCTTTACCTAGTGTATTATCACAATTGCAATATCACAACTCCATAGTGCATTATCACTTTTACTAAGTGCAAAAATGTAACTCCCTAGAGCAATATTGCAACTTTCTGTGTCTCGATCGTGAGCTTCAACTTTTCACTTTTTTGGTCATCAAGTTAAGAATTTGACATGAAAAACGTTAGAAAGAGGTCCTAAAAGGCCATGAGAAGAACTTTGTGAGGTGCACATTCTACTGGATGTGCCATTATGTAACATAAGATTAGAAATAAAATAATTAGTTTCTTGTTAGTGAATAAAATTCAATCAAAACAAATTCAATGCAAACTAACAATTCTTGCCTACATGCTAGGGTGATCATAAGTAACAATAACACAATTAAAACACAACTAGAAAACAAAAGAGAAACTCCCTTTCATCCTCCTTGTAGCTCCAAATTTGCTTGTTTGATGAAACTATGTGCTCAAAAACTCATTGTCAATGAAGCTCCATTGTTCCACTTCTCCTTGGCATCTTGGCTTGGCTTGGGTTGGCTTGGCAAATGGGCATGGTAACACCACAATGAAGTGTTTTATAGGTATTTTGGCATAATAACATTGTACTAGAAAATCTTCTGGATCAATGGGTGAAGCCTTATATTTATAGCCTCCAAAAGTAACTCTAACCCAAGTGTAGTTAGGTTAGAGTTAACCATGATTGAGTTCAAACTAACCCTAAGTTGAGTTAGGCTAACCATGAGGGTTATGTGAGAGACATAGGTCAAAATGATTATGTCTTCCGCCCAATCCAAATATTTTGTAAGTGGTTTGACAATTCACAAAAGTAATGATGAATAACCCTGACATTTTATATTTTTGAATTTTCTTCTTTAGATATTCATTAATTGAAAATGGACTATTTAACTATGCTCTTAATTTGATTTACTTAGCTAATTCATTTTGCTTAGCACTTTAGGAATTGTTCAAGTGCCCTACTTAATGGGTCCAAAGGCCAAACTACTAGTTGTTAGATCACAAGATGACTATGGATGAATATGTGAGAGGTTATTATTGTGTACAGGATAATACCCCAAATAGGGATGCCTCAACACGATTCTGAGCACTAAAGTTCAATGTGTGGATTAAATTGAGACGTTCAATGATTCTTAGGCTTTATTTACATTATTTGGTAGAAATCAATCTGAAGTCCGGTTGGAAGCCAATTATGGCTAGAATGGAGTGTCTACAATAAGGTATTAAAAGAAACCCAATAAAATATAAATGTAGATAAGAAAAATAAAGGAAAGTTCAAGACTAATTGGTTGGATCCCTTCGTTATCATAGAGAAATTGGGTTCAAGGGTATATTGACTAGCTACATTTTAGAAGGCAAACCTAGAAATAATTCAATAAATATCATGGATATATGATGATTTCATACTTGAGTTTTGATTTTTACTTCTTGATTGTTCCTTTTTTATTGACATGCCATTTTCTTTGTGCTAATGGTTTTCATAGATGTCATTTTTCATTTGGCTCTAATTGTTTCATTCGATTTTTCCTTTGTGCCTTTGTATCTTTTTCTTATTGTCTTTCACATTATTTTATTTTATTTTATTTTTGTGTTGACATGTATCTCAGAGTCTATTATTCTCCATGATTCATATTATGTAGATGTTTTTTGTCATTTTTTATGTTTCCATGATCCATATCAAACATACATTTGGGAAAATGACCCTTGTTTTTTCCCTACTTCATCAATTATATGTTTCCCATTAAGGGAAAAGATACTTGTACACCTATAGAGACTATATCTTACCCATCTATGGATATCATAGCCAATTTGATAAAAAAAACTTGGACATAGACTCCAATTGGTCAACATCTATTTATACATATTTTCACATTGATGTCTTACTTATATAACTTAGACTCAGACACACTCATGATGATATATTACTTATATGACTTAGACTTAGACATGCATGGGTCAACATCCTTTACATACATACTTTCGTGATCACATCTTACTATGTTACATATCATTTTTTTTTTCTATTTTATACATAGTATGTGTAATCCCTTTCTTTTGATATATGTGATTTACACATTTATCTCGCACCTCAAAAGGAGGGAATACGATCTACGTATTTTACCTTTCAAAGAATTCAGTTACATGATAGTACACAACATACTTTCCTTGCTCCCGTATATGGAACTAATCACTTGATGGTGCATAGCAACATATACATAGTCATAGATACAAGAGCGAGAATGTTTGTTCTAGGATTTTCAATTTTTTTTGATGATGTGAGTAAGGTAGCCTCTCTTTTCTTTTGTCTTTAAGATCACTAACATTCTTATATGATCCCTCTTAGGTACATTTTTTATTTTGCTTTGTTATGTATGCATAAGCAACGTCAAAGTGGCCCATTATGTAAATAATTGATTTTGGTCTAGGGGTGGTTTTAGATGTCAAATCACATTGTTATAGGGTACTTGTGTGTTTTTCAATTATCATTTCATATTAGGCTCTTATTGACACACATTTTTTGTGTCCTTAACCCCATTTGATTTTATTTCCTTTTTTGTCTCTCCTCCATATCTTTCTCTTTCTCCCTTTGCATTTTTGCTATTTTCTCAGCTTTGACCAAGAGTGTAGTAGTACACCTTTGGTTGACCAAAATCATAACAATGTCCTTGTCCCTCTTTTGTGTGGGTCATGTTGGCACTTCGCTTTTTGTTCCATATGATTTGTGCTTTCTTTCTCTCCTTTTAACACCCTTTGTGCATCGGCTTGCACTTCAATAGGGCTTGATTTGAATTTGAGAAGTGTTAGTGCATATAGAAAAAGGGGATTGAAAAATAGATATTCATAAAAAGGTAAAGATTGATAAGAAGTAGTCTAGCATTTGATTTGAAAAGTAGAATTGAACTGCTAGAGCAAAATTTTGATTTGGAGTCCTCATACTACATTATTGCCATTTGCTAATGATAGTGAAAATTCATATAAAGATTACGGAATTGCACCCGCAATTTCTTCTTGAGCTATATCGAGTGTTAGTTTCAAACTTTTCCAAAATTAGGTATAGCAAAAATGAACTGGTTTTGATACTATGAATCTTGTTAAATATTTACATCATGGTTATTTGTGGTGTAATAAATAATAGGCCTGCCCCTGATCCATGTGATGTAAATGACCCATCAAAATACAGCGTTCAGTGCTACTCCTCAAGAGGTGTTTCTATGATGGTCATAATGGATTCTGTTGACGCAGGAAATTGCACCCTTTGACATGAAGTCGAACTCCTGTCTTCTCCTCACAACATGAAACTCCCCTCTCGCCTATGGGACTGGCGAATCTAGAGGGGAGAGTCTCTAGATAAGGGCTAGCTCCCTTTGATGTATCATGTTTGTTTCAGCAAGTGCAGAATACAGGTATATATATATATATATATATATATATAAACTGGGGGGATGAAAAGGGAGGAAAATACAGGAAAATAAACTACTCTAAGGAGGTGATACACCAAAAAATAGGTCGACCTTCACACATCCACATTCAGAATCAGACAAAAACAACAAGACATACACTTCAAGCTCGGCAGAAGGACTACACTGCAAGAGAAAGACAGGGAGGTTCTCATGAAAACACAAAAACAGAGACTCACCAAGGTGTTGTACAATACACACTGTAAGTGACTTCCCTTGTTTTATACTTCCAAAAAGAGCTCTTCTCCTGTAAGCTGCAAACTAGCGCCTTGTAGATAATTGGTCTGTTGGTGTTGAACCTATGAGAGCATCAAAGATAATGACTAAACACAAATAACACTCAAAACATACACATAATATCTATCCAAGATGGAGGCAAAACTGTATTTTTATTGATTTAGGTGGAAATTTTAGCAGAGCTACGCTTTGTAAAAATGTGGAAGATGATTACAAAACGACCAAGTTCGCAATATATATGGAAAGTCCAAGAGGCTCATTTGGCGCTCATTGGTTACAAGTGGCCTATTGCGTCTATTCATGAAAGGAAACAAGTCGCTCAAAATCATTAATGAATTGTGCACTTTGTCCCCTTGAAAACTGCCTTTGTCAAAGTTAATACGCGATTTGCCTTCTCATTTAATGAAAAATAGAGAAAATCGGTTGCTTTACCAGTCGCTTGCGTCCCAAATGATCAATTCGCTGGCACTATTTCACCTACTGGAGTCGCTTCTCAGATTAGCGCCAGTTGGACTGACTGCTTACTCATTCCTTGCTTGTCGCTTTGGTTTTCCTCTATTTTGTATTATCTGGTTCATTTGGCCCGTGGGGCGAACATTTAGGCGAGTCGCTGCGTTTTGAGCTCCTTTCCATGTTTAGCGCTCTTTCGTTTGAAGGCAAACGGCTACTTTACTTCATTAATTTTGACGTCCTCTAGGACGTCCTTGGGCTTTATGAATTGTTCTGCGGCTTGCTGGCTTTGGGCCTTCTTAATTTCTTCGCGGGCACTCTTTCCTTGTATACTTTGGCGGGTCGCTTGGCTCTTTGAACTGCTGCCGGGTCTTTGAATGTTTCTGCGGACTTTTGTCTGCGGACAAAAGTCTGCAGAAATTCTGTCCGCCTTTGCCTTTACTTGAAGCTTAATGTGTTAGCGGCCCGAATTTCTTAGTCGACTTCGAACAAATTGAACTTTGAACCTGAGCTTTAAACTTACCCGGGTCCTCTCCTTTGAAGTGCCGGCCCTTCGGAAGGGCACTGAGCCTTTGAACTTACCCTTCGGTTCAAGGGCATGCCCTTGAACCAAGCTTTGAACCAGGGCGTTGAACCAAGCCGTTAAACTCTTTATTGAACTGAACCCGTTGAACCAAAATGGTTCAACAGTTCAATCGTTGCGCGCCAATGACTGCTGAACCGGATCCGATGGCCTTCTTCGTTGAATTGAGCCGTTTGAACCAAAATGAGAAAACATTGGCATTGAAGTTCTTCAACCTGGAAACACTGTCTTCGAAAAGCGAATAAAGAAGGTGAACGATTTTTTGGCCTGGGGCAAAAATTGGTCAACAGATTCATCTAGGAATTGAAAAATGAGTGGTTTGGTATTTATAAGAGGAGCTTCAACAAGATGGTCTACACGTATTTGTCCCTTTATGGCCTTCTAGTGTTAGTTTCAAACTTTTCCAAACGTAGGGGTCTAGTTGAGACAAGCCCCTCAATGATTACATTATTTTTAAATGTTTTACAAAGTGTTGGGAGCTAATTAGGGTTTTAAGAAAGGAGATAAATTTTTCAATGATCTACCAAAAAAATATACTAAAATGGGTGAAATTTTAAAATTGAAGATCATAATTACCAAATTTATTTTGGGAAAGGACATAATGATCAAAAGCATAACAATATGCTTTATTGGTCTAACCAAGAACATAACATTCCACTCTTGGTCCAATTTTTACAATTATTAGTTTGCTCTATAATTTAAGAGTTACGTTATTCTTGATTCTTAAATCTAGTTTCAATTGATTTTAGTATGCCCTGATTTCTTTTAGCTTGTATAGTTTTGTCATGAACTCTACAAAATCCAAACAAAAAACAACAAAACCTTTGAAAAAAAATTTCATAAAAAAGTTGTTATATAGATAACTCACGTCAGATTCTATAATTCATCATCAAAATGAGAACTGAATGAGTTAAAAAAAAGAAGTTATTTACTAACATTTCTTAAGAGTCTAACCTTTTCAAAAACCTAATATTATAATTCCCTGTTTCAAATATACTAATAATGTTTGAGAAATCTGTTGTGTACATGATTGAAATCCGTTGTGATCATGCTGCAAAAATACAAAGTTCAAAGCTTCAAATATCTCGTAATACTAAATATTTAACACCATTTCTTTTCTCAAAGCGAGAAATTTTCTTCAAGATATCATAAAATGAATACCTGTCCTGTAACACACAAAAGGAACACAGAAAGTAAGTCAAATCTAATCTTTCTACGATAAACAAACATGATTAATGACTTCAAGCTTCCACAATTCATAATTGTTGAAAGAAATAAAGAACGGGGTGAACTTCATTTTTTCATTTTACAAACATAACTATTAGAATGGATACAGAAATTCAATTGTTCCCATTAAGGAAAATTGCAATGTGTTAACAAGGACATTATAAAGGGAAGAGTTTAAATGTGAGTTGATATAATTCGCCATTACTGGCATGAAATATACAGTACATACCCCTTGTGTCTTAATTCTGGACCTGAATTTCGTCGAAAGTTGATGTGTGGTTGTAGGACCCATTTGTCTCAAAAAATTAAGCAATTCCTCCTCTGTCACTGTCCCTGTTTCTTGTGCAACTGTGGCCGTGTCAGAAGTGGGCAGTACATGCTTCCCTGAAGTTGAAACATTTTGTGATCCGGGCATTCCCTCATCTCTTAAAGTGGTTGTTTCCGTAGATTTTGAATCCTGTTACAAAAAGTTCAGAGCTTCAGAATTGAAGAACCCAAAATAATGAACATACTTCGCTAAGATCCGTGGAAAGATGCCACACAACAGTTCCAAAGGGACTGAAAATGGTAATATTTTTTGTTGCTCTATCTATGAGAAGGCTTAAATCTTAGGAAGAATGATCAAAACACACTTGTGAGAAGAGTGAAAATGCATACATCTCTGTCTACATTATCATTGTCTAATTTGGATCGTCTTTCCAACAACAACTTCATCTCTTTTCCAGATGGGCTTAGGCCTTGACCTTCCTCTTCATTACCTTCATCTTCATCCTGCAATATCCAAATGTAAAAGATAAAATACTCGAGCATAATCTCAATACACTAATCAATGTCATTTCACTTATAATTTTGCAAGAAACACAAATGATCTGAAACCCAAGAAAATGATGATTGATAGAATTATCTGTTAACCCTCAAAGAGACTAGAGGCATGCGTCAGAAGAAATCTAGGTATCCCTTATCTATCGCAATTTTGTAAGTTCAATGAAATCGTCAAATCTATCACTGAAATACACTTGAAGAGTAGTTCTTACAACTATCATTGAGCTGCCCTGTTGGACAAAGATCTGCTGCTACCGTACATCTTGTAACCGGCTGTCAAATCACTATTTTTCAACTGTCGTCAACCTTGAGGGCTAGGTTCATCTATATCTGAAATACACAAGAGTTTCACAAGTGTTGTAAAGATCTTTTGTTGTCATTTTTTCCCTTTCTTTCTCCATTGGACCTCATATCCTCCACTTTCTTATATCAGTTTCTCTAGAGGGTACTCCTTTCCCGGCACCCAGCTGCTGGTTTCGCAGTGTCAGTCTCCTTGTCTA
The DNA here is from genome assembly GCA_037957365.1 of Torreya grandis. Taxonomy (NCBI): domain Eukaryota; kingdom Viridiplantae; phylum Streptophyta; class Pinopsida; order Cupressales; family Taxaceae; genus Torreya; species Torreya grandis. The sequence continues at coordinate 4,729,642 of JARHVA010000384.1, forward strand.
GAAAGAAAGTAACCCATGGGCACTTGGAACCTCTTGCCTGCAGAGAGCTCACTTATCACTGAAATTAAATTTTTATTCTGTAATCATTTTTCAGACATGGAGCATTTTGAAGGTTTTGAATCTCAAGCATCTCTCTTCCCAAACTCTTTTTTATTTTCAGTTTGGAAAGGAAAATTGAATAAGGGGTTTTTCTTCATTATGTTTTTGGTTTGTCGCTTAGTCTAAAGTTAAACTTCTAGGGAAAGGAAAGAAATTGGGTAGAGATAGGGTTTCTCCCCCTATCCCTGTATTTTTCAGTCAAAGAAAAGGAAAAGATATCGCTCTTCTTTCATTTCTGTATTTTCTTTTGCAGACAAGTCACTTACATCACTTGTCCAGGTCATACCCCTAGAATCTACTAGTGCCCTTCAAAACACAGATCCTTGTCTTCTCTCCTTTCTTGTCTTTTTTATGTCTCACACCTCCTCTTGCTTCTCTTCTTCCTATATTTTCTATCCTCGTCTTCCTTAGGTCACATTAAAATTAAGTAGCCTTCTTGCTGCCGTACAAGGTTGAAACCTGGAAGGAAAGACATTCTCTCCAAAATCTCCCTATGTAACACACAGCATTCTACCCATTACTCTTTTCGGATACTGCAGAGATTTGTCAAAAGACTCTTCATTGGGATACCAGGAAAGGCATCAAATCCAATCATCAATAGTTTCAAACAAAAGCCAGAATTCCCAAAGAACGATGGACCATCTTAAAAAATATGAGTCAGTTATTGAGAGAGAAAATCCAAATATATTTTGAGACAATTTTAAGCTTCATACCACCTTTGGCTTCACAATTTCTAGTACCAAACTATAAAGGGAACTTTCTGATGGAAAAAATCCAAATAAATGACATGTAAGGGCCTTCGATCAAGCTTTAAATTTCAATGCCCCTCCAAATATTGATGTACAAACTATCAAACAAGTGTTCCAGAAGCACCAACCTACTACGGAAGAAGGTCAGCTAGCAGTGAATACTAAAAATCAAATCCTAGCCGGCAGTATTTTAAAGGATGGTAGATTGTTGACATCAGAAGTACCAGATATTCAACAACACTCATCATTCCTAGGGCTACATCCATCTCATTCTTGTTGAGGGAAGATGAGCTAAAGCATTCTTTGTTCTCTAGTTCTTGACCTGGTTTTGCTGCTAACCTTGATTTATTTTGTACTTGGTCCTCTGTTCAGTCCATTGATCACTTTGGTCATCCATGACCAACATGTCAAAGTGAATATCAACAAATTCTCGTTGAGAAACATAATCCAAGACAGTATTTTACAAGAATATCTAATCATGCAAAAATATTTGCATTGATAGCAGCTAAATTATGACCAGCTCCTTCTAACTATGAAATTAGAAGCCGGAACATCCTAGAGAAAAAATATTATTTGGATGCAACTAAACCTGCTTGATTTCTCGTGGAGCTGGAATTTCTGAATTTGATTTATCTTCATCTTTGGTGTCACTCCCAACTGCTTCATCATCGTCTGTGAATACTTCTTCATGCTCCCAATCATCACCTAGAAACCAATTGCATATTTTCAGAGAAAAGTAAGAAATATCATAAAAATGTTATAGATTGAAAATGCAGACCGAGAGTTTTCAGCTTAAAGCAAAAAACGACTGAAATGTGAAAGTTTCGTCTTTGGTGGAAATAAATACACGCATTTTTCAAACTATTTCAAGAACCTTTTCGTGGATGACAATCCACATTTTTTATGATTTATTCTCTTCGGTGTAATTTGAACACTGCATTCTTTATGCTCTAATTACATCAAACATCAGAAACAATTCCAATTACCTCATTACCCACTTAGCATTTTATATGTAATTAGAGAAATTCAATAAACGATTTTTTTCAGTAATACAAATCATGTACTGAACTTCAAAACTTTCATCTTCAGTATAGCTGCTTGATAATTTGTTCAGAAAAGATATTTATGAGAGAATTGCAATGCATCTTTGTGCCATTATGTAATGCACAATCCGGTTTACCGTCAAGAAAGACGGTCCACTGTTCATGTAGTGTCCAAAGATGGCTCACTGCACAGATTCACAACTACATCGTGTAGGATAAATGCTCACAAAAGCAGAAGCTATAGAAGTTGAGAGTAAATATTTAAAGAGCTCTTGTTGACATGGAAGTCTCAAAACAAACCATTCGAAAATTTGGACATGAACTGCAAATGTAAGGAAAATTAAAACTACAGGACACTCATACCCTTTGTTTTAACAATTACATACCAATAATTATATTGTTATCTTTGAATTCTCCTTTAAGTTTTTACCTTAAATTTTCTCTACATGCGGTACACTGCATTAGCTATGAATTAGTAGATAGTTTCCTTTCAGTATCAATAGAATGCACTAGCTAAAGAGAAAGGAAATGGAATTCTCTCAGTACCAATATGATGCATCAGGGTGAGAGTTTGTAGATGGCTCTCTCTCTCTGTATCAGCCAAATGCACTGGCTATATAACTAGGATTAACATTAAATTTCCTATCAGTAGGTAAATTTTTAGGTTTCAGCCTAATGAGTACACCTCAGGCATATGAAATCCCCTTGTGGGAGAAAGGTAAATTTACACTTCATCTAATATATGTTGTTCAAATTTTTACCTCTTTGGGTTTCAAATCTCTAACAAAGATCATGGTAACTGACTGATCCATAGAAGGCCAAAGTACATCAGACTTGGAAGAAACCAGTGCAATTACAGGCATGGAATAAAAAAAATCTAGTTACAAGTATATTTCAATTAAACAATGTAAAAATAAAATATAATAGTTAGCTTTAGCTGAAATAAAAATTTCCACTTTTTATGAAGATCAGTAGCTAAGGACTTGCCTTCTTCTATATCATTATCATCTGCATCAAGGTCACCACCACTTCTTCCACCTCTTCTCACCTCTTCTTCCTCGTCATCACCAAAACTTCCACCTCTTCTCACCTCTTCCTCCTCGTCATCACCGCCTTTTTTGTTTAGCTGAAGCCTACATTTTCTTTCCTCTTCTTCATCCTCATCCTCCTCTCCTTTGTCAGAAAGAACATTGTCATCAGCTTCGTCATCACCCTTTTTGAGCCTACCCCTACCTTCCCCACCTTCAAGCTTCTTTACTTCACAATCTTTAGCAGCACCAGCATTTTCTTTTTTCATCATCCATCTAGAAAATCCTTCAGCAGTTCTCCTTCGGTTTTTCATTTTCTTCTCTGCTTCTTCCAAAGAGAGCTGCTTATACTTGGCCACTTTACTGAAATGGTACCTGCCAGAGATTTTATTCCAACCATGAACACTTAAGCTATGCATGAAAAGATTGGACTGTCCAATGGAGAATGGCACCAAAGTTGTATCCATGTTAAATTTACATAAGAAGCCGTTTGTGTGCCCCTTTTATTAAATTAAACATTAAAAAATGAGATGTAGACAATCTATAAATATGTCCTCATATGTAGATTCTGAAAATATTGAACTTCAAACAGACAGACAGGTGTTGAATATGAAAAGACAGCAAAATTAACTTATACCTTGCATCGACAGGAATAGCAAGAAACTCCTTCCCATGGGTCATCAACATGTAGTAAGTCCCTTGCTGTGAACCCACAAGTTTCCCTTGATATTGTTCCCTACCAGTCTCATCTTCTATTATCCATGGCTTATTTTTGTATTTTTCCTGATCAATGACAGTGTAGAAGTATATAGCTGATAAGCATAAAATGCAAAATAAAACTCAAAATTTCAGAGGCATACATCCATACGACATGGAAAAAATAAAGGAATCACGTCATATTTAAAATGCTAAAGAAATTAACATTTCTCAAGAATCGAGGATTTCCATCAATGGCTTATTCTGTTCAGTATCATGTTGAGAAACAACACCTGCATGGCATCTGTTAGCAGGGGACCTTTACGACCTTCCTTATGCATTAACCATTTTTCAGCGGTGCCTTCCTTCTTGGAAAAATCTGGTAATCCATTTTGAAAGGTTCCGATAGAGTAACTTTTATTACTAATGTTACTTGCTCGGACATTATACTCCTGCATAAAGCTCACAGGAATTCATTGTATCAAATATTGCTAATGCTTAACAAACTTAAAACTAAATTCTATGTTTCTGTTGAAACATTTTCCTGCCGGAAATATGTCTTGAACTACAATAGAGCTGCCTGCATAATGATATTTAACTTACATGAATTAGACGCGTAACAGGGACACCACATTCGGAGCAAGCTGCTTTAGCTTCTGCCAAAAATTTTCCACAAGCCAGGCATATAGTCATATGCTTGCAGTTACTTCCATATAAATTTGATTTTTCCCCACATCGATCGCATGATGATTTAAGCACAAGTTCCTCAGACATGATAGCAGTAAAATCTTGCCTTGTAGAGTAGACTTAATAGAGAGAGAATGTTTCTGAAAGGATAAAAATGTGAATGAAACAAATGTTTCAACCCCACAGTAAACTAAAAGAACACATCATATGGAAAGCAAAGATCCTGCAGAGCTTTACAGCCATCGCAGTCATAAGTTCTGAAAATTGTAGAAATCTAACCAGTCAACAAACAACTTGAGAGCGTGAGTTTGTATACAGAGAGTTTGTATATTTTATCAAACTGGACTTCATTTAGCTCAAATTGCACCTTAATTCAAAACGGCTATCTAGGATCATATATGCAACTCACAGGGTCGATTTAGTCCATCTAAATTTCATTTAAATCATTCTAAATTTTGTAATGTGTCCAAATTTCATTTAAATTATTACATTAAAGAATTGGATGAAATAATCTGTCCAAATTTCATCCAAATCATTAGAGACTGCAAAGATTTAGATGAAATTTGGGTAGACAAAAAGATTGTAAAGATTTGGATGAAATTTGGATAGACTAGAAAGATTGTAAAGATTTTGATGAAATTTGGATAGACTAGAATGTATGGAATGATTTGAAGGGAATTTAGATTGACGGAAAAAAAACTAAGAAATTTCTACAGTGCTATCTTACAAAATAGTTAGCCATTTCAATGAAAAATAACAATGTTTCTGAAAGGATAAAAATCTAAAAATTATTGATGTGAATGAAACAAATGTTTCAACTCCACAGTAAACTAAAAGAACACATCATATGGAAAGCAAAGATCCTGCAGAGCTTTACAGCCATCGCAGTCATCTCATAAGTTCTGAAAATTTTAGAAATCTAACCAGTCAACAAACAACTTGAGAGCGTTAGTTTGTATATTTTATCAAACTGGACTCCAATTAGCTAAAAATGCACCTTAATTCAAAACGGCTATCTAGGATTATATAAGCAACTCACAGGTTCACTTTAGTTCATCTAAATTTCATTTAAATCGTTCTAAATTTTGTAATTTGTCCAAATTTCATTTAAATTATTATATTAAAGATTTGGATGAAATAATCTGTCCAAATTTCAAAAGACTAAAAATTTAGATGAAATTTGGATAGACAGAAAGATTGTAAAGATTTGGATAGACTAGAAAGATTGTAAGGATTTGGATTAAAGCAAAGATCCTGCAGAGCTTTACAGCCATCGCAGTCATCTCATAAGTTCTGAAAATTGTAGAAATCTAACCAGTCAACAAACGACTTGAGAGCGTGAGTTTGTATACAGACAGTTTGTATATTTTATCAAACTGGACTCCAATTAGCTCAAAATGCACCTTAATTCAAAACGGCTATCTAGGATCATATATGCAACTCACAGGTTCAATTTAGTCCATCTAAATTTCATTTAAATCATTCTAAATTTTGTAATCTGTCCAAATTTCATTTAAATCATTAAAGATTTGGATGAAATAATCTGGCCAAATTTCATCTAAATTACTAAAGATTTAGATAAAATTTGAATACACAGAAAGATTGTAAAGATTTGGATAGACCAAAATGTATGAAATGATTTGAATGGAATTTAGATTGACAAGAAAAAAACTAAGAAATTTCTACAGTGCTATTTTACAAAATAGTTAGCCATTTCAATGAAAAATAACAAGACGAGAAAAAAAAAAAAAAATCGAAATCAAGATAGCTGTTACAGCAAGCAATTTTATTTAAAATGTCCTTTGTAAGGCGTGCTAAAGATATATACTATTTCCGAAAAACAAAGCAAATAATGAAGATAAAAACTTGAACTTTGAAGATTGTTTCTTACAAACCAAAAAGATGTGTGACAGAAATCTTGTAGAGAGTATATAGCGAGCGACAAAAATATTTTTCGAGCGTTTAAACTGTCTGGTATTTTGAGATATGAAAAACACATTTTCTGTTGTGTTAATGGATGCACCTTCTCTTTATATAGGGTTCCCTCAATTGGATATTCAGCGCTGACATAATTTGAAAAGGATATAAAATAAAAAAAAATGATTTGGTAAATGTTTTCGACTGGAGCTTTTTATTGGAATTATAAATCAGTTTGGGATATAAATGGAAGGCTTAGATTCTTTCAGGAATAAGATCAACAGTCAGCAATTCATATAAAGTTTCTTCTTTAAAAAGTAATTTAAAATTTTAAATGAAACGTTTTTTTTTTTTTTTAAAGTGTTGTGTTAACCAAATTATTGTACATTTTTCTTGCTTGGAGTTAATGCATTTCCTTATATTATTGTAAATAAATTTAATTTTTTAATATAAATTTAATTTTTTATATAAATTTTAAAAATAATTAATATTATTATAAATGAAAGTTTTTATTTGTTCAGTGATGAACTATAAATGTGTTGGTATTTTTAATCTATCAAAGGTCAAAGTCTTACAGGGTATTTATGAAAACAATTATTATCTATTCATATAAATCTTAAAAAGATGGGCTCTCTTACATATATATTATTTATAGAGTATTTAATGGAATCATTAAATAAAATTATAAAATAATATTATTTAAAAAATATAAATTTAAAGCAATATAACATCTTTTTAAAAAAATTGATTATTTTTTTTTAAATATTGAATTGTCAAAAATTAATATTTCTCTATAATTTTTAAATACTTTTTTACTTATATTTTATAAAAAATTAATAATTAAAAAAATAAATAAAAATTTGAGGCTAATTTGAATTTTAAAATTATTACTAGACTTTTTTAAAATATTGTGAATAAAATACTAAATTAACCAAGGAGTGAAGAAGAGTGGTTCTACCATATAGGCAAACAAATCTAAACATTCAAACATAGATCAAAGTTTTACTACTATTAACAATATGCCAATATAAAAAGCCTCATGCAGAAGGCACCAACAAAAAATAAAATATAAAAACCAGTACATCAACATGATGACATTATCACCCTCAAAGTGAGTTAACCATTCAAAGTCTCAGTATTTTTAACATTATAATTCAGATTCTCAAAATCAGGTCCTAGCTGCCAAGTTACCTCAAGGCCCTTCTGTGTGTTTACTTCAACCTCATCCTCCGGTCGGAAGTATCTATCAACTTTTTCTAATAAACGGCTAAAATTGTTCTCTTTGATAAATTTCGTTACCTCGGTAGCCTCCTCCATACCGCAAGTCTGAATCTACCATTTTTTCCCATTTTACTTGTTAGTTCATGAAAGTTCTTGTGAAAAGTTTTCGAAGTCTGTTTTTGCTCCTCAATTGGGATCAGAAAAGGCCTCAAACATTTCCCAAACATATGCTGAGCGAGGGTATTATTTGTCATTAGTACAATAGTGTCTAAATCTATTTCTTCCCAATTGACTTACTACCACCAGAATTGGATTTGGATGGGTTGGAACATCTACTGAGTTTCATACAGTTCTTTATCGCATCCATCCAACACTTGGCACTGTTCTTATCCAAATTAGAAGAATACATCTAGGAACAAATATGATCTTTAGCCTGCTCGAAGTTAGATTCCTTGATACATGACCAATCATATTCGGAGATGGTCACCTTTACTACAGTGGGATGGGAGAGGCTCCAATCAGGGTGCAGGCTAAGTTTGGGGTACCCGCTAGTGTCCAAAATTTAGTCAAAAGTTACTTTTAGTGAACCTGTCTAAAATAACTACTCTAGCTACCTGTAGAATCTTCAACTATAAATAGATCTGCACAACCACAATTATATTAATGACTTCAACTGTGAACTTAGTAAGTACCCTAGTTCTACCTTAAAAAATCTCTTGGTTTCTTTGCTTCCATATAAAACAAAGAATCTCAATAGAAAACCAACCAGAATTTGTAAAAAAATGGATGAATTTTCTTTTAAGAACAAACATATCCAAAAACAATATTAAACCACTTAATTTCCCAGTCAAAAACAATAGACCAACTATAGAGACAACATTTCCAAATCTTAGCAGCGTATTGGAAGGTAAAGAAATATTGTTCAATTGACTCTACATCTCTACACACAAGACAAAAAGTGGAAAAATCACCACATTTGGCAAGAACTTCACCAACTGCCAACTTATTATACGACAATAGCCATCTAAAACAAGATTTTTTTAGTTCAATACAAGAAGCCGAAACCACTTGAAATCTAAAAGCCCAACTTCAGTAAGGGTCACACACATCCCTGATCCAAAACTTAGAGGTTTTGGTTGAAAGATAATTCAAGAACACAAAATAACACAATCATATAATGCTATCTCTGGGAAGAGATGTTTTATTGCTCACAAAATTACAAAAAATATATGTTCATCTCTGGGAAGAGATGTTTGATCCCCTTCTCAAGTACATCTATTTTTATACATACTTTGGAGGCAGGAGGATGATGTGGAAGGTTACCAATCTCGAGGGATATGATGTGGTTTGACTTCCACGATTTACACTAATACATAATTCGAGAAATTACTATTTTTAGAAACTTTCTATTTTTAGATAGCACTATTAAAATTAAAATTATGGGCATTTTTATTGGATTTGTAGGAGTCAAAAACTACCAAGAATAGCCATGCCATCTCATTGCGTTCTTAACATTTTTATTTTTTCAAATATGTCAAACAGAGCTCTGGTTCAAGAGTTATGGCTCCCAGAAGTTTTGCCACCAATTGGGGTAGAATTGTCGCCAGAATTATCACTTGAAGTATCGCCTAAATTATTGCGTGAAGTGTTGCCCAGATCATTCCTCCCTCATTGAGAATGAATGGTCCCCATTGCATCAAGATTCATCATCAAGTGTGGCAGATGTGTCTTGATTTGATTCTCTGTGAGCCACTCACCTTGGTGGCTAAACTTGTGTCTTTTGACCACCGGTAAAGTGGAATAGAGTGCCCTCTTGTTGTCTTCATCCAGGTGTCCACAATCGGATCTTCCTCTAATGGAGCAAAACTCTACAGATTAAGCTCATCAATGTCTATTTGTTCTACTATGACTAAAGTGTCCAACAGAGGTGGATGATATGGTTTGAGGAGCTCCACATTGAATATTGGATGCAGACCATGGTAGGTTAGCAGGTTCAACATAAAAGCATTTTCTCCAACTTGTCTGGTGATGGTGTAGGGACTATATCGTAGAAGTTAAATTTTTTTGTGTGGGCCTGTGAGTCATTCATTTTAAATTTGTAACCAAACCTTGTAACCTATAGAAAAATAGTGTGCAACCTTATGTTTGTCATGGCATTGTTTATACTTTTGATTCATCTTTTTCAAGATGTCATGAACCTGTTGTTGGATGTGTTGGATTTGTTCAATGAACTTTGTTGTTTTTGTTGCCTTAAATCTCCCATGAGGTTTGTATTCCATGGTGGAGAATGGAATGGCTACATCAATTGGTGTCATGGGTTGGAACCCGAAGCATACTTGGAATGGACTGTGCTTGGTGGAGATATGCAGGGCCCAATTATATCCATGTTGTATGAAAAGAAGCCCCTCATCCTATGTGTATGAATGTTTGGAGTGATAAATCTGAACAATGTGGATAACCAGGCGATTCATGACTTTTGTCTGACCATCAGTTTATGGATGGAAGGTCGTGGACTTCATCAGCTTGGTATCCATCATTTTCCATAGAGTGGACTAGAAGATACTCAGGAACCTGTTATCTCTGTCTAAAAAAATGGACTTGGAGAGACCAAATTGGAGCCATACATGAGTAAAATGCAGTTGAGTAATTTCCTTAGCAGACATAGTTTTCTTACAAGCAATCATGATAGCCATTTTCTTAAAATTATCAACTACAACAAGAATATAGTCCTTACCATGTTTTGAATTGGGAAAACCTAAGAGAAAATCCATTAAGATAGATGCCCAAGGCCTAGTTGGTTCTAGAAATGGTGTGTACAATCCTTAATTTTTATTTGTTGGCTTGGCTATTGTTGTCAATCAGACTCGCACCCTTGTGAAGGTAGTTATAGCCTTCACAGTCTGCTAAAATATGGAAACAATTATAGACTGTGGGTAACCTAATTAGTGGATTGAATCTTTAGATTGTAAGGGCTAGCTCTCTTTGGTGTATCAATTAGGACCTTTACTTTTCACTAAAAACTACTGGGGAAAAGGGAAGAGAGAAACTTGAAAAGAATTCCTATCTAATAATGGTGATACACTTGAACTTTGATTGATCCACTCAATTTGGGCTCCTAAAACACTGATCAAACAATAAAATGACTAAATTTTTTTAACTCTAAATGACCCCTATGCATTAGTATTTCATGAAAAGATTCTATCTGGTGATCAAATCTTCAGGAAAATGAAGGAGTAGGTCTGATTCAAGGCACTAACCAACCACTTATATCCACTATAACTTCAGCCAAGAGATGTTAAACACAGAACATGACTTGCATAATCTGATCAGCTAGTAACTAGGTAAGAATCAAGACTTGATAAGGAAGAAAATTCTATCACATATGCACATCAATGATAGAAATACACTATACCAATACTTTGGAGTCTGAAAATTGTCCTTTTATTAATCTGAAAAGGTTACACAACATAATTTTTGGCAAAATATGGTCTTGCCAAAAAGAGGATATAATTCAAGGCTAAAAAGCCAACTTATATAGAAAAGGATACCACAGCCAAGAGGTTGGCACTGAAAATAGAAGAGGAGGTCAACTCAGTCCCACTTGTGTTATCACCGCCTTCAAATAAAATCTATTTTTATCTTATCATGAAAAGCTCTTTGGCATTGGAAAAAGGACAGTGGCTCAAGTTTGATTCAAACCTTCATCATGCATAATTCTACACCAATCTTCAAATATAGACTCCTCTTGAATTGCTGGAACGTTGAAAGCTTTCAACAAGATAAACAAAAGTGCATGCAAGACTTGTCAACTAGTCAACCATAGTGCAAGGCAGTCAACTCCGGAACTAAAGCATGCATGAAACTCCATGTTGGTGATCAAAGAACCACCCAATGTTAAACACCTTAAGCTATTTATGCATTCGAGTCTCCTTTTTGGAATTGAGAGGGTCATGCTTGAAGGCAGTTGCATGTGAATGTGACTGTAAAATGCATTGATTTGAGTCAAAAGGGAAGTCCTCATTGTCTTCTACCGATTGGCTATCAAAATCCTTAGCCTTTTATTTTTGCATGTATTCCTTTCAGAGTTATTTAAGTGGAATTTCTTTTGGATTTTCTTTCTGTCCTTGTTTATTTCCACGGACTTATTTGCCGTTCATTTCCTTCGGGCCTTTGTTTTTATCATTTTTTGTCTCTCTTTCATTTCCTTCTTTTGTTTGGTTTTTTGTAATTATCTTGGGCTTTTCCTTGAACCATTCCTTCGGAAAAAATTCTGAAGGAATTAGGTCTTTTGGGCTTTTTGACAATCCCTTTCCTTTGTAAACTTCCTTCAGACAAAAAGTCCAAAGGAATTCTTTCCTTGCAAATTGCCCTTTGGGCTTTTAAAATGTCCTTCAACACTTCTGGAAAGACCCTTTGACATTTTTAAAGTGGACTTTTCGGAAGGGATTCTCAAAATGAACTTTCCCAAAGGGAAAGAGCCCTTCGGGATTCTCAAAAGTGTCCCTCGGCATTTTGAAATAGCCCTTCGGAATTTTGAATGAACTATTCCTTGGGACAAAATGTCCAAAGGAATTCTTGGAAGTGAACTTTCTTTCAGATTTTTGTCTTACACATTTCTTCGGACAAATTGTTCGAAGGAGTGCCCCTTCAAGTTTTTAAAACTGTCATTCGAGCTTTTGTCAATGGTATTTTTTTGAAGAAAATGACCCTTTAGAACTTTTGAAAATGCACCTTCGAAAAAGTTGACTTGTCCTTTGAAACTTGAAATGGTCCACTTGCTCTGTTCATTTCCTTTGGACAAAAATTTCAAAGGAATTCTTTCTTCTCGGGTTTCTTGATAATGACTTTCTCGAAGGGAAAGTTCCTTTTGACTTCTTAGAATTGATCCCTCGGGAAAATGTAAAGGTCCTTTGGAATTATGAAGTGAACTTTTTCCGAAGGAATTCTACCCTTTGGAAAAAGTTGTTGAGGTTCTCTTAGTGTTTTGAAAATGCCTTTTTTTGAAGGGTAAATGCCCTTCAGCCTTTTTGTAAGTGATCCTTTCAAAAACTTTGAAGAGCTTTTCAAAATTATTGAAGTGAGCTTTCCCAAAGGGTAGATAGCCTTCAGCATTCTTGCCAAGTGTCCTTCAAAATTTTCCAAGTGAACCTTTTCCTTCTCTTTAGACAAAATGTTCGAAGGGATTCTACCCTTTGAAACTTATCAAGTTACCCTTCAAATTTCTGCTTGGATAATTCTCTTGAAATAAAGTGACCATTTAAACTTGAACCATTCCATTGAATTATTCAGGACCAAAAATTGATTCACAAGATAAATTGGCACGATATGCAAAGTTTCGAATAGTAAGGGTGACAATTTGACTTGTGGGGCAAAATTGCCAACAACTATCACACATGGGGTGTAAGACTTGAGGCACCTTTCCACATCCTTGCACATATGGGGCTAGTAGAAGTGCTTTTGAAGAACTATCAATGTCTTCTCTACACCAAAGTGTTGAGCTATCTTGCTGAAATGTGTTTCCCATATCGTCTTCTATTATTCTACAGTTGGAACACAGGCGTGCCCCATGTAACAAAGGACATTATCTTGAAAATAGAAATTAGAAACATGTTTACCTTCTCGAAGCACCTGATATGTATTATCAAAGGTAGGATCTACTTCATACAGAGCACCCCAAGTGGCAGTCTCGTGTCTGCACAGATCAAGAAATGTTGTGAGTACAACAATTGGTGGACAGCTTAGATAATCTACGATAGTATTTGAGCTCCCCTTTTTTGTGTTTGATTATTAGATGGAACTGGTACAAATATGTGGCCCACTTCTAGTTCATCTCATTTCACAGTTTGCTCTACATCTAGATAAATTCCAATGGTATGTGGTTGGTGTGGATGATCATCTCTTTCCCCAAGATGTAGTGTTTCCATTGTTTGTAGGCTTGCACAATGACATAGAGTTCCTTGTTGTATATCAAGTATTTCTTGACTGTATCATTGAAATTTTCATTGTGATATGCAATAAGATGGCCATGTTACATGATGACAGCTCCCATGGCATATTCAGATGCATCTATCATCAACTCGAAAGGTTGATGCAAGTCTGGAAAGGCAAAAATAAGAGCTAAATAGAGTCTATTTTTCAAATTCTCAAATGCTCTTTATTGTATTTCACCCCACTGAAATGCAGCATTAGTTCCTCCTTTAATCACTTGGTTTAGTGGCCAAGCAACATGTGAGAATCCAAGAATAAACCCACGATAAAAATTTGTGAGACCCAAGAAAATACAAATTTTTATGAGGGTCTTTGGTGTAGGTCATTCTTGAATAACCTAAATCTTCTCTAGGTCAACATGGACCCCTTCTTCATCCACAACGTAGCCTAATTACTAAATTGTTTTCATCTTAAATGTGCACTTATTGAGATTTGCATAAAACTTTTGCTTCTAAAGAGTTTGAATCACCTTATAGACATGTTGCAGATGTTCCTCCCATGTTTTGCTATAGATGAGTATGTCATCCAAATAGACAACCATGAATGAGTTGGTGAAGGGTCATAGGATGTCATCCATCATCCTCATGAAGGTTGTAGGTACGTTAGTCAAGCTAAAAGGCATAACCAACCATTCGAAGATCCCCTTCTTGAATTTGAATGCAATCTTTCAAATGTCAATGGGGTCGATAGGAATTTGGTGATAGCCAGATTTGAGATCAATTTTGGTAAAGAACTTTGCACCATGAAATTGGTCCAGCAGGTCATCAATCTTGGGGAGGGGGTAGTGATTATTCATAGTGATTTTGTTCAGGGATTGATGGTCAATGCAAAGCCTTCATGTTCCATCCTTCTTTGGCACCAAGATAATTGGGCTTCCACAGGGTGAAGATCTTGGCCTAATGTGACCCTTTTGAATCAATTATTGAATCTATCTTTTTATCTCATCATTCTCCATAACTAATATGCAATACATAGGGTTGTTAGACAAAGGTGATCTTGGAACCAAATTGATAGAATGTTTTACTTGATAGTGAAGTGGAACTCCCATGGGTGACTTGAATAAGTCATCATATTCTCTCATGAGTTGACCCATTTGCTTCTATTGTTGTGTTGAATGTGTAGTCAAGGCTGCAACATTAGCCTTCTTGGATCTCTATAGCTTGACCACCATGAGAATGAATTGCTTTATTTTTTCCACTAATCTCTTACATTGTTTGGCACTAATTAGGGATACAGATATGGGAGGTGGTACATCTGGTACCTTGTAGTGTCGCATTATAAGAGTGAGGGTAATCCTTTGGGTTTTTGATTCATAGATGCCATGCCATTCATATACGAATGGTTGACCAAGGAGTACATCACAAACATCCAAATTGACCACATCACACAAGACCTCATCTTGGAAAGGTTTTATTGCATATGAAAGAAGACATTGGTGGGTGACATGGAGGTCTCTCCTTGGGCTCATCCATCTAATATTGTATGTCTTTAGGTAAGGTTTCATGGACAGATTCAGACTTTTCACAACATTAGCAAAGATTAAATTCTTTTGACTCTCACTATCAAGAATAAAATGCAAATGTGTACCTTTCACCCACAACTTAAAGTGAAACAACCTTTCCTTATCATCTGGCCTTTCCTCATGGGTATGTGATGAAGCAATGATGGTATCAGACTCAACATCTATAATCTCTTCTTCATCCTCTTCAACTGCAGTGTGTGTATGAGATAGAGTAGTAGATGTCGATGATTATGACTCAGAAAGTAGGGACTTGATGGCTCAACATTCTTCTTTGGAGTGAGTTCCAATTTTGTGGTAATCACACCATTTCTTAGTCTTCCCCTTCTGGGAATTTTTATCTTGGAACTCCTTTTGCTTCCAATTTTGGCCTCGTGTTTGACCTTCTTTGTCACTTTTCCATTTTGAAGGCTGACTCTTCATATTCTTTCTTCGATTCTTCTGTTCAATCTTCATCACAAACTTGTACGCCTCACCGAGGGTTTCCAAATTGAAGAGTTCTATTTCCTCACGTATATACCATTGTAGTCCACCACAATATTTAAGAACCTTATGTTTCTTACTTTCTTGGATGCTCAATCTCACAAACAAAGAATGAAAAATGTTAGTGTAATCTCGAACACGTTGTTCCTTACTTTGGTGAAGTTTGTGCCACTGTATATACAGATCATCATATGCTCCAATGGGTTAGTATTCTTCCTTTATAGATTCCATGAAATCATCCCAAGTAGGTTCCACCTCAAGGTCAATGTCATCCTTATTGAACCTCTTCTTGTACACTTCCCACCAATTTTTGATGGGCAATGATGCTTTCTAAAGAGTAAAAGTGATCTTCTCTCCTTTGGTGAATTTATTTATAGAAAAATAAGAAGACAATTGATCCAACCAATTTTATACTACATCAACATTGATTTTGCCTTCAAATTTATAGATATCAAAATTCCCCTAAACCTTGAAGGTTTTTGGAGTGTTGAAAGGACATTCCATGGATAGGGAGCCAGGGGGTACAAATGAGGAGCTAGAATTTCCCATTAGGATATGTTGGAGAATTTGGGTGAATTGTTGCATCATTTGTGCTTCCTACCACTAGAGGGCTTCATTCACCATTTTTTTAAAGGGATCAAATGTCTCGGTGTTGTTTGCCATTTGAGGTCATTTAGATCAAACAGGTGGATAGTCTTTTAGATTTTTTATTTTCCACCCAAGCTTCATGTAGTTTGACCTCATCCTCAAGATCATACACTCTTAAGACAAACCACTCTGATACCCATTTCCTCTTCGCATCTCGCCATGCTCTCTCCCTATGCGTCAGCTAGCTTTCTCATTCTCAATGTTGGGGTGACAATTTTTGCCGCCCTTCATTCTTCCCCCTGATCTTTCCTAGTCTTACATGTCTACGGGTAGTGATTTTCACCACCCTAACCATGCCCTACCCATTTACCTTCATCGACGGTGAAATTTGCTGCCGATATAGGTTCGCCCCTTCTCCTACAAGGGCGGCGAAATTCGCTGCCGACGCAGGCCAAAAGTGCATGGGCAACAAATTTCACCGCCCTTGCACTTTTCTACCAAACCTACAAGGGTGAAAAAATTTGCCGCTCGTGCACCTTTTTTTCTCTCCTTTGCATGCAAGGGCGGCGAAATTCACCCCCTGTGCATGCAAGACATTCCACATGCTAGGGCGGCAAATTTTGCTACCCTTACTTTTTTCTTCTAAATTTCTCTAACTCTGGAGAAATTTTCACCCTTTTTATTTTTTGCCTCTTCCCCCTTTTTCTCTCATTTTTTGACTCAATTTCTGACCTAGCCCTATCGAGTGCCCTTCCTTGGTCATGATCACCCAACATGCAAATTCCCCGATTTGCCCAATTTTCCCTAAATTGCATGATCATGATTATCTTTGCAGTACCCCCTAAAGATTCTCATTCATCGGCACCTTCTCAATCAAGACTAGTTCCAATGTCTGAAACTTCTTTGAAAAAGTCAAAGGCCATGAAGTACCAGTACCAGGGCATTTTTTCAATCACCTCGATCACTTCTAATGTCGACGACATTAAAGACACAAAAATTGGTCACGTGGATATGGCTGAGTTCGTTACCAGGACCAAGGTAATGAACTCAAGCTTCGAAATGAAAAGGATCATCGAGAGCAACATTCATCTAGTTTCCTCTTTCCCAGTAGCAGCACATCATACGGAGTTCATCCTCTAGTGCGCCCAGTTCTAAAACAAAGAGACCAGATCAGTGTCAGACGCTAGCGGCAACGTGATAATTCAGTTGGACCTCAAATTTATTGATAAATTCTTCATGTTCCCTCTTGCTACTGAAGTGCTAAGGATCGACTTCGTCGAGGCACAAAAGGAGTATGACAAGGACCCCGAGAGGGCAAAGAAGGTAATGAATCACAAGTGGCTCAAGACCCCCAGAACCAACTTGTCTAGATGGCCACAAAAGTGTTTGAGGAGTGATTTCATTGAAAAAGTTGGTGACTTGATTACCTTTTTCAATAGGTACGAGGTCTACCGTCTTCTTCACAATTCCACGAATGGATGTATCCCTTCATCAAGATCATCCTCCAAGGGAAGCAAGTCATCTTCTAGGGTGAGCAAATTAGCAATGCTCTTCACAAGCAAATGACCAGGTATCAACCACTTCAAAGTTCTATATGACTTCATACTTGGTGTACATAATGGCTTCAATACGAACCTTTCCAGGTTTGACAACTGAAGCAGACAAGAAGACCACCCTAGTCTACTCATATTACCCTCAGTTAACACTGCAAGGATCAATCTGCCATTTTAGGAGGGTAAATGATGCCTTCTTTGCGATATTTTTGTGTCTTTTCGACCCTCAGCTTGAATAGAAGAGAGTATTTGATGAAGCTTGGACGATCATCAACGACTATGGCTGTATGTTTCTACAATTTCCCTCCTTCTACTATCTTCGGATTGGCTTTTTCCAAGGCTATCCCTATATGCTCCCCAGATTTCCTTTTGATAAGTTAGTCATAATGGAGTTGTGTAGACAAATGGTGGTCATACACACTAGACAGATGGAACTGAAGAAGCCAGGTTTCAGGTTTTCAATTGAAATTGGTAGAAACTCGATTTTGACAACAGCCAAAGCCAAGGTCATGGAGACAGAGATGCAACTGCTTACTATGAAACAACTCAAGAGAAGGGAAAATTTTGACTACATCTGGGTAGACCTAAGAACAGTTGAAGAAATCAGGAGGATGAACTACAGCATGTTGACCCTGGAGCAGATTGAATATCTAGGGCTTGCAGATATTCCCTCTAATTTAGTCGATGACAAGAACATTATCAATAGCAGCTACCTGGCTGAGAAGGTTGCTAACTCTCCTCTTTCTCCAATTCAGTGGTCCCAAAAAGAATTGACTTCTTTGAGGAAGAGATTCGAATCAATATTGGCCAAAACCAATGATTGGTTAGCAGCCAAAGGGATCACGCTGAAGGAGTTTATTACAAGATCAGAGTCTGAATTTCAATTGGAAATGAAGAAGAAGGCATAAAATAAGACCAAAAATAAAGGTGATGCTCCTTCTCTGTCTAGGCCTCACAAGCCTAGAATCATCTTTGTTTCTAAGAAATCAAAGTTGTTGAGGAGTTGGAATCAATGGCTAAGGGAGTTGGAGAACAAAGCTCCCAGGAACAGGCAGCTCAGCAAATGGAGATAGATGATAGGCCCTCAGAGTAGTAAAGAACTGAGCCTCTACCTTCCCAGGAAGGGGCGCAGCCACTTACAGATGTCTCTCCTTCACCACCTCAATCTCTTGTGGCATCTCCTTCACCTCTATCTCCTATTAGTGTTCCTTCTTCTGGAGCCGCCTCACCTTCCAAATTCATGTTTGGCGATCCTCAAGGTGCCTCTGGGAATACTCTTTGCTCCTCATGTTCTATTTTTAGTTTGGCATCTCCTTCTTTCAATCTAGGAGAAAGCTCTACCCTTGATCAATCAATGGCTGGTACGATTTCACCAGTTACTCCAACTGCGACCACTTTTACCACTAGCAGTACAAACGTCACCCTAGTGACACCAGCTATAGGAACCATTGCCATAATAAGTACTTCTTCTCTCCCTCCTTAGATGTCGGCTTTCATGCCCAAAAGAAAGAAGCTAGCCATATCTGCAGATGACTTTGATTTTGGCAAGATAGTGCTGATAAAAGCTAAGGCCCCTAAGAGACCAAGGATCCTTTCAAAATTGGTTGAGGAAAAGGGGCATAAATTTCTGGAAATAGCTAAACCTCTGTAGGATGCAATCCTTGAGGGTTTTGACATGAGTAACTATTCCATTTCTTGTGTTGAACTAGGAAAATTTACTCACGAAGGTGTGAAGAGCGATCTACAGTCCGCGATGGACATCACGGTTTAGAAATTTGATAGAAAAAAGGAGATGAAAGATTACTATAAGGCCAAGGTAGAGCAATTGACTGCAGTATTAAAGAAATTCACCCTTGCCCCTGAAGCGGAAACCCCTAAAGCCTTTCTTATAGACGACCCTATTATTCAGAAAGCAGAGAAAACCTATATGAAAGAGAAAGTGTTAGAGGATTACATTGAAAAGATGCACACTCAGGGAATTTCTTTAGTTATAGAGGTTGCTGACAAGATAGACAGGATGAAGAAGGTGAGAATAGATTTAGAGGACCTTGTCTCACTTATTTCTCAGGACATTGACAGTGCAGAGAAATATCTTAGCAAGTGGAGGGAAATGAAGGATCTGAAGAAAAGCACATTGATATCCATCGGCATTGTTTCCATCAAAGATTTCTATGTTGAGATCAAGGAATCACTGATATACAGGATTCAGGTACTCAAGGAGCTGATTGAAGATCTCAAGCTTCCAAGGATGCTAGCGAGAAAAGCGATACAGGCCTGTTGAACCAACTTGAAGAATTGCCTTGCGACCTCACCTCTAGAGATAACCAATTTCTCTCAGCAGAAGAGATGATCCGAGGATTCAAAGGTATGATTTAGAGGGATTTCAAAGAAAAAGCATTCTCAAGGACTTTTGTGGATAACATTTTAGATACTCAGTTAACTCTAGATAATCTAAGATCCAGGTTAACTAGTCATGCCAAGGCAATCACAGCATTGAAGGACGCTATAATCAAGGCCAGAGTCATCTTCAAGAACACCATTGCGCCAGACAGTATAGGAATTCAGGCATTTATCGTTATGTATGATGCTCATCTGAAGAAGTCTGGTGGCAAGAGCTGAACCATTTTTCCCTTCTCTCTTCTTCCTTTCTTCTCATGCACTTTTGTCATGTAAAAGTGCATGCAATTTTGTAATATGTAATTACATGTAAAAAATCCAAAAAAATATCTCAAAGTCAAAGATAACTCATCTTTGGCTAAGATATTTTTATATTTTAATCTTTTTAATTTTGAAGGTTTCTCCCTATATATAGAGGGAACCTCTTTTGTAAATGGATCTCTGATAATTGAGAGCAAAAACTCTGCTGAAATTGAGACACTTCTTGAGACTTTGTGCTCAACTTGTAAATCATAATTCATCGAATGAATGAGAAATAGGTTTATTTTAGACTTTGTGTTGAAGTAATTTGTGTTATTTAGGAAATGGTTCTTATGTCCTCTTTCCTGATAATCTCTTATCTGTTTGATTTAATAAGCAAAGTGTGTGTGTTGATATTATCTGAGGACGTTTCTAAAAGATAAAAGAAAGACTTTGAGCTACTTTTATCTTGGTGATCCTTTTATCCTTTGTAGTTTTAGGTGAAGACTTTGTGTTTTGTTTCACTCTACGGTTACGCGTATTCTGGATCAGCGAAGGAGACAACGAAAGACTTTGTGCTTACATAGGTTTCCTTGTAGACTTTGTTACCCACTTCAGGGGATTTTCTGCTCTATGCTGGATATCATTCCTGAAAGAAGAGGAATGTTCTTAGCCAACGACCAGGATCTCTCTCTCTTGTTCCTTGGACATCACCTCTGAAAAAAGAGAGGTGGATGTTGTTATACTATCCCGAGTATTATTTTCTGCTTACTTATATATACATATAGCGTATAAATATTCATAGGGAACCTCCCCTTGATGAGAGGAGAGATTTACCTCGTTCAGATGTGGTAAACCCACACTTTTTGTGGCGTAAATCTCCTTGTGCTGTGGCTGATATACCCATTTTGTCATCAGTTAGTTGATGACAAAATATTCACCCAACAAGTTCCACAATTCAGTTCTTTCTCTTTAATCATTAGGTGAATAAATATTACAAATTCTAAACAACTTACCCTGCTTATTGAGAACAACCCAGGCTGCCCTATTGCAAGGAGAACACCATGATCCATAATATTGTCTTTTCAAATTTGGTTTATCAAAATAGAGGACCCCCTTTACCTCTATTGTTATTTATCGAAAAGTGAATTGCATTAGGCCAAATATAGCCTAGGGTGAAGGAAAGGATTGTGATAGTTGATTTGACCTCCTAAAGAAGGAAAAAATCAAGTTTATCTCTAGAATGTCTGAATTGCGTGAATTTTGATTTTTTGTTTTGGGATTCAAGCCCCCTTACATTCTAATTAACAATCTATATTACCATGTAAAGGATTACTTGGTTTTATTGGGAGACTTACTCCCCCCTTATTTTGATACAATCTAGAGAAACATTATGGAACCTTATTTTCCTTATTCCTTTTTTTACTGTTATTTTCTCCATCTTCTAATACTCCATTTCTTACCAATCTTTCATCTTTGACATAGAGACTATTAAGGGATGTATTTTTAGTAACAATAGTTTTCAGTCTTTTTCCAGACCCTTTAGAGGTCCAATTATCCCTATTATTATGATTGGGGGAGTCTCTTTTACAATATCACCCCTAGTCGGTGCCTTCAGGGTCTAGTTGGTGCCCCTAGATTCTTCCATGCATCCAAATCTCATTGATGCATAGCTTTGTAGTCAAATCCTTTTTCAAAAAAGTGACTAAGTCTTTCAAAGCTTCTAAGCCCTAAGATCATGCCACATGGCACGATCCCAGTGATCCGACCCAATGGAGAGTCATCAGACGATGTAAAGTTATGTGCCCCCGAGGCCCTAGGATTGTGCCACTTAGTACCACCCCAAAATCCTGGTGGCCAAAGGATGATCGACAGTGGAAAAGCCTCAATTCATGGTTACACAAGTCTAGTGGGAAAACAACAATGCTTAGTTACATAGAAAATGATTGGACAGAAGATCCAAATAATCACAAGCTGACTGCAAGATACATCTATCATCTTGGGGTAAGTCTGTGACTTGGTCTTACAAGAAGTAGACTACTATTGCTTTGTTTACTACATAAGCTAAGTATAGTGAAATTTTTATTGTTAGTCACAAGTCAGTTTGTATTTGATATTTGAGATTTTCAAATTTAGATTTACACATACCGAACCCACACCACTTTGGTGAAATAATTAGAGTACTATCCACATTTCTCGCAACTCAATGAAACACCAACACACAAAGCATATTGAGATCGACATGCATTATATTTAGTAATTGATGCCAGACAAGGTCATTGATCTTAAGTTTTATCAAACAGGGGAACATGTTGCAAACATCTTCACAAAACCTTTATTTGAAGCCCAATTTGTTTAGCTCAAATGATTTTTTAAAGTGAAAAGGTGTCAAAGAAGGGATAGTTCAATAATTCTTCTATCCCTCCCTTCATTAAAGTACATCTTAAGAGGGATCTTCCCTTCCTCAAAGTACATCTTAAGAGGGATGTTAGTGTATTTAATTACTCATACACTATTGTATAGTTTTAAAATGCATGTGTATTACTCATTTATAATTCATAGATAGATATTAATTAGTACATACTTATCCACAACCTATTATTAGACAAGATTATCAATTAAGTAATACTTAATTGACCTCTACTAATAATAATTTTATCTTATTCTATTTGTAACTACTCACCAAAATGCTAATCTTAACCTTAACGTCCTCTTATCCAAGGTAAATTTTAGTGGCTATTCTTCATTAATTCACTAATATTTTAGTTTTAAAAATTGACAATGTTATCGAATAACAACAATACTATCACTCAACAATAATGTTGTCGAATGACAACAACATTATCGAAAGACAACAATGCTATCATTAACAACAATCTGTATGAAATGTTGTCAAACGATAGTATTGTTGTTGAGTGACAACATTACTATTGTTCGGTAGCATTGTTGTTAAATTAGAGCAATGTTGTCATTCAACAACATTGTTGTCAAATGATAATATTGCTATTGTTTGACAATATTACTATCAAATGATAGCATTACGATAATTCGACAACATTTCTGTCAGATGGTAGTATTGTTGTCATTCGATATCATTGTTGTCATTTCCATCAATTCTATTGTTTCACGGTGAAGAGGTGATCCACAAAAAAATAATGTGCAATCTATTTGCAATTTTTGTACACCGATCTAAATTCTATGTTACGTTATAATTCACCTATCCATTCACCTTCTCACTTAAATATCATCTGTTAACTTTCACTAGACTTTTGAAACACATACTTAGAGATTCATAAAAAAATCCAAATTAATTTCTATATAAACCACTAAAATTTCCCTTGCTCTTATCTAAATAAGAACATAGAGAACTAGTATGTAAAATATATTGTAAATGAGAGTTACTATTATATTAACATAATTGAGTTAGAACTTTTAATCAAAAAAATTAGTTATCCTATTTAAATTAATATGTATTTTTTATTGCTAAACTTTCATAGATTTATTATACAAATATTGTAGGTGTTTTTCTGATGTCAACTTTTACAGGAGGAAAAAAATTAAAAAACTTTTTTTTAAATAAAATATATAATTAAAAAATTAATTTTACAATATATTCAAACATAAAAATTTGACAACCCAATATTTTATAAAATTAATAAAAAAAATATCAACTTATAACAAAATATATTTTCTTGAATTCCATATATAAGTCGGCTCTTATATCCAACTTAGGAAACCCTGTATAAAGGGAACATGCATCATATCTCAAACTACCAAAAATAGTTTAAACAGTCAAAAAAATCAAACCAGAGCAGTTTGTCGCTCGTTATATTACTCTCTGCAAATTTTTCTGTTGTAAGACAATCTTTAAAGTTTTAGCTTTTATCTTCATAATTTGCATTTTTCGAAATAAGATGCATGTTTAGAATGTATTAGAGAGGAATTTTTTTTTAATAATTGCATGCTTTGGATGGACTGAAATATATGAAATGATTTAGATGGAATTTATATGAACTGTCGAAATGTAGAAATTTTCTGGATTGATATTTTGCAAGATATCATCAACTTAAACACTCACTTCGTCTTTGGTAAAGCAAAACCTATTTTAAAATGTTTTAGGCCTTCACTGTGTTTTAGTTTTTGAGGTGGTGTGGTTAGTCCTAACTTTTTTTTTACTGGAAAAAAATCATTTGATTCTGGTACAGCGAATTGGGTATTTTTGGATTCATATATGGACTAATAGTTTGAATTTAATTTGCTCTTGTAATCTTTAAAGGCTCAGAAATTGCAAAGGAACTTGGACAATGTCATGCACAATAAATTAATATAATTCGATAAATCTAAGCATCCACAATTATATTTCAATAGACATGTCAAGTGCAACGTTTTCTCTGAATCGTCAAGTTACACCTAAAGATCTGTTTCCTTAAAAATCAATACCTGTTTTCATTGTTTCCTAGAAAGCTAGGCCCTAATCTACTTTCCTTGATATGAAAACCGTTTGTTATATCCAAAATTTTGAAATGAATTTTTTTTTATATTTGAAGACTGTTAACAAAAGTCTATACATCTAAAGGACGCACAAAAAGATTTACAACCAACAAAAGCACGGCCACGAGATGCCCATATAGAGTAGCAAAGTATCAACCAGCAATAAGACACAACATTGAAAAAAAAAAGGAAACAACAAAACCAACAAAAGCGACAAAAGCAAGGATCACCAAACACAATCTATATAACAGGTCTCAACTGTCTAACAGTCAAAACTAGGTCCCAACTGAGTATTACTAGTCTCAACATTTATAACATTGTCTTGATCATATTGAACAGGTCCCTTTGAGTGTGAAGACTGCTCAGGTCCCAACTGTTTACCAATACTTGAGAGAGAAGGTGACTCATTCTGGATTCGTAAATCTGTTCCAACAATCTGTCCCCATCAATCATCTGCTCAACATTAGTCTGTTCAACATTAGTCTGCTCAACATTAGTCTGTAGCACACTACCAAACCACCTGTTGGAAGTGTTGAAGAAAGACAAAAAGCAGTTCATCATTATTCTCAGCAATTCTTCCTTTACAACCTGTTTTGATTCAGAGAGGCCAGCTAAAATAGGGTCAGGGTTATAAGCCTGCTCAAAGTATGCATCTTTCAAAAGATCCCATTGCTCAACATTAGTCTGTAGCACACCACCAAACCACCTGTTGGAAGTGTTGAAGCGAGACAGAAAGCAGTTCATCATTATTCTCAGCAATTCTTCCTTTACAACCTGTTTTGATTCAGAGAGGCCAGCTAAAATAGGGTCAGGGTTAGAAGCCTACTCAAAGTATGCATCTTTCGAAAGATCCCATTCATATTCTAAGATATGGACATCGGCAGCAGTCTCATGAAGAGTTCTCCAATCCAGAGGAGGGCTCAATCTTGGGAATCCACCTGTATCCAGCAGAAAATTGGACATGATCTTCATCATCCCTGACATTAGGAACTTTTCCATCTCAATTTGTGGCACCTTCAGCTGAGGAAAGATCTTAATAGAAACAAGCTTCATGATATCTTCTATAGAGAAGTTAGTAAGTACCCTGCCCTTAAACTGAAAAAAATCTAAATATCTTTGTTTCACAGGAACCAAAGGATCTCAGGGGAGAAAACCAGCCAAAGTTTTTAAAGGAAAACATGATTTTTCTTTTTAGCACACATGCCCAAAAGCAACATTAACCCAAGTAATATCACAAGAAAAGACACTAGATCTATTCAAATAATTCTGACAAACACTAGAAGCAAAAGGACAAGTAAAAAAGAGATGCTCAATAGTTTCTACCCACCACACAAGGTACAAAAAGGATTACCAAAACCAGACTTACAAAGAACCGCACCAACAGCATTCCCAAAAGGCTTACTAGAACCAGACTTACCCAAAAGCAACATTAACCCAAGTAATATCACAAGAAAAGACACTAGACCAGATATTCAAACAATTCTTCCAAACACTAGCAGCAAAAGGACAAGTAAGAAAGAGATGCTCAATGGTTTCCACCCCACCACACAATGTACAAAAAGGCTTACTAAAAAATTGCGCCCGTTTAGGAAACCATTCCATTTTCCCTGTTTCATGTAACAAGGCTCTTGATCATTTTGTATTCAATGTTTTTGATCATTAATTTTTTCGTAAAGATTACGTCTTTTAGCACACAAGAGGCTTATCATAGGTTCAATGCCAATCCTCCTAGATAGCCATTTTTAATTCAGGTGCATTTTGAACTAACTGAAGTCCAGCTAGATCAAATATTGAGTACTTTTCTCAACTCTATATACAAACTTACACTCTCAAAATGTTTGTTGACTGGTTAAATTTCTATAATTTTCATAACTTATGAAATGATTGTGATGACTGCTAAAGTTCTGTAGGACCTTTGCTTTCCAATGTCCATATGATGTGCTATTTTAGTTTACTGTGGAGCTGAAATATTTGTTTCATTCACATCATTAATGTTTTAGATTTTTATCCTTTTAGAAACATCATTACTCAACTTCACAAGGCAAGATTTCACTGCTATCATGGCTGAGGACCTTGTGCTTAAATCATCATGCGAACAATGTGGGGAAAAATCAAATTTATATGGAAGTAACTGCAAGCATATGACTATATGCCTGGCTTGCGGAAAAACAATGGCAGAAACTAAGGCAGCTTGTTCTGATTGTGGAGTCCCTGTTACACGTTTAATTCATGTAAGTTGAATATCATCATGCAGACAGTTCTATTGCAGTTCAAGACATATTTCCTGCAAGATAACGTTTCAACAGAATTTTTGAATGAATTTTTAAGTTTGTTGAGTATTAAGAATTTGAAATTAGGTGTTGGAAACTGTTGGTTCAGTCCCTAGGGACAATATTTGATACAATGAATTTATGTGAGATTTACACAGGAGTATAATGTCCGAGCAAGTAACTTTAGTAGTAGAAGTTTTTCTATTGGAACCTTTAAACATGGAATCCCGAATTTTTCCAAGAAGAAAGGCTCCACTGAAAAGTGGTTAATGCATAAGGAAGGTCAAAAAGCTTCCCTGCTAACAGATGCTATGCAGGTATTGCTTCTCAGCTTGATATAAAACAGAATAAACCATGATTAGTGAATGTATGTCAGAAATGTTTATAGCTTTAGCATTTTAAATATCATGATTTTTTTTTTGTTTCATGCGGTATGGCCATGGGTGTATGCCTCTGAATTGTTGAGTTATATTTTGCATTTTATGCTAATCAGCCTTATACTTTACACCATCTTTGATCAGGACAAATACAAAAAAAAGCCATGGATAATAGAAGATGAAACTAGTAGGGAACAATATGAAGGGAGACTTGAGGGTTCACAGGGGACTTACTACGTGTTGATGACACATGGGAAGGAGTTTCTTGCTATTCCTGTTGATGCATGGTATAAGTTAACTTTACTATCTTTTCATGATCAACATCTAGCTGTCTGTATGATTTTTTTATAGATCTTCATATGAGGACATATATGTAGGTTGTCTACTTCTTATTTTTATTGTTTATTCTAATAAAAGGGATATCTAAACTGCTGCATATGCAAATTATTCATGGATACAACTTTGGTGCTAATCTCCATTGGGTAGTCCAAACTTGTCATGTACAGCTTAAGTGCTTATTGTTGGAATGAAATCTCTGGCAGGTACCGTTTCAGTAAAGTGGCCAAGCATAAGCAGTTCTCTTTGGAGGAAGCAGAGGAGAAAATGAAAAACCGAAGGAGAACTGCTGAGGGATTTTCTAGATGGATGATGAAAATAAAAAATAGTGGTTCTGCTAAAGATTGTGAAGTAGAGAAGCTTGAAGGTGGTGTAGGTGGGGGAAGGGGCAAAAAGGGTGATGACAAAGCTGATGACAACGTTCTTTCTGACAAAGGAGAGGAGGATGAGGATGAAGAGGAGGTAAGAAAAAATAGGCTTGGTCTACACAAAATAGGTGGTGATGATGATGAGGAAGAGGTGACAAGAGGTGACCTTGATGCAGATGATGATGATATAGAGAAAGGCAAGTCCTTATCTACTGATCTTTATAAAATGTGGAAGTTTTTATTTGAGTTGAAGTATAGCTGAAGCTAACTACCATATTTTGTTTTTACATTTTTTTTTTAATAAAATGTAATTGTAACTAAAAATTGTTTTATCCATGCGTCCAGTTGTATTTGTTTCTTGCAAGTCTGACTTACTTTGGCCTTTGACAGATTGGCTAGTTTACCATGATCTTTGTTAGTGAATGGAAACCCAAAGAGGTACAAATTTGAACAATATATTTTAGATGAAGTGTAAATTTCCCTTTCTTCCTCAATCGAATTTCATATGCCTAGGTGTGCTCATTAGGCTGCGACCTAAAAATTTGCCTACTGATAGGAAACTTAATGAAATATTACAAAACATATACGGTAAAGATGACATTTCCTAGTTATATAGCTAATGCATTTGGTTCATACCAAGAGAGAGTCATCTACAAACTCTCTCCCTAATGCATTATATTGGTATTGAGAGAAGCCTATTTCCTAACAAAGAATGAGATAATTGTTTAACATGGTACCTCTTTGGGTTTTAATTCAAATTTGAACAACTGAACAAGAAGAAGCCTATACATATATAATGGCATGGATAATGAAGTAATTGGAATTGTTACCGATGGTTGAGGTAATCTTAACACGAAGAATGCAATGTTCAAATAATACTGAATAAAGTAAAACATAAAAATGTGGAGTGTCATCCACCAAAATGTTCTTGAAATAGTTTGAAAACTGTATGCTTTTATTTTCACAGTTCAATCATTTGTTGGTTTGTGCTGAAAACTATTGGGCTCCAATTTCTATATACAACTTATTTGATATTTTTAAAATTTTCTGAGAATATACAATTGGCTTTTAGGTGATGACTGGGAGCATGACGAAGTATTCACAGACGATGATGAAGCAGTTGGAAGTGATACTGAAGATGAAGATGAATCGGATTCCAAAGATCCAGCTCCACCAGAAATCAAGCAGGTTTAGTTGCACCCCGAAATGTTTTTTTCTCTAAGATGTCTTGACTTCTACTTAGATAGTTAGAAGGACCTGGTCATAATTTAGCTGCAATCAATATAAATATTTTTCCATGATTAGATGTTCTAGTAAAATAGTGTCTTGGATTTATGTTTATCAATGAGATGTTGTTTATATGAACTATAGATTTCCAAATACATTAGTCAATTTGACATGTTAGTCACAGATGACCAAAAGTGATCAATGAGCTGTACAGAGGTCCGACTGCAAAATAAATCAAGATTAACAGCGAAACCAGGTCTAGAACTAGAGAACAAAGAATGCTTTAGCTCATTTCCCCTCAACAACAATGGGATGGATGAAGCCCTAGGAATGATAAAGGTTGTTGAATATATGGTACTTCTAATTTCAACAATGTATCCTCCTATAATAATAGCTCCGGCTAGGATTTAATTGTTAGTATTCACAGCCAGCTGCCCTTTTTTTAATTGTAGTGGGTTGGTGTCAGAACCCCCAGTTGATGGTTTGTATATTGATATTTGGAGGGGCATTGAGGATTGATCTAGGAAAGCCCTTACATGTCATTTGTTTGAATTTTTTCCATCAGAAAGTTACCTTTATGGTCTGGACCCAGATATTGTGAAGCCAAAGGTGGTATGGAGCTTAATTGTCCCAAAAGGGTCTTAGGATTTTTTTCTCTCAAGCAAGGAGTCATATTTTTGAAGATGACCCATCATTCTTTGGGAATTCTGGCTTTTTTTAAACTATTGATGATTGAATTTTACGCCTTTCTTGATATCCCAGTGAAGGGTCTTTTGGCAAATCTCTACAGTATCCAAAAAGAATATTGGGTAGAATACTGTGTGTTACATAGGGAGATTTTGGAGAGAATATGCTATTCTTTCCAAGATTCAACCCTCCAGGGAAGCAAGAAGACTACTTAATTTTAATCTGTCCTAGCAAAGACAAGGACGAAAATATAGGAAGGGAGATGTGACACCAAAAAAGACGAGAAAGAAGAGAAGACAAGTATCTATGGTTTGAAGGATATTTTTAGATTTTAAGTGTAGGACCTGGAGAAGTGATGTAAGGGACTTGTGTTCAAAAGAAATACAGAATGAAAGAATAGCAATAAAATGTTTTTTTCCCCTTTTCTTTGACTGAAAATTACAGGGATAAGGTGAGAAACCCTATCTCTATCCAATTTCTTTCCTTTACCCAGAAGTTTAGACTAAGCGACAAACCAAAAACATACTCAAAAAATGCCTTTCTTCTTCAGTTTTCCTGTCCAAACGGAAAATAAAATAAACTAGAGTTAGGGCAGATAATTGAGATTCCAAACCTTTAAAATGCTCCATGTCTGAAAAATGATGACACAAAAAAATTGAAACTTGAGCAATAAGGGATCTCTCTGCAGGCAAGTTGCTCCAAGTGCCCATGGGTAAACGAGGAGACTGACACTGCAAAACAAGCAGTTGGAAGCCTGGGTGCTGAGAAAGGAGTACCCTCTAGAGAAACTGAAATATGAAAGAGGGAAATATGAGGGAAATTGGAGAAAAAATGGGAAAAAATGACAAAAAAAGACTCAACAAAAATTGTGAAACTCTTATCTATTCCAGGAATAGATGAACCTGGCCCTCGGGTTGATGACAGTTGAAAATTATTGATTTGACAGTGGGTTACGACATGTATGGCAGCAGTAGATCTTGCTCGATATATTTAGTTTTAAAAACCACTCTTCAAGTTTATTTCAGTGATAGATGTAACCATTTCATTGAATTTACAAAATTGGGATAGATAAGAGGAACCTACATTTCTTCTGGTGAATGCCTCTATTCTCTGAGTGTTAGGAAATAATTCTATCAATCTTCATTTGTTTTTGTTTTAGACCATTTGTGTTTCTAGAAAAATCATAGGTGAAATGACATTGTTTAGTTTATTGATATTATGCCTGACTATTGTGTTATTTACATTTGGATTTTGCAGGATGAAGAGGAAGGTGAAGGCCTCAGCACATCTGGAAAAGAGTTGCTGAAATTGTTGGAAAGACAATCCGGGTTAGACAATTATAATAGAGACAAAGATGTATGCTTTTACACTCTTCTCATAAGTTCGTTTTGATCATTATTCCTAACATTGTGCATTTTATTTTGTCATCTGGGGATGGGTTATATATATTTAACATTCACAGTGGGTCTTCATTTTCATTTGTAATGAAATCTTTGTTTTGCTTCTAAATTGAGGAAAGACAGGGATAATCCTTTCCTAACTTGTTAATTTCTACTCTTGCTACTATCATGCACACAATCTATAACTCTCCTTTCCTAACCTGTTAATTTCTACTCTTGCTACTATCATTCACACAATCTATAACTCTTTATCGGAACTAAAATAAAAATGATTGATTTGAAATTATAACAGGAGTGTATAAGGTCTTGATTTGTTTTTTCATGTAAAGTTTGAATATGGGTATCATTAAACTACC
This sequence comes from Torreya grandis, assembly GCA_037957365.1. Taxonomy (NCBI): domain Eukaryota; kingdom Viridiplantae; phylum Streptophyta; class Pinopsida; order Cupressales; family Taxaceae; genus Torreya; species Torreya grandis. Next base: position 4,761,362 of record JARHVA010000384.1, read on the forward strand.
ATGCTCTCCATATTAAACTATATATTCTCTGAAGACCATAAATCTTCTTGTTGTTGTAATAGTCAAATAGACAAGCTGTAAACCTTAATCAAGCTCCTCAAAAACATTATTGACTATCTACGAGAAGGCAAACCAATACAAAAATCGACAAATTACCCAAACCATTACACATTACTATTGATGTTTGGCCTTCAAATCCTAACTGGACTGTCTTGGATTCCTCTCCATTGTAAAAAATAATGTGCCAAACAGCAACGGTAAAGACTATAGACAGAATTTAGTATCCAGAAAAAATGCAAGCATGCTTAATTCCATTCCGAAGTTTCTTAAATGCTTTTTCAACTATGCTTTACAATTCAATTGTTTGAAATCAATTTGAACCTTATAGGGAAAATTTGTACAACAAAGATCTGTTTTGCATGCTTGATGAAGGTTCCATGTGTTTACCTTTGGCTATTCTGCCTCAGTTTGTCTGAGTTTTCCAACCATCAACCCGATTGGCGAGTTCAATGGCTTGAAATTATAGTGTAGAAGACAAATATATTTGGTGATTTACTTTTCTTATGATGACTTGTATGCAAAGCTATTCCTTCCATTCATATTTGAGTACAATCCCACTTGTTAATTATCCATTGCTCATCTCTTTATCTGAAGACAGGTAAATGAGGAAACCCACCTTTTGCCAGTGTTAGCCACCCAGAAAAAAGATTTTCCAAAAGAAGAACCCATCAAAACCACTGCCACCAAAGCAGCAACTCCAACAAAAGCAGTAGCAACGAAATCTGCTAAAGGAAAAAGGAATTTAGGCAACGATGATGTGAAGCCCAGTGAAGCTGGACAAACCAAGAGGCAAAAAACAGAGGTAACAAGATAGAGAAACAACAAATGTTCCTAGTTTCAGTCCCCTTGGAACTGTTGTGTGGCATATTTTCACCGATCTAAGCAAGCACATTCTTTTTTTTTTTGGTTCATCAATTCTGAATATCTGAACTTTTTGGAATAGGATTCAAAATCTACTAAAACGGCCACTTTAAGAGATGACGGTACACCTGGATCACGAAATGTTTCAACTTCAGGGAAGCATGTAATGCCCACTTCTAACAAGGCCAGAGTTGCACAAGCAACAGGGGTAGTGACAGAGGAGGAATTGCTTAATTTTTTGAGACAAATGGGTCCAGTAACAACACAACATGTTTTAACTAAATTTAGGTCCAGAATTAAGAAACAAGAGGTATGTACTGTATATTTCATGACATAAATGGTGGAAAAATTCAACTCCCATTTAAACATCTCTCTTTATAATGTCCTTGCTAACACTGAAAATTTACTTAATGGGAAATACTGAATTTTTGTATCCATTTGAATAATTATGTTTGTAGAAGAACGAACAAACTTTTTCCAGTTCCATCTTTCTTTCAACATATATGGACTTCTGGAAGCTTGAAATCTTTAATTATGTTTGTTTCAATTCTGAAGTTTAAAGGATTAGGTTTGACCTTCTTTCTTTATTCCCTGTGTTGCAGGAAAAGACTGCATTTTCTGATATTTTGAAGAAAATTTCTCGATTTAAGAAAAGAAATGGTGTTAAGTATTTGGTGTTACGAAATATTTGAAGCTTTCAACTTTGTTTAAATATGGGTCGTCTCTCCCACATGACACCAGTATGAGCTAGGTATGGTATTCTTGCAGCATGATCAGGGCTCAATCATGGACATAACAGATTTCAAAAATATTACTGAGTATATTTGAAACCCAATATTAAGGAATTATAATATTGGGTTTTTGAAAAAAAAAAAAAAAGACTTTGAAAAAGTTGGCAAATAATTTTTTTTTTAAATATTAATTTCTCATCTTGAATATGGATCACAAAGTGTGCCACGAGCAGCCTACATAAAAACATTTCTATGAAGTTTTTGTTCAAAAGTTCTATTGTTTCTTATTTGAATTTTGTGCAGTTCATGACAATACTACATGCGAACAAAAACCAGAGCTAATATATATTGATCATTCTCTTGCTAATGTTCTACTTTGTTTCAGAATGTTATACTTGTTTTCAAATTGTCTATGCAGTTTTAATGTTATAAACATGTTTTTCAAGTGAAATAATGATCTGGGAACAATCAATCTATGGTTTCTTGAAAAAAGGATTTTGCAGAGATGCGAGTTCTACACATGAAAAGAGGATATTGCAAGTTAACAAAAAAAAAAAGGAATTACTTTCTTCCAAAAAATGTAATACTATTTGAAAAAATATAAGACTGACCACAATCTTTTAGAAAGACAAGTTAGTCAAAACAACATCCATCATCCTCTAAGGGATATTCTTGTGTCTAGCTGCTAAATGTCCGATGCCTAATACTCTCAATCCTTGAAGAATTTTGAGACATATATTGAACACAACTATTTTTCCCTATCAGCTTGCCCCTACCACCTACTCCAACCCTCGTGGAAGCTTCCTATTCAGGTTTGACTTTGGCCTCTTCAAATATGTTGGGCTCAAATACCTGTAAAATAGTAGTAAGAACAAAATTGACCTGCTCATCACCTTGCACCATTTGTTTTCCTAGGCTTTTAGATTGACCTTTCATTACCTATTGCAATTCATCTTCTCGTACATCTTTCATTAGGGCATAATACCACTTTGATCTTTTTTGTTGGCTTACCTAATCTGTCTTTGAAGATTGAGGATCACTCTTTTTTCACTAGATCCTTCACTAGAACTTGGCTCATCTAGTGTTTTTGGCTTTTCGCCCTGTTTCATTTCAACCCCTGAATTTGTTCCAAAATTAGTAGCAGTTACTCATACATTGCGATTAGTAGATTTACTATTAGCTAAAAAGAATTGCATGTTCTAATCTACAAGAACATCTCTATTTACCACAATTTTGTTTGTAGACACATCAAGTGATCTACCTGACCATGCTCCCTTAGGAGTTACACTATAAAAATTTATAAGGACTTTTGTTAAGGATGTAAACTTTTGTATTCATAGCTTATGCCCAATACTGATAAGGTACATTCTGGTTCTACACCTTGCAATGTGCCATCTATATAATTTCCCTTTCCTCCTTTCCACAACTTTGTTTTGTTGTAGAGTGTTCGGAGAAGTATACTACTATATGCATCTAAATTTGGTCGCTTTGTCACTCACGTCGCTAATTTCATCTATTTCCATCTAATTTATCCTAATATCCTATTATCTTAGTCCTAGTCTAATATTTCTAATATATCCACCATCCTACACTAACCTTATAACATTTCATCCCTAATTAGTTCACGTAAATCACCATTATCCACTAACAAATCTTGTCGTATCTAATATTTGGGAATTTTAAAATCTCTTCCACCTATCCTAACCTAGGAGTAGCCTTTGCTAAAAGCCTACTCCCCTAATCACATCCTATCATTTTCTAATCCCACCTAACACTCATTTAACCTCCTCTTAATCCTCATTAAGTCCCCTAATGGATTCTAGAGCTCTCCAACTCTAGAATCTTCTTCCATTCTCTCCATCCTCTCAAGAAACCTCTAAATCTATAGGATTCTTGGAAAATTTTAATTCTCATTTTAATTTTCATTTAATCTCTACTCTTCTTCTATTTAAACCAACCAATCTTCCATTGAGATCATAGAGGAAATTCATGAGCTTTCATGTCAATCTTATGTTCAAATTCATGAATCAATCACTAGTCTACTAATCAAAATATTGTCAATCTAATTACATGATGTCAAAAATCTGAGTCTATGGTAACAATCCTTCATCTATAATCATTTAGTCTCTTTTTTGTTTAAATCTGATTTGGAAATTTTGAGTAGTTTTTGATATAGTTGCATATCCAAATCTCATTGCTCAAAATCTAGTTTCATTTTGTTGTGCACTATGATCCTTTTGGCTCTAAATTTGAATAGTGGATTGATGTTTTGAGTATATTTTAGCTAATTGCATGATTTTAAATCTCATTGCACAAAATTCCATCTCACATTTGGCGACCACAGTGGGAGCCCTCAGTTTGGACTAACCTTGTGTACTTGGAGTGCTTGATATTTGCCTTGCAGGTTAGATTGAAGATGGATTGCAGTTCAAATTTTCATTTCCCAGGCAAGTTGTGACTTTGCTCTACAAATAGTGATTTTGCACAAGTTATTTTGACCCCAACAACCGCAATTTTGAACTAACCGTGAAAGCTAACCACAATCCGTTTGGATACCTAACTATTTTATTTTTTGGTTGGTCAAAATCGCTTCTATGCAATTACAATTTTGATTTTCTAGTTACAATTTTGACATATTGAGTTGTGATTTTGACTAGTAATAAATTTATAAGGTTTTTAATTTATAATCTATTTACTTTTTATTTGTAAATATCAATGTCTGTGAGTATCTTCTCTTCGTTTCTAACTTCTATTTTTTGTAGGATTGACTTACATAAATAATATTAAGCAAAACCACAACTCGTTAGTTGCAATTTTTAAACAGTTTTAATTCAATCTTGTTTTAGTCCTCAGAACTATTGTAAATACCTTAGTCTAATAATATCATAATCAAACATCTCTTAATTACTTTTAATTTCTATAAAATCTGTAAATATCTCATTTTTTACATTATTTTCAAAATCGCCTTTAGGTAGTTACAATCTTGAATTACAGTTTTGATTTTGATACTAGGATCTACGTTTTTGACAATCATATTTCATAGAATCTGTTCCTTCTTGTAATTAATCATTCTTAATACTATATATCACAATTTGTTATTGATGTCCATAATTATGTACATATTAGACAAAACATAGTGCATTTAGCTTTAGTGTAGTTTGTTTTAGACATTTCAAAATCGCTTCTATGTTTCTATGATTTTGCTTCCTAGTCATGATTTTACAAATTCTATAAACGATTTGAACTAATTAACCGCCCAATGACTGTAATAGTTTGTAGTTTGTATTATTGCTTGTCTATATCTGCGGTTTTGACTTTTTAGAAGTGATTTTGACTCTTTTGCAGCAATTTTGAATTAACACTAGTAGTGTATCTGTGATTTTGATTACTATAGTAGCGATTTTGCATTTAGAATTGCCCTTTGTTTTCCTCAAAAATTATCTTTTTTTAGTTCTCTTTTCAGATAATTTTCGGTGAATTTTGAGTCGTTCCAAGCATCGCATAAGCCTCAAATTGATTTTGGTGTTGGGGGCTCTACCCCTCAACCCTGCCCTTTGCACATCTAGGGATATACCCCTTGACCCTATAAGGGGGGCACTCCTCCTTGACCCCGTTGGGGGCTACTACCCCCAAACCCCCATGTCTTGGCCACTCATTCAAAGAGTTATAGTGTAAAATGCACAATTTTTTTCAGTGTTTTTATTGAGGTTTATTACACTAACATTTTATTTAGATTTTCACATGGAAAAATTTGGTTGTAGTTTTGTCTCGCTTGATTATACACTATCAAATTACCAACATGTGTGTTGGTAGGTCTGATTGGTCCAAAGCCATAAATCTAAAACCAATAATTTGTTTTCTCACAGAACGCCCTTCAAAGTCATAGTTTTAAACTTCATTTTTTATTTCATTTTTTTGCTTTATTTGACACACATAAATCAATATGTTAATTAATATTTTGAGTACTTGTGTGTAAATTGCGAGAGCTACAATGGTGTATGCTCTCTTCCGTATGTCCTAATGATGAGTCTCAAAAGATCAAAACCCACTAATAAACCTTCTCCATTTTCTTTTCTAGGGTGCAACGTGATGGATAATTCATCCCCACACACTTGCCATTAGTCTTAAGTGTTGGTGACGTGGATTTCATCACCACACATTCAACCACACTCTATGTTCTAGCAGAGTATAAAAATCAGGGACAACTATCATAAGGCCAAGTGAGCGACCTCATATAGGATCTCATGAAGGTGAGGAGTTAATTATCTAACCCAAGCATCAGACAACACCATATATAGAATTGGACCCCACATACTTAGTGTATATCGATGATGCCCTTAGAAATCCTATATAACCTAGAATAGGACCTTTGGCCATAACAGACTACTTGTTACCAAGTCAATATCAACTCACATAGGGACTGTTATATGCAAATGAAATTGAGAGGGTTTGAGAGATTTTGTAATAGGTCACTAGCGTACAACCTCACCTGCCAAGCCAGTAAATGGTGTAGTCATCAAGTTACACTCCTAAATCAGTTTACTAATGATAGGTTTGTGGTTTGCTTGATTTGGTGAGTGTTGTGTTAGACTAGTGTTATTTGTGAGCCAACTCATTCTTTTACCCAAGCCTATACACACCTATCTAGGTCTCCTTCACATATCATCATCTTACATATCCTTGTTAATATACTCTTGTGCATATTTTCTTTGTACATTTGTGTACATCCTTTTATCTCATTTCAGTCACATCCTAGTCTAGTCTCATCCATATAGCACTAGTCATACCTCAATCACTTACATACCTTAATACAATCTTAACATTACTCCATCACATCCTATCATAGTCTAACCTCACACTCATCACTTAGCTTTAACATTAATTTTCCATAGTGTCATATTTATCACTTAAGACTAAAGTCCACCATATCTATAACCAATCTAGGTCACACCTTAGTCATTTTTATCACCATATCCTCATATCACCTTGTCTTGTCTTACTTATCCTTAGGGTCCTAGTCTAAACCGGTCATTTGTCTTAACCTTGTCTTGCCTAGTCGCCTTATCCCTTGTATATTCAATCTAGCCTAGTCATAGTCTAACATGTCCTTACTTTGTCATACTTGTCAAAACTAGTCATCTTGTCAAGTTTATAGTTGTACGTTGGTCTTCATCTACGTTGGCAAACAACTCTTTCTACATCAGGTTCATTATCATCTTGATTGTGTTTAATCAAGTTTGAATCCAATCCTATCATCCTCTTATCCTAATCTAATCTTGTCATCATCTAATCCTCTTTAAGTTGATTATCTTAGTCTTGAGATAATATTAATCCAATTAATCCCTATTTAAAATCAGTCTCTTGGGCCAGTCTAGCCCCCTGTCAAGTCTTAGATCTTGTCGTAACTCACCCAGTAAAATCAATCATTAATCATTGATAGTATAGCTCAAGTCCTAATTCGGTTTGTTTCATCTTGTCTTACCTCATCTCACATTGCATCATATCAACATCGAGTCAAACTTGAGATCAAACTAAATCAATTCTTCTGTCTAAATCTGGTCCACACATCCCATCTTAATCCCTTAATCTTTTCATTCAATCCCCTACACCTATCGATTGGGGTTAGAAAATCACGTCATCCATACTTTCTCTCATCTTGATCCATGGCATCCAAAATAGATTTGGTCAATCCCTTGATTGAGAAATACCTCATTGCCAATAGGGATGTACTTGTTTCCTACCTCCTTGAGATGATAACTCCACATCTTACAGATTTTGACCCTATCCACCTAACATTACCTCCAAGTTGCACCCATCCACATCAGTCTACTCCTAGCCTCTATACCACCCAGTCCCATTCAAACCCTCTATCCACTAGTCATCTATCCCTTCTTAGTCATCTACCCCTTCGTATACTACTAACTACTGGTTATTTCATCTACTACTGGTCTACCTACCCAGTCACGTAAACAACCATCTAATCTAAAGTCCAATGCTTCCACATCCACATCATGAAGTGAAGAGAGGCCCTATACTCCTCTTCCTATATCCTTATACGCCCTCTTCCACAAACTTATTATTGCATAAATAATGGTCTATCTGCCCATAGGACATCTTGATCCTGCCAAGCCTAAGTCCTCTTGGTACAAAGCAAACCACTATTGTATATATCATCAAACCTAGGGGCATACCATTAATCAATGTTTGAATTTCAAAAACTATGTCCAAGACCTCATCAATTTTGGTGACATCAAAATAAAGAATGAATCACATGGGTTTACATCTAAGGGTGAACAAGAAGAGGTATGCCAAGATTTTGTTTCTAACCACGATCAATCCCTTCCCTTTTCAAGCCAAGCTCAAGACACCAAGTCCATCTTCAATTTTCCACCTATCTTTGACAAATCCTCCATCAACGATGAGTTTGTTTGTCATGAGCCTAGTCAATCCCTCTCTCATGAGTCCTTCTTCCATGGGCCTATCTTCATCGAATCCATTGTCTCCCCATCATCACATCAAAGACCCCATTTGGAGAGGTCACTTGCAGACTAAGAATCCTTTATTAGCAACATTACATAGTGTACATCAGAGTCAATATTGGAGTCAATACCAGTGTTATCTTCATCATGATCATGTTCAACACTAGTATCTGAATCAAATTCTTTGTCAAAAACATCATCCCTCATAGATATTGTAGCTAATGATGACATATATCTATTTGAGAGTACCTCCAATTTGGATGTCACGCAATCACAAGGAATATATTTTAATCCCAACCAGGATGATGAATTCATAACAAAGTTCTTACAAGCTTTATCAATCGAAGATTATCACAGTGAATTTGATCCTACCTCAGAGGCATGTCCTATAGCTAGTCTTAGTGATCATTTTACAAACCTTGAGGATATTTTCTCTAATGTTGAAATTGGGTCTCCTAGTAACCTCTATGAGGACTGTGTTGCCCCACCACCACTCGTTGAACTCATCATACCATCTCCCACACCCTCATCCATCATAGACCCCTTTCTTCTTGTCAATGATCATTTAATCACCTCCGTCCATAGGGACAAACATGGACATACAACATTGGATGCTTCCCTAAATTACATAACATGTATTGAAAATACAAAGTTCCATGACCATATTATAAAAGTCATACATGATGATCAAATTACCTTTGATCTATCAAGTCAAAATCAAGAAAATTCAAATCATTGGCCTAATCAAAAAGCATCTTCCCCTAGTGAAACCCCCTTTGAGGCACTAGGGGATCATCAAAGTTAAAATAATCATCATCTAAGTTAAATATCAATCTCCTTTGGTGAAGCCAAAATTTAGGCACCAAGGGGTAGTTGAGATATAATCAAGTCTAAAAATAAAAACAATGTCAAAAGTAGTATCAAGATGGTTGATAATGTTCCAAATGATCAAAGAAGAAAATCAAAGTCAAAACTCTTTTGGATCTCATGCAGTCTTTTGTCATATGACACCAATCAAATGTGGAACATCCAACATGTCCAAGGCTGTGTGAGATTATTAGTCCCACTTTCCAATCACCCATCACAACTACCTATTATGATCATATCATCCATTCAATTCCTATACATCACCATCAAATCCAAACCCTAAATCCATCCATTCCACACTCACAAACCTAGATAATATTGTCTCTTGTAGGGGTGATGAAGACACCTGGTCTAGATGTCTAAAGGGGTCTCAATCAAAACTAAATGAAGGTCACAAGGACATTAGTGAATATATCATTGATAACATGGTCCTAGCACCACATCTAATTTTCTAGCTAGAACAGGTGTTGGGTCAAGATCAAGACAATGTTTGCATCACTGCATCTTACATACCTCCAATAAATCGAGATGCCAATAAAAAAAATAAAAAAAAATCATTCATCCAATGGTGAAAACTAGTTTTATGGTGCCTTGGACAAGTACCATGGTGAAAACCAAATTTTCACATCATGCTAAAATAATCTATTGTCCACATTGTACCTCAACACTTAGGGACATCCATTTCATCCACATAATATCCCCTGACAATCCCTTCCATGTCATCCTTGTCTATCTTATCCCTTTGTCCATTGTTCTTACCCATCATTTGCCATCATATCTTGCATCCTATTATGTCCATACTTTATTATAGTCTTAACCTTCGTAAGGGAGAAGAAGATGTCTTGGGAAATGTTCTATAATCATCTTGGCATATCCTCCAATGGACACTCAGGCAACTAAATATCTAGTTCTTTCATGATGTGTTTGTTGTTAATGATCTTTAATCAATTCTTCCTTGCTCCTCATCCCCTTTTCAATCTCACTCCCATCCTTTTGTTATCCCATCCAAAATTTCATCTGTCCTTATTCGGGTTTCTAGGCTTGGTATTCCCTTTGCTAGTAACCCCATTTGTATAGTGTACATACATATTCCCAAAAGATCTAAAAATAAAAATATTCTAAAAAACCTTAAAAATTATAAAATCCACAAAATCCCAAAACATCTGTCATCTTATCATATATCATCTTGTCCTATGTCCTAAATATCCCAATCATCCTATCTTATGTCTTAGTCATCTTATTTTTCATCTTGTCTTGTCATATATCCTAATCTTGGTATCCAAGTCCTCATCCATAACCTTATCCTAATCCAAGTCACTAGTCTACTCCAACTCCATACCTTTGTCTAAGTCTATCACCTTAATCCAAATTCAAATCATCACTATCAACTTGGTTCAACTCATCACCTGATCACCCATCCCATTAATTCTCATTAGGACAATTAGACAAGACACTAATCACAACACATCTCTATGCACAAACTTGTGTATGTTATTTATATGCTTTGTGTTGTTTGACTTGTTTGCATGTCTTTTATCATGTATATATTTGCATATATTTGTTTACTTATCTATGTTTATCTTTTTTTATTAGTCTTGCATCTTGTCTCTTTCATCAAGGGTGCAATGCATGAGGATGCTATGATAAATCCAAAAAATATATAATAATGCTTTTGGGTGCCATATGCAAATTTCATCCTTTTCCCCTTATATAATCATGCACTTTGACACAACGTCCTCTTGGTCATACTTATATCATGGGGCATACTGCCTAGTGATATATTTACATCAGATTGATTGGACTATGATGAGACATGTTGCAACAATGATGGATTGACAATGGACTGGACTCATCATTTATCTTATTCTCTCTCACATGTCTAAATGAAAACTCATTTTAATCCCATTATCAATTTAATCATCCCAATCCACTCGTCTAATATCTAGTCATTCCTCCAAGCCATTTAACATCTCCTCTATCTCTTCTAGTTACTCACCTATCATCTCTCTAGTCATCAATGTCTAACATCTCATCTCCCATCATTTCTCCTAGTCCTTATCTTCATGTCTAACATTTGAGTCATGTCTTTTATCTAACAACTAACATGTCTAACCAGCATTGTCATTGTCCTCCTCTAGTCTATTTTTTCATTTATCATCTAGATAGAACTACATTGACCTAAGGTTTTTTTCGACTATGTAGGCAACACTTAGCCACATAGTGTGCATGAGGTTAGCTTGACCAATCTCTCCTCTTTCCCCATCATTCATCATCACATCTCTCTTTCCCCTAATAATCCCCAAGTCTTGCATCAATCAAATCTTTGAGCTATAATATCAATCATTAATCAACCATTCCATTGATCAATCACCATCCTTGTAATCATCTCCCTAGTATTTTTGTCAATTGCCTGCACCTATCGATTAGGCCCAATAAGTCACAACATCCATATTTTCTTCCATAAGTCATCCATCATCACTAATTGATCAATTCCTCATCTAAAATTATGATTTCTTCCCTCAATTGGGGTATGATCAGGGCCATAAATTTATTATCATCTCTCACTCTTTTGCATGTGTCCTTGTTAGGGGCATCATTTTTATCATCACATTATGGATCATTTATTTGATGTATTATAATCCACTTCCTCCCCTTCATCTTTTGGTCACTCAATCATATTATTTATTCTCTCTCAGCTTCTTCATCATATTATTTGACTTCAACTTTGGACCACACTCATCAATAATCTTATCAAATCATTGTCTTATTTTATCCCAATGCTCTCCCATACATGTGTCATGACTTGGGATACATCGACAACTTGTATCCTTATCTATCAAACATCTAGGTTCGTAGCTCTCCCTGGCATGTGTCCTTGCCTAGGATATGTCTAAAACTTGTGACATTTTGTCTTATCATCATAATGTTGCAGTTGATTCCTCCTTGGGATGTGTCAACAATTGTAATATAGTCATTTCCACTCCCTGTGCATAGGTCTTTGCCAGGGGCATCATCAATTTGTAGCTCACTACTCATGTCGAGTTCATTTTCTTTGTCATCAATACCACATATAGCATCCCAACCCCTTATATCTTCACACATCCCACCCCTCATTTCCTCTTTCAAGTGGCCATCTACCTCCTTCCTCCCTGCATGTCCCTTCTATGGGTCATCATTTGTCCACTAACATTGTTTACTAACATTCATCATGTAATCATTCTTTTTATGATCCTAATCCTCCCTATGATTACACATTAGATCACATGTAGACTACCGACCTTGGTTATCCCAGTTAGAGTCATAGGCCACTTGTTTGGACCTCTCCTACATACTATTCCCATAGTTTAATCATCTTGACATTTTCTCACGCTAGGTGAGCTCTTTAAGGACCCTCTGGGGCCCTTTTGGGAACCTGTTGACCAACCTAGGGCCCTGTTTGACCTAGACCGTAGCTTAGGGAGGAAAGTTGTGGCCTAGGATACATGTTTCCTTCATGAAATCCATGGCTTAGGCCACAGCCTAGGTAGAACGCATGGAAAATGCCCAGTTTGGTCTAAAACAGTAAAAAATAGCTAGTTTTTTGACTTGTTGACTGATTAGGGTTGGATATAGGGGATTTTCCTCAATCATTCACTCTCTCTATTCACACTTAATCCACTTTTTCTGCATCTCTACTCTAATCATCTCCATTGATCATCTCACTATGATAGCTTGGCTGCCTCCTTGAATCTCTCTTGATTCTTGCTTGGCATAATTGCTTTATTTGTGAAAAAGGATGCCCTACTTTGTTGTTGCTCCCATTGGTGATTCTCTTTTCTATTAATAGTGTTCTTGAATCTTGTGGACTGCTCCTTGCCTCCTCAAGACTCCATTACACCTTTCACTTGTGCTCTTTGCATTGCCTCTCACAGATTGATGGCTTCTCCTTCATCTCTTCCACAACTTTTGGCTCTCGGTCTGGACTCAACTTACACAAAACTTGATCTTCTTCCTCTTTTGCCTCCTAGCTTGGATAATCGGTTGGTATAAAATATGCACATCTCTTTGAGTTTAATATGAGGGCACTTTTCTTTGCAAAGTGAAACTCCTTTCTTATAATCAGTACTATACATGTTAAGGTTTGTTTTGTTTTAGAAAATAGTTGTTTATTGCATTGCTTAAAATAAATTCCAAAGTGTCTTGTATTTGTGCTTGATTAAAGAGTACTTTCATTAATTCAAATATTCCTTTATTTTATGTCATTTCTCTCTTTGGAAGCTTTCTTCATTGCATAGTGGACAAACTAGAAAACTTACGCAAACTCTCTCTCTCTCTTGCAATCTTAGAAAATAGAAATATTGCAATGAAAGATAGCTAAAATATAGAATAGGCATGCTCTTGAACCCTTGCTTAAAAATGTTTTTGTTTCCAAAAACATCTTTCATTTGGCCTCAAAGTGCCTTAGCTGGTAGATTTATATTCCATTGGCTATTTCATTTCATTCAATATTTTAGTTTATGTATTGTTTATGGAATCCATAGTATAGTTTTAGCCACTTACTTTATTGTGGTTGGACCCACTAAAGGTTTGTGCATACTCTATGCATTCATTTTTACTATCCCCAACCTAGTTTACATGTCTATATATAGCCTGGTGCAAGCCGACAAATCAGATAGCCACTATAGACCTCCCATAGCCCATAGAACCACTGAGCCTTCTAGCCTCTTAGTGGTTGCTTTAGCACCCTACCAAACACTAGTGGTTCCATTAATATTTTTAGAGCTACATACTGGGACGCTTGGTGGGACTTCACATAGGTTTTCATGCTAGTTCTATCCCATTTAGAGCTCTCTTAGCCAACCCCCTATTGTTAGCTATTAGGCTTTACTTTTAGTTGTGTTTCGGCTTTCACCTTGGTTGTATATTGCTTTGGTTTTGTGTTATTCTCCCTATTATTTCTCCTATGGTTGGCCTTTTTTGTTATCTTCCATGTTACTCATGTTTCATTGCATCTATGGCCAACCTCCCACCCTTGGGATGTCACTTCCATTAGATTTAGGGTCTCATCCCTAATCTCACTCATGAGCAAGCCACGACTACAATGGAATTCTATAGACACCATAAGATCCAAGAGCCTCCCTTGACCTGGCATGGTAGTCTACACCCTCTCACTTTCGAAAGAGAACAATATTGGTAGGAATATAACCAACAAACTTGATCTCTTTTTCACCAGTCTGAGCTTCATTCATTTGAGGATGTTTTTGCTTATCTTCATGCTACATCTCACTCACCCGTTCAAGGTGATGAGGATCCTCTTGATCATTTAGGATCGGATGAGCTATATATAATCATTAATGATTGTCATATATGTCTTCAAGTGAATGAAGTGTATCCTTCTCCCCCTAAGAGTTGATGGCATGCATCCTCTGGAGACAGAGGTCGTACCTGTTCAGTGTCGAGTGCCTCGACTAGTTCTTATGTGAGTTCCCCATTTTTTCTTGGAAGGAGACTCTCTTACAACAACATTTGCATGTTTTTGGATCATAGGTATTCCCACTCAAGAAGATATCTTTTTCATGAGGGTTCTTCCCATCCTCTTAGTCCTTTTTGAGTTTTTTATGAGCATGCTGATTTTGATCATCATTTGTGGATTAGAGATATGTGAGATGCATATCGAGAGTCTCAACAACCATCAGTTGACCCCCATTTGATGGCACGTGACCAAAATCATAGAGACTTTAATCATCATGACCATTTCCATGAGTATGCTATGTCTTCCCATCATCCCCATGGGGACTGTCACACTTCCCATGGTCATTCCCTACCTCATGGTAGAGATGATTTCTGCTATGACCGGCTGCCTTATCAGGATCCACTTTAACATCATGCTCTCTATGACCATGGTTATAATGATGCCGATGGACATAGGCAATATTTTTACCATCATGATCCACTTCTTGGATCTCGTTGCCAACCTACTATCAACCGTGCTTATGAGGATCTTCATTGAAATCCTTAGCCCCTTAGGTGCGTGTTTTCCCCTCCTTACTCCTATCCTGAAACTGCCAAAGTTTAATGGGACTCGAGACTCCAATCCTAAGGATCATATTATGAAATTCATGATGGCAAGTATGGATTGGAAATAGGATGAAGGCATGTTGTTGAAGATCTTCGCTCGTTCTCTGTGATTTGAAGCTCTTATCTAGTTCTAGAATCTACCTCCAAATTATATCTCTAGTTTTCAGCTCCTTATAGATGATTTCTTCCAATATTTCTAGACCTTTTATCATTGGCATCTAGTCACTCGCCTCCATGGCATAGGCCAAAGGTGAGTCAAACTTTGATTTTAGTTGTTCATATGTGCAGAACTAGGTTCTCAGATGACCAACTTTATGATATGTTCATGTGAGCATTGAGGTAGGAGGTTCACCTTGAGGTCCTCAAGTGTGATCCCACCTCTTATGATGAAGCTATTAATGAGTGTCTAAAGATTGAATTATTTGAAGTGCGTGTGGGCATGCAACCCGTACCTTCCCAAAATTCATCCTCATCACATGATCACAACTATAACATGATCAGTGATGGCATCACTAATTCTCCTCCTAAGAAGAAGGAAAAGAAGGAAAGTTGTGAGTTAAATGCCATGAGAAAAAAACCAACTAATAAGAAGGTTTTTGAATTCATTCCAACAAAACAATAGATAGTGTTTCTTTATGACCCTGCCAAGTTTTGTAAGTACCATCAAATGAAGGGGCATGATGATGCCAATTATGTCACCCAATAGTCTAGTGGGCAAGCCTTACCTCAGTCACAAAGTTCTCCTCTTGTAGAATCCAATTGCAAGTTGGATGTCTTCAAGGAACCTCTATGAAACCATGAAAAGGAGAAGAAGAAGAAGAAGAAGAAGAAGAAGAAGAAGAAGAAATCAACTGCTAAGGCCCACGTTCTCCTTCTTACTCTTCTACCTCTTTTGACTCCTCTTCTTAGGCTATCCTAAGAGGGAAAGTCAAACATGAGAGCAACAGGGTCATTATTGCTATTGACATTTATCCGACTGGTTATGAGTGCTTTGTCAACATGCACTCAAATCGGGCCACCAACCCCATTAGAGAGACTAGTGGTGTTGGGCCTCTTGTCCAACCCACGGGGGTAGGGAATCCCAAAGTCAGGTTTGACTTTCAATGTAACATCCCTCTCTAGGATAGATAACATCATTAATCTATCATTGAGGAGTTACAAGGCCTCTTAGTTGGGATCTCCATTTGGGACCTGTTTCACCTTTGTCCTAAGCAAAGAGGACTCATCTTTGATGATCTCAGTCTCTCTCATGAGGATCCACTACAGGATGATATCGGGGTGTTGTTTAACTATGATACACTTGAGCACCCTCATCCACCTATGTTATTTTTCGACCCAACCTCACTGTCAGATGCCTCTATTTTAGAAAAGAGGGCTTGGTTCCCTCTCTACATCGATACTTTTGTTGATGATAATCACATTAAGTGATGCATTGTCGATGAAGGAGTTGCTTTGAATATCATGACTTTGCATGTATTCAATGAGCTCAGGATTAGTCAAAAAAAGCTTTCTGATTCTCGCCATAGGTGTGTTGGTTTTAACAATGACACGGTTATACTGGTGGGGAATGTGAAGCTCCACATCAAGTTTGGTCCTAAGGTGGTTCAAATCAATTTTTGTGTGTTAGACCTTGATCTTTCATACAATATGATTCTTGGTTGTCCCTAGACTACCACCATATAGGCCATCATGTCGGCCACATTTTGCATGGTGTAGTTTGTTCATGAAGGTGAGGTTCACACTTTGGAGGCTGGCCCATATCTTTAGGTGTTGCTCTACGCAAATATAAAGCCCTCAAGTGAGGCTTTAGCTGTATCTTTATGAGGTTTTATTGGTGCCCACATGCCTTCCATGGTTGAATCTCATTTTCTCAAGGATGATCATTATGACCTGGATCCCTGTTCATCTCTCTAGATTCTAGCGCACATCGACTGACTCCCCCTACACTCTATGACATCAGGCCAACCCATCTCTTTTTGGAGACCTTTTTTATAATGTCTCTATAAATGTTGAGATCCCCCTTACATCATGCTTTTCCCATTAAAGTGTAGGCTCTCTTAATGTGTCTCCCACTAAGACCATTAGAGTGGTTGAGTCTGATCTGAAGTGTTGTTTCATTCATGTCATGACACACAACCTATTCAAGGAGAGAAAGGATTACACCAAGCTCATGCGGGCTTGCCATAAGTATCATTATCCCATTGATCGCCTTGGTTTGGAGATCTCTCTCACTAAAGGTCCAACCCTAGGCATTCCCTCAGTGAATGTCTTCTTGGTTGAACTCAAAGTGTTAGACCAGTCATTCACTCCCACTCTAGAGTGTTTTGAGGAAGGCAATGTTATGGATGTTGAAGGATCCATGGATGTCAACCTTGGCACTTTAGCAAGGCCCAAGATCATTAAGATCAATGCCAACCTTGCTCTTGAGGAGTAAGATGCTTTGGTATCTTTATTGCACAAATTTTTGGATGTATTCTCTTTTGAGGAAGGCAATGTTATGGATGTTGAAGGATCCATGGATGTTAACCTTGGCACTTCAGTAAGGCCCAAGATCATTAAGATCAATGCCAACCTTGCTCTTGAGGAGTGGGATGTTTTGGTATATTTCTTGCACAAATTTTTGGATGTATTCTCTTGGGAATACACCGATATTAAGGGCATAGCTTCCAACATCATCATCCATAACCTTGTTATGAATGATGGAGCCTGCCCTATTCGCCAGAAGCAATGACCAATGGTAGCAAAAGTCTCCCAGTTAGTCAAGGTTGAGATTTAAAAACTCATCTAAGTTGGTTTCATTTAGGCTATTGACTACCCCCGATGGGTTTCCAACATTGTTCCCACTCTCAAGAAGAATGGATCAATTGGGATTTGCATTGACTTTTAGGATCTCAATATGGCTTGCCCAAAGGATAATTTTTTGACTCCTTTGATTAACCAAATTGTTGATTCCACCACTACTTTTGAGATCATGTCCCTCATGGATGGGTTCTCTAGGTACAATCATATCTGGATTTTACATAAAGATTAGCACAAGACAACATTCACTACCCCATGGGGTACCTTCTACTATACGGTCATGTCATTCGGTCAAAAAAATGTTGGGGCTATGTATCAGCATGCCATGACCCATATTTTTCATTACCTCATCCACAATATTGTTGAGTGTTATGTTAATGATCTCCTTGGCAAATCCTCTAAGTGGGATGAGCATGTACGAGACCTTATGATCATATTTGAGCATCTCTAAGAGTATCACATCAGTCTCAACCCTGAGAAGTGTATTTTTGGCATTTTTGCTAGAAAGTTTCTCGACATCCTCATTTTAAAAAGGGGCATTAAATTGGATCCTGACAAGATCAAAGTGATCCTTGAGATGCCTCCCCTGCACAATCTTATGCAGTTGTAGTCTTTTCTTGAAAGATTCAACTTCCTTAGACATTTTATTGAGGAGTATGCTCACAAGTCCATACCCCTCACGCGTCTCCTCTGCAAGAACATGTTGTTCTTGTGGTCTATTGAAGTTCAAGTGGATTTTGAGGAATCGAAGCACATGCTTCATAATCCTCTCATCTTGATGACACCCATTGAGGGGCACGAGTTTATCTTGTATGCCTTTGTCACTGATATTTTTATCAGGGGTATGATGTGTCAAAATGATGACATTGGTAGAGAGAGAGTGATTTATGACATATCTCATACGCTAGTTGGCCCTGAGCTCAACTACTCTCTAGTTGAGCGGTAGTGCTTCTCCCTCATCTTCACCATGAAGAAGTTGAGACATTGCATCTTGGGTCAGACTACTAATGTGATTCTCTAATCCAATCCACTCTGCTACTTGCTTATCAAGACACACCTTGTTGGCAGAACTATGAGGTGGATCATGCTTCTTCAAGAGTTCAACCTCTGCATCGTTAACCAAAAGTCCACCAAGTGCTTGGTCATGGTTGATCAACTTTTTGATTGCCCACTACCTAATCCTAGCATGGAATTGTTTGATGATGCCTTTCCTGCTGAGATGGTCAATTTGGTTGACTGTGTTGACGTCTCTGAGTGTGATTGGTATCATAACATTGTATGTTACCTTACAAACCAATCTTATCCCATTGATGTTCCTTCTCTGGAATTCTATTAAATACATAAGCTTGTCATTATTGGTGACATCTTGTTCAAGAGAGGTCTTTATGGTGTGTTGATGTAGTGCCAAACCCCTGAGGATATTCCTCTCACACTTGAGGAATCTCATGGGAGCATTTGTGGTGGTCACCCAGACGGGCAAGCCACTGCTCAATATATTATTAGGATGGGCTACTATTGGCCCACTCTTCTTAAGGACATCATACAATACATTAAAAAGTGTAAGATGTGCCAATTCACTTGGGATGCCATCAATACCCCAATAAGCCTCTTGCAGCCCATCTCCGCTCCTTGGCCTTTCTTTATGTGGGCTCTCAACTTTGTCGACAAGTTCAAAACAACCTCTTTTGATGGCCATCATTGGTTCATCACCACCACTAACTATTTCATGAAGTGGGTTGAGGCCATGCCTCTTAGCGACATGTGTCGGAAGACTATCACCAAGTTTGTCTTGAACTAGCTTATTTGTAGTTTTGGGGTTCTCATAGTGATCATGGCTAATAATGGTCTAGGCTTCCAAAGCCCTTGAGATGTGTGAGCTCATTGAATGCTTCAGCTTCAAGCTCAATTACTCCTCTACCCATTACCCACAAGGAAATGGGAAAGTAGAATCTTCAAATAAAAGTTTTAAGAAGATGTTTCTCTGTACCATAGCCCAGTCTACGAGGGACTGACATCTCATACTCTATCATACCTTTTGGTCCTATTAGACTAGCTTCCAAATGACCATGGGGGAAATCCCATACTCTCTCATGTATGGGTCTGAAGTTGTTCTTCCCTTGGAGGTCTTAATCCCTTTGTGGTGGGTTAAGACCTTTAGATCTCTTTTTGATGAGGAATAACATGTCGTTCACCTCACTAAGCTTGAACAGTTAGATGAGCAACACCTAGTCGCTCTTGATCACAACTATTTTTTCCAACACTATTAATGCACCCAATTCCAGAAGTTGGTGCACCCTTTCCCTTTCAAAGTAGGTGATACGGTCCTCATTTTTGACAAGGAGCACCGTAATAAGGGCAAGCTTTCTCACAAGTGGTTTGGCCCCTTTGTCATCACCATCTCTTTAGAGAATGGGGCATATCATCTCTTGACCCTTAAGGTGAACCCCTGTAGCATCTGATCAATGGGTTCTGCTTCAAGACATTCCATGTCTAGGGCTCACATGGCCCTCCAATAAATTTGCCTATGGTGGTAAGCCAAGCCTTTCCTCTCTTCTCTCACCACTACCTTAATGCCATTAATATGTGTGTGTGTGTGTGGGTTCTTAGATAATAGTGTCTACTATCTAATCACATTGTATATAGTATTATACATTAGATGAAGCATACAATTCACACACAAAATCATATACACACATGTGATAATCATGAGGAAAGGATGTATATATATTATTAAAAATACATGTTTTTCTCTAGGTACATCACATGGGCTCATAGTCCTCAAAATATGCCACAAGTGTGGCTACATATGCATACCCAATCAACCTATGACTGGGTAGTATCTAATTTAGTCATATTCTAGGTGGAGATTTGGATATGTGCCTCTCAACCAGTTGAGCTACGTTATCCTCCAATGTAGCCAGTTGATATGCCCTCACTCTAGGTGTTTCAGCTTCTCTGGTCTACTCTCGAGCGAGTTCAATTCATAGATGATTGATCTCAACCTCGACTCTAACTAGTCTCACCTCATTCTCTACTATAATTTCCCTATGGTTTGTTGACTTGGCATCCAACTATGGAATCCTATGTTGTGCCCTCGCTAGCTCGAGCAAGGCTCATGCACCCACATGCCAACACTAAGTATATGGCTCTGCCTTAGATGGTAGATGAGTTAATCACTCCATTAGTGGTGTGCCCTCCACATCAAGGAATAGCTCCCTTAGTAGGAGGTCTAAGTGGGGTCTAGTTCAGCTAGGTTGATCTCCTACACACACACATAGAGAGAATATATATTAGCTACATATACATCTCTCACTTAGGATGAGCATATAGATACAATGTTATCTATAAAATACACTTATCTTACTTGGTAGTTTGGATAACCTCTATGGCTCCCCTACAAGTCATGATCCTCTTGGTGGTGTTGGTCCTCGATGTGCTTGTCTCTCTCAATTGCTACCCCACTCGCTTTATCATGGCTATCGACCATGCTCAGCTCTAGCTAACCTAGGTTGAGCACGTCTCTCTTTCATCACTAGTGTCTGCCTCCTTAGATAAAGGTATGACCCCTATAGACCTTGAAGCTCCTCTATGCCCATATAGGTCTCTACTGTTGCATCCTATGACCATATCATAAACCCATATAGATCACAAATAAAGCTCACTACTACATCTAGATCTAGGGTGGTTCATATGGGCTCATCCCTATCTGTGAATAGTGTTTCCCATGTTCATGTCTCTAGTGTTGGGTATGCATCACTACCATATGGTACTCTTGACCTCATCAATGGGAGCCTCTCATAAGCCCAATCCATGAGTAAGCTGGGTTGTGTCAGTCCACCCACCCTTGTGCATTGAATGTGATCCAACTATTGGTAAAGTCCACCTAAGATGTATTAGCCCTAGGCATATCTCTAGCCTCCCTCTGCATGTTGGACAACTCCTATCCATGAGAGTGGTAGTCATCTTATATTTTGGCCAACATGGAGCCTCCCAACCAAAATAACTACTATCACTATCCTGAGTGGTGGAACCCTTGATGACTGTTGTGTGATCTAAACCCCGTGAATGTTTTGCTAAGAGTGGGGTCCCACCAAGTAGATCTTTATTATCATTGCATCTTGTACCGATGATAGGTATATCTCTCTGCCTATAGGCTCCACTCCATAGAGCTATTAGATGTCTTCTATGTTGAGGATGTTCTCTAGTTTGGCCCCTAGTTGGAACATGTGCCTCTCAGGTACCCATGGTGACGAATGCGTTAACCAGGTCTCTAGAGTAATGTAGGGATGGTAGGTGTACTAGCCACCAAAGTCATGCACTCTGTAGGCATCTTTATCCTCTATAGGTAGAGCATCTACCTCTTTGGTTATCCATGATGGGATTCTATCCTAGTTGGACATCTCACATGACCTATCCATCTGTGCCTATTGCTCTCTCACATGTGAAGGCTCTCCCTCCTTTGGTATGCTCACTCCTCTACATGTCTGCACAAGCAAGAAACATGTAACCAAGTTATCAAACTAGCCATGAAATAGGTTTAATGGACTAAAAAATATGTTTTTTATCTACTTATATCTCTTTCACCCCTTTCCTCTTTGCTCTTAACCCCTTTCAAGAGCTTTTGGGCCTTATCGAGCTTCTCGGGCCTCTACCTAGGAGTTTTTTAGCCAAGGCCATGGTTTTGTAGGAAAAGCCATAGAATTATAGTAAGATAGGTCATAAATTTTGTGGCCTGCCCCATTACAAGGCCACGGCCTGGCCTAGCCAGGTTGTAGTCCTGCGTGGGTCATCCTAGCTTGCACTCCCTAGTTCTCCCTCTCTAGGGCATGGGAGAGCATCCTGTTGGTCCCATTTTATTCATGTGCACAAGCCCACCATTTTCCACCCTTGTTTCATCTAATTCATTCATTCAATCATTTGAAATAATTAAAAATGTCATTAGGACCTCCCAAACCCTAGAAATTTGAATAAATTTGAAAAAAAAATGTTTAGAGAACTTACTCGAACCATCTTATGCATCCCTGGTGTGCTCCAATGTCCTTGTTCGCTTCACTCAGGCTTTGAGTTGATCATGGGCTCTCCTTAAGCTCTCTCAGAGTGAAAATGACCTCTTTTGTCTCTCTTTTTAGCCTCCTTTTAGTGGGCCCTTTTTGGGTTTTTTTCCTATTGGTGCATTTTCAACCACGAAACCTTTGTCTTAGAGGCTTTGGCACATTTTGAGCGCATTGGTAGCCTCCATTTTTTGATTTGAAGCTTCATTAGGTCTGATTTATCCCCATTTCAATCATTGGGACCCCTTTTTGGGTCCCTACTGATCTCCTGGGCCCATGTCCCATTTCGTGGGCACCTAGGGATAGAGTTCACTTTCTATGCTTATTTTAGTTAGTCATTTATTTATTTTTTTACAGTCAATTCATTCTAACTCCCTTTATTTTTTTTGTCATGGTTATAGGTTATAGGTGTTATCTAGCTATGATGGTTTGGGACTTGCTATGATCTTTCTATTTGGTCTTCATCTTCTCCAAACTTCCCCCCACTTGACTTTGTTACCTCCTCCCATGATTGATGTTAGTAAATTATTGTGGTTATGGATTGGTTCCTTTATTTGTTTCCATGTGCAAATCACTTACACCACCCTAATTTGAGATAACCCTTATATAGGTGCTCATCCTGTATCCTTGACCCCCATCATGGTGCACCTCTCAGTGGTGATTCACATAGATGGTAGTAGTCAGGGCAACCCAAGACCTACAGTTGTGGCTTGGGTTATTGATGATCCATGGGGGAATGAGCTTGTTGCAATTGGTCATTTCTTGATCAGTGAGATGAATAATAACACTAATTATCATGCAATCATTAGTGCCTTGATCGATGCCCATGCGTTAGGTACGTGTTATGTGTAGTTATTATCTAACTCAATCTTAGTCGTGTCTCAACTCACCGGTGTCTAGGCCATCCTTAGCTTTGATTTGCTCCCCCTCTTTGAGACGGCATGTAATTTTTTCCCCTTCTTTGAGGATGTCCAATTTACCCATATCCTTCATAAGGAGAACACTAGCACTGACCCCTTGGTGACTATCATTCTGGATAGTATGATTTGATTTGATATCACTTGTGTTTCACTTTTGTAAGAGCTAGAGCTAGTGTTGGAATTAGAGCTAGATTTGGATTATGGATTATGCAACATTTGCACTTTTACCCATGGATCACGTCATTGACATTATTTTGGTACCATCCTTATCTAATAAGTGTAGGTAATGTTTTATATTATCTATTAATTACTTGTTTTCCTTTGCTTTGGTGTGGCTTCTAGGTACTTCACAACACTCCTTATTCATTTGAACATTGACTGCTCGTACATTGGGGGTATATGTAAGCATACTTCATGTGACCCTACTCCTCCCTATGATTACACATCAACTCACATGTAGACTATTGACCCTAGTTATCCCACTTATAGTCATAGGCCACTTACTTGGACCTTTCTTGCACACTATTCCCATCCTCTAACCATCTTGACACTTTCTCATGCCAGGTGGGCTCTATTGGGACCCTCTAGGGCACTTTCAAGAACCTGTTGACCAGCCTAGGGCCCTATTTGACCTAGGCCATGACTTAGGTAGGAAACCTATAGCCTAGGTCACATGTTTCCTTCATGAAATTCATGGACTAGGTTGCATCCTAGGCAGAATGCATGTAAAATGCCTAGTTTGGTCTAAAACAGTAAAAATAGCTAGTTGTTTTACTTGTTGATGGATTAGGGTTGGATATAGGAGCTTTTCCTCATTTGTTCACTCTTTTTATTCACACTTACTCCACTTTTTATGCATCTCTACTTTGATAATCTCCATTGATCATCTCACATTGAAGCTTGGTTGCCTCCCTGAATCTCTCTTGATTCTTGCTTGGCACATTTACTTTCTTTATGAAAAGGGATGCCCTACTTTTCTACTGCTCCCATTGGTGATTCTCTTTGATATTTATAGTGTTCTTGAAGCTTGTAAACTATGTCTTGCCTACTCAAGACTCCATTGCACCTGTCACTTGTGCTCCTTGCATTGTGTCTCATAGATTGGTAGCTTCTCCTTCATCTCTTCCATAGATTTTGGCTCTTGGTCTAGACTCAGCCTACACACAGTCTGATCTTCTTCCTCTTTTGCTTCCTAGCTTGGAAAATTGATTGGTATAAAGTATGCACATCTCTTTGAGTTTGATATGAGGGCACTTTGCTTTGCAAAGTGAAACTCTTTGCTTATTTGCAATAGTATACATTTAGGGTTTATTTTGTTTAAAAAAATAGTTGTTTGTTGCATTTCTTAGAATAGTTTCTGAAGTTTCTTGTATTTGTGTATGATTAAAGAGTAATTTCATTACTTGAAATATTCCTTTATTATATTCCATTTCTCTCTTTCAAAGTTTTCTTCATTGCATATTAGATCAACTAGAAAACTTGGGCAAACCCTCTCTCTCTCTCTTTCTAAAACTAGAAATATTGCATTATTAGAAAATAGTAGTATTGCATTGAAAAATAGCTCACATCTAGAATAGGCATGTTCTTTAACCCTTGCTTGAAAACATCTTTGTTTCCCAAAATATCTTTCATTTGGCCTCAAAGTACCTTAGCTGGTATATTTATATTCCATTGGCTATTTCATTTCATTTAATATTGTTGCTTCTATATTGTTTATGCAATCCATAGTCCAGTTTTAGCCACTTGCTTTATTGTGGTTAGACCCACTAGAGGTTTGTACATACTTTTTGAATTCGTTTGTACTATCCCTAACCTAGTTTACAGATCTATCTATAAGCTGGTACAAGATAGCAAACTAGATAGCCACTATAGACCTCCTACATCCCATTGAACCCCTGAGCCTTCTAGCCTCTTAGTGGTTTGCTTTAGCACCTTGACAAACACTGGTGGTTTTGTTCATATTCTTGGAGCTACACATCCATTATTGTCTATCTTATTTTAAATACCATTACTCTTAACTTTATTCAGTCTCAATGCCCTTTTAAAGAAGGGTAAAATGTATGCATCTGAATTTGCTCACTTCACCACTAACATCACTAATTTCATTTATTTCCATCTAATTTATCCTAGTATCATATTATCCTAATCCTAGTCAAATATTTCTAATATATCTCCCATCCCACACTAACCTTATAACATCACATGCCTAATTAATTCACATAAATCCCCATTATCCACTAATAAATTTTGTTTTATCTAATATTTGGGAATTTTAAATTACCTTCCACTTATCCTAGCCTAGTAGTAGCCTTTCCTAAAATTATACCCCCCTAATCACATCATATCATCTTCTAATCCCACCTAACACTCATTTAACCTCATCTTAATCCTCGTTAAGTCCCCTATTGGATTCTAGAGCTCGCCAACTCTATAATCTTCCTCCATTTTCTCCATCCTCTCAAGAAACCTCTAAATCTAGAGGATTCTTGAGATTTTTAAATTCCCATTTATTCCCTTTTCTTCTTATATTTAAACTATCCAATCCTCCATTGAGATCATATAGTAAATTCATGAGCTTTCATGTCAATCTTATGTTCAAATCCATGAATCAATCACTAGTCTACTAATCAAAATATTTTCAAGCTAATTACATGTCAAAAATCTAAATCTATGATAACAATCCTCCATCTATAATCATTTAGTCTCTTTTTTATTTAAATCTAATTTGGAACACTTAGCTTTAGGTTATAATGTTGATATGAATCCTTAATTTGTTTACATTGCAATCCTATTGGCTCTAAATTTTGAATTAGGTTGGTGTTTTCAGTAGTTTTTGATATTGTTACATATCTAAATCTCATTGCTCAAAATTACCATCTTACAACTACATATGTATACCTTCTCGCTTGCATGATTCTTTTTGTTGTAATGAGAAAAACTCACCTCCATTATCTAATTTTGAGAGTTTTACCTTGTTTAATTTATATTTTAATACCAAATCTTTCCATGTAACAAAATTAGAAAAATAATATGAAACTTTGTTTATAAAATAAACCCACATTTTCCTTAAAACGTCATCAACGATCAACAAAAAGTAATATGCTCTGGACATTGTAAGTGTCTTCATTGGACCATGCAATTAACATATAGTAGGTCTAAGACTACTTTGGCTCACCATACCTTAACAATATCAAATGGATTTCAAATCTATTTGCCAATCTGACACATTGTACACACATTTTGACTTTTCTGAATGGATGGAAGTCAATTCACCATATTAGTTTTACTTAGTACATTCAAATATTGATAATTGAAGTGATTGTATTTATCATGTCAATTTACACTAATAATTTCAACTATTCTTGTCACATGTTTTTTATATTTTGAAATCAACCAATTTATACAAACCTTTCATACCAATACTAACAAAAATTACCTTACTATCTTGCAGAATAGTGACTATATATTTACTTCCTTGTAATGTCACATAAATATCAGGGTTATTAGTTATCTCACTTATAGGTAGAATATTTTTTTCATGTTGAGAACATAATGAACATTCTCAAAAGTGAAATTAAAATCATCATTTAATGTGATACGAACATTTACACATGCTCTAATATAGTGAGTCCAACCACCATCTAAGGAAACATATTTTCTATTATTTCTATCTCTAATGAAATTAATATACTAGTCTTTATTCAAAATGTATAATGTCGGGATACACCTGAGTGAAAGTACTATGTTTTAAAATCATTTGACTAGTTCTGAGATGCCACAAATACAAAATCATGTTGCCCATTATTCATCTCCTTCAACAACATTTATATAATACGATATTTTTTTACAAATTTTAAGGTCATGTTGTTTTTTATAACAATCTCTCTTGAAATGTCCAAGCTCTATAGAGTAATGACATTTTCACTTTGGTCTATCACTTTGTTGTTTGCCTTTACCTTTAAACCATAAACTGAATAGACTCTTTGTATTGAATGAAGTTGATGCTTTTGTTTGATATTTATTTTGTTCCTTTTGTAAAAAAAGTGTTAATGATTCTCAAAACTAAGCTCTTGAGTCTCCGCAATCAAGTGTAGGGACTCGACAAAGGAGTCAAAATATGATGACAAACTATGCATCACCAAAGTAACCATGTCTTAATCATTTATTGGCTTCTCAGGGGCAAATAGTTGGTCACTAAAATCGTTCAAATGTGAGATATTCATAAACAAAACCTCTTTCCTACAACTTAGTATAAGACAAAATTAGTTTCATACAAAGCTCTCCTAGCTTCTGATACTTTATATTTAATTTTTGAAATCATTCCATATAGAGACGTTATAGTGGCATTTCTAACCTTTGACACTAATATATTAGTGACTGATAATTTTAGAAGTATTAAAATATATTTATGTTTTTTTTCATAGTCTTTAAGACCATTCTCTAGTGTTCTTTGGATAAAAAAATATAGTTAAGATCTCTATACTCACAAATTTTAAGTATTTTATAATACCATAGATTGTAATTCTTTCTGTTCATTTTTGGAATTATAACACCATTGATTCTGTCTAATCTTTCCTGTGTTCCTTTTGTAAAAAAAAGTTGATAACTTCTCAAAACTAAGCTCTTGAGTATCTAAAATCAAGTGTAGTGACTCAACAAAGGAATCAAAATATGATGGCAAACAATGCATCCCGAAAGAAACTAGGCATCAAGTGTAGCAAGTCTTAACTTATTATGTAGTAAATTAATAATTAAGCATAAGGAAAGTGAGATTAGTCTACATCAACCATGTCAGTGCCATTGTTATAAAGTAGCATATCCATGTGTCACAATCTAAAGTATGAGTTATTGCAAAAACATTTATATGAGATATAGGTCAACATCGTAGAAAGGTCATGGATAAATACATGTTGAGGTTTTCATACAAAAAAAGAGATTCCCCCAACTTATTAAGGTTATTGGGTATATAGGGAAGCCTAACATCAAAGAACCATTTAATATTATATCATGTATCACACTCAAATACCTTGTAAAAAGTAGTATATTTTTGAAATAAATTAAATATACTATCTATTTAATATGAAATAAATAACATATGGAAAGAAATAATAAGAAGATGTTTGTTAAGTCTTCATTTTGAATTTTTAAAAATATGCTGATTTTTAAATATGTGTGTGTGTATGTTTAAAATTTTGAAATATTTGTACTTAAAATATTTAAAAAGGTCTTAAGAAGCATGGCTTTGAAAATATAATAAATGGGAGAGATTTGAATAATTCGCACCAAGGTGTTAGAGCATAGTATGGTAAGAAAGAAAGCAAATTATATGCCCCTAATGTATGTGGAATTGAATCATAATAATGTGGATAAGGGTGTAATGCCCCCAAAGGGAAATAATATAGGTGTTGTCATGTAGATTGGAGTAAATATATGTGATTGTGTAAGTGCAAAAGGAAGACATAGCATCATAGATATGTCATAGTAAGCAAGTAAATTGAGCATTTGAAATCAATGTAAAATAGATATTTTGGATTGTTCGAATTGGTATAAAAATCAAAAGGACATGCACCCAAAGTGAAAATATATCTAAGGGATATAATAATGGTTCTAAAAATGATAGAATAAGCAATAATATAGTAAAATCAAAGAATCTATGTACAAAGGAAATGCAAGTAACTAACCACTTATATTTGTGATGGGCATGTATGCATAATCCATGGCATAATATGAAGGAGCGACTTCATTTGAAGAGGAAGTTCCAATTATATATGTATTTTAATCAAAATAGGAATCATATGTCATAATATAACCATTTAAACCACTACTCATATACCCATGTAAACATATGTTCTTATGTATAATAGGAGAAGATGCAACTACATGTACCTATGGTGAATCTCTATGAATAACATATGGTTCCTTAGGAGATGAAGACCTCTTTTTAGATGCCACTTTATACTTGAGATAATGTACCATGCTCTATGAAATTAATTGATTATGCTCATATTTAATTTTTTTTTTTCATAAATAAATGGAGAACCTAATTATGTAATATGATAATGTGTAATTGGATGATGTTCATA
Source organism: Torreya grandis (assembly GCA_037957365.1). Classification (NCBI taxonomy): domain Eukaryota; kingdom Viridiplantae; phylum Streptophyta; class Pinopsida; order Cupressales; family Taxaceae; genus Torreya; species Torreya grandis. Next base: position 4,791,270 of record JARHVA010000384.1, read on the forward strand.
AATAGGTGAAGAAGTTGATTCTATAGTATGGTTTTGGATAACTAGGTCATGCTCTTGAATATTTATTTAGACTATTTCATTACCAAGTTGCTTAATGTATGTGCCAACCAATTATTATATAAGAGTAATAAATATGATTGGTTCCAAATAAAATTATTACTAGATTCTTATAATTTTGACCACTTGATTACCATGAATATATTTGAGACATTTATATACTGTAGAAGGTACTAATATAATATTTTATATCTAACTGTGTCATAATATCATATAAAATACCCCTATGCTTGGTATAACTACAAATAGAGTGGGAATTATAAGAAGACCCACTTTTAAAGGTAGTATTATATGCCCAACAATATCATGTGTATGACTATCAAATTATTTGACAACTCTAGAAGTATATTTTAAATTTTGTTCTATATAACCAAGAAAATAGAGAAGTGGTATGATGCATGTATCTTCACTTTGTCCATTTTCTATCATAATAATATGTATGGATTTTTGGTAAACATATGTTCAAATAAAGAGTGAATATTTATATGAATCATCAACAAATTCATTATAATTAAATATGTTTTATCCTAAATTAGATGTGGATCTTTAATTGGGTAGATAAGGTTAATAATATAGAACTGATAATGAACAAGGGTGATTATCATATCTATAGTAGGCTAACTAGGTGTTAAACTCATATATAAACATATTCTAAAATTCTTAAACTGAGATAGACTAAAAATAGTAAGTACAACTATGTTAACTATAGAAATAAAAAAGAAGTAATGTACTTAGCTTGTTCTGATGTTAATGCAATTTTGGATTTAAAAAAAGTAGAAATCATATTGGAATTTTTTTTTAGAATAGTCATCAAATTTTGATTTGGGTGTTTTTAGAGCTACAGATACCAACGTCAACTTAGGATAGTTACATTGACGCTACCGTCTGACCCTGACACAAGTGTCTTATATACAATACTAATTAAAAAAGGATGCGACCACTTGGATGCTTTTGGATTTGATTTCACCTTTGCTTTGGTTAATTCAAATCTGGTTTATGGACTATCACTCATCATGAATTTTCAAAACCCTAGTTCTTTATCTTCATAGTGATCTTAGGGGAAAATGGGTTAGTGGACACATGATGTCAAGCTGACCCCAAACACCCCTTTGTCAATGAACACTACCTACATAGCCAATACTTTGAATAGGGCCTAAAATCAATTTAGTTCTTCCCTACATGTTGTCTTGTGTGTGAATCATGTAATATGTGCAAAACAAGTATAATAGTGACCTAACTTGTAACTTGACATATATAACTCTTGCCTTGATTCTTTAGTACTTCAAATCTGTGTATGTGTTGTTCCTATGACTGATATGAAAATATAAAAAATAGGAAATCTTTGCTTTATTGAGTGCTCTTTGAATGTTTTTTATTTGAATTCTAAGTTTTGTAGGTGAGAAATGCATGAGGGTTAATCTTATCTTTATATCAATCCCTTTGACGAAGAAACTCACGTTAAAGCACTTAAGCTGACCATTAAGATACATTTCATCTAAAAATTAGATGACTTTAGGGCACTAGATACTTGTGTCAAAACAAGACACTAACATCGATGTAAGTATTTGTCCCAGATGTTAGAGTTCAATGAGTAAGATAATAGGTATAGGCTCAAAACATACAAAGGTAGAAGATAAGTATGTTTTGAACATTTTTGGCAAGATATAAGGTCTAGGTCATCAACATAATATTGTTCAAAATAAGAGATAGTACTAGGGGCAAAATATAGATTAGATGTGATACTTTTAAAAAATTAGAAAGGTCCATAAGTAAAATGAACAACCAATGTCTAAATTTTCCAAGTGTACAAGACTGAGGTTTTATATAATCTATAAAATAGTGTATATATTTCCACCCATTTAATATAGTAATGAAATTTCTAGTTTAAATGAAAGGAATTTGTATCTAGGTATGTATAATACAAATTTCCTTTACTTGAGTTCAAATTGAGTGCTTTGTTGGTGATCAACTTGTGTATCGATGTAACCACCTTACCTATTGGCAAGTTATTTAAAAGATGTATCATTGTAAGGCTCTAAAAATAAGATTAGAAAATATATATATCTTTAAAGTGCATATATCTAATGGGGGAGAGAGAGAGAGAGAGAGAGAGAGAGAGAGAGAGAGAGAGAGAGAGAGAGAGAGAGAGAGAGAGAGAGAATGGAAGGCACATGCCCACAACCTTGGAGAAAAGGTGAGTTACCACTTGGCAGTTGAGATTAGTTGAATTGTGCAACCCAATAATACTTATAACTTGGTGGGCATGACTGAACAAGTCAACTCATGCTATCCAATTGATAATTTTGGATGATACAATCAAGTATAACCTAAAAATTTTTCAAGATTGAGTGATTTAAACACCTCAACCATACCAAAATTGAACCAACTACTACAATAGATTAGATCAACACAGTCTGTAAAAATACATCCTAGGTATCATTACATAAAAGTACATCTTGATGGGTGATGACAGTACCTGAGAGTATTTTTAAATCTAAAACTAATTTGAATTTTGTAATATTATGTGCACATTTCATAGCTTATGCACCTTAGATCTCTCATGATGAAACTATGTATAAAAATGGTACCAATGTATAGAATTCTACCACAACTGTGAATCTGAATTATATCACTATATTTTTTGGCTAATTTGAAAACTATGCAAGTGTGTATAACATGATTTTATAGCATGCCCTCACTATATATGGATAAATTTGAAATCTATAATATGTACCAATGTGGAGGACATGTTTCTAAAACATTCCTCCACTGAATTTGGGTGTGTCAAATACTGAATAAGTGTGAAGAACATGATTACAAAGCATGTCCCCAGTGAATCTAAAATTATGAATGTGTGGAAGCCATGCCTATATGACATGACCCCAATGAATCTAAAACTATGAATGTTTGTAAGCCATGCCTATATTACATTCCTCCACTAAATCTAAAAATTGATATAAGTACCAAATACAACATGAGTATGGAGAACATGCTTCCAAAGCATGTCCCCATTGAATCTAAAAATTATATAAAATGTGAATAACATGCCTCTATGACATGCCCCAACTGATATGCCCCCCTTTGAGTGAGGGAAAAAAATAAATCATTGGTTACCTCAATTCAAAAGGATAAGACAACTTTATAATTTAGAAATGGAACCATGTAGCATAAATAACATGTCTAGGTAGATATAGCATTGAAGCGCATAGAATAATGTGATCACATGAAGGACTAAGATGCATGATAAGGATCATGAAAACATCTAGATAGTAATAGTACAATCTTGAAAATTAAATCAATTACACACATAAAAGCACTCAAAATCAAGTCAAAAGGCAATGGTCCTCAAAGACCATAAACAAGGGACATGTTCAAATGATGCACAATCGAGGGACATGACTTAGTCAAATGTCCACAAAATCAAGGATGACATATTCAAATATCCATATAATAAATAATCACATATTTAAATGTCAAATACATCACACATATGCATGGGGAATGTAAACAAAGGATAATATTCAAATGCTCAAATAATCAAGATAATAACAAGGCAAGATACTCAAATAACTGCATAAAGGAATTCATAAAAAACCAACATAAACATGTCATATTAGACAATGGATCAAATGTGTTAGGAAAAAAAATCAAGTTCATAGCATATCAAGTACCTTGTGTAAGATAAATCATCTACATTTTTAAGTACATATATCAGCTCAAAACATGGTAATGTAGAGTGACCATAAAATGATATAGCTTGCGAGTATCATGACCATAGAGGTGGATGTCCCTAATTTCCATATGACATGAGTAGAATAAAGGCCCAAAATCTAAAATATGAATATATCATGTATCCATGTATGGACATATCACACTTCACATAAAAATGTGACACGTGTCTGTAAGATTAATTGATATGCCATCCATTAACATGGAACTAACACATAGATGCCAAGGATCCAATAGAACATGTTTTATGTTGAAATTGTTTTTGTATTTTTGAATGTTTTTCATTTTTTGGTATTTTTGTGTTTAAAGAGACTACTCTATGATCTCATCTAATGGATGGTCATAAATATCTCCTTACTCAGTGCCTGACAACCTTAATTTGTATATTTTACATTATTTTCATCATGATTTGATAATTTGAAAAGGTACATAGAATATTCCTCCTCATGTTTTACATGTGTAGTAGAAGAATTAATGTTATCATTTGGGATATATATTAATTTGCCTTCATGAAGAAAGGAAATACCTTGTTGATTTGGATCAATTTTGGATTCCATTTGGTTTAGGCAAAGAGTTCTTAGTGTAAGTGAATATAGAGATGTGGTAGGCATAACCCAACCCATGTTTGAATTACTTTAGGACCACAAAAAATTAATATTATTATGTTGTCCAAAGAGTCTTTCTAACTGACCTTTATTGGTAAGTTTTGTATACCAAAACAAAGTTAATGAAGTATTTTATATTGTAATTAGTTTTTGTATGTGGAGTATCAATATGGCTATACCAAAAATAAGCAACACCCATAAATAAAGTGATTTTCAAATCTTGTTTGTTTGGATGTTGTTTGATTGGTTTGCTCTAAATTTCTTGGTTTGTAGTGTGTAGTTGTTGTAATTCTAAATTATTTTTTGAATGATCATGAAAATAATTGCTAAATATTTGCTATTTATGTTGATCACTAGGTTTTGAACCTAATTCCTCAAGAGGATCATCAAACGTAATCATTTTAGCATCAATGAGATTTTAGATCTTATGTTTCAAGATAAAGCAAATGTTCATAGAATGCCCTGGTCTTTGATGATAATGACAAAAAGCATTTACATCATATATTTTGGGTAGAGGTCTACTCATATCAACCCCTATATGATGAGGGAGAGATATAAGCTTAAACTCTATTAACCATTGAAGTAACAAAGATGGGCACTCAAGTAAATGTTAGAACTGTCTCTTCAGTACCTTAGATAGAACAATCATATTGGGTCGTCATACTAGTTTATCAATTTTGTATTCACATTTATAGGATTATGGTGTAATATTACTTGTTTGTTGGACCATTACATAATGTTTTAATGGATTAGGATCTACAGGACATATGTAAATGAATCCCTGATAATTAAATTTTAAGTATGCATGCAAAGTAGGGGGAACCACATACATCTCAAGTATCCAAGTGCATCCTAATAGAATGTTATTGTTTGAATCATTTGGCATAACTTGGCACAAGGTGGGTAATGTATGAGGACCCACCATAATATTCAACATTATTTATCCTAATACTCATCGTTAAATATTATCAAATCCCTTGATACTCATATTAGATGTTTCCAAATCTGAAGGTCCAATGCTAATTAAGGATAGAGAAGATATATTACAAATGTTTAGCCTTGGACTATTGTCCACAATAGCTCATTTTATCATTTTATTTCAAACACACACTTAGATGTATGGTGGCAAACAAGTATTTACCATAGGTTATGTTGTTTACTCCAAAGTCCAGTTCATTAAATACCCATGAGATTGGATATTCCCTAAAGAAGATGGGAATAATTATGGAATTTCATCTTCCATTTTAGGAATAATTTGGGATCAGCCTAGGGCATGACTGTGAGTATTTGACTTCATAATGGAGTCTACATGAATAGTCTCCAAGAGATGTGGTGCCACCACCAAAAGTTCAATATGAGATTCTTGCATACATATCTAATTGTCAAAGGTTATTATTGAAGTTCACATATTATGTTCTTATATTTTATAAATACAAGGGGAAAGGATAGTTCAATCTCAAAAAATAAACACAAAAAGAGAGGGGAGAGTAAGGGAAAAGAGAGCCTCTAGATTTAAAATGAAATCAATGCATCAACCATCAAACCAAGTGACCTTGCCATAGTTATACCATTGTAGACTGAGTTTCACTAAAATTTATAACCCCAAGAACATATCATGAGAAGAGTCTAAGGAAACATGGGACCATGCTTCAAATATGCACCCTCACTAAATATAAGTACTAGGAGTTTATAGTAAACTACACATATATATCCAATGGTAACTTGCATATTATCAAACAAATTACTAGTACTATAAAAAGAGAAATGAGAGAGCTCACAATAGGATTATAATAGATGAGCACATCATAATCACATTGTAAATGTACTTGGAAGGTATTATTTCAACTAATCTAGAATTTAACAAGCATTTAGAATGGAGATGAAAGATAATTGAGATGCAAAAAAAGCCTTTATAGAAAAATGAAATTGTATTCGTTAATAAAATTAAGTGTTGTTACAATAATCGATCATGGCTAACTCTATAGTTTGAAGAGATGAAGGAGAAAGAGGTGAAATCCTAGATATAATGTTATTACACTTTTGAGAAAATTTTAGTCAACCTTTAAATTATAATATGACTTCTTATTTTATAGATGGTGATGGGATTCAACTCTAAATAGTGTGAGATTCCCATCTTGGGCCATGATAGACACTCATGATAGTTACAATCATAATTCAAAATTCAAAAAATAAAATCCCCTCAAGCCCTCAAAAAGATCTATAGGGGACCACCTAGTTGATACATGAAGGAGGTTGTGAATATCTGGCTCCTAGCTATTTTTATCTTGCATCCCTAGCTTCTAATGCAGTTATCATGAGGTGGAATTCTTGGTCAAGCTTAGAAAGGTTCATTGAGGGTTCCCTGAATATCACCTTGGCTTGAGTCACTAGCCTCCAATACACCTGGAAGAGAGGTTCCATTGACACTTGGACCCTAGACATTTATTTGATGTTTGCCATGGATTATGTTGATACCTCAAGAACCATTTGGTCCCCTTCCTTATTTACTTTGGTGACCTTCTCCCTCATGACCTGGTCAAAGTGACCTAGGTGGAATCCAAATTCTCCCTTGTCTAGTAGGGTGCCATGCAAATGGAATAGAACAAAGATATTGACCTATTTGAAGTATGTCAATATCTTTTTTTTGCCCTCATATAAGGTTCCTATTAAAGTGTGAGCAACAACCAACCATTCCTCTATATTTGCCTTCTTGTTCATGACGTATGTCTGATATAACCCCAAGTCTAAGGTGGGCATTAGTTTTAAATTTGGGAACATACTTTTGTTGATCACCAATAGTAGCTTACTACACTTCACATCTATCTTTGTAATCTTCTTTATATAAGCTTGAGTCTACTGGATAAGCACATTCGTCTTTGCCATAGTCTCCACCACCTTCCCCAAAACTAAGAAGAGTAATAAGAGGGCATCCTTGACCTGCCCAATTATCCTAGTGGGGAAGGAGATTTTCATGTGGGCATCTAATTTTCAAACCTAAATTTTCATATATTTGAGGAGATCCTTATATATATCATGGGTTTCCCAAATAATGGAGAGTGGATCCTCAACCATCTTTTTTTTTCCCTATTGGAATTACTCACCTTGGTGCGGGAGAATAAATCCTAATGGGTTTTCCATACCATTGGGTTTTCCTCCTATTGAACCTTTATGTTAGAGTCCACTTCATGCTTCTGATAGCTCGGTTAAAGATCCACTACATGTCTAGGTCACCTTGGACTATCATCTCCGATTCTTACAACTTTGGGACCATTCCCCAGGTTTTGGGAGGTGTTGGAGGGGTGGTAGAGATGGTGGTGAAGGGCACATGATGAGGTGGAGGGGAGATGGAGGAAATGAAAGGGGTGAATAAGGAAAGCAATGGATGAGTAGGGGGCATGGGATTAAAGGGAGCAAGGATGAAAGGGGAAGCTTATGGGAACATTTGTACCCACCACTACTCCTAAGTCATGCCCACTTGAGGGGCAATGACTCCCAGGAGAGGGATGTTCAACCAAAAGGAAGAGATTGATTGGTTGAAGATAAATCCCTAGACACTTGAGGTAATGTAAAAAAGGGGATGGTGAGAAATACATTGAGGTACCATGATTGGGGATGGAGGAACCATTAAGGCTAGTGGAGGAGGCTGGACTAGAGTGGAAGGTCTCTGAATTAAAGCTTGAGGGTGAGTTTTATTCTATTTTTTCTTGGATTGATTACTCGGGTTAGCTTTTTATGCTACCTTAAAAGGACTAACAGGGATAGAAAGAGCCATGAAGACTAATTATGGAGGTTTTAGAATCACCAGGGGAGGTGTTGGGATGATCAAAGGGGGTGCTGAGATAGTTATGGTCACTAGAGATACACTCCCAACAGTTGTAGTTGCAGTCATTCATGAACATGTACCTGTAAGAATATGGAATGAAGGCATGTATAATGAAGGAACCTAGGAGGTTCTAGGTTATGGAATGGATGAGGTAGAGGGAAATGAAGAGGTAATGATGCTTGAGAGAATTGAGGCCAAAGGTACCTAGGTGAATAATGGAGGGGGTGCAATGGGGAAAAGAGGAGGCACCATTTGGGGAGCTTGTGGAAGGGGGGTGAAAATTTTGAGTTGGAAGGTAATGGGAGTGAGGGGTGGAAGGGAGATGAAGTAAAATATAGGTGTAATGGGTAGAACCTACATCGGTGTTTGTTAGGAGTCTTATTTCAAGCTTGCCTCTATATTGATGGTAACATCAAACCTTAGGGTTTATGTGGCCTAGGGTTGAGGTACTGGTGGTTGAGTTTTATGTGCCTAGGTTGTTTATCACTGAGTAACATGATTCTATCTTGGTTGGAGTTGGGCTATCAGAGTTATTAGAGGAGGTGAAGATGGATCCAAGGCATGAGGATTGGGTGTCGCTTGAGGAGGAAGAGGAGAAATTGGAGTAAGAGCTAATTGAAGAGGTAGAAGATGAGGCATAAGAGCTAATGGAGGAGGCATATATGGAGCTAAAGCGTAAGGAACAGGTGTTGTAGGAGGAAGAGGAGGAAATAGAACATAAAGAGCAAGAACCACTTGAAGAGGTAGAGGATGTGGCACATAAGTTGCTAGAGGAGGCAGAGCTGGAGCTAGATCAAAAAGAGGATAAGGCGATAAAATTCCCTACAAAATCCTCTCAAATATAGTGATAGGAGTCAAATTTGGATCCTCTACAATGTGAGAAAGAGTTTAAGGGGTAGTAGATGAGCCTGACTAGACCTTCTTTCCTTTCTTCTTCTTCCAAGTTGTGATCCAAGATAATACCTCCTAGTTATTTGTGTGTAAAGGCAGATCTCATTGTCATCTTTCGACTATTGTCCATAATTTATATTAAGGTAGGTTGAATACCTCATCAAGTGAGCCCTAATGATGCCTTTAGAGTCTTAATATCAGAGCGTGGCTCTCCCTAAGGTGAAGGAATCTTTCTTATCCACCATTTTTTGGAGGGGAGGGAAGGCCTTGTAGACATGGTGCCTAATGGAGACTGGGAGCAGAGAACATGCCTTATGTTGGCAACCTATGCAAAAATCAAAAAAATCCTCTACCATCTAGTAGGTGATTTCTTGATCTGCCAAGTGATCTAGGGTGAAGTATGGAATGTGAAGGGGTTGCTTGAGAATGCCTACAACTCAAATCATAGTTTCTTCCCTATAGTACTAATAATCTATGATGGACATGATGGAGTCCTTAATTTCCTATGATAGATGGGGCATTGGGGCCTAGTTGATCATGTTGTAAACCATCGATTATAAGTGATCATGGATGTCCTAGATGTAGTTCTAGTACTAGTGACCATATAGTTTATAAAATACTACATATACCGTCGAGCCCCTGGGAACCCACATAGGAAAATAGATGACTTAAAAGTGAGCATCCCACAAACTATGTCTACAAGGTAGCTCATCATGTATAAATTCCCTCTTGGTCGGGCATCTACTATGGAATTGACCAACTTAAAGTTGATCAAGCCTCCCATATTTAGAACTTTAGAGCCAATGAGAATAATATAGAGGAGGGGCACTCATAATTTGTTAACATGCAAATAATCCTAAGCCCTTAATAATCGGTTCATAAGAATCATATCCACTTTAACCTCCTCCCAAAAGGTTTGGACTATGTATGCATTGATGTGTTCCTTTTTGAACCATTTGGCATCAAGGTTTTTGGCCCAATCCTGTAAGACATCATACATTTGGAAGGTCTTAGTCCAATTCTTCACCATAACAACATCATAAGAGAGGTCAAAATTCAAGAAGGATTAATATGCCTTGTAAGTACTCCCACAGATGTCGATGATCTAGTGTCAAGATTTGGGCAAGCAAACCTAGTAGTGAACTCCATTATGCACTCAGATGGTAGTGTGAATTAGGTTGTTGAATAATTCAGCATAGGATAACACCTTCAATTTTGTTGTAGCCATGTGAAGACCACATTTATTGTAAGCCTAATGTGTTTCTTCAAAATATACTTATTCATCATTATCAGAGCCTGAGTTATTGGGCACATGTTCGATTGTTTTGAATAGGTCATTATAATGCTTGAACTATGTCAAGCCTTATGGGAATAAGTTGTCTTAGTATTCAGACTCAGCCTTGGGTTTTGAGGAAGATTCAACCATTGTATCAAGATGATGACCAATATGAAAGTATTGAGTGTATAGGAGAAATGCAGGTGTATGTGATGGGAATTTACAAGTAAGAAGTTGAATTAATTTCAAGTGTATACAATGATAATCATTAGTGATCTTTCCTTAGGATATTTATAAAAGTGTACATTCATTCCCCTATATTAATGGAATTTGATGACTCACTTGCTATGAATTAAAATTTGAGTTGGTGGCTAGATATCCTCTATTTGTTTCCCAATCTAGAGTTAAATTTGGAGCTCACAATCCTCTGCCACCAACTAGATTTAGCAATGGTGATGTGACCTTTTAAAATTGTCCAATCAAGCCCAATTTTCTATTTCATTAATTCCCAATACATGGTAAGCACGTGGTCACATCTCCTTGAGGCCTCCTAATTAACTTTTGCATTATACCACATGTCATCCACTTATTAGTCTCCATTAACAGTTGGTACCTAAGCATAACTTTATACCCCATGGCATACTCTTAGGAAGGGTGAGGTGTCACTTAGGGACACATGGAATCCTTTGATTGGTCTTTAGGCTCCACTCATACTCCATTTTAACCATTCAAGGGGCTTAAGTAGACACCTACTCATATTCATGGCTATGTTACATGGCATCTTTTGAGTGGGCCAGGCTCTCCCAATTTTTGGCATTTCAAATAGGTCTATGGGACTAGCCACTTTGAAAACTAGTAACATGGTACTATTTGAGTGGGTTGAGATATTCCAAGCTCTGAAAAATCTGATAGATCTGGTGGACTAATCACTTTGATAACTTACAATGTGGCATCTTCTGAGTAGGTTGGGCCTTCTTGGGTTTCGACATCTCTGACAAGTCTGGGGGACTAGTTGCTCTAACAATTGGTAATATGGATCCCTTTAAATGGGTTAGACTCTCAAGATTTGACATCTATGATAGGTCTAGAGGATTGGTCACTCTAATGACTGGTGACATGTTACCCTCTGAGTGGATCGAGCTCTCCTAGGCTCTAAAATATCTGACAGGTCCAAGGGACTAGTCATTCTTAAGACTAGTGATGTGGTGCCCTCTGAGTGGGTCAAGCTCTCCCAAAATCTGACATATCTGATAGGTCTAAGGAATTGGTCACTCTATCAGCTAGCGACATGGTTCCCTCTAAGTGAGTCGAGTTCTCATGGGCTTTGACATCTCTAACAAGTATGAGGGACTAGACATTATGACAACTAGTGATGTGGCACCCTATAAGTGGGTTGGGCTCTCTCAGGCTCTAACATCTCTGATAGGTTTGGGGGACTGGCTGCTCTGACAACTTATAACATGACATCCTCTGATTTGTCATTTTATCTTGTAAAACCCATGAAAAATACTAAGTAAATACAAAAAGATGTGCAATATATTAATACCTTACCTGACTACCATTAAGATTTTGATTTACTATAAAGGGCATCAAGTCTGTTGCTCCAAGAAAGTAACAAGACTCTATGAACTTCTTTGAAAGCTTACCTATAAGGTTAGCACCTCAAATCCTTGATATAAGAAGCCTACTTTTGTCATAAAACAAACAAGGTTTGATATTCCTTGGGGAAATTAGGGCGACACAATATTTCAAGGACCTAGTTTAGATGGAGTTGATTAAAATAACAAAATGGACTTGGGAACTTTGGTTTTGACCATTTTTAAGAGGGGTCCCCCATTTCAAGTAAAAGGGAGCATGCTGGCCACAATAATCTGGGATGGTGGATCTTATTTTTCAAATGATATATTATGTTTGGTCTGTTTTATGGAATTTAACATGAGGGCCACGTGTGGTGGCTCTACATTCTATGGAAAGGTTTTCATTTGTAGTGTTCTCATAAAAATAGCCTTATAAGTTGGTGACTTGTCTAACAAGTCTAAAAGTTAACTAACATCCTTATATGTCTTTGAAGTTGATGGAATATGCTCATGTTGGTTTTCTTGATTGAAATTATGATGTTGTGTTGAGGGAGGCAAATCTTGATAAATGATATTCTTTGAGTTCACCTCTTTACAACCAAAGGTAATAATGTTTGCATTATATGATAGATTTTGCATAGTATTTGAGAAAGCAGTCAATGTTATACCACTTAGTACTTGGGTATCATGTAATGCCTCATATAGGATATCTTTATAGATAGTGGTGAATCCTCATAAAACTTGAGCAAAATAGATTTAAGTATGCATAACGATATTAAATCCTAAATTATATCCTACAAAGATCATCAATAGGAGAGAAATTAAGAAATGATCAAAAATAATAATGGACTCTTACCATCATCTTGCTACTCTTTGGCTTCTCTACAAGATTTTCCAACTGATTCTTGAATGCTACTTGACTTGATATTGCTTAACAATGGCTTCAAGATGGAGAACTTGATGGATTCTTTAAATGTTTAGATGTTATTATAGACACAAGAGGGTATGATATTTAGGGTAATGAAGGCAACATAGACTTGGATTTATTCCTTCTTCTTTTTTTTTCATTCTTGGGCCTGCCCCTTGCATTGAAAGAGTTTTTGGAAGGTATTGGAGGGGAGGTTTCCCTCTCAAATTTCAAATTTGAGGAGGGAGAAGGTTCTAGAGGTGGGAAGCCTCTAGACCTTATCTTGGGGGGTGAACATGTGATTAGAAAAGTGATTTTATTAAGAATTATAAAATTAGGGATTATGTGAAAAGTAGGGTAAATTAGGATTTTGAATATTAGGAAAATGTAAATATGTGGAAAGTGGGATATTTCATGTAGTTAGTATTGATTAATTAATTGACTTAAGGATATGAAGGGGTGATGTTAATATGGGATATAGAGATTAAGTGTCGATATTAAATGAGATTAAGCATAATTTAGCAAGTCACTTTGGAGAGCAAAACTAGGTGCATACATTATGACCCTCTTTTAAAGGCCATTAAAACTAGAAGGAGTAATGATTTTTCAAAGAAGAAAGATGATAATGGATGGGTATTAGTATATTTTTGGATGTAAGATGCCCCCTCAAGAGGACATGCAAAAAATAATGAGACAGATAGCTAGTCAAACAAAAGAAATGCAGGTGAGGTGAGTAGACATGGGAATGATAGATGTGAGATTGATGATGAATAAGATGAATGTGACATGAGGAGTGAGATACACATTGACAATACCCTTGGCAAATACATATGCATAGGGAGTGAGGATGATGATGTCATGGTTGTTGACATATCATAGAGGGAATCACATGGAACAAAAGAGTTATAATTCAAGAGGTTACAAGAATTCAAAGTATCCCAATCAAGGATGCATGTAAGGGATAGCTCTAATATTAAATGCGATGAATGAGATGTAATCTATTGAATGGATCCTAAGTGAATATGCATGCAAGGGAAAACTATGGATCAAACAATTTAATATAATACCACAAGCATTTGATGTATCCCAGGTAAGGACACATTTCAATGAGAGCTATAGGATAAAATGATAAAGGCCATGAGCTTTTGATATATCCCAAGCAAGGACATATGCTAGGAGAGAATTGTGCCAAAAATAACAAGATTAGATAATTTTAATGATGGGAGTAGCTCACAGAATATGTCAAGAGAGAGTAAGAAATAGTGAATAGATGAAAAACAATGTGATCGAGTGACCAAGGGAGAAAATGGAAGGATTGGTTAGTGTGGTTGACCTGTCCTTAGGCACCATGGGTGACCAAGTGTTACCTACATAGTCTAAAAAGACCTCAGGTGGATGTAGTTCTCCCTAAATGGGAAGGATGATGGGAAGAATAGAAGACATGAGGGTTAAATAAATGGGTTAAATTTTAATAAGAGTAGTGGAGGAGATACAACATGATTGATATCGATGATGCCCTTAGAAAATATATATGCACAGGAAGTGGGAAAGATGGTGTCATGATTATCGAGACATCCTAAGGGGGAATCAACCATGACTAGAGAATCATAATATTGAGACATATCCCTAGTAAGGACACATGTTTAGGATAAATTTAGGTATCAAATGGAAGATATATGAGTGTTATTGTATCTCAAACAGATGTTAGATGAAGGATAAGGTCATGATGATGCCCAGATGATGGTCAAGTAGATTAGGTGGTCAATGTGTTGATAGAGTGTGAAGAAGACCAAAGTTCAATGGAGTAGTATGAGTTGGAATAATCCCATATGTATTGGGACTAATCATTTTAGAGTGATAAATGTGGATAAATAAGAAGTTAAAATAAGATGGAGGCACCGAAAAATGGATTTGATATAAAAGTGGTGGTTTTAGTGGAATAGGTGAAGAATGTTTTTAGGCTACCAATGTGAGGTGGCAGAATGTGGTGGTAGGGGTGAAATGGTAGTGGGTATCACTACAAGCCAAGTTTTAATGGGGGGAATTTATTAGGAGCTCAATAGGATTTTTGGCAAAAGTCCATCTCACTATGAGCCAATTTTTATTAGCTGAAGTAAAGGTGAAACATGCATAGGTTTGTTGCATAAGTGGTCATCATTGTTATGTACCAAGGTAGATAATTGATATAGGTGAAAAGGTTTGAAGAGATTTTAAAAGATCTTCATAGGTGGGTGTATGCATCATTTATCCACATACTTATGGTTTAGGAATCCCTGTAGAACACTAAGGATAGCATTGTCAATGTCAAGCTTAGTGACCCAAGGGAGGAAGACATGGTCATTGGTGAAGAAGCCAGTAGAAGCTCAATTGCCACTTAAGACATATTGAATGTGGTTAATAAAAAGAGAATAAAATATGTAATATATGTGGGGCATAGAAGGAAAAGAAAAAATGCTGAATTAGTTTAATGTGTTGTGAGAGGGAGGTTGTGACGTAGGTTGATGGCAGAAAATTAAGGTGCATAGAATGGTGAGGATGAAGGGAAGGAGGATCGACACCGAGGTGGGAACCAAAACTAGGTATGGATTTTATTTTAGATTATTTATTATGTAGGTATGTGTGTATGAATATGTGGAAAACTAGGGTTTGAATGTCATGATATGGGAGATCATTGGTCAGAGAGTGTATAGGTCATGCAGGCAAGTCGAAGGGTTGGGGGTGTTGAAAAGTATTTACATGGTCGATGAGAAGTTATGAGGTTGTGTCACAAGTTGATGGGAGAGATATAGGGTAAGGGATAGGAGATATATGAGTAATGGGTACTAATGGGTATGTATTTTATGCATGTGGAGAGAAGCGTCATAAGATGTCATAATTGGGAAGGGTGAGGGAAAAATGCCTTAGGGAATAGGGGCCATGGGATGTAATATGTCAAATTTTTGGGAAGGATTTTTGGGATATTATTTAAGTTATGAAATGTAAAGACACTATTTGACTGGGAATTGTGTGTGTATTATAGGGGGAACAAGCTCTAGAGAGGATAATGGTGGTAGGAAGTGCATCAATATGGTTATGGGGATGGCAACACGGTCAATAGTTAATGAATGTGTACCAGCCATAGAGGCATGGGAAGAGAAATGGAAATAACATAGGCATTAAGGATTATCTGAGTCATTTAGTAGCTTCACATTGGGAGATAATAGATCTACAATGCTAGGTTTCATGCTTACTAGGTCAAATTGTTTGAAGGGATATACAAATGACAGATGTATTGTCTCGAGTAACATCATTGCTGGAGCAGGTGAACCAATAGGGGCATAGATTATGGTGCTATAAGATTAGGTGAATAAAATATGGGCTTACCATATACAACTATATGGATGAGTAGATCAATGAGAGGTAGAGGCATGGGTCATGGGGATGGAGAGAAATATGAATTGGATACTATTGGATGCCCTAAGGTTTGGAAACATGACAACCTAGGTGGTAAGGATAAATTGAGAGAGACAATATTGGAGAGCCTTGTATGATAACATGGTACTAAAAGGGAAAAGGGATCCTTCATATAGAGTGATCAATTAATTTGAGAAGATGCTAGGTTCCAAGTCATCAAGCCAATCAGTGCATCCATCACCAAGGCCACCACCATAAGGTGGGATATAGGGCATAACGTATCGGTGGTGTAAATCTTGGGATCAAATGTAAATGTATGTAATTATAGAATAAATGATGCAAAAAGATTTTTTGATGGATTGAAAACATGAATATTATGTAATAATCAATATGATGTTGATAATAATAAATAAAAATGTGTTTGTTTTATTATGTCGTATAATGATCAAAATGTGATGATATGATGTGGAATGATAGTGATAGGTGATAGGATAAGAATGGGAATGGATACAATGTGTATGTGGGGTCATGAGTATGGGAAAAAATTATTTGAAAGTAACTGAATGATTATGTGATGGCACTCAGTGAGTGGGGACACTGTGGTGCAGAATCGATGATCATTGTGGGATTCATCTTGTCTATTCATGCAAGAAATCAATACCTATGATTATAGGTGTTATATAACATATGAGGAGATGATGTGTTTTCATCATATAATAAGCTTCTAAAATCATTCATGTAGTTGGTATAAATGCAAGTATGCAGACACTCTAAAAATGTCATAGGTTAGGCCATTATTACCACCAAAACTGATCTATGAAGTGAATGTCCAAGTTTTTTAGATGTTGTATTGAGTGATGGACATGTTGGAGGTAATATTAGGGAAGTATCAAACAAAAGAGATAAGGCCCTAACCATAATGTAGAATATACCATTTTCTATGCACAATGTGTTGGGTGAGATGATCTACCTGAGGATATACAACACCTTGATCCAAAAGTCATTTTTGGGCATCAAAAGTTCACAAGATCTTCCAAAACTAGTACAATATAGAAGAGCATTATGAGATCTTTCCAACACATATTAGAATGCATAAAATAGACATTGTACGCTCAAAATACCGCTGGTCAAAGTTTGGTTCAAAGGTGGTCAAAAATTGAATAGTGATGTGGATGCATGTATGGATGCCAAGTGGACCAATCAACATATGACACATGGTAGTGTAATGCTAAAAGGGTGTTTTTGGTTTTTGCCTCTTGTCTTCAATACTCGTGTTCAAATAAATGGGCCCTGCTATTTGTTGGCTGGGGACCCTTAACCAAGGTTGACACACTCTTTTTTTGAGGGGTGCCTTTGCCTCCATTAATTCATATTACCATTGTAATTTTTTAGTTTATATATGCCTTTGTGTTATTTGCATAGTGCATGTTAGACTAATAATCCCATTATTTTAACCAAATACCATATATTATTTTGGGTGCATCTCATGTTAACAAGTGGCAAGATGAGGAGAATTATAGTGGAGCTCTTGGAGAGGTCCACATGGTGGATCCTCAGGCCACCACATGGCCTACCACAACATCACTTCTATTTTCCAACTTATTATCTCTATGCCAAGTTTGAGATTATCCAACCCGAGATATGTTTGTGTCTCGAAGACTGAGCTCATATTTTATCCATATGGGATATTCTAAACTAAGCTCAAAGGTTCAAAATTAACTCAACCAACCTCCAACAAAACATGGCCTAAAAGTATTGGGTTGTTTAAAATTCCAAGGATGTGGCCACAACCACGAAATAAAGGAGGGTTTTTGAGCTATATTAAGCCCTTGAAATGTTCTATTTTGGGAAATGTGTGATTTTTGATCCCAAAAGAAATATGTCATGATTCAACATCAAATCCATGACCTCGCTACCAAAAATATAAGGCTTGACCATTAGGCCACAGCCTTGAGTCAAATGATTCAAAGACACATTTACTACTTGAAGTAGATATTGGGCATGATTAGAGGGATAAGGGATATGAACCCCTGACCCATGGTGCAAAAGAATAGGTGCCTAACCAATTCTGCTTAGGGTTGAAACTTGTATATCAATGCAACAATTGGTAATTGAAGGGAGACAAACCTGAGCCTATGTTTACATTTTCTTCTATTTTGTAAGGCCTTTGGCCTTGGAAGATGTATATGTGTGGTTGTATATTTGCAAATACATAGTCCTGAATATAAAAGAGGAATTTGCCTATTTTTTAAGGCCTTTGGGCCATGGGTGGATATTATATTTACGTTGTTAGATATTTATAGATACATAGACTTGAGACAGGGATTACGTTACTTCTATTTTGTAAGGCCTTTGGCCATGAAAGGTGATGGTAATGTTATTACAGGGTTATTTTATGGAGTTGTAGGTCTGAATAAAACTATAGACACTCTTATTTGTTATAAGCCCACATTTTAAGAGTTTTCTATATACTCTTAATGGATAAACTGATGCCCATAGCCATGGAGCTCATTATATATGTTATTATAGGGTTATTGAAGGAGTTACAGGTCTGATAGAAGACAAAGAACACTCCTTGACATCATCATTCCCATTTTATTAAAGTTTGCATACACTCTAATAGAGAAACCATACCTAAATGCATGGAGAAGATTAACATGTGCTAGAGACTTTAAGAAGAAAAATTATTGATCGATTTCAAAGTCTTCATACTTTTGTTTCAATACTATTTGTAGGTTCTCATATCCATTGGATGTAAGTTTTTAAATGTTAATATTTGCATCCTTTTAATGGATCAGTTTATGATTTACGAACCCAAAGATGTAGCCCCTAAAAGGGTGAACTCCATTACCAAGTTATGTGTTAACTTTCATTTCAATTTGTGTGTGTTTTAGTTTATAATTCAGTGTTGGGAAAGAATTAATGAGACACTAAACTAAGTATGAAAACTTGTAAAATGACATAAAACAAGAGTTTAAATTGAGAAATGAGTTTATAAAGTTTTATAATCACTTTCATTCTTTCCTATAATTCTACATCCAATTCTATGTACTTAAGGGAATTGATATTTTTCAGTATCCGATTTCATAAAAACTATTTGATTTATTAAGGTGGTAAATATTGTTTACGAATCAATTTTAGTATCAAAGCAGGTGGATACAAGACTTGCTTCAATTGTTGATATACTTCAGTTTAGAGTTTTTAGATATCATATTTTTGGTATTGTTCTTCTATTTGATTTGACCATGTAAGATTGGCTAGTGCAAAGGATAATTGGAAGGTATTCTAATTCACTTAAATAAGACAAGATTCTAACAGCCAAGATTTTGAAACCACTAATTATATAGGATCAACACATATGATGAACAAATAATTGTCACTTGAAGGTGTGAGATGGTGTTAAGATATGATCAACCTTTCTTTCTGGGGACACATTTAGATAAAATGCAAGGCATGTTTAGTGATGCACATCCAAGTGGAATCAGTTGTAATCCTATTATCAATCTTACACAGAGGGCAAAATAAGGTATGATGGAAATCTAATTTCATATTAGTATTGACACAACATTGTGTTAATGATAATTAGTTATGTATACTTTATTTTTGGATAACTAATCATATCTTGGAATCCTATGTCCTTAATTATAGGAACAAGTGAAAATACAAGTTTCCATGGTAAGATATGGAAATGGGAATAGGGCATTGTTCAGGAATCAACAAGTTTTTGCACTTTGAATATTGAGATTTTAAATTGGTTAATAAGTTGGTATGTCTTCACAACTTTGTTAATTATTGTAGGAAGCAAATAGTAAGTTGTTAACACCCCAATAATATGCCAACCATTTATCAACGGGTATGCACTTCACAGTTTCTAAAGAGGTATATTATATTTCCAACGTAACTATGAATACACAATTTTAGTATGAATCCTTTGTGTAAGGTTACCTTGGAAGTAAAATATGCCTTGATGTGGAATTATTTTAAAAAGTCTTTCGAAAATTAAAATGGATCATCTAACTCTTAGTAAGATGGATTTTATAAGATGAAACATTTTATTCAATTATTGGAAACAATGAGGGAATGACCCTTGTATTGATAAAATGGTTAACTTGAATAGTTTTGGATAAGCATATCTATAGTATTGATTAGTATGATTAAGTTTCACACATTCAACATTATTTTCAGGGAATTCCTAACTACTTGGAACTAGGAAGGAATTTGGATAACCCTTGTGTGTGGAAGAATGGTATTGTTATCTCCTATTTCAGTTTTCCATTGTGATAAGATTTTGGAAATCTAACTCAATTTGATGAGTTTTAGAGGTATCAATCAAGGAGTAAGATAGGTTTAAAATTCTTAGTTTTCTCCTCATGATTATGATATGTATTACAATTACTTGCAAAGTTTATAAGTTGGTAAAGAGGCTCTTATTTGTGAAATTCTCTAAGTTGAAATTGGAGTTTGACAAGTACATGGAAAGATTTGATAACCAGTTTTAGGGACACAATAGCTAGCTATGTTGTTTATCGAATGGAAAAATCATCTATGTTCCCTTGATTATTCTTTCATGTATTGTGCAAAGTGTATTGTGCATTAGTATCCTTAGGATGGACAAATTAATTTTATGCCTATATACTTGACATCTTGCATGTTTAAGTCCCATTATATCTTGGGTAGTGTTTATATTACAAACTATTGTACACTCACATGTATGTTTTTTTCATTCACATCATGTAGATGTACTTTCAAAGACCCATATATGAGCAATGTTTGTAAATGCAAGTATACATGTGTTTTAGTTATTTGTAAGTCTTATAGGGCATTTATGTACATAGATGGTCTATAATACCGTTTTGATGTAGCACTTTATTTTCCTATGTCTGATGTTCATATAATAAGGAGAACACCTTAACCTTCATGCAGTAGGGGTCAAGAGAATCCATCAATGTTATGACTATTTTGGGTAACAATTAATTTTGTTATAATAGGTAAAGATTTTATTTTACTCTCCATAATCAAGTTATAGTATTAAGTTGGATAGTTAATTTCTTGTAGGGAAGTTTTATAATGTCTTATTTTGTTGATGAAAACTTGGTGTTTTTCAAATGGAGTTTAATTGTGTCATATTGATAGCCTAGATTTATAACACCTTCACTTGCTATATTCTACTTTTTGTACTTTGGTGTGATGTAGAGAGCCATTTAGCATAATCAATTAGATTATTGTGACATTTGGAGACCCAAAGGGTCTTATTGAGGAGGTGTGATCCAGAGGGCATTTTTGGGCATCAAAAGTTCACATTATATTTTGAAACTAGTATAGTACAAAAGATCATTCCTAGATCTTTTCAATTCATATTGGAATGTGTAAAATGGGCATAATATGCTCCAAATATCACTAGTCAAAGTTTGGGTCAAAGATGGTCAATAGTCAAACAATGATGTGGATGCATGTATGGCTGCCAAGTCGACCAATCATCATGTGACACATGGCAGTGCAATGGTAAAAGGGTGTTTTTAGTTTTCACCTCTGATCTTTGACACTCATGTTCAAATAAATGGGCCCCACTATTTACTAGTTGGAGGCCCTCAATGAGGGTCGACACATTCTTTTTGTGGAAGGGTGCCTTTGCCTCCATTACTTTATATTACCATTGTAACATATATATATATATATATATATATGCCTCTGTGTGATTTGCACAGTGTATGAGGGACTAATGATCCCATTATTTTAACCAAATACCATATATTATTTTGGGTGCATCTCATGTTGACAAGTGGCAAGATGAGAAGCGTTATAGTGGATCTATTGGAGAGGTCCATGCGATGGATCCTTAGGCCACTACATGGCCTTCCATCACATCACTTCTTTTTTCTAAGTTGTTATCTCTAAGCCAAGTTTGAGACTATCCATCTTGAGATATGTTTGTGTCAGCTTGAAGATCAAGTTCATATCCTTATCCACACAAGATCTTCGAAACTGAGCTCAAAGGTTTGAAACCAACTCAACCAACCTCAGATAAAGCATGGCCTAATAGTATTGAGCTATTCAAAATGCTAAGGACCTGGCTACAACCACAAAATAAAGAAAGGTTTTGGGCTATATTAATCCCTTGAAACTTCCATTCTAGCAAATATGGGATTTTTTATCCCAAAAGAAATATGTCATGATTTAAGGTTGAACCCATGACCTTGCTTCCAAAAATATAAGGCTTGGTCATTAGGCCACAACCTTAAGTCAAATGACTCAGAGACACATTTACTATTTGAAGTGGATATTGGGCATGATTGGAAGGATAAGGGATTTGAACCCCTAAACCGTGGTGCAAAATAATAGGTACCTAACCAATTCCACTTAAGGTTAAAACTTGTATATCGATGCAATAGTTGGTAATTGAAGGGAGACAGACTTGAGCCTATGTTTATGTTTTCTTATATTATTTAAGGCATTTAGCCATGGAAGATGTATACGTGTGGCTGTATATTTGCAAATATGAAGTCTGAAATGTAAAGGAGGAATTCACCTATTTCGTAAGGCTTTTGAGCCATGGGTAGATGTTATATTTATGTTGCAGGATATTTGTAGATACACAGAATTGAGACAGTGATTACATTACTTCTATTTTGTAAGGCCTTCAGCCATAGAAGGTGATGGTAATGTTGTTGTAGGGTTATTTGTGGGAGTTTTAGGTTTGAAGAAAACTAGAGATGGTCCTATTTATTATTATGCCCACATTTTAAAAAATTTCTATACACTCTTAATGGAAAAACTGATGCCCATAGCCATAGAGCTCATTATATATGTTATTACAAGCTGATTGAAGGAGTTTTAGGTCTGATAGAAGGCATAAAAGACTCATTGAAATTATTATGCCCATTTTATTAGTGTTTGCATACATTATAATGGATAAACCATTCTCGAATGCATGAAGAAGATGAACAGGTGCTATAGACTTTGAGAAGACAAATTGCTAATCAGTTTCAGAGTCTTCATAGTTTCATTTAAGTACTATTTATAGGTTTTCATATCCACTGGATGTAAATTTGTAAATGTTAATATTTGCATCCTTCTAATGGATCGGTTCATGATTGTTGAAACTAGAGATGTATCCCCTAAAAGGGTGAACTCTATTACCAAATTATGTGTCAACTTTCATTTCAATTTGTATGTGTTTCAATTTTATAATTCAATTTTTAGAAAAAATTAATGAAACACTAAAATAAGTATGGAAATTTTTAAAATGACACAAAATAGGAGTTTAAATCAAGAAATGAATTTACAAATTTTTCTAATCACTTTTATTCATTCCTGAAATTCTACATCCAATTATATGTATTTAAGGGAATTGAGATTTTTTAGTATGTGATTTCATAAAAACTATTTGATTTATCTAAGGGGGTAAAACTTGTTTATAGATCACACCTAGAGGTATCCCTTTATTTCATAGGAGGAACCTGTAAGGGAATCGAGAAGGAGCAGAACCTACACATGGGAAACATGATGATGCAACCAGTGGAATGAGGGAGTTGGTTCAAGAATCAATTCCATCCGGCATGTGTTGTTATTATGGAAAAGATGGCCATTCAAGCCAGTATTATCCCCAAAGGGAGTTGGAAGATGTTGGCTCTGTAGATCATAGGCATGGTGGTTGGCTGGTGGGAATCTTAGGATCGACCAGAGTAATTCCCAGGCCATGATCTGAGTATGTAAGGGCTTGAGTAGGTAATATGTTAGTAGTTGATATAACAACTAGATATTTGTGTTGTGCCTTTTGAGGTATGTTTAAATGTGTTTAGATAATGGAATGGTGTGTGTGTTTTTTTAGCATGAATAATGGGATAAATGTTTTGGGTTTTTATGATTTTAGATAAGTGTAATCCTCCTACCTGAGGGATGTTATTGGCAGTGGAATTGGTGATGGACTGAGAATGTCTTGAGCCATGTAGATTATGCAATCCAATTTTGTTTTTGCACTTGTGAGTATATGTGTACTAATGACATGACAAGAGTCAAGGGCATATTGGATTCACAATGTGTGGGAACTTTATTTGAGTGACTTTTCCAATTTTGATTTTGGGTAGTCACTTTAGACCATCCTTATTCATATTTGATCAAAATAACATAATATAAAAAGATAAGAAGATTGATTGACTATGACAAATATTTGCAAGACTTAAAAATGTAATAAGAAATAACACATCAACACACAAATATTAAAAAAATAACACACGACATAACATAAACAATAAAATGGACTAGGGTAAGGATTTTTTATTGATATACATGTGATTTTAATAAATGACCTAAGGAAATGATGTTGGACAATGGGTATTGACAATATATCGAGTAATAAGACTATTAAAGATAATATATATTGTAAGGACACAGGTAAATATGTACATGGGGTTGATTGTGCCCAAAAGTTTTTTTATCACAACCAATACAAGGATCGAAACCCATCATAAAAAATGGTATTTAGGGTCTAAAGTGAATGATCAAGATTCAATTTTAGAGTGCGTAATAGATCCTAGAATAAGAATATTATATGACCCTTTCAATAATGATGAGATTAGTGGGTTCTTATGAATCGTTGCTTAAGGATTGATAAGGATGGACAAGTATGGATGCAATTTGAGATTAATAGGAGAAATAATCATCATGGAGGATGCAATTAAGATATATATAAGGATGTCCAAAATGGATGTGATTATTATAACTTGGAGAGTGGAATTAGAGATTCTAGAGGAATCCTCAACCAATATTCCTCTCATAGGATTAACAATGATTTTGCCCCAACTTGAAATTCCTATCTCCTAACTCTACCTAAGCATATAATATACACCCACTATTAAGACTAGGTCATGTGGGGAATGATGGAATGAAATGGAAGGATGATAGTGGAATGGCAATGGACATGCCCCCAAGAGTGGAGTCTCATAGTTGGAGATTATAGAGCCTATCAAGTATAAAAATGTTTCAAATGCATGATATTCAAAGGCTCATCGAGCTCATCACCATCAAGTGTAACTAATCTATAGGCTTTTGATATAAATTTTATAATAATGATTTAAGGCCCAAGCTAGTTTTCTTTAAACTTGCCCTTTTTATCCCTATTTGCATTAGTATTCCATTGATTTTCCTTGAGGACTAGGTCACCGAATTTAAATTCTAAATACTGGATCTTTTTACAATATTAGCCTTTGAGCTTATTTTGATACGCCCAAAGATGATTCAAAGTAGTCTGACATTTTTCATCCAATAGTTCAATCTCTTGTAGCTACTCTTATTTGAGAATATGATCAGTATTAATGCCCCATAAAGAGATGCATAAGAAAGCAAACTCTACTTTCATGGGAAAGATTGCTTCTGTACCATAGACCAAAGAGTATGGAGTGGCTCTAGTAGGTGTTCCAACACTAGTTCTATAAGACCAAAGTGTAGGGTATAATTTTAAATTCTAGTTTTTGCCTACATCATTGATTATTTTCTTTAGAATCTTAAGAAGTGTCATATTAATAGTTTTTGCTTGTTTGTTCCCATAGGGATTGTAGGGTGTGGAAATGTGTTGCTCAATGTGATAGTGTTTGCATAGATATTTAACTTCCTATTTTTTTAAAGACTTGTCGTTGTCTGATAAGATTTTGGTTGGGATGCTAAAATGACAAATGATATGATTTAG
This sequence comes from Torreya grandis, assembly GCA_037957365.1. Classification (NCBI taxonomy): domain Eukaryota; kingdom Viridiplantae; phylum Streptophyta; class Pinopsida; order Cupressales; family Taxaceae; genus Torreya; species Torreya grandis. Next base: position 4,817,210 of record JARHVA010000384.1, read on the forward strand.
GATAAACTTTAATATTTGAAGACCTGTGGGGTAGATAAGTGGCATGGCTTCAACCCATTTTGTAAAGTATTATGTAGTTATGATTATAAACTTGTGCCTATTAGATGATGTTAGATTTATATTTCCAATTAAATCTAATCCCCATATGGAAAAGGGCCATGGAATCAGTACAGGTTGTAGCTCTTATGCTCAGGGCAAGAATAAGATTACCATGTTTTTAATAGGTTACACATTTGCATACATATTGGTAGGCATCCTGATCCATCGTAGGCCAATGATATCTAATCCTAAGTAATTTCTTGGCTAGGGCCATTCCACTAACATGTCCATCATTGATACCATCATGGACCTCCTTGATTGCAATAGTAGCCTCCTCTGAGGTCAAGCATCTTAACAGGGTCCCATCATAGCCTCATCGATAGACCATGCTGCCATGGATGGTGTAACAAGATGTGCAATGGATAAAGGCCTTGCATTGGTGATGATTTAGGTTTGGTGGAAGGATATTATTGTGGAGATAGGTATATATGTCATGATACCAGGGTAGATTGGGATCAAGAATGGCACAAATTTTAAAATGTGCCATGGATTAATGAGCTGGTAATATCATATGTTCAATTATAAAATTACCTTCAAGGACATCTTTTGTAAGGTCAATTAAAGACCCAATAGTGGCCATAGAGTTAAAAGCCTTATTACTTCCCCTTGATACTTGTTCAAATGTAATAGACTAAAAAAATGGCTTTAATTGATCCACCAACTATTTATAGGGAAGTAATTTCTCATCCTTGGTTTAGAAATATTCATTCACTTGATTGATAATCAAATATGAATCACCAAATACCTAAAGGTGTTGGTTGTTCCGCTGGATGGATAATTAGAGATCAACAATTAAAGCCTCATATTCAAAAATATTATTGGTACATGGGAAAACAAGATGGAAAGCCTTAGTGATGAGGTCACCTTGTGGGGTTACCAAAAGGATACCTACTCTTAACCCATGTGTGGTGAAAGAGCCATTGCAATATAATTTCTAATTGTTAGATTTTGTAGTGCTCAAGATGGATTCATCTAGAAAGGCTATGACAAGGGGCTTGGTATCTTTTAGATGTGCTTCTGCAAGTTGATCCACAATTACTTGTCCTTTGATGGCCTTTTGATGGATGTAATCTATATCAAATTCACCTAGAAACATTATCCACTTGGTCATCCTTCTAGTGAGATTATATTTTGATAGTAAATACTTAAGGGGGTCAACTTTAGCTATGAGTTGAAATTGGATATTGAGCATATAATGTTAAAGTTTTTGGGATGCAAGGATAATGCATAGGCAATATTTTTCAATAGGGGTATAATCAAGCTCATATGAAATCAAGGTTTTACTGAGATGATAGATTTCCCACTCTTTTCCTTCATCATTGTGTTGTGTTATAAGGGCTCCTATTGCACAAGGTATTGTAGATATATATAAAAGTAGAGGCATTCCTATGATAGGTGGTGACAACACTAGAGGATTTGTGAGATATTGCTTAAGATTATCAAAGGCTTGCTAACACTCAGAGCTATAATTAAAATGGGTCCCCTTATTCAAGAGATGAGTGAAGGGATGGCATTTGTCTTCTAATTGGGAAATAAATTGATGGATGGCATGTAACTTGACTTAAAGGCTCCTAAGCTACTTTATATTTCAAGGATACATTTCCACAATAGGTTTGACTTTTATTAGATCAACCTCAATGCCTCTCATGGACACTATAAACCCTAATAGTTTGCCTGAGGTTATTGCTAACACACATTTATATGGGTTAAATCTAACCTTATATTCACAAAGCTACTCAAATATTCTTTTTAAAACCACATGATTCTCAGATCAAAGTTTATATTTCCCCAAAATGTCATCTACATAATTTTCAATAATGTCATGCATTATGTCATAGAAGATAATAGTCATTTCCCATTGGTAGGTATCTCCTATGTTTTTGAGACCAAAGGGCATCACTTGATAATAAAAGGTTCTTCATGGAGTAATAAATTATGTCTTGTGTTGATCCTCAGGGACATTTTTGATTTGATTATAGCCTAAAAGGTTATTCAAGAGGGAGAACATCTCATATCCTGTAGTATAATCCACAATCATGTCTATATTTGGTAGGGTAAAATCATCTTTTGAACATGATTTTTTAATATCTCAGAAATCAGTACAAATCTAGATTCCTCCTTGTGGTTTGGCCATAGGAACAATGTTAGATATCTAGTCAAAATAATCAATAAGTTGGATAAATCTGGCTTCTAGGAATCTCTGTAATTCTTCTTTGACTAACAGAGCCACCTTGGGGTACATCTTATGGAATTTTTTACTTTATTGGTTTTGCATTAGGATGGACTACTAAATTATGCACTACCAAGGAGGGATCAATTCTTGGTATGTTCGAATAACACCATGCAAAGACATATATAAACTCTTTGAACAACTTAATAAGAACTTGGTGTTCCTTAGGTGTAATAATTTCCCCCAATTTGATAATTTTAATATTTTATTTTATTCCAATGTTGACTTCAATAACCTTAGAACCTCTTAGATGAGGGAGGGTGACTGATCTTGAATATAGGTTGGAGGTGATGGTAGATATTGGATGTCTAAAGCAAAATCATTTGGGAGATCTGTGTCTAATTATGTATAGAATTGTAATTCATCAAGAATGGGTGGAAAATCCTTTATATTTTAAGAGGGATCCTCATCTTCATACTCATCTTCTATAATTTGATTGAGGGATGATTGTTTCTCCCCAAAATAGGCTAAATTATTGAGATTAATAGAGAAGCCCTTCTTATGATCTCCTGAAGGCATAAAGTCTTGTGATCCTAAATATTCTATAATGGCCTCATCACTCTAAAACATGTTAAAAGAAGGCTCGTGTTTTTTATCCTAGTCTAATAAGGTAGGATAATAGAGGGATATATTAATGGTAGAGATGGTGGTGTCATGGAAGAAGTTGGTGGCAACAAGCTCTTCATAAATACTATAAATGGAGCATGTTTCAATTTTTTCATCAGAAGAATACTTATCAAGCTCCAAATAAGTACCCAAAATGATATTGTTTAGGGTAACTTTCAAGAGGTTTTTACCCCAAACCAAGATGTTGTGGGTGTTCTTAAACCCTTATAGGTTTAATCCTACCTTGACCATGTCTCCCTAGTCCTTTTCCTTGATAATTCACATTCTACAACATTTTTTGAATTTGGGGGTAATTATGTCTATGGAATGCAAGGGCCCCATTGTCTGGAATAAGCCATAAATCATTGGTCTCATCAAAGTACTCTTCTGATAGCATACCCAAACTAATAAAGGTTGTAGATCTAAACTGATAAATGATGGGATTATTATTCCTCATAGTTGGGGACCCATAGCTACGTGGGGAGAGTGGAAGTGTCCTACACAAAAGGTCTTGTATTCATATTAACCACAACTTGTAGGTGTGATCTTGAGATAGGTGACATCTGGGGATGGGTTTGAAGAAGGTACTAGATCATCCGGGTGGACATATTTTGTAGCTGTTAGATTATGAGCAGAATTGTGTGCTATGGTAATAGCATGTGAGATGAGATGGATCCATCTAATAGATATAGACATGTTCTATTTCCTCAGGGATAGTAACCACCAGGCCAAAATGAGGAAATTTTAAACATTGATGGAGGGTAGAAGGGACTACTCACATTTTATAGATCTATGGTCAACCTAGAAGTAGATTATATAGAAGATCAACATCCACAACATGAATTAAGGTCTAATGGATAATAGCTCTCATAATGATAGGAAGATAAATGCTCCATATAGATGGCATTTAATTATCATTGTATGCCTTAATCATTATGAGGGTAAGCCCTAATTAAACCTTAGAGTACCCCAAAAATTTTAGAAGATCCAAATTGCATAAATTCAAAGTCAACCCTCTATCTATGAGCACCTGATGGATTATGTGGTTGGAAATGGAAATTTATATAAATAATGGATAATTATGATGTGGGCCAATAAGAGGCATGTCCTGGGCACTAAAATTTATTTATTTTGATGGAGACAAGTGACCCATCAATTCTTGAAATTGGATAGTATCAATATCTCAAGGGAATTTAAAATCATTCAAGACTTGATTAAGGATCTCCTAATGCACTGATGATGTTTTGAGAAGATTCATAAGTGAGATTTAGGTTGGGGTGTTCTCGCGCTATTAGATTATGTCATATGGTTTGTCAAAGAATGTAGAGAATTTTTTAAAGATATTAACTTTTTGGGATGTCAAAGTGGATGGGTCTTTTGGTGATGCTTTGGGAACTATGATTTTGCTACATCATATACTTACTACATAGTCAATTATGGCCTGGTTAATCTTAAGAATGGTGGATGGTGGTGTTATCGGCTATTGAGTCCCATGGATATTGATGGTGTTGACATAATGGTATGAAATGCCATGGTAATCAGTGTCATTGGAAGTGGATGCTTGACCCTAGTATTTGGGTGGTTTTCTTTGCCTCTGATCAAGTTTGGGCAATGAGCTATGATAGATGCCAAGTTGTTAATTCTTAGACTGATTAGTAGGGCTCTCCCCTTCTACTTTTATATCCCCTTTATCAACCAAATATTGGATGTAGTGTTTTAGTTGCATGCACCTCTCAGTATCATGTCACCTAAATCGATGATATTGACAAATCCATCCTCATGATACCAATCTGATCAAGGTTTGTTTTCATCCAAAGGTCAAATTTTGGGGAGAGTAATCATGTTTGTAGTTATTAATTGTTGGAAGACCAATTTTGTAGGTATCCTCAAATTGGTAAGAGGCCTCTTTCTTGTTCAAGGTTTTCGTTTTCCCTGTAGTACCCTTATAATGAAGACATTTTGTTGTTTGTTAGTTGGGGAATCTTTTTTCATTGTCTGCACATGTTTAAAATATGTTATACCATCCCCTAAGACATTTTTATTTTTGTTGAATATCTTTGGCTTGCCCAAAAAATTATTATCCTAGTTCTGATTATGTTCATTTTGAGTATATAGTTTAATTTTACTTTTCTCAATAAGTGCCTTCTCAATTTGGGTCCCTTTCTAAATGATCTCATCAAAAGACTTTTTTCATTGTATCTTTAATTGATATTTCAACTCGGTGTTGAGGTTATTGATGAAAATCTAGGCCAATTCCTTTTTTGGAATTGTACAATAAAATCAGCTTGCCAGACATCTCTACCTTTGCAAAAATGAAGTTAGGCCTTTCCCCATTTCTTTGTTTGGTTTTGTAAATATATATGATGGATAGGTCATATTCAATATTGAACAAGAAGTGTCTCACAAATTTTTTAATTAACTCTCCAAAGCTAGATATGGACCCCTTTGGAAAATGCATAAACCACTCTAATACGAGTCCCATAAGACTTTTAGGGAAAATTCAAAGGAGATAAGCATCATTGTATGTAACTTAATTACAAGTTACATAGAATTCTTGGACATGATCCTGAAGATCTCTTTTCCCTCTATATTTTTCAAATTTTGGAACCTCAAAATGTGGTGGGAAAGGAACTTATAGAATGTTCATATCCAAAGGTGAAGTGCACAAATATTCAAACTTATGCCTCCTCACTTGTATACAAGGGTCAATTTGCTGAAGAGTTTCCTTCATTATCTTCCACTCTTGAGCAAAGGATGGGTCCATGGGAGGATTGGATGTTTGAGTATGACTAGTGCAAGGTCTAAAGTGATCAGGGTTAGTTTTTGAGCATTTTGCCTTGGGGAATAAGGTCTTTGATTTTGTGCTTAGAATTATGAGGCAAAAGAGTTGATTTATTGGGTTAGTTGATCTAACCGATCCTCCAAGGTGGTTTGTCTCCTATTAGCCTCAATGTGATTGCTTTGGACGGGTCCTTATTGTTCTTGTTCTTCAATCTCTTATGTGATCTGCAAGATTATCTTCTTCATGCTCTTGATTGGTATTAGGTTGATGATGTGGATCGTTGGGCCTAGTAGGTGGATGAATTAAATGTTGTAAGGGGTTCAGACCAAAATTAGGGGGTAACGTGCCCCCCATTCCAATGACCTAAGCTAGAATTTGGTCACGAGTTTCATAGATAAATTGGTTAAATTGGGACCTAACCTCATTGATATGGAAGAAGTTGTTTTTGAATTTATCTTCCTCTCTAAGGGCATGCATGTTACTATGTGTGTCATCATTATCCCAATTTTGTTCACCTAAACTCCAAAGGGTGTCATTTTCTTGATTGGATCCTTGTCTCATTCTTAATACTTGGGTGTGGGTTCTAAGAGGAATGGTGGAAGATGGGGGTGATGTAAGAAGAGTGATTAGTTATGTTTTTAACCTGGGATGATGAAAGCTAAGGTGATTTTAGATACTAATTATGTCTAAAATCCAAAACTAAGAGTTGTCAAGAGGAATGGTTTGGATATGTGTTGGTCTATAGAGACTAGAATGACTAAACACTATAAAAAGCCAAAACCTTATAAGATTTTAATCTATAAAAGAGATCAAGGAGATGAAGTGTCTAAAATACCCTTCACGCTAGTAAGTTGGTGATTAGATGGGTACTAGGTATGAAGAGGTAATGATGATGAAGTGATGGGTGTTACACTACAAACTTGATAAGGTTTTGTATGTTGATAATGTTTATTCAAAGGGTGATGATGAAGATAAAAGGTAATGGGTGACTACTAAGGTTTAATTTCAAGACTAATGTTATATCCAAAGAGGTGAATAGAAAATATAGAATTGATGCTTTACGTGATTCTAGAGTGGTGTTTATCTTAGGGGTGTCTGGGTTTTTTGTGAGAAAAATGGGATTGGCTAACTCATTTCATAAATAACATGGGTTTAAGCATAACATGCAAACTACACACTTAGCCACAAAACCTAATTTAGTCAACTAAATGGGTGTATAACCTGATGTCTACACCATCTAATGGCTTCATGGGTGAGTCTATAGGCCAGTGACCGATTATGAAATCTATGAAACCCTTGTCCATTAAATCCTAACTCAAATCATACAAGGACCATTAATATGAGATAAATTAAGGAAAGATCATAAATAATAATGCACTCTTACCATCATCTTGCTCCTCTTTTCTTCCCTCCAAGATTTTCCAATTAATTCTCTAATGTTACTTGACTTGATACTGGATTGCTTAACAATGGCTTCAAGATAGACAACTTGATGGACTCTATGGATGTTTGGATGATATGATGGACATGAGAGGGTATGAAGGTTAGTACAATAAAGGTAGCATAGACTTAGATTTCTTCCTTCATTCTTGTCTTGTCCATGCTTGGGCCTACCCCTTACATTTAAAGAGGTTTTTGAAAGGGATTCGAGGGGAGGTTTCCCTCTCAAATTCAAATTTGAGGAGGGAGAAGGTTGTCTAGGTGGAAAGCCTCTAGACCTTATTTTGGGTGGAAACATGTGATTAAAAAAATAATTTTATAAAGAATTATAAAATTAGGGATTATGTGAAAATTAGGGTAAATTAGAATTTTGACTATTAAGAAAATGTAAATATGTAGAAAGTGGGATATTTCATGTAGTTAGGATTAATTAATTAATTGAATTAAGGACATGAAGGGGTAATACAAGATATAGGGATTAAGTATCGATACTAGATGCAATTAGGCATAATTTAGTGAGTCACTTTGGTGATCAAAATTAGGTACATACATTTTTCCCCTCTTTGAAAGGGCATTGAGACCAGAAGGAGTAATGGTTTTTCAAAGAAGAAAGATGATCATGGATGGGTATTAGTAAATTTGTGGATGTAGGATGCCCCCTCGAGGGGATATAAAAAAATAATGAGATGGATGGTCACTCAAATGGAATAAATGTGATAAAAGTGAGTAGATGCGAGAATTATAGATGTGATATTGATGATGAAGAAGATGAATGTGACATGAGGAGTGAACTACACATTAACAATGCCCCTGGCAAAGGCATATGCATAGGGAATAAATATGATGATGTCACGGTTGTCGACACATCCCAAAGGGAATCAACTGGAACAAAAGAGTAATAAGTCAAGAGGTTGCAAGTAGTCAACATATCCCAAGTAAGGATGCATGTGAGGGAGAGCTGAAATCTTGAATGTGATAAATGGGTTGTAAGTTATTGAATGGATCCCAAATGAGGATGCATACGAGGGAGAACCTTGAACCAATAAATTGATATTAGGCCATAACTATTTGATGTATCCTAGTCAAGGATGCATTCGAAGGATAGTTATGGGACAAAATGATAAAGGCCATGAGATTTTGATATATCCCAAGCAAGGACACATGTTAGGAGAGCATCATGCCCAAAATATAAAGATTAGATAATTTTAGTGATAGGAGTAGCCCATAGAGTGTGGTGAAAGAGAGTAATAAGTAGTGGATAGATGAAAAATAATGTGATCGAGTGACTAAGGGAAGAAATGGAAGGATTGGTTAGTGTTGTTAAGTTGTCCTTGGGCACCATGGGTGACCAACCACTACCTACATAGTCTAAAGAGACCTCAGGCTAGTTTAGTTTTCCCTAAATGGGAAATATGATGTGAATAATAATAGATGTGAGGTTTAAATAAATGGGTTAAAATTGAAGAAGAGTGGTGGAGGAGCTAAAATATGATTTATATCGATGATGCCCTTGGCAAAGACATATGCATAAGAAATGGGAAGGACAATGTTATGATTGTTGACACATCACAAGGGGAAATCAACCATGAGTGATAAAGAGAACTGCAATATTGAGACATATCCAAAGCAAAGACACATGATTAGGAGAACTATGGGTCTCAAATGGAGGATGGATGAGTTCCATGGTATATCAGAGAGATATTTGATGAAGGATGAGGATTATGGTGATACCATGATGATGTTTAAGTAGATTAGGTGACCAATGTGTTGATAGAGTGTGAAAAAGACTAAAGGTCAATGGGGTGGTATGAGCTAAATAATCCCATATGTATTGGGATATATAGTTTTAAAGTGAGAAAGGTAGATAAATATGAGGCAAAAATAAGATGGAGGCACCAAAAAATGGATTTGATATAAAGAAGGTGGTTTTGATGGAATAGGCAAATAATGTTTTTGGGTTGCCAATGCAAGGTGGCAGAATGGGTAGTAGGAGTGAAATGGTAGTGGTTATCGCTACGAGCCAAGTTTTAAGGGTGGGACATTTATTAAGAGATACATAGGCTTTTTGTCAAAAGGCCATCATTGTTATGAGCCAATTTTTATTAGTTGAAGTGAAGGTGAAACTTGTATGGGTTCATGGCACGAGTGGTCGTCATTACTATGTGCTAAGGTGGATAATCGAGATGGGTGGTAGGGTTTGAAGGGCTTATACAAACTCTTCATAAGTGGGTGTATGCATCATCTATCTACATACCTTTGGACCAATAATCCTTACAAGGCACTGAGGATAACATCATCAATGTTGAGATCAATGACCTAGGTGAGGAAGATGTGGTCACTAGTGAAGAAGGTGACAAAAGTTCAAAAACCACGTAAGACATCAAATGTGGTTAATAAAAATAGAATAACATACGTAATATAGATGTGGGTATGGAAGGAAAAGAGAAAATGATTAATTAGTGTAATGAGTTGTGAAAGGGAGGTTGTCACATAGGCAGATGGTATATAATTAAGGTATATGAAATGGTAAGGAGGAGGGGCAAGAGGATCAACATTGAGGTGGGCACATAAATATGGTATGGAGTTAATATTGTTTGTTTTTTTATTTATTCTATATATATGTGGGTAGGAATAAAGGCATGGAGAATTAGGGTTTGAGTGTCGTGATGGGGCATATCACAAGTTAGAGTATGTAAAGGTTAGGTAGGCAAGTTGAGGAGTCGGGGTTATTAAACATGAGTTACTCAATTGAGGAAAGGTGATAAAACTATGTCATGGGGATAGGGGAAGAAAATAATGGGGTGAAGGGGGTCATAGGTTAAGGTATAAGATATGTAGGAGGAAAAGGAGTTATAAGAAGGGGTTTTACTTATGGAGGGTAGTGTCATAGGAAGTCATGATTGGGTTGGGCAAGGAAAAAAAATGTGTCAGGGAATAGGGGCCACAGGATGCCAAATATTTGGGAAGGCTTTTTTGTAGGGGATATTATTTAAGTGATGAAATGCCATAACACTATTTAACTGGTAATTATGTGTGTATTGCAGTGGGATTAAGCTCTAGAGAGGATGATGGTGACATGAAGCTCTTCATAAAGACTATAAATGGAACCTATTTTGATTTCATCATTAGAAGAAGACTTCTCAAGCTCTGAGAAGTACTCAAAATGATATTGTTTAGGTCACTATCAAGAGGTTTTTACCCCAGACCAAGATGTTATGGGTGTTCTTAAACCCTTATAGGTTCAATCCTACCTTGATCATGTATCCCTAGTCTTTTTCCTTGATAATTCATAATTTACAACATTTTTTGAATTTAGGGGTACTTCTATCTATGGAATGTAAGTGATTTATTGTCTAGAATAAGTCACAAATCATCAGTCTCTCAAAGTAAACTTTTGATAGCATACCCACACTAGTGAAGGTCATAGATCTAAATTGATAACCAATGGTATTATCATTCCTCATAGCTATGGACCTATACCTACATGGGGAGAGTGGCAAGTCTCATACACAAAAGGTCTTACACTCATATTCTACATAACCTATAGGTATTATCTTGAGACGGGTGATATGTGGGGATGGATTTGAAGCAGATACTAGATCATCTAGGTGGACATATTTTATATCCATTAGATTATAAGTGGAACTATGTGTGTTAGGGAAATAACATACAAGATGAGATTGATCTATATAATAGTTACATACATGCTCTATTTCCCTAGGAATGGTAACCTCCATACTAGAATGAGGGAATTTTAAATACAGATGGAGGGTGAAAGGGACTACTCACATTTTATGGATCCATGGTTGACCTAAAAGTAGATTATATTAAAGATCGACATCCACAATATGAATTAAGGTCTGATGGACAATGGGTCCCATAATGATAGGAAGATAAATGATCCCTATATTTGACCTTTCATTATCATCTTATGCCTTAATCATTATGAAGGTAGGCCCATATGAATCCTCAAAGTACCCCAACTTTTTTAAAAATCCAAATCGCACAAATTCAAAGTTGACCCTCCATCTATGAGTACCTAAGGGATTTTGTGGTTGGAAATGGAAATTTCTATGAATAATAGATAATTGTGATGCAGGCCAATAAGAGGCATGTCCTAGGAAATGAAAGTTATTTGTTGTGAGGGAGATAAGTGACCCACCAATGCTTGAAATTGGCTAGCGTCAATATCTCAAGTGACTTTAAGATCATTCAAGACTTGATTAAGGTCTCTCAATGCACTGATGATGTTTTTAGAATATCTATAAGTGAGATTTGGGCTAAGGTCTTCTCAAGATATTGGATTATGTCATATGATTTGTCAAAAGATGTAGAGATTTTTCTAAAGATATTGACTTTTTGGGATGTCAAAGTGGATGGGTCTTTTGGTAGTACTCTAGGAACTATAATTTTGTTGTATTGTGTAGTTACTACATGGTTAGTTGTGGCCCAGTTAATATTAATAATGGTGGATGGTGATGGTGTCAGGAGAGAAATACCTACAACAATCAATATGCTCTGATAGTAACTGTTAGGTGACCCCTTATCCAACGGAAGCACAATTGATTACTTTCTTATAAGCAATTAAACACGGAATTATACCAGAATGATAAAGTAACTAGAAACTTGAGACAACAAAGAATTTGAGAGACAATACACACTCTTTGTATTAAATACTACTAGAAGAAAATACAATAAGGAAGATGCCACTTCTTCCTCCACCTCAAAGGCTTGCCACACCTCAAGACCTTCTTCCCTCTCTCTCTTGCTCAACACAACAACTCTAAAGCCTGAGTTATTATCCCTCCTTGAATGCTTCAGCTGATCTCCTTGACCTTGCTAGCTTCAATGCTTTTACTTGCCTTCTTAATCTTTACAATACATGCCTTATGGGTCTTTAAATAGAATCCCATGCTTACAAAAATAGAACTCTAGTTAAAATAATTAGACACGCAGCTCGTGACTATAATTAGTCATTTGACATGCAAACACTCGCTTCACTTAACTGACTGTTCATCAACAGCAGTTCTGGAAATACACAGGCGACCGACACCGGTCCCTGCTTGTCTGGTTCTGTCGACATCGGCTGACTATCTGCCGTTGCCGGTCTCCTTCTCCACTGCATTTGACCGATGTCGGTCATACTACCGACGCCGATGGCTCTGGTTCTTCAGCATCCTTCCTTGTGTCTGCAAATAGTTGAAGCTTTTAGCTCCACACCTTAACAATCTCCCACTTGGAGATAAGCAGCTGCAACTTGTACCTGTACCTATACACCATCTATTTTGTTCCTTAGGCTCTGTATCCCTCTTCAATATCACTCTTGAAGACCAACCACCACGCAAACCTATGATGCAATACCTGTATCTTATGCCACAAGAATTTTGCTACTCCCAAATTCTCCATGACATACTTTTGAACCAACTCTACCCTTAGCTCAGAAAGCTCCCTGTATATGAAACCATGCAACAAGTAACACAATACAGTAACAAGATAATGTAGCTAATATTATCCAACTTGGTAAAGATAAAATATAATGGTCAAACCTTCATTGTTATGCAGCCTACTCAAGACCATATACCATAGCCTTCTATCTCATGTGTCCATCCACTCTCTTCTCTAAAACAGGAATCCATCCCTCTATCCAGTGCTTCCTTCCACTTGACAACACTACCAACAAGTACCTATTTGGTTCTCCAAGGACTCACACTCCTCATCCATGCCAACCTCCCACTATTTCCGGATTCTACCTGCATTGCTTCTTCCATCTTCCTAGTTCATGACTATCAGTAAGCAATATAAAGAAGGCGAACAACGAATATGAGGTTCACTTACCATTTTTGACCTCCATATGGGTGTTTGAGACTCCTTGACAGCTAGCTGTCCACCCATCATCCGTTCCAGTGACCGATCTCGGCTATCTCCCAGTCTACTCCTGACTGATGTCGATTCCCTGCACTGACCCTGACTGCCGACGTCATTTCCCTGGCCGATGCCGGCGTCCCCCCATGCCGATGTCGGTCCTTATGACCAACGTCGGACTTCTCCTGCCTGGCCTACTGACTCTGCTAGTCTGCACATGACTGATGTCGATATCTGGATGACCGATGTCGATTCCAGGCGATCGACATCGGTGTCTGTGTGTTCTTGTAAGTGATGAAATTTTCATTCGCAAGCTCTTCTTGGATCATACCTCTGTCTATGCTGCCCTGCTCAGATTTATTTAGCCCCTGTGACTGATCTCTGTCCTTCATCTCCTCCATAAACACCAAGGCTTCTTTGTTCCTGTCAAAAGCATCAAATTTCCTCTTTCTGCAATGAACTCTATCTATGCTTTCCAAATTTGAACACATACCTTTTGAATCAAGAACTTCCATTCCCTTCTTATTCATGTGACCAAGCCTATTAGGCCACATCTTCGAATCTACACCAGAAGTAGAATCAGTAATACAAGTAGACAGATAAAGAGTATCTACTTTCTTACCTCTTGCTAGAACAAGTGTTCCCTTGGTAACCTTCCAAGAATCTGCTGTGAGGGTTATTGTGCATCCCTCATCTCCCAACCTTCCTATAGAAATCAGACTCTGCTTCAGAATTAGAACATGCATGACCTCTTTCAACACCCATGTGTTGTCAATTTGCAATCTCAGCTGCACTTTCCCTTTGCCAACTATCTAACAAGGTGTACCATCCCCTAAATAGAGCACTCCAAAGTCTCCTTGTTCATACTCATAGAACAAATCTATGTTTGGGGATGCATGAAAAGATGAACCAGAATCTAAAATCCATGATCCTACCTGACTATCTAAAGAAAGTATGAGAGCATCCTGCATCACAATATTTGCATCCTTTGCTTCTTCCATACCTGCATGTTGGTTCTCTTTGTCTCTCAACCAACACTCCTTCTTCGTATGTCCTTTCTTTCCACAAAACTAGCAGGTAATACCTTTGGACTCGGATCTCCTTCCCGACCTTGATTTCCCTTACTCAACCTTCTCCCTTTGCCATCCCCTACTTTCTGCACTTAGAGCATTCCCTGATGATTCACCTGTGCTTCTCCTACGTATTTCCTCATTCAAGATCACACTCACAACATCATCAACTTTTAAGATTTTAGAAGAAGATGCAGAATTACTTACTGCCATAACCAAACCATCCCAACTTTCAGGCAAAGAACATAAAATCAAGAGAGCCTTTACCTCATCATCAAAAACAATATTGACTGAAGCTAGTTGGTTTACCAAACCATGGAAATCACTGAGATGAGTATGTACCGATCCACCTTCCTGCATTTGCAAAGTAAATAGCTGCTTCATAAGATATACCTTATTAGAAGCTGAGGGCTTTTCGTATAAATTCGCCAAGGACTTTATCAACTCTTCCGTTGTCTTGCACTGTGATAAGCTGGAAATTACAGATGATGCAAGGCTCAACCTTATGGAACTGAGAGCCTTCCGATCAAGAATGTTCCATTCTTCATCCTTCATATCTGTGGGCTTGCATGCAACCCCACCCAACGGTAAGTACAAATCCTTCTGATACAGATAGTCCTCAATCTACATCTTCCAATGTTGATAATTCTTGCCGTTAAACTTCTCCATTCGTAGCCTACTTTATTCTGCCATTGCTTAACTCCCACTCAATCAAAAAACCCTATGAATGACCTGTAATCAAAAACAATAACCTGCTTCCTGCAAACCGTAGCTCTGGTACCACTTGTCAGGAGAGAAATACCTACAACAATCAATATGCTCTGATACTAACTGTTAGGTGACCCCTTATCCAACAGAAGCACAATTGATTACTTTCTTATAAGCAATTAAACACAGAATTATACCAGAATGATAAAGTAACTAGAAACTTAGGACAACAAAGAATTTGAGAGACAATACACACTCTTTGTATTAAATACTACTAGAAGAAAATACAATAAGGAAGATGCCACTTCTTCCACCTCAAAGGCTTGCCACACCTCAAGACCTTCTTCCCTCTCTCTCTTGCTCAACACAACAACTCTAAAGCCTGAGTTATTATCCCTCCTTGAATGCTTCAGCTGATCTCCTTGACCTTGCTAGCTTCAATGCTTTTACTTGCCTTCTTAATCTTTACAATACATGCCTTATGGGTCTTTAAATAGAATCCCATGCTTACAAAAATAGAACTCTAGTTACAATAATTAGACACGTAGCTCGTGACTATAATTAGTCATTTGACATGCAAACACTCGCTTCACTTAACTGACTATTCGTCAACAGCAGTTCTAGAAATACACAGGCGATCGACGCCAGTCCCTACTTGTCTGGTTTTGCCGATGTCGGCCGACTATCTACCATCGCCGGTCTCCTTCTCCACTACATCTGACCAACGTCGGTCATACTGCCGACATCGGTGGCTCTGGTTCTTCAGCATCCTTCCTTGTGTCTGCAAATAGTTGAAGCTTTTAGCTCCACACCTTAACAGATGGTGTGGGATCTTAAGGCTCATGGATTTTGATGGTGTTGACATAATGGTATGGGATGGCATGGTAATTGGTACGATTGGAGGTGGATGCTTGACCATGGTCTTCAAGTATTTTTCTTTGATTAATAGGGCTTTCCCCTTCTAATTTGATGTCACCTTTCTCGATCAAATCTTGGATTTAGTGTTTCAGTTGCATGCACTTCTCAGTATCATGCCCCATGACTTGATGATATTGACAAAATTCATCCTCATGAAACCAATCTAGTTGAGGTTTTTTGTTGTCTAAAGGTCAAATTTGGGGATAGTAATCATGTTTATAGATGTTAATTATTGGAAGACCACTTCTATAGGTATCCCTAAACTGGTAAGAGGCCTATTTACTATTCAAGGTTTTGGTTTTCCCCATGGTACCCCTATAGTGAAAACATTTTGTTGTTTGTTAGTTGGGGAAGCTTTCTACACTCTCTACACATGTTTAGGATCTATCCATACCCTATGATATTTTTATTTTTGTTGAAGATCTTTTGATTGCTTGAAAAAGTAATATCGTGGTTCTTATTGTGTTCATTATGGGTATATAGTTTAATTGTACCTTTCTCAATAATTGCCTTCTCAATTTGGGTTCCTTTCTCAATAATCTCATCAAGAGACTTTGCACATTATAGCTTTAACTAATATTTCAAGTTGGTGTTGAGGTTATCAATGAAGATCTTGGCCAATTCCTTTTTTGGAACTATATAATGGAATCAGCTTGCCAAACTTCTCCACCTTTGTAGAAATGAATCTAGGCTTTCCCCATTTCTTTATTTGGTGTTGTAAATATCTATGATGGATGTGTCATGTTCAATATTGAAAGAGAAGTGTCTCATGAATTTTTTAGTTAACTCTCCAAAGATGGCTATGGACCCCTTTGGCAAATGCATAAACCACTCTAATGTAGGTCATATAAGACTTTTTTGGAAAGTTGAAGGATATAAGCATCATCATAGTCAACTTCATGAAAATCTACATAGAATCCTTAGACATGATCCCAAGGATATCCTTCCATCTATATTTTTAAAATTTTAGAACATCAAAACATGGTGGGAAATGTACTTATAGAATGCTCATATCCAAAGGAGAGGTGAAAAAATGCTCATACTTATACCTCATCACTTGTGTACAAGGGTCAATTTGTTGAAGAGTTTCCTTTATTATCTTCCACTCTTGAGCAAAGGATGGGTCCATGAGAGGATTGGAGGTTTGAGCATGACTAGTGCAAGGTTTAAAGTGATCAGGGTTAGTGTTTTGGAAATTTGCCTTGGGTAAGAAGGTTTTTGATTTTGTGCTCAAACTTGTGAACCAAGGGAATTTATTTGTTGGGTAAACTGATATAACAAATCCTCAAGGGCAGTTTGTCTCATATTATCCTTAATATGATTGATTTAGAGGGGTCCTTATTATTCTTATTCTTCAAGATCTTTTTTGTGATCTAAAATATTATCTTCTTCATGCTCTTGGTTGGTATTAGGTTGATGATGTTGAGTGTTGGGCCTAGTTGGTGGATGGATTAAATGTTGCAAGAGGTTCAGATCAAAAATAGGGGGTAATGTGTCTCCCATTATAATGACCTGGGATAGAATTTGTTCATGATTTTCATAGATAAATTGGTTAAATTAGGCCCTAACCTCATCGCTATGGAGTAAGTCATTTGTGAATCGATATTCTTATTTAGGGGTATGCATGTTGCTATGCATGTCATAATTATCCTAATTTTGTTCACCTAGACTCCCAAGAATGTCATTTTCTTGATTGGATCCTTGTCTCATTCTAAAGGCTTGGGTACAAGTTCTAAGAGGCATGGTGGATTATGGGGGAGATGCAAGAAGAGTGATTAGTTGTGTTTTTAACATGGGATGATGAAATATAAGTGGTTTTGGATACTAATTTTGTATAAAAACCAAAACTAAGAGTGGTCAAGAGGAATTGTTTGGATATGTTTTGGTATGTGGAGATTAGAATGACCAAACACTATCAAAAGCCAAAACCTTATAAGGATTTAATCTATGAAAGAGACAAAGGAGATGAAGTATATAAAATACCCTTGACACTAGCAAAGTGGTGATTAGATGGGTGCTAGACTAAAAATTTGACAAGGTTTTTTATGTTGATAATATTTGGTCAAATGGTGATGATGAAGATAGAAAGTGATAGGTGACCATTAAGATTTGATTTCAAGAGTAATTTTATATCCAAAGAGGTGAATAATGAATATAGAATGGATGTTTTATGTGATTCTAGTGTGGGATTTATCCTAGGTGTGTCTAGGTGTTTTGTGACAAAAAAGGTAATGGTTGACCCATTTAAAAAATAACACGAGTTTAAGCATAAAATGCAAACAACACACTTAGAAATAAGCCCTAATTTAGTCAATTTAATGGGTGTATAACCCAAACATTTACATCATCTAATGGCTTCATGGGTGAGACTATAGGTTGGTGACCCATTATGCACTCTACCAAACCCTCTCGACCCTGCCTATACCTAATGGTTACTTGGGAGCTAATCCTAACTCTAGAAGTAGAGCACCTATTACGACTGATAGGTCTTATTCTAGGTTTATACATGCTCACTAGGGGATTCCTTGATATATGCTAGGTATGATAGAGTCCAAATCCATGTAGGATGTTGTCTAATCACTTTACGTTTTAGATCCAAAATGCCCCTCACTCTATGGAACTCTTTATGGGGAATTCTAATTTAGTGCCTAATGACATTTGTCCTAATATTTATACCCTACCAGAATACAAAGTGTGGTTTAATATGTGGTGATCAAATCCATGTTACCGACCCCTAGGGATAATGGCAAGCATGTGGATGTCACTTCCACAGTCCTATTGCACCCTAGAAATAAAAATGGGCAGGGTTTGTTGGTGGTTTTTAATCCTCCAAGAATCACTACAAGGATGCAAGGAGGAAAGCATACACCACTATATCCCTTGGGTGATATTTAGCCAATGAAAATTTCTTTAACACAATTAATTTAGTGTGTTTTATATTCTAATCCAACCAAGAACCAAGCAAACGATAAAAATAATGTTTTATCTAATTTTATGACCGATATACCTACAAAATAGTAGTTCAAAGATAATCAGTCTTCAATCATTCATTCTGCAATTAAATGGTTTAGCAGTTCTTAAATCGATAACTTTGACAATCTATCCTACATAAATGTTGTTAGTAGTTTTAAATGTTTTGCATTGGACTGATGAAACCTAAAAACACATGTCAATTCATTGCATAAGGAAATTCAAACAAATGGTTAAGAAGTATGTTTTATCTGATTCTGATACCAATCAACCTATAAATAGATGATTAGTCATTTGATCAATTTTAACTGTCAACTAATCATTCTGTGGAGCCTACATGGTAACCTGTAAGGAAAACATGTTAGTAGTTTAAACAAATGTGATTCTTTAACGTCCGTAAATAACTAGAAATGATAAGATGATAATTAAAATAATATGTAACTAATTATATTAAATCCCTATAATGATAACAAAACTAATGACTATTAACTTAAAAAAATCTATAAGAATGTAACTTATGACTATTAACTTACCACCATATGCAACTAAACTTAAATAGTATAAACTTTAATAAAAAAAAATTGATATTGACCACTTTCATCTATAACATTAAGAACAATATCTATCAAACTAATATGCAAATGTAAATTATTTGAAAAAATTCTCAAACATATTACCTATCTATATAATCAAATTAAGATTAAAAAAATGGAATCTAGTTTAGATGGGTGGTTGAAGTATTTCAAAAATTCTATGATCACTTTTGCCTTGACACATCTTAAAGCATATTTTGAAAAATGGGAATTATAAAGACACATTGCCTATATATGCAGTATATCAAATCCCAAACCCTGATGATGCATGAAACTCTATAAATCAATCTCTTTTGTTTTGAAACCCTAGGTGTGCTCATGAAAGTTAAAAACCTACAAAAATTGGTAAAATGTAATGGGATGATTTGACCCCAATCAACCTTATTTGATAATTGATCATTGCCTATGTATTTGATACCTTGATGAGGGAATTCAAGCCAATAGAAATTATCCCCCTAGTGTGATTATGTAATTGTGCTCTTTTGCTATATG
Source organism: Torreya grandis (assembly GCA_037957365.1). Classification (NCBI taxonomy): domain Eukaryota; kingdom Viridiplantae; phylum Streptophyta; class Pinopsida; order Cupressales; family Taxaceae; genus Torreya; species Torreya grandis. Next base: position 4,836,980 of record JARHVA010000384.1, read on the forward strand.
TATGCAGCTAATGATTTAAATTTAATGCTTGAAATTTTTTTGTTTTGACTTGGCTTTATTGTGCTTCAAACTTGGCTTGAAATTTCTCCTAGTGATGAGTTTGTAATTTAGTTAGAATATGATAGATTTGCTCAATATGTAATAGTGTATAGATGTGTACTAGACAAGTGCCAAGTCCCTTTTGAATGAGACTTTGATTTATTTATATATGAGTCTAATTAAGAAATTTCACATGCCACTGACCCGCTAGGAAAATGGGCCAACCTGAATGAAAGGTTTGATTTTGAAAATTAGTTGTTATTGGGAGCAAGTTGGTTCCGATTAATTCGGTCATTATCGACTCAAAATACTAATTGAAATTGATGAAACTAACTTATTACAAGCAAACCAAACCAAATGTCCAGAGATTCTTGTGCAGGGTATTTGGTATGTTTGAAAATGACAATGAGGTTCTTATAGGTATGTAATAAAGCATAAGGATCAATTAAAACAATATCATGAAAATGTGAGAGAATGACATATTAGGACCTTATTTGTGTGTGTGTTAATCATACATGGTAGATGTGTCAAGATTTTCATTATCAAGTACCTATGACTAGATTTTAGTATCTATGACAAGTTATCTCTTAGCCCCAAGGTTTTTTATGATGCATTGGCGTGATAGTGTGAAAAGGGTTTGTCACCACTAGTATTTACTTCGATCTCAAACATATGGCTAGTGGTGAATTACTATCACTATACATTGATTATATATTTACATTTTATATATCTTCATACCCACAACCCTTTTCTATACACATTGAATAAACATGTTGCAATCATATTTTTAAAAAATATTAATAAAGCACACGCATTACTTAATGAAATTTGTGACATCATAAAAGAACATGTGTCAATCATCGTGAGGCCATAGTGTCATGGAGATCTTGAGTTCATATTTTTTTTAATTAAAAAACATGTAAATGACTTTGAATAGCGTGTAATATAAAAAAGAATATATGTGGCAACATGAATATGGTGATGGTGTCATAGAGCAAAAAACTTATCATTGAAAAAAAACCTTCGCAAATGCATTAACACATTGAATTATCGATTCACTCATTATGTCTATTTAAATCCAAATACTTTTTCCATTTACATATGCCATGGCCATGTGGTGTAATCCTATGTAATGTTTCCTTTCCAAGCTTCAAATATTTATTAAATTTCACCTTAACTTTGATCACATGTGTCTAGTTTCTCTTGCATACAATGCACAAAACACACTGTGATCATATCTAAAAAAATAATGCACTCATAATACTTTAATAAAATATGTAATATTAAAAGTGAAAGTTACAAAGTATTTTTTGGCTTTAAAAACAAAGTCTAGTCTTTACAGCATAATAGAAGACACGTATCAATCAAAATAGACCCATGGGGTCACGAAGTCACATAGGTCTCAAAACAAAACTCAAACTTTAAACTAAAAATGAGCCTCCATAGATTTATTAACATATGCATTTTTTTTAAAATTACATTTGGGTTCATCTATCACGAAGATGTGTTCATGGTATTGAGAATAAAGTGTGAACTAGAACTTAGGTTATGCAAATATAGCCAATGACAAACTTAAGGTTTTGTAATGATTATTTCACAATGAAATAATTAAATTAAAACCAAATTGAGTTTGCATTAGAAAATATGCAAATGATTATTTTTTCATAGTCTTAGGTTTTAACATTAACTTTGTAATATTTGTACTATTAGTTTTTCATTTAAACTAATAGAAAGTGCTTTTCAATAACATATATATATATATATATATATATATACATATATGTTATTGAAAAGCACTTTCTATTAGTTTAAATGAAAAACTAATAGTACAATGCTAGTCATACAAAAAAATGGGTGGAAAATTCAAAACCCAAACATCAAATTGAGCTATTAATAGCCTCATTAAAAATCATAGTTCAAACTAACTGGTCATAGGCAACCCAAAATTTAATTTAAATTAACTCAAGTGCATGAAAACCAAAAAAATATAACATAATAACACAAACATCAAGGGACAAACTAAGCAATAACTAAAAACATGGTGATGGAAGGAGGGGGTGGAGGTGGGGGGTCCTAAGGCTTCCCACCCCAACTATCCTAAGTTTATGGATCTTCATCCACAGGGATGGGGTCCCAACCATTAGCTTTTTAGTTAGTTTCAATATCATTCTACAAATATTGGTGGAAGGAAGAGATGGCTAGCTACATATGCAGGAATTTGTCTTATGGAGGGGGTCTCCACCCCCCACCACCACCACTATCTCTACCTCTATCAAATCCTCTTAGAGGATATGTCCAATGAGAGCGATAAGAGGAGCTCATCCAACTTTGAGAACTATAACTATGAGAGTGGTGACACTTCCCCCCGCACCTGCGACCCTTAAGAGGAGAGTGGCAAGGTAGGGGATCAGGTGTGTCACAACTAACTACACAAATAACATTCCCTCAGTGGTCCAGAGAAGCTACAGATGATGAATCTCAAGGTGGACCTTGTCTATTTGACTATGAATCTAGAGGGTAACATTAATCACAACTTTTTTAGTTACATGAAAACTTTTTTCCATAATTTCATTATTAAAACATGCTTGGTTTTTATATTTCCAAATATGAAGTAAAATATCAGTATGAAAAAATTACTAGAATGTATCATATAGATCCATTTTATAGGTGAGCATCTCAGGCTTGAAGGTTTTGAAATGGGTGTGAATCCATCTCTAAGAAGACTAAGCATGTGGGTGAAACTAGATGAGGTGTTTGATGGTTTCTAGGTGTTGACAAGTTAGGAAAGTGGGATTAAACACCCCTATGTACTTGAGTCAATTCCCCATGGGTAGACCCTAGTAGAGAATACACTAAAGGAAGTGACCCTTTTTGGGTTCAATAGAAGCCACCCAAATGTGATCAAACCTATTAGCCCAAACTTGATGAAACAATTGGAAAGACTAATGGTGATTAAGAGTCTCTATGTCAATGTGTTAAGAGGCTAATAAATTATAGCCTAGATAGAGATAATAATGTTAGAATGGTGTGGTCATAGGCCAAGACCAGTCCTTACACCATGATGTGAGAGAGGAAACTTCAATATTATGTAAGTATTCATCAGGTATGGAGCTATGAATTTCAGTAATATATTTTATATCTTCCTTGTTAAGCTGGAATTTAGCCTTTAGTGTAAACCAAGGAAGCCAATCCATAGAAATCTTACAGATTATACCAATAATTTTGAGAATAACCTTCTTAAATAACCTTAAGCTTTTAATCCAAGGGACCATGGCAAAGGGGACATTGTGAAAGGTCAGCTGAGGAGACCACCACAAAGATTGGGAGTTTAGATAATGACCACTTCTAAACCCCTCCCCCACCCAAATAAGGTGAGGTTAGAGATTTTCCAAGGCCATACAGATAATCTGCATGATATACGTGCCCCTACTTTGATAGACATTGGTGAAATAAGTTCACTATGAAATCCTATGCCATGTCAAGGTTTTTTGATGAGAGGGCAGCCTTGAGATATGAAGTACCACAGTAAAATTTTCTAGGATTAATCACCTTTCAAACTTTAAATGATCCATTTATACCCAAGAGCGATGCCTGAAGCTTTATTTCAATAAGCATTTACCCACCATATTCTTTAGGGTGAGAAAATATGACCCAGGAGACTCGATGAAAGCCCTGGTGGCCTTTAGAGTTGGCCTATAGAAAGTTTCTTAGTAGCTTGTCAAGTTTAGCATAGGAGGAAATTAAATGTGACCAAATAGAAGAGTTATAAACATGAGTATCAATGAGCACTTTAGAACAAATTTGGAATTTTTTGGACAAGGTCAATGGCTTAGTGATCCAGAAAGAATTTTTTTTCTCCACACTTTGAACCACACAGGACCACAAATCTATAAGGGAGGCTCTAAAAGTAAAATGAATGCCTAAAAATTTAAACTAGACCTTTGTAAGGATCTATTAACACATATATCCCTCCATCTAAGGAGGTTTGGGTGACAAGGATTGGCAGTAGCACTAGGTCTTATGCCACTAAATAGATTACCTAGAGATAAGGCAAAAAATATCTAGAGATTCCATAGCATTCTTGACAGAGCTCTCATCCTCCTGTAGGGTGAGAAAGGAGTCATCAAAAAATTTCCCATTGATTAATTAGTGGTCCAACTGAGGCATAGAAATCCCTTTGACCAGCCCCTTGGAAGTGTAATTATCCAAAAGATAGCTAAACCCTTCAGCAACCAACACATAAAGTGAAGGGGCCACCTTAGGAACCCTTTAGGTCCAACCTTGACCAATTTGACCCCCAACTCAACCTAACCCACTTAGCTTAGGTCAGTTGACCTTTTGTCCAAATCCCACCATTTAACCAACTCTGCCTTTGACCCCTGACTATCAACAGTCAGGGTGCCGTCGACGATCACCTCAACCATCGATGGTCAGGTTATACCATATAAACCAACTTAACTCACCCTTAAATCCACCTTTATTTTTTTATAATTAACTCATCTAAATCCATGTGCCAGACATTGCAAATATGAGTTATACATAAAAATCCCAATTAACATCTTGTTGCACCTATCCTTCCTTGCCTATAAGAAGAGAGGAGCATGAGGTGAAATGGATCCACAATTATCAATATCTTTTGTATCTAGAGCTTTATTGTGTAGGTGTTCTTCTAACAATCTAATGATCCATCCATCATGATAGAGAGCCAACTTGTCACTACCCCTCAGTTGACATCTAAGTACCATTACTCTATCAAAATCACGCTAGACTCTATCAATGAGCCAAACACTTCAACCACTCATCCGATCAATCTTCTAAAAACTAAGTATTTATTTTATAGTATTAAATTACTTTATTTGTATTTCAAAATCATCCCAACATAAGCCAACCTCCCAGATTACCTTCTACAATCTTGTCAATTAGCCATTTATTACCCACAACTTACACACAATAACTGTCAATAATTAGGCTGACTATTGACGATGTGTCCAATAGCTGATGGTTGTTCAATCACTGACGGTCACCTTAATCATTAATAGTCACATCAATTATTAATGGTCATTATGGTAGGAAATAATAGCAAGTTATTTTCACAATCTTACCCTCAACCAAATCTAACTTTTTTTGTCCCTGCCTATTCACAGACCCCTATCCTATTTTCTAAAGCACACTTGATCCATTTAGCATTAGTGTTGATTTGCTTATTGATATATTGGTCATTTCTAGCTAGGTTCTTTATCAAGCATTTCTTATGTTTAATGTTAGTAGCTTTTGATTATTCATGCAAGTACTTTATTCCTATTTTCTAAAATTAATTGTTTAAAATGTGTGGATTGACGGCCCCCAAGGAAGCTCCTACTTCTAGGATCTAGCTAGCGCTAGGTAATCCACCCAAGTATCTATCTAATCAACCATTTTCTTTAGTGTTATCTTATTTCTAGGTCATCCTCCTAAGCCAAGGAAGATCTCTTCACAATCATTTGATTCAATGCATGCACAACCCAAACATGTTTTTCAACCAGACCTATATTTAGTTTCTTCTTCTTCCCTTCTCGAAATACAAGCTAAAATTTATTGAAACATTATGGCATGCTCAGTGGGACCCTTGAGTCTCTACTTGGGTTTCTTATGTTTGCATCTATATATTTTTCTCTCTACTCTATGCTCATAAATGAAATCAAAGTTTTTTTGGGCTTAAATTTAATAACATTCATTGGTTCTTTACAAGTTTACCTCACTTAGTTAAATTAAAGCAAAGTAATTTGATCACAACATCACTCTTGTTACACACACTAAACCAAACCACCTACATCAATCAAACATCAAACAAACTTGAGACAAGGCCTGACTAGGATTTCATCACCTAGCAGTCACCTTACCCTTTCCCATCAATTTCATTTGAAGGTCATTAGCAAGGGGAGAATCAACTCAACTCTCTAATTGAGTATAAACTCTATAAATAAGTATATATTGGTTAAGCACCTGACACCCTTATCATTGTGATGTGTGAAGTGAGCGACTAGGCCTCAACACCAAGTCACATATTTATTTCTAATATAGATTCTTTTTAAGAACCTAAACACAACCTAAAATCAACCATAGACTTATTTTCTAGTACTCATCTTACAAGACAATTTTAGTCACATGATTTCTTTAAAGCTTAAGGCATAAGCCAAAAGAGAGATTAAAAAGAACTTTTAGGACTTAACATACTTTTTAGAGTATGATTACTTTCCTTGATCATTTCTTGTCTTCTCTCTATTTGAGTGGTGAGATTGTTTGTGTATTCTCTCTTCCTTACCTTGGAAGGTTATAACTCACCAGTAGTGAAATAACCTAGAAAAACAAAATCCATCACCAAACCAATCCATCCCTTCTATCTCCTCATCCATAGAGTACATTTTTTAACCAAATACTCTCCTCATCCTTTGGGAAGTCCTTCTTACCCTTGAGAAGTTCCCCAAGGAGATATGGACTTCACCACCTTCTTAGATAACAATCTTGTGGCCCTTCAGCATTATCTTAACACTATGCCCCATCATACCCCTACTTGGGTTCCACCTATGGACCCACCTTATGGCATGCCTTCCCACCTTATAGGAAACACTTCTATTACCATAGTCACCACCCAACCATTGTCTACCCAAGCTTCCTCATCCATTAATAATCCCTTTAATACTACTATGGAAAACCAACTTGCCCAACCTAAAAAAACCCTTATACCTTCTATCCCCCCCAATAACTCCTCTCCCTTAAGATAAACCCAACCACTAACCACCTATACTCCCCTCACTGTGGGTGTACCTACCACTAGCATTACCAACCTTCCATCAGTTACCCCCAATCTGCTAACTATTACCCCACTTTAAAATCTTATGGTGTCTATACCTTCTATCTTACCACCAATTAGTACAAAGGTCACTACCCTTCCTCTGATCACCAACCTAACCACTATTCCTACCCAATAGGTGCCCATTGTACCAAACCTCGGTTGCATCCTTAACCCATAAGGGCATGTACCTCTACCTACTATCGAATCACCTACATCCACCTACCCCTACATAAATTCTAGTCAACCACTGGTGTCCACATACTAATATATGGCAACTCCTCAACCCCCTACCAAATACCAATATGTCACCCAACCACCACAATAGTATACACCTTACAACCTTCTAGGTGCACAACCTCAAATGGATCTGATGAAAATGGTCATGGATAAAATGACTACCTTAGATTCATCCATTTTTGGAGCTCACAACATCTTATCATATGATCAGATCTATAATGGGCCCATCCACCCATTTGTCCCTACCAGACCATATCCTCTTCAATGGGAACTTCTTAAGTTCTATAATTTTTAGAGTAAGGAGGATCCTCAACAGCACCTCAGGGCATCTAGGCATGCATGTTATTTGATTGCCTATGATGATGCCCTCCTTCTTCATACCTTCCCCATTTCTCTATCCAATCTGGCATTAGACTGGTATAGTCTCAAAACTAAACACTCTTTCTTCTTCTTCACCCAGTTGGACCAAACTTTATTGGATCACTTTTCAATAAATATTTCCAAGAAGGTTTCCATCATTAACCTTTAATTTATTCAGAAATTTGATGATGAATCTATTGTTGATTTTGTAGCTCATTTGAGGAGCCTAATCAATTAGCTTTCCTTCTTCTTACCCCAACCCAAACTGATAGAACTTTTTGCTTGGGTATGTGCCAAACATATCTCTTCTACACTATGTGTTCAAAGCTTCATAACTTTTGATTAAGCTTTTACCATGGTGCGTAAGATATAAAATAGAGTCATCGATGAAGAAAAGTTAAAGTTGAAAAACAAAAACTCTACCTACAAAACCAATGAGCCTTCCTCCTCTAAGCCAAGTAACCAAACCAATACCAATGCCAAACGCAAGGGAATTATAAATGTGGTTGTCCTTAAAACTACTCCTCCACCATCTGTCAACCAACCAAATTCCTCTAACTCCTCAAAACCAAATATGAGGAACCAAAACTAGAACAACCAAAATCAATTTACTCCACTTGGAGAATCTTATGCTTCAATCCTGGAGAAGTTACTAAAGGTCAACATCATATAACTTCCTCTTATGAAGCCCCCTCAATAATTAGATTCTTCTCATCTTGAACCTAGTTGGTACAACAATAATGATCTATGTGCTTTCCATCGAGTAGTAGGGCATGACGTTATTAGGTGTAATACCTTCAAGAGCATCATCCAATCTCTCATTAACAAATGAGAACTTGTGTTGGATAACCCCAACGCACCTCAAAACCAAGCCCTTGATATTTTTAGGCAATGTTTCCCCAGTCATGTGCCTATCAAAAGTGAGAGCAACAAGGTCAAGTGTTCTCATGATGCCCATACTGTTAACGTGGTTATTGACACTCATTATTGAAGAACCAACCACCCAATCTACTTGTTCTTCACTCTCTCCACTTATGAGGTAGTGAGTTACCTTCTCCTCTTTTGGAGACCCAAATTGAGGAAGAACTCCTTTGTCCTCCTCCACTTATTAAGTTAGTAGAGCCATCAACCACTCCTCTAACTGACATATATTTTACCTTCTCCCTCAATGACCGAGCAATTTACATCCCCTCTAGAGATCATTCCCAAACAAGAAGTCACCATGTCTACACCTCCCACTAAGGATTCACCCATCCATTGATTGAGGAAGAGGTCACCATTCCCCTTTCTCAACCTATGGGATTATCTTTCAAGTCCACTACCTAGGGAACAAGACCCATCTACAAGCCATTTTCTAGATTAGTACAAAAATTGAAATTTGTCTCCAACCCTGACATGGATCGAGCCACCTTATGACAGAAATTGGGGCTCCATTACATCACCAAGTAGAAACCTTCAACCATACCTTTAGCAGACCAATCCACCACTCCTATTATACAAACCCCTATTTTATCAACCAAGCTAATGAAAACCTCTACCAACCCAACCATTTCTCAACCATCCAATGCACCCAAACCCCAAACAACCAAATGAACCTCTCCAACCAAACTAACCAAACCAACTAAAAACCTTGGCACTTTCCCTACATAGGGCCTTAATCACCCATCTATAAAAGTGGAGCTTACCTCACCAAACCCAACAACTAAATACAAAACCAAATCAACCAAGGAAGTAAAACCACCAAAAGCTCAGAGGGATAAACTACTACCTCCCTCAACCTTACCCTCTATCTTAGGACCTCATCCCTTCACTTTGATTAAGAATTCAAATGTCTTTACTAAAACCCATCTATCATTGTTGGTTACACCAGCACACTTGCTTTTGGACACACCTTTCTTCACCGAGCCATCAATAACCAAACTACCTACCCTAAAACCTCTTACCTCCAACTTATCAACCTTTGCCTTTTAAAACCAAAACCATCAACTAAGAACACTACCTTACCCAAATCTCTTCCCACCAAGCTCATTGCCAAAAAGACTTCCATCTCATCAACCAAGACCAAAACCTCTAAACCATCTCCACCTTTAGTTGAGCCTTACTCAATCATATTCCAAAGGTTATTTCAAGATTCTTGATTGACCCTACCCCCTATCAAACTGTTCAACCCTATCGATCCAAAACCAATTTGGTATAATGACTGCCAAGTGTTCTCCTATCATAGGACACCAAGCCATGATATGGATAATTGAAAAGCTCTCCAAACCATTATCCATCAACTCTATGATGAGGATGATCTATTAAAAGATTAACCTCCCAAAAACTCACTACCAATCCAACCAACAATAACCTCTACCCAATGCCTACCTATTCCTCCACTCTCACCTCAAAGTGATAAGGAACCAAACCGATTTCTTACCCCAACTCTTTCATGTATCCATACTATCCATGTGGTCACATGATAACATGCTCAACAAAAGGATAAAGGGAAGGATAAAGTGTCCATCCCATAGATATACCCATCTTCCACCTCCCAACCAAGTTAAATTCAAACACTTTTACCTTCAACCAAACCCAAGGTATCTATCTTGGGTACATCCCAATCCAACCCCTCTAAATCAATTAGGAGAGTGGTGCTCAAATAACTTCACCAAACCCCAATGAATATGAGCCTATATGAGTTTATTTCTACTTCACCTCATCATCACTAAATAATGATAGAGGCATTGCAATCGGTAGAGGTCTAACCTAAAGACCCTCAACCTCCGGCAACCTTTGTTGGTGCTCTCCAAATTTCTAACCTTCTCACCTTCAAGGATTCAAAAATACCTTCTATCCATCTTGATGTCCCAGATCCCCCTCTTTAATATTGATTACATCAACCAAACCCATATCAATTGGGTCATGATTGATATGGGAGCTAGTATTAATATCATCTCCTCTCATGCCTATAATCAACTTAACCTATCAAATAATGTCATATCCAAGACCTAGTCATCCTTCAATCCTTCAATGACACCATGGCCACTACTTTGGGAACTATTGTCCTCCATATCCGTTTAGGACCTCACACACTCCCAAAGCTCTTTTATGTAGTGGAAGGTGAATTCCAATTCAATGTCTTATTGGGATGACCTTAAATTTGCTCCATGGGTTGTGTTCCCTCTACCCTTCATCATTACATTAAATTTGAGCACGAAGGTCAAGTTTTCATTATACAAGTTGACCCAAACCCCTTTTTATCATGCAACATGACTTATTGACCCAACGATGTCCTCCTACATCCATCGAACATACCCTCATTAGCCAAAGATAAACCCTTAACCATGAAAAAGGAAGCCATAGCTTCTTCTACCAATGAGGCATCAATTAGCTCATCCATCCCCTCTGATTAGATCCCCACCTTAGACCACTTGGAATCCACATTCCAATGCCTTTCATTGGGGGAATATCACCTCCTTGCCCTTGATGCTTTCCCTACTCCCCAAGAGTATGGGAAACTTGACCACCAACCCAGTATGACCCCAATATCATAGCCATTTTTCCCTTTAGACCTTCACATTGTTAAACCCATTTCATCTATGGGAGACTTGACAAACCACTTGATGCTTTTACCACCTCCTTTTCACCTTGACCATTCACCTCCAGATTCTCCTATCTAGATAAGTCAAGTTTTTCCAAGACATACCTCCCAAAGGATTCAGTCTTGGATGATATGAGCACAAACAACACGAGTTGATTTCCATTGAGACTAGAAATCCTCATGAGAAACACAACCTTGGTTTCATTCTACCCAACAATAAGCAAACCAAACCACCTATCATCATGAGCATTAAGGAAGACATCCCTTCCTCACCAACCCCTTATTTACCTGGGTGTGAGGATGATGACATCATCCCACTTAACTATTTTTTTTGTTAATGTGATCAAACTCAAACCCCTGACTTATCAAAAGGAGGGAGTAATCAAAACCATCCCTTTGACCCATCCTGATATGATAGAAGATGACTCTCATACCATTAATACCATTCAGTGCTAGGATGATGATTCCATTCTCACTGACCTTGGTGCCCCAGATTCTTCTATCTATTGATGTCTCTATGTGTATCATAGGTACTCTTAGTATTTAAAGAACCCTTCTCATTTTAGAATTCATAAAATTCATGGCATGAGTAGTAGGTTTTGGTAATCTAGTTACATGTGGTGAAATAGAGGTAGAGCAATTTAAACTATTCCACAAATTTATATTACTTGGTGGTTGGGAGCCACCATGATCCTTGTGAATTTTGAAGTATATGTGTTGATCTTAGTGATTTATGATAAAAATTCTAAACTAGAGACTAATCTAAGTGAATATTTACAATGAGATCTAAGTTAAAGTGATTTGATTAAAAAAATAAGCAAAAGGAAGGGTAGGGCAGAAAGAAAGTATGTGATTATTGATCCTTGCCATACACAACATGATAAAGTTTTAGTCTCAATTAAACATGCATTTAACCAATATACAATATAAAGTATCAAAATTTCAAATCACACCATATACTAGGTAGATATCTAAGGAAAACATGAAAGAATACAAGTATGAACTAACTTTGCTTTAAAGTTTTACTACTACATTCAAATAGCATTTGCACATCCTAATGCAGAGCAAATAAAATGAAACAAAGCCTAAGAACATTCAACTATTCTAGTTTCAACACAGATTAGCAACCTTGTATCAAATATGTGCATTCAAAATTCATAAAACCATTCAAAAATTCAAGACTTAAAATAAATAATTGAGAGAAAAACCATGTAACAATTAATACAAACAAACTTGGATAAACTTTTTAGTATTACTTGCTTATATTAATTGCTCAAACAATATACAAGTTTTGGCTCAAAAATATATCCCTTTACAAAATGGTAATACTACCTTTTATAGAAGGTCAAGGCAGTATACTGTTCAGTCATAATATTACACATGTACAAAGATAAGGACAATTATCCTTTACAATTATAGAATACATGTCTCTTTCCTAAATGGACTAACCTATAGGCAAATATGCTAACGAACTAGCATATGTCTTTACAAAAGAATATTACACGTTCAAATATTACAATGCTTTTACAAAATGGAATATTAATTAATCAGTGGGCCCATGGTTGAAGGGCTTCTTTATTGTTCTTGGAGAAGTTCCATAGCTCTTTAATGTTTCTCTTTGACAAGATCCAAATCTACAACTAGCTTTAGGAGACATACATCTTCTTGATCAGCTAAGTCATTAAAGTCTCTATTATCCCTTCCCATAGCCTCTTTGATGCTTCAAGCCTCTACAATCTTTCTTTAGTAGTGAAGATCATGCCGATGATTATGTTGTTATCACTGCTAGATTTTCTTTGGCTTTTGATTCTCACTTTCTACATCACCAAAGTGACTCTGTGCTTAAATTATTTATCATCAATGATGCTCAGGGCTATAGACTTTATAGGATTAGCCAACATGGTGCCAAGGAGTTGCTTAATTATAGTAATTAGCTCTTCATCATTCCTTAGGATTCTATCTAAGCCTTTTGACCAAGCACTTAAACTCTAGATCTTATCAACCACTATCCCCAATATTGCATTTAAGTGGGCTAGGCTAATGGTTTTGAATTTAGGAATCCTACCCCTAATTAGTATGTTGATAAGATATTTTATTTTTTCCTCATAATCCTATCATTGGGCCATCAATCCTTTAGCTATCTCACTCTACTATCTCAATGCATCCTACCTTAGCTTCATTGACTTCAAGGAGTCAAACATGTCAAAGAAGGATGCTTCAAACATCTTTATTATAGCCTTAAGAACTGATAGGATAGCCATTATCTCCAGGTTCTCCTTTTCCTTCTCCAAGTTATGTATCTTCTATTTCATACCCCTGATGCCTACTCTGATTTAAGTTGAATGGGCCTCAGCCAGTCCTTCTACATCTTCCTCATGGATGGGATGTTCAATAGGTTATTTCCTTCTAACTAGAGTTAAACCTACAAATGGCTCAACCTTTTGAAAGGTGAATTCCTCACCTGCAACCATGGCCTTATTGGTGGTGATTCTCTCTAACCCTACTATTTCTAGATTGAAATGAACATTGGTTGATTACTTTTTTACCTTAGGAGGTTCTTGGACCTCCATCCTTGTGTTTCTTGAAGCACCTGAAGTGTCCATTTGTGTGCCACATGATCTTATTGTTGCAACTATTCTTCTTTCTTCCTTCTCCTTCATCAAAGCCAATATCCATGGCTTAATTTTCTCATGGACATCAATGTTAATTGTTTGGGTCAAGGCCCAAGAATGGGACAAGGTGGGAATCTTCTGCATTTTCCCATAGACAAACCATTCAAGGATAATGGGTCCATGAATGGGGTATTCTTCACTAAACAAGTTGACCTCACTCATGGGGTGGGTGAATGTCAACTTAGGCTTCTTCCTCCCAACTGGGATGAATGCTAATTTTGCTTTTATTTTCCATGGGGGTTTTATGTGGACCATGTCCAAAGTAACTTATTTCCCCTTGTCTTATTCAACTTCCTCTATCTGGGCTTGGGGTTCTTCTATTTGTTCCTCTTCATCCTCAAACCTATATTCCTCAGCAAGAACCTTAAGTGCACCCTCTACTATTTCATTTGGTTCTAAGGCAATCATATCCAAATATTCTACTAGAGATTCTGGCCTGTTAGGAGGGGTTAAAGATGATCCCTCCCCAGGTCTCTCTTCTAACTTATCTTTACCAAGTCCTTGTGTTATTTGTGCCTGGGGTTGTTGCAATGGTTACATTGGAGGGGGCCTTGAATAGGGTCTAGGAAATAAGTGGTATTGCAAGGGCCTTATTTTTCATATCTCACCTAATGGCTTGTCATCTACTCTGGCCAACTTAGGCCCCAAATTAATGTTATGCCTCTTCAACTTGGCTTATACCTCTAGGAAGCTAGATTCCCTAATGTATAATGGGTAATTAAACCTAGGTTGATGTTCATATACCTTATTTATGTTCTTGGACTTTAGATTCTAGGAGACCACCTCATTAAGGTCCCACTACCTCAAATCATCTTTTTTTAGGGTGAAAGAGTCCCTGTGTTTGGTTATAACATTTACATGCTCCTAATCTTGTTAAACAATCCTATTGATTATCTATGGAAAGAGATGGGGAAGGCCCTTCCTCTTTTCCTTGAAAAATCCATCTATATTGTGAAGAAGTTGGTAAGTAAATTCTTGTTTTGCTAGCTTGGTTGGCACATAGATGGGTAGCTTGAAGGGTTGTGTCAAAGCCCCTTCAATCCTTATCACTATTCAATTAGGGTAGAACCAAATGTCTCCTATCAATTCCACATATTTCTTAATCAATGGGCTAACTTTGCTCATGGGAATTCCTATGATGGCTTCCACTAGGGTTGGACAAAATAATCATAGATGAGTTTCATGTTGTGTATGTATTTAAAAATATGAAGTTTGAAATAATGATGGGAGATAATAGGCCTCCCACCACGTGACCAATTCTTGATATTTGGGATCTAGGTGGAGGCTAAAAAGGGATCCAACAAATATGACAACATGTAAAATTGTTTGTTTGTTTTCTTCTTGATTATTGTGAATTAGGACTTCAAGCGGATGTTGATCATCTCACCCAATGGGGGAGTGAGTCTTTTCTCCACCATGAAGTAAACATATGATAACCAAATTTTATCAAGGTCATTATTAATCAAGGTCATAACCTATTTATCAAGGTCATTATTATCCTAATTCCCTCCCTAAATTAGATAATTAGTATTTTTTTTGTGGGGTCTTAGATAACTTGGTTCCTAGTGAGCATCCATGAGGTCAGGATTGTGTTCAAATTGTGTTCTACAGTCCACTTTTTGATGGTGGGCAAGTCTATTTATGGCATACACAATTTATAGTATCTCTCAAAAGCCAGGGGAGAAATATAGGCTACTCTCTTAAATTTAAGCTCATGCACAATCCAATCATTCTTAATTTTATAATCCTAGAAAAGAGGAGAAAGGACATCAATGTAGTGAAGCACATCAGGCTTGGTGGTAGTGTGGTGTAGGCTATCCATCTTAACAAAAACTAGGTCATTGTATCTCCTCATGATGGTTGCATTCCTCTATTCATCCCTAGTCAAAGCTTGCATCTCCTTGATGGTCCAAAAGAGTTTAGACCAATTCATGTTCCCATTGTTCAAGATTGCAGTATTTAGTTCCGTATCTTTGAAAACCCTCCCCTCATTATTTGATGTTAAGTATAGCTTAGTCTCATCCCTTTGTTGTTTTTTGTGAACTATCATGGATGCGGAAGTTGCAACTGCTTATCAAATTAATTGTAAGTAGTCTCTAAATTAACTTGTTCTTGCTTATATCACAATTAAGCTCTTTTTGGTTTAATTGTGATCAATCCAAGTTTGAACTAGGGATTTTATGGATGCTAAGGGATTTTCTATAGATTTAATGGTAGTGACAATCTAGACTTAGGCTCACTTGTGTCTCAAATTTTATTGAGACCCAAGCCTTTATACCTTTGCCTTTTCAAGCACAAAAAATCTTCAATTTTGTCATTTTGTGCTTATGTGGTATCCATGTGGCATTCATTTAAAAACTTTCATAGCATTTTTCATAAATGCTTAGAGGTACTAGCTATTGTCCTTTTAAAAATTAAACCTTTCTTTCATGTCGTCAGATCTTTGTTCATGGATGAACACAAGCCATTGATCGTGATCACAAAGCTCAAGAACCATTGGCTACTTTATGTCGAGCCTCATGGTTGTGCCACTTGGAACCTTCATGGTCCTTCTACTCCTTGCATTATATACAATGAATGCATGTTTTCCATGTGTCAATCTTATAGGCCTTTGGGGCTTCATTGAAAAGTCTTCGACAGTTGCACTCCATCCAATCATCTTCTTACAAGCAAGCACATACCATTGATCATGATCTAAATGAATACATACAATTGGTCCGATGGACCAAATACATTATATTTGTCAGGTCTTTCACTTTGTTTAATCTATTTTCATGATGAAACATAGGCCTTTGATCCTACAAAAGAGTGAGAACTTTAATTAGCAACATGATAAAATAAGGGACTTAGGCTTAAATACTTTAGGCTAAGTTTTAATTCATGTTTAATAAATATGTTATAAACGTTAGGCTAAAGTATTTTAGCCTAAGTTTTCAAAATACATATGAAGGGGACCTAGGCTAAATGTCTCCGGCTAAGGTTTATATTGTGACAATAAACACAATGTATACTTAAGGCTAAGGTATTTATGCTAAGTTTTTAAAACATGTCCAAAGGGATCAAATGATAAAATGACCAATTATTAAGTTTTAAACTAGGGTTTCATCATTTTAATAAACATGATGAAACCTTAGGTTAAAAACATTAAGCTAAATTTCATGCCATAAGGACCTTTTAAAATAAGATTTAAAATAAGTCTCTAGCCTAAGGTTTATTGCATTTAAATAAATATAATTGGAACCTTAGGAAATAGACTTAGATTAGAACTATGTCTACAAATACTTGGATCATGAGGCCATTTTATCATTGGAAATTCAAATATTCTAAATGTTTGAACATCTTCCGAAGGGTCCCATTGATCTGCAATGTAATCCATAAGCTTCTATCAACACTTTTGGAGTATATCCTTGTCTTAAGAAAAATAATCAATTAGCTCAAATTTGATGATCTCATGGATGTCAATGATGGCCTCAAGATGTCAAATGATGGTCGCAAAAACGTTAAATTCAATTTAGTGGATCATTAGGTTTCATGGGCTTAAAGTTGATGGTCCTATGGATATCAATGACGGCCTTAAAGATGTCAAATGATGATCATGAGAATTTAAATTTGGAACTCATGAAACTCTTTTAGTCCATAGACCTTGGATTTAATACTCTTCATTGGATCAATCTCTGTGATGAAGCATGGACCATTGATATTAATCTGAGTAGATACATGCCATTAGTTTAGTTTAATGTACACGACCCCTTATTACTAAGATTTGAATGTGAGAGTGCCACTTGGTGATTTTGTGGGGCTTTTTGGGCTTTTGAATTTTCAATGTTATGTTTGCTCCATCTGATCATCTTGTGTGAGTGGCCACGGTCCATCTGATTAAGATCTAGATACTTACACTTAGCATAAGTTTTATCATAAGGTTTCATTGTATTAATAAATATAATGAGACATTAGGGTAAAACTTAGGCTAAATTTATATTTGATAGAGGGGCCCTTTAAATTTAATGATGACTTCACACAGTCAGATCCTCAGTCCTATTTAAGCATGGATCATTGATCTTGATCCAGGTTCTTACAATTGACTAGTTCGATAGATCAAAACTTTAACTTCATCCATATTTCTTCACTCTGTCAAGTCATTTCTCCTGATGAAGTGTGGATCATCAGATCTACAAAGAAGTTAATGACTTAAATTAGGACATGGGTAAATAGGAACTTAGGCTAAAGCTTTAAGACTAAGGTCTTATTCATGTTGATAAATATGAATGGGGCCTTAGGGTTAAGACTTTAGGCTAAGTTTTTAACAAAGGGGACCATGCTAAAATAAAAGGACTCTGCTAATATAAACATTAGACCACATTAGAAATATAAGGAACAAAGGGGGGAAATAAAAGGGACCAAGTAGGATTTTTAGATTAAGGTTTGGTTGTGTTAAGAAACATGACCAAGCCTTAACATGAAAATTAGGCTTAGGTCAAAAGTAAATTTGAAATGTTCCCACCAAATATGCTCCTACCAATATTTGAATTTGAACCAAGGGTTCAAGCTAGGGTTTGTTGAAGGAGGGTTTTATCACATGGATTTGACTATGAGCCACCATAACTTCAGGACTAGTAAAATTTAGAATATGATTAATTTGTAGATCTCAAGCATGATCCATTAAAGGGAACTCCATGGAACTTGCAACTTAAGACTTCAAAGTCAATTTTTAGCAACATTAATCAAGGTTTCAAAAAAAACCATGAATAAATGGGTCAATTTCATTGGGCATGGATGATCATTAAGTATAATAAAGAGCATAATATCAAGATTTTAGTATTAAGATTCAAAATAATCATAAGGGTCACTATTTTTTAAAAATGGGGGTATGTTGAACTTCACACCATGCAAAAATCCCTTCCTCCTAAGACTTCAACCATGTTGAACAAATCCACCATAGATATTAACTTGGGCACTCTGAACAACCCCTTCATTATCAAAATTGGTCAATCGCTAAATTCAAAAGAACTTCAGGGCTTCCCCTCTTTCCTCTAAGATCGTATCATATAATTTTCTTGGTCTTATAGTGACATGCTAGGAATTGACCCTGCCATTGCCACCCACAACATAGTCACCAACCATGATACCAAGCCCTTCAAGTAAAAAAATTGGCGAATGCACCCTCGCATAACCCTTCTCATTAAAGAAGAGCTTTAGTGCCTCCTTTCTATCAATTTCATTTAACCCATTGACTATCCCCAATGGGTTTCAAAAGTTGTACCTATCACCAAAGCCACAGGGGGACTATGAATTTATGTGGAATTTCATGAACTCAACCTTGCTTGCCCAAAAGATGACCTCCCTCTACCAAGCATCAACTATCTATTTGATCTTACAGTCAGCCACAAGATGTTATCTCTCATAGATGGATTCTTGAGTTACAATCAGATCCTAATTACCCCTACAAATCAACACAAAACTGCCTTTATCACCCCTTGGGGGACCTTATGTTATAGAGTCATGTCTTTTGGATTAAAGAATGCTGGTGTAACCTACCAATGTGCCATGAATTATATCTTCCATGACCTTATCCATAAAATTATTGAAGACTATGTAGACGACCTTCTTAGGAAATCCAAATATCAGAAGTGTTGGGATATGAATAACCGGAAGCACACAATTGATTACCAAATACAAGAAACTTAATATGCGGAATTAACCAGAATCAACAAGTAACTAGAATCCAAAAATAACACATGATATGAGAGACAATACACAACTTGTATTAATACTCATACAGAAAAGAATACAATAAAGAAGATGCCACTTCTTCTCCACCACCTCTTCAGAGGCTTCCCACACCTCAAGTGAACAGTAATTCTCTCCTTAAATCTCTCTCTCTTAGGTCCCAACACCCAACTCAAACACTGAGTTGGTGTTCACCTTATACCTGTGTTCCACGCACACCACAAGTGCTCCACACACTCCACAAGTACTCAAACGTACTCCAAATAGATCTCCCCTGAACCTGCAACAACTTGCACCTCAATAGACCTTACTTATGGAAGGAACTTCCTTGCCTTCCTCTCTTGCTCTATCTGAGTACACACTGTACTCCAAGTAGATCCTGCCTGATTCTGCTCCCTGTTGTGTTGTTGTCCTATCTGATCTTGCACACCTGCAAATCAACCTGGTTCTGCACACCTGTGAACCTTGACCTTGCACACACATACATCTGCAAATCAACGATCTTACTTACCATGTAGATCTCCTATAGAAGTCATGCTCACCTGATGACCAAGATCATACATTCCTGAAGAACCCTGCTGATTCTCCAAGCCAATACCCACCTTGGTACTGTGGCACTAGGAGGAACACACCATTGCTCACCTCACACACAGAAGGAGCTTATAATAATGCTCTCTTACTCTCTAGCACAAGTTTACAATACAACCATGAGTCTATTATATAGATCTCATCCAAACAATAATTAGACACCTAATTACAATAATTAGATCCACAGCTCTCAGTCTAAAATTAGCTCTAAACATGCAAACACTTGGTTCATCAACCAACTGCCCATAATATACTCGCAGCTCGAACCACAGGTGACCGACGTCGGTCCCTGTCTGCCTGGGGGTCGCCAACGCCAACCGACTACTGACCAACGTCAGTTGCTCTCCTGCCTTATCCTGCCGACGTTGGTTGGCCTGACCGATGCCGGTGTCTGTGACACTCTGTAACCCTTCTGCAACCTCCTCCATGTCTACATCAGTGAAGCTTTTAGCTCCACAACTTAACAATCTCCCACTTGGAGATAAATAGCTGCATTGTACCTATACCTATACCCCATCTAATCTGTTTCCTGGCTTGTATCCCTCTTCAATATCAATCTTGAAGACAACCCACCACACAACCTGTGGTGTACACCCTGTCATCTGAGTACCCTACCGCATCTGAACCTACAAACACATGTAGTGAAGTCCTGACCCTGAATAGCATGAATCCCTGCTGCTGGTCCCTCTCAAATACCTGAGAACTCACTTCTCTGAATTGGCTCCTAACTCTCTGACAGCTCCCATTACTTGGGAAAACTCAGGGTTATAGCAAACCTCATGTGATTTCAGACACTAAACTGTCCAGCCTTTGGTGTGCTCCGATTCTGCATCCTACATCTCGCCAACACCTGATTCACATCAGCTCCCAATAGAGACAAAATCAACCTGTGATCTCCCATGTCTCCCATGCCAAAGAATTTCGCTGCTCCAAATTCTTCATAGCAAACCACTGAACTAATCTTACCCTTAGCTCAACAAAACCCTGTATGTACAAACCTGCTAGCTAGCATACTATCCACATACAACAACAGAATGATGTTGCAATCATCATCCCCCTGGTAAGTCAAACCATAGTAGTTACCCTGACATTGACTAAAGCCATGCTTCGTCCTCCACCTGTCAAAACCTGTACCACTGTCCTGCAGCTCCTCAAGACCATATGCCTGGCCTTCCATCTCACGTGTCTGTTCTCTCTATTCTTCAACTAAGGTATCCATTCGTCTTTGTGCTTTCATACCGGCTGGTAACCTTACCAAATCTCTCACTTGGTTCTGCATTCTCTCCATGCCACGCTCCCACTGTTTCCTGGATCCTTCCTACTCTGCAGTCGGCAACTAGTATAAAGAAGAGGAACAATGAATTTGAGGCCTACTTACGTCTTCAGTCCTCCATATGGGTGTTTGAGACTCCTTGACAGCTTGCTATCCACCCAAAATTTGTTATAATGACTGACCTCGGTCACCACACAGTCTGCATCTGACCAAGGTCAGTTCCTGCGCCTGTCCTGACTACCAACCCTACCGACATCGGTGTCTCCTACTGTCGACATCGGTCCTTATGACCGATGTCAGTCTTACCTACCACCAACATCAATTTTCCTACCGATGCTGGTACCTGTGTTTCCTATGAGTGATGACTTTTTACCCGCGAGCTCCTTCGAATCAACACCCATGTCCAAATTGCCCTGCCCAAAAGTATCTAGCCCCATCCACTGGTCTCTGTCTGCCATCTCCTCCAAGAACACCAAGGCTTTCTAGTTTTTAAGCCTATCAAATATATTTATCTTCTGCTTAAGAACATGCATCTCCTTCCTACTCATGTGACCAAGCCTACGAAGCCATGTCTCTGCAACACAAGAAGAATCAATAATATAAACAAGTAGATAAAGAGTACCTATTTTCTTACCACCAGCGAATTCAAGTGCATCTGCTGTGAGAGTTTTCGTGCATCTCTCATCACCCAACTCTTCTAAAGAAATTAGCCATATCTCCAAACTTGGGACCTGCATGACCTCCTTCAACACCCATGTGTTGGCCGCCTGCAATTTCAGCTTCACTTCCCCTTTGCCAATTCTTTGGAAAGGCTCACCAGCTCCTCTCCTTGGGGCTGCATGGAAAGAGGCAACTAAATCTGTTATCCAAGATTCAAATTTATCTAAGAAACCTCCCAGAGCATCCCTTGCAACATCTGCTTCTTCAGTTCCTTCATGCTGATCTTTCACAAACCAACAATTTTCTTTTACCTGCTCTTTCTTTCCATCGAACCGTAAGTGACCATCTGTGCTTTTCAACTCCTCCATTCTTAGCTTACTTTGATCTGCCATTGCTCTACTTTCATTCAATCAGAAACCCCTGAGAGTGACCTGTAACCAAACACAAAACTGCTTCCTGCAACCTTAGCTCTGATACCACGTGTTGGGATATGAATAACCAAAAGCACACAATTGATTACCAAATACAAGCAACTTAATATGCGTAATTAACTAGAATCAACAAGTAACTAGAATTCAGAAATAACATATGATATGAGAGACAATACACAACTTGTATTAATACTCATACAGAAAAAAATATAATAAAGAAGATGCCACTTCTTCTCCACCACCTCTTCAGAGGCTTCCCACACCTCAAGTGAACAGTAATTCTCTCCTGAAAGCTCTCTCTCTTAGATCCCAACACCCAACTCAAACACTGAGTTGGTGTTCACCTTATACCTGTGCTCCATGCACACCACATGTGCTCCACACACTCCACAAGTACTCAAACGTACTCCAAGTAGATCTCCCCTGAACTTGCAACAACCTGCACCTCAATAGACCTTACTTATGGAAGGAACTTCCTTGCCTTCCTCTCTTTCTCTATCTGAGTACACACTGTACTCCAAGTAGATCCTGCCTGATTTTGCTCCCTGTTGTGTTGTTGTCCTATCTGATCTTGCACACCTACAAATCAACCTAGTTTTGCACACCTGTGAACCTTGACCTTGCACACACATACATCTTCAAATCAATGATCTTACTTACCATGTAGATCTCCTATAGAAGTCATGCTCACCCGATGACCAAGATCATACATTCCTGAAGAACCCTGCTGATTCTCCAAACCAGTACCCACCTTGGTACTGTGGCACTAGGAGGAACACACCATTGCTCACCTCACACACAGAAGGAGCTTACAATAATGCTCTCTTACTCTCTAGCACAAGTTTACAATACAACCATGAGTCTATTATATAGATCTCATCCAAACAATAATTAGACACCTAATTACAATAATTAGATCCACAGCTCTCAGTCTAAAATTAGCTCTAAACATGCAAACACTTGGTTCATCAACCAACTGCCCGTAATATACTCGCAGCTTGAACCACAGGTGATCGACATCGGTCCCTGTCTGCCTAGGGGTCGCCGACGTCGGTCGACTACTGACTGACATCAGTTGCTCTCCTGCCTTATCCTGCCGATGTTGGTTGGCCTGACCAATGCCGGTGTCTATGACACTCCGCAACCCTTCTGCAACCTCCTCCATGTCTACATTAGTGAAGCTTTTAGCTCCACAACCTAACAAGAAGGACCATCTAGCCATTCTCAAGATTATCTTTGAGTGCCTCATCCATTACCATGTCCACCTTAACCCTAATAAGTGCATTTTTGGGGTCTTATCAAGAAAGTTTCTTAGATTTATTGTCTCTTGTCAAGGAATCAAAGTCAATCTAACCAAAATCAAATCCTTGATATGCTTCTTCTAATTAGCCTCAAACAACTCTATAGTTTGTAGGGAAAATTCCAATCCATTCATCACTTTATCTCTCAACTTTCAGACTGATGCCAACCCTTCCACCACCTTTTGAAGAAAGATGTATCTTTCAAATGGAATAGTGACTGTCAAAAGGCATTTGATTCACTCAAAAATTACCTTCTATCTCCACCTGTCCTCACCCTCCTAAGGATAACCAACCTTTCTACCTTTATATCTCTACCACTAACCACTCCCTAGGGGTAATGCTTGCTCAGCAAGATGAAAAACACAAAGAGTAATCCATCTACTACATTAGTTGCACACTTGTAGAGTATGAGACTCAGTATACCCATATTGATAAACTTTGCTTAGATTTAGTCTTCATGGCCACCAAGCTTTACCACTGCATTCTTAACCACAAAACCTATGTCATAACCAATATTGACCCACTCAAGTACATGCATTCTAAGCCATACCAAAACCAACGTATGGCCAAGTGGCTCATGATTTTAATAGAGTTTGACCTTGAGTTCATTTATCAAAAGTTAATCAAAGGTAAACAGTCATTTTTGACTAGTTGGTTGAAGCACTGTTAGCAAACAAACAACCTCTTCCTCTTGAGTTCCATGATGAGTCTATCATGACCCTCTCTCAGGTGGACTTTACCTATCAAGTCACCATGTTCTTTGACTGATCAAAGTGTCAACATAGTGGGAGAGATGGAATCATCCTCATTCCCTTTGATGGTGAACCTCTTCCTTTATCTTTTAAGCTTGATTTTTAATGTACTAACAATATGGTTGAGTACAAAACCTTATTCATAGGCCTTCAAACTACTTTAGCCTTAGGAGTCAAAATGATCAACATCTTTGGTGACTCCCAAATTGTGGTCAATCAAATCAATGGCTCTTACCAGTGTAAGAATGATGTTTTATAATAATACAAATAACTCATTGACAAAATCTTAGCATCATTTGAACACTACCGTATCCAGTCAACCCCATGATCTACCAACAAGTTCACCAACATCATGGCTTCCCTTGCCTCTCAAATCCCATCTACACCCTCTGACTCTAGGCTATATATTGTATTCCATAGACTTACCTAGCCTTCTTATGTCAAACTAGATTCTCCCACCATATTCAATGTGGAATAGACCCAACCTGACCTTTGGTATTGATATACCTTCGACTATCTCCACCTTACCATCATTCTTTCTAATCTTTCCTAGAATGCCCAAAAAGTGTTTATCTAGAGTACCTCACATTATACCATTATGGGAGGAAATTTTACAAACATGGCTTGGATGGCCTCCTCTTCTATTACCTACACAGTCATGAAGCCTATCATGTTATCAAGGAAACACATGATAGGATCTATTGGGAACACTTTAGTGGCCTCGTTGTAGCTAAACACATCCTTTACCTTGGCTATTACTAGCCTACCCTTAACCAAGATTATTTTGGTTATGTGAAAAAGTGTGCTAAGTGTCAACAACATGCTAATTTGCATCATGTAGCTAGCCATAGTCTTCACATTTCCATTGATTTTTGGCCCTTTTCACAATAGGATCTAGACCTTATTGGTGAAATTAACCCCCATTCTTCATAGTGATACCATTTTATCATTACTGTGACTAAATATTTCACTGAATGGGTAGAAGCTATTCCTTTAATCTCGACCAAAGTGGAAAATATTATTGACTTTATCAACCATCACATCATCTATCATTTCGGTGTTCTTCACAAAATTATGACCAAAAATGACAAGTTTAAAAAAAAAATAAGTCCAAGGTCTTTGTGACGTATTTAGTATTAAGTTAAGTTTCTCCTCACCCTATCACCCTCAAGTGAATGGACAGGCTGAGATCTCTAACAAAACTCTCAACAATATGCTCACTAAAATGGTCAATGCATTTGGTTAGGATTGGCATTTGCATATCCCCTTTGCCTTATGGGCATATCGCACTAGCATTCAAACCCCTAGGGTGCTACACCTTTTTGTGTTTGGAGTGGAGGTCATTAGGCCTCTTAAAGTCCAAATACCATCTCTTTACATATTTTTGCAAGATATTATTTTTGAAGATGATTATTGTTAGCACCATTTAGCCCAGCTTGAGTTACTTGATGAGTGTCACTTCGCTACCCTTACCCATATTCACATCTACCAAGATCATGTCAAATGTGCCTATAACAAACACCTTAGAGTATGAGAATTCAACATTGTAGAACTCATCTTAATGGAAAATCAACATGTCACCAATATGGAGAAAAGCAAGTGGGGCAAATTTGCTTTCAATTGGCTTGGACTTATATCATAACCCACAAGTATGGATCAAGAGCTTAAAGGTTGTCCTCTCTTGAAGACAACCCAAAACTTGATCCCCTCAATGCTTCATATTTGTGTCCTTTCTTTTTTTTTAAAGGATCAAACTCACCTTCTATCTAATTTAAGTTCATCCCTTACTCACAAACTACATTCATCTCCCTATTTTTAGGGGCAACCGATTAAAGTTGAATCATGTGATTATCCATCACAATCATAGTCTAATCTTAAATAATGGGTACCACAGCTCTACCCATGGCATGATTTTCATGGTAATTTCAACCCCTTTTCATAAATATAGATTCCCATGATCATTGTCACCTAAACCCCATTACACCTAATCAACCTTCTTGTGTTTTTAATTTTTCCTTCATAAAGTTGCACCTTTAAGCCTATACAAACAAGTCTATGTCAGATACTATCAAACAAAGCAAAAAGGCAAAATCCGAACCAATAGCAATCATGGATCATCCCTAGCATTCATATACTACTCCCTTGAAGGACATCTATTGAAAACATATTTGAAATTGCTCAAAGTAAGGTGGACTACTCCCTTGAAGGACAACTATAAAAATTATTAAACAAAACATACAAACTTAGACCACTCCCTCGAAGGATGGCTGGGTAAAGTATTTGTCAAAACAAGCAATTTTTTGGAAGCTTCCTACATCAAACATCTTTCCCAACACCCAAGCAAGCAAAAGACCCATATCAAGTAATAGAAAAATCAAAATAATTTTAAAATCCGCAATCGACTCTCATAGGCAAAATAATTTTGAAAGCCACAATCGGCTTTCATGAGTAGACTTCCCGCATCGATCAATCTACACTTTATATGACATAGACTTATTTATATTGACTCTTTGGAAATTATAGAAGGGGCATGCTACTCTCACAAGAAGGTTCCATTTTCACCCATTTCCCCTTTATACACTATTAGCAAGGGATTTTGAGCTTACTTGACATTATGAGATCAAGACACCTTTCTAACCAACTAATGAATGCTAATGTGAAGCATTCAAAGGGCTTATGTTCCTTAATCTGATCCAAACTCAAATTTGTATTAGTCTTTACCAAAGAAGAAGCATCTCGTGCCCTCTTCATATCTTCTCGTAACTGGTTGATATATTCACTAAAACATTTATCTCTTGATTGTATTCTTTGTTCTCACACCTAGTGTTATTAATTAACTCACTTTGTGTGTTTTTCCTTAAGAAATAATAACCATAAACACATCACATCAACATATATCATAATAAAAAATAAACATCATTAGCATATCCATCATCATGTAAAATCAAGAATCCATGAACAATAAAGCAACCAACCATTTTCACCACATGACCAAATCCAACTAAGGAAGCATATACTTATTAAAATTTAGCATAAGCATCATCATAACCTTATACCTAAATAACATACATCTCACCACATGCATATCTAGGTAAGTCTAACATCAATATCAAATATCCATAACATAAGCATAATTAATATAGCATTATAAGTGATCAATATAAACATCGCATCATCCCATAACATCAAAGTAAACCATAGACCATAAGCCATGAACAATAAACAAGGATCATATATATAAATCATGAGTCAATAACATCACAATGTATACAAACCAATACACATGTCTCTCTCTTTTTCAAAATGTACATCTCATCGTATTGGTTCACAGGCTAGAATCAAAATGATATACAATAAAATGTACATCTCATCGCATCGGTTCGTAGGCCAAAATCAAAATGATATATAATAATATATAACTACATCAAAAATATATCATGTTTATACCCCTAGGGCACCATCATCTCTTAGAGCACCACTAAGTCCTAGTACCTACCCCCTTGAAATACCTATCTATCTACCTACAAATGCAACCCACTAACCTAGAGTCACCATGCTGACACCTTCTACCAAATTTGCACTATAATTACCCCATTAGGGCTCATCAAAACACTACCTCAAGACTATAGCCTCATAGTAGCACAACTCCTCTACTAGAACTAGGTATCATACCATGGGGATCATGCCCAATGGTCTTGTGGGTGCCACAACTCCTCCTCCTCTATGTCTCAAGAAGTTTATCTCCTTTATAACCAAAGCTAATGAAGCTCTAGCCTAATCCCTATCATCTTTGAGTATAACAACCTGACCCTATAAGGTATCCACCTAACCTTATAGTACTATAACTTATGCCTATACCATGGCTAGCACCACTCCTACCTATGTATCAAGGGCACCTCCCTATACTTATACCCTATCGCCTCTTCTCTCAGCTGGGTCCACATCCATCAGCCTCCTACCACCATCATCTCCACTAATTTTTGTTACCATGTATAGAGCCTGATACCATGCAGGGTAACCATTTGCAAAGCTTGTATCATCTATTTGTGGCTTGGTTAGCAACTCCTCATGATATAGAAAATTCCTCACTAGATGTGGATCTGGTAGAAGGATCTCTGCATCTTCCTATCTATACTAAGGAAATAGACTTAGAATACCTTGAACCAGGTTGAACTACCTATGTACCTTGTCAAATGGGATGAGCTCCACCTCTCCATCCCTCCAGTTGAGAACCCACCCGTAACTTTGTAAAGAGAAATTTCATCTCCTATACCCAACCCACTCTAGGAAACCAACATATGATCTCTAGATAACGTCTCTAATCAGCAGTGCATCTAAAGCACCCTTGAACCAATCAATATCATGGGCTCCTCTTCCTGCACCTGAAGTGGTAAAGTCACCTCTCTACCATGTAAAACTGACTGGGAAATCTATCTAGGTATATCCTACCCATGACATCCCCATTGACCTCAGTGCCTAGATGTGTTCATAGACCCAGTAGTGTATAACCAAACCGACACAGATGCCATATCTCCTATGGGCCTTGAGACCCCACAACTCCCTATATATCTACATAAGTAACTCAGTACCCATCCAAATATTGTCTACCCCAACAATATCTTAACTATAACCCCCAATAATAAGTATGGGAACCTCCCACTGCTCAATCCGGCAAAGGAAAAGCATGAAATGACCATCATTATAAAGATAAATCTCCTCTTGCCCCTCACCCTCTGATAGACCATAGAGTAGTCAAAACCCTTGATGTGCCATTTGGCATGATCCTAATCCATCTTCATACATTAGTTCTAATAGCTCATCGCACTCCTCCCACTCTATGTGGTAAATTGGATCACCTTGTAGGGGCTACCATGTAATCTTGTGCATATCCTATAACAAGATAGTCATCTCACTAGTCAATAGAAGGAACATGTTTGTGGTCAGATCTCATCTCTTGATGAGGGCCATAATCATGGATGTATCACATGGCACATGTTGGTAGTGTTACATCACTCCCAAAGTGACCTCATCCATGTGTGCCCAATTAGTTAGGGCCATCCCTTGTTGAATCTTTACAAAAATGTACAGTACTCGATCATATATATGTATCTGCTCTTGAGACTATAAATGTTTGATATCACAACATACACTTAGTCACATATACTATTTTGACTACACACTTAGCCTCTATAACTATCTTAGCTACCCTTAAGCTTCACATAGTGACCTATTTCTCTACCCATTTTACCCATTTAACCAATACCTGCTTTACCCCTCTACCTTATCTATCACCCTTAGAATTTGTGCCTACCCCCCAAATCCTCCCTCTAACCTATAAGGTCAAGCTATACCCAAAAAATAACACCTAAAATACCTTAAACACTTTAAAAAAAATCAAAAAACCATTTTCTAACATAGGTGACCATTGACGATTAGACATCCATTTCCTTACAGATGTTGACTTTTGACAATCAAACCCAACTGTCGATGATAACTGTGGGTGTTCCACAAGTGGAACACCCAAACCCTAGCCCTAACCTAACACCCATCCAAACCCCTCCCATCCCTCCAAATTTCTTACCCAAAACATAAACCCACCCTAGTTAACCTACCCCATCTTCCCATTTCAATAATTACTTATTAAAATCAACCAAATCATACAAAACCCTACCTAGGGAAAAACAAAACCCAAACCAACCAACCACCTGAACAAATGACCTCAATACCAAATGCAATTGCAAAATTGACAAACTAATCTACCAATTTGAATAGCATCCCCTACCTCATTCCTTAATCATCATTGAGGAGGAATCCATGGGCCCCCTGCCCATTCTCATCCATGTTTGCACTGCATCTTGGCTAGGTCAATCTCAATCACTTAGTCCCCTTAGTCCAATCATCAACTAACCTCACCAACGGTCCTCATTAGCAATAATATTTGCCTAATATGCCAAAAACTAGAGCTCAATAAATCATAAACGATAAATGAGTGAAATGAATCACTTTTTTCTTTTTAACCCATAGCCTTTTAGGGTTTGCACCTTGACCATCGATGGTTGTCCTTAAGCACCCTGACTATTAATGGTCAAGTTGCTCCCTTTTTTGCTCCTACCTTGAGCAACCTTTTTAGAGCAAACCCAAATCAAAACACCCACCCATGAAGACTACCTTCTCCACCCACCCTGATTACCTCATCATCTCACCATTGGTCCATTTTAGCCCAACTAACATGCATTTTGTGATGACTATTGCCTGGTCTTTTGACCACATCGACAAAATTGGCCATGTTGACCACTTTTTGAACTTATACCACCTAATGCATATCATACCCACTTGTGTCTTCTCAGGATCACTTCTTACCTCAGATACCCATGACACTTGACCTATTTGTTTTTTTTCTAAGAGCATTTCCTACCTTAGATACCCATAAAAGCATAGGCATTGCCTAAGAGACTTGTGTTTACGAGTGTACCCAACTACCATGCCTAAATGTGGTTACATAGTCTACTTGTCACTTGTCTTTCTAGCACCAACCTTTATTTGTACCAACTATGGCAACCTAATATATGCACGCTCTTGGCCATCACACTTTTTGTCACACTTTGTATGCATGTTTGCACTTCAGTTCCCAACCTATCACCCACCTTCTTGACATCCACCTTCGTCATCACCTTCATCCACCTATCAAACCTACACCTAATTTTGTTTTACCTCATCAACTCTTAGTTTGAGGGGGAACACCTCCTCCCATACTCGAAGCAACCTAACCTTCAACCCCTAACTATTTTTTGTTTTGTAGCTTGTTGATTCAAACCACATAATAAAAAAAGACAAAATATAGACAAATAAAATCTACACATGATGATTATGAATGTCATAATTTCCTTAAACCACCTTAGGACACCCTTGGGCCCAACCTTGACCAATTTGACCCCCAACTCAACTTAAGCCATCTAACCTAGGTTAGTTGACCTTCTATATAAAACCCACCTTTTAACTAACCCTAACTTTGACCCCTAATTTTTTATGGTCAGGGTGATCGTCGATAGTCACCTTGACCACTGACAATCAGGTTCTACCATCTAAACCAAATTAACTCATCCTTAAATCCACCTTGATTTTTTATAATTATCTCATCTAA
Organism: Torreya grandis; assembly: GCA_037957365.1. NCBI lineage: Eukaryota > Viridiplantae > Streptophyta > Pinopsida > Cupressales > Taxaceae > Torreya > Torreya grandis. The sequence goes on from JARHVA010000384.1 coordinate 4,868,576, forward strand.
ATCTACATGTGAGTCATTGCATGTGTGAGTTATAATTAGAAAGCCTAGTTAACATCTTATTGCTCCTCTCTTTCCTTGCCTATAATAAGAGAGGAGCAAGAGGTGAAATGAATCCACAACTATCAAGAGCTTTTACATCCAAAGCTTTCTTTTGCAGGTGGTCTTCCAATAATCGAGTGATCTAGCCATCATGACAGAGAGCCAACTTACCACCACCCCTTGGTCTATATCCAAATATTGTTACTTTACCAAAATCATGCTAGACTCTATCAACGAGCCAACCACCTTAACCACTCATCTGATCAATCTTCTACAAGTTAAGTATTTATTTTCTAGTATTCAACTACTTTATTTATATTTCACAATCAACCCAACATAAGCCAACCTCCTATAATTACCTTCTATAATCTCATAAATTAGCCATTTATTACCCATAGCTTACACATAATAATCATTGACAATCAGTATGATCATTGACAGTCAGTCCAATTGTCGATGATTTTCTTAACCGTTGATGGTCACCTTAACCACCGATGGTCACATCAACTATCGATGGTCACTATGGTAGAAAATAACAAAAAGTTATTTTTACCCTCTTACCCTCAACCAAATCCAAATTTCTATGTCCCTTCTTGATTACATACCCCTATCCTATTTTTTGAAGCACACTTAATCCATTTAACATTAGTGTTGATTTGCTTATCACTATATTGGTCATTTCTAGCCTATTTCTTTATAAAGCATTTATTGTGTTCAATTTTAGTAGCTTTTGATTATTGATGCAAGTAATTTATCTCTTATTTTTTAAACTTAACTATTTAAAATGTGTGGATTGACAGCCCCTGAGGAAGCTCCTACTTTTGAGATCTAGCTAGTGCTAGGCAATCCACCTAACTATCTATCTAATCAACCATTTACTTTAGTGTTGTCTTATTTGTAGGTCATCCTCCTAAACCAAAGAGGATCTCTTTTCAATCATCTCATTCAATGATTATACAACCCAAATAGGTTTTTCAACCATACCTATATTTAGTTTCTTCTTCTTCCCTTCTCAAAATATAAGTTAAAATTCACTAAAACATAGTATTGGGAAAAGGCTTGGAGGATATCTGAAAGCCTGGTAATCATGTCTAAAGCACTTATAATAGCTTTGATTTTGTATATATCTTGCCTTGACTGAAGGAGAATAAAAAAATATTTGGCCACTTTGTCTCCTACATTCAACAAATGCATCCTTGGTCAGAGTTGTGCTCTTTTAGCCTTGTAAGCCTCTGTAACTTAGAGCTTGTGCCTCCACATGATAGCCTAAGTCTGTAGATGAGAGTTTAAAGATGAAAATTATAACTCTTATGAGACCTTAAAATACTCATGGTTTATAGCATTTTGGATTCATTACCTTAATATATCCATTTAATTTCCATAAATCCATAGGAAGGTTGTGGTGTAGGTTATATTGCTACACCATCACTCAATCCAACTAGTGTCCCCTGTGGGTCTGGGGGCCGAATTCCAAATCTCAATGATACACTCCATAGTCCTCTCATGCTTGAGGTGGCTAGTGCTGAGGTAGAAATGGAAACTATTGGGTTTCACTTGAGGAGAAGTCCAATGTATGTGAAAGTAAATTGGGTGGAGGTTAGATAGAAAAGTGTCTAGAATGATAGCCACAGGTCATCCATTGATGGGAGTGAAAAAAAGGTATCACTCAATCAAGAGGGCATGATCAAGGTGTTTGAGGACCCAGTATTCACCCTAATAAAAATTAGACTAGGTGAACCATGAGGAGTTGGCATCACCCTGTATGTGATGGATTGGGTTGAAGACCCCAAGTTTATTATGTAAGTAAAACCAAGCTTCCCATTATCTTTCACATCATCTCATGGGAAGGAAAACTTCCTCATCTTACACAAATTCAATCATGTTAAATTCATCACATAGAATCCAAAACACATATAGGAGGGAATTGGATATCCATCTCCAGAGAAGGGTGTGATCTAATACATCATTAGATACATAAAGATTGACAAGGCCAATGATATGGTTATCAAAGTCAACAAGGGTCCAAACCACTTGATGGGTTGGGTTGAAACCCCAAGAAATGATATTTTAAGCCAATTCAAGTGTCAATAAGGAGATAAATCCCCCCAACCAAATCATGATAAGTGGTTTGACAGATGGCCCTAGTCTAGATGGTGCGAGCTATAGAATGAAGCCAAAATATTGAAATTTTGAATTTTTGTATGCAAATAGTTTTCATGTGAGCAAAATGATGATAAATGTTACTAACCATATACTTAAGAGTTCAACCAATGAGTCCTCAAACATTCCAATAATAAACTATCACTGGGAACATCTAATTTCATATCATTTCCCTTGGAAAGGTCTAAGAGGGTTGCAAACTGATTGAAAGTTGAACCTAGAAGAGAAACTTATCCTAGCTTGAAGGGCTACCTTTTACATTTCACATAATCCTCATCTATAGAGGGAGAGGGACTACATGAGTGGCACATGATAGCCTTATGGTTTATGGTTACAAGCCCCAAATTTAAATCTATTTGAACCATTCACCCCTGAAAGGGGTTGTGATAAAGGAGTCATAGGGGTAGGTGATGGTGAAGACATAAACTGAGCAACCACCTGTGGTGACCAAGAAATGGGAGGTAGGGGTTTAACTTGAGGTGGTACCAAAGCTTTGGCAAATAGGGCTATGGAATTTGGACCTCCAAAGGGTTGGGATACATATGGCTGAGGTTTGTTATTGCCATGGATAGTGGTGTTCTTATTAGACACTTTGGTCCACCCATTACAGGATGGGGGTTTTGGCTCAAATCCACTTTTGTCCTAAGCAACCACAATAGTAGGGACCATTAGGTGACATTCACTAATAGTGTGTTCCAAATCTTGGCACTTGAAATAAGTGTTATGAAGGTTAATGTAGAGGACACACTGAGAGAAATGATTATTGCCAACTTGAATGTCAATGGATTCTTTAAGATCCTTCTCTAGGTCAATCTCAACACAAACCCTTCTCAGGGCCAAGATACATATAATTTTGGTTTCTCATGGTATATTAAGTATCCCATAGGCTTGATAAGTTGGCTGAAAATTTCCACAGAGGTAAAGGTAAGCCTGAAAACTCTACCCAGACTAGGATTTTAAGTTTAACTTGTTCAAATACTTAAAAGTCTCTGGTCCAATGGGAAAAAACAACCAGGGTGTTTTGAGTGAACCAAGGGCCATGATTAATAATGGCTCTATAGTTTTTAGGGTTTGAAAATTGAAACATGAAGAAACCCTTGGTTAGGTTTTGGACTCCTAGTTTCACCCTGTGGCCTTGCCAATGGTTGTGAACCCATTATTCTAAGAGGTTCTCTAAAGGGAATCGACCCATAAAATAAGCAATAAGGTTAAAATTTTCAAAATAATGATAAGATTTATCAAACTCTATAAGGTCTAGAACTACATTTGGAAGAGGAGTCTTAGATTCATAATCAATACCTCATGGTAAACTTTTGGGACAAACTTCTGAGCTTATTTTGGTGCCATGGTTACTCTAGATCCCACTGGTGGTACCTACATCAAATGATGTAAGAATAATGGAAAAAACCATTTAATATAAGGGAAGGTGACTAACTACCCAAGGGATAGATGGGTAGCCTAACTCAATGCAGTAAATTCATTGTCACTGACTCCTACCTAGATCAAACAAATTGATGGTGTGATGAGAGGTAGGGGAAACCCTAAAAGCTTGTAGACCATAAGTGTTTCATACTCTCCTCTCCACTCCATAATCACTCCTTTAATGTGTTGTTCTGATCATATATTATATTTTGAAATTCATCTAGTTTACAAATCAAAACTACTTTTTTGATACAACTCTAAACATGTTTCAAAGCTCTTTCTCTTTAAGTAATTTTAACCTTGCCTTTAAACCATTATCGTACCTTTATTTCAAAGGGAATAAATTCATATCATGACACTAGTTTTTTTAGTATATAAATAGGTTAAAATTATTACTTTATATTTAGGTCTTTTCCCTAACCCATATTCAACCAAACACAAACAACCAAACAATGCATAACTTTAATTATGTATGTTCTAGTAAATCAAATATAATGTAATTTTATTATAGTATAATAGTTAAGTGGATACATTTCTCTATGAGTAATCCGTATTCAAACATTAATAATAAACTGGGTGACTCAGACATCAACACCTCATCACCAATACCTTTTAAAATTAAAAAAATGTGGAAAGTTGGCCCTAATTTATACATGATTATCCCTTCAACAATTTGAGTGAGGTATACCTTTTCAAACTGAAAATATGAACTCAACTCAATGCCTTACCAATTGTGTTGTTGGAAGAATTACCCTAACTTGTACATAAAGGTCTAATGAATAACAATATAATCCAAAACTTCTACAAACACACACATTCCTTCACACTTGTAAATTAGTTCATTGCTCTGACCTCACCTCTTTTAAACCCTAAAATCACCACAGGCAAATGAGGGCATGAGCTAACAAGCTCCCACATGGCACAAAGTGCCACAATCCATCATACAGATTTCATTCCTTCTCTAATCTAGGTCATCCAAATCCTCTTCTCCATTACCATTCAACACAAGAAAAATAAAATTGCCCACTACACCCAACCATTTTGATTACAATCTTCAGCTCTTCCCACAAAAATAGGTGGGAAAAAATTCCTTGTTTTGATCCTTTTTAACTAGCCACATTAACTTTTAGTAGAAATTGGTTTGGACACAATCAGGGCCCGGATCCCATTTTATTAACCACATAATACTCCATGTATTAGGTGTAACTGTACAATACCAATTATACCACCATCGACCACCAATAGCCCTGATAATCATACCAATGACCTTAAATGGCCTGAGTACCAAAAATAGCCACAACCAACCTCATATGTCATTCCCAATATCTGAACCTAGGTGGGGTTTGAACAACCAAACCACTCAACCAACTCACCGATATCTCATTTACAAAATTCATTACATAATAGTTGTAGTAATAATAAACATTTTCCTCATATCTTTTAGGTAGAGGTTAAATCGTAATAACCACCGTAGGAGGAGGGAGAGATACGAGATGATATTATATGAGCTTTAGAAGGAGTGAAGTTGAAGACTCAATAATCATGTATATTTTTTCTTAGGTGCATTAGATAAAATGAGCCAGGGTGGTCAATCCTTATTTGCAGAGGAAATGTTACGCTTCTTCCATTTGATGGAGTTGATCATGGACATATATGATGGCTCTACATTGTTGGGTAAGGTTTTTTTATGTAATGTGTTTAAGAGAGTATCTTTATATTGGGGAGACTTATGTAATAAATCCACAAGTGAAATATGATCGCTAGCCTTATTGGAGTGGTTTACAATATTATATGCCAATGATAATTATCGTGTGTACTATGTTTCAATTCCTTTATTGTGAATATTGACTTGTATGAATAAAGACAAATCTTGAACAATGATATCCTTTGAGGGTAAACCTTTGCAATCAAAAGTGATGAGATTTGCATTATTTTTGAGATCTTGCATAATAGCCATAAAATAAGTCAGTACCATGTCACTTGGTATTTGGGTTTCACACAAGGCAACATAGAAAATATCCTTACAGATAGTTAATTATTTCACAAGCTCAACATTGAGATTGTATCATGTTATTAATAAAATTAGGGACACAAAGTTTAGAACATGCACATTGGTGCCTAGTGAAGTGATAAGGTTCAATGGTATTGCAAAAAGAATTATAAAGATAGATTAAATTTTTATCATGTTAAATCACTCTCTTTGTTTATACCAATTTTTTGACTCCATTTGATTATATCATTAATTGATTTAGAAATGTATGACAAATAAAAAATAATGACTATCATTATTATTAGAAAAAAATCACTAGATGTATCCATATTAAACGTGATGAATTTCTTTCAAATTTGAAGCATATTTGATTTTTAAGATTTTTAAAAATTTCAAAAATTAGAAAAAAATTAGAAAACCCCAAGGCAAGCTAAGATTGCATAATAAGAATTAGAGGTCAGGTTCACCAAATGCTTAGTCTTTTTTGAAAATAAGGATTGATATGAAAGAGAGTATCCTAATCAACTAAGGAGTAAGCTAAAAAGTAGGCAAATTAAATGAATTTGGATTCGACTGATATTTTGATGAGACATATAAAATCTAAGAATATTTCAAATATAGAAAGTACAACATTCAATATTGTAGTAATATAAATATAAGGATACATTATTATTATATTATATAATGATGCACAGGAAAATCTAAGTAATACAGGTATAAGAATGAATTATTTGAAGATCTGAATCTAGTCATTAGATTCTAAATATTTATTTTTTATCATCCTGGACACTTGCATCACCTTGTGGACACCAGTGTCAACATTATTGTCTTAATTTCAACACTTCTATCTAGATCATAATATGAACTCTTTTCTATAAATTACACATATGCATGTTACATGCCATTGTCACCTTTTAGATTGTCTATTGGATTGTATGCATAGGTTCTCGATATAAGTCTTTTGATCAAAACCTTATATCCTCTAATTAAGGCATGTCACCTTACAAAATGGAAGTTAGTGGAATCAAATGAAGTCAAAATTACCTCAAAGACCCCTATGTTAGTGAGCATTGCCTGCATAGCCATATACTCCAAAGAGGGCCTCAAACTGATGTAATTTTCCTCCTTACATGGGCTTGTGTGTAAATAATTTTTTAATATGTTATATGTGAGTGCATGTAGTGATCTAGCTTGTAACTTGACAAATATTAGTCATGGAATGTTCTTTTAATTCTTTAGACCTATAATAATATTGCTCCTATGACTAATTTGAAAATAAGAATGAATAGGGTAGAATAGCTTAGTTGTGCAATTGATTTTCAATAGTGTAGTGAAAGCTTAAGAGGTGTTTTTTAGATGATTAATGAGTGGGATTTAACTTGTATTTATACCACCTATTTTGAAATATTTCTCATAGAAAGGTTAATGAAAGCAAATAGTTCAACAAGTACATATGAAAAAAATTGTAAATTTAATATTTGTGATGTACAAACACACGCATTGGAGTATGTACACTAGTATAGATACTAGTGTCCAAGAAGATAAAAAGTTGATGAAGATCTATAACTAAAAATTAAGGATATATATTAGGTTTTAAGTGTATTGTGTGGTATAAGTGATCTAGGTAATTATAATATCAATGGCAGACTATAAGATAAGCATTTAGGCACAATGAAATGGTAAATGTGAGCTTTTCAGCTGCAAGACAAGTCAATAACTAAAGGGTAGAGCCATAACCAATATTTTTCAAGTGTACAAGACTAGTTTGACATATAACTGTCTAAAAAATGATGCAAGTTGTATATCACTGTGTATAGTTGTTTTTTGAAATGCTTTGTACAATGTCTTTGTAGACTGTTTATCTCTTGAATAACTCCAATATAGAAATATTAGCATGGGTATTCTTTAGTTGATCGATGATGTCATATATTGCATGTTTGTTAGCTTGCTCCATATGTGGTAAAGGGGGTTGAGGAAGAACATTTTGACTACATTTATTTTGTTGTACATGATTGGGAACCTACCTCATAAGTCATGGGAAAGTAATGGGAATGAGATGGTAGCTTTCACAACCTTGAGGTCTTAGGGAAGGATGAAAAAAGAGAGTGTGTCATGTCCCTTTTTCTAATTAATTCCCACTTATTAATTAATTAATATAAATTATAATTATGGGAGAATACAAGGAGTAAATTGGATTAAGTATGTAATTAAGTGTTCACCAGGAATTGGAAAGGTCAAAGAAATCAATAGTGATGAGGATAAATATTAATTTATTAATATTTTATTAGCTAAAGTGGGACCTAATTTTCTAGAAGATGATAATGATAAATTTATAAGGAAACTTACCAATTTGGGCATGGATTTATAGGAGAGAATAATGATGGGGTTCCAAGTAAACTTTCTATTTTATTCTTGCATTCTTATCCTCAAGATAAGTGGGTCAAATTTGGAAAAATTTCTAGTAGCTATGTTGGAGATAGAATATGGAAAGTTTATATTACCCATGTTGGAGATAAAATATGGAAAGTTTATATTATTATTATTATTATTATTATTATTATTATTATTATTTGACATTTTATAACTTTGGCATTGGTTCCCCAACTCTTATTTAAGACAAACAACCTCATCAGTGTGGAATTGTTTGCCATTTCAACAAATTCTTGGACTTTACAATTCAACTTTACATCTGAGGATGAAAACCTTCAGGTGATGAGATCAATGGATGAAAACCCATTCATTTTAAAAGTCATAAGATGTATCCCCTTTGATTTAGAGTGGTGATCTCATCCAGAGATTACATTGGAGCTAATTGGTATTGTTTATACAAATTTTGGTATGTGGTTTACTTATTTTCAAGTGTCTTTTGATGTGGTTTGATTTCTAGATTTTTGTTGTTGTGTTGGTTATTGTTATAATGGTTGTAGATAAGTGTTTTTGTGTATTTTCAAGTTTCAATATGTCACCTTTTATATTTTTGGGAAGTTTGATGTAAGTTGGTACCAAAATTGCCAATTTTGGGGCATTGAAAGCATCTTGTTTGTTGCAGTTGTGTGGAGTTATGGATTACAGTTTTTAGGGGTGTATTGCAGTGGTTGTATTGTATGTGTATGTGTAATTTTATACTCCTCAATCCATCAAGGTCAGATACAAAAATTATGGAATTCATATTTCTTTCAGAGCATAATATAGCCATTATTATGGTTTTTTTGCGAGTTTCTTGTGAGGAATAATTCAAAGTTAGTTTTGTTGTCCCCAAAAATAGACTTCTCATTTTTAGGACAACACATGAACTATTTTTGGTATTACAAGCCAAAGAACCCTCTCTTCTCTTCTAAAAAAAATTGTTATGAGACTTCAAATTCTCTATTTTTCCAACCTTTTCAGCTAAGGGACCCTGCAGATGATTTCTACGAACTATTTCAAGGTTAGAGAAAACTACGGACTTAGTTTCTACGGACTCTACAGGCTTGAATCTACGGACTCTGTAGATATATTTTTACAGACTCAACATGCTTGAAATTAGCAGGTTCAATGGCTTTAGCAGGTAAATTCTCTCAAAGGAGCAAGTTTCTAGCACTTAGGCATTTTTAGGGTTGGTTCAATGCCTTGGTTCCACCAAAAAGGGTTCAATGTCGTCGACAAGCTTCAAAGAGTCAAGCGCTTTGTCAAAGTTCATCAAGTTCAATCACTTTGTGGTTGAACAGTTTAAAAGAGTGCCCAAAAAAAAAGTCAAGCGAAAGCTGCCAAGTGTCATCTGCTGAGACCCATTATAATTTGTTTCTAAAAATAGTGGAGCATGCCATATGTTCCTTGTAAAGCTCGATGGAAGTTGACAAATGTAAAACTCCATAGTTCCTTTTTTTTGTTTCATTATTTAAGGACTGTGGTGGGCCCTGGGTGAGTTGCTAAAGTGAAGTGGAAGCTGCCAAGTGTCATCTGTCGGGACTCAGTTTCTAAAAAGTTTCAAAGCAGTAGAATGTGCCACATGTCCTGTTCTAGCTCAGCGGAGCATGACAAGTGTCTACATCTATAGTTTCTTCCTTTTGTTTCATAAGGACTGTGGTGGGCCCTAGGTGAGTTGCTAAGGTCAAGTGAAGCGTGACAAGTGTCTGCGTCTGTGTGAATCCAAAAGAGTCTCGAATGTTTCTATAGTGTTTCTAGGAGCTCAATGGAAGCTGCCATGTGTCATGTTCTGTAGGACTCTCAAAAGGTGTTTAAAGCTTTTATAAGTAAGCAAAAACTGCCAAGTGTCCTTACCTATTTTAAAGCAAAAAATGCCACGTGTCACTTGTTAAGATTAGCAAAAAGTGGCCAAAGCAAGCGAAAAAGACACGAAGGAATTGCTAAGGAGGATGACAGGCCCGCGGCTGTCAAATTTAGGATAGCCAACTAGCTGTTGGCTTTCAAATGATGATAGACTCGAAGACGTCGAATTTGTAGTAATGAAATAGCTGTTGATCTTTGTAGGCTTAAGCGCAGACCAGAATGCTTTCAAAGACATTAAAAGACCTTCTGGGTGAAATGATGAACTGCCAAGAGGAAGGAACCAAAAGAATCAAAAAGAGGGAAAGGCCAAAATATCTATGCAATAGTTATTTCTGTAGGTGGAACAATCTGCAAGGTGGATTTTTGAGCCCTTAAACATTGAAGACATGGCATGTTTATCCCCCAAGGAGTAAAGACAAAATGGATAGCTACGTAGACACCAAATGATCCAAACCCAAGAGAAGACATTTGAGATGAAATGACATGCCATAGTTAAGGCAGCCACCCTATTCCAACATGGCCCCCTGATAGAACTAAAAATGCATTCAAGGCATTGAATGCACGGCATGGGCCATTCCATGAAACAAAGTGCCAAGTCTTTCTTGGCTGCTATATATTGTAATCTCTTTTATGGTTTTAAGAGAGACTTTTTTGATAAAGGAAGCAAAAACTTTGCCCAAATTGAAAGGCGAATACTGAGACTTTGAGCTCAGATTGTTGTTCATATTATTTTATCTGAATGAGAAAGCAAGTTACCTGTCGACTTTGTGCTGTTATAAATTGTATCATTTTAGGAGATTGTTCATATGTCTATCTTCTAAATGTGTTCTTGTTTATTTAATTTAACAAGCAAAATTTGTGGAGATAGTCAGGAAGGTGTCCTGAAGCCAACTGTAAGAAGACTTTGTGCTGCCTACAGTTGCCTTTAGTGTGTTTGTATTTTTCTATTTTTTGTGTAAGGGACCTTGGGATGACTTTGTGCCCTCATTGTTCTTCGTATCTCACTCTTTGGGTAGCTAAAGTGGAGAATTTATGCTACACTTTATTTTGTTGGTTACTATACTTTGTTATCAGTTACTTGTCACTACTTGAAAGAACTCATGTTGTTTCCTACAAGACCACTTCTAAAAAAAGAGAAGTGCCTTCAGTGTCTTTACTAGGATTTCTCCTTTGCTTGTGAACATCATCTCTGAAGGAAGAGAGATGGATGATGTGATCCTACCCCTGAGTGTTATTTTCTGCTTATAGTTATAGTATATAGCTCTACATAGTTATAAAGGAACCTCCCCTTGATGAGAGGAGAGATTTCTCCCCTTTTGATGTGGTAAAACTGCACATTTGGATGACCAATCTCCTTATGCTATGGTTAAAGAGACCTATTTTTCTCATCAGTTAACTGGTGACAAAATATTCACCTAATAGTTTTTGGTGACTCTGCTAGGGATCGAGCGCGCAGTTTGAAGTCTCAAGCTTCAAGCTGAAGTAGATCTTGCTCTTTTCCATTTTTGTTCTGTAATCTAGCAACTCAACATTATACCAAAAGCTAGAAAGCTCAAGGTGTTGTTGACCCTATCTTTGAGTTGGTGTAGCAGAGCAATTTCGATTTGTTTCATCCATAACCTCACCTTCAACGAACTAGGAGTCTTCCTCCTACCAACACTAGGTCACCAATACAAGGCAGAGCTTCTTTTTATGCCCTTAGCAGAGCTTTGCCTATACATACTTCACCCATATTTTTTATCCCACTTTTACATAATCAAATCATGGCTCAAGGCCCCTGGGGTAACTCTTTTGGTCCACTAAATTTGACCCCACCTCTACATGAGCTTCCACGTAGTTCAAGGAATAATTTCCCCAAATTCTTTGGTGATGAGAAATTTCACCCTGATGAACATATTGTTACCTTTAGCATAGCCTGTCATGTAATTGGAGTGGAGTATGAAGACATAGTAGTCAAGCTTTTCATGGAAACACTACAAGGTGCTGCTGCAGACTAGTTCTACCATATGCAAGCTAGGTCAGTGACTTACTGGGATACACTCAAAGCTAAATTTGAAGCCAAGTTCAAGCCTATGGAAGATGCACATGATTTGCTGGCCCAACTCACACAGATAAAGAAAGAACCTCAAGAACCTATGAGGGATTTCATAGCAAATTTTGACAAGCTGAGGAACCGAATTCCTGCAATTGCTCAGCCAACACCTGAAAACCTCAAATGCTTCTTCATCAACTCACAGCTGCCTAAAGTGAATTTTTTGCTGAGGCGTGCTGGACACATAGACCTTGATGCTACTCAGGACTTGGCTACTGAGGTAGAAGATGACTTTATCTTGGCAGAAAAGATAAAGAGAGATCTAAGCAAAGGTAAATCTTCTTCTTCCTTTGAATACTCACCTATAGCCACCACTAATACAATAGTGTAGAAGCTAGAAAATGAGTTGCTATCTCTTTGAAAACAAATGGCACAAGGGATGTCATCCACTCCTGCATACAGACATATGCCAAGGAGGACATTTCAGAATCAACCATACAAAGACAATGTTGCCAGGAATCAAGGACAAGTGAATCACCTTCCTCCTCCATAGAGGAACCTTACCCTTGAAGAGCCTCCAACCAACTCAGAAGTTGGATATCTTGAAACTAAATCAGATTTCTCATTCTAGCTTGAGTTGAATCCTAAAAATGACACTGATCTCTTCACGAAGTACCAAGAAGAATTAGCTGGTGACTCCAATATTGGTTTCCTGAATTACCAGGATGAACCCAAAAGTGAAGGTGAAGCAACTAAGGGATCATATGTTGTATTCAACAAGTCCAAGAATTAATCAGCCCAATAGCCTTATAAAGGAAAGACACAGGAGTGACTTCAACCAGCAATTTCAATTGTTAAGCAGAGAACCACTCTTCCTTTCCAGTCAAAGGACTTGGTGATTACAAGAAAGGTGAGTACATCAAACACCCCTACGCCTTCTACTTCAACTTCATAGGCTAGTTTTCCCCCTCCCAAAACTCAAAAGGATGAACTCCCATCCTCTGTGCCTAGTCCATTTCAGGTATTTGACATTATTGATCATATAAAGAAAACTAAAATTAAAATTTCTGAATTTGAATTTCTGCAGTCCAATCCTAAATAATTGGACAAACTGGTTCAATGTGTTAAAAACCAAGCCATCCCTATAGGACAAGCAATTCCTAAAGTGATTCATGATTCCCCCAAGAATGCACCCACCAGGAACAACCTTGTCATTACTCCTCCTGCTGCCCCTAGAAAAATAGAGCCTTTCTATGTTTCTCTATTGATAAATGGTCACAAGCTAAGCAATTACATCATTGATTATGGAGCTTCAAATAATGTTATGCCTACCAAAGTGGTTGAATCCCTTAGCCTCACACTAACCAAAACATTTGGTAGATGCTTCTCCATGGAGCACAAACAAGTACCACTACTAAGACAAATCAAGGACGCTCAATTTGCATTTGTAGCATTTCCAGACAAAAGAATCATAATGACTATCCTAGTGGTCGACGTTCCTGCATCATATGGCATCCTCCTTGGGCAAAATTTTTGCAAAGACATTAGAGGTGAATTGAGCATGGACCTATCCAAAGCAAGGATTCTAGTCAAAGGTGTTATGAAAAGATTGCTTTCTGACAAGGAAGCAAAATATGTGGTCACCCAATCATCAACACTTGAAGCTCAAATTCTATTTGAGTCTTCAGGCATGGGTAACTACTTTCTATCCATAGAGGAAGTCCATGAAGCACCTTTTGACACTCTTGAAGGCATCAACCTAGAAATATGTTCAGCTAGAATAACAGAAGAATTGGTAGAGTGCAATGCAAGTGTGGAAGGATCTCCCCCTCCAAATGAATAAGAATCAGTATCAAATGAAATATGGATTATGGAATTTGATGGTAGCTGCTCCTCTACTGGTTTAGGAGCTAGAATTGTGTTGATATCTCCTCAAGGAGATATTTTTCTTTCATCATACAAGTTGTAGTTTAGCAACACCAACAACACAACTGAGTATGAATATTTATTACTTAGATTGAAGGTTGCTCGTGACAAAGGCATCAAACTCCTTCATACCAAAGGAGATGTTGAACTGGTGGTTTGTCAGGTGAGACACTTGTATCAAATCAAGAACGATAAATTGTGCCACTATCACAATCTAGTCTGGGACCAAATTGAAAACTTTGATGCTTTTAGCATCTTTGCAGTTCCCAAGGAATTCAATGATAGAGATGATGTTTTGGCCATCTTAGCCACCCTTTTGGTTCCTCACCCTAACTTCAAAGGAGATAGGTACACTATTGAGTTGGTCTTTCAACCAAGTGTACCTAATAATGCCAGTCATTGGCAAGTAGTTAATAATGACAACCAAATCATTACTTTTCTAGAACAAAAAAATAGCTTTAAACAACTGCATTTTGAAGGCAGTGAGCCTCAAAATCTTGAACCAGCCCTTGAATCAAGTGTAGATGCAAGTGAAGAATTCTTGAAACTTAAAAAGAATAAGATTCCTAAAGGCCTGGTTTCCCTTGAAAAGCTGTTTGATAAGCATGATAGATTCATCAAATAGCAACAAATGGATTCAAACTCCTCTCAGGAGTTTGATCAAGTAAATCTAGATACCAAGGGAGATCCCAAGATGGTGAACATTGGGAAGTTTTGCATTCTTGAGGAGAGATCCAAGTTCACTGCTCTACTCTACCAGTACATGGATGTCCTAACATACTTCTATGATGATCTGAAGTCACTCAGGCCTGAAGAAATCTGCCATGACATTCCTCTCAAAGCTAACGTGGTGCCTTACAAGCAAAAATCTAGGTAGTACAATCTGAAGATATCAGGTACTATTCTATCTAAAATACAAAAAATACTAAATGTCAGGATCATTTTCTCAATCCATCATTCCACATGAATTGCCAACATAGTGCTTGTGAGGAAGAATGGAAAAATTCACCTCTGTGTGGATTTTAGGAACTTGAATCAGTCATCCCTAAAGGATAACTATCCTCTGCCCATCATGGATTAAGTGCTTCAGACAGTGATTGGTTCAGAAATGTTATCAATGCTAGACGGCTTCTCAGGATACAATCAGGTCAAAGTTGGTGAAGCAGACTAGCACAAGACTGCTTTCACCACACCTTGGGGCACATTTGCATATAAAAGGATGCCTTTTGACTTGATTAATGCCAGTGCCACTTTTTAAATAGAAATGGCCCTTACTTTCAAGGATGAAATGGGTAAGTTCATTGTAGTATACCTGAATGATCTAACAGTCTTTTCCAAGTATCGCCCTGACCATGTGCACCACTTACAACAAGTGCTGGAACGTTGTCGCCAGAATGGCATTTCCTTAAACCCCAAAAAGTCTATTTTTGGGGTAATAGAAGGAAAGCTTCTCAGACACATTATATCTAAAGAAGGCATAAAGATTAACTCAAAAAGAGTCAAGTCCATCCAAGAGCTTACTCTGCCCATGAGTAAGACTGTAGTTCACTCTTTCTTTGAAAAAGTGAACTTTTAACGAAGGTTCATCCCTGAGTTCACTGAGAAGACTCACCACATTATGAATATGATGAAAGAAAATGCCACCATCAGCTGGACTAAATAAAGAAAATTGGCATTCTGGGTTATCAAGACAGCTATTGCCCACACCCCAATTCTGGTTTGTCCAGACTACAACAAGGAATTCACCATATATAGCTATGCTTTCAAACACACACTTTCAGTAATTATGGTTCAATAGAACCAAGAAGGTGTGGAATCTCCCATATCCTTTATGAGCTGCCCTCTCAAAGCTCATGAGCTAAAATACTCAAACATGGATAAGCATGCCTATGCGGTGGTAAAGGCAGTGAAACATTTTTGCTTCTACATCCTAAGTTCACACATTACTGCCTTGGTTCATGATACCATGATTAAATCCATATTAACTCAGCAGAAGTTTGGAACCAAAAGGGGCAATTAGATTGCAAAAATCCAAGAGTTTGATCTAGTCATCAAACCAACAAAGTTGGAGCATGGAAAAGGCCTATGCCAATTGATTGTTGATAACAAGCAAGAAGAAGCAAGGCATGAAGAAAAAGAAGAAGAAGACATGCCAACAATCCTCTTTGTATCCATTACAAATGAGTGGTATTCAGATATTACTCATTTCCTTACTTATGGTGAGTGTCTTGCTCACCTATCTCGTAGAGAAAGGAGGACTGTCAAGTTGAAATCTACCAATTTTATCTTCTAGGACAATGGCCTGTACAAAAGGAGCCTTGATGGAGTGTTCCTTCGCTGCGTGGACAAAGAGCAACAAAACCAACTTCTAAAATCTTTCCATAATTTGACCTGTGGAGGGCATTTCTCTGCTCCTATAACTACCCATAAAATTTTGTGGGCCACGTATTATTGGCCAACTCTCTTTCAAGATGCATATAAATGGGTAAGGAAATGTGAACTATGCCAACAGTTTGTTGGAAGACCCAAGTTAGTTGCCCTGCCTGTCAAGCCAATGGTCATAGAAGAACCATTCCAACAATGGGGAATTGATTTCATTGGTGTTGTAAACCCATCTTCAAGTGCTGGACATGATTATGTCCTCGCAGCCACAGATTACTTCACCAAGTGGGTGGAAGCTATCCCAACCAAACATGCTACTTCAGAAGTAGTGTGCATTTTCCTCAAGGAGAACATCATTTCCAAGTTTGGGGTCCCAACCAAGATTGTCACTGACAATATGTTGGGAAATACGAAAGCATAATTGATTACCAAATACAAGCAACTTAATATGTAGAATTAAACCAAAATCACAAGTAACTAGAATTCAAAAATAACACAGAATATGAGAGACAATACACAACTTGTATTAATACTCTTTTAGAAGGAAATACAACAAAGAAGATTGCCACAGTTCTTCTTCCTTACACACCTCTAGGGCTCCCACACCTCTAGGGCATAAACAGTAAATCTTTCCTCAAAGCTCTCTCTCTTACGGTCCCAACACACAACTCAAACACAGAGTTGGTGTTCACCTCCAACCAGTTAGTATCCACTACTGCCAGTATACCAATGCTCCACACACTCCACAAGTGCTCCACGCACTCCACAAGTACACAATCGTACTTCAAGTAGATCTCCCCTGAACTTGCACCAACCTGCAACTCAACAGACCTTACTTATGGAAAGAACTATCTTGCCTTCCTCTTTGCTCTCCAATCGAGTACACACTGTACTCCAAGTAGATCCTACCTGATCCTGCTCCCTGTTGTGTTGCTGTCCTCCCTGATCTTGCACACCTGCAAATCAATCTGGTTCTGCACACCTAAACTTGGATCATGCACACACATACACCTGCAAATCAATGACCTTACTTACCATGTAGATCTCCTAACGTAGCCATGCACACCTCTTGACCAAGATCCTACATACATGAAGAACCTTGCTGATTCTCTAAACCAGTACCCACACTTGGTACTGTGGCACTAGGAGGAACACACCATGCTCTCTTCAATCTGAAGGAGCTTATTTTTCTCTCTTACTCTCTAGCACACTTTACAATATAGCCTATGAGTCTCTTAAATAGATCTCATGCAAACAATAATTAGACACCTAATTACAATAATTAGATCCGCAGCTTCAAGTCTAAATTTGGCTCTTGACATGCAAACACTTGGTTCATTAACTAACTACCCGTAAAACTTGCAGTTCTGAACTGCACAGGCGACTGACATCGGTTCCTGTCTGCCTGGAGATGACTGACGCCAGCCAATCCCTGACTGACGTCAGTTGCTCTTCCTGTCTAATCCTGCCGACATCGGTTGGCCTGACCGACGCCGGTGTCTATGACACTCAATAACCTCTAGCAACCTCCTTCCCTGTTTGCATCAGTGAAGCTTTTAGCTCCATAACCTAACAATCTCCCATTTGGAGATAAATAGTTGCACTGTACCTGTACGTGTACCCCATCTAATCTGTTTCCTAGCTTGTATCCCTCTTCAAGATCAATCTTGAAGACCACCCACCACACACCCTATGGTGCACCTCCTGTCATCTGAGTACCCTACCACATCCGAATCTACAAACCCATATAGTGAAGTCCTGACCCTACATAGCATGAATCCCTGTTGCTAGTCCCTCTCAAATACCTGAGAACCCACTTCTTCGAATTGGCTCCTAACTCTCTGACAGCTCCCACTGCTGGGAAAAACTCAGGTCTATACCAAACCTCATGTGATTTCAGACACTGAATTGTCCAGCCCTTAGTGTGCTCCAGTTCTTCATCCTGTGTATTGAACCTCGCTAACACCTGATTCACATCAGCTCCCACTGGAGACAAAATCAACCTGTGATCTCCATGTCTCTTATGCCAAAAAATTTTGCTGCTCCAAATTCCTCATGGCATGCCACTGAACTAACCTTACCCTTAGCTCAGCAAAACCCTATATGTACAAACCTGCTAGCTAGCATACCATCCACATACAATAACAAGATAATGTTGCAATCATCATCCACCTGGTAAGATAAACACAATAGTTCTACTGACATTGACTAAAGCCCTGCTTTGTCATCCACCTGGTACCACCTGTCAGCCCTATACCACTGTCCTGCAGCTTCCTCAAGACCATATGACCTGGCCTTCTGTCTCATGTGTCCATTCACTCTATTTTTCAACTAAAGAATCCATTCATCTATGTGCTTTTCATACCATCTGACAACCCTACCAAATCTCCCATTTGGTTCTGCATCATATTCCTGCCAAGCTCCCACTGTTTCCTGGATCCTTCTTGCTCTGCAATAAGCAACGATTATAAAGAAGAAGAACAATGAATTTGAGGCTTACTTACCACTTCAGTCCTCCATATGGTCATTTGAGACTCCTTGACAGCTTGTTGTCCGCTCAAAATCTATTATAGTGACCGACCTCGGTCACCACATAGTCTACATCCGACCAACGTCAGTTTTCATGCACCTGTTCTGACTACCAACTCTGTCAACCTCAGTGTCCCTATTGTCGACATCGGTCCTCATGACCGATGTCAGTCTTACCTATTGCCGATGTCGGTCCTCTTGACTGACGTCGATCTTACCCTGCCCGACATCACCAGCTTCGGTCTGCACATGACCGACATCGGCACCTGTCTATTCGATGCCAGTTCCTCCTGACCAACGCTGGTACCTGTGTTTTCCTGTGAGTGATGACTTTTTACCCACGATCTTTTTTTGAATCAAATCCCTGTCCAAACTGCTCTGCTCAGAGTTACTCAGTCTTCTCCACTGATCTTTGTCCGCCATCTCCTCCATAAACACCAAGGCTTTCTAGTTCTTAAGTCTGTCAAAGATATCTGACTCCCTGTTAAGAACATGCATCTCCTTCTTGCTCATGTGACCAAGCCTACAAATCCACGTCTCCACAATAGAAAAAGAATTAGTAATATAAGCAAGTAGATAAATAATACCTGCTTTCTTACCACCAGATAATTCAAGTGCATCTGCTGTGAGAGTTCTTGTGCATCTCTCATCACCCAAATTTTTTGAAGAAATTAACCATATCTTCAACACTGGGACCTGCATGACCTCCTTCAACACCCATGTGTTGTCCGCCTGCAATTTCAGCTTCACTTCCCTTTTGCCAATTCTTTGACAAGGCTCACCAGCTCCTCTCTTTGGGGCTGCATGGAAAGAGGCAATAGAATCTATAAACCAAGATTCTACTTTATCCAAGAAACATACCAGAGCATCCTATGCAACAACCCTTGCAACATCTGCTTCTTCAGTTCTTTCATGCTGATCTTTCACAAACCAATAATATTTCTTTACCTGCTCTTTCTTTCTATAACACCGTAAGTGATCATCTGTGCTTTTCAATTCCTGCATTCTTAGCTTACTTTTTTTTGCCATTGCTCTACTCCCACTCAATCAAAAACCTCTGAGAGTGACCTGTAACCAAACACAAAACCTGCTCCCTGCAACCTTAGCTCTGATACCACTTGTTGGGAAATATGGAAGCATAATTGATTACCAAATACAAGCAACTTAATATGCAGAATTAAACCAGAATCACAAGTAACTAGAATTCAAAAATAACATAGAATATGAGAGACAATACACAACTTGTATTAATACTCTTCCAGAAAGAAATACAACAAAGAAGATTGCCACAATTCTTCTTCCTTACACACCTCTAGGGCTCCCACACCTCTAGGGCATAAACAATAAATCTACCCTCAAAGCTCTCTCTCTTACAGTCCCAACACACAACTCAAACACAGAGTTGGTGTTCACCTCCAACCAGTCAATATCCACTACTGCCAGTACACCAGTGCTCCACGCACTCCACAAGTACACAATTGTACTTCAAGTAGATCTCCCCTAAACTTGCACCAACCTACAACTCAACAGACCTTACTTATGGAAGGAACTACCTTGCCTTCCTCTTTGCTCTCCAATCGAGTACACACTGTACTCCAAGTAGATTCTGCCTGATCTTGCTCCCTGTTGTGTTGTTGTCCTCCCTGATCTTGCACACCTGCAAATCAATCTGGTTCTACACATCTACAAACCTGGATCATGCACACACATACACCTGTAGATCAATGACCTTACTTACCATGTAGATCTCCTAACGTAGCCATGCACACCTGCTGACCAAGATCCTACATACATGAAGAACCCTGTTGATTCTCCAAACCAGTACCCACACTTGGTACTGTGGCACTAGGAGGAACACACTATGCTCTTTTCAATCTGAAGGAGCTTATTTTGCTCTCTTACTCTCTAGCACACTTTACAATACAGCCTATCAGTCTCTTAAATAGATCTCATGCAAACAATAATTAGACACCTAATTACAATAATTAGATCCACAGCTTCAAGTCTAAATTTGGCTCTTGACATGCAAACACTTGGTTCGTTAACTAACTACCCATAAAACTTACAGTTTTGAACCACACAAGCGACCAACTTCGGTCCCTGTCTGCCTGGAGGTGATCGACGCTGGTCGATCCCTGATCGATGTCGGTTGCTCTTCCTGTCTAATCCTGTCGACGTCGGTTGGCCTGACCGATGCCAGTGTCTGTGACACTCAACAACCTCTAGCAACCTCCTTCCTTATTTACATCAGTTAAGCTTTTAGCTCCACAACCTAACACAATACAACTTGTTTCACTTCCCAAGAGATCACTCAATTCTATTTTTACTATGGGATCACCCTCTACCATTCTTCTGATTACTTTCCACAAGGGAATGGACAAGTTGAATCAAGCAACAAGAACTTGGTGGCTATCATCAAGAAGCTGGTAGATGACAACCAAAGGACATGGCATAAAGCATTGGTTGATGCTCTATGGGCAGATAGGATCACACCAAAAAGGGCAATTGGTATGTCTCTCTTCCAACTTCTTTATGGGCTCAATGTTGAGATACCAATCACCCTAGAGTTGCCAGCATCAAAATTGGTTAAGGAAATTGAAGATCAGACATATGAAAGCTCCATTAATAAGAGGATCATGTGCTTGACTGAGTTGGATGAGCAACAAACTATGGTGGTGGACTGAATTGCATAGCATCAAAGTCTGGTGAAGAAGTTCTTCGACCAAAAAGCAAAAAATTGAGATTTCCAGATTGGAGATCAAGTCCTCATGTGGGATAAGAGGACAGAACCAAAGGGAATGCATGGAAAGTTTGACTCCTTGTGGAGGGCCCCTTTTACTATTTATCAGCTCAATGGTGAAAATAGTTTCCTATTGAGGTATCAAGATGGCACACCCTTTTCTCTGCCTCACAATGGGCAGCATTTGAAACACTTCAATTCTTGAAGTATCAGATAAGTTCACTTGTACATATGTATATTTGTATAGCCTTTGTTTTTGTTGTGTGCTATTTGTTTTTATTTTTTAGAGCTTTTCTTTTTTGGTAACATGAATCCATAGCCCAATGGCATACTTCAAGGCACTGGAGATTATGGTTTCTACTCCCCTCAACTGTTCCAAGTTTTCATTGAAGGAAGTTCCCCAACTGGAGCCAGCTGTTGTCCTCAAAAATAGACTTCTCATTTTTGGGACAACACATGAACTTTTTTTGGTCTTAAAATCCAAAGAAACCTCTCTTCTCTTCTAAAAAAATTGTTATGAGCCTTCAAATTCTCTATTTTTCTAACTTTTTTAGCTAAGGGACCCTGTAGATGATTTCTACAGACTATTTCAAGGTTAGAGAAAACTACGAATTTAGTTTCTATGGACTCTACAGGCTTGAATCTATGGACTCTACAGATATGTTTCTATAGACTCAACATGCTTGAAATTAGCAGGTTCAATAGGTTCAATGGCTTTAGTAGGTAAATTCTCTCAAAGGAACAAGTTTCTATCACTTAGGGATTTTCAGGGTTGGTTCAATGCCTTGGTTCCACCAAAAAGGGTTTAACATCGTCGACAAGCTTCAAAGAGTCAAGTGCTTTGTCAAAGTTCATCAAGTTCAACCGCTTCATAGTTGAATGATTCAAAAGAGTGCCCGAAATAAAAAGTCAAGCAGAAGCTACCAAGTGTCATCTGCCAAGACCCATTATAATTTGTTTCTAAAAATAGTGGAGTGTGCCACGTGTCCCTTATAAAGCTCGACAGAAGTCGACAAGTGTCAAACTCTGTAGTTCCTTCCTTTTGTTTTGTTATTTAAGTAAGGACTGTGGTGGGCCCCAGATGAGTTTCTAAAGTGCAACAAAAGCTGCCAAGTGTCGTCTATTGAGACTCAGTTTCTAACAAATTTCAAAGAAGCAAAACGTGCCACGTGTCTCATTCTAGCTCATCAGAGTGCGACAAGTGTCTATATCTGCAGTTTCTTCCTTTTATTTCATAAGGATTGTGGTGGGCCTTGGGTGAGTTGCTAAGGTCAAGCAGAGCATGACAAGTGTTTGCATTTGTGTGAATCCAAAAGAGTTTTGAATGTTTCTACAGTGTTTCTAGGAGCTCGATGGAAGCCGCCATGTGTCATCTTCTGTAGGACTCTCAAAAGGTGTTTATAGCTTCTATAAGTAAGTGGATACTACCAAGCATCCTCGCCTGTTTCACAATGGAAAATGCCACATGTCACTTGTTAAGATCAGCAAAAAGCGGCCAAAGCAAGCGGAAAAGACATGAAGGAATTGCTAAGGAGGATGACGGGCCCGCAACTGTCAAATTCAGGGCAGCCAACTAGCTGTTGGCTTTCAAATGATGATGGACCCAAAGACATCAAATTTACGGCAATGAAATAGCTGTTGATCTTTGCAAGCTTAAGCATAGATCTGAATGCTTTCAAAGAATTCAAAGACCTTCAGGGCAAAAGGAAGAACTGCCAAGAGGAAGGAACCAAAAGAATCAGAAAGAGGGAAAGGCCAAAATATCTATGCAATAGTTATTTCAGTAGGTAGAAAAGTCTGTAAGGTGGATTTTTGAGCCCTTAAACATTGAAGACACAGCTTGTTTGTCCCCTAGGGAGTAAAGACAAAATAGACAGCTACGCAGACACCATATGATCCAAACCCAGGAGAAGACATTTGAGATGAAATGACATGCCATAGTTAAGGCAGCCGCCCTATTCCAGCATGGTCCCCTGATAGAACTAAAAATGCATTCAAGGCATTGAATGCACAACATGGGCCATTCCATGAAACAAAGTGCCAAGTATTTCTTGGCTGATATATATTTTAATCTCTTTTATGATTTTAAGAGGGACCTTTTTGATAAAGGAAGCAAAAACTCTGCCCAAATTGAAAGGCGAATACTGAGACTTTGAGCTCAGATTGTTGTTCATATTATTTTATCTGAATGAGAAAGCAAGTTACCTGTCAACTTCATGTTGTTATAGCTTGTATCATTTTAGGAGATTATTCTTATGTCTATCGTTTGAATGTGTTCTTGTTTATTTAATTTAACAAGCAAAATTTGTGGATATAGTCAGGAAGTGTCCTGAAGCCAACTGTAAGAAGACTTTGTGCTGCCTACAGTTGCCTTTAGTGTGTTTGTCTTTTTCTATTTTCTATGTAAAAGACCTTGGGATGACTTTGTGCCCTCATTGTTCTTCGTATCTCACTCTTTGGGCAGCTGAAGTGGAGACTTTGTGCTACACTTCATTCTGCTGGTTACTATACTTTGTTATCAGTTACTTGTCACTACCTGAAAGAACTCTTGTTGTTTCCTACAAAACCACTTCTGAAAAAAGATAAGTGACTTCAGTGTCTTCACTAGGATTTCTCCTTTGCTTGTGAACATCATCTCTAAAGGAAGAGAGATGGATGATGTGATCCTACCCCTGAGTGTTATTTTCTACTTATATTTATAGTATATAGCTCCACATAGTTATAAGGGAACCTCCCCTTGATGAGAGGAGACATTTATCCCCTTTTGATGTGGTAAACCCGCACATCTGGACGACCAATCTCCCTATGTTGTGGTTGAAGAGACCTGTTTTGCTCATTAGTTAGCTGGTGACAAAATATTCACCCAACAAGTTTCAGTTTATGTTTTATGTTGTATATGTTTTTATTTTCTAAATATTTTTCATTGTAACATCATATTACATGTCTAAAAATCATACTTCTTTAATATAAAAAGACTCAGAAGTTTTTGTGCAAGAATTGTCAAATTTGGGTTCTAGATTGTGAAGAAATTATTAATTATATGTGTTATTTAGTTATATTACCCCAAATTATGTGGAAAGGGCTTAAAAATTAAATTTATTCTTCTAATTATATGTATTATAAATAAATTACAAGATATTTGTATTAGGGACATGATAGTGGTATTAGAGCATAGATCTTACTAGCCTGTTGAGGAAGATAACCATTTTTTTATTTATTCATGTTGCATGTCAAGTTTAAAGGTTGCATGTTAGTAATCATCACTTACATGTTAGTTTTAATGGTTGCATGTCAATTCTTAGTGGTTGAATTTGTGGTATCAGCCATTGCATGTTAGTTTTTCAGTGCTTGTATTTAGGGTGAATCATGGGAGATTTCCTTGGATCTATGTTTAAGGGAATGAGAGAGAGGGACAATAAAATTGTGGCTTCCAAAATTTCTAGATGGAATGAAGAATACCATGATTTAAGGAAATTTTAACATTTCAATAATATTTAAGATTGACAAGAATAATTATACCTATAGAAGAGGATATTATCATAATCTTTGATGAGTACCAAGGTAAACCTAAAGATTTCTAAGCTACAGAATCTTTTAACAGATATTACATAAGGATAAGAAAGGATGAAGAAAAGTTTAAATATCTTAAGGGGAATGAGACAAAGGAAGAAAAATAAATAGAGCCACAAGAGGGTGAGAATAATCAAACCGTGGATGAACCCATAATGCAAGATAAAGGTAAAAATTCTTTATTTGAAGAAGATATTTTAGTGGTTTTAAATGAGTTTACTAGTCAAGATAATGCTTGACTCAATGAAGTCAACAACAAATCAACTTTACATATTGAAGATGTAGAACATGTGTTGAAGGAAGAAGAAAAATTAGATTTGTAGGATGTTTGCCAAACTGGAAATCACTAGAGCAGTAATTAGTTATAAGCACATAAATATCTCCGATGAAATGTTGTCAGAAAATGAATGGGAGATACAAGAAATATCTCATAATGAATGCAAGAATGATTTTACTAAGAGGTATGTCATAGAATTAAATGTTAGTTTTTGCATTGATTCTAACAAATATCCCATTATCTTTACATGATTCTAGATTTCATGAGGAAAAAAGAATTCATAATGGCATATTCATAAGAATGTGGGATCCAGGTGTTCTATCCAAATCCAACATACAGATTGAAGAGTTCAAGATGGAGGATCAAGCATTAACCTCCAAGCTTATGAAAGGCAAGACAATCATTAGACTTTAAAGTAGCATGGTGTTTGAATATGATTTTAGAGGAGATCTTTGTGGCAAGGATACAGATGTTGAGGATATCTCAACAATCCACGTCTAAACAAAGGAAGATGAGCTCATTTGTGGAAGCCTAAGGTATGATGATCATATTTTAACTTTGTTATTTCTTCTTATGTCACTGCAAAATTTTGGTCATCATGGGAATCCCATTATCAAGGGTGATATTTTGAGAGCTAAGTGAATAGAGGCATTAATATTGATGAGTTTGCCACTACTTGAATTTGGATTGAAAGAGAGTTTATAAGGGATTATAAGGTGATTTATGTACATTCTAACCATTTTATGAAAGGAGTATATGACAACAAAAAGGTGCACATCATTCATGAAGCCTTGAATAGGATCGTTGGGGATGAATAACTTATTGATACTTTGCAAGAGGTAATTTATTCCACCAAGAGTAATTCGAGAAAAAGATACCATTGGAGTTAAGAGGAGGAATGGATATGCATAGGAGAACAACAAGAGCCATTTTAGGAATTTTGAGTTCATGATCATACTATATGGTGCATTTAATGCACTAGCCATCTTCCAATTTAGAGTGAATAAGGTATTCATTAATCAATTTGTTTTGATACACTTTGATGATATGTTGATGTGTAGAATAACATGGAAGAACCATTTCAAGCACCAAAATATGATTATAAGGATTCTAGAACAATGGGCTCTATTTGTGACAAAATCTAATTATGAGTTGGGTATTCAAAATTTTATTATTTGGGCATTCCCAACCATACTAACTCTTTTGAAAATACTCTCTAATTTCTACAACCATGACATAAGGTTTGTTAAGGGATTTTCCTATATTGTAGCAACCTTAACTATCATTAAGAAGAAGAGAGCCCCTACATGGATGAATAGAACACAAAAAAATTAGATAAATGTAAGAAGGTAATAAATTTATGTTTTGTAATTTTAATTTTAGATTTTTCACATCTTTTTATAGAATAATATGGTGCTTCAAGAGGAGTTAATTGGGATTTATCAATGCAAAGATGGAAACTGATGAGAACTAGAAGTATGAATCTTGAAGTTTCATAAGGGAATTTCCATAGGTATGGAAAAATATTTCTTATCAATTATTTTGAAAAATCAATAAACATTAGGTATATGGGAATTATGTGATGAAGATAGAATGCTTTGAATTGAATATTTTCTTGAATTAGTATAAATGGAGTGATGAGTCACAAGAATGGATAAAAGACAATATGGTTGTGACTTTTTCAAAATTATTACTTTATGTTATTCACTTATCTTTCATGGAGATTGGAGGTATCTAACCATGATAGACCATGTTATAATTACATTTAACACTAACATTTTGGAGATTTGGTTGGATGATCAATATGTGTTAGTGGATGGACTCAGAGAGTGAGTAGTCTCCCATTAGAATGAATTGTTGTTTACAGATTTGAGATCCAAATTTAGGTGGAGTATTTGTTTTTGTTATATGATGAAAATCATTGTTACTCAATTGTACCATTGTTGTTCTAGATCAGATCCTGATGTTGCATTTAATATCCTTCAAATTGAAGTAGGGTATGGAATAATTAGTGTTGTTTTCAATAGGGTGTATCTCCACATTTCAAAGAGATTTTGTTTTTATAGATCAGCCATTGAATTTTAGGGTACCATCTCTCAAGCTAAGATTTATATTAGTGGTAGAAGTTGTAAGAGTTTTAGGATTGAGTTTTTACATACTAGTGCGCATACACAAATGAAAAGGCAAGTTGTGGGAGAAAGGATATTGATGCAAAATAAAAGGAGACATATTACATACCAATTGATAACATAGATCAATTGGTTATACATTGGTGATTGTTACATCAATATCACTCAGCTTGGGTTCACTACTCTAAGATTTTATAGACTCCTAGGAGAGAGGATAGGCAAAACTACATTTGGTAAGTTTACCGAATCTTTTTGGGAGTATTGGAAGAAATACATCAAAGACTTGCATATCCAAGAGCTAAAATTACATGGATACTTCTATTTGGCACATGGAATTGACATAAAAGAATCTAAGTCTTTAGGTTTACATGGTATTTTTTGGCAAGGATGCAACACCTCACGGATACAAGATCAAGGTTGAATATGCAGGTTGACACATTTTCTCATTTTTACATAAGGATTCTTGAGCATTATGTTTGCAATTGATTGAGAACAAGAAATTTTGAGGAGGGAGGACTTGTCATGTCCCTTTTTCTAATTAATTCCCACCTAGTAAAAAATTAATCTAAATTTTGATTATGGGAGAATAAAGGGGGGAAACTGGATTAAGTATGTAATTAAGTATTCACTAGGAATTGGAAAGTTTGAAGAAATCAATAGAGATGATGATAAATATTAATTTATTAATATTTTATCAACTAAAGTGGGGTGTGATTTTCTATAAGATGATAATGATGAATTTATAAGAAAACTTGCCAATTGGGGCATGTATTTATAGGAGAGGATAATGATGGGGTTCCAAGGACCCTTGCTATTTCATTATTGCATTCTTATCATCAAGATAAGTGGATCAAATTTGGAAAAGTTTATATTTGCCATGTTGGAGATAGAATATGGAAAGTTTATATTATCCACATTGGAGATAAAAATAATAATAATAATAATAATTATTATTATTATTATTATTATTATTATTATAAATTTTGTGACTTTTGGATTGGTGCCCCAACTCTTATTTAAAACAAATAACCTCATCCGTGTGGAATGTTTTTCCATTTCAACTAATTCTTGGACTTTATAGTGAGGAGATTAGTGGATGAAAACCCATTGATTTCAAGATTCATAGGATGTAGCCCATTTTATTCATAGAGGTGATCTCATCCAGAGATTACATTAGAGCTAAATGGTATTATTTATGCATATTTTGGTAAGTGGTTTTACATATTTTCATGTCTTTTGGTGTGGTTTGGTTTTCAAATTTTTGTTTTTGTGTTGGTTACTATTATAAGTATTGTAGATAAGTTTTTTTATGTATTGGAAAGTTCCAAGATGTCACCTTTCATATTTGTGGGAAGTTTGATGTAAGTTGGTGCCAAAATTGCCAAATCTAGGGCATTGGAAGCATCTTATCTATTGCAATTATGTGTTGGAAGCACAGCCATTGAGGGTGGGGAGTTGGGGGGTGATTAAGTGGCCTAAAATTATTTCCCTTTCAAACCACCTATCATTCATTCATTATCATTCATGAATCATTATGATAAATCATAAACAACTAGACTAGCATCAAAGCAAAGAAAACACAACCATAGCACACCATCTATGTGGGAAACCGTCATGGGGGATAAAAACCACTATCACACCCTTTGGATTAATGTATTATAATAATGAAAAAAAAATTATACTAGAACCCACCCCTCAATTTAATCAAACACCCACGTGACCTTTAGCTAGCTCCAACTAACAAGGAGGCTACAACCCCGTAGATGATCAAGCACCCACTCAATCACCTCCAAACTAATCTCCAAATTTGATCTAATGTATTATACACCTGATGATGTATTTATATTTCTATAACACCTGTAAACTTGCCTTTCTATTTCATACAACAATCCTTCTTTTCTTCACTCAAATGACTTCTTAGGCCTTCTCACTCAACCAGCCATTTATAGGCTCATTAGGTCTACTGACTTGTGTAATCACCTACAAAAACTTATTAGATAATAATATTCAAATATTATTCTACCTCTAAATATCTTAAATTACCTATCACATATAATTCAATAAGTTATATCCTTTGCTTCAATTTACTATCCACTAACTTACCAAAATAGGCATACTAGGCCTTCTTCATATACCATACACTTGCTCTAGCTCATACTTTGTTGGCCACACCATCTTACCCATACTTGGATCAAATAAAAATATTAATAGGACATATTACATTACAATTTACACCCATTCAATAGGTCATCCATACTTCAAATGCCTCATACCACCTCATTAGGCCTTCTTCGCCTATTAGGCTTAAATAAATTAGAAACACTGTCTTCAAAACAAACCCAAAAACAACTTATTTGCCTTATATATGACCAAAAAAACATCCAAAATGATAAAAAATTATCTAATAAACATCAACATATGCCTGAAAAGCCTTCACACAAGTCAAATAGGCTCAAAACCATCTCTTCAAAAAGCTTACATAGGACTGCCTATGCACTCAAAAACTAGTCTTTAAAAGTAAGACTATCAAAATTTGTAAAATCAAAATCAAACCTTCTCAATTAATTTACATGGTCATGAAATACCTCAAGATCCTCTCCATATGTATTATACTTATCAACTCATGCCAACAAGGCTTTTATTCTCTTCATAACTGAGCTCACTTAAAACAATAAATGACTGTTAAGAACCAGTCGTAAATAAGCTCACTTATAACACCTTAATAGGCACACTAAATCACTCTAGATGCATTCATATTAAGAAATTATAAATATATACCAAATTAAAGAGCATAATCCATATGGTATAATATAAAACATTAGTCTTTCAGACCAATCTCTCACCACTATCTCACATAGGCTTTTCACACCTTGACAAGCCAACTTCCAAATATCATATCTCCTTGAGAACAAGCCTCCAAAATATTTACCAAGCATGGTCATGACATATGAGTTATAAAAAACATATCCATGCACTTGGTCACTTTATTATATCATGCAAACTCATACAAAAATATCTTTTGCAAACTGCCTGGATAATCACCATTTTTCTTCATTTAAGATTCTAACGACAAGGCAACTTGGGTCATCAAGTTTGTTCACCTGAGGTATCTAACCAATCTAGAAATTTTCACTGACTCAAAGTATGATTTTCAAAGATCTTCACTCATTTATTTGATGAACTGGTCATTTGTAACTTTTTTGAGTAAAACCTTCTTATTTAAAAACAATCTTGTAACTCCTCATTTTCTCTCTTTTGAATCAAGACAATGCCACCTAGGAAAACCTGAGAGAGTCTAAAATAGCTTCCAATCACTTACCTATGTCAACCAATCCATTCTAGTCACAAGTACCATCAAGATCTTCTCCATCAGGGCATTATGAGGGTTTAGTGAGGATTTATACCACCTACAGGTGTTAAATATTGTTCATACAACTTCATACATGAAACCAATTCTAAATTCCTAGAAATTTTTCTTAGATCCATTTACTATCTCTACCAAAAGGATCATCTCCCCATGTATAATATTAATGAGCTAATGAGTTCATGAAACTTCCTCTTGGGTCTTCAAGTCTTCATTCAAAGCACTCAAGAAACCTCAAAACCATTATTAAGAATTCTTGCTACAAATCATGACTTTAAACTTGGTACACACCTCCAAGACAACATACATGATCTTTTCCAATAGTCACCTTTACCATCTTGTACTTATAACTAATCAACTTATATCATTTGGCTAGTCCTATCTAGACTTGCATGCACTTAATACAACCAAACCATTATTTATGCATTTTTGTCTTCATTCCTTGACCTTTAACTACATGGACATACTAGATAATACATGTTATATCATGAATAAGGCTCATATTAGCTCACAAGTCATCAATCATGCTCAACCTACTACATTAGTCCACCTAGGGTCACAAGGCTAAGCCTAGATGCAAACCCTTAATGAATCCTTGATATTTTAGCTCATTATTAAGAGTCATGAACTAAATCTATACCTCATACACATGCTCCAATAGTACCATGCTCAAACTCAAGCTCATATTGATCTATCTTATCTCCATCTTGTCTCTATAAGACATGATCATGCCTAAACAATGACCTCTCTTCAAGATTCACTGTCACTTCATGATATCACCTTTCATCAATAATCACTTTGTCATTACCTTTGACATCAATGATAATGATTTCCAATAATATCCCCCTTTGTCATTGATGGCAACCTCCTTTTCTCCTTTTCCCCTTTGCTATAAATGACAAAGTGGACAAAATAACAACTAAGATTCCCTTTTAACATACATCAAACTGATAATCTCTAATTGGGCTTATGACACAATAATTCTTCGACCACTTGACTACAACCTGATCTTTGGAACTATTTACTTGTGTATCTCACAAGATTCCTTTACTCATGCATAAAGATTTAATATATTTTCAACAATATGACTTGGTTTGATCAAGTCATCATATCAAATTTTTAGTTCACACCTTTTGTAACTCATAGAATCATGTTTCAAGGAAACACATAGATCCCCCTAATGTCATGTATCCTTCCTTTCAAAATAATTTAAAATCTCCGCCTTTGGCTACATAGAATATGCACTTCAATTTTCATGCCTTTAGGCTCCTTGGGGCTATAGGGATGCTCCACAATACTGTCGTCTTCAAACTCAAAAAAAAAACATTTGAATCAACTAAATACCTTGATACCATCATGCCAAATGTCTTCAAACTATCTTGAACACTCAGATCTAAACAAGCTCCCCCTCAGACCATACTCAGATATCAACTTTTTCTTCTTAAGGCCTTAAGAACCAAGATACCTCAACATAGGTCCAACTACCCAAATTCTCATGAAATACTCCATGATTCTTAAAAATAATTTAAATGACATCCATTGACCAAATAACACATTAATCATACCTTTATTTCAATTGGAACACTCTTTATGCCTTCAAACCATCCATATTCCTTTAACAAGCTTATTGGCTCCTTGTAGCCCTATTTTGACACATATCCTCATGCACAAACAAAAAGATAAATGTTCTCAAAAAAATAATCACCTTTTATAGTACCCTTTATGCCCTTATTTCTCCATGAAACTTTTCAAGTTAGGTTCTTTTATACCATCTCTTTCTTCCGGACACATCTAGACCTGTAATTAGGCCTAATTAGGCATCTAAGACACCTTCTTGCCCTTTTGATCCCAAACTATATTATAAGGTTGACCAAACTAATTGAAGACTTAAAAATCACTTATAGTACCTCCAATATGGTATGACCACCATCTTTTATCACTCACCTTTTCTTGGAACTCAATATATGTCAATTTGTCTTCAAGCCCTAGAACAAGGTCTCACACAGGCCTGTATGACCCGAGACCACTCAAAATCCTTCTTTACCTATTGTAGAAAGATTTGAATCATATACAATTCCTAGGGATCCCTACCTATTCAACTCTCACCTTTATAAACTTTTATAATTCATCAACCATTCTTATTTCCACTTGGTTAGCCTTCAACTAGACAAGGATTCTCATACTTCATTGACTATCATAGAGACTCATATCATATTTGACACTCCTTTTGTCACTTCTCAATTTGAATAATCCATTAGGGACTAAAAAAAAAGCCTTTTGGCCTTTGAAAAGTATACATTTATTGTACCACACTACCTTGCTTCTCAAAACCTTTCTCTTAGACCTTTTCAACTCAAGATGAAAGCATTGATTGTAATATGCATGCTTCTTTAAACTGAATAATATCTCTATGAAGCACAATAGAGACACCCATTCCAATGGGATCTTAGAACAATATGTACTCAGGAGATATCCACACCTCCTTACTTACTTATTTGATCATATTGGACTTATTATACTAATTATTCTTCTTCTTATGTTTGACTCAAATGACTTATCCATCCTCCTTAATATTCTTCTCCTCTTCTATGATTGCAATGTCAACACATAAGGATAACAAAGGATATTTTAATAACTTTCAAACTAAAACCTTCTCAATTGAATTGCAATCAAGGAACTGATAGTCATCCTTCAGAATCTTCTTGAACCTAATTGACACCTCAGGCATGATGTCATCATCATCTTTCTTCTCCTCTAGCTGAGTTGATGGCAACTGTTCTTGACTCTCTTGTAAATTCTTCAAAATTTATTCCTTCTCTACTGTAGCAAATAGTTTACCTAGATCATTGAGCTCATTAGGAACAACTTTCATTGACTTTGGTCTCCATACCTTTGCTTGATTCTTAGGAACATCTTTCTTTTTGTTAAGTCTAGAGTGCCTCTTCAAGTTATTCTTAGAAAACCTATCAATATGACCAGCTTTATTGTAACTATATCAAATCACCTCACTCTTGTTATACATACCTCTTATTTGATATGAAATGTGATCACTTTTTGGCCAATTGATCCTTCTTCTATAGATCCATGAGTATCCATTCTTATAGCTCATCCTTTTGTAATATCTTGCCCTATGACCATATTGAAAACATGCATAATAATGATCATGAAACTTACTTGCATACCTTATAGCATTTGGTTGTCTAATTGACCTTTTTGCATTTATCTCTAAGTTTGCATTCTCCTTGACTTGCTCAAGCTTCTAATTCTTTTTGACTTGAACTGCCTCTTCATCTTCTCTTGATCTTACACTTGCTTTCAAAGTTTCTAACTCCTTATTGACCTTGATGCACTCATTATTAGTAGCCTTAAGGCTTGAGGCCATGATCTTATACTAAGATTCTTCTTGATCATACTCTCTCATCTTACCTCTATACTTCTCAAAAATTACCTTGTACTGATTGCACTTTTCTTCACTTGATCTTAGACATATATAAACAACCTCTACTTGATCTTTGAGATTTTGAATAACCACACTATCTTATTTTACTTAATCAGATAGTTTAAGATTCAAATCACATACCTACTTCTCAAGAGCTCTGATCACATATTTTAAACCTTGATTTTCTCTCTTCAACTGATTAGCCATATTGTGCTTCTTAGGACCTCCTTCATCAAGCCTTCATAAAAGGACTTGCTCTGATACCAATTTTTGAAAGCACAACCACTGAGAGGGGGGGTGAATCAATGTCATAATATTATTTCCATTTCAAACCACCTATCATTCATTCATCATCATTCATTAATCATTACAATAAAATATAAGTAACTATACTAGCATCAAAGCAAAGAGAACACAACCATAACACACCATCTATGTGGGAAACCCTCATGGGAGATAAACCCCACTATCACACCCTTTGGAATACTATCATATAAGAATGAAACAAGGTTTAGATCAGAACCAATTGATCAAGGATCACCCACCCCTCAATTTATTCAAGCACCTACTCGACCTTTAGCTACCTTTAACTAGCAAGGAGGCTACAACCCCCTAGATGATCAAGCACCCACTCAATCACCAAATTGATCTCCACCTCAGATATGATGTCTTATACACCTGATGATGGATTCATATATCTCTAACACCTGTAAAATTGCCTTTCTATCTCATATATCAATCCTTCTTTTCTTCACTCAAATGACCTCTTAGGCCTTCTCATTCAACCAACCACTTCTAGGCCCATTAGGTCTACTGACATATGTATTCACCTATGGAAACTTATTAGATAATCATATTCAAATATTATTCTACCTATGAAGGTCCTTAATGACCTACCACATCTTCTTCAATAAGCTATATCCTTTGCTTCAATTCATAATCCACTAACTTACTAAAATAGGCCTATTAGGCCTTCTTCATATACCATACACTTGCTAGAACTCATACTCTATCGAACACACCATATTACCCATACTTGGATCAAATAAAAATATCAATAGTACATGTTACATTACAAGTTACACCCATTTAATAGGCCGGCCATACTTCAAATCGCTCATACCACCTCAGTAGGCTTTCTTCGCCTATTAGGCCTAAATAAGCCAAAAAAATTATCTTAAAAAACAAACCCAAAAACAACTTGGTCACCTTATATATGACCAAAAAAACATCCAAAATGATATGAAATGACCTAAAAAACATCAACTTGTGCTTGAAAATCCTTCACACAAGTCAAACAAGCTCAAACCCATCTCTTCAAAAAGCTTACACAAGACTGCCTATGCATTCAAAAACTAGTCTTCAGAAGTAAGAGTATCAACACCTGCAAAATAAAAAATAAAACCTTATCAATGCATTTAAATGGTCATGAAAAACCTCATGATCCTCTCCATATTAATTATACTTCTCAACTCATGCCAATAAGGCTTATACTCTTTTCATAACTGAGCTCACTCAAAATAATAAATGACTGTTAAGAACCAATCATAAAAAAGCTCACTTATAACACTTGAATAGGCACACTAAATCACTTTAGATGAATTGATATTAATAAATTATACCTATATACCACATTAAATAGTATAAACCATATGGTATAATACAAAACATTGGTCTTTCAGACCAATCTCTCACCACTATCTCACATAGGCTTTTCACACCTTGACAAGCCAACTTCCAAACATCATATCTCCTTGAGAACAGACCTCCAAAATATCTATCAAGCATGGTCATGACATTTTAGTTATAAAAAAAATCTCCATGCACTTGGTCACTTAATTCTATCGTGCAAACTCATAAAAAAAATATCTTTTGTAGACTGCCTAGATAATCACTATTTTTCTTCATTTAAGCTTCTAGTAACTAGGCAACTTGGGTCATCAATTTTGTTCACCTGAGGTCTCCAAATGATATATAACCTTTCACTAACTCAAAATATGAGTATCAAACATATTCACTAATCTATTTTATCAACCAGTCCTTTACAATTTTTATGAGTAAAACCTTCTTATTTAAAAACAATCTTGTAATTCCTCATTTTCTCTCTCCTAAAATAAGGCAATACCACCTGGAAAAAATTGAGAGAGTCCAAAAAAACTTTGAATCACTTACCTATGTCAACCAATCCATTCTGGGCACAAACCATCAAGATCTTCTCCATCAAGTCATTATGAGGGTTTAGACCACCTATAGGTGTTCACGATTATTCATATAACTCCATACATGAAACCACTTCTAAATGCTTAGATAGATTTCTTAGATGCATGTACCATCTCTCCCAAAATTCTCAACTCCCCATTCATAATATCAATGAGCTCATTAAACTTCCTCTCGAGTCTTCAACTCTTCATTCAAAGAACTCGAGAAATCTCAAAACCATTATTAGGCATTATTGCTGCAAACTATGACTTCAAACTTGGTTCACACCTCTAAGACAACATACTTTATCTCTACCAACACTAACCTTTGACATATTTTACTTATAACTGATCAACTTATCTCATTTGGTTAGGCCTATCTAGACTTGCATGCACTTGAAACCACCAAACCATTGTTTATGCACTTTTGTCTTCATTCCTTGACATGCAACTACATAGACATACTAGATACAAAATTTTATATCATGAACAAGGCTCAAATTAGCTCAAAATTCATCAATCCTACTCAACCTACTGCATTAGTCCACCCAGGGTCATAAGGCTAAGCCTAGATGCAAACCCTTAATGAATCCTTGCTACTGTAGCTCACTCCTGAGAGTCATGAATTGACTCTATATCTCATACACATGCTCCAATAGTACCATGCTCAAACTCAAGCTCATAATGATCTATCTTATCTCCATGTTGTCTCTATAGGACATGACCATGCCTAAGTAATGACCTCTCTTCAAGCTTCCTTATCACTTCATGATATCACCCTTCATCAATTACCACTTTGTCATTACCTTTGACATCAATGACAATACTTGCCAACATTATGGATTAAAGTTTGTAGGGGTGTGTTGCAGTGGTTGTATTAGACGTGTATAGGCTATTTTATACTCATAAATCCATCAAGGTCAGCTACAAAAATTGTGGAATTTATATTTCTATTTGGAGTGAAATATAGTCATTATTGTGATGCTTTTTGTGAGTTTATTGTGAGGAATAATTAAAAGTTAATTCTAGTTTATGTTTGATTCTGTAGATGTTGTTATTTCCTAAATATTTTCCATTGTAATATCATATTACATGTCTAAAAATCAGACTTAATTAATAGAAAAAGACTCGAAAGTTTTTGTGTAAGAATTGTCAAATTCGAGTTCTAGATTCTAAAAAAATTATTAATTCTATGTGGTTATATAATCCCAAATAATGTGGAAAGTGAGTGAAAATTAATTTTATGCTTTGAATTCTATGTATTATAAAAAATTTAAAGATATTTCTTTTGGGGACATGATAGAGTCATGCATGCCCTTTGGCATCTAGTGGTAATGAAAAGCATCTTGGATTGAATGTTGCAACAGCGTGATTAGAGAAAGGCTTGTATTGTTCATTGTTAATTTTAACCTTGTTTGTTATATATATTTGATCCTTTTGACCCATTTTCTTACATAATTGATACAAATTATATACACTATCCATGTAAAATAATATGAAAATAGTACCTTCTTGACTTGTGTTAACCAATAGTGTTCATTTGTTATGGTCTTAATTAGTGTGAATGATTAAGGAATAATTAGGAATTAGGTCTAGGGCCAAATATGAAAAGATGTTTGTGTATGGAAATAAGAAATAACATTTGAAACCCAAGGACACAAAAATATTTAAAATATTAAGTATAGAAATAAGAAATGAAATTTGAAACCCTATGATGAAAAAATTTGAAACCTTAAAAAGATAGTTTGATTGATGTGTATAAGTTCACCAATATGTTTTACCCTATTTATATTAATGTAGTCAAGATTAACCAACAAATCACATTTGAAACCTGAGGACAAAAAATCTTAAAAATATTATGGATACAAATAAGAAATGAAATTTGAAACCTAATGATGAAAAAATTTGAAACCTTAACAAGATAATTTGATCAATGTGTATAAGTTCACCAATATGTTTTACCCTAATTTAGATTAATGTAATCAAAATCAAAGCATCTTGTATTGAGTGTTGCAACAATATGATCAGAGAAAGGCTTGGATTATTCATTGTTAATTTTAGCCTTATTAGTTATATATAATTGGTCTTTTTGACCCATTTGCTTACATAATTGATACAAATTATATACATTATCCATGTAGAACAATACTAAAATAGTACCTTCTTGACTTGTGTTAACAAATAATGTTCATTTGTTATGGTCTTAATTAGTGTGAATGATTAGGGAATAACTAAGAATCAGGGATAGGGCCGAATATGAAAAGATGTTTTTGTGTATGGAAATAGGAAATCACATTTGAAATCCGAAGATAAATTTCTTAAAAATATTATGTATAAAAATAAGAAATGAAATTTGAAACCCCATGATGAATTTTTTTGAAACCTTAACAAGATAGTTCGATCAATGTGTATAAGTTCACCAATATGTTTTACCCTAATTTAGATTAAAGTAATAAATATTGACCCTAAGATGATGGAAACTAGAAATGTAATTCAAATATTAAGATATGACATTCAAACATACATTTGAATATAAAATACTGAAATAGATTGTAATGTTTTGACAAGTGGCACATGTTAAATATAGTAAGTACAACAAAGGAATGAACACTTAGCTTTTTTGGGTGACTTTTTAATTGTGAATGTGTTCAGGAAGTGGATATCAAATGAAATCAAATGTGTGATTTGTTTAGTTCAAGAAATGTGCCTTTATCTATGTAGGGTCATTTCTACCAATCTATGTCAATATCATCAATTTATATTGACCTTTGTTGGTTAATACTGCCCTATATGGAAATATGGGACTATGACTACATGAACACCTTCACTTGCCTCTATATGCTCAATATATGAAATCCCAAACCTTGATGATGCATGCAACTCTAGAAATCAATTTCCTTTGTCTCAAAACCCTAGGTGTGCTTATGAGGGATAGAAACCTACAAAAAATAGTAAATTTTAATGAGATGTGTTGACCCCAATCATGCTTATTTGATAATTGATCATTGCCTATGCATTTGATACTCTGACAAGGGAAATCAAGCCACTCATAATTCTCTGCCTAGTGTGATTGTGTAGTTGTGCTCCTTCAATATATGTATGCAACTATTGATTTGGATTTAATAATTTAAAAAGTTTGCTTTGATTTAGCTTTAGTGTGCTTCAAATTTGGCTTGCGGTTTCTCCTAGTGGTGGGTTTGCAATTCAAGAAGAATATGATAGATTTGATCAATATGTAATGGTGTATAGATGTGTACTAGATGAGAACCAATTCCCTTTTGAATGAGACCTTTATTTGTTTATGTATGAGTCTAATTGGGTAATGTATCATGCCACCAACCCGCAAGGAAAATGGGCCAACCCTAACGAAAGGTTTGATTTTAAAAATTAGTTGTTATTAGGAGCATGTCAATTCTGATTAGTTTGGTTATTATTGACTGGTAATATTGATTAAAATTGATTGAATCAAATTATGTACAAGCAAACTAAATTTAAGTTCTAAAGATTTATGTGTAGGGTATTTGGTAGGTTTGAAATAGACAATGAGGTTCCTTTAGGCATATAACAACAAAACATAAGGATGAATTAATAAATTAACATGAAAGTGTAAGAGAAATATAGATTAGGACCTTATTTGTGTGTGTGCTCAAGTCACATGTGGTAGACGTGTCAAGATTATCATTGTCAAGTATCAAAGACTAGATTTTAGTAACTACATAAGGGTTTGGCATAACTTTGACTATATATGTTCTTTTCCTTAATCAATTTCAACCAAACCCAAACAATACATAACTTTGGCTATATATGTTCT
This sequence comes from Torreya grandis, assembly GCA_037957365.1. NCBI lineage: Eukaryota > Viridiplantae > Streptophyta > Pinopsida > Cupressales > Taxaceae > Torreya > Torreya grandis. Next base: position 4,908,853 of record JARHVA010000384.1, read on the forward strand.
AGTAAATCAAATATAATGTAACTTAAATTCATAAAAAATAAAGTATAAGATTATAGTATAATAAATAAGTAGATACATTTGTCTGCAAACAATCCATAATCAAATCTTAATAATAAATTGGGTGATTGAGACATCAACACCTCATCACCAATACCTTTTCAAACTGAAAATGTGGAAAGTTTACCCTAAATTATACATGATTATCCCTTCAACAATTCAAGTGAGGGATACCTTTTCAAACTAAAATTATGAACTTGACTCAATGCCTTACCAATTGTGTTGTTGGAAGCATTACCCTAACTTGTAAGCTTTTGACATTTTGAGCATTGTATTGTGATACGTTCTTTGACCAGTCATTCTTTTATGTAAAGGTGGTCATGGGACCAGTCAAACTATAGGTTTTCAGATGTTCTGAACACAACATAATGGTTTATTTTGTGTTTTTAAGTTTCTTTATATGATTTTTACAACATATATAATGAAACTTATGTATAAAGGTGCATTTTTGATAGAAACCGACACCTTCAAAATAGAAATTTTCATAATGTTTCATCTTGCTTGTGTTATTGGCGAATACATTATCCTTTATAGGTCCCTTGAGATCCTTGTGATTTTCTAAGTGTAAATATCACATCGGAGGTTAGAGGAATCATTAGAGTCTAAAGGACTATAACCCTTCTCGAATGATAATTTTGGTAGCATTAGTTTGTTCTTGCTTTCAGTTCCATTCTTGGATTTCTATACCTACTATTCATGACATGAAGTAGATAGTGTTAGTTCAATTTTATTTATCTCGTTACATAGCTTCTCACCTCTTGCCTGATAAGGGAGAAGATATAGCATTGGTTAGTCTTTGATTAGTTATCCATGACAGTATGAATTGCCAAAAGTTGGTAGCACCTTTGGTGTTGATCAAAGGTCATTAGTGTTTATTGGGCATCAAAGAGATGTGCCATATAGAGTATGAGTTGGTCACTTTAATGGGCTTCTAGATGGAGCCTTATGTGGATCGATGTAGTTGGACAAGCCTTGATTATTTTCTACTATAAGACGGTATGATGATCATAGGGGATGAGCAAGCTTTGATCATTTTTATCAACCTTTTATGGCACAACTCATAAGACGGGCTTCTGTATGGAGGGACATAGGTTTTGGTCAGTACTAGGATGTATAGTGTGTTAGTTGCAGTTGCTTTAGAGTTTCTTTGATGACTTAAGAGTCACTACTCTTGTTCTTTCATCTTGCATAACCCTTTGGATCAAGGGGGAGTTTGTTAGATTAATTATGATCCAAATTTTATTATTATTTTATTTTATGTCTTGGTTAGTTCACAAGAATTGGTTACATGCCATAACCATCCGTAAAAGTTATATAAGCTTTTACCTTCATTGTAAATAACAACCCAAAATAATAAAAAGTTATCTGCTCCCTGAGCCATCAATTATATACATTATCCATGTAGAACAATATGAAAAGAGTACCTTCTTGACTTGTTTTAATCAATAATGTTAATTTTTATGGTCTTAATTAATGTGTATGATTAGGGAATAATTACGAATCAGGTCTAGGGCCGAATACAAAAAGATGTTTTTGTGTATGGGTGTAAGAAATCATATTTGAAACTTGGTGACATAAAATCTTTAAAATATTATGTATATAAATAAAAAATAAATTTGAAACCTTATGATGAAAAATTTGAAACCTTAACAAGATAGTTTGATCAATATGTATATGTTCAACAGTATGTTTTACCCTGATTTGGATTAATGTAATCAAGACTAACCCTAATATGATGGAATCTAAAAATGTAATTTGGATATTAAGATATGGCATTCAAGCATACATTTGAATATAAAATACTGAAATAGATTGCAATGTTTTAACAAGTGACATATGTTAAATATAGTAAGCACAACAAAGGAATGAACACTTAGCTTTTTTGGGTGACTTTCTGACTATGAACGTGTTCTGGAAGTGGATATCAAATGAAATTAGATGTGTAATTCATTCGGTTCAAGAAATGTGCCTTTGTCTATGTAGGGCCAATTCTACCAATCTGGGTCAATATCATTAAATTATATCGACCTTTGTTGGTTGGTGCTGCTCTATACGGAAATGTGGGACTGTGACTGCATGAACACCTTCGCTTGCCTCTATATGGTTAATATATGCAATGCCAAATCCCAATTATGCATGCAACTATAGAAATTAGTCTCTTTTATCTTGAAACCATATGTGTGCTTATGAGGTTTAAAAACCTACAAAATTTGGTAAGATGTAATGGGATGAGCTGACTCCAATTACCTTTATTTGATATTTGATCATTGCCTACGTATTTGATACTCTGATGAGGGAAATCAAGCCATTCATAATTCTCCCTCTAGTGTGATTGTGTTCCTTTGCTATATGTATGCAGTTAATGACTTTGATTTAATACTTTAAAAAGTTTGCTTTGACTTGGCTTTAACATGCTTCAAAATTGGCTTGCGATTGCTCCTAGTGATGGGTTTGCAATTAAATAAGAATATGATAGATTTTCTCATTATGCAATAGTGTATAGATGTGTACTAGATAAGTGCCAACTTCCTTTTGAATGAGACCTTGATTTATTTATATATGAGTATAACTGGGTAATTTCTCATGCCATCGACCCGCTAGGAAATGGGCCAACCCTAACAAAAGGTTTTATTTTGAAAATTAGTTTTTGTTGGGAGCAAGTCGGTTTTAATTTGTTCAATAATTATCGACTGACAATATTGATTTAAATTGATAGAATTGACTTATGTACAAGTAGACCAAATTGAAGGTCTAGATATTTATGTGTAGGGTATTTGGTAGGTTTAAAATAGACAAAGAAATTCCTCTAGGTATGTAATAACCAAACATAAGGATCAATTAATAAGATAACATGAAAGTGTGAGAGAATGACAGATTAGGACCTTGTTTTTGTGTTTGCTCAAGTCACACATGGTAGATGTGTCAAGCTTGTCATTGTCAAGTATCAAAGACTAGATTTTAGTATCTACAACAAGTTAACTTTGAGCCCCAAGGTTTTCTATGATGCATTGGCGTGATAGTGTGAAAGGGGTTTGTCACCACTAGTATTTACTTCGATCTCAAGCATATGAGTAATGGCCAATTACTATCAATATACATTGAGTATCTATTTCCATTTTACAGCGCTTCACGTCCACAACCCTTTTTTGTACACATTAAATAAACATGTTGCAATCATATTTAAAAAACATATTAATCAAGTGCACACATTACTTAATGAAATTCGTGACATTAGAAAAGAACATGTGTCAATCATCGTGAGGCCATAGTGTAATGGAGATCGTGAGGTCATATTTTTAAAAATTAAAAATAATGTACATGACTTGGAATAACGTGTAATAGAAAAAAGAAGATACGAGGCAACAAGAATATGGTCACGAAATCACAGAGCAAAAAATTTGTCATTCAAAAAAAAAAGCTTCCACAAATGCATTAACACATTGAATTACTGATTCACCCATTATGTCTACTTAGATCCAAATACTTTTTCCCTTTACATATGTTGTGGCCACGTGGTGGAATCTTATGTAATGTTTCCTTTCCAAGCTTCTAATATTCATTGAATTTCACCTTTACTTTGCTCACATGTGTCTAGTTTCTCTTGCATACAATGCACAAAACACATTGTGATCATATCTAAAAATAATAATGCACTCATATTACTTTCATAAAATATGTAATATTAAAAGCGAACACATGGCCATCAGAACACACTCATAGTGTCACGAAGGTCACAAAGTATTTTTTAGCTTTCAAAACACAGTGTAGTCTTTGTAACATAAAAGAAGACACGTATCAATCGGAACAAACCCACGGGGTCAAAAAGTCACATAGTTCTCAAAACAAGACTCAAACTTTAAACTAAAAGGGAGCCTCCACATAGGCATTAACATATGCATTTTGTTTTAAACTATAGTGGGGTTCATTTGTCACAAAGATGTGTCCATGACATGGAGAATAAAGTGTGAACTAGCACTTAGGTTATGTAAATGTAGCCAATGACAAACTTAATGTTTTGTAATGATTATTCTGCAGTGAATTAATTAAATCAAAATCCAAATTGAGTTTGCATTGGAAAATATGTTAATGATTATTTTTTCAGAGTCTTAAGTTTTAACATTAACTTTGTAATATATATTATATTTTAAAATTTATCAAATTTACAAATCAAAACTAATTTTTTGATAAATTCTAAACATATTTCAAAGTTCTTTCTCTCTAAATAATTTTAACTTTGTCTTTAAATTATTATCATACATTTCTTTAAAGAGACTAAAGTCATATCAAGAGTTAGAACATAAATAAGTCAAAATAATAACTTTAGATTTAAGTCTTTTCCCTAATCCATTTTTAACTAAACCCAGAGAATGCATAACTTTAACTATATACATTCTAATAAATCAAATATAATATAATTTGTTCATAATATAATAGTTAAATAGATACATTTATCTAAAAACAATCGATATTCAAATCTTAATAATACACTCTGTGACTTAGACATCAACACCTCATCCCCAATACCTTTTCAAACTGAAAATGTGGAAAGTTTACCCTAATTAATGCATGATTATCCCTTCAACAATCCCAGTGAGAGATCCCGTTTTCAAAGTGAAAATATGAACTCGACTCAATGCCTTACCAATTGTATTGCTGGAAGCATTAGCCTAACTTGCACACAAAGGTCTCATGAATAATAATATAATTTGCAGAGGCCAAAGGAGGCTTGGGAAGAGAGAATTTGCAGATTTTGCAATTCTGGGAAAGTGGAAACTGAACAGCACTTTATTCTAGAATGTGAGGCCTACAAAGATAGCAGAGATAAATTTGCGGATACTATATGTGACAGTTCTTGGCATAACCTATTCAACGAAGAGCACATTGAGCAATTAGGGGGGCTCATCATCAGCCTACACAAGAAGCGAACAGTGCTACTTAAATCTGCTTGAGTTGTCTTGCTGTCCCATAGGCTATTTTTAGTCTCGTGGACGTTAAAATTTTTATTATTATTATTATTATTATAATCCAAAACCCCTACAAACACCCACATTCCTTCACACTTCCCAGCTGGTTCATTGCTCTGACCCCACCTCTTTTAAACCCTAAAGGCACCGCAGGCAAAGGAGGGCATGAGCCGGCAGGCTGGCACGTGGCACGAAGTGCCACAGTCCATCCTACGGATTTCATTCCTTCCCCAATCCAGCCCACCCAAATCCTCTTCTCCATTACCATTCAGCCCAAGAAAAAGAAAAACACCCAATACACCCCAACCATGTTGATTACAATCTTCAACTCTACCCACGAAAATAGGTGGGAAAAAATCCTCTGTTTTGCTCCTTTCTAACTAGCCACATTAACTTTAGTAGCAACAGAAGTGTTTGCAGCAGCAATGGGGTGGTCAAGGAAGCGCAGCAGAGATTTTCGGGTTGAATTTACAGCAGAAGAAATGGAATCAGCAGAGGCTCTGCTAAGCCTCTGCCATTTTGGCGGCTTTTTGATACATTGGGCAGTCAAGAGGAGGCGATCTGCTATTGTTAGATGTGGTTTTAGTGACACCCACATTGCCCAGCAATTCAAACCAGGCAGTGACATCCCTGGGACACCCCTTGGCCTCTCATGGAGTGAAAGTGAAGATTTTGATGGTAGGCCTGATGGTCTGCAAACACCTTCAAAGGTTAGTGGGTGTTTATGATTTAGTTGTTTTTTATGTTGGGTTTCGTGTGTTTATGTTTTTTTTTATGATTATTGATTGTGGGCGCTTTGAGTTGTTTACAATGGGTTTTGGGGTCTTCTCTGGAGTGCATGTTTCATAGTTTTCTTTGAAAGTTTCTGGCTTGGGCGTAAGATATTTGTTAGATATTGGTTTGGAGATTTATCTTAGTTTTTGAGTTGGGTCGGTGTTTTTTTCTTAGTTTTTGAATTGGGTCTGAGATTTATCCTAGTTTTTAATGGGGTCTGAGATTTTTCGTAGTTTTTGAGCCGGGTCTGAATTTCTTCTTTTTTGAATTGGGTCTGAGTTTATTTTATGTTGAATTGCAGGATGCAAACGCCAGAAATCTATCTCGGAGGCGACTGCCCAAGAAAAAGGTTGGTTTCCATATCCCCCATTGGTCTGCAACCCTTTTCCTCCCATCGTTCGTTTGTCAATGCATGTAGCTCGAGTGAAGGTTATCACTTTTGTTGGAAAAAGCACTCAGGTGAAATTTATCACCTTTGTTAAAAAATAGCGCCTTTTGACCCATATTTGACCGTGCTCCACCTTTATGGATCTGTGGTATTAGATGTATAGGATTGACTTCTGAGAAAGATTACATTTTCTGTCTGGCCTGTAAGTGGGTTTATGTGCGTGGGGGCATGCACCTGCCTACAAGGTGTATTCTACATAGATTCACAAAAGTAAAAAGCAGAAAAAATGCACCACAATCAACAACAAATGCCTGGTTTGAGTTGATATGGAGCAAAGTTAACACATGCAATGCACATTGTCTTTGTTCTGACATGGATTTGTGGGGGCACGCACACACACACATTGATGACTAGTACAAGAAGGATTGGGATGACCACTTGCCCTGATTTCATTTATAGCTATCACATGCCAACATCCTAATCCTGCACAAATACACAAACACACACGCAATATAGTTTGTGTATTTGTGCAGGGTTAGGATATTGGCTTGTGATAGCTATGAATGAAACCAGGGCAAGTAGTCATCCCAATCCTTGTTGTACTAGTCAATCTCAAGATTGACAGTATATTTATGTAAATTTATATCTACATGTGTTTATTGTATATGTGTATATGATATATTGATTGTGTGTGTTTACTTGTGTAGAGGTAGGATATTGGCATGTCATAATTATGAATGAAATCAGGGCAAGTAGGCAGCCCAATCTGTGTTGTACTAGTCAATCACAATATTGACACTCAATACTCAGGACACTTTCCATGCTCGGAGTGTAGTAGGGATACCCCCTGCAAATTGTTAGAAGTGTTTATCTTGCACTTTTTGCCATTTTTCATCATTGAAAATTATGCAAGTATAATCGAGTTTGAGCATATGTTGGAATAATATATATGCTTTTGTATATAATTATTATTATTTATATACTGTGTATGAATGTATATTATGTGTGAATATAAATGTCTACAAAAGATACATATATATAGATGCATGTATGTTTACGTGTCTCTGGCTTTATATGAATGAACTTGTGTGAGAGCTGGCTGTATATGTATTTTTACATGCAGTTACAGTTTTTTGAATGGTCATATGTTTATATACAGGTTTTTTTGTTCACGTGTGCATAAAATGTTCCTTTCTTGTTGGCAGGGCAAGAACTAAAGACAAAGATTTTATGGTTAAACAGTGGAAAAAAAAATTATTCAAATTTGAAACATTTTAATATACTTATTTTAATTTTATCAATCAACTTAGATATTTGTGCCTATGGTATCAACCAATTTCAAAAATTTATATTTCTCAACTTCCCATTTAATATAAAAATTATAATTTTATAGAATCTCCAAACTTATATAATCTAACAAACTTTGTTTAGTTTCTTTCTTTGAAACATTATCTCTTAGTTTTTCAACAATAACTAACCAAAATTAATTAGTATTTAGTTTTCTCTTCTCAACTTAAGTATTATTTTTTCAAGTTACCTTATTTAATATTTACTTTCATTTCCAAACCACCTGACTTTATAGCACTTTATTGTTAACATCTATAAATTGAAACTTAAGTCTGCAATCCAATCTTACTATTCTCTTATTCTCTCATCCTGATGATAGCTCATGAAGTGTGATCTGAAACTTTTTTTTTTTAATCTAAAAATCTTTTACATGGTTTAACCAGAATATCTGCCTTTACTTCACCGACCTTGGAAACACGATCTCTCCTAGGGCAAGAACTCTCGTAGATGACTAACATTTAAGTTTTGGTGAATGCAGACACATAAGGAATTGAAGGAGATGGTGAATGCACTCTCTTTAGAAAGGGGAAGATTGAAAAAGGTTGGCTTGTTTGCCACTGGTTTCCCTTTCGTATTTTAAATAATGTACCACCTCTTGATGAATTCAGAGGACTGTTTTTTATTAGTTTTGATCAAGGGAAATGTTTCTCATGAGTATTGTATATTGGATCAGGAGGAAGAGCAACTGTTGAAAACCTTTCAGGATTTACAAGACCGGAACAGTCATTTAAAATCACAGGTACAACCCAGTCTTTGACTTCCCTTTTTGTTAGTTTTGCTTTTGCGAAGATCTAAGGAAATAGGGATGTGCAATTTGACTGAGATATGGGTGCATATGGGTTTTGCAGTTGGCATCACACCTCGACCAAAGACAAGAGCAAAAGTTGCTCTCCACTCCCCAGTCAACATCATCTGATAGAGACTCAAGTCACGAAACAGAAACTTTAATTTCTGTTGATGATTCATTAAGGCTTAATGAACATGACGGTTTTGACAGTTTTGTTAGCACACTCACTTTAGGTGCAGTTATTGATGAATCTCGTCATGCTGGAGTGTCCGTATATCCATATTTTCTTGAATCTTCATCTGGGTCTGAGAAGGGGGACTCTTCCAGACCAGCCAAGGATCCCTCCTGTTTTTTAGATCTACCTGATTTGAATACTCCTATTGAAGCCGTGTGCGCTATAGTTCCAAATGGTTTTCATGAAGAAATGCTTCTTTCAAGGAACAAAGTTGCTATTGCTGCTGAAGCAAGGAGGCGGCGAATAGAGCTTACAAGAGTCAAATTTGGCCAGACACGTAAATTTCGATCAAGATGAATTGAGTGAGGGCTACTCTGTTCTACAATAAAAATTTAAGATGTCGAATTTGATGCATGCAAGAAATTATGCATGCTTCTAAGATCTCTTCTTTCATCAACGAAATATTTTAACAGGTAGATTAACTTCTCAGGTTGTTTCTGGAATTATGAAGTTTGTTAGATTGGAATTAGTTTATTAGATGTCAAAGAAGGCTACACAGTCGGCAAAATAGGAATTAAATTGATTGATTGAGATTGAAATCAGTGGGAAACATTCAAGGAATAAAGGCTTTAGACACTTTTGTTTGATGCTAGTTAAGGAGGACAGCAGTTTTTTTCACCTTTGAAACTGAGGCAACCATGCTGGTCCTGTGTTCTGCAAATCAGCTGAAAGGAGGGGATATGCATTTGTTTGTAGGTAACTGACAAGGCATGCATATGTTCTCAATATCATGACAACGAACTTGAATTCACTTGGGCTGGCCATTACAGTATGTAGGTAGTACCTAGCAATGAAATGTGAGTCTCGGCATGAATATATGCCCTGTAATCAAAACTGACGCCTCTCTCTCAGTCTAGTAGAGTTCTGAGGATATAAATAAGATCTTCAGATTCCTTAATTTGTATGCTAATTTCCAATTTTGTATTGCACATCTCATGACAGCTTATAGGCAACTGCCAGAAAGGCAGAATTGAAAGCACTCTAAGAATAGAGAGTGTAGGTGCTGAGCATGCTGCTTTGGCTATTTATCATGTAAGTTCAGTTCTGTTCTTTATTCATTAATTGAAATCTCACAGGGCAGATCTTTTCTTGTTTTATAGCATGCTGATACTATAGAGGGTAAATGTTACCATTAGTGCAAGATATGCAATTGAGTGCTGCAAATAAAGCAAAAATTAAAGTGAGATTTAAATTTATCTTCTTCAAACAGAGAGTGCTATAAGCCTTTGTTTGTTCCGCTTTATTCCATTTATCGTTCTCTTTGGGCTCATACAGACAGTGAGATGGCCTTGAACATGGATCCAATATATAATGCAGTATCGTCAGGAGGATCACATTCAAGAGAGTTCTATGTTCATCAAGTTCTACGTACGTAAATGTAAAGGTAATTTATAAGTTACCGCCATGGGGGACACCAATTTGGTGTGTGAGATCCCTCTGCACAAGGGCAGAAGGGATTGATTTCTGATTTATCTTACATTTTTTTTTAATGTGGATGTTTTCATAATTTCTTATACAAATATAATTATAACTTTTATATTAAATATTAATAATTCTGAGTAGGAACCTCTGCAATTGACGACATACACAATACCTTCACCTCTAAAATGTTTCAATAAAAGCTACTAAATGGAGTCTCAGACGACTTTGAAAGAATAAAGATAAAAGAAGAAAAAGTAAATATGGTACGATAAAGGGTTGAATTTGCTGGTCGAGTCTTCACGTCAAGTAAAATTATTATGGCAATCATCCGTTCAATATTGACCTTCAAAAGCTAGGAAAATGAGGAGATTCTTGCTTTGGCTTTGGCCCAGGCCTGGCTGTTATATTGCCTTTCTAGATAGGAGTTAATTCCTGTCATATTAATTGTGTTGAACTTACAATTAATCTGTCCATTGGGTGGTGAGTCCGCAGCTGCTATATCATAGACAACACCTTGGCACATGCATCATCTGATGTAGGGGTTTGATAGAGTTTCGAGGGAACGTGGCAATGAAATGAGCGAGGAAGTTCATTCTGAAGGTGTTTAGCAAGATAAGGAACATATCCCAATTGATTCTATGTTTGATGTTATTGATTCTCAGGGATTTGATGATGCATGTTTATTGAGTTGAAAGTTTTACCTTGGTAGGTTATTTCGTTAGCCATATCCCCTTTGAAAGCATGCTTAAGAGTTGGGTATACAATAACTAGTAGCCACATGGTATTAAGCTTGAAGGTATGCAAAACTTAACTGAGGGCGTTTTTCTTTTCAAAATTTATAATGCCGAGCTCTGTAATGCAATAGTCAAACATTATCCATGATTTAGCTTTAATACCCATGTGCTTTCCCCCTAGACTAATGAATTTTTGGTGTCCAAGTAAGCCAATATTAAAATCCTTGCGTTAAGATCCTCGCATATAATAATAATATAAACAATCTAAATAATATGTAGAATTTTAAATGTTTTTGTCAAACTTTATTTAAAATGTGTGGGTGATGTTTTTCATAGTGGCCCATCCTTCAATCATCACGATATTTGGCGGTCTCCCATTGTGATCAATTCGAATCCTTTGTTAGCTAAATTGTTATGGATGAAAGCTCTGAGGCATTTCGTAAAAGGTATTCATACTTTTAAAGATTTGATTTATTCTTGTGATTGGGCTCGTGGCCTCTGTGAAAAGATAAATATAAGTTAATCAATTCAGACTCACCTTCTATTTTGCACATTCAAGAAATAATCCTTGATGCCATGTTGCATAAAATGGGATTGCAATCTCTATGTGTTTGGTGGAAGGATTGAAGATTTAATTGTGATACTCATTTAAAAAATTATTCCTCAAGTCTCCTTTATCAAATCATAGACCTATTCTCTTCGACTTTGGACAAGTTGAATAGGTGTTGGAATTTGAATTCCTCGCCCATGACTTGGCTTGCTATATTTAACTGATTTTGGAATGCAAAATCTGAGCCCAAGTTTGCTTTTTTTTAGGGTGTTAGGTATATCAAGGCCTTCCCCTTAAGGAACACTTTTTACATATTGGAATTGCTCAAGCCAAGTGTCCTACCTTTTCTAGACTAGAGTCCTTCAAACATCTTTTTTGGACTTGTCCTAAAGCTCTTGGCATTGGATTCATACATTTTTCAACGCTTCCACCTAGAACTATTATCTTGGCGAATGTTTTTTTAACATAGCTTTTATATGGAATTTCTTCAGAGCTATAATATTATTTCAACTATGGAAAGTTAGGAATTCATATATATTTAACAATGAAGAAGCATCTTGTCACTTCTTTGTTCTCTTTTGCTTTTATACAGATTCAAGTTCAACCAAAGAAGGTGGCTCTTGAATTTTAGCCCCTGTTGGAGATGCTCAACTATTGGAAGAGTGTTTCTTGTACTATGAGTCGCGTTTCCTTGAGCCACCCATCTCATAGATCTCCTCCCCCAATGCCAGTGAAGTCACTCTTGCAGTCATAGGAGTTTCTCCACTCATCATTTAAGGGAGGAGGGGGCGGGTAACAATGAAAGGGGGGAGCGGGCGCTGGAGTCCGTCGCCGCCTCATGGGAAGTCCGCCGTTGGCCTTTCTTAGTGGAGTTCCTCTGTGCAAGAAAGTGGTCTAGTTGGCAGTGTTAAACAACCACCTCTTGGTTGGGTCATTATTGTTTCTTTGGTTGTCCAACCCTACTCAGGATGGTTGGGTGGCCCCCGATACTCCTTCAGTTGAGCATTTTGTTCGGAGTGCCCAGCGTCTCAAAGACGATCCGCCACCTTCTCCTTTTGGAGTTGTGCCCTGTGCCTAATGTATAGCAATTTGTTATGATGTTGTTCTGATTGCTTTGGTTTATTGGCTCTCGAGCTTTTTGATTTTGCGTTGGTTTTTATTCTCCAATGTGGAGTTTGCGCTGTGAATACCAACCAATGGCTTTATTGTTGTAATTGTAGAGACTCAATTCTCACTATTCTCGTGTCAAAATTGCAATTAGAACGGTTTCTAGCAATAACACACAAATCACTGAAACACTTAAATTCTTTCGTGCAATTAATGTGCATCTTCTGAAATGTATTGGTGAATCCTTGATTGGAGCAATGCATTGTACACAACTATCAACATCACTTAATTCATTAGGAGTCAAAAGCAATTGTGCAAGAAACGTTTTGGGATTAATTATGTCAAATGGTTCTTTGATGTTCAAAAGTCGCATCACTTTTCATTTAGTTAAATTCAATTAATTACCTCAATCTTCTTCTAATAAGAAATTTTACAATTTTAGGAATTTCATATTTTCTAAATTCATTAATTGGATTTATTTCTTAACTCTCATAACAAGTGGCTAAGTGGATCATGACATCACAACAAATATCATGGATGATGACATCATCATAAAGTTGTCCGGTAATGCAAACAAATATCAAAATTTGGAAAGCCATGCCTAATTAATGTCAAATATTAATTGTATTTTGCTTATCAAAGTTCATTGACTCTCACCCACTCATCTTGATTTTCATCCGACAGTCGAACAATTTGAGAAATTTATAAATACAAGGGTCATTTGACATTATTTTCAAGTCTTGAAACATAATGAAGCGTTGCATTTTTGGAGAGCCGCTTATTCTCAAGTTTCACATTTCTTTTCAATTATTCAACAATCACATGTAGTCAAGGGGAGATGCCGCTCACGTGACATATCGACATTGATAAAGACCCCATGCTCTACAACCCAGATATAAACATGTATGTATGTCGCTTTTTATGAAAATGGCGAGATAGTTTTGAAAATGGTGAAATTGCTTTGCAAACAACGAGATTGACTTGCATATCAGCGACATCGCTAGGCCGCATATTACCCAACTTTCGAGGCTTGTGTAGGATCGTTTAGACTCTCTTTTTGATGATTATTTTAAAACCACATGTTTTCTCATGAATTTTTAGATTATGTAGTCAGTTTGATTTCATGTTGCATATATTTCTCATAAAACAAAATGTACAAGAATGTTATTTTTTTCTTGTACATTGTACATGGAAGAGAACCTATTAAAAATCTAACTTGTTTGCCGCAGGGTTTGCTTGTCAAAGGCCACATTATAACCCCTAAATTGTTTCTTGTAGGTTTTGATCAGAGAAAATTTTAGTGGTTATTTAAAATTATGTTTTTTTCGATTTTGAAAATGACTAATTTTGCAAAAATATACATAGGTCAAATAGCGTCAATTTTATACAATTTTATAGTTCGGGATAAAGATTCACCTTATAGATTATCCCTGATCCTATTTCGGGACACATTCATTAAAGTTATTATACATGTATGGCTCCGATTCACCAAAAAATTATATAAAACATGTATAGGTTAGTCTGGAACGTAAGGTATATATGTACATGTGTAAGTATGTATGTAAATAATAAAGACCACTTAAGACACAATAAGCTTAAAGTAATAATTATATTTATTCTATGAAAATATTTTGAATATTCTTTAGTGTCACATGCTCTTCTTTCTATATGGATTTAATAACTAAAAATAATAATAATAAATAATTTTCAAACTTAATGTTTATTTTATTTCTAGCATTGAATGTGGTGTAGGTGGAATTAAAGTTACGGGGATTGAGATTTAGATATTGTCTTATTTTTTAGTGAATTGATACTAGCATATTGAGGGGCCCAAGGCAAAATTTATTATTGGTCCAACACGTCACCTACATAATTAATATAAGTTACTCGAATACATATGTAATTGTTTATCGATTTTTCTTGTCATTTATGCAAGCTATTGGCGGAAGCGAAGCTATGGTAGTCAGAAGATTGAGATGAGAGGTTGGAAATGAAGGTGCAGACAATTTTCGAGCTGGATTTCTTGTGATTTCAACTGCAAAGTATGGATTCGTGTTTCTTTTGTTCTGAAGACTGAGATAAGTTGTTTGCATCCACAGTTATCTATCTTGAAATGAATAAATTAATGATAAGTTTCTTGAAAATCATTTCTTTAAAAATATTCTTTGACGGCTTTTCGATTTTTCTAGTCATTGATGCAAGTTATTGGTGGAAGTAAAGCTCCGATAGTCGAAATATTGGGATGAGAAGTTGGAGATGAAGGTGCAAATAATTTCTAAGTTGGTTTCCTTGTGATTGTAACTGCAAGGTATGGATTTGTATTTTTTTTGTTCTGAAAATTGAGAGGAGATGTTTTAATGCAAGTCGTCTGTTTTGAAATGAATAAATATAATAATAAGTTCCTTGAAAAATATTTTTTTAAAGATATTTGCTGACGATTTTTCGATTTTTCTAGTCATTGATGCAAGTTATTGACGGAAGTAAAGCTCTGATAGTCAAAATATTGGGATGAGAGGTTGGAAACGAAGGTGCAAATAATTTCTACATTGATATCTTGTGATTGCAACTGGAAGGTATGGATTTGTGTTTCTTTTGTTTTGAAGATTGAGAACAGTTGTTTCAATACACAATCGTCTATCCTGAAATGAATAAATATAATGATAGGTTCCTTGAAAGTCATTTTTTAAAATATATTTGCTGACGATTTCTCGATTTTTCTAGTCATTGATACAAGCTATTGGTAGAAGCGAAACTCTGGTAGTCGAAAAATCAAGGCAAAGTGCAGACAATTTTGGTTTCCATGTGATTACAACTGTAAGATATGGATTTGTGTTTCTTTTGTTCTGAAGACTGAGTGTAGTTGTTTTCATGCACAATCGTTTGTCTTGAAATGAATAAATATAATGATAATGTTTTAACCATGTCCATAATCAATAATGATAAGGTGTGCAAAAATATCTTAACCATATCCATAATTAGTAATGGGTTTTCAAATATGTTTTATTTCAATTAACAAACCATGTCCATCAAAATATAATTATTACCTTAAGATTATTATGTTCTAAATGACAAGTGGCCTTTAACACATTTATAAAATCAAGTAAAACAAACATGTTTTTTCTTCTATATGGTTTTAATGACTAAAAAACATAATAATAAATAATTTTTAAATTTAATGTTTATTTTATTTTTAGTATTGAATATGGTGCAAGTATAATTAAGCTACAATGATTGATGTTTAGATTTTATCCCATTTTTTAGTGAATTGGCATTGACATATTGAGAGGCCTCAAGACAAAATTTAATGTTGGTCTGACACATCACCTGAGTTAAGGGTCACAGGGGCATCACACAAAATGTAACAACCCCACTAGGTTTTTCTAGAATAAGGTAAAAAAAAAAAAAAATGTTTACACTAATTCAATTTACATATTCTATCACATTGAAATCTTAACATAGTGATATTTAACTAAATACATTAGTTTAAGTTAACCAAATAAAGGTCTAGAGCTAATCTATTTAGCTAATGATCACAAGATCAAGTATAATGATGATTATGAAAATGACTATTGTATTTAATTCATAAAAGTAGATTTAAAAATTTAGACACTGTTGATACAATGTTACAACTAATTGTTGTAGTAGTTAAATATAATAAAATAGTACAGTTTTAACATAATACATGGTTTAATAATAATTTACAATTATACAATGCTCTACAGAGCATGTGAGTCTCACCAAATTTGAAACATCCATAAGTAATCATGAGTGTAATATCTAGTGAAGTACTATTGAAGGGAAGGAGAGCATCATTGGAGTGATTTTCCACACCAACCACAGAGCATAGATTTTCACACAATCTCCCATCTAGAGAATGGCTCTCCCTTCATAGATGGGCATAAAATGATGGTGTGAGAATCAAGAGTGTCAACTAGAATCTATGTGTTGTAAGATAACTACTACATGCAACATATCATAAAGAAATATATTCTAACATAATATTATATAAAATTTGTAAACTAAGTCAAACAGATGAAATGATAATATTTAACCATAAACACTACTTTGGTCAAAGTTTTTTTATAGTTATTTGATCTCGAGGATCAAATCAATTTCATATACACCACTCAATCAAATTACACCATCTTTGTGTATAAGTGACACTAATTAAGTAAAATTCATCTTACTTATTTAGGGTCATAAACACCAGGTTGGTTCATATATTTAAAAATATTAAAACCAACAAATTTTATAATGAGCTTTTCCCTGCTAGCAGCTACATTATATGTTAATACAAGAAAGTCTCAAAGACTTGCATTTAATTTGTCAAATGCAATATAATAGTTCCAAACATCTAATTTTGTTTATAGCATAATATCAACTATATAAATAGATTTTAAGACAGTGATACAACTCGAGTAAAATTAAACATCAAGACAATCATACCATTTGGGTAAGATTAAACATCAAGATAATCATATGAATCATGTAAGATTAAACATCAAGACATCAAGTTACTAAAATATTTACATGCAACACTTCACTTAATATTATTCATCCATCTAACATTATTTACTATCTTATCCTAAAATCAATTTATTTCCATATACCCAAAGTGCATCAATAAGCTTATTCATATACTAACCAATATTTAATATGGTTTTGTATTAATTCCCAATTAATGCATAATTAGAGGTTCCTTGAATCCATTATATTCATATCTAAGTTTAGCTTATTAATTTAAGTAAACAAATGCACTCATACATCTTTGTTATATCATATAACATGTTTATCATCCAATAGAATATGCATATCCGTATATGGTATACTTGATTTAGAATAGTATTCTATCAATGATTCACAAGTATCACATGTGTGTGTGTGTGTATGTGTGTGTTCGATTACTCAACTATATTACTAAATTTAATTCTTTTATAATATCAAACAAAGATTAAAATTAATTACACAGTTGTGTTTAAATTCCAAACAACTCGCAGTCCATAACTAAGTACCTCAAATAACACACAATCATTAAGAAATCCAACCCCACACACACATATATAAACAAATTTCAATGTATGAAAGGATATATTCATTTATATCTCAACATGTTGTAAGAAGTCATTTTGTGTTCATTTAATATAAATATAATTAGTTATATCAGGGTTACACAGTAGTAATGTTTACTATAGATTTTGTCTATCTTCATAATCGCACTAAAATGAAACTCTATAATATAACTAAGTGTATAACCAATCAACAATAAATCACCACTTAGAGTTTCCTTAAGGTTTAAACACATTTATATATGTAAATAGAATAACCACAAACTTAAATTTAATATACATATATATAGATATATGCATATCAATGGGTCATTCACCTTTTAGAATTTCCTTACAGTTCAACATGTTTTAAACATGATTATATATGTAAATAAAATAATTGTATACTTGTTCACAATATATATATAGATATAGATATATGCATATCAACAGGTTATGGAAACTCACTCATGTCTTGTAATAAATATTTATATACCTATGTATATTTATACAAGTGGACATTGCTAAACACAAACTTCATGAATTGAATTAAACTAGTCCTAGTGTTATTTTGCTCAAAATAGGAATCTTCCAATTGAATCGACTTTTAAGAAAACACTAATTCATAGCTAGGGTTTTTAAACATTCCTTATTCCTTTATAATTTTTCAACTCAGTCAATCCTTACATACTTAGTCGTGCCCTAGTTCAAGGTATTTATTACTAAATCTTAACCCGATCAAAACATAAAAATAAGCCAGAAGATTTATACATTGAAATAAATGATTCAATATTATTATTTAAAGACTGAGCTTTAATTGTAGACTAGATTTACATTTAAACCTAAGCTATTAAATTGATTTGCTCTTGAATTTTAACCTAGAGTTTTATATGCAGGGTTTTCCACTTCCTAAATCTCATCAGATAATATATACACAACTCAATCTAAATTTCTCTATTATGCTAGTCAATGCATACTAAATAAAATTTCCACATTGTAACTCAGTTAATTATTTTGGAAACAAATTCACATTACATAGCCATTTGACTAGGGTTTCGAGAGTCATATATTTGGCTCTGTGGATGGGCCGAGCCCATCCCCAGTGCCAAATATATAACCCTAGTTTTTTTACAATTTCATAATAATGAATAATGAAAACCCTATTCAATTAAAAATTTACTAGATTCATTGATTTAATTCATAAAATACAACTATGATTTTAACATACAAACCCTACCAAGTAAAGGAGATCATGACTTTGGCAAATGGTAATGCTCTTTCCAAAACTTCTTCGAACCCTTTTGTTTTCTCCTTTCTCTTCCTTTATCTATCGTCTGTGTGTCCAGGCACATCTTTCCCCTATCTTATTCTTCTACATGTTATTTTTTTGCTCACAAAACCCTCCGATATCTCCATCAAAACTGAATGTGCTCATAATGAGCTCGACGAAAATATCCATGCATCCTCAAAACAACTCAAATTTTTTTGGGAATGACTTAAAGTTAACCCATGTAATCAAAACCAAAGTTTTCATAGTAGCTCGAAGAGATCAAGTCAACGCCACTCAAACCCTAAATTCTCAATCTTTGTTAATTGTTAATAAACCTTTTAAGCTTTATGAATATTAACATTGACTTCCACAATAATCATTTAAACATTATAACTCTACATAATAACATTGTCTTAGCACAATTATCATGTCAAATCCACATTAACCTTTACCTTGCTTAAATGTTCAAAACTAATAGACATCTAACGTACAAATCAATCATGTCCCTTTCTTTTTTTATAGCAATGTATTATACAAACAAGATACCACTTAACTTGAAATATTATTTCGATGTAAAAACATATATTTCCATAAATATTTACACACACCCCATAGACAATAGGTTCATACTTTGTATCACAACAAGGACATTCACAGATTCCAAAGCATGAGTTATGGCAACATAATCACATGAAGTAAGTTAAGTAAGACTACATATAAGAATTTTAATCTTACAATTGCAAACACACAACCATATTAGAGTATGGTACCAACATGAAAATCAATCATTTTCAAATGCAAAACTCATATTGGCAACTAAAATCAAACTACAAGATATTTAAATAAAATAACAATTTAAAAATAGATTCTATTATTTGTGGTGTGTATAGGGTTCCTGGTTTTCACTCTATCATCCCCTAAAATGCCTCCATCTACTCCATTCTCTCTTATGATGTCCTCCCTCTGTCATAGTCTGAGGGACAAACTCTATTCTACATCCACCTCAGAACAACAAAGGTACTTAGCCTGAATCAAGATCAAACCCATAATATACTGTTGTAATAAACTAAGTAATCATGATCATTTTATACATAACATACAAGTACAACTAACTCAACAAGTTAACGATCATGAAAATAAGTAACATATAACTATCCATACATTAATATATAAAATTTAGCTTATCAAAACAGTAATTAGCCAATCAATAACCATAAAATCATAAATTAATAGATTATCGAGTCTAGATAAGAATTATGATGTAACACAAAATATCTAATTAGTATATGTGGAATCACCATCAGAGCAAGAGAATGAGCTCGATATCTAGGAATTTTAGAATGCTTAAGCAAAATAAATCCCCTATGAGGACTCAATGGCGCAGGAGACTCAACTTGAGATATATCTACATGCACTAGCAGGTGTTACCACCCCTCAAACCATGAAGGTCAAGGGGTTCTTTAAAAAGATCCCTCTCACAATCCTTATTGACTCTAGTAGTACTCAAAATTTCATTGATCCCTGTATTACTAAGCAGGCAAACTTCTTTGTATACCCTTGTTCTTGCTTTGAAGTCATCATTTCTAATGGGGGAACATTACCATGTAAATGGAAGTGTTAGAATGTGTGCATCACAATAGGCGATTGCACTCTTCGCTTAGATATGTTTTCCCTACCTTTAGGGGGATGTGATGTGGTCTTAGGGGTGCAGTAGTTCCACACATTGGAACATATTTTATGGGATTTATCTGAGCATAGGATGTAGTTCACAGATAGTGGCCAAAATCACACCTTAAAAGGGTTATTTCCTAAATCTGCTCACATCATCACTTCCCATCGCATGGAAAAGCTTCTAAAAAAAGACTCACATGAGGTCATTGCCTAGTTGGGGTCCATCTAACTCCAGCTCCCCATTACTACTAACTACCCTACAAATTTACAAACTGTCCTTGACAAGCATGCAACCATTTTTATAGAGCCAATGGATTTTCCCCATTCACACTCTAAAGATGATTGCATTTTGATCATTCTAGGAAGCATCCCACCCAATATCTATCCATACCACTATCCCCATATGTAAAAGACTGAGATTCAATAGTTAGTATGGGAACTGCTCAAGTCTAAAGCTATTTTCCCCAGCACCAACCCATACTCTTCTTTAGTGCTTCTTATCCACAAAAAGGATGGGTCGTGTTGCCTATGTATTTAATTTCATGCCCTTAACCACCTCACTATTAAAGATAGATTCCCAATTCCAGTCATCGATGAGCTTCTTGATGAGCTCCATGGAAAAAAAAATCTCTATATTGGATATTTATTCAGGCTATCATAAGATCCACATGCATAATGATGACATTCCAAAGACAAGCTTCCACACTCATGATGGTCACTATGAATTCTTAGTCATACCATTTGGACTTACAAATGCCCTTTCAACATTTCAGGCACTAATGAATAAAATCTTTTAGCCTTTCCTCCATCAATTTGCTTTGGTTTTCTTTAATGATATTTTGATCTACAATCACACATGGGCTGAGAATTTCCAATATCTTGATAGGCCATTATAACTTCTAGAAGACAATCAATTATGTGCCAAGTAATCCAAGTGTTCCTTAAGTCAAGAGGAAGTTGAGTATCTAGGGAAAATTGTTTCAGTGGATGGGGTATTTGTGGATCCATAAAAAAATAGTGTCATGCAACATTGGCCTCAACCAACAACCCTCAAGAGCCTTTGTGGCTTCTTAGGCCTCACATGATACTACCACAAGTTTGTTAAAGATTATGGGAAAGATCATAGCTCCCTTGACTTAATTATTGAAGAACGATGCATTCACATGGGATGTCGTAGATGACCAGACAATCATGGAACTCAAACAGGCTATGTGTAGCACATCAGTTTTAGCCATGCCAGACTTCACCAAAACTTATACCATCAAAAGTGATGCATGTGGCAATAGCTTGGGTGTTGTTCTCCAAGAGGGTCATCTCATTACTTTTATTATCAAATCCCCTTTTGGAAAAAAAATTTCTTTGCTACATACGAAAAAATAAATGATGGAAATTTTCCATGCAATACAAAAATGGAAACCATACTAAGGAATCATTTTTGCATCAAAACCGATCACCAGAGTTTGAATTACTTCTTGGAACATTAGGTCTCATCACTATCACAAAAATAATGGGTCAACAAACTCATGGGCTATGATTATGAGATCACTTACAAGAAGGGTAAAGATAATGTCATGGTAGATGCTCTTTCATGCACATTCGAAAACCAAACTTCCCTTTCTGCCATTTCCATGCCTATTTTGAATTGGTTAGAATATGTACACCAAGGGTGTGAAAATGATCCCTCCTTAACCAAATCATTCAAAAATTGACCACTAACCCCTCTATAGTACCACATTATTCATGGGATGGTGCTTCTCTACATTACAAGGGTTATTTGGTGCTTCCTAATAGCACAAACCTTCATCAGGTTGTATTCTATGAAATCCATGCTTCTCTATCAACATGGAACTTAGTGTTTCTTAAAACATATGAGCAGACACATTGAAACTTATTTTGGAAGGAGATGAAAAGGGAAATTAAATAGGTGGTGGTTGAATGTGATACTTGCCAACACAACAAAGGTGAAACAATAGTGATTCTTAGTTTGATCAAGCCCTTGCCCATTCCTACTAGGATCTAGACCGATATTTTTATGGATTCCATTAAGGGGATCCCTAAATCTGGAGGAAAATTAGTGATCCTGTTTGTGGTAGACCACCTCTCCAAATACAACCATTTTTGTGCACTCAACTATCTTTATACAACCTCCACAGTCACACAAGTTTTCTTGGATCAGATCTTCTATCTTCATGGCATCTCTTCTTTAATTGTGTCTGATCATGATGCAACTTTCACTAGCCATTTTGGATGGAGTTAATTTGATACACAAGTACACAACTAAAGGTGAGATCCAGGTATCACCCCCAAACCAATGGCCAGATAGAAATTGTCAACAAATACTTGGAAACATTCTTCATTGATTTTATTTAGAACAACAACAATGGGCAAAGTAGCTTCCCCTTGCAAAATGGTGGTATAATGCCTCCTTACACACTTCTACTAAAATGACTCCATATGAAGTAGTTTATGGTCAAACACTCCTAGCACTTCTCCCGTATACCCTCGATAGTTTCTCAGTTCAAGCGGTTGACACTATTCTCTAACATTGGGATCAAATTCTCAGCAATATGTGGGGCAATCTCCATCTGGTATAAAATACAATGAATCAACAGGTTGACAAGTGTATACACATACTATTTTAAAACTTTATCAATTATTGATGTTTTGTTTTTGCAAGAACCTATTGAGTCTCAATCTTTCTGAGTGCATGTCTTAAATGGTGCATTGGGAAAAGGGTGGGTAGACCATTGATGCTTTATAGGATTGTTGTCCCTTATATCACCACTTTTGATCAATCTAACCATCTCCTAGACACTTCCCTAAGCCTTATCTCCTATCTTGCACACTCCTCCAAGCATTTACTGCCTTACTTAGCCCCTTCCCAAGCATAAAACCCTTTTTGATGGTTTACATTACACTGTCGGTCCCATTGACCTTGTATTCAAATTGATGAAACATGTTAAGGGTCTAGGTTGGCTCCTGGTTGATCTAAACTAAGACCTAATTTGTTTTTTCAAATAATAATACAAAGTCGATTGGGCTGACCCTATTAGCTAAACTTTTAAAAAAATTTGGGGTTAGATTTAACTATATACACACATCCATTTATATCATTTAAAGAGAAGAGAAGAATAAAATTATTATATTGCACATTTGTTTATCTACCATTCTAATTGAGGAACATAGCTTAGGGTTTTAATACTTTATTCAGAGATATAAATGTTGTCTTGTGGAGAAGTCTCTTGGATGCATAGAGAAATTATGTAGCCTAGAATTGGCTTATCCTTGTTATCCTTACATACCATAACAACCTCTTGCGAAACATCTTGGCCAAGGGAGAGGTTGAGGCTCAACGTGTTCATTTTCAAAGGTAAGTATTCCTAAATTTGTTCCTCTTTTTTAAGAGTAGATAGATTTGCATTTGTACTTCTCTCTCATGCATTAGGATTTCTTATATATTGACGTGAGTATAGATCTTCTATGCATGTTTATTTTTTATGTTTATTATCCCCACTTCATGCCACAAGATTTGGTGAGCACTAGATTAGACTTTACTTTACTTGTCATTTACTTAGTGAATATGAAAATATAGGACTTAGCTAGGGTTATTGCATAGTGTTGATTGACTAGAGGCTTCAGAACCCTCTCTAGTGATGTTATTGTGGTAAGAGATCCCTTGGTTAGGTCTAGTGGATCCATCATGGTCATGACCCCAAATATATAATATACCAACAATCAAAAGTGTAAGTAGGATTTATATTCTCCGAACTAGGATTGATTAATAGATCAGTTATACTTTTTTTATATACATTCTTGTGAACCCGACGTGAATCAAACCATTGTAGGTTTTCTCTCACACTTTCATTTTATCATTATATTATATATTTCTATTTTTGTAGTATTGTATCAAACATGTTGATATAGTTCTAATAGTTTATGTACAGGTTTAACACACAATCGCTCCAAAATTACTTTGTTATGTGCAGGTCTTCTCCAAATACAGGTGATTGGATCGATCAGTTCAACACAATTTACTTTTTTAGTTCCAAATTTGAATACATAGTCTAACCAGTCAACTCTATTCACAATTCTCTTTTTTCAACATATACGTCTATAAACATAGTCAAACCAGTCGACTCTATTCATGATTTTTTTTAGCATACAGGGTTTGCAAACTTCATCGAACTAGTCAACTATGTTAGTAGAATTTTTCAATCAACATTCGAGCATCACAATATAATTTTTTTCAATCTAAACATCTTCAAACCCACCAAGGTTCATTCTTAATCTCTTTGTCATTTCATATATTTCTTTTCAATACTATTTTTCACAAGTTTGTTATCTGTAAAACTGCATCCCTACAGTTAATTGGGTCAACCAGCTCGACACAGTTCTATAATTTGTCTTCTATTTAGAAGACATAGTTGAATTGTTTGATTTTGTTCTTTCAAATCTTGCTTCTACAAAATAGTAGCGACCCAATCAACTCTATTCTGCAATGTTTGCATACAATGTCACCTAAACCAATTATGTAATCTTCACATTTAAGGAATTAACCTCTTTTGGATAATAATTAATTTATATTTCCTTTCAGTTGCTTGCATTATAATATTAACATACATAGATTAAATAGGTGGTTTTTCAAATTACCATTTTTATCACACTATTTTTCTCTTTTATACACACTTCCAAATCATTCTACATACAAAAAGTATTAAACATATGTCTTCCTAGGGTCTATTTGTTGGGAAATACGGAAGCACACAATTGATTACCATGCACAAGCAACTTACATGCAGAAATTAACCAAAATACACAAGTAAATAGAATTCAAAAACAACACAGAATATGAGAGACAATACACAATTGTATTAATACTTTTTTAGAAGGAAATACAACAAAGAAGATTGCCACAGTTTTTCTTCCTTACACACCTCTAGGGCTCCCACACTTCTAAGGCATAAACAGTAAATCTTCCCTCAAATCTCTCTCTCTTACGATCCCAACACACAACTCAAACACAGAGTTGGTGTTCACCTCCAACCAGTCAGTATCCACTACTGCCAGTACACCAGTGCTCCACGCACTCCACAAGTGCTCCATGCACTCCAAGTACATAATCGTACTTCAAGTAGATCTCCCCTGAACTGCAACAACCTGCAACCCAAATGATCTCACTTATGGAAGGAACTGCCTTGCCTTCCTCTTTGCTCTCTTTCTGAGTACACACTGTACTCCAAGTAGATCCTGCCTGATCCTGCTCCCTGTTGTGTTGCTGTCCTCCCTGATCTTGCACACCTGCAAATCAATCTGGTTCTGCACACCTACAAACCTGGATCCCGCACCCATATACACCTGCAGATCAATGATCTTACTTACCATGCAGATCTCCTAACGTAGCCATGCACACCTGCTGACCAAGATCATACATACATGAAGAACCCCTCTGATTTTTCAAAACCAGCACCCACACTTGGCACTGCTGTGGAACTAGGAGGAACACCCTTGCTCACTTCACACACAGAAGGAGCTAACTTTGCTCAACTCAAACTAGAACACTTTACAATACAACCCATGAGTCTATTATATAGATCTCATCCAAACAATAATTAGACATCTAATTACAATAATTAGATCCGCATCTTCTAGTCTAAATTTGGCTCTTGATATGCAAACACTTGGTTCATTAACTAACTGCCCGTAAAACTTGCAGTTCTGAACCGCACAAGCGACTGACGTCGGTCCCTGTCTGCCTGGAGGTGACCGATGTCGGTCAATACCTGATCGACGTCAGTTTCTTCTCTTCACTAACATGACTGACGTTGGTTGATCAGACCAACGCCGATTGCTCTGCAACTCAGCAACCTTCTCCCCTATTTGCATCAATAAAGTTTTTAGCTCCACAACCTAACAATCTCTCACTTGGAGATAAACAGTTGCACTGTACCTGTACCTGTACTCTGTCTAATCTATTTTTTAGCTTGTATCCCTCTTCAAGATGAATTCTGAAGACCAACCACCACACAACCTGTGGTGCACCTCCTGTCATTCAAGTAACCTGCCGCATCCGCATCTAAAAACACATGTAGAAAAGAACTTGACCCTGCATAGCATGTGCACTTGCTAATGGTCTCTCTCAAATACCTGAGAATCCACTGAACTGCCTTTTAGTGCTTCTTTCCTGAATCGACTCCAAACTTTCTGACAGCTCCCACTACATGGGAAACCCAGGTCTAGTACTCATGTACTTAACCTCATCATGTGAATCAGGACACTGTTGTCCAACCCATCAACGTGCTAACCGGCTTCACACAATCATTTGGAGACAAAATCAACCTATGATCTCCATGTCTCTAGAACCCACTCATGCCAAAGAATTTTGCTGCTCAAAATTCCTCATGACATACCTTCTGAACTAACTTTACCTTTAGCTCAGAAAAAACCCTGTATGTGTAACCCTGCATGCAAACACACAACATACAGTAACAAGATGATGTTGCAACTCATCATCCACTTGGTAAAGTAACCCACAGTAGTTACCCTGACATTGACTAAAGCCATGCTTTGTCCTCCACCTATCAAACCTGTACCACTGTCTTGCAGCTTTCTCAAGACCATATGACCTGGCCTTCTGTCTCACGTGTATGTTCTCTCTATTCTTTAACTAAGGTATCCATTCGTCTCTATTTTTTCATACCGTCTGGCAACCCTACCAAATCTCTCGCTTGGTTCTGCATACCTGTTCATGCTATGCTTCCATTATTTTTTGGATCCTTTCTGCTCTGCAGTGAGCAACGAGTATAAAGAAGAGGAACAATGAATTTGAGGCTTATTTACCCTTTCAGTCCTCCATATGGGCATTTGAGACTCCTTGACATCTTGCTGTCCACCCAAAATCTGTTACAGTGACCGACCTCGGTCACTACAAAGTCTGCAGCTGACCGACGTCAATTTCCATGCGCCTGTCTAGACTACCAACTCTGTCGACGTCGGTGTCTCCTGCTGCCGACGTCGGTCCTCCTGATCGACGTCGGTCTTACTCTGCCCAACATTACCGACTTCGATCTGCACATGATCGACATTGACACCTGTCTGTTTGATGTCGGTTTCTCTTGACCGACGCTGATACCTGTGTTCGCCTGTAAGTGATGACTTTTTACCCGCGAGCTCTCCATAGATCAAAACTCTGTCCAAACCACCCTGCTCAGAGTTACTCAACCTTCTCACTGATCTCTGTCTGCCATCTCCTCCATAAACACCAAGGCTTTCCAGTTCTTAAGCCTCTCAAACACATCTGACTTCCTCTTAAGACATGCATCTCCTTCTTGATCTTGTGACCAAGCCTACAAAGCCACGTCTCTGCAACAGAAGAAGAATTAGTAATATAAGCAAGTACATAAAGAGTACCTGCTTTCTTACCACCATCTAATTCAAGTGCATCCACTGTGAGAGTTCTTGTGCATCTCTCATCACCCAACTTCTCTAAATAAATTAGCCTTATCTTCAAGATCGGGACCTACATGACCTCCTTCAACACCCATGTGTTGGCCGCCTGCAATTTCAGCTTCACTTCCCCTTTGCCAGTTCTTTGGCAAGGCACACTAGCCCCTAAATAAATCTTTCCAAAGTCTCCAAAGATCTTACCATGAAAATATACTCTATTTCAGACTGCATGGAAAGAGGTAACAGAATCTATAAAATAAGATTCTACTTTATCCAAGAAACATACCAGAGCATCATGTGCCACATCACCTGCAACATCTGCTTCTTCAGTTCCTTCATTTTGATCTTTCACAAACCAACAATTTTCTTTTACCTGCTCTTTCTTTCCATATGACCGTAATTGACCATTCGTGCTTTTCAATTCCTCCATTCTTAGCTTACTTTCTTCTACCGTTGCTATACTCCCACTCAATCAAAAACTTCTGAGAGTGACCTGTAACCAAACAGAAAACTTGCTCCCTACAACCTTAACTCTGATACCACTTGGTATCAGACTCTTGAACCTACAACCAGGATCTGATACCACTTGTTGGGAAATATGAAAGCACACAATTGATTACCATGCACAAGCAACTTACATGCAGAAATTAACTAAAATACACAAGTAACTAAAATTCAGAAACAACACAGAATATGAGAGATAATACACAATTATATTAATACTCTTCCAGAAGGAAATACAATAAAGAAGATTGCCACAGTTCTTCTTCCTTACACACCTCTAGGGCTCCCACACCTCTAGGGCATAAATAGTAAATCTTTTCTCAAAGCTCTCTCTCTTACGGTCCCAACACACAACTCAAACACAGAGTTGGTGTTCACCTCCAACCAGTCAGTACCCACTACTGCCAGTACATCAGTGCTCCACACACTCCACAAATGCTCCATGCACTCTAAGTACACAATCGTACTTCAAGTAGATCTCCCCTGAACTGCAACAACCTGCAACCCAAATGATCTCACTTATGGAAGGAACTGCCTTGCCTTCCTCTTTGCTCTCTTTCTGAGTACACACTGTACTCCAAGTAGATCCTGCCTGATCTTTCTCCTTGTTGTGTTGCTGTCCTCCCTGATCTTGCACACCTGTAAATCAATCTGGTTCTGCACACCTGTAAACCTGGATTTCGCACCCACATACACCTGCAGATCAATGATATTACTTACCATGCAAATCTCCTAACGTAGCCATGCACACCTGCTGACCAAGATCATACATACATGAAGAACCCCTCTGATTCTCCAAAACCAGCACCCACACTTAGCAGTGTTGTGGAACTAGGAGGAACACCCTTGCTCACTTCACACACAGAAGGAGCTAACTTTTCTCAACTCAAACTAGAACACTTTACAATACAACCCATGAGTCTATTATATAGATCTCATTCAAATAATAATTAGACATCTAATTATAATAATTAGATCCGCAGCTTTTAGTCTAAATTTGGCTCTTGACATGGAAATACTTGGTTCGTTAACTAACTGCCCATAAAACTTGCAATTTTGAACCGCACAGGTGACCGAAGTCGGTCCATGTCTGCCTGGAGGTGACCGACGTCGGCCGATACCTGACTGACATCGGTTGCTTCTCTTCACTAACATGACTGACGTCGGTTGATCAGATCGACGCCGGTTGCTCTGCAACTCAACAACCTCCTCCCCTGTTTGCATCAGTGAAAATTTTAGCTCCACAACCTAACACTATTTACTTGTATTTTATCATCAAGGGGGAAGTCAACTTGGTTTTATAGACAAGTATAAATACGTGGTTGATGATATATATTGGCAAAGCACCTGACACTCTTATCACTATGGGATTGTGAATTGAGGGGGTAGGCCTAAATATAAGCCAGTACCATCGCTAATATAGATCACTTTCAGCCTAAACTTTTTGAAACTAGCATTAAATTGCTTTCTAGTTCCTAATTATAGTGAACTTACCAATAAAATTAAAATTAAATTTAATTATAAATTAATAACACTTAGGGATAACCAATTAATTAGCATTTACTTTCAAGTTGTTGCTTTCTCTTTGTATGTTGTATTGCAAAACTTGTATTAGCTAGCATTGGTGCAAGGTTTGTGTTGTGTGTTCTAATTGGATCATTCACATTAATCCAATTACTTATGTGCTTAAATTCCTTTGATTAGATATTATCTTGTAAAACTTTTCTTTGTTTTTAGAACACTGTCATTTCTATCAACATAGTCTATTAGAGTCTATTAAGCATATCTACCTCCAATATGTAGTGACCTATCTAATTGTGTCTCCTTATTTTCTTATTTAGTCCCTTGTTTAAAGCAATACACAGTCACTCTATATGACTGTGTCTTCTTATTTATTGGCATGTTACCTATTCAACAGTACATAGTCGACTTGTACAATTGTGTTCTCTTTGTATCTATTTTATTCCCTAGTTTACATAACACAGTCGACCAGTTCGATTATGTATTCTATTTTCTAAATTTTATTTTTCATCACCTCTTTAGCCTCATTTTATCATCATGAATTTAATATTTTAGGATAATACAAATTTGAATCCAATAAACATGATGAGTCTTACCCACCCCAATAGGTTTCCCCAAAAATAGTTTGTGGCTTCCACTTTAGATGAAAGCAATGTGTACATTGCCATTGTCACTATCAATTATGGGACTCCTCATTCATCATCAGTTCTTAATCCTCTTTTCTGCTTAGAATATGAGCTTGAATTAGAGTATATGCCTAAAATGATCTTCTTCATTAACTAATTTTCTCAACATAGAGGAATGGACCCTTCAACCATATATAATCTGATGATAGGTGCTTAAGTAGAATAATCTCTTTCACCCTCCCCTACATTAACTCACAGATTTTGGGGTGAAACTTTCTTTAATTCTCAATATTTCCCTTATATTTTGACTCTTTTACACACCATGACCTATTCTTCTATGACCTCTTCAACCTTTATTCCATGTATCTCCACTAACATGGTAGGTTCAACATCTAGTGGACCTTTTTTCAAGACCCTCCTCTTCAATCAAGCCATTAGTGCTTCTTTTTATTCTAATGCTGACCATTCCACTAGTACATATTTTGATAATCATGCTACTAGTGCATCCTTTTCTACCAATTCTTCTCACACCATTAGTGTCGTGCATGCCACTACTCATAGTGCAACCCAAGCCACTAATATCAATACAAGTGATTCACATGTTGTGCACACTAATCAAAATACTTCCCAAATTCATCAACTCTTTTAGTAAAATCTCAATCAAATTGACATTTTTCAAACCAATAATTCTAATCAAATGATGTAGATGCAAAATCATCTCATTCACTTTCAAAATCAACCCCAACAGGTTCCAAGGGGAGCATAAAATCTAAATTCCCCCTACCCCCCTTAGGGATTCTCATGGTAACCTCATTCCTCAACCACCCCTCATTAATAAAATGATCAAGCATATCCAAAACCTCTTATACCTCAAATTTCTAATATTGACATAGGAGGTATCACACTTACCATTAATTATAATGGGTCCACAGATCCCACATTACATTTAAAAACATTGACAATCTCTATAAAGATTGGTTCAAACTTAATACCTTTGTTGCTACCAATATATTAGCTAAAATACTCTATGGAGATCCTTTAGATTGGTATAATCAACTCAAATCCCATTATATCACTAGTTTGAAAGATCTAGTTAACTCCTTAGTAAAAGAGTTTCAAACTAATTATCTCCCTGAGAATACCTTTGCTTACTTCATAAATTGTAAGTAACTTGAAATTGAAATAACATGAGCTTTCATCAAATGATGGAAAAACTTGTCTAATACATGTGAGCATAACATGGCAGATGATAATCTCTTTCATCTATTCACTAATGCTCTCTACCCTAAGTTGCAATATCAGGTCAATACTCTTTCTCCAAGAACTTTAAAAGAATTCTTTCACCAAGTTAGGCACCAAGATGTTCTCGTGCGTCAATTTAAACCATCATAACCTCCTTTGGGCACACGCATGCTCATTAAAAAACAAAAACCATCATGCTAATAATGATGGTATCACCAATACTTATGACACTATTCACAACATTCAAGCTATCGATCCCACTAACGTTGTGGAACATGCTTCCCTCCAAACAACACTCTTAATCCTACATTTTCCCAAATAAACAACATTAATGTCCACAAACCATTATCCTTAGTTGAGATTCAAAAGCATATTGTAAGGCCTCTACCATGATATCTTGACCCCACTCATCCTATGAAATCATGGTATGATCCAACTAAATTTTGTTGGTTTCATGCAAGTTGGGGCCACTCTCACGAGACTTATAGACAATCATGTAATCTAGCTATAGATTTTATTATTGGCCTAAACTTTGATCATGAATTACTCATTCATAAGCGCCAATAAACATATGTCATATCCTTTAAATCTCATGAAACACAAAACAAAAATAAAGCTTTAACCAAGCTAATGTTCACCTTGCCATATAAAGATCCTTTTACTAATCATCAAGATATCAATGACAAGCCTACTCCTTCCACAAATGATGTTAAAAGTCTTATAGACCTCACTAGTGAATAAAATGTGATAAATATGACCAACATATGAAGGGTAGTTTCTTTTATTGATTCTACTCCAACACACACACATCAAACCTCTCGAACATTTTGCATCATTCAAGATTCTTCCCCATCTCATCTAATAGAGTGGGGGAAAGAAAACCTTATATCTTTTCAATAACCACTTCCAACATCTCAACTAGATGATACCTCTCATGCTATCTCTACCATTCCCCCACCATCTACACACATTGACAACTTTCCCCAACCTTCTAATAGTATTTCTTCAACTCAATCATAAAAAATAACTAAATATACTATCTCACCATCTAAAAATAATCAACCTATTTGTCCTCAAACTAAACTAACTACATCTTACCAACACAAGTTTGAATGCACTTCCAATCCTCCTTCCCAAGAACTCCTACAACATTACATACCCCTATCTAGTAGTCCCCTCATGGATTATGATGAATGGGACCCCATAGAAGAAATTTCTTATCTCCTATCTTAAATACCCTTCTTAGAACTAATGTGAACCTCCCCCTATCATCACAACCATTTGATTCAATTATTATTTGAAATGAACATCCCTTGTCCTCCCCTAGTAGGACATGAAGCTACCTTATTTGGGTCTGAAGATAGTATACTACAACAATGCAAAGAGATGTCCATACATGTTGATGAAACAATGGAAACTTATCTTTTCCTTATGTTTCCTATCGCTTCCATGATTCCAAATGAGATTCCACTTCATGCAGATGATCCTCCACTATTTATTAACATCTAAATCAGTGATATCCAAGTTAAACGTACTTTGATTGATGAGGGTTCAGGTACTTACATCACCTCCCTCAATTTCATTTAAACTCTTGGATTTTCTGAGTGCAATCTTAAGTCCACACGTAATACATGTAAAGGTTATGATAGAAGTCAAATGCATCCTTTAGGATACGTGTGGATTCTTATTAGCATCCTGCCTGCCACCATTCAAGTAAAAGTTATGATATTTAACTTTCCTCTTTCTTATAACATCTTGATTGGTAGACCTTAGAATCATCCTATGAGGGATATTATTTTATTTGTCTTCCAATACAACAAATTCTCCCATAATGGTGTTATCTAAAAGATTCAAGGAGATACAAACCCTTAAAATTTCAAACAATTCCAAAAATGTGGTGTCTTTAAAATTCTAACCCTTGAACCCTTACCCAGTATCCCATTTATAGAATCTCAGTGTTTCAATTATATTGTCAATTATACCCAAGGCTATAATGGTCACCCAAAACTCAATGGGAACATACCACCTAACCTCCTCGATTCTGATGATGATGAGTCAGATGAGATCAACATCAAGATCAAAACTTCATATCTATCCCCTCATCTCATCACCTAGCTTCTACCATCTTTGAAGTCATGCCCCCATCAAACTCCTATCAATGGCATACCCATGGTCTTAACCAAGAATAATCATTTTATTCATCATATAAATTCAAACAAAAATATCATACCTACCTACACCATTGACCTACATACACTCGATTATGATGATGGTTATACTTTAGATGATCCATTTCTAAGACGATTTGTACAAGCTATAGATACCAAGATTATTTGGTATTAGACTTATTTATTTCAGTGTTTTCATTTGTATTTTTATGTTCTTTATTTCATAGTGCCTAATTATAGTATTCTTCCTATTTTTCATAAGGTAGAGATGGAGTGATCGTATGGTACATTTTTGGTTTTAATAGAGCCTCTTAGAAGCATGCTGCTAGATACTAGGATCCTTCTAGTTTGCTTCCCCCAAAGATTCTAGCAACTACTTTTAAGCCTTTTATACATCTTGCTTCACCCTCAGTTGAGCCTAGTCCAGTTTCTACTCCTACTCTACCTTTAGCTGAGCCTCATCATGTATCTAATTCTGCTTTACCTTCAGATGAACCCTATCTAGTCTCTACAACAGCCCCTTGTCTCCTTGGTGATGGCCTTCTTCCTCTACCATAGCTTGATCCCCTACTCGCCCAATAGGTCGATCAACCTTAATATGACACTTATAAGTTGTCAGTCATTAGACTAGAGACTACTAGTTATATCAACCTTCTTAGGCTTCTACTTATACCTATTTCGTTAGTAGACCCCAAAAGTCTACTAACAAGCATATTTGTTGCTTCCATGGAATAGATAATCATTATTCCACCTATTTTCAAAATCTTCGACAATATACTGACTCATTGCATCCTACTCTTCCCCAGCCCAAAAATAAGGCTATACCTCCTCCCAGGTTGCTACCTGAGTATCTCCCAAAACATGGGGATGTATATTGTCTTTGGCACTAGTGTGGAACCCATCATACTAATGGTTTCCACATTCGACAACAACACCTTCATGATCACCTTATGATGAATCATGCATCTGTTATTCCTCCTCCCACATGTCACCCCCGTAAGAAGGATCTTCATTGTTCATTTGTGGTTCCTTCTTCTCCACCTATGGCTCCTTCCCTATCGATAGTGCCACCTTCTTATCCTTCAGATACCATTCTTATTTCAACATCTATTCCCTTCTTCAGTAATTTATGCATAGGAACCCTCATGAACATGATCCCTCAGCTATGCTTACATTTTCTATTAAGGAGATTCAGCAAGAGGTCTTTTCACAACTTTCCCTGAGGATAGATGAGACTCTAGTTGCTGTTAGGATCCAGCTTCACAAAGATATTTCAAATGTCATGGATAATATTTATGGATAAACTTAACAATATTTGTGAACATAACATGGTGTTCCTTCACTTTATTCATCATTATGATCTTGGATTGGATTTGTGATCCACATTTATATATCTTATATCATTTGACCATGTGACAAATCTAGTTTCACTATCTATTTCACATAAATCTTTATATTGTGCATTTTTTGTTGTATATGGTTTCACTTTCTTTCATCTTTTCTTATGGCTTCTTTTCATTCTTTCCATGATTACATCCTTATATTTATGAGTTCATTTCTTCCATGGATGCCTTTATCTTTTCTAATGATTATTGGCTACCTTATCTCAATAACTCGGATAATTATTATTGTGACTTGGTTATACAAACCTTGATCTCCTTAGTAATCTTTTTTTACCATGTGATATGTTATCAAAAAAGATGCCTCATTGTAATTTTATTTTACCGATCCACTTTGGATCTCCCTTTATTCCTTCATCTCTTTTCGCATACTAAGCATACATATGGTTAAAACTTGAGATAACATATTGGTTCATAGGTAAGCCTAAGTGTTTAGTCAGTCATATCTTTGGATACTTAGCTTCTTTTAACGAAATTATAAAGTTCAATCATGTGTATCACTTCTATCACGCATGTTGGTTATTCCGAATCCGTATGGAGGAGGAATCATAAAATCCATAAACTTTAAAATCCAAATCATTTAAACAAAATATAATAATACAAAAGGCAACATAAAAAATTTAAAATTCAAATCAAACTAAAAGACATGATTCATAACACATATCCTTTTTATAATCGAATCTCAAACTCCATAGTTGGTCTTCACAATAGAGTCGAGGTCCATTGGGGTGCGGTAGGCCAATAGATAAAGGAGAATAAAAATATATTATAGTGCTACCTACTTTCTCACACAAGTACCCAATCTTCACAATAGACTGACATTTCTATAAGAGGTCCTGAGGAATGGGGAATATGTTGTGAGAAGGTAGGTCTATTTTACTTTTCTCGTTCATATAACTAGCATGAGTTGATCTTAGTATCTTACTTATTTTCTATACAACTTTATGGTTATTATGAATAGGTATCATTTTTATTTTGATAGTCACTGGACTCTTAGTATCTTTCCTGTGTACCTATAATGCCTCTTTTTTCCTAAGGTCTTCTCATAAACCGCCTATGTCATGATTTTTAATTCCCTCTTTCATTTACAACATTCCTAATATTTCTCCGTGAGAAATATTGTTTTGTTAACTAATCATTCCCCCTAGGGTTTCCCTTGGTGATTTGCAGTGTAAGACCATGGGTAGGACCAGGTCTTCCTCACAAATTACCACATTAAAACCATCTTTTAAAATCATTCCCATCATTGTTTCCACCTCATTGGTGTTCCCTTTGTGAGTTGTAGTGTAATACCATGGATAAGACCGGGTCCTCCTCACAAAATATTCCAATACCCAAGTCACAATGATATTACATATGTTAAATTTGAGATAAGTAGTGTTCGATTATGAGTTACATGTCATTGACATGCTCCCCATCTTCATTTAGTATGTGTTATGCTTAATTTATTAATCTTTCACTTTTATCTTCTTATTTTCTAATTGCATGTATGCTTACAACCATTTTATTAAACTTTCCATACTTTCCATTTTGAATTAGTGTGATTAATTTAATTTCATTTTACAATTTTGTCTTTCTTTTTATACTTCCCAACGTGATTCAGTATGATTGATTGACTTAATTGTTTTGTTTTTATACCATTGGTTTTTCATGTGTCTTCCATTTTATTACAATATTTTCATACTTCCCAACATGATATAATGTGATTTTTATTTGTTTTAATTTGGTGTAAATCTATTCTACATGGTTTTAATTTTTTTAATTTATTTTTACCATCTTTGGTTAATTATATTTAGTCATCTTTTATCATTTCACATTTTCCATCGTGATATAGTGCGCAGTACATTTATTTTTGATTACTTATACTTTTCCAAATCATCTTGCCTTTTTATTTTTGACCATGTATATGTATCACATAATGCTAGAAAATAAAACATACATTACGTATTTCTCATACCATATACAATAAAAGATAAATACATTTGCTAGAAATAAATATATCCATGCATCCACTTCCAAATCCAATTACAACTCATGAGATCAAAATGTCAAAATTATATATATATATATATATATATATATATATATATATATATATGTATGTATGTATGTATGTATGTCATGTGTTTTATAAAAAATACCAAATATAGTAGCTCCAACTCCAACGCTGGGCTCCATCATGTCTATCCTATGGCCTAACCACACTACCCATAGATGCTTGCGATTATCCCCTCCAAATAATGCATTGTAATGAGGTAGTTTAGGATCTAAATCCAACAACATGTCCCTATAGATTGGCCATTTAGGCATGTACTTGTCCTATCTAGATGGTGGTCACCATATGCATAGCTCTCCTATGTCAGGGACTGTCAAGCCTATGCCTCTCCTGCTTCAATCCCTGTCGATGGTTCTCGCCAATCACTGCATGTTTGTAGCTACCTCATGGCCTCTCCCACTAGTCTAAACTAGCTCACCTGGGATAGGGAAGATGGAACCACAAGATCATTTAATGTGTCAGGGTCATATGGTGACAACACCCCATCTAAAATGTCATGGTGTAAATTCATAACCATGGCTCTCTATCTGATCTCCTTTGTCACAAGATTTGCAAAACCAAAAACACATAAACATCAAATCACATATATATCTAAAATAATCTATCTACCATAATCCTAATGTACCTAATATCGTATATCAAAAACTTAAATCAAAATTAAAACATTTCTCACCAATGCTAGTGTCAGCGATCATGGTCTCTCCATCTACTCACCCATCGAGCACCTCCTCTATTAGTTGCCTCCACACGAGTGCAAACCTAAGAGTCCCCACTTGATCATGTTGTGATCTTCTCTTTAGGGGTCCCTCCATAGACCAACTATGTCCTAGAGTGGTCGTTAGGCCCCCTTGTACAACAGCTAGCATCTACATCTCCTCACGCCAATGGTACTTCCATCTTTGATGAGGATGTGGTGTTCATTATTTATTCTATTATGGAGCCTATTGTGCCCCCATATCGACATCCATCTCCTTTCCTCTTGATGGGTCCACTTCTACCTACTATCGTGCTTAATTAGTCTATGGTCTATCACGTTCAGACCTGATCACTGATATTTCCATAGGTACCCCTCCACCTCCCCTCCCTTTAGGATCTCTAGCATATCGTGCCCAATAATCAAGTAATACTAGAGGGACCACCAGATGGGAGAGTATAAGCTATCCAAATAATCATGCCACTATATGTGGCTCCACCCATGATGTGTAGTGCCTTGTGATCTACACCCATGCCAAGCCTATCGTAACAATTGACCAACTAAGCCATATAGAAACTATGTGCATGTAGGGATGCCACATGATATCCCCTCATGTGATTGTTTGTAATGCTGACACATGGGGCATGACTTATGTTACATGGTTTTATCTCAATCTTAAGACCTGAGGCAACCTATCATCGACCACATGGGGCAACCCAATCAATCGATACATGGAGAAATTCTCATATATCCATGCACTCAATAAAATCATAGGTCCCATGTGTTAGATTGTGGAGCTAAAAGCTTCAACTGGTGCAAACATGGAGGAGGTTGCTGAGTTCCAGGGAGACCGGCGTCGGCAGGGTGCAGTGCAGAAGGCAACCAACATCGGCAGGTGTGAGCTGAAGACAACTGACATCGGCAGGAGGTCGGCCGACGTCGGTCACCTCCAGGCAGACAGGGATCGAAGTCGGTCGCCTGTGTGTTTCAAAACTGTTCGTTGCATGAATAGTTAGTTAGTTAAACTGAGTGTTTGCATGTAAAGGCTAATTATAGTCTTGAGTTACGTGTCTAATTATTGTAATTAAGATAGTCTAATTATTGTAAGCGTGAGATCTATATATGGACTCATGGGCTGTATTGTAAAAGTGTGCTAGAGAGTAAGAGAGCTAAATAAGCTCCTTCTGAGAGAAGAGAGCAATGGGGTGTTCCTCCTAGTTCTAAAGGGTGTAGAGAGATCTATAATGGTGAGTAAGGTCTAGTGATTTGCAGGTAGCAGCAGAGAGCAAGAGATCTACTTGGAGTATGGTTGTGTACTTGGTGCACTGGCAGCGTGTTACTGACTGGTGGAGAGGTGAACATCAATTCTGTATTGGAGTTGATTGTTGGGACCGAGAGAGAGAGGGAAGAAGGTCTTGAGGTGTGGCGAGCCTTTGAGGTGGAAGAAGAAGTGGCATCTTTTTTATTGTATTTTCTTCTGAGTATTTAATACAATTGTGTATTGTCTCTCATATTCCTGTGTTGTTTCATATTTCTATTTACTTGTTACTTCTGGTTAAATTCCATGTTTAGTTGCTAATACAAGAGTTAATCATATATGTGCTCTTATTGGTGGAGCAAGATCCTGACAAGTGGTATCAGAGCCTAGGTTGTAGGTTCAAGAGTTGATACCAACAAGTGGTATCAGAGCTTTTGGTTGGGTTGACTAACAGGTGGTTCAGATCTGGTAGTGTTTTTTATTATAGGTCACTCTCAGGGGTTTCAAATTGAGTGGGAGTATAGCAATGGCAGAAAAAAGTAAGCTACGAATAGAGAAACTGAATAGCACGAATGGTCTGATTGATGGAAATAAAGAGCAGGTAAAGAAAGATTGTTGGTCGGTAGAAGATCAGCGTGTAGAAGTAGATGTTACAGGTGACGTTGCACAGGTTGCTCTAGATAAAGTAGAATCTTTGTTTACAGATTATTTTGCCTCTTTCCATGCAGCCCGAAATAGAGCATCTTTTCATGGGTATGTCTTTGGAGACTTTGGACAGATTTATTTAGGGGTTGGAGAGCCTTGTCAGATGATTGACAAAGGGGAAGTGAAGCTGAAATTGCAGGTGGATAACACACGGGTGGTGAAGGAAGTCATGCAAGGGCCAGTCTTGGAGATGAGTCTAATTTCTTCAAGAAATTTGGGTGATGGAAGATGCACTATAACTCTCACAGCGGATGCACTTGAATTAGATGGTGGTAATAAAGTAGGTATCTTTTATCTATCTACTTATATTGCTGATTCACCTTCTGTTGCAGAGATGTGGCTTCGTATTCTTAGTCACATATGTAGGAGGGGAATGCATGTTTTTAAGTGGAAGTCAGATATCTTTGACAAGTTTAAGAACTGGAAAGCCTTGGTGTTTATGGAGGAGATGGCGGACAAAGATCAGCTGAGGAGACTGAATTATTTTGAGCAGGGCTGTGTTGATATGGACAAGGGTTTTGACCCAAAAGGAGCTCGCGGGAAGAAATTATCACTCACAGGCGAACACAGGTACCGGCGTCGAT
This sequence comes from Torreya grandis, assembly GCA_037957365.1. Lineage (NCBI taxonomy): Eukaryota > Viridiplantae > Streptophyta > Pinopsida > Cupressales > Taxaceae > Torreya > Torreya grandis. The sequence continues at coordinate 4,949,405 of JARHVA010000384.1, forward strand.
CAGACAGTAATCGACGTCGGCAACAGGAAGACCGACGTCGGTCATAAAGGAATTGACGTCGGCAAAATGGATATCGGCATCAGCCAGGGAAATGATGTCGGCAGTCAGGGTCAGTGCAGGGAATCGACATCGATCGGGAGTAGACTGGGAGATGGCCGAGATCGGTCACTGGAACGGATGTTGGGTGGACAGCAAGCTGTCAAGGAGTCTCAAACACCCATATGGAGGTCAGAAAGGGTAAGTGAACCTCATATTCGTTGTTCACCTTCTTTATATTGCTTACTGATGGTCAAGAACTAGGAAGATGGAAGAAGCAATGCAGGTAGAATCCGGAAATAGTGGGAACTTGGCATGGATGAGGAGTGAGTCTTTGGAGAAAAACCAAATAGGTATTTGTTGGTGGAGTTGTCAGCTGGAAGAAAGCACTGGATGAGGGACGGATTCCCAAGTTAAAGAAGAGAGTGGATGGATACGTGAGACAGAAGGCCAAGGTATATGGTATTAAGGTAGCTGCAGGACAGTGGTACATGGTTTGACAGGTGGATGACTAAGCATGGCTTCAGTCAATGTCAGTGTAACTATTGTGGTTTTATCTTTACCAGGTGGATGATGAGTCGCGACATTATCCTATTACTGTATGTGGATGGTATACTAGTTATAGGTTCAGAGATACAGGGTTTTGTTGAGCTAAAGGTAAGGTTAGTTCAGAGGTATGTCATGAAGAATTTGGAGTAGCGAAATTATTTGGCATAAGAGACATGGAGATCTGGTCTCCAGTGGGAGCTGATGTGAAGACGGTGTTGGTGGGATTCAATATGCAGGATGCAGAATCGAAAAGCACACCAAGGGCTGGATAGTTCAAGCTGAGCTTAGAACAGGGTTCAAAATCACATGAGGTCTAGTGTAGACTTGAGTTTTCCCAAGCAGTGGGAGTTGTCAGAAAGTTTGGAGCGAATTCGGGGAAGGAGTACTGGAGGGCAGTTAAGTGGATTCTCAGGTATCTGAGAGGGACTAGCAGCAGGTCGACATGTATGCAGGATCAAGGTCTTCACTACATAGAGTTGTAGGTTCATATGTGGTAGATTACTTGGTTGATAGGAAAGGCATCACAGGGTGTGTGGTGGGTGGTCTTCAAGATCAAGCTTGAAGAGGGATACAAGACAGGAAATGAATTAGACGGTGTACAGGTATAGTTGCAGCTGTTTATCTCTAAGTGGGAGATTGTTAGGTTGTGGAGCTAAAAGCTTCAACTGGTGCAAACATGGAGGAGGTTGCTGAGTTCCAGGGAGACCAGCATCGGTAGGGTGCAGTGCAGAAGGCAACCGACATCGGCAGGTGTGAGCTAAAGACAACTGACATCGACAGGAGGTCGGTCGACGTCGGTCACCTCTAGGCAGACAGGGACCGACGTCGGTCGCCTGTGTGTTCCAGAACTATTCGTTGCATGAACAGTTAATTAGTTAAACTGAGTGTTTGCATGTAAAGGCTAATTATAGTTTTGAGTTGGGTGTCTAATTATTGTAATTAAGATAGTCTAATTATTGTAAGCGTGAGATCTATATATGGACTCATGGGCTGTATTGTAAAAATGTGCTAGAGAGTAAGAGAGCTAAATAAGCTCCTCCTGAGAGAAGAGAGCAATGGGGTGTTCCTCCTAGTTCCAAAAGGTGTAGAGAGATCTACAATGGTGAGTAAGGTCTAGTGATTTGCAGGTAGCAGCAGAGAGCAGGAGATCTACTTAGAGTACGGTTGTGTACTTGGTGCATTGGCAGCGTGTTACTGACTGGTGGAGAGGTGAACATCAATTTTGTATTGGAGTTGATTGTTGGGACCGAGAGAGAGAGGAAAGAAGGTCTTGAGGTGTGGCGAGATTTTGAGGTGGAAGAAGAAGTGGCATCTTCTTTATTGTATTTTCTTTTGAGTATTTAATACAATTGTGTATTGTCTCTCATATTTCTGTGTTGTTTCATATTTCTAGTTACTTGTTACTTCTGGTTAAATTCCATGTTTAGTTGCTAATACAAGAGTTAATCATATATGTGCTCTTATTGGTGGAGCAAGATCTTGACACCATGGTCTTTTGCCCTTTAGACAACATCCCATACGTATCACGCATGAGTTGGACCCAGATGATAGCCCCAAAATCATATAGTGCTCCCTAATCCAATATGGACTGGCATAAGGCTATCACATACAACTATACTTTGCCATCTGACTTGTGACACAACACTCATGTTATCACAAGTCTTATCACCACCTTATGGATGTTCAGAATGGTAGTAATATAATTGTCAAACAATATCATCCTTAATCTAGGGTGAATCCTATCCGAGTAGGTAGCCCACTGGGCTAATGCTCATCTCTCATCCTCATCTTATGGTGTATCAATAATCACTGATTGTTTTGCCTATCAGAAGTTCAAGCAATACATGGACATCTGCCAAAGTGATATCCACCTCAATGGTGTCCAGATCCACCTCCCATCAAAAAGTGTTGGTCAACTATTCCTATGCTCTTAGGAACATGACAATGAGATCAACACTCAAAGGGATCCATCTTATCTCCATGATGGTGTAAAAATCTAGGGCAACCAATCAAGCCCTAACCAATCTATCAAATGATCCAACAAATTTGGTAGCCATTGTAGATATCCAATTCCTAACATAATTTGTGTTGAAATTGTTAACCTTACTCGAATTGCACTCAAATGCACATTTTAGGTTAAAATCCATAAAATGCCCTAAATGGTTTGAACTTGTCGCTTACAAGTGCCAATTTTTAACAAAGTATCCCTAAATAGGGCAATGCATTTTATGGGTAATCTAACTTTGATCGAATCATTTTGAATCAAAATGACAATTTTGCCATTTAGTGCTCTGGATCACTCTTTTCTTCTAATTCATTGGTACACATCATGTAACTTTGTTATTTGTTGTTGGCAACATCTTAAATAGGAATATGGTTCCAATGCATCTAGCGTCACCTTCAATTATTCTCGAGTCAAATTATGACCCAGTAATAGGACTTTCTGACTATTTTGATTAATTGAGGGCTGTCAGGGAAGTCCAAGAACAAGCACACCTCTGTTCTGATTCCTCTTGTTGGATCTTGCTCCTCAGAAAGAGCACAGTATGATTACCAAATATAAGCAATTATAAATGCGGAAATAACCAGAAACACAAATAGCTAGAATTCACCAATAGCACAGAATATGAGAGATAATACACTATCTTGTATTAACACTTTACAGAAAAGAATACAACAAAGAGCCGCCACACTCTTTCACCTTACAGAGGTTTGCCACACCTCAAGTGTATAGTAATTCTTCTCACACAACACTCTCCTACACAAAAAAGGTCCCAACAACCAACTCACAAACAGAATTGGTGTTCACCTCTCCAATTAGTCAGTAATAACCCTGCCAGTTCACCAAGCACTCAAAAATACTTCAAGTTGATCTCCCATGAACCTGCAACCTGCAATTCAACAGACCATACTCACATGTAGATCCCCTATGAGCTTGCAACAACCTGCAACTCAATGATCTTACAATGGAAGCAACTTACTTGCCTTCTTTTCTATCTCATGCCTTAATTACAATACATGCCAATGGGTCTATAAATAGATCCCTAACTCAAACACTAACTTAGACTCTTAATTTAGATAATTATCCTCGCCACCAAAGACTCTAACTGGCCTTTACATGCAAACACTTCATTCACTTAACTAACTGTCTGTGTAACGAGCAGTTCTGGAACACACAGGCGACCGACGTCGGTCCCTGCTAGTCTGGTTCTGTCGACGTCGGCCGACTCCCTGCCGTCGCCGGTGGCCTTCTGCACTGGTCACGATCGACGTCGGTCCTGCTGCCGATGCTGGTGCTCCTGGATCTCAGCAACCTTCCTGTTCCACCTGTTTGCAAAGAGTTGAAGCTTTTAGCTCCACAACTCAATAATCTCCCACTTGGAGATAAACAGCTGCAACCTGTACCTGTACCTGTACTTAGTCTAGTTTGTTCTCTTGGCTTTGTATCCCTCCTCAAGACCACTCTTGAAGACCAACCACCACAAATCTGCAGTGTAAAACCTGTCATCCAAATCACCTAGCACATCCACATCTACAAACCATGTAAAAAATAACCTGAACCTGCATAGCATGTGCCCCTGCTACTAGTCCCTATAAGAATCCACTGAACTGTCCTCCAATGGTTCTCTCCCGAATTGGCTCCAACTTGTGACAACTCCCACTACTTGGGAAAACTCAGGTTTAGTACATACCATGCACTCAACCTCATTATGTGAATCAAGACACCTGTTCATAGAACTGTCCAACCATCGGCGTGCTAACCGATTTCACACAATCATCCTGAAACAAAGTCAACATATGACCTACCATGTCTCTAGAACACACTCATGCCAAAGAATCTTGCTACTCCCAGATTCTTCATGACAAACACCTGAACTAGCTTTACCTTTAGTTCAGCAATACCTGTATATGTAACCCTGCAACAAGCACATCATACAGAAATAGGATAGTGTAGCTAATACTATCCAACTTGGTAAAGAAAAACACAATGATCAAACCTCCATTGCCCTGCGACTAATACAAGACCATATACCCTGATCTTCCATCTCACGTATCCATTTCCGCTCTTCTTTATCCTGAACATCCATTCGTCTCTCAGTGCTTACATCCAGCTGGCCACTCTACCCAAAACACCTGTTTGGTTCTCTTCCAAGGAATTACATCCTCATCCATGCCTAGCTCCCACTATTTCCTGGATCTACCTGTTTTGCTTCTTCAACAACTTCTTGGTCCTGTGCCATAAGTGAGTAACAAGTAGTGTAAAGAAGGGAAATGACGAATTTAAGAACTTACTTACACCTTCAGTCCTCCATATGGGCGCTTGAGACTCCATGACAGCTTGCTGTCCACCCAAAATTCATCTCAGTAACCGATGCCGGTCACATCTCAGTCTGCAGACGACCGAAGTCGGTTTCCTGTGACTGCCACCTTGCCGACGTCGGTTTCCCCTGGCCGATGCCGGTCAATATCTGCCCTGAGTCACCGACGTCGATCTACACATAGCCGACGTCGGTCCCTGTCTGGACGCTGATGCCGGTTTTCCTACCGACGTCGGTCTCTGTGTTTTTCTTGTGAGACCTGACTTTTTCTCGCGAGCTCTTTTTAGATCAAATCCTTGTCCAAATCACCCTTGCTCTGCTCAGAATTCTTCTGCATCTTGTGCTGAACTCTGTCCGTCACCTTCTCCTTGAAAACCAAGGCTTTCTTATTCTTGTCACTAACATCGGGTTCCTCAAGAAACGTTACCTTCTTCTTCTGCATACAGAAACCACGATCCATACCTTCCAAATCCGAAAGCATATCCTTTGACTCAAGAACAAGCATCTCCTTCTTGTCTATGTGACCAAGCCTATCAAGCCACATCTCTGAATCTACAGCTGAAATAGAAAACCCAGAAAGAGAATCAGTAGTACAAATAGATAGATAAAGCGTACCTACTTTCTTACCTCTAGCTACAACAAGTGTACCCTTGGTAACCTTCCAAGAGTCCGCTGTGAGAGTTACTGTGCAACCCTCATCACCCAAACTTCTGACAGAAATCAAATTTCGCTCCAGAACTGGGACATGCATGACTTCTTTTAACACCCATGTGTTACCTATCTGCAGTTTCAGCTTCACTTTCCCTTTGCCAACAATCTGACAAGGCTTACCTCCCCTACATAAATTTCTCCAAAATCTCCCTGGACATACTCATGAAAAAATTCTCTATGTGGGGATGCATGAAAAGAGGCACCAGAATCTAAAACCCAAGATTCTACTTTATCCAAAGAACATACCAGAGCATCTCGTGCAGCATAATCTGCAACATCTGCTTCTTCTTCATGTTCTTCATGCTGATCTGTACCCGATCTACAATCTCTCTTTAAGTGCCCTTGCTTTCCACACTTCCAGCAGGTTATTCTGCCATACCTGGACTTGGATCTCTTGCCTGTCTTGGACCTTGATCTCCCATGCTCTATCTTATCTCTTTGCCTTCCTCTGCCTTCAACACTCAAAGCATTTCCTGATGATTCACCTGTGCTATTCTTGCGTATATCTTCATTCAAGATCACACTCACAACATCATCCACTTTTAAGACTTTTGAAGGAGACACAATATTAGAAACTGCCATTACCAAACCTTTCCAACTTTCAGGTAATGAACACAAGATTAAGAGAGCTCTAATTTCATCATCAAATATAATATTGACTGAACTTAGCTGGTTTACCAAACCATGAAAATCACTAAGATGGCTATGAACAGATCCACCTTCTAACATCTGCAAATTAAATAAACGCTTCATAAGAAATACCTTATTAGAAGCGGAGGGTTTTTCATATAAATTTGCCAAAGATTCCATCAACTCTATCGTTGTCTTACACTGTGATAAGCTGGAAATCACAGATGATGCAAGACTCAATCTAATAGATCCTAGAGCCTTCCGATCAAGAACCTCCCATTCTTCATCTTTCATATCCGAGGGTTTGCAAATAACCCCTCCCAACGGTAAGTACAAATCTTTTTGATACAGATAATCCTCAATCTGCATCCTCCACAATTGGTAGTTCTTACCATTAAACTTTTCCATCCATAGCTTACTATCTTCTGTCATTGCTCAACTCCCACTCAAACAGAAACCCTGTGAGTACCTGTAATCAAAACACACTAACCAGATCTAATCCAATCTGTTAGTATCCCAACCAAAAACCTCTGATACCACTTGTCAGGGAAGTCCAAGAACAAACACACCTCTGTTCTGATTCCTCTTGTTGGATCTTGCTCCTCAAAAAGAGCACAGTATGATTACCAAATATAAGCAATTATAAATGTGGAAATAACCAGAAACACAAATAGCTAGAATTCACCAATAGCACAGAATATGAAAGACAATACACTATCTTGTATTAACACTTTACAGAAAAGAATACAACAAAGAGCCGCCACACTCTTTCACCTTATAGAGGTTTGCCACACCTCAAGTGTATAGTAATTCTTCTCACACAACACTCTCCTACACAAAAAACGGTCCCAACAACCAACTCACAAACATAATTGGTGTTCACCTCTCCAACTAGTCAGTAATAACCCTGTCAGTTCACCAAGCACTCAAAAGTACTTCAAGTTGATCTCCCATGAACCTGCAACCTGCAATTCAATAGACCATACTCACATGTAGATCCCCTATGAGCTTGCAACAACCTGCAACTCAATGATTATACAATGGAAGCAACTTACTTGCCTTCCTTTCTATCTCATGCCTTAATTACAATACATGCCAATGGGTCTATAAATAGATCCCTAACTCAAACACTAACTTAGACTCTTAATTTAGACAATTATCCTCGCCACCAAAGACTCTAACTGGCCTTTACATGCAAACACTTCGTTCACTTAACTAATTGTTCGTGTAACGAGCAGTTCTGGAACACACAGGCGACCGATGTCAGTCCCTGCTAGTCTGGTTCTGTCGACGTCAGCCGACTCCCTGCCGTCGTCGGTGGCCTTTTGCACTGGTCACGACCGACGTCGGTCCTGCTGCCGATGCCGGTGCTCCTGGATCTCAGCAACCTTCCTGTTCCACCTGTTTGCAAAGAGTTGAAGCTTTTAGCTCCACAACTCAACAAGGGCCAATTTACAAATAATTACATAAATGTTGATTAACCTTATTTAAGGCTAATTAATCCAAATTAAGGGCTTAAGTGGATTTTCTATGAGAGTTGTTGAATATTTATTTTTGAAAATTGATTCTTATTATCTGCATCACCTAGTGACATCATCTATAGGGTGGCATCCATCATACCATAAGTGCATAAAATATCAAGATTATGGGTCACCCATGCCTAGTTAATGCCTCCCATGCCTCTTCAATGCCCCTTCTTCTAAGGTCATCTTGAAGATATTTATGGATTTAACTCCATATATTAGGATTATCCTCAACGACACATCTCAATCTTGAGATGGATGGTTCAGGTTGATTCTGACCAATCTCAAAAATCTATAAATAGAGAGGCCATGGACATCATTTCTAAGCTATTTTGGTGCAAAGTTATTATGCTCAAATATCTTCAAAGCTTAAACATTGCAAACTTATAATACTAAATTGGTTCCACAAAGCTTCATTTATAGGCTTGTTTAGTGGTTTACAATTAAGAGCCTAGGTTTTATGGAGTGTTCTTGAGGCATTGGAGGAGCTCACCACCATTTTTGACAAAGACAAGGATGTTTGATCAAGGGAGAACATGTTTTTGAGCCACATGAGTATGGTGAATCCATTTGGTAAGGTAATATGGTGTTGTTTTTTTTCATTTATTTCTTGCTATCCTTTGTAATTCCCATAGGAATAGATAGGCTTGGTTAGTTAGTTATTTATGCATGTTTCATGGTTTATGGACTAATGCTTGACTAACTTGCTTTGTAATCCTCTCTAGAGCCATGATGTATCTACAAAGCAACAATATCTCTAACATATTTACAAAATATCAAACAACAAAGGATGTATCAGATCTCCATGTCATAAATATTTAAAGTACATTCTTAAAAATTCACAAATTAACTACTTCATCAGCTGGTTTGATTTAGTTTCTTATGTTTTCTGATTTTTCTACATAATCAACCCATTGAATATAAAATTGGCCCTGTACCCATCTTGCTAAACAAAATCAGCCCATTTGATACTAAATTGGATTTTTTTCTTTCAGACTAAATTAACCTATTTGATACTCAATCGACCGTCTCTCAATTATAGCATACTACATTGGCCATCTGGTATACAATCAAAACTCTTTAAAAAATTATATCTAACATTTGTTACCAACTACATTGGCCCTCTAATACACATTTGACCTTCTTTTCCTTTTAGACTACATTGACCTACTGCTATGCAGTCGGCCACCTTTAACAATACTATATTGGCCCAATGTTATGCAGTCAACCCCCTATCTTCCACTTGCTTTATGAATTGAGTTAACCAAGTCAACTCTATTGTTTCACTATGATGAATTTTTTTATCATTTACCATAAATACCTTAGGCATTTATTGGTCTAACTTATTTCTACCCAGTACCCTATCCTACCCTTAGTCTACCTAAAAAAATCTTAGGGTCAATTTTAGTGGCTAGATTTTGCTTATCAGTCAATTTTATATATCTAGCTAAATTTTAATTAAAATTACTCAACAAATTTGAAATTCATAATTGCTTACCTATGCTATATCCGCCAGACATCCTCCCTATATCAGTTGTCATCTCCTTACCATGATGGATCTCTAGTCTCAAACTAGGTCTCTCAGATCTTTATTTTTTCAGAATAGTAAAAATAACAAATGAATTATTTTTACCCTATTTATATTTACTATTCAAATTTATTTACTTGTTAAATATTTACTACCAGATTCTATTTTTCAACCATATCTTTATTTCTACTAGATCTTTTTTTAATAGTAAGATATTCTAAAATCCTGACATTATAGAGATTTTTTTCACATATTACATGTACATTTTGTAGAAAAAAATATTTTCTCTTTTTCATTAATCTATACAGGTTCGCCTAATATTCTCTACATTGGACACCTTCACATTTCTTTCACTCTATTCCTTATCTACAACACTAAAGTAAGTAAAGGTATGCATTTTTCACTTTTGTCTTTTTATTTATCTTACATACTTATTACTTTAATTTATTCGGCTTTAACATTATGTGTTACTATATTTTTTCTCAAAGCACCATCCCTTGTTGAACTTGAGTGACACGAGATGAGCTTCGAGTGATGCATATGTATATACATAATATTTTCAAACTTTATCGATTACTGATGCTTTCTCTTGAAATAACTTGTCGAGTCTCAATTTCTCTAGGTGTACACATTAAAGGGTGTACTAGGAAAGAAGTGGGCATATCATTAGTGCTTCACAAGATTGTTATCCCTTATACCACCACTTGTTATCAATCCAACCATCTCCTAAACACTTCCTTAAGCCTTATCTCCTCTCTTGTAGACTCCTCCAAGCATTCACCACCTTACTTATTCCCTTCCCAAGCCTAAAACCCTTTTTGATAGTTTACGTTACACTGTTGGCCGCATCAACCCTGTATTCAATTTGATAAAACATGTTAATAGTCTAGGTCAAATCATGGCTGACCTAGACTGAGACCTAATTTAGTTTGTTAAATAACAATACAAAATCAATTGGGCTGACCCTATTGGCTAAACTTTCCAAAAGGTTTAGGGTTAGATTTAGCTATATATACACATCCATTTCCATCATTTAGAGAGAAGAGAAGAAAAGTATTATATTAAGCATCTTCTTATTGATCTTGTCTTCTGGATAAGTCTTTTGGATGCATAAAGAAGTTGTGTATCCTAGAGATTACTTATCCTTGTTATCCTTACATACCACGACAACCTCTTGCAAAGCACCTTGGCCAAAGGAGAGGTTGAGGCTCGATGGGTTCATATATAAAGTTAAGTATTTCTAACTTTTTTACTCCTTTGTAAGAGTAGATAGATTTATATTTATAATTCTCTTCCATGCATTAATATTTTCTATACATTGACGTGAGTATAGATCTTTTATGCATATTTACTTTTTATGTTTATTGACCCCACTTTGTGTCACAACCTTTGGTGAGCACTAGATTAGACTTTACTTGTCATTTACTTAGTGAATATGAAAACATAGGACTTAGCTAGGATTATTGCATAGTGTTGCTTAACTAGAGGCTTTGTAACCCTCTCTAGTAATGTTATTATGGTAAGATATTACTTGGTTAGGTCTAGAAGATTCATATTGGTTATAGCCTCAAATATCTAATGTATCAATAATTCGAAGTATAAGTAAGATTTATCTTCTCTACGCTAATATTGATTAATAGATGAGTTTCACTTCTTTTTGTATATAATCAACACTGTTTCAAGCACACCTTTCAACCTGACGATATGGTTTTTTTCATTTGCAGTCATACAAGAAATCATCACTAAAACTAAAAGGGCATCATAAAATTGATCCAAAGTTTTATGGTCCTTATAAGTTTCTCTAATAGATTGGGCTTGTTGCTTACAAGTTGGAGCTTCCACCTTCCTTCTGAGTTCACCCAGTCTTTCATGTCTCCTGTTTGAAGAAAGTTCTTGAGACCAACATCAAAGTGAAAATAATTTTACCAAAACTTGATAATGAAGGAGCCATCCTTCTCGAATCATAAGTAGTTATGGATAGGTGCACCCCCTAACTTCACTCTTTCTAAATCATGGGAGTCTTAATCCAGTGCAATGGCATGCAACCAAAAGATGTCATACAGGAACCACTATTCCAAATTCAACAACGATTCTCACATCTGAAACTTTGAGGATAAAATTTTTTCTAAGGGGGAGGGGATGTTAGGAACCCATGTCTTACCCTTCTCTTTGCATTATTAATGTATTAATCATCATGGATGTGCATGCTTTGTAAGTCATCCCTTTAACATAATTGAATTATCCCACATACATGGGAAGTATTGGTTGTTAGAACAAAATTAATATTTAAGTGTTGAGGCCCAATAAAAGCATCCACGAATATTATTGTATTGATCTTGCTCAAAGGAGGTTGGCCATTGAAGTGGCTGGTGATCTAAAGGTTATTTTGAGTTATTTTTCAAAGTTCATTTCATTGTTCATGCATTTTTTATAGTTTGTAAATTTGTGTAGAAGGTTTCTCATAGGTGAATAAAATGTTGCTTTTTTTTTATGGTTGGACCATAGGCACCAATAAGAAAGGCTTGAGGAGAAATCAAAATGACCACTACTACGTACAAACCCATAGGGGGTTCAGATGTAAACAATAAATAAGTAGTCATCGCTACCACTTAGGGGGTACCACTACTCTAGCCCACCCCACAAGGTGCAATTATTTTCTCAAGTCCCCACAATCAGGTTTACATTTTTCAACCATCAAAACCTCTTTCAAAGGCAAAAGAGTTGGGAATGATTGATAATATTGTGCCTTTTGAGTCAAAACTAGTTATGCATTGCTCATGTGGCACCTTGCCACTATGGTGAGTATGTGAAATAAAAAAGGTGAATTTTTCAACTAGGTGACTTTATGTGAAGCAAGCAACAATCATACCTGACTAAAAAATTTGCCGTCGTAGATGACTTTGAAAATCAGATAAACAAGAACATTTGTGTTTTTCCATGATGGTTTATTCTTCGAACACTAATGGTCTCACTGAATTATCTTATAAGTATATGGTTAGGGATAAATGTTAGTGTTTTATAATATGAAAGTGTTGTGTCTACAAGAAGTTAATATCCATGGGTTTTTACTTCATTCTACTACCAAAATTATTTGGTTGGGAAAGTTGTGCCATGTGTCCAACCATGATACTGAACATGGCAAAGTTGTTGGCCCAGGGGCAATAGAGAAATGACATAAAATTACATTGTAAAGAGAATAATTCAAACAAAATTTTATATTGTATTCATTTGAGATCATTTTTACAAAGAGAGGTGAAATCTTAAAAATCTTCATGGGTGGTTACGAGAACAAACCAACTTATTTACTAACAAACCAAACTAACTTAGAACATTAAAATAATCCAACAAACTCCCCCTTGATTCAAAGAGGTATAGAAGATGAAAGATTTGGATCAATGACTCTGAAGTCATCAAATAAAATTTTGTTGCAACTGCAACTAGTATACTGTACATCTTGGTATTGACTAAAATTGATATCACTCTATACTGAATCCCACCCCTCTAAGTTGTAACATAAAAGGTTGATGAACATGATGAAGACCTGCTCATCCCCTATGATCATCATACTGTACTATAGTAGAACACGATCAAGGCCTATCCAACAACATCAACCCATATGAGGACTCACACAGGAACCCATCCAAGTGACAACACATACTCTATATAGCACATCTTCTTGATGTATAACAAATGATAATGACCTTTGCTTATCACCACTTATCAACTTGTAATGTCATCGATGACTGATTGAAGTCCAACCAATGCCTAAATATTCTCCCCTATTAGGTGAGAGGTGAGAAAAAGTGCATTGAGATAAATAAAAACAACTAACTATATTTATTTCATGTCATGAATATCATATATAAAAAGCCAAAAATAGAACTGAAAGTAAGAACACAAGCCAAAATTTTTATTCAAGCATGAACCCAAACTCTGAGTGAATAACTAACTGGAGAAGGGTAATAGTTCTCTATCCTTCCATAGATCCTCCAAACTCTAGTTTAACACTTACACTTTGTCAATTATAAGGATCCTGATAGACCTGTAAAGGATGAGATGTTTGTCGACAACACAAGCATGAGGTGACATTATGAAAATTTTCATTTGTAAGGTGTCAGTTTCCACCATTGATGCACCTTTATAAATCAATGAATACATTTGGCATAACAATCATATATGAAAGTTTCAAAACACAAAATACACCATTTTGTGGTGTTCATAACATCCTAAAAGCTATAATTTGATTGGTTACACAATCACCTTTGCATAAAAGAATGACTAGTCAAAAAAGGTATCACAATACAATGCTCTCAATGTCAAATGCAACCAAAAAGACAATTAAATTTGGAGGTTTTGAACTCTTCACCTCTCCTATTTCAAGAGACTAGCAAAATTAATCTATCCACCCACCCATCAACCAATTTAACAATATGTGGGTAGAATATTTACACATATCCTTGGTTTTCTGGATGGAAAATAATTTTTTTTACATGCTCTGTAATATTTTATAAACTATTTCACAACATGTAAAAAAAATTTACTCTTTTCACTGTAATCCTTTTACAAGGTTGGGAACTGGATTTTTACTTTGTGGATCCCATAGGGAAGAATCAATATTGAATCAAACAAAAAAAACTTTATAAACTGCATCATACAACTATGTTGTGCTTTGTTTCACTATGCTTTGATCATCTTCTTCTGGTTAGAGAGAATTTATGTCATATCTTGATGTCAGAAGACATGGAAACTAAATAAATGTGACCACGATATCCCTATGTTCTCTGTTGAAAAACATCTGTTTAAATTTGAGGAAGAAAGAATGTTCCTTCAAGTAATTTTGTCATACAATTAACCTTAGTTCAAATTCATAAAAAAATATGTGAAGATTGTCATATTACACGCAGTGAAAACTGTCTTTTTGAATTTGAAAACATTACCTGGGCTAGAAAAAACCTTTCAATAGCCCTAAAGTATTACGCTAAAGATCAAGACTACCACATATGTTCTCTTGAAGTGCTAAGGGAATGCCATACATATTTAATTTGCAACATTTTAGTAGAAACTCCATCAAAATCCTCTCTTTGAAAGACCAATAAAATCTTTCAAAATGACATCAATAATAGGAATTGTTGTACCAAGTTTAGATGCTTAAAAAATTCTTATTTCATAGCAAATCACTACACATGAAAAATTCAACCAAAAATATTTTATCCAACCCTAGAAAAAAAATTACCAAGCATTGTTCACTCTTGTAGTGTATAAAATAACCGTACGAATTTGTGCATTATAGATAAAACGAATAGCATTATACAAATCTATATTATTTACTCTGTTATTGCCATCTTTATTTCTATATTCTGGTCTGTAACTACATCGATGGAAAATAATAAATCTCCGTACATATTTGCTTGAAGTAATCACTAATTTTATTTTATTTTTTGAAGCTTCAATTATTCCCTGTCATCATTAAGCATATCCACAACAAATATTTACACCATCTCTTTGGAGCTTTCAATCCTCCATGATTAATATATATTTTTTGTCATGGATCTGATACCATTGTTGGCCCATAGGCAATGGAGAAATGATAGAGAATTACATTGTAAAGAGAATATTTCACACAAAATATTATATTGTTTTCATTTGAGATGATTTTTACAAAGAGAGGTGAGATCTTATAAAGCTACACGAGTGGTTACAGGAACAAACTAACTTTTTCAAGTAACCAACCTATTTACTAATAAAGCAAACTAAGTAAGAACATTAAAATAACTTTAGATCATTAAAATAATCCAACAAAAGTGACCACATTAATAGTGTTGGGCTTAGCACCACATAATTCTAGTTGGGGTTCGGACTCCACTCCTTGGGTGGTGTGGATCCTTTTCAATTTCAATAGTTTCTCCTTAGTATTCCCAAAATCTATGAATCTAATGATGTCATTGAGTGCACAATGTTCTAGTGATGGATTTTTGACTCACTACCTAATTTAAAGTGGATCCTTTGTGGAGACTTCAACATGATTGAATCCATGGAAGACAAAGAGGGACTTCTCTTGACGTGGTGGTGTGTAGGTAAAAGAGATATATGGTTCTACATGTGCCACAAGATCATGTTGTTTGATCCCAACCACTACCAATTTTGCTCCTCCAACTCAACCTATTTTCCCTTTTCCAACCATAAATAATGAAATTACAGGGTATTAAAAAAGGTTAAATAGAGCGTTGTTAACAAAACATGATCTCTTCTCTATCATTAACCATATTGAATGCCATATGAGTGTGGTTGCAGGGGTAACTTTATTTTTTCATCTCCTCACCCATTTTTGCATCAAGTGGTATATGTGTTAGGTAAAAATGGTTAAGTCCCAATTGAAATTTAACACCATGCTACTAGCCCATGAAAAAACACAACCATATCAAACAAATCTGTAACTTGGTCATATCCCCTTATGGGGAGCTTGGTGGATTAGCTGGTAGGTGGACGTTATCTTGCATACCACTACTTTCCTACATGTCTATGGAAAACAAGCTACAATATTTTGTTAAAGGGCCCATGAGGAATCACACTGTGGATCTTTTATAATTCACATGATCTATAACTATCCCCTTTTAATGATGCCCTTGATAAATAATTGACCATGTGAAGGCACAAGATTAAGGTTGAATAAGGATATAGAGTTTGTAGTGCTCAACTATGTACATGTATGTATTGGTTGAAAATTTGGGACTAGGTATCTAAAGAGTTATTCACTTTCATTTTTTCTCCATGGGGGTTGACAAGGCACAAGCCATTCCTAAGGCTAACCAACACCTCACTAGACTGCCTTACATTCTGCAAGCCTTTGTGACTCACTAACATGGAATATTTTCCACACAACCGACCTCCCTAACCCATGAGGATGCCCTTAGGCAATGCCTTTAGGTGGTGCCCTATAAAGTGTCTGATGCTCAAAGGGTCATTTGTGATTGCCTTCTCTCCATTGAGGACCTCTAGGAGGAGATCACACCAAGGGCCAATGGTAAGGATCTTGGGATAAATGGTTTCTTCTACACATTTTACCAAAAACTCAAGGACATCATGGGTCCTAACTTAGACTAGGTCTAGTTGGAAGAAGTTCATACCAAATCTCTTGCAAGGTTATCAACAAAGGTAACATAAAATTTATACAAAAATCTAGGGATCTAGATTTCATCACCAACCAGTACCCTATTACGCTTTTAAATATGTCATATAATATTATTTCCAAATCCCATTCTCTATGTCTAAGGTACATATCCCATCATATTGTTTGACATGAGAAAATTAGTGTCACTCATAATGGATACATTTTGGATAATGTTATTATGACTTGGGAAGGTATGGAATGGACTCATTCCTCTCAACATTAAGCCCTCTTTATCGAAATTGACTTTGATCAAACTTATAACAAAATTGAGTGGCCCTTCATAATTTATATCTTTTAGGATTTTATTTTTGGTCCTAGGGTTGCTTAATTAGTTAACATGATTTTTAAAGATGCCAAGGCACACATTACCATCAACAGTGCTTAATCTGATAATTTTCGGATGTATAAATCCATAAGGTAAGTTTTCACGTTAGCTACCTCCCTTTATGTTCCTAAAAGTAAAGGTCTAAGCTATATTTTGCTTGACTACGGATCTAGAGATTTGGTCAAAGGCATAAATTTCCCTCGATCTCGTCGATAGTTGGTAAATGAGAACTTTACAGATGGCCCCGTTCTTAATATTGTTGAAGATAAAGCATATGTTGCTCATGCCATGGAGTCTTTGGAGAATTTATTTCTTGCCTCAGGTTTTTCTATTGAATGAAAGAAAACACAATACTATAAGCAAACTAACACTCCCATGCCCTAGTGGTTTGAAGGTTTCAAATGGAAATGGATTTAACTTAGGAAACAATTCAAGTTTCTTGGCATTCTATTTGCATTTCAAGCCTCTCCTTCATACTTGTGGAACAATGTGGCTCAGAGGGTATTGAAAAGTATTGCCTTTTGAGTGACTAAACCTCTCTCCATGTCTATTAAGTTTAAATTTTGTTCTAAATCCCTCTAATCTACCCATGTTTATTACACCTCATATTGGTCACCTTCCAAGGCAACATATTATAAGTTGGAATGCCTTCTTAGGGATTTCCTTTGGTCCAATTTTTAAGGTTCAAAAGGAATCCCCCTGGTTTACGGGATATCTATAAAGGCCCAAAGAGATAGGATGAATTGACCTTAATAACATTAAACCCCAAGGCTCAACCCTCTATAACAAGTGTATTATTTGAGCTAGTGAAGGAGATGATTCTTAAAATATTCTTCTACGTAATTGCATCTCCTATGGAATTTCCTATTGAAAAAAAGTGTAAAAGGGTCTAGGCTTGCTTTCGCTCCTCATTACCTCTGTACTAGTAAATTTGTATACACTTTTATTGCTAAAAGTATTTTGAAGGCTTTAGGAGCTGCTTAAACCACATCTAATTTTTGATGGGGATGGTTTTAGGTCTAGGATCTCTTTAAAATCTCACTCCATTTGGTGGTCTTCAATTCTCAACTACTATGGTGTTCCCTTTGTCGTGGTCCCTTGGGTCAAAATCAACATGTTTTAAAAGAGGAATTAATAAAGTTTTTTCTAACCTTTTTACAAATGTTCCAAAGTTTTTCTCCCCCGAAATTTTCTCAAGGAACAATATCAATGCAACAATGGTGACCTTGAATCCGTTACTAAAAGCCATTTTTGAGGAGTATCTCCACAAGATTGGTGTTCAGTCACCAACTAAGTGGTAGAAAGAGTGGCATGTTGAGACTTCCTTAAGGTATTGGTACAAACCCCGACTTTATTATTAGTTACACTCTCCTCAATACATTCAATTTAAGAATCTAAATGTTTGTTGGAAGTTGCACTCTTTTGAGGAGACATGGATCTAAAGGCTTGTTAACCTCTAGAATACCCTCATTGAGTTTAAGAAAGCACATTTTCTTGGATGCATTCTTTACCAAGGTTTTCTTGTTGGTAATTCATTTATGCTCATAGGGGTTTCACACCATATATGTCCATATGTACAACACCTGGAGTCTCTCAAACATCTTTTTGGGTTTTGTTGACATGCTTAGTGAACTTTAAAATGGATTCACACCTTATTTCAATCATTTCTTCTAGAGCTTTTCTCATGAAAAATGGTACTTTTGGGGGACTTGTCCATGTTACATGTACAATACACTTAAATTTTGCATATTTTTCTCTAAAATAATTTGTCATATAATTTTGCTCTAAAATTATAATTTAATGATGTAAAGAAAGGATAACGATATTTTCAACTATATTTCCACAAATGATTATTTATTTATTTTTCGAATAAAGTTTTATTGATATGTAATGTGATGCTCCATATAAAAGTGTAAGAAATAAGGTTCATATAGATTTTGAGCATTTAAAACCTTTATAGACAATTGTGGAAATGCTTTGTATGCTATTAGTTGGGTTCCTTTAAACAATCTCCACCAATGGTCTCCCTCATAGGGTTGTAGATAGGGCAGCAATGGTAGACGTTTCTCAAGAAATAGGAGACAAAGTTTCTTGCCATGTTCTATGAATCCTTTGCTTTGCCACAACTATGGAGGTGGTGGTGACTTTGGTCACTCTTTCCCTAACACCAATTTGTAGATGACTCAACAATAAAGAAAGTTTCCTTACCTAGTTTTTGTAGTTTCTCTACCTAGACAAGAATAAGAAAAAGACAAAGATAAAACAACCAATAGTGATAGATGGGAGTTGGTCCCTGATATAATAAATCTTCCTAGTGATGGTGGTTGAGGAGACAATTTAGATAATCGTCCATTGTCATTGACTATTTTATTATTTGGATTATACAATGGTATTGTGTTATGGTTTTTGTGTATCTAATGGCCCTGATATTTTTTATTGAAAATTTTATAAAAAGTTTTTATTTAACTTATTTATTATTTATTAAAGTAATTTAATCTCCTCTCTTAAATCATAAAATCGATGTGAAGTCTTCTATTAAAATATGATGCCATTTCAACCATTTTTTTAAATGGCCAATAATATATTATTTTGTATATAATTAACAAAAAGTACTTTACAATTAAAAAAAGCTAAAATATTTAATATCTAAAAAAAAAGCATCAAAGATTAAATATATATTTTACATAATATTTGATACTTCACCAAAAATTTCCCCAACATTTCAAATTTATTAAGTCATTTCCACTGGACAATTAAATTTAACATCTAAATATAATGATTAGATAAAAAATACAACTAAAATAACTTTAATAAATTTGTGTTGCTCTATTGACGCAAATGATCATAAAATATCCTTACACAATTCTTCTTCTAATATATAAGTAGGTAATATTGTATTAATTATTAAGTGTTTCACTTATATTAATATTAGGTAGGTTGAAATTCTATTAATTATTATTTGAATGATGAAATTGTATTGGTTATAGTCATGTTAGGTATTGTTTTTAATTAATTTATTTTTATTTTCATAATAAAATATTAATAATTTGGAAAGATTTTTTTTTGAAATTTTGAAAAATTCTCTAAATTAAGATAAAGCACATAATATTGTATTAATTATTAAGGAGGTCATCTATATTAATATTAGATTGGTGAAATTTTATCAATTATTATGTAATAATGATAGATGAAATTGTATTAATTATAATTATATTAGGTAATTTTTATTTCTTTAAATCTTATAATAAAATATTAATAATACGGAAAGAAAATGAGTATCGAAATCAATTTAAATTAAATTATTATTTTTTAAATATAAATTTTGATTTAGATATCATAATTAAGGGTATATGTTCCTTCGCCAAAACTTAAAACCACCAATATTCATTACAGCATATCACACCTAATAAATTAGATGTGGCATTTTGTCCAATTTCAACACTTTATCATATTATGTTGTAAGAATTTTGACACAATTTTTTTTTTCAAGAATTCACCTTATTAAACACTTAAGCTATACAATACAAAAGTTATTTAATTGTAAAGGTACATAGAATATTATAATTATTTTATTTTTTTTTATAAATTATATTATAATATTATTGTTAACACTAAAAAATGGTTCATTGACATTTATTTCATTATGGATGATTGGTCCAAATTTAGTATTTTATTAGTGTTATGAAAACTTTTGAAACTTTAAACCCATTTAATGCATCTTTGTACAACCCCCATTTTAGCCTTGTTACCATCTAGTCCTAATGCTAAGACCGTTCATACAATCTTTGCATGTTTTTTTGCCACCCTCTTAATTGGATGGGCCTATCACCCCATTTTAACTTTTTTATTTCTAACCATGGGAAATTGTTCATGTGCACCAATTTTTTTAAAGTTTGCATTCAAGTCATCTATAAAATGAAAAGTGAGCTAGGTTTTTTTTTATCATTGAACACTTATCTAATCCTTAACAAGTATTTTATTTTTAGCACTCTTGAAGCATTTTATTGGAGCTATTTTTTTAATACAATTTATATTTATCAACTCTCCCTTTTTATAAATCTTTGAGGGATATACCAATTTAGAAGGAATATAGTTAGGCCAATACTAATCCCATCTATAGAGACCTCCAAAATAAAAATCTTATCATTTTTTGTGGCATGATTAACTCATTTTGAATGATTAAAAGTTGAAGCATGTGAAATTAGGGTAAGAATTGAAGTGTAAAAAACATGTGAATTGTAGATACATAAATTAATATTTAAACTAAAACAATATAAGTGTGACCACTCTCTTGACACACTTAGCTCATGACCTATTCTAGGGCCTTTTGACCACTTTCACTTTTCGCATGATGACTGATTCATTCTTCAAGAAACTCAAATCAATTTAGAATGTCTCTATTCAAATCACTCAGTAACTTAAGCTCATCTCCAGATTGAATCATACCTTCATCTTAGTAAAACCTACCCTTAGGACAATAGTGCCCTATTTGGATAGAAGAGCACCCTACTATTGTCTGCTCTCACCAGCAATGTCCTCCCACCAATTAATGACTATTTTAAAAAATTCAAAATTTGTATAAGGTTCATCCTGCAAGTTTAGGAAGCCCCATACAATGGAATTCAAAAAATACCACTATAAAAGCACATTTCAAAACATTTTTCACACGAGGATTCCACACTAAAAATCACCTAAATTCTAATTACACATTGAAAGAAAAATCCTTGTTTCTCCCAATTATGATTACATACAACCCTAGTAGCCTTGAGCTAAAGTCTAAAACACTTCCAAGGTCACAAGTCATAGTTGAATAGCTTAATCACACTGAGGTTATACCAACATCTAGTATTTTATACCAATTTCACACACCAACATAACATGAGAGAATTACATGGAGTTTGATCCCTTTTCAGAGCATTGGTATGTAGGCAACACTCAATACATGGGATGTTGAGGTCAATCACAACTTCAACTACCAACCCCTTTTTACTTTGTGATTGTATTTTGTCTTCTTGTCTATCGAGGTGGGGTTTTAAGCGGAAAAATAATTACAAAGTCATCCCCAATATGAATCAAAAGCTCCCACATAGTCTGAACACTAAATATGTGAAGGTGAACAAAACCTAGAAATATCAGAGCCATGCTCCTTGTCGAACATTGTTGGCCTATTCAGATAATAATGACCCTAAATTCTATCCAGTCACATTGCTATTATCTAAGGACCCTTCCAGCTCCTATTCCTAATCTACACACAATCAACACAATTTGTTAGTTAGTCTCAGATCCAAAAATAGTTTGCATCTCAATTTTTCATTTAAGTTTATATTTTTATTTTGTACTTTCCATATTTAGTATATTTATAGATTTATCACGTTCAAAATTAGTTTGTATAATTTATTGCATATGTGTAGCAATATGATTTTGCATAACAACTTCTCATATTAGGCTATCTATTTTCTTAGTTTTCCAACATCTGATAAAACATATTGGTATACTCATACATTGTATGAATGTTTCCAAACCCTAACCATAGACATTGGTAGGGTTTGTATCCTTCTTATTTATTTTTTATTGTTGTTTTAGGGTTTTCAAATTAAAAAATTTCCTTACTAGCAGCAATATCCACTTTATTATTTCTTGTTTTATTCAATTTAAGAAATTTGACTCTATCTACCTAAAGCACTATGGTATATTACCTTGTTTCCATGCCAATCATTTTCCAATTTTTAGTGATAATGCTATAATGGCAACACTAGTTGATATATTTGATGACACATATAAAAGGCAATTACAAGATATGTAAGATGAATCCATTCAAATTGTAAGATAGGAAATCAATAAATCTGCTGAAGGTTAATCCTCTAATACCTATAATCTTATGACCCTCATAAATATACTTTTGTACCACCATTTATATTGGGGGCAACCCAAGGGCTTCAACACATTACTATGCCAATTTTGAATCGGTTATTGGGGACACCACATTTGGTTAACACACATTCTTCTTATCCCGATGTGCAATGCCTTATGCATGAGCTTGATACCCTACAAGCTAAGGTGTTACATTTGGATCAAGGTGATTTGAAACCAAGTCAAACACTATATTCTCACATTTTATTAAACACTCCGTTGGCACAACATATAGTAGTATATCCTCTTCTTCTTGGTTTTTTGGCACCCAATATTAAACTATATGATGGAAAGGGTGACCCTGAGCAACATCTGAGATAATTTCACACAACATGTTTGGATTATGTGTCCAATGACAACTTAATGACTAAGTTATTTCTAATGAGTCTAAAGGAATATGATTCACAATGGAAACTAACTCAATCCCCATATATATATATATATATATATATATATATATATATATATATATATATATATATATATATATAAACGTAACTCCCATCTATATAGAGAGTAGAGGGGTTGCCAAAAAAATGATAGATAGTGGCCCCCCTCTCCCCAAATATCTATCCCATTAAAATTATATCGTGGCCCTCTCCTAGATAGTTATAGGGGCCCAATTTAAAATTTACCTAATCAATTGACACATGTGTTCAATCCTTTGGTCGACATGTTATTATCACATTTCTCAATAAATATCAATGAGAGGGTTTATTATGCTCAGATTTCCCAACTCAAACATAAGTATATTGAGCCTTTTGTATAATATGTTCTACGGTACAAGACAATGTTATCTAAGATGATAAATCCTACGATAAAAAAAGACCTCCACGATATATTCAAGAAAATTTTGCTTATACTCCTACATGAGTTTGTCATGTTTAAAAAGTTTACATCATTCACATATTTGTTCCTAATAGTGAAACAAAGGGGAATCAAGTTATTGGAAATGAATAAACTTAAGTATACAACTAATTCAGATTCTAATACAAAGAGTTCAAGTAATCCCCCTTACAAGGTGAGACCAACTAATAATAAGAATGATCAAAATGCAATAGTAAATGTAGTTTTCAAACTTACTCCATACATTGTTTTATCAGCTCCTCTAAGGAGACAGTTTAATAATCTACCCAAAGCTCCATCTAAGTTCCTCAAAACACTAATGTAATGCAATTTCATATCACCTCCCTCCTCCCCATTAAAGAGCTTAATGTGAATCAGTCCCTTCCAAAAGGTTTTGATTTGAATGTTTTTTATGATTATCACAAGGCACCAAGCCACGCTACTAATAGATGTATCAATCTGAAGCACAAGATTCAGGATTTTATAGATGCCAACATCATTATTATGGGCACACCAATAGATAATTCAGAAACACAACCAATTGAAAGTAAATTAATCTATATTTTTAAGTGATCCTTTTCCTAAACATATAATTAATGAGATCACATATACATCAAAAGTAAATTATGAATACAACGCATGCCCTCCACTAGTTTTGTATCATTCTCAGACAGAGGTAAAATATCCTTCAAATGACATCATTGGTACCTACCATACTTCAGTACCCTCTAAGTCGCTTATCACATTTGTAGAAAAGGATATAGTAGATGATGACTAATATTTACACTCTTTGTTCATTTGAGCTCATACTGATCACTAGCTATTTAGAGTGTCATGGTTGATAACAAGTCAAGTGTGAATATGTGTATACCTACACTTCTTTATCATCTCATTTACATAGATCAAGATTTGATTTTATCACCGTATCCATAAAAGGATTCAATGGTCACAATCAGAGCTCTAATTATGATATTATATTAACATTATAGGTTGGCCCCACACATGTGGCCACCAAATTCATAGTAGTGCCCAATGTAAGAGTTTTTTAAATGTTTTTCAGGGGTGCTTGGATTTAACATATTCATGTAATTCTTTATATAGTTCACAAATGTCTAAAGTATATTTATACTAATGAGGTCATCATAGTTTGAGGTATCCCATGTTAATATCCCCTATCATAGATATATTTGGTTACTAAATAAAAGGTTTTAGTTGAGCCACCTTAAAAGGTGCAACCTACTCAAAGATTTCCACAACAGGTATCTAACCTTCCATGGAGACCTATCCTTGAAAGGCCACTTCAACAAAGATTTATTACAAATTCTAGAGAGCCTCTCTCTACTACTTCACACCCCATATTAATATTATAGATCCCTAAGGGTACCTCACATGATTCATTCAATCCATAATGGCTCATAAAAATCCCTATAATTCATCATGCTAAAAAACAAACATAATATGTTATAAATCATTAATATGGTAGTGGTAGTTATGCTACAAAGGGTAATCAACATTCAGATTCTCCATTCAGGTCAACTCAATCCTAGTCACAAAGTCATTTCCATTTGTGAAAGGTGGCCATGCCTCTTGTAGACACATGGCCTATTTATTGTGAGTTCCTTACATGACTCATTAGTTAGTATCTTTCTCCATTTTTGTCTTTTTAGTTTACATATATTTGCAAAAATACAAAAAATCAGACATTCTATAAAAATAAAAATTATGACTTATACATGCTTATGTTTAGTTTATTTACATCATTCAATTTATGCACATTTATTCAGTACTTATGTATATTTAGTTTTTATTTCATATATTCTTCACAAGTGTACATGAATGAGTGCAAATCATACATGTTTCCATCCCCAGATTCAATTGTAAATTATCTTACTATCACAAACACAAAAAACTACATTGAGATAGTAGTAACCTATTTGGATAGGAGCACATGTCATTATTATCCACTCACCTTGCCATTGTCCTAGTGAGCACAAGCTTTCATTTTTGATATCCAAACCACACACAGTCCTTCTACAGCATGTACACACATCGACAAGCTCACTGTGGGCATATCATACTTAGGTTTTATCTTTCATTGGTTATTATTTATTTCTCATAGCTCAATTATTTATATAACATTACATCTATCGATATTTCTCACTTACTAACACATTGATATCTTACTGGTTACTGAAGTCACTAAATCTACTAGTGTTAAAAATTTCTCATGTTGATCAATTACATATATTCATGTATGCTTTTCATGTTTGCTTTCCTACTTCATGTATTGTGTGTATTCCATATTTATCTTGAGAACATTTGAACATGCCCTTATGTGTGGCTCTAAGGCTTCATTATATGTTTATATGTGTGTGTGAAAATTTAAACGTGCCTTTATGTGTGTTTCTATGTGTGTTAAGACATTTGAACACGCCCTTGTGTGTGGTTCTAAGCCTTCATTATAAGGTTCTATGTGTGTGAGTGAGATTTGAATATGTCCCTTGTATGTGGCCCATTGTCATTATATTGTGTGTTTAGCATGTACTCTTTGTTTATATGTGTCATGGCCATGACACTTGTTTGCTCAGATTTTGAATCTATGATGATTATCATGCATCCTCCCATTTTTATGCCATGATGGATATCATGCATTCATCTCCAAGTATTTATATTCAACTTACAATGCTTATTTTTGATCACTTATTTATGTACCTAATTGCTAACATATATCTTGACATGCTCAATATGTATACTTGTTTTTACATGCATCTCACATTACTATTATGCTCAGTTTATCTATATGATGATGCCATGCTTCTCAATGTTATTGTTACTACTCAAATTTATATATTTTACATGACATATATGATATATATATATATTTATTTTGAGTTAAGTTATTGCACAAGCTAACAAAATCACCTCAAAAGAGGGGGCATATACATGGGTTTATCTTAGAGATTATGCCCACTCAATATAGTGCACAAATAGACAGATAAAAATTTGCAGTCCTTATAGTGCCATAGAAAACACCCATAAATCACTCATTTAAATAAACTTTAGAGTGTGGAAGATATGTAGAAGAAAAGTGCAATCATTAGTCCTCTTAGAGTGTGTCATAGGCCATATCATAGATCAGTGTGTAAAAATGTCATAGATGAGTGTGTTAGAGGCCATCTCATAGGTGTAAGAGTGTGTGTAAATGACTATGTCATAAGCCACCTTGCTTGTACTCCACTCACTTTTCCATTGACTTTCCAAATGATGTCATTAATGTGAGGTAATATTGTAATTTTATTTATTTAAAAGAATAGATAATCCCAAATCCATAGAATTTTCCATTAGAATAAGATTACATTAATTAATTATAATAAATACTTAGCTATAATACTAGTGGCCATTTATAATCTTCTTTTGCCAATCAAATATTTATTTAATTATCCTATAATAACACTTGCAAAGGATCAATTTGATTCGAGATGTTGATGTCAAATTAAATGTTGCGACACAATGCATTACCCTAATTAGGTATGTGTCATTGTAATTTTGGATGAAATAAGTAATTGTGCGAATAATTGATTTAATTGACAATTTATGAATAGATTTGTGTTATTGTAGAAAGTCATTCCCATTACAATTTTGGCATAGAAGTGATGAAAATGAAGTGTCTATAAGAGGAACATGTCTAGGTAGATGTAACATTGAATCACACAATATGTGATCACATCAAGTCTTAATATGCATGAAGTAAATCATGGTAACATTTAGAGAATAACAGTACAAACTTAACAAGCAATCAAACGCACCCACAAGAGCACTCAAAAGCAAATCAATAAGAAAAGGGCCAAGGAGACCTCATACCAGGGTCATGTTCAAATGTTTCACAATCGAAGGGACATGAATTAGTCAAATGTCCACAAAGAATATAAATGGCATATTCATATGCCTTAATCTTAGCTTTAATGCTTCATAATGAGGCATCTTGTCAAATCAAAATGTTATAAGACAATATGGCTGCATTGACACACAGGTGTACTCCTAACCTTACTCTTCTTAATTTCAATAATTTCAAATTATTTCAATCTCATATTTCATACACTGATTATATACCGTAACATTCTCTTGGTTGTAGGCTAGTCACCAATAAAGCACTCAACTTGGGCTCATGCAAAGACAAGATGTGTTATACACACCCAAGTATGCATTTGTTTCTTTTATACTAGTAATTTCATTACTAAATTAAAGGGGGGAAAATGTAGATACTAAATTTTAATTTTGTAGTACCATAATATTGTACACTTTAAAAATACCTATCATGATTATACCTTTTGGCTCTAAACCTACACAATGTCTAATGGCTCACATTCACTCTCTTTGTCCCTAATTGATTATCTCTTAGTCTAACCATTATTATTCTGATGACTAAGCCTCTTATTCTATGTAAAAAACTTTAAACTAGATTATAATCATGCATTGTTAGTTCTGAACTTGTACCTATTTAATAGCTTCCTAGACAATTGCATCCTAGACCTACACCTCCTTTGATGCAAGTATCCATTTTTTATAAAGTGTCCAATGCCCAAAGTCATTAAATTTTAAAAATAAGCATATCCTAAAGGTCAGCCTAAGTTCTTTAAGTGCGAGGTATTTCTAAAAGGTATTGGTATATGTATAAAATCAACCCTCATTCATTCTTCACCTAGAAAACACTCAATCAAGCATTCAAGTGAGTAAACCTACCCTATTCATCCCGATTTATATATCAATCATAGGAGTAGTATTTTCATAGTTCTGAACCATTCAAGGAGCAACCCATGAGCCATATTTTCCTAGATACAAGCGAGGGCACTGCATGTCTTTGATTACCACACATTGCATCCTTGTGCACACACAAGCTAACACATAGAGTATAACTACATAATTTTGAGGTCCTCTTCAAATTATTGGTTATGTAGGTAGCACCCATTAACAAAGGGGGCCTTGGGGAATGAGCCCACTAACCCATTTTTATCATAGACACTCCAAGGGCAAAGGCCTGAGGTTTGATCATTAGAAAAAAAGTGATAGCCTATGCACATGATCTGAATACATTAGAAAAAAGGCAACAAAAAACCCAAAAGGTTCTGGTTGGTTGCATCTATATCCAATCAATATTTCATACAAGACACCTATGTCAAATTCAAACACCTATGATGATGTCACATATCAGATGCAAGCATTTGAGGCTACATAAATAATATTTATAGAATATGACGATTTTTCCATGATTTTCTTTCAGTCTACTTCTAGCCTATTTCAGATTAAATTTACATGTGCACAATAAACTAAGGTTCATTTATTTTTAATTCATTGTAATATCTATCAATAGTTGTACTTTATTATTTTTATTGATCATAATTATGTAAATTTAGAATACTATTTGTCTGGGTTTTCTATTAATTGACATGCTTATTAGGATAATTCACCATCCTTGTGTAAAATCTAATCTAATACCCTTTTACCCTCGATAACCATACATATCTAAATTTAGGGTTGATTTATCTAGATATTTGCCAATTGTATAACACTGAGGTACTACATAAATTATATTTTAATATCTATAGTGGGAAAGCTTCTAAAAAAACTTATTTCCCTTTCATGTAATTTCCCTTTAATGCAACTGTCATTCATGTCATTTATATTCCATAAGTGTGTTTCCAATACACAATGTTTAAGACCCCAACCTTCAAGAGAGACTAGTGCCACACATACATTGTTGACATCTTACCAAAGTATGTGGACCTCGAGTTGATAATTTAATGAACAAGTGTTATCAATAAACTAGGTAGTTACCTCATCAGTGATCATCGGTCGACAGGGTTATACGTACAGTGATTGGATTACATCAGTTTAATTAAATATTAGATTATGTTAATCAAGCTCCAAAGAAGCAGGGCATAGCATGTGCTGACTGAACCAATCCATGCATGTGCCCTTGATAAACATAGTAAGTAAACATGGTGCACTCCAATAAAATAGCCCATATGTGCATGCCTGATGTTGTAGTCAGGGAAACAATGGAAGTGGCCACCTGTTATCATCATACTTGTCCAAGTCAACATAAATCATAAGGACAAAAAATGGAAGTTATGACTCATTGTTGTCTCCTAACAGGTATATCAGAAGTGGTGACAAATGATGAGGTAACTAACCTTGAGTGGAATGTCACATTAACTACTAAGTGGATGATGCCCATATTAACTAATGATTGGTGGCAGTTGAGCTACTTCATGATGTGTATAGCTATTTGGAAACCTATAAAAGAAGGTGCATGAGAAGAAGTGTGTGAAGAAATAACAAGGAAATGTTATTGAAATGTAGATAGAATTCTAAGAAAGAGGAGAAATGTTGTCTAAGTGAAGAGAGGGATAGTTAGATTATTTATGATATTGTTAAGTGCCTTTGAGCACCTTATAATCCTCGTAAAATATTATGCACTAAGTAATAGACAAGGTGTTTTTTGTTATTGTGATTGTTGTATATGGCCATAAAATGTTGTTACTAGGTTCAAACTAATGTTGTTGTTTCATTTAACAATGTCTTTTTTATGTAAAGAATGAATATGTGGATGGAATAATGCCTCTATGCTTTTGTTCATATGCATGCTTACTTGTTTCCATATGTTGCTTACTTTGTTCATATGAATTTAGAATTTTAACTTGAAATTGAATTTAAAATTTGGAACTAGAGTTTGGAAGTCGAAATTAAGAATGAAATTTAAAATTTAGAGCTAAATTTTGGAATTTAGAGCTTGACTTTAGAATTTAGAATTTAAAACTTGAATTTAGAATTTGAATTTAGCATTTGAATATAAATTTAAAATTTGGATTTAGGTTTAGAATTTGTATTTGGAATTTAAAATTTGGAACTTGAAATAAAATTTAGAATTTCAAATTGAATCAGGAATTTAGAATTTCAACTGCAACTTAAATTTGATTATAAAAACTAGAATTTGGAATTTGGAACTTAAATTTGAAATTTGAAACATGAATTTCAAAATTAAAGCACGAGTTTAGAGTTTAGAACTTGAACATGAATTTGGAATTTAGAACTTCAACTTGAGTTTGAATTTTAAAATAGAAATTTAGAAAAAAAGTTATAATATGGAGTTTAGAATTTGGAACTTAAATACAAATTTTTAAACTTAAATTTTGAATTTAGATTTTGGAACATGAATTTAGAATTTGGAACTTGAACTGAACTTAAACTTAGAATTTATAATTAGAAAACTACAATTTAAGATTTGAAATTGGAATTCCAAATTTAAAACTTAAACTTGAATTTGGGATTTGGAATTCAAACAATTTCTCTCTAGTTTATTGGTTCAAATTTTTACAAGGCATATAAAAACAAGATATGATGTCATGACCATAATTAATAATTGAGTAATGGCCTTCTTTAAGAGTGATGAAATACTATTCCCTCATAAAATAAGATATTGGAAAAGTGTTGTTAGTGGCAACCCCTAATTTGGGGGTTCACATTATCGCTTAAGTGTCACGTAGGAAGGTATAAATTAATTTATTTGAAAGATTAACATTTTTTTAATTTATGTTTTTTATTTGGAATGTTAAAAAGGAGGAGATGTCACAATTTGAATTAATTTAAAACAATTTATTAATTCTAGAGGGTAAAATAAAGCATTCAATTTGCTTTAACCTTCGATTAAACTGTGTCTGTTGGGCCAATCAGAATGCATTATTTTTCATGCATAGAAAAAATTACTTCTTTCCAAAAGTTGAGTTGTACAATTGTTAACAAAAAATAAGAAAAAAATATATTTTTTTGTTTTCATTGGTTGGGATCATTTACATGTTATTATAGGGCAGACTGTTGATGTAACGAATAGTATCCCTTTGTCAACATTAGAGTAAATACAAGTAATTGCAGTGGGCATAGAGCAGGGACACATCAACTCTAGATTACAATTTTTTCAACTACAAGGGCATGGATTTCTACTTTGGCGGTCATTTTAACAATGTCCCTAGGGTTATTGTGGCCTTTAGTTGCAGTAGTTGAAAATTATTTATTATCTATCACATGCACTAGTACATTGAAAGCACTACTGATGTCATGGACATGTCCACTAGGGTACACAAGGCTCATAAACTGTAACAACCACTAAAAAAAGCTGATGCCCTTAGGTATTGGTCAAATCATTTGTCCTAATTTTTTTGTTGTTCCTATTTTATTTATTGTGGCATTATTTGGAGGGCATTGCAGAAAGGAAATTGGAAAAAAAAAGTAGCCATCGCAAGAAATTCAACAAACTTATTGTCAAAACTCTACAAGTAATAATAATACCCATAACTAATGTTTTGAGCACTTAAAATTCCATGGATTTTGGTCGTTATTCATATAAAACTTAATTTCTTCCAAAGTAGATCTTCCATATAGAACTTAAACCGGATACATATCCACTGTGACAGTCACCATGGTGCCTAATTTACTTTTAGCTTGGGTATTTTTTTGGGTATGGATATTATATATTTGAAATTGATGGACACAAAAGTTGTAATCAATGAAATGCCATTTTCTCTTGATATAATTGTATGGTAGGCCTTGTTTGGTACCTGCACAGTCTATCACTATGTAGAGCTTGGAGTTGTCTTGGCATAATATATATTGAAGTTGTGATGCTTTCTAATATATATGCTACAATGGGTCAATGGGATGAAGTAGGAAAAGTGAGGAAACTTATGAAAGATTTGGGATATTAGCAAGGATGTGTTGGTGAAGAGCTATGTCCTAAGGGTGGTTAGTTATTACCATAAAACACAAAGTAAGTAAATAATATTTCTCTAACGAATAGGTCATAACTTCTTTTGTTTCATTGGGGTTTTTAAATTTTTCTAATATGCATATGTTTGAATTCTTGATGGGGATAAAAAGTAGGTGAGGGATGTTGTATTCTTAAAACCAGCTCCTAGTTTTGACGTTAGGGCTTGGAGAGGAAAAGTGTTGATGCAATCAAGGATAGGCTGTCAAATTAATGACAAATTTTCCCTTGCAGCTAAAAGCCCATTAAACCCAAAAAATAAAATACAAATCTAATATTGAAGAGAACTGCTATAATTTTATTACTCAAAATGAAGCAACATATATCTGAATCATGACTTAACACTTCCTATGATGTTCTCCAAGGATCAATGACTCAACACATTGTTTACGACAAAAACTGCATGCATGCATTTTGTCAAACATTTAGCTTTACCTTCATTTTCAAGACTTTATATATTGTTCTAGGCTTCTCAATGTCTATGTAATTTTTTTGATTCATCATCAGGCTCAAAACCCATCATGACGAAGCTCATTATGTGAATTTTTATGTGAAGTTCCCTTAAATGTTGTATCCTTCCCATTTTCATGCTCCTTTGATTTTATTTATAGCACTCTATCTGTTATGAATGCGACTTTCAACTTCTAACAATGATTAAATCCTTGATTTTATTCTCTCTCCTAATGATCTAGCTCGCTTAGATAACTCTCAAAACTCCTTTTCTCAATTTGAGAGATGATCAATTGATCCTTGCAAGCACTTATGAAAATCATTTAATAATTGGTTTCCCTTGAAATTTTCTTCATGATTTGTAGAGATAACATATGGCTTATTAGAGATCACCATTCCTCTTTGTTAACTTGATAATGTTTCTCTATAACACCATGCACAATACATAATCATTGGATGAAAAGAGTAGATACATGCATATACTGAAACATGAGGAATGGTCATCAGGGAAACTAGAGACATGTCTACTATAGTGACCACCACGTTGCCCTTCCGTGAAGAGATTGATGGGTTTGCTTACACATAGATTCATCATGTTTGTGATTTCCCTATTTGGCACCCCCTGGCAACCGTGGTGTTATGTGTCAAGCATTTGGATTCCCTTTCTCTTTCTACCAACTCTTCCCTCAGTAGTGCATAGCCACCTATTATAATAATGCATTTTGATTGGAAATAATTAATCATGCCTGATTTATGTTAAATTTTTTATTATATAATATTTATCAAGCAAAGTCAATAATAAAATAAATATAAAAATGATTTTGAATTACATACACCCATCTTATATTTGAAGGTATTAAATAGATAGGGGTTGAGTAAGTAAGTGATTGTGCTCTTTTATATACATCGCCACAACCATTGCATTGTCTTCCAAATTAGAAAAATAAATGAAAAATAATATATAACCAAACTAAATTGTGTATAACATCCCCCTTCTATGTGAGGTCTAGATAAAACATTGTATTATGCACCAAGTAAATGATTGCATTTACTTAAACATTGTAAGGGATTTCTGTATATTAAATTATATATAAACATAATAAATAATAAAAAAGAAATATGTAATAATTGTGCTTTTTACTAGAGTTTGGTAGTTGAGTTATCAATTTTTATTTAATATAAAAAGATAATTATGAAATATCAATTATACTTTGAAATATAATTTGATAATTAAAATTTTAAAAGTTTATTTGGAAATTAAAATAAACTTAAACATCTTCATAATTAGCACATAATAATTGTAGATTTTGAAAAACAAAATAAATTTAAAAAATATTTATAAATAGCACATAATATTTATAGAATAAAATTGTCAAAAACTATGTTGTTAAATACAAATTTTACTTGAGAGACGCATTCATACTTTGCAAGGAAGGGGAGCCTTTCCAATTTATTTTGATACCTTGCAAGCTTGAAGAAAAAAAAGGTGCATAGAATCTTTTGGCAGCCCATCTACAACTTCACTTGAAACACACTGACACCCACCATTTTAGGATATACTTAGATTAGAGTCATGTTTCCTTATTTTTTATTTCAATTTCTATGAAAAATGTTTGGTTTATGTTAGATAGGTAAATAGTATATTAATTTTTTTTTAAAGAATTTATTAATTTTTTAAATTTGATTTGATACTTCAAAAAAGTTTCGGAGTCTTTTCTTTTTACCCTGGATGGAACCTGGTTATTCTAAATATATTAGTGGTCTCTTGAATTTAAAAAATCTAAATATTTTATCTTTTACTAAAAGTTTAGATTGCTTATCAGATCTCTTAAATCTTAATATATCTATTTAAGATCTACAAGAACTATTTTTATCCATGGTAATTGTGTGCAGATTCAAATATCCAGTTTTCTTAAAAAAGGGGAAAATTATCAAATACTATAGTCCTTAGTACTAAAACTAGTGACTATTTAGCTGGTTCGCGACAAGTCTGTTATTGTTTTAGAAAATATTTTTGACCTTTTATGTTGTCTTGGATTTAAATTTGCATCTGATTTATTTGGCATTGTAAAATAGATTCGACAAAGGCAAAACAAAAAATAATGCATATGTATAGTAATCAATCAATCATTAATGTCGAAGAATACAAGCCACTGACAAAAACTCAATGCAATAACATAGATGATGCTTTAGAAAAAGAAGACCTTTTTAGAACTCACAATATTAAATATAATATGGGTGATTACTTATTTGATGCATTGTAAGTGCGCATTTCTGATACACATCAATATAGCTGCATGTTGGAATTATAAAACATTTCCTTTGCTACTTAAAAAGAAATGATACCCATGCACTAAGGTTTTTTGCATTAGAATTAGATCCCAAAGAGATGTACAGATTGCACCAAATATAAGACACTGAAACATATTTCTTCTGAATGCAAATTTTTGCAACTTCATGCATAGCCAATGGTAAACACGGTCTATGGGGTGATACTTTCTGTATAAATTGGCTTTCTAGATGGCTAAATATTTCCATTTGTGTTTGGTCTTTGACAAGAAAACGTAAAAACTTTTATTTCAATGAAAATGCTCCTACCCCTCTATATTACATACTATTTCATGACCAAAATCTAGTCTATGGCCATTATGAACCATTATATTATACAAAAATAAACAATTATCAAACCCCCCAATAGGAACCCTACTATCAACAAATTGATCTATGATTTCTCTTTATTGGTAGACAAATGCTAAAAAAATAGAATCATGTGGACTATTCAGAATGATGGAAACCACATCTTGCGGTGGTGATAACATCTTTAGCTCTATTTGCTATTTGATAAAAAATGCTTTTGAAATACGCTCCTTATGTCACTATTCAACACAATCTTTTTGTAATGCATTTATTGTTGGAGATAAAAAGGCACACAATTGTTTGAAAAATAATCTAACAGATAATGTCATAAAAAAATACCTACTACTGCAAATTGGCAAGCATACATTGTAAAAATGGGTTTTATCTATGACAAAGGTGGAACAAAAGGAAATGAATTCACTATCCAATGGATTTCAAATGTGTTAAATGTAATCATTCACCTATGGTCATATAAAATTCAACAAATTCTCAAGACCTATAATGCCCATGTTTAGTCACAATCTTTATATAATATCATTTTATTTGAAATAGATACAACCCATGTACACTATGAACCATTAACAACCTGAGAACATAGTGAAGCATGAGCTAGTGTCATTGTTAATTGTATAGAAACATCCCAAGAACAAAACAAACTCTCTTTGCACCAAATAAAGAACATTGCACGTGAAAAAAAGCCAAAATATTTGGACTACAAACCATTAACAAAAGACAAGAATATAAAGTTGCAATTTGAAACTACTACTACTAAAATTCAACCACCATTACATGGGCCTATCATCTTTTTATGTCGATTAAA
Organism: Torreya grandis; assembly: GCA_037957365.1. Taxonomy (NCBI): domain Eukaryota; kingdom Viridiplantae; phylum Streptophyta; class Pinopsida; order Cupressales; family Taxaceae; genus Torreya; species Torreya grandis. The sequence continues at coordinate 4,985,675 of JARHVA010000384.1, forward strand.
GAGCATGGCATGAAACAAAAAACAATAAAAGGTTATTAAGATCGGCACTAATAAACAAATTCAATAAAAAAATTGCAGACACACTAGTCCATGTTTATGTTATTTGCAAACAACTATAATTTAAACACGATATGTAGCCTTTTATTCAGTCTAAAAAGGACACTTGCAAAAGGTTAATGCCAAACATAAAAGCAATTGTAAAAAAAAACATGTAACATGCAATCAATCATTGATAAATGTAAAACTTCCTACATTTGCAACACTTTTTAATATTAGACGGAACAAACAACTACAATTTGTAGGCATGATATCAGATCTTGAAAAAAGACTTGTTACACTTAGAATTGCATTTGTGCAAATAAGAAAATTAGGCTACAAAAAACCATAGATTGGATTGATAGGGCCAATTATCAATGTCTCCTCAAGCATTAATAGAATTCAAAAAGTATTCCCTAGATCCACAAATGAAAGAACAACTATTGTGATAGCTTTAAAAAAGCAATTGGAATACAAAAATGCATACCAAGAAGGAATAATTCATTCCAAACTTGTTATGGAGACACTACAACAACTTTGTGCATATAAATTATACATTGCTCATGATGTGCAGATTGACTTTGGTTGGAAACCATTTATATATGCTAATGTCATAGACCTTGTAAATAGCAATGATGTGTCTAATGAATCTAAAATTTATAATGATAGCGGCAATAGTTTGTCTTCTGACACAAGTCAAACCAAGTCTAATGACACTTTGGTGTATGGTTTTGTAGATTCAACATGTATTTCTGCATTAGAAGACAAGTTAATTACAATAGCACCAGCTGAAGAAAACTGTTCTCTTGGTATTTTCAAAGACAAACACTCAAAAAAAATGAACTTTCCAACATTTTTTTTTGGCAATCCCTCTGATGATGACATTGTGTCAGGTTACTCCTATCAAAAAATATCACAATGGGAGCCTTTGCATACTAATCACTGATTCACATACCATCTTACCAATTTATTTTTCAAAGTAGTTAAATTTTTCATAGACCAAGTTGGAAAGATAATGTGGATTCAAATTAGAAAGAGTCAACTAAAATGAAGAAAGCTTTTAGCAAGGATGTCACATACAAACCAAATTTAGAAAAATTTCTCAAATCAAATATTGGTTATGGATTTTTTAAAAAATCATACTTCGCCTAATTACATGCAAGGTCTTAAAAAAATATGTTTGCCATGATATGACAATTAGGACCTCAAACATATTTCTTGACTTTCACAAGTGTTGAACATTCTTGGCAACCATTAACCAATGCATTGAAATAGTTATATCTAAAACATCATTAAAAAAAGCCACAGCTAAAAGAATTGAATATATCAAATGACATATTTTCTTGCAAAAATAGATCCAATCACTTGCACATGTTATTATAGACATCGTATCAATGCATTAAAATAAATCGTATGCGAAGACAAATCATTTCTGGGTAAAATCATAGACTATTTTTGCATAACAAAATTCCAACGTAGAGGAAATGCCCATGATCATTGGCTAGTATGGATAAAAAATGCACTGGTATATGGAAATGACCAAAATTCAAAAATATCACATTTTATAGACAAATACATAACTTGTAACATTGATATATTGAAAAATGACTTGGAAAAATTACATATACACCATCATACCAGCAGCTGTATAAAAAATAAAGACAAAAAATGTAGATACAATTTCCCCCAACTGCCAATGAAACAAACAACAATACTTGAGATATGTGAAACAAAAAATGAACTTGCAAATTCAATATTAAAGCAAACTTACTTGTTGCTAAAAACTAAACATTATAATGCTTCAAATGAATTTCACATCTTCCTGCATGATCTTAAAATAAATGAGACTCAATACATAACAACAACACAAAATACACTTGAACAACCCACCATTTTTCTTGCACACAAGCCACCGTAGGTGTGGAGTAATAGTTTTATAACAAATATGCCATACTTATATCAAGCCAACACAGATGCATAATTTATTTTAAATACACATGTTGTAGCAACATATTGTACTTCATATATGACAAAAGGCAACCAAAAAATTACTCGTGCTTTTAAAAAAAATACGTAAACAACATGCAACAATAAATATAGATGCCATTCAGATGTTACATAGACTTGGGAATGTAATGCTAAACTATCAAAAAATGTATGCACAACAAGTTGTTCATCGAGTCTTATTATTACCATTGAGTCATTGCTCAAGAACATGTGCATTCATAAACACATCTTGCCTTGATGAAATAATATTTATTTTAAAATCCCCATTTCTCTTGAGACAGGAACAATATGAATCCAAAAATGTCATGTGCAAATCTATCATAGACTATTACATTGCCCGTCCTATAGATCATGTTTGTCTAGTTGAATTTGTTTCAAATTACCAAAAAAATGGTAAGCCACTAAAAAAAAAGGCCACAAGTTATACACTTTATTAATTATAATAAACATCTTGACCTTGAAAATCATTGTCATGAACGAATGCTATTATATGTGCCATTTAAAAACAATGAAAATAATTTAAAACAAAACTTTGAAACATGGAGAGAGGCGTACAATTTACAAATCAAGACCATAATACAAAATGAGTCCAAGTTCAATCATAACACCAATCCTATGTGGGGAAACATGCAAGATGTTATTTCCCAGCTTAAACTTGATACTAATTTCAAAAGCAAGATAAAATTCCATTTCAGCATAAGCAAATCTATAGAATAAGAGTATGATTTAAAAATGGACTTTCCATTGATAAACCTTGCACCAAGAAAACAAAGTTTGAAACCCTTTAAAATCGGACACCATCCATTCATTACTGACAATGTTGAATACTATAAACAAAGATGAATGTTAAATGACGAAAAAGCCACAATTGTTAAAGACATTGCTTTTAAAAAATGCTTAAACAAGAACAAGCCATTGTACTTATTTGTAATAGGAGGTGAAAGCATTAAAAAGACTTTTATAGAAAAAGTTATATATGAAACATTGGTTCGTATTTATTCACAATCTATTGACAATGATCCATCCAAGCTAAAAGGCCTCGCTCTTGCATATACAAGTAAGGCTACGTATAATATAGTTGGCATAAAATTGTATTATGCTTTTTTATTTCCTTTTAACAAGTCGAAACTCATTCTGCTAAGCAATGAATGACTTGATACATTGTCCAAATGTTGTAATCAACTACATATAGTGCTAATTGATGAAATCTCACTTGTAGGAGCAAGAATGTTATACTATATTGATAGGCATTTATGTGAGATAAAGTAGGTGATGTTAGAAACCCGTGCCTTACCCTTCTCTTTGCAGTATTAGTGTAATAATTGCTATGGACGCATATGCTTTGTAAGTCATCCCTTAGAGCATATTTGAATTATCCCACATACAAGGGAAGTAGTAGTTGTTAGAATAGAGTTAGTATATAAGTGTTGAGGCCCAATGAAGGCATCCACAAATTTATTGTATTGAGCTTGCTCAAAGGAGGTTGCCCCCTCGAAGTGGCCTGCGATCAATATAAGGTTTATGTGTTTCTGTTATTTGTAAGAGTTATTTTATTTTTGCATATTTTGATTAAATCTATTGTAGGAGGTAATCTGCTGCAAGAGGTTCTTCTCATCTGGTATCAGAGCACTTTCTTAGCTTTGTGGGTAGATTTGGAGCAATTTTTTTCGAAGCAGGGCTTTCTAGGAGCTGTGCCAATTCTGGCAAGAATTTTTTTTTCATTGCAGGTTCCGTCATTTCAGATTGGGTAAATACCTATTTGCTTAACTGTGGGAAGTGTTTGGGCATAAGCCCTAAAAATCATTGTGAGGAGTACCACAGGAACCCCAAAGTAGTTGGCCCATTGAGAGGACCTGCCAGTGAAAAGGGCAATGGCCCCATCCTGATTGACTAGTTCCCACCCATGAGGTAAACCAAAAGCTGTCGTTAAGGGGTAAACCCGAAGCTAGAAATTTATGGAGAGAAGTACTCGATCAAACAGCTTTGGTGGCCAGAGAGAATTTTTAAAAAAAAATCCTTTAGGTAGCCAAACAAACTTGGGGTCCATATCCAACTTATCAGGTTCAGAGAGCAAACAACAACGTATCCATAGTTGAGGATATTTCCAACCACACAGTTGCAAACAATCCATTTCTGAAGTAACAGTAAAAAAAATAGCAGCAAAAAAAATCGTGAAGGATCCCCAGCTCTTAACAACTGGTTATGGTCACCACTCATGCAGGCACAAAAATCATGGAGGAAGAAATCACCACATTGACATCTCAGGTTACAGAGTTAACCGATATGATGCGTGGCTTAAATCAACAGAATGACATCTTGCTCAACAGAGTGTAGAAGGAGTCTTCTTTAGAGCATCGCTCCTTTGCTTCCAACTTCTCACGTGGACCTAAGCTAGACTTTCCATAGTTCAATGGTACATATCCTACATGATGGATATATTGAGCTGAACAATTCTTCAACCTCCACAATACTTATTCTGCAAACAAAGTCCCAATTGCTTCATTTCATCTGGAAAAAAAAACACTTCAGTGGTACCATTGGTATCTCAAGACAAATGATGAACTCGATTGGTCAAATTTTGCATCCTTAAGTTTAGGCAGGTTTGGTCCCTCAGCATTCGAGGATTTCACAAGAGCTCTCACCAAACTCTGTCAAATAGGTACTATTCATGAATATCATATTGAATTTGAAAAACTTGCTAATCACACTGAAGGGTTGTCAGATGACTTTTTCAAAAGCTATTTTGTTAGTGGGCTCAAAGAGCCGATCCACTCAGAGGTAAAAATGTTTTGACCTAAAAATATGATGGATGCTTTGGGTTTGGCTAAGTTAGCAGAAGATAAACTCTCCACACAGCGTCGACCTCCCACCTTTTCACTAGCAAAGAACACAATGAATCAGTGGACAACCATAACCACACCAATCAAGCGCCTAACTAAGGCAGAGATGTGGGATCGCAAAGAGAAAGGATTATGTTACAACTGTGATGACAAATGGGTTAAGGGTCACATGTGCATCCAACAAAAACTTTACTTGCTAGATGTGGAGTCACCACCAGAGTAGGACAATGAGCCTGATATTCCAGAATTTCAAGATGCTCAAGAAGAACCTAGCACTGAAGAGGACCCAGTGGTTCAAGAGACTCAACCTGAGATCTCAGTGCATGCACTAGCAGGTGTCACCACACCCCAAACCATGAAGGTCAAAGGGTGCTTCAAAAAGATCCCTCTCATAATCCTCATTGACTCGGACATTACTCACAATTTTATCGATCCTCACATTGCTAAGGTGGCAGACTGCTTTGTATACCCTTGTTCTAACTTTGAAGTCATGATTACTAATGGGGGCACATTGCCATGTAAAGGAAAGTGTTGAAATGTGCGTATTGCAATGGGCAATTATAATTGTCGCTCTGATATGTTTTCCCTACCTTTAGGAGGGTGTGATGTGGTTTTAGCGGCACAATGGCTTCACACATTAGGACCTATTTTATGGGACTTCTCTGAGCTTTGGATGCAGTTCACAAATAATGGTCAGAAGCACACCTTAAAAGGGTTATTACCAGGATCTGCTAGCATCATCAGTTCTCATTGCATGGAAAAACTTTTGAAGAAAGGCTCACATGGGGTCATTGCACAGCTACATTCCATTCAACTCCAACCCCCCACTGCTACTAACCACCCTACAGATTTACAAGCCATACTCAATAAGCATGCAACCATTTTTTTAGAACCAATAGGTTTTCCCCCTTCATGCCCTGAAGATCACCACATTCCTCTCCTTCCAAGAAGCATCCCATCCAACATCCGGCCATACCGTTACCCCCATCTGCAAAAGACTGAAATTGAGAACTTAGTCTGGGAACTCCTCAAGTCTGGAGTTATTCGCCCTAGCACCAGCCCATTTTCCTCCCCAATGCTTCTTGTCCACAAAAAAGATGGGTCATGGCACCTTAGCATTGACTTTCAAGCCCTTAACCACCTCACTATCAAGGATAAATTCCCAATTCCTATCATCGATGAGCTTCTTGATGAGCTCCATGGGGCCAAATTCTTCCCCAAGTTGGATCTGTGTTCTGGCTATCATCAAATCTGAGTGCATCCTGATGACATTCCCAAGATAGCCTTCCATATGCATGAAGGTCACTATGAGTTCTTGGTCATGCCATTTGGCCTTACAAATTCCCCTTCCACTTTTCAAGCACTCATGAATAAAATCTTGCAGCCTTTTCTCCATCAATTTATTTTAGTTTTCTTTGATGACATTTTGATCTACAGTCACACATGGGCCGAGCATCTAAAACATATTGACAGGACATTACAACTGTTAGCAGACAATCAATTATGTGCCAAGCAATCAAAGTGTTCATTTGGTCTAGAGGAAATCAACTATTTGGGCCACATTGTTTCAGCCAATGGGGTTCGCGTGGACCCAAAAAAAAATTAGTGCTATGCAGAATTGGCCTTAACCAACCACCCTCAAGAGCCTTCATGGTTTCTTAGGCCTGATAGGATACTATCGCAAGTTCATCAAAGATTATGGAAAGATCGTGGCTCCTTTGACTTCCTTATTGAAGAAGGATGCTTTCACCTGGGATGCAACAATTGATCAGGCATTCGTCAAACTCAAACAGGCTATGTGTAGCACACCAATTTTGGCACTGCTAGACTTCACCAAAACTTTCACCATTGAAAGTGATGCCAGTGGCATCGGCTTGGGTGTTGTTCTTCTCCAAGAGGGCTGACCAATTGCCTTCACTAGCAAAGCCCTTTCTGGCCGCAATTTAGCTTTGTCTACATATGAAAAGGAAATGATGGCAATTTTACATGTAGTACAAAAATGGAGACCCTACTTACTGGGAAATCATTTTTGCATCAAAACTGATCATCAAAGTTTGAAATATTTCTTGGAACAGTAGGTCTCATCCCCAGCTTAGCAGAAGTGGGTCAGCAAACTCATGGGTTATGATTATGAGATCACCTATAAGAAGGGAAAAGACAATGTTGTGGCTGATGCTCTCTCAAGAACCTTTGAGGACCAACCTTCCCTCTCTGCCATCTCCATGCCCATTCTGAAATGGTTGGAATCTGTCCAACAAGGGTATGCAAATGATCCCTCCTTATGCCACCTCATTCATCAATTGGCCACTAACTCCTCTGCAATACCGCATTATTTATGGGACGGTGCTTCTCTGTGATACAAGGGTCGTCTGGTGCTTTCCCAAAGTCTAGACCTGCATCAGGCCATCTTCTATGAAATCCATGCTTCCCCCTCAGTAGGGCACTCAGGATTTCTCAAAACCTATGAGCGGGCACGTCGACACTTCTTTTGGAAAGGCATGAAAGCTGAAATTAAATAGATGGTGGCTGAATGTGATACCTGCCAACAAAACAAAGGTGAAACCACATTTACTCCCAATTTGCTCAAGCCTTTGCCCATTCCTAATAGGATCTGGATAGATATTTCCATGGATTTCATTGAGGGCCTCCCTAAATCTAGGTGAAAGATAGTGATCCTAGTCGTAGTCGATCACCTCTCCAAATATAGTCATTTTTGTGCACTCAGCCACCCATACACAGCCTCCATAGTCGCACAGGTTTTCTTGGATCAGATCTTCCATCTTCATGGCATTCCTTCTTTAATTGTCTCAAATCATGATGCCACTTTCACCAACCATTTTTGGACGAAACTATATCGTCGCACAGGCACACAATTGAGAATGAGCTCTAGGTACCACCCACAAACAGATGGCCAGACAGAAATAGTCAACAAATGCTTGGAGACCTTCCTTCATTGTTTTGCTTCATAACAACAACATCAATGGGCCAAGTGGCTTCCCCTAGCTGAATGGTGTTACAATACCTCATACCACACTTCCACCAAAATGACTCGCTATGAAGCAGTTTATGGTCAAGCACCGCCACCACTTCTTCCATATAATCATGGCAGCTCACTAGTTCAGGCAATTGACACTACTCTCTGAAACAGAGATAAAATTCTCTGCACCTTGTTAGACAATCTCCACATGGCACAGAACCGAATGAAGCAACAGGCTGATCAACACCGCTCTGAGCGTACCTTTCAACCAGGTGATATGGTCTTTCTTCATCTACAGCCATACAAGCAATCCTCACTGAAACTAAAAGGGCACCAAAAGCTTGCTCCAAAGTTTTATGGGCCATATAAGGTTCTCCAGAAAATTGGATCAGTTGCTTACAAGTTAGAGCTTCCACCTTCCTCCCAAGTTCATCTCGTCTTTCATGTCTCCTATTTGAAGCAAGTTCTTGAATCCAACATCTGAGTGCAGACAGTTTTACCAGCACTTGATAATGAAGGCTCCATCCTCCTCGAGCTGGAAGCAATCTTGGACAGACGCACCCGCCAACTTTGATCCCGCTCCATCACAGAGGTCTTAATCCAATGGCACGGCATGCAACCAGAAGATGTAACATGGGAACCACTCTTCTAGATTCAACAACAATTCCCACATTTGAAGCTTTGAGGGCAAAGCTTTTTCTAAGGGGGAGGGGACGTTAGGAACCCCTGCCTTACCCTTCTCTTTGCAATATTAGTGTAATAATTGCTATGGACGCATATGCTTTGTAAGTCATCCCTTAGAGCATATTTGAATTATCCCACATACAAGGGAAGCAGTAGTTGTTAGAATAGAGTTAGTATATAAGCAAGTGTTGAGGCCCAATGAAGGCATCCACGAATTTATTGTATTGAGCTTGCTCAAAGGAGGTTGCCCCCTCGAAGTGGCCTGCGATCAATATAAGCTTTCTGTGTTTCTGTTATTCGTAATAGTTATTTTATTTTTGCATATTTTGATTAAATCTGTTGTAGGAGGTAATCTGCTGCAGGAGGTTCTTCTCAGTTGACAACCATGTATTTTGGCAACATTGACATGATCTTATGTGAATACTTATACCAAGCTCAACCTATAAATGATTGCCTTATATTTGAACACTCAAAAATGAAAAAAGAAATAGTCTCGTATGTTTTTTGGAAAGAAAATGTGAAATGTTACCAACTACACCAAACTATGCAACAAAGAATACGTGCATGCTCACATACAAAAGATTACATAACATATCTTAATCATAATTGTCTACGTCCATCACCAAATAAACCTTTGTTCCCTTATCTTTTTTACTTGAAGAATGATGTGGATGCACACAATGCCAAAATGTTGACACTAGTTATGCATAAAGAAATTTTTATTGATGCAATAGATAAGAAAGATGACACATATAATGAAGGGCAAGGATATGCTAATTTTGTATGCCTACCTAAAAAAAATGTTTTGAAACCCCATATGCTAGTTGAAATTTTTTCTATAAATTATGATATGCAAGATGGTCTTGTCAATGGCTCTGATGGTATATTTAAAACACACACCAAAGAAGATAACAATGACATTGTTTAGGTGAAATTCAACAAAAGTCACGTTGGAAATTCTCAGAGAGCAAAACATAGTCATTTTTATGAAAGCCATATTGAATTAAATTGGACTTTAATTTTTTGTATTTCAAAACATGCTTGCCAAAAAACATTAATAATACAAAGCCAATTCCCAGTATAACTAGCTTGTGCATGTATAATACATAGATCCTAGGGTCTAACCATAGAAGGTGTTACATTCAAGCCGCTAGGTGTACATAGGCACGGATTGACATATACAACACTTTCTCGTGTAAAGACCATGGAATCATTATATTTGCTAAGCCCGCTTTCAAACAAAAACTTCAAGCTCAATTTTTTTTTGATGAGATGTCAAGGTTAGAATCACAATTAAGATGGATATTACAACATAGCTTACAATCACATGTAATTGACTCATCTATAGTAATATGTTTGTTAAACACTCATAGCCTCTAACTGCATTTAGCAGACATTGTCAACGACCATGATTTGATGAAATGGAACATACTATGCTTACAAGAAACATACATGTCAAGTGCTATCACTTTTAACCACTTTCCAAATTTCAAAACATTTAATTCCATACAAAATGTTCATGGTATTATGATATGTGCGAAAATAAATGTTGTTACTTCAAATCCAATGCAATACACTGCAAACAAAATAAAAGCATTATCAATAGAAATTGTAATATGTCAACATGCATTTACAATTGTAAATATTTATGCATCTCCATTTGCTTCTAGTTTAGATGTCATAAATGTTGTGGAACAAACACTATTAAATACAATCCCATCAAAACAAATTTACATGTTGGGCCTTTAATATTGATATGTCAACCTCCAACAAGTCAACAATGCTTCTTGAGAAACACATGTTAGCTTGTAACATGCATTTCTTACCTGGAAAACATAAATAATATTCAAATAGAATCATAAACCATGTATGGTCAAATATTGTAAAAGAACATAACTGGATTCTATCAATAGATACTTATTGGACTGATCACAATGCTATTCGTCTAGTCATGAATGATACCACTTGAACACTTGTATAAAAATAGAGATGCTGTTTTATGACAAGAACAACAACCTAATGCCTTATTTTAGACATCAAAAACAACACTATCCAAATTGACAACGAGCTAAGTTCCTTCCTTAAAATCTTGTTTGTTCAGGTTGTTTTATGTGTTTATGATTTGCATAATCTGTAATAACACTAGTAAGATGTACATGCCAGAGTATGTCAAGTACAAAACAAGAAAAAGTAATAAGCTATTGCAATTATTGTATAGGTGCTTATTTACAAATAGAGGATTCATGTTTTGTCCAAGCTATGTGTTACCTTTATAAAAATAGAAAAACATCTTCAAAAGCTCATTAAGCATACACCACTTCATGGGTTTGAACATAGGTAAGTTCCATGCCTGGTTTCTATTACTCACATATTAGTTGTTGTTACATAATTGGAGAAATGAATGTTCATAACAATTGAAAACAACATAGTAAATTCAAAGATAGAATTTATATCCTAAACACTAAGTGCTTATTTTGAATGAAAGTATTCTAAACTTGTCCAACCTAAATGTTGGCTTCATAAAGACAGACAAACATCTTCACAAGCTCATTTAGCCTACAACTTATCCAGAGTTTGGACATAGGTAAATTCCAGACCTGGTTTCTATTATTCATGTTTTAACTACTCTAACAAAATCAATGTTGCTATGATTTTTTAGTGTGATATTGCTTTATGTGTTCATCATAGTGTAGCATTCATAAATTAATGTTTTTAATAACCAGGAATGAAAAAAGAGTAAATTCTGACATAGAATTTTATATCCTGACCCCTAAATCTTTATTATACAAACAACAAATTCAAACTCAGGGCTATGCTATAACTCAAAAAAAAATAAAAAAAAATAGGACTATTCCCATGTGTAGATGTAGAAAACATATATTCAAATAATTACTAATCTGCATGGCCATTCTGATCTGATTATTAGCAATTACAGTGACAAAATTTTAGAGTTGTCATTCATTGTTGTAAGCAAAGAATCAACCAAGATTTCCCTCTCTATTTGTTATAATTTCTACATGGATATTACAATAGAATTGGTATTACTTTTATTTTTATACTGAAACTCTCAAAAAGAAATATGTTTTATTTGTCATGTCAATTCAATATAGCTTTATATGCTTATAAACATTTCAGTGTCCAGAAATGATTCTTGCTCACTGTTGACATAAACCTACATCTAATTTATTGTTTCTTGAGATGATCCATGACTTTGTTGTAACCCCTACATGAAGTAAAATATGGAGCCACAGAAGCAGACTAGCCAAGCAACAGTAACAGAACAAAAAAAGCCACCAAAATAGTGATGTTTTATTTTTTTGTTGCTTTTTATAATAAGAAGAAACACAATGCACTAGTTATTATTATTGTTCTTTTTTTTAAACTCACTATTTTTTTCCTACTCTTGCTATCTTAACATTGCCAAAAAAATGATGTTCATTCAATTGTCACAATGCAAACATGAAACTAAACATGGATCTAGATAAAAACAATAACTAGAATATAGAAATAGAACAATAAAAAACAAGAGAGTGGTAATGTTCTATTTTCTAACTTGCTCTAAGCAATAGCAATATACAAAAAATACCACTTCAAAAAAAATGTGAAACTAACAATTTTCTTTAACTTTCCCATTTCAAAATGCTCTACATTGTATCCCATTATAGAATATTTGTATTCAAAATTTGCCTCTATAAACCATGGTTGCATCTCGAACACAAGACAATATATGCTAATTTTGATCATTGACCTCTCCACAAAAAGATGTGGCAATATTTTTGAAGGCAATGTGTTAGTTGTTTATGGACTTGGTTTCATAAAAAATACACACTCTCCAACAAACACATAAATAGTGCACATTGATCTTGTTGACAGAATTGGTCAGCTGACAATAACAATCAACATCAACAAGTTGATTGATAAATTCTTACAATATTTCTCTCCTGGAAAAAGTGTTCAAATCACAAATTTCACATTAAAAAATAGAAGCCAGTACGAAAGAGGAGATGTTGATTGCTACCTTGTATTACATCCTAATAGCACTATGAAAAATATCACAACTATTTTCAAAGAGCACAGACTTACCCCTGACACCACCATACAAGATCTTGTTAAATCAAACAACACATATGCAGTGGGTTCATTTGGTGTCATTGTGATTGGACACCAAAAACTATACAATCAACATGATCTTCGTCTCAAGGATGAAGAATCTGAAAAAGACATGGCAACAATAACCACTCTCACCCAAATATCTTATTTCTATTTCTTCATTGTTTTCAATGTTGTTTGCTTTATATCAAAACATACACATGTATATTGATTTTTAAAAAACTAACATTTTAACTTTTTTTTTCCCAGCTTCTAATCAATGACACCTACAAACATCTATATCTTGGCTTGAACTAATCACTATCATCAACAAAGACACCAATAATGCTTTTCAAAAACATCATCCGAAATGAAAGTAGAGGCACCCCTTTGCTCCGTGCAAGCCAATCCACTTTTCTAGACGTATTGAATGACCAATATCCAATTTCAATTATTTCATAACATGACTAACCACATTTTTGGTTTGCAGGGCAAGGGTCTGTTGAAACCAAAAATTATTCATGCATCACCTTTCCAGCCATTTTGCAATGATTATGGGCATCCAGTCTTAACAAATGCTCCTTCAACAGATGTTTTGGCGCATTATGCAAATTGCCAACATACTCGAATGTACTCATACCATCATTTGGTACAATGCATCATACACATAGAAAATGGACATATTGACTGCACTTTGAACCACAAAGTCCTTGAGGAGAATTTGCCAACACTAACTAAAATCTCATTCAGTGATTATAAACAAGATATCTCAGTTGTGGTACTTTTGCTCCGTCATTTCCAACTACATGGCACCTTTACACTTGCCATGAACAACATCATCACATCCATTTCTAAATAGTAAGTGCTTCTAAAAAATAGCCATCACCACTACTTTTATTTTTAGAGAAACAAAACAAGCATCATAATAATATCCTAATACATGTCTTAAAACTCTCTTAATTCCACTAATCTTTGCTTATTGTAATTTTATGCAGGTAAAAAAATGGCATCAGTCTACATGTGCACATAATTCTAAAATGCTTACTTCATAGAATTCGTATTTTTTTTGCACCAAAAAAACAATGTTTTTGCATGTGCAATTTTTTTTTTTTGGGACCTATTCAAGAGAAAAAACTTAATGTTCTAGATCAACATCAATCACTAAAATATAGAAATAGTGTGACATTAAATTATTGTGCATTCACTTAATATTCTGTCCATTATCTATAGTGTATATTTTGTTAAAAATATGTCAATATAATTAAAGACTTTCAGCAATATTTTTGCACTCATTTATCCTACAAAACTCATAATCTATAGCGCATATTCTGCATAAATCTATCAATATAATTAAAGACTTTATGCTTTGTATTTAATCTACTGATTTTGACAAAGTGTCTTATATGAAGTTTTTGCTTATTCTTTTTCTTCATCATATTGTTTGTATCTTTTTGGACAACTGATAGTATACTGGACCACAAAACTACAACAACTTTGTGATACATATTACTATACAAGCCATTGCAGCGTCTATCTAAAGATTTAAATCTTCTGTTACTAATTTTGATCAGAAATTATGACACCATTCATCTGTCAGGGTGTCACTATGCTTAGCTAATAACATTTAGTCTAGCTATAAAATTACAAGTAATCAAATTGCAAGAAGCTCTGCAATAAATCCCTTGTCTGGCAAAGAGTTGGTCCTGGGTTCGAGCAAAAGTTACAGCCTCGAACCAGTGCTGAAAAGCTAGTTTTCCAGGTTTTTCATCCTTTAATAAACCATGTCTCCATGTTCTTCAAAAGACATATCCATGTTTTACTTGTCCTCATGACCAGAGTGCTACCCTATGTTAGCTTGAGGCAAAGTAGAACCCATGCCACTCAGATTATTAGTTTTTTCAAAGATTTGGTTTCAGTACAAATGGGTAAAAGGACCTCCAAATTGTCCATCCTATTCACACTTAGGCCATCGGCCAAACCACCTTCCTCCTTCTGATTCATAAAGGGACCATCCTCTTTGTTTTTATTCTAACCATCCGCCTCTCATTCCAACATACCTAGCGGAACAGACGCCTCAACAAGGGGAAAATATTTTTCAGGTGTTAAGGCCATTGTGTCATCAGCGAACAATTCCACTCGAGAGTTTCACAGTCATTATGGCGTTATCCTTCTGAGATTCTTCTTTTCTGACTGCTTTTGTATTTACTGAACTTTAATGGTATAGAATTAATATTGCATAATTGGTTAAAAAAAGGGAAGTTGCCGCACAAGGAGAATGATTTATAGCAAGAAACTAAATGGTATTTGTATCATTCATTGTTAATTTTGCAGCTTTCTGCAGAGACTAGTTTGTAACATGGATTTACATGGGCTTTTAACAGAACAATATAAAATATTTCCAAGTTCATATTGTTGGTGTCCAAATTAATTAGAGGAGTAACGATTACTCTGTTGAACTTCTATTCTGCTCTACAAACTGTGGTCAATTGTCACTAGTAAATTTTATGTAATTAAGGAGCCAATGTGGTGAGATCGGATGATCGAATTTTCCGGTCTGGTCTTAATTTTTTAAATATTATGTTCAGGGTGTGGTCTTTTAGATTAAATTTAAATATTTTTTAGTTTCTCTGATTTTATGCTCTGGTAATCAGTATCAAAATTTGCATGTATTAACAAAGGACTATTAACAAAGATTTTGATTTGCGCTATCAACAAATGGTTCTTGAAGAATTTGGATATTTCATATTTTAATACATTCATATACAAAAGCTAATTTTTGTTTTTTTAAAATTGCAACCAAACCGGATGTCATGTGACACTAATTTTTTTTTTTTGATTATCTTATGTTTGAAGTTTCAACTATCAAGTTCAATGTTTTGATTTTAATATTACAATGTACCTATGTTTGAGAATCTGCAACATGCCTATGCCTCCACCATTACATCTGTATGCACAAATTTTGGGCAGTGCGTACCAAGTGATGTGCATCGTATCGTGCACACCGACGCACACATGAAACCTTGATTATGTCACAATGAAGCCTTGTAAATATGGATTTGCCATTTGAGAATGTTTCGCGATAAAAAGTCATATAATCATTTTCATGAAAAATATGGACCCAGTTAACTTGATAATGTTTCTCTATGCCATAAAGTTTTTAGAAGTTTCAACTTACAGAGTTTTGTATAGTTGCTTTACGTTTAAACAGATTTAATTTTTTTTTCAACTCCACAGAGACTTGGCGCATGGCGCCCTTGTTTGAAATCCATTTAAAAAAATGTTATCCAATACTTGACTATAATGTAACTATCTTGTACATCTATGCACTAATTATTGAAATGGTGACGTGTCATGATGCAATTAAATATTGTGAGGTAAAAGTTAGGCGATTAGTACATAGTACTATGACAATTATTAAAAAGGACAAGGCCAACTATTAAACATTATGTATTCAAAATCTATTTCAACTATTAAGGCACTTTCATTAAGTGGGTCCTCTCCCCTACTACTTAAATGAAGAAAGGTTTAATGGTAAACAAGTTCTATCCCTGAGGGAGGCCCCAGAGTGTTCTCCAAAACATCTTACTAACATTCACGTTTCTTTTTTCCTTCTAAATATAATGCTTTTATTTTTTTAGACAAACGACCAAATAATACATAGTAAATATTACAATTTTAAAACTCGAATTCAGGGAAATGAATTTTAACATCCAATAAAAACTAATTTAAGTCATTTCTTAAAATTCTCAAATAAAATATCTATATATCATTTTTGTAGTGCGATTGGTGAGGATGATAGTTGTTTATATCCATCCCCTAGGATACAAATCCCTCTAAATACTCGACATAGAGAATCAAATGATTAAAGTCAAAATTATGCTTTCGGTAATTTTGATGACGTAAATATCCCTTACTCAAAAATTTATACAGAGTAAATACTTTTATATATTTAAATATTATAATAAAAAAGATCGATTTATTCATACATCTTGTATCATCACAATATTTATCCTTCCAAATTCAAGATAAAAACTTATATATTGATCATTGGGACAATGTGAACTGAACATGTTTTCTTTTTAATCTTCTCTATAATTGGAGATGGAAGTTTAATAAGAGAGTCCACCTTTCATTTACAAACACGTGATAAATATGATAAATTTGACCATAGGTTTGGGTCTTCAAACACGTCACCTTTTAAATTTATTTCCTCCAAGACGGCCTGCCAATATAAAACTCTTATCTCATAATTAAATATACTCATTTTGTCATGTGCTTACCAACGTTTGATTTGCCTTATTCTTTATACAATTCATATGTATTTGTTTTTTTAATTTAATGATTTATATTCTTTAATAAGTTAAATTTAAAAAGATTTGTAAATGTGATAATTGTTTGGCGAGAGCATCATTTATGATGTAGGAATTAGATCGTTGTATAAGTCGTTTATATTTTTCGATCAATTGTTTTGGTATAACAAAAAAAGGGTCAAATAAATGTCAAATTTGATGATCAAATAAATATTAAATTTAATATTGAAATGTTTTGTTACAATGAAATAAATATTAAATTTGAAGTAGACCGTTTATTATTATCTCATAAATATTATAATTCAACATTACTTCCAATTATCATTATAAATTATAATTATTGATCTAATAAATATGTCATATTTTTCTTGATTATTTAAAATAAAAATGTCTTTTTATCATACACCAATCCAACCCTCTTAATGGTTGGAAAGATTCGTTAAAAAGAAATATTTGTGACCTTGGGTGTGGGTTGTTATACTCAAGTTCTTATTTGGGATTCTTCGGAGTTGTGTACCCTGGTTGTTGCTTTTTAGTGGTTATATCTTAAAGTTTTTGTTGACTTTTTGTTATTTGTTCTTCATTTTCGGTACTTATTTTTGAGTTTTCCTCTTTTTTTGCTTGTGCCTATTTGCGGTGTTTTTGTGATGTTGGTATTCACTTTTGGTGTTTTGTAGAGGGATTTGGGCCCCCTGTTTATGTTCCAGACTGATTCATTATCTCCAGTTAAAAGCAACCCTGCTTCTGATTTATAGCTCCGCACTCTGTAAAAATATTCTCCAATTTATAACTCCAATTTCAAAAGCTTTTACCCATACCCAAAAAAAATAATCAATTATTCCAGAGACATTAATCTTTGGAAATATATTCCATAAATACTTCTTAATGTTGTAGGCATCTCGTAATTTTTCATATAAAAACCCTTGTATTGGTAATTCAAGCTCAAGCTCTCAAATGTTAATAAGACATTAGGAAAGATGAAAGGTAACAATTTCTTGAATTCCAAAGCATAATCTACACATATATGATATAAATAAAGGATGAGATCGGACGCAAAAGAAATGATCGGTGATGGTTCTCAATGGACACTGAACGACCTCCTTTCCAAGGGTGGGAGGAGATTAGTTTTTGCTCAAGATTAATCTATTGCTGCTCTCCAGTGGGTTTTTCTCCCATTCCTCTGTTGGTTCTTGTTTAGGTTGTTGACATTTTGCTAATTTTTTGATGCTAGATTTCAGCTTGGTCTCTGAGGTCTTTTCTTCTCTTTGTTTGTGAGCTCTTCTTGTAGATGTTATTTTTATTTATTCTAGTCGTCTTTACTTGTTTATTTTTTATTCTTTTGATATTTTTTTCAATCTTTGACATTAAATTAAAGAAGGCCGATTTATTCGTACACCAATGTCAACATTTACCAAAATTACTCCCAAGCATCTTGATGTTTGCCCTTTCAATTAAAAATATATATATAAACTATAAAGTATTTAATTAAAACATAACAAATAATATTAAACTATTTTTTTAATTTTATTTTATATTTGACACATCCCCTAAAAAATAGGAATTCCTTAAAAATAAGTGTGCAAAGTACCAAGTCCTTGTGGAAAGCAAGATTAGTTTTGATGGTGCTATTGATTCGAGAAACTTGAGTTTGGCAAGGTCAAACTTCAATATCTGATTAAACATAGGATAACGGTTAAGCTCTAAGCCTCATCAAATTTATTTTTCACATAACACACATAGAGCTTCTCAATTACTATAATTGTAATGAATTGAATCCCCAGTAGAAAACAATTGAATCATCAATTTGAAAGGCAAGAAAAGGTATGAAACCCTATTTTTGTGTCAAAGATGTCTCAAAGCTTAGAATTCAACTTGTGCCTCCCACATCTGCTATAGGACTAAGTGAGGTAAATCATGATAAGTACAAAGTCTATTTTGAGTAGGAATTTTTGAGAGATGATAGAGGTGAGGTATCAAGTTTTTATGTTAAGGATTTAGTGAGAGATGATAGAGATGAAGTATCAAATTGTTATGTTAAGGACTTAGTGACTCGAAAAAATATTTGACTAAAAGAGAATCTTTTTTAGAAAGCCTTCAATAAACTATTACAAATTATATTATATAACTATTGATAGAAGATGACTTGTCAATCATCAGTTGAAATATGAATTATGTCACTTTACCACCTAATATCTAATTAGAAGCAGATAAAGATTGATAATAAATCTAACAATATATATTTTACTCATCTTAAAAGAAAGTTCACAAATCCCTACCCATTTCAAAATAAGTTACAAAAAATTAAGAATCCTATACCCTTTTTAAAAAAATAGTAGAAATTTAAAGACTCCATACTCAAATCACAAAAGTTTCAAGAAAATTGAGTATATGTGGAATGTTAAATAAGCCAAATCCAATTTTCAAAATATAGCAATTAAAATTAAATAAATAATTACATTTTATAGCTTAAAGGTTTGAGTCCATGGTATTGTAACTGTAAAAATATTTAGTGGGTGGTGTAAAAATTATTTAAGAGAAATTATGCATTAATGCGGCCCTATGAATTTTTAAAACTGCAAAGATTATTCATACACATGAAATTTAGGAGGTTTGAATATTAAAAAAAATTATAGCATAAATTTTTATTGGCTGTAAAGTATTTTTTTGTTATCTAGCTTTTCTCTGCATGTGCTGCAAATTCTTGCCCCCAGCGTCTATCAATCTTTGAAAATTTATTTTATTTGTAGTCGTTACTCTTATTTTTGAAGAAAATATTAAATTTTTTGCAGTTGAAGAAATTGAAAGTTGCATGGAACCCCCTGCAATTACAAAATAATTGCAATTGCCCCCTCTATAGGACCACCCTCTAAACTTTTGAAAATGCTTTGCATAAAAATTGATTAAAAAAAATTATTTGTGAAAAGAGACAAATTTTAATCGATCTATGACACTAAATAAATATTTATGTTTTAGGTCAATGAGATGCAGGTGAATAATTAAAGTGGTTTGGTTGTATCCAACGTCATTCAGATTTAAATCTCGATAATATGTTAGATCGGTTATGACCGATAGAGATGTTTGTGAGGCTCATAGTGACAATGATGATGTTTGTGAAGCCCATGAAAACTATAATGATGTTTGTAGTACCATTCTTAATCATTGTAATGATTGTAAGGGAAATTTGAGCCTTCCATTTATATTTTACACTGATTAATAACTCTAATAAAAAATATAAAAATTCATAACTTCGAATTCTAATAAAACATTTATCAATAATCAAAAAAAAATTATATTTTAATTCAAAATTATTACTCTGACACTGATTTATAATTGTTACACGAATGAAAATGAATTTAATAAAGCTGCCATGTTTAGGTTACACTTCTTTTTAAATGGATTTGTTCAGCGATTTTGTTCTAACACCACTCACCATCACCTAACCATCAACTAAACATGCGTAATGAGTGTTATGGCAATACATAGGTGATACTCCATTTGCCATAGCAAAATTCAACTCTTCCAAATTCACATTCTCTAGCAGCCTGCATTTTCTCCTAGAGTATATAGACCTTTAAAAAAATAAAAAAATGACCAATTAAAACTAAATATATAAGGAAAAAATTTAAAAAATATATAATAATGATAAGTCCCTTGTGAGAACTAAGCTTGGTGTTAGTTTTTATGATCAGAATTGAAACATTCAAAAAATGCAACACAATGAACAATGAACACAACAATATACCCTGAGAAAACCCTCTAACTTGAAAGAAAAAAAAACCCAGCAACACTATATCTCTTATATATTGAATGATAACAAGATAACAACATCAATCTGCTTTACAATGGCCAAATCCAAGGCCTATAGGTATGGCTTCACTTTTTGAAGCACAATGAATAAGATCACACTTGATAAATCTAATTTGCTTTTGAAATAACTTGATCTGCTCCTTAGAAGTTTGCTCTGCCTTGTGAATTATACTTCTTATTGAATCTCTTGAATAATGAGAAATCAATATATATATATATATATAAGTGAGAGGAAAGAGACGCATCTCTTCAATCTCCCTGTCGGCCTCCACCAAACAAATTATGTCTTAAATAATACAATAAGTTGGGCTAGAAGTGGGAGCCCGACGTTGCTCCTTCAACATCAACACTTAGCTGTAAGGGTCTTTACATTCTCTCTTCCTCTTTGTTATATGATATTTTCAGGCTATTGAGTAAGTCCATCACCATGGACGATCAAAATGATGCAAAACATGCCTTTTGCATTGATTGCAAATCAGAATAGGCATCAGGGAAATTTAATTTTATAATCTCAGTTACATTCATTCAAGTCTTTAGTAATTTAGTTTCAGTGTTTTGATTGACGTGAAGTAATGAATAAGATATAAATTTCTTGATCAATCAATTCGTACAAAATAATATTATTTTATATAGTTAATTAACAAACTTGTAATTTATTTTTGTAAAATATTTACATATTTTTTAGCATGCAAAACAATGCAATTTGAATGGCCTAGACACCAAAAACTAATTAAGAGTTAAAACAAAATGAATCCAATAATTATCTCTTCATGACTAATAAAATGTAGTAAATACAATGCTTGTAGTAAACAGAGTCCTTGTAGTAAACAGAGTTCTTGTATACATAGACAAAACAATAAATACTTTAGGTTATTTTTTTTCTTTCTAGAGTCTTCTTAGTGGTCCCATGAAAGACACTCAAAGCTAAATTTAATGGCTATGTGATGGTATATGCATTTAGACATAACAATAAATATTTCAGATTATGTTTTCTTTCTAGAGTCTTCCTAGTGGTCCCATGAAGGACGCTTATACCTAGATTTAATGGCTATGTGATGGTATATGTGTTTTTCAATTATAAAATACGATCAATTTTTTTAGTAATTTATATCAAATACAAGGTGAAAATTTGGACAAAACCATCAAAAATTCTAAAAGATTGTAATAAATAAATTACTTTTAATGTTTTTCTTTCCACTATAAACTATGTTAATATTTGAAAGGAAATGTTCAATAAATATTTTTCATGAAAAAAAGTAATGACACCAAACGTCAAATTTAACTTCTAGATGGTGCTCTTGTCCCTGTTCTTATATTCTAGATGGTCTCTTACAACTAAAACTTTTCCTAAATTTGTGACACAACAACACTCTAAGAAGACTAATATCATCCTTTACAATAAATAGTTACTAAGAGATTATGTGATTTCTTTTTAACCAAATAGTCATTGCTCATTAGTTAGATTAATTTATCTATTTTATTTTAAAAAAATCAAACAATAATTTTATTTCAATTCATAAAATTTGAAAACAACACGATTTTTTTAAATAAATTATCCTCCTAAAATTTACAATTGGAACGCTTCACATTATATTAATAAAAGAATATAATATAGAAGGTTGTAAAGTGACACATCACGGCCCAAACTCTCTATTGGAGGAACACCTTGGGTTCGAAATAAAAAATCAGTTGGTCAAGGCATGGCCCAAAAAAATACAAATAATCAGAGAGTAAATTTTTACGCACAAGTCGTTGCCCTAAGATGCAGAGGTGGATGATTATCCTTAGGAAGCACTGACCAAGCAAATCGCTGCACGTCAAGAATCTCTGAAACATTCTAGCTATCCAGAGGGTCGTCATGAATAATGATCGACCAACCATCAACAAATTGTGTGGAAACAACAATACTAATTCGAAATCGATGCAAAAGACCAACAACAAAATTATCATGAAAAACCCAGTGACTCCCTAAATAAAATAAAAAAAAGCGAGAATACTTCTGAACCGACTTAAGAGAAAGTGGTGAACTATAAGACAGGGATCGAGTGGTTAATTATAGTCCCTAAATAAAATATTTGTAATTTGTACCTTTCATAGACCACTACTTAGAATTACTCTCCAAGGGGTATTAAAAATAAAATAAGAAGTATATTTACTTTAAGATTCTCTTCCTACAATGAAAATGACCCTCTGGAAACCAGGTCACTACTTTGAACTTAAGTGCTAGTATCATATCACATAAACAATGTATTTGATCCTATGTTTTGGCAGCTTGCAAGCCAGTCATAGGTCGATTCCACGTTCCCTTGGGCCCAGAGTCTGACCAGAGTCGCAAACCCAATTGTTAATTCTCAACTATGGTTTTGCAGACCAAAATTTAAAGCAAATCTTGACTTAAAAACACGTTTGGTTGAATTCAAAGGAATGTCTTTCCTTTTTGTGCTATAGATTTAAAAATCTTTTTGGTATAAATCACAGGCCATCCAGTCCCAACTGCAACATAAGTTTCTTCTAACCACTGGAAAAAATCAAAATTCCACTCTCCAGCTATATGAAAATAATATTATCGTAGTGATGCTCAATTGAATCTGTCTGTTTTGTTCATTTTTGTTAGACAATTTTTGAAATCAAATCAATTATGGAAGGAGAATCGCAGAGTTGGGTGTTAATGGTTACTGCTAGAGCTCCAACTAATATTGCAGTGATTAAGTATTGGGGCAAAAGAGATGAAAAATTGATCCTTCCCATCAATGATAGCATCAGTGTGACCTTGGATCCTGATCATCTTTCAGCTACTACAACTGTTGCAGTCAGCCCATCATTCACATCTGACAGAATGTGGCTCAATGGCAAGGTATGGACCTTAAAAGTGAAAACATTCTGTTGCTGGTTTTTGTGTTGGGGTTTAGTATTGTTTCTTGGGTTTTTTTTAAGACCTCAAAATTATTTAATTTGATGAAAAGAGCAGAGATTAGTTGTTGGGTCATACTCTCGACCTGTAAAAAACAGTTGGAATGGAGAGAAATAAGTGATTTATGTATTGGGTCATATTCTGGGCCTTGGGAAACCAGTTTTTTTTTTAATTTTATTTTGCTTGGCAATTTTTGTTTGAGGTTTTGGGTTGCCTTTGAAATAGTTTCAAGATTTGTAAACGTGGGTCAGTTTAGAATGTATTCCATGATTATTACACCCATGGAATTGAGTCTGGAACTTGGCAGGCCCATTTTGGACTTGGGACTCGAACTTGGAATGGAGAGAAATAAATGATTTATGTATTGGATCATTTTCTAGACCCTGAGAAATGAGTTTATTTGTTTATTTTTCTGCTTGGTAATTTTTGTGTGAAATCATGGGTTGCCTTTAAAATAGTCTCAAAATTTGTCAATATGGGTCACTCTAGAATGTATTCCATGATTATTGTACTCATAGAATTGAGACTCTTGGCAGGTCCATCTTGGACTTGGGACTTGGACTTATAATGGAGAGAAATAAGTGGTTTATGTATTGGGTCATTTTCTGGACCTTGGGAAACCAGTTTTTTTTTTTTTTTTGGCTTGGTAATTTTTGTGTGAAGCTATGGGTTGCCTTTTAAATAGTCTCAAAATTTGTAAATATGGGTCACTCTAAAATGTATTCCATGATTATTATACCCATAGAATTGAGACTCTTGGCAGGCCCATCTCGGACTTGGGACTCGGACTCACTCTAGAGTGTTTTCCATGATTATTGAACCCATAGACTCGAGACTCGACTTGGCAGGCCCATTTTGGACTTGGACTCGTCTCAGAAAGGAAAAAAGCAAAAAATTGGTCAAAATGCAATCCAAATCATCCCAAAAAAAGCAAAACACTTGCCAAAATCGGTCAAAAATACAATCAAAATCACCCAAAAACTTGATGAAAAGCACCTAAACAGATTATTCCATGCTGCAAATCCTGTTTTCCTCTTGTGGGTGCTGCAAACCAGACACACAGATGTTAAAATGAGGAAGAGAGGTCCTGTTTTTGTTTTGTGGGTGCTTCAAAACAGACAGGTTAAAATGAAGAATGGAAGGGCAGTTTTGCAGCTTTAAGGTATTCTTCTTCTTCTGTATCACTGCTTGGTTTGTATTCAGTGGCTATCTCCAGAGGAGTTATCTGGATTTTCTAGGGCTAACTCAGGGTGGAACTCTGCAAGTTTTCCCAAGCCTCGTAGAGTCTCATAACTGTGATCACACCACAACTTGACTGCATGCCCACTGGAATTATGGGACACCTTGTTGCAGTGAATGGGATTTGAATCTGAATGAAGCAACTATTAGTGCCACCATTTACCATTACACCACAACCCCTTAGTAACCTTAGAAAATCAGTTTTGTTGTTGAGAAGCATATGAATTTTGGAGTCGCTTTCCCAACTATTAATTTACTTAAATTCTTGAACTCCTGATTTGTTTGATATGCTATTGGAACTTGAGGTGCTTTCAGATTCCCATTGACCTACTTTGGTTTTTCTTGGATATTAATATAATTTCTTTGTGTATCAGTGGTTCAGTTGGGTTGTTAGCAATGATATAAATCAAAATTCACCATTAGTGCCACCGTCTACCATTACACCACAACCCCTTAGTAACTTTAGAAAATCAGTTTTGTTGTTGAAAAATATATCCATCATTGGGAGTTGCTTTCTCAACTATTAGTGCCACCATTTACCATTACACCACAACCCCTTAGTAACTCTAGAAAATCAGTTTTGTTGTTGAGAAGTATATGAATTATTTGGAGTCAATTTCTCAACTGTTAATTAAAAATTTACTAGAATTCTTGAACTCCTGATTTGTTGATATGCTATTGGAACTTGAGGTGCTTTCAGATTCCCATTGATCTACTTTGGTTTTTCCGGATATTAATATAATTTCTTTCTGTATTAGTGGTTCAGTTGGGTTGTTAGCAATGATATAAATCAAAATTCACCATTAGTGCCACCATTTACCATTACACCACAACCCTTTAGTAACTTTAGAAAATCAGTTTTGTTGTTGAGAAATATATGAATCATCGGGAGTTGCTTTCTCAACTATTAGTGCCACCATTTACCATTACACCACAACTCCTTAGTAACCTTAGAAAATCAGTTTTGTTGTTGAGAAGTACATGAATTATTTGGAGTCACTTTATCAACTGTTAATTAAAATTTTACTTGAATTCTTGAACTTCTGATTTGTTTGATATGCTATTGGAACTTGAGGTGCTTTCAGATTCCCATTGACCTACTTTGGTTTTTCTTGGATATTAATATAATTTCTTTCTGTATCAGTGGTTCAGTTGGGTTGTTAGCAATGATATGAATCAAAATTCACCATTAGTGCCACCGTTTACCATTACACCACAACCCCTTAGTAACTTTAGAAAATCAGTTTTGTTGTTGAAAAATATATGAATCATTGGGAGTTGCTTTCTCAACTATTAGTGCCACCATTTACCATTACACCACAACCCCTTAGTAACTTTAGAAAATCAGTTTTGTTGTTGAGAAGTATTTGAATTATTTGGAGTCAATTTCTCAACTGTTAATTAAAAATTTACTAGAATTCTTGAACTCCTGATTTGTTTGATATGCTATTGGAACTTGAGGTGCTTTCAGATTCCCATTAATCTACTTTGGTTTTTCCGGGATATTAATATAATTTCTTTCTGTATTAGTGGTTCAGTTGGGTTGTTAGCAATGATATAAATCAAAATTCACCATTAGTGCCACCATTTACCATTACACCACAACCCTTTAGTAACTTTAGAAAATCAGTTTTGTCATTGAGAAATATATGAATCATCGAGAGTTGCTTTCTCAACTATTAGTGCCACCATTTACCATTACACCACAACCCCTTAGTAACCTTAGAAAATCAGTTTTGTTGTTGAGAAGTATCTGAATTATTTGGAGTCACTTTCTCAACTGTTAATTAAAAATTTACTAGAATTCTTGAATTCCTGATTTGTTTGATATGCTATTGGAACTTGAGGTGCTTTCAGATTCCCATTGACCTACTTTGGTTTTTCTTGGATATTAATATAATTTCTTTCTATATCAGTGGTTCAGTTGGGTTGTTAGCAATGATATAAATCAAAATTCACCATTAGTGCCATCATTTACCATTACACCACAACCCCTTAGTAACTTTAGAAAATCAGTTTTGTTGTCGAGAAATATATGAATCATTGGGAGTTGCTTTCTCAACTATTAGTGCCACCATTTACCATTACACCACAACCCCTTAGTAACCTTAGAAAATCAGTTTTGTTGTTGAGAAGTATATGAATTATTTGGAGTCACTTTCTCAACTTTTAATTAAAAATTTACTGGAATTCTTGAACTCCTGATTTGTTTGATATGCTATTGGAACTTGAGGTGCTTTAAGATTCCCATTGACCTACTTTGGTTTTTCTGGGATATTAATATAATTTCTTTCTGTATCAGTGGTTCAGTTGGGTTTTTAGCAATGATATAAATCAAAATTCACCATTAGTGCCGCCATTTACCACCCCTCAGTAACTTTAGAAAATCAGTTTTGTTGTTGAAAAATATATGAATCATTGGGAGTTGCTTTCTCAACTATTAGTGCCACCATTTACCATTATACCACCACCCCTTAGTAACCTTTGAAAATCAGTTTTGTTGTTGAGACATGTATGAATTATTTGGAGTTGCTTTCTCAACTGTTAATTTACTTGAATTCTTGAACTCCTGATTTGTTTGATATGCTATTGAAACTTAAAGTGCTTTCAGATTCCCATTGACCTACTTTGGCTTTACTTGGATATTAATATGATTTCTTTCTGTATCAATGGTTCAGTTGGGTTGTTAGCACTGATATAAGTCAAAATTTGGGTCACCTTCTTGAGTTGAAAAAAACAGCTGGGTAATTTAGAAATATCTTATTGTTTTTGGGGTCATTAGCTGGACCTTTAAAATCTACATGGGTGATTTCAGACATATGTGATTTATTTGTTGGGCCATTGACAGGAAGTCTCTCTTGCTGGTGAGAGATATCAGAATTGCCTGAGAGAAATCAGGTCTCGAGCAAAAGATGTAGTGAACGAGAAGAATGGGATTGTTATCCGGAAAGAAGATTGGCAACGGCTCCACTTGCACATTGCATCACATAATAATTTCCCAACTGCTGCCGGCTTGGCTTCTTCTGCTGCTGGATTTGCTTGTCTAGGTTATGTTTTTTTCCCCTTATTATTGATATTTCATTATATTTGAGTTTTATATTCTCAGAGTGTACCCTGTAAACTGTTGTCTCATAAGTGTGCATTGCTGGCTTCTTTTGCAGTTTATGGCCTCGCAAAATTAATGGATATTGAGGAAAGATATCAAGGGGAACTTTCAGCCATTGCTCGGTTAGTACACATCATCAGTTAATTTTTAATATTGATTAAAAGTTTTAAACAAATTATATAACCCAACAAGGGTAGTAAGAAAAGCAGCGGTATACTCAGTCTAAATCACTGCATCAGTCCTAAAACAGAACTAAAAATAATAATCTATTTTTTTTGAAGGTCAACAAAGAATCATCGCATCTTCTTCAAGCATATCTTTCTTCAGATCTGCACCAGAGCCCTCATTAGCTAATACCAATGATATTAGGTTGAGTCGATACAGCTTTGCTACTCAATATAAACTTTAAAGTATAAACTCTCTTTTCAACTCCGTAGTTACACTCCTACTCTAGAAAACACTCCATGTACAGCATGGTAGAAAAAAATATATTCCCAGTCCCTACTCATCAAACAGTCCAGCAAGGCTGCTTTGAAAAGTATTATGATTGATAAGTCCTTTGGCAACTGCATCAGATGCTTTGAGCCTATCAGCATTAGCTTGACCATGAACAGAAGAGCCAGAATCAGGACTCAAAACGATAGAACTTGACAAAGCATTAAAACCAATATGCCACTTGGTATCCTGCTTGATCTTCATCAACGCCATGTTTCTTTGAGGGGTCCTTCCCTAGCAGGACTATCTATGCTTGTACTGTCTTATTTCCTGGGGTTTAATTACCACTTCAGGTTTTCCCCCTCTTGCTTTGTTCAGCTTTATTCTGTTCATTGTGTTTAGTCACTTTTCATAACCTAGGATAGTTTTACACTAGTACTTCTCTTTTATAACTGATTGTACTTTCTAAGTCCTGTTGACCTATTTTGGTTATTCATGGATATTAATATAAATTCTTTCATTATCGGGATGAATGGCATCAGACCCTGGAAACTGACCACTCTCCTGGACTAAATTGTTGTAAAGGGAACATCAATACAATCTCCATGGACACCAAGAGTATTGTTATTACCTTCATTACCATAAAACCCTATACCATCCACACTGCAGAGTTCATGCAATGGAAACAGCAGTGGAACCAAGGGCATGAGAACCAACATCAAATAAGTCTTAGACAGCATCACAACCAATACAAATTTTAGACTGAACAATTCCATCTGCTAATGCTCTATGACCATCATGTACTTGAGCAGACTTATTAGACCATACAGAATAACCAATAGAAGTGTCACCAACAGTTGGAGAATACAGTCCAACATCATCCCTGGAATAAAATTTAAAGTCTTTATCTTCTGTCCTTGAAGATTGAAACAGCTCTGAACAAATCCATGCTTAAGACCTTCAACATTTCTATGACATGGTGAATGACCAGCAGGTTGATTGTCACATTTTTCCAGAGGAGACTCGTCATGTTGAACATTAGAAACAGGACTCTTCACATATGCAAAAACTAAAATTGTCATTTTCATCATCATGTATTGAAGACTGGGTTCTTCTCCATCACACCAAAAACAAAAACATCACATACATCGGCATACAATTGTATGTACACATACATCTGTGTGCATGTTCATGCATATGATTCTGCATACATCTGTTTCTCACTTATGTAGGTTCACATGTTTTTGTGAATACCTAGCTATGTCTTTGTGCAACACAGATACACACGCAGAAATTGTTTAGATGTATACTGCCTATAAGCTCGCACGGGTAAAAAGACATGAAAATCCAGAGAGATTATGATTCCATCTTCATCAAGGGCCTCTCCTTGTGAGCAAGGGAATTTTACACCTTTAGAAAGCCAGAAAAATCCATGACATTGCCAGTCGCGAATCCATTGAGGTTTATTGTGGCATCACTTGAGACAATCTGAGAACCTGCTTTTTGTTTTGAGAAACATTTCAATTTCTCTTGATAAGTAATATGAAAATGACCATAAATGTTCCGACATTAATGGAATATGTGGAATGCAATAACTTAAACCTGTTTCTGCACAATGTAAGTCATTATTGGTAGCTAACATTCAGCTCCTTCAAAGTTATTGTCAGTGTGCACTGTGCAACATGTTGATCTAACATTGGAATGAATTGCAGTCAAGGTTCTGGAAGTGCTTGCCGCAGCCTTTATGGTGGATTCGTTAAGTGGGCCATGGGAAAGGTACTTTGCAACATTCTAGCTGGACTTCTTTTAAATAGCTGAACATGTTTTGGTATTTATCGTGACTGATGTATCCTGCACTTGAAAAAGACTATTTTTTTTATCTTTTTAAGAGATAACCGTTATCTGTGTTTATGAGAAAATACTCTTGTTTCAGTTAGCATTTGACCTAAATGGTCTTTGCTAATATTTGTACTCTATTCTTGTACAGGAAATGGATGGAAGTGACAGTGTTGCCATTCAACTTGCAAATGAGAAACATTGGGAGGAGCTTGTAGTTTTGGTTGCTGTGGTATGTACGTTGGGAAACTTCCAATTGTCTATTTTAATTTTTTCTTGGAAATATTTTCTATTAGAGAATATCTGTCCAATCGTTATTCCAAATAATTCTCGGTATGTATTTTTTGCCTAGCTGTATTCTACTTACTCTGTTATTTACTGTGAAGAAAAAACATTTTGTGACATTCCATAGGATTTAGGCAGCTAACTATACTATACAACCATAGGACAACCAATTCCTCAATAAGATGGATGATAAAATATTTTACATTACCAACATTGCATTAAAATCATAAGAATGAAAATTTTAAAACATTTCAGGAACTGGGATGATGAGCATGTTGCTACAGTTATGACAACATTTGATTTGTAAAAGATGGGCTATGTCATGGATAAATATAGATCATCCATGCAGATTCCAAATCTGTGCATAAGGTAAGTGGTCAACTTAGAATGTAACATACTGGTACATATATAGGCGAATAACTTTAAAAGTGTATATTGGAGCAACTCAAAGAGGCCAACTCATTGTAAAATGGTAGCCTGCAAAAACTGCTCATGGAGGAGGGAAAATAGCACCTGAGCGTCAAAGAAGAGACCCGTGTAAGTGGGTCTAGAAAGTTGCAGGCGAAAATAAATGGGAAAACATCCACAATAACCATATAATGGATTTATCAAAAATTAGAATAGAGCGTGAAGAAATATACAAATCCAAGGCCTGTTAAAATAAGCAAGACTGTCAGGCAGACAGGCAGCTAGAGGAGGGGATGAGAAAGGCAAAAACTTTATAGTTTTTGCATTTGGAACTCCCAACAAGGTCTTGGGAGCAAACTTCCTGAGCATAGGGTATCAGTGGAGGGGAAACAGTAGAAACCACCATTCTCCTCATCCTACAGAATATGTTGTGTATCAAACATAACACCCACTTCTTTAGAAATTATAACTGTAAGATGCTTTGTACAATTTAATTTAATGGTTTGTTAACACAAATGCTTGCAAAATCCCTAGCAATAATTTTTATTTTAAGTCTCTATCAGCATACAATTTTCTTTAGGATGCATTGAATCTAAACCTAACTTTTCATGAGCCAAATTTTGAGTGCAAACACATTCTTCTGCAAATACTCGACGTTTGTGACTCTGATTTTCAAAATATGCTAAGCATAGTATTATATTATGGAAACTATTTGAGATCCATCAGCTGTTAAATAAATCCATACTGTCACTGTTGTTACATGCGTATACACTATGGGAATTTGTGTGCTTGTGTTATGTGGCAAACTGTACGAACAAATTCTTGGATTTAATTTATCTTTGACTGCAACAATGTATCTTAAAGACCCATCTTGTACGGATATAAAACTATACATCAAGGAAGCTTGTTTAATGTTCCATTCCTAAATATTTGAATCAATCTGAATATTGCTATTTCTAATATTGTGTATGCTATTCATAATGTAAAGATTTTATAAGAAGAATGTGATTATTGTTTAATGTTCCATTCCTAAATATTTGAATCAATCCGAGTATCGCTATTTTTAATTTTGTGTATGCTATTCATTAAAGTAAAGATTTTATAAGAAGAATGTGGTAATGTGGTTAAGTATAAAAGGTGTTTCAACTGACTATCTGACAAGTGATTGTCTTTATTCAAGAGGAAAATGTTTGAGGTCATGCTGTTTCTATTATTATCTGATCCTACAACTTGTGAATGGCAGGTAAGCTCACGTCAGAAGGAAACAAGCAGCTCAACTGGCATGCGTGAAAGTGTGGAGAGCAGTGAACTTATTCATCATAGATCACAGGTAATAACTATTGTAGATGTGCTATGAGCTTGGAATCCATGGATAGCATATTCACAAAATTGGTGTCTTGACTTGAGCATTCCTTTGAAGATCAATAATTAATAAATTTTGTAAGAGGATATTTTTTGATCAATATTAGCAAATGTCTTTTCCAGTATATCCAAAATCTGTTGGCTGTAGTATTTTGTCTCATTCGTTTTGTAATATGGTAATAATAGGAAGTGGTTCCAAAGCGTATTGTGAAAATGGAAGAGGCCATTGCAAATCACGATTTTGCATCCTTTGCAAGGATTGCTTGTGCAGATAGTAACCAATTCCATGCCGTGTGCCTTGACACGTCTCCTCCAATATTTTACATGAATGACACATCACACAGGCATGTTTAGCTTTGTCCCTTTTCCCAGTATAATTTTTCAAGTGTGTATTAGGGAGTATTTGAAGAAACTACATTTTTGCATGATCGCATTTGAAGTCCTCCATGGCCCATCTATTGTTTGTACAATTATTTTTATATATTAAATTAATATGGAAGTACCTCTGAGATCTCCATGAAATTGTTTTTGTTACAGGGTCATAAACTCTCTTGAAAGATGGAATCGGTTTGAAGGAACTCCACAGGTACATGTTTTCATCCCCCCTACTTTATATTGCTCACAGGAAATACGTCACCAATGAAAGGAACTGAGAAAACGAATATCATTTTTTTCCTTTGTTTCAAAGCAATACCTGATGAGACTGTGATTGCTGTTCATACTCTTTAGTATATATGAAAGTCTTGACATGATGGGAACCTTTTATATTTCTCTTCTGTTCTACATGGCTTAATGGTTGATAATTCTGGCAATGAAAGAAGTAAGAACAAATGTTCCTGAAGAATATTAAACCCAATAACGTCTAGCATTGCAGGTGTCTCCCCATCACGACTACCGTTGACCTTGAATCTTTGCTTCACCCTAATTATCATTTCTTATCATAGGATCTACTGATTGTTAGAATGTTGCGAAGCATATTATAAGTACTAGGTAAAAACAGGGTTCTGTACATCAGATTCTGTGGCTCATCTCTTCTATAAATTGCAAGGCCTATAGAGCCGATTCCTTCTCAATCGATGGGTATGGTTGCAAATCAACTCTCCATTATAAGAATACAAATTATGTGTTGACCACTCTATCATGTTTATCATAGGTTCTAAGCTGAAGAAAACAATGTTGTGTGTGTGGTAATCACTGTTGCTTGTTGGGTATTTTTTTTTATCATTGTCCAGTGATTTAAACCCATTACAAGTAGTAAGAACACATGTTCCCGAAGCACATTAAACCCGCTTACTTCTAGCATTGCAGATGTCTCCCCATCATGACTAACTGTTAACCTTGAATCTATGCTTCACCCTAATTATCATTTTTTATCATAGGACCTACCGATTATTAGAATGTTGCAAAGCATATGATAAATACTAGGAAAAAGTAGGGTTCTGTGCATCAGGTTCTGTGGCTTATCTCTTCTATAAATTGCAAGTTTTCTAGGGCTGATTCCTTCTCAGGTGATGTGTATGGTAGCAAATCAACACTCCATTTTAAGAATATGAATTGTGTTGACTGCTCTATAACGTTTATAATAGGTACTAAGCTGAAGAATAAAATGTTGTGTGCGTGGCAATCATGTTGCTTGCTCGGTATTTATATTTATCATTGTCCAGTGATTTAACATTTTCTTAAGCAAATCTGCAATAGTGAGTAAAATGTATTTAACCATTATTGTACACATGAAGGGGTCACCCCAGGCACATGGTAAAACTTGTGTAGGTGCTTACCAGGGCCCTTTGTTATTTATTAAATAGAGATTATATAGGTCTTTGTTTTTTCTGATCCCAGAATTATTTGCATCTTTTGCTGAATCTTGATGTTGAAGGTCATCTTCTAGATCTGAAGGAGAGGGTTATGGTCCCATGAGAGATTCTCCACTTGTTTTAAGGCTCTGCATAATTGTTCGATGTGAGTCTCTAGCCTGTGGTTTACATCCTTCTGTTGTTGGATGTTTCCAATAATCTGTTGCAATCGTGTTCGGGTGTCATTCAACCGAGTATGCATGTGTAACAGAGCAGGCTTTCCCTGCCTTGCATTTTGTATATGTTCTCTCACTCGTTTAACTATATTTCTTTCTCTGCTCATAAAAAATAAATTTGTGACTGTTATTTCCTCCCTCTTACCATTTTTTTTGGTTATGTTGTTTTCTTAAAATATCTAATGTAAAAGTTACTTTTTGTCAAAAAAAAAAAAGCAACAAGTGACATGGGATTTCTCCATTTCCTAAAATTAGCCAACGCCATTTAGGAAAGGTGCTTCCAAGTTTCATGTAACATGGCACGGTGACACATATAGCATGTTCAAGAGCTTCTAATGTTCTTTTTCTAAGTAAATGAACATGCAGCAAAGCATTTTAGACCATTACTTATTTCATTTGTTTTATTCAGAAAGGAATTAAGGTTTGTGAAATGAGTTACAATACCTTCAAAAACAAATTGCATTGTTTCTTGTGCAGTTCTCGTGGTGATTAATACATTTTCTGGGTTTTGCAGGTTGCATATACTTTTGATGCTGGTCCAAATGCGGTAATGTTTGCACCTAATAGGAAAGTTGCAGGTTGTCTGCTTCAGCGACTGCTATATTATTTTCCTCCAGATTCAAGCAAACCACTATCAAGGTTCCTTCTTAATCCTAATTCATTCTTAGCATTCTTGTTAGAGATAACTATTCAATTGATCCCCATGATTTTCCCTTTAAACTCCTCCATTTCCTGTTGATGATATTGACTCATTTTATGTTGTTCAGTTACGTGATAGGTGACACATCAATACTAGGAGAAATTGGTTTGAAATCAATGGGTGATGTTGAATCGCTAACTGCTCCTCCTGAGCTTCAAAAAGGAAGTAGCCACCCTACATTTCCTGGTGCGGTTGATTACTTCATCTGTACACGACCTGGAAAAGGCCCTATGTTATTTAGAAATGAAGACCAAGCTCTTCTTAACCCTAAAACAGGTTTTCCTCTTGAGAGTAGTTGAGTCCGATTTTCTCCTATAGCTTTAGGGTCACTTCTCATCGGTGGATAAATTCCACCCCTTGTTGTTTTGATCCGATTTTCTCCTTTATGGAATTTTGGAACGAAATAGTTTGTCAGCAAATAATTTATTTTGGTAAGATATCAGTTTATGGCAAGGAGTTTCTAGCCAGATGTTTTGTTTTGTAAATCTTCCAGCACACAAATTAATCTGTGAAGAGAATTTAAGATTTGTGTCTGGCGATCTGCTGAATAAAAGGCTTATCATTTTATTTGGTCACAAAAGCTGATTTCAAATCTAAAATTTCATATAACAATGAATATGGCATGAACCTTGGTTTAGAGTAATTGCTTGGCAAAGCACTTCTACCATATAGAGATACCAAAGAAAAGTCTAATTGATAAACAAGGACAATCTGTGTTGATTCTTGTTGATTATACTTCACTCCTTTTTGTAATTATGGATTTGCAAACAATGCAACGTAATGAAAGAATTGTCTTAAGATGATTTTGTGCTATACTATTTACTCTGAACGGGGCTAGGTTTACATTGATGATTTGGTGCATTTTGTATATCTTTTAGTTTGCTCCATCTTACACCAACCTCGATATTGTTGTCTTCCACTATCTATTATTCCTGTTTGGGAACACAAATTCAGTTCTTTTCAAGAATATCTAGTTCAATGACTCAATTATTTGAAACTGCCAAAAAACATGAAGGACACGTATATTTTTTTTTTTTTTAATTTTTTGGTGGCTAATAACAAACCTTTGACTGATTAAGATGAAACAAGATACAACCAAGATAAAAACAGGGGCTATTACATGATGAGCTAGCTTGCTGTTAGGCAAGGCAAGAGCATCAGGCCAAAGAGCCAACATGAAAGACAAAACTAAGACAACCAAACTAAAGCATCAAGTGCCAGGGTATTTACTGCCAAAGACAACTGACAAGTTAAGCAGACAAGAAGTTAGACAAGAGAGAGGTGCTAAGGCTACTTTTCATTGTCGATGTCCCCTCTATTCTCAATCTTGGGTTTTGGATTCTACATTGGGGCATGGTTGACATTACATATCCCATGATTAGACAGATTAATTGAGTCTTTGGTCATGTCCATGATGTTATTATTGATGTTGTCCAGCGCACTACTTCTTTATTGATATTGTACATGATGTTATTATTGATGTTGTCCATGACTTTGATAGCCTCCAAAGTATAATTGTGAACCTGGAGCTATCTCGGACAACTTTGATGGCCTCCGAAGTATAATTGTGAGCCGGGAGCTATCTCGGACAACTTTGATAGCCTCCAAAGTATAATTGTGACCCTGGAGCTATCTCCTACAAAGGGCCACATCTTGACAACATTGATACAAATGAACATTAATACTCTCTATAAAATTGTTTTGGGTAGCAAATGTGTCTTTGTGAATGGAAAACACTTCCACCGCTTGACGGTTAGAAAGCAGAGGATCATTAGTTCTATTCAGGGTGGGGCTTTGAGCTTGGAAAATAAAATCTCACTTTAGAGTTCGTGTATTTTCATAGCATGTCAGTGGCATGAGAAATTACTAAATTGGACTCATATATAAACAATTCAAGGTCTCATTCAAAAGGGACTTGGCACTTATCTAGAACGCATCTACACTATTACACATTGAAAAAATGTGCCTTATCCTTCCTAAATTGTGAATCTATTACTAGAAGCAGTCACAAGTCAAATTTGAAACACACTAAATCCAAGTCAAAGTAAGCATTTTCAAGTATCAAAGCCATATCATTAGCTACATACATATAGCGAAGAAGCACAATTGTAAAATCACACTAGTTGGGAGAAGTACATGTGGCTTGATTTCCTCCTCAGAGTATCATATACATAAGTTGTGGTTAATCATTGAATGGGGTTGATTAGGGTCAACTCAGTGCATTACACTTTCTTGATTTTTGTAAGTTTCTAGCCCTCACAAATACAAGTTTCAAGGCAATCGAGTCTGATTTCTAGAGTTTTGTGCATCATTAGGGTTCATGAACTTGAATAAATAACAAGAAGTGATAGGGGCAAGTGAATGTGTAGTTATTGTTCCTCATTTCCTTGTAGTCCAATACCAAACAATGTAGGTCAATATCGATTGGTGATACTGATCCAATCCGGTGGAATCAACCCTACATAAATAGATAATTAGTTCTAGAATTGAACAAACCACATGTCTACTTTATCTTATTTTCACTTCTAGAATAGTATATATTAACTATGATAGATAGTCACTTAGAAAATCTAAGTACTTGTCTTTTTGTTACTTACTATATTCAGTGTACGCCACTTGTCAAATAAGTGTAAGTAATCTCAATCGTTTACATTCAGAGGTATGTTTGAATGCCATATATTAATATCTAAATTACATTTCAAGTTTTTATTTTAATTAGATTAACTCATCTTAGTCCTAATTAGGGTAAAGTACATCCCATTAGAAGCTCACATGGTAAGATAAAACAACTTATATTACATTCTATGACCATTAGATACCACATGATGTTTCAAACAATGGTTATCTTTACATACATGATTTTGTTGATTAGCATTCTACAATCACACATAACATAATAATTGACAATGGTTCTAGCAAAAAATCTAATTACAATGTCATTCCTATCTAGTCAAGGATATACCGAGTGATTTACTTGGAACAACTATGATACTTAAAAGTTATGACAACATTCCACAAACTCCCCTAGGTGGTATTACTTTAACAGTTGTAGTCGGTCCTCCAACCCTATTAGTTTGGTTTTTCATAGTGGCAGATACTAGTTCATAGAACATATGGCTTGGGCATCCATGGCTTAGTCAAATTAAATAAATACCTCCACACAACATCATTGTCTCAAGTATGTGTATGATAAAAAAATAGATACCACTCATGGCACAAGTTGTGAGCTACCTATCTAACTCTAGAGACCACATGTTTGATCATCTAGAGCACCTCATGTAGAGTGATTTTTCAACCTCGTGTGGTACTTGCTATAGTTTCATCACCTACCATTATGGTTCCTACGACATTTATATCTACGACATCACCTCCAAGTGCTGAGACTCTTACAGTTGCACCTTCAAGACATACAATACCTACTAGTCCATGTCCCAAGCATGCCTTATAACCTTTCAGAGCAAATCATATCCAAGCATGTGTCAATGATATATTCACCACAACATATTCTTATGAGTGAATTTCAAGAGGTTGCAATGGCTCCCCCGACCCATCATCATCTGTTGATCTTTAGGATGATGATTTTAGTTATTACATATCTTGAGACTATTTACTTCATAGTTCCAGTGACACATTTAACTCCACCATTCTAGGATTTCACTTTATATATGAGTTTATTGGTTAGCTTTGCTAGTCTATATTTGGTGCTTCATCAATACATCATTATTGTACTATAGTTTGATTAACATGCATAACTTATTTATTCTATATGTCACATCTTTCATGTGTATTTCTCCGTTGAGTTGATTGCATGCCTTCTATTTTTCTAGATTTGACACCTTGGCATTTCCCTTTTAGTTTTGCCTCAACTTTATTGTAGCCACTTGGTTTTTTTTTCCTTGCTATGTTTCATTTTCCATTTTTTTTTTAATTGTTGATCCCATTACAAACACTTGCACATATTTGTCGATGATGATAAAATATATATCAAGACCTTGTCTCCTAGCATGCACCTAGTTTTGAGAGAAATTGTAAGTTGTTTGGAATCTTCTTCATCCTCTTCTTATTGTTTTGTGCCCCTTGTCCTATTTTGGATTTTTTTTTTTCCCCTTTGAATTCATATTTGTGTGATAATTGAAAAAATATGTAAAATGAAAAAACATTTGAAACAACAAAAATTCAAAACTTTCTTTTCCTTTATCTTTGTTAATTGATATGTATCATTCCCATATGCCTAAACTAGAGGTTTTTCATATACATGTTAGAAATGTGCTTTCCATAATAGTCTTTGAAATGGTGAGCTTAGAATATATATGTTTTGTATGACCATGGACTATCATATATTATGCAACTACTTTCATGCCCATACACCGACGTATCATATGATACCAGGGAGTAGACATATATGTTCCATGACAACACCCTCATATATTTATCACCTGCCATCAAATGATGCATGCTTGGTAATAGCTCATAATTAATTTCAAGACATAATAAATACATATTCCAGCACACTATCTAATCGAAACAAATAATTACATGCTCTATGCAATACAAGGTAAAGAAATAATATTTACCAACAATCACATTGTTTCCAATAACTCAACCAACAATGACACATATATAGTTTTCAGAGTCCTTTCAACGAATTACATTTAAAAATAAATTATGCTTTTATGGCTAGGAGATATAAACCAAGGTATAATATACTATTATAATTCCTCAACTTCATCACTTTTTGTACATAAACTATATAAAATTTGATGGTATACAATCAATTCATTAATATAAATTAGATAGAATTGAAAATGTTTTATAAATACAAAATCAAGTCTCCTAATTTTAGTCTAGCCTCGAAGCCTTTAATATACTTATTGACAATCTTCGACTTTTGATGCTTATTTCATCATTTCATTATTTTATATAAACTCTTACTTTAATCTATTATAAATGTACAATCTGATACATATTATATTCACAGTCAACCATATTGATTTATAACTTCCAAAAGAATGCTTACCAAAAGATATAAACAGCACAAGATACATTTTTAAGGTATACAAATTTATCACTTATTTTTTATATCAAGTTCATCTATAACTAAAGGAAAAAGTGATAAACAAGTCAACAGTTTCCAAATATAACGATCCATATGATGATGCAAAGACTTTCAGTTATACTCCTACAATTGTTCATGTATTTCAAAATGG
This sequence comes from Torreya grandis, assembly GCA_037957365.1. NCBI lineage: Eukaryota > Viridiplantae > Streptophyta > Pinopsida > Cupressales > Taxaceae > Torreya > Torreya grandis. The sequence continues at coordinate 5,025,943 of JARHVA010000384.1, forward strand.
AAATATTTCTATGCTCAGCTTAGGTCACAAAAACGTTCAACAAAACATTCATTTATACACAGTTTATATATGTGTGTGTGTATAATGCACGTATATATTTAGTTATACATATAAATCTAGTTTACTATGATAACTCAAATATACCTTGCTGCGTAGATTGAATACCTCGGCACTAGGCTATGTAATAGAATAAGATTCCGCTACAAGATTCATATCTCTATATATATAAATGTAATTCTGACTAACAACTTCAAATATGTATATCATATATGTGTTCTTATACAGATCTATGTTGTTTCAATACCTTTTCTTTACTTCACACAACTATCTCCAATTTCAAGGCAATAACTAATGAAACGTACTCAGAGCTTGTTTACTATGGCTCGTAATCAAAATACACAAGCTATACAAATGTTTTGACCAAGAAATATGCAATTAAGTTTCCACACTAAGCACATTATCACCGTTAATAACTTAAGAATAAATTCCCAAGTCTGAAACAAATCCTTGTATTACAAACAAGAAACATGCCTAGTCTCTATACAACTAGATTTTTAGTCGCTAATAGAGCTTGCCCAAATTGCCAATCAACAAAGGAAAACCATGGAATATAATTTTCATAATAATTTCAAGGTCTCATACTAAACAATAATATACAACCATTTATCTATCTATTTCACAGGGTTGGTAATCTTGAATACATTCAATTTTCTTTTCAAAAAGGGTCTCAACATCATATTTATAGGCATGTGGATGTAATCGATTTCCATCCCCAGGTCTATGAATATGAAACCGCAGGTTTTATTTAAATATTATACCATTATACACATTTAATTGAGATACCTCTGAAACCCATATCAAGGAAACATTTACTATTTTGTTCGTTATTAAGACTAAGTCTACAACTAAAACCCATAATTACAAACTTAAAGCTTAACCAACCTGGTTCTACAATGAATGTCGCTTAAATGTATTCTATAGTAGATTTTTTTCCTTCCAGTTAAGCTTCATTCTTCCTCTGTCATCCCCATTCTCCTCTTTTTTCTTCCTCTTATTCTTTTTCCATTCCATATACACATTTTGCATGGTCATTCCACTTTCCTACTATATTGTGAGTTATCATTATGAACTCACATTCATTATGCCTGGTTTTCTTATTTCACCCATTCACTCATAGTCCATTACCCTAGTTTCGAGCATGGCCATCACATGCAAAACTTCCTCATCATAGCAAATGCCAAAGTCAACCATAAACATAGAAATTGAAACCTAGATACCTTATGACCTAATTTATTTTCATTTAAAAATTACATTCACTTTGCTATTAAATTTTTTAATAAATTCAAAACCCAATTTTACAAAGTCATATAACTCTTATAATTTAATCAATTTGGGTAATTTTTACCCTATTTCATCCCTCCTCAGATCACCAAAAGGGGCATATACAAGTCTACACAAGATACATAAATACTCAACACTCCTACAAGTTAAAATACATAAATGGTTTACAACCACATATTTTAGTATAGTGTAGTTCATATTGAGGTTTCAAGGAAAAATAAATAATCAATACAGGGGGGCGCAGAGAGGGGGTGAGGGAGGGCATCTCTATACAAGAAATTTCAAGATGATATCTTTATTGCTTTCCATTTATCATACAAAAACATTTATATTGATTATATTGTATCTAGTTAGTGCATAGATCTTGCATTACATAGATATCTACATTGTGTGGTTATATTACAACTAGTACATTGTTACTTTACGTGTGTGCCTAGGGTTGTTTGATTGCTTGTACATGTGTGCTTGTGCATGTTTGAGTGTGTTGTTTGTTAATGTCTTGTCTATATAAAATCCTTGGGTTGTCATGTCACGCCATTTTTGTGTCATCATGTATTGTTTGTGATATGTCCTTATGCAATGATTTCTTATATGCAGCTACTAATTTAACTTTTAAGGGTTATGGATTTTAAGCCCTAGGTTGTTAAAGGGTCTGAGTACAGTAAATTAGGGTATAAAATATGTAACAAATATAGTCATTGATTTGTGAAAGAACTAATCTAAATAGCTAGAAATTGATTGAGATGAAGGATACAAAAACTAAAAAATGGTACAAGATCTAGGCTGAGTGTCGTAAATAGGATCCAGGTGTTAGAAACCCTCGTAGATAATATCATTATACCTTGGACAGTAGCATTGTGGCGCTAGTGTCCACTTTTGGTGCTAATGTCCTCTGTGTAATAATTGATCTGTACTACTAAGTGCACCTGTGTTTAAGTCTACTAAGCCTGTTCTTGTGTAGACAAACCCTGCTTCATTATCTGTGACTTGTTTTGACTAATTTTGTCTATAAACCCTAGACCTCCATGTGATTAAGGTATTTGATTGGCACAAGTATCAAAATTTTGATGTTAGTTGGGTATGTTAGACATCCTCAACACCTCATTGTGATGAGAGTTCCCTACATACCAATACTCTAAAGAGGGATCAAGCCCGATGTAGTTCTCCTGACCTAAGTGTTGGTGCAAGTGCAATTGAAGCTAGTATGGATGCCAATTTGAGTACTTTGAGTGAGGCTTGAAATTGGAAATATGTGTATTCTAAGCTTAAGAGAGTTTTAGATGATTGTATGCAAAAATAGGGCATAATAGGGATTAATAACCTTGATTGTGCATAATTTGTTCTGAGCTTATTTTTGTGTATTTGTATCTGGTTTTTATCTAGTGAATAAAGGGCTAAAAGTCACATATATATACTGATTTGCTACTTATGCAGGTTTTGAAATAGGTTTAAGATGATCCTAGGTGTCTTTGGGATTGAAAAGATATTTGTTAGGGATAACAAGAGAGAAAAAGACAATAACGCCAAAATGGGACACTAGTGTGGGGCGTTGGTGTCCAAAGTATGGCGATAATGTCCAGGTGGTAGAACTCAAGGCACTAGGGACCTGAATGCCTAAGGGAGGGTCTGAGATTGATTTTGAGATGTCTAGGGATATGTAAGGTCTACACAAAATCTAGATAAGTGTTTAAATAGGCCCTAAGATAGGTCTAGAGCTAAGTTAGGTATGGGTGGTCTCAAGTAACACTCTTGACACTCAAATGAAATTTTAGTTGACAACATTCCCCCCCTATATTCTATAAATGTAGCAAATTGAAATGACTAGGATAAATAAAAAGTAACATACTTGGACTTACCTAAGAGGAGAAGCCTGTGAATCTGGATCTGAGTATTTGAAGCATGTTCCGTTACATGTCCTAAAAATGAAATGTGCATAGAAGTAGTCCTTACTTAAGAGATATCAAAAACAAATATAAAATTGAGTAAAGAGATAAGAGAGAGGAAATGAAGAATACACCTCACTGTGTACGTGAAACAATGCAAAAACTTGGGGACATCTTACATATGTATGTAGCTAATCATCAATCGATGAATAACTTGGATTGAGCTAAATGATTTGTTCAATCCCCATGTGTGGGTGGCTTAGGAACTCAATTTGGCCTTGAATCATCATTGCCCACCCATGTTCAGTGGATCATAACCTATGAATAGCTTAGATTGGACTAATGGCTTGTCCAACCCTCTTATGTAGGTGGCTCAAGAACTCAAGTAGACTATGACTCCATCATTGCCTGCCCATGTGTAGTAGATACATTTGTAACTGAATTTGTGCAATGTAATTGAAGTTCTATGACTGTAATTGAAACTATATATAATAGCTTTGTTGCCACTTAGGAACTCTAGAATGAAAATCAGCCTAAGGGCCTCTCGAGCATTCAGGGATGCAGCTCAAGGACTACTCGGTAATGCCAACCGCTGCAGAAAAAGTAAGGCATCAAATCTGGTACACATTGATGCAAATGGTGTCTAGATATAAAATGTAGAGAATGACATGGAGTTTGCCATTCCATCTAATCAGCTAGTACAAAAGTGAGCATATAAAAACAATGTACCACACACATGATCCCAAATCTAATATATGAGCATATGGATTCTTAATTGAGTTGTAATAATTTATATTTGAGTATTTGAAATTGAAATGGGAGTGATCATGCTACACATGATGCCCCCAATCTGAGCAAACTGGTAGGATTTTATGCAATATTAAGCAAAAACTCATAATCTATAATTGAATTTGTGCAAACTTAGATTGTACTTACTATACTTTTCTATCAAATCTAGATTTTCATATTTTTGGGGCTATTTTACAGTAGTGCCATACCTTGGACAATAGTTTTGTGGCACTAGTGTCCAACTGTGTTGTTTTTCTACCAAACTGACTCTAATCTATGTCTAACAATTTTCCACTATGCTTTCCTAAAACTGAGGTTTGTATTATGTGTTTGCATGCTGAAAACTATATTTTGAGTGCATTCAAATGGCCTGATCTCTATGACAAACCTCTGTCAATGCCTCTTATTTTGAGGGGATTTGTTTAACCTGTGCAAAAATTGTCCTCAAAAGAAAAATATTTGCATGATATGTATTACCTAGAGCATATATGATATATGCATAATAAACCAATATAATGTGTATACATGACATTAGAATATAAGATAATCTGAGCAAAAGTTGGTAATGTATGATCTATGTTAGATCTAACATTCAAAAGGCTGTCAAGATAGATATAAAAATGTAAGCATGTGTATAGACAACAAATATGAGTAATAAACTTAGTAACCACCTAGGGGGATAGGTCATGATGTCCAAAAATGCACCCAAAGAGGAAGAAATGATGCATGAAGTCCCTCATGACATTTAAAATTGGAGTGTGTTGTCAGGATCCTACTCCTCAATAAGATTATATATGATTACCTTTTGTATTAGCAACTAAACACGGAATTTAACCAGAATGAATAAGTAACTAGAAATATGAAACAACACAGGATATGAGAGACAATACACGATTGTATTAATAATCACTCAGAAGAAAATACAATAAAGAAGATGCCACACTTCTTCATCCCACACCTCTAGAGCTCCCACACTTCTAGGGTTCACCTGTAATTCTCCTCCAACACTTCACTCTCTCATCACGGTCACAACAATCAACTCAAACACAGAGTTGTTGTTCACCTCCACCAGTCAGTAACAACGCTCCCAGTACACCAAGTACACAACCGTAATCCAAGTAGATCTCCCTTTCCTTGCTGCCACCTGCAAATCAACAGACCTTACTTACCATGTAGATGTCTCTACACCCTGAAGAACCCTTGTCCTTATTGCCCTAAGTCCTTATGATTCTTCAACCAGTACCCTGGTGGATCTCCTAGTAGAACTTGCACAACCTGCAACTCTCCCTGATCATACACACTCAGCACCCCTTTGGAACTAGGAGGAGCTACTCTAGCTCTCTCTACAAGCTCAATGGCTTTCTAGCACACTTTTACAATACAACCCATGAGTCTATTATATAGATCTCATGCATACAATAATTATACATTCTTAATTACAATAATTAGACTCGCAACTCAAGACCAAAAATAGTCTTTACATGCAAACTGCCTGTCCAAAAATAGACCAGTCTGGAACCCGCATGCAAACTGCATGCACACACAGGTTGCCGACGTCGGCTCCTTCCTGACCGATGTCGGCCGACTCATAACCGATGTCGGTTGCTTCTACATTGTAATATGACTGATGTCGATTGATTAAATTGACGTCGATTGCCCTGCAACTTGTTCTGCAACTCAGTAATCCTCCGCAACCTCAGCAACCTCCTTCTCTATTTGCATCAGTGAAGCTTTTAGCTCCACAACATAACAATCTCCCACTTGGAGATAAATAGCTGCACTGTACCTGTACCTGTACACCATCTAATTTGTTTCCTGGCTTGTATCCCTCTTCAAGCTCCATCTTGAAGACCACACACCCTGTGATGTCTTTCCTATCATCCAAGTAACCTACCACATCCGAACCTACATATCCATGTAGTGAAGTCCTTGACCATGCATAACATGTTAACCTGCTGCTAGTCCCTCTCAGATACCTGAGAATCCACCTTCCCCGAATTGGCTCCAAACTCTCTAACAACTCCCACTGCTTGGGAAAACTTAGGCCTACACTAGACCTTATGTGATTTCAAACACTGTTCTAAGCTCAACTTGAACTGTCCAGCCCTTGGTGTGCTTACCGGTTCTACATCTTGCGTATTGAACCCCGCCAACACCTTCTTCACATCAGCTCCCACTGGAGATCAACCTGTGATCTTCCATGTCTCTTATGCCAAAGAATTTTGCTGCTCCCAAATTCTTCATGACATACCTCTGAACTAACTTTACCTTTAACTCAGAAACTCCCTGCATGTGTAACCCTGCAACAAGCAACCACACCACATACAGTAACAATATAATGTTGCAATCATCATCCAACCTGGTAAAGACAAACACAATAGTTATACTGACATTGACTAAAGCCCTGCTTTGTCATCCACCTGTCAAAACCTGTACCACTGTCTTGCAGCGTCCTCAAGACCATATACCCTGGCCTTCCGTCTCACCTGTCCATTCTCGCTCTTCTTTATCCTGAACATCCATTCATCTCTCAGTGCTTTCTTCCAGCTGGCAACACCCAAAAACTCTTGTTTGGTTCTTCTCCAAGGAATCACATTCTTCATCCATGCCAAGCTCCCACTGTTTCCTGGATCTACCTGCTCTGCTTCTTTAACAACTTCCTGATTCTTGACCATCAGTGAGCAACAAGTAGTGTAAAGAAGGGAAATGACGAATTTGAGGCTTACTTACCCTTTCAGTCCTCCATATGGGTATTTGAGACTCCTTGACAGCTTGTTATCTGCCCAAAATCTGTCTTAGTGATCGATGTCGGCCATCTCCCAATCTGCACCCGATCGACGTCGGTTCCCTGCGACTGACCCTGTCTACCGACGTCGATTCTTGTATGACCGACGTCGGTTCCTGCTACCCGACACCACCGACTCTGTTGATCTGCACATAATTGACGTCGGTGCCTGTCTGTTCGACGCTGGTTCCTCCTGACTGACACCGGTACCTGTGTTCGCCTATGAGTGATGACTTTTTACCCGCGAGATCCTTTTGGATCAAACCCTTGTCCATATTAACACAGCCCTGCTCAGAATAATTAAGTCCCCTCAGTTGATCTATGTCCGTCATCTCCTCCATGAACACCAAGGCTTTCCAGTTCTTAAGTTTGTCAAAGATATATGTCTTCCGCTTAAGAACATGCATTCCCTTCTTACATATGTAACCAAGCCTACAAAGCCACATCTCTACAACAGAAGGTGAATCAGTAATATAAGTAGATAGATAAAGGATACCTACTTTCTTACCACCGTCTAATTCAAGTGCATCCGTTGTGAGAGTTACTGTGCATCTCTCATCACCTAACTTTCTTGAAGAAATTAGACTCATCTCCAAGACTGGTACCTGCATGACCTCATTCAACACCCGTGTGTTATCTGTCTACAATTTCAGCTTCACTTCCCCTTTGTCAACAATCTGACAAGGCTCACCAACCCCTAAATAAATCTCTCCAAAGTCTCCAAAGACATACCCATGAAAAGATGCTCTATTTCGAGCTGCATGGAAAGAGGCAACAGAATCTATACACCAAGATTCTACTTTATCTAGAGCAACCTGTGCAACAACACCTGCAACATCTGCTTCTACACGTTGATCTTCTACCGACCAACAATCTTCCTTTACCTGCTCTTTCTTTCCATCAATCTGACCATTCGTGTTATTCAGTTTCTCCATTCATAGCTTACTTTCTTCTGCCATTGCTATACTCCCACTCAATCTAAAACCCCTGAGAGTGACCTGTAATCAACAAACACTAACCAGATCTGAACCACCTGTTAGTCAACCCAACCAAAAGCTCTGATACCAACTGTCAAGATCCTACTCCTCAATAAGAGTATATATGATTACCTTTTGTATTAGAAACTAAACACGAAATTTAACCAGAATGAATAAGTAACTAGAAATATGAAACAACACAGGATATGAGAGACAATACACAATTGTATTAATAATCACTCAGAAGAAAATACAATAAAGAAGATGCCACACTTCTTCTTCCCACACCTCTAGAGCTCCCACACTTCTAGGGTTCACCTATAATACTCCTCCAACACTTCACTCTCTCATCACGGTCACAACAATCAACTCAAACACAAAGTTGTTGTTCACCTCCACCAGTCAGTAACAACGCTGCCAGTACACCAAGTACACAACCGTACTCCAAGTAGATCTCCCTTTCCTTGCTGCCACCTGCAAATCAATAGACCTTACTTACCATGTAGATGTCTCTACACCCTGAAGAACCCTTGTCCTTACTGCCCTAAGTCCTTATGATTCTTCAACCAGTACCCCGATGGATCTCCTAGTAGAACTTGCACAACCTGCAACTCTCCCTGATCATACACACTCAACACCCCTTTGAAACTAGGAGGAGCTACTCTAGCTCTCTCTACAAGCTCAATGGCTTTCTAGCACACTTTTACAATACAGCCCATGAGTCTATTATATAGATCTCATGCATACAATAATTATACATTCTTAATTACAATAATTAGACTCGCAACTCAAGACCAAAAATAGTCTTTACATGCAAACTGCCTGTCCAAAAATAGACCAGTCCAAAACCCGCATGCAAACTGCATGCACACACAGGTTGTCGACATCGGCTCCTTCCTGACCGATGTCGGCCGACTCATAACCGATGTCGATTGCTTCTGCACTGTAATATGACTAATGTCGATTGATCAGACTGACGTTGGTTGCCCTGCAACTTGTTCTGCAACTCAGCTTTCCTCCGCAACCTCCTTCACTGTTTGCATTAGTGAAGCTTTTAGCTCCACAACCTAACATGTGTAACAAGAAAGAGAAAAATGTCATGGCCATTATGCATGCATGAATGTATACATACAACACACATGATGCATGCAAAGTAGGCCAAGGGGCCACAATACAAGGGACATACACACATGTCACTAAATCTAAGAAAATAATACATACAATGACATGTTCAAATGTCCACATATGCAAACAATAAGCAAGTTGGCATAAAGCCACATGGAAGGACATGGTCAAATGTCCACATACGTAATCAAGAAGGCACACACAAAGACATGGTCACATGTCCAAAAGATACATATAATGAAAGGAAGTGGCATAGAGTCTTAGAACAATGACATATTTAAATGCCCTTGAATAGTTATAGAAGCATAGAGACACAATCAAGTCTAAACTAGTAAATCTAGAAATAAAACTATGCATGAATATGTGGTACAAATCTATATAAGAACAAGGATGTACATAAACTAAGTCTAGAGGAGTAGTAGTCGACAACAAATCTATTTAGTGTAAGATGATCAATATCAAGATATAAATAATGCTAAATCTATGATATAGAGTATAAAATAAATGTAACCTGGCAATCAAAACTATGTATAGGATGCCCCCAAATGGTTGAATGTGTCAAATGAAGAACCTATGTATATGCCCCCAATGGGTAGATACTATCAAATATGGATCTATGTGGTGGACCTTAATCCTGTAGGAATTTGTGAACACTTGAAAAGAAAAAGTGAAACATGTATGTATGATAAAATCGATTACACTAACATAGATAGTATATGTAGTACCTAGAAAATATAAGAAATGTAAACATGGAAATGCATACAATCTATAATTTGAATTTTTTGAGCAAATAATTGAATGTTTTTATGTTTTTGACATATTATATTATTTTTGTATTTTATGGATATAAGTTATGTACAAGTAACATAAAAATGAAACTATATACAAGGATCAAGGCTGAATGAAACTGTGTACAAGGAGAGAGGAACATACTAACCGATGAGTCTCACAAGAGACTCACTATCAAGGTGTCATGTATTAAACAAAAGAAGAATGATCGTGTGTGTTGTGTGAAAAGGTATATGAGGTTTAGGAACTGACTGTACTAAGTGATTTGTAGTTGATATTGCTTATGGAGTAGGGCTAGGAATCTATGAAGCTAACTCGATTGGCCTATGAACTGTAGGGATCTTAGAGACCCATCTAATAGAAGATGTTGTATCTGACATGGATGCTCTATGTCGATAACTCTAGGAGCTCAATCATACTGATATCAGAGTGAAAGGGATAGAGAGAGGATCTCTAGAATATATAGCATCTATCTGACACAGAGGTCTATTTAATAAGGGTCTATATGGGAGAGTATGTGTATGTGGTAACACTATATAAGTAGACCTCACCTACACTAGAGGCTCAATTGAAAGTTGTGGTGTGCTAATGGAAATTGTACTCAAAACTATAACTGGTGGTTACTATGTAACTACCTATGGAATAGGTAAAGGATACTCATATGGAAGGCTCTCAATTGTAACCACTTGATTAACATGTATATACTTGAGGCATCTGTGTACGGTGAATGGAATGGCTTAAAGTTGTTGTATCCATGACCTACCCAATAACATGTCAAATGTGTTTGCACTAGGTATGACTAAGAACCTAGTGGCCACATGTTTTGGTCCACCCTATAATGGGAGTACAATCTCCCCAATAGAGCTCTAAACATGGCCACTAAAACCAAGAATAAATGTATTGGTTGTAGAAATGTTCTGCTTTAAATAACCCAAATGTTTTATAAGTATAATGGTACACATGTTAATACTTGACCCATTATCAACCATGACACTCTAAATAGGATGATGATCAATGTAGGCTCGTACAAAGAGTGCATATAAATCTAAATCATCATCGATAATCTTTTGATTTGAGAATGTGATGAAAGGTCTAACTGGCACTATAGTGTGATATACACCAATGATATTATGTATGGGGTGTATGTCCTCTATAATAGTATGATAGGATGTCAATGGTGGATGTGCCTGATATGTACAATGAACCCCTAAAGTTCCCCCTACCTCATTAGTTGTATGTTTTGGAAATGGATCCAAAAATATTTTCATTGCCTTGGCTTCCTTTGGTTGAACTTTAGGTACCATTGTAGGTGTGCCCACATCAATGATATTGGCCTCTATTAAATATTGTATCTTATGTCTCAAACCGATGCATCTGTTTATAGTATGGCCTAGTGATATGTGATAGTCATAGAATGCATTGGAATCATAGTTATTTGAAAGAGGCCTAGTCATATTAACCTATTTGATGGGAGGGAGAGATATGACATTGCATTCAAAGAGCTGCTATAAAATATGTGTCAGTGATTTAAGAAGATTTGTGAAAACTCTTCATGGAGGAGCTAATAAAACCATGTGAGGAGATGATTTAAATTTAAAGGGTTATGGAGTTTAAGCCCTAGGTTTTTAAAGGGTTTGAGTATAGTAAATCAAGGTATAAAATATGCAATAAATGTAGCCACTGACATGTGAAAGAAATGATCTAATATGATATTTCTAGTAATAACAATGAATGGCATAAATAAGTACTTAACTAGAAACTGACTAAAACAAAGGATATGGAAGCTGAAAATTGATACAAGATCTAGTCTAAGTGTCACAAACAAGATCTAGGTGTTAGAAACCCTCCTGAATAATAATGTCATACTTTGGATAGTGGTGGTGTGGCGTTAGTGTCCACTTTTGGCACTAATGTCCTCTGTGCAAGAAGTGATATGTACTTATGGAAGCACCTATGTCTAAGTCTGCTAAACCTACTCTTGTGTAGACAAACCCCGCTTTGTTGTCTATGACCTATTTTGATTGATTTTGTATGCAAACCCTAGATGCCAAAATGTTTCTATTCAAAATTTGCTTTTCAGATTTAAGAGAGAGAAGAAACTAAAGAAGTAATGGACAAGGCTTGTGAAGTACCTGGATATAGACTGCGCACCGTAAATCCAGACGCTGTGAATACTCCTCTTTGGCTGTAAAGGAATAACACCTGAAAGAGATAAACACTAAAAAGACGAAGAATGTTAGTTGATAAGAGAGTGGATTGCCAAGCAAAAGCTTGGTCCTAGAAGCGCTAAGGCTTCTTCAAGGATGACAATCCACTGTTTAAGACAGAATATGACAGAGACAGAAAAGAGAAATAATGAAAGATGTGAAAAGAAAAGACTAAAAACAAATGCGTACCTGATAAGCTGCAATCTGGTAAACACAGTCGCCGACGTCGGTGGTATTGCCGTCGTCGGTCAGAAGGTTGCCGACGTCGGTGGGGGTAGTGACCGGCGTCGGTTGGGGAAATGGTCAAGCGCTGGTTACAGGGTTGGTTTCAGGGCTGTAGGCTAATATATGGTCTTGTCTGAGGGACTGGGGATCTGTGCGGGTCTATATGAGGTCTAAAGGACAGAGAATATTATCTGGGAATAGACTGGATAAGTGACAGAGGCGAAAGGCGGATGGACAGGAGAGAGAGCTTTTCAGAGTCTCCGGGAAGAACAGAGAAGATTTTGGTGAAGGATATTAGAATAGACAGAAGACAGAGTATTTGATATAAATGAAATGATATAGAAATAAAGACAGCACAAATACTTAGCTGTGTTGAATAGTTGATGAAGATAGCATGCAGTCCCGGTACAAAACGTTGGATACAAGATCTCAGTGCCTGAGAGAAGTTGTCAAGTATGTTGATCCCTGCAAGAAAACAAGATGCCCAAACACCAGAAAGCAAGAGCACCAAAGCTTTGTTTCGCCGGAAGAGAGATTCCCCTGTTAGATCACCCGAGATTCAAAAACTTCTGATTTTTGATTGTGATCCCCGGAAAGAGGAAGAGAAGTTAGTTAAGTATAACCGACGTCGGTGATTCCGCCGGCGTCGGCCGATAGGTGGCCGACGTCGGCAGGGTTAGAACGGGCAGAAGAAGCCACCAAGCCCGTTTTTCATCCGCCAAGTGTTCTTATGCGTTGGAGAATGTCGAGGGTTGTGCTAAATACGCACGAGAGTTTGTTAGGAGGTTAGAAGAATTAGGGAGAGATCTTGAGTGAGTCATAGGAGGAGAATTAGTCTAAGGTGAGGTGTCCATGCGAGGTGTCCTAGGCGAGGTGTCAAAGGAGAGGGGATAAAAGGGGCCTTATTTAATTAAAAATAGATGTTTATTTTCAACTAATAAGACTTAGGTGGGTTAGGGACCAAGAAGGACTAGGGGGGAGAAAGGACCAAAGGTTAGACACTTTTTCGGTGTCTACATTTGCCCCTTTTTGTCTTGTTGGTTGTTCTGGACGAACTGCAAGACAAAAACAGGAGTTGGTTGCCCCAGGTAAGGGATGATGTGGATTGCCCCGAAGTATGGACGAGGTATTCCCCCTCAAAGCGGGAGTCAAGGGAAGGGAACCTGGAATCGGGTGCTGATTTGACAAAAGGTGGATGAGAAGGATGAAGAGTGAGTGAAAACGCTGCAAAAGTCATGATTGCGCGCATGCCACTGTATGAAATGGTCGGGTCAATTGTCGTAGGTCAAGGGTCGAGGAGTGCCAAAATTGAAAGAACCGGGCCCTAGCATGAGTCGTAGCTGATCGGGTTATTCAATCGACGCTGAAGCTCCAATAGTCGTCATGTTCCAGGTATCCAAGGCTTAGGAAGTGCTCCTGAAAACACGAAAAAGTCACAAGTAGTGCGGATCAACTGGTGTGTGATCCTATACTTGTGAGGGTCCAAAAATATAGTCTGCGAACAAATTTGCTAACCAATCGTGGAATAGCATACATGCAAAAATAACCAAGGCAAACGCTTTGGAAGTGGTCGCGGTTTTAGGAGATGGGCATGATCTCCAATGTCTGGTGGTCGATGGATAGATGCAAAAGGTAATCTAAAAGTGCCCCAAGGGGCAAAAATGACATGGTCTGAAGGACTTGACTTGATTAGAGACATGATTTAGGTCATTTGGAAGAGGGATAAAAGGTTGAATGCCACCGACGTCGGCTAAATAACCGACGTCGGTGTCCAAAAGAGACCGACGTCAGCGAAAATCGGCCGATATCGGCAGCCTAGGGCACGACGATGCCGATGTCGGCGGCCTGCCAAATCCGACAAAACCGGATTGGCGGCCCACCAAAAGTCATTTGCTATTTGATTGAAAGAGAAAAAGGAGCTCTGAAAGTTTGTTGAGTGATAGTGACCTTGAGCTGAGCCAGGGAGTAGTGTGAGGTGGCAGAAGAGCATTGGTTGAGAGAAGGAGCTGATTGGACGCTGTAAGGACGCGTTTGAGTCAGCAAGAGCATGCAAAGCCATTATGACAGAAGAGATGGCAGAGGGGAGTAGAGGGCCCGCGGGAGGTCCACCACCAGCGGCACCCATCGTGCCACCACGTCGGCATCGACGGGATGAGGTAGGAGGGTCTTTGAACCCTATTTGATTGATTTTGCTTGTGAATTCATTTTTGAAAATTTTGTTATTTTAGGCAGAAATTGAGGGGGGAGGGTAGCTAGGAAGGTGGGTAGGTTGTCTAGGAGAGTTTAGGAGTAATTTAGAGGGTTTTGTGGGTAGTTAGGAGACAAAATGGGGAAGCCCTAAAAATTAGGGCTCGCCCCGTTTGGCCCTAGGGCCGAACCAGTCGCCGGCGTCGGCCGATCAACGATCGGCGTCGGTCACTAACCTGCCGACGTCGGTCACTAAGTGACCGACGTCGGTTAGGAGAGTGCCGTCGTCGGCACGCTAACCGATGTCAGTGGCTGCCTGGTCAAAAGAGGAATGTAAAAAGTTTAAGTCGAGGGATTGAAATTACGTCAAGGACTTCCCGGGTATCGGGGTAGGCATAGATGATCAAATAGGTTGGTAAAATAGGAAAAGTAGGAACAATGTTAACATGAGATTGCTTTGTTTGGGTACAGGCTAGACAGACTCTGATGAAAACCAGAATGGATGTTTAGACAGGCAGAAAGTTGGATTTTATGCTTGCTATTTTTTGGGAAAAAGAAAATTGACAGAGACCGACGTCGGTAGAAAAACCGATGTCGGTTAAGGGGACTGCCGATGTCGGTCAGATGACCGATGTCGGTTACTGTGTTTTCCAGAAACTCAGAAAAAAAGTTTTTGGAAATGAGGAAAACGTCCTTACCAGCTCAAAAAGACAGAGAAAAATAGAATAGATGATGATGACAGACAGAGCCTAGCGTTAAATCCCTATAAACAATTTTATTAGGATCGTATGGCTTACGCCTTAACAAGATGTTTGAGGAAGTTGGCTATAAGAAGGGTCCTAGAATAGGCAATCTAAAGATGGTTTCAGGTAGTTAAGGTGCTCAAAAATCTGTATTAGCTTCCGTACAGGCCTGGTGCTAAGGAGCAAGCTCCCCTCACTTCACGATTCCAGTGGTTAGCTGGTTTCGCTTAGCCAATAGATACTTTCACTATAGTTTATACTCTGCCAGAGAACAGAGTTGGCTTTCCCCTTGGTGGTGAAATCCAAGTAGGATTGCCGGGTAGGGGTAAGGTTGTTCGCTGGGTGATGAAATCCCAGATGGGCCTTGTCTCAAGTGTGTTTTATGTTTTATTGAGTGCTTGTGGTCTGGTAGTGTAACATCATGTGATCTACGGTTTATTCAATATGCGTTTAAGTTACTAGATGTGGACTAAAAAGGTGCAAGAAAGCAAGAAATGAAATGCAACAAGTTTTAAAGTCCCAAATCGAAATATGATATTGGAATGAAAACAATTGGAGAAAGGGTTTGAAGAGAATGATTTTTCTTTTTAGTCTAGAAAATGCAAGAAAAAGTAAGAAAGAATTCTTTTTAATTTCCTGCTTATGATTTTTTTTTTTTAGAAAAGAAGGAGAGGTGAAGGTTAAGAAGCCTAATGCAACTAAATGAATACAGAAGAAAGGGAACCCAAGGAAGGCCCTAAAGGGGTCCCACCGGGCGTGCCAGAATGTTTCTATTCAAAATTTGCTTTTCAGATTTAAGAGAGAGAAGAAACTAAAGAAGTAATGGACAAGGCTTGTGAAGTACCTGGATATAGACTGCGCACCGTAAATCCAGACGCTGTGAATACTCCTCTTTGGCTGTGAAGGAATAACACCTGAAAGAGATAAACACTAAAAAGACGAAGAATGTTAGTTGATAAGAGAGTGGATTGCCAAGCAAAAGCTTGGTCCTAGAAGCGCTAAGGCTTCTTCAAGGATGACAATCCACTGTTTAAGACAGAATATGACAGAGACAGAAAAGAGAAATAATGAAAGATGTGAAAAGAAAAGACTAAAAACAAATGCGTACCTGATAAGCTGCAATCTGGTAAACACAGTCGCCGACGTCGGTGGTATTGCCGTCGTCGGTCAGAAGGTTGCCGACGTCGGTGGGGGTAGTGACCGGCGTCGATTGGGGAAATGGTCAAGCGCTGGTTACAGGGTTGGTTTCAGGGCTGTAGGCTAATATATGGTCTTGTCTGAGGGACTGGGGATCTGTGCGGGTCTATATGAGGTCTAAAGGACAGAGAATATTATCTGGGAATAGACTGGATAAGTGACAGAGGCGAAAGGCGGATGGACAGGAGAGAGAGCTTTTCAGAGTCTTCGGGAAGAACAGAGAAGATTTTGGTGAAGGATATTGGAATAGACAGAAGACAGAGTATTTGATATAAATGAAATGATATAGAAATAAAGACAGCACAAATACTTAGCTGTGTTGAATAGTTGATGAAGATAACATGCAGTCCCGATACAAAACGTTGGATACAAGATCTCAGTGCCTGAGAGAAGTTGTCAAGTATGCTGATCCCTGCAAGAAAACAAGATGCCCGAACACCAGAAAGCAAGAGCACCAGAGCTTTGTTTCGCCAGAAGAGAGATTCCCCTGTTAGATCACCCGAGATTTGAAAACTTCTGATTTTTGATTGTGATCCCCGGAAAGAGGAAGAGAAGTTAGTTAAGTATAACCGACGTCGGCGATTCTGCCGGCGTCGGCCGATAGGTGGCCGACGTCGGCAGGGTTAGAACGGGCAGAAGAAGCCACCAAGCCCGTTTTTCATCCGCCAAGTGTTCTTATGCGTTGGAGAATGCCGAGGGTTGTGCTAAATACGCACGAGAGTTTGTTAGGAGGTTAGAAGAATTAGGGAGAGATCTTGAGTGAGTCATAGGAGGAGAATTAGTCTAAGGTGAGGTGTCCATGCGAGGTGTCCTAGGCGAGGTGTCAAAGGAGAGGGGATAAAAGGGGCCTTATTTAATTAAAAATAGATGTTTATTTTCAACTAATAAGACTTAGGTGGGTTAGGGACCAAGAAGGACTATGGGGGAGAAAGGACCAAAGGTTAGACACTTTTTCGGTGTCTACACTTCCATGTGATTAAGGTATTTGATTAGCACAAGTATAAAAAGTGTGATGTTAGCTAGGTAGGTTGGACATCCTCAACACCTGTTATGATGAGAGTTACCTACATTCTAATACTCTGAGGAGGGATCAAGCCTAATGTAGTTCTCCCCACCTAAGTTCTAGTGTAAATACAAGTGATGGTAATATGAATGTTAGTTCTAGTGTTTTGAGTGAGGTTTGAGATTGGAAATTGTGTATTATGAGCTTAGAAGGGTTGTAGAAGATTATATGTAGAAGTAGGTCAAAATAGGGATTAATAACCTTGATTATGCACAACTTGTTTTGAGTTTTTTTTTTGTATTTGCAGTTGATTTCCATCTAGTGAACAAAGGGCTAAAATTTATGTATATATACTAATCTGGTGCTTGTGCGATGTTTGAAATACATCTAGGCCAACCCTAGGTGTTTTTGGGATTGAAAAGATGTCTATTGGAGATAAAAAGAGGAAAAAGGACAATAGCACCAAAATGGGACACTAGCGCAGGGTGCTAGAGTCCAAAGTATGGTGCTAATGTCCAAGTGGCAGAGCCTGAGGAACTAGGGGCCTATATTCCTAAAGGAGGGTTTGAGATTGATTTTGAGATATCTAGGGATGTGTAAGGTCCACACAAAATCTATATAAGTGTCTAAATAGGCCCTAAGATAGGTCTAGGGCTAATTTAGGGATGGTTGGTCTCAAGTAACACTCTTGGAACTTAAGTGACATTTTAGATGATTACAGCTACATACTTGTGTATAATTGTTGTGATATACTTTATAATGTTCTATATTTGTTTCCATGATTCATGGCATGCATATACTATGTTTCACAACATGGTATTTATCATGCATGTTATTATTTGTGGTATTAATATGCTTGGTGCCTACATTACCATATATTTATTGGGGCATGCTACTCATGTGTGATTCATTGGTTTATCATTTTGATATCTTCTTGCTTACCCTAACTACATAATCTTTGACCTTATCATCATCATTGGAAATGATACATCCTAATTTTCTAGCTACTCATCCTATAGGTTCATTTAATGATTCATGTGTATGTTTGAATCAATATGACAACAAGGCCCTCAAATTTATGAGTAAATAAAACTAACACAATTGAGAAATAGTATCTAGTGTTTATGTTTGTCGTGATAATTTAGTATGCATTGTGCCACTTGTCTTACAAATGTCAAGGATGTTATGAGAAATATTAAGTGATAACTTGAGGATAAATCCACCTTTATGTTAGAGAATAAAATTTTATGAACCCAGTTTTTCAACCTAAAGTAAAAAACAATGGTAGAAGAGAAATCTTTCTACTCTTCATAACGATGCACACTACATGGTCTGTGCTTCTCACCATCCAGACTTGCACGTTCAAATAGAAATGTTAGCACTACATTGTTAGTGTTTTTTCCACCCATCTTATACTTTTATCCATTAACAAGTATATTATGTGATTATTCCAAACCTAAAAAAATAACAATTTTATCTAAACTATTTGGATCATCCTTAATTAGGGGTGCAATTTACAAGTGATTTTTTCCCATTAATGATTTATTCCTTGGTTATCCCACCTTAAAAATTTAATTATTATGTGATAATTTGTTTGGTTAAAAGGTTAGTCACTTCTCACCTTGCATATTGTTTATGATTATAAGAATGGGTCTAATAAGGGAGCAGACTTTGCCATGAACCCCTCTATGTAAACATTGGGCAATCCTTAATCATAGCTCAATAGACCTTTTTGAAATCGATGAAAGAACATCTTCTCAATATTTAAGCTATAAATTTCAAGTGTTTGAGACTCTAAAGATTCATCCTACTACACATTATCTAGAATACTTTTAATTGCACTGATTAAATTTGTCCCCAAACAATGATTAAGATTTGCAACTTTTAGCAAATGTGGTTGCAAATCTATTTTTAAATTCAAAGTACAATGTGCATTATTGATATGAATCTTCGAATCTTTGACTATTATAACTAGCTCATAATCTCAATCAAATTTAAACTTATAAATATTAATATTTAAAATCATATACAAATAATTTGTCTAATTCAAATAAATTTATGTCTAATTTATATAAACATATGTGTGTGAATGAACACATATTGTGATCTTAAAATAAACATATGTATGTCTAATTTACATAAAAACATGTGTGTGTGAATGAACACATTACAATCTTAAAATCTGAATTTATATACCTAAAACATATTTTATGCAATTATTATTTTAGACTCCCTCAAACATATGATCACACTGTTTTGCAACACAAACTACAAAGAATGGTATGAAATAAAAAAAATTATAGTTACCCAAGAAAGGTTATTATAAACATTTTTCATATTCAAAAAGAGAAAAGTACTATATATGATTGAAAAATATTAATACATTCATTCTTTGTCTACATAAATAAACTATGTTATAAGATTTTGAAGCTTCTTTTAAAAAACAAATATATGAAATCCAATCATTTAAAAATTAAATTGTGTGAGCTAATTTGCATACAACACCCATAACTCCAATGTAAAAAAACAAACAAACAACATATTTGAATGTAAATTTTATAAGATAGATAAAATATATTTGTTTAAAAGGTCAAATTTTAAAGCATTTGACAATATCCTCTCAGTCTCAGCAAAAATAAGATTGTTAGTACAGGTTATGGACATCCATCAATTGAAAAAACAATTGAAAGTTATCAAGTCCTAAAACTTGAAAAGTCTTAATAAAAATTATTTGATCAAGTGGTGCTTTGATAGAGAACAATAAGTGGGGAGCGAGTTAACGGGTGTAAACACAGTCCACAACAGTCAAGTAGATATGAATTAAGATAAGGCATGGGGGACTGTGGGATGTTAAAGAGGGTAGGACATGATAGGGATGAGGATGAAAAGGTGGTGCTAGTAGGGACGATTCAGTTTAGGGCCATGCTTAAGTGGAGTCAGGAGTTGGAGCATAGAGGCGCAAGTGTCAGAAGGAATAGGTGGAGGAGCATGGAGTTAACATGCAATAATGAGGGTGCAATGGTGCCCTACAAGGAAGAGGCATGACTAAAATGATGATAGTGGTTAAGAACTTGCCTATCACATCCCTTTTTTTTATGTTGGGTTTCAGGGCACTTGTCAGTGATACCCTGTCGATGAGTTATTACTCCTTTGTTGACGATGGTGTACATGTCATTCATGATGCGTTGGTTGTGGTACATGTGTATGCATTTTGAGCAGGATACCTTATTGGTGTTAATGTGATCTAATAAAGCCAAAGAACTATTGTTTAGAGTCATTGTTCACCTTGAGCTTGTGTTCCTCTGTCAACTTATGCTACATAGCTTTGTAGATGTTGATGCAGAGATTTTACGATAATATATATTGTTTTCTCTTTTACCTGGTCATCAAAGGATTAAAAGTTAATTCTAAAGAGAATTTGTCTGGGTGGTAATACCTTTGATGTTGTTATATCCATAGCACTGATGTAAATATTTTACATACCTCTTCATTTATTCCCACAAACATTAAATGTAGTAAGGTCAAGTTACTTAAATGAAATATAAATCAACTCTTCATTTATTTAATTGTTTTAACATAAATAATTACAATTGGAGGAATGTGATGTGATAATAATTGGCATGATTAAGTTGTAAGGGCAGACAAATTAAATGACTCATCTACTATGCCACCCTTGGGGGACAAAAATAAAGTTGGTATTAAATCCAATATTGACTAAAATGAATATTTTATCTTGTTGCAATCCCCCCTCACCCATTGCACCACATGGGGCAATAGTGAATTATATGGATTAAATAGTGAAGTTGGTGAAAAAATTCAATGCATGAATCTATTTATTGGCCTTCTAAATGTCAAATGAGGGGGTCAATGGAGGAGAAGAGCTGGGTGAACGGAGGAGGAGACAATCATTTTTGGAGGAGGAAATTTGGTGAATGCACAAACAAGGATGAGGAATTTTAATCTATAAATAATGAGATTTTCTTGGAAGGGACATTATTCTTTGGGGTAGCCACTGATACATTTTGGAGGTTAACAGAAGAGGAGAGGATATTGTTTTTGGATCGGAGGATTTTTATTAGAGGGAGCTATGTGAAGGGGAGAATGAAGAAGAGCGATGTAGGGTGTAGAGAACGGACGGAAAGGAGTCTTGGAGCCAACAAGGAGGAAGTAGACCTGAGCTTTTGTCCATGCAAGAAACTTTAATCTATGAAATCCATAACTTCTATTCATGTAATAAAGAACATCTAGTAAGAGGATAATTAAATTAATTACATAGAAAATGGATTAATCTCTGGCATGCATACAACTTAATTTTGTTCATTGTGTATAGTTGAGAGCTAAATAAAATGTGGTACTATGCTTCTTGTCAAATATGATATGAGCACACAAGTTATTCAATTTGGAGGGGTTTGAAGTTGTTTTACCACTAGTAAGCCTTCTATTGCAATATATTAATTTGTAACTTATCTAGTACATGTACAGAACTCTAAATTGACCATGCATAATATTTTTGAGACATAAAGTAATAAGAATCTTTTTGTCATTATAAGATTAAAGAAATAAAATAAATAAAATTTCAAGTCATTGACCTGTTGAGTCAATTACCTTTCTTTCCTAATTGTGTTAGTGCCATCTTTAAAGAACAACGACGTAGAAAATGGTAAATTAATATCATCATTATAAGGTGTTAATCTGAATGTTTTGACTTGAATATTCCCAAAATTATTGTCCAGCTGCGTAATTATTCTTTTAATGTTTATATCATATACAATCTTGTGACCATCTATCTTATAATTGTAGCATAGAGAGAAATTTTTGCATAACTAGTTATTTATCAATATTGGGGCATTATTAAATGGACCAGGGAGATTGAAATAAAATAAATTATTTTACTAATGATGGTGCAGTTCTGATTGGAAACTACAAAAGGAAATAGAAATAAAACTATGTGCTTTAGGCCCAGTATAACTGGTCATATTGTTAGCCAGTCAATCTTGTTTTCTCTTTTTCGGTTAAACTCAATAGAAGCATAATTGTTGCTCCCAACCAAGATATAATTATATCAGACTGTTTTCGGGTTTGATGCACCTCAAAATGATCTCTTCAAAACATTTTGAATTGTTAAATTTCATCAAAAAGTGATAAAATTCTATTAATTTTAGTGCTCATGGTTTCTATATTTCACCCTGCATAAATAAACAACTGTCCACAAATATACATATTATTCTTTTGACAATCTACCTCAACTAATGGAAATATTTACACTATAGGATGAGGGTAATTGTTTTCCTCTCAGCTTGTATAGAAATAGAAACTAGGAATGGAGACTTCTAGGAAACAGTATGCACCCAACTCAGATTTGATCATGGTTATTTCTCCATGGTAGGCTATTGTTGAAATATTATAACACTTTCCTTTTGTATATTGTTCTTGGCTTATCAATATGGGAGATGCCATAGTAAGATAATATAAAAGTTAAAGTTTACCAATGAGTAAATATACACATTATATTATGACATAATATTAAGGTGTCGACTTCCAAGTTTTAAGGGAAATAAGAGATTAAGTATCAATGAATAGTGGGGTATGATAACTTGGTCTGGTTTTGGCATAAGATTGAAATATCTATAAATTAATATAAGGATGTGGTCTTATGAATCTAAAATATTATATGAGATGATTTCTAATTGTAATTTTATGTAATTGACTATTAATTATATGATCATTTAGGTATCTTTTAAATTAATACCATTGGTGGTATATGTCTTAATTTACTATTTTACTATTAAGAACTTTTAAATATATTTTAACGGAGGAAATAATGGGATGTATCTTTGAAGCATTTAATCATAATAAGTTTTAAATGAATGAATGAAATATTTTAATAACGTCTATGAAACCAAATTTATATAAGAATGGGGACTCCATCCAGTAACAAACTTTGATAAAAACTTAAATATTGAGAAATCTTATTAAAGTAAATAACATTATTGTAGAATATCAAATGATATACAAAACCTGTAACATTAGATGGAATATTATATAATGCTTTGATTTAAACAATTATATGGAGATTCCAAAGGTTCTCTACTTTAAAAGGAGGTGGTAATTAGAGGAGTTAGTTCATAGTGAGACCTTACCATAAGTGTAAAATATTTACACATAGATTTACTTTGGTTGCTAGTAATAGTTTTACCATAATTTAATTAACCTTGAAATATAAACCCAGACGCTTATGGTATATCACAATAGATTATAACAGTTTAACAAGAGAATTTACAGAAATATTCATCTTGACTATTGAATAGTGGATGATTGGTGCTTATAAGGTGATAACTAAAAGTGATAAATTTTGATACTTAGGGCAAAAGCTAAGTTGCATTCTAGGAAGGAATATAATACCATGACATAGATAAGCCTTATGATGGCATGTATGAAATGTTAAGGCTCGTGTGCATATTGAGACTTCGAGAACTATGTATTTATAAATCCAAGCCCGAATTTGAACCACATTTTGGTAAATTTAAGTTTTAAGGGAATGCACTGTTTAAATTAAACAAGATCAATATATGTGATTGCAATTTTGATTAATAAGACTTCCAGTGAAATTTGGTACATCCACTATCATGTTGTTAGACCTTTCAATTATATCAAATTCTTCATGAAAGAGTAATGTAGTCTCACTTATGTAGATATTATACCCTTGAAGATGGTATTATGGTTTGGAATTACTTAGTGGTGTTATTGAAATGTATTGGTCTAAGTGACAAACTATTTGATACGCTTTTCTATGTGGTTAAAGTCCACAATGTGGTAGTATATGGGGACATGAGAGTGATAGTTGACATCACTAGTTTTAGCTTATACACATTTTGATGTGAGTGATATGGTTGTAAAGACTATTGAGTCTTCTCTCTGTAATTAAGGAACGTAATTATAGCTACCTTCTTATATGTGCTCGTGTGAGAATACTTTTGTGTAAGCAATTATACTTTTAGTAGTTTTGGAGAACTGCATATGGCCATGATTTTGTGTATGTAAGAGACATCGTAGATATGTATGGCAACTCAAGGAGTGAGCGTGGGCATAGGAAACTAACCCTAATATGTTTTCTTTAGTGAAGCAGTTATGATTATCTAAGTGAATTTATGGATCACATGTATAATCATTTCGATCCTATAAAACTTATCCACAGTGTGAATGTTTAGTGTTTTATCCATGTATTGATAACCATGAAAAATTGTTGAGGTGATTCTCTATGGATCAAGGAATGTGGATTCCTTCATCATTGCTATTATATGTGTTTTTATGTGAGAGTGCTTTGGTAAGCACACAAGCCTTGATTAGTAAGATGTTATGCTATAAGTGGCTTGAGTGTGTCATTTAGCTGTGGAATTGATGATCGAAGCTTTAGAAGCTCATCTATTTCAAGAGTAGTTTGTTCTCTGTTTGGCTTAGAGTGCCAACCACTTCGATGATGACGTCTCGCAGAAGAGACCATCACAAGTGAAAGGAGAACTACATTAGACCCTGATTCTGAGGAGCGCATATGTAGGCTGCCCAAATTGAGGTGGGGCATCAGGTTTAGGTCCTTAGGCTAGGTTAGGGTTGGCTTAATTGCATAGTAATCCTAGTGACTGTTTGAATTGATTCTAGTGTTTTGCATGTGATTTGTGTATTGTGCTAATATCACTACTCAAATAGAGAACATTCAGTATCACATGTTATTCTAAGGTCTGTTGACATGCTCTATATAAATATTGACTCAGTGAACCATGATGATTCATACTTTGTTGAATTAAAGAAGGATAAGTAAGAATACCTTTCGAGTAAATAATATTATATAATTAAAAAAAAAAAGGATACATTTTCTGGTACCTGATCGGAGGGGTTCTTACATTATCACAACCACCATACTCTTAACCTATGCCAAAATAATAGTTTTGGATCAAACTATGAACATCTATCAAAACATAATGGCAAGTAGATGCATGATTTAAAATAAAAATAAAATAATGCTCGATCAAACCAGTCGTCTCCTTTTTAGATAACCAACTCATTTGCTATGCCTGTATAAAACACAAATGAAGCTACCCTTCATATCACTTCATTAGCTCAAAGAGTTTAAGGGTATCTTTGTCATAACCACATCTTGGTTACCCTCTTGTCATGGGAGACTACAATACAATATCATATGATATGTAGAGAGGGGCACAATAATTTACATGTTACACATGGCATCTTTGCAAATTTGAAATAAGAACTTGTGGTAGAAGTATCTTTACCTTGCTCAAACACTCGCCCTAACAAATCCATTGCTCTAATAAAATAATTGTAGAATTTACAACCATAGTTTTTATGTAGAAATCCTTACCCTTATTTTCTTTGTAGTAGTTATGAGCATGTTGTTAGCGAAAATGTGTAAGTAAAAATCCATAATAAAAAGTAGACACGTGTGTTTTTCAGATGAAATCGATAATTATCGAAATATGAAAAGAAAAAAAAAAAATATATATATATATATATATATATATGATAATTTTATTATTATTAATTTAGAATTATATGAAAGTGGCAATTAAACTTACTCCCATTGTATATAATCCATATCGACATAATAAAAATTAAAGAAAATAATAAATTACAATGAATACATAACTTTAAAAATATTGTTATTAGTGTATTTTTAACAAGTGAAGATGGAATTGTTACTCAAGATCAATATTATATGTTTCATGTTTTCTGACTTGTTTACAAAGGAGTCCTATGCTGGGGACTACTGCTTCTATAATTTTGCGCAAAATGATCCCATGTATCATTATAAGTTTAAACACTGTGTACAAAATATCTCCATCTTAAAACAAGGAGCAACTACCGTTTAGGAAGAAGCTTTTGAAGAGTAGGAAGCAGTAGAGCGCTGAAGATTTGTATGGCTACTCCTATTTTTTTGGTTGCTAATTCTACATTTGTATCCAATCAGATTTATTATTATTATTATTTTTCAAACAATTCTTTTTAGTAAAATACTCCTAATTTTCCTTGGCAACATGTATTACACAAAATTTTAAAAATCATGGGATCGCTAATAAAGAAAAAGACTCCTATAATTTCTCAGCGATATCCCTTTAAAAATAATTAGCTAATTCCAACATGGGACCCTACCTTAGTGCATACTTATTTCCAAAATTCTTGTTTTTTCCCCCTCATCAATCCAACTATCCCTTTTAATCAAGTGGATTATAATCTAACGGTAAAGATGATGGTGTAAAAGATATTGCGTAACCATCCATCAAAATACGAATATTAAAAAATACCTTAAAAAAATAACGCTAAAATCATGCCCCAAATAAATTTAGTGAAACTAATACTTTTCAATCCTTAAGACTAAACTAAAGAATCATTTTACAGACCTAATCTCTATAAAAAAAGAGATTCAAACTTTTTTTTTTTTTTAAAAAAAAAAAACAATCCCTACTGATAAGTTGATTGTGAAGGCTCAAATTGAAAGTTCCAATGAAAACCCAATTCGTCATCACATTTAGGGTTTGCTAATCTCCAGTTTACTCCACTCATGCATAAAATCCCTCCTAGGATACCTGGAACACGGTAAGACTATAAATAAAAGGTTCAGGGTTTCGATCTATCCAACCCTAGCCGTAATGAGGTGTTTTCCTGATTGTTTAGGACCTTCCTCGTCGCTGCAAAGGAGAGAAAGATCTGCCATTAAATGACTTGAACAGAAATGGCGAGTCGTTATTTTTTAGGGTTTTTATAAATTTTAAAATGCTTTTAGATATGCAAATGATGGTTTTAAATAGGAAGATCAGAAACCCTCAATGCAGGGCCCTATGTTGTCATCTTTTTTGGATCTGATGCATATCTCTTTTAGATCCTCTTATCACTTGACACTTCTTATACCTTACTGGTTTTTATTTTCGGACGTTTTAATCGGTTGATTGGGGTGCAATATGTCTGTGGAACTTAGCGTTTTTCTCAAGAGATTTATGTTGTGGTTTAATGCATAGTTACCCATTTTAGTGATCTATTCTATGAATTTGATCGATTGGGTGCTTTAATCTTTACTGTTACAGGGGCCTTTTTGGTTTGCTTTGCTGATGTTTGGTAGAGTGGCATGCAATGATGACATATCTATGATGGGATAGAAGCCAGCTTTTTGGCAGGCTGTGATTTTTACCTTCCATGACTCTGAGCATGCTTTCTACTTCTCATTACAAGGGATGTTTAGGGATCTTCTTGATGAAGGTCTACATGTGAAAAATGTCTCTCTTCGTAGGGGTCTACTGGTAATTAGGGAAAACAGAGTTAGGACTAGAAATGTAATTTTTGTATTTTGCTTGGTCTGTGAGAGCAATGTAAGGCTGCCAGTTTGTGGGTAGGAATATCTGTGTAGACTAGATAGTGAATGTTGTTTTCTCCATGTATTTGTGATCGAATAAGCCTGATTGTGACATAGATGCACTGCGTATTTATGCAAATTGATTCCTGTTTGAATGAGTGGCAATTGTTTGGCAGAATGCCCAAGTGTGACCATTTGGATTGGCTTTTGAAGCCATTGGGATTGTTGAACCCTGCAACACATGAGATTGATGGCAGATTTTAATTAGTCTTTCATTGCTTGGAACACTTCTTTTTTAATGATAACAAGAACTTTATTTAATTTTTGTGCTAGGAGAAGAGGAAAGGGAGGATCACTGGAGGACCGATGTTAACAACACCACTAGGGACCAATCAACACCTAGATCATTCTTCCACATGGTGCACGTTCAAATTTAATTAAAGTAATTAATAAATTTAGAGTCATAACTCACTCAAAGCTTATGATTGCTGACCTCAACTTGATCTTTTGTGTACAAAATAATGGTGGAAGTGATGGTGGAAATTAAGTGTCTGTTCATTAAATGTGGAAGTGCTTTGTTTGGGAAGGAGACATTTTGTTTCATGGCAAGTTTGTGCGATGGCAAGGTAGTGGAGAAAGACATTTTGTTTCATGGCAAGCTTGTGCAATGACAAAGTAGTGGGGAAAGGCAAGACTGTATATACCATGCATTTGGTGAAATATTTTAAGGTGAGTTGGGTGGTGATTGTAAGAAACAATGAAATGATATTTTAGGGGATATTAGATACGAAAAGGTCCATATCATACATCAGCACCACACCCTTTGTGTGGCTTCAATCAATATTACAATGCCATGGTGTTGGGACCAAACATTGAAGCTCCAAAGTCTTTTTTATATATGATAATAAGTATAATATATTATAATAGTATATACTATATTGTATAGATAATTATGTTATATTTATAATTATAAATATTTTTTATATATAATAATTATAAATATAATGTATCATAATCATATACATTATATCATATACATAATTAAGTTATATATTTATAATTATAAATATTATTGAAATAATATTACTATATATTTGTAATAAAATATGATAATATATAGCATATGTTTTTTTAATTTTTGGATAGATAATTGCTTTTGGTTGGAGTTAAATCAAGTCAAGAAACTTGGGTAGGGTCAAACCATAATCCAAAAATTAATCACAAAATAGAAAAACCATAAATCGGGGCAAATAGAAACATTTCCATTTGTTCAACAAAGTAACTCATAAAATGAGAGAGCTTCATACAACACCAACCAAAGAGGGGATGATTCTTGGAAAAGAACAAACATGGAAATAAAGGTGATGGTACTTTGACACAAGAGTTTGTTGTCCCTTGTTGGAGAGCAAAGCTTCCATTGTCTACTGAGTGCCATTATTTATGGAATTCAAAGCATGTCTAATTGTAGTATTTTTGCTTCAATTTTCGTACCTCTTTTTACCTTATCATAATTTGGTTTTGAAAGTAGATAGAGTTGTTGAGCAAAAGACAAAATCTCATTGGCGTTGAATTGCTCTTCAATTTCATCCTCTTGAAAAGAGGCATTAACCTCTTTCAAACCATCCGCTTGCAAAGAGCCTTCTACCTTAGGATGAGTTTCCAGCGGGGGCTTTGTTGTCCCTTTGAAACCAATTGAAAATCCCTTGCTTTTTGAGAACTAACCCACCAAACTTTGGCTGACCAAGACATCCTCCTTGTTAAGAGGAGTAAATTGTTCAAAGTCAAAATCATGAAGACCCTGTTGCACATTGGAGACCACGTTCTCTTGTGAAAGGCACGTATCTACTAAAGATTCCACCAAGGAGAACTTCAACCCCTCTGTCAGAGATAAAAGAGGCTCCTCCTCAATTATTGGAAAAGAAGCCAAGGATTGATGAACGTTGTTCACAAGATTCAGGTTAAGGCACCCAATCTTTCTCATCCATGTCTTCAAGAAGGGGAAGTTAGAAACTTCTACTATTTCCCCATGCACCTTGCCACTTTGTCTTGTCTGATTGCATTTGAAACATTTGAAGGGCATTCCTTCATAGTTGATGTATTGCATCCAAGAGCCATGAGAAGAAAGTAGCTTTTAATTGAATGATGAAAAAAATTGGAAAAATAGGCCATGACATAGACCCTAACAAGCTTCTACTGACCCACCACTTGATCGATTTTGATGAAGACTCCAATCTATTTAACCAACAACATGAGCATCCCTGAATCTCTCATGGCCAAGGGAAGATTTTATAATCTTAACCAGATCAGAGCTCGCATGATCACTGTATCAATTGGGTTAAAAAAGGAGCCCAAGGGCACATAAACACTCCCTTCTTTCCCACAAACCAAGCTCTGTTATTCCACACAAAGTCCCACTCTAGTGTTTGAAAAAGGATTATAAAAAGCCATTTGGAAGAAGGGAAAGAGAAACCTTTGTGAAGATGGCCTAGATAGTTTTAGACTAGTTCAAGAGTTCTTACCTAGGGGGTTGTTTCCCCACACACATACCAACGAGGATTTTACACCCAGACTCCTTGTCCATGGTAGAGATTACTTCATTAGAGATTTCAAGAACAAGGGATACATTGGAAAAAATCAGGGGGGCATCCTCCCAAAACACTGGTTTGAATTCAGGGTGCTTCTTCCCTTCCACATCAAACCTCCCTTTTGGACAAGTTGTTGCCACATCCTATCCCACGTCGCCCCTAAGAGACTCAGAAATCACTAGGGAACACCTATCAACCAATTGGGGAGATGAATTAAGGTTTGCTCGAGAGATCGTTGCTTTACAAAATTCCCCACAATCATGAAAGGGTTTTGCAAAGGTCTTGCATTCAACAAATTCAAGTCAATATTTTTATAAACCGCCACAATAAGTGTTGCACCTCCTTCAGGGCTCAAATTATCTGTCACATCCATAGCCAACCCCCATGGTGATGCCCACCCAAATCTTGTTCGCAGTCACCTCCCTTGCGCCTTTAGAATCATGACCCGTCTTTGCCTCAACCTATCCTTGAAGCTCCCTACGATTGACTCTGTCTAAGCTTCTCCCTCCTTCGTTGTGTGTACCTGCACCCCTATTGTCGCCAATGCTGTCATTGCTCACCATCACAATCTCCATCATTGCTCGATGAGTAGTAGTTTAACAAATAGCTTTTTGGAGACACTGTGTCATGATTTCTGATGATCAATGTTTCAGATCATCATTTGTGATCATTAGGAGAAAGAAGTCAAATGTGGAATAACATGTCCAAACACCCCATAAATGTTGAAGGAAAATCGTTGCTGCAAATAGTTTCTAAAAAGAAAAATTAGTTACAAAAAAGTTTTCGAAAAACGAAAAAACAATCAACCAAAAAGAACTTAGATTGCATTTAAAATTGAGTTTACTTAAATAGATTAATATGAAGATATTATAAAATTATAAATCTATCAATATTTATAAGATCTAATTAATCAACAAAGAAAAGAATGCAAAATAAAAATAAAAATCAAACACTAAAGATACAAAGAAACTAAAATCTAATGTAATGTAAGCTAAGAAAATAGTTATAATATTACTAAATAATATAATTATACAAACCTAATAATATTATCGCTATTGAAAATTATTATTGATGAAATTAAAAAATACAAATAAACTAACACATTATAATAACCTAATGATAACCCACTATTCTATAATGATAAAAACAAGGAAAGTGCATAAAAGAAATAGACAATTGATCGACGACACAGGAGAAATGCTGAGGAAACACTAACCCCTACAAACCATAGGCTTCCATGCATGACTAACCCCTTTCCCTTCACCCCTATTTAAATTGTTAGGGTGTTTTAAGATTTCCATGGCCTCTTACCTTATGCTTTCGGAAGTGATCTTCTACAACAATGACTCTGGATTCCTCAATGTTGATAGTATGCTTTGGTTTGAAGGAGTGTTATGCAAGCGCTAATTTTTATTTTCTTTCAAGATGAATATCCATTACATGCTGCCTAATTTTGGGACGAATAGACATTCATGTCCCTCCTATGTAAGGGATACCACAAGAGCAATCAACGATGTAGACTCCACTCTAAAGGTTAGGATCTATATGGTACAAATATCCATTACATGCTCCCTAAGTTTGGTACGAATAAACACTCATGTGTCTCCTATGTAAGAGATACCACAAGAGCAATAAATGATGTAGACTCCACTCTAAAGGTTAAGATTTATATGGCCCTTGCCAAAGCCTAAAGACATACACAACTTATTAACATGAAGGAAAGTGAAGTCAATATTATGGCGCTTGAGAATTTTAACTATCTTGTTGGAAATGCCTTTAACATATGGCAAATAAGCTATTGGCCCTTCTACTAAGGAATTCTTACTTTTAGTTCTACTGAGATTTTCTTTCACTTGTTTGATAGCTTTAGCTATTTGCTTACTTGAGTACCCATTCCACTTAAAACCCCTTTTTAGGTGCTCAATTTCTTAATCAATGTTGTCCTCATCACAAAGTTTGAAATCTTTATTGATCAAAGTTTTGAGAACACCTGAGTTTTGAGAAGGATGATGATGAGAGGAGGCATGTAGGTAAAGGTTTATGTATACCTTTTCTATAGACTTTTATAGCTAAGGAGCCATCCTCTTTTCTAGAAATAAGGACATCTAAAAATGGTAGTTTACCCTCTAATTCATTTTTTTTTGGTGAATTTTATGTTGGGTAATAGACTATTAAGGTGAAAATGAAAGTATTATAGACTTTTTATTCCATATTGCCAACATAAATTTGTGTCATCTATATTTCCACCATTTGGGTTGCAGTGGAAAAGAGTGGAGCATTATCTTCAAAATTTTCCATGAAGAGCTCTTCACAGAGATACTTAGGGTTTGGGCATAGAAAATTATAGTGGGCACAAATTACACATATTATTATAGGTTTATGTAGATTATGATAGATTTGACATAGATTGGGGGCATATGCAGGGCATGTCAGATATTTTATAAGTTTACGAGTGGAAATTCACATATTTTAAATATTATTTATGTAGATTGCATGACTCAATTTACACAAGTTATCGGATTAAGGCATATATGCGACATTTGCAAATAGTTTATAGATATTATGATATTTTGGCACAAGTTATATGACTCAAATTATACATGTTATTAGATTGAGG
The DNA here is from genome assembly GCA_037957365.1 of Torreya grandis. NCBI lineage: Eukaryota > Viridiplantae > Streptophyta > Pinopsida > Cupressales > Taxaceae > Torreya > Torreya grandis. The sequence continues at coordinate 5,058,753 of JARHVA010000384.1, forward strand.
CCATATGTAAGACATTATAGAAAATTATTTATTTAGGTTTTGCTCAACTGTACTTGGATTCTCAGATTGAATCGTAAAATCCATCTATAGCGGATGTTAAGAACACTTAGATTCACAAATTTCCATATTTTTTAGAACCCATGGTAGGTCCCATTCTCTGGAATAAAAATACAATGAGTATTGTGGTTGAGGTTTTGCATGAATTAAATTCTAAGAAATTCTCTATCTCCAGTGGGGTTGGGGCATATTTAGCTCAACCCATGGTTTTAAACACTAACATCTTCATAGGGGCATAATCTTTCCATTCTCCATTGTTTCCAGAAGACAACTTGGTTCGCATGCATATAGGTGTATTTGTTCCTTTTTATTTCAATTTCAAATATGTTCAATATTTTTACTTCAGATTTTATATCATAAGTGAAAATTAATTTCTACATGTTTCATTGCAAGTTTTGCATGGAACAAGCATGGCATTCATCCCTACCTGAACACACCCACCATGTTTACACTCAGATATTGTGTTATATCCTTTTAATCTAACACTCCAATTACTAGAATAAAAGGTGGGGAAATGTAGACACTCATTTTTTGTATTAGACATTAGAAAATGTCAGTTTTGACCAAGATCTAGTATACATGACTTGGGTAACCGACTCTTGCTTAGACACTCTCCTAACCATTCTCCTATCTATAGGCTTGGCCTTTCAAAAAAATTATTACTAATACACAAGATTTCCCTAGTCTCTCCCTAAACAACTTATTATCTTACTCATATTGTTTCCTAATCTCATATCACTATTTCTTACTGTTTGGGCAGCTCCAATCACAATCAAATACATCTAGTTACCATAGTTGTATTCCTTGTCCAAACTCATATGTGTGCCCTTTAATGACTTTTTTCCCAAATTTAAATGCTTCATATGTGGTAACTCATACGTTTCACATGTCAGTTTAGATGGAAGATATCCAAAATGCCATCTATATAAGCATATCATGCATAATCCTATTATTCTCTAGCACTTATTAAGAACACATTTGTTATTCATCTACACATTGAAATTAACTGCCCTAAAGCTTACAAATCTAAAAACCTTCAAAGGGGTAGGCCTTGAGCAAAGTCGGAATACCATTGCAAGGTTCAACCACTTGTGATTAATTATTGAGACCTATACATAGAATTGCACAAAATGCTAGTATTACACTTATTGCACACACTCAACTTGGTGAGAAAACTATGTGCGGTTTGGGCCCTCTTCGAAACATTGGAATTTAGGAAACACTTAGCACTCATCAGGGTGGTTTAGGTCAGCGTAACCCATATTTTCTAAGCCCTTTTCACAGGTCACATTAGTCTCAATATTACAAGCTAGGGTTTTGAGGCAAAGAAAAGGAAAACATAGTTGTTCACACATATTTGAATAAGTCGACATATATATGAGTTGTTTATAGGTGCACACAAAATGATCCCAACTGTCACTTATTTGTGTAGGTCTCTTGAATGAATATGGTAGATCATAGAAAATCTGGCCACCATAGACATCCATTTAACAGTAAGGTCGTCCTATCATGTTTCACACTCTGTTTCTTGATTTGATTCAACATAAAACCCCTATAGAGCCTTTTTATGATTGTATATTGTCACAGTCTTGCATAAAGCATAAAAAGGCTAAGTATTATATCTTTTAGGTCATTTACATAAATAATAAATTACAATAAACTAGGTATACTTTGTTATTACAGTCACATTTGCTTAATTTAGACATATATTATATTATACAATCTTGTTAGACTTAGTGTTTTGGATTAGTTAGACTATCATATCCAAAATTGGTTAAAACACTCGATAACTCGAGTTTGCCTAGCATAAGTCTACATAAGTAAAACACATGTAGAGTTTGAATTTGCCCAGAAGTCCCAAATTTTAAGAACAAAACATAAACAATATGCACAATCAAATTTTTATCCATATTTCAATTAATGTAACCAAGTGTGATTGTTTCTTGTCCTTTTTACTTATTTTTCATAACCTAATTCATTTATTAATTTTGTCTCATTACAATTAGTATTTAATTGGATAGATCTAAATTCTATACTTTCATAACTATCTTGTTAGATTTATTCATTACAATAGTTTATTATTATTTCACATAAAACTAGAATTAAGGTTAACACCTTTCAAGATTCTTAGCGTGTTTTCCAACTTCTCATTACACATATTGTTATGGTGTTTTTTAAAAGATAACCCTTGTCAAAGCTCAACTAGGAGTCCAAGACCACTTCATCATTATTTTATGTCCCATATACAATTTATCCATATATTATATTACTCCACAATATAATCAAGTTGTGGTTATAAAATAAGACTGGTACAAGATAATTTGCACCCACCTAAATTTGAAAGTTTCTTGGGATAATAATGATGGAGTAAATTTGAAAATGGAAATGGAATAAGCATTTGTTGATGTGATACTAATTTGATCTCTTAACAAACCCAAAATGCAAGGTTGAGAATGATGAAATTTTAATAAGATAAAATTTCAAATTAAATAAAGATGCATATAATATAAGTATCAATTCTAGAATTGTAGTTATATAAAAAATAATGTGTAATTATAAGTAATGGAAACTATTTTTTGTGAGAAGGCTTTTAGTATTTAATCCCATTAAAAATATATATAATTATAAGATGAAAACTATTTTTAAATCGCATAACTTTTAGTATTTAGGTGTATAAAATAATATTTTGTAATTATAATAAATAGAAACTATGTTTTAATCATAAAACTTCCACCATTTGTAATTACAATAAATTAAATGGAAATTTTGTCCTCTAATTACAAGAAACATAAACAAGAACAAATTCGATGATGATGATGATGATGATGATGATGATGATGATGATGATGATGATGATGATGACTGTATTTAAGTAAGATATATATATATGTGTGTGTGTGTGTGTGTGTGTGTGTGTGTGTGTGTGTGTGTGTGTGTGTGTGTGTGTGTGTGAAAAATAATATTTACAATTTTAAAATAAAATAAAAAATATATATTAAATTAAAATAATTTCATTTTTATATTTGTAACATATTAGTTTGAAGATATGATATCAAAAATTTGTTTCTTTATCATGTTGTAGGTTTTTAATGGAGAAACCTGTTCTTAACATGAAATGATCATTTCCCTTACTGTTGTCACATTATAATAACTTATGCAACTCGTTTATTCATTGATCTTAAAACCATTCCATTCTCTACTTATTTCTTCATGAAAACATCAATATTCTAAAAAATTATTATTAGTTTTTGTTGATTTGACGGAGCTTTGAAACTTTTTATTACATACTCATATATTTTATCTTTTTATTTTATTTTTATTTCTATTTTATCTTATGCTTTTTATTTAAAAATATTTGCAAATATTTAATATTAACCAAGTAATTTTTTTGTCTATTCAATATATTTTTCATTTATGGCAACATAGGTTTGAAGCTAGTCCAACTCACATTCTTTCTAATTAGTGTCTTTCTAATTATTGTTTGTATGAGCTTACAACTTAGAATTTGAAATTTTTTCTTAGCACTAACAAGTTGGTTTATACTATGTACGAGTGTGGAAATGCACTAATTACTTTAAAATTTGGATTAAAATCTTGTCACTAACACACTAATTTCGTCGGGACTTCAACTAAAATTTATACCATCTACTACACAATGATTTTTGAATAAAACACATAATTATATGATAATGATCAGTAATAAAATACATTGATTTTCAAAAATTCCTTTATATTCTCACTAATATTTGTGGGTACAAGTCAGATTCTGGGATATATTTGAGATACACCATGGCCTAGGAAATTTGGCTCACTGCCATTCAATGAACCATGCTTGTAATTAGCATAACACTCTACACTAAGTTGGAGCTTACCCAAAAAAATCCTTGAGTGTCTTATTCTCCTTTCATCCTCCAAATGGATTGCTACGAAATACATTGGAATCAGTGCCCAACATTGAGCCTTTGCTTTCCCAAAAAATCCTCAAGTGTCTTACTCACCTATCTGTCTCAATGGATTGATCTCGAAGATTATGGTTATTCATAGGCATTATATTATAACATGTACTTTATCCAATTGTGAATTCATTTCATGAAACATGATTGATTTTATTAAAGGTAAATAATGTTTTTTTAGGTAGGGACCCAACCCTACACAAGAAGTAAGCAAATAAGGCCTTACAAGTTTAGATATTCAATAGTTTTGCTTAAAAAGACCAAAAAGCTATATCATAGTAGCAACATAGAAGAAAAATAACAACAAAAGCATATAAAAGTAACAAGCAAGTCTAAACACTACACAACATGTCTTAATCCTTATGGCTTGTCCATATACTAATACATTTGGGGATCCTGGTCATCTTCCATATTTGATTTCTTTTTCTTACTCAAACTGACCCCTTCTTGATTCAACTTCCTCTCAATTAAAATAATAAGAGTCTCCAAGCTCAAAATGCAATTCTTCATTTCCACTTTGCTTACCTCAATCAAAGTATGTAACTTTTCTTTCAAGGTTTCATTTTCACTCACCAAATGAATCATATTATCCTGCACTCCTTTTATTTGAATTTACATCTCATTATAATTCTAGTCCTCTTTTAAGCTTTGAGAGATGCTTAGCTTTTTCACCTCATCCTTTAAAAATGTGTTTTCCCTCATGAACCACCTAAGGATAACCTTTTGAATCCCCAATTCCTCTTCCATCTCCTTGATCTTTCTCTAATTTTTAATATTCTCCTCCACTTTGTCAAATTTTGCATTCAATTTGCACTTACCAATGGTATTTTTATCGAACTTCATCATGCCCATGGCTCCCACACTTCTAAGAAGGTACAGATCAGCCACAACCTCTTCAATCTTCTCATCTTGAATCTCCAGGGGAGTTTCCTTAGAGTTTCCTTCGTTGTTTATCCCAGTTTCAACTCTCCTAATGGAACTAACACTCTTTATCTCTTTAGACACGACCCTAGGGCTCCATCTCAAACCCCCTTTGGCCTTCAATCTAGGATTTCCCTTAGGACTCCCTATCCTATGTTTTGGTTGCAGGCTAAGGTTGCATAAAGGACCCTTATTAATGTCTTTAAAATATTTTAAAATCATGAAGATGACACCCTAGTGGAGGGGTTGGTTTTTCTCTCCCTTATTAACATTCAAAATAGAGCACTCCAAAGATTGTAGGATATAAAAAGGCAAACTTAAGGGAATGTGATGTCTAAATAGTTCAAAAACATAAAGTGTGACATATGAACTACCTTTTATCTTCCTTTGATAGTTATATATAACATTAATTGATTCATAACCTCATAAAAAGGTTTGGGTAAGTCCTCCTAAGGGAAGCCTTTTCGAAAAATCCTCAACGCTTCTCCTTCCAACAAGAATTTTCTCTTCTCATCCCTGAAATTCATTTCAATGTTAAACAACTTTGTCACCTCAACCTTTAAAACAATAACATGTGCTATAAGGTCCTCAATGAATTTAATATAAGCTCCATTGAAATCCACAATTTGGTCCTTCCACCCTTTCACAAAGCTTAAAGAGACATGTTTGTCATGCCCATTCACCCATTGCATGAAATTGTCCAAACCACCTTCTTAGAGGATTTGTCAAAGCTCTACATCCTCTTTCACATAATCAGACATTGTAGGATCAATCATAAGTAACCCTCCCCCCATATTGAAATCAATGCAGTCTCTTTGTCTGCTCAAGGATGTTTTTCCCTTAGTAGATTTAAACATGTAAATATCCCAACAAACACACTTCTTAAAATGATTTGAAAGATTTCCCCATATTTCCCATGTGAAGATACCTCCTTTCAACTCGGTAATCTTTTAATATTTCTTTTATTCATGTCTATGAACTGCTATTATCTCAATACATCAGACTCATTATGAAAACATAATTCAGTGAGTACGAGACAAAACAAAATAAAAGTTATTAAATTTATATGAGAGTGTATCATTAAATATTAAGTACCTCTAAATTGACCCTTTGAAGGATTGATTCGGGTAGGTCATCCCTTCCTATCCATATTTTATATTCAAAGCAATGACTCCCTCATTGGAAAACTAGTCAGTCAAGTAATTCCCTTCCCTGTATATGTGTTGGATGCAAACCTCTTGGAAGGAATTAATAATGATATGTACTTCCACCATAATATGACTGATGTTCTAACATGCAAGATTCTTTTTAGAAAGACAATTTATTATATTAAGGGAGTCTCCCTCAATAACAATCATGTTTATACCCAAATCTTTATTCATCTTTAAACCCCATATATATTCTAATGCCTCTGCCTAATGTTGGTTTGGGTTCCCATTCCACCTACATACGTTGCTACCATATGCACTTTTTCATCTCAAAGAATGCCTCCTCCCCTAAAAGTACCTGGGTTTCCTTTTGAATCCCCATCAAATTTGAGTTTAACCCAACCAGGGGAAGGGGTCGACCATTTAAAAGTTTTCCTAAGTTTAATTCTTAGATCAACTTTATTATTGTCTAATACATTTAGCTACCAATTACTTATAATATTTGCTTCCTCGGTTGATAGTCTATTGGTTTTGCATTTTGGTCCACTCTTAATTTTTTTTATAATATTTTCACGCATATTTGTAGCAACTTGACTAATATAAAGCTTGATGCTTCTAAATATCATATTATTTATTTCCCTCCAAATGCCCCATAAGAGGTGGGGAAGGGAAAACTGCCAAATCTTTTTAAGATTATTGTTGAGGAAAGGGGATAGCCAAAATCGACATAATCCCATCAAAGAAGAAGGATGAGTCCATAAAATTTGAAACTTGTTTAAGAGAAATCCCCAAACCTCAAAAGAGAAAGAATGTGTCATCATCATATGGGAAATAAACTCATTCTCATTTTAACACATACGACATTTGTTCACCAGTATCATTCCTCTCTTACTAAGGTTATCCATAGTCAGAATCTTGTTTTGAGAAGTTGACTAAAGAAAAATATGAACCTTGGGAACCATGTCCTTATCCCACATCCCACCCCAAGGAATGTCATATTGAGGAGGAAGATATATCATTTTGTACCCATTTCAAAATTGTAGGGACCATCAAAAGAGTCAATCCAGGTCAACTCATCCTATTTCAGAATATTGGGAACATGAAAATTTATGAGTAAAGCATTCAAATCTTCTAGGGTATCTTTACCTTCACCTTCAATAATCTCATTAAAAATGTGTTTCCAACCTCTACCTTCCTCCATGTTTTGGATGTAATCTTGCAATTTAAATCCATAAACATGTTGCAAAGTGTTCCCTATATGAAACCAAGGATCCAACACAGTAAGGGGTTGATCAAGTAGCCAGGCATCCTCCCAAAATCTCACCTTCTCCCCATTTCCCAATCTCCATTTACACCCATTGAATATGATACTTATGGAAGTCACAAGAAAGTTCCAAAAGTAATATCCTCTCATAAATTGAACTTCCTCCAAAAAGTGTAAAAAATCCCTAGATTTTAAATATTTAGCTTGAAGGATCCTAGTCCAATGAGTATCCCAGTCCAATGACTATCCCAGTCCAATGACTATCCCCTACAATGAATCTCTAACCCATCTTAGAGATTATGGATATATTCATCCATTTTAATTTTCTTAGACCAAGCCTGCCATACCTTTTAGGCAGGCACACCTTGTCCCAAATGACAAGCGAAAACTTATTTCCCCCCCTCTTTTCCTGATTGAAGGAGTCTCCTCTGAATCTTATCTAAGTTATCAGCAATAGATTTGGGAAAATTGAATAAATAAATTAGGTACTGACAGAATTTACAACATGCTCTTGATGACAATAATCTTCCTATCTTGAGACAAAAAATAACCTTTCCACCCTGCCAACTTCCTTTGAAATCTTTCTAATAATGGGTTCCATGATTGAATGGGAAGATCCTTACTAAATAGGGGAATACCAAAATAATAATAAGGCATCTCTTTGATATGGTAATCAAATATTCTATCAATCATATTATGTCTCACCAAAGGAGTGTTAAAAAAAAATGGAACTTTTTTCAAAGTTGATTTTTTGAAAAAAAGTTGTTTAACAATTTCATGAAACATGGTTGTTAACCCAATGCTTTTTTTTAGGTATCAAATGGCATTGCAATCCATTGACAAAAATCTCATATTATTTGAATTTTAAGGAAGGCTTGGGAGTTCAAAACACCATACAACATATGCATTTGATAAGCAATCATAGTCATTGACCATTTTTGTATTATGGAAACTACAAGCATGACTTAGGATTTTATTTAGTCACACAAATTGAGTATAACTAATCAGCTTCTACCTATGTATTGGCTAGTTACTTTGCAAATAAATTATAATTGATAGTACCTAATATCCCTTAATTAAATCTTCCCATTATTTTGTCAATAGCCAATCCAATCTCAAACCTGATTATGTTGTCCAGCTTCATGTGTGATGTCAAAGACATATTAGTGAACTATGATGTTTTATCCCACTTCACAAAAATCCTTCTAGATGAGGTCGTAGAAGTAAATGTTAGTGTTAAATAAGTAATATATGAATTAACTCTAATTTAAATAAATTGAATGAATATAAAAAAATGTTTTAAATCAACTTTTGATAAGCAGAATCAAATCAAAAGACTGAATTCAACAAAGTAAAATTGAAAGAAAGGATGCTAACTAGAATAAACTAATAAATTAGTTGTTTTTGTCTAAGATCTATCTGTGTGAAGATGATATAAGGCTAAAATTGACAAATGGGGAATGAATATGCAAGTACCCAAAAGCAATATCTAAAACTTGGTGAAGGACAAAATCATCTAACTTGGGATAAGATCGACTATCACTATAGTCTTAAGTTGGTTGATCTTGTCCTTTGCTAAAAAATCAAGAACTCAAGTGATAATCATTTGTGACAATTTAAATCATGTATGTGTGTGGATATGTGACCTTCATATGTGTGCGAAAGGTCTACAAATAGCTTCTTTAAGGTTTAAACTCTAATAGGGCTTGGAATGATTGAAAACATGAAAATAGAAAAAGGAGGTGTAATGGAATGAGTTAACCCCAATCATCCCTTGATGGCTGAATGTTTTATGCATATGCAATACTCCAAAGAGGGAATTCAATCCCACGTAGTTATCCCACTTAGAGTGCTTCGTAAAATTGTGCTCCTTTGACTATATGAATGCATCTAGAGATGGATTCAATACTTGATCATATTTTGGTTTGACTTGCATAAAACAAGATTTGAGCTTGGCTAAGGATTAATTCAACTAATTAGAATCAGGATGAGGAAGAATAAATAAGCTTTGCTCAATGTGCAATACTATAAGTATGTCTCCATATTAAAATTTCCAAGTGGTAGAATAAATGACTTAAGTGTGACTTTTGAATAATGATCATTAAAATGATAAGTACATAAATGTCCCATAGGGAAAAATAGTGTTTACCACTATTGTCCCCTATTGGACATTTTTGTCTTTTATGGAACATGTGACTATTAGGTTTGGATCTATCTATACAACTGGTTAAGCATGTTTTTAGCCATTAGAACATTTATGCAGCCAATGACTAATAATTTATTAAATAAATGGGCCCATATATGTGCTTAAAATAGAGTGAGGTGGTAAAATAGGTCCACATTCTCAAGTCAATTAAAGTGAAATGGGGCAAAAACTGACATTATCAATTATTCATGAAATTAAATTACTAGAGTAGAGGGAAAATGGTATCTAATTGTGTATAACACACTTTATCTTTGGGAGAAGCTCTAAATTATGCAAGGTGTTCCCTATAAAAATATGCAATGATGTAAAAAGTATTTAATGCTCATATGTGAAACTAAAAATTAAACGAAAAGATTGAAAAGAACAAAAAAGAATTACACCTATATGTGTGAAATGAATGTTGCTTTTATGAATTTTATTGGAGATGATGCTTCCTTGAAGCATTGGAGAATTGGTGCTTCCCGTGAAGCACTTGGAGAAGTTAGCTCCTTAGCTGAACCAATGGTGAATTTGAGTGTGATCAAGCCACAAATTGAATCAAAATTGTATATAAATTAAAAAACCCATTGAGAGATGTAGAAATATCAATTTATTTTGTTGGTATTTGTAACCCCAATATGTGAAACAAGCTGAAATCCATAATGAATTTACATACATAATGCTAGAGGGAATTGAACCTCTAAGTTACACATTATGAAACTTAACTGAATCAACCACTACAGATGGCTTGTAGGTTCAATTGTCACTTTTTTCTTTTATTTCTGAATAAATGATCAAAATATAATGGATAACATTCATGTTCCTACCATGTCTACAAATATCAAGTAGCATTGAAAAGCATGGCATGAATTTATATCATGCCCCCTAAATTTGAAAAATAGCATAATATGCATGAATCTGCATCATGACCTCATTGATAAATGTAGATTTTTTAACTATATGTAGATGCAAAATTGTGAATTATATTTGAAATTTGTGCATAAACCTTTATCATGCACTCAAAACTATATAAATCTTGTACTTTGATATTACAGTGTGAATTCATATGCACAAAATATGCCCCCATAATTTGTACCATAATTAAATTTTGAACATTTTGAACCTTTGAAACTATATTTTATACCAAAAATATTTTTCTATGAAAAGCCCACTGAAATGCCCCCCTTTTGAGGTGAGTGAATTATATCTTAAAATTCACTCATCTCAAAATAAGTTTTAATTGTATCTTGCGTAGTAAGATGTGATATTGAATAATGTAGCATGTGTAAAAATTATGTCAATATAGGAAGATGTGTACCATTTAAATCATGTATGTAACATATAAGACAAGTCTTATAGAAGTGTGTCAATGAAACTCATAGTATTAAAATGTATAATTATAATCCTATGCATTATTTAATGTGTGATATGGATAATGGCACTTATCAAACTTAATAAGCTGAATAAGCACACAAACACAACAATCATAATGCCATTCAATAAGGTTAAATTTTAAATACAAGGGATATGTTTAGATGTCGTATAAGTAAAGATTTATCATATAAAGCCAAGGGTCATACACAATAGACAAAAATAATGTCACAAATAAGGGACACATTCAAATGTCACACAAAACATAGAACCAAGGACTTGTTAGGAAATTAGTGTTAGTGCTCACATTATAGTTAGTATATATTGTGTGAAATAATATTGTAATGAGTTGTCCGTGAGTAAAACTCTCTCTAGATAGTGATAGAGGGATTCTAGGGAGAAAGAATAGGAATGAGAAAGATACAAGGTGGAATAAGTTAATATTGTTGATAGTGTCAAATTCCTTGAGAATAGGAATATCCCTGTCTATAGATGTAAAGCTCTCATATTGAATATACAAAATGAATTAGAATTGAGAAATATTATTATCTTAATGTGAAGTTTTATTGTGTTGCAACTATGCAAATATATTCTAAACATATCATATAGTATCAAAGCAGTCTAAGTATTATACTCTAATGGGAGAATATTTTGTTTACAGGGGTAACTCTATTTTGTCTTTATTACCTTGATACATGAGATTTTGTAATAATTTATAAATTGCATTTTAGTTTTTGGGATTAGGTTTTCATAGTTTATTAGTATAGCTTAAGGAATTTTGTAGCCATTGATCAATACCACAACTCTATAGACCCATGATCTAAGAAATTTGAAGCACGATTATTCTGAAGCACTATTTATTTTGATTCTTATATATTATTGGATCTTATCACATGTTCAAAATTCAATGCCAAACGGGTATGGTATTTAAGTTTACTCTACTTAGGTTTGATTTGAGCTTCATTTGTATCCACAACATTATAAATTGTTTGGGTATCACATTGTGTGTTGCACTCTATCTAGTTTGATCTCATTTGTGCATTGAAATCAAAACCAACTCTACATTATGCTAGAACCTAACTCGATTTAGACTTGTCTATGTTATATTTCCACCATATGCATCGATCCCCACATCATTGGAGATCTGAAAACTCTTTATAACTCAGATTTGATCCTATCTCAGCTTGTCTACCCTGAGCTCAATCTAATCCACTTTGCCTTGACTTGCATTTGACAATCTCAAACCCAGTCATTGTGTTTACTCCTTACCACAAAGTCTACTTTCCCACCAAGCATAATGGTTTTTCATTGAAAGCAATCCAAATTCTTACATGCAATACTAAAACATGTAAATTTCATTGTTGAGTCTTGTTTTTATAGATTTTAGGATACAAATTTTGGTGAGTTTCTATTTAGGAGTATTTAATTTTTTTAACAATGTTTGTTAAGTTTTATAATGTAGTCTATAGGAATAAAATTTCTTTGATTTTATTAGGTTTTATCAAGCTTATAGTTGAATCTTTATTTTATGGCCAATCCAAATATATCCATTTTTAGTCATGGTAAAATATTTTTATGTTTATTATAGTGTGCCTATAGTTAAGTTTTTATTCCATGCTCTAAAAATATCAAACTCAAATATAGGGTCATTTTTTATTTATTTGTGTTTAATATTAGTCATTTTATGTCAAAATATTTTAGTGTTTGAAGTCAAAAATAGTAATTTTAGTGTTTATAGTATTTTGTTCTTAAGGAGTCAAAGTGTTAGAAAATTGTCTCAATTGTAATTAGATTTACTATCACTTGTACTCGACATCCATTTTATGGGGGGCATTCTAAAACTAAGCCTCAAAGATAATTTGTTTAAGAAAGTGTCATTTTATAGTAGGATGGAGGCAACGGAGGAAGGAGGTCTTTTAGCGTCCTCTTCTTTGTCCCTAACAATGGGGCCACATTCTAATTTAGTGGCATTTTTTTTAGTGTGTTCTATGTGGTAGTGAATAAGAACAAAGGCATAATTCCTATTCAAAATTTTAATAAGTGAACATGATTTTTATGTATTTTAACATAATGTAAGAAAGTGATGAGAGCTGATAAAATTACTCTAGCATCATGATATTGTGGTTGTTGATTAACTAATTATAAAATCGTCATGTTTGGTTATTGGTTAATCTCTAGTAAAACCATCATGTTTTGATTAGTGGTTAACCACTTGTAAAACCATCCTGGAGGTTGTTGGTTGTCTTGACAAAACTTTCTAGATCATGGTCAAACATCAATGCGACACATTACAAGTACAAGTTTGATGTTCCCCCCATGTTCACACTAATGGGGAAATGTTAGGAAATTATTGTTAGTGCTCCACATAATAGTTAGTATATATTATGTGGAATAATATTGTAATGATTTTTATGTGAGTATAACTCCCTCTAGATAGTGATAGAGGGATTATATGGAGAAGGAATATGGATGAGAAAGATATGAGGTAAAGTAAGTTAAGCTTGTTAATAGGGTAAAATTCCTTAAGAATAAGAATATCCCTCTCTATTTTTGTAAAGCTCCCATATTTAATGTATATCCCAAATGAATTATAATTGAATAATATTATTAGCTTAATGTGAATTTTTATTGTGTTGAAATTGTATATATATTTCCTAAACTTATCAAGGATGCAACAATGGACATGTTCAAATGTCTCACACACTAAAAAAGATATTATAAATGTGTTCAATCAGTTATCACACAAGGGCCAAGGGACATACACAATAGACAAGCAAGATATAATTTATTATGTATTAATAATAACATCAATGGAGCATATAAATTAAAAAATGTAGACACTAAATTTGAATTATACAACACCTCAATCTTGTACACTTAGAAAATACCTATTTTAGATGTACCCTTCATCTCTAAGACCTCCCCCCTGTCAAAAGGCTAGTATCCATTATCTCTTTGTGTTAAATTACTTATCTCTTAGTCTGACCATATGTTATTCTAATGACCAAGCCTTTTATACCATGCAAAATGCTTTAAACCTGATCATTATCCTTCTCTGCCAATTTTGAACTTGTACCTATTTTATAGCTTCCCTAACACTTTTGTTCCAGTCGGATTCCTACATCAATGCAAGTGTCCCTATTCCAACCAAGTTTTTAGTGCCCAAAAGTCATCTAATTTACAAATGTAATGTATCTTTCTAGTCAGCCTAGGTGATTTAGTGCGAGATATTTTCAAAAGGAATTAGTACATATACATGACCAACCCTCATTTATTCCTCACCTATAAAACTCATAACTCTCACATACATAACAATATAAGAACTATCAATCAAGAATTCAAGTGAACAAAGCTGCTCTATTCAGTCTTATTTACATATCAATCATAAAAGGAGTCTATCTATAGGTATGAAGTAATAAAGGAATAATGCATAAGCCATATTTTATAAGTTATAATTTAGGTCACCATATGTACTTATTTATCACATATTGCATCCTTATACAACCATAATCTAACACATAAGGAAGAATTACATAAGTCTAAGGCCCTCTTTGAAGTATTGTCTATGTAAGCAATGCCCATTGTCAAAGGGGTCCTTAGGGAGTTGACATCATGTTCCTACTAACCTATTTTCCCATAGTTAATCCAAGGGTGAGGAAGCTAGGGTTTGATCATTTGATGAAGAGTGATGGTTTTTGCACATAATCCATATACATCAAAATAAAGGTGACAGAAAACCCAGAAGGATCCAATTGATCACATCTAGATTTAGCTATTATTTTGTATAGGACACCTACATGTAGATCAAATGTTTGCATCGACATAAATTTTTAGATATGACATAAGGATCTGAGGCCACATAATGCAAAATCCTAGGATCTGATGATTGTTCCAAGATCCTGATCTATTTTACTTTTGGCAGGTTTCAACTCAGGTTTACATGTGCACAATAAATTAGCTAAGTATTCTTGTTTCTAATTTATTACAATATCAGTCAATAGTTTTACTTTTTATTTTTGGCATATCTCAGTATTTAAATTCATAATATTACTTTTCTAAGCTTAAAACTTAAATGGCATACTATGGATATGTTTATCACCTTTGTGCTTAATCATTTATATATACTTAACCCTATTTATTTGTGTACAATCAATTTAGGGTTAAATATTTGGTGAATACATCTCAAACAAGTGATTAAAAAAGTGACCAAAAGGCCACTAAGAATCTAAGTGAATCCTAATGCAAATGCTTAGAAACAAAGTGATCCAACTACCTCCCCTACATCCTATAAGGAGATACAAATACTATTGAGCATATCATAGAATACATAGGATCATACAAATTATTATTTTGTGTTAAAAAATAAAATACAAATTCAAAATGTAGTTGTGATCATATCATTGATACATCAAACAAGGAAGCTACTCACATTATGAGTACCTCTCCTAAAACACAAGTGAAAAAAGAGAAAATATGGATATTAAATAATAATTTAAAACAAAAATAGTAACAAATGACAAACCTAGAGCAATAAAAGATTTAAATCTCAAAATCAGACCAAGAAAAGAATACAAATCTACCTCTCCATAATAATACTCAACTTTCAAAACAATATGGTTTTGGACAATAATATCTACAACACTTTACTTATCATGGTCAAGGATTGTGAAAAAAATACCAAGGCATAATTCATCCTATCCTCACAGCTAATCAAAATGATCAATAAGGTTTGGGATATATTATCAATACTAATGTAGATCAGTCAAAGTTGCATATCCATTTTGTTAATGCAAAGGAGTAAGAACCTAAAAATGAAAACTAGGTACAAAAGGAACAATTATAGAAAGATCAATAAATGCATCAAAATAATAATTTTAAATGTCTGCCTTCATATGAATTAATTAAAAATCATTCCCCAAAGCATCAAATCATTAAAACTTGCATAGATGGAAAGTGAGGTCAAATATCATAGTTGAGCCAACTTGTGAATTCAACATGTTTACTTAGGAATTGTTTACATCTATGGGATATAACATGGAACACGTGAATAAAGATATTGCATCTAATGTGTGTGTTGGATTTATATAATGTAATGTCACACTTGGATCAAAATCATGCTCTATTGTATTGCATATTAGTCCATTTTTTTTCAAATATAATGCCAAAATTAGAAAACCATGGTTACAAGAAACAAATGAAAATATATCTCAAGCAAAGATAGCAATTACAAACTTACCAAAAGAGCATGATACACTTTTATATTATGCTATGCACGTATATGGCACATCTCATTCGGGAAAAGTTACATATCTTTCGCTCCTCATAAATTCTCACCCTCATCTTGACATCATTAGATAGATTTTACATCTTCAAATAATCTAGAGCACCTAAACATGTTCCTATTAATGTTATTTCAAATACACTATAGAACACAAAATGATGGGTTCCATGAACCCCTACTCCTTCTATTACATCTTGAAAATCACAAATTCTTATAACACATACATACAACATTACAGAGCATATAGTGCTATTTATTACACTTATACATGCTCTTCGATAATATCAATAATTTTATAAACCATATCCAGTGTTCATAACACTTAAAAATGAGCATCCCTTACATGGAATAATTGGGTAGACTTTGCCTTAACCAAAAATAAAAAAAATCAAGTATATTAAAAATATCAAAACATTCAAAAAAATCAAAAATACCAAAAAAATAACATGTTCCTAGTTGTACTATTTATTATACATATTTTGTTTGCTTCATGTTATTAGATATCATATCATTATGTTCCTATATTTACATATGTTTTATGCTTCGTTTGAGTGTGATATAGGCATACCTAGATACGTGACATGTTCACATGCAAATATTGGGATTTTCCTTTGCTCATGTCTTAAGTACATTAGGGGCATAGATTTTTTTTATCACAATACACCCAGGTTAAATTATTATATGATCAATTTACATTATCAGGGTTGATCTTATATATATTTACACATGCATATATCAATGCTTATACCTTTCACAGTGCACTTAACATTTTTCAAATACATATATTCAGAAACTACTGTGCTAGGTTCATGTTGGATGCTTATATTTGTCTTAATTTTATTTTTTTAGCACTTCCTTGAGTGTGTTTATTTTTTTCTATTCTCTTGCATTTTATTGCTTGTTTGAGCATTTGAATATGCTCCATTGATTATGAGCTCCTGTCAGGCTTGTCTATGGACATTTGAATATGTCATTCTATATTTTGTGGACATTTAACTAAGTTGTGTCCCTTTGATTGTGTGGCATTTGAACATGGCCCTTGTATGAGGTCTCCTTGGTCCATTACCTTTTGTTTTAATTTTGAGTTCTCTTGTGTGTGTGTTTCAATGCTTGTTGATCATGTACTATTACGCTTTAGATATTGGCATGATCTATATCATGCATCTTAATACTTGATTTAGTCACATTCTACATGCATTAATGATCTATCTACTAGACATGTTCCTCCTATATGTTACATGATCCATTCATATCTTATAAATTTATCTTATCCTTTTGAGGTAAGGTAACTACTAGTTTCTACTTCCCTCACCTCAAAAGGGGGGCATATTAGTGGGGGCATGTCATAGAGATATGGCTTCCATAATTTTATAGTTTCATATTTCAATGGGGGCATGCCAAACAAGACATAACCTCCACACTTATTTAGTACTTAGCATCTCCAAATTATAGGGGGAATATTATATAAACATGTTCTCCACACTTGCACTAATTTTCAAATTCTCCAAATTTAGTGAGGGCATGTCATGAAAACATGTCCTCCACACTTCCATAATTTTAAATTAGTCAAATTTCACAGTTATATAATTCAAATACACATTTTTTCTAGAATTATATATATTGGTATTATTATTATACCCATATTTTAGCTTGAAACATATATGAGGTGCATATGCCATGAAAAAGGCACCTTAAATTGTAAGATCAAATTATTTTTCAAATTTAAAATACTAATATGGATTATTTTCATACCCAGGATGGACTTTACTATTATTGAGCCAATCTACTGTAGTAGTTGGTTCACCTTTTTGGGAGGCTAGAGTGATTAAATCACTTAGTTTTACTAAGTTTATATGTCAAATTTGATTAAATCATCTAACTTGACCATATTTATAGGATGGATTGATTAAATCATCCAAAATTACTATAAATATAATGTGTTTGATAGGATCACTCACACTCATAGGGTTATAAGAATGATTGGTTTGCATGATTAAGATAAACTCAATGGTTGTGTGTCAACTCACCTTTTTTGTTAAGGTTGAGGGAATGTTATCCTCCAATCTATATGTATGTATATATGTACTTGTAGGTTTCAAAATTGCCCTAATCTCAGCTCCATTACTTCATAATGAAGCATCTCTTAAAATCAAATTTCCAAAAGGGAAGATGGTTGCATTGACACATAGGTGTAATACTAACCTTGTTCTTTCTAATTTTGAGCATTTCAAATTCTATAAATTTTAGATTTTATACTCTAATTATATATTGTAACATGTTCTTGATTTCAGGTTGGTCACTAGTAAAACATTCAAACAGGGTTCATGCAAAGGCCAAGTGCATTATACATACCTAGGTATGCATTACTTTTCCTTTAAACTAGCAATTTCATTACTAGATTAAAGAGGGGGCAAATGTACGTACTAAGTCTAAATTATATAACACCTCAGTCTTGTACATTTAGAAAACACATATCATGGTTGTACCCTTCATCTCTAATACCTTATCATTGTCGAAAGGATTGGGTCCGCTATATTTTTATGCAAAATTTCTTATCTCTTTATCTGACCATTTGTTGTTATAATGACGAAGCATTTTATACTATGAAAAATGATCTAAACCTGAACATTATCCTTCTCTACCAATTTTAGACCTGTACCTATTCTCTATCTTTTCAAACACTTGTGTCCTAGTCAAACACCTATGTCGATGTAAGTCTTCCTTTTCCAACTAAGAGTCCAATGCCCAAAAGTCATCCAATTTTAAAATATAACATATACTTATAGTTGGCCTAAGTGATTTAGTGTAAGATATTTTCAAAAAGGATTGATATATATACAAGCTCAACCTTCATTCAATCCTCACCTAGAAATTTCAAACCTCTCACATAGAAAGAAACAAAAGAACTATAAATTGAGCATTCAAGTGAGCAAAGATGCCCTTTTCATTCCTATTTACATATTAGTCATAGGAGCAGTCTATATATAGGTCTACATTACTGAAGGAGCAATCCATGAGCCATATTTTCTAAGTTAAAATCTAGGTCATTGTATGTACCCATTTATTATAAATTATATCCTTATGCATAAACAATCCAACACGTAGGAGAAAAATACATAATTTTGAGGCCCTCTTTAGTGTATTGGCTATGTAGGTAGTGTTTATTGACATAGGGGTCCTTGGAGAAAATTGACATCATGAGCCCACTAATCCATTTTTTTTACAATCACTCCAAATGTGAGGAAGCTAGTGTTTGATAATTTGATGAAGAGTGAATAGACATTTACATATGATTTATATACATAAAAAAAAAGGTGACGAAATCTAGAAGGCTTAAGTTGGTTGCATCTAGATCTAGTCAGTATTTCGTATAGGATACCTATGTCCAAATCAAATGTCTGTATCAACGCAATTGTCCAGATCTGATGCAAGCATCTAAGACCATAAAATGTAAAATTTCAAGATATGATGACTATTACATGAACCTTATCTATTCCACTTACACCCTATTTAAACTCAGAACTGCATGCACACAGTAAACTAGGGAATTACTCTTATTTTTAATCTATCGCAATATCAATCAATAGTTTTAATTTATATTTTTGGCATATTTGAGTATTTAAATTTAAAATATTATTTAGCTAAGTTTTTAAATTAATTAGCCTACTATAGATCTATTTATCACCCTTGTACTTAATCATTTATATATCGTTAACCCTATTTACTCTTATATAATCAATTTAAGGTTAAACAAAAAGATAGCCTAGCCATGTACATGTAATGTGATCATATCCTATAAAATAACATATCTATATACACAATGTAATATATAGATGTTATAAATACATTTTTAAAAAGGTCTCATTAGTATATGAGTTATAGAATGATAACACTTATATATATTGTAATATGTGAAAAGATGCACCCAATTTAGCAAGGATGTAGAAGTAATTCCAACATCTTAGTCCATGTGAGATTTGTATGTACTGCATAACACTCATGAGTATATCAGTGAAATGTATGTGTGATATAAAAAAATATCATCTAATAATCATGATATAAATAGAATATAACAAGATCTGATGACTATTACATGAACCTTATATATTCTACTTCCACCCTATTTAAACTCAGATCTACATGCACATAGTAAACTAGGGAATTACTCTTATTTTTAATCTATCGCAATATCAATCAATAGTTTTAATTTATATTTTTGGCATATTTGAGTATTTAAATTTAAAATATTATTTAACTAAGTTTTTAAATTAATTAGCTTACTATAGATCTATTTATCACCCTTGTACTTAATCATTTATATATCGTTAACCCTATTTACTCTTATATAATCAATTTAAGGTTAAACAAAAAGATAGCCTAACCATATACATGTAACGTGATCATATCCTATAAAATAACATATCTATATACACAATGTAATATATAGATGTTATAAAGACATTTTTAAAAAGGTCTCATTAGTATATGAGTTATAGAATGATAACACATATATATTGTAATATGTGAAAAGATGCACCCAATTTAGCAAGGATGTAGAAGTAATTCCAACATCTTAGTCCATGTGAGATTTGTATGTACTGCATAACACTCATGAGTATATCAGTAAAATGTATGTGTGATATAAAAAAATATCATCTAATAATCATGATATAAATGGAATATAACAAGATCTGATGACTATTACATGAACCTTATCTATTCCACTTCCACCCTATTTAAACTCAGATCTGCATGCACACAGTAAACTAGGGAATTACTCTTATTTTTAATTTATCGCAATATCAATCAATAGTTTTAATTTATATTTTTGGCATATTTGAGTATTTAAATTTAAAATATTATTTAAGTTTTTAAATTAATTAGCCTACTATAGATCTATTTATCACCCTTGTACTTAATCATTTATATATCATTAACCCTATTTACTCTTATATAATCAATTTAAGGTTAAACAAAAAGATAGCCTAACCATGTACATGTATTGTGATTATATGCTATAAAATAACATATCTATATACACAATGTAATATATAGATGTTATAAAGACATTTTTAAAAAATCCTCATTAGTATATGAGTTATAGAATGATAACACTTATATATATTGTAATATGTGAAAAGATGCACCCAATTTAGTAAGGATGTAGAAGTAATTCCAACATCTTAGTCCATGTGAGATTTGTATGTACTACATAACACTCATGAGTATCAGTGAAATGTATGTGTGATATAAAAAAATATCATCTAATAATCATGATATAAATAGACTATAATAATAATGTATAATACAATGTCTAATCATGCTCAAGTCTTGATGATGTAGAAAAAATAGACCAACTTGTCGGAGGCCAAACTTTTGACCCATAACTCCATTTGAGCTCTTCCACATGTTAAAATGATCGTCTCAAATAGTTTTTTTTTGCCTTAAGTTGATCTATTGGCTTATATTTGATTTTTATATTTTTTTGGAGGCCAAACGCGATCATCTGAGGGTTCAAAATTAGCTTTTAATGATTTTTTTGAAAATTTTCTATTCTTTAAAATTATATATTTTTATAACCAGACATCAACTTCAGTTGAATTTCATCCCATAGTCTAATTTTAGTATTTAAGATATTTAGGTAAATTTTTAGAGCCACACGAGCTTGCATACAAAACTTACTATAAATAGCAGGTACTAAAAATAAACTTTTTTTTTAGATTTTAGTTTTTTAAAATTTTGCATGTAGACTCTAATTTCTAAGTTTAGGATTTTTTAAGCATGGTATGGGTTTGTAAATATTTGAATTTATTCAATACAATTCAATTTTGAGTATTGTTTCAAGATTTTGGCCTATTGGTAATTTTCTTGTTCTTGATAGTTTTCATTTTCATTATCTGGTATCAGAACAAGTTTGAATTTTGGAAGAGAGAAAAATGGTGAGAGGATGAGGAGGTATGGCACAAATGAACCATACTATACAAGAGCTATAGAGTCAAGTTCAATAATTAACAAAGGTTATCACCAATCAAGCAAAGACACAAGGTGGTGATGAGGAAGACACAGATCGTGATGAAGAAATTCAACAAGAAGAAAAATAACAAGAGTAGCCACCATCGATGGAAGAGAGGATGGTTTGGAATTTAGAAAGAAGGAATTAAAGTTTATGTTCTAGATTATGGAGGTAGTTTAAAATCAAATAAGTTGATAGATTATATGAATAACATGGAGAAGTGATTCGAGTGAAAGACTATGAGAGAAGACAAGAAGGTAAAGTTTGCATGCACAAAATTGAAAGGTCATGCAATGATTTGGTGGGATCACCTGTAGAAAGAGACAGAAAAAAGGTAAAGAGAAGAATAATTCATGGAAAAAGATGGAAAAGAACTTGAAGGAGAAATTTCTTCCTGTGAATTATGCACAAACCCTATATAGATGATTTCAGAATTTGAGGCAAAAAGATCACAGTATACAAGAGCATACAAATGAATGTTATAATCTTTCCATACGAGTGGAGCATGATGAAATAGAACAGTAGATGGTTGCAAGGTATGTAAATGGTTTAAAATTTTCTATTCAAGATTAATTAAGTATGCATATAATACTTAACATGGAGGAGGTTCATCAATTACCTTTGAAGGCAGAAGAAAAATAAAATAAACAAAATTTTATGACATCTACTAATCCAAAAAGAGGTAGATCCCATCCAATAAGGGGATGAGGTGGATTTAATACCAAAAGAGGTGGCTTTAATTCCAATAAAGGTGAATCATCATGTGGTGCATAAAGGCAAGATGATAATAGGCAAGGATTTCAATACCAATAAAGAGAAAGAGGATGTCAGAGAGGACAAGGTTATGGTGGTGCTAGAGGACAATTTATGAATCAACATAGATCTTATGTCTATTATAGGTGTGGAGAACAAGTGCACAAAGCATTTGATTGTCCACACTATCCAGATTAAAAAAAGAGGCAATAAGATTGCCCAAGAGTAAGTCTAGTTGAGGTTAAAATAAAAGTGCAAAATACTAAAGTTGCATCAACAGATGTTGGAGAGAATCTCATGATGAGAAGAACCATGATCGCTCCAAGGAAGGAACAAGTGCAGAATAAAGAAGGTGGTGATGCATGGTTGTGATCAAATATTTTTTGAACAAGATGTACTTCAAGTGACAAGGTATGTAAAGTAATTATAGATGGTGGTAGTTGTGAAAATATAATTTCTAAAGAAGTGATAGAAAAGCTAAATTTTCAATGTGAAAAGCATCCTAATCCTAATTAGATTTCACGGTTTGAGAAAGAAAATGAGGTTACAGTAGATAAAAGGTGCTTAATCAAGTTTTATATAGGAAAGAGTTATAATGATGAAATATGATATGATGTTATTATGATGGATGCATGTCATGTGTTACTGGAAAAATCGTGGCAATTTAACAGGAAGGTAATTCATGATGGAGCAAAGAACACATACATTTTTTAGAAAGGCGATACAAAAGTATTTTTGTTACCTCTTAAAGAGGAAGAGAGGACAAAAAGCATGCTCTCTACTAAAGAATTTATCCAAGATATGAAGGTAGCAAGTTGTTGTTATGCATTAGTAGCAAAGAATGAAGAACAAAAATGCTGTCAGTACCAATAAAAGTAGCAAGAGTGTTGAAAGAATATGGAGATGTTATGCCTGATGAGTTACCAAATGGTTTACCACCGAAGAGAGATATTCAACATCATATTGATTTTATTCTAGGATCATCTCTACCTAATCAAGCAACTTATAGGATGAGTCCAACTGAATATGCAAAATTAAATAAATAGGTTACTAAATTGCTAAGGAATAAGGTGATAAGGGAGATTATGAGTCCATGTGCAATGCCAGCTTTGCTAACTCCAAAGAAAGATTGAAGATGAAGAATGTGTGTGGACAATAGAGCAATTAATAAAATTATAATAAAGTATAGTTCTCCTATACCTCATTTAGATGATATGATGGATGTGCTTGCAAGAGTAAAATATTTTACCAAGATTGATCTAAGGAGTGGTTATTGTCATATTCGAATTCATGAAGATGAGTGGAAAATTGTATTCAAGACTAGGGATGACTTATATGAGTGGATGGTGATGCTATTCGGATTATCTAATGCACCTAGCACATTTATGAGGGTGATGAATACATTGCTATGAGAATATATTGGTAAGTTTATGGTTGTTTATTTTGATGATATTTTGATATTCAATAAGACTAAAGAAGAGAACTTACAACATTTGAGAATGTTAATGGATTTGTTAAGAAATGAGAAGTTGTATGCAAATTTAAAGAAGTACAGGTTTATATAGAATAGTTTGGTATTTTTGGGATTGTAGTTTTAGCAAATGCTGTGAAAATGGATGAAGAAAAGATCAAAGCAATTGTTGAGTGGCCTGTTCCAAGAAGCATTATAGAGGTAAGAAGTTTCCATGGTTTAGCAACTTTTTACAAAAAAATTATTAAAAATTTTAGTAATATTGTGGCACCAATAACAGATTGCATGAGAGGGAAAGAGTTTGCATGGACTAAAGCAGCCACAAAAAGTTTTAAAATTTTGAAGAAGATTACAAAAAGATCAATTTTAGTATTACCATATTTTAACAAAGTGTTTGAGGTTGATTGTGATGCTTCATTTGTGAGAATTACTATTGTGTTGAGTCAACAAGGAAAGCCAATAGCATATTTTAGTGAAAAATTGAATGAGGTAATAACAAAGTATTCTACTTATGATGTTGAAATTTATGCAATTGTACAAGCATTAAGACATTGGAAGCATTACTTGCTGCCTAAGGAGTTTATACTATTTATAGATCATCAGGTTTTAAAGTATGTGAATACACAAAAAAAATTGAATAGTAGGCATGTAAAGTGGGTTTCTTTTTTGCAAGGGTATATTTTTGTGTTGAAGCATAAATTAAGAAAGCAGAATCAGGTAGTTGATGCATTGAGCAGGAGGGTAGCATTATTAACTACTATGGTGAGTAAAGTAGTTGGGTTTGAAGCTATCAAAGAATTATATGATATTGATTCATATTTTGGCAAGATAGTTGAACAATGTAGGAATCCATTAACAGATGGGACATATATTAATCATGATGAATATCTTATACAGGAAGGTTATCTCTTCAAAGGGAAATAATTATGCATTCCAGTTGGGTCTCTACGAGACAATATAATAAGAGAATTACATAGTGGTGGTTTGGCTAGACATTTTGGTAAGATGAAGACAATAGATTTGGTGGAGGAAAAGTATTTTTGGCCAAAGATGAAGAGGGATGTGACATGGTATGTTTCAAGGTACAAAATATGTCAAGTGGCTAAAGGGCATGCGTAAAATACTAGACTATACATGTCATTACCGATTCCAAGAGAACCATGGACAGATTTGAGTATGGACTTTGTGTTGGGATTGCCAAACACACAAAGAGATAATGATTCAATTTTTAGTATTTTAGATAAATTTTCTAAAATAGTTCATTTCATTGCATGTAAGAAAACCAATGATGCCACTAGAGTTATAGAATTATTTTTTATGGATATTGTAAGATTGCATGGTGTTACAAAAACTATTACTTCAGATAGGAACACAAAATTTTAAGTCATTTTTAGAGGACTTTGTGGAAGAAAATGGGTACTAAGCTACAATTCAGTAGTGCATATCACCCACAAACAGATGGACAGATAGAAGTTGTGAATATGAGCTTGAGAAATTTATTGAGATGCATAGTGGGAAAGAATCCCAAGTAATGGGACTTGGATTTACCACACATTGAGTTTACATTTAACTATTTAGTGAATAAATCAATAGGAAAGTCACCATTTCAGATTGTTTATAGGATAAATATTATGGGTATATTAGATTTGATACAATCGCCAATTGTAGATTGAATTAGTGATGATGTAGAAGTGTTTGCAGAGCATATGCAATAGTTTTAAAGAGTAAGAAGAAAGTTACAGGAAAGTAATGAAAAATATAAAGCAATAGCAGATGTCAGAAGAAGATCCAAGTTATTTGAAGGAGAGTTGGTAATGGTCTACTTGAGGAAAGAAATATTTCCAAAAGGCACGTACAATAAGTTGAAATACAAGAACTTGGGCCATGAAAAATTATGAAGAAAATCAATGATAACTTATATGAGGTGAGTTTACCGTAAAATTTTGATATATCTCTGGTATTTAGTGTTTCAAATTTATATGAATTCTATGGAGAAGATGGTGAAGTTGATGAAGATGAAGAAGTAAATTGGGAGCAATAGGTTCCAAAGAAGAAGAAAGAGAAAATAGTGTAGGTTTTGGATATGAAGATAGTGAGCACAAATCAAGGGAATTATAACAGGTATTTGGTGCAGTGGGAAGGATTGCAGTAAGAAGACAACACTTAGATTACAGAATGGGGGCTAAAGAATATTGAAAATAAAAAATGGTATCAGTACAATCAAGGCAACTCACAAGAGCTAAGTTGTTTTCAACCACAGGAGAATGATGCAAAAAAAATAGTCCAACCTTCCGGAGGTCATAACTTTTGACCTGTAACTCCGTTTGAGCTCTTCCACATGCCAAAATCACTGTCTCAAAAAGTTTGATTCTACCTTGAGCCACTCTAACCACTTAGATTTGATTTATATATTTTATGGAGGTTAAACATGATCATTTGAGGGTCTGAAATTAGCTTTTAATATTTTTTTTGAGAATTTTATATTTTTAGAAATTGTATATTTTCAGAATCGGACGTCAACTTCAGTTGAATTTTGTCCCATAGTATAATTTTAGCATTTAAGATATTTAGATAAATTTTTAGATGCAAGGGTGCTTGTATGTAAAACTTACTATAAATAGTGGTTGCTAAAAATAGACATTTTTTTTAAAGTTTAGTTTTTTTGAATTTTACATGTAGACTCTAATTTCTGAGTTTAGGTTTATTTAAGTATGGTGTGGGTTTATAAATACTTAAAGTTATTTAATATGAATCAATTCTGAGTATAGTTTCAATATCTTGGCCTATTGGTAATTTTCTTGATTTTGGTAGTTAATGATGTAAAAAAAATAGACCAATCTTTCGTAGGCCATAACTTTTGACTCGTAACTCTGTTTGAGCTCTTCTACATGCCAAAATGACCGTCTCAAAAAGTTTGATTCTGCCTAAGCTAATCTATCCACCTAGATTTGATTTTGATATTTTTTGGAGGTCAAACGTGATCATGTAAGGGTACAAAATTTATTTTTAATAATTTTTTGGAGAATTTTCTATTTTTAGAAATTGTATATTTTTAGAACTAAACGTCAATTTCAATTCCATTTCATCCCATAGTCTAATTTTAGCATTTAGGATATTTAATTAAATTTTTAGAGTCGCGTATGCTTGTATGCAAAACTTACTATAAATAGACGCTGCTAAAAATAGACATTCTTTTTTTAGATTTTAGTTTTTTCAAATTTTGCATGTAGACTCTAATTATTGAGTTTAAGTTTATTTAACCATGGTGTGGGTTTGTAAATATTTGAAGTTGTTCAATACGAATCAATTCTGAGTATTGTTTCAAGATCCTGGCCTATTGGTAATTTTTTTATTCTTGGTAGTTTTCGATTTCATTATCAAGGTTAGCCTAATTTTTTTTGCATCACTTGATTTTGGATTTATATAATATTTTGAATGTTTTTAAATTTTTTATATATTTGAAAAAAATATATTCTTTTTAGAATTTTGAAACAAAAATATCGAAGCTAGAAACTAAACCATGAAGTTAAAAGTAGAAGAAAAGAGAGAGATATAAACAAATCCGTCCATGTGTCAATGTAAAGTATGCACTAGAAATGATGTCATTTCCATGTATGAGCTTGATGACCCTGTTGTATATTTGAGTTGTTACTTTGAAAATTATGTAAGAGACCAAATAAGTATGCATAGGATTGATTGTATAACCTAATTTCATCAAATGTACACTTTTCAAAGTATGTAACATGTATGAGTAATATATCACAGGAAAGGAAACATTTTGCACATATAAATATTGTTTTGCAAACTAGAACTGAGTAAAATATCTAAAATTTGTCAATATAAAGGCTTTGTATGCTCTATTTTTTATTTCTGAGCAAAAAGCTGCATAACATGGGATAAAACAACTAAGGACAATAGTGGCAATTAGTTATATCCTTTACTGGTCGATTTTATCCTTGATAGAAAATATAATTTTGTCAGTGCAGACTATAAAAATAGAAATATAAATGATATAAAATGGCAAAAAATACCATTATTTTGACTACTCATATCTAGAAAGATGAAAAAAAATCAAGAGGCCAAAAAATTAGTAAGAGCCAATGGCTTATAAGAATTGATCAAATCGATCACATGTGCAAGAAGTAGAAGAATATGATGCAACAATCAAGAAGCTATGTACAATCATTTTATTTATTTTTTAATTATTTAAATGTTTTTTATTATTTGAATGTTTTTAAATTAAAAGATTAAAATTCTTAGAGTTGTGCAAGTACATAGCATATTCCTCTTCTCTTTCAATATATTGGTCATTGTTACCATCATGTGAAAATTTTATGTTTTATTGATTAGTATCTACCATAGCTTGCATTTGTTGTAACAATGATTGTCTCAATACAAATGGTAGTCGATGTGTATGAGGCATAACCCATACCTTTATATTGAAAACTTTTGGTCCATAGAAGCAATTGGGTATATGACATATCCAAGGGCTTCTTCCCAATCTACTCTATGATGTAATTCATTGATAGTATATCTTATTTTTGGTAATATTCTAACACTACAAATAGTTTCCTTTTTAGTAGTATCAATATGATTATGCTTATAATAATCTCCTTTCATATACAATGTGATAGTTAAATCTTTTTATCAAGGATGGTTTTTATTTGTCTTCTCTATCGATGATGCCTTTTGAACTTTTATTATAAGATATGTTTCTTGATGTTGTATTAATTTGATAATGCCTTCATAATTGTACTTCTAAAGCAATGTTTTACAATGCTTTGTATCATGTCATGTGATTCTATGATAAACAAAAAATGATTTGCCTTTACTATGTAAACGATGTGATGTTGATTGATGTCTAGTAGTAAGTAATGTGATAAGCTTGTTATCCAATAGCATTTGTAAAGTTAATGTAAGTGTATTTGTAATGACTATGAAACTTTTGTATCAAAATTTCTACATTATGCACTAAATTGATCATAAATGTCATATGATATCTATTATTTCAAAAATTGTTTGCATTATCATATTTTAGCATGCCTAAAATATGATTACTCTTTGAATATGACTAATTTTTAGCAATTAATTTTGAATCATCACAGTAAACCCCAAGAGCAATGGGTGTAAATAAAGTATGAGATAAATATTTATTTGGATGATTTGAATTTAACTTTTGTATTTGATCATCCATCATATTAATCATGTTGGCTTCATCATCATCGCTATCATAATAATCTGCAACATTACCACCTTGCATCTCTAAGTTGACTAATAAATTTAGATAAAAGATAAACTTTTGTTGATCTATATTATCTTGATGTAATTTTTGTATATTTTCTCATTCCATTTGTAATTGTTGTTGTTCTTTTTGTAACTTGTCTTTCTTAAGTTATTTAATTTGTAACTTTTGACTTTATAACTATTTATGTTGCAAATGTTCTTTATACAATCTTTCTTGTTTGTTTTGTAATTTTTGAAGTTCTAATTGGGCCATTGCCTATATTATTTTCAATTCTCAAGTTCTTGCTTTGTTTGAAGTAATTCCTTTTGACACATTTGTATCTTGTCTTGTTTTGTTTACTTATTATTATTACTTGAATCCCAAATGTCATATGTGAATTTTTGGTCCCAAGGGATGAATTGAGGAGGGATAATAGTTGGATCATTTGATTGTGATTGAGATGGTTTAATTTTTCAAAATCGGAAAGGGCTATCATCTGCATTAATTCATATGAATTTATTTCATGCATGAACTTAAGACACCTAGGCAATGTAAATGGTATTGTTGCCATCATGTGTATCCATAGTAGCCCCAATAGTAAATTATAATTCAGGTGATAAGGCACAACATGAAAGACAATAGTATGTATTTTTGGTCTCAAAGTTACATCTAAAGATATCATTCCTAGTATTTGTCTTGATGAATCATCCAATCCTTTGACATTTTGATATGTTTATTGTAGACTATCAATGTTAACACCTAATTAATATAAGAAAAGACTACTATAAATGTTTACTCCATACCCAACATTAATCAATACCCACTTGATTCCTTTATTTTGCATTGTAACTTGAATAAATAGTGGGATATTTTGTGTGATTACATCTTGTGTTGGTAATTTTTCGTATTCAAAAGTAATAATCTTCTTAGTATCCTTAAAGGTGCTCATGATAGAAGTGAAAGCAACATGTATTATGTCACTATAAATGCTATTATCTCTTAATGAAACATATAAAATATCCTTATAAACCAATGAACTCTTTCATAACTCCAAAATTAAAAATTTTGCATGGGTATTTTTTAGTTGATCCATGATATCACATCCTTTGGATGGATTTGCTTTTCTTACAGGAGATGGATGGGGTTGAGGAGGAACATGTTGACTATGTCCCTGATGTGGTGACCTACCTCATCAATTGCTAATAACATATACCCATCAAATTCAATATAAGCCATGGATAAATTATGGGAGCATGATTTTGACTGTTAACAATTTGAGCTCTAAGAGAAAGAGCAATAAACAGAGTCATTCATGCCCTTTGTCATCTAGTGGTAAATGGTAAAGCTAATGAGAATTGAATAGCACTTGAGACTGCTTATGAGTAAGATCTATAGCATTTTAAATGTGTAGCTACTCTTTTTCATACACCATGCTTGAATTTACAAAATTTTCAATTAAGAGTGTGTGACGTGTTTCGTTTTATTACATGAGTATTAGTGATTTTCCTCATCAAGGGAAAATAAAATTTAATAGAGACTAACAAAGCTTGAAACAAAAACTGCTCATCCAATATAACCACATATTTATTGCAAATTAGAGTAAAAAAAAATGAAATGTAAATCTTATAAATAAGAAAAAAAAATTGTATGCATATTAGTAAATTCTTAAGAAATCTAAGGTCAAAAGAAGATACTTTAAAAGTCAAATATCATATCCAAGGTCAAAATAAAATGCTTTGTATCAACAATTAGATCCAAGGTCAAAATCAAGTTATTTTAATGTCATGTTTAGATCCAAGATCGAAAGAAAATGCCATTAGTGTCAAATGTTCATGAATTTATCTAAACTCTAAGAATTTTTTTTTTGAAACAATGCTCAAATAAAAAGTAGGCTCACCAATAAAGGTGTGTGAATGTCTGAGGTTCACCAATATGTTTTATTGTAATTTGAATTTATAATAGATTAATTAACCTTAACTCAGATAAATTAAATAGAATATAACATAATGTTGTAAATCAATTTTCAACAAGCAAAGTGAAACCAAAAGACTGAATCTGATAAAGTGCAATCAAAATAAATGAGGCTAACTATGAATAAAATGAAAAACTTAGTTTCTTATGTTTGAGATATGACTGTGTGAAGCTGACAAAAGGTTGGAACTAATAAATAAGAATTGAATTTGCAAGTACCTAAAAATTGGAACTGAAACTTGTTGAAGGACAAGATCATCCAATTTGGGACAAGATCAAATGCCACTATAGACCTGAATTGGTCCATCTTATCCTTTGTTGAAAATCAAGAACTCAGGTCACATTCATATGTGACAACTTAAATTAGGTTGTTATGTGGACATTTAACTTTTAGATGTCTGCAGAAGACCTACAAATAAAATTTTCAAAATTTAAACCCTAATAGGGATTACAATTATTGAAAACATGTAAATATAAAAAAAGATTGTAATGGGTTGAGTTGACCCCAATCACCTACATGATGACTAAATGCACCATAGGTATCCAATACTCTGAAGAAGGAATTCAAGATCACATAGTTCTCCTACTTAGAGTGCTTTGTTCAATTGTGATCCTTTAACTATATAAATGCATCTACAGATGGATTGAATACTTGATTATGCTTTGTTTGACTTGGATAAAATAAGGTTTTGACTTAGCCAAGGACTACTTCAAATGATTAGAATCAGAATTGCGATGAATAAAGAAGCTTTGCTCAATGTGTAATAGTGTAAGTATGCCTTCGCATTAAAATTGTCAAGTGGTAGAATAAGTGATTTAAGTGTGTCTTTATAGTAATCCAAATTGGAAAACCTCATGCTAAAATTATAAAAACATGGATCACAATGTAACGGAGGGTTCAAATTTGAAAAATTATTGTTAAAAGGCTAAGGACATAAATGTCTCATTAAGGGACAATAATGTCTGCCACTATTGTCCTCTATTAGACATTTTTGTGCTTTAATTAAACATGTGACTTTTGGGTGTGGTTCAATCTTTATAGATGATTAGGTGTGTTTTTAATTGTTACAACATTTATGTAAGTGATAGATAATAATTTAGAAAAGAAATAAGTCTATATAGGTGCTTAGGATAGAGTGAGGTGGTGAAATAGGTTTGGATTAAGTGTTCAAGTCAATTAAAGTGAAATAGGGTCAAAAAAGACATTATCGAGTGTTTGTGACCAAATTTGAATGACTAAAAATTATAGAGGTTATAGATAGTGAGACAGCTAGGCTAATGGAATTTCGCTTGAGACAAATTCATTCTACTATTTAGGGATAACTTTATGAACAAACTCAAGGTGTGGAAATGGACTCTCCATGTTCCCCTATCCATGCTAATTTATTCATGGAGAAATTTGAGAATAATATAGTTCAGTCTTTCAATCTAAAACTAAATGGTCGTGTCATTTTGTGGATATTAATAATGTGAGGTGCCTGGATGGCATGAAAACACTAGATAATATTTTAACTCACCTCAACTCACAATCAGAACACATTAATTTCACAATGGAAATTGAAGATAACCATTGTCTCCCTTTCCCAGACATCATTATCACACATAGTAGATGGTTCCATCTAGATAAAACTTTAGTGGCTATTTATAGCCAGTTGGCTATAAGTAGGTTTTTTTTATTTTGAAAATGGTTAATTATATGAAAATATACATAGGTTGCATATAAAACTAAATTCACTCACTTCCTTTATTGTCACTAATATTATTATTAGTCAATACTAATTTTGCTCATCTCATTTAATTCCACCCCTTTTATTAATTTGTCTAATATCCACCTTCATTATTATTCATCTATTAACTTTATTTTTATCCCCATAAATCAATTAATTCTCCTAAATCTCCATTATCCCATCCTAATCCATCTTATCTATTATTTGAAAATTTTAAATTCCCATGGCCCACCTATTAACCCTATTCTTAGGCTCTCCTACACCCCTAGTCCCTAATCACCCACCTAATCTTTGTCTAATCCCTGTCTAATCCCCTACATAATCCTAATTAGTCTTTAGGAGTATTCTAGAATCCTCTAATTCTATAATCCTCTCTAACTTAGCCTTCTCCCTCTAGAAGCCTCTATTCTATAGGTTTCCAAAGAATTTTTAATTCCTTAAAAATTCCTCAACCATTGATCCCAATGGCCCAAAATTGAATATGAGGCATTGATTCTTCCATCCTTATTCTAAATAAACAAATCCACTACTCCATGAAAACTAACTAGAATCTCCAAGATCTATTAACTAGAAATCACAAGCATCCATTAAATCTAAGAAAGCCATACAATCTTCATGTCAAATCCATGAATCCATAATCCTTGATTATGCCAACATAATCTCAAAATTCTGAGTCTATTGCAATCCACAATCAAAAATCTACTTGAATATCTTAGAGGGAGGCTAGCTGAAGCAAGGAATTGGTAAGATTTTCTTCATCTATTATAATTTGCTTTCATAATCTCTCCTACTAAGTAGTTTGATGTTTTGGGTTTAAATTGCATATTTAGGTAATTTAATACATAGAGCTCAAAATTTTATCTACATTTTGGTAACCACAGTGGGAACAATCCCTTAATCTTTGCTTGTTAATATTTTGTGTGTTTGAGTAGGCTTATAGGTTCTACTTTGAAGAAGGTTTGGCAACTCCAAATTCAAAAGCTTCCATGAACAATCACCTATAGATGATTAACAACTTTGTGATTAGTATTTACAATTGTAGCTTTGTCCCATAATTGTGATTTTTTTGAACTATCATTTAAACCACTAACCATTTTGTAGGTTGAGTCGCTATTATGTTTTTTTTTTTTTTTAATTATGATTTTATCAACTTAAATAACGATTTCATAATTTGATTATAAAATAAAAATAAAAAAATCAATCATCAAGCATCATTGGTTGTTTTATTTTGATAATCATTGATAATAATCTTAGTAGAAAACAAATAGACATCTTTCGAATGGATATATATATATATATATATATATATATATATATATAATTAGAAGTTCTATTTTCTTTTATATCTGGGTCTTTAGATTTTGTTAAATCTTGATACGATTTAACAGATTCAATTGGTATTTTATTAAATGATCAATCAGAATGTTGTTTTTAGACAGGGTCTAATGCTTGTAGGTATTCTGGGCAAAATCACATCCTGGGCTATGAATGAACTGATCAGGTTGGAAATAAAATTGTTGTGCTTGAAATATCTATCGATAAGCTTACTATGGAAACACAAGTAAATCAAAAAGACAAAAATTTCCTGCTTGTACATAATGCCAATTTCATTTGATTCTCAGTGTTCGATTGTTTGTCTTGACTTTGTACATAAAATGCAATTTTCACAGTCTATGAGCCCTATTTCTTTGAAGTGTTAGTCAAAGATCTCACACATTTAATGTGTTTTATTAAATAGTTCATACACATTTGTAGTATTTAAATAAAAACATATACACATAAAAAAATTAAATAGTTGGTAGGCATCAATCTTCTTCCACATTTTGCCTATTTTCTAGGGCATTTGACAAAAATTGGCTTTCAATTATAGATGGATGCCTCTACCCTATCCTATCACTCAATGTTTGGCATAGGTTAGGTGTATGTTTAATGGGATTGGCACCTGTGTGTTATAAATACTAGTTTGTATCCACCATCGGGATCTGTATTGCCTTTTGATCTCCTACCCCTGTTCCATCTCTCCTAATGACACAATTTATCTATAGCTTACCTCCACTAGTCAAGCTTCTTTCCATAAGTTGAAAATTGAGCTCACCATCCCTCCACAATAGCTCTGCATTAAGATTATTTATATGTTTTGATCTCTTCATCTCCACTCTTTGGCCTCAAATCCTTCAATGCTCATCTTAACTTCTCTTACCCTCGATCTACCCTCTCTTGTTTGACACTCCATCAATTTGATAAGACTTGGATCTTGCTTCTCTTGACTCGACTCACTATATTTCAATGTATTAGGATCCATTACTACCCTCCATCTCCTTAGATGCCTTGGATTCACTCACCCTGTTGCATCCTTTCTGATGACTGAATGTTTCCTTTCCCAAACACAACAACATGTTCCCTCCAAAATCTGCCCAAGACTACCCACACTAAACTGGTGGATCATATCTCCCTCCATTAGTTATCTTGATTGGTCATTGGGTTAAACTCTAGCTATCATGCGATTAAAAATAAATAAAAAATCATGTTGTTAAAAGATGCTTTGAGATTTGTCAACGTCAAAAGTAGTCATGACACTTTTCAAATAATTCAACTGCCCATTTGGAACATCTTGACCAAGTTTAGTTTTTAATGATTTGATTAAATGGTCATATAAGGTGTTCTTTGGTCAAAGGTTTTATTTTAAATGGTCATTCAACAACTATTAAATAGTCATATCATTAATTTTACATATTTAATTATTACCTTTTGGTCATTTCTTTATTGACTAGTCCCTTCATTGTTAGAGGTAAAGATGGTCAATATTAAGTATTTTATCAAAGTTTAAAACATTTAAGTCTAACTTTTATATGGTGGTGGTATAATGTATTCATGAAGTTAATAATCATGGCAATAATATTGCTAAAGTATTGTAGCTTTTGGGATTTAATATCGCTTTTAATCAATTATCATCTTGACAGGGTTTTACTCTGTAGGTATACGATCGTTAAAGGCAAAATTATTAAAACTACTAAATTTTTATATACATGGGGCCTCTTAAAGTCGATAATCGAAATCATCAACACTAAAATTGTTTGTCTACTAACATCATTTTTAGAGCTATTAACTCTCTATTTGCCTTTAAATTCTCATTTTTGAGTATGTTCTTTTTTGATGAAATTTGTTGAATTTTGAGTCATTCCAAGCATCCCACAAGGCCCAAATTACATAAGGGGCACTTCCCCTTGACCCCATTTGGGTATGCCACCCCCAGGTCCCCGTATCATGTCCCTCTCACCCAAATAAATTATAGATCCAAATCTTAACCTTTTTCAATGGTTTTTATTAAGGCATATTAGACTAATATTTTGTTACTTGCAGGAGTGAATCTATAAGTGATTTTTGACTTGCTAACATCTTGTATTGTATGACACATTTGGTCTTTATCTAAACATCTTCTCTTGTAGGTTATATATTTGGTCTAACATCTTTATCTTGCAGGTTTCCCTTTTACAAGTGTCAATCAAAACTACTAATCATTTTCTTGTATGCTACCTGTCAAACACATTTTAGCATTTTGAAAATCATTTGTGAAACTTTTAATAATTTTAATAACCTTGATTAAATCATGTTGTATTTTTTTGTATATTATTTCATCTTGTATGTATCTCACATATAAATAATTGGTTAATTAATCTATTTTTGGTTTATTTCTCTGTCATTCGAGGGCTACAGTGGTGTATGCTCTACTCTTTGAATCTTTACGGTGATTCTTGAAGGATCAAAAACCACCCATAAACCTTAACAATTTTATTTTTAGGGGAAACATGATGTGGAATTGACACCCACATACTTACCATAGTCTTAGGGGGATAGTGACCAAGGATTTCACCATCACGTACTAATCCACACTCTGTGTTCTGGCGGAGTATAAATATCAAGGACAACTATCGTTAGGATAAGCGGTTGATTCCATAAAGGTCATGAAGAGAAATATTTAACTCTTTGAACCAAGCATTAAACAACACCCTACATGGACTTGGGTCTCACCATACTTAGTGTATATCGTGGATGTCCCTAGATATCCCATTCAGCTTAGCTTAAGACCTTTCAACTGTAACAAATGATCTATTACTAAAGTTAGTATTAAATCCCAAATAACCATCATTTGTAGATGGGGTTGAGAGATTTCAGTTGATACTTTAATGGGTCACCAACCTATAGCCTCACCTACAAAGCCATTATATGGTGAGGTCATCGAATTGCACACCCATCATTTTATTAATCTTAGGATTGTGATCTGCTTGCTTGGGTGTGTGTCATGTTAGACTAGTACTATTGGTGAACTAAGTTAACCTTTCACCCAAACCCATATATGACTATCTAGGTATTATATATCACCTTATCCCCATTTTATATAATTTTAGTTATCTTGTACATCCATCCTTCATCATATCTTGTACATCCTTCATCTTGTATAATCTTGTATGTCTTGTACATTCCATCATCTCATTTCAACCCTATCTTAATCCAATTTTGTCTTGACATATTTATACCATCCTTATCAAATCATCTTCATCTTGATTCCATCTTAATTTGTTGGTTTTTAAGTCACACATATGTTCAAACCATCCCCATCTCATTAACATTACCCCTTATAATTTTATCATCACTTGTATATACTTGTCTTGGTCTTAATCCCATCATCTCATTACCCCATCACCTAATCACATATGCATTTCACCTTGAGAAATTCGATCTAAGGTTTTGAGCTAGTCCTCTTGTTATCCATCCATATCATCCTATCCTTATAGTCCATTACCTCTCATCATTTGGTCATATCTCATACCTAGTTGATGTTCTGCTAACATCTTGTCACTTTGTCAGTTTTAATCTAGCATCTAATCATTAATAATCCATTTATCTTACATATTCATAGCTAGCACACATTCAATCATTGTTCTACTAGTTTGAATTCAAGCACTAAAAAATCTCAATCTTCTTGCTAGCTTGAAAATTAGGCATTATTGATAGATCATTAGCACTTATTGTACTATCAGTTTGAAATCTAATCTTAGTCTTACATTATCTCAATATCATTTCATCTATCTCATCACTTGGCATACTATCTCATTTAGCCTTGATTTGACCAAGCACCTATCCAATTCCTAAATATACCTTCACATCATCCATTCCCCTTTCATCATATATCCTAATGGATTTAGACCTCATTCTCATATAACAATACCTATTTTCCAACAAGGATGAGATCCTTTTGCAAGCCCTAGAGATGGGTGTCCACCTAACTTCAGACCTTGATCCCATCAAGATTAAACCAATGTCCCATGTCCTTCCCCATCCAAAATACCCTAGCCCATGATGGTCAATCACATCGTTCATTTATCATAATCACAGTCTTCATTATACAAGTGATAAAGTCACCTTATTTAATGAATATATCTTGGCCAACAAGGACAAGTGCCTTTTATGGCTATTGGAGATGGGTTCCCACCATCTTGATGATTTTGAGCCCTTAAGCCTAAGGCCACCTACCAAATTAGTCCCTCATCAACTGTCATCCCCATCCCATTTCATCCCACCATCCACTAGTCCTATTCCTAGTCATGACCTTCCCAGTTCAAAAATTTCCTTGTTGAATAAGTATATTTCTAAAAATAAGGGGGTAATCCTCTCATAGCTCCTTGAGATGGGTACCCAACTTCCAAAAATTCTTGACCCCACCCAAAAAACCTTACCCCCAATCCGTACTCATCCACATTCAAATCTTCCATCTACCAATCATAGTCCATCACAAATCCCCCATCCTACTAGCAATGGGAAGCATAGTTTGACAACATCATCTCATTCCCATTTTTATTCTAAACAATCTCACACTCCACCATCTCCTTACATCATGACATTAACATCACATTCCTCCACTACTAAAAACAACACTTCCATATCCTTCCTTATCGATAATCCATATACCCCTCTCCCCATCTCTATGGAAGCCTTATTTTGGAAATTGAGGTCCATAAACATGATTGTCCACCCTCAACACAACCTCTAGATCTGTCTAAGTGTGTGCCCTCATGGTATCAACCTGAATGATTTTGTATACATCATAAATTCCTCGAGCATTCTATTAAAATATGTCACCTTTTTAGATATTATATCCATAATTTAATTGATAATGGTGACATTAAAATTGAGGTTGAATCCAATGTATACATGCTTAGGAGTGTGTAAAATGGGGTATGCCAAGAATTGCTTCCCAAATATAATCAAGCTTCTCCCCTCCCTAACCAAGGTCATGAATTTAGTCCCACTCATTATACACACATCCCTGATCAATCCATCCCTATTACCCATTCACATCACATTGCTCATCTTCATAAATCCATTAAGCCTAAATCATCCCTCACAAACCCATAGTGAAAGAGGTACTTGCGGCAATCATATGGTTCTTACCAAAAATTCATCTATGGGCTACATCACCTCATCAACATCCCTATCAAAGTCTAAATTAGAACAATCAAGATCATGTT
Source organism: Torreya grandis (assembly GCA_037957365.1). Lineage (NCBI taxonomy): Eukaryota > Viridiplantae > Streptophyta > Pinopsida > Cupressales > Taxaceae > Torreya > Torreya grandis. Next base: position 5,098,619 of record JARHVA010000384.1, read on the forward strand.
CGATAGCAACATCTAAAGCAAAAATCATGTCAGAATCATCAGCCCTTATAGATTATATGGGTCATTCCAACACCTATCTCTTTGAATATATCTCTAATGTCGACTAGTCAGAAGGCATGGCTCTTGATCCATCCCAGGATGATGAAACTAAATCACAATTCTTAGATGCTTTATCAATCAAATGTCATCAAGTTGGATATAAATAAGCTTTTGATGCTAATTCCCCCAAAATTCATAGTGATCCTTTCAAGATTTTGGAAGACACTTTATCTGACATTGAGGCTAGGGCTCCAAGTAACCTTTATGAGGACTATGATGCCCATTATCCCCTTTATCCACCACACATCCTTAATCATCCACCTCCTCTCCATGATCCCTACCTTCCACTCCATGATTGGGATGAATAGGAACATGCATCATTGGATTCCCCTCTGTATGCAATATCATATGTCGAATATACAAGGATCCAAGGCCATAATCAGTTAATCCCATCAAATAATCGAGTCTGCTATTATCCAAATTTAATTAATCAAAGTCAAGATGAGTCTTATAATCAACCAAGTCATAAATAATCATCCCCTAGTACAGATATTCTTGAAGTGTTAGGAGTCTATCTAAATCAAAATCATTTATCCAGTCAAAAGTCACTTATGTTTGGTGAAGCCCACAATCAGGCACCGGGAGGCAACCAAAGTCAAAATCAAAATAAAAAACAAACATATCAAAATAATGTCAAAATTAATAATCATATGGCCGACCATCATCTTAATGTTTAGATCAAAGAATCATAAAATTAAATGGTCTTGGATCCCTTAACTCATGGCACCAATCTAATGAATCCCCTCCACCATATCCAATGGTGTATGCAACTGTCAAACCCCATATCATCAATATGATCATATCCCTCATTTACATCCTATATCCCACCATCACAAGCACGACATGCTCCCATCTATACCATATCTCAAATCCCTAGGAAGCATTATCCCTCATAGGGGTTGCAAAGACACTTGGTTGAGATGTTAGGAGGACATTAAATCAAGAGTCAATAAAGGCCACCAAGACATCCGAAAATCTAACATCCCTTGCATGGTCCTAGAATCACATATCTCCAAAATAGGTGTTGGTTGAAGATATGAACAATATTAGCATTTCTACATCTCACACTTATCTAATAAATTGAGTTGCCCAACAATCAAAAATAAAAAAATCACAAAAATATAAAAATAAATAAATAAAATTAAATAAAAATCATTCACACAATGGTGAAAACTAGTATTTTAGCACCTTGGGAAAGTACTATGATGAAAATTAGTTTCCAGTGTCATGGTAAAATAATCTATTATCTGTATTATACCTCAACACTTGAGGTCAAATTCATCCATCAATCCCATCCTTGTCTATCTTATCCATCGGTCCATTACTCATATCATCTACCATCATATCATGTGTCCTATTATCTCCATCCTTCCTTCCTATCTTTACCTTCGTAAGGACATGGAATATGTCTTGAGGAATGTTCTTGAATCATCTTGGCACAGCCTCCAATAGACACTCAGGCAATTTGATATATGGTTCCTTCTTGATGTGGTCATTGGAGATCCCTAGTCCACTCTTCCTTGGTCCTCATCCCCTTTTTTACATCACCCTCACCCTTTTCCAATCCCATCCATTATTTCATCCATATTTTGTTATCTTTGTGTTTAGGCTTGGTATTCCCTTTGCTAGTAACCCCATTTATATAATGTGCATACATATTTTAAAAATCCCTAAAAATTAAAATATTCCAAAAACCTTTAAAATCATAAAATTTGAAAAAACCCAAACATAGTCCATGGTGTCTTGTCTTATGCCTTTTTTCCCCCTAGTTGTATCCATATCCATGCCTTTCATCTTTCAAAATCACATCATCCATCCTTTTATTCTAAACTAGGGGAAAATCTAGTCTATATCGAGCTAGCATTGACCTAGTCTCACTTTCACCTATTCAATCTTATGTATCTTATCCTAATCCCCAAATCCTTAGCCTAATCCAATTCCACTTATCAAAATCCACATCCAAGTCCCTTGCCTAGTTCAAAATCCATATTTGCATCCATATCCTTACCCAAGTCCAAATCCTAATCATCGTCGTAAGTCTATTCCAAATCTAAGTTTATCCTAAGTCCTCAATCACATCATGATCATCCTAGTCCAAATCATCACCTAATCAATCATCTCGATGTCTCTAATCCAAGACATTAGACAAGACATTATGACATTTCATTTAGATACTTATGTGTATTACTTGTCTATCCTATTTGTTTTGTTTGCATGTCTTTTATCATGTAAATATTTAATTGTCTTTGTCTTTTGAATATATGTTGCATTGTGTTTCTTTTTATCTATTGGGCATTGAACGAGGATGCTAGGAGGTCACCAAAGCTACAATAATTCTTACCAGTGCCCTTGATGATGCAGAGTTTTCTATTTGCCCACGCACTTTGGCACACCATCCTCTTGGTCATAATTATCTCATGGGGAAAAATGCCAAGTGCTATATTTATTGGAATGCTTAAACTATGATGAGCCTTATGACAATTGTGATGGCTTGATCTTCTACACCCTCATCATTTATATAATCATCTAATAACCCATATTCATATCACTAATCTAATCCTCTTAACTCTTCTAAATAACATCCAATATTTTCTCCTCTAATCATCACTCATCGTCATCATCATCATCTTTTACTCCACCAATTGTTGTTTATCCCCAAGTTAGAATAGCATCAACCTGAGCTCATTTTAGACTATGTAGGCAGCACTTGGTCACTTTCAATGCCCAAAGATAGCTCAACCACTCTCACCTATTTCCTTATCATCCATCATCACATCTCTCCTATCCATCCTGATCCTCCAATTTTGAATCAATCAAATCCTTGAGCTACAATATCAATCATTCATCAATCCCTCTATTGATTAATCACCATCCCTGCACTTATCTCCTTAATATTTTTTGTCAATCACCCGCACCTATCGATTGGGCGTAACATATCACAAATCCATCTTTTCATCCATCAGTCATCCATCATCACTGATTGGTCAATTAATCATTTAAATTTTACGATTTCTTCCCTCGATTGGGGCATGACACAAATTATAAATTTATCATCATATTATGGCTCATTGAGTTGATGTAATGTAATTTTTTGGTCACTCGATCCCATCATTATCCTTTTTCATCTCCTTCATCATACCACTCAAATTTAGCTTTGAGCTACGCTCATCATTCATCTTATCACATCCTTTTTTAATCCTAAAAAACAACTCTTCCTTGCATGCATCCTTGCTTGGGATACATCAAAAACTTACAGCCTTTTCATCCTATCATCATGTCATGGTTGATTCCCCCTTAGAATGTGTTGACAATCGTGCCATAGTCATTTTCCCTCCTTGTGCATCGATCGTTGTTAGGGATATCATCACTTTATAGCTCCTCATTGATGTCAACATCCTTTTATTCATCCTCTATCCAACATATAGCATCTCATCCCCTCATCTATTCATCGCATCCCACCCCTCATTTATTCTTTCGAGTGGCCATCTGTCACATTCTTCAATGCCTATCCCTTCGAGGGGGCATCATATCCACTAACGTCATATTTACTAACATTCATTCATAAAATAGTTTTTCTTTGAAAAACCATTACTTCTACTTCATTACACTCAAAATGCCCATTCAAAAAAGGATAAAATATATACACATAAATTTGCTCACTTCCTTTATTGTCACTAATATTACTATTAGTCAACACTAATTCCACTCATCTCATTAAATTCCACCCCTTCTATTAATTTTTCTAATATCCTCATTCAATATTCTTCATCTATTAACTTTAGTCTTATCCCCATCAATCAATTCTCTTAAATCCCCATTATCCCATCCTGATCTATCTTATCTATTATTTGAGAATTTTAAATTCTCATGACCCACCTACCCACCTACTAACTCTATTCCCAGGCTCTCCTACATCACTAGTCTCTAATCACCCACCTAATCCATATGTAATTCTAATTAATCCTTAAGATAATTCTAGAATCCTCTCTACCTTAGCCATCTCTCTCTAGAAGCCTCTATTTTATAGGCTTCCAAAACAAAATTAATTTCTTAAAAATTTGTCAACCATTGGTCCCAATGGCCCAAGATTGAATATGAGCAATTGATTCTTCCCTCCATGTTATATATAAATAAATCCACTCCTCCATAAAAACTAACTAGAATCTCCATGATCTATTAACTAGCAATCACAAGCATCCATTGAATTTAAGAAAGCTATATAATTTCCATGTCAAATCCACAAATCCATAATCCTTGATCATGTCAACACAATGTCAAAATTTTGAATCTATTGCAATCCACAATCAATAATCCGTTTGAATATTTTAGAGGGAGGCTAGCTGAAGCAAAGAATTAGTAAGATATTTTTTTATGTATTCTTATTTGCTTCCATAATATCTCCTACCAGGTAGTTTGATGTTTTGGGTTTAAGTTATATAGTTTAATCTATTTACTCAAAATTCTTATGTCAAGTCAAATCATCTAAATTTTATACAATTTTATAGTTTGGAACACAGATTCACCAAAGTCACTATATATGTATAGGTCTGATTCGTCAAAAAATTATACAAGACATGTATAGGTTAGTTTGAAATCCCTTGGTATACATGCATGTGTGTGTTGTGTGTGTATGTGTGTAACTACACACACACATACATACATGTATATGTATATAAGGACCACCTAGGACTACTATGTGAAATTGTTTTGAATATTCTTTGGTGCCACATGCTCTTCCTTCTATATAGTTTTAATAACTAAAAAAATTATTAATAAATAATTTTTAAACTTAATATTTATTTTATTTTTAGCATTGAATGTGGTGCAAGTGGAATTAAAGCTACGAGGATTGAGGTTTAGATATTACCATATTTTTTAGTGGATTGGCACCAACATATTGAGGGGCCTAGGCAAAATTTAATATTGGTCCAACATGTCACCCACAAGATTAATAAAAGTTGGTCAAATACATATGTGATAGTTTCTCAAATTTTATTATCATTTATGTAATCTCTTGGTAGAATCAAAACTGTGGCAGTCGAAAGATTGGAAAGAGAGTTTGGAAATGAAGGAGCAAACAATTTTTAAGTTGGTTTCTTTATGATTGCAACTGCAAGGTATGGATTTATGTTTCTTTATTATGAAGAATAAGAGCAGTTGTTTGCATGTACAGTCATTTATCTTGAAATGAATAAATATAATGATAAGTTCTCTTCAAATCATTTTTTTAAAATATTTTTGCTAACGATTTCTCATTTTTCTTGTCATTGATGTAAGCTAGTGGTGGAAGTGAAGCTTTGGTAGTCAAAAGATCAAGATGAGAGGTTGGAAACAAAGGTGGAAATAATTTCTAAGTTGGTTCCCTTGTGATTGAAACTTCAAGGTATGAATTTATGTTTCTTTATTCTGAAAAATGACAACAGTTGTTTGCATGTGCAGTCATATGTCTTGAAATGAATAAATATAATAAGTTCCCTGAAAAGCATTTCTTAAAAGATTTTTTCTAATAGTTTTTTTATTTTTTTAATCGTCGATGCAAGCTATTAGCAGTAAGCTCTGGGAGTCGAAATATAGGGACAAGGTGTAGATAATTTTTAATTTGGTTTCCTTGTGATTGCAACTGCATGGTATGGATTTGTGTTTCTTTTGTTGTGAAGACTAAGAGTAGTTGTTTGTATGTACAATCATCTGTCTTGAAATGAATAAATATAATGATAAGTTCCTTAAAAAATATTTTTTAAATATATTTTCTCAAAACACTTTGCATGTTAATTTTTTTATATATTTCATGTATATCTACAAATCTTTTTCTTAAAACTTAAAATCTATGAAATGGATTTTTTTAGGTTAGTCAGAAATATGGTTGAAATGGTCATGAGTCTCTGTTGTGTTTATTCATTTTGTTCTTTGTGCTTTGTTTAAAATAAGAATATTGCATGCCATTATTTCTCAAAGGAAATCAATTTCTTGTTTGTTTAAAAGGGTTTAGGGTTTCTTAGAAGAAATAATTTTCTTGTTTTGTTTAAAGGAAGTATTTGGTAAAGACCAACCAAATAATATAATAAACTGAGTATAGAAAAAATTATGACAAAAAATCAGAGTATAGAGTATAAATAATAAATTACTTATGGAGCCATAAATTAAAACAACTATGAAAAGAGAAGATGACATAAGTAAAAAAAATGAGTACATGTGGTAAGATCATGTGCAGTACATAGTATAAATTGAGTACATACCTATGTAAGTCTCTCAAAAGATTAAACTAAGATTGGCCATTAAATTATGATATTTGACATTGAATTATGAGTATGTTAGTTTTCTATTTTAGTTGCTCTTAGTTATAATAGTGATTATATTTTCTTTTTCATCGTTCTGTTTTTATTGATAATACACTTTTATAAAATTAGAAATATTTCCTTCAAGAGATTGTCTTTTCTATAAACTTTACTCTCTTGGATAGGTTAGATTATATTATTTTGAATCTAATTCACATATACATATATTTGATAATTCAGATATTTAATTAGTGCATCATTCATTATTATTTTAAAATTTATAAAAAAATTATTCACATCTTAATAATATGTGTTGCTTCCTAGAATCACTCTTATTCTACAACTACAAAAATAAAAATGCAAAGTGCATCAAAATATTCACTAAGAAATTATAGCATATCCTTATAAATTAATGTTGACCCCTATTTTCATGTTTTGAATTTGTGAGTGAGTTGTGGTTTGGTTCAATTTTTAATTTATAAATTTATACATTGTGCATATTTAGATTATGTCTATGATATTATTTTCAAATTGATATTTTGATAGTTCATTTTTTAATGTTTTATAAATAAATGTGTTGGTGTCATTTTTTATTTTTAGGTGTCAACTTTAAAATTGACAATGCAATAGTTAATCAAGAAGTGGAATAGTGATTTCAACATTGAAAGGAGTGTTTTGCATTGGTAATTCATAAAGTTGGCATTGAAAGATTTTTGATTTGTAAAATGTCTACTCCTAGTTCTAGTGCTAAGAAATTAATAAGGGGTTCATCGAAGGGAAATACCTTATTATCATATTTTGATAAATATCAATAAGAAAGACCTTTAAATAGAAATATTAGTTTATAAAATCAACTAGAATCAAACATTCTTTCTCATAATCAAGATTATGTTCAATAGGGTTCTTATCACTTTCAATCAGTGGATGCAAGTAAAAATGGCAATGATCATGACATAGTTGGTTTAAGACAATCTAGTTCTTAAAGTGTTGATGATTCAAACTCACAAGTGGTTCATGAAATTCGTCACAGCTCCAAAAAAAAAAAGTCAAGCAAATAGAAATTTTTAAGGAGTTTTCAAGCTGAATGGGTTTCTAAATATCTTTTCATTAAACATGTTTTAAGTGAAAACACTAATCATAGACTAAAAGAGTGTAGATGCAAGATATGTAGTTAGAAATTGAGGAGGGATAAACGTTTGTATCTAAAATTAGATACCATAGAGAAGCATGTAGGGAAAGTATACGAAAAAAAAATTATAAATGGAGAGGATAAATCACTGATACGATGGAGAATAAAAGAAGAGTTTATTCATGTTAGGTAGGTAAGTGAATATGATAAATACCTAAAAAATAGTAAAATCTTTATGCAAGTCGAAGAAACATTACAACTTTATTTATAAAAATGATGAGAATCAGCCAAATGTCAAAGATTATATAACTTTGTGTTATTTTTCATATTTTAAACAAAGGTTGACCAATGACTAATTATATAAGATGTAAGCACATGCTACAATTTTTTAGCATCCTGAACATTTCAAATACTCATTGGTTAGTTACTAGTGGTTGAGAATAAGTTAATTATCTTGTTGAAGTAGAAAATAGAATCTTCAAGAGAAGATAAGGCTTTCAAGATACATAGCATTGTCATTGGATGAAGTTATAACCATTGATAACACTTCTTAGGTGTGTATGCATGTTTACATTGTTGTAAATCATATTCATTGGCATCATTTTCTTGTCATTCATAAAATGAAATAGAATTCAACTTCTCAAAACTTTTTATAACTAGTCAAGAATAATTTGAAAATGGTTGGTCGCATAGACGATTTCTCAATTACAAGAAAGATTATTTGTGTAGGGACAGATAGAGCATCGTTTATGTAAGGTCAAAAAAATAATATTTGTGTAAGGCTACAAACTTCTTGTACACCATATATCATTGTTATTCATTGCATGGCACATAAAATGAATTTGGCAATCAAATTTGTGAGCAAGTTTACATTAGTCTCAAAATTTGAAGATCTTATTTTTGAAACCCATTAATACTTTTGTAAAAGTCCAAAAATTTATTTACAATTTTAATTTTTTTTTGAAATTTTAACACAAAGAAACAAGTTACTTAATGATGTTGATATATGATGGATCTCCCTTTGTGGATCAACACATAGACTATATGCATAATATCAGTCATTGATGGGAATAATGGATGAACATTGCCACACAACAGTGAAAGCTACATATATTTTGTTTTGGTTAACTAATATAAATATAGTATTGACCTTATGTGGCTTTTTACCCATGTTGGATGAAATGAATTTAATGATAGAGAGAGCTCAAGAAAGAACAATGTATATTCAAGAATATTCTACGTTGAGAAAATTAATATGCATTGCCCTTGATAATTTGTACTTAACACAAGATTCATTTACAGAAAAAAAATTCACAAGCTATATCTTGATAAAAAAATATTGAACACAGTGGTAACTATTTTCAATTTAATGAATATAGATATTTATGTGTAGAAGTGTGAGAATGTAAAATATTCCTACACACTTTTGACACAGTTGGTCGATCTAATAAACTCAAAGAAGTTTATGTTACAAGGGATTGATTCCTTGAGGTTGTATCTTCTGTAAGGTCTAGCTTGAAGAAAATTGTAAAATGTTTATCTTCAGAGATTAGAGATTGATTTTCTTAAGATGAACTACTAGAATCCTTGGTTATGATGTACTCTCAATATTGAAAAAATGCTAGTTAATCATATTCTTAGAATAAAATCAAAATCTTGGCTCAACACTTCTGCAAGAATATAGAATTAAATGGTGAACAAATTGAAGGCGTTTTAGATTTGTCAAAGTTAAGTGAGCACCTTATTTGATTTGCCACGACAATGTTGGAGTAAGTTAAAATTGTGGGCAATGCTTTTGAAGATGAATCAATAATTAGACTATGGACCACTTTAAATTTGAGTGAAATATTATATGATGGTATCTCAGAATATTTTAATATTACTAATTTATACCAAAAAATGATTTTGAACTTAGTGGAAGACGAAAGAATTTTTAGTGCATTGTCATTTTTAAAGTCAAATTTAAGAAACAAGCTTGATAAGAATTTGGAGACTTGCTTGAGGCTCTATACAACTAGATACAATGTCTTCGATTTTACATTTGATAAAGCTTTGGCAATTTAACAGCCTACAGTTGAAAGAAGAGAATTAACTAATAATTCTTCAAACACATTACACTTAGAGTTTTATAGTACTAGATCCAAGTCCAACAATTTTTGAAAAGAATGCATGTAATAATTATCAAGAACAAAATGAAGAAAATTGCTATGTTGAAATTTGAAATTTAGGCATCTAAAATTTGAGGGTGATTGAGAAAAGACCAGATTTTGTGATCCCAAATAATTTTTCATGGATTCATGTAGCCAAATTGCATTTTGATACTTAATATTGGGTGACTTTAATTTTGATGGAAAAGTGTTAATATTTAATTTAAAAATGTGTATTTTTGTGTTCGATTTGATTAAGAGAACGTGTTTATAACAGTTGTAAACTCTATTATAGAGATGTATAAGTATATTATAGTTTTTCCTTGTTATTTTATACCAAGTAAGGGTATTTTTGTGTTTTGTATATTTTAAAGAACATGTCTATAATAGTTATAAACTCTATTATAGAGATACATAAGTATATTGTGTCATTTTCTTGTTATTTTATATCAAAAAAAATTATTGTTGTATTATGTTTGATTAAGAGAACATGTCTATAACAATTGTAAACTCTATTATAGAGATGCATAAATATATTGTTGCATTTCTTTGTTATTTTATACCACGCAGGTGTATTTTTTGTGTTTTGTTTGATTAAGAGAACATGTCTATAATAGTTGCAAACTCTATTATAAATATACATAAGTATATTGTGGTGTTCTTTTATTATTCTATATTAAACTTATTTGAGATATTTATAGTGCAATGAACTGTAAGTATCTATATTGGACTAGCAGCCTCACTTCTGCTAATAGTTTGCATAAATGACTAAAAAATTTAAGAAAACTATCACATATATATTTGATCAACTTTCATTAATCCCACAGGTGAATTTTTGAACCAACATTAAATTTTGTCTTGGCCCTTCAATATGCCGACTCCAATTCACTAAAAAATGAGGCAAGATCTCAACACAATACGCTTCAAGTAATAGTTATATTTTGGTTGGCATATTTTGTTAATTGAAATAAAAATATATTTGAAAGACCATTATTGATTATGGATATGGTTAAAATATTTTGATAGACCTTATCATTATTGATTATGGATATAGTTAAAACATTTGAAATAAAGTGTTTTGAACAACTATCTTTACAATAAATTAAGAAACTTATCATTATATTTATTCATTTTAAAATAAATGACTGTGCATGCAAACAACTGCTCTCTGTCTTCAGAATAAAAGAAACACAAATTCATACTTTACAGTTGCAATCACAAAGAAACTATTTTAGAAATTATCTGCACCTTCGTTTCCAACCTCTTATCCCAATCTTTCGACTACCAGAGCTTCGCTTCCGCTAATAGCTTTCATCAATGAATAGAAAAATTGAGAAATCATCACATATGTATTCGATAAACTTACTTATGATTGAATACATATGCATCTCTATAATAGAGTTTACAATTGTTATAGACACATTCTCTTAATCAAACAAAAGACTGAGAGCAATGGTTTGCATGCACAATTGTCTATTTTGATTTTGAAATGAATAAATATAATGATAAATTCCTTGAAAAGTATTTCTTTAAAATTATTTGCTTTCTATCCTCGCTTTTTATATTTGTATTGTCTTATAACCCCATAGTCATTTTATTATTTATACTCTATACTCTGATTTTTTGTTACAATTTTTTTTATACTTTATTTATTATATTATTCGGTTGATCTTTACCACTAATTTTCTCTCAGCCTCTAAAAAATAATGACATGCAAAATACTTATTTTAAACAATGCATAAAGAATAAAATGAATTATATTATGTGGTTGGTCTTTATCATACTTCTTTTAAGCAATGCACAGAACAAAATAAATTATATTATGTGGTTGGTCTTTACCACATACTTATTTTAAACAAACAAGAAACTCATTTTTTTTGACAAATAATGGCATGCAAGTTACTTCTTTTAAACAAAATGAATAAACACAATAGAGTCTCATTATCATTTCAACCATTAACTAACCTAAAAATCCCTATTTCACAGATTTTGAGTTCAAAGAAAATATTTTTAGATATGCATGATTTTTTTAAGAAAATTAACATGCACGGTGTTTTAAACAAATATTTTTTAGAGAAATCAGTTGTTTGTTTGTTTAAAAGAAATATGTGGTAAAGACCAACCAAATAATATATTAAATTGAGTATAACAAAAAATATGATAAAAAATCAAGGTATAGAGTATAAATAATAAACTAGCTATAGGGCCATAGGATAAGAATATATATATATATATATATATATATATATATATATATATACTTTAATTTTTTATCACAATTTTTTACTCGGTTTAATATAAAATTTGGTTGGTCTTTAATTTTACCACCCTAAATCTTAAACAAACAAGAAATTGATTTCCTCTAAGAAATAATGGCATACAAGCTACTTCTTTTAAACAATGTGCAAAGAACAAAATGAATTATATTTTACGGTTGGTCTTTACCAAATACTTCTTTTAAACAAACAATAAATTATTTTCCTTTGAGATATAATAGCATGCAAGATACATCTTTTAAACAATTCATAAAGAACAAAATGATTTGTATTATGTGATTGGTCTTTACCACATGCTTATTTTAAACAAACAATAAATGTATTTTCTCTGAGAAATAATGGCGTGCAAGATACTTCTTTTAAGCAATACACAAAAAAATAAATTGAATAAACGCAACAGATCCTCATGATAATAATGTATTTTATTTTTAAATATGAAAGGTAATAATTATATTCTAATTGGCATGGTTTGTTAATTGAAATTGAAATTAAAAATAAAATTGAAAGGTCAATATGGATATGGTTAAAACATTTTGACAGACTTTATTATATAGTTAGTAATTTTAAAACAATAAAAATATTTTAGATATTTTTTTCAATTATGTCATCCTCATTTTTCAAAGTTGTCTTACTTTATGGTCCCATAGTTGGTTTATACTTTATACTTTGATTTTTGTCACTATTTTTGTTATCCTTGGTTTATTATATTATTTGTTTGATCTTTACCACATACTTATTATAAACAAATAAGAAATTGATTTTCTCTGAGAAATAATGACATGCAAGATACTTCTTTTAAACAATGCACAAAGAACAAACTGAATAAACGCAATAGAACCTCATGATCATATTGTATTTTGCTTTTAAATGTTTAAGGTAATAATTATATTCTAGTTGGCATAGTTTGTTAATTGAAATGAAAAAATATTTGAAAGGCTAATATAGATGTGGTTAAGACATTTTGACAAAGTGAGTGACAGTGGCAAGAGGAGGCCAAGCAGTCTAAGCAACCAACAATGAATTACAATCCAATTATGAAATACAAGTCCTACATGTCATAAAAATCGTAAAACAAGCGATAATTATAAGAGGAGCCCAATGAGGAGTTTAAGTAGCCAACAATGAAATATAATCCAAGTAAGAAATCCAATTCATACATATCTTTAAATATTTTCAAACTTTTAATTTAATGAATTTTACCTATCTTTTAAGGGATTTGAACTGTTGCCATGTTATTTGCCCCATGAATGTGTTTGGGAAAAGGGGTTTAACTTGGATTTTTTGTCATTATTTCTTGATTTGAATATGACACTTGATTCTCCATCTATTTATAAATTTTTGAAAGAGAATAAAAATCGTCAGTCAATTTATATTGACGTGGCAATTTTCTCAAAGATTCGCTAATGAAATTATACCTAAAATCTAAGATTTGTCAAAATTTTATAGTAATCTTTTAGGGGTCCCTTCTTGAAATTATCCCTGGTTCTATCTCCTAAAAAAATACAGAAATAAAACACATTGATGTTTATACTAGAGTAGAATCTGACTGCAATTCTTGACAAAATGCCAAAGTAACAAATGTTTTGTTAACTAGAGCCCTCACAATCTCAAACCCTGAAAAGTTTAAGAATGAAGAAAGTCACCTCCATGAGGCACTTAAGAAGAATGGGTACAAAAACTAGTAAATTAAGAAAGAATTTAGGAAGGTTAAAGATGCCAAAGGTGCCCAAGCCCAGAGTCGAGCACAAATGTTACGAATGCCTATTTACCATATGTTTAGGTTACCATGGAAAAGTTAGGTAGGATCCCGAGAAGAAAATATGAGAGAGATTATTTTAAACATATCCATACCATTAGAAACTACCTTAGAAGTGCCAAAGATATAGGGAACCTAAGATTTAAAAAGGTGTATACAAAATCATGTGCTCATGTGGTGTTTCCTACATTGTTGAGGTTAGGAGATCGTTTCAAACTAAGTTCAAAAAACATACCTAGGACTTAAAACGTGGAAATGCAAATTAATCAACACTTGTAGAACACAAATACTAGAGTAAACACATCATCATCATTGGTGATACTAATATTATGGCTCTTGAGGAACAATGGAAGGATGGGAGAATCAAATATGTTATTAAAATAGAAAAATGACCATAATGATAGATACAAGTTTAACCACACTTGGAAGCCTTAGATCCACAAAATTCCCCCCAAGGTATTCTAATTTTATGTAGCCCAACTTTACCATCTCTAAAGCTTTGGTCTATTCTTTTTATTAAGTATTTAACAATACACTAATTAGTTAAAAAAATATTTAATTATTAATTTTTAACTAATTATTCCATGATTAAATAATTGATAAATTTAAATATTTTTTGCCTTAGTGGACCGTTACCATTATTTCCTTCTCTTCTTTTGTGTAACAATAAATTATTTATGGAAATGGGGTTATTTCTTGTTTCTCAAGCATTAGTTTTAACCCTCACTCCCTTAAAGATGGATATGTTGAACATTTATTTTTAGTAATGTATCAAGAATACTATTATACATTATACATTAATGCACATTGAAGAAACCACTTAAAACTATAATTATACTATTTTCAAGATCCAATTTGGATTAGTCAAAAAAATAAGTGCGCACTTTCAACTAAAACAATTGTTCATGTTGAAATCACCAAACATGTCAAGGGAAGAGATAGTTATAGTTTTTTTAACTAAGTTATTAACAATTGACATAAAAGGAATACTAAGTTTAGCATTAGTTTCCATGGAGCCTTCAAATCTTAATAATACACCATAATACATAGAACCTTCAATTTTTGTTATCCATGAACTTTCTTTTTTGACCATGAACTCCATGACATAGCTAAAAAAGGCATGCTTTGAAAATCATAGTTGGTGCAAATTAAGGATGTCATGGATGTAGAGGAATAATTGAGGCACTGAAAGAATAAAATTATTAATCTGAACCATGGGGGGCCAAGATGGTGGCTTGGAGGACAAACCTCTAATTTTGAATAGAACATGCAATGGGAAACTATTACAACAATAAACCAAAGCACATTCAAATGTGGAATATTTGCATAATAATGCAGCTTCTATTCAATGAGAAATAATAGGGTAAAGTACATGGATGTACAATGTTCAAAGATGCTAAAAATGGAGATCCTCATGATCAAAAGAGGGGGAAGTCACTTCCTAATTGATTTTCCTAACCTGCCATGAAAGAATATAAATGACCACTTGAAGTTAGATACTCAAGGCATGCTAACATAAGTGTTTATAATCTCTAGAGTTGTCTATCAAAAATATGTTAGGGTTGACTAGATTATAATATGTACATCATTAGAAGAATGTACTTATAAAAGAGCACAATTACAAAGTGATTCATCTTCTATCCAAATGACGGTTCATCTCCCTAAGGTGTGGTAGTTTTGACTTACAACATCATAATATATTGATACATGCTCTGACATGGTGCAAACCCCGGAAGTGCCACCTAACATGTTGCACAACATTGAAAAGTTTCTCTGTGGATGTGGAATTTTGATGGCCCTATGCTACATTAGGGATGTGTGTAATATGTTGCAAAGCATTCTGTAAGCATGTAAGGCCACCACCAAACTACATGGGTGGTGCAAGATATCGTGAGGCCGTGGAGTTCAAAGTCTTTGAGAGGAACATGTGGACTACCAATGCTACACTCGAATCATCAACAATCACATAGTTTTCAAATGAGCCTTCTTCACATACTAAACAAGTTTTAACAAGTCACTAGCCATTTTGGGGCAAAGTTTGTATTACTATTTTGCTTTTATTTCATCAATATATTTTAAAAATTGTATATAAAACTAAAAAGTATGAAATTTGATATTTATTTTAGAAAGTAATGCAAGGCTAACCGAAAGAAGAAAGAAAAAAAAAACTCGAGTTCAATCACAGTAGGTGGAAAAATACCATAGATTCTACACTCAAACACAATAGGTAGTCACAATGAGAATGCCAAGCAAAGTTGAATCTTCAACAAGCATGTGGCCATTTATAGGCATATATTCCATCCACTAACATCAACTACATCCTTTATTGGAAGCTAGGCAATTTCATTGAGGACATGGTCAGATGAAAAAATCTTAAGCAGACAAATATTATTTGCCCCAGAGGTAATGGAATTGCAATGAGATTTACAAACCCTGATGATGGTTCATGGAGTGTGAACTGAAAAGTCGATTGAAAAACTCTTACGTAGTTTTATCCAAAAACCCTCACAATTTGTTCTCATGGAATGTGTTAATGCTATTGCTTTAATGTGATCCAAGTCAAAGAAGATACTAACAGCTTTTGTACTTAAATTACCCAAAGATAAGATCCCAATGATAGTTACTAACCTCACCAATATCTTCTAAATTTTGGGTTGCAATGTCCATAGGGTTTTGGTGTAGGAGTACGGATGTCTGGGTTAATTGCTTCATTAACCTATTTTTAAAACCTTACAAGCATCTCCTCAAATCTTAGTTGATAAAGGTTCAACAAGAAAACAAAATTTTGGATGTCAAAATCGGTAAATCTAAGATGCAAGGCAACCAAATTTGGGATAATAAAGTATAATATGTTTACCCTAAACTCCTAAATAAGGCATTGCTAAAACAATAAAACTAGATTGGGTCAAGGAGACAAACCTATCTTTTACCATAAGGATAAGATTTGGATTGGCACATGAATGAATTGTTTGGCACAAAGCCACACTCAACAAGGAAACATCACACTAGAACATATACAAAACAAGGACAAGACTTTTGGGAAGTGTGATAGGTGGAAAGGAATAACATGGAAATGAGATTGGTTTGAGACCCTGATTAATCCATTCCATTTGCAAACTTATGTGAAGGTAATAAAAAGTCTTGACTCAGAGTGGGGTAGAGACACAGGGGTACAATCTACCGGCCTTGGCTGAAGTGGTTTTCGATCAAAAAATCAATAAGAAATTATCTCTCTAAAAGTCAATTGTCCATCCCTACCTCAAGCATCCTTCCTATGCATAGGAATAGGAGGGTTGGGTTCTATTTTTTTATCTCATCTGGGTAAGATCCACTTCAATCCACTCTAAAATTTGTATAATACAAAGTATTTTTTTACAATGAATACGAAATTTACAACTCCCAATGGAATTTACTTTATATCATATTAAAAATGTGGAGTCTAATGCCTTTACAAAAAGATAGATTTGTTAATACAACATGGTATCTTCCATATTCCAAATGTATCTCATGACTATATAACCAAACGCCTCTGACCAAAAGAAATTTCGACAATGTTTTTGGTAAAAGCTTCAAGAAAAGGATAATCAGAACACCAAAGCACCACAATGATTCCCCACAACATAAAAATCATCAAAATTTTGGTTTGCCTACCATTGTTCATATATTGCTATTCATTAGACAACAAAACAACTAAATTAATAGAAAACTTCTTATCAGTTGCTTAGACCAAAACAACTAGTCAATACCATATTCCCTTGTAGCACCATTCAAATTTATTATATCACTTAAACATGCCTATAACACAAAGCTTCATTATATAGCAAAATAAATTATCAATAGTTTAAAACTTCTTATTAGTAGCTTGAACTTACCAGTCTATCAACATAGCTTATCTTTTACTGACCATATAACATTTAGTGCACTGCATATGCTCCATTTACTGGATTTGCTTCTTTCATTTCATTGTATGCTCATAATTCTTTCATTTAGTGGTTCAAGCAGTCTTGTAAACATTTATGGTAGGACTCCTTGCCATACTACCATCCAACCATGGGTAAATTTGTTGTTTTTCAAGATCCAAATTAAATTGGCCAATTTTATCTCGTTCTACTTGTATATTCTGACCAGTCCCCATTTCAAAAGCCCAAACAATGTCAATGCGCCATAAAGA
The DNA here is from genome assembly GCA_037957365.1 of Torreya grandis. Classification (NCBI taxonomy): domain Eukaryota; kingdom Viridiplantae; phylum Streptophyta; class Pinopsida; order Cupressales; family Taxaceae; genus Torreya; species Torreya grandis. The sequence goes on from JARHVA010000384.1 coordinate 5,116,472, forward strand.
AAAAGGGAAGTGCTTGAAGCACAATCACTGAGAGGGGGGGTGAATCAGTGGCTTCAAAACATTCATTCAATTCCACTTAATCATAAATGAACCATTCATACAAACATGAACATCTAGCAAAGCACATGCAACCATACAAGATCACGAAATAGGATAACACATTACATTTCTAGTAAACCCTCAAGGGGAATAAAACCCACTGATCTCTGCAAATGGACTACAATCCTATAATACAAAAACCAATATTTAGTGAAGCACCAAATCCACATGGAGCACCAACCACAACTAGTCAAGCACCCACTCAACTAGGCTTTAGAAAACACCATCCTGCAAGGAGGCACCAACCCCGCAAATGACTCAGCACCAATTCAGCCACCTGAAACTTTTGATCACCTTCAAAAAACTTTTTTTCTCACACAATAGATGATGATCACTTTCTTTACCTATTCTCACTCTTCTATCTCTCTCCAATTGCCTTTTAGGCTTCTTCATTCAACTAGGTCTCTTCAAGACAAATTAGGTCATATGACCTTGATATTCATCTACAGTACCCCTATTAAAACTTCATAACAGTTTCTCTACACCCCTTTTATGGTCTACAAGACCTCCTTCAGCTCTTCAATGTGTTATTTCCTTCGCTTGCACTCTCCAATTCTCTAACTTCACAATTAGGCCTATTAGGGCTTGTTCTTATACAATCCTCTAGCTCGCACACCTCTTGGTTGGCCACACAAACTTGCACACTTGTATTACCCTTAAAATAGGTCTTAAAACATGTTCCATACATGAATAAATCATTACAATAATTCAGACACAACTTAAAAGACCAAAACCTCTTTTAGGCCTTAAGGAGACCTAATTCAATTAGGCCTTCATTAGTACATGTTACCCTTTGATCTCCTTAGAATACTTTCAAAATCCACACACGACAATAACACTTCATATATCATTAAAATAGACCCCCACTATCATCTTAGGTCCATGACACCTTTTAGCTCCACCCACCACTTTGAAGCACACCATTAGTACTGTTTACATTAGGCCTTCACACACACAAAAAGGTTTGTCTTGAACAACTGAAGATAAAACATTATTTATGCACACAACCATGATACTAAATTACATACACAGAACCTCCAAGACCTCAAAAAATTCACCAAGTGCATTAGACTTCATCGCACAGGGCAAAAAGACTCAAAAACACTCCTGCAACTTGCTCACTCAAAACTGCCAACTAGCCTCAAAAACTAGTCAAGATGAACTTGACTTTCAACACCTGCACAGGGATTTATCATGACTAAAAATACATTCACATGATCCCTTGGAATCTTTATAAAAACCTCACATACAAAAATCACAAGGTCGAATGTCAAATATTAGTCTTGCAAACCAATCTTTTGACCTTATCTCACACAGTCTTGCATGAACCAGACAAGCCATTTTGACTTCAACTTTTCAACCTCTTACACTGACTTCCAAGCTTTACAAAAGAATTACCAAGACTTTCAAGTCATAAACAACACCATATGCATTAGATACTTCAACTCAGGACATATAGCCTCAAACTCATCATTGCAATTTGCTTACTCAAAACTGTCAATTTACCTTAAAGCACAATGATGATGACATTGACCTTCAACCCCTGTATGACCAATTTCAAATACTTCCAATGCATGATCATGATCCTATAACATTTTTAGACCATATTCAAATAAAAACATCATATGGTCTAGTGGCAACTATTGGTCTTACAGACCAATTTGTTGATCTCACTACACAGTCCTCACTGAGTCAAACAAGCCAATTTGGTTTCAACAAATCAACCACTTTCACTAACTATCAAACATTATACAAAGCATGGATAAGACATTTAAGTCCCAAACAACACCACCATGCACTCCAATGCATCACTCCTTAATGAAATCACATCAAAAGCCACTTTTTCACATTGCCTAGGTTTTGCACTATTCTTCGTTAGGCCTGCTAGCGACTAGCCAATTTGGAACATCAAATTTGCACACCTAAAGCTTGGAAACTATCCAAAAACCTTCATGTACATAAAATACATGTCTCAAACTTCATCCTCTGTCCATTTTCATATTTTGACTTGGTCAACTCTGACTACTACAACGAATCTTCAAGAAATTAGCACTTTCTTGTAAGGTCTACTCACGCACCTGACAACTCAATCACACTTGGAGGTGCCTGAGAAAGTTTACTACAACCTCCAATCACTTATATGAGCATACCAATCCATTTTAGGCACTTTTGATCAACATCTTCATCATTAGGTCCTTATTAGGGTTCTCGAAAGGTTTAAACATGTTTCCACTTTTAACGATCATTCATAAACATATCCCCTCAATCCAAAAACTAATCCCTGGAATTTTGAGCTAGGGTCCTTCCCCATCTACCATGAATAACTTAGGTTCCCATGCAGAGGTTTGACGAGCTAACAATCACAATAAAATCCTTCTCGGATTGAACCCTCCATTCTGCACACTCAAGAGACCTCCAAACACAATTTCATGACTTTTCTTGCAAACCAGGGCCTAAAACTTGGTCAACATACTTGAAACAACATGACACATTTATAAAAGTATCTACAATTTACCTACATAATCACACAATGCCAAACAACCTATCACAAGCTTGTGCTCACTTACTTCACCAAACTTCACTATGCACACCTTCTCACCGGGTATAGACTAGGGTTCTCAAGACATCTTATACTCAAGAAATAGTACTCAAACATGCTTACATCAATGATATCAAACAAGAACACTCTTCAGACAGAACTCTCACACCATCGCAATAATATTTTTCTGATCCACATTCTCTTATGATCAAATACTATCCTACATCCTTCACATGCCTTGATAACAGATCATGATATCTTATTAGGCCAGGTAGAGTCTGGGATTGGTTTTTGCAGACTTGGACTGAAGGTCTTACTCCTATAGGCTCATCTTGAAACTCTCTTTGATACCTCTACACCTTACTCACATGCCTTACATGCTCCTCAAACAATGGCATACCTCTGCACATACATCTTCATGCTCACCATGCACATGCCTCTTCATGACGTAACTATGCTTGTTATGCATTGTACCTTCCATGTTTTCCCTGTACCAATGCTCTGAGACATTAGTTATCTTCAAATTCTCATTCAAGAATGACCTGGTCACATCACATATTGTCACTATGTACTTGATCACCTTGTCACATTTTACACTGCCAACAACACTTTTTCTTTTATGAATGACCTCACTCATGACAACTCTTCCATGCACCTAATCACTGCCAACTAAACTGACTTACTTGTCATCAACCTCATTCACCATGATTACACTCTCTCATAGCAACAACACTCACTATGTTGGCATAAGAACTCATCATACACATATTTCAAAGCTTACTTGACCATACACCTTCACAAGAACCTTTGACATCAATGACAACATCAATGTCAAAACTTAACAATCAATGACAATGCTCAATAATCTTCCCATTTGTCATTGATGAAAACACACTCAGAAAACTATGGCAACCACTCTTGTTGGCAACCATCTCCCAAATCTGGTTCTTGCTTTTTCTCGCCTTTTTTGATCTTTTTCCTCCTTTGACATTAATGACAAAAGATTAACTACAATTACTGAAATCACATTTTCTCCCTCTGAGCCGATACTACCTCTCAAATATACTAGATGGCACACAATCTTCAAAAACTATGGCAACACCCATGACAACCACTCTCAGAAACTTCTTTCAATCAGGGCACTTCTCCCTCATTCTTTCTTCCCTTTTTAAATCATTCTCCTAGCTGGTCGATCAAAAACGCAACAAACAGAATCTATGAAGCATCTCAGACACATGCTCCCCTTTAACTCCTTACATACCTCTATTATCATATCAAAAGCAACCACTCTCTTGACAAAGAACTCATAGCTACCAAGCTCTTCTTTATACCAGGCATATCTCATTTAAATGAATGAGGAATTCAAGATCACTTACCTTCCTTAACATCACTAAAAAAGATCAAACTCCTGATATCAACTGAAAAAATAGTAACTCCCCCTTTGTCTTCACAACTTGAGCTCACCAAATGAATTAACAGAATTCTCAAACCATCTACAACTTTGATTACCAACTACCAACTCTAGAAACATAGAACAACTTTGATTACCTCTTCTACGTTTATCAACAACTACACTTGGAGCTTATGAACAACCTGAATAGCTCCCCCTCAAACCAAACATCCACCATGCTTCTGTTAACTGAAGAATGTCTCCATGAAGCCTAATGGAATCACCACTTTCCATAAGGCACTAAAACAACACAAACTCAAGAGATTCTCAAATCTCAATGCTCTCACAAGATTGAATATCCTTCATGATCATTTTAGGCTTGATTGGCACCTTAGGCTTGGCCTCTTCATCAACCGTTTGATCAACAATATGCGCTGATAACAGAGATTTCTGACTTGATTTCACACATGAAGTATGCTTTATCATAGCAAACAGTCCACTTGGGCTTGTAGACTGATCATGACTCACATTTACTGTCTTTGGTCTTCACACATTCATTGGCCTTCTCTCTTGCACTCTAAGGGCTTCAAACCCCGTGTTTTAACTTGATGGTCTTCTAACTCTATAAGGACAAAATCTTGCAATGTGTCCCACATTACAACAATTGTAGCAAACAACCTCATTCATACCTCTTCATTAATTTCCTTTCATAATCCCATGCATACTCATTTTTAAAAGATATTCTACACTCTCTTGTTCTATGACTAAAGTGATTCCATACAAAACAATAAGCATTGAATGAATTAGCATACCTCATACCATTAGGTTGTATGATTGGTCTCTTCATATTTACTTTCTTGTCTTCGTTAGCTTTCTCCTTGACTTGAGTTACATCCGTTTGGTCTTCTTTGAAACAAAGACATGTCTTATCGCTTGCAAACTTCTGACTACTCAAGATGTTATCTAGAGCAGTAGTACTCTTTTCAAACTTCATAAAAGTCTTCAACTTCCCAGATACTTGATCCATTTCAGTTTTCAAAGATTTCATTTCAGTTCCATATCTGATGCATTCTTCCACTTTAGCCTTTAGATTTGTTGTCACAATTTCCATCTGGGTCTGTACTTGTTGAATGATCTCTCCATGCTACTTGGTGTCTCTACTGAGTCTTTCTTCAAACAAACTGATATTTTCTTCAGTCATGAACTAATGACTTCAGTGTCTTCTTATTTTTCTTCACAAGCTTCAACTCTTCTAAGGCACTCAATGATCTCAACTTCAAAGTCTACTTCAGCTTCTCCTTCTTCACTGTCATAGTAGACTTCATCATACATGTTGTCTTCTTGATCACTAGGCATCTTGTGCTTCTTAAGATCACCTTCAAGCTATTAGACCTACTTCAAAGGACCAGACTCTAATACCAATTGTTGAAAGCACAATCAATGATAGGGGGTGAATCAGTTTCTTCAAAACATTCATTCAATTTCACTTGAGCGTACACGAACCATTCATACAAAAATGAATATCTAGCAAAGCATATGCAACCATACAAGATCATGAAATAAGATAACACATTACATATGTGAGAAACCCTCAAAGGGAAGAAACACATTGATCTCTGCAAATAGACTATAGTCCTATAAGACAAAAACCAATCTTTAGTGAAGCGTCAATTCCATATGGAGCACCAATCTCGACTAGTCAAGCGCCCACTCAACTAGGCTTTAGCAAGCACCAACCTGCAAAAAAGCACCAACCCTATATGACTCAGCACCAACTCAACCATCTAAAACTTTTGATCACTTTCAAAAAATCTTGTTGCTCACACAACAGAAGATGGTCACCTTCTTTACCTCTTCTCACTCTTCTATCCCTCTCAAACTGCCTTCTAGGCTTCTTCGCTCAACTAGGTCTTTTCAAGACATATGACCTTGATATTCATCTACACGACTCCTGTTAGATCTTCATGATAGTTTCTCTACACCCCTCTGATGGTCTACGAGACCTCCTTTAACTCTTCAATGTGTTATTTCCTTCACTTGCACTCTCTGATTCTCTAACTTCACAATTAGGCCTTGTTCTTATACAATCCTCTAGGTCACACACCTCTTGATCGGTCGCACACACTTGCACACTTGGATTACCTTTACAATAGGTCTTATAACATGTTCCATACATGAACCAATCATTACAATAGATCAACCACAACTTAAAAGACCAAAACCTCTTTTAGGTCTTAAGGAGCCCTGATTCAATTAGGTTGTCATTAGTTCACATTGTCATTTGATCTCCTACAAACACTTTCAAACTCCACGCACGACAGGAACACTTCATATATCATTGAAATAGACCTCCGCTAAATTCATCTTAGGTCCATGACACTTTTTAGCTCAAACCACCACTTGAAACACACCATTAGTATTGTTTACATTAGACCTTCAAACACAAAAAGGTTTGTCTTGAACAATTGAAGATAACACATTATTTAGCCACACAACCATGACATAAATCATACATAGAACCTCCAAGACCTCAACAACTTCACCAAGTGCATTAAACTTCATCACATAGGGCAAAAAGACTCAAAAACACTCTTACAACATGCTCACTCAAAACTGCGAACTAACCTCAAAAACCAGTGAAGATAAATTTGACTTTCAACACCTACACAGGGATTTTGCATGACTAAAAACACATTCACATGATCCCTTGACATCCTCAAAGCAACTTCACATACAAAAATCACAAGATCTAATGTCAAACATTGGTCTTGCGAACAGTCCTCTGACCTTATCCCACAAAGTCTTGCATGAACCAAACAAGCCATTTTGACTTCAATTTTTCAACATCTTACACTGACTTCCAAGCTTTCCAAAAGTATGAACATGTCTTCCAAGTCACAAACAACATATGTATTAGATACTTCAATTCAAGGCATAGAGCCTCAAACTCATCATTGCAACTTGCTTATTCAGAACTGTCAATTTACCTTGAAGCATAGTCATGATGGCATTGACCTTCAACCCCCGCATAACCACTTTCAAACACTTCCAATGCATGATCATGATCCTTTGACATTTTCCGACCATCTTCAAATAAAAACATCATATAGTCTAGTGGCAACTATTGGTCTTACAGAGCAATTTGTTGACCTCACTACACACAGTCCTCAATGAGTCAAACAAGCCAATTCAATTTCAACAAATCAACCACTTTCACTGACTATCAAACTTTCTCCAAAGCATGGATAAGACATTCAAGTCCCAAACAACATTATGCACTCCAATGCATCACTCCTTAATGAAATGACATCAAAAACCACCTTTTCACACTACCTAGGTTTTGCACTATTCTTCTTCATTAGCCCTGCTAACTACTGGCCAACTTGGAACACCAAATTTGCACACTTAAAGCCTGAAATCTGTCAAGAAACCTTCATGGACATAAACTACATGTCTCAAGCTTCATCCTCCATCCATTTGCATACAACTCTGACTGCTACAACGAATCTTCAAAAAATTAGCATTTTTCTATAGGGTCTACTCACACACCTGACAACTCAATCACACCTAGAGATCCCTATGAGAGTTGACTACAACCTCTGAGCACACCAATCCATTCTAGTTACTTTTGATCAACATCTTCAACATTGGATCCTTATTAATTTTCTAGGAGGGTTTAACCCTGTTTCCACTTTAACGATCGTTCATAAAGCATAGTCCCTCGATCCAAAAACTAAGGCCTAGAATTTTGATATAGGTCTCTTCCCCATCTACTATGAATAGCTTAGGTTTCCATGCAAAGGTTTGATGAGCTAACAAACACAAGAAAATCCTTCTTGGGTTGAGAACCCTCCATTATTCACACTCGAGAGTGTCCTTCAAACACATTTTTATAATTTTTCTTGTAAACCACAACCTCAAACTTGATCAACATACTTGAAACAACACAACACACTTCTGAAAGTATCTACACTTTACTTACATTATCACATTGCAGAGGTTTGACAAGCTAACAAATACAAAAAAATCCTTCTCGAATTGAGAACCCTACATTATGCACACTCAAGAGACCTCCAAACACATTTCATGACTTTTTTTGCAAACCATGACCTCAAACTTGATCAACATACTTTAAAAAACATGACACCTTTCTGAAAGTATATCTACACTTTACTTACATGATCACACAATGCCAAACAACCTCTCACAAGCTTGTGCTTACTTCACCAAACTTCACTACGCACATCTTCTTACAAGGTCTAGACTAGGCTTCTCAAGACACCTTGTACTCAAGAACTAGTACTCAAACATGCTTACCTCAATGATATCAAACAAGAGCACTTTTCAAACACTCTCACACAGCGCTCTCACACCACCATAACAATCTCTTTCTGATCAACATTCTCTCATGTTCAAATACTGCCATACATTTTTCACATACCTTGATAACAACTCATGATATCTTATTAAGCCAAGCAAAGTTTGGGACTGGGCTATTTGCAAACTTAAACTGAAAGTCTTACCCTTGTAAGCTCAACTTGAAACTATCTTTGATGCCTCTACACCTTGTTCCCATGCCTTACATGCTCCTCAAACAATGTCATACTTCTGCACATACATCTTCGTGCTCACTATTCACATGCCTCTTCATGACATGACTATGCTTGTTATGCATTGTACCTTCCAACTTGCCCTTACCAATGATTTAAGACATTAGTTGTCTTCAAATTCTCTTTCAAAAATGACCTAGTCACATCACATACTATCAATATGTACTTGATCACCTTGTCACATTTTACACTGCCATCAACATTCTTTTTTCCATGAATGACCTCACTCATGACAACTCTTTTAAGCACCTAATCACCACCAACTGATCTAATCCATTTATCATCAACCTCATTCACCATGATTACACTCTCCCTCATAGCAACAACACTCACTATGTTGGCATAAGAACTCATGATACACATATCTCAAAACTTACTTGACCATCCACCTTCACAAAAACCTTTGACATCAATGTCAAAACTCAGCAATCAATAACAATGCTCAACAAGAAGATTAAAATGCCATACCAAAGGGTACAGGGAAGTTGCCTCAATAGTTGAAGTATGAGCATTGAAGGATTTTTAATTGGTTGCAACTCTGGACTTTAATATGATATAGACCATCTCCAAGGGCTAACAAGTAAGTGCTATTAGGAAGGAAGAATTCCCTTTCCTGATTTCAAATTGTGATTGACAGAGAAAGATAAAACACATACCCAAAGATAAGAAAGAAACAGGGTTGACAATTTGAATCATGATCCAAACGACCAAAAATTAGAATAAAAACACTAAGAGAAAGTATATAGAGTTGACTTGTCTTCTCTTATCACCAAAAATCAGAGTAAAAACACACCAAGTGAGTACATCCAATATTAACATACTATTCATTTAAGGAATTTCAAAACTATCCAATTTATTGAAAGAAAGACACTATCTTAAAGGCGAAATGGGGAGTGGAACCTAAAGACATTCGAAAACTTCCTTCAAATGCAAGTTCAAGAGGCAGATCATTAAATAAAAAGTAATGAATAGAGATTTAATAAATTACTTTGACTATGATGCCAAATTACTGCTTTTATCATATGGCATTCCTCTGAATTCTCAACTGCAGTTTTATCAAACAATACACATCTTTTGAATGCAGCCTTAAAAGAATGGAAAAAATTGTTCTACATATATCTACGTATGGTATGCTTCTCATGTAACATGACCAGTAATAAATCCTTGTACCATTAGCACCTGCAACCCATGAGCAAAACTTGTAATTCCCTAAAAATATCAACTCCCGATAATCGTCAAGGCTTGTATGATGCTAGCAACCTAGCATCCTTCCTAATTCTTGAGGATTGGACACGATTTCATTGTCTACAAAATCATTGTTAATCCTCACAGAACGCTTACACTTCTTATATATTCTTCACCATCTCTTAATCACCCTAGAGTTTCACTTTTTATCACTTGGCACCCTGGACTTCACAACTCTCTTTATCATTGGAATTGAATACCAAACCTTAATTGGTCTACCAAGGAGCTCCATCTGATCCTTTTTCACAGCATTTTCTAATGATTCTCTATCCATAAAGACTACATTACCATGACCCTTACAATTGCCAGTTGGTTTGTGGATAGGCAAATTCACTGACTCTATTTTGGAGCCCTTAAAAAACTCCCAGATATCACGGCTCTTAACTTCGTACGTAAGGTTAGTAATGACAACAGAATAAGGTCTCTTAACTTTGGGACGTCGATCCTTAAGCATGTTTTCAATTTTCCTTGGTTGTCTCTTACACGGTTCAACTTTCACACGTCTGTTCTTCCTGAATACAAGCAGAAACAAAAAAAAAACAAATTAATATGGTATTTAGTGTCATAAAGAATAAATTGATTGAGACATGGATAGTACTACACAACTTAAAGAAGAATCCTTACGTTATAATCCTCTCATGAAGAGCAAAAGCACAATTTGCCGCATGCTCTGTCTGAAACATATAACATTATAAGTTAAATGGTGACATTCTTACATTGAAGTAAAAAACAACAGCAGCCAATTTGAAAATACGCACCAAACAAATATATTTTCATATGGAAAAACAGATTTATGTGATCAGGATTCCATCCAACACAGAAAGTTCACGCTTAACACCCACAAGTACCAGGATAAAAACCAGGGTGACACAACTTTATGTATGCTGGCTAGGCTGTGACCTAAATAATCATCTATACATATAAGACCAATCACATGTCATTATTCCAACGATATATAAGTTCAAAACCTACAGTTTCTGGGAAGCAAATTTAAGACTGAGTCCACGAGGTGACTTTAACTATTCAATCCCCCAAAATTATATATTTTGATTTCTTCCATTTTCTAGCTCTCCAAGTTGTAAAGTTCCATTCAAAAGATACTTTACAACAAACAATAATAGAAAATAAAAGCAATCCAAAAACACAATAACAGAAATGAAAAATTACTACAATATATCTTAAAAGGGTAGCATGTAAGAAATGTTAGAAGCATAAGTTTCATTTGCACAAGGAGCGACAAGAAACCAACTTTGTTATTAAGAAAATGTAACAAAGGGCCTTCCATCTCATACTTTGCAATGCTGATGTAACCCTACGTATCAATAAGTGCAGAAAAAGATATTATCTCATCCAACACACCTGATGTACATGTCATTATATATAAGTTCAAAACCTACAGTTTCTGGGAAGCAAATTTAATACTCAGTCCACGAGGTGATTCTAACTAATCAATCCCCCAAAATCATATATTTTGATTTCTTCCATTTTCTGGCTCTCCAAGTCGTAAAGTTCCATCTGCCATCAAAAGATACTCAACACCAAACAATAACAGAAAAGAAAAGCAATCCAAAAACACAATAACAGAAATGAAAAATTAGTACTATGTATCTTAAAAGGATAGCATGTAAGAAACGTTAAAAGCATAAGTTTCATTTGCACAAGGAGCGACAAGAAACCAACTTTGTTATCAAGAAAATGTAAGCAAGGGCCTTCCATCTCATACTTTGCAATGCTGATGTAACCCTACATATCAATAACTGTAGAAAATGCTATTAGTTTATCCAGCACACCTGGTTTAGATGGATTGGCAAGGCCCAGCTAAAAGTCTCCTTGCTCCCACAAAACAGATCTTGTACATATAAACCTAATCACATGACATTATTCCAAATTTCTAAGTCACAAGGTTCTAGCTCACCGAGGATAAAATTCGGTTTAAGTTTGCCAATGGATAAAGTTCGGGAAAAAAATTGCCATTAAATTCGAACAGATAAAATAATAATAAATATAAAAATATTAATTGAAAAAAAAAAAAAGAAAAAAAAATACATAAAATTTTAAAACAAACCATTTAAAAAATTAAAAAATAATTTAAAATCTTAAAAAAATCATTTTAATATATAATTCAAAATATTAAAAAACAAATAACAACAAATGAAAAATAAAATAAAAATGAATAAAACTAAACTAAATAAAACACAACATTAAACACAAACCTTATTTGTCACAACTCCCTCCACGAACCACAGACGCAGCACGATACACATTAGCCTACCTAACTCCGTATGGGTCTGATCATCGCTTGGCCAGTTTCGTCTAAGATAAGCAATAGCTTGGTGGAAGGAGGGGATTGGTGCCTGCAGCCATGGTCCCTGCCTTTGTTTCCAGCTCGTGAGTCTCTGTTGGTCATGTAGCAAGATCAATCATCAGGGAGGGTTCGCAGTTACTTGGGTCACACAATCAATCGAGGAAGATGACCCCTTGCCTACCTGCCTGAGAGACATGACACAATACACGTGGCCCAAGAGTGCAGACGCCACACGATACAGAATCACAGACATGCGGCCAAAAGTGAAGAGGCTACAGCAGACAAACCCAATGAACTTCGACAATTTTGGCAAGTTTTCTGTGGCCGCTTAAAAATAGGCGAATTTCAAATTTTATTCCAAAAATCTGAGAACTTTGTGACACTGATATATAAGTTCATAACCTACATTTTCTGGGAAGCAAATTTAAGACTGATTCCACGAGGTGATTTCAACTATTCAATTCCCAAAAAATTTATATTTCGATTTCTTCCAATTTCATGCTCTCCAAGTTGTAAAGGTCCATCTGCCATAAAAACAAGACTTTACAACAAAACAATAATAGAACATGAAATTCATCCAAAAGGATAATAATAGAAACAAAAAATAACTATAATATATATGTCTAAGAGGGTACCATGTTAGAAAAGTTCGAAGCACAATTTTGTTTGCACGAGTGAAAAGAAACCCACTTTGTTGTAAGCAAGGGTCTTCCATTTCATACTTTGAAAAGCTTTAGTCTTTTAACTCAAGCAAGTAATCTATCTTGGTAGGATCAAAATTTAAGTTGCCACAACTTTATTTGCAAGAGTGAGCATTCTTTTAGTAAGTGGAACTGGTAATACTATCATATTCATTATTGTTAGTATTCATCTAAATTATGCAGTTCCTGCCATTAAGAGATGAACAGCATTACAATATCATATGTCCACCTTTTTTCTTGTAGCATAGTTAGGAATGCAAAACTATGCTTCTAACTTTTCTTACATGCTACAATCGCTGTTGCTTCTTCTACACACTGTAACATGGGTCCCTAAACAATGAGGCTCCATAAACATGTATAATCATGACAAAAGGATATGGTATTACGATGTTCAGATCTCTTAATGGCAGGTACTACATGTTGACCACGGAAAATCAGCTAAGTCCCCAAAGACTAAAGCATACAACAGGCGAAGACAGGTCAGCCCCAATAGCCGAGGAGTGGCGCGTGCAATCCAAACATATAACATGCACGCGCACCCAACATAGACTGCCAACACAACAAGGGCAAACTACTAGCTACTGTGTCGAAGTGCACTACATGACAAAACAGCACAATCCAGACACACAACCGTGTGAACCCAGGACCCGCAGTGCAGAATGCAGGGCATAAACAGCAGGAGTTAAGTCTGACAGCAAATCCTAACAAACAGTTGTGAAGCGACGGTGGTAGATGGCATCGAGCAGCACAATGCATTAATTGTCAGGTGGGGAGAACAGCGCAATAACTACAAGGTAGTTACAGTTGGTGGCAGAGAGAGCTCTTAGGAGCCTATAAAAGGCAGTCAAGGAGAGAAAGCAGGTTCGCAAAAAGAATAATGTTGCTACCCTAGATAGCTCTTGACATTACATACAGGCTGCCAAATTGTATGAAAGATGGAAAAAATACTGAGACAATAGCTAAGGATAGAGATAGGACTGGTAGTGGAAGAGGTAGCTTTGTAAGTGCCCTGTAATGCATAAACATCTATGTACTCCTAAATTGATAATCAATAAAGCTATCTAGTTAAATCTACGTTGGATTGTCTGAGTCTAGATGAACGCCTCTGCTGCTCAACTTAAGTTTGTTGGTCAATTGTTCCATAATGTCTTAGTTGTTTAGTATGAGTAGCCAGGCTAAAGCCTTTTGAATGATTGTTGTTACTACCATGTTAGGAGATAAGACCAGGGAACACTCTTAGTAATTACACCGCGAGTAGTGGCATGGGAGACCAAATGAATTCACTTACCACTGCACACAACTAACCCCGACGTACCCCGACCCCCCTCTCTGCACCTCAGGTAAGCGCGCAAGGATTCCTTTCGTGATATGCCAGCAAAAGGGATGTGTTGTTAAATGTTGGAAAGAGCAAAGGACCGACGCACTTGAGGCACAACCTACGTTGTTTGGATACCGGTACAGGTACGATTCGGGTACGCAGGTACGTCATTTTTCAAAAACCTTGATTTGGATACGTCATGGGTACGTCTCTATATATATATTTAAAAATATATATATATATATATATATAAATTTAAAAGAATTTTAAAATTAAAAATATTAAAAATAAAATTTAAATACTACCTAAAGATATAGTAAACTGTAAATTTAAAATAAAATATAAATTATAATATTAAAAATGTAAAAACTAAATAGTATTTAGTTTAAATTTTTAATATTATATTTTATTTTATTTTTAATAGTTATATTATATTAAATGAAAAATTTAAAATTAATTAATTTGATCCCGCTTTAAGTAGAAGGAAACATGGTTTCCCTCATCCTTTCAGTATTTCTTTCCCAACTCGAGTATCCGATTACGATCAAGCTCGTTGTTCCAAGTGCAACTCGTTAGATCGACCCAGCTCGGGCTCGAGTTGTGCAAATCGCACTGAAATGGCAACTCCGACAGCATTCCGAAGGTCCACTCCCAAAACCATCTGCAAAAGCATAAACCAAACTGGCAAAGGGCGGCTAGATCCAATAGTTTCGGAGAACAACTCCAGGAACAATCAGAAAAAGCCAAAATACATGTAATCAAGTCTGTTACTGGGTGGGTGAGTTGGGATTCGGGGCATCGACAATCCTAACCATAGTCACAAGGTTCGAGTTCGAAGAGAATAAAATTCGGTTCAAGTTCGTCAAAGAATAAAGTTCGAAAAAAAGTTCGCCATTAAATTCGAATCATTAAAATATATATATATAATTAAATATAAAATTTAATAACAATAAAAATTAAAATAAATAAATAAATAAATAAAAGATATTTTTTTAAAAAATCATAAACTTTATAAATAACAAATAAAACATTAAAACAATTAAAATATAATTACAAAACATAATACATATATATATATAAATTAAAAATTAAAATAAATAAATTATTCATTAAAAATAAATTGATAAAACATTAAAAAAAAATGAAAATGAAAAAAGTAAACGAAACTACAAAACTTAAAATAAAAAAATTTAAAATACATGCTTAAAAATAAATGTAAAATACAAATAAAAATTTATTTAAAAAACAAATTAAAAAATATAAAGATACAAATTTAAAACAAAAGAAAAAAATGTAAATAAAAATAAAGACCTACCTCCTGCTGGCTTTTGAGCTCCTCCCACTGCTTCGGCTGCCGACGTCAATGGCTGCCACAGACCTCTCACCGACACTCCACGCTCGCATGGCACATAGACCCACAAACGCAGACAAAAGCGCAGATCCAAAAATACGGCGAACCCTACGAACTTTGACGAATTTTTTTTTGCCGCATGAAAATCGGAGGATTTCGAATTTTTTGGATAAAATGCGGCGAACCTTGTGACTATGATCCTAACAATGGCCTCAAGCCAAAGCTCAAATCGATTAAGTTTTTAGGTTTTTTTTTTTTTTCCACTTTTTATGAGTTTTTTTTTTTTTTTTTTCGGATTTTCTGCCTGAAAATTTCGAGGACACCCCAAAAACATCCTGGGTACGCCCGGAGTCGTCCCGGAGGCGCCCGCCGACATGCCGGACGTTCCGGGCGTACCCAAGACGTCCCCGTGCCGGAGGCGCCTCCGAACAGGAGGCGTCGGGCCGGGGGGCGTACCCTTGCAACACAGGGCACAACTAGACTAGCACAACACTACATAATTTAGATGAATGCTAACATTGCAGAGTATGATAGTATCGTTAGTTCCACTTACTAAGGAAATGCTTACCTTTGCAAATAAAGTTATGTTATCTACAAGAAAGAAATTGTTCTTAACTAGCAATGAGAATTATCACTAGAAGATTATTACCTTTCATGAGATAAACTTATTATGCATAATATCTCCCTTTTACCTATTGGAACAATCTTATTTTTGCATACATTGTCCAACGACAATAATTTCCATCCCATGTCTTTAACCCGCTTTATTTTGCTAAATAGTACATAGAACACATCCTATATGTCAAGCTTGTAATAATTATGTGAGGTGTAGCGAATTCCAGTCTGCTATGTCCTTTATCAAAGAACTTACAACCAATTGCCAACTTATATATGAATGATATGTGTATATTCTCATACAAGATGGATTGATGATTCCCCATATAAGCTCATACAGCTAATATTCTTATCAATACAGGAAAAAACCTTGCTCCATGGATCTTCTTGCACTTCAGAAGAATATATTATTTTAGAATTTTGTACTCTAATCTGTCAAGGCTCACAAGGGATAATCAGTCATTTCATTATATATCGTCACGTATAATTGGCTAGTAGTCTTTCATTATGCACTGTCATTTCAATCTACGAAAAGGATGAGAACAGTGTGGATATAAAAGCTTATAAAAGAGTTATTCAAGTGAACAAGAAGAAAATAAAACACTCTCCCCTCCACCAAACCATCTGCAAATGCAAGTTCTTCTCTACCATGAAATTCTGATATCCTTGGGCTTGGAAGAAAACAAGATTTATCAGGTAAAAACTATTGAAAGTGAATTTGAGATTGTTAACCTCAACAAAGGAGATAATCTGCTTAATGGCCGTGATCAAAACATTCTAGATTATCTACTTCAGCAGGAGTCACACACAGTTGAAACAAGATAAATTGGGTCTTTTAGTGAAAAATGCTGGGTTTCAGCTTCTGTCAAATGACTGTGTTCTTGAATTAGATCAACTGATACCAGAGACTGACAACCTTCACACAAAAGACAAGCGTAACACCAAAGGAGATTTAATATTTTTGGGGAGAACCAAGTCAGATGAACTTCCCCAAGGATTAGGAGATGTACTGAATAACATTCGGAAACTTGTTGGTTCCAAACATGGTGCTACCATTGCAAATGAGGAAGGAATAGCTGGCATTGGCATTGATGATACAATTCTTGATCTCAACCTTTTTATTGCCTAAAAATTTTATAAAAAATGAAATGCTTTATGGCTGACACCCAATTGGGTAGGACAAACCCTCTTGGGGTATGCACAGAGGTAATATTATTGGACTTTTACCATTTTAAAGGCTTGGGCGATTCCTACTGCAATGTGTTGTAATCCACAGGTCATCAAGGTCACCTGCCTCCAGCTGCGTCAAGGAGTATTCCCTGCCAGAGAAATCCTTTGCAGCTGAGTTCAAACTTTGTCACCTTATTAAGTGCAGGCTTGCATTTTTTCCCTGAGCTTCACCAGCTCACAATATTAAGCTTAAACCTCTGATGAAGTCAGGTTTCTTCTATCTATATCACTACAATGGTTGCTATTAAAAAAATTATAACGTAAACACTAATAGGCTGTTTAAGTCCACTTTCTCCTTTTACTGAACTTGGACTTTTTGACCTCAACAAGCAAGTAAAGATCCCCTATACTATGTAAAAAATTCAATTATAATACAGTTCTTTATTTTCTCAAATTGTGTGCAAGTGATGACTACAAGGAGGATTAAACCACTTACACCATACGAAAATCTTTTCCAATTGAGATACAGGGCTTTAAGGTGCAACTCCCCAGGTCAATGTGCTAGTATCCTCCCTCTCTCTGGCTCTAACATCACCACCGGTTTCAGGTCAATCAAATTCAGATCTCTCTAACTTGTGGTTGGTGTCTATGTGATGTCCTTAATTTACAAGCTGTTTACTAGTCAGATATCCCTATCATGAGAGTAAGTTTCACATTGATGCTCCTTAAAGCAAAACACTAAACCCTAAACCCAAAACTCATTTGAGAAAACCAGAAAACAGAGGGATGCAAAAAACTTATGCAGTCTATTGCTTTGCGATGTAACATTAGTAGGGAAAAACTATAATAATTTGATCTAGATTCAAACCCTTATCCCCAAAATAGCATAACAGCCCATAACCCCATGGACATGTGGCAAGATTATGATGTAATGAATACCAAGAATGTGATCCAGGTTTGATAGGTAGCACTACCCAGGTATACTTAAGAATGTGGCTTAAGATTACTTCAACCAAATTTAAAGGTAATCTATTACCTCACCCAAGATATATCTAGAAAAATTAAACATAAACATATGGGTAGAGTCCAACTTGACACATCTTAAAAACATTTGAATGTAACGCAAGATTACTTTATGAATTTAAGTCGTGAACCATAATTCAAAAACCTAAAACCAAAAATGGAAATACAGAATACATCTGCATACTCAATTGCAATGTGGTGTAATGGTAACAGAGTCACTAAGAGTGTGACCTATAATCAAATCCCTCTCACCACAACAGCATAGTTGAGAGCCCCAGCATATATATCGATATTGTGGTGCAACAAATATAATACAACAATGACATAGCCCATAGCCCCACAGGCACATGGCTAGATTGTGGTGTAACCCCTGTTGCAAGAAATGTGTTGACCTCTCTACGTTTTGCACTTTAACGTGTGGAAACGCACACACAACGGCAACAATGTTTTTAACAGGTGTTTAGCCATCACTTAGGGTTTGAACAGCATTTCTCCTGTCGCCCAGGTCAGCAACGCAGAACCACATCAATAAAACGTAGATACAGTCAAAATATAACGCAATTAATGCAGGGTATATCAGGTATATATATTTTAAAACTTTTAGTTATCCGCTATATCACCGTTCGTTAGCTTGTCACATTTTGTAAATGAAAGAAAAATAAGTATTTAAAAAAATCCGTGATGAGTGGTGTGCAATATGCAGTGTGCATGTGCCGTGTGGTATGGTGATTAATTTTTAAAATTTTAATAGCGTGATATGATTGGCCCTTGCTTCTTTGAAAAAAATCAAATAAATTGAATTTTTAAAAGATCCAGACTTTGTATGTAAACTTTAGATTTAATTTTGATAATTTTATAAGTATATTTTTATTATTATTAATTTAGATAATTTTGTTATATGTTTTACTAATTAATATTTTTAAACTAATTTTTAATTGAATTTAAATAATAAAATATTATATGAGAAGTTTTTTTCATGTTTATTATTAAAATTTTATTAAATGTATTTCTTTTTTAAAAATTTATATAATTTTTTAACTTAAGAAAAATAATTTAAAATATTAAAAAATAAGATGAAATATTAAAATATTAAATATTTCAACTTTAAAATGAATTTCAAAGAATAAAATTAAATTAAAAAAAACTTAATTCCAAAATCTAAATCTTCATTAAATATGATTCTCTACTATTTTATTCATATTTATTGTATAATCATATTCAAAGGCTATAACAAAAGAAATTTCAAAAGAGAATTAGGTAATTTGTAAGAGACTACATGTCCGAGAAAGACGGACAATTATATTCAAGAAGATACTTGAAGCTAATTTTCAAGTCTTTTTTTTTTAAATTTATTTTCCTTGTAAAATTTCATGCAGATTATTCTTTTTTTTTTTTTCTTCTTCAATTTTTTATTTTTCTAAATTGATATTATTTATTTTTGTTTAGATCCAAATGAATGTTTACTCTTCAATCTCCAACATTCCAGAGTATAGTACAACTAAATAAGAATTTGAGAAGAAATGATAGAAGTGTGTAACTATAATTAGTGGTTTTTTAAGGGGAAACTATAGTAGTTCTGGAAGCAAGACATAGAAGTTGAATGTTTTAACCATGTTTATAGTTGAATTATAATGACCTTAAATACACACACACCTAATCCGTTTTTTATGCGCAACCTCTTCCAATCTCGTTTCTCATCACATTTACGTTTCCGTCACGTTTCTCCGTTTCTTGTTTCTTGTTTCTTGCAACATAAGGTGTAACCAATATGATCCAGGTTTAATGAGTAGATTGTACACAACCCATGCTTAAATCTTAAGAACAGGTAAGTGAATTTTGAACAACTTACGCAAATTTTAGACTCTTTAAGTTTTCTGAGCATTTCCAGTTGCAAGTTGACTGTCATGAGGCACAAGAAATTGCCGAGTCCAATGCAAGTGACATTTATTGCATTTGAACCATTACTACATTTGCAACATTAGCAATGTGCATGACTGAAGAATCAATTAAAATTTGTGGGAACTTTGTAAATTTCACACGAACATGCACAGGAGCATGCAGACACACATGTAGGTGCATGTACATAAGTTTTTATGTCCACCCTCTTTGTGGAGGCAAAAATTGGAGAGAATAGAGAACTTTCAAACAATAATTACTAGGAGACGGTGCACCCTTGATGCACACGGTGGAAGATTTGTTGGAACCGATTAGCTAAAATTAGTAATGTGTAACCACTTAGCTGTTTGAGTGGACTTGTTCAGCGTAGCTGGCAGTAAGCTGGCTATGATAGTCTTAATTTAGTTAATAAACTCGTAACATTTAGGGCAGTTAGCTGCCGTAGAAGCTTGGGCTTTAGATAGGGTCCTTTATTTTAATTGTGTTGAGGACTGCATGCAGGGGAGGGGAAGTAATACATAGAAAGGAGCGCAGCCATTTGCTGGGAGGACTACTGTGTGTTGAAAGTGGACTGTCAGCCCCTATTCAGTGAAGCTGCCCTGTTTTGTGATGGATATTTTTTACAATAGATTATAATGAAGAAGACTGTTGTTTCTGTTTGATACCTGCCTCTCATCTATTTCTGCTATTTTTTCATTTAAACATTCAGATTGCAGGTATTTTGTTTTGTACTGCAAGTTGTTGCAGGTGTGTGGTCTGCATCAGTTGGTATCAGAGCACCATGGCCCAAAGGGGGTTTCAGATGAACTGGGCAAAAAAAGGCAGGAGGAATGCAAGGCATAGGAGAAATGTTGAAGATGAATTACTCAAAAGGCTAGAAGCCCTTGAGGCTACTTTGATACATGAGGACTTTGAAGAAGAACCAAAGTTCAAAGGGCTCGAGTTGGAGCCATAGACCCCATGGAAAGGCTCATTGAAGCTGTAGCCAAACAAGGAGCCAGAGTTAAGGTTAAAGTCCCTGATTGGAAACGATTCAAGAGGTAGAGAAATACTTTGAGATGGAAGGAACTGAGGAACTTGATCCACAAAGGGTCAAAGTTACTGCATCAAAAATGAAGTCTCATGCTACTCTATGGTGGGAGAATCTCTAGAATGTTAGAAGAAGACAAGGGAAAGAGAAAATCCAAATGTGGCCAAAGATGCTAAAACATTTGAAACCTAAGTTTATGCCCTCTGATTATCAGCAAAATCTTTTTCGGGAATTTCAAAATCTAAGGCAAAAAGAGTCGCAATAGAAGCTTATACTAAGCAATTCCTGAGGCTGCAAATTAGGACCGATTTGCAAGAAGATGATGAGCATGCAGCAGCTAGATACATCAATGGGCTTAGATTTCAACTCCAAGATGAGTTGGCCCTGCTCAAAGTGAACACCGTGGATGAGGCATATCAATTTGCTTTGAAAGCAAAGGAAAATTTGAACAGATGAGGTAAATTGGTAACCAAAAGGGGTGGCAGCAATTTGAATAGAGGAAGAGGAAGTTCCTCTAACTCCACAAGGGATGAAGAGCTAGAGAAAGGTAAGGAACCAAAGACTGACTTCGGTGGAAGACGTGCTTTTAGAGGTAGAGGTAGAGGCCAACAAAGGTTTGGATGTTGGAGACCCGTGAAGTGCTATACTTGTGGTGGACCTCATAAAGAAGCCGACTGTCTTGAAAACCCTAGATTTACCAATGGAGTCATGATGGCTCAGGAGGAACCCCAAGTAGAAAAAATTGAAGCCGAGATTGGAGAGAACTTGATGCTGCAAAAAACCTTAATAGCAAGAGACCAAGAGCCCCCGAACGGATTGGAGAAAAAAGAGTGTGTTTCAAACAAAATGCAAGTGCAAAGAGAAAGTGTGCAAGGTAATTGTAGATGGAGGATCTACTGATAATCTGGTAAGTACAAAAATGTTGCAAAAATTGCAACTTACTTGCATTTCAAAATCGAATCCTTATAAAATATCTTGGTTGAAAAAGGATCATAGTGTACTTGTAAATCAATCCTGTCTTATTCATTTCAAAATTGGTCCTTATGAAGACAAAGTATTATGTGATGTAATGCCAATGGATGCTTGTCATTTGCTGTTGAGAAGGCCCTGACAATGTGATAGAGGAGTAATCCATCATGGAAAAGAGAACACTTATGAAGTACAACATGGAGGAAAGAAGCATCTTTTAAAACCATGGAAAGAGGAAAGGGCATCTGAAATCTCTCTACTATCAATGAGCTATAAAAAATTCTGCAAACAAACTAAAGGAACAATTTGTTATCTTTTATGCCCTAGAGAATAAAAGAGGCATGAAGAGAAACGCCCACAAGAAGTGCAGAAATTATTAGCAAAGTATTCTGAGGTAACCCCAAAAGAATTACCAATGGGCTTGCCTCCCTCACGAAGCATTACCCACCATATTGATTTAGTGCCAGGATCAAAGCTTCCTAATCAAACTGCATACCAATTAGCTCCGCAAAAAAATGAGGAAATGAGAAGACAAGTATTCATAAGGGAGAGCATAAGTCCATGTGCCACACCAGCGCTACTATCACCAAAGAAAGGAGGAAAATGGAGAATGTGTGTGGACTCCCAAGCTATCAACAAGATCATAGTAAAGTGCCGATATCCATTACCTAGGATGCATGACATATTAGATTGTTTGGTAGGTGCAAAAATCTTCTCCAAAATGGATTTGACGAGTGGTTACCATCAGATCTGAATCCGAGAAGGAGATGAATGGAAAACGGCCTTTAAGACCAAGGATGGTTTGTACGAGTGGTTGGTGATGCCGTTCGGCATGTCTAATGCTCCCGCCACTTTTATGTGAACTATGAACCAGGTATTTAGACCATACATTGGAAAATTTGTCATAGTTTATTTTGATGACATTGATTTTTAGTAAAGATCTGGAAAATCATTTGGACCATTTGAAGAGAGTGTTTGATACCCTTAGAATGGAAAGGTTGTTTGTCAATCTTGAGAAGAGTGAATTTGTGGGGAAACGTTGGTAATCTTGGGTAGTGTGATTTCAACAAATGGAGCGAGCATGGACGAGAAAAGATTAAGGCTATACTTGAATGGCCTATCCCTCAAAACATAACAGAGGTAAGGAGCTATCATGGATTAGTAAACTTTTATAAGAGATTTATTAGAAATTTCAGCGGTATAAGTGCTCCATTAACCGATTGTACAAAGGGGTAGTCCTTTTCTTCGACTCAAGCCACTGAAAGAAATTTTGAACAACTTAAAAAGAAGGTGACGAAAGCTCCAATTCTTGCTTTACCAGACTTTGAAAAGATTTTTACTGTTGAGTGTGATGCTTCAACGGCTGCAATCGGAGGACTGTTGAGCCAAGAAGGCAAACCAATGGCCTATTTTAGTGAAAAGCTAAATGATGCAAAAAAAGGTATGGCACTTATGATAAGGAATTGTATGCTATTGTTAAGACATTGAATCAATGGAGGCACTATCTTTGCATAGAGAATTTGTTTTGTTGACAGACAATCAAGCATTACTGTATATAAATTCTCAAGCCAAGTTATCGCATAAGCACACCAAATGGGTCTCATTTTTGTAGAGTTATACATTTGTGGTGCAACATGTGAGTGGAAAAACTAATATTGCGGCAGATGCTTTAAGTAGGAGGCGTCACTTACTTGTTGCTATGACTAATGAAGTTGTTGGGTTTGAAGAAATAAAGAATGAATATGTAGTCGATCCAAATTTCAGCAAAGCTACTATTGGTACTCTAAACAATCCAGCAGTTGTGTGTGGGGAATCTTATGATGACTACTTGTTTACGGATGGATTTTTATTTAAGGGACTCCAACTTTGTATTCCTAGTGGGTCTAGGAGGGAACAACTGATTAGAGAAGTGCATTCAAATGGCTTGGGAGGTCATTTTGGTAGAGACAAGACTTACACCTTGGTAAGTGACAAGTTCTTTTGGTCTCAGATGAGGAAGGATATTAATAAATTTGTTTCTACTTGCAGAATTTGTCAAGTGTCTAAAGGCGGGCAGCAAAACGCTGGGTTGAATAAACCTTAACCAGTACCTGAAGTACCATGGATTGAAATTTCAATGGATTTTGTCTTGGGATTGCCTCGTACTCAAAGAGGTAATGATTCCATCTTGGTTGTGGTGGACCGATTCTCTAAAATGGCCCACTTCATTCCGTGCAAGAAGACTGTTGATGCAAGTACGATTGTTGATCTCTTCTTTAAAGAGATTATATGCTTACATGGACTGCCCAAGACTATCACAAGTGACCGTAATACAAAGTTTCTTAGTCAATTTTGGAGAACTTTGTAGAGATAGCTTGACAGTATATTGCAATATAGTTCAGCCTATCACCCTCAGACAGATGAGCAGACGGAGGTGGTGAATAGAAGCTTGGGAAATTTGCTGAGATGTTTAGTTGGGGACAGCCCAACACAATGGGACTTAGTCTTGTCACAAGTAGAATTTGTTTCAATTCCAGCATCAACAGGTCTACAGGTAAATCTCCTTTTCATATTTATTTGGGAAACAATCCAAAAGGTGTAGTGGATTTAATTGATCTTCCTGTGGGGAAATGAAATAGCCAAGATGCAGAGGACTTTGTGAAACATATATATGAAGTGCAAGAACAAGTTAGGCAAAGGCTGCAAGTGACAAACCAACAGTATAAAAGTCATGCAGACTTGCATCGGAGAAAAAAGGTATACCAAGAAGGTGAGCTAGTCATGGTGTACCTGCATAAAGAAAGATTTTCTCAAGGCACGTACAATAAACTAAAGCCAAAGAATATTGGTCCTCGCAAGATTCTCAAAAGGATTAATGAGAACGCATATTTGATAGACTTGACAGAGGAGTTTGACATCAGTTCTATTTTCAATGTTGCGGATCTTTATTCCTATCATGCAGGCCCGGAAGAAGTTCAAGATGAGAGTGGAGTTGAAGAGTGGGCCAAGCATTTGCCAAAGAAAAAGTGGGAGCAGATTGAGAAGTTAGTGGACAACAAGATTACTGCTACAAGGGCCAAGAATTATAAGATGTATTTAGTGAAGTGAAAGGGATTACCTGATTCCGAGAATACTTGGATCACAGAAGAGGAACTTGTGAAGATAACAAAACTAGATGCAGCTGAACCAGGAGGTTCAGAATTTTTTTAAAGGGGAGAATGATGCACACCGTGGAGAATTTGTTAGAACCGATTGGCTAAAATTAGTAATGTGTAACCACTTAGCTGTTTGAGTGGGCTTGTTAAGCGTAGCTGGCAGATAGCTGGCTATGATGGTCTTAATTTAGTTAATAAACTCCTAACATTGAGGGCAGTTAACTGCCATAGAAGCTTGGGCTTTAGATAGGGTTCTTTATTTTAATTGTGTTGAGGACTGCATGTGGGGGAGAGGAAGCAATACACAGAAAGGAGCGCAGCCATTAGCCAGGAGGACTACTGTGTGTTCAAAGTGGACTGTCAGTCCCTATTCAGTGAAGCTGCCCTGTTTTGTGATGGATATTTCTTACAATAGATTATAGAATTAATAAAGAAGACTGCTGTTTTTGTTTGATCCCTTCCTCTCATCTATTTCTGCTGTTTTTTCATTTAAACATTCAGATTGCAGGTATTTTGATTTGTACTGCAAGTTGTTTCAGGTGTGTGGTCTGCATCAACCCTGCAGAAAAGACACCAACAATGTTCCGACCACATCTCATACATGTAGCTATTGCTGTGGTAACCGATAAAAATCAATATGTCTATATGTCCTTTCACGTCGTGGTTGTCCTCACCCTTCCTATTTGTCATTTCTGGCAACCATATTAAATCCTAAATCTGAACTCTGAATCCTAAACCCTAGCCCTAAACAATAACCCTAAACACTAAATCAAATTTATTAAGCAAAAAAAAAAACATGCACATAATTCAAAATAAAAAAAGAGCAAAAAACTAAAGTCTAACCTCAAATTTGACAAAGGCTTGCCCCCGCAAGTCATCTTTAAGAACCCAGTTAATGATCCCACAGCGCTTAAAAAACTCTCGTATGTCATTTTCCGTCGTTTGGTAAGGTAACCCTTTAACAAAAATTATCTCATTGCAATTAATTGTAGCAGCTTGCTCTGGTTTGTAGTCATCCACAATGGACCCATTTTGTGAAGCTTGTTTATTTTCGACACCATTACCATTGGATGCATTTTCTTCAACAGAAATCGGATTTTGTTCAAACACATTAGACCCTATTGGCATAGCCTGTTCATTTTCACCGCCATTACCTTTGGAGGCATTTCCTTCAACGAAAACAGGTTCCTGTTCAACCACACTCGATCCAACTTGCAGATCTTGTTTATTTTCATCACCCTTACCATCAGAGACATCTTCTTCAACAGAAACAGGATCCTCTGGTTTATTCTTACCATTAGAGACATTTTCTTCAGCAGAAAAAGGTTCCTCTGATTTATTCTTACCATTAGAGGCATTTCTTTCGACAGAAAGAGGTTCCTCTGGTTTATTGTTACCATTAGAGGCATCTTCTTCAGCAGAAACAGTATCCTCTGGTTTATTCTTACCATTAGAGACATCTTCTTCAACAGAAACAGGTTCCTCTGGATTATTCTTACCATTAGAGACATTTTCTTCAACAGAAACAGGTTCCTCTGGATTATTCTTACCATTAGAGGCATTTCTTTCTACAGAAACAGTTTCCTCTGGTTTATTGTTACCATTAGAGGTATCTTTTTCAACAGAAACAGATTCCTCGGGGTTATTCTTACCTTTAGAGGCGTTTTCTTCAACAGAAACAGGTTTCTCTGATTTAATCTTCTTGCTCACCTGTAGTTTATTCTTCTTTCCCATTTTGTGCTTCCCTAATAGCATAGCTTGTTCTATTTCACCGCCATTACCTTTGGAGGCATGTCCTTCAAAGGAAACAAGTTTTTGTTCAACCACACTCCATCCAACTTGCAGATCCTGTTTAATTTCATCACCCTTACCATCAGAGGCATTTTCTTCAACAGAAACAAGTTCCTCTGGATTATTCTTACCATTAGAGACGTTTTCCTCAACAGAAACAGGTTCCTCTGATTTATTCTTACCATTAGAGGTATTTATTTCGACAGAAACAGGTTCCGCATTAGAGGGATCTTTCTCAACAGAAACAGATTCCTCTGGGTTATTCTTACCTTTAGAGGCGTTTTCTTCAACAGAAACAGGTTTCTCCGATTTAATCTTCTTACTCATCTGTCGTTTATTCTTCTTTCCCATTTTGTGCTTCCCTAATAGCATAGCTTGTTCATTTTCACTGCCATTACCTTTGGAGGCATTTCCTTCAACGGAAACAGGTTTCTGTTCAACCACACTCGATCCAACTTGCAGATCCTGTTTAATTTCATCACCCTTACCATCAGAGGCATTTTCTTCAACAGAAAAAGGTTCCTCTGGCATATTCTTACCATTAGAGACATTTTCTTCAACAGAAACAGGTTTCTCTGGTTTATTCTTACCATTAGAGGCATTTCTTTCGACAGAAACAGGTTCCCCATTAGAGGCATCTTTCTCAACAGAAAGAGATTCCTCTGGGTTATTCTTACCTTTAGAGGCATTTTCTTCAACAGAAACATGTTTCTCTGATTTAATCTTCTTACTCATCTGTCGTTTATCCTTCTTTTCAATTTTCCGCTTGCCTAATCGCAAAGCTTGTTCATTTTCACCATCATTACCTTTGGAGGCATTTCCTTCAACGGAAACAGGTTTCTGTTCAGCCACACTCGATCCATCATGCAGATCTTGTTTATTTTCGTCACCCTTACCATCAGAGGCATTTTCTTCAACAGAAAAAGGTTCCTCTGGCATATTCTTACCATTAGAGACATTTTCTTCAACAGAAACAGGCTCCTCTGGTTTATTCTTACCATTAGACGCATTTCTTTCGACAGAAACAGGTTCCCCATTAGAGGCATCTTTCTCAACAGAAAGAGATTCCTCTGGGTTATTCTTACCTTTAGAGGCATTTTCTTCAACAGAAACATGTTTCTCTGATTTAATCTTCTTACTCATCCGTCGTTTATCCTTCTTTTCAATTTTGCGCTTGCCTAATCGCATAGCTTGTTCATTTTCACCATCATTACCTTTGGAGGCATTTCCTTCAACGGAAACAGGTTTCTGTTCAGCCACACTCGATCCAACATGCAGATCTTGTTTATTTTCATCACCCTTAACATCAGAGGCATTTTCCTCAACAGAAATAGGTTCCTCTGGCCTATTCTTACCATTAGAGACATTTTCATCAACAGAAAAAGGTTCTTCTGGCTTATTCTTACCATTAGAGGTATTTCTTTCAACAGAAACAGGTTCCCCTGCTTTATTCTTACCATTAGAAGCATTTATTTCGACAGAAAGAGGCTCCTCTGGTTTATTCTTACCATCAAAAGCATCATTTTCCACAGAAACAAGTTCCTCTAGGTTATGCTTACCTTCAGAGGCATTTTCTTCGACAGAAACAGCTTTCTCTGATTTAATCTTCTTATTCATCTGTTCGGTGTGACCTGCTCGACGGCGCTTATTCTTCTTTCCCATCTTGCAGTTGCCTCTGCTCAATCTCAGTCCCAACCACATCATTGTGATGCTTCGTCGGCGTAAACTATCAACTTATAAACCCTAATTCCTCAGTCCCAGGGTTGTAATATAGATCGTATGAAAGGAGGTATCTTATATTTTTAAATAAATAACGGGGTTCATTTTGGGCTAAACGGGAAAATATTTTGTGAGAAAAAAAAATAATAATACATTTTATTTTCTAAATTAAAAATAAGTATTTAATTAGAAGACAATTGCTAGTGTAATTTGTTCTTTTTCGAAAATTTGTAACGAAATGTTGGTCTAAATTTGTTTTTTTCATGGTTTTTGTCAATTTAATTGTGTCCCCTACTTCATTGTCTCTCTTCCCTCTTATTTTCTTTGTTTCTAGTGGTTTAGTGTACATTTATAGGACCCAGAGTAAGTATCTAGGGTGTGGAGTCTTTTTCCCTATTAGGGTTCCTCGGGGGTTTATCTTTCCATCTTGTCCATTTTTTTGTTTTTTTGATGTTAGTTTGCTCCTTTAATTCCAAATTGTAGTTAATAGGGTTGTAATTTGAATTCAAGAAGTCTATAAATACATAGGTACATGTATACATTTAAGATCGATGCATTCATTATAGCATTGAAGTTCATGGGAGTGACATATTGCGTCACATTGGGCTACCTTGTTAAATCATCATTGCATTATTTTTGATATTGTATATCGTTGAGGGGCTTGATAAGTTTGTTGACCTTAAACATAAGTTTGAAAACAAAAAACATTTTTCTTATCATTTGTAGGTTTAGTTACCCTATTAGGGCTTCAAGGAGAAATGTAATTTCCTAGTGATCAATGTGAAGTTTCATAGTATTGATAGAGGTTTTTGGAGCTATGGCCCTGATGAATGCAATCATCAAATATTTTTTTCATGTGTGTCATTACCATAAAAGTGTTGTTTATGGTTCTATGGCACAAGAACATGGAGTGTATGGTTATGGGGATGTTGTCTATTCACAACAAGTTTTTAGAGTTCTTGTTGTCTTATCGCAAAACACTAATTTATGTTGTCATATTTTGACAATTGTCTTCTAATCTCCCATAAAATCCATGTATTCTTTTAAACCCTCTTTAACATTTATTCCCTAGATTTGGATTGATTAATTACATCTGAGTTATTGCTTTGCATATGATTAAGTCCATTTAAAATTTTATGGATACTTATGTTGCATTTTGACGTGAAACCCGTTTATTCATAAAATATTTTGGTGACTCTGCATTGTTTGACTTGGTTTTTTATTTTTCTATGGTTAGATCTTACTTTATTTGTGGTAGATCTTATTTTCATAGGGAAAATCTAAAATTTCTAAGGTTTATCCATTGCATTCTCTAAAATATATTAACCTTAGCTCCTTTATGTGTTATTCCAAACCCTGGATTAATTTTCCCTGAATATTTTTCAAACCCTAGGGCATATGTATGGTGTGTATACAGTGTATATGTTCAATAATTAATCTCCTCTTATTCCATAAAAATTCATGAGATCGAATATCCCAACTAGAAAGAGTACAAGGATGAATTGTGACCTTATTGATTTTATTAAAAATCCTCTATTTAATTATAGATCTTTCTTGACAAAAAAAATGAAATATGAAAATGCAGTTAATGTTACTCCAACAATCATGCATCTGAGTTGGCCTAATGGTGAAGAACATGTGTTCCCAAAAGGTAGGTCACAGTTTTAATCCTACAGGGGGTAAGGTATGCACACCTTCATAAAAAGTATCCACATGCAATGGGTTAACTAGCTCAGTGTTCAATGCAACAAGGGTTGGCACGTGGCTTGAAACCTATGTTCAATGCAATGAGGCAAGTCCACAATCCATGGCTAGGGATACTATTCACCATTGATTTAGACATTTCGGTTATAAAAATGTCAATACCCAACATTTTGACTGATGAGATGTGGGTGAGTTGGTAAAGTGACTTGGTTGCTTCAAGCACCACCCTGATTCAAATCTCAGTTTGGTGTCAGAGATTGATTGTGGTTGATCGTTGGTATTCTTGGATTGATTATGGTCATTGATGGTATTCTCGAGCTAGTTATGGTCATTTGTTTGTATTCTCAAGCCTGTTATGGCCATTTGTTTGTATTCTCAGGCCTGGTATGGCCATTCGTTGGTAATTTTGGTACTTGTGGTAGATGATCACTTAGGAATCTAAGCCCCTGATTGTGTTCCAGACCAGTTGGAGCTCCAATCAAAAACATATACGGTAAGGTTCCTACCAAAACCAATAACTATCAAAAAAATATTACTCCAATAATTATGTTATATGTTGCAAGTGATAACGATGTGTCTTTGAATGATAATAGTGTGAATGAATTTCAAATTGATGATACATGTGAAATAGATCATGATCAACAATCCCACGTACTCGAGCAAAAAAAGGTTGAAAATCTTGTACGTTATAGGGAACATCTTGTGACAAACCCTAGTGAGATTACTAAATTAATGTATGTTTTGAAAAATGTTATAAGCAAAACCCTGGTCAAGAGGCTCAAGATGGATTCAAGGTGCAAGATATATTTTATAAGGTAGATAATGGATATATGAGTTCTCATAATATAGATCAGTTACTTGCCTCATGTAAGGGGGCCTAGTAATGTAGTCATCTCTAAAAGTTCTTTTGAACTTGCTCCTCCTTGTTTTTTTATTACTTCTAATATCATTAGTGCTTCTTCTTCTTCTCAAAAGTATATGGTTGCCTCTCAAGTTCTTCAAAATCCCCAATATGTTTCCCAAAATCCTCTTGTTTACTCATCGCTTGCTTCTAATGTTCTCAAATTTCTTCCAATACCATTAACCTTTCTCTTATTTATTTTGTTTCGATATATTATCTCCTTCACCTTTTATTCCAAATTTGCAAATAACCACTACGATACATACATTATGACTTGAAAAATCATATTATGGATCTTTTTCAAAGGTGACAAAAGCCAAAAAATAAAGTCACTTGTAATGATATTATTCTTAACTCCTTGGCTTATGAAATGTTTGCATACCCATTTCCAATAGGACTTGCAGCTCCAAATTTTGAATTGTTTGATTGAAAATGAGACCCTTCTTATCATATTGGAGCTTTATATGCTTCTTTCTTATATTTAGTCCATAATGATAAATTTTTAGTTAAGCAATTGACAAGGTGTTTGAAGGTTTATGCACTTGATTGATTTTGCTCTTTAATGTATGGATCAGTACATTATTTTACAACATCAATTTATTTTGTATCCTATTGTTGAACTAATATTGGTATGAAAGTTACATTTGCATAGATATCTAAAATCAATCAAGGGTCAAATGATATAATTAGCGAGTGTGTTCTTAAATATAAGGCCATGGTTACAAAGATGACTCGTCAGCTAGTAGATAGTGAACTTCAAAGTATCTTTGCTCATAGCTTGCTTTTAAACATTAAATACAAAGTGGTTTTCAACACTAACCATTATTTCAATGAGCTTTTTCATACAATTAAATACTTTAATGTCAAACTTTTAGAGGAAAATGTGCTTAAGTATGGATCCAATACCCCAACTTTTAATGGTGCCAAATTTTTAACTAAGACAAATTTCAAAACTAGAAGTAATGAGTATGTTTTTAAACCTAAGAGTGATGCTAAAAATGTGGCCAATGTTGTAGAACCACCACCTGATAGGCTCATATTATCTCAATAGAGGTAGCATATACAATTTACAAGGCTAAGTGAAAGTCCACATAATATGTTGGAAATATTGATCAAGTGTGATATGATTACTTTGCATCTCATTATAGAATTGGATCCTTCAAAGCCATTACCTAAGAATTTTAATGCATAAGCATTTTGTAATTACCACATAATTATAGTACATTCTTCAAATAGATGCATAACCTTGAAACATAAGATATAAGACCTCAACAATGACAAGCAAATTCAAGTGGAAGGAACAAATAAATTTTTGAATGAATCAGTGGCTCTACCAAATTAACACTTAAAAATATTTACCAACCTTCTTCTAAATAATTGTACTCAACCAAAAGATCAAATAATGTTCATATAATAGATAAACAAGATATAATTGAAACACCAAAAGGTTCTAATTCTTAATTCACTTCACGCATTTATTGGTGTAGTTTGTACAATTACAAGGAAGACGAGCACTCCTCATTATTATATTTCATGATAGTGAGAACCTGATGTGGGAACATCTTGAGATGATGTGAAATATTACATCAACCAAAAATATTTAGTAGCATGTCATGGTGAATTTGTCAGTGTGTTTTTCCCTTGTATTATAGAGGTTAATTATCAT
This sequence comes from Torreya grandis, assembly GCA_037957365.1. Lineage (NCBI taxonomy): Eukaryota > Viridiplantae > Streptophyta > Pinopsida > Cupressales > Taxaceae > Torreya > Torreya grandis. Next base: position 5,149,648 of record JARHVA010000384.1, read on the forward strand.
AATCTTTGTAAAACTTCTAAACTTGAACAAACTCTGAGGACCAAAGAGAAATTGATTTTAGTTATTAAACATGGCTAAAATTGATCATTTATTGTATAATGATGAAATCAACAATATCTACAAGGGGAGGTGTAAAATTATTGGTTGTGAAACCACCCCAATAGTTTTGTAACCGTTGTGTTGCATTAGGCAGTGGCTTTTACTATGTCAATTTTATAATAAGAGAAATGATCAGATACTTTTGATCTTCTCATCTCGGGTGTTTCAAGAAATGAGTGTCTTCAAAGAGATGGTAGGAAGATGTAAAGGAAGTGTATTCTTTTCTTTTTGAGGGCTTTTTTCTTTTGGGGGAGATGTTCACACATGAGATATTGGAATCAATATCAATTTTTGGATCCCATGTTCTTAATTCTTGGACATTTTTATTGGCTCCTAAAACTAGACCACTTTTATAGATTTTGTAATGCTATTTACAAAAATAAATTATTTTTTCTCCTTTATAGTTTTTTTAATGATGGTTTACTTCACCTGTTAAGATAAGGTGTCATTCATTTGTCCCCTATTCGATATTGCACTATTTGTTATTAGAGTTGGTATTGGAGTCTAGTTGAAGAGTATATCCCACTATGATAGCTATAATTTTAGAACATATGAAAGCAAAAAAATCAAATGAACAATTAACTTCTTATTCTAAAACTAAATTAAAACTTCAGTTAGAGCTATTAAATCAGAAAAAACAAAGCAAACATACTTACAATGTACCATCTTACCAATAATGTAAATCACCTTCTCCATTGACGAACTTTGATTTGCTTTTATAATGTGATATGTGGATGCTCAATTCATTCTCCAAGGCAAAATGATTTCAACAACACATGGATGTAATTTATTGTTTTTTTATGAATGCATGATAACACTTTAATTTATAGACTTTTAGGTGAGAAGATGGACAATTGGGATAAATATAGGTTTATTGAATTATGTTAATTTTGGACGATTGGATTTGAGCCCTCATCCATGTGGAAGAGACCAATCCTTTATGTGTTTGAGAGAAAAGGGGAAAGTTAATTGGTAGTTGAAAGTTTATTATGCATGAATCATGGTAATTGGATGACTCACCAAGTTGGTTGAAAGGTTCAATGATGACTCAAAAATTAGTTGATGAAGTTAAGGAGGTGGTTGAATGACTCAACACTTGGTTGAGAGAAGCATGGAAGATGTTTGGTGACTTTAAAATTTCATATTTTAATTAGTTTTGTGAAATATGTTGACAGAGGGTAGGTTGGTGTTGGAGGAGGTCAGGCACCTATTTTGATAGCAAACTCCCCTATTAGGATAGGAATTGTGATTGTGACAATAGCCAGAGCTAATATTCAGTATCAAATGGGTCCATATCAATCAATGATGGTGGTTGAGGTGGGCAGAGGTATAGGTGATGAGGTTGGGCCTTCTCATCCAAACAAGTCTGCAAAGCTAGTAGATAGGGACAGACATATTGCCTCCTTGATTGTAGAGGTTACTCGATTGATAGTGGTACTAGTTGTTAGTGTTGGAGAGGTTACATGTTTGACAGTGGCACTAATTACAAGTAATGGAGATTTTACATGGTTGACAATAGCACTGGCTTCCAGATATTGAGAGGTTAATCAGTTGACAACAACATTAGCCACTAGAGATGGGTAGGCACATACATTATGGGTTGAGAGAGATAGTGTACTGGATGTATTGATAGCCCAATGGATGGCTCAAGTGGCAGACTAGATGATGAGAGCTACCAAATAAGCTTAGTATTATTGAGATTTATATGAGCAGCTAGTTCCAGCCAATCACATATTACCCACGTATGTAGAGAGTCGACACATTAGGGGTTTTACACATCCCTGGACATCATCAAGATCCATACAAGCTCCTCCTAAGAGATATCCACCTCCACCTCCAGAGGCCTAGAGTCAGTCATGAGCCTCGAGATAGTGTATAAATGATTTTGATGCATGGATGACCATGATGTCTTATACATGTATTCATGGACATATATATGAATTATGTTATTATGTATGTATCTCATGGATAATGATAATGATTATGATGTTTATAATTCTTATGATGTGTTTATGTTGATTTTGGATGATGTTTACATGATTATGATGATGTTCATGCCCTTTAATTTCCATGCCATCATACTCAAATATTGTGATGATATGATGTTAGATGTGATTGGTTAGATTAGTGAGATGACTGTGATGACTGATTAGATTTGATGATTAGAGATGCTAGTTATGGATATGTAAGATGTTTAGATAAATGTCACGTGATATGATGATGTGATTTAGATGAGTGTGATGAATGATTGCATTTGATTTTTTTTTTAAGAATAGATGATTGTGATGAAATGCTAGATAGATGATATAGGTTGTACTTGATGATTTGAATGTGATTAGATGGTTGTATTTGGACGTTTGGTTTAAGGTTTTCAAACAACATGGGTCTTGACAACACCCAAACAAGATCAAGTAAATGAGAAGCCTATACTAGTATATAAAGGTGTACACTGCAACTAGTTGCCCATCGATCTACTTGCATAAGTGGTGACTATCTTAGTCTCCTAACCCTCACTCTATGTATATATGTATTGAGTAATCTTTGGGGATGATGTTTCCCATGCCTGATAGTTGTTTAGGGCCCAAGGTCTTAATCTATGCTTTACAAGGCTCTCTAGGTGCATCCCCTAAATACCTCATAGTACATGGGGATCAAATCCATATAAGGGTGTTGTCTGACACTTGAGCATTGGAGTGTGACCTACTCACTTCACGAAGTCCTTTATGACTAATTTCGCTTAGCTTTATGACAATTGTCCTTGATGTTTATTCTCCACCGAAACATAGAATTTGGATTAGTGCATGATGATGAAATCCACATCACATAACAAAGTCACTAGTATGAATTAGATGTTAACACAAAATAGAGCTATTGTTTTTTATTACAAAGCCACTAATTTTGATTAAAAGGTCGCTAATCAACAGATCAAATTCATTATGTATAGAAATCAAACAAAAAACATAGAATAAACAAAGCCGCTACAGTTAGAAACAAAGCTATTACTTTCAAAAATAAAAATGCTAGTAATTAGATTAAAACTGCCAAGAACAAAAACAGATAAAAAACACAAAATAGTCAAAGATATTAAATATTTTCCAAAGTTGATGTCAATGTCGAAGTCACTAATTCAAAAATGATGGCTTTGGGGTCAGCATAGAAACAAAAACAAAGTCAAAATCGCTAACAAATTAGTCGAAGTTGTTGAGTTCATGATCAATGCTACTAGTCTACAATAATGGCTTCACTGTCTACATAGAAACATATTAGAAAAGTACAAAATTGCTATGAATAAAGCCAAAATCATTGATAAGTAAATGAAACCGTTAATTCATGAATGGTGGCTTTGTTATATTTACACAAAATAGTTAAACCATAAGTAGGAAAACAATCACAATCATTCAAACACAAAAGGGGGTCAAAATAGTCAATGATCAAAGTCATTGATACTGATGACAAAGTTGTTGTTATGCAGAGCAAAGCCACTACTATGTATTTTGACATTGTTTTGAGTTTGTGTGTGCAAAATTCTCATGAAAAACTGATTATTTCGGGTATCAATTTAACTTCTAATGAACCTACAAGCTTGCTAGAACAATCTGAGGGTCTAACAAATAAAAACAAGGGATTTTGGTCCCACCATTGTCGCCAAAATGTAATGTGATAAAATCAGATTTGCTAATTAAAAACCATGGAATAACTATTCAAAACTCCTACTCTAATCCTAATCACACTACCTTTGATAGAGTTTAAGAAAAAGAAAATACAAAATACAAACTAAATAAGATACAAACACCAAAATTAGACCTTAAATTAGTCTTTAAAATCCTCATCTTTGTTGTTGTGGATGTGCTCTTATGCTTAGATGGTTGGAAGCGTGTTAATGGATGTTTGATTGCTCTTGTTTGGTTCAATAATTGGACAACATTTAGACTATGGATGTTTGATATACAAGTTAATGATAGCACTATTGTTTTGCAAGATTCAAAGATTCATAGATTGGTTTGCATGGGAATGTAGCTCTTAATATATATAACCACTTGGTAAGAACGAAAAGTTAAATTTGTAGGAGCTTTAGAGGTGGTAGTTGGGAAGGAATTTTAAATTCTTAAATATTGTATAAGTGTGCTTAGTGGATGTGATGGAATGATAATAAAAGTAATCAATTGATGCAAAGGGCAATGGGATGAGGAATAGGGTTAGTGCGATAGAAAATATACAAAGGGGAACGTTAGAATGATGGTGTTAGTAGATGTTTTTTCTTAGTTGGTAAATCAAGGTTGGAGGGTCCCTTTCCCAATATAGAGCACAAAAATTTCAAACAAAAAAAAAAAAACCAACAAGAACATAAACTAGACCTATCATAAACCTAGGAGTAACACGAAAGTCAGTTGGACCAATGTTCCCAAACTGAACTTATAGAAACAACCCACCATAGTGCATTCATAGACCAAAGAGGCACAAATTATTGAAGTACCCATTACCCTCAACACAACCAGAGCCTTATAACACAAGAATCCCAATGCAACTCAAAGAACGAATATCATAATGAAGCCCTAATTGCTCCTAATTAACTCCATGTGTCAACCACACTAGCCCACCCCTTAAAAAAGAAGATAAAATCTCTTTACATTAGTGATTAAAGCAATATGAGGTCTCTGAGCTTGAAGAAGACAACATAGAAACTCAAAAAACATTAAATGGAATAGAAAATCATAATTCTCAAAGTTAGTCATTGCAATTGAACTTTTCCAACGCCCTCAAGATTGACGAAATATTAATGATAATCATCTAATACACAACCCTGACAATAAAAACCGTTCCCTATCACCCCTCCTCTTCGAACACCAAGGCTACATCAGTACCTTGTCACCACACTTCGACCCCCATCCACAGGCAACAAAAGGCCTAAACCCAGCCAACTCTCCACCTGTGAGTTAATGAATTCACATTCCCTTTATTGAGTACCATAGTTGGCAAGAAAATCTGCCAACAAATTTATTTCCCTGTATATATGGCTAATTTTCCATTCTTCTAACTTACTCAACTGATATAAAACACTTTGGATGTAAAAATTTAAAATCCAAGAGTCTGCCTTACCCTTTAAAATTGTTTGGATGAGAATTTGTGAATCCCCTTCCACTGTAACTTTTTTGAAACCACTCTTGATAGCCATTTTGATGCCGAAGATTAAAGTTTGGATTTCAACCAGATTACTAGTCCTATCAGAAAGATGATAAGACCCAACTTTGATGAACCTATCATTCTCATCCCACAACACACACCCTGCCCCTAAGAGACCCGAGTTGCCTTTTGAGGCACCATCAAAATTTAATTTGCAAAACCCGGTAGGGGGTGGTTTCCATTTGGCCAATTTCCTTCTAAGGAGTTTCTCCACCTTAGAGAGACCTTTCTGAATGATAGAACCCGACGGTGGTAGACTGTTTAAAGGCCAATCTTGGATGATTTTTAAATCTCTACATGAGAAATTGGATAGATTCTTACTATTAGAAATCACATTTTTAGAAATAACTATTTCCATCTTGTGCAAAAACACTTCCATATTTGAAATCTCCTCTCTGAATATTTGTAAATTTCTTTCCCACCATAAATGCCATATAAAAATGATGGGACCACAATTCCAAATGAAGCCTAAAGAATGCCTTCCACCCAACATAGGCGAATAAATCAAAACTTTAACAATAGTTTCATTGGGAATCCAGTCTAAATTGAGTTTACTGTAGAGCCAATACTACCAGCGGCTGGCAAAGGGGCAATGAAGTAGAAGATGGTCCACGTTTTCTTCCTCCTAAAGACATAGCACACATCTTGTGGGACCGACATATCCCCATTTCCTTATATTCATTTGAGTATGAATATTCCTTTTCATCACCAACCAATAAAACACACCATCTTTAGGCAAGCAATATTTGCTCCAATAGCCACCCCAGAAGGGAGCGTCTCTTCCCCCTCTTTGAATTAGAATTTTGTAACCTTCTTTGTTAGAGTAATTACCTGATTTAGAACCATTCCACATGATCTTATCTTCATATGGAAGAAAGGAGGGCACTCTCTTATCAAGTTCAATTTTCAACAAAAATTTAGGGTAAGTGCACAAAGTTGGGGGACAAAAAGGGGCCTACCCATGAACATGATTTTCCTGAAATTTCAAAAATTTGCACTTCTGTAGATAATTTGAGATATCTACTCTCCAAATTTGAAGATGGTGTAAGAACATGAAATGTAGCATTTCAAGTCTAGTTTCTAAAACACTATTTTTAGAAAAATGATTAAGTATAACTAGGTCAAACATCTAAAATTTGAAAAGGAACTCCTATTTTTTTACAAAAAATAGAGTAGATAGATGGTCATGCACCTCACCATTTTCTGAGCAACATTTAATATTATAAGATCTTCTAGTTTGTGACCTATATTTATTATATTTTTTCAATTAATATTTTTTTAATGAATTTTGCAAGTAAATAGATACTGAAAATTGACCAAAAAATGGATAGTCGTCCATGTGACGCGCTTAACTACCTCAAAAAAAATAAAAAACAACTTTTTTTTTGAATGTGTGTATAATTAGGCCTAGTTTGTGACCATATAACTTGTTTTTCACTTGGATCAACGAAAGACAAATTATGTGAACATGTATAGGCATGTATGTTTACGGCATGTAGTGGCCTAAAAAAGGTATAGTTAGAAATCAACATAGTTTGAAACCTTAAATCAGTCTAAAAATTATAAAAACCATATTTTTGGAAAGAGGAGTTTTGCTCTTCATGATGGTATTAAGTTTTTGAATTTTACCATTGAAATTCATAGTGTATATGGCGATTGAAGTTTAATTTTGATATTTTGTATCATAACTTTCAGATTCGACTATAGATTGACAGGTCCAGGCCTTTGGCTCGGGAATTCAAGCCAATTCCTAAGCCAAAAGGTGCAATATTTGAATTCAAATTCAAATAGTGTGATCGCATTAATGTATAACAAGATCGCATAATAGATAACATGATTGCATTATTATAAAATCAATAACGTGATTGTGTTACTATTGTTTTGCATATTAAAGCATGTGAACATGTACATGGAGTGAATCTTGGTTAATAGATAACACGATCACGTTATTATAAAAGTAATAACATGATCATGTTCCTATTATTTTGCACACAAAAGCATGTGGACATGCACATGAAGCCAATCTTGGGTGAAAGCTGATATTTTCTACTCTAAATGTCAATAAATGTAGCAATATAAATGTAAACTTATACTTTAAATTTATTTTAGTAAATATAAGAAATTAGGGTCACTCTACATCTAATAAAGTTGGTCTCATAGTTGCACGTCTTACGGTATGAAAAATAATTTTTTAAAATCCAATCTGATCAATACTTAAGAATTTTTAGGGTCTAAGTATTAAACCTAGGGATTTTAGTACATAACTTTTGCAATTGATATCCATTTTTTGTAAACTTATAGTCACTTTTAGGTTTTTGTGTATTTTGGATTGATTTATGGCATTTCTAAGAGTCTTAGGTTTGTCAAAATTGAAGTCTGAAAACTACTCACTTTGAACTTGATCCAAAGTGATGTGATTGGGGTAGTGTAGGTCACATTGATGACCTACACACATCAAACGACCACTTTGTGTTAATTTCACTTGTTCATCATCCCTCCCTAATCGTTGATCACTTCCTACTCATCTCTCATTATCCCTAATCACTCTCTCAGCATTCTTCATTGTCCCTAATCACTCCCTCATTGACCCTCACTATCCTTAGTCATCTCTAATCACTTCCTTATCATCCATAATCACTCCTCCATTGACCCTCACTATCTCTCATCATCCCTAATCACTCCCTTCCCATCCTTCATTGTCCCCAACCACTCTTTCCTTATCCCTCATCATCCATAATCGCTTCCTTATCCCTATTCACTCCCTCCTCATCCCTCCTCATCACTAATCACTCCCTCATTAATCTTCATTGTCCCTCATCATCTCTAATCACTCGGGCTTATCATCCCTAATCATTCTTTCATTGACTATCACCATCCCTCATCATTCCTAATCACTCCCTCATCATCCCTCATAATCCCTAATAACTCCCTCAAATTTTTGAAAATATGTTTAAGAGAAATTAAATTCTTCTGACTTCCATTGGAAATGATGAAGTGTATTGGCTGACCATTGATCTACTTTTGTTAATGAAACAATATTTTTAATTCATATAATTTCTTGTTGGGGGAAGTAGAGATATTTTTAGTACCGACCATGTCATTTGGTTTATAATTTATTATCTACTTACCTTTTTATAATGCTAAATAACTTGTACCCACTTCTCGATATGTGCAAGTAGAGAGCTCATAGTGTGACACTCTTCATTGGATTGAATATTGAAGTTATGAATTAAGCACCACTTTATAATCTTGGACTACTAGTTCTAATCTTTTGAAAATTATTTTCCACTCTCTTATATGATGAATCAATCAATAGACATACAAATAGAAGCCCTTAAATGTAGATCATAAAATGTCCTCATATGGAAAGCAATTGATTGGTTTTAGGAAATCGCATAGCTTGGTGATCCTCGTATTTACTACCCATTTTTGGTGCTATTGTGGTTTTTCTTGCTTCTCTTTTTCTGGCAAATTTTCAATTGTGATTTACATCATTTATAATAGGCCCATATTTTTCCATAGGTGCTAAATATTTATGTTTCAAATTTGCATCCACGTTATTTTGGTCACTATGTCTTGTATTTTATGTTAGCACTCAACTCTCCATTTGCAGCTCCTAGCATTGTTAAACCCCAACAAAATACCACCATCAAGGTATTGGATGGAGTGATTAAGGATGAGGAAGGGCAAGGAGGAATTGAATAGAGATGATGAGGGAGTCAATAGGGATGATGAGAGATGGTGAGGGTCAATGAGGGAGTAATTAGGGAGGATAAAGGAGTGATTAGGGATGGTAATGAGGGAGTGATTAGGGGCAATGAGGGACGAGGAAGGAGTGATTAGAGATTATGAGGTATGATGAAGCAGTGATTAGGGATGATGAGGGATGGTGAGGGTCAATGACGGAGTGATTAGGGACGATGAGGGATGGTGAGGGTCAATAAAGGTGTGATTAAGGATGATGAGGGACGAGGAGGGAGTGATTAGGGATGGTGAGGCATGGTGAGAGCCAATGAAGGAGTGATTAGGGATGATGAGGGAGTGATTAAAGATGATGAGGTATGGTGAGGGTCAATGAGGGATGACAAGGGATGAGGAGTGAGTGATTAGAGATGGTAAGGGATAATGACGATCAATGAGGGAGTAATCATTGATGATGAGGGAGTGATTAGAGATAATTAGGGACAATGAGGGTCAATGAGGGAGTGATTAGGGACAATAAAGAATGATAAGAGAGTAATTAGGGGTGATGAGGCATGAGTAGGAAGTAATTAGGGTTGAGGGAGGGATGATGAACAAGTAAAATTAACACATAGTGGTCGTTTGATGTGTATAGGTCATCAATGTGACCTATGTTACCCCAATCACACCACTTTGCATCAATTTCAAAGTGAGCGGTTTGAAAACTTCAATTTTGACAAACCTAGGACTCCTAGAAATGCTAAGAATCAATTTACAAGGCATAAAAATAGAAAATATGACTATATGTTTACCAAAAATAGACATCAATTACAAAAGTTATGCCCTAAAATCCCTAGGTTCAACATTTACACCTTGAAAATGCCTAAGCACTAACCAAATAAGATTTTGAAAAATTATTTTCTAGATAGTAAAGCGTGCAACTATGAAACCAACTCTATCAGATGCAGAGTGACCCTAATTTCTTATATTTACTAAAATAAATTTGAAGTATAAGTTTATATTTATATTGTTACATTTATTTATAAATTTAACAATATAAATGTAAACTTATACTTAACATGTAGAGTAGTAAATATAAGCTTCCGCCTAAGATTGGCTTCATGTGCATCTCGACATGCTTTTATGTACAAAATAACATGAACACGATCGCATTATTGCTTTTATAATGCGATCATGTTATATATTAACCAAGATTCGCTCCATGTATGTGTTCACATGCTTTAATGTGCAAAACAACAAGAATGTGACCACGTTATTATTTTTACAATAATGTGATCGTGTTATGTATTAATGCGATCGCATTATGACTCAGTAACTACCGAGCCATAATTTAAATAGCATGATCGTGTTATGCTAATAACACGGTCACATTATGGAAAATGTTTACAAAATTATCCCCCAACTCTGTGTACTTACCCTTTAGCATCTTCTAGAATATTCAAAGTATTGACATCATTCCTAGAGAAGGACGGGGATCTGTCGATGGCTTTCCTACCAAAGTTCTTAACCTTATTTCCCCACTGTAGCAGAGTAGCTTCCTTCACCAAACTAAAATTGAGATTGTGGTCCAATACCTCATATCCCTTCCAAGATTCTTCCCAAAATATGGCCATGTTACGATTCCTAATCTTCCACAAAACCAAATCAATAAACACGGACCAACAATGGGATAAAAAGTTCCACATATGAGAGCCACTAGGGGGAACATTATTTGAAATAATAAAATCAGGCCTATTATTCCCAATATAGTTTTTAAAAAGAATTTGACGAGGAAATCCCTCCGACTTTGAGAGCAAATTCCAATTATGTTTAGTCCCCAAAGCTATATTTTTAATGGCTAAATCCAAGATACCAACCCCTCCCAGATCTTTAGGAAGAATCATTGATTCCCATTTAACTAAATGTATCTTTCTCTCTTCCATCGTTCTTTGCCACAAGAATGATCTTAAAATTTTCTCAATTTTATTCAACACAACTTTAGGCATATTCGTAACTGATAACATGTATATAAGAATAACACGAATAACTGATCTTATAAGAAGAATTATGCCTGCAAAAGTTAACCACTTACATTTTTGGCTTTGAAGTTTTTTCCCCAAATTTTGGATCATGGGATCCGATAACTCAGCACTTCCAGGGCCCACAAAAAATTGAATCCCCAAATACTTATGAGGAAGAACACCAGTTTCAAATCCAAGGACACCTCAAAGTCTTCTTTGCATTCAGATAGGGGAAATAAAGAAGCATATCACTTATTCAAGAAGACTGATAACTTGCCTTGTAGCCTCAAAATAGGACCTCAATATTTTATCCAAGGTCGTAACCTCCATAATGTTGGAGACTCCAAATAGGAAAGTGTCATCAACAAATTGTTGATGAGTAAGTGAAGTCGCTCCATCCGCTACAACTAGAACCTAAATTTTCCTTTCTAATAGAGCTAATTTCAAAGCTCAACTAAGAGATTCGACCACCAAAATGAAGAGAAATGAGGACAAGGGATCTCCTTATCTAATCCCCCTATTACTGGAAAAAATACCTTCCATCGAACCATTGACTAGAATAGAGAATCTAGGCGACGAGATGCAGCTGAAAATCCATTGGCAGAAACCAAAATTAAAACCCATTTTGAGCAAAGATTTCATCAAAAAGCGCCAATTAATCCGATCATATGCCTTGCTGAAATATAATTTGATTAACATGCCTAGACATTTGCTCATCGATAGAGAATTAATGAGTTCATGAGTGATCATAATTCCTTTAGAAATGGCCCTACCAGGGACAAAGCCACTTTGTTCCTTGGAAATCAAGATTTCAAGCATAGGCTTCATTTTGAGTGCTATTGCCTTGGAAATAATTTTATAAGAGGTGTTACAGAGAAACAACAGCCGAAAATCATCAAAAAATTCAACTTTTTATTTTTTCAGAAAAAGACATGAAAATGTTATTTAGATCACCAAGAACTCTCCTAGACTTCCAGGATTCCTCAACCATAGACCACACATCCCAACTAATAACATCCCAAAAGTCTTGAAAGAAAGCAACTTGAAAACCATTAGGACCAGGGACTTTTCCTCTTTCCAAAGAAAAAACCACCGACCGAATTTATTCAATAGTAAAGGGGGCCATCAATTTTCGATTCATCTCATTATCAACCATCGAGGGTAAAAGGTTGAGGAGCTCGGTTTGACAAAGTAGCGAGGAAAAATTCACCACCCAATAAATTAGAAAAGAAGGAAATTGTTTCTTCTCTAATTTCCCTTTGATCCATGAGCTCCTTCCCATCCTTGTCCACTATTCTTGATATATAATTCACACTCCTCGCGTTAACCAAAGCATGAAAGAATTTATTATTTCCTATCCCCTGCTTTAAGCCAATTCTCCCTAGATTTTTGTTTCCAAAAAACTTCTTCCTTTAAAAGAAGACCCCCCAATTCCTTCAACAGCGCTTTCTCTTTGAGAAATTCACGTTGACCCATCCTCGAAAGGAGAATGGATTCATTCAAGACTTTCAGTTCAGATTCCACCCTTAATTTCTCCACAAAGATATTTTTAAAATGCGAATGATTCTAATCTAGCAACTTACATTTAAAGAGATTGAGCTTCTTGGAAAGAGTAAACATTTTCGAGCCATGAGCAACAAAAGAATTCCACCAACCTTTAATCAATTATGACGGCCCTTGGTCACGTAGCCACATCAATTTGAATTTGAAGGGGTTTTTTTTGGGAACAATATCCACTTTGATATCCAAGGAGACGAGGGAGTGGTCCGACCCTAAAAGAGGAAGGACAAAACTCTCCACTAGAAAGTTTCCTTGTAACCATTTCTCATTGAATAAAAATCTATCGAGCCTCTCAGTGATACTACTGAAGCCCATTCTCCTATTGGTCCAAGTGAACCATCCTTTCTTTGGCTCTTCATCAAACAATGAAGCATTACTTACAAAGGAATGAAAGTCCCTAAATGATTAGGGATTTCTAACAATTCCACCTTTCTTATCTTTATCTGACAGAATTGCATTAAAGTCACTAGCTAACACTACCAAGTCCCTAAAAAAGGAGAGCAAATCTGCGGCCAAGACATCCCAAAGAGCCCTTTTCCCTAATAGGTTGTTCGACCCGTACACATTACACAAGAGGAAACTCAAATTAGAGTTTAATACCTTAACTTTGCACCATAGTCTGTTAGCCGACTTGCTGATGATAGATAGATCCACTTTATTTGCCTTCCATAAAACTCCCAAACCCTCGGACGCACTTGCAAAATCCACAAAGCAACCTTTCCATCTGAACCATTTTTTTTACTAGCACTAGGAGATCTCATCGCTAGCCATCTTAGTTTCCTGAATCAAGAAAATATCTGCTTCTTGTTCTAAAATACAACATTTCACCAAACATTGTTTGTTAGGGGCATTTTCATGACTTCTTGGGGTCGGGGGGGGGGAGGAGGGGGGGGGCGCGGAGGGGGAGGGGGTTCTCCCCCTCCCTATATGCAACTAAATAGAAAACATTCATTTCATTATGTTTACTCATAACCATTTCTTGTTTAGCCTATCATGTTTGGATTTTGTACCTCTTTTACTAGAAGGACCACAATTGATTGTTTTTAACAAGGCCAACGATGGAGCCAAGGAATTTGGATGAAAAGGAAGCTTCAAACAAGGACATTCCTTCTCAAATGCACTTGCCTTTGATTCCTCCTCTTCCCCTTCTTTCGACAACCTATAAAGGATACCCTCCTTTTCTTCCACCCATTGATTGAGACTATCAAGAGATTTCCCCAGACCCTCTTGGATACCTTCCTGAAGGATGGAAAGAATATTATTGGATTCAACACCCAACTTTTTTTGGTATCTTCAATGGTACTTCTAGGCATCAAGGTAGTCTCTTAAACTCTACCTGATTGAAGGCCTTCGATAGACTCCTTATTCCCACCTATTTCAGGCACCTTATGACTCCATCTTGTAGTCGTTACTGGCTTAGTTTTTTTCTGTGCAATCTCTATGAAAATGACCCAATTTATTACATTTGAAAAAAAGAACTTTTTGTATTCTACAGCTTATGACCAACTATCAGCTACTGATCTGATAATAATCTCACAAGGTGATACTTTTGAAAGGTCGACAAAGATGCATACTCTAGCGTAGGAGGATAAAGTTCCTTCCAGAGTTCACGGATCAATCTAAATCACCTTCCCCACACTACTACATATTTTAGATAGAATATTGGGGTTATAGTATTCCACCGGAAGGGCATAAAGTTGGATCCAAATCTTAGACTCTTTTATCACTGTTTTGGACGGATCGAAATTTGAAGACCATGGTTGCAAGAAAATCCCCAACTCCAATAAATACTAGCCTTTCCTCGGAGTGTATCCTCTTTTTGCACAACACTTCGGAAGAGTATCAGAAATAAGCCTTTTGAGAGGAAGCATACCCTCAAGCCCCTCCTCCATTGTATTTTGCACCATCGGGTAATATTTGTAGGTGAAAACCATCTTCCCACAAATTTTGCAAAAACAACCCTTTGTTGAAATAACAAAAACTAGGCCTTTAAACCATCTCCAACCTGATCTCGACCACACAAGATTTTTCCACTTGCCTCTTTGCCCCCTTCTCCAATGACTTGTCCACATCCCATTGCTTCGTTTCCAGAAACCCTGAACCCTTAGAGGTTTTGAATTCGCTCTTTCGAACAGCTCGCAGTGACTCCATCACTCAAAACTTTTCCTAAAGCTAGGTTTTAGTTATAAAATTAAATTATTTTCATGTACCTGGTGTTGTAGATGTTGTTAGTGTATGATGAAGTTAAATAACGAAATGGACGATTTTAAATGTATATAAAAACATAACACAATGAATGCGTAAAAAAACAATATTACCTCAATAGCAAGCCACAAGATAATGCAAGACAAGAATTGTCAAACTGGGAAACCATTAAACGAAATAAAACCTCACATATATTAAGAACACTTGCAAAATAAAATTCTTCAAGTACAATCTTGATGGAAGAAAAAAATGAGATAAATGGGCCGCAAGCCATAAAAGAGAATTTTGAAGACAAACTTTTGTGTAGAATATGAGAGAAGAGAGTTCATTAAATAGAGTTAGAAGGAAAGATACATTACTTACACTACCTTATTGTGTGTGTCAAATATCGCTAAGCTAGGTTTTAGTTATAAAATTAAATTATTGTCATGTACCTGGTGTTGTAGATGTTGTTAGTGTATGATGAAGTTAAATAACGAAATGGACGATTTTAAATGTATATAAAAACATAACACAATGAATGCGTAAAAAAACAATATTACCTCAATAGCAAGCCACAAGATAATGCAAGACAAGAATTGTCAAATTGGGAAACCATTAAACGAAATAAAACCTCACATATATTAAGAACACTTGCAAAATAAAATTCTTCAAGTACAATCTTGATGGAAGAAAAAAATGAGATAAATGGGCCGCAAGCCATAAAAGAGAATTTTGAAGACAAACTTTTGTGTAGAATATGAGAGAAGAGAGTTCATTAAATAGAGTTAGAAGGAAAGATACATTACTTACACTACCTTATTGTGTGTGTCAAATATCGCTAATTCCCATAAAGTGACGGGGATGTGTGAGACAAGTATGAGAGGAGTTATTTGTGAATATAACTCTAAGATTCCCTACAAAATGACAAAAAATGTGTGACACCTTATAATATTGGGATAAGTGATTTTTTTATAATAAGAAATGTACAACTAAATAGACTTAAGATTTACATAAATTAACTTAAATAAATTTTAATCTTTAATATTCTCCCTTAAATTTTATTTTAGAGTTACAAAAGATGATAAAATCTTTAAACAAACATAAATGAATTGACATTACATAATACTCCCTCTTAATGAGAACTTTCTTTAAGACAAATTACAAAGGTTCGAGAGAAAAAAGAAAAAGAGAGTACGTGTCACCAAGAAAGTTACAAAAGTGATCATCAACAACCTCTAAGAAGTCTTTTCAAATAAAAAGATCAATACACATTAGAATAAAGACCAACAAAGAATGAAAAGGAAATAAATGACCACTGTATCTGCAAAACAAAAGCTTAAATGAATCTTCATGTTAAGTAAAATTGTTATATAAGATGATCTACATACAATTAAAGTAGTAAAAATATATTTAAAGTAAGGAAAAAAGAGCAAAATACAACTTCCATAATAAAGTGCAGATCATGTACAGGGAAAAAAAAAGTTAGTCTAAAATAATTAGTTCCAAACAAAGCATATTTCATTGACAACTTACAAAAATAAATAAGCACAAAAACAAAGAATGCATAAATTTTTTAGTTTTAAACTTATCAAAAAGGAGACAAAGAAGAGGGTTTTTTTGCAAAATATATCCTACAATTGAGAAATGATTAAAAGAAGACACATCAAAGTCTCGAGAATATACCATAGCTTTCGAAATCAAAAGTGGTTTAACATTTAAATAAGGTATTTTAATGATTTTGGAATAATATAAAATGTCATGAATTGATTTACCACATTTTACATAGATGTAAATTGTAATGTTTAGAAATATAATACATGTATTTACCACAATGCTTACGAATTTTACTATTTTTAATCAAACTATGAGCATGAAAATTATTATAATCAAAACAAGTCTTAAGATAATGAGAAACACTATTGTACAATAGATTTCAGTGAAAGGAACAATATGATTTCAAATTATAAGTATTGAAACTAAACTCTAAAGAATTTGTGTTAGATTTAAACAAAACGAGTTCAACAATGTTATTTTCATATTTTTCAAGACCACTGCCAATGATAAATTACATAATTTCTAAACCGGAGTTACATATATTATGTTGTAAACTAAGATACTATTTAAAAAGTAATAAAACAACATTAGAGATTTTCACATTTTCAAAAGATACAATTTAAATAATGAAAAAGTCAAACAAATTTTTGTATTTGGTAACTTTTTTCGTTATGCAATATTTACAATAATAAAATTATCTTAGTACGAAACTCAAATTGACACTTTAAAAAAATAATCTTATTATCTTTTTCAATAATTTATTATTTCATTTAATTAAGTAAATTATCATTTTGATTTCAAAATTACATCATTTCTCAATAATAATAAAATTAAATAAACAAATTAATATAAAAAATATTTTAGTAATACTTTAAGAGAAAATAAAAGCCCTCAAAATTGCATTAAAACAATTTAGTTTTAAAAAATCATGAACCATATGTCAAGAAAAGATTGAGTGCATCCAAAGCTTTTTAAAAACCTATTTCCATGTGAAATTTTTAAAAAGAGATTTTTTTAAATTTAAATATAAGAGGCTTTATGTCGCCACTTATGAGAAAATTTGTTTGATCTCTTTAAAAATCATATAACATAACTCCTTTATATGTCACTTGTCATAGATTTAAAATTTATGCATGAAGATGAAAAAGTTAATAGAAATGAATTAACAAGAGTGAGTATAAAATTCTTTCCATAAAATATACTCATTATTAAAAAAACGTCACCCTATGAAATAAATGATTGTCTTGTATGATTATTTTAATTGTATTTCAAAGAATTGAAATTATACGAAAAAATTGATTACAGAATGAGAAAGAAAAAAAACTAAAAACTAAAACCAAAATAAAAGAGTAAAATGTAATTAAAAAAATGGTGGCAAAATTTAAAAATAAAAGCCACATTTTGCATTAAAAAAACCAAATTAATTTTAAAAGACCATGTTGCACCTTGAACCAATGGAAATTATTACGCAGATACGACGTCAAATGTAAGACATTACTAGTAAAAAATGGCATTAAACTAATAATAGAAAGGTGTTATGCTATATGTACGAATAATTAGTGAATACAATGTTGCAATATAATATGAGACGCCAAAGTGCAATACAATGCAAGAAAAAAACGCTGGTATGCTAAGAAAAATGCCAAAATGGAGGAGTTTCCAAAAGCACGAAAAGCTAAAATTCATAGAATGATTAAACGACAAAAAGATTTACTAGAAGCTAAAAAAAGAACACAGATCTAAAGGCTATAGCTCATACAAAAAGTAAAACTACAAACAAAAATGTCGTATGGATCAAAAGTAATATTAGAATAAAATCATAATAACACCAGAGTAGAAGAACACTCAAAGTACGAGTACGTATATACAAGAAAAACCTTGTGACAAGAAAAACACAAATACCAATTTGTTTACTAATTATTACAAGCAATCAATAGAATAAATATTGCTTGTTTTAAAAAAAGGGTAACCAATAGCTGATAATCAAAGAAATAATGTGAGAGAAAACAACATATGACCAAGAAAAATATGCAAACCATAAAGTATTGCAACATATTAATAAATGAAGAATGCAATTATCAAAAAAAAAAAAAACCATGTTATCAGCATTAAAGCTACATAGAATTATAGATGAAACGTTAAAATTGCCTTCACATAAACCTGGACTAAAATGCATATAACCGTAGAACAATATTAATATAATGATGAATTTTTAAAAATGTAATAATTACTGCTTCTTTTCCACCTTCAAACCTATAAAAACTCAAAAAACAACATTTAAATTTACCCACTTTAGAAACATATGAAGAATTATTGCGAGATCTATAAAATACCGTTGAAAACAATACATAATAAATGCATACATGAAAAATATTACTTCAATAGCAGAACACGAGAACAACATTAGCTCAATAGCAGGTCCTAACAGAACACAAGACACAAAAATTGTCAAATGGGAAATAAACAAAATAAAACCCCACATGTATTAAGAAGGCTTGCAAAGCAAAAAATTTCAATTAAAATCTTAATGGAAGAAAAGAATGAGATAGATGGACCTCAAATCATAAAAGAGAAATCTCAAGATAAACTTTTATGTAAAATGAGAGAGGTGAGAGTTCATTAAATAGAACTAGAAAGAAAGAAAGTTACTTGCACAATCTTCTTGTATGTGTCAAATGTCTCTAATTGCTATAAAGTGAAAGGAATGTGTGTGATAAGTGTGAGAAGAGTTTCATCTCAATATAACTTCAAGATTGCCTACAAAAAGACAAAAAACATGACACCTCATAAATCTAAGGTAAATGAATTTCTTCTAATAAAAAATGCACAAATAAATAGACTTAAGATTAACATAAATTAAAATTAATCTCTAACAAATTTTCATTTGTCGACAAATAAATAACAAAATTTAAAAAAAGCAGACAATTTAGACTTAAACAGCATATCACAACCACATCGTCTCTACAAGCATTTGGTATATCACTCCCTGCACATATGCTCCACTTGGTCCATTTTGTTCTCTTCCCACTCATTGTCAACTTGAACTTCCTAAATGATTGATTGGAGGAAGTCTTTAACTACTGGAATGATAAGGGTGTCTGTTTCTATAACCAGATGCCGTTGACAGATTGAATCTTAACCCTTAAATACTTCATTTCAAGATTTCTAACATCTCATCTGTTGGAAAACTAAATACCACGTCTAAAATCTGTTTAATTGCTTCTAGGTGGTCTTCGACACTTTTATGGTTGGCCTCCTTACTAACATTATCCATGAACCTGCTTGTGAGTGGTAGCTCAAGTAGCAAAAGTGGATGGGCTACTTCCTTCCCTGCCAAAGTTCAAAACTCAATGGGCACCTATGTAACATTGGTATTGTATTAACCCGTGGAGGTTCACAATTGAAGTTCACTCTCAAAAAAATGTTTAAAACATTTATCCATGACCCAAAGTGTCCATGATTTTTAGAATCCAAATCAAATTTAGTTGCTGGTAAATTTACAGAGACATTTAGCTGGTAAATTTACAGAATGCACCCGATTGGCATGCACCATAAAGGCAACGGAAGGGCAGAGTGAAAAGAAAGTTCCGAAGGGTACACAATAGTTTCCTCAATAGTTGGTGCATAAGCATGTTAAAATTGTTTTAAATTGTTGCAGCTCTGGAGTTTAATACAATGTACTCTTTCCAAGAACTAACAAGCACGAACTAATAGAACATTAGGCACATAAAAAACCCAGAAGGAAGATGTACTCTTTCCAAGAACTAACAAGCAGGGACTAATAGAACATTAGGCACAGAAAAGAACCATAAGGGTAAACATTATTTCAAAGAAATCCCCTCATTATTTCAAAGGGTAAACATTAGGCACAGAAAAAACCCAGTCAAAAACAAAAACAAGCGAAGAAACAACTTTTCTTAGGGATTCAAACAACCATTATCAGAATGTAGACACCCACGGGCCATGACAGAAACTAAATGGTACAGTTTTCTAGGTCCTCTCTTACAACATTACATCACTTTCATGATAGCAAAAATATCTTACTAGATCCAACATTAACATTTTAAATGAACTGTACGTCAAAATCATCCAATGTCTTGAGAAAAATGCTATCTTCTAGTCTGAATGCATCCGAACATCATAAATAATCAGACCCACATTCAAATTATTCATAAGACTAAAGTAATGACGAGATTTAAGACAATTTTATTCCATTGTGATTAAAAACTACTTTTCGTCTTATTGGATGTCTATGCAAGTGCTTGATCAGTACCCCAATAATTACCTAATAATCTTCGACTGTTGTCTACCAAGAAACATGGTCTTTTGAATGCCACTTGGAAAAGAGGAAAAAGATGAATAATATTCTACATTGGAATGCTTATCGTGTAATCTATATAAATCCATATACCCTTATCGTCCCCAGCCCATGTTAAATACTTATAATCCCGTAAGAATGTTTTCAATTCCTAAAAACACTCAACACCCGACTGATGATAACAACCTAGCATCTTTCCTAAATTCTTAAGGATTGGACATAGACAATTGCATTGTCTACCAAACATTGTTAATCCTTGCAGAAGAAAAGAATGTTACCCATCTGAATACAGCTCAACAGTTTAGTCATACTTCCTCCTTTTTCTTAAGCACTTTAAACCACCCTTTTCTCTTTGCTTGGCACCATATACTTCGGGTATGGATAAGAAACCTTGATTGGTTTATCAAAAAACTTCATATTATTTTTTTTCATGGCATTTTCTAGTGATTCATCATCAGCGAAGAATATATGTCCATAACCACAACAACGGTGCTTCCCTGTTCTAAATAAAGCTAATTCTACTGACTCTATTTTGGAGTCCTTGAAGAACCGCCTGAGATCATCTTCTTCAACAACTCGAGGAAGGTTACCAATGTAAGCACTTTTGCATCCATTAACCTTGGCTGGTGAACCTTTTTTCTTTGGCCGAATCCTGGACAGCTCAATTTTCAAGGATCTGTTCCCACTGAACATACAAGTAGGAACAAAATAAAATTTTTATGGTATTCATGTGATCAAGGAATAACTTTCAAACTAGATTGAACCATCAATGATTCCATTCAATTCAAAAATAAAACCCTCACATTTTTGTTCCATCAAGAGCAAGAGCACTTTTTGCAGCATCCTCTTTCTGAAACAAGTAATGTTATAAGATCAATAACAACCCCTCCTCGAAGCAAATGCAGCAAAAGTTGTTTTATTACACTATCATAAAAACTAAAAAGAATCCAAAAAACTGACTTTGTTCCTAAGAGAATGTAAGCAAGGGATAATTGCATTTGATTTGAAAAGTAGAGGCTATATTTGATATGCCTAAACCCTATGATTAAATAAGCCTCTTGATTTGTGAAATTTGTTTCATGGTTATTGGATGCTGAAGCTCAGAAATGACTAAATCTCAGCTGCACCAGTTACAGTCTATACAATTGGCATTAGCTTTGGGTACTGTACATACACGAAGGGGATTGAACTCACTACCAACAACAGGCAATTCTTACAGTTTAGAGATTTATGCACTGCATAGTATTTAGTAAAACCCTTCTGTATCAAAAAAAGATTACACCTGCATTGCTAATGGGCTGTGTGGATATAGGAAAAGGAGGCCTAAGGTCAAGTGCAGACCGCCACCACCAAGAAAAATAAAATTTATCTTTGATGGTCCAGCAGAAGGCAACCCATGCCTGGTACGAAGAGGAGTCTTTAGAGGTGACAAAGATGGCCAACTCAAATTTATGCTTTCAATATAGCAACCGATACCAGTAGCAGAGATGAAGCATTGAATTTATTACAGGGTCTATCCATTTCTGAGAGAGACTGGACAAACATCATGGTTGAAAGAGATCGAAAATCCTTACTGATGCGATTAAATGAAGAGACTGAGAAGTGTGGCACATAAATTCTTTAGTACAGAACAGGGTGCGAACTGCAGATGAGCTAGAATTAGTTTCATTTATTCACACAAGAACAACAGGCAATAAGTAGCGGGCATGGCCTCTAAATGGGCAGTAGCTCTGCCTTGCACGCATCAGCTTATAGAAAACAAAAATCTTTCCTCCCTATGCTTACTAGTGGAGGATTCCAAATAAATTTGTTCATAAATGGAAGACAGGAAAAAAACAATAAGTAAATATAAACAAGGGTATACTTTGGGTACAGCCGGTGCTATTCCTATAGGTTTATTTCCGATTCAGCTCTTGTTGAGGTAATATGCACTTTGCTTGGGTGGAGAATGGCCTTTCTAGTGATGAATTTTGATCCCTGCGGCAAGGACTTGAGGGGGCCTGTATGCAAAAAGGTATCCTTTGGCCTGTATTCTTAATAACCTGTGCAGTTGGTTAATTGCCTGGCAAGAGAAGGATGGTAAAAAATGCAGCACAGTTAGTATACACATTTATCAACGCAGTAAAAATGCAGTAATATGTAAGAAACTGGTTAGTATACACATTTATCAACGCAGTCACAACTACAGGACTTCATTGCAATTTGCTTTCGATTTTTTGAGAAATGTCATCCTCTGTTCTGTAGATCTCTCTCCAGCACATGCTTGGAGGACGTTCACAAAGATTGCAAAGTTTAGCTTTATATCTGAGAATTGCATTTTACCAAAAACGGTAAGGTTTCTTCAGCAAGTCCATTTGGCTTATATCCAGTTGGCTTTACAAAGAGCTTCTCAAGTTGGCTTTACAAATCCCAGCTGTGTCTAGTTAAAAATCTACAACACATTGTCACAAGCTTTTTTTTTTCCATATTCAGCAACAATTGCAGTCCATGAATTGCATTGCATCAAGGGATTTTATCAAACAAATCACAATTCTTCTATAGGCTTCCATATTTTGCATTCCCATCTATATGGCCAATCACATCCATAACATCTGATGAAATAGCTGTTGATAAATTTTTGATTGGTACCCATGCACAGATCCAATGTTCTCACTTTGGCACCTGCTGGGAGGATGTTGCCAAAGGTCACCGGGTTTGGCTTTTCACATGCAAATTGCAATAGCTTAAACATGGCCAAGGCTTCTTCAACAAGTCCATTTAGTGCATATCCAGTAAATGAATGTAGTCCATGAGGCCACACTGTGTTTAGGTATCTTGTCAAACAATTCATCTGCCTCTGTATGCTCCACTTTTCACATGCACAACTGTAGGAGCAACCATAATTACTACACCCAGTCAAAATATGCTAAAATTCATTCGAATTTGATGAATTTCTGCACTCTGTTCTGACATTCTCATTTTTTTATTTGCTGGGACGCTGCGGAATTTGGATTTACAAATGCCAGTTTCATCTGCTTAAAAAAATGTCGGGCTTTGTCAAAAAGCTTATTTTAAGCATAAATGATTACAGTATACATATTACACAAACCACATTTCATTGAGGCATTTTATCAAACAATTTGTGGGCCTTCTATACGCTTCCAGATTTTGTATAGACAGGCATCTGGGAAATCACATCTGTAACATCTAATAAAATTATGGATTTGTTGTTTATGCAGGGTATCCATACACTGATCCATAGTTCCCATTTTGGTACACACTGGAATGATCTTAGCAAAGGTTGCAGAGTTGCCAATTGCAATTGGCTAGTTGTTCCATTCCCTTATGTTCAGAATTCTGGATGGGTGTTTGGGAATCATGGAATGCAAGGTAAATAGTAGTGAAGCGCGAGATACTGCATATCATTCAACTTCTACATAGGAAGAGTAGCCTTACATGCACAGGTGGAAGAGCAAAAAGCATTAAGAATACCAGAAAGGAAAGTAATGTCCAGACTAACGTTTTTTGTATTTAAAAATTAATGTATCTTGAGTGAAATCACTGCTCTCTGAATTATGGAATGGCATTTTGATTTTAGCAGGCCTCAAATTTGCTTTTTGAAGAGCTGGACCCTTGATTGAGCTTCATGCTTGATCTTTTTAATACTAGCAGGACTGGGGCCCATTGCTATCCCAGAGACTCTAAGCTGAAAAGAACTATTCACGTTTTTTATTACTAATGCGGTTTGACCCAGAAAATATTTTTAAAAATCTTGCAGTTCTTAACCAATACTTCAGCAGTTCATAAGTGTGCATCAGAATATTTTGTTTATTTATCTGTTCAATTGATTGCACTAGGACATTCTTGGACGTCCATGCATTCAGGATTGTTTTTGGTGCAAGTATCATTCCTCAACTTCCAGCTCAAACCTTCCTTTCCTGTAACCTACATGTTTTAGAATATATACCAGAAGATAAGGCAGAAAGCAGCCGTTTTATTGAGATTATTTCCAGAGGAATTTTGACATTGGTTTTCTTTTGGTATAGGGATTAAACTTATTCCATCAGAGATCACATCATTGTCAGTTCTGCATCTGATGATCTACATTTTCTTGAATTTAATCTCATATATGGAGGAAAACATAAGATGCGAAATTCCTTGTGTTCATCTCTATTATCTGTCCTGGATATGTGACCTTTATATAAAACTTTTTTTGTATCTAATTCACTCATTTATTCCATTTTTCCAATCATAATCGATTTAGGGGTTTTATGGTTTTCAGTGAATGCTGATTCTCTACTTTACAAAAAAAATGAGATTAACTGATATCTGTATGTTACAGCTGCCATGAAACATGAGGTTTGGATAGGAAGCGTCCAAATAAAATGGCGAAGGAGAAAACAGAAGCCCAGAGAAAGAGCAAACTCACACCCAAAAGCAAAATAGGGTAGCACGCTAAGCAGGGCTGGTTGTGGGGGAAACTCCATGGTTAAGCACGCTTGAGCTGGAAAAGTACTGGGATGAATGACCTACGGGAACTCCTGATGCTGCAACCTTGTGAGCATCACCTAGATGCAATGAGTGTGAAATAGACCATTCATGCTCATGATAGATGGGTTCTTGTGAACCATGAAATATGAGTCGATGTATATTGATTCGAAACTTCACAGCTGAATCCCAAAAATTCATATTATCTAATGATACACTAGTGTCTATGGAAATACCACTTGTACAAACATATGGAAAGCTAAAAACTTGAATCCTGAGCATAAGCATAAAGAATCCCTAAAGGAGAGAAATAAAAAGTGTTTCCTTGACTTGATTCGGATGTCACTGTCATGAAAGCCTCCCAGTTACTGACAGACGAAGAATGGTCTCATATTGCAAGGTACGTAAAGGATGCGGGGGAATATCTTGCACAAGCAGTAGAAGCCATACAATCAGATTCTGAAGTAAAGGAAGGGGAGATTGGGGAAAATGAATGTGAGGTACTCAAGACAATGTCGGAGCAGAAGTGAAGGAACGAAGAACTAATACTGATGAATCTGTGGTCCCAGAGGACAAGTCTCCCATAGAAAGTTCAAGGCAAGAGCATGATAATCAAATGGTCCTAAGGAGCAAAACTAGAATTCAGACATTTCTTGTTACTAAAACTCTTTCTGATGTCCGCATTAAACAAGGCAGGGGAAGAAAATAAAATAAAATGCTGAAGAGAGACATTTAGAAGCAATTAGATATTGTAGGCACATGGGCACATGTCATAAACGGATAAAAGAAATCATAATGGCAGGGACAAGGCTCCCAAATGGCAATGTGAGCCCATAGTTGGAATGTCAAGGGGCTCAATGCCACTGAAAAATATTGATTTTTTGAACAGCAGATACAAGAGACTTGTTGGTAATTAATCTTTATTTGGGTTCACTTTATCATCCAATGTCAATTTAGGTGTAAGTTTTCTTATTATGTGAAATTTTAGTTCACATAAATCCAAATTTTATGAGGTGACACATCTATTGTCCTTTTAAAAAGGAATCGTAGAGTTTCATGTCACATGTAACTCCTTCCACACTTGTCACGCACTTTCCCCTAGTATCATAGGGATTAGTGACACTAAGCACACACTAAGAAGGTTGTGTGAGATTATGATGGAGATTATTTGTAACTTTTTGTTCCTTCTTCACTCTATTTAAAGAGCTCTCTCCTCTCTCACACACTTGAAGCTCATTTTTCTTCTCTATTCTCTTTTATTGTATTAAGATTGTAATTGGAGAATACTGTTTTGTACGTCTTCTTAATGCACATGGGTTTTTTTTCGTTAATTTGATTTTCCCACTTAACAACTTGTGTCTCACATTTGTGATTTGGCTTACTTTGAGGTAATATTGTACCATTGAGCATTCATTCATTTATGTTTTCAACATTACTTTTTAATGTTCTTGGCATAATTTATTCATGGTATCAAAGCAAAAAAAAATAACGTTGAACTTTGAGTGTTCACAGGGATTTTGGTGGAGAAATGCGTTTTTTTTTTTACATTTTTTTTTGGTAAGGATTGACACCTTTGCCAACATTTCCTTGTGTTTTTCATTATTTCTCTCACACTTTGCATGCATATAATCCATTTTTTTTTTTTTAATTTACATGCTAACATTTCATTTAAAGTTGCTCAACAAGAAGGATTTTTAACTAATTCTATTTTTTTTAGTTGCTTGCATCCTCCTACACCATTTTTTTTTCATTTGGCAAATTTAAAGCATTACTTTCAATAATAACTCAGTAATCTATAAATTTATTGGTTTCATTCTATATTTCTACTATTCAGTAGTGGCGCAAACAACATTTTCTTGTGTCTTTTGTTTAATGAGAAATTGGTGAACAAACAAAGTAAAACCCGTCTGAGGAAAATGGTTGTATTTGTGGATTGATGGTCCAGGTTTTTCTAATTTTTTTGAGGTTTGTTCATTTCTAAGCTAAGAATAAACTGTTAAAATTTGCCCAAACCGAAATCACCGTTTCGGAGATAACGTAAAAATGGTAACTGCTACATTTCAAAAGAAAATAATGAAGAGTAGTTTCCCATAAATTCATTTCGTTGTATTCATGCTTTCTCTAATATTTTTTTTCCTCATAATATAATATTGGTTGTTTTATTTTTAATCAAATTCAAATTAAAAAAAATCAAACATCAAGCCATTTGTTTTAATATCTTTTAGATGTAAACAAAAAATTCAATTCACATGGCGTCTTTACTCATAGCTAAAACAGTCTTAAAATTTTGTCATGCTTTGAAAAATTTCTTTTTGTCTTTAATTTTTTTTTTTCGAATTTTAATTGTTCATGAACTTCCAATAAAGTTTTTTACAGTGTTGACATTTGGTGCCATAAGGTATTTTGTAAACTTTCATATTATCTGATACTTAAACTTTGCAATGCGGCAAGTAATGTGTCAATACAATTTACTATTGGAACGCTTTAGTAAGACTATCATTCAAATGTGTTTTGTGTGTTTTATGCATTTCACCTTTTTCAAATTCAAACAAAAATAAATGCATTAATTGTATTTACCTTTTAATGCATATATTAAAACATAAAACATCTCTAATTCTTTTTAAAATTCAAACAAAATCAAAACATCTTTTTAATGTTTATCTTAGAAACATTTATTTATATGATTATGCAGCATTTTGATGTTGCTCCTCATTTATTTAATTGGAGCTTTTGATAAATCATAAATCATTAATTTTATTTTCTGTATTTTCGTAATTGTAAGTTGTACACACAAATGTCTTTGATGGAGCTATTTAACAGAGAACTTTTTTTGCCCAATCTTTTAATACCTTATATCCATAGTTATTTGATGGAGCTATTTAACAGAGAACTTTTTTTGCCTAAGGTGGGATTTGCTTGTTATTTGATGGGTTCGTCCCTGGTTCTTCTTCCTTAGGGATCATTCTCGTGCTCCCGGTGTTTATAGATTCTTGGAGATTGCTCATTTCTTTTGCTCCCTTATTTGGACCTGAGCATGGTTGGGTCCTTTGGTGGTTTGGCATGTTTTATACTACTTCTTTTAGCATTGTTTTTCTTGTTTTCAGAGACCTTTTTGGATTCTCGCTTTTCCCTGACACATTTCTGTAATCCGCAGTCCCTTTGACCTACTTTTTGTGGTCATTAGTTGGACATTAATATATTTATCTTCATCTTATCTTTGTGACAAACTTCTTTTGACTATGCTATATCCAAATGGAATTCGCGCTTTGTCTTTAATTATAAAAGTTGTCTCTTGCTCCTTATCGCTCTTATAGATCCATTTTTATTACATTATATGTATGTAGATCATAGTTTTATGGCATGCTTGTTTACTTAACCTAAAGATTCAGTGTTAGCTTTTATGTTTGGCAAGAAAAGCAAATCAATTCTTGTCATCTCTTTTTTTGTTGGTTTTGTTCCAAAGGGGATTGACTGCCTTTGTTTTCCACGAGGATTCTTGGAGATTGTCGATGATCATACCTACACCTTTGCAAAATTCTTGGCGATCTATACTCTTCTTCTTTCTTTTCTCTATCATTGTAATATTAACATTCCTTTTGAAGGAAGTTATCATCAAAGTGGAGTATTATGAAATGTCAACTAACTTCTTTGGTTTTAAAGGATTGCTCCTCTTTTGCAACCCCAAACTAAATTTAAAAGAAAGTGTTGGAGATTAATCTTTATATGGATTCACTTTCTTATCCTAAGTCAATTTAAATGTGTGTCGGTTTTCTTATTATATAAATTTTTAATTCACATAAATCAGCAGTTTATGAGGCGTCACACGTATCTTATCATTTTTGAAGGGAATCTCGGAGTTCCATGCCACATGTAACTCCTCCCACACCTGTCACACACTTCCCCCTCACCTCATGAAGATTAGTGACACGAGGCACACACTAAGAAGGTTGTGTACAGTTAAGATGGAGATTCTTTGTAACTCGATCTTCCTTCCTCACTCTATTTAAATAGCTATTTCCTCCTCTCTCACACACTTGAAGCTCATTCTTCTTCCATACTCTCTCTTTTCTAATAAGATTGAAATTGGAGAATATTGTTTTGTAAACCTTCTTAATGCACGAGGGGTTTTCTTCCGTTGACTTGGTTTTCCCACTTAACAACTTGTGTCTCAGATTTGTGGTTTGGCTTACTTTGAGGTGATATTATATCTTTGTCCATTCGTTCATTTGTGTTTTCAGCATTATTTTTTAACGATCTTGGCATAATTTCCTTCAAGGCCAACCCGGACATTGTATTTATCCAGGAAACCAAGGTAGGAAGAGAGGACTTTGACAAGTTGGCTCAGAGACTGGAAATATAATGAAAAGTATGCAAAAAAAGCAGAAGGCATGACAAGATTGGCAATCATGTGGAATCTATGGAAATTCAAGGGTAAAAATAAATTAGTTCGTCGAAACATGTGATTCACTTATTCTTCAAATATTTTGTGGGCAATCTGATGTTTATTCTCCCGATCCTACAAAAAAACATTGTTGGGAGGATATACGAAGATTTAGGGAGCACCATAACAATATTCAATGGCTGGTCATGGAAGACTTTTAAGGCCATTATGAATCCAAAAGAAAAAAAGTTGGTGCCTTTCCAAAATTTCACAATCAATGATGGGCTTCAGGGCATTCTGTCGAAGATGGCTCTCTAGGATATGGAAACAAAGAAAGGTGACCTGAATGGATGATTGAAGATCAACTCAAAGCATAATGTTTAGATTGTCTTTTTTGTGTGTGCTAAGTGGATCACCATGGGTCAAATTTTTGAGTCAAACTTAATTTACAATCTGGGATCTGACAACTGGCCAATCATGCTATCACTTGAGGATGAGTCCAGTCCAACAATGAATTTAATCCAAATCAGATCATTTCGGGGATGGCTCTCAAGAGTATGGAAACAAAGGAGGGTGGATTTACCTAGCCTAAATGGAGGATCGAAGACCAACTCAAAGCAAAATGTCTAGATTGACTTTTTTGTCTGTGCGCTAAGTGGACCACCATGGGTCTAAGTTTTGAGTCAAACTTAATTTATAATTTGGGATCTGACAACTAGCCGATCATGCTGTCAATTAAGGATGAGTCCAGGCCACAAGGAATTTCATCCAAATCAGATCATTTTGTTGGAGATGGCTCTCAAGAGTATGGAAACAAAGGAAGGTGGGTTCCCCTGGCTTGAATGGAGGATCGAATACCAACTCAAAGCATAATGTTTAGATTGACTTTTATGGGTGTGCTAAGTGGATCACCATGGGCCTAAGTTTTGACTCAAGCTTAATTTATAATACAGGATCTAACAACTAGCCAATCATGTTGTCAATTGAGGATGCATCTAGGCCACCTGGAATTCAATTCAAACTTGAGCTTATGTGGACTTTGGACCCAACTTTGAGGATAAGCCTGTGTTCCATGGGGACATGTCCATACAAGTGCATTCCCTAGGTGGGTGGGGAAAGAGGAATGTTATGGGGATGCTCTGAATGCATTCCCCTCTTGTCCCCCATGGGAGTCCATATATATATAATTAAAAAAATAAGGCTTTAAAAAACATTAAAAAAAGATTTAAAAATAGATAAATATTCAAATATTAAAGCTTTAAAACATTAAAATAAAAATATTTAAAAATAAAAACTACAAAAACATTTTTTTAAAATAAAACCTTTGAAATAAATTTAAAAACATTAAAGCTAATTAACAAAATAAATTTGGTTGTGACACTTATAAATTTAAAATGATAACCTTACAGAAGGTGAACTTCAAATCTTGAACCTATAAAGAACTGATAGCTAAGTTGGTAGAGCACAAAAACCAATATTTGGGAGGTTGTGTGTTCATGTCCCAAGCAGACCATTTTGGCTTTGTCAAACATACGAATGTCCCCCAATCCTCGCCTTTTCCCGTAGTTTGTAAATAATCATAAGTAGTTTGTAATTTTTTTTAACAATTTTTTTATATCAATGACCCCCTACTCATCACCTTTTCCTTGGGATATTAACGGAGATTCTAGGCGTCCTCTTTTTGTGTCCCTACATTTTTTGCTCGGCCACCCCACCCGATCCCACCCGAGGGAACCAAAGATGCTCTGAAGACTCGGTGGACTACTGCTTATAAAGGCTCAAAAAGATTTCTTCTATCTCGAAGGCTATAAAATGTCAAAAAGGAATCCACAATATGGAATAAATAAACTTTAAAACATATACTTCAAAAAAATAGGAAAGCAATGGACTTGGAGGAGTTGCAAAAGAATATTGAAAGATAAGAGATGGGTGAGGAGAAACGGGACAGAGAAGGTCCTAATAGAAGAGCTAAATAAGATGCTCAGAGTGGATGAGACTTTTTGGAAGCAAAAGTCTTAAGTAAATGGCACAAAGAGGACAGAAATGCATAAAAAAAAATCCACATAAATTGTGGTTAGAAGGAATAGCAACAAGATCATTCTGGATCGCAGGTCTCAGATAATGAAAAATAAGAAAGAAGGAAGTCACTCTTTCCAGGATCAATTTTTTGAGGATATTCCTATTATTAATGGCACCATTTTCTACTGACGAGATGAAAACATTTAGCTTGGGAGCACATAAAGCCCATGGTCCAAATGTGTTGCTGGTGCAGGTTTTTCAGAAATTTTGGCACATGGTGGGTGAAGATGTGATTGAGGTTGTGGAAGAATCGCGAAAGAGGCAATCATTGTTAAAATAAGGAAATATTTCAGATAAGCAATGAGGCTTTGTGACTGTGATAAAAATCCTGAATGACATTCTTATTGCTCATCAATACCTTCATTCAATCCATAAGACCAAATGGGTGGGAACACATAAAATTAGAAAAAAACAACACTTATGACCAGATGAATAGGTACTTGGACGAAATGTTGGAGAAACATGGCTTGATGTTCCAATCATTCTAAACCTTGGTGAACTAAATCAGAATGAGAGTTTAGCTGGCTATTTCCAATCCTTTTGCAGGTTAAGGCTGGGGACCTTCTTTACCCATATATTTGCATAGTTCTGGCAGAAACTCTGGGAACATCACTGAAACAAGCATAGGCTAGGGGCAACATCAACAGCTTAAAAGTGAGCCCAATCGTGCAGAACATCACACATCTTCAGTTTATAGATGGCACCTGGTTGTAAGGAGAGCCAAGGGTATTGGAAGCCAAAACGTTCAAACATATTTTGGAATGTTATAAAAAAAGCTGCCTGATCTTAGATTAATAAACTAAAATTAAAGGTGTATTTGTTGAATATTGTTAAGGATCCAGAATCATCTATGTAGCGTACTGAAATTGATAAGGCATTTCTACTAACTAACTGTCTTGGTATGCCTCTCTTTAAAGGCAGAACAAAAAAAAGATTGAGAGAATCCACAAAACAGCTGTCAACCTGAAAAGGGAAATGGCTTACTCTAGCAAGAAGACTTTAGTTAGTTGATTCCTCCATGCCGTCTAGATTTATATGATGTCACTTTTTAAAGACCCCAAATGTGACTGATTCAACCATCAAGATCCAGAGATACTCTTTATGGAACATAACAGAGGAATAGAGAAGGATCCCACTGCTGACCTGGAGCAGAATAAACCAAGCCAGTATGTAGACTCTTCTTCCCCGAAAATAATTTTCACTCCATTTGGCCTCTCTTCTAGCTCAGTAGTTTGAAAACTTTATACGAGCTTGAACATGATCTTCCAACTTCTAGAATACTGAAAATGGGGGCAAAGGTGTTATTTTGGGATGATTTATAGCTAACGAATAAGCCTTTTTCCCAGCAAGAAGAATTTATGAATTGGAGGGAATATTTAACTGGACGTTGGGGTAGAAAAATTAGTCTGGCCTGGATACCAGGATGTGGAT
The DNA here is from genome assembly GCA_037957365.1 of Torreya grandis. NCBI lineage: Eukaryota > Viridiplantae > Streptophyta > Pinopsida > Cupressales > Taxaceae > Torreya > Torreya grandis. The sequence goes on from JARHVA010000384.1 coordinate 5,182,607, forward strand.
AATTCAAGGAGCTTACAAGCTAAGCTCTACCTGTTCCCACAATTGTAAACATCTAAAAAAAATGCTCGTTCAGGAAGGCGACAATTCTGGGGAAATGTTAGTTAAACCTACTTACAGATTGGCCTACCTGAGGGTAGTAGTATTATAATTGGGGTAAAGGTTCCCCAATAACAACCTGATAATAATAAGCAAGGGGCTGCAGAAAGCAAATTATTTGTTCTAGCTGCCCTCCATTGGTATGCCACTGACATATGAAGCTCTTAATAAGAGGTTTTGCTATATTCCCATTGTCTTGCAACAACAAAGAGGATATTGATCAATTACTTCTGCACTGCCACCTTGTAGGGAGAATTTTAGGGAGGTTTCTAATGAAAATGGGGGCTGATTGGGTGGGTTCAACCACAGTTAAACAATGAATGATTGCACAGTAAAGAAAAGCAAAAGCAAGATAAAATGGGGCGTAATTGGGTGGGTTCAGCCACTGTTAAACCATGGATCATTGCACTGGAAAGAAAGGACAAAGTAAAACAAAATGGGGTGTGATTGCTCTCTCTCTCTCTCTCTCTCTCTCTCTCTCTCTCATGCTTCAAGATTCTCGCATGGAGAAGATTTAGGGTTTTTGTGTGCTTGTTCTGCCTTCTATCTTCTTTAAAATATTGTTTAAACAGATGGGGCTTTCCTCTTTAAATCTCCCGTTTCTTCATTTCAGCCCTTTCATAAATTTTTATTTTTCCTCTAGGGCAAGGAGAGAAATCACTGCAGAATCAAAAGCTCTCACATTGTTGGTGTTGATCTAGCTCCAGTTGATGTTGAAGTCTATTTTCCACTTCCAACACACTTGAAAAGCACTTCTTTTGTTAGGGTTTCATAAATCAAGTTTTATCTGCTTCTGTTTGATGGTAGGGGATGACAATGAAGGAGAGTTCTCTGCCTAGTATTATCAATCTTGGTTCAGGTCGCCTATATCAGTTGACATTAGTTTGCTTGGTCCAAACTTGTTCCAATTCTGTTTTCCACTTCACATGCTTGGAAATCACAAGCATTCAAGCTTTATGTGCTCCTCTTAGAGCAGAAAGGTAGTACTGAATGCAGGAGGGAGTTCCAGTCGAAGATTATCTCAGTTTCAGCTGGAAAGCCTCTTTTTAATCTACAAATTAATTCTAATCCTCTTGTTAACCCCTTGGTTATGAGGTTATGCCTGATGGATTATTCAGACCAGAGCTTGATGTGGTTGTACCAGATGGAAATCTTTTCTACCGACTGCTGAAGACTTTAGAATTTCTGAAGGCCCTCAATAGTTCAAAAGGCTTGATGGTTTCTGTGTGTTCCCTAGTATAGACCAAACCTAGATGATGCATGTGGGTAGACAATTTGGATTTATTTTGGCGCAAGCAGGGTGCATGCTGGCCTTGATTGACAAGCCTCGTTACTTCTATCATATGCATCGGCATAAAAACATCCGAGACTCTTTCAACAAGGCCGTGACATGCAAATCTAGCATTGTTTGTTGTCCATGAAACCAATTCTCATTAAAGCATGTCCTCCAAAATCCTCGTCAAGAAATTCATCTTGTGCATTTCCCGTAAGCACCACAGTCCATTAGAACACATTTGGATGGTGCATTTTGTCAAACAATTCAGGTGCCTCCTGTTTGATCCCACATTTTGCATACTTGTCTATCAAGGGAGAATAATGGAGAAAGGTATATCAAGTTGGACACTTGTACACTGCATTTGGTGGAACAGTGTTAATACCTCCAGAAAAATCCTGTGTGGGGTACTTGGTGGAACAGTATCACTACATCATAAGGAAGCTCATGCCATCACTATTGTGCATAGTTACAACTTACTAGTACCAGTACAGGTACAGGTATGGGGTTTGGGTACAGGGTTAGCCCTTTTTTTGGACCCCGGGTATGGTATGGCATGGGTATACAAAAAATAATAGAAATTATAACAGAAATTAAACAAAATTTACCATAAAATCAATGTTATATGCATAAATTAATAAAAAAAATAACAAAGCACTACTGCTAATCGAGAATTCAAAATATTACATGAGTTATGACATATAAAATATTAAGTATTGTCTGTTCAAAACATGAAAAAGTTTATGGTCATATCCAAACACCAGAACTATGTGAGCAAACCATCATATTATTCTTCATATTTTAAGGGCGGGAATTTGATGTGTTGGTTAATGTTAATGTCTGACGGATGTATTCTTTTTCCCTTGATGAAGACAATGCTTCATGTTTAAGGGTGGGGAATATATAATTTCCTTCCCTCTAGAAAGGCAACATTTATAGTGTATTTTAGTTGTCTACTTTCAATCTCAAAGTTCATTTTATTGAGTTCGCAGTTTAATGAGTAATTAGGAACTGCATTTGAAATCTGAAATTGAGCTGGTGAGGCTCACGTCTCAAGCCCACAAACAGATATCAGGGCATCCAAGTTCAAAGCATGGTTATGGTATCCCACTTCCCAGGCAATCCCCAGCAGGTCAGTGCAACCAGCGGATTACACCAAACTGCAAGAGGAATGACCTCAGCTCTCTAACGGTAAAGGGCCAATAGGCCCCATTTGACTTTAGGTGTAGAGCTCTATTGATAAACAGGAAACTCCTCTTTTGTCCTGCCTGGGATTACATGTACTAGAACATGGTTCTGGTAATCAGTATGTAAAGGAAAGATTGGCAATTTCATAGAATATTGTTGGATTATACAATAATAATTTTTAGTTAATATTTCGAAATCAAATGTTGGTCCATGAGATTCACAGAGTCCCATACTTTAAAGCTCCCCCAATAAGATAAAAATTGAACCGAGAGCCCCAAAAACATACCCACAAATTGATTTGGGAGCCAAAAACAAAAAAAAAAACATACATAAAAATTCAAAATAAAAGAACGAGAAAACAAGATAAATTCTAACCTCAAATTGAACAAAGGCAAACTCGGAAATTTTTCCATCCTCTGGAAACGTGGACATGTCAACCTGAGTTATAAGCCCGCAACCCCTAAAAAGATTAAAGATTTTCTTTTCCTTTATTTGAGAAGGAATTCCTCTAACAACAATTGTATTCATGTCAGTTGCAACTTCGAAACCGTCTTTTACTTCATTCCCATTCCAATTGGAAAGATGATCAACAACTTGGTCCTTTACATTTCCATTCTCGTTGGACGCATTTTCATCAGCTTGTTTTTCCTCATTTTTCTGCTGCTTTTTCTTCTTCTTCTTCCCGTCGCCATTGGAAGCCTTTAGAACAACAACTTGTTCTGATTCGTTTCCATCTCCATTTGAAGGATTTTCACTGTCTTGTTCTTTCTTTTTCTTCGGCTTCTTCTTTCTCTTCTTTAGCTCTGTGTTGCGGATCGTATCGTTTTCATCTTCACCCTCTGCTTCATATTTCTTCTGTTTCAACTTCGTGTTGAGGGCCTTATCATTTTCATCGTCCGCCTCTACTTCATCTTTCTTCTGCTTCTTCTCTCTCTTCTTCGGCTCCGTGTTGAGGGCCGTGTCATCTTCATCTTCAGCCTCTGTTGTATCTTTCTTCTGCTTCTTCAGGTCCGTGTTGAGGAACGTGTCATCTTCATCTTCAACCCCGGTTATGTCTTTCTTCTGCTTCTTCTTCTGCTTCTTTAGATCCGTGTCGACGGCTGTGCCATCGTAATTTTTATCCTGCTTCAGCTCCGTCGTGAGGATTATGCCATCTTCGGCTTCAGCTTCAGCTTCAACTCGCTTATTCTTCTTGCCCATTTTGCAGGTGCTTGATGTTTATCTGGTGCAGACTATGGGATATGAACCCTAAAACCTAGCTTGTGCAATATAAACGCTAAACCCTCCGTTCTGAAATTTGATCACTAAAACCTACGCTCTGTAATTTAAACCATTAACCCTAACATTTGAAATCTAAACCCTGTATTTTCTGTGGATAATTTTTATGTTTATTTTAATTTTTAGCAGCTGGCGGCTGCTAAATTTCTTCGGGATTAAAATCAGGGTTGATGTTGTTTTTAAAGCACTAACTTTCATATAAGTTTAATTGGCACTTGATTTCTCTCCCCTTGCCTTAGAGGCCTGATAGTCATGCGTTCTAACTTCGTGCATATGTGGAGCCTAAATCGTTCTATGTGAACATGTACACTTGATGTCGATGGATAACTTAACATGTCTACTTCTTAATTCTAGATTTTCAGTGTATGGCGTGTCCTTGTGGACCCAACATTTCAATTCTTGTACAAGAGGTCGTTATGGGGCCATTTAAGAGGTCAAACCAATCCATAGTCATGGATTGCCAAAAAAAATCAAGTCGACACCAATAGTGGGGCATACATTTCCCAAAAAAGTCTTTGAGTGAGCGCCAAAAGGGGGGTGTTTAAATTGCAGTTAATAGTGTGCGACCCACATAATGCATACCCTCGGTTCGAGGTGGCAAAGCATTTATGTCCCAACACCTTGCATTTATTACCCACTCCCTCTCATTTATTTCACTGACACTTGGCTATTTCATGCCAACCTGCTCGCCTCTTTGTCCCCATCGGGGCATATATTGCATGAGTGGGTGTTGTTGAAGGAAAGAGGAGATGGAGGGTTTCAAAGACGAGATGTTGGAAAGAGCAGCAACAACAACATGAACACTTACCCTCGCTTGCCACCACTGCTAACAAGGAGCTTTTTTATACCTCACTAAGGTTGTGAGCCATATGTTTTTTTATACCTCACTAACGTTGTGCCATTTGGTTTTGGAAATGTTAATATGGCTTTGAATGTTTGTTAACAAATTAATGATTTTCTTTAGTCATTCTATGAATTATGAATATGGTGTACGCCCAGTGTAATCATAATGTGGATTGTCCAGAATGAGCAATTTTGGCTTGCAAACTTGAATGGCAATCTTACGCACTATTTTTTATAGTGCTTCATTGTTGAATCTTTGGCTAATTGCGCAGCACACATAATGCATACACCCAGTACTAGATGACAAAGCATTGATGTCTCACCACCCTATGGTTAATACCCACCACTTCACATTCATTTCGCCCATGCTTGGTTATTTCACACCACCCTGCTTGCCTCTTCGTCCCCATTGGGCCATACATTGAATGAGTAGGTGTTGTTGAAGGGAAGAGGAAATGGAGGGTTTTGGAGAGGAGCTATTGGGAAGAGTAGTAGCAGAAGCATGAACACTTGCCCTCATTGCTAATAGGTGAGGTTTTTTATACCTCGTTAAGGCTATGAACCATATGTTTTTTTATACCTCACTATCATTGTGCTTCCTCACTAAATGTTCAACTAATATGGCTCAGGCCCCACTATAGAGATGTGAAACCCCCACCTACTCTCTTAGCTTTCGTGTCATCTCTTTGTTGAGCCATACCCCCGGCTACTTTGTGAGTGGTGTTTGCTTCCTCCGTTTATATGTGTTATTTGCCTACTCTCTTTGCTTCTACCATTTATCCCCCGCATGATGGTACTGGTATTTTGACTCTAACGAGTCTTCGATTTTGTGCACATAGTTATTGTATAGGTCTCGGTGCTTGTAGGTGAGGTTTTTCATACCTCACTAAGGCTGTGAGGCAAATGGTTTAAAAAATGCGAGTATGGCTTGGAATGTTTGTTAAAAAACAAATAATTTTATCGGTGTGTGTGAATTTTTCCGTGATTTCTCATATTATAGTTTGTAGCTTAATTCAGTGTAGTCGATCTACAAATCATAAGGAATTAGTACATTTTCCCCCACGTGCACTGAAATGAATGGGGGTTTTTTAGTATTCTAAGTTTATTTCTTTTGACATTAAGATAAATTGGTCTCAGAAAAACTAATGACCATTTGAAGTTAACATGTGTCATAGGTGGCTATTGTGATTTCGTTAATGATATGGTTGGCTTAATCTCATTCAAGTTTCTCTATTTGCAATCCTCTATTATTATTAAATATGTTTAGGATGAATAATATATTAACAATAATAAATAGCATGAATGCAATTAATTCTTTTCTCAACTTGTTGAATGCATTGGTAAGAACAATTGTTTGTTGACTAAAAGAAGCAGTGAAAGTCACCGTCATAACTTCCATGTAATTTTTTTCTAGGCTCAACGAATGCATTGGCGAGAACATTTTCTTGTTGACTAGAAAGAGCAATCAAAGTCACCCTTTAATAAAAAAGTTTATAAAGAATATTCACTATTAAAGGGTGATTTTGAATGCTCCTAGTAGTGAATGAAAACCTTTAGGGCTTCCATCAACAATACCACCTATGCGCTTTCCCTCAATGCAATGGCACATTCAGGGGACAATTATTATGGATTGCATATTTCAACGATTTTTTCATTACTATGAGTTTGCATGTTATAATTATATGTAGTTTAACAAGGACAAGTCACGAGCCAAAGTGTATTGTGGGTTGGAGTTAATCATTTCAATTTTGTAGTTAATTATTTTATTTTGTTAAGCGTGAATAATATTGTCAGAAGGATCATTTGCATGGATGTACTTCTTAGAAAAATACATTTTTCATTTATTTGTATTCATGTCGCCTAGTACACAAATTAATCTTAAATGGTCAAAAGTTTTTTTAAGCCACAATTACTCATTTTGAATGATTCGCAAATCGACTAGATTGAAATAAACTACAATAACGATAAATTCATAGACTTGATGAGATATAAAAAACCTTACCTATAAGCAGTGATGGCTACACAAAATCCAATTATTAATTGTGTTGAAAAATATTAGTGTAAATTGAGAGTGCATATTGATGGGTACATATAATCTCAACAATTATATCTAAACTATAAACATAATTAAACTATAGTTACTACAGTTTAAGAATTCACAAAATGATTCATAGATCAAGAAAACTATTTGTTTTTTAACAAACATTCAAAGCCATATTCACATTTTTGTGTTCAATTGTGTAGAAGCTAACAATAATACAATATTGCGTAGAATTTTATTTCATATGAATCACTGTAGAATGACTCTACACTGCAATTGGGTAGAATGAAATTTGAAATAAAACACTGTAGAAATTAGTTATATATTATAAGTTATTGTTGAAAAGTTTTGAAAATAAATTTAATATTTTGGTGAGTCTTACATGTTTTCTTCAATCATGAAGCACTTTCACTAGAGCATTAATGAGCATTCAACAAAAAACAAATAGAAGACAAAATAGATATATAATAGGGCATAAATATTGGGAAAAATGATAAGTTAGTTTAAAAGTTTGCACATGTTGTGTTAACTTCATAAGATTCTCACTATGGATAATAAGTGAAAAGACATATTATATTTGACAATAAATATAAAATGTATATTTTTGAACTCAATATTTGCATTTATCTATGTAAATCTTAAATTTAAATACTTGTAATTAAAATATTGTGTACTAATAGTAGTACAATATCCTTTGCATAGGTTAAATGACTTTTTATGAATTTATACAAAATACTAATGTTCGAGTATTAAGTACAATGTGTTTGTAATTAATTAAAAAAACATTTAATTTAAAAAAAAATATATGTTCTCGAGTTTGGTTTCACACCTTCAACTATCCTATCAACTATTGGGTCCTCTCCCTTGCAAGATGAAAAGATACAAAGTAACAAGAGAGCTCTTTATGTGCTTCAAAATAGATGCAGAACGTCAAGTTATGGGACTCAAAGACCGCTAGGGTCTAATTTGAGTCACTTGTCACATTTGTATGCACCTGAATTTGCTCGCTTCATTTATTGTCACTAATATTATTGTTAGTCGACATTGACATCGCTAATTTCATTTCACGAGCACTAATCCTGTTTAATTTTGTCTAATTAATCTTTATTAATCCTCTTGGTCTTTTGTCTAACACCCCTTTCCATTATTCTTCGTTTACTAACCTTATTCACATCCCACAAAATATTGATCCTTTTATCCCACGTATTAACATCCCATTCATCACCTAAAGCCTTCTTATGCCCACTTGTGAATTTTAAATTCACAAAATCCTACCTACGCTTGGGCTTTCCTACAAGCCTACCCCCTAATTCACACCCAATCCTTCTTTTAAATCTTCCCTTAATCATCGTTAGATTCCCTAATAGAATCTTCTCTAAAGAGTTATCTCTCTAGGGAATTATAAAGAATTTTAAATTCCTTAGAATTCCCTCCAACTCTCTACAGAATTCTCTCTCTAGAGAATTTCATGGAATTTTAAATTCCATAAAAAACTCCCTCCATGACCTGTTTAAATTAATGACTCCCTCCATTCTAAACAAAAAATTGAATGTACAAGAAATCCATGCTACATTAATCCATTAATCCTTTCATCAAAGTTATCATTTAATCCATGAATCTATGATATCCAAGTCTTTTGATCAAGTTAATATCAAGCTGAAATTTTGAGTCTATTTGTAAGCAATACAGTAATCCTTGAAGAATCTGTTTGAAGATCTTAGAGGGAACACAAAGAGAAGCAAGGTGATGGTAAAAGCCTTCTTATAAGCTCTGATTGCTTCTATATTCTCTCCCATTGATATTTTTGTAGATTTTAGGTTAAGTTACTATATATAATATATTAAATCCATAACTCAAAATTTACAAGCATATATTGGCGATCAGAGTGGGAGCCCTCCTCTTAAACAGAACTTTTGTGGTTTGAGTGTGATTAATTTAGCTTACAGGTCATATTGAAGGTGAATTTGAGCTCATTTTTTTTTAAATTATGTTTTCCAGGTGATTAACAATTTTGCTTTACAAACGTAGATTTTACACTAGCAATTTTGACTTTGGTAATCACGATTTTGTATAGATCATGACAATTAACCATTAGCAGTTAGTCCGTCTAACCATTTTGTTGACCATTTGAAAAATCATTTATGAATAGTTGCAAATTTGATTTCCATTTGTAATTTTCAATATTACAATTATGATTTTGACTTCTAGTTGCAAATTTGATTTTATAGTTACAATTTTGACATCTCAATCACAATTTTGACTAATAGTGGTTTTGCATAGTTGTTAATCTACAATTTATTTTATTTGTGTTTGAATGCATCACTTGTTCTCTATAAATACATGTATATTGTTTCTAACTTCTATTTTACAAGGATAAATTAGAAATATCACATCAAGCAAAACTGCGGCTCTTTTAGTTGAAATTTTGAAAAATAAAATAATTTCATCCTATTTAAGTCTTTAAATTTTTTGTAAATAAAATAAAAATATGTAAATAATATCATATAATCTCTCTTAAGAACATTTAGTTTCTTCAAAAACTTTGAATATCTTAATATTTATATAATTTATAAAATAACTTATCTTAGTTGCATTTTTTATTCTTAGTCACGATTTTGCGCTTGTCATAAGCGATTTTGCCTACCTAACCGCATAATTACTGTCATAGTTTACTCACAATCTATAACATCACTTGTCTCTATTTGTGATTTTGATTGTAATCTACAATTTTGCAATATCGCTTATTTGCAGTTATGATTTTGCAATACTGCTTATTCGTAGTTGTGATTTTGCAGATCCTATAAGTGATTTTGAACGGACTAACCACCCAATAACCATGACAGTCTGCCTAACCGTTTTGCAAAATATCTTGTCTAATATGTGGTTTTGACTAGTCATCTATGATTTTGATTCTTTGTAAGTGATTTTGCCTTATGTAACAGCGATTTTGCATTTATTTTTGCCTATAAATTATCCTTTTTAAGCACATTTTTTAGGACCATTTTCAATGAATTTTGGGCCATTCCAAAGGTTTTTTAAGTCCCAAATTATGTTTGGCATCAAAAACACTGCCCCTCAACCCCACTCTATACCACAAAAAGGAGTACACTGGGGGCGCTGCCCTTAGACCCTGCAAGGGGCACTGCCCCTTAACCCCACTTGAGGCTGCGACCCCCAAACCTCCACATCGTAGCCCCTCATTCAAAAAAAAATCAAATAATGTAAAACTCATGATTTTTTTAGTGTTTTTATTAACGCTTGTTAGATTAAGACTACTAATATCTTGTCTTGTAGGTCTTTATCTAAAATCTTGTCTTTCAGATAATAGTTTTTGTCTTATGTCTTGTCTTGTAGGTTGCCCCTCAAGATTACCAAATTAAAACTACTGATCACTTGCTTTGCAAGATACTTGTAAAATATTTTGGCATTTTGAAAAATATATTTTATATATATCACACTTAATTAATCAATTAATCAACTATGTGTCTGCTTATCTATACCTAAGGGCTATAGTGGTGTACGCTCTCCTCCTTTCATCCTAGTAACAAGTCTCAGAAAATCAAAAACTAATAATCTACCCTCCCATTTTTTATTTTTTAGGAGGCAATGTGATGTGCAAGCAATTTCCATGCACTTACCATAGTCTTAGGGGTTGGTGATGCGGATTTCATCACCGCATATTTAACCACACTCTACGTTCTGATGAAGTATAAAAATTAGAGACATCTATTGTTAGGCCAAGCAAGAGACACCATACACGGTTTCATGAAGGTAAGGAGTTCATTCTAACCTAGCCATTAGACAACACCCTATACAGAGTCAGGCCCCACCTACGTAGTGTATATTGGGGATGCCCCTAGAGATCTTGTTTAACCTAGTATGGGACCCATCGACTAGAACAAGTGACTTGTTGCTAGGGCTAGTAGAAGCCCCCATAGTGACCATCAAGTGTAGATAGGATTGAGAGGGTTTGAAAGATTATGTAATGGTTCATCAACCTACAACCTCACCTAGAAAGTTGTTAGATGGTGAAATCATCGAGTTACACGCCCAAATCATTTTACTAATGATATGTTTGTGGTTTGCTTGATTTGGTAAGTGTTGTGTTAGACCAATGTTGTTTATGAGCATAATCAACCTTTTATCCAAGCCTATACACATCTATCTAGATCTCTATCACATCATCTTGTACATCCTTGTCAATATCCATCTTATATCCTTGATAATATCCTCTCATGAATATTTACTATGTACATTCATGTACATCCTTGTAAGCTTATCTCATATTACATATGGTTTTATCCTTCATCACCCCTCTCATCTTAATCACATCCTAGTCTAGTCTCATCCATCTAGCACTAGTCATACCCCCATCACTTACATACCTAAATCCAGTCTTGGCATCCCTCCATCACATCTTATCATAGTCTAACCTAATGTTATTCACTTAGCCTTAACACTAATCATCTTTAATGTCATCTTCAAGACTAAATCCACCTTATCCTTAACCAATCTATGTCACATCCTAGTTTTTTATCACCATATCCTCACATCACCTTGTCTTGTCTTACTTATCCTTGCAGTCTTAGTCCAAACCATATTACCCATCACAAAACCCACCTTACCTTCATCAACATCGATCATTTGTCTTGACCTTGTCTAGCTTAATAACCTTGTCTACAACTTTATCCCTTATCAACCTAGCCCAATCATAGTCCAACCCATCCTTAATTTATTATCCCCCTATTTATACTAGTCATCTCATCAAAGTCTATAGTCATATGTCTGTCCTCATCCACATTGACAAAATATTCTTTACGTATCAGGGTCCTCATCATTAGCTTGCTTGTGTCTAATCAAGTTTGAGTCATAATCACAAGCCTAGCAATCTATTAATCAAATCAACTCATCCTATTTTAGTCGATCATATTAGTCTTGAACTAGTCTTAATAGAATCAATCCCTAGTCAAAATCAATCTCTTGGGCCAATATATCCCCTCACCAAGTCATAGAATTTGGCATAGCTCACCTAGTCAAATCCAATCAAAGTCATTAAATTCTAGCTCACACACTAATTTGGTCTACTTAATCTTGTCTTACTTCATCAAACATCACATCACGTCAAACATCTAGTCAAACTTGAGATCAAACTAAAGCAAGCCTTTATCCAAATTTATTCCACACATACCATCTTTATATATCGATCTTTGCATTCAATCCCCCACACTTACTGATTGGGTTCGGTGAATCACATCATCCATACTTTTTCCCATCTTGATCTATAGCTTCCAAATTAAAGTTGGACACCTTGATTGAGTAATGCCTCATTGCCAATAAGGACTCCTTCCATGCCTCTTTGATCTGAGCACTCCATGTCACACAGACTTCGACCCTATCCACCTAATATTACCTCCAGTCCATACCCATTCCCATCAGTCAACCTCTAGTCGTCATACTACCCAATCCCATTCAAATCCTCCATCCACCAATCATAGCTAGTCATCTACCCCTTCATAAATTAGCAAAGATAATCCAATCCTGGTCGCCTCATCTACTACTAGTCTACCCACCCAATCACATCAACAACCATCTGATCTAAAGTCTAATAATTCATCACCTAAATCAAGAATTGAAGAGAGGTCCTATATTAATATTTCAATATCCCTATAAGCCCTCTTCTAATAACTTGTCATCATCGACATGATGGTCTATCCACTCATACAACATCTTAATCCTGCCAAGCCCAATCCCTCTTGGTATAAAGCTAACCAATACTATATATATCATCAAACCTAGGGGTATACCATTAATCGATGTCACAATTTTCAAAACTATGTCCAAGACCTCATCAACCATGGTGACATCAAAATCGAGAATGAATTGGATGGGTCTACATCTAAGTGCGAACAAGAAGATGAATGTCAGGATTCCATTCCTGATCGCGATCAAGCCCTTCCCTTTCTAAGCCAAGGTCAAGAAACCACACCCATCTTCCATGGTCCCCCCATCTTTGACAAATCCTCCATCGAATATGAGTCCATTTCTCATGAGCATGGTCCTCTCTTCTCTCATGATTCCTTCTTCCATGGGCCTATCCTTGGTGAATCCATTATTCCTCCATCATCTTCCTCTCATCCATCATATCAAAGACCCCATGTTGAGAGGTCACTTGTGGACAAAGAATCCTCTATTAGCAATATTACCTCATTAACATCACCTACACCCTCATTAGAATTGGTATTGGAGTCAATAAAAATATTATTTGCATCAAGATCATGTTCAACACCAGTATATGAATAAAATTCTTTATAAAAATAATCATCCACAATTATTGTCACAAATGGTGACTATGTCTACCTTTTTAAAGATACCTCCAATATAGATGTCAATCAATCACCAAGAATATCTTTTGATCCCAGCTAGGATGATGAAGTCATAACAAAGTTCTTACAAACTTTATTTATTGAAAACAATGAGAGTGGATTTGATCCTACATCGAATGCATGTCCTAAAGATAGTCTTAGTGATACTTTTACTGAACTTGAGGAGATCTTCTTCGATGTTGAAACTGGGTCTCTTAGGAACCCCTATGAAGACCATGTTGCCCCACCACTACTCACTGACCTCATCATACCATCTCCCCCACCTTCATCTATCATAGACTCCTTTCTTCTTATTAATGATGATTTAATCCCCTTCCCCCATAAGGACAGACATCGACATACATCTTTGGACTCATCCTTGCACAACATATCTTGTGCTAAAAATACAAGGCACCAAGACAATCATGTTTAAATAATCAAGCCTAAAGTTAGTCTTGATCCATAAATAAATAAAAATAAATTAAATCATCGGCCTAGTGCAAAAGTGTCTTCCCCTATTCAAACCCTATTTGAGGCACTAGAGGACTATCAAAGTCAAAATAAACATCATCTATCAAGTCAAATATCAATCTCCTCTGATGAAACCCAAAGCTAGGCACTGAGGAGTAGTCGAAAAGTAATCAAGTCAAAAAATCAAAATAATGTTAAAAGCACTATCAATATGGCCAATACTACTCCAAATAATAAAATTAAGGAATCACCACAAAATCAAAATGTCTTGGATCTCATAAAGTCTTTTGTCATGTGGCACCAAACAAATATAGAATGTCTAACATCTCCAATGATGTGTGCGACTACTAGTCCCACTTCCCAATCACCCGTCACACCTTCTTATCATGATCTTATCATCCATTCAAGTCCTATACATCACCATCAAATCTAAACCCTAAATCCATTCATTCCACACCTTGAAAACTCGAGAAACATTATCTTTTGTAGTGATGATGAAAACACCTAGTCTAGATATGTAGAGGGGTCTCAATCAAGAGTCAACGAAGGTCACAAAGACATTAGTGAATCTAACATCAACAACATGATCTTGGAATAGGTGTTAGTTGAAAATCATGAAAGTGTTGGGATTATTGCATCTCACACCCATATCCAATAAATCAAGATGCTAAAATTCAAAAAAGACAATTAAAAAAATCATTCGTCCAATAGTGGAAACCAATCTTCAGGGACATTGGGCAAGTACCATGATGAAAACTAGTTTATGGCATCATGGTATAATAATATATTATCCACATTGTATCTCAACACTTGGGGGAAAAATCCATCCTTTTTCAATCTATCCATGTCATCTTTGTCTATATTACCCCCTGTCCATTATTTCTACCCATTATCTGCCATCATATCATGCATCCTATTATGTCCATCCTTTATTCTGGTCTTGACCTTCATAAGGGAGTGGAATATGTCTTAAGATTTTTTTTAGAATCATCTTGGCATATCCTCCAATGAATACTCTATAAACTACATATCTAGCTCCTTCATGATGTGGTCATTGACAATCCCTAGTCCATTCTTCCTCATCCATCAACTTCTTTGAGCATTGTCCAAATCCATTTGTCATCATCTTAGTTGCTAGGCTTCATGTTCCCTTTGCTAGTAATTGCCTTTGTATAGTGTACATACATATCCCAAAAATCCCAAAAATTATAAAATCCAAAAAATCCCAAAGCATCTCAATTATCTTGTCATATGTCATATTATCCTATATCCTAAATATCCCAATCATCCTATCTAATGTCTTAGCCATCTTATCATCTTGTTTTGTCTTATGTCCTAGTGGTCTTATCATTTTTTCATCTTTTCTTATCCTTTGTCCTAATATTCACACCTAATTACTTATCCATAACCTTATCCTAATCTAAGTCACTAGTCTACTCCAAGTCCATATCTTAGCCAAGTTATTACCCTTAATCCAAATTCACATCATCATGACCAACCTAGTCCAACTCATCACCTAATCAATCATCCCCTTGACTTTCACCAGGATAATAGACAAGACACTAATCACAATGCATCTTTATGGAGATACTTATGTGTGTTACTTGTATGCTCTATGTTGTTTGACTTGTTTACATGTCTTTTATCATGATTATCTTATGTTTCATTTGTTTGTTTGTGTTTCCTTTTAGTCTTGAGTTATGTATATTTTTGTCTATTGGGCAATGAACAACGATGTTTTAATGGCACCAAAATTTATAATATGATTTTAGGTGCCCTTGATGATGCACAGTTCACTATTTGCCCCTTTTATAATCATGCACTTTATCATAATGTCCTCTTGGTCATACTTACATCATGGGGCATACTCCCTAGTGCTATGTTTACATCGGATTTCTTAGACTATGATGAGCCTTATTACAATAATGATGGCCTGATAATAGACACGCTCATAATTTCTCCTATCCTCTATCACTTGTCATAATGTCTAAATCTATCTTCAAGCCGATCATCCAAGTCCACTCATCTAACATCCAATCATTCTTCCAAGTACTTTATTTTCAACATATAACATCTCATATCCCATCATTTTTCCCCATCATTCATCATCACATATTTATTGTCTCTCATCATCCTCAAGTCTTGCATCAGTCAAATCCTTGAGCTATATCATCAATCATTCATAAATTAGTCTACTATTCAATCACCATCCCCGTAATCATCTCCCTAATATTTTCATCAATCACTTAAACTTGTCAATTGGGCCCAACAAGCCACAACATCTATTTTTTTCTTCCACCAGCTATCCATTATCACTGATTGGTCAATTCATCAATCAAAGTTTATGATTTCTCCCTTTGATTGGGGCATGATCAAGATCGTGACTTTGTTATCATCTCTCACTCCCTTGTATGTGTCCTTGTTAAGGGCATCATTACTATTAATCACATTATGGCTCATTGATTCAATTTAATGTAGTCTAATTCTTCTCTTTCACCTTTTGGTCACTCGATCATATAGTTTATTCTCTCTCATACCCTTCATCATATTGCTTGACTTTAGATTTGAGCTACACTCATCGTTAATATTATCAAATAATTATCTTATTGTAGCCTGATGTTCTCCCAAGTATGTGTCCTTTCTTAGGATATGTCGACAATTTGTGGCCTTCTATATCAATCATCTCGATTCGTAGCTTTCCCTGGCATGTGTCCTTGCTTAGGATATATCTAAAGCTTGTGAACTTTATCTTGTCATCATCATGTTACAATTGATTCCCCCTTGGGATGTGTCGATAACCATGACATGATCATTTTCACTCCGTATTCATATGTATCTACCAGGGGAATCATCACTTTATATATCATTGCTCATGTTGAGTTCATTTTATTCATCATCGATCTCGTATTTAGCATCCCAACCCCTTATCAATTCGTCCATCTCACCCCTTGTTTTTTCTTTCGAGTAGCCATTCACCTCCTACCTCCCTGCATGTCCCCTCGAGGGGGAATCATGTGCCCATCATTAACTAACATTCATCTATGAGTGTCTTTCTTCTTTGAAAGGTCATTACTCCTTCTAATTCATTTAATCATAATACCATTTTAAAGAGGGGAAAAATGTATGCACTTAAATTTGCTTACTTATTTTGTCATCACTAATATTGTTATTAGTCGACACTAACACCACTAATTTCATCTAATGAGCACTAATCCTATCTAATATTGTCTAATTCATCTTTACTAATCCTCATAGTCTTTTGTTTAACACCCCTTTCCATTATTATTCATTTACCAACCCTATTCACATCCCACAAAATATGAATCCTTTTATCCCACTTATTAACATCTCATTTATCACCTAAATTCTTCTTATGCCCACTTGTGAATTTTAAATTCATAAAATCCTACCTACCTACCCTCGAGCTTTCCTACAAGCCTACCCCCTAATTCTCACCTAATCCTTCTTTTAAATCTTTCCCTAATCATCATTAGATTCTCTAATGGAATCTTCTTTAGAGTGTTATCTCTCTAGGGAATTCTAAGGAATTTTAAATTCATTAGAATTCCCTCCAACTCTCTAGAGAGTTCTCTCTCTAGATAATTCCATGAAATTTTAAATTCCATTAAAAAACTCCCTCCATGGCCTATTTAAATCCACGAATCCCCCATTCCAAATGAGGAATTGAATGTGCATTAAATCCATGCTACATCAGTCCATTAATATTTTCATCAAATCTATCAATTAATCCATGAATCTGTGATATCCAAGTCTTTTGATCAAACTAATGTCATGCTAAAATTATGAGTCTACTTGTAAGCAATCCAATAATCCTTGGAGAATCCATTTGAAGATCTTGGATGGAAGATAAAGAGAAGTAAGGTGATGGTAAGAGCCTTCTTGTCAGGAACCTAGAACAATAAATATGCTCTGATACCAACTGTTAGGTGACCCGTTATCCAACGAAAGCACAATTGATTACTTTCTTATAAGCAATTAAACACGAAATTATACCAGAATGAATAAGTAACTAGAAACTTGAGACAGCAAAGAATTTGAGAGACAATACACACTCTTGTATTAAATATTACTAGAAGAAAATACAATAAGGAAGATGCCACTTCTTCCTCCACCTCAAAGGCTTGCCACACCTCAAGACCTTCTTCTCTCTCTCTCTTGCTCAACACAACAACTCTATAGCCTGAGTTATTATCCCTCCTTGAATGCTTCAGCTGATCTCCTTGACCTTACACCTGTAGATCTCCTTGACCTTGCTTGCTTCAATGCTTTTTTACTTGCCTTCTTGATAAATACAATACATGCCTTATGGGTCTTTAAATAGGATCCCATGCTTACAAAAATAGAACTCTAACTACAATAATTAGACACGCAGCTTGTGACTATAATTAGTCATTTAACATGCAAACACTCGCTTCACTTAACTGACTGTTCATCAACAACAGTTCTGGAACACACAGGCGACCGACGCCGGTCCCTGCTTGCCTGGTGCTGCCGACATCGACCGACTCCCTGTCGTCACCGGTTTCCTTCTGCACTGCATCTGACCGATGTCGGTCATGCTGCCGACGCTGGTGCTTCTGGTTCTTCAGCATCCTCTTCTTTGTGTCTGCAAACAGTTGAAGCTTTTAGCTCCACACCCTAACAATCTCCCGCTTGGAGATAAACAGCTGCTACTGTACCTGTACCTATACACCATCTATTTTGTTCCTTAGGCTCTGTATCCCTCTTCAACGTCACTCTTGAAGACCAACCACCACAAGACCTATGATGCAATCCTTGTCACTTATGCCACAAGAATTTTGCTGCTCCCAAATTCTCCATGACATACTTCTGAACCAACTCTACCCTTAGCTCAGAAAACTCCCTGTATATGAAACCCTGCAATAAGTAACACAATACAGTAACAAGATAATGTAGCTAATATTATCCAACCTAGTAAAGATAAAATACAATGGTCAAACCTCCATTGCTCTGCAGCCTACTCAAGACTATATGCCCTAGCCTTCTGTCTCATGTGTCCATTCACTCTCTTCTCTAAAACGGGAATCCATCCCTCTATCCAGTGCTTTCTTTCAGCTGACAACTCTACCAACAAATACCTGTTTGGTTCTTCTCCAAGGACTCACACTCCTCATCCATGCCAAGCTCCCACTATTTCTGGATTTTACCTGCATTGCTTCTTCCATCTTCCTAGTTCTTGACTATCAGTAAGCAATATAAAGAAGGTGAACAATGAATATGAGGTTCACATACCTTTTCTGACCTCCATATGGGTGTTTGAGACTCATTGACAGCTAGCTGTCCACCCAACATCCATTCCAATGACCAATCTCGGCCATCTCCCAGTCTGCTTCCGACCGATGTCAGTTCCCTGCACTGACCCTGACTGTCGACGTCGTTTCCCTGGCCGACGCCGGTGTCCCCCCTGCCGATGTCGGTCCTTATGACCGACGTCGGACTTCTCCTGCCTGACCTACTGACCCTGTTGGTCTGCACGTGACCGATGTCGGTATCTGGCTGACCGACGTCGGTCCCATGTGATTGTCATCGGCGTCTGTGTGTTCCTGTAAGTGATGAAATTTTCATCCACGAGCTCTTCTTGGATCAAACCTCTGTCCATGCTGCCCTACTCAGATTTATTCAGCCCCTGTGACTGATATCTGTCCTTCATCTCCTCCATAAACACCAAGGCTTCTTTGTTCCTGTCAAAAGCATCAAATTTCCTTTTTCTGCAATGAACTCTATCTATGCTTTTCAAATTTGAACACATACCTTTTGAATCAAGAACTTCCATTCCCTTCCTATTCATGTGACCAAGCCTATTAGGCCACATCTTCGAATCTACACCAGAAGTAGAATCAGTAATACAAGTAGATAGATAAAGAGTATCTACTTTCTTACCTCTCGCTAGAACAAGTGCTCCCTTGGTAGCCTTCCAAGAATCCGCTGTGAGGGTTATTGTGCATCCCTCATCACCCAACCTTCCTACAAAAATCAAACTCTGCTTCAAAATCGGGACATGCATGACCTCTTTCAACACCCATGTGTTGTCAATCTGCAATCTCAGCTGCACTTTCCCTTTGCCAACTATCTGACAAGGCATACCATCCCCTAAATAAAGCACTCCAAAGTCTCCCTGTTCATACTCATAGAACAAATCTCTATTTGGGGATGCATGAAAAGATGAACCAGAATCTAAAATCCATGATCCTACCTGACTATCCAAAGAAAGTATGAGAGCGTCTTGTACCACAATATTTGCATCCTTTGCTTCTTCAATACCTGCATGTTGATTCTCTTTATCTCTCAACCAACACTCCTTCTTTGTATGTCCTTTCTTTCCACAAAACCAGTAGGTAATACCTTTGGACTCAGATCTCCTTCCCGACCTGATTTCCCTTGCTCAATCTTCTCCCTTTGCCTTCCCCTGCTTTCTACACTTAGAGCATTCCCTGATGATTCACTTGTGCTTCTCTTGTGTATTTCCTCATTCAAGATCACACTCACAACATCATCAACTTTTAAGATTTTAGAAGCAGATGCAGAATTACTTACTGCCATAACCAAACTGTCCCAACTTTTAGGCAAAGAACATAAAATCAAGAGAGCCTTTACCTCATCATCAAAAAGAATATTGACTGAAGCTAATTGGTTTACCAAACCATGGAAATCATTGAGATGAGTATGTACCGATCCACCTTCCTGGATTTGCAAAGTAAATAGCTGCTTCATAAGATATACCTTATTAGAAGCCAAGGGCTTTTCGTATAAATTTGCCAAGGACTTTATCAACTCTTTCGTTGTCTTGCACTGTGATAAGCTGGAAATTACAGACGATGCAAGGCTCAACCTTATGGAACCTAGAGCCTTCCGATCAAGAATGTTCCATTCTTCATCCTTCATATCTGTGGGCTTGCATGCAACCCCACCCAACGGTAAGTACAAATCCTTCTGATACAGATAGTCCTCAATCTGCATCCTCCAATGTTGATAATTCTTGCCGTTAAACTTCTCCATTCGTAGCTTACTTTCTTCTACCATTGCTGAACTCCCACTCAATCAAAAAACCTTGTGAATGACCTGTAATCAAAAACATTACCCTGCTTCCTGCAAACCGTAGCTCTGATACCACTTGTCAGGAACCTAGAACAATAAATATGCTCTGATACCAACTGTTAGGTGACCCCTTATCCAACGGAAGCACAATTGATTACTTTCTTATAAGCAATTAAACACGGAATTATACCAGAATGAATAAGTAACTAGAAACTTGAGACATCAAAGAATTTGAGAGACAATACACACTCTTGTATTAAATATTACTAGAAGAAAATACAATAAGGAAGATGCCACTTCTTCCTCCACCTCAAAGGCTTGCCACACCTCAAGACCTTCTTCTCTCTCTCTCTTGCTCAACACAACAACTCTATACCTTGAGTTATTATCCCTCCTTGAATGCTTCAGCTGATCTCCTTGACCTTACACCTGTAGATCTCCTTGACCTTGCTTGCTTCAATGCTTTTTTACTTGCCTTCTTGATAAATACAATACATGCCTTATGGGTCTTTAAATAGGATCCCATGCTTACAAAAATAGAACTCTAACTACAATAATTAGACACGCAGCTCATGACTATAATTAGTCATTTGACATGCAAACACTCGCTTCACTTAACTGACTGTTCGTCAACAACAGTTCTGGAACACACAGGCGACCGACGCCGGTCCTTACTTGTCTGGTGCTGCCGACGTCGATCGACTCCCTGTCGTCACAAGTTTCCTTCTGCACTGCATCTGACCGACGTCGGTCATGCTGCCGACGCCGATGCTTCTGGTTCTTCAGCATCCTCTTCTTTATGTCTGCAAACAGTTGAAGCTTTTAGCTCCACACCCTAACACTTCTTATAAGTTCTGATTACTTACATATTCTCTTTCATTGATGTTTTTGTAGATTTTGGGTTAAGTTACTATATTTAGTATATTGAATTCATAGCTCAAATTTTACAATCATACAAAACCAATGGTATTATATCAATTTAAGGGGTGGACTAGTGAAATATTGAGTTTGAAGTGAAGGAAAATAAAAATTCATAAGTGTCTTATCGCAAAGGATTTTAGAATTAAAAATTCACTTCCCTATGAAATTGTCCTTGTCAAAACATGTACTTTCCCTCTAGAGGCAACCATATTGATCAGGGAATTATGTTACTTGAAAAAAAACATGACGACCCACATGAGGCCTATCGTCACAAGAGATGAAGCATTGCACAACAAGAAGAACACTTGGATGAAGCAGAACTACAAGTAAATGAGTAGATGGGATATCAACGTAACCAAATACCCAAACTATAACAAAGAAAAAAAATTATGCGAATGAAACGTTTATAATAGTAATATGAAAGAATAAAACAAGCAAGAAAACACAACATTATATTTCAATGTTCAACTTGACTTATGAGCATAGTGAAAAAAATATACATTGGAGGGAAAAGATCCTTATTTCTCAACTAAGGACTAGCTCTCATAGGATCATATGTAAGATACAAAGATGGACGACTCCTAAGAAACAATGGGAAGACATGGTTTATATTTTTTGCACCACAAGGGTGGTCGAAACAAAGGTCCACTTCATTCTTGAATGTCCTTAGTACACAAAGATATGAGTTAAATATGTAGAAAAATTAAGAGTTTGCAAAAGGAATAAAAGGGTTGGGTTAGTTATTAAATCAAATCAACAAAATATGGAACAAAATTTTAAAAGATATTGTTTAACCCTTTTTAATCAAAGATGTCTTAAACTAATGGAATTAAATTATTGAAATCGAAATGTTGATATATATTGATATGATATGAAGATATGGTCAAATACAATAAACTACAAAATTTTAAAAATTGCTAAAAATAGTAAATTAGGCTAGGGTTAGAGAGTGTCCCTTAAAACAGTAATAGATTTGTTTGTGTAGAATTTTTGTAAGTGCCAACTATATAAAATGACTTACAAACATCATTGTGTTAAAAAATAATAATTCATAGTTTGTTGGTATAGGTTTACAGGAGGTAAACATGGATACATTGTAGTCTTATTTGTTGATCGTGGCCACATCTTGGGTGACTATAGTCTATATTTATGGACATGGGCAAGTACAATTGTTTCTAAAGGTTGATTGTTGATCTTTATCTATTGATATTTTGTGTGAAAGACCTACAAATAGAAAAACCATAGTCCTACACATGTACTATATAGCAATTAAATAACAAAAAAGAATATAAATTGGTTAGTAAGGATAATCAAGTTGGCCTCCTAAAATGATTGTGTGATCCATGCTTATGTAACTAGAATGATTTAGCTAGATAATTGATTAAAATGTATGACAATAGATGTGTTTGACTTGTAATAAACAATATTCATAATTGGCTATAGATTGTTAAAATGTTACAGAGTTGAAATAGGAACAAACAATGCTCTTTTGCTTAGTGTGCATTATCTTTGCTAGTGAGATTTAATGGGTTTACAATAAATGACCTTGATGTGATTTTATAGGAGAATTTTTAGAATAATTTCACTAGCCAACTTGACAAGATGCACAAGAGAGTTGTGTAACATTTTGATTTGAAAAAAGTGACCATTAGAGCACAGGAGATAATGTCATACTAGGAGATAAGGCCACAATGTGTACTTGTCTAGATAGCATGGACATGTATGACAGGAGCCTATGGATTGAATATGAATTAATGTAACTAAAATAAGGATGTTTGTATGTATTCATAGTATTTACAAAATAATTAAATCACTCTTATAGGTTGTGAGCTAGTGAAATAGTGGATAGACCAAGTAAGGGTAAGGATGCCAAGAATAAATATTGTCAAGAATTAATGATTAATTATATGTGTCTACATTTAAACCCACTTTGTGCCAGTGATACACACAGAGAAATTAGTGGAATAAAGTATATGTGAACATGAGTGTGTATACACATTTTGTCTTTAGATGTGAAGATTGATTTTGCAAGATGGCTAAATGTAAGAAACTTGCAACAATGCCACTAAAAGTAATATTTACCCATATTGAAAATTGAAATCTTGAAATTTATTATATGTAATTTGAAAAGAGAGTAAGAAGAGAAAATTGTATTGTAACTTTGGAGATGGTGAAGTACACACCCCCTTGTTGGGACATTTAGAGAGGTGTTGAATTATGGGGAATCGAGAGTGATCAAGTCTCGATTTGAAAATGATTAGATACTCTTGAGTTGGAATATTGCATGTTCCAACTCTCATTTGAGAGTATATAGGACTCCATAAAATATTTGAAGGGGTGGAACCATGAACTATAGCCTGCTACATATTAAAAAAGTGCAACCATATATGTTGAGTGTCACTAAACTCTAACGTGGTCCACTTACCACTGAGACAAATTACACCGTTGCAGATGCATCCAAATTCTATCTATAACATTACAACTTTGAAATTTGAAGCTTAAGAATTTTGAATATGCCATAGTATAAAAGTGAACATGAATTAATATCATGCCCTTTACAGTTGTATTATATTGAAATGTTATTGGAAATTGTAATTAAAACTTTTCACTTTGAAACTTTTGAATTTTTTTGCCACTTTTGAAAACTTTTGAAACTTTTTGCAACTTTTGAACAGTTTAAAACTTGTAATTTACAATGATAGTGATGAGTACACATGCATAACACATGCCTCCATAACCTGAATATACTAAATCATCTTGCTATTTGAAAACTATAAATTGCCATCAATTTGAAATTTTATTCATGAAGCATGAATATTCTAAGTGAGCCCATTGTGATGGCCCCCTTTTGAGACGAGAGACGAAGTCTGCAAGTCACTTATCTCAAAATAAAGCATATTTAAAAGATATATAACTTTAAATATTTGAAATTTATTTTGTTTATAGTATTGAATATATCATTGAATCATCATGTGAAACATGTGGTAGACAAATATATCATTGAAGCATAAAAAAAATGTATGCATGATATACAACATGGTACTAGATTAAGAATATAGTATATAAGTGATGCATGACATGAATCATGAAACTATAATAAAATAGAAAATATGCATTATATGAATCGTGGCACCATAGTAGTAAGCAATAAGCATTGACATACTATCATACAATTTGTCATGTAATTTTTTGTTTCATCTAATTTTTGGATTAATAAAATAATAACTCTGAATTAGAAAGAACTAATATACTCTAATTCAATTTATAGATTGTTGAAACCTAGTATAAAATTAAAATTTGAGAAGTATATTTTTGACAAGTGAATTTGACAAACACAAATAGATGGAGAGAAACTTATCATTATTGGTACACTTCTCTGATTTGTTACAAGTTGATTGGATAATTGAATATTGTATGAAGTGATTGGATTCACATGCCTATAATATCAAAACCCTAAATCCTGGATGCACTAATAACAATTAGATACCAAAGGGAGAATAAAAATGGGTTAGTAAAGATGGTTGAGTTGTCCTCAAAATCCCCTTATAACTGAGTGATGCGTATATAGCCAAAATGAGCCTCAAGTTGATGTAGTTATCCCTCATATGTATGTGTGTGAAATAGTGAATGTAGATTTATATGATTCTTCTACTATCTCACCCTGGGCACATGCATGCAAATGTAATAGTACTTCAGAATATAACGCTATAAATTGAGTATTAGAAATATAAAACTTTGAATAGCTTTTGAATACAATAGTGCTTATTAAAACATGAGAGTATTTGTTATGAAATTACTTCTAATAACTTTGTTTATATAGGGATTCTTAGAATTTGAATTAAAAATTTAGTGGCACACATAAAGGACCCAAAGTAACTTAAAGGGGACTCGAAAGACTTAAGGGGGACATATCAGAATTTAAAATAAACATAAAGACTTAAGAGATGACTCAAAATAACTAGAAATAAACTCAAATACTTAAGAGAGGACTCAAAAGAATAAAAAATAAACTTAAATAAATTGAAAAAATGACTCAAGAGAATTAAAAATGGGTTTATCAATTCATAAATGATCATAAAATAAAATGGAAAAATATAATAAGATTATAAAGTAAAAGGTAGGTAATATAAGACAAGTCATAAAGTAAACAAGAAAAATATAAGAAAAAGGCACCATTTTAAATATTTAATTATTAGCTAAGGCCTACATAAATAAAGTAACTAAAAAGACACTAAAAAAAAATATTGTGCAAAATTTAGGTGCCTACATTTGCATAACATGTCATACACAAGGCCTGAGAGGTGACATACAAGGGACATGTAAATGTCGCATAACATACAAGGCTAAGGGCCACACATAAATGGTATTATGATGCCATACAAGCAAGAATTTGAATCATAAAAGGCTAGGGGCCACACACATGATAAGCAAGTAAGTCTAATCTAGCATTTAGTAGTAAAAAATGTAAAGCAAAGCATGTAAAAAAATGAGAGTAATGTAGTTACATCATATGTATGAATTTATATCTTAGAAATTAACGTACTTCATGTAATACATGTGAAAGTATGAGTTATTAACAAGACATTTGTATGATATGTATCTCAACATGGTAGAAAGGTTGTGGATGAATACAACTTGTAGAAGTCTTCGTAGAGAATGTAGATAAGCCCTTAACTTAGCAAGGTTGTTGCATAAAGAATCATGTAGAAGTATGTCAGATATCACACTTGAGTACCTCAAGAAAACTATTGTGTATTAAAATATGAGATATGTGGTCTAGTTAACATAGAGTAAACCACGTATAAAAAGAAGTAAACTAACAACATTTGAAAATAATTTAGGTCTTGATTTTGATTTTTTTGAAAATATTTTGAATTTTTGCACATGTGCATTTTTCTGAAATATTTGAATGCAAAAACTGATTTGAAAAAAAAGGTGATAAGAAGCAAAGATTTGAAAATAGATTTGAACATTCCCCAACAAATGTGTAAAAGCATAGCATGATAAGGCAACAGGCAAGTAATGTGCCCCCAATGTATATATAACTTTGAGTCATAGTAATGTAGTGTGAATATGTAAAATATGTAGGAATGTACATGCTCCTCAAATGGGCACGAGGTTAAATGTGTTCATGTAAAACGTAGCAATACTATATCATGTAAGTGTCATAGGGTGAAAGATATGCAATAGTAAGCAATTAGGGTGTTATATAAAGACAAGTGTTTTATATTATTTGAATTGGTTTGGAAATTAAGAGGGTAAATACCCAAAGTAAAAAATAAAGCCAAGGGGATAGAAGAATGGTTGGATAAGGTATTAAATAAGTAGTAATGAAAATAAAAGCAAATAAGTTACGTAGTTGTTAAGTTTTCTTTTAAGAGAATTACCAACTAGATGGAAAAATGAAACGCAAATACTCATTGCATGTTTAATTATTTGTACATGTAATAATTGAATTATTTGTACATGTAATAATTGATTTATTATGGATTTGATTAAGGGGTTACATCTGTGGAGGCCTTGTATCCCATGTATTATAACCTTCAATTAGATTGTCATATTCGTCTTGTATATTGGTTGTGTCATTCCAATCATATTTTGCATCATCATTATTATAGGAAAAAGTGATATTTTTAAGTTGTGCTTGAATTTGTGAGATGTCATTTTGATTATGTTTGGTAGTTGTGTATGAGAAATTCATTGCACCATACATTGGAGTTGTTTTTTGAATATGTGTAGCATTGGCAGGATCTTGCATCTTATCTTTGATTAGAGAATGATCATGTATGCTTGGTTTAATAGTAGAAGGAGAAGCGATCTGTGTTTTGATTTCTTGACTTAAAGGTGCAACCATAGATCTCTAAGTGTTGACCTTATCTTGTTGCTCTATGCACGAAACATACATAATGTTGATTCTTTAGCAACTATATTTGTATCATTAGAATGTGTAGGAATATTTTGCTTTGGAGATTTCTTCATGAAAAAACTTTAGAAAAATGAGCTTTCTTGCTTATATTGAATTTTTTCTTGCAATGTTTCTTTTGGTAATTATGTTTTTTCATCTTGTTTTTTTGTAATATTGTTTGCTCTAATTTTGCCATTTGAATCTTTGCTTGGTTTGAATTATTTTTTGGTATCCATATTTGCTTTTGGTTTTTTTTTGTGCTTATTTTTTTAAAGAGATACAATATGGGTGGGTTGTTTAATAGGTTTATATTATATAATATCAACACTATTAATGATGCTTTGTATTTTATTCTTTAAAGCCCAACAATTATTTGTACGATGCCCATGAAATCTATGTTATGTACAACAATATTTTGAGTTTTTTAGAGGAGGCATAAAAGGTAATGTAATTAACTTGTTTTGAATCTTTTCTTTTAGAAGCTCACTTGGACCCTTTATATATTTTTTGAAACGTTAAGTGTAGATGTATGTTTCTTATGAGACATATGATAGCTAGATGAAAATGTAGATACGTGATTAACACTAGCATATTCTAGATTATTTTGAGCTTAAATTTTGATTTTGATTTTGTAACTCTTCTATTGAATTTTGTATAGCGATGATTTGATATTGAAGGGTTTCACAAGCACAAGCCATAGGTATATTTGATTGAATACAAACGTCATCAAGAAGAGGTGTGATAGAGTAAGGAATGGGCTCTTCTTTTATATTAAGATATTCATTGATTATGCATGATTAAGTTGCTTCTTGTTTATCAATAACATTGAAAGGATTAACACGAGTAATGGATGTATTGTCATCAGGTGGTGAATCTATGCTAAGATTATGACATTGTGGTGCAAGAGTAGCATCATGTGGAGACAAGTAATACTTTCTGTCATGAGTACTTCATCTTCATAGTCATGACAGAAAGTATTTTAAGATTAAGCAAGAGAATGCTAAAGAAAGGGAGCAATTTATGGAGCTTGGTGAAGAGTTTATACCTTTCCGAGATGGTTTTCTTCAAGAGTCTTTACATGTGCCTTACCATGATGTTGCTAAGCAAGTCATGAAGTATTTAATGCTTAAAGGGAGGTATGGGGTTGTATTCTCTTATCATTTATCCCTGAGTCTGTCATGGTTTATTTTATCTATTTATTAACCATGGAAAATGAATTAAAGATTATTCTACGGTTTAATTATTTTCCAAACTATCTTATAAAAGCTTCTTCAAATTTTACCTAAGCAATATTAGATCCTGGTGTTAATCTCAAAAATTAAATCGTAAGTGGGTCCTTCAAAAGTGAAGGGAAAATGTTTACTAGAGACATATTCATGTATTACATGTAAGAATATCAAAGAAAGTTTTAATGTGGGAGGTACGCGGTTATCTTCTCTTATCATTTATCCTTGTTATCATTTTAGTCATAAAATTCCTATTAGTTTGCCCTTTTATTTTTTGTTGTCTCTCAAACACTCAACTATAGACGTGCATTTGTGAGAATCTCCTTTAACCCATCACCAATCCCTTATTTTTTTCTTATATATCTGTGCTATGTCCTTAGGGGTTGGGCCCTCTATAGATATAATATTCGTTGTCTCTTATGGGAAGGGGAACATTATTTATAAAGGGAAGTGGAAAGATTCCACTAAAAAATCCGTTAACATTAAGATTCTTGCAAAATCCCCTACATCTACCCTTACTAAGTCTTCTGCAAAGAGGACAAGGGCCTTCATTGTGTCTGACTTTGAAGATGAATTGGGGGAGGCAAATGAGGAGGAAGAAGATTAAATTGAGATGTCATGTGGAAATTAGGATGAGGTGGACAAGCCATATATTTATTTGGATAATGTCATGCAAAAAGATGTTGGGTTTGTTGATGTAGATGGGGCTCGTAAGAGGAAGGAAAGGGAGGAAGAAGTGGGTGACAAGAGTATCCACGAAAGTCTTAAATCTATGGCTATGGATATTGCCCTCTATAACAATTTGTTGTCTTTGATCATTGAAGATAATAATGTGAATATTTTTGTTGGGGGAATATCTAGTGTTCATGGTGTTGATGAGGATGAAAGTGTGGCTTCTAAGTTACTTAAGCTATAAGCTAGAAGTGAGAATTTTGATGATGAGAGGAATCAGATGTAAGGAACCATTCATAAATTGGTACAAATGACTAAAGTTACTATAAAAAATTATGTTTCAAACATAAGTGTTTTAAAGGAAATAATTAACGTAGGTAAAGACAAGAAGAGTGGCATATGTGCAAGTAAAAGAAACAAGGGCTTGAACAAAAGGAATGCTACGGAATTAGAAAATTTTATTGTGGGGTACATTGAAGAGATCCTCAAAAAACTCATTAAAGAATGGAACTTGGTGCTTAAATATATAGAGATGTAATTCTTCATTTATAGTTTATTGTTTTTTGGCTATGGTTTGGTTGTTTATCTATTACGTTTAAATGGTTGATTTTTATATATTTGTGTTTATCATTTTTGTTAGTTATTTCTCTTAGCATTGGGATTAGTTTTTGCAACTAAGATGGGACCCACTCAAACCCCGCCCTTTACACTTATAAAAAAATGTAACTAACATGTCATAGTGGTCCATGGAGAAAATGTGTCAACAAAAAAAACATTGAGTGCATAGCATATCAAGTACGATTTGAGAGAGTTTTGGTTGGAAAATTTAACAATTTTTTGCCAAGACCCAAAACCATTGATGATTGGATTGAGATCCATTAGAAACCCTTATTTAAGGGTAGATTAAACAATTGGTTATGCAGGAGAGGTTTTCATGCCTTATTCTTTGAGTTGAAGGAGGATAAAATATTTGGTTTTTAGAAGTGGTACATTTTTTATGGGATCAAGAAGATTGTATCTAAACTATTAGTCCATTGATTTCAATCTAGTTTAAGATATATGTCCATGTTTGGGTATAACTTCACCATTTTGCTCTTATATTTTGGGATGATAAATCATTGGTTGCCATTGGCAACCATTTTGAAATGTCTCATCGATTGTGTTAAGCTAAAAGGTTTTGTATATGCTTAGATATGTGTAGAAGTATATTTTTAGAATGGTTTTATTGAATCCATTTGGTTAAATCCGTATGGTTGGTCTTATTTGTAGTAGCTTGATTATAAGCAATTACATTTCAAATGTAAAAAATACAATGACTATGGCCACTTTGCTAAGTACTATGAAAAGGAAAAAATGTGCCTTAGGGAATCCAAAACACTTAGCAACATGCTTTCATTATAAATAAATCAAGAATACATGCTCAAAAAAATGATGGTCAAATCGGCATGTTGGTCTTTCTTTAGGTTTCCATCATATCATCGCCATTTCATTTGGCTTTGTAGGACTGTCTTGTTTTCTTTACTCACATTTATTGAGTTTAGCCTAGGTTTCTACCCTTTGTGTGGTGTTGTTATTTAATGTGTCCCTCATGGGAGCCCATATCATTGGATGTATCTCAACCTAAAGGAAACAACCATGGTAGAAACAAGCTTGCAATTTTGTTCCCAAATTTTTTTCATGAGGTAATGTATCACCTGCTCAATTTTCTCTTCCTGATGTTTTACTTGATTTACCTAATTTTGATAAAATTTGTAATTGGATCAAAACTCATACCCATGTCAATTATTTTTTGGGTCATATCCATGTTTAAAAATATATGATTTGTAACTAGTTTCAAACCAATTATCACCCTCATGTTGTTAAGCTCATATAGATTCAAAACTTGACCAAGTTCTTTTCCTTTTTAGGTTTGAAAGCTCTGAATAATGTGCCACCATTCATAAGCTTGGCCCATGTTATGTAAGATGCTCTTTAATTTTCTTTTCCCCTTGGATCCATGACTTTGTCATTTATGACAAAGCTAAACTTAAGGTCCATATTTGGGTTGAGTTTCCTAGGTTACCAATGCATTTTTGGCCCTTTCTGGAATAGTTGGTTAAATCGTTAGATCACTTCATTTATTTCAAAACCAACCATTATTTTGTCTCATGCCCTCAACAACAATTCTATGTTGAGGTTGACCTCACACAAGACCTCCTTGTAAGCATTGATATATATTGGAGATCAATGCTTTACCTAAAGTGTCTAATTTATCTATCTCCCAAACACCTAATTTAGGTGTTAGGCTTTAGACCACATGATAAAGGACTGCCCTCTTATGGTTGCTTTGAGTCCTTTGCCCATAATTGTAATTAAAATCACTCCCCAGATGGTGGGAGTTAATGATGGATGGTAAGTGGTGGGTCAAATAAATAATCCAAGTAATCATAACCCCAAAGCCCTTATCGTCAACCCTTAACCCTCCACTTCCACTAGTGCCATCGTGTCGCTACCTCCAACTCCACCCCATGTTCCTCAGCAAAACCTTAGCCTAACTATGATAGGTAAACCTTAGGCTATTAGTGTGATTCTGAGACCTTAATAATCCTTAACTCCTTGCTTCTCTCTCTTTAAAATGAAAAACACAGTTGTAGAAGGTGCTCATTTTAGTTTCCCAAGCATGAGATACTCCTCCTTCTTTACATCATCAGGTGACTCAATGCTCATAGAGTACTTCTCGTAACAGTGATCATGAGGCTTTTTTACACACTGAATTATGGTTTGTTGTGCTTACAAACTTTATTTTAAAGAGACAATAGTAAAAGTTCTAGAGTAACCACTTTGTATCATTAAAAGAACAAAAGGGTGAAACTATGAACCCTGATAGTTTCCAATGAATGTGTTCTCTTGGAATGTTCGTGGATTAACGGACTTGATCCATAAGTATTTGGTCTAGGATAACTGTCAAAAAAATTTAGATATGCATATCCTCTATCTACAGAAGGTCAAGATCAACAGTTTCAATCTCTAAATGACAACTAAAATCATCTAGCTAAGTGTTATGTGTCATATGTCAACACATGAGGTAGGACGTGGTGGCATCATTACAATTATTGCACCACTTTGTGCCTCATTCATGATAGAGTGGGATGTGGACCTATCTAACCATGACCTTTGAATGGTTTTACATTTCAATGAGTAAATCTTTAGGCTTGTCAACTTTTAGTCTTCCAATGATGACATTGAGCAGTCAAATCTTTAGTGGTGGCTGGTAGAGCACCTCCATATGATCCCTTGGATACTTTTTGGAGATTGTAACATGACTGAATCACCTGAAGATAAAGAATGAATCTTACTTATGAAACAATGTGCTGATGAGAGGGAAGTTTGGTTCTACATTCACAACAAGCTAGGATTATATGACCCAAACCATCAATATAGGACGTCCTCTCCCATACCCTGGTTGACCTAGTTGAGTTTTTGCCCACATAATGAAATAATTATTAAAATACTTGACATGGTTGTCCTTTCATATCAAAATATTTTCTCCTTTTCCCATAAGTATGATAGGCCTATCAGTGTGATTATGGATGTCCTTCTATTTAACCAACAACTAATCAAATTTTCTATATAATGGTTTACTTCTCTAGTCAAAATATTTAACACCTAGATTTATCTCAACACATCCCATTTACAACATTCTCCAACCCATGCTTAGATAAAGCGAGTGCAGAACTTGGGGTCTCTCACCCCTCGAGAAATTTTGGGTGGATTGAATGGTAGGAGATCCGTACCACCACTTTTCTCTGCTTCTTTGGTAAATAGTTGGCTTAATTAAAAAAAAGAGCCAACTCGACATTTGTGAGAGAATTTAACCACCTATCCCAAGAGTTAGAACAAGCTCCCTTGGATGGTCTATTGTAAAACAAAGTGACAAAATTAAAACATTATATCCAACTAACAGAGCTTCATCAAGCTTGTAGAGTTGAGATTTGAGCTCACATCCAATGGCTTAAACTTGGGGACCGAGCCTCTAAATGGTTTTTTAACAAATCAAGAGCTCATAACTCATATATGCAAATTATGGTTGTTAAAGAAGATGTTGATTGTATGTAATGCCCCCCTTTTTGACGCAAGCACACATACGGTCCTTAGCCTTTAGTTGTTCCAAAAAGGCTTAAGGAAAAGAGGAAATGGGAACATTGGAGGCCCACTTGTAGAGCAATTATTGAAAAGGTACTTTATAAATTTTAATTTTCACGTGAGTTATGAAAAATACCTTATTTTAATTTCCACTTAAGTTGGGGCATTTTTTAGGGTCATGGGTGCCCAAGTCTTAAAGGGGAATTGTAATACATGTTATTTTAATATTTGAAAGGGAGAGTTTCCCTCCTTATTTGGGCACCACTTTTTGGGTGTTGGATATAAAAGGAAATTAAAGATTTTATTGGAAGGGGGTTGCATTAGGTGATATTAAATTGATGATCAAGTTAAGCTTGCTCATAATGACTTGAGATTGAAACCTTCAAGTGCACCAAGGGTTTGGGGATGAAAACCTCCTTTCTTTCATAGAGGGAAAATCTATTCAAGGGTTGTAATTGTGATTCAAATTTACATGGTTGCATGTAATTGGTCTTACAAAGGTGTTTTGGAACACCACCTTATTTAGAATATTGGTAATTACCTTGGAAGTTTGGTGATTGTATTTTTACAGGTCACGAAGGTGAGTGACTTGCTTATGGAGGTTGCTTTGCATGATTGGAAGGCCATTCATTGGGTGGTGATTTGATTGGGAGGTTGAAGACCCCTCTTTGAGGGATACTCCACATTGGGAACTCTGTCTTAGGGTTTAAGTAAGTATCTCTAATTTATTCTAGCTGGGTGACTTGATTGAATAGAAGATCAGAGGCCTTTCAGTGGCCAATTTGTGCCCTAGTTGGAAATAATAATTATGAATATTATTATGGTATTTTTATCATTTTTATAATGATGATCGATAGCCTTTTGAGGCCATTTATATAATAAAAACATCATTTTCTTACTGTTGCATTTTATTTATAGTGGCGACTTGTGTATGAGGGTTTTTAACCTCATTCGTGCCCTAGTTCTTGGTCAATCATTACTGTAATGTTTTATTTATATATTTGGTGAGTGTTATAAGGGTTTAGTGGTGGAATTAGTTAAGGAACAATTATTGGAAATTTAGAATAAAATCAGGTTTATTAAAGTGTTAAAATTATAATTATATAGGGCAATAATCAACGTTATTTCCTTCATATCCAAGTAAGAAAGAGGTATTTATGACAATGATTTTATCCTAGAATATTTTGCCATTGTTTGGGTTCAGAAGGAGTGGAATTGAATCAATTATATGTAAAATCTATCATTTTATTGTGCAAGCATTGACACATAGGGTTACGTATCTATTTGTGGTGTTTGGAACATTTTAATTCAGCTAGGGTTTCTTGGTTTTGAGATTCATAATTCAAAATTATTCTCAGGTATGGGTAGGGTTTATTGCAAAACCCTTATTTTGTGGATTTGTCTCAAATTGGGGACATTACAATGGTATCAGATCCAACTTCTTGGCCAACTATGGGATTCGAATTCTACACAATGATGTGGAAGCCTAGGTTTCTCCCAAAAGAAGATTACAAAGTTCCCATCCAAACCATGGGGATGAAAATGAGGACAAGGGAAGAAGCTTTGGAGAGCGTGATATATAGGATTTTCAAAGAGAACTAAGGGCATTAAGGCCCAATGATTTGGTTAAGTCTATGGGGTTAATCCCTAGACCCCAATAGTCTCTCATAGGAGGAGTGAAGATTGAGTTGAGTAAATAGGGAGCTTCAAAGATTTGAATTTGTAGGGAAGCCAAAAAATATCATACAACTTAACAAAGGGTAGCCTAATAAAAGGAAGAATGAGCTTCAAAAATCAGAATTATTGGAATAAATAAATAGGGTTTGTAGATGTACAAGGGGCATGCAATGGTGAATTTTTAGTTATCCAAAAGGTAACCAAATTTTGAATTTTCAAAACCACAAGAGCCAAAAATTAAGAGGCAACGAGATGAGGGTTGTTGAAATTCAAGGAACAACAAAAAGAGCTACAAATAAAAGGAAAATAAATGGTTGAACCAATATAAGCAATTTCAAATGGCACCAAGAAAGAAGAGTCAAGTGGGGCAACCACTTGTGAAGGGAAACAAACCACACACCAAGAAGGGAATGAAGAAGGAAACTTAACCCATATAGTAAGGACCCAAACAAGGTGCGATGAGTGGATAAGGAGGGCCAAAGAAGCAAAGACGATAGCCTTCCAAGCTAGGCAACACCTAAGGGAGTTTAAAGGGGAGATGAGTTCTTTAAATACCCACATGATAACTTCAAAAACCAAGGAAAATCCATTGTACACATTGGTAAGGAGAAATTGGTGAACTTGATCGACATTACAAATGTTAATGATTATTCTCAGCTTGCTATAAATTTTAGAATAACACGTGGAGGTAAGCAATTCAATTGTGTTCATGGCAAGGAATTATGGTATAACCTTCCTACTATTCTCCCATAACATTTTGGTCCTCTTGAGGATCATATCAAAAATGGAGATAAGGTGAAGGGTAGGTTAAAAGGCATGCAAACAACTCATAAAATTGGTAAGCATCACAATTTACTTATTATATTTTATATGCTACGTGGAATGGTTGTGACTAGATGAAGAACGCAAGGCAAAAAAGTATAACCAATAATAATGGTTGAGGTATGTGTTATTAATAAATCAACTACAACAATTATGATTCAGTTTTCATATAGAAAGACACACTACATAAGAGACAATACACTGTCTTGTGTTGGTGTGGTAAAATCTTGCTATGCGGGATCCCAAGGTACAAGTTATGCAAGGTATATGTTATTGTTTGGAAGGGAAAAGTAAGCCATTCAGGGTTGTTACAATCCTTATACAACCCTCTTCTATTATTTTTTAATTAGGTTTGCCAAGGGAACAACTTGGCTAATCAAGGGAGTGGTGTTAGGTGACAAGTGCTCTGACCCATGGGTCATTGCAAGGGTTGTCGGTAACTCACTGACTATTGATTTTTGCAATTTTAGTTTGTTTCCTTTGAGATTTTTTATTCACATGGTGTGCATGGTTCCTAGGAAATTGTGTTCCTCACACTTCAACACCATGGAGGTAAAACAAGTGTATATAAATAGGTTTCAAGCCACTATAAGGGAAATAATGAAAAGGAAAGGAAGCTGCTACAGCCATGGAAAGAGTAACATGAACACCTCTTTTGAATTCCAGACGAAGAAGAGTTGCCAGGGAATCCAAAGCATTAAGAAAGGATGCACCTCATGATCTTATAGTTTGATAAATGGATCAAAAGGGTGTTACTAAACACCCTTATTTTTTCTAATTTGTTCATTCCATGTGTAGGTTCATTTGGAAGATCACTTACAATGGCACAGAGTAATGCAAGGAATGAGGTGATTTCCACATGTGACCAGCCAATTGGAAGTGGTAAAAATTTTAGTTTGCAAAGGTAGCCCCAAAAGTGCCATGAGAGGCACCCTATTCCATATGGCAAGGGTGATGTGGAGTGCATTATGGAGGGTATGAGACCCATCTCAGATTGGACAAAGGCCCAAGTGGTGAACAACTAGTTACAAGGTATTATTTTGGAAGAAATTTGGTCCTATTCAAAAATTTTGAAATTGTCTTGCTACATTCTTGGCTAACATCATACACAAGGGCAGATTTTGTGGCATAGTACAACTAAGGAAGGGCACTAGAACTTTTGGTATAAGTTATATATTTTTGTCCCAAAATTTTTGAGTTAAGGGAGATACCACAACCCCCTATTTGGAGCAAAAAAAATGAAAATACAAGCATACTACAACCCTTGCTAAGAAAAACAATGCACCAATCAAATCTGATTCTTATCAATCAGTGAAATCATATATTAGGACATTATTCCTGCCCTTTCACATGGGTAAGATGACTTTTTTTTGCATACTTACAACTATACATGAGTTTTGCAAGTGTCAATGTTTGGAGGCATTATTTGTACAAGAAAGGGGCAAAGTTTTAGGGCTTATAGCAACAATACATCTTGATTCATCTTGAGGCACTTTTCCAGCCACTGCACATAAACAAGATGGTTGATTTTCTAGTATACTTACAACTGTCATTAAATTATGGAAGTGTCCATGTTTTAGGGCACAAATTGCATGATATAAGGGTAAATATTGAAGGCATGAAACGACAATACTTCTCAGCATGTGATGAGTATTATTCTGACTCCTATTTTGTTTCCCACATGCATAAAAATAATGAGAATGGGAGGCCAATGGTTGAGCACACGAGGGGCATAAAAGGTACCATCCAAGAGGGATTGTAAGTTGTAAAAGATTCTTTCTAATATATGATTCAAAATGAGTTCACTGTTGTTTCTTTTTTCAAAGCTTGGATGAGTCTTCCATGGCATATAGGAACTACCCAAGGTTTGTTGAAAGGTGGCCACCTTAGTGTGCAAGCAAAAAAATAAGCACAAAGGGACCTTTACATCCAGAGTAGCAAGGTAACATTCCTTGGATGCATTTATTTTTATCACTCTTGGCTACATATTGTGCTTCATAAGGACATAAGGGAAAGGATCTTCATCATTTACAACTCGATATTGAAAGAGTTGATAGGTTAGGGATATAAGAGGCATATGGGAGGTGGTAATGATACTTCTATCTCTTAGGGGCAACCCCCAAAACATAGGTACAATAGCATGAGGGATCTAGTTGGAGCTTCTCCTCCATGGAAAGAGGTTATAGGTAGACAATGCATCGTAAGGAGTGTTGGGACACCCCTGTGGATATTGCAATTGCTTGAGGACAATCAATTTTGGGTAGGGAGGACTGCAATGTCCCCCTTTTTGACATAAACACACATGGGGTCCTTAGCCTTAAGTTGTTCCCAAAAGGCTAAAGGAAAAGAGGAAATGGGAACATTGGGGGCTCACTTGTAGATCAATTATTGAAAAGGTACTTTATAAATTATAATTTGCACTTGAGTTATGAGAAGTACCTTGTTTTTCTAATTTCCACTTAAGTTGGGGCTTTTTTGAGGGTCATGGGTGCCCAAGTCTTAAAGGGAAATTATAAGACATGCTCTTTTACTATTTGAAAGGGAAAGTTTTCCTCCGTATTTGGGTGCCACTTTTGGGGTATTGGATATAAAAGGAAAATAAAGGTTATATTGTAAGGGGAATGCATTATGTTATATTAAATTGATGATCAAGTATGTCAAGATTGCTCGCAGTGACTTGAAGATGAAAACCTTCAAGTGCACCAAGGGTTTGTGGATGAAAACCTCAATTCCTTCGTAGAGAGAAGCTCCACTCGAGGACTATAATTTTGCTTCAAATTTGCATGGTTAAATGCAATTGGTCTTATAAAGGTGTTTTAGAATGCCACCTTATTTGAAAGATTGGTGAGCACCTTGGAAGCTTGGTGATTATGTTTTTGCAGGTCAAGGAGGTGAGAAACTTATTTGTGGAGGTTATTTTGCATGATTGGAAGGCCATTCATTGGGTGGTGATTTAATTGGGAGGTTGAAGACCCCTCTTTGAGGGTTGCTCTACATTGGAAACTCTTTCATAGGGTTATAATAAGTATCTTTGATTTATTCCAACTACGTGACTTGATTGAGTAGAAGATTGAAGGCCTTTGAGTGGCCAATTTGTGCCTTGGTTGGCAATAATAATTTTGAATATTATTATGGTATTTTTCTACTTTTTATTGTGATGATTGACAACATTTTAAGGCCATTTATGTAATAAAAACATAATTTATTTGCTGCTACATTTTCTTTAGAGTGGTGACTTGTGTATGAGGGTTTTAGACCTCATTGATGCCTAGTTCTTAGTCAATCATTGTTATAATATTTTATTTAAATATTTGGTGAGTGTTATAAGGGTTTGGTGGTGGAATTCATCAAGGAACAATTGCTAGAAATTTGGAATAAAATCAAGTTTATCAAGGTGTTAAAATCAAAATCATAGAGGGCAATAATCAACCTTATTTCCTTCATATCCAAGTAAGAAAGAGGTATTTATGACAATGATTTAATTTTGGAATATCTTGCCATTGTTTGGTGTTTAAAGGGAGTGGAATTGAATTAGTTATACATTGAAATCTATCATTTGATTGTGCAAGCATTGGTGCCTAGGGTTACATATCTATTTGTGGTGTTTAGAACTTTTTAATTCAACTAGGGTTTACTAGTTTTGAGATTCAAAATTTGTAATTATTCTTAGGTTGGGTAGGGTTTATTGCAAAACCCTTGTTTTTTGGATTTGTCTCAAATCAGGGACATTACATTATATTACTCATCTCCTATAAATCCTTCAATCCTTTGTTAAGTGTTATAAACAAGTCTTCCAAGTTTAATTCTCTATATATTCTCAACAAATGGATCTAAAGAAATGCATTGATGTTTTTCCTTGTAGAGTATCACATAGCCAAAAAATGGGATGTGATAAACTTATTTTTATTGAAGACCTTCATAAAGCTATCATTGACATTCCTCAGGATAAAGACCCAAGTATTGATGGCTTCCCTTGTGAAATCTATTAAGCCCTTTGGGATTGTGTGGGACTTGATATTCATAAAGTCTTTTTGGAAGCTTTGACCAAAGGTTATTTGGGAAAGATCATTCATAAAGATTCAAGTACAAGCTGATAAAGTTGCCCTTGAGGTTGACCATATTCGTATTCTTTTAGGCCATTGGGGTGACGTCCCTTGCATGACCAATAGAATACCTCTTGAGCCTCCTCATGATTACCAGAACAAAGAGCAAGAGCGACATGAACATGGCTACAAGCGGTGAAGGTATCGAATCCATTCAGCTTTCTTTACCTCTCCACCTCCCCCTCGTCAGAGATTTTGTCCTTCTGGGGGGTATGAAGGGTGGCCTTCACCCCATGTTGATGCTGGTCACTCTAGGTTCAGTCCACTACACAGAGATGCTCAAGGAAAGTTTCCAAGGCTATCATTTATTATCTCACCCCCTTATGGGTAGGCTGAGGAAGGCGAAGAAGAAAAGAATTTAGATGATGGGTGGAGCATGCCTGATATCTCTCCCCCTCATAGGGGAGGTTGGGGAGATATGTCCAGTGGGTGGCACATGTTGCTTAATTCTAGTTGTTGTTTCTTGCTTCTTGTAATGTTGATGTCACTGCAGTTTTATTTCCTTGGGTCTTTTTTCACTTGGGTTTGTTGGTTGATATTTTAGGGTGCGATCTCTTACCACCCATGTTGTTTGTTGATATTTTGTTGGGTGTGCTCTCACACCACCTATCTTTTAAGAGAATATATAATATGTTTCTTTTTTAAGTAATATATGACGTGTTTAAATTTAAAAAAAATGGTAAAGAAAATATAGGTATTAAACAGGGACACACTGCTCCTAATACATCTAATAAGTTTAAAATATTAGCAAAAAGAACTCAAATCCCACTTAAATAAGGGGAAATGCAAACAAGTCAAGCCGAAAGCACTATGAAAAAGATGCAAAATGAAATATGGCATTTGAAAATAAGCAAAGAGGGAAAAAAAATCCTTAAAAGAATGAAGAATTGGTAGAGCAGGGTTCTCTAATGTATGAAAGTCTAACTAGTAGTGGATTGAAACTTTTAGTAAAGATTCCCAAAAGAATCATGTTTATGTTGATTTTGATCAAATAGAGATATACAAAATGATGTTTTGGATTGTGTTTTGGGGTTAAGTTTTGAAGGAGTTCTCTTTGGAGGAAGAATACAACAAAACAAATTTCATGTTGATTTAGAAAATATTGATTCTTTATAAATTTATAGTATGACCAACTTAAATTATTAATATATTTTTATAAAATTTTCTTTAATTAAAATGTTATTGGATATATTATGATTCTTTTCTACTCGTCTTTTTATATTATACACTTTTTTTTTTTAATAAAAGGGTAAAAACTTTCTTGAAAATCAGAAAAAAGTATTAAAAAACAATAAAGGGCCAGAGCCCCATGAACTCAAAAGAACTATTCAAACCAATCTTGAAACACCATTATCCTTCACCAATGTCATTCTCATCCTTAGCCAGAATCCTCTCCAAGTCATGTCGGAGCTCATGGGGAACCTGCTCCCACTCATCAGTCTTCCATCCATCTAACTGCTCAGAGGCCCACTTAGCCAAACAGTCTACTGCCCTATTCCACTCCCTTGGGATATGGACAAAGGACACCATTTCCATCAAAAACTCGTTTGCAAAATCTGTTGCATTATCATTGCCACCTGCCAATTAATGTCAGATACCTTCTATTTATTCAACATGTTAATCAAAACCTGTGAGTCAGACTCACAAATAACCTTGCGCCATCCCAAAGCATAAGCCCTCTCCAAAGCATAGAGAATCGCCAAACCTTCCATAAGGTTGTTAGTCTAAACTCCTTCATGAACAGAAAAGAAAAAACCACCGATCCAGAAAAGTCCCTACCAGCCCCACCAATGCCAGCAGGGCCAAGATTTCCTCTTAAGGAGCCATTAGTATTGAGCTTCAGAATGCCAGTCGAAGGGGGTAGCCAACTCCCCGCCCTTTGAACTTTCTTATTCAGCCGCCTTCCTCTCCTAACACAAGTAGAAGCTGGAGACAACCGTTGAATACCCAATCTATCCACTAACTCAGTATCTTATTTCACCAAAGGGAACACCACATCACACTTAGCTTCCACTGTCTCCCGAATCATACCCATAAGTTTGTGCCAAACTTGTTGAATCAACAAC
Source organism: Torreya grandis (assembly GCA_037957365.1). Lineage (NCBI taxonomy): Eukaryota > Viridiplantae > Streptophyta > Pinopsida > Cupressales > Taxaceae > Torreya > Torreya grandis. The sequence continues at coordinate 5,224,750 of JARHVA010000384.1, forward strand.
TTCTCTCCTTAAAATATTCTTCGATTTCGTTCCAACCAAATCTGCCAGAGTATGAAAGAAGGCCCAACATACCACACATCTTATAAGAAAGAGGCCATCGAAGGAGGTCTCCCCAGACTATTCCAAAAATCCTCCAGGGAGGACGCATAAACACAAGGTCTTTTCCAAACCTCCCACCAAAAATGCCAAAGCTGCCGGGTCACGCGACACTGGAAAAACAAGTGGGAGGAATCCTCCTCTCCACATCCACACCAAACACACATAGAAGGACCCTGAAAACCCCTCTTCCGAAGCTTATCCCATGTCAAGCATCTATTCCAGGCCAAAATCCATATAAAGCAGTTACACTTTGGCCAAGAAAGCTTATTCCACGCTTTCTTCCACCAGTGAACCTCCACCCCATCCAGCTGTTGAACTAACAAAACCTAATATCCAGAAGCAACAATATAGACACCCTTAGGATTAGGAGACCAAGAAAGGACATCCCTTTCTTGGAGGGAGCTACAACGCCTATGAGAAAGGATGCTATGAAGCTCAGTACACTCCTCCTCCATACCAACAATAGGCCACTCCTCAGGTTTCTTCCATCTCGCCACCACCATCTGTCCATGAGAAGAAAAGGACTTGAAGTCACTCACCCTTGACCATCCTACTTCATAGAACCTCTGGCACGGATTTACCAAATTAGGGCACTGAGACACAATGGGAGGAAAGCCATCCCAAGAATCAGACCAAAAATGAGCTTTAGTCCCTCTTTTACAAATCCAAAATAAACCCCCCTTAACTAGAGCAACGCCTTTCTTGAGTGTACTCCAAATCACCGAGCCTTTCCCCACCAAGGGATAACGAGGAATATCAATTTGAGGGACCCCCGAGAATATATTATACACTTTAAAAAAAACATTAAAAATTATTTAAGATAGTTAACTCAAATGTCATCATATCTACCAACTCTCTTATTTCTATGTTTTCTTTTAAAAATGAAACACTAGAAGTAAAAAACCCACCTTTAATTAATGCTAATTGGTTGTGTACGTTTATGTATTAATTTTTTTTAATGAACCTTAAAGTTTAAGATAGGTCATTTTTTTTGATACGAGTAATCATTTTTAGATTGGAGCTTTGAACTAGCATGGGACATAAATAGGAGGCCCATACCTTCCTTACAATAATCACCAATGGCCACTATTGGCCTCACTAACATCCCCTGATGGGATGTTATCATTCCCTGACAGGATGCTATCACCAATAATATCAATATCACCAACGACTCCAACAATTCAAATATCTCTAATGACCATCATCGATCTAACGTACCTTTTAAAATTTGAACGTAAATAAAACTAGACACAACCAAACCTTTTAATCACTCTACCCACATCTCATTGGTCAAAATTATTATCAACAAAACTTAAAATCTTAAACCACGTAACACTTCCCTATTATAAAACATGATATAATGGATAACAACAAACACACCATCATATAATAGATAACAACAATATGTGTGGCAATCAAGTGGTGGAGGATGACAATGTTTATGGCCCTCAAACGTCCCTTTCCATTTTCCAAACTAAAACAAAATAATTGACCACACATCTTCAAAACCAAGATAAGTCCCATATTATTAACTTGAATCACCCCCAAAAAAAAATTCTTTCCACATCAAATTCTCTATCGCTAGAGATAATTATTAGACCTAATAAACTACACACAATACATAATATATTATTGAATATTATTAGTTTGAACTATTCATAATTTTTTTTTTAATTATTAAATATGGGTAATCAATTTTATAAAATCTGAGGTTATGAATTAAGGAGTGTAGTATCGTTTAGAGTTATGAATTAGTTTAGGATATAAATTAGAAATCTAATTTTTTTATATTAACATAATTATCAATATATTTAATGTTATCGATATCCTCATCGCTATTTATGTTGTCGATAGCCACAATAACTTCACATGTCAAATAAGATTGAATCTATGTAACGTTGGATACAACCAAGCCACTTAACTAATGTACCCACATTTCATTCGCTATCTTGTCAAAACTCATTCACCATTGATTAAATATTAATCCATATTGATAATAATTATGAGATAAAGTAGGGCTCACAACAAAAGTTTTGGTAACCTAAAATATCTTTTAATCAAAATGCGTGAATCGATTAATTTATCAATTTAGAACATGTTTAATTAGAATGAAATCTTACTTCTCTTTGAAAATATGTGAATTGATGGCCTTATGAATTCAAATCACGTAGGATGAAATCTTACTTCTTTTCAATAATAACAATGCTTAAAGATGTTTGAGTGCTTTATGGATGCTCCAAACATAAATAAAAGAAAATACCATTAAAAAAAATGACTCTTCATAAAAATTCGTGATCATTTAAATTATGCATTTACGAGTAACAATATAATAACCTAAAGTTATTATTTAAATTTATCTAAATTTAATTCTCTACAACAAATATAACTTTTGAGACGTTAAAATTAACAAAAACAAAACCATCACTATTGTTTAAATTTATTTAAATTCAATCCTCTGCAACACAAAACTTTTAAAATGTTACGATTGTCAAAACAAAATCGTATTTACCTAATACGATATTTTGAAATAAACGTTATGATTAACAAAACAAAATCACATCTACCTAACACGATATCCTTGAATTAGACGTTACGATTAACAAAACAAAATTATATTTACCTCACATAATACCCTTAAATTAACTTATAATAAAAATATATATACACCACTACCTTTATCTTTATGAATGAAGATAAACTTTCGAATTATTATATATATATATATATCTTAACAACTATAATTTAAAGCAATTAAATTACAACCTATGTTAATAGATAGTTCAACTATAATTTAAACCAATTAAATTACAACCTTTTCGAAAGGAAAATAGATTAATACCATACGCTTAAAAAGCGGCCAACTTCAGCGTCCTCTATCCTTTGGATCCTCCAAAGGCTGCCTAGGGCATTTCCACGCAAGCACAAATAACGATAACGTTAACTCGGTAAACCTCCGCCAACCAGGCCTTAACCAATCTAGATAGCTCAAACGACGACCGTCGATTGCAACAACTTGACCGTGCGTTAACAAAACTCTGAAATTAAAACTCATCCTATTCGTTAGGGACATCTTCTGTGTGGCAGAGATTCAGATTAGGCAATGGCAATGGCAATTGCTGCTCTCAGAAGGGCTTCCACAAGTCGCGTGTTCAAATCCCCCCTCGCTCAGATTCCTTGCCAATTCAGCGTATAAACTACATTCTCAAAAATTTCAGTTATCTTTTGCAAATTGTTATGAAATTAATAATGCTATCCAAGTTTAGTTTACTGTCAGCTAATTTTTTCGAATTGTTATGAAGTTTATAAGTGCTATTCCGCTTCTTATTATTTTCTCTTTATTTACAGTCAGCAGCGTTGGCGAATGAGGAGGCGTATTCTCGCATTGAGAAGGAAAAATCACACGTAACGGTGAGTTTTCCTCTCTTTCGCCTCCTAGATCGAAGGAATTTTAAGCTGAATCTGATTTGAATTTAGATTAAAATCGGCTTTAACATTTTTTTTCCCCTTCCTTTTAATCTGTTTTCCCTGATTTTGAAAAGTCTAAGGGATTTCATTGGGATTACATTTATATTTACCGGAAAATGAACATTCCACAGGATTTTGTATGTTTCCTTTTTTTTTTTTTTCCCCTTTTATTGAGCAAGAAATTGTTCCTATGCTACGTCTGATGTTGTCAGGGAATTTAAGCTGAAATTCATTTATATTTACCGTGAAATGTCCCTTTCACAGGATTTTGCATCTTTCCCTTCTAATTTTTTCCCTTTCATTAAACAAGTACGGTTCGTCAAGGAGTTTAAGTTCTGAATGCATATTAATTTACTATAAATTTGTCCTTTCACATGATTTTTCTTCTTGTTTTTTAGCTTACGCTTTTAATTGATAAATTGAAGCTTTTTATGGTTTTACTTATATTTTAATTCGGAAATTGAAGCAACTTTTTTGTTTTGACCTTTTTATTAGGAAATTGAAACGTGATTGCATTTTAATTTACTGTAAATGTGTTCTTTCACATGATTTTTACTTTTGCCTTTTTTAACCTTTTTTTTTAAATTTGGAAACTCAATCAATATCAACTTGATTGCATATAAAACTTTCCCTTTCATTGAGCTAAGTAATTGCTCTAATACATTGTCTCCAGTTATGTAAATTTAAGGAATTAAAGCTGAAATAATTTTGAATTTCACTAAAAATTTGTCCTCTCACGTGATTTTTTTCTTTAAATTTTATTTGTACCTTCTCATCAAACAGGTAGAAGTAATTTATTTTCGATTGCGTTTTATAAATACTCCAATTTTGCTGCAAGTTGAAGTAATTCTCCTGAATTGTTTTTAAATTTATATAAACTTTTTCTTTCATGCGATTTTTCTGTGTTTCTCTGTGTTTTCCCTTTCATGGGAGCAAGTCCAGTAACTTTTGCTGATTACTTTTCAGTTTACTATGAAGTGGTCTTTTCACACAGTTTTGCCCTTTCCTTTTATTCTGCAAAGTACTGTCACCTAGATTGCATTTAAATTTATTATGAAATTGTCCTCTCATGTGATTTTTCCTTCTTTCCTTTATATTGCGCAAGCTGAGGTAATTTCATCTCAATTCCATATAAGTTTACTGTAAATTTCTTCTTTCATATATTGTTCAAGTTTATCATATTAAGGTAGTTATCACAGTTTTTCATTCATGTTATATTATATGCCACTCGTTTCTCAACAGAGGACTTATTAATTCAGTCTTATATGCAGAAATAATGTCAAGGACCTGTCACATTTTCATTTTTCGTTGGAAATAGTTTTTCAAAAATAAATTTATCAATAAAAGCGCCCTGAATTGACCTTGTTAACATATCCTGATGAGCAGGGGAAGATTTACAAGTTATCTATGGTTTAAATTGTAGTATGGGAAGTAAAAAATATTTCATCAATAAATGAACGTAATAACTTGTGGTTGTTCTCTATGTTATGTTTACAAGTCACAAGCCAGTTAATACAGTGGCATATCTGGATGACAATCTCTCTCTAATGATAAACTCTTCAAAAATCACTTACAGTACCAAAATCTACATCACATAATTATAAGCTATATTTTGCTTTTAGAACAGTTATTTATTTTGTATAAATTTTATAAACCATACAATTCAGTTCACTGCTGGAGCTACACTGGTAATGTAAAATATTCCCTATTAAAAAAGTTTTTAACAATAAGTGTGGCAGGAGAAACATAGTAGTGACTTTTGGTATAATATATTTTCCTTTCAAATTTTTTGGTATTGAAAAATAAGGGAATAGATTAATAGAAGAGAATGTACATTTTTCTAGAATATTGAGTAGCAGTTCTTGCAAAATTTGATAGCGACGGAAATATTTGTCAAATGGATTTTGATAAATTTGCAAAATATTTTAGCCAATTATTGCAATATCAAGTTGCTCAAAAATGGTCAAAATTAGCCCAATTGGATGCAGTATCATATATCGTTTTCATTTTCCCCTCGTGTACAGGTAATTGTGCATTAGAATTTTATTTATTTATTCCTTTAACTGTATTCCTTTGAAAAGAAAGTAATTTACGCCTTAATTTTCTTGAGTATATTGAGCAGATTATACCTCAGTTCTTAAGAACATTTGCACATCTTTTTTTGAAAAAATTAGAATATGAGATCATCACTGATTATAATAATAGATGACTGCCTTGGCCTATTGTTTATTGAAGTTCAATTCGACTATAATAACCTTCAGGAATGCAAATCAATTTGTTCCAAATTGTAATTGAATTTTCAGTGTTCCAAGAATAAGTTTTGAAAACTGTATGGAATTTTGATGAATAGATGTTGGTATATCTGTGCAGTGGCCAAAGCAATTGAACTCACCATTGGAGGAGGTGGATCCTGAGATAACAAACATAATTGAGCTTGAAAAAAACCGGCAATGGAAGGTCTCGTACAGATCCTTTTAATCTTTACACTTTGCAAATTATAAGCATTTTAAAGCACTTCTTTTGGATGGCAAAGCGATCTTGAGTACTTGACTGGAAGTAGCTATTTGGTTACAAACAGTATATTGTTTGTTCAGAATACAAATTATATTAAATCATCTATGTTTGCAATTTGCAATCAAGTATTTTTCGCCCTTAAGAATTTTGTAGACTTGTTATCCTGGTTTGTATGATTTCGGAATCTTAGTTTTCTGAAATTCAAATAATCTTTTATTAGGTTGGAAATAGACGAGTCTTACATTTCAGTGATACTTATTTTCTAGGGTGATCAATGAACCAAATTAACCCCAATATCTGCATTATGGAGGGATTTAGTCTTAAAAAATATCTCCTACATATTCATGTATCTACTATGTTTCCAGACATGGGAAATGGAAAACAAATTTGAAGGTGACAATGGTATGAGAATCAGATTGAGAAGGTCACATGCACAAGAAACAATGACCTGCAAATCTTGTAGCAACCCCCCCAACCTCCAACCTTCCTAGGGATGTGTACTAGTAGTAGGTGCAATAAATTATTATTTATCAACAAACCTCCAAAAATTCTATTAACAGTTATCCATCAATATACATCATAATTTTCAATGTGCATTTATCATTATGTAAGGTCAACTTCACATGTCAGACTTTAATAGTCATCTGATCAATTCAACTTTCAAAAACCACAATTGTAGATGCCAGAAGTGTATCTGAAATGGATCAGAAAAACACCAATGATGCAAAGACATCTAGGTAAAACCTTCGAACACGGAGCCCTTACAATTAAGGCTGCAAACACACACAAAACCAACACTTGAAAGAAGAAGACACGGGTGACTGTTACTTGAGCCAACTGCACTTATGCCACAGGGCTGGTTCTCTGAGGATGTCTGGACCTGCAGGAGTTGACAAGAAGGTGCAAGGCAGTAGAGAGTGAGCTCCATGCCGAGCATCTAGAGAGTTTGCAGCTGTTGTATGAGAGGTTCAGCTGTATGGGAGGTCTTAGAAGTCTGATTTTGCATAGCAGAGAGAATTGCAATTCTGTAGGAGAGTTGAATTGAGACCACAGTAGTCAATGTTTTGCTGAAGATTATGATATCATCTAGGTAGACTACAACAAATGTAGTAGTGAAGGGCCTAAGGATGTCATTCATCAACTACATGAATGTAGTGGGTGCATTAGTTAAGCCAAAGGGCATATCCAACCACTCAAACAAACCTTCCTTTGTCTTGAAATCTATTTTCTAGATGTTTGTCGTTTCAACAAGAATATGATGGCACCTAGACTTAATATCGATTTTGGTGAAGATTTTTGCACCACTGAGTTGGTCTAGTAGATCCTCAATTCTTGGAAGAGGATAACGGTTCTTGAGTGAGATCTTGTAATCGATGCACAACCTCCATGTGTTGCCCTTCTTGGGCGTAAGCACAATTGGGCTATCGCAAAGCGATGAGCTAGACCTTATGCGTCCTTTATCCACAAGTTCATGGATCTGCCACTTGATCTCTTCATTCTCCAGAAATAATCTGCAATATAAAGAGGCATTAGGTAGAGGTAGTCCATAGATCAAATCAATAGTATGCTTCACCGCACAATGTGTAGGCACTTCTTTAATGGATTGAAAGATATCCTTGTATTCTTCCAACTTGCAGTTCAACATTGTGGTTTTTGTTGTTGGTAGAGGAATTGTAGTATGAATTGGTGCCACAAGGATGTTCTTACATTAAGGTCTCACCTTCAAAAGCAAAAACTTCTTACTAGAATTGACTAGCTTCTTGCACTGTTTGGCACCAATGAGCGACAACTTATGAACTACTTTTGGTATGTGGTATCTTATATCAACAACCTCCATGACAACATTTCTAGGATTTACTTCATAGACTGCATGTCGATGGTAAAGATAAGGTTTTCCAAGCAAAACATCACATACCTCTAATGGGGCTACGTCACAAAGGATTGCATCTTTAAAAGGCTTGATTTTGTATGCTAGGTGACATTGTTGGGTGATTCTCAGAGCTCAAGCTAAACCATCCAATGGAGTATGGTTTGGGGTGAGGCGTTAATGGCAAGTTCAATCTACGACCTATTTCAAGGGAAATCATGTTCTTGTAACTTCCATTGTCAACAATGAAGTGTACTGGTTGAAAATTGATCCACATTTGAGGATGGAACAATCTTTCTACTTCTTTTGAATATGTGTTGGGGGAAGTAGAGATGTTTGCAATACCGACCATAGCACTAGGTTCAGAATCCATGATCTGTTTACCTTTGTCCAATGCCATAGTGCTTGTACTCGTTGTTTCAAGTTATGCAAGTAGAGTTTTCCAAGTGCGAGACTCTTCGTTGGTATGATTGCTAGAGCCATGAACTGAGCATCATTTACCAATCTTGGATTGCCTATTCTGATCATTTGGCGGTTGTTTCTTCTTCTATGGATGGCGTGAAAGGCCATGCTATGCCCTTAACCTATAGTGTGTTTAGGGAGATGTGTGGCTGACTTGTAGCTTACATACCTTCATATTATCTTATTGCATTTCTCAATGTTCTTAGTATGATCGGCCTATGGAATAACCATGGCTAAGTAGCGTATATATAGGAGCTAGTGGTCAGTCATTTATCATCATATTGCGAATTCTGTTCTTATTGCATTGTTGTGGAGGTTGCCCCCTTGAAGTGGCTCAGTCATACTATTCAAGTATTCAACTCTTTTGCCAATTGTTGTTGTGGATCTGCTTATTCTTTTCTTGATTATGTAATATATAATTGTATTGTTGTGAACCATCTAAATAATTTCATTACAAGTGGTATCAGAGCTTTGATTTGAGCAAGTTTCTACGGCGCAGTTTTTTCGGGTCTAGCATCCTGAGCACTAGGTCAAAAAAACATCACTTGTGATCCGAGACAAATTGATTTTTTCATCATAGCAGTTTTGTTTGCGAGTTTTTTTACAAAAAAAAAAAAAAAAAAGTCCATTTTTTTTTTTACGTTGTGTAAATTAGTAGTCGTTGGATTCGTTTTTACAAGATGATCACAACGTAATATTATACCGGTACACTTTTTTGGGCCAAATTTTTTACCCTTGTGTACATTAGCAATTGTTGGATTCATTTTGGCAAGGCGATCGCAACGATATCATCTGTCGATACATTTTTTCGAGGTCACAACCCTCCTAGGGTTTGTGCATGGCTGGGCCTAACATTTGTGGATGCGGAAAAGGGCAAGAAATGCCTAAAACTCCTCATAAGGACCACATGGAGTCATAAACTTTTGATTCGAGTATTTCGAAGGCAGTTCAACAACTTAAGTCAGAGTTGTAGGGCATGGTGCAGAAAGATGATCTTGATGCAGTTAAAGGGGACCCCATGGGGCTGCGAGGGGACCTGAATGGCTTATGGGGTCAATTTCAACAAATCACTAGGCAATTGACCAACTTTTCAACTCAACAATTGTAAAATAACCCTCCACCACTCCAATTTGGTTCTCCTCTTCCAAACAATCACAACACCAACGCTAGTACGATGCTGTTGTTTCCAAAAGTGGACCTGCGCAAGTTTGATGGTAATGATCCACTCACATGGATTACCCAAATTGAAAATTTATTTGATCTACACCAGTTTTCTTGTTCACAAAAGGTGGTCATGGCCTCTCTATATCTGGAACTTGAGCAATTCATTTGATATCGTGGGTTGTGTGCTCAAAAGAAAAAGAATGGTGTCCCAGTTTCATGGTCGGTATTTTCTGAGGAGTTGCAACTCCACTATTGCAACAATATCTGCGAAAACTAGTTTAGCCAACTAGCCAAGCTGTAGCAAGCCGGGACTGTAAAGGATTACATTCATCAATTTCAAAATCTCTCCTTAAATGTGGCAAACATCACTGAGGAAAATCTGATTGACCTATTTTTGGGTGGCTTCAACAAGATTTCTCAACAAGATCGAATGCACATACGAAAGCTATGGAGTAGGTGAGAGAGAAAGTGCAAAAAACAGCAATGCATCAACATTCCTCATTAGCATTCTAGATAATGAGTACAAAGGGAGAGGTACAAATATAGGGGAGAGAGAGATAAAGACCCCACATTCCAATGAATGTGGCTAACTTTTCCAAATGACTCAAATGACCTAGCTACCCTAAGCAAGCTAATGACACGTGTAGACAAAACCCATAGGACAAAAGTCTACATCAACACCCCCTTTAAGCGTAGCTTAGGTGGGCTGGAGACTTGGGTCCCAACAACGAGGCCTGATGGGGTACCCAAGTACATAGCGATGATCCCCAATATCTTACAAATATGAAGGATGTATGCCTCCACAAAGAAGAGAGAAGGTAAACACAAAATGTTGCATGGTGAAAGCTGTAGTAGGTCCCTCTGCAACAAATGTCTTTTTCTTTTGGAAGAAAGAAACTTTGTGTTGAACACACTATCTACTGAGAGGGGGGTGAATCAGTAGATGAGCTAAAACCTGGTTCTTAAAACTCTTAAACAAAATACTTAAAGTACATGCAAAGTAAAGAACAAAAACATAGATCATACACACATAAGAATGCTCAATACCAGATTTTTACGTGGAACCCAAAGGGAAAAACCATGGTGAGAAAAGCTACTAGAAGCTACTGTTCTAATCCAGCGTCACAGAAAAAAAGTCTCACAAACTAACCTCACTGGTTACATTCAAGAGCACCCACTCTAAGGAAGCATCAACTTCCTAACTGAGCACCGAGTCAATTTTTCCAACCTATCAGAGAAATGAAGCTGCAACTTTAAAATACAAAAGAGATTCAGAATGGATCTTGTTCACTTTTTTGTTACAAGTCTTGTCTGTAACTGCACCTACATGCTGTGTGCCTTCTCAGCTTATCTGCCTCTATCTCTTTGTGTCTGGATATCTTCTATATTGACACACCTTATTTTCTTTGTCTTTTTAAGCTGTTTACATATGTCCTTACTTGACAATTTTGAGTTAACACTCTAATTATTATCGCAACAGTAGCAAAAGACCCTTTCAAATGTTCTGATTGTAGCATATATAGACAAATGCATCTTAGGGTTTTCTATCTGTAAAGTGTTCACACTTCAACTGTTCTTAATTGGTTCAAGCTTCTGATCTGCATTCAATGTGATTTTGACTTCGTGTCTCGTTCATGCTTCACATGGCAACGTTCAAATTTCTTTACTATCTTTGGCATCTGTACTTCTACTGTTCTTAACTGCGTCGCTTCCTCAATCACTTCTGATCTTCAACATGACTCTGACTTCGTGTCTCGATTCATGCTCAAACGACAACGTTCAAATGCCTTTACTATCTTTGGCATCTGCACTTCTATTTAATTGCGCCGCTTCCTCGATCACTTTTGATCTGCATTCAACATGACTCTGACTTCGTGTCTTGATTCATGCTTCAAATGGCAACGTTCAAATGCCTTTACCATCTTTGGCATCTGCACTTTTACTTAACTGCGCCACTTCCTCAATCACTTTTGATCTACATTCAACGTGACTCTGACTTCGTGTCTTGCTTCATGCTTCAAACAACGACATTCAAATGCCTTTACTATCTTTGGCATCTGCACTTCTACTTAACTGCGCCGCTTCCTCGATCACTTCGATTGAATTATCTCAAGCTCCGTGAAGATATATCGAGTTCATCACCAAATTCAGTTGTTCCTTTACAGATAGTTAGAAGACAATGAATGCGGGTTTTTATTTCTTTCCGTGCCAAGTTCACGTTCTTTTCTTTGTTGGATCTTTCCTAATGACCTTTTGACACTTGTCAAATGCACGTGCACTCGGAGGATTATTTGAGTTTGCTTTGCACCATTGGATCTAATACACCGATCAGACATGAGTCGTAAATCTTTTAAAACAACATTAGTTTTAATTCTTGCTTTGCCATTAACCATCGAGCTTATTTTCTTCCCTTTTTGCATCTCACTGCTTTCTATATGAAGGGTTCGCTTCCACTCCTTTTGATTGTCCTCGATATGCTCTATCTTTACCCTTTGTATTGAGTGTTAAACTTCGGCATGTTGGCGTGATCTTATTTTCTTCGGCATTCTTGTAACGTTCCTTGCAACATCGATCCTTGAAGACTTGCTCGTCTTTTAACCTTGCTTTAATTCCTTCGGAAGGTTCCTTTATACAAATTGTTGCGGGCCTTTGTGTCTTCGGGACAATTTCCACAGACTTTTTGTCTAGGTCCATTTCTTCCTTAAGTGTCCTCCAATTTTTCCGAAAGAATTTGTCATTGGCTTCTATTCGGAGATGTCCTTCGGAAATCTTTTATTTGGACTTTTTGTCTGAGACATTTCTTTGGACTTTTTGTCCGCATCATTTCTTCGGCTTTTCTGCAAGTGTCCACATACTCTTTGCAACGTTCAAAAGATTTCCTTCGAACTTTCTGCAATCTACCCTTCAGCTTTTCTGCAAGTGTCCACATATCCTTTGCAACGTTTAAAAGATACCCTTTGGACTTTTTGAAAAGGTCCACTTGCTCTTAGGAACGTTCAAAAGATACCCTTCGGACTTTTTGAAAAGGTCCACTTGCCCTTCGAAATGTTCAAAAGATACCCTTCAAACTTTTTGAAAAGGTCTACTTGCCCTTCGAAACGTTCAAAAGATACCCTTTGGTTTTTTTGAAAAGGTCCACTTGCCCGAGAAGGACTTAACAATTTTTTCGAAAGAATTGTCCTTGCCATTCTTTTCGAAAGAATTCCTCCGAAAGAATTCTTCAAGACTATTCCGGGTTTCAATTCTTTGTGACTTATCCCGATTGCCTCTTCTAAGTAAGAGCATTTCACAAACGCGATTTACTCCACAAGTCTGCTCAACTCAACCTTTGGCATTAATGCATGATCAGATTCAATCTCAATGACATCAAGGACATCACCCTTTGACATCAATGACAATTCCATGCTGCCCTAGATGGGAATGATAACTCTTCAGTCCTCAAACTGCTTTCTATATCATGATATCAAAACTGTCAACTGTCTCCTTGTTCAAATTTTCAACAATCTCCCCCTTTGTCATTGATGTCATAACACCCTCAAGAGCAAAAACATCCTCAAAAGTCCCTTCTTATTCTATTTGCTTGTTCTTACTCTGATTTCTCCCCCTTTGACATTAATGACAGATTGTTTGCTAAACCAATAAGACACACTGCTGCTGAGTTGTTCTGATCCTTGGACCTGTCTAGATAGAGCATTATGAAGAAAGACTCCCCCTTGGATAATGCACACCGACTTGAACTGTTCCTATGACTCTCTGGGCTTTCATATGCTTCAACCGATCTTGGATATAGCATTGGCATGAAAGACCAATCAACAATAGATATATCTCTTTCATAGATGAGCATAGAAATCTAGATCCAACATACCTTAGTCTGCTCCTTAACATCAAATGACAAACGATGCGTAAGGTACATAGCAGATTGCCTTCACTCTTAATCCAGGAGTTTAATAAAATGCCTGCAATGCTCTCCCTAGACTTCTAACCTATCACAAGAGTCTAGTGATATGGGGTGGGAGCTACAACTCCCAACTTCTCTCTCAGATACTCAAATTGCTCCTTGGGAAGAGGCTTGGTAAAGATATCTGCAATCTGATCCTTGGTTTGCACATATTCCATTGTGACCTCCTGACTTGTTACCTTTTCTCTCAAAAAATGATATTTTATGGAGATATACTTGGTTTTGGAATGCATCACTGGATTCTTGGATAGATGGCACTCGAATTATCACAGTAAATAGAGATAGGTGCTTGATATTCTACCTTTATGTCCTTGAGAGTTTGCTTCATCCACAAGACTGGAGTGCAACAAGCAACTGCTGCGACATACTCTGCTTCAGCTATAGAGAGTGTAATCGATTCTTGCTTCTTGCTCAGCCAAGACACAAGTCTGTTACGTAGAAAGAATGCATCACCACTTATACTTTTTCTGTCATCCACACTTCCTGCCCAATCAACATCAATGTATGCAACCAAAGTAAGATCCTTGCTAGTTGGGTACCACAACCCATAGTCAATTGTGCTCTTGATGTACCTAAAACTTCTTTTTACATTATTAACATGTGATTCTTTGGGGGCTGCTTGAAACCTTGCAACCATGCATATTGCTTGCATGATGTTTGGTCTTGATGCTGCTAGATACAACAGGCTACTTATCATTGATCTATACAGCTTATTATTTACATCAGGAGACTTGTCTTCCTTGCTTAGCTTGCAACTAGTCATCATGGGAGCACCAACTAGTTTGCTGTCCTCCATTCCAAATTTTTTGAGGATCTCCTTCGCGTACTTTGCTTGAGATATGAATATCCTGTCATTAGTTTGTGTAATTTCTAAACCAAGGAAGAATGAGGGTTCTCCCAGCATTGACATTTTAAAATCATTTTGCATTTGCATGGCAAATTCTTTGCACATGTTACTATCACCACCTCCAAAGATAATATTATCCACATATACAACAACAATCAACATATGCTCACATTCTGATTTAAAATACAGATTGCTGTCTGCGCACCCTTTTTTGAAATCTTGTTGTTGCAGGTATTGATCCAATCATGAATACCATGCTCTAGGTGCCTGTTTCAGACCATACAAAGCTTTCTTTAGTTTGCACATATAATTTTCTTCCTCTGCTAACTGAAATCCTTCTGGTTGTTCAATGTACATTTCCTCTTCTAAGTTTCCATTTAGGAATGCTAACTTCACATCCATTTGATATACCTTGAATTTTTTGTGAACAGAGAATGCCAAGAACATTCTAATAGCTTCCAGTCTTGCCACAGGAGCAAATGTTTCTTCGAAATCTATGCCTTCTACTTGTGCATATCCTTTGCACACCAGTCTAACTTTGTTTCTTATGACTACTCCATCTTCATTGAGTTTGTTTCTGTAAACTTACTTAGTTCCTATTACATTCTTGTTCGAGGGTCTAGGAACTAATTTCCAAGTTTTATTCTTTTCAATTTGGCTGAGTTCTTCCATGGCTGTTAGCCAGTTTTCATCTTTGCTGGCTTCATTGAAGGTCTTAGGCTCAATTTTTGAAAGTAGAGCAAAGTTTACTTGATCCTTGTTTATTATAGCTCTTCTCTTAGTTTGAACACCTTCATCTTTGTTGCCAATTATTTGCTCCTTGAGATGTTCTTTTTGAACAAACCTTACAGGTGCCCTTTTACTCTTTTCTTCCTCCTCTTCACTATCTTCTACTTCATTTTCTGCTCCTGATTTTTAAATTCTGATATCCTCATTAGGCTTAACTTGTTTGAATCCTTCTTCTACCTTGACGTTGATGCTTTCAAATATTTTATGCAACTGTTTGTTGTAACACACATAGGCTTTGCTGTGAGTTGAGTATCCAAGAATTTTTTTTCATCACATCTTGACTTGAAACTTCCCAGTTTGACCTTTTTTCTTCTGATGTAGCACTTGCTTCCAAACACTTTAAAATATTTTATGGATGCAGGTTTTCCAAACCATAGTTCATATGGAGTTTTATCACTCTTTACTTTAAGTTGAACTCTGTTTAGGATATACACTGCTGTTTGAACTGCCTCTTTCCAATATCCATCAGGAAGTTTTGCCTCTTTCAACATTGTTCTGGCCATCTTCACATTTTTTTTTTTTTTTCTACAACCCCATTTTGCTATGGAGTTCGTGAAGCAAAGTACTGTCTCTTAATCCCATGTTTCTCACAATATTCTATAAACTCATTGGAGGTGAATTCTCCACCTTTGTCTAATCTTTGACATTTGATTTTTCTTCCCATTTCATTCTCAACCATGGCCCTGAAGATCTTGAATCTCTCAAAGGCTTGTGATTTATCTTTCAAGAAGGTTACCCATGTCATCCTTGAGAAGTCATCTACAAATAGCATAAAGTAGTATACATCTTTGGATCATTTTGTCCTAGTAGGACCACATAAATCTGTATGAACTACTTGTAGGGGTTTTGAGGTTGCATATTCTTTTGTTTCAAATCTGACCCTTGTCTGCTTTCCTAGTTGGCACGCTCTACATGTGATGTCTGCAGGTTTGACTATTTTGGGCATATGTCTAACACACTTGTTAGAGCTTACTTTGACTAGATTGTCGAAGTTGATGTGACCCATTCTTTTATGTCATAACTAGCTCTCATCGACTTTTCCCATGAGGCAACTTGCATCAATTTCTTCAATCAAGTTATATATGTTGCTTTTAGTTCTTCTTTCTGGTGCAACGGTTTTTCCAGCTCTTTTCAATTTACAACCTTCAGCATTAAATATGACTTCATAACCATTATCACACATCGGACTTACACTTAAAAGATTATGTTCAAGTCCTTTAACATACAGGACCTCATGTGTAGGAAGCTTGCCATCTATGTGCAAAGTTCCTTTACCTCTGATTTTGACTGCAGTGTTATCACTCAGACTGACAATCCCTTCCTTGCATCTGCTTAAACTGGTGAATTTTCTCTTGTCCTCAATCATATGCTTTGAACAACCACTGTCTATGACCCACAAGTTTTGCTCTTTGGCATGGAGTGCCATTTGAGCAATCAAGGATTGATTTTTCACCTTCCACATTTTTTTTGGTCTCTCATTTGCCTTTTTCTTTTCTTTAAAAGTGGACTTTGAAACTCTATTCTTATTTAAAACCCTGCCTTTGCCTAAGCTGTACTTTCTCGTCATTGCAATGTTAGCTCTACAATACATAGTTATATTTCTAGAATTATTGCAATTGTAACATATTAATTTTGAATCTATCAAAGGAGCAAATGCATTTCTACTAGCAAAATTAAATCTTTTAGTAAGAAAGACTCTACAATCAATAGCCCTATGACCAAACTGATTACAACTAAAACAATAATTATAAAAAGAAAGAGCGTACTTGGTCATAATGTTCTCTGGTGTAGTATATTGAAAACTTGTACCTTTCTGCTTTTTCAGGTCTGCCACTTTGAAGTATCCTTCTGCATCTTTCCTTGGATTAGTCTTTATGTCCTTTCTAGTCTTTGCCTTCGTAGCTTCTTTGCTATTCATAGCTTTTGCTTCTCCTCCTTTCTTGAAGTTATTATACAAGTTCATTGATGTACATGCTGAGGATCTTTTTTCTTTATCGTATCCAAGACCTGATTTTTATTTGAAGGCTTTTGCGCACTGATCAGTTCACTAAGAGCTTCTGATCCTTTTGTTAGCTTTAAGCTTTTGTTTAGTTGGTCTCTTGCCTTCTCAAGTTCTTTCCTCAAGGATACTACTGCTTCAAGTTTCATGCATTCGTTGGATTTTGACTGGAGATCCATTTTGACGATTTCTACTATTCTGTTGGCTTCCTCAACTTGAGTTTTTAGCATCACAATCATTTGATTAGCCTTTTCAAGCTCCTTCTCATGCCTTTTCTGCGTTGAGTTTTTTTTTCTTCAGATTT
This sequence comes from Torreya grandis, assembly GCA_037957365.1. Taxonomy (NCBI): domain Eukaryota; kingdom Viridiplantae; phylum Streptophyta; class Pinopsida; order Cupressales; family Taxaceae; genus Torreya; species Torreya grandis. Next base: position 5,242,218 of record JARHVA010000384.1, read on the forward strand.
TCAATTTCGTCAAGAGCACACACCAGTTCACCTTCAAGATCAATCTCACCTTCTTCTCCTTTATCACAATCTTCATCTTCATTTTGTTCTTGATTCAAGGAGGTAAATTCTTCTGCCATAAATAGGAACTCATCTCCCTCAACTAGAAAGGCACAGTCATTCTCATCGTCAGAGCTGTCACTGTTATTTTCTCATATTGAGTCACTTTCTTCTTTAATATATAACCCCTTTTTGTTCTTGAAGAAGTTTTTCTTCTTAGCATAATGCGGTTTTACCTTTTTGATATATTCTACTTGCTTGGCGTTGTCCTTAGTGAATGGACATTTTGTAGCAAAGTGTCTTACCTTACCGCAGTTAAAACACTTGAATGGAAGTTTTCCTTTATACTTACCTGATCCTCTCTTCAATTTTCTGACAAAATTTGCTTCTTCACCATCAGTCTCCTCAGAATCAAGCACAGAGGCTTCTTCTTTTATAGACTTTACTACTTTGAAGGCTGCTTCTCTCTTGACTGTGTTTGTCTCTCCCATCCTCATTTCGTACGCTGTGAACGTTCCATGTAGTCACATCTCTTGCTTCTTCAATAGCCAAAATTTTGGAGTCATATCTTGATGGAAGGGATCTCAGAACCTTTTTGACAATATTCGATTCTTTTATTGTTTCTCCAAGTTCTCTTATGGCATTGACTATCTCATCTACCCTGAGGAGGTAATCAACTATGTTCTCTTCTTCATTCAGTTTTAGGGTTTTAAATTGTTCTGTGTGCATTTACAGCTTGGTCTGTTTCACTTTAACATCTCCTTCATAGATACTTTTTAACTTATTTCAGATGTCTTTTGCACTCTGGCAGTGCATAACTTTGACAAACTCGGAGTTTGACAACTCACAAAGAATAGCATTCTGAGCTTTGGCATTGTTTTCATAAGCTTTTTTGGCCACCTGATCAACAAGAGTTACAACAAGAGCTGTGTAACTATTTACCACTGACATCCATACAACAAACCCAAGGGAAGACAAATATGCTTCCATTCTTATGCTCTAAAAATCATAGTTAGACCCATTGAACAAAGGAGCCTTGTTTGATGAAGATCATTCTTGGCAGGCCATTGTGTTCACCAACCGCGATCTACCTGAGCCAATTAAGCTTCTCCTAAAGAACCTGCGCTCTGATACCAATTGTTGAATATACTATCCACTGAGAGGGGGGGTGAATCAGTAGATGAGCTAAAACTTGGTTCTTAAAACTCTTAAACAGGATACTTAAAGTACATGCAAAGTAAAGAACAAAAACAGAGATCATACACACACATAAGAATGCTTAACACCAGATTTTTATGTGGAAACCCGAAAGAAAAAACCACGGTGAGAAAAGTTGCTTGAAGCCACTGTTCTAATTCAGCCTCACAGAAAAGAAGTCTCACAGACAAACCTTATTGGTTACATTCAAGAGCACCCACTCTAAGGAAGCATCAACTTTTTAACTGAGCACCAATTTAGTTTTTTTGATGGCACCAACCTATCAGAGAAATGAAGCTGCAACTTCAAAATACAAAAGAGATTCAGAATGGATCTTGTTCATTTTTCTGTTACAAGTCTTGTCTGTAACTGCACCTACACGCTGTGTGCCTTCTCAGCGTATTTGCCTCTGTCTCTTTATATTTGGATATCTTCTATATTGACACACCTTATTTTCTTTGCCTTTTTATGCTGTCTGCATATGTCTTTTCTCGGCAATTTTGAGTTAACACTCTAATTATTATCGTAGCAGCAACAAAAGACCCTTTCAAATGTTCTGATTGTAGCATATATAGACAAATGCATCTTAGGGTTTTCTATCTATAAAGTGTTCACACTTAAACTGTTCTTAACCGGTTCAAGCTTCTGATCTGCATTCAATGTGACTTTGACTTCGTGTCTCGATTCATGCTTCACACGACAATGTTCAAATTTCTTTACTATCTTTGGCATCTGTACTTCTATTGTTCTTAATTGTGCCGCTTCCTCAATCACTTTTGATCTGCATTCAACATGACTCTGACTTCATGTCTCGATTCATGTTTCAAACGGCAACGTTCAAATGCCTTTACTATCTTTGGCATCTGCACTTATACTTAACTGCACCGCTTCCTCGATCACTTTTGATCTGCATTCAATGTGACTCTGACTTCGTGTCTTGATTCATGCTTCAAACGGCAACGTTCAAATGCCTTTACTATCTTTGGCATCTGCACTTCTACTTAACTGCACCGCTTCCTCAATCACTTTTGATTTGCATTCAACGTGACTCTGACTTTGTGTCTTGATTCATGCTTCAAACGACAATGTTCAAATGCCTTTACTATCTTTGGCATCTGCACTTCTACTTGACTGCACTGCTTCCTCAATCACTTCGATTGAATTATCTCGAGCTTCGTGAAGCTATATCGAGTTCATCACCAAATTCAGTTGTTTCTTTATAGACAGTTAGAAGACAATGAATGCGGGCCTTTTATTTCTTTTGTCGCGCCAAGTTCATGTTCTTTTCTTTGTTGGATCTTTCCTAATGACCTTTTGACACTTGTCAAATGCGCGTGCACTCGGAGGATCATCTGAGTTTGCTTTGCACCATTGGATCTAATACACTGATCAGACATGAGCCGTTGATATTTTAAAACAACATTAGTTTTAATTCTTGCTTTGCCATTAACCATCGAGCTTCTTTTCTTCCCTTTTTTGCATCTCGTTGCTTTTTATATCAAGGTTCGTTTCCGCTCCTTTCGATTGTCCTCGATATGCTTGATCTTTACCCTTTGTATTGAGCGTTAAACTTCAGCATGTTGACGTGATCTTATTTTCTTTGGCATTCTTGTAACGTTCCTTGCAATGTCGATCCTTGAAGACCTACTCGTCTTTTAACCTTGCTTTAATTCCTTCAGAAGGTTCTTTTATGCAAATTGTTGCGGGCCTTTGTGTCTTCGGGACAATTTTCATGGACTTTTTGTCCGGGTCCATTTCTTCCTTAAGTGTCCTCCAATTTCTCCGAAAGAATTCGTCATTGGCTTCTATTCGGAGATGTCCTTCTGAAATCTTTTCTTCGGACTTTTTGTCCGCATCATTTCTTCGGACTTTTTGTCCGAGATATTTCTTCAGACTTTTTGTCTGCATCATTTCTTCGGCTTTTTTGCAAGTGTCCACATACCCTTTTCAACTTTCAAAAGATTCCCTTCGGACTTTCTGCAATCTACCCTTCGGCTTTTTTGCAAGTGTCCACATACCGTTTGCAACGTTCAAAAGATACCATTCGGACTTTTTGAAAAGGTCCACTGGCTCTTTGGAACGTTCAAAAGATACCCTTCAGACTTTTTGAAAAGGTCCACTTGCCCTTTGGAACGTTCAAAAGATACCCTTCGGACTTTTTGAAAATGTCCACTTGCCCTTTGAAACGTTCAAAAGATACCCTTCGGACTTTTTGAAAAGGTCCACTTGTCCGAGAAGGACTTGACAATTTTTTCGAAAGAATTGTCCTTGCCATTCTTTTCGAAAGAATTCTTTCGAAGGAATTCAAGACTATTCCGGGTTTTCAATTCTTCGTGACTTATCCCGATTGCCTCTTTTAAGTAAGAGCATTTCACAAACGCGATTTACTCCACAAGTCTGCTCAACTCAACCTTTGGAATTAATGCATGATCAGATTCAATCTCAATGACATCAAGGACATCACCCTTTGACATCAATGACAATTCCATGCTGCCCTAGATGGGAATGATAACTCTTCAGTCCTCAGATTGCTTTCTGTATCATGATATCAAAATTGTCAACTGTCTCCTTGCTCAAATTTCCAACACTTTGAGCTGTCAAACTGGTGAATTTCCCCTTCAGTGGCATGCAAGTAGGAATCATGATGTAGATCTTTGAAAAATGCCCAAAAGTCTCCCTATTAGTGCTCAAATGTACCAAAGTTTGATCATGAATCACATGCTTCACTGTAGAATATGGAAATAAAGACGCATACAATGAACGGGAGAGAATGTTAGGGTTTATAAGTACCCTCATTACATCTAAAAAATAAGAGTGGGATGGAACATTTGCTGAAAGAATGTCCATGGGAAGGGGAGAGCAAGGCTCGACAACCATCGACATTGATGATTGGTCTGCAAATAAAGCACTCAAATTTGCAAGATGAATGCCCACAGGAGCATGAGTTGTTGATGCTCTCAATGTGTGTGCTCTCACTGAAATTACTAAAGTCCTTTGAAATGTAAGTCTGTGAAGGCTTTGGAAGAGCAACAATCTGCATAGGAATGAATATAGAATTTGTAATGAGACAACTAAGGTCTAGCAGAATCTCGTCTTGTAGTGAGGGCTTGACAGAAGGAAGAGCACTGTCCACCATCGATGTGTCATTACAAGAAATAGAAGCAAAAGGAGAGAGTACAATAGACTTAAAAGAGACAATAGGAAGAGGAGGTGTGATGTAGGTCACAGTAGGATCTCCAAAAAGACTCTAAAGAGTGCTCCAAACAATGGAGGGACACTTTGTGTGCTCCACATGTTAGTCTAGATGCCATGAAATGTGACACAATACCATAAGCCATGCCACAAGAATTGACCCAGTCATTGAATTGACCTGGGTCAATAAGAGCAGGGATCTGTCTATATAAGAATGGAATAAGTTCATGATCTAAGAGTGAATGTTCCATGTACACACGCCATGAATCATAATTGGCGTTCCCAAGAAGGACCACTGGTGTAGACTCAACCTTCCTCCTTTGGAGTCTCTCAAATGGAGCGGTCGTAATTGAGAGAAGACACCAAAGAAGTGCAAGATTGTATAAAATACTCTGCAATGATACTAAAATATTGCATGCTCATGAATGGGATGTCGGACATAGCCGAGAATGCATCCAAGTGAGCAACTAGTGCAAGAATCAATACAAATAGTGCACGCTCAAAATAGAGATTTCGGACACAACTGAAAATACATCTACGTGTGAACAATCAGTGCACGAGATACAATGCAGAAAGTAATAGGGCCCATAACACAAACAACCTCCAAAATATGTCACTTTATAACTTTAATGCATTTTACAAAACAAAGTATACCAATGGAAAGAGGGCAAAAACATGCACTTTTGAAAAAAACGGGACTCAATTTTGAGTTACCAATCAAAAGTTATAGCAAATTACATTTTTCGTCATTAATGACCTGTTTAATGAATTTGCACTACAAGTTTAAATACTTGAAGGGTTTAACAAGGGACATGGCCTTGTAGCCAGTCGTTGGAACCAGAATTGAGTACCGAACCTCCTCAAGCAAACTAAAGTCATAACCACTTTGCCCATACACCCTTACGTGCACTTTAATGGAAAAAGCTTATAGAAGGTGTTTTAATTGTTAAAAATATACAAAGTTATTATAAATAAAAGTAAAACATGCTTTAATTTTTAATCTTTTTAGGGCATAATTTAGGTTTAGCTTTGACTTTGTAAGGAGAAGAAAAAGATGGGTGCCGCCATGGAGAAGAAAAAACCCAGGAGGGAGATTACAGCAGGTTGTTGTAGACAAGAATGAGTGACATTAATACAGATCAATGCTTTGAGATGCCACAACAGAAAAAAATGCCATTTTTTTGTTAGAAGGTGCCTTAATATAGAATGATGATGCCATAGATTTGCATTTACCTTGCCTCCTCTTCACCGCCATTGCATTTTGCCATGTCTCTATTAGATTCGTACTTGGCCTCTCTTCTAAGCTCTCTCGTAGATTGAATAGCTTTCCTCAAACGGTATACAAAGGCCTTTAAATCCAATCACATATTGAATCATTAAATCCCTAGATTTGACACGGCCAAGTAGATCGAGGAGGATCTCGTGCAAGGGTATAGGCTGTGGGAGATTAGATAGAGGCCGTGGAAGGCCATTGGAAGAGTAGAGCCAACATGAGGGAAAAAGAAGGCTATGGCAGTGGTTTGGGTAGAAGTTATTTTTGCTTGACGTGAAGGATCCCATAGAACTCCAATACCACTACATAAAACTTCAATACCAGCACTCAGAATCACAATACTACCATGTAGAACCATATTTGATAGAGAGTAAATACTCCGTCCAAGTGAATGTTGACCCAGAAGGATTGTCTTGTACAATGAGCAGCAACGGAAAATCCTTTTCAACAAATCGTGAGTGTCGTGTAAGCAAGCACAAACCATTTCAAGGAAGCTCAACCTATGTAAATATTCCAAGATCTGAAAAAATAACTTCCTTACACAACGAAACAAATTTTAGTAAAAAACGACCCTTGCAATTTTTTTCGGTCAATTTGGGCGACCGAGGGCTTTTAACAAATCCTGAGGTTTATGAGATTTAAAAAAAACTCATGAAATTCTTTTAAACCCTCAAAAAAACTGCTAACAACAAATAACCAGACATATTTTCTGTTTAGACAACTTTTCGTACGGATTTGCATGAGTTTTCAAGAAACTCTACCAAAAAACCCTCAAGTATGATCGAGTTAAACAAAAAACTAGCAAGGAATCAATGCAAGAATATCCCAAGGATTCGAAGAAAGGCGAGCGACCATCAAGTGAGGCTTTAATACCATGTTGGATTTCTCCAGGACCTCTCAACAAGATCGAATGCACATATGAAATCTATGGAGTAGGTGAGAGAGAAAGTGCAAAAAACAACAATGCATCAACTTTCCTCATTAGCATTTTGAATAATGATTACAAAGGGAGAGGTACAAATATATAGGGGAGAGAGAGATAGAGACCCCACATTCCAATGAATGTGGGACTAACTTTTCCAAATGACCCAAATGACCTAGCTATCCTAAGCAAGCTAGTGACAGGTGTAGACAAAACCCGTAGGACAAAAGTCTACACCAACATAGCCAAGTTGCACCAAATCAGGACTGTAGAGGAGTACATTAATCAATTTCAGAATCTTTCCTTATGTGTGGCAGACATCATTGAGGAATATCTGATTGACCTATTTTTCGGTGACCTCAAAGATAGCATCCAATTGGAGATTCGCATGTTTCATCCTAGTAATGTATCTAAAGCCATACCAAGGGCACGCTTGGTTGAGGAAAAAGAGTTGATCAAACGAAGACTTTTCATTAATGTTTGTGAACGCACCTTCCCAAATCCATCATTTTCGCAGCCTACGAGATTGACACCTTAGCAAATTGAAGAAAAACGTGCAAAAGGTTTGTGTTTTGGTTGCGATAGCAAATGGAGCAAAGGACATCGATGTGCTGAAAATAAGTTGTTTTACATTGAAGATGCCAATGAGGAGGAAGAAGATGATGAGGATTCAGGGGTAGGTTTGGAAGAACCTAAGGATGAATCTGAAGATTCTCAACCTACTATTTCCTATCATGTACTTTCAGGAATTAATACTCAAACTTTTAAGGTGGTGGATTTTTTGAAGAAACAGAAAGTGACCGTGTTAATTGATTCGGGGAATACACATAACTTCATCAACAATAAGTTGGCTACTTGTTTGAACTATCTCATTTACCTAGCTCTAAAATTTTAAGGCATGATTGTAGATGGTGGTACCGTCAACTGTTCTAGAAATTGCCATAGCATTAAGCTTGCTATGAGAGACTACTTGCTATATTCCCCTATGTTTGCTATTCCTATGGGAGGAGCTGACATTGTTTTGGGAGTGTAGTGGCTCACTACTTTGGGCACTATTGAGATGAATTTTCAGGATCTATTTATAAGTTTCTATTCAGAAGGCAAGCCCTTTGAATTGTGTGGATTACGGACTAAATCTCCACAACTGGTTAGTTCCCACCAGATGATGAAAATTCTCAGAAAAGGTGCTAGGGATTTGTGGCACGCTTATTTTTCATAAAGGTTCAACCAACCATAGAGTCTACACATCATGATTGCAAAGGGTGCTGGATGACCATTATGTTGTTTTTGATAACATGCCAAAAGGACTTCCTCCAAGCTACGTGCATGATCTTGCCATTAGTCTCATTCTAGGAAGTTCACCACCCAACATCATACCCTATAGGTATCCCTATGCCCAAAAGAGTGAAATTGAAAAGATGGTACAAGATATGTTGGAGGTAGGAATCATCCGACATAGTTAAAGCGAATATGCCTTCCCTGTGGTCATAGTGCGGAAGAAGGATGACACTTGGAGGATGTGCCCAGACTATAGAGAACTCAACAAGTACACCATTAAAGATAAGTTTTCGATTTCAATAATTGATGATTTATTAGATGAATTGCATGGTGCTATTTGTTTTACCAAGTTAGACCTTTGCTTTGGGTATCATCAGATTCAAATTGCAATGAAGACATACCTAATGAACTTTCAGAACTCATAAATGCCATTATGAATTTATAGTCATGCTTTTTGGCCTCACAAATGCACCATTTACATGTCAGAGTTTGATGAATACTGTTTTTAGGTCATTTTTTAGAAAGTTTGTATTGGTGTTTTTTGATGATAGCCTCATCTTCAACAAAAATTGGGAAGACCATTTGAAGCATGTGAAACATGTATTTTCAATTCTGGAACAACATCAACTTTATGCCAAACCTTCCAAATGTGCTTTTGGTGTCTAACATGTGGAGTACTTGGGTCATATTGTTTCACATGGAGTGAAAGTTGATCTTAAAAAAATCCAAGCAATGATGGAGTAGTAGGTTTCCAAAATCCTCAAGAGCCTATGAGGATTTCTTGGGCTAATTGGTTACTATCGTAGGTTTGTCAAATATTATGGTAGCATTGCAATCCTACTCACCTCTTTGTTGAAGAAAGACTCCTTCCAGTGGACTGATTCAACTATCGAAGCATTTGAACAGTTGAAAATGGTTATGTGCACAACTCCAATTTTGACGCCTCGTAATTTTTCAAAAACTTTTGTTGTGGAGTGTGATGCATTGGGATATGGCATGAGAGTTGTAATCATGCAAGAAGACAAACCACTAGCATTTGAAAGTCGCCAACTGAAGGGAAAAAATAGGCTCAAACCAATTTATGAGAAAGAGATGATGGCTATTCTACATGCAATTAAGCAATGAAAACCTTATCTGATGGGTCATCACTTTCAAGTAACGATTGGTCATGATAACTTCAAATATTTTTTGGAACAATGATTGTCATCTGAGTAACAACAAAAATGAGTTACTAAAATGTTAGGCTTTGATTTTGAAATAGTCTATAGGAAAGAAAAAGAGAATGTGGTGGTAGATGCACTATCCAAGAGGGATGAATCAGTTGAGGCATTGTTATGTGCATTGACTATTTGGCAGACAGATTGGTTAGAGGAAGCAAGATCAGAATGAGAGAATGACAGTGTTACCCATGATTTGATTCAAAATATTCAGCAGGGTTCTGGGGGAGCTAAAAACTTTACATGGAAGGGGAACACACTATGGTATAAGGACAAATTATATCTTTGTAAGCACTCTCTCTTCAAACATAAAATCCTTTAGGGACTTCATGCATCTCCATTGGGAGGTCACTCAGGATTTTTGAAAACATATCATGAAATCAAACAATTTTTTTTTTGAGGACTCAAGGGCGATGCCCAAAAATATGTGGATGAATGCATAGTATGTCAACAGAACAAAGATGAAATCATTAAGACCCTAGGTCTTTTGCAACTTTTATCCATCCCTAGCTAGCGTTAGGAGGAGGCTTCCATGGATTTCATTATTGGGTTACCACAGTTTGAGGGTAAAAATGTTATCTATTTGTGGATTGACTCACCAAGTATGCTTATTTTTGTTCCTTATCATAGCCATTTGTTGCTAGTATAGTAACTTCTACTTTTCTCAATACAATTTAGAAATTGCATGGTACTCCAAAGATCATTGTAAGTGATCGAGATCTCATATTTCATATTTACTAGTAATTTTTGAACTAAATAATTTGCATGTTTGGGCATCCAGTTGGTTCATAGTTCATCCTCAATCTGATGGACAAACAAAGGTAGTCAACAAATGTCTAGAAGGGTATCTTCGTTGTTTTGTTTTCGACAAACAAGACAAATGGGTTCATTGGCTACCACTAGCCGATGGTGATATAACACTTCTTCCAAAATGTCTCCCTTTGTGGCATTGTATGGGTATCACCCCCCATTCATCACTTCCTTCTTGATGGTGGATCCCAAGGTTTGAGCTGCTGTGGAACACATTCACCATCAACATGTGGTACTAGTTAGTTTGCGAGAGAATTTAGCAATGGCACAAAATAGAATGAAGCAACAAACATATCAACACCGTAGTGAGAGGCATTTTGACATAGGTGATTGGGTCTTTGTGCGTTTGCAGCCATATAAATAGATGTCTTTGAAGCAACAAAAAAATGATAACAAGCTATCACCTAAGTATTATGGCCCTTATCAGATCTTGCAGAAAAGTGGTAGTGTGGTTTACAAATTGAAAATTTTCCCATCCACTTGCATACATCCATTTTTCCATGTTTCTTGCTTGAAGAAGGAAATGGGACACAGAGTTTCCACTTAGACTGAGTTACCAAAATTGGATGAAGAAGGCCGAGCCATTCTAGAGCCTGAAGAGGTCTTTCACACGCGCACTAAGCAACTGTGGAATAGAGCGATTAAGGAGTATTTGATCAAATGGAAGAACCTGCATTCTGAAGATGCAACATGGGAGGATGAAGCATTCCTACAAAAACATCCTAGTTTGATTCAACGTTGAGGACAACGTTGTTCTGAAGGGGAAGGGCATGTTACACCCTTAACCTATAGTGCATCTAGGGATACGTGTGGCCGACTTATGGCTTACATACCTTTATATTATCTTATTGCATTTTTCAATGTTTTTAGTATGGTCGGCCTATGGAATAACCATGGCTAAGTAGAGTACATATAGGAGGTAGTGGTTAGTCTTTTATTATCATATTGTGAATTCTGTTCTTATTGCATTGTCGTGGAGGTTGCCTCCTCAAAGTGGCTCAGTCATAATATTCAAGTATTCTACTCTTTCGTCAATTGTTGTTGTGGATTTGCTTATTTTGTTCTTAATACTACGATATATAATTCTATTGTTGCAAATCATCTAAGTAATTTCATTAGAGGTCATTTCCTGGTTTGTAATTTTGTTTGGAAGGCTTAGACTGCTGTTTGGCTTGAGACTTGGAATATTCTTTCTTGGTCTTTAGTTTGGCCTTTGCTTTGAACTTGCAAGCGAATTTTTAGGCTTCTCCTATGGTGGATATCTATAGTAAATCCATATCCGATTGGATATATAGTCCCAAGCCTGACCTATACTTCAAAACAAGATTTCGCTTCGATTCATAAAAGTTCAATTTGGAAACCAAAGGATGGAAAGTGTTTGTGTATTCTTGCACAAATTGATTTTGGCCTTGGCGTAACTGAGAGAATTTGATGTACTGCGCTTCGTAGTTTCCAATAGGATAATAGGTTGATTTTAGTGCTTCTATGAAACTATTATTATCTATAGGTGTGTCTTAAGTTAACTTCATCTTCTTCATGGTTTTCACATGTAGAGCAACAATTTTCCCACCATTTCTTTACTAATAAAGAAACATTCAGAAGAGTGAATGTAATCTTTTCTTGGTTAAAGAAATGATTCACCCCATAGTATGAACATATTAGGTTAAACCAGTTATCTAGGGCATCTACATCTATTTTTCCTTCAAACATAGGAATGTTTAGATTGACTTGTACCTTGTATGGTGTATGACCATCAAATGGTTGTGATGTGAATGAAATGTGTTGGAAGGAGTCTGAACATGCTTGAGAAGTTGAAGGAAATGATCGATAATACCTATTGGTTAACGTGCATAGTGTTCTTCCAATTCTTCCCATTGCCTTTGCAAAGCATCCTCTATCATTTTTTGGAACAATTATGAAGTCGGAGTAGCTGAGGGTTTGTCTGCCATCTAAGGACGTGTAGGAAGATATGATGAAGGGTCACGAGTTTTGATCCCTAACTTCCTATATTTATATTTCGTATGAGTGAGCATACAAATAGAGACATATTTCATATACAACCTCAATACCACTTGTGAGATTATATGAAGTGTGTATAATCTAATACCATTGATTCGAGGCCCAAAGGAAGACTTGGTGGACAATCTCACCAAATGGATTTAATGGGTTATATGTGGAAGCGTATTTGAATGATAATGCTGAAGGATATGTCAGTGTGCAATAGACAATAAAGGGTAGAGAAGAACAATGACACTAGATGTATAACTGTAATATAACAAAGTTCTATTATGCTAAGTTTTGTACAAGATCCGAGAGATCGGATGTGTGAAGTCTATGCATTCCTAGTCTATCTTTATATTTGAATAAATAAAAGAATAGAGATGTGCATTAATATACAAAGGGGGAAGATGAAGTGTTAGTTAAACCATTACAATGGTTGGTAACAACCACTTCATAACCAATCATTTGTCTGATGGTTTCTGCTGACGTTACTGCTGAGTTGCATTGTGCGGTATTCACACTGTAGGAGTTGTGTGGTATGGCAGAAGAGGAGTTAGGACTTGCGGTTTTGCACCCATGTGTTGAAGATGATGCTGAAGCTGCTGGCAGAGCTGCACAAGTTGTTGAGCAACACTTTGATGCCATGAGTCAAAGTGATGGCTCAGATCCTCCTGGATGAAGGTTTGGTAGATCCACAAGAGCAAATATATATAATTCAGAAATCCCATCCTATATGAATATATCAAACCGGGTAGAGAGGTATAACCTCTTAGGGTTCTTAACACAAAGTGGATCTTTCATTCATACAAGGAGAAAATGAAACTGCAGTGAGCTTAAGGCTCAACCAATCCATATTTTAGCATACACATTGCCTAATCGCAAGACACACAAATAGTATGTAAATATCTATCATCCTTCCATGTACTCTGCCTGGGTTTGAATAAGCAAAGAGAACTAAAACAACAAACCATCTCTTTCACAAACAGAGGATAGAGTAGGGTTAGAAGTGAAGGTAGCATGCCTGGAATAAGACCAAAGGGTAAATGGAATGCCTTTAGATGAGTACAGTTGTCCTCCACCGAAGATCAACCACTAAAACCCTTTTCTTAAAACACCCGTCTTCACCCAAGCAATATAGTCCTCCCAAAAATTCAAAAGCAAGATATACATATAGCCTTTTTCCAACCTCCCCACAAAGTCTCAAGGCTGTCAATATTGCTAAGAGTGGCAGACGTGGTAAATACATCAAGAAACTTGCCAACTGTCATAAATGGCTTCCTGACTGACTGTATACAGCCCAAAACCTTCGCCTGGAAGAGTCTCCCTAATTTCATGGCATGAAGTATGCTATGCCCTCGAAATAGCAAGAGTAAACACAGCTCTCAAACAATTCCACCAACACAAGCTAAAACCCCTTTTGAAAATATCAATAGTTTGGAAAAGATTTTAGGTCCAAAGATCTAATTACAAAACCATCTCAAGTAATTTCTGGGTGAAGTTTATCTAACCCAAGTGGTCCGGAGAACAAATAGCCAAACAAAAGGTTCTTAACAATCTTAATAACTATAACATGTACTACCATGCCCAAGGTTAAGTCTGCTTTATAAGGTATAAGGTCATAACCACACAACATAAAGCTCCACGGTATGCTTTACATGGTACGGCTAATAGTGCAACATAAACTTAAGTCACTCCTTCCAAGCATATCAAAAACCAATCACAAAGTACCGAAGATTATAAAGTTTATTGATTACTCATGGCTGCAAAAACTCTTGACAACAAAATCAGACCATATATTGTTCACTCAAAAGCAAAAACTTCATATATGCCATGCCAAGGAACCAATATGCCCGACATCACAACAATCTAAATGATGCAAAACAAGCACAAGAGGAAATCAAACATAAATGCAACAACACCAAGGAAAAAAACGGAGCAGGCAAGATATGTAAATACACAGCTATAGCACCAAACCAGAATGCTCTAAGCATATAATCGAGCACAAAACAGTGGTGTGTGGGCATGGCTTTCTTCATCTCTCCCCGAGATGCCTAACTCAAATCTGCTGCATCTCTCCCCAATGATACACCCCCTCTGGGCCTCGCCACTGTGAGGGGGGGTTAGTCCTGCATCCACCTCAGTAAATGACGGGTAGTTAGTCCGTGTTAGAAATGTGGATAAAAGCAATAATAAAGATAACTAATCATGAAGCAAGATACAATAAATGCTAATACATAATCACATTTAACCAATCTGCTATATTGGTACACTTAATGCTAACCAATATTTGCATTAGACCAAAATGAAAACCATCAAATCAGGATAATCGTATCAGCATCAAAATGACATAAATCAATGATAACATTATTAAAATACACCCAAATATGGTTCATTTATTCAAATAAATGTCTTTCTGATCAACAATCGGAAATGGGTTGTGACACCCTATGGCTATTGCTCCAAAAGTCTATGTGCCCAAGTGTCACTCTATATGATATTATGATTAATCACTTTCATAACAGCCATGGATAAATGCGTCCCAATTTTACATGTTCTTTTTTTGGTTTCTTATGAAACCGTTCTGAACCGAATAGAAAATTTATTGAAGAAATATACTGAGACTAATATCCTAAACTGCATCCCTAATTGTATGGTCATTTTAGAGTGCTTATTAAATAAGATCTCTGGTAGTCTCTCCCTTGTTTGATCCGTTCTCTCATACACATCCGCTGAGGATGATCAGTCACATTAATGTGTTAAGGATATTAACAATAAGAGAAATTATGGCCACTATATCCTCTATTCACCTCTGAAACTCGCTAGATGAGGAATCAGTGATAAGTTCCTCGAACTGTGCACTAACATCATTTGAATAAGGCTCCTTCCACCTATGCAACACAATGGAAAACAGTGACTTATTTGAGTGACTGACATGCTTTTAAGAGGCTCTAAAATATAATAAATGTGGCTGTAAAGCTGGTCTGAGAACATTGATGGGTTTCTTAGGTGGCAAATTTTTGGGAAGAAACCCAATTCAGACTCAATCGTCCCATCCACATTTCAATCAAATTTCTTACCAGAAATGGAGGGAGCTGCTATGTTTCTGCTAACATAGTGCATAGCTGATTCTATGCATGCATGAGATTTTCTGAACATTTGGCAGATTGTGCCCTCCTTGGGTATGCCTTACAGGAGGCATGGACCCTAACTTGAACAAATTGTTTTCGAGTTTCAACTTTACTGGGGATTTTTGGCACTTATTGCTGAACACTTAATACTGTATATCTTTCCAGAATACCAGATCAGTTGCACAAACACATATGCTTCAAGACATCTCTGTATTGTGGTGGTTGAGTTGAATGGCAGTTGTAGTTTCTTCACAGAAATGGATGGAGCCGTAATGTTTCTGGTAACGTAGTGCATAGCTACTTCTATCCATGAATGAAATTCTATGGACATTTGGTGGATTGTGCATTATTTGGGCATGCCATTCAGGAGGCATGGACACCACCTTGAACAAATTGTTTTCAAGTTTCCAACTATACCGGGCATCCAGTAGTGAGATTCAAAACGTTGGACAATAACAATTTTATGCGGTTGACTCCAGAAGAATTCTACCATATATCAGGGATTTCTTGCACTTGTTGCCAAACACTTGAAACTTTATATCTTTCTAGAATACCATTTCAGTTGTATGAAAACAAATGGTTCTTGATTTCTCTGTAGTTTGGTGGTTGAGTTGAATGGCAGCTGTAGTGCCTTTATATATTTTGTATTTGCCATTTGGGCATTGTATCTGCATTTCAGAGCCTTTAGGTTGCTCTAACATTGTTTTTTTGGATCTTCGATTCTAGTTTATTTAGACAAGACATATACTGTCAATAATTTAAGCAGTTAGTAATTAAGTATCAGAAGATGCTGTTTTCTTGCCCGTCCAATTGATTGCAAGAGGACATTCTTGGACTTGATTGGCAGGATTGCTTTTGGTGCAAGTGTTGTTCTTTATGTTTAAAGATAATTTATTTCTAGCTCAAATCTTCCTTGCCTGTAAGCCTACATGTCTGATAATATATACCAGAAGATAAAGCACAAATCTGCTGCTTTCTTGAGATTATTTTTGGAAGCATTTTAACATTGGTTTTCTTTTGGTGCAGGGACTTGAACTTATTCCATCAGAGAATTTTACATCGTTGTCAGTTATGCAGGCTGTAGGGTCAGTTATGACCAATAAATACAGTGAAGGTTATCCTGGTGCAAGATACTATGGAGGAAATGAGTAAGGCCATAAACATCTCTCTGATGATATATATTTTCTTGAATTGTATTTTGAGTATATGGAGGAAAACATAACATGCAAAATTCCTCCTGTTCATCTGTATTATCTGTCTAGGTGCTTGGATATGTAGATTTTATTTAGAAATCTAACGTGTCTAATGTGCTATCTTATTCCATTTTTCCGATCATAAGTGCTAAAAGGGGTTTTATTGTTTTCAGTGAATACTGATTGTTTTTAATTACTGTGCAACAAAATCAGGTTCATTGATATGGCAGAGTCTTTATGTCAGAAGAGAGCCTTGGAAGCATTTCATCTGGATCCACAAAAGTGGGGAGGTTTGTAATCAAGTCTTCATTTTTATGTTTTCTCTTCTGTCCAATATCTACATGCTACTTTTGACTTGTTTCCAACCAGAAAATGACAAGCTACCCTAGCGTAGCGATTTTGTCACTGGATGTTTGCTAGATCATCATCTTATTTACTGTAACTCTTCCTGCCAAATTCATACCAGCAATGTTTTGATAAAGCATTTAGGAAACACAATTTTGATGTTGGGGTTCTGTATTTAAAAATCAGAACTCTCCAATTTTATTCTTCCGCACCACTTGCTTCTGGTCGAAATGTCGAGGTACATCTCTGCTTTTATGGGAATAAATTTCATCTAGTCTTCTAAAAGTTTCTAATTAAAATTCGATATAGTGCTTTGTATTGAAATCAGATATACAATTCAAGCTTGTTCTCAATCCATCATTTCGTAAGCGGGCAATTATGAGTCATTAGCTTCTATGTTGCTCATGACAATGCTCTTCATCATATTATTGTGACTAAGCATTATTTCTTGAGATCTAGGTCTAGTTGATATGCATTTTCAGATTTCAAACATTTAAGGAGATCTTAAAAATTGAAACTAGTACTTTTCAACATAGGTATTCTAGTTTGGTGTTTGAGAACTATGATAACTGGAAGGTTGGAAGCAATTATTGCCCATCAGTTAAAATTATGGACAAAATAGATGAATTGGATGGGGTGATTCTTATCAAAGGGATTTTATCTTCTTGCAGTTGTTTGGAATCAAAAGTTGGATAGTGCTACCTTATTTTCAAGAACGTAGGCTTACCTAAGTTTCTGCAGGATATCTTTTTCTGTTGTTTTCTTTCTATTATTTTGAAATTCATATTGTTGTTACATTCCACTTCTAGTCTTTTGCTCAGTTCTTTGCAAACTGTCAATTTTCACATATATACAACTTTTAGTTCTACTGATTAAGTACATAAGACGAGATTGGAGGGTTTTATTTCTCTGATTAAAATCACACCATTTCACTCATTGTACAAAGTTTTATGCTAATCATTGCTTCTTTCTTTGTGGCACAAAATTAAAATCCATGTGTTAAGCTTCACAATTCAATGGTTTCCAATAGCCTTTCTGTTATATGGACTTTTCTCTGGAATATATCTTTTATATCTTGTGTGGATGTACATCAAAATTCATTGAAATTGCCTTGTTTACAATTTTGTGTCCTTGTTCAATTTGGTATAAAAACTAGTTTGAGAAGACAATCTCTGAAGACAACTGGTGCTTACAAACTAAGAAACATATCTTCAAACATATATCTTGATTTTGAAGTTGAGATCATCGGCCATTCACTATTTTTGTTGGTTGAATTCACCATTCGTAGCATGTTAACTCGAATTCTAATTTTGCAATATCTGCCTTTTCAATTAGGCACCATGTATGTTATTCAAAGAAAATTTTGATTATATTGAATAATGTCAACTAATTTTTTGTTAGAGCAGCTGTAACATTTAATGGAATAGATGACTGTCGCTTGTTGTTAATGAATTGAAAGGTCATTCTAAATGTCTTTGAATTTTATATTGCAGTTAATGTACAACCATTATCAGGCTCTCCTGCAAATTTCCATGTTTATACGGCTTTGCTGAAGCCACATGATCGGATCATGGCACTTGATCTTCCACACGGTGGTCATTTATCTCATGGTTACCAGGTGGGTTAAATTTATTTCATGTGAACATTTTTTGATAAAAATTTAGATTTTAGTTTTCGTTACGCATAAGTTTTTTTCCTATGCATGTATCAAGGTAAAAAGGCATTTGACAACCATTATTAGTTTGTTTTGGGAAATAGCGCATCTTAATTTTTCATATTGAAACTATCTTGTCTTTAATTCTCGTAAATTGTATAAAGAAATATTCTTGGCAAATAATTATAAAGCTATTAATGCCACCCTTTAGTCTATTTGATTTTGTATTGGATTATTTTAGTTCTAAATGCTATTCCCAAGTATCGTGAACATGTAAAAAAACCAGCTTGTATTCAGATAAATATATATTTGTAATCATGCCAAATAGATCAAATTATAGAAAATGTTGATAGGCCAAGCAATCTGCCAAAGCTTCGCAGGCCCAAGGGATGCTGTAGTCAACTAAAATTCATTTTCTGTATACTTTCTATTATCACATTCAATCACAAAAGAAAATATGCCTAGGGTAATCCTTTACCACTTTGAATGGAATGACAGGTACATATATCTCTCACCTCCATGAAGCTATTAATCCTCATAACAAGCTCTCAAATTGGAATTAGAAGCCAAATGATCTTATTTTAACCTCTTAATGTGTAAGGGTTAGGCCCTTCTGATTATGTCATATCCATAGGATAATAAACACAATAATATAAAATATAATATATTGCTAGAGGGAAGATGATACTTTCTTGATATATAGATGGATATAAATACATTTAAATGGCTCGTGTAACCATAGAACACATCCCTTCACATAATAAATTATAACTATTACATTATTAAAGGGTAACGTCCATGTCTTCTCTGCTTGAATAGCTTTGACCTTAAAGTGTCACTAAAAATATTCAAAGTGGTGAGGAAATATTCTAAATTGTTGGTCCAGTTTCTTTGTCATTTTTAACATGAATATTTCAGCGTGATTGTTATAGTAAGAATTTTTTCTTAATGTACATAATTTTGGAGTAAACGTTTTGTCAGGAATTTAATGATTGTTTTAAATTAGTCTTTTCCATTTTGATTTTAATAAAAATATAGGATAATCGTATATGTAAAGGTGGAAGGAAGCAATTATGTTTAAGACACTATCAACTGGTCAGCCCTTCTGTATATTATTATAATATATAATATTTATATGACTACATATTTTAATATAATAATTTTATATTATATATACTATAATACTATATACTGAATTTAATAGATATATAGTATTATATTATAGATATTGTATAAACGGTAAATTGTAATGGCCTCCAATGTGAAATGCACGTGATATTAGCTTAATTAATCCAATATTAAAAGTCAATATGTTAATATTGCCACCTTGCAAGATACGACCCCCTTTTCAATTGGCATTTGGTTTTTGATGAGCACCTAGGCGTACGATATCATCAAAAATAACTTGTCATTGCCCCTCACCATCACACTCATCTTACCTTGAAGTTAAATATATAATATTTATTTAACAATATTATTATACTATTTAATACTGACATAATATAACACACTTTATGTTATATTATATTTAGAACCATACACTAGATGGATATATCGTATACGAATGTTGGATTTAACTATAATACTATATAATATAATAATAATATAGTATATATGATTATAATATTATATGAGATTAGCGGTTATATCAATTTACATTCCCTTGCTTTACACAACCTCGCTTTACGAAATAAAATATTACATCGATTTTGCTGATTAAATTGCGATATAGGTCCACGTTTGATGTGCGGCTCGAATCAGCGCTGCATTGCCATTGATCTTGGGACAAGACATTGACATCCCAGAGTCTATCTTGTAGATTCCATTCATCCACCAACAACCCATATAACGATATAATAGTATATATAATATAATAATATGATATAATATTAGATTCAACAAACATGTTACCATTTGGAAGACAAGCATATTTCTTTGTGGCAACATATGGATAAAACTTATTCCATATAATTCACACCTACACACAAGGCTACATTCAATTCTAAATTGACACGTCAATGTAATAGTGGTGCAGCATGATATGTGTCAGTTATATCAAAGCAAGGTGCTAGCATATTTGATTGGATGTTTTCTTTTTTCAAGCATGGAAGAGGATGTCATGAGAGTTGCTTTGATTGCGGTAGGGTTCCACGTCTCGTGTAGCTCGAATCAACGATGCAATGTTGTTGATGCTAGGACAAGACATTGATGTTCAAGAGTCTATCTTGTAGCTTGCATTCACCCATGATGCCATTGAGGACCCTTGATAGGGTATTTTAGGTAATATCAAGGTGAGTGGGGCGGTAATGGCGAGGGCCATTGATAGGGTATTTTAGGTGATATCATTCCTTATAGGGTCCATATAGTGCTATGGACCCAAATTTAGGGCAACTGTTCGATTTACATGATCTGCACCCATTACAAAGGGGTACACAGCCTGCATGTTGGTGGCATCCTTAATTGGTAGTTTTATAATGTCAAGGGTGGATGAGGACTTCATGAGATATGATTCGATTACAACAGGGACCACCTCCGATGTGTGGCTCAAATCAGTGTTGTAATGCCGTAAATGTGGGGAGAAGATACCGAGTTCCTAGAGTCTATCTTGTAGCTTCCATTTTTCCATGATACCAATATATTTACACTTGGAGAAATTCCATCAAGCTTAAGAACATACGGAAGTGCCATACTTGGAACTTTGGAAGAAAAGGTGGCTACAATTGGAACCTATCTCCATAAGCATCTCATTTATCCCAGCAAGCAAAACAAAACAAAATTTAAGGGAGCAATAGTTAGTAAAAATATGTTTTGGAAGGATTGTTAGAATGAATATCAGATTATTATTGCTCAACGCTTCGTGCACAAAAAGTGAGACACTGTCAACAATGATTGGTTTTGAGTGATGTATGATTGCTGATTTACACTCTATGTCTTTACAAAACCCTTCTTTACCAAAACAAAAAAAATATTTCCCTCCCGACGTAACTCACACTCTTTAATACATAGCAGTTGCAGCCTTCACGGAGGAAGCAATAACAGACAGTGTGGTTCCTAATTTTAGATAGATCAAACTGCCACAGTGCTTGGAGAGAATATGCAGAGACTAGTAGGGATTTGTACTCATGTCCTCGTCCATGTTGCCAGTATATTGACACCTAAAAAAGAATGACATCCCTTCCAACGTTACTTGCACCATCGGGGTAACTGCTAGTAATAAAAATATAGGATAATCGTATATGTAAAGGTGGAAGGAAGTAATCATGTTTAAGACATTAACAACTGGTCAGCCCTTTTGTCTTTGTCGGGATCATTAAGTATTATTGTATGTGGTCAACAAGCTAAGTATACAAGGGCGGTTTAGTAGATGGGTGTTGCTCCTACAAGAATTGACTTCTAAAATTATGGTTCTTCTTGGAAAGCATCATGCCATTTCTAATCAGCTATTTGAGATCAAATAAGGCAAGCCATCTGAAGGTGTTTCAGATGACTTTCTTTGTGCTCAAAATTTTCATATTGTCGGCCTATGCCAATTGTATGAACTCATTGCTAAGTCAAGCTTTCCTCTTGAATTTATGTTAAGATAATGGATGGAAGATTATTAACAAACCTAGGACCGCATAATTGATTGATTGGTTACTATAAAAAATGGAACCTAATCAGACTTTCTAAAGATGTGTCATGAAATAAGTTTGCAGCAATCTTGCAAGAGGTGAACAAAGGACTAGTAGGAAGCCATATTGGTCTAGATGTCAAGGATGCTACGTTACGGGTCCTTAAATGCAAAATATGCAAAAGGATAGGGAAGGCATTAGAGAGGGATTTTATCTTGTTCTACCCAACCCATACTAACACATTTCCATCCTATAACGAACCTCACACTGAACTGGGGCTATTATTTATGTTGAAATACAGTTTTTAGGCATATACAAAGCACCACACAAATTAATGAAATGAATTTAGTTCTCTTATTACACGAGTTTCAGGCCAAAAACATTTCACAATGACCCACCACATACTCAGCAACTCTTTTCTTCAATTACAACAGTCAAAAAGTGCTTTCAGGCATTTTGTCAAACATTTACATAGATTTGACAACTCAAAATCTCACTCCTAAAGAGAAACTATCCAAGGATGTTTTTCCCTACACCATGTATGTGAAAAACCCATCTCAAATATAGATTTAGATTTTGGAATGGCTGCACCATTCATTCCAACCTGCACATCCCCAAAAACGCTCCCTTTCCCCTTGGTTTTTCACCATTTTTTTATTTTTCTTATTGCTTCCCTCAAAACTCTTCTTTCCTGCATTTTTACAGCAACCTTGGGTGTCCCTTAGACGCTCCTAATCATGGAATATGAACAAATCATCAAAAATGTTGTTGTCTTCTTTTCAGGCTGTTTTTTGGAAGATTTGTTTGTGCTTGAAACTCCCAATCTGCTTTATCTTGTTCCAAACGAATCTTGCCTCATCATCATCATATTAAACCAATGAAATTCATATTTGTTTTGGCTAAGGTGGCTTGAGAACTTCCAACCATCGCTATGCGTATGCTAAATGTTTGACGAAATACATACCCGAATAAATGCAACCAAAATTTGAAATGACTATTTTTTATTCTTTTATTTTTTTCTTTTTGTCGATGCAAGATTACTAATACATGTTGGATGCTCCTGCAGCATACATCAAGGTAGGAAAAATTGTGAGTTCCTGCTCACAAAGTTAGGTTGAGCAGTAGAACTACTCTTTTGGCCAACTTTCTTGACTACGGAGTCCCCTTCCACCTTGTTAGGTACCTCTGAAGTTCTTTAATATGTTTCTTTCCCCATTTCCTGAAACATGCTGGTCCATAAACTATCCTCACCATAACTGTGATCACTCCTCTTTTTTCCTTGCCTATTACTTGGACATAGCCTGTCCAACTCCGCCCTGTGCTCTATTACTCATCGTCCATCCTGTTGTGGGTTTTGACCACAACTATCCATCCACCTCCTCCAAGTGTATTCAACACCATCGTTTCTAAAGCTCTTTGCTTCCTCTCTTGTGGATTTCTTATCAAAGAATCCATCAGATTCACTCTTCATCATACTTGCAACCATATCCTATGCTTGGCCTCCAAAGTCCCATTCATTTGAGATTTTCATCACAACACTCTCATCTTATGTGTATTCACTCATACCTGCAACAAAGTCAGTGATCCAAGCATTTTGAGAATCAATACTTGCCATGGGCACTAGCCCATTCAACACCACTGTAGTTCGTTGACTTGTTATTTACCAATAAATGTAATTGACATGTTTTTTTAGTCTTTTGTTGTCATACTTGTGTTAGTAAGTAGTACAAATCTTAGTCATGTTGGTTGGGATGGTTGGGGTTAACCACCGACCGACTTGATCTTTTCCTTTATGTACCATTGTGAAGGATGGGAGAAGGACGCTTGTGTCAGACCCTCCCTGAACTACAAAGATTATAATAGAACTTACCCTGAGGAATACAAAGCTGCTGTTGTTTCATATCTTGTTATGGCATTATGGTATGTACCTGTATTTGCTATTTTATGTATGCTGTTCTTGCTAGTCTAGTAGCTCAGTAGACTATATTTATATCACATTTTGGCATTGTTGCCTTAAAAGAACTCGGATCATACTAAAGTAAGTCTGACTGACAATCCAATTGACAATCAATTGTATTCACAACAACATGGAGAACTATTGGGTCAGCCCATTGAAAAAGAGGTTGTAACCAACCAGGAACAAGAAGAGGAACTTACCAAAGATTTACAATACCTGTGGGATCAGTCTGTTCAAGAAAACGTAAAAGAGGAAGCCGAATGCACCCAAGTGCCAATGGAATCCATTTGGAGTAAACTCACAGTTACTGAAGAAGTAGAACGTTTCCTCAAACATCTCCCATGACTCCTTGCTTAGGTACTATCTAGTGCTGCAGAAGTTGCTTGTCGAATGTGATTGAGAGAATCACAGGGAACAACTCCTACAGAGGCACACACAAAGGTAAAGCTAGGAAGAGGAAGCAAGATCGGAAGAGAGTTGTAGTTTCCACTAAACCCAATTAAAGGAGCACAAAATGACAAGTGGGTAGAACAAAAGAAATTGAACTAAGGAGGTCGATGAGACTCTTGGAACGAGGACATCAAAGAAGAAGGTTACAAGCAACCAATTCAAAAAACCAAGAGCAGGTCACCAATCTTTGAAGTGAAAGTCAAAGCACTAGCCAAAGCCGAAGCCCAAGTTGGAGTGTAAGCCGGAGTAGGAGTCGGAATAGGGACAAGGTTCGTATGGTGCTGGAACAAGTCACAAAGCATCCTCCGTGACTCTCAACTACATAGTGGGAGGAGATTGCGAGATGCCTACCACTTCGGATACGGGTGGGAAGTCCAACAAAATCCACAGAGGAACGAAGTTTCCTCTCTGATCAAGGTTTTGAAGTCGACTTCTTCATAGAAGAAGAGTGAGTTTCTTATGAAACCAATGTCAAAGGGATTGAAGATCCAATGCCAAAGACACCACGACAACCAAAATAACCTGGACATTTTGAAGGGGAGAGCAAGAACATAGAGAGGGAACCTGAGGGTGACCAAGCTAGCACACGGATGACTAATGAAGGATGGGTTGAGTGCCAAGATGTGTTTGGAGCA
This sequence comes from Torreya grandis, assembly GCA_037957365.1. Classification (NCBI taxonomy): domain Eukaryota; kingdom Viridiplantae; phylum Streptophyta; class Pinopsida; order Cupressales; family Taxaceae; genus Torreya; species Torreya grandis. The sequence continues at coordinate 5,267,120 of JARHVA010000384.1, forward strand.
AAGGAACTTCTTGAAGATACCATCTCAAGGAGGAAGCTCGTGTTCAAAAGGCCACCACAAAAGACCTCAATACCCCTGAGAATGGTTACCTTGAACGCATCACTTGAAAAACAAAAATTGTCTAAATTTGGTATGGCATTGCCATACTTGCATCACTATTTGAATTGCCAATGGGTAGACAAAAGAGCAAATGTGGCTCGTATGCTTTTTGACTACCCTTCGGGGTATATGGCCATCGATTGGTACAATGATGCACCAATTAGTGACAAGGTAACTTGGTCAAATCTCTGACCAACATTTGAAAAGGAATTCAAGTTGCTTAGAGATGATAATGAGATTGTAGCAAAGATCTACAACATGAAACAAGGTAAGCACGAGATAGTTTGAGCTTACAGTTGGAGACTCAAGGAGTTGCTTAGTAAACTAGAGGAGGAGCCAACTGACAGGCTCAAAAAGTGGTGGTTTATCGAGGAGTTGGTGCCCTCACTAAGACAAAAATGAAGGTAGTTCTGCCTTCGTCATATGTAGATGCTTATAATAGAGTGATGGATATAGAAAGTTGAAATAAAACATCATCCTCACACCTACAAAGATGAGCACTCTAACTCCAGTGACTGGGAACTAGGATCGGTTTGAGCACTTTGGAAGGACATGCTCCGAATGATGAGAGAATTGAAAAAAGAACCTAGACTCAAGGAGTTGCTTAATAAACTAGAGAAGGGGCCAACTGACGGGCTCAAAAAATAGTGGTTTATTGAGGGGTTGATGCCCTCATTAAGAAAAAATGATGGCAGTTCCACCTTCATCATATGCAAATGCTTAAAATAGAGTGATGGCTATAGAAAGTTCAAATAAAACATCGTCGTCGCACCCAAGAAGACAAAGCGAAGATGAGGACTCTAACTCCAGTGATGGGGAACCAGGATCGGTTCGAGCACTTTGGAAGGACATGCTCCGAATGATGAGAGAATTGAAAAAAGAACCTAAAGAAGGAAATAATCTTTGGTGCATGGACTATAAAACGGAAGGGCATACCAAGGCCAATTGTCTAAAAAGACTATTTTGTGAAATTTGTCAAGAAAATGGTCATGATGTAAAAAGTTGATCATACAATTTTAAAAATAGAGGTTCCCAAGTCCTCCTTACCCAAGGAGAACCGTCAACACCACCTATCACACCAACGGAGTTTCAAGGTAATAGAGAGCATCTCCAAGTGCATCCCTTGGCAGATATAGAAACCAACATAGTAACACACGATGCCAGAACAATATTGGGGGTGGTGGTAACCGCTTCTAGTATGATGACCAAGGTTGACAAATGGTTCAATGTCGAAACTGCAACAGATGGGGCCAATTCACAAGAGATTGCCCCACCAATCAAGTTAACATTGGACTTATGTGTTCTAGGTGCTAACCATAAGGATGCTAATTGCTCGAAGCAAGCAAACATTAATATGATCAATGTTAGAAATGAAGGGGTGCCGGCAATCACTAGGGGCCAAGCCTAGAAGCTAACCTACCCAGATCTATGTATAGAAAAGGAACGAATAGCTAAAGCAAGAGCTGAGGTGGAACGAGCAATGAGGGAAGAATAAAGACATCTTGGTGAGTGTACAAGTACAATGACCAGTTGGCTTGAGTTAGACAAGGAGATTGCAAGACAAGTTGTATAGAGCATTATATCCATCAAAGTAGTGGATCTCCTACAAAGCATTTCACAACTCAGGGATGTTATAACCACTTCTGTATAAGATAATGGTCATAACATAGAGTGGGCTACAAACCTGGTGAAGGAAGAGAAACAGAGAGAGCCCATTATGGAACCCCCATGGTCGGGAGACCAAGTAATTGACCGGATGCTCTTGAGTCCTAAAAATGAACTTAATCTGGCATTCGACAGTCATCCACATGGAGATTTTAGGCCTGAACCGGACTAATACTGTTATTGATGGCTGCTCTAGTGTGAACGTGCTCCCAAAAGAAACGTGTAAAAGTCTCAGACATCCCACTATTTGGCTGCCAACCTTCCAATTTGTAGGAGCTGATCAAAGCGGGATACAGGTGTTGGGAGTCTTGATGGCTCAAAAGGTAATTATTGGTACCAACGTTTCATATTAAATTTTGTAGTCATCTCTATAAGGAAAAAAGCCTATGATGCACTATTGGGTTGAGGTTGGCTAATAGTGGCCAATGCAGATCACAAATGGAAAAGGAACACCACCTCTATTGAGAATAGGGGCTTAAAGTACATCATAGACCTCAAAAGCCAAGTAGTGAGGAGGCAACCTCATTAGATGATTCATCAGAGTTGGGTACGCATAATATGGAAGAAGAACATCCTCGACATCTGAACCAAGGTACGGTGGAACCAAATGAGGAGGGACTATTGGAGTTATACTCATGTTTGGAGAATGAAACAAACCACTTGAGCGGTCTCTTCCACTGACAAATGGAGGACTATGAAGTGTTCCAACTTGGATGCAACTGTGTCAAGGTCATGAGGACAAATGAGGACAAACACTCGTCAGGCAATACCATCCAACCTATCCTTTTGAGTTCACCAAATACTGAGTGGGTGATGCCCAGGTAGATGAAAACCTTGCTCACTAGTTCGAAAGGGTAGACAAAGTATTGTAGATGCCCTATTCAAGTGCAAGGGAATTTGAACCCTATTTGATAAAAATGGTAGCTAGCTACAACTAGGACAACTGGTGTCTTGTAGTTTTAGATACCGAAGTCAAAATTACTTATGCAGCAAAGGAGTTCACAAGGATTTTTGGTGTTCCTTCTCATGGGACACCCATAAGCAAGTTAGTAGGCCATTCTCAGGTCATGTAGGCCCAAAAATACCATGCACTGCAGAATGTATGCTGGATATATTTAAGCACAAAGGAGTTGAGCTGCATGTGGGCCAAAGGGCATTGAGAAATCAAGAAGGAATATCTAGCATCAGATGAGTGGCATCATGTTATGGATGTGATTCAGAGTAGGTTGGTGGGAGTTACTTGGGCTTCAGATGTACTTGCATTTGCTATTCTATGTATGCTGTTCTCACTAGTTTAGTATCTCAGTAGATTACATATATATATATATATATATATATATATATATATATATATATATATATATATATATATATATATATATATATATATATATATATATATATATATTACAACCACCACTTCTGCAACCTCACTCCTTTGCAACTCTTCTGCTGCAACTTCTCTTTGCATGCTTTCAACTTCATTCTCTTTCTCAATTATTGCAACAAACCCAACATACATAGTATCATGGGAATTAGGCATCTCCTCCAACAACATCTCTGCTGCAACACTAGTCTTTTCTCCATTCAGTGCTCCCTCCAAATAAACACCATGTACATTTACTTGCACATCATTCACATCCAACTATATGTCATTTAAGAGACATGTTTCAGCTACACCATCATCCTCTGCTATAAATACTTGAGCTGAGAATAACATCAGCTCCTCCATCTCATTCTCCTCTCCTTTTCCTTCTTCTCTTCATATTCATTATCTGAGCTGTATGCTGATTTCTATCTCCTTTCTTCATCCTCATAGCCCTTAGGCATCACAAAGATGCTATGTGCAAAGATACTTGCACTTATGTTTCCCATCTGATAACAAGGCAGCCTTTGACTCGCAAGAGTCCTTTCTTCAACATGTGGGCTGATCCCACACCTTATGCATCCTTCATTGTCCTTGGCAGAAACATATTCAACATCTCTATCTCATTCTTTGCCTCTATGCCACACCAGTGACATTCTTTCTCTCTTCTTGTTGGCTAAATGCTCTTTGGAACAACCTCTACCAACAAATTCTGAACTTTCCCTTCTTCAAGTTCACTCTCAACTCATCTCTCTAGATGGAGAATGATTGCATACCTTTCTCTATAAGTTCAGCCTTTGGTCGTGAGAGATATCCCTACTTAGCACTTTGCTCTTCAGAGAGGATTGCTTCACTAGTCCCCGCCAGACGTCGGCATTGTTGGTATTTTGAAACTAGGCTGCTCCTTTCTATTGGCATCTCTATTGACAGGGTACCCCCTTTCATGTACTTTCTGGATGCCCCTCCTAGGCTCCTTCCCTCTAAGGATGTCATCACTAGGGCTGCTAGAGAGGACATCTACAAACAATATATCCAGACCACCTGGATCTTCCCCCATGAGCCGTTCAGTCCCAAGCTTGCTTTCTATGCCGATCATTTCTTACAGGGGGTAGATGGTATCATTCGTCGCCCTCATTATCTCTAACGTCATTAGTCTCACGGCTTGAGTTTTCACCTTGGCCAGATAAGAGTTTGTTCCCACCAGCTACGGGTTGAAATAGATCATCACATTCTTCGTCAGGACCGGATCTGTTGTCTTTGCTCCCCCAGGAGGTGGAGACCGAGGACCACTTCATTTTCAGATTCCCAATATATTATGAGATCTAGGGAAGATACCATTGCCTCTACAGAGACTCGCTACTTTCTTCAGTTATACAGACCAACAGTGCTTGGCTCTTTATCTTCATGAGGCTGTCACTTTTCGGCACAGATCCTTACAAGAGGGGCCTAGAGACCGTAGAGCTCCCATATTGATCACCTCTTTCTTTCAGCCCACTCAGGTGATTGGCAGTAGTAGCAGTGATAGCACTAAGCGTCCTTTGGATACCAGTACATCACATATCCGATCTGATAGATCAGTTAGGCAACACTTCTCTCAGTGCATCATTACTGCTCAGACTACTATGATCTCCAACCCAACTATCTCTCGGCATCGTGGCTCTGCTTCGATTTGTCGGTGTGGCTCTGCATGTCTCCGGCGACATGGGTCTACTACTTGTCAGCCGCTCGCCAGACCACAAGGGCAAACTAATATTACTAGATTCTTTTCTACTACGGGAGTTACACCGGCCTTAGATGTTAGGGGAGATTTGAGAGGAAGTGTCGTGATTCCTCCTAGGATCCCTCAACCTGACTCCTTCGACCTTGTATACTTGTTGGACAACATTATTAGATCTCTCACGGTGATCGACAATGGCTTAGATGATTCCTCCACTTCAAGCATAGACAGAGACATTTGATGCGATTTTCCTCCAGTATTCATTGGCACATGTTTTAGGGGATTTTGTTCATCCCTCATTGCTATTTGTATTGGTTTCATTGCCACTTGTGTTAGTGACTTGCTGTTCTATTTTGTCTACACACTTTATTTCTTTGGTTCGACTCTAGGATTTTCTCTTCCTAGAACTTTCTATTTCTAATGATTGTATCCTTCAGTCCCATTGACCTACTTTTGGTCATTTGTGGACATTAATAGAATTTATTCTTTTTCTATCCACTGCTGTCCTATGGAGAATGTTTTCTCCTTCTTGCCAATCTCCTTCAATATCTAATGTGAGAGTATTCTCTCCCACCTCTAATTGCTGTTTTGAATGCATACGCACTTGTATATCCTCTTGTGGACATCCTTTGAACGAAACCATCTGCTGTCCACTCTCCATTTCCTTCATTTTAACTTAAAGACAACCTTCTACCACTGACACATTCTTATTAGACAAGTCTCCAACTGCTGCAATAGCTTCTCCTTGTTCCACTTCTCTTGATTTTTCATGCACATGAGATTGTAGGGCTGAACTAAACATTTTTATCTTCTTTATCATCTTATAAACTACTGTACCTGCACATAAATCAACAACTTTATGGGAATTAAGAGTTCCTGCTAACACTTCTTCCACCTCTTCACCATGCCAAGTAAGCATGTTTTCCAAATTTGCATTATCATCACAACTTGTATTCACATGATGGACTATCAATGGTCCATTCTCAACTTCATCAACCCCTATCAGTGCCCTATCATCGCTTTTCACTTGCATTTCTACATCAACTTCATATGGATGGCTATCAAGTACATTCTTATTCATTAAATTCTTCAATCAACATAACTTCATTTTTCTTTCCATCTTCAAGCTCTTTGGTTGCCTCCAATGGATGACCATACTCCTCTTCACTTCCTTTATCTCTGTCCTCTCTCATGAGGACATTTTCTTCTTCTTTCACATGCTTTGCTTGGTTTCTATCAAGCTCAAGCTCCTCAAAACCTTTCACACTCACATCTTCACCCCTCAGGGTTGTCTTTTGTTGCTCACATCACAACTTCTCTTGTGCATTCTCATTTCTTGATTTGCACTCTTCTTTACTTGCAAACAAATGAATATTAGAATAATCATGGGATCTGACATCTCCCATTTGATTTTCGTTCATTTGTATCTCAGCTGTACCATCATCTCCTTGTAACACTAATGCCGCAATCTCTCTTTCTTTGTTTTTCTTTATGAAGAATTCATCATTCATAGGTTGCACAAAGCCCATTTCATTCTCAAATGGATGCTCACATGCAAACATCTCTATCCTTTTGCATCTCAAGGCAATCCTCTTCTCTTCAGTCTCAAGCCTCAATGCTTGAAGCTCCTTCAACCACTCCACTTGCATTCTTGGATGCACTATGTGCTCCATCAATTTGGAAATCAAATGTTCCCATCTTCTCACCTCTTCTTTTCCCATTTTTTTTGTCTCCTCTCATGGAGATCTCTTCAATACATAACTATACAACCACACAATCTTGTGCTTGCAAAATCTACTCTCTTGGGGTCTTCAATACAGTTCTCTTCAACAAAACTTTCTAGCTCTACCATCCATTTCATGAGCTCTTTTGGGCTCTTTCTACCACAAAACAAAAGTATATTGCTAGCGGGCTTACCTTTTTCTTTCACCATGACCTCTGCCGGTCTCTTTTCCCCTGGCAGGATCTTCTCCTCTTGGCTCTACAGGCTTCTCTTTCTTAACAAGTCACTTTCCTTTATTCGCCGGTATTTTTCCCAAGGCATCCAATTTGGACACCATTTCTTTCAAAACCTCTCCATTGGTCTAGTTTGTGACTTTGAGTCACTTTTCTTCTATTTCTTGATTCTTGTCTAAGCCATCTGTTCCACTCTTTGTTCTCTAGCCATCGACACATGATGGAGAACAAATTCCTCTTCTCTCTCATATGTGGGTTGCCTCACATTCAGCATTTTCCTTGCACCTTCATCTATATATTTGTTATCAACAACAATTTTTTTCCCTCTTTTAGTTTTTTGTTTTCCCATATTTGCAACCAGCTCTTCATTCTGAACTTTGGGTGCTTCACCTTCATCTTCTCTCACATCTTTCACATCTCCTCTATCTTGTGCAATCTCCATAATGTCCAATCGTTTCTTGGAATCCTCTCAATATCTTGCCAATTCTAGAAATCGAGGTGCTCTACCTCCTTTGTTTGCCATTTTCACAACTCTATGTTCTCTCGCCATCTTATCAATATGGAGAACACTCGACTTCTGTCATAGCTCTATGCAATTGCAGGACTTTCTCACAACTGCAACAAATTCACAAGAGCCTCACAAGACTCAACCCAACAATGAAATCCTTGCTCTTATACTAATTGAAGCAGTCTAGGTCGGGGGCAAAATGAATGGCAACCGAGTCCTAGCAGCCCAAACAAAGCTTCTCCACTATCATCTTACCCAATTCACGCTATCTGACCCCTTTTGGTGCCCATTTGCATGAAAACTAAAATTTCCCTATTTTAATGGAAAATTTTAACTAGTAAGAATGTAAATTGCATTATACGAAAAAGCTATTTGGATGAGAGAGGATATAGGGGGTATGAGTACTCAAAACAAATTTCACAACCCATAATAACATATTCCCAACATCTAATGAATCTCACAAAGAACCAAGATTGTTATTTTGGCTGAAATACAATTTATAGGCCTTCCCAAGGCATGCACACGTACACAAAATTTATGCACGGTCTAGGATGACGTATAACTATCGTTTTACTCTCAATAGAATAAGACTTGAATAAGGTCATATCAATAGAGCTTGCATATATACTTGGAATGTAGGTAGGACCTAAAATCACTGTAGACCTAGCAGAGGGTAATCGACACTCAAATGCCAAGAGGAAAGGGTTCCAAAGCCTAAGCCTATGACATGGGTATAACTATCACTAGGGCTCAATGTAAATAAGTGATTGTAACAATGATAACAAAGGGGTGTATCAATGATATAATAAGGATACCACATGCAAGGAACAAACGAACAAGAGTAACCTATTCAAAAATAGCTATAAATACTAAACTAATAAGAAGATAACTGGTGCAATGGTCAATCAATTGGTGGTCTATGCAGCCTAAGGTGATAATGGCAAGCCTAAGCAACCTTGTATCTATACCAACTTATTTGGTATAAGGAGTAGAAGTAAGGATAAGCAACACATCTACAATAACAATGAGTATAGAAATATCTAATATACTAAGAAAATAAAGGAAAGAGAGTGGGAATAGAGATACTTACGTTTGTGTGGCCCGTCGACACCTCAATCTTCCCCTTTAGCTCAAGTGGCACTTTGCAAGAGAAGTTGTAGGTTGAAGACCTCAAATGACAAGATAAAGACCTAAGCATTCTTAGTTGGGGAGGTGTTTCTCCTTGGTTCAACTTTTCCTCTTGAGCTTCAATTACCATAAGCAAGATTAAACCTCCAAGATAAGACTCTAAACCTCTAACTCCAAATATTACTTAGGAGCAAAAAAGTGAGTGCAAGTAGAGCAAATGACTGTGTTATATCTTTTAAGAATGAATTATGATCCCTATATATACCGCTCCAATACCCAGAACTAATCCTGAACTGTAAGTCGATGGTATCAGCCAGGCGTATACCATACAATATATAGAAGACATACGCAAAACTATATTGGCTAAGCCGATACAATACAAGGAAGACAAATATGAAATAGATTATATCGGTCTGACCAATATAGTAGGATATAGGGAAGCTAGCAAATCTGAACGGAAAGTAGACAGAGAGGTAAGATGGAAGGAGACTTAGAGGAGGTTAGATTGATAGCACTGAAGGTATGATAGAATAGTATGCAAACATCTCTCTCAAAGGACCATGAATTGCTCCCACCCCATTCCTGATGCACTCTTTAAGGTGTGCACTCAGATGAGATTGATGCGCCGACAAGCCTCTAAAAATATCAAGTGTATACACAAAGCATCATAAAATTTCATGAAATAAATTTAGGTATCTTATTACATGAATTTTAGGGCACAAACACTTCACAATGACCTACCACATACTCAACAACAATTTTATTCAATTACAACAATCAAAAAATGCTTTCAGGCAATTTGTCAAACATTTACATAGATTTTGACAGTTCAAAATCTCACTACTGAAGAGGAACTACCCCAAGACATTTTTCCCTACACCATGTATACGAAAAACCCATCTCAAATATGGATTTAGATTTTGGAATGGCTTCACCATTCGTCCCAACCTGCACACTCCCAAAAATGCCCCCTTTCCCCTTGGGTTTTCATTGTTTTTTTTTTTTTGTTGGTGCCTTCAAAACTCTTCTTTCCTGTATTTTTCCAGCAACCTTGGGTGTCCGTTAGACTATTCTAATCATGGAATATGAAGAGTCCTTATCAAAATTGTTTTTGGTGTCTTTTTGAGATGTTTTTTGAAAGATTTGCTTGTCTTTGAAACTCCCAATCTGCTCTATCTTGTTCCAAATGAATCTTGCCACACCATCTCCATACAAAACCCACAAAATCCATAAAATGTGTTTTGGTTGAGGTGGCCTAAGGATTTCCAACCATGTGTATGCCAAGTGTTGACGAAATGCATACTGGAATAAATTCAACCAAAATTTGAAATAATTATTTTTACTTTCCTAGTTTTGGTGATGCAAGATTGCTGATACACCTTGGATGTTCCTGCATCATGTCACCTAAATTCATAAATTTGTTGCTCATGTTCAACCATCATACAAAAAACCAATAAGTAAATAAGCAAATACTCTTACTGGAAAAGTTAGGGATATTTAATCAAACTTTATTTATTATTGAAATTCATAAATGAGGAGAGAAAGGGCCATTGAAATTTCTTACAAATTTAAGTCAATAGTATAGATTGATTCAGGAGAAAAAGACCAGATTTAGAAACCAGAACAACATCACCAAATTTCCATGCCCTATGGCCACATGGGGGAGAAATCTAGTCAAGACCACAAGTTTGTGAGAACAATCCCATCTTCTGATTCCGAAGAGGATGAAGGCTCACAAGATCAAGAGAAAGCTCTAGATAGTACCCACACTGCTCCCTAGAATTAGTCTGGGAACCTGGACAGCAGTGTTGTATAAGAAGACAAAATGGATGCCATCCAGGTTTCAGAGCTGGCCATCCTAGTTTCAGAAAGGTAAATACTGGATTCATTGAGGCCTCCAGGAACCAATGTTAGGCATTCCTCTAAAAAAGAAAACACAAGCATTAATCCACATCCGGTTTTGGTGGAATTATTTTAAGCACTGGAATGTAGACAATAATATTGAAAATGTAGCCTCTGGCAAGGTCTAATTGATTATATTGGAACGGGAAGGGCTTTTTTATAAGCCCAAAACTCCGCGGTCATGTTGAGGAAGTTGTCTTTCTTTTTTCCATCTTGCAGGAGGTTACACTCCCTTCAAATACACTGTCTGACTATTTTCCTATGTAATATATGTAATGTTTTTCTGTATCAAAACCTTAACCAATTTTCCCAAAATTGAGAATGATCACTGACTAGCTTATGATGAAGTATGGCCTCTGAATCTGTTGTAAAAAGGGTGATTTTTAACACAGACCAGCCAAGTAAAGTCCAATTTCAAGTCACTACAATCTGGAGAACGAGTATTTGCAGCTACACTATGACACTTAAAATTCCATGATTGACTACTAGAACTCCTTTGAACTACTAGTAGAATTCATTTGGATGACTTGAGGGATACTTCTAGATGTGATACCTAAGAGAGCCCCTTTAAATTCAACAACATAATTGTACATGGCGTGTTTTAAATGAGCCTTGTATGAGTTTTTATGGTGCCCCCCAATGACCATTCAAACCTCATTACATTTTGGTTTAAGAATGTGCTGTTGCACATGGATTCCTTCCTCTTCCTTGTTTTTTGAGTTGTCTGTTTGATCCTCCAAACTCCTCCAAATGAGGTGCACTCTATTACCTTATTAAGATTTTCTTATGTTGTCTCATTCATGTCTACTCGTTGTCCTTATGAGTATTTGCAGCTACACCATGACACTTAGAATTCCATGGTTGACTACTGGAACTCCTTTGAACTACCATTAGAATTCATTTGGATGACTTGAGGGATACTTCTAGATGAGATATCTAAGAGAGTCCCTTTAAATTTAACAACATACTTGCACATGTGCTTTAAATGAGCCTTGTATGGGTTTTTATGGTGCTACCCAATGACTATTCAAACCTCATGACATTCCGGTTTAAGAATGTGCTCTTGCACATGGATTACTTCCTCTCTCTTGTCTTTTGAATTGTCTCTTTGATCCTTAGAGCTCCTCCAAATTCCTCCAAATGAGGTGCACTCTATTGCCTTATTACGATTTTATTATATTGTCTCATTCATGTCTATTCTTTGTCCTTGTTCAAAAGTCCATTTTAACTTTCAAGTTTTCAACTTTGATGTGATTTGACCTCCCTTTTTTTTCCACTCAAGATTTGATCTAAAAAGATTATAAACGGAATGTCAAGAAAGTGTTTACGGGAGTCACTGTGGACATCATTAATATACTATATTCTGGACTGTAACAGAATTGGTATCGGTATACCTTGTTTAGAACATACATCCTAGGTGGAATGGTGATTTTTTCTCTTGGTATCTTAATTAAGGTCATAACAACTACTTTCTATGGCAATGCACCACCCTTCTCAACATTTATTGGTTTCCAAGTCCAATATGATAAGATTTGCACATAATATGAAAGCCTCTTGTCACTTGTATACCTGGTGCGCATGTTATAATCGGTTTTAATGTTATCTCATGCTTGAGCTTTGACTAGATCATTCTTAGCTTGGACTAATTCCTTGTGTACCCCTTGATTGCAAAAACACAAATTTAGAATTTGTAGCCTGTATTCCTTCTGATAGCGTAATAATCAACTATGTGAAAATGGAGAACTTTATTTTGGTCTCACCCTCTCGCTTAGTGTTTCCAAGGCTATCTACTGGGCCATAGTAGGAGAATTGTTCAATGTTCCAAATCTGCCTCCAGACCTCTAATATTTTTACCCTCTGTGTTGTTGGGCTTTTGGCTTCAGATGTTGGTTTTCTAACTATTGTGACGATTCCAACCTCTTCTCATAAAATTTGAGCATGCCCAAGTATATTCTTTTAATTCAATATCTTGAAAGGAATACCTTCTTGCAAAATTTTAAATATGCTGTCACCACCTGTCCTCCTTTGAGAGTGTTGAACTTTTTTTATCTAGCATTTTCCATGGGTCATGCTATTGCATCCACCTGATAAGAATCCTCCATATTCTGAAACAAAGGGTGAAAGTAATCCTAGTACACATATAGTATAGCATGCTTTTTTATCGGTTTTATTACATCCAAAAAACCTTGAAAAGAGAAGATGGATTACAGACCTTTACATTTTACATCACAAGATATTTTTAACAAGTTATCAGAAGAAATCAAAGCCATGCCTTGTAAACCCAATAATCCTCAATTCTCTATAAACCAATTTCCTCCACCACAATAATGTTGTGGACATTTGTTTTCTATTTTGGTCAGAAAAACGATTATAATATTAGTAAAGGATCAGTATAATACAAATAACAAAGGAGACCCTACAGAGTTGCATTTCCCATTTAATTCAGGCAAGCAGAGAAAGCATCTTATATTGGCCTCCGACATCTGTGGCGATATTCTATTATTTTGGAGTCTTAGCTTATTTGGAGAAACCTGTATTTATTTCATTCTATTCAGAGGTTGGTTTGCTACCTTATTGGGATAGAGTCATGGACATATGCATCGAGCCTTTTTAAGTGAAATATGTATGATTGTTTGGTTAAAATAAATGCTTTCAAATGCCTACTTGTTTTTATGGAAAAGGTTGCCTATATTTCAAAATAATATTTTGTGTATGTTATTAAAGTGGCCTTCAGTTCTTAGCACACATGCTGCTGTCATTTAATAGGGATTTTCAATAGCAGTTAAAGAAATTAAATCTTAATGGAAGTACCTGATGTGTTTACTGGCAAAGAGAGAATAAATCTTAGTAATAATAGTTGATAAGGGTTCAGTCTAATATAAAAATGTTTTTTACTTTACTAAATGGTTGAGCTTGATAATGTTCAATTTTGAATGAAATAAGTATCTGACTATGAATTGTCTTTGTATGTGATTGCGGTACTGAATGCTTGTTTCCAATCATTTTTTCTGGCATTACATTCTTATGGCTATTTTGTTTGGTTCATTGAACAGACAGATACAAAAAAGATTTCAGCTGTCTCAATATACTTTGAGACAATGCCTTACAGATTGAATGAATCAACTGGATATATTGATTATGATCAGGTATTTCTTTTGGATGTGCTTCTGTTTTGAATTTCATATTTACTAGTTCTTATACAGAGGAAGAAAGTTAATACGGAGTGCTACTAAAATTGTGGGAGAAAAAAAAAAAAAAATTGGCCACTTTCCATTCAAACAAAAGGTGGAATGCTTGGATTGTCTGGATGAGCTATCAAATCCAATCTGAAACCAATTTCAAAACCCTGGTTGTCTGGACATTAGTCCTGAAGGCCCTCACACATTGACAATGCGGAATGATGGAATCTCTTGTAGAACAATCGCTTGCATCAAAGTGATGGCATTACATAATTGCACAGGCTCTGGGGATGTTTGTTATCCTTATCATCAACTCCATCAAGATTGTGTGACTTACTGATGTGGAATTGGAAATTCATATACAACTGCATTGGACAGATGATTGACTTAATTGAAACTCACACTTGTTAGACAATGTTTTAATTTCTATTGACTATGAGAAAGTATAAAGGCCCGACAAGCTATTTTACTTTCATTTGTAAATATCTTATCTCTCTCCTTTTTTTTGTTATAACATTTACAGGTAGAGGAAAATTTAGCAATATTTTTTACCTAATTTGTAACTCTATGTAAAAGCCCTTTGTCATTCCCTGTCAATTTGTTAATATTATGATGTTGGTTTCTGCATTTATTCTAGAGGACTAAACTCCTTCCATTCAAATGTTTTAATCTGTTTAATTAACTTCTTTAGATTTAATTGTTAATGATGCCTAAAAGAGCATAATCTGTGTAGGCACACTTATAAATATTAGATTGCAAAAAAAAATGAATTGATGGCCAAATAATATATTTTCAGATTATTTTACAAGAGATATTGACCATTGAAATCAAAGAAAGGATTGTAAGTAACATAACATAATTATGGCAATGTTTTCTCCTGTATCTCGTATTTGTGTGGTAATATTTTGTTGGTGACACCTTTGTGGTTGACTTGTGGTCACGGAGTTGTTCATAATAATTCTTTATTTATTTGGGAATATTCCCAATGTTGGTCTTATTAGCTTAGGGTTGTCCTTCTCATGGATTGTGTATGTATAGATCGACTTTCCACTATTTCATGATCTCATATCAAGCTTAATTCGTTATTAGAGTACAAATTCAGAAATCATCCTAAATGTTTTGTGCATCTTTGTTTTGTTTTCATTGTTGTGTGGAGTAATTTTTAAGTCCTTAAAATTGCTTCACACTAAAATTCTATATGGTACTGGTGCTGAGGAGGATCACTCAGCTTTGACTGTGCTTTAAGCACTTTCCTATCTCTTTGCGGAATTGGTATGATTTTTCAGCAAAAGAAAGGAATGTTTGGTATTCATGCCGAGAATATTTTCTGAAGAGGGCATATCTCCATTTGGGCAGAAGCTCGGTGCATTTTTACAGTTAGGGCATACTTACTTGTGGACTGCTGAATCTATATTCATTTCTTGCCATATTTTTTCATGAGGATTTGAAGAATTTGTATGTGCGCTCTCCCTAAAAATTCTATGGTTTTGTTTGGAGGCTATGGTTGGTCTTAGCTCTTGTTATGAAATTTGTTGGCTCTTGTGATTTATGAAGAGAGGTTTGTGGAAGCAGTTTTCAGATTTGGGCCTCTCAATGTGCAAATAATTTGTGTTTCCTCTTATCTTCTTGGGATTTGCTTGGATTCATGGTGCATTTATTTTGGTGAAAGTAGGCTTCTTGTGTTTGTTTTTAAATTCCAAGAATGATCTAATAAAGCATGTGTGAACAAGGACACATAATTTGCCCTCTATGTGATCACGCCTTCACTATTTGTGCATGGTGACAAGTTTAATTTTTTTGAAGGCCTAATGTTTTGATTTTTTTTTTTGTTTTTGTACTCTTATTAGTGCTTCCTTTGTGCCTAAACCTTTATTTGTGGGATTCACCAGCCATTGAAGACCTTCCCTTGACATTGGCTCTAGCTAGCTAGTCATTCGCCTATCAAGTACCAATTGCTATTTTCATCGGGCTAGTTGCCTTTTCAAAGCTGTGCTGGTTTCCCATGCCCATTGTTTCTAGAGGAGCACTGCAGTGCAGGCTGCAGCAAGCTCACTTTTGCAGCCTTGCCAAGTGTAGATCCTATTGAAAGGGGCATTCCCCTTTGTGCATGTTGCATCCTTTGGCAGTTGTTCCTTTTGGGAACAAGTGCAGCATGTAGATGGCACCATCTCATCACAGGAATATGGCATTTGAGAACTCCTTTTCCCATCCCCTTTCAACCGGTTAAGTATGCAGTGAGACTTACATGGGGATGCAAGGTGGGCAACCCATCCCCCTTACACGGGTCAAGTTCGAATCTAGTTGATTACCCTTTTTATAGTTGAATATCAAATCGCAGGTTCTTTTTAGTCGTATTGAGGCTCCAGGCACTAGGCTGTGGGTTTATTTTATTGAACTATGCAATGGTGTTATTTGGCATCTTGTCACTATTTTTGCATAAAATGTTTGTTTTGGGTGTTTTTTTTTTTTTGGTTTAAGTGGATTTCCTAAAATTTTCCTTTGGATCAATAAAATTTTCCTTTGGATCAATAAAATTTCTCTTGATTCATACTTGTGATAACACTTTTTTTGATGTTTTCATCATGGCCTTCTTAACTCCCCATTTCAAGTTATTAAGTGCTGATTTTTACATGTGGAAGCAAGGGAATATTTTCTTCATTGCATGGATTTGATGGACATTATTAGAAATTATGAGAAAAGGCCTCTAGATAATGAGAAACTTGAGGAGAATTTTGAGTGTGGGAAATGGAAGCTTCTTGGTATGGTGGTTTCGGACATGATTCTTTACCATCCATGAGAAGGAATAACTTCTGAGGTAGGACACGTGTTGAGGAAGTTTTGCCATGAATAATGAAGTTTGTGTTGTATACATTCAAAACCAAATTGCGAAGTTTAAGCTTTTTTATGTTGATAGAATTTAGAACTATATTGGAAGATTGAAGGAATTGTAAGCTGGAGTTTATTCAGATTATCATATATAGAATCTTCATGATGAACATGAGGTGTTTGTCTCCAATCATCACTCCATTTATAATCAAATTGGTGATACTCTTCATAAGATGACTCTAGATTTTTTTAGCATCTTGTTCATTCGAGGACAAGAAAAGTTGATTGGTATGGGCAAGCTAGGATCTAAAAGACAGGCATATGTAGCAAAGGGTAGGCAGCCACAAAGGTGATGGGAATCACCTAAATAAAATTCCAAGCCTTTTGAGTTGAATCAAGTGGACAGCAAGGAATCAAAAGGAGGCGTGTTAGTATTGTAGAACTAGAAAGCATTGAGGGACATGTCATTATGATAATAATGGAACTTGAAAAATTAGCGAAACATGCAATATCAACAATACCTGCCCTAAGACATTGGTAAGAGTAATGCTTGCTCTATGACTTTGGTTTCCTTGATTACTCATGGTTCAACCAAAAATGAATGAATTGTAAATTTTTGTGCAATTCATCAAATGGCTAGGGATGCTTCTATGTTCAATCCTTTCAATAAGGATAAGAATAGTGATGAGAAAATGCCTTTTGGAATGACAGTCCATTTTGTAAATGGAATTGGTGATATTGATGTTGAGAATGATAAAATCAATGTCTCGTGTGCCTAGTCCTAGTGAAAATTTCTTTTTAGTTTACCAAGATATTCATGTAGTAATGAAAGAAGAGTTTTGGCCTAATAAATTCGTAGGATAAGGACATAATACCATGGTGTGAGAATTTAATGTTTGGAGCTATTCAAGGACACCAATTTCTTTTCAAGTTTTTTCCTATTTCAAATTGTTGGAAATTCTTGAATCCATTGGATGAAATGAAGTCATTTGGCTCTTAAAACTCTCTTTTGTAGTTAGACACAAGCTGTTCAAGAAGTTGTTTGGTATTTGGTAGGAAAATGTTGTAACCTTCTTTATAGCGACTACAATTATTGAATACACATAGGAGTTAATAGTCTTGGAATGTGGGATCCATTAGGATAAAGAAGAGTTGTGTAGAAGAGAGGGATTAAATTAATAGAGATGACTCAAAGGGAGCCTATGTGATAAAATGGACGGAGAAGGTGAGTTCATTGATAAGAATAGAGATAATGGACAAAGAAGGTTTTATGGCATAAAGGCCCAAAAAAGATGAGAAAAATGACTGGACATATGAGGATAGAGAAAGCAAATAACGAAGCAGAAATGGATAGACACATAAGGGAGATGCACACCACATCCAATCAAAAGTTTTAAAATAGGACGAAGATGATTTGCCCTAGATGCAAGAAGAATCAAGTCAATGGTAAGACACTCTGACATTTGAGGATGGATCATGACATAACTCTATAAATTTAATACACAAAATTGAAACCGTGTAAAATAGAATCTTGTATATGTTTTCGAGATTTTCAGGCAAAGCTTTGATGAAGTGATATCCGGGTAGGATTGATTAATTTGCAAAAGATAATTTCAGACCAAGCTCTAACAATGTGATTTGCAGCTGGGACAACTCAATTTGTAAAAGATACAAAATTTGAAAAGCGAAGTTGTATGGCAACAACAAATTGCTTTCTAGCAGGCAAAGAATTTATAGACCAAATAATGTATATTTCTAGACATTGCAGGCATGCAAAAAAGATTGACATCAAGCAAAACAGGAGAAAGTATATACAATGCAAGCTAGGATATAGACAATTCAAACAGTAAAGAAATAAGTGAAGATTAGTAGAGAGGAAGGCAAAGTCATTTTGAACTATGGAGACGAATGATTGCTCTTTCCTTGCAAATCTTTAGGTTTTGGTGGATGGTGCAGTTGTTTCTCTCAGTTAGCCCACACCAATAGTTTTAGTAGTTGTTTGGATTTGAAATGCCTTTGCTTATGCAGCACATGCTTTTATGGATTCATGGATGAGCTATATTGGAACTAATAGTCTCGGTTTTTTTGTACAATTATTGCTTGAGGTTAGAGAATTTTTTAATAGTATGGTATTATGACTTTTTCCAATTCTCCATATGCACAGAAGATTAATTAGTTTGATGGAAGACCACTCAAACATCTGATTTTAAATTAAAAGCTTATCGTGAAATAGAATTTGTGAAAATGAAAAAATGGTAGGTCCCCCAGATAAAATTTGCTTTTAGTTAGAAGAAAATGTTAGATATTGTGTGGAAAGAAGTGATTAAAATCAGGTAAATATGTTGATTAACTAGATGGCTTGACATGTATGGTTGTGTTGGTGAGGAGGATTCTACCTCCATAGGGGCGATGGCAACCTAATGGAGCATTGGAAGGATTTCTAGACGAGTAAGTGGGAGAGGACTCTTACCTATATAGCGTTTAAGGGTGATGACAGTTTGTTTAACTCCATATTGATGGAGCTTGGGAAGGTGGTACCAGTGAGAAGAATAAAGATCAATGGAAGACATGAAAACTTATGGACAATTGTGGTCCATGTTTGTAAACAGATTTGAAATTTTGTATTGGGAGGGACAGATGAAAAATATTTTCATGTTCAAGGGGTGTTAAGAATGCAACCTGAAAATAATAAGATCACCATTAATATTATGCATGTGATCCAATTAACATTTAATTTAAGGTTATTGGTTAGGTTGCTAAGCCACAGTTACCACATGTGCCACTATAAATATATACTGTGAGAATGATGTGAGATACTTTGGTTTAAAGACAACACATTGGGCTAGCCTCATGCGCATTGTTTTCTGCTAATTATACATTTACAAGCTGCCTATGAATACCTGATAAAGTTGGTAATGGACACCCATGATCCATAGACTTATGAGGAGGTTTAAGACAAAAACGAGTAGGAGGATGCTATGGTAGAAGACTATAACTCCCACATGAAGAGAACACTTGAAAGTTGACATATTTTCCTCTAGGGAAGATTCTTGTTGGATGCAATTGGGTTTAAAACCAAACACAACTTCTGGTGGGCAACTGGGGAAGAAAGAAACTTGATTTTCATTGGAATTATTCCTTTGAAAGGAATGTATTTGTTGCTAATTATAAAATCATTTTGATAGTGTTTTCTATTGTTGCTACATATAGATGGGAAGCTCACCATAAAATGTCAAAAGTGCTTTCTTTAATAGATATTTTTATGAGGAAATCTATATGTAACAAGCCCCTTGTTTTGTTATGCCGACACTTTTAACCTTGCATGTAGAATGAAGAATTATTTGTATGGGTTGAAGCAACCTACCAGGGATTGGCATGAGGAAATTGTTCAGTATCTTGTCCAAGTGCGGTTTCATTCGTAACATTGTAACAAGACTCAAGTAGATTTGAGTTAGACTCTTAGGGTTTGAATTGGTTCAAGCAAAAAACAAGTACTTGGGCTTGACTTGCCTAGAATGTGAGTTTGTGACAGATTTTTGGTTGAGTTTGACACAAACTAGTGATTCTATGCATTTTGCATGTTTTGGTGCTTTTGGATTGGAAAAATGAAAATTTCTTTATCTTTTTGGTCATTAACCTGTAAAATTACAAATTCTTTCATTTTTAACTTTGTTTTTGGTGTTTGACTTTGCCTTGAATGGATTTAGAGCCACTAAATCCATCCAAGGTGGGCAAAAGGCAGGGCCTTAAGCAGAAAGTGCTGCAGCTTCAACATCCACACTCACACAAGATGGGAGACATAGATGGTTTCATATATATGATTGATGTATTTATGATAGGCAGCACAGATTTATGATTATATTGTTTGGGTGGATGACAAGCTACATTTATGTTTCAATCATGATGCGATATTAGCATTTTGCAAACTCATAATTCATATAAATCAACATGTTTTGCAGCTTATATATATATATATATATATATATATTAAGAGTAAAGTGGAGTTTTTTGAAAGGGACTCTACCCTTATATACAAGAGCTGCAGTCTAGGCCATAAGAGCCAAAATATCTAATAAGACTGCACAACAGAACAAAACAAACAAGCGGCTGGATCACAGCTAGCTCACAGCCACATTACAACAAAGACAACAAAAGCCAACAACAAACAGAAATCACACAAATTCAAAAAAACTTACCCTCTAAGAGCTTCATTCCAATTATCCAACATTTCCTTCAGGGTTTGTTCCATACTGTTCAACTCCTGTTCTTTCTTCTTAGACATTCTTTTCCCCTTTTGGGCTTCTTACACACGCCTTCACCCTCTGAATTCTTTTTAAATAGTTGCACAAGAACCCCCATACTAGCAAGACAGTTACTGACTATGGCCTTACTATGTCTAACCAGAGCTTCGAGATTATATTTGAGAGAGATGTTTGCCTCTTCTATTCTGCTGACTCTTTGCAGCTAATTATATTTATTTACATTGATGGGCATGATATTCATTTTAATTTTTTTTGAATGTTGTTTTTTAAAACTGAGTCCAAAACCCTAAGTTTGAGTCAGAGAGCCTACTTGATTCTCCAAAATTAAAAATTTAGTCCGTATTGAGTTCAAGTCCGCCTAATTTGATTCGTAGCCACTCTGCCCTAACTTGTACAAGCATGTTGATGGCAAACTGTTGATTATTGCGTTGTATGTGAATGCATTGTACATTAGTGGGAGTGACATGGGCATGATTCATTGTGTAAAGAGGAGTCTAAAGAAAACTTTTGATTTAACAAGCTTGGGCTTGCTGTATTAATTTCTTGGTATGCTAGTATGGCTGTTAGAGAAAATCATTTTTTCTTTCTCAGGCTAGTTATGTTTTATACCTAGCAAAGAAGTTGAAAATGGATGACTATATGTTTGTGCCTACCCTTTTAAGTTATGAACGAATTTGAATGCTAAATTTCTAATTTTACTTCAAAGAAGGTTGGTGCTACATTGTATAGAGGTTGGATAGTTTACTTTGCTTGCTTTGTAGCATACCTAATATTGCTCATGTTGTTGGCCTAGTTTCCGGATACATGCAGGATTCTTAAGTGAGTCACTAGAAGGCAATGAAGCATATTATGAGATATATCAAGGGTACTTATTAGCTTGGTATAGAGTGCTCTTACGGGGGCGAGGTTACCTTGCTTGGATGCACTAACTTTGGTTGGGTAGGAGATCAAGATGATATGAGGTCTTCTTTTGGATTTGGTTATCACCTTTATTTTGGTGTTATTGCTTGGTTGAGTAAGACACAATCCCTCCCCAGAGGCAGAGTATGAAGGCTTCATTACAATTAGATAGATGGTCTTGTGTATTCACAAGGTTCTTGATGCATTGGAATTTTTCTAGGAGAACCTTATGGTGTCAAGATTTGATAGTTAGGGCATGAAAAGTCCGGTGTTCCATGCTAGAACCAAGCATATAGAGGTTCCTCATCAAGCTAAATTTGAAAGTTGCTTTGGGATCATCTGGTTAAGTTAGACTATTTTGGACCATGTTGCAGATATCTTAACCAAAGCTTTGACAATAGCTAAGTTTGTCAATTTTAGATATTTATTGGGGCTCAAGGAAGTTGTCATTAAGGGGTATGTTAATGTAATGCTACCTTACCTTGTTAGTGTTGCCGAGTCAATATGAAGGGGAGATGCTGGAATGATAATATTTTGTTGTTGACACTTTTAGTGGCTGACTTGAGGTCTCAAAGGTAGTCATAATTGTTCTTTATTATTTTCAGAATACACATTGGTCTTATCTAACTAGGGTTTTGTCTGTCATGGTTTATGTATAAACAAGTGGACTCTCTTCAACATTTCATCATCTTGTGTCACTTCTGTTTTATTGTTGAGCCTCAGCATTGTTATGGTACATCCGGTACCCACCCAAAATTCTGTGTCCATAAAGTTTTTTTTTTATTGCTACGTGGAGTAATTTTTTATTCTGTCCTAAAATGACTTCACACTTTACTTCTATACTTGAAATCCAATCTTGTATGTTTTCGCTTCTTTATTTCCAACGCAATTGCAGTTTCCATTAGGGGAATGAGAGGCTTGATAACATACTTGATTCAGTATTGCACTATGATAGTAGCTATTTTAGTCACTGCCATTGAGGATGGAAGGAGTGTGCTGGTTCTCTATTTATTTTAACTATAAATGGCTCTTATTAAAAAGTCATTGCCTGCTTTGTAATATCTGAATATGGAATTTTTTTTTAATATGCCTTTTCGACTATCGAATTCTAGGATGAATTATAGTTGCCATTTAAAGCCACATACATAAGTCTGATCAAAAGGCCAGTCGTTTTTATAAAGAAGTTTGGCTAATGCTTGTCATATCGTGGTGTTGTCTCAAGATTCAAAAGTACTGATAATTATAAAAAGGGACAAATAGTTTTGATTCAGATCACCACCTCTAACAACCTTAGTGATATGGCATTGGTGAATTTTCTTATGAGCATTCTGAACACAATGTTCTAAGCAAATTGATGGTTTGTAAGAAATTATTGTTGATATGTAAAAGCAAACAATGCTTCTATCACAAGGGAGAAGATATCCAAAATTTTAACATGATTTTGTTTTGTGCAGCTCGAGAAAAGTGCATCACTCTTCAGACCCAAGCTCATTGTTGCTGGTGCCAGTGCTTATTCACGACATTATGACTATGCTAGGATGCGCAAGGTAAACAACTCTGATAAGAAGAGCATACAAGCATCTTAGGACCTTCACTTGTGTAATGTTTTCTAAGTATTCATTGATGTGCTTATTAATGTTTATATATAGGCAGGTTTGTGACAAACAAAAAGCTGTGCTGTTGGCGGATATGGCACATATAAGTGGACTGGTTGCAGGTGGTGTTGTTCCATCTCCTTTTGATTTTGCAGATGTAGTAACGACGACAACACACAAGTCACTTCGTGGTCCACGAGGTGCAATGATATTTTATAGGAAGGGTCTCAAGGAGGTTAATAAACTTGGTCAAGAGGTACAAAATTTCAAATGAATATGGTTCTTGCGACTTGGCTTGATCTGTTTTGTTTTTTTGGATTCCTAGTTTCTAGTCAAACATGATCTGAGAATAACAATGCTTGGGTAGGCAGCTGTAGTGATTAAGTTTGGTCTTGCTAGAGAGGGGTTTGAGTCTCAATTTCAGCTCTTGACTATTTTCTTGTTAGAAAGATAAATTGGTGTGAATACATGATTTTTATAAAGGATTGTTAATGCCATGTTCTACCGTAAATGCATGAATATCTGTTGGGAGCAATCTAGTCATCAATATAAACTTATTTTGTCTTTCGAGTCTAGATTTTGGAAATTAAGTTGATCAAAACTAAATTCTACTCTTTTTTGTAAAAAGGTTATGTATGATTATGGGGATAAGATTAATGCGGCTGTGTTCCCGGGTCTTCAAGGTGGTCCTCACAACCACACCATAACCGGATTGGCTGTTGCTCTCAAACAGGTGAATATTCTTAAATAAGAGCAACTATGATTTATTTATTTTTAAATATTGAAATACTAATGGATAGAATATCCTATTATTTGAAATGTGGGGTTTCTAGGACCCATCCAAAAGGAAGATTGCAAATTTTTAGTCCCTGTAACAAGTATGACCAAGTGAAGAGGCATGAGCATGAATATGACAATATTGTAACCAGTGTCTCTATGATGGCTACGATGTTAATCTCCCCAACCAATCAAGTGCTCTTGAGTTTAAATAGAGATATATCATAGGAAATAGACAAAATATTAACACTGAATACATGAAAAAATGATGAATCATGGGAAACAATCTGGGCTGAGATCTGAGTGACATTTAAACACAGAACTTATCCTCTTCCATGAAGCAATTGTAACTTCTCCATAACTTAATTTATGCATTGAATTTTCATCCATTTTTAAATGCGCACTCAGCCTACTTAGCAGATCTGGGTGCTCTTTCTCATTTTCCTAGATTGAGATCTGAGAAAATTTAAACATGTTACTTAGCCTCCTCCATGAAGCAACAGTAACTTCTCCATAACTTAATGTATGCATTGTATGGTCATCCATTTTGGGATGGATGCTTGGTCTGCAGAGTGGATCTGGGGGTTCTCTCTCATTTGCTCCAAAAGACCATGTATTTCATTCTATTTCCTTTACAAGGCTACCAATCGTTGCTACAACTAGCAATAAATTTTATGGCAAAACGTAATGGATTCATTGGTCTGTCAATCCTCATCTAAACAATTACAATAACAGAAACGACATTATGATCAGCTGTTGAATCCTGAAAAACGGCTATGGCTATGTGATAAATGTTATGTTAGAAAATAGAAGTGATCTGCCATTGAATTATGATGGTAGCACTAATACAACGATTTTCACCCTGTCTACCAGCTAGAGGATTCGAATGCGGCCCTTTGGCCACCAAACTTTATAGATATGATCAATCCAAGAGATGTTTTATTGTGATAGGTCGATCCAATTTTATTACAAGCAGTCTGGGGAGTTATCCAGTCTTTGTTTTCTGGAATACAATCTATGACTTTAGAAGAAAGGAATATATTTTGGCAAATCCCTCACTAAGAACTTTGTCCTTAAAATTCAAAAAACTCCAGGGCGTGTTCAAGAAATTCTTCAGATTTCTTTATTACATCTTGTATTGCAAGTCTCTTATAGAAGATTAGGAATTCTGGTACAATTTTTTTTCTGACTTTTTGCTCCCTTGACCCAAATGTTTTGTTGTTAGTGGTAGACGTTCTTCTTTCATCTAAAAGTGGCATTTATTAAATGGCATAGCTGGTTATTTATTTCTGAATGGTAAAATGAAAGACATTATGCCTCCCTTAGTAATGACTTAATATCATCTTAAGTATTTACATCGTAAATCTTCTTTGAGAGTTAATCCGCTGTATGGGTGCTGCTTATAGTTTAATGTGGAGAGTATATATCCAAGAACTGATGATTCTTCCAAGTGACAAGTCAATTTGCAGCTCCTCAACCTATAAAAATATGGGTATTTTTCCTCCTAATTTATGGTTATTTGCCCTCTGAAAATCATGGGCATTTTCCAGCCGATCGAGTAAAGGAATTTTGTCTCACGAGAGCTGAAATGTCACACCCAGGGAGCCGTTTCTTACAGGGGTTAATGCTTGTGTTTAAGCAGGGGAAATCCATTGTCAAACAGTTTCATTCCAGAAAAATCGGTTAGATAAATTTTTGAAACTTGCTCCATTTTAGGTTCCAGAGACATCCAAGAAATGTCTCTGGAATTCAGGCATTTGATCCTGACAAGTGTTTGACAAATACCCCTCCTTCCCGCCCCCCCTTCCTCCAATTCTAGAAGATGGAAACCAATCTTCTGCAGAAAGTCAAGGTGCCTAATATATAGTATAGGAAACTCTTCAGCTGGGTCTCAGATCTTCATTGGATATTAGTGCAGATCTGGGTCTCAGACAAATTGTTGAAGCAATTTACACGCAAAGGACAATATTAGTGCAGATCTTAAACACCAAGATCAGTTGTAGGAGGAAAGGATTGATAAACCTGAGCAGCTTCAAACATTAGTGTTAGAGATAAAAGAAGCAAACAGAGATTCTCTTTCAGCATTAGAAACCAAAAAATGAAACAATGACTTACCAACAATCCATTCCCAAGCAAGTTGAAGAATAAGGTAGGTGCAGGTGTTCAAAGGGAAAACCGCCCCCCTTCTTGAACTTGTTGTTCAGATAGATTTTGACGAGGAAAGAGCACAAGAAGTTAAGGAACTCAACGTTTGAGTTCGTGGCCTCTCAAAGTCTGCCAATATGTTGGAGGCAAGTCATGTTTTCCTGCACAAGACCTTGGACCTTAGGAACATTCCTCTTGATAGGGCTTGGATGACCTTCGATGACAACCTTATCATTTGTTCTGGTCTATCGAGGAATATTTACAAACCTTGGAAGTTAAATGGAATTTGTTCTCCCTTCTAAACAAGATTTAACTGGATCAGGATCTCACACAATTCCAAGTGGAAAATATTCAAAAGGCACATGCTCAGGTTGTGGCAGCAAGGAAGGATAAGGAATTTACAGTAGTTCACAACCACAAAGCAGTTATTCATGATTTCCTTCCCTTGGGGTGATCACGACTTTTGCCAACTATATGATGGTGTCTACGTGTTCCATTAAGTTGTGGTAGTTTATTTATAGCCTGGTTGAATCGTAATGGCATAGGGCGGTCATCTCCATGTACCTTATAGGATGATGTCTCCTCATGGGATCTTAACTTTCTCACTGAGACTCATGAGTGCCTTAAAATGGGCCTTCCCTCATGTTATTGGTTACCATTGGGTCTCGGCTTTCAGACATGAGACTCAAAGATGTGGTGGTGCTCATGGATCTAGTTGGGTGGTTAGCTTCATTTGTAATTGCCACCAGTCCAAGATTTCATTGCTTCTGATGAGCACTCTAGATGGATGTGGATATGACTCCAGATAGGACAACACCCACTTCCTGATATCTTTTTTGGAGTTTGTTACTTACCCCACTCTCATCATC
This sequence comes from Torreya grandis, assembly GCA_037957365.1. Taxonomy (NCBI): domain Eukaryota; kingdom Viridiplantae; phylum Streptophyta; class Pinopsida; order Cupressales; family Taxaceae; genus Torreya; species Torreya grandis. The sequence goes on from JARHVA010000384.1 coordinate 5,294,014, forward strand.
TTTTGCTGTTCACACCGATTGTTTTTATCAATCCATATTTTTTTTGAAGTGAATATAGTGGCTGTCACAAGTTTTACCCATTTAATTAGTCCTTATGCGTCATACATTTTTTTTTTCTGGAGTATGCTATTTTGATTTTTCAAAAATACAAAACACGTTTCATTAATGTGTATTTCATGCATGTATACAGGCAGCTACACCTGACTTCAAATCATATCAGCAACAAGTTCTCAGCAACTCTGCTCATTTTGCACATGTATGACCTCTTTTCTGTTCTTTATTTCTGGCATTATCTTATGCATTAACATTTTCATATAAATGTTTACATTTGACACGGATGGCTGGAGAGGATGTCTTTGTTTTGGTTATTGCCAATTTCTTTCTTTATGTTAGTTTTATTGTTTTTAGGGGAGGTAAATCTCTTAGCTGTTTCAGCTAAAGCGAGTTTGCAAAACCACTTTTTGCTAGTTGTAACTGTGATTTATTTATTTATGCATGGTAGGTTAGAAAAAATTATGTTGAAAACTGTAGGCAAAGCAATATTTTAATCACTATATAGCAGATAACTGACAATATGAAACCATATGTTTACCCATGTTAATCACTATTCTATATGGGGTCATTGTACCCGTATCTCTTCAAAGGTGGGTGAATATTTGGATATCACTATTTCACGACAGTATATGCAAACAAATATATGTTTTATTATCATGAGAGCAAAGTAAAGCCACTGGAGGTTATGCCATGTGAGACAACTTGCTGGCATTTTTGACCTGACTAAAGCTGTTTGTCTTGGCAGAGCCTGACCAAAAGAGGGTATGAACTCGTTTCGGGTGGAACAGACAACCATTTGGTTCTTGTAAATTTAAAGACAAAGGTAAGCACATACATACATATATATATATATCTGATAAGATTGATTTTTTGAAATGTTAGAACCAACTACTAAAGTACACTTTGCCAACTATTCAGAATTCATAAACAAAGTCTGGATTTCCCGTTTAAGGCTGTAAGCTAATATTTTCAGTTTTATTGTTTATTTTCCCAAGTTTCTGCACTCAAAAGGGCTAACATTATAAAAATGAACTTTAATGATTTAACCTATTAATATTCTTTAGTTTATGAGTGTTTCTAGTTTTGTTAGATTTCTGCAGATAGTTTTAATTTTTAATCTTTCTGGGTTGACTAGGGTTGACCTTGTTTTTTAATAATCCTTTTCATGTAGTTCACACACTCTGTTACTGTAAAATCTCCTGTCTTGCAACTTGAAAGACAAAGCATAACAATACATGATTTGATATTTATGTGTGTGTGTGCATGCAATCCTGCTCAAGCAAAAATATTAATGCAATGATCAACTAGTATTATGAAATGCTCTTCAGACACCTGCACCTTGAGGGAATGGTGTTCAATGCCTCAGATAGTAGGTGGCATTCTGTGATCATATATACTTTACAAGGAAGTGACTCTCTTTGTGGCTCCAGGCCCTCACAAAACTAACACAAACACAATGACTTCACTTTGTGCCACCGAGCAGGTATCCAAAGAATATTATGAAATGCTTGTCCGACATCTGTACCTCTAGTCAAAGGTGTTTGACTCAGGTAGTAGGTGCCATTTTGTGATCGTAGATGCTTTACAAGGAAGCACCTCTCTTTATGGTTCCAGGGCCTCATAAAACTAACACAAACACATTGACTTCACTTTGTGCCTAAGAGCTTGTATCCAAAGAATATATTACCATGCTATTGGGGCACAGTCTCATCTGTCACCCATAACTGAATTATTTCCATTACCCAAAGCTCTTTATTACTCACCAAACCGTACATGCAACGAAGAAGGAAGACATATAGGACATTCATATATAAGAAAAGTAAAACTATGAATAAACAGACTGAGGAAGACATGTAAGCAAGGTTGAAAACCAATATACACGAATTTACTACCATCCTTGGACATATATATTATAGGGTTGCCAATACATATAGTACATAAAAAGTTGGTTTTACCACTAATGAAGGGAAATGTGACGAACATGCAGAAAACTTATTTCCATATATGCATTCCTCATCTAAACCTATTATACATAAATAAGCATTCCCCATCTAAAATTGAAATTTGTATTGCATATGTATTTATTCGCCTAGTACCCATAATCCATACTTGAGCGTTGCCCTAGGGTAAAGCCTTTTAGGCCCTAGCGTTGAAATGCATTTATTACAGCCATAGTTCATCATTATCAAAGACATTTCCTGGGAAAACCATTACCTATCCATGAATAATAATTTAACCATGAATACGAGGCATCATTCATGTGTAAAGACTATAAAAGCACATAAAAATAGAGAAGAGAAGGGGAATACAAATCTGACATGTATCTTCAACATATAATGCTGAAGAAAGCATTTTTCAAAATTGGTCAACTTTCTTTTTGAGCCAAGAACGACAGCCAGCCTACTACTGTATACATGTGCAAGTTGCACATTTCTCTAGTGCTGGTCTCCTGCATGTGGAAATTGCTTCATTCCGAATGCTACAACATTTTTATTACAACCCAAATTTGAGCGCCATCCTTTCTGCTTGAAAATACATGCAATGATGGTTTTTTAAAAATTTAATGGGTAAAATTCATACTTTCAATACATATTCAGCTAGAACCGTCACTGAGCAAGTTAAGATTCATCAAAGTTGACCCTGACCCAGTCTGAATTTTGTTATTAGTTGCCCTTTTCCTAACATCATAAAACTTTAACAAGATGCATGAATTTGAAATATGATACCCCAAATCATCTGAAAACCTTCTCAGAACTAAGTTGCCATCCTTCCTACACACACACACAGAGCCACACCCTCATGCACACACACCCACGCAGGAATCCACACACACATGCACACAGTGCACAAGCAGTCACTCGTGTGAGTGTGCATGCACACTCACACACCCATGAAACTGAATTCCAACTATCCCAGTTGATCGAATCACTTCAATCATTTGAAAACCGTTGAAGAATATTTTTGAATCTGCTTGTTCAAGCTGTCTTTTTGCATTTTAAATTTTAATTCCAAAATGATTTTGTATCTCCCCATGATCAGTCATCTGAAACTCAACTGCCAACTTTGTTTTGAATTCATTCAACAAGAACAAATATTTGCACAAAACAATAATATCATTTGTGTATACGCCAAAATGAGAAGTCATACCCTAAGACCATAGTCACTTGGAGAGGGAAGGCATCTTTGGTATGGGAGACGGACACCATTTTTAAAAAAACATGGTAGAGGGTACTCAGAGATGGCAAAACACAAAAAATAAATCTATATATATATCTTAATTTTAGTGTTAATATTACATAATATCATATAGTTTATTACCACAAGCTACTACCATGGAGTACCCCTCTATCAATTGATAAAATTTCTGTGTGCAGACATCTTAATCCTCCTTATTGTTTTCTATTCTTACCAGTACCACTTTGACTTTTTTGTTTTTTTTAAACAGAAATAACCATCAATTTTCATGCAAAAGTGATATATATATATATATATATATCAGAATTTTAGTGTTAATGTTACATTATAACATATAGTTTTACCACATGCTACTACTATGGAGTACCCCTATCAATTGATAAAATTTCTGTGCACATGCCACAAACATCTTAATCCTCATTGTTTTCTATTCTTACCAGTACCACTAAGGCTTTGATAAGATTTTTTTTGGTTACAGAAATAACTGTCAATTTTCATGCAAAAGTTAGACAATTACGTGTTTATTAGTGCTTTTTTATTTAGTTCTTTTAACTCTTGTCAACTAGTTATTACTTATTAGCCCTTGAGGAAAAATCAATGTACTCTATATGATATATCTAAAAAACTTCTATGGGAAGTTTCCCAATGTTCAAGGACACTTTATGGGAGATGGAGGGAGTCGAGACACTACGAAATGTCAGCTGACGTCTGCCAATTTTTTTCCTCGAGTGCTAATAACTGGTTGACAAGAGTTAAAAGAACTAAAGAAAAAACAATAATAAACATGCAGTTATCTAACTTTTGCATGAAAATTGAAGCTTATCTGTAACATTTTTTTTCTAAATCAAAGCCAAAGTGGTACAAGTAAGAACAGAAAACAATAAGAAGGATTAAGATGTCTGCACATAGAAATTCTATCAATTGTTAGAGGGGTACTCCATGGTAGTAGCTTGTGGTAACAAACTATATGATTACTGTAACATTAACATTAAAATTTTCAAGATTTTAGTATTAATGGTTACATTATATCATATAGTTTATTATCACCAACTACTACCATGGAGTACCTCTCTATAAAATTTTTTAGTGTTAATGTTACATTATATCATATAGTTTATTACTACAAGCTACTACCATGGAGTACCCCTCTATCAATTGATAAAATTTCTGCACGCAGACATCTTAATCCTTCTTATTGTTTTCTATTCTTATCGGTACCTGTTGTCAACCTGGAGCTGCGCCCTGATTTGAAGACATGCACGAAATGGCCAGTCCTCTATCCCGCTGAAACAATGGGATCTTCTCATGAGGGTGGATGCCTCAACGGTGAGAAGAACCTCCAGAGAACGCTGGTTCCTGTATGATGTATCAATTAGGATCTCTACTCTATGTTGTGGACTACTGTGGAAAAGGGAGAAGGAAAACTAAAGGGGAAATCCTACCTAAAGGGGGTGATACACCAGAATTTTGATCCACTCAACTTGGAACCTTGAACACTGAACGAACAAGGGAAAAAGAAGACTTGTGATTTCAATCAATCACTTATGCATAAATATTTCATGAAGAGGTTCGATCCAATGACCAAAACCTGAGGGAAAATGATGGAGAGAGGTTTGATAAATGATATTTTGCAGCCACTTAAAAATCCACTTACAGCTTTAGCAAAAGACATATAGAACACTTTAACATGACCTGCACAAGGATAATCTAGCAACTAGGTATGAACCAAAATTTGGAAAGGGAGAGAAATCTACCACTTATGCAAATTCCTGAATGAAATATACACTATGCCAACACTTGAAATTTGAAAGTACAGTCCTATTGATCGAAGAGGTTACACAACTCACCAATGGCAGAGTCTGGTCTAACCAAGAGAGATTGGATTCTTTTCAAACAAGGTTGAAAGCCAATTTATAGAAAAATTACAAGAGCCAAAGATTGGCGTTGAAAATCTGAAGAGAAGGATTAACTTCGGTTAACTCAAGGCTGACTGGGCCTTCAAATAAAATATATTTTCTCCTTGTCTTTGCATGAAGCTTCTTGCGCTTGAGGAAGTGAACTCGTCTTTGCTATGAACTGCCCACCTCTCTTTGCATGGAAATCCACGCCAATATTAATTTTAGAACTCTACGTGAGCTGCTTGATGCCGAATTGGAATGTTTGAAACGCTGAGTTGGACGAAGAGATTATTCTCCTTCGCATGGAAAGCTCCTAGTGGATGTGGCGTTTTAACAATTAGTCAACTCTAAATCTGGAACAGTCAACTCGTCATTCGAATTCACAACTCCGGTTGGAGCTGAGTTGGACCCTTAGATGCGTGAGATGATCTTGAGACGAGCAAGACTTCAATAACCAGTCAACTGAAGCTTTGACCGTTTGAAAATAGCTCCCGCTTGCATGTATTTTACCCTGCTATGGTCTGCCTATACCTGTCTATTTCTGGTGGGATTCTATATTCGGATGTATTTGTCTATATTTCTTCCGTTTGGCCTTTTCTTAACTTCCCGTCGCTTAATCTGAGGTCAACTTCCCATGATTTTAATCTTTTCGAAATTCCGGCTTTACCTTTGTTTCAACGGTTACTTCCCGCGGTCAAAATTTGACGTCTTGCGGGACATCACCCTTAGTCTTCTTATTTCCTTCGGAATTCTCTTCTCTGCAATTTCCTTCGAACTTCTTTTCATCTCCTTGGATTTCTGTCTCGTCATTTTTCTGCGGACGAAATGTCTGCAAGAATTATCTCGGTCCCCTGGCCTTCGGAATTCCTATTTTTCTCGGGTTTATGTCTGCGGCCCTTTCTCCGAATTTCTTAGGACTTTTTGTCCGAAGGAATTCCTTTGGACAAAAGTCCGAGGTCTCTTTTTGCTTTGCCTTCACTTGTTTTTTCTGCAGGCTTTCTTATCTTCCGAATTTCTTCGGACTTTTTGTCCGAAGGAATTCCTTCGGACAAAAGTCCGAAGAAATTATGTCCTTTGCCTTTCAACTTTTTTCCAAACCCTTCGGATTTTTTTGCCATCGGCTTTTCCTATGGGCCTCTTCCTGTGTATTCCGAATTCCTTCGGACTTTTTGTTCGAAGGAATTCCCTCGGACAAAAAGTCCGAAGGATATCTTTGTGCCTTTGCTCGTCAAAATGTGCCCTTCAGCCTTTTCACTATGGTCCTGTCGCCGACCAAGTGCCCTCCGTAAGGGCTAGTAGCTCTCCCTTTTTGCCCTTCGGAAAAATTGGAGGACACTCGGGTTATTTTCCAGTGTTCCAAATCTGCTCCTGTGCCTTCCCGAAGGGTAGGTGCCGTTCGGAAAAAATGAAAATGACCCTTTCGAAGGGTCTTGGGTGGACTTTTGGATTTTTCATAAGTATTCCTTCGGACTTTTGTCCGAAGGAATTACTTCCTTTTGCCTTATGCGTTTTGTTGATTTGTTATTCCCTTGTTTAATGAACCATTCCTTCGAACAAAAGTCCGAAGGAATTCATCCTTTTGTAGCAAAGGCCCTTACCAAAAACAATTTATTCTTCTTCCCTTGGCTAGAGACGTGAACTTTCTAAATGGCAAAAGACAATCCGACTTGTGGAAGAATTGTCAACAGTACCACTGTGGCTTTGATAAGATTTTTTTTTTTTTGGTTACAGAAATAACCTTCAATTTTCATGCAAAAGTTAGACAACTGCATGTTTATTATTGATTTTTCTTTAGTTATTTTAAGTCTTGTCAATCGTTTATAAGAACTTGAGGAGAAAATCAATGTACTTTATATGATATATCTAAGAAACTGATATAGGAAGTTTCCCAATGTTTGAGGGACGCTTTCCGAGAGACATAGAGAGTTGAGACACTAAAAAACGTCAGCTGAAGTCTGCTAATGTCTGGAGACGTTCCCATATGTGTCTCCAAGACTGGGACATGTTTCGGTAGTGGAGACAGAGATGCATTTCCAATAATGAAGATGAGTGGCAGGTGCCAGGGTATGAGTCTCTGTGTAACTATGCTAAGATGTGATGTGCGACTAAATCCACATTTGAAAGTGGAAACTTTTAAGCTCATATTTGATATACAAATGTAAATTAACATCTGAGTGTTGTACTCATCAAGCTTATTTGCAAAACCATCGATCTTTTGGTATTGAGCTCTAAAATACTTTCAATCTATTTAGATCCATTTGCAAGCTGCAAACCAAATTCATTTTTTCCTGGTTATGCTTTCGGGTATTACGTGGTAACATCCTCTAGCTCTCCACTGAGAGTACCTGTCTCTACATCAGGGTGATGCACATGCAGATATTGCACAGAAACCGATCCAAATCAAACCTTATTGAGGACATGCACACTGCCAATGAGAAGGTTTTAGTATAATCGATTCCAATCTGATTACCTTTTCCAAAAGTGTGCTTCGTACTGATCATTTCAACCATCCAAATTATGCTTGAGCTTGAATACCCAATGGAATCCAGTTGTTCCTCACTGCAAGCAATATTATGAGCTTCCAAGTCTCTTTCTTAGAGATTCATATTCAGGTCCTGTTGTGCATTTCCATTCCTTCACCCTTTCTGCCTCAAGTACGTCGCCAACATATTCATGTTGATTCCTTTGCAAGCATTGGATGGGAATCAAGAAACATTTGTGATAGCCTCTAGTCCCTTCATTGATCTTTAAGAGCCGGTCATTCAGGAATAGTCTCCAACTGTTCTGGTTCTAGCGGTCCAGGATGAACTCTCTCCATTGTCTTATCCTTCTTATGATCAATAGGTGCTTCCAACTCACATTCATGTGGATGCTAAATCTCCACATCTATGTCGATGCATCAAGATGAAAAAACATCAACATTATCAAGCCCAAGTTTGAATATTGGAGCTTGTTTTTCTATAGAAGGTTCCATGTTCAAACCTCCCAATTTCTTTGACAACACTAAATTCTCATCAGAAAATCATATCCCTACTACTGTAAACCTTCCACTTCACAAGAATATAAATTTTGTAGATTTCCGTATCTTGATTATATCATATCATGAAGCATTTCCCACTTATTATTTTGCTTTTTCCACTTCTCGTCATATATATATTCGAACAACTTTAGATGTTGAATGTTGGGATCCATAGGGATTTTGTAATGAAATTATTTTACCGCTACAGTAGAATCACAACAATAGATTACCATATGATTGAAATAAGAGCAAAATAATGAAGAATATGACTAAGACACTTCGAGGGAACAATCTCCACAACCTTACAATAAGAATAGAATTAACAATATGATGATAAAATACTAACCACTACTTCTTACATATATATATACCCTAATTATGCTATGGAAACACCCTAGGTCGACCTTACTACTAATATGAAGCTATAGAAATGATTATGTGATTTAATTCAAGGTTGTGATAGACACAAGTTGTCCACACATACCCCAATACACTCTATAAGCCGAGGGCATAGCCTCCTGTTTATCTGAAACAGAACAACGAAGATAACCCTCCAAGCACTTGCTGACCACCTTAGTTTGCCAATGAGATTGGGGATGAGAAGACAAGCTAAGAACCAGTTGGTTTCCAAAACATGAGAATAACTGAGTCAAAAAATTACAGGTTAAGATAGAATCACGATCACTTACTATGATCTTTGGGGTCCCATGGAGCTTCTTAATTGTATCCATAAATGTTGCTGCTACTGCACTTGCTACAAATAGATGTGATAATGCAAAAAAATGGACATATTTGGTGAGTGTATCCACAACAACCATGATGGCATTTTTCCTTTTAGATTTTGGCAGGCCTGTGATGAAATCCATGGAAACCTCCTCGCATATTTGGCTAGGAATAGATAGAGGTTGCAACAGATGTGGGGTCTTGATTGTCTCCCCTTTGTTTTGCTGACACTTCATACATTCAACCACAAATTTTTGGACTTCCCCTTTTAGCCCTTCCCAAAAGAAATCTTGATTGACTTTGATAAGTTTTCAAGAAGCCTTATTCCCCACCTACTGGAGAAAAGTATGAAGTTATGTAAGCACCTTACGCTTAAGGGTTGTAATTTTGCATAGGTACAACCAATCCTTGTACCAAAAAGCACCTTCTTTCCACACAAAATTATGTGACACGCTCGGATCTTGTTGTAACTTTTGAATAAGATCTTGTGTAACTACATCATTCTACTACTCTGATCTTGCTTTATCCACCCAGTTGTCCTATAATATGGACATGATGCACAACATTGCCTTTGTGGACTCATCCTTCCTAGATAGTGCATCAACCATGACATTCTCCTTTCTTTTCTTGTATACAATCTCAAACTCATATCCCAACATTTTAGTGATCCGTTTTTGTTGCTATTTTGATGACCACCTCTGTTCCGAGGTGTATTGTAAACTGTCATAATCTGGTTTCACTTTAAAGTATCTTTCCATCATATATGGTTGTCATTGTTTTACTTTGTGAAGGATGGGCATCATTTCCTTCTCATAAATAGGCTTAAGTAGATTCTTACCTTTGTGTTGGTGACTCTCAAATGCAATGGGTCATCCTTCTTGCATGAGCACCACTCCCATGCCATACCTTGAAGCATGACATTTCAAAATAAATGTTTTTGGTAAGCTCTTCACATATAATAATAGAATGAATCAAACACCATGTAGAACATAATGAAGATCAACACAACATTAGATATTTGTGGGCTAAGATGCCTTGATATGTATTATATTCAGAAATAGATAATTACCGTTAAGGTATGGCAATACCATACAATACTTCTTAAGGAATAACTCCACAAGATCTCCCAATATGGGAATACCAGTTTGAGGGGACAACCTCTAATATACTTCTCCTGAATAGAAGACTTTCCACTTACATGATATACTTCACAATGGTATTCATCTCTTTTATGTAGACCTTTATTATTAATAATGGACGGGTACACCCCAAATCCCAATGTAGGCTGACTCATTATCCAATGTGACTAATTCCACAAGTTACTCATTTGACCTATGTAACCAAGGGGATGTGTGCCACATGGCGACATCTCCATCAACCCATATACATTATAATATCATATCTCTAGGGACAATTTTTTTGGAGAAATCTAGAATAGCTAGAACTGGGGTGGGGAACATGACCTCCTGCTTTTCAAATGCCTTGGTGGTTGCTTCATTCCAATGGAAGGAGTCTAATAAGGTTGTAAGTGGTGCTGCTATGCTGCCATTATTTTTTACAAAACGACGGTAGTTACCTATGAGCCCCAAGAATCCTTGGAGTTTTTTTGAGGGTTTTAGGCACTTTCCATTTTACATAGCCTTGATCTTGTGAGGATCCACCTTGATAGCCTCATGAAACAATGACCCAAACACTTGACTTCCTTGACTCCAAAAGTGCAATTGGAAGGCTTGGCATAAATCTGGGGTTTTTCAAGAATATACGATTCTTGTTTCACATGATGCAAGTGTTCGCCCCCTTGGTTTATTGTATATAAAAATATTATCAAAGAACACTAAGACAAATTTAGGTAGAAATGGCCGAAAAACAGAGTTCATCAAACTCTGAAATGTAGATGGTGCATTAGTGAGGCCAAAAGGTATCACCAAAAATTCACAATGGCTTTCATGGGTTCTAAAAGATGTCTTATGAATATCCTCATCTTTAATTTGGATTTGATGATACCCAAAACGACGATTGAGTTTTGTAAAATAAATAACACCATGTAATTTATCTAGCAAATAATCAATTACAGGAATAGGGAACTTATCTTTGATGGTGTACTTTTTGAGTTCTTTTTAGTCAGGACACATGCACCAGTTGTCATCCTTCTTAAGCACCATCATCACTGGAGAGAAATAAACACTCTGACTATGATGGATAATCCCTACTTCCAGCATCTTCCATACCATCTTCTCAATCTCACTGTTTTGGACATATGGGTCCCTGTAAGACTTGATGTTTGGTGGTTGGCACCTCTAGTTGAATGGCATGATCATGATCCCTTTGGGAGGAAGTCCTATGGCACATCACTGAAAACTACTGAGTGCTCCTCCATAATAACCTGTAGATCTGCCGGTGTAGATTCCTTTGGTGGTTGTGCCTCTATTGAAAATAGTTGAGCCACAAATCCATCCACTCCCTTTTTTAGAATCTTATGTATCTTGTGAGAACTCACCAATTTTGGGGACTTTGCATGTAAGCAATGCAGTTCAAAATTTCTGCCCTCAAAATGGTAACACATGAATAGCTCTTGTAAATTCATTTCAATTGTCCCTGAGGTAGTTAGCCCTTGGACACCCAACACAGTGTCAGCTCCACCCATAAGAATGAAAAACATAGGGCTATTCAAGAAATATTCTCCCATGGAGAGTTTAATACTATGAAATTTCCAGGAACAACTGACTATGCCACTATTTTCAATCATGACTTGAAACTCTAGAGTTGGATAGACAATATAGTTCAAGTGCATAGCCATTTTATTGTTACTAAAGTTGTGAGTATTGCTCAAGTCAATCAATACTATCACCTTTTTTTTCAGAATGCCCACTACCTTGAGGGTTCATGGAATGCTAATGCCTGAAAGTGCATGCAATAAATAGTTGGTTGGGCTTCTTCTGATTCTTCCATTGGCTCATCATGAGCCTCTCATGCTACGTCTTCATCCTTTTCTTTTTCATTGGCAACTTCAATGTAGAAAAACTTATTTTCCGCACAATTATGTTCTCGACTATACTTGGTATCACTATTAAAACATAACCCTTTTGCCCTCTTCTCTTCAATTTGTTGAGGAGTTAGTTCAATATGCTAAGGAAATGACAATGCAGGGGTGCTTCTATCTCTTATAGTTGTGAATGATTGCCTTTGGTGACTAGTGCCCTCTTCTTTGATCTACGTGCCATGATAATAGCCTTAGATATAAAATTCAGATTAAACATGCAAACCTTGTTTTGGATGTGATCCTTGAGCTCGCGAAGAAACACATTCAAATTTTCATCTGTGATTGTCTCCACTCGCAAGGATAGACTTTGGAACTAGAATATAATACCTGACATATTTTGTTTGGCTCAGTTTTGCTAACTCGTTGAAGTAATTCTTTGTCACACTATTGCGATAGTGCAATTGTAATTATCAACAAAAAATGACCAATCGACATTGAGACCCTTCTTTTTGAGCACAAAGCCATCGATACCAAATGAGTTGCTCAGGTTCCAAATATAAATATGCCATTACCACCTTTTGTCCACATGGGATTTGTTGTACATAAAAAATGTTCTCTAGTTGGTTGATCCAAGTGACTGAATCCTTCCTATCTAATTTATGCATTTCCATTTTTTATATCATGTTTTACGACCCGAAATGGGAATTAGCCGAAGGCAGAGGTTGTGTTGTATTTGGGTTTGCATTGAGTTGGCTATAAGATCCACATTGGCTGGACTGCACATTAGTGAATTGTGGCTGATCTTGTGGATTTAGTTGCAAATTCAAAATTTTATTGAGTCTTTGTTCGAGCTCATCCAATCAGTGATTGATTTTTGCCATATCACTGTTGTTTTTCACACTATACTCAAGCTAACTCACCTTGTAATTTGTCAAAGAAACCTATAGAATGAAAGATCCATCGATTCTCGTTTCTAATTCCGTCTCCTCTTTGTTAAGAGTTTTCGTGGAGTTTTGGAACCCTTGCTTCTGCCTCTAGTGTGCAGTCCTTCCATACAATGGCTTAACAATTCTAGAATTTTATTTTCACCTTTGACCAAACTGTGAGCAAACGGTTTCTGACATAGGTCAGCCTCAAATCCAACAATACAAATAATAGACCCCGACTAGAATTTTGCAAGCTTTCCGAAAAAATAAAGTAGAAAAATTCCTAAAATTGCAGCCTATAGAGCAAATTTAGGGAAAACCCTAAAATCACAATAAATTGTTACAAAATAATCATAAAACCCTATTTTTTTTTGCTGTAGCTTTCTTGAATGATTCTCCAACATCAGTAAAAAACTACAGAAAAATTTGCAACGGTTTGTGAGATATAGACATAGTAATACCACTTGTAATGAAATCACTACACCACTAAAGTAGAATCACATCAGCAGATCAGAATTTGATTGAAATAAACGTAGAATAATAAAGAATATGACTAAGCCATTTCGAGGGGACAACCTCCACAACTTCACAATAAGAATAAAATTTGCAATATGATGATAAAATACTAACCACTACCTCCTATATAAACCCAAATTATGCTATGGAAAGACCCTAGGCGGACCCTACTACTAATATGAAGCTCACAAAATGATAATACAACTCAGTTAAAGATTATGATAGCCACAAGTTGGGCACACATATCCCAATACACTATAGGCTATGGGCGTAGTAGATTTATCAACTGCAACGTTGTTGTGGACAACCAATCCTTCACATGTTGTTGTTGCAACCCCGTTCACCCAAAATTGATAGGTCAATCTAGCAGTGTTCAGCATGCAACTGACACTCCCCACCAATGTCCCATTTTCTTTTCTGCTACAACATTTTGTTGCAGTGGAGGGTGCTGTGAATTCAAGTTTGATGCTGTCATGTTAAAACAATGCCTTGGCGTATTCACCACCATTATCACACCTCAGCCTTTTGAGTAGTGTTCCAGTCTTTGTTTCAGCAAAGATTATAAATATTTTGAAAAGTTACTCTGTGTCCGAGTTATTCCTTAATAAAATAGCAAATCTCTTCCTTGAAAAATCATAAATGACCGAATAAATACCATGCAGTTGCACCATTGTGTGACAATGCTTGCATTAATCCAAAAATTTCTGAATGGACTAGCTCTAACTGTTCAGCAGCTGCATTGAATCTTTTCATTTGGGAAAGGAAAGCAATATAGTTTCCTAAAGATCCATCCTTCAGAAATGTCAAGTGAAACAGGTATTTTCAGCTCGAGAACTTCAACCAGCTGTTCCCTCAAAGTCTGCAAAGACTGCACATCGAGATGCCCAAATTTATGATGGTAAAAGACTACATAGTTACAGCACATCCAAACTTTACGATGGTTCATTACTGATTGCCATCTATGAAGCCAGAATGTTCGACTTTAGGGCTGTTGAGGCCAACAGGGTAGTTCCTTTTTCCTTAGGTGGGAATGGATGGATTGATGCATCAAGGATACAAAAATTTAACTACAATCAGTGTGGAGTCAATCAATGGATTTTTTAATCCTTTGAGTTTAACTTTCTCATCTTGCAGCTTTCACAGCGATTTATGGACTATGTTTGTAAAACAACCCTCCTAAGCATATAGCATATGTTGACCCCCTTAACTCACATAGCTCTGTTTTTGTTTCTTTGATTTAAGGGAGTTGATGGATCCAGGGTTGAAAGGGTGTTGGAATTGGTTCATATTGCAGCCAATAAAAACACAGTTCCTGGAGATGTTTCGGCAATGGTTCCTGGTGGAATTCGAATGGGTAATGATTTCTATCTTTTAAATTGAACCTCAGTACTTTTTCCTGTATGTTCCCTCTTTCCATAGTATATTTGTTTCTTCAGGCAGTTTACATAGACATAAAAGAATTTGAAACAGGATAGAAGAAGAATAGAAAGGATCCAGGCCAGGGGAAACTTTTAATAGGTCACTGTCACAAATTAATTATATAAGCCACTAAACAAGTATTTATTTTGTCAGTTAATCGAGATCAGGATTCTCATGATTTGTTATCTGTAGTACATTATGCCGAGTTCGTTTCTCCTCCCACTAAAAATATTTTCTGTACTATTCGATGTTATAAAGGTACCCCAGCTCTAACCTCGAGAGGTTTCACAGAGGATGATTTTGCGAAAGTTGCAGAGTTTTTTGATCATGCAGTTCAATTAGCCATCAAGATCAAATCTGAGACAACAGGTGGGAAATATCAGCTTAGCCACTTTTTCTATTTTATTTACCTATATAGGTGGTGAATTTTTATAAGATTTAAAAAAAAAAAAAAAATTGAACGAAAAGCACTTTCTAATAATCACACATAAAATACACTGCTAATGGTACAAAAAGAGTGGAATGGAATCACACCCCAAGAATAGACTTGTGGTTAATTATGAGAGACTTTGGTTCTACTTCCATATGTTTTTGGCCTTCTTTTTGTACCATATTAAATTCACATAAAATATGTAATGTCTCTTACATTTTAAAACTCAGGTACCAAGTTGAAGGATTTCAATGCTACAATTGAAAGCAATCCAGGCATACAGGCCGCCATAAAGGATCTCCGACATCAAGTTGAGGCATATGCAAAGCAATTCCCCACAATTGGATTCGAAAAATCTTCCATGAAATATAAGGAATGATAATATCTGTGGAAAAACTATGCCCAGAGTTGGTTTTCATGGTTTAGAAGGCTTAAATGTCAGGGTTTGTTGGAGTTAAGCCCCTGATCTGTATCTCGTGGACTCCTTATGCTATAATTTTATCTTGCGTTTAAATTAGTCTGTTCTATAAAACAAGGTTTCACTTTTTATATTTAGTGGTGATGCACTCAAAAAGAATATTTACAGGCATAAAGAGTGGCTAGTAATGGAGCTTGACCCAATATGTGATATAGTAGATGATCACACAATACCTAATAATTGTCAATAGTTTTTGTAATATTGTTTTATGAAAAAATGATTTTACATCAAAATGCAATACATTATTGGTACACCATGTAATTAAGCTTAATAGGTATAAAACAATAAAACTTGATTCAATTACTAATTAAAATTCCAGCATCATAGTTGACAAGAGGGGGGCTTGGATGAGTATCTCATTTTCGTGTAAATTTGGAAATAATTGTCACAGTTTGACAAGAAGACCATGGTTTTTAGGGCAAGACAATTAGAACAAAGAAAACTCGTAACACCCTGAGCACCTCACCAAAATTGTATAGATGTTTCTGGTAAGTGAAATAGTATAATGTACGTTTTTGGTTGACAATAGATAGGTAGAAAATGATTTGACGATTGTGATTGTTAGGTTTGGGGCTCTGAAAATATTGCTTGCCCTTTATAAATTTCATGCATATCCTTTGGAAATTGATTTTCTTCTTCAAACCCTAATAGGGTAGTTTAACTTGCAGAAGATGATGAAAAGATTTGTTTTGGGGCTTGAGCTCAAGTTTAGCAAGGGTTTAAAGTATCGAGTACTTATTAGGCCCTTCAAAGGCATACAATATCGAGGAAACATGCCAACAAAAATGTAATTCAACTAGACTGTCTAGTGCAATGCAATATTTATATACTATGACTTGCAACACTACAATGAAAGCTTGATTTCTTTTAGAATGCAGTTGTAAATGCTAGATGCTCTTCACATTTCCTTAGATTCTTGAGTGCACTCTCTAAATACTTGTACTTATTCATACCCTAGATGTCCTAAATGTAGTAAATGGCCCTCTTGAATCCTATTGGTGTGCAAACTGATACACAATGGGCGAAAAATCCAACAAGATGAGACCATGAGATAGGGGGGAAATAGAGAGCAAAGAGAGAAGAAAGGGTTCTCACATGATATTAGAGACCTAGAGTACCAAAAAACACACCAATAGAGCCTAATTTGGGTCAATAAGCAAAAAGTGCACGGGTATATTAGAATAATGCAATTTTAAAACTAATAAATACACAAAGACCATTTTTAGATGTCTACATAATGTCCCAATTCGATATTGTGTATGTGTATATATATCGAATTAAATCATGTAAAGAGTGTATACAAAATTATGTGGCCTTGAAGCTCCCGTGACAACTCCAATGCTTGTGTAAAACCTACAAGCATATTTATTTGTAGATAAGTGCCCAATCAACTATTTGCTGAAATCTAGAAAGGCCAAACTGAAAATGATACACTTAGTTTTGTTGGAAGTTTGAGGGCACCCACGTATGAGTTCCATGAGCCTCCAAATATGTGAATGAAGATATGCAAATGCCCTAGTGGATTTTTGTGCCTATGAACCTATGCTAAATATTGCAAAAACATTATTCTCTTTTCTACTCACACTAGTCAACTTTGAATAATAATAAATGTTAGAATATCTAAAGTACTAAAATTAGTGTAATAGTGAAATCATATCTAAGTACAAGCATGCCATGTCTCAGAGTCAGATCAACCAAACCATCTCAGATTATGTCTTGTTGTCATCGGGAATTGAAGGGACATATTCAGTGTATGTTGGGCCTTCAATCCCCATTATCATGTATAATTCTATTTTCACAAACTTCAGTAGTAGTCAAGAATACGAAGGTAAATAAATATGGACCATGGTTTCACCCTTGAGATTCAGGGGGAACAAACAACAACGATGACTGGATTGCAAGAAAATAAACTAAAAAGATTGCCCTTGTGAGGCAATAACATAGGTAAATAGATAATATATGCGAAATAAAATGACAGCATGGCGAATCTCAAAGTCAAACATGTGCTAATGTTATTCTATAACATCATGAGTGTTCATATCATTAGGAAATAACATATATTTGGGAACTTGGTAAATGATTAAGGTAATAATCACGAGTGTTCGTATCATGAGGAAATAACATATATTTGGGAACTTGGTAAATGATTAAGGTAATAGTAAGTGGAGTACATGGAAATTTTAAGCTTTTGCGCCAAACTATATAAATTAAAAGTGAAAGTGAAATTAGAAACTTACCTCCGTTTTTACCTCTCACCTTTTGTATTTGGAGTTTTAGGAGAATACTATCATGGGTGAACGAGGATTTGAATCGCATAGACTAGAGTGAGTTTGATCTATTGCCATCCCAATCGATCACGTGCCCTTGGTGACTACTTTAAAACTTTTTTTTCCCCTCATTCACTAAAAATGTAAAAAAATAAAAAAATAAGAAATGTTTACCCTAATTTTGGTTTTATAAAAAGTAGAAAATAAACAATTGCAATTAAATATATCTAACCATACAAAAATGAAAGTAGACAATTCAGATCTATCTAAGAGGCTCTCAAATCAAACAAGACAAAACGATAAATGAAATAGGCTATCCACACTAAATACAAAGTTAAAAAATGATCACACCTTGTAACATAAATACGAGATTCTGAATCTGGAATATGACTATATAGTTTCACTTTGTATTTCTCTTGAACTCTATTTTGATCTCTAGATCCCCTAGGCAGACTCGTGCTCTATGTGATTTCACCGTGATTCAATTCACACTGCATAGATTCATGTTATCAGTTTTGTCTCCGTTTCGCCAAGTCTATCCTGTGCAAGGTTGTGAACCCTACTTTGTCTGTCATTGGTTCGCTCCCTATTTTCTAATCTTCATGTACCTTTGATTTCCTAACTTGCTGGAAAAAATGTGTTGAATTGCTAATTGCTCCTCCTTGACCTAGCTTGACACTTAAACAAACAATGGGTGATGGACTCAGGGAACTATCAAAGTGATGTGTTAAACTATGTATCCCTTCCCTAGAAGTGATGATACAACTTCAACTTAATACCTTAATTTGATACAAGAGGATGATGACAGACCAAGATAAACAACTCCATCACAAGTGTGTAAGATATGACTTACTTAAGCTCAACTTGAAGTAGGAGGAATGATGATATTTGAAGCTTGGCTTTGCTTTAGGTTTTGACATTTGTTTTCCTTTGTGTGTCCCCCCAGAAATGGCTTAAGATGACTTGTATATATAGGGTGTTCTAGGACAAGTTAGGTATGTTAGTGGACATTTGAAATGACAAGAAATGAAGTTAAAGGCACAAGATCAATGACAACGGGCAAATGGATCAGACTCGTACACAACACGAGTCTTCCTAGGGTGGGTGCGAGTCTGACCTAGAATGAACAAAGGTTGAGACCTCAATGAGGATCATGATAACAAATGAGACTTAGTCCAAGGATAAAAATAGATAGATTCTAAAAAATGTTAGATGCGCTTTTAAAAGTCAAGGGTTAAATGGAGACCAATGTGGGGTTGGAGAAGTTTTAAAAGTACGTAAATATACACAAGTATTCCAAAATATGATAAATTGGGGAAAATGCACCATGGAAAAGGGTTTTGTACCAAATTTAAATGTCTACATAATGCCCCTAATATAATGTGCATATGTGAGTGAGATATATGTGTGTCAAAGTATAAATATAAATAATTTGAGTCACATACCTTCACTTACCTAGGGAAGAGTGGAGGGTTTTTGATGCATACTTGAGCTAAGCTCTCATTCATATGATTTTTTGATGTATTTGATACATGGGTCGATTTCTATAGGTAGTTATTGCTCAAGATAGATATTTTGAATTTTGAAAATTTTAGGAATTTGAATTTGAAAAAAGAACATAGGAATGAATACACTTAGTTGGTATTTGCCCCAAATTTTGTAAAAAAATATTTATGAAATTAGACTTTTGATCGGTGTTTGAAACATAGCCAACACTTATTTAGGGGTCACTAGGGCCCAATCCACTTCTTAATCAGAAGTAAATTTTTATTGTTTAAGTTCGATGAGGTTTGCTCAAATTTATAAAATTAAAAAAAATGAATCTGATATATGCCCCCCTTTTGAGGTGAGAGATGAAGACATGCTATGCTACAATCACTAATCTAAAAATATAATATTAAGTGCATAATATGTTAAGAAAATAATATAGTCAAAGCATCAAATCTTGAAACGTATATATTGAATTTGAAAATAACCGTTACCAATGTATTTTTTTTTAATGAATGAATTGGCATCTAGTCATGCCCAATAGTATCATGCATAAGTGTCATTTAACACATGAAATATAGTATCACATCAATCAAAATGCAAAAGGGTTCGATGCCCTTGAAGGAAAAACAAGATGGGAATACATATAAAATGTGATATATTATTCCCCTAGTTAGACTGGATATAACATTGAGAACAAACATAAGTATTATGCCCCTAGGATGCTGACCTTTGGATCATATCCAAATTTAGAGAACATGTTTGTAGTCAATAAACACCCCTCTCGATGTTGGAGGACTAATATTTCTTCCTTTCATTTTCTTTCTTCTTTCTTTGCCTCCTTAGGCTGGCTGATTTGTATCTTCTCAGGGAACTTCCTAGTCTATTTTTTGGGGCCCTCTTGCCTATTTGTTATCTTTGATTTTTGGTGATTTTGCTCTCCTTGTTTGGGTCTAGGGCTTCTTTGGTCTCATCCCTTTGAGCCTTTCTCTATTGGGGCGATCCTTCATCCTTTCTTTCTCCTTTGTCCTTTTGGAATGCTTCTGGCAGATACTAATTGTAATTTCATCCTTTTAATATGAAGTTATGATTTTTTTTCGGAGGAAAAAAATATATCATGCCCCCATAGATGCGTGGTAGAGACCATGAAAACACAAGCACCAAACAAGTATATCACAATATATATGCATGATAGAAATCATGACACCAACCACAGTGTAGTAATATGCATGATGAACACCATGGTTATGAGCAATGAATAAAGCAATGCACCACACAAGTTAGTGACCACACCCAAGTCAGTGACTAGACAAGTTAGTGAGACAACACACAAGGATGAGATTCACAAGACATGACGACAAAACGATCCCCAATGAATAAAGACACACAAACAAACAAACACATGCACAAAAAAACAAGCATTCACACACAATAGCCTATGCAATCATGTAAAAATCACAATGAAGATATTCATGTAATATATAAAATCTGGGTACTAGCATAAGATATAATAACCAAGTAGTATAGCTCAATATGATAAATGATAAGCAAGGAAAAATATCATTTTGTAAAATATGCTATATGACAACGTCCCCAAAATAGGACATGTTTTCCATGAAAATGCTCCCCCAAGATATAGGCAAATAATGTGTAGTCCAATATCATGTAACCTGTAAATCTACATAGCACGCACTCATGAAATATGATTAAAAACATGTATAAATCATGTGTATGAAAACCTTTAGTATAGGTGAATATGTAAATGTTTTTGATTTTTTTTGTATTTTGTAATGTTTTTTATAGATCTTTCCCCTTGATGGACAATTGTATAAATCATGCATATATCAAGTATGATGAACATAATGTGATAAGGTGCAAAATGATGTGTAGGGCATAATGACCCATCAATGTAATAATGCAAGACACACATATAATATAACCTCCAATCGTAAGATAATAACAATGTGTCATGATCACATGATATGGATGAATATGTGGCCAGATCCATAAATGAATACATCATATAGTGAGTATGAAGACTCACTTGGGGAAACAACAACCCCCCCAATGTATGATAAATTAAGAGTAGAAAGATATGGCAATGAATGTACTATGAGTGATAGTCTATCATGTGTTAAGGCATACATAAAATCTAGGTTCAGAATAAACAATGTAGACTCATGAATAAAAGGGGGATGTTAGACTCCACACACATAATATGTCAATAAGAAACATTTGCCTATGATGCCTCCATAACGGACATGCGTATAGATATGATAAATAGGAACAAGTGTGGGTATGCTGCCCCTATATGCCAAGATATGATTGTGTATGGATCCATGTTTTTTTTATATTAAAATGTGTAGAAGAAGATAGAGAACTAACACAAGAAGACATGAGGCCACACATGAAAAAATAGGATCCAAGCTCACAAACTAGAGGAATAAGACGAGGATGATTCTAAGAAACCCATGGTTTCCCTCAAATTTCAATGCATGATGTACTTGAAGGCCCCAATAAATGTGTTATCATCATCGTAAATCCAATGCAAGTGCTAAAAATGGGATCAACAATCAAACGGATAGAGCCAGTGAAACATAACAAGCAACATGAAACAAGTGGATAGAAGAATGTAAATGAAAACAAAAGGTAAGTGCTAATATATCAAATGAGGAAGATAGAAGAATACAATCAATCTCTAGGAGGAAGCCACATGTAAGGCATGCCATAGAAAAAATAATGCAATGTAAAAGACTATAGTACAATAAATATGTATCAATAAGGCCTAAATCTTAGTCATAAACATATGGATGGTATAATACCAAGGTGTAATATAAAAATAAATATTGATCACAAGGCAAGTGATATGAAATGCACTCATCAAAGTAAAAATGATATGCAATAAATGCATGTTGATATCCATGTAAAAAATAAAGATATGTATATTCCATGTAAGATAAAGTGCAAGCTATATGATATATGTAAAGTGGCTCTATATAGTAACTGGAAAAAATCTAGAAAGATGTCATTGTGTAATAATCGCTAGTGTATGAAATTCCCCCCATAAGTGAGATGTGAATGAGTCCATAACCATATATAACATGAATACCCTACATCTCACCCACTCAAAGCATACCATGAGAAACATATGTGACAAATATGAATTTATAAAAAACTCTAGTTTAGATAAAATAGACATGATATGCATTGTGTGACTAAGATAAAGGCAAATGAATTTTTGATTTTTTGTATTTTATGAATGCATTTGTATTTTTAAATTTATTTTTTATTTTTTTATTGTTTTGTAATTTTGATATTGCATGCACACAAGTAGCTATGCATAATGAATTATTAATTAAACATTATATGCATGTATGACTAGTATAGATGTATCACCCAAGGGTCAAACGTGGCATGCACTAAGTGAAGAAAGATTAGATCATAATTGATATAATCACAATAAATAATGAGGCATAAATCGATGTTTCCTTCAAAAATTATGTGTTATGGTCCATACATGTCATATGTTGTGTAACTCTAAATATGTGGCAAAACTCTCAAGTAGATGACTAGGTGCATTGAAAGCATATTAAAATAAAGCATTTAAACAAAAGTGTAGTACAAGGAAAATGTCACAAAATATATGCATTGAATCCCATGTCATGCCTTGTAATGCATTAATTTATGTAGTGAAGGTGGTTAGTATCCCCCCAGTATGCATCATCACAAATTAGATCATCATCATCATCATTGAGGTTTTGGTTGCATTGATATTGGTCATCATTATTAATGTTTTTTGATTTTGAAGTACCTTTAGGATGATGTTTTTCTTTTTAAATAGTGCCCTTTTCTAGGGAAGTTTGATTATGAAGCATGATTTTTCCTTGGTGAATTAACTTTTGAATCTTGTCTCTCAAAGTGATGCATCTTATTTTGAATGCCCCTTTTTCATATGATATGAACAAAAATATTTGCGTTTGTAAAATGTTAGCCTATGGTTTGAAAATATGTTGAACGTAGAAGGTGTATACACATAATATTTTAAAACTTTACCAATTACTTATACTTCCTCTTTTGCAAGAACCCCTCGAGTTTCAATTTCTTTAAGTGAATGCTTTAAGGGTACGCCGAAAAAAAGGTGGGCAGACCATTAGTGCTTCACAAGATTGTTGTTCCCTACACCACCATTTAAAACCAACACAAACCTCTCCTATACATTTTTTTAATCTATGACACCTCTCTTACACACTCCTCCAAGCAATTCATTGCCTCAAATAACCCCTACCTAAGCCAAAATCTCTTTTTGTTCATCCGTCGAACATAGTCAAATGGGCTGACTCTATTCTTAGAAATGAGCATGTTACGGGACTAAGCCATCCCAACCAACTTAGTCCAGGACGTAACTACTTTATTTATTAAAGGATAAGATCAATTGGTCTGATTGTGTTAACTAAAACTTTGAAAGGGTTTAGGGTTAGATCCAACTATATAAACACATCCTTTTTGCCATTTTCATTAGAGAGAGAGATAATCATTCATTTTCACATCTTTTTATCCACCATTCTACTTGAAGAGTAATTTTCTTAGGGTTCCACACTTCCTTTGGAGATAAAAATCTTGTCTTGTGGGAAAAGTCTTTTGGATGCATAGGATAAGTCGTGTAGCTTAGAGATGACCTATGTTTGTTATCTTTACGAACCACAACAACCTCTTACAAAAAACCATTGGCCAAGGGAGATATTGAGGCTCGACGGGTTCATCTTCAAGATAAGTATTCTTAACTCTTTTTCCTCTTCTATTAGTACATAGATTTGCATATGTTGACTTATGAATATGTTTATCTCTCCATGCATTATGATTACCTCTACATTGACTTGAGTAGAGTTTTTCTTTGCATGTTTGCCTTTATGTTTATTATCCCCCATTTATGCCACAAGTTTTGGTGAGCACCAGATTAGTTTTACTTTACTTTATTATTTACTTTGTTAGAAACCATAGGAACTAGCTAAGATTATTGTGTGGTACTGCTTGACTAGAGGTTTTGGAACCCTCGCTAGTGATATTGTATGATAAGACACCCCTTAATTAGGTCCAGTGGATCTATATTTGTCATGACCTTGATTGTCTAAATTTATCAATAAATGAAAGGGCTAGTGTGATTTATTTTCTTTGAGCTAGGATTGATTTTTAGATCAACTTCTCTTTCCCTTGTCATACATTCTGGTGAACCCGACATGAACTAACCCTTGCAGATTTTCTTTCACACATTCATTTATTATTTATTTCATTTTTACATTACTAGATGGAGCTATCGACTTTGTCTAACACTTTGTGTGCAGGTTTAACACAGTCATTTTGATCGACTATGTTTGATTTTGTGTAGGTCATTTTCAACCATAAATAACTGGATCAATCCCGTCGACATAGTTCACTTTTTCACATATAGGTTTCTAGATTCAGTGGACCCAGTCAAATCTGTTAGTAGATTAAAAATCTTCATCTAGATGGAATAGTATAAAAATAACAAATTCAACATCTTTAAAATCATCAGGGTCATTCTCACCAGCTAAGCCATTTATTTTCTTCATTACAATCCTATTTTTAACAGTTTTCAGTCTATAAAATTGTAACCCTACAATAAACTCAATCAACTGGATTGATCGAGTTTTGTAGTTTATTATTGTCTAGGAAACTAAGTCAACTCATTTGACTATGTTTTTCTGGCCCTTGCTTCAATACACAGAATCGACCCAATCATTTTTATTCTGTACTATTTACATACTCGATCGAATGAACTGACCTTGTACTCTTCAATCGAAGGAATTAACTCATATTTCTAGTAATTAAATCATATTTTATTTTGCTACCTACTTGCTTATAACAACACACAGACTAAATATGAAAGTTTATTTTATTAATTTAGTCACAATATTTTTATTTTAATCACGCACTTCCAAACCACCTAATATCAAAAAGCATTAAAAAAATCTACCCAAGGTCTACTTGAATTTCATCACCAAAGGGGAAGTCAACTCAATTTTTTAGCCGAGTATAAACATATGGTTGATGGTATATATTGATAAATCACTTGACACCCTTATTGCTACAAGATTGTGAAGTGAGGGGGTAGGCCCCAATACCAAGCTAATACCATCACCAATACAGATTCCTTTCAACTTTAACAACCTGAAACCATTCTCAGATTACTTTTCTAGTTCCTTTTTAAAATCCAACTCCCTATCACATTTATAAAATTATAATTTAAAACATCTAGGAATGACTGTATAAATTAGCATTTCTATTTTTATAGCTTGTTCTTTGATAATTGTATGTTGTATTGTAAAACTTGTATTGGACAACATTGGTACAAGGTTTGTGCTATGTGCTGTAATTGGATCGACTAGTTTGACCTAGTTTCTCATGTGTTTATTTCAAGTATTCTATAAATTAACACTAGGTCATCAAGAATTACCACTATCAAAACCTGTCTTTACCCTCATAACACAGTTGACCTGCTCGATTGTGTCTCCTAAAATTTAAATTTTCCCACATAACACTTTTGCTATGTTTGACCTCATCTATTACAGATTGCCCATTCTATTTCCCTACAACACATAGTCAACCTATTTGATTGTGTGCCTTCTAGACTTTTTCAGTTTAATCATCTACAATACACAGTCAACCTATTCAACTATGTCTCTTACAACCTGTCCTGTCTACTATCTTACAAGATAGTGTCGACTGGTTCGACCTAATATCCTACTAGTTGATCCTTATTTCTAACAAGTTTTTTGCTCCCTTCGATCATCATGATTTTATTGTTTGATGATAATTTAGAATTGAATCAAACAAACATGATGAGTTTCACCATTCCAAATAGGTTTCCAAGATAGATTTGGTGGTACCTACCACAAATCAAAGCAATGTCTGTGTTGCCACCCGCACTACCAACTATGGGTCTCCTCCTCAATCATCCTTGATACTTAACCCTTTGTTTTCAATAGAATATGAGCATGACCTTGAATACACAACTGAAATGATATTTTTCATCAACTAAAATACTTAACATAGAGGAAAAAATCCTACAACCATCTATAACCTCATAATGGGACCTCATATAGGAGAACCCCATTCACCTTTCCCTAGCTTCTCCCAAGGATTTGGGGCAAGCCCTTTCTTTTCATCCTAATCTTTACCCTCTCTCATGTCTCCTTCCCACACTATGATGTCATCCTCTATGTCTTCTTCTACCTCCATGCCAAGTATTTCTACAAATATGGTAGGTTTAACTTCTAGTGGGACTCTTCAAAATACCCACATCCATACCCATGCTACTAGTGCATCTCATGATACTAATGCTTCCAATGCTACTAGTGCATCTCATGTTACCAATGCTTCTCATGCCACTAGTGCAACATATGCAACTACCTCATCCCACACTCATAATGCATCTCAACCTATTAATACCTCACATAATGCTAATGCATCAAATGCAACATCCACTAGTTAAAATGTTACTCAACCCAATCAACTTTTATTATGAAGGCTTAACCAAATGCATACATTTCAAACCAATAATGCAAATTCAAAATCACCTAATACATATCCAAAATCAACCCCACCATGCTCAATGGAGAGTGTAAATTCCTAGTGCCCCCCAACTCCCTCTCAAGGATTCACATGGTAAACTCATACCATGACTTCCACTTATCAACAAAACTATCAAACATTTACAAAATGAACCTCTAGTACCTCAAATTTCTAACATTGACATAAGAGGTATCAATCCCACCATCACTTATAATGGATCTATGGATCCTACCTTGCATATAAAAATATTTGACAAACTTTACAAGGACTGGGTTAAGCTTAATACTTTTGCTGCCACTAAACTCTTAGCAAAAATGCTTTCCAGAGATGATTTAGATTGGTATAATCAAATAAAAACCCACTCTATTACTAGCCTATAAGTCTTGTCAATTCACTGGTCCAAAATTTCCAAACTAATGATCTTCCTAAAAATAACTTAGCTCATTATATCAATTATAAACAACTTGAAACTGAAATGACACAAGTCTTCATCAAATGATGGAAAACTTTGTCTAACAAATATGCACATAATATGGTGGATGACAACCTTTTCCACCTATTTACTAGTGTTATTCACCCTAAATTACAATATCACATTAGGATCATTTTCACAAAAACTTTGGAAGAGGCTCTTGACCAAGCCAAATGCCAAGATTTATTCATGCGTTAAATTGAACCTCCTCAACCTACAATAGGAACTTGCATGCTTATCAAACAAAAACAATGTCATGCAAAAATGATGGTGTTACCAACACTTGTGATACCATACACACCATCCAAGCTATTTCTCCAAAAAATACCATGAAGCATGTTCCTCCCCCTAACAATAATGCTAATCATAATCCCACATTTTTTCAAAACAATCATACTAATGTGCACAAATTGTTATCATTAGCCAAAATTAAAAAATGTCTTTCAAGACCTCTACCATGATATCTTGAACCCACTCATCCTATGAAATTATGGTATGATCCAAATAAATTTTGTTGGTTTCATGCAAGTTGGGCCCATTCTCATGAGACTTGTAGACAATTAAGAAATCTTGCTATGGATTTTCTCCTTGGTCCCAACTTTGATCATGAATCTCTCATATGTAAGCATTAACAAGCTTGATATAACACTTAAAGTTCATGAGACTCAAACTAAAAATCAAGATTTAAACCAAGCTAATGCTCATTTATCTATCAACAAGGATCCCCTTCCTAATAACCAAGACAACATTGAACAACCTACCCATACTACTAACAACATTAAAAGTCTTATAGACCTTAACACCAATGATGAAAATGTGGTTTATATGAATAATATGAGAAGAGTAGTTGCTTATATTGATTCAAACCCCAAACATAACCATCACACCTCTTCAACATTTCACATTATTCAAGACACTTCCCCATCCCATCTCATAGAATTGGGGCACGAGGAACCAATACCCATACAATAACCACCCCTAACAACAAAAATTGACCATACCTCTCATACCATTGATTTAAATTCTAATCTTTCCCCAAATTCCATCCCTCAAGAAAACATACCTCAAAATTCAAACAACATTTCTTCTACTCAACCACAATAAATATCTCAAAAACTATCACATCACCTAAGGTCACTCAACCCACTTGAAAAAAACCAAAACTAACCATACATTATCAACACAAGTTTCATTGCACATCCAACCCCACTTTAAAGGATATATTACAACATTATGCACCTTTATCCAAGAATCCTCTCATGGGTTATGATGAATGGGATCATATTACAAATTTTTTCCATTTCCCATCTCAAATTCCCTTCTTAGAGCTAATGAAGAATTCTCCCTGCCATTGTAATCACCTAATGCAACTATTTTTGAAATGAACATCCCTCGTCCTCATCCTATAGGGAAATATCTACCTTATCTAGATATGAAGATAACATACTTCAATAATGTGAAGAGATGTCCATCCATGTTGATGAAACAATGGGCACTTTCCTTTTACTGAGTTTCGTATCTCTTCAACGATTCTTGACGAGATATTGTTTCATGTGGATGATCCTCATTTATTCATTAGCATTCAAATAAGTGATATCCAAGTTAAGTGTGCTTTAATTGATGAAGGTTTAGGCATCTGTGTTGCCTCCTTTGACTTTATTAAAACACTTGGATACTCCAAATGTAACCTTAAATCCACATGTAATACATGTCAAGGCTATGATAGAAGACAAATGCCTCCTCTAGGTTATGTTTGGCTTCCCATTACCATTCCTCATGTTATTGTCCATGTGAAAGTCATGATATTTAACTTTTCACTTTCTTACAATATCTTACTCGATCGACCTTGGACTCGTCGTATGAGAGCAGTTACTTCATATGCATGCCAATGTATCAAATTTCTTCATAATAATGTTATATACAAGATTCAAGGGGACATGAATCCTTATAATTTTGAACAATTTCAAGAATGATGTGTCTTTAAAATACCCACCCTTGAACCCTTACCTATTATTCCATTTCAAGAATTCCAACACTTCAACTATCCCATTAAATCCATTAGAGGTTATAATGGTCATCTAGAATTAATTGGGAATATTCCACCTAACCTTTTAGACTCTGATGATGATGAACCGGATGAGATAAGCCTAAAGATCAAAACTGTCAATCTCTCCCCTCCCATTATCATTCAACTTCCTCCACTTCAACCTCAATTCTGTCAACAACTTCCTGATGACATACCAGTTACTTTAACCAAAATTAAACATTCCATTCACCATGCTTCCTCAATCAACCAAATAGTTCACACATGTACTATTGACTTACATACACCCAATTATGATGATGGTTATTCCTTAGATGGCCCATTTTAGCTAGATTAATCCAAGCTAAAAATACCAAGGTTCTTAGTTATCTCTCTTATTTATTTCAATCTTTTTGTTCTTCTATCATTCCTTCTCTTATAGTACCTAGATTAATTTTTCCACTACTATTCATAGGTTAAAGATGAAGCACTCATGTATTACACATCCAATTACAATAGAGCCTCTCAGGAGTATGCTCATGGATCATGCCATGACAAGACCCTATTATTTTTATATATACCACGATTGTTAAGGTGTGGAGCTAAAAGCTTCACCAAATGAGTATTTTGCAGGTTGCTGGTGTTACACAGTCGTCGGCGTCAGTCAGGAGAGACCGACGTCGGTCAAGAGCAGACCAGGAGATGCCGGCGTTAGTTATGTTCGGCCGACGTCGGTCACAGGCAAACAGGCAGGAACCGATGTCGGTTACTTGTGCATCCAGAATGCTATTTTCATGGACAAAATAAAATATTTGCATGGTAGGATTAAGTGATAGTCTTAAGTCTGCATCTCTATTATTAGTAAGACTGTTTAGAGCCCTTGATTAGGAGGTGCATATATTAGTTGTAATT
Organism: Torreya grandis; assembly: GCA_037957365.1. Taxonomy (NCBI): domain Eukaryota; kingdom Viridiplantae; phylum Streptophyta; class Pinopsida; order Cupressales; family Taxaceae; genus Torreya; species Torreya grandis. The sequence goes on from JARHVA010000384.1 coordinate 5,324,404, forward strand.
GCATTGCTTATGATCCCTAATTCTATATAATAGGGATAATTCTTCATAGCTTAGTGTGTAATGTTGAGAGGAACAGTACATAATTGTATATGTAAATCATTTCAGGTTGTTGGAGTTGATTGTAATTGAGAGAGAGAGCTCTTGAGGGAAAGAGATCTAGAAAGAGATCTGTACATTTGAGAGATGTGTGAAAGAAAAAAAGTTTCTTCAATTGTATTCCTTCTGTAAAGAGTTTAATACAAGTTTTTAAGGTGGTTTTTTGTATCTCTTATTGTTTGCTATTTCTGATTCTAGTTACTTATCTTTTTAGTTTAATTATGCATTTAATTGCTTTCATATAATAATCAACATTGTTGGTTGATCTCCAACAAGTGGTATCAGAGCTCAGGTTGACTAACAGGTGTTTCAGATTTGGTTAGTGTGTATTGATTACAGGTTACTCATAGAGATTTCTATTTGAGTGGGAGAAGCAATGCCAGAAGAAAGTAAACTGAGAATGAAAAATTTTAATGGCAAAAATTATCAATATTGGAGAATGCAGATAGAGGATTATCTGTATCAGAAAGATCTATACTTACTGTTAAGTGGGGTTTTAAAGAAGCCCAAAGACATGGATGATGAAGAATGGGAAGTTCTTGATAGAAAGGCTCTTAGATCTATAAGATTGAGTCTGACATCTACTGTGATATCTAATTTATCATAGGCAAAGACAACGGTAGAGTTGATGACTACTTTAGCAAATTTATATGAAAAACCCTCAGCTTCAAATAAGGTATATCTTATGAAGCAGTTATTTAATTTACAAATGCAGGAAGGTGGATCTGTATCTAATCATCTAAATGATTTCCATGGAATTGTAAATCAATTAAATTCAGTCAAAATAGTGTTTGATGATGAAATTAAAGCTCTTTTAATATTATGTTCTTTGCCTGAAAGCTGGCATAGCTTAGTAATGGTAGTTAGTAATACTGCATCTGCTTCAAATATTTTAAAAGTAGAGGATGTTGTTAGTGTAATCTTGAATGAAGAAATTTGCAAAAAAATCACAGAGAAAACATCAGGGAACGCTTTAAGTTTTGAGAGCAGGGGAAGGCAAAAAGAGAAGGGCAAGAAAGGGAGATCAAGGTCTAAGTCAAATGTGAGAGGTAGATCCAAATCTAGAAATGGAAGGAAGCCACAATGCTGAAATTATGGAAAGATAGGGCACATAAGCAAAGATTGCTGGTCAAAACCTAAAAAAGACAATCAGTATGAAGGTAAAGAAGAGGCAAAAGTTGCAGGTATTGCACAAGATGCTCTTATATTCTCTTTGCATAATAATATAGAATCTTGGGTGTTAGATTATGGTGCCTCTTTTCATGCTACCCCTAATAGAGAATATTTTAGTGACTATGTCCATGGAGATTTTGGAATAGTGTACTTAGGGGATGATGAGCCTTGTAAAATTGTTGGCAAAAGAAAAGTGCAGCTGAAAATGCAGAATGGCAACACATGGGTGTTGAGAGATGTCATGCATGTTCCCAGCTTGAAGAGGAATTTGATTTCTGCAGGAAAGTTAGGGGATGAGGGTTGTACAGTAACTTTCACAACTGAATCTTAGAAGGTGACCAAGGGTGCACTTGTAATGGCCAGAGGTAAGAGAGTAGGTACTCTCTATTTATGTAATTGTGTTACTAATAATTCTCTTTCTGTATTATCTACTTTAAATGTGGATGCAAAATTGTGGCACTCTAGGCTCGACCACATGAGTGAGAAGGGAATATCCATTCTTAAGTCAAAAGGTAAGCTTTTAGATTTGAAAAGCATAGATCTAGATTTTTGTGAGCACTGTGTTTTTGGAAAACAGAAGAGAGTGAGTTTTCTCAAGACTGGATCAACAAAGAAGAAGCACAAATTGTAGCTTGTTCACGCAGACGTGTGGTGACCAGCTCAGGTTGCTTCTATTGGAGGATCACAGTACTTTGTCTCTTTCATTGATGATGCTACAAGAAAGGTATGGGTCTATTGTATTAAAAAGAAATCTGATGTTTTTGACACGTTTAAGATTTGAAAAGCTTTGGTTGAGAATGAAACATGCAGGAGATTGAAGTGCCTGAGATCTGACAATGGTGGTGAGTTTTGCAGTCACAAGTTTAACTGGTATTGTTATATGCATGGAATACACAGGCAAAGGATGGTTTCAAGGACACCTCAGCAAAATAGAGTTGCTGAAAGGATGAATAGAACAATAATAGAGCGTGCAAGGTGTATGAGATTGCATGCTGATTTGCCCTTAGAGTTTTGGGCAGAAGCTGTTGATACTACAGTGTACCTGATTAACAGAGGACCCTCTACAGCTTTGGATGATGGAATTTCATAAGAGGCATGGACAGATAAAAAGGTAGATCTCTCATTTCTCAAAGTTTTTGGTTGTGAAGCCTTTGTGCACATTGATAAGAAAAATAGAAAGAAGCTGGATGCTAAGTCTATGAGGTGCACATTTATTGGCTATGGCTCTGATGATTTTGGATTCAAGTTTTAGAATCTAGGAACTAACAAAATAATTAGGAGCCGTGATGTTGTTTTCAATGAAAAAGTGATGTATAGTGATCAGCTCAAGAAGCTGAATCAATCTGGGCAGAGCAATGGAGAATTGGACGAGGTGACGTTCCAAAATGAGCTCGCGGAAAAAATTAATCACAGACAGGAAAACAAAGAGACCGACGTCGGTCAGGTAAGAATCGATGTCAGCAATACAGGAATCGATGTCGGTCATACAGTGATCGATGTCGGCTAGGCAAGAACTGACGTCGGTCAGGTAGAACCAACGTCAGCCAGTTACAAGCCTGGAAGTGACCGAGGTCGATCACTGTTAGAGAATTTGGGCAGATAGCGTGTTGTGAACGAGTCTCAGACACCCATCAGGAGGTCAGAAAGGGTAAGTAAACCTCTAATTTGATATTCCCCTTCATTATTTTATTTATTGCTTATTGATGGTGGAGAACTAGAGAGTTTTGAAGAAGCAATACAGGTAGAATCCAAGAATCAGTGAGAGCTAGGCATGAATGAAGAGATTGATTCCTTGAAAGAGAACCAAACATGGGATTTGGTTGAGTTGCCAACAGGAAAGAAGACACTAAAGAACAGATGGATCTATAGGGTAAAGGAAGGTGAGAATGGACAGATGAGATATAAGGCCATGTTGGTAGTGAAAGGATTTGCACAAAAACTAGGTATTGATTTTAGTGAGATTTTTTCTCCTGTTGTTAAAATGACTTCTATACGGACTGTATTGTCTTTAGTTGCTATTGAGAATTTGCATCTTAAGCAGCTTGATGTTAAGACAACGTTTCTTCATAGAGATTTGGATGAAAAAATATATATGGATCAGTCGGAAGGATTTGAGGTCAAAGGTAAGGAGAAGTTAGTGTGCAGATTGAAGAAAAGCTTGTATGGCCTCAAGCAAGCTCCTAGACAATGGTATCTGAGATTTGACAGGTTTATGACTGAGCATGGCTACAGTAGGTGTCAATCTGACCATTGTGTGTATTTTAAGAGATTGGATAATGGTAGATATATTATTTTGTTGTTGTATGTAGATGATATGCTGGTTGCAGGATCACACATGCAGGATATCTCTGAGCTTAAGGTGAAATTAGCTCACACATTTGCCATGAAGGATTTGGGAGCAGCAAAGAGAATCCTTGTCATGAGCATTAAGAGAGACAGAAAAAATCACAGGTTGATTTTGTCTCAAGAGGATTATGTGAACAAGGTGTTGAAATGTTCAATATGCAGGATGCAAAACCGGTAAGCACACCTTTGGTTAGACATTTTAAGTTGAGTAAAGAATAATGTCCTAATTCACATGATGAGGTAGAGTACATGAGTAGAGTTTCATATGCTTCCGCAGTAGGGAGTTTAATGTATGCAATGGTTTGTACTAGACCGGATATTGCCCAAGCAGTGAGAGTTGTAAGTAAGTATATGGCCAATCCAGGGAAGGAGCACTGAAAAGCAATTCAGTAGATTCTTAGATATCTGAGAGGGACCAACAGTAGGCATTTGTGCTATGGAGGTTCAGATACTTCTTTACATGGTTATGTAGATTCAGATATGGCAGGTGATTTGAATGGCAGAAGAAGCACCATAGGATATGTTTTCATTGTTGGTGGAATGCCAGTTAGCTAGATATCAAAGTTGCAGAAGGTCGTTGCCTTGTCAACTGCAAAAGTAGAATATATTTCAGTCACAGAGGCTAGCAAAGAGATGATATGGATGACACGGTTCATGGAAGAGCTAGGAAAGGAGCAAGAGAGTTGAAGATTATACAGTGATAGTCAGAGTGCAATTCATTTGGCTAAGAATTTAGCTTTTCATTCAAGAACAAAGCATATACAACTTAGGTACCAAATTCATAAGACAGGTATTTGAGGATGGTGAGTTGAAGCTGGAGAAGATCCATACAGATAAAAACCCTACTGATATGTTAACCAAGCCGGTAACAAAAAAGAAGTTGAATCTTCATTCAATTTTTGTAGGTCTTCATGATTGAGTTTGAAGATAGAGGAGCTAGAAGATGTTGCTGTACAGGTACTGGTGCAGTTGTTTATCTCCAAGTGAGAGATTGTTAAGGTGTGGAGCTAAAAGCTTCACCAAATGAGTATTGTGCAGGTTGCTAGTGTTACATAGTCACTAGATTGTAATTGAGAGAGAGAGCTCTTGAGGGAAAGAGATCTAGAAAGAGATCTGTACGTCTGAGAGAGGTGTGGAAGAAAAGAAGTTTCTTCAATTGTATTCCTTCTGTAAAGAGTTTAATACAAGTTTTCAGGGTGGTTTCTTGTATCTCTTATTGTTTGCTATTTTTGATTCTAGTTACTTATCTTTCTGGTTTAATTCTGTATTTAATTGCTTTCATATAGTAATCAACATTGTTGGTTGATCCCCAACAACGATCCTTCCAATATGCTTCCTCCATAGATGCTAGCCACTTTGCTCATACTTGCTACACAACTAGCTTTACCTATAGATGATCCTAGTCCAATTTTCACTCCAACTTCTCCCTTCTTTGGTTATGGTCTTCTGCCATTACCTTAGCTTGATCCTTTACCCACACAATGGGTAGATGTGATTATTGTGATATTCATAAAATTTCTTGTCATTAGACCAATAATTGTCATTTATATCAACAACCACATGATTCGTCTTATACCCCTTCAGCTAGTAGGCCTCCATAGCCTACTAATAGACATTTATTACTTTCATGGAACAAATAACCATTCTTCCACCCAATACCAAAAGCTTAGGCAATACATTGATACTTTGTAACCAGTCATTGCCCAACCCAAAGACAAGACTATCCCACCTCCTAAGCTACTTTTAAAGTACATCCATAAATATGGGGAAGTTTATTATCTTTCACATTATTTTTCTACCTATCATACTGATCGATGCTGAGTGATTCAACATATTTGATATTTCTCACAGTCTACACCAACACCAGTTATTCCTCCTCCTATAGGTCATCTCAAACTAAGGTTCCTCCTCCATCGATTGCACCTCCTCCTATATCCACAAATATGATTCATATCGAGTTACCTATTCCTCGCATTGAGTATCCCACACAAGAAATACCACACAAGCATCACTCTTCTTCTTCTTCTTCTTCTACACCTACCTTTTTAGTCAATATGATACATAATGAATTATTTTCACAACTTTTATCAAAGATTGATGAGACTCTGACTAAATGCCATAATTAATTTTCATAGGGACGTGTCAGATGTTATGTATAACATTTGTGGTCAGATCTATCCATATTTATCAACACAATGTGGTGATATCTGACATTATTTATTATTCTATTATATGATTTAGATTGGATTTGTGATTCATTTATATATCTTATATTTTTGACTATTTGTCAAACATGATTTCACTTATCTCTTTTGCTTGAACCATTATATTGTGCTTTATCTAATTTACATGGTTTCATTTTCTTTCATTTTCTCTTATGGATTATTCTCATTTTTTTCATGAATGCAAACTTATGCTTATGGTTTCATATTTTTCACATGGATTCCTTTATTTTCTTGCTGAATAAAGGAATTCATATCTTTCAAACTCAAATATAGATAATTATTATTGTGACTTTGTTATACTACCCTCATTCCCTTAGTATTTTATCTTTACCATATGATTAGTTAGCAAACATGAGTACTCATTGTACTACTTCTATACACCGATCTATTTGATCTCCCTTATTCCCTATTTTTATTTCACATACTAAGCATATATATAGTTGAAACTTGAAATTACATACTAGTTCATAGGTAAACCTAAGTTGTCTATTCAATCATATCTCTGGTTACTTAATCTCCTATACCAAAGTCTAAAGCTTATTCATGTGTATCAATTTTATCACTAATGTTGGTTATTCCAAATTCGTATGGAGGAGGAATCACAAAAGCCATAAAAAGTTAAAATCCAAATCATTTCAACAAAAGGTAATAATTCAAAATATAACATAAAATTCAAAAGTCTAATCACATTAAAAAACATGATTCTTTAGCACACCTCCTATTTCTAATTGAAGCTTAAACTCCACAATTGACCTCATGATAGAGCAAAGGTCCATTAGGGTGTGGTAGGATAGTAGAGTGGGATAGGAGAATAAAAAAATCTATAGTACTCCTTACTTTCTCACACAAGTACCCAATCTTAATAGTAAATTAACAGCTCTATAAGAGGTCTTGAGGAATGGGCATGTTATGGGAAGTAAGGTCTATTTTACTTTCCTTGTTCATATAAACTTCATGAGTTGATATTAGTATTCCACTTATTTTTCTATACAACTTTGTGCTTATTGTGAGTAGGTATCCTTTGTATTTTGATGGTCACTAGACTCTTAGTGTCTTTCCTTCTTACCTATAATGCCTCATGTTTACTGTTGATGACTTAAAATTGCGCTTGATCTTAATCAATCAACAATGGAAAGTTTCAAGCTATGGGATAATGCGGCTTGAAACAACCTCCAGATTTTAGAGAAGCTAGTCTCTTCTTTTGAATTGGGTGTTGGGGAAAAGGGATAGGAGATTAAACAGAAATGCAAAATGCAGTAATTGAAACCTAACTATGGCGATGCGCCTGAGTGTAATCCTAATCCTAACTTGAGCACAGTGAGACTATTATAGGACTCAATTACATTTAAGAGCAGACAAGTGCATGATCAATGTAAGAGATTTGAAATAATAGAAACAGAGGTTCACAATAGGGAATTCTTTTGCTGAGACACAGAGAATGTCAACAAAGGCATAGTGTTCAATATTCTTAATAGAATCTTCCAATCACATAAGAGGTGCAGAAGTCACGTATAATTATGTAAACCTTCTGATTCAAGAAAATGAGATAAAAGCAAATGACATTTCTAATCACAACTACAAAAAATCTACAGTATAGAATACCTCGCAAATGAAACAGATAACACCAACCAAGGCATGGAGCTCAATCCTCTTAATTTATTTAGCCACATAAAAGGCACAGAAACATGCACAGTTACATTAACTTTACAACTCAAAAAATTTGAGACAAGAGCAAATGATATTACTGGTAAAAAATCTCAAAAGTCTAAAACTATATAAATTCCCCATTCTTCTTACAATTCTTCTTCTTTTATAGCCTCAGATGTCTCCTTCGTCACTCCCCTTCCCACACAATTCTCTCCATCCTTCACTCGCAGGGGACAAACAGATGGCACCTTCAATGCTTTGGGGGCTCCAAAAATCTACCCGATGAGCTGTTCCATCTACTCGAATTAACTCCAGCTAATTTTCCCTCCATTTCGCTTATTGGCAACAGATACATGGAACACTTTGTTATGTTGAAACAGGAGAGGACACTTAGTCAATTTCTTGAAAATCCTCTTATTACTTAGAAGGCACCGAAAAATGACACTTGGCACTTTCTATCAGATTCATCGAATACACGCGGCTCTCTCCGCTTCTCTTTGGCTATTCTATAGTATTACTCGGGACACATATCAAACTCATATGGATGGTGACACTTGGCAATTTTCACAGACTCTTGAAGTAACACCTGAGGCCCACCACAATCTTTATTCAACAATAAAACTCGAAGATGGTCTGTCGAAAGTTGACACGTGGAGACCTCCGCTGCTTCTAGGAAGATACGTGGCATCTTCTGCTTCTTCTGCTAAGGGTATGTGGCGTCTTTCACTTTTTTTGGGGATAGAGTAAGAAGGGGCTCGAGGGGTGACACTTAGTAGCATCTACCACTTTATGGTGCTTAAGCAAAATAAGATGATGCCTTTCTGTGTTGAACCAAAGTATTGAACACAGGCATTGAACCAAAGTCTCTCAGATGCCGACACATGGTGACTTCTGCTGCTTCTTTAAAAAGGTAGTTCAGGGCCTTCTGCAACTTTCACCTGGCGCTTTCCACTACATCTTACTCCCTAGCCCTTTGAAAACCTTTGCTGAAAAGGAGAAATGTGGGTACCGATATGAGACACGGATGCTGACACGTGGAAGCTTTCGCTTAGCCGCTATTAGGTACGTGTCATGATCCACAGTTCTCTAGAAAGTTATAAAAAGAGTCTCAGATGATGCCAGTTGGCTGGCCCTAGTCTCAAAAAGTGACAGTTGGCAGCTTTCGCTCGAATTCAAACATTTAGGCAAAACGAGACGAAAGAAACAAAAGAGGAGAAAGAAGACTCGTGTTCGGACAGTGACACTTGGTGGCCTTCGCTGCACTTCAACACTTAGATAGAAAATGAACTCGCGCTCTGCGGGAACCAAAACTATAGCACTCGAGTGAAAATTTGAATGCAACGTAGAGTAAAAATTTACTCTACATTTATTGGCGACCCTCAGGACTTTTGAGCCTGCTCAAAAATAAAAATCCACCTCCCACTAGATCAAAATTGTGAAAAATATAACTTCAAAAGAGCCGTCGTCATATGTTTAAAACACTTATTCAAAAGCAAAGCAGGAAAACAATGAAAAAACAATGTGAGGAAGGGAAACTATTTAACTATAATACATGAGAGGCCCAAGTCAATTAAAATGTTTCAAATAGATTCCGTTTACAAGAATATCTTCAGGTTCTCCTTCCATCGACTTTAGCTCAAAAGAATTCTTCTGCTTGCATGGACAAATTCTATACGGACCAGTCCACAGTGCCTCAAATTTGGTATGCTGACCTGGCTTAGCGGCCCTTGCATCCCATTTCAAAACAATCAAGCCCACTTCATAATTAGGATTTGAAGTCCTTTTATCAAAATAATTCTTAACCATTCCTTGATACTTGATTAATGAATTGTGGGCTATATCCCTCTTTTCCTGAATTTTCAAAAGTTTTGCGAGTCTGACCTGCATGGGGCCATTCTCTTTAACCTCAATTTGTTTGATCAGCTGGAGAGTAGGGATTTCCAAGCTTAGGGGAATCATGACAGACTTTCCATATACCAATTCATATGGAGACATTTTGATCACCTGCTTGGGCGTGATTCTATCAGCCCATAGTGATAGATTAAGCACTTTATGCCACTCTTTGTGATGATCAACCCCTACTCTTTTGATGAGTCTTATCAGGATCTTATTGGTTGATTCTGCCAGACCATTACCTTGAGGGTAATAGATGAAGTTTTCAGATATATTCCATGTCTCAAGGCAAAGTCAGATACTTTAGACCCCAAGAATGCTTTAGCATTATCTGATATGATGGTGCGAGGAGCCCCAAAGCGAGTAGTGATACCCCCTAGAAAATCTAGGATCACATTCTCTGTTGCTTCCTTAAGTGGGACTACCTCGGTCCATCTGGTGAAATAGTTTGTGGCAGTTAATATCCATTTGTGACCCATGCTGGACACTGGATTTATCATTCCAATGAAGTCAAGACCCCATTGAGCAAAAGGTTCATCCAAAACTATAGGACTCAGTGGCAAGGCTGTGTTCCCCCTCATCCCCATATAATACTGGTAGGATTGACATTTTCTAACCAGCTGATAACAATTTACAAATAAAGTAGGCCATAAATATCCTGTCTCACTTATCTTTATGGTTGTGGTCTTTGCAGAAAAATGCCCCCTGATGTTCCATGATGCATTTCGTGTAGTATCCTCTTAGCTGCAGCCTGTTCTACACATCTTAACAATTTTCCATCATAATTTCTTTTGAAAAGGACTTGCTCAATTAAAACAAAATGAACTCCCTGTATCTTATAATATCTCCTCTTGTTTCGAGGGAGTTCTCTCGGATAAATCCCATTTTTCATAAATTGAATCCTGCTTGTGACCTAGGATTCCTGATCAACCTCTTGTAATTTTAGCACCGTCTTTGGCTCTCCTTTTGAATTTGCTTCCTCAGGTAACATCTTTTCCAGTTCTTGGGTCATATATTGGCACAGACCCCTGCCTCTGACTAGCTTGGTGGGTATGACCTCCACATCATATTCAAGGATCTTAGTGATCCAATTGGCTCTTTTCTCAATAATCTCACCCTCCATGATGTAGTCCTTAACACTTGGGTGAGCTACAAGTATCAGAATTTGGTTCCCTAATACCAAATGCCTAAATTTCTTGAGGGCTTTTACCATGGCATAGGCTTGTCTTTCCACAAAATTGTACTTGGTCTCTTAATCCCTGAGGGTTCTTGAGAAAAAGGCTATTGGGTGTTCCCCTTCTAGCCTATCATCCTTTTGCATCAAGACATCAACAATACTTGACTCTCCCCCATAGACATACATTACAAAGGGCTTGAGAAAATCTAGATTTTTTAGCACTGGGGCTATTGAGATAGCCTTCTTGACCTCCTCAAAAGCTTGCCTTCCTTCTACAGTCCATTTGAAGACCAGGTCCTTTTTTAGCAAGAGTGTCATTGGTCTAACCAAGCCTGCAAAATGAGATATGAATTTATTGACAAAATTGATTTTCCCTAAAAAGGACTGGACTGCCTTTTTATTTGCTGGAAGGGGTAGGTCCATTATAGCTGTGATTCTCTCGAGATATATAGAAACTCCTTCCTTAGATACTATGTGCCCCAACAGTTTACCCTGAGGTACAACAAAAATATACTTCTTGGGATTCAATGATATCCCAAAATCCTAACATCTCTTGAAGACAGATTCTAAATGATCAAAATGATCATTAGCATTTTTTGAGAAAATAGTGAGATCATTCAGATAGACGAGGATGACCTTATTTACAAGTTCACCAAAGGCTATATCCATAGCTCATTGAAATGTGGCTCCTGCATTTGATAAGCTGAATGGCATCTTTGCATAGGCAAATGTTTCCCATTTGGTAGTGAAAGTAGTTTTGTACTAGTCTTCCTCAGCTAGCCAAATCTGGTTGTATCCAGAGAAACTATCAAGTAAAGAAAACCTCTCTGACACAGCCACAGTTTGTAGAATTTGTTCCATGGAGGGCAAGGCATAGTGGTCTTTCAGAGATGCTCTATTTAGATCTCTAAAATCTACACACAGTCTTACATCTCCATTCTTCTTCCTAACTGGGACTAGATTTGATACCCAGGTTGAGTGCTTGATTGAAAATATTATTTTTGAATCTAAAAGTTTTTGTAACTCATCTACCATTAGAGGCTCAATCCTTGGATTTACTAGTCTCTGTTTCTGTCTGATGGGCTTGGACCCTTCAATCAATTCTATCATGTGCTGGATAATGTCTCTATTATATCCATGAAGGTCTTCATAGCTCCAAGCTATGACTCTGTCATATCTCTAGCACAATTCAATTAATCTTTCCTTTTCTTCTTGAGTTGTAGAATTCCCAACTTTTAACCTCTTCCCATCACTCACCTCTACCTCAGAATAGTTTGCTTTATTTACATGGAACCTTTTTTTTCCAGGCTTACATCCTCTGGGTCAAACAAGTTTTCTAAGGTGATCAATCCTTTGGCGAGCTTATTAGTCTTCAATTGTATAATTTGATCACCATATGCCTCTTCAATTTTAGTTTACAACTGATTCACAAACTCATCTGATTGTTGTAAGAAAGAGACTACCTGAGCATCATTTTCAAATACTTGCCAGTTTTCATCATTGTCGGGATGGTTGGCCTCACTATAACTTTTATTGACTCATTATTAACCAATAGGCCAGTTGCTAGGTTAAACTATGAGCCAATCTGAGCCATCCTGTCAGCCTTAGAGTTTTGACTTCTAGGGATTATCTCAATATTAAAAACTTCAAAATCTTCTATCAAATCCCAAATCCTATGCCTGTAGGATCTCATTCTCACATTTTTGGCTTCTGCCTTTACCTTAATTTGCTTTACTACTAATTTTAAATCTCCATTTACTTTTAGGTTTTTTATTCCCTTTTTCTTAGCTAGCAGGAGCCCATGTACTAAAGATTCATACTCTGCATCATTATTAGTGCAAGCAAATTGGAATCAAATAGCCCTTAAATTTTTATCACCATTTAGAGCAGTAAGACAAATTCTTGCTCCAACACCATGTCTACTTCTAGCTCCATCAAAATTCAAAGTCCAGAGCTCTGAATCTTGAGTAGTAGGTATCTCTTCCCTTTAAAAGTTTGGGATTTGATCTTCATAAAAAATGACATATGTGCCCAAACCAGGGGAGTCATAGTTCTTGATCATGCTCAGTCGAGTCTCCTAGTTCTTTGACAAAATTCCTTTCTTCTTTATTCAACATGGCATGATCTGCTTCTAATCTTGTTGTTGGTTCATTGGTGATGTGGTCCTTGGACAGTGGTTCAGATAGAATTTTCATTTTTGAACCGTATCTGGTTCTCAGGATGATTTGAGACCAGTCAAGAGACATATATCCCCCTATTTTTGCTGTAAAGTCTATGGATAAACATAAACCAAAGATACGAGGAATATCTATGATAACTATATCTTGGTTGACCATTATGCTGGGACATGTGTATAACTGCAAGGGGAGTTGTTTAATTATCCCTATGGTTTGCACTATTTTGCCATCTAGCTGCATAACTCCTTTTGCAAGGGGTTCATAATTTATTTTCAAAGCCTCAGCTATTTGCTTAGGCATCACAATTGTGCTAGCTCTTGAATCTATCAATGCATTATGCATGAGTTTCTTTCCAACTATCAGAGTTAAATAGAAAGGCTCTGGCTTGGATTTACTTACTTGTGTTGCATCGTTTCACAAAGGCTGTTGTCTTTAGAGGAACCGTATCTTTAAGCTTTTCCTTTCCAGCAGGTCCTTCTTTGGTAACAACACCTTTGGGCACTGCTTGCCCTTGCAGAGCTTCTTGCATTAATGTCTTTTGTTTAAGAATAGCCAAAATATCTCATATCGATACTTGTGCCGGAGTCCTCTTTAATTGGTCTACTACATTAATCGGTCCCAAAGACTGAGTTCTTTGGTAATAGGGATACCTCATTTTTTCCTGAATCTAGGTAGGAATCTCTTGATCTCGTACTGACTGAGGCACTTCTTGTCTAACAACAACGTTCTTTTGCCCCTGAGATGGAGGATTATTCTTGACTTGACCACTTACAATCTCGGGCTGCTCCACCATCCTCCTCTTTGATCTGGTGTAATAATCAGATTGCACTATTGGTCTTTGGGAGGTAGATGCTTCGTTCAAGAAAATTGCTTCTTCATCTTCGATCCATGAGAACAAAGCATGTCTCGGGGCTACTTCTTCCTCTTGTTAAAAGGACATTCCTTGCATTTGAGCCACTAGTACTAAATTCTGCATGTCGAGAGATTGGTAGGCTTGATTGCTACTGGTACTGGTAAACTGCCCATCCATTCTTCTCTGCTCAGCCACTCTTTGTTGTAGATTGCCTTTAGGACAATCTCTGGGGGTGTGAGCATCGTTGCAAGGAAAACACCAAGCATTAGTATCATCCACATAATTATTCTGACTTGGAACCATTCCCTATTTGAGTTGGGAGGAATGATCTGTGAGGGCATGGGAACTGCAACTAATTGGTTTGTTGGTTGATTGTTGGTTTGCCTTGAAGGGCCTTGATACTAGTTTGGTTGGGATGAAAACCTATTTCCTTGATAGCCTTGATAAGGAGGCTTAGGGAAAGTATTCTGCTGCCTCTTTATATTAATTAACTCATTGGAGAATGTCTTTAGCATATTCTTAATATCATCCATCTCAGATGACTGAGCAGGGACCAGTTGCTTTGCAGATGATGGGGGTAAGTATACATAGACATAGGTGGGCTTACAACTTTAAGAACTTCTTGAGGTAAGGGTAAGGTAATTTCTAGGAATACGGGCATGGGAGGCCTTGGAGGTAACTTTCCAGCATCAATTAAATGATTTTTAGCTCTAACTGCAAGGTCATAAGCCATTGGCAAAGTGTGTCCTCCCAGTGACTGAATCATAACAGATATATCTGAATTCAAAGATTTGAGATAAAACACTATGGCCATACCAGGTGGTGGTTTAGCTGCAACGGGGATTCTGTCCCAAGTTTTCTAGAATCTAGTGTTGAAGTCAGTCATGTCCTCTTGTGGTCCCCTCTGAATGGTGATCAACTGTTGTAATAAAGAAGACTTATCACCTTTCTCTGCAAATCTTTCAAAGAACTGATCTTCAAGTTGGTCCCATGTGGATATGGTATTTGGGGTCAAAGACCGATACCATTCTAAGGCCTTCCCTTTGAATGAGGCTGCTAACAACCTTAGGGCCACATTTTGCTCTGTGACACCATGTATGGCACAGACATCTGATACATCTTGAAGATGTTCCACAGATGTTTTTGAGTCCTACCCATTGAATTTGGGCAGAGCTTCTAGAGCATTCACTGGGATAGGATCCCAAATAGTTGGTGGCATCAGGTGGATTAAGGGACTACCAATGTTCCAGCTTGTGTAATTTCTTGGGGGTACCAAGGCTCCCATGTTTAGTACTAGTACAAATTGGTTAGCTCTTCTTCTTGGACTAATTACCAGAGGTGGCAAAAGAATACCTAGATTTGCAGCAGATTGTGATTTGGTGACTGGTCCACAACTCTGACTCCTCGTAGCTCTCTGGTTCATGCGGTCTTGAAAGAAACTTCAAGACTGGTCCCATCGGGCATGCCAAAAATTGTTGATGACTTAAAATTGCACTTGATCTTAATCAATTAACAATGGGAAGTTTCAAGCTGTGGGATAATGCAGCTTGAAACAACCTCTAGATTTTAGAGAAGCTGGTCTCTTCGTTTGAATTGGGTGTTAGGGAAAAGGTATAGGAGATTAAACAGAAATGCCAAATGTAGGAATTGAAACCTAACTATGGCAATGCACCTGAGTGTAATCCTAATCCTAACCTAATCACAAAAAGACTATTATAGGACTCAATTACATTTAAGAGCAGACAAGTGCATGATCAATGTAAGAGATTTGAAACAATAGAAACAGAGGCTCACAACAGGGAATTCTTTTGTTGAGACATAGAGAATGTCAACAAAGGCATAGTGTTCAATCTTCTTAATAGAATCTTCCAATCACATAAGAGGTGCAAAAGTCACGTACAGTTATGTAAACCTTTCGATTTAAGAAAATGAGACAAAAGCAAATGACATTTCTAATCACAACTATAGAAAATCTATAGTATAGACTACCTCACAAATGACATAGATAACACCAACCAAGGCATGGAGCTCAATCCTCTTAATTTATTTAGCCACATAAAAGGCACAGAAACATGCATAGTTACATTAACTTTACAACTCATGAAAATTGAAATAAGAGCAAATGATATTACTGGTCAAAAATCTCAAAAGTCTAAAACTATATAAATTCCCCATTCTTCTTACAATTCTTCTTCTTTTATAGCCTCAGATGTTTCCTTCGTCGCTCCCCTTCCCACATAATTCTCTCCATCCTTCACTCATAGGGGACAAACAAATGACACCTTCAATGCTTTGGGGGCTCCAAAAATCTACCCGATGAACTGTTCCATCTACTCAAATTAACTCCAGCTGATTTTACCTCCATTTTGCTTTGTGGCAACAGATACATGAAATACTTTGTTATGTTAAAATAGGAGAGGACACTTAGTCAATTTCCTAAAAATCCTCTTATTACTTAGAAGGCACCAGAAAATGACACTTGGCACTTTCTGCCGAATTCATCGAATACACGTGGCTCTTTCCACTTCTCTTTGGCTGTTCTGTAGTATCACTTGGGACACATTCAGATTCATATAGATGGTGACACTTGGTAGTTTTCATAGACTCTTGAAGTAACACCCGAGGCCCACCATAATCTTTATTCAGCAATGAAACTCGAAGATGGTCTATCGAAAGTTGACATGTGGAGACCTCCACTGCTTCTGGGAAGATACATGGCATCTTCCGCTTCTTCTGTTAGGGGTATGTGGCATCTTCCACTTTTTTTGGGGATGGAGTAAGAAGGGGCTCGGGGGGTGACACTTGGCAGCATCCGTAGCTTTATGGCGCTTAAGCAAAATAAGATGATGCCTTTTTGTGTTGAACCAAAGTATTGAACCCAGGCGTTGAACCAAAGTCTCTCAGATGCTGACACGTGGTGACTTATGCTACTTCTTTAAAAAGGTAGTTCAGGGCCTTTTATGACTTCCACCTAGCACTTTCTGCTGTGTCTTGCTCCCTAGTCCTTTGAAAACCTTAGCCGAAAAGGAGAAATGTGGGTACTGATATGAGACACAGATGCTGACACATGGAAACTTTCGCTTAGCCGCTATTAGGTACGTGGCACGATCTGCGGTTCTCTGGAAAGTTATAAAAAGAGTCTCAAATGACGCCAGATGGTTGGCCCCAAGTCTCAAAAAGTGACACTTGGCAGTTTCCACTCGAATTCAAACATTTAGGCAAAATGAGATGAAAGAAACAAAAGAGGAGAAAGAAGAATCGTGCTTGGATAGTGACACTTGGCGGCCTCCATTGCACTTCGACAATTAGACAGAAAATGAACTCGCGCTCTACCCCAATTCTGCCGCTATGACCAAGGTATACGGGGACCAAAACTGTAGCGCTCGAGTGAAAATTTGAATGCAACGTAGAGTAAAAATTTACTCTACATTTACTAAGGTTTTCTCATAAATGCCTATGTCATGCTTTTTACACTTCCTATTTCATTTTAACAATCCTAATATTTTATCTTGATGAATATTATTTTGTTAATTGATCATACCCCTAGGGTTTTCGCTTTGTGAATTGTATTGTAAGACCTCGGATAGGACCAAACATTCATCACTCTCCTTATTTTCTCCTTATTACCATTCACCTCATTGGTGTTGACCTTGTGAGTTGCAGCATAATACCTTGGATCGGACCAAACATTCCTCATAAATTACCACATTAAATACCTTTAATTTGTTCCAACATTTGTATTCACCTCATCGGTGTCCCCTTTGTGAGTTAAAGTGTAAGACCTTGGATATGAATAGGCATTCGTCACAAAATATTCTAATAAAAATTCACACTATGACCAAGTTACAATAAAATTATATGCTTTAAATTTGAGATAATTTGTGTTACGTTATGATTTACACATCATTTACATACTTGTCATCTTGATTTAGTATGTTTTATGCTTACTTCATAAACACTTCACTTTTATCTTCTTATTTTTTGATTGCATGTATGTTTACAACCATTTTATTAAATTTATCATACTTTCCATCTTGATTTAGTATGATTAATTTGATTTATACTTGCATTTTATTTTTATTTTCACACTTCCCATCTTGATTTAGTATGGTTGATTAAATTTATTGCTTGTTTGTCTTTATACCATTCATTATAACATGTTTACCACTTTATTACAAATTTTCATACTTCCTAACTGGATATAGTATGACCTATATTTATTTGAATTTGGTGCAATTTTTACTTATACATGGTATAAAAACACTTATTACCTTTTACTTTACCACTTTGACTTACTATATTTATTCATATTTTGTTTTTACACATTTCCCATTGTGATATAATGTGTATTACATTTTATGATTATTTATACCTTTCCAAATCACTTTCTTTTCTTTTTAATGATGCATGTGCATCACATAATGCTAGAAAAGAAAACATGCATAACATATTTCCCATAACATATTTGACAAAATTGAAAAAGATGTGCTACAAAAGAAATACATCCATACATTCATCAATAATATCAATACAACCCATAGATCAAGAAATTCCCATATCAATATATATAACATGAGTTTGATACAATATAATACAAATACAAAATACAATAGCTACAACTCTAAGGCTATGATCTATCATGTCTATCTTGTGGCTGAGCCACACTACCCATAGATTCCTGAATGGTACGCTATAATGAGGAAGTCTAGAATCTCAATCCATCGACCTATCCCTATAGATTAGTCACTTGGGCCTACACACATCTAAGTTCTATAGTAATTACCATATGGGCAACTCACTCCTGTGCCAATGCCCATCAAGCTCGAGCCTCTCCCTTTTCTACTCCTATAGGTGGCTGTAGGCCTTCTACTTGTGCTTTTAACTATTAATTAAACAACCTCCCTAACCAATCTAAACCAACTCACATAAGCTGGGGAAGATGGTACTAGAGGATTTACCAAGGTAGATGGCTCATAATGTGAAAACACCCCATCCAAAATATCATGGCGTGCATCCAAAACCATGGCTCCCCATCTAATCTGATTTGTAATAGTCCTTACAAAATGAAAACTAAATATCTATCAGATCTCATGTATAGATATCTCAAACCATCTATCTACACCAATACATAAACAAAAATGCAACTAGTGATCTATGTCAGAAATTTAATAATTTAAAACATTTCTTACTTGTGTTGGTGTCACCAACCATGGTTTCCCCATTAGCTTGACTACCGATCACCTCATCTGTAGGTTGTTTCCATGTAAGTGAAAAAATTGGAGTCACCATCCATGCCCGTCATGGTCCTCTCCTCAACTGACTCTCTATGGACTAACTGTGTCCATCATCCACTGTGGGATATCTATTTGCAACTGCTAGCACCTGTGTCCCCTCCCTCTGATGGTGCCTCCATCTCCTCTATGCTCATGATGACTACTATCATCCCTACTATGGTGCCATAGCCACCTCATTTGCATCATCATCCTGAACATACAAACTATAACATCTTCTATATTGAGTCTCATTATGCATGGTCTCTCTCATTGAGGCCTAATGATATGTATCTCTGTAGGCATCTCTATACCTCCTTTACCTCTTAGATCTCTATCATGCTATGACCAATAAGTAGGCACTACTAATGGAGCCACCAAATATGGTAGGCCTAGCTATCTAGGTACATGCACTACTAAATGTGGCTCCACCCATGGAGTATAATGACTCATGATGTGAACGCATGCCAATATCATCATAATTATAGTCCAAATCAACCAACTATCCATAATATTAGTGTAGGGATGCCATATTATCTGCCCACATGTTACAATCTATAAAGCTAGGGGATGTGGCACGACATTCACTGCATGGTCTTACCTTCATCAGACCACCCAAGGTAACCTATCATCGAATACATGGGACAACCCAACTGATCGATACGTAGGAAATCTCTCATAAATCCAAGCACTCAAAAAAATTATGGGGCACATAGTATTCTTTCCTCGGGTCAATATACCATTCATATCATGCATGAAATGTACCCAAATGATAAATCCTAGATAATATAGAGTACCCTACTCTAGCATGAACTGACATAAGGCTACATGTACAATTATACCTTCCCATCTAACTTGTGACATAACACACATGCTATCACAAGTCCTATCATGACTTGATATATATATATATATATATATATATATATATATATATATATATATATATATATAATGGGTAGGATACACACATCAAACAAGATAACCTATAACCTAGGGTAAACCCTCTCTGAGCTAGTCACCCAAAGGGCTAGGGCTAGGGCTTGCCTCTCATCCTCTACCTCTGGTGTATCACATATGGCATGGGTCTTAATAATGGGAAGTCCAAGCAAGCCATGGACATCTTCCAAGATGATGCCCACCTCTATGGTATCCCCCTCCACCTCCCATCTAAAAGTATTGGTTAGTCATTCCCATGCTCTTAGAAACATGATGACCAAATAAACATTGAGAAGGATCCTCCTCATCTCCATGATGCTTCCAAATTCTAAGGAAACCAATCAATCTTAATCTACATTTAACAATCACTCTAGAAAATTTGGTAGCCACGATACATCCATCAAGTACCAAAATCTCCACCGTCTCTGTAAAATGTCAAACAACATAGAATGTATTAGATATCAATGTAAAAATAATCTAAATACAGTCTTAAAATTTTTAAAATACTAAAAATTAAATACTTCATTAGCCTATTTTTCCTTTTTTTATGTCACCCTTTTCCTACACAAGTCAAATCATTCATATTTTTTTCATCCATCATCTATTATCATTGATTGATCAATTCATCATTTAAAGTTTATGATTCTTCCCTTGATTGGGGTATGAGTAGGACCGTAATTATATTATCCTCTCTTGTTCCCTCACATGTGTCCTTACTAGGGGCATCATCACTATCAATCACATTATCTCATTGATTCAATGCATTGTGTCAAATTCTTCCCCTTTATATTTTGGTCACTTGATCATATTGTTTATTCTCTCTTATCTCCATCATCTTATCAATCAACCTTAGTTTTTAGCTATAATAATCATTAATCTTATCAAATCATTGTCTTATCCTGGCCTAAAGGTCTCCCTTGCATGTGTACCTATTTGGGATATGTTGAAAGTTTACGGCCTTTTGTCTTATCATCCTCATGTTATGGTTGATTGCCCTTGGGATATGCCGACCATTGTGATACAACCATCTCTACTCCCTGTGCATGTATCTTTCCTAGGGGCAGCATTAATTTTTAGCTCACTACTCAGGTCGAGTTCCTCATATTCATGATCTATCTCACATATTGTATCCCATCCCCTTGCCTATTCATCGTATCCCACCCCTTGTTTCTTTTTTTCAATTGGCCATCTAGCTCTTTCCTCCCCACATGTCCCCTTGAGGGGGCATCATATCCCCTAACATCATTTATTAAGATTCATCCATGAAATGGATTTTCTTTGAAATATCATTACTCCTTCCACTTCATTCACTCATAATTCATTTTTAAATAGGGGTAAAATGTATGCATATAAATTTTCTCACCTTGTCCAACTTGCTAATCTCATCACTAATTTCATTTAATTTTGTTTAGTTTCATCTTATCATTAATCCGTCATCTTCTTAGTCATTTTTGTAACACTCCTATTATTTTACTCATGCTAACCTTATTCACATCCCACCAATCAATTAATCTACCAAAGGCTCCGTTATCTACTAACTAATCTCATTTATCAAATATTTGTAAATTTAAAATTCCCATATCCCACCTACCTACCTACTCCTAGGTTTTCCTACAAGTCTACTCCCCTAATCATGACCTAATCACCTCATAGTCCCACCTAACCTCTCTTTAATCATCATTAACCCCTCCTAATTTATTCTAGAATGATCCAAATTTAGAATCCTCTCTATTCTCACCCTTCCTCTCTACAAGCCTCTAAATCTAGAGGCTTCCAAGGAATTTTTCATTCCTTTTAATTCTCCCTCCTTCCTCTATTTAAATCTACCACCCCTCCATGGCCAAACCAATAGATGAAGCCATAATACCTCCATGCCAATATAATCAATCAATCATGCTATAATTGATCAAGTCTTAAAGCTAAAATCATGTCAAAAATCTGAGTCTATCCATAACAATCCACGAGCAAAATCAAGAATCATTGAAAATTGGTTTGAAGATCTTGAAGATAGGATAAGAGGAGTAAGACAATGGTAAGAATCTCCTTATTATTTCTGATTTTCTTCCATAATATCTCCCTTTGATGTTATTATGTTTTGGATTAAATTTTCTATATATAATAGTTTTAATTCATAGCTCAAAAATATAGTCATACAGCATGTATGTATGCATGCCTTTCATTACAATATAGCATACAATCTAGATAGTTAGTCTATTTTTTTAGTATAATTATAAGGAATATGTAAGAATTCATCAACATGATGAGGAGGAAGAGATTATTTGTTAGTCATTTTAAATTTTCCAACGACTAAAATGAGAAGAATAGGAGAGAGACACATGAATGCTAGAAAACGCTATAACATGATATATATATTTGAAATCCTATGTCAAAATTTTATAAGGGAACCCTACAAAGAACCAGGGGTTTTATAATGTTCAACAAACAAAGTGGGTACATCAATATGTTTAATCCAAATTGGGGATTAGGGAAATATATCCAATCTAATTTAGATAAATATTTGAGTTAAATAGACTACAAGTAAATAAACATTCATGCACATCTATTTATAAATATATGAAGAATTAGGGTTTTGATCAAAATATATAAATGGAGAATGAACACTTATACATGCATTATGAATATGCAGACTTATAGGTGATTATGATTTGGATGTGACACTAAATAAGATGTCTTCTGAATTGTATGTTTGACTATTTGAATGATTTGGATGAGATTGATGGATTTGGATAACTATGGCATGTGTTTGTGTCTAAATGATGCAATCTCATTTGAGTTGACTATGGAGTAAATCTAAAAATTATGAAATTGTGTGGCACTGTTTATATATGGTTTTATCTTGTTGGATGTATATGATCACATGTCATGATTTGTATTCTACCTTATCTTCCTTTCAAAATCCTTAAAATTTTCATGCACAAAAACCAAATGATAATTCAATATAAAAGGGGGAGTTAGGGTTAAAAGAATAGTTGAGATGGCTTTAGATATCCCTATGTAATTGAACGCTACCTACATAGTCCCATAAATGAACCTAACATAGATGTAGTTCTCCCTTTATTTTGTGTGTGACTAGATCATACGTAATGTGAATCTAAATACTCTTTTCCTAGGGCCTCCTCTTGGTCTAAACATGCAATGCATATGTAGAAATATAAACTTCAGGCAAAATGAAGGTACTAAGCTTTATGTATTGTATTTTTATTTAATTTTACTTTCTAGGTAGATAAATGTTAGATGTAAAATGTCTTTTAAGACCCTATATATAGAATACAACCAAACTAAATTTTTAAAACTTACCGGCCCACCAAACTGATTAAAAAGGGGTAAAATGGTAATAAAAAGAAACCCAAATGAAATACATCTCAAATCAAGGACCAAAAGAAACATTAAGACAAATTTGCATCTTACAAAAAATCACGCATGACATGATAGTCCAAATAGAGGGGTGGTGTTTGAAATAAAAAAGACAACAAGATCAAAAAGAGAGAAAGGATAGGGGATCCTTGTGACACATAATAATTTTACGGAATAATAATAAACATGCAAATACAATGAAAACATCAATCTAAGAAATCCAAAGGAAAACACAAAGGACTAAAATAAGATGTGCCAATGGAATCTTAACTTGGCATAATGAGCCTCTAAATGTAAAGTCATAAAAATGCATAAAACTTGTATTTGCTTGACCAAATTTAGGTGTCTACACAATTTATATTAATTTTGTTTGAAGAATATTTTACGTTAAAAATGACTTATTATTTTTAATAAGTCAAAAATAATATTGCTGCAAATCTAGAAAATCATCTAAGAAGAATATATGATTTTTCAAATTAAAGAATAAAAATATATAAATTTTGAAAAAATAAAAAAATGAACTTATTTTTGTATGGCACAAATTTTGAGAGAAATGATAGTTGTACAGTGTAGGAGATAGACTTGAACAATGTTAAAACCAATTATGAGAGGCTAGGAGATGGTGGAGAGCTGGTCAAAATGGTGAAGGAGGTTAGGTTGCATTTACTGCATAAACTTGATGATAAACATATCATATCCATCAGGGTTAGTCTGTTTTAACCATCTTTTCATGCAAATCAGACAATTTACCTTCAATACATTTCTTTCTCAAGCTATTTTATCCCTTCCCAACATCAAATTTAAGTCTTTTATTTTTGTAAATACTTAAGCAAAACCTTCATTACCAAAAATGAGCCATGAAATCCAAATCCTTTTGGTAAAATATTTATTTGCAATCTCTATATTGTAAAGCAAACAAAAAATTATATTGGTTTATATCAAAGATCTATCGGTCAGAGGATAATCCTATGGTTCAACAAGATGAAGAGGAAAACTTTGAGGAGATTAAATACTTATGCATAGAGATTAATAGAGCTAAAATTGTATTTGGGAAAGGAAAATACCATAGCAACATTATATAGCTTGTACAAAGATTAGAATGAACTTGCATATAAATTTGAATGTTTGATAAAAGAATTAAAACTAAAGAATAAGAATGAAGAATGGAGACAAAATAAATAAACAAGCATGTGCTTTGATACCAATGTCAGGGTAGGAACGAATTACAAAAAATAAATAGGGTATTTGGTGCAAACCAAATTGGGTTCATTCATAAATGAAAAGCAAGGGTATATAAAAAAATAAAGTATATGATTTTGCAGTTCATCTCCTATGATGATTTTTCATATTCTACTAAAAGATGAAATACTACTCTTAATATTATTTACAATAATATTATGAAAAATAGTTGGCATTATGGATTCAGTACAGGTAGACATAGTCATTAGTCATAGAGGGACACCCCCAATTTTATTGTAGTTAGAATTGTTAGTTAGATAATAGGTGCCATTTATGTTTTTGTGACGTTACTAGTCCAAATTTCTCATAGACAAATATAAGTCTACATAGTCCATAAACACTTCCAATTTTAGAATTGATCATCAAGTATGATCGTTCCATCACTTTTACTTTCATATTTTCTATTATTTATAAAGTCAATTTAAATTATATTTTTTATTATTTTAGCTACTAAATAAGATTTGAATTATAATTAGACATTGATAAATACTATATTTCCTTTGTACAACTTATTTTATTAGTTGTGTTTAAGTGAATTCATTTAAAGGGTTGTAGTCCAAATGGTAAGGAGGATAGTTACATATATCCATCCACCAAGGTACAAATTCATTTAGATACCATCAAAATAAATACTAAGGAATCCTAAAAGTTGCATGGAGAAAGGACTCATATCAAGCCATCTAAAAAACTATATAAGAAAAAAATGATTTTCACATGCTTCTTGATCATCCCTGTATTGTCATCTCCATGTTTCTTACTCTAGGATAAGCTTAACACACACACACACACACACACACACACACACACCATTCAATCTTAAAGGTCAATGGCATGGGAAAATTTAGGAAGTATAAGTCGTCACTTTCTTTCCTTTTCCTTTTTTATTTTTGCACCCTTCCTCCATGTCGATCACTTGGACTATTGAGTAGCGAATGCTTATTATTTTACCCTAAACATGTTTTAAAATGTTGAAAGCTTAGGCAAATCCTTAAAAATGGACTCGCTCTATTTATTTTGCTTCATCCATTTTAGAAAAAATCCTTTAGATTATAACATTATTATTATTTTATTAACTCAAGCCATACCATTACAATATGAGTGGCAAACTAAATAGCCAGTGGAACACCTAGAAAATAGGAAGAAATTTTATCATTTTATAAACTATATATAAAAATTATGCTATCATTGGCATGAAGATATCAATGCATAAATAATGATAACAACTATAAATATAGGAAAATAATATACTTGATAAACAAAGATTGTTGACACTTATTAATTAATTATTATAATACATTATCTTAATGATTAAATTAGATACAATCCAAATGATTTAGTCATTACAAAATTATGATTATGATTTAGTTCATAATGGCATAGCTGTTTACTCTTTTGTCATACATGAATCTCCTATCAAACTATCATGGCCTACCAAATAACACATAAAATACATCCATGGGCATAATGTCACACAAGACATCATATTTATATGAATTAATCTAAAAATTCACCACACACTACTCATTAACTAGCACCTGGTACCCCTTAAGAAGCTAAGAAATCTTATATGGTGTAGGATGTGTCAATTGATTCAGCCTGAGTTTTTACACCATCTTTTGAGAAACTAAATTATATGTACAAACAATCTAAAACAAATCTTTTCTTTGTGCTAATTCGTTCAGCTCCTTGGATAGTTTCAATAAAACTCTATTAATCAACAAAGCCTCTCCTTATTTTGGCTCTTCTATATGTATAGGAGACCCAACACTATCCTCATCTCTAAAATCTATGTGAGTTGTCCCTTCAGCTCTCTTACTATTATTCTTAGAATTTTCTAGACAATCTTACTCTTTATTACTAGCATACTTATTACATCCAAAACACTTACCTTGAAAACCTCTGCCTCAACCTCATCCATAGAAGCCTCTTCCTATAGAAGAGTATCCTCCTCTCTAGCTTGAGTTATTATTTTGTGAATTGATTTCATCTCCACCATTATTTTTTCAACCTCTTCCCTGATGTTATGTCCTTGTCCTCTTTAAGGTCTTCTTCTACCTCTAGAGTTCACTTGATGCTTCCTCATCAACTTATCTTATGCCTTTAATGCACATCGATAGGCTTCCTCTATGGTTCTCATGTTCAATAAACTAATTTCATCTTGTATGAAAAAATGCAGTCCATTCACATACCATGCCTCCTTCTCATGATCATCCTCTATGTGTCCATCCCTTATAGTGAGTCTATAAAACTCCTCAGTGTACTCTTTGATGTTGATATCCTTTTGTCCTAAGTTCTATAGATTTATTTGACATTCAAAAGGCATAAATTTGGCCTTTGATTTTTTAACCATCCTATCCCAATATTTTATCTTCTTCTTACCTATCATTAGTCTCTCAGTTGGCACATGATCTCACCATAAATAAACACATCTATTAAACTTTGTACAATTAAATTTCACCTTCTTATGTTCCTCCATAGAATCATAGTCAAAATAATTATCTATCTTTGGGATTAAAACTTTCATTATAACAAGGTGTTTTCAACCTTGTACCAAGCCTTGCCACAGTGCTGAAAAATATGTTCTCAATTTCATTGTCCATATCCTCCACACCAAGATCTTAAGCTTTTTCATCTTCATCCTCAGTCATGTATCCACCATGAGATCATCTTATTTGTTTTATTTCGATTTCATCTAACATTTATTTCATTCCTCTCATCATCTTAGCTAAATTTGCAACTCAAGGTTCTCTTAGTCTTCCACCTTTTCTAACAACATTTCCTCTATGTGCCATCTCTCCCATGATATAAACTTATATTTTATAGCTTTCCAATAGAAACATACAATTTATTCTTCATGAACACTTCTCCCAACAAGAAAAAATTTAGTTCTTATGCCAAATGATGCAAGCATAGACAAGGTATCCATCTACGTACAACCTCTAGTTTTGTGATGCTTAGATACTCACTCAAACCAAGACATAAATTCAGATCAAACATGCAGATAACACAATACTTAAATTTTTTGGATTATCCTTAATTAAAGAAATAAAATGGTTAGATCATATATAGTACATTACATTACCATACATGCTTATTTTTCAATAGAAAATGTGAAAAAAATAACACACTCTATTATATTCTACTCTCCTCTGCTCCTACTCCACATAGCTTGACACCCTTTCATAAAATGACTTATCTAAATAAATCAGAGTATTACTATGACACCCAAAAATTCATGGGTTAATATTAAAATTCCATAACATTTTAAAAATTTTCAATGTTTAGGTGACCTTCAGTTTTCAAGATCAACAACTAATTGTCAATAACTATCAGAAACTGCTAGGGGATGTTTTAGGTTGATTGACAGTTATGAAAACCACCAAATATTTATTAGTATTACTCCAATTGATATGAAATTTTAACCATTAATTAAATAATACATTATATATTTCTTCCCTAAATTTTACCATCTAACTCTTAACGTAGTTGAAGAAAAACTTGCTAAGTGTTGCACACTACACAAATGACATTTCCAAGTTGAATAATAGTTACTAAAACTTTCATAAAATTAAATAAATTTATCCAATTAATATTGAATTTTAAAAATACCATTATAGATTCATTTTATATCAACCCAAAAAATTAGGTAACCTAATTCTTAACTCAACTCTACTGTAAGGTAATAAATTGTCAGGCTAGATAGATGCATTTTTTTGTTGAATGAAAATCACAAACCCTGTCATAACCTTACCTCCACTTATCCAATTCAGATGAAATTTTATATAAATATTTTTTTGTGACCTAAATATTAACACAACTATTTCACAAGGTCATGAACCTTTTTTACACTAGGTAAATGCATTTTTAGCAGAAAGACAGTTATAAAAACTGTCATAACTTTGGCACTACATATCTGATTGAGATTGAATTTGTAAAACATATTTTATAATACAATTTGTATCATCATTCCAAAATTTTTGACCTAAATCTTACCATAATTATTACGTAAGGTCATGAAATTTATGCGAAGTGATGCGGGCATAGCCTAAAAGAAATCGCTGCAAATTTTTTGTAGTTACTCTAAATGGTCTAGAATTTGGTACAAATATTTTAGGTGTAATATTATATCAATCCACAAAATTTCATCATCCAATTCCTTCCAAAATATTACCTAAATTAAGGAAACCTCATACTAGTATAATAGTCAGAATGCCTTTGTGATGACTCCAAATGATCAAAAAAAATATACAAAGGTTGAAAGTGTCTGGTTCTATGATCCCACCAAGTTTAATCATATAATTCATTCTACAACATTATTGAAATTAAGAAAACTTCATTCTAGTGTAATAGTTAGTACATCTCTATGGTAACTCCAATGATCTAAAAACTTGGTAAAAATGTTGTATCATATTTTATGACCTTAAATTTTTTTGATATCTGATTCTTACCACAGTTGAAGAACCATTATTTATAAATAACCATGTCTTAACAGTCCATACAAACTGATAGAAACAGGAAAAATATTTTTTACTTTATTTGTGGTAAAGAATACTTATACAACATAATTCAAATAGGTTAGCAAGCTTAATAAAACAATGCCATAAACACAAACCAAAATAAATAGCTAAGCTTACATATTTTTGATTGATCCAATATTTGCCCTTCACCTTAGATGATCCTGCATTAGTTGTAGTGAAGCCAGGAGATAGAGGTAGGCCATCATATGTTTATATTTTTTCCATGTCTATTAATGAGAGGGATCCAATGATAGAGATTGTTACATCCCGATTCCTTGTCAAACAAACTATTTGATTATTCATGAATATTTAAAATTGACAAATTTAATTATGGTTATTTTTAACTAAGCTATGAGATATATGTTGTTATGGGATACAAGGATATTGCTTAGGTTATATGATTATATTGCTATGAGTTAGTTGTGACATATATGTTTACATTACAAATATGTTGATTTGTTATTTCAGCTATATTTTATGATGAAAGTTTATCATGTTGTTATGATCTAACTACCTGCTTGTTGTGAGGTTGACTTAAGAGAACTCATCCCTCAGAGTGTAACGAAAGGAGAGCATCATAAAAAAGGGTGACATAGATGGAGTTGTCAGAAGATGATATAGAAACCATGTAGAACCCTACATACACCATATAAGTAATTCATGTTAGATACATCATGAAATGATTAGTGTAGTATGTTTTAGATATTACTTTCATTTAAAATTACTTGCACATGGTTAGTTTCGCGTAATGATTATTTGAGACTCGTCTTGTGTGATTGTGTACTAGTCATAATTATAACCATTAATATTTTATAATTTAAGTACTTAGAATAAAGTTAAATTTATTGATTAATAGATTTATCAGCAAGTCATATTATTGTTATTAATTAGTGAATATATTCTTAAAGGAAGAAAAAATAGGAAAAAGAGAAAAAAATCTCAAAATAAGCAAAAATGGAAAAAAAAGTTTTAAAATAGAAAAAGGGAAAAGATAAATAAATTAAAAAAAAGAAATAAAAAATAAAAAATAAAAAATAAAATCATTAATAAATAATAATAAAGTAAAACAAAAATTTAAAAAAAAAAGCTAAAAAGAAAGCTACGGGGATCATCATAAGGATATGAGGAGGAGAATAAGGGAGAGTATCATAGAAAGACAACTTAGAGAGAAGAAAAGATATTGGAGAGGAAGTGAGTAAAAAGGACTAAAAGAATGATCACACTGATTGCCAGGTAGGCAATGCAATTCATTTCTAGAGTATGTAGAAATTCTGGGTTGAAATCGATCCATATAATATCTGTTTATGATCTGTATAAAATTAAAAATAAATAAGAGTCAAACCTTATATATAATGTTTGTTTTTTAACTAAAAAGTATACTTACATATCTGTTGGTATAATCCACTGTATTTAATTGAGTTTTATTACCACTTAAGTCGTGGTTTTGAACTGTGGCACTAACTAACTAGAACATAATATAGTAGTTTATGCCAAGAATATTATGTGAAATATTACAAAACTTACAATCATTTAATATTATGATATAAATTAAATGATATTCCTGTCTGCCTAACATTTAATGGAAAATATGATACCTATCATTCTATAAGTTCAATTAGTAGCCGCTTCCTCTTTCCTGCCTATCATTTAACTATTTTGTGATAAATAGAATTGAAGGAATGATTTGTTAATACTTGTACCATTAAATTATTATATTTCAAAATAATTAAGAATACAAAAGGGGAATGATGTCTAGAAAAAACTTAACAAGTTGAAATTTATATCAAATAATCACTGAAATCACTATTATTTTTGGTATACAAATATATAGTTAATATCATGTTAGAGTAAATCATTGTTTGATACTGTAGAATAGGGGTCAATGCCTTACATATAAATATTTATCTATTTGATCATATTTGAAATCATTGATATAGACCCAAAATATTGGTCACTATATTTTATTTCTAGCAAGGAAAATATGTCAATGCATATCTATTTCACAGTTTATATGATGTAAAATCGAGTTGTTGAAGCTTAATATCCGAGCTGCATAATATAACTAATGGCATCACTATATTCCTTAATAATGAGTATTATTAATTGAATATATATTGACGTCACCTTGTTTTACGATCACGGTTGGTGTTATTCATTTTATTAAGGAATATAGTTAACAAATAAACAACATAGACAAATTTAACACCGCTTTATTAAGAAATATAATTAACTATGACATCATATTTGCAGTGTCGTAATTTCCCTGATATATGTTCATTAGGTCATTATGTTCCTAACTATAATGTATTTTGGAGATAATAATTATAATTAGAATGGGGAACAAGGATATCCCAATACATGTGTAATAAAGACATAGTGTATTTTGGAGGCATCTCTCTCTTTTATAGTATTTATTATGATAGTTTCGTCGATATAAGTGATCTAAGTGATCAAAGTATGATATTTAATTAAAGAAAATGTATAAGATGGATTTAAGCATGAAATCAAATTATACCAAATTGTTATTATACTTGTTATAATTTGTACGGACAAACATAATAAATGAATAATATTAGAGAGCTCAAGTGGATTATACAATAACAAGCTTATATCGAAGGATTATACAAAGAGCATGCTATTGTGCCATAAAAACTTCATAGAGTGTATACATTTGATACTGTGTATAGATTAAAACTTGATTAATGAGTTATTAAAATTGATGATTCAGATCCTGTTATAATCACTCTAAAATAGTTAAAATGTAATGACTAATTCCTCATAACTAGATATTCACTGAGATTAATAATGTTTATACTATAACTATGGGGATTGATGCTGCATATAAAATTGCCTCTATATAGTTCTATTATGAGAAAATATATAGTAAAGTTCTCAATCTTTAATGAAATAGGTATGTGGATGAACTAGATTAAATATATTTGATCTAAATGTAATTAGGGCTATATAATCCAATATATTAAATGGAGTAGAATTGGTTACTATCACGGTTTAGTGATTTGTACATTCATATAATTTAATGAGACTTAAGTTTATCATATAAGAGTAATTGATAAATTACCAATAATTTATAAACAAAACTAGATGAGAAGGATTATATAGCCTTGAAAATTTTGAGTACAAAGTTATGTACGCTTTGAGTATATTTGGAAGAAATTCTATTTAGTTAGGGATAAGAATCATAAAGGAATATTACATTAATGAATCCTTTATCTTAAAAATATTGTCCATATATTTTGTGAACAAAAAAACTCATAATGATTTATGAAATTATAAGGAGTTCTTGATTAAAAAGTACAAATGAACATTAGTATAGTATTTTCATATCATATGAGTACTTAAATATATGGTGCATGTATAATAAATCGTATATAGGGATTGTAACTATAATTAAATATATGATTGAAATAAGTCATAAGGTGTACGTGGGATCGAATCCATAATTGCATGAAAATAGACCCCTATAAAAAGAGTTAAGTTATTAAAATAAAAGATTATGATGGGTTTATGAGTTATCTGTTTATTTGTAAATAGTTTGATTGACAGTTAGTTTTTATATATCCAATATAAATACTTGCATGCGACACATATTATGAGAGTGTTAATATGTTGAAGTGTTTAGGCATATGTAACATATAATAATGCATTATGATGTGTACCTATAAGTTATAGTAGTATGCATTTTGAACCTAAGGTATACCTAGGGGTATAATCCCATGTTTGATTACTATTTATGATTGTGGGTCATTGATTCTTGAATTCATAAGTTTTGTTATGTGTAATTATGTAGTTGTGTTCATATACAACTATCAATGATATTAAGGGATGTCATAAATTACTATAGTATAAATGTATGTATTACTTAGGTGGTAGCAAAATAAATGTATATGAGTTGGTTATTTCCTTGAATAACATATTTTATGATAGTTAGTAGGACTTTAGGTATGTGTGCATACAACCCTTGAGAGTATAACGAATGCTAGAATAAAATATTATATGTTTCATATAAACTGTAACTTGCTTTGTTATATCTAATTATCAAGATAAAATCTTATATTTTCATGGTTTTATGACTACTTATGATTGATTGTGGTAATCAAAAGTTGTGTTGAGAACACTAAACTATGATAATATGGGTTATCATAGGGTGTAGTATGTTAGAAACTAATTATGGTAGTTAGAACCTATAATTACTTATGTATTTTACTCAAGTGGTATAAACTATAGTCATTATTTATAGTATGTGATAGATAATAATGTAAATTTTATTCATATGTTTAATGGAACAAATGTATGCTTGATTACTCATGTGTTTAACATATTATGTGATATAATTACTAGTAAGATGTAAATTGTATGATTCTTATGGTTGAATTATATTTCATGAATATCATATTATTGATATTAAGGAGTGAGATGAACTTCACTAGCTTAATAGCATCACAATGCCATATGAAGGCAATCTGATCAAGTGGTGTGTATGAATTTGATTGATCTATAGATCGCTATTATCTATAATTCCTAAAACTTTAGTTAAAGTGTGTTTAATGAGACAATAATTTTAAGAGTATAATTTATATGTTTGTGCAATATTTTTCAATAGAATGAGTTTTTATTGATACACTACGTGTTTAGTTTTAAAAATCATACAACACATAGGTACTTGCTTATCTCTTTAGATTCCCATGCCATCACTAACTACTCATTCGTGAAGGGAGAAAAATTCCATGATAAAATTAGTGTAGGAGATTTTTGGTCCGTGGATGATGTAAACAAGTGCTTGGATGATACTCTCCCTCCCCACAACAGTAATACTATTGAGATGACACTTGCAATTACCACATATATTAGAGAGTCCAGAGAACTCATGCTCTTAAGATCCATGTATCTTATTTATGCATATTGTATTTACTATTAGAATCATTATTATGAATAATTGTAATTACTTATTTATAGTGGATTATCAGTGGAAGTTGTGTATTGTACCATCAGTGGCTGGCTATTTGTAATTACTTTCTATATTTGTATTATAATGTGTTTTCTTATGTTGATAGTGATTCGTGATGCATGGCATGGTATAATTTATTTTAAATTTATCTCTCTTAGAGTTTTTTATATGATCACTACTTATATTCTCATGGTGTAATCTATTTATAGTATAGGTGTTATTTAACAATTTTTTTCATATATTTATATGTCTAACCTAGTGGGATTAGCACGTGGTATCAGAGATGTGACTCAAACTCTAGGTCCTAATGAGTCTATTAACATTTTCATATCCTTCTGATTATCAAAAATGAGGATAGAGAAATGTGTATGGTACATTGAGTGTGTATCTTAGGAGCATTCATACCCTCTTAGAGTTGTTAAAGGTTTGGCTTATCGAATGTCTCTTTGGTTATGGTTATATAAGATGTTTAGGTAGGTCCATAGCATAGTTCTTGAGTCATGAACAAGAGATTCCTACCATATTTTTATCACTTAGATCAAACATCTCAAATTTTATTACATCTTTCTTAGTAATCAAGTAACCTTCACCTTTTGTGTTTTTTGAGTGTAGTCATCTTGTTAAGAATTCTTTTGTGTTAGGATTTTATTTTTGGATTGACACCCTTATGTTTATATAGATTAGGAAGAAGTGACATCTCTCATAGTGGGATTAAAAGTGAGTTGTCACTCCCTCTCTTTCCTTTGACATAATTATAAGTCCCTAAGAGGATTCTTATTTTTCATGAAGTTGATTTAGTGTTTCCTTGAATGAAAACATTGTTTCTAAAATGTTATTTTGAACATATTCCCTTAAGTTCATGGGATAGTGTCTTATACTTCTTGTTGAGATAGAAGTTGTAGAATTGGTTGGATTGATGCATTTATGTGGATTTATATTTTTCTCTTGGTTGTGGAAGTAGGTTATGATACTATTACAAATTTGGCAAGTAGGTAGTAATTTTGGCAACTTGAGTTATAGTGTTTTATTTTTACCATGTGAGGGTATTTAAGGGTCTTACTATTAATATGTAGTTCTCTACTTTCCACTTGTGACTTTTTAGAGTCACTACTTTATCTAATTTTGTGAACTTAGACAACATGGAGTGGTGAACCTTAAATTTATATTGGTTCTTGATTAAAATTTATAAGTTAATTATAATTTTTATGTTATTATATACCTTTGAATAGATTGATATTATTCTCTTTTTGAAGCATGTTATTTTGAAAATATATGTATGTACCTTTGTCAAGAGCGAGTAAGGTATAGATGTGTAGAACATCTTGTTAGTCTAAAAGGGTTGAGAGAAACTTTTAATTTGTCATGTACTAGAAGAACAAGTAGGAAAATATTGTCTCGCTTGTTACCTTTACAAGGTTGTAAGGATGGTGTGATCCTTGACCTTTTTATGTTATGTTAATTTTAACATTATTACCTCTCAACTATGAATATAATAGAATAAGTTAAGTTGTGAAATATGATACTAGTTATGTTTGGCTAATGATAACTTAATATAATTACGAAAAAATTATATGATTTTTTTGATATGTATACACTTTGAATTATTTAGCATGCATTATTACTTTCTGTGTATAAAATTATGATTTATTGAACCTTGTGAACATTTTAAATATCATTAGGTCATAGAGACTTAAGGGAGGAGTGGTGAATTAGGAATGTGAGTACTAAGTGATAAGAGTGGATCCTACTTAGTCTCACATTGACTTGGTAGTTATTGAGTTTGGATCTAACAGACGTACTTGTTGAATCCAAAATTTGACATATAGACTTATCAAATTCAGTCATATGGCCATACACACATATACTTTAGAACGTTTATTCCTTAATATTGTATATATTGAAAATATAGTATTTTTAATTTTTATTTATTGTCATACTTGTTAGGAGGTTGGTGGAGTAGTGGAAGTATTGACATGTTATACTTATCAAGAGATACATAGAGTAGCGATAATATTAACTTATATACATCATTCTTATCAGTCACTCTAAATACTTTTCTCCAGAATGAGAAAAATAATCTCTAGGATAGAGAGATGTGTAAAGGGGATGGAAGGTTTTGTGAAACTCTTCCTGGCCATTTTATTTTAGCTTTTATGATGATTTTATTTTCTTTTGGAAAGTCAGTGAAACTTTCATCAAGATGTGTATAAGTTTGTCTTACCAATTATGGACTCTGAGGTGGTCATGATAGAACCATTCAAAGTAAGTGATACTCACAAACTTTATTTGCATAACAGGAAAATGTCATAGAACAGGGTCTTGTGGGACCAATACTCTGAGAATAGTACTATTGGGAGGACCATGATGAGATTTATAGGTAAATTTTAGATTTATTTGTTAAAATTGATACTTTATACTATGTTAATTCTTTGTTGAATAATATTTTTAATTTAAAACTTATGTTAAAATAAGAGTCATTCGAGATGATGACTAGCTTTAGGAGGGAATGACGTTACATACCGATTCCTCACCAAGTAAATTATTTGATTATCTATGGATATTTAAATTTGAAAAATTTGGATTTACATATTTATAACTAAGTTGTGAGATATATGTTGTTCTGGGACAATAGGATATTGCTTAGGTTGCATGATTACATTGCTATGAGTTAGTTGTAGTATATATGTTTACATTACAAACATGTTGATTTATTATTTTAACTATATTTTATGATGTAAGTTTATCATGTTATTATGATCTAACTACTTGCTTGTTATGAGATTGATGTAGGAGAACTCATCCCTCAGAGCATGATGGAGGGAGAGCATCATCAAAGAAGGTGACATAGATGGATGTGTCGGAGGATGATAGAGAAACCAACTAGAACCCTACACACACCATATAAGTAACTCATGTTAGATGCATCATGGAATGATTAGTATAGTATGTTTTGGATGCTAATTTTATTTAGATTTGCTTGCACATGGTTATTTTAGCTGAATAGTTATTTGGGACTCATCTTGTGTGATTGCATGTTAGTCATAATTATAACCATTAATATTTTGTAATTTAGGTAATTAAAATAAAGTTAAATTTATTTATTAATGGATTTATTAGTAACTCATATTATTGTTATTAATTAGTGAATATATTCTAAAAAGAAGAAAAAATAGGAAAAAAAGAAGAAATTCTCAAAATAAGCAAAGAGCGAAAAAATGAAGTTTTAAAATAGAAAAAGGGAATAGATAAAGAATAAAAAGAAAAAAAAAAAGAAAAAAGAAAATAATTAATAAAAAATAATAAAGTAAAACAAAAATAAAAAAAGAAAAGCTAAAAAGAAAGCTACGCCCTTTTAATCTCAATGGAGATTATGACAAGGGGATAATCATAACGATATGAGGAGAAGGGAGAGTATCATAGAAAGGTAGATCAAAGAGAAGAAAAGAGATTGGAGATGAAGCGAGTACAAGGGACTAAAATAATGATCACATTGATTACCATGTAGGCAATGTAGTTCAAAATCTAGAGTATGTGGAAATTCTGGATTGAAATCGATCTGTATAATGTTTGTTTGTGATCTATATGAAATTGAAAATAAATAAGAGTCAAACCTTATATATGCAGACTTATATATAGTATTTTTTTTGTGAACTAAAAAGTATACCTATGTATTTGTTGGTATAATCCACTGTATTTCATTGAGTTTTAATACCATTTAAGTAGCTATTTTGAACTATGATGCTAACTAACTAGAACGGATTATAGTATCTTATGCCGAAAATATTATGTGAAATATTATAGAACTTACATATCATTTAATATTATGATAGAAATTAAATGATATTGTTACCTAACATTTAACGAAATATGATACCTATTATTTCATAAGTTCAATTAGGAGTTGCTTCCTCTTTCCTACCTATCATTTAAATGTTTTATGCTAAATGGAATCAAAGGAATGATTTTTTAATACCTGTATATTTAAATTATTATGTTTTAAAATAATTAAGAATACATAAGGGGAATGATGACAGGAAAAAGAACTTAGCGAGTTGAAAGTTCTATAAAATAATAGTTGAAATCGCTATGATTTTTGGTATACAAATATATAGTTAATATCATGTTACAATAAATCGCTGCTTGATACTATATATTATGGGTCAATGCCTTACATATACATATTTATCTATTTTATCATTTTAGAAATCACTGATATAGACTAAAAATACTAATTAAGTATGTGTGTGTGTGTGTTTTACATGGTTTTCAATAAGGTCGCCATATTCTATTTCTAGCAAGGAAAATATGTTACTGTATATCTATTTCACTATTTGTGTTATATAAAATGGGGTTGCTGAAGCTTAATTTTTGGGCTGCATAATATAACTAATGGTGTCACTATATTCCTTAATAGTTAGTATTATTAGTTGAATATATATTGGCATCACCTTATTTTATGATCACGGTTGGTGCTATTTACTTTATTAAGGAATATAGTTAACAAATAGACAACATAGATAAAATTTGCATCATTTTATTAAGGAATATAGTTAACTATGCCATCATATCTATAGTGACTGTCCTAATTTCCCTGATCTCTTTCCTGATCTATGTTCATTAGGTCATTATGTTCTTGAATATAATATATTTTGGAGATAATAATTATAAATGGAATGGGGAACAAGGATATCCCAATACATGTGTAATAAAGATAGTGTGTATTTTGGAGGCATCTCTCTTTTAGTATTTATTATGATAGTTTCATCGATCTAAGTGATCAAAGTGTGATATTTAATTAAAGAATAATGTATAAGATGGCTTTAAACATGAAATTGAATATACCAAATTGTTATTATACTTGTTTTAATTTGTATGGGTAAACATAATAAATGAATAATATCAAAGAGCTCAGGGGGATTATACAATAACAAGCTTATATCGAAGGATTATACAGTGAACATGCTATGGTGCCATATAAACTTCATGAGTGTATATAGCTAGTACTGTGTATAGAATAAAAATTTATTAATGAGTTATTAAAATTGATAAGTCATATCCTGTTATAATCACTCTGAAATAATTAAAATTTGATGACTAGTTCCTCATAACTAGATATCCATCAAGACTAATACTATTTATGCTATAACTATAAGGATTAATGCTACACATAGAATTATCACTATATAGTGATGTCATGATAAAATATCTATTAAATATCTCATTCTTTAATGAAATAGGTATGTGGATGAACTATACTTGATTAAATATTTGATCTAAATATAATCAGGGCTATATACTCCAATATATTGTATGGAGTAGAATTGGTTACTATCACGGCTTAGCGATTTGTACATTCATATAATTTGGTGAGACTTAAATGTATCATATAAGATTAATTGATACATTTCCAAGAATTTATATAAAATAGATGAGGACTATGTAGCCTTGAAAAACTCGAGTACATAGTTGTGTACGCTTTGAGTATATCTGGAATAAATTCTATTTAGTTAGGGATAATAATCATAAAATAATATTACATTAATGAATCCTTTATCTTAAAAATATCATACATATATTTTGTGAATAGAAAAACTCAGGAGGATTTATGAAACCATAGGCAGTTCTTGATTAAAAATTACAAATGAACATTAGCATAGTATTTTCACATCATCTAAGTACTGACATATATGGTGCATGTGCAAGTACTCGAATATAGAGATTATACCTATAGTTAAATATATGATTGAAATAAGTCATAAGGTATCCATGGGACCAAATCCATAACTACATGAAAATAGTCTCCTAGAAAAGGAGTTAAGTTGTTCAAATGAAAGATTATGATAGGTTTATGAGTTCTCTGTTTCTCTACAAATAGTATGAATGGCTGTTATGATTTCTTTGAGTTCCTTGAATAGCATCTTTTATGACAATTAGTAGGACTTTAGGTATGCATGCATACAACCCCTGAGAGTATAATGAATGCCAAGATAGAATATAATGTGTTTCATGGGAACTGTGACTTACTTTGTTATATCTAGTTGCTAGGATAAAAGCTTATGTTTTCATGGTTTTATGACTACTTATTATGACTGATTGTGGTAATTAGTAGTTGTATTTAGAACACTAGACTATAATAATATGGGTTATCATTGGGTTTAGTATGTTGGAAACTAATTGTGGTAGTTAGAATCTATAGTTAGTTATATATTTTACCCAGGTGATATAAATTATAGTCATTATTTTTAGTATGAGATAAATAATGATGTAAGATTCATTCATATGTTTAATAGAATAAATGTGTAAGAACCCTTCAAGTTGTATTTTAAAAAATGCAATTTTTTTAAAATAAATAACTTAACAATAATTTTATGGAATAAAATAATTTAACATAATTAAACCATAATTAAGAACAAGAATACTTCTAAATTAAATACTGCATACAATATAAATCTTATACAATTCCAAAGAAAGTAAATACCATAGTACACAATTATGACTGGTCTGATAATAAAATTATTTTTTAAATATACAAGTATATAATACAATTACATTTCTTTAGGCATATGGCCTAATATAATAATAGATACCAAGCTCTCTAGAGCTCGAGTTGAACTAACTCATGTATCACTGATAATTTCATGTGTCATATCCAAGTAGTACTACAATGGAGGAAGGAGAGCATCATATGAGCGCTTTACCACACCAACCATGGACCAATGATCTCCCACAAAATCCCCTATTAGGAAATGGTCCTCCCTTCATAGATAAGTGGATAGAATGGTACAATAATCTAGTGAGATGTGCTAGTAGTCTGTGTGCTGTAAGATTTCTAAAAACATGCAGTGTACCATAAAGAAATCTATTTTAACACGATATTGCACAACATAAAAATCAAACATGTGAATGATGGTGTATATAAAAATACTTTGATCAAAGTTTTCATACGATCATTTTAGATCAGTTAATTTTATAACACAACATTTGATTAGATTATCTATTAGTAGTACTATTTAGGCTTGTGGAAGCCATCTTATTACTTATTAGTATCATCAATATAATTTATAAAATAAACACTAAATCATTTTATACAACTCAGATTCATATATATTTCATTCTCCTAGCAAAATATCACATCTCATGCTAAACAAAGAGAAAAAAAGATATACACATGATCATCTACACATGAATGAATCCTACATTGAAAACTAATCTCAAAATAGAAATAATGACCATTGTTTATACCACCTGAGTAAAAAAAACAATAACTATAGACTACTATGACAATAATAAGATCCAAGTAACTATACCTCAAGACAACATATATCATCATAGTCTGGTGTTCTTAGACATGATTGCTAGTTTTCCCATAATTAGTCATAGAAACATGAAAGCATACACTTATATTCAAACAAGCATAACTATAACAAACAAGTTATATAATGCATATAATTATATCTTAACATTCACTTACATTATCAAGATGGTATGCATGCCTAAATGATATCCTACCAAATTCTAGAACAACCAATACATATGTAATTATTTAAATGTGGGTCAAATATAATATGTACTATCTCGATACTTTTCATACTGTAAAACTCTATGACATCCCATACTGTCATAGCTTATTATGCCCAAAGCACCCTACTCAACATAAACAACCAATCTAACACTAGAATCATTAAACCAACAAATCAGGATTATACCACTTAGGTATACCTTAGATTAGATTACGCAATAATAATCAAATGAAAATATAAGTTCAAGACACACATCAGATGCACTACTTTATTCTAGATAAGTCAATCACTTGCTCATATAAAAATATTCCCATAAATATAAGGCACACAAGTTTCATCATTAACCAATATCAAAATCTTGAAATAACTCTTAATCAAGTTAAGCATCATATAAACATAACTCAAGCTACTATAATATTCCTATTTGCCAATTTTACCAATTTTATAAACCCTCTATAAATTCCAGGATAATCATACTCATTACTTAAAATGCAACCTAAGTTGGAAACGCAACTCAAAACTCTGAGGCATAAAATTATATCAAACATTCAGTATTGCATTAAAGAAGAAACATAATTCTTTTGAAATATTTCATTCCTTCTCCAAAATACACATGACACATTCATTATTATTTTAATTATAACTCAACAATATGATTCAGATTTTAATAAAATTGTATTGTGTTTCATCTTCTTAAAGCCTTAGGAGTTTCATTAATTATTGTGGTGTTATATTTTAACCAAAGTGTTTTATAAACTCAATGTTATTAATATTTAACTATTGTTTCCATTTGATAACTCAATGTTAACAACTATAAAATTAGCATATGAATTTTTAGTACTTAGTGTATCAATTTTAAAAAAGACATCATTTTTATAGTGACTTGGAAATTATAATATGAACTTAACAATAAATTCATTATACACAGGCGTATTAATAGACATCAACAATTAAGTAAAGACTCAATAATTATAAGTCATTAAACTCAATGTTCTAAAATGATTGCTTCAACTTTACCAATATATAACTTGGCATTTAACTCAATAAGTCTAAGTGATTTCAAATTTGCCTAGCATTTTGACTCAATATTTCCTTAGTATTGGCTTACCTTTTAAATTTTTTTATTATTCTAGTTCCAAAACTTACTGACTTCATTCAATAGTGTTTCTCTTAATTTATGATCATTTCTTAATTTTGGAAGAAGATAAGAAACTAGTAATAAGGGTGTGGTAAAAATACTTGGTTGTTGATGTGTGCGTGATCCAGATGAATGTAGAAAGCTCCTTTTTGTCTTAGAAGGATTACTTGTAGATAAAAAATCACTAACAAAAGGAGTTGTTAGCAAGATAGTTATGTGGACTACCTAGCGTGAGCTAGATCCAAGAAGTATGAACTGATAGGAGACTG
Organism: Torreya grandis; assembly: GCA_037957365.1. Taxonomy (NCBI): domain Eukaryota; kingdom Viridiplantae; phylum Streptophyta; class Pinopsida; order Cupressales; family Taxaceae; genus Torreya; species Torreya grandis. The sequence continues at coordinate 5,367,224 of JARHVA010000384.1, forward strand.
TCAATCCACTCTTTGATAATAATTAAATTTAAAGAGATACAAGAAAGATACTTGCATTCAAATAATATAAAGTATTGAAATGAAATACAAGAAGTAGATGAATGCATGATAGATAAAATGACTAAATATAGAAGAAATAGGTCAATACTAGTGCTAATATAGATCAGGTTAGGTTCATAAAATCAGGCATGGGTCTATGAACAGGAAGGAACATAAAAAGTTAGATTTGGTTGGGGGTAAGGGGTTAGAAATAACTTGCTATTATTTCATGCCATAGTGACCATTGGTGGTTGTGATGACCATTGGTAGTTAAGCTGACCATCGATGATTGGATAACCATCGACTATTGGGGGTGATTGTTGATGATTGTGCTAATCATTGATGGTTGCCTATGGATTTCTAGAAGTGTTCAAAAAAGAGTTATATAATGGTTTACTGATCAGGTAGAGGTTTGGTTAAGGGTGTGGTCATGAATGGGAGGTTGGAAGATAGGTGTAGAAAGGTTTGATTTAGGTCAAGAAGTCAGAAACCAAAATGATAAGATGGAAGTATGAATATACCTATTGCTTATTAAGTGGTTGATGGTTGGAGTAATTTTGCAATAGTAACAATACTTTATCTTGAGAGTAATTTTTCTATAGGTTCGAATCTCTATTGCTATTGATAAATCACTAGAGGAGACTAGTTGGTTGGAGAGATTGAATACCTATGTGCAAGAATGCTTATGATCATCCATTTCACCTCCTACTCCCCTCCTTTTATAGGCAAAGAAAGATGGAAGATAAAAGGTTCCCTAGTAGGTTAGCATGCTAATTTTGATGCTTGGGAGTTTGTTAGCACCACATAAGGTGAACATATTTAATTATGCCTCGTTAACCCTTTTTTTCATGTGGCTTTGAATCAACAAGATACAAAAAAAAAATAGATTGTTGGTCGAAGGTCTGCTTACCTCGAGTATGCGAAGAGGTGTTCCCCCTCAAATTGGGAGTCATTGAGGTGAAACCAAAATTGAGTCGGGGTTTGTTAAGTGGTATATGATGAGTCATGAGGTTGGTGATAAAAGGGGGGTTGGGAATTAAAAATACAAACATGTGCACATAATATGACTAAGTGTAATAGCCAAGATCACACTTAGATTAAAGTTTCTAATGTTGATAAAAATAAGTTTAGTTCTAGAAGTACAAGTGATAGGGTAACTGGTCCATAGCGTTGGTCATAGATGATCAGGTTATTCTATTCAAGTCTTCTAAATAGGGTCAATGTTTTTTAGGTATCTGAGGAAGTGTTCCCTTGAAAAACATAAATGGTCTGGTCATGCATGAGATGGTACAAATTCAAATGTTCAACATGGCAAGAGTGGTCAACATGGTAAAAAAGATCAAGTAAGGTCATTTTAGAATATGTGATAGTTTGGGTAAAAAATGGCCAACATCAAGGTGGACATGGTTTAATGGTCGATCAGAGAAGGGTAATCTCCAAAAGTTTTGTTTTGTTGGAGAAAGGCCATCTCCAAAAATTTAGCACCTAGGTGTGGGTGCCTAAATTTTTTAAAATGTGGGTTCTCTTGACCATCAATGGTCTAGGTTCCTAAGGTTGACTGTCGATGGTCACCCTGACCATCGATAGTCAGGGAGAAACCCTAAAAAGCCAAGGATAAAAAGTGAAAATGAAATTTTATTTTCACTTTCAGCTTGTTGACTCTATATTTTCTATGTGGTCTAGTGAGTGGTTGATTTGGAATTTTTTTGAGAGGGTTAACTGAGTGTTTGGTTGAGGTGGTAATTGTTGATTGGTTGAGCGTGTGTTTGAGGTGATCTAGCTTAGACTGAGATGTAAGGTAGATGAGGATGTGGTCAGGTAGTTGGATGTGGGCTCTATCCTTGATCACGATCAAGGAATGAGGTAGGTGATGTTATGAATTAGTAGATAGTTAATTTTATTGTTTTTGAAGTTGAATTTTTTGTTTGTGTGATTATTTGGATATAATTTTGGGGTTTTTTCCCTAGTTTAGGTTTTTGGTAAAATTGGGAAAATTAGCAGATAAAATTTAAATTTAAATGAGCATTTGGGTTTAGGGTAGGTTGTAGGATAGATTTAGGTAATTTAGTAGTTGAAATTTTGTGTTTTGGGTAGTTTTTGGTAAGGTAGGTTTAGGTGGTTCACCATTGACGGTCACACATAGTGACCATTCGTGGTTAGACCTGGCTATTAATGGTTAGACATGACCATCAATGGTCGACCACCAAAGGTCAAAGCTCACCTGACCATTGATGGTGTTAAGGATCATCGATGATCGAGTGTTGTGGGAAGGTATGTTTTAATAGAAAGATATAGAAGAGAGTTGTTAAAATGTTGTAAGGGGGTGTGGGTTTAAAAGGTCAAATGTAAGTTAGGATAGGGTAAGTTCAAGTAGGAGTTATAGGTTGAGATGGTTTAGGGAAAGTCTCAAGTAGGAATGTTGTGTAGAAATGGTTGTTGGGTAGAGTTAGGTAGTGGCTTGATAGGTTTAAGGAAGATGTTATAGGGTAAGGTAAGGTGTTGAAAATATTATTGTTTAGGGTAGCTATTTTTGATAGAAACATCAGGTATTAGCATGATGGGTTAGGGTAGATGTTTAAAATGTTTGTGGGTGGAAGTCATTTTTAAGTGTTCGAGGTAATGGTTGGAATAGGTTGATGTTGGTGAGCTTAAGTTGATAAAGAGGTTGATGTAAGTAGAATGAATGAAGATGATTAATGGTAATGAAAAACTAAGTGTGCATGCTAACTTGATCTATTTGTAGGCATGAGACTAGATCCAAATGGGGGATTGAGTTTTGAGGATATTTATGGAGATCTATAGAGGGATGAGTGGAGATGATTGGATGCATATGGAAGAGGTTGGTCTAGGATCCATGCGACATTACTAGTGGTTATTGTGAGATGTGGTAATGATCATAACCCTCATCAAAAGATGGGATACAGACATGAACACCTTCTTATTGTTAAGAGGAGAGATGACCATCCTTTTAGAGGATGTTAATAGGATTACACAACTACTTTTTTGATGGAAGCCTATTTATCATATTAAGAGTGAGGAGATGGATGAGGAGATGGACTTCTTGTATGGTGAGGATCAGGTCCATGCTACATGGCATTTAGGTGGCTTTGGTTATGGGCCATTATACCAGAGGTCTCTCGATGAGAGGCACTTGATGATGATGGAAATGACTTATTTCTTATTGCCAAATTCAAGTAGTGGGTGATTTCCTTATCTACTATTGGGAGTGATGGTAGAGATGTTGCTTGGGAGGATGGTATTCAGGTGGACACCCATTTTGTTAGTTTACATATATAAGGAGCTATAGGCATTTTAAGTTCACAGATGATATGGGATCAGTGTGGGGTTTGTGCTCCATTATTGGGCATACAAGCACATTCAAGTTTTGAGACCACTGGGGCTACCATGGGATGGCTACACCCAAGTGGAATACAAAATGGGATTTATATGATGGAGGGGAGATTATGCTTTGACAGGGGCTAGTGGAGGGGTGAGAGACATTGACTAGTTTAGAGTTGCCTTAGAGGGTTTGGTTGTGGGTGATGTGGTCTAAAGGCCATATGTGGGCTTACCTAGGTGGGCCTAGTATAGCTATCACACTTTGTCTTTGCAGAGTTGGAGGTGGATTTATGGGAGGAGAGAGGGTGAGATTGAGCTCATCCCATTCAATAGAGTGAGGAGGTAATATGGACTAGTGCAAGGGATTTTAGGTCCTTTCTTGAGGTACATGAGGGAGGATGTAGAGTTTTTATTACCTGAACCACAACCAGAGGAGGTGGTTTTAGATCATGAGGTGCTACTTGATTGAGCTTGGATAAATGATGCTAGTTTTGTTCATGGATATGTAGCATGGTACCAAGCCATTTATGTAGCAGACAATTTTGGATGGGATGATGTGGGTCGACAGGGCATAGATGTGGATCTAATTGGAGCTCAGGTACAGGGTAGTGGTCCTGATGGGTAGGTAGAGGTAGCAGTAACTACCATATAGGCACAAATTATAGGGTTATAAGGATAGGTGGCCATATTTCTAGGCCAAATTGTGAATTTTAGGGTTAAGTTGCCACCATTATGACTAAGAGAGATGAGGCTTGGACCTCACAAGGTTTGGTGACTGAAGAGAGGGATATCCTAAGGCAAAGGGTAGGATTAATGGTAGCACCTATAGGACTACCAAGTATTGTTCATATGGTGTAGTACTTGGCCACAATGGAGGAGGTGAGATATTATGAGGTCATAGTGCTAGCATAGTGCCCACTAGATCCCTAATGGGGTGAGTATAAATCTAGTTTAGTAGGCAGGGTAGCTATGGCAACTCCAGGTCAGTGGGTCGTATTAGTGACTAGATAGGTAGGCATCTTAGGAGGACTAACACCAAATGGTAGTGGTAGTGTAGGTATAGTGATATGTGATATGTTATGTAGGTGTAGATGTAGATGTACATGATTTTGATATCAACCTACATGCTGATGCATCGAGATGTACATACTTTAAGAGAGACATTATACATTATTACATGTATTATTTATTTTGATGACATGATGCATATGATGATGTTTATGATGCTCATGATGATACATATATGATGTATGTTCATAGTTCATGGTTTACATGTTTTGATGTTTTATGCCTTCTACTTATGAGATGTAGACTCAGTAGCTTTAGGCATGTGATGATTATGGATGATGTTTTGTTTTGTTCATGGATATGATGATGAATGGTTTGATTATGGTTATTGATGTGGTTTATGATATGATGTTATATAATTTTTGATAGTAAATGGATAGGATTATACTTATGATTTATAGATAGATCTATGATGTGGCTCATGGATATGGTTTATAATGTTATGTTTATTATTGATGTTTGTTGTTTATGATCATGGAGATGTGATGTGATTATGGTTAAGGATATAAGGAAAACACATAAATTAAGTTAGATAAAAAAATAAATGTAGTAAAAATAAATGAGAATCATGAGACATATGTCTACATGAACCAATGATAAGAGGGTAAGGAAAAAACACAACGCCTTTTCATTGGGTAGGACCTAACAAAACCAAGTTAGATTGGATTAAGGAACATAAGCCTTTCAAATGCTTCATATTAGCATGCTTTGGTTGATAAAAAAGGTGTCTTGATCACATTATTTCAAGTAAAATCATAAGCCCTTGATTTATGGATAGTATAAAGGGGAGGTAGGAGATAGGTGAAAAGGTAATGGGTTATAGGTAAGGTAACCTTATGTGGGTTAGTTTGCCCCTTCTATAAGTGACTTAAGAACCACTTTAGAAAAGTCCATGTCTTAATGCAAGGTGTAGACTAATCAATGCAAAAATTCTACTAATGCTAGATATGAAAGTTGATTGCAACTTTCTTGGGATAGCTTATTTTGGTTTTGATATAGGGTCACTTATTGCTTTTGTTTTGATAGGTTGTGAAGCTGATCGATGTGAGAAGCTTTGGATGATTGATTTTGACCCATTTTGACTTAACCATCCTTAAAGGGAGTTGTCAAAGTTTGGGTTTGTATATTTGTTAGTTGTCTTTCAAGGGAGTAGTCTATTTTTTAGGCAATTTTAGGTTTTGACAGTTATCCTTTAAGGGATCACTCTACTATGCTAGAGAGATATATGACCCAAATGACATTTTGGTATCTGAAATTGTTTTTGATGTGAGGTTTTAGAGATGGATGAGTCTAATTAGGCTTATAGGTTTACCTTTATGAGGGCAAAAATTTTAACACAAGAAGGTAATGATAGGTAAAAGGAGTGGTTTTGAGAGACAAATGACCATGGAATTCCATCTTGTTATATATGAAAAGTATGCATGAGAACAATGCCATGGGTAGAGCCATGGTACCCATATTTAGGATTAGGCTATGACTATGATGGTTAATCACATGGTTTTATGTTGTAATTGATTGTTATCAAAAAGGATAGGAGGAATGTGTGAGGGTGAAAATCTTGTAAATCAAGGGATGAGCTTAAGTTAGACAAGAAGGTGAGTTTGATCCTTTTTTAACAAAAGAAAGGATGTAGATGTGAAGTATTGAGAGGCTCAGGTTCTAGTTTTCCTTCAATAGAGGATAAATGATAAAATATTGATCCATACTTATGGGTTATAATGTAGGGTCCAAGCCAATTGAAATCAAACTTACCTATTTTACTTTTCTCCATATTAGTTACATGTTGATTTTCCTTTAGGATGAGGTCTCTAATATTGAACTCTCATTATTTTATGTGTTTTTTATAGGCATGCTTGATTCATTCTTGATAGATATGAAGATGTTAAGTGCTGTGAGGTAATGCTCATCAAGTAGCTCAAGTCAGGATAGACGTTCTTGATGATAGCCACTCTTAAAAATGATGTCTTGTAAGGATATGAGAAGAGAAGGAATCTGGACTTCAAGAGGTAAGACTACATTTTCTCTAAAGACTAGAGAGAATAGGGTAACACTCGTAGAGGTTTGAATGATAGTGTGATAGGGTCATAAAGTGAAAGGGATGTGCAAGTGCCAATCCTAACCTGAAGCACTTACTACTTTAGTTAACATTTTGTTAAGGGTTTTTTTAGAGACTTCTGCCTGTCCATTTTCTTATGGATGGTGAGGTGAGGAAAAGCTTAAATTGATGCCAAATGCATTGTTACAATCTTAGACTTGCTTGTTCTTGAAATATTTTCCATTATTGGTAATGATTTTATGGGGAACACCAAAATGATAGATGCTATGATGGTTGATGAAGTTGACTATCTTATCAGCTTTGGTTGAGATGAAAGGAATAACTTCCACCCACTTGGTGAAATACTTGATGGTGGTATGATGGATTGGTGTCATTGTGAAGAATGAGGATTGATTTCCCCAATGTGATCAAGTCCCCATTATGAGAAGGGCCAATAGTTTTTGGATGCTTGTAGGCCATAGGTAGGTGCATGATGTAAATTAACAGGCTATTGACATTTAAAAAACTTTTTTACATAATCTTAATAGTCTTGGTTGAGGGTGGGCCAAAAGTAGCCAAGGTGAAGGATATGTTTAGTGATATCTTATCCACTAAAATGTCCCCCACAGATTCCATCATGTGTTTCCTTAATAGCATGAGAAGTTTCATGACTATGTAGACAATGAAGGAGGCTGTCAAAGCCATGCTTTTAAAGGATTCCCCCTAGTATGGTATAATGAGATATACTCTAAACAAAATCTCTTCAAGCATTCTTAGAGAGGTTAGGAGGAACGATGCTGAGGTTAAGGTAGTTGAAGGTTTGATCATACCATATGTTAGATATAGATGCTTCCACACTACAAATGGTAGGAAGGGTGGAATGGATATAAGAGGGTGTGATAAAGTAATGAATGGTAATAAATAGTATATAATTGATAGGTTAAGATGGGATTTGGGAAGTGAGGACAACCATTGTGTTCACAAATTTATTGGTAGATCGTGGAATAGACTGGATAGGGTAATGATCAAATGATTCTAAGATTATGTCTACAATTTATTTGTAATCTTGAAAGACATCATTATTACATTGGTAAGTTCCATTGACTTGGTTGACCATAAGTTGGGAATCACCAAAGACACTAATGGTCAAAATTACCAAGGCTAGAGCAGTTTGGAGACCTATGACAAGGGATTCATACTTAGCCACATTGTTGGTGCATTAAAAATCAAGTTTAAAGGATAGGGGAAGAGGTTCACCATCAAGGGGAATGATAATAACTTTGGAACTCCCACTATGATGGCATTTTGAGCCATCAAATAACATGGTCATTTGGTAGGTGGGGTCCTCTTGAGAAAGAGTTGCGATGAATTTGTCAGGAAATGCTAGAAGAAGCAGTTGGTTATTGGGCAAAGGAGCTTAGGCCAACTGGTCAGCAATGAATTTCCCTTTAATCAACTTTTTTTAGAGGAACTCAAGGTCAAACTCAACTAAAAGTATGAGCCACTTAGCCATACGCTGGTTCTGGTATGGTTTAGAGTGCATGTACTTGAGTGGGTCAGGGTTAGTGATGATGAAGGTTTTATGATTGAGAAGTTAATGATAGATTTTGGAAGCCACAAAGACTAAGGTGAGACATAGTTTTTTGAGATGGGTGTATGAGTCTCATACTCTATAAGCATTCAACTTATGTAATAGGCAATTTTCTCTTTGTTTTTTTATCATAGTGACGTAGAATTGCCCCTAAGGAATGGTTGATGTTGGATAAATAAAGGTAAAAAGGTTGGTAATATTTAAGAGGGGTAAGGATGGGAGAGAAATAAGGTATTATTTGAGTGAATCAAAGGCTTGTTAATAGTCCTTAATCCACTTAAAAGATGTATCTTTATTGAGAAGATGGTGAAAGGGTTGACATCTATTAGATAACTAAGAGATGAAGTGATGGATGGATTGGAGCTTCCCCTGTAAGTTGTGGATTTGATTAAGGTGGGTTGGAGGAGGCATCTCCAAAATTACTCTAACTTTGGTAGGATCTAATTTTATTCCTTGAAGAGAGATGATAAATCCAAGAAGCTTTCCAGATAGGACCCAAAAAATACATTTTTTGGGGTTGAGTCTGACGTGGAAATGTATTAGGCATTCGAAGATGATTGTGAGAACGGCTAGGTGATCCTTGTGATGTTTAGATTTCCCAAGAAGATCATCTATATAGTCTTCTATGATTTTATGGATGAGATCATGAAAGATGTAGGTCATCACACATTGGTAGGTTGTTCCAACGTTCTTCAGACCAAATGGCATGACCCTACAACAAAAAGTTTCCCATGGGGTGATGAAAGAAGTTTTATGCTAATCCTTAGGGGAAATCAAGATTTTATTATATCCCAAGAAACTATCCATGAGAGATAACATCTAGTGGCCAGTTGTAAGATCAACAAGTTGATCAATGCTAGGCAAAGGGAAGTCATCCTTTGGGAAAACAAGGTTGAGGTCACAAAATTCAATACAGAAGTGAAGTCCCCCTGTGAGATAGGTAATGGGAATGATGTTAGAAAGCCATTGAGGATAATTGATGGGTTAGATTAAATTTATAGATAAGAGACGCTGAAGCTCTATTTTGACTAGAAGGGCAATGAGAGGGTGCATCCTATGAAGCTTTTATTGAACAATATTAGTTTTAGGATGAGTGATAATGTTATGGAGGGCTATGAAAGGGCAAATTCTAGGAATATCCTAATAGGACCAAACAAATTCTATGTAGCAAGTAAAGAAGGGTAATATTTTTGCTCTATTGAATCTAAGGATTGACCAATCTTGACAATGTGAGGGTTATCCAGAGTACCCAAGTTAACATCGATAGTGGATTTGTTTAACATAGTTTGATTCTCAAAAGGAAAGGATTTATGGATTGAAGAGTCACTTGTATCGAAGTAAGTGAGAATGGAATTATCATCCTAATGTTGTATGATGTTAATGGTAAGAGAATCATTTTCTACCATTTCAGGATGGATGAAAGGAAAGGTTTTAGTTAAACCATCCTTTTGATAAGTTAGGGGGGCCAAACTAACAGTATTGATAAAAAAAAGTTAGATGGGGTGATGTCAAAATCTTCTAACTTTGAAGGTGACTAGGTTGGTGAGGATGAGGTGCCATCATCAATGGCGGTGATGGGTTTAAGTGAGGTGGGTTCTTCTAGTGGTATGAACCTAAGGCCAAATAACTCATGAGGTTTTGGGTTTTGATTGAAGGTAATTCATGAAGTCCATACTCATACTGGCGTAGGCCAAATCCATTCCAAGAACACCTATGAAGGTATAATTTGGCAAATTTTAGTTTGTCAAGATAGGAGAAGTCAGAGGTAAATGGTTAGATGGTAGAGGTAGTGGTGGAAGCAAGAAGTGGATGATCAAGTCCTCCATCGATTAAGTTGGTTTGATGGTTTGGAGGCTTGAAAGGGATGATGGTTCTGATGTTGGGATCATAACTAGGATCATGGGTGAGGTTACCATACTCTTGAGGAGTAAATAAAACATCCAAGGCTAAAATATGATACTCCCCTAGTGAGAGATATTATAACGTGGGTTCCAAGGGGTCCTCTACGAGGATATGAGAAGGGATAAATGAGATAGTTAACGCTTCATCGATGGTAGGGGTAGAGGGGTTGTTGGTTGGTGATATTTTTTGTTGATGGTGAGGTGGATGAGGGAGGAATAAGAATGTCATTGGGTTGATATGTCATATTACATGATGCAAAAAGACTAGGGTCAACTCTTATGGTAACAACTTGACCTTCATGTTCAAATTTGACACATCGATATAAGGTATATTGGACATAACTCATGGTACAGATCTAAGGGCATCCAAGTAAGATGTATTATAACTCACCCTCTACAAAATAAAATAGTTTTAAAATTGTGTGAAGTCCTAAGTGGATGTAGAAGATGACTTTCTCAAAGGTGGTAGCCATAGTATCATTGAAAGAGTGAAGGATTGTTGTAGTTTCTAACATGATATTCTTAGGCAATTGAAGATGATCATAAGCATGGGAGGAGATAATGTTGATTCTAGATCCTCCATAAATCATCACCCTTTTGATGTGGGTTTGATTAATGTATGCCATGACGAAGAGGGGAGGATTGGGATCTTTAGATTGAGCAGATGGTATTTATGAATTCTAGAAGGTGACAAAGGTAGAAAGTTGAAGGGCTCCAACAAAAGATGCAATAGGTTGAGGATCTTCTAGTTGAACCTCTAGTGATTGTAATGCCTTTATCAATGCTTGACGGTGATGGGGTGAGGTGTTGATTAATTCATAAAGGCTCAACTTCCCTAGTGTCTAGTGAAGTTTTTTTAACACCACTCACTGGATGGATTTAGAAGGGTTGGAGGGAGAGGCACCCAAAATTGATATTTTGGGTTTTGGAGAAGATGAAGGTAAAGGTGAGGGTGTTTGGTTTTGGTTGGAAGGGTATGTCCATGGTATGGACACTTTTGCTTTTCCCTTATCCTTTTGTTGGGCCCAAGATTAGGTAACCATATAAATAGTATGGATTAAGGGAGGTGTTGGGATAGATAGTTGCTTTGGTTCTTCCTCACCTTCATATGAGAGTAGAGGAGTAGGTAAGTGTGGGATGGGTTGAATTGGTGGTTGGGTTGGTTATGGGCTCAAGGGAGGTTCATCCAATAACAGATCATCCTCATCCCATAAGCTATGGACAAGTGTTTGGAGAGATTTGAAATTCTCCATATCATGTCCAAGAATCCTATGGTATAAATAGATAAAATTGTCATTTAACCATGATGGTTTGGGATGTGAAGGGTTCAAAGGTTTGATGGGTGGTAGGGTTAAGGAATAGGTTTGCAACAACCTTTGTAGAATGGTTGAATAATATTTGATCAAAGGTGTTGAGGGTGTTGGGTTTTTGGTTTTAGGAGTGGAAGCCTTCTTAGAAGTAGGCTTCATTGTGGAAATGGGAGGTGGTAGAAGGGTTTTTGTAGGTGGTTTTGGTTGGGATTATTTGGTTGTGGTTGGTTTGGAGGTGGAGGGTGAAGGTTTGGTGATAGTTGGGAAGGTAGAGGTAGCCAGGTTAGTTAAAAATTATGGGGAGTTTGATGTTTTGGTGGAGGTAAGTGTAAGTAAAGCAAAAGGAGAAGGTTTATTAGATGAAGAATATGTAACTGTAGGAGGGTTCACATTATTTATAGAAGGATGAGCTCATGGGATGGTAAAAGAATAGGGTCCTAAGATAGAAGGTAAGTATGAACGAGGTGGTATAACTCTAGTTCAAGGTGGGAGTCTAGGTGGTTCCACCTTTCTAGTTAGTTTGGTTGGGGTTTTATTTGGGGGAATAGAGGTTAAGTTCAACTTAAAATATGGGTGAGCAAGGATAGATGTAGGAAGTATTCCTATATTCTTGATGGGTTTGGTTAGAGAGGCATAAGGTGATTTGACAATTTTATATAGAGGTGGGTTGGATGGTTCTCCTATGGTTTTGGATAAAGAAGTGTTTGAGGATGGGGTTGAGGTAATGGTAGTTTTGATGGCGGATTCAATTGAGGTTGAAGATTCAAGTTTTTTTTGGTAAGGGAGCCCAAGATGATGCCAAAAAGTAGCTCTATCTGGGTTGGGTTGAGAAGTGAACTCTAGATTTTGGACAAATCTAGAAAAAGGCTTGTAAATAGGTTTAATTTTTTGGTCATTGGTTTCAAAAGTTAAGCCCATGGGTGGAGGTGAGGAAAGGGTTTATTCACCTTTGTTGTTGATGGAGGGTTATAAGGTTTGGGAGGATGTTTCCTCCATGGAAGGTGTAGGTAAGGTGATCTCTTCTTTTGGGATGGTTTTCAAAGAGAGAATGGGTCATTCTAAGATAGGGGAGGAAGGTTTGATGGCCTCAAGTGAAGGGATGGAGATGGTTGTATCCTTTGTTTAGGTGTTCAAAGGAATGGAGGTTAATTCAACCACTTAAATAGATGGAGTGGGTGAAGATATGGTTGTAAAAATGGTTGCCTCCTTCGATATTTCTATTGAAAGAGATGTGGATAAGTCCATGGTCTCATCAAATAAAGAAAGAGGGGTGATTGCTTCCTCTATTTTGATGTCCAAAGGAATATAAGGTGAGTCCATCACTTAAATGATTGGAATGGAGGAAGAGGTAGTTGAGGTGATGGTTTACTCAATGATAGGTTCACTAATAATGACATTAACCGTATGGACCTTATGAGCATGAGAAGATTCTAGTTTATTATCATCATAGTTGGTAGAAGGGGCATGGTTGGGAAAGGTTTATGAAAGATGTTAAGGGATTGATTTAGAGGTGAATTGAGATTATAAAATACAAGTTCTCCCTTATCAATCATGTTTTGAATAATAATCTTAAAGGTATTTCACCTACTAACATCATGTCCAACAATGCAGTGGTAAGCACAAAGATCGTTCTCATTGTACCAACTAGATGTAGGGTCAGAAGCATCAAATTGTTGTGGAGGATTTATTGGAGGAAGTTTTATAATGTTTGATTTAAGTAATTTATCCAAAAATGAAGCATAAGACTCCCCTATTAGAATATATTGTTTTGGGTCAACTCGGTTTTGATTTCAATTTGGTTGGTTGGAAGAGTTAGAGGAATTGGTGGGGTTGGGTTGGTTGACATTTGGAGGTGGAGAAATTTTAAGGGCAATGGAGTTGGTAGATGCCTTTGGTTTGGTATTGGGATGTTTAGATTGATTTTTAGTTTTGGTGGAGGAAGGGTTATTAGATTTAAAGCTAAAATTTTTGTTCTGTAGTTTCAATTTTCCCTCATCGATGGCTTAGATTTATAATTTTTGTACCATGGTGAAAGCCTCATCAAAAGTCTTGAAATTTTGAACTTGAAGAGTAGGGAAAATATGTTTAGCACAACCCTAAGAGAATATTTCAATCAAATAAAGTTGGGGTAAGGAGAAATAAAGTTGGTTTATTAGACCTCTCCATCTAGCTATGAAATTGGTAATCGATTCGTCATCAAATTGCCTAATAGAATAGAGGTCGATAATAGAGGCTTTTTTAAATACATTGACTGAGAAATGATCTAAAAAGACTTGGAAAATTTGAGAAAAGGAAAAGAAGGAGTGCTTGGTGAGATAACTATACCAATCCAAGATTGGTCCAGATAAAGACATGGGAAGGTACGAAGAAGAACATCATCATATGTAATCAAATAGAAAGAATGGAAAAATGCTCTCAAGTGTTTTTGGGGCTCCTCCTTACTTTGGATATTGGATAAATTTGGTAATTTCCATTGAGGAGGATAAGATCGGATAGGGATGGATGGATGGATAGGTTTGTTGTAGATTTGATCATAAGATAAGAGGTCATAGACCCCAGAAATAGATGACTCTAAAATGGTCAATTTGTCCATTAACATTTTAACCAAATCCATTTGAGGTTGGGAAGATCCATAATTGGAAGGTAAGTTTGGTTGAGGTTGGGTGGAAGCAATGTATGGATAAGAGGTGGAGGGTTGAAAAGATAACACATATTGGTATGTGGTTATTGTAGATTGGGATGGTGCCACATAAGGGTTGATGGGCACAAAAGGTTGGGTAGAAGGTGCTATGTATCCTTGTGGATTATGAACATATTGGTAAGATGTCATGGGTATTTATTTAAGAATGAATATGGATTTATTTGGAGGTATGGATGGGTTGGTAGTTAGTTGGGGTTGAGAGGTAACTCTCATGCTAATAGGTAGAAGGGTAGGAGGTATGGAAAGTAACAAATTTTACAGTGGGGTATAAATTGGTGATTGGTAGTAATAGGGGGAATGGTGGAAATAGGGGTAGAAGATACCCCCATGGTGGATGAGGTATGGGTAATAAGAGGCGAGGTTTCCCCTATGTTGGAGGTATTGACTGGTGTAAGGGGTGTTTGGCTATTGGTTGGGATGTTGGATTGAGTTTGGGTGGTGGTAGTGTATGGGATATTGATGGAAAAAGATGATTGGGTGATCAAAGGTTGGGTAGTGGTAAAACCAATCATAAGAGGGGAGACATACCATAAGATGGATCCATAGGAAGAACCAAAGCAATAGGGGTGAGATGAGCTAAGGTGTTGAGGTAATGTTGGAGGGCCACAGGGTTGTTATAGAGGAAGGTAGTGAAATTTGCATCACCTTCAATAACTATCTGAGGCATGGTAGGAGGGGGAGAAAGATGAGAAGAACTCTCAACATCGGAAGTATACTCTATGGAAGAAGAGGAGGAGGAAGATGGTGGTTCTTGGTTGGTTTGATTCCTCAATTGTTGTCTAGTAAAGACCATGTGAGGAATATAAAAGAAATGGAAAAAATCTCATAACTCAAACACAAAGCAAGAAAAAGGAAAATAATCTCAAGGTAATCAAAACATACAATAAAGTGAATTTAAAACTTAGGATTATTTTTTAGATTGATTTTGGATTATGCTTTAGAAAGTGTGAAGAATAAATTTGATTTGTAGATCAAGTACTAAAGAGGAAATCTAAGTTTGGTTTTAGGTGCTAAAAAAGAATCTATATTGAATGTCAGTATGTGGCTTGATATTTGGGCCTACCCCCTCAGTTCACACATTACAATGATAAGGGTGTCAGGTGCTTAGCCAAGATATATTGAATTTTAGAGTTTATACTCAATTGGAGAGTTGAGTTGGCTCTCCTCTTGGTAATGACCTCCAAGTAGGATTGTCGAGAAAGGGTAAGATTTATCGTTAGGTGATGAAATCCTAATTGGGCCTTGTCTCAAATATGTTTTAATGTGTTGATTGATTATGTGGTTTGGTAAAGTGTGTGATAACAAGAGTGAAACTATGATTAATTACTTTGTTTTTAAGTTACTAGATGAACTAAAACAAGCAAGCAATCAATGCATGCAACATTTATTTTAAGCCCAAAAAGAAATTTTAGATTTTGTTGTATGAGCAAAGAATAAAGGAAGAAAGGTACACCTAGATGATGCTAGGGTCCCATAGAGAGTGCCAAAATGTTTTTCTTAATTTTTGCTCATTTCTTAACTTTAGAAGAAGATAAGAAACTAGTAATAAGGTTGTGGTAGAAATAATTAGTTGTTGATGTGTGCATGATCTAGATGAAAGTAAAAGGATATTTTTTATCTTGGAAGGATTAACTATAGATAAGTAATCACTAACAAAAGGGTTGTTCACAAGATAGGTGGACTACTTAGCGTGAGCTAGATCCAAAAAGTGTGAGCTTGCTAGGAGGCTGTTAATCTACTCTTTGATAACAATTAATTTTAAAGAGATAAAAGAAAGATACTTTCACTCAAACAATATAAAGTACTGAAATTAAATATAAGAAGTATATGAATGCTTGATAGAGAAAATGACTAAATATAACAAAGTGGGTCAATACTAGTGATAAGATAGATCAAGTTAGGTTCAAAAAATTAGGCAAGGGTCTGTGAACAGGCAGGAACACAAAAAGTTAGATTTGGTTGGGGGTAAGGGGTTAGAAATAACTTTCTATTATTTCATGCCATAGTGACCATTGGAAGTTGGGCTAATCATCGATGGTTAAGCTGACTGTCAGCAGTTGGATAACCATCGACATTTAAGGGTGACCATCAACAATTATGTTAACCATCAATGGTTACCTATGGATTTTTGAAAGTGTTCAAAAAAGAGTTTCAGAATGGTTTGATGATCAGGTAGAGGTTTGGTTAAGGGCATGGTCAGGAATGAGAGGTTGGAAGATAGGTGTAGAAAGGTCTGATTTAGGTTAAGAAGTCAGAAACTAAAATGACAAGAAGAAAGTATGAATATACTTGTTTCTTGCTAAGTGCTTAATGGTTGATGGCTGGAGAAATTTTAATAGAGTAATAGTACTTTGCCTCAAGAGTAATTTTAGCAGAGGTTCAGATCTTTGTTGCTGTTATTAAATTTCTAGAGGAAGATTGGCTGGCTAGAGAGCTTGAATACCTATGTGCAAGATTGCTTGTGATCATCCATTTCACCTCCTACTCCCCTCCTTTTATAGGTAAAAAGAGATGGAAGATAGAAGGTTCCATAGTAGGTTGACATGTTAATTATGATGTTTAAGAATTTATTAGCATTGCATAAGGTAAACATATTTAATTGTGCCTCATTAGCTCACACATAGTTGGTGATGTGTTAGAAGGGTGAGGACCTAATCATCAATGATCAAACTAACCATTGACAATTAAGCTGACCATCAGTGATCGAGTGTCTAGAGGAAAATAATCAAGGTGGGTTGAAAGAGGTTGGGTAATGGTTAGTAAGTTATTGAGTTTAGTTAGCTAGGTAGCTAACTAGACCCAAGGTCTGATAGGTTGGTTAGAGGATCAAGTAGGGTTAGGTGGTCCCTAAGGTATCCCAAGGCATTTTGACATCTAGTATGGTTTTATAGTGTCTAAAAATACCACAATGTCTTCCATTTGGTCATAGCATATTAATATAGATATCTACAATTCAATGATTTCAGCATGATTACAAGACCGGTGTTCCATAAATATAAACTCAGCTTTTAAATTTCATTTTTTACATTAATAATTTAACGACTGAGCCAATGACATTTGTAACAAGAAGTTATATATATATATATACTCAACCAATATAAAATAATATTTTAACATTCTATCTTAAAGCTAATTCACCGACTCCATCAAATTTTTAGATACTTAGCAACTTTAATCACTTGACTTGTCTATTACTTCCTCTAATGGCTTGGCTATTTCATGCATGACACAATTACTATTAAGTCCTGCTAATAATACACTAAAAACTAGTCTTAGTGTGTTATATTTAATATACAACTATCCCTATTAATACTTAGCATTCAATTTACATAAAAACCTAATGATTACCTTAACTACGTATATGTTCTCTTTTGCATGACATAACTATGTTATCCTTATTGCTGAATATTAATGATTTGGCATCTCAAAACTTGACATGGTATTTTAAATATAAGTCTATCGTTACTATTTTTACACTTGGCGCTTTATAAGATGAACCCAAATTTTAAATTCATGCTTAAATAAATGACTAAAAGTTATACATCCTTCTCAGCATTTACTTTACACAAACCCAACACTTTACTAAACAAAACATCTCAGTAAGATACAAGACATTTAAATATATAGACCCATCTTGAAATTTTTACATTGTAAATCTAAGATATTAATGACAAGCGAAAGTGAATGGAATACAGGTCCATCAAATAATAAAATTCTTTAAGACAAAACATGTTTATAGTAAAATAAGGTATAGCCACGTAAAATAAGATGCAACCAATGGAAACATTAGCACATCCATGCATTATTCAAATTATACAACACCATCAAGCAAAGGGGGATGCAGTCCATAAAGATACAATGTAATCTCTATCTAAAGTATACTCATGCCTCAAATCAAAACACAGGTTCACTATGTTGAAATGTGACCTCTATAATGAAAACATGGGATAACATTAGAATGCAAGTATAAAATAGAATGCTAGCTTTGACTAATATAATGCAACCAATTTAAATTCAATGATGCTATATATAAATTACTACACAACTTAACCAAATTGGAATACAATTAATCAAAATGGAACAAAACACAAATATTTCATCTATGTAGGCTATAAGCACAAGGCAGGTTTAAATTGATGATATGTAGGTGAATAAAAGAGGAACGTAGGTTTGGATTTACATAGCTTAGACTATTTAAGGATGCTGGTATATTTTTTTTGAGATACAGGTCTAATAGATGCAGGGTTAAGAGACTTAGGTCTTAGCTTAAAATGAGGATGTAGGGTTTATAGTCTAAGTGCAACCTCTATTAATGATACTCAGGCATAAAGGATAAAACACAACCAAACCAAAATACTATGCAAGATAAAGATAATTATTATGCCATCCAACATATAGGCATATACATTTAATAATAATAATCCAAATCATCCAATTACATCCTAGTCTTCTCATCTAAGATGTGGTTTTAAAAATTCAAAGCATATTACAAATAAAAAGAGGAGAAAACGTAGACCTTGCATGGATTGGGATGAAACACCATCTTGCTAATTGAGACACTAGTCTACTAGAAATAAAACATGTGGTCTACAAAAATAAGATGCTACCATGCCAAGATGATATGCTGCTATATAAAGTATGCAGGCCACTAAAGATTAAAAGACTGACTAAATGACTAAAATGCAGATCTATAAAAATATTATATAAGGCAATTTACTTTTCAATGCAAACTCTAATAATTAATACATATATCCATATAATCTTTTTGATACACACAAAAAGTAATTACAAAACCTACCTATATTTTCTATTGAAGATTTCTCTTTCCTTTTTTCCTTCCAATTTCTCTTTCTTTCTCTTTGGGCTCCCCTCTGTGTCCTCCCTTAATTCTACAGGTTCCTCCCTTATTTATAAAACAAACTTATTCCTAAAGTCTATGTTACTCCTTACATGAAACTTTCTATTTTTATCTATCCATGCATGCCAATTTATAACAATCTAATTTTTATCTTTGTTATATACAAATCATGCCAATTTAACTAAAATAATAATAAAATCATTTTTTTTAATTTTCAAATAATTATTAGGCATAATTCTAATTTTAAGCTTAAATTGCATTAACACATCTTTCATGTAATTTTATAAATAACGATAAACAATTATTTAACTAAAAGATAAAATAAGTAATTAATTGCATTTTACTTGTAAGATAATTATTTCCATAATAATTACTCTATTAGCACTAATATTTATTTTTTTAGATTTAAAATAAAAAACCAAGCTAATTAGACTAAAGAAATTAAATACATACTAAAACTAAATCTACATGCACAAATATAATCACAAGCGATACCACTAGTATTTTTTAAAAAATATCATTTATAATCTACTGTGCATGTGTGTTTGGTCACTAGTGATAGATTTCACCAAGATATCTGAATAGAGACCATGCGATGAATGTTAAATTCCTATAAAGGTAGAATGAGAGCTCCAAAAACAAGAACATTTTATAAAGAAAATGTTTGCATTAGCCACTTTAAAAAAAAAGTATATATAATGTGATATTAGGTCACCAAAAAAGTAAAACCCTAACTCTTAATTAGAACCCACTTAAAGGTAAATGACCCCTAATGACTTAATTAACTAACCTAAGTAAGCTGAAAAGATGTGTAGGTAAAACCAATAGGTGGAAAAAATTTGACATTGACATCTCCTTGAAGCGTAGCTTAGGTGGGTAGAAGAATTGGGTCCCGACAATGAGGCCTGATGAGGTACCCAAGGACAATGCAACTTTCATAAACTGGAGTAAAGGAGAAAACCCATAGGAACAGAACTCCTCCCCAAAAGAGAACAAAGAAGAGAAGAGGGATAAAAGGCCCCACTAAGGTGTACAATTGGTTGTAGCCATTTGATGTCCCCTAGAGCAATGCTCAGAAGCGACTGTGAATTAGAAGTAGATGTAGTGAAGAGTGGATTACTCTAGAAAAATGAGATTGTTTGCCAAATACCTGATGGATCTTCAACCAAGGTGTAATTCCCATGAAAGGAATGATCCTCATACTGTGAATTAGGTCACCCAACTGCTCTATGCCAAGATGATGTAATAGAAGTAGAGGTGAAGAAGGTCTACAAAATCCTCTGTAACTATAGAGTAGACTGCTCGATGTTTGATGTGTCTTGGATTAGTATACCATTACCCTATATTGTTAGAACTAGACCAGAGGTAGGTGGGTAAAGAATTAACTTTTAAATATATAAAAGGTGATAAGGAGATGGTGGAGGTGTGTCCACTTCACTATTGTAGTCATCTACAGAAGAAGAGTTGTCAATATCAAAAAGAAGCTCAGGCTTAGAAGTGTCAATAGGTATAGGTAAGTTCGAAGAGGAATTTAAAGAATTTAAAGGAGATTCAAGAGAAAAGTGTGAGAAGCTATATAGCTCAGTTTGATGATTGACCATTCCCACAACCAAAATAGTATCACTATGTAACTCTTTGATGTACATTGAATTTGGAGTGAATTCAACTCGCATGCCTGAATCAAGGTGAGTGATCTAGTAGATTGACATGAAATTAGTTGAGAGTGAGGGCACACTTAGAATATTATTGAATGTTCCACCATTCATATAAATAGACCCTCTCTCAAGAACCTTTTTAGAAGTGTTGTCACCCAATTGTATAAAGGACATGTCACATGGTTCTAAGGAACTAAACTCAATCTGTGAAGAGGCTAGGTGATGTGAAGCACCATAGTCAATGACCCATGTAGGAGGAGTTGGAGGCACAACTACAACTAAAGCTTTGCCCTTATGTTTCCCCTTGTTATTCATTTTTGCCTTTTCTTTGACTTAGTAGATTCATCGGTTGATGAAGATGGTTTGATAGAATCTGAAACACCTATATTGTTCTGAATATGAAGGCTAGTAAGGTGGTCAATTTGTTTCTTCAAACATTTATTCTCATCATGCGTACTTAAGCAATGCCCACATTTGATCCAATCTTAGTTAGGTTTATGAATGGAAGAAGAGGTCACATTGTTTTATTTGGAGGTGGAAATATTTTCACCCTTATCAACATTTTTCTTGCTGTACTTTCTCTCTCTACTATTAGAAGCCTTATCTTTCTCATCAAGTAATGCATGAGATTTAAATGACTTCACTTTGCTCATCTGTATCAAATTATCTTGCTCTTGAATCAGGTTGGCAACAAAGGTATCTAAATAAGGCATCTTTTATGTGGTGTCAAGAGCACTAGTGGCATGAAAAGTGGACACAAACATATAAAATTTAGAACCCAGTTTAGAGATTATTGAAAAAATAAGTTGTTCATCTTTCTTTTCAATTCCACATGCTTTCAACTACAATCTCAAGAGTCTGAACTTAGTGAAAAAATCTTGAAGAGTGTCAAAGTCATCTAGGTTCAATCTGATGAGCTCATTTTATAGCTCATGTCCTCTCATCACATCCTGCACTTTAAAGAGCTTGGACAGTGTGGTCTACACTTCAGTAGGTGTTTTGGCAAATTCAATGTGAAAGAGTAGATCTAGGGATATTGAGAGATATGGTAGTCCACAAAATTTATCACAATGGTTAAACCATTTGATTTTTGATCCAACATTAGTAGGTTCAATCTTAGTGCCTATTATAATTTGATGGTAACCCTTATATTACAAGATGATTTCCATTCTAGGTTTCCATTCATGATAATTAAATGGTGTAAGTGGACTAATAGAGAGTGAATCCATAGTGCAGAAATAAAAATTGTTGCAGTAAGTAAAGAAGAATGCAAAAAAAGAAAGAGTGTATAGCACAACATAGTACCCCCTTAGAACTATCAGTAATGATCCCCTTGAATGTTTCAAATACAAGCACATTCGTATAGACATTGGATTTAACTAAAAATACATCTTGAGTAGTATGTGTGTAAGTACAAGGAACTAGAGGGGCATTAGATTCAATCAATAATGCATCTAAGAAAGAGTAAAATAAAGATGAAGTGAGGTTTAAGCCATTATATAAAAAAAAATAGATGTTATAAAATTCCAAAACAATACCACCAATGCATAGAGTTTAAAAACTATGCACTTTCAAAAAAATAATACCCAAAATAGAGCTACAGATTGAAAGTTATGGCACTTACAAGTTCTTACTCCCACATATGTCTGGACCCTTTCCAAGTTCTTAAGACCAATTACTTGCAAGAAGTTACCCTAGAGAAGCCTGATTACTTCCAAGTAATTGCCTTGGAGAAGCTCGATTACTTTCAAGTAGTGTAATTCAGGTTTCTTGGACTACTTAACTTCATGAATTGGAAGTAAGGTAATGATAAAAACCTAATTTTATCTACAAGTAAGTTGTTGTAGCACTCCAAAAAATTGAATTGGTTTGGAGGAAAATTTTTGGGGTTTGCAGGCATGATTACTTCATCCGTACGAATGTTTGACCAAATGGAAGAAATTAATTTTTTAGAAAAACCATGAAATTTCTCAAAAATATAAAAACAACCCATTTTAGATCTCAAAAAACCCACAAAAAATATGTATAGTTTTTTTCAATAAGGCCTTTTGACATGATTTTTGAGGTAGTTTTCAAAAAATACCTTCAAGGTCAAAAAATGGTAGTCGTACAGTATGAAAAAATAGCTAGGTGAATGCAGGAGGATCTTACCAAAGGAGATAAATACATGAGACTATCATGAAAACTCTGGTACCATGATATATTTTGTCAAGATCTCTAAACAAAAGTCACATGATGAATGTCAAATTCTTGTAGAGGCATAATGAAAGCTCAAAAAATAAAAAAATTCTACAAAGAAAATGGTTGCAATAGCCACTTTAAGAAAAAAAAGTACATATAGGGTGATATTAGGTCACCAAAAAGGTAAAACCCTAAATCATAATTATAACCCACTCACAATTG
Source organism: Torreya grandis (assembly GCA_037957365.1). NCBI lineage: Eukaryota > Viridiplantae > Streptophyta > Pinopsida > Cupressales > Taxaceae > Torreya > Torreya grandis. The sequence goes on from JARHVA010000384.1 coordinate 5,390,124, forward strand.
GAACCCAATTAAAGGTAAATGACCCCTAATGACTTAATTAACTAACCTAAGTAAGCTGAAAAGATATATAGATAAAACCACTAGGTGGGAAAGAGCCTACACTGACAACTAGCATTTCTCACTAATATTTTAATCAATCATTCCATCTAGCCAACCCTCTCTAATGATGCTCTCCCTCATCAAGATTTGAGGGTAGGACCTATCCAGCATCCACCTCGCAACAAATAGGTTGTTAGTCTGAGTCATCATATATATCAATTAATGATGCTAAACTAACAAATATGCATCCTTAATATACAAAATTATCAAAATATAATTGTCACATAATGTATACTAATCAATAATATCACTACCCCATACTAGTATATGTTAAAATGCTCAAATCAAAGTGATGTTAATCAAATAATGATCATATTAATCAATAGATTAAAGGTTTACAAGTCACAGGGAATCAGAATGTAACATCCTCTCCCTAATGACTCTTATTCAAGTAAAAGTTTTGATTAACAAATAGAGTCTAACATCATAAAAACATACTATCAAGTATCATATCATTCAATTAAATACAAAATTTTACTTGAATAACTTATATTAGTTCTCCTCACTAGCACTATTTTTAGAGAATTGGTCTCAAAAGACACTACTTGGTGATATTTCCTATTCTACAAACAAGTTTTATGAAAGTCATTTTATGCTGATTGGTCCTATCATGACCACCTGAGGTCTAGAACTGTAAGAAAAGTCTAATAATTAACTTGGTAAAAGTCTCACTATTAACTCAACAACACTTGAATTCATCAAAAAATTCAAAACAAATGATCATAAAATTAAATTCTAAAAGTTCCACCTGTCAAAACTTGGATTTGACAAGTCCATTTGTCAGATTCAACTCAGTATCAATCGAGTCAATGTGAGGCTAAGATACCATCCTATTGCTTAGAACTTATGTTATTATTTCAAAAATCATCCCTCAGGTCTCCATGACTGGATGATCTTCAAAAGGTGCACAAGGTTCATAAATATATTCTAATAGATCATACAAATCAATTCTATGTGTTAAAAGATTGCATATGCACTAACATACACACAAAAGAAATCATACAATCATCTCAAGATTAAATTAAGTTGTTACTAATCAATCAAAACTAGTATCATATCCTACAACTTAATTAGTAGTGTAATATTCATAGCAAAAATTAATAATATCATAACTAATATAACATTCAAAGGCTAAGGATTATGCCATCCTTAATACCTTATAAGTGATACAACGCCTCCTTGCTTGCATAACACACAATAGTTAAAAAGTTTTATCTCAAACCCTCTTAGACTAAGAAGATTTTATGCACATCTCATACCTTAATTTCTCCTAAATAAAGGTACACATATAACTCTTCAAAATAATATGCTTCAAGAAGAGAATAATATCAATCTAAACAAAGATAAACAATAACATAATAATTATAATCAACTAGAATTAATATAAATTCAATGTTAGCCACTCCTTGTGGTCAAGTTCATAGGTTAGATAAAATGGTGACTATAAAAGTCACAAATGAAAATTAGAGATCTAAAATCTCATTTATAAAACTTCCTACATACCCTCACAAGGTAGAAGCAAACATTGCAACCCAAGTTGTCAAATCACTATCAATTACTAACTTGCAAGTTTAGTATCATAAATTACTTTCACAACTGGAAAGAAAAATACTAACCATAGAAATTCATCAATCCATCCAATTCTACAACTTCTATCAATAAGAAGTAGAAAACACTACCCCATGAACTCAAGAGAATAAGATCCAAACAATAATTCAAGAATAAGTTCCTACCTAAGGAAACTCTAAATCAACATCCTGAAAGTATAAATCTTCTTAGTAGTTTAAAATCAAGTAAGAGGAGAGTGAGAGAATAAAAACTCACCCCCAAGCTAACTAAGAGAGATGACACTTATTCTCAATTAAATGAATACAAAGATTCTAATTCACATAGTAAGCTCCTAACACAAAGGAATATCAAATAAGACACCTATATTCAACTATAAGAAAATTTCCACCGCACTAGGTGGTGCCAAACTAGAATGGTCTTATAAGATTCTCATTCCTAAGATATTTATAAATAAGATAAAAAAAATAATGCATATATGCCTAAGTGAGAAGCACTCCATCCCTTTTAAAACACTCACAAAGCATAAACACAAATGGTGAAGGTGATTCAAGGAAGATATAATCACACTTGAGGTGTTCAATCTAAAGATCAAAAATATGGTAGGAAACTCTTGTTTACAACTCATAATCTAAGCTAAGTACTCTCCTACCCATACACCTTATAACCATCACTAGTGAGACATTCATTAAACCTATCCTTTAACAACTATAAGGGGGTACGAATGCTATAAAAGTACACACTCAATGTACCACACACTTATTAACATTTTGCCTCTCTGCTAAATAGAAAGGTACAAAAACACTAGTGGAATCATTAAGTCCTAGAGTTTGAGCCATAACTATGATACCAAATGCAACAACCCCTCAAATTATACTTAAGAAAATGCATATTTTAAAAAAACAAACTTAACAATCATTTCATGGAATAAAACAATACAACATAACTAAACCATAATTAAGAACAATAGTACTTCTAATTTAAATACTAAATACAATATAAATCTTATACAACTCCAAGGAAAGTAAATACCATAAGACACAACTATAACTGGTCTGAGAATATAATAATTGTTGTTCAAATATACAAGTACATAATACAATTATATTCCTTCAGGCATACGACCTAATACAATAACAAATACCAAGCTCTCCAGATTTCAAGTTGAACCAACTCATATATCAATGATAATCTCAAGTGTCATCTACATATATTACTATAGTGGAGGAGGGAGAGTATCATCTGAGTGTTTTATCACACCAACCACAAACCAATGATCCCTTGCACAATCCCCTATCAAGAAATGGTCCTCCCTTCATAGATATATAGATAGAACGGTGTAAGAATCTAGTGAGATGTGCTAATACCCCATGTGCTATAAGATTTCTAAAAACATGAATTGTAATATAAATAAATCCATTCTAACATGATATTGCACATCATAAAAATCAAATATATGAATGATAATTTATATAACATTACTTTGACCAAAGTTTTCATACGATCATTTTAAATCGGTCAATTTCATAACACACCACTTGATCGGATTATCTATTAGTCATACTACCTAGGCTAGTGGAATCCATCTCACTACCTATTAGTATCATCAATATAGTTTATAAATTAAACACTATATTATAGTATACAGCTCAAAGAGTCATACATATTTCATTCTCCTAGCAAAATATCACATCACATGCTAAATAAAGAGAAAATAAGATATATGCATGATCATCTATGCATGAATGAATCTTACATTAAAAACTAATCTCCAATTGGAAATAATAACTACTATTTATACCACCCAGGTAAAACACACAGTAACTATAGATTACTACTACAATAACAAGATCCAAGTAACTACACCTTAAGCCAACATATATCAACATAGTTTGGTGTTCTTAGGCATGACTACTTGTTTTCTCATAGTTAGTCATATAAAATAGTGATATAAACATGGAAGCATATGCTCATATTCAAGCAAGCATAACCATAACAAATAAGTGATACAATGCATATAATTCTATCTTAACATTCATTTGTATTATCAAGATGGTATGCACACCTAAATGATATCCTACCAAATGTTACAACAACCAATACATATATAATTATCTAAATGTGAGTCAAATATAGTATGTATCATCTGGGTAATTTTCATACTATAAAACTCTACGACATTCTATACTATCATATCTAATTGTGTCTAAAGAACTTTACTCAATATAAACAACCAATCTAACACTGGAATCATTAAACTAACAAATCAGGATTATACCACCTAGGTATACCCTAGATTAGATTACATAATAATAATAAAAAAATACAAGCTCAAGGCACACATCATGATGTACTACTTTATTCTAGATAAGTCAATTACTTGATCATATAAAAATACTCCCACAAATATAAGGCACACAAGTTTCATCATTAACTAATATCACAAGCTTGGAATAACTCTTAATCAAGTTAAGCATCATATAAACATAACTCAAACTACTCTAATATTCATATTTGCTAATTTTATTAGTTTTATAAACCCTTTATAAATTCCAAGATAATCATGCTCATTAATTAAAATGCAACTTGAGTTGGCAACTCAACTCAAAACTCTGAGGCATAAAGTTTTGCGAAACATTCAGTTTTGCATTAAAAAAGGAACATAGTTTCTTTTGAAATATTTCATTCCTTCTCCAGAATACACATGATGCATTCATTATTATTTTAATTATAACTCAACAATACGACGTAGCTTTTAATAAAATTGCATGGTGTTTCATCTTCTTAAAGCTTCAAGGGTTTCATTAATTATCGCAGTGTTATATTTTCACCAAAGTGTTTTATAAGCTCAATGTTATTAATATTTAACTATTTTTTTCATGCAATAACTCAATATTAAAAACTATAAACTCAGCATATGAATTTTTGATACTCAACTTATCAATTTTAAACAAAGTGTCTCATTTATAGTGATTTAACAATTATAATATGGACTCAACAATAAATTCATTATACACAGCCATATTAATTGACATCAACAATTAAGTAAAGACTCAACAATTACAAGTCATTAAACTCAATGTTCTAAAATGATAACTTTAGCTTTACCAATATAAATCTTAGCGTTTGACTTAGTAAGACTAAGTGATTTCAAATTTACCTAGTGTTTTGAATCAATGTTTCATTAGTATTGGCTTACCTTTTAATTTTTTTTTATTACGCCAGTTCTAAAAATTAGAGACTTCATTCAATGCCACAATGTCTTCCATTTAGTCACAGCTTATTAATCTAGCTATCTAAAATTCAATGATTTCATCATGATTACAAGATGGGTGTTCCATAAATATAAACTCAGCTTTTAAATTTCATTTTCTATGTTGAAATCTTAATGACTCAACAAATGACATTTGTAGCAGGGATGGATATATATATATATATATATATACTTAGCCAATATAAAATAATATTTTAGTGTTATATCTTAAAGCTTGGCATTCATTCACTGACTCCATCAATTTATTAGATACTCGGTGACTCTAATCACTTGACTCAGCTACTATTTCCACTAATGGCTTGGCAATTTCATACATGGTACAATTGCTATTAAGTGCTACCAATAATACACTAAAACTTAGTCTTGGCATGTTATATTTAATAAACAATTGTCCCTATTTATTCTTATCATTCAATTTACATAAAAACTCAATGATTACCTTAACTACCTAGGTGTTCTCTTTTGCATGACATAGCTATGTTATCCTTATCACTAAAATATTATGATTTGACATCTCAAAACTTGACATGGTATTTTAAATTAAAGTTAGTCGTTACAATTTTTACACTTGGCACTTTATAAGATGAACCCAATTTTTAAATTCATGCTTAAATAGATGAGTCAATGTTATACATCCTTCTCAACATTTAATTTATACAAACCCAACACTTTATTAAATAAAACATCTCAATAAGATATAAGACATTTCAATAGATAGACCTAGCTTATAATTTTTACATTGTAAATCTAAGATATTATTGATAAGCAAAAGCAAATGGAATATGGGTCCATCAAACAATAAAAGTCTTTAAGACAAAATGTGGTTATGGTAAAATAAGGTGCAACCATGTAATATAAGATGCAGCCAATGAAAACATTAACACAACCATGCAATATTTAAATTATACAATACCATCAAGCAAAGGGGGACACAGTCCATAAATATACAACATAGTCTCTATCTAAAGTATACTCATGCCTCAAATCAAAACATTAGCTCACTATGTTGAAATGCAACCTCTATAATGAAAACATAGGCTAACATTAGAATGAAGGTATAAAATAGAACATTGGCTTTGATGAATATAATATAACTACTTCAAATTCAATGCTGCTATATATAAATTACTATGTAGCTTAACCAAATTAGAATGCAGTTAATCAAAATATAATGCAACACTAATATTTCATCTATGTAGGCTATAAGCACTAAGCAGCTTTAAATTGATGATACACAAGCAAAGAAAAGAGGAACACAGGTCTAGATTTACATAACATAGACTATTCAAGGATGCTGGTATTTTTTTCTTAGATGCAGATCTAATAGATGCAGGGTTAAGTGACTTAGGTCTCAACTTAAAATGAGGATGCAGGGTTTATATTCTAAGTGCAACCTCTATTAATTATACTTAGGCATATAGGATAAAATGTAGCCAAACTAAAATACTACACAAGCTAAAGGTAATTATTATGCCATCCAACATGCATGCATATACAACTAATAATAATAAGTCAAATCATCTAATTTCACGTTGGTCTTCTCATTTGAGATGCGGTTTTAAAAATTCAAAGCATCTTGCACATAAAAAGAGGGGAAAACATAAAACTTGCATGGACCAAGATGAAACACCATCTCCCAAATTGAGATGCTGGTCTACCAGAAATAAAACATGTGGTCTACAAAAATAAGATGCTACCATGCCAATATGATACATTTCTATATAAAATACATAAGCCACTAAAGATTAAAAGACTAACTAAATGACTAAAACATAGATCTATAAAAAAATTATAAAAGGCAATTTAGTTTTCAACATATCCACTAATAATTAATACACATATCCATATCATCTTTTTGATACACACATAAAGTAATTGTGAAACCTACATGTATTTTTTGTTGAAGATTTCTCTTTCCTCTTTTATTTTCAATTTATCTTTCTTTCTTTTTGTCTCCCCTCTCTATCCTCCCCTAATTCTCCAGGTTCCTCCCTTATTTATAAAACAAACTTCTTCCTAAATTCTATGCTACCCCTTCTTTCATGAAACTTTCTATTTTTATCTATCCATGAATGTCAATTTATAACAATCTAATTTTTATCTTTATTATATATAAAACATGATAATTTAATTAAAATAATAATAAGATCTTTTTTCTAAGTTTTCAAATAAATATCATGCATAATTCTAATTTTAACTTTAAATTGCATTAACTAAAAGATAAAATAAGTCATTAATTAGATTTTACTTGCAAGATAATTATTTCCACAATAATTATTCTATTATCACTAATATTTATTTTTTTGGATTTAAAATAAAAAACCAAGCTAATTAGACTAAAGAAATTAAATTTATACTAAAACTTATTCCACATGCACAAATACAATCACAATCAATACATACTAGCATTTTTACTTATATATCATTTAGAATCTATTGTGCATGTGTGTAGGGTCACTAGCATTTCTCACTAATATTTATCTCAATCATTTTATCTAACCGACCCTCTCCGATGATGCTCTCCCTCATCAAGCTCTTAGGGTAGGACCTATCCTGCATCCACCTTGAAAAAAATAGGTAGTTAGTCTGAGTCATCATATATATCAATCAATGATGCTAAACTAATAAATATACATCCTCAATGCACATAATTTTTAAAATATAGTTATCACACAATGTATACTAATCAACAATATCACTATCTCATACCAGTATATGTCAAAATACTCAAATCAAAGAAATGGTAATCAGATAATGACCATACTAATTAATAGATTAAAGGTTTAAAAGTCATAAGGTGAAATCAAGATGTAACAAAATGTATGCTTGATTATTCCTATGTTTAGCATGTTATATGATATGATTGATAGTAGATGTAAACTATATGAATATTGTGGTTGAATTATGTTTGACCAATATCACACTACTGATATTGAGTAAGGGGTGAGATGGACTTCACTAGCTTACTAGCATCACAATGCCAGATGAAGGCAATCTAATTAAGTGGTGTGTATAAATTTAATTGATCTATAGATCACTATTATTTATTGTTCTTAATTTTTTTTATAAAGTGTGTTTAATGAGACATTATTATTTCATGAGTATGATTTACATGTTTGTGTGATATCTTACAATAGAATGAGTTTTCTATGCTACACTGCATGTTTAATTTTATAAATCATACAACACACAGGTACTTTCTTGTCTCTCTAGATTCCCATGTTATCACTATCTACTCATTCATGAATAGAGGGCCATTCCCTGATGGGATTAATGCAGGATATATTTGGTCCATGGTTGGTGTGAAAAAGTGCTCGAATGATGCTCTCATTTTTCACAATAGTACTACTATTGAGACGACACTTGAGATTATCACAAATACTAGAGAGTTTAGGGAACTCATACTTTGGAGAGCTATTTATCTTATTTATTTACATTATGTTATATTGTATTTACTATTAGAAACATTATCATGAATTGTAATTACATATTTATAGTGGATTGTCAGTGGAGGTTGTGTATTGTACCAACAATGGCTGGCTATTTGTAATTACTTTCTATGTTTGTATTATGATATATTTTCTTATATTGATAGTGATTCGAGATGTATGACATGGTATAATTAATTTAAAGTTATCTTTCTTAGAGTATTTTATATGATCACTTCTTAGATTCTCATGGTGTAGTCTATTTATAGTATAGGTGTTGTTTAAAAAACATTTTTCATGTATTTCTATATCTAACCCAGTGAGATTGTTACATGTGGTATCAAAGCCATGGCTCAAACTCTAAGACCTAATGAATCTATTAGAATTTTTGTATCCTTATGATTATCAAAAAGGAGGATAGAGAAATATGTATGATATATTGAGTGTGTATCTTAAGAGCATTCATACCCTCTTAGAGTTGTTAAAGGGTTGGTTTATTGAGTGTCTCTTTAGTGATGGTTATATAAGATGTTTAGGTAGGTGCATCACATAATTCTTAAGTCATGAAAAAGAGATTACTACCATAGTTTGATCACTTAGATCAAACATCTCGAATTTGTTTACATCTTTCTTAGTAATCATGTAACCTTCACCTTTTATGTTTTTGAGTGTAGTTATCTTGTTAGGAATTCTTTTGTGTTAGGAGTTTGTTGTTGGATTGACACCCTAATGTTTATGTCAATTAGGAAGAAGTGTCATCTCTCATAGTGGGATTATAAGTGAGTTGTCACTCCCTCACTTTCCTTTGACATCATTAAAAATCCCAAAGAGGATTCTTATTTTTCATGAAGTTGACTTAGTGTTCCCTTGAATGGAAAACTTGTTTCTGAAATGTTATTTTGACCATATTCCCTTGAGTTCAGGGGATAGTGTGTTCTACTTCTCTTAGAAATAGAAGTTGTAGAATTAGTTGGATTGATGCATTTATGTGGATTCATATTTTCCTCCTATTTATGGAAGTAGGTTATGATACTACTCTTATAAATTTGGAAAGTAGGTAGTGATTTTGGCAACTTGAGTTGTGATGTTTTATTTTTACCATGCAAGGGTATTTAATGATCTTGTTAAGATGTAGTTCTCTAATTCCCACTTGTGACTTTTTAGAGTCAATACTTTATCTAGTTTTGTGAACTTAGACCATGTAGAGTTGTGAAACTTGAATTTATACTAGTTCTGGATTAAGGTTTATAAGTTGATTATAATTGTTATGTTATTATATACCTTTGATTAAACTAATATTATTCTCTTTTTGAATAATATTGTTTTAAAAATATATTTATGTACCTTTTTCAAGAGCGAGTAGGGTATAGATGTACAAAACATCTCATTAGTCAAAAAGGGTTGAGAGGAACTTTTAATCTATCATGTACCAACTTGAGCAAGTATGGAGATATTGTCTTGATTGTTACCTTTACAAAGCTGTAAGGATGGTGTGATCCTTGACTTTTTATGTTATGTTAATTTTAACATTATTACCTCTTAACTATGAATATCACGGAATAGGTTAAGTTGTGAAATATGATACTAGTTATGTTTGGCTAATGACAATTTAATATAATTTTAGAATAATTATACAATTTTTTGGTATGTATGTTAGTACACCTAGAATTATTTAGCATGCATTATTGTTTTCTATGATTTGTTAGTATAGAATTATGATTTATTGAACCTTATGTATATTTTAGAGATGATTAGGTCATGGAGACCTAAGGTAAGAGTGGTGAACTAGGAACATGAATACTATGTGATAGGAGTGGATCGTACTTAGCCTCACATTGACTCGATAGTTAAGAATTTTGGATCCAACAAACAAACTTATCAAATCCAAGATTTGATAGATGGATTTTTCAAATTCATTCATATGACTATATGCACGTATACGATGGAATGCTTATTCCTTAATATTATATACATTGAAAATGTAGTATTTCAATGTTCTTATTCATCATCATACTTGTTAGAAGCTCTATGGAGTAGTGGTAGTATTCACATGTTATATTTATTAGGAGATATATGGAGTAGTGATAGTATTAACTTATATACATCATTCTTACCAATCTTCCTAAATAATTTTATCCAGAATGATAAAAACACTCTTTAGGATAGAGAGATATGCAAAGGGGATGGAAGGTTTTGACTGTTAGGATCCACTACTGCCCACTAAGGGCACACTTGATTACCTTTGTATTAGCAACTAAACACGGAATTTAACCAGAATGAATAAGTAACTAGAAATATGAAACAACACAGGATATGAGAGACAATACACAATCTTGTATTAAATACTCATTCAGAAGAAAATACAATAAAGAAGATGCCACACTTCTTCTTCCCACACCTCTAGAGCTCCCACACTTCTAGGGTTCACCTGTAATTCTCCTCCAACACTTCACTCTCTCATCACGGTCACAACAATAAACTCAAACACAGAGTTATTATTCACCTCCATCAGTCAGTAACAACGCTTCCAGTACACCAAATACACAACCGTACTCCAAGTAGATCTCCCTTTCCTTGCTACCACCTACAAATCAATAGACCTTACTTACCATGTAAATATCTTTACAACCTGAAGAACCCTTGTCCTTGCCTCACCAAGTCCTCATGATTCTTCAACCAGTACCCCGGTGGATCTCCTAGTAGAACTTGCACAACCTGTAACTCTCCCTGATCATACACACTCAACACCCCTTTGGAACTAGGAGGAACACACCTTGCTTTTTTCCCTCTGAAGGAGCTAATATTTGCTCTCTTACTCTCTAGCACAATTTTACAATATAGCCCATGAGTCTATTATATAGATCTCATGCATACAGTAATTAGACTTTCTTAATTACAATAATTAGACTCGTAACTCAAGACCAAAAATAGTCTTTACATGCAAACTGCCTGTCCAAAAATAGATCAGTCCAGAACCTGCATGCAAACTGATGCACACACAGATTGTCGACATCGGCTCCTTCCTAATCGATGTCGACCAACTTATAATTGATATCAGTTGCTTCTGCACTGTAATATGACCGATGTCAGTTGATCAGATTGACGTCAATTGCCCTACAACTTGTTCTGCAACTCAACAACCTCTGCAACCTCAGTAACCTCTTTCCCTGTTTGCATCAGTGAAGCTTTTAGCTCCACAACCTAAAAATCTCCCACTTGAAGATAAACAGCTACACTGTACCTATACCTATACACCGTCTAATTTGTTTCCTAGATTGTATCCCTCTTCAAGCTCAATCCTGAAGACCAATCACCACATAACCTGTGGTGCACCTCCTGTCATCCAAGTAACCTGCCACATCCGAACCTATAACTCCATGTAGTGAAGACCTTGACCCTGCATAGCATGAATCCCTATTGCTAGTCCCTCTCAAAAACTTGAGAATCCACCTTCCCTAAATTGGCTCTAAACTCTCTGACAACTCCCACTACTTAGGAACACTCAGGTCTACACTCGACCTCATGTGATTTTGAACACTGTTCTAAGCTCAGCTTGAACTGTCCAGCCCTTGGTGTGCTTACCGGTTTTGCATCCTACAAATTAACCCTCACCAACACCTTCTTCACATTAACTCTCATTGGAGACAAAAAATCTCCATGTCTCTTATGCCAAAGAATTTCACTGCTCTTAAATTCTTCATGACATACTTCTGAACTAACTTTACCTTTAGCTCAAAAACTCCCTGCATGTGTAACCCTGCAACAAGTAACCACACAACAGTAACAAGATAATGTTGCAATCATCATCCAACCCGATAAAGACAAACACAATAGTTACACTGACATTGACTAAAGCCCTACTTTGTCATCCACTTGTCAAACCTGTACCACTGTCTTACAGCTTCCTCAAGACCATATACCCTAGCCTTTCATGTCACGTATCCATCCACTCTCTTCTTTAACTTGAAAATCCATTCATATATCAGTGCTTTCATCCCGACTGGCAACTCTACCAAATCTCCCGCTTGGTTCTCTTCTGAAGAATTCATGCCATGCTCCCACTATTTTTTAGATTCTACCTGCATTGCCTCTTCACGTCTTCCTGGTTCTTGACCATCAGTAAGTAACAAGTAAGAAGGTGAACAATGAATATGAGGTCCACTTACCCTTTTAGTCCTCTATATAGGCATTTGAAACTCCTTGACAGCTTTCTGTCTTCCCAACATTTGTTCTAGTGATCGATCTTAGCCATCTCCCAATCTGCACCCAATCGACGTCAGTATCCTGCGACTAACCCTGTCTGCCAACGTCAATTCTCTGACCGACACTGGTGTACCTTCTACCAATATTAGTTCCTATATGAACGACGTCGGTTCCTACTGCCCGACACCACTGACTCTGTTGATCTACACATGACTGATGTCGATGCCTGTCTGTCTGACGTCAATTCTTCCTGATCGATGCTGGTACCTGTGTTCGCCTGTGAGTGATGACTTTTTACCCGTGAGCTCCTTTTAGATCAAACCCTTGTCCATATCAACATAGCCCTGCTTAGAATAATTTAGTCTTCTCAGCTGATCTCTGTTCGTCATCTCCTCCATGAACACCAAGGCTTTCTAGTTCTTAAATTTGTCAAAGATATCTGTCTTCTGCTTAAGAACATGCATTCCCTTCTTACATATGTGACCAAGCCTACAAAGCCACATCTCTGCAATAGAAGGTGAATCAGTAATATAAGTAGATAGATAAAGGATACCTACTTTCTTACCACCGTCTAATTCAAGTGCATCCGCTGTGAGAGTTACTGTGCATCTCTCATCACCTCATTTTCCTGAAGAAATTAGACTCATCTCCAAGACTGGTACCTGCATGACCTCATTCAACACCTGTGTGTTATCTGTTTGCAATTTTAGCTTCACTTCCCCTTTGCCAATAATCTGATAAGGCTCACCAACCCCTAAATAAATCTCTCCAAAGTCTCCCTGGACATACTCTTGAAAAGATGCTCTATTTTGGGTTGCATGAAAAGAGGCAATAGAATCTATAGACCAAGATTCTACTTTATCCAGAGCAACCCGTGCAACAACACCTGCAACATCTGCTTTTACACGCTGATTTTTTACCGATTAGCAATCTATCTTTACCTGCTCTTTCTTTCTATCAATCAGACCATTCGTGTTATTCAATTTCTCCATTCATAGCGTACTTTTTTCATCCATTGCTATACTCCCACTGAATCTAAAACTCCTCAGAGTGACCTATAATTAACAAACACTAACCAGATCTGAACCACCTATTAGTCAACCCAACCAAAAGCTCTGATACCAACTATCAGGATCCACTACTGTCCACTAAGGGCACACTTGATTACCTTTGCATTAGCAACTAAACACAGAATTTAACCAGAATGAATAAGTAACTAGAAATATGAAACAACACAGGATATGAGAGACAATACACAATCTTGTATTAAATACTCATTCAGAAGAAAATACAATAAAGAAGATGCCACACTTCTTCTTCCCACACCTCTAGAGCTCCCACACTTCTAGGGTTCACCTGTAATTCTCCAACACTTCACTCTCTCATCACGGTCACAACAATCAACTCAAACACAGAGTTGTTGTTCACCTCCACCAGTCAGTAACAATGCTGCCAGTACACCAAGTACACAACCGTACTCCAAGTAGATCTCCCTTTCCTTGCTGCCACCTGCAAATCAACAGACTTTACTTACCATGTAGATATCTCTACAACCTGAAGAACCCTTGTCCTTGCCTCACCAAGTCCTCATGATTCTTCAACCAGTACCCAGGTGGATCTCTTAGTAGAACTTGCATAACTTGCAACTCTCCCTGATCATACACACTCAACACCCCTTTGGAACTAGGAGGAACACACCTTGCTCTCTTCCCTCTGAAGGAGCTAATATTTGCTCTCTTACTCTCTAGCACACTTTTACAATACAGCCCATGAGTCTATTATATAGATCTCATGCATACAATAATTAGACTTTCTTAATTACAATAATTAGACTTGCAACTCAAGATCAAAAATAGTCTTTACATGCAAACTTTCTGTCAAAAAATAGACCAGTCTGGAACCCACATGCAAACTGCATGCACACATAGGTTGCCGACGTCAGCTCCTTCCTGACCGATGTCGGCCAACTTATAACCGACGTCGTTTGCTTCTGCACTATAATATGACTGATGTCGGTTGATCAGACCGACGTTGGTTGCCCTGCAACTTGTTCTACAACTCAACAACCTCAGCAACCTCAGCAACCTCCTTCCCTGTTTGCATCAGTGAAGCTTTTACCTCCACAACCTAATAGTGGAACTCTCCCTAGCCATTTGATTTTGGATTTTATGATGATCTCATGTACTTTTGGAAAGTCATTGAAACTTTCACCGAGATGTCTATAGGCTTGTCTTGTCAGTTCTGAACCCTGGGCTGGTCATGACAAAAACATTCAGAGTAAGTGATACTCGTAAACCTTGTTTGCATAATAGAGAAATATCATAGAGTAGGGTCTTTTGGAACTAATACTTTGAGAATAGTACTACTTGGGAGGACTATGATGAGATCTAAAAATAAATTTTATATTTATTTGTTAAATTTGATACTTTATGTCATTAATTCTTTGCTGAACATTTTTTTTAATTCAAAACTTATGTTAAAATAAAAGTCATCTAAGATGATGACTAGCTTTAAGAGGAAAGGATGTTACATCCCGATTCTTTACCAAGAAAATTATTTGATTATATGTAGATATTTAAAGTTGAAAAATTTGGATTTATCTATTTTTAACTAAGCTACGAGATATATGCTATTACGAGATAGTAGGATATTACTTAGGTTACATGATTATATTGATATGAGTTACCTATGGAGTATATGTTTACATTATGAACATGTTAATTTTTTATTTTAACTATATTTTATGATGTAAGTTTATCATGTTATGATCTAACTTCCTATTGTTGTGAGGTTAATGCAGGAGAATTCATCTCTCAGATCATGATGGTGGGAGAACATCATCAGAGAAAGTGACATAGATTGAGATGTTAGAGGATAATAGAGAAACCAGCTAGAACCCTGCACACACCACATAAGTAATTCATGTTATATGCATTATGGAATGATTAGCATAAAATGTTTTGGATGTTAGTTTTATTTATAATTGCTTGCACATGATTAGTTTAACTTGATGGTTATTTAAGACTCATCTTGTATGATTACGTGTAAGTCATAATTATAACCATTAATGTTTTATAATTTGAATAATTAGAACAAAATTAAATTTAATGATTAATGTATTTATTAGTAAGTCATATTATTGTTATTAATTAGTGAATATATTCTAAAAGGAATAAAAACAAAAAAAAAAGAAATTCTTAAAATAAGCAAGAATTGAAAAATGAAAGTTTTAAAATAGAAAAAAAAGGAATAGATAAAGAATAAAAAATAAAAAAATAAAAAAATAAAATAGAAAATCATTAATAAAATATAATAAAGTAAAACAAAAATAAAAAAAAGAGAAGATAAAAAGAAAGCTACGCCCTTTTAATCTCAATGGATATGAGGAGGAAAAGAAGGGAGAGTAGCACAAAAAGGCAACTTAGATAAATTAAAATAAATTGGAGAGGAAGCGACCTCAAGGGACTAAAATAATGACTACACCAATTGCCAAGTAGGTAATGTAATTCTTTTCTAGAGTATGTATAAATTTTGGGTTGAAATTGATTTGTATAATGTCTATTTGTGATATGTACGAAATTGAAAATAAATAAGAGTCAAACCTTATACACATGGACTTATATACAATGTTTTTTTTTGAATTAAAAAATATACCTACATATTTGTCGGTATAATCCATCGTATTTAACTGAGTTTTAATATAACTTAAGTAGTTGTTTTGAACTGTGGTGCTAACTAACTGGAATGAAATATAACATTTTCTATCAGGGATATTATGTGAAATATTATGGAACTTACATATCATTTAATATTAGGATATAAATTAGATGATATTCCTACCTAACATTTAACAAAAAAATTTGATATATATCATTCCATAAGTTCAATTAGTAGCTGTTTCATCTTTCTTGCCTATCATTTAATTGTTTTATGCTAAATAGAATCAAAGGAATTATTTGTTAATACATATCTAATTAAATTATTATATTCCATAATAATTAAAAATACATAAAGGGAATGATGATTGGAAAAAGAACTTAGCAAGTTGAAAGTTCTATCAAATAATAGCTGAAATAGCTATTATTTTTGGTATACAAATATATAGTTAATATCATGTTACAATAAATCGTTGATACTGTAGAATATGTGTCAACACCTTACATGATAAATATTTATCTATTTTCTCATATTAAAAATCACTGATATAAATGCAAAATACTAATTGAGTAATATATATAACTAATTGATATATATATATATATATATATATATATATATATATATATATATATATATATATATATATATATATATATATATATATAACCTAGTTTTCAATAGGGTCATCATATTTTATTTCCAGCAAGGAAAATATGTCACCGTATATCTATTTCATAGTTTATGTTATGTAAAATGGGGTTGCCAAAGCTTAATATCTAGGTTGCATAATATAATTAATGGTGTCACTATATTCCTTAATAATGAGTATTATTAGTTGAATTTATATTGGCATCACCTTTTTTTATGATCACTATTGGTGCTATTCACTTTATTGAGGAATATAGTTAACAAATAAAAAGCATAGACATAATTGGCAATGCTTTATTAAGGAATATAGTTAACTATGACATCATATCTACAATGAGTGTCCTAATTTCCTTGATCTCTTTCATGACGTATGTTCATTAGGTCATTATGTTCCTAACTATAATGTATTTTGGAGATAATAATTATAATTGGAATGGGGAACAAGGATATACCAATACATGTGTAATAAAGACAATGTATTTTAGAGGCATCTCTCTTATAGTATTTATTATGATAGTTTTATCGATTTAAGTGATCAAAGTATGATATTTAATTAAAAAATAATGTATAATATGGATTTAAACATGAAATTGAATTATACTAAATTATTATTATACTTGTTCTAATTTTCATGGACAAACATAACAAATGAATAATATCGGAGAGCTCAGGTGGATTATATAATAAAAAGCTTATATTGAAGGATTATACAATGAGCATGCTATGATACCATAAAAACTTCATAGAGTGTATACATCTGGCACTATAT
Organism: Torreya grandis; assembly: GCA_037957365.1. Classification (NCBI taxonomy): domain Eukaryota; kingdom Viridiplantae; phylum Streptophyta; class Pinopsida; order Cupressales; family Taxaceae; genus Torreya; species Torreya grandis. The sequence goes on from JARHVA010000384.1 coordinate 5,407,771, forward strand.
ATATTAAAGCTTGATTAATAAGTTATTAAAATTAATGAGTTGGATCCTGTTATAATCACTCTGAAATAGTTAAAATCTGATGACTAATTCCTCATAACTAGATATCCATCGAGATTAATATTGTTTATGCTATAACTATGGGAATTAATGCTACATATAGAATTTCCACTAAATAATGTTGTTGTGAGAAAATATATAGTAAATATCCCATTCTTTAATGAAACAGGTATGTGGATAACTATACTTGATTAAATATTTGATCTAAATGTAGTCAATGATATATAATCCAATATATTGTATGGAGTAGAATTGGTTACTGTCATGACTTAGTGATTTGTAAATTATTATAATTTGATGAGACTTAAGTGTATCAGATAAGATTAATGGATACATTGCCAAGAATTTATATGTGAAACCAAATGAGAAGGACTATGTAGCCTTAAAAACTTATGTACAGAGTTATGTACGTTTTAAGTATATCTGAAAGAAATTCTATTTAGTTAGGGATAAGAATCATAAAGGAATATTACATTAACGAATCCTTTATCTTGAAAAGATCATCCATATATTTTATGAATATAAAAACTCATAAGGATTTATGAAACTATAGTGAGTTCTTGATTAAAAAGTACAAATGAACATTAGTATAGTATTTTCATATTATCTGAGTACTTACATATATGGTGCATGTACAAGTACTCATATATAGGGATTATAACTATATTTAAATATATGATTGAAATAAGTCATAAGGTGTCCATGGGACCGAATCTATAACAAAAAAAGTTTCCTAGAAAAGGAGTTAAGTTGTTAAAATGAAAGATTATAATGGGTTTATGAGTTTTCTATTCCTCTACAAGTAGTATGACTCACTGTTAGTTTTTATATATCCAACATGAATACTCATATGTGGCACACATTATGAGAATGTTAACATGTTCAAGTGTTTAGGCATATGTAGTATATAATACTGCATCATGATGTGTGCCTATAAGTTAAAGTAGTATGTAATTTGAACATAGGGTATACCCAAGGGTATAATCCCATACTTGCTTGATTATTATTTATGATTGTGGGTCATTGATTCTTGAAACTTTAAGTTTGGCTATATGTAATTTTTTAGTTTTCATATACAATGATCAATGATATTAAGAGATGTCATAAAGTACTACATTATAAATGTATGTCATATCTGGGTGGTAACAAACTAAATGTATGTGAGTTGGTTATTTCATTGAATATCATGTTTTATAATAGTTAGTAGGATTTTAGGTATGTGTACATATAACCTCTAAGAGTATAACGAATGCTAGGATAGAATATTATGTGTTTTGTGGGAACTATGACTTGGTTTTTTATATCTAGTTTTTAGGATAAAAGCTTATGTTTTCATGGTTTTATGACTAATAATGGTAATTAGTAGTTATGTTTAAAGTAATAGATTATGATAATATGGGTTATTATAGGGTGTAGTATGTTTAAAACTAATTGTGGTAGTTAAAATATGTAATTAATTATGTATTTTACTCAGGTGGTATAAATTGTAGTCATTATTTCTAGTATGGGATAGATGTAAAATTCAATCATACATTTAATGGAATAAATGTATGCTTGATTAATCCTATGTTTAGCATGTTATGTGATATGATTGATAGTAGGATGTAAAATATACAAATCTTGTGGTTGAATTATGTTTGATCAATCTTGCATTGCTGATATTAAGGGGTGAGATGGACTTCACTGGCTTACTAGCATCACAATGCTAGATGAAGGCAATCCAATCAAGTGGTGTGTATGAATTTGATTGATCTATAGATTGATATTATTTATTATTCTTAAAAATTTAGCTAAAGTATGTTTAGTGAGACATTATCATTTCATTAATATGATTTATATGTTTGTGCAATATCTTGCAATAGAATAGTTTTTTTAATGATACATTGCATGTTTAGCTTTAGAAATTACAATCAAATGGGTACTTGCTTGTCTCTAGATTCCCACATCATCACTATCTATTAATCCATAAAGGGAGGTCCATTCCCTAATGAGATTAGTACAGGGGATCATTGGTCTGTGGTTTGAGTAAAAAAATTCTCAGATGATGCTCCCCCTCTCCACAATAGTACTACTATTAAGATGATAATTGAGATTATCACAAATACTAGAGATTCCAGAGAACTCATGCTTTAGAGAGCCATGTATCTTATTTATGTATAATATATTATATTGTATTTGCTATTAGAAACATTATCATGAAGAGTTATAATTACCTATTTATAGTGAATTGTTTATGAAGGTTGTGTATTGTACCAACAATGGCTGGCTATTTGTAATTACTTTTTATGTTTATATTTTGATGTGTTTTCTTCTGTTGATAGTGATCCCAGATGTATTACATGGTATACTTCATTTAAAGTTATATCTCTTAGATTATTTTATATGATCATTGCTTATATTCTCATGGTGTAATATATTTTTAGTATAGGTGTTGTTTTAAAAAAAATTCATGTATTTCTATGTCTAACCCAACGGGGTTATTATAGAGATACCAAATATATATGACGAAGGTTACATGAATGTGTATGTTTTATAGTGGGTTGAGCACCAATGGTTGATATTATTTCCAATTGAAGGAGATGGTGTTATTGATGATGTTATATATGTGTCACTTGTGATGACTGTTAGAGGTATAATATGTTTGAGTTGGTTTTTTAGGGTACTTTAATTTTTTGATGTTTGAATAATGGCTATTTTTCCCCCTTTTTGTGTTTATGTAGGGGATGAGGATTATTACATTACGATGATTGAGTTAGAGTTGTGTGTATTGAATCAAACTATTCTTTATTATGCTATGGAGGGTGGGTTGATTTAGTGAACAATGATGATGGTTTTAGGAGTAGACAATTTGTTATTTAATCAAACTACAATTGTTGTTTCTACTTATGTTCAAACTACTAGAGATTAGGATGCACTGAGAAGATTTAGTAAGAGAATATATACCCCCTCTAGATCTAACTCCTAATTTAGGTTTAATATTATTGGATGAGTACATTCACTTACATAGAGCACATACATTTTAAGGTTAGACTAGTTTTCTATGAATATTAGGATTAGAATGGGAGATCAAGATTGAGGACACAAGGATATCCTAGGGCTTCCACTTATATGGATCCATTTTTAGTAGAAATAGAGTATGTTGATATGGATGTATAGGGGAATGTTGATTGGACTCTTATTATCAAGTAAATTTTTATTATATGTGTTAAAATTTTATTATTTTTAATGTATATGTGTGTGTGCACACCCACACACATGTGTAACTATATTATTGTGAATAAATATATTAGTAATGTATAACATTTGTCAGAAATACATTTATTGGTTGTGATGCTATCACTAGTGATTAATTTTTATTTCCTTGAATTACAACACTACTATAAGTTTGTTTATCTTCATGTACTTAATTCTAATATTTTTGAATAGGTGATACCACTGATCTCTCATTAATTCATTCTTTAGATGAATTTATAACCATATGATGAGTGACCATTGGTTCCTTAGTAGGAACTTCCTATGATAATTCAATAATGGTAGAATGTAATCTACCAAAATGAGGAGAATGACAACTAGATGTCCCCTTAACAAATGTAATAATACCTCTCTCAACATACTACTCAATCCTTTCTCTAAGTGCACAAAAATTATTATCCCAATGACCATTAATGTGATGATTAATAAGGTGTATTTTTTATTTCTTAAAACCAATGTGGTGGATTATAATGATTGGGAGGAAGAGTAATAATCATATTATCCATTAATGTCTTAATAATGTCCTGAGTTCTATCTCTTAATGAATCAAACTATATGGGTTGATTTTTACCATAAGGTACTTTAGTCACTGTAGGAATTGATCTAAAAACTATTTATTTCCCTTTATTTAGTATTTTAACTTGTGTTTTTTTTGGAAGTTTTGATTTAGTACAAGGTGGATCAAATTATTGAACAAAGCTAGATGACTTTGGTGGTCAAAACTCAATATCCAAATCTTCCTCTTTATTTGTTTGCATGAGTCCCAATGTATTATCTAATGCAATGTTATCATAGAAAAGATTATGAAATGACTTAGACATTTGATAAAACAAATTTAAGTTAACAGAGAAAATGAGACCCCTAAAAAATATGTATTGTGTTTTTAAATTTATTGGTTGATAAAATAATTGGTGCATATATGTATTAGATCGTAATATGTAATCACAAACCAACTTTGATTTTCCCTAATGTAATGATGGTAATCTCTCATAAGTATATTTGGGTCCTTTATTTATAATAAAGTGCATAAGAAACACTTTATACACCTTGACATGTGTATGTACATACCCACGAGGTAGTGAATGATGAAACCAATTTAGTGCATCATCCTCTAAACTCTTTGAAAATAACTATAAAAATATCCTAATGCTATTGCAACCATTCATAGATTTTATGTGATCTATGAGGTGTAGATAAGGATCCCCACTTCCATTAAACTTAGAAAATTTTGGTATCTTTGAATCATTTGAAATTAGTGCATACATAATATTTTTTCCTATAGGGTTACCATATATAGCATTCAAAATCAACCCAAGCATGATATGCCTTACTTTCCAATGTAAGTTGATGTAATTTAGGTTGTAAATGTTGGAAATACTGTCATTGATGTCAAAGGTTTAGCATTATTGGTGATAAAGGCCCCATTGCATTTAATATTGTTTATCTTGGCTAATGTGAGTTAATATTTATTTAATATTACCGAATATATTTTTGGTTGCATATGAGACAAAAAAAGAGTCCATGGAGAAGTTGAAGAGTCATGGGGTAAAGACAAAAGAAAGATGGGACGCATTTTTCCATGAAGAGTCATCTTGGGGAATTCCAAGAGTCACCAAGTGAAGACAAAAGAGTAAGGGCACAATTTCTCATGAAGGGACACTTTGTGGAATACGAAAAGTCACCAAAGATAAGGACAAAAGTGGGAAGGACGTTTTTGGTCACGAAGGGCCACCACATAAATTTTCAAAGGCTTGAATATGAAGGGTCATCCAAGATTGGTGCCATTTTCCATGAGGATTGAAGGGTCAAAAAGGGGGAAGGCCAAAGGTCATTTGGAAAGTTATAAATAAAGGGTTGAGAAGCCATTTGTAAGTGTGGAAGTGTGAGGTTGAATTGATATTGTATTATCTAGCTTAGAAGAGCAATTGTGGGAGTTGAATATGATTTGTATTTGTTATATCTAGCTTAGAAGAGCAAAGGTGGTAGAGAGGAAAGAGATGTTGTATTGAACTATCATTTGTTGATATAAAAATATTGAGAGATAGGTGTGTGGTATACACAAAGTGGTTGCTGCTCATGTGGGTTGGTGCTCTAGTATGGTGCTCCTGTGGGTTGGTGCTTAAAAATTGTAGTTGGGGTGGTGCTCGACAAAGGGGTATGGTGCTCTTGCAAGTTTGGCTTGCGAATATTGTTTGGGTTTGTGCTCATTCATATACTTGAGATTGTTCTCTGTGGTTTTCCCACATTGGGTTTCCACGTTATATCTAGTGTCTCTCTCTATCTTGTGTGATGTTTATTATTTGAGTTTTATTGCATATCTTGAATGTTTGATTAAGTGGAATTTGATAAAGGGAAAGTTTTATAAGATATATAATATACTGATTCACCCCCCCTCTCAGTATATTCCATGCTTAACAATTAGTATCAGAGCAGGTTCTTTTTTGAAAAGTTTTACAGTTTGAAGGTAGATCAGGAAAGCATAAGATGGTCATATATAAAGGTGCCTCTGCAAGCAAAAGAATAGTTGATCAAAAAGAAGAAGAGGATGAAGCCGAAGTGAATATGGAAGGAGAACTCATGTGTGCCTTAGAAGAGTTGAAAATTTTTGAAAAGAAAAATCGAAGATTAAAGCATCAAATCGAGAAAAATGAAAAGGAGTCAAAGGAGATAATTGAATATCTGACGGCATAGTTGGAAATATCAAGAAAAGAATGTGAAAGGTATGTTACTAAAATTGCCTCTTTAAAAGAAGAGATTGAGAAAGCAGTCAATAATAAAATAGTCAATGATTCAAAATTTGAGAATAACACTAATATGTTGAATAAGATATTAGAAAGCCAAAAGGCAATATAAGATAAGACAAGTATCAATTTTGAAAAAAAGAAGAGCTATGTTGAAGCTCTTACAAATAAAGAAACAAGAAGGGAAGGAATGAATAATACAGAGGATAAAGAAGGTTGGAAGGAACAAAGCTATAAAAGGCAATCAGGTTAGAGATTCACAAACAGGTCATATTTTAATGGTTACTATTTTTATTGTAATGGATATGGTCATAAGAAATTAGAATGTAGAAAAAGAGCTAACAATCTCAAAAATAAGGAAAAGGAAGGTCATGTAGAGTCAAGCAGAAGCTATAACTCTTTTGCTCCTCTATCAAGCTTTGATGAAGAGACCATATTTTGTTACAAGTGTAACAACTTTGGACACATAGATCGACATTGTAGAAGCATGTTCGAGTCAGTCAAGAAGGACCAGAGTTTCAGGGCTCCATTCATCAAGAAAAGGGTTCAGACATGGTAGAAGAAATAATTTGAAGGTTCTATGTTGGTCCAGACAGCTTTACATGCAAGAAATAAAGAAAACCCATGGTTTATTGATAGTGGATGTTCAAGGCACATGACAAGAGACAAGAGCAAGTTCATAACCCTGAAGAAGATCAATGGTGGCACAGTGAAATTTGGGGACAACACTACTGCCAGAATTACCGAAAAAGGTACACTAAATTTAGATAATGGTAGAACTAAAACTAAAAATGTTTTATATGTAGAAGGTCTTAAGCATAATATTTTGAGTGTAAGTCAAATGTGTGATCAGGGGCACACACTAAAGTTTTATGCAGAAGGTTTTGAAATTAGAAGAAAAGATTCAGATGTATTGATTGTAGATGCTCAGAGAACAGGTAATAACTTATATATGCTATCAGACATCAAAGGTCAAAAATGTTGTTTGAGTTAGATTGAAGAAATTTGGCTATGGCACAGGTGAATGGGGCATATAAATTTTGACAATCTTGTCAAAATTTGCAAAAAGCAAGCAGTCAGGAATCTTCCAACGATCACAAAGCCATCTAACACCTTTTGTGGACCTTGTTAGCATGGGAAGCAGGCTAGAAGGCAGTTCAAAACAAAAGAGTACTCGACCACTCAGATGCTAGAGCTTGTTCACACTGATCTATGTGGACCTATGAGGACTCAAAGTACTCAAGGTGATAAATATTTCATGTTGCCTATTGATGATTTTTCACGTATGACTTGGATAATGTTTTTAAAGAAAAAATTAGAAGCTTTTAGACAGTTCAAAGCATTCAAAGCATTAGTTGAGAATGATACTAATCTGAAGATTAAGTGTCTAAGATCAGATCACGGAGAAGAATTCATGTCAGATCAATTTATTGAGTTTTGTGAAGATCATGGAATAAAGAGACAGTATTCAGCAACTAGAACTCCACAACAAAATGGAGTAGTTGAACAGAAAAATAGAACAGTTCAAGAGATGGCGAGGACAATGCTAAATGAATCCAAGATAGAAAATAAATATTGGAGAGAGGTAGTTGGTATAGTAGTGCATATTCAAAATAGATATTTATCAAGAGTCAACAGTGACAAGACTCCTTATGAGCTATGGAAAGGCAAACCAACAACAGTTGATTATTTCAGAGTTTTTGGTAGCAAATGCTTCATAAAGAGAACCAATGAAAAACTTGGTAAGTTTGAATCTAGAGCAGATGAAGGTATATTTCTTGGTTATTCTTGCAAAAGTAAAGCTTATAAATGTTATAACAAAAGAACCAAGAAAAATATTGAAAGTGCAAGTGTCAGGATAGAAGAAGATGGAACACAAAAGATCAGTGATCCAGTAGACATTCCTGAAATCATTGAAAAGGAAGGCTTTGAAGAATCAGATGAAGATGAGGAATTTGCACTAGAAGAATGATAATGAAAGTGACATCATCGAGGATATAAAAGAAGGAATTCGCACTAGAAGAATGATGGTAAGTGAATCTGAATAAGTTAATTTCTCTTTGTTATCTAAAATTCAGCCTAGAAAATTTATAGAAGCCAGACATGATGAGCATTGGGTTAAGGCTATGGATGAAGAATTAGATCAGATAGAAAAGAATGATACTTGGGAATTAATGCCTAGAACCAAAGATCACAATGTGATAGGAACAAAATGGGTTTATAGAAATAAGTTAAATGACAATGGAGAAGTAACCAGAAATAAAGCAAGATTAGTATGTAAAGGATATGCTCAGATTGAGGGAATAGATTTTGAAGAAACTTTTTCACCAGTAGCAAGGTTAGAGGCTATTAGAATGTTTCTTGCATATGCAATATTTAAAAATTTCAAAGTATTTCAGATGGATGTCAAATTTGCCTTCTTAAATGTGAATCTTGAAGAAGAGGTCTACATTGAGCAGCGTGAGGGGTTTATTCTCTCGAATATTAGTAATCATGTATGCAGATTGAAGAAAGCATTGTATGGATTAAAAAAAGATCCCAGAGCTTGGTATGAAAGACATGATAAGTACCTGCAAGATCAAGGATTCAAGAGAGGATTTGCTAATAGTAATCTTTACATCAAAACAAAAGGTGAGCATCAATTGATTGTTGTGGTTTATGTTGATGATATCATTTTTAGAGGAAATATTGAAAAGATGACAAAAGAATTTTCTGAAAGAATGCAAAAAGAATTTGAGATGTCTATGCTTGGAGAATTATCATTTTTCATAGGATTACAAATATTTCAATCAAATAAAGGAATTTTTATATCTCAAAGTAAATATGCCAAGGAAATGTTGAAGAAATTTGGTTTTGAGGATTGTGTACCAGTTGGCACACCTATGTGTATAGGAAATAAGGTGAGCAAAGATGAAGATTCACTTGTTACAGATCAATATTTGTATAGATCTATGATTGGTAGTCTTTTATATTTGACAGCATCGAGACCAGACATCATGCATGCAGTAGGTATGGTTGCAAGATATCAGTCATCTCCAAGAGATAGTCATTTTCAGTTGGTGAAAGGAATATTTAGATATATCAAAGGGACATTGGATTATGGATTATGGTATCCCACAGGTAAAGATTTCACTTTAGTTGCTTATACAGATTCAGATTGGGCATGGTGCTTAGTGTTAGGAACCCCACAGAAGCACAATTGATTACCATATACAAGCAACTGAATATGCGGAATTAAACAAAAATCACAAGTAATTAGAATTCAAAAATAACACAGAATATGAGAGACAATACACAACTTGTATTAATACTCATCCAGAAAAGAATACAATAAAGAAGATGCCACTTCTTCTTCACACCTCTCAGAGGCTTCCCACACCTCAAGTGTACAGTAATTCTTTCTTTAAATCTCTCTCTCTTACGGTCCCAACACACAACTCAAACACAGAGTTGGTGTTCACCTCCAACCAATCAATATCCACTACTGCCAGTACACAAGTGCTCCACGAACTCTAAGTACTCAACGTACTCCAAGTAGATCTCCTCTGAACTTGCAACAACCTGCAACTCAAATGATCTTACTTATGAAAGGAACTACCTTGCCTTCCTCTCTTGCTCTATAATCGAGTACACACCGTACTCCAAGTAGATCTTGCCTGATCTTGCTCCCTGTTGTGTTGCTGTCACCTTGATCTTGCTGCCACCTACAAATCAACTTGGTTTTGCACACTTGCAAACCTTAGACCTTGCACACACATACACCTGTAGATCAATGATCTTACTTACCATGTAGATCTCCAAATGTGGCCTTGCACACCTGCTGACCAAGATCCTACATACATGAAGAATCCTTCTGATTCTCCAAACCAACACCCACACCCACACTTGGCACTATGGCACTAGGAAGAACACACCTTGCTCTCTTCACACACAGAAGGAGCTAATATATGCTCTCTTACTCTCTAGCACAAATTACAATACAGCCCATGAGTCTATTATATAGATCTCATGCAAATAATAATTAGACACCTAATTACAATAATTAGATCTGCAGCTTTAAGTCTCAAATTGGCTCTTAACATGCAAACACTCGGTTCGTTAACAAATTGTCTGTAACACTCACAGTTTTGAACCGCACAAGCGATCGACGTCAGTCCCTGTCTACCTGGAGATGACCGACGTCAATTGAATACTACCGATGTCGGTTGCCTTCTTATCTACCCCTGAACAACATCGATTGGCCTAATCGACGCCGGTGATTGTGACACTCAGCACCCTCCTTCTTTGTTTGCATTAGTGAAGCTTTTAGCTCCACAACCTAACAATCTCCCACTTGGAGATAAACAACTGCATTGTACCTGTACCTGTACCCCATCTAATCTATTTCCTGGCTTGTATCTCTCTTCAAGCTCAACCTTGAAGACCACCCACCACACAACTTGTGGTGCACCTCCTATCATTCAAGTAACCTGCCACATCCAAACCTACAAACCCATGTAGTGAAGTCCTGACCCTGCATAGCATGAATCCCTGATGCTAGTCCCTCTCAGATTCTTGAGAACCCACTTCCCTGAATTGGCTCCTAACTCTCTGATAGCACCCACTGCTTAGGCAAACTCAGGTCTATACCAGACCTCATATGATTTTAGACATTGAACTGTCCAGCCCTTGGTGTGCTCCAGTTCTACATCTTACATATTAAACCTCACCAACACCTGATTCACATCAGCTCCCACTGGAGACAAAATCAACCTATGATCTTCCATGTCTCTCATGCCAAAGAATTTTGCTGCTCCAAATTCCTCATGACATGCCACTGAACTAACCTTACCCTTAGCTCAACAAAACCCTGTATGTCTGAACCTGCACCAAGCTCATCCTCCACATACAATAATAGGATAATGTTGCAACCATCATCCACCTGGTAAGACAAACACAATGGTTATACTGACATTAACTAAAGCCCTGCTTTGTCATCTACCTGGTACCACCTGTCAGCCCTGTACCACTGTCCTACAGCTTCCTCAAGACCATATGACCTGGCCTTCCATCTCATGTGTCCATTCTCTCTATTCTTTAACCAAGGTATCCATTCGTCTCAATGCTTTCATACCGGCTGGCAACCCTACCAAATCTCCTGTTTGGTCCTGCATTTTATTCATGCCATGCTCCCACTGTATCCTGGATCCTTCCTGCTCTATAGTCAACAACTAGCATAAAGAAGAGGAACAATGAATTTGAGGCTTACTTACACTTTCAATCCTCCCCATGGGTGTTTGAGACTCATTGACAGCTTGCTGTCCACCCAAAATCTGTCTCAATGACCGACCTTGATCACCACACAGTCTGCATCCAACCGACATTAGTTCCATGTGATTGTCCAGGTCACTAACGCCAGTTATCCTACCGACGTTAGTCTCCACCTGCCCAACACCACCGACTCCTATGGTCTGCACATGACTGACATTGACAGCTGTCTGTTTGACGTCGATTACCCTTGACTTACGCTGGTACCTGTGTATGCCTATGAGTGATGACTTTTTACCTGTGAGATCTCCATGGATCAAAACCCTATCCAAATCGCCCTACTCATAAGTATCCAGCCCCATCCACTAGTATCTATCCGTCATCTCCTCCAAGAACACCAAGGCTTTCCAGTTCTTAATTTTATCAAATACATCAGTCTTCCTTTTCTTGCAATAAACACAATCCTTTCTTGTAGCATTTCACTGCTCACAGAAATCTCGGTCTATGCTCTCCGAAGCTAAAATCTTCCCTTTTGACTTAAGAACATCCATTCCCTTCTCACTTATGTGGCCAATCCTACGAAGCCACACCTGTGCAACAGAAGTGGAATCAGTAATATAAGCAAGTAGATAAAGAGTACCTGCTTTCTTACCACCAGCTAATTCAAGTGCATCCACTGTGAGAGTTTTTATGCATCTCTCATCACCCAACTTTCTTGAAGAAATTAGCCAAATATTCAAGCCTGGGACTTGCATGACCTCCTTCAACACTCATGTCTTGGCTGCCTGCAATTTTAGCTTCACTTCCCCTTTGCCAATTCTTTGGCAAGGCACACCAACCCCTAAATAAATCTTTCCAAAGTCTCCAAAGACCTTAACATGGAAAAATACTCTATTTTAGACTGCATGGAAAGAGGCAACAGAATATATTAACCAAGATTCAACTTTATCCAAGAAACATCCTAGAGCATCTTATGCAACAACACCTGCAACATCTGCTTCTTCAGTTCCTTCATGCTGATATTCTACCAATCAACAATTTCTCTTTACCTGCTCTTTCTTTCCATAAGACCGTAATTGACCATTCATGCTTTTCAATTCCTCCATTTTTAGTGCACTTTCTTTTGCCGTTGCTATACTCCCACTCAATCAAAAACCCCTAAGAGTAACCTGTAACCAAACACAAACATGCTCCTTGCAACCTTAGCTCTGATACCAACTGTTAGGAACCCCACGAAAACATAATTGATTACCATATACAGGCAACTAAATATGCAGAATTAAACTAGAATCACAAGTAACTTGAATTCAGAAATAATACAGAATATGAGAGACAATACACAACTTGTATTAATACTCATCCAGAAAAGAATATAATAAAGAAGATGCCACTTCTTCTTCACACCTCTCAGAGGCTTCCCACACCTCAAGTGTACAATAATTCTTTCCTCAAAGCTCTCTCTCTTACGGTCCCAACACACAACTCAAACACAGAGTTGGTGTTCACCTCCAACCAGTCAGTATCCACTACTGCTAGCACACAAGTGCTCCACGCACTCCAAGTACTCAACGTACTCCAAGTAAATCTCTTCTAAACTTGCAACAACTTGCAACTCAAATGATGTTACTTATGGAAGGAACTACCTTGCCTTCCTCTCTTGCTCTATAATTGAGTACACACCATACTCCAAGTAGATCCTACCTAATCCTGCTCTCTGTTGTGTTGTTGTCACCTTGATCTTGCTGCCACCTGCAAATCAACTTGGTTCTGCACACCTGCAAACCTTAGACCTTACACACACATACACCTGAAGATCAATGATCTTACTTACCATGTAGATCTCCAAACGTGGCCTTGCACACCTGCTGACCAAGATCCTACACACATGAAGAATCTTTTTGATTCTCCAAACTAGCACCCACACTTGGCACTGTGGCACTAGGAGGAACACACCTTGCTCTCTTCACACACAGAAGGAGCTAATATTTTCTCTCTTACTCTCTAGAAAAAATTACAATATAGCCCATGAGTCTATTATATAGATCTCATGCAAACAATAATTAGACACCTAATTACAATAATTAGATCCACAACTTCAAGTTTAAAATTGGCTCTTAACATGAAAACACTTGGTTTGTTAATAAACTGTCTGTAACACTCACAGTTTCAAACTGCACAGGCGACCAACATCGGTCCCTGTCTGCCTGGAGATGACCGACATCGACCAAATACTGCCGATGTCAGTTGCCTTCCTGTCTACCCCTGACTGACGTCAGTTGGCTTGACCGACGCCAATGACTGTGACACTCAGCACCCTCCTTCCCTGTTTGCATCAGTGAAGCTTTTAGCTCCACAACCTAACACTTTAGATGACAAAAAGAGTACAAGTGGAGGAGCTTTCTTCATTGGTGATAGCTTAGTATCATGGCTAAGCAAGAAGCAAAACTCAATATCACTTTCTACAGCTGAAGCAGAATATATTGCAGCAATATTGTGTTGTACTCAAGTGCTTTGGATGAAGCAAACTTTGGAAGATATCAAGGTAAAGTATGATGAACATATTTCCATTTTTTGTGATAAAACAAGTGCTATAAATATTTCAAAAAATCCAGTAATGCATTCAATAAAAAAAAATATTCCCATTAGATATCACTTCTTAAGAGAGTAGGTTGTAGATCAACAGGTTAAGTTGGATTATATTAGTACTACAGAGCAGATTGTAGATATATTCACAAAGGCACTACCAAAATACACATTTGAGTATCTGCGAGAGAAGTTGGGAGTAACTTCCTTTACTTCCTGCCATTGAGGTTCAGCATTAGTTGAGGGGGAGCTAAGTGTTAGCTCTAGGTAGGCCCTTTGCCATTGATGTCAAATGGGGAGAATAATAGGTATAGGTACATGTGTAGAAAATAAGTACAAGGAATAGGTACATGTTGCTATAGTAAGGGGGAGTTATTGTATGTTTTTTAGATGACAGTATCTGCAGGTGACAAGATGTGGTAGTTTTAGGATTGAGGTTGCCATCAATGACAAAGGGGAAGATTGTTGGAAATATTGTCATTGATGTCAAAGGTTTAGCATTATTGGTGATAAAGGCTCCATTTCATTTAATATTGTTTATCTTGGCTAATGTGAGTTAATATTTATTTAATATTAATGAATATATTTTTGGTTGCATATGAGACAAAAGAAGGGCCCATGGAGAAGTCGAAGAGCCATGGGGTAAAGACAAAAGAAGGATGGGACGCATTTTCCCATGAAGAGTCATCTTGGGGAATTCCACGAGTCACCAAGTGAAGACAAAAGAGTAAGGGCGCAATTTCTCATGAAGGGACACTTTGTGGAATATGAAAAGTCACCAAAGATAAGGACGAAAATAGGAAGGACGTTTTTGGTCATGAAGGGTCACCACATGACTTTTCAAAGGCTTGAATATGAAGGGTCATCCAAGATTGGCACCATTTACCATGAGGATTGAAGGGTCACAAAGGGGGAAGGCCAAAGGTCATTTGGAAAGCTATAAATAAAGGCTTGAGAAGCCATTTGTAAGTGTGGAAGTGTGAGTTTGATTTGATATTGTATTATCTAGCTTAGAAGAGCAATTTTGAGAGTTGAATATGATTTGTATTTGTTATATCTAGCTTAGAAGAGCAAAGGTGTTAGAGAGGAAAGAGATGTTGTATTGAACTATCATTTGTTGATATAACAACATTGAGAGATAGGTGTGTGGTATACATAAAGTGGTTGGTGCTCATGTGGGTTGGTGCTCACGAATGATAGTTGGGTTGGTGCTCGGCAAAGGGGTATGGTGCTCCTGTGGGTTGGTGCTCACGAATTGTAGCTGGGGTGGTGCTCGGCAAAGGGGTATGGTGCTCCTACAAGTTTGGCTTGTGAATATTGTTTGGGTTTGTGCTCATTCATATAATTGAGATTGTTCTCCATGGTTTTTCCCACATTGGGTTTCCAGGTTATATCTTGTGGCTCTCTCTATCTTGTGTGATGTTTATTGTTTGAGTTTTATTGCATATCTTGAATGTTTGATTAAGTGGAATTTGATAAAGGGAAAGTTTTATAAGATATATAATATACTGATTCACCCCCCCTCTCAGTATATTCCATGCTTAACAGTAAAGCACTGATGACATGCATTAGATAAAGAACCTCTTGTGAAGGAATATTAATATCTTGAAGTGGCTCATTTAATAATTGATTTTTATTAATAATCTTAACCATTAGTATACTATATCAAATAGGATAAGAAGGCTTAAGAACATATTTTTATTTGTGAATGTTAGGCTTAGGGGATTAATTAGTATTTGATATATCATTAGTTTGAAAATGCATATTACATTATACTAAAACATAACAAATAAAACTATTATTTTCATAACTAGAATCAACATGTTAATTCATTTTTATTTTAAAGGGGAATTAGGAACATCATCATTATATGCAATAAGTTTAACATTTAGTGTACTATCATTTGATTTATCATGTAACATACAAACATCATCAATATGAGATGAGTGTATAAAAGAATCTATTCTCAGGCTAGTATAAACATTTTCCTTTTCATTATACACATAATAATCATCATCAATCACATATTCATCATGGTTGCTATCTTTTTCACTTGTAAAATCAATATTTGAAATAACAACAATTTTGTTTTCACAAGAAAAGGGTATACAAAGGTGTATTTATACTTTTTAATTTTCTCAAAATATCATCACATTTAAAATGGATTCAATTTTTAATTTCATTATCAACATTGAGAATTGAAACATTCTCCTTTTCATAAAGAGAAAAGGGAGGAAAGGCATTTACAAATCTACCTAGTCTAAAGTATCCTTATATCCAAAATGAACACTATTTTAATTTTCATTATAAAAATTTCAAATTACAACATTTTCATTGTTACAAGAAGAGAGGATGGGAGATGTGTATGTTTTTAATACCTTAGTCATATCATTATCATAAGTAACATTACTATAACTAGAATGCAGCTCTTCATATACATAATTCTCAATTTCATTATGTAATGAAATTTTAAGTTTCTTTGATTTATATTGTGAAGTTTTAAAAAGAGATAGTGTAAAAGTTTGTGATATCTTAGGAGTATATCAAATAATGCATCACCAACAAGGGGTTCCTTTGAAATTATGTTGTTAGTTTATTTCACATGGCTTTTAAGAGAAATAATTGAAGAGGTAGAAGAAGAACATTCATCTACATTGATATATTTTACACATTGGTCGTCACTTGAATAATATTCTTCATTATGACCATGACAAAAATAATCATTATCACTATATATACATATATATACACACATACATAAAAAGATACATACATAAATTTACACACATACATATATGTATGTATACACACACACACACACACACACACACACACACACACACACACACACACACGCACACACACACACACATATACATATATACACATATACATACACACACTTATGTGTGTGTATATGTATATATAAATATTATGTGTATATACATACACATATACATACATATAATATGTATGTATATACATACACACACATACATATACATGTAATATATATGTATGTATGTATACACACATATATTATGTATATACATACATACATACATGTATGTATATACGTATGTATGCTCTTCATTAATATATAACACACAATATTGATAGTCCATTTTTTTATTATAATTATAAGGGATGCTTAAGAATTCATCAATATGATGAGGAGGAAGAGATTATTTGTTAGTCATTTTAATTTTTTCAAAGACTAAAATGAGAAAAAAAGGAGAGAGACACACGAATGCTAGAAAACACTTTAACATGAAAAGGAAATTAAAAAACTATTTGAAACACTAAGTCAAAATTTAAGAAGGAAACACTAGAGAGAATTAGGGTTTTACAACGTTCAATAAATAAAGTGGGTTCACCAATATGTTTTATCCAAATTGGAGATTAAAGAAATAAATCTAATCTAATTTAGATAAAAAATTGAGTAAAATATATTGTAAGCAAATAAGCATTCATGCACATATATTTGTAAATATATGAAGATTAGGGTTTTGATCAAAAGATATAAATGGAGAACGAACACTTATATGCATTGTGAATATGTAGACCTATATGTAATTGTGTATTGACTATGACACTGAATAAGATGTTTTTTGAGATATATGTTTTACTATTTGATTGATTTAGATGTGGCCAATAGATTTGGATAACTATGACCTATATTTGTGTCTAAATAGTCAGGTCTTATTTGAGTTGAGTGTGGAGTAAATCTAAAAATTATGAGATTGTGTGTCAATTTTTATATATGGTTTTATCTTGTTGGATGTATATGATTGCATATCATGACTTGTATTCTACTTTCTCTTCCTTTAAAAATCCCTAAAAAGGTCATACACAAAAACCAAATGATAATTCAATAGAAAAGGGGGGAGTTAGGGTTAGGAGAATAGTAAAGTTGACCTTAAAGACCCTCTGTAATTAAATGCTACCTCTATAGTCTCAAAAATGAACCTAACATAGATGTAGTTCTCTCTCTATTGTGTGTGTGACTATATCATATGCAATGTGAATCCAAATACTCTTTTCCTAGGCCATCCTTTGGTCTAAGCAAGGAATGCAAATGTAGCAATATACAATTTAGATAAAATGAAGGTACATAGCTTGATGTACTGTATTTTTATTTAATTTTGCTTTCTAAGTAGATAAATGTTAAATGTAAATGTCTCTTATGACTATATATAGAATACCACCAAATTAAATATTTAGAACTTAATAGCACGATAAACTAATTAAAAAGGGGTAAAATGTTAATAAAAAGAGACCCAAATGAAATGTGTCCCAAAACAAGGACCCCAAAAAATGTTAGGACAACTCTACATCTTACAAAAAATCACGCATGGCATAATAGTCCAAATAAAACAATGTTATTTGAAATCAAGAAGATAACAAGATCGAAATGAGGGAAAGGATAAGGGTTTCCTTTGACTCACATAATAATTGGAGGGAAGAATAATAAATGTGCAAATATAATGAAAATGTTAATGGGAGGGATCCAAAGGAAAAGACAGATGACTAAGACAAAATGCATCAATAGAATCTTAACTTGACATAGGAATCTTTAAATGTAAATGTATGAAAATACACAATATTTATGTTTACACACAATTTATTTTAATTTTAAAAAAAAATACTTTACAATAAAAATGACTTATTTAAATAATATTCCTTCATTTCTAGAAAATCATCTAAAAAAATATATGCTTTTTCAAATTAAAACATAAAAGTATATAAATTTGGAAAAATAAAAAATGAAACTGATCTTTGATATTGCACAAATTTTAAGAGAAAGGCTAGGTGTACAATGTAGGAGATAAATTTGAATAATGGTAGAACCAATTATGAGAGGCCAAGAGATGGTGGAGAGCTGGTCAAAATGGCAAAGAAGGTTAGGTTGCATTTACTACATGAACTTGGTGATAAACATATCAAATCCATTGGTTCTAGTGTGTTCCAAACATCTTTTCATGCAAATTAGACAATTTGCCTTCAATAAATTTCTTTCCCAAGCTATTTTATCCCTTTTCAACATCAGATTTAAGTATTTTATTTTTGTAAATACTTTATGAAAACCCCTCACTGCCAAAAATGAGCCATGAAATCCAAATCCTTTTGGTAAAATATTTATATGCAGTCTCTCTATTGTAAATCAAATAAAAAATTATATTGATTTATATCAAAACCCTCTCAATTAGAGGATAATCCTATGGTTCAACAAGATGAAGAGGAAAGCTGTGAGGAGATTAAAAAATTGTGTACATATATTAGTAGAGCTAAAAGTGTATCTAGGAAAGGAAAATACCATAGCAACATTGTGCAACCTGGACAGAGATTAGAATGAACTTGCATAGAATTGTGAATGTTTGAGAAAAGAATTTACAATGAAAGAAGAATGAAAGAGACAGAATAAATAAACATGTGCTTTGATACCAATGTTAAATTAAGAATGAACTATGAAAACTAAATAAGATATTTAGTGCAAACTAAAATTAAATTCATTCATAAATGAGAAACAAGAGTATATATAAAAAGCAAGGTATATGATTTTGCAGTACATCTCTTACGATGATTATTCATATTCTACACTACTCTTAAGATTATTTACAATAATATTACAAAAATAAAGTGCACATTATGGATTCATTTTAGGTATACATAGTTATTACTCAGAGGGACACCCCTAATTTTGTTGTAGGCAGAATTGTTAGACAATAGGTGCCATTTATGTTTGTGTCAAACTACTATCCCAAATTTCATAGAGAGACAAATATAGGTCTACGCAGTCCATAACCACTTACAAATTGTATAATTGATTATTAAGTATGATTATTTCATCTTTTTTATTTTCATATATATTTTTTATTTATTAAGTTAATTTAAATTCTATTATTTATTGTTTATTAATTGTATTTAAGTAAATTTATTCAAAGAGTTGTAGTTTGATTGGTGAAGATGATGGTTGCTTATATGCATTTATTAAATACAAATATCTTTAAATATTTGACATGAAAAATCAATGATCATGTCCTAAATTATTTTGATGGAGTGAATACCCCTCCTTATTATAACAGACATAAAAAAAATTAAAAACCAAAAAAAAAATACAATAAAATGCATATAATTCCTAAAATAAACTAACATTACAAAATAGAAAAAAAAATACTGAAAGTAAAAAATCACAATGTAAATGCTAAGGAATCCTCAAAGTTGCATGGAAGAAAGAACCATTTGGGAGTGTTTAAATTTCAATATATAACATGAAATGATGATGTTGGTGGAATCACATCATGCCATCTAAAAAACTATATAAGAAAAAATGGTTTTCACATGCTTCACGATCATCAAAACATGAATAAATCTCATCATTTTAAAAATTATATGTACAAAATTTTGCTATCATTGGCATGAACAGATCAATACATAGATACTGTTAACAATTACAAACCTAGGAAAATAATATACTTGGTAAACAAGATTGTCGACACTTATTAATTAATTATTATAATATATTATTTTAATAATTAGATTAAATGCAATCCAAATGATTTAGTCATTACAAAATTATGATTCTGATTTTATTCATAAATGAATTTAACTAAAGTATAATCTTACTGTCAATGTAGAAAATATCACCGAGTGTCCCTATGATGGTCAATCTATCTCACTAGAGTATGTTGATAATTAGGCATTACAATACCAAGTTAAATAAGAAGTGGTTTTGAATAATGGATGCAAGTAAAGGTTGTTGGTTTAACTGGTGAAGTTATTTGGCTCATAAAGAGCCTATCAAGGATCAATTCTATCTACTAGCAAAACCTAATAAAATAAGAAGGGATGACGTTGGGATCATGCCCTAGATGACTTTGGTAGAATTAATACCCCTCAATTCTTGGATATTAGCTTAAGATCACCACATAAAGTAGTGGTCAACAAATAAAAATAAAAATATTGGATTTAAATGATTCTCTTTATTGTATCTTTAAGTTTTATTTTGTCTTGAATGTTTCATGTTTTGCATGTTTGATGTTAGAGTGATCAATTCCAAAACAAACTAGATTATCATAATATATCCAAGACTAAACAAGATAATGCCATGATATATCTTCTAAGGGATGTTCTTGTGTCAATATCCTAAATATCTGACACTTAATGCTTTTCATCCTTGATGAATATTGGGAAATATATTGGCCATAAAACTATTGTGCCATTTTAACATTCCCCTACCACCTACACCAATCTTTACAAAAGCTTTATATTCAAGTTTGAATATGGCCTCTATAAGTGTGCAAGACTCAACTATCTATGAAAAAACAATAAGGGTAAATATTTCCTACTCATCAACTTGAACCATTTACCTTATTAATATTATATATCGACCTTCTATTGACTTAGGCAATTCATCTTCTTGAACATCCTTCAATGTGGTCTAGTACCATATCATGTTGACTGACAAGACTAAAAACACTCTCTTCACCACTAGATCCTTCCCTGGAATTTGACTTCACTGATGTTTCCAACTCTAGGCCCTATTCAGTTTTAACACCAAAACATGTTCCTAATATATATATATAACATTATCTATAGATTTACCATTGTTAGAAAATAATGGAATTTTCTCATCTCCAAAAAAATTGCACTTACCATAATTTTATTTATAGGGACATCAAAAAACATGCATGCATTAGATTACTTACTATAACTAATCTAGGAAGACCCTCCATTGAAATAATATTGATCTAATATCCTTCTAAGTACCTATGTTATTTAGTCTCTAGGCATGAAGTTAAAGGAAAAAGGGGTAAAAATTAAAAGGTCTAAATTGTTCTTCAAAGCATTCACACAACATAGAGTTCATCAAGATATTTCTGGTGCATTTTTTGGTTTGAAAAATGGATTCTATAAGCACAAGATAAGGTTGGTGAAAGTTGGTCAAAAATCAACATAATGGGTTAATGTTGGTCAACATATGTCAAATCCAATGAAAAATCATTAAATTCAATTCATGGAAATAAAAGTCATGATAATGTAAATGGGGCCATTTAAGAATTAACCCATCTAATTACCTTTTTCCCATTGATTAATCACCCACTTTTCATAAACCCACGTGGAATGTGGAAACTGTCAGAATAAGTTAGTAGGTGATCTTTTGGTAGAGTGAGAACACAAGTATTATGTAACAATGATGACCTTGTTTGTTTTTAGAAACATGAAAGAAGATGCACAATAATTGCCTTCTATATTAAATGCCTTGATTACCAAATATCTGCTCTACACTGCTTTGGTTAATTACAATAGCATGGTGAAGAGGAATATAAAGGATTAGGGAGAGCTAGCTCACTGGAGAACTCATAGTTAGACTGAGTGTAACTCACTATGGATTACATAGGATAAGTCATAGTGGCATTCAATTCAACTCTAGGTGGAACTCACCCTTTCATCCACTTAACCTCCTATCATACCTAAGTAAGCTAAAACTACAAGTGTAGGAATTATACATTTAATAAGTAAATGGAATAATGAATATCCTACATCAAGACCCCCCTTAAGCATAGCTTGGGTGTATGGAAAATAAAATATTGGTCCCAAAAAAAAAGCTTGATGAGGTACCCATGTATAATGTAACTCTCAAAAAGTGGAGTAAAAGGAAAAAACCTAGTGAGAAAAAACTCCCCCCAAAAGAGAGACAAAGAAAAGAAGGGACTAGAAAGCCCACTCCAACACCTCCCCTTAAGCATAGCTTATGTGGGCTATAAAATTGGGATCCAATAATGAGCCTTGATGAGGTACCCAAATACATCGTGATGATCTTAGTATCTTAAAAAATATGAAGGATATGTGCCTCCACAAATAAGAGAGAGAATGTATGTATCGAATGTCGCATGGTGAATGTTGTAGTAGGTCCCTTTGCAACAAATGTTGTCCCTTCCTTTTGGAAGAAAGAAACCACTAGCTATCAAATTGATAAATTCACACTCAAATGGAATGCGTGTAAGAATTAAGATTTATATCTTTGGATAATACTCAAATGTCTCCATGTTAATACTTGAATGTGCCAAAGTTTGATCAGATATCATAGGATGTCTCCATGCTAATGATCGAATATGCCATAGTCTGATAAGATATCACATGACTAACTATAGAAGATGGCAATGAAGAAGCATACAATGAAGGAGAGAGAACAACCAAAGAAGAAGATAAACTTGGAACATTTAATGAAAGAATGTCCATAGGAATAAGAGAGTAAGGCTCAAAAACTATCAAAATTAAAGATTGGTTTGGAAACAAAGCACTCAGATCTTCAAGATGAATGTCTATAGGGACGTATGAGTCATCAATAATCTCACTAGAAAATTCATCTAAAATAAAGTCTATGAAGGCTCTGAAAGAGAAACAATTTGCATAGGAATGGATGTAGAATCTACAATGAGATAACTAAGGTCTGATAGAATCTTATCTTGTAGTAGGAGCTCAACAGAAGGAAGAGCACTGTCCACCATAGATGTGTCATCACAATAAATAAAATCATGAGGTGAGACTACAACATTATTACAAGAGACAATAGGAAGTGAAGGAGGAGGTATGACATAAATTTCAGCAGGATCACTGAAAATACTTTATAGTATGCTCCAAATAGTGCATGGACACTTTGTATATTCCACATGGTAATGAAGATCCATGGAAATATGAAGTAATAGAGTGGAAAAAACCTTGTCACAAGTATTAACCCACTTATGGAATTGAACAAGATCAGTGGCTATAGGAATCTATCCATATAGAAATGGAATACGATTCTTGCATGTGAGCAAGTGTTCCATGTAAGCATGATAGGAAACATAATTGTCCTTCCCAAGAAGGATCACTAGAGATGAAAAAAATCTCTTCATATGGAGTCTCTCAAATGGGGTTGACATGACTAAGAGAAGACATTAGAGAAGTGCACAAATACATAAAATACTCTACAATGAACCCTTAAAGCATGCTCATGAAAAGGACGTAGGGCACTGTCGAGAATGCATCCATGTGTACACTTAGTGCTAGAGCAGGTAAAAAATGGTGCACACTTTATAGATGGACTTCAAACTAGGTTGAAAATGAGTCGATACAGATGAGATCAATCAGTACACAAAGTTTGTTGTAGAAAGTAATAGGGCCCAAACCCCTCCTGAATATGGCACTTTATAACTTGAGTACATCTTACAAAAAAGTAGACCAATGGAAAGAGGATGAAAAAACATGCACTTTTGAAAAAAGTGGCACTCAATTCTGAGTTACCAATAAAAATTATTTTTCCATCATTAATGGTCTATTTAATTAAATTTTCACTAAAATTTTAAATGCTCGATAGGTTTAAATACAAAGCATGCCATGTAACCACCCATTGGAATTGGCACTGAACCTCAAACCTTCTCACATCAATAAAAGTTAAAAAGCACCTGTCTAGTCACCTTTACATGGACTTTTCTCAAAAATCTTCTTACAAGGGTTTTTAATTAAAAAATTATGCAAAGCTATTTAAAAAAAATAAAACATGCTTTAATTCTTTAATTATATTTAGGTAGTATTTAGTGTTTTGAATTTTAAAACTTAGCGAGATGACACCCCCATTATTCATGTAAGAAGATAGCTGGATAAGTTGTATGCACTGCCAACCTACATGTAAATAAAGAGACCAATGTAGTCATATGCATGCATAGGTCTTTAACAGGTAGTGGAGGTCACAGTTAAAGGATCAAAACATCTTTGCATGTTATGGATGCTTGGATCAAGGGTTTTGACTGATTATATAAAGTTTTAGAAGCCATAAGAGTAATTAAATGCATAGATTCATCACCAAGGCTACTCTTTTCAATTAAAACCTACCACTTTCCACCTAAAAAACCATAGGATTAGTTTACCCTTGCATCCACCTCATTATCCCAAGATACGTTGGTAGCTAGCATGATGATCGGGTAGGATGGAAGATTGTGAGCTTGCTGTATTGTAGGAGGAAGAATGCCAAGTAAGAAATGGAGACTTGATCAAAAGGATGTTGACCATTAATAATAGCTGTATCAAGTGTAGATAGGCTAATACATATTGGTACAATATTTAGGCAAAAACATACATAGATCATTCATTTACCCACCACACTTCTACTCAAGTTGTAACCGTCACATTAGAAAATTGCTAACTAGTGAGTTAAGAGGCTCCAATGGCATGGGTGATCTGATGGCTATGAAAAATCATCTAACATGTGAGAGAATAGTTGTGAAATATCTTAGCACTATTAGATCACAAAAAATTGACAATGCTATGACTAGCTTATAGCGATGACATAAGATCAAAATGACCTTATATTGCCTATGAGGTGAGCATGTTCAAACAAGTACTACAACTGTAGAACAAAATTGATCCACCAATACCCAATTACAGACCTCCCACTCAATTATTGACTAAATTTTAGTGGCAACCATTTTTTTTAGTGGTGAAGAGGCAACTGTGAGAGGATGCCTTCTTTCAATGGTGAAGAGACAACTACGAGAGGATGCCTTCTAGGTGGGTGTCATGTGAGGTAGGTTATGTCTTCTAAATGCTCATCCTAAAGGCTCTCTATGCTTTCCATGAGGTAGGTTGTGTCTTCTAAATCTTAGCCCAAAGGTTCTCTGTGATCTCCATGTGAGGTAGGTTGTCTTCCAAAGGTGGCTCTCTGTGTGAGGTAGGCTATGTCTTCCAAAGGCTCTCTAGAGGATGTAGAAAATAACAAAGATTTTTTCCTCCAAAGGCTCTCAAAATGATTTAGAAAATAAAAAATATTTTCTCCTCCAAAGGCTCTCTAGAGGATGTAGCAAATAACAATGATTTCTCCTCCAATCTCTAGA
The DNA here is from genome assembly GCA_037957365.1 of Torreya grandis. Taxonomy (NCBI): domain Eukaryota; kingdom Viridiplantae; phylum Streptophyta; class Pinopsida; order Cupressales; family Taxaceae; genus Torreya; species Torreya grandis. The sequence continues at coordinate 5,433,524 of JARHVA010000384.1, forward strand.
TCTGTAACAAACCCTTCAAACTACCAATGGAAAATAAGGGAAATATCAATCTGAATAATATACAAATTATTCTTAATTAATTTAAGAGAATATAAAAATATAAATCAAATAGATAAAATGATACTCATTACCAAAACCTAAAGCTCTGATACCATGCCAGAATAAGCCAATAGGTGATCTTCTGGTAGAGTGAGCACACAAGTATTCTACAACAATGATGACCTTATCTATATTTAGAAACATGGAAGAAGATGTGAAATAATTACCTTCTATATTAAATTCCTTGCTTACCAATTATTTGCTCTAAACTACTTTGCTTAATTACAATAGCATGGTGAAGAGGAATATAAAGGAGTAGGGAGAGTTAGCTCACTAGGGAACTCATAGTTAGACTGAGTATAACTCACTGTGGAACTCATAGGAGAACTCACAATGGTATTCATTTCAAATTCAGGTGGACCTCACCCTCTCACCCACTTAACCTCTTATGACACCTAAGTAAGCTAAAGCTACAAGCATAGGAATTATCCATTTAATAAGTAAATGGAATAATGAATATCCTACACCAATAAAAACATGGAATATGTGGCTTTAAACATGGAGGCAAACTTATCTTTTATTGAAAATGCATTGAAATGGGATAAGTCTCATCCCACAACCAAAGGAGTGGGAAGGGGTTTTATCCCTTACCTTTTATTTTAAGCATTTTGATAAATCCACCCATGTATTCCATGGGTTTGGGAAGGTTATAAAGGGGGATGAGGTATTATTTATAAGGCATATTGGAGCTTATGAATTGTGATAGGAATTAAATCTTCAAGAGCCAAAGTACATATATTTATGTGATCTTGGCTAAGTAGAGGACATTGATGCACAGGGTTTTGAGGATTCATTTTGATGTACTTTGATATTGCAAGTTTTACATCAAAATATTTAATGGATCAGTCATGCTAAAGTAGACCAGGGATGTAGACAATTGTCAAACCCCATGAAAAACTTGTGTTGTTTTTCTCTATTGTTTTTGTTTAGTTTTTCCTGTTTATAAGCAAAATTCCATTCAATTATAAATAGTTAAAAATCCATTTTTTAAGAATTTCATTTATCAAATTATTTAAGATTATTATTTGATAATGTTAACGGATCAATTTGGTATCAAAGTTGGTGATCTGTGCCAGATAACAATATTTTTAGATTGCAAGTGGATTGTTTATGTTAACCAGGTCAAGATCTAGATGTGGTGAAGGTGCATTAGAAGAGTACACTCCTAATATAGGTACATGGTGTACAATTCAAGAGATGCTAATTGAAGGGGAATTAAATCATGAATAAGAATTTCATCAATCTTTTGGGAAAATAAAAATCATGATAGAAGAGCTCTATCATGAAAGGCAAAGTTGAATAGAGCAAAAAAATAGATGTAAAGATGAAGAGGAAATTCCTTGGTCTCCTCAAACTCCCAATGTAGGTGATGATAAACCATTAAAAATATCTGAGTCTCTTCCATATTTAAAGATTGATATTAATGTTCTCACTTGAATTTGCACCCCTTGAGGAGATGAAAAGTCTATCCTTGTTCAAGTGGCACAATAGAAACACCTCAGGGTTGTGGGTGACCCAAATTTGAGGTGAGTCTCTAGATTAGGGCTAGTTCCCTTGATGTACCACTTCTACATACCATAACCACGCTTTAATTTGTGAGGAAATGGGTTAAGAAGCCTAAACTAAACTTAGATAAGGAGGTGATGCAACAAATATATGGTCTACTCAAACCACTTGCAATACACTTGGAACCAAAAGGAAAACTACACATATACTTCATCCATCAAACTGAAATCTCTTCTTCTACATCAATGTTTCAAGCATGGGGTCTTAAAGAGATTATAGGTTAGGAGGAATTGGATTATAGGTCTTCTAGAAACAATAATTAATAAGCTACTCACTATACCTTCAATCTCCATTAGACACTTCTTGCTGACCTACAAAAGGGAGCTTTCAAACTACATAAGGCACTATGAAGGATAACATGTCAAGGTAAGTAAAATACACTTGTATAATACCAAAAACCATAGTATGCACTTCATGAAATCATGAATGAGGTAAAAACAACATTCTTCATTAGTTCAAGGCAGAAATTGGGTAGGGCTTCACCATACTCAGGTGGAGAGATCCATACAACAGCCAAAAAGGCTAGTATATATAACAATTGTGAGAGAAGAGAGAGAGGGTGAAGATCAAGAGTCACTAAAACACTTTTCAATCAAGGATAATGAGTTAAATTTACATGGAATCAATAATGAGATAGGTCATACAAGGAAAAAAAGGAAAAGTGTCTCTCAAACTCATCTAACTCCTCCATATGTGGCGTAGATGCTCTATCATACATATGAAACTACCCTCATAATTTTCCTTGATTAGACTACCTCACCACTGAATAGGGGTAGGTCTGATTATTGATTTAATGGGGATGGGTTATTGACAATAATTCACATGCATTTGAGTGGTCTATAATAATTCACATTCCCTTGGCCATGAGCAATCATCTCAAACAGTTACAAATAACTCCTTCTCATGCACCTCTCACACTTGGCACACAAAATGCATCCAAATTTTCAATATAATCCATGAAAAAAGAGGAATGACACTTTTTAAAAGTTTTCATGTCATCAAGTTCATGAATCAAGCCTCAAAAGGCTTCCTAATTGGAGTTATCATCATTTTCACTACTTGTTCACTATGACTAGTTGAGATGAAGGAGATAATAGACACAATTAGGAGCCTATATACCTCAATATATGAACATGGGGCCTTGGAACAAGTCCCAATATTTATCCCAAAAGTGATTGCATCATCTGAAACTTCACCATACCTGTAAGACACATAAATTTGTCAAAATAAGCCCTATTATACACCATTATTATAAGTGTAGTATAACTCAGTTGGATAGGAAAGATCCCTAAAGAGTTATATATCATCTCCAATCAATTTCTTGTCCAACTTGTGTCTTTTGGATTCCATACCATTCTTATTTCCTCCATCAGGTCTGAATTGGGGTTTGTGAGGGTTTTAGAGAGGTATCTATTCTTAGCCATTGTTCATAAAAATGGAAAATTGTAATTCTACCTCAATTCCACTAAAGGATTCTTAAAGACCCTTTATAACATCCCAAAACACCTTAAATATCCATGCAAATCCTCATGGAAGTTTTGAGCATTTCAATCTGGTTACCTGGGTCTCTTCCATGCATTATGTAGGGTTTGAATGTTTTCAAACCAATAAATGACCTCTTTGTGAAATTATATGAAAAATAATGAATTATAACTTATATAAACATCCCAAAGACATGATTCAATCATCAAAATATCTCATCAAAATCTAGAAATGAAAATAACCCCCTTTTGATACTAAACCTAAACCTTGTTCAATAGGTTTGCCTGCACTTTTGAGAAAAATAACCCTTGTTAATACTTTACATGAATTTTAATAGTTTTAAAATATCTAATTACACCTCAAAAACATGACATAACTGATGAAAATTTATAATTAAGGCTATAAATAAAGGTGTCTTCTCATTGGGCTTTAGGCCTTAATTTTACCTACCCTACATGACTGCAGACCTTATAGTTTAGAGCATTATATTAAATTTATTCCTGATATGATTGGTTAGTCATGGTCAAATAGATTTATTCCAACCTTAAAAACCCCCTTGATAGTTTTCTTTGACTTCTAGCCCATGTTCCTACCTCCTTTATCAAGAATGCAGGGTCTGTGCACCTAAGGAAGTGCCCCTTGTCTGAGACAAAATAGGGGGAACTTACCCTATTTTTATAAAAAAAACAATTTTTTAGGATTCTTAAAGTGAACATGGTGCTATCCATATAAATTTATCCCATGATTAGGTCAATTGACCATCCATCTCTCTCAAATCCCAAAATTAGCTTTTTAAGGGTAGACTGTGTGGAGCTTTTAGCAAGTTGATTGAGTTTTCATCATCTAGGCCCCTTGATTTGATTTCTTATCTATTAGTTTAATGTTAAAAAATGTCACAAAAACTTATATGGTATTTATATATGTGGTTTCATCTTATATCCCTTAAACAAGTTCACCTCTTACTTTGACCTTCAACCATTCTCAACACTACATAAGGACTGCTATAGGTGTATTTCAAGATTTAAGGGGTATGTATAAGTTATTTTACACTAATTATAAATTATGGAGGTTCTATTTACCATATTTAAGGTACTAATAAGCTTAATCCATAATTACGACCCCTCAAGTCTCCCAAACATGCTTTATGCCCTTGAAAACACAAGATTGGGTTCACATTGACTATGTTTTCTATGTTTGGATAACATGTCTGTAGGTGTTGTTTATTTTTTTAAGCCTTTAAAAATAATATTAAAAATCTATCCATAGCTCTTCAGTCCTATCTCTCACTTGTTTAGACATATTTGCTTCATCCCATGCTTTAGAATCATCTAGATATATCTTTTTTTAGGTCAATGCCTACTGTAGGTTACTCACAAGCATGTGTATGGACTGGGTAAGTACATGAAGGTCTAAAGCATTACATATCAACCTAAACTAGATGAAATTCATGTTCCCTAGTGTATCTTACTCACCATGAGATCATCTAAACATAATATCATGCATTGATTTCTTCTTAAAGCCAATGGTCACTTAAGGCTCAAACATGTAGAATTCATTGTTTGATTTCAGTGGCTCAAGAGGCATCTTTGGGTTCCTCAATAACTGCCTCACACCAATCCCTTTGATTCCATTTTTGCATAAACCTTTTCCATGTTAGATATAACAAAATTCACTCAATTTTATGCTTCAACACCCTGTCAAACATGTTATATGTCACCTTGAAAAAGCTCTTGGGTCTTTATTTTACCCATTTAGGGACAAGAGGACAAAACACAGTCTATTGTCTTTCCAAATTGATTTTACACTTTCCTTGCTCTATGGGTACTTTGTATGTATTTCCAAGGTTTAAATCCTTACTATGGCCTTAAGGACATGTTCAATTTTTTTATCTTTTGGTACAAACACTTGAATCTCCTGCTTAGCCACCTGTTTAGACTACCTATAAGTATGCATTTCACTATATGTAGGCAGAGAGGATGGAATTCAGCACTACTATGTTTTTTTAAAGGCCTCCTAACACCTCAAATGCATTTTTAAATCCTAAAATGGATGACCTCCACCAGAAACACTTTGATACCAACCTCAAAACACCTTCCTCAACATGAAAATCACCTACCTGTAGATGGAAAAAAATAGAAAGAGAAGGAGAAAGTAGATAATGTGTATAATTTGGGCCTCATGGGCAGACCTATATTATTTACCAGTCCTTCAAGGGATGATTGTCATCATGGGGATCATAAAATCACTCTCTAAAACTCCTACTCAACATGATATTATGCTATAATGATGCCTGTAATGTACTTTCATGGCTACCTAGTTGAAATAAGCTTAGAAGAAACTCCTTAAGTTCTTGAGACCTCCAAAAGCCAAGATAAAAATGGAAAAACCTATTGATAGGTCTTGGATAACCTTGAGAACATTTGAAAATAACCAACCTATCCAATCAAAGCGAAATATTTTGAAACAAGCTCAAAACAAGGACCCCTCATGAATGTAAAAGCATACAAATCTACCTAGCTTATTAACATTGGTTCATAAAGGAGGAACCATTAAACTTAAACTTATTTCCATGGATTTTAAGTAGACTAAGACTCCTTTCAAATCCCAAGAGAACTCCCTCCAACTCCATCTGTACAGACTGTACCAAGCATTTGAAGTTGACCTTTCTATGCTTGTGAAGGCAAGAAAGAAGGAGAAGAAGGAAAATTTGATCACTTTGAATTTATTTCTGCACACCAGGTATAGGGGAGACCTTAGGAAGCTCAAGAGACACTTTTCCCATGTTTTCACTTGAAAGTGAGCTCACTAAATCCATACAAGTGCCATTAAGGGCCTATTTTAAAGGGAAACTCCATATTTTTGTGCATAAAACTACTTCCTATATACCTATGACTACTTATTGACATATTATAACCCCATACACATTATAAACTTGCTTGGTGATAAATATGCTTCTTTGACATATATATACAAGTCATTTAATGAGCCAAAAATGTGACCAAAAGGCATTTTTTGCATATGAAGCATGGCAAAGGACAAATTTATGACCTAGGAACACCTTAAAACACTTCAATGACCATATTAGGATAATTATAGAATAATTTTATCCTTTGATCATGTTTGACTAGAGTTGACCAGAGTTGACTAGGCAAGTACAAGGAAGATAGGCTTACACCAAGACTAGAGCAAGGATATGTGAGATGTTTAGACACACATGAGACCCTATAGGAAATATGGATAAATTTTAAAAGTTTCAATATGTAGGGGTTGACCCAATTTAAATAAAAGTCAAATTTGGTCAATAATTAAGTTTGAGTTGCCTATATATAATGGAGAGTTGAATGCAGATAAATTGGATAATTGGATCAAGTAGATTGATATATACTATAGGATTTAGAATATTGTAGATGAAAGAGAAAAAATTTAGTTAGCTACTCTTTAGATGGGTGGTATAACACTTATCTGGTGGGACAGTAAGTGACAAGAGGATTTAGTTAAACAAGGTAATGTGACTTCTTCTTATAATGAATTCATTTCTGAGTTACTTAAGTAATTTTATCTTTTGGGTTACATGAAACAAGCCATGATAGATTGGTAAATTCTAAGGCAAGATAAGGGCTAAAGTGTACAAGATTATACACAAGAATTTAGGAATCAAGCTTTCCATTTAATTATTTACTTACACAGTTAGGAGACTTTGATGAAGTATATTGGTGGGTTATACAGTTATCTACGACATATGATATTGGTTTTAAATCCTATTAATCTAGATTCTATTTGTGTATAAGCTACTCACTTTGAATCTAGGAGGAAAATGCTTAAAGAGAGCTTTCCTCAGCAAAAACCCAAGCAATCTGAAAGAAATGACAAAGGTCTGTAAGGAAAAGGTAAGCAAAAAATGACTTATACAGTTAAAAAGGAACATGAAAAGCCATTTTTAATCATTGCAAGAAAAATCATGATGAATCTAAGTGTTAGAAATTACATTCAGAATTAAAACCTAAATAGTTAAACAATAAGAAAGAAAAAGAGAAGAAAACCAATACTGTGGTGCATGATCTTAGATCTGATTCTAGTGATGAGACCAATATCACGTCCATGAGTTTTACAAGGTTATAGTTCTTCCTCTTCTTCTAACACTAGTTCATCTAATGTTGAATCTTCCTTTAAATAATAATCTATGCACGATGAGAAGAAAAGAAATAATTTTTTCTACCTTAGATTTGTTTCTAAACATACTAAAATAAACACTCTATTTTATAGCAGATCTCGAGATAATCTAATTTTAGAGGAGGGTGTGAAGAAATTGGGACTCCAAACCAAACCACATGCTAAGCCTTATCCTTTAAAATGGGTTTGTGATGATGCAAAATTATAGGTAAAAAGAACTTGTAGACTTAGATTTGCCATTACTAACAAGTTCATTGATGAGGTTGATTTGGATGTTGTTCCATTAGACATTTGTGGTGTGGTTTTGGGAAGTCCTTATCTTTATGATTGTAAAACAATCTTCTACAAAGAAGAGAATAATTACTTGCTTGTTAAAGATGGGATTGAATATATTGTTAGTGCTCAACATGTGAAAACAAGTTTTTCTTTGGTTAATGCAGGGTAGATGAATAGGCTTATAAATTCAAGCAAGAATTTTGTACTCATGGTGGTCAAATCCAAAGAGAAAGATCATAAAAAGGCTTTAGAGAATTGTGATCCTAAACATCGTAATGAATTGGTTAAAATTTTTTCTAACTATGATGATGTTTTTAGGATCCATAGGGTCTACCTCCTAAAACAGTGGTTTAACATGAGATAAAATTATTACAGGATGCACCTCTTCCTAACATTGATATGTATAGATTGTTCATGGTTGAAAATGAGGAAATCAAGAAGCAGGTGATGGAACTATTGGCAAAATGAGTTATCCACCCAAGTTCATCCCCTTGTGATTTGCCTATCATTTTGGTTCCTATGAAATATGGCACATGATGGATGTGTGTTGATTTTTGTGCCTTAAATAAAATCATGGTGAAAAATTGTTACCCTCTTCCTTGTATTGATGATTTATTAGATCAGTTGAAAAATGTTGTTTATTTCACTAAGTTAGACTTAAGAAGTGGTTATCATTAGGTGGAATCAATGAAGGTGATATTTGGAAAATTGATTTTAAAATAAAATAGGGTTTATTTGAATGGCTTGTTATACCTTTTGGATTATGCAATGCACCAGCTACATTCATTCATGTGATGAATGCTATTTTTAGGCCATTCATTGATGATTTTGTGATAGTCTACTTAGATGATATTCTGATTCTTAGTCAATCATGGGATGATCATGTCATTCATATTCAAAAAGTATTAGATGCTTTGAAAAAGGAGAAAGTATATCTAAATATGTCTAAATGTGAATTTTGGAAAACATCTTTGATTTATTTGGGTTATGTTGTGGGACACGGTCAATTAAAAATTGATCCTACAAAAGTTGAGGTCATTGTTAACTAGCCTAAACCTAATAATGTAACAAAGGTTAGAAGCTTTCTTGGTGTAGTTCAATACTAGAGAAAATTTATTGTTAACTTATCATTTATTGCATCTCTTTTACATTATTTGACTAGCATTAAATAGTTCTTCTAGTGGGCAGGCAAACATCAAAGAGATTTTGATACACTAAAAGAGAAAAAAAGCACCGCTCCTATCTTAGCACTTTCAGATCTACAACAACCATTTGAAATTGAGATAGATGTAAGAGAATATGCTATGGGGGTAGTTTTGATGCAAAAAGGAAACTAGTTTGTTACCGTTAAGAAACCTTCACAAGTGCAGTAAGAAAACTATCCTACTTATGATAAATAATTGTATGCTTTGGTGCAGAGTGTGAATAAAGGAATCACTATTTGATGGGCAAAGAGATAGTAATTCACACTGATCATCAACCACTATAGTGTCTTCAATCACAAACCAAGCTACAATAATCAAGACATTTTCGGTGGATGGGATTCTTGTAGCAGTTTCACCTTTTGATAAGGTATAAGAAAGGTACACAAAACAAGGTAGCTGACATGCTTGTTAGACCTCCTATTGTTACATTAGTTCTTTTAAAAAATATTTATTTAATGCATGAAATTTATAAAGAACAATATATTAATGATGCTGACTTTAAGGAAGTGTATGAAGATTTAACGAGTGGTAAACAGGTGGGAGAATTTGGCTATCATGTGCATGATGGACTCTTATATCATCTTAGTAAACTCTATATTCCATAAGATGAATGAGTGCATATGGTCATATAAGCTCACACTTCTCTTGTTTTATGTCACTTCGATGTTGGTAGGATAGTTGCACAATTACAAAGGTATTGTAATTGGCATCATATGCAAGAATTTGTTGCAAAATATATAAGGAGTTGTATTCTTTATGATAAAAGTAAGGCTAGTAATAGGAAATTGGGTTTATATACACCTTTCCCTATTCCTAATAGACATTGGGAAAGTATTTATATGTATCTTTTTAGGAGGTTTACCTATGACATGAAGGAAACATGATTATCTCTATACCATTGTGGATAGATTTAGTAAAATGTGTGTATTAGTTCCTTGTAGTTAACATATTACTAGTGAAGGGGAAACACATTTGTTTTTTCAACATGTTTGGGTTCATTTTGGATTGCCCACATCTGTTATCTCTAATTAGGATTATTGATTTCTTGGAGAGTTTTGGTCAACTTTATGAGAATTGATGGACACTAAGCTAAAGAAAAGTACTACATTTCATCCACAAATTGATGGACAGACAGAGGTGGTCAATCATATAGTGGTACATCTACTCTAAGGTTATTGTAATAGATAGCTTAAATAATGGGATGAACATCTATGTTATGTACAACATGCTTATAATAGAGAACTACATTTTTCCACATAAAAGTCCCCTTTTGAGAGTTATTTTGGTTATCTGCCTAAGTCACTATTGGACTTCACATTTCAGAAGGAATCAGTTGTAGATGGATGAGTTGATGATAAGAAGGCCAAGAAGTTCAATCAGAAGATACAATTGGTTCAACAGACTATCAGGGAAGAGTTGGAGAAAAATTAAGCAAAATACAAGGCTAGGTATGATAAACGATGAATTGATCATTTTTTTCAAGTTGGTGATCAAGTATGGCTTCATATCAGTAAGGAGAGGCTTACATGTGAAGGTGAAAATATTAAACCAATTCGATATGGTCCATTTAAAATTTTAGAAAAGATTGGTAATAATGCTTTTTGATTAGATTTACCACCATATATATAGATTTATTCAGTTGTGAATGTTGAAAATCTAAAGTTGTATGAGCCTCCTATGATTTTGAATTATGATGAAAGTGTTTCTATACCTTGTGTTGAAGATTTTGCTCCAAAGTCTCTGAATAAATTGTAGGAAGTACCATTCTTGACAAGAAAGTGAGAACTTTGCAAAGAGGTGATGTTGAATATGTTCATTTGGGTCTAAAAGGAACACATCCAGGGAAGTCTAAGTGGATGGAAATCCTCACCTCATTTTAGGATAAAATGACTTTTGGAGGTTCACAATCTCCTTAGTGGGGAGGAGTGATCCAGGAGGATCCCCCACTAAAATATTACCAATCTAATATCCTTATAAGTACCTATGTTATTTAGTCTCCAGGCATGAAGTTTGAGGCAAAAAGGGTAAAAAATAAAAGGTCTTAATTTTTATTCAAACCATTCACACAACGTAGAGCTCATCGAGAGAATTTTTGGTTTGAAAAAGGAGTCTGTAAGTACAAGATATGGCTGGTCAAAGTTGGTAAAAAATTAACAAAATGGTCAAAATTGGCCAATGTAGGTCAAATTTGATTAACAAGCATTAAATTTAAAAAAAAAAAACTATTTATAAATCCATTTTTAAAGAACATTATTTATCAATTTTTTTAAGATCATTATTTGATAACGTAAACAAGTCAATAATAAAAAAAATCTTTTTTTGAATGGATATAAATGTAACTGAAAACATGAAAGTCACATTAGGTATTTTTATTGATCATGCATCCTCAGGAGCAATATTTTATAAGGATTTAGAAGGACTTCCATTAAGGATCATATAAAATGTTCAAAAAGGTGCATTTTGGCTCTACACCATGCATTATGCCATATCCATAATATTTTTTCCCTCTTTTCAATTACTCCAATTTGTGTGGGGGTGTATGGAGTAGTATAATTTTTATGAATAACTTCTTTATTACATACTTATTTCATTTTTTAAGACTAACTTGCCTCTATTATATAACACTCATTGGATTCATCTCGACAAGATGTTGCAATGGTATAAGCCTATTTCAAAATTAATTTTTATGATGCTTTTACCCTTGCACATAATAAAAATTAGTAGATTTGTCCTACCAAGATGATTGCAATGGTGTAATCCCCTTGTAAATTTTGACCCATAGTCAACCTTGAACTCTTAACCCTTAACCCTAAAATTTGAACCCTAAACCCTAAATCTTAAAACATGAAACTTAAAATCTAAACCATAAATAAAAAACCTCAAAACATGAACCCTAAACCCTAAACCCTAATTTATAAATTATTTACTGGTAGGGGCCAAGAAAAGAGATATATTAATTTAGGAAAAAGTCCTAACAAAGAAGAAATGGAATAAAAAATAGAAATCATTGAAGAATTTATTATATGGTTTTCTTTGATATATCATAAAGTGATCCTGGTTAATTATAATATGGAAAAAATACAAACAATGAATAATAAACGATATTGAGAAAAAACTAGTTAGTGATTGGACCAACTTGTATAAAGCTTTAATAAAAATTTGGCCTTTATTAGACTTTGAAAAACTAACCTAAATTATTCAATGAATAGCTTAATCATGGTGGATCTCTTGACTAGCCTACCAAATCCATATATAATGCAACCTCAACCCTTATCTTCCTCCAATTTAGGGCCTTAAAACATGCTACCAAAAGTGTCAATGCACAAGTTTGATGTGAAGGATCTAGTCACCTAGATTAACATAGTAGCCAATTTTTTTGATATTAATCAGATTTCCTATGGATAGAAGGTTAAAATGGTATCCTTATATTTGTAACCTGATAAATTAATTTAGTATTGATGGTTGTGTACTCATAAGAAGAATAAGACAAATGCCAATAGGTCAATTTTAACTTACGTATTGAAGTCACACTACTGAAATAATGCGAGAGAGAATTAATTTAGCGAGCTATAAAAACTAAGATAGATAATATTGGTCAAGGATTATATTCATCAATTACATAATCTTCACCTCTAAGTGCATATGATCATAGAAGATAACTTTAAAGACCTATTTATTGTGGGGCTTAAGGATCACATCTAAAACTAGGTATGCATGTTACATATGTTTACTATATCTAATTCAATTATCATGACATGTAGGGTGGAGGAAAAAAAAATTGGTCAAAAAAAGGAATAAGAGATCAAAATAATTTAACACCATCATTCCCTCGGCCTACTAGATTGACTCACAAACAAATTGAAAAAAAATAGTGAAAAGGGGTTATGTTTTAATTATGATATATAAAATAAAAATCTAAGACATAAATTTATTGTAAGGAAGTTGTTCTACATTGAAGGTTCTAATAAAAAATAAGATCATTAATAGGTAGAGTTAAAGTTTTTTAATGAGCTAGAAGATGAGTCATTAAGTACCAAACCAAAAATATCATGCCATGCACTTTCAGGAATTAGCACCCAAACTTGTTTTGAGGTAATGAGTTTCATAAAAAATAAGATGTTGAAAGTATTGATTGACTTGGTAAGTATTGACACATTGATCAAAAGTAACTTGGCTACATGCTTGAACTATTTTTTTATCTAGTTTTATAATTTCAGGGTATGATTATAGATGGCGGTATAGTTAATTCTAGTAGGAAATTCCATAATATTGAATTATCAATGGGAGACTACCTATTATATTTACTTATGTTCTTCATTCCCATGGGTGGAGAAGACATTGTGTTGGGATTCTAATGGCTCATTATCTAGGAAGGGATTGAGATGAATTTACAAGAGATGTGTTGCATCCTGATTCCTCGCTAAGCAAACTATTTTACTATTTATGGATAGTTATAGTGGATCCACTTGGTATTGGTTTTATTTTTGACTATTCTTATGATTTATGCTATTATGGGATGGTATAATGTTGCTTAGTTAGATGATGATACATTATTGCCTACTATGGGTTGGTTAATATATGCATTTACATTTTGAGCATATTAATGTATTGTTTTAGTTATATTATTTCTATATGTTTATCATGTGATATGATCTAATTACCTATATGTTGTTAGGTGGATGTAAGAGAATTCATCCCTCGAATGTACCGGAGGGAGAGCATTATCAGAGAGGGTGATGTAGATAGAGATGTCAAAGGTCGACAAAGAGTTGACATAACCCTGCACACACTATAATAATTAATCATGATAGAAATGCATTAACAATAATTACATATGGTGTGTTTGATACTTATTTGAAGTGTTATTTTTTGTGATTTGCTAGAGTAGGTAAAAATATAAAAGTGAATTCTTTTGTGTGTTTAGCATATTATGCCATTAATATTAGTAGGAATAATTTTAGTAAAGATAAATTTAAAATATGGCTTATTTATAAATTTGTTATTGAAATTGATTTAATATAATTCGAAGCTAAATTAATTAAATTATGGAAATTGGGCATTTTATATTAAAATAGGAATTATCTTGAAAAAGAAAAAAATAATAAAATTAAAGAAAAGAAATAATTAAAAACTTAGAAAAAAATTAAAATAAAATTGAAAGTATTAAAAACAAAAAAACAAAAAAAACAACTTGAAAAAGGAAAGCTACGCCTATTTTTACATAAGGAAAGAGTTGAAGGAAGATTTGTCTTAGGCATTGGAGAAAGAAAGGGAATGGGGCTCAACATTGAGGAGGAAGAGGCACAGAAGATCAATAGTCAAATTTATCCGGTAGGTGATGTCTTCAATTTCATAGAATAATGATCTTTAGTATGTTCATGAAGGGATTTGTGCTGGTACTATATATGTATAAATAGATTTGTTTTGAAGCATCTATGTTTTTAAGATTTCCTTATGAAAGTACCATGACATATATATAATATGTATATATAAAATAATAGCTATGCAATAGTAAAGCAATGGCAGACCTTTGACTCACTATTATCCTTCCAGCATGCTCCCAGATCTTTGGTTTCATGATATCCTTGGCTCTCCTATTTTATATAGATTACAATAGATTATTTTAAGGACTAAAATAATTTTTTTTAGAGTTCTTGCACACCCTTGAAATTTTTTGCACATCTTGGGGTCATTATTAATCAGAATTATGTTATCTTATTATCTTCCACGACCTTTAATGTTAATAGTTTGCTATAATATAGGCATTGACCTGATGTATGTAATTTAAACAAAGGAATCCATGTGGGGAATCGACATAATGTTTAAATTCATCTTCTGTAAGCCACGACCATGCACTTTTAGCTCATGAAAATTAATGGCATTAACCTCTCAGTGAGTTTATTGTATTAAAGCTTGTTTTAAACTTGTATAACTCCTCCCCTAAGCATACATATATTGAAGTCATTATATTATTTTTTCCAGAGCTTTACCTCATTTTAGGTGGCTGTGTAAACATGTGGAGGTCACTTTTATTGTCTTTTCCCAGCCTATACAATAGAGTAGAGGTCGCTGTTTGCTAGGGATGTTAGCTTTATTAATTATTTACCTTTGTTGCATTGTTACATGAAGTATCCTATATGTGTATAAAACTGTGTTCATTTATTGATGCATTGAAGTCATGCTTATATCTGGTTACTTATTTATTTGTTTTAAACTAGAAATTAATGATATATTTAGGGTGGTGTCACCCTACCTTCTAATTCCCAGCATATTATTTTCAAATTACTATTGTAGTAAATCAAATTTGGGTGAATATGGGTAGATCTTATGGATGCATCAGAAAGGTATTTATTTTATTTAGCCAAATGTTGCCACATAACTCTTGAACTATAGCTGGCATCATCTAATGATTGTGTGTTTGTTTAAAAAAAAACAATATATGAGTGTCTTTATGAAATCTCTTATCTTTGGAAAGCAATATGTTCTTTTTGATAGCAATAAATTTATTTGGGTCGATGTATGTATAAAAATAATGCTTTGTTTTAAACCCCAAAATTACAAACAACTGTAAAAGGGTGTATTGTTATGCCGAGGGTATATCGTCCAATTTTGGAAAATGGGCATAAGTTTTTATCAAAACATTGATTTTTTTTTACTTAATGCGGATTAAACATAGAAAACTCCTCTAGACCAAAAGTAATTAAAGAAAGTTTTTTTTATAATGACATGTATTTGAGATGCTATATAAACTATAAATGATATAAATGAAACATAGCTAAATTGTTTTCCATATGACATCATAATCATTGGGTTATAGTTAATTGAAAATATAAAACCCTATGTCTTTATGAAATAACATATGTTTCATTATCAACATGTTTATCTGGATAAAATAATCCCTGAGATGAATTTAGCAATTTAAGTATCATGAGATAACCATGTGGAATATTGGGACCACATATTGTATGAAACCCATCGTATAGAATTGGATGTTATACCAAGTTATACACTTGTGGTTAATAACAAGAGTGCTTGTTGAAAAATAGGTATAAAGAAACCTATTAACATATTTAGAAACTTGGGGGTATATTCTTGCAGTTATAGTCCTGAGGTGCAATAATAATGAAAAATTGGAATAATTATTTAAAAATAACTTAACAAATGCTTGCATATTAACTCCTAAATATAAAATAATTGTTAGACTAGGTTTCTTGTGTTTTGGGAAAACAAAGTTCTGGATGTTCTATCTATTGAATACAAATGTGTGTTTTCATGTATTTATGACTACTTCTATAGTTTGATTTCTATGATTAGTAGTTACACTTAAACACTTGACTGTGGTAATATGGGTTACCATAGGGTGTAGTTAACTGGAAATAAATTGTATTATTTGAAATCTATAGTTAATTGTGTTTTTACCTAGGTGGTATAACTATAGTCATTATTTTTATTATGAAATAGAATATAATGTAAGATTCATGCATATATTTGATGGATCAAATATATGTTGTTGTTATTCCTATGTGTAGCTTGTTATGTGATGTATTTACTAGTTGGATGTAGGTTATGTGAATTTTTTGATTGAATTGTATTTGACTAATCTGTATTACTAATGCAGAGCAAGGAGTGATATGTAATTCACTATCTTACTAACATTGTAATGCCAGATGAAAGCAGTTCAATCAAGTGGTGTGTATGAATTTGATTGATCTATAGATCTCTTTTATATTACTATTCATAAAGCTTTCGCCAAAGTATGTTTAGTGAGACATTATCATTTCATGAATATGGTTTACATTTATGTGCGATATCTTGAAATAGATTGAGTTTTATATGATACACTACATGTTTAGTTAGTTAGAAATCATACAACACACATGTACTTGCTTGTCTCTCTAGATTCCCATGCCATGACTATCTACTCATCCATGAAGGGAGGGCCATTTATTGATGGGATTAGTGCGGGGGATCAGTGGTCCATGGTTGTTGTGGAAAAGCACTCAAATGATGCTCTCCTTCCCCACAACAGTACTACTTATTGAGATGAAACTTGAGATTACCATAGATATTTGAAGTTTGGGAACTATGCTCTAAAGAAGCCATGTATATTATTTTTACATTGTATTATATTGTAATTGTTATTGAAAAGTGTCATGAAAAATTGTAATTATATATTGATGCACATTGATAGTGGTGATAGTGTATTTAGATCAACTAAGGCTGAGATGTTATAATTACTTTCTATATTATGTTTGACATACTCTCATGATATTAGAGATCTGTGAATTTTTATGTAATATGAATTATTATCATGATTGCACATGAATACTTTTATGATATTTAAAAGATTCTTGAGATGTATTCTATTATTGTATATGTGTTTATTTAAATAAAATTATGCATTTTTAGGTAGATCCCAGTGGGGATGTTACATGTGGTATCAAAGTTATGACTTGAACTCTAAGACCTAATGAGTCCACTGATGTTTTCATATCCTTTTGTTAACAAAAATAAGAATGGTGAAAGTGAGAGTCTTTGGAGAGGGTCCTTCGAATGCTAATGACAACAACCCTCCATTTGATCCTAGCTAATTTGCCACTAAGCAATTAGTGAAGATGGACCAAATTCTCATAGCCATGAATGAGACCAAATATTGGATTATAGCTCTGGAGAAAGTGGTTCATGGCCACAAAGAAGAGGAACACTAAGATGAACTTGAAGAGCATCTGATTGAATAGGATAATTCATAGGATGCTACAGCACAGGTTGCTATGGAGTTAGACAGAGACATGAAAAAGGTGAACCCACTTAAGTTTGATGGGACTATTTTGGGTGATGGAACTGATGCATGGTTGACAGAGATGACAAAATATTTTAAAATTCAAAACTACTCTGAGGTCACCGAGGTAGTTTAGGGAGCATACCAATTAGCTAGTGAGGCAACTAAGTGGTGGGCCAACAAAAGGTTGGAAATGAATTTAAATTTGACTACCACCACTTGGGATCAGTTTGTAACTTTATTTAGATCATGGTGGCTCCCATATCTATATTTTGATAAAAAAATTCATATATTTTCAAAATTTAAAGTAGGGTGATATGTCAATGAATGAGTACTAGGAGTAGCTCACTAAATTGCTAAAGTACATACCTCAGTATCAAGGAGATGAGTAGTTCAAGATCAAGAAGTTTATCATGGGTTTGAGGCCCTAGATTGGTGGAGAGGTAGATGTTCATGGACCTTATGCCATGGCCTAAGTCTTCAAGAATGAAATCAAATAAGAGCAGAATTTGAAGTCTCTTTCACAAGCTAAAGATAAATTCAAGAAGAGGTTTGGAAATTCTAGGTCAACTTTTAAGAAGAATAATCAGAATCAAAGGAGTGGAAACTATAGGAAATAGTTTAAAAATCAAAATGCTAAGTTCAATAATGGTTCAGAAAATAAGAAATAGGGAAATGAATCCAGAGACAGTTTCAAGGGAAACCAAAAAAATGTTAGGAAAGGACCACTAGGAGGATGATTCATTTATAGAGAGGATCACTATGCTCGTGATTATCCTTAGGACAAGTTAAAGGGCAATGGCCTTAATCCTCAATAAGGTAGTTTTTAGCAATGGATTCATGTAGTAGTTGATAATTAACTAGACAAATATTAGGCATTACCTATTAAGCTATTAAGTACTTTGTTTGACCATCTAGTTTCCATTTTGATAGATACATGAGACCCTAAATGTTTTATATCTCTTAGGATGCTTAGTAAGTTTACTAGAAGAGCTGGTGTAATG
Source organism: Torreya grandis (assembly GCA_037957365.1). Classification (NCBI taxonomy): domain Eukaryota; kingdom Viridiplantae; phylum Streptophyta; class Pinopsida; order Cupressales; family Taxaceae; genus Torreya; species Torreya grandis. The sequence continues at coordinate 5,452,105 of JARHVA010000384.1, forward strand.
AAAAATGTATGGTCAGTACAATATGAAAATGATACAAAAGTCATGGTAGATAGGTGTTTAGTCGAAATAGAGATTAGGTTTCCTAAATTCATAATAGTTGTGGATTTATATGTAACACCTCTAGAATCATATGATGTGATCTTAAGAGTCAACTGGATCACAAAACATAAATCCAAGGTTGACTGTTACCTAAATAAGGTTGAGTATCTTGTTGATTTCAGAAATTAGACACAAATTCAAGGTGAGAAGAGAGAGTTGAAGCTTAGGCAGATTTTAGATGTGCAGCTTAAGAAGGTTCAAAGTGTTGTCCCCCAAAAATATCACTCTTTTTGGGAACAACTTATGAACTATTTTGGTTCAATAGACCGAAATCCTCTCTCCCCTTTTCAAGAATTGTTCTGAGCATTCAAGTTCTTCATTCTTCAAGCTTTTCAGAAATCTACGGACTCTGCAGGCTTGAAACTATGAACTCCACATGCTCATTTCTACAGACTTCGCAGGAATGAATCTATGGACTCTACAAGAAGCAAATCTACAAACTCATTTCTATGGACTCCCCCAGTTCTACAAACTTGAATCTACAGACTCTGTAGGAAAGAAGCAAGCTCCCAACACTTAGGCGATTTTGAGGTTGGTTCAACGACAAGGTTCAACCAAAAGAGTTCATTGGCAAACTTCTAAGCAATAATTGAACCATTGAACCATTAAACCGTTGAATCTTGAACCATTTTGGTTCAATGGGTTCAATGGGTTCAAGGTTCAATGTCATCAGCAAGAGTTAAGCACTTCAGTAAAGGTTCAACAAGTTCAACCGCTTCTAGGTTCAATGGCTTCAAAACACTTATCAAAGAAAAGAAGGCTTGAACCATTGAACTGTTGAACCATTGAACCACTTTGGTTCAAAGGTTCAATGGGTTTAATGGTTCAATGGATTCAAAGGTTCAATAGGTTCAATGACCAAATGGTTCAACGTGCTTGGTTCAAAAAGATCAAAAGCACTTAGCCAAATAAAAAGAAAGAACCGATTGAACTGTTGAACCTTGAACCAAAAGGTTCAACGAGTTCAAAGTTCAATGGTTCATGGGTTTAAAGGTTCAAAGATAGCCTCAGTCAAGGAAAGAAGTAGCAAACAGGTGGTTCAGTGGATGGTTCAACCAAGGAGTGGGTTAACGATTGAACCAGGAAGCGATGGAACAAAAGAGACAGAATGAACCGATGAACCAATGAACCAATGTACTTTCAACAGGGTCAAAGGTTTAAGGTTCAACATGGTTCAAGTGGTTAGCAACCATTGACAGCCCTGCAGACATCGAATTTAAAGTAAGGGAATATCTATTGAAATTCAAATAAAGCACAGAACTTAAAGGAAAAACCAAGTGACTGACCAAAAAGATAGCCCGAGAGCTCAAATCACAGTAGGAAGAGACAAAAAGGAAAATATCTACGTAGAAGTTATTCTGGTAGCTGGAATAGTCTACAAAGTAGATTTTTGAGCTTGAAAACATTGAAGGCGTGACCTGTTGGTCTCCTTTGGAGTAAAGACAAAATAGAGAATCAAGAGAAGACATATGGGATGAAATGATGATCCAGAATCAGGAGAAGACATATGGGATGAAATGATGTCAAAGGGGATAAACCAGATGATCCAGACTTAGGAGAAGACATATGGGATGAAATGACATGCCATAGTTAAGATCGCCACCCTATTTTCAATGCAGTCCTTTGACAAACTTGGAAATGCATTCAAGGCATTGAATGCACAACATGGGCCGTTCTATGGAACAAAGTGCCAAGTCTTCTTGGCTGCTATAAATTGTAATCTCTTGTATAATTCTAAAGGATATCTTTTCGATACAGAAGCAAAACTCTACCCAAATTGAAAGGCAATACTGATACTTTGAGCTTGGATTGTTGTTCATATCATTTTATTTGAATGAGAAAGCAAGTTATTTTCAGACTTTGTGCTGTTATAGCTTGTATCATTTTAGGAGATTATTCTTATGTCTATCTTTTGAATGTGTTATTGTTTATTTAATTTGGCAAGTATAACTAGTGAAAGTAATCAAGAAGGTGTCCTAAAGCCAACTGTGGAAAGAATTTGTGCCCCCATAATTGCCTTTAGTGTGTTTTCTTTCTGCTTCTGTGTAAAGGATCTTGGGACTACTTTGTGCCCTCATTGTCCTTCGTATTCTATTCTTGTGTAAATGATCTTGGGATGACTTTGTGCCCTCATTATCCTTCGTATTTCACTCTTGGGTATTTGAGGTGGAGACTTTGTGCTACATCCCAATCTGCTGGTTACTATGCCTTTGGTTACCAGTTACTTGTCACTACCTGAAAGAACTCCTACTGTTCCCTGCAAGAACACTTCTAAAAGAAGAGAAGTGCCTTCAGTGTTTTCACCAAGATTTTCTCCTTTCTTTGTGAACATCATCTCTGAAAGAAGAGAGATGGATGGTGTATCTTACTCCTGAGTGTTATTTTTTGCATATATATATATATATATATATATATATATATATATATATATATATATATATATATATATATATATATATATATATATATAACGCCTTTATACCTATAAGGAACCTCCCCTTGATGAGAGTAGAGATTTGTCTCCTTTGGATGTGGTAAACCTACAACTTTGGATGACCAATCTCCCTATGATGTGGTTGAAGAGACCTATTTTGCTCACCAATTAGCTGGTTGACAAAATATTCACCCAACAATTTTTTGGTGACTTTGCTGGGGATGAACGTGCAATCTGAAGCCTCAAGTTTCAGATTGAAGTAGTCCCTACCCTTATCCATTATAGATTTTGGTGACTCCATTCCGTATCTTACCTATTATCATTATAACCTTACCATCTTCGTCCACCTCCATGCCAATTGAGGAAGAATAGTAGTTTGAAGCCTCAAGCTTCAAGCTGAAGCAGGGCTAGTTCTTTCCCATTTTTATTCTACAATCTAGCCACTCCACCCAGATTTGTTATCCCCCTTTTCAATAATCAAATCATGGTAGTTCAAGGCCCCTGGGGTAACTCATTTGGCCCACGCAATTTGAATTCACCTCTACATGAGCTACCATGTAGTTCAAGAAAGAACTTCCCCAAATTCTTTGGGGATGGGAGAGTTCATCCTGATGAACACATTGTAGCTTTCAGCATACCCTGTGGTGTGATAGGCATGGAATTTGAGGATGTGGCAGTCCATGTTTTCATGGAAACACTACAAAGTGATGCTGCTGACTGATTTTACCATCTGCAAGCTAGATAAATGACTGACTGGGACATGCTCAAAGCTAAATTTTAAGCCAGGTTTAAGCCTGTAGAGGATGCACATGCTTTGCTGGCCCAACCCACACAGATGAAGAAGGAACCTCATAAATCTATGAGGGATTTCATTGCTAAGTTTGACAAGCTGAGGAACATGATTCCCATGATTGCCCAGCTGACACCTGAGAATCTCAAGTGTTTATTCATCAACTCACAGCTGCCTAAAGTGAGTTTTTTGCTGAGACAGGCTAGACACATAGACCTTGCTACTACTCAAGACTTGGCTACTGAGGTGGAAGATGAACTTATCTTGGTAGGAAAGATAAGGAGGGATCCAAATAGAGGCAAATCCTCTTCATCTTCTAAGTATCCATCTACAAGCACCATGGATCAAATGGTGCAAAAGCTGGTAAATGAACTGCTAGCCTTGAAAAGACAAGTGGCCCAAGGTATGTCACTCCTCCTTATCGAGATATGCTAAGGAGGACATTTCTAAACTAGTCATATCAAGGCAATGCTGCCAGAAGTCAAGGGCAACCAAATCATCTTTCTCCCCCATAGAGGAACCTTGCCCTTGAAGTGCCTCCAACCAACTCAGTAGTTGGATATTTGGAAACAGAATATGATTTCTCTTTTCAACCTGAGTTTGATCAAGAAAATGATGCTGGTATCTTCATGGAGGATCAAGAAGAATCAATTGGTGACTCCCACATTGGTTTTCTGAATTACCAGGATGAACCCAGAAGTAAAGGTGAAGCAGTCGAGGGATCATATGCAGTATTCACCCAGTCCAAGAATTAATCAACCCAACAAGCTGATAAAGAAAGAATAGAGGAGCGAGCTTAGCCTGCAATCTCAATTGCCAAATGAGGAATTTCTCTACCTTTCCAGCCAAATGACTTGGTGGTTTCCAAAAAAGTAAGTACCCCAAACATCTCTGCACCTTATACTTCAACTTCACAGATCAGTCCTCCCCCTCCCAAAAACCAAAAGGATGAACTCCCATCCTCTCTTCCTAGTCCATTTCAATCATTTGACATAATTGACTATGTCAAGAAAACCAAAATTCAAATGACTGAATTTGAATTCCTACAAGCCAACCCTAAGCAGTTAGATAGGTTGATGGGGTGTGTGAAGAATACAACCATCCCTACAGGACAAGAAGCTAAGAAGGTAATTATGATCTCCCAAGGAACATGTCTATCCCAAACAACCTTGTCATTACTCCTATTACCCCTGGGAAAATAGATCATTTCTATGTTTCCCTGTTGATAAATAGTCACAAGCTGATCAATTGCATCATTGATGCTTCAGACAATGTCATGCCCACCAAGGTGGCAGAATCCCTTGGTCTCACATTGACCAAGATATTTGATAGATGTTTCTCCATGAAGAATAAGCAAGTACCACTACTAGGACAAATCAAGGATGCCCAATTTGCATTTGCCACCTTTCCAGAAAAGAGGATCAAGATGACAATCTTGATGGCTGACGTCCCAGCCTCATACGACATCCTTCTTGGGTGAAATTTTTGCAATGATGTGGGAGGAAAACTAAGCATAGAACTATCTGAGGCAAGGATCCCTATCAAAGGCATAATGAAGAGACTGCTCCCTGAAAAACAGGCAAAATACATTGTCACCCAAACGTCGGCCCCTGCAGCTCAAATTCTATTTGAGTCTTCAAGTAGGGGTAATTACTTCTTGACCACAGAGTGTGTTCATGTTTCTGTAGATGAAATTCCTGTAGGTGGAAATCTAAAAATTGATCCAAATAAGACATCAAAAGAATTGGTAGGGCACAGTATAAATGAAAAAGGATCTTCCATCTCTAATAAAGAGAAATCTGATAGAAGATCAATTTTTGATGATGTTTGGATCTAGGAATTTGATGGCAACAATTCCTCTATCGGTGTTGGAGCTGGGATGTTGTTGATATCTCCTTAAGGAGATATTCTTCCTCCTTCACACAAGTTGTAGTTCAACAACACCAACAACATTGCTGAGTATGAATCTCTGTTACTCGGATTGAAGGCTGCTCAAGATGAAGATGTCAAACTCCTTCATGCCAAAGGAGATGTTGAACTGATGGTTTGTCAGGGGTCTGATGCCGACAATCAAAATATGTGCTGGACTAAACTAGTAGAATAACAAGCTATGGTAGTGGACCATACTGCTGTACTCTAAAGTCAGCAAAAGGGACTCTTCTCCAAGAGAGCAAAGATTTATGGTTTTTAGATTGAAGACCACATCTTGCCATGGGGCAAGAAGAGAGAACCAAAAGGAGTGCACAAAAAATGTGATTCCTGGTGGAGAGTTCTATTTTCCCCTCACCGATTTTGGGGACAAAATGGTTTCTTGCTGGTTTATCAGGATAGAACGCCATCTTCATTATCTCACAATGGACAGCATCTGAATCACTTTAATTCTTGAAGTATCAGATAAATTCACATGTACATATGTACCTTCGTATAGTCTTTAGTTCTATTTTGTGCTTTTCATTTTCATTTTTTGGAGCCTTTCTCTTTGGGTAGCATGACTCCATAGCCCAATGGCATACTTCAAGGCATCGAAGATTTTGGTTTCCAATCCCCTCAATTGTTTCAAAATTTTAACTAAGAGAAGTTCCCCAATTGGAGTCAGCTGTTGTCCCCCAAAAATATCACTCTTTTTGGGAACAACCTATGAACTATTTTGGTTCAATAGACCAAAATCCTCTCTTCCTTTTTTAAGAATTGTTCTAAGCATTCAAGTTCTTCATTCTTCAAGATTTTTAAAAATCTATGGACTCTGTAGGCTTGAAACTATGGACTCCACAGGCTCATTTCTATAGACTTTGTAGGAAGGAATCTATGGACTCTATAGGAAGAAAGTCTATGAGATCATTTCTATGGACTCCCTCAGTTCTATGAACTTGAATCTACATACTCTATAGGAAAGAAGCAAGCTCTCAACACTTAGGCGATTTCAAGGTTGGTTCAACGACAAGGTTCAACCAAAAGAGTTCATTAGCAAACTTCTAAGAAAGGATTGAACTATTGAACCTTGAACCATTTTGGTTCAATGGGTTCAATGGGTTCAAGGTTCAACATCGTTAGCAAGAGTTAAGTGCTTTGGCAAAGGTTCAACAAGTTCAACCGCTTCTAGGTTCAACGGCTTCAAAACACTTATCAAAGAGAAGAGGGCTTGAACCATTGAACCGTTGAACCATCAAACCACTTTGGTTCAAAGGTTCAATAGGTTCAATGGTTCAATAGGCTCAAAAACCAAATGGTTCAACACGTTTGGTTTAAAAATATCAAAAGGACTTAGCCAAATAAAAAGAATGAACCGATTGAACCATTGAACCTTGAACCAAAAGGTTCAATGAGTTCAAAGTTAAATGGTTCATGGGTTCAAAGGTTCAAAGGTGGCCTTAGTCAAGGAAAGAAGTAGCAAAAAGGTGGTTCAACGGATGGTTCAACCAAGGAGCAGGAAAGTGATTGAACTAGGAAGCGATGGAACAAAAGAGACAGAATGAATCGATGAACCAATGAACCAATGTACTTTCAACAGGTTCAAAGGTTTAAGGTTCAACATGGTTCAAGCGGCTAGCAACCATTGACAGCCTTACAGACATCAAATTTAAAGTAAGGGAATATCTATTGAAATTCAAATAAAGCACATAACTTAAAGGAAGAACCAAATGACTGACCGAAAAGATAGCCCGAGAGCTCAAATCGCAGTAGGAAGAGACAAAGAGGAAAATATCTACATAAAAGTTATTTCAATAGCTGAAATAGTCTACAAAGTAGATTTTTGAGCTTGCAAACATTGAAGGCATGGCCTGTTGGTCTCCTTTGGAGTAAAGACAAAATGGAGAATCAGGAGAAGACATATGGGATGAAATGATGATCCAGAATCAAGAGAAGACATATGATATGAAATGATGTTAGAGGGGACAGATCAGATGATCCAGAATCAGGAGAAGACATATGGGATGAAATGACATGCCATAGTTAAGACAGCTGCCCTATTTTCAATGCAATCCTTTGACAAACTTAGAAATGCATTCAAGGTATTGAATGCATAGCATGGGCCGTTCTATGGAATAAAGCACCAAGTCTTTCTTGGCTGCTATATATTATAATCTCTTGTATCATTCTAAAGGATATATTCTCGATATAGAAGCAAAACTCTGCCCAAATTGAAAGGTGAATACTGAGACTTTGAGCTCAGATTGTTGTTCATATCATTTTATCTAAATGAGAAAGGAAGTTGTTTGTAGACTTTGTGCTGTTATAGCTTGTATCATTTTAGGAGATTATTTTTATGTCTGTCTTCTATATGTATTCTTATTTATTTAATTTGGCAAGTAGAACTAGTGAAAGTAATCAAGAAGGTGTCTTAAAGACAACTATGGAGAGACTTTGTGCCCCCATAATTGCCTTTAGTGTGTTTTCTTTCTGCTCTTTTGTAAAGGATCTTGGGACGACTTTGTGCCCTCATTATCTTTCGTATTCTATTCCTGTGTAAAGGATCTTGGGAAAACTTTGTGCCCTCATTATCCTTTGTATTTCACTCTTGGGCAGTCGAGGTGAAAACTTTGTGCTATGTCTCAGTCTGCTCATTACTATGCCTTTGGTTACCAGTTACTTGTCACTACCTAAAAGAACTCTTGCTGTTCCCTGTAAGAACACTTTTGAAAGAAGAGAAGTGCCTTCAGTGTTTTCACTAAGATTTTCTCCTTTGTGAATATCATCTCTGAAAGAAGAGAGATGGATGTTGTATCCTACCCTTGAGTGATATTTTTTGCATATATATAGTATATAGCACCGCTATAACTATAGGAAACCTCCCCTTGATGAGAGGATAGATTTGTCCCCTTTGGATGTGGTAAACCTGCAACTTTGGATGACCAATCTCAATATGCTATGGTTGAAGAGACCTATTTTACTCACCAGTTAGATGGTTGACAAAATATTCACCCAACACAAATAAAATGAGGTTAAGCATTTATCATCAAGATAAATGAAATGGAAGAACCTAAGAAACCATCTCTCAAAGATTGCCCATTTCTCAAATATTTTCATGATGTGTTTTTAGAAGAGTTATTGGGTTTGATTCCTAGACATGAGTTCAACTTTTCGATCGACATCATACTTGGTTTGGAATCATAATCTGAAGCATTATATAAGATGACAACCACTGAGTTGGTTGAACTAAAGGCTTAACTTATGAATTGTTGACTAAGGGGTTGATTAGGCCAAGTGTGTCACCATGGGGTGCACTATTTATCTTTATCAAGAAGAAAGATGGTACCCTTTGACTATGCATTGATTATAGAATGTTAAACAAGGCAACCATAAAAAATAAGTATCTTCTACCTATTATAAATGATATTTTTGATCAAATGTGAGGAGAAATAGTATTTTCTAAGATTGATCTTCGAGCAAGATACCATCAGTTGAGGGTTCAAGATGAGGATATTTTGAAAATAGCATTCAAAATTTGGTACATGAACTATGAGTCTATAGTGTTATTGTTTGGACTGACTAATTCTCTAGCAACATTCATGAATCTCATGATTAACATATTTAGATATTATCTTGACCACTTTGTACTAGTTTTTATGGATGACATTCTTATCTATTCAAAGAATGAAGAGGAACACCTTCAACTTTTGAAATTAGTTTTACAATGGTTGTGGAAGCATAAGTTGTATGGTAAGTTATTATAGTGTGCATTTTTATAGGAAAGAGTCTAGTATTTAGGGCACATTATCTCTATGAAGGCATCTTTGTAGATCTAGGGAAGATTATAGCCATTATAGAATGGCTAGAACTAAAGAATATGTATGAGGTTAGGAGTTTCATGAGGTTGGCAGGCTACTATATGAAGTTCATTCTAAAATTTTCTAAGATAGCTAACCCAATTAATTCCTTACAATAGAAGAACCACAAGTTTGTTTGGTCAGAGAAGTGTGAACTAGCTTTTCAGGAGTTGAAGAGAAGGCTTACATCTGCACTAATGTTGAGGGTTTTAGACCCCAATGGTCAATTTTTAGTGGTTATAGATGTGTTAGGTGATAGACTAAGAGGATTCCTTATGTAATATGGTATAGTAGTGGATTAAGATTCATAAAATTTAAATCCATATGAGGTGAGTTATGCCCCTCATGATTTGGAGCTTGTAGTGATTGTTCATGCTTTGTAAGTATGGTAGCATTACTTGTTGAGAAAACCTTTTGAGCTCAAGAAGGATAACTTGGGACTCAAGTATATTTTCAACCAGCCTATTTTGAATGCTCATCAAAGATGTTGGATTGAGTTTTTATCTGACTATAATTTTGATATCAGCTATATTAAAGGCAAGGAAAATAGAGTAGCTAATGCCCTCAGTTATATAAGGTCCATAACATCTATAGATACTATCAAGAGTACCTTCAGGGATCAGGTGATTAAGTTATCTCTAGGAGATGAATTTTATGATCAAGTAAAAAAATCATTGTTAGAGAATGCTTAGAATCCTTAGTACAAAGGATTTAGTTTAGAGGGTGATGGTCTATTGCATCAAAATAGATGGATGTATGTGTTAAATCTTGAGAATCTATAGATCACAATGCTTAAGAAATTACACAATGCCCCTTATTCAGGACATCCAGGTGTAACCAAGATCATGGTATAGCCTATACCACTATATTTATAGAAAAGAATCAAGAAATATGTAGCTGATTATGTGTCACATTATCTAGAGTGTCAGTGAGTGAAAGATGAGCATATGCATCTAGATGAATTGTTATATCCACATGATATCCCATAATGGAAATGGAAGGTGATTAGTATGGACTTTGTCTAAGGCTTATTGATGTCATGAAATATGCATGATATGATCTTGGTAGTTGTTGATAAACTAACCAAGGTGGCTCATTTCATACCAGATAATTTGACAGATGATGTACCTACCCTTGCAAAGAGATTCGTAAAGGAAGTTTATATGTTACATATTTTTTTAAAAAATATCATTTTGGATCATGATTCAAAGATGAATTAAAGGTTTTAGATGAATTTAGATTCATCTTTGAGAATGCAACTTAATTTTAGTACAACTTACCACCCAGAGACTAACAAACAGATTGAGAGAGTTAATCAGGTGTTTGAGGATCTTCTCTGAATGTATTGTATGGACCAATAGTATAAGTGGTAAGATTATCTTCCATTGATTAAGTTTTTTTTATAATAACTCATACCAATTAGCATTGAAGATGACACCATTTGAGGCACTTTATGGGAGGAGGTGCAAGACACCCATTAGCTAGGATAGGTTAGAGGAAAGGGTAGTCTTTGGACTTGAGATGCTCTTAGATATGGAAGAATAAGTTAGACTAATCAAACAGAGATTGGCTAAGGCCAATGATAGAAATTATAGTTATGTAGATCTAAAGTGGATAAAAAGACACTTTGAAGTTGGTGATAATGTGTTTTTATGGGTAAATCTACAAAATATTTTGATTAAGTTTAGAAACTCTACAAAATTATCACTAAGATACATGGGACCTTTCAAGATGTTAGAAGTGGCCAATACTGTTGCATATAGACTTACATTGCCATCATCCCTAGCTATTTTGCATAATGTATTCCATGTTTTTTAACTTAATAAATATATAACTGATCATACACATGTATTGGATTGGAATGCTTTCCATATCTGGATTCCAGAGTGGTCACAATAGAACTAATTAGGGTAATTGATACATACAAACTTTGTTTGTGTAATAGAGAGATGTCATAGTGCAATGTCCAGAGGGACCAATATTCTGAGGATAGTGTTGTATGGGAGGATTATGATGAGTTCTTTAGGATACTTCCACATTTATTTGCTTGATTAGATATTATTATACTATGTTATTTTTAGTTGAACAATATTTTTATTTTATAACTCTGTTTGAATAACAGTCATCCGGGATGATGACTAGCTTTAAGGGGGAAGGATGTTGCATATTGATTCGTCACTAAGCAAACTATTTGACTATTTATGAATGGTTATAGTGGATGCACATGATATTGGTTATATTTCTAACTAAGCTTGTGATTTATGCTATTATGGGATAGTAGAATGTTGCTTAGTTAGATGATGATACATGATTGCTTACTATGAGTTGGTTAATATATGCGTTTACATTTTGAGCATATTAATGTATTATTTTAGTTATATTATTTCTATATATTTATCATGTGATATGATCTAATTACCTACATGTTGTGAGGTGGACATAAGAGAATTTATCTCTCGAGTGTACTAGAGGGAGAGCATCATCAGAGAGGGTGATGTAGATGGAGACGTCGAAGGTTGACATAACCCTACACACACCATAATAGTTAGTCATGGTAGAAATGCATTAAAAAATAATTTCTTATGGTGTGTTTCATACTTGTTTGGAGGGTTGTTTTTTGTGATTTTTCAGAGTAGATAAAATATAAAAATGAATTCATTTGCATGTTTAGCATGTTGTGCCATTAATACTAGTAAAAACAATTTTAGCAAAGGTAAATTTAAAATATGGGTTATTTATACATTTATTATTTAAATGTATTTAATATAACTAGATGCTTAATTAATTAAATTATAGAATCTGGGCATTTCATATTAAAATGAGAATTATCTTGAAAAAAAAAAATAGAAAAAAAAAAACAAAATTAAAGAAAATAAATAATTAAAAACTTATAAAAATGAAAAAAGAATTAGAGGTATTTAATTTAGCTTAAAAAAAAGAACAAAAAAAAATAAAAATCTTGAGAAAGGAAAGCTACGCCTATTTTTACATAAGGAAAGAGTTGAAGGAAGATTTGGCTTAGGCATTGGAGAAAGAAAGAGAAAGGGGAAAAACATTGAGGAAGAGGCATAAAAGATCAACAATTAAATTTATCTGGTAGGTGATGTATTCAATTTCATACAATAATGATCTTTAGTATGTTCATGACATGATATTGTGCTGGTACTACATATGTATAAATAGCTTTGTTTTGGATCATCTGTGTTTTTAAGATTTCCTTATGGAAGTACCATGCCATATATATAATATGTATATATATAAAAATAATAGGTATGTAATAGTAAAGCAATGGCAGACCTTTGACTTGCTATTATCCTTCCAACATGCTCCTAGATCTTTAGCATCATGATATCCTTGGCTTTCTTATTTTATATATCTCACAGTAGCTTCTTTTACGAAATAAAATAAATTTTTATGAGGTGTTGCACACCCTTAAAAATTGTTGCACATATGGGGGTCATTATTAATCAGATTTAAGTTATCTTATTATCTTCCATGATATATAATGTTCATAGTTCATTGTAACTAGCATATTAGAAACCAAATTAAATAGTTAGAAACATTGGGCCACTATTTTAAAATAGACATTGACTTGATGTATGTAATTTTCATGAAGGGACATAATGTTTAAATTCATCTTTTATAAGCCATGACCATGCAGTTCTAGCCTATGAAAATCAATGGCATTAAGTTTATTTTAAACTTGTTTAACTCATCTCCTAAGCATACATCTATTGAAGTCGTATTATTTTTTCCAGAGATTTACCTCCTTTTGGGTGGCTATGTAAACATATGAAGGTTAATTTTATTGTCTTTTCCTAGACTGTATAGTTGAATAAAGGTCACTGCCTGCTAGGGAGGTTACCTTTATTAATTATTTACCTCTGTTGCATCACTACATGAAGGATCCTGCATATATATAAAACTATGTTGGTTTATTAATGCATTGAAGTCATGATTATATCTAGTTACTTATTTAGTCATTCTAAACTAGAAATTAATGCTATATTTAGGGGGGTATCACCTTACCTTCTAGTCCCTAGCATATTCTTGTCAAATTACTGCTGTAGCAAATCAAATTTGGGTGAATAGGACTTGGTCTTACGGCTACATGAGAAAGGAATTTATTTTGTTTAGCCAAATGTTTCCATATAAATCTTGAACTATAGTTAGCATCAACTAATAGGTATGTGTTTGTTTAAAAATAATAATATATGAGTGTCTCTATTAAATTTCTTATCTATAGAAAGCAATATGTTCTTTTTGATAGGAATAAATACAATTAGGTTAATGTATGCATAAAAACAATGTTTTGTTTTAAACCTCAAAATTACCAATGGTTGTAAAAGGGTGTATTATTATGCCGAGGGTAGATTGATCAAACTTGTTAAATGGGCATAAGTTGTTATTAAAACATTGAAATTTATTTACTTAATGCAGATTAAACATAGAGAATTCCTATAGACCATGAGTAATTAAAGAAAGCTTTTTTTATAATGATATGTATTTGAGACATCGTATAAACTATAAATGATATACATGAAACACAGTTAAATTGCTTCTCATGTGATATCATAATACTTGAGTTATAGTTAATTGAAAATATAAAACCCTATGTCTTTACAAAATAACATATGTTTCATTATCAACATGCTTATCTGGATAAAATAATTCCTGAAGTGAATTTAACAATTAAGGTATCATGAGATAGCCATGTGGAGTATTGGGACCACATGTTGTATGAAACCCATCATATAGAATTAGACGTTATACCAAGTTATGCACTCATGATTACTAACAAGAGTGCTTGTCGAGAAATATGTATAAATTAAGCCTATTAACTTATTTATAAACTTAGGGGTATATTATTGAAGTTATAGTCCTCGGGTGGAATAATAATTAAAAATTGAAAGAATTAATTAAAAATAACTTAGCAAATGCTTGCATATAAACTCCTAAATATAAAATAATTTCTAAAGGGTTTCTTGTGTTTCAGGAAAATAAAATTCTAGATGTTCTAGATGTTGAATACAAATGTGTGTTTCTATGTATTTATGGCTACTTCATTAGTTTGATTTCTATGCCTAGTAGTTACGCTTAAACACTGAACAATGGTAATATGGGTTTCCATAAGGTGTAGTTAACTGGAAAAAAATTATATTATTTGAAATTTATAGTTACTTATGTATTTACTTGGGTGGTATAAATGTAGTCATTATTTCTAGTATGGGATAAAATATAAAGTAATATTCATGCATATGTTTGACAGATTAAATGTATGTTGTTGTTACTCTTATATGTAGTAGGTCATGTGATGTATTTTATAATAAGATGTAATTTATGTGAATCTTGTGTTTAATTGCTAACGTAGAGTAAGGAGTGAGATGAACTTCACTGGCTTACTAGCATTACAATTCCAGATGAAGGCAGTCTGATCAAGTGGTGTGTATGAATTTGATTGATATATAGATCTCTTTTATATTAATATTCATAAAATATTTGGCCAAAGTATGTTTAATGAGACATTATCATTTCATGAGTATGGTTTACATGTATGTACAATATCTTGCAATAGATTGAGTTTTCTATAATACACTACATATTTAGTTAGTTAGAAATCATACATCACATGTGTATTTGCTTGTCTTCTCTAGATTTTCACGTCATCACTATCTACTCATCTATGAATGGAGGGCCATTTTATGATGGGATTAGTTTAGGGGATCGTTGGTTCATGGTTGGTGTGGAAAAATGCTTGGATGATGCTGTCCCTCCCCACAATAGTACTAATTATCAAGATGACACTTGAGATTTCCATAGATACTTGAAATCTAGGAACTATGCTCTAGAGAAGCCATGTATCTTATTTGTACATTGTATTATATTGTACTTGTTATTAAAAATTGTCATGAAGAGTTGTAACTATATATTGATGCACATTGACAGTAGTGACTGTGTGTATATATTAGCTGAGCCTGAGATGTTATAATTACTTGTTATATTGTGTTTGACATACTCTAATGATATTAGAGATCCATGAATTGTTATGTAATACAAATTATTGTCATGATTACACATGCATACTTTTATGATCCATAGATTCTTGAGATGTATTCTATTATTGTATATGTGTTTATTTAAAAAATAAATTACGCATTTCTATGTAGATCCTAGTGGGGATGTTACAAGATGTTCATATATTTTCATTTAGAGGGAAGGACATAAGAAATACATATGTTGCATCAAATTTATACACAATTAATTCTCATCAAATGCAAAATATTCTTAAAAATGGTGCAAATGGGTTTATGGTGCATCTTTTTTTATATTAAAAGTAAAACTATGAAATGTGCCTAAACCACCAAAACTATAAAACTGTCAAATGTAAACTCATTAGTTTTCTAGAGATACATTAAAAGGATTACCACCCAAAATGGATCATGATCATGTAATTAAATTTGTAGTATGGATGTAATTCCAAAACATCGTACCTTGTAGGTACTTATATGTACATAAGAGTGAGATTGATAGTTTGGTATAGAAGATGCTCAAGTCAAGTATTAGTAATAATATCTAGAGTGCTTATTCCTCTCTAGTAGTGATCGTGCATAATGAGGATGAAACATGGTGAATCTGTATATAAAACACAAAAAATACACCATGAAAGATAGCTTCCCAATTCTTGTAATTGATGATTTGATAGAAGAGTTACATGGTGTTGTAAATTTAATGAAACTTGATATTTGTTCAAGTTCTCAACAATAATAATCAAAGATGAGGATATACATAATATATATTTCAAAATCCATGAGGGCTAGTATAAATTGATAGTAATGGTGATTAGACTTACATGTTCACCCTCTGGATTTCAAAGTTTGATGGACATTGTCTTTCAAGTATTTCTACATAAATGTGTCTTAGATATTTCAGACATGGGAAGTAGAAGGGAGTCTAGGATACTAGGGAAGTGAGTTAAATGAATAATTTTGTATGTTTATCATTAATTTACTTATATTTACTGATTTCAATTTTCTTTGATTTTTTATGAACTATAGTTTTTGATGATATATTTATAACACAAACTCCTTAAGCAACAAATAACACCTCTAATTATTGAGTGTTTGCGCTATGGTATAAAAATTCTGATCATATACTAAAATTTCTTCTTTGCATTCTTCATTTTCTCACTGAAGTAAGTTATAAGTATAACCTCTTTAATCATCACTACTTCCATTATTACACCACTCATATTGAAATATAATTGAAATACCTTATTGAGATATGGAAATGCCAACAATGACTACTCAATAAATTTATTCTTCAAATGATGGAAACTATATTTTTATTTGTTACACTATACAAAATCTTTTATATATTTTCACATAACACTAGTGATAGCTACACACATACCATTAAAACTCACGATGATCTCCTTGTAAAAACTCACGAGGCCAATAAAGCTTCATTCTTTAATTGTGGTCTTAGACAATGACCATTCAAGTATAAGTGACATATTTATTGGATCCATTTTTAAACCTTCTCAAGATATTACAAAATGAAAGTATAATAAATCCTCCATCATGAAGCTACATTTCTTGAGATTTACTAGTAAATTTTCATCTTGCAATCACTGCAACATTACTTCAAATATATTGTGTTTTTTATTTGTTATACTGATAATCAAAATATTATCCATATATTCTAGGAAAAAAATAATAAAAAATGGATTCATAAATTCATTCATGAGTCTTATGAATGTATTTAGTGTGGTACTCAATCCACATGGAATGACTAAACATTCGTATAATCCTTCTTGTATTTTGAATGTTGTCTTCCAATCATTACCTTCCATTACATGGATCTAGTGATATCCACTCTTCAAGTCAATCTTTGTGAAGTATTATGATCCACTTAATAAATCCATCAACTCATCTATGAATGGAAATGGAAATTTGTAATTAATTCTAATCTTGTTGATGGATTTAGAATCAGTGCACGTGCCTATTATCCAATTTTCTTAGATACCAACATGTTGGAGATTAGTATTTACATTGGATAAATTAGTAGTTTGTTATTTACTATAGGGTAAATAATACTTAGTATTTTTAAGTATTCATATAGGTAAATATGGTAATATAGTTAGTTAATAATATATTATTTTTATATAACAATAATATATATTAGGAATTTATCATAATATGTTTGTATGTGACTTTAGAGTGAATCACCCAAATCACTAACTTAGGAGATTGTGAGATATTTGTGGGAGTAGTTGTAGCAACCTATTAGAATATAGGACCAACATATCATATATATTTGTAGCAGTGTGTAATAGAAAATTTAGAATGAAATATATTATTATATTGTTTGATTAAAAATCTCTCAACAATTTTTAGCTCTATTGCATGAGATAAATATTTGTTTAAAATCCTCCAATATATATCATTGGTATCAGAGTAGGTAAATGGTCTGTTAAATATGTCAAGGAGTAGATTGAATTCAAGATGAGTCTTTAATAGTGCATGTTGATAATATTCACATTGTTTCATGTTTAGGTAGTTGTATGATGGAGTTTTAGAGTCCTATGACCTATGATTGAGATTCTATGGCCTACAATGAATTAGATATTAAGCATGTAATAAATATATGAATTTTAGTGTAGACCCATATACTATTATAGCTAAAAAACTAGCTATTCTCACTACTTCTTGGTGTGTTAAATCTCGATAGATACATCATCCATAAATTATCTTTCAATTTTCACTTTATGTCATTCATTAATTATATTTTTGACAAGAGGAGTGTGGTAGTTGTGTTCCTATATATGTTTTTCATGCATACAAACTATCTACAAGTTTTTAGTTTGTGACATTGTTCAATTTTTTTTGTGTCAATCAACAATTAAATGTAGTCAAATAGTTATCCATTTTGGACAATGTGCCAGACATCTATGTGTAGACTAGAAACTCATGATTCATCTAAATCCAAAAAATTTAAGAGTTGTCCACTTGTATGATCTACATTGAGTTGTCAATATTTTCCTCTATGTATTTTTTTTGTCATAGTTAATACTTATTAATGTTTAGTTTATTTATAGTATTGCCTAAGTTTTCCATTGATAGGTAATTAGTGTCTTAGTCTTTATGAGTTTAGTCTATTTTAGTTTTTTGAATATTAACATATAATTTATTATTTAAATGTTAATTTCAAATGTTAGTTTTATTATTAGGACAAGTCCAAGATGTCTAATTAATATGTCTAAAGAGTCAAGTCAAAAAATCCAAAGTGTCTATATGTCAAAAAGTTCAAAATCGTTTAGGCTTAGGTGTCACATAGAGTCATTGTCAAAAATTGTTAAAAAAAATTGCCTCATAGATGCATTATCACTTGTATGAGACATCTAAATTGTGGGGGGATTTCTCTTTGAAAAATTCATGTATTTGTACTTCATCGACACATTTGTTAAGTAAGTAGAGAACTGAAGGAGGATGGAGGAAATAGAGGAAGGAGGCCATTCAAGCCTCTTGTTATCCGCTATAAATGGAGCCACTTATACTTTAGTGGAAAGTGATTTCATTTATGTAGATTTTAGTTTTTTAATATGATGTAAAAATAAGAACAAATGTGTATTTTTGTTCACTTTTAAGTATTACTCATGTAACTCCTTTTGTAGAAACATTATAAAATGTTGATCAAAATGTATTGAAACAATCATGGTGTAAAGGTTATTAGTAAACTTGTGAAAAACCATTTGTGCAAGGTTATTGGTAATCTTATAAAACCAATTGTGTAAGTTTTTTGGTGAACTTATAAAATCAATTATGTAAGGTTTTTGGTGAACCTAAAAATTCAATTGTGAAAGGTTATTGGTACACTTGAAAAACCAATTGGGTAAGGTTGTTAGTCATAGCTAGGAAAAACCATCAGTGAGAAGATCATTAGCACACAGAGGTAGAACACTACAATTAGAGAATGAGATATGTTTTATCATGTAAAAGCTAAAGAGGCAATGTGATAAAAATTAATCTTAATCCAATTGATAACCAGGATCCATCATAATTAATTACCTCTTATCTTTTAACATTTGATCATTAATCCATCACCCACTCTATTTGTTTCCAATGACTATAGATTACTTGTTTATCTCAATCACTCATTCAATGGCCAATTTTGATTTCATTTAAGTCTTTTCAAATTCTTTAATCTGAGGTCTGATTCACAACCCTTCAAATATGATTTAAGTCTTTTCTCCTTAAACTTGTCTCAAAAGTCTTATTTTCCTTAAGGATTAATATATGGAAATAGAGAGATTTAGGATCTCTTATATTCCTTCATTAATCATCCACATACTTTACTCATTCCCTTCATAATCCTTAATACACATGGATCATCCAATTAGAGGTTTAGACCCATTAATCCATCATATCAATTTACATATCAATAGAAATATCAACCATGAAAATATACTTCTATTTAACTCTTCCTTATGGAACTCAAAATGATTGAATAGTTGTTTCTTACATCACAAACAAACTCTCACATATCTCACCAACAGTCCCAATTTAAAAACTTAGAATTCTATCAGTATATTTATCCAACTTACCAATTTACTTAATGAAGCTTTTAAATGTTCACACATCTTGTCTTAGGAGAATTTATACATCCTAATTCACCATATTCATGACAATTTTCAATCATATAACTTTAATTCATTTTAAATACACAAAATGTTACCTTGCCAGATTTGAAAATTGATTTTTCCTCCTTATAACTAACTACATTTTCACCATAATTCACTCAATACTAATCCAATAAACTCAAAATTAGATCATTGTATTTCTTTCTTTAAGGCACTCATGTCCAAATTTAAGATTTTTTCATTAGATAAGTTTCAAAATATGATAAATTTACTAGGCGTGCCCTAGTTCAAGTTTTAGAATCATTAAATAATCCAAGGAATTTAAGTTATGGTTCATACAATATAAATACTTTTAGAACCTCTTTCCACTTGGAACATAGCGTGGACTAACATATCCTTCTATCCCAATCTTTATTTCTCCTTCATATATACATAATAATGTGAAATAATTTACTTATAGGGACTGTTACATATAATGTGCACTATTTGGGAACCCAACAACATGAAAAGAGATAAAATTAATTATTTTACCCTTGGTTAATCCATGACCATGCGATAAATAAATGAAATACCATCCTATCTTGGCTTTCCCATGGCTATTTAAATTTTGTACACTTGAAAATACATCTAAGACTTCATATATAGACATGTTATATACAAAATCCTAGT